>CM065474.1:26567480-31607480 GCA_032872505.1 Leptopilina syphax
TCTTAAGCGCACGTTCCGTAAGTTCTAAGAGGGTCTCAATTGAGTGCCTTCTTATAATTATAAGGAAATCATCCGCATAACTTTGCGTATAATATCCCTGGCTATTGAGGTTTCTAATTAACTCATCTGCCACTAAGCACCACAATAAAGGAGAGAGAACTCCTCCTTGTGGGCACCCTTTTGAGACAAGGCCGGTTACCTTGGCCTCACCATACTCTGCCTCCAGGGCCCTTTCGCGAAGCATGCTGTCGATCCACTTAACTAGCGGCTCGGGCACACCTCGCATTCTGGCTGCCCTGCAGATAGTTTTGCTAGAGGTGTTAGGGAAGGCACCTTCGATATCAAGAAAGGTACCAACCGCATAACCACCACTGCTAATTTGTCCCTCTATTCTACCTACTGCCGAATGGAGGGCTATTTCTACTGAGAAGCCTGCTCTATATGCATGCTGTCCCTGATGTAGGGGAAAATCTCTAAAACATTCCTGTCTAATAAACTTATCCACCAGTTTCTCTAACGTCTTTAATATAAAGGAAGTTAGGCTGATTGGCCTGAAGTCCTTCGCCGCAGTATAGCCTGACCGACCGGCCTTCGGAATAAACACAACCCTTGTCTTTTTCCAAGACTCCGGTGTATAACCAAGAGCTATACATGCTCTCATAATTTTACACAGGGGTACTCTAATACAATCCAATCCCTTTTGCAAAAGAACCGGATATATACCGTCCCCCCCTGAAGCCTTAAATGGTTTGAAAGTGCTTATTGCCCAATCAATCCCTTCCGGAGTTACAACCCTGGCTGCTAGTTTCCAGTGTTCCCGATATCCTCGGTTCCTACCTGGTCCTATGCCCTGGCTGTTCTCCAAACCTTCTCTAAAGTCCGGGAAGTTTACTTCCATCAGGTGCTTTAGACACTCCCTTTTATCCTGGGCATACTGCCCATTAGGCAGCTTAATAGTAGTTAATTTTGCCATTGGGTCTCGAGCTAGTACTTTATGAAGTCTTGAAGCTTCTGGTACCCTCTCGATTCCCTCGCAAAAACTTCTCCAGCTGACACCCCTTGCCCTATCTACTTCTTTCTTATAAGAATCGCGAGCGGTATGATATTCATCCCATGCTCGCTGATGCCTACGTTTCTTGGCTTTATTAAAAAGCTTTCTTACAGTTTTCCTATGTTCCTCCAAACGAAGAGTCCACCATTTACCGCCCCCATTGAAGCCCATTTTCTTAACTACACAGTTCCTTTCAAAGGAACAGATAATAGAATCTCGCAGATATTCCGCTGCAAGCTCTAACTCCTCCAACTGCAGGAAAATTCTTCAGAAATTTTGTTAGCACTCCATGTCTTCGGGAGTATTGTTAGAATGCGTAACCTCAATGGGTCATTAATTGGTAAACTTAAAAATTTTTCTTTTAAATCATCAATCATTTCTTCCAATTCTATTTCTCTTTTGGAACGAAAAATCACGGGATTTACTGAATTATCTTCCTCGTCAGTGTTGACAACTTCATTCAATTCCTGCACTGACGCTTTAGAATCTTTTTTAGGAACTTTAGACTCATGTTTCTTTTGTCGGCATTGAGAACAAATCTTAACTGAATCTGGAAATTCAGGAAACTTCCGTTTCAAAGTAGCTGAAATTTTTCGCAAATTTTTACCTTTGTGGTAAGAAACACCAAAAGGGTTGCAACATCTGTCTCTATGAAAATTTTCCTTACCTGACATCTTACTTATCAGTATTCAAAAAAGAAGATTCTAATAGAAAAGTTAAGAAAGGATAGGAAAAAAATTCAATACCAGCAAGACTTTTCCTAAAACTGTTTATGAAAATGAAAAAAAGTAAGGGTGATATAGGAATACATGCAAAAAAAGGCTGGTTTTGGATTGCTGTCACTAAAAGAGTTCGAGTACTCTGGTCCGCTATCAGGGATATAATGAACGAGCTGGCGTCAGATGCAGACTTGTTCGTGCAATAGTGGAGGAACGCTGCTTGGTGGGGTAAAGCGATACTCTGATTGGCTGTATGGTCCTTTAAATGCAGTAGCGTAACAAGGCTGGCCAGTGCCCCGAGACATTGAGGATTGGTGCAAACGTGTCACTTAATTAAACATTAAATTGAATCCAATTCTTATTCTTGGTCAGAAATTACACAGAAAAAACCTAAACACAAATTAAATAAGAATTTGACTCAATTTGATATGCATGAAAAATAAAACTGAACGTCTCATTTTGAATTACAGCTAAAATTTTCAAAATGAGAGAGAGCAGTTTCATTTCGAGTAACAAAGTAAAACTGGAAAATTTCTTCAAATAAAGAATATTTCTTTACCAATTCATAAAATATAATAATTATCCCATAAAAATAACATACTGGATGTATTATATTGTTTTATTTCAACATCAATTACTTAATAACATTGTGAGTAAATCAAAGCATTTTTAGGTTATGAAACGTGAAAACATGTGTTTTGACAGCTTTGAAGATGTTGCCAACTTAAACAAAGGCACTAAATTTGAAAAGTTATAAAATTAAGTATTATGTAAATAAATAATAATTAACAGTTTTTTCTTGAAGATTACTAAATATTTGTACTGGAGTTAAAAATCTTTCTAAGATTATGCAATTATTATAAATAACATTTGAGATTTTTAATAACTTTGTACATTATACCAATCTAAAATATGAATTTCTGAAAACTCATTTTGAGTAACTTATTGTCATTTATTCAATTTGATAATTATGTTAAAATAAGTTGCAACAAACGTGAATCTAGGTTTTTTCTGTGTGAAGAGGAATTATTACTCTTCAAAATGTGACTATTGCTAATTTATTTTACAAATTTTAAATAGTCAGCAGTCAAACCTGCCCGCATCAGAAAACCAGAAAATTTATAAAAGTACAAAAAAATTCAAAACAATTTTTAACCAATTTTTTTTTCGTGGTCAGAAATTAAAGAGGGTTTATTTATCTTCGAAATGTGCCCATTGCTAATTTTTTATAAACTTTTAACAGCCAAAAGTCCCACTTGCCCGCATTTTGAAAAATAGCAAAATATTCATGATCAGCGACCCAAAAAAGCCTCGAATAACGAGTTTTATGCAAATTCGCGAGTGTTTTCAAAAATTCGTCCGCCATATTGGATCCGACATTATGAATTTTTGAAAACTAACTCAAGAATCATAATCAGCAACCAAAAAACCCCCGAGTAATAATTTTTGAGTGATTTTAAGCAATTTTCAAAAATAAGACGCCATATTGTGGCCGCCATCTTGGATATTTAAATTTTTCATTTTGTATTTTAAAGTAGACATTAGTAGCTAAATTTTAAGACCTCGTACAACTTTTTGCGTTGAAATATATATTTTTGGCATGGGAATTTAGAATGAATCTCGGAATGAATTTAATGAATTCTAATCACATTTTCAGCCATATTAAGTCAGCCATCTTGAATTTCGTGTTTGGCCACTTTGCATTGAAAAGTAGACACAAAAAAGCTAAATTTTAATACCAAATAGCACTTTCTACGTCAAATTTATTTTTGGATGGATAGGGGTCTCCCGTTGAGAAAGAATGCCCCATATATATATATATATATATATATATATATATATATATATATATATATATAATATATATATATATATATATATATATGTGTTTTTTGGTTTTTTTTCGAAAAAAGAATTAGCTACGATTTTCGAAAATGAAAATTTGGAATCTTGGACCGATTCCAGATAAAACTGCGTTAGCACAATTTTGACTCATTTTAGGTAAACCTAAAAGTGCTTGAAGACCACCGTGTCCAATATAGCATAGTTTATACCAGTTTAAAAAAGTATGTTTTGTAACCGACTTTCAAATTTTCTTCGCTTATAACGAATTCTTGAAATAATACAGTTTTCAACCAAACTAAAAATTTAAGGAAATAATCATAAAATTGTTACGTCCGTAACTTCTTGTTAATATACCTAATTTAACTTCGATACTTATGTATGTATTTCCTATTTTTTATATTGTATTTTACTTATATGTCATATTATCGTTCTATGTATTTCACATTATTGCATTATAATTAGCATATTTTATATATCTCATATGTATCTAAACAATTTGCAAGTATAATGAATTCAAGAAAGATGAGTAATATTTTAAATCATGTAAAAAGAATAACGATAGTGCATCAGTTAAACGACCTTCGAAAAATCTTCGCCACAGGCAGGAAAACAAACAAGCATTGCAGTCGCCGACACTTCCACTTAAAATCTACCCAAAATCGACACGTGTAGAAGAGTCAACAGTCGCCCCGAATTGCAGCAGCATTGCCGTCGCCCGACACCCCCACTTAAAATCTACCCAAAATCGACACGTGTAGAAGAGTCAACAGTCGCCCTGAATTGCAGCAGCATTGCCGTCGCCGAGACCCCCACTTAAAATTCACACTTGAATGATTTCAAAGCATTACATTAATGAAGACAGTTTTATATAAAAGGGACACAAATTCTGCAGATATCAGAGAGTAACTATTTAGAAATCAACCTGAACACATCGTTCAGAACAAGAGACTAGAGAGTAATTTTTTTGGAATCAACCAGTACACATCGTTCAGTCAGATTGTCTACAAGTAAACATCACATAGTTTACAAGTGAATTCAAAGTACACCTTTGAGAGTGAAACGTATAACCCCAAGTATTATTTTGAACGTACATTGTTAAAAGTGAACAATTTCCCCAAGTATTAAATAAGAAGTGAACTTTAAACAACCTCTTATAATAAATTTGCAAAGTATAAATTTTAAACAATTTCCAAAAATATTAAATTGGAAATAATCTCAACTATCAACGAAGACCTAATATTGAAACAAACACATTCCAAATTTCGAACCATCGAAATTTGCTCAAGAGGCGACAACCGTCTGGAAGGAAGCAGATATTTTAACAATACAATACACTATCTCATTAGTGTAAACAAGAGGTCTAATACCCAACCATTAAGGACAACAAACAGAAGGCACCTTTTCGTCTACCGCTCAACACCATTGAAATCGGACAACAGATTATCATCACACCACCAGTAATCGTTATTCTTTAAGTAAGATTCATAATTTTTGTACTCATTGTAATTTTGTCAACTCTTTTCTTTCTTGTTGGTTTTTAAATAAATTATTCTCTCACATTTAGTAGGCTCATTGACTTATCCTCATCCCAAATTGGATTCATTTATGAAACCAATTTAAAACGAGGAACGTTAGGTATATTTAAAAAGGTTTCTCGTTTTGACGTAACAAAATTAAAAAAATATTATTATATTCATGTCATGAAACTGCTCAGTATGTTAAATTTAATTTTTGGTTTTCGTGTTTTATGTTTTTTAATATTCTTTAAAAAAATTTGTAATGTTTTTCTAATATTTCCGAAGAAGAAAAAAAACATCTTAAAGTCTTAGTCACATTTTTATATACACACATGGAAATAAGGTCTTAAGTATCATAAGACAAAAGCAGAAATATCGCGCGCGCGTAGCTCTGCTAGTGCTGTGATTAATTTTAAATATAATACAAAAGTTTATTTGACCGTCGCATAACAATTAATCGTCTATGAGACCTTTAATGTAACAATTCATAGTACTTGTAAATTCTTTAATAGACAAAAAAAATAGGTCTAAGTCTGGTTTCATAGATAGATACATTTGGTTAACATGATTACAACTAAAAAAAATTGGAGATACAGTAGCAATTGTTGATGTGGGAGTTAAAAGGTAAAACGGTGCGAAGGTACGTGAAGCTAATCTGGGAATTTTTAAGTTAAGCATGGACAAAATTTGGGGAGCGTTTATCTGAGTAGAAAGAACTTTAAATATAAATATAGTTGCCATTAAGATTCTTTTTTCGGCGATGGAATGGAAGTTGAATCGCTGACAAAGACATTTATAATCTGAACCAGGAGCCCGTTAGGAACTATCAGACTTATAGGCAAGGTATTTTAAGAATCTTTTTTGAACTTTCTCTAGGTCGTCATTATATTTATCAAAGTATGGAATGGATATAAAACAAGCATAAGTCATACAGGAAACAAGTAAAGAGTTATATAGCATTTTCAAGGTTACTGGGTTTAAAAAAATACTTTGCAGACGCGAAGAGAATAGACAGTGCTTTTGTAGCTGATAAAACAACCTTGGAAATCTGCTCATTAAAAGATAGTCTGTTGTCAAAGATCACACCGAGGTCACAAGTCGAAAAAACTCTTTCAAGTGGAATGTTGTAAATTTATAAACAATATAATCACTCGTTTTAATACGTTTGTGATTTGTAAATTTAAATATTTTATTTTTTTGTTGTATTGCGTTTATTTATGGTTTTTAATTTATTGACGTGATGTTTATTTTATTGACTTTAACTAGGTAAAAATTGTTTTTTATTTTTTGTTTAGTTTTAATTTTTTTAAAAATTGTGTTTTGTCTATTTAAAAAAAATTTCTTATTAACCCTTTAAGGTCATGTTATTCAGTGGTCACGTGCTCCATATACTTTACTATGGAAAAACATCACACTGAATAACATGGCCTTAAAGCCCGAATTATTTCCACCGATTCGATTTCAACCACACTTGGTATATAATGGTTTTTGGGGTCGCTGATTACGAATCTGAAGTCAAAATTGCAAAATTCAAAATGGCGGATCCAATATGGCGGACCAAAAAATAAAAAATAATGGATTTTATATGAAACTTGTCACTCGGGGGTTTTTCGGGTCGCTGATTACGAATATGAAGTCAAAATTGCAAAATTCAAAATGGCGGATCCAATATGGCGGAAGAGAATTAAAAATTAAATAGGATTTACTTGAATATTGTTACCAGCTGACTATCATTTGTTCTTTTTCATTCAAGTCATGCGCTCCAGGGTTGTCAATTGTTTTTATTGATTGGCCAGCTGATTTTCATTTGTTCTTTTTCGTTCCAGTCAAGCGTTCCAGGTTTCATTTCACAAATGGATTAAATTTCTTACTTTTATTAAACATAATTCGCCCTATTAGATCCACCATTGTGATTCTTAACATTTTAACCTCAGAAACCCCAAAAACCCAAAGCATCAAATTTAATGTCAATCCCATTAATTTGTTATTTTTTTGTCTTTCATATTGTATCCGCCATTTTAATTTTTGCAATTTTGACTTCATATTCGTAATCAGCGACCCCAAAAAACCCCCGAGTGACAAGTTACATATAAATCCCATTATTTTTTATTTTTTCGTCCGCCATTTTGAATTTTGCAATTTTAACTTCATATTCGTAATCAGCGACCCCAAGAACCCCCGAGTGACAAGTTTCATATAAATCCTATTATTTTTTATTTTTTCGTCCGCCATATTGGATCCGCCATTTTGAATTTTGCAATTTTAACTTCATATTCGTAATCAGCGACCCCAAGAACCCCCGAGTGACAAGTTTCATATAAATCCTATTATTTTTTATTTTTTCGTCCGCCATATTGGATCCGCCATTTTGAATTTTGCAATTTTAACTTCATATTCGTAATCAGCGACCCCAAGAACCCCCGAGTGACAAGTTTCATATAAATCCCATTATTCTTTATTTTTTCGTCCGCCATATTGGATCCGCCATTTTGAATTTTGAAATTTTAACTTCATATTCATAATCATCGACCCCAAGAACCCCCGAGTGACAAGTTTCATATAAATCCCATTATTTTTAATTTTTTCGTCCGCCATATTGGATCCGCCATTTTGAATTTTGCAATTTTAACTTCATATTCGTAATCAGCGACCCCAAGAACCCCCGAGTGACAAGTTTCATATAAATCCCATTATTTTTTATTTTTTCGTCCGCCATATTGGATCCGCCATTTTGAATTTGGAAATTTTAACTTCATATTCGTAATCATCGACCCCAAGAACCCCCGAGTGACAAGTTTCATATAAATCCCATTATTTTTTATTTTTTCGTCCGCCATATTGGATCCGCCATTTTGAATTTTGAAATTTTAACTTCATATTCGTAATCATCGACCCCAAGAACCCCCGAGTGACAAGTTTCATATAAATCCCATTATTTTTAATTTTTTCGTCCGCCATATTGGATCCGCCATTTTGAATTTTGCAATTTTAACTTCATATTCGTAATCAGCGACCCCAAAAACCTCCGAGTAACAAGTTTTAAACGAATCTGATTAATTTTTTTAAATTTTTTCGTCCGTCATAGGAGAAAATGTATCTTGACACTTTTTTTATTTATTGTTGTTTTATTTATTTATTATTATTTTTTTACTTTTGTTTTTTTTAATTATCTGCTGGAAGAGTTTTACTAGAACTAAGAATTTAAAATTTTTAGTAATATGTATTAGTTTCAAAGTTATGATGACTTTAATGCATTTGTGGTACAGCGTATGTACCACTGGGCGTTAAAGGGTTAAAGTGACCTGATGATGGTGGCGAACCAGACCACCGAAACGTTGTCTATTTTATAAAAAAGTAAAAGGGTAAATTTCCATAGAAATCAAATTCTCAAACTTCACAACCCCACCATGCCTGTAAAAAGAGAACGCGAACTAACTTTGAGGTGGGACTATGTTTTTCTCTTTAGATACATCTTAACCCTCTGCCGACGCAAGTGACCGTTATCGACAAAAAACTACAATTCGGTCGTTTGGTGAGGACTATGGGAATCACATTTAAAAGCGCTAGAGTGGGGATAAGTCTGCGTAGGCAGAGGGTCAAGGAAGAGAACCTACCACATGGCAGTCCTGGGAATCCAAATTTTTTTTTTGTGCCGGTCCTGTGCAGAAAATGACTCACTTTGCCCTATTTAAAACAGGGTTCTGGTCAGGGCCTCGACAGTTTTCCCTATTAAAATTTTTTTTTTTAATAAAGTTTTTAGAATTCCTTTTTGTTGTAGAAGCTTTTAACAATGAAAAGCAATCATTATTTTAGTTATTAATTAATTTTTTTATTTTAGGGGTTTGACTAGAATTCCTAGCCAGAACCCCAGGTAGGGTGTTCATTAGATATTAGATAGGGTACTGATCAGGGCCTCGACAGTTTTCCTCGTTTAAATAAAGTGTAAATGAATTAAGTTTTTTAAATTAGTTCCTATAATAAAATTATAAACAATTGAAGAAATTAATTAAACGGAGTAATTATACTACTTTTTAAGAATTTTTTTATAAAAAATAGGGTTTTGACTAGAAATTCTGGCCAAAACCCTAAGTGGGGTGTTCACTAGATATGAAATAGGGCTCTGATCAGGGCCTCGACAGTTTTCCTCGTTTTAAAAGCATGTAAATAAATTTAATTTTTTTAAATTAACTTTTAAAAAAAAAGTTATTTAAGTTAAAAAAGCGTGTTCTTTTAAAACACTTTATAAAATTATTATGGTAATATATTTAAAAAACGAAAATACATACAATTTTTTTTTCTTTAAGTACAATATTATAATAAAGTTTATTTATTAATAATAACAACTAAATTATAAATAACGAATAATAATAGTTATTAAATAATTAATTATTATACATTTATTTAAAAATAATAATTATAAATTTAAAACATAATAATTAATAAACAATTATTAATAAATTATACTTAATGAATTTTAATAATTATTAATTTCTAGGATGAATTTATCATTTGGTTTGTATATATATATATTATATTATTTTAATAATTATTATTATTTTATATTATATTAGCTTAAAGTGAGAAAATGATTCGGAGAGATTGTTAAATTTATCACCTTCAATATTTAATAACTATTTTTTAAACATAATTAATAAATTTTAATAAAATATTTATTAAATAAATATAAATTATTACTTATACATTTGAAAACAAAAATTATAACCTTTATTAATATTATAAAATATAAACTTTGGTTAGGAGATCCATAGTTAGTTCAAAATTCCGATACATGTTGCGCGCAATTCATTATCATGGCATCCATTTAAAAATGGTCGTCTCAATTTGTCCGTCGCGTCGGTTTCCTGTCACGTCTATATAATCACGTTGTGAGTTTATTGTGTATAAATAGTGTTATAATTGTTTATTATTTATTATCGTTATTGTCTATTAGTGTTTATGTAAATTCATTTTTATGAAATATGTGTAGAGTATATAAGGAATATTATTTGCTCAAATATTGTAGTTGCGTGTTTAGTGTAGTGGATAGCGTTAGTGTTTAGTATGCGTTAGGTCTAGGGTTCGTGTCTCCCCCCATCGGTTAATAATTTATTTCGTTAATATGCGGTTATTCAATAAGTGTTGTGTATTAATTAACAAAAATGTGTATAAAATATCTCAAGTGACATTGAATTTAATTAATTGAGTGATTCCAATTTTTTGTTTCCCATTTCCATTACTATGGATCACCCAACCATAGATCTTTTGCTGCTCCAACAATATACAGCCAGCCATAGAATATGGATGCAGCAACCTTAACTGTGGATATCCCTTATTTTTCCATATAATATGGCTGTGATATCCATGTATATGGATGTGTCAACTATTCCTTTTTCTCCGTGTGAATATGAATCTGAAGTTAGATTTTGAAAATTCAAAATAGCGGATTCAATATGGCAGATAAAAGTGAAAATTTTCTAATAAATTCATTAATTTAATTGATTTAATTTAAGCAACTTTGCTTAGATCTCGCTACTCAGGGGTTTTTGGGGTCGCAGAATACGAATTTGAAGTCAGATTTTGAAAATTTAAAATGGCAGATCCAATTTGGCGGACATTTTTGAAAATTGATCGGATTTGCTTGAAACTTGTTACTTGGGGGTTTTTGGGATCGCTGATTACGAATTTAAAGTTTCTCTCTCTCTCTCTTACTCTCTATCGCTCTCTCACTCTCTCTCTCTCACACTCTATTGTTCAAAATGTAATCGAAACTCAGTCCTGATTTATCCCCGAGTTTTCAAATTTTTGGGGTAAAATAGTACAGCTTGTCATTATTAACTGAATTGACAAAAATCCAAGTGAATTTCTTTTTTGGAAGTCATGAGGAATAATAAAAAATATTTGTATGATTTTTATTTTTTTTATTTTTCAAATGCGAGATGAAATACTGAACTAGTCTGAACATTGATTGACAACTTTTTTTGCATTAAGCGACAACTTTAATTATCCTGTTGCCAATTGTCAAGATAAAAATTTGTCAATACTCAGAATCTCTTGTAGGTTATCTGAGCTTGAAATGTTGACGTAGAACTTAATTTTTAATTTGTAAATTAAGCTCTAACACCTCTTGTCCTGATTTACCCCGTTCCGATTTACCCTCACAGACCCTAATATTTAGTATTTTTATAGAGATTTAGGTTTGTGTACAATACCTCAGTACGACACAATATTTTTCATAAAAACAAAAAATTCATTTTTTGTTCAAAAATCGATTTTCTTTAAAGCGGCTCGATGAAATATTTTGGATTTTTACTCAAAATACTCAGAAAAGTGTCCAGATTCGAGATATGGTATAAATTTTAAAGTGAAAAAGTGTTTAAAGTTAAAGTGTGCTTAGGACCACCGTGCTCACAAAAAGAATCGGACCTGGGATCCACTTTTTAATTTACTTTATTATATAATGATATTTAAAAAGTGGATCTCAGTAAGTATTTACTTGGTAAAATTCATTTTCGACACTTTTTTCATAGCCACGCAACTGATTCAACAGCGAATTAGAGAAATTGATTGAAAATTTTGCTTCGCACGGTCCGACTCTTTTTGTAATATCTCGGGAACCCGTTAATATTTTTTGCTGTTCTTGGTCTCTATCTAAAGCTTTAATTACAAGAAATAGTCTGTGAAAGTAACAATTTTTTTATCAACTTTTCTAATTTTTGCCAGGAGTCAAAGTCAGGGTAAGAAATTCCCAAAGAATAGAATTATTTTGTTGTGTTTATAACATGATATCTCGCTTTCTATTTATGCATAACAAATGAAAATAGAGTCATTTCATTGGAAATTTAATAAGCTCTCCAATGCAATTTAAAAAAAGCATCTAGCTTCATATTTCACGGAGTTATCACTGTTTCTGTGCAGGTGTGTTTTGTAATAGCTCCAAGTGTTAGCTGTCGTACAATTTCCGCCGGTAGTGTAGGTAATATCAGCAATAATGCTTTCAAATATATATTTCATATTAATAATGGCCTAAAATTTTCACACAATTTTTGAAAATCAAAACTATTTTTGACTTCTTTAACCCGTTGACTGTCGCTGACGCATATATGCGCAAAACAAAACTGGCCAAAAGTGGTTCATGACGCATATATGCGCAACTTAAAAAAGGTGATTAAAAACTTCTTAAATGTTCCTGAAACCAGTTAATAAGCTTTAAAATGACTACTTCAAAACCACTTTTTCTTTTATTGTGTTTATATCATTTTTCTTAATTAAATAATTAATGTCTCAAAAATGCAAAAACGGCATTTTAAGGCTAAAGTATCTGTTGATACATGACGGATTTTTAAAATTTCTTAACAAAAATTTTATAACTTACTTATTTTATATTGTACTTTCAGATATCAACATGTTCAAATAAAAAAATTATTAGATAAACATACATTTTCTGCACGTTATGACCCATATCATCCCTTAAATTAATCGTTTGACTAAAGCAGTTAATTCTTTTAACCATTAAAGGATATCTTTTAAAAGAAAATTATCAGTGTAAAAATTTCGCGCTTGATGCGGCCTTAGTCAGCAAATGTACATTTGCCGTCGCCCCGATCTAGACCAGATCAGGCGCGGCGTTTGATTCCCTCCTAGGGTCCTAGTAGGAAAATTTCTACACGAGTAGTTTTACATTTAATTAATTCTCTTTCTTAGTGTATTTATTAAAAATTATTAAGAATTTTAATGAATTTAATAAATATGTAGATTTATAGAAGATGTTCATGATTGTTTTTCCGTCTTATTTTTAATGATAGTGGGTCTCAATATATTAATCATTAGCGTAACAGGTGTTCAGGTAAGTTATTAAATAATTTTTAACTCATTTCATAAAGTAGTAAATTATTTCACTTCCATTAAAATTGCTTAAAATTTTTCAGGCATCAACAAATTTAGACAACCCTGCACAATTTTTTAGATTTGTACTTGAGACGTTTGGACAAGCTCTTCACATATTTTGTCTTACTATCCCTTGTCAACAATTAATTGATAACAGCATTAGTCTTTCTGAATCAGTGTAGGATGTTTTCTTATTTATTGCATTAAGTAACCGTATTTTTAAATTATAGTAATGTTAAAAAATAACACAAAAATGTTTCATATCACTAGTTTGCAAAACTAAAAAATTTTCTGACCTGCGGAATTTCACTGTCATTTCTTATGTAAAATTTTCTCCCGAATCCGAATATGAAATCAGAAATTAAGAAAGTAGAACAGTTTTCGAGATATAGCTAAATTTCAATTTTTTGAGTTTCGACAAAAAGTGAATTCACTAATTTACCATTATTTCCCAATGTATTTGATCGATTTCAATTTTCTTTAAAGCAAATTAAAGGTAATTAAATTTCCCATAAAAAAGTATTCACAACATTTTTAAATTGGACTGACGGTTTAGAAGCTATTTATGAATTTTTTTGGAATTTATCATTATTTTTAACAAAATTTTAGAAAAGGATAGACTTTTTTGGTATATTACGTCATAAAAAACGTGTTTACTTTGGGTTTTTTTTGGACGACAAAGTACAATTTCTTGGAAAGAAAATAAGCCGCTGCTAATCAAAATTTAACTGAAAATATAGAAGATATATCATCGTTCAAAAATTTTTATTTATTAATGTTATAAACAAATTAACTTAACAAATAAATTGTTAATTTGTTTATAGTTGAAATGGCATCGTTTTTTCTAATCGTTCTAAAATTATGTTACCAATATTATTTATGTACATTTTTCATAGTTTATTATTTGTTTATGATATAAACAAATAAAGTTAACAAATGAATTGTTCATTTGTTTATAGTCAAAATGGTATTTTTTCTAAACGTTTTAAAATTATGTTACCAATAATATTTTCATAGACATTTATATTTAATAGCCATTTTTCCTATAATCAAGTGAAGAGTTCATTTTTAGTTAACTTTATTTGTTTATATTATAAACAAATAATAAACTATGAAAAATGTCCATAAATATTATTGGTAACATAATTTTAGAACGATTAGAAAAAAACGATGCCATTTGGACTATAAACAAATGAACAATTTATTTGTTAAGTTTATTTGTTTATAACATTAATAAATAATATTTTTTGAACAATATTTATGTACTGCTATTAATAGTGACGTAATTCTAAAGCCTGTAGAAAAGAAACAATTTTGTTTTACTACAAACAAGCGAGCTATTCATTTGATAATTTAGCTTAGAAAATTAAAAGTTGTTCAAAATTATAAAAACAAAAATTTTCATTGTCGAAATATTATTTTTTGTCTTTTATATGTTTACTCATAAGATTTATGCAATATTGAGAAAAAACAAAATTTTGTTTCTAATATATGAGACGAAATGCAATTAAAGTCATCACTTTTTTGTTATTTGCATTAAAATAATAATAATAAAAAATCGAAATTATAAAAAGTGCTTCCTTAAGTTTCTTAAAAATTTATTTTTAAGTCTGTTCAAAAAAAAATTTGCGAGATTTTGACAAAATTTCTGGGTTGTACACTTCTTTGAAGAACAATTTGCAGATTCATACCACAGTGTGTCGGTCGGTAAACAAACGTGCCGCCCGTCAGAAAAAAATTAATAACTTTGCTTCTAATTGCGGGACACCAAATTTTCAAATGGTTATGGAATCGTTATAAAATATCCTTTACGATGAAATTTGAACAAACTTTCTACGACGTTAAGAACATTGTTTATTTTATAAATAAACAATTCAATTTGCAATAACAATTAAAAAAATTAAACAATTTAATTTTTTAATTATTTCATTTGAAACTACATCATTTTCTGAGAATACATACCAAATTTTATAACGATTCGTTTATTCTGTTCCGAGATATTAATTTTTTAATAAAGCACTGCAAAAAAACTTTAATTGTTTATATAACTAAGTAAAATATAATTTTTTTTAAAAATCCTTCTAGGCATTTAATTATCTCATAATTATGTTTCATTTTCATGTATTACCAAGTAAATACAGTGAATCTCAAAATTTGCTGTTACACTTCAAGAATTTTTACTCTATAAATATTGCAAAATAAAACTATCAGAGCTACGCGCGATATTTCTGCTTTTGTCTTATGATACTCAATACCGTTTTTCATTGTGTGTATATCTTCTTCTTCTTCTTCTTAAATGACTTGAGGCTTAGCCAACTGTCAGAACAAACATTGTGTGTATATAAAAATGTGACTAAGACTTTGAGATATGTTTTTTCTTCTTCTGAAATATTAGAAAAAGATTACAAATTTTTTTGAAGAATATTAATAAACATAAAACACGAAAACCAAAAATTAAATTTAACACACTGAGCAGTTTTAAGACATAAATATAATAATATTTTTTTATTTTTATAATTATTTCCTTAACCCTTTCAGTCCCATAATTAGGGCAATCAAAAAAATATTACAATAGGTATAGTACCTATGGTTTTCGGGGTCACTGATTACGAATCTGAAGTCAGTTTTTCAAAATTCAAAATGGAGAATCCAATATGGCGGACGATAATGTAAAAAAATTATCAAATTTACTTGAAAGTAGTCTTTCGGGGGTTTTGAGATCGCTGATTACAAATCTGGAGTCCGTTTGTCAAAATTCAAAATGGCGGGTCCAATATGGCGGACAAAATTTGAAAATGAAACAAATTTGCTTAACCCTTTCAGTTCCAGTGGTCGATATATCGACCACTTTCTAAGCCACCGATTTTTTTAACATAACGTAAAGGAAAACTTTAAATAATTGCATATTGCTTATTTTTATGTATCTATAAATAAGGTTTAGTAGTTTTTTAACAAAGTAATCTATATTATTTATGTTTTTTGTTGTTAACAAACTTATACACGGCAACGCATTATCTCAGGTTAAACTTGACTGTAATAAAATTAAATCAGTAACATATACTTTAAATTATGGTTATTTTCTATATTCTTGAGGTTTGCTGAATATTAATCTAAAATCAGATATGCAAATTCAAAATGGTGGATCCAATATGGCGCCAAAAATTAAACAAAATTGCTTTAAAATGGTCTCTCGGGGGTTTTTGGGGTCGCTGATTACGAATCTAAAGTCAGTTTTTAAAAATTAAAAATAGTGGATCCATAAATCCAAATGGCGGACATAAAAAGTTACGAATTTGGAAACACCCTCCTCCTTTTTAATACGGGCTTCGGACCGGCAATAGCAGAGCTTTATCTCTTTTCTATTAATTTTTTTGTTTTTTTAAATGTTTAAAATGTTTTTTAAAAATTTTTTAATACTTTTATTAATTATTATTAATTAATTTTTTTGTTTTGTTTAAAAATGTTTTTAATGTTTTTTTTTAATCTTTTAATACTTTCATTAATTTTTTTATTTTTTAAATATTTTTATATTTGTCGTAACAAACGACAAAAGACAAGTGACAAAACATAAAAGACGAACGACAACAAAACAAAAGACAATCAAGAGAAAACAAAGAGAAAATGACAAACGTCAAAAAACAATACTTCTCTCCTATTTTTAATATTATTGTTGTTATAGTCGAAACATTAGATTCGCCATTTAAAAATTTAGTAAGAATGATTCCAGATTTTCAAAATTTTGAAAATTCAAAATGTCGGAGTCAATATGGCGGACGATAAAGTAAAAAATTAATCAAATTTACTTGAAAGTTGTCACTCTGGGGTTTTTGGGGTCGCTGATTACGAATCTGGAGTCAGGTTTTCAAAATTCGAAATGGCGGATCCAATGTGGCGGACAAAAATTAAAAATTAAACAAATTTACTTGAAAGTTGTCACTCGGGGGTTTTTGGGGTCGCTGATTACGAATCTGGAGTCAGTTTTTCAAAATTTAAAATAGCGGATCCAATATGGCAAACAAAATTTAAAAATTAAACAAATTTGCTTGAAAGTTGGTATTTGGAGGTTTTTGAAGTTGCTGATTCTGAATCTGAAGTCAGTTTATTAAAATTAAAAATTAAGGATTCAATATGTTGGACGAAGAATAAATAAAAAATCTATCAAATTTGTTTGTAAATTACTGCTTTGGTTTTTTCTAAGTCACTTATTACGAATCTGAAGTCAGTTTTTTCTAACTTTCAAATAATGGATACAATATGATAGTCAAAAATTAAAAATTGACAATATCCCAGTGGGCAAAAAACCATCATTGTTTTAAAAACGTTCCATGTCTGCTAAATAACGTCCCAAAAACGTTCCATTGCTTTTAAAACGTTTTAGAACCATATAACGTTTTTGGGACATTATTTAGCAGACATGAAACGTTCTAAAAACGATTTTGGAACGTTTTTAAAACAATGATGGTTTTTTGCCCACTGGGATAGGATTGAATGCTGCTTCTTGGAAGTTTGCGGGGTGTGTAAATACAAAGCTGGAATCATCTTACAAAATCTTTAAATGTCGAATCTAATGTTACGACTATTACAATAATATTATTAAAAATAGGAGAGAAGTACTGTTTTTTTGTCGTTTGACATTTTCCCTTTTTTCTTGATTTCCTTTTGTTTTTTTGTCGTTCGTCTTTTATGTTTTATCACTTGTCTTTTGTCGTTTGTTACGACAATTATAAAAATATTTTTAAAAAAACAAAATTAACCCTTAAACGCCCAGTGGTACATACGCTGTACCACAAATGCATTAAAGTTATCATAACTTTGAAACTAATAAATATTACTAAAAATTTTAAATTCTTAGTTCTAGTAAAACTCTTCCAGCAGATAATTAAAAAAAACAAAAGTAAAAAAATAATAATAAATAAATAAAACAACAATAAATAAAAAAAGTGTCAAGATACATTTTCTCCTATGACGGACGAAAAAATTTTAAAAAATTAATCAGATTCGTTTAAAGCTTGTTACTCGGGGGTTTTTGGGGTCGCTGATTACGAATATGAAGTTAAAATTGCAAAATTCAAAATGGCGGATCCAATATGGCGGACGAAAAAATAAAAAATAATGGGATTTATATGAAACTTGTCACTCGGGGGTTCTTGGGGTCGATGATTACGAATATGAAGTTAAAATTTCAAAATTCAAAATGGCGGATCCAATATGGCGGACGAAAAAATAAAAAATAATGGGATTTATATGAAACTAGTCACTCGGGGGTTCTTGGGGTCGCTGATTACGAATATGAAGTTAAAATTGCAAAATTCAAAATGGCGGATCCAATATGGCGGACGAAAAAATAAAAAATAATAGGATTTATATGAAACTTGTCACTCGGGGGTTCTTGGGGTCGCTGATTACGAATATGAAGTTAAAATTGCAAAATTCAAAATGGCGGACGAAAAAATAAAAAATAATGGGATTTATATGTAACTTGTCACTCGGGGGTTTTTGGGGTCGCTGATTACGAATATGAAGTCAAAATTGCAAAAATTAAAATGGCGGATACAATATGAAAGACAAAAAAATAACAAATTAATAGGATTGACATTAAATTTGATGCTTTGGGTTTTTGGGGTTTCTGAGGTTAAAATGTTAAGAATCACAATGGTGGATCTAATAGGGCGAATTATGTTTAATAAAAGTAAGAAATTTAATCCATTTGTGAAATGAAACCTGGAACGCTTGACTGGAACGAAAAAGAACAAATGAAAATCAGCTGGCCAATCAATAAAAACAATTGACAACCCTGGAGCGCATGACTTGAATGAAAAAGAACAAATGATAGTCAGCTGGTAACAATATTCACGTAAATCCTATTTAATTTTTAATTCTCTTCCGCCATATTGGATCCGCCATTTTGAATTTTGCAATTTTGACTTCATATTCGTAATCAGCGACCCGAAAAACCCCCGAGTGACAAGTTTCATATAAATTCCATTATTTTTTATTTTTTGGTCCGCCATATTGAATGCGCCATTTTGAATTTTGCAATTTTGACTTTAGATTCGTAATCAGCGACCCCAAAAACCATTATATACCAAGTGTGGTTGAAATCGAATCGGTGGAAATAATTCGGGCTTTAAAGGGTTAATAAAAGTATTAAAAAATTTTTAAAAAACATTTTAAACATTTAAAAAAAACAAAAAAATTAATAGAAAAGAGATGAAACTCTGCCATTGCCGGTCCCAAGCCCGTATTAAAAAAGGGGAGGGTGTTTCCAAATTCGTAACTTTTTATGTCCGCCATATGGATTTATGGATCTACTATTTTCAATTTTTAAAAACTGACTTTAGATTCGTAATCAGCGACCCCAAAAACCCCCGAGAGACCATTTTTAAGCAATTTTGTTTAATTTTTGTCCGACATATTGGATCCACCATTTTGAATTTGCATATCTGATTTTAGATTAATATTCAGCAAACCCCAAAAATATAGAAAATAACCATAATTTAAAGTATATTTTACTAATTTAATTTAATTTAATTTTTTTTTTGCTTAGGGACTTTTGGGAAATCTGCCTACAGATACCTTGGATTCCGCACTCCAAGGTTATGTGGGGTTGGTAAAATGAAACAGAAGGAGATATTAAAAAAAGATAAATAAATAAATGTTATAATAAATTTAATAAACTGGCGACCTACTACTAGCCCGATCCACTAAAACGCGTAACCCTTCTTCTGGAGCCCTTTACCCTCCCTCGGAACTGTCGTAAGACTTTAGCCTTCGAGGGTGGCGCTCCAACTCTGTCGCTAATGCGACCTTCTCCCTTTCTCTGCGGTCCTCCTGCGTCCGTAGTTAAAAAAAATAATTAAAACTATTACAAAGTCCAAGCGGAATTCACAGCACAACAATAATAAAAAACAAATTTTTAAAGAAGTGTAAAAAGTCAAAGATAAAATTGTAAACGGATATAAATAAGAAAAGAAAAAAAGTAAACACGTATATAATGTTGAAAAGATAAAACTGTATAAAGACGAATAAAAAACACAAAACAAATTAAAAAATGTATAAGAACAAATAAATCACAAAATAAATTAATAAAAAACAAACAAACAAATTAAAAGCTGTTTAAATCACGCCTTTTGTCTGCCGTCGAAATTCTTCCTCGACATAACCAAGGTTACGAAGTTCTCGACTTGCTCCTTTTAATACTTTTTATTTGCTTTTAGTTCTTGCGAGTGTCTTCTTCGCCTCCTCAAGGGCCGTCCTGAAGACTCCGCATCCTCCGCTGCCTGCAATATGGGTGGTTGACACCTTATTGCCAAACTTTTCCTTGCATAAAAAGCAACTTGGGCTCTTCTTACAGTTGGAGAACCTGTGACCGGCTTCACCGCACTTAAAGCACGCAGCCGATCTGTTAACCTTCTGGCATTTCGCTCCAATATGACCGTATCCCAAGCATCGATGACACCGGACGACCATTACTCTTTTTTTAATTGGGCAACACATAAAACCAATTTTTACGTGTCCCAATTTCTCTAACCTGTTCGCCTCTTCCGGGTTGGTGACTACAACCGCGAGCTTCATCCCTCGGCGGTTGGGTCCTAAGACCGTCACTCTCCTGTTTACTAGCTTACCCATTGCTTCAGACAACACTTGTTGCACCTCAGCTTCTTGGGTAAGGCAATCCAAATCACGGATCTCGAGTGTAACTCTTTGATCCAATGACTGCACCTTACCCATGCTTACAACCGCCTTGGTGACCTTAGCGGTGAAAGCGTCCTTATCGGAGTCTCCTCTGAACTTAATCAGAAGGTCCCCCTTGTTTGTAGCTTTTGCTGCTACTATTCTCGTATGGCTGTCTTTTGGGTTGACCTCTTTGCGAAGCTTACCCAGAACGTCAGCATACGTCAATCCTTCACCGACTCGGATTAGAACTGTGGATCTTTTTGACCCAATTCTTTCCAATTGAGGAATCTTTGGATCTGGTACTTCCGTTTCCATTAGAGGAGCTTCCTCCTTCTTCCTCTTATCGGTTTTGGTTCGAGTCTCTTCTGGACTGTCACCCTCTCTCTTCCGTTTCTGAGCATCTCTTAAGACGCTTTTGGGATTACGCCTATAGAAACGCTCTCTCTCTTTCTTACGGTCCTTGCGGTTGCATTCCGCACCGCTTAGAACGCATGCTAAATCGACGTTCGACTCATCGGCCGCGGCATGCTTTACCCTTGCCTCCTTTAGCAGGACGTCGATGACCTTGAGTCTATCCTTTACCGTCCTATTGACGGTCTTCTGAATGTCGCAAGATTTTATCATCTTTGCGACCTCCAACTCCATTTTTTCGAGACAAGTCGCCTCCTCCTTTCTGAGCCGCAAGCATATCTCGCGAGTCTCTTCTATCGCCTCGTCGTCTACTTCTGAGTGGATAGCGCTATGAACGGTTTTTCCGCTACTGCAGCTTGACACACTCAGAAGGCTCGACGTGCTTCCTTTCCTCGTTTTTTTATTTTCCACGATGTTCTGTGGATCTACCCTTTCCACGATCACTCGTGGCACTGCAAGAAATTGTGCGCCCCCACAATCCGCGCGCACTTGAGCATCGGTCCTGGGACCGATGGTGAGATTTCCCGTTTCCGACCTGCTCACATGGGGGTACCTTCTCAGAATTTTTTAAATTCATTTTTTCTTGCTGTTTGGTTGTCCTTTAGTTGAAAGCCCCGCCACCACGACAAAGTCTACCGAACATATTCATGATGTCAATCATGTCTGGCAGTGGATATGCATCCACTTCTTCCAGCACATCGAAGACATCGATGATGTTCGGCAGTGGACAACCAGCGGCGGAAAATTTAATTTTATTACAGTCAAGTTTAACCTAAGATAATGCGTTGCCGTGTGTAAGTTTTTAATAACAAAAAACATAAATAATATAGATTACTTTGTTAAAAAACTACTAAACCCTATTTATAGATACATAAAAATAAGAAATATGCAATTATTTAAAGTTTTTCTTTACGTTATGTTAAAAAAATCGGTGGCTTAAAAAGTGGTCGATATATCGACCACTGGAACTGAAAGGGTTAAGTTTGCCATCACGAGATTAGAATAAAAAAATGTGCCGAGAGATGATTACCGCGAGTTGCTTGAATTAAGCATTATTTTTTTAGGAGGAATTCCCCCTAGAGGTGTTCATTTTATGGCACCAGGTCCAATGCATCATGCAAGATGGATGGCAATTCCAATTTATTCTCTAAAAATATAGATTTTTCAAGATCAATTTGTTTGACTGCAAACGAAATTAAATGTTTAAGACAGTTGCTTATTCGTAATTAAAATTTACATTCGATATTGGTTTGAAGCTCCTTTACCGATTGCAGCACCATTTAATGATTTGACACTTATTAAAGATTTAATGAATTATAAGTCTGTTAATAAACAAATATAAGAAATTGCTTGTGAAAAAATTAAAGGTCACTTATGGTATCTGTTTGAAGAACTAGTGGCAATGGCATATTTTGGTTCCAGAATACCAAAACGACTTATGGAGCAAAGCCTAGAAAAAATCTCTAAATGTGAAATTAACGAATTTGTGTCTTCAAATACTAAGCGCTTCTTTGAAACAACTATAATTTATCTACCCAGTTTTTGGACACAGATCCCGAGTTATGGAAAAGTAATTTAGACTATATTAAAGCTTTAAAAATTGTCAGTAAATTTAACGCAGTTAATGACGCAGCTGAAAGGGCAGTAGCATTAATGCAGCGTTACAACAGAACACTTACGAAAGAAGAATGTTAGTTACAAGATTTATACCTTTCCGTTCAGGACCACATTCGTGAGTTTCCAAACTGTAATAAGTACAATTGAGGATGTCCAATCAAATAACTCGATTTACGTTCGGCTAAAATGCTGACAATGAGAAGCCAGTCAGTCGCCACAGTGGTTTGAAATTGAAAAGTAGGGTTCAAAATAACTTAGAGTCTACAAATCTTAACCGATTATAGATTTTCTTTTTTCTAAATAATCTTGATTAAATTGCTAAGAGATCGCTCAAGCCCGATTTTTGATTTTCAATTTGCATAATTATTTAAATTTGTATAAACAATTGAAAAAAACCCACTTTTTTACATATTTATTATTATCTCGAAAATATGGGTATTTTTTAACGCTAAGTATTTTAACTTATACCTTTAGTTCTCTGGATTGTAAAATGGTGTTGTAGACGCATTTTTTAATTGTTATAAACAAATTATATAAACAAATAGACATTTTAGACGATGGCTTTCAAAAAGCTTAACCCTTTCGTGCCCCCGGGAAATCCAGCGGTTGAATTTGCTTCCAAATTGGTACTCGGGGGTTTTCGGGGTCGCTGATTACGAATCCGATGTCAGTTTTTCAAAATTCAAAATGGCGGATCTAATATGGCGGACAAGATTTTAAAAAATTACTTGAATTTGCGTCAATGTTGTTACTTGGCAGTTTTCGGGGTCGCTGATTGCGAATCAGAAGTCAAAATTAAAAAATTTTTAAAAATCAAAATGGCGGATCCAGTATGGCGGACAAGATTTCAAAAAATTGCTTGAATTTGCTTGAATATTGTTACTCAGGGGTTTTCGGGGTCGCTGATTACGAATCCGATGTCAGTTTTTCAAAATTCAAAATGGCGGATCCAATATGGCGGACAAGATTTAAAAAAATTGCTTGAACTTGCGTCAATATTGTTATTTAGGGGTTTTCGGGGACGCTGATTGCGAATTAGAAGTCATATTTTTAAAATTTTTTAAATTCAAAATGGAGGATCTAATATGGCGGACAAGATTTCAAAAAATTTCTTGAATTTGATTCAATATTGTTACTTGGGCGTTTTCGGGTCCGCTGATTACGAATCCGATATCAGTTTTTCAAAATCCAAAATGGCGGATCTAATATGGCGGACGAGATTTTCAAACCTTTGTTTGAATTTGTTTTAAAACTGGTACTTGGGGGTTTTAAGGGTCACTGATTACGAATCTAATTTTAGTTTTTTAAAATCAAAATGTCGGATCTAATATAAAAGTTTTTGAGGTCGTTAAGTACGGAGAGAATTTTAGTTTTAAATTTTATTAATATTTCAGATTCTAATTTTTGTATAAAAAATAAATTATACAAAAAATTTAGAATAAAAATATGATCTGAAATTAGTTACAAAATTGTACAAATGAATTTCGATACACCAGAATAGTGTACAATGGTACAAATAAAGAGTTTTATTAAAAATTATGAAAATTAATCTTTTCACTTGGCAATTTTTTGTGGATTTAAAAACATATTTTCTACAAAATTCAGCATGGATTATGTTGTTTCTACTATTTTATCAATAAAACTTAAACTGACATCAGATTCGTAATCAGCGACTCCAAAAACCCGCGAGTTGCAGTCTTGAAACAAATAGAAGCAATTTCTAGAATCTTGTCCGTCATATTGGATCCGACATTTTCAATTTAAAATTTTTTTTAAATCTAACGTCTGATTTGTAATCAGCGACCCTTAAAACCCCCAAGTAACAATATTGACGCAAATTCAAGCAATTTTTTAAAATCTCATCCGCCATATTGGATCCGCTATTTTGAATTTTGTAAAACTGACATCGGATTCGTAATCAGCGACCCCGAAAACCCCCGAGTAACAATAGTGAAGCAAATTTACGAAATTTTTAAAAATCTTTTCCGCCATATTGGATCCGCCATTTTTAATTTTTAAAATTTTTTAAATCTGACTTCCGATTTGCAATCAGCGACACCGAAAACCACCCAAGTAACAATATGAACCCAATTTCAAGCAATTTTTTAAAATCTTTTTCGCCATATTGGATTCGCCATTTTAAATTTTGAAAAACTGACATCGGATTTGTAATCAGTGACCCCGAAAATCCCCAAGTAACAATTTGGAAGCAATTTTGATAAAATTTAAAAATATTTGAAATTTGTTTAAAAATTTGTCAGCCATATTAGATCCACCATTTTAAAATTTTTAAATTTGACTTAAGATTCGTAATCAACGACCCCAAAAACATAAAAAACAAAGTGTTGTTAATGAAATGTATAGTTTGTTACATCACACTGAAAAAAAAAGTTCTGGTTAGGGTATATTTAACACGATATTCTAGTTAAAACAACCAGAATTCTGGTTAAATTAACTAGAATTCTGGTTAACCTAACCAGAAAAAATCTAGTTAGGGCATATTTAACACGAAATTCTAGTTAAAAACAGGTTTTCTGGTAATATCAACCAGAACATTTTTTTCAGTGCACTGTTTTTTTTAAACAGTCAATGTTTATTCTATTGTTTAAAATAAATATTACAACTTTTTGTAATTTACAATTTTTTTAATTGTAGCCACATCCATTCGGAATAGAAAGCAATTTAGTGCAAATTAATTGGTTAATTTTTAAAAGAATTACATAAAATTTTCTAAGTGGTACATATATGTACCGGAGGCACGAAAGGGTTAATGAAACTCGTTACTCGGGGGTTTTTGGGGTCGCTGATTACGAATATGACGTCACTTTTTTAAAATTCAAAATGGCGGATCCAATATGGCGGACGACTTTTTTAAAAATCGCTCAGATTCGCCTGAAACTAGTTACTCGGGGGTTTTTGGGGTCGCTGATTACGAATATGACTTCACTTTTTCAAAATTCAAAATAGAGGATCCAATATGGCGGACGACTTTTCTAAAAATCGATCAGATTCGCCTGAAACTCGTTATTTGGGTGTTTTCAGGGTTGTTGATTAAGAATCTAAAATCAGATGTTCAAAATTAAAAATGTCGGGAACAGTCAATCAAATAACTGAAAAAATCTCATTAAAGACAATGGAATTTGTGTAGCCCTGAAAAGGGCTGATTAAAAGATGATTACTTTTTTTGTGTTAGAATTCATTATTTATTAATAGAAAGATCTAACAATTCGATAGCTTCTTTATCAAGACTGATCTCATTTAGTTTTAAAAGAAACTAATTTTAATGAGAATCCTTAGATAAAGAGTATAGCACTTTCCTTCAAAAAGGACATAAATTTTGTACAGTTTCTAGATATACGGTTTCTCGTACTTATATATTCCTCAACTCATGTCATTATTAGGAGAGATTCTCGAAATTATTATTATTAATTTATTAAATAATAATAACAATAACAACAATAAAATTAATAGTTAATATTGGCGGATGTTGCAATTACTTAAATAAAAAAAATTTTTCATCATTAATTTTATTATGTTATATTAAATAATTTTTTAATTAATAAATAACAAAAAACGAAAAACTTAATTTAATTTTTAAATAATAAACTAGTAAATAAATTAAAATAATATATTAAACAATTATTTAATTACTTAAATTTAAATTAATTAAAAAACTTTTTGTTATTTTTCATGAATCCAAAAATTTGAAAAAAAATTGTCCGCCATATTGGATCCGCCATTTTGAATTTTGAAAAAGTGAAGTCATATTCGTAATCAGCGACCCCAAAAACCCCCGAGTAACTAGTTTCAGGCGAATCTGAGCGATTTTTAGAAAAGTCGTCCGCCATATTGGATCCGCCATTTTGAATTTTGAAAAAGAAACGTCATGTTCGTAATCAGTTACCCCAAAAACCCCCGAGTAACGAGTTTCATTAAGCTTTTTGAAAGCCATCGTCTAAAATGTCTTTTTGTTTATATAATTTGTTTATAACAATTAAAAAATGGGTTTACAACACTATTTTACAATCCAGAGAACTATAGGTATAAGTTAAAATACTTAGCGTTAAAAAAATACCCATATTTTCGAGATAATAATAAATCTGTAAAAAAGTAGGTTTTTTTCAATTGTTTATACAAATTTAAATAATTATGCAAAATGAAAATAAAAAATCGGGCTCGAGCGATCTCTTAGAAATTTAATCAAGATTATTTAGAAAAAAGAAATTTTAAAATCGGTTAAGATTTGTAGACTCTAAGTTATTTTTAACCCTACTTTTCAATTTCAAACCACTGTGAGTCGGGTCAAAAGTGAGAAAAATAAAAACTCAAAATTTTGGTTTTTAAAGAACGGCATCTTGTAGATAACCAAAAAATACATCTTTTTTTTAATGAATTTTTTTTGTAGAGCTAATATTTCTCATATTAAAAAATAAAAACCAAAAAATTTGTGTTTAGAAATTTAATTAAGGAGGTTGTTTACAGGTATGCAAACGTTTAGAAAAAATATTGAATTGACATTAAACAATTTTTTAATATTATTGTTATTCGTATCTTCTGTAAGAAAAAATATCAATTTTCAAGAAAAAAATTTGAAACTTACAAGGGTAAGACTCCGTCAGGAAAAAAGCGATTTGCAAGTGGTCTTCCGATTTCTTTGAAAGCTTGGGAAATAGAAGTTTTATATAAGTTAAATTTAACCCCAAAAGAATTTTAAAAAATTTTCAAAATGGGGGCCGCTACGCCATATTGAAAATGAGTGTTGCGTTTTTTTTAAAAATTAATATCTCTGAATCTTTTTAATCGATTTTAATAAAATTTACAGGCGATATAGTTAAAAATACGTAGTTTAATTTTATATTATGACCAAAAAAAATTTCCAAAATTTGTCAAAAAAAATTTTTGAATGAAGTTTCAGTTCAGTTGGCCTACTTTTTGAATTTTCTAATAAGTAAATATCGATTCGTTGTAATTTCACCTTTCATTTTATAAAAAAAATTTATGGAGACTCTAATAGTTCTCGAGATATTGCGATTTTAGTGGGAGCGCGTACTGCGGAATTAAACTCCATAGCGAGGCGGAATATGAAGCGAGCGTACAAACGTGCACAATAGGGTGTCCGTAACAATGCGACTTTTAAATTTTGTTTACGCCACCCCCCAGTTTAGTTCCAATAAAATAAAAATTTCCCAAAATTTGAAGCCGATTGATCAATATTAACACGTGCCAGAGATCGATCGAAATTTCCCATTAAAAATACATAGGGAAAAAGCACTTTTTAAAAAAAAATTCATAACTTTTTAATTTTTATGCAAAAAATTCTCCAGGTCACATTTGTCTTTATTTTTAACTGCAATATAAGATAGCACTTTGCCAAAAATTCAATTTTAAATAATTTTTAAAATGGCAGATGTTTAAAGTGGGTCATAAAAATGCACCACAATATATCCAAGGTTTTAACACATAAATGTTGTCAAAAATTCAAAAAAATTTCTTACTCGGGGGTATTTTCGATCGTTTATCATGAATCTGATATCAGAAATTAATTTGTCGAAATTGTCGATCCAATTTGGCGGGTTCAAAATTTTGATTTTCTACATTTTTGAAGTAAATATTCTAAAACAACGTCAAGGGCGATTTTTGGAAGCGCTATTTACGAATCTAATGTTAAAAATTTATTTTTCAAATTACTCGATCTATTATGGCATGGCGGATTCAAAAATTTTTTTATATATTCCTATAATAATCGATTTTAAGAGCAGTGGTATAAAAAATTAAATTTCTAAAAAAGAGTTTATAAAATATCCTAATCATTATTTTTTGTAACTATTAAATCTAAAAATTAATATTTAGACTATTTACTTCAAAAATGTAGAAAATCATAATTTTGAATCCTCCATATTAGATCGGGTAATTTGAAAAATGAATTTTTAACATTAGATTCGTAAATAGCGCTTCCAAAAATCGCCCTTGACGTTGTTTTAGAATATTTACTTCAAAAATGTAGAAAATAAAAATTTTAAACCTGCCATATTGGATCGAAAATTTTGACAAATTAATTTCTGATATCAGATTCATGATAAACGATCGAAAATACCCCTGAGTAAGAATTTTTTTAAAATTTTTGACAACATTTATGTCTTAAAACCTTGGATATATTGTGGTGCAATTTTATAACCCACTTTAAACATCCCCAATTTTAAAAATTTTTGAAAATTAAATTTTTGGCAAAGTGCTATCTTATAGTGCAGCTAAAAATGAAGACAAATGTGACCTAGAGAATTTTTTGCATGAAAATTGAAAAAGTCATAAATATATCGCCTGTATATTTTATTAAAATCGATAAAAAAGTTTCAGAGATATTAATTTTATAAAAAAAAAGCAACACTCATTTTCAATATGGCGTAGCGGCAGCCATTTTGAAAATTTTTCAAAATCCTTTTAGGGTTAAATTTAACTCACATAAGACTTCTATTTCCCAAGCTTTCAAAGAAATCGGAAGACCACTTGCAAATCGCTTTTTTTCTGACAGAGTCTTACCCACAAAAATTGTTTATTTAGTCATTTTGCATATGATCAAAGTTTAATTTCTTCATATTAAAAGGTTAAACTTTTTCAAAACTGATTCAATTTAAGTCTATGATAGCTTATTTTCTTCAGAAAATGATTCTCTATAACTTGACCGCTCAGATTTATAAACAAATACACCGTTTTCAAAATATGCTTATTTGTTTAAAAATCCAATCCGATTAATCTTTACATTTGGCGTCCGCCATATTGGATCCGCCATTTTAAATTTTTAAAAACTGACATTAGATTTGTAATCAGCAACCCCAAAAACCCCCGAGTGATGATTTTCAGCCGATTTTATCCATTTTCAAAAATTTTGCTATTACGTGGTTTTTTGGACTATTTTCTAAGAATTAGCAGCCATATTGGCGTCCGACATCTTGAAAAAAAATCAGTCGCTTAAGGATTTTATTGCTGAGGGTCCATGGACAACTTATTTTGAGCTTTTAAGAGAATGCCTTACTTTTTCCCAGTGATAATATAATCTAAAAGAAATTTTTTTCTCGAAAAATCGTGTTTTTTTGAAAAAAATTGTTTATAACTTTTTCCCTGCTTGTTATAAACAAATTCTAACAACAGTATCTAAAAGAGCGATAAATTTTACATCGTAAATGTTATATGCAAATTTTTTCTGATGTCATTTTCATACAAAGCTGACTGCTCAAAGTCAATGGCAATTTTCTGTCTACTTGGACGTTAATGGGTTAAATTGAATCAGTTTTGAAAAAGTTTAACCTTTTAATTTGAAAAAAACTTTGATGATATGCAAAATGACTAAATAAACAATTTTTGTAAGTTTCAAATTTTTTTCTTGAAAACTGATATTTGTTCTTCCAGAAGATACGAATAACAATAATATTAAAAAATTCTTTAATGTCAATTCAATATATTTTCTGAAGGTCTGCATACTTGTAAACAACCTCCTTAAGTTTTAAACTTTTAAAATACAAACGGTCTTTTTGCATAAGTACAAAATTTTAATGAATTTGCTCGGAATTTTATGTACATACTCATTTGGGTCTGCTGAAACAGAAAAAGTCATAAAACATTTTAAAATTATTTTTTGTTTAATTGTTTTTTATTATAAACAATGACCTGTCAGCAATAAGGTTATCTTATTATCGATGAGAAAAAGTATCGAGGGAAGTTTTGAGTTGAACAAACTTCCAGTTAGAAAGTTGTTGTATATTATTCAACGAAGTTTTTCTGAAAATTTCAAATAAATTTGTTTAAAAATAACAAAGTTATTTAATTTTTAAAAAGTCCCTGCCGCGTCACGCATACGCACAGTGGGACCAAACTGCAATTTACTGTTCATAATAGTCTGGAGCCTTTATTTTTTAACCGATTTAACTGAACTTTGTTTTAAATGAAAGATTATTAAATTTGGAAGAGATTTGTCGAGGCGGAATTTTAAATTTCAATTTGTTTATATTTATTTTGTCATTGCAAAGTTTAACAAAAGCATCAATTTTTAAGAAAAAGTTATCTCCAGCCTCTATAATCAAATGGCATGTGCTAAAAACTTTTTAGAAACACACCTAGAGTATTCTGTAAATTGTAAAAAATTTGTGCAGGTAAATATTCGAATGTTATATACAAATCATATTAACAAAAAATTAAGTTTACAACAAATTGTTAATGTGAATAAACGCTTTGATAGATTTCGATGAAATTGTATACTTAAGGGTTTTTGGGGTCGCTGATTACGAATCCAATGTTGGTTTTTCAAATTTCAAAATGGCGGATACAATATGGCGGATGCTTTTTTTGAAAATCGATTCATTTTTGCTAAAAATCGTTACTCGGAGGTTTTTGGGGTCGCTGATTACAAATATGACATCAGATTTTTAAGAATAAAAAATGGCGTTGATAATATGATAAAAATCAAATTTTAATTAGGGGCCATCCATAAAGCATGTGATACTTTTTTTCCGATTTTTGACCCCCTCCCCCCGGTTGTGATAGGTCATGATATTTATCAACCCTCCCTCAAAAAGCATGTTATAATTTACTTACACCCCCCCCCCTATAATGTCAAAGAAATCAATTTAAATTTTAATATTTTTAAAATAACAAACGTTTTTCAGCAAGAATATTTTTTAATTTATTATTCAATATTAATACTTATTTTATTATTTATTTAATATTATATATTATTTAAAATACATTACCGGTCAAAATTGAGAGACCATCCATTTTCAGAAGAATGAAAAACGTTTTAAAACATAAAATTTTTTATTCTATTCATTTTTTGAAAGATAATAAAATTTCGAAAAGAACAAGATATTTCAGAAGTCGTTTGGCCAATAATTTATTAAGATATTTTTAAAAAATCGTCATTTTGAATTTTTTTTACAAAAATTTGAATAACTTCTAAAATAATGAACGCTTTTTAATGATCTTAGGCTTATTTTAAAGGTCATTTGCCTATAAGCAATTATTATAGTGTAGCAAATGACCTTTCAAATAAGTCTAAGATCATTAAAAAGCGTTCATTATTTTAGAAGTTATTCAAATTTTTGTAACAAAAATTTAAAATGACGATTTTTTAAAAATATCTTAATAAATTATTGGCCAAACGACTTCTGAAATATCTTGTTCTTTTCGAAATTTTATTATCTTTCAAAAAATGAACAGAAAAAAATTTTAGTTTCAATAAATTTTATGTTTTAAATCGTTTTTCATTCATCTGAAAATGGGTGGTCTCTCAATTTTGACCAGTAGTGTATATTATTTTTTCTTCTCTGAATTATACATTATCTTTACACCAAGGGTTTTCCAGTAATCGTTGATGCTTAATAGTGGTGCATTTTTTTCTCCTTAAAGCCTAAATTTTCATTGTCCACGAAACTTTCATCAATTAGGTAATCATCCAACCACATAAATATCTATTAGGATCTGAAATACTACGATACGCCATCTAGTGAGAGCCTTGTTGTGGTAGCCATCTTTCGTTTCGTCTCTTTTTGATATACGTTCAAGAAAAAGATAAAATCCAAGATGGTTACCACAAAAAGGCTAAGGGGTAGGTCAGTTTCACGTGATTTCAGATCCCAATACATAAAAGTATAGTTTTTTTTCAAGAGTTATATCACATGACAAGAAGGCCAATACCCTCCCCCCCTCTCCCTCGTGATAAACCACGACTATTTTCTTAACCCCTACCCCCCCTAACAATATTACATGCTTTATGGACGGCCCCTTATGTTTTATACGTTAATTCTTAAATTGATTTTATATACGTTTTTAAATAAAGGTTATAAAATTTACTGAAGATTTTTATTCTCATGTTTTGACAATTTTATTCATTTATACTTATTTTGATACTGAATAATTCAAAAAAGTAATAATTTTTTACAAATTGTGATTAATTTGTACACTTTAAAGTATGTTTAAATCCATCAATATACAATACATTTTTTAGCAAATTTAAAAAATATTATTGCTTTAAACAATTTTTTAACATCATCGTATTTTTCAATTTTTTACAATAATTTAGCATAGTGTAAAGATTTTTAGCACAGATTGTTAGTCTTATTAGTGATTTAAATTTCGCGGTAAAAGTAAGCTTTTCATCTTTGCCGCGAGATGGCTTGGAGCTTTTTGACCTATAAGTGAGAACGATTCGTTTTTCATAATAAGAGCTTATAACATTTGTGAATTGATAATGTAAAAGATTTTGATATACTAAAAATATTAATTATAATTAAAAAACCCAAAAAACCTCTCCGAGTAAAAAGTTTCAAATACATCTATAATCAATTTTTCAGAAAAGCGCCTTACACATTATATCATTCATTAAAAAATTTGAAAAAATAATTACAGATTTGTAATCAGCCACCCGAAAAACCCCCGAGTAACGATTTTTAGCAAAATTAAATCGATTTAAAAAAAACATCCGCCATATTGGATCAGCCATTTTGAATATTGAAAAACCAACATTGGATTCGTAATCAGCAACCCCAAAAACCCTTAAGTATACAATTTCATCAAAATCTATCAAAGCGTTTGTCCACTTTAACAATTTGTTGTAAACTTAATTATTTGTTAATATAGATTGTTTATAACATTCGAATATTCACATGCAAAATTTTTTTACAATTTACAGAGTACTCTAGGTGTGTTTCTAAAAAGTTTTAAGCACGTACCATTTGATTATAGAGGCTGGAGATAACTTTTTCTTAAAAATAAATCCTTTTGTTAAACTTTGCAATGAAAAAATAAATATAAACAAATTGAAATTTAAAATTCGGCCTCGACAAATCTCTTCCAAATTTAATAATCTTTCATTTAAAACAAAGTTTAATAAAAGCGGTTAAAAAATGAAGGCTCTAGACTATTATGAACAGTAAATTGCAGTTTGGTCCCACTGTGATACGCCACAAGAGACAGCGCAATGTGGTGGCAATCTACTAGCGACAGCTATATGTTGTTTATTTATTTTAACAATGTTTTTATGTAAACCTGGTTATTTCATGTTTAATCTAATAATTAGAATGTTGTTAATATTATTGACAAAGATTAAAAATGTTTATTAAAATTTACTTTAAAATTAATGTTTTCTAATCGTATTTTAAACATTTAATTTATTTTATTATTAATAATAATACATAATTTTTAGGAGGGGATGAAATAACCATGTTTACATAAAAAAATTGTTAAAATAAATTAACAACATATAGCTGTCGCTAGTAGATTGCCACCACATTGCCTAAGATAAGGCGCTGTCTCTTGTGGCGTATGAGTGACGCGGCAGGGACTTTTTAAAAATTAAATAACTTTGTTATTTTTAAACAAATTTATTTGAAATTTTCAGAAAAATTCCGTTGAATAATATAAAACAACTTTCTCACTGGAAGTTTGTTCAACGCAAAACTTCCCTCGATACTTTTTCTCATCGAAAATAAGATAACCTTATTGCTGACAGGTCATTGTTTACAATAAAAAACAATTAAACAAAAAATAATTTTAAAATGTTTTATGACTTTTTCTGTTTCAGCAGACCCAAATGAGTATGTACATGAAATTCCGAGCAAATTCATTAACATTTTGTATGCAAAAAGACCGTTTGTATTTTAAAACTTAATTAAATTTCTAAACACAAATTTTTTGGTTTTTATTTTTTAATATAAGAAATATAAGCTCTACAAAAAAAATTCATCGAGAAAAAAGATGTATTTTTTTATTATCAACAAGATGCCGTTCTTTAAAAACCAAAATTTTGAGTTTCCATTTTTCTCACTTTCGACTCGACTGACTGGCTCTCAGCATTTCAGCCGAGCGTAAATCGAGTTATTTGATTGACCTTCTCAATTTTGGAAACATTTAAGTAATTATATTTAATATCATTATATCACTTATTTGATTATATATCAGAGTAGAATCTAATATTTAAAAAATATTGCCAATTTTTAGATATTTCTAAGTTATTTAATAAAATAAAAATTTATATTCCCGATAAAAATTGAATAAAATTCTTTTAGTTGAAACACAGAGTCATTCCACTATATTTCGACTAAAGTCGTTGCAGACTAATTTTAAAAAATTGTAATATTTTGCAGGAATGATTTTAAAGATATTAGGATCACCGAACAAAACGAATTCTTTAAATATTTTTTATATTTATTGTAAAATAAGCATCTATGGTGATGCATTCGATCGACACGATACAAAAAACGATCGATATTTGTTCTTATATTATGTCAAAAAAAACGATATGAGAATAAGTCTTTTGTTTTTCGAACGATATTATCGTTATTCCAGCGAAAGTACCGAGATTCTCGGAATTTTTTATTTGGACATTATTTTCAAAACAATAAAAACAAAATTCTTTATCAAATACATTCTAATAAATAATAGTTTTTTGATTAGAAGTTTGTTGATGTTTGATAGAATAGTTGACTACAATTTTTAGTTAATTTATACCATTTTATTCTGAATTGAAAATTGATAATAATTAATGTCTACATAATTTAATAAAATTAAAACTGACATTTAGTTCACCTCCCTACGGTTTAACCCGAGTATACTCGTGGCGTATCTTTCATTTATTTATTAAAAGAAAATTTAATTTAAGAGTCACATAAATAAAGTACCAAGTGTAACTTGAAGCTAAAGAGTTGTATTATTTAATATCAAAATAAAAATGAAATAGTCAAAATTAATTTTAAAAAAGTTATAAATTTATTTCCTGCAAAATTGAATTTTTTTTACAATTTACTGTTCAAAAATGTCTATAACCTACAATTATTAACCGATTTCAGTGTTCTTTATTTGAAATTAAAAGCGAATAAATTTTTAAGACATCCCTCGAAACCGATTTTTGAGATAATAATTATTTCTAATTTTTTATTTTAATCAAAGTTAACAAATTAACACAATTTTTTTGAAACAGGACGTTCATTTTTTTTATTTTGTTACTGCACATGATCTAAATTAGTTCAAAATAATCTAATATTATGACCACCAGACAATTAATTAAACATAAAATGATTTATTTAAATTGTTATAGGGTCAATTGGGGTAAATGTAAACGGAATATATATCTTTCACGAAAAACATTAGTTTTTTTTGTTAAAAGGTAAAACGGACGGATTTCTTTTGCATGAACTTGTTGCTAGTGTTCCCTAGAAAAATTTTATGATGTACAAAAAATTATTGATGCACCTGAATCGCCTAAAACTGACTGTTTACATTTACCCCGAGATTTTAAAATTTTCCTAAAATTCGGGGCAAATGTAAACACCACTGTAGTTAAGCGAGGTTTAAGAAACAAGTTATTTCAAGTATACTACTGTTTTAAGGGATGGAAAAACTGATAAAAATTCTTCGTAGATGTATAGTAAATCAACCAGTTGACTGATAATTTATCATATAAAATAAACAATTAACCATTACAAAATTAGTAATGTAAAAACTTGAATAACTCGAATAAATTTTAATAGATTTTCATTCAACTTAGTAAAAAGAAGTTTTTAAGGTTGCTGAATAAGAATCTAAAATCGAATTTTTAAATTTCAAAATGGTGGATCCAATATGGCGGATGAACCTAAAAATAATATTTTTAAAAATTGATCAAATTTGTTTGAATCTGGCTACTCGGGGGTTTTTGAGGTCGCTGAATACAAATTTGAAGTCAAATTTTAAATTTTCAAAATGGCGGATGAACTTAAAAATATTTTTAAAAATTGATCAAATTTTCAAAAAAAAAATTTTTTTTTTATCAAATTTTTCTTTTCAAAGAGGACTTAATTTCCTTTTCTATGTAATTTCACATTGCCAAATTAATGAAATTGTGAAATAGAAGCAAATTTATTGAATTATTTTCTTTTAAAATGTAGTCCATTTTTTCTTTTTCCTTTTACTTTTAAATGAAAGCTGAGCTTTTTTCTGATGAAATACTTGTTTTCCAAGAAACCGTTTTTTTTGTTTTCGAGAAATGAATTTTTGAATATAGCGCATCGCGTCGTCGCGCCGAAATTTAATTTATAAAACGTTCCATTGAACTATTTTCTGCATTTTACAGGGTTGAGACTGACATAAGAACAATATAATGCCTGCATTATAGTATTTTTTATTTTTTAAATTTAAAAAAAATATTTAATTTTTTAAAAATTTTTAACAAATTTTTTTTGCAATTTTATTTTTAATTTAATGCCTGTATTTTATTTTTTTGTTCGCTTTCTTTTACTTTAGCTGTTCTCAACTTTGTCTCTGCATTTTTTGTTTTAGTGCCCTTACTTTTTGAATCTCTTGATGCTGGAAACTCCACATAATTTAAACCCAACGAAGTTTTTTTAAGAAACAATTTTTCGTTATTTGTAGGAATATCCTGTCGAGAAAAGATTAGAAAAATAATAGCACGAAAACAAAAAGTACAGAGACAAAGTCAAGAACAGCTAAAATAAAAAATCCAACAAAAAGAAAAAATAAAATACCTGTTTTGAAAATGTAACGAAATCAGTATTATGAAATATTTAAAAATCGGAGGAAATTTTTCAACATCAAAATAGAAAAAAATTGGGAAGAAATGAAAATAAATAAATTGTAGGTATTAAATTAGAAATAAAAGTCTAAAAAAAATATTTTTTTAAATTTTGTTAAAAATTTAAAAAAATTTATTTTTTTTAAATAAAAAAAACTATAATGCAGGCATTATCCCAAGTAACCTGTAAGTTTGCAGCAAGCTTCCTGTAAGTTTGCAGCAAGCTTGCAGCAAACTTACACCACAAGATTTGCAATCTTACACGTAAGCTTGCTGCAAGTTTGCTGCAAGTACAAAAAGGTCCTACTTGCTGCAGGATTGCACAGCAAGCTTAGGACAAGCCAACACTTCAAGTTTCTTGAAAATTCCCAAATATTTAATAATATAATATTAAGCAAATTATTTAATATTTAATTTTTATTTAATTTTAATATATTTAATATTTATTTAAAATAATATAATGGTAACAACGTTATAATAAAAATGTCATTAATTTTACCCATCTACAGAATTGTAGTTGTGTACTATTCGTGATCAGTGGATAATAGTAAAAAATTGTAAATGTCGTGGCAGACATTAATTATTGATATTATGATCTAAGATACTATTGTGAAGCACCTGTTTAGGGGACTAATACTTATACTCTCCGCGAGACAAGTCGTGCGCGAGAGAGGTATTTCTCGCCATCTATCAGGGAATTGGAAAAGTAATAGAAGTTTCTCTTATAATTCTCTAACTCCGTGATAGATGGCGAGAAATACCTCTCTCGCGCACGACTTGTCTCGCGGAGAGTATAAGTATCAGTTCCCTAAACAGGTGCTTCACAATAGTATCTTAGATCATAATATCAATAATTAATGTCTGCCACGACATTTACAATTTTTTACTATTATTATCCACTGATCACGGATAATAGTACACAACTACAATTCTGTGGATTGAAGAAATTAATGACATTTTTATTATAACGTTGTTGCCATTATATTATTTTAAATAAATATTAAATATATTAAAATTAAATAAAAACTAAATATTAAATAATTTGCTAAATATTATATAATTAAATATTTAGGAATTTTTAAGAAACTTGCAGTGTTGGCTTGTCCTAAGCTTGCTGTGCAATCCTGCAGCAAGTAGGACATTTTAGTACTTGCAGCAAACTTGCAGTTAGCTTACGTGTAAGATTGCAAATCTTGTGGTGTAAGTTTGATGCAAGCTTGCTGCAAACTTACAGGTTACTTGGGATATTAATCTATTGTCAGTCTCAACTCTGTAAAATGCAGAAAACAGTTCAATGTAACGTTTTATAAATTAAATTGCGGCGCGACGACGTGATGCTCTATATTCAAAAATTCATTTCTCGAAAACAAAAAAAAAACGGTTTCTTGGAAAACAAGTATTTCATCAGAAAAAAGCTCAGCTTTCATTTAAAAGTAAAAGGAAAAAGAAAAAATGGACCCAAAGATGCGAAAAGTGAAAATTTATTTTTATTTTTTCAAAATTTGTGTCAAAACAACAAAATTTTTGAAAATAGACTTTGCCATTCGAAAGCCCATGAAAAAATCTAAAAAACCCATATCCTAATTTTTTTAAAAAATTTTTTCCTCTAATTATAAGAAATAATCAAAGTGGTGTGTGTCACGCAAAAGTTCAGAACTTCTACCCCCTCCCCCTCGGACAATTTTTTATAAAATTTAAAAAAAATTATCCGATAAATTACTAACCTATAGGGCATATCATAAAAAAAATTTGGGAATAATTGGACAACATATTTTTTTTGGGTGGACTTTTGACGTGATATCCACCATATGTCTAATATGAAAAAAACTATTTTTTTACCGTTTTTATGGTTTAAAAGCTCTGAATTAAGGGTTAATATTGAAATTCTATATTTGCAAATATTATTTTCTTATTTTTACATAAATTGAAAGAATTTTAGGGGGGTGAGACCCAAGAAAGTTTTTTTTTATTTTTTTGGGACACCCTAGTTAACACCACTCTAGAGGCAGAAAAAGTGACCTTTTTTCATGATTTGTTTTAGGAACATTAAAAAAGAATAGGATTTCTTTTTGGAGGGTTTGTTAAATACACATTGAACTGTTAAAAAAAAATTTTATTTAAAATTTTACATATAACAAAATGGCGGCAATAAAACAAAGAAATTTCATGATCTATAAAATATATATACTTTGGAAGTACAAATGGGATTTTTTTAAATCCATTTTTTTAATATGGGCATTTTTTAAGTAATTTAATTGATTAAAAAAATAGTCGATTTCACAGGTTTACAAATTAAAAAATTTTTTTTGCCAATCGAACAAAACATTTTTTTTTTCGAATAGAAGGTGTTTTTTAAGTAAGAAAATCATAGTTTTAATTTTTTTCCCTCGTGCAGTTTTTCTGTAGCTTCAAATTTTGCATTTTCGAGGTGCGACGGCACTTAAACTTACCTGTAGGAAAATTAACTTGTCAAAATATAATAAATGAGAAATAATTGGAAAGGTTATTAAATTACCTTTAAATCCATAGGTCACAGAATAAAATTCAACAAAAATTGAGAGAGTTACAGTCGATTAAAGATGAAATTTCATGACAATTTTGATGATTTTTAGACATTTGAGTAACTTCTACAATATTTTTCTACATTAAACAGGAAAGAATGTTTGGGTTTTAATTTTTTTATTGATAGACTATATCATTACTCAAATTTTGAGCCCTTGTGGACCTCGATTGGATTAAAAATGACAATTCTACACTAAATTTAGTGATAGAAACTACATTCTTCATTTTTAGTATCCCTTAAACATTTGCAGCAAAAATTGAAGTAATAAAATTTAGTTAAGCTCAAAAGTTACTAAAATCACTAATCCAGGATTTCTGAAATCGTAGATTTCGAATCCAATGTTAGTTTTCTAAATTTCAAAATGGCGGATCCAATATGGCGGACAAGTTTTTAAAAATCGATAAAATTCGTCTCAAATTCGTTACTCGGGTGTTTTTGGGATCGCTGATTACGAATCCGATGTCAGATTTCAAAAATTAAAAATGGCGGATGCAATAGGTGCGAATTTGATTGATTTTAAAAAACTCGTTTATTATTATGAATCCATCATTTTCAATTTTCGAAATCCGACATCGGATTCGTAATCAACGACCCCGAAAACCCCCGTGTAACGAATTGAAGACGAATTTAATCGATTTTTAAAAATTTGTCCGCCATATTGGATCTGCCATTTTAACATTTAGAAAACTAAAATTGGATTCGAAATCTACGATTTCATAAATCCTTGATTAGTGATTTTAGTAACTTTTGAGCTTAACTAAATTTTATTACTTCAATTTTTGCTGCAAATGTTTAAGAGATACTAAAAATGAAGAATGTAGTTTCGTTCACTAAATTTAGTGTAGAATTGTCATTTTTAATCCAATCGAGGTTCACAAGGGCTTAAAATTTGTGTAATGATATAGTCTATCAATAAAAAAATTAAAACCCAAACATTCTTTCCTGTTTGATGTAGAAAAAAATTGTAGAAGTTACTCAAATGTCTAAAAATCATCAAAATTGTCATGAAATTTCATCTTTAATCGACTGTAACTCTCTCAATTTTTGTTGAATTTTATTCTGTGACCTATGGCTCGAAAGGTAATTTAATAACCTTTCCAATGATACCTCATTTATTATATTTTGACAAGCTAATTTTCCTACAGGTAAGTTTAAGTGGCGTCGCACCTCGAAAATCCAAAATTTGAAGCTACAGAAAAACTGCACGAGGAAAAAAAATTAAAACTATGATTTTCTTACTCAAAAAACACCTACTATTCGAGAAAAAAATGTTTTGTTCAATTGACAATTTCACTGTAAACCAGTGTTTTGAATATGAAATTTACCGACGTCATTTTGTTATGTAATTTTTTTTTAAATGTTCCACACTTTAATATGTATTTAATAAACCCTCTAAAAAAAAGTATTCCACTTTTTGTTTTCTTATAACAAATAGTCCCTTTTTCTGCCTAGAGCGGTGTTACCCCTTAAAAATCATAAAAGTGCATTTTTGGTAAAGCTTAAACTTCTTTTAGGTAAGTGATAATTTTAAGAAACTGACTTTGATGTATGTTCGGTTATATCTCCTAATGAAACAAAAAATTTGAAAGAAAATTTTTTTATGGAAGATATTGAGCTAAGAAAAGTGTGGCTCATAATACTCTAATCTCCCCTCAATAAATTATGAACCTGTAAATCTAGACACTTGTTTACGTTAATGTTACTATATAATAATACATAAAGGTGGAGTCCCATGTGATCAGAAAGCATAAACCGAAATCAGAATTTCATGAGTGCAAGAAAGATAGTCAGATAGCACTATCTCTCTAGCATTTATGATTTTGTTGCATTTCTGCTTTCGGTTTACGCTTTTTGTTCATATGGAATTGTATATCCTATAAAGCGCTTGTTTGGAGATAATTTTTTAAATTTGTTTTTTATATACTTTCTATTTCAGATATAAATCAAACTGGTATTTGATGCCTACAAAATCTCGAAAATTATTATTAATGATAATGAGAAGAAGTACAGAGCCACTTGAATTTATGGTTGGCAAAATATATACATATTCAATGAGAAATTTTGGAATGGTGAAAAAAATTATTTATAATATTAAAATTATCAATATGTTTATAATTCTAAGATATTAGTTTTATTATAATTAAATACTTGCTAAGGGATAACACCATTCTAGAGGCAGAAAAGAGACCTATTTTTGATGATTTATTTTGTAAAAATAAAGAAATACATTGGAATTCCTATCAACCAATCGATGCGCTCTTGATGACAAAGTTTGTAGGTGAAGAAGGCGGAATGGCAGAGGGGATCTGTCGAGCAGCGCCTGAACCGTACAATATATGAAGTATATAACATTTTTTTATCTAAAGTATTTGGATATTCTTCTTTTGCTTCAACATTTTTATTAGAGGTGTGCAAAGTTCGAATCGAGAGAAAGTTCGATTCGAAAACCGAAATTTCGAATTGCACAACTCGATTTGGTCTACTTTCGATTCGAATCGGCCAATTCGAAGTTTCGACTTTGGAATTGCACAACTCGACTCGGTTTTCGAATCAAGTCGGCCAATTCGAAAATCGAAATTAGACTTTCGAATTGCTATGTAATGTGATATGTTGTGTATGCAGTATGTTGTGCAATTCGCAATTCAAAACTTCGAATTGGCCGATTCGAATCGAAAGTAGACTGACTCGAGTTGTGCAGTTTGAAACGTCGATTTTCGAATTGACTAGTTTAAATCGAATTAGCTCCGATTCAAATTTTCTGCTGTCGAGTCGATTGATATTCGGTTCGACTTGATTAAATGCACACCTCTAATTTTTAATAATTATTATATTTAAAAAATCTTTAATTTAATAAATATATAAATATTTTCAAATTCTTTCAACAGTTTGAGTAACTTTACGTACTATACACTGTACATATTTTATATAGGATTGATGGACATTTTCATCATTTAAATTTTTACATTCTATTCACATGAGAAGATATAACTTTTAAAAAACTTATAGGATCGTTTTCAAATTTAACACACTTTAAGTTTGTTTAAAAATAAAGGCTAAATTCGTTAGCCAGACATTTTCGTCAAAAACTACAAAAACCACAATACTTTCAAAATTTTGAAATTTCAATTTTTAGGATTGTTTTTATTTTCTTAGTTCAAATTTATATTTTGAGCTGCAGACCTAATTTTTTGCTACACTGTAGGAAGACGTATTTTAATTTTAATAGTTTTGGTAGTCATTTCGATGTTATTTAATTTACCTTAATTTAAGATTTGAAAAGTATCTTTATAACAGTGATTTACAAGTTTGTATTATATTTCCATTTAATCATTTTTTAACTGAAAGAATTTCAATGTTAGCTATGTGCATGTTTATGTAAAACAGAGTTATGCTTCTTATGATATAGTCAGTTTCATTTTAGCAAATTTTAGCCAAATTCGTTAAAACCTCTTCGAGTTATCGTGTTCACAAAAATCGGGATATCAACACACACACATACATACATACATACATATATACATACATACATACATACATACATACATACATACATACATACATACATACATACATACATACATACATACATACATACACACACATGCATACATCCGAACAATTGTTCAGGGTCTTATATAACATAGTCCTATATGGGTGATTTTCACGTAACTGTAATAGTTGGCGGCGTCAGAGAAAACACATTTAAAATAAAAACAATTTACTTGGGTGTGAATACATTTTACAGGTATATATAAAACCTATTTGCAACCACAAATATTTACAAATAGATCTTGTAATTTTTGATAAATTGCGGAAATTTTAAGTTAAATTTTAAGTTAAAATTAAGAAATTTTACTAAAAACGTCGAAACTGGAAACGAGCATTTTTGTAATATGAATTGTGTATATAGGTGAACAATTTGTGCATATAATGCATCTTCTAATACTTCTTATAAAATTATAAAATGTAAAATAGTTTTGTCCATAAATTTTTTCAATTTTGTAATAAGATTTTTTTCCCTATAATTTAAGTGTTTATGGCACATTTTAATGTTATCTGAGAATTACAATCTAAAATATGATCCATTAGCAACAAATATCAGTAAAAAAAGTTCTAAAATTGGAAGTTCTACACTTAACCCTAGAAGGAGTAACTGGGGTGTCTGGACACCCCAAGCAAAATTCAAAGTATTCCCATGGCTTAACCAATAATTTTTTTACGCTCAAAACTTGTTGATAATTTAGTTTGAACCTCTATCTTTTGACACCTATTTGTGCCGCCAAAAGTTTTGCTCTAGGAAGAGCTCTATCTCCTGTTAAAATACGTCTGGGGTGTCTGGGCACCCCAGTTACTCCCTAACGTTAGAAAAATTGTCAAGATAAGTAAATTCAAATTTTTTTAAAAAATCGTTTTCAATCAGTTAAAATCATCTGATAAAGTATAAATTTATAGGTTATGCATGAAAAAGTTGTATTTTATAAAAAAGAAACATTTTTATACAAAAATTCTATTTTTATGAAAAATAGACATTCTGTATTTGTAACAACTTATAAAATTTGAGTTAAGATTATTATTAAAAATTTCTGTGCTCTCTCTACAGTCAGAAATTAAATTCTAATACAGAAAAATGTAGTATATGACAGTCAAATTTAAATTATAAATTCTATATTGTTAATAATATTTTAACATATATTAGAGGTATTAAGAATTGTTAATTAAAACTTTGATTAAATATTAATTGACAGAATCATTTCATAAGTTATTAATTTTAATGTTAATATATTCAGATATATTAAGTTTGTAAAATTTTAAATTTAAAACACCATTTTTAGTAAATATTAATTGTTTAAGTCCATTTTATAGTTCATTTTTATGATTTTCACTATTCGTCAATTGTCTTTAATTTCTTTCACTTCAGATGTTCAAATAATTATGTTTTTTGGAAGTAATACAAAAACTAATTTTTTTCCCTAAAAGTGTATCTATTTAACTTTAAAAACCTAAAATAGTTTTAAAATTAGTCAAATTTTTAAGAAACTACAACGTTTTTTGTAAAAAAGTCAATTTTGCAATTTTTTGGTGTTTTTTTTGGGTTTTTATGGTTTTTCTTCAAAATTTTTTTAATTTATCAAAATATGAATAATATTATTGTATTCCTTACCAACAAACCAATCAATTCATTATAATAAATTTTTTTTACGTCAAATATAAACCCTATAAAACAAGTTTAAAGCGTGGGGTGTCGGGACACCCCAGTTACTCCTTAGAGGGTGAGTAAACTAACATACTCCTTCTAGGGTTAAAAACAATTTTTTTTTGTAAAAATGTGAAGTTCACAAAAAAAGTGGTTAGTACCGTGGTATTACTATTCTTTTAATCTAAACACTCTTTGTGGTAATTATTACGATTTTTTTGAAGATTATATTAGAAACAAATTATCTGCCCAAAGAAAAGAATTATTTTGCAGAATTGTTGGAGTTAGGTTAGTTTAAATGTCAAATGTCAGCTCCGTGGTGTCACATAAAATGTCAGATCCGTGGCGCCTGTGGCGTACAGTGTGAAGGTGCAAATTAATGGATTAACAGTTGCTACAACAACACATATTATAGAAGAGGACAGACATAATTGTGTCCTTTTATATTTCACTGCTTCGGCAACCGTTAGGTCATTAAAAAATACCTTAATATTAAAAAAAGCCTTTACTTTTGGAGCTTAATTTAAAATGTCTTTATGTCAACCAAGCAGAAGCACAGTATTACTGTTGATCGTAACGCTCTTATTGGTGAATACTTTTCTGAAATTAGTTTTATGTGCTAATTTCATAATATTATGTAAATAAAATTCTATCGTTATGTCAAGCTGATAGTAAATATTTTTGCTGGGGCTATTTTGTGCATCAAAATGCTTTATTCAAATTCAGAATTAAAAGACAATCAACTTTTGACATATGTTATGGACTTCCTTCTGAAGGTTTCGTATGAGTTAGGCAATGAAATAAATTTTTTGTCCTACCTGCACGGAAAGTATGTCATTTCGGGCACTTAGAGCGAGCGCAAAGTATCTCATTCCCACTCAGGGGCAGGGGAAGTGGGCGCAAAATATTTTGCGCCCGCTTTCTCTACCTCCGAGCTGGCGGAAATAGTTATTTTCGTATTAAGGGCGCAAAATAGGTGATTGCGACGATGGCGAAATCACCTTTGCGCCCATGATGCTAACATAATTCTTTGTCCTAACTGCATGGAAAGTATGTCATTGAGGGCACGAACGATTAAACGCTCATATTAGTTAAAAATTAAACTCTATATAAATGTTAACTCTTTGAAGTCTATAATAATACACGTTTTAATATAGAAATAAGAAAACAATGTATTCTGGAAATATAATAATTGACAATTTTTATAACTGAAATGTAAACAAAACCAAATGTGTCATAATTTTTTTTAGAGAAAATCGAAAAAAAATTGCACATTTTTCTAGACAAAATAAAACAAGTTCAAAATGTTTGTATTTTTATAGTCAACATAAAAAAAACTCAAAAATATCACATTTTAATTAAGAAAATCAAATAATTAACATGCGGGCGAAAAATACTCTTCCGCCTGCTCGAAGGTAGAAGAAGCGGGCGCAAAATATTTTGCGCCCGCTTCCCCTACCCCTGGGTGGTAATGAGTTACTTTGCGCCCGCTTAAGTTAAGCGTAATGAGTTACTTTGCCCGAAATGACATACTTTCCGTGCAGGTAGGACAAAAAGTATTTTGCGCCCGCATGTTAATTGTTCGATTTTCTTCATTAAAATGCGATATTTTCGACTTTCTTTTCATGTTAACTATAAAAATGCAAACATTTTTAACTTGTTTTATTTTGTCTATGAAACTACAATTTTTTTCGATTTTCTCTAAAAAAAATTATGACAAATTTGGTTTTGTTCCCATTTTGGTTGTAAAAATTGTCAATTTTAAATACATTGTTTTCTTATTTTTATATTAAAACTTCTATCATTATAGATGTCAAAGAGTTAACATTTATATAAAGTTTAATTTTTAACTAATATGAGCGTTTAATCGTTCGTGCCCTCAATGACATACTTTCCATGCAGTTAGGACAAAAAATTATGTTAACATCATAGGCGCAAAGGTGATTACGACTCTGGCGAAATTACTTATTTTGCGCCCTTAATACGAAAATAACTATTTTTGTCGGAGTTGTAGTTATTAAAAGTTGTGCACAAAATAGACCCCGGGATGGGGCTACTTTTTGCATCGAACTTTGTCTTTTTATAATGTTACGTAAACATTTTTTTGATCCTTTCTCCTTTATTAAATCTTTTGTGTAGCTACAATTTCAGAGTAAATTAAAAAAAAGAATAAGATATTAAAAAAAATGTTGTAAATAATATACAACAAAATGTAAAATAAAACACTAAGCTTTTGCTAAAATCATAATTTATTAAAAATTAACAACCTTTTTTCAAATTCCATATTACTCAGAAAATAAATAACACTTTTTCTTTTGAAATATACATTTTACAATAATACATTATGATAATTATAATACTATCATTTAAACACATGTAAATAACTTTGAATCATCATTTCAATAGGAGCTTTTTTAAACGTTTTGAATATATGATATTTTTCAAATACTTGAAATTAATATTTTAAGGTTAAATGAATAACAATTTAATATCTAATACACTTTTTAAGTTATAAGAGAAACGAGAGAAATAGTTTTAAAACTAATTTGAAAAACCTATAAATATTAATTAAAGTTAATTGTTTGCCGTTATGTTGCTCACCGGTTGAAGTTTTAATCGTTTTAAGGATTTTTATTAACTTATTTATGGTTTTTTGCCAAAGAAGTACTTTTTAATAATTTTATTTATTAAATACCTCGCGTACATAAAATAGCCTCAGTTGACGGAAGTACAATTCAATGCATAGGATGTTCAGCTCCGTGGCAGACAATTTTCGAAAATTTGTTATAATTTTTTTATAATTATAGCTGTAGTAAAACCGTTAAAATTACAACTATATTATGCCCTAATGATGAGGAAAAGTGATGTTTAAAATTAAAAAAACAAAAATTTTTTTCATTTAAAACTGATTTTGAAATTGCACAGTTACGTGAAAATCACCCATATAGAAGAAATTTTGTTAAAAGGATTTTTAAAAATTTTGTAAATTAAACGTCTACAAAGCTTCCTCACAAGGAAGCAAAAAACACTTCACAAACATTAAAATTCTATTTGCTATGATAGCGAGGTAACAAAGTGTCAAAACAAGTCAAGTGCTCAATAAAAAATGAGATTATAATAAGACGAGTCGAGACCCCAAGCGTTACAAACGGGAAATATATCGCGCTGTCCAACAATACCCCGTGTCCAATAATACCTCGACCTCCCCTACGCAAAAGACCAAAAAGACCAAGGATTTTGGAAAAAGTGGGGGTACTGATAACTTGTCTTACCTTTACCGGTAGGACTGATTCGTTGTCTTACCTTTGACGGTCGGAGTGATACCCAATGGAAAATTAACCATTGGCGCAATAATGGTCCTATATTAGGAGCCAGCAGTACCAAGGATGGTGCAATAATAGCAACCAATATTGGGCCACTATTGCCAGAGTCTTGGGATGATCATGACTTTCTTAAGCATTGACAGCCAATATTGGATCACTATTGGCTGCCAAAGCAAATGCCGGACTTTCTAAGCCTTGGATATTCATTGGCAACAAAGAGTGGACCAATATTAATGACCAATTAATTACCAATGCTTTAAAATTAAATTAATGCTTGGTTATTTATTGGTTACCAATACTGAACCAACGTTTAAAATCAATATTTTAAAAATACCAACATATAGCAAAAATTTAAAAAAAAATTAAATTACTAATCTAAAAAAAATAATTAATTTAATTAGAACACTCTGTTAAAAACAGAATGTGACAAAAATCAGACAAAGACAAAATTTGTCTAAGTTTGAGAATGCAAGCGTCTCTTCTTATATAGAAGTGGTAACACAACTTGCTAGTGAGTGAAAGAAGCTCTGGCACACCCTGGTGTTATCTTTGTCTGATTTTTATCACATTCTGTTTTTAACAGAGTGTTCTAATTAAATTAATTATTTTTTTTAGATTAGTAATTTAATTTTTTTTTAATTTTTGCTATATGTTGGTATTTGTAAAATATTGATTTTAAACGTTGGTTCAGTATTGGTAATCAATAAATAACCAAGCCTTAATTTAATTTTAAAGCATTGGTAATAATTAATTGGTCATTAATATTGGTCCAATCTTTGTTGCCAATGAATATCCAAGGCTTGGAAAGTCCGGCATTTGCTTTGGCAGCCAATAGTGATCCAATATTGGCTGCCAATGCTTGGCAAAGTCGTGATCATCCCAAGACTCTGGCAATAATAGCCCAATATTAGTTGTCAATGTTTGACCAAGAAAAAACTGTTGGCAGCCAATATTGGTCCATTATTTAGCCAATGGTGAGCATTGGCAATTTCCCATTGGGTACCTTGGTTTTTTGGGTCTTTTGCATATGAGTCTTAAAATTCACATTTCAAGCTTTAATTTAAGACCTTGTGGAAGTCTCTAGCACGTCAGGTTAAAGAGAATAGTTATTATCGTATCAAGAGCGCAAAATAGGTGATTGCGACGATGGCGAGATGAAGGGACCGAGAGGACATTTTCGCGCCCAAGGCGAAGCCGAGGGTGCGAAAGTATCCCCGTGGTCCCTTTATCTCGCCAAAGTCGTAATCACCTTTGCGCCCATGTTGCGAACATAATTTTTTGTCCTAACTCTATGAAAAGTATGGCATTGAGGGCACGAGCGAAGCGGGCACAAAAGTACAGCAAGCGGGCGTAAAAGAACTTTTGCGCCCGCTTCCCCGACCCCGGGCGAGAATCAGTTACTTTGCGCCCACTTTAAGTGCCTGAAATGACGTACTTTTCGTGCAGGTAGGACAAAAACAAAATTATGAAAACCCTCAAAAACACGTTTGTAGGCTCTTTACCCCCACTTTTCTCGAAATCCTGACGTGATGGGCAATTGTGGGACCCGGGATTGTGTTCAGTAGACAAAATACATAAGAAACCACTGCGATATCAAAAATAAAAAAAGTTGAATTTTGCAGGCCTGTGTTATAGCTGATTTTGACAATGCAAAATCACGTATAGTTCATCTTTGATTTAAGAAGTTGAAAAAAGTAAAAATCGCTAATTATTTGAACATTTTATTAAATGTATTATTTATTCTAAAAAATAAATGCAGTTACATTTCCTGTCAAATAATTTTAATTAAATATTTCCTTATATTAAAAACAATCTTAGAAAGGGCCTCCACAACTCCAAAGGCGGCCCTGTCTCCATCTAATTGGTCTCTTTTTCTGCCTGTAGAAGACTGGTGTTACCCCTAAGCTTGTTAAGAGTTGTTTGGAATTAATGATTAACCCTTTAACGCCCAAATGGACAAAATTTTGTCATGAAGTTTGAGGACTTATTTCGGTACTTAAAAATAAATAGAAAAATTCACGAATCATCATTTCTTATGTTTTCATATGCGCTCTATCGAATGGCCTTAAAAAGAAAGTCAAAAATTTATAAACAAAAAAGTTATTATTGTTTTTTATAAAAAAAGTCCGATTTTTTTCCAATTTCTGTTTAATTTTCAATTTTTTCTACTATGAAATAGCAGAAAAATAATTCCAAATGTTACAAATAACGTGACATAGATATATAACCTAGAAGATAGGACTATAGAGAAAATTAAAAATTAAAATGGCGGCTTAAAAATTAAGTTTGAAGTTCAATTTTTTTTCAAAATTTGATTCGAAAGTACGAAATTGTTAAAAGTGTTTAGATCAGCTTGAAATTTGTTACTCAGGGGTTTTAGGGGTCGCTGATCACGAATCTGAAGTCTAATTTTCAAAATTCAAAATGGCGGATCCAATATGGCAAACAATTTTTTTTAAAACTCATTAAATTTGCTTAAAACTTGTTACTGGGGGTTCTAGGGGTCGCTGATCATGAATCTGAAATCCAGTTTTCAAAATTTAAAATAGCGGATCCAATATGGCCGCCAAATTTTCAACAACTGATTAGATTAACTTGAAATTTGTTACTCGGGGGTTTTAGGGGTCGCTGATTACGAATCTGGAGTCCAATTTTCAAAATATAAAATGGTGGATCCAACATGGCGGACAATTTTTCTAAAAAATCATTAGATCCGCTAGAAACTTGTTACTCGAGGGTTTTTAGTTTCGCTGATTACGAATGTAATGTCCAATTTTTAAAATTGAACATGGCCGCTCCCATATGACAGACGAATTTTCAGTTGAAATTCGATAATCACGTTCTTTAGCCATTAAAATACTTAAAATATTTTTAATGTTTTCCAACTTTTACCACGTGGAGGTAAACGTGAACTGGAAAGTCTTTTTTTTATTTTTAAAATTTTATATTTTTTTACTTTTTATGTTTTTTTTTCTTTTTTTATTTTTTATGTAATTTTTTTCTTTTTATTTGTTATTAAATTTTTAAATTTATAGGTCAAAAAATGGAAATGTATATGTTTTATATTAATCATTACTTATTTCAAGGTCAAATTGAAAAAAACAATTTTTTTATCTCCAGCTTGCAGCTCTTGTAAAACCTTTCAAAAATCATTATTCACAGTTTTAATTCTATTAGTTTTACTTATCAATATATTAAATCGAAAAAAATATATTTTAAAAAAAGACATAATTTATTTTAAAAATAAAAAAAGACTTTTAAGTTCACGTTTACCTCCACGTAGTAAAAGTTGGAAAACATTAAAAATATTTTAACTATTTTAATGCCTGAAGAACGTGATTATCGAATTTCAACTAAAAATTTGTCCGTCATATTAGAGCGGCAATGATTAATTTTAAAAATTGGAAATTATAATTGTAATCATCGACCCCAAAAACCCTCGAGTAATAAGTTTCAAGCAAATCTAATTATTTTTTAGAAAAATTGTCCGCCATATTGGATCCGCCATATTGAATTTTGAAAATTGGACTCCAGATTCGTAATCAGCGACCCCTAAAACCCCTGAGTAACAAATTTCAAGTTAATCTAATCAGATGTTGAAAATTTGGCGGCCATATTGGATCCGCCATTTTAAATTTTTAAAATTAGACTTCAGATTCGTGATCAGCGACCCCTAAAACCCCCGAGTAACAAATTTGAAGCTGATCTAAACACTTTTAACAATTTCGTACTTTCGAATCAAATTTTGAAAAAAATTGAACTTCAAACTCCATTTTTGAGCCGCCATTTTAATTTTTAATTTTCTCTATAGTCCTATCTTCTAGGTTATATATCTATGTCACGTTATTTGTAACATTTGGAATTATTTTTCCGCTATTTCATGGTAGAAAAAATTGAAAATTAAACAAAAATTGGAAAAAAATCGGACTTTTTTATAAAAAACATTAATAACTTTTTTGTTTATAAATTTTTGACTTTCTCTTTAACGCTATTCGATAGAGCGCATATAAAAACATAAGAAATAATGATTTGTGAATTTTTCTATTTATTTTTAAGTACTGAAGTAAGTCCTCAAACTTCATGCCAAATTTTGTCCATTTGGGCGTTAAAGGGTTAAACGAACTTACAAGTGAAGTTCGATCATAATTATATGCCCTGGAGAAAATTTCGGACTAATTCGGGATTAAATACAGACAGATTAGTACGGATTAGTCCGAAAATTGTACGAAAAAGGTCCGAAAATAATCCGCGATAGTCTGATATCAATCCGAACGAAAACCTGAATCCGAAAACACTCCGGAGTAATCCTGAATGTCTACGAATTCAGTCCGTAATTAGTCCGTAAGAATCCGAATTTATTACCGGTGAAGAATTCTTCTAAAATAAGTACGGAATTATCCGATATCAATATGTAAAAAATACGAAATCAGTCCGCAATAATCCGAATTTAATCTGTATGCAAAGAATTCGGTAATAGTCAGCGTCAATCCGAATAATATCCGATCAAAACACCCCAGTCCGAAAATAAGTCTTATTATTATAAGATTTTGTAAATATGTACAATCCACAGACAGTTCAAAACAATCCATATTCAATACAATACAAAGACTTAATCCGGAATGATTTTGTTATAATATTGAATTGGTATATTAAAAACAATTTGTATTAAATGCAGATAAATTCAAACTATAATTATAATTTCGTGTGATAAAAACCTGACCAAAACCAGATTAATTTCGGATTTAATAATTTTACATTTGCAAGTTGCGTATTATCAGACTAACTTCGGACTAGATCGGACTAATTCCGGATTCATTGGTTTTACACAAACCGCATTGAGTTTAAATTTATCCGGACAAATTCCGAGCGACAAAAACCTGTCCATAAGCAGACTGTTTCGGATTAGCTGCGGATTCACTGGTTAAACCAACCGGATTATTCTGCGTTTACTAGTTGCATATTATCTGATTAACTGCAGACTAAACCGGACTAATTACGGATTCAATAGTTATAAAAAACGGTATTGATTTCAAACTTAATTCATGGTGAAAAAACTCCACAATAAACCGCATTGTTGCGGACAAATTCCGGATTAGTCTGAAATCGGTCCCACTTTTTATTCAGGGTATTTACTTACGATAAATAAGATATTTAATTCTGCAGTCAGTTTGTTTTTATAAAGTTACTAGTAGGTATTATTAGTTATCTTGTTTCAATATTAAAATTAACACTGATGTGTTAGTTTCTTGTCATTTCTTTTTGTGGCACTTTATAAATTCTATTATGAATTTGAACTTCCATGCGAGCGCGGTACAGTGGTTAGTGTATTCGATTTCGGTGCGATATAATGTTAGATAGGTGTACATAGGTTCGAATCCCCAAGCGTTAGAAATTTTAAGTTATTGTAAATAAAATTGCGATAGGTAAATCGAAAAATATGATGAATGTAGCATAAAGTAATAATAATTAATATGTAAAACTTGTATAATTAGTTTTTTATTAACATTCACTAAATTGTCCGGACTGTTTCGGACTAATTCTGGATTCACTAATTAAAATTAACTGATTAATTTCGGACTTCATCGGACCAACTCTGATTTCACTAGTTGTTCACAAACCGTATAGAATTCGGATTTTTCCGGATTAATTGCGGGTGACAAAAACCTGACCATAAACCGCATTGTTTCGGACAAATTTCGTATTAGTCCGAAATCTGTCCGGTTTTTTAACCAGGGTGAATAACTTGTTCGAAGATATGAAGCTTGTAGTATCGCTACTTTGATGCCGGATGGCACAACAGTTCAGAGGATAAAAAGAGAAAGGTGTTCTGTCTTCCCATATTTATCTAGCTTTGGGTGTTGGTTCCCTGCCTTGCATTTTCATTTATTTCAGAGTATATAGGTTTTAGGGCGGGAATTTGAATTTCTTATGGGCGGGAAATTGTAACTTCGAACAAGTTATTCGTATAATTATGATCGAACTTCCCTTGTAAGTTCGTTTAATCATTAATTATATTTCATTTACTTGTTCGAAGATATAAAACTTGTAGATGTTTAGAGCATCAATAACCAAGATTTATCTGTGTGAAAAACTTACAACTTTATTTATTATCCTGACTTGGGAGCATTCATAAATGATGTCCCGCAACCCAGTGGGCAAAAAACCATCATTGTTTTAAAAACGTTTTAAAAACGTTTTTATAACGAATCTGACATCAGTTTTTCGAAATTCAAAATGTCGGATCCAAGATGGCGGAAATTTTTCAAAATTCGACGAATTTTCTTGAAACTTGTTACTCGGGGGGTTTTAAGGGTTGCTGATTACGAATCTAACATTAGTTTTCTAAAATTCAAAATGGCGGATTCAATATGGCGCACGACAAAATAAAAAATTAGTTATAATGGCTTGAAACTGAATACTTGGGGGTTTTTAGGGTCGCTGATTACGAATCTGTAATTATTTTTTCAGGGTGTTTATCGAAATTTGATTTCACAAAAAATTATTATACTGATGTCAGATTTACCAGTTTCAAACAAATTCAATAAATTAAAAAATTTTTTTTGCCATATTGAACCAGATATTTTAAATTGTGAAAAACTGATTTTAGATTCGTAATCAGCGACCCTAAAAATCCCCAAGTATTCAGTTCCAAGCCATTATAACTAATTTTTTATTTTGTCGTGCGCCATATTGGATCCGACATTTTGAATTTTGGAAAACTAATGTTAGATTCGTAATCAGCGACCTTTAAAACCCAGAGTAACAATTTTTAAGCAAATTCTACGAATTTTAAAAAAATTCCGCCATCTTGGATCCGCCATTTTGAATTTCGAAAAACTGATGTTAGATTCGTAATCAGCGACCTTAGAAACTTTAGGGTTACAAGTTTCATAAAAATCCATTACAAATTTTTTCAACACACTTTTGGCCCAAACAGTAGAAATCTCGTTGACAGCCAAGGGGTTAATAAAAGTTAACAAATTGATACAATTTTTTAAAAAAAGGACGATTTTTTTCTTATTCTGTTACTGCACATGATCTAAATCAGTTCGAATTATTCTAATATGACCACCAGACAATTAATACAACAAAATAATTTATTTAAATTATTGTAAACAATATTAATTAACAAATAGATAATTTTGATTCCTCTCTACTAAAAAGGTTTTTTTCCACATTTTATTTTTAATTTAAGTTCATTTTAAGAATATAATATATTATATTATTATATTATTATATTATTATTATTTATTATTTTATTTATTATTATTATATTATTAAAATATTATGTCCTTTTTATTTAAAAAGTAACTTATTTAAATTGCTGTAAACAATAGGTATTAATTAACAAACAGATAATTTTGATTCCTCTCCACTAAAAAATAGTTTTTTTCACATTTTCTTTTGAATTTATAAGTTCATTTCAAGAATATATGTCCTTTTTGTTTAAACAGTAACTTATTTAAATTGTTATAAACAATATTAACTAACAAACAGATAACTTTGATTCCTCTCTACTAAAAAATGTTTTTTTTTTCACATTCCCTTTTTAATGTAAGTTCATTTAAAGAATAAAATAATTTAAAGAATAAAAAAAAAGTTATTTTTTTAAGGAAGAAAGGACATATATTCTTTAAATGAATCTAAATAAAAAATCAATCGTGAAAAAAACATTTTTTAGTGAAGTGGAATCAATGTTAACTATTTGTTAATTAATACCTATTGTTTACATCAATTTAAAGAAGTTACTTTTTAAATAAAAAGGACATATATTCTTGAAATAAACTTGAATTAAAAATAAAATGTGGAAGAAAACCTTTTTTTGTGGAGAGGAATCAAAATTATCTATTTGTTAAGTAATATTGTTTATAACAATTTAAATAAGTTACTTTTTAAACAAGAAGGACATATATTCTTGAATTGACCTTAAATCAAAGTTATCTATTTGTTAATTATTATTGTTTACAATAATTTAAATAAATTATTTTATGTTCTATTAATTGTCTGATGGTTATATTGGATTATTTTGAACTGTGTAATGATATGGTTTTTATTTGCTGGGAATTCGCTCGCCGGATGGAGTCCGGGTTTCCTTAAATATTAATTAAATAAAAAATTATCCATAGTTAATTGCGTAAAGCGCCATCTATTGAGCTTAACTTGATTTCTGTGATTCTGAGTAAAGGTGTAGTCAATAACGAGGCGAGAATTAAACCTTCGAAAGAAAAGTATATTAATAAAATAATATTATACAAAAAAATAATAAATAATTAGAAATTAGAATTAACAATAATAAAATAGAAAATAATAATAATAATAATTCAAGTACGACGAAAATATAATAATAATCGAGAATCTAATCGAGAAATATTAATAACAATATAATTTCGAGACGCGAGTAAATTAACATTTACTAATCAAATAATTATTAACAATAAAAATAACTAGGAATGCGAGTAATAAAATATTCGAAACTAGTTTACATAGGTTTTGTTTTTGTCTGAAACTATCGCATACTATCGAGTTTATAATTCACGAAACTAGTCTAGAATTCGTTCCATAATCTATCGTGACCGACGCGACCAAGACGTGCACTCTGAGGAAACTTAATCTGCTCTTCGTTAAGGCAGAAACAAGATTTTAATACCGGAAACGCTGCCGATATTCTTGTCCGACGCGAAAGATTTGTGAATTAAGAACTCAACGGTCGATTCCTTTTCCAGGGTGTTCCCTGAGGGAAGAAATCGTCTCCGTAGCTTAGCCTCAGGTGTAATAAGAGCTCCTATATACACCTGGGGGGCAGAGTATAGAAATAGGAAATCCTTACCACGAGGTCCTCTCGTGAGAGCTCCCGCAGGGAGGTTCAAGTGGTAAAGGGCTAGGGAGTGAGTTCGTAACCATCCTTCCCAAGGAGCTCCTTGAAGCATGTTAGGCTACGAACTGAGGAGTTTGAATCGTGTCGCGAGATATAAAGGCGCGTATCCACTAGACGAACCGAACACGAGCGCAACACGAATGACCGATATTTTCCTATTGTGTGTTCGGTTCGGCCCATGCTCCAAGTCGATCCACCAAATTTTCCCTGCAAAGTCGCATGGTTTAAGCGTTCGACTAGCCACAAGAAAATATGTACTACATGTGTAGTTATTTTGAAGCATTCGCCACTATTTTTAAGTACATGTAGAAAAAAGGGTAGAAAAAAATTTGGGACCGTTCGGTTCGTGCTCGCAGCCGATCCATCCGTTGTCGGTTTATGACAATACCTCAAAGCAACAATAAAAGTGTGTCCCCAGTTTTCTATTTGCGAGTCCACTAGTAAACCTAAATTTCCCATAAACAAAAAAATTTATTTATTATTCAAAAAATAATTATCAGAAAAACTTTTGCTAATATTTTTCTTTGCAACTATTAAAAAATAACTCATTAAAAAAAGCAAAACAAAATACTAATTATTACAAAACATTACTCATTTTAAATAAAGAAATCTTTGTAACTTAGTCGAATTTAACTAATTATGTTAATAAACATTCAGTCGCCTTTAACTGATTCGAATTAAGGTAACATGTTATTATTAAGAATTAATTTTTACTTTAAAAAGTAATTAAGAGTAATAATCATATATATGATTATAATTAAATTAATCACCTGAAATTTTATTTATCTTTTACTATATGATAGTTAAAAATAATACTTTCTGAACTCTTTACTGATTTCTTACTAAAAATATACATATTTTCTAGATTAGGAAATAATTTATAAAAATGTAATTGAGCTGAAGAACGTAACGTTAAAACCTTAACGAAATTAAAAACGTGATTATTAGTGTCCATTAGAATTTGTTCCCATTTTAATTACTACCATTGGAAAGAGCATAAAAAAAGGAGTCAGAAACTGTTTTAGTCGTTTCATTAGAGGTTGCGGCAAGGGGTAAAAAGTAACATTGAAATTTTAAATTAGCTGTTTTTCAAAGTTTAACGATCGTTTTTTCAGTCTATAATAAAACTTGTTCCAATTTCAATTAATACCAGTCGACAGAGTGTCAAAAAAGGAGTCAGAAACTGTTTTAGTCGTTTCATTAGAGGTTGCGGCAAGGGGTAAAAAGTAACATTGAAATTTTAAATTAGCTGTTTTTCAAAGTTTAACGATCGTTTTTTCAGTCTATAATAAAATTTGTTCCCGTTTTAATTACTACCATTGGAAAGAGCATAAAAAAAGGAGTCAGAAACTGTTTTAGTCGTTTCATTAAAGGTTGCGGCAAGGGGTAAATAGTAACATTGAAATTTTAAATTAGCTGTTTTTCAAAGTTTAACGATCGTTTTTTCAGTCTATAATAAAACTTGTTCCAATTTCAATTAATACCAGTCGACAGAGTGTCAAAAAAGGAGTCAGAAACTGTTTTAGTCGTTTCATTAGAGGTTGTGGCAAGGGGTAAAAAGTAACATTGAAATTTTAAATTAGCGTTTTTGAAGTTTAACGATCGTTTTTTCAGTCTATAATAAAATTTGTTCCCGTTTCAATTACTACCATTGGAAAGAGCATAAAAAAAGGAGTCAGAAACTGTTTTAGTCGTTTCATTAGAGGTTGCGGCAAGGGGTAAATAGTAACATTGAAATTTTAAATTAGCTGTTTTTCAAAGTTTAACGATCGTTTTTTCAGTCTATAATAAAACTTGTTCCAATTTCAATTAATACCAGTCGACAGAGTGTCAAAAAAGGAGTCAGAAACTGTTTTAGTCGTTTCATTAGAGGTTGTGGCAAGGGGTAAAAAGTAACATTGAAATTTTAAATTAGCGTTTTTAGAAGTTTAACGATCGTTTTTTCAGTCTATAATAAAATTTGTTCCAATTTCTATTAATACTAGTCGACAGAGTGTCAAAAAAGGAGTCAGAAACTGTTTTAGTCGTTTCATTAGAGGTTGCGGCAAGGGGTAAATAGTAACATTGAAATTTTAAATTAGCGTTTTTAGAAGTTTAACGATCGTTTTTTCAGTCTATAATAAAATTTGTTCCAATTTCAATTAATACCAGTCGACAGAGTGTCAAAAAAGGAGTCAGAAACTGTTTTAGTCGTTTCATTAGAGGTTGTGGCAAGGGGTAAAAAGTAACATTGAAATTTTAAATTAGCGTTTTTAGAAGTTTAACGATCGTTTTTTCAGTCTATAATAAAATTTGTTCCAATTTCAATTAATACCAGTCGACAGAGTGTCAAAAAAGGAGTCAGAAACTGTGTTAGTCGTTTCATTAGAGGTTGTGGCAAGGGGTAAAAAGTAACATTGAAATTTTAAATTAGCGTTTTTAGAAGTTTAACGATCGTTTTTTCAGTCTATAATAAAATTTGTTCCCGTTTTAATTACTACCATTGGAAAGAGCATAAAAAAAGGAGTCAGAAACTGTTTTAGTCGTTTCATTAGAGGTTGCGGCAAGGGGTAAATAGTAACATTGAAATTTTAAATTAGCTGTTTTTCAAAGTTTAACGATCGTTTTTTCAGTCTATAATAAAACTTGTTCCAATTTCAATTACTACCAGTCGAAAGAGTGTCAAAAAAGGAGTCAGAAACTGTTTTAGTCGTTTCATTAGAGGTTGCGGCAAGGGGTAAATAGTAACATTGAAATTTTAAATTAGCGTTTTTAGAAGTTTAACGATCGTTTTTTCAGTCTATAATAAAATTTGTTCCCGTTTTAATTACTACCATTGGAAAGAGCATAAAAAAAGGAGTCAGAAACTGTTTTAGTCGTTTCATTAGAGGTTGCGGCAAGGGGTAAGTAGTAACATTGAAATTTTAAATTAGCTGTTTTTCAAAGTTTAACGATCGTTTTTTCAGTCTATAATAAAACTTGTTCCAATTTCAATTAATACCAGTCGACAGAGTGTCAAAAAAGGAGTCAGAAACTGTTTTAGTCGTTTCATTAGAGGTTGTGGCAAGGGGTAAAAAGTAACATTGAAATTTTAAATTAGCGTTTTTAGAAGTTTAACGATCGTTTTTTCAGTCTATAATAAAATTTGTTCCAATTTCTATTAATACTAGTCGACAGAGTGTCAAAAAAGGAGTCAGAAACTGTTTTAGTCGTTTCATTAGAGGTTGCGGCAAGGGGTAAATAGTAACATTGAAATTTTAAATTAGCGTTTTTAGAAGTTTAACGATCGTTTTTTCAGTCTATAATAAAATTTGTTCCAATTTCAATTAATACCAGTCGACAGAGTGTCAAAAAAGGAGTCAGAAACTGTTTTAGTCGTTTCATTAGAGGTTGTGGCAAGGGGTAAAAAGTAACATTGAAATTTTAAATTAGCGTTTTTAGAAGTTTAACGATCGTTTTTTCAGTCTATAATAAAATTTGTTCCAATTTCAATTAATACCAGTCGACAGAGTGTCAAAAAAGGAGTCAGAAACTGTGTTAGTCGTTTCATTAGAGGTTGTGGCAAGGGGTAAAAAGTAACATTGAAATTTTAAATTAGCGTTTTTAGAAGTTTAACGATCGTTTTTTCAGTCTATAATAAAATTTGTTCCCGTTTTAATTACTACCATTGGAAAGAGCATAAAAAAAGGAGTCAGAAACTGTTTTAGTCGTTTCATTAGAGGTTGCGGCAAGGGGTAAGTAGTAACATTGAAATTTCAAATTAGCTGTTTTTCAAAGTTTAACGATCGTTTTTTTCAGTCTATAATAAAATTTGTTCCAATTTCTATTAATACCAGTCGACAGAGTGTCAAAAAAGGAGTCAGAAACTGTTTTAGTCGTTTCAGTAGAGGTTGCGGCAAGGGGTAAAAAGTAACATTGAAATTTTAAATTAGCGTTTTCAGAAGTTTAACGATCGTTTTTTCAGTCTATAATAAAATTTGTTCCCGTTTCAATTACTACAATTGGAAAGAGCATAAAAAAAAGGAGTCAGAAACTGTTTTAGTCGTTTCATTAGAGGTTGCGGCAAGGGGTAAGTAGTAACATTGAAATTTTAAATTAGCTGTTTTTCAAAGTTTAACGATCGTTTTTTCAGTCTATAATAAAATTTGTTCCAATTTCAATTAATACCAGTCGACAGAGTGTCAAAAAAGGAGTCTGAAACTGTTTTAGTCGTTTTATTAGAGGTTGTGGCAAGGGGTAAAAAGTAACATTGAAATTTTAAATTAGCTGTTTTTCAAAGTTTAACGATCATTTTTTTAGTCTATATTAAAATTTGTTCCAATTTCAATTACTACCAGTCGACAGAGTGTCAAAAAAGGAGTCAGAAACTGTTTTAGTCGTTTCATTAGAGGTTGCGGCAAGGGGTAAATAGTAACATTGAAATTTTAAATTAGCGTTTTTAGAAGTTTAACGATCGTTTTTTCAGTCTATAATAAAATTTGTTCCAATTTCAATTACTACCAGTCGACAGAGTGTCAAAAAAGGAGTCAGAAACTGTTTTAGTCGTTTCATTAGAGGTTGCGGAAATGGGTAAATAGTAACATTGAAATTTTAAATTAGCGTTTTTAGAAGTTTAACGATCGTTTTTTCAGTCTATAATAAAATTTGTTCCAATTTCAATTACTACCAGTCGACAGAGTGTCAAAAAAGGAGTCAGAAACTGTTTTAGTCGTTTCATTAGAGGTTGCGGAAATGGGTAAATAGTAACATTGAAATTTTAAATTAGCGTTTTTAGAAGTTTAACGATCGTTTTTTCAGTCTATAATAAAATTTGTTCCAATTTCAATTAATACCAGTCGACAGAGTGTCAAAAAAGGAGTCAGAAACTGTTTTAGTCGTTTCATTAGAGGTTGTGGCAAGGGGTAAAAAGTAACATTGAAATTTTAAATTAGCGTTTTTAGAAGTTTAACGATCGTTTTTTCAGTCTAGAATAAAATTTGTTCCAATTTCAATTACTACTAGTCGAAAGAGTGTCAAAAAAGGAGTATATTATTATTATTATATTATTATTATTATTAGTATTTATTATGCACGGTTAGAATAAATAGTAAATATTATATATAAAAAATATGTGGAAAATATGATAGTATTTTTAAATTTTGTATCATACGTGAAAAAAAGTTTATATTTTTTTTAACATTTAACAACATTTTTATTCATTTCATTGTAATTTAATTTTTGCGCTACAAATTTATTTAGATTTTTTTATATCTACGTTTAATTAATAATAATATTTTTATAATTCTACAATAAAATAAATAAAAATATCATTGTCGATTACGTGACGATTACTGAAAAATACCGTTTAACACTGTTTAATAAACTTCAGTCGCAAATATAAATGAAAACACCTCTATCACCACTGGCTTAGTACTCAGACGATTGTTCGGCGTAGTCTAGCCGAGCCTCGACAATTAGTGCTGGCGCAGTACAGAATTTTTGTTTCGCCAAAGCTGAGTATAGAAAAATTGTTCACAACGCTCTTTGCCAACATTGCCTTTTTGACATAAACTTGAAAAAAATTATAAAAAAAGTTTATAAATGTTAATAAATATAAATTTATTAAAAAAAATTAATATTTTACTTTTCAGTTATTTATTTTTTATTTTTATTAAATTTAATAATAACAAGTTAACATAATTGTATAATTTTGTAAATAATAAATTATTTAAACAAATTAAAATTATAAAAAATTACCACGTAATTTAAGAATTACGTAAAATGTTAAATGCAATAAGTAAAGTAATTTAATTATTAAAAATTTAGTTTAATTTATTTTATTTCAATTTATTATTTCTAATGTATCTCTATTTTTTTCTCATCTTTGACTCAATAATTGTATGTCTGAATGATACTGAGATATTAATACTTTTCTGTACACATGTGTCGTTAGCATAGTGGTTAGAGCGTTAGTCTGTTAGTCCGTAGGTCGTATGTTCGATTCCCTTCGTGAGCAATTTTGTTTATTTTCATAGGTTTGCGATATTTCTAGATTCCAATCATTAGGTACTAAAATATAAAAATCTAATGCACACTTACTGTAATTGTTTATTATTTAATTTTTAAATGTTATAAACAATTTTTTTCTACTTTATTTACTGTATCTATTATTGGTCTCCATCTTTAATACATTTTCTTTAAGATGAGAAATTTTATTTTATGAATAATAACTATTTATTAATATTATTTACCATTTTGTGGTTAAATTATTTATAATTATTAATTTACGACTAATTAATAACAATACGGCATTTATTGCGTCAATATTCTCAGCCAGCACTGGCCCAGTGCTGCGCCAGCGCTGTCTGGCAGCACTGGCAGGCAATACTTCGCCAGCGTTAGACAGCGTTATCATCCCAGACTTATGCCAGTGCTGTCTGTCAGCGTAGCTGCCAGTATTGCCAGTGCTGGCGCAGTAGGGGAGACCGGGGCGTAATGGCTAAGGGGCGTAATGAATAATTGTAATTTGTTTAGAAACCGTAATTTGTAATAATTTCGCACAATAAACAAGTTATTGTACTTGGTATACTGCAAGTTTGTCGGAAGTTTCATTAATATTTATTCATTATTGTAAGAAATATAGTAGAAAAACTATTTTTGACATACGAAAGTAACTTTTCAAAATTTTCGTTTTTTCGTTCTATTTTTTTCAAAAATAGCTTTAAAAAAACTGAAATGAGGTTTCGATCTTGACACGTTTGTTTTTAAGGGACAATTCGAGATTTTTGATTCACACTTCCGGTATTGTTAAAAAAACCAAATATTTGCCGAGTACCCCCGGGGCGTGTTGGCTAATGCAATACGCTATGTATAAAGAGCAACCTACCATATCGGCGAAGTGTAGGTTTGTTTTAGCGGTTACTTGTCACTTAGTTTAAGTATGTTTAGGTGTTTTTATCAAAATTTTTAAGTTTTGGTCTAAAATTTACAAATAGTAGATTTCAAGCTACGATTATTAAGAGAAATTACAAAAAAAAAAATAAAGAGAGTGCCAATATCACAGATTATTATTGAAAAAGCAATAAGAGAAGTATTGCTAAATAAAAATTGCACTCACGGAATACCCAGGAACCTTAATTTACAATATACAATAAGATTGGAAACTGTAGATAATAATTAGAAATCATTATTCATTACGCCCCGGGAGTTATCCATTACGCCCCGGCTCGGGCCGTATTTTGGAGCTCTGCATTGCTCCAGAAAAACTGTTCTAGAACATCACCCACTGCTTCTAATTCAGTTTTAAAGCCCTATCGTTTGGTAATAAGCATAATGGAAACAAATTCTAATAATTACTCAAAAAGCCATCGTTAACGTTTAAAAACTGTATTTCAAAGATTTACTGCTCCTTTTTACCCATTTCCGAAACATCTTTTGAAATATCACGGACTGTTCTTGACTTACTCTTTGACGCTCTATTAATTGTCAATAAGCATAATGGAAACAAATTTTAGTAATTAGTCAAAAAGCCATCGGTAATGTTTAAAAACTGTGATTCGAAGATTTAATGTTACTTTTTACCCCTTGCCGCAACCTCTAATGAAACGACTAAAATAGTTTCTGACTCCTGTTTTTATGCTCTTTCGAATGGTAGTAATTAAAACGGGAACAAATTTTATTATAGACTGAAAAAACGATCGTTAAACTTTGAAAAACAGCTAATTTAAAATTTCAATGTTACTTTTTACCCCTTGCCGCAACCTCTAATGAAACGACTAAAACAGTTTCTGACTCCTTTTTTGACACTCTTTCGACTGGTAGTAATTGAAATTGGAACAAGTTTTATTATAGACTGAAAAAACGATCGTTAAACTTTGAAAAACAGCTAATTTAAAATTTCAATGTTACTATTTACCCCTTGCCGCAACCTCTAATGAAACGACTAAAACAGTTTCTGACTCCTTTTTTTATGCTCTTTCCAATGGTAGTAATTAAAACGGGAACAAATTTTATTATAGACTGAAAAAACGATCGTTAAATTTCTAAAAACGCTAATTTAAAATTTCAATGTTACTTTTTACCCCTTGCCACAACCTCTAATGAAACGACTAACACAGTTTCTGACTCCTTTTTTGACACTCTGTCGACTGGTATTAATTGAAATTGGAACAAATTTTATTATAGACTGAAAAAACGATCGTTAAACTTCTAAAAACGCTAATTTAAAATTTCAATGTTACTATTTACCCCTTGCCGCAACCTCTAATGAAACGACTAAAACAGTTTCTGACTTCTTTTTTGACACTCTGTCGACTGGTATTAATAGAAATTGGAACAAATTTTATTATAGACTGAAAAAACGATCGTTAAACTTTGAAAAACAGCTAATTTAAAATTTCAATGTTACTACTTACCCCTTGCAGCAACCTCTAATGAAACGACTAAAACAGTTTCTGACTCCTTTTTTTTATGCTCTTTCCAATGGTAGTAATTGAAACGGGAACAAATTTTATTATAGACTGAAAAAACGATCGTTAAACTTTGAAAAACAGCTAATTTAAAATTTCAATGTTACTTTTTACCCCTTGCCGCAACCTCTAATGAAACGACTAAAACAGTTTCTGACTCCTTTTTTGACACTCTTTCGACTGGTAGTAATTGAAATTGGAACAAGTTTTATTATAGACTGAAAAAACGATCGTTAAACTTTGAAAAACAGCTAATTTAAAATTTCAATGTTACTATTTACCCCTTGCCGCAACCTCTAATGAAACGACTAAAACAGTTTCTGACTCCTTTTTTTATGCTCTTTCCAATGGTAGTAATTAAAACGGGAACAAATTTTATTATAGACTGAAAAAACGATCGTTAAACTTCTAAAAACGCTAATTTAAAATTTCAATGTTACTTTTTACCCCTTGCCGCAACCTCTAATGAAACGACTAAAACAGTTTCTGACTCCTTTTTTGACACTCTTTCGACTGGTAGTAATTGAAATTGGAACAAGTTTTATTATAGACTGAAAAAACGATCGTTAAACTTTGAAAAACAGCTAATTTAAAATTTCAATGTTACTATTTACCCCTTGCAGCAACCTCTAATGAAACGACTAAAACAGTTTCTGACTCCTTTTTTTTATGCTCTTTCCAATGGTAGTAATTGAAACGGGAACAAATTTTATTATAGACTGAAAAAACGATCGTTAAACTTTGAAAAACAGCTAATTTAAAATTTCAATGTTACTTTTTACCCCTTGCCGCAACCTCTAATGAAACGACTAAAACAGTTTCTGACTCCTTTTTTGACACTCTTTCGACTGGTAGTAATTGAAATTGGAACAAGTTTTATTATAGACTGAAAAAACGATCGTTAAACTTTGAAAAACAGCTAATTTGAAATTTCAATGTTACTACTTACCCCTTGCCGCAACCTCTAATGAAACGACTAAAACAGTTTCTGACTCCTTTTTTTATGCTCTTTCCAATGGTAGTAATTAAAACGGGAACAAGTTTTATTATAGACTGAAAAAACGATCGTTAAACTTCTAAAAACGCTAATTTAAAATTTCAATGTTACTTTTTACCCCTTGCCGCAACCTCTAATGAAACGACTAAAACAGTTTCTGACTCCTTTTTTGACACTCTTTCGACTGGTAGTAATTGAAATTGGAACAAATTTTATTATAGACTGAAAAAACGATCGTTAAACTTTGAAAAACAGCTAATTTAAAATTTCAATGTTACTATTTACCCCTTGCCGCAACCTCTAATGAAACGACTAAAACAGTTTCTGACTCCTTTTTTTATGCTCTTTCCAATGGTAGTAATTAAAATGGGAACAAATTCTAATGGACACTAATAATCACGTTTTTAATTTCGTTAAGGTTTTAACGTTACGTTCTTCAGTTCAATAAAATGTAAACTTTTTTTAACAAATTTTTTATAAATGAATTAAAAAGTTCAAATGTTTTAATTTAGATTTTTAAATTTCCGAACTAAATCTTTATTAATTATCGGCGTCATTATTTTTTCATAGCCAATAAAAATTGTGAACATCAAATTTTTTAATTTATGACAGTAATAAAAAAGTGTCGAAAAACTTTCAAAAAAAAATCATGAGTTGAGCCCTTTTCAAAGTTTCCCCTTTTTTGCTTGTCCATTTACACATAAAAGAATTTTAAATTCTAACTTTTCTAAATCTTTATTCTTTAAATGTTCGCTGAACGTTTTGGTACGTCCCAACTGGGTAACGTTCGGTTCGTGTTGCGCTCGTGTTCGGTTCGTCTAGTGGATACGCGCCTTAAGAGTTTCGCTCTGTCGCGGTACGAAGAGAGCGAGTGGTGGGGGGAGCGACTGCAGGCGGCGCGAATTACGTGCGCGTTCGCTACTCTCTCCTTGCAATCACGCAGAATACAACGACGATGGCTGTACTGTACAATGCATGCAATTTGCTATATTATAGCCCATCGTTACAACTGATTTAGATCATGTGCAGTAACGGAATAAGAAAATAAACGTTCATTTTTAAAATACTGTATTAATTCGTTAACTTTGATTAAAATATAAAATTATTAACAATTAAAGCCTTAAAAATTGGCCTACAGTGATGTCTTAAAAATTTATTGCCCTTTAATTTAAAACAGAGAACACTCAAATCGGTTAAAAATTGTAGATCGTAAACATTTTTGAACAGTAAATTGTAAAAAAATTCCACTGTGCGTCACTTAGTCCCTTCAAGAATTCGTCGCTTCGCCTCAAGGTACATTTTTAATTTAAAAATATTATATCTTCGTTCCTAAACGTATAGTCTAAAACTTGTTTATAGTTTATGAAACTACTGGTATGATTCTATACAAAACCAGTTACTATTAATTTTAAAAAACAAAAATAAGTAGTAAAAATTTGATTTCTGTTATCACGAAAAACGAAATGTCCAGAGGTCAAAAACACATTATTTATTGTCAAACGCTTATTAGTTAATAAAATAAAATTTGTTATGCCACCAATTATGAAGGTTAAAAAGGTGTGATTAAAAATTATTTATTTTTATTAAAAATTAAATGTTATTGTACTCGAGAAATGTTAACTGCGTTGCTTCGCCCCATGCGTCGCTTCAATGTCACTTTCCAAAAAGTGACATTTATCCCTTATTTTTTTCAAAAATACTTAAAAAATACAAAATTTTGGAAAGTAATTTTTTTATAACCAATTTCAGTTGTGATATTGATTTTTCCAGGTCACCTAAGGTATACAAAACGTGTTCCCGATAGTTTTAGTTTTAAAATATACTTTACGTTTTAAGATTTTTTGTTTTTTTTAATTCAAAATGGCGACTGAAAATAAATATTTTTTGAAATTTAACACAGGATGGATACAATTTTTAAAAGTTGTTGTATTAGCTTAAAACTTGTTACTCGGGGGTTTTTGGGGTCGCTGATTACGAATCGAAAGTCAGAGTTTCAAAATTCAAAATGGCGGATCCAATATGGCGGACAAGAAAATTAAAAATCGACAGAATTTGCTTTAAACTTGTTTCTCGGGGGTTTTTGGGGTCGCTGATTACGAATCTGAAGTCAGATTTTCAAAATTCAAAATTGCTGATCAAATATGGCGGAAGACAAAATTAAAACTTCAACGTATTCGCTTTAAACTTATTACTCGGTGGTTTTTGTGGTCTCTGATTACGAACCTGAAATCAGATTATCAAAATTCAAAATGGCGGATCCAATATGTCGGACGACAAAATAAAAACTTCATCGTATTGGCTTGAAACTTATTACTCCAAGGTTTTTGGGGTCTCCAATTAAGAATCTACATTCAGATTTACAAAATTCAAAATGGCGGATATGAAATCTAAAAATCGATTGAATTCGCTCGAAACACGTTACTCGGGGTTTTTTTGGGTCGGTGATTATGAATCTGAAATTATATTTTCAAAATTTGAAGTATTCTTATTCTTACCGCGAGAAGGTGGACGAATTTTAGAAAAGCTCGTTACAATACTGTGACAGATGTTTTAAATATGCCTATTAGGGTGGTTCTTATTTGGGTGATGTTTCTAAATCTTCGGTCTCACCACAAAAAATTAATCAAGGTATAAAAAAAATTTTCTTGAAGGTTTAAAGCAAATCGAACAATACTAACACGTGCCTCTAGTCGACTAAAATTTTAAATGGAAAATACATGTAATTTTTCCTTGAAATCACAAAAAGTTTTTTCTATCTTATTAAAAATTTATTAAAAATTCTCTAACTTTAGTTCTACACTAAATTTAGTGTAGAATTGTCATTTTTAATCCAATCGAGGTCCATAAGGGCTCAAAATTTGTTTAATGATATAGTCTGTCAATAAAAAAATTAAAACCTGAACATTCTTTCCTGTTTGATGTAGAAAAAAATAGTAGAAGTTACTCAAATGTCTAAAAATCATCAAAATTGTCATGAAATTTCATCTTTAATCGACTGTAACTCTTTCAATTTTTGTTGAATTTTATTCTGTAATCTATGGATCGAAAGGTAATTTAATAACCTTTCAAATAACCCCATTTATTATATTTTGACAAGCTAATTTTCCTACAGGTAAGTTTAAGTGGCGTCGCACCTCAAAAATGCAAAATTTGAAGCTATAGAAAAACTGCACGAGGGAAAAAAATTAAAACTATGATTTTTTTACTCAAAAAACACCTACTATTCGAAAAAAAATATTTTGTTCGATTGGCAAAAAAAAGTTTTTAATTTGTAAACTTGTGTTACGAATCATTTTGAAAAATTTGAAATGTCGGACCTAATTTTTATTTATTTATTTTTTTTTGTTTTTTAAAAACTTTTTTTCGTTTCTTAATTTTTTTGCTTTTTTGTTTGTTTTCTGTGGCACATATTTACTATTTATATATGAAATTCCAATAAACATTTTCTCTTTTCTGAAAGGCAGAGATACTCACCCTTCTATGGCATTGACAAATTTTTTATTTAAAATCTTAGAAACGCAAAGAACGAGTAAGTGTATCCGCGATTTTGGCTCCGATATTTCTAATTTTTTCAAAATGATTCGTAATCAGCGACCCCTAGATCCTCCGAGTACCAAGTTTTTAGTTCAATTGAACGACTTTTTATTTTTTATGTCCGCCATATTGGATCTGCCTATTTTGAATTTTTTCAAAATGACCTCAGATTCATAATCAGCGACCCGACAAACCCCCCGAGTACTGAGTTTTGTCAAATTTAAATGAATAAATAAATGTATGCATCTAAGGGTTAATATATAGTCCTGTTTACTGTGATAGCGGCATATTCATCAAGCTTGTAAATGAAGCAAATACTTTCAAAACAATTTGGAAAAATTAAAAGTTTTACCTCTTATCATGTACTAAAAGAACCTAAAGTAAGAGAATTTTAAATAAATTTTTATAAGCTAGAAAAAACTTTTTGTGATTTCTAGGAAAAATTACATGTATTTTCCATTTAAAATTTCAGTCGACTAGAGGCACGTGTTAATATTGTTCGATTTGCTTCAAACTTTCAGGAAAAATTTTTTTTTATACCTTGATTAATTTTTTAGGGTGAGACCGAAGATTTGGAAACATCGCCCAAATAAGAACCACCCTAATGCCTATGTAGAGAAATAAAAATGATTTATTATACAGTGAAAGGCCAAGAGCATTTAACGTATATTTTTTACAATATATTTATATGTCATCATTTATATGTCAATATGTACACTGCATTGGGTCAGTTATTTTAAATTTTGAAAATCTGCCTTTAGATTCGTAATTTTTGACCCCAAAAACACCCGAGTAACGAGTTTCAAGCGAATTGAGTCGATTTTTAAATTTCATGTCCACCATATTGGATCCGCCATTTTTAATTTTGAAAATCTGATTTCAGATTCTTAATCAGAGACCCGAAAACTCTCGAGTAATAAGTTTCAAACGAATCTCACACAGCACCAAAACTTTCCTGAAAATTTATTAAAGATTTACTTGCAAACTTCGAAAAATTTACTTGCAAAGTGTAGTGGAAATTGTGTAAAGATTCAAATGTCCCATTTAAATAAATGTTTATAGTCAAATTTTCCTAAAAATTTAACTTAAAACTTTCCTGAACATTTAAATTAAATTTTCGACTTCTCTCTTATAAGCGAAAATGTAACTTAAAACTTTCCTGAAAATTGAAATTAAATTTTCGCCTATATAAAGTAGATGAAAATTTTTTTAAAATTTTCAGGAAAGTTTCACGCTAAACATTTATTGAAGTGGGACATTTAAATCTTTACAAAATTTATACTAATTTTTTCAAGTAAATACTTCGAAGTTTGCAAGTATATCTTTAATAAATTTTTAGGAAAGTTTCGGTGCTGTGTGGGATACGATGAAGTTTTAATTTTGTCTTCCGACATATTAGATCCGCAATTGTGAATTTTGAAAATCTGACTTCCGATTCGTAATCAGCGACACCAAAATCCCTCGAGTAACAAGTTTCAAGCAAAATCATCAACTTTAGAAAATTTTTATCAATCCTGTGTTAAATTTTAAAAAAAATTTATTTTCAGGCGCCATTTTGAATTAAAAAAAACAAAATCTTAAAACGTAAAGTATATTTTCAAAGTAGAACTATCGGTAACACTTTTTGTATACCTTATGTCACCTGGAAAAATCAATACGATGAATTTTTAATTTTGCCTTCCGCCATATTGGATCCGTAATTTAGAATTTTGAAAATCTGACTTCAGATTCGTAATCAGCGACCACAAAAACCCCCGAGAAACAAGTTTAAAGCAAATTCTGTCGATTTTTAATTTTCATTTCCGCCATATTAGATCCACCATTTGAATTTTAAAAATCTGTCTTCAGATTTGGAATCAGAAACCCCAACAACTCTCGAGTAACAAGTTTAAAACGAATTCAGTCGATTTTTAATTTTCATGTCCGACGTAATGGATCCACCATTTTGAATTTTAAAAATCTGACTTCCGATTCGTAATCAGCGACCCCAAAAACCTTAGAGTAACAAGTTTAAAACGAATTCAACAATTTTTGAAAATTGTATCCATCCTGTGTTAAATTTCGAAAAAACATTATTTTCAGGCACCATTTTGAATTAAAAAAACAAAAAATCTTAGAACGCGAGGCATATTTTTAAATTAGAACTATCGGGAACACGTTTTGTATACCATAGGTGACCTAGAAAAATTAATATCACAACTGAAATTGGATTTGAAAAAAATTACTTTCCAAAATTTTGTATTTTTTAGTATTTTTGAAGAAAATAAATGGTAAATAAATAATTGTTTTCTTCTAATATTAGGATCTTAAAATAGAAGTTAAAAATCAGCACATTTGGTCGTTAAAGGGTTAATAATAATGTAGGTGTCCGTAATATGTATGACAAAACGATTAACCAACTATGATAATACAGACTAGGCGAAATTTTGAATTTGAATTGGTCTCTTATAGAAATTTGAGAAAGTTTTCGATTTTTCTGACCAGCCCGCTGCTTTCTTAATTTTCTTGATATCTAGACCTTTTTAAAACGCTTTTGAGGAAGAGGCATGTCTGGTACTGTGAGATGTGTATTTACTATCTATACCAGCTTCTGACATTGCAATTTTTAGCCATCTACTGACTGCTTGAGAAGAAATGCATTTATGTGAACTTTTGATAGAGATTAATAGGTTTTTGTAGTATTTCTTAATTCTGTTGTAACTTCTAAATATAACATTATGGTTCTAGATATGCACAGATTTTCATTATTAAAATACGGAAAGAACGCAAAGGGTTGGTCAACACCCGGTCTGGAGGTTTTGATTAGGTCTGTGACGCGAATTTCAACTCCATTAATATTTGTGGTTACGTCGTCTAATTTAATTGGAGCCAGAGACTGCGCTCTAAAAGCTGAACCTAAAGCCAACAGCATGACGAGCTTAAGCGTTAGTTTTTGTAGATCTAAGGACTGTGAAGGTCCCCATTCTTCGATTTTATTGAAAACTATTTCCACATCCCAAGTTTCTTGGTTTATTTGGAGTTGTGGGTCGCATTCGGAAAGCTCCTTTGAAAAATCTGTGAATGAGCGGACTCGTTGATATGTCCTGACTGTTAAATAGAGCGATCTCTGACCTCAGTGAATTGAGTGTGCCGTATGCCGCCCCTTCCGTGAATTTTTTTGTTAAGCACCTGAGGGTTTTTTTGTCAACTATAACAGAATATAATTCAAAAAATTTGGTATATATTTTTTTCTGACACTATTTTGATTCAGAAATAAGGTGAACAAAGAAAAAAAAATTTCATGATTTTTTCGAAAATTAAAAAAAAAATTTTTAATTTTTTTTGTAACTTTTGACAAAATTAAAATTTTACAAAATCCATGCCCTTAATTGTACAGGGGGTTGTAAGGAACTCATTAAAACAAAAACCATTAAAAAATAATAAAATTTGTGAAAGAAGAAGCATTTTTTGTAAATTTCACAAAATCCATGCCCTTAATTGTACAGGGGGTTGTGAGGAACTCATTGAAACAAAAACCATGAAAAAATAGTATAATTTGTGAAAGAAGAAGCATTTTTTTTGTAAATTTATGGTTTATAATGTTATACCATAAACTTATAAAAAATGCTTCTTCTTTCACAAATTTTATTATTTTTTAATGGTTTTTGTTTTAATGAGTTCCTTACAACCCCCTGTACAATGAAGGGCATGGATTTTCTAAAATTTTAATTTTGTCAAAAGTTACAAAAAAAAATTTTCAATTTTCGAAAAAATCATAAAATTTTTTTTTCTTTGTTCACCTTATTTCTGAATCAAAATAGTGTCAGAAAAAAAAATATACCAAATTTTTTCAATTATATTCTGTTATAGTTGAAATTTCGGGTGCGGGTCCCCTTAAACTCAGGATACCAGGGCTGTCTGTACTATAACGGGATTACCAAAATGATTTCGAAGCCTTCTTTCCTGATCTTTTTGAGAATTTTACTGCTTAGCGCAAAAGGGAGAAATGAGTACCAAAAATCATTTTTCCATTTTATGGTAAAGGAATTTATGACAAATACTTCAGGATCCCTTTCCCAGGAGCAGAATTTTGCGCACTTTGTATTTACTTTGTAATGATATGGTTTTTATTTGCTATACGGAATTCGCTCGCCGGATGGAGTCCGGGTACCTTATTATTTTATTTAAGAACAAATATTGTCGAAAAGCGCCATCTGTACTTATCAGAACACTTATTTACTAGTAGGGAATTATTAGGATTAAATTTGGGAAAAGGTATAGTCATTAACTAGGCGAAATTTAAACCTTCGTAAGTAAGTATATTGTAACAAATTTACATAATAAAATAAAAATAAGAAACTTAATATTAGAGTATTTTAAAAAGAATAAGAACTATAAACAATGAATATAAAAATATAATACTAAAAATGAGCGTTGAAAGAAACTAGAATTTAATTAACAATAAAAATAGTGAATTTAACAATTAATAACAAAATAGTGAATTTAACAAATAATAAAATATAAAAGAAGCCCTAGAGTCTCTCTTGTTCAATGAGGACGGCTTTGCTATTTTCAGCGGCGTGTCTGTAAAGTAATAAAAATGCTCGGTGTTAATTAATTTAACCCTTATTCCCTTACATGCCTTCCGGGACATTTTGCAAATATTCGCGAAACCGTTCTAGAATTAGTTTCCGTATCTTTTGAATTCGACAATTACCTGGGCGCGCACTTCTAGAAAATTAACCGAGCGCTTCCAGGGGTTAATTAATATTTCGTCAAGCTACCGAAATTCTTGCCGGTTCAAAAGAATACGTGAATTTATTTGACTTTAGAGACGTAATTTCTACTCCTCAGAGCACCCGGGATAAGAATTTGCGTCTGTGACGTCACCACGGGTGAACGGAAGAGCGCCTCGGTTCATCAGGGGTGGCAAGCAAGAATTTTAAACCTAGGAATACTCGGCAACCTTCCACGAGAGCACAGTGGTTCCTTCCCTGCACAGTGGTTTGAAATTGAAAAGTAGGGTTCAAAATAACTTAGAGTCTACAAATCTTAACCGATTTTAGATTTTCTTTGTTCTAAATAATCTTGATTAAATGGCTAAGAGATCGCTCGAGCCCGATTTTTGATTTTCAATTTGCATAATTATTTAAATCTGTATAAACAATTGAAAAAAACGCACTTTTTTACATATTTATTATTATCTCTAAAATATGGGTATTTTTTTAACGCTAAGTATTTTAACTTATACCTATAGTTCTCTGGATTGTAAAATGGTGTTGTAGACCCATTTTTTAATTTTTATAAACAAATTATATAAACAAATAGACATTTTAGACGATAGCTTTCAAAAAGCTTAATGAAACTCGTTACTCAGGGGTTTTTGGGGTCGCTGATTACGAATCTGCAGTTAGCTTTTCAAAATTCAAAATGGCGGATCCAATATGGCAAACGACATTTTTAAAATTTCATTAGATGCACTTAAAACTCGTAACTCAGAGGTTTTTGGAGTCGATTATAGGAAAAATGGAAGTTTTTATTAAACGTTTTAAAATTGTGTTACCAATAATATTTTCATAGACATTTTTTAAAACCATTTTTCCTATAATCAAGTGAAGAGTTCATTTTAAGTTAACTTTATTTGTTTATATCATAAACAAATAATAAACTATGAAAAACGTCCATAAATATAAAAAATATAAAAAACACGTGTCAAATATTTTTCGACTTGTGAGTCGAATGCCCATGAGATTTAGTACCTGCTAGGCAAGAAGAGCACCTCGAGCCAAGGCTGTAGACCAAGAAGACTAGAAACAGTAGGTTCAACTTCGGTATAGTAGGGGTACGTAATGGTCTGGTTTCCAGAAAGAGGCTGAAAAGTCATGAGCCGCAGTAGCCTTCTGCGCATATTACCTACAGGTGGTAATTAAAAAAAATAGATATTTATTTTATCGATTCATATATGTATACACAAATCAGTGTTTAATATTTATGCTAAATTACCACCAGGTGGTAAATTAAAAGTAGTCTGCGCAGAAGGCAACCGCCTGTACCCCCACTACCGGAGTTGGACCTCCTGTTTCTAGTCTTCTTGCGGTAGACGAACTGACAATCTACGATCGTGCAGCGAGGTACCTTGTTCTCTTGAAGGCTAGAGAGACGAACGAGTATGGAAGGGGAGAGAGAGGCACGACTCTGCGCGCGCTGTCGTTTCTCGCTGCGCTCTCTTATATGGCTAGCGCGAAGACCATGGCTTTTACTCATGCAATGCAATATGCCTTCGTTACAACTTTAGTTGCGAATAAATCTATTGTTGGTTGTCTAAATTTTTTAATGATAATTTGAAAACCAAACCTCGCAAGTTTCCATTCCGCATCCAAGTTGGATATTTTAGAACTTTCGTCTGCCGGATTATTTTTGGACGCGGCGTATTCCGCAAAGATCCATATTTCCCTTTTTCTACACCATGCCCATATTTCTTTTGTTAATTTATTAAAATTTTTATGTTCAATATTTCCCCATTTCATTTATGTACACCAACGCTGTGAGATTGTCAAATCGAAGTAATATTTGAATATTTTATTTTGAATCGGCAAAGCATTTTAAACCTAAAAAAGCGGTTTTTATTTCTAAAAAATTAATGTGTTTGTCTCTTTCTTGAGTATTCCAAAAACCTTTAGCTTCTTTGCTTCCGAAAATGGCCCCCCAGCCAGTTGTGGATGCGTCCGAGAATATTTCTAAGTCGAAACACTAAGATCTAATTTTGTTCTTATGTGTTAGAATTTGTGCGTCCCACCATTCTAGTACTCGTATAGCCTCCGCTGATAGTAATGTGTTTTACTCGGATCATTTTGTGAGACTAATAACGCGTTTCTTTTTACTAATTCGAGTTCTTTGTGGTAAAGCCACCCGTACGCGACTTCCGGGCATGCAATTCCGCTAGTTTTTGTGTATTTAACCTTTTGTTTGACAATTGTTTGTTTACCGTGATTTTAATTTTTTCGCGTTTTTCTTGTGTCAGTGCAATTGTCACATTTTCCGAGTTTATGATCATTCCTAAAAATTTGCAAGATTTTTTAGGGTTTGGATTACAAAAGGATCTTGGGTAATTTTTTTTCCCATTTTTTACGAAATACTTTAATCTTGCAGCTTTTGCGCTTACCTTGAGATATTCGATTTGTTTTGAAAGTGGCTCCCACGCGCTACCTCCTTCTTGCCGACGGAGCCTTTCCAGTTTAATGTCCTTTGCGGTCCTTTGGCAGTTTTTGGATTCATATCTCGAGATAATTTTTCCATTGCTCTCGATGTTTCGAGCAGGCCCTTGAGATTGTCACCGAAAAGCCACTCCGTTGAATCTACATTCTTAAGTATTTTTTGCAGTTTCTCTTCATATTTTCCTAGAAGGAATGTTTTTCTTGCCTGCGTTAGGGAAAAAAAAGGCCTGATAAAACCCTTAATGTAGTTGAAAGGTTATCTAAGATGGAATCCTGATCTAGTGGAGTGTCTGAGTCGCCTAGTATTTGACTTAAAACTAGTGCTGTGGACGGTAGTGCTACCCCTGTGAGACTTTGATAGTCGCTGAAATGATCATCTCTTGCTGCCGCTTTTAGGTGCAAATCAACGACTACTTCTTCATTTACGGCCGGGGCCACTAAATTTATTTGTCCTTTCCTAGGTATTTTTTCGAGTAGAGCGTCTCTGAATTCCTTTTTTCCACTGCCGGATTTGATCCAGGATTTAATTCTTACTTCCATCTCTTTTCGTAATTTTAGTTCTTTTGGTTATTGTGATGGATTTTGCCCCAAATATTTTGCGGCTTCGTCATCTGTTTCAGAAGCGCTATCGACGGTCACCATTTTCCCCCCACTCTGCGCGTGCTTTAACACGTCTGTAATCGAGAAATTTTTAATTTTGTAGAAATGGGAAGGTGATTGGTGCTTTTTCTTATCTACAATTGCCGTCTTCAACTTTAGATTTTAGCTCGGCAATTTTTCTTGGCTATTAGCTTCAACTTTGGATTGAAACTCAGCCTTTGTGGTCTTTGAAATTAATTTTATTCTTTTTGTCTTACCTTCGTATTCTATTTTCTCTTGTGTATCTTGTTGTTCCTCCTCATTCTTCTTCTCCATCTCTGTTAATTCACAATACACCTGATTCATCTCTGCTTCTAACTGTTGTAATCTGCTTTCCTTTTCTTGTCGTAAGTTTTCCATTTTTTTCGAACTGTACGTCACCGACGCCAAAAAACGAATGAAAAATGCAAGTCCAATATTAATATGCTTTTCACATGTGATTATTTATTACAGATTACATTTATTAGTCATTTACACATTGTACAAACACTACAATAAACACGACATAACAATTACAAGTCCAAAGACAATCTAACCTCTCTCAACTCTTTAACACTACGACGCATGAGTAAAGTGAGAAAGAAACGTAGGGAAATGTATGACAGAGACAAACTCCCCACAATCCTCTGAACTGTGGCGCCATCCGGCATTAAAGTAGCGATATTACAAGTTTTATATCTTCGAACAAGTAAATGAAATATAATTATTATTAAACATTATTTATAGGTAATCAAGACTTCGATTTCGTATTTTACAGTTCTTATCTCTTTACAATGATTCTTAAAGCATATACGAATAAGTAAGATAAGATAAATTAATCAAAATATGAGAGAAGGGCATACCATTTCATAAACATCTTTTACATAATAATTACTAGTGTTTAATAAATAAATCAAATTCTTTGGTTGTATTAAACTTATCGAATACTTTTTTATTTCATACCGAATGTCCATTACAATAATGTAATTGTCGCAAGTGCCGAGTGATTATTTATTAAAGAGTAAGGTTCAGGTACAATTTTTTTAAAAGTCTCTAGATGATTTGGATCATGACCCAAAAAAAGTTTTGAATATAATCTGTCTACATAAAAGTAACTTATATCTAGTGTAACATGTTTTTGCCCATTGCGCCAGGCCATTTTGACACGGAATGACCAAACCTAGAGAATAACATATTATGCCGACTGCTCATTAATCGTTAATTAAATTACTCATAACCGCGGAGAGGGGGGAGTAAGGATGATAACTGAACAACACTGATTTAACAAAATTACTATTGATTTATTTTTATTAATTGGTCACAATTTAGAACATTAGTCGGCGGCAAGCCGCCTAAACAAGGCTCGAATTTTACTATTAATATTTGATCAATTACAGACTTGAGGCTGGTCGAAGGAACGGCTTATTTTAATACGAAAGCGACTCACCGTCAAGACGACGTCTTCCTCGGATGGACCACCGACTCATTTTCGGCACAAAAGACAATTACATTTAATTTTATTTTAATTAGTCACAATCGTGACGCACACTGTATGACAGCCAGAATGAGAATCAATATAAAAAAATGTCCGTCTTCCCTGTAAGAAGCGTAGAATAGAAAAAAATTTAATTTCTAGAAAATATGCTTGAAAACGAAAAATTTGAATTATTCTGAATACGCGAATTTACCTCAAAGTTCTATTCCACGGGAACCATCAAAATTTAAAAAAATTAGTTCTTCTCTATGATTCTCGTCGATCGGGAGATATAAAAGAATTTAAATTTTCTATTTTTCCTAATGCGCAAAGTTTTATGGTATTGCAAGTTCTTGAAAAAAATATGAAGTTCTATTCTTTTCAATTGACTGCTAACGATTCTAGGTAGTCAATTCAAAAGAATAGAATGTTCGACGAGTAAATCTAAAATGTTTATTATTCTCAATTGACTGCATCGAATTTCAGAAGCGCATTAAAAGAAATAGAACTTTTGACAAACAATTTGAAAAAGCCTAATTTTTCTAATTGTCTGTAAGAGCTCCTCTAGTTATTGTTTTAAAATAAAACGCAGTGACAGTTATGGTTTGCGTCGTGTGAATTTCATTGAAATTTCAGTGCTAAACAGCTAAACTATTAAAATTAAATATTAAAACTAGTGAAAATGTGGTTAAAAGACGCAAAGTGCTTACGATAAAATATAAAATGCTCTTATTGAAAGAAATTTTCAAGTGTTAAATGTTTAAGTCAAGTTTTGAAACCTAAGCTCACTTTCTAGTGGAATCTTGAGTGGCAGTGAGTTAATTTAGAGGAATAGAAATTTCTACTGATTTGCTGTACTTTCTCATTCCTTTGAATGCGCGTTTCATATTTTTGTGAAGTCAATTCAGAATAATAGACTTTTCTGAAATTTTGGTCGTTTCCGTGAAATAGAGCTCCGAGGTAAATTCGCTTATTAAGAAGAATACAACTTTTGAATTCTTTTCAATTCTTCGCTTTTTACCGGGTTCCTAGGCACGAACGCGTCGCTTCCTCTGCGCTTCGTTTTCGTTTCTCGAGGTGAGTCCCAGTGGAATTATTAAGCTAAAGTTCGTTGGTCAATTATCACTCGTCAATAACTGTCTCTCTACCGTCGGTAATTAGTTATACGCGGCGCCACATAGGCGCTGCGTACGAGCCGATGTTTACGCCACCAGTCCAATATGGCCGCACTCAATGTTTTGACAAGTGACTTGTCGCAGTTGAAGAATTCGTCTTCCTAGCACTCTTGAATAATCGGGAATCTCTTCCAACTATATGTATATGCCAGGAAGCGCTTCCCACAATGACTTCAGATTACATCTTTCCGTGACGTTGAGTAAGTAGTTGACGAGAGGCGAGAGTCTTACTCTCGCGATTATAAACAATAAAAACAAAATATAGAAACAATTAATTTCCGAAATTATTATATTGATCTTAAACATCAATGTGACGAGTTTGCAGAAAAATATTATTAAATTTATAAACTTAGTCAAAAGTGACGAAATTGAGGTAAATATCAGTGTTATTACAAATTAATAATAAATAAAATAAAAGAAACCAAACGGATCGATTCCCGTTCTGGTGCTATTTTTACTCTTTTAAATCATTAACTAAATTAATATTTTGTGCACGGCTACCCTCTGGGCACGGAAACGTCTTTGTTCTAGAAACGTTCCTAAAACGTTTTTTTTTTTTTTTTTTTTTCATGTCCTCAACATAACGTCTCAAGAACGTTTTATGTTCTAAAAACGTTTTTAGAACATTGGACGTTCTTAAGCCGTTATGTAGCGGACATGAAACGTTCTAAAAACGTTTTAGGAACGTTTCTAGGACAAAGACGTTTCCGTGCCCAGAGGGTAAAATAGCCGTGTCACACTATGAAGAGAAAAAAAGTTCAACCTGTAATTTCTTGGAAAATTAAAGTGGTTCAATGAAGGCCACTATCCTCTACAGTTTGATAAAAATAACAGAAGGTAAGTGTTGGAAGGCTAATGAAGAACACACATTGATTTAAAATAAACACTTAGTTTATTATTAAATATTAATTATGAAAATACACTCCATTATATTCTCACAGACATATATATGGGTGATTTTCACGTAACTGTAATATTTGGCGGCGTCACAGAAAACACATTTAAAATAAAAAAAATTTACTTGGGTGTGGATACATTTTACAGGTGAGGCATTATTCCTGAACTGCCCCAAAAATAAAAAAAAGTTCTTGGATTTCCTTTATACTTTGGAAATATGTTACCCTAGTAGGTACAAGTTACTACACCAATTTACAGGTCCAACCCCCCACCCCTATCAAAAGGGTGGGGGGTTGAAATTTCAGCTTAAACTCGAACATGCATTCTTTAAACATTTGTAGTTTGTACTTAAATTATTCAATTAAAAAAAGTAAGTAGTGTTTTAGAAAGGTTTTTTTGTGTACTTTTAAAATATTTTATTTATATAATAAAAAAAAAATTTTTTTTGCAAAAATTTTTTAAAATAAATAGTTTTTTGCAATTTTGTGCAAGTTCGGTAGTTTTTATTTTCTTTTTAATAATCTCAAATGAAAGCTTGGGAATTCCCCTAAAAGAAGATATAAGTCTGAAAATGGGCCGAAACAATTTTCCAAAGATATAGTGTAATAAGTAAAATTTGTCCGTCCGCTCGCGCACTCCAGCGCGATGAACAGTGGGATTTTTTTTCAACTTACTATTGAAAATTGTCTAGAAACTACAAATTTTATCGGATGTTGATGTTCTTGATTTAAAATTACTAAGAGATCCATCAAAGTCGATTTTTGAATTTTTAATTGTTTATTTTTTTCTTGTTACTCAAAAATTTGACAAATTACAATATTTTTAGAAAACATCATGTTAATTTTTTTATTTTTCCATTACACATGATCGAAATCAATTTAAATTAGTCTAGTATGACCACCGGACAATTAATAAAGCATAATACAATTTATTTAAATTGTTGCAAACAATGTTAATTAACAAATAGATTACTTCGGACCTTCTTCATAAAAAAAATTGGTTTTTTTGCAGACAAGTTTAAATTTATGTCTAATTTAGTTAACAACTATTTTACAGTTAAAAATTATCATTAATATTAACAATTATATAAACAATAATCAACTTCCTTTTGTATTTGTAAACATTTTCGTCATTTTTTAAACTTTAAATATTTATATCATATGTACATTCTTTCAAAAACTTAAAAAATTTATTTGTTTAAACAATTACATTTGTTATAAACAAACTTTTCATTTTTAAACAAATAATTAGCTTTTTTTATCAAACAAAATTTTTTCCTTTTTTATATTTACTATCATAAAAAAGATCTCCTTAATGAAATAGGAATACTATAAATTATTCATTTAATTTTAATAAACATTATAAGTTAACAAATATTTAACTTTGTTCTTTTTTCACAGAAAAAATATATTTATTTATATGCATTTAAATGTAAACTGTTTTAACTGAATAATGGTTTACTTCATTAAAAATATAAATATTTCTTAACTTATAATGTTCGTTAGAATTAAATGAATAATTTATAGTATTCCCATTTCATTAAGAAGTTCTTTTTTATGATAGTAAATATAAAAAAAGGAAAAAATTTTGTTTGATGAAAAAAGCTACTTATTTGTTTAAAAATGAAAAGTTTGTTTATAACAAATGTAATTGTTTAAACAAATATATTTTTTAAGTTTTTGAAAGAATGTACATATGATATAAATATTTAAAGTTTAAAAAATGACGAAAATGTTTACAAATACAAAAGGAAGTTGATTATTGTTTATATAATTGTTAATATTAATGATAATTTTTAACTGTAAAATAGTTGTTAACTAAATTAGACATAAATTTAAACTTGTCTGCAAAAAAACCAATTTTTTTATGAAGAAGGTCCGAAGTAATCTATTTGTTAATTAACATTGTTTGCAACAATTTAAATAAATTGTATTATGCTTTATTAATTGTCCGGTGGTCATACTAGACTAATTTAAATTGATTTCGATCATGTGTAATGGAAAAATAAAAAAATTAACATGATTTTTTCTAAAAATATTGTAATTTGTCAAATTTTTGAGTAACAAGAAAAAAATAAACAATTAAAAATTCAAAAATCGACTTTGATGGATCTCTTAGTAATTTTAAATCAAGAACATCAACATCTGATAAAATTTGTAGTTTCTAGACAATTTTCAATAGTAAGTTGAAAAAAAATCCCATTGTTCATCGCGCTGAAGTGCGCGAGCGGACGGACAAATTTTACTTATTACACTATATCTTTGGCAAATTGTTTCGGCCCATTTTCAGACCTATATCTTCTTTTAGGGGAATTCCCAAGCTTTCATTTGAGATTATTAAAAAGAAAATAAAAACTACCGAACTTGCACAAAATTGCAAAAAACTATTTATTTTAAAAAATTTTTGCAAAAAAAATTTTTTTTTTATTATATAAATAAAATATTTTAAAAGTACACAAAAAAACCTTTCTAAAACACTACTTACTTTTTTTAATTGAATAATTTAAGTAGAAACTACAAATGTTTAAAGAATGCATGTTCGAGTTTAAGCTGAAATTTCAACCCCCCACCCTTTTGATTGGGGTGGGGGGTTGGACCTGTAAATTGGTGTAGTAACTTGTACCTACTAGGGTAACATATTTCCAAAGTATAAAGGAAATCCAAGAACTTTTTTTTATTTTTGGGGCAGTTCAGGAATAATGCCTCATGTATATATAAAACCTATTCGCAACCACAAATATGTACAAATAGATCTTATAATTTTTGATAAATTGCGGAATTCCCTCCAAAATTCCAACTTCGTAACGTGTCCGTTTTTAAAAATTTTAAGTTAAAATTCAGAAATTTTACTGAAAACGTCGAAACTGGAAACGAGCATTTTTGTAATATGAATTGTGTATATAGGTGATCAATTTGTGCATATAATGCATCTTCTAATACTTTTTATAAAATTATAAAATGTAAAATAGTTTTGTCCATAAATTTTTTCAATTTTTTAATAAGATTTTTTCCCTATAATTTAAGTGTTTATGGCACATTTTAATGTTATCTGCGAATTAAAATCTAAAAGAAGATCCATTAGCAACAAATATTAGTAAAAAAAAGTTCTAAAATTGGAAGTTCTACATTTAAAAACAATTTTTTTTGTAAAAATGTGAAGTTCACAAAAAAAGTGGTCAGTTATGTGGTATTACTATTCTTTTAATCTAAACACTCTCTGTGGTAATTATTACGATTTTTTTGAAGATTATATTAGAAACAAATTATCTGCCCAAAGAAAAGAATTATTTTGCAAAATTGTTGGAGTTAGGTTAGTTTAAATGTCAAATGTCAGCTCCGTGGTGTCACATAAAATGTCAGATCCGTGGCGCCTGTGGCGTACAGTGTGAAGGTGCAAATTCATATATCAACAGTTGCTACAACAACACATATTATAGAAGAGAACAGACATAATTGTGTCCTTTTATATTTCATTGCTTTGGCAACCGTAAGGTCATTAAAAAATACCTTAATATTCGAAAAAAAGCCTTTACTTTTGGAGCTTAATTTAAAATGTCTTTATGTCAACCAAGCAGAAGCACAGTATTACTGTTGATCGTAACGCACTTATTGGTGAATAATTTTCTGAAATTAGTTTTATGTGATAATTTCATAATATTATGTAAATGAAATTCTCTCGTTATGTCAAGCTGATAGTAAATAGTTTTGCTGGGGCTATTTTGTGCATCAAAATGATATATTTAAATTCAGAATTAAAATAAAATCAACTTGTGACATATGTTATGGACTTTCTTCTAAAGGTTTCGTATGAGTGAGGCAATGAAATAAATTTTTTGTCCTACCTGCACGGAAAGTATGTCATTTCGGGCACTTAGAGCGGGCGCAAAGTATCTCATTCCCACTCAGGGGCAGGGAAAGCGGGCGCAAAATATTTTGCGCCCGCTTTCTCTACCTCCGAGCTGGCGGAAATAGTTATTTTCGTATTAAGGGCGCAAAATAGGTGATTGCGACGATGGCGAAATCACCTTTGCGCCCATGATGCTAACATAATTTTTTGTCCTAATTGCATGGAAAGTATGTCATTGAGGGCACGAACGATTAAACGCTCATATTAGTTAAAAATTAAACTCTATATAAATGTTAACTCTTTGAAGTCTATAATGATACAAGTTTTAATATAGAAATAAGAAAACAATGTATTCTGGAAATATAATAATTGACAATTTTTATAACCGAAATGTAAACAAAACCAAATGTGTCATAATTTTTTTTAGAGAAAATCGAAAAAAAATTGCACATTTTTCTAGACAAAATAAAACAAGTTCAAAATGTTTGTATTTTTATAGTCAACATAAAAAAAACTCAAAAATATCACATTTTAATTAAGAAAATCAAATAATTAACATGCGGGCGAAAAATACTCTTCCGCCTGCTCGAAGGTAGGGGAAGCGGGCGCAAAATATTTTGCGCCCGCTTCCCCTACCCCTGGGTGGTAATGAGTTACTTTGCGCCCGCTCTAAGTGCCCGAAATGACATACTTTCCGTGCAGGTAGGACAAAAAGTAGTTTGCGCCCGCATGTTAATTATTCGATTTTCTTCATTAAAATGCGATATTTTCTACTTTCTTTTAATGTTAACTATAAAAATGCAAACATTTTCAACTTGTTTTATTTTGTCTATAAAACTGTGCAATTTTTTTTTATTTTCTCTAAAAAAATTATGACAAATTTGGTTTTGTTCCCATTTTGGTTGTAAAATTGTCAATTTTAAATACATTGTTTTCTTATTTCTATATTAAAACTTCTATCATTATAGATTTCAAAGAGTTAACATTTATATAAAGTTTAATTTTTAACTAATATGAGCGTTTAATCGTTCGTGCCCTCAATGACATACTTTCCATGCAGTTAGGACAAAAAATTATGTTAACATCATGGACGCAAAGGTGATTACGACTCTGGCGAAATTACTTATTTTGCGCCCTTGATACGAAAATAACTATTTTTGTCGGAGTTGTAGTCATTAAAAGTTGTGCACAAAATAGACCCCGGGATGGGGCTACTTTGTGCATCGAACTTAGTCTTTTTATAATGTTACGTAAACATTTTTTTGATCCTTTCTCCTTTATTGAATCTTTTGTGTAGATACAATTTCAGAGTAAATTAAAAAAAGAATAAGATATTAAAAAAATGTTGTAAATATTATACAACAAAATGTAAAATAAAACACTAAGATTTTGCTAAAATCATGATTTATTAGAAATTAACAACTTTTCTTCAAATTTTATATTACTCAGAAAATAAATAACACTTTTTCTTTTTAAATATACATTTTACAATAATGCATTATGATAATTATAATACTATCATTTAAACACATGTAAATAACTTTTAATCATCATTTCAATAGGAGCTTTTTTAAACGTTTTGAATATATGATATTTTTCAAATACTTGAAATTAATATTTTAAGGTTAAATTAATAACAATTTAATATCTAATACACTTTTCAAGTTATTAGAGAAACAAGAGAAATAGTTTTAAAACTAATTTGAAAAACCTATAAATATTAATTAAAGTTAATTTTTTGTCGTTATGTTGCTCACCGGTTGAAGTTTTAATCGTTTTAAGGATTTTAATTAACTTATTTATGGTTTTTTGACAAAGAAGTTCTTTTTAATAATTTTATTTATTAAATACCTCGCGTACATAAAATAGCCCCAGTTGACGGAAGTACAATTCAATGCATAGGGTGTTCAGCTCCGTGGCAGACAATTTTCGAAAATTTGTTATAATTTTTTTATAATTATAGCTGTAGTAAAACCGTTAAAATTACAACTTTATTATGCCCTAATGATGAGGAAAAGTGATGTTTAACATTAAAAAAACAAAATTTTTTTTCTTTTAAAACTGATTTTGTAATTGCACAGTTACGTGAAAATCACCCATATATTATTTATATACTTAAGAAACACTCAAAGGAATAACGAACGAATAATTGAAGGAAGCGCATGGACACAACACGTAGTGAGCAGAGCGCCTCTTTACTCCTTGTCTTAACTCAACTCAGTCCTTTTGGTGGACGAAATTAAAAATGGTTCAATGGTATATCTCTACTTTTTGGTTTCTCATCTTAGTTAATATCTGAAAATAAAACGTATTATTAGTTGTTCAACTAAAATTTACACCGTAATGTCATGGGAAGTAACGGTTTAATTAAGATTAATTTAATGGAATATTACAACGACAACAATTTATGACTCACCGCACTGATAGCTACATATTCAGCATGATCTAAATATGTTAGACACAATTTTTTATTAATACCGTTCAAATATCTGAAAACTCTTTTTATCATTTTCCAATCATCTTCAGTCGAATTTTGTTATGTCTGCTTAACACATTTACTGCATAAGAAATGTATGAACTAATTGCGCCTTCCATATACATATAATAGACTTCCACAATCGACAAAAATGGTGATTTTGCTCAATTAAATTTTAAATATAATTTTTGCTTAACAATTTAGTTTATATTAAAAAAATAAATATGAATATTTATGGGTCATTCCATGCGAAAAGGCAAATGACTAAGTCCACTCGTAGTTTGAACCGATTTCAAAGTTTGAGTGCTCAAATTTGAGCAAATTCTATCCAGAATCTAATCCCGTGTGGTACTTTTTGAAATTTTCAAAATAGCGACCAACACAGGTAAAATTCTGATAGAATGTAACAAATTTCTATATTTAAACTACTAATACTCTTACTATTTTTTATTAAAATCCATAGAAACATAATATTTTTATGTATTTGAAGTCGCTGCAACTGAATATATAGTAAAAATTGAAAATTTCAAAATGGCGGATTCAAAATGGAGAATGAAAATTTAAAATTTGTTTGATTCAGTCGAGTCAAGCTATTCGGGGGTTTTTGGGGTCGCTGAATCCAAATTCACTGTCAAAATCAAGAAATTCAAAATGGCGGAACCAAAATGGTAGATGAGAATTAAAAAATTGGACTGGATTTTTTTGATATTTGTTCTTCGGGGGTTTTTTTGGGTCGCTGAGTTTTAATTTATGGTCAAAATTTAAAAATTCAAAATGGCGGATGCAAAATGGTGGATGGGAATTAAACATTTTGACTGGATTCAGTTGTTTCTAATTATTCGGGGGATTTTGAGGTCGCTGAGTCCGAATTTATGGTAAAAATTGAAAAATTCAAAATGGCGGATCTAAAATGGTGAATGGGTATTACAAATTTCCACTGTATTTTAGTTCATTCTTATTATTCGTAGGATTTCTCTTCGAAACTTAGTACGTACCTTTTTAAGTGAAATTATATTAATCTTCTATGCTTTAAAAGTTTTTTCGTATTAGTCGACTTCCGAAAATCCAAAAAATATTCTAAATTAAGTAAAATAACTGAAATTTCACTTTGCTTTCTGAATCTAATAACACAGGACTACAACATTTTTTTAACCCTTTCAGTCCCATAATTAGGGCAATTGAAAAATATCTACAATAGGTATAGTACCTATGGTTTTCGGGGTCGCTGATTACGAAGCTGGAATCAGATTTTCAAAATTTCGAAAACTCAAAATATCGGAAGTCAATATGGCGGACTATAAAATTAAAAATTCTTTAATTTTACTTGAAAGTTGTCACTCAGGGGTTTTTGGGGTCGCTGATTACAAATACGGAGTCAGTTTTTAGAAATTCAAAATGTCGGATCCAATATGGCGGACGATAAAGTAAAAAATTAATCAAATTCACTTGAAAGTAGTCTTTCGGTAGTTTTTGGAGTCGCTGATTCTGAATCTGAAGTCAGTTTATTAAAATTCAAAATGGAGAATTCAATATGTAGAACGAAGAAATAAAAAATCCATCAAATTTGTTTAAAAATTACCGTTAAGGTTTTTTCTAGATCACTGATTACTAATCAGAAGTCAGTTTTTCTAAGTTAAAAATGATGGATTCAATATGATAGTCAAAAAATAAAAATTGACAATATAGGACTGAATACTGCTTCTTGGAAGTTTGCGGGGTGTGTAAATACAAATCTGGAATCATTCTTACAAAATTTTTAAATGGCGAATCTAATGTTTCAACTATAACAACAATAATATTAAAAATAGGAGAGAAGTACTGTTTTTTGTCGTTTGTCATTTTCCCTTTGTTTTCTCTTGATTATCTTTTGTTTTTTTTGTCGTTCGTCTTTTATGTTTCGTCACTAGTCTTTTGTCGTTTGTTACAACAAATATAAATATTTAAAAAATAAAAAAAATTAATTAAGGTATTAAAAAATTAAAAAAAAACATTTTAAAAAAACAAAAAAAAAGAAATGTAACTTTGCCATTGCCGGTCCTAAGCCCGTATTAAAAAGAGGAGGGTGTTTTCAAATTCGTAACTTTTTATGTCCACCATATGAATTTATGGATCAACTATTTTGGATTTTAAAAACTGACTTTAGATTCGTAATCAGCGACCCCAAAAACCCCCGAGACAATTTTTAAGCAAATTTCTTGGGTTTAATTTTTAATTTTTGTCCGCCATATTGAATTTTTAAAAACTGACTTTAGATTCGTAATCAGCGACCCCAAAAACCCCAAGAGACTATTTTCAAGCAAATTTGTTGAATTTTTAATTTTTGTCCGCCATATTGGATCCACCATTTTTAATTTGCATATCTGATTTCAGATTAATATTCAGAAAACCTTGAGAATTTAGAAATCAACCATAATTTAAAGTATATGTAACTGATTTAATTTTATTACAGTCAAGTTTAACCTGAAATAATGCGTTGCCGTGTATAAGTTTGTTAATAACAAAAAAATATAAATAATATAGATTAATTTGTTAAAAAACTACTCAACTTATTTGTAGAAACATAAAAATAAGAAATATGCAATTATTTAAAGTTTTCCTTTATCGACCACTGGGACTGAAAGGGTTAAGGCGTACTTGCGTTTGCGAAGGCAAAAAATAGGCCCCACTTTAATGTTTTTTTCACAGTCATTTTATTTAAAATATTAAAAACGATTTTTGTACCTTAAAGTAAATTATAACAACTAAAAAAAGAAAAAATTGTTACGTTTTTTAACCGTTATTTACGATTCGTAGAGGGCCCCAAAAATGGACATTTCAAATTTGTAAGAGTTTGCGGTGCCCCGCATAGAGCCTCTCCTGACTGTCTAAAATAAAAAAATTAAAATTTATTCTTTAGTATACCTTAATACCTAGTGGACGTATATGATAAAATTAAAAAAAAGCTAAAAAACGAAAATGCGGTACTTTTAAAGTCAATTTTTAAGAAATGATGATTTTGATCTTTTGAGTTTTTGACTTTAAAAGTACCGCATTTTCGTTTTTTTTTACTTTTTTTTAATTTCATCATATACGTCCACTAGGTGTTAATGTATACTAAAGAATACACTGAGAAAACTGGAGTATTGGACTAAACATCTGGAGAGACAAATCGTTCATATTTGAGAGTTAGCTATTGGATAACAATCTAAATGTTCAAATACACCATTGACAGATATTCGTGCCATTTCTCTTGGAGGAAAAATGAGTTTATAACAGAGGGACAAATTAACCATCTTGAGAAATCCCTTCCTTGTCCGGCGCGAAATGAATAAATATGGCAACCTAACCCCTAAATTAAATATATAAAATGTCAGAAGAATAATTTCGCGCGCATCAGATCGTACACATTTTCTGCGCAACTTTTAACCCTCAGATATAATGGGAGAGAACATACAAGTAGATTTCCATTACCAATTCAAAATTTATTTTAGAAGGACTATTTACACTACCGTCCAAAAGTATCAGGACGATTACATTTGACTCTATGAAAAAACATGCCATCACTTTTTCAATCATATCTCGGAAATAAAAGAAGGTACAAAAAAAACTTACATACGGTAAGAAAGCTGATTAAATTCTGCGTAAAATAAGTTGTCTTCGAAATCATTTCGTTAATTAATTTTTAAGTTGTAGAGTGAGAAAAAAATAAAAAAAATAATTAAATTTTTCTCATTTTTGTCTCTTGACTTCAAATTTTTCAAAAATCTAGAAAAATTTAGATAAAATTTTTCTAAAAACACATAAATCTTCGTTAGAATTTCAGCTTTAAAATAAGCCTTCAAAAATTAAAAAAGGTTAATCCGTCTTTGATATATCATTAAGAATGTGAAGCCGTGTTTCGACCGATTAGTGCATTGGAATTCAACTGTTACGACTCGATTGTGGCTTCGCGCGGCAGCGAATGAGAGAGAAAACAGGAACGAATTCATGCGGGGGGGTAACGATGAACTTTTGAGTTTCTTTATATTACTCGTGAAACATCATTATTTATTATTCTCCAGCAAAAATTCGTCCCTGTTTTCTCTCATTCGCTGCCGCGCGAAGCGAGAATCGAGTCGTCACAGTTGAATTTCAATGCACCAATCGGTTGAAACACGGCTTCACATGTTTAATGATATATCGAAGACGGATTAACCTTTTTTAATTTTCGAAGGCTTATTTTAAAGCTGAAATTCTAACGAAGATTTATGTGTTTTTAGAAAAATTTTATCTAAATTTTTCTAGATTTTTGAAAAAGTTGAAGTCAAGAGACAAAAATGAGAAAATTTTATAATTTTTTTTATTTCTTTCTTACTCTACAACTTAAAAAATAATTAACGAAATGACTTTAAAGACGGCTTATTTTACGCAGAATTTAATCAGCTTTCTAACCGTATTTAAGTTTTTTTTGTACCTCTTTTTATTTCCGAGATATGATTGAAAAAGTGATGGCATGTTTTTTCATAGAGTCGAATGTAATCGTCCTGATACTTTTGGACGGTAGTGTAACTCTCTTCATAAGCAAAGGAAACGTACACTTTTTGAACCTCCGAATTTGACACTTCAGTTTTCTCAGTGTAAATTTTGTTTTTTTGATTTTAGACAGTCAGGAGAGGCTCTATGCGGGGCACCGCAAACTCTTACAAATTTGAGATCGACAATTCTTGGGGCCCTCTACGAACCGTAAATAACGGTTAAAAAACGAAACAATTTTTTCTTTTTGTAGTTTTTATAATGTACTTTAAGGCGCAAAAATCGTTTTTAATATTTTAAATAAAATGTCTGTGAAAAAAAACATTACAGTGGGGCCTATTTTTTGCCTTTGCAAACGCAAGTACGCCTTAAACGGAAAATTAAACATTTCAACAGACTTACAAACTAAAGACAATTACATCCCTGAATATAATCTTGACATTAACTGCAATTTGCACGAAGAATTACACGACGACTGCAACAACGACACATTAGTTCAGATTTTGGGTGTTGTCTATTTATTAATAAATGTAAAAGAAATTTGTTTCAAAGTAGTAGAATCTCTAGACGCTACTTTGTGTAGTTTGGGCCAAGGTATCTTTGGTTTTGAAGGGCTCCTGGAAGCAGAAATTATTCCTGATTCCATCCTTATTTAACATTTCCAAATACAACGAAGAATTATGATTTTGATGCTACTGATAATTTAAGGCACGAAATTCTTTTAAAATAATTGTTTTTATTTTAAAAGAATAGTAACTCTCTCGCGCCGGTTGCAATTTTCTGCGCACGACCAGAAAATCCCTTGGCTGCATCTAAGTAATTTTCCGAAAGGAAAACTGAGATCGGAAGAAAATTAAAAGTTTTCTTTTCATCTCTCTACGCTCAGAAGCACTGGTTAAAGCAATTGTCACCCGTTTTGGAAAGCCCCTCGGCTGCGATTGTAAACCTTACTTTTTCAAAAAGAAGGAGGTGTAACCTTCTTCGGAATTAAGTCGGAGGTCTCCCTTTCTGTAAATTTGATCCATTTTTTCTCTCTTTTACCAGTACAATTTTTTTGTATGTATTAAATATGTCAAAATAAAATGTCTTCTGGACCATCAAAACAAAAGAGAGGCAAGAAATCCGGATTTAAACACTCCGTAAAATCAGGAATTAAACCAGGCTCTGAAATATTCTATAAGCTCACGCATCCAATAATTAAAGTCCGACCAGTGTGTACAGTTGAACCCACTCCTGGAGTAATTCCAGTTGTAATCTCACCTGTTCCTACTGCTGTCCTTATTGTGCGTGAGATTATAGACATAGATATCTAGGAGGCTCTGGTACTTAGACAGGCAGAATATGCTCAAGAAAACCATAACAGACCTAGACCTAGTAACGAACAGATAGAACAACTATACGATTTTGACTCTCACACGACTCTAGATTGTGACAGGGTTCACGGATCCTAAAGCCAATTAATTGAATATTATGATTTAAGATTAAAAAATTTTTTATCTCTTCAATGTGCTGTCAAAAACAGATCTCAGACTTGGAGAGGATTAGGATTAAAAAACAGCCCAGACCCTATAGAATCTAGCTTACAACCGAGACTGTCAAATGCCAGAAATTTATTACTACGTTCAATATAGTAATAAGTTTCTGATATCAGACCCAGAACTGTTAACTCAACACGAGTTAAAGGGTATTATTTCCTTTATCGCATCAGCCCGAATTGTCTCTATAGTTTTGATAATGATTTAAAGATCCTAAAAATAGAATCTATTAAACGTAGAATCTCTTGGAAATAAACAAAGCCTACGGTGATAGAAAGAGATTGCAAACTAGGACTAGGGACTTTTTTACTAGACTAATCTTAGGTAGCAATTTGCAGGAATAATCCGCGGTGGCGACACAGCACGCAAATTTTATCAACTGACAAGCAACATCCTTTCTGCGCCTTGATTAAGGGGGAGCGACACCTTTGAGGTGTCTTTTAAACCTGATTTTCATGAATTTTTTAAAGACACAGGAATGAAGTAAATAAAATTTGGTTTGGAGGACTTTATTTGTTAACTTTTTAAGTTTACGAAAATATATTTATACTTAAAAAAAGTTTCAATTTGTTGCCTACAGAGGGCGCCGAACTTGGTCTCGTTTCTTTGCAGAGTAAATCGGTGAGCAAGATTCTGATTAGACCGTTTAATCTAAAACAAAAATTCAAAGTTTTTCGGAATCTGTGGAAGATTTAGCTTTCGAGTACGTAGGATATTTTAAAAATATTAATTTTTGTGTATTTTGGGAGCGTTCACAAATGATGTCATGCAATTTTTTGGGATTTTAGACCCTCCCCCCTGTTCACGCAATTTCACATGTAAATATACATTGTGTCACGTTTAGGAGAGACCCCCCCTACCCCCAAAAATGTGACATCATTTGTGAACGCTTCCTTGGCAGTTGTTTGAAGCAAAAAGTCGATTTTTAGGGCGCCATTTTTTCATAATATCTATTGTCAAAAAAGAAAAAACAAACCAAAAAAGAATCCGCTACGTACTCGAAAGCATTAGTAAATGACGAGCAAAAAAAATTTTGACAGAAGTCAATCCGATCAAAACTGTTCTAGCTAAACTGACCACCGTTTCGAAAAATGTCATTTCGAGAAAAACGCATTTAAGGGGACATTCCAGTTCAAAACAGGAAAAATAAGGCTTTTTTTAGTATATATTATTAAAATAACTATAACATTTATTTATAAAATTTCTTTTATTTGTGGACAAATAATTTATTTAAAAATATTCCAAAAATTTGTTTTTCATTTTTACTTAAAAATGGCGGTGATATACGACGTTTTCAAAAATGTCCATTTCTTATGGTAAGATCGATTCCAAACTTTCTAAAACAGATAAAACCAAAAACGAAATGACATTCTCTTCGTTAGATATTTCTTTAGGTGTGGAACCTCAAAAAATTGGAATTTTCTTCCCCTCTTTTCTTTTAGAGTTGTAGGGGAGAGTAGGCTACATTGAACCAGCGTCAACAGTGAACCACTTTAATATTCTGAGAAATGACTAAGTGAAATTTTTTCTTATTTATTTATTAAGTTAGTTTTACCGAAACAGACTATGTTCAAAAATTTACGGCACGTAGGTTTATTATTTACAAAGAAAAACTAAAAAAAACGTTTTTTCACGTACAAAACAAAAAATGTTGTGAAAATATAATGACATCTTTTTATTAAAATAGGAAGTTTTAAAAATTAATAAGCTTGTCATTTATTTCGCTTAGAGTGTCAACTTCAATATTCCGATGTGATAAAGAATTTTAAATCTTACATAAATTTATAATAAACAATTTTTGTTGTGATTGTCATATGTATGCAGTGAGTGCGGCATCATTAAACCACCCGAAAAAGCAAAGAATTTTTAATTTTAAGAGTTGTAAAGTTGTCTGCTCTACTAATTAGTAAGAAAAATACTAGAAGACATGCTTTCATCACAATTGTCAACGATATAAACTTAAACTGTCACTTCTGCTACGAAATCTGACATAGAAATATATTATCCTATATTAACAAATAATAACTATTTAACAACAATTTTATATTTTTTTGAGTGGAAAATAAGATTTTTTACAATGTGTAAGTGTAAATATTATTTTAGAAGTAAATTGTAGTGTTTTATAAGAGGTGGTTCAATGTAGACACACATTCTTCAAAATAAGAAAAGTGTAACTGGCTAGAAAAAAATTAAATTTAATTATTTAATCATAATAAGGCCGTAGCAGTATAAGCATGTAAAAAGTGCCCCCTCTTGGATTGGGTCCATATTTAGGGAATAATTTTGACCTATTATGAGACTTATTTTCACCAAGTTTCAACTCGAAAAAAAATTTTGCTTTTGAGTTATACAATTTTTTTGAAAAATTCAAAAAAATTCAAAAATTTTTTTTCCCTCTAAAATGGCTGAACCGATTTTCATGAAACAATTTTTTTTGTACAATACAATATAAACAGTTGATAAAAATAAATTGTCGACCAAATTCAAACGAAGAAAGTCAGTAAAAAGTCAGTAAAAAAAAATTTTTTTTAAATTTTTTAAAAAAAAACATTTTTTTTTATTGAAATTTTTTTTGCACCACCGCCATTTTTTTTACATAAGATAATAGTCATTTCAAAAGTAACATATATTTTTTGTAACATGATTGAAAGGGTACTTCATACTTTAAAAAATAAAAAACCAATTTTTGGCCCCTAAATAGTACATATAAACGAGGGGCCAAAATTTTTTAAAATAATATTAAAAATTAATTAATACTTAAATTAAATTTCTAAAGAGTTAATAATATATGCCTGTTTATTGTAAATATTGATTTTTTAGTCAACTTTTCAAAAAAATTTACAAAAAAATAAATTTTTTTTTGAAGTTTTTTCAACTTTGGCATATTTTTTAAAAATTGTAGAAAAAATTTGAAATTCACTTAGATTTAAGTTTTATCTTTAACTTAAGACCAAAAGAGTTTAAAAATCTTATTCGGTTCGTGAGATCCCAATATACATAATTATATAGAAAATATCTACTGCTTTGATTCAAAAATAATATTTGTTTGAATAATTGTGTTTAATTCAAATATATTTTTTGTTTTGGTAAAAAAAAATATATTTAAAAATGTTATGTTTAATCTAAACTTAAATGTTGATTAGAAATAATTTAAAATCAACCATAAATTATGTTTGAATTGAATATATTATTTCTATAACTAAACCAAAAAATATGTTTGAATTAAACTTAAATTTGTTTGACTGTACAGCAAAGATATTTTAAGTTTGATTTAAACAACATTCTTTTGAATCAAATAAATCGTTTTCTCAGTGTATTTACAAAAAAATTGTGTTTTAAAGATTGACATGTTTTTGGGCCGTGCGCGTGCAGCCGTACCGGTAATTCCCAACGGTACATAGTGTACGTCCATTTACTTTTTTAATAAAAATCTTGTACATACTAAAAAATCAATATTTACAATAAACAGGCATATATTATTAACTCTTTAGAAATTTAATTTAAGTATTAATTAATTTTTAATATTATTTTAAAAAATTTTGGCCCCTCGTTTATATGTACTATTTAGGGGCCAAAAATTGGTTTTTTATTTTTTAAAGTATGAAGTACCCTTTCAATCATGTTACAAAAAATATATGATACTTTTGAAATGACTATTATCTTATGTAAAAAAAATGGCGGTGGTGCAAAAAAAATTTCAATAAAAAAAAATGTTTTTTTTTAAAAAATTTAAAAAAAAATTTTTTTTTACTGACTTTTTACTGACTTTCTTTGTTTGAATTTGGTCGACAATTTTTTTTTATCAACTGTTTATATTGTATTGTACAAAAAAAATTGTTTCATGAAAATCGGTTCAGCCATTTTAGAGGGAAAAAAAATTTTTGAATTTTTTTGAATTTTTCAAAAAAATTGTATAACTCAAAAGCAAAATTTTTTTTCGAGTTGAAACTTGGTGAAAATAAGTCTCATAATAGGTCAAAATTATTCCCTAAATATGGACCCAATCCAAGAGGGGGCACTTTTTACATGCTTATACTGCTACGGCCTTTGTGTTTGTAACGTGAGTGTTAACTAAAGAAGTACTTCAGTTTTATTTTGATACAAAAACCTGATCAAAATTTGTAAAATTTAATTAGTTCTTGGACTTTATAAAAAACCCGATTCAATGTAGCCTACCCTCCCCTAGAGGAGAACGGGGCGAGGCAGCCAAAACGGCACATTTTGGTTTGCAAGGCAGTTCTTTAAATAAGTTTTTTCAATTTTAATTCCGCGTTAGAAAGCTTGTCTTTTTGGCTAAAAAATCGCCATAGAACATTTTGACGTAGGTTGCACTTAAAAATTTCTACAACCCTTTTCCCAAAGGACCACATTTTGGCATATTTACAAAAACGTGGAGTGAGGCGGCCAACTATTTTTATAGTTAAAAAAACATAACTTAAAGTTAAAATTAGTGAAACATAATAAGGTAGTTGTCCTTAACTTACTTTTATTTTGTTAGTAAACTTCAAAAATTTATATTTGAATAATATTATAATAATAACATTAATTAAATTCAATTTAACACTTTTAAAGGAAATATAAATTTGTTATTCTTAAAAAATGGTTTATAAAATTCAATGTTAAGTTTAAAATGTATTGGAGTAGAAAAAAAGAGAAAACATTTAGAAGAACCAATAAAATCAACACAAAAAGACAAAAAATTTACCTTTGGCTGCCTAACCCCACGAGTATTTTTTTTTAAGAAACCATTTACAAAACCTGTAATATTAAAAATATCACAAATCCATTAACACCATCGTCTTCAGCACTTAATTCTGCATTGAAAATCACGTTACAAGAATTTTATTCGTGTAACTCTATTAACTAAAATCATCAAAATAACTCTTAGAAAAGTTACATCCAAAAAGTCTGTTTTCATAAATGATACTGTCATTGCTAAACTGCTGCAGAAGTAATTCCCATCTGTTAGTAACTAAAGTAAACTACCATAAGCAGTCTACATTATCAATAACGCACGATTAAAAAATATGCGAAGATAAGAAGCAATTGGCTGCCTTGCCCCGTTCTCCTCTACTTTTTCCCCAAAACATGAAAAAAACAAATGTTTTTATTTAGAATTTCTCTTATAAATAAAAAGGGAGTTAAAAATTTTCCAATTTTTAAGGTTCCACTTATAGACATGATGACAATGAATCAAATGCCGTTTGATTTTTCAAAATCGCTTTATAAGAACTTAAGATATCACTCTTACCAGATCAAAAAAAGACATTTTGAATCATCCCTGCAAAAAAAAAAACATCCCTGCACCGACATGTTACCGACACTTTTAGCCTAGACTCAAACCACTTAGCCAAGACTCAAACCATTGGGGTTTTCATTGTTTTTCGCAAAATAGGGGTTGATGACTCAGAGTTTTAGAATTATTTATTGATGACTCATTATCATTGGTATTTCCTGTTTTTGTTTTTTTACATGGTGCATTCTTTAATGATGACACATAATTTCTTTGTTTTTCGCAAAATAGGGGTTGGTGACTCAGAGTTTTTGAATTTTTTATTGATGACTCATTATGATTGGTATTTCCTGTTTTTGTTTTTTACTTATTTTATTCTTGGAATTATTATTTTCGTCTAAATATTGCAAATCACTGTTTATTAGATTCTTATCTAAGGAATTTTTACATACATTTTCGGTACTTTTCATAAGAATGCTTTTGATCTTACCGCAATTTAAAGAAAACTATAATTAACTTAAAGGTCAAATAGGTCATATCTCATGTATATAAAGAGGGCAATTTTTAAAAAAACGAAATCATTCCTGCAGTTTAAGTTGGTTAATGAACATATTAGCAGAACAACGTCGTGAAATTCAAGTGCGCTTGAACAAATTAATTCAAGAAATACATAAAGTTAAAAGTTTAATTGAAGCAAGGTCACAGTTAAATATTTTAATAAAAAAATTTGAAAATTTAAATTTAAGTGATAAAAATGAATTTCAATAAATTAAACAAAGCAAGCAAAGTCTTTTTCACCAAAACAACAAAGGAGTTAATCATCGATGCATTCTATAAAGTAACAGACATTCGAAAAATTGATACGAAATTTGGTCCGAAAATTGTTGCTGAAATAAATAATGAATTAAACATTTTCCTATCACCAAGAATGCTAAAAATATTTAAAGAGGATGCAAATCTTTTCAACAGTCTGAAAGCAGAAGCTGTCAGAGGTAGTGTATATTTAAGAAATCGTGGAGGACCTTACAATCAGATAGAGTTTGTTCCTGAGGAAACTGACTAGTAGAAGACATAAAAAATGTCATAATTACCATGTGGAGAAATGTTATTATCTAAAATTTGCAACTTGAATACATCATTTACAAAAAAAGTTGTCGTTGGAGCAGAACTAGACATAAATGGAAATATAATACCAAAAATTCAACTAAGAAGCAGCCATCCGCTAGTATCATTGTCTTTGGAGCTTCAAGAATGGCGCCTATTGTGTGATGCAGTAAAACATGTCATGCGATTTTTCAACGAAGATTGTGATGCAACATTGCTGGATTGTAAAACGTTTACAATACGTTTTAGTGCTACATATCGTTTAATATCAGTTGAGCGTTTAGATCAATCTTTTACATTTAGTGAAACTTCATTTGCAATATTTAATGAACTTATTCCTTGTGTTGAACAAAAATATGTAGAACTATTAAAATTCAATTTGCAGTATAGTGAAGATATAATTGTAAAGTTTATTGCAGAATTAATCTTTAAAAATAATGTAAAGTCTACAAAACATGCCACGGATTTTATTAAAAAACATTACAGTAGAATACTTCAAAAAGTGATGGGAAGAACTAATGTTTTAAATTTAGAGACATTGTTGCTGGAACTTGTCACATTTCACTGTAAACAAATATCAAAGGAAGCTATTCAACAAATGTCAAATATTCAATGTTTAAATGGTAAATTATTGTAAAGAGAGGATAAATAAATACAAAAGTGAATACAATTTAATTTATTTTTATTTTAACCTTTCTTAAATACATTATAATTCAGATTCGTTTATCCAACTGTTATGAGAATTATCAAAACCTAACCATTTTACAAATACATTTGATCCTCGTTTTTTTAATACTTTTTCAACTAAATATACATCTGGATATTTAACTTTAGAAAGTTTTTGCTCGTAAAAACATCCACTTATTAGATTTTCTTGATAATCCTTCAAGATATATGTTATTGGATTAGTATTTTTTACATCGCTTATAGTAAATATTTCTGCAGTCCAATTTGGTGTATAACCTTTCTCAAAAACATGTTTAACTTTACTTATACGTACTCTATCTCCAACTTTAAATTTCTTATTATATTGTCTGTTTACTAAAACTTTTTTATATACATTTAACAACAAATTATTTTCAGTTTCAGCACATCTATTGGTTTCATTTTTATTGTTCGATGTTTACTATTATTATACGCATTTGCTAAATCACTTAATATGTCTATCCATTTGTAATTACTGCGTAAACTGAATTGCATCCACATTTTATTCTTTAAAGTACGATTAAATCGCTCACAAATTGACGCTTTCAAATTACTATGAGTAAAATACAAGTTAATGTCATAATTTTTAATAAGATTTTCAAACTGTGAATTATAAAACTCTTTTCCTTTATCTACTTGCAAATTTTTTGGTGCATGTTTTTTAATTAAAATAGATTTCATTGCCGCAGTCACATCTTCACCTTTTTTAGACTTTACTGGAATAGCCCAGGAAAACTTTGAAAATGTATCAATGACGGTTAGCAGGTACTTGTAACCTTTATTTTCTCTCGCATAAGGTTGCATTTCAACAAGATCAGCTTGCCAAGTCTCGTCAATACCTTGAATGTCAACATTTCTTCGCTTATAATTTTTTCTCGCTGGTTTATGTAACTCTTTCACCAACTGTAGTTTTTGATCCTCCATTATTAATTACCTTTAAGTGTGCGCAGTCTGTTGTCTAATTGTAAAATAATGTCTTTGCTGGTAGACATCATCTCTATATTTCTTTCAATACTGACTTTTAGATTTTCAAGATATTTTTTTATTGAATCTTCTAACTCTGAAATCTTTACAACATTGTGATTTATATCACTTCTCACAGAACGAATTACATCATAGATGGCGTTTGCTTTAGATTCAATAACTTTGTTTACAATTTTCAAGTTTACTGCATCACTGTTGCTCTTAGCATCAGCTACGTTGCAAAGTTTCTTATTTTCAATATTAAAATCTCCTTCAGCAGTCAACTTAAAACCAAGTTCTGGTGGACCTCGATTTGAAGTTTCTGTGCTTTTAAACTGACGTCCGAATATGTCGATGCTCATGATGAAAATGATAAAAATTTCTACAACTGTTAATTAATAAACAATTCCAGCTTCTCTCAACTCTTCAATAATTGATATAATCTCATTATAATGACTGGGATTTCCAGCTGCTTAAGATGCCAAGAGCAATCTTAAACAATCAACCAATTCATTAGGATCATCCCAATAAACATAATCAATTTTTGTATCTTCTTGTTGAGTCATATATAGGCCCTACTGTTGGAGGCAACTGGGATAATTGACTATTACTGCAATAATTTTTTTGCTAGATCATTAAAGGTCGACTGTTTGTAGCCAAATGACAAAAAACTATAAATACATTGGTTATATAGATTTCCACTTTAGTCTTGAAAAAGTTTTCTTACCGAAAAGAATATAAATATGGGTGTAAATAAAAAACAAATTAGTTCAAAGAAAATTTCGAAAAGAGTAAGACGAGGTAGAGGTATTTTGAATAAAATTATCAATAAATTACCTTTCGAACTTCATATACCTGGCTATCAATACTGTGGTCCAGGAACAAAATTGGCAAAAAGATTAGCACGAGGTGATCCAGGAATCAACCCTCTCGACGCTGCTTGTAAAAAGCACGATATTTCTTATTCAAAAAATAGGGAAAGTGTAGAAGCGAGAAACGCAGCTGATAGAGTACTTGCTGATAAAGCTTGGCAACGTGTGTTTGCTCCTGACGCAAATTATAGTGAAAGAGCTGCAGCTTACGCAATAACAAATGCAATGAAGGTCAAATCAAAATTTGGTATGGGAATCAAGTCAAAAGAAAATATGAAGAAAAAGAGAGAAAATAAAAAATTAACGTTGAGGAAGATTGTAACCGCAGCTAAAAAATCTATGAAATTAGATACAAATGCACAGTCTACTATTGAATCAGCACTTGAAGGTGCACGTTTGGCAGTTAAAAATGCTGTTGGCAGGCGAAAAATTAATAAACCTCGAGTTTTACCGATACCTGCTAAAGTGGAAGGAATTTTACCTTTTCTTATTCCTTTGTTTGCGGGTTTAAGTGCAACAGGGGCTCTAGCAGGGGGAGCAGCTGGCATAGTAAAAGCTGTAAATGATGCAAATTCTGCAAAACGTTAACTAGAGAAAAGCAAGCGACATAATAAAACAATTTTATCGTTGTCTGGAAATTCTTCCATCTTAGAATCTCAATTTTTCCACCAATAGAGTTGTCTAATCTTAAAAATTATGCTCTTGGTCATGTTGAATTTTTAACTTTTAATTCTATTCCAAATATAGATGTTGAAAAGAATAAATTTTACGTAGGAAATGAAGAAATTATTATACCCACAGGAAGTTATAAAGTTAGTGATATTGATCAAGTTTTGCATTTAATTTTAAAAAATAAAGGAATTAATTTTAGAATCAAACCAAACAATAATACATTAAAATGTACAGTTTATTGCGATAAAGAAATTAATTTTAAACCCAATGATTCTATAGGTAGTTTGTTAGGATTTTCTACTCGCAAATTAAAAGCTCAAGAATACCATAAGTCTGATCAACCAGTATCAATCATTAAAATAAATTCATTAAGAGTAGAATGTAATATAACAACCGGAGCATACATTAATGGTGAAAAAGTGCATACAATTAATTAATTTTTTCCTATTGTTCCACCAGGATATAAAATAGTGGAAGTACAGTAGTATTCAATGAAGCCTTACTCGGATGATCGTGTTGCACTCATATACTCCCATGAGTGCAACACGATCATCCGAGGAATGCTTCATTGAACACTACTGTACCAAATCACGTCATTTACTTGCCAGTCGCTGTCAAGATTACCAAAAAGTCACGATTAACGCTAAACATGAGCTTCTTTTAATCAGATCAAGAACTGATGCTAACGCAGTGTTGCAAGTAGCACCTTTAGAAGAGTTTAAAATTGTCATTGAAAGAATTGAATGGTTATTACCATACATAAAATTATCAGTTGCTCGAAAGTTTAAATTATTAAAATATATTGAAAAAGATCCATCTATTCCAATAAGTTTTAGAACTTGGGAATTGTATGAATATCCTTTATTACCAATTACTCCTAAGCATATTTGGAGTGTAAAAACATCAAGTCAATTAGAAAAACCTAGATTTATTGTATTAGGGTTTCAGAGAAACAGAAAAAATAATACAGTTCAAAACTCTAGTTCCCAAGTGGAAACTTATGCCTGGATCCAACCATGGCCCATGTCTGGAAGCTCTGTTTCATACGTGGGCCATGATTAAACATTTTAAAACTCTTTATATAGTTTTAAAAATTAAAAATAAAATACATTTAATGTATACACTTGAAGCTCAAAGACTAATTAAATCTATTTTATTAAATTTATGTATTTGAGAAAAAAACACTTTTAACCATTAAACTCAATTTATTTTAAATTTATATATGTTACCGTCAAACACCGAAATTAGTCAATACTAGTATTACCTAGTTAAAACTAGTTCTGACAGTGGCCTTTCGTCAATAGTAATATTAACTAGTCAATACTAGAATTCACTAAATGCACTTTAGGGAAAACTAAAATTGACTGAGTTTCCATTTTTTACGGTTTTTTACTAGTTAAAACTAGAATTAACTAAAATCAATTATAAAATTATTTTTGAATTTTAAATTGTACAGTTGATGGCAAATATGATTACAAAAACTTATTGTTCTGGAGTAATGAAAGTACTTGAATGAACGTAATGAGTCATCACCCTAATGAAAACAAATTTTAATTTGGAAGGAAAGACAGTAATTCAATTTATAATTACATTATTTAATTATTCTTCAGTCCGTTTATCGCCGTTGTCAAAGAAAGATCTATTTGTATCGTCCCGTTTGTTCTGTTTAGTTTTATCATGAGTAGTGTTGTTAATCGTCCACTTGAAAGTGTTGGTGCCTGGAAGGAGAGTTTTTTAAAAAAAATTATTAGTGCGGAATGTGAAAAAAAGAGCCAGTATAACGTGATGACTTTTGAAAAATACAAAGAAATTTTGGCTGACGTAGAAGAGGCAAAATCAGCCAAAACAAAAACCGCTACTCAGTATAGAAGACTAAAACGTTTTAATGTTTTAGAAATTTGTGATGTTAAAAAACTTGTTACAAAGAAAGATCCAGTTAAGCACTACCTGCCCGCTGAAGAAATCTTCGACGTATTAGAAGCTGCTCACTTGGCTGTAGGACACGGAGGTCGAGATCGTTTAAAGCAAGAAACTTCTAGAAAATATGCAAACGTAACGACGGAAGTAATCAACATCTTTTTGTCCATGTGTGAAACGTGTCAGCTTAAGAAGAGTAAAAAAAGGGTTTAGTTTCGAAGCCAATTCTTCACAGCGAGATGAATAGCCGGTGTCAAGTGGACCTGATAGATATGCAAACTCAAGCTGATAGGGAGTACAGGTTCATTATAGTCTACCAGGATCATTTAACAAAATTCGTTTTGCTGAGGGCACTACAAAGTAAAAGAGCTGAGGAAGTAGCCATGTTCGGGATAGACCCAAGAGTAGGTCTTGCAACGCCCAATTTGACAAAAGATATTCTTGAAAATATAGAAGAGGAGGAAGATCTGCAGAGAGTTATCAGTGACATGAATGAGATTGACGAGAATCCGATGGAGATCGATACACAAAGCGAGATTGACGATAATCAGATTGATATTGCTGCACAAAATGAGATTAATGAGAATCAGATCGAGATCGAGACACAGGACGAGATTGAGAGCGAGGTGATGATCGAGACACAGAACGAGATTGAGAGTGAGATCATCAACAATCGGAACGAGATCAAATCAGCGAGAAGAAAAGCTTTCGAAAATTTAAACAATCAGGCAAAAAAAATGAAGCGAGCCTCTGATGCCTCCCATCCTCCTGTTAAAGTTGGAGATAATGTTCTCATTCCAATCCCAGATGTCGATCGAGCAAAAGCTGATTTCAGAAATGTCATCGGAGTCGTTTTAGAGAAAAATGAAGATCTACACAAAATAGGAACGAAGAATGGAAAAGTCGATAAACTTTATTGCAGGTATTTAATTTTTAATTTAATTTTAATTTTTAATTTAATATTAATTTTTAATTTTAATTTTTCAAACAACTTTATTTTTCTAAAATATTTTATTATTTATTTTGCTACTTATTTTTGTTATACATATATTTTTTATTTTTTATTTAATTTGTGAATAATTTTGTGTTTACAGACATATATTATTATATATTAATTGACTATTTTTTCTAGGTCGGAATTCGATGTCTGTCAAGAGACATTTCTTTTGCCCAAGAGTGTACCAGATTTTAGAATCAGCTTAAGAACAGCAGCCAGAAAAGCAGCTATAACACCTCAAGGATTTGCGCGTTGCTCTTGCAAAAAATCGTGCACATCAAACCGATGTCTATGTAAAAAAAAGGATATACATGCAATTCGAGATGTCACGATAGTTTCCCATGCGCCAATAAATAGTAATTTTTTTATTTTTTATTAATTGATAAAATATATGTTTTAATTCTGTATTTATATTCATTTGTGTATATGTTTTTGTATCAAGTTCATTTAAGTGCTTTCATTAATCCAGAACAATAAGTTTTTGTAATCTTATTTGCCATCAACTGTACATTTTAAAATTCAAAAATAATTTTATAATTGATTTTAGTTAATTCTAGTTTTAACTAGTGAAAAGCCGTAAAAAAATGGAAACTCAGTCAATTTTAGTTTTCCCTAAAGTGCATTTAGTGAATTCTAGTATTGACTAGTTAATATTAGTATTGACGAAAGGCCACTGTCAAAACTAGTTTTAACTAGGTAATACTAGTATTGACTAATTTCGGAGTTTGACGGTAACATATATAATTATTAAACTTCTTTACTCTAAACAGTGCAATAGGGGAATTACAAACACTTTTTCTATTGCATTGGCTTTGAAATTTGATGTTAGTTCCATTGCTTTTGAGTAAATAAATTAATTTAATTTAATAATAACATAAATTTAATTAAAAAATTTGTTCTTTAAACATTATGTAACCTAATCAGATAAAAATTGGTACACTAGTGTATTTTTACAGGCTGATCACAGAAAATGTATTTAAGAAAGTTTTTGGAAAAAAATTTAAAAAATGTTTTTTGAACCCAATTGGTTTTAAAATTGGTGTAAGGAACCCGTCATTACAGTGCGAGTGCAGCTCGCATTTGCCTAATTTTTTTATATATTCTTTAATCTATTTATTTTTTTTCTTAGTAAAAATCACCTCAAACATACCTAATACTATTTGCAGAGCGATCTAAAGTATTCATTTTGTCAAAAATTTCTATCAAAAGACGTCAATTTAATACCTATAGACCATCCTTAGAACGGATGGAATTTACCTAAAGTTATCATAAAATTGAAGTTACCAACGTTGATTCAATGAAAAAGTTAGAAAAAAATTTTGTCTAAAAAGTTTAGGATACAAATTTTTCTTAATAAAGTTTGTTTATTTCTAACCCAAGTAAACCCTCCAAGCCCTAAAATAAAAAAGGTGGGGAAGCAGTAGTTCTTATTTTTTTCTCACTGATTCTCCAAAAATCACGAAATTTCACCTAAATTACTGTTTCCTCACCTCGAAAGCCATTTTATTCTTTTAATAATTATTTACGTTAATGTCAAAAACCATTTTTTTAAAATTTCAAGAGGATCCAAGGCGGGAAAGCAATGAATTTAATTTTTTTAAACGTTATTTCCAAAAACCCAGAATTTTAAGTAAGTTGCTAATTCCTCGACTCAAAAGCAATTTTTTCTTTTGATAATTATTTATTTTAATGTTAGAAGCCATTTAAAATAATTTCGAATTCTTCGACTCAGAAGTAATTTTTTTTCTTTTGATAATTGTTTATTCTAATATAAGAAACTATTTAAAAAATATTTTAAGAGGATCCAAGACTGAGAAAGCAGTGATTTTGAATTTTTTTGTCGTATTATTTTCAAAAATCAAAAACTTTTAACTGAATTAATAATTCCTCGCCTCGAAAGCAAATTGTTTTCTTCTGATGATAATTTATTCTAATGTCAGAAGCTATTTGAAGTGGATCCAAGTTGAGGAAAGCAATTATTTTGAATTTTTAAATGAAATTCCTGGAATTTTGGAAGATTTAAGACAGAAAAATTCGAAATCACTTCTTTCCCCGTTTTGGATTCTCTTGGAATCGTTTTTTAATAGCTTCTGATAAGAAAATAAACAATTAACAAAAGAAAAAAAAATTGCTTCCAAGGCAAAAAATTATTAATTAAGTTAGAATTCCAAAATTTTTGCAAAATCCGTGACAAAAAATCAAAATCCCTGCTTTCCCCGACTTGAACCTCTTCCAATTTTTTAAATGGCTTCAAAGATTAAAATAAATAGCTATTAAAAAAAAATTGCTTCCAAACCGAGGAATTAACAATTTATTTGAAATTCAGAGATTTTCCTAAAATCCGTAACAAAAAAAAAAACAAAATCACTGCTAAAAAAAATTTTTTTAATAATTTTTTTAAATAATTTTTTTGTGATTAGCCAGTAAAAATACACTAGCACACCAATTTTTATCCAATTAGGTCAAATAACGTAGAGTCCGAAGAATAATTAATTAAGTTGAAATTTCGAAATTTTTGAAAAATCCATAACAAAAAAAATTCAAAAGATGTTATTTTAATAATTTAATTTTCGGGTTTACTTAAACAAGCAATGTCATGCAATGAGGACAAGAAATTTCTGAATAAATGATCTGATAAAAATTTTAAAGGTCGGGAAAAAGTCCGCTGCCGGTTACAAAACTTGGATGGGCCATGGATGGCTTACACGTATGGCCCACAATTAAACATCGGGCAAAGCTAGCGAAATTTCTACTTGGGTTGTTTCGATCATTGTGATTTATCTGATGTAAAATTATTTTGAAATTCACAATGTTATCCTTATGGTAACATGAATCTGAATATTGGTAGAAACCAGTACTCTACTTTATATGAAATGTTTACAAATTTTCAAGGTTCGTATTATAGTAAAGAGTCTCATCCAATTTTATCAAAAAAAGAATTTTTACAATATGCTTCTTTAGTTGTAGTGGATTGTTCGAAACAAAATGAGTCTTTAAAAAGTGGACCAGTTGATATCCGCCTAGAATTTGAATCAAAAGAAAATTTTTCCGCCAATACTTCAGCTTATTGCTTAGTTTTGCATGACCGCATCGTTGAATATAAACCAATCAGTGGAATTGTTAAAAAAAATTGTTTAACTTTAAGCTTATATATATTTAACTCTTTACGTGTAATGAGATTAGTTGATTTAAAAATGCAGTACTTGATAGATGTGCAAGGATTCAAATTGCCAATTAATAAATTTGTTTTAAAAGAATTAGCTATAGTTTCTGTAAATAATGATTCAATACCAATAAATATGGTTTTCCAACCTCCTTGCCCATGGAATTGCGTCACAAACAAATATAAATGTATCAATCGTTGGTTAGAAAATAATTTCCATGGTATTCGTTGGAATTCTGCTGATGTACCGTACGTTTATTTAAAAGAAATTTTATAAAATGTGTTTAAAGAAACAAAGACAATTTATGTTAAAGGTTTAGAGAAGAAAAAATAGTTAAAAAGCTTATTCGATAAAAAATATTGTATTGAAATTATCGACATGAATGATTTAAATTGTCCTTCATTAAAAAAGTTAAACATTTAAACATGTATTGGAACTTGTTTAAAACATTTAATCAACAAGAAAAATTTTACTTGTGCTCTTCAGAATGTTATAAACTTAAAAACTTGGTACTGCAAAAACTGTAATATTTGAGTATTTTTTATTTAATTTTAGTTGAAAATGTATTCTATTTTATTCCTCAATAAAATGATAAAATATCAATTGAACTGTAATTATTATTTCTAGCCTAACCTTATTGTTTTCAGGAATAAGAAACGACATTTATTTTAAATACATTTATTTATTTAAACATATTTATTATAATAAATTACAATATTTTTTAAGTATAATTTATTGTAAAAATTGTATAAAGCGAATAGTAGAGAACTAATACAAGGGTAAGAATTCCTGAAGTAGGCAACGGATTTTCCAAGGTTTTCAATTTCTATACTAAACTTTATAAAAATAAAGTACTAATAGAGGGACAAACAGTCACCAAGTTTTATTTGAAAATATTCATTTGTTTATTTTTTATAAACAATTTAATTTCAATGTAAAATTTTGTTTAACATTTATATCTCAGAACTGGATTATCGGATTTTAATGAAAATTTTTTGACACAATTAATAAAGATTTGAGCTTTTTAAGAAAAATTATTTCAATGTTGAAAAAAATAATTTATTGTAAAAACTAATTGTTAATAATAAACAAATGAAATAATTAATTAAGGATTAAATAACTGAAAGAAAAAAATTATTATTATTAATTAATTAATTATTTTTCTCGAAAACTACTGAACCGATTTCAATGAAATTTTAATGTGTTATAAAGACAAATAAGACGACTTAAAAAAAATATTTTTCAAAATTTTTTCACAAAAAAAAATCAAAAAAAAATTTTTTAATTAAAAAAAAATTGTTGGGTCATATTTTTGAAGTTACACCTCCAATTTTTTTCTTTAAAAGTACCTTATAATGTCCCTTTTAACATATATTTTTTCTAAATTTTGTAAAAATATAGGGTTGAGTGGGGCAAAGCGGCCAGGGGTCAATATCTCCGAAATGGCGAAATTGTCAAAAGTGCTATTTAAAAATTTGAATCAACCATGTGTAGTATACCTTATTTTTTCAATTTAACAATTTTTACTTTTGTTTGTGCAACGCTGGGAGCAAAAGTTTTTTTTTAGTTTTTTTCTACACTTTTACGAATTTTTTCTTAAGAAATTCTGAGGAAATCGTGTAATATTTCCAAATATTAGGTCTTGGGTTTTGAAGGTACACACCTCAGGAATATTTACCACCAAAAACTTTGATAAATTTGCAAAGCGTTTCTTTTAAAAAAAATTTTATTCTCAAAATGAGCCTGTGGGGCAAAGCGACCAGTTTTCGGTGGGGCAAACCGGCCATAGGATATTTTCATTGTATAAGAGTTTCAAAAAAATTATTATTAATTTTTTTTATTAAAATATTTACTTTCAATGAAAAATAATTATCTTTCAATGATAATTAGACCCTTTAATAATGTTTCTCTGATAATTTCAAACATTTTTTTTGTTATTTAAAAAAATTATTTATTTAATTGAAATTCAATCCTGTATTATTATTTTCATTATTACAACCATTGTTCACATGATTCTTTATGTTTGTTGTTATTGTAGATTATACAAATGCAATATTGTAAATAAAAAACTCAACTGATCGGTTTGACCCATCGGGTGGCCGGTTTACCCCAGGGGGTGGGGCAAACCGGCCCGTTTGCAAATTTTTTTAAAGTTAACACAGCAACTAAACAATAAAAGATAAAGTATAGGTGTCTCTGGGAAAAAGTTGCGCAATTAAATGATCTTTCAAACAAGCCATCGAAAAATGAAATCGGTTGATTCGTTTAGTCGAAAGAGTCAAAAAACCGTAGGTATGGCCGGTTTGCCCTAATACAGAAACCTGCTTAATCTGAAAAATATTTTTGAAATTAATTAATAATTTCAAAATTATCAAAGAACTCAGAAAAAACGTCGGCATGGTGGGATACGAGCCCACGACCTTTCTATTGCGGGTAGACTGCTCTGACCACTGAGCTACATGCACATCGAGATTCTCCGAGTTCCTTGATACATTATTTTGATGATAATGCAGGAAGTTTCTTAAAGATGGTAAGTATAATTTTTCAATTCATAGGAAATTATAATTAAAGGAAATTAATTTATCATTCCGTAAAAGGCACCATGCTGCCATTTTTTCTGAGTTATTTGATAATTTTGAATTTATTAATTAATTTCAAAAATATTTTTCAGATTAAGCAGGTGTCTGTATTAGGAAAGCTGTGCTGTCGATACATATGAAACCCATGAGCTTATTAAGGGCATGATCAAGTTGTGAAATGTAAACAAACAAAAAAGTAAACAAACTAAACACTCAAATCGCAATTTTAAAATTGTCTTTTCTCCCATAAAAATTAACATTTTTACACTTTCTTTACGAAAATGGTAAATTGGAGTCCCAGTGGGCACACTTGCCCTATTCATGTTCTATGTCGTGGCCATTAGATGTCTTTAAGGTGTCTAAAAGACGTCTTTTTCATTCAACATTTGAAAATAGAAAAATTTTCATAAATAGAAAATATTATTTTCTAAGTTCAACTTGGACTTAGAAATTTATGAATGTGAAGTTCATTGGAATTTTTCTAAGTTGAATTCATTTCATTGACAAGTGAGATCGTTAACTTTGTAGAGGTTTATATCTGTTGTAACGCTGTACATTTTACATCGCAAATTCCTCGACCGTGACGTGGGCGTGAAGCCCCTTTTATATTATTTATAAAATTGTTAAGTTGAGAAAAGGGTTATTACTATATATGTAAATACAGAATATGCACATAATGTAAAATGAATTAATTTTGACCTGTCAAAGAGTTCAAGAGCACATCCGAGAAATAATATCAATTAGGAATAATTTCTGCCGCATTGTTTTTATTTTTGTTAAAGCCTATTAGATGCGACCAAAATTAGCGCAACGAAACTAAAGAGGACTCTCAGAAGGAGCGAGCAGAGTTCAGGGAGCAGTCTTGAGGACGAATATCAATTAATGCAGCCAAAAGTTCTTTTATTAGAACTATTATCATTAAACATAATTTTGTTTAATTATTTATGATTACAAAATTATTTTAATATGTTATTGCATTGCTCCAGGCTCATTACGTGATAATTAATGTCACTAGTCCAAGATTAGCTGTTTTCCTTAATTTAATATTAAGATTAATATTAAGTCGCGCCTACAAGGCTGCAACCCATTAATCGCTACTTGTAGATGTATTAATCTACATTTATCGACAGGGTGGCCGTTGAGTAAGAGCCGCGTCTAATAGGCGAAAAGTACGAGCAGCCGAGTGGCGCTCGTCCTTCATGATTTGAACGTCACGGTGGGTGGACATTATATATATATATATATATATATATATATATATATATATATATATATATATATATATATATATATATACATATAGAGGCCTGTATTCGACCCTAAGAAGGATTACGAACCCTTAAACAATAGCCTTTGTAATGGGGATTACCTCGGAGAACCCAGGTAATATTTTCTTTCTTCCTTCATCGCAAGGGAAATATAAAGAAAAGTCTATTATATGTATATATATATAATATATATAGTAATAGAAACTCCAAAGGTAACGGTCTCGATAACGTCTGGATAAGGGCGCCGATAACGCTTTCTCTGGTAAGGGCTACCTTTCTTTCTTTCTCTAAAGGCAATGTCAATAAGAATGTCTCTCTTTACCTAATTTGCATATCTGCTGATTTCATATAAGGATTATTATCATTATCATTATCATTATCATTATCATTATCATTATCATTATCATTATCATTATCATTATCATTATCATTATCATTATCATTATCATTATCATTATCATTATCATTATCATTATCATTATTATTATTATTATTATTATTTTTTTTTTATTCACGGGGGAGAAGAGGAAATGCATTTACGCATCCCCAGGAAGATCCCACTTACCTGGGGTATGTCGGACTCGTACAAAATGCAAGGAAAAAAAAGAAACCTCACATACCTGCTTTTAACGGCAGTCACCCTACCGACTAAAACCTCTTCTTGTTTCCCCTGGGTTTCGAACCTTCTATCCACCTACGGAACTACCTAGTGGCTTCAGACTTCGTAGATGAATGGTTCCATGTAGTCGCTGGCGCAACTCTCCCGTGCCGCTCTTGTTCTGGCCTTATTTTCTCCTTGTCCTTGACAAAGTCTTCTTTGCTTCTTCGAGGGCAGTTCTGAAGACCTTGCAACTCCCTGATCCGGCTACATGTTGGATGTTCTCCTTTTCGCCGAACTTCGCCTTGCATAAGAAGCAGCATGGGCTCTTCTTACAGTCTGCTGCCTTATGGCCGGCTTCACCGCACTTAAAGCACGCAGCCGACCTATCTACTGCATTGCAGTCTCGACCTATATGACCATAGTCGAGACACCTATGGCACCTTTTGACCATCACTCTACTTCTGATCCTGCAGGACATGAATCCAATCTTTACGTGACCCACCTTCTCCAGCTTATCAGCATCTTCCTGGCTGGTGACCACAACAGCGAGTTTCACTCCTCGCTTATTTGGCCCAAGGACCGTCACCTTTCTGCTTCCAGCTGGAACTGTGGAAACTTTCTCCAGGGCATCCTCAACATCTTCCTTCTCAGTAAGGGCATCCATGTCGCGGATTTCCAGCTTAGTTCGCCGATCCGCCATCTGCACCTTACCCAAATCGCCGATTACCTTTGTCACCTCCTCGGTGAACAGCTTCTTGTTTGAAGACCCTCCAATTTTAATGAGAAGGTCTCCCTTTTTAGTGGGTAAAGCTCCCACAACCCTTGTCTGGCTGGCCTCCAGGTCAGCCTCCCTTCGAACCTTCGCCAGCACTTCAGCGAAAGTTTTACCTTCGGCCACTTTAACGATCACTGTGGCTCTTCCCTTCTTGACCTGGTCTGGCTTTGGAACCGTTTTGTTCCCCTTGCCTCCAGTCTTTTTTGGTTTCTCCTCCTTTTTCCTTTTTGGATCCTTCGCAGGCTCAGGATCACTTCTCTTCCGCTTCTGAGCATCCAAGACGACGTTTCTCAACACGATCGCGTTACAGCGATCTCGTCTAGCTCTCCGATCTTGTCTAGCTTCTTCAGACCAGGTCAAACCCTGGTAGAAACTCTCGTCCTTTTTCGCAGCTGCTGCGTGCTTCTCCTTTACGTCCCTTATGAGCGATGTTAAGCTTTTGAGTCCATCCTTGATTGTCCTATTGACATTCTTCTGGACTTCACAGGACTTCAGCATCTTGCTGACCTCCTCCTCCACTTCTAGAATACTCGCTGCCTCTTCCTCCCGCAGCTTAACGCATTCATCTCGATCTTGGTTGCAGCTTGCAATGTCCTTTGCCGAGGCATTACTGAAGACAGAAATGCAGCTGGCTTGACTCGTCACGCTGCTCGTACTCCCTCGTCTCTCCGACCTGTCCACGATGATCTGTGGCACTACCAACGCGTTGTTGCCCTCCTGCATCCTTGGGCCACTGGCCACCGCCCTCACGCTCGAAAGCGCTTGACGATCGGAACCAGTGAGGGATTTAGCCGTAGCATTACCCCGCAGGTACTCTTCCTCGTTTTTACAATCGCTCATGATGGATGTTTCTTGTTTGCTGGTTTTGGTCCGCGTCGAGTATTTGATTTCCTCGATACCACCTATTTCTAGGAAGCTAACCTATCCGCCACCTGGCACGCGTCCGATAGAGGACCAGCAACCCCGCGCAAAAGAACAGGTTCTAATGCGCCCCGGGTAGAACAAAAGTTCCAATTAGAACAAAAGGTCCGACCGGGCACGGAATTATTATTATTATTATTATTATTATTATTATTATTATTTTTTTTTTTGCTTAGGGAATTTTGGGAAATCTGCCTACAGAAACCTTGGATTCCGCACTCCAAGGTTATGTAGGGTTGGTACAATGAAACAAAAGGAAATATTTAAAAAAAAAAGATAAATACATAAATGTTATAATAAATTTAATAAACTGGCGACCTACTACCAGCCCGACCCACTAAAACCCGTAACCCTTCTTCTGGAGCCCTTTACCCTCCCTCGGAAATGTCGCAAGACTTTAGCCTTCGAGGGTGGCGCTCCAACTCTGTCGCTAATGCGACCTTCTCCCTTTCTCTGCGGTCCTCCTGCGTCCGTAGTTAATAAAAATGATTAAAACTATTACAAAGTCCAAGCGGAATTCACAGCACAAAAATAAAAAAAAAAACAAATATTTTAAGAAGTGTAAAAAGTCAAAAGACAAAATAGTAAACGGATATAAAAAAGAAAAGAAAAGAAAAGTAAACACGTATATAATGTTGAAAAGATAAAACTGTTTAAAGACGAATAAAAAACACAAAACAAATTAAACAAAAAAAATGTATAAGGACAAATAAATCACAAAATAAATTAATAAAAAACAAACAAACAAATTAAAAGCTGTTTAAATCACGCTTTTTGGCTCCTTTTAATACTTCTTATTTGCTTTTAGTTCTTGCGAGAGTCTTCTTCGCCTCCTCAAGGGCCGTCCTGAAGACTCCGCATCCTCCGCTGCCTGCAATATGGGTGGTTGACACCTTATTGCCAATCTTTTCCTTGCACAAAAAGCAACTTGAGTCGTTTTTACAGTTGGAGAACCTGTGACCGGCCTCACCGCACTTAAAGCACGCAGCCGATCTGTCCTCCTTCTGGCATTTGGCTCCAATATGGCCGTATCCCAGGCATCGATGACACCGGACGACCATTACTCTTCTTTTGATTGGGCAACACATAAAACCAATTTTTTACGTGTCCCAACTTCTCCAGCCTGTTCGCCTTTTCCAGGTTGGTAACTACAACCGCGAGCTTCATCCCTCGGCGGTTGGGTCCTAAGACCGTCACTCTCCTGTTTACTGGCTTACCCATTGCTTCAGACAACACTTGTTGCACCTCAGCTTCTTGGGTAAGGCAATCCAAATCACGGATCTCGAGTGTAACTCTTCGATCCAATGACTGCACCTTACCCATGCTTCCAACCGCCTTGGTGACCTCAGCGGTGAAAGCGTCCTTATCGGAGTCTCCTCTGAACTTAATCAGAAGGTCCCCCTTGTTTGTAGCTTTTGCTGCTACTATTCTCGTATGACTGTCCTCTGGGTTGACCTCTTTGCGAAGCTTACCCAGAACGTCAGCATACGTCAATCCTTCACCGACTCGGATTAGAACTGTGGATCTTTTTGACCCAATTCTTTCCAATTGAGGAATCTTTGGATCTGGTACTTCCGTTTCCATTGGAGGAGCTTCCTCCTTCTTCCTCTTATCGGTTTTGGTTCGAGTCTTTTCTGGACTGTCACCCTCTCTCTTCCGTTTCTGAGCATCTCTTAAGACGCTTTTGAGATTACGCCTATAGAAACGCTCTCTCTCTTTCTTACGGTCCTTGCGGTTGCATTCCGCACCGCTCAGAACGCATGCCAAATCGAAGTCCGACTCATCGGCCGCGGCATGCTTTGCCCTTGCCTCCTTTAGCAGGACGTCGATGACCTTGAGTCCATCCTTTACCGTCCTATTGACGGTCTTCTGAATGTCGCAAGATTTTATCATCTTTGCGACCTCCAACTCCATTTTTTCGAGACAAGTCGCCTCCTCCTTTCTAAGCCGCAAGCATATCTCGCGAGTCTCTTCTATCGCCTCGTCGTCCACTTCTGAGTGGATAGCGCTATGAACGGTTTTTTCCGCTACTGCAGCTTGACACACTCAGAAGGCTCGACGTGATTCCTTTCCTCGTTTTATTATTTTCCACGATGTTCTGTTGATTTACCCTTTCCACGATCACTCGTGGCACTGCAAGAAATTGTGCGCCCCCACAATCCGCGCGCACTTGAGCATCGGTCCTGGGACCGATGGTGAGATTTCCTGTTTCCGGCCTGCTCACATGGGGTACCTTCTCAGAATTTTTTGAATTCATTTTTTCTTGCTGTTTGGTTGTCCTTTAGTTGAAAGCCCCGCCACCACGACAAGGTCTACCGAACATATCCATGATGTCAATCATGTCTGGCAGTGGATATGCATCCACTTCTCCCAGCACTTCGAAGACATCGATGATGTTCGGCAGTGGACAACCAGCGGCGGAGATTATTATTATTATTATTATTATTATTATTATTATTATTATTTTTTTTTTTTTTTTTTTTTTTTTTGCTTAGGGACTTTTGGGAAATCTGCTTACAGATACCTTGGATTCCGCACTCCAAGGTTATGTGGGGTTGGTATGAAAATTAAAAAAGAAGAAAAATAAATGTAAATTTAATAAACTGGCGACCTACTGCCAGCCCGACCCACTAAAACCCGTAACCCTTCTTCTGGAGACCTTTACCCTCCCTCGGAACTGTCGTAAGACTTTAGCCTTCGAGGGTGGCGCTCCAACTCTGTCGCTATTGCGACTTTCTGCTTTTCTCTGCGGTTATCCTGCGTTAATAGTTAAAAATTTTGAAACTATTTCAATATAAAAGCGGAATTAACAGCACAACAATAATTAAAAATAACAAATGTGTAATTAAGTGTAAAAAGTCAAAAGATAAAATTATAAACGGATATATAAAAAAAAGAAAAAATAAACGCGTATAAAATATTGAAAACACAAAACTGTACAAAGATGAATAAAAAACACAAACAAATTAAAAAATGTATAAGGACAAATAAATCACAAAATAAATTAATAAAAACAAACAAACAAATTAAAAGCTGTTTAAATTACGCTTTTTGGCGGCCGTCGAGATCTTTCCTCGACATAACCGAGATTATGAAGTTCTCGACTTGCCGCCAATTCTCCTCTGACTGGGTCATCAGCGATACCATGTTCTCCGGTGTAACTTGACTGTTTACACCTTCGAACATGGCTTGCCTCTCCAAGTCCCATTTCTTGCCTGAGAAGAGGGTGTGCTCCGCGTTGTCCTCAGGGAACTGGCAATATGCACACACCTTGTTCTCGCGTAATTTAAAGCGACACAGGTACGAGTTAAAACACCCGTGACCTGTGAACGCCTGAGTCAAGTAATAGGAAACCTGACCGTATTTCCTATTTATCCAGGTGGCGAGTGCCGGGATAAGGCGATAAGTCCATCGACCTTTTTCCTCACCATCCCATCTTTCTTGCCATCTTTCTATGAGCCTGTGCCTCGCTTCTTTGCGGATCAGGCCCTTGCTTGGTTTTAATTCCTCATTCAAGGAACTGCTTTCTTTAGAAAAGAGAAACATTTCTTCCCTTTCCCTCGCCAAAAGATCTGCTGGCGGGACACTTGCAAGGACCTGCACAGCACTCGTAGATACCGTCTTATATGCAGAGATGATACGCGTTGTTATCGATCTCTGCGCAGACAGTATCTTTTCACAGATGGTCACACATCTTTTACTCCTCAGGGATGGGGCCCACGCTGGTGCTGCATAGAGCATTTTAGCGTGGGCGACACTCGCCACCAGTCTTCTTTTTTGTTCACGGGGTCCGCCAACATTTGGCATTAGCCGTGAAAGATTAGCCGCACACTCGATCGCCTTATTTGACGCCGTAGCCATGTGGTGGTGGAAGTTTAATTTTCCATCTAACTCCACACCAAGATATTTAATTTGCTTACTCCACTTGACCTCGAATCCGTCTATCACGATTCGTGGGAGCTCATAACCACGTCTGTCTGTGACCAGCAGTGCCTCGGTCTTTTCCAGGGCCATTTCAAGACCTCTGGTATCCAGCCAGCTTTTAGCTAGTCGCAGACATTCGTTCACCATTATTATTATTATTATTATTATTATTACTTTTTTTGCATAGGGGATGTTTGAGAAATAAATAAATAAACACAAATATATAAAAGTAAAAAATAACTAAATCAAAACAATTCAGACTTTAAAATTGCTATTAATAAATACATTAATAAATAAATACAATAAAATAAATAATAATTTCTATTTTGGCCTCACTTTCTCGTGGGTGACAAAATCTTCTTCGCTTCCTCAAGGGCAGCTCTAAAGAAAATAGTGGTTTTCATCATAAAAATTCCATGGAATTTATTTAATTACGAGAAACAAAAATTTTGCTTGAAGATACTTGATCCATTTGAATAAAATAGTTTGGTTAACATATTTTTCAAGATAGCAGCTTTTTAAAATAATTTTTTAAAATATTGATATTGAATAATATATAACGCAAAGTGGTAGAATGCAGAACTAAAATATATTATTTTATTTATTATATTATATGTATCTATTTCGTCGTTTATCATTTGTTGTATTTTACTTCAGAAAAATTCATTGCAAAATTATATCTCTTCGAATAACCTCAAATCTAGTTATAATTAAAGAATTGTTATATTTGAATAAATAAATAATTTATGTGAATGAAAAAAATGGACAGGCATATTTTTGCAAACTTAAGCGGTAAGTTTAACACTTATTTAGTTAATTTAATTCATTAATTTTTCTTATTCTCTTACAAACCTACTTTTAATTTTTTTTTACGATTGACAGAACAATTCACACAATTTATAATACAGTTGTGTTCACTTTGATGGAAAAAAATGGTTAAATAAGAAAATTCAATTATTTATCAAAAAAACAGAAAAATTAACAAATAGAAATTGTCAAAATAAGAGAATTAACTTACTTTGACAGAAGGGAAAGCGAACACGGCAAATGAAAATTTTTTGACTGTAATGTCAAAAGTAAGTTGTGTTATTCAAAAGTTGTGTTGGATATTATCAGAAAAGCTGAAAAATGTTTTTAATTACTTTTTTTTTAATTTCAGTATGAAATTTTTTTAAATTCAATTTTCAGATTTTGTTTTTTAAATTTACCAAATTACATATTCTTCCAAAAATATAACACATCTTAGTTCATGATAGTTTGCAATTTTGTTTAATGTTTTAATTTTTGTCTGATTGAAAGACGAAGAAATTTTTAAATTGTATACATTCATGAAACAATCGATTCATTATTATCTTTTGAAATACGTTTCTTCCTGCACTAGAAAAAAATGCATAAAATCTTTTCGTAGAAAGTTTCAAAGTTGTCAATATACTCAATTTTAATAAATAAATAAAATTGAATTGCCGGAAAATTATTTTGAAAAGATTATAATACAGTAAAATTTAAAAGTAGTACAACTTGGCTGCAGTTATTTTATTTTAAATTAAAATTATTTAAAAAAATTATACATTTAAACATCACTTCAATTAGAATAGTTTTCAAACAGTGAGGTTATTTTATGATATTTTGACATTACAGTTTTTGAAAACTGTTATCAAACAGTTTTCTATTTACCGTGAAGAAATTCTATGTTTTGTAGCAAAAAAAGCTGATCCTCTTACATCGACAATTTTTATTTCCTTACTATTTTTTATTTTTTTTATTTGCTTTCTTCTTTTTATATCATTCTCCTCTCTCGAGTTTCTTTAATTTTATATTTCTCTATTCTTCCGTTTATTTTGTTTTCCTTTTTTCATTACATTTCCAAAATTAAGGGCTTAGGGGGTTAAGTATGCAAAAACTGCCCTCGCATCTATTTTTCTCAAATTTGGCCCATATATTACTATCCATATGACTATAACTTTCTGCAATTTTGAACTCAAAATTCGCTTTTTTGGGGGAGTTATGAAGGGGGAAAGCAAAATCAAAAAACTTATTTTTCTCGAAAACTACTAAACCGATTTTAATGAAATTTTAAGAGGTTGTAAATATAGATAAGACGATTTTAGAAAAAAAAATCAAAATTTTTTTTTCAACAAAAATTTTTGAAATTTTCAAAATTTTTTTAGGGTTATTTTTTGAAGTGACCACTTTCTTTTTTGTTGTAAAAAGTACCTTATAATGTCCCCTTTAACATATATTTTTTCCAAATTTTTTAAAAATATAGTTTTTGAGTAAAATGTCAAAAACCAACTTTTTGAAATTTTTAACTCAAAATTTTGAGTTTTTTGGAACTTATGGAAAAGAACTAAACAATTTTTAAAATTTTCAGAATTTTTTGAAAAAAAATTTTGAAATTTTTTTTGGAATCTCTTTAATTGTCTTTTCAACATATCCAAAGCTGATTAAAATGCATACAGTAGTTTTTGAGAAAAATGCGTTTTTCGTTTTTTTCTCCTCCATAAGTTCCAAAAAACTCAAAATTTTGAGTTAAAAATTTCAAAAAGTTATTTTTAAGTGGATAGGAATAAATGGGAAAAATATATTCGGGTCACTTTTTCCATACTTATTTGGCTATACCCTATCACATGAAATTGCCCATATGTATATATATGAATCTTACCGTACGTGACAAATAGCATGACCATGGTTTTTAACATTTTACTCAAAAATTATATTTTTAAAAAATTTGGAAAAAATATATGTTAAAGGGGACATTATAAGGTACTTTTTATAACAAAAAAGAAAGTGGTCACTTCAAAAAATAACCCTAAAAAAAGTTTTGAAAATTTTAAAAAAATTTTTTGAAAATTTTTTTTGAAAAAAAATTTTGATTTTTTTTCTAAAGTCGTCTTATCTATATTTACAACCTCTTAAAATTTCATTAAAATCGGTTCAGTAGTTTTCGAGAAAAATAAGTTTTTTGATTTTGCTTTCCCCCTCCATAACTCCCCCAAAAAAGCGAATTTTGAGTTCAAAATTGCAGAAAGTTGTAGTCATATGGATAGTAATATATGGGCCAAATTTGAGAAAAATAGATGCAGGGGCAGTTTTTGCACACTTAACCCCCTAAGCCCTTTATATATATATTTATTTAGAAGCAAGTCGGAGTGTCATTGTGGGAATGCACCTTGCAGGATGCGACATTTGGGAAATCTGTTAATGTTGGGTGTTCAATGAAAACTGTGAGATTATGGATAAATAAATATGCACGAGGTGGGCTAGCTTCATTGAGGGACCACAGAAAATTTAATCATCCCCCAAAAAAAAACATCATCGGAACAAGATGAGATAATTAAAGAATATTTCTCAGAACAGCCATTCTCTTCCACAGCAAGATTCGTCAATGTCGTGAATGCCGATGTTGATAGGGATACAATTAGAAGACGATTAAATGAAATGGAAATTAAAAGCCGTCGTCCTGCTTTTAAATTCCAGTTAAGTGATGACCACCGACAACAACGTATCGAATATGCACAGCAGTACCGGCAGGAACAAGAGAAATTCTGGATGAATGTCATTTGCGTCGACGAAAAAAGTTTTATGACTTCTGAAGATGGTCGTGTCCGTGTATGGAGAAATAAGCACAATAGACTGAAGGAGAATTCTGTCGTATCAAGGCAACGTAGCGGTCGCATCTCTTGTAACTTTTGGGGTTGCTCGTCTGTGTACGGAGTCGGAGTCCTTCGTGAGGTCGGAAGAAGGTTTAATGCACAGGCCTACGTAGATCTGCTAGAGAATGATTTTCTACCCTATTTGAACCGAATCTTTCCACCAGACGAGTATGAGGAAGTCAAATTTATACAAGACAATAGCAGGATTCACACAGCCAACGTGACAAGGAACTGGTTCGAGGCACATCCACGTAAAACTTTGCTTCCTCATCCGCCCTGCTCTCCGGATCTTAACCCCATCGAAAATTTGTGGGCAATGGTGGTCAAAAAATGGGAATCTGGACAGGACCGAAATTTAGAAGCATTAATCAATCACACATTTCAAAGTTGGGAGGAAATTGGAAACAGACCCGAAATCGTTTCGAATGCAATTCTTTCCATGCCTAGACGTCTCCAGGCTGTACTAGACAACAACGGAGGATGGACCAAATATTAGCACTGTTTTTAATTTAATATCATTTATTCATTTCTCTATATTTTTATTATTCTAAATTTTTTTATTACTTGTTTCTCATTAAATTTATATCAAATAAAATTTGTTTTTAGTATTAAATTTTCGCAGCACGTAATCTTGCGGCAACCTTGCAATGCAGGTTTGGTAAGTTTATGGTTAAACTTTGTATAAATATTCTGCAAGCGTCAATTTCTCTACTTATCCAAGCTTAATGGTATGTTGAACAGAATTTCAGGTCCGTAAGATATGTAAGCTTAATGTAAAGTTAATACAACCTTGTATGACATGCTTGCCGTAAGTTTCCATGTTACATTAGTTTTTTGAATAAATTGTATCAAATTTTTTATTTCATTATGAAATACAATAATATGAAGACGTTTTTAATTAACACAAGTATAAAAAACATAAAACAAAAACTAGACCCGAAGATTGTGATTAACATGTTGTCCAAATTTAAATACTCGTTTGAGCATATTTATAACATATAAAAATTTAACATATTATTTGACAATAACCAAGACCTATAATTAATTTTCAAAGTATTATACCCCCATAGACAAAAAAGTTTGGGAAAAATCTAGAAAAAAGTATGGGAAATACCAAACTACGTGTAGGAAAAAGCTATGAAAGTATTGCTTGTGGCCATTTCCCATACTTCAAAATAAAAATTTTCTTTAAAAAATCTATATAAAGAAAAAAAAATTTTATTATAATTTTCGGAATATCGAGGCATGGCAAAAGTATGAGCATTGTATAGGAACAACAAAATCTTTATTTTTCCAATTTTTAGAATATTTGGAGCATGTCAAAAGTATGGAGATTGTATGGGAAATGTATGAAAAGAAAAAGGCTTTATTTTTTCGTTTTTTTTAGACAATTCAAAGTATGATAAAAGAATGGAGATTGTATGTAAAATTTATAGAAAACTTAATAGCTTAATTTTTCGTTTTTTAGACCTATCAAATAATGGCACAAATACGGGAAATATATAGTAGAAGGAAAGGCTTTTTTTCTATTTTTTCGACAGTTAAAAGCGTGATAAATGTATAGGAATTCAAAAAGTCAGTTCAAAAATTTAGAAAAATAAAAAATTTTCTTTTCCCATGCATTTCCCATAGACTCCTCATATTTTTGCTATCTTTTGAAATGTCTAAAATGTCAAAAAAATTCCTTTTTTATAATTTTAGGGCTCATTTTATTTAATTTCAACAAAGGCAATGTTAAAAACAGACGAACTACTAGTTTCTTGTTCCTCTTCCTTTAATATAATTTCTTAAAAAAGAGAACGATTCCAAGAATTCAGTTTCATCAATTGATTTTGCTTCTTTCTTCGAAATAATGTTGTACTTATTTCTAATTTTTGGCCATAATCTTTCGACTGCACCTCCTATAAGTAAATAGTAAGTTCATTTACTTGAGTTACTTTCGAATTCTCACGTGAGGCTAAGAAACAAGAACTGTTTATTCTCTCATAACATCGGGATATTCAGGATATCCCTGGGACGTCTGAGCAATATCTTTTAGTTTTTGGAAATTTGGATATCCCAGAAACATCTATGGATATCCATGGGGTATCTTTCGGATATCCCAACCGCCAAATATGAAAGGACATTCCTAGTACATCCTATTTATCCTGAAATATCCGGTGCTGTAAGGGTTGTAATCATTGATTAATTAATTAATTTTTAATAATAATTCATCCATTTATAAGTAATTCTTCTGAAAATACTCCTTTTTATACTGGATTTTTCAATTTATTTTTTATTTAAATGTTATATATTTTTCTTGTAAAATTGAAAATAAACTAATGTTATTTTCTTTTTTGAAAAACGTAAAAAACTCAAAATAAAATGGTATAATATTTGAGGAATAAAATAATTGGGTAAGTGCACCAATTGCCGAGGGCGCACTAATTGTCGAGGATCTTAATTTTCTTTTTCAGATAAAAAGCATAATATATAATATTGAAAACTAAAAGAAATTTCTAAATAATCTTTATTTTTTCAACTGTATCTTTACACATTCAAATTTCACAGCAATGATATTAAAATCGTTATTTAATTAAAATTATAATTCACTGCTCTCAAATTTACTCGAATTGCCATTTTCTTAATACTTCAGGATGATTGAAACAGAATTTTAGAAATACAAATAAAACGTATTTCTAATTACTTTTTGTGTACAAAGATATTATTAAAAATATTGTACAAGAACTAAATTAAGTTTGTACATAATGCTTTTTTGGTTAAAACAATATTTAATATTTTTTAAAAACAAATCATCGGTATTTGGTTCCTTTTTTGGTATTTGGTTTTTTTTCGATGGTTAAATGTTTGTTTATTAAATGTCAAATATAGATGCCAATTTTTTATTTACAGAAAAGAAAAATCTAAACTTTGCAAATTTAAAACCTACAGATAATAAACGAAAAAAGGAAATCGATAAAAAAATCATTACTAGAAAAAATGAATTAAGTATTTAACAATGTAAACAATTTTTTACGATTTCGTTTAATTCATTAATATTACATGTAATAAAAAAAATATTTCGTACGTTTACAAATTTAATGAGACTTAAATTTATTTATTTTTTGAATTAATCATTAATGTCAAATTAACGCATTTGATACGTCTAATTAACGTATTTTAAAAGTTCAAAAAATGTATTAAAGGTTGAAGTTATTAATCTCTCTGAATCAATCTCTCACATTCAAGCTTCTTTCTTAATTTCATATAATAAATTATTCATTCATAATTAAGTTAAATAAATATATTTGTTTCCTGTTAATGTTCTAAAATATTTTTATCGAAAAAATAAATATCTACTCAATTTTTTAAATATCGGTACAGGTTAATTGTTAAGTTATATGTTTAAATATGTCATACCCTCGAAAATTGGAACAGACTCTCGAGAAATTGGTACAAGACCATCGACAAATGGTGCTTTTGCTCAATTGACTTTTAAATTTAATTTTTGCTTAACAATTTAGTTTGTATTAAAAAACAAATGTGAATATTAAACTTTATTAAATCCTTTGTCCAAATAAACAAAAATCTAATTTCGAAGTGCATTTACTTCCGAGAAAAAAATGTCAAAGTCACGTGTTGCCTAAAACCCTCGAGAATTGGTACAGTTACCCTATTTCGACCTTTTTATTACTTATCAAATATTTACAGTTCAAAACAAACAAAGAATCAAGTCAAAGAATTTAGGTTAATAATCTTAGGTTAATACTTTTTAGAATTGTGAGAGAATAAAAAATAATAATTTTACAATGGCACATAGTGGTAATTATACAAATATTCAACAATAAAACCATTCAAAATTGAAAATCTCGAAATCAACAAAACCTGTAAAATTCTTATTTTATTGCAATCCCTTTGCTGTCCAAGGATATATGCAACTCACCTTCGGAATTGTATTTGAACTATTTAACAAAAAAAAAGTTGGGCGCCAGGCTCACCGATGAGCCAACGTCACCACCAAAATAATCAAATAGTTTGTCTTGAGGAAACTAGACCACCAGGTTAATTCCTCAAAGACTATTCGTCATCAAAAGAAAAAAAACTCAAAATACCCGAATTAATCATACAAAATCTCAAAATAAATCTTTAATTAAACGAAAGAGGTTCAAATACAATTTACCGGCACGTCACAAATTTACTCTAGCTAACTCAACACCAAAATAAGGGAAGCATTGGGCGTAGGTTTTTGATGGGAGTGTAAATTAGCCACAAAAAAAAAAATCAAATCATAATCAATAACTATTAACAAAATTATATTCCAAATTAACCTTCGGTTATTTACAAAAAAAAAAGGTGTTACCATAACATTATTCGAAAATATTCGAAATAGGAACGCGAAATTCACAAAATACCCATTTCTATTAAAGTAAAATATTTCACTAAATATCGGCAATACTCTACACAAAAAAAAATCATGATAATCTACTTTTATTTTACAAAAGGAAATCGTCACTAACGAAAATTAAGTTTTATTGAGAAAAACGCGACATTTTGAAAATTTATTATGCAAAGAAAAGGGGTCGCTACACGAGGCACCACGAGGTCTCACAAACTCAAGAATATACATTTTTATACACAATAATCAAAGTAATGATTCGAAATGAGCACCATTGTTATTAATAAAAATCAAGTCTAGTCATTTTAGACTATTTTATAACCGCAAAAGAACTTATGAAATCACGAGGTTTCAAGTGGCGTCATTTCGAAAGGAAAAGTGAAAAATCCACATTCTCTGTATAAAAAAGAAGAATACTCTACTCGGCAAAATAGATAATAAACGAGAATGTGAATCTTTAAACAACTGAGTATCGACTCACCAAACAAACGTAAATCAGCTACGGCTCTTAAAAGACCCAAAACGGCGAAGTTCCTCGTGTTGGACACCTGTTCCTTCACAAATCGCAACGAACGACGAACAAATTCTCACAAATTCGATCTCTGCAAATGCTCTGACGAGTGTGTCGAGCACGTTTTTCGTAGATTCGCCGGTAGCGTCTAATGACAAGCCCAACCAAACCTACGGTGCTCGCGCGCGCTAATAGTTCGCGACAGAGAAGTGGCGGCAAATCATTTCAAATTCAAAATGATATATTTCGACAAAACGCAAATTAATTATTTTTATCATTCAAACATCCATTCCATATAATATTAGTAATAACCGTAGAATGTAAAAGCAATATAACAAATATTCGGCAATATAGCAATTAACATAACAAGTTATTTAAATTTGAAATTTATAAATTCGAAGTATCGACCACAACGATAACTAAATACCTAATCTAATATTTAATTGACTAATTAGTCGTTGAACTAAATTAAATAAATATAATTAAATACAAAAGCAAAGATTACCGCAATTAAATAGATGTAGAAACCATTCTAATTCGAATCAAAATTACGCAGATAAATGCACTAATTGTACCTAGCAAGACTACTAAATTTTTATACTAATAAAAATTACCAACCACAAAATTAGCGAAACTTAATACTCCAAAATGTTAGCAAAATTAACAAAATAAAATCGGCGAAACTAACTAAATTTAGCAAGATAACCAAAATTAGCAAAATTAAGCAACATTACAAAACAAGTAAATTTAGTAAAATAAAGAAATTAACTAAACTAAGCAAAATTATAAAACAACTAAATTTAGTACAATAAAGAAAATGCAATAACAATAATAATAATAAGCGAGAGCTATTTTTCAAAGTTGAGGTTAGGGACTCTTCTCCAGGTGGAACAATAGTGGGTTGGAGTTGTAGTCGTCCACAGCCATAACCAATTTTTATCGAGACTTTCGATGAATAGGATGTCGACGAGGCCTCTGTCGACAATCTTGTCGGTGCATCCAACATTAACTGGTAACAGCAAATGGAAGTGACCCATCCATGTGAGTGTAGAGTGTGTGTCAAAATTCCAAAATTGGATTTGGTCCGAAACCAAACCACTTGGTGTGTTAAAAACAACAGGCGAAAACAGCCAAATATTAAAATTCTCTCCAAAGTCCAAAATAAGGTAAATGCAGCCGAAATACGGCATTTACAGGCCAAAATTCAGCTCCAAATAGACAACAATAAAAACAGGGTCGTCACAGACCCAAAATAAAATGCGAGATCGAACTGCCAGTAAAGCACCAAACAGCCAGAGTGCGACAGCAAATCGCCAAAAAACGACATCGTACAGTCAAATTGTCTCGAGAGTAAGTGTGCGGCGTCAAACAGCCAGCAAGGCATCGAACAGCCAGTGTGATGTATGGTTGGACCAGAAACTCCTCCAAGACTACTATCGTTCCTTAGTTGTGGTGGTGTAGAATGATGTCCAAAAATAGCTCACAGCGAACATAAAAAAAATAAAGCAGTAAACAAAAACAATAATAATAAGCGCAAAATCATTGTGGTCGATCGCAGAGCAGAGATTAACGCAGAAAAGTGTCCAACAGGAGAAGATCATTTTCTCCTAAATTTAATTTCTCTAATTATTAACTCGGGTGTAACGTGTAAAAAATATTCACGTTACAACTCCTCCCTCTACACCACGTGTGCGGGTCAATCCGCCACGCAATGTACAGTTCAAAACTAAACAAAATTTCAAAATCAAATTAACCGCGAATTTATTTATAGGTCAAGTCGACAACCAATTCTCAAACTTTTCTGCTCGAAATGCTCCGGCCTACTTTCGACCATTATCAACACAAACTTAAATTTAATCATGCGTAATCAAATAATTCGTCATTAGCAAATTAGTGAATTTATAAATGTTTCAAATTAATACTTTAATTAGAGTGTTTATTTAAGTATTATTTGCTTCTAAAATCGGGACACGACAAAATGAACTCTATATAATTTAACTTTATCTTAACAACTTCAAATTTAAAACAAAACTATTTTCAATATTAAGTGACACAATGTGCTACCCCGATACCGAGCTAGTGCTCTGGAAGTAATATTAACAAACGCTACAAAAAAATTTCAATCCACTATTTTCTTTCATGTGATCTATTACTCTATTATATAAAAAAAAGTCACAATAAAATACTACCCAATTTAAATCAGAAAATAAAATTATTTATTCCTTCAAGACACAAAGATACATAATAAACAAAACGTATCATTTAGAGATTTTTCATAAATGTAATTAAAAGAATGCACAACGGTGCTAACGAAATGATGTATATAATTTTATATATTTAAATTTTTTTTTTTTTTTTTTTTATTTTATTTATTTTTTTTTTTTTTTGTTTGTGTAACGAATCAAATCAGAAATTATTTTTAAACGAAATTGTTAGATACGACCGAAGAGGTGTGATTTTAAACTATATAAAAATATAATATTTCTTTCTGTTTAAATGCAACATAATATCTCTATACAAATAATCATACGAAATAAAGGTTTCATCGAGATATGTACTCAAATTAGTAAAGAGTCCAACGGGACTGGGAATTTGTCGGTTGAAGAGAGTCAAAACTAGATGACAAAGTATAAGTACTATGGGTCAGTTTCGACCAAATAATAATAGTAGTGCAACAATTATTGCGATTCTCAATTTAGTTACAAAGTAAAATACTTATTACTTTCTCGATATCAAATTATGATAATAGTCAACTTTTAACCAAAATAAAATTTTACTTTGTAATCTAATATTAGTTCGAAAGGAAAACGTAAGAGATTCTCATAAAAAAAATAACGATTATAACAATTCGCTTCGGGACAGGGAATAAGCTATTGTTTTCGTGACTTGCGGAAATAGTCCTTTCCTTCGATCTTTTTCTTTCCGTCACAATCGGGACAATTTAGCGATGTATATCCAGGCAGTCCGCAATGGAAACAAAATCTGAACAGAAAAGGCTTGGGACAAGAAGGGTAGCGATGGTTAGGATCGGCACAATTCCAGCAACCAACTTTTGGTTTTGATTGATAGCGCGAATGAACGGGCTTTGATAATGGAGGGGACGGATCTCGGAGGGGGGGCTCTTTTCGCTTTATCGACTTATTTTCCTCGACGTGTGTAGAGGTAGTGGAGGGTTGACAACGTTTAGGGTGGTTTTTGTCTTCAAGCAAATTTTCAGGTTTGGGATTCTTTACAGGAATTATTTTTGGAATGGTTCCAGTATATTTAGTAGTAGGATTTAAAGTCACGGGGTTTTTCTCATTTTCTTTAGTCGTATCGTCTTTCTGCGATGGTGTGGCGTCTTTGGAAGCGATAGAATTTTGTCCATTCACAGAAGGCATCATGACTGGATTTTTCGTAGAATTTGCATCGAGTGTCGGTACGCTAGGATTCAGGTCGGCTTCGACTGTCGGCGGCACGGATAGCTGAGTTGAGTGGTCCAACTTCGGTTCGTCAGACTGCGGTTTCTTAGGCAGGAGGTGTGAGGGTAGTGCAATAGAAATAGCAGAATCTTCACTCATAGATTCTGATGATCTTGTTGATTGCGAGAAGTTCGAATGGAGTGGACGATCATCGTTGACAACCTCTATTGAGACGGGAGGTATAAGGACAGCGCATCTGTCGCAGTAAACCTTGATTGCATCTTTCTGCGGGTGATTCGATGATGGATTCATTTTCTCAGGATTGCAGTTCTTCCTTAGCTTTCTAATCTTGGTTTTCAGCTTGGCGGTACGACAGCGTTCTTGGTCCAATTGAGAGACTAACTTATGCAGGGAGACTACCAGCCGATATGATTCTGCTTGTGATTTCGCCAAGGATTCCTGTAAACGTAGGCGGGTCATTGGTTGAAGAATATCGGACTCAGCGAGGGAATCAACTAGCGGTCTATCGTCAGTCATCGTGAGCGGTCTCAGCGAATAATCCTAAAATTAATAACGAGAGTGAGTAAATATCATAAAAGTGGAGAACATAACAAAAAAATATGAATGGGAATATTACAATGGATTTATTCTCGTGCTTTTTTGAAATGGACTCGGTCTTTCCTTGGAAATTTCCTATTACAATTGGGGCAATTTACTGAAGTATACTCTGAGTTTCCACAAAGAAAACAAAATTTACTCGTAAAAGATTTCGGGCATGACGAATATCTATGGCCAATATCTAGACAATTCCAACATCTCGGAGGTGTGGCGTCAGCCATTGCGTCGGGTCTCAGAGAATATTCCTAAAATTAGAGTATAAATAAGTCCCAAAGAAAATTTATTGAATCTCAAAATTTTTAATCTCTATTTATTTACAAAATTTATCTATTAAAAAAAAATCAATTTATTTACAAAATTATTTTTATTTATTTAAAAAAAAAAATCAATTTATTTACAAAATTATTTTTATTTATTTCAAAAAAAAAATCAATTTATTTATAAAATTGTTTTTATTTATTTCAAAAAAAAATCAATTTATTTATAAAATTGTTTTTATTTATTTTAAAAAAAAATCAATTTATTTATAAAATTGTTTTTATTTATTTAAAAAAAAAATGAATTTATTTACAAAATTTAATTTTATGCAGAAAATTAATTTATTTATACAAAAAAAAATATCAATTTTATTACAAAAAAAAAATTTTATTTATACAAAAAATTTATTTATTCGGCTAGATTAACATCGTCGTTGGGTCCGCGATATGGTTTTAGGTCTTCAATATGAACTTTTCTCACCTTTTTATTACTTAAATCGCTAATATCATATACAAGTGGCGAATATACTTTGGAAATCTTAAAGGGTCCAGAAAAAGGAGGACACAATTTCGCGGCAATATTTTTCTCTTTTGACGATAGTTGGTGTGTACGCGCTAATACTAAATCACCAATGTGATAACGCAATTCTCTTCGTCGAAGATTGTAATATTTCGATTGTCTCGCAAATGCATCGTCGAGATTCTTAACAACCCAATCGCGAACTATATTCATTTTCTTCATTCTCTCATTCCAACTGGACGGAGATTGAGTTTCTACTTCAGTAATATTTTCAATCTTTTTACGCAAACTATTAATGGGTTTAGGTTCGCGACCTAAATTCAGAAAAGCAGGAGTGGCTTTAATACTGCTATGATAAGCCGTATTATACGCAAATTTAAATTCGGGAAGGTGTATATCCCATTCTCGGTGATCCTTTTTTATATAGGAAATAATCATCGTCTTCAACACTCTATTCACTCTCTCTACAGGATTTGCCTGTGGGTGATATGGTGGCGTAGTAGAGTGGAAAATATTATATTCTTTAGTCAAAGATCGAATAACGCTATTGATAAACTCGGTACCGTTATCGCTCAAGATCACTTGGGGAGTACCCCAGCGGTTAATAACGAGTTCTCGAAACAATTCGCAAATTTTCTTTCCGTTCGCTACCCTTAAGGGGGCACACTCAATCCACTTAGTGAACAAATCTTGTATTACCAAGATGTACTGAAATTGAGCTTTGCTACGAGGAAGGGGTCCGATGATATCTAACGCAACGACAGTCCAAGGTTCTTCGGTAACACGACGTCCCATGGGACCTGGTGGAAGAGATTGTTCTACTTTACAAGTATTACAAATGGAACAATTTCTAATATGCGCTACTACGTTTCGGAAACAGTGCGGCCAATAATAACTTTTAGTTATTCGCGAATACGTCTTTTGAGCTCCAAGATGGCCCGATTGAGGATCGTTGTGAGCTTCAACAATAATATCTTTCTGCTCATTTTCCTCCGGAACATATTTCCAAGCGTCAAGATCTTTGTCTAAAGATTCTAAATACAAGTCAGGTCGATAATAATATAGACGTTTATCTATAATTTTCCAAAGGGGGAATTTTTCGGGAAATTCGGCTACAGTCATATATCGTCTAAGATACCATGAGTCATGGGGATCTTTGACTACATTTAAAGTCTCAGTGCTTATATCTTCGCTAATACGAGAGAGTGCGTCGGGCACGTGGTTTAGGGAACCTTTTCGATAAACAATTTCATAATTATAACCCATCAGAGCTAATGCCCATCGACCCAAACGACCGGAAGGCTTCTTTAAATTGTCGAGCCACTTCAAGCTAGCGTGATCGGTTATAACAGTGAAATGAGAGGCGGCTAAATAATAATCGAATTTTTCGATTGCCCACTTCACGGCTAAACATTCTTTCTCGGTGACCGTGTAATTTCGCTCAGCATCGTTCATAGATCTGCTTGCATAAGCAATTACACGTTCAACGCCATCTATATTTTGTGTCAAAACAGCACCTACGCCATAATCACTGGCATCTGTTTGTAACACAAAATCAAGTTCGAAATCAGGGCACGCTAATATCGGAGAACTTGTCAACTTTTCTTTTAAACTTTCGAACGCTATTTGTTGACTTTCTCCCCAAGACCATTTTACATTCTTTTTTAACAAAGCATGTAAAGGAGATGCAATAGTCGCAAAGTCAGGTATGAATCGTCGATACCATGACGTCATGCCTAAAAATCTACGCAATTGTTTTATTGTACGAGGAGCGGGATAATTGAGTACAGGCTCAATTTTCTCCGGGTCAGGTTGAAGACCATTTTCGTTAACCAGGTAACCGAGATAACGGACCTGCGTACAACAGAATTCACATTTTTCAGGACTCAATTTTAAACCGGCTAATTTTATAGCATCGAGGACCTTTTTCAGCCACTCTAAGTGCTCAGTGAAAGTCTCGGTGACGATAATAATATCGTCTAAGTAGACGAAAACAAAAGGATCCATATTTTTGACGACACTATCTAATAATCTCTGGAAAGTGGCGGGGGCATTGGTAAGTCCAAACGGCATTCTTTTAAATTGGAAGAGTCCACGTCCTGGGACAGTGAAAGCTGTTTTCGGACGGCTATCGGGGTGAAGTGGAACTTGCAAAAAACCTTTTTGCATGTCTAATTTCGTAATGAATTTCGCGTGACGTAATCTATCCAAAATGGCGCTAATATACGGAATCGGATAAGCGTCTTTTTTTGTAACACCGTTAACTTTACGAAAGTCGAGACATACACGATACGTACCATCAGGCTTTCTGACCATGATAATAGGCGAAGACCAATCTGAATCTGACGGCTCGATGACGTCATCTTTGATCATTTCGTCTATTTCTTTATGCATTTCGGCAAGTACTTTTGGCGAGACTAAATAATACCTTTGTTTAATTGGCAATGCATCACCAGTATTAATTACATGCTGAGCTTTGTTAGTCAGTCCGAGTTTATCGCAAGGAGGGGGTAATTCGCGTTTTAGAAAATCGGCTAATTCATCTGCTTGTTGTTTAGTAAGTTCGCGAATTCCAAAACAGACGTTATTAGCATTATCTTCGTCTTTAAATTTAAATACGCGATTAGGACTATGCTGGAAGAACCAAGACCTATTTTCAAAATTAGTCACTATTTGAAAAGTTCGCAAAAAATCAAGTCCTACAATTAACGAGTACGGGAGACTATTTAACACTCGAGCATTGATCTCTTTAATTTGACCTTTAAGATCGATTGGTAACAAAACTTCTTTAGAAACTGCTTCAATTTCGCCATTCGCAAATTGAACCTTACCAGAGCTTTCAATAATTTTTAGATTGAGCTTTTCGATTAATTCGACTCCTTTAGAGCCTATAAAGGTGCGAGAAGCTCCGCTATCAACAAGGGCTGTGAATGGTATACCTTGTATCTCGAACTCGACAAATAATAAGGATTCAGTGCGGTTCAATAATATCGCATTATACGATAGTTCTGCTGTTTTTAAACTTTTAAAAGAAAGTTTTAAATTTAACTTACTCACGTCAATGCCTAATTTTTCAGAACAATTACTGTCAAACAATAAATTGCAATTTTCATTATCCGAATCGAAAGGTAAAGATGTTTCGCTAAATATTTCGCAATCTGAATCGAGAGATAAAGAAGATTCGCTATTATAGCCACAATGTACATGTCCTTTATCGATTATATTATAGGCGGGCTCTATAGTACTAGTCGGAACCGAGTTAGCCCTAATTGACGGTTCCCTTATTTGTTTCCCTGACACGCGGTGCAGTTGGGACGAGTGACGTCTCGTTTACCACAGCCAAAACAATAAATATTTTTATGCTCCGTACAATCATAACTTCTATGTCCTTCTTTACTACAGTTCCAACACGTAAGATTATTCTTTCGCGATTTCGGAGAATCGTTGGAAACATCAGCGGAAACTTTCTCTTTAACTTGTGACTTTGACTTATTTCGGTCGCTAGTATCGTTTTTAACAGGATTTTTCTCTTTATCTTTGTTAACTGATTTATTAGGTTTCTTTTCATTTGTTAAAAAGAAACTATCAACTTCTTCATCAGAAGAATCAGCTACTAAATTCAAATTTTCCTTTCTTTTATGGATATTACGACCGCGAGGTTCTCGATACGCGAGATCCGGCAACAAGGATCGTTCAGGAGTGGGGGGAGGTCTATACGACTTCGCCACACGATATGTTTTCTCAGCGGCTATCGCGAGATCTTCAAGCAATTCACGAGAAACGGCTTCATATCGACGAACGGCAACTTGTAGTCTAGGAAGTAAATTACGATGAGCGTAACTTATTTCTTCCATCTCGGTGAGGGGTGGGGAGACACGTTCGAACATTGACCACATACAAGTCAAATAGTCCGCTACTCTCTCGTTCTCACCTTGTGTTCTACGATAGATTTCCTGTCTAAGCTCGAATTGGAAATCAGCGTCTGCGAAACGAGTCCTAAAAGCGCGAGTAAATTGATCGAAAGTTCGCCATTGATATTTCGAACCTCGAAACCAATTTAATGCAATACCGGATAAAAAGAACGGAAGAATTCTTAATAAATCTTCGTCTCGAATCGGAAAAAAGGTTCTACCTTCTTCGAGGCGGCGCAAAAATGACTCAGCGTCCTCTTGACTAGAACCAGCGAACCTAAGGTTCCATTTGCGCATAGTTCCGTAAGCGGAAGCAGCGGAAGTGCCATAAGGGCGTGACCTTGGTCGATAATCATTTTCATAATTACCGGAAGCATCACTATAATCCGAAGGATAATCATCCGTATCAAGATAGGGTCGATAATGGTTATTTTCGCGAAAAGGTCTGCCATAATGATCATGACGAGATCGTCTATTTTCATATGGCGATCGAGAGGAATTTTCCTGAAATCGAACGCTACGAAATTCAGGTTCAATGTGAGATTGATAACGATAATTATCTCGACGAGAATCGGATAATTCTCTTTCAGGAACAGGCTCGAAATTTTCATACGCGCGAGTTCTAGAGTTAATATAATTTTCATCTCGAATTTCACTAGGTGTACGAACAGGTGCAGTATTGCGATAATATCTATCAGTATGTGAAGTCACGATATTGTCAGCGGGGTGAGTAGTATTCAATCTTCGGTTAACGTTGCCTTGACCTAGACTCATCCTATCGAATTCTCTCAATATGGGAGTTTCGCTACGTCGGTTCAAGTGTTGTTGTATTTCGCGATTTCGCTCGAAAGTGTCGACTAATTCATTTGTGTTTCGTCTCCTTCGTTCTCTATTTCGATTCTCAAAATTGTCTACTACGTGAACTTCTTCGGTTCGAGTCCTGTGTATCGTTCCAGTGTAAGTGGGGGGAGCGTTAGTCAAGTATGTAGGGAGCGAGGAGACTACGGTAGTGTGGGAAGGAGAAACGTGAGATGAGGGGAACGTAGACTCTGCGGACGTGGTGGGGAGGGAAGGGTGAGAGGTACGCTCAGCAGATGGATTTAGAGGACCGGTAACTCGACTAATTTCCTCCGTTACATTTCCGAAATCTTCGTCGTTAGCTTCGCGGTTTGTTTCTTCGTGAAACGAACTAGACGCATTCTCAGGTATGGTGTGAAGGTCATGTCTGGTTGCAGTTCCAATACCTGAGTCAGCAGACGACTCTCTACGTTCATTTTCGTAACGAAAAAGTCTCTCTCGGAGAACAGGAACAATTCCGCTAATTGATAAATTTCGCGATTCTAATTCCGTAATTAGATCAACTTTCCGAAGGGAATAGGCCCACTCGCGAATTCTTTTAGGTGACAAATTCATTTTAACTTTTCGTTATTTCCGTTTGCCTTATTGTTATTAAGAATTAAGTTATTATCAACGCAATTACAAAAGAAAATTATTGGGAATCCTTTTACATCAGGAACGAATTAATCGCAAGAATAAAAAAATTATGAAAGGTTTTCGTTGTTTTATTCGAAACTCATTAATTGAATATCATTTCTGAAATTCAATAATAAATAAGGTAAATGTGTAAAGTATCAAATTGGGAACAAATTTAAGGGACGAAATATAATTTTAAAATTATTTTAATTTTAAGCCCGTCCAAGTAAAACGATCAAAAGAAATATTATTTGAATATTGTTATTAGAACGTTAAAGTATTTTTAAGAACGCATTATAAGAGTGAATTTAAATTTCGAAATTAAACATTCGGAATCAAAATAAGTCGCAAAAAAAAAGGAATATATACTTTGCAAATATATAATTAATTTGCAAACTAGTTTTAATTTATAGGGTCAACAATTTGTTAACCAAATAAATAATATGCAAAATATATCAATAATACACACAAAAATATCAAATCATCAATTTAATATACAGAAATCAAATATTCGGCAAAATAATAAATCACGTAAATTGTTCAATATTATATAAAATAAAATAAGCACATGGTATCAAATAATATTTTATTTTGGGATTCGAGTTTGATAAACCTCGCTTATTTCGTGCCTGTGAGTCAGTGTCGTACGCAAGGACATAAACACGATCTATTGTGTTCGAAATTCAAACAAGTATTTCGAAACATCAAAATGAATTTATCAAAATTTTCTCGATTTAACACGAGAATGAAACCAAGTATATTTTTCGTGATCAAAATTTTAACTTCAATATTCAAATAACCGAAAATTAATTTTTTTATAGCAACAAACTTTCAAAAAAAAATTAGAATACACTCCCAACAAAATAAAACACAGCAAATTAACGAAAATAAATGTTAGGCAGCCCCACGTTGGGCGCCATTGTGAGAGAATAAAAAATAATAATTTTACAATGGCACATAGTGGTAATTATACAAATATTCAACAATAAAACCATTCAAAATTGAAAATCTCGAAATCAACAAAACCTGTAAAATTCTTATTTTATTGCAATCCCTTTGCTGTCCAAGGATATATGCAACTCACCTTCGGAATTGTATTTGAACTATTTAACAAAAAAAAAGTTGGGCGCCAGGCTCACCGATGAGCCAACGTCACCACCAAAATAATCAAATAGTTTGTCTTGAGGAAACTAGACCACCAGGTTAATTCCTCAAAGACTATTCGTCATCAAAAGAAAAAAAACTCAAAATACCCGAATTAATCATACAAAATCTCAAAATAAATCTTTAATTAAACGAAAGAGGTTCAAATACAATTTACCGGCACGTCACAAATTTACTCTAGCTAACTCAACACCAAAATAAGGGAAGCATTGGGCGTAGGTTTTTGATGGGAGTGTAAATTAGCCACAAAAAAAAAAATCAAATCATAATCAATAACTATTAACAAAATTATATTCCAAATTAACCTTCGGTTATTTACAAAAAAAAAGGTGTTACCATAACATTATTCGAAAATATTCGAAATAGGAACGCGAAATTCACAAAATACCCATTTCTATTAAAGTAAAATATTTCACTAAATATCGGCAATACTCTACACAAAAAAAAATCATGATAATCTACTTTTATTTTACAAAAGGAAATCGTCACTAACGAAAATTAAGTTTTATTGAGAAAAACGCGACATTTTGAAAATTTATTATGCAAAGAAAAGGGGTCGCTACACGAGGCACCACGAGGTCTCACAAACTCAAGAATATACATTTTTATACACAATAATCAAAGTAATGATTCGAAATGAGCACCATTGTTATTAATAAAAATCAAGTCTAGTCATTTTAGACTATTTTATAACCGCAAAAGAACTTATGAAATCACGAGGTTTCAAGTGGCGTCATTTCGAAAGGAAAAGTGAAAAATCCACATTCTCTGTATAAAAAAGAAGAATACTCTACTCGGCAAAATAGATAATAAACGAGAATGTGAATCTTTAAACAACTGAGTATCGACTCACCAAACAAACGTAAATCAGCTACGGCTCTTAAAAGACCCAAAACGGCGAAGTTCCTCGTGTTGGACACCTGTTCCTTCACAAATCGCAACGAACGACGAACAAATTCTCACAAATTCGATCTCTGCAAATGCTCTGACGAGTGTGTCGAGCACGTTTTTCGTAGATTCGCCGGTAGCGTCTAATGACAAGCCCAACCAAACCTACGGTGCTCGCGCGCGCTAATAGTTCGCGACAGAGAAGTGGCGGCAAATCATTTCAAATTCAAAATGATATATTTCGACAAAACGCAAATTAATTATTTTTATCATTCAAACATCCATTCCATATAATATTAGTAATAACCGTAGAATGTAAAAGCAATATAACAAATATTCGGCAATATAGCAATTAACATAACAAGTTATTTAAATTTGAAATTTATAAATTCGAAGTATCGACCACAACGATAACTAAATACCTAATCTAATATTTAATTGACTAATTAGTCGTTGAACTAAATTAAATAAATATAATTAAATACAAAAGCAAAGATTACCGCAATTAAATAGATGTAGAAACCATTCTAATTCGAATCAAAATTACGCAGATAAATGCACTAATTGTACCTAGCAAGACTACTAAATTTTTATACTAATAAAAATTACCAACCACAAAATTAGCGAAACTTAATACTCCAAAATGTTAGCAAAATTAACAAAATAAAATCGGCGAAACTAACTAAATTTAGCAAGATAACCAAAATTAGCAAAATTAAGCAACATTACAAAACAAGTAAATTTAGTAAAATAAAGAAATTAACTAAACTAAGCAAAATTATAAAACAACTAAATTTAGTACAATAAAGAAAATGCAATAACAATAATAATAATAAGCGAGAGCTATTTTTCAAAGTTGAGGTTAGGGACTCTTCTCCAGGTGGAACAATAGTGGGTTGGAGTTGTAGTCGTCCACAGCCATAACCAATTTTTATCGAGACTTTCGATGAATAGGATGTCGACGAGGCCTCTGTCGACAATCTTGTCGGTGCATCCAACATTAACTGGTAACAGCAAATGGAAGTGACCCATCCATGTGAGTGTAGAGTGTGTGTCAAAATTCCAAAATTGGATTTGGTCCGAAACCAAACCACTTGGTGTGTTAAAAACAACAGGCGAAAACAGCCAAATATTAAAATTCTCTCCAAAGTCCAAAATAAGGTAAATGCAGCCGAAATACGGCATTTACAGGCCAAAATTCAGCTCCAAATAGACAACAATAAAAACAGGGTCGTCACAGACCCAAAATAAAATGCGAGATCGAACTGCCAGTAAAGCACCAAACAGCCAGAGTGCGACAGCAAATCGCCAAAAAACGACATCGTACAGTCAAATTGTCTCGAGAGTAAGTGTGCGGCGTCAAACAGCCAGCAAGGCATCGAACAGCCAGTGTGATGTATGGTTGGACCAGAAACTCCTCCAAGACTACTATCGTTCCTTAGTTGTGGTGGTGTAGAATGATGTCCAAAAATAGCTCACAGCGAACATAAAAAAAATAAAGCAGTAAACAAAAACAATAATAATAAGCGCAAAATCATTGTGGTCGATCGCAGAGCAGAGATTAACGCAGAAAAGTGTCCAACAGGAGAAGATCATTTTCTCCTAAATTTAATTTCTCTAATTATTAACTCGGGTGTAACGTGTAAAAAATATTCACGTTACAGAATAAAGCAAAAAAATGTTAAAAGCTGAAGAAATATTAGTTGAATTTAAGAAAAAAGATTTTGAAATGGAAAAATATTTTATATTTTTTTATGAATATTAGCACATTATTGAAAAATAGATTTCATTTAAGTATAAAACTATTTTCTAATAATTTTATAATTGTTTAAATAAGAAACTTTAGTTATTTATTCAGTTATTTAATATTTAATATTTATTAAAAAAATAAGGCTTAGGATAAGAATTTGAAATTTTATTGCTTCTAGGGTTACAAATTTTATTATTATCGTAAAATTTTCTCTTATTTATGAATGATATAAAAAAATTTAATATTGAAGAGTTAACTTTAGTTTTTATTATTTATTATTCAACTTTCTAAAATTACTTTAAACAATTTTTCTAATTTTAAAAAAAGATACAAACTGACATAAATTATTATTAGTGAGTAGACTTTATAACATTAATCGGGTCATACAGAAAGTATTATTATTATTACTATTACTTGAAACAAGGGTGTATTGGTTAACAGACCGAGGGAAGTATATATCTATATATTTTTCCTTTATTTTGATTTAAAAGCCCACTGTACGGTAATATTCTGCTAACCCACGTGTTTCAAAACATGAAAACAATCTCACACATACGTATTCGATAATTGTCATTCTTATATCATATGAATGATATAATAGAAAGAATAATATTGTTCAATTTAAAAGGACATTGTTTCCCTAATTTAAAGATCCTCTAACAATGAAATACGCGACAAACTATATCAACTGATAAGATCTTGTTTTGTCAACATATAGTAAAAGGGTTATATGAATAAAATTATGTAATCTGTATTTCTCTTTAATTTAATATTATATTTTATTTTTGAGAAAATTTGTCGCTTTGTAACCAAATTAGAGGAATCTGCTCCAATAATTATTCGGTAATTCAGCTTTTTATTCTTTCTAATTTATCCACTACTAAATAAGATAATTTTTATCTTCTGTTCGTAGGATAAATATAAAATAATAAATTAATAAATTAAAGTTAAATTATAATAATTAACACAATTATTTAACTATAAAGAAATCTTTTCTTATGATATAGTTTTTATACATAAATAATTTTGTAAGTTCGGTTGCTATCTTCCATATAAATTGACTCAATATTAACAAAACAAAACAAAATAAATAATAAAGTTCATTCACCTTTGTAAGAATTTTTCTCTCACTCAATAACTTCTATAATTTCAACAAATGAATATTTCCACTTTGACAAATCTATAAACAAAAATTAAATAAAATTTAATAATAAAATTTTATAAATCCTACCTACAAAAGGTCAAGTTTTCCCTAAACCCTAAATTAACTATTATCTAATCAAATAAATATTCTTCATAAATATAAATTATGTAATTATTGATTTATTTTAAATATTATAAATTATAATATTGAAAAATGCTCAACATTACTTTAATTTATTTAAAGAAATCTATTTATTTCTCTGTAAAATTGACTAAATAATTAATTTAAGTAAATTAATTATTTCCTATTGTAAATAATATTTTTGGTTGTCTGGGATCAATATTTATTGAATCTTTCAAACTGCCACATCGATATAGCCTATTGCTATATGAACACAGCTCATAAGAATATTCAATAAACTTACGATTTGCTTTAGTTACCCCTTTAGAAATTAAAACTGAGGTTGAAAGTTAAAAAGAATTCAACGAGCTCCTCAAATTTTAACTCCAGGGCTTGACTTTGTAGATTATTTTGTAATCAACAAGATATTAGTTGAAAAACAACAAATTCTTGTATAATTTTTACGATTTGTAGTGTATAAGTGTTAAATGTTAATAATTATAACTTTCAATAACAGGTTGAAAGTTGAAAAACAACGAGCTCCTGAATATCTCCAGATTATAATATTGTGTGTTAAATGTTAATAATTACAACTTATAATAACAGGTTGAAAGTTGAAAAACAACGAGCTCCTGAATATTACAAGTATATAATATTCTTAAGTGTTTTTGTAAAATAAGTATAATGCTTACCCTTTCGAGTGTCAGAATAGAAAAGAGAGAGCGAAGCCTTTGATTTCGCTGTTTATATACCCTGCAAAGGACGCTACCGAACCTTCTAGAACCTTCTAGAATTTTCTACCCGTCCTTATTTCTTTCCGGTTAATAGGAAAAATCCGCGTGACTTCCGTTTCGCGAAGCTATCGGTCTCTCCATTGACAGAAATTCATAGCGTGTCATATTCGTCACTCCAATAATATTTAAATTCCTCGAGTAGAGACAAAACTATATTTTCTCTCTTTCTAGTCTCCAACGTGTCTAACGTATTCCGAAAACAATACCATTGTATAGCTGTCAATCACTTTTCTCCATGAATTTATTTTATTTCTTTAAACTTTAATAATTCTTTAAATAATAAACTTATAATAATTTTAAATGTTACTAACAATATCTATTAATTTTTATCTTTCTATTGATATAAATTTTACCATAACTTTATTTATTCTAACATAATATAATTAAATAATTTAATTAATAAAATTAATATTATTTATAAAAAATAAAATATACACTTTAAATAGAAAATTAACATTGTGTTAATTTTTTATAATTTATCTTTTTAACATTTATTCAAATTTTTAATTTATTTTATAAATTTGAAATATCAAATTTTCTTTTCTCTTTCCTAACCTTGGCCTTGAGTCAGCTGAGCCTACTTCATATTTAGGTGTTTTTCTCAGTACATCTGTACTCAATCGACCCTATTTTGTATTTCCTATACTTTAAATTTAACAGAATTATACTTTTTTTTTTATCTACAAATTTTGATTATATTAATTTATTTTTAATTATTAAATTTTTAATTTTGACTATTGAAATACCGTTTCAATGCCCCACAAAACCAATCATTCCTTTTAGAATAAAAGGTGATTTGTTTAAAATAAAGAACAAAATTAAATCTTAAAAGGCAAAATCAAAAATTATAAAAAAAAAAAAAAAAAAAAAAAATTAATTTATTAACATAAAAAATTTTGTTAAGGGTAGGGACCCAATGCCCCATTAAACCAATAAATTTCCTTAAATTTATAAAGTAAATTTATTTGTTTACAATTTTACGCACCCTGTGGTCTTCGGAGAAGAACCAAATCGTTATCATTTCTTACATTAATATATTCTCCTCTAACAATATTATCCTCGTCGTCATCGTCATCACGATCATCATCATCATTCTCATTTTCATCAAAATCAACATCTTCGAAGCTAGGATATAATTCGTGTTTCCCTGGGTTTAATTTTACGAGGTTTTTTTCACACAGCCAGTCATCCAGAGACCACATTTCATCAATTTTTCCCCATCCCATATGACGATGGTTATAATACGATTTCACATAAAAAATGAAGGTTTTATTTTTTAACGCATTTCGGAATGACACAATTTCATTTTCTCCCCATACATTATTGTGTTTGGGACTAATGTCTGTTAACGCTATATCGATTGTAAATTTTTCTATATTAAAAAATTCTCTTGTGATGTAACATATTTTGTCTTTCGGTATTCTAATGTGAGCATGGATATCTACGTCATAAATCAAAATTTTATTATTTTCATCTAATTCCATTAATATAATAACTGCTCTACCTTGCATATTTCCGTCATTATATACAATAGGAAAACCTGCATAATGTCTATTTTCTTCATTAAATTGAATTTTTAATATTCCTTCATTAATTTGATAAAATTTGTACATATCCGTTTTCATTTTTATAAATTCCTCCTCTCTTTCATTCATCCATACTTTAATTGAACTAGGGCTACTAACTCCTATTGCTGTCACTTTATATCCTTTTTTTTTAGAATTGAGTATGGGTAAATTTCCCTTGATGATCTAACGACTTGATGATCTATTACATTCTCCATCCTGACATAAAAATTAAAAAAAAAAAAAAAAACAGAAAAAAAAAAATTAAATTAACTAATCTAAATGAAATAAACGAAATCACTCTGAACATTTTAATCCTATAAAATAATTAAATAAACCATAATTACATTTTTAATTAATCTTTATTTTTCAACAAATTCCTTTCAATTTTTTCAAATAATCTTTGAATTTCAAAATCTTCATTTTTTATAATTTTAACTTTTGTTTTTAAAATTTTAACATCAACAATTATTGGTTTATGAATAACTTTGTAAGGTTTTGGCAACAAACATCTATCATTACTATTTTGCTTTTCTGCACTTTTTCCAGTTTGCGTAATAGCATTCCTAGTTTTGATTTGTTTCTTATTTTTAATTATTGAATAATCAATCCTATCCAACGCAATCAAAGCTTCCTCCTTTATATGAAACTTGTTACTTGGATATAAAGCGATAATCTTTTCTACCGCAGTAGAACCGATGTCTGATTTTACAACTTCCATCTACAAAAAAAAAAAACAATTTAAATACCTTACTTTTTAAATTATCCAAAATGAACACAACACTTAACTGTTAATCACCTGAGAAACAAAATTATACTAATTTCTCATTTAAAATTTTGACACTTTACCCACCAAATTATAGAAAGTTTTGAAAATTGAAATTAAATATTTTCAAATTCAATATTCATCAATGTCATATAAGAAAATACCCTTAAAATAAACAAATGAAAGATAGTTGAAAAATTCAAAATTTTATCAATTCATACCTTATATACTAATTTCTTATTTACAATCTTTATAAGAATTTTCATTTTTATATATTTGCATGCTTTTATTTTCTTTTTGCATATTTATTTATATTCTTATTTGTTTATTTTAATTTTTCTTCCTTTCTGCATGATAATAATTTTTTTCTTCTTTCCTTATAAATTCAATTTCATTTTGATTTTTTTTTTAAAACTATATTTACAACTATTATTATAATTATTTTTTTATTTATTTTTTTTTTAAATATTTTTTTAATAATTTTTAATTAATTTTTTTTATTATTTTTTTTTATATGCATGCTGAATAATTTATATTCTATTTTAAAACCTACGCGAACTAACACTTAGTGTCTCTATCACTTTCATTTGTGTTGTCCTTTTCTTCTTTTATTTGTATTAGTTGATATTGATAAAATCAAAATATCAACTATTTATCATTAACACTTTTATTTACACTTGCAATTTTTATTTAATTAATATTATAGTTCCAAAATTATTTTAAAAATAATTTGAATATTAATTTAATATTGTTTAAAATTTATGTACACTTTATTGTTTATTTATATATATATTTATACACTTTTATTCATTCTAATTGTTACTTTTAGTAATTGTTAATTTTATTTTCACTAAATTTTATTTTGTATAATTTTATTAATTATTTATTTATTGTCACTTTTATGGTTTTTATTATTTTCATTATTTTCACTTCTCGAAATATATTTTTTTAAATCCTGATTGTGATACATTCCTTTCTCTATTTTCGATTTCGAATCCCACAGAATATATGTACCCTTTTTTATAACTTTTTTAATTTCATAAGGTCCTTCGTAAACTTGAAGAAATTTTGCGATGATTTTATTCTCTTTATCAGATTTATTAAGTAATTTAATTAGAACTTGATCACCAACTTTGAATTCAGCTAATTTATGCGAAATATTAAATTTTTCAGCTCGTTTCTTTCCTTTCTTACAGATATTATCATACGCTAATTCTAATTTTCTTTCGTAATCTAAATCCTTCGGAATAGGAGGTAGATTTAACCATTTCTCCCACACTCGTTTAGGTTTCTACTTTAGGAATAACTCAACTGGTGTAAACTCCGTAGTTTCATGATGTGTTTCATTGATGCAATCTTCGATGATTTTCACCCAGTTCCACCATGAATTGTGTCTACCATTAGTTAAAGTCCTGAAAAATCTTGATAACTCCCTGTGAATTCTTTCAACAATATTTCCTTGAGGATGTCTAATTGACGAAAACACCGGTTGTATCCCTTCTTCTTTCAACTTATCAGTCCAAATCCCTGAAGTAAACTGCGTACCGTGGTCCGAAATAATTTTTTCTGGTTTTCCAAATTCTTTAATATGATAATTGAAAATTTTATTAATTAGCGCCTTTGTAGTAATTTTTCTAATAGGGTACAATTTTACAAATTTACTAAATGCATCTATAGTTGATAAGATGTATTTAAATCCCCCTTTAGAAGCAGGTAAAGGACCGTAAAAATCGATAGATAAAATTTCTCCCGGTTTTGTAGGTGCATAATTTCTCATTTCAGAATAACTAGTCTGATTAGAAACTTTATTTTTCTGACATGAATCACAACTCGCTATTCTATGCCTAATAACCTTGGAAAAATGCGGATAATAAAAATACTCATTTAACATACGAAAAACTCGTTGTGGTCCTACATGTCCATACATTTCGTGAGTCTCGTCTATTAAGTCGTTAATTAAACTTTTAGTTAAACATAATTTTTTATTATCTCCCGCAATAAAATATAATAAATTTTTATCTATCAAAAACCGTTTTGTTTTACCCGATTTAACATCTGCAATTTTTTGTTTTGAAATTGAATCTGATTCTTGTTCATATTTAATATTTTTTAATTTATTTCGCAATTGAGAAGATGGTTTTTTAGCTAAATTATACAAAAATAATTTACCCTCGTGTGATTCTATATCCATTCCCGATTTTTCATATACTGGTGCTCTACTTAATGCATCTGCTATTGTATTATTTTTTCCTTCAATATACTCAATATCAAAGTCAAAATCTTTAATTTGCCAAAACCCATCTTGTAATTCTACCGCTTAGTAGTTTACACGATTTTACAAAAGATAACGCCTTATGGTCCGTTCTGATAATTACGCGGGTACCCAAAATATACGATCGAAATTTGAGTAAACTCCATACAATCGCAAGTAGTTCTTTCTCCGTCGTAAAATACGTCAGCTCGGCTCCTTTCAACGTACGGCTCGCAAAAGCTATAGGTAAGTGTTGTCCGTCCTTGTCTAACTGATATAGCACGGATCCTAACGCTACGTCACTCGCATCTGTTTGTAAATAAAATGGTTTAGATAGGTCAGGGTAACTAAGAATTGTATATTCACAGAATAATATTTTCACACGATTAAATGCTTCCTCTTTAGAAGAATTCCATTCCCATTTATTTCCGGTTTTTAATAATTGGAGTAAAGGAAAAATTTCTTCTGCATGATATTTAGTAAATTTTGTATAAAAATTAATTAAACCTAAAAAACTTCTCAATTCTTTTAAATTTCTCGGTCGCGGAAAATCATGAATTGATTTTATCTTATCTGGATCTGGTTTTATCCCATTTGCCGATAAAATATGTCCTAAAAATTTTACTTCTGGACGAAAAAAATGAGGTTTTTTAAAATTGATAGTCATATTATGCTCTTCTAAGCGACGAAATAATTTTTCTAAGTGATATAGATGTTCATCGATACTTTGAGATGTACACAGCATATCGTCGATGAAAGTGATCACAAAATCGCCTATCCCGCACAATACCTGATCTAATGCTCTTACTAACGCACTTGTACTAGTTTTTAAACCAAATGGTACGACGTTGAAAACATAACATTTACCTTCGAAAATAAATCCCGTATATTTTTTTGAATCCTCTTCTAATGGGATTTGCCAAAAACTACTGACTAAATCTAACGAAGACATTATTTTCACACCCGTACAACGTTGAAATAACAATTCTGTTGTTTCTGCGCGTTCATAACAATCAGTTAATACTTCATTCACTTTTCTCGCATCCAAACAAAATCTTATAGTACCATCTTTTTTTATTCTAACACAAATCGGACTTACATAAGATGTATTCATTCTTTTAATGATTTTTAGTTTTATTAATTTTTGCAATTCTTCAATAGCTCTTTCCCTGAGTTTCATTGGAATCGGATAGGTTTTTTTAAAAAATGGTTTCTTATCATCAACTTCTAATTTATGTTCGTATACAGAAATTCTACCCGGTTTTTTCGAAAATACATTTTTATAACGCGAAATAAGTTTGTAGAATCGTTCTTTCTCGTTTTGATTTAACAAAGTACATTCATTAATTTTATCTTTTATTTCCTCATCGGATAAATCGAATTCAAATTGTGTGTCATCATAGGTACTTGTATCCATAATTTCATTAATTACCCCAGGATTATCTTCTTGAAATTCTATTCCACTTAATTGATTTATAATTACTTTATTGATATCATTACTTTCAATATTATTTTCAGTTGTAATTTCATTTTCGAAATTTTTTTCAACTGACAAATTAGTTTCGAATTTATTTTCAAATTCATTATTATTTTCTTTAATTATTTTAATATTATTTATGCTTTCTTTTAGCATTTCCATTGTTAAAACTTCCTCATCTCTCATTACTTGAATGATATCTTTTTCAAAATCAATTTTTGTTTTTAAAACTTTTAACATATCAGCCCCAATTATGCAATTACAATTTAATTTAGGAACAATTATGAATACATATTGACCATCATAACCACACATTCTGAAATCTGCTAGTACTTGAGTGTTTATTTTTATAGGACGTGCTCCGGTTGCACCTACAATACTCATACCTACAATTGGTAGTTTCTCACATTTATCAAATTCTACAATATTTTCATTATAAAAATTATCCGATATACAAGTTATTTGACTACCAGTATCAATCAATGCTTTTACTTTTTTATCTACAATTTCAAATTCAATTACCGGACATCTTCCTAAATGATCATGAACATCAATTATTTGTTCTTTTAATAATTCTTCTCGCAAATCAGATGGAATAATTTCTTTGTTTTTACTTATCAATGTCATTGACCTCGGATCTGTACTAAGCAAGCTTTTATTTACAAACCCGAGGTTTGCTAGTTTTCCGAAGTCGATGAAATCTCTCTACAATTATTATTATTATTTGAATTATTAGACTTTTTTGTTACATTTATTCTTGCTTGTTGAGAATTTTCATTACTCGGACTATTTACATTAGTTGAATTACTTTCCTCTTGCTTTACATCATATGTATTATATCTTGAATTTTCAACGTAGCCATTACTATAATATTGACGTTGATTTGAGTTGTTCTGAGAATTATTTGGTCGTGGATTATTACTAGAATTACCCGAAAATCTGTTTCTATCAGAATTGTTATCACGGTAATTTTCATTTCTGTTTTCTTGTCTTCTATTATTATTATATCTACTTTGATTTGGATTATTCCCCTGATAATGATTCTGATTTTTATTATAATTTGGATTTTCCCTTTTTTGATTTTGATTTTGTTGATTATTATTTTGAGAATTTTGATTTTGTGAATTTTGTGAATTTTGTGAATTTTGTTGACGCTTATAATAGTCAGAACCACTCCTTAAATTATTTTGAGAATTGCCAGAATTTGAAAAATTTCTTTGAGAATTTACCGGACCTGCTCTATCGAATTTTTCCAACAAATCTAATAAATCATTAATTTTTTTAATTCCTCTTATTATTATTGCTGTTTGAATATCTTCACTAAAATGTCTCGCAATTTTCAAAACAATTTCATTTTCTAAAGGTGACGGAATTAAATCTTTAGCTTTATTTATTACTTTAATCGCATAAGCTGACCTTGACAATTTACCGTTTGGTCTATAAGAACCGAATTCTAAATTTGTACTAATTTTAAAACGAATATCTTCATTCCAAAAACGATTAATAAATTTTTCTCTAAAATCACCAAAATGGTCATTTTCTTCTTTAACTAAATTCCACCATTCTTTAGCAATTCCATCTAGACATGCTTGAATTACAAATTTAGTTTCCGAATTTAAAATATCATTGAATGTAATGTAATCTTGTAAATCTCTCAAAAATACCATCGGACGTTCTTGATTACTTCCAGAATACTTTGGCAATGGATACTCTCTAATCCACGAATTTCTAGTCGTTACTTCACTAGTTTTTAATTTATTAATTCTTTGTTCGAATAAATTTTGAGTTTTTTCAACTTCTTTAATTTTACATTCATTATGCATCACTGCCATAGCATTCTCTTCCGTAGTCAAATGTACCGTATTTAATTTACTGTCCATTTCTCCTATTTTACCCGTAACCTCATCCAATGTTTCCTCTACATTCAATTTTAAATTTTCATATTGTCGTTTATTAATTTCAATACTCGCATCAACTTGTTCATACAATCTACTTTTCAACTTTTCAATTTCTCTTTCATTTTCTTCTATTCTTTGTCTAATTTTAGCTCTATCTGTTGTGCATTTTTTAAAATTATCTTTTTGTTGAGTCGCGATTTTACCCAAACCTCTTTTTACTTTTTTAACTTCTAGACCCAAATCACGCATGAATTCATCGAAATCTTGTTGTGTTTTACTCATTATTTCTTTTTCTTCATCATTTAATTCTACCTCTTCGTCCTCACTTTCTTCCCCAAATTGATGAATTGTTTCTATTTCATCAAAAATATCTATAAAACCTCTATCATTTTTATTTTTACTTTTATTTTTATCACCCTTTGAATTAGATTTCGATGCATCCTGTGTGCTTTGTTCATTATTTTTATCCATCTTAATTTTTTATATTTGTTAATGTCAAAAAGTATAAATTATTTATTTTATGTTTTACAAAAATTTCATTTATCGCGAATGTTCAAAATGCTTTCATTCATTTAATTAAATGCATTCATTTCTTAATTTCTTATCTATTATGAGTCAGTCCATATGGAAAACAAACAAAACCAGGGGTACCAGTTGAAACAAGGGTGTATTGGTTAACAGACCGAGGGAAGTATATATCTATATATTTTTCCTTTATTTTGATTTAAAAGCCCACTGTACGGTAATATTCTGCTAACCCACGTGTTTCAAAACATGAAAACTATCTCACACATACGTATTCGATAATTGTCATTCTTATATCATATGAATGATATAATAGAAAGAATGTTATTGTTCAATTTAAAAGGACATTGTTTCCCTAATTTAAAGATCCTCTAACAATGAAATACGCGACAAACTATATCAACTGATAAGATCTTGTTTTGTCAACATATAGTAAAAGGGTTATATGAATAAAATTATGTAATCTGTATTTCTCTTTAATTTAATATTATATTTTATTTTTGAGAAAATTTGTCGCTTTGTAACCAAATTAGAGGAATCTGCTCCAATAATTATTCGGTAATTCAGCTTTTTATTCTTTCTAATTTATCCACTACTAAATAAGATAATTTTTATCTTCTGTTCGTAGGATAAATATAAAATAATAAATTAATAAATTAAAGTTAAATTATAATAATTAACACAATTATTTAACTATAAAGAAATCTTTTCTTATGATATAGTTTTTATACATAAATAATTTTGTAAGTTCGGTTGCTATCTTCCATATAAATTGACTCAATATTAACAAAACAAAACAAAATAAATAATAAAGTTCATTCACCTTTGTAAGAATTTTTCTCTCACTCAATAACTTCTATAATTTCAACAAATGAATATTTCCACTTTGACAAATCTATAAACAAAAATTAAATAAAATTTAATAATAAAATTTTATAAATCCTACCTACAAAAGGTCAAGTTTTCCCTAAACCCTAAATTAACTATTATCTAATCAAATAAATATTCTTCATAAATATAAATTATGTAATTATTGATTTATTTTAAATATTATAAATTATAATATTGAAAAATGCTCAACATTACTTTAATTTATTTAAAGAAATCTATTTATTTCTCTGTAAAATTGACTAAATAATTAATTTAAGTAAATTAATTATTTCCTATTGTAAATAATATTTTTGGTTGTCTGGGATCAATATTTATTGAATCTTTCAAACTGCCACATCGATATAGCCTATTGCTATATGAACACAGCTCATAAGAATATTCAATAAACTTACGATTTGCTTTAGTTACCCCTTTAGAAATTAAAACTGAGGTTGAAAGTTAAAAAGAATTCAACGAGCTCCTCAAATTTTAACTCCAGGGCTTGACTTTGTAGATTATTTTGTAATCAACAAGATATTAGTTGAAAAACAACAAATTCTTGTATAATTTTTACGATTTGTAGTGTATAAGTGTTAAATGTTAATAATTATAACTTTCAATAACAGGTTGAAAGTTGAAAAACAACGAGCTCCTGAATATCTCCAGATTATAATATTGTGTGTTAAATGTTAATAATTACAACTTATAATAACAGGTTGAAAGTTGAAAAACAACGAGCTCCTGAATATTACAAGTATATAATATTCTTAAGTGTTTTTGTAAAATAAGTATAATGCTTACCCTTTCGAGTGTCAGAATAGAAAAGAGAGAGCGAAGCCTTTGATTTCGCTGTTTATATACCCTGCAAAGGACGCTACCGAACCTTCTAGAACCTTCTAGAATTTTCTACCCGTCCTTATTTCTTTCCGGTTAATAGGAAAAATCCGCGTGACTTCCGTTTCGCGAAGCTATCGGTCTCTCCATTGACAGAAATTCATAGCGTGTCATATTCGTCACTCCAATAATATTTAAATTCCTCGAGTAGAGACAAAACTATATTTTCTCTCTTTCTAGTCTCCAACGTGTCTAACGTATTCCGAAAACAATACCATTGTATAGCTGTCAATCACTTTTCTCCATGAATTTATTTTATTTCTTTAAACTTTAATAATTCTTTAAATAATAAACTTATAATAATTTTAAATGTTACTAACAATATCTATTAATTTTTATCTTTCTATTGATATAAATTTTACCATAACTTTATTTATTCTAACATAATATAATTAAATAATTTAATTAATAAAATTAATATTATTTATAAAAAATAAAATATACACTTTAAATAGAAAATTAACATTGTGTTAATTTTTTATAATTTATCTTTTTAACATTTATTCAAATTTCTAATTCATTTTATAAATTTGAAATATCAAATTTTCTTTTCTCTTTCCTAACCTTGGCCTTGAGTCAGCTGAGCCTACTTCATATTTAGGTGTTTATCTCAGTACATCTGTACTCAATCGACCCTATTTTGTATTTCCTATACTTTAAATTTAACAGAATTATACTTTTTTTTTTATCTACAAATTTTGATTATATTAATTTATTTTTAATTATTAAATTTTTAATTTTGACTATTGAAATACCGTTTCATACTATTTAAGTTATCACTCCAATGTTTCTGTGGAAAAATTTTAGGACGTGTTTTAGGATCAATTTTAAGACTTTTTTAGCATCAATATTAGGATGTGTTTTAGGACTAATTTTTTTTCAGCATCAATTTTAGGACGTGTTTTAGGATCAAATTTAGGATGTCTTGAGCATCAGTTTTAGGACTTGTTTTAGAATTTATTTTAGGACGTGTATTAGGATCAATTTCAGGACTTCTTTTAGCATCAATTTTAGGACGTGTTTTAGCATCAATTTTAGGACTTTTTTAGCATAAATTTTAGGATGTGTTTTAGAACTAATTTTCTTTTTTCAAGACCAATTTGTGGACTTGTTTTAGCATCAATGTTAGGACTTCTTTTAGCATTAATTTTAGGACGTGTTTTAGAATCTTTTTCAGGACTTCATTTAGGATCAATTTTAGGACGGGTTTTAGGATCAATTTTAGGATTTTTTAGCATAAATTTTAGGATGTGTTTCAGGACTAATTTTCTTTTTTCAGCAGCAATTTGAGCACTTGTTTTAGCATCAATTTTAGGACGTGTTATAGGCCTTTTTAGCATCAATTTTAAGACGTCTTTTAGTATCAATTTTAGGACGTGTTATAGGCCTTTTTAGCATCAATTTTAAGACGTCTTTTAGTATCAATTTTAGGACGTGTTTTAGGATCAATTTTAGGACTTCTTTTAGCATCAGTTTTAGGACTTGTTTTAGAACTTATTTTAAAAACTGTTTTAGGATCATTTTCAGGACTTCATTTAACATCAATTTTAGGACGTGTTTTAGGATCAAGTTTAGGACTTCTTTACCGTTTATTTTAGGACGTGTTTTAGGATCTATTTCAGGTCTTCTTTAAGCATCAATTTTAGCACGTGTTTTAGGACTTTTTAGCATCAATTTTAAGACGTATTTTAGGACTAATTTTAAGACTTCTTTAGCTTTAATTTTAGAACGTGTTTTAGGATCAATTTTAGGACTTTTTTGAGCAGCAATTTTAGGACTTCTTTTAGCATCAATTTTAGGAAGTGTTTTAGGATTAATTTTAGGTTTTCTTTTAGCATCAATTTTAGGATGTGTTTTAGGACAAATTTTCTTTTTTCAACAGCAATTTTAGGACTTGTTTGAGCATCAATTTTAGGACTTCTTTTAGCATCAATTTTAGGACGTGTTTTAGGATCAAATTTAGGATGTCTTGAGCATCAGTTTTAGGACATGTTTTAGAATTTATTTTAGGACGTGTATTAGGATCAATTTCAGGACTTCTTTTAACATCAATTTTAGGACGTGTTTTAGCATCAATTTTAGGACTTTTTTAGCATAAATTTTAGGATGTGTTTTAGAACTAATTTTCTTTTTTCAACACCAATTTGTGGACTTGTTTTAGCATCAATGTTAGGACTTCTTTTAGCATTAATTTTAGGACGTGTTTTAGGATCAAATTTAGGACTTGTTTCAGAATTTATTTTAGGACGTGTATTAGGATCAATTTCAGGACTTCTTTTAGCATCAATTTTAGGACGTGTTTTAGGATCAAGTTTAGGACTTCTTTACCGTTTATTTTAAGATGTGTTTTAGGACTAATTTTCTTTTTTCAGCACCAATTTGTGGACTTGTTTTAGCATCAATTTTAGGACTTCTTTTAGCATCAATTTTAAGACATGTATTACGATTAATTTTAGGACTTCTTTAGCTTTAATTTTAGAACGTGTTTTAGGATCAATTTTAGGACTTTTTGAGCAGCAATTTTAGGACGTGTTTTAGGCCTTCTTTAGCATCAATTTTAAGACGTCTTTTAGCATCAATTTTAGGACGTGTTTTAGGATCAATTTAAGATCAATTTTAGGATTTATTTTAGCATCAACTTTAGGACGTGTTTTAGGATCTATTTACAATAAATTTATATTTACAATTAAATATTTTTTGTTAAGTAATAGAAACTAATAAACTAGAATTTTGGGTAGTTTATCTTAAGATTTTTGGAACTTATCTCCCTTATTATTTATTTATGAGTTTCAAAAAATTAGATTTAAAAATTATTTAATTAAAAGGCTTAACATATTTCCACAACAAAATTTGGGAAAATGAAATACCTTTTGTCTACTGCATGTATACAAAAGGAACTGTGACTTAAAATATCGAGTAATGTGCCATTGATTTATGATATGAACGTGATTTTCTTTCAAAAATTCCAATACAGCGAAAAATCCCTTTATTGTCGGTCACAATTTGAGTTGAAGCATTTTGATCGATTAAGCCGCAGAAGGAAGTAAACTGAAAAGAATTACTAAATCATTAAAAATTTTAACAATAATTAGAAACCAAATTAATATAATATTCAATTAAATTATAAAATGTTAAAATTAAATATAATATCAAATATTCAATTTATCTTTATAATATCAGAAAATAGTATTGTTTATAAAATCATTTGTCAAATAAATTATTATTAATATGAATGTCTCCTCTTATTTAAATTCTTAAACAAGAATGTTATTATTAAAAAATTAAAATTATATTATAATAAAATAAATAAATTAAAACAATATATTTGTTCAAATTTGCATGATTTTAACCTAAACTTTTTTCACAGTAAAATGTTATTTATACTTATCTTTTGTAACCTACAAGTGATAATACAATTGGCAACTTCGCGACATGATTCGCTCCATTTCACTACCGCACCTTTAAATTTTATAAATTCAAAATTATTTTCCTCTTTAATTTTATGGTTAAACACATGTATTTATTTAAATACTGATGACTTACGATGACATCAAAACACATGACAGTTAATTGAACTGAGAGTTGTAACGTGGCGTTTACGAATTCTCCCGCGTCTGCTGCGAATAGGGCGATTGAACCCGGAAACGGCCGAAGGGCCTCGAGGGTGTCAATCGCCAAATTCGCGGACAGACGCGACACTTGTCAATTGCTCTCGTTACGTTGTGAATCGGTCCCGTGTCTCGGCTTGTTGTTTGACTAAGTGTAAGTGAGATGGAGTAAGTTTAATAAATAGTTTTTATTTTAACTAACGTATCTCCTTTTTAATCTCCTTCCTCCCCCTTATCCCTTAATTATAATTGGAGATCTGGGCCTCCAATTATAAATTGGCGCCCAACATAAAAACCTACACAAACATTTCCTTTTTTCCCGAAAAATTTTGAATTTTATTGTGGAAAAATCAAAAGAAAAATCCATTTTTCACCGCCTGGTCGCCAACCAATTATAAATTGGCGCCCAACGAAAAAATACACCTTCCACATTTCCTTTCTGTAAAGAAAATTTTCAGAATAATTCTTTTCATCATCTTCGTTTGTTGAAAATTCCCAAAATAATTCTTTTCATCATCTTCGTTTGTTGAAAACTCCCCAAGAAAATTCCCAAAATAATTTATTTTTCATCATTTTTGTTTTGTTGAAAATTCCCAGAAAGAAAATTCCACCTATCACCTCATGGTCGCCTAACCTCAAAACCGAACCTTTTCTCTCTTCCTTTTTCCCATATTTGATAAAAAATATTTTATTTGTGCTTGAAAATTATTAATTTTATTGTGTGCTATTTGTATATAATTTCTGACAATTGTGACAAATTTTTATGTGACGAACAGACAACAATGACGAAAATTATTGTGTAAAATCAGTGCGCGAAAACACCGGTAAAAAATTAATCGTGGAAAATTCATAGAAATCGGGACTAAATTCGTGAAAATTAGCGAAAATTAGTGAAAATAGCGAAAAATAAAATTGGAAATTACGGAAAAAGTGAATTTATCGATTATTTTAAGAGAAAATTTCGTCGTTGATAGAAGACGGTTTGTTTTGTTTTCGTGGTCGAGGTCGTGTGTAACACACAACATAATAGTAAACGGAAAAGTAAACACGACAAATTTCGCGATTAAATCAAAAAATAATTTTGTCAAGTTAGAAATAAAATTAGTATACAGGGTGACAAATAAAATCGAATCAAGAAAGTAAAGAAAATGAAATCTTTGAAAGTTAAGACTTATACTGGGTGTGTAAGAAGTATCGATTTATATTCTTTTAGTATCTTTATTGAAGGAAAGTGTCATTGATTTTTTTAAGCACAAAATAAATAAATACGGTAAATTTCGAGAAAATTAATAAAAATTAGTTCGAACATTTGTGATTTAGCAATAGAAATTTTTTTCTCACAAAAAGTTCATGACGATGAATAAAAATTAGCGGAAAAATTTTTCTTTTTGCGTAAGTTGAAATTTGTAGAATAGATTAAATAACGATTTAAACTTATTTATAATTTTTCAAAATTGAGTCACAAATGCATTTGAGACGTGTTTTACGATCGGATACAAGAAGAATTCGGGAAAATAAGGAAACAGAAAATATGTCAAGAAGCGAAACGGAAACGGCGAGCGAAACAGATTTTGAGGAAACAGACACAGCGAGCAAGACTGCCCCTCCCACACACAGAATAAATTCCCCCCTGCAAGACAATGCGAAATTGAATGATTTAGAAGCCACGATAGAGAGACACGAGGCAATGATTCGTGCTCTCGTTAAACTCGTGCCCCCTAAAAATTGAAATTTTTTAATTTCGATCAATTTATGACCCTCCCAAGCGGAAGCAGAGAACGAGCAGCAACAAGGAACGTATCCTTGCCAGGATTAAGGGCAAGAGATACAAAGGACAGTATCTAGTACAACAGTACTTTGACGGAATAAAGAAGACTGTTGGAAATATAGGAAAAGTGCCGGAAAATGGCACGGAAAATTTTGTACGAAAATTACCGGAAAATGTGACGGAAAATTTTGCGGTGAAATCAAAAGACGGAACTTTTGATGTAAATTTGTTTCTAGGAACAAATAGTCAGACGTTGAAAAGTAGAAACGAATTAAGAGATTTACGCGAAAAGGAAAAATCGGATGATAATTTTCGAATGCGTTTGGATAATCTTGAAGAAGATAAACGCGAAAATTGGAAAAAACGACAAAATCATTTTAAGGAAAATTCTCGGAAAAATCAGGAATTTAATAACGAACGGCTCGAAGCTAGTGAATTAGAAGTAGTAGACGAACCCAACACTTCAGAAAATTCTGATTTTCAGCCCAAAAAATCAGAGAAAATTTTTCGTAAAAAAAATTCGCGAACAAGACAAAATTTTTCAAGACGTGGAAATTATTGTTTTGGAAATAAGAATATTGCTTCTCATGGCGACGCTCAGGAACAATATTCCATTTTAGATCAAGTTGAACATGAAATCACACTCAAGGAAAAAGAACTTGATAGAGTGAGGATTGAAATTGATCTTATGAAAAGCATTAAAGAAAAATTTTTAAAAGCGAAAAAGCCGAATTCCAAAGAAAATTTTTTGGAAAATCCAAATGCCCAAGCCGATAATAATCGCCATTTTGGAAATTCTAGAAGATTTGGTGGAAGTTCGAAATTCCAATCAAAGTTTTCAGAAAATTATTTTCAAAGAAACTGGTCATATGCCCAACCAAAAATAACTTTTATACCTGACACAGCTACAGACGGTAGTAGAGGTCAGAACATGATAGAAAATTCTTCTGATGATGACCATAATACAAATAATAGTCTACAAGTGGAAGTACAGAATCATTCTTCTGCAGGGAATGTAAATGCTTCTAGGACAGATCAAAAGAATAGAAATTATCAGAGAAATTTTTCAAACTCACAGAAAAGATGTTACGGTTGCGGAACATTAGGTCATATACGTAGGGATGGGAATGTAGATCAGAATCACGGAAGCGAGTAGAGGAGGTACGGAAAAATTCAGTATCCTCAGAAAATATAGAAACATCAGAAAATTTTGAACCTTTGATGACGATAGGGGAATTAGTTGAAAAAATGAACAGAGTCGAACACGTAAAACAGGATGTAGGATCACAAACGGAGTGGTCAAGCACACATCATAAAAATCGAAAAATTAAAAACGCGCAAAAACCCGAGAAAATTAGGATAAAATCCAGGAAAAATTTTGAACTGAAAATGGTTCGCAAAAACGAAAATTCGAGAAAATTCGAAGAAAATTTTGAATCGGGAAAAATTCAAAGTAATGGAAATTCGACAAAAGTCGAGGAAAATTTTAGAAAATACGAGAAAATTTCTAAAACGAGAATGTTTTATCGAAAAGAAAATTCGAGAAAAATTATGAAAAGAGTCGAATTAGAGAAAATTGAAAATATTGGGAAAAATACGAAAATTTTTCAAAAAGTCGACTCGAGAAATCATAGAAAAATTCCGAAACCTATACCAAGACAATTCTTACAAAAGCCCAAGCAAATCCCAATCCCAAAACCCCGGAAAATTTTTCCGAAACTAATGGAAATCCCTTTATACGACAAATTCGAAACATTAGAAATGGACTTTAGTCTTGACGAGATTGACGATCCATATCTTTTACCAATCGACAACACACGTAAGGCAAAATGGTATAAAAAAGAGGAATTAAAAAGAACAATGAACGAACGCGTAACAAGTTCGGAAAATTGGCGAATGCAGGAAAATTCGCAAAAAAGGAAAAACGATGCGAATGCGAAAGTATCGCAAAATTTAGGATTGGAAAAAATTATGACGACTGGAAATAAATTTCGTAGACTCTAGATACGAAATGGAAATTTCTTAAAGATTAATGCGTCAATTATTGCATTTCACGAAAAGCAAATGTAAAATAATTGAGGAAATCAAATAGACTTTTATTTTTAATTTTTTTTTTAGAAATTATTGGAAAGAAAATTCTTTTTTTTATGAAAATGTTACAGGTAATACTGGAAAATAAGGAGATTTGGCCATGCAGATTTTACAGGAATTATAGAAAACAAAAATGGGAAGGTCAAATAGATGGATACGAGCTGACGTCAACTGGAGCCAACTGGGATAAACGTCGAGAGGAACTGAAGGAACTGCTGGAAAATGGTCTTGCAGAAAATTCAAGGAAATTAGCGGAAAATTTTGTAAGGGGTTACACTTCGTTCCGTTTAGGGGAAGGGAAGTGTAACGTGGCGTTACGAATTCGCGGACAGACGCGACACTTGTTGCCTAGACTCGTTGCGCATATCAGTGTCGGTATTTCTGTGTCGTTTCCTTCGAATAGTTAGTTGTCAACCCATTCTACGGAATTTAAGTAAGTTAAATAAATACTAGTTTATACCATTTACTTGCTTATCTTTTCCTTTCCCACCTTTTCTCCCCATTATAATTGGAATTATCGGGCAACCAATTATAGAGTATAAAATTACAAGTTTGGAAACAAATTTTATATTTTTAGCAGCAACTTCAAGTACAAGGCATTTGTACGTTTTACTGAATAATAGAACATCGACGAATATATGTAGACATTATGCATTATCTTTTACTTTCTTCGGATCCACTAATCAGTTCTTTAAGGATTAGAGAAATAAGAAAAAATATTGATTTAACAGAAGATGCTAAAAGTCTTTTAATGGAATAATTTCTAAAAATTAGCTTACATTTTAAAATTTTATTTATGTTTTTTAGAAAGTTTCTTAAAAAAACAAATCGAATTTCTAAAAAGCAGAAAAATAATAAAATACCTTTGAAGTTTTTTTTTAATTTGCAAAGAATCATAAAATTTATAATGCATTTATTATTGTTTATAAATGTACATTACTAAATGTTAAATAAAGCTTATTTTTATTTCTTATTTTGAATTTCTTTAATACAGTCTCAATTTTACATCAATCAATAAAAGAGAGATTTCGGAAACACATATGAACAAAAAAATTTTGGTCATATTAATTCAAAAAATTTTAATTTTAGTAATCATCTGATGCAGCCTGGGCTCAAAAAAAGAGTTCACAGAAAAATTAGCCAACAAAAATAAGTAATTTTTGTTATTTTTAACAAAATCTCACATGCTGAATTTTAACAATTAGTTTATTGAATATTCGTATTCATAAAAAGAATGTTATTTACAAAAATTCTTATTTAATTTCAAATTTTTCACCAAACCCGGAAGTATTGAATTTGCTGTTTAAAATTTCGATAAAATGACTTAATATTTATGTACAATTACATTTAAAAAGTTGTAAATATTGATTTATTACAACAATTGGCTATTAACGCCATATATTAATAAGATCTGCATAGAATTTTCAAAGTTAAAACAATTTTTTGAGGTTAATATTAATCATAAATATTTTTAGGCAGTGATAGCTGGTAGTGCTAACCTTCCTGAGTATTTTAAAAAAAGAGCATTGAAATCGGTTGAAAATTGAGAAGTAGACAGATTTTTGTCCAAAAGTAGTCACTTTTTTCCCACTGTGCGGCTGCACGCGCACGGCCCAAAAACATACCAATCTTTAAATCACGATTTTTTGTAAATAGGGGAGACCGAGGTGAGTTGTAACAGAAGTAAGTTGTAACAAAGCCGATTTCTCGAAAGCTACGACCTTTTAAGAATTTTGAAAGCGTGAATTTATTACATTTTTGATTCACTATTTGATGCAAATTTACTTGACCACCTGAGAAAAGTTTTTGAGATGTATTTAATATGTGTGCAAAAAAATTTCTAAAAGTAAGTTTTCGGCCAAAATTTTGATACTTTATTATTCGACACATATTAAATTTTTGTTATTCTAATATTTACCTTAATTACTGCTGCATATCCTAGTTTCATGAAATGGTTTTGTTTTTTTGTGTCAGTCTCGAAATTTAAAATAAAAAATAATTATTCGAACCTATGCACAGTTTTTCGCACCTGGGCGAGTTGTAACAGGCTGTTTCAACTCACATCAATTAAATACGCAAATTTGTGCTTGATCGAATAGAGACTGTTTGGATTTTTGCTAAAGTATATTGTTTTATATTATGGCTTTAAAAGTATTTAGAATTTTACAAATTTTCGTGTAAATTATATTATTAAAATATTTTTCATATTTTCGAAAGTAAAAAAAATAATTATAAAAATATTTTTCGAATTGCTCTTTCATATACAAAAGTCAAAAATAATTTGTACTTATAGGTTTTTTTTATTATTGAGCTTGTTGCTCATTTTTAATTTAGTTTTCGGTTTAATTTGATTTATATTGATCTCATAAATTTTCTTACTCTAATTACTCCTTAAGTATTTAAAAATTCGCAGACAAAATTTTATTATTCTTAAAATACTATAAAATATATTATATAATATTATTCTTAGCTATTATAAAGCTCACCCCAATAGCACGTAATATTGGGAACATTCCAGCAATATGCCACGACATTGAGGCAATATTGGTAATGTTTATGCAATGTTCTCAATATCAAAGTAATATTACGTGCTACTGGGGCAAATTGTTATTATAAATCGTAATTAAATACGAAAGATTGGTTTAAAATATCTAATTAGTGTTAAAGAAAACAAAATATGTGATAACCTAATTCCAAAAATAAATGAAGGTATTAAAACGAGTGTTTTATTCGTTTTTAATTATAATATGTCTTTACTAACTAATTAAATTTACTTTACTAACTAAACTAAGGATTAAAAATTAATTTTTTTCATTAAAATCAGAAAATTTGCAACTGTTACAACTAACGTCGACATGTATTACAACTCACCTTGGTACTAGGTGAGTTGTAACACCGAGAACTGTTTTGGATTTTGCAAATTTTTTGTAAACCCTTACAACTTTATACATTTTTCATTTTTGATTCACATACAACACAAAACTACCTATCAAAAAATACAAAGCTCATGAAAATGGGACAATTTTTGGCTGAGTTATACTGGATAATGTAAAAATCGTTTCAACTCACCTCGGTCTCCCCTATAACTGTCAGAAATTTAACAAATATACCATTCGATAGATTATTAAATTCTACAATTAATAATACATAACTGAAAATTTTAATAATTTATACAAAGATTGTAGCAATTGACAAACTTGACAAAAAAATTTTAAAAATACAATTTTTTGGAAATTTTTTTAACCTCTGCACATTTTTTGAAAATTGCAGAAAAAATTTGAAACTTATATAGGTGTGATCATTCAAGTCTCATCTTTAATTTAAGACCAAAAAAATTTAAAAATCTTAATCGGTTAGCGAGATATCATTATAAACGGATGAGCATTTTCAACCAAAAACCGTTCAAAATCGACTAATTCAATGCATTTTTTAAAAAACATGCTCGGACGTTTATAATGGTATCTCACGAACCGAATAAGATTTTTAAACTCTTTTGGTCTTAAATCAAAGATGAAATTTAAATGATCACACTTGTGTAAGTTTCAAATCTTTTCTACAATTTTTAAAAAATGTGCAGGGGATGAAAAAATTTCCAAAAAAATTGTATTTTTAAAAATTTTTTGTCAAATTTGTCGATTGCTGCAATCTTTGTATAAATTATTAAAATTTTCAGTTATGTACCATTAATCGTAGAATATATTTATCTTTCGAATGGTACTTATATTTGTTAATTTTCTGACATTTGTATTTACAAAAAAATCGTTATTTAAAGATTGGTATGTTTTTGGGCCGTGCGTGTGCAGCCGTACCGATAATTCCCGACGGTAGTGTAGGTGGCCCACTTCTGTCTACAAAATCATGATATCGCAAATTTCTCTTTTTTTGCAAAAAGATGTTAAACAATATGTTAAAATTAAAAAATTTTAAATTTGTGTTTGCCTAAAGTTAGGTAACCCCTCTCTCTACAAATAAACGCAATAAATGTTTAAAAATGTTAATTTCTGAATATTCTAAAGCATAAAAGGCTGATTCTAAAAAAATGTCGAAAATGGCTTTTCCAAGTTTATCAATTTTTTTTAACTTATTATTGAATTTTTTCACAAACCGTATAGTTTATGCCTTATTTGATTTAAATATTATCATGGTCCCTAACTTTTTTAAGTTTAAATTAAATATAAAGATAAAAAATTTTTTCTGAAAATGAAGGTATAACAGAGTTGTTAGGGAATGATTTTTAATATTTTTATATTTATTTACGCTTATTTGTTTTGCCAAGTTTGGCTAGTACAAGCGGAGGTTCGCATTACATAAATTAGTTGATATAAAGATTTGAATTTTTATAAATTAGACGATCATTCATAATTTTCATTAAAAGATTAACAAAAGCTTTAATACGTGAGCATTCCGAGGAAGTCAGAATGTCTAGACAAACATCATACCGATCGAAAGTATTGGAGACCTGAGTAAAAAACTTATTCCATAGGTGTTCACAAGAAGGACACTCTAACAAAATATGGAAAAAGCTCTCTTCCTTACGGCGACAAAAAGGACAAATAAAATCCACAGGAAAAGAATAAGAAAACTTTCCTCTTAAAATCGGCCAAAAATATTTTTTTTCTATTCTGTATCGAAAAAAAACAGATACGTATTTTTTTATTTATGTTTAATTGTCTAAATTTTCGAGTTATGAATTTTCGAAAATTTGGACTTTTAATTGTAGACCTATATTCAGTAGCTTATAAGTCCGAAAATATTGAGTTTAGGAAAAAGTTGTCAAAGAATGAAGGTTTTAGTTTTTTTCGACTTTTAAGAAATGTAAACAAAAAAATTTTTTTTTTAATTTTTTAATAAAAAAAAATTTTTTATAAACAAATTAATTTTTTTTAACTTTGGGCCGGATTTTTTATTATTTTTTTTTATTTTTTTGTACCTTATAATATAAAGAAGATTTTCCAAAAAGTCCCGAAATGGGCCTGATGTGTTAAATGAGTTTTAAAATATTTTCAAAAATCACTTGCAGGCATCACAGTGGGATTTTTTTACAATTAACTTTCTAAAACTGTCTACAAGGTATAATTTTTAATAAATTTGAGTGTTCTTTGTTTTACATGAAAGGGTCTACGCTGTAAACAGTTTTAAAAAGTTAAATGTAAAAAAATCCCACTGTGATGCTTGCAAGTGATTTTTGAAAATATTTTAAAACTCATTTAACACATCAGGCCCATTTCGGGACTTTTTGGAAAATCTTCTCTATATATTATAAGGTACAAAAAAATAAAAATTTAAAAAAAAATTTTTTTGTTTACATTTCTTAAAAGTCGAAAGAAAACCAAAACTTTCATTTTTTGACAACTTTTTCCTAAACTCAATATTTTCAGACTTATAAGCTACTGAATATAGGTCTACAATTAAAAGTCCAAATTTTCGAAAATTCATAACTCGAAAATTTGGACAATTAAACATAAATAAAAAAATACGTATCTGTTTTTTTCGATACACAATAGAAAAAAAATATTTTTGGCCGATTTTAAGAGGTCGACTTAAATCTCACGTGGAATTGCCCATATATATCTGTTTAATAACCTTATTTGAGCAAAAACTCTTTTAAAAAAAAGGCAACCTTAAAGCAAGATACGATTGTGTACCTGGAAGCAGACTCAATGAGGATAAATTAAAAGACTTTTAGAAGCCACATAATGATCTTTATCCCTTATTTCTATGAAAATCTTATGAAGCTTCAAGATCTTATCCTTATTTCGCGTAATAGTGTCCAAAGATAAGTCATCATCTTTATTTAATCCCCCCCTTAAGATAAGAAAATTTCTCCATTGGGCATACCAGTTTAGTTTGTACTCAAGACTCTTCTCCGCCAGAGACTTTAGCCTTTCGAAGCACAGTCTGGGGTATCTAGAATTTTCCATACTGGAAATTCTGACAATCCAGTTAAGTATGTACCTCAAGACACCATGCTCAAGACTTAGAGAACCCGTTTCCAATCTAATTGCTTAACTTGGAGTGTTCAAAGGTTACCAAAGTAGTCTCTTAAAAAAATTTAATTGTACCCTCTCTATCAAATCTAAATGTTTAAAACCCCTGACTTGAATACTATAGAATAATGTGCTCACAGCTAGACTATGAAAAAGTCTGCAGTGGACGTTCCAAGGTACATTCCCCAAAGAATTAGTAATCCCGAGAATGCTTCCAACAGCGGAGTTAGCTGCACTAATTGCCCCTGTTGCCGCCGGGAGAAACAAGCATAAATTATCAAAAGGAACACCCAAATTAGTATAATGCTTTACAACCTGGATTTGATCCTCACCAAATCGGAAAGATTTAAAGTTATGCGCCGATGAATTCGCAGATTTTGTAAAAATAATAATTTTAGTTTTTTGCGTATTGACAGTTAACTTGTTCAATTCACAGTAGGCTTTTAAAGCTTTTAGTTTTCTAGAAAGCTCCACAGGAGAATCAGAGAGAAGGACATAGTCGTCAGCATAACCAAGAACCAAATTTCATTCTTACTGTCAATTGAAAGACCCCTGCAATTATTTTTTAAAAGAAAATCATCAAAATCAGAAATGAACAGCAAAAACAAATATGGACTTAGAACTTCTCCCTGAAGAACACCCTGGGTAACCTTAACATAATCTGTAGAACCCTCATATGTCCTGATACAAGTAACAGCCGTCGAATAAAAACTCTTTATAATATTAATTATCTTCGTACTCAATCCGAGATTATGCAATTTCTCCCACAATAAAGAATGCGAAACAGATGGGAAGGCCCCCTTGAAGTCAACGAAAGTAGCATAAACCACCGCCCCTGGATTTCTTAAATGAATTTGAATTACCGTTAAAAGCGTAAATAAATTATCGAGACAACTCCTGCCTCTTCTAAATCCAGATTGTGATTCTGGAATCAAGTTGAGATCTGTTGCCTATGTTACTAACTGATCACAGATGATTTGAGAGAATATTTTTGCAACACAATTAACAAGTGTGATGGGTCTGTAATTTTCAGGGTTGTCCATACTGCCCTTTTTATAGAGCATAAATGTGGACAATTTACCCCAGGCCTTTGGAATTGTCTCTGTCTCTAAAATTAAATTAAAAAAGTGGTGAATATATAAAATCCAATTTTGCGGTAGGTGTTTGTAAAATTCGTAGCTTATCTCGTCGACTCCGGGAGCCTTGCCATTTTTACATTTTGACAAAGAAAACAAAATTTCGTCAATACTAATGTCACAATCTAAAGTAGGGTGGGATATTCTACAAGTTGTAGAGCTCAATGAATTATTAACTGAAAATGGGTAGCTATTATGGAGGAAGTTTTGCCATTTAGATAAATTAACACTACAAATTCGCGAAGAAGTAATTCTTCTTGAGTTTACAATTTTCCAAAATTGTCCAGAATCTTTACAATTCTCAAGTTTATTTAACAATTCTTTACGATAATAATTCTTCTTAGCAAATAACAACTTACTTAATTCACTCTTTTTAAATAAAAAATCATCTTTATAATGAGAAGAAAAATTGTTAGTTTTGTCCAGTTTCAATGCAGATCTAAGTTTATGTTTTGCGACATTACATTCCCTGTCAAACCAAGGTTTGTTAATATTACGATTACAACGTACCCTCTCACGCATCATATTCAGGTCTCCCGCTACACGAAACATAACATCAATCAAGGTATCATTCAAGCCCTCCACATCCTGATACATTTCTGCCACCTCTCTTCTTCATGCCATATGATTAGCAAAAATATCTGCCTTTTTAAAATCAAAAAACAATCCTTTCCTTTGAGAAGGCAATTGACAGTTATTCACAATATTAAATTCAGAAGATAAAAACAAAGCAACTGGCAGGTGGTCAGAGAGAGTAGGGATGTGTAAGACTTGAAAATCCCGACACATAAACAAGCCGTCAAGAGAACACCAAACCAAGTCTATAACACTGTGCCCTTGCGCTCCTACAAAAGTATAATTTGCGGGATTGTCACCCGATGAGCGACCATTTAACAAGATAAAATTACATATTTCCATATAATCGACCAGTAGTTTGCCTCTAAAATTCACAACTTTATCAAAAGAATTTCTATTAACATTGGAAAATGAAGAATTAAAAATTGGAGGATCCAGTTTATTTAATGTCCCAACTCTACCAGTAAAATCTCCCCCCACAATAATAGGTAAGCACGAATAATTTTCGCTAACAGATATCAGAGCTCAAGTAAAATCGTCAAGATAAGAATAAAAATCAATAAGTGGGGAGAAATAAGTTAGTCCTAAAATAAAACAGTTAAAATGAGATTGGAATTTAGCTATAATGTGAGTGGGTACATTTGATAAAAGTTCCACCTTATAGAAATTTTTATTAAATTCAAGCAACAAACCACCCTTAGCTCTGCCAATCCTATTTGTCCTCAGAGCAGGAGCAACAACCGACATAAAGTTGGTCGAATTATGAAACTTTAAATCATTATTCGTTGACCACGTTTCACTGATCGCCAAAATATCCATATCACCAATCTCGTCTCTAATATCCGCAGCATTACTAAAACCATGAACATTCCAAAAAATTATTCTTGGTTGAGTTGGGAGGATAGGGGTAATGGTCGATGTTAATGAATGCAATGCAAGATTGCAATCATATTGCTGCTATGCTGTCGACTGCAAATCCATTTGTTCAGAAGAGCTCGGTTTTGTAACTGCTGGTGTTTCCAAGGTGGACGATTTATCCGACTTAAAAAAGGAGTCAATTCTCTTATTAGAGTTCATAATTTTCGGGTCCATGACTATTAATTTGTAGCGACGATTACGTTTTTTCTTTATCATCTCCCCGGGTTTTGAAGGAACTGGTGTCTCGTAAGATGAATCTGACTCACCCTCTACAGAAATTGAATTAGGTTGATTATTCTTCGCCAATAATAAGGTAATTTCACTTTCAGAAACCAAGGTGTCATCGACGAAAATTTTGGTACCTCTTAAAGTAGCAATATAATCAGCCTCTTTAAGCTTGCGAACTTTGTCCAAAAGTCTGCGGCGTATGTCTCTCTCTTCGGGAGAACGATCATTTGCAATGACAAAATTCATAGCTTTAAAGTCACTAATCTTTAAAAAAGCACTTTTGACCCATCTTGCGGCTATAAATTTGATCAAAACTGGGCGGTTTCCGATTACTTTACCTAAACGGAAAACATCTTCGATAGCAATATCAGGAATTTGAAGACCAATTTTAGAAAAAATATCTAGAACCGAGCCAAGAAGATTGGCGTTAATTCTCTCCGAGTCTTCTAATTTGAATAGAATTATATTTTTCGCTCTGTCTCGCTTTTCCACAGTAGCTATCTTTCTGTTTGAATCGGCTATTTTCCCTTCGAGGTCATTAACTTTTTCACCAAGAAAATCAATATTCAATCGAATCTCCGATCGCAAGTCATTGTGAGATTGTGTAAGAGTGTCAATCGATGAAAATAAATGATTCCATCTCTGTTCATCCGAAAAAGAACTAGCGGTCGAACTCATCATTGTTTATATTCAGTGAAAGGAACAACAAACAAGGGGAAAGTATAAAGTTGAGTGAATAGAATAAATTAAATTTGAAAAGTTTTTCCGAAAAATACTCAAACTTCACTTCTTCACAAAAAAGTCACTGCTATTCCTTAAAAAAATAAATGAGTCCAAAAAGTTGCAAAGATTTAAAATCACACAACAAAATTACAGAAAACATTCTAAAAATGAATCCACTTATGAAGAGAGATTAACATCGCACAGACAGTCAAAATGCAGTAAAATAAAAAGGGAAGAGTAAATATACAAATTAACTCCAAGTAAAAGTGATTTAAATAATTTTCACATTTAGCAAAACCAAAAACCGTATTAAACATTAACGATTTAAAATTCAAAATATATCAGAGTAAAGTATAAAGGTGAGAAATCACGAAACACGTCTTTACTCATTGACAGTTCAAGCGAGACTCGAATGATTTTTAATATGATTCCACAATAATTAAAAACTCTGTGAAGCGCCAATTATTCTTTTATTGCAAAACAATAATAATTTAATAATTTTATTAAAAAATTATAATAATTAAATCTACAATGTAACAATTTAATTGTTACGAACAAAACACAGTGATTTATTAAAGTAATATTAAATAATTTAAATGACAAACTTTGATTTCTATAATCAGTCTAAAATTTTACTTATGTTTTTAAGATTGTTAAGATAAGGATATATTTTCATATTAAAAATCTACGTCGTAGAATAATAATGAAAGAGAATCTAATGTACTTTTCAAGTTGTTTTAAGAGAAACGAGAAAAAAAGTATTAAAACTAATTTGAAACACTTATAAATATTAATTAAAGTTCATTTATTGAAATTACGTTGCGCACCGGTTGAGGTTTTAATGATTTTAATTAACGAATTTATAATTTTTTAACAGAAAAATAAGTCAAAAATGTATAAAAATGATAAACAGAATCTTCATTACAGAAATTTGTTGTTTAGTAAAACAACAAATTTCTGAAAAATATTTTATTGTTTAAGTGCACAAAATAGCCCCATAGAATCCTGGTTTTTCAGTTTTTTTTCACTTTTCTCTTAAAATAGTCAATAAGAAGTTAGCGCATTGCGTATGTATCATCACAACACAATTGCCAACAAATATCCAGCTCAGTTTATGAGACACATTAAAAGTCTAGAAGATCTGGTATAATTTTTCCGAACTTTCAAAATTTTTGACACAATTTTTCCGTTTTTAGAAATTTTTTTGCCAACTGACAAAAAATTAAATAATAACATTTATTGCTCTTTATTGTCATGTAATCAAACTTTAAATTAACAAAATAATTCATTTCAATAATTATATTCATTAAAAACCTCGCGTTCACAAAATAGCCCCAGTTGACGGTACTGAAATAAATAAAGCAAATATAAATATTTTACACCCTGAAAAATGATATTGTCAATTCCGACACACGAGTATGGTTAGAACGTATAGCTGAAACAGCAATACTGTATATGTCAGTCCTATATCCACCAATATAATATGTGAGAATTGGCTATATTTATGGCAGTACCATAAATATATTTTTTTCAGTGCACTTATTAAGAAATACATCATTCCCTCACAAGGATCATTCCCTCATCAAAAAATATAATGAGGGAATGATTATGAGGGAATGACGAAACGAAACAAAATGACCATAATCTCAAAAACATAACCTTACTTTCTTATGTACGAAGAAAAGTACGATATTACTACTTGAACCACATGCAAAGATACTATGATTATTAAATAAAAAAGTGCTTAGCGTTATAGAACGCAAATGAGGGAATGACGTTAAAAAATGTAACATTTAACAAACTTATTGACAAATTAGTTTTAACAAAACATCCTTTCTACAACCATTCACTCTAGTGTATGTTGTCAATGACAATGTTGACAACTTTGAAAAAAATTAAAGCTGGGCTTCGAATAGGTCTTCAAATTTTGCTCCAATCACACTGTTTTAAAACGGTGAGGGAATGATAAGTTTTTCAAGGACAAATTTTGAAGTATAATTAAAAATATTTCCATTGGCTTTTTTTAAATTCCAAACTTATGTAGTTACAGTCAATACTATCTTATATAAGTAAAAAATAAGATAACCAACAATTTGTAAGGAATTTTACGTTTTGAGTTAATAATTCTCTTCCAATTTAGCAATTGGGACATAGTAAGGGAATGATTTTCAGGGTAATTTCTTGGACATATCTTTTTTGTTTATCATATAAAAAATAAATTTGTTCCATAAATTCAAACATCTAGTACAGTAGTTTTATTAAAAAGAATAACTTTTTATAATTGACGATCCTGATTTACAGTAATCATTAAGGACATCAATTTCGATTTTTTCTTAGAATCAGCCAAAAACCAAAGTGTGGCCCACTTCTGTCGGTACTACTCTACAATATTATAGATAAAAAACCCAACTGACCGGTTTACCCCAATGGGTGGGGCAAACCGGCCAGTTTACAAAATTTTTTAAAGTTAACACAGCAACTAAACAATAAAAGGTAAAGTATAGGTGTCTCTGGGAAAAAGTTGCGCAATTAAATGATCTTTCAAAGAAGCTAATGGAAAATGAAATCGGTTGGTTCATTTAGTCACAAGAGTCAAAAAACAATATTTTTCAATATTATTATTATATATATAATAATTAAAATTAAAAAAATAATAATTGTAAAATTTTCTAAAAATTGTAACAAATAATTACAAAATCCTTCCTTTTAAAACATCAAAAAATTTAGAAAATAGTATTTTTATTTTATTGAATTATTATTATTATTATTATTATTATTATTATATATTATATTTAAACTTGTATTAACATTTTAGCTGTACAATTTGCTTTGATACTATTATTATATTTCAGAGGAAGTGCCGTATTTAGAAATTGAAGAAAACCGATCAATTAAGAAAATAGAGGGAGCCGAGAAAATAGATGTTGAGTCTATGTTGGACTGCTGGAAAGCCCTACTTTTGAATTAATTTAATAAAACAGTTATTAATTAATTATTAAAAAAGTTAAATAAATTTATGAAAAAATAATTTGAGTTTTTATATTTTAACCTCTTAACCGTTCGATGGTCTCTAAAATTTGTAGGTTATGTGCGACTTACAGTTAACGCCCAAGAAAAACGGCACTGTCTGTTTGAAATGACGTGAAATTAGTAAACAACCGTTTTCGAACAAGTTTTTCTTTGCACACAGTCACTTTTACAAAATCTGACAACGTACTTTTATCATAAATGTTTTGAATTGTCTGAATTCAAAAGATTTTGTTAATCCATGCAGAAACGCGGTTGCAGGATTGGAAATACAAAAGTAATGTAATGACAAGCGGCAAGACGTATGTTACAGCCATTTTCTCAGTAGAGGCCGGGCAGAAGCATGCAGGGAGCCTAAAGGCTCAGCTGTTAAAATTATTCGCATTATATTGCTATGGTAATTCCAATGCTGCAACCGTGTTTCTGCATGGATTAACAAAATCTTTTGAATTCAGACAATTAAAAAATTTGTGACAAATGTACGTTGTCAAATTTTGTATAAACCCTATTGAAAATCTCCATATGGGAAACCACATGGGATCCAATGTCAAAAACCATGTAAAACCCTACTTCCATGAAGGAAACCACGTGGTTTACCATGTGGTATCCCATGTCAAACCATATGGTAAATTGAGACAGGATTTTAGTTAGGAATAGACATGGGGAATTTGAACAGTTCATCTATGCATAAAACCATATCAAATCCCACATGTTTTTCACAGTCAAATCCTAAACCGAATCCCATGTGGAAAACAGTATCATTTATTTATAATTATTTTCTCAAGTCAATCCCCAAGTGAAAAACAGTATCATTTATTTATAATTAATTTCCCATGTCAAATCCTAAACCAAATCCCATGTGAAAAACATTATCCGCCTTATTGAATATTCCTACATGGGAATCCACTTGGAATTTTACAAGGGATTTCACATAGGATTTTATATGGGAATTGACATAGAATTTCATGCAAGATTTCACCTAGGATTTAATATGAGATATCACATAGTATTTTATTAAAGATCCAATGAAGAAATTTTCAAAGGACTAAAAATTATTTAATAAAAAATTAAATAATAAGTAGTATTAGTGTTACAAGTCATCAAAAAAGTAAAAAAACGATCATTTGAAACACGTTCTCTCTGCTACAGGTTCTCAGCTTTTGTATACTTCCAGAATCGTCTCAACAGCGAGAGAAGTCACTTTCGCCACCTAGCGGTGAAAGTATAGGAGCGACAGTAATCTTTATCATTACTAAGGAAACCATGTGGATTACCACGTAGGATTCCATGTGGTTTCCTACGTGGGGATTTACATGGGATTTTACTTAGGAATTTAAGTAGAAATAAATTCCCTAATAAATGGGATTTGGTTTAGGATTTGACATGGGAAAATAATTATAAATAAATGATACTGTTTTTCACTTGGGGATTGACTTGGGAAAATAATTATAAATAAATGATACTGTTTTTCACATGGGATTCGGTTTAGGATTTGACTGTGAAAAACATGTGGGATTTGATATGGTTTTATGCATAGATGAACTGTTCAAATTCCCCACGTCTATTCCTAACTAAAATCCTGTCTCAATTTCCCATATGGTTTGACATGGGATACCACATGGTAAACCACGTGGTTTCCTTCATGGAAGTAGGGTTTTACATGGTTTTTGACATAGGATCCCATGTGGTTTCCCATATGGGGATTTTCAATAGGGAAGTGTCTGTGAACAGAGAAAAATTTGTTAGAAAATGAATGTTTACCAATTTCACGTCATTTAAACCGGTTAGTGCCGTATTTGTTGGGTGATAACTGTTAGTCGCACATTATCGAGAAATTTAAGGGTGATGGAGCCATGTCAAAAAATTGGCAATTATTTTAATTTTATCCTAATTTTCACTTGGAATTTTCGCCGACGGATTATGACGTGAAAATAAAAGTAATAATATCAGACTTTTGTGTAAATTAAAGATAAAAGTGGTATACAGAGCTGTACGTTGCGATGTTAAATTTTATTTACGCAGATATTAGAAATTAATTAAAATATAAATGTATGTAATGACGTACACTCACTCGTTATGATGTATGTATACATGTGTATGTAAACAACACTTAACAATAGAAATTGAGTGTATTTGATTACTAAAGAAGCATGGAAAAGATTTTTCATTATGTGAAATAATAAAAAATTATATTTCTAATCAACAACATAAAAAACACCTACTAAATTGACAATTGGCGAAAACAATATTTGACAGTATTTTGACATTAGCAGTAGAACTTCTGAAATGATACAGAACGTCTGAAATGTGAAACTTTGTGTTATCAGGGTTGGGAACATAGAAATTACTTATATAAGTTCATATTAAGGTACATCTACATCTTTTTTTTAGAAAATTGCTTTCACACGCCACTTTTCTGATAGAATAGGAAAATTTATTCCCAGCAAGAATATTAAAATATAGTTTATTTTCTCTAAACTTTGCTAAAATGTTACTATTATTAGTAGAAGTGTAAATATTAATTTTTTTTTAATTTGATAAAATATTTTTTGAGTTATGGAGTTTCAAAATTTTGATTGTTTGAAAATATATTTTTTTCGATTTAATATATTTATAAGTAAAATTAATCGAATTTAAAGTATGAATAATGATTTTTAAAGGGGTTCTCACGGGCTATAAGCTGGTGATGAAAAAAAATTGTTTTCTGTCAGTTTTACCTTGAAATTTAAGGTCAAATTCTTAATTTCAATATACAGTAGAACCCGGTTAATACGATCCCGTTTAATACTATTTCCCGCTTAAGACGCTCATTTATGGTGGTCCCTGCAATTAAAGACATACATTTTATATCCCACCTAATACGTTTTCCCGCATAAGACGCATTCTTAGTGCGGTCCCTACAGAATCGTATTAACCAAGTTCTACTGTATCTCAAAATCGGTGTTTTTTATTTTTTCGTAACCTATCCCAATCGAAAGCTTACCTTTTTTCTTATGAGCCATGTAAAAATCAGAGTCAGTGGTACCATGGAACTTTTTGAAGAAATTAATTATAAATCATCATTTTCTATGTAAAATAATGATAAATTATTATTTCCCTCAAAAATTCTTATGGTCCCACTCTGATTTTTATTTTTCACATGGCTCATAGAAAAAAGGTCACCAGCTTATAGCCCGTGAAAACCCCTTTAAAAATCACTATTCATACTTTAAATTTGAATAATTTTACTTATAAATATATTAAATCGAAAAAAATATATTTTCAAAAAAATCAAAATTTTGAAACTCCATAACTCAAAAAATATTTTATCAAATTCAAAAAAAAATTAATATTTACACTTCTACTAATAATAGTAACATTTTAGCAAAGTTTAGAGAAAATTCATTTTTTTACCTGGGCAGTTGAGGAATTTTGCCCCATATGTTCGTAATTTGTGGCTACGTTTTATTTTTTTACTCCGAATCCCTTTGAGATCCCAAGATAAAACCCCTAAAAAGAAAATAAAAACTTTTATCCAAATAAAAAAAGATTAAACTCCTCTAATTTCTAAAGTGCTGTTTTCTTATTCGTTTTTCAATTTAAAAATAGCCAGATTATTTAATTTTTAAAAATGTAACATTTAGTCTCAACCCCTAAAAAGAAAATAAAGACTTTTCACCAATAAAAAAAAGATTTAAACTCCTCCTATTTCTAAAATGCTGTTTCATATTCGTTTTTTAATTTAAAAATGGCTAGATTATTTAATTTTTAAAATTGTAACATTTAGTCTCAACCCCTAAAAAGAAAATAAAGACTTTTGGCCAATAAAAAAAAGATTTAAACTCCTCCTATTTCTAAAATGCTGTTTTCTTATTCGTTTTTCAATTTAAAAATGGGAAGATTATTTAATTTTTAAAAATGTAACATTTAGTCTCAACCCCTAAAAAGAAAATAAAGACTATTCACCAATAAAAAAAAGATTTAAACTCCTCCTATTTCTAAAATGCTGTTTTCATATTCGTTTTTTAATTTTAAAATGGCGAGATTATTTAATTTTTAAAAATGTAACATTTAGTGTCAACCCCTAAAAAGAAAATAAAGACTTTTCACCAATAAAAAAAAGATTTAAACTCCTCCTATTTCTAAAATGCAGTTTTTCTTATTCGTTTTTTAATTTAAAAATGGCGAGATTATTTAATTTTAAAAAATGTAACATTTAGTCTCAACCCCTAAAAAGAAAATAAAGACTTTTGGCCAATAAAAAAGGATTAAACTCCTACCATTTCTAAAATGCTGTCTTCTTATTCGTTTTCTAATTTAAAAATGGCGAGATTATTTAATTTTTAAAAATGTAACACATAGTTTCAGCATCTAAAAAATAAAGACTTTTGACCAATAAGAAAAGATTAAACTCCCCCTATTTCTAAAATGCTGTTTTCTTATTCGTTTTTCAATTTAAAAATGGGGAGTATATTTAATTTTTAAAAATGTAACATTTAGTCTCAACCCCTAAAAAGAAAATAAAAGACTTTTGGCCAATAAAAAAAGATTAATCTCCTACCATTTCTAAAATGCTCTTTTCTTATTCGTTTTGTTTATTTTTAAAAATATATCACAAGGTTTCAACCCCTAACAACAGAAATTATAAAACTAATATTTAAAGTCCTTCTGTTTACTGAAAGCAATTTTTCTATTCGTTGCGTTGATTATAATAAATACAGAGAATTTAAAATTTTTAAAAAATATAACATTTAGTCTTACACGGAAAAAATCTTGGGTGACGTGCCGTTCCAAGTAGACCGAAAATGTACGAATGCGATACGACTTTAGTTTGGAGGAGCTGCATTTCCAACTTGGGCGTGCTGAACGCCCAAGATGCGGCTATTGCAGTCCCAAGGTTTTGAGTCTCAAATCTTGGGTGTTCAGCGCCACCAACATGGGAACGTAGATTTCCCAAATTGAGAACGTAGCACATCCAAACTATAGTTCCCCCACTTTCCGACGATTGGGATTGCACGTCACCCAAGATTTTTTCCGTGCATCCTTTAAAGAAAAAAGAATAACCAATAAAAATAAGACTCAAACTTTTCGTATTTATTAAAAGTAAGAAAATGAATTGACCGAGTCAAATGTAGACAAATGTAGACCAGCCCCGTCCGACTCTCTCAATTTTCTATAGGACGTCTCGGCAAATATATGACCACTACTTGAGTAGTATTAACTTCTACCACCAGACTGCGCCGCTACGCTTCGGCCTGTGGGAATTTGATAATTGTTTAATAAATAAATTAACGATAAATGTTCAGAAGGCTTCCCAACAATTACGTGTCCATTTAATAAGGTTTAAATAAATATTAATCGTGAATATAAGTATTATTAAAATGATTTATTGTAGCCGTGTAAAAGGCGTGCTACACAAACGTGATCCCAGACGCAACTGATTATAAAGGCGCGAACACACATTCTCACATACGTGTTACTCACACATGCTCGGTCATGCTTCATACGCAAGAGAAAAGATTTCTCTATAGTGAGAAGCAACGTCGGTAAATACGTTTGCTACGAACCCCACAGTACTCCCCCCTAAGTGTTAACGTTTACAAAATTTGCAAAAATACACTCAGTGCGGTTTGAATTGTGCGGTCGAAGATAAATATTCAATGAAAAATAACAAAGTGTTTAAGAAAAAGTTTAACAAAATGATAAAAAATATAAGTCTCTAGTGCACTAGTGTAGAAGATTCAAAAAGAAATAAAAAATCATCGTCGATCGACTCTATGTAAAAGTAAGTAAATAAATATAAATCATTATTAGCATGCAAAAAAGAAAATATTTGAATTTAAAAATATTTTTCGCAAGTGATAAAATAATATTTAAAAAGAAAAGAGAAATATCGCTAAAAATTTTCGCAGTCATATCAGTCTTGTTTCTTTTTTCAAAAATTATTATATTATTTTTTAAAAGAGACCTTCTTTTTAATTACATATGTTCGTAGAACAGGTCTCGGATTAACATTAAGGTCACAATGCGAAGTCGATGGTGCAGCAATATTCTGCATCGTCGAAGTATTGTTTGGTACCATTTTTGGTTTATTTTTGTTCAAAATTATTTTCTTTGGTTGTTCATTATTAATTGGTGTATTGATCGTTTGCGTAATATTAGACTGTACATTGCTCCTATCATCATTTAAATTTGAATTATCGTTAAGTACAAAAAATGCTGGTTTTAAATTTTCAATCGAGATTTGTTTGCTGTTACCATTAATCTCGACTTCGAAAACTCTGTCGGATGTTCGTTTAATAATTTTGTGTGGACCCGAATAAGGACATTCGAGTGACTTTTTCAATGTCCCGACTTTAACAAAGACATGAGAGCAGTTGTACAAATCCTTATAGAAAAATATCTTTTTTTTGTGTTTGTGCTCAACTGGCACTGGTTTTACCAACCTCATGTATTCCCTAAATTCTTCAATAAAAATTTGACGATCGGCCGAGAAATCTTCCGGCAACACGAATTCGCCCGGTATCCTGAGGGTGGTTCCGTACAAGTATTCGGCCGGCGACGCCCCCGAATCCAGAATATTATTACGCAATCCCAACATCACGGTTGACAAGGAATAAATCCATTTATTATTACTATGACACATTATTGCCGCTTTTAACGTGCGGTGCCAACGTTCTATCATCCCGTTTGCCGCTGGGTGATAAGGAGTAGTCCTTATTCTATTACATCCCGTCAAATTTAACAGTGCTTTAAAGAGACGCGATTCAAATTGGCTACCTTGATCTGTCGAAAGCGTTTCCGGTGAACCAAAACGAGTAATCCAATTATCGAAAAACGCGCGACACACGGTTGAGGCTTCAATATCTTTTAAGGGGATTGCCTCGGGCCAACGAGAGAACCTGTCGATTAATGTTAAACAATATTTATACCCGTCGCAGATTGGCAGGGGACCGATTATGTCCATGTGGACATGTTGGAACCGACTATCGGGTGCGACGAAGTGAGACGGCAATGCAATGGTGTGTCTTGTAACTTTTGCCCGCTGGCATTGTAGACAAGACCGGCACCAATTTTTAATGTCTTTATTCATGCCCGGCCACACGTATATTTTACGAATTAGACGATCAGTAATTTTACCTCCCGGATGTGCAGAATTATGCATTGAATTAAAAATTTGTTTACGGAGAGAACGCGGTATGTAAGGACGGAGATTATCTCCAGACATGTCGCAAATAATAGCTACGTTATTCCAATCGAATCTTTTCAATTTCAATGACGAATTCGAATCATTAGTAATCAACTTTAATTCCTCATCTTCAATTTGAGCTTTTGAGAGCTCTGCCAGTTCAATTTCAGGAGAAAAGGTGATTGCATCGGCTCGCGATAATGCATCGGCAACAACGTTATCGATCCCGGGAAGATATTCGATTTGCGAAGTAAATTGAGATAAGAACGAAAGTTGTCTCTGTTGTCTTGAAGAGGCTTTTTCGCTATTTTTTTGAAAGGCATAAATTAACGGTTTGTGATCCGTAACGATTTTAAATTCGTGTCCTTCCAAAAAATACCGAAAATATTTGACTGACTCATAAATTACTGTTAATTCGCGGTCATACGCGCTGTATTTTGATTGTGCCGAATTAAATTTTTTTGAATAAAAGGCTAGCGGCTAGCGTTTCTAAGCCCGAATGGCATAAATAGGAACTCGAACAATCCGAACGGAGTAGTCACGGCTGTTTTTGGTACGTCCTCTGGGAAAATTGGTATTTGGTGGTAAGCCGCGTGCAAATCTAATTTAGAAAAAAATTTTTTACCATTTAAATTAATTGCAAAGTCGTGTAGAAAAGGTATAAAAATTTATCCGGAACCGTTATTGTGTTCAAAAGTCTGTAATCGCCGCAAACTCTCCACTGGCCATCGCTCTTCAGGACCATGTGGATGGGCGAAGCGTAAGCTGCACACGAAGGTCGACATTTTTTTGCCTCGGTTAGAGCTTTAAAATGAGCTTTTGCCACTGCTAACTTGTCCAGCGGAAGACGACGCGGTCGTTGCGAAACCGGTGGACCTTTCGTTACAATGTGATGAAAAACACCGTGTTTGACTTTTATCTCGTTTTTTGATATGTTAATAATATCCGGATATTTATTTATAATATTATACAACGGTGACGACTTATCAATCGAGCTAATGTCTGTGACATTAGCTTTTTTAAAAAAACAAATGGCATTATCACCTGAATTTAAATCTAACAATTTACGATTTTGTAAATCAACCGATAATCCGAAATATGAAAGGAAATCGGCGCCGATAATAGGGTATGGAACCGATGCAATACAAAAATTCCACGACAAATTTCGACTAAACCCAAGATCAAGATTTAATTTGCTACCACCATATGTATTTATCTGCGAATTATTCGCAGCATAAATAACATAATGTGGAGCTTTAGATTCTTGACGGGAATTTGCCGGAATTATTGACACATCCGAACCGGTGTCGATTAGAAAAGATAACCCTGATTTACGGTCTTTAATATGTAAACGTTTAGAAAGTGAATGACTATTTAAGCAATTAATTTGACGCGGCGTAATTAGTTTTCCGATGAGGTACCGGCTTGCATGAGACATGGAGCTACACACTTGAGTGCTTTATCTCCAAATTTCGCGTGATAAAAACATAATTGGTTATTGTTTCCGGTGCTACTGCGAGTATTATTTTGATTATATTGTTTTTTATAATTCGCGTTTTTGTTACTGTTGTTATTGTTATATTTTTTATTGTTGGATGATTTACTTCGGTTTCTTTTGTCATAGGTGCTGGATTGCTGCATTGGACGGAATCTACTCTGCGCGGAAATCGCGTCGACTTTAGCGGACAATTCTGCGATTAATTTCAACAACTTGTCCTGAAAATCTTCCGATGCGACGGCGGAGACCTGCGGTGTGCCGATTTGTCCAGAAGCTTCGACAAAGCGGTCCGCAAGTTGTGCCAATTTATCTATATCGGTAACCTCACTTAGTGCTAGAGCCGCGCGACAATTTGCGGGTAATTGATCGAGAAATACGGTTTTTAAAATTTCATCTCCGCATTTTCCTTGACTTAAGGTCTTAATCCGATTTAGGATTAGCGAAGGCCTCTCTTCTCCCGATAATTCCCCCTTTAAAAGTTGTCTTAAACGCGCTTCCGAAGATACCGCGAAAGTTGCGATTAATCGGTTTTTAATTTGACTGTAAATATCCGCCGGAGGGGTTTCTTGACAAATAATATCGCTTACTGTTGTAACCGTTTCAAAATCCAGTGCTCCCAGCACTGCGCCAGCCTTGGCTTTTTCCCTGGTAACTCGCGAGTAATCAAAAAGGAGTTCGATTTCGGCGAACCACAAGGCCGGTTCTTTGTGGTAAAAACTGGGTAATTTTAACAATGGTCTGAATCGATTTCTTCTTCTAGCGCCGGCGACGTCGACGGCCCCCCCCCCCTTTGATCGGACTCATCCTCAGTAACAAACTCGTCGCTCGTTGGACTTGTCATATTGCGAAAAAAACGAACAGCAAACAAATTGATTTTCAAAAAAAATAAAATAAAATAAAATATAAGAAACCTGTTATGACTCAGTATCGAGTCTATTAAAAAAAAACAATAAATTACCGGAAAACAAAGATATTTTTTTGAAATTTAAGGAATTTAAAAATATTATCAGAGTAAATTTTTCTGAGCGTATACCAATTGTAAAAATTGAATTTTAATTTAATGTTTTTAATTAAAATTATTTAAACTCCTGATTATTGCTTGTGTAAAAATTATTTAACGCTAAAGAGCAATGCACTGCTAATTAAACAATAGTTCACAATTTAAAATTACAAAAGTGTCAAAATTTAGATAAAATATAACACATATGGACGCTGTGATAAAAAAATAAAATAAAAAATACCTGACAGAATAAATGACACGAGGGAGCACACAAACAAAAAAAATTTTTTATTTATCTTCCTTCTTTCTTTTAAAAAAAAAAAAATAAAATAAAAAGGTAAAACAAAAAAAAATAGAAAAAAAAGTGGAGAGGGTACAAGAAAATTCACAATGTATAAAAATAAATATTAAGATTGTTGAGATCTCGTTGAATTTTAAAATGAAACTGTGAAAATTGAAATACTATCATTCGTTCATTCAAAATTGTTTTTCATACGGTCATACCGCAGAAGGTTGGGACCACTATTCTGATACTTACAAAACAATAACCCGACAACAAAACGAATGATGTCCTTGGATGATGACCCTCTGCTGTTTTCGTTTATTTAATTTGTTGCTTCCCTCAATTAATAAAATTTTTGCCTCTAGGATAATTTGGGTTCCTGGATATTTCGTTTCCTGGATATTTGGATGACCACGCTGGAAGTCGGCCCAAGAAAATTTGCAGGCACCTTCCTTGGAAGTTGTCGTGGTGAGTCAGGAAGCGTGAAAAAAAATTTTAAATCAATGGGGAGGAAAACTGTTACTGACACAGGGTGAAAATGGAAACGATACACACCTGTTGCATGGGCAGGAATATTTTTGCCCATGCGCCGTTTTCCAAAGCGTTGTTTAAAAAAAATTTTACCGCTCTCAGGAAGTCCTTGACAAAATGGCTGCCTCCAGGTACTCCGTCACGTCATGGAAAAAATGTTCCGAAATGGCCTCGTTGACGTCAGTTGACAGAAAAAAAATATTCAAAAAAAATATGAAACCCTTGACGAATTTCTGGGGAGGTTTTACTACCCCTTAAGCGTCCACGTTGGCTGGGACCAGCTGTCGAATAAATAATTATGAGCTCGTATTTTTGGTGAGTCATAAAAAAATGATAAAAAAAAATTTTATATATTTTTTAAGGAAGAAAATATTGATATAAAATTATTTTTATAGTGCCCAGTGTGTCGAGAATGATGCAGTCTTCCGGGCCGGCAATGGCGTGGCGTCTGCACGTGCCAACATGTGCTCCGAAAATCAATGCTGCGATACTCTTCGAACTTTTTAACTTATCAAAAAAATTTTAACGACACTGTGTCCCGTGAATTTTTTTAATTAATAATGTCACTGCACTCTCACTTAATTGTTCACGATTTTCGCGATTACCCCTCGTGCTTTAAAATCACGTCGGTGTCACCAATGTGGGAATTTGATAATTGTTTAATAAACAAATTAACGATAAATGTTCAGAAGGCTTCCCAACAATTACGTGTCCATTTAATAAGGTTTAAATAAATATTAATCGTGAATATAAGTATTATTAAAATGATTTATTGTAGCCGTGTAAAAGGCGTGCTACACAAACGTGATCCCAGACGCAACTGATTATAAAGGCGCGAACACACATTCTCACATACGTGTTACTCACACATGCTCGGTCATGCTTCATACGCGAGAGAAAAGATTTCTCTATAGTGAGAAGCAACGTCGGTAAATACGTTTGCTACGAACCCCACAGGCCTGTCCTTTTCGTTGATATTAATAATAAACATACAAGAAAATTGTTTAAATAAAAAGATTTTGATACAAAAAATGGCAATTTTACACTATAAATTTAATAAATTATTTAAAACTTTAAAATAAGATTAATGACATTTCGAAAAGATAAACAAAAGTAATAAAACGCATATTAGTTATAGCTGTACTAATTAATTTATAATTATTATAAATTAATTAAACAAATACTAGTAATTCAGTTTCAAAAATACTTTTATAATAGTAAACTAAAACACGATTTGAAATTAAATTTACCTAAAAATAAAGCATAAATGTTGTAAAAGGTTCAGACTCAATATTTTCAAATTTTAACTGTAAGCCTAGAAAATATCACACTATACTGTATTTGATTGACAATATTTTAAGAACAAATTTTTTTGAATAACTGTAATAAAATTGATAAAAGTAACTGAAAAATAAAAGTAAATTTCTCTTTATTAAAAATTTTTAGAATCATGTAATAATCCCTGTCAGTGCAGTGTGATATGTATATCTTATATCTTTCTGTGACAGGCTGCTTATTATTTATAATTATTAATTCAAATATTTTGTAAATACACGGTATATGATTTTTTTAACAATTTGCACAAAGATTCACTGTCTATTTAGTATTTTACTCATTTTATTTCGCATATAACCTAAAATTAATACACATATGTGAACTATATGGGACAATGACACTTGTCACACTTATATTATGAGATATAATTTAATTGTTTGTAAAAACACTTGAATAAAAATGAATCCAAATAAATCTACTAAAAAATAATAAACCAAAACTAAAATAAATACAAACGCACTTGTATAGTCTATATAAAAGATATAATAACAACAAAACAAATAATGACAGGTCTTGTGCATTTTTTAAAGTTTATAAATTTTACACTTTATTCTTCACTCCAGTAAAATAATTAACTTTTTATAAATGTCTTTTTGTACCTTTAACACTAATATTGGCCATTAAAAATATCAAACAATTTTAAAAAATAAATAAATTAATAATTTTTGTATACAATACTGTGATAAAGTAAGGCCGATGCGCAGCAACGCCAACTGGCGATAAATGCTATCACTACTCAAGTGGTGGTCATATATTTTCCAAACAAATTGTGGGAGACGGATAGGGCTGATGTAGACAAATGTAGCTCTTGCCATCTGTCGTGCAGAATGCGCGGCTGCAAGTCAACTTTATCGATGTTACACACACATACATCGTATTGTGGAACTTTAATCGCTCTTTTGAAACAATAATATCTCAATAAATAAACAACTGTTTACATCAAATTATGCATAAATAGATTCAAGGATTATTTATTTATTCATTTTAATAGTTTTTTAAAACTATTTAAGTGTTTTTCTTTATATTTTACACCTCTAACTGAGCCGTGACCGAATCGTGACTGCGTATACAAGTTTAAATATATTACAGCAAAAAGAAGATTTATTAGAAAAAGGACATGTGATGTCATCATTCATAGTGTCAGATTGTTTTTCATATTATAATGTTTATAATAAATAATAAAACTTTGGTAATTTTAAGTGAATTTTTTGTGATTGCAACAATACAATATACAATTAATTTTATTATCGGTATACAAGTACGAATCTTTATAGTGAATGTGTTTGTGATTTAATTAAAGAAAAAATCCAATGTAGCAAAATATGTTACAATTAATTTCAAAAATAATTGTAAGAGGAATTGTGATAATAACAAATACTTTTGTATTACTCTTTTGTTTGTTTAAAAGTTAAACAAACAAAAGAGTAAAGTTAAAAAATATTGTTCTATTATTTATAAACCTAACAATTATTCCCAGTATGTAAAAACTGCTTATTTTAATATCCAGGAACTGGCTAGGAATGATTTATTTTACTAGACAAGGACTAGACAAAATAACTGTACAAAATCTTGACGTTGCTAGCGTTACATCCCTCGTTCAAGCCTGTCCATTTTTCCCATCTAGTCCCGTGTAGAAATATACCTTAATTTAAACGTAAATTTACTACTTGTCTAAAATCGTTTATCTTTTTGTATAGAGTGTAAGTACACCTAGAAGTGTTAGTTCTCTTCCACGTACAATCCCACCCTTAGTTTCCCAATTAATTGTAAATATTTTTAAGAGGTATTAACTTGAACACAGCAAGCATATCCACTTAGAAATATACCTTCTCCTCTACATTGATTTGCTTGTGAATTTGTCTACAAAAATTGTCTAAAACATAAATCTCAAGAAATTTTGGTTAAAATATTATCGTAAAATGCGCTGATTTTAACGACCCTTTAAGCTTATAACTACTATATATAGTAGTTATAAGCTATATATAGTAGTTATAAGGGCAAATCTAAAAAAACATGCTCACTTCGACGAAAAAAGGGAAAATTTTTTAATTTGTGAGCACTCATGCATTGTTTGTATTATTTTACTCATAATTATTCAATAAATCAGAAAATATCAATGTAATTAATATTTATATATTGCTTCAAAAGTTAGACGGAAAACCAACTTTCGGGTATGCTATATCACAGTTACAAACGACCTGACTTGTGAAATATTAAACAAGAAATAAACAAAATTCAAATTATACTATTTTTTATTAATATTATAAATTTCATTATTTATCATTTATAAAAATTAACTTTAACATTTTCTGCTCCTTGTTTAGTTATTTCATATAAGTAACAAAAAATAATCGATTCTTTCATTCTATCCCGTTTGAGGATTTTTAAATCTAGCGAAATTATTAATAAATACATGGCAACAGTAAATACTAATCAAGATAAAAAAAGTATTTTTAAATATAATAAAAATATAAAGGATAATATTAAATTACCTGAAGACATTGCGGTTTCTTTACTTTTGACGTTAATGAATAGGTTACAATTGACAATTAGTATGAACTTCGTCATTTACAAAAAAAAACATAAATGTTGGCTAATTTTAAAATCATAGCTTTGCACCAACTTCAAAACACATACGTGAAAAACCACACGATGCAGTAAATCACAATTTTTATACATTCCTAATAAAAACTTTTTGAAGCATTTTACAGGTATATATGGTCAATTCCACGGGAAATTTTTCTACGACATTTTAGAATCGGTTAAACATATTATTTTCTCGTTCTTGATAGAAAAATAATAAATACGTATTTTTTTATTTTTCCATATTTGCCGAAATTTTCGAGTTATGAATTTTCGAAATTTTGGATTTTTAAAAGTAGACCTATTTTCAATAGCTTATAACTTTGAAAGTATTGAGTTTGGAAAAAAGTTGTCAAAGGAAGAAAGTTTTGGTTTTTCTTCAACTTTTAAAAGATTTAAAAAAATTTTTTTTTTTTCAATTTTTAATAAAAAAAAATTATTTTTTTATAAACAAATTAATTTTTTTTAAATTTGGGCGCGATTTTTTTTTATTTTTTTTTATTTATTTATACCTACTAATATACAGAAAAATTTCCAAAAAGATTCGAGATAGGCCGACTCGTAGTTTTCGTTCCATAAATTTTTTATAGAACGAAAACTGTGAATTATAAGTCTAATAGCTTGTAACTTTGAAAGTTTTGAGTTTAGAAAAAACTTGTCACAGAAAGAAAATCTTGGTTTTTCTTTAACTTTTATGTAATTTAAAAAAAAATTTTTTTTTAATTTTTGAGAAAATTTTTTTTTTTTTTTATAAACAAATTAATTAAAAAATTTATAGAACGAAAACTATGAGTCGGCCCATCTCGAATCTTTTTGGAAATTTTTCTGTATATTAGTAGGTATAAATAAATAAAAAAAAATCGCGCCCAAATTTAAAAAAAATTAATTTGTTTATAAAAAAAAAATTTTTTTTTATTAAAAATTGAAAAAAAAAATTTCTTTTAAATCTTTTAAAAGTTGAAGAGAAACCAAAACTTTCTTCCTTTGACAACTTTTTTCCAAACTCAATACTTTCAAAGTTATAAGCTATTGAAAATAGGTCTACTTTTAAAAATCCAAAATTTCGAAAATTCATAACTCGAAAATTTTGGCAAATATGGAAAAATAAAAAAATACGTATTTAATATTTTTCTATCAAGAACGATAAAAAATATGTTTAACCGATTCTAAAATGTCGTAGAAAAATTTCCCGTGGAATTGCCCATATGTAAAATTGAAAAATCTATCAGTTACAAAAGAAATTATGTTGTTTTGAATTCTTTTGTAAGTGTGCCTTCAAATAAGGTGTCATTTAAATAAAGATTACACTCCACCTTTCAGAATATTTTACCATTAAAGGTCAATTTATTTTAAACGCACACGTTTTGTTATAACATACCAAATTGATAACAATCGTTTGTCAAATAAAATGTGTACTTAGAAATTTTTAAAAATTAAATGCTTTAAAAACTACATGCAAAAAACTAAAATAATTTATTGTGGTTGAAATTAGAGTCACCCCTTATTAAATACTCACAATTTCGCTATTTTTTGTTGCACACTTTTCTCACTTAGTATATATTTGAAATGAATAAATAAGAAATAATAATACACAAAATATCAGATTAATACATAAATTGCTTCAAAAGTTATTTTCAGTTTAATCTTCCATCTCCTAAAAATCACCGCCAAATTTTTGAGTTTTTCTATTATTCTCTGACTTTTAAGTCGCATAGCACATAAACTATTCAATTAACCACTCCAAACTTTTTCTGAGACATTGAGTAGTACAACATGTATTTTATCCAGAAGGAATTAGGTTTTTTGTAGGCCATACGTACATAAAAAAGCAAAGTCACATAAAAATTGAATGTTTTTTAGATTTACCCATAAGCTTAAAGGGTCGTTAAAATCAGCTCATTTTACGATAATATTTTAACCAAAAATTCTTGAGATTTATGTTTTAGATAATTTTTGTAGACAAATTCACAAGCAAATCAATGTAGAGGAGAAGGTATATTTCTACGTATAGATGTTTTAAGTGGCACAATGTTCCACCACCCATCATTCTTTTTCTGAATGCCTGAAAATATATAAATATTATGTGTGCGAATGTTCAATATTGATCGCTTAACAAATATTATAAGGAAATTAACGATTTTTAAAAAAAGGTTTACAGCCTATTTAAAATAAGTACTTATACTTACATTCTTATATGTTTTTAATGAACCTAAATAAAAAACTACACGTGAAAAAAAAATTTTTGGTAAAGAGGGACAAAAGTTAACTGTTTGTTAATTAATCATGTTTATAACAAATTAAACAAGTTATTTTTTAAACAAGGAGGGCATAAACTCTTTAAATGAACCAAAATAAAAAACTACACGTGAAAAAAACCTTTTTTAGTGAAGAGGAATCAAAGTTATCTATTTCTTAATTAATATTGTTTAAAACAATTTAAATAAATTATTTTATGTTTTATTAATTGCCTGGTGGTTATATTGAATTAATTTGAACTGATTTAAATCATGTGCAGTAGCGGAATAAGAAAATAAACGTCCTTTTTTAAAAAATTGTATTAATTTGTCAACTTTAATTGAACTAAAAAATTATAAACAATTAAAATCTCAAAAATCGGCCTCGAGGGGTGTCTAAAAAATTTATTCTCCTTTAATTTAAATCAAAGAACACTTAAATCGTTCAAAAATTGTAGGCTGTAGGCATTTTTGAACAGCAAATTGTAAAAAAAATCCCATTGTATGGCGCGTCAATAGCGCAGCGCGCGCGGTCACAAAAATATTAATAACTTTTGATCTAATGCAATAACTTTTTTTTAGAAATACTCGTGATAAAACAGGGTATCATAATTGACGAGAAAAAATACGAAATTAGGCGGAGAAGTTTATTTTATTTCTATTTGTTTATAATAATTGTTACTATTTTAAACAAATTATGAACAAAATTTAAAAAAAAAAAATTTTGTTCGGAAGCAGGGTTATTGTATTTTACTAATTTCAAATTTTATTAAAATCCATTAAATAGTACGGTAGAAAAAAATGTTTAAATAATTTGATGCTTAAAAATTGTTTGAACAATAACTCTTAAAAAAATTAAAATTTTGCAAAAACAACTTTGGGGTCATATTTTGGTACGAAAGTACTGTAAAATTATTGATATGAAATATAAAAATATCTCTATCGAAAAATTAGTGGCACGTTTCAGAAATTTTTAGCCATGTATAAATATGTGTAAATAGCGATCGTTATTAGGTTATGCGTTTTAATATTTAAGTTAGATTTATGTACTTAGGGTTAAATAAAATTGTCTAGTTTAAGAATATAATTAATCTTGAAGTTGAAAGTCTTGGAAGAGTAAAATTAGTGTGCAATATGTGATTAGAAGTCACTAATTAAAAAAAGTTTTATTTTAGTTCAAAATTTTCTTTTTTAACTTTATAACAGTCATTTGTAATCAGAAATGTAGCAATATTAGTCTTTACAAATGGCTATAGTAAAATAAAAAGGCAAACACCAGCCAAAGTATCGTTTAGAGAATTAAGCAAACGATTTGCCCCAACATTATCATTTAAAACACTTGCTTTAAACGTTTCTTTACTGTAATCAAACATTGATAAATTATCTTAGAGTTATAGATATATCAATAGTTTAGATTCTAATTTACCATGGTGGGCGATTTATTACTCAAAAGTTAACAAGAAAATATTTATTTGTTTAAGTAGAAAATATTATAACCCACGTGAAAAAGTTCCCTCAAATTTCTCTGGAATCTCCAGAGAATTTCCTAGAAGTGAAAAAAAATTTTGTGTCTTCATTTGTTTTTTTACTCCGGGAGAGTCCCAAGAATTTTTTGAGAGTGACTCCCGGGAATTTCTCGGTTTCATTCCCAAGAAGTTCTTTACGTTATAAATGTATTTACAATTCGTATATAGTACAGTACAGCTTAAATTACTAATTATTTTCAAATTTACAAAATATTCTAAGAGTTATAATATATTTTCTTCAAAGTTCGATATTTTCGAAGCATATAGAGTGTCTCAAGTTCTTTTTTCACAAACTCTCCATGTGCAAGCATTTTGTCGATTTTCTCTGAATTCTGCTCGTCTCTGTTCTTTCTAAAGGCTTTTTGTAAGTTTGCTCGAAAAAACTCATAACCTTTCGGATAATCCCGGCCCATAAATAGCAACTAAAAGAAAAATACATTTTATTAAATGTTAGAATTTTTCGCTAAATAAGAATTACAATTACGAAAGAAGATTTCGACTACATTAGCAAATAGTGACATCTATTAAATGTCTCTTTGGTTTAGAGTTAGGTGTTTTCTTAAGATAATTATTTCGATAAATGGTTGTCGATTAATAATTAATTAATTAATTAATTAATTTAATTATCAATTTGAATTAATTTTGATCTGAAAAAATTAAGTCCCGCGTTAGGTAGCTATGAACTGGGGTTCGAGTCTTCGATGCACAGTGCATTGGTTCACGCATCTTATCTTTTCAAATCAAAATTAATTCAAATTGTTAATAATTAATCGACAACCATATCGAAATAATTATCTTAAGAAAACACCTAACTCTAAACCAAAGAGTTTAATGGGCATCTAATAGATGTCACTATTTTATTTATTGGTTTATCCACCTGTATTCAACCTTCCATAGTTGACTATACAAGTGTTTCTCTTACAATTTTCTCTTACAAATATTTCTTAATATACATTTCCTAAAACTAAGTTTTGCGCCTACAGAGCGACTTGAAAATTAGGAGTACTTGCATTTGCCTGGACCACCCATCTAATGGGTTTTCTCGCCAGTGGAGAGGGAAACTGTCGAAAACCTCTCCTGAGTACAACCAGTTTATAGACAGTCGAGTTCTAATTAATGGTGTGTAACGGACAATAATCGACGGTGCACATCATTATACCTCGAAGTTTTTTAAATTGAATTGGAGAACTTATTAAATTTCCATTGAAATGACACTATTTTCATTTGTATTGCATAAATAGAAAGCGAGATATCATGTTATAAACACAAACAAAAATTTTCCTTTTTTTGAATTTCTTACCCTGACTTTGACTCCTGGCAAAATTTAGAAAAGTTGATGAAAAAATTGTTACTTTCACAGACTATTTCTTGTAATTTAAACTTTAAATAGAGACCAAGGACAGCAAAAAATATTAACCGGTTCCCGAGATATTACAAAAAGAGTCGGACAGTGCGAAGCAAAATTTTCAATCATCGATTTCTCTAATTCGCCGCTGAGTCAGTTGCGTGGCTATGAAAAAAGTGTCGAAAATGAATTTTACCAAGTACATACTTAATGGGATCCAATTTTAAATATCAATATATAATAAAGTAAATTAAAAAGTGGATCCCAGTAAGAATGTATTTGGTAAAATTCATTTTCGCCACATTTTTCACAGCCACTCAACGGCGAATTAGAGAAAACGATGATTGAAAATTTAGCTTCGCACGGTCCGACTCTTCTTGTAATATCTCGGGAACCCGTTAATATTTTTTGCTATTCTTAATCTCTACTTAAAGCTTAAATTACAAGAAATAGTCTGTGAAAGTAACAATTTTTTTCTTCAACTTTTCTAAGTTTTGCCAGGAGTCGAAGTCAGGGTAAGAAATTCCCAAAAAATAGAATTATTTTTTTGTCTTCATAACATGATATCTCGTTTCCTATTTATGCAATACAAATGAAAATAGTGTCATTTCATTGGAAATTTAATAAGTTCTCCAATGTAATTTAAAAAAAGCATCTAGCTTCATATTTGACGGAGTTATCACTGCTTCTGTGCGGGTGTGTTTTTTAATAGGTCGAAGTGTTAGCGGTCGCACAATTTCCGCCGGTAGTGTAGCTGAAACTGTCCCTAAAAGTAAGTGTAGCTCATTGGTTCAATTTGAAACTCACGCGCATTGGCTTCAGAGTTATAGTATTCAGTTTACAGAAATATTATTTCAGTGCAATACCACCTTATTATTTCTTGTGTTATCTAACAATATTGCCATTTTCAATATGAAATGCGAGGTAGAACTTTCGAATCTTGCTTAAAACTTGTCTAAATATTGCAGTGTAATCTTGTCAAGCTTACCATGCAACGTCGTGTCAAGTTGAACATAAAAACTTGTGCGTTTTGGGTACTGATATTATTAAAAGTTAAATTTGAAATCAGTTATTGACAGTTATGTACAATTTATAATAAAAATGAAATGACATATTTAATAACATCCCACATAGCACCATATTTTGCGGGAAGCTAACGGGAAACTAGCCATGTTAGCTTCTATAGCTAACATGGTTAGCTTCCCGTTAGCTTCCCTTGTCCTATAAATGTCCTACGCTTTTTAGTTTTCCGTGTTAGCTTGCAGAAAGTTATCTAAGAAACTTTTCTGAAAACAAGTAGAGAAAAGTTCTTTAAAACTATCTCTGGTAAGTATCTGTAAGCATTAGAAGGTAGTTTCTAGTAAGCGTCATAAGGTAAGTAATATAATATAAATTGATATTATACAAATAATCATTTACGGAATTTCCGTAATTATCTATTTAATTTGCACTTAAACTTATTTAATATTTCAGTTTATTTATAACTAAAAAAATAGTATTTATAAATTTAATAAAAAATATTTCTCTCTATAATTTATTTATTGCCGCGAACTGATTACTTATTTATTCCTCACACTGAGAAAACTGGAGTATTGAACTAAACATCTGGAGGGACAAATCGTTGATATTTGAGAGTTAGCTATTGGATAACAATCTAAATGTTCAAATACACCATTGACAGATATTCGTGACATTTCTCTTGGAGGGAAAATGAGTTTATAACAGAGGGACAAATTAACCATCTTGAGAAATCCCTGCCTTATCCGGCGCGAAAGGAATAAATATGGCAACCTAACCCCTAAATTAAATACATAAGATGTCAGAAAAATAATTTCGCGCGCATTAGATCGTACACATTTTCTGCGCAACTTTTAACCCTCAGATATAATGGGAGAGAATATACAAGTAGATTTCCATTACCAATTCAAAATTTATTTTAGAAGGACTATTTAACTCTCTTCATAAGCAAAGGAAACATACACTTTTTAAACCTCCGAATTTGACACTCCAGTTTTCTCAGTGCAATATCAATATTATTGAAGAATAATTTTGAAAATAAATTTGGAGGGACTGGGGATAGAACCCGGGTTCACAACGCAGAAAGAAACAACCTAACCAACTAACCTAATCAACCATGTGCAGGGAAGAATATTTCGGGTTCTTTTAAGCTTCAAGTGATCTCATTGGTTGGTGTCACTAATGGCGGGATAATTTAAAAAAGGATTCACAACGATATTTGAATTTTCTCATTACAATAAATAATTAAATTTCTAATATTATTTATTAATTAAATCTTCAAAAAATAAGAATAAATAACTTATTAAAAATGAAAATATTAAATTAGAAAGTTAATAGATAAGCATTAAACTAAACTTTATTTTTTTCCTTACTTAATTTTACTTCACATCTATTCGCAATTTGAAGTTAGTTGTTTCTGTTTGCATTTTGTTCTCTAGTTTTTTTTATAATTAATTATTCTTTTCAATATTTTAATATTTAAAATTAATGAAAATTCTAATGTATAATAAAATGCTTTCAATATTGGAAAAGCAATTAAACAAAGTTTTTGTCAATTAAAAATATTCCTTATGCGTTATTTCTTACTTAATTTCATAATTTTTAACCTGCAATAATTTAATTTTTACAAAAAAATAAATCCAAAATTTTTAAAATAATTAAATTTTTTGCGAAAAATTAAAATAAAATCTTTTAAAAAAGTTTATTCTTACGCAAAACTTAATTAGAATAATATTTAAAATATTTAAATTTTTATAAAGAGTTTTATCAAAATTTCTTATAATAATTTATGTCACGTCATCGCGACGTATTTAATATTTATAAAATAATATTTTGTAAAGTTAGAATCTGAATCCTCCCTTTTTCTTGTACCCCAGACATATAGATTCATATGTGTGTCACCTTGGACAGACTTTTCTATATATGTTCATCCACGATTGTCACCCTTCTATAAGGTTACTGACGTATCTAAAACAGTGACTAATCTACGCACATATCGATCCGAAGGAGTCTTCCTCTGATGCCAAATATTGTCATGTCTATTTTTCTAATTTCCGATTGGTTCTCCCCTTTACACGTGTTATCGCATTGACCCAGAGACAGTAAAATTGTGGGTGGTTTGGCGGCAAACGAAAAAGTATATAAGAAGCCACCCTTGCCGAATTCTTCAGTCCAGAAATCGCCACCAACTTAAGAAGTCGCCCCCAAGTATACCAGTCCAGAAATCGCCACCAACTTAAGAAGTCGCCCCCAAGTATACCAGTCCAGAAATCGCCACCAACTTAAGAAGTCGCCCCCAAGTATACTAGTCCAGGAATCGCCACCAAGCTAAAAAGTCGTGTATTACCCCCCAAGTATATAGTCCAGGAATCGCCACCAAGATAAGAAGTCGTGTATCACCCCCCAAGTATATTCGTCCAGAAATCACCCCAAAGAAGATACCCGCATTCTTCGTTAGTCCGAGATCACCCTTCAACTTAACTAGACGCAAGTCACCAGTTCGCGTCTTCTTCGTACAAGTCCACAAACCGCGACCAAGTTAATAAGTTATATATTGTCGTCGAGTTTATTATTCGTCTCCAGTTCCAAAAATCTCTTCAAGTACCAAGAGTATTATTCAAGTCTCGTCTAAGTCAAGTCATTCAACGAGATAATTTCTACTGCGAGACACATCTCTATTTTTACGAGGACTGCATTATTATTTCGACTTCAACGTCAAATCAATAATTTGACACCTGGACTCCGGACCTTTCCCTTTGGCTGGCCCGAAAACATTTCGAAGAGAATCTATTGCCTTCTCTGTCTACGCTAGACAACGTCACTTTTTCGACTTCACACTGTACGAGGTATCATCTGTGGGGTCTACGTCACTAATAATAATTCTTATAGGTAAGGAACTAATACTTTTACATTTCGTCCCCATCTAAATTCTCGATTGATTCTACAAGGTTCGTATTTGTTTCAGTATCCCTGAAGACATGACAATTGGATCTACTCTTTCTCTCTCACTCTAATTGTAAAGGATTTAAATAAAAACTTTAATAATATAACTTCAATTAAACAGTTACTCTTTCTTAAAACCTGTCCCTTGTAATCAGTGTTTCGACTCTGTGAATAAATCAGGTATGAATCACCGATGTCGGACAAATTAAATATATAAATTAATATTATGTTTAGTTTCATTCCTGAGACATAACATTTAATTCTTTTGTAAAATGTTATTAATTAATTATGAAACTAATTGAATTTCTGAGAAGAATTTTATTAACCCTAGAAGGAGTATGTTAGTTTACTCACCCTCTAAGGAGTAACTGGGGTGTCCCGACACCCCACGCTTTAAACTTGTTTTATAGGGTTTATATTTGACGTAAAAAAAATTTATTATAATGAATTGATTGGTTTGTTGGTAAGGAATACAATAATATTATTCATATTTTGATAAATTAAAAAAATTTTGAAGAAAAACCATAAAAACCCAAAAAAAACACCAAAAAATTGCAAAATTGACTTTTTTACAAAAAACGTTGTAGTTTCTTAAAAATTTGACTAATTTTAAAACTATTTTAGGTTTTTAAAGTTAAATAGATACACTTTTAGGGAAAAAAATTAGTTTTTGTATTACTTCCAAAAAACATAATTATTTGAACATCTGAAGTGAAAGAAATTAAAGACAATTGACGAATAGTGAAAATCATAAAAATGAACTATAAAATGGACTTAAACAATTAATATTTACTAAAAATGGTGTTTTAAATTTAAAATTTTACAAACTTAATATATCTGAATATATTAACATTAAAATTAATAACTTATGAAATGATTCTGTCAATTAATATTTAATCAAAGTTTTAATTAACAATTCTTAATACCTCTAATATATGTTAAAATATTATTAACAATATAGAATTTATAATTTAAATTTGACTGTCATATACTACATTTTTCTGTATTAGAATTTAATTTCTGACTGTAGAGAGAGCACAGAAATTTTTAATAATAATCTTAACTCAAATTTTATAAGTTGTTACAAATACAGAATGTCTATTTTTCATAAAAATAGAATTTTTGTATAAAAATGTTTCTTTTTTATAAAATACAACTTTTTCATGCATAACCTATAAATTTATACTTTATCAGATGATTTTAACTGATTGAAAACGATTTTTTAAAAAAATTTGAATTTACTTATCTTGACAATTTTTCTAACGTTAGGGAGTAACTGGGGTGCCCAGACACCCCAGACGTATTTTAACAGGAGATAGAGCTCTTCCTAGAGCAAAACTTTTGGCGGCACAAATAGGTGTCAAAAGATAGAGGTTCAAACTAAATTATCAACAAGTTTTGAGCGTAAAAAAATTATTGGTTAAGCCATGGGAATACTTTGAATTTTGCTTGGGGTGTCCAGACACCCCAGTTACTCCTTCTAGGGTTAAAATCTTTGAAAATCCTAATTAAATTCATTTGAATTTTTTTTCAAATAATGGAGTTTTATTATTAATACAAATAATTGAATTTTTTTTAAAAAATGTTATTATTTATGAAAATAACTGAATTATTGCGAAGAAATTTATAAAAAATTTGTAAATAGTTGAACTCCTGTGAAATTTTTATTATTTATGAAAATAATTTAATGTTTGCTTACAATTTTATGATTATTTTTTATAAATATTTGAATTCTTTTGAAAAATTTTATTAAGGGGTTACACCACTTTGAAATTTTCAAAAAATTAAAAAAAATTTTTTTTGCTTAAAATACTCCTTATGTTCACCAAAATGATATGTCATTAGTTATATATCGATATCTCAAGTAAAAAGACAATTTTCGAACTGTTCAAGCAGGGTCGCGCGCCAACGTTTACATTGTAATGAAAACTTTAAACGCGTTTTTCTCAAAACTGTATTTTAAAAATCGGTGGACACTCTGGATGCCACAAATTTCAATCGATCCTCTTAGTTCTTTTTTTATTTTGTTTGTGATATAATTATCTAGCGAAATACGTACGGATTTTTCGAAATATTAATATTTAAATTTTCTAGACAACTTTAAATAATGAAATTTAGGCAAAAATATGGACTGTTTCCTTCAAATCGATGCCATTTTGCGAAAAATAAATTTTTTTTAAAACGAATACGTATTTCGCTAGATTTTGAGCTACAGAAACTAAAGCATTTTTACTTTTTGGTCTAGCTTAATTCTGGACCGAGTTATAGTGTCCACCGTATGGTGATACATTTTTAAAGCACTTTAACATATCATCTGTCAAACCGACAATTTAAAAAAAAAAGAAATTTATATATGTTTTTTTGTAGTTCAAGATTAGTACAATACCCTACTGTAATTTAATTTTCCTAAAAAAATTTCTATTCTTTAATAAAAATTGTTGAAAAAGCTTATGTTTTGAACGGGTCAAAGTGGTGTAACCCCTTAAAATATTAGATATTGAAAATCATTGAATTTTATTAAAATTTTTAAAAATACTTGAAATTTAGAGAAGAATTTTATTATTTTTTAAGATAATTGAATTTTGAGGAGAATTTTTTTAAATTTTTAAATATAATTAAATTTCTGTGAAGAATTTTATTACTTTTAAAAATAATTGAATTCTGCAATCGTTTGTAACTTCTCCAAAATTTAATTTTTTCCAGTACTTTAATAAAAATCTCTGACTTTTCCCTGATTTCCCTGACCTCTAGCAATCCTGTAATAGAAATAATTTATTGTTTAAATTATATTTTTTTAACATCGATTCTTTAAATAAAAACATTTCAAATGAATAAATAAAAGAAAAATGATATAAAAAAATAGTAAAATAAATATAATTTAAACAATAAATTATTTTTATTATTAAATAATTCATTAATAAAAATTGCTATTCTTTTTTCAAATTTTAATATTCTTGACGTATTTACAAATTTTATTGTGCAAAAGTTATCAATAAATCAGCAAATGTTATGCACGTAATGATTTACTATTATTATGCAAATAACAAAATAAAAATGTTCATAAATTTCAATTACTTTCAAAATCTTCGATTGAAATTATTAAAGAAACTCCATTATTTGAAAAAAAATTCAAATGAATTTAATTAGGATTTTCAAAGATTTTAATAAAATTTTTCTCAGAAATTCAATTAGTTTCATACACTGAAAAAAAACTAGTAGATTTGACTACTTTTTAACTACTCTACGTAATTCAATAGGTCCTCAACTGAATTCAAATAGTTGTACTAACTATCATAAAAGCAGTTAAGACAACTAAGAATGTAGTTGGTTGAATGTGATTTAGTAGTTTATTTGACTAACTTTAAAGTAATTATAACAACTAAGATTTTGGTAGTAGATTTTACTACCTAAAGTAATTCGATAGGCTTTAACGACATTTCTGTTGTAGAATTAACTATTAAAAGTAGTTAATGATCTGTTTTATAAAGTAAAAATTAACATCTTTTTGTTTTTGTCAGCAACTACTTAAAAGTAGTAGAATTATTTATTATTATTTATTAATTATTATTATTACTGAAATTCATTTTTTCATCTCCTCTAGCATTCCTATTGGTCACATATACTTTATAATTTTCAACACTTATGTACATAATGGAGAAAAATCCTCAAACGCCGGGGATTGAACGCACGACCCTAACATTCGCAAACCGATAACCTAACCACCTAACCACGCTCGCACGCTACGATGGTCTGCATGAAACCTGATGACATTCTTGACATAGATCAACCGACAACTGTAGTTCATTTTACAATGTAATGTAGTAGTATTTACTACTTTTACTAGTTCTTTTATCTTCTTTAAATTCTTATTTCTGAACTTTGCTTTATTTAAAAATGCTGTTCAATCCTTTCTAATTACTTTAAGTAGTACAATCTACTACTCAATGTAGTAAAACTTAAGTTCAAAAAGTTAAAATTATCTATTATTTTCTCACCAAAACTACTGCATTGTGTAGTAGATTTTGCTACTTAGAGTGGTTCGATAGGCTTCAACAATATTATTCATTTATTTTTATTACTCTAATGTTGTAGTCAAATCAACTACTATAACTACATAAAAGTTGTAAAGTCTATTACACGAAAAAGGTTTGACTAATAAAAAAATTAGTTCCCTCTACTACTTTACGATAGTCAGTTGTGCAAGTCACGTGTTGTTTCAAATTCAACCGTATAAATTCTTTAATTCAACAATTTGGTGTTAACTATATTAAAGTAGTAAAATTTACTAGTTAAGAAAGTGTTACGTTACTTACTGTTAGGAATTGGGAGGAGGGAAAAATTGTGTTAAAAGTGCTGTGGATCAAAGGGTCCTTTCTTAAAAACGAGGTGCGTAAGATCGACTAACTTCAAGTGTAGAACTTTTTCTTGATTGGCTATTTTTTCAAAATCCTTTATTCCTTTATTTTGATTGGATAAAATTCAAAATCCTTTATTTTGATTGGATATAATCGAGACGACATTACTTACTGATGTCAAAGCAGCTAACTTCAAGTGTAGAACTTCTTTCTCATTGGCTGATTTTTGGCTGATTTTATAATGAGTGTTCCTCATTGGCTGAATTTTATAATGATGGTGACCTCACACTTTTAAATTTTCGTTTTTCTCTTTTTTAAAATTAAAATTTAAATAAATTAATTAAAATTTATTTATTAACTAAAAGTTAACCAAAAGTAGTTTAAGATAAAAATAATTTTTATTTATGATTTGGTTTGTAATAGATGAAAAGTTTTTTAATAATAAAATATATTTAATTTTATGATTCATTTTAGACGCTTCAAAATTGTTGCGCGCGCATCTTTTTTTCCAAACAATTGTTTGTTCGCTACGTAACCTCACCTCAGTGTGAAACGCATAGTTTTTTTTGGTTGGTATAAAAAATTACAAAATATTACAAGTGTCAGCAACTGTCAGCCATTTGCAAAGTGTGACAAGTATATCGTTTCGATAAGAAGTATTGGCTGTTATTTGCTAAGTGATTTTTTTCTGAAAGTGTTGATTGTGAATTTTGTGGTTTTGTTTTTTTGTACATTTGAAAAAAGTTGCAATTTTTTTGTACATTTGAAAAAAGTTAAATTACATTGCATACGTTACGTACGTAAGTATTAAAATTAAAATACATGTAAATACAAATTAAATTTTTTGTTAATATTATTTGTATATATATTTATTAGGAAGAGTTTGTAAATATAATGTGTGAATTATTTGATTTATTAATTTAAAGATTTAATTAATTTTATTAATTAAAGTTAAAGGTTAAAGTTAAATACATTAATTTAATTAAAGTTAAAGTTTTAAAGTTAAAGTTTAAAGGATACATTAATTTAATTAAAGTTAACAGATACAAAACAGATACAAAACAGAAAAATTTACCAAAAATATACTTATATTTAATAATATTAATAATATTAATAGATGAAAATACATTCTTTACATTCTTAATAAACTTCAATAAGAAAGGATAAGATAAAAATTCCAGTTACTGTTAAATGTGACAATAGTAACATTATTTACATGTGTTCTGAATTAATTAATTTTATGAAAAACTATTTTTTAGAAGCGATATCTTTTCAATAAATTGAAAGAAATCATGTCAAACAAAGAAGGAACTGTTAATTTAAGTGTTACAGATTTTAATATTATACTTACTGAAGAAGGAATGTTAAATGACACTCATATTGATGAATTCGAAAAATTATTGAGAAGGGAATCAAATTCTGCTTTTCGCATGCAAAGCACTTTGTATTTTTATACGCTTGAATTTAATAGTCCGATTGAAAAAGGGAAAAAGCATATTCAAATACTTTTTAGTGGACCTATCAAGAAAGGTCATTGGATTTGCACTTATTATGATGGAATGAGACTTTATATTTATGATAGTCTTAATGAAGGATGTTTAAATGAAGATCAAAGAAAATATTTAAGTAGATTATATCCTTTTAAACCTCCAGTAGTTTTCACAACTGTTGATCAACAACCAAACAATAGTCTTGCTTGTGGAATATATGCAATAGCATTCGCAACATCGATATTTTTTAATATTATGCCCCACTCTGTCAATTACTATTATTATAACATGAGAAATCATTTAATGTTAATGTTCAAAAACAATCGTTTAAGTAAATTTCCGTCAGTAAGGTCGACTAATATTAGAACTATGACTGTTGAATGTAATTGGGAGTGTCTTCTTAGGAATCGAGCTACAGAAACAAGTTTCCAAAATGAAGAAAATAAAATTGTTGACAATAATTTATTATCGTTGAATTCAACCAGCAATGTTTGTAAAAAAAAATTTGTTGATAGTTGTTTAGAAGATTTGCCTTTAATTCCAGCAAATGATGTTAATAATATTTCTATTGATTCAAGCAATGGAATGAAAGATAGAAGATTAATAATAACTGAGAAGCAAGGAGAAAAAAGAGCTATGGTTCATTTTCCTGAAGAAGAGGAAAAATATAAAATCATGAAACGTCAAAAAAAAGCTGCTTATCAAAAAAAATATCGACAAAAAAAGCGAGAAAATACAGAGTAAAAGTCATTCTATTCTCCGATTACCTGTTCATTTAATTAATCGGCATACTGTAACCATTAGTGAAGAAGCAAATGATGATGCTATAAATGAAGCTTTACAGAAACGGACTATGTTATTAGAATATTTCGATTTAAATAGGCGTGATCCACAAGCTAGACAATATACATATGCAGAAATTCCATGTTATTATGGTTTTAAGAAAGAACGTGGTGAAAATGCATTAAAATGGGTGAAGCGTAAAGGGTCATTTAATGTCATTGGACGGATGTATTCAATTTCGCCCAGTCAATCAGAACTGTTTCATCTTAGATTACTTTTAATAGTAGTTAAAGGCGCTACAAGTTATGATCATCTGCGAACTGTCAACAATATTGTACATGACATTTTTCGTAGTGCATGTTTAGCATTAGGCCTTATTGAAGATGATGGAGAATGGGAACGTGCTTTGACAGAAGAAGAAGTATGGATGATGCCACAACAATTAAGACGTTTATTTGTGCGTATTTAAATTTATTGCCATCCAGTTCATCCAAACGAACTTTGGGAAAAGTTTAAAGAGGCTATGTCTGAAGATTATCAGAAAAATTATCCATCTAATGAAGCTCATAAAAGAGCATATAATGATATAATTAACTTTCTGTTGCATGAAGGATCAAATATTCGCAATTTTCCTGAAATGATACAGTTAAATGAAATAAGTATTGAAACAGAAAATCAAGCGAACAACGAAATGTCATTGCAACAACATAAAGAGATTAGTGAAATGCAATATGTGAAACTGAATTCCAAACAGAAGGATATTGTTGATGAAGTATTAAATGTAGTTATTCAAGATAAAAGAATACCATCTTCTTCATGTTATTACATTGTTGGACCAGGTGGATCCGGAAAAACTTTTGTGTACACAACTTTATACCATTTGTTAAGAAGTAAAGGAAAATGTGTTTGTACTATGGCATTTACAGGCATTGCCGCAATATTACTTCCCCGTGGTAAAACTGTAGATAAAACATTTGGGATGCCTGTTCCATTGTTCTATGATTCTACATCAAATATTAAAAGTCAATCTATGGAAGCTACATTTTTGAAAGAGGTTGATGTCTTTATTTAGGATAAAGCTCCAATGGCGCCAAGATATGCTATGGAATTAATTGATAGAACATTACGCGATTTTATGAATGTTGATATGCCATTTGGTGGAAAAACTATGCTTTTGGGTGGTGATTTTAGACAATTATTGCCTGTTAAAGTTAATACTACTAGAAGCAAATTAGTTAATTTATCTATTAAATCTAGCACATTATGGAGTCATTTTAAGGTGATATCATTAACAGAAAATATGAGAACTTTACCTGCTGAAAAAGAATTTTCAGAAAATTTATTATCAGTTGGAAATGGTACTTTAAATGATAATGATAATAATATACTAGCACCAGAGCAATGTGTAGAAAATAGTGATATCATGCATAAAATATTTGGAGAATTAATTATCAATAATAAATACGATGATTTAGCAAAAGTAGCAATATTGTCTGCTCGAAATGTTGATGTTGATGAAATTAACAACAAGGTACTCGAACTGTTTGATAATAAAAGTGAGCGAATTTATACAAGTGTTGATAGTACCGAAAATTGTGATAATGGAAGTATAAATGATGCTATTTTACCAGAGTATTTGAATACTTTAAATCCATCAAATTTCCCGCCTTATAAATTACGATTAAGAGCCAATTGTATTGTCATGCTACTTCGAAATCTTAGTATTAATGAAGGTTTATGTAATGGAACGCGAATGCAGGTATTAGAACTATCAAACAATCTGCTACGTTGTCGTATTTTAACAGGTGATAAGGTTAAAGATATTGTATTTATAAATCGTATTACGCTGTATTGTGAGGATATTTATCCTTTTACTTTCAAACGACGGCAATTTCCTATAAAATTAGCATTCGCAATAACAATAAAGAAAAGCTAAGGACAAACTTTTGACACGATTGGTGTAGACCTTCGTAAAAATGTATTTAATCATGGGCAAGTATATGTTGCATTTTCACGAGTTAAATCTTGGGAATCATTAATTATATATTTAGGAAATCAAAGACCTAATTTACTAATCAAGAATTATGTTTACACTGAATTATTAAAATAAAAGTAAATATTTTTTCTATAAAAATGTTTGAGTCGTTATATATTTTTTTTCTTAAAAAAGGAGTGTGTCTCCGTATAGCTCTCTTTACGCGTAAGACTTTCTTCGACGCTTCTTATTGGTAATTTACGTCATTTTTTTGTAATAAGATTCACACGTAAGATTTCTTTACACGTTTCTTTCTTATCAATTGGTCAAAGACGTTTTTAATTTCCTAATTTCAAATAATAGTTCAAACTTCAGATAATTAAGACACTTTTTTGTACGTATTTTAATGTATTGCCAACCAGTTCATCCAAATGAACTTTGAAAAAAGTTTAAAGATAATATTTCTCAAGATTATTAACGAAATTTTGCATCTCATGAATCTTATAGAAAAGCATATATTGAAATAAATTATTTTCTTCGAAATGACGGAGTACTTACATTTTTTGTATAATATTTACAGAAACCACACTTATATTTCTTTTTTATAGCAAAAGTAGGAACGATTTTAAGAAACAAAAGTAAATTTTTAATTTAATATCCTCTGTTTATGGCTTTCTTTGACAGTAGAGATGTTTTTTTGCTAGCTAAGTGAAAAATAGTTAAAAATTGTTTATTTAGTAACGTTTTGCTTTCATCACTATTTTTTAAAATATAAATTTACTATGGAAGATTTTAAATGTTACAAAATTTACTTAACAAATAGATTACTTTGATTATAAAAAGGTTTTCTATAACTTCATCGTACAAAACTTTTTATAAAATGTGCCATTCTTGAAATATACGCTTTTCTTTAAGCAAAGAAAAGTGTTGTTTTTTTATCAAAACCATAAACTTTAGAAATGATACATTTAGAAACAGATAAAAACAGAACTAGAATTGTAAAGGTATAAAAAATTGTTTTACGCACAACATAGGCTATTATTTTATTAAATTGAATAATATTTAAAAATTCCTATTATCAGAAACTGTCACTCAAATTGATACCTTAACAAACAAAAGACTGTAATTTAATAAAAAGTACTCTAATAAAAAGAAAGCATCACTACATTGAACAATCTTCACTTTATATATAATGCAACGTCTTAATACATCGAGTGTCGGACCCAAACTAAAACTAAACACACATTCATCATTCTTATCTATAATTCGTCACAAACATGAGTCATGCATACCTTTTCCAAAAATGATTATATTTTACAAATTATATTTTCGTACAAAATAAAACAGATTTCTAACATTCTCCCCCCTTTTATTTAAAAGAAAAATATTATCGTCACCCATTCTTTTTTTCGAATATACATAAAATACAATTTTCTTTATTTATTGATGACTTTTAAAATAACTTTACAACTGACTAAAATTTGTTAAAAACATAGATTATTATTTTGGGTTTCTTTTTTATTTCAATACATTAATCTGTCGGGTATTTTACTTATACGACCACTCTTTGTTTTTACTTGTGTATCCTTATCTAAACAAATTTTCTCTCTCACACATTTTACAGTGTTCGTCGTTTGGCATTCTCTCTTATTAGTATTTACAATATTTTCTGACAAATTTCTATTTTTATTCTTGATTTTTTCGTTTAAATTTTTCGCATTTTCCTCATTGTCTTGATGGATCTCAAGCGGGTACAATCTCTGTATGGGTCTCTTAATTATTCCCGATTTTGTTTTTAAGATACATGTTCTTATTTGTCCATCTCGTCCTTTGATGAAATCGACAATACGTGCAAGAGGCCAATCTAATCTTTTTTGAAAATCATTTCCTATCAAAACAATATCATTTATTTTTACATTTCGATTTTCTTTTTTACCGTTCTTTAATAATAACTGACTAAGATATTCTTGTCGAAACCTTGTTCAATTCCGGTAACTTCAAAAATCGCTGCATCTCGTACACGATTTTCGGGGAGAGGAGGTGAATCACACTCCATGTGTTTCACTTTCTGCTTTTTACATATCACACACTTCGCTATCACGGATCTAATTATTTGCCTCAAAGAAATAATCCAAAATTTCTCTCTCAATACGTTCATAACAATTTGTGTTCCGGAATGACCGATACGTTCATGAGTTTCTCTTACTAATAAAGTGATAATTTCATGTTTGTCTAATAAAATAGGACTCAAAAACAAAGCACTATCTTTTCTATTTAAAATTTTCGTTTTCACAACGTATAATCCGTCTTTGTTTACAAAAGTTTTAAAAGAAGATAATTTATTTTTATTTGTATCTTGAAACATACTTTTTTGTAGATGTCTTAACAAATTGTTCTCAGCTTCTCTTAATTCAGATAACGTTAAATATAAATTTTTCCGATCTTCCTCCGACGAATAATTTTTTACTTTAGTATTTTGCTCACTGAACGCACCGTTTTGTTTTGTTTTTTGCTCTTGTAAAATTAATTTTCGGTTTAACAAAAATCTTCGTACCCACGCGATAAAACGTATAAGTTTAGTATACGATGAAAAAATACTATTTATATTGATTTCGTTTGACTCGTGATTAACCATATTAACGGTAGCGCTTTTCTTTACTCCCCTTTCTACTTCGAGCTCATTTATTTTCTCCCTAGCTGACGGCCAATCATTTTCTGGTTTTTTCAACCACTCTGGTCCCAACCACCATTTACTTGCAACCAACTGTAGAGGATTACACCCACGCGATGGTAAATCAGCAGGGTTATTCTCGCCTGGCACATACTTCCAATTTTCTATATTTGTCAATTTTCGAATTTCCTTTACCCTGTTGTGTACAAAAGTACCCCAATTTCCATCCCTATTTAACCATGCTAACACGGTTGTAGAATCGGACCAAAAAGTTATTTTTTCTACCTCTCTCGTAAAAGACTTAGCAACGGAGTCAGCAAGTCTTGCTGTTATCGAGGCGGCCAACAACTCTAGTCGGGGGATAGTTGTTTTCTTTGGAGCGATCCTAGACCTTGCACTAACTAAAAGGACAGTAATTATATTCTCAGACTCAATTCTAACAAAGACGACTGCTGCATATGCAATTCCGCTTGCATCTCCGAAAGCATGAATTGTCAATTTGCCTTCAGGTAATTTCCGTAGAAATTCTATTTCTTTTAATGAACTTAATTCTTTCGCCCATTGACAAAATTCATGCTCCCGTTTTTCGTCTATTCTTGAGTCCCAATCGACCTTTTCCGCCCATAATTGTGCTAATAATGTTTTTGGTGGCAAAGTTATAGGACAAGTAAAACCTATCGGGTCGTAAATTCCATGAGTCATGGACAAAATTGATCTTTTCGTAATAACTTGAGGAATTTCGGTTATTATTGACGCTGGATTAATTGAAATAGAATCCCAAAGAATTATTCCAAAGAATTCCTAGAACAAGAGTCGTTATTTTTTCCGAATTATCGCCCGAATATTCCCACAATCGTAAATCAAATCCTCCGCTCAATAGAATTTTTGTTCCTTCATGAATAAATTTGTGTAATTCGTCGACAGAATTAACACTTGTTACACAATTATCAGCATAAAACGACTTTTTTAATTTTTTCACAGAATTTTCCGACCACGACAATCCATTGCTTTCAGACGCCTCAATCAACGCTTTTTCTAAAAGCAATTCAATTGCCGCTGCTAGAAGGAAAGGACTGCAAGACAGTCCGAAAACCACTCGGCAATGTCTGTAAACAGTAACCTTATCCCCCACCATCCACAAAAATCGAAGAAAATCTCTATCATTTTCATTAATTCCAATTTGCAAAAAAGCTCGTTTTATGTCTGATACAACCCCAATTTCACCTTCGCGAAATCTATTTATTGAATCAGGTACAAGTTCTATCATATTTGGCCCGGTTTCTAAGCACTGATTAAGAGACGGATGCCCCACTTCATATGCTGACGCATCGAAAACTGGCCTAATCACGGTGGTACTATTCTCCTTAAAAACCGGTCGATGAGGTAAATAATGGCATTCGCAATCAATTTCTTTTTCCATTACTTCTTCGATTATACCCTCGTCTAACCATGATTTAAGTACCTCCCCATAATCCGCTAAAAAACCTTGCTTTTTTAATTTCTGTACGGTAAACTTTAATCGACGCTGTGCAATTTCTAAATTATCTGGCAATAATAAATGATCCTCTCTCCACGGTAATTTAAATTCATAACGACCCTTCTTTGTTACCTTTGCTGTCTCTCTGACAAAATTTTTCGCTATTATATCGCGTTCTGTTTTGTTTACTTTCTCGCTTGGATCAGTAATGCCTAATATTTCAAGTTTCCACAGTTCTGTCAAATCAACCTCCTGCGATAGCATTGTCGTAATCATGGCAACAGGAGTGTCATTCTCGTTCTGGGCCCTGGGCACTTTACCCATAATGGTCCAGCCGAGTAATGTTTCGAATGCTACTAAACCATTTTCTAGGTCAAATTTATTACTCGTTAATAATTTTCCCGCAATGTCAGCTCCTATAAGAACATCTATCGTTTTTTGACTACTTTCAATATCAGTTAAATTTATATTATGATCTTTTAATCTTTTTAGCCACGATTCTTTTTGAACACTTGGGATTGTATCGCAAATTACGTCTTGACCCAAAACAGAAAAATTACAAGTGTAAGATCCATCTAGACTTTTCAATCGAATTAAAAATTTCTCGTGTTTTTTAATTTTAGATTTTACACCCCCAAAAAGTGAATGAGCTATTTCAGTATTACCGCAAGACCCATATCCCAATTCATTTGCAATATCCACCCGTATGTAAGAACGCTGCGAAGCAGTGTCTATAATTGCTTTAACAATTTTTTCCCTACGATCTGAAAAAACTTTTACTTTTAATGTTTGCATACAAACTTCGGGTGAATGACTAAAAGTGGCTAAACTATTTTCATAATCTTTTTTATTTTCTCCCAATTTATCTTGTAGTACATCAGTTCTTGGGGGGAAACCTGCGCACAAAATCAAAACGTGACGTCTGCCACACCAACTACACCTCACTTTACTTCGACAATTCTTAGCCATGTGTCCCTTCTTCACACATACAAAACAAGCATTCGAATTTTGAACACACTCTCGCCTCTCTTTCAAACTCAATTTTCGCGCAGTCTCACAATCTTGACTTTCATGCTTGCTTTTACAAAATACACACTCTACAAATTTTGCTTCCCTCGTAGTGAGGAGAGCGCTTGCGCTTGCTATATCTTTGACTGTTTCAGTCTTACCTTTCGTCTTCTTACTGTTACCGCCTTCCGATGAAAACTGGAAACCTCGTAGAGCCATATCAATTCTTTCCTGATTCTCGACCTCACTTTGCAGAAATTCCAACAATTTGGCTAATCGATCCTTCGTTTCTCGTCCACCATTTGTATCGATATTTTCCCGTTGTGCACTTCTCTGCCATGCTCGAAGAACATCCTCAGGTAACGATGACTCCACCAGCGGGTATAACATAGCTGCACATTTGTCTGTTGTCACTCCAAGTGTGTCTAATGCTCGAATATAAGCTTCGAGTTTGTCAAAAATGCTTGCTAACGTTGCTCCTTGGTTCCCCTTCACAGCGTTGTGTAAAACGAGTGCTAAGAGTTCTCTGACGTAAAATTCAACGACAACGTCATCCCTTCCAAATCTATTTTTCATACTCGTCATAACTTTTCCATAATTTTCAGCCGTTGAGGGGAAGCTGCTAACCAAGTCCTCGGCTCGAGAATTTGGTGCAGTAGCTTGCACCAAATATTGAAATTTGTCTTCGTCTGTAAGAGCTGAGTCCTCGTGTATTTTTTTGAAAACGCTCCAAAAAGGAAGCCACTCCTTTATATTACCATTAAATTTTGGTAATTCAATGGTCGGTAACTTGAGCGTTTTTCTAGCAGGTAGTACTCCAAGATCCGATGCAGCACTTAACGGTCGTCCTAAGTTGCTTTCTGTGATTTTCTTGACCGCTATCTTTGCCTTTAGATATAGCATTCTGTAAGCATCGTCCATTTCGAGCTCCCTCAATATGGCGTCTTCTGTTTAATCGGATTCGAACAATAACTTATTATATTCACTGTGAACTGCAGTCAATTCTGTCATCCGATCCTCCAATAACTCAAATGCAACAATTTTATCTTCCTTTGAACTATCTTGCGTCAGTTCTGCGTCAAATGCATTATGAGTCCTTGTGAAGGCAGCTCGCAAATTTTTCCGTTGCCTTCTGATGGCGTCCATTTTTATCACTTCCCGTTAAACGAAAAACTTTCTCACCAATTCACTAACTTCACCACAAAAAGTCCTGTCACGGTCGCCACAAAATGTTAGGAATTGGGAGGAGGGAAAAATGGTGTTAAAAGTGCTGTGGATCAAAGGGTACTCTAATAAAAAGAAAGCATCACTACATTGAACAATCTTCACTTTATATATATAATGCAACGTCTTAATACATCGAGTGTCGGACCTAAACTAAAACTAAACACACATTCATCATTCTTATCTATAATTCGTCACAAACATGAGTCATGCATACCTTTTCCAAAAATGATAATATTTTACAAATTATATTTTCGTACAAAATAAAACAGATTTCTAACACTTACAAAAGTAGTCCCTTTTACTACTTTCTATTTATTACTATAAAATTGTTAAATTTACTACTTATGAAATGTTGAGTAAACTATTATCTTAGTTGTTCTTACTACAGCACTGTAGTCAATTCTACAACTTACCTGTTGTTAAAATTTAACTACATATATTAGTAGAATCAACTACTATTTATCAACTACATAAAAATAGTTAAATTAACTACGCAAACTGGGTTAGACTAACTAAAAAAGTAGTTGTTTTTACTACTTTTCACTTAACTACCCAAAGGTAGTTGAATTTGTCAGCCTAATTTTTTTCAGTGTAATTAATTAATAACATTTCACAAAAGAATTAAATTATTATAAGAAATTTTGATAAAACTCTTTATAAAGATTTAAATATTTTTAATATTATTGTAATTAAATTTTGCGTAAGAATAAACTTTTTAAAAAGATTTTATTTTAATTTTTCGCAAAAAATTTAATTATTTTGAAAATTTTGGATTTATTTTTTTGTAAAAATTAAATTATTGCAGGTTAAAAATTATGAAATTAAGTAAAAAATAACGCATAAGGAATATTTTTAATTGACAAACATTTTGTTTAATTGCTTTTCCAATATTGAAAGCATTTTATTATACATTAGAATTTTCATTAATTTTAAATATTGAAATATTAAAAAGAATAATTAATTATAAAAAAAACTAGAGAACAAAATGCAAACAGAAACAACTAACTTCAAATTGCGAATAGATGTGAAGTCAAATTAAGTAAGGAAAAAAATAAAGTTTAGTTTAATGCTTATCTATTAACTTTCTAATTTAATATTTTCATTTTTAATAATTTATTTATTCTTATTTTTTGAAGATTTAATTAATAAATAATATTAGAAATTTAATTATTTATTGTAATGAGAAAATTCAAATATCTTTGTGAATCCTTTTTTAAATTATCCCGCCATTAGTGACACCAACCAATGAGATCACTTGAAGCTTAAAAGAACCCGAAATATTCTTCCCTGCACATGGTTGATTAGGTTAGTTGGTTAGGTTGTTTCTTTCTGCGTTGTGAACCCGGGTTCTATCCCCAGTCCCTCCAAATTTATTTTCAAAATTATTCTTCAATAATATTGATATTGAGGAATAAATAAGTAATCAGTTCGCGGCAATAAATAAATTATAGAGAGAAATATTTTTTATTAAATTTATAAATACTATTTTTTAGTTATAAATAAACTGAAATATTAAATAAGTTTAAGTGCAAATTAAATAGATAATTACGGAAATTCCGTAAATGATTATTTGTATAATATCAATTTATATTATATTACTTACCTTATGACGCTTACTAGAAACTACCTTCTAATGCTTACAGATACTTACCAGAGATAGTTTTAAAGAACTTTTCTCTACTTGTTTTCAGAAAAGTTTCTTAGATAACTTTCTGCAAGCTAACACGGAAAACTAAAAAGCGTAGGACATTTATAGGACAAGGGAAGCTAACGGGAAGCTAACCATGTTAGCTATAGAAGCTAACATGGCTAGTTTCCCGTTAGCTTCCCGCAAAATATGGTGCTATGTGGGATGTTATTAAATATGTCATTTCATTTTTATTATAAATTGTACATAACTGTCAATAACTGATTTCAAATTTAACTTTTAATAATATCAGTACCCAAAACGCACAAGTTTTTATGTTCAACTTGACACGACGTTGCATGGTAAGCTTGACAAGATTACACTGCAATATTTAGACAAGTTTTAAGCAAGATTCGAAAGTTCTACCTCGCATTTCATATTGTAAATGGCAATATTGTTAGATAACACAAGAAATAATAAGGTGGTATTGCACTGAAATAATATTTCTGTAAACTGAATACTATAACTCTGAAGCCAATGCGCGTGAGTTTCAAATTGAACCAATGAGCTACACTTACTTTTAGGGACAGTTTCAGCTACACTACCGGCGGAAATTGTGCGACCGCTAACACTTCGACCTATTAAAAAACACACCCGCACAGAAGCAGTGATAACTCCGTCAAATATGAAGCTAGATGCTTTTTTTAAATTACATTGGAGAACTTATTAAATTTCCAATGAAATGACACTATTTTCATTTGTATTGCATAAATAGGAAACGAGATATCATGTTATGAAGACAAAAAAATAATTCTATTTTTTGGGAATTTCTTACCCTGACTTCGACTCCTGGCAAAACTTAGAAAAGTTGAAGAAAAAAATTGTTACTTTCACAGACTATTTCTTGTAATTTAAGCTTTAAGTAGAGATTAAGAATAGCAAAAAATATTAACGGGTTCCCGAGATATTACAAGAAGAGTCGGACCGTGCGAAGCTAAATTTTCAATCGGCGGCGAATTAGAGAAATCGATGATTGAAAATTTTGCTTCGCACTGTCCGACTCTTTTTGTAATATCTCGGGAACCGGTTAATATTTTTTGCTGTCCTTGGTCTCTATTTAAAGTTTAAATTACAAGAAATAGTCTGTGAAAGTAACAATTTTTTCATCAACTTTTCTAAATTTTGCCAGGAGTCAAAGTCAGGGTAAGAAATTCAAAAAAAGGAAAATTTTTGTTTGTGTTTATAACATGATATCTCGCTTTCTATTTATGCAATACAAATGAAAATAGTGTCATTTCAATGGAAATTTAATAAGTTCTCCAATTCAATTTAAAAAACGGATCTAGCTTCATTTTTGACGGAGTTATCACTGTTTCTGTGCAGGTGTGTTTTTTAATAGCTCGAAGTGTTAGCGGTCGCACAATTTCCTCCGGTAGTGTACTTAGATTAAAAGATAATCAATTAATTATTAATGCCAGTTTAATCGCTCATGATTGGCTGGTTAAGGATTTAATCATTGATTAAATTTTCATCGGTGTTGGTGAAACCGGCCCTTAGTATACTTAGATTATTTGCGAAGCATATTTGAATCCTACGTAGGGTATGTTTGACACAGTTGGCTTCAATTAGATTTATGTTTTGCAAAAATGGTGACAAAATCGGGCAGTGGCATTTCGTTCTTTTTTATTTAGAGCTTTAAAAATCGTAAAGACAAAAATAGTAGATGATCCTTTTTTCAAGTTATTTTTAAGATTGTAATTTTCTTATAATACCTATTATTATTGTAGTAAGTGTACACCCAATTTTTAAGTCGTTCGGCCCTCGTTGTAAACGTTTTCGTTGTCAAAAAGTTGGAAATTTTTACTTTTTGGGAAAAGAAGAATTTTTTTTAAGGTAGCAAGTAAGAAAACATAATACATAAAACCTACAAATATCGCGCTCGCAATAACCAACCTTCAATGTGACGGAAGTAAATTTAAAAATTTTTAAATGTCGATAAAAGACATTTTTTTAAATAAACATCACAGTTTAGCACACCCCTCCTCAAGCGCCGTAAAGTTATACAAAAATGGATCCAACTTCAGTCAACGGAAACTTGTAGCATTAGGCTTATATTTTCCAAATTTTCAAAATGTGAAATTGCCCCAGCTCCTATATTCAAATAAAACGAATTTCCGTAACTATCCCAAAACATAATCTTGAAAAAACCAATTTTTTAGGTTTGGACAATTATGGAAACAATTATGGAGAAAAAATATTTTGTGCTGTTTTATTAATTTTGAGTGAAAAATTAGTATTAGCATGAAAATAGAAAACAGTATAAAAAACTTTATTTACAAAAGGAAAAATCAATTGAATCGTAAATTTCGAAAAGGGCTCAACTCGGATTTTTTCAAATTTCACTTTTTTGCATTATTAGGGGATAATAGGGTAACCCCGAACACTAAAGCTTTTTGGTTTTCAAGTTTTTTAAAAATAGGAAATAAAAAAACTGAGTCAATATTTTAAAAATAAAAGTTAAGAGAGTGGTCCTAAGTTGTCCGTGGGCCTAAGTTGGACACCCTGCGTTCCTCAGGCAGAGATGTTATACTGGACGAATTTATAATTTTGTGGTGTGATATATCGATAAACCATGATATAATTTATGGACTTAATTATAATCTAAGATTCTTCTACGCATTATGAGGACAATAATATTGTTTACAAAAAAAAATTTAATTTTTCTTATTTTTTTTAGATCAGCTACAAGAGATAAATAATTAAAAATTTATAAATCAGTGTGTGCTTTAGTTCCTTTTATTTAATGTTGTAATAAGAGGTTCTGTTAATTTTTTAATTTAATTTTTTTTATTAGCGTAATAATTTGAAACTTGTAAAAATCTACAGAGGTCCAAAGTTGGCCACCTATTATTTTTGTTTGTTTTTATTTATGTTTTGTTTCTTTTTAGTGTTTTTCATCACGAGAAAGACCGTGAAAGTGTAACGTACAAATTAAACAAAGACAAAAAACAATAGAAAATACATACTACAAAAACGCCAGTCTCTGCAGCCATCCATCAGTGCAAGTAAATAAAATAATGCTTCATTTTCTAAACAAAAATAGTTAAATAATGCTTATTTATTCTCCTAAATGTATCAAATTTTTTAAATTTCTGCGTAACTGAAAAGAATATGCATTTTTTCCTTATGTTCAAGCGAAAAAATGTGGTAGACAACTTAGGACCGCTATTTCTGAAATGTCAAAAATGCAACTTTTCACTATTTATTGTATTAAGACTATAAAAGCCATTCTATAACGTTTTAAATACCACAAAATTATAAGAAAACGATCGTTAAACACAATTATATACTTGTTGACTTGATTAAATTCCATTCTGTTACTATTTTCGAACTGTAAAATTAAAGATATCTAATTTAAAAAAAACTTTTTTAAATAATTGATTTTTCATTTTGTAGATAAAGCTTTCTATCCTGTTTTCTATTTTCATGCTAATACTAATTTTACACTTAAAATTTATAAAACAGCAAAAAATATTGTTTCTCCCTAATTGTTTTTCCTCTTTTACAACTGGCAGGTAAGTAGAACCTTCATCTACATATTTATAAACTTGAAATATTCATAAACAATAGATATTTGCTTACATTTTTTGCGTTCAAACCTGAAAAATTTGTTTTTTAAGATTATGTTTTTGGATGGTTACGGAAATTCGTTTTATTTGAATATAGGAGCTGGGGCAATTTCACAATTTGAAAATTTGGAAAATATAAGCCTAATTCTACAAGTTTTCGTTGACCGAAGTTGGATCCATTTTTGTATAACTTTACGGCGCTTGAGAAGGGGTGTGTTAGTAGACGAATTTTAAAAAAATGTTGGATAATTATGTCACTTTCTATCTACAGGTTTTAGATGTTGCTTATTACGAAACTGACATCAAATTTCAAAAATTCAAAATAGAGGATCCAATATCGCGAACAAATAGTTGTCCAACTAAATCGTATTATATCCCTGCTCAAAATTTCGGACTAATCCGGATTAAATCCGGACATAGAACGGTGGATTATCTGCGTTAATCTAACAGCAATCCAAGCGAAATTATAAATCCTACACCAAAAAAAATGCCAAGGACCCGTATACCAGGAATTGACTAGGTTTCCTAGTTACGAGAGGAGCCAACTATAAAATCCTGGTCAAAGTAATAAGATTCAAGCATTTGAACATATTTTTATATTTGACTTTGTATTTATATACCTTAGAATTAATTTAAACTTATGAAATAAATATTTGACGCAGGGGGGACGCGAACACCTGAACCTAACGAATACGCACTTTGAAACCCGGAACGATAACCACTACACTAAACAAGACTTGGTATTTTAATTTTTTAATAGACACTAGATTTTCGAGTCAAAATACAATACTTAATCAGATGATGTTTTACACATTTCAAGTACACAATTTTATACACTTGTCAAAAACTATTTATTTTTAATTATTTATGACATTCAAATGAAAATAAATTTAAATACACAAATTATTGCAAAGGTAAATTTTCAAACACACTGCGCGATTAAAATAGTGAAAATGTTGTCACCAGGTGCGTAAAAATTTCGACGATTTATATTGAAACCTAACCAAAAAAGTCTGAAAGAATTGACTCATATAATTAAATAGTTTACTTTCTAAAACGTGGAATATCTATCCCACATAGCACCATATTTTGCGGGAAGCTAACGGGAAACTAACCATGTTAGCTTCTATAGCTAACATGGTTAGCTTCCCGTTAGCTTCCCTTGGCCTATAAATGTCCTACGCTTTTTAGTTTTCCGTGTTAGCTTGCAGAAAGTTATCTAAGAAACTTTTCTGAAAACAAGTAGAAAAAAGTTCTTTAAAACTATCTCTGGTAAGTATCTGTATGCATTAGAAGGTAGTTTCTAGTAAGCGTCATAAGGTAAGTAATATAATATAAATTGATATTATACAAATAATCATTTACGGAATTTCCGTAATTATCTATTTAATTTGCACTTAAACTTGTTTAATATTTCAGTTTACTTATAGCTAAAAAAATAGTATTTATAAATTTAATAAATAAAATAAAAAATATTTCTCTCTATAATTTATTTATTGCCGCGAACTGATTACTTATTTATTCCTCAATATCAATATTATATTATTGAAGAATAATTTTGAAAATAAATTTGGAGGGACTGGGGATAGAACCCGGGTTCACAACGCAGAAAGAAACAACCTAACCAACTAACCTAATCAACCATGTGTAGGGAAGAATATTTCGGGTCCTTTTAAGCTTCAAGTGATCTCATTGGTTGGCGTCACTAATGGCGGGATAATTTAAAAAAGGATTCACAAAGATATTTGAATTTTCTCATTACAATATATAATTTAATTTCTAATATTATTTATTAATTAAATCTTCAAAAAATAAGAATAAATAAATTATTAAAAATGAAAATATTAAATTAGAAAGTTAATAGTTAAGCATTAAACTAAACTTTATTTTTTTCCTTACTTAATTTGACTTCACATCTATTCGCAATTTGAAGTTAGTTGTTTCTGTTTGCATTTTGTTCTCTAGTTTTTTTATAATTAATTATTCTTTTTAATATTTTAATATTTAAAATTAATGAAAATTCTAATGTATAATAAAATGCTTTCAATATTAGAAAAGCAATTAAACAAAATTTTTGTCAATTAAAAATATTCCTTATGCGTTATTTCTTACTTAATTTTATAATTTTTAACCTGCAATAATTTAATTTTTACAAAAAAATAAATCCAAAATTTTCAAAATAATTAAATTTTTTGCAAAAAATTAAAATAAAATCTTTTAAAAAAGTTTATTCTTACGCAAAATTTAATTAGAATAATATTTAAAATATTTAAATTTTTATAAAGAATTTTATCAAAATTTCTTATAATAAATTAATTCTTTTGTGAAATGTTATTAATTAATTATGAAACTAATTGAATTTCTGAGAAGAATAATTTTATTAAAATCTTTGAAAATCCTAATTGAATTCATTTGAATTTTTTTTCAAATAATGGAGTTTCTTTAATAATTTCAATCGAAGATTTTGAAAGTAATTGAAAATTTATGAACATTTTTATTTTGTTATTTGCATAATAATAGTAAATCATTCCGTGCATAACATTTGCTGATTTATTGATAACTTTTGCAAAATAAAATTTGTAAATACGTTAAGAATATTAAAATTTGAAAAAAGAATAGCAATTTTTATTAATAAATTATTTAATATTACAGGGTTGCCACAAAAAATTAATTTATTAAAAAAATTATTAGATGAAAAAGATATTCTATTACATTTACTTACGAATTTCTTAAATTGTAAAATTATTCGCAAACATCAATAACTAAATTTTTAAATAAACATTTAATTATTATTTTCCCATAGAAATTAAAATTCTTCAAAACATTCAAATTCAAACATTTTTAAAATTCAACAACTTATAAGAATATTATTATAAAACATAAAGATATCAATCACTCCGAGTCTTCGACTCGGAATAATAAATATTTCGAAAAAGTTAAATTATTTACAAACATTAGGTATAATAAAATTCATTGCACGAATTCAATTATTTTCATAAATAATAAAATTTTTCACAGGATTTCAATTATTTTTAATACAATTTTTAATAAATTTCTCGAAAAATGAAATTATCTTCAAAAATTTTGTTGCAAGAATTTAATTACATTTCACGAATATAATGATATACTTCGTTGAAATTCAAATATTTTTAAAATCTACTATTTTAATAAAAGTTCTCAAAAGAATGCAATTATTAAAAAAAATGTAATAAAATTCATTGCAGGAATTCAATTATTTCCCTAAATAATAAAATTCTTCGCAGGATTTCAATTATTTAAACAAAAATTTGAAATAATTCATTGCAAGAATTCAATTACTTTGATTAAATAAATAAAATTCTTCACAGTGTTACGTGAAAAGTAACTTACCTCTTAACATTTGTTATCCTCGTTTTAAATAAGAAATTCCGAAGAAATCTTATTTGGGAATGAGGAAAAAAGAATCAATGAATAAAAGTTAAGAATTAGTTAAAATGAAATTTATTATAAAATTGTATATAATGATTTCTTGAAGTTCTTTATTTGTATGTTGCCGAGAGAAGACCAGTTCCAATAAACACCTTTAACAAATAGGCGTTTATTAGATATAGAAATTGTATCGAAAGAATATGATGAAAAGATTTAGTTAATTACCTTTATTGCTTCTTTGTGAAGCTGAAAACCCGTTCTCCGCTCGTGCGTCCACAGTCAGTTCAGATGCACCGCCCTTCCAATTTTTACTGGTTGGAGATTTGACAACGGCTTGGTCGCACACGAGATGGGTATTACTTAGACTGGGATAATCGTAGGTAACGATTAAAGATTCGCACTGACTACTGGTACAGAGATGATGTCGATCGGTTTGATTTAAATTAGATACTGACTGGATGCTGACTAGATACTGATTTTTGGATCCAAATTTAGGGCCTTATATACCCAGATCACATCCGTGTATCGACGTAATAGGGTTGTAAAAAGATTGCTCATCGATGGGTGTTTGTCAAGTTTGCTTGGTAACAGGTCTGGTCTAAGGTTACTTAGAGGTCACACACGTGGCATGTGACACCTCCCCTCTTAATTCAATCGCACAATTGAAAATTTGCGATTGAAGCTTCGGCAGAAGATTTGTCTAAAATTCTCGATATCGTAATACATAAGATTAACTTTCTTTTGAATCGTAGAATTGTAGAAAAAGAATTCCAAGAAAACATTATTCTAGTGTTCATTGTGAAGAACAAAATATTTTAGTAAATCGTAGTACAATATGTTTGTTTAACATTATTGAGTAAAATCGTTTTAACATTATTTGTTAATTAAAAAAGTTTTGAGTAAGTCATAGAAAAATTTTGTATAAATCGTAGAACAATAATCGTAGAAAAAGAAAAAATTTTGTTTGAATCGTAGAACAATTTTTGAAAACATTTTGTATTAAAAGAAAAATTTTGTTTAAATCGTAGAACAATTTTTGAAAACATTTTGTATAAAAAGAAAAATTTTGTTCAAATCGTAGAACAAAAATTTTTTTTGAAAAAAAAAAAAAAATTTTGTATAAATCGTAGAATTTAGTTTAAATCGTAGAACAATTTTTTTTGAGAAAAAAAAATTTTTTTTTCTTTTTTTTTTTTTAAATCATAGAACAATTTTTGAAAAAATATTTTATGTAAAATAAAGTTGTTTAGTAATTGTTAATTAAAAATAATTTGTTTAATAATATTTGTTAATATTTTTTAATTATTCGTAGAATATTATTTGTTAAAAAAAAATTTAATTATTCATAGTACATGATTATTTGTTAATATTTTGCAAAAAGTTAAAATTATTCGTGGTCTATTATTTGTTATTAGATCGTATTAGATCGAGTCGTACAATAATATAATTTACATTAAATGATTGAACATAATTTTTTTTATATTTTATACATTATTTTTATTATTAGTCGTAGGGAACTAAGTATTGAAATCAAATCGTTAAATATTATCTGTTAATAACTTATAGAGCACAATTGCTTCACAGTGATTGAGTAAGATTTATTTAATATTAATTGTTCATATTTCTTGTTAAAATATTTATTAAATTGTAGAAAAGATTTTTAAAAAAATAGAAAGTTTATATATAATCTTTCCATCTTTTTTTTTATAAAGTCACTATTATAAGATTATTCGTAAAGAATAGTGAGTTTATGACTTTAATTAATTATCCTTTATGTATATATATTTTTTGTTTTGTTATTTATTTAATATGTACTTATTATTATTTTTGTTTTTCTAATGTTAAATTGAGAATAAATTGTTTTCTTCCCAAACTATATCTTGCAGTATTGCCCTTAATTCGATGTAACATTGTTTACAAAATAATGATCTTCTTACTACTTTGTATAATACTTCTTTGCATCTAAAGCAATCTAGGCTTATATTTGCACATGCTATTAAATGATCGTCTTGTCTCATCTCTAATTCATTGTCGAATAGCGGATAACAATCTTCGCAATATATTAACCCTTGTTGTTTGATAAATGTGTTTTTGGTTGTGATTTTTCTACAACATATATGTCGTATTAGTTCGTTATATAGTCTGTCTTGAAAAGCTGATCTAATAGGAGCTAATGTTTCGCTTTCATTAAAAGTTTGGTTTTCTGGAACCATTTTTTTTATAATCAATGCTTTTCGACGAATAGTTTAAAAAAAATTTATATATAAGCAAAAGAAATTTATTTTTTTATTATTTTTGTTTTTTAAATAGTTTTTATGATTTTATAACTTTCTTTAAAATATTTAAACATATATTATTGATATTTTTATTGAATTCTGAATAGCGCTATAATTATTTCTGTTAAAAATATTATTAAGGTTATATATGTTATTTCTTTTTTTTTATATTATGGAACTGAAAAAATTTTTTATATTGTTTAAATGTTGTATTTGAAATTTTTGGAAATTCTGGTATATAATTAATTATTAAAGATTTTGTTAGGTTATTTGAAAAGTTAAAAGAATTTAATAAAAGTGGCTTTTCTTCTAATTTATTACTTTGAATATTTAATTGTCTTTTATATGTTATTTTATATATGAGGGATTTATTTCTAAGAATCTTCTTCTTGTAAGATATAAAAAATAAATTGACATAATAAATGGATTTGTTTTTACTAAAGGAATTTACTAAATCCATGTATTATGTTTTTCTTTATAAAATCGTTTTATCAACTTTAAAATTTATTTAATAATTGAATCTCTTGCTACTTGTAGATAAGAACATCAACAAATTAAAAACATTTATTCTTGTTATTAATTTTTAGTTTTGCAGCATTATTTTTTAAGAAATTTTGTAATTATTTTTATTTATTTATTTATTTATTTATTTTTTTTTTACTTTGTTTTACTGTAGAAATTGTAAATTTAAAAAATTTTAGTTTGATAAATATTTTAATCTTTTATTTATAATATATCCGTGGAAATCTGGAGGAAGGTATTTTTAATACAGAAAATGACTTTGTAAATAATTTTTAAAGAATATTAAATCCCATAATCATTTGGAAATATGAATTAGTTTTAAATATGAGTTTGTATTTCATGTGTATCTCAGAAAAGATAAATTTATCGGTAATTATCATTTTCAAAATACATTCCTCCCAGGTAAGGAAAATGGGTATTGCTAAATAAGGATTGGTGAAAAATAGAAAAAATATATGATTAGTACTCCTGTTGAAAATATATGTTCTGCTTCTCAGATCTGAAACGAGAAAAAATTATATTAGATAATTGTTTTATATTTGTTAAGTTAAGAATTAATTTTTGATTTCTTTAATCTATTAATATGGACTATTAAAGGTTTTCCTTTAAAGTTAATTTTTACATTACCTTTTCCTAATATTTCTAAAATTTCATAAGGACCTGAGTATTGGTTTTCTAGTTTTTTAATTTTTCCTCCGTTTAATAAAAATACAAAGTCGCCATTTTTTATTTCTAGGGGATTAATTTTTCTATCATGATAAAATTTCGATTTTTCCTTTGCCGAAATTAAATTTTCCCTTGCTTGTGCTCTCATTTCGTGTAATTGTGTAACAAAGGTAGTTAAATATTCATCGTATGTTTGTAATTTTTCGTTTTGAGAAGGAGATTCGCTAGAGGGTTCACGAGCTAATTTTCCAAAGACAAGTTCGTATGGTGTGCATTTTGTTCCTTCGTGTATGCTAGTATTGTAAGAAAACATTGCTAATTCTAACCAATCGTCCCATTCAGAATTTTTCTCAATAAATTGTTTTAAGTATTCTGCTAAAACATGATGCGAACGTTCGAGTGACCCATTAGATTGAGGGTGAAAAGCTGTTGTACGAAATTGTTTAATTCTAAAACGTTTTGCTAATCTTTTTAATAAATTGCTCAAAAAGTCTCTTCCCTGGTCTGTTAGTACGCCTTTAGGTGCTATTGTAGCAGCTTGATGATTAGGTAAAGGGATTGCTAAAGAGTATTTTGTGAAGTTATCTTGAATTGTTAAAATGTACGTGTTGCCAGATTTAGTTGGAGGGTTAAAAGGTCCTACAATATCCATAGAAATTTTTTCAAAAGCAGTTGTAGGTGTGTCTGTGATAATCATTGGATTTTTAGTTTTCATGCGAACTAATTTCTTTAATTGACATTGTAAACATCCGTTTATGTATTTTTGAATATCTAATTTTAAATTTTCCCAATAGTACTTTTGACGAATTCTAGCTAAAGTTTTTGTTACTCCCTTATGGCCTCCGATTGCCGATGAATGATTTTCTTCTAATATCTGTTGTCTAATTTCTTTATTAGGGTATTGAGTAATCCCATTACAAATTATAAATTTTGTTTTAGAGTTTGAAAAAATATCTTGAATTAAAATTTTAATATCTTCCCAAGGAATGTGATTAATTTGAGATGTTTTTGCTATACTAATACCCCGAATGTTTAATTTATCACTAATTGAAAGTAAAGACTTGAAACATGATTTGATTGTATTTAGAGTATCAGTTAAGTTTTCTTTGACATTTTCTTGAATTGGAAGTGCAAAATGATAATATTTTCCTTTTTTAAATTCTTTTACTAAACCTTTTTGTAAATTATTAAATTTGGGTAGAATTGATTTTTTTGTTAAACTTTTAGATCCATTGTCGAGAGGGGTACCGTTAGTACTTACAAAATATAAATAATTGTCTTTTCGCATTGTTAATTGGTCACGACATTCTATCAAAATTTTATTACTCGTAGATTGTTTTTCTTGAACAGGAGGTGCTTGAGTAATTTCTTCTTTTCTTCTTAGATTACGCCCTTTGTCTTTGTTATTTTCTTCAATTTCAATTTCTTGTATTTTATCTTTTTCTTCAAAAATTTCTTCGTTATCCATGGCGTCTTGAAAGATTTCATTTTCTTCTTCATAAAATTCTTCATCGAGGGATTCTTCGAATATGTCGTCATCTTCTTCTGAACTATCATCTTCTGTGGATGAAAAGTAATTTTCATTGTCTTCATTTTCTTTTTCTTGAATTACGATTTTGTTTTTCTTCTTCCCTTTTGTCTTTTTAAGTCGTTTATTTCTTTTTAATTCATCGAAGTATTCTGGATCAGTTTCTTCTTCAGCTTCTGAGATTGGCTTCTTGTCTTTCCTTGGCCTTCCTCTTCTTTTGGTACCAACCTTGTCTTCTTGTATGGGAAGTTTATTTTTTAATTTTTTAGGACGACCTCTTGATCTCTTGATAATGGGCTGCAATATTTCTTCTACGTTTTCCGTAAGTTTTTCTTGAATTCCCGTTTCTTCTAATTTTCGTTGTGCCCTAGTGAGAATGGTTTTCCATTGTGTGTTTGTAATGTAATCACTAAGTATTGGGTTAAGAAGAGTAGTTAATAAGAGTAATAATGTAGATGTATTATTACTATCGCGAATATTTTCACTTGATTTTTTATTATCCCCAAATGTTAAAAATGTGTCATCGTCGAGCACCTTTTGATTCCTAAATAATTCTTCTTCGTTAGGAATTGGATTTCTTGAAAGAGCGTCTGCATTCACGTTCATTTTACCTGCCTTGTACACTACTTCATAGTTATATTCTGCTAATTTTAATCTCCAACGCGAAACACGTGAACAAGGATCCTTCGAATTTTGAAACCATACTAATGGTTTATGATCAGTTACTAAAGTAAATTTTCTACCGTATAAATATGGTCGAAAATGAGATACGCAAAAAATAATAGCTAATGCTTCCTTCTCGTATGTGTCATATTTCTTTTCCGTATCGCTTAAGCTTCGAGATGCATATGCAATAGGCTTGTCTTTCCCTATTTTCCCTTGTGAAAGTATTCCGCCAATCGCGTAACCTGATGCGTCTGTTGTAAGCACGAAGGGTTGGGAAAAATCTGGTCTTTGTAAAAGAGGTTCTTCGCATAAATGTTGTTTAAATGTGTCAAAAGCTAATTGTTGTTTGTCTAACCAAATAAAAGGTGTATCCTTTTTTAAAAGTTGGTTTAGTGGATGTGCAATTTTAGAAAAATTTTTAATAAATCTTCTATAATATCCTGCTAAACCTAAAAATTGTTTAATGTTCTTTGTTGTTTTCGGTATAGGAAAATTTTTAACCGCAATAATTTTCCTTGGATCGGGTCGAACACCATTTTTATCGATAATGTGTCCTAAATACCCTACTTCCGGTCGTAAAAATTCGCATTTGTCTGGTTGTAAATGAAGATTTGCGTTTCTAAGTCGTTCAGCTAAATTATTAAATTTTCTTTCATGTTCTTCGAGTGTGTCAGCGTAAATAACAATGTCATCAAGGTAAACAAAAAGTTCTGTTCCAATTAGTCCAGTTAATGTTAAGTCCATAAGTCTTTGGAATGTCGCGGGTGCTGTTTTTAAACCAAATGGCATTCTATCAAATTCATAATGACCATGAGGTGTTGAAAAAGCTGTCTTGTGTGAGTCATTGGGATTCATTCTTATATGATGAAATCCGGTTGCTAGGTCGAAAACAGAAAAGTATTTTGCGGAAGAAATTGAGTCAAGTATATCATTTATGTGAGGTAATGGATATGAGTCACCTATAGTTTTTTCGTTTAATTTTCGAAAATCTAATACCATTCGCCATTTTAAATTTTCGCTTGAGTCAGGTTTTTTAGGTACGATCCATACCGGTGTGTTATAAGGTGATTGAGAAGGTTTAATTATTTTATTTTTTAAAAGTTCATTTACTTGTTTAGTTATTTCGTCTTTGTGAATTTGAGGAAAACGGTATTGTCTTGAAAATATTGGGCAGTCATCTGTAGTTGGTATTGAATGTCTTAAAATATTAGTTGCTTCTAAAGGTTCTCCAGGCATTTGAAATCTGTCAGCGTTATTTTTTATAAGATTTTCTACATGATCGTATTCGTCTTGGTTTAAATGGTCTAAACGAAGAAGTCGTTTTATTTCTTCTATTCTGTCTTCAATTGTCATTTTATTAAAAGTACAAAAATTTTCTGATATTAAAAAATTATTTAGTAAATTATTAGTCATGTCATTGTTATCAAATTTTTGAGTTTGTGTGATAGATGTATAGGGGTTGATTTCTTCAAAATCTTCTAATTTAATTGTAGGAATTGAAATAGTGACTGAAGTTTCATTAGTGTTTGCAAATTTTAAAAATGTTTTATTGTCGTAATTTTTTACTACTGCGTCTCCGGCATAAATTCCTGAACCTAAATTCAATCTTGGTATGTAACCTTCATTTTTATTAGTTTCGTCAAGAAAAACTGTAGTTGTTATTATCGTTCGTGCTGGTATTGTTAAAATTTTTGTGGAAACAAAAGGATAAAGATTATTATCTATCTCTAAACATTTTGAAGTGTAATTAATGTTTACGTTATTGTCTCGAAAAAATTCTGTCCCTAAAACACCGTCTTCGTCTACTGGGACTGCATCTGGGATAATATTAAATATTGTTTGATGACCAAAAATATTTAATTTTATTTGCCCTAAAGTGTAAAGAGGTAAATCATTTATTCCGATTAATTTTAAAATATTTTCTGTGTCAATTGGAATTCTTGGATCAATTGCTTTTAATTTTAATAAATTTCTTCCAGCTCCAGTATCTATCATCATTCGAGCTGGAAATTTTAAACCGTCGGCAGAGATAATAATTGAGGGAATTGTATTTGTTTGCGAATTGTTTAAAGTAATTTGTTCTTTTGAAACGGGTGTTTTTAAATTTATTCTACCCTCAGTCCACCCTTGCTGGGGGTTGAATTCAAGTTTCCCGAAAAATGAGGTTGTAGTTCTTGTGATTTTTGAATATGGTGTGATTGAGATTGTGATTGTTGTTTAGAATATTGTTGTTTGTTGTATGATTCTTCTCTTCTAGGAGGTCTAATTTTACATTCATTAATATAATGACCTGATTTTTTACAATAATTGCAAGTTATATCTTTTTTGAAAAATCTCTGATTATTATTATTATTATAGTTTTTATTATTATAATTATTATTGTTATTATAATTGTTATTATTATTGTATCATGAAGTTTGGAAGTTTCTAGAAAGTTTATTCATAAAATTGTTAGAGTTATTATTTTTATTTCTGTAAAAATTGTTACCATTGTTAAAGGGATTTCTATTTTTTGAGAAATTTTGATTATTAAAATAGGGTTTTGAAAATCCTTGTGTTTGTCTTGGTGGACTGTATGTTTTATTTTGTTGTTTTGAAAAGAAACAGTTTTCTGTTTTATGATTTCGTCTCTTACAAATTGAACAAGGTAAATCAGAATCTTGTAAGGAGTGTATTTTTATAGCTTTATGATCCTCATTAATTTTGCTTTTTCGAAGATCTGAACTAGCACTTAAATTCCTTTCTATATCAATCGCGTCGTTTACTATCTCTCGGAATGTGGGTTTTTCTTTCAAACGAATTTCTATTTCGGGTCTTAATCCGCGCACAAAGCAATGCTTCACGTCTTTTTCTAGATTTTCTTTAAAAACATCGTCAACTGCATTGTTATTACCTAACCTGTGAACATCTTCAATTTTATCAGCAATTTCTTTTATTCGCGCAGCATAAGATGTAATATTTTCCTTTTCCCACATATATATATTTCCTAATTCTCCCTGTAATTGGTACACTGTTTTAGCTGGCAAATATACGCGTTTTAATTTATTTATTAATTCGCCTACATTTGCTATTTGAGTTCCGTAAATACATTTTCGCGCATCCCCACTTAATTTTGCCCTTAATAATTTTGCTAAATTATTTCGAGCTACTCCTTCTGGAAGCATTTGCTCTGCTTCTAAACACCCTTCAATAAAATGTGAAATTGGAATGTTAGTCCCGTCAAACAAAGGAACTATTTCTAAAGCGTCACGTAAAGATACTTGTTGGTTTGTTGGTAGAGCCATTTCGTTATTTTCTGTTAAATTTTCACTATCACTGTTCTCGTCGTGACTGTTTTCGTCGTCACTATCGTGTGAGCTAATTATGGAATTTTCGAGTCTTTGTTTAAAATTATTTCGTAATGTAGAATTTAAAGAACCGTTATTTTCTAAAATTGTATTGTCACTTTCTTCGTCAGTTTTGAAAGAATTGTTATCAAATAATGAATGACAAATTCCTGAATCTAATTCGGATTTGCAAAAAGGGTTTGGATTTTCGTTAGAGTATCTAGGTGTACCAGTAGCTAAAGGTTTAAAATAGGGAATTCCTGGGTTAAGTTTTAAAGTAGGGTTTTCTTTGATTTTTGATCGAGTTGTATGTTTATCTTGTGTAATATTTTCCTTAGAAGTAGACATTAATTTTTAAAAGAAATGATTTAATCATTGGAATTGATTCTCTCTCGGTTTGTGTTTCAATTTTTTAATAAATTTTAGAATTGTTAAAAATAAGAGTTAAAAATTGATTTTAAATGTTTCAAATTTTAATAGAAAATTTTAGAATTGTTAAAAACATGTATATTTTTTATATCTCAAAATAAATTTTTGGAAAAAATAAGAAATAATATCATTGATTCTTTATGGCTTTCCCGGCCGATGCACCAAGAAAAGAGGGTATGTTACGTGAAAAGTAACTTACCTCTTAACATTTGTTATCCTCGTTTTAAATAAGAAATTCCGAAGAAATCTTATTTGGGAATGAGGAAAAAAGAATCAATGAATAAAAGTTAAGAATTAGTTAAAATGAAATTTATTATAAAATTGTATATAATGATTTCTTGAAGTTCTTTATTTGTATGTTGCCGAGAGAAGACCAGTTCCAATAAACACCTTTAACAAATAGGCGTTTATTAGATATAGAAATTGTATCGAAAGAATATGATGAAAAGATTTAGTTAATTACCTTTATTGCTTCTTTGTGAAGCTGAAAACCCGTTCTCCGCTCGTGCGTCCACAGTCAGTTCAGATGCACCGCCCTTCCAATTTTTACTGGTTGGAGATTTGACAACGGCTTGGTCGCACACGAGATGGGTATTACTTAGACTGGGATAATCGTAGGTAACGATTAAAGATTCGCACTGACTACTGGTACAGAGATGATGTCGATCGGTTTGATTTAAATTAGATACTGACTGGATGCTGACTAGATACTGATTTTTGGATCCAAATTTAGGGCCTTATATACCCAGATCACATCCGTGTATCGACGTAATAGGGTTGTAAAAAGATTGCTCATCGATGGGTGTTTGTCAAGTTTGCTTGGTAACAGGTCTGGTCTAAGGTTACTTAGAGGTCACACACGTGGCATGTGACAACAGGATTTCAATTATTTTTAATACAATTTTAAGGAAATTCTTCGAAAAATGTAATATTATTTTCAAAAATTTGATTAAAATTCTTCAAAAGAATTCAGTTATAAATTATATTTAAAAATTCATGCCATAATGCTTTAAATATTCAATTATATCTGAAATTTTAACTGATATTCATTTTTAAATCAATTTTTATTGAAAAATTCTACAAGAATTCAATTATTTAAATATAAAAATAAATAATTTATTGAATAAATGAATGTTTTTTTGAAATTGAATTATCATAAAGAATTTTATCAACAAAATTGAATTTTTTGAGGAATTTTAATAAAATTTTCAAGAATAATTAATTTTTTCGAGAAATTCAATTAAAATTGTATTAAAAAATTGAAATCTATGATGAGTTTTCTTATTCATTAAAATAACTGAATTATTGCGAAGAAATTTATAAAAAAATTTGTAAATAGTTGAACTCCTGTGAAATTTTTATTATTTATCAAAATAATTTAATGCTTGCTTAGAATTTTATGATTATTTTTTTATAAATATTTGAATTCTTTTGAAAAATTTTATTAAAATATTAGATATTGAAAATCATTGAATTTTATTATTTTTAAAGATAATTGAATTTTGAGGAGAATTTTTTTTAATTTTTGAATATAATTGAATTTTTACAAAGAATTTCATTACTTTTAAAAATAATTGAATTTCTGCAATCGTTTGTAACTTCTCCAAAATTTAATTATTTCCAGTAATTTAAAAAAAATCTCTGACTTTTCCGTGATTTCCCTTGCCTCTGGCGATCCTGTAATAGAAATAATTTATTGTTTAAATTATATTTTTTTTAATCAATTCTTTAAATAAAAACATTTCAAATGAATAAATAAAATAAAAATGATATAAAAAAATAGTAAAGTAAATATAATTTAAAGAATAAATTATTTCTTTTATAAAATAATTCATTTATAAAAATTGCTATTCTTTTTTCAAATTTTAATATTCTTAACGTATTTACAAATTTTATTTTGCAAAAGTTATCAATAAATCAGCAAATGTTATGCACGGAATGATTTACTATTATTATGCAAATAACAAAATAAAAATGTTCATAAATTTTCAATTACTTTCAAAATCTTCGATTAAAATTATTAAAGAAACTCCATTATTTGAAAAAAAATTCAAATGAATTTAATTAGGATTTTCAAAGATTTTAATAAAATTATTCTTCTCAGAAATTCAATTAGTTTCATAATTAATTAATAACACTTCACAAAAGAATTAAATTATTATAAGAAATTTTGATAAAATTCTTTATAAAAATTTAAATATTTTAAATATTATTCTAATTAAATTTTCCGTAAGAATAAACTTTTTTAAAAGATTTTATTTTAATTTTTTGCAAAAAATTTAATTATTTTGAAAATTTTGGATTTATTTTTTTGTAAAAATTAAATTATTGCAGGTTAAAAATTATAAAATTAAGTAAGAAATAACGCATAAGGAATATTTTTAATTGACAAAAATTTTGTTTAATTGCTTTTCTAATATTGAAAGCATTTTATTATACATTAGAATTTTCATTAATTTTAAATATTAAAATATTAAAAAGAATAATTAATTATAAAAAAACTAGAGAACAAAATGCAAACAGAAACAACTAACTTCAAATTGCGAATAGATGTGAAGTCAAATTAAGTAAGGAAAAAAATAAAGTTTAGTTTAATGCTTAACTATTAACTTTCTAATTTAATATTTTCATTTTTAATAATTTATTTATTCTTATTTTTTGAAGATTTAATTAATAAATAATATTAGAAATTAAATTATTTATTGTAATGAGAAAATTCAAATATCTTTGTGAATCCTTTTTTAAATTATCCCGCCATTAGTGACGCCAACCAATGAGATCACTTGAAGCTTAAAAGGACCCGAAATATTCTTCCCTACACATGGTTGATTAGGTTAGTTGGTTAGGTTGTTTCTTTCTGCGTTGTGAACCCGGGTTCTATCCCCAGTCCCTCCAAATTTATTTTCAAAATTATTCTTCAATAATATTGATATTAAGGAATAAATAAGTAATCAGTTCGCGGCAATAAATAAATTATAGAGAGAAATATTTTTTATTAAATTTATAAATACTATTTTTTAGCTATAAGTAAACTGAAATATTAAACAAGTTTAAGTGCAAATTAAATAGATAATTACGGAAATTCCGTAAATGATTATTTGTATAATATCAATTTATATTATATTACTTACCTTATGACGCTTACTAGAAACTACCTTCTAATGCTTACAGATACTTACCAGAGATAGTTTTAAAGAACTTTTTTCTACTTGTTTTCAGAAAAGTTTCTTAGATAACTTTCTGCAAGCTAACACGGAAAACTAAAAAGCGTAGGACATTTATAGGCCAAGGGAAGCTAACGGGAAGCTAACCATGTTAGCTATAGAAGCTAACATGGTTAGTTTCCCGTTAGCTTCCCGCAAAATATGGTGCTATGTGGGATATTTCCAGAGGTTCCAGCAATTTTGGTTCCAGAAACCAGCAATTTTAATGTATGTAAGAACTCCATTTTATGTACAAAAAATAGACGCTAGTAATGATAAAAAATCGTTTTACGAAATCACGATAAATGACGCGAAAGATGTATAGTAGAGGTGTGCATTTAATCGAGTCGAATCGGGAATAATTCGAATCGAACTAGCCAATTCGAATCGAACTAGTCAATTCGAATTCGAAGTTTCGAATTTCGAATCGGCCGATTCGAATCGAAAGTGAATTCGAATCGAACTAGCCAATTCGAATTCGAAACTTTGAATTTCGAATTGACCGATTCGAATCGAAAGTAATTCGAATCGAACTTGCCAATTCGAATCGAAAGTAATTCGAATCGAACTTGCCAATTCGAAAGTAATTCGAATCGGACAATTCGAATTTCGAATTGTGCGACTCGGTTATTTTATTTGCACAACTATTTTGACAGAAATCCTAACCTAAAATTAGCAGGCTGGTATTCATAATAAGTAAGTATTCATAATTCTAAGTGCTTAGAAACTTTTTCTTAAAAATGTCAATATATTTTTTATTAATTTTATAATTTTTTTAATATATAAATAACATACAAATACCAATAATGTGTTGAAAGTGAACAGGGCTCTAACCAGTGAAAGTTTTTAAAAATACGGACTTTACGGACAAATTACTGACAAAAATATAACTAGTCCGAGTCAAATAAGAGAATATTTTACTTCAAATTATAAATTCAATTTTTCATAACATAACCGATCAATATCTTCAAGTTTTTTCTATTCTATTTTTCAATTATTATTTTTAAGAATTTTTAACTAAAATTCTTCCTTAAATCGATTATTCTTAATAGTTTTCGAAAAAATTCTTTAAGAATTTTCAAATCCATTAGTTTACAATATTCAATTTTATGAAATTTCAAATACATATTCCTAAATTTTTCAATTAAATGAATATGAAAAAATAAAAACTTAAACAATATTTACAAAATTCAATTAAACTTTTTCAAAATTAAATTATTTTTAAAAATTCACGCTATATTGCTTTTAATATTTAATTGTAATCTAAAATTTTAACTAAAATTTATTTTTAAATCAATTTTTATTAGAAAATTTTACTAGAATTCAATTATTTATAATTTTAAATACAAAAGTAAATAATTCATTGAATAATTAAATGTTTCTTAAAATTGAATTCCCGTAAAGAATCGTTATCAACAAATTGTAATAAAATTTTTAAGAATAATGCCATTTTTGGAGAAATTCGATTAAAATTGTATTTAAAATAATTGAAATTTTTTCAGTTTCATTATTTTCGAAAATAATTGAATCCCTAAGAAGAATTTTATTATTTATGAGAATAATTGAATTTCTGCAAATTTATTATTTATACGAAAATATTTGATTTTCTAAAAAGAATTTTATTATTTTAAGTAAAAACACAAATATTGAATTTCTGTAAAGTATTTTATCATTCATGGAAATAATTGAATTTTCGCAAAGATTTTATTTAAATTTATGACAAAAATTAAATTCCTTAGAGAAATTTTGTAAAATATTTTTAAAATAATTGAATTACTGCCAAGTCTTTTATTAAAATTATACCAATATTTAAATTCTTTTGAGAATTTAAATTGATTTAATATAATTGTATTTTTTCAAAGATTTTATTAAAGTTTAAAAAAATTAAATTTTTTCTAGAGTTTTTTTTAAATCTATTGAAAATAATTAAACTTTTTATTACAATTTTTGAAAATAATAAAATTCCTTTGAGACATTTTGTTAATGATTTAAAAAATAATTGAATTACTGCGAAGCCTTTTATTAAAATTTGTGACAATAATTAAATTTTTTTCAAAATTTCAATTGAAATAGTACTGAATAGTTGTAAAGAATTTTATTAAAATTTTAAAAAAATTGAATTCCTGAGAAGAATTTTATTATTTATGAAAATAATTGAATTCTTGCAAAAAAGTGCCCTTTTTAGCACCGCGTTATGAAAAATTAAATTGCAATTTTTATATAAAAAACTTATTCTTAGAATTGTTTTATCATAATTCTTTAAGATTCAATTAGCTTGGAACAAAGTAAATTATAAAGTTTTCTTAAATTTACTATTTTAAAATTTTTAAGAAATTATTTATAATTAAAATTCTTTAAAAATTTGATTACCTTTTAAAATTTTTTAAAAAATTGATTATTTTTAAAAGATTTGACTAAATTTAAATGAGTTTTTAAAAGATTTTACCAAATTTCAATTTTTTTTTACTTTTTTTAAGTGTAGGTATGTAATTGTGAAAATATTGTCTTTCAAAAATGATTTAGAAATAATTATGAAAAGTTAATTTTATGAATCTGTTTATTAAAATTTTTGAAAATATTCTACTTTAATATCTCTAAAAAGAAAAATGGACGGTTTTAATTATTATAAAAAATTGAATTTTTGGAAGCTTTATAGTTTTAATGCATTTTTGGACAAATTCCGTTTCTTATTCAACAAGATTGTAATCTTGTTGAATAAGAAACGGAATTTACTACCGCCGCAAATCGCAAAGGAAATTGTATTTATTAACCGCAATTGTTTGTTACTAAATGAAATTGAATTAATTATTTTTTATTTATAAATTACTATTAAAGGTAATCAAAATATAAATAATGTAAACAATATTTAATTATATATTAGCTATTAAATTGTTAGAATGAAAAAAAATTTATTTTAAAAATTGAGCAAAAAATTTGCAAAATAAGTTCTTTTTCCTTATGTACTACAAACAATAAGCGAAATATTTCCTTCACTTTCAACACATTATTGGTATTTGTATGTTATTTATATATTAAAAAAATTATAAAATAAATAAAAAATATATTGACATTTTTAGGAAAAAGTTTCTAAGTACTTAGAATTATGAATACTTACTTATTATGAATACCAGCCTGCTAATTTTAGGTTAGGATTTCTGTCAAAATAGTTGTGCAAATAAAATAACCGAGTCGCACAATTCGAAATTCGAATTGTCCGATTCGAATTACTTTCGAATTGGCAAGTTCGATTCGAATTACTTTCGAATTGGCAAGTTCGATTCGAATCGGTCAATTCGAAATTCGAAGTTTCGAATTCGAATTGGCTAGTTCGATTCGAATTTACTTTCGATTCGAATCGGCCGATTCGAAATTCGAAACTTCGAATTCGAATTGACTAGTTCGATTCGAATTCACTTTCGATTCAAATCGGCCGATTCGAAATTCGAAACTTCGAATTTCGAATTGGCTAGTTCGATTCGAATTTTCTATCGATTCGAATTTTGCACACCTCTAATGTATAGGTAAACACTGTCAGAATAGAAGCAGATGCGTGCGCATTATGGAAATAGGCAAAATTACTAAAATCCTAGTCAATTTGACTAGGATAGGGTTGTTTTTGCCAGGCTTGAATTTGTTGAATCAACCTAGCGATCCTAACCATAATGATTAGGAATCCTTATTACTTTTACTAGATTAAGATTAACTATAGAGTCATAGAATAATACCATCGAGATTTTTTTCGGTGTAAATCAGTTTGGAGTAATCTTGAATGTCTATGAGTAGTAGAGCTACACGGGGTCTGTCTCAGTTACCGACTTTTATTGTTAGCTCAAATTCAACCCTCTTGGTGAAAAAATTAAAAAATTTTATTTTTAAACTTTCAAGTGGGCTAGAAGGGATGTTCTGTTTTACCGACCGAGTTTTAGTACCAATTGTCACCGCTAGATGGCGCCACTTGTGCATTCAATGTGGGGATTGGCCAATAGATCTCGCATCTACGCCAATTTCCCATATAGATCTCTCACAAGTGCAATACGGGCTAGTCTTGTAGCATATGTATATGGGTGATTAAAATTAAAATGTCATTTTTGATCCTTCTAACTTTGATTTTTCGATGTTGGATTTTGAACTTAACGATACTCTATTTTGGTTGACTAGAATACATGGTGGACAAAAATAATAGTGGTCGAGCAGGTGGAAGCAAATTTTAATTTTCACCAGGTGAAAAACGATAGGCAGAAATAATAAGAAATTTTCTGTTTTCGTTTATTATTTTCTGAAATAAATTATTACAACTTTAAAAAGTTAAAATATTTCAAATTATAATAATAAATGTTTCAACATGACTTAAAAAATATTTGTAATGAGTTCTGCCCACGGTGTAAGAAAGAAAGGTGAATCGACTGAACTTATACTACTGTTTTATTAAATATTTCCTTTTTCAAAAATCCGCTAGATGGCGAAGTGTAGATGGTGTTACGCCTAATACCGCCACATTTGAAAATAAATAAAACTTCAAATTTCACAAATTTTACAGAAAATAGGCAGATCAACATAAATATGATATTTTTCTAACAGAGTTCAATGATATTTAGTATATCTAGTAATAATAATTTATATAGTAATATTATACATGTGAGGCATTATTCCTGAACTGCCCCAAAAATAAAAAAAAGTTTTTGGATTTCCTTTATACTTTGGAAATATGTTACCCTAGTAGGTATAAGTTACTACACCAATTTACAGGTCCAACCCCCCACCCCAATCAAAAGGGTGGGGGGTTGAAATTTCAGCTTAAACTCGAACATGCATTCTTTAAACATTTGTAGTTTGTACTTAAATTATTCAATTAAAAAAAGTAAGTAGTGTTTTAGAAAGGTTTTTTTGTGTACTTTTAAAATATTTTATTTATATAATAAAAAAAAAATTTTTTTTGCAAAAATTTTTTAAAATAAATAGTTTTTTGCAATTTTGTGCAAGTTCGGTAGTTTTTATTTTCTTTTTAATAATCTCAAATGAAAGCTTGGGAATTCCCCTAAAAGAAGATATAAGTCTGAAAATGGGCCGAAACAATTTTCCAAAGATATAGTGTAATAAGTAAAATTTGTCCGTCCGCTCGCGCACTCCAGCGCGATGAACAGTGGGATTTTTTTTCAACTTACTATTGAAAATTGTCTAGAAACTACAAATTTTATCGGATGTTGATGTTCTTGATTTAAAATTACTAAGAGATCCATCAAAGTCGATTTTTGAATTTTTAATTGTTTATTTTTTTCTTGTTACTCAAAAATTTGACAAATTACAATATTTTTAGAAAACATCATGTTAATTTTTTTATTTTTCCATTACACATGATCGAAATCAATTTAAATTAGTCTAGTATGACCACCGGACAATTAATAAAGCATAATACAATTTATTTAAATTGTTGCAAACAATGTTAATTAACAAATAGATTACTTCGGACTTTTTTCATAAAAAAAACTGGTTTTTTTGCAGACAAGTTTAAATTTATGTCTAATTTAGTTAACAACTATTTTACAGTTAAAAATTATCATTAATATTAACAATTATATAAACAATAATCAACTTCCTTTTGTATTTGTAAACATTTTCGTCATTTTTTAAACTTTAAATATTTATATCATATGTACATTCTTTCAAAAACTTAAAAAATTTATTTGCTTAAACAATTACATTTGTTATAAACAAATTTTTCATTTTTAAACAAATAATTAGCTTTTTTTATCAAACAAAATTTTTTCCTTTTTTATATTTACTATCATAAAAAAGAACTCCTTAATGAAATAGGAATACTATAAATTATTCATTTAATTTTAATAAACATTATAAGTTAACAAATATTTAACTTTGTTCTTTTTTCACAGAAAAAATATATTTATTTATATGCATTTAAATGTAAACTGTTTTAACTGAATAATGGTTTACTTCATTAAAAATATAAATATTTCTTAACTTATAATGTTCGTTAGAATTAAATGAATAATTTATAGTATTCCCATTTCATTAAGAAGTTCTTTTTTATGATAGTAAATATAAAAAAAGAAAAATTTTGTTTGATGAAAAAAGCTACTTATTTGTTTAAAAATGAAAAGTTTGTTTATAACAAATGTAATTGTTTAAACAAATAAATTTTTTAAGTTTTTGAAAGAATGTACATATGATATAAATATTTAAAGTTTAAAAAATGACGAAAATGTTTACAAATACAAAAGGAAGTTGATTATTGTTTATATAATTGTTAATATTAATGATAATTTTTAACTGTAAAATAGTTGTTAACTAAATTAGACATAAATTTAAACTTGTCTGCAAAAAACCAATTTTTTTATGAAGAAGGTCCGAAGTAATCTATTTGTTAATTAACATTGTTTGCAACAATTTAAATAAATTGTATTATGCTTTATTAATTGTCCGGTGGTCATACTAGACTAATTTAAATTGATTTCGATCATGTGTAATGGAAAAATAAAAAAATTAACATGATTTTTTCTAAAAATATTGTAATTTGTCAAATTTTTGAGTAACAAGAAAAAAATAAACAATTAAAAATTCAAAAATCGACTTTGATGGATCTCTTAGTAATTTTAAATCAAGAACATCAACATCCGATAAAATTTGTAGTTTCTAGACAATTTTCAATAGTAAGTTGAAAAAAATCCCATTGTTCATCGCGCTGAAGTGCGCGAGCGGACGGACAAATTTTACTTATTACACTATGTCTTTGGCAAATTGTTTCGGCCCATTTTCAGACTTATATCTTCTTTTAGGGGAATTCCTAAGCTTTCATCTGAGATTATTAAAAAGAAAATAAAAACTACCGAACTTGCACAAAATTGCAAAAAACTATTTATTTTAAAAAATTTTTGCAAAAAAAATTTTTTTTTTATTATATAAATAAAATATTTTAAAAGTACATAAAAAAACCTTTCTAAAACACTACTTACTTTTTTTAATTGAATAATTTAAGTAGAAACTACAAATGTTTAAAGAATGCATGTTCGAGTTTAAGCTGAAATTTCAACTCCTCACCCTTTTGATTGGGGTGGGGGGTTGGACCTGTAAATTGGTGTAGTAACTTGTACCTACTAGGGTAACATATTTCCAAAGTATAAAGGAAATCCAAGAACTTTTTTTTATTTTTGGGGCAGTTCAGGAATAATGCCTCAAGTATAAAAATTTTAACTATATGCAAATAATACCAATAATATTACTTTTTACATTAAATTGTTCTTATTATAAATAAAATTTTTTAGTTAGCATTTTATTAAATATCAATTATACAAATATATTCGTGAAATAAAATATATTATTTTAATAATAATAAAATAAGAAAATTTTTGAACACTATTATTATTAATGTACATTTGTAATATATTCATACAAATGTATATAATATATGTTTATTTTCCTATATATATATATATATAAGAATTATTTACAAAAACACATTTATGTTATAAATAAATTGCTTAGAATGACTAACAATTTTATGACGCAGTCTTTAATTTTGTAACTTTTTTGGTTTGAAATTCTTATCGTTTCTTTTATCCTCTAATATTAAAAATTGGTGCTTTATTTAACCAATAACATGAAAATATAAAAATATGAAAAATATAAAACATCATTAATTTACTTTTATAACATATAATAATCGTAGAATAAATTTATATTTTCTATATTTTCTTCCCATTATGTGTCACAAACGTAAGCGGCTGCACTTATGTTTGTACTTAAAATGTTTTCCCACTTTTCTCTCTTCTTACAATCAATAGGTGCTTTAAAAAGTGTTACTTTATTGTCCTTCTTTAAGTCGCGACTCTCACAAGATTTTACGCAACAGCGTCTTACCATTTTTTAATTTTATTACTCAATTTTACATCAAAACAATGTGTTTACCAACATGTCAAAAATAATTTTTAGGTTAGGAATCGTAACATGAACTACAATGCGACATCTGACACACTATTCCTGAACCAAAAAAAAGTTTGACAAAAATGGATCCACAATCTGGTTGTCGGGAATGTTTCTGCATCAGACCAAATGTTAAAATCCGTTGAGATCAAAATCCTAGCTGATTCTTTTTTCGAGTTATCAATATATTTACATGCAAATTTTTGCAAAACGTTTAAATTAAAACTTTGTAACTTTATGTAGGACATCCAATCACGCAAAAGGTATCTTAACCCCTTGGCAGTCGATGACGTGTATACACGTCATGGTGCAGGTGGGCTCAAACTGTCGATGACGTGTATAGACGCAAGCAGATTTTTGGCTACAAAAACACACAGATTTGTCCACAAATTTATACTCGGGGGTTTTCGGGGTCGCTGATTACAAATCCGTTTTCAGATTTAAAAAATTCAAAATGGCGGATCCAATATAGCGGACGACATTTTCAAAAATTCATTGGATTCACTTGAAACTTGTTACTCAGGGGTTTTCGGGGTCGCTGATTACGAATCCGATATCAGATTTTGAAAATTCAAAATGGCTGACTTTTAAAAAAATTTATCAAATTCACTTGAAACTTGTTACTTAGAGGTTTTTGGGGTCGCTGATTACAAATTTAGTATCAAATTTTGAAAATTCAAAATGGCGGATCCAATATGGCAGACATTTTCTAAAATTCATCGGATTCACTTGAAACTCGTTACTTGGGGGTTTTCAGGGTCGCTGAATACCAATCTAGCATATGATTTTTAAAATACAATGTGGCGTTTCGAATATTGCTATCGCCATTTTAAAAAATTTATCAGAGTTACTTAAAAGTTGTTACTTGGGATTTATTTATGTCGTAGATTAAAAATGTAATATCGGTTTTAAAAATAGCGAATCCAATATAAGAACAAAAAGAAAAAAATATAAAAAAACAAAATAAATAAAGGTAAATCTGATGAATTTTAGAAAATTTCGTCCTCTATATTGGATCCGCCATTTTGAATTTTTAAAATCTGAAATCGGTTTCATAATTAGCGACCCTGAAAACCTCCGAGTAAAAAGTTTCAAGTGAATCCGATGAATTTTAGAAAATGTTGTCCGCCATATTGGAACCACCATTTTGAATTTTTAAAATCTGATACCGGATTCGTAATCAGCGACGTCAAATACAATAGTATACTCGTTTGCGCAAATTTTAGTTTTCTAATAAGTTGTCGACATTTTGAGCCCACTTATGAGATTTTGGTCTTGACTGCGAAGGGGTTAAATATTTTTTATATGTAAATATATATCATTACATTTAAAATAAGACCTAAATAAAGAAAATTGATTAATATTTATCAAAATTTCGGGGTTTTTCAATATAAAGATTAGTTAAAAGTTGGTTTTGAACTTTTTTGATATTTCAGGTAATATTTTCGTAACCTTTATATTTCTTTTAAGTGTATTAATTATATTTTAATAATATTTGCACAAAATTTTATTTTTTTGATTGAAAAAATACAAACAATAAGACATATTATGTAGACAAATACAAAAAAAATTATTACGTTAGGGTCCCCACTTTGCCCCACATTCCCCTAGTTGGACACTTAAGGATACGTTCTTATTAGACAACAGAAAATTTGAATCGGAGATAATTCGATTCGAACTAGTCAATTCGAAAATCGGCGTTTCGAATTTCGAATTGCTCAACTCGACTCGGTCTACTTTCGATTCGAATCGGCCAATTCGAAGTTTCGGCTTTCGAATTGCTCGACTCGATTCGATTTTCGAATAAATTCGTCCAATTCGAAACACAACATACTGCAACACATCATAGCACATTACATAGAAGTTCGAAAGTCTAACTTCGATTTTCAAATTGGCCGATATTATTCGAAAATGAGCACTTAGAAATTCGAAACTCCGAATTAGCTGATTCGAATCGAAAGTAGACCAAGTCGAGTTGTGAAAATTCGAACCTTCGAATTTCGAATTGACAAGTTCGAATCGAATTTTCTCTCGATTCGAATTTTGCACACCTCTAGTTCTTATATTATGCATTTTTTCTTTAAATAACAAATAGTTACTGCTTGTTTGAGAACATCAATTAAAGGAGTTTTTCACGATTAAAAATCATATTAATTTGTTACAAATACTTGAGTATTTAATAAAATATAGTTAAAGCATTTTAATGAAAAATCACGAAAGCTTCAGTAGTGGGAAATAATTTTTTAATTGCTTTCTGATGAAAAATTGAATTAAAGCTTATTAAAAGTTGATAATATAATACTTAAATCTTATAAGTTTTAATATTTATGATTAATTATCAACAAAACTTTGTGCTACTCATTACGCTACTCGATAATGGTTGTATTTATAGTTGGACACTATGATTTTTAAAATAAAAGATAAAAAACCTTTTGTTTAAATATAATGTACAATAACACTACCTTTCTTCATAAAATATAAACTTCACACATTCGACCAGTATATTCTTTAAAGTAATTATCAGAATGCATTAAAATTTATTTAATAAAAAACACAAAAGTGTCCGACTACCGACACTATAAAGCCATAGTAATTCTTATGTGAAATCCTGCAAATAATAAAGCAGCAACACACTTTTTATATAAAAAATCAAGTTTAAATAATCTTAATATGAAATTGTATTAAAATAAAACAACAGAAGGTTATTTTTATCAAATACAATAAATTGCTGTGAGCATGGTATACAAAGAACACCATATCTTTAACAAATATCAATCAATTTTTTTCATTGAGGTCTTATTTTAAATGTAATTACATATATTTACATACAAAAATATTTCAGATACTTTTTGCGTGATTAGTTTGCCTACATGAAGTTACAAAGTTTTAATTTGAACGTTTTGCAAAAATTTGCATGTAAATATATTGATATCTCGAAAAAAGGATCAGCTAGGATTTTGATCTCAACGGATTTTTACTTTTGATATGATGCAGAAACATTTCGAACAACCAGATTTTAGATCCATTTTTGTCAAACTTTTTTTTGGTTCAGGAACAGTGTGCTGATTCATACTCCGAGAAACAAATCTTTAAGCAAACACAATTTTGGTGGTGGGGGTAGGAAGTCAATTCACCTTTCTTTCTTACACCGTGGACACCACTGACATTTTTGAAAGATTTCACTGATAATTTTTTTTGAATAGTGAGAATAAAATCAGCTTATAAATTACAATCCAGTATCAAATCTTCATTAACTGCATATAAGGAGTAAATTTAACACAAATTTATTAAAAATAAAATAATAAGATGCAAGAAACAGAATTTTGAGGGGACACCACTGACATTTTGCTTCATTTCTCAATTTCGAAAAAGAAAGACTTTATTTTTAAGTGGTAGGAAGACCACTTTATATCGTTTCGTCCCGGTGCCCACTACTTGGACTCATCAGTAAGGCTACGTAGTGGAAAACCTGCCCTAGACGGGGGAAGCAAATTTGGAACATGTATATGGGTGGTTAAAATTAAAATGTCATTTTCATGTCATGCCCAAAAATTTGGAATACTAAATCATATATAAAAGTTTTGTAAGTCAATTAATTTTCTTAATCACTTCTTCTACTTAAATTAATAATTCTTAGTCGCTAGAAATTCTCTGAAAAAATTTGGCTGAAGAATTAGAAGCAAAATGTCAGTGGTGTCCCTTGTCCGCACTTAAGAAATCAGAACTTTACCTAATAATAAAAATTTTGATTTTTACATTTTTAGTCCCAGAAAAATTATGTTGTACAGATAAGAGTATATATTTTATATAGTAATTATGCTAACAGAATAATTTTGATCTAGTGCTAGAAAAAAAATCAAAATCGCCTGTCCGTAAGTTTTATATTTTTAAGTAATTATCGAAAATTTTGAATATTGCTTTCTGCCACTAACCGTACAAGTTATTGATGTGATAGAATGATGTAATGTTTTTTCTTTAAGAAGCTATACATATCACCAATACTATTAACGCTTAACATGGCAATTATCTGCGTTAAGCGTTAATAGTATTGGTGATATGTATAGCTTCTTAAAGAAAAAACATTACATCATTCTATCACATCAATAACTTGTACGGTTGGTGGCAGAAAGCAAGTATCACTTTGTCGAGCACACCATGTCAGTGGTGTCCCCATCAAAAACTTGTTCATAATATTAATATTTTTTAAATATTATTGTATCTCGTTTTCAGGTATTACACGTACTTTAAAAACCGCACCGACTTTAACTTAAAAATAAAGTCTTTCTTTTATATATTTTTAAATCTCCATATCAAACAGGTTGGTATGGGGTGATTTCAAATTTCTACTTCACCGACCTTGGTGATAACTTTAAGTTATGCCGGTAGTCGGCGTTTTCTATTTAGTGGTAGGAGAGTTGCGTGCTTGTGGAGTAGTGGGGAGCGCCGTAGTGGGGCGGTGATAATAGTGGGGACTGGGGTTTAAGTTACGGATCGCGAGCCACCACACTCATTCTTTCAGCTTCCATCGTTTTAGGTAACTTTCTCTTTCACATCATTCTTTCCTCCAGGTCTTGTTCTTTCTTTCAGGTCACTTTCTATTTAACATTTCTTTTCAGATTTTTTTCTTTTCTAAGTTTCAATTTCAGGTTTATTTCTAAGTTGTTCAGCTTTATTTCCAGGTTTTTTTTTGTTTACATTTCAGGTTCATTTCTAAGTTTTTCAGCTTTGTTTACTGTTTTTTTATTATAAGATTTCTTTTCAGCTTTATCTTCTAAGTTAGCATTTCAGGTTTATTTCTAAGTTTATTTAAAGCTTTAATTCCAGGTGTCTTTAGTTGTTATAAGTTTTTTTACAGGTTTTTTTTGTTTGCTCTAATTTTTTTAGGTCGGAGGGTCGTTTAAAAATTTTATCTCTAAATTTCTTTTTTCAGATAAATTTTCTAATTTCTTTTTTCAGCATTATGTTAGTTTTTGAATTATATTTATATTACAGGTTTATTTCAATTACAGTTCTTTGTCTTGTTTTTTTTTTGTTCAAGGCTTTCTTACAGCTTAAAAAAATGGATCTAGAACAAGTCAACTCTGTTGGGCGTTTTGAAGGTTTCCTGCCGACGAAGCCGCTCGCGGAATTAATAAAAGATGGACTGTACTACATCTCAAAAAAAAAAAGGTCCAGACCAAATATGGACCTAGGATCATAGTTGAGATTGATGCTGATTTCGTCACATACTTGGGTCAGAATTCCTCAAACGGATCACCTAAAGCTAAAAATTTTTCTTTTTGAACAAAAATATCTTTTTTTGACTCTTAATATGGTTAAGAAGAATTCCTAAAAATATTAAGCCAAAAAGAATTTTTTTGTAAAAGTTATTAACAATTAAATTTTTTAGTACTGCTAAATTAACAAATTTTTTTCTCAAGTTCCAGTTGACGGATTTAAAATTTGAAATATGGGTTTTTTTCGTCTTGAAATGCACTATTCGACTATATATTTTGTTTTAAATTTTTTTTATTTTTTATAATATTTTACATTATTTGTTTATAAAATGTTAATAAACAAATATGTTATTCACGTCCTAACAAAAAAATAAAAACCGCTGCCAAGTTGTACATTTTTATAATTCTGGTGTTCATTTCATGAACACTTTGCTTCCTCATAGAAATAATAATAATTAAAATATAAGAATTACTTTTTATAAAAGGGTTAAAAATCATTAAATCTTGGTCAAAAAATGTGTTTTTATATATTCTATAAGATGGTAATAATAGTTTAATAATTACACATAAGTTAATAAACAAGAATGTTGAAAAATGATATTTTCCACAATTTTTGATTTTTCAAATACCAATAATTTCATAATTTCTGCCCGAATCAGGTTCAAAAATAGGTCAATCGAAACGTTTTTTAATGTTCTTCAAGTTGGTAATAATTTTTTGAAGTTACTTTTACATCATTTAAAAAAATTTTTATAAAAGTCTTATTTTTCAAAATTTTAGATTTTTAAAAGTTTAATATCTCCGGTTAATATGGACGAAAAATGTTCAATTAGGGCTTAAAAGATGCGTCTTAAAAAACTCTACAAAACTAAATACAAAACAAAACTAAACTTCTACAGTTTTTATCAAAATTTTTTAAAAAGTCTTATTTTCCAAAATTTTTGATTTTTAAAAGTTTAATATCTCCGGTTAATATGGACGAAAAATGTTCAATTAGGGCTCAAAAGATGCGTGTGAAAAAACTCTACAAAACTAAAGAAAAAGATTTATAAGTGTCCTAACATTTTTTTAAGTTATGTCCAAAAAACGTTTTTTTACAAAATGAAAAATGCAAAAAAAAATAGTTGAACTTCATGAATCGGGCTGAAAATACTCTCATTTTATGTCCACCGGGGAGACCTACAATTTAAAAAAAAAATTGAGGCATTTAGCTCTTTCTCGTTCTGAGATATTTAGGCAAATGTAATGTTAGTACACACACACACACATCGGGACAAATTTTTAAAATCCGTTTTTTGGACTTCGGAGGTCAAAATACGTCAAAATTTTTTTTTATTTGTTTAGAACATTTATACGGGGAGTTCCTGTGCATATATAAAGTACTAAAGTATTAGGCATAATAAAAAAAAAATTTATAAATATGTCAAAAAATGACAATCAAAAATTTTGCAAATACAAAGCTTCCTTTATGAGGAAGCAAAATTGTATTATATTCCTTAAACGTCTCCGAGTGTAAAACTGTTTTGAAAAAAATTAGCCTCAATTAGTAAAAAAGTTATTAATTAAAAACTGCAGCTGTGTAGAGCTTTACATGACGTTAAACTCGCCCCGCGCACATTGGCATTTTTTACAATTTAATGTTCAAAATTGTCTGGAGCCTACAAATTTTATCGGATTTTGATCTTAAATTAAAGGGGATAAAATTTCTAAGAGATCTCTCTAAACCAATTTTTAAATTTAAAATTGTATATATTTTTTTGTTATTTAAAGTTAACAATTTACAATATTTTTTTAAAAAATCATGTTTATTTTTTTATTTTTCTGCATTAAAAATTACTTTACAAGAATTTTATTCGTGTAACTCTATTAACTAAAATCACCAAAATAACTCTTAGAAAAGTTACATCCAAAAGTCTGTTTTCATAAATGGTACTGTCATTGCTAAACTGCTGCAGCAATAATTCCCATCTGTTAGCAACTAAAGTATACTACCATAAGCAGTCTAAATTATCAATAGCGCACGATTTGAAAAATTTATGCAGAAATAAGAAGCAATTGGCTGCCTTGCCCCGTTCTCCCCTAATCTATGTCAATTTTGGTAAAAAATGATTGTTATTAACAATCATATCAACAATAATCTAGTTATCAATAATCAATTAGAGCTTTACATGACTTTAAACTCATTAAAATAAGAAAAACAATTTTTCTTTTTGCAGAAATAAGCCATTTATTTGTTTAAAAAGTAAATAATTTGTTTATAACTAATGTAATTGTTTGTGAATAAAGTTTTTGAAAATATTTTTTCTTTTTTTATAGGCCTCAGGCCTTAGAAGCTTCTATTTAACATTTTAACGATAAAAATAGTAAAAAAAATCCCTGATAAAAAATCGATATTTTTACGAAATACTAAAAGTCGCGTACTAAATTTAAATAATTATTGAAGGCAAAAATTATATTTTTCTTCTCAAATTTTTTCTACATGTGTGTAAATGATATCTGTATGAAGTAATTTATTATTTATTGTTAAGGAGAACTCGATTTCATAACCCTAAAAGTTTATTCAAAAAAAGAGTGATTTTTAATATTTTTGATTTTTACATTTCCGCTCACATAAAATTTAATTTTTTTATCAGGGATTTTTTCTACAATCTTTTAGCACCAAATATAAGTCTTTAAGGCCTCAGATGTCTAAAAAAAATTTGTTTGGCCCACTCTAATGTACATATGATATAATAACATTTTATGTTTACACAATGCCTAAAATGTTTACAAATGTCAAAGAAACTTGATTATTATTTTAATAATATGGAGGGTAGAGTGGTTGATTTGACGAATCGTCTTTCTTTGGTTAAGGAAAGAATTGACAAGATTGAGGCGGGATGTTCGCGGTTGGACAACCCAACAGTCGAGACTAATGCCTGTATTAATGAAATAGTTGATCGGTCAGAAAGAAAGTGTAATTTAGTTCTATTTAATCTTCCTGAAAATAAAACACCTAACAAAGACTCTAACACTTTAAAAACTGTTGTCAGCAACAGATTCAAAAAGTTTACTAAATCAACTGATCTTGATGGAATTCGAACATTCAGAATTGGTGCAAGTGCGCAGGTCTCTCAAAAGCCACGCCCTGTCAAAATCGTATGTGCGACGGAGGAGAGGGTACAGGCGATTTTGCGATCGTTCGTGACTGCTAAAAGGGACTCTGTAAAATTAGCGGACTTGGGGAATTTATGGCTGTCTAATGACAAAACGACGATGCAGAGGGAAGAGATCAAAAGAGTGAAGGAGCAGTTAGCTGTGCGTCGACGAGAGGGAGAAGCAAACATTTCTTTGGTTTTTTGTCGTGGAGTCCTCACAATTATTAAAATCCCTTCCCGCAAACGTACTTCTACTTTCACACTTCAGATAGGCGGGTAAGCAGTTAGCCAATCCAACTGTAATGCCTAGTTTCTGTCATCATTCTCTTTAGTGCTCAAATGTATTCAGCAAACTTTTTGTGCGTGTGGAATTTTTTAGTTAAACTCATTAAGAGTATTGTGCTTTATTTTTCAAAATGACATTTTGTTAAGCAAAAAATCTTTATGTTATTCATTTAATTTTTAAATATGTTTACAGTTTCTATAACGTTTAAAACATCTTATGTCATTCAGAATTTTTAATTTTATTTTTCATGTAATTTTACTATTTGTTTAAAAATTAATTTGGACAGAGAAACAAATTTGTCATTTAATAATATTATATTGATACTCCTCTATTAAACTGTAATATTCACTGCAATAACTAATTTTCTAATGGACTCAGTGGAGAAACAAAAATATCTTATTATATTACTTCATTTTCATTATTACACTACAAGATTCACTACAACGGTGTTTACATCTATACCGAACTTAAACTTTTGAAGCGCCAACCTTCATATTGTATTTGTTTTTTATATGATACAAATGTAACTGTCAGAATTAGGAGTAAGTAATGTACGAAAGGTCATGTTTCAAATAAATAAATAAATAATAATTTTTAATAACAATGGTAATTATTATCTTTCAAATCATTTTTTACCAAAATCGACATAGATTACTTAAATAAACATAAATTTGTCTGCAAAAAAAAGAATTTTTTATTAAAAAGAACCAAAGTTATCTATTTGTTAATTAGGATTGTTTACAACAATTTAAATAAATTGTATTATGCATTATTATTTGTTTGGTGGTCGTGCTAGACTAATTTAAATTGATTTTAATCATTTGCAATAAAAAAATAATCATGATTTTTTGAAAAATATTGTAAATTGTTAACTTTAAATAACAAAAAAATATATACAATTTTAAATTTAAGAATTGGTTTAGAGAGATCTCTTAGAAATTTTATCTCCTTTAATTTAAGATCAAAATCCGATAAAATTTGTAGGCTCCAGACAATTTTGAACATGAAATTGTAAAAAATGCCAATGAGCGCGGGGCGAGTTTAACGTCATGTAAAGCTCTACACAGCTGCAGTTTTTAATTAATAACTTTTTTCTAATTGAGGCTCATTTTTTTCAAAACAGTTTTTCACTTGGAGACGTTTAAGGAATATAATACAATTTTTATTTTTTTTAAGACGTGAAGAATATATTTGTTTATTAACATTTTAGAAACAAATAATGTAAAATATTATAAAAAATAAAAAAATTTAAAAACAAAAAATATATTCAAATAGTTCAATTTAAGACGAAAAAAACACATATTTAAATTTTAAATCCGTCAACTGGAACTCGAGAAAAAAATTTGTTAATTTAGCAGTACTAAAAAATTCAATTGTTAATAAGGGGCTAATATTTCCTTTAGAATTTTTTTTTTACTTAATATTTTTAGGGATTCTTCTTAACCATATTAAGAGTCAAAAAAAGATATTTTGGTTCAAAAAGAAAATTTTTTAGTTTTAGGTGATCCGTTTGAGAAATTCTGACCCACTTACCAACAAGATTTATCAAGCTCTTTGAGGATGTACCAACCACTTTTGAGATGATGAAAGAAGCTGTGATATCAAAGAAACTTCAAACAAAGTATCTTGGATGACCGTATAATATTGTCGAGTTTAAATTGTTATAATTTTTGTTAAAATTGTAAAAAAATGTATATATATTTTTAAAAAATATGATCAAATAAACAAAGTTTTACCTATAAATTAGTTTCAATTTTATTTTTATTCTCTTAATGTAAGTTATTTTTCAGAATTAGAATAAGTTTTATTTTTAGAAATTATAAAAATATATAATATTTGAATGAAACTTTAACCCTTTCACGCCCATGGGACATATACGTCCCACCTACAAAAACCTCAATATCTTTGAAGAAACTTAATATTTTTGAGTCTAATTTAGTGCGTTCTCTTCAGGAAGAATAGGGCTTTAAAAATAAGTAACCTAGATCATGTTAAAAAATTCCTATTGTTTAAAAAAATTCATAAATTATTGTTAAAAATCATGAATTTTTAAAATATTTTAAAATCGCCTAAAAATTGTTACTCGGGGGTTTTCGGGGTCGCTGATTACGAAGCCGGTGCTAATTTTTCAAAATTCAAAATGGCGGATCTAATATGGCGGACGACAAATGTAAAAATTAAACGGATTGGCATAAAACTTGTTACTCGGGGGTTTTTAGGGTCGCTGATTACGAATATAATATCAGTTTTTTAAAATTGAAAATGGCGGATCCAAGATAGCGGACGATTATTTTTAAACATTTTAATTTCACCTGAAAATTGTTACTCGGGGGTTTTCTGAGTCGCTGATTACGAATTAAGTGTTAATTTTTAAAAATTCAAAATGGCGGATCCTATACGGTGGACGACAAATGTAAAAATTGTTTGGATTAGAGGGAAACTTGTCACTCAAGGGTTTTTATAGTCTCTGATCACGAATTTGTAGTTTATTTTAAAATTGCGATTGTGTATTTATTTATTTCTGTCAGTAAAAAGTAAAGTATGATTTCATTGTATGCCCTTTCGGGCCTTTACAATCTCCTCAACATCACTATACTTAACTCTTCTAACTCACAAACTCTTACTTCGTGTCCATACTTTTGCGGCTGCAGCCGACTTAGGTTAGGAGTACTCGCATTTGCCTGGACATTCGGCCAGGGGAGAGGAAAACTGCAGAAAATCTACTTCCCGCGTACAACCGGTTTATTGACGTCGAGTCATGAATGTACATTTGGATAGCCATCACAAATGCACAAACATAACCTCGGCATCGAACCTCCCGTTTGATATATCTCATCAGTGAAAAACACCGAAACTGTAGCGATTTACAGAGGGTTACCCATCCAAATACTAACCGCACTCAAAGTGGCTTAACCTCTGTGATCGCAAGCAACGAGATTCCACCAACCGAGCTATACCATCGGTTATTTTTATTACTGTCAGTAGATGGACTTGTTTCTTTCCACTCTCACTGGATTTGTAATCAGCGACCCCGAAAACCCCCGAGTAACAAGTTTCTGGTGAAACTAAACGATTTTAAAAATAACGTCCGCCATATTGGATCCGCCATTTTGAATTTTAGAAATATAACACCGGATTCGTATTCATCGACCCTGAAAACCCCCGAGTATCAAGTTTCTGGTAAAACTAAACAATTTAAAAAAAAATCGTCCGCCATCTTGGATCCGCCATTTTGAATTTTAAAAAAATGATGTCATATTCGTAATCAGCGACCTCAAAAACTCCCGAGTAACAATTTCCAAGCCAGTCCGATTAATCTGTAAAAAAGTTGCCCGCCATATTGGATACGCCATTTTGAATTTAAAAAATTTTGTAATTCTGATATCAGATTCGTAATCAGTGACCCCGAAAACTATGAATAACGTTACACTTACGTTTTTTTAACCGTCCAGTTATGCCTGGGTGTGAAAGGGTTAAAGGATAGGTTGTTTTTTTAAAAATAAGAAACATTGTTTAAAATTTTAAATTAATATTATTAATTTTTGAAAACTTAATAACTATATTTACAAAAAAGATTCTCAATTTTCGTAGAAAGATTTTAAAGTAGTAGTATTAATTGTAGAGTCAGTTTTATCAATTCCATTAGAAATAGCACTTATATACATATTAGTTTGGAGGTTCTAAAAACCATTCTTGAAGAAGTTCAACATTTTTTGTTGCACAATTTTCGATATATAAAGAGATGTTTACAAGTTGTTAACAATAATTTAGTTTCCAGTTTTTTCAACGATGGACAATTAAAATCTTCTAAATTTTGTACATTTAGTAAGTATTTCTCTAGCCAAGTCTTTTTTCTAATCCTTTGACGTAGATGGCACTAGCACTCGCAGGATTCCTTGTAGAATATATTGAAAATCATCGTATGGTACGTTTCCTGCAGACCAATCAATCCCATGGTAATTATGTGTTAGCCAAAGATTTTCACTTTTATAGCGTCCTCGCAGTAAATTCCAAGAACAAGGAGGTTCAAAAAGGTAGACAAGAGGCTGTGCATTTGGTTGAAGAGGAAGTATCGCCAACTTTTTAAAGACAAACTCGTTGTTGGCTATTTTAAACCCTTGAACGTCTACGATAAACTCTATTTTGAAGCAGAAATGAATTTCTAGCCGAGAGCAGCTGCTTTTATAGTAATCACCCCCACCACCACCTCAATATTCTTCCTCTTTTACAATAGTTTCTTTACAACGCCGCTGATTAGATTATTTTGTATGACGCGGTCATGGATAATTAGGCAATAGGCGGTGGTCTCGGCTGGCATGTTGATTCCTGCTTCAAATTCTAACCTCACATCAACTGATGTTTGTTTTAAAAACTTGTTTTGTTTAGAACAATCAATAACAATTAGAGGAAATAAACTTTTAAAAATATCCTTTGTTAAAATAGATTTTGAATCTTTACCATATTAGGATGATTAAAAATAAGCGTACATTTCATAAAGTAGAGAGTACTGATTTTGATCAAAGTTTAGATTTAAATTTCCATAAGGATAATATTGGGAATTTAAAAAGAGTTTAACATTTGAAATATTGCAATGGTCAAAATGACAGGCATATTTTTTACGTTTATCTTATAACGGGACTTTTATTACTTAAATAAAAAGTTACTTTAAACAAACTATTGCATCGTTATCCCGATACTTAAAATTACTCAACTTAAGGTCTAGAACACAACTCTACTTAGAATTCAACCACAATTGCCAAAATCAAATTAAACAGATCCAAACGAATAAAACTCAGAAAAACCTCAAATATAATTTCGAAAAACTCAAATTCAAAGGGGGGAACTGCTAAAAAACAAATCGATCTCCAGTAAAAAGAACTTCCAAACCTGCGTTGTCGAACTCACCAACAACTAACGGCGTCTCTGCTCTAACGGTTATTGCAAACAACTCCAACGTACCAAATTAAGGGAAAAACTCAATTAAACTAACAAAATTACACTGACTAAAATTTATTAACATAAATTTAAACTAAATAATACAAAGAAATATAAAAGGAAATTTAAATGGAAATTAATAAAATTAAATTCGAATTCCTTGAAAGGAGTAATTGGTAAATCATGACCGGCTCGTTTTACTAGTTTGCGAATAATGACTTCTGAATGGTTCCAACACCTTCCAGGAAACCTGCAGTCGATTTTTGGAAAATCCGTCGCCATCCCATCCTCATACTTTTTCTATACATCCTTCTCCTTTCAATCAATGGTAAACCTGTAAGAAAAAGGGAAAGGGTCGCTACTTGTCACCTGACTTCATACGTCAAATCAATCATGCGCATAATTATTCTCTGCTGGGCTCTGCAAGAGACGGACACTAGGCTCTTGACACGACACTAAAGCAAATTTGGAAAAACAGCGACAGAGCGATGACTTAGACGGAGCCAGAACTCTCTCTTACTATAGCGAACAAACGAAAAACTCTCGGTCTCTAGAAACTTTTATAAGTAACAATTCACTTCGTTACAATCTTTCTTCGCTGTTTGAAATCCAACAGTAACATAACGAGGTTTCTCCAATTGCGTTTATGTTTTAATTTGACACAAAACTTTTAAACTTGTAGGAATTAAAGGATACTCATACATTTCCCACGACCTAAAACTTATTGAAATTAATGGATCCTTTTCAATAAATTTTAACAATTTAACTTTGTTATTATCAGAAGGTAAAACGTATGGAACCATCCATTCAAGTTTCTTAATGAAAATTTTGAATTCTTCATCCCCTCCTTGTCCTATTTGAATTGCGGCATTCACTTCAAAACGTGCTCTTGTTAAAATAAGTTCATGTTTAGCGTTCATAATAACTTTTTTATAATCTTCAGCAAAACCAAAAATCATGCTGAGTGGTATTGTCACATCAAAATAACCATTTTCCAATGTAAGCCTTGCATCAGCTGCTATTTTTGAATACCCAGCATTTTCAATCAAATTTAACTGATTTGGTGTTTGCGAGGTAATTTTTATTTATTTATTTTTTTGTAATTTTTCATGATTGTAGTATGTCCAACGTATTTGCAGCTATCAATTTCGATATTGTTTCGTTCATAGCGAATTTCATCAAAGAAAAAACATACAGCATTATTAGGTACTTAAGTGCACGTTTTGTGTAAGAGTAATTACATCATTTTTAGTTAATCAACCAAAAATGTGTAATGAATGTTTACTTTTTGTAAAAAAACTTTTTTTTGTAAAATAAACAAGTCTTGATGTTGTACTGCTATTAGAATTTCATCGCTATTGTTAAAAGATGAAGATGCATATGGTTAATGAGCATGAATTTCATAATGAGCTATGAACTCATCAAAATTCACTGCTGCTGGAATATTCAGAAGTTCGTCCATTTTTATTGCAACAGCAACCAAAAAATATGTAGATTAATTATCTTGTTGTCTTATTTTATTTCCTTGAACTTTTAGTCCTAGTTCTTGCAGAAAGAGGCGATTCTGAGGTGTTAATACTTTGTGAGACAAATTTAGAATGATTTGACTCTTGCATGTTGGCTGACTTTTATAGTTTCCACTAACAACAGCTCTTTGATTATAAACGATTCCCATTACAAAGACTTTATATGCAATCGAATTGTTATAGTTTCTCCTCTAAAATTTATTAAATCACCGCCACCATCTTGATCCACAATTCGCAGTTGTATATTGTGTATTGTCTTGGTGGCAATCGATAGGTAAATGACGTGAGCAGGAACTTCCACAATCTTATATCCTGGTGGAACGCTAGGAAAGAATTCATGGATAGTGTGGACTTTTTGATTATTTATATACGCTCCAGATGTTATATTGCACTCAATTCTAACTGAATTAACCTTTAAAAAGGCTACAGGTAAATCAGAATTATGTGCTCGATGAGATGATAGTTTCTGTGATGTAAATCCCAACAACTTACCAATCGAATCTTTAGGTTCAAAATCAATTGGTAAATTATATTCAACAATACTGCGTAATGTATTATTATTACACTGAGAGAAACAATGGTACACTGCTCTAAATAAACGCGTTACACTCCCCTTTAGAGTGCGCAGTTGATCCAAATTTGAATTGCGATACACAACCTCCAAATAAACAGCAGTGTACCTTCTTTTCTCTCAGTGTAGGTTTTATACTAATAACAGTTCCATTTTTTACAGAATTTTGTAAATATGATTCAATATCTTTAAGCCCTTGACTGTTAACGAGATTTCCACTGTTTGAGACAAAAGTGTGTTGAAAATAATTTTAATGGATTTTTATAACTCAAGGTTTCCGAGGTCAGTGATTACGAATCTAAGATTAGTTTTTCAAAATTCAAAATGGTGGACCCAAGATGGCGGAATTTTTTTTCAAAATTGATCGAATTCGCTTGAAACATAATATTCGGGGGTTTTAAGGGTATCTGATTACAAATCTTACATTAGTTTTCCAAAATTCAAAATGGCGGAAATATTTTTTTTAATTGGTCAAATTCGCTTGAAAATGGTTACTTGAGGGTTTTCAGGATCGCTAATTACGAATCTGACATTAGTTTTTTAAAATTCAAAATGTCTGATCTAATAATATGTCGGACGACAAAATAAAAAATTAATTGGATTGGCTTGAAAGTTACTTGGGGGTTTTAGTATTACGAAGCTGCATGCAACGACGCGTCTATTGCGTGGACAAACTCTCTCATGCTAGTCAAGTGGCAGTGAGTGTCATTTGGCCATTTACTGTCACCCGACAGTAAAAATATATACAAGATTAAAAAAAAAAAAAAAAACATGGAATGTAAAATTTTATGACAACATCCTCGTGGTACATTCTGGGGTCGTGAATTAAAAAAATTTAATAAACTATAAAATTTAAATTCACCAGCTAATGTCAGGGTATTTAACTAAATTTGATTTTACGAAAAATTATCATACTGATGTCAGATTCGTAATCAGCGACTCTAAAAACCCCCAAGTAACCAGTTTCAAATAAATTCAAAAATTTTTAAAAAAATTTCTGCCATATAAAATCAGCCATTTTGAATTTTGAAAAACGGATTTCAGATCCATAATCAGCGACCCTGATAATCCCCGAGTATTATGTTTCAAGTCAATCCAATCAATTTTTTATTTTGTTGTCCGCCATATTGGATCCGCCATTTTGAATTTTGGAAAACTAATGTCAAATTCGTAATCAGCAACCTCGAAAACCCCCGAGTAACCAGTTTCAGGAACATTTAAGAAGCTTTTAATCACATTTTTTAAGTTGCGCATATATGCGTCATGAACTCTTTTTGCCTGTCTTAGCTTTGCGCATATATGCGTCAGCGACAGTTAACGTGTCAATTTCATAACTTCCACTTGGAATATCAATTACTTAATTTCTAACGTAAAACTTGTTATTTCCTTTATGTATATTGGGAATTGAATTAAAAGTTAATAGTTCAACAAGACCAAACTATGTATATAACTTTTATTTGAATTTTGTTCTATTGGAGGGAAATATTCAGCTCCCAGAACTGAAGAATTTCCTGTTAACGATAAAGTAAACGAATCACTCATGTTGCTGTCAGATTTTATACTGAAAGCTTACACTAGTTCCATACTTTTATAAAGGTTAAAGCTACTCTTAACATTAAGTTGATTACACAAAAATTTAAGACACAAGTGTCTACATAAAAATGTATCATAATTTTGATATGATTTATGATTATATTTTATTAAGCTACCATCACCCATGTAAATGACAAGATCTGTTGGAGAGCAAGGTTGACAAAACTATCAAAATACATTGTTTCATTATTAAATTTTTTATATGCTACCCAATGTGTTCCAGCACCTTCTTTATTATCAAGATTAATTATTCCTGATTAACACTTGTAAGGACCACTTATAGGTAGTTTATTTCGCATAGAAATGAGGTATTTTGGCAGCTTTGGCATACTTTAACAAATCAAAATCAGTTAATGGACGGTGAGGTAGCTTCAAAACAAGTTTTTTTGCTCCTTGTTGTTTGCTTCTTTTTTCTTGATGTTCGATTCCTTTTCCTTGAATGTAGGATTTCAAATGGAGACCTAGTCCTTGTCCATAGTTCTATTGTGACGCTGAGCTTCTGCAAGCTGTTCACTAGCTGTTTTAGCCATATTAACAGCCCTTGCTATTCCTCAAGCACCTCCAGCAAGTGCTCCTAAAGCACTAAGTCCAGCAAAAATTGGAACTAGCGGTAAACTACTAACTACTTTAGGTAGGTATTCTAGGTGATAAAACTTTGGATTTACCTCCAACATTTTTTATTGCTTTTTTTTGCTCCAATCATAGCTGCTCTTATTGAATCTTTAGCATTATTACTGGGAAACATATTTTTTCCTGCAGCATCAACAATTTTTCTTAGAGCTATTTGCTTCTTCTTACACATTGTTTTACTGTCTTTCTTCTTTATAGCTGATTTCCTTTCCATTCCCATGTCTAATTTTGATTAAGCTTTCATAGTTCCAGATATAGCTAAAGCAGCTGCTCTTTTACTTACACCAGAATCTTCAGCTGTAACATGTTCTCAAGCTTTCTTAGCTAATACTTTATCTGCTTCGTTTCTAGCTTGAATATTTTCACGATTTTGCGAATATGCAATGTCGTGTTGTTTACATGCAGCGCCCAGTGGATTAATTCCTTGGTCACCTCGTGACAAACGCTTTGCAAACTTTGTACCAGGCCCACAGAATTGGAATCCTGGTAAATAAAACTCAAAAGGTAAAATATTGATAATACGAATAATTAAACTTTTTCTTGATAGCGACCTTTTTTCACCTCTTAATACAGTATCATACTTCACTCTACAATGGTTGACGTCAAACTGACAAAATTGACTATAAAAGCTAGGTATTTATAACCTGTCGCACTGCCAATCTCTAGTATAGATGTTGAAACTATTGAAAAAAGATTAGACGCCATGGTAGTCTGCTTTCAGACAGCATTCAAGCAGTTTTATGTGGTCACTCAAATTGTGGTAAAACAAATGCTCTTCTTTCCCTAATAATACATCCAAATGGTCTAAGTTTTGAAAATATTTACCTCTTCTCTAAATCTCTACAGCAACCGAAATATAGATTTTTAGAAAATGTAATCAGTCAGGTAGATGGTGTTGAGTAATTTCCATTTAGTGAAAATGAAGAAGTAGTATCTACAAAAGATGCTAAAGCAAAATCAATATTCGTTTTTGATGACATTGCTTGTGAAAAGCAAGATAATGTTAGAGCTTTCTTTTGTATGGGTAGACATGTAAATGTGTACAGTTTCTATTTATGTCAAACGTATGCTCGTATTTCTAAACATCTAATTCGAGATAATATTAATTTATTGGTTCTGTTTAGTCAAGATGAAAAGAATCTGAAACATGTATATGAAGAACATGTTAATACAGATATGAGTTATACTCAATTTCGCGATTTATGTTCAGAATGTTGGAAATCTGACAAATATGGATTTGTTGACAAATGAATGGCTTTTAGTTCCTATCGGCTGCTATCTAAAAGCGCCTATTTTGTGCCTGAGATATGAAAAATTTATTTAATTATTAAATAAAAATAGGAAAAGTTTTTTAGACATGGTTTATGGAGTACGTAAGCTTCCTAATGGTTCTTTTATAATTGGCGAAACACTAGTTGATTTAGAAGGTCCACATATTCAGCTTGCTGGAAAGAAAAATATTTAAGGGGACACCTAAGTCACCTAAAAACAATGCAAAAAGAGTCAACTTTCGGTACACTTTTCTCGAAAACTATTATTCCAATTGCTTTCGCCCTTTTTTCATTCGATTACAAATATAATCAATTATATGAATAAGAAGTTATACGACGTTATCTTCAATAGAAACTTTTTTATGAATATTTATACCAAAAGCAAAATAAAAATCCCATTTTCTCTGATTCATTGACTCATATCTCCGTTTGTACAACTCAAAATGATGTTAAACTTCTTATTCGTATTCTTGGAACCTTACTGAACAAAGTAAAAAAAAATACAAATCGGTTTAGTAGATTCGGAGAAAAGTGTACCGAAAGTTTAAAAATTGGAAAAAAACAATTTTTACAGGAGACACGAAAAAAGAAAAAATACTAAAAACTCATGGTATTCATAATCATGTAATCAGATTTTTTCTACTCTTCAGAAAAGATTTTAAAAAGTCTTGTTCTATTCCTAATTGAGTCTACTTTTAGAAAATCAAATAAAAAAAATCGATTTTTTTGTCATTTTTCCACTTAGGTGTCCCCTTAAAAACTGCTGGGTTGCTTGAACTTTTATTTAGACAAAGACCTAATCATGCATTAATAAGTTCAGATGATTTGGAAAATTATAAAGAAATTCTTGTAGCTACAAATGCACATCGAAAGAATTATAGTTCCAGTGGACTTGTGGACGTAACCAGGAGTTCTAAATACACTGATGTCATTGCAAAACTTTTTAAGGGTAAACTAAAGAAGGGTAGTGGTGTTTTAAAGAGGAAGAAGAAGCTTGGAAAAAAATTACCTCAATTTATGATTTCAAAGAAACAATTAGTTTGAAACAATAGTTTACGTGGCCAAAATTCATAACTCCTAGAAAAATGGAGATTTAAAATAACTCATAACTGTTTTTATAGTTTTTGAGGTCGCTGATTTCAAATCTGAAGTCTGTTTTCAAAAATTAAAAATGGCGGATCCAATATGGTGGACAATAAAATTAAAAACTGATTCGATTCACCTAAAATTTGATACCTGGGGGTTTTTAGTGTCGCTGATTGCGAATTTGAAGTCTCTTTTCAAAAATTCAAAATGGCGAATTCAATATGGCCACATAATATTGTAAATAATTTTAAAATGGATGCATTTCAACGGAAATTTATTTCTCGAGGGTTTTCGAGATCGCTGATTGCGAATCTAATATCAGATTAAAAGAATTCAAAATGACATATTAAAAATATTGACTACAAAAATTAAAAAAAAATTAATTCGCTCGAAACTCATTCATTATCGAATTCAGCGACCTCAGAAACCTCAAAAAAAACGAATTTTGAACGAAACGCATAAATTTTAAAATTATTTGCCATATTGGATCCTTCACACTTAGAAAAAAATGCTAATGAATCTATAGCACGCATATTTACATACGTTTAAAAGCAGATCTGACATCTGCTTATGAACGTATATGAATATGCGTGTTATAGATTTAATAGCATTTTTTTATTTTGAATTTTGAAAAACAAACATCAAATTCTAATTCAGCGACCCCGAAAACCCCAGAGTAACAAGTTTCAAGCAAATCGGAATTTTTTTAATTTTTGTAGTCGCCATTTTGGGTCCGCCATTTTGAATTCTATAAATCTGACTTCAAATTTGGATTCAGCGTCCCCAAAAACCTTAGTATACATTTCGCTACTCAAATCAAATTAATTTTATTCAACTCAGGCGTATTATGGTCACTTTATGTACCTGCCCAGTAAGAAGTAAGGAATTGAGAAGAATTGGACATTTTTAACTTTTTACAGAAAATGTTAAATTATCGATTTTTTTGAATTTCGTTTCTATCCAATTCCTATGTATTCCTTTTTGAGGCAAAGATTTCTTGAAAGTGAATTCCAATCAATTCCGTTTTAATATTTCTTTAATTTTTGAATTTTTGTGAATTCCGAAATACTGTGTGATACTCGGTAAGTTCAATTCCTGTCTATTCCGTTTTAATACACTACCGTCGGGAATTATCGGTACGGCTGCACGCGCATAGCCCAAAAACATACTAATCTTTAAACCACGATTCTTTTGTAAATACAAATGTCAGAAAATTAACAAATATACCATTCGAAAGATTATTAAATTCTACGATTAATAATACATATAACTGAAAATCTTAATAATTTATACAAAGATCGCAGCAATCGACAAATTTGACAAAAAAATTTAAAAAATAAAATTTTTGTGAAAATTTTTTCAACTCCTGCATATTTTTTAAAAATTGTAGAAAAAATTTGAAACTAACATAGGTGTGATCCCTCAAGTCTCATCTTAAATTTAAGACCAAAAAAAACCAAAAGTTTTATTGGGTTTGTGAAATATCGTTAGAAACGTACGAGCATGTTTTTTGACAAATGCATAGAATTAGTTGATTTTACACAGGTTTTGACTGAAAATGCTCGGACGTTTATAATGATATCTCGCTAACCGATTAAGATTCTTGAATTTTTTTGGTCTTAAATTAAAGATGACGCTTGAATGATCACAGCTATGTAAGTTTTAAATTTTTTCTAAAATTTTTAAAAAATATGCAAGGGTTGAAAAAATGTCCACAAAAATTTTATTTTTTAATTTTTTTTTTTGTCAAATTTGTCGATTGTTGCAACCTTTGTATAAATTATTAAAATTTTTAGTTATGTATTATTAATCGTAGAATTTAATAATCTTTCGAATGGTATATTTGTTAATTTTCTGACATTTGTATTTACAAAAAAATCGTGATTTAAAGATTGCTATGTTTTTGGGCTGTGTGCGAGCAGCCGTACCGATAATTCCCGACGGTAGTGTATTTTGTAATTTTTTAATTCCTTTGAAGTTTGCAACACTTTGAGATAAGTGCTTCTAAAATTCAGAAGTCATAGTACAGTTTAAATAGCTGAACGGACAAGCTATTTGTTTCCGACAATGAAGCTTGAGGGTTCAAATCTTCGAACAGTCAAATTTTTTTCCGCTTAAAATATTAAAACGGTATTCAAAAGAATAAACTTAGCTTCTTTTCGGCTTCTCCAAATGAAAATGAAAAGAATTGGTTACAAACGGAATTCAAAAGAATTAAAAATTTCGAATTCTTATTAATTAGTACGTGTACAGGCGCGTACTAAGTTTCCCCTTATATCCCAGCAGTCAATAAAGAAACCATTATAGCCCTAGGGAGATAAAGGGTACATTATTGACCGCTCACAGGTCAATAAAGTACCCTAATATTTCCCTAGGGCAATAATGGTTACTTTATTGACCAGCTGGGTTATATGGGAGAATTTAGCATACACCGGTACAGATAGCATAGAGTAACCATAATACGCCTTTGTTGTATCAGACGCAAAGGTGGCACGACTTTTTGTGGCCATATATGGGCCATGGACTGTCAAGGGGTTAATGTGAAACAGACGTGTTTATGCTAATGCGCAAAATAGGGCATATACAATTCATAAATTACACTATTACGAAGAACTTGGCACAAAATTTGACTCATTTGATAGCGGAACATCGGGGAACATTGTAATGGAAGTTATTCAAAACTAACGAAATCAAAGATTTTGCTGATTAGATTTAGTAAAAAAATACAAAAATGATATAAATATCAAAATTTTTAATGAATTTCTATTTTTTAATATCAGTTGAAGATAATAACATATTATAAGAACTTATTTATTTAGAATTTTAATTTTAAAAAAGTTAGAACTTTGTTTTGACATTTAGTATTTCGAATACACTTTTAATCTTCAAACGTCCTCTAAAAAAAATTTATAAATAAAAATCGTCAAGGCCACAATATTTTGTGTAAAAACATATATAGAATAAGATAGGGTTATGTATATTTAATTTAAATTACTTTTAAAAATTGTATTTTGGCCCCTCAAACGAGGTTTCTGGCCCACTATGCATAATAATGAAATTATGTCAATTATCGAAGAACTACGTGAAGCTCACATTATATATTAGGAGAGTTCAAGCAAATAGAACTTAGTATTAAAAAATGAGCATTGATGTGTTTTGACATCCTTTGTCACGACCTCTTGCAAGTCGTAGATTTCCTGGACCTTCTGGAATTGGTTTTAAAATTACTCCAAGTGGAGAATACGACATTGATAACAAAAGACTTTGCAACGTTCAAGACGCTGAAGAGCAACAAGACTCTGTAAATTTAAGACTTGCACAGAAAATTATTAAAAACGAGATAAAAATTGTTTTTCAAATAACATCTTTTTTAAAAACAGCTATTGATGATTTGAATCTTTCTATCCGAATTATCGAGGATAGAGTTAACGAAAAACTTAAAGAAATTGAATCACAGCAAAATTACATTATCAAAGAGGCTAAATTTATTCAACAGTGATGGATTATCGAAAATTAACAGTTGTAACTGAACTGCATAAGCAAGCTAGAAGAAATTATCCGCGTCGAAAAGTTCAAATGCGTGGTATAGACGAAACCTGGCAAGCAGCTTTGGTTGAAATGATACCTTATTCTTTTTCTAATAAACGTTTCAAATACATGCTCACAGTTATAGACATATTTTCCAACTATGCCTGGGCTGTACCTGTAATAAGTAAAAATGGAAAGAATATTTCTTTGGCCATGAAAACTATTCTAAAACAAGGTCGAATTCCTAAAAATTTGCACACTGATAGAGGCAAAGAATTTAACAATTCTGAATTTAAGAGTTTAATGCAAGAATTTAACATTAATCTCTATTCTACCTATAGTAATCTGAAAGCCTCAATTGTTGAAAGATTAAACCGCACTCTAAAAAACATGATGTAGCCTGAATTCAGCTTGCAAGGCAATTATAAATGAATTAATCTTTTATACCAACTCTCATGTCAAAGTACAATAATAAAAAACATCGTACTATTAGTGTGAAACCCAAAGATGTCACCGTAGAAGATACAAGAGAACTGCTGAGACGTATCCATAAACTACGTAGAATTCCGCTAAAAAGATCAAAATTCAAAGTTGGAGACAGAGTCCAAGGTAGCAAGTTTAAAAATATCTTTGAAAAAGAATATACTCCCAACTGGACAACGGAAATATTCACCGTGGATAAAGTTAAATCAACAAAACCAGTTACATACAAGCTGAAAGATTACCAAAATCAACTTATCGAAAATGGTTTCTACGAAGAAGAATTGATGAAAGTCCAATATCCAGATCCAATATCCTTGTAGAAAAAGTTATCAAGACTCGTGGTAATGATATATACGTGAAATGGATTTGATAGCTCACACAATAATTGGATAAAAAAATCTGATATGTAATATAGTTACAGTAACGTTAAAGTAAAGTTAAAATAACTTAAAGTATAGTTAATGTAACGTAAAAATAAGTTTAAAAAAGTTCAAATAAGTTAAAGTAAAGTTAAAATATAGTTAAAATAAGTTTAAAAAAGTTAAAATAAGTTAAAATAAAGTTAAAATAAGTTAAAATATAGTTAAAATAAGTTAAAATGTAATTTAAAAAGTTATAACAAGTTATAACAACTTGTTATAACAAGTTAATGTAACTAGATTAAGGTTTTTTAAATACAGTAGACATAAAAAAAGGATCATCTTTTATTCAAACAACCATTTCCACCTCCTCTTCTCCTTTTAGGGTTCCGTACACCGTAGGTGTACCGACGGAACCCTATTGGTGAGACTCTTGCGTCCGTAACCAATCGTGCCCCCCCCCCGCCCTATCGGCTAAACTATTTGACCATAGCGTTGTCAAAGAAAAACTAAAAAATTTTAAAAAATGAATTTTTTTTTCTAACTTTTACATTATTTGACCTAATGAGCAAAAAATTGGTATGCTAGTGTAATATTACAGTCTGACTACAAAAAATTTATTGAAGAAACTTTTTGAAAAAAAATAAAAAATTTTTTTTTAATTTTGTTTAGTTAAAACACATGGCATTAAATATTTTAAGGAAGAGTTAAATTTTAAGAGAATAAATGAGAGATTGTTTATCCCTTTAATTTCTTAACTAAAAATAAAAAAAAATTGGACAAGTGCGAGTTGTACTCGCACTGCAATGGCGGGTTTCGTACACAAAAGGCTCTTAAAAGACCAAATTTAAAAAAAAAATTCTTAGGTTTTTTATTATAAATATTTGAAAAAGTTTTTTGCCTATATTAGTACATATTTGAAGAATAAAAATAATGGTTTGTTTTTAATTTTTATTTAATATCATAATCTGCAGACAGCATTCAGATCGAAACTCCAAAAAGTTAGTTGTCCAATTGCGGACAGTTTATCTCAAGATTGACAAATCGGAAACAAAAAATCTAAATTTCTTTTTAAAAAGGAAGGTGTCTTGCATAGAAATCTACCACTATTAATAAAAAATGGACTAAAATAGAAAAATAGTAGATGTTTCAATAATTTGTTTAAAAATACATTATGTTTTTCAGTATTTTTCTAGTCTGCAAAAATGTTTTTTTTAATTTTTTGACCATTTTCTGTTAAATTCTCACAAAGGACATGCAAAAAAAACGAGTTATTATTTATTAAAATCGGTTGAGTAGATTGAGAGATAAACTGTCCGCAATTTGAGAAAACGATATTTTGAGAAAAACGCGTTTAAACTTATATGTATCGTTAAAGGCCATCCATAAATTACCTAAAATTCTTTTGCAAATTGAAACCCCACCATTTTTTTTATTTCAGACACTGTTACATACATAAGCACCAATGTTTTTACTGGTCGTAACGAAAAGCTAAACTCCACCATCCCCTTAAAGACTTACTTAATTTGTCAATGACTTTTTACATTAATTGAATATTTTTTAAAAAATTTACTTTTATGTTTTACAATTGGTTATAAATACTTTAGGAGGTGTTTTCTGAAGTCATAAGGAGTTAAAAAGTACAATAAAAAATTTTAAAATTCTAAAGTGTAGTAGTACCTTAAAACAATACTTGCAACATTTATCAGTAATTGGTAGAATTAAAAAAAACAATTAAAAAAATGTATGAAAATCATTTGATAAAAACAAATAACTAAAAAAAAATATTGTAAAATAAAAATTTGAAAAAAACAAAATGGCGGATCAAAAATGGCGTTCAAAGTCGGATTTTTAATAAATAATATACAGCAAGTGCACATTTTTTTAAAAACCTCACAGATTCGCTTGAAACTGGTTACTCGGGGGTTTTTGGGGTCGGTGATTACAAATATGATAATAGTTTTTCAAAATTCAAAATGGTGAATCTAATATGGCGGACACTTTTTTCAAAATTTTATCGGATTCGCTTGAAACTGATTACTCGGGGGTTTTTAAGGTCGCTGATTACGAATATGATAATAGTTTTCAAAAATTCAAAATGGCGATTGAATATGGCGGATACTTTTTCTAAAACTTCATCGGATTCACTTGAAAATAATTACTCGGGGGTTCTTGGGATCTCTAATTACGAATATGGTAGTAGTTTTTAAAAAATAAAAATTTCGGACCATATACATTAATTTTTGTAATATTTTTCAGTAGTAACTTCAGAATTGCGTTAACTTTATTTTGTTGTAAAATATTTCAATTTTTATTAATTAATTAATTACTAATTCGAAAAAAAGCGTTTTTTTCGTTTTAGATATTGAAAGTACACATCTTAAGCTTTCTTTTGGTACAAGAAAAAGAAAAAAAGAATCCTTCTTGAAAGAAAAACCAAAAAAAATATTATACCAAAAAAATATAGGTGTATATTACGTGGTAGTTAATTAGTTATACATATTACTAAATACTGTGAAAATATTAGCCCGATCCAACAACTTGCAATTTTGACTTTGGTACACTCGAGAAAATTTGCCCCTTAAACATAATTAATCTTTATTTATGAGGCTTCAAAGACAGACAAAACTCGATAATAACAAAGAACAGTTCCTATTAGTATTATTATTATAACAAAGAAATAGTTATGATTAGTATTATTATTATTAAGTTTAATATTACTATTATATTTTACACAAATTATTTGAAAGCATAAACGGTTTAAATTTTTATAATTTCTAACCTGAATAATGTACATGCTCCGAAATTTTTATTTTTTAAAAACTACTATCATATTCATAATCAGAGACACCAAGAACCCTTCCTAATCAGTTTCAAGTGAATCCGATGAACTTTTAGAAAAAGTATCCGCCATATTGAATTAGCCATTTTGAATTTTTGAAAACTACTATCATATTCGTAATTACAGACCCCAAGAACCCCCGAGTAACCAGTTTCAAGCGAATCCGATAAAATTTTGAAAAAAATGTCTGCCATATTGGATTGGCCATTTTGAATTTTTAAAAACTATTATCATATTCGTAATCAGCGACCCCAAAAACCCCCGAGTAACCAGTTTTAAGCGAATCCGGTGAAGTTTTGAAAAGTGTCCGCCATATTGGATTCGCCATTTTGAATTTTTGAAAAATACTATCATATTCTTAATAAGAGACCCCAAAAACCCCCGAGTAACCAGTTTAAAGCGAATCCGATGAAATTTTGAAAAAAGTGTCCGCCATATTGGATTCACCATTTTGAATTTTTGAAAACTATTATCATATTCGTAATCAGCGACCTTAAAAACCCCCGAGTAATCAGTTTTAAGCGAATCTGATAAAATTTTGAAAAAAGTGTCCGCCATATTGGATTCACCATTTTGAATTTTTGAAAACTATTATCATATTCGTAATCAGCGACCTTAAAAACCCCCGAGTAATCAGTTTTAAGCGAATCTGATAAAATTTTCAAAAAAGTGTCCGCAATATTGGATTCGCCATTTTGAATTTTTAAAAACTATTATCATATTTGTAATCAGCGACCTCAAAAACCCCCGAGTAACCAGTTTTAAGCGAATCTGTGAGGTTTTTAAAAAATTTGCACTTGCTATATATTATTTATTAAAAAGCCAACTTTGAACGCCATTTTTGATCCGCCATTTTGTTTTTTTTAATTTTTATTGTACAACTTTTTAGGTTAGACATTTTTGACGCGATATTTTTACCTTTGAGACGTATTCCTTCGCCATAAATAATAAAAAAAATTTGATTTTCAAAAAAAAATCTTGAAAAAATTGTGTTTTTTTAAATAACTGTATGTAATTTGTTTATTTATAAATTTTCAATATTTGTTATTGCAGCATTCGAAAGAGCGGTTCCTGAGCTTTAAGAAATGTCTTTTGAAAAATTTTTAGCAATCCGTTTTCATACTAAAAATTGCTCCCAAATTTCGGATAACATTTTTGTACATTTGGTCCTTAAAGGGATAAGTAGAGGAACTAATTTTGAAAATTTTGTTACCGATAAATGTTGCAAGTATTGTTTTAATATTTCTTTTTTATTTATTTTTTTATCAAATAATTTTAATACATTTTTTAATTGTTTTTTTTTAATTCTACCAATTACCGATAAATGGTGCAAGTATTGTTTTAATATTTAAAATATTTAAATATTTAATACTTTAATATTTATTTTTTATCAAATAATTTTAATACATTTTTTAATTGTTTTTTTTATTTTACCAATTACCGATAAATGTTGCAAGTATTGTTTTAATATTTGTGTCGTCATAGGGACTCAACGCTATTTTTATTTGTTTTAATGTTGGACCTTGTGAAGATTCGATCTGATGGTATACTGAGTTCTAGATTGGGTTTTAACATTTCGCAGACAATAAACATAATTATCAAAGTCGATATTTTTCATCACAACTCCTGCTTTACACCTTTAGCCTTTTTTATGAAATCTTTGTCTTCTACACGGACACTACATTTTGCTCCGCAAGCCAACAAATTCAGTCACAATTTTTCCGCAGCATTCATCCTTCATGAGACCTAATATCTTTTTGTTGGCTTGCGAAATATTGTTCTGCCATTCAAATGCTGTAACGAATTTCTCGTCGCCAGTCATAGACATCGTGGAAATGAGCTGACGTTCCGCTGTTTTAATAAAGTTGTCAGATTCCTGAAACACTTCATTGTACTCGTCGATGTCAATACGCTGACGAGACTTCCTTGTCGATTTGCACTTTGGCATCTTGATGCCTAAATCTGAAAATAAACTTAAAAAATACGTCTAAAACTAAGAAAACATGAAAAAATGCAACAACAAAATTCCTGAAAAAATACGCCTAAAACTAAAAAATCCTGAAATAGAAAAAAATCACCACCACCAACTTAAAACTAATACATAATAGAACGAAAAATCCTAAAATAGAAAAAACCACCACCAACTTAAAACTATTGAAAAATCGAACACAAAAAAACCTACAATAAAAAATCAATAATACCTCTAATCAAAACGAAAAAAAACTCTAAAAATTATCTCTGAAAACTCTTAGATCTCTGAAACCCTGAAAACCTGAAAGTAGTCTGCTGCACCATTCAAGATGCAACTGATGCTTATGGCCCACGCTCCATAACTTATACCCCAGTCCCCACTGTACTCACCTCCCCACTACTCCACAGGCGCACGCAACTCTCCTACCACAATGTAGTAAACACCGACTACCGTAAAAACTTGAAGCTAACATAACTCAAGTGGGTCATCGGTCGGCAAGGTAGAACCCTGACATACCGACCGGGCCAAAAATTGTATAAGAAATCTGTATTACCGACTAATGGTAATACTTGCCATCGGTTGGTAACTTTTCTGTAATCGGTATTTTACTGACATTTTCATAGCAGCATTATCATCAAGGTCGGTAAAGTAGAACACCAACCAACTTTCACTTGGTAGCGCGAAATTTAAAATCACCACATACCCACCCGCTTTAAATTATAAAATAAGAATTTAAATATCCCTCCAAGGGGGTTTGAATTAAGCAAAAACTAAAATGGCGCCATCTAGCGGTGACAGACGGTACTAAATCTTGATCGGTAAGGTAGAGCACCCCCTTTAGCCCACCTGAAAGTGAGCTATTAAGAAATTTACCTTACCGACCGTCGGTAACTAAGCCAGAACCCGTGTACCTCTACTACTTCTATGAATTAAGTCCGTAATTATACCGCAACAATCCGAAATTATGTCCGTTAAAATATTCATCTAAAATAAATACGGAATAATCAGTAATCAATATGTGTGGACGTCCACAGGAAAAGGGCCCATTTTGTCGGTCATTTGCAAAAGTAATCCGTATTTTAAAAATGAAGGTGTGGAAAAATTTAAAACCACTTGATTTTTCATCTTTAATGTGTCCTGGACTGTAAACAATTCTGATCTGAATAACTACCCAAAAGAACCAGAGATATTGATGATAGAGTCTTTTTTTCGTAATTGTCGAAATAAAAATTTGGATATTGCGTCAACTTTTTCATAATAGAGATTGTCAAAAAATTTTAAATAAGTTTAATATCTATTCTTTTTCTTTAAATGACACAATAAAATTGTACCTAATTATTAATTTTGTAAAAAAATGGTTTTTTAATAAAAAAACTGCCCTTTTTAGAAAAGGGCCCATATTGTCGATTTTTCGTATTTTCAAAATTAAGAAAGGGGGATGGTTTTAAAAATTTAAAACCTGTTGGTTTTTAATCTTTTAGGTACCCTGGACTGTAAACAATTCTTATCTGAATAACTTCCAAGAAGAACCAGAGATACAACAATTAATTGGTATCGCAATCTTTAATTCCGTCTTTCTCGAAATGAGGTTTTTGGCGTTCTAAACTTTGAAATTCCGTAACTCAGCGAATTTTTAACCAAAAAAGTTCTAAGACCACTCAAAATTTTCCAAATTTTGCCAGGAATACGCCCATATAGATAACTCCAATAATGCCAAAATGGGCCCTTTTCATGTGGACGTCCACATGTAAAGAATACGAAATCAGTCGGCAATAATCCGATTTAATCGAGTTAAACGATTTAATCCGAAACAAGTATGGAACAATCCGAAATCTGTATGCCAGAAATTCGGAAATAGTTTGCAACAATCCGAATAATATCCAATCAAAACACCCCAGTCCGAAAAGAATTGTTATAATAATATGAAATTTGTAAATATTTACAATCCACAGACAGTCCAAAACAATCCATATTTAATCCAATTCCAAGACTTAATCCAGAATGATTTTGGTATAATATTAAATTTGTATATTAAAAACAATTTGTATTAAATTCAGATAAATTCAAAATATAATTATAATTTCTCATGACAGAAACCTGACCATAACCAGACTGTTTCGGATTAGAGGCGGACTAACTGATTAAACCAACCAGATTACCTCTGCATTTACTAGTTACATATGATCTGACTAACTTCGGACTAAACCGGTCTAATTGCGGATTCAATAGTTATAAAAAACTGTATTGATTTCAAACTTAATCCAGATTGAAAAAACTCCACAATAAACCGCACTGTTACCGACAAATTCCGGATTAGCCCAAAATCGATCCGACTTTTTATTCAGGGTATTCACTTACGATAAATAAAATATTTACTTCTAAGTCAATTTGTTTTTACAAAATTACGAGTATTATTAGTTATCTTGTTTCAATATTAAAATTAACACTGATGTGTTAGTTTCTAGTCATTTCTTTTCGTGGCACGTCATAAATTGTATTATGAATTTAAACTCCCATGCGAGCGTGGTATAGTGGTTAGTGTATTCGATTTCGATGCGTTATAATGTTAGATAGGTGTAGGTTCGAATCCACAAGCGTTAGAAATTTTAAGTTAATGTAAATATAATTGCGATAGGTAAATCGAAAAATATGTTAAATGTACACGGAAAAACAAAGTACGTGAAATTTTCATGGACTCGGTGCTTGACTTTTGGATACGACACAAAATACTAGAAACAGTCTAGTACTTTTGCATGAGAGTTTCAAAAGCAGTCAATGAAAATTTCTAATACCTTGCTTGAGAATTTCATTGACTTTTAAAAAAATTGTATATTTCTGTATAAAACACGAAAAATAATTTCCACTTGTTCACACAATTTTTCTGAAATTCACTCATTCATTCTGTTTGATATTGACCGATGAGAAGTGGGTTCTTTTTTATTCAAAAACAATATTTTATTTTAATCAATCAAAGGTCTATACAAAAATGTGTTTATAAAAATAGCCTATTTTTTCAATTGTTGGTAACTTGAGAACAATTGATTCTTGAAAAAAAATTTTACTCAAAGAATGAATATTACTTCCCATTTAAAATCTAATTTCATCTCTTGTTTAGTAATACTTATTACTTATTCTTTATTTTACTTAAATCCGAAAAAGGTGAGGCAAAATATTTCAAATTCTATTTTCTAGAATTAAATTAGTTTTGTGCGCCATTGAAAACTCCATTCCGTTACCGGTCACAAATATAAATATTAAAGATACACGGAGAGACTTTAAGGGTACAGTCACACGATCAATGCATCTGCATGATGCATGCATGCACAAACATTTGACTGTTCACACCTCAATTTTTCGCTCTCGAAAATCATTTTTCTGGCGGGATATTTAAAATTTATTAAAATTTAAAAATAACGTATTACTAATTATTACAATAAAAAATAAAAAAATTGAACGTTTATTATAAGGAATTAATTGTAAATAAATTTCTCTTAATTAGTGGCATATTTTAAATTATAAAAATTCACAATATTAAAATATGCCACAAATTAAGAGAAATTTATTTACAATTAATTCCTTATAATAAACGTTCAATTTTTTTTATTTTTTATTGTAATAAATAGTAATACGTTATTTTTAAATTTTAATAAATTTTAAATATCCCGCCAGAAAAATGATTTTCGAGAGCGAAAAATTGAGGTGTGAACAGTCAAATGTTTGTACATGCATGCATCATGCAGATGCATTGATCGTGTGACTGTACCCTTAGTTACAAAAATTACTTTATCGTATTTCGATATTTCTAATAAAACGTAAGAATTTAGTAGTGATGGGATATCGAAAAAATTTGACATCGATATTTCACTTATCGATATTGCATCAGTAATATCGATATTTAAAAATATATCGTTATCGAAAACAAATATCGATATATCGTAAAAACGATATCGCGCATGCGCAAAACTCTAAAAAAAATTTGAATACGTGTATTTATTATTATTTATCAATAAATATAAAGGCGCTTGCACACTTCCAAAATTTTGGGCGAGCAGCGAATTTTCATGGCCTTGAAACTCACATTACTAAATATGATTGGCTCTACAAAAAGCTGCGAGAAAATGTACTTTTGTCAGAGCCAATCATTTTTAGTAATGTGCATTTCAAGGTCGTGAAAATTCGCTGCTCGTCTAAAAATTTGGAAGTGTGCAAGCGTCTTTAAGAACGTAAATAAATTAAAAAACTTTGAAGAAAATTAAATAAGTTTTGAAATTATTGAAATAAAAAAATAGGATTTTTATATTAATGTATATTTTATTAGTACAGACAATATTATCAATGCGTCCCATATTTGCAATAACTGAAATAAGCAAAGCAAACTTTAAATTTTTTATGTAAACAAAATGACTTTTAACACTTCAAGAATGACAGATTTTAATAAAACTTTCTAAGTTACATGTTTTTGATATTTTCAAAGAACATGAATAACAATCATAACCTCAAAATTTACTTTACTTTTACCGCTTTTAACACATAAAATACATGTAAAAAAATGGGCTAAAATATTTGTTTACTCTGAAAATATTTTATATATATGTTACCGGCAAAACCCGAAGACCAGGTAAATCGCGAAATGCCTAGGCAAATCGAGGAATGCCTATGATTTTAGGTAACTCCCGAATTTCCTAGACATTCTTAGTCACTTCTCGATTTGCCTAGGCATTTCGCGAATTAACTAGGTAATTCGAGAAATGCCAGAACCATTTTAGGCAAATTAGAAAATTGATTGGAACATTGGTATTTAATTGTAAAATTTCATTTATAGGTCTGTCAAAAAATTAATTCTTACATACGTAAACGACTATTCATCTCTTTGTGAAGTATAGGTTTTGAAACTAGTCCGCGTTTTCTTTTGACCTTTTTTTGATGGCATGTCTCGCACATTGATAAAAAAATTCTAACAACTTCTCGAGTTATATTTTCATATTTTTTTGAAGTTTCACTCAACATGCGGTCTCTTCCTCCATGACCAGTTCCCATGTGTGCCAATGTCAAAATTTCAAAGACTTCTTCTAATGGTGCGAAATATTTCACTTCACCATTATTACACTTTTTTATTAATTTGCACACGCCTGCAACTTCCAAAATGTCATATCTATTTAATCTCCTATACTGACGACTACACTTTGCACCATTTAATTTTGCATCCTGCATATCTTTCAAAATTTGTTCATACTCTTCTTGTAACATTACTTTGTAATGAGCTGATTTTTTAGCCGTATCATAAAAATTTATCTTCCACTCTTGAATACAATTTTCGTCAGTCATTTTGAATGAAGTATACAATATGAAGTTAAACGAGAGACTAATTAATATAGGAAACAATTCATTCGAGCTACGAATCTATACTACAATGAACAATACTATTTGTTTTTGTCAATAAATGACTCGATAATCCACAGGCAGTTCGATTGATTGCAGAGATCAAAATATTCAATGTCCGAGATATAATATAAAATTTGTAGACTATGTAAAATTAATAATTTTTTTTCTTTCTTTAAAATGAATAATATTTTAATAGACTTATAAATGTTTAAATTAAATAAATTAAATTGAATAATTTAAATTAAATACCAATGTTCCAATCAATTTTCTAATTTGCCTAAAATGGTTCTGGCATTTCTCGAATTACCTAGTTAATTCGCGAAATGCCTAGGCAAATCGAGAAGTGACTAAGAATGTCTAGGAAATTCGAGAGTTACCTAAAATCATAGGCATTCCTCGATTTGCCTAGGCATTTCGCGATTTACCTGGTCTTCGGGTTTTGCCGGTAACATATATATATGAGTTTACACTTATTTATAAATTAAGTACTTCAAATATTTTTTGTTTTTTTTTGTTGATTTAATAGCTTTTTGCAAAGCAGATAGCCAAAACACAATTCAAAAATTTACCATGGTATTAACATTTGGAGAATTTGAATAATATCGACCGGAAGTTATTATTATTATTAAGAAAAAATTATTCGAGATGAAAAGGTCTATGGTTGGTTGGTTGGTGTTGGTGTTAACCTAAAAAAAACTCAAAACGTGTGATGTGTGGTCGTTGCCCAAGAATTATCGATATTAAAAATGTTATCGATATCGGTAACGATATATCGAAACGTTAATATCGATATTAAAATATCGATTATCGTGACGAAGATATCGATATGATCTGATATTTCATATCGATATCCCATCACTAGAATTTAGGGATAATCGAGGTATAGTTAAAAGAATTCTAATAAAGATTATGAAAAGACATAGTCAACGTCACTTTTGGTAATAAGTCTCAAAGTTTTTTGAATCTTTTCTAAAGCTTTATACTAAAAGTGAAGATCAGGTGACGCTACATATATATAGCATATATAGGGTAGAGGGGTATACAAAATGCGTTACTAGGCACGTGTATACGTATATAATACATATGTATATAAATATATACATGATTTATTATAATATTATTACACAATTCAATTGTTTAATCACTAATAACTTTTGAAACGTTTTTAACAAAATACTTTCAAGACGATGATGACGCTCGGTTGTTTGCTGAGTGTTCGCCTAACATTAACTGGTCTTCGGTTGTGGACGGAACTGTTCGGAAACCTTCGTGAAAATATTCTAATAAAATTTTGTAAAAATTCAAACTGCTTACCATTTCAGAGCGTGTTAGTATTAAAAATAATACAGTATCTAAAATTTTTTTACATTTAATAGTATTCAAAATAGTGGGTTTACAAATAAAAATATCAGAATGTATTATAAATAAGTTCCATATTCTTGTATTTTCAATTGTCTTAACATCAAATGATATTCTTTCTAAACTTTTATACTAACTTCTGTTCCCTAAAAATTACAATAGTAGATAAAAAAAATAACACTACTTATTATTATAATAAGAACTATCATCATCGTACCACGATTATCCCTAAATTCTTACGTTTTATTAGAAATATCGAAATACAATAAAGTAATTTTTGTAACTAAAAGTCTCTCCGTGTAGACAAACATGTTAGGGGAGCAATACAGAGATAAATAGTATTTAGAATACTAGTGTGATTGAAGATCAGTGCGAATTAGGATGAAAGAAAAGAAAATATTCAGTATAAATGAGATTTTCAGTTGAGTAGTCAGCATCGACAGAAAGAAAACTCCATTCCGTTACCGCAGTAAATTCTAAATTTTGATAAGTAAATGATAAATATTATTATTAATTTATAGAATATTTTTTATTTGAATAAAATATAGCAAATACTATTAATTGTTTGTTAATAAAATTATATCTTTTTACATTAGAATCAATATATTTCAGAGCTATCGAAATTAACAAAACTCCATTCCGTTACCGCCAGTGGCTTTTTCTTTTTTGATAAGTAAATGCAAATTTTTATTAATAATTCTTTGAATAATTTTTTATTTTTATAAAACTTAACGACATTTAACGTTTTATTTCAAAGTTTAGAAAAATTTTTAATATATAAGTAATCAATTAAAGCGTCGTCCAAGAGAGCAAAAACTCCATTCCGTAACCGACAGTACTTTTTTCGTTTTTTGCTAAATAAATGATAAATAAATTTAAAACACATTACTCGGGGGTTTTTGGAGCCACTGATTACGAATTTAATGTTAGTTTTTTAAAATTCAAAATGGCGGATCCAAAATGGTGGACGAAATATTTTAGAATTTAGTGAAATGACTTAAATTTCGTTACTCGGGGGTTTTTGGAGTCGCTGATTACGAATTTAATGTTAGTTTTTTAAAATTCAAAATGGCGGATCCAAAATGGCAAACGAAATATTTTAGATTTTAGTGAAATGGCTTAAATTTCGTTACTCGGGGGTTTTTGGGGTCGCTGATTACGAATTTAATGTTAGTTTTTAAAAATTCAAAATAACGGACGAAATATTAAAAAGTTAATTGAATTAGCTTGAAAATAAATTCTACAAAAAATTCGTAATCTTTGCCCTCGAAAACCTCCAAGTATCAAATTTCAAGCTAATCCAATTAATTTTTAAATATTTCATCTGCCATTCTGAATTTAAAAAAATAACATCAGATTTGTAATCAGCGACCCCAAAAACCCCTAATCAACAAATTTCAGAGAAATAAAATTAATTTTTAAAAATTTGAGCGCCATATAAGATCCGACATTTATAATTTTTGAATTATGACCGCAAATTCGTAATCAGCGACCCCAAAAACCCCCGAGTAACATGTTTTCAAAGAATCCAATTAATTTTAAAATATTTTATCCGCCATATTGTATCCGCCATTTTGAATTTAAAAAAAATAACATCAGATTTGTAATCAGCGACCCCAAAATCCCCTAGACAACAAATTTGAGAAGAATCCAATCAATTTTTACAAATTTGACCGCCATATTGGATCCGCCATTTTGAATTTTTGAATTCTGACCTTAGACTCGTAATCAGCGACCTCGAAAACCCCAGAGTAACCATTTTCAAGCCAATTCACTCATTGTATTTGCGACAAAAAATGAAACAATTATTTTACAATAAACAATTATTTTTTAAACAATAATGTTTATAAAGATCGTAACCACATATTTTAGAGTCTTACTATAGTCCTCCTCTTCTCATAGGAATAGTCATTTTAATGTTTTTGAAACTTTTTTTTGTTTTAATTACAATTTAGAATTTGTTCTTTTTGAGAGATTCAATACAGAAGGAAAAAATGTAAAAAAAAAATTTTTTTATTTTTTAAATATTTTGTTTCTAATTCTACTTATAAAGAGGCACATTTTTTTCCGTAACAATTTTCTTTAAAAATCAATTATTCTCAAGTTACCAACAATTGAAAAAATAGGCTATTTTTATTAACAAATGATAATATCTTTCTGAAAAATTATCGTAGAGCAATTTTCAAAAAATCGTTTGAAAGGTGACAAAAAATACTTTCCAATGACATTTGTAGTTTTTAAATGTGATGATTTCTTCAAAAATTGTATGAATTTGAAATTTTTCAAAAAAAGTAAAAAAATTTTTTTTTTATTTTCAGCAATTAAACAATAAAAAAAAATTTTTTTAAATTTTTTTGGCATTATTTCAAGTCAGATACTTAAGGTTTAAAATAAATATTTGATTAAGATTTTATCTTTATTATTATTGAAGATACAAAACTTTTTGTAATGCCTTTGCATGGCGTAGGGTAGGCAAATCCTTTTGAGCGGCACTGTACATCTTTGTTTCCTTATATATTAAATGATGAAAATTTACAGCACTTACGAAAAAGCAGTTTACTTTTAACAACTTATTATAAGACATAGTTCTTGGGACAGGAATAATTGCTAAATTTATTAATTTATAATGGTCAATTTCTGAGATAACGAACGACCTGCGTTTTACTTTATATTTAATTATTATAGATAATATCCAAATTTATTTTACATACGCGAAACATAGTCACTGTCAATGATCGGATGTAATCGGGACATTTCGTATAAAAACGAAGCTAGCGTCGGCTCATTTATGGAGATTGACGAAGTTAGCAACCAATAGAAATGCAGGCGCAATATGACTGCACTCGCTAGCCACACTTGCTTACCAAAAATTACTACAGTGGATAGTAGATTTTAGTGGTAAAATGTTTTCATTTGTCAGATTTTGTCTAATAAAATTAGATAAAACTATAATCAATTTTTGCTACATTTACAACTCTTACACAAAATATTAAAACTTGCTATTTCAATGTACACGCAGAAAAATCCGATTGAAAATTGTGGAGTTCAGCACTAGTAACTTAGATTTCATTCCCAAACTTGTCTACCTTTGCGGCTCCAGGATAGAAAACAGGGAAATGAATCGTAAAAGGTTTAAAGCACGTCAGTAGGCTTAAAATGTTTTCGTTCTTATGCACACTTATACGCGGAACAAAGCAAACTGAACACATTGATAGGCGCTTCTGGGCGGAGTCCAAGGCAACTCTAGTGCCGAGTCCCATACTGAATATAATGTGAGCAGATCTTCTAGTGACCTACATTATTACTTTTATTTGTCAAAATATTTACTTTTATTGGAATATTCAATTTGAAACTAAATATAAAATCTAAAAATGAAACAACTGAAAATATTAGAATACTTTGAATTTTATAAAACTTCTCACTGGGATTTTTATTATTCTTTAGATATTTAAACGTCAAATCTCTTTAAAAATTAAATACAAGTCCTTTGCCATTTTTACTAAAATGATTTGTTTTAAAACGTTTAAAGAAAGGGATTATATTTAAATATCTACAGATTAAATAAAAATCCCAGTGCAAAGATTTTTAAAATTCAAAGTATTCTCTATTTTTTACATATTATTTCATTTTAGACTTTACATTTAGTTGCATAAATTCAACATTACAATAAAATATAATAACAATTAGGCATTGCACAACCGGCTAAAAACAAAATAAACACACACCTAACCTCAAAATGAGATCAAACATTTCACATAGATATTCTTCCACATTCATTTGTAACACTAGAACTTTATTACAAAACTGCACTCACTATTATATTTAAAACTAGAATTTTTATTTATTGAAACAATTAATACACTACGAACTACACCGAGACTTCCGTGTATATATCAAAAACGAAGAAACTGAACAAACGCGGGCGCAGGCGCGCCACAGAGTTTCGCATTCCTAAAAACTGTTTGGGAATGAATCTAAGGACTCTCGCACAGAACAGTCCCCGTTTAAGTGAACGTTGATACAAAGTTTGTAACAATTGAGTAGCTGAATTAAAATAAATGCAAATAATAATAATTGTACCTAATTCTTTTCACCTTTGAATTAATTACGGAATCTGATTGCACTTGTTGAAAGAAGACTATTGGCGCTTATTAAGATATTTAGCATTGATCTTCATTGAAAATCATTCCTAAACTTTTTGGGATTAAAATCTAAAATTTAATATTCCTCCCTACGATAATAGAAATTACTCAAATGATTTTATATTCAGTCCGAAATCTGAATTTTCATTTTTCTCCGTGTAGCAAATTTATATATTTCTTTTGTAAATTTATCTATTTATGTAGTACATTATGATAAAAGTCCCCTTATTTCTGGTCATTGCAACCACTTTTAGTAACTTTTACAAATGTGGGTCTCTCTGTGTGCAAATTGATCAAATTTAAGAAAATTTGTCAGCCATACTGGATCTGCCATATTGAATTTTGGAAATCTAACTTCAGATTCGTAATCGGCGACCCCAAAAACCCCTTAAGTAATAACTTCTAAGCGAATCCATTACATTTTTAAAAATATGTCCGCCATATTGGATCCGCCATTTTGAATTTTGAAAATCTAATTGCAGATTCATAATCAGCGACCCCAAAAACCCCCAAGTAACAAGTTTCAAGCGATTTCAAGTAAATTTTAAAAATACGACCGCCATATTGGATCCACTATATTTAATTTTGGAAATCTAACTTCAGATTCGTAATCAGTGACCCCAAAAACCCCCGAGTAACAAGTTTCAAAAGAATTTATTACATTTTTAAATATATGTCCGCTATATTGGATCCGCCATTTTAAATTTTCAAAAATTGCCACTCGGCATTTAAAAGTATTCCTTTTTATCTAACTTTTACTCTTATAGCTGGTAAGGGAGAGTGGGGCAAGACGGGGTACTTAAGGTTTAAAGCGCAAAAAAACGAAAATTATCGAATATATACTTTATTATTATTTTTAATTATCATCTTTGGGAATCAGTCTTTCGTAAAAAAAAGGCGTGCAAAAGTCATCTGTTTCTTAAAAAAGCTTATAATTAATAATATTGAAAAAATTGCAAATCTCCCCATCTTGCCCTACCGGCGGGTAAGATGGGGTACCCTAAGGGGTAAGATGGGGTACTAAAAAAACAATCTATTTCTGTCGACAAATTTTACAAGTGAAGGTTGCATCTTGATCTTCGTCGTTTACACCAGCACAACTGCAGTGAGCCCATTGCCCACAGACAGAACAAGCAGCCCAGCCCAGTGAGAAATTTCTCACCGGTCCAATATCGGTCCAATATTGGGAGCCAAGAGACCGATCATCGGTCCAATAAAGGCTCCCAATATTGGACCAATATGGGCTGATGCTTGGGATGTAACGGGTTCGCCAAGCATCGGTTGTTAATATTGGTCCAATATTGGCCGAATATTGGCAACCAAGAGAAAAAATTTTTTTAAATAAATTTTTTTAATTAAATAATAATAATAAAAAATTAATGTTTATAATTTTTTTGTTTAATTATTTATTTTTAATAATTCATGTAAATAATAAATAATTTATTATTTATAAATTATAATTATTTAAAAATGCAGCAGCTATTAGGAAATAGCATTCTGCAAAAAAATTCTATCATTGAAAAATCAATGATAGGCGAGAGAAATCCGCGTCTTTAAATAGATACGCAGATGATAGACAAGAGATATCCGCGTCATTAAACGGATTCGCAGATATACTCTGGTCTCGCGACGAATCTCTCGATACTTATATACACTGGAGTCGCCGTGTCAGTTGCGAGAACGGTTACAGCGTCCCTCTTTCGGCGGAGATAAGAATTGTCACGTAAACTGCGGGTATAATAAGGCGGTCGGTAAAGCGATTTAGCAGTTTACGTGACAATTCTTATCTCTGCCGCAAGAGGGACGCTGTAACCGTTCTCGCAACTGACACGGCGACTCCAGTGTATATAAGTATCGAGAAATTCGTCGCGAGACCAGAGTATATCTGCGAATCCGTTTAATGACGCGGATATCTCTTGTCTATCATCTGCGAATCTATTTAAAGACGCGGATTTCTCTCGCCTATCATTGATTTTTCAATGATAGAATTTTTTTGCAGAATGCTATTTCCTAATAGCTGCTGCATTTTTAAATAATTATAATTTATAAATAATAAATTATTTATTATTTACATGAATTATTAAAAATAAATAATTAAACAAAAAAATTATAAACATTAATTTTTTATTATTATTATTTAATTAAAAAAAATTTATTTAAAAAAAATTTTTTCTCTTGGTTGCCAATATTCGGCCAATATTGGACCAATATTAACAACCGATGCTTGGCGAACCCGTTACATCCCAAGCATCAGCCCATATTGGTTGGGAGTCAATCGGCGCCCAGCACGGCAACCAATATTGGACCGATTAAAGTCTATTGGCAATTTCTCACTGGGAGCCTTCATTTGAGTCCAAATAATACCCATTACAATAGCCCTAGTAGAAATTTATCCTAGTTATTATACGGAACTGTCCAGTCGCGCTTGAAATTGTCTAGTTACTTTACAAGCCAACTAGCTAATAACTGGAATGTTGTGTCACGCTTTTTTCATCAAGTTATTGTCTAGCCCAACTTTATAAAATCTGGTCAACGGTTCTGTAGAAAAACTAGACAAATTAATTCTTTTAAAATACTGAAAATTTGTTTAATATTAAGATTTACTGTATAGTTTACACATTTATTTCATGCAATTAATATAAAATTTCTATTTAGCACCAAAGAAATTCAATAAAAAATATTTTTAGAAAATTTCTGTATCGATTATAATATATACATAATAAATGGAATAGAATAAAAAATTATATAATATTTTATAATTTTTAATTAATTAGTTGAATTATTATATAAAAATAATGTAAATAGTAAATTATTACATGTAATTTTCTACATTACTTTTTGATTTTTAATATAAATTTTAAAAAAATTCTAAATTCGAATATCCTAAATATTTACTGTCTTCAAAACAACTTTCATTTTTTTAATGCACTATTATTAACAATAACACTGAAACAAATATTTTCTATTAGTATAAACAATTATAATCTATATAAATCTTAAAACCATAACGCAATTTCACCGAAAAAATCTTGGGGGGTAACGGGGAGCGAACCCGGGTCCCGCTGGACTAAAGTCGCACCGCTTAACGCACTCGGCCGTTCAACGCAATGGATACTGGAAATTAATAACCACTGCACATATGTTTCAGTTCAGTGCTGTAACTAGAGTCTTTAAGCATTGGTATATACTTTTAATATTTTCTATGTAATAAAACATTTCAGATGATTTTTTAATTATTATAACTTTTTAGTAATTTAATTTGCAACGTTGACAATTAATAAATAAATTAATTACTGTAATTAAATTTTAAATTATTTTTATTAATTTATTATAAATTATTATAAATATTTATTAATTAATTTTATTCTTTAATATGATTTATTGATTATTAATTAATAATAATAAATTCATTAAATTTTTAAGTAATAGAAAATTATAATTAAACTAAAATGGCATTTAAAAAAATTAATTTTTAACTAATTTTATTATTTTTATATTTTTAATAAATGATTGTAAATATTTATTAATTAATTTTATTTATATTATTAATTTATTTTATTATTTATTAATATTATTATTAATATTAGTAATTTATAATAATAAATTATTAAAATTTTTAATTAATAACAAATTAAAATAAAAAGTTTTAAAATATTGGAAAGAATAAGAACAAATTTATCTCTAGCAAATAATCAGTCGAGCTGTCTAGTTATTAGACATTATTGCAGTGTCATCGACACGACAAACTTAGAACTATAATTTCTAGGAGTACTTTAAAGTAACATTAAAAAAACTAGACAGAAGTTATGTCTAGCCAATATCAAATTCAACTTGAATCTTTGACGAAGAGCGTTGGTCAGTAACTTTACAGTTACTTACCAGTCCGCCTAGAATCAGCGTCCGTGACAAAAACTGTCCAGTAACTTGAACAATCGAGTGGCTCCATGACAAATTTCTACTAGGGAGAGACAAGGTGTATTTTCCACTTTACCATCGCTAATTGATGATTTAACCTGACAAACTTTTTTCTTTTTGGTCACTCTTATTTTATTCAGTCTTGATTTTAGTAGTTTTCTTAACTTCTCTTATTTCTCTTTTTTTTGCTTAATTTGTGAACCTCGTCTTGCCCCACTCTCCCCTACCTTATCTTGCCCGCACCTACGAAATTGAATAAAACGATTAATTACTACAATTTACGATTCAACAAAGAAAAAAAACATATGCTTCCCTTCTTCTGTAACCCTTGACAGTTAGAAAAAAATTTATACAGTTCATTAACTGTTATTATTAAGTAATAAACACCTCCTAAAAAAAGTGAAAAAATGACAAGAAAATCGTCGAAAACAGTTTTTTTAGTAAAACGGATAAAAGATTTGTTCTCATAGCTTTCAGGTTTTGTAAACAAGAAACTATCGTCTCGGTGCCGTATTATGTAAAATATAATCGCGATTGGTTAAGGGGACATCCAAGTCACCTAAAAACAATGCAAAAAGAGTCAACTTTCGGTACACTTTTCTCGAAAACTATTATTCCAATTGCGTTCGCCCTTTTTTCATTCGATTACAAATATAATCAATTATATGAATAAGAAGTTATACGACGTTATCTTCAATAGAAACTTTTTTATGAATATTTATACCAAAAGCAAAATAAAAATCCCATTTTCTCTGATTCATTGACTCATATCTCCGTTTGTACAACTCAAAATGATGTTAAACTTCTTATTCGTATTCTTGGAACCTTACTGAACAAAGTAAAAAAAAAAAATTACAAATCGGTTTAGTAGATTCGGAGAAAAGTGTACCGAAAGTAAAAAATTGGAAAAAAACAATTTTTACAGGAGACACGAAAAAAGAAAAAATACTAAAAACTCATGGTATTCAGAATCATGTAATCAGATTTTTTCAACTCTTCAGAAAAGGTTTTAAAAAGTCTTGTTCTATTCCTATAATTAAGTCTACTTTTAAAAAATCAAATAAAAAAAAATCGATTTTTTTATCTTTTTTCCACTTAGGTGTCCCCTTAATTCGTTTGTTAAATAGGGCCGATACCCCGTCTTACCCGCAACCCCGTCTTGCCCCTCTCACCCCTAATTCAAACGCAAACCATTTTTGGAGAGAAGGTGGGTCCAGTTGACAAAGAATGACTCATTAACACTATTTGTTTTTCATAAAATAATAGTATATTCACATCTGAAATTAACAAAAATGTAAACAGACGATCAGCTGTCATTTACTTTGGATAGAGTAGTAGTAGTAGTAGTAAGTTTTTATTGGCTCTTATACTGGCTTTTCGCCGTGTATATCCGGCCATGTTAACTAATCTTTCACGTACGATAGGGTACAAAGATGCCTTCTTAGTTTGAACATGTCGCACTGATATGTTTCCATGGAAACATATGAGTGTGACACGTTCAAACTAGAAAGGCATCTTTGCACTCTACTGTACTTTATAAAACTGAACAAATGACTTTTGATTAAAATTTAAAAAAACACTGTTGCCCATACTAGTACTAGAATAATTCTAGGACTTTGTTATATTTTCTAATCAAAAATATATAATACAGTCTAGTATTTTGTGTCCTATCCAAAAGTCAAGCACTTTCAAGGAATGATTCACGTACTTTTTTCCGTGTAGTTGTTCACAAATCGTATACACGGAGAAAAATGGAGTTTGAAAAACTGGGAGTCAATATTGAAAAAACAGGACTCAGTCCAGTAAAAGTACATTAATTCATTTCCATCAAGCATCTTAGGGTATTGCGTATAGTGTATAGAGGGCCTTAGTTCCAAATGTCACTGTAAACAGCATTGAAACACAGGCGAAACGAGTGTTTCCTTTTATTCACTTCGACAATTTTATATAAAAAAAACAATAACCAATCATTAAAAGAAAGAAAAATATGTTAAATGCACTCTTTATATATTCATATTCATTAATTCACAAGTTTTATTCTTCCCACATCTTCATACTTACAATTAACAACTAAATGCATCGGAAAATCTTACAATCATACGGGATTGAACACCTACCTAACCATACAACTAAATATATAGGCCAGTCGGTGAGTGCAAAAACTGCCCAAAAATTCAAACAGCAAAGTCTCAACGGTTTCTGGTAGTTTGGGGGCTCCTTATAAGAGCCCCACAGTTTGCTCTCGATTTCCGGGTGCGAAAACCAGTGTAAACAATCGCCAAAGTTTGGAAAACATGGTTTTTCGATGCTCGTTGCTTCCGGTTAAGTTTTAGGGAAAAAAGTTGTTATTGAAATTTATAGAGCTTGGAAATACCTTTCAAATGATGGGTCATATGTTAAAAAAGGTTCATTAGTTTAGTTGCAAATGAATTTAAACCATTAAAAATAGCACTTCTTCAATTGTTTAATAACTTTGTTAATAATTATCGAATTTGTTCATAACTTACCAGGAATGTTCTCCTTGCGTAGCTGAATAAATCCCAAAAAAATTAACTAGATCGGAGAAATAGTTTATGCATAATTCCATTTGTTAACAAAAAACATGTAATTTTTCAACGGAATTTCCCCACTTTTGGTACATCGAATTTCGATTTTTTTTTTGAAAAGTACACTTAAGAAGTCAAACTATCATCCTATTTAAATGGCTAATTGATTTTTTTTATCTAAGTGCATAATAAAAAGGGTTAAAAAAGAGTGTGTTTTTTTGTCATAAACAAATGGAATTACTCAGCCAATTTTCACTTTATCAATTAGCTATAAACGGCATATAATTCCATTTGTTTCCACAAAACTTTTCAAAAAAAAATCCGACTTAACTTGAAGGGGGGGGAGTTAACTTTTTTTAAAAAAAAAATTCCTGAGAAGTTAATTATTAATATTTTTTATTGAAACTCGCACGACTTTTAGTTCAAAACATGTATTTTATGAGAAAAAATTGAAATTAACGTTTTGTGCTTTTATTTTTTATTTATATCAAGTGAAAGTACTTGTATATTTTTTTCAACCCTTGGACGGCAGAGTGGGGGAACTCGGTACGCGGGAATTTCGCCCGCCACAAACAGAATTCAGCCGTCAAATTCACAAAAATGGTCATAACTTCGTTAATTATTGACCGATTTTAATCTTTTTTTTTTAATTTCATGTATTCTTTTATGCTGAATCCGAATATGAATTTATATATTTTTTAAATAAAATATTTTCTGTAGAAATAAAAAAAAATTTTTTAACAACAAATTTTTATTATTATTTATTATATTTAACAAAAATTTTTCTTCGTACATCTTATTTCATTTAATTTAAAATAATGTTATTTAAAAAAAACTGAAATTATTTACCAATAAGCGTGTAGCATCGAGTTTAAGCGTTGTAGTGGCAAAATAATTATTTTTTATGGGTTAAAGTAATTTTATTAACTTTTTTTTTAAATAAGAACAAAGGTGTGTTATAAAAGAAACAATATTATCTTTTTTATTAAAAAAAAATTAACAATAAACATATTTTTAATCATAATGATAATGTTAAAATGAATGATGAGTGTATGGATGATTAAAAATATGTTTATTGTAAATAGTATTTAATAAAAAAGATAATATTGTTTCTTTTATAACACACCTTTGTTCTTATTTAAAAAAAGAATAATAAAATTACTTTAACCCATAAAAAATAATTATTTTGCCACTACATAACGCTTAAACTCGATGCTACACGCTTATTGGTAAATAATTTCAGTTTTTTTTTAAATAACATTATTTTAAATTAAATGAAATAAGATGTACGAAGAAAAATTTATATAATAAATAATAATAAAAATTTGTTGTTAAAAAAAATTTTTTTATTTCTACAAAAAATATTTTATTTAAAAAATATATAAATTCATATTTGGATTCAGCATAAAAAAATACATGGAATTAAAAAAAAAGATTAAAATCGGTCAATAATTAACGAAGTTATGACCATTTTTGTGAATTTGACGGCTGAATTCTGTTTGTGGCGGGCGAAATTCCCGCGTACCGAGTTCCCCCACTCTGCCGTCCAAGGGTTGAAAAAAATATACAAGTACTTTCACTTGATATAAATAAAAAATAAAAGCACAAAACGTTAATTTCAATTTTTTTTCATAAAATACATGTTTTGAACTAAAAGTCGTGCGAGTTTCAATAAAAAATATAAATAATTAACTTCTCAGGAATTTTTTTTTAAAAAAAAGTTAACTCCCCCCCCTTCAAGTTAAGTCGGATTTTTTTTTGAAAAGTTTTGTGGAAACAAATGGAATTATATGCCGTTTATAGCTAATTGATAAAATGAAAATTGGCTGAGTAATTCCATTTGTTTATGACAAAAAAACACACTCTTTTTTAACCCTTTTTATTATGCACTTAGATAAAAAAAATCAATTGGCCATTTAAATAGGATGAAAGTTTGACTTCTTAAGTGTACTTTCCAAAAAAAAAATCGAAATTCGATGTACCAAAAGTGGGGAAATTCCGTTGAAAAATTACATGTTTTTAGTTAACAAATGGAATTATGCATAAACTATTTCTCCGATCTAGTTAATTTTTTTGGGATTTATTCAGCTACGCAAGGAGAACATTCCTGGTAAGTTATGAATAAATTCGATAATTTTTAACAAAGTTATTAAACAATGAAAGAAGTGCTATTTTTAATGGTTTAAATTCATTTGCAACTAAACTAATTAACCTTTTTTAACATATGACCCATCATTTGAAAGGTATTTCCAAGCTCTATAACTTTCAATAACAAATTTTTCCCCTAAAACTTAACCGGAAGCAACGAGCATCGAAAAACCATGTTTTCCAAACTTTGGCGATTGTTTACACTGGTTTTCGCACCCGGAAATCGAGAGCAAACTGTGGGGCTCTTATAAGGAGCCCCCAAACTACCAGAAACCGTTGAGACTTTGCTGTTTGCATTTTTGGGCAGTTTTTGCACTCACCGACTGGCCTAATAGGGGAGAGTGGGGCAAACCGGACCCCCTAACGGTTTTTTGACTCTTGTGACTAAACGAATCAACCGATTTCATTTTTCGATGGCTTGTTTGAAAGATCATTTAATTGCGCAACTTTTTCTCAGAGACACCTATACTTTATCTTTTATTGTTTAGTAGCTGTGTTAACTTTAAAAAATCTTGCAAACGGTCCGGTTTGCCCCACCCCCTGGGGTAAACCTGACCGTTTGGTTTTTTATTTATAATATTGCATTTACCCAATATACAATAATAAAAAAACATAAATAATCATATAAACAATGGTCGTAGTAATGAAAATAATAATACGGGATTGAATTTTAATTAAATAAATATTTTTTTCAATAAAAAAATAAAAATGTTTGTCATTATCAGAGAAACAATATTAAAGGGTCCAATTCTCATTGAAAAACAATTATTTTTCATTGTAAGTAAATATTTTAATGAAAGAAACATTTTATTTAAAAATAATTTTTATGAAACTTTAATTGAATGGAAATGTCCTATGGCCGGTTTGCCCCACCGAAAACGGTCCGGTTTGCCCCACAGGCCTATTTTGAGAATAAATGTTTGTCAAAATAAAACGCTTTGCAAATTCATCAAAGTTTTTGGTGGTAAATATTCCTGAGGTGTGTAGCTTCAAAACCTAAGACCTAATATTTGGAAACATTACACGATTTCCTCAGAATTTCCTTAAGAAAAAATTCGTAAAAGTGTAGAAAAAAACTAAAAAAAAACTTTTGCTCCCTTCGTCGCACAAACGCAAGCTAAAACTGTCAGATTGAAAAAATAAGGTATACTAAACATGGTTGTTTTAAATTTGTAAACAACACTTTTTCCAATTTCGCCATTTCGGAAATATTGAGGGGGGTCCGGTTTACCCACCGGTCCGGTTTGCCCCACTCTCCCCTACGCATAATTATAAATCGCACGCTTTTACATTAAGCCTCTCGGCTACGCAATCGATGGGAGAAATTTCCTATTTAAGAAACATCCCTTGCCAATGAAATAAATTAGATCATGTGTGGATTTTACTTTGTAATTAATGTAAGTATGGATGTCAACAATATTTATAATATTGAATAAATAATATTGTCAACTAGTTTAAATTTGATACGGTTATTAGAATTTAATAATAAATAAATAAAAAACATAAATTTTTTCTTAACCTTTTTCAAGTTTGACACTCCTCATGGTAAATTTGATTATTCTTTTTTTCCATGTACAAAATAGTGAGTTGACCTTGAATGAAATGTATAATTAATTATTCTCAAAGCAATATTTAATAATTTAATTAACTTAACTGCACTGCATAACAGTTGAGAGTAGTAAGAGTAAGTGAAACGGTAAGATAAATGAACGATTATCATCATTAGTGTGAGAGAGAGAGAATAACTTGTGGTTTTTCGAGTAGGTATCTACTTTATGTGCACGGCGTTCACTTTTCGAAAGAACTGCCCGTGTGGAAAAGTGAGGTGGGCCCACGGTGGGTCCCGGGTGGGCTTCCCAGGTTCTAGGTGAGTCCCAGCAGGGATGGCCCAGGTGGGCGATTCCTTGGCTTGTAACGGTGAATCCAGCCACAGCCCACCTAGGAAAAATCCAGCTGGGGCCCATAGATTTAGTTTTCATTCAAATTAATGAATAAATTGTTTATTAATAACAAATAAGTCGAATTATAAATAAATAACGTTATTATTTAACGATTTTTACTTTTTTTAATGAAATTGTGACCAAATTCATAAATAATGTTAGCATATATGTGGGAATTAATATATATCCTTTCATTTATAAATTAAAAATTTATAAAAAAATTAGAAATTTGTTAATTAAATTATTATACGGTATATATAATCACTAAATTGCATACTTATACGAATACAAAGCAGAAAAATCGGAATAAACGCAAACCTAAGAAAGAAATAAAATTTAACGCACGCGGGGATTGAACCTACGACCTACGGACTACTAGACTAACGCCCTAACCACTATACTACGGAGACTAACTACTGAACACCGATATTTTATTGTCAGTGACTTGTTGATCTGCTGTAATGATTCAATAAAGCACTTACTGACACGCACTGAAAAAAATAATAGGCAGAATGTGCTTTTTACTAAGGCAATTTTTGCCTAAGTACAAAAGCAATTCACGAAAAGCAATTTTTCCTTTAAAAAAAAGGCAATTTTTGCCTTAGTTAATAAAGTAACAAATTCTTGTCATTTATCAAGTAAATTGTTTACATATGTCAAATCGAATTTTATAATTAATTAAAATAATGGGTACTAAAGGAAGAAATTTATTACTGAAATGAAATCGAGAAAATTTTCTTATTTTACTGAAATATTTAAAGGTACTAATTTCATTTGTTTAATAAAATTGTTTACGCATAAAACTAGACCAATTTGGTTATAAAGATTGAAATTGATAAAGTAGTTCTATTATTTTCAATATTTAATTAAAGTAAAATATTATTTGTATAATAATAAAAATAAATGTTCCTTTTCACTCATATTGTAAAAATAATTAATAAAAAGGTAAAACATAATTATTTCATATCGTATTATCTAAATATTCAAATAAAAATTTGTCTTGTGATTTTAACCTTATAAACTAAGGCAAAAATTGCCTTTTTTTAAAGGAAAAATTGCTTTTCGTGAATTGCTTTTGTACTTAGGCAAAAATTGCCTTAGTAAAAAGCACATTCTGCCTATTATTTTTTTCAGTGCGAATACACCGTAACAAATAAATAGTTTAATAATAATAATAACAATATTAATAATGTAATAATAAACGATAAATATTCTTAAAATAATATTTATATTATTATGAAAAAAATATATCAATACATTTTTATTAAAAATGTGTTTTTTATTGTTTACAATTATTATAAACATTAATTTGTTGAGATTGTCAACACAACTAATGTTGATATTCCACTTCCTGTTAAAAGAATTGCATGCTTAGGTAAACAATTCTCTTTGCCAACCAATTCAAAAAGTTTTCCTATACACCAATTAATAGCTGATTTCGAAACTAATATAAATTCAATTGACGTAAATTATCAAAATACTGCAAGATTAAAATTTGCGAACTGTCTTGACTCTGGGTTAAAATTGAGTGAACCAATTTTGAATGATTTTCAGAAACAAGCAAAACATGACTTAAAATTTGCCAAACAATTTTTGCGAGATAACAACAAAAGTTTTTTGACTAAAGCTGACAAGGGAAACGTCACTGTCGTTCTAGACAAAACGTTATACAATAATAAGGTTCTTTCTATGCTCTCGGACAAATCCACATACATAAAATTAAAAAAAGATAATATTCGAGAAGCAGAAAATGCGGTTAATAAAATAATAAAACAATGGTCAGACAATAAATTTATAACGGGACAAACTGCTCAACATCTTAAAGCAGAAAACAGCATTCCCTCTAGGTTCTATGGGCTTCCGAAAATTCACAAACCAAACATTCCTTTAAGACCCATTATTTCAACAAATGGTTGTCCCACTTATAAACTGGCGAGTTATCTTGGTTCCATTATTTCAAAAAACATTACACAACCTAAATATACTGTGAAAAATAGTTTCCACTTTATTGAAAAAATAAAGAGCGTAAAAATTCCAAAAAATTACGTAATGATCTCATTAGACGCAACGTCACTTTTTACAAATGTCCAAATTGGACTTGCTCATCAAGCTGTAAAAACTAGATTTGACGAGATTAAATCAAAAACAAAAATACCGTATCATCAATTTTTGGCCGCTCTACGCATTTGTACCAAATACTCTAATATCAATTTTCAGGGCATAACTTATAAACAAAAATCGGGTTTCCCTATGGGCTCACCAATCTCACCAATTATGTCAGACATTGTAATGGATGACCTTGAAAATCAATGTTTGCAACAACTTCCATTTCGGGTACCATTCTATTTTCGATTTGTAGATGATATTTACACAGCTGTTCCAATTGGGGAAATTGACACAATTCTCAATGTGTTTAATAGTTACAATCACAAAATACAGTTCACAATTGAAAAAGAGTCGGAAAACAAAATAAGTTTTTTAGATGTTTTACTTATAAAAAATGGTGAAAAAATTGAAACCAACTGGTATCAAAAACCAACAAACTCGGATAGAATTTTAAATTTTCATTCAAATCATGCCCAAAAATATAAAGTAAATGTAATTAACAATTTAATAGATAGAGGCATACTTTTGTCAAGCGAACAATTTCATAAAGATAATATTCAAAAAATAAAAGGAATACTTTCTAAAAATTGCTATCCTATTGATTTTATTAACAATGTCATAGACAAACGTTTGAGGAAAATTAAAAATGACAAGACAAATCTTTCACGTATACACATACCAACACAATTCACACAAACACAAGGGAAAAAGTATTTCTCACTCCCTTATGTCAAAAATTTGTCTGAAAAATTATCGGGCTTTCTTAAACCATTCAATGTCATTCCAGCTTACAGAAATGTTTCCGATCTCTCATCAATTTTCAAAACTCAAAAAGATAATATTTCAAAAATTGATAAAAGTAATGTTGTTTATGAAATCTCTTGTAATGACTGTGAATCATCTTACATAGGAACTACAAAAAAGACACCTTAAAACGAGAATTAAAGAACACAAAAAAGATGTCTACAAAACACCTGACAAGTGGACCGCGTTAACAAAACACGCTTGGTTTAAGGGTAAGTCCAAGGTGTGAAATGTAAACAAACCAAAAGGTAAACAAACCAAACACAAAAATCGCACTTTTGTAATAGACGTTTCTCTTACAAAAATTAACATTTTTACACTTTCTCTACAAAAATGGAAAATTAGAGTTTCAAAGTGCCCAAAAAAATCATTTTTGGCTATGAGCAATAAAAAGCAATTAGTAAAATAACTAATTATAATGAGCTGTAAAATGGCATTTTTGACGCGTCGCGAAAAATAAACTGTTTGAGTATATCAACCGCACTGACGATGAAGAAGTCTCATGTCAGCGATTGGACCTTCAACATGTGGAAAGGGAAATTTTTCCCTTTCCTCCTTGAAATTACAAGAGAAAGGGTAAAAACTTCTTCATCGTCCGTGCGGTTGATATAGTCAAACACTTCATTTTTTCGCGATCTGAGACTCTGTTGCTCTCTGCGCAAGCGCAGAGCGTATTAAGAATGCATTGACAGCACCATGTGGAAGTGCACATTTTCTTTTGAATGAAACTTAGTTGTTTTCTCATTTTTTTCACCTATGCAAGGCGTAGTAACCAAATAGAATACGTCAGTTCACCATTTTCATAAAGAAAATGTGAATTTATATTTATGTACGAAAATGAGACCTCGTGCAAAAATGCTTCAAAATAGCGCATAGTGAAGCATTTTTGTACGAGGTCTCATTTTCGTAAATAAATACAAATTCACATTTTCTTTATGAAAATGGTGAACTGACGTATTCTATTTGGTTACTACGCCTTGCATAGGTGAAAAAAATGAGAAAACAACTAAGTTTCAATCAAAACAAAATGTGCACTTCCACATGGTGCTGTCAATGCATTCTTAGTACGCTCTACGCTTGCGCAGAGAGCAACAGAGTCTCAGATCGCGAAAAAATGAAGTGTTTGACTATATCAACCGCACGGACGATGAAGAAGATTTTACCCTTTCTCTTGTAATTTCAAGGAGGAAAGGGAAAAATTTACCCTTCCACATGTTGAAGGTCCAATCGCTGACATTTAACTTCTTCATCATCCGTGCGGTTGATATACTCAAACAGTTTATTTTTCGCGACGCGTCAAAAATGCTATTTTTCTGGTCATTTTAATTAGTTATTTTACTCATTGCTTTTTGTTGCTCATAGCCAAAAATGATTTTTTTGGACACCTTGAAACTCTGATTTTTCCATTTTTGTAGAGAAAGTGTAAAAATGTTAATTTTTGTAAGAGAAATGGCTGTTACAAAAGTGCGATTTTTGTGTTTGGTTTGTTTACCTTTTGGTTTGTTTACATTTCACAACTTGGACATACCCTTAAGGATCATAGATTCAATTTGAATAATCCACGTATCTTGGAACAAACTGAAATCTACAGAAAGAGAATGTTACTCGAAATGACACACATTGCGAGCAACAAAAATACGGTAAATGAACGAACAGACGTCAATAATCTGTCATCTTTTTATTTAGCCATTCTCGCAAAATATAAAAATCAATAAAATATTCAATTGTTATTATAAACAAGAGTAATTTTTTAAACATACTATTAATTTTTTATTAATATTTATTAATTGTTGATTGATTATTAATGATTATTATTATTATTAATATTATTAATATTAATGATAATATAATATAATAATGATGATGATAATTATTATTGTTTATTAATTATTAATTAATTATTTGTTATTATTGTATTACTTTTGTATTTTATATTTATATTATTGTTGTATTATTATTTATTGTATTATTATAATTATTAATTAATTGTTTGTTAATAATAATAAATAATGGTAATAGTAATATATAATGTTAATATTTTGAGCATACTATAAATATGTAATGGGGAAATAACAGCTTCTCAAAGAAATACGAGACAAACTTATTCTAAAATTAAAATAAAATAATTTTTTTAAAAATTCTATAGAACAATTCGTTTCCGCAGTTAATTCGAATTTTCATGCTCTCGCCGCTGGTGACAATGATACTTGACCCACCAAATCTCTTAGAAAATATACAAACTCTAATACTTACGTACAAACAAGACATTAACGTCTCCCTTGTTAAAAAAAACCATATGTTCTTTAATGCGCTTCGTTCAAAATCGTATTTTGACTTTTCCAAAACACATTTTAACAACCTAGAACCCACAACCTCTTGAAATTCAGTATCGTCTGGAAAGTCGACGAAAGAGCATAAAAAATAATCGTTCTCCATAAATATTGCTGTTTTTAAGCTTTTTAGAAAAAATTTTGAAAACAATTTTTTTAATTTACAAATCAATATCTCAAAAAAACAATGTCAAAAAATCAGTTATTGCCATTTAAAGTGTCTGTGTTGTGTTTGATGACATTGGAAATGAATTACAAGTGTCATCAATTTGAAACCTCCTCGTCAGATAATGGAATATACAACTTATAAATTAAGATCACATGTGACAGTAAGTTCTATTGTTGACTTATTAATTCTTATTTGGATATGAGTTTTTTAAAAGTGGTTTTTTAAAGTGTTTTTTAAAATGTTTTTGTATATTTTATATTTTTATACTTTGTATTTTATGATATATATTTATGATATTTTATATTAATTGTTTCAAATAACTTTAATCATTTTTAATTTTATTGAAAAGTTTATTCCTTTATTGGTTTCAATTTTATTTTAATAAAATTTTAATGTTCAATGTTTAGTTTTATATTTTATATTCATTAAATAAATATATGTTATAATTATTATAATAAGATTATTATCATAAACGTTAAAATATTACAATAGACTCCAAAAAATATTATAATAAAATAAGAGAAAATTTGTTATCTTCAAAAATTATATATTCCATGTTAAAAATCTCATATGTATAAACCAAAAAAAGTATTCTACGGTTGTAAACAATTCTTTCCTTTCTCAATTACAGACTAATAAATCACTGAAGAAGGCGCACATTTGTCGCCGAAACGTTTGAAAGAAGAAATATATTGTTGTTCTTTTTTTCACGGATCCTAATGCCAATAAATTGAATATCAAAAATTAATTTGTTGGTCTAAAAAAAAAAATTTTTTTTTATTTGTTTGGACTTAGAAATTTTTACTAATTAATTATGTGGACATTACATAAAAAAAAATATTGTGAATACATTTTTGTTAAAAACACGTTTATTATTAAATGTTAAAGAAAAACTAAACTATTTAATAATTTTCACTGCAAACGATTTTTGTTATTATATATAATAAATTTTACTAATGTTATATTGCAGTCGTTATTGTTTAAATAAATAATTGTTGTTAATTAGTAACTCCTGACACTAGCTTCCAGAAAGATGCAGTTTTTTTTTAATTTTGCAATTAACTAATTCGAACCACATGAAATAAAAATAATTTAAGGTTTTAACAATTCAAAAATTGTTTAAACAAATGATTGTTGTTATTTACTAATTTTTGACACAAAGCACCTAAAAAATGCAGTTTCTTTTTAATTTTACATTTAACTAATCTGAAAAGTATGAAATAACAGTATTTTATGATTTAAACAGTTCAGAAATTGTTTAAACAAATAATTGTTATTGTTTATTAACTTTTGATACAAACAATCCAGAAACTTGCAGTTTCTTTCTAATTTTACAATTACTACTACTCTGATTAACTAATTGCAAAATAAGAAAAAACTTCATTTTTCTAGATGCTATGTGTCAAGAGATAGTAAATAACAACAATTATTTGTTTAAACATTTGATAAATTGTTAAAATTAAAATCATAAAACATCCGAATGATTTACTATTTACATTAGTTAATTGCAAAATTAGAAAAAAACTGCAAGTTTCTAAGTTATGTGTATCAAAAGTTAATAAATAACAACAATAATTTGTTTAAACAATTTCTGAATTGTTAAAACCATAAATTTTCTTTATTTTGTCGTTCGTATTAGTTAATTGCAAAATTAGGAAAAAAAATTTCAAGTTTCTAAGTTATGTGTGTCAAAAGTTAATAAATAACAACAATTATTTGTTTAAACAATTATTAAAATGTATTAGAAACCGTTATACCTTGATGAGTTAATTATTAAATAAATAAATTCAGCTGGAACAACTTTAAAATTTCGGTAAAACTAAATGTCTGTTCGTGTAGTACAATAAAAGTTTATAATTATTGACAATAATAAATTGTTTAAAATAATAATGATTATTATTATTATGAATTAATTGTAGCATGATTTATTGTAAATAGTTATATTTAATTTTCAGACTTTTTCTATTATAATGTTAATATTTTTATAAAAATGGGAAGCCCAGGTGGGGCCCAGCTGGCTCCCAGTTTTTAACTGGGCTAACTTGGGCAGATTTCCACACGGGTGGACTGAGTACTAGTTGTTCAATATTCGCTTCTATTATTGACTTGTGTTTTGTACACTGCCGCGTTCTTTTAACAATTACATGAGAAAGTAATTTCTCATTCCAATTTTTTATACTCTTATTCCCTCTTAGACTATATAAACAGTCTTCTTTAAGCTGATGAATGGGATAACTTGTGTTAAGTCCCAAAGTGTTCAGCTATGAAACTTCTAATACTACATATTAGTACCTGTCACATATTATTCTATAAAGGAGTACTACACTGACTGCATAAATCATTTTTACATTTTTCTCCGTGTAGAGTTCGGATTTTTATTGTTTTGACGTTTAATTTTGTTTTTATTGAGATATTGAAGTCAACGTGAAGAAAGTGCTTGGGGGCATTGTAGTGCACAGGGTTGGGGTCAATGTAGTGCAATTATACAGAGTACCGTATATATGGGCAATTCCACGTGAGATTTCAGTCGACCTCTTAAAATCGGCCAAAAATATTTTTTTTCTATTCTGTATTGAAAAAAAACAGATACGTATTTTTTTATTATTTTTTTAGAGGCCAAATTTTTGAGTTATGAATTTTCAAAATTTTCGCTTTTTAAATGTATCTATATTTTTAATGTCAGATAACTCAAAAAATATTGCTTCTTTTCATTTTTCGACAAGAGAAAAAAAGTTTTGATTTTCTCTCTACTTTTGAATTATCATAACAAAAAAATTTTTTTTTCATTTTTTATTAAAAAAATAAAAAAATTTTATAAACAAATTAATTTTTTTTAACTTTGGGTATAATAAATTTTTTAATTTTCTTTTTTTAAAACATACCTGGAAATGATAAGAAGGTTTTGCAAAAAGTTTCAGAGTGGGCCTGACAAGTTTGATGGGTCCAAAAAAATAATTAAGCTCTCCGTGCAGGTCGCACGCACGTGGCACAATGGGATTTTTTTACAATTTATTATTAAAAATTGTTTAGAGCCTAAAAATTCAATAATAATCAAAATCCGATAAAGTTTGTAGGCTCTAGACAATTTTTAATAATAAAATGTAAAAAAATTCCATTGTGCCACGTGCGTGCGACCTGCACGGACAGCTTAATTATTTTTTTGGACCCATCAAACTTGTCAGGCCCACTCTGAAACTTTTTGCAAAACCTTCTTATCATTTCCAGGTATGTTTTAAAAAAAGAAAATTAAAAATTTATCATACCCAAAGTTAAAAAAAATTAATTTGTTTATAAAATTTTTTTATTTTTTTAATAAAAAATGAAAAAAAAATTTTTTTGTTGTGATTATTCAAAAGTAGAGAGAAAAACAAAACTTTTTTTTTCTTGTCAAAAAGTGAAAAGAAGCAATATTTTTTTAGTTATCTGACATTAAAAATATACCTACATTTAAAAAGCGAAAATTTTGAAAATTCATAACTCAAAAATTTGGCCTCCAAAAAAATAATAAAAAAATACGTATCTGTTTTTTTTCAATACAGAATAGAAAAAAAATATTTTTGGCCGATTTTAAGAGGTCGACTGAAATCTCACGTGGAATTGCCCATATGTATTATTTAACCATGTTTGCTTTTTGCAAATTTTTGCAGTTTTCTTTCAGTTTTATCCAACACAGGACCAAAGAAATCTCTAGTTTATAGTGCTGTCCACGAGATAAGATGATACCATGCAAAGTCTCGATCTCGTCTCGGTTTTTACATGCAAAGTCTCGTCTCGTGGGCATCACTACTAGCTTATAGTTTTTTTAAGTTTCTTATGTTCCTAATATTACATCTAATAAAATAAAATCGTTTATAATATATTCTCTGCTTTTTATTTGACTAATAAAGTGGTGCACTACATTGTCCTACAAATTTTAGAATGTCGAAAAAAAGGGCATTCAGATTTTTAGATATAGAAAAGCTCCATCTACATCTACAAAAAAAATAATCTACACCATAAATGTAGCTAGAAGCATTGTCTTTCCAACGAGTCCTTATTGATCAAAATTGGTTGAAAATTGCGGCCACAGGAGTCTTCGAAAGAAAAGTGCACTACATTACACCCTTCTACTCTACTTGACCATTACTTGTAATTCCAAACCTTGTATTCTTACTAATTCAGTGAACAAGTTTTGGGGCCTTTAATTTTTTTTTAATTCGTCAGCACGAATTCAATGCATGCCTTGGTCATTTCTTACGAATGCGAATTCGTTTGCACAACTTCAGGCAAATTGAATCGAATTCAATCGAATATACAAAGAGCTTGAATGAATCCCGCTTTCTACCAAAAATCTTAATTCATTTCAATCCGTTTGAATTAGTTTATTTTTACTGGGATATGTGACGCTCCACGGTGAAAGAGACCTTAGCTACAACAAACGAATTCTACAGGAAAGGCATTTAAAGTAGAGCTACTCTTAACCACTTCGGTGGCGTGGCGTTCCAATTGGCGTTCCACGTCCCTGGCCAAAAGTGGCGAAAATAGCGAAATGGCGTTCCAACTTTTTCTAGATTTTTAAAGAGTATATTTAATTTTAATCTACTGCAACAATATATTTCTATGTTTTCAATATCAAGGAACACAAAAATGACAATAAAAATTTGTTTTTTTAAGATTTTCATTGTTTTTTTGGACATTGCAAAATGTCATTTTTAATACTTTTCTACGAATGGCGTTCCACTTTCGCTCATATATTGATAAATAAACTCAAGATCTTTCTATGGGAAATAATATTTATTTATATCTTAGAAACTCTGAATCGTCGAATTGTGTTATAGAATCATTTGTAAATTGTTATAAACAAATTATATAAACAATTTGTTAATTAAGACGATGTGTTCAATGAATTTTAATAAAAATTGTTAGTCGGGGGTTTTTGGGGTCGCTGATAACGAATCCGATGTCAGTTTTTAAAAATTGAAAATGGCGGATCCAATATGGCGGACGAGTTTATAAAAAATTGATTAAATTCGCTTGAAACGTTTTACTCGGGGGTTTTTGGGGTCGCTGATAACGAATCTGATATCAGTTTTTCAAAATTCAAAATGGCGGATTCAAAATGGCGGGCGAGTTTATAAAAAATTGATTGAATTCGCTTGTGACGCTGAATTTTTCCCGAAAAGCCAACTGGCAGAATGGTCAACTATCAGAAAAGCAAACGGCAGAAACCTCAACTAGCAGATGGGTCAATGGTACGAAACGCCATCTGTTAGAAAGGTCAATTAGTCGAATGCTTACTTGTTAGAATGGTAAATGAGTAGAAGCCTCAATCCGCAGAAGGGTCAACCGTCAGAATCGTCAATGTTTAAAAAGATCAACATGTCGAAACCTAACCTGTTAGAAATGTTGATCTTTCTAAACATTGACGATTCTGACTGTTGACCCTTCTGCGGATTGAGGCTTCTACTCATTTACCATTCTAACAAGTGAGCATTCGACTAATTGACATTTCTAACAGGTTAGGTTTCGACATGTTGATCTTTCTAAACATTGACGATTCTGACGGTTGACCCTTCTGCGGATTGAGGCTTCTACTCATTTACCATTCTAACAAGTAAGCATTCGACTAATTGACCTTTCTAATAGATGGCGTTTCGTACCATTGACCCATCTGCTAGTTGAGGTTTCTGCCGTTTGCTTTTCTGATAGTTGACCATTCTGCCAGTTGGCTTTTCGGGAAAAATTCATCGTCTCAATTCGCTTGAATCGTTTTACTCAGGGGTTTTTAGGGATGCTTATTAGGAATTTAATATGAGTTTATCATGAAAAGCAAAAGTTAAAATAAGTCAGGAAAGTAACTTATTATGTGCTGCAACAAAAGTGAGCCAAGGTTTTTTTTTTTGCTTATATGTCAAGGACCAACCTGCATTCGCTAGAGAAAATGTTTTCTACCCAGAGCACGCCACGAGGAGGCTGCAGCGATAGGATTTTGTGGTCCTTTATTTTTTTGTATTTTTTTTTTGCTTTTTTAATTTTTTTTTCTTTTTTTTAATTTCTATTATTTTTTTGTTTTTTTTGTTAATTAATTTTTTATAAACTCGTCCGCCATATTGGATCCGCCATTTTGAATTTTGAAAAACTGACATCAGATTCGTAATCAGCGACCCTAAAAACCCCCGAGTAAAACGTTTCAAGCAAATTCAATCAATTTTTTATAAACTCGTCCGCCATATTGGATCCGCCATTTTGAATTTTTAAAAACTGACATCGGATTCGTTATCAGCGACCCCAAAACGATTGTTATCTAGATGTTTCTTTGAACACATCAAAAACATGTAACTTAGAAAGTTTTATTAAAAGCTGTCATTCTTGAAGTGTTAAAAGCCATTTTATTTACATAAAAAATTTAATTTTGTTTTTGTTTATTTCAGTTATTATTATTATTATTATTATTTTTTTTTTACATATTTAAAAATTTATTTATTTATCTTCTTAGCAATAAAGTTTTTTAATTTCTTTATGTTCTTTATATTTATTGATAAATAATATTAAAGTAATAATTATTAATAATAAATACACGCATTTAAATTTTTTTTAGTTTTGCGCATGCGCGATATCGTTTTTACGATATATCGATATTTGTTTTCGATAACGATTATTTTTAAATATCGATATTACTGACGCAATATCGATAAGTGAAATATCGATGTCAAATTTTTTCGATATCCCATCACTATTTAGAGTAAGATTGAAATTTCTTATAACTACATAGTTTGTGTCTGCCATAATATATTATTGTCACCTTCTCTTTTGGTAAAACAACATCAGTCCCGAAAGATTTTTAAAATAAGTTGTTTTATTTATTTTTTCTCAAAGTTTTTTTATGTTTTTAATTCTATCTGTGACAAATTAATATTCTTTTTTAGACTTTTGTGAGTTTGTTAGCAACGTTTTTTGTTTCTCATTATTCCGTTTTTCACAATCTTAAACAAAATTTATTTATTATTAAGAAACACTCTGAGGATGGTACTCAACTTATAACGAAACGTCAGTTTTTTGTAAAATTCTTAATTAAATTAATCGTTTGACCAAAGCAATTCATAACTTTTTATTATTTTCTCTAAATTAATACTATAATCAATGAAAACACTTAAGGATTTTCTAACTAATTTTCTAATAAAGTCAAAAAAATATTCCTCTTACAGTTTTTTTATATACGTGCTTTGATTATTACTACAGGTTAACATGTTATTAATAAACAAAGAATTTTATATTATGTAATTGAATTCATTAAATATATTTCTTTTAAACTCACATTTTTGTAGAGATCAATAACTTTACTTTTTTGGGACATTTTATACGGTTAGAATCGTAGGGAAATAAAAGTTTCTATTTTCCAAAATTCTACAATTATAAGGAGACAGAAATAATGTAAAGATTTTAATTAAGATAATTTACACTTATAATGTAACTTTCAAGACCTAAGCACAACTGAGTTAGGTACTTAAAGGCATAAGCACAACAGCTTCACGAACGCAAAGCATAAGGCTGCGGTTACACCTCTGCAGGTAGCCTGCCTGCCTGCAGGTTGTCATGGTAACATACAAGAGTAAGAGTGTCAGAGACTTCAAACTTCTCCCTTACTCTCGTTGCTCCTGTCTGTGCAGGCAGGCAGCCTGCAGAAGTGTAACCGCAGCCTAAGTTAGCAAAGGACAGAGATATATTTATGTCCTCTTCTATATCATGCGTCTCGTTCGCGAAGCTATTTTGTGTTGATCTTATGACAGATAAAGGAAACAATATTTTAATACATTTTGAGGCTATGAAGCCCATGCATACCCTGCAGGGAAAAAAGTGCAAACAGCAAAGTCTCAGTGGTTTCTAGTAGAGATGCGAAGAGGTAATATTACCCGGAGAACGGGAACGAGAACGAGAATATAACCGACTAAAATTCTCCAAGAGAATTTATGAGAATTTTTGTGCTTGTGTACGAAACATATAATTCGTTGGTGTACCACACTTTTGTCTGCTATTTTTATATGATTAGTATTATAATTATTAGTATTAATTAATAATAATTACTTTTAAAAGATATTAAACTATTCGATTGAAATAGAACTTAAGTTATGATTACAATATTCTTACAACAACAAAACTAATACGAAAATGTGATCCACACATAACCTAAAAATCTAAATTTATCAATCATATCTTAGAAACATTATTTATTTCATTCAAATTACTTTAAGTATTTTATACCAATTTAACTTTTATTTTATACAATATTATTGAAATTATGGTTTTTTTCAGTTGCACGGGAACATAGGGTTTTTATTTTCAAAAATATTAAGTCATTTATTTATTCTAACGAAATTATATTGTTACGGAATTATTTATTTTATTTATTAATATTATGTAATGTTAATTATTTCATTAATTATTATCAATTTTAATTTATACAATTTTTTTTATTTTAAAACAGATAAGTGTACGCATGCATTTAAATGTAGAGAAAATTCTCTTAAATTCTCCGGAAGGAGAATATTCTCGGTCATATTCTCGAGAATATAACCGGATTTTAAATTACCGAGAATTTTGCATCTCTAGTTTCTAGTAGTCTGGGGGCTCCATATAAGAGCCCTATATTTTGCTCTCGATTTCCGGTTGCTGAACATGTCAAACAATAGTTTGGAAAACGTGGTTTTTCGATTAAGCCTAACGCAGAATAAAAACGTAACGTGAACGTAAGCATGCGATAGAAAAGGACAGACCAACTTCTGTCCTTTTCTATCTCATGCTTGCGTTCGCTTCCCGTTTTATTCTGCTCAGGCCTTTACCCTTGCTACACTGAGAACACTGGAAAGTCAAAGTTAGACGGGTCTGTTATTTTAAAACAATTGAGATGGGTATTGTTTTAAATTACTCGTATTTAGAAGCTTTTTTATAAAAAAAATATTAACCTAAAAAAACAAAAAAAATTTATTATTACTAACAAATTTTTTTTATTTTTTAAATAAATCGAACAGTATATTTTTGATTTTTTTCAAAACTGCTCACGTTTTTATCGTGCTATTTTTTAGTTGCGCTACTGCACAATATTTTTTTCTTGATTTTTTTACGTCTTGTATTTTTTTGTCTATAACTTATAGTAATTCTTATTACTTGAAAGAGAACAATTTTTTAGGTACATACTATAAGTATTTATATTTTTGTTCTTTACAATATTTTTAAACTCTCACTTATTTTTTAACCTATAGATCGAAAAATTTGCCAACTTTGCCCTAAAACGTACAAAAAAACGTCCTTTATACGTAACGTATAAAGGAATGACCATTTCAGTTAACTTTCTTTACCTATGTAGTTCAAAAAATAGGCCAAAATTGACCTATATTTTGACCTAAAGTTATCATAAGTATACTATAATGGGCCTCTGTAAATGGTCGTTACCCTAGGTCACAATTTAGGTCAAATTTGACCTATTTTTAACTTACCTAAAATAGGCCAAATTTGACCTAGAGTAATGGACCTTATGATGATTATTTTTAGATCTATACCAGTATATTTACGGTAATTCTATGTCACACACATTGATGGATGTTATGTTACATCAAAATATAGATCAATTTTAACCTATTTATTAAAATGCAGGCCAAAAGAAGCACCATAATAACTCTCTAACAGGTCGTTACTCTAGGTCAAAATTTAGGTTGAATTTGACTTATTTTTAACCTACAGGTCTAAAAATTAATCAAATTTGACCTAAAATTTGACGTAAGGAAACGACCTCTTTAAGTCCCCTAATGGGGTCGCTTTTTTGACGTATATGTTAATAAAGAGGTCAAAATTGACCTATATTTTAACTTGGAGTTACCTTAAACGACCCTTTACAAAGGGTTTTGGGTCTTCTTTTTGACCTGTAGGTTTAAGAAACAGGTTAAAATTGACCTATATTCTGACCTGGAGTTACCGTAAATATACTATAGGGGATCCCTTAGAACTTTTTGCGGCGTCTGTCAGCAGCGTCAACGCAATTTGTTTTTTTTCCTCTGAAAATTCCTGACAAGTTAATACATTATAATAATCGTAAGTTTCCTTTCCGTTAGCAAATTATCTGCATTCATTTGTTTGTTTTGAAAATTAATTTTTGTGGGTTAAGTATTGGCATTTTTTATATTTTTAAATGTCAAATTTTTCAATGTTCATGTTATTATTGTTCAGTGCTGCCAGATTGGAAGAAATATATAGTAAAACTTGAAGATTGTTTGAAAATTTTGTGAAGGCTGTGTATATATCAAGTAATAATGAAAATATTTATAATTATTTAAATAATTTAAATAAACCATTTTTTGAAGATAAATTATAATTTTTGTTCTTTACGTTTTTATGATTATAATAACACAGCCACACAAAAAAAAAAAAAGTTCTGATCTGGGGGTCTCACTATGTAGACTTTATGTTTTTTGGGTCGCTGAATCCGAATCCGAGGTCCATTTAACCCCATCAGATCAGGATTTTGACATAACCTCAAAAAACCAATATGGCGGACACATTTTTGAAAAGTTCATCGGATTCGCTTGAAATTCGTTACTCGGGGGTTTTTGGGGTCGCTGATTACGAATTTGAAGTCTGATTTCAAAAATTCAAAATGGCGGATCCAATATGGCGGACAAGTTTTTGAAAAATTCATCGGATTCGCTTGAAATTCGTTACTCTGGGGTTTTTGGGGTCGCTGATTACGAAAATGATGTCGGTTTTTCAAAATTCAAATTTTTTTTTTTTTCAAAATTTTTTCAAATTCAAAATTTTGAAAAACCGACATCAATTTCGTAATCAGCGACCCCAAAAACCCCAGAGTAACGAATTTCAAGCGAATCCGATGAATTTTTCAAAAACTTGTCCGCCATATTGGATCCGCCATTTTGAATTTTTGAAATCAGACTTCAAATTCGTAATCAGCGACCCCAAAAACCCCTGAGTAACGAATTTCAAGCGAATCCGATGAACTTTTCAAAAATGTGTCCGCCATATTGGTTTTTTGAGGTTATGTCAAAATCCTGATCTGATGGGGTTAAATGGACCTCGGATTCGGATTCAGCGACCCAAAAAACATAAAGTCTACATAGTGAGACCCCCAGATCAGAACTTTTTTTTTTGTGTGGCTGTGTAATAAATGTAATAATTATTAATTACTAAAGTATTTGTTACTGTTCCATTTATTATTTTGCAAATCAAAAAATTTTATTTTTTCAAATATAAACATTAATTTTTTAATTTCAGATTAACTATATAATTAATTATTCTTGTTTATTATTTTCAAAAATGTTAATAACAGTTTTCGAAAGAACTAAATAATTTTAAAAAAATTGTAATAAAACATTCTTTGGAAAGAATTGAATTATTTAAAAAAATTTTTTATAAAAATCAAATGACTAATTATTTCCAAATTTTTCAATAAAAACTTTGCAAGAATAATCATTTTCAGTGCATTAATTTTTTAAATTAAAAACATTGAAAACTTTTACTTTCAAATTGCGAACAGATTCAAACACAGCAAAATTAATTTATTTCTTTATAATTCTTTGTGAAATTTAATTTCATTTATCATATTCTAGAAAAAATTACAACCAAAATCTGAAGAAAGTTTTTTGACTAATTTAAAGATTTCTGAAGATAAATAAGAAAAGTCTGAAGATTTGTCGTTTTAATCATCTGTCAGTACTGTTATTGTGTTTGATTCAATTTTTAGCTTTATACAACTATCATTCACTCTAAAGGTAAATACTTTTCTATAATTTAATGTTAACATTATTTCAATATATTGAAAAAAGTTATTTGATATAATTTACATTCAATTGAATTTTATTTTTATAAATTTCTTAATATTACAGAATATTTAGTTTTTTAACTTTTTAATAATTTTTTAACTTGCAAAACTCTACATAATGTAATTGTTAAAAATATAATATTTATTTTTCATAATTTAAAATTATTAATTATTAATTATTTTCATAATAATTTAAAATAATTACTATATTATTAAAGACTACAACATAAATTTAAATTATCAAAATATATTTTATAAAATAGTAATAAATTTAATACAAGTTTTATTTTTATATTTTTTATTACATAAAATATTGTCTAATATCATGTTTATTTTATAAACTTTTAACGTGTCTTAATTTTCATGTTTTTAATTAATACGTGATTTATAGAATATTCAACAAATCAATGAAAATATATTGTCAATTTTTTCAATTAAAAATATATTACATCAAATATCTATTCCCAATATTAAATAAAATAATGTTATCATTAAATTATGGACACATACCTGCCGAGTAAATAATAATTATTAAGTTAAAAATTCAATTAAACAACCAACGTATAGAATTAAAATTTAGGGGCTATCATTATAATATTATATTACATCTTGTAATTAAATCATTAATGCAAGTTATAGTTAGTATTTATATTATAGATATTTTGTTTTCCAAAGAAATTATAATTAAAAGTTGTTTAACTTTATCATTTTTTAATTAATTTAATTTTTTGCAGTTATAGTAGTTTCAAAAGATACGGAATTTTTTGTTTAAAAAGCTAAATGAATAATTATTTTTTTAATTTTTGGAATAATTAAAATTTTCGTAATCAAAATTATTTTGAAAATAAAAGTATAAAATATGTAACAATTTTTGCGAGATTCAATTTTCTTCGTACAACATGAAAGTTTAACAGCAGTAATTTTTTTTACAAAATTTATAGGATTCACTTAAAATACGTTTCTAATGCGTTAAATTTGACATTAAAATTTAGAAATTCAAAATAGAACTTCCATTTGTCTGACTTTCTTCTAATTTATCGGATTCAGTGATTTCTGAGGTGAATTTGGTAAAGTTCTAAAATGATTAATTTCTATGTTGAATTCGTTATTTTGAATTTAGAAAATCTGACGTTAATTTATTTTTTTTTTTCGTTATGCACGACAAAAAATATTTACTTGGATAAACTACAGATTTCACTTTATTAGCGAAATTTTTCAGTGCTTCAATTATAATACTTTCGCTATTTAATTCTAGAGAAACGGTATCGCTGTTTCAAGAAAAGCTTTTTTCAGTGTGTAATAATTATTATTTCTTTAAAAACTATATTTAAATTAAAATGGCTTTATATTGTTTAAAATAAGCAATGTAAAAGATAAAATTTGCTCAAAAAATAATTTCTCACCTCCTGCTGATTACCGGCTGTGGCTATTTTTTTATTAATTGTGAATTAAATTAATTTTTATGACCCAGATACTAATTGGAATTGTTCTAGCCATAGTTCAGGTCCAGTAATGTAAATTCTATGTAAATTGAGATTATTAAGTGAAAGTATTTGAAATTAAAAAAAAAATTTAGAAGTTCGAAGTTGTTAAATTTTTTTTGTAAACTTTAAAGTTTCAAAATAATATAAAATGAAAATTTAATTCTCTATGTTTGTTAACTTTTTCCACCGTTAATTATTTCAATCTTTTTGTTAGGTAATAATAATTATTTCTTTAAACATTTTTTTAAATAAAATGGAGTTTAAATTGTTTAAAATAAGCAGTATGATACAACATTCCCGCGCGGATAGTTTGGCTAGTTATTAATATTTTTAATTGAAATTTGCACCACTTATAGTTTAATACATATATTTTATGAAAAAATGGCACCTAAGGTATTGTGCTTATATATTGCAATTACATATATCAAGTGAAAATACATGACATGAAGTTTTTTCAACCTTTGGACGGCGGAGTGAGGGAACTCGATACGCATCATTTTCGCCCACCACACACACGGAGAGAAAAATTAAGCGTTTGTAGTATGGACATGGTCCATACTTAAAAAGCACGGCGCTGTTTATACTCGATTTGTAGAAATTCGGGTAGTGGTGTAGAGGGTTGGGGTGGTCAAAATTTAAAGTTATATAGGTCAAGTTACTCGGCAGAGAGCCCTCTATAAATCCTAGGAATTTATTGTTAACTTTTTTGAAACCCTCGCGAATGATTTTCATTTTTCGAAAATTGAAATTTTTTCCATGCATTTTACATGGGAAATATGAAATGCTCGGTGGCACGTGTTAATATTAATATTTTTTTTAATTAAAAAATACGTATATCAATTTTTTTGGCATTGGAACAAATTGCGGGGGTTTCTTGCTTTTTTCCACGAAAAATTTTTATACAATGCATTTTTGGGCCACCCTATTGTACTAGCCACCTCCCATGACACCTACACTATGGCCACCATCATTATTGCCAAGGTATCTCTCCTGTTTCTAGTCTTCTTGATCCAACCAATGAAGATAAGACGGAAGGTATCTGACTTATCCCAGAAAACAATCATGCGTCGCACTTTGTCGCACTTCGGGCGCAGGACATGCGAGTCACGCGGTGCGTGCATAATGAGACGCATTTAGCAGTCACTCGTTCTGATTTTGTTGCACTTTAGGCACATGACGTGCGAGTCACACCGTGCTTGCTTAATGAGACACATTTTGCTGTCGCTCGTGCTAATTTTGTAGCATGCGTGAGGGCATAAACGTAATACTTTGAAATGAGGGGTTGATAGTAAAAGTGGTAATTAGGAGCAAAAGTGGGATAAGTGACTTGGGCGCAAATACGGGCTAAAATGATTTTGTAATTTATGGATAAATTAATTATAATTAATGATAAAAAAATATTTAAAATAGTAAAGAAAAACTTTAATATTTTGCAAATCATTCGTGTAATAAACTTATTGATAAATATTTTAATTGTTTTAAACCATTTTTGCTACCAAGTCACTTATCTCCCAATGTTTTTTTAAACCACTTTATATCAGCCCCTCATATAATTTTATATTACATTAAAGTTAATAAAATTTATGAATTTATGAAAATTACTTTAATGATAACTTATAGAAATTTTTAAAATTGAATTATTTAATAATTTACAATTTATATTTTATTAATTTATATAAAATGCATATGAACCATTCCATTACATTTCGACTAAAGTCGTTGCCGACTAATTGTAAAAAATTATAATATTTTGCAGGAATAATTTTAAAGATATTAGGATCATCGAACAAAAAGAATTTTTTAAATATTTTTTATATTTATTGTAAAATAATCATTTTATTATTATTGCCCAATTTTCGTAATTTTTCTTTTTTCTGGGCAGAAGTTATTTACATTTTAAAACAGGCCTGTTTTAAAATCGTGAAAATAAGCAAAGTGCCAGTTTTAATTGCTTATTTTTTAACATTTGTGAAGAAAAAAGGAAGAAAGTGATAAGAAAAACTAAAAGTTATTGAAAGTTTCTTTATATTTCATAAGGTTTTATTCAATTTAATGATTTCTCTTTCTCACATTTAGCGAATGAAATTTGCAAAAATAGGTTATTTGCCAGGTGAACTTTAAAATAATTGTTTATTTAATATTTCCTAATAATAATTGTTTGTATCAATTTATAATAATAAAATAATTCATTCATAATAAATTCTAATAATTTTTTTACGTTTTCATAGTAAATTATGTGTTTTCTTTAATATTTTCTAATAGACAGTTTTTACGACTTTATATACTTTAGATGCTTATTTTACAATAAATATAAAAAATATTTAAAAAATTCTTTTTGTTCAATGATCCTAATATATCTTTAAAATCATTCCTGCAAAATATTATAATTTTTTAAAATTAGTCGACAAAGACTTTAGTCACAATATAATGGAATGACTCATATACATATATAATATTTATTATAGATTGTAATTTATAATTTAATTTAAATAATAATAAATTACTAAATGTTTTGAAATTACTACAAAAAATTTTTACTTAAAAAAAATAAAACTTTACTGTAGAACGTTATTTTCATTTATTTATCTAAAGTTGATAATAAAGGCAGAAAAATATTTGACTTTATAATTTTTTAATATTCGCGGTCTCACCGATGCGCATGTGCGCAGGGTGCGCAGCCAATTTTCCCAATATGGCCGAAAATGTACTTGTTGATGTCCGTCTCGAGTCACATGACACATGACGTCCAGCTTCGCTCTGAGCATGTGTTTTTATCGTTGGGTGAATGTCGTGATTGTTTGTTATTTATAAAAAGTGCGTGTGCGAATCACAGTTTTGTTTCTTTTATGTTTTATAAATATTTGTTTTTGTTTAAACTCGTTTTTAAACTGAAAAATTAAAAAATATAACGGTCATATCGAACAAGAGCATTTAAAGTTATTTTGCTTCGAATATAGAAAGGCTCTTAGACGCAGTCCAAATTGTTTAATTTATTGTTATACAGTTGACTTTTGTTGAACTTGTGTTGAAAAGTTTATATTTATTACGAATTATGATCTCAGCTGTTTATTATAGGTTATTTAGGAGGTTATGTATGTTCAAGACTAAAGAGAAAAATGTTCAATATTAATGCCATGTTTATATTATTGAAATAAAAAATTTTAATGAAATATTTTTAAATTTAACCTTAGTTTTTTGTATTTAATTTTTTACAATATATTTATCATAAATAATCCTTAAAAAACGCACGAGACTCGCATTTCACTCTCATGCATCATGTACCTTTATGACATGCGAGCGTAATGCGTCTCATATGAGGACGCATCTGTCTGCATCAGTGAAGGCACGAGTGCGAAAAGAAACCTCATACATGCGAGAGATATGAGACGCATATCAATCTCAAATTGTTATCTGGGATATATCTTACCTCAATTGGTCAGATACCTTCCGTGTTATCTTCATTGATTGAGTGCAACTTACATCTTACCTCAACTGATCAGATACCTTGCGTCTTATCCTTAATTATTGCACGCCATTTTGAATTTTTGAAATCTAATTTCACATTCGTAATCAGCAACTCCAAAAACCCGCTTAGATACCCAATTGTATACTTTGAAAAATAATTCAACTCACCCCTAAAAATTGTAAGGTTGTTTTCCGCCCTTAAAACAGGTTTTGGGGAAAAACAAAAAAACAATTGTAAAATATTTTTCTAAAAATTACTTGTGTGCCAAGTTTCATTAAAATCAGCGTATGGCACTTCTATAGTGTTACATGTGAGTGCAAAACAGAATTCAGCAGTTCAGATTCACAAAAATGGTCATAACTTCGTTAATTATTGATCGATATTAATCTTTTTTTTTAAATTTTTTGATGTATTTTCTTACGCTGAAATAAAAAATGAATTTATATTTTTTTTAAAAATGCATTTTTTGTGGTAGTTATAAAAAAAAAATTTTATCAAGAAAATTAGCTCCCACAGCTGAGGTAGCGCAGCGGTAAAGCCTAAGCAGAATGAATACGGATACGGGAACAGGGCATGCAAAGAAAATGACAGAAGCTGTCTGTGTCCTTTTCTTTCTCATGCCCTGTTCACGTATCCATATTTATTCTGCGTTGGCCTATAACCACAAGTGAGATAGCTGCGCGCCCAAAATATTTTACGTGTACATAAGCGTGTAGCATTGCATACAATCGTAGTAGTAAAATAATTATTTTTTCCGGTTAAAAAAATGTTATTAATTTTCTTTTATTAATATTAAAAAGTGAAGTGGTCCTGAAAGGGACCACTTCACGTGTCTTCAACATGATGTTCATTATTTATATTAATTTTTTTTATAAAGATAAAATATAAGCAAAAGGTGTATTAAATTAAAACATAACAATTTATTATTTAAAATAAAGTATTCCTACCAAGTTTTTTTTACAAAATTATTAATTTAAAAGTTATAATAATTATACTTAACCTCTAAAACACATGATAATAAAATGTTGCTGGACGTCGTATTTCTGGCAATTAATTTTGTGCAACTTATATTTCTATCTTTCAGCATCTTCAATACTTATTTGTGAAAAGAAAAGTAAAAAAAATAATAATTTGATTTTTTGGTAATTCAAACAAAAAAGGGTTTCTTTTATAACTAGTTATTAAATGAAGTTCAATCATAACTATATGAACGACTTGTTCGAAGATACCATTTATTCTATTTAATTTTCCAGAGTTTATTTAATAAATTGAAAGACGATTCGTTTCATAATTCGAAATTTAATCAAAAGCTGTGATATCTCTCACGATTTGGAATTAACATTTTCGTGTGAAAATCGTATTGGGGGATACGGTCAATTCTGTTTTCTCACCGTCAATTCTGTCCTTTTGAATCATTTGATTTTACGTTTATTGACTCGATTTGGTATTTTAATCAAAAAGACTGATTGTTTTAAAGTGTAAAACTGACGGATTTTATATTTTCTGATCGAAAATATAAAATTTTGTTGAAATGTAAATAAATGAAATTTGATATCTATTACCATATGATTTAGGGTATTTTTTAGGTTATCGCTGTGACTTGTGGGGATTGGCCAATAGATATCGCATCTATGGTCAATTCCCATGTAGATCTCTCACAAGTGCTATACATGATTGTCTTGTAGCATATGAGTTCCGAATTCACTTACCCACGTCTAGGGGGTAACTGATGAGTCCAAGTAGTGGGGTCCGGGACGAAACGATATAAATAAGGACAGTATTTTATGACGCTGAAAATTACTGGATTATGCCCTGAAAAACTGATTATTATGAGAAATTATGCGTTGAAAAATTAAAAAGTGCAAATTGATGCTTTTGAAAGAAAAACGTTATTAAGGACCCAAATAAAGCTTTTAACATTATGTTAATTTTTTTTAAGAAAACCACCAATATTTTTAAATAAAGCAACTTATTCTCTATAAATATAGAGTAAAGGTCATCATAAGAAATATGTTTTGCGATGACCACGGTAACAAGGAGCTGGTTTCTCAGAAATACAAAATTCAAACGAATTTAGTTATAGCAAAAGATAAAAAAATGCTGTGGATTCTCAGCTGTAAAAAGTTTTGTTTGGGGTCATCTATAAAGCATACTTAATTTCCGAAATTTTATCCCCCCCATCTTGATACTTTTTCCATTAATGATTAATATGAAGCATGATATTTTATGGACCCGCCTACTCCTTCAAATATCACATGCTTTATGGACGACCCCTTTCTTAAAAAAAGAAATCATTCTATTGAGGTGAGGAGTAGATTTTTATGTATTAAAAAAGCCCACTAAACTCAAGAAACATCGGAGATTCAGTGCAGTAGTTTTTGAGAAATAGTGCGATCACCGATTTGCAAAATGCTGTTTTAAGAAAAACGAGTTTAAAATTTTATCATACTCTTTCATTAGACGAAATTTTGTTCCGAGCTACAGGAAGCCAGACTTAACTGAACCTTACTTCAGATCTTTAAAGCTTTATATCTCACTCAATTTTTAAAATATCAACTTATTATTTCACAAACATATGTCTGAGACCCTACCCACACAGTACCGAAACTTTCCTAAAAATTTATTAAAGATTTACTTGCAAACTTCGAAGAATTTACTTGCAAAGTTAGCTCAACATTTATTGAAGTAGGACATTTAAATCTTTGCAGAATTTTCACTAAACTTTGCTAGTAAATACTTCCAAGCTTGCAAGTAAATTTTTAGTAAATATTTAGGAAATTTTCGGTTTTGTGTGGGTAAACTTAGAAAAATACAAGAAAAGAAAAACCGATTTTTTGAAAATTACAACTAGGATTGCCCTTTTAATTATGGATGATTAATTTTATTCATAAATTTATGATAAAATGTATTTATAAACAGATATTTCGTTAATGCAGATTTAGACTATGAAATACTTTTATATTTCTTGCACAAAAAATATAATTATGCAAAATTATGCGAGAATTCAAAAATTGTGCGATGAAAAAAAAATTATGCGTTTTGATGCGACGTTAAATTTATTTTATTTTATTCATAAACATTATAATACGTAAAACTTTAAACTTTCTTTCAATTTTTGAAAATTATGCGATTATGCGCTTCGCACAAAGTGTAGGTCTCTAGATATAAAGTGATCTTCGTACCACTCACATGGTTGATATACACTGAAACCCCATTTACTTGAACATGGCTCACGCAATTCGACACGAAGTGTCGCGTTTATTTGTATTTTGGTCGACTTAACCTATATTGGTGTACTTTTATCTCCATAGACTAATACCCACAGTGCCCACAGCGCGAACGTCGAAAGCTCCCTAAATCATATGGTAATAGATCAACAGTACACAGTCGAGTCGATCAATAAACCTGAAATCGAAACGTTCCAGAGGACAGGATTGGCAGAATGCCCCCAATACTGTTTTCACGGGGAAACGTATTGGTGTAAACTCACCGCCAATTCTATTCGCTCACAGCCAATTCTGCTTTCTTTACTGGATATTAGATCTTCATGCAAATCAGTATCTAGGGGTTTTTTGTGTTGCTAATTACAAATCTGTTCTCAGTTTTTAAAAATACAAAATGGTTTAGTAAAATATATAAATTTTATAAATACATAAAAATTCAAGAAAACTTTTTAATAATGTATTTATTTGATTTTTAAAAATTACACAGGATCACAAAAAATCGAACTTTTTCCAAGGCAAACCCCAAAAACCCCTAGTACTGATTTGCAAGAAAATCTAATAGTCTTTAAAAAAATTAGTTGCTTTTTGCACTAAACTTAAATATTTTTACCTGAAAATAATGCCAGTAATATTTCATTTTAAGACAAATACCTAAAATGTCACTTGAACAATTAAAATCGATCAATAAGTTTTTGAGAAATTAATTTTTTAATAAAATACATTCAAAACTTTCAATAGTTAAAAACATTAACAAAATTTTTTTTTGAAAAATCCTTTGGTATTATGATTTTTTATATAAAATACTATTAAATAGCAACATGAAAACAACAAAAAATTCAAAGGTTTTGGCCTTTTGGGTAGCTCTTTTTAGAAATTGACTAGTATACTTTTAATACACATTTACAAAAACTTGTTCTTATAGCTTTTCTCTGAATTAAAAAGTCGAAATTTACAAGTTTCAATCAAAATCAAACTTTATTATTTGAGCATAAAATTGTTTGTTTTATTGACACGCTTTTTAACAGAATAAAGTATAATATAACATGAATATACTTTCAATTAAACAAACCTGTAGTTCTTTGGATCACAAAAAATACGAAAAATTCACATTATAAATTGACCTCTTTGCTAAGCAGAAAAAAATGTTTAATCTCATAACAGAGTAAAAAAATCCGTTACTTTATATATTTACAAAAGGATGAGAATCAAACAGAATCCCGAGAACCTTTCAAATATTTGTACTCATCGTTTTGAATTTTAAGGAACTTGGAAGATTCAATCTCTTTCCGTAGTGAGGTGCAGGAGTAACAGGCAAATTTCTTCAACCATTTTATTGATAAGCTATTTTTGTCATCTTGTCAACTTTCACTTTGGCCTTTGTTCTTTTCCTCTATATGATTTTCTTCTATTTCTTTTAATTCTATTTTATGCTCCTTCATTGCATTCTAAAACCATTACATCATTACTATTATATTGCCTGAAAATTTTTTGAATAATTGGAAAAATGCAAAGAATTCCTTCTTGGAAGAAAAATTATATATAATATGGAATTTATATGGAAATTATATTTTAAATATTTTTCACTGAGCCAGAACAGGAAAAATTCAAAGGATTTCTCATTTGAGGATGTTCTCTTCTCTAGAATTTAAAATGTAATAGTAATTTGTCAAGAAAAAATTCAATTCACTGAAATATAGTTGAAAACTTGAAATTCATTATCTGGTTATTTTTAATTTTAAAACCGTATAAAGTCGTGGTGTTTTACAATAAGAATGGTTCATGTTTAAATATGTCACACATGACGTGTGATGATTTGAATTTATCTTTATTTAGAACTATAAAATTTTTTATTAAAAATAATAAATTATTTTTAATTCTGGTTAAACTTCATCAGAAATATCACAATTTGCATGAGATCTTCGGATACATTTGTAATTTGGTAAAATTGTTTTATTTGATAAGATAAATAAATGTATCAAATGTTATACTTAAAATCATGTCTTTTCAGAAATTTACATAAAAGAAAGAATGTTTTTTACAAAAATAGAGTAAACAAATTTTTTAAAATTGATTTACTAAGCACGGGACTGATTTTTGAGTATTTCTTGTAAAGAATAAAATATTCTTTATAGGGAAACACGTAGTGGTCATCTTTTACACTAAAAAGTTTTCACGCTTCAACAAAAACTGCAATAATTATCTCGAACACTTTTTAAGTCTCTATAGTTTTCTTTTTTTAAATGAAAGGTGGAATTATAAGAAACATTTTATTATTTACAAGAAGTACTCAATAATTCAATATGGCGTAGCTTCCAATTTTGAAAATTTTGAAAAATTCTTTTGTACATTTATTTTTCTTACCAAATAAAACAATTTCATCAAATTACAAATCAATCCGAAAACCTTATGCAAATTGTGATATTTCTGATAGAGTCTTACTCACCCATTTAAATTTATAACCATCAAAATTTTCATTATTTATAAAAAAATATTATGGTTAATATAAATTAAAAATATCACATGTTATGTGTCACTTGTTTAAACATTACCATGAACAATTTGCTAATAAATCGAAAACGTCTAACCATTAATCAAAATTTGATAATTCTTATTGTAAAACACCACGACTTTATAATTTAAATAACTTTTAAACTATATAAGATTCCATTCTGTCCTTTGGCACATATAATATACATACTTTAAACTATATTTTTTAAGATATTTTCGAAAATTTGTTAAATGGTAGAAGATCTTTAAAAATAAACACGAAACTTTTGTTTTTACTTTTTTTAATGAAACTTTACATATATAGGGTAACTGTACCAATTGTCGATGGTTTTAGGCAACATGTGACTTTGACATTTTTTTTTCTCGGAAGTAAATGCACTTTAAAATTTGATTTTTGTATATTTGGACGAAGGATCTAATAATGTTTAATATTCATATTTATTTTTTTAATATAAACTAAATTGTTAAGCAAAAAATATATTTAAAAGTCAATCGAGCAAAAGCACCATTTGTCGATGGTCTTGTGCTAATTTCTCGAGGGTCTGTTCCAATTGTCGAGGGTATGACATTTTTAATCATATAACCCAATATAACCTAACAATTAACCTGTACAGATATTTGAAAAATCAAGTAGATATTTATTTTTTCGATAAAAATATTATAGAACATTACCAGAAAACAAATATATTTATTTTTTTTATACTTAACTATAATTGAATAATTTATAATATCGATATAAAACCTTTTTTATAGTAGATGATACAGGACAGAAAATTATTTAACTGTTTTTTAAACTTTTATAAATAAGTTAATTAAATTAAATCAATTTTGTTAATCAGACATTAATTGAAAAAATAAATTAATTTAAGTCACATTAAATTTGTAAACGAATAAAATAAACTTTTATTACGAACTGTAAATATAATGGTTAATAATTATAATTAAACTGTAGTACAAAATTTTTTAATTTTAAATAATGCATTTTTTTATTAATTTTTTTCGGTCTTCCACGTTTTTTTGGTTGATTATTTTCTGTTGGTTGTAAATTTTTTGAGCATTTTGTTTTCTTTTTCTCTGTACCTATAAATGTTTGGCATTTATGTTTGACGTTTAGTAAATAAACACTTAACCATCGATAAATGGTGCATCAGCGAAAAAAGTGACTACACCAATTTTCGAGTCATTACCTCGAAAAATGGAACTGTCAAAAAAAAAGAACCAAATACCGATGATTTGCTTTTAAAAAATATTAAATATTTTTTTTAACAAAAAAACATGTAAACAAAATTAATTTAGTTCTTGTACAAAATTATAATAATAATTTTGTACACAAAATGTCATTATAAATACTTTTAATTTGCATTTCTAAAAATCTGTTTCAATCAACTTGAAGTATTAAGAAAATGGAGATTCGAGTAAATTTCACAGCAGTAAATTATAATATTAATTAAATAATTATTTTAGTAGAATCGCTACGAAATTTGAATATATAAATATACAGTTGAAAATACAAAGTTTATTGAGAAATTTTTTTTGTTCTTAAATATTATATATTATACTATTTATCTAAAAAAGAAAATTATGATCCTCGACAATTGGTGCATTTACCCTATAATTAAAAAATTAAAAATAACCAAATTAAAGACAATTAAATTTATTATAAAAAAGTGTCAATTTTTTTTATTTCATACATTTTAAAAAATAAGTATTTTGCATTAGAAATTTCTGGTTGTTCGTTTCGCGTAGAATGCCCCTAATATTAAATTAAATATAAATAGTAAGGCTAATAGCATTAAAATATCCCAGAATATCTTTTAATTACACAATTTTCAAAATTTCAAACGATATCACAAGTTCTTTCTTTAAAAAATTTCTTTTACATGAAATGTAAATGTATACTAAAAATAATAATAATAATATACTTATTAATCTTTTCTGACTTGAATTTGTATTTCAAAATTTAAAAAGAAAAGAGGAAATTTTGGAAACATTTGGGAAAAAATTTTTTTTGACAAATACCCTCTGGATAAAGAATAATTTAGAACTCTTGGAATAACACTTTTATAAATTGGAACTTTTGTATCCCTACACTGTTAGAAAAATCTGTATTAAATTTAATAAATTGTATATGAATCAAATATGCAATACCAGTATTGAAATTTAACATACATTTTTATTGAGGTTAACATATATATTTGGGTGATTCTCCGCATGACGCACAATTTAATGTCCATCGTGTTTTTTAAGCAATTAATTTCTAACAGTGAAAACTAATTTCCATGCTGACAAAACAATCTTATTGTTGTTTTCATTTAAAGTTTATAATTTTACATAAAAATCTGTTTTAATGTGTAAAAGCGTCAAGGTATAATACTACCATTTCATATAAAAAATGTTATATTTTTAGTAAAATATAGTAATAATTATAATGAATTGAGAAAAACAAAACACTTGTGAACAAAAAATTATTTTTTAATATTTTTGTAATTATTTCTTGTCCCTCGTTTTCGCGTCATGGTATAATCTCCTTGTAAAATTGCATAATTTACATAAAAGTAAAATCAAAATATTACTTAACATCAGTAAAAAGCATCAATAAACTCTTCTAAATGAATTACTAAGATAGAATCTAATTTAAAAAATGATTTTTTTTTTTGTTTTTTATATGTTAAAAAGAAGAAAGTTGCACAGGGAATCGCAGAATCTTCATGGTGTAATCATCATATATTTTCAATAAAATTGTTTACATTTTACGTCAAAAAAAGTTTAGTAGTATAAGGTTAGTGAAAACGAATGACGTGAAAAAAGAAAAAAACTTAAAATCGCTAATAATTTGTTTAAAAAAGTAGTTTTCTTTGCGCGTCATGGTGTAATCAATTTTACATGGTTGTTTATTGTAAAAAGGAAAATTATCATTATTTTGTCTGGCCCACAACGAATATTTCGTTCTTCAATATTAAACTTCTTTAAAATTCTATATCGACTTTTAATTATAATTTGAAAAAAATGTTCAATAATAGTAAAATCCAAATTGTGCGCTACGCGGAGAATCATGCACTCATTTGTATATTAAATGTACCTAATAGAAATGATGTTAAATTAAATGTAAATGTATATCAATTTTAATAAAACTTTATATTAAATTTCAATACTGGTATTGCGTATTTGCTTCATGTACAGTTTATTAAAGATATTTCTAACAGTGTAAAAAAATATAAAATATTTATGTGTACACTGAAAAAAATGTTGGTGCATGAGAGCTACCTAGTTTAGTACGCACTAACAGAGCAGAAATACCTAGTTATTGGAGTAACTGGTAGAAACTTCTGATACACTAACATTTTTTCCTTGTAGAAATCTTGAGATTTCTGATATAAATACAATAAATTATTTTAAAGTTTCAGGTTCGATTCTTAAAAAAACATTACCTTTACACAGTCGGTATAATTTTTGAGAAGAGAAGCGCACATCGACTCATTGTGATCTCCTTTAAGAAATTTTTCGGAGAACCATATATTGAAACACACTTCATAAGCCTCTCTTAAATCTTTGCATATCTCCATCATAAATCTCACGAATTTATTGTTAAAAATTTCAAGCTTTTTCAGGCGTCTTTTCAATTACCTTAACACATTGTTGATAAATTTTAAATAAAGGTTCACACATCGACTCATTTGTATCACCCTTGAGAAATTTGTTGGAAAACCAAGCATGAAAACAGGAGTCGTACTCCTTTTTTAATTCATTACACGATTCACCAATGCTGTTCATTGAAAATGTTTTATTTCTGAAACAAAAAATAATAAAGTTTATTCAAATGTACATCGCTACCTATTGCTTATAATACACAGTGAAAATAAAGATAAACTATATTATTAAAGTAAAGTTCATTTTTTTATTCACATTAAAGTGTTCCGATTTATATTTTGAATTTTTAAATTCAGATTTCAGATTCATAATCAGAAGTCCCAAAAAACTACCATACCAAGTTTCGTAAAAAATTTAAATTGATAGTTTAATTGAAATAAAATTATGTTTCTCAAAACTTTTGATGCAATATAGTAATATTTATAAAACAAGTGCGTCAAGTTGGAAATGAAACTAGTGTGATGATCGTACTGCAAACTGAAAGCCAGTACTGTCAGCATTATTTAAGATTGTAAGACCAGAGCGGTCAAATTAAAGAACGGAGCCACTATAATAATTATCGATCAATCGTGTCCAAGTTGAAAAAAATAATTACATGCCTAATGTAAATTTACATGATACACAATTACTAATAATTGTGTTTTACTTTTGTATTTTAAAATGGGATTGTCATACCATCCTTTTTAGCTATATTAAAAAAAAGTATTTTATTTAAGAATTTATAGGTTATGTTACACTCTCATAGAAACGCATGTTCATCATATGATAGGTATGAAAGTCAGTATAGAAATATATGTGTACTACATTCCAAATGTTCAATTAATTATCCAACTTACAACGTTGGACGTGGTTCAACTAATTTCCAAATGCGGATATAATAAAAAAATTCACAAATTTTTTCTTACAGTGTACAAACAAATATCAAATAGGTTACGTTTTACCTGAAGCGTAAAAACAACAAGAAACCATATATTGATAAGCAATTTAAAAATTATTACTTTTGTTTTTATAATATTCTTTTACATATATTAATAAAAACATTCCATTTGAATCAGCAGTAATATTTATGTTTTTATTAGCAAAATTAGTAATATCAGCTTTATAGTGATGGCCATGGGATGGGTATCGAATAATGATAAAGTTTAAGCCAGTAAGAAATCTCTTTTAGAATTATTTCTGTTGAATAGGTAGGACAAATATAGGGGGATTATGAAGGCGTGGTTAGATTGCGCCAAGTATCGTGTTTTGATTCTGCACTTCCACTCACTCACGCGTGTCACGTATTCAAATATATAATGTAAAGGTACTCGCACACCTCGGCTGTCTGTCTGCCTGCGCAGGCAGAAGATCGTTCACACCTCACTTTTCACGTTAAAAAATGAGGGAAGATTTGAATTTTAATAGATATTCAAATCTTCCCTCATTTTTCAACGGGAAAAGTGAGGTGTGAACGATCTTCTGCCTGCGCAGGCAGACAGACAGCCGAGGTGTGCGAGTACCTTTAGAGTGTTAAGATGTGCAGAACCGAAAACAAGATATTTAGCGCAATCTAACTACGCCTTCAGAACCCCACTAATACTGACTCACTGCTGTGAGTGAGAAAACAGCCGAGTTAGTTAGCCCTCCTGTCTCTAGTCTTCTTGTCGTAAGCGTAACCGTAAGAATGAGTTAAAGAAGGATAGGTATATTGTTTATCCTCTTGTAACTCATTCTTACGCTTACGGTTACGATTGCGGTTCCGTAAAAAGTGTGCGAATGACTGCGTCTGCGTCAGTTGCTATAGCAACACATGCTAATCAACGCAACGCAGTCATTCGCACACTTGTGGTAACCTATTGGAGAAAGGCCTTTAGGTTGAGTCCACAATAGGCACTTTTCTTAAAGCGATGCATACTCTCTACATCGATTTCCATTGTTCGAACAATAGAAATCGATGTAGAGGGTATGCATCGCTTTAAGAAAAGTGCCTATTGTGGACTCAACCTTACGAACAGGCCGGTTCCTCTCTACGTGCCGCACAACACGAGAGAGTGCCGCATGGTGGCGCATAGTTGACAGCAACAATACTTGCAGAAAGCCCTTTATTTTCCTCTGCATGCTCAAGTAAATGTGATAGCACCTTTATGAGCAATCATTTTAAGTTTCTTGGTAATTTCCGTTTCCGGCCTTTCTAAACTCGCGTTCAGTACGTGAGACTCACGTGTCAATAGTTTCTATTGATTTCAGTTAAAAAATAACTGTAATCTTTTGTGAAATAGATAGTTTTTATTTCTAAAACGCTAAAATGCCACCAAAGTTTGACCCCAATGAAGTTAAGAAAGGTAAAGTACTCAATTTAATTCATAATACTATTTTCTTGACACCTAACCTGCAACATCAAGTGATCTTTTTTGTAATTCATTTGTCATAAAAACGATCTTTCTGTTATAATAATTGTGTGAATTATTTGTTTTATTAGTGTTCTTGAGGTGTGTCGGAGGTGAAGTCGGTGCAACTTCTTCTCTTGCTCCAAAAATTGGTCCACTTGGTTTGGTGAGTACAAACTAACCTTAAAATATCACATGCTTGACAATTTTTTTACAAGAACACTTTCAAAAAAGCAAATGTTGCATTACAATTTTTTTTTTTTTTTTTTTGTTGGTTATATGGCCTCTTGCAGAGCAGGTAGCCAAACACTTGTTGCATTACAATCGAGTTGTAATTTCAAATTTTCTGGGTGGTAATTTTGCTATGATACGCGTAGCAGTTTTAACAATTGAACAGTATTTTCACAAGTGAAAAGTAAAATTACTACGTTTGTCATTGTATTTATTGCGGCATTCAGGGTAGCCACATGTCAGTAAAGCAACATTTTTGTCAGTTAAGTTGGGGAAATGTTCAAAGAAAACATTTTTTGTCGGGAAATTTAGAAAATTGATATTCTTTCGACTTATTTTTAAAAATTGCGACATTCTCGACTTTTCTTCCCAATATTGCAACAAAATATCATATTTTTTAGTAATAAATGTAACTCATTTCAATTTTTTACTTCACCTTAAAAACTTTTTTAAAAGCCATAAAAAGTTAGTTGCATTTTTATGAAAAATTAAATTTTTCTATTTGAAATTGAATTCTTGAAGAACCTTCTGAAAATTACTCACAGGCATCACAGATTTTTCCCTTTTTGTCCTCTTTTTTTCATTTTTTTCACCTTTTTTTTGATGATTTCTGACCTTTTTTTAATCAAAAATAAAGAATTTTCTCCTTTTTTTAAAAATTTTTAATTTAGATTATCAATACTATAACATAATATAAATATGTTTTTTATTATTTGTGATTTAAATAATGTAACGTAAAGAATTGTATTAATATTAATGTGGTTCATCCAATAGAATGAAGATCTCTGGAAAAATAATTAACATTTAAGTACCTACTTAAAATAATATTATTAATAGTATTTTCTAGAGAAAAATATAAATCTTCAAAAATAAATTGACCATCAAAATATTTATTTATTTTTATACAATTTACACATGATCTAAATTTTGTGTCATATCACTTCTACTACAGAATTTTTAAAAATGATTCGATTTTAATGTAATGTCTTATTTTCTTCAAAAACTTATTCTTTACAACGTTACAGTTCAGATTTTTAAAGGAGCACGCCGTTTTGAAAATATGATTGTTTCTTAAAAAAATGTTTTGACTTTTTTTAAACAAATCATCTTTTGTAGAAAATAAACATTATTACATTAAAATCGAACAAATTAATATTTGTTATTGCAGAAAATTTTATGAACAAAATTTCAACTTTTTAAATGTTAATTGATTATTTTTTTAAAGACTGCATATTTCTTTGGATGAACTTTCTTAAATGGCTATAACATTCCGATATAATAAAAAAGTTTATAAAAAAATATATCGGAAACACTTTAATGTAATTATTCAATTTTCCTAGTATTTATGTGGTGTAAATATTTATAAATTTTCCTGATATTAAAGTTACTTTCTTTTCAAAAATCCAGAACTATAAAAAATTGGAGTATTAATATGTATTAATACTCCCATTTTTTAACTTTTAATTCATTTTAATTTGTTGTTTAGTATATTTTTTGTCCCCTTTTTCATGAAAAAAATTCCCCTTTTCACCTATTTTGAGGATAAAAGTTACTGTGATGCCTGTATTTGTAAGAAACCTAGTATTTGAATTCTCTATAAGACACTTAATGTTAAATTAATGAATTTTATAACTTTTAAACTATTTAGACCAAAATTCTAAAACTCTGAGCTGTTTTATAATATAAATAATAATAATAATAATAATAATAATAATAATAATAATAATAATAATAATAATAACAATAACAATAATATTTAGTTTATAATATAAACTAAACACAAAAATTTGAAGAGTTTCTGCAATTTTTTAATGGGTGTCCAATTCCTCCTTAAATCGAAACCATGTCCATCTTGAGGCCCTTTTTTCTAAATAAATATTAATTTTTAGTTTGTATCAATAAAAGATGAAAATCATTCTAAAATATAACAACAATAAGAAACCATACAAAAAAATAAAGAAAGTTTACACTTTTTCATTCTTTTTCAATAATTTATTGTTTACATTTGTTTTCTGTCTCAAAAGAAAAACAATGACCTATAATAACTGATATCTACCTGTAAATTCTGTAAAATATTTGAATTGTTCATCTACCGTATAGCTACTTTTTAAAAATAACGATATTACATTTCCTTTACAAATAAAAAATATTCCAATATTTAATTGCATATTAATTTCAGTCGCCGAAAAAAGTTGGTGACGATATCGCAAAAGCAACGAGCGACTGGAAAGGATTGAAGATCACTGTACAGTTGACGATTCAAAACAGACAGGCATCGATCTCAGTTGTTCCATCTGCAGCGTCCTTGATCATTAAGGCACTGAAAGAACCACCAAGGGACCGAAAGAAAGTTAAAATTCAAAAGCATGGAGGAAATTTGTCTTTTGATGACGTTATTAACATTGCCAGAGCCATGAGGACACGATCAATGGCCCGAGAACTGTGTGGAACCGTAAAAGAAATTTTGGGAACGTGTCAATCAGTCGGTTGCACTATTGACGGACGACCACCCCATGATTTCATTGATGACATTAAAAACGGTGAGGTCGAAGTACCAGAAGAATAAGTTATTTTAAATCATTTTTTTCAATCTGAGTCGAACAGTAACATCTTTTCACATATACTTATGTATATTTGACACGTCATTTTTCAAATATATTTTTTTGAAAACCAGCCTTTTGGTGTTGATTTTATAGTTGATTCGAACTTTAAATTTTTTAATTATTCTTTTATGTAATTATATTGTTATTATAAATAGAAATTTTATTAGTTTATCATTTTTGTTAAACTTTTTATTTGAAATTTAAATTCGAATTAACTATAATAATCTTGAGATTCTTTCTTTCTTTCTTTCTTATTCTCACCTAAAGAAAGTCATATTTGTAATTAAAAATTAATCTTACATTAAATCAAGCAAAAACTTTCGTAAACATACCTATAATTTTTTGTTGGGCAAGATCTTTTTTACCGGAAAATAATCACATATGTTTGTGTTTATATTTTCAACTAATGTATCAAGAAGATTAAGCACAAGGTATGTCTTTTGACAATCTTCGAGATTTTAAAAGTCAATTATGAGAATTAAAGTAAATATGAATAAAGTTTTATAAAGATAAATATTTAATCAAAAATATTTTTAATAAATAATTTTTTGATCAATTTTCAATTAAGTAGAATTATATTTTATTCAATATAATTAATATTTTTCAAAACTTCAAATAAAAAAATATTTTTATAGTTAAATAAATGTTTGTTGTAATGTTTAATTATCCTAATTATGTAATTGTCCAATATTTTCAAATGACCAAATTTTAATTATAAATGTGTAAATGTTTTTACAATATGTAATATCAACTTAATTTAAATTTTACAATGTCGATTGTTTTCTTAATTTTAAACACTATACTTTGTTGCTACAAATTCGTCGTTGTTTTTTTACATAGTAGGCATGAGGTATTGGCAGTATCAATTCAACATTTATTAACAATTCTGGTTTACTTAGGTTTATCGGTCCAAGAACAATTTCACCTTGAACAGGGGCAAAATTCTAATGTATAGAATAATTGAACGGTTTCAAATTTTAAAAATTTCCTGACATTCACAACTAGGGACGCATGAATAATCTCTAGAAATCATTAGTTAGAAATTTTAAATGATTGAATTTTATTTATCAGAATTTTCTTTTAGCAGAATTTCATTTTTTTCGAATTTTTGTTTAATCGATTTTAAATTGACCCGAATATTTACATTAACAGATTTATAAATACTCGAATTTTTATTTATGAGAATTATCATTTAACACAATTTCCATTAATGGTACTTTCCATTAAAATGGATTCTTATTTATACGAATTTTTATTTACAACAACTCTTATTTTACATTATTTCTACTTAGTCTAATTTTGAAAAGACATAATTTCCATTTCGGCGAATCTTTATTTGTCCTAATGTTTATTTTCATATTATCATTTGACAGAATTCTTAAAAGAACAAATGCTTATTTGTGCGAATTTGCAAATGGCCGACATAACAACATGCCGAAAGATTTCGGCGCCAGTTTCAAAACTGACCAATTAGAAAATGTTAAGAAAATTGTGATTGGTCAGTTTTGAAACTGGCGCCGAAATCTTTCGGCATGTTGTTATGTCGGCCATTTGCAAATTCGCACAAATGAGCATTCGTTCTTTTAAGAATTCTGTCAAATGATAATATGAAAATAAACATTTGGACAAATAAAGATTTACCGAGTAGCCAGATTCAAGCAAATTTGATCAATTTTTAAAAATATTATTTTTAGGTTCATCCGCCATATTGGATCCACCGTTTTGAAATTTAAAAATTCGATTTTAGATTCTTATTCGGCAACCTTGAAAACTTCTTTTTACCAAGTTGAATGAAAATCTATTAAAATTTGTTCAAGTTATTCAAGTTTTTACATTACTAATTTTGTAATGGTTGATTGTTTATTTATATGATACATTATCAGTCAACTGGTTGATTTACTATACATCTACGAAGAATTTTTTTTCAGTTTTTCCATCCCTTAAAACAGTAGTATACTTGAAATAACTTGTTTCTTAAACCTCGCTTAACTACAGTGGTGTTTACCTTTACCCCGAATTTTAGGAAAATTTCAAAATCTCGGGGTAAATGTAAACAGTCAGTTTTAGGCGATTCAGGTGCATCAATATTTCTTTGTACCTCATAAAATTTTTCTAGGGAACACTAGCAACAAGTTCATGCAAAAGAAATCCGTCCGTTTTAACCTTTTAACAAAAAAAACTAATGTTTTTGGTGAAACATAGATATATTCCGTTTACATTTACCCCAATTGACCCTATGTCGATAAATAACAAAATTATTCCCGAAAATTTAATAATTTTGAGGCATTTTAATAACATTCTTTGCAAAATTCAATTATATTCATGAATAATAAAAATTTGTCAGGAATTTAATTCCCACATAGCACAATAGTATGAGGTAAGGTTATGTTGAATACTAATCGTAAGGCACATAAGGTTACACGATATTGCTGTGGTAGACCTAAGGTGAACTAAAAACTTCCGCCATGGAGGTAAGGTTACATGTTAGGGTGTGGTAACCTTACACGTTAAGGTTGAGGTAACGTTACATGTTAAGGTTGAGGTAATGTTACACGTTAAGGTTGAGGTAACGTTACATGTTAAGGTTGAGGTAAGGTTACATGTTAAGGTTGAGGTAACGTTACATGTTAAGGTTGAGGTAAGGTTACATGTCAAGGTTGAGGTAAGGTAATTATTAAGTTGTAAGGTTGAGGTAAGGTTGTGATAAGTTTACCAGTTATAGAAAATATTGAAAAAATAATTAATAAATAAATATTCAATTAAAATGTTAAGTTTGTTGCTCTTCTCTATTTTGGAAACCTGACATGAAGCAGAAAATTTTGAAAACAAATTTGGGGGGACTGGGATTCGAACCCGAGATCGACGCGCATAAACCTATCATTCTAACTAACTGAGCTAAGTAGAGAACTGGCAGAAGGAAAATTAATGTTGCCTTTAAGGTGAACCAAGAAGATGATTAACTCCTTAAAGGCAACATTAATTTTCCTTCTGCCAGTTCTCTACTTAGCTCAGTTAGTTAGAATGATAGGTTTATGCGCGTCGATCCCGGGTTCGAATCCCAGTCCCCCCAAATTTGTTTTCAAAATTTTCTGCTTCATGTCAGGTTTCCAAAATAGAGAAGAGCAACAAACTTAACATTTTAATTGAATATTTATTTATTAATTATTTTTTCAATATTTTCTATAACTGGTAAACTTATCACAACCTTACCTCAACCTTACAACTTAATAATTACCTTACCTCAACCTTGACATGTAACCTTACCTCAACCTTAACATGTAACGTTACCTCAACCTTAACATGTAACCTTACCTCAACCTTAACATGTAACGTTACCTCAACCTTAACGTGTAAGGTTACTATGGCCTTATCATATATAGTCACCACACCCTAACATGTAACCTTACCTCCATGGCAAAAGTTTTTAGTTCACCTCAGGTCTACCACAGCAATATCGTGTAACCTTATGAGCCTTACGATTAGTACTCAACATAACCTTACCTCATACTATTGTGCTATGTGGGTTATTTAAATTAGAATTTGCATAACATTAGTCGAAAGAAAACGATTATTTTAAAATTTTTATAAAATTCTTCGCTAGAATTAAATTATTTTTATAAATATTTAAATTCTTTCATGAATAATGAAATTCGTTGCAGGTATTCAATTTATTATTAGGATAAAAAAGCAGTAAATATTTTTGATGAAAATTAGGAAAAAGTCAGAAAAATAAAATATAGAATGGAATTTTTGTCAGTTTTGTAAAGTGTCTAAAACGAGATTTTTTCGTCGTCAAGTTCAATTTTTCGATAGCTACTTTTTTTAGTTTGAAAGCTACTTTTTGCTATTTTTTAAAAATTAATTATGGAGTGCGAAGTCTGAGAATCTTTGGTTTAAATAACAAAAATAGTGCAAAGAGCAAATAGTGAACACTTATTAGAACCCAGGGTGGTCTTATAAAAAATATATATCGGCAATTCCACGTGAGATTTCAGTCGACCTCTTAAAATCGGCCAAAAATATTTATTTATTAGTTTTACTGATTAAGCAAATTAATCAAAAAACCTATTAAAATAATGTTTAATTGATAAAAAATTAAAAATTATTTAGTTAAACATTGTTTAAACTATTAAGTACAGTTTATGAAAAAAATAACAACAATTAATTGTTTAAACAATGTTTTAATAAATTATTTTTTATTATCAGTAGATATATTTCTCATGAAAAATTGCACAATTGAGATGAAACTAGTAATTTCTAGGCCTAAGTGCAGTTTATAAAAAAAAAAATAATTGAATATTAAACAGTGTTCAATTAATTTATTTTTTTATTTTTTATCAATCATACATTATTTTAATAGATCTTTTGATTAATTTTCTTTAATTTTATGAATAAAGCTAAAAGTCAGGGAATTTTTTGGTCAGGGAATGTCAGAGAATTTCCATGGTTGCCACACAACCTGGAAAACCTGGAAAACCTGGAAATAGCATGGAATTTGAAAAAGAGTATGGAAAACCTGGAAATAGCATGGAATTTGAACAAATTTCTGGAATTTTTTTTTGGTTAGTGAAAGATATTAAGAAAAATTCCATTCAACATGTTATTTTTTTTAAAAATGTTAACATACAATTTTCCTTTTCCATGTTATCTTCTCTTTAAATTAATTTAATTAAATTTTTCTTTTTAATTATTGACTAAAACTGTGAAAAATGTTGTTAAGATTGTTCTAAAAAAAGGAATTTATATCTTTATTAGTATTACGATTGTCAAAATTTTTTGATACTAGTTGTTTTTTGTTCAAGATTTTGAACAACGTTTAAAGATAAAAATTATTTAATTTAGAATTGACTTGAATGTTCTAATTATGACTGATTCTTCTGAATTTATGCAATAACTAAAATAATTTCATCTCCAAAGTCTTTTTAACATTTCTCCAATAGGAATTTTATAAGAAAACTAAATTTTTATGGTTTTTTTTTCAAATTCTTAGAAATTTTTTGAAAATAGTGCCAGAAAATACAATGTTTTTTCTATCATTATGTGTATTTTAAAAATTTTTGGACCTCCGTTTTATATGTGATAAAAATGTTTAAATTTTGTCTTCAATTTAAGTTAAAATTACATCATGATTAATGATGTTTTTATACATTAAAAATATTCTAAAAAAAATGTTAATGCACATTAAAATAAAGTTAAAGATCTAATGTTTAATTTTTGTATATATATTATTTATAAAAAGGAGGAATATTATTGCTTTTATAAATATTCAAATTTTACTTATCGGCCCTAGTAAAATTCAAAGAAGAAAGACTTTAATATTTTCAAATTAATTTTGCGCAATTTAAATTCTTACTCTTGAGTATGAAATAAAGTAGTTTCAATAGAAAAAACCATATAATTTAAAAAAAATAAATTAAAAAATCGAATATCAAAAGTAGCACTTTCAGAAAAATTACCCTTATATAGGTAAGTGAGTATTATTGTCTCACTTTGACATAAAAATGCCTGTAATTTTAACTGTTTAAGGGGGCATTAATTTATAACTACATAATAATGAATATTGTTAACACTGTTTTGTAAAATACTTGTTTTTTCATCACAAATAATTCCTAAATTTTAACCTGGAATTTTTAATATTTTTGACCTGGAAAACCTGGAAAAAGCCTGGAATTTTGAAATCTAGATTTTGTGACAACCATGTATTAATTTATTCTTATTTTTGTCTAAGGGTCTAAGTTGTTATTTATTTATTCTTAATTTAAATATTTAGTGACTTAGGTGTAATAAATTACTTAAAACTAAATTCCCTATGCTAGTGAATTATAGTGACTTTTGTATTTCTTTAAATTTACTAAATTACCAAAGACGACACTAGGCGTGACGTCACAACCAGCATCTGCATGCACTCTTAGGCTGGAGTCCCATGACAGCGTTTTGCGTTGCGTTTTGTAACTAGGCAATGAGTGCAAATAGAGCAAACCTATATCTGTATCTCTCACACTCATGGCCTAGTTGCAAAACGCAACGCAAAACGGTGCCATGGGACTCCACCCTTAAGGTGCCGTCCCATGTCGGCGTGAAAAGGTTAAAGCGTCGCAGCGTCGGCGTTAATGTATGAGAGTGAAAGAGATTGAGATATAAGGTTGTTTCTTTCACTCTCATGCATTTACGTTTTGACGCCGACGTTTTGACGTTTTTCACGCTGCCATGGGACTGCACTCTTATGGAGCGTTTACACCTTCTGTAAAAATTGTCCAGAAAGGAAAATTTGCATTGGAGTAAGAGAGTCAGATACACAGTCTGTCTCTCTTACTCCAATGAAAAATTTTCCGTTCTGAAAATTTTTACCGAAGGTATAAATGCTCCCTTAGGGTACGGTCACACGGCTTTTGGAACATTTTGGAAAAACCATTGAATGGTTGGAAAATGACGCGTCATTTTTGGTTTCTGATGTAGATTACGTAGAATAAGTAATTTACGTAGACAATGTAGAAAACCTATGTAATTTACATTTTCAAGATGGCGGCCATTAAAAGACTAAAAAAACATAACATTACCTCTTGAAAAGTTTCCTTTTCAGGTAAGATCACGTGACAAAATACATTAATGTAAATTACGTAGAAAACTCTTGACGTAAATTACCAAGTAATCTCAGGGACGTAACAAGGAGCGAATAGGCCCCCCGCAACATTCCTCTTGAGGCCCTCTTAAGGCGACTAACATTTCAAATTTACAATTGAGGCCTTGGATCCAATAACTCGCCCGACGCTCGAAGGCACGCGCTAATACCAGTCGGGTAGCAGTGAGTGGCCCAGAGGCGCTCACTGCTCACTGACTAGCAGTTGCGCGTTCCTCCGAGCGTCGGGCGAGTTATTGGATCCAAGGCCTCAATTATTAATGAAAAAATTAAACGTAATTTTTGAAATATTTTTAATAATATTTAATTCAATGCACTGAAAATATAAAAGTAATTACGAGTGTTTTCAAATTTCTTAACGTATTTGATGATTTTTTAAGGAGAATAAAATAATCATGTGATAAAAATATTAATAATAAAAAGTTAGACTGCTTTAAAAAATATTTTTAAATATAATATTTTTTTTACAAAATTTATATAATTTTATTATTCGGTCTAAAATTTTCAAAAAAATTTTGTTGTCGAGGCCCCCTGTAACCAGAGGCCCCCCCGCAATGCGGGGTTTTGCTGTGTGGTAGTTACGTCCCTGAGTAATCTACATGTAAACAACTACGTAGATTACCTTAGGTAGTTTACGTTCCCCACCCTGAACCATTCTTGTCTTTCTCTCTCTTATCACTGAAGCATAAGTTTTTCTCACCCAGTAAAAAAAGAAGTATTGAGTGGAGCGTTTAGGAATTGAGTGAAGCTCTGAGCCAATACGGATTCGAGTAAAAACCGTATTGGGACGTTTGACTCAATCTTTTTTTCATCCGCCGAATACGGTCTTATTTTAGCATTAAAATTAAAATCACATGAGCAGAGTACACATTATAAATTGAAAGCACAATTGTCCTGGAATGTAAAAATGTCGATTTAGATAAGAAACTGTGAATATTTTTTATTTTTTGTTAAAAATTGGTAAAAGCAAAGTTTGATAAGCGCAACTGAATTTACCATGTGAATAAATGAACTGGTAAGTTTAAATGGACGAAATGGACTAAAAGAAATCTACTTTTACCGACAGAAAGTTCCTAGAGAATTGTGGTAAATTCAACAAAACAATGAAATTTCATTGTTTTCTAGGAACTTTTTGTCGGTAACAGAAGATTTCTTTTAGTCCATTTAAACTTGCCACTTCATTTATTCACATGGTAAAATCAGTCGCGCTTGTCAAAATTTGCTTTTACCAATTTTTAACAAAAAATAAAAAATATTCACAGTTTCTTATCTAAATCGGCATTTTTACATTCCAGGACAATTGTGCTTTCAATTTATAATGTGTACTCTGGTCATGTGATTTTAATTTTAATGCTAAAATAAGACCGTATTCGGCGGATGAAAAAAAGATTGAGTCAAACGTCCCAATACGGTTTTTACTCGAATCCGTATTGGCTCAGAGCTTCACTCAATTCCTAAACGCTCCACTCAATACTTCTTTTTTTACTGGGCACTCTATATTAGGTTCCCAAAACTCGGCGTTGCGTATGCGTCGCGTCGAGTCTATTCTGGAACCAACCATAGGTTCCCTAAACTCTGCGTTGCGTCGGTTGCTATGGCAACATATTCTAAAATCAACGCAACGCAGTCATTCGCAGACAAACGCAGAGTTTTGGAGACGCATGCATATCCCCTATAGGCCTTTCTCCAATAGGTTTTAAAAAGTGTGCGAATGACTGCGTCTGCGTCGGTTGCTATAGCAACACATGCTAAAATCAACGCAACGCAGTCATTCGCAGTCAAACGCAAAGTTTTTGGATCCTATTGGAGAAAGGCCTTAATCGCCAAGTCGTCGAATGATCAAATCACGGAGTAATAATAAGGAGACTGTACTACCAGTGAGATACCGTGCCAAATGTCTGCCTTGGTTCACTGAGTAGTAAAGACTTCTCAAAAATAAAGCGCATGCGCAATTTGCAACTATCTTCGTCACTCTTGAAAGAACGATGAGAGAGATCATTATTTTGACGTGCGAGTTAGAAAGTGTGGTTATGTTTTATTGTTGACAACAGCAACTATACGGGAAAATCAAGATTTAAATAAGAAAAAACATTAATTAACAAACTGCAAAGAGAAGAGTAAGTACAATATATTATAATATTAATAAATTGTAATATAGGTGTGAGTAGATATTAATAAAAAGATTATTTTTGTCGAACCGGAGTAATTCTTTTCTTTGTATGATAAAGTGAATGAATATAATATAATGCTATAATCGCTATAATGCTAATATAATTAATATCTACTTACACATTTCCTATATTACAATTTATTAATATCATTTAATAGTATAATATATATTGTCAACAGTAAAACATAACCACACTTTCCAACTCGCACGTCAAAATAATGATCTCTCTTGAGGCCTTTCTCCAATAGGTTACCACAAGTGTGCGAATGACTGCGTTGCGTTGATTTTAGCATGTGTTGCTATAGCAACCGACGCAGACGCAGTCCTTCGCACACTTTTTAAAACCTATTGGAGAAAGGCCTTCATCGTTCTTTCAAGAGTGACGAAGATAGTTGCAAACTGCACATGCGCGTTATTTTTGAAAAGTCATTACTACTCAGGCCGCAGTCCCATGGCAGCGTTTTGCGTTGCGTTGTAATGAGAGAGAATGCAGCAAACGTATATTTGCGTCTTTTTCTCTCCCATTACGACGCAACGCAAAACGCTGTCATGGGACTCCACCCTCAGTGAACCAAGGCAGAATTCTGGCACCAGTCTGACTAGGGGATACGCTAGAGAGCAGTCTCCTTATTATTACTCCGTGGATCAAATAGTCGAATGCCAAGTATTCGAATGGACAAAACATCGAATGCTAAAAACATCGAATGGACAAAACGTCGAATGCTAAAAATATCAAATTGTGAATACGTCGAATGTTCAAAACGTCGAATGTTTAAAACGTCGAATGCTAAAAACGTCGAATCGTCAATACGACGAATGTTCAAAACGTCGAATTACCAATTCGTCGAATGTTAAAAACATCGAATTGTCCATACGTCGAATGTTCAAAACGTCGAATGATAAACGTCGAATGCTAAAAACATCGAATCGTCATGTAGTCGAATGCTAAAAATATCGAATCTTCAGTTAATCGAATGCTAAAAACATCGAATTCTCAATTCGTCGAATGTTCAAAACGTCGAATGTTTAAAACGTCGAATGCTAAAAACATTGAATACAGCAAACGTATATTTGCGTCTTTTTCTCTCCCATTACGACGCAACGCAAAACGCTACCATGGGACTCCACCCTAAGTCGAATGGTAAAACCATCGAATAGTCCATTCGTCGAATGCTTAAATAGTCGAAACGCCATCTGTTCGAATTATCAAGTAGTAGAATGGTAAAGTTGTCGAATGTTTCAAAACGTCGAATCGTCATCTGTTCGAATTGCCAAGTAGTAGAATGGTAAAGTAGTCGAATGGACAAAAAGTCGAAACGCCATCTGTTCGAATTATCGAGTAGTAGAATGGTAAAGTTGTCGAATGTTCAAAACATCGAATCGTCATTTAGTCGAATGCTAAAAACATCGAATCTTCATTTAATCGAATGCTAAAAACATCGAATTCTCAATTCGTTGAATGTTCAAAACGTCGAATGATAAAAACGTCGAATGCTAAAAACATCGAATCGTCAACATGTCGAACGTTCAAAACGTCGAATTATCAATTTGTCGAATGCTCAAAAAATCGAATTGTTAATTCATCGAATGCTTAAATCATCGAATTTTCCATTCGTCGAATGTGCAAAACGTCGAATGATCAAAACGTCGACTGCTAAAAACATCGAATTCTCAAATCGTCGAATGCTCAAATAGTCGAAACGCCATCTGTTCGAAATGTCAAATAGTAGAATGGTAAAGTAGTCGAAACGCCATCTGTTCGAATTGTCAAGTAGTAGAATGGTAAAGTAGTCGATTGATCAAAACGTCGAATGCTCAGAACATCGAACTGTTAATTCGTCGAATTGTCAATACGTCGAATGATAAAAATGTCGAATGCTAAAAACATCGAATCGTCAAAAGTTCGAAAAAGTTCTTTGTTTTAAGTTAATGTCTACTGAAGACGAAGAACTTTTTCGAACTTTTGACGATTCGACGTTTTGATCATTTGACGTTTTTAGCATTCGACGTTTTGAACATTCGACGAATTGAGAATTCGATGTTTTTAGCATTCGATTAAATGAAGATTCGATGTTTTTAGCATTCGACTAAATGACGATTTGATGTTTTTAGCATTCGACATTTTTATCATTCGACGTTTTGAACATTCGACGAATTGAGAATTCGTCGTATTGACGATTCGATGTTTTTAACATTCGACGAATTGATAATTCGACGTTTTGAACATTCGACGTATTGACAATTCGATGTTTTTAGCATTCGACGTTTGTCCATTCGATGTTTTTAGGTTTAGTCCACAATAGGCACTTTTCTTAAAGCGGTGCATACCATCTACATCGATTTCTATTGTTCGAACAATGGAAATCGATGTAGAGGGTATGCATCAGGAAGGAAGAGTAAAGGCGCTTGTACACCTCCTCCGTTCTAAGTATATCAGAAACATCCAGCGTTTTGATTGGCTATGCTCATAGAGAATTTCCAAAAAGTTTAATGTTTTGGAAATTCTCTATGAGCATAGCCAATCAAAACGCTGGACGTTTCTGAATATACTCAGAACAGAGGAGGTATACAAGCCCCTTAAAGGCCTTTCTCCAATAGGTTTTAAAAAGTGTGCGAAGGACTGCGTCTGCGTCGGTTGCTATAGCAACACATGCTAAAGGCCTTTCTCCAAAGGCCTTTCTCCAATAGGTTACCACAAGTGTGCGAATGACTGCGTTGCGTTGATTTTAGCATGTGTTGCTATAGCAACCGACGCAGTCATTCGCACACTTTTTAAAACCTATTGGAGAAAGGCCTTAAGGGCCGTTCCAGAAAGGCCTTTCTCCAATAGGTTTTAAAAAGTGTGCGAATGACTGCGTCTGCGTCGGTTGCTATAGCAACACATGCTAAAATCAACGCAACGCAGTCATTCGCACACTTTTTAAAACCTATTGGAGAAAGGGCAGAATGGGTATCATGAAACTAACGCAAACGCAACGTAGACGCAACGCAGACGCGACGCGCTTGTTCTAACGTCACAACAGTCACAAATGTAATGCTACAACTGCTGAAAGTTGTGTTAAAGTTTTGTATAAATAATAATTAATTAATTACTTTAATTAATAAATTTAATCAAATTTTCAGATAAATTAAGTTATTTAATTACAATATATATTATAATTCTTAATAATTGTTATACATATAATAATAATAATAATAATAATAATAATAATAATTGTTAATAATACAATTATTGTAATAAATTATTTAATTTAATTTAATTAATTAATTAGTTTAAAATATATGATAAAGAGGAATTTGAATAAGTTTAAATTTTTTAAAAAATTTTATCAGTAATAAAAATAAAAAAAATTTTTAACAAATACAAATCACCAACCATATAGTAAAACATTTACAGTGGAACCTCGATTATCCGAACCTCTGTTATCTCTGTTTTATTAGTATATTATTATTAATTATTATATATTTACGTATATATACTTATGCATATTTAAAAAAAAGTTTTAAATTTAATATATATAGTCCAACTATCCAATTTTTTTACTTTAATTATAAATAAATAAATAAATTAAAATCTCTACTATCCGAACTTTCGATTATCCGAACCTAGCCTTGCCTAGGTTAGTTCAGATAATCGAGGTTTCACTGTATTGTTATTATTATTACTGATAAAATTTTTAAAAAAATTTAAACTTATTCAAATTCCTCTTTATCATATATTTTAAACTAATTAATTAATTAAATTAAATTAAATAATTTATTACATTAATTGTATTATTAACAATTATTATTATTATTATTATTATTATTATTATTATTATATGTATAACAATTATTAAGAATTATAATATATATTGTAATTAAATAACTTAATTTATCTGAAAATTTGATAAAATTTATTAATTAAAGTAATTAATTAATTAATTATTATTTATACAAAACTTTAACACAACTTTCAGCAGTTATAGCATTACATTTGTGACTATTGTGACGTTAGAACAAGCGCGTCGCGTCTGCGTTGCGTCTACGTTGCGTTTGCGTTAGTTTCACGATACCCATTTCTGGAACGGCCCTAACTTGGAGTTTTTGACGTAAACTACATGGGTATTTTACATGTCTAAAACTGGTATTTTACGGTATTTTACCCCCCTGTGGCATCTGGCATCAGTGCCTAGTAAATTTTCCAGGGAATTTTAAATCCTTAATAAATAAACTAAATTTTTCTATTGTAATCTTGAGAGATTTAAATTTAAATATAAATAATACATTATACAATATTAATAATAATATTATTAATATTCTTAAAATATAGGAAAACCTTAATATCGACATTTAATTTTATTTTCTCTCTCTCTATTGTGTAATCATCGTATTATTTAAAGATATTGTAAAACTATTGTAATTATTTTAGAAAACTGTAATTAAATATAGTATTAATTGTATTAATATTAAGCTAAATTTATTATTATTATTAATGTTTAATTAATTAAGGAATATGTATTTACTATTTTACTTATATTTGATTAAATAGAACGAAATTATGATTATGAAATACTGAAATTGTACTTCTTATTTTTGACAAGAAAAACTGTGAAATTATATTGTAAATTTTCGTACGACGGTTATTTTATTGCGCAGTTAAAAACTGCGCAGTAAAATATATGACAATAATGAGTCATTTGTAAAATGCGTAATAATTTGACCTTGAGATCTGTTAAATGCGTAACAATTTAACCTTGACACGTGTCATCATTTTAGTCACTTGTAAAATGCGTAATACTCTGACCTTGAGATCTGTTAAATGCGTAATAATTTAACCTTGACACGTGTCATCATTTCAGTCATTTGGAAAATGCGTAATAACTTAACCTTGAGTGTTCAACGTTTATTGGTCGAGTGCTACGTCATCAGAGTTCTGATTGGTGAAACAAAGAGGGGAGGGTAAACCTCCCCCCTTTTAGTTGAGTATATAAAGAGAGGGCCTGAGACCCAGAGTTTCAGACAATTTTCGAGACTTGAGAAGAGACCACTAATTAGTAGTGCATATCTTTAAAAGTATTATTGTTAAATCAGCGAATCTTACAATTTGTGAATAACTAAAACAAACAATTTAAATTGTTAAATTAATATTTAACAATAAAAACAATTATTTGTAAAACAGAATTGTGAAATGTATATTTAAAAGAAACAATATTTGAACTTAAATAAAATTGGTTTTTTACCCGAAAGGGGTTTTTCCAATCAATTATAAGTGTATATTTATTATCCCACCTTCAATCTAAATAACAAATTCAAATTTAAATTCAGTGCCCGCTTTCAAGCGGTTATAACAGTAAAAAGAATCCAGCCATTGGTTATTAGTGAATCCAACGGAAATATACGTAAAATATAACCTGTGACGCGACACCCCCACAAAAAAAATGCATTGCGTCAGGGAGTATAGACTTAAGGAGACTAAAGTAGTGTGTATGAAATCAACCATTTTATGTCGGAAGTTCATAGTTCTGAACCTTCTCGTATAGCGCGCAACGATCGCATATATAGCTGAAGTTTTAAAATGAACATGGATTTCTATAAGTTTACTTATTCATGTATATACTATATATTCAAATTATAAATATAAATATAATAATAATAAGATAACAAAACAAAGTCTATATTATAGACTATTATAGGCTCGGTTTGTGCGACTTTTTTTGTGAAAAAATGTGCCTAATCGACTTTTTACAGATTTTTTTGATTTAGGAGTATCGATCGCTTGACATAACCTCAAACTAAAAAGTGATTTTTAACAGCAAATAAAACCATAATTAAAATGATTTCACCAAATTCTGAAAGATCCAATTGTACAATTATCAGAAAAAATTAGGTTGGACCAAAATATGTTGTAAAATCATAATTGTTAAACATTATGTGTTTTTTCTTTAAGGGTCAGTAACCAATTAAAATTTTTAACCAATTTTGATAAATAATAGCTCATTCTACTCTTTGAAACATTCTCTACATTTCCACTTGTTGAATTTTGTTTAAAATATTTTGTTCAAGAGTTATTAAAAAAAATTTTTTTATTTTATTTGCTTAACTTTTGAACAAAATATTTTAAACAAAATTTAACGAATGTAATTGTAAAGAATGTTTTAAAGAACAGAATGAGCTATTATTTGTCAAAATTGTTAGATCACTTTTTAGTTTGAGGTTATGTTAATAACCTCAAACCTCAAATTATAGTAATAATTAATTTTACTATAAAGGTCATGTTATTCAGTGGCCACGTGCCTATTAAAACTTTATTAAAATTATTGATAGAACATTAAACTCTTTTAATCAATTTTATTATAACTTTTATAAATAATTAAATTTTTTGAAGAATTTCTTTTTTTTTAAATTGAATCCTTTCGTGAAGTTTTATAAAAATTGTATTAAAAATAATTGAATTCTTCCGAAGAATATTATTATTTATGAAAGTAGAATTCATTGTCATAATTTTATATTACCTATTTATTATTTGAAATTATTTTTAATTTCAAAATACAGCAAAAATAAGGTTAGGACGGTTAGGACTTAATCAAGCAACTATATATGCGATCGTTTTGCCATCTACACGATGTACACGTACTACTAATGTACTTCCGACAAAATGTTGCGCCTTTCAGTGAAGTACATGCATATAAGATTGGTCTCCTTAAGTCTATACTCCATGCATTGCGTTTAAAATTTTTGAGGTAAATTTCATGGTAAATTACCGGTATGAAACCAGGTAATATACCTGATGTAATTTACCAACGCAACCCTGGTGTAACCTTAACCTTATTCGGAGAAACATGCTTTATTAAATTTAAAATTACTAGCGCCTCAGACGGCCTTCGGCCGTCTTCGTTGCTTCCATTCCTTCTTCATTTTTGTTTAATTTTTAAAAGTTCTAATGTTCAGTTTTTTAATTTAATAATTTTTTATATAATACCAGAGCCCTCGTCGACCGCTTGGCGGTCGACTTTGTTGCTGCTTTATTCTTAATTCTATTTTAATTTTTAATTAAATTCTATTTTATATTTTTAATTATTATATTTTTATTATTTGATATCCTTCTTTTTTTTATTTATGATTTCATTTTATTTATAAATTTTTCTTGAGATAAACCAGACAAACCCAAGACAGCTCCATCTATTTCGTTTACATTTAGAGTGTGAGGTGCGCATTCTATGTTCTTTTTTATTCTCTATGCTTATTTCTTGCTTCGATACTTTTCGAGTTCGACTTTTTTCAATTCGAGCTTTTTCTGCTTTGCATCTTTTTAGAAAAGAATTTATAATTTATTACCATTAATTAAATACTACAGTTTTTGATGCTTAATTAATTAAAAGATTTTTTTATTGGAATATTTTTAAAATAGAAAGTTTGCACCGTTTGTACTTTATTTACTTTTGAAATTTTCATTGATTACCAGTAGTCGGTAAAATAGCGCATGTATTATGTTCACATTTGTTTTCTGAATTTTCTCTGATTCTCATATTCAAGATTATTTGATTCACTTTTCAAGGTCTAATAGAATTAATAAAAAGAAAAAATATATATACATACATAATTGAAGAGTTTTTCAGTTACCCTGGTAAGTAAAGATTAATCAAAATCTCATCTTATACATAAAACATTATCTTTCACTTCTTTACAAGTAAAATACTTAAATTGTTATCATATTTGTTTTGAATTGAAGATATCAGACGAAATTACAACCTTGGCACATATTCACATGTTAATCAATTATGTAATACAAGAAGATAAATTGTGTACTGTACTTCCTATGCAGTTGCTGCATTTTTTATTTCTACCAAATATTTATTTATTAGTTTTTCACTTAATTACATTATTTCACTTTATTATTTTTGTGCTTTTTAAGTATTTAAAGGAGATATAATGTTTGAAGATAACATTTTAGTTAAAGATTCAAAAATAACTCTTTTTAGTGCTAAATGAGTCTGCTAACCTCTTAGTATAAATTATTTTTGCTAATTTCACTATAATTACAGTTTCAAAATAGAATTTAAAAAATTAAGTATTTTAGAATTTCATTTATTGAAAATTTATTTATTTTTTGACATAATAAATTTTATAATTTTAATGGCTTTTGTTTTTCGTTTTTGAAAATATTGTTTTCCTAGAACTCAGACTTCGCACTCAATAATCAATTTTAAAAAATTAGTAGTTTTAGGATGCAAAAAGAAGCAAAAAAGTAGCTACAAGAAAATTAAATTTTGTGAATTTTTTCTTATCCCACTAATAATTTCAATTCTAAATTTTTGCAAAATTCAATTATTTTCTAAATTATAAATTAAATCTCTTCAAAAATATGCTTATTTACTTAAAAATAATTTTTGAAAGTAAAATAATAAAATTCTTTAAATAATAAAATTTATATAATTTAAATTTGATAAAATTTACAAATACCTAATTAGAAATTTAAATAAATATTTTTAATTATTACGAGAATTTAAATATATTCAAAACATTTTAGCTAAAATTTTTCAAAAGACTAATTTTTTTTCATAGTTTCTAAATTAAATGAAATGAAAAATTTTGTTACTTGTAAAAATAATTGAATTTTATGAACAAAAAGTTTTGAACGTTCAAATGAACGAAATATTTTTTGTTAAAAATATTTTCATAGATTATTGATTACAATTCAAATTAAAAACTCAAATTTTACATTTAGAAACATTATAATTAATTTGCTTAATAGTGATGCAAAATTATAGTAATAAAAATTTAATTTGAAGAAGAAATTAATAAATTTCGTTCATTTGAACGTTCAAAACTTTAACCTCCTTGAATTTTATGAAAATTTAAAAACATAATTCAATTATTTCGAATAAATTAATTAAAATAGTATTAAAAATAATTGAATTCTGGCGATGAATTCTATTATTTATGAAAATAATTAAATTTTTATAAACAAATGTTATCAAAATTTTAAAAAATAATTTATTTTAAACTATTTTATTAAAATATTTTAGATAATTGAATTTTTTGTAGAATTTTATAAAAATATAAAAGAATAATTCAATTATTTCGAATAATTTAATTAAAATTGTATAAGAAATAAAAATCTTTCGAAAAAGTTTCTTGAAAATTGTAGGTATTTCAAATAATTAAATTTCTGTGAAAATTTTTTTATTCTAATTGCATTTTCGTGAAGAATTTTATTAAATTTTTTGAGATTAATATTTGTATTTCAACTATAGTGCAAATTTTGAAAAAAAGAAAAAAAAAATTGCTTTTAGTGTCACAAATTTAAAAAAGTATCCAAAAAGTAGCTAATCTGAAAAAAGGTAGTAAATAGTAGGTTTTAGTAGATGAGTGCGAAGCCTCAAACCCAAGTATTGTATAATTTACTGTTATCTGTAATTGTGCACTCTACATTTTTAAGGAAAAACGATAAAGTACATAGTCTTTTTCCAATTAAACATTTTTTAAATAGACCACAAGAATAACTTGTTAACTTAATGCTATTTTAGAAGCAATATTTTTCATTCGTTTTTATATTATATTATAATGAAAAATATATTAAAAGAATTATAATAAAGTCTTTAACGTCCGAATGGTTTTAATAAGAAAAGTCCGAGTGGTTGTAGCAATTTTTATTTTATGACAAATTTTTATTTTATTCTGACTGTTACTAATTTGACTATCCCTGAAGAGGAAATCTGTGAATTTCGAAACGCTGGAGTAACATTAAAGAATCTTTGTCTGAATGACTTCGTTTGTCTTAATATTAAAAGAAAAATTTTATAGCTAGTTTTCAAAATTGATAATAATCGGAAACAAATGTTAAAAATTTTTCTGTAAATCAGGGAAAAGTCACAGAAACAAAAAGTATCTAATTTTTGTGACTAACTTTGAATAAAATAAACGACTTTTTTTACTTCGAATCATTTATGTTAAGAAACATATTTTTTTACGGTTTTAACAGTTTTTTCTTACATTTTCAATATATCAAAATCAAATTCGTAAAGAAAATATTTTTTTACATATATTGTTGAAGAAAAGTTATATTTTAAGATTTCCATGAAAAGATGTATTATTAAGGTTCCAATTAAAAAATATGCAAGAATTTACTTTTTCGACCCCAATCACTTTTATGACAATTGTGTCAAGAGTAATAGGTCAAGGTTGTTTGAGTTGAATATTTGATTGGTATGATGGCACGCGAGGGTAATTGGTGAATAATTGAAGTTAATAGACTCAGAAAAATTTCGTTTCAACGTAATATAACATGTTTTTTGTTAAATGAATATATGTTCCACAGACTACAAACTATTTTACTAGTTTCATACAAATGCCTATCAATAAAAATTGTTATTTTTAGCATTTTTATTATCAGAAAAATTATTTTGTACATTTGAGATTCTATTGTGCTTAGACAATAATTTTGATCCAGAGCTTTAAAAAATCAAAATCGCATGTCCGTAGTTTCATATTTTTAAGTAAGTATCACAAATTTTGAATATCATGCCTGATATTTAAATAACCTAGCGTTGATAATTGCGTTACTAAGCGTTAATAGTAAGAGTCTTGTTTATAGAGACTTAGAGAAAAAAACATTACAACATTCTATCACATCTATCATTTGTACGGTTGGCAGCCGAAAGAAAGTAGCATTTTGTCAAGCACTTTATGTTAGTTGTGTCCCCATAAAAAATAATACATATTAATATTTTTTGAATATTATTGTACCACAGTTTCAGTTATTACACATACATTTTCAGACATATATTTCTGTAATGTCTTCAAGGGTTCGATTACTCACACGTGGCAAAATATTGTTCCCGCAATTAAAATTTTTCGATTCTTAGCCCCAATCCAACTTTCAGTTAACTTTAGCTGTAGGATAGACAAAAGAAATATTATGCGATAAACTTATCAGGCATTTATCGAGAAGTGTATAAAATGGGGGCACAATTAGCTACAATTTTCTTTTCGCAATCGTCATTTTTACATTTTTACAGTATAAGTATACTTCTCTTTAATATTGTAAACTTTGCTCAAAAATTTTTAACTCGATCGTTTCAAGAAAAGATAATTCAAGGTAAGCGGAAATCATTTGGCACAAAGTTACATCATCAAACAGTGGGCCAGAATCAACTATTTTTGTCCAAAAATATAATTTTTTAACTTTCGAATAAGTACAAAAGAATTATTATAATTTATTTTACAATAATTTAAAAATTCATTACAGAAATTATTTATAAAGTAATGAAAAATTATGTCCTGCAGAATTATTTGACTTTTGAATTTGATTCAAGGCAGTGTTATACGTTTCTCATTGAATACAAATAAATAATTTGTAACCGTGTTTTTCAGGGCTTTCAACATTTTTTATCTTAAAACTGACGTGCTAGAGACTTCTAGTTAGGCTTAAATTAAAGCTTAAATCGTGCACAAGTCTCACATTATATGTGGGCAAATTATATAATATACTTTTATTTATTGTACTACATTTTAATTTAGCAGCTATTTACTTCTAAAATAATCAATAGATAATATTTTTCTGTATTTTTTAATCATAACTATCATTACAAGCTGTTTTATGGAGAGAAATCGTCGCCAATATAAATTACTTTTCAGTTGATTTGTATAATTTTCATCAATTGGGGTTTAATTCTACTTTGGACAGTCAAGCTGATTTCAAACACATAACATTTTTTTCACTGTTGTTAATCACGAATTTGAAGTCAATTTTCAAAAATTTTCAAATCCAATGGGGCAGATTCAATGTTAAAGACATTTTTAAAAATTAATTCAGAAATTCTCAAAATCAATTTACATTTAAAACTTTGTTCACATATTTTTCTTATCTATTATAGATATTATAGATGTTTCTTTTTTTAGATTGCATACACAATGGTGGCTCACACAGTTCTTTTGGACTTCACAGTCTCATCAAACGCAATCGTAGATTCCGAAAAGCGTTCCAATTTGAAATCAACTATTGCTAATGTTTTGAAAGAACATTTTGTTGGATTGAAACTTTTGACGGAATCTTATATCGACGGAAGTTTACTTGTTCTATACACTGGACCAAGAAGCAGTTTAATCACTATCAGAGGATATCCTGAGGGTCTCATCACCATCAACATCGAATATTACAAACGCGACGACGAGAATGCTCTCTTAACATTCGAGGTAACTATTAAAATAAGAGAAAATCTAAAATTAATTACGAATACACGGAGAGAAAATATATATTAAATTTTGTAAAATTATTTTACAATTTGGGGAAAAAGTGCCACAAACCGAAATTTTGACATAGAAAATACTAAATAGTGAAAGAAATAATATGAAATTTAGTAAAGTTATATTAAAATTTAACTAAAATTCTTATATTTGATATAACTTTACTAAATTTCATATTATTTCTTTCACTATTTAGTATTTTCTATGTCAAAATTTCGGTTTGTGGCACTTTTTCCCCAAATTGGGAAATTCTTTTACAAAATTTAATATAACTTTCTCTCCGTGTAACAAAAGTCTTCTTGTTTCTGAAGTCAAAAATCTGGGATGAAAGATTAAATATTTTGTTTGAAAAAAGTAAACTATATAAATATAAAATCAAGCAATTTATAACTGAGAGAATATTGTAGCAATGGCGATACTTGGAAGTCGATGTTGCTCTGGCTTTGAACAGCCAACGCAGTAAACGTTTACCGCCCGTAAGACGAGGAACAATATATGATCTTTACCTGACGCTCTCAGGTAGAAACAGTTTTCCCCACATTTTTTTTTCATTTTCAATATCCACTTACTTTTTTACGTTTTGATATGAAGCATTTTCTAGATATCTATTTTTTTACCTATTGATCTTTACCAAATATTATTCTAGATTTTTAGGTAGGCCGCTTGTCATGAATGCTGATATAGAAAAATCTAGCACCCTTTTTATATTTATTTATTTTTATTATTTAGGCGAATGTTTTTCGATTGTAAATTTCATTATCAATTGAATCATTGCACATAGTTAAAGACATAGATTTTGTTGAATTTGTTTATCGTTTCGAAAATGATAATTTTTAGTCAAGACTTTTAAAACATTAAACTATTAAATTAAATTTACCTATTAAAATAAATTTTATCTTTCAGTACTAAAAATGGGAAGTTCTCCAAGTTTAATTGTATAGAATATTCTTCAGACAGAATTTCATGTAAAAACTTTTCTTTGTCGGAATTTTTCTTTCTTCTAATTAGTACATATCAAAATGCTTATAATTATGGAAAAACTGTTTTATGAACAAATTATCCTAATTAAAAACTTCAGTAATGCTAATTTCTAAAGGAGAGATATAATTGAAAGAATTTTCTGGAATATAAATTTTCATTTAACAGAAATATTCGTTTAGGAGAATTATAGTTTTGCAGACAATTTATGTATCAAAAACTTGATATGTTAAATTTTTCTTCAATCAAATTTCCGTGTATCAGAACTCATACAACACCGAAACTTTCCTAAAAATTTATTAAAGATTTACTTGCAATCTTTGAAGTATTTACTTGCAAAGTTAAGAAACAATTTTTTAAAGATTTAAGTGTCCCACTTGAATAAATGTTTTGCGTCAAACTTTACTGAAAATTTAGCGAGAAACTTTCCTGAACATTTAAATGTTACATCTTATCGTCTTTGCATTGCAAAATCAACTGCGCAGCAGAAAATGCTTAAGAAAACTATTGCGTAACCTTAAAGTTTAAACAAAATTTGTTTCAGGTGAAGAAAACTGGTACTAAAAAATGTACCTGAACGTGTACAAGTTTCATAATGGAAAAATTGTCATACATGATCATGTACATTAAGGTGGTTCTTATTTTGCAAAAGTTTGAATGTTTTAGGTCGCCGGCCGGAATAAATTTTAGAATATGAACAAAATGAGCTGCATTGAAAAAATGTTGAATGCAATGTAATTTCAATTGTCTGAAAGTTAAAAGTCGCCCAAGATTTCTTCCGTATGTGCAGAAGAACAGGCCATTTAATAGTAATCTTTTGTTTTTAATAAAATGAAAATTAATTTTAAATTATGATAATTATATAGTAAAGTAGTACAACGATAATTATTTTTTTAGAAATAACCTCCAAATCTTAAAAAATAAATATTATACATTTCGATTTTGCTATGTGTAACATTCAAGCTAGAGAAAATTTGCAATGGGAGCCACTAATTTAATTCCTTGAATGGTGAGTAGTGGAGTATCCATGTCATAGATTAACTTATTTTATAGGCGTGCAACTGGATTTAAATTCAATAGAGTACATGTCAATCCTGTCAATATTTTTATTACTGCAACCAAATGGACTTTTTAAAAATTTGAAATTTATTGAGTTTCATAAAACATAAGAATTCTGATACGTACTACTTAGAAGAAACGAACATTCCAATAATGGAAAGTTTTTATATTTGAAATTCTGTCTGAAGAATAAGAATTAATAATTTTAGGGAACTATCATACATCCCCTAAAATGGTTACGGACTTTGATCGATTCTTTAAATGGAGGCACCTTACTAATTTTATAAAAATAGAAAAATTTAATAAAATTTAAAAAATATCTGTTTTCTTAATGCTTGAAAATTAATTGACTAATAAACTGAGAGGAGCTAAAAGTATGTTATTGAAGTCAATTCTTTAATAGAAATAATTCTATAAAGAACTGAATGCGATGGCGTGTTTACTGAGAAAAAATGTGTACACTCAATATTAATTGAATTCTTGGGTTACTTTTTCTTAAAGAAATAAAATAAACTTTAATGAAACTAATGCAGTGCACGTCGCACTTCACTGTCGCCCTCCTGAACTATTGAATCTCAGTTTATCTTATTTTATCATTATTTTAACATTTTCTCATCTCGATTCCAGAGCTTTTCATTTGTAAATTATATCGAGGCCGGTCATTTTATCACACTCAGATTTTTGAATCATAAATGCGGAAATTCTTTATAGTGTTCTTTGAGTAGAAGAAATTCCTTCAAATAGTTTAGTACCTTTTTATTTATTCTATTTATTGATTGGTTCGCTTGACGGCTTTTGGTAGTCAGCCAGAGAATTGGAGGTGGCGATACAGGCAGTGACAACGGCTACACGGTCTCACACAATAACTGCTATTAAACGCGGTGGCAAGTTTGACAGATACTTTCCTACCTCCGGTGAGTTTTTTTATATTTATGTTTACGCGGAGACTAATCACACTCTGCGAATCATCGTTCTTTTGCTATTAAAATTGTCTAAACCCCAGCAGAATGTAATGATGTCACTGTAATATTACAGTGATCTTACTGTAATATCAAAATGTCCTCTGCAAAGTAATATTACATATTGAACTGAGATACTTTGTGTTCTTAAAACAAAAACTTGGTGGGTTTGTATTTCTATTTTCTCTTGTTTAATTTGGAAAAATATTTCTCAGTTCAAGAAGTAAAATTATGTGTAACATTACGTTAATATCACGTTTAATATTAAGTTAATACATATTACACATAGCAGACATTTTGTTATCAGTAAGATCACTATAATATTACAGATAATATTACAAATATCCAAAGTAATATTTCAGTGATATCAAGGCAAAATTACGTGCTGCTTAGGTATACATTTTAAAAAGACAGTGAAAAAAGTGCTTCTAAATTTTTACTGTACTAAAGAGAAAAAGAGATGAAATTTTGAATGTAATTAACAGATTTTAAATTTCGTCAAATGACCTTTTTCAATTTGAAAATTAATTCTTCTTGACGCTCTGCTAGATTTTCTTGCAACTGGATGATAAATCGCACTCTGTTGCTGCCATGTATGCGCATAACAGTTAAGATCTCTTGTTTTACAAACTAGAATGTTTATTTGTTTTATTGTGCTTCGATAATCCGTTGATAAAACAATGCTTTCGTCATGAAACGATTGCACGTTTACGGAAATGACTTTTTTTATATTTTGCAAACAATTTCATGTACGATAATTTTGTTTAGCATAAGGCTTATTTTTATATTTTTCGCTTTATTAGAAACATATTTTTTATACCATCTTTCTGTTTTGTTCCTTTATTTCCCGATTCTTTTTGTTCTTGTTGTACATACAATTTTTTTTGTAAAATTGGTACATATCTTGAAACATTAATTTTATTAAAATCATTTGAAAATTTAGATATAAATTTTTGCAAACTTGGAATCGTCAAAGGCTTGCCTCATAATTGCACGAACAAATTTTTCATACCAAGAATTTTAAAATCATTGGTAGACATTTTTTAATTTAATTTCACAAACTTTGGATAGAGTAATTATCAGTAATTTTGAAGAACAGGACAGTGTACCTCCTTGTAATATCGATATTAAAATGATGAGAAATTTGTCTAAAAGATTAGTGTTATTCAAAATTTGATTTTTGATTAAAAAATAAGTCTTTCTGAAAACTGAATAATTTCTCTGTCCATAAAACGAAAACGTATTCGTATCTCCTTCTGTAAATTGAATTCATTGTCACTAATTTCAAATTACATTAATAGTCTTCCACCAAATTGTAATTGTTACTATTAACCCTTAAAGTACACGCTTAAAAAACTTACTTTTGATTGACGGGAAGTTGCACTGTATAATTTGTACTGAGATGTTTGGAAAGCTTATGTCTTATGCTCAAATTGATTAAATTCAATTAATGTTTTGCTATTTTCTAAAAAGATCGTTATTTTTTCAAAATAAGTATATAATAAGTATATAATAAAATATAATAATTTATGAATAGGGTAAACCGTACAGTAGTCGGCCACTTAATAATTTTGAGTGGTGCTTACAAAAATTTTTGAATAAAATTTAGATTTTGTTTAAGAATATGTTTTTTGTTTATTTGATGTAAACAAAAAGATATAATGTTTTCGGCAAGTGCTCAGATTATGCTCAACATTACTTAAGTGGTGTTCAAATTAATTTTAAGGATACTCTCATCATATGGGTTAAAAGAGGGCAGATAATAGATAATATATAGATATCAATAATATATCTATATATTATTGATTGTGTCCTTTTTTTATCTCACACAACGTATTTTGGTGTGAGCAACTTAAATATGGTATCTGTCATTATTTCGGTAATACGTTGTAATTTATTAATTTGGTAAGCTCTTAATTTTGATTGATTTAAAAACTGTAAATTGTGCCAATGTAGGAAATATTTCTTAGGTTCTAAAAAAATTGCGTCAAAACCTTACTTACTGTTCAGAAAATAGCCGGAAACTACTTTGATTTTCCTGTTTGCATAGTAATACAGAGGAAGTTGGATGCACAGTAGCCTTCTAAGGAAAGTAATGTTTTATGACATGCCTTCACATTGAACGGAATTTGGCTTCACTACTCCCCGTGGCAATCCAGTCAAGTTACACCTCCTGTTTCTAATCTTCTTACGTAGTGTACTGTGATTTGGAATAGAGGTGTAGTCATTATTGAAGTAATAATTAAACCTTCGAAAAAATATGTAAAATAAAAATAACAAAATAAAAGAAGTTTAGATTGACAATATAATCGCAGAGAATAATAAATGAATAATGTAAAATAATGTTTGGGGGTTTGTTTAAGAAATTTAATAGGAATGATATAATATGATACAATGTTTGAACAATTCTTGTAATCTTCAATTATTTATTGTTCACACAAAAGACTTGATTTCAAATTATATAAAAAGATACGTGATGAACAAAAAACAGTTTGATTGTTTTTAAACATTTTAGGCGCAATCGTACTCGCGCAGGCCCTTAAAAACGCTAGACACCATCTTACAATCTGGGAATTTTTCGTCTTACCCAGTGAGAAATGAAATGTCTCATCGACGTCTAAGCGATCTACACGGAAAGAAAAAGTCCGTCAACCATTAATGGATTAGTATATTACTTTGAGACGGGACTCTTTTTCCGTTGATGGTTACTTAACTTTACTTAACGATTGAAAACGAGTCATGGATTGATTAGAATGCCAGTATGTGACCAATTGTTTTAGATTTAATGATGAATTGTTATCAATGGCTGTTTGAATGTTTACGAATCATTAGTGAAAGTTTGTGAACGTTAGTTGACTCGTATTCTAAATCGGCGCTCTTTACTAGCGCATTGTTGCGCAGTGTACCGATGCGCATTTCTTCAGGTTTCTCTATAGTCCATGTGTTTTTGCTGTCTGCTATACATATCCCTATATCAGGGAGTAAGACTAAGGAGACTGAACTAATGCTATGGAAGTGAAACCATTCGTCGCATTGAAACTATACGTAAGACCGAAAATTATGGTTTTCGCGCATGCGCACACGCAATATATTTGTCTCTGTCTTTCTCAGTAACTCAGATGACTAAGAAAATCATGACTGGCTACAAGTTGAGAAGGTTATGTTTAATGTTTTTGAATGTTGTGCGTTTCAGGAATATTATTAATAATAACTATTAATAAATTGAAAAAAAATTAATTTAATAAATATATATGTGTATACAAAAATATATACTAAAGAGGGTATATTTTTCAGTGATAAGTAATATATTAATAATATAATGAAATATTTATAAATGTTCAGAATAAATTTTTGTGGTATATAACTACAAAGTGTTTTATTCTTTGTGGAAACAATTGAACAATTTATAAATAAATAATATTTACGAAATTTGTATTTTACTTTAATTATATACTTTATAAATAAACAACTTTAAATGTCACATAAGACTTATCAATAAGTTAATTTATTCGTTTGTCGATCATTGTAATATGATGTTTTGCATCCTGGGATACAACAAACCATAATTTTGTAATTTTATTTTAAGAATCATGTGTCAAAACACAACCATAACCTATTGATATGTTTTTGTTTTCTCACTTGCTCATATTTTACGATATAAAAAGAGAGGGCAATATGCGCATGTACTGCGCATGCGCGCGGAGCATAAGTTTTGTCATTCTGCGAGTATAGTTCCCCTACAGAAAAAGGTTTCATTTTTGAGAGACTTCAAACACTCAGTTCAGTCTCCTTAGTCTTACTCCCTGCCCTATATACTATTATGTGTAATGTGAATATTTAACTTAACTAATAATTTGCAGTTGAATTGCGTCTAGAAATTGACCTCGATGAAAATATATTTTCTTTTATATTTCTCGCTAATTAAAAAGTAGTTATTAGTGCAAAATCATTTCTCACAAGTTGTGATAAATTTTGTTATTTGGTATATAAGAACAGTTCGCTTCTAAACTTAAAGTGTTATAAGTGTGCGTTTCTACGTGTAGTTATTATAAGTGCGAAAATGTGTTGGTCTAAAGCGTCTAAGAGTGTAAATAAAATATCGGAACTGTGCAACGAAAAAAGTGTGTTCATTCTGTACCAAATAGAGTCTAAAATTAGAGATAATTCTGTAAGAAGTTGAATTTTTTGATAGTCATAGGAAATTTAATAGACAGTTTTCTAAATTTTAGTGAACGAGTTTTATATATTGATGACAGTTTTCTAAATTTTAGCAAGCAACTCGTCATTGATTGTGACTCAAAGTATGTTATCCATTCAATGATTTTGTGTCCCGTCTCAAAGTAATATACTAGTCTATTAATGATTGACGGACTTTTTCTTTCCGTGTAAAAGCACCTATTTAGATGTCGAATGGATGTCGAATAGACGTCGTTAGACCTTTTATTTCTCACTGGGTATGGGTGTCTAAATACAATAACGCACTGCAGTCAGTCACAATCTTAATCGGGATGTTAATCAACCAATTTCTTAAACGAGTGACTGCCCGAACTATAACGCTAAGGTCGAGTTTGCTTGAATGGTAATTTTGTTCCGGATCGCTAATTCGTCGACTGATTGTGTAAACAAGATGCAATTTTCCATCACTGAATGGAAACATCAACATCAACATTGCTTCCAGACCTAAGGCACTCGCATCAGTGTGGAGTTTTGTTTAACGATCGTGGCAAAATGGTTATAAAACCGAATCCGAAGTTAATTGGCTTATCGACTCGCGAAAAGAATAAAAAATAATACCTTCTTTCCTAATTGGTTCTTGGATGATATTCGGAGTGTGAAGGTTTGTCAGAGAAATAACTTCTGCACGTTCGATCACTGTTCCTTTGGCGATGGATTTTGGTTCGGCGTTGAAATTCATAACTGGAACTTGAAAGAAAGGAGACTGTCACTGACTTTGTGTTAATCTACATAGGATAAATTGGTGAATGATCATCCTTCTAAAACATCTAATGAATAAAAATTGTCATGAACTATTGAGTCTCACCTATGGCACTACAACTCCAACAATTGACAAATTACACTTAACAAATCAAGGCCAAAGGTTGGTAAAATCTTCAGGTTCAAAGCTCTTTAATGCAACATCTTCTCGAATAACGTTGAATCCATGTTTTATAACTGTTAAGGCATTTATCGTACACTCTGCTGCGCTAGGATTGAACACGGCTGAAAGATTGATTTCATCTACTGTTATCTCCTTAATATATTTATCAATAGAATTGTCTGGTTTTGCAATGTTTACCTGATTGGCGTTAAGTTTTACCGGATTTCCAATTGCGTTGTGTGGTGTTAGGGTAAACGGTTTCTTGTCGGTCGAATACGATAAATTTAAGTCACTAACTTACCATGTCCAGATCGCCAAAGCGCCAATAGGTTTCAACCACTACCAAAAAAGGAAATGGAAAATCACTTCTGATTCAGGAAAACTCACTTTTGTGAAAATTTTCACCCAAAGAAGACAGGTGCCCATTGAAATGGAGAAGCAGTTTGTCGCTGTCATCTTGCTCTGACAATCTCAGGCTTCGACCCCTTCTGATTGACAGATACGAATTCGGAAGCTTCCAAAACTAAGTCTCACCCAACCTTAATACCTCAGTACATATCATAATACGTTGTCATCTCATCAAACACCTCTTTAGTCGCTTTTTACGTCGCGCAATAGAATACATGTTTGAGTTGAATAAAATTAATTAAAATGATTCAAAAAAGATTCTTCAGCTCACGCCGCCAGGTTCATCGGCTGTGAGGGTTCAGTTTTAAAGTTTGAATGTTTGTCCTGAGGCGCATTTACGTTTTTATGTACAATGAAATAATTAAATAACCAGATTTATAACCCATTTGAGCTTAATGTGTACTCTAGACAAATTATCGAAAAACTTTCCGCAAAGGGTGAGTCTCCAATAGACTTTATAAATATGAGTTGCCAGCAGACTGGCAGCAGACTTTAACTTACAATGTTAAGGTCACAACCATTTAATATTTTAAATTATTTTTCAGTACCAAATTTTAAAAAACTTGTGGGCCATTTATAATAAGTGTGTACTTTAAGGGATAATAATGTACACTTGTGGCATGCATTTGTTAGCTTTTTGTTCTGTTTATTAATATTGTTATTATTATAAAAATTATTATTACGTTCTGTCTGAATATATCAATGTTTTAAGAAAAGGTGGAAAAATAAATATTTGTGTACAACTGTCTTTTTGGATAATTTTTCAGATGAGAGATTGCTGGAATATGATATTGATCATTTGGTATTCGAAGCAAGATCGCCATACCAGAAAGTACAAATTGTTCACTCCAAGTCTCTAGGAAATCTTCTAGTTTTGGACGAATTACAAAGTAGGTTTAAATCTTCCATACATTTTTTCTTATTCATATTTCCTAATTAATTACAATAGAACTTGTCTTATTTCAAGGTCACATAATTTCGATATTATTGATCTATGTTAAAAGCCACCCTATTGAAAAAATACACGTGTTATTATATTAATTATTAATTATACATATTTTAACATATGTCATAATATTAAATGGCTTTGGTCCGTTTAAATTGTACAGCACTGAACACTGGTCGCTGATTACGAATCTCTGGTCAAATTTTTTTAATTCGAAATTGTAGATCTGATTATATTTGATTTATAAATTTTATATGTTGGTAACCCTACTGAAAAAGAACGAACAAAAACGAGCGTAAATATGACTGTGAATACGACCCTAAATACGGGCCTTAGAAGGATAGTGTAATTGAAACAGCAAATACAGCCGTATTTATGCCCGTATTTAGGGTCGTATTTACGGTCATATATGAATACCATTTTTTAAAAAAAAAAATATATATATACCACCACAGCACCGAAACTTTCCTAAAAATTTATTGTAATATTGTAAATACTTGTAACATTCGGCATATTTAACTGAAATGTTTAGTGAAAATTGATCTTTACACAACTTTCAATAAACATTGCAATTGGGGCATTCTCCGTCAGATTTTCACTCAAAATTTTTTTTGGATTAAAACAATTTTTTTCGAGTTCTATATGAAAAATAAGTAAATACGTGTTTTTTTATTTTTTTATTTGATCAAAATTATAAAAGTTATGATTTTTTTAAATTTAACATCTTCAGAAGCAAAAGATTTTTCTAACACTTTTAACTCCGTTATACCAAAAGATAAAAAATAATGTAATATATGAAAATGACTTGTTTTTTCTTGAATATTTCAAATATGTAATAAAAAATAACTTTAATAAAGCGAAAACATTAAATAAATTGAAATTTCTTCAAAAATGTGACTTTTCTCAAAAGCGAAGTAATTGATTTTCGATTTTTTTCTTCCATTACAACCACTGATAAATATAGAAATTTTTCCCACTTATGCCAAAGTGGTGTTCTTTAGGGTTCAAATTATATTTAAAATTATGTCAGTAGTTGCATAGAGTTTTATTCGATTTTTACACTTTTTAAAAATTTAACCTTCAAAAACAAAAGAAAACGAATGTTTAGTGGTTAATTTCTTAATTTCCTTCTGTAAAATCTGTGCAACGACTGATATAATTTTAAATATAATTTGATCCCTAAAGAACACCACTTTGGCATAAGTGGGAAAAATTTCTTTATTTATAAGTGGTTCTAATGAAAGAAAAAAAATCGAAAATCGATTACTTTCGCTTTTGAGAAAAGTCACATGTTAGACGAAATTTCAATTTATTTAATGTTTTCGCTTTATTAAAGTTATTTTTTATTACATATTTGAAATATTCAAGAAAAAACAAGTTATTTTCATATATTACATTATTTTTATCTTTTGGTATAACGGAGTTAAAAGTGTTTCAAAAATCCTTTGCTTCCGAAGATGTTAAATTTAAAAAAATCATAACTTTTATAATTTTGATCAAATAAAAAAATAAAAAAACACGTAATTACTTATTTTTCATATAGAATTCGAAAAAAATTATTTTAATACAAAAAAAATTTTGAGTGAAAATCTGACGGAGAATGCCCCAATTACATATTCCGAACATTGCAAGTAAATATTTAATAAATTTTTAGGAAAGTTTCGGTGCTGTGGGGGTATATATATAATGAAATATCATTAATTATTATAATTAAATATATTAAATATAATATTGCAACTAAAATAAATATTATTTAAGGTAAGTATTGAAATACGATTTATTCTTATAATAAATACATAACAAACAAATATATAAATGTCACTTTATTTTATTCACAAATACACATATACACATGGTACACTTATTTATTAAAAATTGTAATTTTTATTATTTTTATTATAAGAGAAAAACACTTGTACACGCACAATAAAAACACTTGTACATTTTGCAACAGCAAAATAAAATCCACAAATCATGCGAATCACATGTACGCACTGTTATAAAAAAGGTTGGGTCTGTAGGGATGGGTAGTTGCACGTAACTTGAAATATTAATACTAAATTTGTTTGTTTTTAAAATAGTGACGTGTAACTACCCATCCCTATAGACCCAACCTTTTTTACAACAGTGCTTACATGTGATTCGCGTCATTTGTGGTTTATACTTATTGACTTGTTACCATGAAGTAAGAATAAGGAGACTTCACTCTAATGTCAAGACTGTCCCCAATCTTTATAACATCATTCAGGAAAATTCGAATAGGCAGAGGTGGCGTTCCTTACGGGAAAAACAAGAAACTGTCGATTTTCACGATTTTAACCTATGAAATTCGTCTGCTACTAATATAAACAATTGTGACACTTCAAACAATATTTTTTATTGTTTACATAATTTGTAATAATTTAAATTATTACCAATTGTTTGTGAAAAAACGTTTTGTTTTAAAAAAAGACTACCAGCATGATGAATCCAAATAATTCCGAAGTAAGTACGTGTTCTAAAATCTTTCTAACCTATATTTTTCCCTGAATATTTAAATGTAATGTTTAAAAATTAAATTTAATAATTAATTGTCATTAAATATATCAAAATATCAAGCAATATTTATGAAAATTAAACTTAGTAATTAACACTATTATTATTTTTTTTGTTTAAACAGGTAAACGTAGGTTTCAACACGTTAAACAAGACTGACATAATTAATTTTGATAAAGAATTAAGTTTTGAGGAGATGAGAAATTATTTAGACTGTGTTATACTGCCCTGTGAAAAGTGGTGTTTTACAAAAGGAAATAACAACTTTTTTGGATTTCAAAGAGTTGAAGATAATTTTGACATTAGAAAGAGAATTGCAGTATTTTATAATATGAAGGTAAAAATTTATCTAGATGATACAATTATACCATGTTCGTCCGATATAAAAATATCAACAATTAATGATTTTAATAAGCTTTTAAAAACAATTGATGAATTAGAATTATAAGATTATTAATTATTAACAGAGATTCTATTGACTGTAAATTAATTAATGCCTCTCAATAGAATCTCTGTTAATAATAATTCTAATATAATGTAACATTATATTGCCTAATTTTTATTTTGTTTTAAGCAAAAATATTTAATGTAATTTATTTTTCAATGAAATAAAGAAAATGCATTAAATCACAATGTCTGTTATTTTTCATAAAACATACAATTTTAAACTTTGTTTTTAACAAAATTGAATACCTCGTTAATATTTTGTCACTGACACTGATATTATTATATATTAATAACGGATATTCAAACAAAATCACAAACACGGTGCTCCTATATAAACAAAAATAAATGTGAATGTGACAGAAGCACATTTTGAATTTGAAAATCGACAGTTTCTTGTTTTTCCCGCAAGGAACGCCACCTCTGCCTATTCGAATTTTCCTGAATGACGTTATAGAGAATGGGGCCACTTTTTCTGTATTCCTCACATAGAGTGAAGTCTCCTTATTCTTACTTCATGCTTGTTACTATGTAACTTAAATTTATAATTTTAGTTAACCTGAAGAGGATGACAAACCATGTCATCGAAACGTCGTTAAATAAATGAAATAACACTATTTGTTGTTATTTATCTACCTTCCATTGGATCAAATTTTCCATTTTACAAATAAATAATTCGGAAGGAAATTTTCTATTTCTAATAATATTTATTTTAGTTGCAATATTATATTTAATATATTAAATTATAATAATTAATGATATTTCATTATATATATACCCCCACAGCACCGAAACTTTCCTAAAAATTTATTAAATATTTACTTGCAATGTTTGGAATATGTAATTGCAATGTTTATTAAAAGTTGTGTAAAGATCAATTTTCACTAAACATTTCAGTTAAATATGCGGAATATTACAAGTATTTACAATATTACAATAAATTTTTAGGAAAGTTTCGGTGCTGTGGTGGTATATATATATTTTTTTTTAAAAAAATGGTATTCATATATGACCGTAAATACGACCCTAAATACGGGCATAAATACGGCTGTATTTGCTGTTTCAATTACACTATCCTTCTAAGGCCCGTATTTAGGAGGGCGCATGATTTCAGCCAAATTATTAAATTTATAATTGTCATATATTAGAATTTTGAACTTCATAATCATCATTTACTCGAAATTTAGGTGTCTATAATTTGATGTTGACATTATTATAATATTGAGAATTGATATTTGTTATAATTTACTTAAGTCAAATTTTTATTTTACAGATTTTCTAAGTATTATAAATATAAATTACAATAAATTTCGCACTATGAAATTGTATGTATAATAAATTTTTTAAGAATAACAATTATGTTTCATAATTTCTATAGAATCTAGTTATAAATTAACATAATTTTTAACTTGTGAAATGGAAAGTAATATAATTATTAAAAGTATAATATTTATTTCTTACAATTTGTACGAAATCTAATTATTATTTGAAATAATTACTGTTTTTCACATTTTTCAAATAACCGAAATTTAAATCCTCGAATTATTATTTGACATAATTTTAAATTATATAAAGTTTTATTTCTTATAATTTTCATTGAACAGAATTATTATTTAATATAATGTTTATTTTATAAACTTTTAATATGGCTTAATTTTTATATCACCGACGACGTAATTCACAGATTATTCTACGAATAAATGAAAATTTACTGTGAAAACAATGAAAATCTATTGTTAATTCGTAAAATATCCTGCGATTCAGGTATTCAGTGGCATAAAAATTAAGATATTTGAAAGATTTATAAAATAAACATTATTTTAAATAATAATTCTGTTTAATAAAAATTATAAGAAATAAAACTTTAAATAATTTAAAATTATGTCAAATAATAATTCGAGGATTTAAATTTCGGTTATTTGAAAATGTGAAAAACAGTAATTATTTCAAATAACATTTAGATTTCATACAAATTATAAGAAATAAATATTATACTATTAATAACTATATTACTTTCCATTTCACAAGTTAAAAATTATGTTAATTTATAACTAGATTCCATAGAAACTATGAAACAAAATTATTATACTTAAAAAATTTATTATACATACAATTTCATAGTGCGAAATTTATTGTAATTTATATTTATAATACTTAGAAAATGTGTAAAATAAAAATTTGACTTAAGTAAATTATAACAAACATCAATTCTCAATATTATAATAATGTCAACATCAAATTATAGACATCTAAATTTCGAGTAAATGATGATTATGAAGTTCAAAATTCGGATATATGACAATTATAAATTTAATAATTTGGCTGAAATCATGCGCCCCTATTTAGGGTCGTATTCACAGTCATATTTACGCTCGTATTTACAGTCGTTCTTTTTCAGTAGGGAACAGATTATTCCTTGTATTCTCAGCTAACTCAGGTGTATCTGGAGGAGTTAAATCAGAGCTTTCTTTTGCAGACTGAATCAATATTTTTAAATTTTGACCGCCATATTGGATACCACATTATGAATTCTAAAAACCTGGTACCAGATTCCCAATCAGCGACCTCGAAATCTCCCAGATACCACATTTCATAGAAATTGATAATTTTTAAAAGATACCTTGTTACCTATTATTCAAAGGTTGTTTTCACCCAGAAAAATTCCATTCGATTTGATCTTACAAAACGGCCAGACACGGGTATTTTGTATAACTTTTTATTTATATTTCCATTAGATCGAATAAGTATAATATAAAATTATAATAAATTTCAATAAATCAGAGTCAGTTTTATGAACTCATATGAAATATACTGGAAATTTAAATTAGAAACCAGTTATGTAAATAATCGAATTACTAACGATATTTTACTTTGATTTGAATATTAATGTTTAATTTTCTATAGATATGTCCGAGGCAGATTTAATTTATACTGAAACGCTTATGCAACGAGGAAAAGAAAATTATGCGGGGAAAGAAATAGTTATTTTAGGAGGCGGAGATGGAGGGTTACTCTGGGAGTTACTGAAAGAAAAACCAAAGCACGTGACAATGTTGGAGGTGAGTCAAAAATATTTCAGTTTTAAATATTATGTAATTAATATTCTTAAGAGCTCATAAATATACCAGAAAATTATTGCTGGTAATTCTTATCGTTTATAATTCCTTAATTAAGGAGCTGAATCGTACAACTGACTCTTCGCATAGACGCACACATTAATACCGGCCGAGTAGTTATGAGCGCCTCTGGAGTACTATTGACCCAGTGGGCACAGGGACGTCTAAAAGACGTCTTAAAGACGTCCCTTTTTGTCCGCGGACGATTCGGGGACAATGATGGCAATGTCTCTGAGTCATCAAAAAGACAACTAAAAGACGTTCTAGGTCTGGTCCAAAGGACGTCCAAAAGACGTCTAAAAGACATAAAAAAGGACGTCTAAAGTACGTCTTTTGGATGTCCTTTTTACATTTCTTCAGATCTTAAATAAACATTTCTTTTATAACATTTTCTAAGTTGAAATTCAGTAATATTGTATTAAAATTATTTTAAGTTTAATTTTATTTTTTCTAAAATGTGAAGAAATAATGAAAAAATTCCTACGAAGCTGGGATCGAACTCGGATACCTTGGGCTTGAAACACTGCGCCTTAAGCACCTCAGCCGTTTAAGACAGATATGAACCTCTACAAAGTTAACGATCTCACTTGTCAATGAAATGAATTTAACTTAGAAAAATTCTAATGAATTTCACATTCATAAATTTCTAAGTCCAAGTTGAACTTAGAAAATAATATTTTCTATTTATGAAAATTTTTCTATTTTCAAATGTTAAATGAAAAAGACGTCTTTTAGACACCTTAAAGACATCTAATAGCCAAGATATAGAACATGAATAGGACGTCTTAAACTCTTAAAGACGTCTTTTTGTACAAGTCCAAAAGACGTCCGCAAAAAGACATCCTTAGGACGTCTTTTGAACAAGTGTGCCCACTGGGGAGTCGGTTCTACGATTCAGCTCCTGAATTTCTAATTTTTATTCATTTGAACTTAAAATATTTTCAATTATGGGGTGAAAGGTACAGTAGTCGGACACCTCGAAGAAAAAAATTATTTTTAATTAGGCCGGTGGCAGACTACTGTCTGGTTTACCCTAGGTAATAATTAATGTTTGTTTTGAAATTTTAATGATGCATTGATTTTTAAGTAAATTGTAATCTATAAGAAATTAGAAGGGGCGTTCCATGGAATTTTGACAATAATTTAGCGAAAAAGTGATTTAAAAAAAGAAATAAAGTGGAGTAAATAACATTGCCCAAAAGTAAGTGGGCAATGTTGACATTGCCCGGGCACTATCATATTTCACTGAATTTTGTTAAAAATACCCGGGCAATGTCAATGCCTACTGTTGGCATTGTCGACACTGACCGTACATATAGAAGAATTGAAAGGTACACAAAGGGACGCAAAATTTTCACTCTAAATGATTTAATGGGTCCACTTGTAGTTGTAGGAAACATGCACACAAAAAAACCTGATAAATTGGACTTTTTTACAATTTCTTATAGTTACAGGATTTAGTAAAAAAGGAAAATTTTGTAAAAAGAACTATAATAGAATAGTTAGTCTAAATGTACAATGTAGTAATAACTACCAATTTTTACAGTAAAATTAATTAGTTAAGAAGATATTTTAACTATTTGTAATCAGCCATATTAACTGCTTTATTCAGATGTAGTAAGTAGAAACTATAGTTTACATAGTTCGTAACTATCTTAACTAATTAAGATTTAGAGACTAATTAACTAATTATAAATTTTGTAAATGTTCTGTAGCGGGAGCTGATCAAACCATGAATTTACAAGTGAATAATATTTTTAAACACATTTTTAATTAATCTTCACAAAACGCCTAATATTTAAAAGATGAACGAGTATATAGACTTTTAACAGTTGGTAACACTACAATCCTTCCGTCAGAATTAGGACCCCCACATTTTTCAGACGTTTCAGTCGACCCAGGCAGGAAGAGTAAGGAGACCGAACTCTGTGTAGAAAGCGCTTTAAAAATCTCAGAGAAATATGCACGAAAAGTGCCAGGCTCACTGCGTTCTAGTCGACACCAATTAAGTTGATCATGCGAATAAGCTGTGTTCTGTCTCTGTTTCTCGTAGAAATTGTGCGAGTGAGATGTAAGATCTAATGTTTACATTTAGCCGGTCTTAGTGAGATACATATACCATACATTACGTTTTAATAAATATTTTATTTTATTTAAAAAATGTCTTGTTGTGTGCCAGGATGTAAAGAAAGAAAAAGAGTCTAAATTAGGGATTATCATAGGGATTATCCTCTACACTAGGGACAACATGCTTATAGAGCAGGTTTCTCAGTAGAAACAGCCCTCCATTAGGAGGGTAGAATAGAGGGACAAATTAGCAGTGGTGGCTATGCGGTTGGTACATTTCTTGATATTGAAGGTGCCTTCCCTAACACCTCTAGCAAAGTTATCTGCAGGGCAGCCAGGAAGCAAGGTGTGCCCGAGCCGCTAATTAAGTGGATCGACAGCATGCTTCGCAAAAGGGCCCTTGAAGCAGAGTATGGTGGGGCTAGGGTAACAGGCCTTGTCTCAAAAGGGTGCCCACAAGGAGGAGATTGTCAAGGATTGGTGCAATCTAACTGGACTTTCTGTAAACCCAGAGAAAACGAATATAGTAGTTTTCACAAGGAAATATAAGGTACCGAGTTTAAAGAAACCGATCTTTTATGGAAAAGAAATTTCTTTTTCCGAAACGGCTAAGTACCTGGGAGTAATCCTGGATAAAAAGCTGAGTTGGAAAGAATATTTCGAATATCAGTATAGAAGGTTCTGTACTGCTTTTTGGGCGTGTAGAAGGGCGATAGGGTTATCGTGGGGATTAAGGCCTAATATGGTCAACTGGCTCTATCAGATGATTTTAAAACCCAGGTTTCTTCACGCGGTGGTTGTTCGGTGGTCTAGGACTCAACTGATAACGGTTAAAGAGAAACTGGACCAACTGCAAGCAATGATTTTCAGGGGTATTACGGGGGCATGAAGAACACGCCAACACACAGTGGGGCAAAATGTAGTAAGAGGCGTCAAAATTCCGTAACCACGTCAATTTTTAATGAAATTGAATGCACTTTGGTGGCATGAAGCTTCAAGTATCACAGAATTTGAAACCCTTGCCGCATTTCCAAAATTCAAAATGGCGTCTGTGCTGTAAGGGTCTAAATCTGGTTATTTTCGTATTTTTTAAAAGTTATGAACATTGAAACTGAAACAATTTGCACAAATAAATTCTAGAAATGTTGCTAAAGGTACATTCTGGGACTGAGGCCTATACTCGTTAAGAATCTGCATTGCAACTTTCAAAATTCAAAATGGCCGATCGAATATGGACGATCAAACGACAAAAATCCTTATAAATGCATATTAAAAGGAATTATTTTCATGAAAGTCTATACTTCAAGGTTATTTTCGCCACTGATTACGAATCTGATGTCAGATTTTCAAAATTCAAAATGGCCGATCCAATATGGCGGTCGAAATTGGGAAAAATTAGGCAAATCTCAGTATTCCAACAGTTTTCCAGTCGATGATTACGAATCTGCAGTCAGATTTTCAAAATTCAAAATGGCCGATCCAATATGTCTGTCGAAATTATGAAAAATTAGGCAAATGATTCTGATACTCAGTATTCCAACAGTTTTCGAGTCGCTGATCACGAATCTGAGGTCGGAATTTCAAAATTCAAAATGGCCGATAAAACATAAAGGAAGGATTTGTTGAGTATTGATATTTGTTTCTAAGAATCAGTTTCTGCACTAATGGAGGTTGTCGAGTTGATATTTGTTACGTTATTTGAGTACAGCATTTTCATTCGTTGTATGAATAACAAAAATGATAGATTCAAAATTCTCAGAGCTGTATACAGATGAATTCATATTCTAATTTTTCTATCAGAATATCTTTCGATATTTTTTTTTTAATTTAAAAATCAAAATAGAAACAATAAAAAGTAAGCAGTAAACATTGAGAAGCTTCAATTTTAAAATAAAACAATTCCGAACATAATATGATGAAAAGGAACAAAGTAATAAATATTAACAAAAAATAATTGAAGATAGGTTGTAATTAAGGAATAGCATAAATGAGAAAATGGAGAATAAAATTTAAAAAACGTCAACAGCATCAACGAAGTCCACTCAAGTTTAAGAAAAAAGACTGTCTGAATACAGAAGTTTCGTACAAATAAAAAATATCTATCTAGACATTCTCTTTAAACTTACTTTGTTACCATGGTAAAGAGTTAAATAAAATTGTCAATCCTCAGTTCATAATTACTGAGTATCAGAATCATTTGCCTAATTTTTCATAATTGCGACAGACATATTGGATAGGCCAATTTAAATTTTGAAAATCTGACTGCAGATTCGTAATCAGCGACTCGAAAACTGTTGGAATACTGAGTTTTAGAATGATTTGCCTAATTTATCATAATTTCTACCGCCATATTGGATTGGACATTTTGAAAATCTGACCTCAGATTCGTAATCAGCGACTCGAAAACTGTTGGAATACATAGTATCAGAATGATTTGCCTAATTTTTTATAATTTAGACCGCCATATTGGATCGGCTACTTTTAATTTTGAAAATCTGACCTCAGATTCGTAATCAGCGGCGAAAATAACCTTGGAGTATAGGCTTTCATGTAAAGAATTCCTTTTAAAATTCATTTATAAGGATTTTTGTCATTTGATCGTCCATATTGGATCAGCCATTTTGAATTTTGAAAGTTGTAATGCAGATTCTTAACGAGTTTAGGCCTCAGTCCCAAAATATACCTTTAGTAACATTTATAGAATTTATTTGTGCAAATTGATTCAGTTTCAATGTTCCTAAGTTTTAAAAAATATGAAATTAACCAAATATAGGACCTTACAGCACAGACGCCATTTTGAATTTTGGAAATGCGGCAAGGGTTTCAAATTATGTGATACTTGAAGCTTTATGCCACCAAAGTGCATTCATTTTCATTAAAAATTGACGTGGTTACAGAATTTTGACGCCTCTTACTACATTTTGCCCCACTAAGCAACAGCTGCGTTGGAATTCATACTAGCCGAAGTACCTCTTCATATTGCTGCAGTGAAAAAGGCTGCTCTTACTATGAGCAGGTTAACCGCGCAGGGAAGGTGGAAGTTTTGTGGTAAACACACCAAGCTTCCACGCTCAATTCTATCAATCCCACACTGAAAAACTGTTGGTAGAGCAGTTCCGCTATTGACTGTTGTGCAGCGCTACTTAACTTTAAACTCACAGCTCTATCAAAATTAGGCGAGTTGCTCTCCTAAACTTGACTACCAATGGCGTTGGCGAGCGGCTGCTTGACAAAAAGGTCAGCAGCTCTATCAAAAAGGAGAGTAACTCGCCCAAAAATAAAGTGAGCTGTGCGATTCTTTTTAACGCAGCAGTTCACCGCATTGGGCGTACAGCTCTACCAACAGTTTTTAAGTGCAGAATTAAGAATCGTGCAAGATAGAATGATCAAGAGGGTGGAATTCAAACCCAGGGTGTCTAACGGTCAGGGAAAAGTCAGGGAATGTCAGAAAATTTCATTAAAAGTCAGGGAAATTTCTAAAAATTTATACAAAAATTAATACTATATTATGCAACAAGGGAGGTAACCTCGTTCATGACCTCGCACAATATTGAAAAACGAGTCGTTTTTCAATATTGTGCTCGGTACATAAACTCGGACTTACCTCCCTTGTTGCATACTTTGCTTTATACAAGAAAGGCGTATTATGGTTACTCTATGCTACCTGTACCTGTGCATGCTTAGTTCTCCCATATAACCCAGCTGGTCAATAAAGTAACCATTATTGCCTAGGGAGATATAGGGTACTTTATTGACCTGTGTGCGGTAAATAATGTACCCTTTATCTCCCTAGGGCTATAATGGTTACTTTATTGACTGCTGGGTTATAAGGGGAACTTAGTACGCGCCTATACAGGTAGATAAAAAGGACCATAATACGCCTGAGTTGTATAAAATTTTTTGTGAATAAAAATTTTTTTAATTTAACAAAACTTAGAAGATTTTCATTATCGTTTTATTTCTATCATTAGATATTAATTTATTGTTAAATATGTCAATTACCATATTTTTGTCGCAAGAAAGCTTGCATTTTTTTTCAGGGAAAAAGTCAGGGAATTTTTTTCTCAATCCTTGTTAGACACCCTGAAACCCCGCTTTAAGATCATTACACCTTCCACACGGAGTAATAATAAGGAGACTGTACTACCAGTGAGATACCGTGCCAAATGTCTGCCTTGGTTCACTGAGTAGTAAAGACTTCTCAAAAATAAAGCGCTTGCGCAGTTTGCAACTATCTTCGTCACTCTTGAAAGAACGATGAGAGAGATCATTATTTTGACGTAAGAGCTAGAAAGTGTGGTTATGTTTTATTGTTGACAACAGCAACTATACAGGAAAATCAAGATTTAAATAAGAAAAAATATTATTTAACAAACTGCAAAGAGAAGAGTAAGTACAATATATTATAATATTAATAAATTTTAATATAGGTGTGAGTAGATATTAATAAAAAGATTATTTTTGTCGAACCGGAGTAATTCTTTTCTTTGTATGATAAAGTGAATGAATACAATATAATATAATGCTATAATCGCTATAATGCTAATATAATTAATATCTACTCACACATTTCCTATATTACTATTTATTAATATTATTTAATGGTATAATATATATTGTCAACAGTAAAACATAACCACACTTTCCAACTCGCACGTCAAAATAATGATCTCTCTCATCGTTCTTTCAAGAGTGACGAAGATAGTTGCAAACTGCACATGCGCGTTATTTTTGAAAAGTCATTACTACTCAGTGAACCAAGGCAGAAATATGGCACCAGTTTGACTAGGGGATACGCTGGAGAGCAGTCTCCTTATTATTACTCCGTGACCTTCCAGAACTGACTGCAGGCCCGGTTAACTCTATTGTATGAATACGGCAGTTTTTGGCGCCACCTACCACCAACATAGTAACTAATTTTACCCCAGCTTGTATATCTATATCTATTATATATATATGTATACAGTTTATCTATATCTATTGTATGTATAGATATACAAGCTGGGGTAAATTAAGTTACTATGTTGGTGGTAGGTGGCGCCAAAAACTGCCGTATTCATACAATAGAGTTAACCGGGCCTGACTGACTGGAAGAAACATGGAGAATAGACTACAGGAGACCAATCTAGTGTATATTAAAATGAGTGAATTCTTGTCGTAAGCTCTTACTTATAAAACATCTCGTGCGCGGCGCAGCAATCGCATACATACTTGAAGTTTTAAAGTGAACACACCATTAGAATTCGACTGTCGATAAACCGGTTGTACTCGGAGAGGTTTTCTACAGTTTCCCTTTCCACTGGCGAGAAAACCCATTAGGTATGTTTTCGTTGCCTGCACTAAGTGTAACTTTTACACCACCTCAAGAGTAGGTGCAGAAAGTGTAGCGAAATGTATGGTAAAATTACGTCACATCCGGCAAAGAGAACAGCATAGTGCAGGTTAGGTGTTAAAGTGTAAAAAGTGCAGGCAACGAAAACATACCTATTGACGGGTGGTCCAGGCAAATGCGAGTACTCCTAACCTCAAAGTCGTTCTGTAGAAACGCAAAAACAAGTTGGTATATAAGAGTGTGTGTTCTGACAGTTGGCTAAGCCTGAAGTCATTTAAAAAAAAGAAAAAAAAATAATCGAGTATAATAATTTATTTTGAGAATTTTTATTAAAATAATTGATATACAAATTATTGAATTAAGAAAAACTTTTGAAAATAATTGAAATTTTGCCATGATTTTTATTAAAATTTTTGAAAATATTTTAATTTTTGTGATGAATACTATTATTTACGAAAATAATTGAATTTTGCAATGAATTTTAGTAAAATTCCTCAAAATAATAGAACTTTGTTGAAGATTATTGTTATTTATTTCTAAAGATAATTGAATTGTTGACCACAATTTTTAAAATTATTTGAAAATAATTAAATACCGTCAACTGGAGTTATTTTGTGCATCCGGGGGCTATTTTGTGCACGCGAGTTTTTTAATGAAAAAAATTATTAAAATGAATTATTTTAATGAAGCTGAAGCTGGCACCCAGTTATCAGCACCCACTTATTTTTTCAAAATTTTATGTTGGCAATGAAACAAAAGAAAACCATAGCTGAGAAAATCAAACGGTTCTAACAGAATGTATATTCTTCAAAGGTTATACATTAAAAACAATTAAATACAAATCAATAAAAAAAAAAATCTAAAAGGATTTTCATTTCTAATGCAGAGAAAAATAATAAAATAAATAAAAAAAAGCATAATAATCACATATAATTAAAAATAAAATAAAATTAATTAATAATTAATTAATTAAATTTAATTAATTAATTAAATTAATTAATTAATTGGGTCAGTCCATTGACTTTCGTCTGAGAGTCGTTGCGACCATATTTTAAAAAATTATAATTTTCATATATGTGAAACTCGATGATTTTCTGATTTCATTAATCATAATATTATGTTACAAATTTTATTTCGTTTAATAATATTAATTATCAAAAATAGGTTGTTCACGATGTGATTTCGTAACCTTAAATTTTGCAACTTTTTAAAAGTCGTTATTATTCAAAAACTATTAAATATTAGGGGTTGGTACTTACCACAAATATAAATCTTTCCATTATGCACGTTCTAATGACCAAAATGAACTAAAAATTCTATAATTTGTGGACGAAAATTGATTTTAAAAATTTTTTTATCCAAAAAAATTACACTTTTTGTTTCACTTACAACTTTTTTGTCGGACCTCAAAAAAATTTGGGGTTTTGCAAATATTTCTTTAAGAACATAATTTATCTTCTATTGAAATTTAGCGAAGGTGTTTTTCTTCGTTTTCGAAATAATAATTATAAAAAATTTTGTATGCAAAAAGGTTAATTCTAAGACTTGAAGTTGATATTGACACTAAAATAACAATGCTTGTTGTTTATTTCAAGCATTATAATTAACCTTTTTGAACAAAATTTTTTATAATTATTATTTTGAGAACGAAGAAAAACACCTTCGTCAAATTTCAATAGGAGATAAATTATGTTCTTAAAGAAATATTTGCAAAACCCCAAATTTTTTTGAGGTCCGACAAAAAAGTTGTAAGTGAAACAAAAAGTGTAATTTTTTTGGATAAAAAAATTTTTAAAATCAATTTTCGTCCACAAATTATAGAATTTTTAGTTCATTTTGGTCATTAGAACGTGCATAATGGAAAGATTTATATTTGTGGTAAGTACCAACCCCTAATATTTAATAGTTTTTGAATAATAACGACTTTTAAAAAGTTGCAAAATTTAAGGTTACGAAATCACATCGTGAACAACCTATTTTTGATAATTAATATTATTAAACGAAATAAAATTTGTAACATAATATTATGATTAATGAAATCAGAAAATCATCGAGTTTCACATATATGAAAATTATAATTTTTTAAAATATGGTCGCAACGACTCTCAGACGAAAGTCAATGGACTGACCCATTTAATTTAATTTTTGTGGCCACTTGACCGGGAAACCGGGAAATGACCGGGAATTGAAAAATTGACCGGGATAACCGGGAAATTACCGGGAAATTTGATACTAAACCGGGAATTTATTTTTTATTTTTAATTTTATTTTTAAACTGACCCAAACAAAATTTTTTTTTTAATTTTTACTCGAGAAGTATATTGTACATAAGTAGGTATAGTAGAGAATACATAAATTAACAGACTTTTGTTAGGGATGAAGAGGGGTTTATGAGAAAATAATATACTTATTTAAATTTAAAGAAATCCTTTTATTTTAAGCGGATTTTTCTTTTAGTATTTATTCCACAGGATTTTTCTCATAATTTTTATTATTTTGCATACGCTTATTTCAGTTTTAAAGAATCAATCATAAAGTTCAATATGAAAATTTTTAGTTCATTTAAAAAATAAGAAATTTGTAAAATAGTAAAAATTTATTATTTTTTTACAATTTTCATATTATTGTCAGTTCGGAAAAATGTCAAAAAAATGTTATCTCTAAATGAGCTCAATATATTGATTAGTTTAAATTTGTAATATGCATAATACACAATAATTAAAGATAATTTTTTTTGTTTGTTATTAATATTTTTAATATTTCAAACTAAAATATTGTTTTAATGTATTATACAATGACCGGGAAATAAAAAAAAATTGACCGGGAAAACCGGGAAAAAACCGGGAATTCAATTTTCTACAAAAAGTGGCCACCCTTTATTTATTAATGCTTATATGATTTTTATTTTAATTGTATTTAGAAAAAATGTCATTACAATAAGTTAATAATAATAATAGTAATAAATAACAATATATTATTGCCTATATTTAAAAAAAAAGTTTAAATATTAATTAAAAAATAATTAATAAAAAAAAGCAAACCAAAAATAGATACCTAGTTTTTGTTGAAATACTATTGTGAAATTAATATAGACCAAAAAAATTTAATTAGACCGCGGGACAAGACCATTGGGCCTTAAAAAATGATTTTTTCTGGAAAAAACCAATTTTTTAATTTTGAAAAAATTCACAATTTCTTCCTTGACTATTTTTAACTATCGATTTTTATTGAAATACTTTTGTCACATTAGTATAAACCTAAAAAATTTTATTAGACCGCGGGACAAGACCATTGGGCCTTAAAGAATGATTTTTTCTAAAAAAAACCAAACTTCTAATTTTGAAAAAATTCAAATTTTCTTCCTTGACTATTTTTAACTATCGATTTTTGTTGAAATAATTTGTCAGATTAGTATAAACCTTAAAAATTTTATTAGACCGCTAGACAAGACCACTGGGCCTCAAAAAATTATTTTTTCTGGAAAAAACCAATTTTTTAATTTTGAAAAAATTCACAATTTCTTCCTTGACTATTTTTAACTATCGATTTTTATTGAAATACTTTTGTCACATTAGTATAAACCTAAAAAATTTTATTAGACCGCGGGACAAGACCATTGGGCCTTAAAGAATGATTTTTTCTAAAAAAAACCAAACTTCTAATTTTGAAAAAATTCAAATTTTCTTCCTTGACTATTTTTAACTATCGATTTTTATTGAAATACTTTTGTCAGATTAGTATAAACCTTAAAAATTTTATTAGACCGCTAGACAAGACCACTGGGCCTCAAAAAATTATTTTTTCTGGAAAAAACCAATTTTTTAATTTTGAAAAAATTCACATCTTCTTCCTTGACTATTTTTAACTATCGATTTTTGTTGAAATACTTTTGTCTGATTAGTATAAACCTTAAAAATTTTAATAGACCGCTAGACAAGACCACTGGGCCTCAAAAAATTATTTTTTCTGGAAAAAACCAATTTTTTAATTTTGAAAAAATTCACAATTTCTTCCTTGACTATTTTTAACTATCGATTTTTGTTGAAATACTTTTGCCACATTAGTATAAACCTTAAAAATTTTATTAGACCGCGGGACAAGACCATTGGGCCTTAAAAAATGATTTTTTCTGGAAAAAACCAATTTTTTAATTTTGAAAAAATTCACAATTTCTTCCTTGACTATTTTTAACTATCGATTTTTATTGAAATACTTTTGTCACATTAGTATAAACCTAAAAAATTTTATTAGACCGCGGGACAAGACCATTGGGCCTTAAAGAATGATTTTTTCTAAAAAAAACCAAACTTCTAATTTTGAAAAAATTCAAATTTTCTTCCTTGACTATTTTTAACTATCGATTTTTGTTGAAATAATTTGTCAGATTAGTATAAACCTTAAAAATTTTATTAGACCGCTAGACAAGACCACTGGGCCTCAAAAAATTATTTTTTCTGGAAAAAACCAATTTTTTAATTTTGAAAAAATTCACAATTTCTTCCTTGACTATTTTTAACTATCGATTTTTATTGAAATACTTTTGTCACATTAGTATAAACCTAAAAAATTTTATTAGACCGCGGGACAAGACCATTGGGCCTTAAAGAATGATTTTTTCTAAAAAAAACCAAACTTCTAATTTTGAAAAAATTCAAATTTTCTTCCTTGACTATTTTTAACTATCGATTTTTATTGAAATACTTTTGTCAGATTAGTATAAACCTTAAAAATTTTATTAGACCGCTAGACAAGACCACTGGGCCTCAAAAAATTATTTTTTCTGGAAAAAACCAATTTTTTAATTTTGAAAAAATTCACATCTTCTTCCTTGACTATTTTTAACTATCGATTTTTGTTGAAATACTTTTGTCTGATTAGTATAAACCTTAAAAATTTTAATAGACCGCGGGACAAGACCAATGGGCCTTAAAAAATGATTTTTTCTGGAAAAAACCAATTTTTTAATTTTGAAAAAATTCACAATTTTTTCCTTGACTATTTTTAACTATCGATTTTTGTTGAAATACTTTTGCCACATTAGTATAAACCTAAAAAATTTTATTAGACCGCGGGACAAGACCATTGGGCCTTAAAGAATGATTTTTTCTAAAAAAAACCAAACTTCTAATTTTGAAAAAATTCAAATTTTCTTCCTTGACTATTTTTAACTATCGATTTTTGTTGAAATACTTTTGTCAGATTAGTATAAACCTTAAAAATTTTATTAGACCGCGGGACAAGACCACTGGGCCTCAAAAAATTATTTTTTCTGGAAAAAGACAATTTTTTAATTTTGAAAAAATTCACAATTTCTTCCTTGACTATTTTTAACTATCGATTTTTATTGAAATACTTTTGTCACATTAGTATAAACCTAAAAAATTTTAATAGACCGCGGGACAAGACCATTGGGCCTTAAAGAATGATTTTTTCTAAAAAAAACCAAACTTCTAATTTTGAAAAAATTCAAATTTTCTTCCTTGACTATTTTTAACTATCGATTTTTGTTGAAATACTTTTGTCAGATTAGTATAAACCTTAAAAATTTTATTAGACCGCGGGACAAGACCACTGGGCCTCAAAAAATTATTTTTTCTGGAAAAAGACAATTTTTTAATTTTGAAAAAATTCACAATTTCTTCCTTGACTATTTTTAACTATCGATTTTTATTGAAATACTTTTGTCACATTAGTATAAACCTAAAAAATTTTATTAGACCGCGGGACAAGACCATTGGGCCTTAAAGAATGATTTTTTCTAAAAAAAACCAAACTTCTAATTTTGAAAAAATTCAAATTTTCTTCGTTGACTATTTTTAACTATCGATTTTTGTTGAAATACTTTTGCCAGATTAGTATAAACCTTAAAAATTTTATTAGACCGCGAGACAAGACCACTGGGCCTCAAAAAATTATTTTTTCTGGAAAAAACCAATTTTTTAATTTTGAAAAAATTCACATCTTCTTCCTTGACTATTTTTAACTATCGATTTTTGTTGAAATACTTTTGTCTGATTAGTATAAACCTTAAAAATTTTAATAGACCGCGGGACAAGACCAATGGGCCTTAAAAAATGATTTTTTTTGGAAAAAACCAATTTCTTAATTTTGAAAAAATTCACAATTTCTTCCTTGACTATTTTTAACTATCGATTTTTGTTGAAATACTTTTGTCACATTAGTATAAACCTAAAAAATTTTATTAGACCGCGGGACAAGACCATTGGGCCTCAAAAAATTATTTTTTCTGGAAAAACCCAATTTTTTAATTTTGAAAAAATTCACAATTTCTTCCTTGACTATTTTTAACTATCAATTTTTGTTGAAATACTTTTTTCAGATTAGTATAAAACTAAAAATAATTATTAGACCGCGGGACAAGATCATTGGGCCTTAAAAAATGATTTTTTCGGGAAAAACACAAATTTCTTAATTTTGAAAAAATTCACAATTTCTTCCTTGACTATTTTTAACTATCGATTTTTGTTGAAATACTTTTGTCAGATTAGTATATATCTAAAAAATTTTATTAGACCGCGGGACAAGACCATTGGGTCTTAAAAAATGATTTTTTCTGGAAAAAACCAATTTTTTAATTTTGAAAAAATTCACAATTTCTTCCTTGACTATTTTTAACTATCGATTTTTGTTGAAATACTTTTGTCACATTAGTATATACCTAAAAAATTTTATTAGACCGCGGGCAAGACAATTGGGCCTTAAAAAATGATTTTTTCTGGAAAAACCCAATTTTTTAAGTTTGAAAAAATTCACAATTTTTTCCTTGACTATTTTTAACTTTCGATTTTTGTTGAAATACTTTTGTCACATTAGTATCAACCTTAAAAATTTTATTAGACCGCGGGACAAGACCACTGGGCCTCAAAAAATTATTTTTTCTGGAAAAAACCAATTTTTTAATTTTGAAAAAATTCACATTTTCTTCCTTGACTATTTTTAACTATCGATTTTTGATGAAATACTTTTTTCAGATTAGTCTTAAACTAAAAATAATTATTAGACCGCGGGACAAGATCATTGGGCCTTAAAAAATGATTTTTTCGGGAAAACCCAAATTTTTTAATTTTGAAAAAATTCACAATTTCTTCCTTGACTATTTTTAACTATCGATTTTTGTTGAAATACTTTTGTCAGATTAGTATATATCTAAAAAATTTTATTAGACCGCGGGACAAGACCATTGGGTCTTAAAAAATTATTTTTTCTGGAAAAAAACCAATTTTTTAATTTTGAAAAAATTCACAATTTCTTCCTTGACTATTTTTAACTATCGATTTTTGTTGAAATACTTTTGTCACATTAGTATAAAACTAAAAATAATTATTAGACCGCGGGACAAGATCATTGGGACTTAAAAAATGATTTTTTCGGGAAAACCCAAATTTTTTAATTTTGAAAAAATTCACAATTTCTTCCTTGACTATTTTTAACTATCGATTTTTGTTGAAATACTTTTGTCAGATTAGTATATATCTAAAAAATTTTATTAGACCGCGGGACAAGACCATTGGGTCTTAAAAAATGATTTTTTCTGGAAAAAACCAATTTTTTAATTTTGAAAAAATTCACAATTTCTTCCTTGACAATTTTTAACTATCGATTTTTGTTGAAATACTTTTGTCACATTAGTATATACCTAAAAAATTTTATTAGACCGCGGGACAAGACCATTGGGTCTTAAAAAATGATTTTTTCTGGAAAAACCCAATTTTTTAAGTTTGAAAAAATTCACAATTTTTTCCTTGACTATTTTTAACTATCGATTTTCGTTGAAATACTTTTGTCACATTAGTATCAACCTTAAAAATTTTATTAGACCGCGGGACAAGACCACTGGGCCTCAAAAAATTATTTTTTCTGGAAAAAACCAATTTTTTAATTTTGAAAAAATTCACATTTTCTTCCTTGACTATTTTTAACTATCGATTTTTGATGAAATACTTTTTTCAGATTAGTCTTAAACTAAAAATAATTATTAGACCGCGGGACAAGACCAATGAGCCTTGAAGAATGATTTTTTTTTGGAAAAAACCAATTTTTGAAATTTTGAAAAAATTCACAATTTCTTCCTTGACTATTTTTAACTATCAATTTTTGTTGAAATACTTTTTTCAGATTAGTATAAAACTAAAAATAATTATTAGACCGCGGGACAAGATCATTGGGCCTTAAAAAATGATTTTTTCGGGAAAAACCCAATTTTTTAATTTTGAAAAAATTCACAATTTTTTCCTTGACTATTTTTAACTATCAATTTTTGTTGAAATACTTTTTTCAGATTAGTATAAAACTAAAAATAATTATTAGACCGCGGGACAAGATCATTGGGCCTTAAAAAATGATTTTTTCTGGAAAAACCCAATTTTTTAATTTTGAAAAAATTCACAATTTCTTCCTTGACTATTTTTAACTATCGATTTTTGTTGAAATACTTTTGTCAGATTAGTATATATCTAAAAAATTTTATGAGACCGCGGGACAAGACCATTGGGTCTTAAAAAATGATTTTTTCTGGAAAAAACCAATTTTTTAATTTTGAAAAAATTCACAATTTCTTCCTTGACTATTTTTAACTATCGATTTTTGTTGAAATACTTTTGTCACATTAGTATATACCTAAAAAATTTTATTAGACCGCGGGACAAGACCACTGGGCCTCAAAAAATTATTTTTTCTGGAAAAAACCAATTTTTTAATTTTGAAAAAATTCACATTTTCTTCCTTGACTATTTTTAACTATCGATTTTTGATGAAATACTTTTTTCAGATTAGTCTTAAACTAAAAATAATTATAAGACCGCGGGACAAGACCAATGGGCCTTGAAGAATGATTTTTTCTGGAAAAAAACCAATTTTTGAAATTTTGAAAAAATTCACAATTTCTTCCTTGACTATTTTTAACTATCAATTTTTGTTGAAATACTTTTTTCAGATTAGTATAAAACTAAAAATAATTATTAGACCGCGGGACAAGATCATTGGGCCTTAAAAAATGATTTTTTCGGGAAAAACCCAATTTTTTAATTTTGAAAAAATTCACAATTTTTTCCTTGACTATTTTTAACTATCAATTTTTGTTGAAATACTTTTTTCAGATTAGTATAAAACTAAAAATAATTATTAGACCGCGGGACAAGATCATTGGGCCTTAAAAAATGATTTTTTCGGGAAAAACCCAATTTTTTAATTTTGAAAAAATTCACAATTTCTTCCTTGACTATTTTTAACTATCGATTTTTGTTGAAATACTTTTGTCAGATTAGTATATATCTAAAAAATTTTATTAGACCGCGGGACAAGACCACTGGGCCTCAAAAAATTATTTTTTCTGGAAAAAACCAATTTTTTAATTTTGAAAAAATTCACATTTTCTTCCTTGACTATTTTTAACTATCGATTTTTGATGAAATACTTTTTTCAGATTAGTCTTAAACTAAAAATAATTATTAGACCGCGGGACAAGACCAATGGGCCTTGAAGAATGATTTTTTCGGGAAAAACCCAATTTTTTAATTTTGAAAAAATTCACAATTTCTTCCTTGACTATTTTTAACTATCGATTTTTGTTGAAATACTTTTGTTAGATTAGTATAAACCTTAAAAATTTTATTAAACCGCGGGACAAGACCATTGGGCCTTAAAAAATGATTTTTTCTGGAAAAAACCAATTTTTTAATTTTGAAAAAATTCACAATTTCTTCCTTGACTATTTTTAACTATCGATTTTTGTTGAAATACTTTTTTCACATTAGTATATACCTAAAAAATTTTATTAGACCGCGGGACAAGATCATTGGGCCTTAAAAAATGATTTTTTCTGGAAAAACCCAATTTTTTAAGTTTGAAAAAATTCACAATTTTTTCCTTGACTATTTTTAACTATCGATTTTTGTTGAAATACTTTTGTCACATTAGTATAAAACTAAAAATAATTATTAGACCGCGGGACAAGATCATTGGGACTTAAAAAATGATTTTTTCGGGAAAACCCAAATTTTTTAATTTTGAAAAAATTCACAATTTTTTCCTTGACTATTTTTAACTATCGATTTTTGTTGAAATACTTTTGTCACATTAGTATATACCTAAAAAATTTTATTAGACCGCGGGACAAGACCATTGGGTCTTAAAAAATGATTTTTTCTGGAAAAACCCAAACTTTTAATTTTAAAAAAATTCACATTTTCTTCCTTGACTTTTTATAACTATCGATTTGTGGTTTGCTTTATTTCTTGTTAATATTTTTTTAATTAATATTTAAACTTTTTTTTTTAAATATAGGCAATAATATATTGTTATTTATTACTATTATTATTTTTATTAACTTATTGTAATGACATTTTTTCTGAATACAAATAAAATAAAAATCATATAAATATTAATAAATAATAATTTTAATTTTTTTTTAAATTATATGTGATTATTATGCTTTTTCTGTATTTATTTTATTATTTTTCTCTGCAGCAGAAATGAAAATCCTTTGAGAATTTTTTTTATTGATTTGTATTCAATTGTTTTTAATGTATAACCTTTGAAGAATATACATTCTGTTAGAGCCGTTTGCTTTTCTCAGCTATGGTTTTCTTTTGTTTCATTGCCAACATAAAATTTTGAAAAAATAAGTGGGTGCTGATAACTGGGTGCCAGCTTCAGCTTCATATTATTTTAATCTGCTATTTTGTAAAATGAAAGTTTGATTACATGACAATAGAGAGCACTAAATGTTATTATTTAATTCTTTGTTAATTAGGAGAAAAAAATTCCTAAAAACGGAAAATTTGTTTAAAAAATTTTAAAAGTTTGGAAAAATTATACCAGATCTTCTAGAGTTTTAATGTGTCTCATAAACTGTGTTACATATTTGTTTTCAATTGTGTTGTGATGATTCATACGTAATGCGCTAACTTTTTATTCATTATTTTAAGAGAAAAGTGGAAAAAACTGAAAAACCAGGATTCCATGGGGCTATTTTGTGCACTTAAAAAAATCAAATATTTTTCATAAATATTTTATTTAGTAAGTAAAGAAGATTCTGTTTATCATTTTTATACATTTTTGCCTTACTTTTCTGTCAAAAAACTGTAAATACGTTAATTAAAATCATTAAAACGATTAAAAGCTCTACCGGTGCACAACGTAACCTCAAAAAATGAACATTAATTAATATTTATAAGTTTTTCAAATTAGTTTTAAAACTATTTTCTCGTTTCTCTTAAAATAACTTGAAAAGCATATTAGATATTAAATTGTTATCTATTTAACCTTAAAAATATTTATTTCAAGTTTTTTAAAAATATCATTCAAAACCATTAAAAAAGCTCCTATTGAAATGATGTTTTAAAGTTATTTATAAGTGTTTAAACGATCATTTTATAATTATATTAGTATATTATTATAAAAATTTTACTAGGTCATTCGTTTTTTAATTTACTCTCAAATATATACACAAAAGATTTCATGAAGCAGAAACGATAAAAAAAATTTTTTACGCAACATTATAGAAAAACAAAGTTCGATGCACAAAATAGCCCCATCCCGGGAGTTATTGTGTTCACGACTTTCAATGACTATAACTAAGACAAAGAATTTTTTTCTTTGCAAAATTTATAGGAAACCTTCAGAAGGATGTCCAAAACATATGTCAAAAGTTGATTTTCTTTATTCTCTTAATTCTGAATTTAAATAAATCTTTGAATAAAAAAAGCTATTTGGTGCACAAAATAGCCCCGCTTGACGGTATCTGCAAAAATTTAATTTATTTTTAAAATAACTGAATTCTTGTGCGGTAAATATTGTTATTTGTGAAAATAATTGTAATTTCGGCGAAGAATTTTTATATTTATAAAGACAATTGAAATATTAAAGAGAATTCAACTTTAAACGTCAAGAAAATAAATCTCATTTTAAAGAATTTTAATTTTTCAAGGTTTTGTTATAAAATTCAAGATTATTATACATGGTTCCTTTTTTAACTGTTTTCATTGACATGGATCTCATGTCAATGAGATGATGATGTTATGTACATAATTTTTAATAACAAGGAATACACTTAACTCCAAGTTATGTAGTTATGTAATTCAAATTCCTGTTCATGTGTTCAAATATTATCACTTCACTAAATTATTTTCATTATTTAAATCAACATTAAATAATGTTATGATCATTTTTAACTTAAAAAGCTTAAAATTACAGTTAGACTTAGGTTATGTTTCTCTGCGTTCATAGAAAATAATTGACATAAACTGCTAGGGGTATGTATGCGATTCTTTCGCCACCTATAGGGATGTTTAGTGTACTAGCGATGAACTTCCGACAAATCGCAGCGCACCTTTTGTGAAGTACATGCATGGGAGATTGGTCTCCTGTAGTCTATTCTCCATGGGAAGAAAGGTGACAAAATCAAATAACTTTTGATTGGAAGCTTGTTGTCAAAATAACAGTTTTTTACCGACAGAGAAAAAAAATATCGACAACTAGGTAAGAAATAATAGTTAGTGGAATTTAACGATCACTCCGAGTCAAGGAAATTAAATAAAAGAAAATCAATTTTTGATCGTAAAATTCCACTAGCTACTAAAACACGAATGAGTGATAGAATCATCTCTACACCTAGGTATGAAACAGTTCTTTCAACTGCATAAATCTTATAAAAATAGTATTAATGAAAATAGTAAGTCTAACTTACTTTGCAACTACCTAAAAGTGGATATTTATACTCCAGAAATTCCAAAAATAACTATTTTTAACAGTTATTTTTTACTATTGCATTATTGATGACTCATTTACAAGTATAACGTGTAAAGTATATAAAAAACAGAATCAGGTAGGAGAAAACAAAAAATGGACCTTAATAAATACTAAAAATTAAGTAAATAATTTTATTTTACTTTTTTTAAATAGTTAATTTAACTGTTTTTTACAGTTGCTTCAACTACAATTTGTTACTGGCGCCTCTCGGAACTATGTAAACTAGTTACTATTTACTACAACTAAATGAAGCAGTTAATATGGCTGAATACAAATAGTTAAAATAACTTGCATGTTTCCTGCAACTACAAGTGGACCCTTTAGAGCCAGTTTCACACTTACAGGTAATTTATTTAATCAATTCCTGCGCGATTAATGTCAGAAGTGTAAACTGGCTGTAAATCTTTGAAAGAAGCTTTCCATCCCCATTTAGATGCGTTTTTCGCAATTGTAAATACCCTCTATATGAATGTTGTGCAGCAATTTTTTAATTTTTAAAAATAAAAAATTTTTGTTTAAAATTTAAAAAAATTATAAATAAATAGGTACAGTAGGGACCTCATTATTCGAACCCCTATTATCTGAATTATCGATTATCTGGAAAAATTGCAAATAATTTTTTTTAATTATAAAGTTTATCAGCATTTGATACCATAAATTTTCTAAAAATTAGAGTTTCGATACTTAAGAACATGTCCCTGCTATGAAGAAATTGTGTGTGTTATGAGTATTTCAGTTTCGTTGGGTCAATGCTTCAGGATTTATGTTTTTTTATTAAATAATCATCTGTAATTTTCATGGACATAAGAAATATAGGGACAGGCCTCAAAGTAAAAATATGGGCGAGGGGGGTATGTTGTCAGATCAGAAGGGAAAACGCTACGTTGGCTGACTCTCCCCGCATCTATATGCCAATAATTCTTACATCCATGGTAATTTTTGTTTATTTTTAAATTTTCAATATTTTTCGATACACCATTTTAACCCCTTGAGCTCAGTACTACACGGAAAAAATAAGTTCAGCAGATTTTACGAAACTAATTTCGCACTAGCGGATATTTAAGATTCCTTGACGAAGTTTTTCAAAAACCCAGAAACTTTCACTACTTTCAGCAGAACAATTGTCGAGAAACTGCAACCAGTGTTGTAATTTATAAAACAAGCTTGAATGTAGAAATGTTTCGTATTTTCTGGTGAACATTTTATCAGAAAATGGTAAAAATGTTTCGTGCAATCTAAAAACGCGTGGTTTGAGTTTCCACTTCGCTGTCTATCGTGAATTCTCGAACACAAAGTTTCGTAAAATTCTATACGGGGTGTACCAAAAGTCGCGTTATAAATAGATATGTTGAAGCTTGTCTCGTCGCGTCGGTATTAACTTGTCTGCTGTATATAGAGATAATATGTGGAAGGAAAAAGAGAACTGCTTTACCTGCCGGTAACATTTGGATAATTGTTTTCTTTTACGTATTTCACATTTCATTGTTCCAAATTCGTAACATTTTTATGTGCTTTTGTAATCCAAACTTTTAATTATTATTAATTTCTTTTAATTTACAGTCCAATAAATTTTATAGTTTATCATAATATTTACCAATGACAATATATATATTAATTTCTCAAGTTTTAACTGTTATTACTTCAAATTTTAGACAATTTAATATAAACATTTTTTGAGTTTGAATTTAATTTTGAAAATTTTTTGTCAATTTATTTATAATTTAAAATTAAGAATAAAATTATTTTCTAAAAATTGAAAAATTTTATAGAGATTTTATAACTAATTATAATCAAAAAATGTTATTTTAAAAACCATAAAATATTTTGTATAACTTTTAAAAAAATGATTTTTTTTTAAATTAATATTCAGTATATTGACATTTCTCACAAGTGCAGTTTTAATCTCCTCAGTTAGTATATAAAGAAACTCAATTCTTTCATCTACAAGTGCGAGTTATATTGTATGTGCGTTGCGTCAGAATTCGTTTATATGTATGCGTATTTCCGTTAAGTTAGTGTCAGAATAAAATAAGCCAATCCAAGCGAACCATTGCGTTGTAGAGTGCAGTCACATGTGTCGAACCAATCATCTATCTCCTATAGAAGACGAGAAAAAATGGTCTTGAGAGCTCATTGGTACATTAAGAAATTCTTTTTTCTGCTTTATTCGTTTTTTTCTCCGTGAATATTTTTTTCCGTGGCGCATGCGCTTCAGGCTAAACATTTTACAAAACTCTTGAATTAGAACGTCCAACCGATCATTTGTGAATTCCATAGAATTTTTTTTGAGTTTTCGAGAAACGCAGTCATCATATATTACTATTGATTCTGTTTTATCTTATACTAAACTCCTCTCCGTATCCGCTATTCCAAAATTAGTTTCGTAAAATGTACTAAATTAATTTTTTCCGTGTACTGCAATTTTTATAAATGAATATGTTGTTCTTTTGTCATTTATTATTATAATGATAACCGGCAACAATTCACGCGTTGACTCGCACGTTTAACTTTTTTTGTAAAATATTTTATGCTTCTTTTTAGAAAAATTGTCCAAAAGCCTGAAACTTTAAAAAAATTTTGTTATATTTTGTACTCACGTGGAAATTTTTAGTAGGAAATATTATATAAATGCACAATAAATATTTTTTAATATTTATATTTAATTATTTCAATTAGAAATTTATTATTGAATCTTTCTTGTAACAATTTTACTATTTTTTCTTGCTTATTATACTAAGACTAACTTCATGAAATATAATATTCAAGAATTCATTTATTGACAACTTTGGAAATAATCAATTGATTAAAATTTTTTGATTGTAAAGGTTTAACTGTAAGAAAAAAATTATGTTCAAGTTTTACATATATTTATGAATGTCCAAATTGTTTGTTTGAAGTCATAAAATATAATTATTTCAATTAATTAAATTATAGTTATAGTTATACATTAGAGGTGTGCATTTAATCGAGTCGAACCGAACATTAATCGACTCGACAACAGAAAATTCGAATCGGAGATAATTCGATTCGAATTTTGCACACCTCTATTATACATTATAGTTGTTAATAGTAATAAACATAACTTCTAATTTATATTTTACTCTTATAAAAAAAATTCGAATTAAATTTTTTTATATTAATTCATTTGTAAAATTGTTAATTTTATAAAAAATAGTAAACTAAAAGCTAACCGCGCGGGTCAGCGCGTGAATTGTTGTTGTCATCATTATAATAAATAATTACCTAAGAACAACAAATATATGTATGAAAATTATAGTAAACTAAAAATAATATAATATATATTCATAACTGGTCAACTTCATAATGCCTGCGCGGGCAGGCAGCATTAAAACTCACATAAACATCCAGTTTATTATATACTATTTCATTGCTTATAATAAAAATCCATTTTATAATTTTTGGGGCCCCTAGTTTGCTGGGGCCCCGGACAATCTAACCCTCCAAACCGTCTATTGCTACGCCACTGATTAAGTATTTCAATCAAAAACATTTCATTATTTTGGTTAAATGTTAAACTTTAAATAATTCTAGAAGACACAGTTTTGTATTATTTAGCAAATCCTTTATGCAATAAATTCCTTATTTACTATTAACTACTGTGGATAAATTCTTTTGTGCATAGTTGAAAGTTGAAAAATTGTATTTTTGGCCAAAATTCGACGATCCTGGCCCACTGTGAGACGCTACCAATATTCTCTACTCTTTAGCACTCTCCTGCGGTCCTCAATGAACGCAAAACACATTAAAACATACAATTAACGAAAAACAACTATTTATTAATAAAAACTTTCTAATTATCTCTCGATTATGACACTCGTCAGAAAGCGCGTCACGACTTCTCGGAAACCCGCAAGTAAGTGTCGAACCATCTGATTGTCCCCAGTAGGCTTCCTCGTTATCAAATCGTTTCCTTGTTTTTCCATCGCAATTTTCGTAAGAACCCTTCCTCTTATCCCCATGGAACGGCACTTGAAAGAAACTTGGAAAGGCTGACCATGCTTTTCCTACACATTGCAAATTAAGCAGTGTCCTGTGTGGAAATTTGTCATGTATCTGTACCGTAATGATATAGTTTCACTAGTTGCTATCTAGTTGCGATGCGATACCGTGAAATGTTGTAGTAACTATCTTGAAATGTAACGCTACGGACATCAAGTTTCTAGATAGTTTTACTATATCAGAACAATATAGTGAAATATTATAAAGCTATAACACGGGCTCTAGTATAAATTTCATTTTTAGAAACTTGTTTAATACTTCTATATTGATTTACGGTAAATATATTTGTAAAAATTAATAATAATAATAATTAATAGCATATGTACAATATAATTATATAACAATATTAACAAAGTTTATAATTATAATATATAAACTATTATTAATTTTTAACAATATTAAAGATTTTAAAAGGTGCAATAATTTCATTGAATTTAAAAAAAAATTTCGATTATTCGCTTTCTGGGTAAGAACTCCTGAACTGGGCAACGGATTTTCCAAGGTTTTCAATTTCTATAATAAACTTTATAAAAATAAAGTACTAATAGAGGGACAAACAGTCACCAAGTTTTATTTGAAAATATTCATTTGTTTATTTTTTATAAACAATTTAATTTTAATGTAACATTTTTTTTTAAACATTTATATCTTAGAACTGGATTATCGGATTTTGATGAAAATTTTTGGACACAATTAATGAAGAATTGAGCTTTTTAAGAAAAATTATTTCAATGTTGAAAAAAATTATTTATTGTAAAAAATAATTGTTAATAATAAACAAATGAATAATTAATTGTGTTCTGGACCTTTTCCGTAAAATTTTTTTTCAGAACCTTAAACTATATAAATCAAGGATTAAATAACTGAAAGAAAAAGTTGGTAGATCAAAATAGTTTATTAACTGTGAATTTTTTTGTGAGCGCGGTCGCGTTGTTCTGTGAGTCGCGGCTTGACGTGGAGCTCCATAAGTTCATTGCACACTCACCACGAACACCAAGTATTCTTAAAAACTGAAATACAGAATAAGTATCTAAAATTTAAAATTATTAGTAGAATTATTTTACCACATTATTGTTTATATTAGTGACAATAATATGTAAAAATAATTTTTTTATTCAGGTATTTTTAAGAAATGTAATTTACTTTCAATTAAATAAATTTCACTTTGTTGGTGTTTAACTAGTATTTTTGTTTTAATTTTCTACTAAATTTGTAACTAAATAAAAAATGTTTTTGTTAAAAGTAAAAATTTAAATTTTTGTTATGGAATTTTATTGAAACTGGTAAAATTTCGTCTAAAGCAAAGATTTGAAATTTGCTTATGTTAGATTTTTTTTAATATCATCAGCAATAATTTGAAGAAAAACAACTGTTTATTACTCAGAAGACAATATTTTATACTTGGAAAGTTTTCAATTTTCCCTTTTTTAAAAAAATATTGTATAATTTGTTTTATTAATCTAACACAAGGAAATTTGAATTCTCTGCTTTAGACGAAATTTTACCAGTTTCAATAAAAATCCATAACAAAAATTTTAATCTAAAGAAAATTTTTTTACTGTGAACTTTTTACTTATTTAACAAAAAAATTTTTTATTTACTTACAAATTTAGTCGAAAATTAAAACAAAAATACTAGTTAAACACTAACAAAGTAAAATTTATTCAATTGAAAATAAATTACATTTCTTAAAAATACCTGAATAAAGAATTATTTTCACATATTATTGTCACTAATATAAACAATAATGTGGTAAAATAATTCTACTAATAATCTTAAATTTTAGATACTTATTCTGTATTTCAGTTTTTAAGAATACTTGGTGTTCGTGGTGAGTGTGCAATGAACTTATGGAGCTCCACGTCAAGCCGCGACGCATGGAACAACGCGACCGCGCTAACAAAAAAATTCACAGTTAACCCTAGAAGGAGTACGTTAATTTACTCACCTTCTAAGGAGTAACTGGGGTGTCCCGACACCCCACGCTTTAAACTTGTTTTATAAGGTTTATATTTGACTTAAAAAAAATTTGTTATAATGAATTGATTGGTTTTTTAGTAAGGAATACAATAATATTATTCATATTTTGATAAATTAAAAAAATTTCGAAAAAAACCATAAAAACCCAAAAAAACACCAAAAAATTGCAAAGATGACTTTTTTTACAAAAAACATTGTAGTTTCTTAAAAATTTGACTAATTTAAAAACTATTTTAGGTTTTTAAAGTTAAATAGATACACTTTTAGGGCAAAAAATTAGTTTTTGTATTACTTTCAAAAAACATAATTATTTGAACATCTGAAGTGAAAGAAATTAAAGACAATTAAAGAATAGTGAAAATCATAAAAATTAACTATAAAATGGACTTAAACAATTAATATTTACTAAAAATGGTGTTATAAATTTAAAATTTTACAAACTTAATATATCTGAATATATTAGCATTAAAATAATAACTTATGAAATGATTCTGTAAATTAATATTTAATCAAAGTTTTAATTAACAATTCTTAATACCTCTAATATATGTTAAAATATTATTAACAATATAGAATTTATAATTTAAATTTGACTGTCATATACTACATTTTTCTGTATTAGAATTTAATTTCTGACTGTAGAGAGAGCACAGAAATTTTTAATAATAATCTTAACTCAAATTTCATAAGTTGTTACAAATACAGAATGTCTATTTTTCATAAAAATAGAATTTTTGTATAAAAATGTTTCTTTTTTATAAAATACAACTTTTTCATGCATAACCTATCAATTTATACTTTATCAGATAATTTTAACTGATTAAAAACGATTTTTAAAAAAAATTTGAATTTACTTATCTTGACAATTTTTCTAACGTTAGGGAGTAACTGGGGTGTCCAGACACCCCAGACGTATTTTAACAGGAGATAGAGCTCTTCCTAGAGCAAAACTTTTGGCGGCACATACAGGTGTCAAAAGATAGAGGTTCAAACTAAATTATCATCGGGTTTTGAGCGTAAAAAAATTATTGGTTAAGCCATGGGAATACTTTGAATTTTGCTTGGGGTGTCCAGACACCCCAGTTACTCCTTCTAGGGTTAATAAACTATTTCGATCTACCAACTTTTTCTTTTAGTTATTTAATCCTTGATTTATATAGTTTAAGGTTCTGAAAAAAAAATTTTACAAAAAAGGTCCAGAACACAATTAATTATTCATTTGTTTATTATTAACAATTGTTTTTTACAATAAATAATTTTTTTCAACATTAAAATAATTTTTCTTAAAAAGCTCAAACCTTCAATAATTGTGACCAAAAATTTTCATCAAAATCCGATAATCCAGTTCTAAGATATAAATGTTTAAAAAAAATGTTACATTAAAATTAAATTGTTTATAAAAAATAAACAAATGAATATTTTCATATAAAACTTGGTGACTGTTTGTCCCTCTATTAGTACTTTATTTTTATAAAGTTTATTATAGAAATTGCAAACCTTAGAAAATCCGTTGCCCACTTCAGGAATTCTTACCCTTTTTCTTTTATACCATATTTTATTTTTAACAAGTCCAGTTATTTATTTGTTATTATTTTAAATTCTAATTAAGAATTTCAACCTATACTACACTTCACATTTAGGCCAGTCGGTGAGTGCAAAAACTGCACAAAAGTGCAACTTGAAAAGTCTCAATAGTTTCTTGTAGTTTGGGGGCCCCATATAAGAGCCCCATGGTTTGCTCTCGATTTCCGGTTGCAAAAAATAGTGTAAACAATCGTCAAAGTTCGAGAAACGTAGTTTTTCGATGGCCCTTGCTTCCGGTTAAATTTTAGAGGAAAAAGTTGTTATTGAAAGTTGTAGAGCCTAAAAATACCTTTCAAATCATTGGTCATACGTTGAAAAAGGTTAATTAGTTTAGTTGCAAATGAATTTAAACCATTAAAAATAGCACTTTTTTAATTGTTTAATAACTTTGTTAATAATTATTCAATTTATTTACAACTCACCAGGAATATTCTCCTTGCGAAGCTGAATAAATTTAAAAAAAAGTCAACTCGATCGGACAAATAGTTTATGTTTTATTCCATTTGTTAACTAAAAACATGAAATTTTTCAACAGAATTTCCCCACTTTTGGACCTGCGAATTTCGTTTTTTTTTCTTCGAGAGTACAGTTTAGGAGTCAAACTTTGATTCCATTTAAATGGGAAATTGATTTTTTTATCTAAGTGCATAATAATAGACGTTAAAAAAGGGTATGTTTTTTTGACAAAAACAAATGGAATAACTCAGTCAATTTTCACTTTATCGATTTGGTGTAAAGGGAATTTCATTTCATTCGTTTTCACAAAACTTTTCCAAAAAAAAATCCGACCTAGCTTCAAGGAGGGGGGAGTTAGTTTATTTTTTTCAAAAAATTCCTGACTAGTTAATTATCAATATTTTTAATTGCAATTCATACCACTTATAGTTCAATATATGTATTTTATGAAAAAAAATTGGAACATAAAGTTTTGTGCATTTATTTTTCATTTATATCAAGTAAAAGTAAATGTATCCTTTTTTCAACCTCTGAACGTCGGAGTGGGGGTACTCGAAGGAGAGTGATTCTCGCCGCCACAACTCAATTCAGCCTTTCAAATTTGCAAAAATGGTCATAACTTCGTTAATTATTTACCGATTTTAATCGTTCTTTTTTTAATTTGATGTATTGTTTTACGCTGAATCCAAAAATGATTTTATATTTTTTTAAAATACAATATTTTTAATAATAAAAACGAAAATTTTTTTAACGAAAAATTTTTAATTATTATTTATAACATTTGACAAAAAATTCAATTATAACAAAAAAAAAATTCAATGTATTTATATATAAGCTTGTAGCATTAGGTTCACATATGCACGCCTGTTCAACTATCAACACAACGATGCTACACACTTATATAAAAATAATTTGAATTTTTTTATGTTATAATATTTTGTTGAATTCAATGGAATTATATGTACAAAAAGAATTTTTTGTCAAATGTTATAAATAATAATAAAAAAATTTTTGTTAAAAAAATTTTCGTTTTTATTATTAAAAATATTGTATTTTGAAAAAATATAAAATCATTTTTGGATTCAGCGTAGAAAAATACATCAAATTAAAAAAAGAATGATTAAAATCGGTAAATAATTAACGAAGTTATGACCATTTTTGCAAATTTGAACGGCTGAATTGAGTTGTAGCGGCGGGAATTACGCTCCTTCGAGTACCCCCACTCCGACGTTCAGAGGTTAAAAAAAGGATACATTTACTTTTACTTGATATAAATGAAAAATAAATGCACAAAACCTTATGTTCCAATTTTTTTTCATAAAATACATATATTGAACTATAAGTGGCATGAATTGCAATTAAAAATATTGATAATTAACTAGTCAGAAATTTTTTGAAAAAAATAAACTAACTCCCCCCTCCTTGAAGCTAGGTCGGATTTTTTTTTGGAAAAGTTTTGTGAAAACGAATGAAATTAAATTCCCTTTACACCAAATCGATAAAGTGAAAATTGACTGAGTTATTCCATTTGTTTATGTCAAAAAAACATACCCTTTTTTAACGTCTATTATTATGCACTTAGATAAAAAAAATCAATTTCCCATTTAAATGGAATCAAAGTTTGACTCCTAAACTGTACTCTCGAAGAAAAAAAACCGAAATTCGCAGGTCCAAAAGTGGGGAAATTCTGTTGAAAAATTTCATGTTTTTAGTTAACAAATGGAACAAAACATAAACTATTTGTCTGATCGCGTTGACTTTTTTTTAAATTTATTCAGCTTCGCAAGGAGAATATTCCTGGTGAGTTGTAAACAAATTCAATAATTATTTACAAAGTTATTAAACAATTAAAAAAGTGCTATTTTTAGGGTTCCGTACACCATAGGTGTACTGACGGAACCCTTATGAAATCACTCGTGTGTCCGTCCCAGCCACGCAAAATGGGCTGTCCCCCCCTTAACTTTTACAAATCTTAACCTAATGAGCTGAAATTCGGCAGGGATCTTCAGTTTTAAGTGCAGATTACAGGAAAAATATAGCGAACACAATTGACGGACATATTTGCGAACTAGGAGGAAAAGAAATAGAATTTTTCCGAAAAAATTACAAAAAATGACCCTGTCCCCCCCCCTTAACTTTTAAAAATCTCAACCTGGTGAGCTGAAATTCGGTAAGGATCTTCAGTTTTAAGTGCAAATTACAGGAAAAATATAGCGAACCCAATTGACGGATATATTTGCAAACTAGGAGGGAAAGAAATTCAATTTTTTCGAAAAAATTGAAAAAATTACCCTGTCCCCCCCCTTTAACTTTTACAAATCTTAACTTGATGAGCTGAAATTCGGTAGGGATCATCAGTTTTAAGTGCAGATTACAGGAAAAATATAGCGAACCTGATTGGTGGAGATATTTGGGAACTAGAAGGGAAAGAAATTGAATTTTTTTAAAAAAATTGCAAAAAATGACCCTGTCCCCCCCCTTAACTTCTACAAATCTCAACCTGGTGAGTTGAAATTCGGTAGGGATCTTCAGTTTTAAGTGTAGATTACAGAAAAAATATAACGAACCCGATTGACAAACATATTTGCGAACTAGGAGGGAAAGAAATTTAATTTTTTCGAAAAAATTGCAAAAAATGACCCTGTCCCCCCCCCTTAACTTTTATAAATCTCAAAATGGTGAGCTGAAATTCTGTAAGGATCTTCATTTTTAAGTGCAAATTACAGGAAAAATATAGCGAACCTGATTGGTGGAGATATTTGGGAACTAGAAGGGAAAGAAATGGAATTTTTTTGACAAAATTACAAAAAATAACCCTGTCCCCCCCCCTTAACTTTTACAAATCTCAACCTGGTAAGTTAAAATTCGGTAGGGATCTTCAGTTTCAAGTGTAGATTACAGGAAAAATATAGCGAACTCGATTGACGGACATATTTGCGAACTAGGAGGGAAAGAAATTCAATTTTTTCGTAAAAATAGCAAAAAATGACCCTGTCCCCCCCCTTTAATTTTATAAATCTCAAAATGGTGAGCTGAAATTCTGTAAGGATGTTCAGTTTTAAGTGCAGATTACAGGAAAAATATAGCGAACTTGATTGGTGGAGATATTTGGGAACTAGAAGGGAAAGAAATTCAATTTTTTTGGAAAAATTGCAAAAAATGACCCTGTCAATATGGATTTTTATAGTTTTTTCTTGTAATTTACATGTAATAAAAATCTTAATGCGAGTGCAACTCGCACTTGCCCGATTTTTAATGGTTTAAATTCATTTGCAACTAAACTAATTAACCTTTTTCAACCTATCACCAGTCATTTGAAAGGTATTTTTAGGCTCTACAACTTTCAATAACAACTTTTTCCTCTAGAATTTAACCGGAAGCAAGGGTCATCGAAAAACTACGTTTCTCAAACTTTGACGATTGTTTACACTATTTTTTGCAACCGGAAATCGAGAGCAAACCATGGGGCTCTTATATGGGGCCCCCAAACTACAAGAAACTATTGAGACTTTTCAAGTTGCACTTTTGTGCACTCACCGACTGGCCTAATTATTATTAACATAAATCACTTAAATTAAGACGGAAAAATATCGCACGCACGGGGGTTCGAACCCTAGACCTTTGGGACGCAATACGAATACACATACCACACAGCCACGCTGACTTGGAAGATGTGTTGCTTAAAATACCTTTTCAGTTTCGAGACTGCAATTTTTGCCTTTATTCATAATAAATTGTTTGTAAATGGTATATTTAAATCTATATACTTAATAACATTATTAATTACAATATGTAAATAATAATAATAATATTATAAACATAAAGAAATTACTTGCAGATTATGATTGTGAAGTTTCACTAGGTAGAATTGATCTAGATCTACAATATGAAGTAGTTAATGTAGTGAAACTATACAAATTCTAGACCGTATCCCAATGTAAAGCAGTTGTTGTAGTGAAACTATACAGATTCTAGAACGTATTCCAATGTAAAGCAGTTAATGTAGTGAAACTATACAGAATCTAGACCATTTCGGTATAGTTTTACGTGACTAGCTTTACGAGATGTTTGCGGTACAGTTTCTATCTCGTATATAGTTTTACCAGACACTTTTCTGCACGGGGCAAGTAACGAAACACTTCGTTACAAATGATTAAAACATGGTTAAGATTTACCAAATAATCATAATAATATTACAGTATGCTGGCCACAATAATATTTTCTTAAAATATCAACAATAACAGGAGTTCTGTTTCAAATAAAATACAATAATTGCTATCTAAATTAAAATATAGTTTTTTAACTCTCTGTCAGTCGCATAAATTTTGTTAACGCCATAAAAATAAAAGGTAAACAAATTCCTCACCATCATAAAATAGTCTAAAGTTGTTAAAAAAATTTTAGCAAATTTTATAAATTATATTTTAAATGTTTAATAAAATTTAAAAACAGACCACTGGAAGTAAAATTACTTTCTATTTTCTGTTAATTATTAAAATAAAAAATTAATAACAAATCAAATCAAGTATTCGCGGTTAGTTACATGGTGAGAAGTTTCCTCACTTTGCGTCGAAAATCCCCGACATTCTTACGTCCGGCTTTGAAAAACAATATCATGAAAATAAAAATATAAGACAACAAAAACAATTTTAATATACATGTTGCGGTCATTGTCGATTATTGGGCATTGTCGACAATGCCCGGTCAATATCTAAAAATATTCATATCATTTAACTTTTCGGGCAATGTCGACATTGCCCGGTCCATCTTGGGCAATGTCGAAAATTCTATATAATAGCTTCATACGTCATGATTATATACAAAACTAATCACACAATAATGTATACAAAATTTACATTTACATTACTTTTTTAGTAAAAATCTTTAATGAGTAACAGAATTCTAACTTCAGTCAAACTAAAATCAGTAACTAGTTAAGGAAATTTAATGAAATGTAACTGAAAATTTGGGAATAGTTTCAAAAAGTATAAAGAGAAACTGAAAATTACGAAACTGTAACAAAATTTTCAGTTTTAAACTATTTATTGAATTATGTTTATGAAATTTAATTACTAATAAATGAATCATTAATATTATTTGATTGAATAAATAGTTTTGTGTACAAAAAGTAAGAATTAAATACATATTATTAATATTATTTATCAGTTATTTTTTGACCAAATTTATTTATAAACCGTAAATATATAATTTTTAAACATTATCATTATTATTCAATATTTTTAAGTTTAAATAATTTTCTTACTGAAAATCTAGTACAATAGAAAAGTTTTAAGACAAACTTATAAATTCCGAAAAATCCTACAAAAATTTCTAACAGTGTATAAAAGATGCACCTGCAAGACAGGATAACTGAATCGTCTTTTTTTAATCGTAAATAACATTGCCCAAAAGTAAGTGGGCAATGACGACATTGCCCGAGCATTACTGACTATGCCCGGGCACTGTCACATTTTACTAAATTTTGTTAAAAATACCCGGGCAATGTCGACAATGCCCAGTGGCCGTGGGCATTGTCAACAATGTCCAGTGACTGTGGGCATTGTCGACAATGCCCAATAATCGACAATGACCGTAACATACATATAAAAGAAGAGTATTGGGTAAGGCTTTCTGAAGTGTACCAATGGTTTTTGAAGGGTAATTCTATTTTATTTAAACTCAATATTTTAGAAGTAAATAATAATAAAAACACCTGCAAATAATTTTTTAAGAAAATTGTTTTTTAAAAAGTTATTAACAATTTAATTTTTTAACACCTTTTTCGAAAAAATGAATTACTTGAAAACTAATTGATAGAATTCGATAAAAATTGGACAATTTCTTTAAAAAATCTTACTTTTTAAAATTCCAATTCTACTTTTAAATTATTATGCAATTTGTTTAAATTATAAAATATTGTTATAAAAAATCTCAAATTTAAACCTGTTCTTAATGAGATAATTAAATTTTCTTTCTAGCATTTTATTTTAGGTATAATTTGAAATTATTATTATTATTATTATTATCACCCAGTAAAAAAAATTCGATACACGGACCGCGGAGTTCGTATACGAGCTCGATAGCTCGTATGAGAAATATGAGAAATCTCTCATACGAGCCTTTTCCGTAATGAGAAGTGTATACACGGAAAGAAAAGGTCTGGAAGAGATATCCATAAAAATATTGTTGAGCAGAATATTGTTGTGTTATCTAATTCAATGGAAGAGACAACTTTCAGAATGGAAGCACATTCCATATTCAATGGATAAGGGAGCCATATTATATTGTTGAATCAAATATGGATGTGACATCCATAGGCATGGTTGGGCTTACAATTCATGCTATGGATCTTCACATATGGCTGCCTCATCCATATAAACTTTGGTTGGGAGATCCATAGTTAGTTCAAAATTTCGATACATGTTGCGCGCAATTCATTATCATGGCATCCATTTAAAAATGGTCGTCTCAATTTGTCCGTCGCGTCGGTTTCCTGTCACGACTATATAATCGCGTTGTGAGTTTATTGTGTATAAATAGTGTTATAATTGTTTATTATTTATTATCGTTATTGTCTATTAGTGTTTATGTAAATTCATTTTCATGAAATGTGTAGAGTATATAAGGAATATTATATGCTCAAATATTGTAGTTGCGTGTATAGTGTAGTGGATAGCGTTAGTGTTTAGTATGCGTTAGGTCTAGGGTTCGTGTCTCCCCCATCGGTTAATAATTTATTTCGTTAATATGCGGTTATTCAATAAGTGGTGTGTATTAATTAACAAAAATGTGTATAAAATATCTCAAGTGACATAGAATTTAATTAATTGAGTGATTCAAATTTTTTTGTTTCCCATTTCCATTACTATGGATCACCCAACCATAGATCTTTTGCTGCTCCAATAATATACAGCCAGCCATAGAATATAGAAGCAGCAACCTTAACTATGGATATCCCATATTTTTCAATATAATATGGTTGTGATATTCATGTATCTGGATGTGTCAACTATTCCTTTTTCTCCGTGTAGATGCTTGTATACGAGGTGACTTTTAAAGCATTTTTATTAATGTAACACTATTTTAAAGTAAATGTAGATAATAGAAATGAATTATCTGATCTAAAACAAAGCTAAATTCATAAGGGAAATGAAGTTTTAAGAAAAAAAGGATAATTTTGTTCAAAAAATTTATTCACACTGAAAAAAGGTTAGAATTTGATAATTCCTTGTTACTCTAACTAACCGACATTAGATATTTCTCGTATACGGTAAGCAGATTTTGTATTAAATTTAATTATTTTATATAAGAACATTTATATAATAAATAAATAATAATATATTATTAATTAGTAATGAAGAAAAAAAAACGAGCAGTGTATGCTTTACACCATAGCAGTTCATGTTATGCTCCTGCTCCAAAAACAGACGAACTTTACCAGTGTTCATGACGTCATAGAGTGCCTCAGAGTAGAGCACAGCTTTTTGAGAGCAGAGTAAACTATACTCCTACACCGAGCAAGATCGCTCTCGGAGCAGATAACCGAATTCGCTATTAGTTAGGGGTCATTTATAAAGCATTTGATACATAATTTCGACAACTTTTATTAAAATTAAATTCAAAATGGCGGATCCAATATGGCGAATAATACCCATTAAAAAAAAATTCGATACACGGACCGTGGAGTTCGTATACGAGCTCGGTAGCTCGTATGAGAAATATGAGAAATCTCTCATACGAGCCTTTTCCGTAATGAGAAGTGTATAGATGCTTGTATACGAGGTGACTTTTAAAGCATTTTTATTAATGTAACACTATTTTAAAGTAAATGTACACTGAGAGAAGAAAAGCACAGAATCCGTACTGTGACAAACACCGGCCGTGTAAAATGCCTGTCAGTGCCCGTTCTTAATTTTATTCAGTTGGTGTCATTCATAGTTCAGATCACGAAGTAGTATAAGGAGACTTCACGGCCGTGTATAACTGAGAAAAACATGGCCCCACAATAGGGCGAACGATATACCGAGTTTTCCGGTAACCCGCTGATGAGCGCGCCCTCACCGTCAAAAAATATAATTAAAAAGTGCTTGTTTTGTATCGTCTGCTTTTGTTTTGACATTTTGAGCATTTTCACAAAATTTGCGGAATAAGAAATGAAAGAATATTATTTTCAAATAAGTGTTGTGTTTAATTTGTTCAGTAGAAATCGATTTATTTTTCACAATTGATTGTATAAGTAAAATACATTTTCATTCATGTTTTGTTATGTATGTATAAGTGCTCTGAAGGCAATTGTGATCTTTGAAATTGTTTTTTACAAATTTCAAATGTGAGTTTCTGTGTAGAATAATCCATATTTTTGCCTTTCCTTCTCACTGCTAAATAAAATACTTTACACTGCTGGTAAAGTTTATTGTTTTTATTTTCTTACAGAAACATAACCTAAAACAAATATAATTTCGTTTAAAACACGTCATTCAATAAAAAAAATTATACTACACATTATTATGAAAAAAATAATTTTTTATACATACTGTCTGTTTAATTTATTTTCCATAATCTATTTCCAGTATTAATTAATATTAATATATTTATCACTTGCACTTATAGATACACACATCTCACATGAAAACAATAAGCAGACGACGAAACGTAGTTATATATTTTCACGGCGAGGTCGCGCTCAACAGTGGGTTACCGAAAACTCTGTATATCATTCGCCCTATTGTGGGGCCATGTTTTTCCGGCCGTGAAGTCTCCTTATACTACTTCGTGGTTCAGATACTACGCTCAAGCAGCGCGGTGGCGGTACGAACTAATTAGTACAGGATCTGTTTCATAGCGACGGACAGATACTGTACTTCTAAACAGTAGCATTTGAAGTACAACATCTATACCTCAAGCCAAAGTCAAAATCCGTTTCACATTTTAGCACGACACCTATCACACAGTGGCACTGCTGCTGCGTTCAATTGGAGTACAGATGCTGAACTTTTCCATTTCAAAATCTGTGCTTTTCTTCTCTCAGTGTAGATAATAGAAATGAATTATCTGATCTAAAACAAAGCTAAATTCATAAGGGAAATGAAGTTTTAAGAAAAAAAGGATAATTTTGTTCAAAAAATTTATTCGCACTGAAAAAAGGTTAGAATTTGATAATTCCTTGTTACTCTAACAAATTGAAAACCAATTCAACGCATCTAACGCGGCAGTGCGACCGCCCGCGAAACTGCACGCGCCATGTCTTTGTTACAGCGCGTAACAAAAATAGCTGTAATTTGTAAATAAAATTCTGGCCCTAAAATTTTTGTTTTGGTAATACTTTCAAATTGTACCTAGAATAAAATGCTATAATAGTACATTATGCAACAAGAGAGGTATGTGCGAGGTCATGAACGAGGTCACCTCCCTTGTTGCATACTTTGCTTTATACAACAAAGGAGTATTATGGTTACTCTATGCTACCTGTATCGGTGCATGGTAAGTTCTCCCATATAACCCAGCTGGTCAATAAAGTAACCATTATTGCCTTAAGAAGATAAAGGGTACTTTATTGACCTGTGAGCGGTCAATAATGTACCCTTTATCTCCCTAGGGCTATAATGGTTACTTTATTGACTGCTGGATTATAAGGGGGAACTTAGTACGCACCTGTACAGGTAGATATAAAGTGACCATAATACGCCTGAGTTGTATAAAGAAAATTTAATTATCTCATTAAGAACAGGCTTCAAAAACCATTAGTACACTTCAGAAAGCCTTACCCTATTGTAACAAATACTAAAAATTTGCAATAATAATTTTATATATTTGAATAGATGTAGATAAAAGTAGAAATTTGGTTAGGAAACTTCTCCTCAGGCGACTGGTGGAGGGTTAATATAAATTTTGCTCGAAATGATAAAGAAGCGGATACTACTAAATTTTGTCATACACTATTTATTCATTGGCTGAGCGATATGATCAATATTCTCATATCAATGTGCATCACTAGTTCACACCGTTCACACTGTAGCACCTATATCAATTTGTGCCAATAATCTTGATTTACCCACCAAATACGATTTTATAAATTTATCTTTATACTTTTTACCTTATGGTCACTTTATGAACTGTAATTTTATGTCTTCAGATTTGACATCCATCCCTGAAACATTTGATACCTTTTTACCTGAAAAAAAGAAGCTGCATGACAAATTCGGTTCCTCGCTTTTCATTAACCTCCCTACGGTTAATCCCAAGTAGGGGAGACCGAGGTGAGTTGAAACGATTTTTACATTATCCAGTTTGACTCAGCCAAAAATTGTCCTATTTTTACGAGCTTTGTAATTTTGGATAGGTAGTTTTGTGTAGTATGTGAATAAAAAATAAAAAATGTAAACAGTTGTAAGGTTTTACGGAAAAATTGCAAAATCCAAAACAGTTCCCTGTGTTACAACTCACCCAGTACCAAGGTGAGTTGTAACACATGTCGTCGTTAGTTGTAACAGTTGCAAATTTTCTGATTTTAATAGAAAAAATTAATTTTTTATTCCACATGCACAAAAATGGCGCTTTTAGATAGCTGACGACAGGGAGTGAAGTCACTCATTTGTTCGACCGTATGAAAATGGTGACCTTTTTTTCCCATGGGCAAAAAAACAGCTAGTCCCATGCGTTATTTTTGCCCATGGGGAAAAAGGCCGCCATTTTCATATAAGTCGAACAAGTGAATGACTTTTACTTCCTGTCGTCTGCTATCTGAAATCGACACTTTTGTGCATTAGGAATAAAAAATATCGTAAGGAACATGGGAATAAAGGCAGTCAATTTGTTTACGATGATTTTTGTCACAGGAGTGAAGGTCGAGGGCGCCCTCGACCTCCACTCATGTCACAAAAGTCATCGTAAACAAATTGGCTGCCTTTATTCCCATGTTCTTACGATATTTTTTTTATTCCTTAGTTAGTAAAGTAAATTTAATTAGGTAGTAAATACATCTTATTAATAGAAACGAATAAAACACTCGTTTTAATACCTTCATTTATTTATGGAATTAGGTTTTATCACATATTTCGTTTTCTTTAACACTAATTAGATATTTTAAACCAATTTTTGGTATTTAATTACGATTTATAATTACAATTTGAGCTTCATAATAGCTAAGAATAATATTATATAATATATTTTATAGAAATTTAAGAATAATAAAATTTTGTCTGCGAATTTTTAAATAATTAAGAAGTAATTAGAGTAAGAAAATTTATGAGATCAATATAAATCAAATTAAACCGAAAACTAAATTAAAAATGAGCAACAAGCTCAATAATAACAAAAAAACCTATAAGTAGAAATTATTTTTGACTTTTGTAGGTATATATGAAAGAGCAACTCGAAAAATATTTTTATTAATATTTTTTTACTTTCGAAAATATGAAAGTAATTTACACGAAAATTTGTAAAATTCTAAATACTTTTAAAGCCATATACAGGTAATATAAAACAATATACTTTAGCAAAAATCCAAACAGTCTCTATTGGATCAAGCACAAATTTGCGTAAACCTTGTGAGTTGCCTAGGTGCGAAAAACTGTGCATCGGTTCGAATAATTATTTTTTATTTTAAATTTCGAGACTGACACAAAAAAACAAAACCATTTCACTCACCTCGGTCTCCCCTATACACGGGGTGTATCTTTCATTTATTTATTTTAAAAAAATTAAATTCGAGAGTCATATAAATATGTATATATATATATATATATACTAGGGGGGCTTCGCCCCCCTGCGCGCTTCGCGCGCCAACCCCCTATCTCTATTTTTATATTTATTTTAATTTTTATAAATTTAAAGTAATTTTTTCTTAATATCAATGCATCTTAATAAATTGCATACAATACATGACAAAATACACATAGACTTTGACGTAATAATGTAACAATCGTTATGACCTTTTTTATCTATATGTCAAAAATTAGATTAAACTTTGACATATATTTTGACCCATTTTAACCTATAGGTTAAAAAGGCGTCAAATTTTACATAGATTTTGACGTATCATAGATACGTTTATTGTCCTTTATTGTCCCTTTTTAAGTTGTAGTTAAATAAAAGTCAAATTCCACATAGATTATGACGTAACTAAATGAGGGAGTAAAAATAAAACGTCAAAATTAGGTCAAAATGATAGGTGTAAGAGCAAACACAATTTTAAAATTACCTTACATTGTTAGGTCAGATGGCAAACTTCACCTCATCATTAAGTCTGCGCGCGGAAATTGTTTGACAAATTTTGACGTCTATGTCAAAGCTGGCCTCAAACTTGACCTAAATTTTGAGGGTAGCGGGAATTCTTTGTCAAATTTTGATGTTTAGGTCAAAACTGCCTTCAAAATTGACCTAAATTTTGAGGGAAGCGGGAATTCTCTGTCAAATTGTGACGTCTAGGTCCAAACTGCCCTTAAAATTGACTTAAATTTTGAGAGAATTTTTAACGCCTATATCAAAACTGCCCTCAAAATTGACCTTTTTTTTAGGGTAGCGTGGAATTCTTTGTCAAATTTTGACGTCTAGGTCAAAACTGCCCTCAAAATTGACCTACATTTTGAGGGTAGCGAAAATTGTTTGTCAAATTGTGACGTCTAGGTCCAAACTGCCCTTAAAATTGACTTAAATTTTGAGAGAATTTTTAACGCCTATATCAAAACTGCCCTCAAAATTGACCTTTTTTTTAGGGTAGCGTGGAAATCATTGTCAAATTTTGATGCGTAGGTCAAAACTGCCCTCAAAATCGACCTAAATTTTAAGAGAAATTTTGACGTCTATGTCAAAACTGCCCTCAAAATTGACCTAAATTTTGAGGGTAGCGTTAATTCTTTGTCAATTTTTGACGTCTAGGTCAAAACTGCCCTCAAAATTGACCTACATTTTGAGGGTAGCAGAAATTGTTTGTCAAATTTTGACGTCTAGTTCAAAACTGCCCTCAAAATTAACCTAAATTTTGAGGGTAACGGGAATTCTTTGTCAATTTTTGATGCGTAGGTCAAAACTGCCCTCAAAATTGACCTAAATTTTGAGGGTAGTGGAAATTGTTTGTCAAATTTTGACGTCTAGGTCAAAACTGCCCTCAAAGTTGACCTAAATTTTAAGGGGAGAAACTACAGGTCAACTCTTGACCTGTAGGTCAAAAAATCTTGAAACAGCGGCGGCGGCGGCGTCGGCGGCGATATCTTTTTGTAATATAGATATATATATATATAGATATATATATATATAGATATATATATAGATATATATATATATATAGATATATATATATATATATAGATATATATATATATATATATATATATATATATATATATATATATATATATATATATATATATATATATATATATATATATATATATATATATATATATATATATATATCTTACTGTATTTTGAAGCTAAATAGTTGTATTTAATATCAAAATAAATAAATCTCTTGTTTTCCGATTGATCAAAACGTAAAATCTTTAACTTGTCACTTACAGTTCTTTTAAAAAAAACTGTTTATATTTATAGTCTCGTGAATTGGCAAAATTATCACAGAACTTGCGAATTTCTCAAAATCGTTAATTATTTTTACCAAGCCATACATTTCACTCACGAAAAATACACTTTGCAACAACATCGGCATTTTGTTGGATTTTATTTAAAATAATTAAGAGCATGTCCAAGTTGTGAAATGTATACAAACGAAAATGTAAACAAACCAAACATTAAAATCGCAATCTTTAGCCCTTATTTATATAAAAATTAACATTGTAACAATTGCATAAAGGTACTCTCTCGCTTCTACTGCCTGCTTGTCTGGGCAGGCAGGCGCAATGAGAGTAAGGGAGAAAAAACATTTAATTTGAATTTTCTGACTCTCTTACTCTTATGTGTTACCATGACGACCTGCAGGCAGGCAGGCAGTACAGCTGTGCGAGGGCCTTTACAGGAAAACTGCTGTAAAAATTATAATTCGAATTCTATAAGGAAAGTTTGCAAAGCAACTTTGTAGCTAAGGAACCAGGTTTTAAGAAGACACCTTCTATCCAAAGATGAATGTCTAAATTACTGACTTTCAAGCTGAAATGTGACAAGTTGGCTACCTCGCCCCGCTCCTCTCTATACAAAGAAATCCAGAAAATCAAAATTCCTTGCAGGATAAGTTTGGTTGGTATTGCACTGTATATTCACAACTTACACGACTGATACATACGTTACAGTCCATAAGTTCGTGAATTACTTCGAATTTTAAGCGCAAAAGTTTTCAATTTTAAGTACACTGGAACCTTGATTATGCGGAAAACAGAGGCCCTGCATGTTTTTGCTTTTTCGGTTTAGAGTGGTGTCTCTTTTGATTCTCTAGCCAACGAATATTTGTGTTAGGTTGGTAATAGTTGGTCATAGTTCTTCAGTAGCATAGAAACGTGGGGTAAAGTATGCATGAAAGTTTGATGTCCCCTTCTTTCTCGCAATAGTGCTGTAAAAACGGCACTTTGGTAGAATTTAGGCATTATAGAAAAATAATTTAAGTTCAAATGATTTTTGGTATAGGGTAAGTGCGGGTATGGTCGGACAGTACTAGTAGTCGGACACTTTCGTGTTTTTTGTCAAATAAATAATAATACATTGTGATAATTACTTTAAAAATATACTGGACGAATGTGTAAAGTTTACATTTTATGAAATTAGTGTTATTTTACAAAATAATTAAACAAGAAATATTTTATTTAATATTTTAAAAATCATGATGTCCGACTATAGATACAACCATTTTCGAGTAGCGCAATGAGTAGCACAAAGTTTTGTTGATAATTAATCATAAATATTAAAACTTATAGGATTTATATATTATATAAATAACTTCTAATTTGCTTTAATTCCATTTTCCAGCAGATAGAAATAAAAAAATTATCTGTTTTACTTTATAAATCCAAAAATCTGACAGATGTCCGACTATAGAAACAAGTGTCCGACTACTAAAGCATTCGTAATTTTTCATTAAAATGTTTATATTTTATTAAATACTCAAGTATTTGTAACAAATTTACATGATTTTTAATCCTGAAGATCTTCTTTAATTGATAATGTGCTTATAAACACAGTAGATATTTGTTATTTCAAGAAAAAAAGCATAATATAAGATCGTATCCTTAAGTGTCCGACTACTAGTGCACTTACCCTATATTTATCTGTCTTTATATTTGTATACATTTATATTACTTTTTAGAATATTATTTTTTAGATTGATGACATCGTCATGAAAGCCTGCAGTCAATACATGAGAAGTATATGTGGCGATTGTTTGGATAAAAGAAAGACTGATAATTATGAAGTAAGTTTAATTTAATTTATTATTTTCTCCAAGTTATCACTTGGTTACTATTTAATATATGTGATTAATAATTATCAATTGATTTGCGTTCGCAAATTGATTGTAAAAGAATTTTTATTTCATTCATGAATTCTTCCCTTTTCTACTTCTAGACTTATTCATTTTTACATAGTGGGTTGAAATTTCATACAAACATGTACTTTAATGTGAAGATTACACGAAAAATGTAGAGAACCCGATTGAATTCCATTGAAAAAAGCTTTTATTTTAGAAAACTTTATTAGAATGAAATTAAAATTTATGAACTAAATTTTATTTATTAATATAATAAAAATGAAATAATATACGTAGTTAAGTGAGCCTTTATTTTAAGAATTTTTAATTTTTATTTAGATTATTGTTGGTGACTGCGTGAAAACTTTATCACACATGATAGACGAAGGACGCCAATTTGATTATGTCTTCGGTGACTTAACAGACATACCGATCAGTTCAACACCACATGGTGATGCCTGGGATTTTATCAGATTGATTCTAAATTCGTCATTTAAAGTGCTGAAGCCAACGGGAAAGTACATGACCCATGTTAGTAACAGTATTTCATTGAGAAAAGAATGCTCATCTAAATATTCTCTGAAATTCAAAATATTTACATTAATTTGCACATTCAAAATCTAAACGTTTGTTTTAATAAATTTTCTTTTGGCGAAAAATTGAAATCTTTGAGTTTTGAAATGCTTTGAAAATCTAGTTAACTTAAATGTTCAATCGAATTACATGTGTTTTTGAACTTAAAAATTTGAAATTCTGAATTTTAGAAAATATTAATTTGTGTTGTTGAGAATTAATGTGATGTTAATAATTACCTTAACTTTTTATAGGGTAATGGCGCATCATGTCCAGAATCTTTAAAAATGTTCGAAGAAGTATTAAGTCAACTAACAGTGCCAGTTAAATACACAAAAAGTAGCGCGTTTATTCCTTCTTTCTTTGAAGACTGGGTATTCTATCAAGTTTCGTTGAAATGATGGATTAAAAGTGCTAGCATGTCGAAGTATCTAGCGAAATTCATTCACATTGTTTCTAGTTCTTTATGACCTGAACTTCTACTTAGCGTTAGTATATTTCAATGAATGGATCTGTCTATTAGTTTCTCTTGAAACCTTTAAAACCTTGGTCCAATGTTACTCGATTTGGAACTATTACGGTTGCATAAAAAGCCTTTGTAAATATAAATAGATATTAGGTTTCGATAAATTTGTCATAAGATAATTTCATATTTATTTATGACAATCAAAAAGTGAAATATTAAGTGTTGTACGTTCTGTTATTTTAAATAATTTGTTTAAATTTAATCTAACTTTAGAATAGACATTTTTATGGCAATTTTTTTTAATTTTTACCAAAAATATCTAACGAACGCTCTAAACTAACTGTAATGGAATTGAGAAAGTTCCCTTTCATCTGTGATTAAAAAGCTTGCATTGTATTTAAATCAATAGCATTTGTAACAGTATTTTGTAGTATAATTGTAGTTGTTAAATGCGAAAGCATTTTGCCTTGCGATTTACATTATTTTAGTAATGTTGTTTCTTGTAGTTTTGAGTTATGTTATTATGAACTCAAAAGAACCGTCATGTTTTCATAATGTTAAGTTACATTGTATGAATATTGAGAGAATTAGGATGTGAACAAGTGATTTGAATTTCGTAAGATTCCCTTGAGAATAAATATAGTATATGATACTAATATAATTCCCCATATCGTTAAAATGAAATATAATTAAATGAAAACTTATTAATTTTGAGAGTAAATAAAAATGCACATTATTTACGCGCGTAAATAGCAAATATATATTTACTCAAAAAATGGAACTTTTTTAATGCTATTTATCTGTTAAATGTGAATAAATTAACTTTTGTATCATTAAAATACTTTATTTTAACATTTGATATTACAAACTTATCAAATATAGAAAGTATAATAATTGTCGAATTATAACTGATATCATCAATTTATGAATACAAATTTGTTAATGACTTGTTTTCATTAAAAGTAAACACAAAAGGCTATAATTATAAATGGTGAAAAAGTGAGAAATTATAATTGTTTCTGAAAACCACATTTCATGTATGCGAGATTTGCAAAAGTTTCGTGTGATTTTGACTATTTGCTCTCAAGAATAAGCTTTCATTTAGAGCTCATCAGTATAATATTTTTGCGCAATAAGCAAACAGTAGAGAGACATCCAAAGATTTATTATTTTCTTTGAATTTTATTGTATTGTATAACTTTTATCGCTTCTATTACATATACGTAGGTATATATTATTATTTTACATTTACATTCAATAGAAATATAAAAAGTTGGTGATACAGTCGATTTCGCTTATAATGAGATGAATGGAAGTTAATTTATACGGATTATATTTAATTTCGCTTAAAATTGAACTTTACAGTACAAAATATACAACTGTTAAGCCTCATCACTACAGGACCCCAGAAATTAACAGCAGAACAATATTGTAATGGTAGTAACTTACGATGAATACGGTTTGTCATGAAAACAGGATTGGGACGTTACGCTGAATAATTTTTGCTTACCGTGAATACTTTCTAAGCAGCGCGGAATATTATCTTAATATTACCTTAATATTATAACGTAATAAGAGGCGGACATTTCGATATCACAGTAAGAGTTATAGATTTCAAAGCAAATTTGAGAATACATATTGAAGAAGAAGATATGAAGTTTTGTTAAAATTAAAAAAAAATTAAATCTGACAAGCAATTGATTGTATGTACATTGTTAATCTCGTAACTGCCCTGGTGAGATTTAATTTGAGTACATTAATTTACGCGGGTATCTACTCGCGGGAGAAGTATTTACCATAAGTTACCACCAGAACAATTTTGCTATGCTGAATACTTTTTTTTCACTGGGTGGTCATTAGTGATTTGAGTTTATCTATTTGAAAGAGATCAATATTATCATTCAAAAATACTGTTTATTTGTTCATACAAATATTCTTATAACCGCTCTCGTTAAAAGCGAAATCTACTTATTACTTTGTTCCAAATTTGAATCCGACCACAAGAGATGTAGAATTTTATTGTATTGACGAAACAATAATTACATTGCACCATCGCCATGGATCGAAAAATACACTTTTCTTCTAATATAAATATATTATACCTATTTTTGCTGAAATATGTTTCATTATTAAAAAAATAAAAAAAATAAATATCATTCACCAATTTTGTAACGAACATTAAAACTACTATAGCTTTTAACCTTTCACTGTTGTTAATGGTATAAATTTTAAATAAATAGACAAAAATTTAAAAATGAATTCATGTACTAGATTTTGTACATGACCAAGTGCGGAAATTGAAATAGTGAAAATGTACATGAGACCGTAGGTACATATCACGTGTGAAAATTTTTTATATTATGGAACTTGTACATAATCATTTTCTTAAACCTAACAGATTTCTTTGCCTGAAACAAATTTTTGGTGAAATTTTAAAAGCTTTGCAGTAGTTTCCTTAAGCACTTATTGCTCTACCGACCAAACAAATGAATATAACACTGTCACTTAAAGGTATTAATATTCAGATAAATTAAAATGATTTTATATTTGAGTAAAATAGTTTCACAAGGTAGGAATTGAACCCTGAACCTTGTGCAAATTAATCAAGAATCTTATCAACAAGCCACACTTGTAGTGTATTAAAATTTCGACGGAACCGAAGCTTTGTAAGTTTTTCTATAGTTCTTTATATTTTATCAAAAATCTTAATGCACTACAAGTAAGTTTGATTTGTTTGTAAGACTCTTGCTTCCTATGCCCAACATTCAGGGTTCGTTTCCCACCTAGTGAAATATTTTTTTCATAAAATATGAATTCATTTTAATTTTACCTGAATATTATTTTAAGGGGAGGTTCCAATTGCGGGAGTCAAAAAAATTGATTTTTTTTATTGTATTTTTTGAAAGTTATATATATATGTAAAATATGTGTGTATAGCGAATTTTTGATCCGAAGAATATTTTCGTTTTTATGGAATTTTGAACTCACCGGCGTCTCGAGCACTGAGTAACAAATGTCAGGCAAATCAAATCGATTTTTAATAATTTTGCAAATCTGACCTCCGAATCGTAAAGGACGACCCTAAATACATATAGATATTTATCATATACGCAAATTAAACAAATAACAAGGAATTGCAAAGAATACAATTATTGCATAAAAATGTTTCTCAAATTTTAGACGCGTTTTTGTCGAAACAAGATTTTTCAAACTGGTGGGCATCGTAGCGTCTAAACAACTCAACGTCAATCAACTTCGGGTTTGCGGCTAATTAAAGGTAACTAAAATCTACTGGGGTTATACCTATAATATGATAAAATTGTTAACAATAGAGATTTTTACAAGAGGTCAAATATGGAAAAATAATGCAAAAACGCAGTTTTTTAAAAATATATCCACCATTTTGTCATTTTGTTAACTTTTTAACTATTTAATAGGTATAACCTATTCTTTAGGATGTCATCTTTATAAAAATTTTTGAGTTTTTGTTCTAGACTAAAAATTGCACAGTGTAGAATGCCCACCGTTTTCCCTATTTAAAAAGACATTGTTTTCTAGATGCGCCATATTGACCGCCATTTTGCATTTTTTTGAAAATGAAATATATGTTTTGAAAGTTCAAGGATGTATCTTTATTTAGAAAAAAACTACATCGCTAAGTCATTGCCGTTCCTCGCAAAAAATTGTCAAAGTTTGTGTTTATTTTGGCCTCCGCAATGAGAACCTCTCCTTAAGGGGGGAGTCTGGTCAAATCGAGGGTTTTTTCCAAAGTGTTTTTTCTAAAGATATAATATATTTTTATTAACTAAAATTTTTTTACATGTAAGGGAACATATTCAGAAGAAAATTTAAATAAAAAAAAATTTACTCGGGGATTTTTGGGGTCGCTGATTACGAACCTGAAGTCAGATTTTAAAAATTCAAAATGGCGGATCCAATATGGCGGACGACAAAATTAAAAATATGCATCGTATTCGATATAATTTGTTAGTCGGCGGTTTTTGGGGTCGCTGATTACGAATCTGAAATCAGATTTTAAAAATTCAAAATGGCGGATTTAATATAGCGGACGATAAAATTAAAACTTCATTGTATTGGCCTCAAAGACGATATCGTACGTTTTTTTTCTGCTGATTTTATATACAAGGGACTAAACTCAGATAGTCCGATGGAGCAAAATTTTTATTTATAAATTTTCTGTGCGATTTTGAAAAAAATCACATTTTTCCACACTTAGGTACCATTTTCTCAAAAACAACTTAACGGATATGGTTCTTTTTTTAAAATACTTGTACATTAATAAACTGTAATCTGATCGTTAGATTTTACAAATAAATAAATTTATTTAAAGTTATTTGATTATTTAACAGAAGAAACGTAGAAAACGGGTAATTGTTCTTTCTAAATCGCACAGAAAATTCAAAAATAAATATTTGGCTTTATCGAATATTCAGATTTTAGTCCTTTGTATCAGGAAAAAAGTGTGATAAAAAAATAGTTATTTGGAGATGAGAAAATGGAACCTAAAAATAGGCATATTTTAATAGGATTTTACAACTGCTCATACCCCCTTAAAAAGGAATAAAAATCATGATCTGCCTCATAAAAAATATCGTCGGATTCTGAATTTTTAAAATCTGTCTTTAGATGCGTAATCAGCAAGCCCGAAAACCCCAGAGTAACAATAAATTTGAAGCCAATATATGAAGTTTTAATATTGTCGTCCGCCATATTGGATCCGCCATTTTAAATTTTTAAATCTTACTTCAGATTCGTAATCAGCGACCTCGAAAACCCCCGAGTAACAGATTTCAAGTGATTTCAAAAACTTTTGAAAATTGCTGTATTCATACTGTGTTAAATTTTGGAAAATTTTTTACTTTCAGGTGCCATTTTAAATAAAAAAAATACCAAAAATCTTCAAACGCAAAGTATATTTTTAAACTAAAACTATCGGGAACACGCTTTTTAAACTTTAGATGACTGGGCCGTTCAATAAATACGTAACGCTTTAGGGGGGAGGGGGGGGGGTCAAGCTATTTGTTACGGTCAGCAGAAAAAATGGCGCTAATATACAACATTGCGTTACATGGGGGGAGGGGGGGTCCAAATTTCCGAAAAATAGCGTTACGTATTTTTTGAACGGCCCCACTTGGAAAAATCGATATCACTACTAAAATTGTTTATGAAAAAAATTACTTAATAAAATCTTGTATTTTTTGAGTATTTTTGAAAAAAATAAGGGTTAAACGTCACTTTTTGGAAATTTTGACCATGCCATTCGAAAGTTTAACGCTAAACATTTATTAAAGTGGGACATTTAAATCTTTACGCAATTTTTACTAAACTGCAAATAAATACTCCGAAGTTTGCAAGTAAATCTTTAATAAATTCACTGTAAAAACAAAGTCTTCCTTTAAGCCCGAAATTTGTCTTTTTTCAAGGTGTAAACGGAAGTAGACCATGTTGGCTGAATGTCAGTAATGATTAGAAGTTTAAAAAGAATACTCCCCAATTGATACAAGTAAGTGTTAAATGAATTGAAATTCAACTGTAAGCTAGTAAGAAGGCTAAAATTTAGCCAAACCATCTAGCTAAATTTCAGCCTTCTTACAAGCTTACAGTTGAATTTCAGTTTATTTAAGGTATTTGTCGCGTAAATTCGTTTTCGACAGAATTTTTTTAAATTTCACATAATTATTCTTTGGATATTTATCTACAAAATAAGGCCTATTAAAATAAAATTGACCGTCTGTAAGTCTCAAAAAATGAAATCAAAGTTTCGATTTTTAACATGTACGGTATAGGAAAACCATATGAAAACCACAGATTTTTAATTTTTGCACTTATACTAATCGACAGATTTTTTAGAAAAACTAAAGTTTTATTTATTGAACCAAAATGAACTTTTATAAAAAAAATGAAAATTTTTCACCGTCTTGTTTAAAAGATATTTAACATCAAACTTGAAAAATTATTTTAACATTTACTGTAAATGACAGGTGAATTCGTAAACGTGCCAATAGCGCTTGTTAAATACTACAGCTTGTCTGCTACTTTTGGCGCGAAATTTTAAAGACGGCCATACACCAAACTTGCGACGTTGCCACGATCGTTTTTCATGCGAGAGGTTATGAATATACATTGAGAACATCTGTGTGTCAAACTGTACGTCCGCAAAAGTTTTTCGGAAACTCGCATTCATAATCGTTTCATAAGTACAGTCAACGGATACAAACTTTTGAGAGTGACCAGTCGCGCGACAAATACCTTAACACCTTACTTGTATCAATTGGGGAGTCTTCCGTTTACACCTTGAAAAAAGACAAATTTCGAGCTTAAAGGCGGTGTCAAAGTCGATGCGATTTTTCCATTGAAGCTCAATGCAAAAATCCAATCGACTTTGACACCGCCGTAAAGAAAGACTTTGTTTTTACAGTGTATGTTCATTAGGGTGTCCGTTATTTACCAAGTTGTTAATATTTCTTGCGACGCCCCCTAAATTATTAGTTCACCATCTAAAACAAAATGTCAAACCAAAATAAACCCTTACACTGAAAAAAAAAGTTCATTGAATCAAGTAAATGCATTTTCTTGACCTGATTTACTTGAAACAAACCCATATTTTCTTATTGGAAGAAATTTATTTTCTTGTGTCAAGTAATTTTGAGCATTGATCAAAGTTATTGGAATAAGAAAATATGGGTTTGACATAAGTAAATATCTTACTGTTTCAAACGAACTGTTTTACATGCGCCAAGTCTCGAAAAAGTATTGAATCAAGAATATCATGTTCTCACGTCAAGTAATTTACCTTGAGTCATTTGGTATCTTGAGTCAAATAATTTTTTTATTTCCTTTAAAGCAACTATTTATTTCATCCAACACCCATAGTCTTGAGCCAAGAAAATGGGAAGATTAATACAAGTTAATAATTGTTTCAACTCAATTAAAAATTATTTTGTTTCAAAGAAATATTAATTAATCTAAGCATTTCTTTTACTTGAAGCATTTCTATATTCTCATGTTTCAAAATCATTAATTTCTTGCGAGAATGTTATATTTTCTGGAATGAAATATTTTATTTATTCAATTCAATTAAGTGTAAGATCTTAATATAAGTAAATATTTGTTTCAAGTCGATTAAAAATTATATTCAATTAATCCCATATTTATTTGAAGAAAGAAATTCATTTTCTTGTGTCAAGTAATTATTAGCATTGAACAGAATTCTTGAATTAAGAATGTAGTATTTGGCGGAACTAAATATGTAATTATTTCAACCAAATATTTTACTTTTCCGAAGTACCAAAAAGTATTGAATCTAGAATATATGTTCTTAAGCGAAATAATAAAGTATTGTCTGGAGAATTCATGTTTCTTGAATCGAATCATTTTATTTATTTGCTTTGAAACTTTTTTTTACTTAACACAATGCCGGTGTTCTTGATCCAAGAAAATATTTTTCTTCAAATGTATATGCAACTTAAATATCAGTTTTTGAAAACTGTCCATTGAGGCTAGGATGGCATAGTGGTAGCGTGACGGCTTCTGGTGCGTGCAACCCGAGTTCAATTCCTCCGACCGTGGAAAATTTTCTTTCAAGGTATATTTGTTGTATTTGTGTTAAGTATTAATTAAATGTGAATATATATGTAAAATAATAATTATTTAATTATTTAAATAAAAAATATAAATGTTAATTAATTAAATAATAAAAATGTTTGACCTAAGTATTAGAAAAGATGGGATGGAGGTAAGGGGGGGGGGGGGTAATTTAAGTAAATAATTTACTTGTATTGAGAAAGTATTTTTTTGATTGAAAACTATAAATTTTCTCAAATCAAGAAAATATTTTCTCGGACAGAGAACATACTTTCTTGATTTGATACATAAATGATTTTGAATTAATATATTCTGCATTTCTTACATGCTACTTAATTTCTTGGTAGAATTCCATATTTTCTTGGATCAAAAATATCTGTTCTTCTCACAAAATAAATGTTTTCTTCATTTAATCTTGAATTACTTGAACGAACGTTACAAAACATTGAATGAATCGAATAAAATAATTCAATCATCTATATATATTCTTAGAACAAGAAAATATTTTATTCATTTAATACATTTTATATTTCGTATAAGAAGATTAACTTCTTGGTCGAATTCCATATTTTCTTGGATCAAGAATATATGTTCTTCTCCCAAATATCCTATGTCAAGAAAATCGTTTTCTTGAATCAATACTTTAATAGTCTTGGCCGTATTCAATCCCACGATTTACTTCAACCAAGAAAAATTTTCTTGGTTCAATACTTTTTTTTTTTCAGTGTAATATTCATAATAAACCTTGCCCCAAAGACGATACATTTCCCATTTAAAATACATGGGATTTTGCTACTTTTTACAAATTAATTTTTTTTTCGTTAAATATTTCATTTTACATCAATGAAAAATATATATTCTTATAGGAAATTTAACGCTTTAAAAAAAAGTTTTCTTATGATTTTTTGATAAATTATCTCCTTTAAGAGTTATTTAAAGTTAAAGTTCAACACCGTAAATTTTAAGATTTTTGTACTTTTACGGCAAAATTATTATGAAAGGATCCATATTAAATCATGCAGGCATTTCGACGATATAAATTGCGAATTATTTTCGCAATGACATATGTTATCCTACTCAAAAAATAATAAAATGCGTATTTTTTAATTTTGAATAAGATTCTGTTTGCACTTTTTACTAATATTTTAAGATTTTAGCAAAAAATTACTTTTTTGTATTTTCTTCTCTAAAATTGCGTAATTTTTATATTTTTTGTTGCTCTTGGGGCTCATTTTTTCCTTTTATATACTATTTTATGTAAAATTACGCAAAATAAAAAATAATAAAAAACAAGTGATACAAATTCAATTTAAAAAAAAAAAAATTTCTAAAAAAGGACATCTTTTTTCTCTCTTTATTTTTAGGATTTATTGGTACTCATGTGTAGTATTTAACATAAAAATACTATTTTGTATTTTTTTGTTTATCTATTAAAAGAAAAAATTATTTTCAATTTTTTACTAAAAATTCAAAAATTTCGCAACTTTTCAGGTTTCTATTATCGTACCGTCGCTTATTTTTTTAAATTTTAACATCAGTTTGAAAAATCTTGTCAATAGTAAAGAATATTGATAATTAACATTATGTCAGAAAATTATGTTAATTATCTATATGATAATGATGATGTTCGAAAATGTTATTTATCCCGGTTAGTTTATTTAAGACGTTCAAATTTTTTAAACGAAGGTTAAAATTTTTTGTCAATAAAATTCAACATAACTTATTATGCGAGAATATTATTACCTGATTGAGTCGATTGATTAAAAGAAAAATTTCAACTATAAATAGAAATTTTTTTCTCTTTTATAGATATTGCCTCTGAAATAAATGTAAATATATAATAAAATAATTCCTAAGAAACAAAAAAATTGTAATGTTATTAAAAAAGGATATTTTTTTAAAGAACTTAAAAAAGTAACATAAAAATTGTATTTATATATTCCAATATAAAAAAATAAGTAGAATGGTATTTTTATGTTAAATACTATACATAAGTATTAATAAATCCTGAAAATAAAGAGATAAAAAAGATGTCCTTTTTTAGAAAGTTTTTTTTTTAATTGAAATTGTATCATTTGTTTTTTATTATTTTTTTATTTTGCGTAATTTTACATAAAAGAGTATATAAAAGGTAAAAATGAGCCCCGAGAGTATAAAAAAAATATGAAAATTGCGCAATTTTATAGAAGAAAATACAAAAAAGTAATTTTTTTGATAAAATCTTAAAATATTCGTAAAAAGTGCAAACAGAATCCTATTCAAAATTAAAAAAAATACGCATTTTATTATTTTTTGAGTAGGATAGCATATGTCATTGAGAAAATAATTCGCAATTTATATCGTCGGAATGCCTGCATGATTTGATATGGATCCTTTCATAATAATTTTGCCGTAAAAGTACTAAAATCTAAAAATTTACACAGTGTTGAACTTTAACTTTAAATAACTCTTAAAGGAGATAATTTATCAAAAAATCATATGAAAACTTTTTTTTAGAGCGTTAAATTTCCTATAAGAATATATATTTTTCATTAATGTAAAATGAAATATTTAACAAAAAAAAATTAATTTGTAAAAAGTAGCAAAATCCCATGTATTTTAAATGTGAAATTTATCGTCTTTGGGGCAAGGTTTATTATGAATATTAAGGGTTTATTTTGGTCTGACATTTTGTTTTAGATGGTAAACTAATAATTAAGGGGGCGTCGCAAGAAATATTAACAACTTGGTAAATAACGGACACCCTAATGTTCATATTCTTGAATTTTATTAAAATAAACATATGTCACATTTAATTTCTTATAACAAACAACAATTATTAAAACTATCAGTGGAAATTTCTCTCTTTAAGATAAAGAATTAAATGCTAATGCACATATATATTAGGTGAAATTAAAATTATAAAATGTTTATAAACTTGTTTATAATTGAATTAAAATATTAACATACTAATAAAACTAAACTTTTTGTCTAAGATTCACCAATTATAAATATAATTAATGGACTTATATATTATTAATAAAACACGAGTCAAAAGTAAACCGACAAACCGAAGACGCGACGCGCTATTCAGACTTTTCACGTTTGCAAATTGCGTCCCTTGTGACGTCACAATCAACGCTGTTTCAGCCACGCCAGACTTACAGTCAGCTGTTAGCCTACCTTATTAGAAGTTAATTTCATCTAACTTTTTATTAAAACCATTGGATCTGAAATTAAGTCCGGCCCTTCTAGAAAAAAATCGATTGGAAACAATTGAAAACAATTAAAAAGAATTGTCTATTGTCCTCAATCGTGTTTCTTAATCGTGTTCTTACAATTGGGGACGATTGACTTTTTAATCGTTCTTAATCGTGCCCTATCGGCTACATTGCATGCACTATTTGGTGGGAGATTTGAAAATTTTAAAAAGGGTTATTTATTAATTGACATTGTTATTAAAAAAATAACATTGTTTAAAAGATTATTTTTTGGACTAAAAATTAAAATATTAATCAATGCATTTGTCACTCAGAAAGAAAACAAGATACTTTAGCAAAAAATTTAGTTATTTTTTATTCGTCTTTGAATAATGCTGCAAAAAACTAAGTATTTATAGTTTATTGAAAAAATTGTAAATAATAATTGTTGACAAATACATCAAATATTATTTTAATAATTAAATTCAGTTTAAAAAAATAATCTTTATTACACTGTTATTTATTCAGCCAAAAGGGTAGACCTGAAAAAATAAAATGAATTAAATTATTCTTATTTTTAAATAAATGAAATATATTATTAATTTTAATATAAAAGTACTAGATTTTTAAAAAACTGATGTAAAATTCAGTATAATTGTATGAAATATTATGAATATTAGGGTGATTAAATTTAAAATGTCATTTTTGATCCTACTAACTTTGATTTTTCGATGTTGGATTTTGAACTTAATGATACTCTATTTTGGTTGACTAGAATATATGATGGACAAAAATAATAGTGGTCGAGCAGGTGGAAGCAAATTTTAATTTTCACCAGGTGAAAAACGATAGGCACAAATGATAAGAAATTTTCTGTTTTCGTTTATTCTTTTCTCAAATAAATTCTTACAACTTTAAAAAGTTAAAATATTTCAAATTACAATAATGAATGTTTCAACATGACTTAAAAAATATTTGTAATGAGTTCTGCCATAAATTAATATACTTTTGAAGACCAAAAAGACATATGAACATTGAGGGACACCACTGACATTTTTGAAAGATTTCACTGATAATTTTTTTTGAATAGTGAGAATAAAATCAGCTTATAAATTACAATCCAGTATCAAATCTTCATTAACTGCATATAAGGAGTAAATTTAACACAAATTTATTAAAAATAAAATAATAAGATGCAAGAAACAGAATTTTGATGGGACACCACTGACAAGGGACACCACTGACATTTTGCTTCATTTCTCAATTTCGAAAAAGAAAGACTTTATTTTTAAGTTAAAGTCGTTGCGGTTTTTAAAGTACGTGTAATAACTGAAAACGACATACAATAAAATTTAAAAAATATTAATATTATGAACATTTCTTTGATGGGGACACCACTGACATGGTGTGCTCGACAAAGTGTTACTTGCTTTCTGCCACCAACCGTACAAGTTATAGATGTGATAGAATATTGTAATGTTTTTTCTTTAAGAAGCTATACATATCACCAATACTATTAACGCTTAATAAGGCAATTATCTGCACTAGGTTATTTAAATATCAGATATGATGTTGAAAATTTGCTATAATTACTTAAAAATATGAAACTTACGGACAGGCGATTTTGATTTTTTTTCGAGCACTGGATCAAAATTATTCTGCTAGCACAATTACAATATAAAAATATAGACTGTTAGCTGTACAAAATAATTTTTCTAGTACTAAAAATGTGAGAATCAAAATTTTTATTATTAGGTAAAGTTCTGATTTCTTAAGTGCGGACAAGGGACACCACTGACATTTTGCTTCTAATTCTTCTGCCAAATTTTTTCAGAAAATTTCTAGCGACTAAGAATTATTAATTTAAGTAGAAGGAGTGATTAAGAAAATTAATTGACTTCAAAAACTTTTATATATGAACTAGTATTCCAGATTTTTGGGCAGGACATCCCTACTAAAAATCCCTGTATAAGATCTTGTACAAGAAAATGCACACGTTCAGCAGCTGAACTTGTACAAGTTCTGGTAAGAACATGTACAATTTCTTGTACCAGGATTTGGAACAAGTTCTTGTATTAGAACTTGTACAAGAAAATGTACGAGTACTTGTACAAGAAAATAAACTTGTACAAGAAAATGTACAAGAACTTGTAAAAGTTCAAGTACAAGTATTTGTACATGAACACGTTCATGTTCTTGCACAAGTATATTTATAAATAATTTTTTTTTAGAAAATTGGATTAAGTAAATTAATAAATAAATTTTTTTTTTTAAATTGGCATTTTAATAACTTATAAGCATTAAGACTTTCCACTTTAGGCAAGCCAAAAACTATTGCGCAGCTCTAAAAGCTTATAAAAACTACTGCGCAGCCTTTAATGTTTTTAATTTTTACAACTTAAAAATAATGTTTAAAGAAAATGTACAAGTACTTGCACATCAACCCGTACAAGATCTTGTACAAGATCTTGTACAAAATCTTGTACGGGTTCATGTGCAAGTTTATTTTCTTGTACAAGTACTCGTACATTTTCTTGTACAAGTTCTAATACAAGAACTTGTTCCAAATCCTGGTACAAGAAATTGTACATGTTCTTACCAGAACTTGTACAAGTTCAGCTGCTGAACGTGTGCATTTTCTTGTACAAGATCTTATACAGGGATTTTTAGTAGGGATGAAAATGACATTTTAAATTTAATCACCCATTAATTAATTGCCTGTATTAAGGAGGTTGTTTACAGGTATGCAGACCTTCAGAAAAAATACTGAATTGACATTTAAGAATTTTTTAATATTATTGTTATTCGTATCTTCTGGAAGAACAAATATTAATTTTCAAGAAAAAAATTTGAAACTTACAAAAATTGTTTAGTCATTTTGCATATGATCAACTCTCTTAATTTGAATCAGTTAAACATCGTGGTTTTAACTGACAATCAGTGACTGACTTTTTGCTTCTGAATCAGTTAAAAACAACTGATTTTCAGTAAAAAATAACTGAAAATTTGGTTAAACTTGACTTATTGAATCAGTCAAAAAAAATTTACTGAAACTTTAGTTATTTTTAACTAATTGTCAGTACGTAGAAATATTACTATTTGAATTAGTGACTGACTTTGCTTCTAAATCAGTTATTTTTAACTGATTAAAATTTAGAGAGAAAGTTTTCTTCATATTAAAACGTTAAACTTTTTCAAAACTAATTCGATTTAAGTCAATGATGGCTTATTTTTTTCAGAAAATGGTTCTCTATGACTTGACCGCTCAAATTTATAAACAAATACACCGTTTTAAAAATATTTTTATTGGTTTAAAAAATGTTTTAAAATTAAATCACTTTTTTAAAACAAATAGGCATATTTTTAAAACGGTGTACCTATTTGTTTATAAATCTGAGCGGTCAAGTTATAGAGAATCATTTTTTGAAGAAAACAAACCATCACTGACTTAAATCGAATCAGTTTTTAAAAAGTTTAACCTTTTAATATGAAGAAAACTTTGATCATATGCAAAATGACTAAATAAACAATTTTTGTAAGTTTCAAATTTTTTTCTTCAAAATTAATATTTGTTCTTCCAGAAGATACGAGTAACAATAATATTAAAAAATCCTTTAATGTCAATTTAATATTTTTTCTGAATGTCTGCATACCTGTAAACAACCTCCTTTAACGTAAAAACTCGCAAGGAAAATATCCGTAATAAACAAAATATGAAATTGAATTAAATTCCATAAATATTCTTATTGAAATAGCGAATTAATGTTATACTCTTTGTTATAGAGTCCTGCATGAGAGATTCAAAAAAGTCAATGAAAATTCCTTGCACCTTCTTTGAGAGTTATTTATTGACTGTCAAAAAAATAGTATGTTTTTGTATAAAGAAATAATAATTTCAACTTGTTTACAGTTTTTCTGAAATTTTTTTATTATTCACTGACTTTAACAAGAACACAGGTTACAACACTCTTTTTGATTAACAAAAATAACCTACCATTAGTTCATATATTGACTAAAATTCTGAATTGAAAATTGATTTCAAGACCTATAAGGAAATTTCTTTAATTTTTTAACCCCAAAAATGAGTCGAATGTAAGAAAAAACACGTTTAAGTTGTAAATACTTTAAGAATAAAATTTAGTTTTTATAGTGCACAATAATTCTTCGTATCCACTTTGACACTTATCAACTAACCTATAAAAAATGTATTCTTATTATATAACCTAAACATTGACACTCTTTTTCACACTTAAACTTACAAATCGAACTGTTCGTATAAAACTGCATGGCAAAATTTTTCACAACTTGTAAGACACAATACTCACTGAAAACTCAATAATATTTAACTTTTTATTTTTCAAGAAACACAGAATAAAAACAGATGATCAGATACATGACAATGCACACTTGACACTGCGCATACTCCCTACAGAATAACACTTCTTAACTCTCAATTGTTCTGAATCGTATTAAATATACCCCAATTGCCGACAATTGAAAACGATTAGCTCCCAATTGTTCTGAATCGTGTTTAACTGTATCCCAATTGGCGACAATTGTAAACAATTGGAGAGTTGATAACTTTTTATCGTTTTGAATCGTGGTCAATCGATCTTTTTTAGAAGGGGGCGTATTACAAATTAATTACAAACTGAGTTTTATTTAAGTAAGAGTACAACTAACTTTAATTTTCAGTTAGTTTTTATGATTAAATAAAGTTGATAGCTTAAGATAAGTCAAAAATTAAAACGAGCCACCATTAAATTTAAGACTTTGTTTTTACTGTGTTGTAATTAAAGTTTTGGTGCTGTGTGGTCTGTAATATTACGAATCTCCATTGTAACATTACAGTGATGTCAAGATAACATTACGCACTGTTTGGGTTATGTAAAAATATAAGATTTATTAAAAAAATATCAGGTATAAGTACTTTTTCCATGTAAAATTGACTGCTGAACAGGAATCTAGTTACTTTTCTCTTTGTTTTTATTAATATATTGAAGTCCGAAAAAAGAAATAATGTTTTGAGGCATTGTAGTGCATTCGGTTGGAGCAATTTACCCCTACGTAGACTAAGGTACGTTTGTTGAATCCGCCCAACTCCTCGTGTGGAACTTAGTTTTTTTAAATGCATTTTTACTGCATATTTAACTAAATCCTCATAATAAGTAAGTCAATTAAGAACACAGTCAAATAATCTGAATAAATTATTAAGGTTCCGTACCAGGTACACTGAAAAAAAAATTTATTTGGATCAAATAAAAATTATTTGATTCAAATAAATCATTTATTTGGTTATAATCCAATAAATGTGTATTTGAACCAAATACATATTTATTTGACCTAAATATTTTATTTTATCGCATCAAATAACTATTTATTTGAATTAAATACAAATTATTCAAATCAAATAAATGGAATATTTCAAACTAATAAATAATTATTTGAATCAATTATAGAAATTATTCAACTCAAATAAATATTAACTAGACCTAAGTATTTTGTTTTATTGTATCAAATAAATAGTTATTTCCCGTGCAGAAAAATGGTGAGGGCCCCCGGCGGGGCCCTCGTGGATTGCCCTCTTGCCATGTGGAACCCACAGGGGCAATCCACGCGGAGCCCTCGAAGGCGTGACATGCTTTCCCTCATGGGTGCCCTCGAGGAAAATCCTCATGGATTCCATATGGATTTTCCACGCGGTGCCCTCGTGGATTTCATAAAATGCCCTCAACTTTATTTTCAATTAAATTAATAAATTAATTATTTATTAATAACAAATTAGTCCAATTATTGACAAATAACATTCTTATTTAACAATTTTTACTTTTTTAATTAAATCGTGACCAAAAAAAAAAAAAAAATCTGACGCACGCGGGAATTGAGCCTACGACCTACTGACTACCAGACAACACTCTTACCACTATGCTACGGGACCTACTTGAAAATTTTTGCTTTAATGTAGGTGACTTGCTGACTTGCTTTTGATGATTCAATAAATTATTTATTAACACTAATACACCATGACAAATAATTAAATAGTTTAATGATAATAATAACAATATTAATAATATAATAATTGACCATTAATATTCATAAATTAATATTTTTATAATTTCAAAAAAAAAAAAATGTCAAAACATTTGTGTTAAAAACGCGTTTTTCATAGTTTAAAATCATTATAAACATTAATTTTTTTATGTAAAAAAAAATTTTTTTTTTGGACTTAGAAATTTTTTCTAGTTAATGATGTGGGCAATCCATGAGGGCCCTCGCGTGGGCCCTCATGGATTTGCCCTTAGGTAAGTTCAATATTTTCAAAAAAAGTAACATTAAATATTTGTTAAAAACGTGTTTTTCATTGTTTAAAATCATTATAAACATTAATTTGTTGATAAAAAAAAATTTTTTTTTTTTGGACTTAGAAATTTTTTCTAGTTAATGATGTGGGCAATCCATGAGGGCCCTCGCGTGGGCCCTCATGGATTTGCCCTTGAATAAATTCAATATTTTCAAAAAAAGTAACATTACATATTTGTTAAAAACGTGTTTTTCATTGTTTAAAATGATAGTAAACAATAATTTTTTGTTGTAAAAAAAATTTTTCGTTTGGACTTAGAAAAATTGTTGAGCAGGGCATTCATAATGGCTAAGAGCAGGGGCCCTGCTGGTGCCCTCGTAAATTTCCATAACTTTGTGATAGGATTTCTGGAAAAATGTCACTTAATGTTTATTTCAGGTGCTTTGAAACGTAATTTAATGCATTCTGAACTAAAGTTTTTCAACAAAAAATTTTTTTTTTTAAAACTTAGATAAATTTTTGAGCAGGGCAACCGTAAGGGCAAAGAACGGGGCCCCTGCTGGTGCCCTCGTGGATTTCTCCTCATGGATCTTCCACGAGGGCCCCCGACGGGGGCCCCGGAGCTGTGGGGCTCGAACGTGGCTTTTTCCACACGGGTTGTATCAAATACAAATTATTCAAATCAAATAAATGTAATATTTCAAGCTAGTAAATAATTATTTGAATCAATTATGAAAATTATTTCATTCTATATTTAATAAAAAAATTTTTTTTTAAAAACATTTAGTATTTTTTTAAATTGATTAATATATTACTAACGTCATATTCCTCGCTCGCTCGGAAGACATTTTACTTATTTATTTCCACTTACATCAATTTTTATCACTATACATTATTATTATAATATTTAATTTTTATTATTTATTTAATAGCATCTTTATTGTTAAATTATTATATATATGGGTGATTAAATTTAAAATGTCATTTTCACTATCTGCAAATGCTGACTTGGCGATGTTGAAATTTCTGGTTAAATTATTTTTTTTTTTGGTTGACTAGCATGTATAATCCATGAAATCAATAGTGGTCAAGCACATAATAACAAATATTTTCATAAACAGACAGATTTTTGGAGAAAAAACTTATATTTTCACGAGGCACTTTTTCAGTATGTATTCACTAGAACAAACTGAAAATACAATCAGATTTTATAATAAATCATTGTATTAAAAGCTAATAGTCAAATACGAATTATAAAATAATTTATATTAATTTTCACCGTGAATTATGTAGCTGTAAATCACAAGAAGACATAAGCAAGTTAGGGGACACCAGTGACACGCTTAAAGATGTCATTGAAAATTATTTTTAAATAATAAAAAAGATATGAACATATGAGTAAAAATATAGTTTAAAACTAGAATAATTGAACGTAATAAATATAAAATATAGGTGGATTTATAATTCATAGAAAAAATGTAGAAAGCTTAATATTGACAAAAAAAAAGAAAAATATGTTGTTAAATTTTATAATTTCAAAAAACGACTCTAAAATTATTTATTATTATTTACTTTTATTTCAAAATTTTGAGCAAATTTGTCAATTCTGCCTTCGGATTCGGATTCAGCAGCGAAAAATACATAGTGTTTAGAACAAAACACTTTTTTTTGAGTGCCTGTGTATTTTAGGGGACACCAGTGACATTCTGCCTCAATTTTCATTTTAAAAAAGAATGATTATATTTCTAACTTTGGAGGTGTGCGATTCTGAAAGTTTCAGTAATAAGTGAGACTATAATGAGGTATTTGAAAAAAATACTAATATTAAGTACTATTTTGTCGCAGGGACACCAGTGACATTTGTGCTCGGTAAATTCATTCTGCCAATCTGCCATGCATCGTGTATTTTGTAGATAGGTTAGAACGTTGTAGTTTTTTTCTCTAGGCTTCTAGACACATAGTACTTTCTATTAACAGTCGATAAAGCAGTTTCACACTCTTGCACAATTAAATATTACCCAGGCGGCACGAGGTGAACTAAAAGGCATCGAAAAGTTAACCTAGAAAGTTAACTGTTAACATCTTGGGTTGTAAAAATGTCATCTTTTTGTAATGAAATTTGTATACCTATTATGGCTCCTATGTCTGGCCAAAAATGTCACATTTATGGAAAATAAATGTTAACGTTTTGATAACTTTGTGAGTTCTCAAAAAGATATCAAATAGATAGCTTATTAATGTTATCAAATCAGCAACTATATTAGTTCAAAAATATTACTAAAAAGTTAACTTTTGTTTAACTTATTTATTAACAAAAAGAACGAGAAAAGTTATACAGTTGATGGCTTTTATTTATCATATTTTTAATCTATTTGATAGTAATATATGTGACGCTTCCCGCTGAAAGAGAACCTTCACGACAAAAAATTACAGAATAAATTTTAAGGAAAGCTTTTGCTTTGATTTAAGATTCATGTTTATAATTTATTTGAAGTCAATAAAATTTTTATGAATTATTTTATATATTTAAAATAATTATTATAATGACTTCAAATAATTATAAACATGAATCTTAAATCAAAGCAAAAGCTTTCCTTAAAATTTATTCTGTAATTTTTTGTCGCGTAAGGTTCCTTTCAATGAAAAGCATCACGTAAAATGAATACTTTTTAAAATCCATGAAAGGGGGAAAGTAGGCGACAATTTCGAACAATTTATTTTTTATTAATATAAACATAATTATTTGTATCACATATGCAAAAGTTTTATTGAATTAAACCGCAATTAAACATCTATCACATCACATGGACATGTGTATCCAAGCGAGGAGCCAAGTCATTTGCACAATACGCGCATTTATGCTGTAGAGGTTATAAACGCGACCGGAATTATTTTTTGTATTTTTGTTAACTATTTGCATATATCATTAAATTAACTGAAAATAGTTAACAAAATATTATCATGACATTGTTAACAAACAGTAATTGTAGAATGTTACCTTTTCCATTACAATTTTATTATGCAAAAATGTCAACTTTAACATGTTATCTTATAGATAACCTTAAATTGTTGACAATTTGTAAATATATTTATAATAACATTTTGTTGAAGTGTGTAATGTCTCAAATTATTAACAAAATTTTGATAACAATATTTGAACTTTCCAAAGATATCTTTTTTAGTATTCAAATTCGTTAAGCTCTTGCTAACAATTTCTATTACCAAAAAGTTAACTTGAAAACGGTAACTTAAAGTTACTAAATTGATAAGTGTGCCGCCTGGGTAAGCTCGAGATTCAGATTTTGTCATTTTCTCTTAAAAATATGAAATTTAAGGACATACGCTTTTGATTTTTTTCCAACCACTATTTTATTTATTTATATTCGACTAGTAGTTTTTCTTTAAATATAGAAGTTCCACTTTACGAAATAATTTTTTCGGTATAATCAAAAACATGAAAAATAACCATTTTTCTTAGTAGACAAGATATGGTTTCATGTTCGCGGACACGGGACACCAGTGACATTTTGCCTGCAATTTTGCTGCCAAATTTTTTCTGAGTCCTTTTGGTGGCTAAAAATTAAAATTTGAACAAAATAAATGATACACTACCGTCAGGAATTATCGGTACGGCTGCACGCGCACGGCCCAAAAACATACCAATCTTTAAATCACGATTTTTTTGTAAATACAAATGTCAGAAAATTAACAAATATACCATTCGAAAGATTATTAAATTCTACGATTAATGATATGTAACTGAAAATTTTAATAATTTATACAAAGCTTGCAACAATCTACAAATTTGACAAAAAAAATTTTTAAATAAAATTTTTTTGGAAATTATTTCAACCCCTGCACATTTTTTAAAAATTGTAGGAAAAATTTGAAACTTATATAGGTGTAATCATTGAAATCTCATCTTTAATTTAAGACCAAAAGAGTTAAAAAATCTTATTCGGTTCGAAAGATATCATTATAAACGGCCGAGCATTTTCAGCCAAAAACCGTTCAAAATCGACTAATTCAATGCATTTGTCAAAAAACATGCTCGGACGAATATAATAATATCTCACGAACCGAATAAGATTTTTTAACTCTTTTGGTCTTAAATTAAAGATGAGACTTGAATGTTTACCTCTATATAAGTTTCAAAATTTTCCTACAATTTTTAAAAAATGTGCAGGGGTTGAAATAATTTCTAAAAAAATTGTATTTTTAAAATTTTTTTTGTCAAATTTGTAGATTGCTGCAATCTTTGTATAAATTATTGAAATTTTCAGTTGCATATCATTAATCGTAGAATTTAATAATCTTTCGAATGATATATTTGTTAATTTTCTGACATTTGTATTTACAAAAAAATCGTGATTTAAAGATTGGTATGTTTTTGGGCCATGTGTGTGCAGCCGTACCGATAATTCCCGACGGTAGTGTATATAAAATTAATGAACCATAATATGTTCGATATATAAGTTCGGACTCGAGTTTTCTCGGCAGGACAGCAAAATGACATTTTAAATTTAATCACCCATATAACTATAACACAGCCCCACAAAAAAAGAAAAGTACCCTGCGCGAAAGTCCACAGTACCATACCCCTATGTATTTTGATGCGCTGAACACGAATCCGAAGTCAGATTTGCTCCATCACGTCAGGATTTTTTTCTAACCTCAAAAACATGTCAGATTTTATGTAATTTATGTAAAATACAAAATTTTTTAAAAATTGATTAGATTTGTCTCAAACTTGTTTCTCGGGGGTTTTTAAGATCTCTGATTACAAATCTGCAGTCAGTTTTTAAAAATTCAAAATGTCATATCCAATATGGCGGACAAATTAAAAAAATTTGTTGGATTTTCACTTTACTTGGTATATAGGGGTTTTCGGGGTCGCTGATTACAAATTTACAGTCAGATTTTGAAAATTCAATATGGCGGATCCAATATGGCGGTCATTAATTCGAAAATTGATTTATTTTGCTTTAAAATGGGTACTCAGTGGTTTTTCAGATCGCTGATCACAAATTTCAAATCAGACTTTAAAAATTTCTAACAACTAGTCCAATATGACTTGTCATGCAAGCATTTTGGGAGTCGGTGAATTTACCCACATAGCACAATAGTATGAGGTAAGGTTATGTTGAGTACTAATGGTATGGCTCATAAGATTACGCGATATAGCTGTGGTAGACCTGAGGTGAATGAAAAACTTCCACCATGGAGGTGAGGTTGTATGTAAGGGGTGTGGTAAGTATATATGATAAGGCCATGGTAACCTTACACGTAAAGGTTGATGTAACCTTACACGTAAAGGTTGAGGTAACCTTACACGTAAAGGTTGATGTAACCTTACACGTAAAGGTTGAGGTAAGGTTACACGTAAAAGTTAATATAAGCTAAATTTAAATCTAGCGGTGGATAAAGCTGCTTATTTGAGAAATTGTACGTTCTGGTAAAATAATATAAGTAAAACAAAGAATTTAACAATTTTATATTTATTTATTTATTTATGCTCTCCACGGTGCGCCTTAACTAAAATTAAATAAAAAGGTCTTACACCTAAAAAATTAGTAGAGTTTCTGAATTTACAATGTTCATAGATGAGAAAAATAAAAAAACTAAAATAATCTGTGGAGAGATTTTCAAATAAATCCACTTTGAACATTTTTGCGCACGAAGTACGTTATTTTGGAAAATATGGCATTGTTTATTTATATGAATAGAAAGGAAAAAATTATATAATCATAATTTTTAAGTGGTAATTCTATTAAACTTTTATTATTTTAACACTTTAGTACTAATAAAATATAAAAATGTAACATAATTTAATTATAATTACATCAATTTAAACATGTGAAGCATTATATCTACAAACAGCGCTGAAAAGGTGTTTAGGTTAATCCGGGTGATTTTTTTATATGGGAGAAAAATAACTAAATTTTCTATTTTTAAAATAATGTTTATTTTTTATTGCAAAATTAATCATTTTCAAATAATTAATTTCTATAAACCCTCGTTCGGTTGTATTTCAACTTTTTTGTTTTTATTTATTTATATCAAATATGCAATTATTTTTCATAATTAATTATTTTAAATTACTCTCTAAATCTGAATTTGTAGTTTTCTACTAATGAAATAGTGCGAATTTGTTTACCAATTAAATAAGTAACTGATTTTTTCCAATTTTTAGTAGTTTTTTTTCTAATTGCTAGTAGAAAGTTACTTATTCAATTAGTAGAACGTATTTTTTTACTATTTCAAATTAGTAAATTTTTTACTAATAATTGGTTTAAAAAATTAGTTAAAACAGTTAGTAATTCAATTGGTCAACGAATTCGCACTATTTCATTAGTAGAAAACTACTAATTCAGATTTAGAGAGTAAATTAAAATAATTAATTATGAAAAATAATTGCATATTTGATATAAATAAATATTTAAATAAATGAAAACAAATAAGTTAAAATACAACCAAACGAGGGTTTATAGAAATTAATTATTTGAAAATGTTTAATTTTGCCATAAAAAATAAACATTATTTAAAAAATAGAAAAATTTAGTTATTTCTCTCCCATATAAAAAATCTTCATATGGAGTCCGTACATTTTGATTTCCTAAAGTCTTCCTGGAAAATGAATAATGTTGCTGCGAATCACCCGGATTATCTTAAACACTTTTTGAGCGCTGTTTGTAGATATAATGCTTCACGTGTTTAAATTGATGTAATTATAATTTAATTATGTTACAATTTTATATTTTATTAGTACTAAAATGTTAAAATAATAAAAGTTTAATAGAATTACCACTTAAAAATTATGATTATATAATTTTTTTCTTTCTATTCATATAAAAAACAATGCCATATTTTCCAAAATATCGTACTTCGTGCGCAAAAATGTTCAAAGTGGATTTATTTCAAAATCTTTCCACAGATTATTTTATTTTTTTGATTTTTCTCATCTGTGAACATTGTAAATTCAAAAACTCAACTAATTTTCTAGGTGTAAGACCTTTTTATTTAATTTTAGTTAAGGCGCACCGTGTCTCGTTTTTTTGCTATAATATTGAGCATTACAGGTACCAAGACATTTGAGTATTTTAATTAAAAATCTTAATACAAATTTGTGATTTTTTAATCTAATAAAATTTTATAAATGTTGTTCTTTTAATAATTTGACACATATTTCTGATTTATAAAACGTTTTTCTCAAAATTTACTGACCAGGAGCTCAATCCATATTAACTATATGTTTTCAGTTGCCTAAAACTGAATTGGAAGTCCTTTTTACTCCATCATGTCAGATTTTTGACATAATCTAACTACAAAATATGCAAAATGACGATAAAAATCAAAAATAATTATGGTCTGACAATTTCAGGTCAGAAAATATTTTTTTAGCTGGTTATTTTTGTGAATATTATATTATTTTGGAAAAAATTCGAATTTATGGCAATTATGATATAAGTTATTAACATTTGAATGGTAAACGATTAAATAATCATTTACCATTTTATTTGTATTTCCCTGTCCAAACGAACAAATTTAAATAAAGAAGTTTGTTTCTAAACGAAGTCGTCGTTTTTACATTATTTTTTTCTGATTTTAAGAAACAACTCTTCTCCATATACTGATGGAAAAATTTGACTTGGTGATTAAAATAAAAATTACATTTATGGGAAAAAGTAGTAAAAAATTCTTAATATTTTCCAACTCACTGCAAAGACCTAGAACAAAAAATAACAAATAAATTACTTGTAATAATTAAAGAATATATTATTTTATATATTAAGTAATTATAATTAATTAACTAAAATTTTCTGTAAATCTATTATTTTTAACAATTATTGAGAGAAAGTTCCTTAAGAATCCAATTAATAAAAAAAAATTACCTAAATTATTTCTAAAATTCACTTAATTATAATCCAATTTTATGAAATTTCAACAATTTGAAATTTTTTCTATTCAATATGTATTCAAAAATTTAATTTATAAAAAAGATTAATAAATGTGTTTTAAAAACATAAAAAACAAATTTGTTTTTAACTTCTTGAAATTTTTATATTACTTCTTATAATGTTTGTAAATTTTTTATAATTTCGAATCTGAAATAATTCAATTCTCGACAAGAATGTTTTTACAGGGTTGCCACGCTTTTGCTGTTTTTAAATTCCCTGGCATTCTCTGATTTTTCCAGGTTTTCGTATAAATTAAGATTTTCAAATATTCTAAATTCGCAATAACATATAAGAATATATATTTTAAAACATGAAGATATCGATTGCTTTCTTCATGTTTTATAATAATAACTTCATCAAACATTATTTACATTATTACGATTATTTATTTCCAAAATTTTCAACTAAAATTATTCTTTAAGTCAATTTTTGTTTAATAATTTTTGAAAATATTCTTTGTGAATTTTCAAATTCTTTTGTTTGCAATTTAATTTTACGAAATTTCGTTTATTCTGACATTCCTCAATAATTAAATGTATATTAGAAATTAAAAAGTTCAAATAATTAAAAAAATGCTATTAAAGATTTTAATTTTAAACCATTTAAAATTCAATTATTTAAAAAAAAATCCACGCGAATTTTTTTAAATCAATATATATATTAGAAAATTCAACGAGAATTCAATTATTTAGCTACAAAAATAAATATTTTAATAAATAATTTAATGTTTCTTAAAATTGAATTTTCATACAGAATTTTATCAACAAATTTTAATAAAATTTTTAAGAATAATTTCATCTTTCGAGAAATTTGATGAAAATTTTATTAAAAATAATTTAATTGCTGAGACAAATTTTATTATTTATAAAGATAATTAAAATTTTGACGAGAATTTTTGTAAATTTTGAACATAATTGAATTTTTATGAATAATTATATTACTTTTAAAAATAATTGAATTTTTAAGACGAATTTTATAAACATTTCTTTTTAAATAATTGAATTTTTTTGTAAAATTTTATTGAAATCGTAGTCATTGAAAATAATTGAATTTTGACAAATTTTTTAAAATCATTGAATTTCTACAAAGAATTTTATTAAAATTATTTTTAAAAACATTGAATTGTTGCAAAGACTTTCATTAATCTTTTTAAAAATAATTTAATTCTTTGAAGAAATTTAATTAGAAATATATAAGAAAATAATACTTAAATTCTAATAAACAAAAATATAGCTTAGGTTTTTAAAATAATTGAATTTCTTTGATAAATTTTAATAAAATTTCTGTGAATAAATACATTTTTCGAGGAAGTCCATTGAAATTGTATTAAAAATAATTGATTAAATAATATTATTATTTATGATTATAATTGAATAATAATTTATGGAAATAATTTGTAAATAATTTAATTCCTGTTAAGAATTTTTCTACTTTTGAAATTAATTGAATTTTTGCAATCACTTGTAATTGCTGCATAATTTAATTTGTTTTAGTATTTTTAGTTAAAATTCTTCTATAAATTATTTCTTTTTAATAAACAAATTAACAAATGTAACTAAATTCATAAGAATTTTAGTTATTAACATTTTTTTTAAATCTGGGTTTTTTTAAATTTCTAATTTAATTCATTTAAAATTTAAATTTTACAAAATTTCAAATCAAAATATTTTCAAGTTTATCTACTTACGAAAATTGTGAACCCAATACTCTTTTAAAATTAAATTAATTTTGAAATATTTAAGTATTTAAAGTAATTTTAACTTACAGTCATAAAAACATTTTTTTGGCTGTCTCTCGGCAGAGAATTTGATATAGAAGGAGTTTACACCGTAAGCCTTAAATATAAGCCTCCGCGCGCATAAACGGATATACCTCCAGGAGCATATATTTGCGCCTGCGCGAACACGTTGTCAAGGCAAACTCTTTCACAACACAGCTGCAGGCAAACACTTTGCGCAGACGCAAGTATATCCTCATGGAGGCATATCCGTTTATGCTCGCGGAGGCTTATATTTAAGGCTTACGGTGTAAACTCCTTCATAGAGACCCTTCCTTCGTCCCAATGAATGTTTAGAAGCATTGTTTAATTAGCTTAATTCTATTCGCGCCGGCGCCGAATTTCTACTATAAAAAACAATATATGTAGAAAATTGAAGTAAAAAGATAAGATATAGATTGTAAGATTATTATAACAATTACTTTTTATTGTCTCTTCTTAAAATTCGTCCATGACAATTGGACAGCCATGTTCCAATAATATTGTCTCTTTGAATTTTGGTCTGCTGGGGTAGAAGATGCAAAATAGCTTCTGAAAATGTAAATAATTTTAAAAATATTTTTTAAATAATAATCAAGATAATATCGATGAAATGGAGCCTAGTTAAACTAAACATAAATAAAACGACTATTCTTTAGGCATATCCAAGTAATCGATAATATCATTTTATATGTACATACAGTCTAGTAATGATTTAAAAATATAATTTCTTTTAACGATTTGGTTAATTATCTTTATTAACCTCAATTTTTAATATGTAAACATTATTATTATTATTATTATCCAATTTTTATTTTTTCCTCTTTAAAAAATACTTTTTACAATTCAAAATACTCTAAAACACAATTGTTGTCTCAATGTTATAAAAAATTTTGATAAATCCAAATTTAAAAAGATTTTAATTTAAAATTTCTTAAACGTTTAAAATATAAATGATTATAATTAAAAATTTCTCTTAAATAAAATAATTTGAATATGTATGTAGGGTCATTTGGGATAAATGTAAACGAAATATCTATTTTTCACCAAAACCATTAGTTTTTTTTTTGTTAAAAGATAAAACGAACGGATTTCTTTTGCATGAACTTGTTACTTTACTTCCCTAGAAAAATTTGATGAGGTACAAAAAAATATTGATGCACCTGAATCGCCTAAAACTGACTGTTTACATTTACCCCGAGATTTTGAAATTTTCCTAAAATTCAGGGTAAATGTAAACACCACTGTAGTTAAGCGAGGTTTGAGAAACAAGTTATTTCAAGTATACTACTGTTTTAAGGGAAGAAAAAACTGAAAAAAAATTCTTCGTAGATGTATAGTAAATCAACCAGTTGACTGATAATGTATCATACAAAATAAACAATCACCCATTACAAAATTAGTAATCTAAAAACTTGAATAACTTAACAAATTTTAATAGATTTTCATTCAACTTGGTAAAAAGAAGTTTTTAAGGTTGTGAATAAGAATCTAAAATCGAATTTTTAAATTTCAAAATGGTGGATCCAATTTGGCGGTCAAACATAAATTATGCAATACTAACTGACTAACACGAAGGAGGTATGGAAGAAGACCTAATTCCCTTTTCTATGTAATTTTACATTGCCAAAGTAATGAAATTGGCAAATAGAGGCAAATTTATTCAATTATTCTCTTTTAAAATGTATTTCAAGTTCTGTTTACATTTACCCCGAGTTTTCGAATTCTCGGGGTGAATGTAAACACTTAATTATTTATTAACTAAATTGACGAAAATCAGAAATCAAAGTCAAAAAAGTTCAAAATATTACTTACGTGAAACAACATTGTATAGATTTGTCGTTATGAAAACAAGCTTATCTTTATTTTTGCCTTTTAAGCAAAATTTATTGCCCATATCAAGAGTTAAAATTTCCATCATCACAGCGTTTACTGTTAGACTGGAATTTGAATATTTCCCAACATCTTTTAAGGCAATCAACTGTAAAAATTTAAAAGAATTAAAAAGTTAAAAAGTCTCTTAAAAATGTTCTTTATGCTTCTATTTTGCTTTGCATTTAGAAAAATTTTATATACTTAATATTTATAAAAATGTACTTAATAGAGGTGTGCATTTAATCGAGTCGAATCGAAAATTATTCGACTCGACAACAGAAAATTCGAATCGAAATACCAATTCGAAGTTTCGAATTGGCCGATTCGAATCGAAAGAAAATTCGAATCGAACTACCAATTCGAAATTCGAAGTTTCGAATTTCGAATTGGCCGATTCGAATCGAAAGTAAATTCGAATCGAACTACCAATTCGAAATTCGAAGTTTCGAATTTCGAATTGGCCGATTCGAAAATCGGAGTTTCGAATTGTACAACTCAACTCGGTTATTTTATTTGCACAATTATTTTGACAGAAACAAACAAAATACTTACTACTATTGTATAGTAATCTGTTTCTGGGGCGCGCTTTTTGTCCACTTCTTCAAAGGATTTTTCGTCGTCAATAGGAAATATTTCCAATTCCTTGCATTTTTGGGAAAATGAAAATATTGGAGCAGCGTTGTTAGTACTTAGTAAAGGAATATTTTGCAGCTGGCGATTCATTAACTCAGTTGTCGTTCCGATACGATTTACTTTAGTCAACATCATTTCTTCGAAGGGTGTTACTAAAAGTAAGAAAGTTTATTTTAGTATGCTAAAATTTAGTTATATACAGAAATAAGTTTAAAAAAATTGTTTTTTCAACTTACATTCTCCTGCATTTTCTTGTGAAGTCGAAAATGCAGTTGCATAACTTCTTCTTTTACTTACATTGTTATTTCTGTTGTTAGATTGATTACTTGAGTCTCCTATGCAATCAAAATATTTTTTTTGTACATTATATTTTTTATGAAAATTCGTATAATTTGAAAAAAATTGTGTTATTTTAGAGGAATATAGCTTTAAAAAAATCACAATCAATCAGAAGATATACAAAATAGTCATACTTGCAGCAGAATTCGTATCCCTTGTAGTAATCATTTGCTGTTGAGAATTACCTTCCTGTAATACTTCTTCGGCTGCTGGTCCACTTTTTAATGAGTCAATTACTGATTTATGAAGATTTGTAATTATATATTTAAATTATAATCGATAATAAATTAAATTAATACATAACTACATAAATAACAATCATTACCTTCGGTATTCATTTCAGTATCGTTTAATGTCGAGTTGTCCAGTTTATCACTTGCATCTGCACGTTCTGTAATTATATATTCAAATATAATCGATAATAATGTAAATTAATACATAACCATATAAATAACAATACTTACTTTCGGTACTCAGTTTAGTATTCTGTAATGTCGAGTTGTCCACTTTCTTACTTGTATCTGCACGTTCTACTACAATGGATGGATTGAATTTATGTTTAAGATTATAATTTTCTTTTCCTGAGTCTTCGGAATCAGTGGACTCCTGTTTTATATTCCTTCTATGCCTTGATTTTTTTAGTGCTTCCTTATTTTTTTCGTTGTCCGTTTCAACATTAGACAAGTCGCAATCATAATATTCTAATTTTTCTTCCGCATCCTCCAGGGTCTCTAAAAATCATCTTCTATATAATATTTGTGTCAAAATATTATATTTCGACTAAAATTTTTTTAAAAAAATTAAATTAAATTTTTTTTAATTTTTTTTTTTTAATTAAATTTTTTTTTTTTTTTTTTTCGATTCATTTTTTTCAGAAACCATGCACAAAATAAAATATATTTTCAAATATTAATGAATTATTAATTTTGAAATATTGATTTCTGTCTTATCGATGATAAGCAAAATAAATATATATCCGCTAAATTGACACCTTACCATCTTATAATTAAAATCTTTATGGTTTAATAAAAAAATGCTTTTAACAATTATTCTATGTGATATATACCTAGGGAATAGAACAAAATTAATTATGGTTTGTTTGACCGGTTGACATAAAAATAAAGAAACTAATAGTAATTTTTTACTCCGAAAAATGTAACGTAGAAATAATTTAATTTTTTTTTTAATTAAATGTTTCTTAAGTTTTTCTATCTCAGATAAATGTAGTTTTTAACTAAAAAAAAATATGCAAATGAAAATTGTGTCCAAAACTTTTTAATGATAAATTAATTAAATTATTATTTTACAATAATAATTACTTTAACACTTTACGTAACCAATTACTAGTTTATAATACACTCAAGTTTCGCACTGGATAAATGACTAAGAAAGTAGCAAGAACTATTTTATTATTTGTGAAAATAATTAAATGCTTACGAAGAATATATATATATATTAATATATTAATATATTAATGTCAAAATTTTTTTAAAACTCTTCTTAAGGGGTTAAACCACTCTAGAGCGTCAAAAAGAGGTTCTAATTTCAACATTTTTTTTAAAGAAAAGTTTAAAAGTAATGAAAAATATGTTTACATATCTCTATCAGGTACACTTTAAAGAGAAAAAAATATACTTTATAAATTTTTTTTGTTTAAAAACAGCAGCTGTACATGTACGTGATGGAAACCCTTTGTAAAAAGAATTCCTTCGCGGCCGGAAAGGTTTTTTGTACAATTTTCATCCTAGAACAGAAAACAAATTTTTTTCTATTTTTACATCTCAAAAGCTAGAGAAAGACGAAGGGGATTTTTTTTATGTTGCATATTCTTTTAGCTATAAACAATTTAGTGCCTATTTTTTTCAGTCAAAAACTCAGTTTTTCCATAAAATGTTCACCATTTTTGCAAAAATGGATTTAAAAAAAATCCCCTACGTCTTTCTCCAGCTTTTGAGATGTAAAAATAGAAAAAAAATTGTTTTCTGCTCTAGGATGAAAATTGTACCAAAAACCTTTCCGGCCGCGAAGGAATTCTTTTTACAAAGGGTTTCCATCACGTACATGTACAGCTACTGTTTTTAAACAAAAAAAATTTATAAAGTATATTTTTTTCTCTTTAAAGTGTACCTGATAGAGATATGTAAACATATTTTTCATTACTTTTAAACTTTTCTTTAAAAAAAATGTTGAAATTAGAACCTCTTTTGACGCTCTAGAGTGGTTTAACCCCTTAAGAAGCCAATTGAACGGATGGGAAGAAGAACTCGCCAAGCGCTCGACCGAAAGGGATAGTTCCAATCAGGTAGCTTAATTATATTCAAAAATTTTAATAAAATGCTTCTCATGAATTCAATTGTTTTTAAAAATTATTATTTAAATTCTTCTCAGGAATTCAATTATTTTTAAAAAATTTAATAAAATTCTTCAAAAAGTTTTCAATTATTTTCTAAAATGGTTAGAAAATTCTAAATATAATAAATTTAATTGAAATTTGAATTAAATTCCTTAAAAGAAATTAAATATTTTCAAAAGTTGTTAAAACAATTCTTCGTAAAAATTAAATTTTAAGAAACATTCAGTATTATTTATTTTTGTATTTAAATATAATTGATTTCTCGTAGAATTAAATTATTATTTTTCGTACTTTTAACTAACAATTCTGTAGAATTAATTCTTTGAAAAAGTTTAATATTGAATAATAATTGATGTTATTGATTTAAAGTAGAATTTTATAGTTAAAAATTCTAGAAAATGTTAATTGAATTAAAATGATACAAATAATTTTGAAGAAATTACATTAAAAATATTCTTATAATAATAAACTAGTGATTTTGTCAGTCGGTCATCTTTATGTTTTATTAATAATATTCTTACGAGTGGTTCAATTTGAAAAGGTTTGAATTTGAAATTTTTGAACATGTTAATTTCAATGAAAAAAAAAATAATTAAATATTTAGTTGAAATAAAACTATAGATGTTTTCGAATAATTTGATCTTTTGAAGAAATTTATAAATAAATTTAATAAAACATTTTTTGAGTAGGGGAGAGTAGGGCAAACCAAACTGGTGGGTAAACCGGACCGGTCTCAATATTTCCGAAATTGTCAAAAGTGCTATTTAGAAATTTGATTTGAAACAACCATGTTTAGTATACCTTATTTTTCAATCTGACAGTTTTAGCTTTTGCGTTTGTGCGACGAAGGGAGCAAAAGTTTTTTTTTAGTTTTTTCCAACACTTTTACGAATTTTTTTTTAAGGAAATCGTGTAATGTTTTCCAAATATTAGGCCTTAGGTTTTGAAGGTACACACTTCAGGAATATTTACCACCAAAAAATTCTATGAATTTGCAAAGCATTTCTTTTTGAAAAACATTTATTCTCAAAATGCGCCTGTGGGGCAAACCGGACCGTTTTTGGTGGGGCAAATCGGCCATAGCATATTTCTATAGAATTAAAGTTTCATAAAAATTATTTTTAAATAAAATGTTTCTTTCATTAAAATGACTTTTGGACTAAAATTGACTAAAATTGACTTTTGGATACGACACAAAATACTAAAAACAGTCTAGTACTTTTGCATGAGAGTTTCAAAAGCAGTCAATGAAAATGTCTAGTACCTTGCTTGAGAATTTCATTGACTTTCAAAAAAATAGTATATTTCTGTAAAATAAAAAAAAAAATTTCCACTTATTCACACAGTTTTTCTGAAATTCACTAATTCATTCACATATTTGGATAATTAATCACACAAAGAAGAACAATTATTGTATCACTTTTCGACGTTTATCAACACTTATGAACTAACCTATAACACACACATATATTCGCGTATAACTTAACCACTTCGGTGGCGTGGCGTTCCAATTGGCGTTCCACGTCCCTGGCCAAAAGTGGCGAAAATAGCGAAATGGCGTTCCAACTTTTTCTAGATTTTTAAAGAGCATATTTAATTTTAATCTACTGCAACAATATATTTCTATGTTTTCAATATCAGGGAACACAAAAATGACAATAAAAATTTGTTTTTTTAAGATTTTCATTGTTTTTTTGGACATTGCAAAATGACATTTTTAATACTTTTCTACGAATGGCGTTCCACTTTCGCTCAAATATTGATAAATAAACTCAAGATCTTTCTATGGGAAATAATATTTATTTATATCTTAGAATCTCTGAATCGTCGAATTGTGTTATAGAATCATTTGTAAATTGTTATAAACAAATTATATGAACAAATTGTTAATTAAGACGATGTGTTTAATGAATTTTAATAAAAATTGTTACTCGGAGGTTTTTGGGGTCGCTGATAACGAATCCGATGTCAGTTTTTAACAATTCAAAATGGCGGATCCAATATGGTGGACGAGTTTATAAAAAATTGATTGAATTTGCTTGAAACGTTTTACTCGGGGGTTTTTGGGGTCGCTGATTACGAATCCGATGTCAGTTTTTCAAAATTCAAAATGGCGGATTCAATATGTCAGGCGAGTTTAAAAAAATAATTGAATTCGCTTGAAACGTTTCACTCGAGGGTTTTTGAGGTCACTGATAACGAATGCGATATCAGTTTTACAAAATTCAAAATGGCGGATTCAATATGGCAGACGAGTTTATAAAAAAAATGATTCAATTCGCTTGAAACGTTTTACTCGGGGGTTTTTGGGGTCGCTGATTACGAATCTGATGTCAGTTTTTCAAAATTCAAAATGGCGGATCCAATATGGAGGACGAGGTTATAAAAAATTAATTAACAAAAAAAAACAAAAAAATAATAGAAATTAAAAAAAATTAAAAAAGCAAAAAAAAAAATACAAAAAAAAGGACCACAAAATCCTATCGCTGCAGCCTCCTCGTGGCGTGCTCTAGGCAGAGAACATTTTCTATAGCGAATGCAGGTTGGTCCTTGACATATAAGCAAAAAAAACCTTGGCTCACTTTTATTGCAGCTTATAATAAGTTACTTTCCTGACTTATTTTAACTTTTGCTTTTCATGATAAACTCATATTAAATTCCTAATAAGCATCCCTAAAAACCCCTGAGTAAAACGATTCAAGCGAATTCAATCAATTTTTTATAAACATGTCCGCCATTTTGAATTTTGAAAAACTTAAATCAGATTCGTTATCAGCGACCTCAAAAACCCCCGAGTAAAACGTTTCAAGCGAATTTAATCAATTTTTTATAAACTCGTCCGTCATATTAAATCCGCCATTTTGAATTTTGAAAAACTGATATCAGATTTGTTATCAGCGACCTCAAAAACTCTCGAGTAAAACGTTTCAAGCGAATTCAATTAATTGTTTATAAACTTGCCCGCCATATTGAATCCGCCATTTTGAATTTTAAAAAACTGATATCAGATTCGTTATCAGCGACCCCAAAAACCCCCGAGTAACAATTTTTATTAAAATTCATTAAACACATCGTCTTAATTAACAATTTGTTTATATAATTTGTTTATAACAATTTACAAATGATTCTATAACACAATTCGACGATTCAGAGATTCTAAGATATAAATAAATATTATTTCCCATAGAAAGATCTTAAGTTTATTTATCAATATTTGAGCGAAAGTGGAACGCTATTCGTAGAAAAGTATTAAAAATGTCATTTTGCAATGTTAAAAAAAAACAATGAAAATCTTAAAAAAACAAATTTTTATTGTCATTTTTGTGTTCCCTGATATTGAAAACATAGAAATATATTGTTGCAGTAGATTAAAATTTAATATACTCTTTAAAAATCTAGAAAAAGTTGGAACGCACACCTCTCCTCGAGCGCCGTAAAGTTATACAAAAATGGATCCAACTTCAGTCAACGGAAATTTGTAGCATTAGGCTTATATTTTCCAAATTTTCAAACTGTGAAATTGCCCCAGCTCCTATATTTAAATAAAACGAATTTCCGTAACTATCCCAAAACATAATCTTGAAAAAACCAATTTTTTAGGTTTGGACAATTATGGAAACAATTATGGAGAAAAAATATTTTGTGCTGTTTTATTAATTTTGAGTAAAAAATTAGTATTAGCATGAAAATAGAAAACAGTATAAAAAACTTTATTTATAAAAGGAAAAATCAATTGAATCGTAAATTTCGAAAAGGGCTCAACTCGGATTTTTTGAAATTTCACTTTTTTGCATTACACAGCCACACAAAAAAATAAAGTGTCTTGATCTGGGGTCAAGACATATGTATTCCGATGTATTTCGATGCGCTGAATCCGAATCCGCCATCAGAATTTGGCCAATGGGTACTTGTTTCGCCCTAACCTCAAAAAATACCCTAAAATCGTTAAAATTGTCACTTTTGAATTATCAAAATTGAATCTAACCGCATATTGATAATTCTCTCAGATCCCTTAGTTTAAATAAACTATTTTATCCCACATGCACAAAAATGGTGCTTTCTGATAGCAGACGACAGGGAGGAAAGTCATTCATTTCTTAGACCGTATAAAAATGTCGTCTGCTATCTGAAATCGCCTCTTTTGTGCATTAGGAAAAAAAATATCGTAAGTAACACGAGAATAAAGGCAGCCAATTTCTTTACGATGATTTTTGTGACACGAGTGGAGGTCTCGAGGCGCCCTCGACCTCCACTCGTGTCACAAAAATCACCGTAAAGAAATGGCTACCTTTATCCTCTTGTTGCTTAATATACCATTCTATAAGCTTTTCAAATGAAAATTCATTTAAAACATTAAATATATCGAACCTAACATCAAAACACATCTAATATTCCAAACAAACAAATTATACCATACACAGCGCAAAAAAAAATTAGGTAAGCTCTTGAAAGTTACAACTTAGGTGTTTCTATAATTTCTGACTACGAATCCGGTGTTAGTTTATCAAAATTAAAAATGGCGGATCCAATATGGCGGACAATATAATTAAAATTTGTTTGGATTTGCTTGAAAATCGTTATTTGGGGGTTTTCGGGACCTTTGAGTACGAATCATATATCAATTTTTATAATCTTAAAGTCTTACGAATTGTTAGAAAAAATTGTTAGAAAACAATTCGTAAGACTTTTAGATTATAAAAATTGATATAGGATCCGTTATCAAAAGTCCCGAAAAACCGCTAGTAATAAATTTTAAAAAATCGTTAAAATAATAAAGACCGCCATATTGGATCCGCCATTTTGAATTCTTAGAAACCGACATAGAATTCGTCATTAGCGACCCCGAAAACCTCCGAGTAACGATTTTTAAGCCAATCCAAACAAATTTTAATTATATTGTCCGCCATATTGGATCCGCCATTTTGATAAACTAACACCGGATTCGTAGTCAGCAATCATAGAAACACCTAAGTTGTAACTTTCATGAGCTTACCTAATTTTTATTGCGCTGTGTGTGCTATAATTTGTTTTTTTGGAATCTTAGATGTGTTTTTGAGGTTAGGTTTCGATATATTTAATGTTTTATATGAATTTTCAATTAAAAAGCCTATAGGATAGTTTATTTAAATTAAGGGATCTGAGAAAATTATAAATATGTGGTTAGATTCAATTTGATTCAATTTTGATAAATCAAAAGTGACCATTTTAACGATTTTAGGGTATTTTTTGAAGTTAGGGCGAAACAAGGACCCATTGGCCAAATTCTGATGGCGAATTCGGATTCAGCGCATCGAAATACATCGGAATACATATGTCTCGATCCCAGATCAAGACACTTTATTTTTTTTGTGTGGCTGTGTTATTAGGGGATAATGGGGTAACCCCGAACACTAAAGCTTTTTGGTTTTCAAGTTTTTTAAAAATAGGAAATATAAAAACTGAGTTAATATTTTAAAAATAAAAGTTAAGAGAGTGGTCCTAAGTTGTCCGCGGGCACCCTGCGTTTCTCAGGCAGAGATGGTATACTGGACGAATTTATAATTTTGTGGTGTGATATATCGATAAACCATGATATAATTTATGGACTTAATTATAATCTAAGATTCTTCTACGCATTATGAGGACAATAATATTGTTTACAAAAAAAATTTAATTTTTCTTATTTTTTTGAGATCAGCTACAAGAGATAAATAATTAAAAATTTATAAATCAGTGTGTGCTTTAGTTCCTTTTATTTAATGTTGTAATAAGAGGTACTGTTGATTTTTTAATTTAATTTTTTTTATTAGCGTAATAATTTTAACTTGTAAAAATCTACAGAGGTCCAAAGTTGGCCACCTATTATTTTTGTTTGTTTTTATTTATGTTTTGTTTCTTTTTAGTGTTTTTCATCACGAGAAAGACCGTGAAAGTGTAACGTAGGAAATAAACAAAGACAAAAAACAATAGAAAAGACATACTACAAAAACGCCAGTCTCTGTAGCCATCCATCAGTGCAAGTAAATAAAATAATGCTTCATTTTCTAAACAAAAATAGTTAAATAATGCTTATTTATTCTCCTAAATGTATCAAATTTGTCAAATTTCTGCGTAACTGAAAAGAATATGCATTTTTTCCTTACGTTCAAGCGAAAAAATGGGGTGGCCAACTTAGGACCGCTATTTCTGAAATGTCAAAAATGCAACTTTTCACTATTTAATGTATTAAGACTACAAAAGCTATTCTATAACGTTTTAAATACCACAAAATTATAAGAAAACGATCGCTGAACACAATTATATACTTGTTGACTTGATTAAATTCCATTTTGTTACTATTTTCGAACTGTAAAATTAAAAAAAAACGAGTTGAGCCCTTTTCGAAATTCACGATTCAATTATTTAAAAAAGTTTTTTTTTTAAGAAATTGGATATTGGTTCACAAACATTTAATCTTACAGATTCAACATAAGTACATTATTTATTCATACATACATACATATTTACAAATTTTGTAATGGTTCATCGATGTCTCATAGTTAAATAACCAGGACAATTCTACAACTGACTTATGAAGTTGTATCGCGTATCATTCATCTCCAATGAACTTATGTTGAATCTGTAAGGTTAAATGTTTGGAAAAAGATATCTAATTTAAAAAAAAACTTTTTTAAATAATTGATTTTTCATTTTGTAGATAAAGTTTTCTATCCTATTTTCTATTTTCATGCTAATACTAATTTTACACGTAAAATTTATAAAACAGCAAAAAATATTGTTTCTCCCTAATTGTTTTTCCTCTTTTACAACTGGCAGGTAAGTAGAACCTTCATCTACATTTATTTATAAACTTTAAATATTTATAAACAATAGATATTTGCTTACATTTTTTGCGTTCAAACCTGAAAAATTGGTTTTTTAAGATTATGTTTTTGGATGGTTACGGAAATTCGTTTTATTTGAATATAGGAGCTGGGGCAATTTCACAATTTGAAAATTTGGAAAATATAAGCCTAATTCTACAAGTTTTCGTTGACCGAAGTTGGATTCATTTTTGTATAACTTTACGGCGCTTGAGAAGGGGTGTGAACGCCATTTCGCTATTTTCGCCACTTTTGTCCAGGGACGTGGAACGCCAATTGGAACGCCACGCCACCGAAGTGGTTAAATATAAACACACACTTAACACTTAAAAGTACGTATCGAATTGTCCTTATATACCACATGGTGAAATTTTTCACGACTTCTGAGACATGCTATTTCACTGAAAACTGAGACTTACATAACATTCTATTTTGTGAGGAACATAAAATAAAAAAAATATTTTTTTGAAAGTCAATTCTTGAAGACAAATATATATATTAACACTATTTGTTTTTCATAAAATAATAATATATTCACATCTGAAATTAACACAAATAGAAACAGAAGATCAGCTTGCATTTACCTTGGGTAGAAACGCACACTGCGCATGCTCTACAGAATTTTCAAGCGCAGTCAACTAATCTTTCACGTACTTTATAAAACTGAACAAATGACTTTTCGTTAAAATTTAAAAAACACTGTTGCCCATACTAGTACTAGAATAATTCTAGGACTTTCTTATATTTTCTAATAAAAAGTATATGGAACAGCCTTGTATTTTGTGTCCTATCCAAGAGTCAAGCACTTTCAAGGAAGGATTCACGTACTTTTTTTTCCGTGCAATGAGAATTCGACTCTTCAATATTGTTTCCCTGATAATGATAAACATTTTAATTTTTTTATTTAAAAAAATATTTATTTAATTAAAATTCAATCCCGTATTATTATTTTCATTACTACAACCATTGTTTACATGATTCTATATGTTTTTTATTATTGTAGATTATGTAAATGCAATATTATAAATAAAAAACCAAACGGCCCGGTTTACCCTAGGGGTGGGGCAAACCGGACCTTTTGCACAAATTTTCAAACGTAACACAGCAACTAAACAATAAAAGATAAAGTATAGGTGTCTCTGGGAAAAAGTAGCACAATTAAATGATCTTTCAAACAATCCATCGAAAAATGAAATCGGTTGATTCGTTTAGTCATAAGAGTAAAAAAAACCGTTAGGGGGTCCGGTTTGCCCCACTCTCCCCTATCTAATAATTTTTAGAGTGAATCAGAATATTCTTTAGGATCAGGGGAAGAGTGAATGTTGTGTTTAAAAATCAGGGGAAAATAAAGTTAAATGTTTATGTCAGCCTTGTATAAGGGGCGTTCTTCGTCAGATTTTCACTCAAAATTTTTTTTGTATTAAAACATTTTTATTCGAATTCTATATGAAAAATAAGTAATTACTTGTTTTTTTATTTTTTTATTTGATCAAAATTATAAAAGTTATGATTTTTTAAAATTTAACATCTTTGGAAGCAAAGAATTTTTGAAACACTTTTAACTCCGTTATACCAAAAGATAAAAAATAATGCACGCAGAAAAATCCGATTGAAAATTTTGGAGTTCAGCGCTAGTAACTTAGATTTCATTCCCAAACTTGTCTACCTTTGCGACTCCAGGATAGAAAACAGGGAAATGTATCGTAAAAGGTTTAAAGCACGTCAGTAGGCTTAAAATGTTTTCGTTCTTATGCACACTTATACGCGGAACAAAGCAAACTGAACACATTGATAGGCGCTTCTGGGCGGAGTCCAAGGCAAGTCTAGTGCCGAGTCCCATACTGAATATAATGTGAGCAGATCTTCTAGTGACCTACATTATTATTTTTATTTGTCAAAATATTTACTTTTTTTGGAATATTCAATTTGAAACTAAATATAAAATCTAAAAATGAAACAACTGAAAATATTAGAATACTTTGAATTTTATAAAACTTCTCATTGGGATTTTTATTATTCTTTAGATATTTAAACGTCAAATCTCTTTAAAAATTAAATACAAGTCCTTTCTTACAAGAAAGAGATTATATTTAAATAATTACAGATTAAATAAAAATCCCAGTGCGAAGATTTTCAAAATTCAAAGTATTCTCTATTTTTTACATATTATTTCATTTTAGACTTTACATTTAGTTGACTAAATGGAACATTACAATAAAATATAATAACAATTACCCACACAGCACATGATATTTCCTAAATATTTCCTGAATATTTCACTGAAAGATTGAAATATTTCAGTGCAAAGTTCTAGAAATATTTCTGCAAACAGGAAAATGTCCGCTTATGTGGGAATATTGACGCGAAAGTTGAGAAAATATTTCATTGAAATATTCCTGCAATATTACACATAAAGATTCTGCAATATTGTGAAAATATTTCACAAAATGGAAAAATTTGTTAAACACCTCAAACCAATAGGAATTTTCTGAAATATTTTAAAACCCATAGGATATAGTAAGCCAAAAACTACTGCGCAGCTCTACAGGCCATAGAAACTGAGTTCGACCAGTGCGCATCATTTCAGTTGAATATTTCCAAAATATTTCAATGAAATATTTTCTCAACTTTCGCGTCAATATTCCCACATCAGCGGACATTTTCCTGTTTGCAGAAATATTTCTAGAACTTTGCACTGAAATATTTCAATCTTTCAGTGAAATATTCAGGAAATATTTAGGAAATATCATGTGCTGTGTGGGTAGGCATTGCACAACCGGCTAAAAACAAAATAAACACACACCTAACCTCAAAATGAGATCAAACATTTCACATAGATATTCTTCTACATTCATTTGTAACACTAGAACTTTATTACAAAACTGCACTCACTATTATATTTAAAACTAGAATTTTTATTAATTGAAACAATTAATACACTACGAACTACACCGAGACTTCCGTGTATATCAAAAACGAAGAAACTGAACAAACGCGGGCGCAGGCGCGCCACAGAGTTTCGCATTCCTAAAAACTGTTTGGGAATAAATCTAAGGACTCTTGCACAGAACAGTCCCCATTTAAGTGAACGTTGATACAAAGTTTGTAACAATTGAGTAGCTGAATTAAAATAAATGCAAATAATAATAATTGTACCTAATTCTTTTCACCTTTAAATTAATTACGGAATCTGATTGCACTTGTTGAAAGAAGACTATTGGCGTTTATTAAGATATTTAGCATTGATCTTCATTGAAAATCATTCCTAAACTTGTTGGGATTGAAATCTAAAATTTAATAATATTCCTCCCTACGATAATAGAAATTACTCAAATGATTTTATATTTAGTCCGAAATCTGAATTTTCATTTTTCTCCGTGTGTAATATATGAAAATGTATGTATTTCTCGATACATACATCGTATGTCGATGTAAAATTCATTCGAGGCTCAGGGTAATTTCACATCGTGCGACGAGGATTTGAAGGAAAAAGTCAGCGTATTTATCTAAATTTCGTTACTTAAAGTTGTCTAGAAAATTTAAATATTAATATTTCGAAAAACCCGTCCGTATTTTGCTAGATAATTATATCACAAACAAAATAAAAAAGAACTAAGAGAATCGTTTGAAATTTATAGCAGCTAGAGTGTCCACCGACTTTGAAAATACACGGAGAAAAATAGTTAGCTATCTCAGTTAATTTTTTAGCTCCTACGAATTATAAGGTTTATATATGGACGTTCACATGAAAAAGGGCCCATTTTGTCGATTATAGTTTTCGAGTTAATCGCGATTTAATACTTTTGAGGAAATAAAGGGGAAAAAATTTGAAACCTCTTTATTTTTCATCTTTAAGGTGCCCTGGATTAGAAAAAATTCTTATCTGAATAACTTCCCAGAAAAATCAGAGATATTAATGTTAGCTTCTTTGTTTTTGTAGTCGTTGAAATGAAGAACTTAGAAAAAGTGAAGATTTCTATATTTCCTTAAATTATTTATAATAGAAACTGTTAAAATTTTTTAAATAAGTTTAATTTATATTCTTTTTCCTTCAAATGAAACAAAAAAATTGTACCCAATCATTAACCTTGTGAAAAATGGTTTTATTTATGAAAAAATCATCCTTTTTAGAAAATGGCCCATATTGTCGGTTTTTTTGCAAAAGTACTCCGTATTTTCTAAATGGAAGGGGGATTTAAAATCTCTTGACTTTTCATCTGTAAGGTGCCCTGGATTGGAAACAATTATTATCTGAATAACTTCCCAGAAGAACCAGAGATATCACAATTAATTGGTATCACAATCTTTAATTCCGTTTTTCGCGAAATTAGGTTTTTGGCAACTTTTACATTCTGTAACACATCGAATTTTTCACCAAAAATTTCTATGACCACTCAAACTTTTCTAATTTTTTAAAGGAATTCGTCTATCGCTACTAAAAATCCCTGTATAAGATCTTGTACAAGAAAATGCACACGTTCAGCAGCTGAACTTGTACAAGTTCTGGTAAGAACATGTACAATTTCTTGTACCAGGATTTGGAACAAGTTCTTGTATTAGAACTTGTACAAGAAAATGTACGAGTACTTGTACAAGAAAATAAACTTGTACAAGAAAATATACAAGATCTTGTACAAGTTCAAGTACAAGTATTTGTACATGAACACGTTCATGTTCTTGCACAAGTATATTTATAAATAATTTTTTTTTAGAAAATTGGATTAAAGAAATTAATAAATAAATTTTTTTTTTAAATTGGCATTTTAATAACTTATAAGCATTAAGACTTTCCACTTTAGGCAAGCCAAAAACTATTGCGCAGCTCTAAAAGCTTATAAAAACTACTGCGCAGCCTTTAATGTTTTTAATTTTTACAACTTAAAAATAATGTTTAAAGAAAATGTACAAGTACTTGCACATGAACCCGTACAAGATCTTGTACAAAATCTTATACGGGTTCATGTGCAAGTTTATTTTCTTGTACAAGTACTCGTACATTTTCTTGTACAAGTTCTAATACAAGAACTTGTTCCAAATCCTGGTACAAGAAATTGTACATGTTCTTACCAGAACTTGTACAAGTTCAGCTGCTGAACGTGTGCATTTTCTTGTACAAGATCTTATAAATTTTTGCAATCTCAGATTGATTCATTAAAAGTTCGTCAAAACAATGATGAAGGAGTTTCAAATGCATCATTAAATCCGTCCAGTGTGCGGGTACACCTGATTTCAGCGATTATGGACCATCAACAAACGCAGATGTCATAAATATCGGTATTGATTCCCTTTCACCTTTATTCACATACAGTGAAGAAAATTCGAAGATTTCACATCCTGAAAATAAATCTGTCGGAATCGAGACCATTGCAACTGACAATTTCATACTAAATGACAATTCTTGTGACGATAAATCTTTAAAACTTGAGACCAAAGCAACTGACAATTACATTTTAGCTGAAAATGATGATGATGATAGTTCGGACACAGATACTGAAATTACCCTGTCGAAAATATCTTGGGCAAAGCGTGTTTAAATAGTGTTTTATAGAATGTTTATTGTGTGTCGATTATGTGTTTGTGAACACAATAAAGTGTGTCTAATCCGTGTATTTTGGAACGCTTTGAGTGTTTGGAAAACACTGAATTGTGTGTCAGAAGTGTGTTTATAGAACACACAATGTTCAGATAAAAATACTCTTAAAACACTCTTTTCACATTCATGAAACCCTGATCTACTAATTAAACACACACTTAACATTATCTTTACAACCTTTTTAAAGTTTTATGTTTTTATAGTAATCTGCCATTAAAAAAATATTTAAATTACAGTAAAAAAATATTCCATTCTGTTCTCGCATGTCATACATACTTGGAATGTTTATACCTGTCGACGAAAATTTGTTTCGCTATTTATCTAAATATTTACAATCACTAGGTCTCGAACGCAAGGCGCAGCTAGGAGTGGATTAGAAATCACACGCTCTACCAACTGCGCCACGGAGGCTCATGAAAGGAAGTTTAGAATTTACATATGTAACGAAGGAACTATGAAAATGTGCTATGTAACTTGAAGAAAGGATACTGTATTTGCAACAATAGTATAATTATTTTATGTATAATATACATTATATTTAATATGTTATGTTATTGAAGAATGTTAATTTTCAAAGTTAAAAGTATAAGGAAAGGCTTAAGGTATTAGTCGCGCTGCTGGCTCTGGCCAAAATTTTACTGGGCCGCTTACTAGAGTGGGGCATCAGTGAGAGTGAGAGAGACAGTTTAACTCCCCACTCTATTCGTTCGTATGAAATTTCGTATAATTTAACTATTTTTTTACCTTTCTGTCAATATATTTATAGTTTGGTGCGGTCAAAAAATGGCATGTTTTTTTTATGCATTTGTTTTATCTAATTGAATACTTTGGCAGTTTTATTTCAAAATCTGACGATTAGTTATCATATAAATAATTATTAAACAAATTTAATACATGCATTGTGACGCTTTAATTTTAAACAATTGATATTATTGTCCAAAAGTTCTGCTTGCGTCAGGCAAAATCTGACGCTTAAAAAAAAAGAATAATATTTGAAATTTAAATTAATAAACTTCGCCGTCAGGCGAATTGAGTTAAGCTCAATTAATAAACTTTACTTGACTCAACCCACAAACAACAATTTCTATGCCCCTGAGCTTCTCTCTCACTCAGAGGAGATTCTGCTCAAACAAATTGGCAGCAGAAAAACCAACGTCGAGACACGACTGGCACAGTATTGGCAAAAGACTTACCCACGATGATCACTCTCGGCTATCCTTTTGAGTTCTCCTCTGGAAAATCCATCGGCTCTAATCCTTTCGATATAGGCTGGGGAATTTGAATCAGGAAAACTCACAATTAGTTATACCCTTTTCTTTAATTGCACTATTTAATCTAGTCCAAAATAATACAAAATTAAACAATAACGAGCTTTGCGCTCCACTTCAATGTTCAATTTTCACTAATAACACTTGACACAACTCGACAATGGAAATTTCTTTCTCACGGCAGAATAAATGGTACCGGCAGTGCGAAATCAAAAATCCGTCATGGCGGTGAAAGTACGGGACACCTGTAGCGTCGTAATTTCTCCGCACGTGGCTCGTCTTCTTCTTCCCTTTTTTCGATTTCGGTACTGGCCCTGCCATCTATCACTCTCTCCGGTGAGCTGGCCGCGCGACCTACTTTCTCCATTACTAGTGGGTCAGCCGGCGACACTAGTTTTCCCTAATTACCATGATAATTGAGTATCGTGGCTCGGGGATCTCTCCAACAGGTGACGCGACGATTCAGATTTTCTGATAATCGGATTTGGCCATTGACAACGTCACAATCCCCTCCCCATGACCGGCACTATTTTAAATAGGACCGTCATCACCATGATGATAATGGCAACTTGCTCTCTTACTCTTTCTCTGACTCTCTCCTCTCGGCTCGTCCTACTTTCTCTGGCTCACCTACTTCCTCTCTGGCTCTCCTATTTCTTCTCGGCTCTCCCTACTTTCCCTGGCTTTCATACTGTCTCCTTTTCCTCTAATTTTCCTTCTTTTTCTTTCTCTCCTCCAACAATTGACGAATGGCTAGGTCAACTGTCGCAGGAGGTAATCCGGCCAGGGCTCGGGTAATGGCCATGATCCTCTCCACCAGGTCTTCTTTATCCTCTGACGTTGGTTGGGTCTCCTTCGGTTTGGTTTCGGCCTTTCCCTTTTCCTGGCTCTTCCTCTCTCTTCTCTGGCTCTCCTCTTTTCTCTGCTTCTCTTTCTCCTTTTCATGGCTCTCCCTTTCTCTTCTCTGGCTCTCCTCTCTTCTTTGCTTCTCTTTCTCCTTTTCCTGGCTCTCCCTTTCTCTTCTCTGGCTCTCCTCTTTTCTCTGCTTCTCTTTCTCTTTTTCCTGGCTCTCCCTTTCTCTTCTCTGGCTCTCCTCTTTTCTCTGCTTTTCTTTCTCCTTTTCCTGGCTCTCCCTTTCTCTTCTCTGGCTCTCCTCTTTTCTCTGCTTCTCTTTCTCCTTTTCCTGGCTCTCCCTTTCTCTTCTCTGGCTCTTCTCCTCCTTGTCCTCAAACCCAGAATTCCTCATATACCGACAGTATGCTTCGGCACACCTTGGGCACTCCTCCACTGTTGTCCTTCGACGTCCACAATTTCGGCAGAAACGGTGGAGGATCGGGTGGGGACAATCCACCACTCTATGTCCGCGTCTCCAACAATTGAAGCAGCCGTAGGGAGGCGGATCCAGAGCCTCCGATGTTTCGATTTCCTTTAGGCCTCCGAAGATGACCCCATTTCTTCTTGGTTTTGTAACCTGGTTTCTTTCGGGCTTCCTTTCTATAGGTCTCCCTTTCTCTGTCTCTTTAGGTCGGGTTCCTGTCCCTTCGGCCCTCTTAGTTGGTGGTCCTGGGTGGGGGGAATGAGAACGTTGGGCTCTCACCACTGGTTCTTGGCTCTCTATGTCCTCTTTTCGTAGGGCTGGTTCTTTCCTTTTTTCTATCTCCCTACGTTGTTTGGCCCTGAGCTTTTCTAGGGCAACTGACGTTAGTGGTTCCTGGAGGCGTAGGAATCGATCTAGTTCAAATTCGGCTAGCCGACTCTCATACGCCTCCATGCTTTCGCCAGGGCGTTGATCTGCCGGCCAGCGGTAAGGCTCCACTATCTCGGCCCCATCCGGTCTTCGATTTGTTTTCGGTTTCTCCAGTTCGGCCTCCAAGGCACTGAGATCAGCCCATTCCGTGGTTGGCACTACTAGGCCAATCTCTCCACCTACGGCACCCTCTTCTTCCTCGAGATCAAGACCTCTTTGGCTCTCCTCTGGCTCTCCTACTTCTTCTTCTTCTTCTCGGGCCATGGTTCGGACCATTAACGGCTCTGTTAATGCCTCCTCGGTAATTGGGAACGAGAGGTATGACGGACCCTCTGTCCTGGCATCTCCTTCGCTGAATTCCGGGAACGGGCGATGTCTGGACTGTGTTCGTCCCCTTCTCTCCATCCTGGCTTGTTCTCGTCCCATTTCCTCTGGCTGCCGTCCACCCCTCTCTCTGGCTCTACGGCTCCCTGGTGGTGTGTATGGCATGGCTCTTCTTTGTCTCTCCTTTCTCTTACTGGCCCACCTTCTCCTTCTTCGGCTCTCCTCTCGATCTAAAACAATTTTATTAATTTGTAGTGGACATATAACATGTTACAAATTTGGGATAGGTAAATATGGTTTTAGGTCGGTGATGTGAACTTTCGGGACTCGTCTGCTTTGATCATCTTGTAAGATGAAAACCGTTGGTGAACGGACCTCAATGATCTTAAATGGACCTTCATATTTCGGCGCTAGTTTTGTCGCAAATTTTTGTGTTCCGCTAGATAACTTATGGCTTTTTCGCAACACTAAGTCACCTACTTTGAAGCTCACGTCTCTCCTACCCTTATCATAATATTTAGCTTGCCTTATCCGTTCCTTGTCAATGTGTCTGGCTACCATGTCTCTTAACGCGTCTAATCGCTTGACTCTATCTATCCATTCTTCCGGCTCTATTCTAACTACTTTTCTCTTACTCTCTACTTCTCTTCGCAGGCTCTTCACTGGCTTCGGGTGCCTTCCATAATTTAAAAACGCTGGGGACGTTTTCGTTGCCGCTTGAGTTGCTGTGTTCACGGCGTGACGGAATTCGTGAACATGCAAATCCCAATTTCTATGATCGGCACCAATAAAGGTGGAGATCATAGTTTTTAGGGTCCTGTTACTTCTCTCGACTGGGTTGGCCTGCGGGTGGTACGGTGGTGTCGTGATATGTTTGACTCCATACTCCTCAAGTACTGACTTGAGAAGTTTGTTGTCAAATTCCTTACCGTTGTCGGTCAACAAGTACTCTGGTGTTTTCCATCTAAATAGGACCAACTCCTCAAATGCTCTGGCTACCGACTTCCCGTCTGCTGACCTCAGTGGCTTCACCTCTATCCACCTCGAGAACAAGTCCTGGAACACCACTAGGTACTTGCACTGGCTCTTACTCGGTGGAAACTCCATCGTGTCTGCGGCTACTACGGCCCATGGTCTCTCGACGATCCTCTGGCCCATTAGTCCGACTGGTCCGGTTTGAGTCACCTTATGCAATTGACACTGGAGACAATGTGTCACATAGTTGTGTACATCGTTCCAGATGCCTGGCCAATAGTACTCTCGTGCTATTCTGTCGTAGGTTTTCTCGATACCCAAGTGTCCGGCCGAAGCTTGAGCGTGTCCACCTTCCATCACTCGGGCTCTGTACTCTTCTGGCACCACTAATTTCCAACCATCCTCGTTTCCGTTTATCGGCAATAAAAGTGGGTCACTTCTATGCCGATATAGGTTTTCGTTTTCTACGATCCACCCTGGGAACCTCTGAGGATGTTGGTTCACCAACTCACGGCGTTTGAGGTACCATTGGTCCTCAATGGAGTCAAACGCGGCTACTGACTCTTCTTCGTCTTCTTGCAGTCTGGACAATGCATCAGGGACATGATGTTGTGCACCTCGTCTGTGAACTATGTCGAAGTCCCACTGCTGCATTTCCAGGGCCCACCTGGCTAATCGGCCTGTTGGATCTTTCAAGTTCCTTAGCCATTTCAGGGCACTGTGATCAGTAATCACGTGGAATTTGTACCCTTCAATGTACGGCCTGAACTTCTTGATCGACCACAATAGTGACAGGCATTCCTTTTCTGTCACACTGTAGTTTTTCTCTGGCTCTGTTAGAACTCGGCTGATGTAGACTATCGGATGTTCTCCGTCTTCGAACTCTTGTGTCAGTACGGCTCCAATGGCATAATTACTGGCGTCACACTGAATGGTAAACTTCTTCGTAAAGTCAGGGCGGGCCAGTACTGGCGCGGTTGACAGCTTTTGCTTAAGCTGTTCAAAAGCTTCTTGTTGCTCGTCCTCCCATTCCCACGTTCGGCCTTTGTGTAGCAATTTCAGCAATGGTATCTTAATCTCGCTGTCGTTTTGGATGAAGCGAGAGTACCACCCTACCATGCCTAAGAAACGTCTAAGTTGTTTTACGTTCTTAGGCTCTGGATAGTTCCTTACTGGCTCTGACTTACTCGGGTCTGGCCTCAAACCTTCTCTGTCCAATAAGTATCCCAGGTAAGTTACTTCGGAACATCCGAACTCGCACTTGTCCGGGTTCACGACTAACTTGGCTCTGTTCAGTTTCTGCAATACGATTTCTAACCACTTGACGTGTTCTTCAAAAGTATCTGTGACTACGATAATGTCGTCCAGATACCCGAAGACGTATGGCTCTACTTTCGGTCCCAATAACGCATCGATCATACGTTGGAACGTCATCGGCGCGTTCATGAGTCCAAATGGCATTCGGCGAAACTGCCACAGTCCTGATCCCGGTATGGCAAAGGCTGTATATTTCTTACTCTCTTCGGCCATTGGGATTTGATGGTATGCCAGCTTGAGATCGACCTTCGACAGGTATCTGGCTTTTCGGAGTTTATCCAGGATATAGTCGATAGATGGCAGTGGGTAACAATCCTTAATTGTTACTTTGTTGACATCTCTATAATCGTTACACTGCCTAAAGTCATTCTCTCCTCTTCTCGTGATTACTGGCGCACTTCTCCAACGGCTGGCTGATGGCTCAATGATCCCAAGTTTGTACAACTTTGCGGCATTACCTTGGGCCTAAATTAACATGGCTGGCGACATCCGTCTTATTCCATGTTGTACTGGCGTTTCGTCCGTAACACGTATGTGATGTTCCGTCAGGTCTGTCATTCCGTGTTCTTCCGATTCTGGCAACACCCACTTGTCTACAATGGCCTGAATGATGTTCTTTTGCTCATCATCGAGCGCAGAAATACCGGCACACTCAGCGAATATTAGTTGTTCGTTCTCGTCTCCTTTTCTCGGCCCAAACTCATGCCATTCTCCACTGAATACTCTCCATAATCCCTTTTTCAGCTTCACGTCCATGTTCCAGGCCTTACAGAAGTCGATGCCCAAGATGATGTCCTGTGTCAAGGTGTTCATTACCTTGATTGAGAATTTTTGTGCATGTCCGTCGACTACTATATTAAGGTCCAGGATTCCGGCTGTTTCAGTGATACCTCCTGTTGCGCTCCTCACAACTGTACCACACGGCTGGATTCGGCTTTTAAAAGGCTCTGTAACTCTGGTGTTGATTACTGAGATCATAGCACCAGGGTCAAAGAGTGCTTCGTAATGGCGGTCGCCGATAGACATGTCGAAGAAGTATCTGTTCTCCGTCCTAGATCCGTCGATGTCCTCCTCGTTACTTAGGTTCGGGTCAGCTGTGACTCTCACAGCCTCTCTCCTCCCCTGGACTATAGGTACCGGAATCACATCCGTACCTTTTGTCCCACACTCATCGGCCCTTTTCTCTACTACATTTCGGTGGAGTGAGCTCTTCTCACTCGGCCATTCGTGACTATTCTCTGGCATGAATGTGAACGTGTTGTCTTCTGTTAGGTCGTCCCTACCTATGACTGGTTCGAAACTTTTCTCACCTATCTCTTCTCTTTCTAACTCTAATTCTCGCTCTGTTTTGACCCAACTACAACTGGGATCAAATTGGCCTCGACACTTGTTATTTAATTTAACTTTGTACGGTTCATGAAGCTCGGTTCTTCTCTCTACAATATATAATTTACTACGTTCGGCTCTACTCTCTACCTCACACGGCTCATCATACACGGCTCTCCTCTCTATAATACACGGCTCCTCAGGCACGGCTCTCCTCTCTACAATACACGGCTCATCAGGCACGGCTCTCCTCTCTACGCTACTGTTCCCTACTGTCCGATTGGATTGGAGGGGGGTACAGCGCTGTTCTGTGCCCCCCATACACCGTTTCCCAACGCGGCTCTCACTGCTATACAGTTTGGGCAATTTAGAAAATTGCACCCCGGTCTTTTGCACACTAAGCACGCTTCTGATTGTACTGGCTTCAGAGGACATTGATTGGCGTAATGTCCTTGTTGTTGACAAGAGAAACAAGTTCTCTGCGGGCAGTCTTTGGCTCGGTGTCCTACTGTCTGGCAGTGGAAGCATGCCCCGACGAATTCTTTAGTGGTATTTTGGGCTTGTGTTCCACTTTGCCCCGGCTTGGGTCCTTTAGACCCATTTGGCCTGGGGTAATTTGGTTTCATTCCAGGTGGAAACATCCCTGGATAAACCATTGGGTACGCGAATTGCATTGGCATTTGTACTGCTGGTTGTGGCGCTGTACTGCCAAGTTGACCCTGGACCACTGCTGGCTTCTGATTTGGTGTTGCTGGACTGATGGCCTCAACACTCTTTTCTTCTGGCTTGTTTTTCTCTTTCTTACCTTTTGGGCTATTTTTCTTCTTTTTCTTCGGCTTCTCGGCTTTTGTGGAGTGATCACTTTCACTCGACTCAGGCTCTTTCTCCAAGGCGGCCACTTTTTCGCTCTTTACGCGTTTGTGACCACTCTTCCTTTCTTTTACGGCCGCTGACGGAAAACGCATCTTTTCCTTAGGTGGGGGCGGGGCATATCTTTCGTCCAAGTCCTTTGCCTTCTCGTAGTTCCTTAGAATCTTCTCCATCTGGCTCAATGACTCGAACTTCAGTCTCTCCAGTTGGCGTCGGTAGGCTGGAGTCAGGCCTTTGTAGGCCACCTTGATTTGTTGTTTCTGGCTCAAAGGTCGTTTCATATGACCTAATATTAGTCGGAAACTTGTCAGGTATGGGGAAATCTTCTCTCCCTTGCCCTGAGTCCTGGCTCTTAATTCGTCTATGACATCATCATCGTCGACCACAACCAAGTATTCATTTTTAAAGGCTCTTTGGAATGACCTCCAAGAACTTATTTCACGGCGCAGTGACCTGAACCAACTACTGGCGGATTTCTGTAAGATTATCGGCAATGCTTGTAAGATCTCTTGATCTGAGAAACCTGAGTTGGCTCTACAGTCTTCCAGTCTCTCCAGAAATTCTTCGGCATCGTCTTCATCTCCAAAGAATTTTAGGTCCCAGTCCTTAAGGGTTCTGATCACTTTTGACCTCCGGCCGGGCTTAATTTTTTCGCTTTCTCCCCCACTACTTAGGCGTTGACTCAGATCACTCTCAGAATCGGACTCACTCGTAGAGTCATCTAAGATTGATCTTCGGCTCTCCTTTGCGGCTTTCTTCGGCTTTCGTGTTTTTCTCTCTTTTCGTTCGCTTTTCATACTCACTCGGTTTTCGCTTCTACTCTCACAACTACAATTTTCACTTCTACGGCTCTCCTCGCTATCATCATACTCGATTCGTCTCTCTACCTTGTCTCTTTTACCCCTTCTACTACTCGCGCTCTCATTATTTTCAAATTCTGTGATTGGCTCTCCATTTTTCGGCACTCTACGATGAGTGACATCAACGTCACTCACACTATTTCGGCTTGAATGGTTTCTCGGGGCGGGTGTGGGCCTCACTCTATCATTGGTATGATGTGAGTGTGAGGTCTCGGTTACTGGGGTTTTGGCATGTGGGGACACTATACGCGATTGCTGGTGGTGGGTCAATTGGTACCCATCCGCAATTTCGGCCCTACATTGGCTTTGCTGTAACTCCCACCCTCCCATAGAGTACTGACGATCCATTTTCTCGGCGTACTCCATGATTTTCTTTATTTCGGGTGACAACCCCAGACGCGCGACTGAATCACGGATGCTCTGTACAACTGGGGCCATCGTGGCCGACTGAATCGTATGGGGTGCTGTCATGACCGTGCTCGTCGTCATACTCAGTTGAGCATTCGATGTAGTGGGGGAAAACGTCGTCATACTGGCGGTTGTCACGACTGGGGTTGGGGGTGTAAAGTTTGGGGTGGATACAACGCTGGTCGGACTGTGTCTACTGTACGATGTTCCATCTTTAGTTTTATTTCCCCCACTCCCTGGAGTTTTCCTGGCCCTAATACGTTCGATGACCTGACTTGCCCCACTATCTGATTCTTCGTCATCTGCCGATGACATCTGGCCACCCCGACGATAATTCACAAATGGAAATTTTTCCATTTCTGGCTCCGGGAATGCTTCCAACAAAAAGATTTTGTCGGAATTTCCTAAGTCGTACCGATCGCAAAATGGCACGTCACTACCGTCATTTATTGCTAATCTCATTTCCGCTCGCAATAGCCTCTCCTTTAAAACTTGTGACGAACCACTGATACACAATTGGTGTCTCAGTAAGTTCGTCACTATCTGGCCAACTTGCATGGTTTTAATTTTTTCCCATGCTCGGTTTACGCATGGTACTTTGATTAATCCACTCATGCGTCTTTTGTAGTCCTACATATCATCAATTGCCTTTGCCATTTCGAAAAAAAAAATTTTTAAAGAAAAATTTTCTAAGTTAAAAAAAAATTGTAAATTTTCAGGGGGGTGCACGATTTGTATATACGGCACTGTGCTGTCTTAAAGCAAGGACGTGACTACTCAGGGAGGGCCCCCTTTTTAAAAATTTTCTTTTCTGGCAGACTGGTGACTCGACTCTCCTACTATCTCTTCTTCTCGTTCTCTACTCTCTCTCTGTGTAGCCGCAATTACTACTACTACTGAGCCACTTTTTCCTGGCGCGCGCAAACTTTCTATCGGCTCTCGAAATTTTTAAATCTCCCGGCGCGTCGTTTCTCTTGACCGTCCGGCGCACTTTTCGCAGTCACGTGACAATTTAGAATTTTGTTTCCGGTTTAACATGTGCTCAGCAAAATTTTGAATTTAATTTTTATTCTTGCACAAGTTTGCTTAGTGATTCACGGCGATACGAGATGGTTAACTTTTTCGTTCGGATAATTATCGCTATTGTCATTGTTCGTCAAACGAACATATCGAGTAATCTTTTGTTTTTTTTCGTATCGTATCGTTTCTATTTTCAAACGACTTCGATCGAATCATTCGAAAAATATCGAATTTGACACTTAATTTTTCTGATAAATAACCTTTTTTTAATTCAAGAGAAGTGTAAAGAAAAGATGGACAGCACTAATAAAAGGAGTTTATCACAGTAATATACATACATTTATACATTTATAAGCGTATTATATGTTTTTGTTTTGGATTTGAAAGATTAATTTAACCTAGTTGCTTATTTACTATAACCGGTTATTGGTTAATAATTTATTATTTTGCTGTGTAGTGATGAACCCCTCAATTCTCTTGAAAGTGAACATTCTAATGGTTCCATTTCCGCTGTAAAAAAGATGAAAAAAGAAGTTATGCAGAGCGTTTACGAATATCACTTCAATTCTCAAAAGGAAAAATTTGCAACATGTAAACTTTGTGCTGCCAATAATAAAGAAGTTGTAATAAAGATGTTAGATGGTAACACTACCGGAACTACTCGTCATTTAAAAAAATTCCATATTGAAGAAGCCAAAAAAATTTTTCCTGAAAGCTCAGATCAACCAAAAAAAGTAGTTATTGCTTTAACAATAATTATACTATTTTTTACAATTTAAGAACAATACAAAAACCAATAAATTATTTTAGAAATTCGACCAAAACTTTTTAAACCGAATGATAGTGGAATGGGTCTCAAAAAAAAATCTTCCGATAAACTTTTTTGATGATGAGGCAACTCAAGAATTTTTTAATTATTTAAATTCAAATGCAAAATTTCCTCAGAGAAATTCTTTGAGATCATTGATTTCTTCAACTTTTAAGGAAATGCTTGCCAATGTTATCAAAACACTTTCCGAAAACTCGTCTAAAATATCATTTACAGTCGACAGTTGGACGTCTATTGCAGCAACTTGTTTTTATGGAATTACAGGTTGGTGAATTGATATTAATATTCAGGGTTGCTACGGTCCTGGAAAACCTGTAATTGTCATGAAATTTTTTTTAATTAGAAAAAATCTTAAAAAGTCAGGAAATTTACTTTTTTTTAACAAAATATTACTAATTTTCACTGTCTACTTCGGATTTAGTTAGATTCATCCCACACAGCACATGATATTTCCTGAATACTTCCTGAATATTTCACTGAAAGATTGAAATATTTCATTGCAAGATTCAGGAAATATTTCTGCAAACAGGAAAATGTCCGCTTATGTGGGAATATTGACGCGAAAGTTGAGAAAATATTTCATTGAAATATTTTGGAAATATTCAACTGAAATGATGCGCACTGGTCGAACTCAGTTTCTATGGCCTGTAGAGTTGCGCAGTAGTTTTTGGCTTACTATATCCTATGGGTTTTAAAATATTTCAGAAAATTCCTATTGATTTGAGGTGTTTAACAAATTTTTCCATTTTTTGAAATATTTTCACAATATTGCAGAATCTTTATGTGTAATATTGCAGGAATATTTCAATGAAATATTTTCTCAATTTTCGCGTCAATATTCCTACATAAGCGGACATTTTCCTGTTTGCAGAAATATTTCCTGAATCTTGCAATGAAATATTTCAATCTTTCAGTGAAATATTCAGGAAGTATTCAGGAAATATCATGTGCTGTGTGGGATGCGAAATTTTGTAATAAAAGTAACACAGTAAAAAGAAAATCTTATTTTAAGGCACGAAAGCTGCCTTAAATTAAGATGCAACATTTTTAACTTTTAAGACAGTCAATGTTGAATTTACGCACGTTTTTCGTATCCTTTAACATTATAGCAGACAGTGTTGAATTTAAGGCAGCTCTTAAATTAATATTTACTTTTTACTGTGAACGATATAACAAAAATTTTGGTTTGAAATTTAGAAAACTTGCATTCTTCAGAAAAAATATCAATAATTAACAGAGAAAATTAAAAAAAATCTAATTTGATACAATTTAGATAATTTATAGAATATTTAATAGTCACACATATTGAGTAGTAAAATTAATATTTCTTTTTTCTCTGTAAAAAATAGAAACTTTATTACCACAAGAATTCACTTATTTAAATACAAAAATAAATAATTAATAGAATAATGGATTATTTCTTAAAAATTGAATGAGAATTTTATCAACATTTTTAAAAATAATTAAATTCCCAAACTTTTGAAAATATTTTAATTGTCTTGAACAATGTCTTTGAATTTTGTTAAAATAATAGATTTTATTCAAAATTAGTAATTTTCTTATTAAAGTTTATCAAAATATTGTTACAAAATTGAATTCTTTCGAAGAGTTTTATCAGATTTTTCGAAAATAATTAAATTTGTTTGACTAAATTCTTTTATTAGTGTACTTTTCTATATTTTTTCTTGCCTATAATTAGAAATAATTCGAAATTAACAGATTTAATTATTTAATTAATTAAATGGTTAATTAAATTGATAAAAAAAACCTAAGTAACCTTGAATATTATATTTAAAAAATTTGCAAAATAATAGTTTTTATTTTTATTTAACTTTTTAATGGCTCGTGTTTTATTTTAAATCTGATATAGTAAAAATTTTGACTTAGTAGAGAAATTAATTTTGATATCCATGATTAGGTCATTATATTGATGCTGAATGGAAATTAAAATCTTTGACATTGGATTTCATACCTGCAAATGGTTGTCATACAGGAAATGATATGGCGAAGATATTTCTTAATTTCTTAAAAGAATATCATCTTGAAAGAAAAGTAGAAGGAATAACGCTAGATAATGCGGCAAGCAACACAAAATTTATATCGGAACTAAAATTATTAATGGATAAAGAAAGTATTGGATTTGATGCAGAAAATCAACATTTTCGTTGTGTTGCACATGTTGAGAATTTAGGTGCTCAAGATTTCCTAAAGGCATTAGATTTGATAAAAGAAGAGGAAGCTTGCGATTCAATTTATGAAATTGAAGAAGATGATGCCGATAGCGATGATGAAATGACAACAGATGATCTGATTATTGACAATTATTCTCCAATTAAAAAATTAAAGAAATTATTTATTAAAATTAAGTATAGTGAGCAATTACGACAAAAACTAGAATGTTGCTGTATCTCCACAAACACGAAATTTGTAGCACCCGGTATCGACGTAAAAACAAGATGGCATTCTACTGATGAGATGATTGGAAAAGCCCTTAAAATGAAAACAGCATTGAACCATTTATGTATTTTAAACGCAAACCTTAAAAGTTATTGCTTAAACGAAAATGATTGGACTCTCCTTGCTGCAGCTCACAAATACCTGAAACAGTTTAAATATATTTCAAAGGCTCTTTCAGGAGAGAAGTATTCAACTTTACCTTTAGTTATAATCGCTTTTAATCTATTATTGGACAAAATTGACGAAGGAATTCATGAAATTGATAATAAAGATGCGACTGTAATTGACTCAAATATTCGAAACGCTCTGTACGCAGCTCAAACAAAATTATTAAAACATTACAGAAAATTTAATTGGATTTACTGTTCTATTTTAGTACTTGACCCTAGACATAAAATTGAAGTATTCGAAAAAAGCGAGTGGGGAAAAATGATGAAAAAAGAATCCGTTAAAACTTTTGAAAAAATTTACCGAGAAAACTATTATGTAACACCTCCTGAAGTCAATACTCAAATAGAAATTTCTGATCAGCAAATTGAAAATGATGATTCAAGTGATGATGAAATTGATCTTTTCCAATTATATAAAAGAGATACTCCTAAAACTAAAAAGCAAACTCGCAAAAACCAGATGGACAAAAATTGGAGAAAAGAAATAGACGACTATGTGAATTCAGATCGTGCTCATGAAACTGCGGATATTCTTCTTTGGTGGAAAAATCATCAAAATATTTATCCTAATTTATCACGCATGGCTCGTGATTTCCTTAGCATTCAGGCTACATCTGTTCCTGTAGAACGTCTCTTTTCCCGCTCATCATTAATTATTCGAAAGCATCGAAATCGTTTGGGAAAAGATATTGCTAGAGAACTATTATGCATTAACGATTGGACTAACAAAAAAGATTATTCAATTTTTAAGTGCATTCAATCATCTTCTACTTGAAAATGTTTATTTCTACTTCGATGTTTATTATGTTATTACGTAATTTATAATAATGTAATAACTGTTACCATTAAATATTAATCCTCGACACTATGTTACTTACGAAAAAACAATTCCAAGAACTATCAACAATTGTTAAAAAATGTTTAACTTTCCGTTCTTTCAAAGACGGTTGATATTTAGGCGGATTATATGAGTTAATTTAAAAATCTCAATTTAATTAATTGCATTCAATTTGAGATTTCAATTAAGAAAATATGCAACGTTTAAAAACAGAGTACGATCAATTTAAATTATTTTGCTATTAGTTTAATGTCTTGTATTAGTAATAAATTATTGTCTTTTTTAATGTTGTCATTAAAAATTTGAGATTTCAATAAGGAAAATATGAAATGTTCAAAAATAGAGTTCGATCAATTTAAATTATTTTGCTATTAGTTTAATGTTTTGTATTAGTAATAAATTATTGTCTTTTTTAATGTTGTCATTTTATTTCTAACGATAAAAATTTAAGAGACTATGTTTTTGTAATATATTTTCTTATAACTCATTTAGGAAAAAGGTAAGTATAATGTTAATACATTTTTTAAATTCTTAACGTTCAGTTATAAGAAATGCTACATTTACTTTAACTTAAGTTTTTTTGAAAAAGATCATTTTTAATAAAATTGTCTTATTTTTGAAGTAATCAATGGATTTAGTGAAAAACAGGTACACTTATAATGTTTCAAAAATTATAATTGTAGCAAAATAATTGTGTGAGCTTTAAAATATTTTTTATAATAAAAAGGAATTAAAACTACGACTATAAAACATCCTTTCAGTTAATTGTTTACAACTTCCGAAATAAATTTTGAATAATTATAAACGAGCTTCTCGGTTGTTCGATCGGATTGTTCGATTCGGTGAGAAGTTCGTCCTATTACGATATTCAAAATGACAGTTCGATAATTAAAACGAAAACAAAAAAAAATTTCGATCGCCTCTCGGGTCGTATCGTCCGAATGAATCACTAAGTTTGCTGGGAAATTTTCTAAGTTGATTATTGAATTTTCACTCATGAAATTTCTCACGTCACTGGCTTTCGGCAATTTAGGAAATTTTGAATATTTTAATTTCAATTATTGCATTGACAGGAATTTTTAGTCTTAAAGAAAAAGAAATTTTTAATTTTAAATGGCAAAGGCACTCTACGATTTTATTTTATGTAAAATATGGCAATTAATTACTCATAATTTTATGAGTAATTTCAATCTGGCACTGGCAAAATAAAATTTCAACACTCTGGTATCTGGCAATATAAAGTTTTGAACGTTCTGTCAACTGGTAACATAAAAAAACTTTTATGTCTGGCGTTAGCAACAGAAATTTCAAAACTTTGGCAAACAACATATAATTTTATGGCTCACAATCAAATTTCAGTCGTGTCTCGGTTCGAGCTTGGCCCCACGTTGGGCGCCAAATTTTGTGACGCTTTAATTTTAAACAATTGATATTATTGTCCAAAAGTTCTGCTTGCGTCAGGCAAAATCTGACGCTTAAAAAAAAGAATAATATTTGAAATTTAAATTAATAAACTTCGCCGTCAGGCGCCAATTAATTTTTAAGCTCAATTAATAAACTTTACTTGACCCAACCCACAAACAACAATTTCTATGCCCCTGAGCTTCTCTCTCACTCAGAGGAGATTCTGCTCAAACAAATTGGCAGCAGAAAAACCAACGTCGAGACACGACTGGCACAGTATTGGCAAAAGACTTACCCACGATGATCACTCTCGGCTATCCTTTTGAGTTCTCCTCTGGAAAATCCTTCGGCTCTAATCCTTTCGATATAGGCTGGGGAATTTGAATCAGGAAAACTCACAATTAGTTATACCCTTTTCTTTAATTGCACTATTTAATCTAGTCCAAAATAATACAAAATTAAACAATAACGAGCTTTGCGCTCCACTTCAATGTTCAATTTTCACTAATAACACTTGACACAACTCGACAATGGAAATTTCTTTCTCACGGCAGAATAAATGGTACCGGCAGTGCGAAATCAAAAATCCGTCATGGCGGTGAAAGTACGGGACACCTGTAGCGTCGTAATTTCTCCGCACGTGGCTCGTCTTCTTCTTCCCTTTTTTCGATTTCGGTACTGGCCCTGCCATCTATCACTCTCTCCGGTGAGCTGGCCGCGCGACCTACTTTCTCCATTACTAGTGGGTCAGCCGGCGACACTAGTTTTCCCTAATTACCATGATAATTGAGTATCGTGGCTCGGGGATCTCTCCAACAGGTGACGCGACGATTCAGATTTTCTGATAATCGGATTTGGCCATTGACAACGTCACAGCATTGAGTACTCTCTCCATGCAAAACGTATGAACTTTGAATTCATTTTTTGAAGCTTTGAAACGGTCAAAATTAATTAAATTGGTCTCATTCGGTAGATAAATACTTCAGGAATAAGTATGTAAAATTTGAAAAAAATCTGACGAAAACCATTTTACGCGACTAATACCTTAAAAGTTAATTTTTAAATGAAATATTAAAGCAATAAATTTAAGCTTAATTAATGAATTTATAACAAGTGTCCTATAACACTGTGACCACTTCGGTGACCACACTGTTATGGAATACTTATAGAACGTGTTTGCTGGGATAATAATATACGAATGAAACATATACATGGAAAGAAAGTTATTATCAAATTTTATAAAAGTATTTTACAAGTATAGGACAAAATGCGATAAAGGTAAATTTTGATATCAGAAACACTTAACTTTAAAAAAACTTATAAAATTTAGTAAAGTTATATTAAAATTTGTTACAAGTTTATGATACTTGATATAACTTTACTAAATATCATATAAGTTTTTATAAAGTTTAATACTTCTGATATAAATATTTACCTTTGTCGCATTTTGTCCAACACTTGTAAAATATTTTTATAAAATTTTAAAATAACTTTCTTTCTGTGTTCATACTTGTTTAGATAGTGTTCTCTAAACATACTATAAACATACAACTTGAGTGATTCATTGTTTTCCAAAGCATGTGAAATCATTGTTTAGTAATACTGAACAAACATACAAATGTTTGTCAAAAGATAGTTTCAAGTATGTTCATTGTAAAATATACAATAGTTTGTGAACTTAGTGTTTTCAAAACATGGTATGAACCCTGATATGTATGTCAAGAAAATGTCTTATGACTGTTTACTCTTAATGTGAGTAACATGTTTAAATAGTGTTGAATGAATGATTTATTTACTATAAAAAGTATGTCAGAAGTGTGTTCAAAATATGTTTAAATATAGAAGTGTGTTTCAAGATACTGAGATCAGTGTTTGAGCAAAATAAAACTATTTTCAAACATCATGAAACCCACATTTGTTGGTGAAATTTTCGACAGGGTACTTGCAATGAAGACGCGAGAAAGTTAAATGATTATTTTGATAACGAAAATACGGAGGAAGATAGCACCGAGGAAGATGACACTAAAAGTACTGACTATTATTACAATGATAAGACGAATGAAAATAAATTTGCAGTAAAGTTACGTGAATGGGCATTGCGATTTCATATAACCTTAATTGCAATTTCTGCTTTATTACTTCTACTCAGAACATATTTTGATGCCGCCTTACCAATGGATGCACGTACTTTACTTGGGACGCTCAGAAAAACTGAAACTGTGGAAATGTGTGGAGGGTTATACCACCACTTTGGATTTGAGAGAGCGATTAACAACATTCTTCTTGAAAACAGGCGTAAAGGTATTTCAGATGATAATTTGAAGTTGGTAATAAATGTAGATGGTCTTCCAATTTCAAAAAGTGGTACCAACTCTTTTTGGCTGATCCTACTTTCAGAAATAAATTCTGAAACTGTTTACCCTGTCGGTGCCTTCTATGGAACGAAAAAGCCATTGGATGCCAATGAATTCCTCAGCCCATTTCTACAAGAAGCAGTCGCTATTTGTAAGAATGGATTTAAAAATATGAAGGTAACAATAGATGCTGTAGTTTGCGACGCCCCAGCAAAATCCTTCATTTTATATCTTAAAGGCCATACTGGTTATAATTGCTGTCCTAAGTGTCAAATAAAAGGAGAATGCTACAGACCACCAGTTTCAAAAAAGGGGAAAAAAAGAAAGGGAAAGTATGCTTCCCTGGAACAGGACCTTTTTTGTTGAAAAATGACAAAGATTTTTTAGCGAATAATTATCAAGATTCTGAATTATCTAAAAAAACTGTCCTTGCGGAACTTCCTCGGTTCGGTTGTGTTACCAGTATCCCCCTGGATTATATGCACCTAATATTGTTAGGAGTAATGAAGAAATTGATAACTTTATGGGTGACCGGTATTTCAAAACTACGACTTTCTCCCGAAGTAATAAAAGCAATATCCGACAGATTGATTCTACTGAAAAGTTCAACACCTAAGGAATTCAACAGAAGACCGCGGACGCTATGGGAGTACAAATTTTGGAAGGCTACCGAATTTCGCACATTTTTATTGAACACTGGAATTGTTGCACTTAAAAATTTAGAAGGATTCCCGCATAAAGTTTATTCTCATTTTTTGTTGCTCCACACAGCTGTTTCGATATTATCAAGTGACATTCACCTACATGACCTAAACAACATTGATGCTGCCCACGAAATGTTGCAATTATTCGTAAGCGACTTCGGAAAAATTTATGGAATAGAATTCATTACATACAATGTGCACAATTTGTTGCACATTTGTGACGATGTCAAAAGATACGGAAATGTAGGAAAATTCAGCGCTTTTCGTTTTGAAAATTATATGTCGACAATAAAAAGAATGCTCCGAAAAGGTGACAAGCCATTGCAACAAATAGCTCGGCGATACTCGGAAAAGGAGAAACTGATGAATAATTGTTCTTCAGTCAATAATTTCAGTTTAAAGCAGCCTCACAAAGGTGGACCCTTGACACAACAGGATTTATTTAATGCTTCCGAACAATATTCAACACTTGAAGGTAGAGGATTTTTTATAAACTGCAAGGACGAAAAAAATAGTTGTCTCTTTTTGAAAGATGGAACGTTCCTAATAGTTGAAAACATTATAAAATATGGCGTCGATGACATCAAATTCGTAGGTTACAAGCTTTGTTTTAAGAGCAGCCTGTAAAACAATCCCGATTCGAGGCTTATAAATATTCACATCACAGATTGCAATAATAAAGGTCAACGATATTCTGTACCAATAATGGATGTCCTATCAAAAGCATGGAGAATTCCAGTTTCTGAGGGTGATGTGGTGATCCCATTATTGCACTCAATGGATAAAAAATAAATTAAATTTCAAAGCGGAAACCGAGATAAATACCAGGCTGTGCAGGTAATTATAAGAAGTTTAATTATATTTTTATTTCTTATTGTAATTTTTTACAATTGTTATTTTTATTGATTGAGTAATTATATTCTAAAGAGTTTATATGAGTATTTCACAAAATTTATTCATTAACAATTTCTATTGATTGAAAATTTATGATATTTAAATTGTATAAAGATAAATGTTTAAAACATTATCATAAAACTTAATTTTTTATGTCGCATAATTTATTGAGTTTTCTATAATGTTTTATTTTAACAAATGTTTAGAAAACCAAATTTTTATTTTAATATGTTTAAATTTAACAGAATTTTGATTTAATAAACTTCTCATGTGGATTTAATTTTTAATGGATTTTTATTTGTTTGAAAATGTATTTATATCTAATACTGGTTTACGGTCAAAATCATGATTTATAAATTTTTTAAAATCATGAAAAACCTTTAATGATTTTATGTATAAACATTTTTAACTTTAATTTTATAGTACTTTTGTTTTCTTTTTCTTTAGGAATTCGGAAAGTTCTATATTCATATGATTTGCATATTTCACAAAGGCTAGAGATGATATGATTTTAATATGGCATTGAAAATAATGAATACATAAGCAAACGAGAAGACGAATAAATTGTCAATATTCAATTTAAAATTGTCTACTGAAATTTGAGGAGAGGAATGTATTTTCTAAAAGTAAGTTAAATTTATTGTTATTTATTTTATAACTAAAATATTTTAGATCTCACTGTAGTAAAAGTAGTATAATAAAAATATAATATATATAATAAAAAGCTGTCAATAATAAAATTAAGAAATTACAATTTTTTAATCGAGCAGTAAGTAAAAATATGGATATAATGTCAATAAAGAAAGTAATTGAATAAATAAGAAATTAGTTGCGTTAGAGTTAATTTAAAATTTGCTTAAATTAAGAAACTTTTATTACAATTTTTACTTCTAAAAATTATTGTTCTTTAGAGGTGTGCAAAAAGCTTGAAAGTCGATCAATTATTTTCGAGCTTTTCGTTTTTTGAGCCAAGCAGCGTCTAATCACTTCAAGCTCGAGTTGTATAAAAAGCTGGAATAATTTCGGATACTCGAAATATTCAGGTACTCAAATGTTTTCGAGCTAGAGAAAATTCAAATACACGTCGCATATTTTATAATTAATAAATAGAAATACAGTAAAGACTTATTTACTTCATTGGTTCAGTATAACGCATAAATTTGAAATTTTCAACTTCTTTTAGATTCTTTTAGTAATTAAAATGCTCGAATTCAATCGAGGACTCGATATATTTTGCACACCTCCTATTGACATTATAATTAAACAGCTATACAATTTTTTTATTACCAGGGTTGCCACGCAACCTGGAAAACCTGAAAATGTCAGGGAATTTTATAAACCTTGACAAAACCTGGAAAACTCAGGGAATTTTGATCGGAATCCTGGAAAATTATTGTTTTCTAAAGTTTTTTCAAGCTTATTCTTTAAATCTAATTTTTCTTTAATATTTAAAAATTAATTCAATTTTAAAAGAGTTGCGTTTACAATTTTCATAAACAGGTGAACTTCAAAATGTTTTAATTTAAAATTTTAGGAAATTTCAATTTTGAATGAATGAATTAAATAGGTACTAAAAATTTCACAGGATTTCTATATTATTGACAATTTTTTTTATAAATTTCTTTGCAATAATTCAATTATTTTCATGAAGAATATTATTTTTTACCAGGAATTCAATCATTTTCATATATTGTAGATTACCAAATATTTTCATAAATAATAAAAATAATCGCAGGATTCCAATTATTTTTAATACAATTTTATTGAAATTTTTCGCAAAATGTAATTATTCTTAAGAATTTTATTATAATTCATCCAAAAAAAAATTCAATTATTTTAAAAAGCCTTCCTATAATTTATATATTATTTTCAAAAATTTTAATGAAATTCTTTTTAACAATTCAATTTTTTTTCAAAATAATTTTAATAAAATTCTTCGTAGAATTATCAATTATTTTCAAAAGTAATAAAATTCTTCACAGAAATTCAATTGTGGTCAAAAGTTTAAAAGTATTCTCGTCAAAATTGAATTATCTTTAAAAATAATTAGATTCTTCTCCAAATTCTAATTATTTAAAAAAACTTTTTTCAATTCAATAAAATTTTTTTTTACAGAGTTTCAATTATTTTTAATGCAGTTTTAATCTAATTTCTCGAAAATGGAAATTATTCATAAAAATTTTATTAAAATTCGTCAAAAAAATTTTAATTATTTAAAAATTTGTTAATAAAATTCTTTATGAGAGTTCAATTCTAAGAAACATTCAATTATTCAATAAATTATTTATTTTTGTATTTAAATAATTGAATTCTCGTAGAATTTTCTAATAAAAATTGATTTAAATATGAATTTTAGTTAAAAGTTTAGATAATAATTGAATATTAAACTCTAAATTTTAATTAGTAAAAATGCTTTCTAATTTCAGTTAGTGACTGACTTTTTGCTTTTGAATTAGTAAATTTTACCAATAAATAGTCGTTTCTACCCACACAGCACATGATATTTCCTGAATACTTCCTGAATATTTCACTGAAAGATTGAAATATTTCATTGCAAGATTCAGGAAATATTTCTGCAAACAGGAAAATGTCCGCTTATGTAGGAATATTGACGCGAAAATTGAGAAAATATTTCATTGAAATATTCCTGCAATATTACACATAAAGATTCTGCAATATTGTGAAAATATTTCAAAAAATGGAAAAATTTGTTAAACACCTCAAATCAATAGGAATTTTCTGAAATATTTTAAAACCCATAGGATATAGTAAGCCAAAAACTACTGTGCAACTCTACAGGCCATAGAAACTGAGTTCGACCAGTGCGCATCATTTCAGTTGAATATTTCCAAAATATTTCAATGAAATATTTTCTCAACTTTCGCGTCAATATTCCCACATAAGCGGACATTTTCCTGTTTGCAGAAATATTTCCTGAATCTTGCAATGAAATATTTCAATCTTTCAGTGAAATATGCAGGAAGTATTCAGGAAATATCATGTGCTGTGTGGGTACTAATTTAATAGTAAAATTTACTAATTCAAAAGCAAAATGTCAGTCACTAATTCCAAAAAAGTAAACATTTTTACTAATTCAAATTTAAAGAGAAACCATTATAGCGTGAATTTTTAGAAATAATTGAATTTTGAAAAGGTTTCAAATTATAATCTCTGAAAGTTTGAATTTTTCATGCATACTTTTAACTGAAAATTGTGCAGATTTAATTTTTTAAAAGTTTAATGGAACTTTTTTGAAATTATTTAAAGTTTTTATTTTCTAATATATATTTAATTGAAGAATTTCCGAATAATCGATGAAATTTCGTAAAATTGAACTGTAAACAAAAGGATTGTAAAATTTTTCAAAAATTATTAAAAACTAGCGACATATACCTCACTCGCTAACGCTCGTTCGGTTGTATTTAAACTTATTTGTTTTTACTTATTTATCTTTATTTATTTGAACTAAGTAAATATTTACTGCACTGAAAAAAAGTATTGAACCAAGAAAATTTTTCTTGATTGAAGCAAATCGAGGGATTGAATACGGCCAAGACTATTATAGTATTGATTCAAGAAAACGATTTTCTTGACATAGAATATTTGAGAGAAGAACATATATTCTTGATCCAAGAAAATATGGGACTCGACCATGAAGTTAATCGTCTTGTACGAAATATGAAATGTATTAATTGAATAAAATATTTTCTTGTTCTAAGAATATATATAGTCAATTGAATTATTTTATTTTATTCATTCAATTTTTTGTAACGTTCGTTCAAGCAATTCAAGATTTAGATGAAGAAAACATTTATTTTGTGAGAAGAACAAATATTCTTGATCCAAGAAAATATGGAGTTCGATCAAGAAATTAAATAGTATGTAAGAAATGCAGAATATATTAATTTAAAATCACCAGAAGCCGTCACGCTACCACTTGCCATCCTAGCCTCAATGGACAGTTTTAAAAAACTGATTTTTAAAGTTGCATAACCATTTGAAGAAAAATATTTTCTTGGATTAAGAACACCGGCATTGTGTTAAGTAAAAAAAAAGTTTCAAAGCAAATAAAATGATTCGATTCAAGAAACATGAATTCTCCAGACAATACTTTATTATTTCGCTTAAGAACATAATATTCTAGATTCAATACTTTTTAGTACTTCGGATAAGTAAAATATTTGGTTGAAATAATAACATATTTAGTTCCGCCAAATACTGAATTGTTAATTCAAGAATTCTGTTCAATGCTATAAATAATTACTTGACTGGCAGTTCCATACGAAAAGCAAATGGTGGATCACCGACTTTTCTTAAAGTTTGTAATTTTGTAGTACTTGGGGTACTAAATAACTGTGCTAAACAGTTTTGCAAAAAAAAATTTTTTCAAAATATTTAGATTTGAAAAATCGGAAACTGAAAAAATGACTGTTTTTGAGAATTTTTATTTCGAAAACTATTGATTCTACAAGAAAAAGTCATTTATTCAATTTTTTATAATTTTATAAAAAAAGTTAAGAAAAATTAATTTTTCAATAATTTGTTTAAACAATAATTTTTTATTGTTAAAAAAAAGCAAAGGACATCATGGAATTTTTTAGAAAAATTATTTTCTCAAAATTTAAGTCTTCCTTAATAAGTGGTTAAATTTTTAAAGAAGTGATTTTTGATGTTTTTGAGAAAAAAATTTTTGAAGTTTGCTCTACAAGTTTTTGTGCGTTGCGCTAACTAAGCAGCGCCTATATCAGTGTATTTTAAAAGATGATATGACCTTTACTGCTCGCCCCTAATACATTTATTAATTATATACGTAGATATTATTATTATAAACAGTTTAACAATAAAAAATTATTGTTTAAATAAACAAATTATTGAAAAATTAATTTTTCTTAACTTTTTTTATAAAATTATAAAAAATTGACATTTTTTTACAATTTTGAATAAATGACTTTTTCTTGTAGAATCAATAGTTTTCGAAATAAAAATTCTCAAAAAAGTCATTTTTTTCAGTTTCCGATTTTTCAAATCTAAATATCTTGCTAAAAATTTTTTTTTTTGCAAAACTGTTTGGCACAGTTATTTACCCAGTAAAAAAAGAAGTATTGAGTGGAGCGTTTAGGAATTGAGTGAAGCTCTGAGCCAATACGGATTCGAGTAAAAACCGTATTGGGACGTTTGACTCAATCTTTTTTTCATCCGCCGAATACGGTCTTATTTTAGCATTAAAATTAAAATCACATGAGCAGAGTACACATTATAAATTGAAAACACAATTGTCCTGGAATGTAAAAATGCCGATTTAGATAAGAAACTGTGAATATTTTTTATTTTTTGTTAAAAATTGGTAAAAGCAAATTTTGACAAGCGCGACTGATTTTACCATGTGAATAAATGAAGTGGCAAGTTTAAATGGACTAAAAGAAATCTTCTGTTACCGACAAAAAGTTCCTAGAAAACAATGAAATTTCATTGTTTTGTTGAATTTACCACAATTCTCTAGGAACTTTCTGTTGGTAAAAGTAGATTTCTTTTAGTCCATTTCGTCCATTTAAACTTACCACTTCATTTATTCACATGGTAAATTCAGTTGCGCTTGTCAAACTTTGCTTTTACCAATTTTTAACAAAAAATAAAAAATATTCACAGTTTCTTATCTAAATCGGCATTTTTACATTCCAGGACAATTGTGCTTTCAATTTATAATGTGTACTCTGCTCATGTGATTTTAATTTTAATGCAAAAATAAGACCGTATTCGGCGGATGAAAAAAAGATTGAGTCAAACGTCCCAATACGGTTTTTACTCGAATCCGTATTGGCTCAGAGCTTCACTCAATTCCTAAACGCTTCACTCAATACTTCTTTTTTTACTGGGTAGTACCCTAAGTACTACAAAATTACAAACTTTAAGAAAAGTCGGTGATCCACCATGTGCTTTTCGTATGGAACTGCCCTGACACAAGAAAATGAATTTCTTTCTTCAATTAAATATGGGATTAATTCAATGTAATTTTTAAACAACTTGAAACAAATATTTACTCATGTTAACCTTCGTATTTTCTTGAATCAATATTATATGAGCGTTGAATTAATAGTAAAAACTTTGTTAAAGGAAACAAAAGAATGATTTGTTTTAAGAATTTTATGACTAATTCAATTAAAACATTAATTTTTTTAATTCAAGAGAAATATAGGGTAATGTTACCTTGAGTGGACCGCCTAATCTTTTTTTCAGAAAAAAATTCTTTATGAAAGCAAATTAATCGGAGGTTTCTATTCCAAGCTTTAGGTTAGATCCCTAGATAAGTGTACCATAATAGCTTTGATTTTTTATTTGGAAAAAACAATTGACTTTAAAAAAATAGCTAATTTTTAAGGAATGAAAAAAGTGTAACCTTGAGTGGACCACTCCTAAAAAATTGTAAAAGTTATTCTAAATTCTTTAATGTATTTAATATTTCTGATATATTAAAACAAAATTTATGCTTATGCAGCTTCAGACCATGATTGTGTCGAAATGTTTACAAGTGAAACCATTTTTAATAATTTTGGCAGATATCACATCAAAATCACAAAAAAATTAATAAAGAACATAAAACATAGTTTCAAACCAATTTATTCGCAATTAATTTCCATAAAAATGGTAAACTGACATTAAAAATATAAAAAACAGGCAGTTCACTCATGGTTATAAACAGTGGTCTATTCATGGTGACATGCAACTTTTTATGGCAGCCACCACAATTTTTTTTGAGTCAAAATCATCATTTAATTAAACTAAGACAATCAATTTCAATGCCTAAAGTAGTAGGAAAAAAATAAGTTTCTCCAACGCTTGCTCTGAAAAGTGTACTTTTCTTCGTAGAAAAGTGTGGCGAAAGTAGAACTTTTCTCAACTGTTCTGAAGAGCGTGGCGAAAGTAATTTTTAGCGTGGCGAAAGTAAATCATGACCTAATCATGACGTAGGTTTTAACTTGTCCAAAATGTGAATCATCTTAAAATGCTATATGGGGCGTTCCATGTCTCTTTGCACCGACGAAATTTTGGTTTTGCTTATACCCAAGCAGCACGGAATATAACCTTAAAATGAAGGGAATATTACATTTCATATTCGGAATATTCTAGTGGAATGTTCCAGAGATTTTAAAGTAATATTAAAATGTCCGCCCCACAGGAATATTCCAAAAATAACATTGAGGGAATGTTCCACTGTAATTTCGAAGTAATATTCCAGGATGATGTTGAGGCAGTGTTCCACCGTAATATTAATGGAATATTTCAAGGTAATGTTGAATGAATATTAAGGGAATATTCCCAAAATATTTCAAAATTTCATACTTTGAAAAAATTTGACTTTTTTTCTCTTTATCTTCTTTCTTTAGTAAAAACGAATTATTCAATGTTCGTTTTCAACATATTAAACATATTTAATACTACATATTTAATATTATGTGTTTTATTACAACATATTTAATATTATCTGGGAACATTCCCTCAACATCACCCTGGAATATTCCTATATTATTACCGTGGAACATTCCCTAAATGTTATCTTGGAATATTCCTTTGCGACGGACATTTTAATATTACTTTAAGATCTCTGGAACATTCACTGGAATATTCCGAATATGAAATGCAATATTCCCTTCAATTTAAGGTTACATTCCGTGCTACTTGGGTACTTTGTAATTTGATAGTGTTTAGGGTCCTAAATAAGAGTGCCAAAAAGTTTTACAAAATTTTTAATATTTTGCAAGATATTTGCAAGGGAGGGTTCATAAATGATGTCACGTTTTTTGGGGGAGGGTGAAGGGTCTCTACTAAACGTGACACAATGTTACAATCTTACGCACGTCACCGTCACCAATATTTTTACAATATATATTGTAACAATATTGTTATTATTCTTACAACACAGACAGCATTAGCGAGTAAGGTATTTACGTATATTTAAAAAAATTTTAACAGACACTACGTGCATCAAAGAACCTTAAAAAATTCAACAATTTATATTATCAATCCTTTATTAAATCTATATATATGTGATTTGTGTATATGTAGGAGTTTATATCTGCATATGAGTCAGTATACATGTGTATGTAATTTATGTACATGTGTGAGTATACAAGTGTGGGTGATTTGCGCGCATGCTTGATATTCATAAAACACTACTGCGCATGCCTGATATTCATAGAACCTCAATGCCCATGCCTGATATTCATAAAACACTACTGCACATGTGTAACATTGATAGAACACTACTGCACATGCGTAACATTGATATAACACTACTGAGCATGCCTGATATTCATAAAACACTACTGCGCATGCCTGATATTCATAGAATACTACTGCGCATGTCTGATATTCATAGAACACTACTACGCAAGCCTGACATTGATATAGCACTACTGCGCATGCCTGATACTGATATAACACTACTGCGCATGCGTGACATTGATAGAAAACTACTGCGCATGCCTGATATTCATAGAACACTACTGCGCATGCCTAACATTGATAAAATACTACTGCGCATGTCTGATCTTTATATAACACTACTGCGCATGCCTAACATTGACATAACACTACCGCACATTCGTAATACTGATAGGACTTTACTGCGCATGTGTTATAGTGATAGAACACTACTGCGCATGCCTGACATTGACAGAACACTACTGCGCATGCGTGACACTTGTAGAACACTACTGCGCATACCTGATACTGATATAACACTACTGCGCATGCTTAACATTGATATAACACTACTGCGCATGCCTGACATTGATAGAAGACTACTGCGCATGCGTGACATTCATGGAATACTACTGCGCATGCCTGACATTGATAGAAGACTACTGCGCTTGCGTAACATTGATAGAACACTACTGAGCATGCGTGGCACTAATAGAACACTACTGCGCATGTCTGATATTCATAGAACACTACTGCGCATGCTAATAATAAATAATTAATTTTATATAATAAACAATTTTCATATAAGATTACATCAAGTTTGCGGCAACATTTAGTGCAATATTGCTGCAAACTTGCACATGAAGCTTGCTATAAGTGGGACATTTTAAGCTTGTGGCAAGCTTGCCGCAAACTTGCACGTCAATATTGGCAATCTTGCACGGCAAGCTTGCTGCAAGCTTACGTGCTGTCTGGGATTACCCTGAATTTTAGGAAAATTTTAAAATCTCGGGGTAAATGTAAACAGTCAGTTTTAGGCGATTCAGGTGCATCAATATTTTTTTGTACCTCATCAAATTTTTCTAGGGAAGTAAAGTAACAAGTTCATGCAAAAGAAATCCGTCCGTTTTATCTTTTAACAAAAAAAAACTAATGGTTTTGGTGAAAAATAGATATTTCGTTTACATTTATCCCAAATGACCCTACATACATATTCAAATTAATTTATTTAAGAGAAATTTTTAATTATAATCATTTATATTTTAAACGTTTAAGAAATTTTAAATTAAAATCTTTTTAAATTTGGATTTATCAAAATTTTTTATAACATTGAGACAACAATTGTGTTTTAGAGTATTTTGAATTGTAAAAAGTATTTTTTAAAGAGGAAAAAATAAAAATTGGATAATAATAATAATAATAATAATAATAATAATAATAATGTTTACATATTAAAAATTGAGGTTAATAAAGATAATTAACCAAATCGTTATAAGAAATTATATTTTTAAATCATTACTAGACTGTATGTACATATAAAATAATATTATCGATTACTTGGATGTGCCTAAAGAATAGTCGTTTTATTTATGTTTAGTTTAGCTAGGCTCCATTTTATCGATATTATGTTGATTATTATTTAAAAAATATTTTTAAAATTATTTACATTTTCAGAAGCTATTTTGCATCTTCTACCCCAGGAGACCAAAATTCAAAGAGACAATATTATTGGAACATGGCTGTCCAATTGTCATGGACGAATTTTAAGAAGAGACAATAAAAAGTAATTGTTATAATAATCTTACAATCTATATCTTATCTTTTTACTTCAATTTTCTACATATATTGTTTTTTTATAGTAGAAATTCGGCGCCGGCGCGAATAGAATTAAGCTAATTAAACAATGCTTCTAAACATTCATTGGGACGAAGGAAGGGTCTCTACATCAAATTCTCTGCCGAGAGACAGCCAAAAAAATGTTTTTATGACTGTAAGTTAAAATTACTTTAAATACTTAAATATTTCAAAATTAATTTAATTTTAAAAGAGTATTGGGTTCACAATTTTCGTAAGTAGATAAACTTGAAAATATTTTGATTTGAAATTTTGTAAAATTTAAATTTTAAATGAATTAAATTAGAAATTTAAAAAAACCCAGATTTAAAAAAAATGTTAATAACTAAAATTCTTATGAATTTAGTTACATTTGTTAATTTGTTTATTAAAAAGAAATAATTTATAGAAGAATTTTAACTAAAAATACTAAAACAAATTAAATTATGCAGCAATTACAAGTGATTGCAAAAATTCAATTAATTTCAAAAGTAGTAAAATTCTTAACAGGAATTAAATTATTTACAAATTATTTCCATTAATTATTATTCAATTATAATCATAAATAATAATATTATTTAATCAATTATTTTTAATACAATTTCAATGGACTTCCTCGAAAAATGTATTTATTCACAGAAATTTTATTAAAATTTATCAAAGAAATTCAATTATTTTAAAAACCTAAGCTATATTTTTGTTTATTAGAATTTAAGTATTATTTTCTTATATATTTCTAATTAAATTTCTTCAAAGAATTAAATTATTTTTAAAAAGATTAATGAAAGTCTTTGCAACAATTCAATGTTTTTAAAAATAATTTTAATAAAATTCTTTGTAGAAATTCAATGATTTTAAAAAATTTGTCAAAATTCAATTATTTTCAATGACTACGATTTCAATAAAATTTTACAAAAAAATTCAATTATTTAAAAAGAAATGTTTATAAAATTCGTCTTAAAAATTCAATTATTTTTAAAAGTAATGTAATTATTCATACAAATTCAATTATGTTCAAAATTTACAAAAATTCTCGTCAAAATTTTAATTATCTTTATAAATAATAAAATTTGTCTCAGCAATTAAATTATTTTTAATAAAATTTTCATCAAATTTCTCGAAAGATGAAATTATTCTTAAAAATTTTATTAAAATTTGTTGATAAAATTCTGTATGAAAATTCAATTTTAAGAAACATTAAATTATTTATTAAAATATTTATTTTTGTAGCTAAATAATTGAATTCTCGTTGAATTTTCTAATATATATATTGATTTAAAAAAATTCGCGTGAATTTTTTTTTAAATAATTGAATTTTAAATGGTTTAAAATTAAAATCTTTAATAGCATTTTTTTAATTATTTGAACTTTTTAATTTCTAATATACATTTAATTATTGAGGAATGTCAGAATAAACGAAATTTCGTAAAATTAAATTGCAAACAAAAGAATTTGAAAATTCACAAAGAATATTTTCAAAAATTATTAAACAAAAATTGACTTAAAGAATAATTTTAGTTGAAAATTTTGGAAATAAATAATCGTAATAATGTAAATAATGTTTGATGAAGTTATTATTATAAAACATGAAGAAAGCAATCGATATCTTCATGTTTTAAAATATATATTCTTATATGTTATTGCGAATTTAGAATATTTGAAAATCTTAATTTATACGAAAACCTGGAAAAATCAGAGAATGCCAGGGAATTTAAAAACAGCAAAAGCGTGGCAACCCTGTAAAAACATTCTTGTCGAGAATTGAATTATTTCAGATTCGAAATCATAAAAAATTTACAAACATTATAAGAAGTAATATAAAAATTTCAAGAAGTTAAAAACAAATTTGTTTTTTATGTTTTTAAAACACATTTATTAATCTTTTTTATAAATTAAATTTTTGAATACATATTGAATAGAAAAAATTTCAAATTGTTGAAATTTCATAAAATTGGATTATAATTAAGTGAATTTTAGAAATAATTTAGGTAATTTTTTTTTATTAATTGGATTCTTAAGGAACTTTCTCTCAATAATTGTTAAAAATAATAGATTTACAGAAAATTTTAGTTAATTAATTATAATTACTTAATATATAAAATAATATATTCTTTAATTATTACAAGTAATTTATTTGTTATTTTTTGTTCTAGGTCTTTGCAGTGAGTTGGAAAATATTAAGAATTTTTTACTACTTTTTCCCATAAATGTAATTTTTTATTTTAATCACCAAGTCAAATTTTTCCATCAGTATATGGAGAAGAGTTGTTTCTTAAAATCAGAAAAAAATAATGTAAAAACGACAGTTTTTGGACAGGGAAATACAAATAAAATGGTAAATGATTATTTAATCGTTTACCATTCAAATGTTAATAACTTATATCATAATTGCCATAAATTCGAATTTTTTCCAAAATAATATAATATTCACAAAAATAACCAGCTAAAAAAATATTTTCTGATCTGAAATTGTCAGACCATAATTATTTTTGATTTTTATCGTCATTTTGCATATTTTGTAGTTAGATTATGTCAAAAATCTGACATGATGGAGTAAAAAGGACTTCCAATTCAGTTTTAGGTAACTGAAAACATAGGGGAGACTGGGGTAAACCCGCTCACTTTTTTTCAGATCGGCTAAAATCTAGGAAATTATTCTCTAAATCCAAGTTAATTTATATCATTTGAAAGCTTATGATTTCTACTAAAAAAATTAAAAAGAGTTTTTGATTTATATTTTTTAGTTATACTTAGAGAAACTTTTTAATAAACATATACCAAATTTCGAAATCACAATTTTTCAGGGTAAACCCGCTCACCTTATCTTTTCAAGACGGAAGAGTTTTATTTTTTGAATATTAAAGTTCGTCTTATTTCCGTCTTAAGTATGAATTATTATTGATAATTTATGAGTTTTATAAACAATTCTATAAACAACAAATTGGTTTAATAAATAATGAACATAGATTTCATGAATTACAACTATGGATTTAAATAGTGTTATATTTTATTAAGAGAAAGTGAAATGTAGTTACAATTTTGGTTTTAATAAGTCATAAATTGTGTTATTGTTGAAATATAATACGTGAAATTATTTTATTCTAAATTTTTAATTTAAAACTAAGTGAGCGGCTTTACCCCGACTTCACGTGAGCGACTTTACCCCGAGTGTGTTCCTCACATTTCAGAATAAATTTAATTAAATCTTTTTAAAATAAGACAAAACTATATATGTACTTCGAAGAAGGACATCCAATAGCAACAAAAAAAATTTGCCAGATAAATTAAGACCCAAAAATAATGATCGAAAAACTTAAAAATCCAAAATACGTTTTTTTTTCTGACACCTCTAAAAACATTTGATCGTCTCTGATTCTATGTTGAGTTCATGAAACTAAACGAAAGTTCGTTAATATAAGTTGAATGTCAAGTACTATTCACAGTACTAATATCTTCATCTTAAGTTGAGTTCATGGCGTAAAATCGCTAGTGAGCGGGTTTACCCTGTGAGCGGGTTTACCCCAGTCTCCCCTATAGTTAATATGGATTGAGCTCCTGGTCAGTAAATTTTGAGAAAAACGTTTTATAAATCAGAAATATGTGTCAAATTATTAAAAGAACAACATTTATAAAATTTTATTAAATTAAAAAATCACAAATTTGTATTAAGATTTTTAATTAAAATACTCAAATGTCTTGGTACCTGTAATGCTTAATATTATAGCAAAAAAAACGAGAGCATAAATAAAGAAATATAAAATTGTTAAATTCTTTGTTTTACTTATATTATTTTACCAGAACGTACAATTTCTCAAATAAGCAGCTTTATCCACCGCTAGATTTAAATTTAGCTTATATTAGCCTTTACGTGTAACCTTACCTCAACCTTTACGTGTAAGGTTACATCAACCTTTACGTGTAAGGTTACCTCAACCTTTACGTGTAAGGTTACATCAACCTTTACGTGTAAGGTTACCATGGCCTTATCATATATACTTACCACACCCCTTACATACAACCTCACCTCCATGGCGGAAGTTTTTCATTCACCTCAGGTCTACCACAGCTATATCGCGTAACCTTATGAGCCATACCATTAGTACTCAACATAACCTTACCTCATACTATTGTGCTATGTGGGTAAAAGTTTCGAAAAGTTTGTTAGTAAACATTTATGCAACAGGAAATGCAGATTTATGGTAACCTGAATGCCTAAATTAAAATGTATTTATCGAGACGACATCTAGGAACATTTCTAGAGAATTAGGCATAATTTCTGGATGAAGTTCAATTAAACAATTGTAGAATACTTTTCTCTTGGACGCAGGCCTGCTAGGACATAAAACAGTATTGTATTTCCGTTGTGCTTTGGCACAATATTAATTCTGCTGCTTCAATATATGTAGTAGGCGATGACAACTGCCCCGAAAGGGAATGTGTAGAATGATTTGCTTCCTGTCTATCGAAGTAATGAAGCCAGCGAAGGCGCGCTGCCTTGCAGGGGGACGTTAGGGTGTGAGGATGATACCGTAGTGTGTCCGACGACGAGTTGACAATGTCCTCGTCAAAGTCAAAAAGCTCTCATACTTAGGTCTAGGGAGGTATGAGAGTTATCACCCCTAGGACGGTGGACTCGCCTGTGATCGGACCAGGATCCCAAGCGTGCGGGCATGTTCCTAAATATCATGGCTTTCAAAAATCAAAACAATAAAAAAACTTCAAACGCTTCAAAAGTTCTTTTTGGAGTGTCGACCTCACAACATACATGTGACAGCAGTGCAGATGTATTTTGTAACGTATGCGGACAATTTGATATCCCGAAAAATCGCAAATTAATTAATGAAAACATTAAACAAATTTACAAAGATTGTTTTAATTTTGAGATAGTCAATCAGAATAAAAAATGGGTTCCACATACAATCTGCAGTTTCTGCTACACAATGTTAACTCCCGAAAAATCGCAAATTAATTAATGAAAACATTAAACAAATTTACAAAGATTGTTTTGATTTTGAGATAGTCAATCAGAATAAAAAATGGGTTCCACATACAATCTGCAGTTTCTGCTACACAATGTTAACTCGTTGGAATGATACGAAAGAGGATAAATACCTGAAGTTTAAAAAACCAACATTGTGGAAAAAATCATTGAATCGAGAAGATTGCTACTTTTGCATGACCAATGTAAAGGACTATAATAAAAATAATAAAAAGAATATAATTTACGCATGTGTAGTATCTGTGACAAAACCCAAAATATTATGTCATTTAACTCTTTCTTCTGCAAATATGGAAATCGACAGTTCACCATTAGAGTATGTACTTTCCGATATAAGTGATGAGATTAGTAATATTGTACAAGACAATGATGATATTTATATTCCAGATGGTTATTAGGAAGAAAAGGTTAAAGAAAGCTTTACGCAAGAAGAGCTTAGCAACCTCATCAGAGATTTGAAATTACCCAAAGATGGAGCAGAATATCTAGCTTCAGTTTAAAAAAAAAAAAAAATTGGACAAGTGCGAGTTGTACTCGCACTGCAATGTCGGGTTCCGCACACAAATATTAAAACAATACTTGCAACATTGATCGGTAATTGGTAGAATTAAAATAAACAATTATAAAAATATATTAAAATCATTTGATTAAAAAAAATAACTAAAAAAAATTAAAGTATTGTATATATCTAATAGTATATGTTTATTAATTGTTATAAGACTTTGAAGTCTATACAATGGAGTTACAAAATTTGGAACCGTTTCCACTCACTATTTACATTATTCTTTTTTTCTTCTTCCTTATTATTATTGTCCTCTACGATCTATCACTCTTTTTATAAATAAATACCCTCTTCTACCACCGTTTACATCTGTTGTCCCAAGTATATTCAGCCATTCATCTCTTATTGCTTCCACATCTTCATTTTTTGTTATATACATTTTTCTTTCGTCACTATGAAAAGAACATTCAATCAACAGATGAAATACATTCTCAGAAATTATCATTCCACACCTATTACATCTTATTTCATTATAAAATTCAATAGTTTTATCATCCATTACAATTCTGTTTTGATATTTATTAGTCAGTCTCAACCGCGCTATAATCTTTTTATAGTTAATAGGCATTTTCAGTCCAAGATATTTTTGTGTACCTTCAAACAACGGTAACTGTGGTAAAATTTGCAAAGATAAGGATTCATTCAATCTTTTCAAATCCTCCAAATACAAGGCGCTCTCGTAAGCCTTTACCCACCGTTTTTTATTTTCATTAAGGAGCGGGACCGATAATTCATTCCAACTTACTGCCTCTCCAATAAAATGAAAAATTTCTTTAACCTGAGTACACCAATTATATTTATTTGTCAAAACTTTATTTCCTGATAAAATTTTTAATCTCATAAAACATTGTTTTGGATATCTGTTATCTTCCATTTTTAAAATCTTTTCAATAAAATTTAATATTCTTTTAAAAACAATGGAGGCCAGCTTATAAGAGCCCATTTCCAATCGACAAGCGTATGAAGGTGTATTTTTTGGAAGTTGCATTACTTTTTTAAAAAAACTAACTTGAATTTTTTCTATTTCATCAAAATATCTTAGACTCCATACCTCCGATGCATAAAATACAACACTGGTACACAAACTCACAAAAAGTTTATTAATTGATTCCTAATCATCTAATTTAATTCTACTTATTAAAGAAACGACATTTCCCTGTGCAATACTAGCCCTACTGATCGCATTGGACACTGCTTTGAAAAAAATTGCTGAATTTGAAAACGGGATTCCCAAATAACAATAGTCATTAACAATTTCAATTTCATCTTCTCCATACATAAAAGGTTTAAATTTACTATTATGGCAATGTCCCCCCTTACGACAAATAACAATTTTAGTTTTTTTAATATTGACCTCTAAACAATTTAGTTTACAATATCGGCAAAGACACTCCAATATCTTTCTCATGTGCACGTGGGATTCTGCAAGGATAACTATGTCATCCGCATAGGCTAACAAAAGAACTTCCACTAAATGGTTAATAGATACTCCTCTAATGCCCTCATTTATCATAAATTTTTCTAGATCGCTAATAAATAACGCAAATAACATTGGACTTAAAGTCTCTCCTTGCAAAACCCCATTCGTAACATTTACTGGATCAGAGAGACCATTTTTTCCCTTTACACACATATTGGCTTTATTATACATATCAATTAGAACATTTAAGAACTTTGAACCAGTGCCTAATTTAAACAGTTTTTCTCATAATAATTTATGCTTTACAGAAGGAAAAGCACTTTTGAAGTCAATAAATAACAAAAAAATTTTTCCCCTGTCCAAAGAGAGTCTATTTTGTATTATCGCATTCAGCAAAAAAATGTTATCCAAACAACTACGAGACCTTCTAAACCCCGATTGATATTCTGGCAATAAATTCGAATCCTCCACCCAATCAGTTAATCTTTTTGTTAAAATTTGAGTAAAAACTTTTGTCACACAGTTGATTAATGCTATTGGTCTGTAGTTATTGGGGTCGTATTTATTTCCCTTTTTGTATAACATTCTTACATATATATCGGCCCAATTTTTGGGTATTTCTTCCTTTTCCAAAATTTTATTAAAAAGACATTTGAAATTTTCTACCCAATTAGTTGGAAAGTTCTTTATAAACTCATAAACAATCCCATCCGGCCCCGAAGATTTACCATTTTTACAATTATTTAAACTTTCTAATATTTCCTCTAATACAATTGAAGAGTCCAGGATAGGATTGCGCTCCTGAAAGACCAATATATTGCACAAAGAGCTATTACGAGCTTGAAAAAAATCCTGGAAATACTCAAGCCATGTCTTCAATTCAATTGGATCTTCTCCACTTGATTTGAATCTATAGTTTCTTATTAAACCCCAAAAAGTCTTAGAATCCCTTGCCCTTACAATTCTCTCAACAATCGATGTTTTATATTCATCCTTTTTTTTCTTCAACAGACATTTATGCTCTCGTTTTTTTTCATTATATAAAATTACAAAATCTGAATCAAAAGAATTTTTCTAACCATTTTTTAATAATACGCCTAGAAATTTTTTACTATTCACACAGTCTACATCGAACCACGGCTTAGAGTTATATGTCTTTCTAGTGTTATTACATGTCATTCCTACACTTTTCGCAACATTAGTGACAATATCCATTAAACCCTCCGCGTGTTGATCTAAATCTACTGGAGGGTCCCATTCAGTATTGTTCATTCTTTCGAAATAATTTTCCGCTAACTTATCCTTCCATTTTATTTTACATGTATTGAAATCGATGACATTCTCCATATTTACATTAAGTGTAATCACCACAGGGAAATGATCTGATGCAGTAACAATATGTAATATTTCCATATCAAATAATTTTGAAAAGCCACTAAAATTTGTCCACACCGAATCTATTGTAGATTTCCCCCTAGATCCAACAAACGTAAATTGTGCTGGGTTATCTTTCAAAGCTCGACCATTTATTAAAATGAAACCATTAGATTCCATACATTCTACCAACTTTTCACCTCTTCTGTTAACAATCGTATCCAAACTGTCCCTCTCATTTGAGAAATTTAAATTATTAAATAATATATCTCTATCCAATTGGTTTAATCTACCTACACGACCATTAAAATCTCCCCCAATGAAAAAAGGAAAATCAGGATATTTTATTGTTATTATTTCTATTGCATTGTTCAGTGTATCAAGGGATTGCATAATATCTGAGAGTGGATTCATATGGGCAATTCCACGTGAGATTTCAGTCGACCTCTTAAAATCGGCCAAAAATATTTTTTTTCTATTCTGTATTGAAAAAAAACAGATACGTATTTTTTTATTATTTTTTTGGAGGCCAAATTTTTAAGTTATGAATTTTCAAAATTTTCGCTTTTTAAATGTAGGTATATTTTTAATGTCAGATAACTAAAAAAATATTGCTTCTTTTCATTTTTTGACAAGAAAAAAAAAGTTTTGTTTTTCTCTCTACTTTTGAATAATCATAACAAAAAATTTTTTTTTTCATTTTTTATTTAAAAAATAAAAAAATTTTATAAACAAATTAATTTTTTTTAACTTTAGGTATGATAAATTTTTAATTTTCTTTTTTTAAAACATACCTGGAAATGATAAGAAGGTTTTGCAAAAAGTTTCAGAGTGGGCCTGACAAGTTTGATGAGTCTAAAAAAATAATTAATTATCCGTGCAGGTCGCACGCACGTGGCACAATGGGATTTTTTTACAATTTATTTTTAAAAATTGTCTAGAGCCTACAAATTTTATCGGATTTTGATTATTATTGAATTTTAAGGCTCTAAACAATTTTTAATAATAAATTGTAAAAAAATCCCATTGTGCCACGTGCGTGAGACCTGCACGGAGAGCTTAATTATTTTTTTGGACCCATCAAACTTGTCAGGCCCACTCTGAAACTTTTTGCAAAACCTTCTTATCATTTCCAGGTATGTTTTAAAAAAAGAAAATTAAAAATTTATCATACCCAAAGTTAAAAAAAAATAATTTGTTTATAAAATTTTTTTATTTTTTTAATAAAAAATGAAAAAAAAAATTTTTGTTATGATTATTCAAAAGTAGAGAGAAATACAAAACTTTTTTTTTCTTGTCAAAAAAATGAAAAGAAGCAATATTTTTTTAGTTATCTGATATTAAAAATATACCTACATTTAAAAAGCGAAAATTTTGAAAATTCATAACTCAAAAATTTGGCCTCCAAAAAAATAATAAAAAAATACGTATCTGTTTTTTTTCAATACAGAATAAAAAAAATATATTTTTGGCCGATTCTAAGAGGTCGACTGAAATCTCACGTAGAATTGCCCATATATACCACTGCTAAAATAAAGTCTATATAATTATTTCTAATTTTTAAAAATATAAATTCGTCGGAAGAAGATAAAATTTCAAACTTATATTTACAAACATCTAAAGCGATGAAAATGCCTCCCCTCGCTCTTCCTCTTGCTTCTGTTTTCACTGCTGGGATATCGCACACCTTGAAATTTCTCGTTTCGTGAGTGTTGAAAATCGGTGTACACGCCAACCAAGATTCACTAACACATATGATGTCAACACTAGTTAATTCAGAAAGAATATCTTGCACATTTAAGAAACCTCTAGCGTTCCAAAAGAAAATACGGGGGTTACTTTCACCTGCTGCATTTATGACTCCATATTCATCACTTTTTCTTCGATTCTGGTATTTAGAAAAAAAGAAGTAATTGGAATATCACCCTTTTGTGAGCCTGAGATTTTCGCCATTTTTTTTCCTTTATCATTTTTGGATCCAATGTACCTCCCTCTTTTTTTTCCAACCTGGGAAGAGAATGAAGTTGTTGCCTCATCTGTATCCTCATCTTGATCTTCCTTATTATGCATAGACTTATCCTTCAGGATTAAGAGTTTCCCTATACTCTTCAAATTATACGAGTCACCATCCATTATTAATTTATTACCTTTAATAATTGATGCTTTACCTTTTAATTCCAGGGTTTTTTTTATAATTCAGCAACTCGGCATATTCCTTTTTCTTGAATTCTCTTTGCTCCCTAGATAGGTCATTTGAAAAAGCTACTTTTAATTCTTTAAAATTTTTTGCATTCTCAAAAATAACTCTCCTATACTCGGGGCTAGAGAATGACACCACAACTGGCCTTGAACCTTCTGTTGCTCCTAATCTCGATACCTTCACAATTTTGTCATCCGGAATTGCAACCTTCGCCGCTTCAAATAGTTTCTTGATAGTTGTAAACAAATCGCTATTTTCGACAGATGTATCTCTTATTCTATAAAAAATTATATTTTTAGATCTTTCATTATTAAGAACTAGATCTAATTTTTTTAAACACAATTGAACATCTCTTTCCAAATTGACATTCTTATGTTCTAGATCACGACATTTTCTCTTATAGATAGAAAGGTCTGTCGAAATTTTCGTTGTTACTTCCTTCAATTCTCTATTCTCCTCAGACACTGATATAAGTCTTGTTTTTGTTTCCTTTACGTCCTCTTGAATACTTCGAAGAACCATCATAATATCCTCGTTCGATGTAGCTTTTGATATAACACTATCTTCCGATGACATTATTATTAAATGTTTATTGAAACTCTTTCTAACAAAACTTAAAATTGTCTTTGAGAAATCAAGTAACTTGGATGGGTTTATCCACAAATACCACTTCCACCATTTATCACTTCACTATGAAGCTCAAAGAACTAGGGAAGGTAAAAACAACAAGTAAAAAATTGTCCACAAAAAAAATAAAATTTACTGTTATCTATTATTTTGTTAAACTTCACTGTCAAGATTTTCACAAATTTGAGAAATTATATTTCAAATTTCTATAAGTCAGAAACATCAAAATTTCTATTTCTCAATTTAACGAGCGATTCGTAAACACGTCTGTCCTCGACAAGTGCTCAAGACGAACTCCCTATATATCTAATATTGTAAACAATAATAAGCAGAGGAACAAAATTTTCAAAATTTATTATAGTTCCTCTGCTTATTATTGTTTACAATATTAGATATACAATACTTTAATTTTTTTTAGTTATTTTTTTATCAAATGATTTTAATATATTTTTATGATTGTTTATTTTAATTCTATCAATTACCGATCAATGTTGCAAGTATTGTTTTAATATTTGTGTGCGGAACCCGCCATTGCAGTGCGAGTACAACTCGCACTTGTCCAATTTTTTTTTATTTTTAGTTAAGAAATTAAAGTCGGAAAACAATCTCTCATTTATTCTCTTAAAATTTGACTCTCTTCCTTAAAATATTTAATGCCACGTGTTTAAACTAAAAAAAATTAAAAAAAATTTTTTTTTTTGAAAAAAAAAAGTTAAAAAAATTTTTTTTTTTGATTTTTTTTCAAAAAGTTTTTTAAATAAATTTTTTGTCGTCTGACTGTAATAATACACTAGGATACCAAATTTGAGCTCTTTAGGTCAAATAGTTTAGCCGCTAGGGGGGGACACGATTTGGCTACGGACAACAGAGTCTCACCAATGGGGTTCCGCCGATACACCGTAGGTGTACGGAACCCTAAAAAGAAAAATTTGTTATCTAAAGGCACCACAGCTTACTTTTATCGTGACAGAGAAAAGGAATTTCGGAAATATTTTACAAAAGACGATGAGCTTTCATTAGTATATTGTTCTGACATTGAAGGACTAATAAATGAATTGAAACCAAACGTATATGAAGATCAACATTGGAGGTTATTCATTGACTCTTCTAAAAGAAGTCTAAAGGCAGTGCTAATTCATAACACTAATGTTTTTGCTTCAATTCCCGTAGCCCATTCCACTGAACTTAAAGAAGATTATGAAACTGTCAAATTTGTTTTGGAGAAAATTAAATATAAAGAACACAATTGGCAAATTTGTGGAGATTTTAAAATTATAAGTATCATGTTGGGCCAACAAGCAGGTTTTACGAAAACACCTTGCTTTTTATGTTCGTGGGACAGTAAAGATCGAAAAAAGCATTACGCACAAAAAGAATGGCCCAAAAGAACATCCTTTACACCAGGTTCCAAAAATATTATAAAAAAACCTCTAGTTGAACCTACAAAGGTAATTCCACCACCTTTACATGAGGCATTCTCTAACATAAAAGCCACCCTAAAAAAATTTCTGTTTGGAAATAAAGTATGTTAAAGTATACATAAAAACAAGTATGTATAGTAGGTTTTTAGGTCTGTGTAATGCGTGGTTGCCATGTTATCAGGGGCTCAATTTTTTTCAGTATAATTTTCAAATGGCAATATCTTTTACCCATATCAATGGATTTTAAAGTTGTATAAGTGTTTTTAGTTGAGAATTTTCCAAACTTTTGAATGAAATTACTAATTATTTAAAAAAATGTAGTTTCATTAAAAAAAATTAAAAAAATTTTTTTTTCAATTTTTCCCCCTCTTTCCCACCTTCAAATTTTTTCAAAAATACCCAAAAATGTTCCTTATTTTATAAGCTTTTTACCCCTCAAAAGTCATTTTGGGACATTGAAATGCGTACAAGCTACAGATGATTTTGTAACCCGGTGCAACTCACCAAATTTGCCCTTATTATTATAATTTTTACCATAGTGTTGTGCAGTGACTGTGAATTAGAAATTTTTTAGTAAAATATATTGTTTGGAACATGGAAAGTAGGTGTTTCACATTGCACTATTAAAAATTCATTATTTAAAAAAAATTCTAGACTTCAAATCTGTGTTTAATTACTTTAAAAAATACTGAATCACCATATGTATTAGGGTGGTTCTTATTTTTGAAAAATTGGAATTTCTTAGGTCGCTGGCCGTAATTTGAATTAAAATGCAAAAACATAAGCTACCCACAAGAACAGCCCATTTGATAAATATTAACCCGTGCCGACGAAGGGTTAAAGTTTAAATGGAGTTTAACATGGGTTTGGTGCACTTCTGCAAACTTTGTATTATAACTTTTTTATTTCTTAAAACTTTGACTTGGGTCTATGTATTCCCACAGTTTTTTATACGTTGAATACGAATATGATTTCAAAAATATCTTTTGACAGCTACCGGTTGTCAAAAAGCTGTCAAATTTTGAAAATGAGAGTTTTCACGACTTTTACAATAACTTCTACGAATAAAACGGTTTCTTGTGAAAATTTCAGTTTAATTCTAGCAATTTAATACACTTTGACGGTTGATAGCGTCAACTGCCAAAATATATTAAATACCTTTATCCAATGGGCTGTTCTTGTGGGTAGCTCATTTTTTCACATTTTAATTCAAATTACGGCCGGCGACCTAAGAAATTCCAACTTTTCCAAAATAAGAACCACCCTAATATGTATTTTTCTTATTCATAACACTTCATGTGATTAGAATATCACTGCTTTTATAGAATTTCGTTAATGTCCGTTGATTTTTACACAGTAAATAAATATATTTACTTTACTATTAGTTGTAATATATATATATTACAACTAATATAACGACTGATATTAACGAAATTCTATAAAAGCAGTGATATTCTAATCACATGAAGTATTATGAATAAGTAAAATACATCTTTGGCTTGGTGAAAAACTGTACCATTTCAAGAATTCGTTATAAACTATACCATTTCAAAACTTTATTATAAAACATACCATTTCGATGAAGATCTAGAAAAGCGTTGCACTAAAGAATTTCTAATTATTAACAAGCAATTAATTTAAATTATTAGAAATTTTGAAATAATACATTGAAAAGATGAACAAGAGAATATTTAAGATACCGCATTTTGAAAATACATAACCTTATTTTATGTCTAGCAGCAGTGTTGACAAACTTGGAAAAAATCAAAAAAATTTTTTCTCGAAATGTCATGTTTTAAAAACATTTACCAAAATGGTACAGTTTTCCACCAAGCCGACGACATCTGGTGATTCAGTATTTTTTAAAGTAATTAAACACAGATTTGAAGTCTAGAATTTTTTTTAAATAATGAATTTTTAATAGTGCAATGTAAAACACCTACTTCCCATGTTCCAAACAATATATTTTACTAAAAAATTTCTAATTCACAGTCACTGCACAAAACTATGGTAAAAATTATAATAATAAGGGCAAAATTGGTGAGTTGCATCGGGTTACAAAATCATCTGTAGCTTGTACGCATTTCAATGTCCAAAAATGGCTTTTGAGGGGTAAAAAGCTTATAAAATAAGGAACATTTTTGGGTATTTTTGAAAAAATTTGAAGGGGGGAAAGAGGGGGAAAAATTGAAAAAAAAAATTAAAAAAAAATTTTTTTTAATGAAACTACATTTTTTTAAATAATTAGTAATTTCATTCAAAAGTTTGGAAAATTATCTACTAAAAACACTTATACAACTTTAAAATCCATTGATATGGGTAAAAGATATTGCCATTTGAAAATTATACTGAAAAAAATTGAGCCCCTGATAACATGTCAACCACGCATTACACAGACCTAAAAACCTACTATACACACTTGTTTTTATGTATACTTTAACATACTTCATTTCCAAAAAGAAATTTTTTTAGGGTGGCTTTTATGTTGGAGAATGCCTCACATATGAAACTAGGGGTAATGAAACAGTTTGTAAAGTCTTTAGATAAAGAAGGGAAATGTTCCAAGTACCTGGAACAAAAATTTCCAGAGATATCTGATGCTAAATTAAAGGAAGGAATTTTTGTTGGGCCTCGAATTCGCAAACTAGTAAAAGATGAAAAATTTATTACAGTAATGAGTAAAAAGGAGAAAGCTGCATGGCTTAGTTTTAAGGGAGTTATTGGAAACTTTCTTGGCAACCATAAGAGCGAGGATTGGGAACTAATAGTGAATGGTATGATTAAAAACTTTTAAAAATTGGGATGCTTGATGAGTTTGAAGCTCCATTTCCTACATTCACATCTAAGTTACTTTCCCAAAAATTTAGGAGACTACAGCGAGGAACAGGGAGAACGGTTTCATCAAGATATGAATGAAATGGAGAGCAGATATCAAGGCAGATGGGACGTAAATATGATGGCTGACTATTGTTGAATGCTAAAAAGGGATATTGTTCCAGGAAGAGTAAACTTAAAAAGAAAACCACTGCACAGGTCTTTTGAAGACAAACAAGTCCATTACCATCCTTTCGAGATTAAAACCTAAGAATTTATTAGAGATAAAAGTGAAAAGGTATACAAGATCGAATTCTAAAACAACTTTCTAGTTCGAGATCGGTATTGGAACTAGACTAAAAGCCAATTGTAGAATAGAGACTGACTCCGCTCTAAGTCCATGGAAGACGTTCTTCTGCATGCTTTAAAGTCTATGCACCGCCTCTACGAGATGCATCCAGCATCCCCACTCTACTATACACACTATGCAACTACAGCTACACTGTACATACTATACAAATAGCTCGTGCATTCAAACATTCGATATTAACAACAACTTATAATATAATAATTTAATCTATTTGTATTACAATTAGTAATAACAAATCTTATACTACACTAATTTATTTAGGCATACGAGGAAATGATTATAATACAACTATTATTGCTGTACTATTATTGTTTACTTTAAATGATAGAGTACGTTAATTTTCATAAGTGTTATTTAACAATTTCAAGAATCAAATATACTTTTTATTAACCCTAGAAGGAGTAACTGGGGTGTCTGGACACCCCAAGCAAAATTCAAAGTATTCCCATGGCTTAACCAATAATTTTTTTACGCTCAAAACTTGTTGATAATTTAGTTTGAACCTCTATCTTTTGACACCTATTTGTGCCGCCAAAAGTTTTGCTCTAGGAAGAGCTCTATCTCCTGTTAAAATACGTCTGGGGTGTCTGGGCACCCCAGTTACTCCCTAACGTTAGAAAAATTGTCAAGATAAGTAAATTCAAATTTTTTTAAAAAATCGTTTTCAATCAGTTAAAATCATCTGATAAAGTATAAATTTATAGGTTATGCATGAAAAAGTTGTATTTTATAAAAAAGAAACATTTTTATACAAAAATTCTATTTTTATGAAAAATAGACATTCTGTATTTGTAACAACTTATGAAATTTGAGTTAAGATTATTATTAAAAATTTCTGTGCTCTCTCTACAGTCAGAAATTAAATTCTAATACAGAAAAATGTAGTATATGACAGTCAAATTTAAATTATAAATTCTATATTGTTAATAATATTTTAACATATATTAGAGGTATTAAGAATTGTTAATTAAAACTTTGATTAAATATTAATTTACAGAATCATTTCATAAGTTATTAATTTTAATGTTAATATATTCAGATATATTAAGTTTGTAAAATTTTAAATTTAAAACACCATTTTTAGTAAATATTAATTGTTTAAGTCCATTTTATAGTTCATTTTTATGATTTTCACTATTCGTCAATTGTCTTTAATTTCTTTCACTTCAGATGTTCAAATAATTATGTTTTTTGGAAGTAATACAAAAACTAATTTTTTTCCCTAAAAGTGTATCTATTTAACTCTAAAAACCTAAAATAATTTTAAAATTAGTCAAATTTTTAAGAAACTACAACGTTTTTTGTGAAAAAGTCAATTTTGCAATTTTTTGGTGTTTTTTTTGGGTTTTTATGGTTTTTCTTCAAAATTTTTTTAATTTATCAAAATATGAATAATATTATTGTATTCCTTACCAACAAACCAATCAATTCATTATAATAAATTTTTTTTACGTCAAATATAAACCCTATAAAACAAGTTTAAAGCGTTGGGTGTCGGGACACCCCAGTTACTCCTTAGAGGGTGAGTAAACTAACATACTTCTTCTAGGGTTAAATGAAAGTATTTTCCGTTGCAACGTCATTTATTTGTACGTGACTTTTTCTCGATTTCGTGATTCCGGTTTAAAGCTTGGTCAACATGTGTTTTCGTCCTTTGAAAGGGACAGGTTCTAATCTCGGCTAAGTACATACAGTCGGTAACTTATCGGTCGGTTATGCAGATTTCTACTTTATCAGCAGTCGGTAAGATAGGACTGTAATATGGTCTTTTAGTTTTACAAACAAATTAGTTTATTTAAAGTTTTTTATTATTTAACAAAAAAACCAAGAAAACGGGTAATTATTTTTTCAAAATGGCACAGAAAATTTAAACATAATTATTTGTCTGTATCAAACGATCAGATTTTTGTCCTGTGCATATAAAATCATCAGAACAAAGTGTGCTAAGAAATAATTATTTGGAGTTGAGAAAATGGTACTTAAAAATAGGCTTATTTTAATGGAATTTTACAACTGCTCATGTCCCCTTAACAAGGAATCAAAATCATGATCCGCCATTTTGAATTTTGAAAATATGACTTTAGATTTGTTATCAGCGACCCCAAAAACCCCCGAGTAACAAATTTCAATCGATTTCATGAACTTTTGAAAATTGTATCCATCCTGTGTTAAATTTTGGGAAATTTCATGCGCCATTTTGAATAAAAAAATACGAGAAATCTTAAAACGCAAAGAATATTTTTAAACTAAAACTATCGGGTACACGTTTTTGAGGGTTTCGTGGCCAAGGGCCAAAACCCTTATAGCGAGACTTCGGTGTCCGTCCGTAGTTTTTACGTCTTAAGTCTTATGTAATAAGTCTTAAGTCTTATATAGCGAGACTTTGGTATAAAAAAGTCTTAAGTCCTAAGACTTAAGACTTAACTTTCAGTATAAGAAGGTCTTAAGTCCTAAGACTTAAGACTTAACTTCGGTATAAGAAGGTATTAAGTCCTAAGTCTTAAGTCTTATAAGTCTTAAGACAACATAACAACCGTTGCCATGGTATCCGTTGCTATGTTAATGGTTGACATAACAACCATTGCCGTTGCAACCGTTGATATAGTAATGGTTGCCATTACAACCGTTGCCATGGCAACCGTTACTATGATAATAAAAAATTTTCAATCTAAAAAAAGTAGTATAAGTATTTTTAAGTAGTACAACAAAATTTCTAAATAAATTATTATTTATTAATTTTTTTGTCATTTTAGGCCACGAAACCCTATGATGTAGGCGCATTGCGCCTGCTTCTCTGACTGATTTTTATACCTTAGATGACTTGGAAAAATCGATATGACAACTAAAATTGGATCTGAAAAAAAATTTATTTATTTGTTTATACACCCGTCTTAAGCCTACAATCTTGGCTATACAAGTGTTTGTTTACATCTTGTAAATTTCTCTTACAATATTTCTTTATAGACATTTCCTTAATACTAAATTTTGCGCCTACAGAGCGACTTGAAAATTAGGAGTACATGCATTTGCCTGGACCTCCCGTCTAATGGGTTTTCTCGCCAGTGGAGAGGGAAACTGTAGAAAACCTCTCCTGAGTATAACCGGTTTATCGACAGTTGAGTTCTAATGGTGTGTACCGGACAATAATCGACGATGCACACATCATTATACCTCGACGTCAAACCTCCCGCTCAGATTGTCTCACGTGCCGGAAAAATACCAAGCCAAGTGGGCGCGAACCAAGGGTACTTATACCCTTGGTCCTTAAACGACCGTCAATGCGAGGCATCTATCCGACTGAGCTAATCTGTTGGTTTGAAAAAAAATTACTGTCCAAAAGCTTGAATTTTTTGAGTATTTTTGAAAAAAATAAGGGTTAAACGTCACTTTTAGGAAATTTTGACTATTTTATTCGAAAGAGCGACCCTTAAAACGTATGGCCATGTAAGTCTGTCCTTGGTAGAGTAATTGGCTTCGCGCCCGTAGTACTTCTCCGGCATTTTCCTTTTTCCCGGCACCTCTCTTTCTTTTGTCACATTCTCCATTTCCTTCCGATTCGCCGACCGTACGGCCCATTTCCTTTCATTTGTGCTCGGCACTCCCTTCCACGCGCCTCATTTTTCTCTCTCCACGCGCAAACTCTCACCCTCTCTCTCGGCCCTTTCTCGCCAAGCATCTACTTCCTCGAGACTTCTACTCTCCTAGTCGTAGTCGCGCTCAATTTTGCGCTATTTTTATCAATTAAACGGGGTTCTTTGGAAATTATCACTCTGATTTTTTATCCTTAGTATTAAACTCAATCAATAAGTTCATATGAGACATTATAATAATATATTCGGTATATATATACGCTATAGTTTACATCTATACACATATATAGATGCTAAGTAGAGTATATTATTCTAACGTATTTTATATCACCGCCGTTTTTATCATTTTAATTCATATATGAGAAGAAATATGTTAGTACATTTACTCACATGTGAGATATATATGTAATTTCATGTACAGTTTATACCACACGTATGCTCACGATACAGACATATAATTTCTCGTATTGAATTTTAACGACTTAGGTTAAATATAATACTTATTTATATACATATTCTTCTTCGTCTTATTAACCGTTCATACGGTTACGTTGGCAACGCGCTTGCCTTAAGCATCGTGCATACTGCCATGATCAGAACAGGTAAAGGATGTCTTAAGCTTTATACATAGGAAAGGTATTAGAAATGATATTTAATTTTAGGAATAAATGACGAATAAATAGTTAGATTAATTAATGTTGAGATTAATAATAATGCTAGTAGATAAATGGTGATTCGGTAGATTCGAGAGAAGGTTAGGAGAGGATCCTGCAACGTGTCGTCTATTCGAGACCGCAGTTTTAGGTTACTCAATCCACCCGGAAGGAAAGTCATCCAGACGAGAACGTTACAGGGACTCCTAATTCAATTTAGAGAAACAGAAAAGGAGAAAGAAAAAAAGGGGGGAAAGAATTATATATTAAGGTTACGGAGTTTAAGAAATTTAAATATTGGTGAAATCACTTTTGTAGAAGGGTTTGTTAAGAATTGGACACTACAAAAGGGAGGTTGGCATTTAATGGCTTTAGAAAATGATTTAATTAAAGAATCTCGGTGTTCATTGAAATTGGGGCAAGCCCAAAGGACATGATCCAGGTCTTACACAACTTCTGGATTGCAAGAGCATCCTGGTGAGCTGATTATATTTTTTCTATGGAGACTTTCGTTTAAGGAGTAGTGATTACTCCTCATTCTACAGATCGAAACGATCCATTGTCTACGTTCAGTGAATGAACTAAACCAGGGTTTCTTTTGATATTTGTAGAATTCACAGGCGATGCTGCGTAGAACACTTTGTGAGTCCGAAAAAATAACTATTTGAGTAAAATCTTGTGTGAGGATGAAGTCTAAAGCATTTAGAATGGCTATAGCTTCTATGGAAAAAATCGAAGCATTATTTGATAATTTCCAGAAACGCGAGATGTTGTGGGAAGTACAGATAAAGGAACAACCGGCTGTGGATTCAGATTCCGTTTTGGAACCATCTGTATAAAAATGTGCGAAGCGATTGAAATTGTGATGTGCTAAGTCGTTAAAGACTAAATTCGGAGAAATACTTGTTTGAACTTTCATTCCAATCTTAAAATCGACTTGGGGTGAAAAAAGGTGGTCTTCGTAAGGAAGTTCAAAGTAAGGAAAGAGATATGATTGACGAATCTAAGTGTTGAAGTTAATGACCTTTTTAAATGCGATGATGAGTGTGAAAATGTTTTTAATTTGATAAGTATTTCTTGCTTGAGTTGCATTCCAAAGAGTTGTAAGGGCGACAGGAAGAGGATGATTAAGGTTCGCGAAGGTTTTAATCAAGTACTGTTTGGCTAAGAAACCGAATCTTTTCTTTAGAGGTGGCTCACATGTTTCGGCAAGCATAACGTTGATCGGTGTGCTCCTCCTATAGCCTAAGGCTAGTCTGAGGGCTTCGTTAGGTATTTTTTCTAGTTTATCGAAAAATTTGTGTCGTTTAAAGGTATACGTATGGGAATCATATTCATATGCACTTCTAATTAATGCTCGGAAAATTTTTAGTAAAATATCGGGGTCTGCCCCCACCAAGTGCCTCTGAGTACCTTGAGAATATTAAGGATCTTCCTAGATTTGTCTACCAAGTTCTTGAAGTGGTCATCAAAGGTAAATTTATCGTCAAATGTTACACCTAATAACTTAACAGACTTTGACGGGTACACGTAATTGTTGTTTCAATTAAGCGTTAAACCTGGATCATTTGTGTCAATATTAAACTTGCTGAACAGGACTAATTTTGTTTTATTTGGGCATAATTCAAGGTTTCTATTAGATAAATATAGTGAAAGTATATTAAGACAATTTTGTAGGATGGTTATGCATTCTGTAGGGTCTTCTGATCTGCCGATGATTGCTATGTCATCTGCAAATTCGACCAAAATACAATTGGCTGGGACAATGGAAGATAGATCTCTAGTGTACACAGAGTAAAGAATAGGGCTAAGGACACTACGTTGTGGTAGTCCTACGGTGTTGAGTCTGGGTCCTATAATTTCACTATTGATTTTAAAGAAAAGTTTTTTGTACCCGATAGAGTTGTAAATGAATCGAGTTATTGTTCTCGAAATTCCCAGTTCTTTAAGGTCCTCAGCTAATATATTTGGCATTACACTTGGGAATGCTCCTTTTATGTCAAGAAATAGACCTGCGGTATTTTGGCGATTCGCGAAACCGGTCCAGACTTACGTAGCCAGAATAGCTAGGTTGTCGGCGCATGATCTACTTTTTCTAAAACCAAATTGAGTGGGTGATAGTCTCAAATTGTGTTCCAAATACCAATTGAGTCTCAACTGAATAAGTTTTTCTAATAATTTAAATAGGCAAGAAGCCAAGAAAATTGGTCTAAATTTCCCGGGGGTGGATTTAGGGATAAAAAGAATTAAGAATTCAGTCCAAGATAGTGGAAAAGTGGAAGATGATAAGATTAAATGTCTAGGAGAGCGAATAAAGCGTTAGATGGAAGGTGTTGAATTATATTATAGTCAACTTTATCAAGACCATGAGAGGATTTATATTTGAAGGAGGAAATGGCAATTTTAAGTTCTTTTTCAGTGAAGGGATTCTCGAGGAATTCGTTAGCTCTAAAATCGTTAGGAAATTGTTCGCGAAACACGGTAGAAGGACAAGTTTCATTAACCAGATCATGCAGCATGGCTATAACTTCTGTATCCGCTGAACAAAAAGCCGTATCCGGCTGCATAAGTCGGTTTTTAAAAGATTTAACGATTCTCCAGACTCGAGAAATTGGTGTACGTCTGTCTATCGAGTTGCAGAAGGATCGAAAGGATTCTCGCCTAGCTTTGTTGAGGGCTTTCTTGGCGCAAGCCTCTTTCTGTTTCAGGTTAATAAAGTTATCCTTATTGGAGACGTTTCTATATTTTCTAATAGCTTTTTTTCTTTCGGAAATTGCCAAATCACACGCTTTATTCCACCAGGGAGCTAGCTGGAATAACGGGCTTCCTTGATTGGGTGTTGTTGAAGTTATTCCTCTCTAACAAGAAGATAGTAATTATCGAGTACGTCAGGGTGAGGTGATGAAGAATTTAAATTGGAATCGACTATGAAATTATTTAAGTTAGACGAAAAAATCGTCCAAGAGATCTTTCTTAGGTTATATTTGTGAGAGGTGAAGGGTGATATTGGGACTGACACTCCAAGTTTAGTAATTACCGGAAAGTGGTCGCTACCCAAGGTATCATTCCAGACGTCCCATACAGAAAACAAGGACAGACGTGGAGAAATAAAGGAGAGGTCTAGTACTGAATCCAGCCCTCTGGGCACGGAAACGTCTTTGTCCTAGAAACGTTCCTAAAACGTTTTTAGAACGTTTCATGTCCGCTACATAACGGCTTAAGAACGTCCAATGTTCTAAAAACGTTTTTAGAACATAAAACGTTCTTGAGACGTTATGTTGAGGACATGAAACGTTCTAAAAACGTTTTAGGAACGTTTCTAGAACGAAGACGTTTCCGTGCCCAGAGGGAGAGAGCCAGGTCTATTCTTATAGGTGGTTTTTCCATTATTTAAGCAAACAAGGTCGATAGAGTCCTGAATGTCACGAAGCTCCTTACCGTTGTAACAGTTGCGACTGCTGCCCCATGAGGAGTAGTGACAGTTAAAATCGCCACCAACAAAGACAGCATGGTTGTTAATTAAAAATACAGAAATGAAAAAGTTGGTCCATTAGGCCTTGGAAATATTATTATCTGGGGACGGTAATCTGTAAACTGAAACAATTAATAGATCTCTGTCATCGGAAGGGATTGAAACTGCCAAGGTCTCCAGTCTATTCTCAACACTAGGTATTGAGGTTATCCTGGTGAATCTTATGCCGCTGATTACGATTATAATGTCGAATTTTTTAAATTAAACATGGACGCTCCAATATGACAGACAAATTTTCAGTTGAAATTCTATAATCACGTTCTTTAGCCATTAAAATACTTAAATATTTGTAATGTTCTCAAACTTTCACCACGTGGAGGTAAACGTGAACTGGACAGTCTTTTTTTATTTTTAACCCTTTAATAGCCGAGTTTTTTACCGTTATTATAAATGTATAATGTTTAGTAAATTCGATTATTCTATTATGCAATATGAGAACATTTTTTTTAAACATGTTCCACCCCTTAAAACCACCTCTAACGAAAATTACTACCCAAAAAAATTGATAATGAATCTAAGTGATAAATTAAATAATTTTTATCTCCTGTTTGCTTTATAATTATTTATAAATATTCTCTGGTTGTTCAAAAATAAAAAATAATTATAAATAACCACTTGAACACCACCATCAAAGTCAAATAGCCACTCCTTGAAGATAATAGTTTTTGTGAATATTTAAAAGAAATTATAAATTCTAAAGGCATCTAAATTATAAAAAAATGTTTCTAAGTGACACAAATATGGATAATAATGTTAAGCACCCACCTTGGAATCAACCCCTATTTCATAATTATTCTTACATACTGTCAATAGTTTTGAACAATTAAAAAAATAATTTTCATTGATTCTATAAGTTTCGAAAATACGAAAAAATATTTTGATGATGACTGGGTAATGATAGTAAATGTAAACTACCCTTTAAAAACAACCCTAAGGTCAAATAATCACCCCTTGTTGATAAAAGTTTTTGTGAATGATAAAAAAAATCTATAGCCTCTAAATGTTTCTAAATTATAAAAAAAATGTTTCTAAGCGACACAGATATAAATAATATTAATAAGCACTCTTTTCGAAACCACCCCTAATGAATAACAAGATTTGTAATAAGCGACCCCGAAAACCCCTAAGTAACAAATTTTATGCCAATTTGGTAGATTTTTGAATTTATCGTCCGCCATGTTGGATACGCCATTTTGACTTTAGATTCGTGATTAGCGACCCCAAAACCCCCCAAATAACAACTTTCAAGCAAGTTTAATAAGTTTTTAAAAAAATTATCTGCCATATTGGATCCGCCATTTCAAATTTTTAAAATTGGACTTCAGATTCGTGATAAGCGACCCTAAAACCCCCCGAGTAACAAGTTTCAAGCAAATTTAATGAGTTTTTAAAAAAATTGTCCGCCATATTGGATCCTCCATTTTGAATTTTTAAAATTGGACTTTAGATTCGTGATAAGCGACCCCAAAACCCTCCGAGTAACAACTTTCAAGCAAATTTAATAAGTTTTTAAAAAAATTATCTGCCATATTGGATCCGCCATTTAAAATTTTTAAAATTGGACTTCAGATTCGTGATTAGCGACCCTAAAACCCCCCGAGTAACAAGTTTCAAGCAAATTTAATGAGTTTTTAAAAAAATTGTCCGCCATATTGGATCCTCCATTTTGAATTTTTACAATTGGACTTCAGATTCGTGATAAGCGACCCCAAAACCCTCCGAGTAACAAGTTTCAAGCAAATTTAATGAGTTTTTAAAAAAATTGTCCGTCATTTTGGATCCACCATTTTCAATTTTTAAAATTGGACTTCAGATTTGTGATCAGCGACCCCAAAACCCCCAGAATAACATGTTTCAAGCTGATTTAAACACTTTTAACAATTTCGTACTTTCGAATCAAATTTTGAAAAAAATTGAACTTTAAACTCCATTTTTGAGCCGCCATTTTAATTTTCAATTTTCTCTATAGTCCTATCTTCTAGGTTATATATCTATGTCACGTTATTTGTAACATTTGGAATTATTTTTCCGCTATTTCATAGTAGAAAAAAATGAAAATTAAACAAAAATTGAAAAAAATCGGACTTTTTTTATAAAAAACATTAATAACTTTTTTGTTTATAAATTTTTGACTTTTTTGTAACGCCATTCAATAGAACGCATATGAAAACATAAGAAATGATGATTTGTGAATTTTTCTATTGATGTTTAAGTACCGAAATAAGTCCTCAAACTTCATGCCAAAATATTGTCCATTTGGGCGTTAAAGGGTTAACTAAAATGAGGCATTCTTGTCTTGCGTTTTCGGAGTTAAAAGATATTGAACTGACTAAATTAGTCAGAGTCATTAGAATATTCATAATCAAGGTAATTGGATCGGTATGAGGTATGGGAGTGCTGTTATTTTGTGGTGTTAAAATTTGGATTGGAGAGCTGTCTTGGAATTTTTTCGAAGGTAGGTCTATTGGGAAGTGAGGTATTGGTTCTTCCGTTATTGAGGTGACCTGTGCGCAGAGAGGTGCTACTCTGTAGTTGAGAAGAGTTGGATTTTTTCTGTTTGGCTATTTCATGTATAGCGTCAAAATCTGTTTAGAACAAAATCCTAGCTGATCGGGTTTGTTAGATATTCAAGTTTAACCATAGATGCGAGAAATAAAGTTAACTTTTTAATATATTAAACAGTTTTATTCTGGAAATACACTTAAATACACCCATATAAACATACAACCATACAAACACATAAAAATACTGAATTTTAATTGAACAAACTTTAATTTAAATATGTTGCGAGGAGAACTTAATTACTGCTTTCTTCAGTTTTGACAAATATCGGCGGTCTTCAATATTGTTCATTTTATATCGACTCCAAAAATTGTTTGAAAAGATATTGTGAACCGATTCACTAGCTTGCTCTGACCATATTCCAAGGCTATTTTTATCGAGATAAGTCAGGCATTGAGACAAATGTTTGATGATTACATGGATTTTTAACGTCTCGCTAACTCCTGTACTCTTGAAAGATTGTCCCAATTCTGTAACGAGTTCTTTACAATTAGAATTAACTGTTCTGGTCGAAAAAGCAGCATTGACAATTTTATCCATTGCTTCAAATGATGAAACAAACAGTACCAATTTCAATGATCCAACTTCTTTACAAATTTCGAATTCTAAAAGTTTTTCGGGATGTTTCAGAAGTTTCCTACAAGCGTTTCCTTCGAAAGCTTCTCCTTGATAGTTCTTAGAAATAACACATAAGCTTTTAGGCCAAAGTAATGCTCGTTCTTTACCTAAAAGAGGCACTAAACCATTCCAGAAAAGATGATTTACAAATCCCATTAATATATGCAGTTCTGGAATGACACATTTTTGCAACACGCAAGTGTCGTTGTCTTCATTAAATAATGGTACATTCACAGTACTATGACAGAATTTTGCAAATTTCTTATTTTTTTGTAGAGAAATAAACTTTTTGTGATCTTTTCGTAAATCTCCGAATGTTTTCAAAGCATTCTCATATTGATTAGGATTTTTTATCGTCTCAGAATTAGAAACAAAAGGAATATTTTCTTTTTCTCCAGATCTTAAGCATTGTAATGGCACAAAACAATATGGGCACGGAAAAGAAGTTGTTGCTATTTGCTGTCCATTTACGATTAGTAATAATTTGAAATCAGATACAAACTTGAACGGAATATCGTTAAGTTTAGTTAAATCAATCATTATTTTTACATTATCGTACGTTTCCTTAACGTTTGTAACTACGCATAAAATTAATAATTTATTAACACTTGTCATTTTTTTTCTTTGTTCATTCTTTTAAAGTCTTTTATTTCTGAACTAGTACCCTCATCACTTGAAAAAGATTGTTTCTCGTCTAAATAATCTTCAGGAAATACGGACATACTAAGTTTTAAAAATCCTATAATATATGAGCAGGAACTGTTTTTTTCCAATATTACACCTTTTTTTCTTTGCTTAGGGACTTTTGGGTAATCTGCCTACAGATACCCTGGATTCCGGCACTTCAAGGTTATGTGGGGTTGGTTCAATAAAAAAAAGAAAGAAATATAAAATAAAGATAATATTATAATAATTTTAATAAACTGGCGACCTACTACCAGCCCGACCCACTAATACCCGTAACCCTTCTTTTGGAGCCCTTCACCCTCCCTCAGAACCGTCGTAAGACTTTAGCCTTTGTGGGCGGCGTTCCAACTCTATCGCTAATGCGACTTTCTGCTTTTCTCTGCGGCTATCCTGCGTTAATAGTTAAAAATTTAAAACCATTTTAATATAGAAGCGGGATTAACAGCACAACAATAATAAAAAAACAAATGTTTAATTTAGTGTAAAAAGTCAAAAGATAAAATTGTAAACGGATATATAAAAAAAAAAAAAAAATAAACGCGTATATAATATTGAAAACATCAAACTGTATAAAGACAAATACAAACATAAAACAAATTAAAAAAAATGTATAAGGACAAATAAAACACAAAATAAATTAATAAGAAACGAACAAACATATTATAAAAGCTGTTTAAATTACGCTTTTTTGGCGGCCGCACAGTGGGACCAAACTGCACTTTACTGTTCATAATAGTCTAGAGCCTTTATTTTTTAACCGATTTTACTGAACTTTGTTTTAAATGAAATCTTATTAAATTTGGAAGAGATTTGTCGAGGCCGAATTTTAAATTTCAATTTGTTTATATTTATTTTTTTATTGCAAAGTTTAACAAAAGCATCTATTTTTAAGAAAAAGTTATCTCCAGACTCTATAACCGAATGTCACGTGGTAAAAACTTTTTAGAAACACACTTAGAGTACTTTGTAAATTGTAAAAAATTTGTGCAGGTAAATATTCGAATGTTATAAACAATTTATATTAACAAATAATTAAGTATACAACAAATTTTTAATGTGGACTAACGCTTTGATAGATTTTAATGAAATTGTATACTAAAGGGTTTTCGGGGTCGCTGATTACGAATCCAATGTTGGTTTTTCAAAATGGCGGATCCAATATGGCGGATGCTTTTTTTGAAAATCGATTCAATTTGGCTATAAATCGTTACTCGGGGGTTTTTGGGGTCGCTGATTACGAATCCGATGTTGGTTTTTCAATATTCAAAATGGCGGATCCAATATGGCGTATCCTTTTTTTAAATCGATTCAATTTGGCTAAAAATCGTTACTCAGGGGTTTTTGGGGTCGCTGATTACGAATCTGTAATTAGTTTTTAAATATTTTTAATGAACGATATAATGTGTAAGGCGCTTTTCTTAAAAATTGGTTAGATGTACTTGAAACTTGTTACTCGAAGAGGTTTTTTGGGTTTTTTAAGTATAATTAATATTTTTGGTGTATCAAAATCTTTTACATTAATAATTCACAAATGTAATAAGCTCTTTCAATGAAAAAGGAATTGTTCTCACTTATAGGTGAAAAGGCTTCAAGCCATCTCGCGGCAAAGATGAAAAGCTTATACTTTTACCGCGAAATTTAAATCACTAATAAGACTAACAATCTGTGCTAAAAACCCTTACACTATGCAGAATTATTTAAAAAAATTAAAAAATACGATGATGTTCAAAAATTGTTTAAAGCAATAATATTTTATAAATTTGCTAAACAATGTATTATATAAATGTATTATATACGTCACATTTGTAATCAGCGACCCAAAAAAACCCCGAGTAACGATTTTTAGACAAATTGAATCGATTTAAAAAAAAGCATACGCCATATTGGATCCGCCATTTTGAATATTGAAAAACCAACATCGGATTTGTGATCAGCGACCCCAAAAACCCCCGAGTAACGATTTTTAGCCAAATTAAATCGATTTAAAGAAGCATCCGCCATATTGGATCCGCCATTTTAAATATTGAAAAACTAACATTGGATTCGTAATCATTGACCCCGAAAACCCCCGAGTAACGATTTTTAGCCAAACTGAATCGATTTGAAAAAAGCATCCGCCATATTTGATCCGCCATTTTGAATTTTGAAAAACTAACATTGGATTCGTAATTAGCGACCCCAAAAACCCTTTAGTATACAATTTCATTAAAATCTATCAAAGCGTTTGTCCACATTAACAATTTATTGTAAACTTAATTATTTGTTAATATAAATTGTTTAGGGGAGATTCGGGTAGCCCCGTACATTTAAGCTATTTTGGTCATATATTTTCAAATAATGATTAAAATGTTATTAAAAAAAGTTTTTTTTATTCGTAATGATATCACCAACACTTCTAAAGAATAATTTTAAAAAATAAATAGATAGAGGATAAAAAAACGAAGAAAGTATTTTTGGTTAAAAAAGGTTACGAAAAAAAGTGTCGGGTAACGGTGGACACTACCAAAATTGCTAATTAAATATATTAAAAACCTGCTTTTAAGGTATATTTATGAATCTTTTCATTAGAACACATGAAAGAGTTTATTCACAATGCATTAAGAACAAAAATGTATTATTGTATACAAAAACTTTTAAGTTTAATCTGGTATTTCCTTTGCTTGTACAGGACTTTTTGGATTTTTTCTGGGTTTTTTTGCTACTGCTCTCGTTTCTTTTGCTTTTCCCTGTTTTCCTTTTTCAATTTTCCGAGTTCTTTTTTTCCTTTCCTCTGTCTTCTTTTCTTTCTTCTTTTTTTCTTGACTTTCCTTTCTTTGAATTTTTTTTGCTCTTTCTCCTTCTTTTTAGATTCTAAAGCTTTCTTTTTTTCTTCTCTTTCCTGTTCCTTTTTCTCTTTTTGCTTTATGGCTTCTTCTTTCTCTGTACGTTTTCGCTTTGTGGCCTCAAAATATTCATTACCAGTGAAAATTTCAGAACGCTCGCTTCGTCTTTTTCGTGAAACTATTCTACGTTCAGTTGAATCAGGAAGTGGCATCAATTGTTCAATCTGTGACAAGATTTCGGCTTCAGGAGGAGAATTATTTTCTTGTAACAATAAATTCGTATTATTTTCCACAATTTTATTCTGAGGTACATCAGTCGTCATAGAGGGTTCATAGTCCGCATCCGTGAAAATCTGAGGATAAAATGGATGAATTCCTGTGGAAGAAAATCCATGATTTGCTACCTCTAGATTGCATACTTTTTTGTACGTTTCGTGTATCAATCCTGCAATTTCGTATTCGCTGATTCTGAGACCTGGATTTTTCCTCATCCACAATGCACATTCCTCTGAATACTTCAATTTAAAAGGTTTCATAAACGTTCTATCTAGAGGTTGAAGCTTATGGCTGGTATGTGGTGGCAAACTTAGCATGTGAACATAATGAGCACGAGCAAAAGAGATGACTTCGAAATCCTTGTGACTGCCATGACCATCTAATATTAGAAGAACAGGAGAATCTGCTGTTGGTTTCGTTTTCTCAACAAAGTGTTTTAGCCAAATGAGGAACAGCTTACCGTCCTTCCAACCACTTTTCTGTACAACACCAAAACTTCCTTCTGGAGAATTGATCATTAACCGCATATTCATCCGCTGACGTAGAAAAACGAACATAGATGGAATGAATACACCTGATGGACTCATACAGAACAAAATTGTAATATTCTTTCCTCTTTCTAGCGATGTGAGTTTTCCGACCTGACGTTTTCCTTTCAACGATATAACCATCGAGTTTTCGTGAACGCAAGAAATTCCTGTCTCATCACAATTAAATATTCGGTCATATTGGAAATTGTACTTTTTTCGAAGTTCATCATATTTTGTAAAAAATTTTTCAACTTGTGGTTTATTGAAGCCTACTGCTCGAGCAAGACTGGTAGACTCAGGCTTTCGAAGCGATAATTCTGGATGTCTCTTTATAAAACTGTAATAAAAATCTTTTCCAGCTGATCGTTTTTCAGTTGAAAATCTATGTGGAATTGCCAAACTTTCAGCTAAGTCGAAAGCTAATTTTAAAAACTCTTTTTTCGACAAAGGCATAAGACGTTTATCGAGATTAATTACATGTCCAACAAGTGCATTTTTATAAACAATAGGAAAAGTACATTCGAATCTTCCCAATTTTGGAGACATGTTAATTTCCAATCCCTTCTTTAAATCACTGACCTTTTCATGTAAAGTACTAACTGAAATATCGTACTGTTTTGCAATTTTCCTGATTGAATTTTCTTTAGATAATATCAACTGAATTGCTGTTTTCATAGCATCTTCTGTCCAGCTACCACGATTTGTATTTTTCTTTTTATGTTTAGGCATTTCTAAAATATTCAAACACACACACAATTAATTATTAATTTCAATTATTATATTATTATTAAATTTTTAACGTAATACAAATACTTACCGATATCCAGAAACGATTTTTAAAAACACTTTTCTTATGTTTACTATTTATTAACCTAAGTTATTGTTTTCATTTTGACATAAACAAGTGACATCTAACAAAAAATTGTGTCTGGTAGTACACGAAAAAAAATGTCTGGGGCTACCCGACGATGGTATTTTCCGGTAAATTGGTTATAAAAAATAAAAAAACTTAATGTTAAAAAGAAATATTATCTTACTTCATAGCCCAAAAGCATATTTATAGATTTCTATTAAGAAAAAACAAAATACTTTATGCTACTTCCTAAAAATTTTTATTTAAATACAGCTCTTTGTTTCTAAAGAAACATATATCTGAAAGGAGAGAATGTTTAAATTTAATTTTCAGTAAATCTGATTAATTATAATAGTCAATACTTTAAAAATTACTTTTTAGGAGAATATTGAATAAGACAAATGTAGATTTAGCAATAAAAATTAAACGGTTTATTCTTTTTTACGTATGTCCGGGGCTACCCGCTGTCCGGCGTTACCCGAATCTCCCCTATAACATTCGAATATTTACCTGCACATTTTTTTTACAATTTACAGAGTACTCTAGGTGTGTTTCTAAAAAGTTATTAGCACGTGTTATTCGGTTATAGAGGCTAAAGATAACTTTTTCTTAAAAATAGTTGCTTTTGTTAAACTTTGCAATAAAAAAATAAATATAAACAAATTGAAATTTAAAATTCGGCCCCGACAAATCTCTTCCAAATTTAATAATCTTTCATTTAAAACAAAGTTCAGTAAAATCGGTTGAAAAATGAAGGCTCTAGACTATTATGAACAGTAAATTGCAGTTTGGTCCCACTGTGGGCCGTCGAGATTCTTCCTCGACATAACCGAGATTATGAAGTTCTCGACTTGCCGCCAATTCTCTTTTGACTGGGTCATCAGCGATACCATGTTCTCCGGTGTAACTTGACTGTTTACACCTTCGAACATGGCCTGCCTCTCTAGGTCCCATTTCTTGCATGAGAAGAGGGTGTGCTCCGCGTTGTCCTCAGGGAACTGGCAATATGCACACACCTCGTCCTCGCGTAATTTAAAGCGACACAGGTAAACACAGGTCACGAGTTAAAACACCCGTGACCTGTGAGCGCCTGTGTCAAATAATAGGAAACCTAACCGTGTTTCCTATTTATCCAGGTGGCGAGTGCCGGGATAAGGCGATAAGTTCATCGACCTTTTTCCACATTATCCCATCTTTCTTGCCATCTTTCTATGAGCCTGTGCCTCGCTTCTTTGCGGATCAGGCCCTTGCTTGGTCTTATTTCCTCATACAAGGAACTTCTTTCTTTAGAAAAGAGAAACAGTTCTTCCCTTTCCCTCGCCAAAAGATCTGCTGGCGGGACACTTGCAAGGACCTGCACAGCACTCGTAGATACCGTCTTATATGCAGAGATGATACGCGTTGTTATCGATCTCTGCGCCGACAGTATCTTTTCACAGATGGTCACACATCTTTTACTCCTCAGGGATGGGGCCCACGCTGGTGCTGCATAGAGCATTTTAGCGTGGGCGACACTTGCCACCAGTCTTCTTTTTTGTTCACGGGGTCTGCCAACATTTGGCATTAGCCGTGAAAGATTAGCCGCACACTCGATCGCCTTATTTGACGCCGTAGCCATGTGGTGGTGGAAGTTTAACCTTACATCCAACTCCACACCAAGATGTTTAATTTGCTTACTCCACTATACTTCGAATCCGTCTATCACGATACGTGGAAGCTCATAACCACGTCTGTCTGTGACCAGCAGTGCCTCGATCTTTTCCAGGGCCATTTCAAGATCTCTAGTATCCAGCCAGCTTTTTGCTAGTTGCAGACATTCATTCACCAATGTCCCAAGAGCTTCCTCACTTTCGGCAGTGCACACGAACAACGCGTCGTCCGTAAAGCCGATGATCACCGCACCTTCGGGCAGATCCATTCGCAGAAAATTATCGTAAGATACATTGCATACAAATGGACCCACCCTCGAGCCTTGAGGAGCCCCACGCTGCATCTCTTCCTTGAGAGTGCAGGTGTCTCCCTCATATATAACCCATCTGTCGCTAAGATAATTATCCATTATCCGTAACAAGTAGGACGGCATGTTTTTCTTTTTCATCGACTTGATGAGATCTTTCCATCTTGCGGAATTAAACGCGTTGCGTATGTCAATTGCTACCAACGCGCAGAAGCTCTTCTTTTTTCCAGGTCCCAATTTGTTTTTTCCCCTATTAAAAATTTTTACGTCGTACACTACGTGGTATATTACGTAGTAAACTACTAAATAAATTACGTTTTTAACCACGTAGAAAACCATGTCGTAATAAACGTTGCAAACTACGTCGATTGCAACGTTGGAATTTGGAATAGTAAATGACGTAAATTACAACGTCGTATTTGACGTAGGAAATAACCATGGTACGAGCTAATCTGAAAATGCTTAAATTTTCTAAATTAATTATTAAATTTATTGGTCTGCATAAATTTATTTAAAGCACTAGTGTAAAATTTTCTATTAATTTAATTATATTTTTAATTACAAATTATATGTTATTTATTATTTATATTATAATTTATTTAGTAGTAAAAGAATAATTTCAGACTGCAGCTCCATCTCTTAAGTATATGTGAATTTTTAATGTACTACAATTTCATTTGGAAACATGAGTTCGCCCTTCTATTCATATTACCGATGCTTAATCTTTTTGATACTTTTCGAGTTACACTTTCGAGTGCATTCGATTCTTTTATCCCATGTCTTTTTTTAGAAAGGATAATTTAGAAAATAAATTTTTAATTTTAAAGATAATAATTAAAAAATTAGTAAAACTAGTAAAAATAATTACATTCTAACAGGAATCATGTACAATAAAATATCAGTTTTAGTGAAATAGCTATATTTTTATTAAATTAATCTTTTGACAAGTATTCTTAATGTACTAAATTATTGAGACTGTTTTTAATAGTATTAGGTAAACAATTTAAACTTAATTAAATTGAAACAAACAATTAATCATTATTAATTAAAAAAAAATTGATTCTTTAATATGTTTTTCTTCGCACATCATACAGCTTGTTTTTCATGTAAGTTGGAATCTTTTTCATTCTTAATTGCCGTTGTTTTCCAGTCACTTCCGAATCCGTGATTTTCTTGTATAGACAGTCTACCGTAAGAAAAAGAATTTTATTAAAGAAAACCAATCTCACCAATCTCAATCTATGTATTTTCTGGGAACAGCGGGCATCTACACATTGGAGTGTATCCTGCACCACTTGGTGTTCCAGAACTCCCAAGTTGTAAACTCGGTTGCATCAACACTCAAGAGGCAGCAAATTAAAAACAGCTCGCTATCTCGGTGCAACTAACGTGCACCATCTTGGGATCTCTGATGCACCAACAATGCAGAAGATACCTCTTTTGATGCGTTTGCTGTCCAAAAACCTGTGTGTTTGCTGTTTCAAGTTATAGGGACAACTGGTAGAAACGTCTGATGAACTAAATTTTTTTCCGCGAAGACAGTGCCAGCGCTGAATATTGATTGATCATATAACTTTTTAAAATCTCATAAGTTGCAGGAGTTAATGGTCTTCTCATTTCTTCTCCTTCAACTCTATTTATATTGGCTCTTTCAGCACTTAAGCAGATGTACTTTTCTGTCTTCTCGAAGATATACCTGAAGCGAAAAAATATAAATAGGTTAACTCTATTAAACTATCGGAAAAGTCAAAAAATTTAAATTGTCAGAAAAAATCAGGGAATTTATTTAATTATCCGGAATTATTTTTTAAATACTGAAAATAATATTTGCTTTAAAAAAAATTTTGTCCAAAAAAAATTTGTCCACATAAAATTGCTTTCTATTGAATATTGTTATAACAATAACACTATTTTAATAATTCAAGTATTTTAAATTTTATAATATCAAAAGATTACTATCAGTAACTTTTATTTGGTTGAATTAACTAAAAATTAATTTAACCTTTAGTGTATTTAAAATTCAATTCTTCTAAACTTAATTATATATCATTTCAATAATTCTATATTCTAATCCATTGTATATTAAACTATTTAAATATTTTTGTCAAGTATAAATTTAATTGTTTTACATTCCGTTGAGTTAAATTGAATTATACTGAATTCAAACCAGTTAAGAATTAAATCAATCTAAATTTCTTATAATTAAAAATTTTACTAATTTAAAAATATAAGTTTTTCATATTGTATTCAAAAATAAATTTCTTTATTCTAAATTTAAATAAGAAAAAGTCAATTATTGAAAATTTATTAATTTGTAGTAAGTGAATAATGAAGTAATTGAAATGTAGAATATTTGAATAATGGTTGTTATATTCCTATGACATTCATTGTTTTAAACAGATCAAATAAAATATAAAGTTAAAGGTTTGTTTTTTCTAATTCTAAAGCACAAAAAATATTTATTATTATTTTTTTTATTAATTTTATAGTGTCTGCTAATATTAATAATGATTTTCATAGTTATCTCATGATTTATGTAAACATACCCAATCATTTTCATTAACGTTGCGATTCCCTGCAAAATTTCTATTAGTTCCATGATTTTCAAAAGGTCGAGGATTTCCAGCTGGATCATAATATTCAGGACGACGATGATCTAGAGCCCTTTGTTGATCTCCTGCAACTTGTCCGTTTGGTTCAATATTTTCAACTAGTAGATTACGTTCAGCTCTATGCTGGTCTACAGCCCTAGGACGGTTTCCTGAAACTTGTATAGAAGGTCTAGAATTCTAGCAGGTCCATTACGTTCAGGTCTGTGATGGTCTTCTGCCCTAAGACTGTTTCCTGTAACATGTCCAGAATTATCAACAGGTCCATTACGTTCAGATCTACGATGATCTTCTACCCCTGGACTGTCCAAAAGTTCAAAATTTTCAGGTCTATGATTTCCCCTAGTACTGGTACTTTCTGAAGATTCATCTCTTCCTGAAAATGCGGAAATTTTATTATTTATTTATTATTTTATTATTTATTTATTATTTATTGACAGTTGACAAACTTTTTTGTTTGAACTGACAGCTGAATTGTCTGAATGAGTGTTTATATATGAATATTTACAATCCTTAAATCATTATTTACAAATTTTAACATACCATTATTATTTTCCGAACGCCTAGGATTTTTATCAACTCCAGTGTTTGTAGAAGACCGAGAATTCTTAGAAGCTGCAGAGTCATCGGAATCATTGCTACTATCTTCTTCTAAATCGACAATTTGCGAAGATCCCGAATTGTCATCTAAATTTTTTGTAAACATTTGTATTTAATTTTTCCTTTTTTATATTTTTTTATTTTTTGTATATAAAATATATTTTAAAAATTTGAATAACTATTTTTCTAATTTCAGTTTTCGTCAATGTTTCCAGTTTTTAAAATTTAAATAAATTTATTTTATTTATTTGAAGTTGTTCAATGTAATTAATAACATTATATCAGATTATTTTAAAATAATAAAAAGAGAAGTAAGCAGAATGCTATATACAAATATCAAAAAATAATCATTTTTGATTATTGGAACAACTAAAACAATTTGACTTACGTTCAAGCTCAGAATTATCTGCTAAAAAACTTCCAGAATTTGATGACAGTAGAACAGTATCGCTTCTTTCTAAACTGTCGTCTTCAGATTCGTCGATGACTTCTCTGCTTTCCATATGATTAGTATACTTAGCCATAATACTTTCATTTTGTTTCCTTTTTGCCTCCTCCCGAACTTTTGATTGCTGTTAACGTTTCTTTTTCTGATTTTCCAAACTGCTCGATGATTGAAAGCTGATAAGTCTTCTGTTTGGAAATTGCAAACGAGTTTCCTTTATCTTCTTCTCCAAATGTTTTTTACTTTCTGTAGAGACAGAAATTAAAACATAAATTAATTTAATAGATTAGATAATTACAATTTGTTGTCACACTTCAGTGCATAAAGGAATAAAAGTGGGACCAAGGTTTTTATAATAACAATATATTCGGAAAATGTATTTTTAGGTGAAAATCAAAAGAATACTGGTAATAACTCTAGTTAAAATTAAGAAAACGATATTTTCAAAAAGTACTTACTTCCCAGCGAAAGAATCAAAGCGTTCAATAAATTCCCATTCCCTTTTCCAGTTCCAGTCCAGACTTTGTATTTTTTATTCTTGATAAAATCGTCTTCATTTTTAGGATTAAAATTTAAAATAGAGTTTATGGACACAGTTTGCATTGGGCCAGTTTTAAAATACACATTCGCAAACAAGATTGATATTTTTATTTTGTTTTTTATGTTATAAATGACTTGACAGAATGTGATGTGTATTTGTTGTGAAAAAACAATCAAATCTGGTTTCCAAAGTAACGTTAATTACTTGGTTCAAACGATTAACAAAATATTGTAACAAATAAAATTGTATGTAAAAGAATGAAGATAGGCAAGAAAAATTTAAATTTGACTAACGTTGACTAACGTCATTTAAAAATTTTTTCCTTTTTTTAAATTTTATATTTTGAGTTTGTCAAAAGTTATTTTTAGAATTTTTCATTAGTTGAAAATATTATCATGAATGAGCAGAAAAGATATAAAAAATATCTCGAATCTAGATCTGATGAACCTATACCATCGACTTCATTCTATAGATACAGAAAGTTGATAAGAGAAAAGGTGAATATGTATTTATCAAATGTAATAAATGCTTTATATTAATTTTTTAAATTATCTTTTGAATAGTTATTACGATTAATAAATATAAATTGTAATAAATGTTAAGTATACTTTATTTACTAGTTTCAGGACACTCATAAATTACGTTACTAATTTTTCAGATTTTTTAGTCAACCTCTCCCCCTCGTAGCCACTGCGTTAAATGCAATTTTGTAGATTTTTTGACCCCCTCCACCCCTATATTGGTAACATAGTTTATAGATGGTCCCTTTACATTAATATTATTATTGTTTGTAATTTATTTTTTAATATCAATTTTTGTTTTTTAATTTAAAATACAATTTATTTTATTGAAGGGAGGAAATCAGCATCAACAAAACATTGAAATCGAGAGTGAGAATGACAAACGGATTACTTTAGAAAATTTAGAAGATTTAGAAAATTTAGAATCTCATGATACATACTCTGCCGATGAGCCCATGGAAATTTCTAAATCTTTTTACAATAATGAAATACTTGAAGAAACTCATATTGATGATTTTCAAGTAAGCATCTGTCTTCAACCCTTGGCTATTCAGGAAATTCTTTAAAATGTCCAAAAGATATCTTAAATATCTGAGATTTATGAGAATAGAACCTTACGCATTAACGGTTACAGCTTAAAAATATTTTTTTTAATTAACCTACATATTGTAGACTTCAACATCTGATAATAGTAATGAAGCAAAAATTTCCAATATTTTGGAGTCACTGGCTGATGAAATTGATTCGATTGAAAATGAAATAAAGAACAATACTGAGGTGAATTCTTAATTTTTATTGTATATAAATAATGATGGATGACGTAATTTACTTAAGACATTCTATTTTCTGGATAATGAATATTTTTTATGTTATATTAATTGCAGCTCATTTCAAAACATTTTCTCTATCTTTTACAGTAAAAGATTAAAAGATTATATTAAATTTGATATCTAGCGTCTAAGTTTTCAGAAATTAACACAAGAAAAAGTTCTATAAACTTCATCGATAAATTTAAATCTAACCTGCTCATTTCAATTATACATATAGCGCTGTAGAATCAAAAAAATTATCTTAGCTACTATAATACAGAAAAAGTAATATTTTCCAAGTTTAATAATTGTTTTTTCAGTAAATTAAAAAGTATATATTAAAGTTTTCAAAATAAAATGTCACACTGCAATAAGTCATTTAATTAATTTAATACTTTAACATTAATATAAATAAGTAACATTTAATTTATAATAATTAAAAAATTAATCACTCACTCTGCAAGTATTAACCCCATTCGACGTCCTGTGGGACTTATGGAGGAAGAAAAAATATAAAAACTCATTTTTTTCGAAAACTATTTAACCAATTTTAATAAATAATTTGAATATGCTGTGAAAATAAGTCAGTTTTTGGTTTAAACGATCCAAATTTCATAAATAAATATAAATATACAAATAAAGTTACTTTTGCATATTTACTCTGAATTTATCCTCTACGCCCTTTTCTCAAAAAATGTGATTTCATGTTATTTCAATCTCTCGGTACTCCTAAATTTGCGGAAATATTTATTATTATATTAATTTATATTATTATAAAGTAATAAAATGATAATTTAAAAAAATAATTATTTAAACATTAGCAGGGTATTCTTTAGGGTCAGGGAAAAAGTGAAAATTTTGTCTGAAAATCAGAGGAAAATAAAATTAAATATTTGTGGCAACCCTGATTAGATAAATTATTCCCAATTTTACTTTCTTTTTTTCCTGTAAATCTAAAAATGTAATATTTTCAAAACAAAAAGAAATCTACAATTGTGTTTATAAGTTTATTATTTTGATTTTCGCCCCTCCAAAAGTTGTAAAAATAATAATTGATCACGAAGTTTATTTAAAAAATTTACTTACCTTTTTTCAAATTAAAAATATATTCGAATTTTTAAAATAAACACTATCACTTTTTAATTGTAAATTTCTTCTAGAGACGTATTAAAAATGTACTAGCTTTTATTTATAATCATTATTCGTAGGAAGAAAATGAACCGGATTATTTTCTTTTTGGCGCAAATGACGAGGATGTTTTTGAAGATCCTGTCTCAGAAGAAGTCGAGGAAAATTCAAAATCTTTTACTTTTAAAGAATTTATAGACAATGAATTATTTAAAAAACCTATTACAGTTAAAGCAAACAAAACTATCGGTGAATTAATTTTAATGATTATGAAATTTATTCTTGTTCATGCTCTTTCTCTGACTGAAACAACTGACATTTTTCTTATGATTAATTGTATTTTTGCTGAATCCCTTTTGCCAACAAGCAAGTATTTGATAGATAAACTCTTTTATCCAAAAAATACAATGACACTTCACGCGACTTGTACAAAATGTGGTTCATATGTCGTAGGCGAAAAGGAAAATCCGTCGTTTAGCTTAATGCCTAGGCTTTAAGCTAAACGCGGGCGAATAGGAAAATTTTCATGTAAATGACAATTATTTTTTTAATCGCCTGAATTCGTTAGTTATTTAGCTTAATGCCTAGGCTTTAAGCTAAACGCCCAAAGAGCGCCAGGCGAATAGAAAAATTTGTATCGATTGATCAAGAATAAACAATGTAATGAAATTTCAATTAGAAATATAATAGAAAAAATCCAAATTAAAGACAAAAATATTTTTCACAAAATTGCAATAATTTATTGTAATTAATTGAAGTCAACTGAAAAGGAGAAAATAACAATTTATTTATTGCAGCAAGTTAAACTTTGGTGGCATTGCTAACTGCAAATTATTTTTAATTTAAAGTAAGAGCACCTATTTGTCTTATATTGATTTTTAGCCGCCTTACAGTAACATTTTTTAAATCCTTGTCCGCCGCACATAGATTGATGTGATGCAGCTTCTCTTAAAGTCAGAGTGACATCTGTACAAACTTCGTCAATTTTTAGAATTTCAGTACCTGATTGCGATATATCAGTTCGCGGAAACCAACCTTTAATGATGCCGTTTTTTGTACCAATTTGGTAAACATCGTTTTTAATGTCTATTACGACGCCTTCAATCATAGAAAAATCTAATGGGCCACAATCAACATCAGGTACCACCAAAGTTACGCAATTACCGATTGTTAATGGAGGAAACTGTTTGAGACTAAATATAATTTTGAATATTATATAAAATTAAATTTAAAATGTAGTTTCAACTAAGAATATTTAAAAGCAAAGAAAATAAACAAAGACTCATAAACAAATATTTAGAAACGATTTTCAATTCAAAATACCTGCAATATAATATTATTAATAATTGAAATTTCATTACAATGTTTATTCTTGATCAATCGATACAAATTTTTCTATTCGCCTGGCGCTCTTTGGGCGTTTAGCTTAAAGCCTAGGCATTAATCGAAATGACTAACGAATTCAGGCGATTAAAAAAATAATTGTCATTTACTTGAACATTTTCCTATTCGCCCGCGTTTAGCTTAAAGCCTAGGCATTAAGCTAAACGACGGATTTTCCTTTTCGCCTACGACACATATATAAGAAAATTCGATCGAAATACTCGGTTTCTCAAATGCAAAATATGTAAAACGCAAATTAATGTTAAAAATCAATCATATAAAGACTTCTTTGTTACGATGAATGTTGCAACTCCAATTTCTAAACTAATCGAATCAAACATTACATATTATGACAATATAGTAAATAATAGAGTGTATGAAAAAGGTAAATTTCGGGACATTTATGATGGCAGGAAATATAGAAAATTCGTAAAGAATTTAAGTGAATCAGATAAACGTAATTATGCAACACTAGTTTTTAATACTGATGGTGCACCTCTGTTCACAAGTTCATCCTATTCTATCTGGCCTATCTTCTTGATGGTTAATAAAGTGCCATTTAAGGTCCGAACCAAAGAATTAATCCTTGCTGGGCTCTGGTTCGGAAAAGATAAGCCAGATATGAATGTATTTCTTAAACCGTATAAGTAATTAAAATTTTTAATTTGATTTGTTGCGTGGATTCGGTAGCCCGTGCACCAGTTCAAGGTTTTACCCAATTTAATGGTAGATATGGTTGTAGTTTATGCCTTCATCCGGGTGAGTGGGTTAAAAATAGTAATTCGAATGAGCGATCTGGAAACATTAAATATCCCATAATGAAAGAAGCTCCAAAAAAAAGAAACGTCGAAGATACTCTAAAACATATGAAAACTGCTTCTACTTCGAAAAAACCTATTTTTGGAGTTAAATGTCCATCACAATTGATAAATTTATTAAATTACGACATAATTTATGGTTGTGTTGTTGAGCCCTTGCATTGCTGCTCTGGAATTGCGAAGCAATTCGCAGCTATGTGGTTTGGAACTGTACAAAAGGATGGATTATTATCAAGAAGCCATATTCCTAACATTGATGAAATTATGGCTACTATTAAAGCACACAACCAAATTTCTCGACTCACTAGAGCATTTTCTGAACGAGCATATTGGAAGGCCCGTGAGTGGGAAAATTGGACCCTTTATTACAGTTTGATTGTTCTTAAGGACATTGTACCAGATAATCTGTTGATGCACTGGGCTCACTTTGTTGAAGCTATTTACATTTTATCAAAACAAGAACTTACAATTAATGAAATTGATTATGCTGACAGGTTACTTCACGAATTTGTCGGTAGTGTAGAACTACTGTATACGAAAGTATCAATGACATTTAACGTCCACCTGCTCTTACATCTAGCACAGACTGTTTTAGACTGGGGTCCACTTTATTGTCATGACGCATATTCTTTTGAATCTGGAAACGGGGATTTACTGAAAGTTATACATGCCGCTAAGGGAATTCATAGCCAAATATGTCGACGTATTAGCATAAAGTATACTTTTCTTACGTTGAAAGAGCATATCTATCCTTTTTCTTCATTTCCTGTAAGACATTTTTGTGATACAATAGGCACAAAAGTAGCTAAAAAGACTATCCAAACAGAAAATGTTCGCTATTTTGGTTCATCATTACAACTGGGCAAATTATGGTCACAAAAATTGAACTTATCTGAATATGCATCCTTGTATAATAAAATAGTTAAACATGGTTGTCTGTACATGACTTCCACAAAAATCAATCAGCGTTCAAACAATTCTTTTGCTCAGTTGCAGGATCGCACATATGTAAAATTAAATTCATTTGCAGTTGATAACAGTATAAATTCAGAATACATGCTAGTTCAAGTAATTCAAACATCTAACACGTATGGTAATGCTTACAGTATGTTGCAAAAAATTTGTAAGATTGATGAAGAAGAAACAGCAGTACCAACTGACAATATTGCCAGGGTGTGTGTACACATACAAAACAAAAGTAATGAATATCTCTGTGCAGTTCCTAATTTATGTCATTATTGATAGAACCGTAAATTTACCTTTATCATTGCTCCATTTTATCATCAATAGATAATAGACATAATCAATAATGCATACAATTTGTATGAATTTGATATTGAAAACTTTAAATGAGTATAATTAATTTTATTGATACGGACGAAATATTATCACATCACTTTTTATTAAAAAGCTTATTCAAATTTTTATTTCTTCATCGAAACTTATTTTATAATTATTCTTTTATCCCGTTAAAATTATATTAATTTAAACAATTATAAAATTTCAATTCAAACAAATAAGACTGAAACAAATACGAACTAATAAGAGTATTTTTATTTCATTTAATTGACTGTAATTCGATAGTTTTGTTCAAATATTTAATTGCGATTAAAAAATTGTTTTATGTTGAATGAAAACAGTATTTAATTTTCTATATTTATGAATAAAAAAGAAAATAAAGAATTATTTTTAAAATATTTTAGCATTTTCTAATTTTTATTTTATAACATTTTCTACATACTTAGGGTTTTGTCTGTTAAGCTATTATTTTTTCTACTTAATTTGAATTTTGTCTGTTCAAAATTAACTTTTTCTACTGAATTTAAAATTTGTGTGCACAAAAATCAATTTTGTGCAACACCTGTAAGGAAAGTAATACTTTGCTGTAAATTTAAATGGACTCTATCTAAATGGAATGTTTTAAAAGATGCTAGGCAATTTTTTGCTGTACATTTAATTTTTTGTAAGGCGCTTGTATACCTCCACGTTTCTGAGTATATCAGAAACGTAATACTCTATGCATCAACTGTGGACTTGCCTTTACGGAAACCAAATTGGTGATCGGATAGACGATTCTCTTCGGTCAAGTAGCTTTTCATTCTCTGCAGAACCATATTTTCTAGAAGTTTACCCATCATATCTAGCAGGTATATAGGCCTGTATGATGAGACTTTATCTAGAGGTTTTAAACTTTTCCTTAGGAGGACTAACCTCTGTCGCTTTCAGTCGCGGAAGAACTCTCTTCTCTCAAGGCAAAGATTGAAGCATCGAAGCAGAATCTGGGGTGAAGTATCGATAACCAACTTTAGGATTTCATTACTTATCCCATCGATTCCAGGCGCCTTGCCTGTTTTCAATCTTTTGCCTGCTTTTTGTAGTTCACTAAGTGTTAAGAGTTCTTCCTCTTCGACTTTGCAAAAACCCCAGTCCCTTCTAAGGTATGGCTCTGCAGGAGGAAACAAAGAACTTATTATCTTTCTGACCCAATCGGGATTGTCCAGGCCGGGGGTCTTTTGCCTTGTCACTAATTTTTTAGTAACGATTTTAAAAGCCAGACCATATAGGTCCTTATCGACTTCCTTGATTAGGTCCTTCCAGCTACGGCGTCGCGACCTGCTGATCTCTTTCTTGAGGTCCTTTTTCGCCTGCTTAAAAGCCTCTTTCAGCAAGGGATCTCCCTTAGATCGGGTATATGTCCTTCTTGCTTTGAGGCATTCCTTTCTCAAGAAGGCTAGCTCCTCTGACCACCAGTGCAAGGATTTTCTTACGGGAATGGCGCCTTTGCGTGGCATAGACGCATTGCAAGCGGTGACTATCATGTTCCTCACCGCTCGAACCTTCCCATCCACACTGCTCGGCCTCTTCACCCAGCCCAAGTCCTCAATTAAAAGGGATTCTCTTAGGGACCGGCCGAACTTTTCCTTGTCGAGTCTCTTCATATTCCACGAGGAGGTTTTGCGACTAGGAACATTCTGTCTTATTCCTCCTCGTGTGTTTCGCATCGAGACTGAGAACTCAATGTACTGGTGGTCACTTGCGGTATATATTTCTTAGAGACTTGCCAGTCGCTTATGCGGCTAAATAGTTTAGACGATGTGATCGTTAGATCTATAATTGATCCGATAGCACCTCGTCTAAAAGTCCATGTGTTGCCTCAGTTTACAGCTAATAGGTCGTTTCTGGAGATCATTTCTCCAATACGAATTCCTCTCTTGTCAAGTCTCGTCTCACCCCACTCTATACATACGTATATTAGCCACCTCTATCCACACGAACCCACTGCTCGTCTCCAGAAACTTGTCAACCCGCAATTCGGGGTTGCACAGCTTTATGGCGGCTCTCTTCGCCTTATCCTGATACCAAGGGGCGAGGTCGCTTCCTTGATACTGCTCACTGCAGAACAGGATATCGACCTCATTTTCCCTTGCTGTTTGCATTAGGAGCAACTGTGTATCCTTACTTGTATGCAGGTTGACCTGCAAAAATTTTAAGGATTTGCCCTTTTAATCTTTTGCAGTTCTTCCCAGTAAACCGGGCAGGCTCTCTTTCCAGACTAATGATTCGTTTCTGGCTTCCCCAGGTCCAAGCAAGTAAGGCACTTCGGCTTAACGTTACAGCTCTTCGCGAGGTGTCCCTCTCCGCCGCATCTCCGACAGTTTTTACTTCTGTCGGGGCCTTTGCAGAATAGGGTTCTGTGTCCGTAACCTAGGCACTTTTGGCACCTAATTACTATAACATGCTCACGAATTGGAGCGTTTATCCAGCCTATTTTGATCCTACCAAGCAGTAGCAGAATGTTACTCTCTGCCTTAGCCAGGCGGACCAGAGCGACCTTAGTACTTCTAAAGCGCGTCAAAAGGTGGCACTCTATCTTCAGATCAGGTTTGCCCAGCTTATCTCTTAGAACTGAAATCACCTCATCCTCCGTCGTAGTTTCATCCAGCTCCTTGATCTCCAGAGACCTTTTATTTACGAGAGCAGTGATCTCGCTGTGGAGCATCCTTTCGCTTAATCCTCTTTTCGCTCGGAGTCACTTGTTGTAAACGACCTAGAAAAGTGAGCTTTTAATTTGTCCAAAGACACATTAAGCTTTTTACCCTGGGTGCTCAAAGATAATTCAGAAACTTCACTACCTCTCTCATTTCATTTTCTTTTCAACGATTTCGAAATAATTTGTTCTTGATGTTTTTCTTGTAAATTTTCCAGAAATTTGGTAACATTTTAGCGAGCTGTACTTTTATTACAATTATGTGTTTTTCCTTTCCTATTTACAGTATAACAAGTTTTACAAATATGAATCGATGATTAAGATTTTTCATCCTTATTTTTACATTCTGTTACATGTTTCTTAGGAAGATTTTTTGCAAACAAACCATTAGATTCATCAATATTATTTGATAATTTTCGCTTTAAACCAGCACCTTTAATAATTTTTTCCTGACCCTTATTTTGTACTTTTAAACATATGAAGCAATTGTAGAAATCACCAGTACTTCGAGTAAATTTTGAAAGAATTATATCCTTATAATTAGACATTTCTGGTAAAGGACGTTTAATAATTAATTTTTCGTGCTCATTTTTCGTCAGCTTACATGTATTACAAATACTCACAGGAAAGTGAGAATTCTTAATATCAAATTCAGGGTTTACAATTGTCTTAATTAGGTTACTGTATATTGAACTTATTGAAAAATATTCTATCTTTCTGTTTCCTAATATGATTTTCTGTCCACAAGGGGCACAAATTTTAGCTCCATTTTCTTCGTGGGAGCATTTAGGCGGCATATTTCGTTATTAGAGAATACCCAGATTATCAATATCAAAAATAGTTATGCGAACTCCCAATATCAAATTCAGTATTTAGATCGCTTTTCAGAATTCCACTGCAAAAAATGTAAATAAATTTTGGTTAGATAATTCAAATGTAGAAATAAAATTATTCCTACATAACAAAAAAAGAAAAAAATCCGTAAAATAATAACATAAACTTTACTTACTATTGATGTTGGAGACTTTATATTTATTCAAAACATTGTTTGCAATTCACATTCAAGTTTTAATCTTTTTTAACCCTTTAACGCTCAAATGGACAAAATTTTGGCATGAAGTTTGAGGACTTATTTCGGTACTTAAAAATCAATAGAAAAATTCACAAATCATCATTTCTTATGTTTTCATATGCGTTCTATCGAATGGCGTTACAAAAAAGTCAAAAATTTATAAACAAAAAAGTTATTAATGTTTTTTATAAAATTCAAAATTCAAAATGGCGGATCCAATATGGCTGAATAATTTTTAAAAACTCATTAGATTAGCTTAAAATTTGTTACTCGGGGGTTTTAGGGGTCGCTGATCGCGAATCTGGAGTCCTATTTTTAAAATTCGAAATGGCAGATCCAATATGGCGGACAATTTTTCTAAAAAATCATTAGATTCGCTTGAAACTTGTTACTCGAGGGTTTTTGGGGTCGATGATTATGAATATAATTTCCAATTTTTAAAATTAAACATGGCGGATCCAATATGGCCGAACATTTTTTTAAAAAATCATTAAATTTGCATGAAACTTGTTACTCGAAGGTTTTTGGGGTCGCTGATTACGATTATAATGTCGAATTTTTAAAATTAAACATGGTCGCTTCAATATGGCAGACAAATTTTCAGTTGAAATTCGATAATCACGTTCTTTAGCCATTAAAATACTTAAATATTTTTAATGTTTTTAATATTTTTAACCGTTTAATGGCCGAGTTTTTTATCGTTATTATAAATGTATAATGTTAAGTAAATTCGATTATTCTATTATTCAATATGAGAACATTTTTTTTGAAAACATGTTCCACCCCTTATAACCACCTCTAACGAAAATTACTACCCAAAAAAATTGATAATTAATCTAAGTGATAAATTAAATAATTTTTAGCTTCTGTTTGCTTTATAATTATTTATAAATATTCTCTGGTTGTTCAAAAATGAAAAATAATTATAAATAACCACTTGAACACCACCATCAAAGTCAAATAGCCACTCCTTGATGATAATAGTTTTTGTGAATATTTAAAAGAAATTATAAATTCTAAATGCATCTAAATTATAAAAAAATGTTTCTAAGTGACACAAATATGAATAATAATGTTAAGCACCCACCTTGGAATCAACCCCTTATTTCATAATTATTCTTACATACTGTCAATAGTTTTGAACAATTAAAAAAATAATTTTCATTGATTCTATAAGTTTCGAAAATTCGAAAAAATATTTTGATGATGACTAGGTAATGATAGTAAATGTAAACTACCCTTTAAAAACAACCCTAAGGTCAAATAATCACCCCTTGTTGATAAAAGTTTTTGTGAATGATAAAAAAAATCTATAGCCTCTAAGTGCTTCTAAATTATAAAAAAAATATTTCTAAGCGACACAGATATAAATAATATTAATAAGCACTCTTTTCGAAACCACCCCTAATGAATAACAAGATTTGTAATAAGCGACCCCGAAAACCCCTAAGTAACAAATTTTATGCCAATTTGGTAGATTTTTGAATTTATCGTCCGCCATGTTGGATACGCCATTTTGACTTTAGCTTCGTGATTAGCGACCCTAAAACACCCCGAGTAACAACTTTCAAGCAAGTTGAATAAGTTTTAAAAAAAATTGTCCGCCATATTGGATCCGCCATTTTGAATTTTAAAAATAGGACTCCAGATTCGCGATCAGCGACACCTAAAACCCCCCGAGTAACAAATTTTAAGCTAATCTAATGAGTTTTTAAAAATTAGTCAGCCATATTAGATCCGACATTTTAAATTTTGAAAATTATATTCAGATTCATAATCAGCGACCCCAAAAACCCCCGAATAACAAGTTTCAAGCAAGTTGAATAAGTTTTAAAAAAAATTGTCCGCTTTTTTGGATCCACCATTTTGAATTTTTAAAATTGGACTTCAGATTTGTGATCAGCGACCCCAAAACCCCTAGAATAACTAGTTTCAAGCTGATCTAAACACTTTTAACAATTTCATACTTTCGAATCAAATTTTGGAAAAAAAATTAAACTTTAAACTCCATTTTTGAGCCGCCATTTTAATTTTTAATTTTCTCTATAGTCCTATCTTCTAGGTTATATATATATGTCACGTTATTTGTAACATTTGGAATTATTTTTCCGTTATTTCATAGTAGAAAAAATTAAAAATTAAACAAAAATTGAAAAAAATCGGACTTTTTTTATAAAAAACATTAATAACTTTTTTGTTTATAAATTTTTGACTTTTTTGTAACGCCATTCGATAGAACGCATATGAAAACATAAGAAATGATGATTTGTGATTTTTTCTATAGATTTTAAGTACCGAAATAAGTCCTCAAACTTCATGCCAAAATTTTGTCCATTTGGGCGTTAAAGGGTTAATCAAACTGTCAAAAAAATTGGGTTAAAGATTTTTTCTGTGCAAACCGCTTAGGCAGGATTTTGTTTTCAATAATCAATGATACTAAATTAACAACATACAACTTATATATTGAAATTAATATTTACTTATAATATAATTAATAAATAATTAAATATAATCATTATTCATAATAAAATAAATTATAATAATAAAAAAGTAAAAAATTATAATAATGAATATAATAATTCTTTTTAGTAGGGTAATGTCACATTGAGTGGACCGCCACTTTGAGTGGACCACCTGAGCTTTTAAGTTATCTGACAGCGGAAACGTGAAATAAATTAAACGAATAGCAGTACCGCATCTAAAAACCGTAAGAAATTATGTTCCGCGATAATCATATACGTTATCGTTTAATGTAACGCATTTTTAAGATCATAAACCAAAAACGAAGTCGCTCTTACAATGAGTAAAGTGATTCGAAAGTGTGAAAGTAGTGTAAAATTTATGTTTTAAAAGGTTGTAATGATAGGATTTTTATTTGCTGGGAATTCGCTCGCCGAATGGAGTCCGGGTTCCCTTAAAAATTAATTAAATAAATAATTATCCATAGTTATTGGCGTGAAGCGCCATCTATGTATTAATTTGCTGTAATTTCGAGGAGAGGTGTAGTCAATAATGAGACATTTTATTAAACCTTCGAAAGATAAATATATTGTAACAAAATAAAGAATAAAAGGTTTATAACAAAATTAACAAAGTAAAATGAAATAAGAATAAAATAAATGTAAAATAACAAAATAATATCGTAGCCTAAAATATTAAGAATATAAAACAAAGAAACTAAAATAATAAAACGAAGTAAAAGAATAACAATAAAATAAGAAAATAATGGAATGTCTTGCCTCGTGTCGCTTTACCCCGAAGTGACTTCCCCCTGACCTGCAGGTTTTACTCCCAAGTTCTCTCGCCTGTAAATAAAGTAAAAATAAAGAAACCATTGCTTAGCTAAGCTCAAGATATTAAATTTCCCTACGCGGAACTAATCTACAATTCGCCCCATTGCCCAACGTGACAAACGCGACTAGTACGTGCACTCTGAGGGAGTGGCCTGACTGGTAACCGAGAGACCAACTCCGATGTCGGTACGCTGCCGACATTCTTGCTTGACGCGCAGGGGTTGCATAAGGAAACTCAACGGACGATTTCTTATCCAGGGTGCTCCCTGAGGGAAGAAATCGTCTCCGTCGCTTAGCCTCAGGTGTAATAAGTGCTCCTATATACACCTGGGGGCAGAGTTTCAGGTTGAAGGTGTCACCCTCTACCACGAGGTCCTCTCGTGAGAGCTCCCGCAGGGAGGTCCAAATGGTAGAGTGCATTGGTCTCCGAATTTTCTCGTGAGAGCTCCCGCAGGGAAGTCGCAGAGACCTGGACGAGAGTGTGAAGGTGTTAACCTTAGCATGGGTGCTCCCGTAACCAGGTGTACTAAACCTTTCCCATCGATAGCTTAACCAAGAGCCCCTTGGGTGAAGGTATCGATGTATTTAGGAGGAGTGAGTTCGAAGCTCCTTGCCCGAAGTGCTCCTCGAGGCGTCGAGCCGCGAACTGAAAATTGAGAATCGTGCAACGAGGTATATAGAGAGACGGCTGCCGAGAGAGCGGTGACGGTGCGGGAAGGGGAGTCAGCGACGCAAGGCTTGTGCGCGTACGTGTCTCTCCTTAACGCTGCCGAGTGCAATGGTACCGCTGCATTTTTCAATGCGCGTACGCTATCTTTACATACCCCCCGCTTAACTAGCGAAATCTATTGAGCGTTCTTGGGAAAAAAATAAAAAAAACAAAAAATGCAGTACCACTTACAATGTTTCTTAGCATGTCGAATACGTCCATTACGTTGATCTAAACGCAGTGCCCATTTTCCATCATCCACCCAAAGTCAATAGCGATCAGGGCCAACAGGAATTTCCACCCACGGTCCTCCCGGAAGTTTCGCAACCGTACTAGCGAAACGACGAAAATTTTCCGGAAGCAGAATCGGATTTTCTGCTGAATTAGGAATAACTTCAAGAGTTACAACAGCATCATCAATAGCTAACTGCAGGTCTGCTACCAACTCCTCGTAAGTACTTGGAACAACAGCATTTTTAATAATTTTAACCGGATCACATTCTTCAATAATTCTAGGTAAATTTTTCTCCTTTAATATTTTCCTAGCAGCGGTCGAGGCGGACGAGGCAGCAGTTTTCAACGACGATACTCTCTTTATACTATTTATTTTCTTAGATGACTTTGAAGGCTCCATTTGTTTAGCAATTTTACTCATTGCCACAGACTTCATTGCAGAGTGATCGATTTTATTTACAACCACCTTATTCTTCACTAATTTCTCTTCTAAAATTAAAACTTCCTCTTTTTCCTTTTTAGCTTAAAGCTAACCTATTAAAAACCGAAACGGAAGGTTTTGGAGGAGGAGTAAAAAATTTTGTTAGTTTTATTTCTCTCCACTAACGGATTTGTAAAATTACAATCAATAAATTGGTCATTAAAACGCGGTTCCCACAAAAATGCGCGTTGAAGCGCATCCTCACTCTCCTGGTCGACTTCCGCAAGTTCATTCCATTCAATTGGATTCTTCTTAATCATTTTGCGTTTAACAATCTCAATTTGCTTGAGCATGTTTCTTTCTAATTTCTTCTGAATAGTGTCCATAATAAATGACTTCCAAGAAGCGACTGAGAAATTCTTAGAATTAATATAGGTTAAAGACTAGGAGGGATTTCCTTATTATTACAGTGTAATAAGAGAATATATTATAAGTATCAAGTTATACTTGAACAACTAAAGTAAAAATATAATTGAAATAAAGAATTGTTAAAAATTGTAGAAAGTTTAAAAATTTCTGAAAATTATTTAAATGTATATTTCAATATTCTGTTAACCACATACAAGAGACTATTGTGAGAGCTTTGTCAGTACAAATTGTTACACTATATTTATCATAAATATCCGAAAGTACTAAAGTGTCATGTAGGTAAATAGGATTTTACATTTAATATTGTTGCATATAGTTTAACCCCTTGGCTGTCAACTAGATTTCCACTATTTGGGCCAAAAGTGTGTTGAAAAAATTTTTACTGGATTTTTATGAAACTTGTTACCCTAAGGTTTCTGGGGTTGCTAATTACGAATCAGATATCAATTTTTCAAAATTAAAAATGGCGGATCCAAGATGGCGAAATTTTTTTCAAAATTCATGGAATTTACTTGAAATTGGTTACGAGGGGGTTTTAAGGGTCGCTGATTACGAATCTAACATTCGTTTTTCAAAATTCAAAATGGTGGATCTAATATGGTGGACGACAAAATAAAAAATTAATTATAATGGCTTGAAACTGAATACTTGGAGGTTTTTAGGGTCACTGATTACGAAGCTGACATTAGTTTTCTAAAATTCAAAATAGCTGATTCAATATGGCGGAAATTTTTTAAAAATTTATTTAATTTGTTTGAAACTGGTTAATCTGACATCAGTATGATAATTTTTGGTAAAAAAAAATTTCGTTAAATACCCTGACATTAGCTGGTGAATTTAATTTTTATGGTTTATTAAACTTGTTAAATTCACGACCGCAGAATGTACCACGAGGAGGCTGCCATAGGATTTTATATTCCATTTTTTTATTTTTTTAAAATTTGTATATATATATATATTTTAATTTAATATTTTTATATACTAGATTATATACTACACGCGTTGTTGCATGCAGCTACGTAATACCAAAACTCCCAAGTAACTTTTAAGCCAATCCAATTAATTTTGCTTCCTCGTGAGGAAGCTTTGTAGTCGTTTAATTTACAAAATTTTTAAAAATCCTTTTAACAAATTTTCTTCTATATGGGACTATGTTATATAAGACCCTGAACAATTGTCCGGATGTATGTATGTGTGTGTATGTGTGTGTGTGTGTGTGTGGATCCCGATTTTTGTGAACACGATAACTCGAAGAGGTTTTAACGAATTCGGCTAAAATTTACCAGGTATATTTATCATAAAAATATCTCGAAATGGATTGATAAACTTTAAAAAATTCTCAAAAAAAAAAATTTTTTTGACTTTTTTCTAAAAAATTTTTTTTTTCAAAAAAATTTTTTTAAGTTGTTTATTGAAGTTAATATATAATAAAATCTTATTCTTTGCATCAAGACGAATCGATTGGTATGTAAGAAGTATAAATTGTATAAGAATTTATAGAGTTAATCACAATTAAAGCTGAAAAAATCGCATTTTTATCAAAAAAATGAGTTCTTTCCGCAAAATTATGTTGCTGTGTAAGAAAATCTTACTCATTTATTTCTAAAATCTTATTCATTACACCAAGACGGATCGATTAGTATATATAAAGTATATGTTTTACTTAAATTTATAGAATTAAAACCAATTATAGACAAAAAATTTGCACTTTTAATAAAAATTCATTTTTTCTTAAAAATCATGTTGCTGTACAATAGAATGTTATTATTTATTAAAAATAAATCAAAAATCTTATTCTTTGCATCAAGACGAATCGATTGATGTATGTTATGTTTGAATTCAATTGTTTATGATTTAATTATTATTAATTTGAGAGATTTTATAATTTAATCGAATTCGGACTTAACTGTATTAAAAAGAATTTTTAATAGTCTTAAATCAATAAAACACTCAATATTTTATAGAGAGAAATGGATGTTAAATTTATTTCAAAATAAATACTGTTATTAAAAATTTAGGATCCCCCCTTCAAGTACGTTATTTGTTCAACGTCTCCGATTAGACGGTATTTTAGTTGAAAGAAAAAAAAGGAAAAGGTGGCAATAGTAAGGTAGAATTTCAATAAAAACACTGAATAATATGTGTAATATGATGTTACAAGAGTCTATTTATTCAATACTTTTAAAAAGATTAATGTTAATTTTATTACAATTGATATTGTCTTATCATTATTACAATGTGCACCGTTTTTAATTTATGATAATTTACGTCTTAAAAAACATACCCTTTATAAAATTACATTTGATAAAATAAAGTCCAATACTTAGAATTATGACAATAGAAAAATTATAACTTATGAATATACTTTTGTTTTAGACAGATATTGATATTTAAAGAATACTTAGAATTATGACAATAGAAAAATTATAACTTATGAATATACTTTTGTTTTAGACAGATGTTGATATTTAAAGAAATTAACTAATAAGTGTGTGTGTGTGTGTAAATGTGTAAAAGTAATTACAGAATAATTATTAATTAACTCACCAATTATAACTTATTAAAATTTATATCTCTTTTTTTTAAGACAGAAAAGTCTCTTATTTCTATGTTTTCCAGTTACACCTGTAGTAGTATTTACGTATTCACTTTTACTTCTCCTTTTTAGTTTATCTCTTATATTCTTTCTTTTAATGGTCTTTTAATAAATTCCTTTTTTTATCTTTAGAAAAACTCAAAAAGATCAAAATTGATTTTAATATTTAAAATTTTTGGGTCACCAAATTTTAAATTTGTAATCAATTCTGAAGTTCTTTATTATACGTAGAATGAAAGAAACAAATCTTCAAACCACAAAAAAACGAGGTTCAATATTTTATTACTTTTCTTTGATTTTAAAATTATCTTTTTTTTTGTTAATAATCCTTATTAATTTATTCTTTTCTTCACACAAACCGTTTTCTCAAATATTTTCCACTTTTAATTCTATTTATCTCGAATAACTTCTTTAATATTTTCTTTTATCTTTATATTTTCAAATAAATCACTTTGTTTCAATTATAATCTTCTATAATCAACTTTAAATAATCATTACTTCACTCAATATTATATATTTTCACAATAGCAATCAATTAAACTCAATTAATTCAAATTATATAAAATCAACCCTTAAAATTGGGGAAATAAAATACAAAACCTCCGCCTTTTTGCGGGAAAAAATCACAAAATATAAAAAATTGGTAACGTCCGCTCTGCGGGAAATACTCATTAAGACTCCTGGATTAATTGTCGTGGACAATCGGTCACACCCTGGAAAATCGACTAAAATCGGTAAAGTGGAAGAATCCGTTGCACACGGCCCACCAAACCTTGCTGTTGCCAAGCAAGCTTTTAGCAAACTTGCAAATTCCTCAAGAATGGCGTGATATAGTTTGATACTTTGTATCCTGTTTCGCCAATATGCATTCAATTTAGGTATTCTCCACAATATTATTTAAGAAAAGAAACTCCTTTCTTTACAGAAATATCTTTTTAATTTAAGGGAGTCGATAAATATCCAAGGGTTGTAGACGATTTCCATACTTGATAACATTTATTTTGTATTTCCCAATCACCCAATATTTAGGTAAAAACCATTAAAAAAAATGTTTAATTTCGAATTTTCTTAAATTCAGGTATAATAAATAAAATATTTGATATATACAAGTAAATAATTGATGAGAGAATCATATAAAGAATTCTTTTTACCCCTTTTTTATGTGTATGTGTTATTTAATTTAAATTAACAAGCTTACCCATTTATTAGATTCTATATAATCTTAATAAAATTAAAATGTATTAATAAAAAAATTAAAGTAGTTGCGTTTTGAACGTAACAATGTATATAAAGTATATATTCTATTGAAAATTATAGAATTAATTACAATTAAAGTTGAAAAATTCACTTTTTAACTAAAAATTTTTTTGTTTATTTAGATTCATATTACTGTATAAGAAAATTTTATTCTTTCTATTAGGACGAATGAACTTTATTTTATAAATGTTAAATTGTATTAAAAATGATTTAAAAATGAAATATATTTATCGTTAATGCTTCCTTCACAAGGAAGCAAATTTTTTTTGCTGATCGTAAAGAGGAAGCAAAATGTTCATGTAATAAACATCTGGATTTACAACTTGTTTTATTTTGTCGTCCACTATATTGTATCCGCCATTTTAAGTTTTTGAAATCTGATACCAAATTCGTAATTAGCTACCTCAAAAACCCCCTTGTGACAAACTTAAACTCAATCTGTTAAGATTTTAAAAAATCGATCCGCCATATTAGATCCGCCATTTTGAATTTTTGAAATCTGACTCCAAATTCGTAATCAGCGACCCCGAAAACAGTAAACTACGCAGTTTGGTTGCAGTAAAAATTTGCATTATAATTTTGGCCACTTTTTGTGGATCCTGTCCCACTGTGCATTGCATTGGTGAGGCCAAAGGGCATACGGGTGTATTGATAGTGTCCGTAGGGCGTAGAGAACGCGGTTTTGGCCTTTGATTCAGAGTCCATAGGAATTTGATGTAATCCCATTCGCATGTCAAGAATCGAAAAGAATTTATCCCCCCCCCAATAGATCTAGAATAGAATTAATATTAGGGAGCGAATGAGCATCTTAGGTACCATCCAAACCGGAGAATTAGAAGGAGAATCTGAATCTTCGACGAAACCCATATCGAATAATTCGCGCGTTTGTTTTAACATTTCGTCATTTAACCCCTTGACTGACGATGGCAAAGATCTTTGCCATTTCGGACTTTGCTCTGACTGCCGGAAAACTGACAATCTTTGCCATGATAAAAATTGATGTAAAAAAGTAAAAAATGGCTGAAAATTAAAAATAAAATTATTTCTAAAAAGTCAACGCTATGCAGAATGCGACGCACGTTTCTGTTTTAAATTCAATGAATTATAAAAATGTTATAAATTTTTAAAAACAACACTTTTAGCAAATTTTTCAAAATCTTTGTCATGGACAATACAATGCATTTTTATTTTAAAAATGTCTAAAATCGCCTGAAATCTATTCCTCGGGGGTTTTCGGGGTCGCTGATTACGAATATGATGTCAGTTCTTGAAAATTCAAAATGGCGGATCCAATATGGCGGACGACTTTTTTAAAAATTGATCCAAATTACCTGAAATTTGTTACTCGGGAGTCGTCGGGGTCGCTGATTACGAATATGATGATGGATTTTTAAATTCCAAATTGCGGATCCAATATAGAGGATGACTTTTTTAAAAATTGATCCAATTTACCTAAAATTTGTTACTCGGGGGTTTTCGTGGTCGCTGATGACGAATCCGATGTCAGTTTTTCAAAATTCAAAATTGCGGATAAAATATGTCATACAGTGGAGATCCACTTCACCCATGAACTTATTGGAAAATTTGTACTGCTTTTATGATAAAAACAAAATTAAAAAAAAAATGTCCGCCAAATTGGACCCGACATTTTGAATTTTTAAAAACAGACATCCGATTCGTCATCAGCGACCCTAAAAATCCCTGAGTGACAAGTTTTAAGCGAATACAAAATTTCAAAAACATGTCCACCATATTGGATCCGCAATTTCTAATTTTTAAAAACTGACATCGGATTCATCATCAGCGACCCCGAAAACCCCCGAGTCACAAATTTCAGGTAATTTTGATCAATTTTTAAAAATCCGTCCGCCATATTGGATCCGCTATTTTGAATTTTGAAAATCCGACATCAGATTCGTAGTCAGCGACCCCGAAAACCCCTGAGTTATAAGTTTCAGACAATTTGGACGATTTTTTATTCTTGGCATTCTGGGCACATTTAGAGTTTTTCAGCCGGCAGTTAAGGGGTTAAAGCTTCGGCCGGCCGATAGTTTTTGAAAAATTGGATTTTCGTCGGTCGTCCGAATTTGATGTTGTACAACATCTGTGGCTTTAAGGTAATCACCCTCTAAAAAGAAACAATGAGAATATCTTTCAAGAGGTTCGAATAAGATTTGCTTTTTTTCAAGCGGTAATTCAGAGAGATCTACAGCTTCGAGAAGTCGAGAGAAACGTGCCTCGGAAGAAGATTTTTTAATTTGAAGGGCGTTAAGAGTCCCTACTTCGAGAAAATTGCATTCTTAAATTTCGACTGGGCCGACCGTTATGTTAATTTCTTTATCTGAATTGTTAATGGCAAAAACCTTAACCCTTCTATTGATACACGAAACTACACCGGCGGTTATTATTACTCCTTCTTGAATCTCGATCTGTTCTAATAACCCTTCTGTAACACCACTTGCCTTCACGGGAATGTTAATTATCTTTCTTGATCCAGCAGGTATAGAATATTTTCCCTCTTTCCCCAAAGGTGGTAAGTCGAGAACAGTTTCTCCATTCTGAAATCTGAGGGAGGCGAAATTTTCTTGTAAAATTGCATTCCCAGGATTCCAGAAGTAGAGATATTAAAATCTTCTGGCACGATGTGGAAAATAGCCCTTCTATCGAAAATACGGAGAGTTAGAGTCCAAGGTTTCATAAATACCCAATCTGACACCAGTTAAATAGACACAGGTCTCCTCAGAGATGGGCAGGTTATTCTAAAATGTAACGCTACAAACTTGGTGGGGAGTTGTTCCAAATGACTTTTAGATTCCAAATTTTCAAACCGATAAATTGTACCTGATCCTCTTTTCGAATTATCTCTTTTACAGATAGTCGGAAACTTGAAAATGTATTATCTTAATGTGGAAGCTTTGATTCAGAAGATTGCTGATTTTTCGTTATTAAAAAATTTTTAGACAACGATTTTATAGATAATTATGTTCATGATTTTGAAAAAAGTGGGGGTAGGGAAGATTGGGTCAAGACGGGGTACTTAAGGTTTAAAGCGCAAAAAAACGAAAATTATCGAATATATATTTTATTATTTTATTTAATAACCATCTTTAGTAATCAGTCTTTAGTAATAAAGGCGTACAAAGGCCAACTGTTTCTTAAAAAATCATAAAATTAATAACATGGAAAAAATTGCAAATCTCCCCATCTTGCCTTACCGGCGCGGTACTGAAAAAGCAACCTATTTCTGTCGACAAATTTAACAAGTAAAGGTTGCATCTTCATCTTCGTCATAGACACCAGCACAACTGCACAAAGCTCATTGACCGCAGACAGAACAAGCAGCCCAGCCTTCATTTAAGTCTAAATAATAATCATAACAATTTATAGCGACAAGGTGTTTTTTTCACTTTACCATCGCTAATTATTGATTTAACCTGACAAGCTTTTTTCTTTTTGCTCACTCTTTTTTTATTCAGTCTTGATTTAAGTAGTTTTCTTAACTTCCCTTATTTCTCTTTTCTTCTGCTTTGTTTGTGTATCCCGTCTTGACCCACTCTTCCCTACCCTATCTTGCCCGCACCTACGAAATTGAATAAAATGATTAATTACTACAATTTACGATTCAACAAAGAAAAAAACATATGCTTTCCTTCTTCTGTAACCCTTGCCAGTTATAAAAAATTTTATACAGTTCATTAACTGTTGTTTTTAAATAATAAACACCTCCTAAAAAAAGTAAAAAATTCACAAGAAAATCGTCGAAAACAGTTTTTTTTAGTAAAACAGATAAAAGATTTGTTCTCATGGCTTTTAGGTTTTGTAAACAAGAAACTATCGTCTTAGTGCAGTATTATGTAAAATATAATCGCGATTGGTTAATTCGTTTGTTAAATAGGTCCGTTACCCCGTCTTGCCCCACTCTCCCCTATAAGTCCCAAAAATCACTTTTTAGTTTTTGTAAATACAACGGTTTTAAAAAATGATTGGATTGGTTTAAAATTTATTACTCAGGGGTTTTGGGGTCGCTGATTGCGAATATGATGTCAAAATAAAAAAATCTGTGGACAGATTCCTAATCAGCGACCCCGAAACCTCTCGAGTAACGAGTTTCAGGCAAATTGAATCGATTTTTAAAAGTCGATTGCCATATTGGATCCAACATTTTGAGTTTTGAAAATCTGACGTCATATTCGTAATCAGCGATCCCGAAAACCCCCAAGTAACAAATTTTTAGCGAATCCAATCATTTTTTAAAATTGTTGTATTTAGGTCAATTTGTATGCAGGACAACTGTTGAAAAATCAATTTTGACAGTTAATTTAGTTTGTTGTTGGCAATATCGCTATATTTTCGTAAAGTAGAGGGTTCAAGCTTTATTTTAACTCATACAACAAGTCTCTACCACGTCGGATTTACCCAGTAGAAATTTTCAAAAACTACTAAAAAATGATTTTTGGGTATTTTACCCCTAATTTTCTCAAAATCCTGACGTGATGGGAGGCTTTTGTTAAATGTTAATTCGGATCTAGCGCAGCAAAAGCTACGGTAAATGACTTCTCGATCTCAGACAACGGAAATTTTTATTTTTTTTCAGGCTTCTGAAATTATATATATATTTATATATGTAGCACTTTAACATGTGACAGACGTGTCCAAATTCAAAAAATCAAAAAGTTTCTTGAAGAAGAGACAATTCGGAACCATAATTATCTATAAAATCTTTGTCTAAAAAATTTTTAGTAACGAAAAATCAGCAGTCTTCTGAATCAAAGCTTTCACATTAAGATAATAAATTTTTCAAGTTTCCGACTATCTGTATAAGAGATAATTCGAAAAGAGGATCAGGTACGATTTATCGGTTTGAAAATTTTAAAACTGGAAGTCATTTGGAACAACTCCCCACCAAGTTTGTAGCGTTACATTTTAGAATAACCTGCCCACCTCTGAGGAGACCTGTGTAGAATATAGCACTATCGTCTCTTTGGAGGATACGGGTCAAGGCAGATTCTTTATTCAAATTTAGAGGACAACCGGTATCTACTAGAAGTGTGCCCTCGTTGTTTTGGAATATTTCGTTTTTGACTCAAAGAATAGGACTGTCTGTCATTTGTTCTTTATTTATACAAAGAACGGGATGATTTAATTGCTCATCGTTCCCGTTGGACGATGAGCAGCTTGGAAGTTTAAATGCTGCTGCGCGGATTTTTTTAACTTTTCCATGCGTTTTTTATTATCATCGAGCTTTTTGAGTAGACAGGAGGATGAAACATGGCCCTTTTTCTTGCAATAGTCAGAAGATAGCTTGTCATTTTTCTTTTGTACGTCATAAGATTATTGTCCTTTCTTTTCGAACAATTTCGAGAAATGTGGCCTCGTTTGCCACTTGCATAGTAAGACATACCCCTTTGTGAGGTGTCTACTTTCTCTTTTGGTTTGTCATTAGTCGAAATATTGTTGACAGGTTGAAAAATCTTTAACGGGGGTTCGCGATCATTTAACTGTTTTTCCTTTGGGTTAGATTTTGAGTAATTTTCTACTTCGCCGTGTATGCGCTTACGGTGTTTCAACTCCTTTTCAGCCTCAATCGCGAGATTGATAGCACCCTGTAGGGTGTTGAAATTTACCCTTAACACGCGTGATTCTAATTCAGCTATTAAACCGCGACAGAAGCATGAAGTTACTCCCATCTTGAGCTCTTTTATTTTAATAAGCGCAATTTCGGTAGGGGATTTGAACAACGAATTTCAAGAAAAATCTCACATGCATACATTTGACAAACATATATCACAAAGAATTTTCTATTTCCAGCCTGAACAAAAATAAACATTTGATTCTTTATTACCATTAACTCAACATAAAAAATAATTTCAAAATAGCATAATTACTTAAATGAAAGAATAATCATAATTATTTAGTTGAATTAGAAAATTCTTTGCAATGATTATTTACAATAAAATATTTCCATCAAACCTTTACGTAGATTGTCTATTTTCTATAAATTGTCACTTTTAGCGAATCTTGATATCGATGCATATTAATGACCATAAATTTGTATCCCTTTAAAGAAATCACTGCCGAACTAACACAACACTATTTCAAGATCTGAGACATAGGGCAGCAACAGGAACGTTCAGCAAAAATTAGGAACATAGAGGGTCTATCAGGAACTTGAAGTCCAGAACTCAGGATATTCGTCTACCAGGAATCCAATAGCACATCGATGTGTTCTTTTTATATAGTTTTTATTTACTCATTTGAGGAATTCACTTTATAGAGTTTTTAGTATAATAAGAATTATGTATCTCTTTTTATGTAAATTCTTATTCATTTATTGGCAATAAATAAACCTTCACTTCCACCAATTTGGGTAATAGTCACAAGGATGTTTTTCACTTTGATAAAGTTTGATTAACTATTTTATTAAAGTTCGATTTTACTCCGAAATTAATGAAAGTCGCAAAATGCAAAAATTTTAAAATTTCCCGCATCGAAATCCCGGTTGAGCCCCTAATTTGTTACGTGCGGAGTTACGTAGATTACTCGCACGCGTAAAATCCGCGATTTGATTTGGTACACGGAGAAAAATGGAAAAATGATTTATGCAGTCAGTGTAGTACTCCTTTATAGAATAATATGTGACAGGTACACGCTATAGTATTAGAAGTTTCATAGCTGAGCAATTTGGGACTCAACACAAGTTATCCCATTCATCAGCTTAAACAAGACTGTTTATATAGTCTAAGAGGGATTGAAAGAGGGATTAAAAGAACGCGGCAGTGTACAAAACACAAATCAATAATAGAAGCGAATATTGAACAACTAGTACTCAGTCCAGTTCTTTTGAAAAATGAACGCAGTGCACATAAAGTTGATACCTACTCGAAAACCACAAGTTATTCTCTCTCTCACACTAATGCTCGTTCACTTATCTTACCGTTTCACTTACTCTTACTACTCTCAACTATTATGCAGTGCAGTTAAGTTAATTAAATTATTAAATATTGCTTTGAGAATAATTAATTATACATTTCATTCAAGGTCAATTCACTATTTTGTACACGAAAAAAAAGAATATTTAAACTTACAATGAGGAGTGTCAAACTTGAAAAAGATTAGGAAAAAATTAATGTTATTTATTATTAAATTCTAATAACCGTATCAAATTTAAACTAGTTGGCAATATTATTAATTCAATATTATGAATATTGTTGACATCAATACTTACATTAATTACAAAGTAAAATTTACGCATGATCTAATTTATTTCATTGGTAAGGGATGTTTCTTGAATAGGAAATTTTCCCCATCGATTGCGTAGCCGAGTGGCTTAATGTAAAAGCGTGCGTTTTATAATTATGCGCATATTTAGTTGTATGGTTAGGTAGGTGTTCAATCGCGTATGATTGTAAGATTTTCCGATGCATTTAGTTGTTAATTGCAAGTATGAAGATGTGGGAAGAATAAAACTTGTAAATTAATGAATATGAATATATAAAGAATGCATTTAACATATTTTTCTTTTTTTTAATGATTGGTTATTGTTTCTTTTTATATAAAATAAACGAAGTGAATAAAAGGAAACACTCGTTTCGCGTCGCGTCGGCCATTTATTTTGACAGGTTACGCGCCTGCGTTCCTTTGTTGTGAAAGTTTCGAAGTAGAGGACTGAGTCCAGTTTCTATACTATGCACACTGCAGCGAGTCTTATAATCTTCACCTGTGTTTCAATACTCTTTACAGTGAAATTTGGAACTAAGGCCCTCTATGCACTATATGCATCACCCTAAGATGCTTGATGGAAATAAATTAATGTACTTTTACTGGACTGAGTCCTGTTTTTTCAATATTGTTTCCCAGTTTTTCAAACTCCATTTTTCTCCGTGTATATGTAGATCTCGGTTAAATTCCTAAAGGAAATCGGGAATATTTAAATGAAACAAGTGAAATTTCCGTTAAACGAAGGGAAAATCCTCTCGAAAGAGAAGGGATCAATTAATAATTAATAATATTAATTAATTATTAATCCAGTCCTTTCAAGATTAAAACCCAAGAATTTATTAGAGATAAAAGTGAAAAGGTATACAAGATCGAATTCTGGAACAACTTTCCAGTTCGAGATCGGTATTAGAACTAGACTGAATAGAAACGACCGTAAATATGTCTGTGAATACGACCCTAAATACGGGGATAAATACGAGCCTCAGTAGGGTGGTGTAATTGAAACAGTTAATACAGCCGTATTTATGCCCGTATTTAGGGTCGTTTTTACGGTCGTATATGAATACTATTTTTTTCCATATACATTAAATATAATATTGCAAAAATAACGCATGGGATCAGCTGTAATGTTTGCCTCTTGGAAGAAAATGGACGCCATTTTCATATGGTCGAACAAATGAGTGACTTTACTCCCTGTCGTCAGCTATCTAAAAGCGCCATTTTGTGCATGTGGGATAAAAAACAATTTAACCCCTTGGCTGTCAACGAAATTTCCACTGTTTGGGCCAAAAGTGTGTTAAAAAAATTTTTATAACACTTAATACCCTAAGGTTTCTGGGGTCGCTGATTACGAATCTGACATCAGTTTTTTGAAATTCAAAATGGCGGATCCAAGATGGCGGAAATTTTTTCAAAATCCGTCGAATTTGCTTGAAACTTGTTACTCGGGGGTTTTAAGGGTCGCTGATTACGAATCTAACATTAGTTTTCCAAAATTCAAATTAGCGGATCCAATATGGCAGACAACGAAATAAAAAAATTTATTAGATTGTCTTGAAACTGAATACTTAGGGATTTTCAGGTTCGCTGGTTACGAATCTGAAATTAGTTTTTCAAAATTCAAAATATCTGGTTCAATATGGCGAAAATTTTTTAAAATTTATTGAATTTGTTTGAAACTGGTTAATCTGACATCAGTATGATAATTTTTGGTGAAATCAAATTTCGATAAATACACTAAAAAAATAATGACAGATTCATAATCAGCGACCCTAAAAACCGCCGAGTATTCAGTTTCAAGACATTATAATTAATTTTTTATTTTGTCGTCCGCCATATTGGATGCGCCATTTTAAATTTTGGAAAACTAATGTTAGATTCGTAATCAGCGACCCTTAAAACCCCCGAGTAACAAGTTTCAAGCAAATTCGACGAAGTTTGAAAAAATTTCCGACTACTACGTTTCAAGTCAATCTGATCAATTTTTTATTTTGTTGTCCGCCATATTGGATCCACCATTTTAAATTGTGGAAAACGAATGTCATATTTGTAATCAGCGACCTCGAAAACCTCCGAGTAACCGGTTTCAGGAACATTTAAGAAGTTTTTAATCACCTTTTTTAAGTTGCGCATATATTAGCCTGGCCATTTTTGTAAAACTATTTAATATCAATGAGTGCCGGGCTAAAAAAGTTTCCCTTTTATCTAACAAAACAAATACAAAAATAATAAAGTGCATGTGTGAATAATTAATGGACCCAAAAACTGATTGAATGTGAAAAAAGAGATTTTATTGCATTTTTGCAGCAATTTTTAATGTTTCTTTAAAGAAAATAGTTCTTTTCTGTATAGCTATACCAAAAATATAATATATATGTATATATATAAGAGACTTCTTTTCCTAAAATTTTTTTTTTAATTCAAAAATTGTTAAAGTTACGCTATTTTGAATTTTAATATTGATTTTATAAAATTTTAAATATCTTGGAATATTGTTTGTAGATTTTTATAAAATTTACACATTTTTCAGGTAAAATTTGTAATTTGAAATAAAAATAAAGTTAATAAAAAAACTAATTTTTAAATAAAAAATTTTAGGCATATCTCCGGCTGCTACTCTTGAAAAAATTGATTTTCAATAGATTTTCTTTAAATTTTGAGATAATATTTCTTTGTAAATATTTAAATGTGGTAAATATTTCAAAACTCTTTGCCGTGTCAAAAAACGAGATATTGTGGTTGATATTCTTTATTTTTAACATAATCGCATGTAAAAGTTAAAGTTTGAACTTCAATATCTCAAAATTTAGCATCGTAAAGGGTTTTCAAATTTTTACCACATTTAAAGGGCACCCGAAGAGATATTTTCTTAAAATTTAAAGAAATTCTATGAAAAAACAATTTTTTCAAGAGTAGCAGCCGGAGGATTCAAATTTTTTTAGCATCGACAAAGATTTTCTATGGTAAAAAGCACAGAAAATTACTGTAGAGCCTTAAAAATTTCCAAAATTGAAGAAATTGTCGTTTATCATTAATTTTTCAAAAATTTAGAAACTGTTTGTACCACACTACCACAGGCCGACAGTATTTACAAGAAACAAAGAATAATTTTTCAAAGGTTTCAACGTGATAATTCCGAATCCAGCGTCATAGTAGACCCTGCACGTCAGGTTTTCGAGGTATTTTAACTTACAAGTGCGAAAGACCAGTTTTTTAACATCAAAAAATAATTGTTATGCCAAAAGTTCAATATTTCATCTGAAGACGCTACTTTTCTTCTTTAAAATACATTTTTGAAATTTAAATTATTTTCATTTTCCTCTGAGTAATCGTTCATTCTGTTTACTGAGTTTGGCAAATTCTTTGAAAACTAAGTAAAAACAAACAAACCTTTGATAATAATGAAGAAGAATATTACTACAAACCAGGATATAAATTTCAAATACTTCTGTCTATTTTCGGTACAAGTAAATGCGAATATGATGTTAGATTTACCAAATCGTCTGCAATATACGATGATCCGCTATTTTGAATTTTAAAAATCTGACATAGAATTCGTATCCAGTTATACCGAAAATCTGCATAACCATTTGAAATTTCGATGTTTGTAGTTAAATTTTTCTATATTATCGAAGTTTAGTCTATTTCTACTCAATTTTGGTAGAATTTGCCTAACTCACTAACAAATGAAGATTTTTTAAATATCCGAAATGAAAAAAATCGAAAATTTTTGTCTTTAAATTATTGTATGGCTTTATTGAAACGATACCAAAAAAAATTAGATGGGCAAGAACTTTTGGGTTTTTATTCGAAGCTCACCTTGTTGCTGCAGCTAGTCTTTTTTACAAAAACTCCAATATCTCCGGAACCAGATGAGTCTTCATTAATTTTGTTTTATTAAATTAAAGGTGAATTCATAAGGATTCCAAATATGTTAATAACACTTCTCAGAGATGAGTAGAGTAGAGGGGGGTAATGTAGTGCAGGGGGTAATGTAGTGCACTGGCTTTACTGACTAAACGAATGAATTGAATTACTTGTCGTTGGTATAATAGGGTTAAGGTATCAAATAATAGTAATGTATATCATTTTGGCTTAATTGTGCTTCTTCTAAAAGAAGTTGTGGCGTCACTTAAAAAACACTAGATTTCGAAACCATATTTCCGTTTTTTTAGTGACTTGAAAAAAATGTGAGGCTCGTTAAAAAAGTATCAGGAAAGTGATTTTTCCATGTAAAATTTACTTCTGAACACAAATTTAGTATTGTTTTGACGTTGAATTTTGTCTTTATTGAGATATTAAAGTCAACGTGAAAAAAGTGCTTGGGGGCATTGTAGTGCACGGGGTTGGGGGCAATGTAGTGCAATTATACAGAGTACCGTAAGTATGTATTATTTAACCATGTTTGCTTTTTGCAAATTTTTGCAGTTTTCTTTCAGTTTTATCTAACACAGGACCAAAGAAATCTCTAGTTTATAGTGCTATCCACAAGATGAGATGATACCATGCAAAGTCTTGATCTCGTCTCGGTTTTTACATGCAAAGTCTCGTCTTGTGGGCATTACTACTAGTTTATAGTTTTTTAAGTTTTTTATGTTCCTAATATTATATCTAATAAAATAAAATCGTTTATGATATATTCTCTGATTTTTATTTCATTAAGAAAGTGGTGCACTACATTGCCCCACAAATTTTAGAATGTCGAAAAAAAATGCCTTTAGTTTTTTGGATATAGAAAAGCTCCATCTACATCTACAAAAAAAATAATGTACACCATAAATGTAGCTAGAAGCATTGTCTTTTTAACGAGTCCTTATTGATCAAAATTGGTTGAAAATTGCGACCACAGGAGTCTTCGAAAGAAAAGTGCACTACGTTACCCCCTTCTACTCTAAATAATAAAAAAATGGTTTAAAATTTTTAAAAAAATTTTTTTATTTAAAAACTAATTTTTTTATTAACATTATTTTTATTTTAAAGTACACTTTTTTACCTGAAAAATGTGTAAACTTCATAAAAATCCATAAACAATAGTCCGAGATATTCAAAACTTTATGAAATTAATATTAAAATTCAAAATGTCATTAAAATCTCCCTTCTATAATATTATTAGGTTTTTGGGTCTATTAATTATTTATAGATCAACTTAAGTATTTTCGTCTTTGTTTCTCTAGGTAAAAAGGAAACTTTTTTTGCCCGGCGCTCAGTGATATCACCAGATTAAAAATTATCTTAACAAATCGCGGCCAGGCTAGCATATATGCGTCATGAACTACTTTTGGCCAGTTTAGTTTAGAGCATATATGCGTCAGCGACAGTCAACGGGTTAAGAATATGTTAGGAATGAGGATAATATTATTTAACAGTAGTAGAAGATGTCATTTTTGCGAATCGCCATTTTTACGAATTGTCACTTTTTCGAATTGACATTTTTACGAATCGACATTTTTACGAATTGTCACTTTTGCGAATCGACATTTTTACGAAATGGCATTTTTGCGAATAGCCATTTTTGCGAAAAGTAATTTTTACGAATTGTCGTTTTTGCGAATTGTCATTTTTGCGAAAAGCTATTTTTGCGAATTGTCATTTTTGCGAAATTTCATTTTTGAAAAATGTCATTCATGCGAATTGTTACTTTTGCGAATCGCCATTTTTACGAATTGTCACTTTTCCGAAAAGTCATTTTTGCGAATTGTCATTTTTGCGAAAAATACAATAGTAAACTTGTAGGTATATATAGATTCACTATTGTATTTTTCGCAAAAATGACAATTCGCAAAAATGACTTTTCGGAAAAGTGACAATTCGTAAAAATGGCAATTCGCAAAAGTGATAATTCGCATAAATGACATTTCTCAAAAATGAAATTTCGCAAAAATGACAATTCGAAAAAATAGCTTTTCGCATAAATAACAATTCACAAAAACGACAATTCGTAAAAATAACTTTTCGCAAAAATGGCTATTCGCAAAAATGACATTTCGTAAAAATGTCGATTCGCAAATGTGACAATTCGTAAAAATGGCGATTCGTAAAAATATCAATTCGCAAAAGTGACAATTCGTAAAAATGGCGATTCGCAAAAATGATAATTCGCAAAAATGAAAATTCGTAAAAACGACAATTCGTAAAAATTACTATTCGCAAAAATGGCTTTTCGCAAAAATGACTATTCGCAAAAATTACATTTCGCAAAAATAGCTTTTCGCAAAAATGACTATTCGCAAAAGTGCAGTTCGGTAAAATGACATTTCGGAAAAATGACATTTGGGGAATAATCACGCGTCCCTACCCACAGCCACAAAAATACATAAAGTACAATTTTTTTAAAAAAATGAGAATTTTTACAAGTTGACATTTATTTTCATAATTTTTACAATATACTAGATTTTGACAGGTTAATAGCTGTCAAAAAATTTATGATTTACAAAACATTCGAAGTATATATGGGCAATTCCACGTGAGATTTCAGTCGACCTCTTAAAATCGGCCAAAAATATTTTTTTTCTATTCTGTATTGAAAAAAAACAGATACGTATTTTTTTATTATTTTTTTGGAGCCCAAATTTTTGAGTTATGAATTTTCAAAATTTTCGCTTTTTAAATGTAGGTATATTTTTAATGTCAGATAACTCAAAAAATATTGCTTCTTTTCATTTTTTGACAAGAGAAAAAAAGTTTTGTTTTTCTCTCTACTTTTGAATAATCATAACAAAAAAATTTTTTTTTCATTTTTTAGTAAAAAAATAAAAAAATTTTATAAACAAATTAATTTTTTTTAACTTTGGGTATGATAAATTTTTAATTTTCTTTTTTTAAAACATACTTGGAAATGATAAGAAGGTTTTGCAAAAAGTTTCAGAGCGGGCCTGACAAGTTTGATGGGTCCAAAAAAATAATTAAGCTCTCCGTGCAGGTCGCACGCACGTGGCACAATGGGATTTTTTTACAATTTATTATTAAAAATTGTTTAAAGCCTGAAAATTCAATAATAATCAAAATCCTATAAAATTTGTAAGCTCTAGACAATTTTTAATAACAAATTGTAAAAAAAACCCATTGTGCCTCGTGCGTGCGACCTGCACGGACAGCCTAATTATTTTTTTGGACCCATCAAACTTGTCAGGCCCACTCTGAAATTTTTTGCAAAACCTTCTTATCATTTCCAAGTATGTTTTAAAAAAAGGAAATTAAAAATTTATCATACCCAAAGTTAAAAAAAATTAATTTGTTTATAAAATTTTTTTATTTTTTTACTAAAAAATGAAAAAAAAATTTTTTTGTTATGATTATTCAAAAGTAGAGAGAAAAACAAAACTTTTTTTTTCTTGTCAAAAAATGAAAAGAAGCAATATTTTTTGAGTTATCTGACATTAAAAATATACCTACATTTAAAAAGCGAAAATTTTGAAAATTCATAACTCAAAAATTTGGCCTCCAAAAAAATAATAAAAAAATACGTATCTGTTTTTTTCAATACAGAATAGAAAAAAAATATTTTTGGCTGATTTTAAGAGGTCGACTGAAATCTCACTTGGAATTGACCATATGTTAAGAAACGAAGTTAAAAAACAAATTTGATCAACCGACGCGACGCGAATCACAACACCGCAAGTAAACACTGTTGTCAAGAAGGTTAGGTATACAGAGATAGGAAGTTACGTGTTACTTTAAATATTAATAATAAATATAATCATAATATATTTATCAAATAGATGTATTTAACAAGTTTAAACATTTTTTTAAAACACAAAAATTGATTAATTTTTGTTTGTTATTATATTTATTATTAATATTTTAAGTAACACGTAACTTCCCATCTTTGTATATACAATATTAGAAGAATCCTTCTTTGGCGGACTCCTTTTAAAATTTTTTAAACATGTTTTCATTTTTTCAAGTATTGAAACCTGTAATAAATAAAAACAAAATCAATGGAATTTAATATTTTATTATTATTGCCCGTATTTTGTCTTATTAAGAGTTGACAAGTTAAAAAAGTACACCTAAAACTAAAATATTTCTAAAATCCACCGGTGTACAAAACAATGTCATCAAATTTGAATAATTTAGAAACTTTTCAATTAGTTATATTTTTAAAAATATAATTAATTTCAAAAAGTGTGATTAAAAGAACTCCAACATTTCGAATTTTTTCAAAATGATTTGTAATCAGCAACTCCAAGAACCTTCCGAGTACCGAGTTTTAGTTCAATTGAACGACTTTTTTTTTATGTTCGCCTTAAACAACACAGTAAATTGGAGGGGATCATTTTAATTGCAACGTTTTGATACGCATAACTAATATTAAGTTGAGACGACGTTAATGGATCATTTTTAAAAATCATTCCAGTAAAGGGTATCAATTTTTTATACTTACACTGGTATGAAAAAATATATCTGTCATGGCCGGCATGAATTTATTTTTTACTTTACCTCCTTTACATGTTATTAATTCTATTTCATATTATATCTTATTATTTCTATTTTATATTATATCTTATAATTAGAAAAATTATATTTTATTAAGACAAATAAATGTATAAATTATTTCCTTTTTGTAATAGTATAATATAATCATGAAAAATGGAATTTAAAAAATACTAACCACTAGATCTAAAATATTATAAATGTATATAAATAACATATTACTATTTCATGGAAATATATTATAATCATATTTTTTTATCACAACTCATGTTTATTAAAAATATTTAAAATTATTTATGCATTTGTACATTCTCTCTGATAAACTGTAAATTTTGAGGTTAGGAGGGTTTGTTTACTAAGTTCGAATTTCCAATGCAATTAAATCAAATATGTAAAGGCGACTACACATTCCATGGTACGCCGCGAACGTGTACGTTGCGTACCATGGAATGTGTAGTCGCCTTTAAAGCAACCTACGCAACGCAGACTTTTCGGAACCTATTGGAGAAAGGCCTTAACGAAAATTTTCTATTGCGGAGTCAACCTTACATACAATCTCTAACGGATATATTTTTTCAAATATTAAAAAAATATAGCAGCCATTATTGAAGTCTGCTGTTATTAATATATTGTTTACTCGTGAAGTTTGTCTTGAAAAAAAAATAAAAACAAAAAGAAAAAAGTTGAGAATATTGTAAGTATTATATTAACAAAAATGTTTCTTTATATCACAGGTAATATTTATTAGTTAATAGTGCATTATGAGTTTTGAAGATATAGAAATTAACGAGAAGAAAAATATACTGCAGAGTCATAGTTTTGCAATAGTCAATTCCACTTAATGCACATTATATTTATTAAGAATTAATTTAATTAAATATTATTTTAAGAACAAACAAATAATGTCAAACATCGACAGCCGGGGTATTAAACGCGGCAATTGTTCTTGTGGCGAATGCGATGAGTTCACCGTACACGTGGGTGCTGCTTCTTCAATGATTTGTGGCTATTGTGGTTGCTTCCCAACAAAGCACGCAAAATTAGGTAATATTAATGTGTTATCTATGAAAAAATTTGCTTCTTAAGGTAAAATTGCACTAGAAAAATTAATATTTCTATTTATTGAAAATAAACCACCGAATAAAATGTACACGTCATGCTTTTTAATAGATGAGAAGAATTCGAATGAAAATTTTGGTTCGACTGTGCACACCTCTGACAAAGGTATTCAAGGCGCGGAAATGGAAATAGTTTCTTCCAAAAATACAACAGATGACACTGAAGAAGATCAAGTTGAAAATATAGGAGTGGATATTGAAGATGATAATCAATCAAACTCGTCATCAATAATCGAAGAAGGTAATGTACATGTTTACAAATTTAATCGTAAATTTTTTAATTAATTGATCCTCTTTAAACAATTATTTGCATGTAAGTAATTTTTTGTTTGGTATTAATAAAATAAAATTAATTTTTGTTTATTTTAGAACACAATAAGAACCATAGTGAGAACGATTATTCCAATCTTCCAGAAGAAGTCCAAAATCAACTGGTAAAGAAATTTAAACTATGTTAATGTATAAAAAGTTTAAAGTGACATTTAATTTCCTGCAGAGGCGATAATTATTAGTCCAAAAAAATGGTTAAAAAAATTTTCAAGATTGCCACAGGTCAGGGAAATTAGAGAATTCAGGGAAAAGTCAGGGATTTTTATTAAAGTACTGAAAAAATTAAATTTGCAGGATTCATGATTAGTTTTATTCTATTTTTTAATACATATATTTATTTAATTATTAAAAATTATGGATTTATTAAAGAATGTTAGTTAAAAAAATTGTATTTTAGAAAAGTTACAAATGTTTGCAAAAATTCAATTGTGTTCAAAAATTTAAAATAATTCTATTTAAAATTCCAATTATCTTTAAAAATAATAAAATTCTTCTTTAAAATTCAATTATTTTTATAAATAATAAACATTTCATAGGAATTCAATTATTTTTATAAATAATAAACATTTCATAGGAATTCAACTATTTATAAATTTTTTATAAACTTTTTCGTAATAATTCAATTATTTTCATAAATTTTAATTTTTTTACAATGATTCAATTATTGTCATGAATAATAAAACTCATCATAAAATTTTAATTATTTTTAATACAATTTTAACAGAATTTCTCGAAAAATGTAATTCTTCTTGTAAATTTTATTAAAATTCTTTGAAGAAATTCGATTATTTAAAAATTTGTTGGTAAAATTCTTTATGAGAATTAAATTTTGTTAAAAATTCATGTATTCAATAAATTTTTCATTTTTATATTTAAATAACTGAATTCTCATAGAATTTTCTAATAAAAATTGTTTTAAAAATGAATTTCGGATAAAAATTTTTAAATAATTAATAATTGTTCATTTATTTCTTTCGAAGAATTTTTATAAAAATTTTTAAATAAATTAATTGAAATCCTAAGGAGAGTTTCATTATTTAGGAAAATAATTGAAGTCTTGCAACGATATTTATGACAATATTTTTGGAAATATTTTAATTTTTTTTTGAAAAATTTTATAGATATTTAAATTAATATAAATCATGTAGATAGCGATCAAAAGTTTTAAATTTGAGAATCAGAATATTCTTTGGGTTAGGTAAAAAGTAAAAAATTTGCCTGGAAATCAGGAAAAAGTCAGGGTAAAAGAAAATAAATTTCTTGTGGCAACCCTGATTTTGTTTTTTTGTTTATAATGTACCAAATTTTAGAGTTACATAGACTTATCAAAAAAATATAAATGTTTTTAAATTTCGTCCAAATTGATATATGTTATCTAATACTCTTATTCATAAATATGTCAAGTCAGGATATTACAAACAACTTTTTTTTATTTACAGGTAAACATTGGGGAAATAATCCCTCACAATTTCAATGATGATTATTATGAAGACATAATGAAAGAACTATTTGAAACAAAAGAAATCGAAAAGGTTAAGTTCTGTAAAATAGTTAGAATTATTGCTGACAAGTTAATTGACGCGAAAAGAACCTCTACAAGTGACATTCTGCAAGCAGCAATTATCTCGAGTAATAGATTTCTAGGTCTTCAAGGAAAGAACGGTATACCTCATGTAAGTTGTATGAAATAAGGGGACACCAAATTCAAAAAAATTCAAATTTATCTAGACTGATCAAAAACTGAAGCTTTCGTTTACGCTTCATAATTCGAAACTTTGATTTTTTAATTGACTAACTTGGTTCGATTTTCTTTCGAAATAGTATGACAAATTCAAAAATTAAAGCTTTCGAACAAACCCAATCGATTAGAATTTTTTTCATCGCGTTGATAAATTTTCGATTAAACTCAAACAAATGCACATTTTTGTAAAAATTATTTATCAAACCTGGGTATTAATAGATATTTTCTAAAATTATTTTCAGAGAAGAATAGAAATATGCTTAAAAACTTGTTTAAAGAATAGAAGAAGCCGAACTAAACAAATAATACATGAAAATAAAGGTAAAAAGACGAATGAAAATTCAAACGATTGTGATGAGCAAACTTTGGAAATAAATTTAGAGATGTTAATAGAGGAATTCGGAAAAACTCCTATCAATGTCAGTAAAATGAAGAAGTTGCTTGAAAAAACTCGAACTCTAAGAACAAGCGAGGCTAAAACTAAAACGGCGAAGCAAATGCTGGAAAAGTATCCAATTTTACAGGAAACTAAATTTGTGAGTAAAAAATTAAGTAATTGTGTATTCTTCATATTCATTGATTTTATCTAAAAAATCCATTTTTTGTAGCTTCTTTGGGAATTCGGCCAAATAGTCAACTTGTCAGAAAACATAATGAAAAACAATTTGACAAACGCTTTGCCAAAATTGTTAGCAATTCTCCAAAAAGTTGATGACGAATCTGTTACCGAAATTATGTTTTTGAAAAAAATTGATTGTTTTTTTCCATCAGCAAAACAGAAATCTATCCGGAAGAAACGTAAAATCGTTGAAATTCTTAAGGTTTGTAATTATCTATAAATAGAAATAAAGCGTGTTTGAAAATCTAACTTCTATTATAATTGTGTTAAAAAAGATGAGTACATATTTTCTGAAACTTCTTAGCATAAAATTTTATTTCATAGAAATATTTACAGTAACAATTTCTCATTTAACTGCATTTCCAAGTGTAGAATTTTCAAAGCTCCAAATTTTTCTTCAGTAAAATATTAACGTCAAAAACTATAATTTCATAAAATTCAACTGACGAATTGTAAACTTTTAGTTATTTCAATAGATTATTTTCTTTTGAGTTTTAATAATTACTTGAAGTAATTTTTTATCTATAATAGTTTTTTAAAGCAACTTTGTAAAAAATAAAATATTTAAATTGTTTTTATTTCCAATTGTGCTGAATTAGAAAATTATTAATAATTGTCTTTACTTTTTTTTAGGAATCTGATGGCGAGAGTATTTCCGATGTTCCTACAACAGACAAAGCTCCTTACTTAATCATCTTCGATGACAATGATGAGACAGTAAAATGTTACGTGGATGCTGAGCCTCTTTTTGTCGAGAAACCTGTAGATGCTATTCTATTACTTTTAGCAACATACTGGGTTTTTGATATTGATTTCGACAAAAATTTTCATCAACAAACATTATTATTATACCTAATAGTTTTTGGCAAACATGCTCAACGCAGCCTGGGACCATACGGAATTGAATCCACAACCGTAAACAACATTTTGTCAAAAGCTGGCTTATAAAAAGACTACCAAATTTTAGTAATTTTCTTACCGAATATTTTAATATTTGTTACAGGCTTAAAAGTCTTAATAGTTTTAAAAATAGGGACAAAATCTTTTCTTTGTGTTTTATAATTTGTTAGTTTTATGTGGTACATATTTATTTTAAAAATGTTTTAAACATTTTTTCAATCTAAGTATTTTTTTGAAGTCTTAAATGTTTTAATATTATATAAGAGAATTTAAATATTGTTTACCAAAAATGTGTCTTCACTTTTCAGTATTATGTATTTTGTAATATTTTAGATTTATGTGGCAAAGTTTTATTTTAAAAATGTTTAAACGTTTTCTAAATCTAAGTATCTTCTTGAACAATGTTTAATATTTTCATATTATATATAAAAAATGAAATATTGTTTATCAAAAATGTGTCTTTAATTTTCAGTATTACATATTTTGTAATATTCAGTATTATTTTTTACTACCATATTAAGTTGTATTACATTTAAAATGTAAAATGTGTATTAAAAAATTGAAACTGAAATTTAAATTGTTAAATAATACCATTTTTAAACTTCTCATAAAACTATATTTGGAATTCTCACTATGAAAAATATACAAATCTGTGTTTTGTTTAATTACCATTCATTAAATTTGTGGTTACTTAAAATATTTATTTTTATCCTACCCACACGTAAGTGCGTCAATTTCGCTGACGAAAAAGAAAAGATGTGTAATCCTAATCACAATAAACTCCACCTAACCTCAAAATGAAAGCGAATGTCATATCTTAGGCTTTTAAGGTCATGATATTAAATATACTTTGTAATTATCATGCAGATAGTCTTGAATTAAAAAAGGACACAATGGTCTACTATAATATAGAATATTTTAATTAATTCGAGTATTTTACACGGTTAACCCTGAAAATCATTCTTATGTTGTTGACATAATTCAAATCTACTGCGTATTTGAGGTTAGCATTTTGTATATAATGTTTAACCACATAAATGTTTCACACAACATTAAATGAAATTTTACATTGTAAAAATATTTTGTTTCTTCTTTCCTTTTAAATCAATTTTAATTATAAGATGTAATAAAAAATAGAAATAATAATATGTAAAGGATGTAAAGTAAAAAATACATTTATGCCGGCCATGACAGATATATTTTTTCATACCAGTGTAAGTATCAAAAATTGATACGCTTTACCGGAATGATTTTTAAAAATGATCCAATAACGTCGTCTCAACTTGATATTAGTTATGCGTATCAAAAGGTTGCAACGTTTTGATACGATTTTAGTATTAAGTTTATCACCTTAGATTTACTGTGAAGCGGCGAGGACGTGACGAGATTTAAGTTTCATTTTTTTGTTTTTATTTTTCTTCGTTTTTTAATATTTTTGATTTTTTGTTTGTTTGTAGTCTCTTTTCAATAGCACATAATAAAAGTAAGAAGGATCTCTTAGTCAACTATTTATATAAAATTCCAGAAAAAATTTTCTCTCTTCTGAAAGACAGAAATACTCAGCCTTCAATGGCATTGCAAAATTTTCGATTTAAAATCTTAGAAACGCTAAGAACGAGTAACAATATCCGCGATATTGGCTCAGACATTTCGAATTTTTTCAAAATGACCTTTTTCAATGTGATTCGTAATCAGCGACCCGAAAACCCCCAAGTACCGAGTTTCGTCAATTTTAAATGAATAAATAAATGTACGCATCTAAGGGTTATTATTATAGTCCTGTTTAGTGTTTACTGTGATAGCGGCATATTCATCAAGCATGTAAATGGAACAAATACTTTCAAAAAAAATTTGGAAAAATTAGAAGTTTTACCTTTTATCGATTTGCTTGAAACATTTAGGAAATTTTTTTTTATAACTTGATTAATTTTTTAAGGTGAGACCAAAGATTTGGAAACATCGCCCAAATAAGAACCACCCTATTATACACCTATCAAATTCCAACTCCTTCTGAAACTTGTTTTTTAAATGTGGTCCGAAAAATGTATAATTGTTAAATATTAAAGCGCTGTCAGTTACAGTTTTAGAGTTAAAAATATTTTTACAATATTTTTTAAACCATTAAAAATAGCACTTTTTTAATTGTTTAATAACTTTGTTAATAATTATTGAATTTGTTTACAACTCACCAGGAATATTCTCCTTGCGAAGCTAAATAAATTAAAAAAAAGTCAACTCGATCGGACAAATAGTTTATGTTTTATTCCATTTGTTAACTAAAAACATGAAATTTTTCAACGGGATTTCCCCACTTTTGGACCTGCGAATTTCATTTCTTTTTTCTTCGATAGTATAGTTTAGGAGTCAAACTTTTATTCCATTTAAATGGGAAATTGATTTTTTTTATCTAAGTGCATAATAATAGACGTTAAAAAAGGGTATGTTTTTTTGACATAAACAAATGGAATAACTCGGTCAATTTTCACTTTATCGATTTGGTGTAAATGGAATTTAATTTCATTCGTTTTCACAAAACTTTTCTAAAAAAAATCCAACCCAGCTTCAAGGAGGGGGGAGTTAGTTTATTTTTTTCAAAAAATTCCTGACTAGTTAATTATCAATATTTTTAATTGCAATTCATGCCACTTATAGTTCAATATATGTATTTTATGAAAAAAATTAGACATAAGGTTTTGTGCATTTATTTTTCATTTATATGAAGTAAAAGTAAATGTATCCTTTTTTCAACCTCTGAACGTCGGAGTGGGGGTACTCGAAGGAGCGTGATTCTCGCCGCCACAACTCAATTCAGCTTTTCAAATTTGCAAAAATGGTCATAACTTCGTTAATTATTTACCGATTTTAATCATTCTTTTTTTAATTTGATGTATTTTTCTACGCTGAATTCGAAAATGATTTTATATTTTTTCAAAATACATAATTTTTAATAATAAAAACGAAAATTCTTTAACAAAAATTTTTTAATTATTATTTATAACATTTAACAAAAAATTCTTTTTGTACATATAATTCCATTGAATTCAAGAAAATATTATAACAAAAAAAATTCAAATTATTTTTATATAAGTGTGTAGCATCGTTGTGTTGATAGTTGAACATAGGCGTGCATATGTGAACCTAATGCTACAAACTTATATGAGTCGTCGGATCTTATAACGACACATAAAATTTCCACAGGGGTTTGAGTTGGCCCCTGAAGGTTGAAAAATTAATTTAAAAAAAGAAATTTGTTTAAATTACTTCTGAATAGGAAATTTTATTGCGCATCTTTTTTCTTCTATAAAAATTTTTCGTATCTATTAAGGTTTTAGAAGAAAACGCAAAAAACTAATTTTTTTATGAAATAACATTTCATTCATTTTTTCTCTTCAACTCGTTCTAAAATGAAAAGTTACTTAAATTTTTTCATGAAATTCACAGGAGTTATAGTTTATGCTATCCTTTTAATGAAAAAATATTAAATATTATGAATTTTTGAGTTTAAAAACAATTATTAATAATTTTTTTAATCAATGTTCAACTAGTGCTTGATAATTTTCAAACGCTTCGTTTATCTAGGAAATTTTTACGGAGAACAAACTTCCAGTGAAAGAAATGTTTATAGATATATAAATAAGTTTTCTATAAAGTTTGATTTCAATTCCATTAGCCGTTTACGAAATATTAGCAATAATATTTTCGTGGCGCTACGAACGTAAACACAGCACTCTAAGGTTAACGTATATACTACTTTGTTCATTATAATTTTTAACAAATTACTTGTATTTTATTTAAAATATAAAAATAGATATATTTTTTATAAAGGCAAAGTAATTTAATAAGTTTTGATTACTGAATAAAATGTAAACATTTATTAAAATAAATATAAAATAACATTAATTATTTCATAAGATTTAAATAATCTTTTGAAATAAAAGCTTGTAAACATTTAATATTGTTAAAAATAAATATTTCACAGTTATGAAGTATACCTCTACCTCGTCTTACTCTTTTCGAAGTTTTCTTTAAACTAATTTGTTTTTTAGTTATACCCATATTTATATTCTTTACGGTAAGAAAACTTTTTCAAGACTAAAGGTTCGTTGAATAGATAATCCATTATTTCTAAAGCATATTTTAGAGCCATTGGTGCTTCATCCCAAATAAAAACATCTATATTTTTTAAAAAGAGGACTTCTAAAGATTAAACTTTAATGTTTGAAGATGAATTACTGTATAATAGAACGAGTAAGCCTAAAACTTTATAAACAGTTTTTCCATTAGGAAGCAGAGTCGCAGCTATACCTGTAAATGCCATGTTGCAAACATTTATTCCTTTACTTCTTAACAATTGCCATAGAACCATCAAAAGAAGAATACTTTAGGGCATCAAGTACATAATCAACTACAAGTTTTTGTTTTACATTTAATTTAGCATAATTCTGTTCTCCTATGTTAATATGTTCTGCAATATTTGTATCATTAACTTGTTCAGTACAAATTTCATCTTGTATATCTAATAACCCCTGAAAGTCAGTTAAATTATATCCTTCGTTAAATAACATTTTTTTAATATTTCTACAAGCCCTTTGTTCAGCTTCAATGTCGTTTATTTTTTAATAATCTTCTAAAATTTGACCCTTAAATATTGTTCCCATATATAGTTTATCCGGATGTACAGGATGACATTGAATTAAAGTTCTTGTGAATAATTTGCGAAGTGAATGAGGCATCATCCATAATGCAGCTTCTTCGATTGTCCTCATCCACTCACTATCATCTTCTACAAGTCCTAATGCCAAACAAGCAGTTGTAAAAGATTCATGAACAACTCCATTAACTGTTCTCAAACTTTCAAAAGAAGTTGCTCCTTTTACTGTAAGCAACAATAATCTAAGATGAAAAAACTCCAATTGATATGGATTAACTGAATACATTCTTCCCTATACGAATTCTTTTTTTCCATTCAAGAGATTTTGTTACGCATGTATAATGCTCTGGTATATCTGAATAATAATACTTTTAAGCATTACTATCTCGTTGATTAAGTTTAAAATAATCCAAAAGTTTTGTATTTAAATCGAAAGAAATGCCGTTACTATCTTTTTCTTTTCGAATAATAACATTCTGTTCATTTGGCAAATGTATGGATAAGCGATTAACGCTATGACTCTTTTTCTCTAAAGGTTTACTTAGAATTCTCCAAACTGCCTTAACTGGACCAACATATCTATTTTCTTCATAATAATGTATTTCATTATGATTAACATCTACCTCACCATTCGCATTTGTGATAACAATAGATGCATCATCATGCCCTTTGAGAATATATATATATATATATATATGTATATATATATATATATATATATATATATATATATATATATTTAACAGACTTGATACTCGAAACTATTTCTACATTAATATGTCAATTAAATATTTCTGAAAGTTTAGGACAATACGGAACAACATTAAAATTATCAACAATAGATCCATTTGGTCGTTTATACGCTTTATTATTATTTCTTTGACAATGAACATAGCAATTTTCTTCAATTGTAGTTTTTTCTTGGTAACATTTTGGAAATTTTTTTGAATATTTCCCATCAATTAAACACCAATCTTCACAAGGTCCGTGAATATTATTTTGCATTATTATTTTATGTAAAATAGGATTGATATTTTCATCATGAATTTCTGCAGAAATATAACGATTAATACCTTCAACTGTTAATATTTTAGAATTTTTATTCAATATAACTAACAAATGAATGTGTGTCAATCCTCGCTTTTGAAATTCAATACCTAACATAAACATAAGATTTGACTTCTCTAAATAATTTATTGTCAACAATAGGTTTAAGTAGATGTTTTACTTTTAATGCGAAAACCCTAGTTACTATATCAGGTCTATCAGCATCAGTTTGATAGGGGAATAAATTTTCCTCTATCTCTTTCCAATTTGGATTACACGTCATTGTGATAAATAAATCTGGTCTACCATGACGAGCAACAATAGCCATTGAATCCTTATATTGTTGCATCATATTGCGGGGTGATCCTATAAAAGTAGAAGGCAATGTAAGCGTTTTTCCCACGTGTACATCATTTTCCAACTCATGATAGTGTAAATAATCCATCAGTCCTTTATATGTTTCACTTCTCACTTGAGCTTGATTATTTGCACAAAATCTTAATCTATCTTCTTCTATTTTTACATCATTTTCAACCACCCATTGTTGAAACAATCTACCTCCATATAAAAATTGATTAAAATGACCTGATTTTTTATGAAACCCTTCTAACAAAAGCCTTAATTCATCTGGATATTGTATTAAAGTTAACACAACACCTCCATTGTTAATAACTTTTACAAAAAAAATTTTTTTGGCCTAATATTTTCAGGGATTCTTCTTAACGATATTAAGAGTAAAAAAACTATTTTGGTTCAAAAAGAAAATTTTTTAGTTTTATGTGATCTGTTTGAGAAATTCTGACCCATTTCAAATTATTCCTTGTATCTAATGTAACCAATTTCCATCTTTTTTATTCAATATAATCAAATTCAAATTTTGCCTTTTATCCAATTCAACCAATTTCCAGCTTTGTTTTTATCCAATATAACTAATTTTGCCTTTTATCCAATTTAACCAATTTCGCCTTTTATCCAATTTAACCAATTTCCAGCTTTTTCATCCAATATAACCAAATTCAAATTTTGCCTTTATCCAATTTAACCAATTTCCACCTTTGTTTTTATCCAATATAATTAATTTCCAATTTTTCCTTTTATCCAATTTAACCAATTTGCACCTTTGTTTTTATCCAATATAACCAATTTCCAATTTTTCCTTTTATGCAATTTAACCAATTTGCACCTTTGTTTTTATCCAATATAACCAATTTCCAATTTTGCCTTTTATCCAATTTAACCAATTTACAGCTTTTTTATCCTATTATACTTACACTACCGTCGGGAATTATCGGTACGGCTGCACGCGCAGGGCCCAAAAACATACCAATCTTCAAATCACGATTTCTTTGTTAATACAAATGTCAGAAAATTAACAAATATACCATTCGAAAGATTATTAAATTGTACGATTAATGATATGCAACTAAAAATTTTAATAATTTATACAAAGCTTGCAGCAATCTACAAATTTGACAAAAAAAAATTTTAAATAAAATTTTTTTAGAAATTATTTCAACCTCTGCACATTTTTTAAAAATTGTAGGAAAATTTTGAAACTTATATAGGTGTAATCATTTAAGTCTCATCTTTAATTTAAGACCAAAAGAGTTAAAAAATCTTATTCGGTTCGTGAGATATCATTATATACGTCTGAGCATGTTTTTTGACAAATGTATTGAATTAGTCGATTTTGATCGTTTTTTGGCTGAAAATTAAAGATGAGACTTAAATGATTACACCTATATAAGTTTCAAATTTTTCATACAATTTTTAAAAAATGTGCAGGGGTTGAAATAATTTCCAAAAAAATTTTATTTTAAAATTTTTTTTTGTCAAATTTGTAGATTGCTGCAAGCTTTGTATAAATTATTAAAATTTTCATGTACATATTATTAATCGTAGAATTTAATAATCTTTCGAATGGTATATTTGTTAATTTTCTGATATTTGTATTTACAAAGAAATCGTGATTTGAAGATTGGTATGTTTTTGGGCCCTGCGCGTGCAGCCGTACCGATAATTCCCGACGGTAGTGTACTATTCACTAAATCACTATTTACTAATTCACGAAGTATTCACTAATAATTCACTTATTTAACTTTATATCCACTCACATATTATAGTGAGTGAATTCACTAGTGAATCATAAAGATTTTTTAATTTAATTTTCTTTGAAGACACGTAGAACGTGTCCCAAGGAAAATAATCTACGATATGATTTTTAAATTAAAATTTCGCACTTATATTTAGGTGGTAGGCCCTAAGCGTGATAATATTTTCTTTCTTCATTCATTGCAAGAAAAACTATAGATAAAAGTCAATATATATATACTTTTATAATTGAAACACAAAAGGTAACGTCTGGGTAACGGCGCCGGTAACGCCGGCTCTGGTAACGGCTACTTTTCTTTCTTTCTCTAAAGGCAATATAAATAAGAATGTCTCTCTTCACCTAATTTGTATATCTACTCGTTTTATATTAAGAATCCCAAAAGATCGTCGTAGACAAGATCAGGCGGAGCTGATGTGATGGGATGAAAGCCCTCAATTTCAGTTAATTCCATACATCGTTCTTAAATTTTCCTTTTCTCTTTCAGTATCAGCATTTGTAATTTCAAAAACTTGACGATTATGTTCTTCTGTACTTCTGAGTAATGTATCATCTTCCTCAGTCATAATCTTCATTAAATCCCTTGGTGCGCAACAATACCTACATGGAAAACTCCCGGAAAATCCTTTCCTAAATCCACGTATTTTATTTGATCCTAAATTATCGCCAGATACTACAGAACTTAAAGTCGTCAACAAAACACTTTGAAATTGTATTCATTCCGTACTTTTTAATAAATGGGCAAGGGGCTATTCCAGCCAAATTAATATACTTTAACTTAGATCGAAGAGTAGGAGAAAAATCTTCCAGCATCCAGTAGAAGAATCATAAAGTATTTTTTATGCCTGCTTAGGAACCAATAGCATCGCACATTTCTGCTTCATCATAAAATAATCTTGTTAAGAGGCATTCAGGATATTTCTCTCGAAACAAATGGTTAAGAAAATGGCTTCCATCGACATAGGAACTATAGACTTCATTAACCTCTCTTTCAGGAATATTTATCATTACAACAAATTGACCATTTTCAAGCCATTTTTCGAGAACTGTTGACATTGGGATAAATATCATTTCATCTTTTTTTAATTGCTTGGTTGTCATCTATACATTAGGGACCATAATTGACGAATTGGCTTCCCAACTCAATTTTCAAGGGCTTAATTAAACCAAATTTTTCTTTAATCCATTAACGCCCAAATGTCCAAAATTTTTGACTGAAGTTCAAGGTAAGAATTTTTATTCTAAATGATTAGACTTTTAAAAACCCTTCGGTACTAGGGGGTATTGAGGTCCGCTCTTTCAGAATCCGGGGTCAAAAAAGCATTTCGACCATCAGAGAAACCAATATGGCGCCCAAAATGGAGAAAATACCGAAAAAATCGTAAGGTTTTTTTTTTTTGAAACAACGCTTTTCACATCAATAAGATTTTTTTGGGCGGGTCTCATGTATGCTTTAGGTTGATAAAATAGTTGTACTTTCGAACTGTGTACTTGACAACTTGAAAATTCAAGATGGCGGATCCAAAATGGCAGAAAAATCAGAGCAAAATACTTAATAAATAGCAAATGCATCATCAATATTCAAAACTTTATTAAAATCATCGGAAAAATACTTCTTGGGGGTTTTTAGGGTCGCTGATTACTAATATGAAGTTTAATTTTAAAAATTCAAAATGGCGGTTCCAATATGGCGGATAAAAATTTTTGAAAATCGATAAAATTGCATGAAATTACTCACTCGGGGGTTTTTGGGGTCGCTGATTACGAATATGAAGTTCAATTTTTAAAATTCAAAATAGCGAATTCAATATGGCGGATAAAATTTTTTAAAATCGATAAAATTGCATGAAATTACTCACTCGGGGGTTTTCGGGGTCGCTGATTACAAATATGAAGTTTAATTTTAAAAATTCAAAATGGCGGTTCCAATATGGCGGATAAAATTTTTGAAAATCAATAAAATTGCATGAAATTACTCACTCGGGGGTTTTTGCGGTCGCTGATTACGAATATGAAGTTAAATTGTTAAAATTCAAAATGGCGGTTCTAATATGGCGGATAAAAATTTTTGAAAATCAATAAAATTGCATGAAATTACTCACTCAGGGGTTTTCAGGGTCGCTGATTACGAATTCTAAAAGTGCAATTTTAAAAATTTAATACTACAAATTCATAAATTTCTAGTTGTTTTGGAGATTTTTTTTTGTTTGTTACCGTCACGTTTTTCTGGAGTTGCCCAACTCTCACTACGTGGAGTTCAACAAAGTTTCTTAACTTTGTCTTCTTTTTTAAAAAAATTTTTGAACAATTTTTTAATATTTTTTTGTATTTTTTAAATTTTTTGGATTTTTTAATTTTTTTGTAGGGTGTTGTGGGGTGATGTGCAACGTTTTTCTTCGTTGGACTAAAAACATGTCAAATATTTAAATTTTTAAATAATTCAAAATTGAATGACTTAGAGGCATTATAATAGAATATTTCTACATTATTAGATTTTAAGAATTTTAAATTTTTCCTATAAATTTTTCGCTTTTTCAAAAACGTCTGTTCTTGCATTTTCCAAAAAAGTTGGGGTGATGTGCAACACCAGTAAAATTCAGGTATGTAATGCATAAATATCGATGAAAATCTCTTTAATTATTAATTTTAGGTTTTTTCAATGTAAACTAATCAAAATCTGCCAAAAAAAATTTACTAAGGTATAGTTGACCTCTAAAAAGTAGAGATTTCACAAAAGAAAAAAAAAATTTTTTTGTTTTATTTTTTATTTATAACTGAATAAGGAATATAATTAAAGGAAAATAACTAATCATACTTGGCTCTGTTTAACCCATTAACGCCTGAAACCTTTGAAATTTTGTGTTTACTTTAAGATATAATTTTATATACTAAACATGCTCCCTGAAAATAACTGAAGCGTTTCTTTATGTTTTCGGGGTCGCTCTACAAGATTCCGTGCTCAGATTTTAAATTTATCGCATAGAAAATTAAATATGGCGAATTTTGTGCACCAAATTGCGAAAAAAATGAAAATTTTTTTTTTTAATAATTATTTCTTACTGAAAACATTTTTTTCAAATGAATACAAGTGTCACAAATTGGCACAAACTTATTAAACTTTCAAAATATGCAATAGCGGAAATAAAAAAAACAAAATGGCGGCTTCAAAATGTCGCTAATTTGAGAAAAAATTAATTAATTTTTTTTATAGTGCACCGATTCAGGCAATAGCTATGAAATGTAATAGAACTTAGTGTTTACATGTTTTTGAGGTCTCTTATCACGAATATGTACTCGGAATTTCAAAATTCAAAATGGCGGATCCAGTATGGCCGACGAAAATTTTAAAAATTTACTCGATTCGCTTGAATTTTGTTACTCAGGGGTTTTTGAGGTCGCTGATTATGAATCTGCAATCGGATTTTCAAAATTCAAAATGGCGGATGCAATATGGCCGACGAAAATTTTATAAATTCACTCTATTCGCTTGAACTTTGTTACTCAGGGGTTTTTGGTGTCGCTGATTATGAATTTGCTATTGGATATACAAAATACAAAATGGCGGATCCAATATGGCCGACAAAAATTATTTAAATTTACTAGATTCGCTTGAAACTTGTTACTTAGGAGTTTTTGGGGTCGCTGATTATGAATCTGCTATTGGATTTTCAAAATACAAAATGGCGGATCCAATATGGCTGACAGAAATTATTTAAATTTACCAGATTCGCTTGAAACTTGTTACTCAGGGGTTTTTTGGGTCGCTGATTATGAATCTGCTATTGGATTTTCAAAATACAAAATGGCGTATCCAATATGGCCGACAGGAATTATTTAAATCAATTCTCGTCGCTTGAAATTTGTAAAATGATGACCATCTATTTGCCGTCAGAATAAGACGTTTACTAACTCTCACCACTGGATCATGGATGAAAAGGTTTATTCTAATGATATTAAAGCTAAAATTCGATAATATTGGTCAACTCCTTATCTGTCATCGCAAATTGTTTCACCAACAATGTCAGGTTATAAGTTTTGCAATATTAAGTCTTATGCTAAGATTGTGTTGAAACAATTTATCTAAGCCAATTAGATTTAGACCAATAATTCTTTCGTTGTGTACTTCTAAGGGAATTGATTTGTATTTTGCCTTATTCTGACGGCAAATAGATGGTCATCATTTTACAAATTTCAAGCGACGAGAATTGATTTAAATAATTCCTGTCGGCCATATTGGATCCGCCATTTTGTATTTTGAAAATCCAATAGCAGATTCATAATCAGCGACCCCAAAAACCCCTGAGTAACAAGTTTCAAGCGAATCTGGTAAATTTAAATAATTTCTGTCGGCCATATTGGATCCGCCATTTTGTATTTTGAAAATCCAATAGCAGATTCATAATCTGCGACCCCAAAAACCCCTGAGTAACAAAGTTCAAGCGAATAGAGTAAATTTATAAAATTTTCGTAGGCCATATTGGATCCGCCATTTTGAATTTTGAAAATCCGTTTGCAGATTCATAATCAGCGACCTCAAAAACCCCTGAGTAACAAAATTCAAGCGAATCGAGTAAATTTTTAAAATTTTCGTCTGCCATATTGGATCCGCCATTTTGAATTTTGAAATTCCGAGTACATATTCGTGATGAGAGACCTCAAAAACATGTAAACACTAAGTTCTATTACATTTCATAGCTATTGCCTGAATCGGTGCACTATAAAAAAAATTAATTAATTTTTTCTTAAATTAGCGCCATTTTGAAGCCGCCATTTTGTTTTTTTATTTCCGCTATTGCATATTTTGAAAGTTTAATAAGTTTGTGCCAATTTGTGACACTTGTATTCATTTGAAAAAAATGTTTTCAGTAAGAAATAATTATTTAAAAAAAAAATTTTCATTTTTTTCGCAATTTGGTGCACAAAATTTGCCATATTTAATTTTCTATGCGATAAATTTAAAATCTGAGCACGGAATCTTGTAGAGCGACCCCGAAAACATAAAGAAACGCTTCAGTTATTTTCAGGGAGCATGTTTAGTATATAAAATTATATCTTAAAGTCAACACAAAATTTCAAAGGTTTCAGGCGTTAATGGGTTAATATCAAACTATAGATCAGAAATCGGCGGTGTTGCACATCCCCCCATGTTTCCCATCACTCCACATCACCCTACTTTTTCATTTTTAAATTTTTTTGTGTTTTTAACTGTTTTTATATTTTACTTAAAATTTTTTTATAACATTAAAATTAGTCGACCTCCACGTGGTGAGCGTAATCATCGACCCCGAAAACCTCCGAGTGAGTAATTCTATGCAATTTCATCGATTTTTAAAAATTTTATCCGCCATATTGGATCCGCCATTTTGAATTTTAAAAATTGAACTTTATATTCGTAATCAGCTACCCCAAAAACCCCCGAGTGAGTAATTTCATGCAATTTTATCGATTTTCAAAAATTTTTATCCGCCATATTGGAACCGCCATTTTGAATTTTTAAAATTAAACTTCATATTCGTAATCAGCGACCCCGAAAACCCCCGAGAAGTAATTTTTAGATGATTTAAATCAAGTTTTGAATATTGATGATGCATTTGCTATTTATCAAGTATTTTGCTCTGATTTTTCTGCCATTTTGAATTTTCAAGTTGTCAAGTACACAGTTCGAAAGTACAACTATTTTATCCACCTATAGCATATATGAGACCCGCCCAAAAAAATCTTATTGATGTGAAAAGCGTTGTTTCAAAAAAAAACCTTACGATTTTTTCGGTATTTTCTCCATTTTGGGCGCCATATTGGTTTCTCTGATGGTCGAAATGCTTTTTTGACCCCGGATTCTGAAAGAGCGGACCTCAATACCCCCTAGTACCAAAGGGTTTTTAAAAGTCTAATCATTTAGAATAAAAATTCTTACCTTGAACTTCAGTAAAAAATGTTGAACATTTGGGCGTTAATAGGTTAAAGTAAACATCTTGACTGTAAATAGTTGACAACTTCTGAGAACAATCTAAATCATCAATTAAATTTTCGATATTTATAATATCGTTAATATTTAAAAGCATCAAGTCCTTTTTTCTGAACAACATTTAAATAATGCCTCATATAAAACTCAACTAATAATTATAAATGTTTTAATATGTTTAAAACGTCTTTATTGGTGGCTCGAATATTTGCTCTTAAATATAAAATATATTCTGCTAATGTTTCTTTTGAAGCATTGTCTGGAATCTCGTCAACAACTGAATTCTCGATCTCGTTATCAGAATTGTCTCTAGGATCAGGATCTTCCGAATCGCCAGGATCAGGATTTTCAGAATCGTCACTAGGATCAGGATTTTTGGAGTTTTCACCTGAATTAGAATTTTTCGAATCATCGTTAGGATCTGGATCTTCAGGATTACATGGAAGACGATTATTATCTGAGTCAGAATCATTAAACGTCGATTTGGAAGTCTGTTCACTTTGCTTAAATTTTCTAAATACATTCCCTTTTGTTGCAATCCCTCTATGATTCCGATAAACATGTCAACGCAAAGAATTACAGCAATGATAAATTTTATTACATAATTTACAGTTAAATGTAAATTTTTCAGTATGATCATTTCTTGTTACATGTTGGCAGCATTAAGATAAAATTTTTAAGATAATATTTATGAGCGATTCCACGTCAAGTGATCAAGGGGTCGTACGGTGCAATGTTTATTTTGAAAATTCGTTACTCTTAAACAATTAAACATGGAAATTTGACCGAGTACAGTTTCGAAAGGTTTTTTCATGCTCTTTTGATTGGAAATAAGCATTTTGAAAAAAAATTTTTTTGACCAAAAAAAATCAAAATTAAAAATAAATTTTATTTTTTGGGGGGAAGGCTACGATTTTTTTTTAAACGAAAGCTGAGGTTTTTTACTAAAAGAACATATACATGCGAAAATGGGACTAGAATGTTTAAACACTAAAAAAAGATATTTCTATTGACCGGAGTGCTAAAAACCCGGTTTTTGGCTCTGTTTGGTAGAAATATCTTTTTTTCATTGTTTAAACATTCCAGTCCCATTTTCGCATATATATGTCCTTTTAGTAAAAAACCTCAGCTTTCGTTTAAAAAAAATCGTATCCTTCCCTCCCAAAAATTAAAATTTATTTTTAATTTTGATTTTTTTTTGTCAAAATTTTTTTTTTTAAATGCTTATTTCCAATCGAAAGAGCATGAAAAAACCTTTCGAAACTGTACTCGGTCAAATTTTCATGTTTAATTGTTTAAGAGTAAAAAATTATCAAAATAAGCATTGTACCGAAAAACCCTAAACTTTCACCCCCTCCCCCTCGAAAAATATTGGACTAGGTTAAAAAATATTTTTACCAAAAATCACTATCCACTAGTACTACAAAAGCCCCAAGTTTAGGCACGATTGGAGAAAAAAATTTTTCCACCTTGATCACTTGACATGGAATCGCTCTTATACGTGTTTTATAAATTAATAAGTAGAATTTCAAAAAAAAAAATTTTGGCCTTATTTTGGAGATACTACTTTGGAATTTTTACAGAAAATTCTCCTAAATGTGTACTTTTAAGAAATATTTTTGTTGATTTTTTTAATTGGGTACCACATAGTTTAAAAAATTAAAATCCTCGGCTAAAGCACAATGTATCCAGTCACTGATTATTTTTAAATTTGCTTGAAATTTAGTCATTATGCGTTTCTGAGACAGTCACTACGAATGTAATGTTAAATTTTCGAAATTCAAAATGGCAGGATACATTGTGCTTCAGCCGGAATGATGCGCCATCCAGGATTTTAATTTTTTTTAACTATGTGGTACCCAATTAAAGAAATCAACCAAAATATTTCTTATTAGTACACATTTAGGAGAATTTTTTATAAAAATTCCAAAATAATATCTCCAAAATAAGACACACATTTTTTTTTGTTTTTTTGGCAAAATGTTTTGAAATTCTTTTTATTAATTTATGAAACATGTATAAATTTCATTTAAATCGATCCAGTGGTTTTCAAAAAAAAATGTTTCATTTTCTTTTCCCCCTTCTTAACTCTTACAAAAATACATTTTTTGAAAAAATATTTAGTAAAAAATTGTATCTTAATGCTGCCAACATGTAACAAGAATTTTAAATTTTTTTTAGCAGGGGCAGATTTTGCATGCTTACTCCGCTAGGCCATTTGGATGTCCTATAATTTCACTAGGATATATGTAAATATTTATTATCCTAAAAATATTCTTCCAAATGAGAAAGAAAGTTTCTACGTTTATTTTTGTAGCGTTATAAACGAATTGGATGTAAAGTCACTGTCTGAATATTTTTTGACTCACAAAAAATATTCTTCAATAATTTTTTTTAAGTAAATTTTAAAATAGATTAAACGCCTTTTTTCTACTTTTGGTCCTTGCGAAAGTCTTCTTCGCCTCCTCAAGGGCAGTTTGGAAGACCCTGCAAGTTCCACTTTCCGCAACGTGTTGAACGTTTTTCGTTTCTGGGAACTTCTCCTTACACAAAAAGCAAAAAGCATTTCTCTTGCAATCCACAGCCTTGTGATCGATTTCATCGCACTTAAAGCACGCAGTCGATCTATCCGTTATGTTACATTCTCTTACTAGGTGACCGTAGCCGAGGCATCGATGACTCCTCACTATCATAAGCCTCCTTCTGATCGGGCATGACATAAAACCAATTTTTATGCGTCCCAGCACCTCCAGCTTTTCAGCTTGATCCTGGTCTGTGACCACAACTGTGAGTTTCATCCCTCGCTTGTTAGTTCCAAAGACCGTCACTTTTCTGCTTTCTGCCCGTTAACTTATGAGACCCGATAGTGCCTCCTGCACCTCGTCCTCCTAAGTAAGGCAATCCAGGTCGCGAATCTCCAGAGTAATCTTTCGGTCCGCGTTCTGTACCTTACCCAAACCAGCCGCCGACTTCGCCGTACTACCATGACTTGTTGTTTGGCTTCGGTATCTTAGAAGGTGCTTTCTTCTTTTTCTTTACCTCCTTTGTCACCTCTGGACTACATTCACTTTTCTTCCTTTTCTTAGAGCACTTCAGCACGACCTTTGCTTGGAATCGCTCTCGTTTTCTCTTCCGATCCTCACGCATCTCTTCCGAAATGGACATACTGTGGTAGAAGCGCGCATCCTGCTCCTTCGCGGCTTTATGTTTCTGTCTAACCTCCTGTACAATTTCTGTCAGGTTCTTCAGACCGTTTTTAATCGTCATATTGTCGTTCGTCTGTTCCTCGCATGACTCCAGCATCTTGCGTACTTCCTCCTCAATCCTTTCAATGCAAGCCGCCTCCTCCTCTCGCAGCTTAATACAAGTGTCCCTGTCCTGATTATCAATAGCGATAGCATCAGCAGAAGCGTTGCTGAAAACGCTAATGCAGCTGCCCACACTTGAATCGCTACCTTTTCTGGGTCCTAGTACACCACTTTCGTCTACTTGGATTCTTTCTAGGGTGATCTGTGGAATCTTTAAAGCGTTTTTGAACTCCTGCATCCACGGGACACCGGCCATCGCCCCCACGCTATGAACTTGACGATCGGAACCGGAGAGGGATTTAGCCGAAGCATTACCCTGCAGCACAGTGGGCCAGAATCGCTAGCTTTTGGCCAAAATTAATAATTCTCAAAAAGCGTGAAATTTATGCCTACTAAATATGCTATCTATTGTTTTTAGGGTCGCTGATTACGAATATGATGTCAGATTTTAAAATTCAAAATGGCGGGTAATTATGTCAGACATAAAATTAAAAAAATTATTCAATTTTCATTAAACTTTATGTCAAGGAGGTTTTTGGGGACGCTGATTACAAATATTAAGTCAGATTTTAAAGAAATCCAAAATAGCGAATTCAATATAGCAGTAGACATCAAATTAAAAAAATTATTCAATTGTCACGAAACTTTATATCAGGGGGTTTTAGGAGTCGCTGATTACGAATATGAAGTCAGATTTTAAAATTCAAAATGTCGTGTTTATTTATTTTTTATTATGCTTCGAAGCATAAAATTAACATAAATAAATCTGCCATTTTTTATTTTTTAAATCTGACTTCATATTCGTAAACAGCCACTCCGAAAATCTCCTGATATAAAGTTTCATGAAATTTAAATACAATTTTTTTAATTTTAAGTCCCCCATATTGGATCATATAATTATTTTAAAATATTTAACAAACTATTTTTATCTGTAAATATCTCACTCTAAGCTATTTTATATATTTAGGGATCCAACAGCCTAAAACTTCTCTTTAAATGTTTTTGAAAATTATTCCTTACATACTTGCATATGTTTAAAATAAGAAAAAAAATCATTTAAGTAAAATAAAGAAATTGACTTTTGGTCTCTTTTAGTAGTGAAGTTCTCTGATTGGTTTGCGTCTGAAAAAGAATTTCTATACTTAAATTCGATTAATATAGTTTTCACAACTAACAAAAAGCGTAAAACGAGTTTAAAGCGTTAAAGGTAAAACTTTCGAGCCCTCTAAATCTACCTTTTCAAAACATTTCATTTATATTTAATAAAAAAAACACACAGTCAACCTGCTTAATCTGAGCTATTTTAAACAAAAATCAATGTTGAAGAATTGCATTTATGTTTAAGATGCTGTCTTTAAAAAAATTAAAATTGTATGGTCATACAAAATATTTACGACAAATTTTTTTTTAATTTTTTTCTTATTAAAATCAAAATGGGCAAAAAGGAGCATATGTGAGTTACAGTATGCTATCTAAGGAGTAATTTGTCATATTTCTCATTTAATTTGGTGGTGGAAATCGAGGGAAACATTTATTTAAATCAAGTCACGTACGAAATTTTATATATAAGTATTTATTCAATGAGGTGTAACTTAATTTCAAATTAATTAGGAAGCTGTAATTATTGATTAACAAACTTTCATCTTATATGTTAATAAAAAAGTGCCTCTTTATGCCATTTAAAAAAATTGTAAATAAAAAAATGCGTTAAATATTCATAGAACGCTAGAAATTTAAAAAATAAAATTTATTGTTCGAAAGGTTGTATAATTCTTCTCAATACACTACCGTCGGGAATTATCGGTACGGCTGTATGCGCACGGCCCAAAAACATACCAATCTTTAAATCACGATTTTTTTGTAAATTCAAATGTCAGAAAATTAACAAATATACCATTCAAAAGAGTTCAAAAATCTTAATCGGTTAGCGAGATATCATTATAAACGGCAGAGCATTTTTTTATTATTGTTTATACTCCTGCCCTATTGGCCTTACGCACTTTGACAAGAGTCCCCGAGAAATACTTTTTTGGATTAAGCATAACCATTCTACTTAGAAATTTTCTATACATTAACCTAATTTGCGTCTACAGCCGACTTTATTAGGAGTACTTGAATTGCGCATGGACCACCCGTCAATGGGTTTTCTTCTCGCCAGAGAAGAGGGAAACTGTAGAAAACCTCTCCTGAGTACAACCGGTTTATCGACAGTCGAGTTCTAATGGTGTGTACCAGACAATAATCGACGGTGCACATCATTATACCTCGATGACAAACCTCCCGCTCAGATTGTCTCACATGCCGGAAAAATACCAAGCCAAGTGGGCGCGAACCAAGGATACTTATACCCTTGGCCCTTAAACGACCGCCAATGCGTGGCATCTATCCGACTAAGCCAATCTGTCGGTTAAACGGCAGAGCATTTTCAGCCAAAAACCGTTCAAAATCGACTCAGTTTTTTCACAAATTATATTTTTTCATTTAAAATATTTGATTCATTACGAAAAATGTTAATGTACTTATTAACCCTTTAACGCCCAGCGGTTTCGATCGAAACCACTTTTGATTTCTAAAATCTATAACTTCGACAAAAATTAAGATATTTTTGATTTCTAAACGCTGACGACCCACAAATTTATAAACATTTTTTTAAAAAATTTACATTTTAAAAAATAATTAACAATTTTGTAATTACAACAATAATAAAAAAAAATTTGTTGCAAAATTTGCAACAAACTTACAAATTCGAAAATAAAAGGAAACAAAGCTACTGAAAATTGTTACTCGGGGGTTTTCGAGGTCGCTGATTACGAATTTGATTTCAGATTTTAAAAATTCAAAATGTCGGTTCCAATATGGCGGACATCATTTTTAAAAACTGATTTAATTTGCCTGAAAATTGTTACTCGGGGGTTTTCGGGGTCGCTGATTACGAATTTGATGCCAGATTTTAAAAATTCAAAATGGCGGATCCAATATGGCAAACATCATTTTTAAAAACTGATTCAATTTGCCTGAAAATTGTTACTCGGGGGTTTTCGGGGTCGCTGATTACGAATTTGATGCCAGATTTTAAAAATTCAAAACGGCGGATCCAATATGGCGGACATCATTTTTAAAAACTGTTGCAATTTGCCTGAAAATTGTTACTCGGGGGTTTTCAGAGTCGCTGATTACGAATTTGATATCAGATTTAAAAAATTCAAAATGGCGGATCCAAAACGGCGGACATATTTTCTAAAAATTGATTTTATTTGCCTGAAAATTTGTACTTGGGGGTTTTCGGGGTCGCTAATTGCGAATTTTAAATCAGGTTTAAAAAATTTAAAATGGCGGACATATTTTCTAAAAATTGATTCAATTTGCCTAAAAATTGTTACTCGGGGGTTTTCGGGGTCGCTGAATACGATATTGATTTTAATTTTTCAAAATGTAAAATAGCAGTTTCAATTTAGTGTATAAAATGTCCAAATAAAAACGATATCAAAAGAAAATGTTCGTCTACCTTCGTGATAATGTGAAAAAACAAATGCCTAACGCGAAACCAGAATCATAATGATTAATGAAATATTCATTACTATATTCGTAATAATCAGAAAAACAAATGCCTAACGCAATGACGAAATTAACCCTTTCAGTCCCATAATTAGAAGAATTAAAAAATATCTACAATAGGTATAGTACCTATGGTCTTCGGGGTCGCTGATTACGAATCTGGAATCAGATTTTCAAAATTTTGAAAATTCAAAATGGTGGAGTCAATATGGCGGACGATAAAGTAAAAAATTAATCAAATTTACTTGAAAGTTGTCACTCGGGGGTTTTTGGGGTCGCTGATTACGAATCTGGAGTCAGTTTTTCAAAATTCAAAATGGCGGATCCAATATGGCAAACAAAATTTAAAAATGAAACAAATTTGCTTGAAAATTGTCTCTTGGGGGTTATTGGGGTCGCTGATTACGAATCTGAAGTCAGTTTTTCAAAATTCAGAATAGCGGATTCAATATGACGGACGATAGATTAAAAAATTAATCAAATTTACATGAAAGTAGTCTTTCGGTGGTTTTTGGGGTCGCTGATTTCAAATCTGGAGTGAGTTTGTCAAAATTTAAAATGGCGGATCCAATATGTCAGACTAAATTTAAAAATGAAGCAAATTTGATTAAAAGTTGGCATTCGGAGATTTTTGAAGTCGCTGATACTGAATCTGAAGTCAGTTTATTAAAATCGAAAATGGAGGATTCAATATGTTGGACGAAGAAATAAAAAATCCATCAAATTTGTTTGAAAATTACCGCTTAGGTTTTTCTAGGTCACTTATTACGAATCTGAAGTCAGTTTCTCTAACTTTAAAATAATGGATACAATATGATAGTCAAAAATTAAAAATTGACAATATAGTACTGAATGCTGCTTCTTGGAAGTTTGCGGGGTGTGTAAATACAAATCTGGAATCATTCTTACAAAATTTTTAAATGGCGAATCTAATGTTACGACTATTACAATAATATTTTAAAAAATAGGAGAGTAGTACTGTTTTTTTGTCGTTTGACATTTTCCTTTTTTTTCTCTCGATTTTTTTTTGTTTTTTTGTCATTCGTCTTTTATGTTTCGTCACTTGTCTTTTGTCGTTTGTTACGACAAATATAAAAATATTTAAAGAAAACAAAATTAATAAAAGTATTTAAAAATTAAAAAAAAACATTTAAAACATTTAAAAAAAACAAAAAAAATTAAAAGAAAAGAGATGAAACTCTGCCATTGCCGGTCCCAAGCCCCTATTAAAAAAGAGGAGGGTGTTTCCAAATTCGTAACTTTTTATGTCCGCCATATGGATTTATGGATCCACTATTTTGAATTTTTAAAAACTGACTTTAGATTCGTAATCAGCGACCCCGAAAACCCCCGAGAAACAATTTTAAAGCAAATTTATTTAATTTTTTTGTCCGCCATATTGGATCCGCCATTTTGAATTTTTTAAACTGACTTTAGATTCGTAATCAGCGATCCCAAAAACCCCCGAGAGACCATTCTCAAGCAAAGTTTAATTTTTAATTTTTGTCCGTCATATTGGATCCACCATTTTGAATTTGCATATCTGATTTTAGATTAATATTCAGCAAACCCTGAGAATTTTGAAAACAATTATAATTTAAAGTATATATATGTTACTGATTTAATTTTATTACAGTTAAGTTTAACTTGAAATAATGCGTTGCCGTGTATAAGTTTGTTAATAACAAATAAACATAAATAATATAAATTAATTTGTTAAAAAACTTCTAAACCCTATTTGTAGAAACATAAAAATAAGAAATATGCAATTATTTAAAGTTTTCCTTTAAGTTATGTTAAAAAAATCGGTGGGTTAGAAGGTGGTCGATGTATCGACCACTGAGACTGAAAAGGTTAATCTACAATGATTGACTATATTTGTGAAAATCGGAAAACAAAAGCCTAACATGAGAACGCGATCCAAATAAAATATGAATCTACATTTGTGACAATCCGATAAACAAATGCCTAATGAGAAAACGATGTCAAAATTAAATGTTCGTTTACATTCGTGACTATAAAAAAACAATTGCCTAACATAGACTCTAACATTGGATTAGTAAACAGCGACCCCGAAAACCCCCTACTAACAATTTTTAGGCAAATTGAATTAATTATTAGAAAAGATTTCCGCCATATTGGATCCGCACTTTTCGAATTTTTAAAATCTGACATCAAATTCGTAATCAGCGACCCCGAAAACCCCCCGAGTAACAATTTTCAAGTAAATTGAATCAGTTTTTAGAAAAGATGTCCGCCATATTGGATACGCCATTTTGAATTTTGAAAAAAGGACATCGGATTCGTAATTAGCGCTCCCAAAAACCCCCGAGTAACAATTTTCAGGCAAATTGAATTAATTTTTAGAAAAGATGGCCGCCATATTGGATCCGCCATTTCGAATTTTGAAAATTGGACTTTAGATTCGTAATCAGCGACCCCTAAAACCCCCGAATAACAAATTTCAAGTTAATCTAATCAGTTGTTGAAAATTTGGCGGCCATATTGGATCCGCTATTTTAAATTTTAAAAATTGGATTTCAGATTCATGATCAGCGACCCCTAGAACCCCCAGTAACAAGTTTTAAGCAAATTTAACCAGTTTTTAAAAAAATTGTCCGCCATATTGGATCCGCCATTTTGAATTTTTAAAATTAGACTTCAGATTCGTGATCAGCGACCCCTAAAACCCCCGAGTAAACAAATTTCAAGCTGATCTAAACACTTTTAACAATTTCGTACTTTTGAATCAAATTTTGAAAAAAAATTGAACTTCAAACTCCATTTTTGAGCCGCTATTTTAATTTTTAATTTTCTCTATAGTCCTATCTTCTAGGTTATATATCTATGTCACGTTATTTGTAACATTTGGAATTATTTTTCCGCTATTTCATGGTAGAAAAAATTAAAAATTAAACAAAAATTGGAAAAAAATCGGACTTTTTTTATAAAAAACATTAATAACTTTTTCGTTTATAAATTTTTGACTTTCTTTTTAACGCCATTCGATAGAGCGCATATGGAAACATAAGAAATGATGATTCGTGAATGTTTCTATTTATTTGTAAGTACCGAAATAAGTCCTCAAACTTTATGCCAAAATTTTTGTCCATTTGGGCGTTAAAGGTTTAAGGGCGCAAAATAGGTTTCGCCAGAGTTGTAATCACCTTTGCGCCCATGATGCTAACATAATATTTTTTGTTTTTACTGCATAGAAAGTATGTCATTGAGGGCACGAACGATTAAACGTATTTAACGATTAAATATAGTATTTATTTGTTTAGAACGTAGTAATTAAAAATTAAACAAAACTGAAACAAGAACGGGTAAGATTGACAATTTTTACAACCTAAATGGGAACAAAACCAAATGTGTTATAATTTTTTTACCGAAAATCGAAAAAAAATTGCACATTTTCATAGACAAAATAAAACAAGTTGAAAATGTTTTCATTTTTATAGTTAACATAAAAAGAAAGTCAAAAATATTGCATTTTAATGAAGAAAATCGAATAATTAACATGCGGGCGCAAAATACTTTTCCGCCAGCTCGGAGGTAGGGGAAGCGGGCGCAAAATATTTTGCACCCGCTTCCCTTACTCCTGGGTGGAAATGAGTTACTTTTCGCCCACTCTAAGTGCCCGAAATGACATACTTTCCGTGCCGGAAGGACAAAAATTATTTTATTTAATATCATAAATATAGGAAATAAACTTTCTATAAAAAATATTTTTTAAAATAAATATAGCTTTTTCATTAAATAATTAGTTGTTATTTATTCAAAATTTAAATTCAATCATTAACTCAAAAAAATCAATATTGTTCGCTTTAAAATATTTTAATTTGTTTTAATTATTATTAAGAAATTTAAATTGAGGCCTTGGATCCAATAACTCGCCCGACGCTCGGAGGAACGCGCAACTGCCAGTCAGTGAGCAGTGAGCGCCTCTGGGCCACTTACTGCTACCCGACTTAATAATAATAATAATAATAATAATAATTAAAACAAATTAAAATATTTTAAAGTGAACAATATTGATTTTTTTGAGTTAATGATTGAATTTAAATTTTGAATAAATAACAACTAATTATTTAATGAAAAAGCTATATTTATTTTAAAAAATATTTTTTATAGAAAGTTTATTTCCTATATTTATGATATTAAATAAAATAATTTTTGTCCTTCCGGCACGGAAAGTATGTCATTTCGGGCACTTAGAGTGGGCGAAAAGTAACTCATTTCCACCCAGGAGTAAGGGAAGCGGGTGCAAAATATTTTGCGCCCGCTTCCCCTACCTCCGAGCTGGCGGAAAAGTATTTTGCGCCCGCATGTTAATTATTCGATTTTCTTCATTAAAATGCAATATTTTTGACTTTCTTTTTATGTTAACTATAAAAATGAAAACATTTTCAACTTGTTTTATTTTGTCTATGAAAATGTGCAATTTTTTTCGATTTTCGGTAAAAAAATTATAACACATTTGGTTTTGTTCCCATTTAGGTTGTAAAAATTGTCAATCTTACCCGTTCTTGTTTCAGTTTTGTTTAATTTTTAATTACTACGTTCTAAACAAATAAATACTATATTTAATCGTTAAATACGTTTAATCGTTCGTGCCCTCAATGACATACTTTCTATGCAGTAAAAACAAAAAATATTATGTTAGCATCATGGGCGCAAAGGTGATTACAACTCTGGCGAAACCTATTTTGCGCCCTTAAACCTTTAACGCCCAAATGGACAAAATTTTGGCATGAAGTTTGAGGACTTATTTCGGTACTTACAAATAAATAGAAACATTCACGAATCATCATTTCTTATGTTTCCATATGCGCTCTATCGAATGGCGTTAAAAAGAAAGTCAAAAATTTATAAACGAAAAAGTTATTAATGTTTTTTATAAAAAAAGTCCGATTTTTTTCCAATTTTTGTTTAATTTTTAATTTTTTCTACCATGAAATAGCGGAAAAATAATTCCAAATGTTACAAATAACGTGACATAGATATATAACCTAGAAGATAGGACTATAGAGAAAATTAAAAATTAAAATGGCGGCTCAAAAATGGAGTTTGAAGTTCAATTTTTTTTCAAAATTTGATTCAAAAGTACGAAATTGTTAAAAGTGTTTAGATCAGCTTGAAATTTGTTACTCGGGGGTTTTAGGGGACGCTGATCACGAATCTGAAGTCTAATTTTAAAAATTCAAAATGGCGGATCCAATATGGCGGACAATTTTTTTAAAAACTGGTTAAATTTGCTTAAAACTTGTTACTGGGGGTTCTAGGGGTCGCTGATCATGAATCTGAAATCCAATTTTTAAAATTTAAAATAGCGGATCCAATATGGCCGCCAAATTTTCAACAACTGATTAGATTAACTTGAAATTTGTTATTCGGGGGTTTTAGGGGTCGCTGATTACGAATCTAAAGTCCAATTTTCAAAATTCGAAATGGCGGATCCAATATGGCGGACAATTTTTCTAAAAAATCATTAGATTTAATTGAAACTTATTACTCAAGGGTTTTCGGGGTCGCTGATTACAATTATAATGTCCAATTTTTAAAATTTATTATGGCCGCTCCAATATGACAGACAAATTTTTAGTTGAAATTCAATAATCACGTTTTTTAGGCATTAAAATAGTTAAAATATTTTTAATGTTTTCCAACTTTTACCACGTGGAGGTAAACGTGAACTTAAAAGTCTTTTTTTTATTTTTAAAATAAATTATGTCTTTTTTTAAAATATATTTTTTTTGATTTAATATATTGATAAGTAAAACTAATCGAATTAAAACTGTGAATTATGATTTTTGAAAGGTTTTACAAGAACTGCAAGCTGGAGATAAAAATATTTTTTTTAAAATTTGACCTTGAAATAAGTAATGATTAATATAAAACATATTGAAATGGTATTTCAATAGTCAATATTTAAAATTTAATAATTATAAATAAATTAATAGAATTGAATTTTGTAGATAAAAATAATATAATTTTAATAAAAGTAAAAGTATAGGAAATTCAAAATAAGGTCAACTGAGTACAAATGTACTGAGACAAACACCTAAATATGAAAAAGGCTCAGCTGACTCAAGGCCAAGGTTATGAAAGAAAATAGAAAATTTAATATTTGTCAAGTATAAAAATTGTTTAGAAATTTGAATAAATATTAAAAAGATGAATTATAAAAAATTAACACAATGTTAATTTTCTATTTAAAGTGTATATTTTATTTTTTATAAATAATATTAATTTTATTAATTAAATTATTTAATTGTGTTATGTTGGAATAAATTGAGTAATGGTAAAATTTATATCAATAAAAAAATAAAAATTAATAGATATTGTTAGCAACATTTAAAATCATTATAAGTTTATTATTTAAAGAATTGTTTAAATTTGAAGAAATAAAATAAATTCATAGAGAAAAGTGATTGACAGCTATACAATGGCATTGTTCTCGGGAAAACGTTAGACATTTTGGAGACCAAAGAGAAAGAAAATATATTGCTTTCCTTACTGGTAAAGTTTAAATTGTATTGGTCAAACAAGGATGACGCGTTATGAATTTCCATAAGTAGGGAGAACGATAGCTTCGCGAAACGGAAGTCACGCGGATTTTTCATACTAACCGGAAGGAAATAAGGGCGAATATAAATTCTAGAAGGTTCGGTAGCGTCTTTTGCAGGGTATATAAACAGCGAAATCGAAGGCTTCGCTCTCTCATTTCTATTCTGACACTTGAAAGGGTAAGCATTAACACTTATCTTACAAATACACTTAATAATATTATATACTTGTGATATTCAGAAGTTCGTTGTTCTGCAACTTCCAACCTGTTATTATAAGTTGTAATTATAACAATTACAAATACAATATTATAATCTGGAGATATTCAGGAGTTTGTTGTTTTGCAACTTCCAACCTGTTATTGAAAGTTATAATTATTAACATTTAACACAAATACACTACAAATCGTAAAATTATACAAGAATTGGTTGTTTTACAACTAATATCTTGTTAATTTCAAAATAATTTTGAAAGTCAAGCCCTGGAATTAAAATTTGAGGAGCTCGTTGAATTCTTTTTAACTTTCAACCTCAGTTTTGATTCCTAAAGAAGTAACAAAAGCAAATCGTAAGTTTATTAAATATTCTTATGAGCTGTGTTCATATAGTAATAGGCTATATCGATGTGTCAGTTTGAAAGATTCAATAAATATTAATCCCAGACCACCAAAATTATTATTTATAATAGGAAATAATTAATACATTTGAGGCCTTGGATCCAATAACTCGCCCGACGCTTGAAGGCACGCGCTAATACCAGTCGGGTAGCAGTGAGTGGCCCAGAGGCGCTCACTGCTCACTGACTGGCAGTTGCGCGTTCCTCCGAGCATCGGGCGAGTTATTGGATCCAAGGCCTCATTTGTATTAATTATTTAGTCAATTTTTTTCAGAGAAATAAATAGATTTCTTTGAGTAAATCAAAGTAATATTGAGCATTTTTCGATATTATAATTTATAATATCTAAAGTAAATCAATAATTGCATAATTTATATTTTTGAAGAATATTTATTTGGTTAGAAAATAGTTAATTTACGGAATAGGGAGAACTTGACCTTGTTATTGTAGGCAGGATTTATAAAATTTTATTATTAACTTTTGTTTATAGAATTGTCAAAGAGAAAAAATTGAGTAATTTCCGTTGATAAGTGAAAAGGGAAAACGTTGTAAGGTGAATGAACTTTATTATTTATTTTATTTTGTTTTGTTAATATTGTGTCAGTTTGTATGGAACATAGCAACCGAACTTACAACATTATTTATATATAAAAACTATATCATAAGAAAAGATTTCTTTATAGTTAAAAATTGTGTTAATTATTATAATTTAACTTTAAATTATTAATTTATTATTTTATATATTTATCCTACGAACAGAAGATAGAAAAATTATCTTATTTAGTAGTGGATAAATTAGAAAGAATAAAAAGCTGAATTACCGAATAATTATTGGAGCAGATTCCTCTAATTTGGTTACAAAGCGACAAATTTTCTCAAAAATAAAATATAATATTAATTTAGAGAGAAGTTTAAATTACATAATTTCATTCATAAAATCCTTTTACTATATGTTGTCAAAACAAGATCTTATCAGTTGATATAGTTTGACGTGTGCCTCATTGTTAGAGGATCTTTAAATTTGGGAACAATGTTCTTTTAAATTAAACAATAACATTCTTTCTATTATATCATTCACATGATATAAGAATGAGAATTATCGAATACGTATGTGTGAGATAGTTTTCATGTTTTGAAACACGTGAGTTTACAGAATATCACCGAGCAGTGGGCTTTTAAATCAAAAATAAAGGAAAAATAAATAGATATATGCTTCTCTCGGTCTGTTAACCAATACACGTATGTTTCAATACACATTTCCATTTTTTTAACCTTTAAATTTAAAAATTTTAATAACAAATAAAGAGAAAAAAAATGCATAAAAAATAAAAAAAGAAAAATAAACATAAAAAGTGAAAAAAATATAAAATTTAAATATAAAAAAAAGACTTTCCAGTTTACGTTTACCTCCACGTGGTGAAAGTTGGAAAACATTAAAAATATTTTAAGTATTTCAACCCCTTGACTGCCGATGGCAAAGATCTTTGCCATTTCGGACTTTGCTCTGACTGCCGGAAAACTGACAATCTTTGCCATGATAAAAATTGATGTAAAAAAGTTAAATATGGCTGAAAATTAAAAATAAAATGATTTCTAAAAAGTCAACGCTATGCAGAATGCGACGCACGTTTCTGTTTTTAAATTCAATGAATTATAAAAATGTTATAAATTTTTAAAAACAACACTTTTAGCAAATTTTTCAAAATCTTTGCCATGGACAATACAATGCATTTTTATTTTAAAAATGTCTAAAATCGCCTAAAATTTATTACTCGGGGGTTTTTGGGGTCGCTGATTATGAATATGATGTCGGTTTTTCAAAATTCAAAATGGCGGATCCAATATGGCGGACGAGTTTTGTAAAAATTAATTAGATTCACCTGAAACTCTTTACTCGGTGGTTCTTGAGGTCGCTGATTACAAATATGATGTCGGTTTTTCAAAATTCAAAATGGCGGATCCAATATGGCGGACGACTTTTTTAAAAATTGATCCAAAGTACCTGAAATATGTTACTTAGGGGTTTTCGAGGTCACTGATTACGAATATGATGTCGATTTTTCAAAATTCAAAATGGCGGATCCAATATGGCGGATGACTTTTTTAAAAATTGATCCAATTTACCTGAAATTTGTTACTCCGGGGGTTGTCGGGGTCGCTGATTACGAATATGATGTCGGTTTTTCAAAATCCAAAATGGCGGATCCAATATGGCAGACATTTTTTTAAAAAATTTTTTGATTCGCTTAAAAATTATCATTCGGAGGTTTTCGGGGTCGCTGATGACTAATCCGATGTCAGTTTTTTAAAATCCAAAATTGCGGATCCAATATGGTATACTGTGGAGTTCCACTTCACCCATGAACTTATAGGAAAGGTGAAATGCGTTAGGACATTTCAATGGAATTTCAATTTTTGCACTCTCTTTATAGCTGTTCTATCAAACCGGCATTTGTAAAATTTGTTCTGCTTTTATGATAAAAAAAAATTAAAAAAAAATGTCCGCAATATTGGATCCGACATTTTGAATTTTTAAAAACAAACATCCGATTCGTCATCAGCGATTCCGAAAACCCCCGAGTGATAATTTTCAGGCGAATCCAAAATTTAAAAAAAAATGTCCGCCATATTGGATTCGCCATTTTTAATTCTGAAAAACCGACATCAGATTCGTAATCAGCATACCGTGGAAATCCACTTTACGCATAAACTTATTGGAAAGTTGTAGTAAGTAATAAGTTTCAGGCAAATTGGACGAATTTCTATTTTTGGCATTCTGGGCACATTTAGTGTTTTTCAGCCGCACAGTGGGTCAAATAGCACTTTTCAGGGACAAAAATCTAGCGCTCTTTCAATTTTTAACGGATTTTGTTAATTTTTGTTTTAAATAATCTTGAGTTTCCGCAGAATACAATACGTCTGCTAATAATTTATTTGATCTAATTGTTTATTTATTTATTTAACAACAGTGTAGACGAAAAGTGTTAAAAGTGTCCTAAATTTGAATTTCACTTAAAATTGACATTCCGAGATGTAGTTAATTAGAACCAAAGTTATAGCACTTTAAAAAAAACAAAAATTTTGAAAATGCCATATTTTTGGTAATTTTTAAAATTTTGAAAAAATATTTGGTGGAGTTGTTTATTACTATAAAAGTAATACATTTACAAAATTACAGCCAAATCCCAACAAGTCATAAAAATAAGTGTGTTGAACTGACGTGGAATTTACCCATACCGTCGAGAATCTTAAGGTAGTACGCTCGCTACAGTCACTCTCAAAAGTAAATTTTAACCCTAGAAGGAGTACGTTAGTTTACTCACCCTCTAAGGAGTAACTGGGGTGTCCCGACACCCCACGCTTTAAACTTGTTTTATAAGGATTATATTTGACGTAAAAAAAATTTATTACAATGAATTGATTGGTTTTTTAGTAAGGAATACAATAATATTATTCATATTTTGATAAATTAAAAAAATTTTGAAGAAAAACCATAAAAACCCAAAAAAACACCAAAAAATTGCAAAATTGACTTTTTTCACAAAAACGTTGTAGTTTTTTAAAAATTTGACTAATTTTAAAACTATATTAGGTTTTTAAAGTTAAATAAATACACTTTTAGGGGAAAAAATTAGTTTTTGTATTACTTCCAAAAAACATAATTATTTGAACATCTGAAGTGAATGAAATTAAAGACAATTGACGAATAGTGAAAATCATAAAAATGAACTATAAAATGGACTTAAACAATTAATATTTACTAAAAATGGTGTTATAAATTTAATATTTTACAAACTTAATATATCTGAATATATTAACATTAAAATTAATAACTTATGAAATGATTCTGTAAATTAATATTTAATCAAAGTTTTAATTAACAATTCTTAATAACTATAATATATGTTAAAATATTATTAACAATATAGTATTTATAATTTAAATTTGACTGTCATATACTACATTTTTCTGTATTAGAATTTAATTTCTGACTGTAGAGAGAGCACAGAAATTTTTAATAATAATCTTAACTCAAATTTCATAAGTTGTTACAAATGCAGAATGTCTATTTTTCATAAAAATAGAATTTTTGTATAAAAATGTTTCTTTTTTATAAAATACAACTTTTTCATGCATAACCTATCAATTTATACTTCATCAGATGATTTTAACTGATTTAAAACGATTTTTTAAAAAAATTTGAATTTACTTATGTTGACAATTTTTCTAACGTTAGGGAGTAACTGGGGTGTCCAGACACCCCAGACGTATTTTAACAGGAGATAGAGCTCTTCCTAGAGCAAAACTTTTGGCGGCACAAATAGGTGTCAAAAGATAGTGGTTCAAACTAAATTATCAACAAGTTTTGAGCGTAAAAAAATTATTGGTTAAGCCATGGGAATACTTTGAATTTTGCTTGGGGTGTCCAGACACCCCAGTTACTCCTTCTAGGGTTAATAAAATGCTATAGTATGGTGCAGTTACTGTAGCATTTTTTTGCTTGGACTGTACTGAATACATAGTCAGACCTATTTACAGACACACTCACACAAGTATACTATGTAGATTAGAATATTATATTATATTATATCTTTTAACTGAAACGGTTAATATCGTTCACACTGTTCCTGAACCAAAAAAAAGTTTGACAAAAATGGATCTAAAATCTGGTTGTTCGAAATGTTTCTGCATCATATCAAAAGTAAAAATCCGTTGAGATCAAAATCCTAGCTGATCCTTTTTTCGAGATATCAATACATTTACATGAAAATTTTTGCAAAACGTTAAAATTAAAACTTTGTAACTTCATGTAGGCAAACTAATCACGCAAAAAGTATCTGAAATATTTTTGTATGTAAATATATGTAATTACATTTAAAATAAGACCTCAATGAAAAAAATTGACTGATATTTGTTAAAGATATGGTGTTCTTTGTATACCATGCTCACAGCAATTTATTGTATTTGATAAAAATAACCTTCTGTTGTTTTATTTTAATACAATTTCATATTAAGATTATTTAAACTTGATTTTTTATATAAAAAGTGTGTTGCTGCTTTATTATTTGCAGGATTTCACATAAGAATTACTATGGCTTTATAGTGTCGGTAGTCGGACACTTTTGTGTTTTTTATTAAATTAATTTTAATGCATTCTGATAATTACTTTAAAGAATATACTGGTCGAATGTGTGAAGTTTATATTTTATGAAGAAAGGTAGTGTTATTGTACATTATATTTAAACAAAAGGTTTTTTATCTTTTACTTTAAAAATCATAGTGTCCAACTATAAATACAACCATTATCGAGTAGCGTAATGAGTAGCACAAAGTTTTGTTGATAATTAATCATAAATATTAAAACTTATAAGATTTAAGTATTATATTATCAACTTTTAATAAGCTTTAATTCAAATTTTCAGCAGTAAGCAATTAAAAAATTATTTCCCACTACTGAAGCTTTCGTGATTTTTCATTAAAATGCTTTAACTATATTTTATTAAATACTCAAGTATTTGTAACAAATTAATATGATTTTTAATCGTGAAAAACTCCTTTAATTGATGTTCTCAAACAAGCAGTAACTATTTGTTATTTAAAGAAAAAATGCATAATATAAGAACTAGAGGTGTGCAAAATTCGAATCGAGAGAAAATTCGATTCGAACTTGTCAATTCGAAATTCGAAGGTTCGAATTTTCACAACTCGACTTGGTCTACTTTCGATTCGAATCAGCCAATTCGGAGTTTCGAATTTCTAAGTGCTCAACTCGACTCGATTTTCGAATAATATCGGCCAATTTGAAAATCGAAGTTAGACTTTCGAATTTCTATGTAATGTGATATGATGTGTTGCAGTATGTTGTGTTTCGAATTGGACGAATTTATTCGAAAATCGAATCGAGTCGAGCAATTCGAAAGTCGAAACTTCGAATTGGCCGATTCGAATCGAAAGTAGACCGAGTCGAGTTGAGCAATTCGAAATTCGAAACGCCGATTTTCGAATTGACTAGTTCGAATCGAATTATCTCCGATTCAAATTTTCTGTTGTCGACTCGATTAATGTTCAGTTTGACTCGATTAAATGCACACCTCTAATAAGAACGTATCCTTAAGTGTCCAACTAGGGGAATGTGGGGCAAAGTGGGGACCCTAACGTAATAAATTTTTTTTTGTATTTGTCTACATAATATGTCTTATTGTTTGTATTTTTTCAATCAAGAAAATAAAATTTTGTGCAGATATTATTAAAATATAATTAATACACTTAAAAGAAATATAAAGGTTACGAAAATATTACCTGAAATATCAAAAAAGTTCAAAACCAACTTTTAACCAATCTTTATATTGAAAAACCCCGAAATTTTGATAAATATTAATCAATTTTCTTTATTTAGGTCTTATTTTAAATGTAATGATATATATTTACATATAAAAAATATTTAACCCCTTCGCAGTCAAGACCAAAATCTCATAAGTGGGCTCAAAATGTCGACAACTTATTAGAAAACTAAAATTTGCGCAAACGAGTATACTATTGTATTTGACATCGCTGATTACGAATCCGGTATCAGATTTTCAAAATTCAAAATGGTGGTTCCAATATGGCGGACAACATTTTCTAAAATTCATCGGATTCACTTGAAACTTTTTACTCGGAGGTTTTCAGGGTCGCTAATTACGAAACCAATTTCAGATTTTAAAAATTCAAAATGGCGGATCCAATATAGAGGACGAAATTTTCTAAAATTTATCAGATTTACCTTTATTTATTTTGTTTTTTTATATTTTTTTCTTTTTGTTCTTATATTGGATTCGCTATTTTTAAAACCGATATTACATTTTTAATCTACGACATAAATAAATCCCAAGTAACAACTTTTAAGTAACTCTGATAAATTTTTTAAAATGGCGATAACAATATTCGAAACGCCACATTGTATTTTAAAAATCATATGCTAGATTGGTATTCAGCGACCCTGAAAACCCCCGAGTAACGAGTTTCAAGTGAATCCGATGAATTTTAGAAAATGTCTGCCATATTGGATCCGCCATTTTGAATTTTCAAAATTTGATACTAAATTTGTAATCAGCGACCCCAAAAACCTCTAAGTAACAAGTTTCAAGTGAATTTGATAAATTTTTTTAAAAGTCCGCCATTTTGAATTTTCAAAATCTGATATCGGATTCGTAATCAGCGACCCCGAAAACCCCTGAGTAACAAGTTTCAAGTGAATCCGATGAATTTTTAAAAATGTCGTCCGCTATATTGGATCCGCCATTTTGAATTTTTTAAATCTGAAAACGGATTTGTAATCAGCGACCCCGAAAACCCCCGAGTATAAATTTGTGGACAAATTTGTGTGTTTTTGTAGCCAAAAATCTGCTTGCGTCTATACACGTCATCGACAGTTTGAGCCCACCTGCACTATGACGTGTATACATCGACTGCCAAGGGGTTAAGATACCTTTTGCGTGATTGGATGTCCTACATGAAGTTACAAAGTTTTAATTTAAACGTTTTTCAAAAATTTGCATGTAAATATATTGATAACTCGAAAAAAGGATCAGCTAGGATTTTGATCTCAACGGATTTTAACATTTGGTCTGATGCAGAAACATTCCCGACAACCAGATTGTGGATCCATTTTTGTCAAACTTTTTTTTGGTTCAGGAACAGTGTGTGTTAAATCTTTTTGTTCTAAATTTTTCAAATATTCATTTATAATATATTAGTTTTTGAATACAATCTATAGAAAATTTTAGAAGTTATTAGAAGAAATGTGCCATTTATATGCAATCTTTATAGGTTAACCATGTTAACCATGTTTTAAAATTGTGCAAGTTTATAGATCTTGTTATTAACTATTCAGATTTTAAATTTCAGAGAATTCTATAGAAAAGTGCGATCGCGAGAGTACTACCTTAATACACAACAAGTAAGTTTGGCTTAGTGGTAAGACTCATGATTACTATGCACATAGTTCAGGGTTCGAGTCCACCTTTCTGAAATGTTTTTTCTAAATTATAAAATTATTCTAATTTTATCTGAATATTACCTTAACATTACGTTAATATTACAGTGTAAGATTACGTTAATATTAAAATTTACAGTCTAATATTACCTTAATATTAGGTAATATTCTCTTAAGGGGGCAACCCTAGTTGTAGCGCACGAAACTTGACCATTTTCATAAATTAAATAAAAAAATCCACTAACATTTTTAAATAAAACAATTTTTTGTCTAAAAGTACATAATTTAAACTACAAATTCCGATAAAAAATTTTAAAAAACATTTAAAAATGGAGGCGTGGTGCGCGATCTTGTCGAGGTCTGCATAAAAAAGGGGTTTGCTGTGACTACGAATATAAGGAGCTGCTTCATCTGAAACACAAAATTCAAACGAATTTAGTTAAAGTAGAAGATAATCTAGTCTTTAATCAAAGATTTAAAATAAATTCATTTTTGACAAAATGGCAACTCCTCAAATTCAACTTTTCGATTTTCAAGAAAAAATGTTTTTCAGCTGTAAAAAAAGAGTTTTTCATAAAAAAATAAATCCTTCGATTAAAGACTAGATTATTTTCTACTTTAACTAAATTCTTTTCAATTTTGTGTTTCAGACGAACCAACTCCTTATAATCGTAGTCACCGCAAATTATGCAGACCTCGACAAGATCGCGCACCACGCCTCCATTTTTGAATGTTTTTTAAAATTTTTAATTGGAATTTGTAGTTTAAATTGTGTACTTTTAGACAATAAATTGTTTTATTTAAAAATGTTAGTGGATTTTTTTAATTTATAAAAATGGTCAAGTTTTGCGCGCTACAACTAGGGTTGCCCCCTTAATATATATAAGAACGTAATATTACCTCCAGGAGGACATTTTGATATCCCAGTAAGATCACTGTAAAATTACAGTGTAATATGACGAATCTCTAATGTAATATTACAGTGATGTCAAGATAAGCTTACGTGCTGCTTGGGTACCGCTTCCAAATTATAATAATCCTGACGAGAATCCACAACTGTTTCCACAAGTCGATGCAAATTTACTTCCACCATATGTGTACTCTTCCTTTTCACTGATCTATTACCTCTTTTCCAAACTTCTGCTGCAAGTTGGTTTGATGCTGTATCAGGATATTTAGGCTTTTTGTGTTTTTATATATGTGGTGGATATCTCGTCAAAAGTCAACCCAAAAAAAATGTTGTCCAATTATTCCCAAATTTTTTTTATGATATGCCCTATAGGTTAGTAATTTGTCAGATAAATATTTTTTAATTTTATAAAAAATTGTCGGAGGGGGAGGGGGTAGAAGTTCTGAACTTTTGCGAGACACGCTCCACTTTGATTATTTTTGATAATTAGAGGAAAAATTTTTTTTAAAAATTAGTATATGGGTTTTTTAAATTTTTTCATGGGCTTTCGAATGGCACAGTCTATTTTCACAAAAAATTTTATTTTGACACAAATTTTGAAAAAATAAAAATATATTTTCACTTTTTGCATCTTTGGGTCCATTTTTTCTTTTTCCTTTTATTTTTAAATGAAAGCTGAGCTTTTTTCTGATGAAATACTTGTTTTCCAAAAAAACCGTTTTTTTTGTTTTCGAGAAATGAATTTTTGAATATAGCGCATCACGTCGTCGCACCGCAATTTAATTTATAAAACGTTCCTTTTAACTATTTTCTACATTTTACAGAGTAGAGACTGAGATTAGAACAATATAATGCCTGCATTATATATTTTTTTATATTAAAAAAAATTTTATTCTTTAAAATTTTTAACAAAATTAAATTTTTTTAAATTTTTGACAAAATTTAATTTTTTTAAATTTTTAACAAAATTTAATTTTTTTAAATTTTTAACAAAATTTAATTTTTTTAAATTTTTAACAAAATTTAATTTTTTTAAATTTTTAACAAAATTTAATTTTTTTAAATTTTTAACAAAATTTAATTTTTTTAAATTTTTAACAAAATTTAATTTTTTTAAATTTTTAACAAAATTAAAAAAAAATTTTTAGACTTATTTCTAATTTAAAATTTTTTCCTCTAATTATAAGAAATAATCGAAGTGGAGCGTGTCACGCAAAAGTTCAGAACTTCTACCCCCTCCCCCTTGGACAATTTTTTATAAAATTCAAAAATATTTATCCGACAAATTACTAACCTATAGGGCATATCATAAAAAAATTTGGGAATAATTAGACAACATTTTTTTTGGGTGGACTTTTGACGTGATATCTACTATGTGAGAAAAACATTATTCTTTCCGAGTCAAATAAAAAGAGAAATAATTTCTTTTTAACGTTTCGACGATAACAATCGTCCTCATCAGAAACGATAAGAATCGTGTTTGAAGGCACGTATGGACAGACGAATGTCACGTCGTCAACTCAAACTTTTTGTGTTTTTCATTATTTACCGTATCAATGCCCAATTCATTACACAGGCACACAAAAAAAAAAAGTTGTCTGTTCATTGAACCAGACCTACATGTCTTATAGTATTTTGGCCCCCTGAATACGAATATGAAGTCAGAATTGCTCCATCACCCTCTGTTTTTTTTAAATCGAAGAAACTACCCTTAAATCAAAAATTCAAGAACTAAATTAAAAAAAATGAAATAACCGCGATTTCCTTCGGAGTAGAAAAATATATTTATGCGTTTTCTTCTTTCAACAACTCAGAAATAATGTCAAAATTGCTCCATCACCCCCTGTTTTTTTTAAATCTAAGAAACTACCCTTAAATCAAAAATTCAAGAACTAAATTAAAAAAAATGAAATAACCGCGGTTTCCTTCGGAGTAGAAAAATATATTTATGCGTTTTCTTCTTTCAACAACTCAGAAATAATGTCAAAATTGCTCCATCACCCCCTGTTTTTTTTAAATCTAAGAAACTACCCTTAAATCAAAAATTCAAGAACTAAATTAAAAAAAATGAAATAACCGCGGTTTCCTTCGGAGTAGAAAAATATATTTATGCGTTTTCTTCTTTCAACAACTCAGAAATAATTTCAAAATTGCTCCATCACCCTCTGTTTTTTTTAAATCGAAGAAACTACCCTTAAATCAAAAATTCAAGAACTAAATTACAAAAAATGAAATAACCGCGGTTTCCTTCGGAGTAAAAAAATATATTTATGCGTTTTCTTCTTTCAACAACTCAGAAATAATTTCAAAATTGCTCCATCACCCTCTGTTTTTTTTAAATCGAAGAAACTACGCTTAAATCAAAAATTCAAGAACTAAATTTAAAAAAATTAAATAACCGCGGTTAACTTCTGAGTAGAAGAATATATTTATGCGTTTTCTTCTTTCAACAACTCAGAAATAATGTTATTTCATTTTTTTTAAATTTAGTTCTTGAATTTTAGATTTAAGGGTAGTTTCTCCGATTTAAAAAAACAGGGGGTGATGGACCAATTTTGACATTATTTCTAAGTTGTTGAAAGAAGAATATACGCATAAATATATTCTTCTACTCAGAAGAAAACCGCGGTTATTTCATTTTTTTTAATTTAGTTCTTGAATTTTTGATTTAAGGGTAGTTTCTTCGATTTAAAAAAAACAGGGGGTGATAGAGCAATTTTGACATTATTTCTAAGTTGTTGAAAGAAGAATACGCATAAATATATTCTTCTACTCAGAAGAAAACCGCGGTTATTTCATTTTTTTTAATTTAGTTCTTGAATTTTAGACTTAAGGGTAGTTTTTTCGATTTAAAAAAAAACAGAGGGTGATGGAGCAATTCTGACTTCATATTCGTATTCAGGGGGCCAAAATACTATAAGACATGTAGGTCTGGTTCAATGAACAGACAACTTTTTTTTTTTGTGTGCCTGTGTTATCAACGACAAGTTGAAAAAACTGGGTGCTTCAGTACTCTATTGTGAGACTTATTATACGCATTACTTATGCGAGATATATTGTCATCGACAAGATGAAGAAGCAGTGACCCACATATGTTAATATATATTATAAATTCGGTTGTTCCAATATTCTGAAAAATCTGGAGCATAATACGTAATAGTTATGTCTTCTATAAGAGCTTCCTCTTTGCTAACATCCTCTATGATATTTATTAATTGCATATAATAACGTTTGTAAAATGGTGATGTTACAAAAATTGCATTACTTTTTTTGTAAAGCATCTCAAATTCCCTGTCCAGCTTTAATTCATTAATGATATTTTCTATCTCATTGACTTTAATCACCAAGTCATTTATTTTGTCATCTGTCGTCGATGAAATCATGCCAATCAATGTAAGAAATAGAGTTTCTCCTTTAGATTCATCCTTTTGGGGTTAAAACTTTCACGAAATCTTCGAAAATCGTGTCCAACTCTTCCATATTTCGACTTAAAAGGATTAAGCTGCACATATGTAAATATTAAAAGAAATCTTTTAATATTTCTTAAAATTGGGAAATCCTTATTCGGTGCATTATCCAATTTTTTATTAGAAATTAAATAATTGTAAGTCATTATTAAGTAATCGGTGACGGTCATGTTGTTGCATTCTAACATAATCCTGTGTATAAAAAGGCCATGACCAATCCACTACGATTGCCTTGAAGAATGGCAATGGAAATCCTTCTTTGACTATAAATTAGTTGTATCCAGTCGTCACTAATTTGATTGCATTTTGTCTTTCCGTCATCATTATGAAACTCTTCTAATTTTTTGTCGCTTTTAATATTTAAATTTGTTATCGGACTGTTCAAATAAGTAATTTCAAATTTATAATTTTGTTTGTGTACTCTGATGATAACAAAATGCATAAATGACAATTGTTTTTGAAATTTTATGGTTCTCTCTCCATGAATAAAAGGTAAGTGAGAACGGACAGATTTAGAACTATCATTTCGATCTAAATCCTCATATTTTCATTCTTATGAATCAGATTCACATTCATACTGAAAGGAATTCATCTCTTTTTCATTATACTTAGTCCTTTTGCAACTTTTATTCTTGTTTGTTGCTTCTTCTTCCTCTTCTTCTTCTTTAAAATCATATATTGTTGTCTTATATATAGTTTTAATTTTCTTTGTAATTAAATCCTCTTCTTTTTTTATTGTATTATTTTCATTGTTTATAACATGCTTTATATTGTTGAGCATCCCATTGTCTCCATCGTGATCTACTAAAAATCCCTCTCACATCGTTATTTCCGGTTGATCTGATATTTTGATAGATTGAAGTTCCGTTGAAGTAAGATTCAATCTCCTCCTACATAAAGAAAGCAATTTTTTATTCGTTGATTCAGTTAAACAGAATAGAGAAAATATTTAATTTTAAAAACTTAAAACATGTAGTAGAGTAGCATTGACAGTTAAGTGGGCCACCCGTCATTTTTGGTTTTACAAGTGACATATCTATTAACCGAAATTTTTGTCTTTTGTTATCAACAGAAGGTCGATTTTCAGTTGGTCATTAAAGTGTGCGACGTACAATTGTGTTCTCCAGCAATTATTGCCAAAAATTATCTACTTTTTCTTTTTTGCTCATTGTAAAAGTTATCGTTGTTTACATAAGTTATTCATCAAATTCAATCGGGTAAGTAGCCTTTATTATAGTATCAGACCTAACCTTAAAAAATTTAAAGAGACTGTTTCATATTGCGCTAGGTGTTGTGACCACGTTATTTTTCGTCAAATTATGCTTGTGAACAGAATTGGGCCGCTGCATTGACGTTCCGTTTCGACATTTAGTGATTTTGAATAAACTAATAAAGTGGTTCTATGAATTGATTTGTATTTTTTAGCAATCATGACACCAAGAAAGGCTAAACCGACTGGCTGTGAACTCCTTGTCTACGACAAATTACTTTATACTATAAATTAAATAAACATTAATAAAATTTCGAAACGCACTGCTTGTGTTAGGTTTTACAATACTATTTATTGCAAAAATTAATTATTTGACATAAACAATCATAGTAGTGCTTGATCCTTATACTTATTTTATATGAAAAACTTAGGTGGCCCACTTGTGTCTACAAAATCATGATATCGAAAATTTCTATTTTTTTGCATAAAGATGTTAAACAATATGGTAAAATTAAAAAAATTTCAATTTGTGTTTATCTAAAGTTAGGTAACCCCTTTCTCTACAAATAAATGCAATAAATGTTTAAAAATGGCTATTTCTGAATATTCTAAAGCATCAAAACCAATGTGTGGCCCACTTCTGTCGGTACTACTCTATATACTATATACTCTTTATTATTTTTTAATTAAATTTTACAAAATTTCAACTATTCAAAAAGATTTTTATTATAGGGGAGGGTGGTCCCATACCGACCCCTTTATGTTTCTTGAAGATGGTACCACTAAAAAATTCGTCAGTACCATCAGTCGAACACTTTTACAACACAAACAACTGGGCCACAGGTTTTATCAATGATTTTGATTTCATTTTGAAGATTCAAGCAATATTAGGTTTTAGCATTGTTTAAATTAATTTTTGACCTTTACGGAATTCGAGCTAACAGTGTTTTTTGAATACAGGAAAATTTTTACGAAATTAATTTTGATTGTGTATGACCTTAACTTCCACGCACAACATTCAAATTAAATTGATTCCATTAATATAAGTGATTGGCAAAACATTTTGTGAACATAGTGGGGGTGGTCCGAAACCGACCCCCATATTTTTACATTGTAATTGTTTATTCTATTCTTCCTTATGATTCACATGAAGTGAGGATAGGTTTTGCATACTTACTTTTATTTTTTAGGAATTTATAAAATATTTTACTAGCAATTACAGCACTTATTACTTAACTTTAATTCTCTTTTGGTTAAATACTTTATTCATTGTCAGTTGTAAAATGTTCTTGACAAGGCGATATGAATGAAGAAAAGGTGTACTTTTCGACATCTTTGGAAGCAGTTAAGTACGAAAACGAAAAAAAATTAATAACAAAATTCGTATATATTTTACTAGAAATAGGGCGAAAATTAAAACAGACAAAACCATTGCTGCTATTATATTGGAAATTTAGAAACTGTTTAACAATTTATATGTATTATAATTTTAAAAAAGGTCTTAAAATGTACTTAAATAAAGTAATAATATTAATTCAAGTTTAACTATGTCAACATAACTTAAAGACATAAATAATCTCAGAGTAAAGTTACTAATGATTTATTTATTTACCTTTCTGTTCAGAAAAAAGGTCCAAAAATGTATTTAAATGAAGTCAAAATAATTTAACAGTTCATTACAGACTGTTGAATTTTATTTTAATTACTATTAAAATTTAATATCTTTATTATTTTTGAGATTTCTTACAAAAAATGAGGGGGCGGTTTCGGACCACCCATTTTGAGAAAGTTAAAAACGTAAATTTTCGCTTTTTTCTTTAGATCTTTTATTAATGACAATCAGAAACCTCGGCAACCGTCAAAAAACATTGAAAAATAGTTCCTTTACTCAAAAAAATTTTGACGAAGACAAAGAAACACATTTTTGGCACATTTTTAGCCTTTGCACTTTAGGGGGTCGGTATGGGACCACCCTCCCCTACATATATTTCAAAAATTTAATTATGTCTTAAAAAATGATTAAAAACAATTTTTAAATGATTTGTTTATTGTTACTTTTCGCATTACCAAAATCAAAATATCTTGCACTTTTTTACTAAAAATTGTGGTATTTTGTTGTTTGAAGTTTGAAGGAAAATACGAAAAAGTCGCAATTTTTTAAAGTAAGTCGAAAAAGTCTCAATTTTCTTCATTTCCTGGAAAAAATTTTTTTCTGACATTTCCTTGTCCATGGTGTTAATATAGGGGAGAGTGGGGCGGTTTGCCCCACTCTCCCCTATACTCTCCCCATACTAACGGTTTTTTTACTCTTGTGACTAAATGAATCAACCGATTTCATTTTTCGATGTCTTGTTTAAAATATCATTTAATTGTGCAACATTTTTTCAGAGACACCTATACTTTATCTTTAACTGTTTAGTTGCTGCGTTAACTTCAAAAAATTTTGCAAACTGTCCGGTTTGACCCACCCCTTGGGGTAAACCGGCCAGTTCGGTTTTTTATCTATAATTTATAATATTGCATTTGTATAATTTACAATAACAGTAAACATAAAGAATCATATGAACAATGGTTGTAATAATGTTAATAATAATGCGGATCATACACTGTAAAAAATTTGGGGATTTTTCCCTGAGGTTCCTTGTGGAATATTCCACAAATACACGGGGAAAAGTATTTTCACTACGATTTTGGGGAATTTTCCACAAATTAGTGAAATTTTGTACAAACTTGGGGAAAAGTGATAAAATATTAGGGAATTTTCCACAAAGTGAAGGGGAAAAAATTTTTCACTACAATTTTGTGCAATTTTCCACATAATAGTGAAAATTTCAACAATATTATAGGGAAATTTGCATATAATTTTAGGAAATTTTCCACATATTAGTAAGAAAATGTCATTTTATGAAAGCTTTGTGGAATTTTCCCGAATTAAATGAAAATTTCCACAAAGTTGGAAAAACTTTTTTAAATTTTATAAAATGGGTTAATTTTTACTAAACTGCATGTACAAAATTATTAACATTTTTACTAAATGTATGATTTTGGGGCTAAAAAATTAATATTTATTTAACAGTCAAATGTTTTTTATAATATTTCATTAAATTAATGTTCTAAACAAATGAGCTTTGTCTAATTTATAATTTAATAAATTTTGAAGAAATGAAATTAATAAAACTTTACAATTATTATAATTTTAATAATTATATAATAAAAAATACTTTCACTGTGAACTACATACATTTTTTGTTCTACTTATGTATAGTAAAAATTTTATCTTAAAAATACAATTAATACTTTGGTAAACAATTTTTTTAATAAAACATGTTTAACAAACAATTATAAACTATTTTTCACTTATAAAAAGCATTGCCATAAATAGCTATACTTCGTTCCACGAGAGAATGCTTTCTGAAGCGCAGTTTTTTTTCTTAAAGGGTGGAGAAAAATTCAAAAATGGTGTTTTCCGAAAGTCTTATAACCAATGAAAATATTGGCTGCTAACTGAACACCCACATTTTAAACCTTTGAAAACCAATTCTTTCACGACACTTGTTCTAGCAACCTATGTTTATGACGGTACTAATAAAAGAAAACAATATAGACAGTAAAATATTAAAAATTTTTAAATATTACAATTAATGAATTTTTATTAACATATTTGGAGTCTATGAATTTTGCTGATTCCATTGATATTTATTTTTTTTTCTAGACATAAAATTAAAACATTTAATTTTCACTTTTTATCTATAGAATTTACAATAAAGAATATTTAATTTTATAGTCGTAAAAAAATTATATATCAATTGAATCAGCAGAATTCATAGATTACAAATATATTATTAAAAATTTATTAATTGTAATATTTAAACATTTTTAATATTTAATTGCCTCTATTTTTTTCTTTTATTACTACTGTCATAAACATGGGTCGTCGGAACATGTGTCGGCCGAGAGTTAAACTTGTGTCGAATGATTTAAATTATGGAAAAAGGTTTGGCCACAATTTTTTTTTTGGAAAATGGGCCGTTCAAACTCAAAATTTAAGCGAATAGTGACAATTTTTCTTATATCTGCGCTAAGTGGACGAAAATTCGTCTTTTTACGACAGCATTCTCTCGTGGAACAGGTACAGGTTTATTAAAAGATATATACTATGGGGGGCCTTAAAATTTTTTTGCTCTTAGTCAAAAGTATAAAATGTTTTGAAGCATTTTCTCATTTTGGAAGATTTGGCACATCTGGTTTGTCTTTGGATGACCAACAATACCTAAGGGTTTCTCGTTGCAAGGGGACGTATTTTATGAGTTTCTCGCAGGACCCGTTTTTTTCTTATAAATTTATTTAGCTAGAATGTTTGAGAAATTCTCAGAAGTCTTCTTCGAAAAGTCTTTCAAGATGATTTTACATGTTAGTTGCTTTTCAGCCTTCGTAAGAGTAAAACCTTGAGTGAAAAAAATATTCAAAGTTATTAAATATATCGTGATGGTTATATAATAGTGAAGTGGACAATTCGAAAATATTTAATAATATTCTAGAACGATATTTAAGGATTATTTAAAAATTATTAAAAAGGTAAATAATATTTAAAGATATATTATAATTATATTGTAAGTGTAACATATTGTATTGTAAAGTTTTTTAAAACTATTTTTGGTTTTATCAAAAAATTTAGTTAGTTATTCATATTTTGCCATATAATGTTAATTTCACAATTGACTTATAGAATTCAATTAATTTTTAATATTTTAGTTAGATAACGTAGTTTAGGTATTTTTTATATTTTAATCAAAATAAAAATTTTTTAATTTATTTTAAAAATATATAAATAAAAATATGAAATATAATATTGAATTAGAAAAGTTATAACTCCATTACTACTATATATTCATAGTTTTTGGTAAATATATTATTGTTCAATTTAATTTTTTATGTATTTTTATGTCAATTGTAAAAGGTAAATAATAATTTATTTTTACAGTATGTTGTTGCCCTACTGAAAAAGAACGACTGTAAATACGAGCGTAAATATGACTGTGAATACGACCCTAAATACGGGCCTTAAAAGGGTAGTGTAATTGAAACAGTAAATACAGCCGTATTTATGCCCGTATTTAGGGTCGTATTTACGGTCATATGTGAATACCATTTTTAAAAAAAAATATATATATACCCCCACAGCACCGAAACTTTCCTAACAATTTCTTGAATATTTACTTGTAATATTCGGCATATTTAACTGAAATGTTTAGTGAAAATTGTTCTTTACACAACTTTCAATAAACATTGCAATTACATATTCCGAACATTGCAAGTAAATATTTAATAAATTTTTAGGAAAGTTTCGGTGCTGTGGGGATATATATATATATATATATATATATATATATATATATATATATATATAAATAATGGAACATTATTAATTATTATTAATTTAATATATTAAATATAATATTGCAACTAAAATAAATAATATTTAAGGTAAGTATTGAAATACGATTTATTCTTATAATAAATGCATAAAAAACAAATATACAAATGTCACTTTATTTTAATCACAAACACACATATACACATGGTACAATTATTTATTAAAAATTGTAATTTTTATTATTTTTATTATAAGAGAAAAAACACAAACGCACAATAAAAACACTTGTAGATTTTTCAACAGCTAAATAAAAACGACAAATAACGCGAATCACATGTAACTGTAAGAATTTTTTTATTATTTTTATTATAAGAGAAAAAACAAACAAATTTAGTATATTTTGTTTGTTGTTGTTATAGCAAAAATCGATAGAAATATTAGGTTAAGTCCACAATAGATAAATATAAAAAAAATAAAAATAAATAAAAAAATATAAATTCGCACAAAATAAATACCTCCTCGTGTGATTAGATTGTAATTAAAATGTAGTTTTCTGAAAATAAATCGAAAAGTTTAGGGTTCAGTGAAAATTACCGAAAAATGTCAAAATCGCCTTCCGTTTACACACCTTATTGTAAAGGTCTTTCTGCAATAGCTTGAAAATACATTTATTTCTTCCGATTCAAAGTAATTGCAAATATAAATTGCTGCAATTAAACTTACTTTAAATCATTAACTTCAAAGAAAATTATAGTAAATTATATATGCAGAATATGCGATTACTTAGCTTCAGACAAAACAAATGTATTTTTAAGATAATATAGAAAAACATTTAGTCTGAAGCTAAGTAATCGCATATTCAGCATATATAATTTACTATAATTTGCTTTGAAGTTAATGATTTAAAGTAAGTTTAATTGCAGCAATTTATATTTGCAATTACTTTGAATCGGAAGAAATAAATGTATTTTCAAGCTATTGCAGAAAGACCTTTACAATGAGGTGTGTAAGCGGAAGGCGATTTTGACATTTTTCGGTAATTTTCACTGAACCCTAAACTTTTCGATTTATTTTCAAAAAACTACATTTTAATTACAATCTAATCACACGAGGAGGTATTAATTTTGTGCAAATTTATATTTTTTTATTTATTTTTATTTTTTTTATATTTATCTATTGTGGACTAAACCTAATATTTCTATCGATTTTTGCTATAACAACAACAAACAAAATATACTTAATTTGTTTGTTTTTAAAATAGTGATTAAACTTCTTAATTACATCTAGTTCATAAATATACTATTATTATTTCTGTTAGTATTATTATTATTATTACATTTATTTTTAATATTTCAAGTTACGTGTAACAACCCATCCCTATAGACCTAACCTTTTTTACAACAGTGCTTACAGTTACATGTGATTCGAGTTATTTGTCGTTTTTATTTAGCTGTTGAAAAATCTACAAGTGTTTTTATTGTGCGTTTGTGTTTTTGTGTTTTTTCTCTTATAATAAAAATAATAAAAAAATTCTTACAGTTACATGTGATTCGCGTTATTTGTCGTTTTTATTTAGCTGTTGAAAAATCTACAAGTGTTTTTATTGTGCGTTTGTGTTTTTTCTCTTATAATAAAAATAATAAAAATTACAATTTTTAATAAATAATTGTACCATGTGTATATGTGTGTTTGTGATTAAAATAAAGTGACATTTGTATATTTGTTTGTTATGCATTTATTATAAGAATAAATCGTATTTCAATACTTACCTTAAATATTATTTATTTTAGTTGCAATATTATATTTAATATATTAAATTAATAATAATTAATAATGTTCCATTATTTATATATATATATATATATATATATATATATATATATATATATATATATATATATATATATCCCCACAGCACCGAAACTTTCCTAAAAATTTATTAAATATTTACTTGCAATGTTCGGAATATGTAATTGCAATGTTTATTGAAAGTTGTGTAAAGAACAATTTTCACTAAACATTTCAGTTAAATATGCCGAATATTACAAGTAAATATTCAAGAAATTGTTAGGAAAGTTTCGGTGCTGTGGGGGTATATATATATTTTTTTTTAAAAATGGTATTCACATATGACCGTAAATACGACCCTAAATACGGGCATAAATACGGCTGTATTTACTGTTTCAATTACACTACCCTTTTAAGGCCCGTATTTAGGGTCGTATTCACAGTCATATTTACGCTCGTATTTACAGTCGTTCTTTTTAAGTAGGGTGGACAATCAACCCCCTAAAGGCAATATAAACGGAGAACTTTCGCATTACACAAAGACTATTTGCGATCCGAAAGCAAAAAATTAATTATTAATGTTGTAAAGTTCAGATGTAGTAGTTTTAATTGAAGTACTTATCGTTCACTGACAGTATCTAATATAATAAACAGTATTTAAAAAATTTGTTCAAGATTTATTCAACCTTACAAACCAATCTTCCCAAATATGAAAGGTTAAAATTTACTGAAAAATTCTTTACTATTTTACAGTGAAAATATCCCAACGTTCGAAGAGAAAAATTCCATAGTAAGTAATTTAAAAGAGAAATTTTCTAAGAATTTACAAGAAAAATTTTCCAAGGTTGCAAAGGGAAGATTCCCCAAGATTTCAAAGGGAACAGTTCCCAAGGATGCAAAGGGAAAATTCCACAAGATTTTAAAGGGAAATTTCCTCGAGTTTCTTGGGGAAAATTCCTCAAGTTTTTTGGGCAAAATTCCCCAAGATTATAAAGGGAAAATTCCCCAAGGTTTTTAAGGGAAAATTCTACAAGATTTTAAAGGGAAAATTCCTCTAGTTTTCTTGGGGAAAATTCCCCAAGTATTCTTGGTGGAAATTTACCTTTTTTTGTTAAAATTGCGTCACCAAGATTTTGGGGAATTTTCCCCAAAAACTTTTTACAGTGTATTTTATATACCGCAAGTATGTTTTTTATAGGTATAATAGTGTGCTCTTTTCGATTACGGTGTGAAAAAAAGAATTTCGTTCAACCCAAAAATTAAATATGGCTGTTTTAATTTCAAAAACACAAAAGAAATTTCATTTTTTCAAGTTTGATAATTTTTTTACCCTTTAATCCATTCACAGTGTATGACGTCTATAGAGGCAAAAATAATTCGTGCTACAATGTGTATGACCGCTATAGCGGCAGCTAAAAGGAAAATCTCTGTAATAAATGAAATCCCAGTGGGCAAAAAACCATCATTGTTTTAAAAACGTTCTAAAAACGTTTTTAGAATGTTTCATGTCTGCTTAATAATGTCTCAAAAACGTTATATGGTTCTAAAACGTTTTAAAAGCAATGGAACGTTTTTTGAACATTATTTGCAGACATGAAACGTTCTATAAACGTTTTTGGAAAGTTTTTTAAACAATGATGGTTTTTTGCTCACTGGGATATGAATATCAATGAATATTCTAAAGTTTTTGGGGTCGCTGAATCCAAATCTTTGGTCAGAATTAAGAAATTCAAAATGTCGGCTCCAAAATAACGAACGAAAAAATTTAAAATCCGTAAACTTTGAAATTTTTCAATCGCCATTTCAAAACCGCCATTTTGAATTTTTAAATTTTAATCAAATATTTGGATTCAGCGACCCTAAAAACATAAAATATAATGATTTTAGGTATTAGAAGAAATAAAAAAATTTAGCACATTTGTGGCACGAAAACTTTATTTTGACTACACTGCTAAGGATTTAAACGTGGGTGAATAATATTAAATTCTCATCTATAGGGGCACAAAAATTGTATATTTTTAAGAAACGTAAATTAGAATTCAAAATTTAAAGATGGCGGACCAAATATGGCGTCAATTATGAAGGAAACTTTGAAAGGGTTGGGCACTATTTTTCAAAGTACCAAAATGTAATTAAATTCGCCTAAGTTTTCTTACTCGAAGGCTTTTGGGGTCGCTGATTACGAATTCAATGTTATTTTTAAGAAATTCAAAATGGCGGATCTAATATAAAGGACAAAAATTTTAAAAATTTATACAATTGACCCTAATTTTTTCACTCTGGGGTTTTCGTGGTGCTGATTACGAATTCGATTTTAGTTTCCAATAAATTAAAATAGCGGATCCAATATAGAACAAAATTTTTACTTTATGCAATTGATCTTAATTTTGTGACGCGGCGGTTTTTAGGGTCGCTGATTACAAATACGATGTTTGTGGTTAATATAATATGGGGAAGAGAAATTAAAAAAATTTTCTTTTCACGCTCGCTGGTCGTGAGTCGACTCAAGTGCTAAAAAGAAGTCAATTGTCAGTAAGCGCTCCTAGGACATTAATAGCTACCTGACTGGTATTAGAACTCCCGAGTAACAAAATGAAGGTCAATTGCATAAAAATAAAAGAAAATTCTGCCATATTGGATCCACCATTTTAAATTTATGAAAACTTACATCAAGTTCGTAATCAGCGTCCTTAAAAACCACCGAGTGACAAAATTAAGGTCAATTGCATAAAGTAACAATTTTTGTTACATATTGGATGGGAAGGGGGTCAAAAATTGGTAAAAAATTGTCCTTGTGGTTTATGGACGGCCCCTAAAGCTTATACCTCGGTTTATATCATGACTGTCAATAAATTTCGGTGTCAATGTTTTGACGAAGAAAGCAGAATACTTTAATAAAATAATTCTTCTAATAATTCTTCTAACAGAAACCATTATTTTGTAATTTGACTTGCTTGGTACTTTGAAACGTCTGGCAACACCGTATTTCTTTAGTCGTGTTGCAAATGTTTGGTATGACTTGTTTAGATTAAGTTTTGAGTAGAAAATTGTGTGCAATGATGCTAGATGTTTAAACAGCTGTTCAATGTGAGTAAATATTTTTGAAAATGTACTCAATTCCCACAATTCTTAATGTTAAAAGTTAAAACAAAGACGCTTATAACTTTTTTTACAAGTACCCACAGGTCTCAAAAATTTAACTACATTTTTTAAAACCTTATCTAACAGTGGTACAAATTTTAACAAATTGGTAATGTTAATTCTATGTGCGGAAGAACCTCCTTATCATCTTAAAGAAGATCTGTAATTGCCTTAACGTTTTATAAACATTTTACAATATAACATAGTTTTTACGAGTTTTAAAAAAGGCATGTTTTGTAACCGACGTTTAAATTCCCAATCGAAAGCTTACCTTTTTTCCTGTGAGCCATGTAAAAATCAGAGTGGGACCAAGGATCTTTTTCAAGAAATTTATTATAAATCATCATTTTCTATGTAAAATAATAATAAATTATTATTTTCCTCAAAAATTTCCATGGTCCCACTCTGATTTTTACATGGCTCATAGGAAAAAATGTCACCAGCTTATAACTCATGAAAACCCCTTTAAAAATCACTATTCATACTTTAAATTTGATTACTTTTACTTATTAATATATTAAATCGAAAAAAAGATATTTTTAAAAAAATTAAAATTTTGAAAGTCCATAACTCGAAAAATATTTTATCAAATTCAAAAAAAATTTATATTTACACTTCTACTAATAACAGAAACATTTTAGCAAAGTTTAGAGAAAATCCATTTTTTGACCTGGGCAGTTGAGGAATTTTGCCCCATATGTTCGTAATATGTGGTTACTTTTTATTTTTTACTCCAAGTCCCTTTGAGATCCCAAGATGAAACTTACAGGACATGTAAAGCACATTTGCCCTAACATTTAGTAAAATTTTGAAAAAAATCAAAGATGATGTTTTTTCAAAAACGGATTTTTAATTTTTCAAAATTAAAAAAAAATTTGAATTTTTTTTTATTTTATTTTTAACTTAAAATATACTTAAACCCAAAGAAATCCTTTTTTCAAAATCCAAAATCGGTTAAAAAGAACCAAAGTTATAGCACTTGAAAAAAAGATACAGATTTTAAAAATGTCATATTTTTGGTAATTTTTAAAATTTTGAAAAAATATTTGGTGGAGATGTTTATCACTATAAAAGTAATAAATTTACAAAGGTACAGCCAAATGTCAACAAGTCATGAAAATTAGTGTGTTGAACTGACGTGGAATCCACCTATTTCAGAAGAAGAAAAAAATAGATCTTAAAGTCTTAGTCACATTTTTATATACACACAATGAAATAAGGTCTTGAGTATCATAAGATAAAAGGAGAAATATCGCGCGCGCGTAGCTCTGCTAGTAATATAATAATTTTTTAAGAACCGTTTTTTTAATAATATTGGTAATTAACTCCTCATCAGGCAATTTTTTAATAATAATAATAATTTTTAATCATAAAACGAACATAAGCAAATTAAAATCGCATCTTGTGTTTGATCACATTAATAATCATATAATAAAAGGTTAAATTTTAAAATTTTTTTGTAAAAACTATGATGGTAAGAAAGTTCATTACGATGGCTTTTACCGAACATGAACTTTCTTACTATCATGGTTTTTACAAAAAAATTTTTTAAATTTAACCTTTTATTATATGATTATTAATGTGATCAAACACAAGATGTGATTTTAATTTGCTTATGTTCGTTTTAAGATTAAAAATTATTATTAATATTATTAAAAAATTGTCTGATGAGGACTTAATCAAAGTCAAAACTTGTAGCAATTTGCAATTTATACAATTTTTGTAATAAACGAACATCTTTAACTGTAAAAGGCCTCTAAATACTATTATCAATTTTTATTTTTGTTGTGCAATCATATGTGACTGTCCACGAGAAAACGCGGCTTAGCTCCTAAACGTGAATTTCACAGGGCGAGCGATTGAAGTACTGGGATTGAAGTTAACTATGCTTGACATACCCATCTTTAAAACGATATATTGTCGAAAGTAATTGATATTTTTAACTTTTGACTTTTGCATTTGAAAAAGCAACATAAAATCTGTCGATTACCATAAAAAACTTAATAGTTTATTTTTTAATTCAGTGTATCTTAATCCACTAATTATTCGATCTTTTATTAAACTGTCTCTTAGTTCTTTAAAACCACAGGACCACTTAACTTTTTTAGATCAGTTAAAAATGATGTAAATTTTTCACCAGGTTGTTGCACTGTTGAGAAAAAAATATGTTGACCAATACTAGGGTGGCTCTTATTTACCAAGTTGAAGATAGCTTCTGGGCTCTCCTCTACATTAAATCTTTGGCCAAAATTATGAACAAATTCGCTAAAGGTTATTTCAAAATAATTCTTCACCTTTTTGAAATTTTTTAAATCGGTTTAAAGATTTTTAAAATGCAAGCTTTTACCTTTGAAATGACCTAGAATACTTATATTTTTTGTTTATAATTGAATAAGTTCTGAAGCTTTTAATTTAGAGATTAAATAGATTTGAGTGATTCTCCGCGTAGCGCAGAATTTAATATCCCTCGTGATTTTTAAGAAATCAGTTTTATATATTGCAATAAATTTAACGTGGATAACTTATTAGAACTTATTAGAAATACTTTTTTGGATTAAGCATAACCATTCTACTTTAGAAATTTTCTATATAATAACCTAATTTTGCGTCTACAGCCGACTTTATTACACGGAAAAAATTTCGGTCCACCGGTTGCGCTGCCTATAGTACACCTGTTGTACTAACGTTCAGATGTAAATGATATCCCGGATTCCATGCGTCATATGCGCCGAAAATAGGGACGTATATTGTCCCCAATGTTGAAGACAACACTTGAACGTTAACAGAGACAAATGCAGTGAATCAAGAAAATAACTACAATTTAGAATCTCAGTTATTGAATTTTGTGAAGAAATTCTTTTAAGGATTTAAAATAACCGTGTATATTAATTTTATAATTAATTAATTAATATTATAAATTCAAATTATTATTTAAATTAATCCAAAAGACGAAAATATATATAAATAACTTTATAAAATTATTGTTATGAAAATTTTTAGTATTATATTATTATTATTAAATTACACTGCAAAAATAAGTATCTTATTTGATATCTTAAAATAAGATATAAGATGGAAAAATGGTATCTTACATTTTAAAATAAGATGTTTTCTAAAGTATCTTACTGATTTTTAAGATGCTTTATACGCCTTATTTCTTCTATCTTAAAAAAGTAAGATACTTCCTGTAAGTTTTTTAAAGTATCTTAAATTAAGATGTTTCTGTCTCAATAAGATGTTTAGCTATAGGTTACTTGTGAATTGTAAGATGCGAAAAAAATTTAAGTTACTAAAACCTAAGATGCATAAAATGTGTTACATATAAGCCCATAGTTAACCTCAAAACTTTCTTCCCAAAAAATATGCTGAAAATGTGTATAAAAGATGCTTTTAACATCTTAAATTAAGATATTTTAAATGACTAAAAAGTGACTACCATAACATCTTAGAAATGACTATACCAAAACATCTTAATTAAGATACTTCTTTTTGCAGTGTATATAATTTTATTTAAATTATTGTTATTAAAATTGTAAATTATTTCTGAAAAATTTTTTAAATTTAAAAAAAAATTATTTTGTTAAATAAGAATTAGTATAAAAATAAAATTTTTGAAATGTTTAAAAAATAAGGTTAAAATAAAACAAAGTAGTTCTTTAAAAAAATAGTAAAAATATTTTTTTTTGTCTACATATGTTTTAAATGCCTACACTGTAATTATTATCTTTATAAGATAATAATAATGCCATTTTTTCAACAAAATCATATACGCGATAGCGCATGTACAATATAGCACTGGTCCCAGATTTGGAGACAAATGTTAGACTCCATTCAAAGTTCAACGCTTGCGCAGCATTAACACGACTGACGCACCGAAACAGGGATGAAATATGTCTCGGTTTAAGGGATAAAATTTGAATCGGCTACTAACACAACGGATGTACCTTAACGTACAAACGGTGCACCAAAATTTTTTCCGTGTAGGAGTACTCGCATTACGCCTGGACCACCCGTCAATGGGTTTTCTCGCCAGAGAAGAGGGAAACTGTAGAAAACCTCTCCTGAGTACAACCGGTTTATCGACAGTCGAGTTCTAATGGTGTGTACCGGACAATAATCGACGGTGCACATCATTATACCTCGACGTCAAACCTCCCGCTCAGATTGTCTCACGTGCCGGAAAAATACCAAGCCAAGTGATCGCAAACCAAGGGTACTTATACCCTTGGTCCTTAAACGACCACCAACGCCAGGCATCTATCCGACTGAGCCAATCTGTCGGTTTTGTCTTTTTGATTTAAAAGTAAATAATTTTGCTTTTAATAAAATTAAATATATTATACTAGATTGTATCTATGAAAAATTAATATTTTAAAAGATTTTAATTTAAAACCTTTAAAAATGCAACAATTTCTAAATATCCACGCCAAAAATTAAGAAAACGATCAAAGGATATAACCTTGGTGTAGTTTGAAATAAAAATATGTCTGGCCCATTTTTTGAAAGAAAGTTTTAAATGAGTCTGAGAACATTTAAAAAATTTAAACAAATACAATTTTTTAAGCATTACTAGGCCTGGCGGAGTAAGCAAGTAAAATCTGCCAACGCTCAAAAAAATTTGAAATTCTTGTTACATGTTGGCAGCATTAAGATAAAATTATTCGCCAAATATTTTTCCAAAAAATGTATTTTTATAAGAGTTATGGAGGGGGAAAGAAAAATCAAAAGTTTGTTTTTTCTCGAAAACCACTGGATCGATTGTAATAAAATTTATACATGTTTTATAAATTAATAAGAGGAATTTCAAAAAAAAAATTCAAAAAATTTTGCCCAAAAAAAAACCAAAAAAAATTTTTTGGTCTTATTTTGGAGATACTACTTTGGAATTTTTACAGAAAATTCCCCTAAATGTATACTATTAAAAAGAAAAAACAAATTTCAGATTTTCCTTTCCCCCTCCATAACTAGATGAGTTTGACTGGAACGAAAAAAATGACAGTGAATCAGCCAATCAAAAGAAAAAAAATAGTAAACCTGGTGTGCTTGACTCGAACGAAAAAAATGAGAGTCAGTCAGCCAATCAATGAAAATAAATAGTAAACCTGGTGTGCTTGACTCGAACATAAAAGAACAAATGACAGTCAGTGGGCAAATCGATAAAAACAATTGGTAACCTTAGAGCGCTTGACTCGAATCAAGAAAGAACAAATGACAGTCAGTGAGCCAATCAATAAAAGCAATTGGTAAAACTGGAGCACTTGATTCAAACGAAAAAAACAAATGACAGTCAGTCGAAAAATCATTAGAAACAATTGTTAACATTGAAGCGTTCGATTGGCAGAAAGAAAAACAAATGACAGTCGGACAATTAATAAAAACAATTGGTAAACCTGGAACGCTTGACTTGGACGAAAAAGAACAAATGAAAATCATCTAGCCAATCAATAAAAACAATTGACAACCCTGAAGCGCATGACTTGAACGAAAAAGAACAAATGATAGTCAGCTGGTAACAAGATTTAAGTAAATCCTATTTAATTTTTAATTCTCGTCCGCCATATTGGATACGCCATTTTGAATTTTGCAATTTTGACTTCATATTCGTAATCAGCGACCCCAAAAACCCCGAGTGACAAGTTTTATATACCAAGTGTGGTTGAAATCGAATAGGTGGAAATAATTCGGGCTTTAAAGGGTTAAAAATAATTTTTATTTTTTTAAAATCGGTAGATTTTATTACTTTTGCTTTATTGTGAATACAGAAAATATTTTAAATTAGTTTATCGGCTGGTACACAATTTTCTTTCCCCGAGTCAAAATTTAGATCCTCTTTTGACCCTCTTTTTTAAACCTCTTTTGAACCTGAAAACGATGCGGAAAAATCCATATTCCAATGTTTAGAGGTTGAAAAGAGGTCTAAATTTTTGACTCGGGTTCCCTTCGTCCTTTACTGTAAACTGTCGTTTTTTGCCTGCTTTGATTGTCTGGGTTGCCTAAGTTGGCTGGGTTACCTGTGCTTTCGAGTTTTATGTATTTCTGGTTGTATGTCAATAACTTGAATGGTTCTAAACGGTCGAGGTTGTGCAAATTGCGTTTGTGCAAGCTGAACTTGAGGTGGTTGGGCTTGAACAAGCTGAGCTTGATTAAGCTGCGCATGCATAGACACGTTGCGCTTGAGAAAGTGATTGAACCGGACGTTGCTTTCCGCCTAAAACATGTCGCGATGGCTAATGATGATGATCGTGTATGTAGTTTGGCATCACCTGGTTTACAACCTGATTGACCTATGAAAAAAGCCCCTTTATATGTCATGTTATGTCAAACTTTATGTCAAATGTGACCTATATTTTGACCTACATGTAAAAAGGATCCTTATAAAAGATATTTACTATGCGTTAAAATCTATGTAAAATTTGTTGTAAACAAGTATAATAATTAACAAATTCACTGTTTGGACAGGTTCTGTCAAAAAAATTTTTTGCGGTAATTTAAAAATTATTATTTCGGTAATTTATAGAAATTAATTTTATTACTCATTATTTACCTGAACTTAAATTCTTTCTTATACTTATAAGTGCTTCAGTGACACAGTTCAATACAGAAAAGCCTTACTATAAAAAAGTGATTCGACCATGACGCTGTGATTACACCACCCTTACGAAAAAATATGACATGTAATGTACGACATGAATAAGTGTTGCAATTTGTGTGACGTTATTTCGCGACGCCATAAACAAAACATTATCATGTACGAACTTCAAGACACAAAAAACTTTAACAGAATTATGTATATAGTTTAACTGATGTTTGCTATCAAATCTTTAATAATTATCTATCACAACTAAGTAGTTTGCTATGACAGCGGACCACTTCGTTCTGTCAACCAACATAAGTATTTTGAGTAAGTTCGCTGTCATATAGCGAACCTTTTTGATATGACAGCAAACTTGTTATCTATGTTCCTATTTCAACTAACCAATCTTTCTATGCGTGTAAGGTTATTTTAAAATTCGAGATACTGTGCAAATTTTTGCTTGATAGTCGGATTAAGGGGTTAAAGGAAAAAAAAACTAATATCATACTGTCCCATAGAAAAAAAATATTTAATTTTTACTTCTAATTAGAACTTTTGATTGATAATTTTATAGAGGTGAAACAAGTCAACAATCTCTCCGAATCAATTTTGATGATTTAGTTAGGTTACCTAAAAAGTTTAAAACAATTTGATATTCTCGATCTGGTGTTTTTTCGTGGCGTCGCGAAAAAACGCTACGTAAATTACAACACTTATTCATGTTGTAAATTACAAGTCATACTTTTTCGTAAGGGCATGACGCACAATAAAAACTAATTTTTTAAACAAATTATTATTGATTTCAAAAATTCTTATTTTCCACGTCTTTTGTTTTCACTAACCTTAGACCACTAAACTTGTTTTGACGTAAAATATAAATAATTATTTATTTTATTGCAAATATAATATTATGATTCGACTATGACGATTCTGTGATTTCCTATGCATCTTTCATGCTTGTAACACATATAAAAGACCGCTGGCAAGTTGTAAGATTTTTTTCGTAAATCTCGTTGTGTTCATTTCATGAACACTTTGCTTCCTCATAGAGATCATAATAATAGAAATAAATAATATAAAATGTTTTATATTTTCGTTAATTGGTATTCAGCCAATTTCATTAAAAGTTAATTTTTTTTAATTGTGGCATTCCAGGAGAAATTTACTACTTTTTGGAGCACCCTCACCGATTTCTTTTAAACTTGGTAGCATTACATTTGTTGGTCTAAAGTTTCAGAAAATCAATTTTTTAAGTAAAATCAGTTGTTTATTTAAAAGTTACAACTCAAACAACTTTTTTTCTTCGGAATATAAAAGTGTGAAAAACAAGGAATTTTTAAAAATTTTTTCTTTTTTTTGAATTCTTTGGTTCATAAGTCATTTAATTTTGAATTCCAGCTCAAAAGTTAATTTTATTTATTTAAATAACTTTTTTAATTAACAAAATAAGAAAAAAATGTTAATAACATTTTTGAAGCGTCTCATCTTTATGAATTTTGAGCAAAAAAGTAAACTCAATTATCTTGAACGGTTTAAAAGATATGGGCATTTAAACAATTTTGAGCAATTGTTGTAACTTTTAAATAAACAATTGATTTTACTTAAAAAATTGATTTTCTAAAAATTTAGATTTTTAAAAGTTTAATATCTACGGATAATATGGACAAAAAATGTTCAGTGATGGCTCAAAAGATGCGCCTGAAAAAACTCTACAAAACTGAAGAAAAACATTTACAGGTGTTCTAACATATTTTTAAAGTTATGGTCAAAAAACGTTTTTTTTTTGATTGAGCTGAAGAACGTAACGTTAAAACCTTAACGAAATTAAAAAAGTGATTATTAGTGTCCATTGAAATTTGTTCCAGTTTTAATTACTACCATTTGAAAGAGCATAAAAAAAGGAGTGAGAAACTGTTTTAGTCGTTTCATTAGAGGTTGCGGCAAGGAGTAAAAAGTAACATTAAAATGTTAATTTCGCAATTTTCAAAGTTTAACGATCGTTTTACCAGTCTATATTTAAATTTGTTGCAATTTTAATTACTATCAGTCGAAAGAAAGTTAGAAAAGGAGTCAGAAACTGTTTTAGTAGTTTCATTAGAGGTTGTGGCAAGGGGTAAAAAGTAACTCTGAAATATTAATTTGGCGTTTTTTCAAAGTATAACGATCGTTTTTCCAGTCTATATTTAAATTTGTTCCAATTTTAATTACTACCAGTCGAAAGAGCGTCAAAGAAGGAGTCAGAAACTGTTTTAGTCGTTTCATTAGAGGTTGCGGCAAGGGGTCAAAAGTAACATTGAAATGTTAATTTCGCGATTTTCAAAGTTTAACGATCGTTTTACCAGTCTATATTTAAATTTGTTGCAATTTTAATTACTATCAGTCGAAAGAAAGTCAGAAAAGGAGTCAGAAACTGTTTTAGTAGTTCCATTAGAGGTTGTGGCAAGGGGTAAAAAGTAACTCTGAAATATTAATTTGGCGTTTTTCAAAGTATAACGATCGTTTTTCCAGTCTATATTTAAATTTGTTCCAATTTTAATTACTACCAGTCGAAAGAGCGTCAAAGAAGGATTTAGAAACTGTTTTAGTCGTTTCATTAGAGGTTGCGGCAAGGGGTAAAAAGTAACATTGAATTGTTAATTTCGCGATTTTGAAAGTTTAACGATCGTTTTTTTCAGATTATGATAAAATTTGTTCCAATTTTAATTACAACTATTCGGAAGAACATAAAAAAAGAGTCAGAAACTGTTTTAGTCGTTTCATTAGAGGTTGCGGCAAGGGCTAAAAAGTAACTCTGAAATTTTAATTTGGCGTTTTTTAATGTTTAGCGATTCTTTTAGGGTTTATTGTGATTTGTGTTTCTTTTGAGCGACACGATCCGAGAAACGAACCCAAAAACAATATTCTTTTTGTTTTGATAACCAGCCAACCGATCGATTTCTCCGATCAAACGAGAAGTTTATTCTCAATATTAACCCTAGAAGGAGTAACTGGGGTGTCTGGACACCCCAAGCAAAATTCAAAGTATTCCCATGGCTTAACCAATAATTTTTTTACGCTCAAAACTTGTTGATAATTTAGTTTGAACCACTATCTTTTGACACCTATTTGTGCCGCCAAAAGTTTTGCTCTAGGAAGAGCTCTATCTCCTGTTAAAATACGTCTGGGGTGTCTGGACACCCCAGTTACTCCCTAACGTTAGAAAAATTGTCAACATAAGTAAATTCAAATTTTTTTAAAAAATCGTTTTAAATCAGTTAAAATCATCTGATGAAGTATAAATTGATAGGTTATGCATGAAAAAGTTGTATTTTATAAAAAAGAAACATTTTTATACAAAAATTCTATTTTTATGAAAAATAGACATTCTGCATTTGTAACAACTTATGAAATTTGAGTTAAGATTATTATTAAAAATTTCTGTGCTCTCTCTACAGTCAGAAATTAAATTCTAATACAGAAAAATGTAGTATATGACAGTCAAATTTAAATTATAAATACTATATTGTTAATAATATTTTAACATATATTATAGTTATTAAGAATTGTTAATTAAAACTTTGATTAAATATTAATTTACAGAATCATTTCATAAGTTATTAATTTTAATGTTAATATATTCAGATATATTAAGTTTGTAAAATATTAAATTTATAACACCATTTTTAGTAAATATTAATTGTTTAAGTCCATTTTATAGTTCATTTTTATGATTTTCACTATTCGTCAATTGTCTTTAATTTCATTCACTTCAGATGTTCAAATAATTATGTTTTTTGGAAGTAATACAAAAACTAATTTTTTCCCCTAAAAGTGTATTTATTTAACTTTAAAAACCTAAAATAGTTTTAAAATTAGTCAAATTTTTAAAAAACTACAACGTTTTTGTGAAAAAAGTCAATTTTGCAATTTTTTGGTGTTTTTTTGGGTTTTTATGGTTTTTCTTCAAAATTTTTTTAATTTATCAAAATATGAATAATATTATTGTATTCCTTACTAAAAAACCAATCAATTCATTGTAATAAATTTTTTTTACGTCAAATATAATCCTTATAAAACAAGTTTAAAGCGTGGGGTGTCGGGACACCCCAGTTACTCCTTAGAGGGTGAGTAAACTAACGTACTCCTTCTAGGGTTAAAATCATATTCTTTGTATTGAAAATAAATGAATAAAATTATATATTATTGTAAACTCAAATAGTAATTAGATATATGCATATGTTATATTATTTATAAATAATGGGATTTAATTTTTGAAAAATTTTTTATATCACTTTTTATAACTTTTGTTATTAATATTATTAATTATATTATTAATTTATTATTTTATAATTAATTTCTTTATTTTATTTATAAAAAAAATAATAATAATAAGTAAAGAATAAGTTATAGATTAATAATAAATAATTATTTATTATTAATTTATAACTTATTATTTTTCACTGTACAAAGCATTAATTTACTTCTTATGTTAACGTAATTTTTTTATAAAATAACAGAGAGTCTAGTGTTCAGAAATTTCGGGAATTTAGTTAGACCAGAAAAAAGTCGGAAAATTACAGTGAATTTTTAAAAATATTTGCTACTTCGTTAAAATTTATGAAAAATTTGAATATAAATTAACTTTTTATAATAATCTTAATTAACTAAAATAAATTCAATTATATTTTTTAAAGAATTAACAACAAAGAATTTGAATATTTTTGGTTATTAAATTTGTTTAAAAATAGGTTATTCCTATATTTTTTAGCTGTCAGTTATGGGAAAGTCGAGAAGTTCAGTCGATAATTAATCGGTCGATTAGAAAATTATAGACGATACGATTTGACAATTAACAAAAGAATAAACGAGATGATCGTTCGAAAAACAAAGACGACATTGAACAAAATTACTCGAAAAAAATGAAAAAAAAGCGTTAACAAATGAAGCGCAAACAGTAATTACCAGAATGAAACAATATGAAGTAACATTTATTTGTTAATTTAATGTTTTTTACTGTTTAACTGGGCCTTTTTAAGTATCTGTCAAATTAACATTTAATGAAGATTATATTCGAAATTGTGTGTTGCGTTTAATTTAATTTTTTAAGCTACATGCATGGTACTGTCAAAACTCATCAAGCAACAGCTCATCTATTTAAATCGCCTTTGCCAATATACTTTCATATAAATTTTCTTTTGTTTGTATTATTTAGAACAGTCGGGCCTAAATTGACATACATTTTATCTTGGTAGGACAAAAAATTATTATCTCAACATTTGTGCAAAAGGTGATTCCGACGAAGGAAAGGTTTAGGGACCTCGGCGAACTTCCTGCATCTTTTCTTCATCACAATTACTTATTTTGCGCCTTTGATACAGAAATAACTATTTCTTGTTAAACTGACGAGCTGGAATCTTCAGTGTGTTTTAACCCGTTGACTGTCGCTGACGCATATATGCGCAAAACTAAACTGGACAAAAGTGTTTCATGACGCATATATGCGCAACTTAAAAAAAGTGATTAAAAACTTCTTAAATGTTCCTGAAACCGGTTACTCGGGGGTTTTCGAGGTCGCTGATTACGAATATGACGTTTGTTTTTCAAAATTCAAAATGGCGGATCCAATATGGCGGACAACAAAATAAAACAAGTTGTTCATTTCATGATCATTAAGCTTTCTCAATATAATATATACCAATTGTTTAATTTTTTACTTTAGAATAATTATTTTAAAGTGTTAAGATAAAATGTCAAAAAATACAAAATTTTATTTTTTTGTGAAAATTTAAAATATTTATTAATTCTATAAATTTTAATAAAATATATACTTTATATACATGAATCGATTCGTTTTTATGTCAGGAATGCAATTTTGAAATGAATTAATAAAAATTTTAATATAGAAAAAAGTTACTTCAAAAAATCCAAAAATTATTTTTTCAAAAATTAAAAAATTGTTGAAAAAAAATTTTTTTTTAAATATTTTTTAAAATCCTTTTGTCTGATTTTTGGTATTCGTGACCGTAATACACCTACAAAATTTTATCAAAATCCGTCAAGACGTGTAAGAGAAAATTTGTCCACAAGAATCGGTGACATACACACACACACACACGTGCATACACACATACATCCGGACATTTGTTCCTCTCGACGAATTATATATACTACACTTGAAAATTTGTAAAAATAATTGGTTCTAAATAATTCGGAAATCGACATCACTATAAGGCTTCCTTTATGAGGAAGCAAAATTGATCAGATTGACTCGAAACGTAGTACTCGGGGGTTTTTATGGTCGCTGATTACGAATCTGACATCAGTTTTTCTAAATTCAAAATGGCGGATCCAAGATGGCGGAAATATTTCCAAAATTCGTCGAATTTGCTTGAAACTTGTTACTGTCATTTTTTGACATATTTATAAATTTTTTTTATTATGCCTAATACTTTAGTACTTTATATATGCACAGGAACTCCCCGTATAAATGTTCTAAATAAATAAAAAAAATTTCGACGTATTTTGACCTCCGAAGTCCAAAAAACGGATTTTAAAAATTTGTCCCGATGTGTGTGTGTACTAATATTACATTTGCCTCAATATCTCAGAACCAGAAAGAGCTAAAGGCTTAATTTTTTTTAATTGTAGGTCTCCTCGGGGGACATAAAATGAGAGTATTTTTAGAATGATTCATAAAGTTTAACTAATTTTTTTTTGCATTTTTAATTTTCCAAAAAAAATTGAGCTGAAGAACGTAACGTTAAAACCTTAACGAAATTAAAAACGTGATTATTTGTGTCCATTAAAATTTGTTCCAGTTTTAATTACTACCATTAGAAAGAGCATAAAAAAGGAGTCAGAAACTGTTTTAGTCGTTTCATTAGAGGTTACGGCAAGGGGTAAAAAGTAACATTGAAATGTTAATTTCGCGATTTTCAAAGTTTAACGGTCGTTTTACCAGTTTATAATAAAATTTGTTCCAATTTTAATTACAACCATTCCGAAGAGCATAAAAAAAGGAGTCAGAAACTGTTTTAGTCGTTTCATTAGTGGTTGCGGCAAGGGGTAAAAAGTAACTCTGAAATATTAATTTGGCGTTTTTCAAAGTATAACGATCGTTTTTCCAGTCTATATTTAAATTTGTTCCAATTTTAATTACTACCAGTCGAAAGAGCGTCAAAAAAGAAGTCGGAAACTGTTTTAGTTTCTCATGAAAGGTTGCGGCAAGGGGTAAAAAGTAACATTTAAATGTTAATTTCGCGATTTTCAGAGTTTAACGGTTGTTTTACCATTCTATAATAAAATTTGTTCCAATTTTAATTACTACCAGTCGAAAGAGCGTCAAAAAAGAAGACGGAAACTGTTTCAGTCGTTTCATTAGAGGTTGCGGCAAGCGGTAAAAGTAATATTGAAATTTTAAATTGGCGTTTTTCACAGTTTAACGATCGTTTTTTCAGTTTATAATAAAATTTGTTCCAATTTAAATTACTACCATTCAAAAGAGCATAAAAAAAGGAGTCAGAAACTGTTTTAGTCGTTTCATTAGAGGTTGCGGCAAGGGGTAAAAAGTAACTCTGAAATTTTAATTTGGCGTTTTTCAAAGTATAATGATCGTTTTTCCAGTCTATATTTAAATTTGTTTCAATTTTAGTTACTATCAGTGAAAAGAGCGTCAAATAGGAGTCAGAAACTGTTTTAGTCGATTTATTAGTGGTTGCGCTAAGGGGTAAAAAGTAACATAAAAATGTTAATTTAGCGTTTTTCAAAGTTTAACGATCTTTTTTTCAGTCTATAATAAAATTTGTTCCAATTTTAATTACCCCCAATCGAAATAGAGTCAGAAATTGTTTTAGTTGTTTTTTTAGAGGAGGTGCTACGGGTTAAAAGTAACATTCGAAAGAGAGTCAAAAGGTAAGTCAGAAGCTATTTTAGTCGATTTATTAGAGGTGGCGGTAAGGGGTAAGAAGTAACATTGAATTGTTTTTTTACGCTTTTGAAAGGTCGCTGTTTATGCTTTATAATTACCTCTATACCGTAATCAACAACCACCTGCAAAATTGCATTTAAGTATTTACTTTGGACGTTCATGGTTTATTGTTTTACAAGAATTTTTAAGAATTAATTATGGAAAGTCATTTCTAATTATTGTGTAGCATTAGTAGTTTGATTATGAATTTTGCTAAAGTATTTGAATTTTGTTTAATGCAAACACTTCATTTTGCTATTAAATCCTTTGTTTCGGAATTGCAACATGGCTGTTTGTCCAAAAGGTCCACAATAACCAATTTAACGGAGCTTACACACTTTATCTAGGAGTCTTTAAAGTTAAGCTTCTAAGTAGATGTCGCTTATTTGGATTTTGCTAAGGTTTTTGATACAATTGATTATGAAATCCTGGACAATAAGTTGGATCAATTGAACATACCTCTTAACCATAAACTCTTAATTCTTAATTATTTAAATAATCAATATCACTGTGTTAATGTAGGTAACTTTAAATCTGCACCTTTTGCTCCTTACGGGGGCGTACCGCAAGGCTTTTCACTTTTTACAGTATATATCAATGATATTGCTAGAGAGGTTAACTCTAAGGTCCTTCTTTTTGCTCATGACTTAAAAATTTTTAGACGAATAAATTCTATATTTGATGCAACTAAGTTACAATCTGACTTGGATGCTATCCATGATTGGTGTACTGTTAATAAATTATCATTAAATACAATAACTAAATGTCAAATCTTAACATTTCATAAATTTAGATTTCCTTTCCTCTTTCCTCATGATTTAAACAATGCAATAGTAAATAGGGTTGCTTCCACGCGTGACCTCTTTTGGGTTTAGACTCGATATCTTGAGCTTTACTTTAACCCCTTGGCTGTCAACGAGATTTCCACTGTTTGGGCCAAAAGTGTGTTGAAAAATTTTTTAATGGATTTTTATGAAACTTGGTACCCTAAGGTTTCTGGGGTCGCTGATTACGAATCTAACATCAGTTTTTAGAAATTCAAAATGGTGGATCCAAGATGGCGGAATTTTTTTCAAAATTCGTCGAATTTGCTTGAAACTTGTTACTCGAGGGTTTTAAGGGTCGCTGATTACGAATCTAACATTAGTTTTCCAAAATTCAAAATAGCGGATCCAATATGGCGGACAACGAGATAAAAAATTGATCAGATTGGCTTGAAACTGAATACTTGGGGATTTTTAGGGTCGCTGATTACAAATCTAACATTAGTTTCCCAAAATTCAAAATGGCGGATCTAATATGGCGGACAACAAAATAAAGAATTAATTATAATGGCTTGAAACGGAATACTCGGGGGTTTTTAGGGTCGCTGATTACGAATCTGTCATTACTTTTTAGGGTATTTATCGAAATTTGATTTCACCAACAATTATCATACTGATTTCAGATTAACCAGTTTCAAACAAATTCAATAAATTAAAAAAAAAAAATTTCCGCCATCTTGGATCCGCCATTTTGAATTTCGAAAAACTGATTTCAGATTCGTAATCAGCGACCCTAAAAATCCCCAAGTATTCAGTTTCAAGCCAATCTGATCAATTTTTTATCTCGTTGTCCGCCATATTGGATCCGCTATTTTGAATTTTGGAAAACTAATGTTAGATTCGTAATCAGCGACCCTTAAAACCCTCGAGTAACAAGTTTCAAGCAAATTCGACGAATTTTGAAAAAAATTCCGCCATCTTGGATCCACCATTTTGAATTTCTAAAAACTGATGTTAGATTCGTAATCAGCGACCCCAGAAACCTTAGGGTACCAAGTTTCATAAAAATCCATTAAAAAATTTTTCAACACACTTTTGGCCCAAACAGTGGAAATCTCGTTGACAGCCAAGGGGTTAAAGTAAAGCTCAAGATATCGAGTCTAAACCCAAAAGAGGTCACGCGTGGAAGCAACCCTATTTACTATTGCATTGTTTAAATCATGAGGAAAGAGGAAAGGAAATCTAAATTTATGAAATGTTAAGATTTGACATTTAGTTATTGTATTTAATGATAATTTATTAACAGTACACCAATCATGGATAGCATCCAAGTCAGATTGTAACTTAGTTGCATCAAATATAGAATTTATTCGTCTAAAAATTTTTAAGTCATGAGCAAAAAGAAGGACCTTAGAGTTAACCTCTCTAGCAATATCATTGATATATACTGTAAAAAGTGAAAAGCCTTGCGGTACGCCCCCGTAAGGAGCAAAAGGTGCAGATTTAAAGTTACCTACATTAACACAGTGATATTGATTATTTAAATAATTAAGAATTAAGAGTTTATGGTTAAGAGTTTATGGTTCAATTGATCCAACTTATTGTCCAGGATTTCATAATCAATTGTATCAAAAACCTTAGCAAAATCCAAATAAGCGACATCTACTTAGAAGCTTAACTTTAAAGACTCCTAGATAAAGTGTGTAAGCTCCGTTAAATTGGTTATTGTGGACCTTTTGGACAAACAGCCATGTTGCAATTCCGAAACAAAGGATTTAATAGCAAAATGAAGTGTTTGCATTAAACAAAATTCAAATACTTTAGCAAAATTCATAATCAAACTACTAATGCTACACAATAATTAGAAATGACTTTCCATAATTAATTCTTAAAAATTCTTGTAAAACAATAAACCATGAACGTCCAAAGTAAATACTTAAATGCAATTTTGCAGGTGGTTGTTGATTACGGTATAGAGGTAATTATAAAGCATAAACAGCGACCTTTCAAAAGCGTAAAAAAACAATTCAATGTTACTTCTTACCCCTTACCGCCACCTCTAATAAATCGACTAAAATAGCTTCTGACTTACCTTTTGACTCTCTTTCGAATGTTACTTTTAACCCGTAGCACCTCCTCTAAAAAAACAACTAAAACAATTTCTGACTCTATTTCGATTGGGGGTAATTAAAATTGGAACAAATTTTATTATAGACTGAAAAAAAGATCGTTAAACTTTGAAAAACGCTAAATTAACATTTTTATGTTACTTTTTACCCCTTAGCGCAACCACTAATAAATCGACTAAAACAGTTTCTGACTCCTATTTGACGCTCTTTTCACTGATAGTAACTAAAATTGAAACAAATTTAAATATAGACTGGAAAAACGATCATTATACTTTGAAAAACGCCAAATTAAAATTTCAGAGTTACTTTTTACCCCTTGCCGCAACCTCTAATGAAACGACTAAAACAGTTTCTGACTCCTTTTTTTATGCTCTTTTGAATGGTAGTAATTTAAATTGGAACAAATTTTATTATAAACTGAAAAAACGATCGTTAAACTGTGAAAAACGCCAATTTAAAATTTCAATATTACTTTTACCGCTTGCCGCAACCTCTAATGAAACGACTGAAACAGTTTCCGTCTTCTTTTTTGACGCTCTTTCGACTGGTAGTAATTAAAATTGGAACAAATTTTATTATAGAATGGTAAAACAACCGTTAAACTCTGAAAATCGCGAAATTAACATTTAAATGTTACTTTTTACCCCTTGCCGCAACCTTTCATGAGAAACTAAAACAGTTTCCGACTTCTTTTTTGACGCTCTTTCGACTGGTAGTAATTAAAATTGGAACAAATTTAAATATAGACTGGAAAAACGATCGTTATACTTTGAAAAACGCCAAATTAATATTTCAGAGTTACTTTTTACCCCTTGCCGCAACCACTAATGAAACGACTAAAACAGTTTCTGACTCCTTTTTTTATGCTCTTCGGAATGGTTGTAATTAAAATTGGAACAAATTTTATTATAAACTGGTAAAACGACCGTTAAACTTTGAAAATCGCGAAATTAACATTTCAATGTTACTTTTTACCCCTTGCCGTAACCTCTAATGAAACGACTAAAACAGTTTCTGACTCCTTTTTTATGCTCTTTCTAATGGTAGTAATTAAAACTGGAACAAATTTTAATGGACACAAATAATCACGTTTTTAATTTCGTTAAGGTTTTAACGTTACGTTCTTCAGCTCAATTTTTTTTGGAAAATTAAAAATGCAAAAAAAAATTAGTTAAACTTTATGAATCATTCTAAAAATACTCTCATTTTATGTCCCCCGAGGAGACCTACAATTAAAAAAAATTAAGCCTTTAGCTCTTTCTGGTTCTGAGATATTGAGGCAAATGTAATATTAGTACACACACACATCGGGACAAATTTTTAAAATCCGTTTTTTGGACTTCGGAGGTCAAAATACGTCGAAATTTTTTTTATTTATTTAGAACATTTATACGGGGAGTTCCTGTGCATATATAAAGTACTAAAGTATTAGGCATAATAAAAAAAATTTATAAATATGTCAAAAAATGACAATCCAAAATTTTGCTAATACAAAGCTTCTTTTATGAGGAAGCAATACAAAAAAACATTTTTTTATTAATTTCTTTTTTAGTAATTTACTAAGAAGAGTTTATTAATGCTTTTTATTAATGTTAAGTAATTTTTCGATTTGATTCTTTATATAAGTTATGCAATTTTACAAAGTGATTATACCATGACGCGAAAACGGGGGACAAGAAATATCTACAAAAATATTAAAAATAAATTTTTTTTCCACAAGTGTTTTGTTTTTCTTAATTCTACTAACTTAGATAATAAGAGAATGTCAATATTCATTATATTTATTATTGTATTTTACTAAAAAAAAACATTTTATATATATGAAGTGGTAGTGTGAATTATTACCATAGTTCGTTCTATGAAGTGTCACTGATTGTGAGAATAAAGTATAACGTCTAATAAACATTCTAGGAACGGATAAATTTACCATGGATAAGAGTAAGCGACAATAGATAGCTCCGTTCATCAGTCTGTACAAAAAAGACATATCAGAGAAATGAAATCTAGATGTCAAAAGAGGAATATTCATTAAAGTTCTTAAATTTTCATAATCATGCGTACGATAATGAAATGGAATATTAACCCTTTAACGCCCAAATGTGCTGTTTTCCGACTTGAATTTTAACTTTGTACAACTATTAAAAGAAAGCTAAAAATATTACAAAAGTACCATTTCCTACTATTTTCGGGGTCGCTCTTTCGAATGGCGTTGTCAAAATTTCCAAAAAATGAAATTAACCCCCTCTTTTAATGAAATTTTCCAAAAAATGCAAAATTTTTGGATAAAATTTTTTTTTATTGCAATTTTCATTGTTATATCGGTATCTACATATCGTCTAAGGTATAAAAATAGTATTCCCGATAGCTGTACTTTAAAAATATGCAGTAGTTTTTTTTCTTTTTTTTACTTTTCATTAAAAAATGGCGCCCGAACGCTAAATTTTTTTTTATTACACATACAAATTTTTTTTCTAAATTTGCTTAAATTTGCTTGAAATTTGTTACTCGGGGGTTTATGGGGTCGCTAATTACGAATCTGATGTTAGTTTTGAAAAATTCAGAATGGTAAACTTAATATGGCAGACGATTTTTTTAAAAATTTACCAAATTCGCCTGAAATTTGTTTACTCGGGGGTTTTCAGGGTCGCTGATTACGAATATGATGTTAGTTTTTAAAAATCCAAAATTTCGGATCTAATATGTCAGACAAAAAAATAAAAATCATCCGGATTGGCTTGAAAATTGTTATTTGGGTCAATTTTGGAATTTACTTATACTCAGTTAATAATAATGTCAAACTTGAAACATTACTTTCATAAAACTTAGTTTAATTACTTATTGAACTTTAAAGTGGGGACCTTTTTTCATCATTAAACTTTGTTTGAGGTTGTCTTCTGTCAGGTCCTGAAATAAGGCAAGAGTAATTTTATTAAGCGAATAATAAAAGGGAGGTAAAGTGCTGATTTGATTTTACAAATTGAGGGTTAAATTAAAAAAAGTTTTATCTCGGGATGTAACATCTACCAAAACTTATTCTAAGTCCTGGTCACCTTCAGTCATTTGAATATCTGTTGCATATTAGATCCGAAATTTTGAATTTTTAAAAATTAACATTATATTCGTAATCAGCGACCCCAAAAACCCCCGAGTACCAATTTTTAATCCAATCTGAATGATTTTTATTTTTTTGGTCGCCATTTTTGATCCGCCATTTTGGATTTTTAAAAACTAACATCATATTCGTAATCAGCGACCCTGAAAATTCCCAAGTAACAAGTTTCAGGTGAATTTGGTAAATTTTTTAAAAAATCGTCTGCCATATTGAATTCGCCATTTTGAATTTTTCAAAAATAACATCAGATTCATAATTAGCGACCCCATAAACCCCTGAAGAACAAATTTTAAGCGAAATTAAGCAAATTTAGGAAAAAAAATTTGTATGTATAATAAAAAAAATATTTAGCGTTCGGGCGCCATTTTTTATTGAAAAATGAAAAAAAAAACTACTGCATATTGTTAAAGTACATTTATCGGGAATATGGTTTTATACCTTAGACGATAAGTAGATGCCGATATATCAAAAAAATTGCAATAAAAAAAAATTTCATCCAAAAATCTTGCAGTTTTTGGAAATTTTCATTAAAAGAGGAGGTTAATTTCATTTTTTGGAAATTTTGAAAACGCCATTCCAAAGAGCGACCCCAAAAATAGTAGGAAATGGTACTTTTGAAATCTTTTTTTAGCTTTCTTTTAATAGTTGTACGAAGCTAAAATTCTAGTCGGAAAACAGCACATTTGTGCGTTAAAGGGTTAAGTATTCTCGCAGCAAATCTAAGGAATTTATTTTGAACACATTCAATTCTGATTATGTGGAAGACATAAAAAGGAGACCAGATTATACATACGTACTCAATTATTGATCTGACAAGCATCAAGTATAATATTCTAATTGTTGCAAGACCACGAAATACCGAAGCACATCTCATTATAAACCCTAAGGATTTTGAGGTCCTTGAAACAATTTTAGTAACGTGATCATTAAAACTAAGATTACTAGTGAATAATACACCTAAATCACGCATCCTAGTTACTCTCTCCACGTTCTGACCATCAATAGTATAGTTATATGATCTAACTTTGCCTTTATAAAATGAAACAACATAACTTTTTTTAATATTAATATTTAAATGATTTTTACTACACAATTTTTGTAACCTCTTCAGATCCTTTTACAGATCTGAAGTGTCTTTTTCTGCTGAAAGTGAATTAATTATTTTGTAACATTTAAGGTCATGTGGATAGAGCAAAAAGTTTAATTTTTTTTAGTTTTTTTTAAATTTGTCCGTCATATTTGATACGGCATTTTTAATTTTGAAAACATAACGTTTAAATAAAGTAGAAGTATATTAAGTACTTCAGCCTTTTATACTTTAGTGTTTTAATATGTTGCAGAATATTCAATCGGCAGCGCACATAATGAATCATAAATATAAATTTCGAATAATAAAATCGTATTTAAATGTGTATTAAATATTTTTATTAATGTTTCTTCTGATGAACTTACTTTAATGTTTATCTTGTTCAAGAATGAAGTGTAAAATTTTATAAAATCTTTATTAGTTTGGAGCTAGCTCGATTATTTTGATCCTAAAACAAACCTATCTAATTAGAATTCAAAGTATAATACCCTACTGAGGCATTTTACGTCAGAAATATCACGATTTGCCTTTGCAAAAAAAAAATTAAAATTGTTGAAGATACGCCATTTTGAATTTTATTAATAATTTTATAAAATTTTGAATATCTTGGAATATTCTTTATTAATTTTTATGAAATTTACACATTTTTTAGGTAAAAGTGTGTATTTAAAAATGCAAATAAAGTTATTTAAAAAAAATTAATTTTTGAATAAAAAAATTTTTTAAACAATTTTTTGTTTATTTACTCCTGTCTGAGAAAAATGTTATTAACGTATTTGGATTCCTTATGAATTCACCTTTAATTTCATAAAAAAAATTGATGGAGACTCAACTGGGTCCGGAGATATTGAAGTTTTTGTAACAAAAGCGTCGCCGCGCCATAGCACCATACTGCAACAAGTCGCATAGTACGTTATCGTTGTCGTGCATTGCTGTTGCAACTAGGCCTATTTTTTACAAAAACTTTAATATCTCCGGACCTAGTTGAGTCTCCATAAATTTTTTTATGAAATTAAGGGGACCCGCACCTGAAATTTCAACTATGACAGAATATAATTGAAAAAATTTGGTATATTTTTTTTCTGACACTATTTTGATTCAGAAATAAGGTGAACAAAGAAAAAAAAAATTTCATGATTTTTTCGAAAATTAAAAAAATTTTTTTTTATTTTTTTTGTAACTTTTGACAAAATTAAAATTTTACAAAATCCATACCCTTAATTGTACAGGGGTTTGTAAGGAACTCATTAAAACAAAAACCATTAAAAAATAATAAAATTTGTGAAAGAAGAAGCATTTTTTTTGTAAATTTATGGTTTATAATGTTATACCATAAACTTATAAAAAATGCTTCTTCTTTCACAAATTTTATTATTTTTCAATGGTTTTTGTTTTAATGAGTTCCTTACAACCCCCTGTACAATTAAGGGTATAGATTTTGTAAAATTTTAATTTTGGCAAAAGTTACAAAAAAAAAATAAAAAAAAAATTTTTTTTTAATTTTCGAAAAAATCCTGAAATTTTTTTTTCTTTGTTCACCTTATTTCTGAATCAAAATAGTGTCAGAAAAAAAAATACCAAATTTTTTCAATTATATTCTGTTATAGTTGAAATTTCTGGTGCGGGTCCCCTTAAAGGTGAATTCATAAGGAATCTAAATATGTTAATAACATTTTTCTCAGACAGGAGTAAATAAACAAAAAATTGTTTAAAAAATTTTTTTATTTAAAAATAAATTTTTTTTAAATAACTTTATTTGCATTTTAAAGTACATACTTTTACCTGAAAAATGTGTAAGTTTCATAAAAATTCATAAATAATATTCCGAGATATTCAAAATTTTATAAAATTATTATTAAAATTTAAAATGGCGTATCTTCAACAATTTTAATTTTTTTTTGAAAAAATTTAGGGTAAAGAAGTCTCTTAAATAGAACTATAATCCCACGAAGTTTTGCGAAAATCAGCAAACCCTTTGCAAATCGTGATTTTTTTCCGCTGACATTAACAACTCGCTTGGCATAGTTGGTGTATGTGACATCTGGCATTCCTGTCTAGTAAATTTTATAGGGAATTTTAAATTCTATATAAATGAACTGGAAATTTTCGATTGTCATCTTGAAGAATTTAAATTTGAAAACCTAAAGTAATATAAATTACTATTAAATATTATTATTATTTGATCCAAAAATTGAAAAGACCTTTTATTTGACATTTGCTCTTTCTCTCTCTATCGTATAATCATTGTATTATTATAGGTTATTATAAAATTATTGTAATTATTTCAGAAAACTGTAATTAAATATAGTATTAATTGTATTAATATTAATCTAAATTTATTATTATTATTATTAGTGATTAATTAATTAAGGAATATGCATTAAATATTTTACTTATATTTGAAAAATAGAACGAAACTATGATTATAAAATGCTGAATTTGTACTTCTTATTATTGATAAGAAAAACTGCCAAATCATATTGTAAATCTTCGTATGACGGTTATTTTATTGCGCAGTTAAAAACTGCGCAGTAAAATATATAACAATAATGAGTCATTTGTAGGATGCGTAATAATCTGACCTTGAGATCTGTTAAATGCGTAATAATTTAACCTTGACACGTGTCATTATTTTGGTCATTTGGAAAATGCGCAATAACTTGACCTTGAATGTTCAACGCTTATTGGTCTAGTGCCACGTCATCAGCGCTCTGATTGGTTAAACAAAGAGGGGATGGTAAACCTCTCCCCTTTTAGTTGGGTATATAAAGAGAGCGCCTGAGACCCAAAGACTCAGACAATTTTCGAGACTTGAAAAGAAACCATTACTTGTTAGTGCATATCTTTAAAAGTATTACATTGTTAAATCAACGAATCTTACAATTTGTGAATAACTAAAACAAACAATTTAAATTGTTAAATTAATATTTAACAATAAAAACAATTATTTGTAAAATCGAATTGTGAAGTGTATATGCACGGAAAAAATTAATTTAGTACATTTTACGAAACTAATTTTGGAATAGCGGATACGGAGAGGAGTTTAGTATAAGATAAAACAGAATCAATAGTAATATATGATGACTGCGTTTCTCGAAAACTCAAAAAAAATTCTATGGAATTCACAAATGATCGGTTGGACGTTCTAATTCAAGAGTTTTGTAAAATGTTTAGCCTGAAGCTCATGCGCCACGGAAAAAAATATTCACGGAGAAAAAAACGAATAAAGCAGAAAAAAGAATTTCTTAATGTACTAATGAGCTCTCAAGACCATTTTTTCTCGTCTTCTATAGGAGATAGATGATTGGTTCGACACATGTGACTGCACTCTACAACGCAATGGTTCGCTTGGATTGGCTTATTTTATTCTGACACTAACTTAACGGAAATACGCATACATATAAACGAATTCTGACGCAACGCACATACAATATAACTCACACTTGTAGATGAAAGAATTGAGTTTCTTTATATACTAACTGAGGAGATTAAAACTGCGCTTGTGAGAAATGTCAATATACTGAATATTAATTTTAAAAAAAATCATTTTTTTAAAAGTTATACAAAATATTTTATGGTTTTTAAAATAACATTTTTTGATTATAATTAGTTATAAAATCTCTATAAAATTTTTCAATTTTTAGAAAATAATTTTATTCTTAATTTTAAATTATAAATAAATTGACAAAAAATTTTCAAAATTAAATTCAAACTCAAAAAATGTTTATATTAAATTGTCTAAAATTTGAAGTAATAACAGTTAAAACTTGAGAAATTAATATATATATTGTCATCGGTAAATATTATGATAAACTATAAAATTTATTGGAATGTAAATTAAATGAAATTAATAATAATTAAAAGTTTGGATTACAAAAGCACATAAAAAATGTTACAAATTTGGAACAATGAAATGTGAAATACGTAAAAGAAAACAATTATCCAAATGTTACCGGCAGGTAAAGCAGTTCTCTTTTTCCTTCCACATATTATCTCTATATACAGCAGACAAGTTAATACCGACGCGACGAGACAAGCTTCAACATATCTATTTATAACGCGACTTTTGGTACACCCCGTATAGAATTTTACGAAACTTTGTGTTCGAGAATTCACGATAGACAGCGAAGTGGAAACTCAAACCACGCGTTTTTAGATTGCACGAAACATTTTTACCATTTTCTGATAAAATGTTCACCAGAAAATACGAAACATTTCTACATTCAAGCTTGTTTTATAAATTACAACACTGGTTGCAGTTTCTCGACAATTGTTCTGCTTAAATAAAGTAGTGAAAGTTTCTGGGTTTTTGAAAAACTTCGTCAAGAAATCTTAAATATCCGCTAGTGCGAAATTAGTTTCGTAAAATCTGCTGAACTTATTTTTTCCGTGTATAAAAGAAACAATATTTGAACTTAAATAAAATTGGTTTTTTACCCGAAAGGGGTTTTTCCAATCAATTAAAAGTGTATATTTATTTATCCCACCTTTAATCTAAATAATAAATTTAAATTTAGTGCCTGCTTTCAAGCGGTTATAACAGTAAAAAGATTGCAGCCATTGGTTATTTGTGAATCCAACGGAAATATACGTAATACGTAGAAAGTATATGATTTCTTGCAGGTTATTCTTATAGGAATCCTCATAACAGGGTGTCTAACAAGGATTAAGAAAAAAATTCCCTGACTTTTCCATGACTTTTCCCTTACTTTTTCCCTGACCTTTTACTAATTTTATTTTTGCTTTCTTGAGACGAAAATATGGTAACTGACATATTTAACAATAAATTAATATCTAATGATAGAAAAAACGGTGATAAAAATCTTCTAAAGTTTTGTTAGGTTAAAAAAATTTTTTATTCACAAAAAATTTTAATTTTTATATAAATTTTTAGAAATTTCCCTGGCTTTCAATAAAATTCTCTGACATTCCCCGACTTTTCCATGACTTTTCCCTGACTTCCCTGACCGTTAGACACCCTACATAAGATCCTATTACATTTTCATAGCAGCCTTATAAGAATATATAAAGAACCCTATAGGAAAACACGTTTTTCCTACAGCAAATTTCTTGATAAGAACTTACATTGATTCCTATAAAGAATTCTATAATAATTTATATGGGATTCTTATAGGATTCCTTGTAGGAACCTATATAGGATTTTCCAGTAGGGTAGATCCAACAATATTTTAACAATCACAGTAAAAATTGTCTTAAAGGTACTTTGGCTTATGAAGATGATTTGTATAACCTGTATAAAATTTTTAAATAACATAGTCGAGTTTTTGGCCGTTTTTGCCTACCTCCTGGCCCACTTTGTAGATATTCCGATTGGGAAAGATAACCCGAGCATATTTGCTGCAATTTGACGCTTCGGCTTAATTTTAATAAAATACAAATTTAGACAAAATAATAAGATATTATTAATTGCTTTGGTCAAACGATCAATTTAGGTAATTAAAAAACTTTACAAAAACTGACGTTAAAATAGAAATAAATAAGTTAAATGAGAAATGAACGAGCTAATGCTCGTGCGAGTGAAGTATACGTCGCTAGTTAATTTAAATCTTTACATAGAGAAAAACTTCAGAAAAATTTGTATTTTATAGATATCATGGATGCAACATAAATTTCCTTCATAAGTGATAAAAAGCAGTGAATAAAACAATATTTGAAAGACACGTTAGCCAACAGGAGACAATGGATAAATAAAAAAAACTCTTTGGTGAAAGAGATTTTCGAAATGTATACGAGACAAATTGATTATAATGATGATATATGGTAAAAGAGAATTTCGAACCAGTAGATCAAATATTCAAAGAAATTTTTGCATATCATAGGTTTTATTTAGTTTTTACTTTTCAGATCGATGTAGAATTTAATTTAATGTTTCCGGTCATTGATGGTGACTCTTTTATTACGAAATTTGAATCTTCGTATGTATTATGAATTATAAATTATTCAAAAGTGTGTCATTGAGATTTGTCAAAAGAACTAGTTGATATAAAGGACGGTAAGTTATTAAAAAATAATATTTTCTATATTTAAAAACTCTTCAAATTAGCAATAATAAAAAATATATTTTTTCTATTTATATTCAATCTTAAAGCATTAGTAATATTACTATTTCTACTACCTGTTGCTAACTCATCAAAGTTCGAAAGCAGAACAAAAGGCAAGGAGAGTATTAGAGATAGAAATATAAGCTTAAACAGATTCATCTCCACGAAACCTGTGAGTATGAGTACAATAAATGTTATATTCATAATTTTTCTAACGCGATATTTTTTTCTATATTTTAAAAATTTTGTTAATTAAAAAAATTTTTGCAAAGGAATGCGAAACTAGACAAATATGTAAAGGAAGGGAGAAAAAATAGTTCAGGCCCCTTTTAGCCCTATATTTTACTCATTGGTGGTGAATGTCAGAACTTTTACGTGATCGTAGATGATTATCCCCTGCAACGTCGTGATAAGGCTGATATTATTTCAGCTTTCGATTTATTATTTAAAACTTACCACATTTTAAATTCAGAATATCCCATCAACTTAAAAAACTTTTTCAATTTTATTAAAAGTCACATCTTTAAAGTTAATAAACTAACTTTAAGCAGCGTTGTAACCTCAGTTAACATTAACTAAAACAGCATTGCCTAATTTGTTTCGTACTTTAGAAGGAGCTAAAACAAAAATCTGTATATAGAATAACTCAAGTTAAATTGACATTAATTAACCCGTTGCCTGTTAACAACCCAACGTTGGGTCGTGAAAAAAGTTTTCCCAGAGTGTTAACGATCCAATGTTGGGTCGTGAACTTCTTAGTGCAAAATAAATGAAATTTGTTCTGTAAATCCTCGGTTAGGCGAGTAAAAATCAGATGGGTCAGCTCCAGAGCTCATGCCAGAGTGGAAGTAGAGAGGTGTTTTAGATGCCTCTGTTACGGCTATCAGGCTGAAAGATGCAGTGGCCCGGACCGAAAGGCTGCTTGCTGGAGGTGTGGCGGTCTCGACCACAGAAAGAGTCAATGCCCAGTGCATTGACTGTTCCGATAGTGGGATGGAAGACACAAAATATTCTTCAGGAGCAGGGCCTACCCGTTGCACTGGAAGATGCTAACAGATCTAAAGTCCAGAACTTAGGTTTCTCCAGGTTAAACTCAGAAAGGGACAAGTCGCGCAAGATCTCTTGATGCAGATTGCCAGAGAGAGGGGAGCTGATATACTGATTTTTAGTAAGCAGCATAGGAAGCCAGAATCCTCTGTCTGGTTTGAGGACATCACCATTGGTGATTTTCTGGAGACCGACGCGGGGTTCGTTTGGGTGGAGGTGTACGCGTTTACATCTGCTACTTCTCTCCAAACAATCCCTTTAAAAAGTTTGATGCCCAGGTTCAGTCTCTTGAAGAAAGCATCAAAGTTTTCGGCGGAGATATCTTTATTGCGGAAGACTTTAATAGTAAGTCGCCAGAATATGGAGAGACTCGTCTAGACAAGAGGGGAACCTTGGTATCGGACATGGTCGCAGCAAACGATTTAGTGGTGGTGAACCGGGGACAAGAGTTCCCGTTCAGGCGCGGGGTGTCAGGGTCTATCATCGATTTGACAATTGCGTCGTCCCGCGTGGCCCGTAGAGTAGTGCGGTGGGGACTGCTGGACGAAACGACTAAGAGTGACCACCAGTACATTGAGTTTAGAGTCGCTGAGAAAAATTGGGGAGGGAACAGCAGGCCACAAGAGACCCTCTTGGAACCTCAGACGGCTAAATCGGGAGAAGTTGGCGGAGTCTCTGGCCGAGTCTCATGCTATACATTAGCTAGGCTGGATGACGAAGCCAATTTCCAAGGGTGACAAAGTACCCTGATTGGAGAAGCTGAGAAGGACCCATGGGCTTTGGCCTACAAAGTCGTCACGAAGAAATTAGAAATTAATCCGATCTGGGTCCGAAACATTATCAAGGCGCTGTTTCCCCATGTGGAATCTGGCCCTAGGGAGAACTTTTTATTTTGTGTAGTGCAAAAGGAGGAGTTCAAAAAGGTGCAAAGACGTTGAGGAACGGCAAAGCGCCAGGCAACGACGGTATACCCAACGAGATCCTCAAAGAGGTGATCGCTGTGTATCCAGAGCTACTCCTCGACGTCTTTAATACATGTCTCGAGAGTTGAGAGTTTTTCAGTGACTGGAAAACAGAGGTTGGTCCTCCTGAGAAAAGGGGATAAACCTCTAGATAAAGTCTCATCGTTTAGACCAATTTGTTTATTGGACACGATGGGTAAACTTCTAGAGAAAATGATTCTAGAGCGACTTCAGGGAATCCCTAAGGATCAAAGGTGGAACCAACCATCTGGAACGTTATGTATGACAGTTTTATGAGGTTTGACCTACCCGAAGATACGTCTATATGCGTGTTCGCGGACGACGTGCTTTTGATATGTTACGACGAGAATTTGAGTCTGTTAAAAATAAAACTTGAAGATAGTCATTATTGTCCTGTACACGCCATTAGAATTTAGCTGTCGATAAAATGGTTGTACTCAGGAGAAGTTTTCTACAGTCTCCCTCTCCTCTAGCGAGAAAACCCATTAGACGGATGGTCCAGGCAAATACAAGTACTCCTAACTTCAAGACGTTCTGTAGACGCAAAAATTTAGTATTAAGTAATAAGAATGTTTATCAGAAAAATTCTACGGTTGTCAAAACACTTGTATAGCCAAGATTGTAGGCTTAAGACGTGTGTATAAACAAATAAGTTAAAAATAAATGAACAAGTTTTAGACCAAACTGGCCAATTTTATAAAAAATATGTTTGCTTTATTGGATTTGATATTTTGAAATTGGAAATTCTGATATCATATTCGGATTTAGAAACCTTAAAAACCTAAAACTAACAAGTTATAAGCGTATTTAAGAAATTTTTAACAAATTGTCTGCCATATTGGATCGATTTGACATTTTTATTTATAATTCTGATATATTATATTCGTATTCATCGACAACAAAAACCTCCGAGTAACATGTTTTAAATATCTTCTGATTTTATTTATCGATTTTTGTAATTATTTCATATTATTATTAATAATTATTATTATGGATAATTATTATAATATTTTATAATTATAATACAAGCAATGAAAATTATAATATTCTGTATAAATAATATCTTTTCAATCTAGCAGTACCAAGGATTACATAGTTTATTCTGTGTAAATTTAGCAATAAATATGATAATAAAATCCAACTTCTAAAAAATAGAATAAACAATTATGAAATAAAAACTCAACCAAAATGGTTTATAAACATTTCTGGTATTGAGATTCCAGATAATGTAATAACAATCGCATCTTTGGGTAGTAAATTTAGTTTTGGTAATGACATCTCAACGAATTTGTTCATTGATTATATAAAATCTATTGAGTATTTTTTTAATATAAATGAATACGACAATGATATTACCAACGAATTTAGAGATAAATTATTGCATATGGGTCAGAATTCGTGAAATTTTGACAGAAAACAAAAAGTATTTTTTTTAAATCGAAATGTTGAAAAAACATTTCTTTTTGACCTTAAGAATGTGTCCACCAAAAAACATAAAAAAAAGTTATTTTTTATAAAAGTTGTTACGTCCGTAACCTATTACTCTATAAATTATATTACTAATGTATGTGTGTTGTATTTACCTTATATATTTTTAACTCTTATAATCTATATTTTAATTATTGCATTATATTCAGTATATTTCTCTATTAAAATATTGTAATTATCATTTATACAATTTCTATATTAGTATTATATTTAATACATTTTTCTATTTTAATATTGTATTTTATTATCATATATTATTTGCATATTGATTACTATACAAATGTACACTATGTATTTTGAAACTGTAACAATCCAAGAAAGGAAAGTAATACTATTACTCATGTAAAAAAGAGTAACGATGAAGCGACAATTCGACAACCTTCTAAAAACGTAGGCCGGACGAAAGAAAGTAAAAGCAGCAAACCCCGAGAAGTTTAGGTGAACAACAAACGCCGAGAAACTTAACGAAAGGGCGATACGTACAATCTCCCGGAGGAAATATCAACAACGCATAGAGAAATTCTTTCGCTATTAAGTAGCACAAGGAGAAACAAATTTTAGCACGTGTACAATTTTTCGGCATCATTACAGTTATGAAAATCTAATATAAAAAGGGCAAGCAGTTTCATTCAGACAGAGAGTAATAATTTGAAAGCCAACCTCATAACATCTTCAGTACAGAGAGTAATTTTTTGGGAATCAACCTGAACACATCGATCTAGTATCGCTCTAGTATAAAGAGTATCATCAACGAGTGAATTATATCTTCAAGTTTTATTTTGAAACAAAGTTCGAATCAGTATTTCAAACTACAACTTAATAATTTCCAAAAAATATTAAATTGGAAATAAACTCAAGTATCAACGAAAGTCTAATATTGAAACCCAGTTCCAAGTTTCAACAAATCCTATATTGAAGTATAAAAAATTTCGAAGCATCGAAATTTGTTCAAGAGGCGACAACTGTCTGGAAGAAAGCAGATATTTTCAAAATACAATACACTATCTCATTAGTGTAAACAAGAGGATCAACACTCAACCATTAAGGACAACTGTCACAGCCCCATTGCGTCTAGCCCTCAACACCATTAGAGATCAGACAACCAGATACAACCACCAGTTCAAACAACACCGGTAATCGTTATTCTTTAAAAGTAAGATTTTCTAAACTCAATTATACTCATTGTATTTTGTCAATTCTTTTCTTTCTTGTTGGTTTTTAAATAAATTATTCTCTCAGTACATTTAGTAGGCTCATTGACTTATCCTCATCCCAAATTAGATTCATTTATGAAACGAATTTAAAACGAGGAACGTTAGGAATATTTAAAAAGGTTTCTTGTTGTTTTTGACGTAACAGAAGCCCTTTTAAATTTTGGTGCATCGGCCTGGGAAAATTATAAAGTCGATCAGCCATTATTTTGTCAAATTTTTAATAAAATTCGAAAATTTTAATGAATATAATTTTTAAATTAATAAATAATTAAATAAAATAAATCAATGAGTATACCAATTGTTAAAAAAAAAGAAAAATTTTTTTTGTAATAAATAATAATAACAAATAGTATCAACATACATTAAAAAAAAATAATCAGTAACATTTAATAAGAAAAATCGATTTTATTATTTAATTTGGTACATTTTATGCTAATTGATAATATAATACAAGATTTAAGTCGCAAGGTGCATTCATAAATATACATCATATATTGGTATTGATGAATAGAGGTTCGAGTCCACTTAACTTTTTAAAGTCGCACGGTGCATTTATTGGTTTAATTCTATATTAATATTAATAAATAGAGGTCCGAGTCCTCTTGACTTATAATTATTAAAGTTGCAAGGTGCATTCATCAAATTAAATCCTGTGTTATATTGCTGAATAGAGGTTCGAGTCCTCTAGACTTATGGAATTTTTTTGTCTTGTATTTGAATCATTTTTGATATTTAATTGTGCTAAAACGAAATTTGTTTTGTTCATTTAATTGTGATTTGTTATTATTATTAAAAGTTTGAATATATTTTATTATACTGAAGCAATATAAAAATATTAACCACAAAAGAGAAGTGTATTTTATATTGAAGAGAAAGGATTGACAATTTTATAATTATTACGTATATTATAAATTTTGATAATATGACATTTTTTAATGTCTTCTTCGAATAAAAATACTACCGATTCCTCACATTTAACTCGTTCTCAAATAAAAAATAATCCAGATTTAGAATTGAATTCGGGAATTCCTAATTATAAAACAAAACCATTGACAAGTACACCCAGATATTCTAAAGAAAACCCTAATCCCTTAGAAATACAGAAACAGTTTGACTCAGGCTATATTAATTCTCAACTTTTTGATACTGACGATAATTCTTTCGACAGTGACAGTAACGATAGTGAAAATACTATTACAGAAAAAACCTTAGTTGAACAAAATTCAAATAAAAACTTAAACAAAACTTTAACTGACGAAATTGAGACAAACGATAACTCTGAAAATAATTCTCTCGATAACACTAGAGACAGTAACAACTTTGAAGAAAACATGGCTCTTCCAAATAATCAGCAAGTGTCATTACGTGACGCTTTAGAAACAATACCAATGTTTGACGGAAAGAACATACCACTATCTGTATTTATTGAAAGTTGTTTAGAAGCAAAATCTATGCTTCCTGATAATGCACAAGTACAAACAAATTTAGTAAAATTAATTAGGAGTCGAATTTCGGGTGAAGCAAGAAGAATTATAATAGGAAATAATTTTAATACAGTAGAACAGTTAACAGAAAGGTTAAAACAAATTTACGCGCCAGCAAAATCTGTATATCAGTTACAAGGAGAACTAGGAGCAATATATATGTGGGAACACGAAAATGTAATTTCTTATGGGTCAAGAATCGCAGAAGCAGCAGAAAGAATATTAGACGCGCATAGGATTAGCAATGAAAATAGAGTAGATGAACCATTTAAAGCAAGTTTAGATAAAACAAGTGTTGATTGTTTTTCGCGAGGACTTAGACCAGAAATTGAAATACGAATTGGAACAGCAGATACATTTCAAGAGATAGTTAATAAAGCAGTAGAAATAGAAAGAAGATTGTTATCACACCGCGAACTAAGAAAAAGTGAGCATAATACTGAATATAATTCTCATCTTAAAAATAATAAAGACTTTGCTAAAACAACAAAAATTAATATCGCTCAAGATAATATAATAACTTGTTTAGTTTGTGGAAAGAAAGGTCATTTTGCAGTACACTGTTTTCAACTTAATAAATTGATAGGACCAAGACGAGAAAACTCTTCTTATCCAGGACCGCGACAAAATTTTTCGAACCAAAATCAGAATCGATTTAACAATCAAAATCCAATGTTAATAGATTTCAAAGTCAAAACTTTTACAAAAATCCTCAACAAAATCAGTTTCAAAATCAATTTAGAAACACATCACAAAATCATTTTAGAAACATACCACAAAATCAATTTCGAACTCCATACCAAAATCAAAGACAAAATCAACAACAAAATTTTTTCCAAAATCAACAACGAAATTTTTTTCAAGAACCAAGAACTACCAATACAACAAACTTCGCAAGTAGAAATCAAAGTATAATGTGTAATTATTGCAAAAAGTTAGGACACATTTCCACTAATTGTAGGAAAAAGATGTGGGATGATAACAATAAACAACAACAAACAAATTCACAAACACAAAATCAGGAAAACTCCAAAATTCCTCTTCAGTAGGGTGCTCTGAGGAAGAATTAAGAAGAAATTACTATGCATCCAGAAACATCAATTTAGCAAAAACTAATACAATTCCATATATTCGAATTGACACTGAAGAGTTAAAAGTTCCAACAACAATGATGATTGACACAGGAGCAGGACCAAATCTGTTAAAAATTCGCGCATTAAATTCTGATATAAAAATTGATGAAAATAAATGTCTTAAATTAACAGGAATTAACGATCACGCAGTTTATACTTTAGGACAAGTAGAGATTAATATTTTCGGAATTCCAACAACTTTTAACCTTTTATCTAATGAAGTTCCAATTGAACATGACGGTATATTAGGTACAGAATTTTTTGTCAAAAATAAAGTAAAAATTAATTACGAAGAAGGACATCTAGAAATCAATAAACAAATATTTAATTTTGATTCAAAAAATTATTTTTCAATACCAGCAAGATCAATCTATAATATTCATGTAAAAATTTTAAATAAAGATAAAAAAGAAGGTTATATACCAAGACTAAAAGTAAAAGATGGTGTCTACTTAGGTGATGCAGTAGTTTTAAACATAGAAGGCTTAGCTTATTTAAAAGCAATTAACACCCTAAATGAATCAATAGACATCCCAATTTTTGAAGTAAATTTAGAAGATTTTGATGAAATAAAACAAGAAACTCAAATAAACAAATCTGATATTAAAAGTGAAGACTCATCAATTCAAAAAATCATTGATGTATTTTCAAAAAATGTTAAATCAGAAAATGTTTTCAACATTACAGGCAACGATAGAGTTGAAGAAATAAAAAAATTACTTCGTCTAGACCATTTAAATAAAGAAGAATTACAACACATGATGAATTTAGTAAAAAATTATTCAGATAGATTCCATATACCTGGAGAATATTTAGAAGGGACTGACCTAATAAAGCACAGAATTATAACTACCGACGATACTCCGATCGTAACTAAACAATATATATTTCCGCCTGTCCATAAAGAAGAAATGACACGTCAAGTGAACGAATTATTGAAACAGAAAATTATTAAACACTCCGACTCACCATACAATACACCTATATGGATAGTACCCAAAAAAGATGATTCACAGGGAAATAAAAAATGGAGATTAGTTTTGGATTTTAGGAAACTCAACGAACGAACGGTAGGTCAATTTTACCCACTCCCTAATATTACGGACCTACTTGACCAACTAGGAAATGTTCAATTTTTTTCAGTCTTTGACTTGGCGTCAGGTTTCTATCAAATAAAAATGGATCCTAGAGATTCTTATAAGACAGCTTTTTCAACGCCATTTGGACACTATGAATTTGATAGAATGCCTTTTGAATTGAAAAATTCACCAAGCACATTCCAAAAACTTATTGACCAGGTATTATTGGGTTTACAAGGATCAGAACTATTTGTTTATTTAGACGATATTGTGATTTATGCAGACACCTTAGAAGAACATGAAGAAAAATTCTCGAAACTTATGGAACGACTACGTTTTGCTAATTTAAAACTCCAGCCAGATAAATGTGAATTTTTGAGGTTAGAAGTAGGATACTTAGGACACATAATTGATAAAAATGGGGTACGACCTGACCCGAAAAAAGTAGAAGCTGTTAAAAAATTTCCACTACCCAAAAATGTAAAAAATATAAAACAATTTTTAGGACTAGCAGGATATTATCGTAAATTTATAGACGGTTTTTCAAAAATAGCAAATCCTTTGAATCAACTTTTAAGAAAAGATGTACCCTTTCTCTGGACTGATAAACAACAAACAGCTTTCGATACGCTAAAAAATAAACTCTGTGAGGAACCGCTATTAAAAAGACCAGACTTCTCACAACCATTTATACTTACAACGGATGCTTCAGGTTTTGCAATAGGAGGTATATTATCACAAGGTATAATCGGCAAGGATCAACCAGTCGCTTATACATCACGAACATTAAGCGAATGTGAAAGAAAATATGACACCTATGAAAAAGAAGCATTAGCAATCATTTACAGTGTGAAACATTTTCGACCATATCTTTATGGAAGAAAATTTACGTTAGTTACGGATCACAAACCATTAGTTTGGTTTCAAAATTCAAAAGATCCTTGCTCAAGAGTAACAAGATGGAAGCTGAAACTAGCTGAGTACGATTTTCATGTTGTCTACAAAGCAGGCAAAACCAATGTTAATGCTGATGCCTTATCCAGAAACCCAGTCGAAGATATTATTGAAGAAAAAATCCAAGGAATAAAAGAAGAAGAAATTGAAAAAACCCAGGAAAATCAGGAAAATATAATGAAATGTGTGCAAGAAAAAATTAAAGAATATATACATTGTGTAGCAAACGAAAATAAAAACTATATGAATTCGGAGATAATAAGAAATCTCCATGATATTGAAAGAATATTTGAAGATAATGAATCCTATGAAAATTCGGAGATATTAAGAATTCTTCGATCTATTAAAAAAATATTTGAGGACAATGAATCCTACATGAATTTGGAGATAAAGAAAAGTCTCCAATCTATTGAAAGAATATTTAAGGACAATGCATCCTATTTGAATTTGGAGATAAGAAAAAGTCTCCCATATATGGAAAAAATAATTATTGACAATGAATGCTACATGAATTCGGAGATAATAAAAATTCTCCAAAGTATTAAAAGAAATTATTGTACAAGTGACGAAACTTGTAACGTTATAACCAGAAATCAAAGAAAAATACAAGAAAATGATAATCAAGAAAACAAAAATGAAGAAATCCAAGAAATTGAAAATGAAATAATAAATGCACATAAAACAAAGAAACGAGGTAGACCGAAGAAACAAAGCACACGTTTGAATACCTCCTTTTCCAAGAAGAGAAGGGGAAGACCAAAAAAGGTATGTAATACAAAGAATAAGAAATTTTATAATGAAGTTATTCCTGACAAAATTGATTCAGATCCTGAGTTTATTAAACAAAAATCAAAATTGAAGAAACACGAAGAAATTTATCAAGGCCACGAAAATTCTAATTCTGAAGTATCATCTGAAGAAGAAGATAATTTAGTAGAGAACGAAGATTGTGAAAATTTAAATGTAAAACAAGAAAGATATATTATCGACTGTAGAGACCAATTACCAATGCGTAGAGACAACCTAACCTACTTTCTTTCAGTCAATGGAGATCCTCGAGATAATGGCTCCAGATCACTTGCCAAACGTGAGAAATTGCCAAATTTTGGTAAACTTCAATTAGGTATAGCAGAAAAAATAAAGAGAGGTATATATTACCATATCGCTCTCCCTATAGAAAATGAAATAAAAGAAAATTTTTCTGATACAATAAAAAGAATTAAAACTACAATTATTTCAATGAAAAATGTATGCGAAGAATTAAAATTGAAAAGCATAAGTATTGCAAAGACAGCCCAAATAAATAATATAACTTGGGACGAAATCCTGTCAATGATAAAGTTAATTTTTGAAAATTCATTTGTAAAAGTTGTTGTATGCAGTGGACATACAAAATATTCCACAAAAGATGAATATATGCAGTTAATTGAAGAAGCTCATTCAAGTTCAGTTGGAGGACATAAAGGTGTAACCAAAACTTATGGAAGAATACGACAAAATTATTATTGGGAAAATATGAAAAATAATATTCAAAAATATATACAAAGTTGCCTCCAATGTCAATTAAAAAAATTAGTTAGAGTAAAAACAAAAGACCCAATGATTATAACAGATACACCAGGTACAGCATTCGAGAAAATAGCAATGGACATCGTTGGACCATTACCAAAAACTAAAAATGGGAGTGAATATATATTAACAATACAAGATAATTTAACTAAATATTCATTAGCAATTGCACTTCCAAATCATCAAGCAAGTACAATAGCTGATGCATTTATTAAAAAATTTATTTGTATTTTTGGATCACCCAAAGGAGTATTAACAGATCAGGGGACAGATTTTTTAAGTAATTTAATGAGAAGATTAGCAAAAAGATTTAGAATACGACAATTTAAAACAACCGCTTTTCATCCCCAGTCTAACGGATCAATCGAAAGATCTCATCACGTTTTAGGAGAATATTTAAAACAATTTATCAATAAAAATGAAGAATGCGATGATTGGTTAGAATTAGCCATGTTCTCATATAATACAAGCATTCATGAAGGCACCAAGTGCACCCCGTACGAGTTAATTTTTGGAAAATTAGCGCGATTGCCATCAAGCGATCCACCACTTGAACATGAAAAATTGGAGACTTACGATCAATATTTAACAGACTTAATAACGAGACTTCATGAAATGAGAAACATTGCTAGAGAAAACTTGATTCTAGCAAAAGAAAAGTCAAAATTTTATTACGATAGAAATTGTTATCCACAAAATCTTAAACTCGGTGATGAAGTATTTCTACTACACGGAGGAAAAATTCATAAATTTGCAAATCAATATACAGGACCACATAAAATATTAGAAATTTTAAATAAAGGAAACGTTAAAATACAAGTTAAAAATAAACAAAAAATAGTACATACAAACAGACTTAAACTATTACGAATTAAACAAGAGTAATAAAACTGGATTATTTTTTTTTTATAAAAATAACTATTTGTATAAAATTATTTCTAGTTTTATGTTTCAGAAAAGGACTAAAAAATTGAGTTATTTTTATTGAATTCAATTTTTATAACTAATAAACAAAATTTTTAATTATCTTTTTCACTATAATAATAATCTAATTGGAAAAATACTTTTTTAAAAAAAAATTCGCAAATTTAAATTCAATTTTTATAAAATTTTGACAATTTTTTTTAATTTGTAATGATTTTATCTTAGATCTTAAGCACAATTCTACATACTTATTTTGCACTAAAAGAAATTGAAACTCAATTTTTTCACACAGTAAATTAAACTTTGTTACTTATTTTATACCAATTTATTGAAGAAGAAACTAAAAATGTCATTATTCAAAATTCTATTATCAAAATAAAATTATTTAAAATTCGTTCTCAACACATATTAAATTATGTCCAAATGTAGCATGAGAACAAAAGAAAACTGCATAAATGTAACAACTAAAAGCAACAAAATATAAGACATAAAGACACATTTTAAAAATTGTTATATCTGAAATGTAAAATGCGTCTTAAATATAAAAATTTAATATTTTCTATCTGTAAAATTAAAAGTACAAAATTTTGTTTCAGAAATGTAAAAGAAAAATATTGTATTGAAAAAGAAAATATTAAAATCGACAACGATTTTTAATTATAAACAAGTTTCAAATTTTAGAACAAAAGATTTTTGATGTAATTTAAAAAAAAGCACAAGACTCATATTTGTAAAACAATTTGTATAAACAAATTTTTATTCTTTTTAATTGTACGTAATTTCAAAATAAGATAAAAAAACTAAACATGTTAAATTTTTATAAATTTTTGTTTATGGTTAATTTAAATGATAATTGAAAATCATACATTAAAAGAATAATTATTGAAATGAAAAATATCGAGAGATATAAGATAAATTTAACTGAAAATTATTTTTCTAAATATTGTTTGTAAACAATAAAAAAGAATGGATTGAATGCATGCATAAACGGTCATGACATTTCCTCTACAATATACGTTTTTGAATTGTTTGAGCATGTTTCGTTTCTCTCACATGCTCAATCTGAGAGGGGAGGTGTTACGTCCGTAACCTATTACTCTATAAATTATATTACTAATGTATGTGTGTTGTATTTACCTTATATATTTTTAACTCTTATAATCTATATTTTAATTATTGCATTATATTCAGTATATTTCTCTATTAAAATATTGTAATTATTATTTATACAATTACTATATTAGTATTATATTTAATACATTTTTCTATTTTAATATTGTATTCTATTGTCATATATTATTTGCATATTGATTACTATACAAATGTACACTATGTATTTTGAAACTGTAACAATCCAAGAAAGGAAAGTAATACTATTACTCATGTAAAAAAGAATAACGATGAAGCGACAATTCGACAACCTTCTAAAAACGTAGACCGGACGAAAGAAAGTAAAAGCAGCAAACCCCGAGAAGTTTAGGTGAACAACAAACGCCGAGAAACTTAACGAAAGGGCGATACGTACAATCTCCCGGAGGAAATATCAACAACGCATAGAGAAATTCTTTCGCTATTAAGTAGCACAAGGAGAAACAAATTTTAGCACGTGTACAATTTTTCGGCATCATTACAGTTATGAAAATCTAATATAAAAAGGGCAAGCAGTTTCATTCAGACAGAGAGTAATAATTTGAAAGCCAACCTCATAACATCTTCAGTACAGAGAGTAATTTTTTGGGAATCAACCTGAACACATCGATCTAGTATCGCTCTAGTATAAAGAGTATCATCAACGAGTGAATTATATCTTCAAGTTTTATTTTGAAACAAAGTTCGAATCAGTATTTCAAAGTACAACTTAATAATAATTTCCAAAAAATATTAAATTGGAAATAAACTCAAGTATCAACGAAAGTCTAATATTGAAACCCAGTTCCGAGTTTCAACAAATCCTATATTGAAGTATAAAAAATTTCGAAGCATCGAAATTTGTTCAAGAGGCGACAACTGTCTGGAAGAAAGCAGATATTTTCAAAATACAATACACTATCTCATTAGTGTAAACAAGAGGATCAACACTCAACCATTAAGGACAACTGTCACAGCCCCATTGCGTCTAGCCCTCAACACCATTAGAGATCAGACAACCAGATACAACCACCAGTTCAAACAACACCGGTAATCGTTATTCTTTAAAAGTAAGATTTTCTAAACTCAATTATACTCATTGTATTTTGTCAATTCTTTTCTTTCTTGTTGGTTTTTAAATAAATTATTCTCTCAGTACATTTAGTAGGCTCATTGACTTATCTTCATCCCAAATTAGATTCATTTATGAAACTAATTTAAAACGAGGAACGTTAGGAATATTTAAAAAGGTTTCTTGTTGTTTTTGACGTAACAAGTTATTGCAAAATTAATTTTTTAGCAACTTTTTAAACAAAATTTTATTTCTCTTAAATGAATAAACCGATTTAAATGAACCAAGCGGGAATATCAAGGGGATAAAATATACTTTCGTTTAGAATTAGAAAATTTTTAAAAAGTTTATTTTTTAATAATTATTTAAAAAAATTTTTATAAACAATTAATTTTTTTTAATGTTCTACGCCTCTTAAAAATTTGAAAAAATATTAACATACACTTAAAATTATAAGAAATCCAAATCCGTTAAGAAAATTTTGGAGTGACAATTATTTTAATTGTTATAAACAAATTATATTGAACGAAGATGCGATTTTGATGATTTTCAGAAGTAAAACATTATTTTTAACTACGAAATGAACAAAACACTGTCAAATTAACATTTTTATTCAATTATATAACCATAAAAATTGATAAAAATTATCAAAAACTAAGTTCAGCGTTGATGCACAACACCGCGCCAATATAATTTGTTTATAACTTTTAAAATAATTGTCGCTCCAAAATTTTCTCAACGGATTTGGATTTTTTTCAAATTTTAAAAAGGCGTAGAACATTAAAAAAAATTAATTGTTTATAAAAATTTTTTAAAATAATTATTAAAAAATAAACTTTTTAAAAATTTTCTAATTCTAAACGAAAGTATATTTTATCCCCTTGATATTCCCGCTTGGTTCATTTAAATCGGTTTATTCATTTAGGAGAAATAAAATTTTGTTTAAAAAGTTGCTAAAAAATTAATTTTGCAATAACTTTTATAAAAAATAACTTTTTTTAATGTTTTTTTAGTGGACACATTCTTTAGGTCAAAAAGAAATGTTTTTTTAACATTTCGATTTAAAAAAAATACTTTTTGTTTTCTGTGAAAATTTCACGAATTCTGACCCATATTTTTTCTTTAAGTTACAAAAAAATTCCAATGAACATATAAGCATAGACCGAAAAAAATTGTTAAAGAAACTAGAGGATACAAAAAAATTTATTAATAGTAATAAACAGGTAATGTTTGTGCTAGCTGATAAGGGTAATACCACTGTTGCGATAAGGAGAACGGATTATATTACAAGGATAGAAACAATGCTTTCGGATGACGACTCATACGTAATTGTCAACGATAACCCACACGGAAAAAATAAGTTCAGCAGATTTTACGAAACTAATTTCGCACTAGCGGATATTTAAGATTCCTTGACGAAGTTTTTCAAAAACCCAGGAACTTTCACTACTTTAAGCAGAACAATTTTCGAGAAACTGCAACCAGTTTTGTAATTTATAAAACAAGCTTGAATGTAGAAATGTTTCGTATTTTCTGGTGAACATTTTATCAGAAAATGGTAAAAATGTTTCGTGCAATCTAAAAAGGCGTGGTTTGAGTTTTCACTTCGCTGTCTATCGTGAATTCTCGAACACAGAGTTTCGTAAAATTCTATACGGGGTGTACCAAAAGTCGCGTTATAAATAGATATGTTGAAGCTTGTCTCGTCGCGTCGGTATTAACTTGTCTGCTGTATATAGAGATAATATATGGAAGGAAAAAGAGAACTGCTTTACCTGCCGGTAACATTTGGATAATTGTTTTTTTTACGTATTTCACATTTCATTGTTCCAAATTCGTAACATTTTTTATGTGATTTTGTAATCCAAACTTTTAATTATTATTAATTTCTTTTAATTTACATTCCAATAAATTTTATAGTTTATCATAATATTTACCGATGACAATAAATGTACATATATATTAATTTCTCAAAATTTTAATTAATTCTAATTTTTATTAGTTTTAACTGTTATTACTTCAAATTTTAGACAATTTAATATTAAAATTTTTTGAGTTTGAATTTAATTTTGAAAATTTTTTTGCAATTTATTTAGAATTTAAAATTAAGAATAAAATTATTTTTTAAAAATTGAAAAATTTCATAGAGATTTTATAACCAATTATAATTAAAAAATGTTATTTTAAAAACTATAAAATATTTTGTATAACTTTTAAAAAAATGATTTTTTTAAAAATTAATATTCAGTATATTGACATTTCTCACAAACGCAGTTTTAATCTTCTCAGTTAGTATATAAAGAAACTCAATTCTTTCATCTACAAGTGCGAGTTATATTGTATGTGCGTTGCGTCAGAATTCGTTTATATGTATGCGTATTTCCGTTAAGTTAGTGTCAGAATAAAATAATCCAATCCAAGCGAACCATTGCGTTGTAGAGTACAGTCACATGTGTCGAACCAATCATCTATCTCCTATAGAAGACGAGAAAAAATGGTCTTGAGAGCTCATTGGTACATTAAGAAATTCTTTTTTCTGCTTTATTCGTTTTTTTCTCCGTGAATATTTTCTTCCGTGGCGCATGCGCTTCAGGCTAAACATTTTACAAAACTCTTGAATTAGAACGTCCAACCGATCATTTGTGAATTCCATAGAATTTTTTTTGAGTTTTCGAGAAACGCAGTCATCATATATTACTGTTGATTCTGTTTTATCTTATACTAAACTCCTCTCCGTATCCGCTATTCCAAAATTAGTTTCGTAAAATGTACTAAATTAATTTTTTCCGTGCATTATACAAATTGCGATCTGACTGTTATTATTTATTGAAGTCTTTAAATGAGAATGAACTTTTAGATAGAATCTATAATAACAGAGAATTAACTCAGACTAACACGATATTATCAAAATTTTATGGACTCCCCAAAATTCATAAAGACGGTTATCCTATGAGACAAGTTGTGTCAACTATTGGTTCTCCCACATATTCCCTTGCCAAATGGTTACATAAATTGTTAAATAGCTCAATTAATTTTCCGGATTCATATATTAAAAATAGCTTCACTTTTATTAAAAAAATAAAATATGTAATTGTCCCTGATGACTATATCTTAATTAGTTTAGATGTAAAATCTCTTTTCACAAATGTTTCATGTAATCTAGTGTTACAAAGCATTAAAAGGAGATACTCATCTATTTCTAAAAAAATTGATATCTTGTTGGACGAACTTCAGAACTCCTATGGGGTTTCCCATATCAGGACTATTTGCGAATCTCGTCATGATTGATCTCGAACAAGATTGCTTGGAAATTTTATCTTTTGAACCTCTTTTCCTTTTTTGTTATGTTGACGACATTCTCACATGTTTACCTAAGGATAAACTTAGAGAAATCTTGGATGTATTTAATTCTTACAATGACCGTTTACAATTTACTTATAAAATTGAAAACAACCATTTTATTAATTTCCTTGACGTACTAATTATTAAACAAAATGACACCTTAATAACAGACTGATTTATGAAACCTACTTTCTCTGGACGTTTTTTAAATTTTTACTCCCAACATCCAATATCACAAAAAATTGCGATCGTATATAACTTAATTGATAGAGCTATTAGACTTTCTGATAAAAATTTTTATGAAAAAAATATCAGAATTGTTAAAAAACAGCTGTGTCAAAATGGTTATCCATTGAATTTTATTAACAAATTTATTAAGAAACGCCTTTACGTTATTCATTCAAACTAGAAACGCAAAAATAAAACATTTTATTACCAAAAGGTTAAAAAGATTACTTTGCCATATTCAGAATTTTTATATAATAAAACTTTAAATCTTTTACACAAATACAATATAATAACAATTCCAAAATCAAAAGACAGTTGTAATTACATAAAAAAGGCAAAGATATAACAAATAAAAAAGAAAAAACTAATTGTGTTTATAAAATAAAATGTAAAGACTGTTCTGCTTTTTACGTAGGGGAAACTAAGAGAATGTTGAATGTGAGAATTGACGAACATAAAAAATCCAAAACAAATGTTATTGCTGCGCATAATCGAGTGCTAAAACACGATTTTGATTGGGATGATACATCGATTCTTGATAGTGAGCCTGTTTGGCGTAAGAGATTGATCTCTGAAATGATACATATAAATTTACAAAAGAAATCTTTAAATAGAAAAGAAGATACTATAAATTTAAATCAAAGTTATTAAAAAATTTTCTCTAAGAATTTTCGATAATAAAGCTACACTAATTTTTATTTTTAATTTCATATTATTCATAATTGTTTTCTATCAATATAGTATATTTCATAGATCATTTTCTATTAGTGTGTTTAAACTTACACTTATAAGAAATCGCATTAGCATTCATTCTACATCGACTTGCAATTATACAAAAAGTTTGAATATTGTAATGACAATTTTTATCTCTGCGTTAGTTTAATATGTATGTGATGTTCGACAATAAATATTGATTGATAAGTGTTCGTGATGTCTTTTTTCGGTATTAATTGTTTGATATAAATTTGTATTTGTTATTTAATTTTTTTATATAATTTCTTTTATAAAAATCTTATGTAAATTAAAATAAAATTTTTTTAGTTCTGAAGAGGACGGCTGTGACTGTCGAAACGTTAAAGTAGACATGTGTGTTTTTTATTATTAACCTGACTTGGATTGATTGATATATTCTCATATATTGTTTTATATACTTGACCAAGTGATCAATTCTATAAATATTATAATTCTTTTGCTTCTGTCTTTAATTTCATTTTTCTTTCATATTCACAGTTTTTTTTATATTGGCAGGTATTTTTGGTTTCCAATTTTTTTATTGTAGTACTGAATATTAATTTCAAACTTATTTTAATCAATCTTATTTTGGATTTTTAAAAGCTGAGGTTATGTTTGTAATAAGCGACCTCGAAAACGCAAAAGTAACAAGTTTTAAGCGAATTCAAGGATTTATTAAAAATTCGACTCCCATATTGGATCTGCCATTTTAAATTTTAAAAATTTGAGGTCATATTTGAAATCAGCGTCCTCGAAACCCCCCAAGAGCATCAAGTTTGAAGAGAATCGTTTTGGGGGTCGCTAATTACAAATATGTAGTCAGTTTTTAAAAATACAAAATGGCCGATCCAATATGAAGGACGATTCTTTTAAAAGTTAATAGCCTTCACTTGAAAATTGTTTCTAGTGGTATTTTCACGGTAAATCGTTAGGTGTTAAAATAACACCAAAATGGATTAAAATAACACTAAATTGGATTATTTTAATCCTTTTTGGTGTTATTTTAATACCTAACGATTTACCGTGTTGGGCCGTTTATTACAAATTAATAGTTTGAATTGAAATTTAAGTTATGTAATGTAAAATTTTTTTAAGAACACAAATTTTTTTATTATATACTAACCCTATAGGTTAGTATTTTGTCGGACAAATATTTTTGAATTTTATAAAAAATTGTCCAAGGGGGAGGGAGTAAAAGTTTTGAACTTTTGCGTGACATATTAATTTCAGATTTACTTCAATTAATCCTATTTTGAATTTTTAAGGGGGATCCCTCATGAGAAGTGTGCAAAATATGTCAAAATTCAAAATTTTTTTTCTCGTTTATTATATTATAAAAGTTAAAAATCCTTTTTGCATAATAAAAAGTATAACTTAAAGTATTAAAAACAATAAAAAAATTATATTTTTTATATTATGTTAGGCTGTGGAGGGCGTTAAAATCAATGCTTTTATTTTGAGGCGTTCTGCGGTTGCAGATCTAGGTCCGTTCCCAGTGGTCCAACCCAAAAGAACTTTTACAGTTGAGATACTAATCCAGTGGTTATACCTAAAACTACCTTAAAAATCAAATTTTTTAAAAATGACACTACTTTTACCAAAGAATTGAAAAATTACTTTTTTTCCACATTTTTTATTAAAAAAAGTATTAAAAAATTTTCTTTTTCATTTTTTTAGGTATACCCACTAAAGAATATATTTTTTAACAATATGCAAAAAAATTAGAAAGAAACAACCATCCGTTTACTCAGAATCCCTGCAACTGATTTAAAAAACAGCGTTTTGAGAAAAACGCAGTTAAAGTTTAAGTACGATTTTTCTAGATTTGTTGTTAATTGGTTTTTATAAGAGCTTACTAAATTTTAATTTGCTATCCTAGGCCAATAAGCCTTTTTATTGTCGATTGTTAAAATATTTGTGTAATTTCTTCAAATTTCGTATTGTATATTTAATATTTAATTAACATAGAATATTATAAGCTTTCTAACGGTAGATTTCTTAAGTTTCTCACATTATTTTTTTCAAGAATATCATGATTTAAAGATTGGTATGTTTTTGCCTTGCGCGTGGAGCCACTCTGACGGTAGTGTGATGTACTATAACTTTTGATAGGAGCTAAATTTTGTTATAAAATTTAAAACCTTTATTCTAGAGATATTAAGGATTTTAAAAAAGCAAGAAAAAATAATTTGAAGAAAAATTTTTTTCTCATGAGTAATCCCCCTTAAAAGCTGAGGTCATGTTGGTAATAAGCGACCTCGAAAACGCCCGAGTATCAAGTTTTAAGAGAATTCAAGGGATTTTCAAAAATTGTCCGCCATATTGGATCCACTATTTTGAATTTTTAATATCTGACTTCAGATTCATGATCAGCGATCCCAATAACATAGGTGATAATCAGTCATTATTCAGAATTTAAAAATTATTTTAAGGCGTATTTAAACACAAATGTTTTCTGATTAAAAAAAATTTTTGCAAAAACAGCTATAGCAAGTACGCCATATTGAATTTCTGTATTCGCCACTTTTCATTTGATGCTGTATGAATTTACGAGCATTTTGATATGATATGTCTATGGGACCCTTTTCGACAACTAGGAATCAGCCAACCATATTTCTCTCGTTGCGTAACCCCTTAACTGCATTTTTAATTTTGAAAAATCATCATCATATTCGTAATCAGCGACCCCGGCAACCCCCGAGTAACAAATTTCATGTAAATTGGATCAATTTTTAAAAAAGTCATCCGCCATATTGGATCCGCCATTTTGAATTTTGAAAAACCGACATCATATTCGTAATCAGCGACCTCGAAAACCCCCTGAGTAGCAGATTTCAGGTAAATTGGATCAATTTTTAAAAAAGTCGTATGCCATATTGGATCCGCCATTTTGAATTTTGAAAAACTGACATCATATTCGTAATCAGCGACCTCGAAAACCCCCGAGTAATAGATTTTAGGCGATTTTAGACATTTTTTAAATAAAAATGCATTGTATTGTCCATGGCAAAGATTTTAAAAAATTTGCTAAAAGTGTTGTTTTTAAAAATTTATAACATTTTTATAATTTATTGAATTTAAAAACAGAAACGTGTGTCGCATTCTGCATAGCATTGACTTTTTAGAAATCATTTTATTTTTTATTTTCAGCTAGTTCTGACTTTTTTACATCAATTTTTATCATGGCAAAGATTGTCAGTTTTCCAGCAGTCAGAGCAAAGTCCGAAATGGTAAAGATCTTTGCCATCGGCAGTCAAAGGGTTAAACCATACAAAGTCAGCCAGTGCATACACGGAGAAAAAATTTTGGTTATACCAATTGGAGACCCCGGTTGAAACTACTTGACAGACACTGGCGTTAACATAACCTCTGATACCCAAGTCAGCACAATTTGACCGCCAGGCAGTTTTGGCTTGGTTTCCTCAAGAAGTGTCAATGGCTGGATCGATATCAGTAGTAAATTGACTGCGGAAAACTATAGACGCAACTGGAGAGCCAAGTCAAAACGGCTCGGCTCTCCGGTTATAACTATGCACTTGACTGCATAAAATTATCATGACGACTCAAAAGAAGGCAGTTACAACTTTTTTTTCTCTCCGTGTATGGCTATACATTATTATCCATGACTATCCATAAATATCTCGTATTTTTCAATATAATATGGCTTTGATATCCATATGTCAACTATTCCTTTCTTTCCATGCATTTTTGTGCATGTGAGATAAAAAATTATTTTATAATTTGCACTACTGTTGTTGAAAAAGCTCGGAAAAGCAATCGAAAATTTTTCTAATAAATTTAGTGCAAACATTTCTTGCAGAATTGTACATAAAAAATGTACATAGGAAAATTCGTTAATATTTCGCACAAAAACCAAAAGAATTCGTTAGTAATTTGCACGAATACCGTATAATATTTGTACAAAAAATTGATTCAATTTAAAAAAAAATTACATAAAAAATTACGCGCGGAGTTCCTTTCGAAAAACATTCGAAATTCCTACACAAATTTTACAAAAACTTACAGTAGATATTACGAGTAGAATTACATTCGAATTTCAGTGTGAAATGTTTTTTATCAATTCTGTATTCATCTTTGCGAATAAAATTCACACAAATTACTATAAAAAACTAAGAACGAATTCTGTTTTAAAACCCTACACGAATTCCTATTGGAATATAATGCAAATTACGAATGAATTTTTATCGTAATTTTCGGTGAAAAATAAACGTTCCTTTACGAAAATGTATGCCACGCAAAACATGTGATGTGCGCATGGCATTATTTTCGTGCCTTTTTTCGCGATGCCACGCAAATCATGTCATGAACGTTGTGACATAAATTTATGACATGCGTAAAACGCCACTGTAAAATTGGTATTTGAAGTGTGTAAAGAATATTATTTAAAAAATTAATTATATACAGATTAACTATATGTATAAGTTTTTAAACCCAGGAACACAATTTTTATAGTGTTGCTATGAATTTTTAAAAAAATAATAGTACATAAAAATTGAATTTAAAGACAACAACATTTCTATCTAGTTTTTCACTGAAACTTTATAATAATTTGTAGCTGTAAACCACTTATTGACGATAATAAAATATTTCATAAAGAGTGCAATACAAAAACCAGGGCACCTGACAGCGTAATTTCTATCAGATATATTAAAATTTTCTCAATATTAGACGCGTTCAGAAAATATTGTAAATACTGCTGCAAGTTTTGATGCTGTGTGGAAGGTTTAGAATATTTACCAAAGCACATATGATTCAATTTTTATTCAGATTAAAGTGCTATGTTCGAATAAAATTATTCAATGAATAGTGAGTCAGTGATGCATCAACGACTCTTAAGCTTAAATCCTTAAATTTCGAGTTCAGAAAATCTTTGGTTTGTTCTTATTGCTTTTTCAGTTATTTGGAAGCCTGCTGTTTCAAAACAAGTTAAAGCGCGCGATGAAAATCATAAAAGCGTATTATATCGATCGTACTGCAGAACGCGCCTCTGGAAAACAGCGGGATTTATTTGGCAATTAGACAATTAAAGATGATCAACCATGAGAGGGTTGAGGGTTATAGACTTGTGTACCAAGCGCACATTTTTGGCTTTAAGAACAGCATGCAAATTATACGGTCCAATGCAGAGTATTTGCCCTCCAGCTCGTCTGCAATGTTGACCTTTTGGCCTGCATCAGCGGGCTACTAGCAAACCACAGTCTATAATCCTGCCTGCGAATTAACAATGTTTACTCTTAACCCTTTGCTTCACTCGCTCTATGCCCAGCTCTCTTACCCTCGCAAAATTCTCCAGCTGAGCCTTACATATCCACTTTTTTTGATGTATCACGATATTATTACTGCCTCTTTCGTGGCGATCTACGAAGCAAAGAATCACCCTTTGGATGTTTGCAAGAACTAAATCTCAAATTAATAATGCTTAGATGAAGGCGTTATATTTTTTATAAATAATTATTTAAAGCTTTCTTAAATACACACAACGTATGTATTTTAGAAAAATCATTTATTTACTTTTATTTTTCTCGGTTTCCTCTCTGTTATCACATACTAGTTAAATAATAAGCTCTAGTTTACAATAATAAATTGCCGTAAAAATTTAATATGAATCTTTAACAAGTGTTGAAAGTTCCAAATTGCCTGGATTATTTTTTAGGACAATGATTGCTATAACTCAATGTATTCACAAGTAAAATACATAATTCGATTTTTCTTTTAATTTAAATACACATTTTTTAGTCAAAATTTGTCTTTTATTTGTTTAAAAACCTAATAGAGTATTTTTAAATCTCTCAAACAAAAACTCCCGATTGAATCCGATCTTCAACTTATAAATTCAGATTTTTCTGGACTTTATGCCCTACTAAAGGCTAGTATGACGAGAGTAAGGCAATTTTATTAAGCCGACATTTATTTTTCAGATATTAAAAACAATATATTAGGGTAGTCTATAATGCTTGAGGTAAAAAAACGATTGAGTTCAATTTTTGCACTTTAACTAGTTTTCCGTAATATATGTATATGTGACGCTCTACGAGAAAAGGGACCTTATTTACTCTTGTCATAAGGTCCCTTTTTTCGTGGAGCGTCACATATATTAATCTGTAGATTATAAGCTTTTAGAATTTATAAAATTATAAACAAAGAATATGAGTATACACTACCGGTCAATTTGGGAGACAATCCATTTTCAAGTGAATGACAAACATTTTAAAACATAAAATTGATGGAAACTAAAATTTCTTTCTTTTTATTTTTTGAAAGATGATAAAATTTTGAGAAGAACAACATTCTTCCAAAAATCATTTGGTCAGTATTTTATTTAGATATTTTGAAAAAATTGTCATTTTCAATGTTTTACAAAAATTTGAATAACTTCTAAAATAATAAACACTTTTTAATGATCTTAGGCTTATTTTAAAGGTCATTTTCTGCAGAATGAGAATTACTTATAAGCATTAACGTGTAATTTTTTTCCTTAGAAAATGCAGTTCGTCAAACATTTCAAAAAATTTTAAACAATCTCATTAACAGAAAAATAATTTTTAAAATTAGCATATTTTTTGTATTAACTTCTATTGAAAAATCAACACCATATCATGTTTCAAATATTTTCTAGAATTGTTTTTAGTACAAAAAAATTATTTCAAATTTTTGGAATTTTTTCTGTCTAACTTTGACGATCTGCATTTTCTAAGAAAAAATTACACGTCAATGCTTATAAGTAATTCTCATTCTGTAGAAAATGACCTTTAAAATAAGCCTAAGATCATTATTTTAGAAGTTATTCAAATTTTTGTTATACATTGAAAATGACGATATTTAAAAAAATCTAAATATAATACTGACCAAATGATTTCTGTAAAGTCTCATTCTTTTAAAAATTTTATCATCTTTCAAAACATATACTGAAAAAATTGTAGTTTTCTTAAATTTTATGTTTCAATAAAGTCATGTTATTTTAGCAGGAGTTATACCGCCAAGCGAACATTGCTGTTTTAGCATGATAAACAATGACATTTTAGAATTGTGAAACACAGCAACATTTTGGTTAAAAGTAATATAAAATACTCTTAAAATACTAAATATTAATTAAAAAAGTATTTTAACCCGTTGACTGTCGCTGACGCATATATGCGCAAAACTAAGACTGGCCAAAAGTGTTTATGACGCATATATGCGCAACTTAAAAAAGGTGATTAAAAACTTCTTAAATGTTCCTGAAACTGATTACTTGGGGGTTTTCGAGGTCGCTGATTACGAATATGACATTCGTTTTCCAAAATTCAAAATGGCGGATCCAATATGACCGACGACAAAATAAAAAATTGATCAGATTGACTTGAAACTGGATACTCGGGGATCTTCAGGGTTGCTGATTACGAAACTGAAATCAGTTTTTAAAAATTCAAAATGGCTGATACAATATGGCGGACGACAAAATAAAAAACCGCTGCCAAGTTGTATATTTTTTTGTATAATTTTGGTGCTCATTTCATGAACACTTTACTTCCTCATAGAGATAAAAATAATAGAAATATACAAATAACTTTTTATAAATATGGTAAAAGTGATTGAATTTTGGGTCAATCAATTTATTTTTAAATACCCTACAAGATAGTTACAATAATTTAATAGTTAAACAAAAATTTTCAAACAAAAAAGTTGAAAAAATGTCATTTTTCACAATTTTTGGATTTTAAAATACCAATAATTTAGAAATTTTTTATCGAATTAGGTTCAAAAATAGGTCAATCGAAGCGTTTTTTAATGCTCTACAAGTCGATAACGATAATTTTGAAGTTACTTCAATGTTTTTCAACAAAATTTTCAAAAAAGTCTTATTTTCCAAAATTTTTGATTTTTAAAAGTTTAATAACTCCGGTTAATATGGACGAAAAATTTTCAATTAGGGCTCAAAAGATGCGTCTAAAAAAACTCTACAAAATTATGAAAAAACATTTATAGGTGTCCTAACATTTTTTTAAAGTTATGGGCAAAAAACGTTTTTTTGGAAAATTAAAAATCAAAAAAAAATTTAGTTAAACTTTATTAATATATCAGAAAGTACTCTCGCTTTATGTCCGCAGGTGAGATCTACAATTTAAAAAAAAATCCAGCCCAAAAGCTCTTCATGATTTCGAGATATTTATGAAAATGTGATGTTTACACACACACACACACACATACATACGGAATGACATTTTATAAAAATGTCATTTTTGAACTCCTGAGGTCAAATAACATAAAGATATGTCAAAAATCGAACTCAAAAAATTTCGGTATTACAATACTTCCTCTATGAGGAAGTAAAATTAATTGGATTGACTAGAAAGTTACTTGGGGGTTTCGTATTTGTATCGTACTGAAATATCGATCGACATCGAACGATAATCTCGGTTTTTATTAGAAAATAAAAATTTATTCTACAATGGCAGAAGAAAATTTAGACAATTCTATACGAAAACAAGCTGGAGTCTTTAAATTAATCCTATTTTAAATAAACAGTTTTTTGAATCTCCTGTAAAATTTCTCTACTAAAATTTCTAAAAAAAACTTTCTCTACTAAAAAATGTTTTTTTATTATATCTATTAAATGAACATATTTTACGTTGACCTTTTTGACACTTTAATATTCATGATAATTTTTTTAATTTTTTTAATCCTACTTTTACGGTTTCTAATTTTTTTGGAAAAATTTATTTTACAATACCAGTTAATAATTTAGATTCTACAACCGACAGATTAGCTCAGTCGGATAGATGCCTCGAATTGGCGGTCGTTTTAAGGACAAAGGGTATAAGTATCCTTGGTTCGCGCCCACTTGGCTTGGTATTTTTCCGGCACGTGAGACAATCTGAGCGGGAGGTTTGACGTCGAGGTATAATGATGTGCACCGTCGATTATTGTCCGGTACACACCATTAGAACTCGACTGTCGATAAACCGGTTGTACTCAGAGAGGTTTTCTACAGTTTCCCTCTTCTCTGGCGAGAAAACCCATTGACGGGTGGTCCAGGCGCAATGCGAGTACTCCTAATAAAAGTCAGCTGTAGACGCAAAAATTAGGTTAATATATAGAAAAATTTATGTAGAGTGGTTATGATTAATCCAAAAAAGTATTTCTCGGGGACTCTTGTCGAAGTGCGTAAGGCCAAGAGGGCAGGAGTATAAACAATAAAAAAATTTAGATTCTACATTAAATAGAGATTAAAACAAGACCAAGAGCGCTAATAAAAGTTAATTAGTTTTCGAGAAATTAAAAAATTACGAAAAGCATGCAAAATACAGTATTTTTTCTGTATCTGACAGAATAGTCAACGAAAATTCTTCGATCAGGTGTTAGTCTTTTCATAATTTCATTAGCTTTCAGGAAAAAAATACGAAAAATTTTTGTCATTCTTATTTTCTACGTTTTAAGCATTTTTTCACTCATAAAAAAGGGGCGTTCTGATACTCACGGACGGTAGTGTAAATAAGTTATTTTTTAAACAAGGAGAACATATATTCTTTAAATGAACGTAAAAAAAACATTTTTTAGTGGAGATGAATCGAAGTTAACTGTTTGTTAATTAATATTGTTTATAACAATTTAAATAAATTACTTTTTAAACAAAAAGGACATACAATATTCTTGAATTGAATTTAAATAAATTAAAAAGAAAACGTGTAAATAAAACCTTTTTTAGTAAAGAAAAATCTAAGTTATCTATTTGTTAATTATTATTGTTTATAACAATTTAAATAAGTTACTTTTTAAACAAAAAGGACATATATTCTTGTAATAAACTTAAATTAAAAAGAAAATGTGGAAAAAAACATTTTTTAGTGGAAAGGTATCAAAGTTATCTATTTGTTATTTAATATTGGTTATAACAATTTAAATAAATCATTTTATGTTTAATTAATTGTCTGGTAGTCATATTAGATTATTTTGAACTAAGTTAGATCATGTGCAGTAACAAAATAAAAAAATGAACGTCCTGTTTCAAAAAAATTGTGTTAATTTGTTAACTTTGATTAAAATAAAAAATCAGAAATAATTATTATCTCAAAAATCGGTTTCAAGGGATGTCTTAAGAATTTATTCGCTTTTAATTTCAAATAAAGGACACTGAAATCGGTTAAAAATTGTAGGTTATAGACATTTTTGAACAGTAAATTGTAAAAAATAATTCAATTTTGCAGGAAGTAAATTTATAACTTTGTTAAAATTAATATTCACTATTTCATTTTTATTTTGATATTAAATAATACAACTCTTTAGCTTCAAGTTAGACTTGGTACTTTATTTATATGACTCTTGAATTAAATTTTCTTTAAATAAATAAATGAAAGATACGCCACGAGTATACTTGGGTTAAACCGTAGGGAGGTTAACTAAATGTCAGTTTTAATTTTATTAAATTAAGTAGACATTAATTATTATCAATTCAAAATAAAATGGTATAAATTAACTAAAAAATGTAGTCAACTATTCTATCAAACATCAACAAACTTCTAATCAAGAAACTATTATTTATTTGAATGTATTTGATATAGAATTTTGTTTTTATTGTTTTGAAAATAATGTCCAAATAAAAAATTCCGAGAATCTCGGTACTTTTGCTTGAATAACGATAATATCGTTCGAAAAACAAAAGACTTATTCTCATATCGTTTTTTTTGACATAATATAAGAACAAATATCGATCGTTTTTTGTATCGTGTCGATCGAATGTATCACTGGGAAAGGAACCATAAAATTAAAATAAAATCCCATATTATGCATTTTTATATAACTTTAGATAATTTATTCCTCATGAACGAAATCCAAAATTGAAAAAATGAAAAAAGGTTATCTAAATTTTTTTTTCCTCTCTAGTGGAAATGAAGTTTTTAACACCTCTTTAAGTGAAAAAATGAATTTCTTTTGCAAGTACGCTTTGTAATTGCAAAATTTCCCTCATGGCCCAACTCTGACTCACGCGTCGTTTTGCGTCATAGGGGCACAGAATACCATCGCGTGACACAAATACCAAAGTACTTTACACATTTTAACATATCATTTTAATGAACAATTTCTGTAAACTTATTTTGTCTTTGGCACATTTCTTCTACATTTAGTTCTCTTTTTTTGATTAGTAGAAGGAATTTTTGTAAAATGGTAGATGGCGCTAGTGCGATGAAACGAAATAAACGCGGTGGCTCAACTCTAACAGCTGCCCAACTCTGACAACTCTCCCCTAATATTAAAAGAAAAAATTATTAAAAATTCTACAAGGACATGTCCATACGTTTTTGGGGTCGCTCTTTCGAGTGGCATGGTCGAAATTTCCAAGAAGTGACGTTTAACCCTTATTTTTCAAAAGTACTCAAAAAATACAAAATTTTGGGAAGTAATTTTGTTCAAATCCAATTTCAGTTGTGATATCGATTTTTCCAAGTCATCTAAAGTGTAAAAAACGTGTTCCCGATAGGTTTAGTTTGAAAATATGCTTTGCGTTTAAAGATTTTCGGTATTTTTTGATCCAAATTGCGTCTGAAAGTAAAAAAATTTCCAAAATTTAACACAGGATGGATATAATTTTCAAAAGTTCTTGAAATCTCTTACTCAGGGGTTTTCAAGGTCGCTGATTACGAATCTGAAGTCAGATTTTAAAAATCCAAAATGGCGGATTCAATATGGTGGACGATAAAATTAAACAAGTTGTTCATTTTATGATAATAGCTTCCTCAATATAATATATACCAATTGTTTAATTTTTTATTTTAGAATAATTATTTTAAAGTGTTAAGATAAAATTTCAAAAAATACAAAATTTCAGTTTTTTGTGAAAAATTAAAATATTTATTAATTATATATTTTCAATATTTTATTTATTACAATTGTATTTTTACACTTTACGTGCATACAAGGGAGTTTTCGCATGGTATACAAAACACAAAATAGATCGAAAAACAAGAGTGAATCAACAAATTCGTAATTCCAAAACCTTTAAAAAATTATATATAAATTGCTTAATTAAACCGCGTTTATCAGACGCAAGAATGTTTAACCATCTGTCAGACAAACTTTGATCGGACGCTTCCTCGTTAAAGGAGAACACAAAATAGTGATTACATACCGGACAAGAAGACATAATATGGTGCAAATTATCGCTGTCCAAATTGCAAATGGCGCAAGGTGCATCAGGGCGAAAAATGAATTTTTTTTTATTATAAATTAATCTAGATGCGTGACTATTAAATAGCCTTATTTGAGCAAAAATTTTTTTGTAAAAAATAGGCATATTCAATAATAAGTATTTTTGAGGACCAGGTTGAAGAAGTAGATGTGGGTAGATCTCAAGACTTCTAGACAGCTTAAGACAAGCCAGATCTCGACCCTGCACGTGTGCAGTATATGACTTAAGAACAAAATCCCAGTCAAGACTCATCAAATTCGAATTTGATTCGTTCAGAAAGTTCAAAAGGCCACAAGGTTCCAAAAAATTATTTTTTAATTAAACTATCCAGTTGAATTTATTATTCGGATTCTTGTTAGCTAGCTTTAGCAAACTCAACAAACACTTCCGGGGGTAACGAGAATTATCCATTGAAGAAATTTTTTTAAACCAGGAAATAATGCTTTTTAAGATTGCGCAGGCGAGTGGTAGTGAGCCAGTTTCCAGTCTAACCGCGTAATTAGGGGTACATAACGGGAGATTCAGCAGTTTTTTGAAAAAGCCAAGTTGAACCTTCTCAACGTAATCAAGAAACCCCATACCCCAGATTTGACATGCATAAAATAAAATGCTGGTCGCAAGACTCTGAAATAGGCTGGTACATGATTCCCATGAATCCATCTTGACTGAGTGTATCGTTCTCAAGACTGAGCCCACCGCAGTGTTCGCGGAACTGACTGCTTCCCTAGCAGCGGGATTAAAGGAGCATGAATTATGGAAAGTGACCCCAAGATAAACATATTTTTTGACCACCTCAATGCACCCATTACCAAATTTAAAAGTTCTAAGTTTTTTCGCTTTCGAGTTTCCAGATCTAGAAAATATCACTACTTTAGTTTTGTCAGTGTTAACAGTCAAACCGTTGCATGCGCAGTACTCGTGTAATGATTTTAACTTTTTATTCAGATCCAATGGCGAATCCGCGAGAAGCACATAATCGTCAGCATACCCCAACATAAGCAACTCAGTCTTAGAGTCGATCGAGATTCCTCTACATTCACGCTCAATAAAAAAGTTTTCCATATCAAATATGTATAACAAAAAGAGAAGTGGACTCAGTACATCACCCTGAAGTACACCACGAGTAATTTTCACGCGATTAGTAATACCTTCATTTGTTTTGATACGGGTAAAGGCTTTCGAATAAAAATCCATCAAAATATTTATTAGTTTAGAACTCAGTCCCAGAGAGTATAATTTTTTCCACAAGCCCTCATGAGGAAGGGACTGAAAGGCCCCTTTAAAATGAATAAATGCTGCATAAAGAACCGATCCCGGATTACTCAGGTGGATCTGCATAAGGGACAGAAAATTAAACAAGTTATCCAAGCAACCTCTGCCCCTCCTGAAACCCCCCTGGGACTCCGGGATAAAGTTCAATGATTCAGCCCATAAATATAATCGATTATAAATAATTAATGAAAAAATTTTTGCAATACAATCTATCAATGATATCGGTCTATAATTATCGGGGATCAACGGATCTCCCTTTTTAAAAAGCATAAAAGTAAATGAATCGCCCCATTCATTGGGAACTTTCTCTAAATCCAAAATTTTATTAAAAAGGTGAATCATAAATAATAACCAGTTTTGAGGTAAATTTCGAAAAAAGTCATAGTTAAGACCTTTTGGACCAGGGGCCTTTCCGACCTTACAATTTGCCAGGCACTTTATGAGTTCATCGAAGGTCACATAATCATCAAGTACTTGCACAGAGTTAGCAAAAAACTCTGCCAAGTATCAATATTTACTTTCATTTGACGAGAATTACTATTTCTAACAGAGTTAATTATTTTCCAAAATTGAGATGAACATTTACAATTATTTGCTGCTCTGACACGAGAAGATTTATAAATTCTTTTCTTTTCTATTAACATTCTTTCAAAATTATGTTTTTCTCTGTAATAACAATTCCTCGACATTTCCGAAAATCCATCCATTCTACAAAGCTTAAGAGATCTCACTACACATTTTCTGGCAGATTTGCAATCAGAATCGAACCATGGTTTACGTTTTATACCACTATTATGTGTAGAACCGCTTGCCATACCCAAATCTGATGCAACCAACTTTATCGTAGAAATCATAGACTTGTTTAAATCGTCGATACTCTGATTCAGATCAGCCACCTCCTCTCTCCAAGCCATAGTTTCAAAAAATATATTAGCTTTATCTTTATCAAAAAATAATTTATCAGAATCTGAAGATTTACCCTTAGAGGAAGAGAAAGAGAGGCTTAAAGCAACCGGCAAATGATCTGAAGAGGTAGCTAACTGGAGAACATGCAAATCCTCAATAAAATGGAGAGTCCCAGGAGAGCACCACACCAAATCTATCACGCTCGAACTAGTTGGACCCAAGAATGTAAAACTGGCAGGAGAGTCACCGGGACAACGTCCATTTAATAAAATCAAATCATTGGTTTCCATATTGTTGACTATACATTTACCTCTACCGTTTAAAACACTATCAAAAGACAATCTCTCCGAGAAAATCGAGTATGAACATTGAAAAAAGTTTGGATCCAACTGGTTCAAATCTGCGACTCTCCCGTTAAAGTCACCCCCAATAACAATGGGGATATCAGTAAAAGAACTATAAAGATAATTTATATTACAGTTAAAATCGTCGTAAAAATTTTCCAAGTCAGTATCCGGTGAAATATAAATCAGACCCAAAATAAAAGTAAAATCTCCGGTAAGAAAACTAATTTTAACAAAAATTCGATTAATAAACTTAAAAATTACCGCCATTTTATAAAATCTAGGGTTGAATATGATGAGGAGACCTCCCTTGGCTCTGCCCTGTGCGTGAACCCTTGTTGCTGTAGATTGAACATAATCAAAAACTCCTGGGATCAAATTGGAAACTCGATCAGATTCATTCCAAGATTCACTAATACACAGAATATCCTGAAGGTTAATTGAGTCCCAGATGTCCGATAAATTGCGCAAACCGTGAACGTTCCAAAATAAAACTCTCTTGAAGATAAAATTACTGTCAGTTGGAGAAAAAGTAGAGCAAACATCTAAAGAACTTGTCTGTCAGAACTTGTCTGTCTAACAATTCTTTGCTATTCCCGATTACCCGAGTTCGATTTGACAGAAGAGCCAAAATTTAAACGAGATTCGGACACCCTCGCACGAGAAGAAGTAGGCGTTCTATTATTTAAAAAATTGTCTAAAGGACCAAAAGAACCATTGTTGATGTCCTTTGTAGAACGGCATCCCCTTTTAGATTTTTTTCCATTTAAAGATGAGCCTCCGTTTGGAAGAGTGGAGAGAGAGGGAGAATCGTCTAGACTCCCTGCGTTACGTTTCTTAGATAAATTTGGCGAAGACAAGTCATTTGAATCGATAGTAGGTTCAGATAGAATTTTTATTTCATTGTTTATTAATTTCGCTTTTACACCTGATTCATTTAATTCACTTATCTTCTGGAATAACTTTCGACGATGTTGTCTTTCCTCAAAAGAACGGTCATTCGCTATAGCCAAATTTTTTGTCCTGAATTCCTTGACTCTGGAGAAAACCAATCTCACCCACCTTTCCCCAATGAATTTAATCAGAACCGGTCTATTCTCTTTAATTTCTCCAAGGCGGAAAACATCGACGATGGCTAATTTGGGTATATTGATACCGAGGTCTACGAATATCATAGATATTGTATTAATTAAATTGGCATTGATAGTGTCTGAATCCTCTAGCTTAAATAGTACAATGTTTTTAGAACGTTGTATATTGTGAGAGCGAGAGGCAAATTTTTCTATCGAAGAAAGTCTCTCTTCATGATTAGTCACTTGATTTGCAATAGAGTCCAACTTAATATTTGATGTTTGTATTTCTCTCTTTACATCAGAGAGAGACACAGTAATGTCTTTAATGTCTGTAAATAACTTAGACCATCTCTCTTCTTCCTTAGAAGACATTATGGAGACAATCACAACAACAAACAAATTAGCACAATTCAAGAATCAAAGACACTTCAAAAATAAAATTATCATGAAAATAAAATCACAAAAAAAGAATAAGTAGAACACTGCACTGTTTTGACAATCCTATAATCAGTTCCTTTTCCAAATGAAATCACGAGAGACAATGCATGTGCAGTCACTCAAAAGTGCATACAACCGCCGGTTGATAGTTGTTCAGAAGAGCATAAATAAATAATAGTAAATGGAAAAAAGAAACAGTCCAATCCAATAAAACGACAGACTCCAAAGTTAACACAGTCCATACACCAAAAAACTGTCACCAGTTGAATAGACAAATAACAAAATTACACAATAAACGACGAGCAGTGAGAAACGTGACCGCACTCGTCGACAGTAAAAGCGAAACTCTATTAATTCTATAAATATTGATAAAAATTATACTTTATATACATGAATCGATTTGTTTTTCCCTCACAGCATAGGATATCCCGTGGATATCCCATTTCCATCCCGCGACATCCCTTGGATATCCCTGCACGGAAAAAATAAGTTCAGCAGATTTTACGAAACTAATTTCGCACTAGCGGATATTTAAGATTCCTTGACGAAGTTTTTCAAAAACCCAGAAACTTTCACTACTTTATTTAAGCAGAACAATTGTCGAGAAACTGCAACCAGTGTTGTAATTTATAAAACAAGCTTGAATGTAGAAATGTTTCGTATTTTCTGGTGAACATTTTATCAGAAAATGGTAAAAATGTTTCGTGCAATCTAAAAAAGCGTGGTTTGAGTTTCCACTTCGCTGTCTATCGTGAATTCTCGAACACAAAGTTTCGTAAAATTCTATACGGGGTGTACCAAAAGTCGCGTTATAAATAGATATGTTGAAGCTTGTCTCGTCGCGTCGGTATTAACTTGTCTGCTGTATATAGAGATAATATGTGGAAGGAAAATGAGAACTGCTTTACCTGCCGGTAACATTTGGATAATTGTTTTCTTTTACGTATTTCACATTTCATTGTTCCAAATTCGTAACATTTTTTATGTGCTTTTGTAATCCAAACTTTTAATTATTATTAATTTCTTTTAATTTACATTCCAATAAATTTTATAGTTTATTATAATATTTGCCGATGACAATATATATTAATTTCTCAAGTTTTAACTGTTATTACTTCAAATTTTAGACAATTTAATATAAACATTTTTTGAGTTTGAATTTAATTTTGAAAATTTTTTGTCAATTTATTTATAATTTAAAATTAAGAATAAAATTATTTTCTAAAAATTGAAAAATTTTATAGAGATTTTATAACTAATTATAATCAAAAAATGTTATTTTGAAAACCATAAAATATTTTGTATAACTTTTAAAAAAATGATTTTTTTTTAAATTAATATTCAGTATATTGACATTTCTCACAAGTGCAGTTTTAATCTCCTCAGTTAGTATATAAAGAAACTCAATTCTTTCATCTACAAGTGCGAGATATATTGTATGTGCGTTGCGTCAGAATTCGTTTATATGTATGCGTATTTCCGTTAAGTTAGTGTCAGAATAAAATAAGCCAATCCAAGCGAACCATTGCGTTGTAAAGTGCAGTCACATGTGTCGAACCAATCATCTATCTCCTATAGAAGACGAGAAAAAATGGTCTTGAGAGCTCATTGGTACATTAAGAAATTCTTTTTTCTGCTTTATTCGTTTTTTTCTCCGTGAATAGTTTTTTCCGTGGCGCATGCGCTTCAGGCTAAACATTTTACAAAACTCTTGAATTAGAACGTCCAACCGATCATTTGTGAATTCCATAGAATTTTTTTTGAGTTTTCGAGAAACGCAGTCATCATATATTACTATTGATTCTGTTTTATCTTATACTAAACTCCTCTCCGTATCCGCTATTCCAAAATTGGTTTCGTAAAATGTACTAAATTAATTTTTTCCGTGTGGGAAATCCAATGGGATATCTCACGGGACGGAAATTTGGATAGCCCAGGGATATCCATTGGATATCCCTGGGATGTCCCTGAGATATCCACGGGATATGCAAATTTTTCTTTTGTGGGGTATCCCGCGTGGAATATCCCTGGGATATCTCGCGTGGGATATAGTGGGATATATGTCAGCGCATGTGCATTAACTCTTCTGAGAATGAGTTTTTACCCGATCAGTAGTTACCAAATGCACACATTTTTCACAACAATAGATTTTCCTGCAATTTGGTAAACGGAGGTCTTTTGGGTCGCTGATTACGAATCTAAAGTCCATTTTTGAAAATTCAAAATGTCAGATCCAATATGGCGGACTAATTTTAAAAAAAATATTTAATTTTTTTGCAATTCGGTATATGGGGGTTTTCGGGGTCGCTGATTACGAATCTAAAGTCCGTTTTTAATTTTAAATAAAAATTAAATTATTATTTAAACAATTTTTAAACAAATTATTGTTGTTATTTACCAACTTTTTACAGAATGCACCTTGAAAGTTGCAATTTTTTTTCTAATTTTGCAATTTACCTAAATCTATATAATTACAGATAAAGAATAAAAATTGAATTATTATTTAAACAATTTTTAAACAAATTATTGTTGTGATTTACCAACATTTTACAGAATGCACCTTGAAAGTTGCAATTTTTTCCAAATTTTGCAATTTACTTAAATCTATATAATTACAGATTGAGAATAAAAATTGAATTATTATTTAAACAATTTTTAAACAAATTATTGTTGTTATTTACCAACTTTTTACAGAATGCACCTTGAAAGTTGCAATTTTTTCCTTATTTTGCAATTTACTGAAATCTATATAATTACAAATAAAAAAGAAAAGAGCACCTGGATCGTAGAAGGGCACGTAAATTTTTCTCGGCCGAAATCAAAGTCCCCTAGACACTTTAAATTCAATTTCTGAATTTTAATATTTTAAATACACATCCTTATAGAAAATTTCATTGCGGATCTTTTTTTCTTATGAAAATTTTTTGTATCTATAACCGTTTTCGAAATATTTGAGAAAAATTGATTTTTTGAAAACTGCAAATTTAATGACATTTATCACTTCAACTCGCGATAATTCAGATGATTTTAAATATTTTTAATGTACCAAAAAAGAAAATACGTCTAAAGATATTCTACGAATGATAAAAAAGGAAAAAAATTTTTTTCTTTATAAACAAAATTGTTATTAATTTTTTTCTTTATTAATGTAAAAAACATAAAATACAATCTTCTCGGCTCTCGTTTAACGGGCGAATTTAAAGTAACAAAGAACTTTCAGTGAGAAAGTTGTTCATTATGGACCAAAGAAGTTTTCTGGAAAATCACAGGGTTAATAATTAATTAGTGTTGAAATGGTGAATGTTTAAAGTTGATACCGTCCGAACGTGTGGCACGCGCGATGGCCATAACCTATGAAACGACACTCCCAAGCCTCCCAAGCACCTGTGGCAAGTGACGCGTGCTACAAATTCGGACGGTATCAACTTTAAACATTCACCATTTCAACACTAATTAATTATTAACCCTGTGATTTTCTAGAAAACTTCTTTGGTCCAAAATGAACAACTTTCTCACTGAAAGTTCTTTGTTACTTAAAATTCGCCCGTTAAACGAGAACCGAGAAGATTGTATTTTATGATTTTTACAATAATAAAGAAAAAATTTTTTTTTCCTTTTTTATCATTCGTAGAATATCTTTAGACGTATTTTCTTTTTTGGTACATTAAAAATATTTAAAATCATCTGAATTATCGCAAGTTGAAGTAAAAAATGTCATTAAATTTGCAGTTTTCAAAAAATCAATTTTTCTCAAATATTTCGAAAACGGTTATAGATACAAAAAAATTTCATAAGAAAAAAAGATGCGCAATGAATTTTTCTATAATGATGTGTATTTAAAATATTAAAATTCAGAAATTGAATTTAAAGTGTCTAGGGGACTTCGATTTCGGCCGAGAAAAATTTACGTGCCTTTCTACGATTCAGGTGCTCATAAAATTGAATTATTATTTTAACAATTTTTGTTATTTACCAACTTTTTACAGAATGCACCTTGAAAGTTGCAGTCTTTTCTAATTTTGCAATTTTCTAATCCTTATGTGATTAAAATATTACAATTTTTTAATAATACTTATGACTGGTTTCAGTAAATATTGTCTTTAATTTATTGATTTAATTCTAAATAAAGCTAAGAAAACATTAAAAGTGGTCAAATATTTGCTATAATCTCTCTGTTTATTTGAAAATTATATGATTTTGCAATATTAAATTGTTTAAACAAATGCAATTTATGCATAATAACATTATTAAAATACATTAATTTTATTAACAGATAGTTATATGGAAAAACTTTGATGAATTTTAATCGTTTTTGGTAAAAAAACAAACAAAAATCGTTGGTAGTGTGAAGGTTAACTATATTGTTATTTACAAACTTCGTTTTTAGTAAGCCTAGAATAATACATTTTTTTCTTAATTTTGCAATTTATTGTACTTTATATAATTACTAATAAAAATATGAATAAAATTGTACGAACAATTTTTAGACAAATAATTATTAGTATTTACTAACTTTTAAAATTTTAAACAAATTTTAGATTTAATTAATTAATTTAATTTTAATTTTTTACAAATTTTAAACAAACAAATAATTCTTATTTTTTACCAAATTTGTTTACAGCGAGTGCAAAATATTAAAAGTTATTAAAATTGTTTTAAATACCGATAACAAATAGAAATTAATTTATTTAAATATTTTCTTAAACAAATTACTTTTTGTTATTTGTTTAAAAATTGTTTAATCAATAATTTAATTCCTTTTATCTATCGGTGTTCTTATAAACCTAATCTAATTATAAAATTAGGTAAAAACTGTATCATCCATGTGCATTATGTAAAAAGCTAGTAAATAACAATAATAATAATTTATATTTACAATTTTTTAATAATATTTTGAACTAGTTTATTTAAATATTTTATTGAAACGACCAAAATTTGAATAATTTTTACAGAATTAAAGTAAACTTTCACGGAATGAAATTCTGAAAAGTCAGTTCTTGAAAATCAATCAAATTTAAATCATGCAGTTTTAGATAGAACTGCAAATGCACTTTCTAAATTTTAATCAGTAAAATTTTACTGGTAATAAAGTGTGAATTTAGCAACTGCATATTCAAGAAAGTTAAACAATTTTTTCAAAATTAGTCCGCCATATTGGATCCGCCATTTTGAATTTTATAATTCAAAATTCATATATGTAACCAGCGATCCGAAACACCATTATATACTTATTTATGTAAAAATCCAATCGTTTTTTTTATTTGTCCGCTTTTAGAATTAATGATTTAAGCTTATTTTTTCTAATTTTTATACTAACATTGTTTATTATTTATTATCAAATATTTTATAAATATGAACTTTTGAAGAATTTTATGACAATCTGTGAGTCTTAAGCTTTAAGTTGCAACTTAGTAGATGTATTTAGAATAATTTGTTTAAAAGTTATTAACCAAAATGTTTGGACGACTATAGTCGTCCTTGTGCATAAGGAAACAACTTTGTTTGGACGACTATAGTCGTCTTTATGCGCAGGAGGGTTAAACGGAATACGATCGTTCCAAGTGTCAAAAGATTGTGTGGAATTATATTTACAAATTAAAGTCAAAAAAGTTTCATTTAATATTTGTTGCATCAAATATTGGTAGATAATATATTAAATTATTCAAATATTTATTCTAACTACATTCTAAACAAATAATGCATGAATTACTAGATTAATTACTGAAAATCCAGTATATTTTTCCCTTTAAACAAGAAAGAAATAAAATTTTATATGTATGCACTCATATAATCTTACACGCGCAGGCGTCGACCTTTCCAACTGTTGAGTGTAATGGCGATTATGGCGTCGCGTCATTAGATCAGAAGCGTGTGTTTTGCAGTGTGTGATTATAAGTGTTGCTGTTTAATATGTTTAACTTTCACATTTTTTTAGTTTCTTGTAAATATCTTTAACCAATAATTATTTGTCAGTTATAGACAAAATGAATTGACCAACATTAGTTTAAACTAGAGCTGTGCAAATTTCAAAAATTCGATTCTCTCCATAAGAATTAACATGGGTTTGGTTCGAATTTCGAACCCATGTAAAATTCGAATTTTTGCACATCTCTAGTTTAAACCCACACACAATAAATGTTTAGCGTTAAAAAGACATTTTATTGAATTCAACTAATGTTTATTAAATCACAAAAAATAACTTTGATATTAGTCAAATATAATCTTTTATTTTTTAAATAATTTTTTTCTCATTCTAGTTATAATTTAATAATGGTTTTTTAACTCTTTAAAGCTCTTATTATTTTTCAACATATTACTATTTCTCACGTAGCATATCCCGCGTGGATAATATTAGGATATCCCGCGCGAGTCTCCCATGGGATAGAAATTTGGATATCCCGCGAGATATCTCAGGGATATCCCTGGGATATCCTTTTGCTCAGAGGGTTATGTCAGGAATGCAATTTTGACAAGAATTAATAAAGATTTTAATATAGAAAAAAGTTATTTCAAAAAATCAAAAAATTAAAAAATGTTGAAAAAAATTTTTTCAGATATTTTTGAAAATTTTTTTGTTTGATTTTTGGTATTCGTGACCGTAATACACCTACAAAATTTTATCAAAATCCGTCAAGACGTGTAAGAGAAAATTTGTCCACAAGAATTGGTGACATACACAAACACACACACACATACATCCGGACATTTGTTCCTCTCGACGAATTATATATACTATACTTGAAAATTTGTAAAAATAATTGATTCTAAAAAACTTGGAAATCGACATCACTATGCGGCTTCCTTTAAGAGGAAGCAAAATGCATCATATTCGCTTAAAATTTGAAACTTGGGGGTTTTTACGGTCGCTGATTACGAATCTGTAATCAGATTTTAAAAATTCAAAATGGCGAATCAAATATGGCGGACAAAAAAAATAAAAAAAATTTATCATATTCGCCTGAATCTTGTTATGCAGTAGGGGTGGTTGCGAGGGGTAGTTTACATTTACTATCATTACCTAGTTATCATAAAAATATTTTTTTGTATTTTCGAAACGTATAGAATCTATGGAAATTATTTTTTTAATTGTTTAAAACTATTGACAGTATGTAAGAATAATTATTAAATAGGGGTGGGTTTCAAGGGGGGTGTTTAACATTATTATCCATATTTGTGTCACTTAGAAACATTTTTTATAATTTAGATGCATTTAGGATATAGATTTTTTTAAATATTTACAAAAACTATTATCATTAAGGGGTGGCTATTTGACTATCAAGGGTGGTATAAAAGTGGTTATTCATGATTATTTTTTATTTTTGTACAACCAGAGAATATTTATAAATAATTATAAAGCAGACAGGAGCTAAAAAATATTTAATTCATCACTTACATTAATTATCAGTTTTTTGGGGTAGTAATATACGTTAAGGGTGGTTTTAAGGGGTAGAACATGTTAAAAAAAATGTTTTTCTCATATTGAATAATCGAATTTACTAAACATTATACATTTATAATAACGGCAAACAACTCGGCCATTAAAGGGTTAAATATACTAATTTATTTGTAAAACCTAACGATCAGATTACAGTTTATAATGGACAATCAGTTTTAGAAAAAGAACCATGTCCGTTATGTGGTTTTTGAGAAAGTGCTACCTAAGTGTGGAAAAATGTGATTTTTTTTAAATGGCACAGAAAATTCCTAAATAAAAATTTTGCTCCATTGAACTATCTGATTTTAGTCCCTTGTATATAAAATCGCCAGAAAAAAAGTTTGATAAAAAATAATCATTTAGAGCTGAGAAAATGATACCTACACGAAGAAAAATCTGTTAGGATTAATGCTCGAAACTTTTCATGTACACCACCGTCGGGAATTATCGGTACGGCTGTAGGCGCACTGCCCAAAACATACCAATCTTTAAATCACGATATTTTTGTAAATACAAATGTCAAAAAATTAACAAATATACAAATTACGGGTTTTAGTGGGTCGGGCTGGCAGTAGGTCGCCAGTTTACTAAATTTACTATTTTATATATTTATTTTTCATTTTTTATTTCCCTTTGTTTTATCACACCAACCCCACATAACCTTGGAGTGCGGAATCCAAGGTATCTGTAAGCAGATTTCTTAAAAGGTCGCGCAGGACCTCCTGATGCAGACTGCCAGGCAGAGGAAGGCTGATATACTGATATTCAGTGAGCAGTGTAGAAAGCCAGAATTCTCTGTCTGGTTCCAGGACGCATCGGGAAGGTCCTGAATACAAGTGGGTAACCCGGACATCACTATTGGTGATTTCCTGGAGACAGATAAGGGCTTTGTTTGGGTAGAGGTGGCGGGTGTTCGTATCTACAGCTTCTACTTCTCCCCAAACGACCCCCTTAAAAAGTTCGATGCCGAGATTCGCTCTCTTGAAGAAAGCATAAGAGCTTTCGGCGGGGATGTCCTCATTGCGGGAGATTTCAATAGTAAGTCCCCCGAGTGGGGAGAGACCCGTCAGGACAGGAGGGGAATCTTGGTCACCGATATGGTCTCTGCGAATGACCTGGTGGTGATAAACCGAAGAAAAGATCTCACTTTTAGGCGGGGAGCGTCAGGGTCAATTCTTGACCTGACATTTGCATCTCCCCACCTGGTCCGTAGAGTCAGAAATTGGAAGGTATTGGATCAGGTGACCATGAGCGACCACCAGTACATTGAGTTTTCAGTCTCCGAGGAGAATATGGAAGGGTACAATTGCCCACAAATGGACAAAAACAAACTCCAAGGCAAAAGAGGAGTGCTGCTGCAACTCTTGATAGTGCAGCAGCTACAGATTCTAATAAGGGAAAGAACGTGAGTAAGCGCCCCACAGAAGGTGTAAGCCCGGATAAGAGTCCTCAACAAGTGACTCGGTGCGGAAAGACGATTAAGCGAAAGGATGCTCCACAGCTTAATTCTGGGTCGCTAGTTGGAGCAAAAGAGGCGCCCTCACGTAGTCCCAGCAAGACGTATGCTGAGACCGTCTTAAAAGACGGAGCGGACAATGAAGACGGCTTTAAGGTTGTTGGAAAGAGAAGGGAACGGGCTCCAAGAAAAAAGCCCCCAGGCAAAAAAAGAGCTCCCAAAACATTCTTTGAAGCTTAGAACAACGGAAGCGGTAAAGATCACGGCAAGAGACCCAAAATCTTATGAGGGTATCTTGCCGCTGATAAAAGCAAAGGTTAAACCAGAAGACACTAGTACCGTGATTCATAAAATCAGGAGAACCTTTAAACAGGAGGTTCTTGTGATAGTGAAAAAGGGTGGAGATACCTTGAAGTTTGCGGAAGCACTGTCCTCGGCTCTGCATAGCGCCTTGCCATGCGAGGTCACTGCTCTCGTAAATAAAAGGTCTCTTGAGATCAAGGAGCTGGATGAAACCACGACGGAGGATGAGGTGATTTCAGTTCTGAGAGATAAGCTGGGCAAACCTGATCTGAAGATAGAGTGCCACCTTTTGACGCGCTTAAGAAGTACTAAGGTGGCTCTAATCCGCTTAGCAGAAGCAGAAAGTGACATTCTGCTTAAACTTAGCCGAATCAAAATCGGCTGGATAAACGCTCCAATTCGTGAGCATGTTGAAGTAATTAGGTGCCAAAAGTGACTAGGTTACGGACACAGAACCCTATTCTGCAAAGGCCCCGACAGAAGTAAATACTGTCGGAGATGCGGCGGAGAGGGACACCTCGCGAAGAGCTGTAATGTTAAGCTGAAGTGCCTTACATGCTTGGACCTAAGAAAGCCAGAAAAAAATCATGAGTCCGGAAAGAGAGCCTGCCACTGACAAACTTCGAAGCCAATATCGAAGACCTAGAAGCGAGCCTCACAGAATCCAGGCTGGATGTCATCATCACTGGCGATTTTAACGCAAAGTCGCCAGAGTAGGGTGAGACGAGACTCGACAAGAGAGGAATTCGTATTGGAGAAATGATCTCCAGAAACGACTTATTAGCTGTGAACCGAGGCAATACATGGACTTTTAGACGAGGTGCGATCGGATCAATTATAGATCTAACGATCGCATCGTCTAAACTATTTATCCGCATAAGCGACTGGCGGGTCTCAGAGGAATAGACCGCAAGTGACCACCAGTACATTGAGTTCTCAGTCTCGATGGAAGACACACGAGGAGAAAAAAGACAGGATGTTCCTAGTCGCAAAACCTCCTCGTGGAATATTAAGAGACTCGACAAGGAAAAGTTCGGCCGGTCCCTAAGAGAAGCCCTTTTGATTGAGGACTTGGGCTGGGTGAAGAGGCCGAGCAGTCTGGATGGGAAGGTGCGAGCGGTGAGAAACATGATAGTCACCGCTTGCAATGCGTCAATGCCACGCAAAGGCGCCATTCCCGTAAGAAAATCCTTGCACTGGTGGTCAGAGGAGCTAGCCTCCTTGAGAAAGAAATGCCTTAAAGCAAAAAAGGACATATACCCGATCTAAGGGAGATCCCTTGCTGAAAGAGGCTTTCAAGGAGGCGAAAAAGAACCTCAAGAAAGAGATCCGCAAGTCGCGACGCCGTAGCTGGAAGGACCTAATCGAGGAAGTCGATAAGGACCCATGGGGTCTGGCTTTTAAAATCGTTACTAAGAAATTAGCGACGGGGCAAAAGACCCCCGGCCTGGACAATCCCGATTGGGTCAGAAAGATAATAAATTCTTTGTTTCCTCCTGCGGAACCATACCTTAGAAGGGACTGGAGTTTTTGCAAAGTCGAAGAGGAAGAACTCTTCACACTTAGTGAACTGCAAAAAGCAGGCAAAAGACTGAAAACAGGCAAGGCGCCTGTTTTTGATGGGATAAGTAACGAGATCCTAAAGTTGGTAATCGACACTTCACCCCAGATTCTGTTTCGATGCTTCAATCTTTGCCTTGAGAGAGGAGAGTTCTTCCGCGACTGGAAGCGACAGAGGTTAGTCCTCCTAAGGAAAGGTGAAAAACCTCTAGATAAGGTTTCATCGTACAGGCCTATATGCCTGTTGAATACGATGGGTAAACTTCTAGAGGATATGGTTCTGCAGAGAATGCAAAGCCACTTGACCGGAGAGAATAGTCTATCCGATCACCAATTTGGTTTCCGTAAAGGTAAGTCCACAGTTGATGCCATCCAGGCAGTTGTGGACATAGCCAAAGCAGGAAAAGACAAGTTGGGACCTGGAAAAAAGAAGAGCTTCTGCGCGTTGGTAGCAATTGACATACGCAACGCGTTTAATTCCGCAAGATGGAAAGATCTCATCGAGTCGATGAAAAAGAAAAACATGCCGCCCTACTTGTTGCGGATAATGGATAATTATCTTAGCGACAGGTGGGTTATATATGAGGGAGACACCTGCACTCTCAGGGAAGAGATGCAGCGTGGGGCTCCTCAAGGCTCGAGGGTGGGTCCATTTGTATGGAATGTATCTTATGATGATTTTCTGTGAATGGATCTGCCCGAAGGTGCGGTGATCATCGGCTTTGCGGACGACGCGTTGTTCGTGTGCGCTGCCGAAAGTGAGGAGGCTCTTGGGACATTGGTGAACGAATGTCTACGACTTGCAAAAAGCTGTCTGGATACCAGAGGTCTTGAAATGGCCCTGGAAAAGACCGAGGCACTGCTAGTCACAGACAGACGTGGTTATAAGCTTCCACGAATCGTGATAGACGGATTCGAGGTCAAGTGGAGTCATCAAATTAAATATCTTGGTGTGGAGTTGGATGGAAGGTTAAACTTTCACCACCACATGGCTGCGGCGTCAAATAAGGCGATCGAGTGTGCGGCTAATCTTTCACGGCTAGTGCCAAATGTTGTCGGACCCCGTGAACAAAAACGAAGATTGGTAGCGAGTGTCGCCCACGCTAAAATGCTCTATGCAGCACCAGCGTGGGTCCTATCCCTAAGGAATAAAAGATGTGTAATCATCTGTGAAAAGGTACTGTCTGCGCAGAGATCGATAACAACGCGTATCATCTCTGCATATAGGACGGTATCTACGAGTGCTGTGCAGGTCCTTGCAAGTGTCCCGCCAGCAGATCTTTTGGCGAGGGAAAGGGAAGAAATGTTTCTCTTTTCTAAAGAAAGCAGTTCCTTGAATGAGGAATTAAGACCAAGCAAGGGCCTGATCCGCAAAGAAGCGAGGCACAGGCTCATAGAAAGATGACAAGAAAGATGGGATGGTGAGGAAAAAGGTCAATGGACTTATCGCCTTATCCCGGCACTCGCCACCTGGATAAATAGGAAACACGGTCAGGTTTCCTATTATATGACTCAGGCGCTCACAGGTCACGGGTGTTTTAACTTGTACCTGTGTCGCTTTAAATTACGCGAGGACGAGGTGTGTGCATATTGCCAGTTCCCTGAGGACAACGCGGAGCACACCCTCTTCTCATGCAAGAAATGGGACTTGGAGAGGCAGGCCATGTTCGAAGGTGTAAACAGTCAAGTTACACCGGAGAACATGGTATCGCTGATGACCCAGTCAGAGGAGAATTGTCGGCAAGTCGAGAACTTCATAATCTCGGTTATGCCGAGGAAGGATCTCGACGGCCGCCAAAAAGCGTAATTTAAACAGCTTTTAATTTATTCGTTTGTTTTTTATTAATTTATTTTGTGATTTATTTGTCCTTAAAAAATTTTAATTTATTCCGTTTTATGTTTTTAATATTATATACGCGTTTATTTTTTTTTCTTTTTTTTATATATCCATTTGCATTTTTATCTTTTGACTGTTTACACTTGATTAAACATTTTTTTTTATTATTGTTGTGCTGTTAATTCCGCTTTTATATTAAAATAGTTTTTAATTTTTAACTATTAACGCAGGATAACCGCAGAGAAAAGCAGAAAGTCGCATTAGCGACAGAGTCGGAGCGTTTTTCTCGAAGGCTAAAGTCTTACGACAGTTCCGTGGGAGGGTAAAGGGCTCCAAAGGAAGGGTTACGGCTTTTAGTGGGTCGGGCTGGTAGTAGGTCGCCAGTTTGTTAAATTTATTATAACATTTATTTATTTATTTTTTATATCTCTTTTTGTTTTTTTATCATACCAACCCCACATAACCTTGGAGTGCGGAATCCAGGGTATCTGTAGGCAGATTTCCTAAAAGTCCCTAAGCAAAAAAAAAATAAATAAATAATAATAATAATAATCCCCGCCGATGGTTGTCCACTACCGAACATCATCGATGTCTTTGACGTACTGGGAGAAGCGGATCCACTGCCAAATATCATTGATTTCTTTGATGTGCTGTGAGAAGTGGATCCAATGCCGAACATCATTGATTTCTTTGATGGGCTGGGAGAAGTGGGTCCACTGCCAGACATGTCTAATTTCTTTGATGAGTTGGGAGAAGTGGGTTCGCTGCCAGACACGACTGGCATCTTGGATATGTTCGGTAGACCTTGCCGTGGTGGCGGGGCTTTTCACTAAAGGACAACCAACAGGGTGGTTCCCTGATTTTAAAACCAAAAAAAAAAAGAATGAAATGGATAAAGAATCACATAAATTACTCCAAGTGGGTACCTCGAAAGAAGGTAATCCCACCACCGATTCTGATCGGGTGCAAGCCTCGATAGTCGGTGCAGATGGCTTTAAGGATTTTGGAGGGAGCCAAATAGATAGCCAGGTGACATGCTACGAATCAAATATCGCAAATCAGTTCCTGGCTATTCCGGGAATTTTTAAAAGCTTGCGCCAAGGATTCAAGCGACAAAAAAACGTCGGTCGTGACATCCAGGATGGCGTGACGGTTTTGGAAAATGCGTTCGATATAATCTGTAAGAATTTACGTTTTATCCCCGAGCCTTTCAAAGACCAAGAGCCGCAATTTCCAACTGTGGAAACTCCACGGCGGATGAAGAGTGTTATTGCAACCCGGGATAGCGCGGCTGCAGGCGCAACTGAGACGAAAAAGGTTAATAAGCGCCCTAGGGAAGGAGTAAGCCCGGATGTGAGTCCACAACGAGCGACTCAAAGTGAAAAGAGGATTAAGCGAAAGGATGCTCCACAGCTTAATCCTGAGTCGCTAGTTGAAGCAAAAGAGGCGTCCTCAAGTAGTCCTAGTAAGACGTATGCCGATACCGTCTTGAAAGACGGAGCGGACATTGAGGATGACTTTAAAGTTGTTGGAAAAAGAAAGAAACGGGCTCCAGGAAGAAAGACCCAAGGCGAGAAAAAAAAGCTCACGAAGCCCCCTTCGAAACTCAGGTCCACGGAAGCTGTGAAGATCACGGCAAGAGACCCAAAGTTTTACGAGGGTATCTTGCCGCTGATAAAAGAAAAGGTTAAACCTGAAGATACAGGCACCGTGGTACAGAAAATCAGGAGAACTTTTAAACAGGAAGTTCTCCTGATAGTAAAAAAGGGTGGAGAGACCTTAAAATTTGCGAAAAGTCTGTCCTTGGCCCTGCATGGCAAGGCCGAGGTCATACCTCTTGTAAATAAGAGGTCTCTAGAAATCAGAGACCTGGATGAAGCCACTACAGAGAGTGAGGTGACTTCAGCATTGGAAGAAAAGCTGGGCAAATCCGAACTGCCTATAGAGTGCAAATTACTGCCGCGCTACAAAGGAACTAAGGTTGCTCTAATCCGCTTGGCAGAAGCAGAAAGTGACATTCTGCTTAAACTTGGCCGAATCAAAATCGGCTGGATAAATGCTCAAATTCGCGAGCATGTTGAAGTAGCTAGGTGCCAAAAGTGCTTAGCCTACGGACACTCTACCTGAACCTGCAAAGGCCCCGACAGAAGTAAAAACTGTCGGAGATGCGGCGGAGAGGGACACCTCGCGAAGAGCTGTAACGTTAAGCCGAAGTGCCTTACATGCTTGGACCTGGGAAAGCCGGAAACCGGAAAGAGAACCTGCCCGGTTTACAGGGAAGAACTGCAAAAGATTAAAAGGGCAAACCCTTAAAATTTTTGCAGGTCAACCTGCATACAAGTAAGGATGCACAGTTGCTCCTAATGCAAACAGCAAGGGAAAATGAGGTCGATATCCTGTTCTGCAGTGAGCTGTTTCAAGGAAGCGACCTCGCCCCTTGGTATCAGGATAAGGCGAAGAGAGCCGCCATAAAGCTGTGCAACCCAGAGTTGCGGGTTGACAAGTTTCTGGAGACGAGCAGTGGGTTCGTGTGAATAGAGGTAGCTAATATACGTATGTATAGCTGCTACTTCTCACCCAACGACCCACTGACAAACTTCGAAGCCAATATCGAAGACCTAGAAGCGAGCCTCACAGAATCCAGGCTGGATGTCATCATCACTGGCGATTTTAACGCAAAGTCGCCAGAGTGGGGTGAGACGAGACTCGACAAGAGAGGAATTCGTATTGGAGAAATGATCTCCAGAAACGACTTATTAGCTGTGAACCGAGGCAATACATGGACTTTTAGACGAGGTGCGATCGGATCAATTATAGATCTAACGATCGCATCGTCTAAACTATTTATCCGCATAAGCGACTGGCGGGTCTCAGAGGAATATACCGCAAGTGACCACCAGTATATTGAGTTCTCAGTCTCGATGGAAGACACACGAGGAGAAAAAAGACAGGATGTTCCTAGTCGCAAAACCTCCTCGTGGAATATTAAGAGACTCGACAAGGAAAAGTTCGGCCGGTCCCTAAGAGAAGCCCTTTTGATTGTGGACTTGGGCTGGGTGAAGAGGCCGAGCAGTCTGGATGGGAAGGTGCGAGCGGTGAGAAACATGATAGTCACCGCTTGCAATGCGTCAATGCCACGCAAAGGCGCCATTCCCGTAAGAAAATCCTTGCACTGGTGGTCAGAGGAGCTAGCCTCCTTGAGGAAGGAATGCTTTAAAGCAAGAAGGACATATACCCGATCTAAGGAAGATCCCTTGCTGAAAGAGGCTTTCAAGGAGGCGAAAAAGAACCTCAAGAAAGAGATCCGCAAGTCGCGACGCCGTAGCTGGAAGGACCTAATCGAGGAAGTCGATAAGGACCCATGAGGTCTGGCTTTTAAAATCGTTACTAAGAAATTAGCTACGAGGCAAAAGACCCCCGGCCTGGACAATCCCGATTGGGTCAGAAAGATAATAAATTCTTTGTTTCCTCCTGCAGAGCCATACCTTAGAAGGGACTGGAGTTTTTGCATAGTCGAAGAGAAAGAACTCTTCACACTTAGTGAACTACAAAAAGCAGGCAAAAGATTGAAAACAGGCAATGCGCCTGGAATCGATGGGATATGTAACGAGGTCCTAAAGTTGGTTATCGATACTTCACCCCAGATTCTGCTTAGATGCTTTAATCTTTGCCTTGAGAGAGGAGAGTTCTTTAGCGACTGGAAGCGACAGAAGTTAGTCCTCCTAAAGAAAGGTGAAAAACCTCTAGATAAGGTTTCATCGTACAGGCCTATATGCCTGTTGGATACGATGGGTAAACTTCTAAAGGATATGGTTCTGCAGAGAATGCAAAGCCACTTGACCGGAGAGAATAGTCTATCGGATCACCAATTTGGTTTTCGTAAAGGCAAGTCCACAGTAGATGTCATCCAGGCAGTTGTGGACATAGCCAAAGCAGGAAAAAACAAATTGGGACCCGGAAAAAAGAAGAGCTTCTTCGCGTTGGTAGCAATTGACATACGCAACGCATTTAATTCCGCAAGATGGAAAGATCTTATCCAGTCGATGATGGAGAAGAGAATACCGCCCTACTTGTTGCGGATAATGAACGATTATTTTAGCGACAGGTGGGTAATCTATGAGGGGGACAACTGGACTCTGAAGGAAGAGATGCAAAGTGGTGCCCCCCAAGGCTCAAGGGTGGGACCATTTTTGTGGAATGTTTTCGATGATAACTTCCTGTGAATGGGTCTACCTGAAGGCGCGGTCATCATCGGCTTTGCGGACGATTCGTTGGTCGTGTGCTTAGCCGAAAGCGAGGAAGCCCTTGGGACATTGGTGAACGAATGTCTGCGGCGAGTTAAAAGCTGGCTGGATGCCAGAGGTCTTTAAATGGCCTTGGAAAAAACCGAAGCTCTGCTCGTCACAGACAGACGTGGTTATAGTTTCCTACGAATCGTGATAGACGAATTCGAGGTCAAGTGGAGTAAACATATTAAGTATTCAGGAGTGGAGCTTGATGGAAGGTTAAACTTCCATTACCATATAGCGACGGCCTTGAATAAGGCGATAAAGTGTGCATCAGACTTGGCACGACTTATGCCAAACGTTCGCGGACCACGTGAAAGGAAAAGGAGACTGGTAGTTAGTGTTGCCCACGCTAAGCTGTTTCACGCAGCAGCAGCGTGGGCTCCCTTACTTAAAACAAGAAGCAAAACCATTTGCGATAATATGTTGTCTGCGCAGAAATGTGTTACTACCCGTATCGTTTCTGCGTATAAGACGGTCTCGACGAGTGCTGTGCAAGTCCTTGCAAGTGTCCCGCCGGCAGATCTTATGGCAAGGGAAAGGGAGGAAGTATTTCTTCTTTTTAAAAGAAGAAATAATCCTGAGTACCCAGAGGAGGAAAGACCTAGCAAGGACCGCATCCGCAAATATGCGAGAAACTGACTTATCGAAACATGGCAGGACAGATGGGATAGGGAGGAAAAGGGCAGATGGACCTATTGTCTGATTCCAACACTCACCACCTGGATAAACCGAAAGCATGGAGAAGTCTCCTATTATTTGACGCAGGCGCTCACGGGTCACGGGTGTTTTAACTTGTACCTGTGTTGCTTTAAATTACGCGAGGACGAGGTGTGTCCCTCTTCTCATGCAAGAAATGGGACTTGGAGAGGCGAGCCATGTTTGAAGGTGTAAACAGTCAAGTTACACCGGAGAACATGGTATCGCTGATGACCCAGTCAGAGGAGAATTGGCGGCAAGTCAAGAACTTCATAATCTCGGTTATGTCGAGGAAGGATCTCGACGGCCGCCAAAAAAGCGTAATTTAAACAGCTTTTAATTTATTCGTTTGTTTTTTATTAATTTATTTTGTGATTTATTTGTCCATATTCCTTTTTTTTTAATTGTTTTGTGATTTTTATTCATCTTTGTACAGTTTTGTCTTTTTAACATTATACGTGTTTACTTTTTTTTTTTTTATGTCCGTTTGCGATTTTATCTTTTGACTTTTTAAACTTCTTAAAATTTTTTTTTTATTGTTGTGCTGTAAATTCCGCTTAGACTATGAAATAGTTTTGATCTTTTTTTAACTACGGACGCAGGAAAACCGCAGAGAGAAGAAGAAGGTCGCATTAGCGACAGCGTTAGAGCGCCACCCTCGAAGGCTAAAGTCTTACGACAGTTCCGAGGGAGGGTAAAGGGCTCCAGAAGAAGGGTTACGGGTTTTAGTGGATCGGGCTGGTAGTAGGTCGCCAGTTTATTAAATTTACTATAATATATATATATATATATATTTATTTTTCTTTTTTTTATATTTCTTTTTGTTTTATCATACCAACCCCACATAACCTTGGAGTGCGGAATCCAAGGATCTGTAGGCAGATTTCCCAAAAGTCCCTAAGCAAAAAAAAAAAGTAATAATAATAATAATAATAATAATAATCTTTCAAATGGTATATTTGTTAATTTTTTGACATTTGTATTTACAAAAAAATCCTGATTTAATGATTGGTATGTTTTTAGGCCGTGCGCGTGCAGCCGTACCACTAATTCCCAACGGTAGTGTACTTTTTCCATAGATTTTATCATAGATTTTATCGTCCGCTATATTGAATCCGTAATTTTGAAATTTTAAAATCTGATTTCAGATTCGTAATCAGCGACCCCGAAAACCCCAAAGTAACAAATTTTAAGTAAATAGGATGCATTTTTAATTTTTTTGTCCGCTATATTGGATCCGCCATTTTGAATTTCTGATTCGTAATCAGCGACCCCGAAAACCGCCGAGTAACAAATTTGAAGCGAATACGATGCATTTTTAATTTTATCATCCGCCATATTGGATCCGCCGTTTTGAATTTTTTAAAATCTGACTTCAGATTCAAATTAAACCTTTTGGAACTAAACCTATCGGAAACACGTTTTTTAAACTTTAGATGACTTGGAAAAATCGATATCACATCTAAAATTGGATTTGAATAAAAATTACTTCCCGATATTTTGTATTTTTTAAGTAGGTACTTTTGAAAAAAGGGTTAAACGTCACTTCTTGGAAATTTCGACCATGCCATTCGAAAGAGGGACCCCAAAAACGTATGGACATGTCCCTGTAGAATTTTTAATAATTTTTTTCTTTTAATATTATGAGCTTAAAACCGAAGTTAAAAATCAGCACATTTGGGCGTTAAAGGGTTAATAATGGATTGTAAATCCATTTGAAAAAGAGAAACATAATAGAAAGTCAAGTTTGAGTTCTATTTTTCAGAGTTTAAGAGATAAACATCTTGAATTACCGGAAGGTTCTAAAATTTGCAAAACTTGTCAATTCGAATTCTCAAAGCTGTCAAAAATGTTGAAATTCAAGTTGCAAATGAAAAAATTTCTTCTCAATCAATCGATGAAAAAATTGGTCTCCCATCATATAATGAAGAATTTATTTTTGATGACATTTAGAAAGTGACAATGATTCAGATTTTGTAAGAAAAAATAAGAAACGAAAATTAGAACTCTGTAATAATGATTATTGTAAAGCAGGAATTACAACTTTAAATCAAATAAAAGAAAAGTTTCTCGAATAAAAATCTATATCAGATAGAATTTTTCTACTTACACTTGTGCCCAAAGATTGGGGACGTAAAAAATTTATAAAAAAAATTTAATTCTACTGATATATTGTCGTATCTAAATAAAAAGAAATGAAAAGTTTTACCTGAAGGGACAGTAATTTTTGTAAAAAAAAATTTATGAGCGTGATGATGTACGTCGACTAATGCCAGGGAAAATTGATTTTGTGTCGGTAAAACAAAATAACGGAACACGTGAGCATGTTTAGAAAAGACTTCTACTTGGAAATTTAAATGAAATCTATGCTAAATTCAAAAAAGAACATGCATCTATTAAAATAGGTTTGACTAAATTCTCACTGCTTAGACCACAACATTGCGTTTTTGCAAGAACCAGTGGCACTCACACAGTTTGTGTTTGCGTTTATCACGAGAACGTTGAATTAATGCTCAATGAAATCAATATTGAGCATTTAACAAAAGCTGCGGAACTCCATTTAAAAAACTATCAAGCTTGCTTAAATGCCATTGTATGCTTAAATCCATCCAGCTCTTGTTTCTTAAATGAGTGCCAAAACTGCCCAGGTACTACGCTTATTAAAAAATGTTAACCGAACTCTTTGACCAATGTGATATCGACGAAATAAAATTTAACTCCTGGTTACAAACAGATAGGTGTTAACTACAAACTGTTGTATTAAGATCTGATAAATTTGAAGATGATCTTTGCAAACGTTTAGAAAAGTTAAAAATACATGATTTTATCGCGAAACAACAATCACGTTTCGTATATGATCTGAAAAAAAATTTCAACCCAATCCTTTCATTGGAACAACAACCAGGCAAAAGTATGTTTGCCAATCTTTTAGCTCATGAGAAAGATTTTTAAATTAGAGCAGAGTGCCATTTTCATGCTACCGCTCACGGGAAAGGCGCTTGCAATGGCGTAGGAGCTAATTTGAAAAGGGAAGCTGCTCGAGCAAGTTTGCAGTGTTCTGATAAACACCACATTTTGACTCCTAAATCCTTGTTCCAATTGGCTCAAGAAAATTGTAAACAAATTAAAGTTTTTTTTATTAAAAAGGCCGATCAAGAGTTAGATTTTAAAATTATAGAAAACAGATTTAAAGACGCGGTTACCATAGTAGGTACAAAACAGTATCATGCGTTTATTCCTACAAATGATGGAAAATTGTTCCTTAAAAAAACTTCGTTGGATTCAAATAATGTCGACTCTCCAGCATCAAAATATACAAAATTAAGCGTACTAAATCAAAAAGTACAGGGACAAAGTCGAGAACAGCTAAAGTGAAAAAAACTACCAACAAAAAGAATAAAATAAAATATTTGTTTTAAAAAATATTTAAAAATCGGAGAAAATTTTTCAATATCAAAAAGTTAAAAAAAAGAAAAATGGAAAGAAATCAGGGATTCTTTCCAATACAAATGAACACAAACAGATTTTAATAGTAAATTGAACTTGCCGCATGTGTTTGAGCAAATGTATTCTTTTGAACACAAACACATTTCAATATTCGAATTGTGTTGTTTTGAACACAACACAAAATAAACACAAACGTTTGGTAACTGTCCTTGAAAGAAATAAAAAAATGCATGCATTAAATTAAAAATAAAATTTAAAAAAATAAAAAAAAATTTAAAAACTATAATGCAGGCATTATATTATTTCAATGGCAGTCTCAACGATGTAAAATGCAGAGAGTAGTTCAAAGTAAGGTATTCCTTAATATGAAACGAGTAGATATGCAAATTAGGTAAAGAGAGACAGTCTAATGTTGCTTATCCTCGAAAGAGAAAGAAAGCAATAGCGTTAGATTTTCTGCGTTATAAACAGAGACCGATTTATGTTATTTCTATTTGGAAAGAGGGAGAAAGCAATAGCGTTAGATTTTCTGCGTTATAAACAGAGACCGATTTATGTTATTTCTATTTGGAAAGAGGAAGAAAGCAATAGCGTTAGATTTTCTGCGTTATAAACAGGGACCGATTTATGTTATTTATTTAGAAAGAAGAAGACAGAAAGATATTTGAAATAAATATATATATATATATATATATATATATATATACATAAAATTTAAAGAAAAACGAAAGGCCTGCTCGAGTACCTGGCCTATTGTTTGAAGGGTTTCTTTCAACCAGTAGGCAGTCTATTGAGTGACCAGTGACCAGAGAGAGAGAGAGAGAGTTGCATTGGTAGTCTATTTTATACTTGAGTATATTATACACTGTAAAAAAATTTAGGGAGTTAACGGACTCGGGAGTTTGGAGTGAAATTTTTCAAGTTAAAAATCAACTCCAAAAGAGAGTAAATTTCTGACTCCCTTCATTTAACACCCGCGCGAGTTATTTTTTCATTGGGGAGTTAGCATTTGGGTGTGAAGTTTTAACCCTCTTTATTTAACTCCCCTGGCATTAACTCCCCAATGGGTGCGACTTTTATAGAATCCCCTGGGGAGTTAAAATTTAACTCTCTTTTTTTACAGTGTAGTTATAGTTTATTAACAGATTTTTGCATTATATAATACAGAAAAATAAAAGTGCAATGTGAAGAACACTTTTTTTCTCTTTTCAAAATTAAAAGACGAAAAAAATTTTTGTGATTAAAAATAAGGATAAGGAGGTAAGTTTTTAAAAATTGTGTAAAATACTACTTTTTAGTGATATAAAATGATTTTTCTTTTTTGTAATTAAGAAATGCAAGTAATAAATTAACAACTTTTCCGTCTAAGTCACTAACATTATCTACTTTTTCAACAATTAAACTTGTAAAGAAATTTAAATAACTATCTAGAATCATTTTAAAAATGCTTGATCTCGTCCTTGAGTTTGCCTTGTTTTATTAAAAAATTAATATAATTTCAGAAATACTTTACATGGTTTAATATTTTCTTAATAAATCTTAAACAAGTACCCAGTTTTTTATTATAAAAAAGTTTATGTTGTCTTAAACAAAAAAAGGATATTTTTTATTTCAGTTCAAAATTAGAGTCTTGAAGGTAATAAACAGGTGCCATAATAATAAGGTGCCAGTTTCAGAATCATGTTTTTGACTTATTTTGAAAGTAATTTTGATTAGTGATTTTTAACTTTAAATTCTTAAAAATTGGTAAAAATTTAAAGCTTAGAGTGACCATCTGTACTGTTAATTTCAAAGTATTTTTATAATAGTATTTAATGTTAAAATACTTATATAAAACTAAAAATTACTTAAGGGGGGAAACCACATTAGACGTCTGAAAAAATCGATTTTTTCTTTTTTGCATAAATTGTTAGTTAAGGTATTCAAAAATAGGCTAACAAAGTTTTAAGAGCAAAATTCAAAGTCCTCTCTGTACTAGCGATGAACGGAGCGCGCTCCAGGTTACCGTAGATTAGTAGAATAAGCGTAGCACTTTTGAGACTAAGGAGAGCAGAAAGTCACGAAAAGAGGAATTATTAGACTTACATGCTACTTATGAAGCAAATGAAAGGATATATGAGGCATTTTACGTGAAATGTCTTAAGTTGAAATTTCAACTTCTTGAAAAAAGTTGAAACTCGAGGAATTTGTTGTTCTATCAAGTAGAAATGTGACCCAAAAAATATTTTTGATTTTTTCGAAAAATTGGAGGGTGTAGAGGGGGGTCAATTTGACCAATTTTGACAACACCGGCTACTTTAGAATATGTTTCTGATAGGTTTTTTTCGTCCTCTTTCCAATGGTATAATTTATTTTTTAATATTTTAAAAATTTACCCTAATTTTTGATAATTAATAATTAATTTTCAATTTCCCAAAAATCGGTCCGTTTTTTTCAATAAATTATTGCAAACGAAAGCTGAGGTTTTTTCCTATCAGGATGTAAATTTTCAGAATGCCCTTTTTTGTTTTTGAGTTATTAAATTTCAAAGAATAAATTGCGTCCCGGGTGCCTCGTCTCACGCCGGTTACCACGCGGCTCAGTGCAACCGCGACGCAGCGCGCCGCAATTTATTCTTTAAAATTTAATAACTCAAAAACAAAAAAAGGGCATACTGAAAATTTACATGCCGATAGGAAAAAACCTCAGCTTTCGTTTACAATAATTTATTTAAAAAAAACGGACCGATTTTTGGGAAATTGAAAATTAATTATTAGTTATCAAAAATTAGGGTAAATTTTTAAAATATTAAAAAATAAAATACACCATTGGAAAGAGGACGAAAAAACCTTTCAGAAACATATTCTAAAAAATTTTTCCCATCACAAGTATGTTCAGAAAAAATTCACAAAGTAGCCGTTGTTGGCAAAATTAGTCAAATTGAGTTTTTTTTTTTATTATATTGAGTTTTAGTGCCTTAGACGGGAAAAATGTTAATTAATACATTTTGCAAAATAAAAAAATTATTTATAGCACTAAAATGTAGCATTTACATAATTTTTTCAGATAGTGTACAATTAATTAAAATTGATTTAATAAATGTAATAAATCATTAATTATAGAATAATTTAATCCCAACAAAAACATCTTTGATGTTTTAATATAATGGGTTTTGACCCAATAAGGAAAAAAAATGTTTCCTAATAAGGGAAACTTTTTCAAAAAAAAAAAATTGTATTGTTAAAGTAATTTGGTGTTAAAGTTTTAGATCATTTTATTTTCATGTTATTATTACTTTGAAACAAATAAAGAAACCGCTGCCAAGTTGTATATTTTTTTATAATTTTGGTGCGCTCATTTCATGAACACTTTGCTTCCTCATAGATATAATAATAATAATAATAGGAAAATATATGAATAACTTTTTATTAATATGGTAAAAGTGATTTAATCTTGAGTCAATCAATGTACACACCATTAGAACTCGACTGTCGATAAACCGGTTGTACTCAGAGAGGTTTTCTACAGTTTCCCTCTTCTCTGGCGAGAAAACCCATTGACGGGTGGTCCAGGCGCAATGCGAGTACTCCTAATAAAAGTCGGCTGTAGACGCAAATTAGGTTAATATATAGAAAAATTTCTAAAGTAGAATGGTTATGCTTAATCCAAAAAAGTATTTCTCGGGGACTCTTGTCGAAGTGCGTAAGGCCAATAGGGCAGGAGTATAAACAATAAAAAAAAAAAAAAAAGATTCAAAAATAGGTCAATCGAATCGTTTTATAATGCTTTACAAGTTAGTAACGATAATTTTAAGATTACTTCTACATTTTTTAACAAAATTTTCAAAAAAATATTTTTTCCCAAAATTTATGATTTTTAAAAGTTTAATATCTCCGGTTAATATGGACGAAAAATGTTTAATTAGGACTCAAAAGATGCGTTTAAAAAAACTCTACAAAATTATGGAAAAACATTTATAGGTGTCCTAACATTTTTTTAAAGTTATGGGCAAAAAACGTGTTTTTGGAAAATTAAAAATCCAAAAAAAATTTAGTTAAACTTTATTTATCTATCACAAAGTACGCTCACTTTATGTCCGCAACTCCTGAGGTCAAATAACATAAAGATCTATCAAAAAATCGGACTCGAAAAATTTTGGTTTTAAAATACTTCCTCTATGAGGAAGTAATAATTAAGTAATTTTTTTTTAATTAAAGCTTAAAGTCTATACTTTAATGCTAAAATAAAGGGATTGTTAAAAAATGAAATTTCAAAATTGTTATTAACAATTCTTTAAAACAATTGAAAATTCAAGAATGTTCTCAATATTTTGGGAAAATTAAATTACCCTGTATTGATGTGCAAAACTCCAAGTATTAATTTAAAAAAAATTTCGCCTGCATTTTGGCAGAAAAATCTACACAATTTCTATAATATAGAAGGTTACTGATTTTTCTCTTTTTAAATTAATCCTTGGAGTTTGTACATAATTTTTCAAGTCATTTAATCAATATTTTATTTAGACATTTTTAAAAAATGATAATTTTCAATGTTTCACAAAAATTTTAATGACTTCTAAAATACTGAATGCTTTTTAATGATTTAAGGCTTATTTTAAAGGTGATTTTCTCCAGAATGAGAATTTTTTATAGGCATTAACGTGTAATTTTTTATAGAAAATTCAATTCGTCAAACTTAGATTAAAAAAATTTTAAACAATCTTATTAACAGAAAAATAATTATTAAAATATAAACATATGTTTTTATTAAATTAAGATTTAATGTAAAGTTACATTAAGGTTTTATTTTTTGTGTCAAAGGACCAGGAGTGGGCGCGCAACGCGCGCCCTTTTGGTTCTAGTATGTATAAATTAAATTGCGGCGCAACGACGTGATGCGCAATATTTGAAAATTAATTTCTCGAAAACAAAAAAAGCGGGTTTTTTTAAAACAAGTATTTCGTCGGAAAAAATCTTAGCTTTATTTTAAAAATAAAAGAAAAAAGAAAAAATGGACACAAAGATGAGGAAAGTGAAAATATATTTTTATTTTTTCAAAATTTGTGTCAGAAAAATAAAAAAATTTTTGAAAATAGACTGTACCATTCGAAGGCCTATGGAAAAATCTAAGAAAACCATATTAAATCCGGCATTTTGAAATTTTAAAAACTAACATCAGATTCGTAATCAGCGACCCAAAAACTCCGTAGAAACAACTTTTAAGTGTATCCGATTAATTTTAAAAAAATCGTCTTCCATATTAGATCAGCCATTTTGTATTTTTAAAAACGGACTACATATTCGTAATTAGGGACCCCAAAAACCCCCGAGTAGCAAGTTTAAAGTGAATTTTATTGATTTAAAAAATGAGCTAAAAACTTTGAACATGTTGGATCATTTAAATTTTTTAAAAACAATTGCAGATTCAGAAAAAGCGTTTTTTAAGAAAAGAAAATGAAACAAGAAAAATAAAATCCTAATAGTGTGGCGAGAGTGATATTTGTCTATGTGTTTTCTCACATGAAAATAAAACAAAAAATATTATTTTTATAGTGCAAGAAATAATCTTTCTTTAAAGTATTTAAATTTAAAGACAATAATAAGAAATTTAAAATAAAATGTTAACCTAATATACTTACTTAATTTATCATTAATTACTATTAAACCCTTTAACGCCCAAATGTAGAAAATTTTGGCATGAAATTTGAGGACCTATTTCGTTACTTAAAAATAAAGAGAACAACTCATCGATCTTCATTTCTTATGTTTTCATATGAGTTCTATCGAATGGCGTAAAAAATCAAAACTGTATTAACAAAAAAGTTATTAATGTTTTTTATAAAAAAAGTTTTTTCAAATTTTTGTTTAATTTTTAATTTTTCTACTGCGAAATAGCAGAAAAATAATTCCAAATGTTCCAAATAACATGACAAAAATATATAAGCTACAAGATAGGACTATAGAGAATATTAAAAGTTAAAATGGCGGCTTAAAATGGAGTTTGAAGTTAAAATTTTTTTGACAAATTTCATCTGAAAGTACGAAATTGTTGAAAGTGTTTAGACTAGCTTGAAGCTTATTACTCGGGGGTTTTAGGGGTCACTGATCACGAATCTAAAGTCAAATTATTAAAATTGAAAATGTCGGACAATTTTTATAAAAACTCGTTAGATTCGCTTCAAACTTGGTACACAAAGGTTTTTGGGATCGCTGTTTACAAATCTAAAGTCCAATTTTCAAAATTCAGAATGGCGGATCCAATATAGTGGACAATTTTTCCAAAAACTCATTAGAATTTCGCTTGATACTTGTTACTCAAAGGTTTTTGGGGTCGCTGATTACAAATGTAATGTCCAATTTTCAAAATTCAAAATAGTGGATTCTAATTTCTTTTCTTAAATGCGCACAATTATTTTTAATGGACGATTATAAAATTCTTGACCGTTTTGATTGTTTGCGGATTAATAGATTTATTTTTATTTTTAATTGTCGTCTGCTATCTGAAATCGATATTTTTGTGACTTTGGAATAAAGAGTATCGTAAGTAACATGGGAATAAATAGTTGCCTTTAAGTCCCTTGTTGCTTAATATACTATTTGTAAAAGTTTTAAAAATAATCATTAAAAAAATAAAAAAGGAACTGTAGAAAATTAATTTATTGTTAAATTTAAAAAAATTTAACATGTTCGTATTTTGGATTACCAGAATCTGAATTTCTTAAAGTTCAAAAAACTGTAGGATAAAGAACAATTAATTTTAATTAACTCGTCCAAATGTTTTTGTTAATAACTTTTGTTTAAATAAACATTAAGACATCGGTCAAGTTACAAATTGCTTTCAATAAACAAACGAAGCTAATTAAAAATGTTTAAAATTTTTTTTTAATTTCTTTTTTATAAATTAATGTTTGTTTATCGGATTTTCCCAAAACTGTCCATTAAAGGGTTTTTGGGTGCACTGATTACGAATTTGATGTCAGAATTTAAAAAATTCAATATAGCAAATCCAATATGTCGGATAATTTTTATTTAAAATGTGGACTTTAAAAAAAATTATAGAATTTTACCAAAACTTAGTATCAAAAGGTTTTAGAGGTCGCTTATTACGAAAATGGAGTTAAAATGCAAAATTTCAAAATAGCGGATCCAATATAGCGGATGACAATTGTTAAACAAATTTTACCGTACCATCTATCACTAATTAGGGGTTTTTTAGGACGCTGATTACGAATCCGAGGTCAGAATTTCAAAATTTAAAATGGCGGAGCCAATATGGCGGACCATTTTGAAAAAAATGTTTTAATCATCCCGTCTATCGCTATCTAGGGGTTTTTGGGGTTGCTGATTACAAATATGCAGTCTAAATTCAAAGTTGCAAAATGGCTAATCCAATGTGGCGGAAGACAATTTTTAAAAAATTTCCAATTTTCCAGTTAATTGGCCTATCTATTGCTATTGTACTCGACGGTTACGAATATAAACTCATAATTACAAATAACCGATAAATTTCGACATGATTTTCCGATTTTCAAGAAAAATACGTATTTACGTGCTTTCGGGGTTTTCGACTATCCAGTTGAGTGAATGTCCCTAGCGATTAAGTTAGTTAATTTCAGCGACCATTTTTTAAAAATTGTTGTCTGCCATATTCAATCCACCGTTTTGAATTTTGGAATTTTTGATTTTTTACTTCATAAATTTGTAATCATCGACCTCAAAAACCCCTAGATAGCGATAGATGGAACGAATAGAAATTTTTTTTTAAATTATCGTCCGCCATGATCAATCCACCATTTTGAATTTTGGAATTTCGAATTATTTACTTGATGTTCGTAATCAGCGAACTCAAAAACACCTAGACAGTAGGGTAGTTATTATTTCGGCGATGTTTCCAAATCATCGGTCTCACCCCAAAAAATTAATCAAGGTATAAAAAAAATTTTTCCTGAAAGTTTGAAGCAAATCGAACAGTATTAATACGTGCCTCTAGTCGACTGAAATTTTAAATGGAAAATACATGTAATTTTTCCTAGAAATCACAAAAAAAATTTTCTAACTTATACAAATTTATTTAAAATTCTCTAACTTTGGGTGCTTTTAGTACACGATAAGAGGTAAAATTTTCAATCATTCAAAAATTTTTAAAAGTATTTGCTCCATTTACAAGCTTGATGTCTATCATCTGCGAATCTATTTAAAGACGCGGATTTCTCTCGCCTATCATTGATTTTTCAATGATAGAATTTTTTTGCAGAATGCTATTTTCTAATAGCTGCTGCATTTTTAAATAATTATAATTTATAAATAATAAATTATTTATTATTTACATGAATTATTAAAAATAAATAATTAAACAAATAAATATATTAAACAAAAAAATTATAAACATTAATTTTTTATTATTATTATTTAATTAAAAAAAATTTATTTAAAAAAATTTTTTTCTCTTGGTTGCCAATATTCGGCCAATATTGGACCAATATTAACAACCGATGCTTGGCGATCCCGTTACATCCCAAGCATCAGCCTATATTGGTCCAATATTGGGAGTCAATCGGCGCTCAGCACGGCAACCAATATTGGACCGATTAAAGTCTATTGGCAATTTCTCACTGGGAGTAAACAGGACTAGTATATTAACCTTTATATGCACAAATTTTTTTATTCATTTAAATTTGACGAAACTCGGTACTCAGGGGGTTTTTCGGGACGCTGATTACGAATCTGAGGTCATTTTAAAAAATTTCAAAATGGCGGACATAAAAAATAAAAAGTTGTTCAATTCGACTGAAACTGAGTACTCTGGGGTTTCTGGAGTCGCTGATTACGAATCCGAGGTCAGTTTTAAAAAATTCAAACTGGCGGCACCAATATGGGGGACATATGAAATAAAATGTTATTCAATTGGACAGAAACTCGGTACTCGGAGGTTTTTGCAATCGCTGATTACGAATCTAAGGTTTTATTTTTTTACATTTTGTTGTATTTTTTTTATTTCTTTTGCATTTTTCTTTAATTGTAGTCTGTTTTCTATGGCACATATTAAAACTAAGAAGGATCTCTTAGTCAACTATTTATATGAAATTCCAGAAAACATTTTCTTTTTACTAAATCGCATAGATACTCATCCTTCTATGGCATTGCAAAATTTTCGATTGAAAATCTTAGAAGAGTTGGTGAATCATAAAGTGCCACAATTAAAAGGAAGAAAACATTGACACGAATTTCTTTAATCACAAAAAAACAAATTAAAAAAAATGGAACTAAAATCTCGTCACTTCCTCGCTGTTAGTTCCGGGTAACTCTAAAAACGAGTAAGAAGATCCGCCATATTGCCTCTAACATGTCGAATTTTTTCAAAATGATCTTAAATTCGTAATCAGCGATTTCAAAAACCTCAGAGTACCTCCGGATCCGACATTTTGAATTTGTTTAAACTGACATCAGATTCGCAATCAGCGCCCCCAGAAACCCCCGAGTAGGGGAGACTAGGTGCAGTTGTTATGCTGTGCAGTTGTTACAAATGGAATATCTCAGAAACAGTTAGTTTCTGAGATTATAGAGATTGGGTTCCAAAGAAAAAAATGTTTAGTTTTTATATGTACGAACTTACTGCAATATATTTAAAAATTATATGCAAGCTTTACCCCTATTGAAAATCCCCATATAAGAAACCACATGGAAAACCACATGGGATCTTATGTCAAAACCCCTACTTCCATGAAGGAAACCACGTGGTTTACCATGTCAAACCATATGGGAAATAGAAACAGGATTAGATAGGAATAATCATAGGAGATTTGAACAGTTTGTCTATGCATAAAACCATATCAAATCCCACATGAATTCCTGCATGTTTTTCCCAGTCAAATCCTAAACCAAATCCCATGTAAAAAACAGTATCATTTATTTATAATTATTTTCCCAAGTCAATCCCCAAGTGAAATCCTTTTTCCTTTTTTTTAAATTCTCCCATGTCAAATTCTAAACCAAATCCCATGTGAAAAACATTATCCGCCTTAATGAATATCCCAACATGGGAATCCACTTGAAATTTTACAAGGGATTTCACATAGAATTTTATATGGGAATTGACATAGCATTTCATGCAAGATTTCACCTAGCATTTAATATGAGATATCACATAGTATTTTATTAAAGATCCAATGAGGAAATTTTTTAAGGATTAAAAATTATATAATAAAAAATTAAATAATAAATAGTAGGGGAGAGTCTCCAGTTGTGAGACGGGTTTTATTTTTGACCCGTAAATTGTAAACGGGTTAACGAAATTGTAAATAAAATACACCGTTCGAATGGTAACAGAAATACGTAACTTTTATTAAAAGAAAGTATAGTGTTTCGATGAACTCAAAAAATTTTACGATACATTTTCCGAGCACATCGCTTTAAAAAAAAAAAAAATGTCTCCAGTTGTGAGACACTTATTAAAAATTACTAAAATTTAAATAAGTTTGACATAAAACGTTATGTTTAGTATAAATAATTAAATATATTAATAATATATATTATTATATGGGCAATTCCACGTGAGATTTAAGTCGACCTCTTAAAATCAGCCAAAAATATTTTTTTTCTATTCTGTATCGAAAAAAAAGATACGTATTTTTTATTTATGTTTAATTGTCCAAATTTTCAAGTTATGAATTTTCGAAAATTTAGACTTTTAATTGTAGACCTATATTCAGTAGCTTATAAGTCCGAAAATATTGAGTTTAGGAAAAAGTTGTCAAAAAATGAAAGTTTTAGTTTTCTTTCGACTTTTAAGAAATGTAAACAAAAAATTTTTTTTTTAATTTTTTTAAAAAAAATTTTTTTTATAAACAAATTAATTTTTTTTAACTTTGAGCCGGATTTTTTTTATTATTTTTTTATTTTTTGTACCTTATAATAGAGAGAAAATTTTCCAAAAAGTCCCGAAATGGGCCTAACACACTTCCTGAACCAAAAAAAAGTTTGACAAAAATGGATCCACAATCTGGTTGTCGGGAATGTTTCTGCATCAGACCAAATGTTAAAATCCGTTGAGATCAAAATCCTAGCTGATCCTTTTTTCGAGATATCAATATATTTACATGCAAATTTTTGCAAAACGTTCAAATTAAAACATTGTAATTACATTAGTAGGACATCCAATCACGCAAAAGGTATCTTAACCCCTTGGCAGTCGATGACGTGTATACACGTCATGGTGCAGGTGGGCTCAAACTGTCGATGACGTGTATAGACGCAAGCAGATTTTTGGCTACAAAAACACACAGATTTGTCCACAAATTTATACTCGGGGGTTTTCGGGGTCGCTGATTACAAATCCGTTTTCAGATTTAAAAAATTCAAAATGGCGGATCCAATATGGCGGACGACATTTTCAAAAATTTATCGGATTCACTTGAAACTTGTTACTCAGGGGTTTTCGGGGTCGCTGATTACGAATCCGATATCAGATTTTGAAAATTCAAAATGGCGGACTTTTAAAAAAATTTATCAAATTCACTTGAAACTTGTTACTTAGAGGTTTTTGGGGTCGCTGATTACAAATTTAGTATCAAATTTTGAAAATTCAAAATGGCGGATCCAATATGGCAGACATTTTCTAAAATTCATCGGATTCACTTGAAACTCGTTACTTGGGGGTTTTTAGGGTCGCTGAATACCAATCTAGCATATGATTTTTAAAATACAATGTGGCGTTTCGAATATTGCTATCGCCATTTTAAAAAATTTATCAGAGTTACTTAAAAGTTGTTACTTGGGATTTATTTATGTCGTAGATTAAAAATGTAATATCGGTTTTAAAAATAGCGAATTTAATATAAGAACAAAAAGAAAAAATATAAAAAAACAAAATAAATAAAGGTAAATCTGATGAATTTTAGAAAATTTCGTCCTCTATATTGGATCCGCCATTTTGAATTTTTAAAATCTGAAATCGGTTTCGTAATAAGCGACCCTGAAAACCTCCGAGTAAAAAGTTTCAAGTAAATCCGATGAATTTTAGAAAATGTTGTCCGCCATATTGGAACCACCATTTTGAATTTTTAAAATCTGATACCGGATTCGTAATCAGCGACGTCAAATACAATAGTATACTCGTTTGCGCAAATTTTAGTTTTCTAATAAGTTGTCGACATTTTGAGCCCACTTATGAGATTTTGGTCTTGACTGCGAAGGGGTTAAATATTTTTTATATGTAAATATATATCATTACATTTAAAATAAGACCTAAATAAAGAAAATTAATTAATATTTATCAAAATTTCGGGGTTTTTCAATATAAAGATTAGTTAAAAGTTGGTTTTGAACTTTTTTGATATTTCAGGTAATATTTTCGTAACCTTTATATTTCTTTTAAGTGTATTAATTATATTTTAATAATATCTGCACAAAATTTTATTTTCTTAATTGAAAAAATACAAACAATAAGACATATTATGTAGACAAATACAAAAAAAAATTTATTACGTTAAGGTCCCCACTTTGCCCCACATTCCCCTAGTTGGACACTTAAGGATACGTTCTTATTAGAGGTGTGCATTTAATCGAGTCAAACTGAACATTAATCGAGTCGACAACAGAAAATTTGAATCGGAGATAATTCGATTCGAACTAGTCAATTCGAAAATCGGCGTTTAGAATTTCGAATTGCTCAACTCGACTCGGTCTACTTTCGATTCGAATCGGCCAATTCGAAGTTTCGACTTTCGAATTGCCCGACTCGATTCGATTTTCGAATAAATTCGTCCAATTCGAAACACAACATACTGCAACACATCATAGCACATTACATAGAAATTCGAAAGTCTAACTTCGATTTTCAAATTGGCCGATATTATTCGAAAATCGAGTCGAGTTGAGCACTTAGAAATTCGAAACTCCGAATTGGCCGATTCGAATCGAAAGTAGACCAAGTCGAGTTGTGAAAATTCGAACCTTCGAATTTCGAATTGACAAGTTCGAAACGAATTTTCTCTCGATTCGAATTTTGCACACCTCTAGTTCTTATATTATGCATTTTTTCTTTAAATAACAAATAGTTACTGCTTGTTGAGAACATCAATTAAAGGAGTTTTTCACGATTAAAAATCATATTAATTTGTTACAAATACTTGAGTATTTAATAAAATATAGTTAAAGCATTTTAATGAAAAATCACGAAAGCTTCAGTAGTGGGAAATAATTTTTTAATTGCTTTCTGCTGAAAAATTGAATTAAAGCTTATTAAAAGTTGATAATATAATACTTAAATTTTATAAGTTTTAATATTTATGATTAATTATCAACAAAACTTTGTGCTACTCATTACGCTACTCGATAATGGTTGTATTTATAGTTGGACACTATGATTTTTAAAATAAAAGATAAAAAACCTTTTGTTTAAATATAATGTACAATAACACTTCCTTTCTTCATAAAATATAAACTTCACACATTCGACCAGTATATTCTTTAAAGTAATTATCAGAATGCATTAAAATTTATTTAATAAAAAACACAAAAGTGTCCGACTACCGACACTATAAAGCCATAGTAATTCTTATGTGAAATCCTGCAAATAATAAAGCAGCAACACACTTTTTATATAAAAAATCAAGTTTAAATAATCTTAATATAAAATTGTATTAAAATAAAACAACAGAATGTTATTTTTATCAAATACAATAAATTGCTGTGAGCATGGTATACAAAGAACACCATATCTTTAACAAATATCAATCAATTTTTTTCATTGAGGTCTTATTTTAAATGTAATTACATATATTTACATACAAAAATATTTCAGATACTTTTTGCGTGATTAGTTTGCCTACATGAAGTTACAAAGTTTTAATTTGAACGTTTTGCAAAAATTTGCATGTAAATATATTGATATCTCGAAAAAAGGATCAGCTAGGATTTTGATCTCAACGGATTTTTACTTTTGATATGATGCAGAAACATTTCGAACAACCAGATTTTAGATCCATTTTTGTCAAACTTTTTTTTGGTTCAGGAACAGTGTGCTGATGTGTTAAGGTATTAGTCGCGTAAAATGGTTTTCGTCAGATTTTTTTCAAATTTTGCATACTTATTCCTGAAGTATTTATCTACAGAATGAGACCAATTTCATTAATTTTGACCGTTTCAAAGCTTTAAAAAATGAATTCAAAGTTCATACGTTTTGCATGGAGAGAGAACTCAATGCATGTATCAAATTTGTTTAATAATTATTTATATAATAACTAATCGTCAGATTTTGAAATAAAACTGCCAAAGTATTCAATTAGATGAAACAAATGCGTAAAAAAACATGACATTTTTTGACCGCACCAAACTATAAATGTATTGCCAGAAAGGTAAAAAAATAGTTAAATTATATGAAATTTCATACGAACGAATAGAGTGGGGAGTTAAACTGTCTCTCTCACTCTCACTGCCCCACTCTAGTAAGCGGCCGAGTAAAATTTTGGCCAGAGCCAGCAGCGCGACTACTACCTTAAATGAGTTTTAAAATATTTTCAAAAATTACTTGCAAGCATCACTGTGGGATTTTTTTACAATTAACTTTCTAAAACTGTCTACAAGGTATAATTTTTAATATATTTAAGTGTTCTTTGTTTTAAATGAAAGGATCTACGCTGTAAACAGTTTTAAAAAGTTAAATGTAAAAAAAATCCCACTGTGATGCTTGCAAATGATTTTTGAAAATATTTTAAAACTCATTTAACACATCAGGCTCATTTCGGGACTTTTTGGAAAATCTTCTCTATATTATAAGGTACAAAAAAATAAAAAAAATAAAAAAAATCCAGCCCAAAGTTAAAAAAAATTAATTTGTTTATAAAAATTTTTTTTTTTTAATAAAAAATTAAAAAAAAAATTTTTGTTTACATTTCTTTAAAGTCGAATGAAAACTAAAACTTTCATTCTTTGACAACTTTTTCCTAAACTTAATATTTTCGGACTTATAAGCTACTGAATATAGGTCTACAATTAAAAGTCCAAATTTTCGAAAATTCATAACTCGAAAATTTGGACAATTAAACATAAATAAAAAAATACGTATCTGTTTTTTTTCGATACAGAATAGAAAAAAAATATTTTTGGCCGATTTTAAGAGGTCGACTTAAATCTCACGTGGAATTGCCCATATACTAAATAATAATATTTATTCGCCAAATATGACTATCAAATAAACACAATTTAATAGCTTCAACAAGAGCATTAAAATTGATTTCTTCTGAATCAATTGACTTTTTTCCACTTGACATGCTCAAAAATACTAAAAAAAATCAAAACAACATTTAAATAGTATGCCTGCAGAGTCGTATTTTTTATGCTGCCCAGATGGGTGTTGACACCGTTTCACAACTGGTGATATGCTGTGTCTCACACCCATAAATCGGCGCTATTTTGAAAAAGGAAATTTAAATTATTTTCAACCGTAGATTGGAACAATGCAATATTTCATCACAAAATATAAGGAAAACACTAAAAGAAAATGCATTACATTTACCTTTTCCAATTAATTAACTTGGAAAAAAAGTACTTTGCATTTATTGAAAAAACGCTTTTTAGTCGATTATTACACACAGTGTTGGTATATAACAAAAACAGTTTATATATCCGCTTCGGCATACACGAAAAAGTTAGCTTATATAAAAAGAAATGTTTTTATACAAACCAATCGGCTTTTTAATATTGCATGTTAAAAAATTGACTGTCTCACAGCTGGAGGTGTCTCACAACTGGAGACTTTCCCCTATCAGTGTTACAAGTCATCAAAAAAGTAAAAAAATCGATAATTTGAAACACTTCCTCTGTGCTACAGGTTCTCAGCTCTTATATACTTCCAGAATCGTCTTAACAGCGATAGAAGTCACTTTCGCCACCTAGCGGTGAAAGTATAGGAGCGATAGTAATCTTTAACATTACTAAGGAAACCATGTGGAATACCACGTAGGAATCCATGTGGTTTTCTATGTGGAGATTTTCATGGGATTTTACTTAGAAATTTACGTAGAAATAAATTCCCAAATGAATTTCTAAGTAAAATCTTATGTAAATCCCCACATAGAAAACCACATGGAATCCTACGTGGTATTTCACATGGTTTCCTTAGTAATGTTAAAGATTACTGTCGCTCCTATACTTTCACCGCTAGCTGGCGAAAGTGACTTCTCTCGCTGTTGAGACGATTCTAGAAGTATATAAGAGCTGAGAATCTGTAGCACAGAGGACGTGTTTCAAATTATCGATTTTTTTACTTTTCTGATGACTTGTAACGCTAATACTATTTATTATTTAATTTTTTATTAAATAATTTTTAATCCTTTGAAAATTTCTTCATTGGTTCTTTAATAAAATAGTATGTTATATCTCATATTAAATCCTAGGTTAAATCTTGCATAAAATCCTATGTCAATTCCCATATAAAATCCTATGTGAAATCCCTTGTAAAATTTCAAGTGGATTCCCATGTAGGGATATTCAGTAAGGCGGATAATGTTTTTCACATGGGATTTGGTTTAGGATTTGACATGGGAAAATTTAAAAAAAAGGAAAAAGGATTTCTCTTGGGGATTGACTTGGGAAAATAATTATAAATAAATGATACTGTTTTTCACATGGGATTTGGTTTAGGATTTGACTGGGAAAAACATGCAGGATTTCATGTGGGATTTGATATACAGAAAATAAAAAGTGTTATTTCAACACCGAATTTGGTGTTAAAATAATACGCAACAAATTTAACCGTTATAGGTGGCGCCACATTCTATGTCGTTTAACATTGGTTAATTTAACACGCAACAAAAATCACACCAACTTTTTTCTAGTGTATGGTTTTATGCATAGACAAACTGTTCAAATCTTCTATGATTATTTCTATCTAAAATCCTGTCTCTATTTCCCATATGGTTTGACATGATAAACCACGTGGTTTCCTTCATGGAAGTAGGGTTTTACATGGTTTTTGACATAGGATCCCATGTGGTTTTCCATGTGGTTTCCCATATGGGGATTTTAAATAGGGACAAGTAAAAAAATAGGCACATTGGTTTTTAGAGGCCAAAAGTAAATATTTCTCTGCCTGATATTTTTTAATTATTTAATAGACCTTTATACTTAACAAAGTAAATTTTTTTAATATCAATTCTATGAGGATTAAGCTTTTAAGAACTGTCTTGGTTGTCCACATTTAGTGTATACTTTTATAATAAAGTGATTTATTGTAAAAAATGTACTTGTTGTGCAGTTGTTACAAGTGATAATGAGAATGGCTATTTTTCTAAAATTCAGCAGATTCGTTTAAAATGTCAAATATTTGTCAAAAATGTAATTACACTCATTTTTTATGAAAAATCTCATGGTTTTTCTAAATTCTCCTTCAAAATTAAAGAAAAAAAAATATTTTAAAGTATCTTTCATTTCGAAACAATATTAATGCTGCCATCTCTATGGAACTGTCACGTACTATTACGTTGAGACAAAAATTATAAATAATTAATAAAAATGGTTATAAAAAATTATTTGTCTTCAATTTAGAAATGTTATAGATGATTCTTGGTATTGTAATAACCGACATTCACTTTGTGCAGTTGTTACAATTTACACGCTGTCATTCAAATGCTTCTAGTTGATTAAATAATAGATATAGAGCTAAATCAATTATGGTCTTTTAAAACTAGATAATATACCTTTGATTTAATTTTATGACCAAGCAAATTGGAGTTAAACTCTAATCACTGTAACTGTTTTTATCAAAATTGTAACAACTGCACCTAGTCCCCCCTACCGAGTTTCAGTAGAATTGAACGACTTTTTATTCTTTATGTCCGCCATATTGGATACGCCATTTTGAAATTTTTTAAAATGACCTCAGATTTATAATCAGCGTTGCTAAAAACCCCCCGAGTACCGAGTTTCGTCAAATTTAAATAAATAAAAAAAATTTGTGCATATAAAGGTTAATATACTAGTCCTGTTGACTGTGATAGCGGCATATTTATCAAACTTGTATATGAAGCAAATACTTTAAAAAATTTTTTGAATAATTGGATTTTTTATCTCTTATCGTATACTAAAAGCACCCAAAGTTAGAGAATTTTAAATAAATTTGTATAAGCTAGAACATTTTTTTTGTGATTTCCAGGAAAAATTACATGTATTTTTCATTTAAAATTTCAGTGGACTAGAGGCACGTGTTAATGATGTTCGATTTGCTTCAAACTTTCAGGAAAAATTTTTTTTATACCTTGATTAATTTTTTAGGGTGAGACCGATGATTTGGAAACATCGCCAAAATAAGAACCACCCTACTAGATAACGATAGACCTTAAAAACCCCTAGATAGAGATAGACGGATCGATTAAAATTTTTTTTAAAATTGTCGTCCGCCATATTGGATACACTATTTTGAATTTTGAAATTTTGACCCTGGATTCGTAATCAGTGACCCCGAAAACCCCTAGAAACCGATCGACGTGTAAATTCAACTTTCTGAAAAATGTATGCATTTGCAAGTGACTTTGTAGGTGGAAACGTATGCGCAAAATAAATCATTAAGTAACGAATTAATGAATCCATGAAATATTGATCAGAAAATTATTTTTAACAAGATAATACAAAATATTAATTTAATATTTTTCATTGATAGACCTGATCTGATGGAAGTTGAAAAACATTTTTAAGTGAAACGTTACATTATTATTTTCTGGGGAAAGTAAAAAATTAGTTTCAATGTTATTGATTGCGGGATATCTTCTAATATCCTATTTTACTACTTCCCGGTGGTATGACCAGTTATAGAACCTTTAGATTACCTACAGATATGTCTAGTATAGAAGCTTATTATTAAGAATTTAAGACGGCAAAATTAATTCATTTAGCATCCCAGAATTTTGGAAGACTAACGATATTTTACAAAAATATGTGATACTGTTATTTAGGAAGAAATTGATCTGTCAAATAGAGTAATTCTTTCGAGCCATGGTTTATGTAAAGGAACAAGAATAAAAATTAATGAGTTGTATAAATTTAATATTAAAGTTTTGTAAATAACTTGATTAAAAGCTTTTATATCAAAAATTACTTCAGATTTAGGAGAATTCTCTTCAATAACTTTCATTTTATACAGGAGACAGTTTCCTATAATTTTAGCATTTGCAATAACTGCAAACAAATCGCAAGGACAAAGTTTATTTTCACACGGAGAATACTATGTGGCGCTTTCGAGATGCAAAAATCAAAGTAAAGTTTACATTGAAATAGATTCACAAGAATTTGAGAACATAAAAAATATTGTTTGGAAAGAAATCTTTAAATAAATATTCAAAATAAATGTAGCTTTAATTTTTTTCGTTATGTAGAATTGTAGATCTTACGTAAAAATTGAAATCGTCTAATAATTAAATTCTTATAACATTTAGCTTGCAAATATAGTGAAACTATTATATATTTCTGAAATCATTTCCATCTAGTAAATGAAGAGTTGAAATTGAGTCGGGGAATAATATCGGCAATTCATTCATATATAAGAAGAGAGGATAATCCTCGAGTCATTTGTCTGCTGGATGTTGAGATGCTCATTTGTTCATCGTGCGATGACAAATGACAATGAAGTAGAGAACGTGACAGAGGGGACAACCGTTTTGCGAGGACGTTCATTTGTTTGCCGTTCCAGCTCAATTATTCTCGGATCATGTTCCTGTATAAAATGCAAAGACAATCGAACATGCTTTTTTCTCTTCATTTTAGTTTTACACAGAAATCGATTCTTTCTTTTTTTTATTTTTATTAATAACATCTCACTTTTAAATGACAGAAATGTTATTAAGATTTGAAATTCATCATCAGACTTTGCAAAAGCAAAATTATCAAGACATGAGAAATTACTTGAAAAATGAAAATCTAAAGTGCTGTTTACAATTCGTTGTATATATTTCTAAAATATTTACTACTGAATTTACTTTAATTACGCAGAGGAAAGAACCTCTCATCCACGTACTTTATCCACAACTGAAGAAACTAATCATGATTTTCCTGTCCAGCATTATAAAACAAAGCGTTTTAAGTAAATTGGCAATAGATGACATCGACGTTAACAGTTTCTTTAAAAACTCTTCTAATTTCATTGATTTCAATGATATTAATATTGGAGAAAGCGCACGTGATTCGCTAGCTAATTTGCAACAAAAAGAAAAATTGATTTTATTGCTTTCAATCAATAAGTTTTATATTTCATCTGCAACTCACTTATTGAATAAAATAAAAAATGTTAAAACTTTAAAATACTTTCAGTGCCTTTCTCCAGATAAAATAAAAAGTCATGAAAGTGTGAGGTATGTTAAAAATATCGTTAACAGTTTGCGAATTACTGATGTGGATCTTGAAAAACTAATGTGTGAGTGGAGGTTACTCCAGATGGATGAAGAAATTCAGTTTACTTTGGGTCAAGATCAACGAATTGACTCATATTGGTCATCAATTTTTGCTTTAAAAACGTCGTGTAATATAAGATATCCTGAAATTAAAAAAGTAATTCATGCAACTTTAGCATTGGCCCATGGTAGCGCTGACGTAGAAAGAGGTTTCTCTAGATCAGGATTGCTGTTAACTGATGATAAAGCACATATGTCAGAAAAAATGCTCAATGCTAAATTAGCGGTTTCTGAAGGATTAAAAAAATACGATTACAAGGTTTATGAAGTCTCTATACCAAACAACCTTATAAACTTAGCACAAAATGCTCATCGTTCATATCAATCCTTTTTAGAGAATGAAAGACGCATTGCTGATGAAAAAACGAGGCAACGGGCAGTTGAAGCTGAACATCAGGAAAAAGAAATGGCGGTTTTAGATAGTATGCGAAAAGAAAAAACAAAGATTAAAACCTTAGAATCCGAACTTAAATCTGCAAAAGAAATATATGAAACTTCCATCAAGAGTGCGGAATCAATGCAACTAATTTTAAAAAATGCAATAACGTCAAATAAAGAAATTGTGATTGTTAACGAAATAATGAAAAGTTTAGAAAAACTTCGTAAGAAAGAGAAAGAAGATAAAAGTAAGGTTGATGAATTAAATCAAAGCATATTAAAAAGAAAATCTAAAGTTGTAGAATCAATGGTACAATGCAAAAAGCAAAGAAAATTTTGAAAATTTATTTTTTTTGTTTGATTAAATTTTTTATTATCTAGGTTTTTTATAAACAATATCAATAAGTAAAGTTTGAAAATAGCACAAAAGTTAAAAAACTTAAAATTTTCGTTAAAGCAGTGCATTTATGTTATTAATATAAAAATTTTAATATTTTATTCTTCGAAATTTAGGTACGTGTACGTCTGTGCAATAATGAATATTACGCATAAGACCTATTCTTTTATAATTAACAAATACTTTCAACTAAATAAATTTTAATTTTGTTTAAAACCAGTGTTTTTGTTTAAAAATCTGCATTTAGAAATTCTCCTATTTTCCCCCTTTTTTTTAATCGAAGTTTTCCCTATTCCCCTATTTTGAACCAATTTTGTGCTGTGAAGCCTGTACGTACCTAATAGATTTTAATTATAATGAAAAAGAAAGTGTGTTATATATTTTGGGTTAGTAAAATTCAAAAACGTCAAATCGAAGTTTTTATTTATTTTTTCATTTGTTTTGACATTTATTAAAGGTTAATTATTATCCTAACTAGCCCCCGTCCAAAAACCAAACTCTGTTATGGCTTACTCTCTAAATTTGAATTAGTAAAAATCTTTACTAATTATAATTAGTGACTGACTTTTTGCTTTTGAATTAGTAAATTTCACTAATACATTAGTAGAAGTTACTATTTATTAGTAAAGTTTACTAATTTAAAAGCAAAAAGTCAGTCACTAATTCAAATTAGTAAATTTTTTTTACTAATTCAAATTTAGAGAGTATTTAGGCGATTTCCACACAAGCAATTTGATCGAATTTAAATTTGTCAGAAATTTAATTTGACCTAATATCAATTTAAGCGCAACGTTTTTTCGCAGAATTTTAATTTAATATCATGAAAAAATTTTTATAACTAAATTATAATAAGTACCTATTATATAATTTTCAATTATAACATGAAATTACAATTTAAAAAATCTTTTAATTAATTAAGTTCTAGAAATTCACCATTAGGGTGTTGTGGGGTGATGTGCAACACCGCCGATTTCTGATCTACAGTTTAATATTGAACAGAGCCAAGTATTGCCATTTGTTTGTGTCCTCAGTAACTTGTTTTTGATATATAACTCACGAGTCAGCTCGCAGCTTGGTTTGTACGTAAGTTGACTTAAATTTCTCGAGCAGGAAATTTGAGATAAAAAGTCAATTTTCCTTTAATTATATTCCTTATTCAATTATGGATGAATAAAAGTTAAACAAAAAAAATTTTTTTCTTTGGTGAAATCTCCACTTTTTAGATGTCAAAACTATTAGTACAGTCAATCTAGCCTGAAAAAGCCGTTTTTTGGAAAAAAAAATACCTTACTCAAGATTATTTCATAAATCGTTAGTGGAACATGTGACTAGCTTAAAACCAAAAAGTTGGGACACCCCCCCCCCTTGGGGAGGGGAGAGAAACTCAAAATTTCTTAGGATTTGATTTTGTACGAAAACCGTAAGTCGTACTGAAAAATTTCTTAAATAAAAGTTGTAGAAAATCAATTTCTCTACAGTTTATCTTATTAAGCCCCTACTGTACAACGTAATGTGCGAAAGCTAGAGGGCGCCAAAATTGCAGAGAATCAGTTTTTCCCCTTTTTCGTATCAAAAAAACCATTTTTACGTTTTGATGTACATATAAAAGTTGTAGAGCTTAAAAAAACTTACAAAATTCATATACATAATTTTTTTCTACGTCGCACTCTTTCGAAGGTACAGTCTACTTATTAATTGTTACGTATAGGTAATCCATATAACACAATAAGACCACAAAATTTTTAAATGAAATATTGACTGGACCATGTCTTTTATGTTTTTTGGGTCGCTGAATTCGAATCCGAACTCAGCTTTCGCCATCACGTCAAATTTCTTCAAAATGGCGGATCCAATATGACTGTCGAATTTTTAAAAAATTTATCAGATTTACTTAAAACGTGTTACTAGGGGGTTTTTGGGGTCGCTGAATACGTATTTCATATTAGTTTTTCAAAATTCAAAATGGTGGATCCATTATGGCTGACGAATTTTTAAAAAATTTATCAGTTTTTTAATTTTTGAAAACTTAGAAAAAATTCGTATTAAGCGACTCCAAAAACCCTCAAGTAAGAAGTTTCAAGTAAATCTGATAAATTTTTTTAAAATTCTTCAGCCATATTAGATCCGCTATTTTAAATTTTGAAAAACTAAGGTGAAATACGTATTCAGCGACCCCAAAAACCCCCGAGTAACAAGTTTTAAATAAATCTAATAAATTTTTTAAAAATTCGACAGTCATATTGGATCCGCTATTTTGAAGAAATTTGACGTGATGGCGGAAACTGAGTTCGGATTCGAATTCAGCGAACCAAAAAACGTAGCTTTTGCACATTAATTTGTACAGTAGGGGCACAATAAGATAAAATGTAGAGAAATTTGTTCTCTACAACTTTTATTTAAGAAATTTTTCAGTACGAGTTACGGTTTTCGTACAAAATCAAATCCAAAGAAATTTTAAGTTTCTCCCCCCTCCCCAAGGGGGGGTGTCCCAACTTTTTGGTTTTAAGCTATTGACATGTTCTACTATAGATTTATGAAATAATCTCGAGTAAGGTATTTTTTTCAAAAAAATGCCATATCGACTGTACTATATACCTTAGTAAATTTTTTTGTCAGATTTCGATACATCCCTGTTTAAAAATCCTACATTGGATATGACATCGAAAATTACATAAGAAATGATGTCGTAAATGATATCATAAATGATGTCAAAAATGATATCGTAAATAATATTGGAAATGATGTTGTATTTTGGGACTATAAACGATGTCATTTATGATATCATTTCTTATGTAATTTTTTATCATTAATTATTTTGAAAAATTAAAACGTAATAATTTTTTAGGAATTTTGAAATTTTCTAATCGAAATAATGCAAAAAGACGTACATATATACAAGACTATTTAATATTGAATTTAAGTTTTATTCAATTTTAGAAAATACAAATCAGATTTTCGTAATAATATTTACAGTGAAATATATCATTAATGGTAAATATTCATTTTGAAAGCCATATTTCACTGTTGAAATTAACTTTTATTTGAGTAAAATTTCTTTTCCCAATATTTTACTTTTTACTCCAACCGTTTTTTGGTTTCTGTAAAAAGAACTCGGGAAATCAACCTAATTTTATGAAAAATAAATTCCTTTTGATAAATAAGTGTACATTACAAGATGCAAAATTTATGCAATATTTAGTGAAAAGCAATGCTTATTGATCACATTATTAACATAATGCGAACCAAAACCCTTTGGTTCATTAAATCGCCAGGGGACACATATAAAATATACAGCAAAACATCAAACCATAATACATTTACATTAAACTTCGAAAATATAAAACTTAAACTTCAATAAACACTTAAAACCATCTAAACCACAACCAACGCTGCTTGATTTAATGACGCTATACGCCATGACACTTAACAGATGGGTAGATCAACGCATGCGCATATTGTGATTTTAGGTGTCATGGCGTATAGCGTCATTAAATCAAGCAGCGTTTGTTTGTGGTTTGGATGGTTTTAAGTGTTTATTGAAGTTTAAGTTTTATATTCTTGTAGTTTAATGTAAATGTATTATGGTTTGGTGTTTTGCTGTATATTTTATATGTATCCCCTGGCGATTTAATGAACCAAAGGGGATTTGGTTGAAATCACTTTTGGTTCCTGTAAAAATAATTTGGGAAGTGAAATTAATCTTATGAGAAAAGCTTTTGAAATAAATAAAAGCACATTTCAAGATGCAATTAAGGAGGTTCTCCGGCTGCTACTCTTGAAAAAATCGATTTTCTTCCAATTTTATTTAAATTTTGAGTAAATGTTTCTTCGAGTGCGCTCTAAATGTGGTAGAAATTTCAGAACCCTTTTCCATGTCAAAAAACGAGATATCGTAGTTGGCATTTTTCATTTTCAAAATAATCGCATGTAGAAGCTGAAGTTTGAACTTAAATATTTCAAAATTTAGCATGGCAAAGGGTTCTGAAATTTCTACCACATTTAGAGCGCACTCGAAGAAACATTTCCTCAAAATTTAAATAAAATTGGAAGAAAATCGATTTTTTCAAGAGTAGCAGCCGGAGAACCTCCTTAATGCAATATTTAGTGTAAATCAATGCTTATTTATGTAATTCTTATCATTCTCACCCTAAATGTTAATAATGCGATCAGTAAGCATTGCTTTTCACTAAATATTGCATAAATTTTGCATTTTGGAATGTACACTTATTTATCAAAAGGAATTTATTTTTCATAAAATTAGGTTGATTTCCCGAGTTCTTTTTACAGAAACCAAAAAACGGTTGGAGTAAAAAGTAAAATATTGGGAAAAGAAATTTTACTCAAATAAAAGTTAATTTCAACAGTGAAATATGGCTTTCAAAATGAATATTTACCATTAATGATATATTTTACTGTAAATATTATTACGAAAAACTGATTTGTATTTTCTAAAATTGAATAAAACTTAAATTCAATATTAAATAGTCTTGTATATATGTATGTCTTTTTGCATTATTTCGATTAGAAAATTTCAAAATTCCTAAAAAATTATTACGTTTTAATTTTTCAAAATAATTAATGATAAAAAATTACATAAGAAATAATATCATAAATGACATCGTTTATAGTCCCAAAATACAACATAATTTCCAATATTATTTACCATATCATTTTTGACATCATTTATGATATCATTCACGACATCATTTTTTATGTAATTTCCGATGTCATATCCAATGTTGTATTTTGAAACAGGGATGTGTAATATATGTCCAAATAAACACGTGAATATTTTCACTCTTTTTTAAAATTAATTTTAAATTGTCTGGAATAACATTTAAATTTATTACAATCATAAAATTCTACTTAAAGTGAAAATAATATTTTTTATTAATAGCATACCTATTTATTTCTTTTGTTACAAAAAATTCTTTTCTTACAATTTAAAAATACTATTCACATAAAAATGTAATTTGACATTTTTTACACACACACACACACACATATATATCTCTCTATATTACAAAAAGATATCGCCGCCGACGCCGCCGCCGCTGTTTCAAGATTTTTTGACCTACAGGTCAAGAGTTGACCTGTAGTTTTCCCCTCCAAATTTAGGTCAATTTTGAGGGCAGCTTTGACCTACACATCAAAATTTGACAAAGAATTCCCGCTACCCTCAAAATTTAGGTCAATTTTCAGGACAGTTGTGACCTAGACGTCAAAATTTGACAAAAAATATCCGCTACCCTCAAAATTTAGGTCAATTTTGAGGGCAGTTTTGACCTACGCATCAAAATTTGACAAAGAATTCCCGCTACCCTAAAAATTTAGGTCAATTTTGAGGGCAGTTTTGACCTAGACGTCAACATTTGACAAACAATTTCCGCTACCCTCAAAATTTAGGTCAATTTTGAGGGCAGTAGTATAGCTAGGGGGGTTCTGGGGCAGGTTCTGATCTCGGCTAAGTACCTACGGTCGGTAATGTAGATTTCTACCTTATCATCAGTCGGTAAGGTAGGGACCTGACAGAAATCTTGACTCAACCGATAAAGTAGGAATCTGTTTTACCGACCGAGTGTAGTTCCTGCTGCCACTGCTAGATGGCGCCACTAGCGAATTCATGTGGGGAATAGCAGGTTAGATGCTTCCCCTCTCACTCCTCACAGCATAGCCTTAACAACGATTTACAATAGCGTAGCTGTGAACTGCCCTTTCGTGTGGTGACGTAGATGCGCGCTAATTATAATGAGAATGATTAATGAGATGCGCGGTTATCAGTTTCGTGAAGTATGCACATGTGACAAGTCACAAATTTTATATCTTCTTAAATTATATATTTTTATATATTTATAAAGTTATGTTTTATTATTAAATAGTTAAAGAAAATATGAGTTATTATTATTATGCAACACGCGAGTGGGTTAACCTTCTGATTCAAATTGATTAATATACAAATTCCCCACATTGGTGACCCCGACGTGATTTGCGGTTATGGAGTGAAGCCGGCGAGCACATGTCGGGTTAAAAATTGCCATCGTGTTTTATCAGTGAATTTCATAGTCATCCAAGAACTTTTTGGATATATTCCTGAACTAAAAATTTTTTTCTAACCGATGGAACCAATATTTTTGGAACTTTTTTATTTTTTATCATCATTTTCTTTAACATGTGAACTTTGACATGAGGTCGACATGCCGTCGCCATGTTTAATTTTTTTTTGAAAAATTGTTGCTAAAGTTATTATGCAACATTGAGAACAAACTTTTATTTGTGTGACATCACTCATGGACATGTGCAATAAAACTTCATTTTTTTTATACAATTTTTATCTCTGGACGTGGTTTTCCTTGGACGAGCTTTCGAGACGCTGACTTGGCGGTAAACTGGCGGAGCTTCAATTCACGATTGCATCTGCAGTTCGAGCTCTTTAATTTTTATGCTTTTAAAAAACGGCGCATGGGCAGAATACTCTGAGCCCATGCACAAGGTAACTTAAATTTTTTTACCTATAGCAAAATAACAGTTTTTTATCAACTTTGGAGCATCCTGCCGTCTCCTTATGAAATTATTTTTTTCATGAAAATTTGGCATGTTCCTGGAGTTCATCCACGGATATATCTTTCCATGAAGACCTGGGAACTTATTTCTTAATGGCAATTTCTGGAGACAAGAAGGAGGCAATCATGGAGATGAGGTTCTGGTTGAAGCTTTGCATCCACTCGGAAGATCGTTTCATCGCCTATGGACTTTTCATAGTATATATTTGTCTTGTCGCATATTTGTTATTGTGAGTCGCATTATTTATTTTTTTTTGCAAACATTTTTTTTTGAATTATTTTTTTTACAAAAATATTTTTTTATAAAAACAAAAATTTTTTTTTAAAATAATTTTTTTATATTTTTTTTATCAAAGATTTTTTTATCTCTTCAAGCGATATTATTGCTTCAATAAAAAAAAAATTTTTTTTTTTCTATTCAATAACCCTCCTAAAAGATGAAAAAGCAAAGATTTTTAAAATAACTTTCACAAAAAATTCAAAACAATTTGTTTTTATATTTTTAAACATTAACTCGTTTTGAAAAAATATTTTTTTTCTTCAAAGTCATAGATTATTTTTCGTTAAAATTGTCAAAATTTTTAATTTTTTAAAAACATTTTTTGGACAATTAATCTTTTAACAATGCGAATTGTGTTGTCGACACCACTATTTGTGGATAATTTAATACTTTTTTGTTTGATGTGTTTTTGTATGCGTCTGATTTTTACGTCATCTTATTTATTGAATATGATTTTTGATTACTTGTTTTTATAATCGCGACCACAATATTTTATTTTGTTGTTTTTTTCGAATTTTATCGGATCATCGCTCACTAGTACGGACATTTAAGCAAATATTTTTGTTTAATTTTTTTAAAAAAAAAAGGATATTTTTTTCCTTATTTAAAAATATTCGGAATAATTTTCGTTTTCTAAGATTTTTTTTATAAAAACTTACATAATGGCTGAAGGAAACGATAAGAAGGGACCACCTGCATCGGGAGATGGTATATTTAATTTTGGTCCTGCCGGCGGTGCTGCCGTTAATGATTTACAAGTCGCGGCAACGTGTCGGAATTTTAAGCTTCCTGGTTTTTTTCGTGCGGATCCGTCGCTCTGGTTTACTCAAGCAGAATTATTGTTCGAATATAATCGCATTAATAGCGAACGTTCAAGAGCTGGTGCTGTCATTTCCGTTCTTGATTTTGAGATTATGCAGACGATTGGAGATTTATTAAGCGCGAATCCTCCCAGAATCAGGTTATATACAGAAATCAAAGAACGTATTATCGCTAATTTTTCCGTTTCACCGGAAACAGAACTCCGTAAAATTTTGAGGGGCGAAATTCTTTCAGACGGTAAACCATCTTTGATTTTAAGTAAGATCCGTCATCTTAGTAGAGGTCGATGTTCTGATGAAATAATAAAAACAATCTTTTTAGAACAACTTCCAGAAAGTTGTCGAACGGTCCTAGCATTTTCCGAGGTAGAAGACGTATCGCGCTTAGCAACAATTGCTGATAAAATCGTGGCTCAGTTATCATCAGGCGATAATACAGTTAGCGCTGTTTCTGTTGAGAACGAAATTTTAAAAAAATTGGAAACTCTTACTACTCGAGTCGATGCGTTATCGACAGATTCTCGTCATCGGGGACGCTCACGATCCAAATCTTTTTCGAGAAACCGCCCTAAATCAGAGAATCGTTACGGGAACAAACGTGATAAATCAAACAATCGCTTCGATGGTAAATGTTTTTATCATTCAAAATTCGGGAATAAAGCTAAATATTGCAAGCCTCCTTGCAATTATAAAATCAAAACGGATACGGAAAACTAATTGCGCCTCATCGAGCAGAGACTATCGATGTTTCTTACGGCACAAAACGTCTCTTTGTTAGAGACCGCGTCACCGGAATAAAGTTTCTAATTGACACAGGATCGGACATTTCCCTTTTGCCAGCCGATGGCAAATCCAAGCTCAGGCCTACCAACTATGTGCTTTATGCGGCGAACAATTCGCCGATAAACACATATGGTGAGCGCCGATTATCATTGATACTTGGAAACGGTCGCCCTTTAGTTTGGAATTTTTGTTTAGCATCAGTGCCCTATGCAATCATAGGAGCTGATCTACTTTCCCATTATGGGCTAAATGTCGATCTCCGTAGTCACAGACTCTTGGACAATCAAAAAGTTGTTGTTTCGGTTTGCGGTGTTAGCTCCGATTCATTATACGGGATTAGTTCCGTCGATAAATCGTCGCCATTTTCCGATATTCTCGCTAAATTTCCCAAAATTACCGGTTTGATTCAGGATTCATCAATTTTACCACAAGGCGTTTTTCATCAAATAGAGACCACTGGTCCCCCCGTCGCTGAACGCCCCCGTCGATTAGCACCGGATAAATTAGCTGTTGCTAAAAATCAATTTAAAACGTGGCAGGAATTGGGATATTGTAGACCGTCAAAGGGTGCATGGGCGTCTCCTCTCCACATGGCTTTCAAGAAAGGTGGAGGTTGGAGGCCGTGTGGAGATTACCGTAGGGTTAATGCTCAAACGATACCGGACAAGTATCCAATCCCTTATTTGCAGGATTTTACAGCGAATCTTTTCGGGAAGACTATTTTTACAAAATTGGATCTCTTTGCTGCTTACAATCAAATCCCTGTCGCCCCGGAGGACGTTCCTAAAACCACAATAACGACGCCTTTTGGATCGTTTGAGTTCCTCGTTATGACATTTGGTCTTAGAAACGCGGCTCAAACGTTCCAGCGTTACATTAACTCCGCCGTGGGCGACTTGGATTTTGTTTTCACATACATCGACGACATGCTCGTGGCTTCTACAAGCCTGGAGGAGCATAAGCGGCACTTGAAAATCATTTTCCAGCGACTTAGCGATTTTTCACTCAGGTTAAATCTTGAAAAATGTTTGTTCGGCGTTACGGAATTAGAATTTTTGGGTTATATGATCGATTCGGAAGGGATAAGACCAACTTCGGATAGAATTAAGGCAATCACGGATTACCCGAAACCGGAAACTATTGTCGAGTTGCGACGTTTTTTAGGATTGGTAAATTTTTACCGTCGGAGTTTACCTGGCGCAGCCGAGGTACAACGTCCACTTAATTTTTATTTACGCGAATCAAAGAAAAACGACCGTAGGAAAATTGACTGGTCCCCTGAAGCCAACGAAGCCTTCGAAAAAATACGTCAAAATATTACTCAAACCGTCCTTCTCGCACATCCTAATCCTGATGCAGAAATCCGTCTAGTTACCGATGCCTCCGACACCGGCATGGGAGCTTCCGTAGAACAACTCGAAAACGGATCTTGGAAACCACTTGCTTTTTTCTCTCGCGGTTTTACACCTACTCAAAAGAAATACTCGACTTATGATCGTGAATTAACGGGTGCTTTCGAATCGACAAAATATTTTCGGCACCTCTTAGAAGGTCGCGAATTTAAAATCACAACCGACCACAAACCTCTCGTCTATGCTTTTCAGCAAAAATCTGAAAAGGCGTCACCTCGCCAACAAAGACAACTGTCTTTTATTTCCCAGTTCACCACCCAAATCGAATACCTCGCCGGTAAGGAAAACGTTGTGGCAGATTCTCTTTCTCGCGTCAATGCAATTATTTTTGCTTCGGAGATTGGCTTAGCGGAAATGTCATTGGCTCAAAGGGACGACGCTGAATTAAAATCTTTATTAACAGACAAAAAGAGTTCTCTTAACTTAAAGAACATTCGTTGGGGTACTGATCACACCTCTATCGTTTGCGATTTATCGGGAGAAATTTTACGTCCTTTTATTCCACTTTCTTTGCGAAAACGCATTTTCCATCTTTTGCATGACCCCGCGCATCCTGGCGCCAAGGTTACGTGTCGGGTTATTTGCAAATCTTACGTATGGCCGGGTATGAATCGAGACATTAAAGAGTGGTGTAGGGGTTGTCTTTCTTGCCAGAAGTCTAAAGTTACAAGGAATACGATATTACAGCCATCCCAATTCGTAGCACCGGAAGGTAGATTCCAGCATGTCCACATGGACATTATCGGCCCTCTTCCCTCATGCGATGGATTTCGATATTGTCTCACCCTTATCGATAGATTTTCTCGTTGGCCTGAGGCCATTCCCCTGAAGAGTATTGACGCGACAACTGTGTGTCGTGCCTTTTTCGACGGATGGATTGCTCGTTTTGGTTCGCCGGAAACGTTAACTACTGACAGAGGAAGTCAGTTCGAATCCCAATTGTTCTCGGCTCTTCTTAAGTTGACAGGTTGTCAACGTATTCGGACCACAGCTTATCACCCTGCCTCTAATGGTATGGTAGAGCGATGGCACCGTACATTAAAATCAGCCATCATGTGCCATACTGGGCAGCGATGGATTGAATGTTTATCCGTGGTTATGTTGGGTTTACGCAATAACATTCTTCAATCGGGAGCATCGCCGGCAGAATTTGTCTATGGAACACCTCTTAGAATTCCAGGTCAATTCATATTACCGGAAGATTTTGCTCCAAACCCTCAAATTTTCTTAGAAGAATTTAGGGAGCATATGCGCCTTATTAGACCAGTCCCAGTCGAGCATCACGATAAAAGAAAGATATTTTTTCATAAAACTTTAGATTCATGTTCACACGTTTTTCTTAAAGCTGGTTTCATAAAGAAATCGCTTGAATGTCCGTACTCAGGTCCTTATAAGGTGATAAATCGAACTTCTGAAAAGGTTTACGAAATTGAAATCAAAGGTGTAAATAAACAAATTTCTGTCGAGAACCTTAAACCTGCGTTTTTTGTACGTGACGTCGAGAATATTGTTGACAAACCTGCGAATACACCTGTGAGCGATGATCCTCCTGTACCTACGTCACCAATTCCTGTTGTGAATGCACCTGAAACAGAATTTAAAGTAAAACCAGTTTTGAAAACTTATATAAATAAGAAAAAAGTTATGTTTAAAATAACTTACTCTTCGAGGAAAAACGAATTTTTTCAGTATTATTTTGCATGGTATTATTATTGATATGATTATTATTAATTTACTTACTTTATATGATGCGCATCATAGATCTTAAGATAGGATTCGTTTTATATATTATAAAAATTTCTTTTCTATTTTATAAATACTATCTTTTACTTAAACAGATTTTCTGTAACACCGTCGTATCGTTCTTATTTTTGTATCTATGTACTCAATTCGTTACCACTCGGGGGGGAGTATGTGGGGAATAGCAGGTTAGATGCTTCCCCTCTCACTCCTCACAGCATAGCCTTAACAACGATTTACAATAGCGTAGCTGTGAACTGCCCTTTCGTGTGGTGACGTAGATGCGCGCTAATTATAATGAGAATGATTAATGAGATGCGCGGTTATCAGTTTCGTGAAGTATGCACATGTGACAAGTCACAAATTTTATATCTTCTTAAATTATATATTTTTATATATTTATAAAGTTATGTTTTATTATTAAATAGTTAAAGAAAATATGAGTTATTATTATTATGCAACACGCGAGTGGGTTAACCTTCTGATTCAAATTGATTAATATACAAATTCCCCACATTCAAACTTGCTTGGCGGGAAATTTAAAAATTTAATTTCAAACTTTCGAGTGGCTTACAAGGGGTTCTCTGTTTTACCGACCGAGTTAATTTAAACTTAAACCGCTAGATGGCGCCACCAGCAAATTCAAATGTGCTTGGCGGGAAATTTAAATTTTTATTTTCATAGCTTTAAGTGGGTTAAAAGGGGTGCTCTGTTTTACCGACAGGGTGTAGTTCCGGCTGCCACCGATAGATAGCGCCACTAAATTTTTATTAATGAAGGTAAGTTTAATTGTTATTTATAAAATATTATTTATAAATATTTATTATATATAAAATATTAACTATTATCATTATTTATTGTTTATAAAAAATAATCAGTTGTTTATAATTAATTTTTTTTATTCTTAAAACTATTTATTTCATTAAGTAAGGTAAATTTAAATAATTTCTTATTTATTAATATTATTATTACTATTATCATTATTTATTGTTTATAAAAAATAATCAGTTGTTTATAATTAATTTTTTTTTATTCTTAAAACTATTTATTTCATTAAGTAAGGTAAATTTAAATAATTTCTTATTTATTAATATTATTATTACTATTATCATTATTTATTGTTTATAAAAAATAATCAGTTGTTTATAATTAATTTTTTTTATTCTTAAAACTATTTATTTCATTAAGTAAGGTAAATTTAAATAATTTCTTATTTATTAATATTATTATTACTATTATCATTATTTTATTAAATGTAAATAATTTATAATAAAAATAAGTAAAAATATTACTTCAAACTAGAAATAAGCGTTTTGAATTCAATAGAATTTCAAATATCATTCTCGATATATTTAAATCGTTGTTACGTCTGCTCCAAGAGAATGGTGTCTCTCTATTGGTTAATTCTCTCATCGAGAATAAAATTAAATGATAACATGAAATTTTTAATTAAAATATTAAATTTATAAACTTTTATTATAAACGTTTAATAATATGGATATAGTTAATAATTTTAATAAGTTAGAATTATTTATTTTTATTTTATTTGAGAAATCCACGTTTGTGATTTCCTTCTTTTTATAATACCTTCCTACGCGGCGCGAATTTCAAAGTTTTATACTATATAATATATTAAATTAATTTTTATATGTGTACAAAAGTATTTTTTATTATGTAAAAGTATTTTAAAATAATTTCTCTATATATTAATTAGAAAAACTTGAACAATAAAGACTTTAAATAAAATATTTGAAAATTGTTAAACATGTGGGGAATCATTCTATAGTGTCACCCCTGAGCCGCCATATTTACTCCTAACACAAACAAAGTAATTGAAAGTCGAATACATCGTGCTACGTATCATTAATATTTAATATTTATAATGGTGAGTAATATTTGTTATTATTTTTATTATTAGTTAACTGCTTATTGTGCTGGATATGCTGTTTTATATTAAACAATACTGATTTCTTTAATAGGATTCAAATAAGCCTAAGTTCTGCATTTGCAATAATGTTGACTGTCAACATCAAGGACAGTATCGAGATTTTGTAAGTATATTTAGTTTTACTTTAAATCCCAGTAATTAATTAATTATTTTCTAAATAATTGAAACATAACCTGACATTTCATTATTTCTTAATCTTTTGCTTTGACCCTTTTCCAAACAATCTTAATTAACTTTAAATCCCAGTAATTAATTATTTTCTAAATAATAATAAAAACATAACCTGCCAAGTAGTATAGCTAGGGGGGTTCTGGGGCAGGTTCTGATCTCGGCTAAGTACCCACGGTCGGTAATGTAGATTTCTACTTTATCATCAATCGGTAAGGTAGGGACCTGACAGAAATCTTGACTCAACCGATAAGGTAGGAATCTGTTTTACCGACCGAGTGTAGTTCCTGCTGCCACTGCTAGATGGCGCCACTAGCGAATTCAAACTTGCTTGGCGGGAAATTTAAAAATTTAATTTCAAACTTTCGAGTGGCTTACAAGGGGTTCTCTGTTTTACCGACCGAGTTAATTTAAACTTAAACCGCTAGATGGCGCCACCAGCAAATTCAAATGTGCTTGGCGGGAAATTTAAATTTTTATTTTCATAGCTTTAAGTGGGTTAAAAGGGGTGCTCTGTTTTACCGACAGGGTGTAGTTCCGGCTGCCACCGATAGATGGCGCCACTAAATTTTTATTAATGAAGGTAAGTTTAATTGTTATTTATAAAATATTATTTATAAATATTTATTATATATAAAATATTAACTATTATCATTATTTATTGTTTATAAAAAATAATCAGTTGTTTATAATTAATTTTTTTATTCTTAAAACTATTTATTTCATTAAGTAAGGTAAATTTAAATAATTTCTTATTTATTAATATTATTATTACTATTATCATTATTTATTGTTTATAAAAAATAATCAGTTGTTTATAATTAATTTTTTTTTATTCTTAAAACTATTTATTTCATTAAGTAAGGTAAATTTAAATAATTTCTTATTTATTAATATTATTATTACTATTATCATTATTTATTGTTTATAAAAAATAATCAGTTGTTTATAATTAATTTTTTTATTCTTAAAACTATTTATTTCATTAAGTAAGGTAAATTTAAATAATTTCTTATTTATTAATATTATTATTACTATTATCATTATTTATTGTTTATAAAAAATAATCAGTTGTTTATAATTAATTTTTTTTATTCTTAAAACTATTTATTTCATTAGGTAAGGTAAATTTAAATAATTTCTTATTTATTAATATTATTATTACTATTATCATTATTTTATTAAATGTAAATAATTTATAATAAAAATAAGTGAAAATATTACTTCAAACTAGAAATAAGCGTTTTGAATTCAATAGAATTTCAAATATCATTCTCGATATATTTAAATCGTTGTTACGTCTGCTCCAAGAGAATGGTGTCTCTCTATTGGTTAATTCTCTCATCGAGAATAAAATTAAATGATAACATGAAATTTTTAATTAAAATATTAAATTTATAAACTTTTATTATAAACGTTCAATAATATGGATATAGTTAATAATTTTAATAAGTTAGAATTATTTATTTTTATTTTATTTGAGAAATCCACGTTTGTGATTTCCTTCTTTTTATAATACCTTCCTACGCGGCGCGAATTTCAAAGTTTTATACTATATAATATATTAAATTAATTTTTATATGTGTACAAAAGTATTTTTTATTATGTAAAAGTATTTTAAAATAATTTCTCTATATATTAATTAGAAAAACTTGAACAATAAAGACTTTAAATAAAATATTTGAAAATTGTTAAACATGTGGGGAATCATTCTATAGTGTCACCCCTGAGCCGCCATATTTACTCCTAACACAAACAAAGTAATTGAAAGTCGAATACATCGTGCTACGTATCATTAATATTTAATATTTATAATGGTGAGTAATATTTGTTATTATTTTTATTATTAGTTAACTGCTTATTGTGCTGGATATGCTGTTTTATATTAAACAATACTGATTTCTTTAATAGGATTCAAATAAGCCTAAGTTCTGCATTTGCAATAATGTTGACTGTCAACATCAAGGACAGTATCGAGATTTTGTAAGTATATTTAGTTTTACTTTAAATCCCAGTAATTAATTAATTATTTTCTAAATAATTGAAACATAACCTGACATTTCATTATTTCTTAATCTTTTGCTTTGACCCTTTTCCAAACAATCTTAATTAACTTTAAATCCCAGTAATTAATTATTTTCTAAATAATAATAAAAACATAACCTGCCACCTCATTATTTCTTAATCTTTTCTTTGACTCTTTTCCAAACAATCTTAATTAACTTTAAATCCCAGTAATTAATTATTTTCTAAATAATTGAAACATAACCTGACATCTCATTATTTCTTAATCTTTTGCTTTGACCCTTTTCCAAACAATTTTAATTATTTTTCAATTGTTTTATTAATTATTTTCTAAATAATTGAAACATATCCTGACATTTCATTATTTCTTAATCTTTTGCTTTGACTCTTTTCCAAACAATCTTAATTAACTTTAAATCCCAGTAATTAATTATTTTCTAAATAATTGAAACATAACCTGACATCTCATTATTTCTTAATCTTTGCTTTGACTGTTTTCCAAACAATCTTAATTAACTTTAAATCCCAGTAATTAATTATTTTCTAAATAATAATAAAAACATAACCTGCCACCTCATTATTTCTTAATCTTTTCTTTGACTCTTTTCCAAACAATCTTAATTAACTTTAAATCCCAGTAATTAATTATTTTCTAAATAATTGAAACATAACCTGACATCTCATTATTTCTTAATCTTTTGCTTTGACTCTTTTCCAAACAATTTTAATTAACTTTTAATTGTTTTATTAATTATTTTCTAAATAATGGAAACATAACCTGCCACCTCATTATATATATAAAATTTTAATAAAATTTCTTTTAAAAATTTAGCAAAAACCATAATATATTTATTATTAAAGAATAACATTTTTTAGGATAAATTGAAAGAAACACTGGAAACACTTGAGGCTATGGAGTATGTTCAGTATGATCCAAATGAACCTGGATGCACTAAAAAAGAGATGAGTGGATGGGACTTGCCACCAAAAGAAGTAGCAGGAGAGATAACAAAGAAAAATTTTAATGATGTTGAAATAGAAGAAAAACATGGAATTATTGAAAATAAGAGTACACCATCTAATAGTTGCATATTGAAATTAGAAGATGAGATCCATAATCTTGAAATGGAAATTCTACAACTTCAAAAAGAGTTGGATCCAAATCTTGACGTACCACTCGATTTGATAGGAGTTGAACCTTTCCAGCCAGATCATGAACAAGTTAATATCCCACTCGATTTGATAGGAGTTGAACCTTTCCAGCCAGATGATGAACAAGTCAATGTCCCACTCGATTTAAATCAAGTTGAACCTTTCCAGCCAGATCATGAACAAGTCAATATCCCACTCGATTTGATAGGAGTTGAACCTTTCCAGCCAGTAAGAATTCCATTCATATATGATTCTGAAGGTGATCCAGCCCCATGGATCCGTACCAGTACTAGGTCACGAATGATGACTTCACAACCTCGTCAAATAGAATTCATAAATGCATTGGAAAATATTGAAGGAGATCTAATGCCACCACGTGAAGATTTCATTCCACCACTTGAGGGACCAATTCCAGAACCACGGCATATTAGACGAATTGCTCATATTCCGCGGCATGCTAATCCGATGCTGCAAGCTCTACGACGTGCAGCACCGGTACCAAGAGCAGCACCGCGGCCAATACCAGCACCAAGAGTAGCACCGCAGCCAATACCAGCACCAAGAGCAGCACCGCGGCCAATACCAGCACCAAGAGTAGCACCGCAGCCAATACCAGCACCAAGAGCAGCACCGCGGCCAGTACCGGCTCCTAGACGAGCTATCCTCATCCCACCTAGAAATTTAAGGTTGACTTCTAGGCAACGCATTGCAAAGGCCATGCGAAAATTTGCAACTGCATCAAAAAAGAAGTAGCTTTTGATATTTTCTACGATTTTTTTAAGTTTTATTTCATTTTTTAATTATAAAGTTTTATTTTTGTTTACCTAAAGTCATAGAAAAAAGGCTAAGGAATTTTTATTATTTTCTTTGATTTACATTTTATCATATAAGTCTTTTTTAACTTCTAGGCAACGCATTGCAAAGGTCATGCAAAAATTTGCAACTACACAAAAAAAGAAGTAGCTTTTGATATTTTATTCGACTTTTTCAAGTTTTATTTAATTTTTAATTATAAAGTTTTATTTTTGTTTACCTAAAGTCATAGAAAAAAGGCTAAGGAATTTTTATTATTTTCTTTGATTTACATTTTATCATATAAGTCTTTGTTAACTTCTAGGCAACGCATTGCAAAGGTCATGCAAAAATTTGCAACTACACAAAAAAAGAAGTAGCTTTTTCCTACGTTTAAGTGTTAAAGTCCTATAAAACAAAACACTTGAGAATTTTTGTTATTCACTTTTCTATTATTTTTAAGGGAAACTACCTCACAAAACATAATATCCTTTTGTTAATTTTACATTGTATTTTTCTACTTATAGGATTGTAGAAGAGTATTTTTTTTTAGTTTTGAATTCTTTGAACTGTTTATTAGTTTCAGTTTTTTTACAAAGGATTTATGTAAACTTTAACATATTTATCTTTTGCTTGGTGTTTATTATCAAATTCTTTAATCTTTTTATTATTTTCTATTTTTTTTACAAATGCATTATGTGCTATTATGAATTATGTTGCTATTTTTTACTGTCACCTAATTTAACCTTTTTTTTATTAGTTTCTGCTTTTTTTTTACAAATAAATTGTGTAAACTTCTCCATATTTAGCTTCTGCATGGTTTTTGTCCATAACATTAAATGTGTATATGTAAAAAAGTGTAATAGTTTATTCATATGTATAAATATGTATACTTATTTAGTTTTATTAATACATTTCTATTTTCTTTAATTGATTGTTATATTTTATTTTTCATGTATTCTTTCTTTATTATATTTTTTAAACCTTCAGATAACACATGTAATCTTTTTAACCTCACGCTCTTTTACCATAAGCTTTATATATTCTAAAAATGTTGATAATAAGGATTTTCAAGTATTCATTGTTATTTTACAGAGTTTATACTATATTTAAAAAAATTCTTCAATTTGATTAGATGAATAGTTTAAAATTTGTTAAGCTTTAAAAAATGATTTTAAAAATAGGGGTTTATTCTCCTAGGGTTAAACGTCATTAGGTTTATAATACGGATTCAATTTTAATTTTATTCTGATTTTACTTTTATTCAACGTTAATTTAACTTTGATTCAACTTTTAGAAACATTGACTCAAGACTAAAAGAACTTTATCTTTAACATGATAATATTATTTTCATATAATTTAATACTAACTTATTATTTTATCTATTTTAATTTTTGCTTACTATTAATTATGATTTAACCTTAACCTAATTCTAACGTAATATTTAACAGATTAATAGTTTAGTAGTTTTTTAATTTTTCTAATAAAAAAAGGTTTCTTTATCGACAGTTTTTTTTAAATGGTTTTTTTTTCTATAAAAAAAGTTTTTTAGTTATGTTTTAAAACTTTTATAATTGTTAATTAAGGAAGATTTCGACTATATCAGCAATTAGTGACATCTATTAGACGTCGATTGAACTCTTTGGTTTAGAGTCAGATGTTATTCTTAAGATAATTATTCCGATATGGTTGTCGGTAAATAACTATATTTTTTGAATTTAATTTTTGATCTGAAAAAATAAGCTGCGTGAACGACCTACATTTTATAATTGTTATTTACTATATAATTATATCTATTTATATATTCATTAAAAAAAAGTATTTATATTATAAATTTGTGTATATATAAATAGAAGTCAAAATATAAATATTTTTATACAATAAATTAACAATATGTAAATTATTTTTCAAATGAATTATTTAGCATATTAATGTTCAAGGAAAGAAAATTTTTTTAATAACACTTAAACATGAAATAAATTTTATATCCTAGTTTAAAAAAATATTTCATTACATTAAATATAAATTTAACTTAAACGTAAAAATAGAATTTTATTATTTATAAATTACGTGTTAAGAAATCTTTTCAGATTAGTCTTTTTTTCTTTATATTGTTTAAATTTTTATTTTTATACTAATAATTTTCCTTTATTAATTTATAACCTATTTATTATTTCTTTTATATTATTGATTAACGTATCTTCTTTTTAAGTGTATGTGATTAATTATTAAAGGTAAAGAGTAAATTATAATTTGTTTATTTAAGTTTCAATTATAGTTATTTACTACCAAATTTATTCCTATAAAGTATATTATTTATAATCATAATTAATATATTTTGAGAATTAAAATTTCGCGCTTTACCGACGGGTAATAAGTATCTTCATAGCTACCATCAACGGCCGCAAAGCACAATCGTAAGAGTGCATAGTGGGGAGAGCGCGTGGTGGGGTTATCTCCATAAGTATTGTGCAAAACAGCAGATGAGCTCATTCAGCTCATAGCGCAGCAGAAGGTGAACGAGATGGAGAACCAGCGGTGCGAGTGCTACAACTGCCTGATGCGGATGGTGTCACAGTACAATGTAAGTATTATTAATTAAGTAAGTAATTAGTAATAATTAAATTGTATTAATATAGTATATTTTAGTTACAGCACCCAGGGCGAGAGGTACCCCTCCAACCAATGCCCCCAAGGTACCCGTGGCACAGGCCAGAGACGCCACCACTGCAGCCGAGGTCGCCGACACCAGAGGCGCAGCGAACAGCGTCACCGCAGCCCAGGTCGCCGACACCTCCGCATGCAAATGGAGGTCGTCGAGAACGACGTCGCCGCCGTCGACGCGTCATTATAAATATTGTAATAAATAATTATATTAATAATTAATAAATACAGAAGGTATATTTTATAAAAATAAGCGTGTATTTATTAATATTGTACGTTAGGGTAAATTGTATAATGCATGTGTGAATGTTATAGTAGCGGTGGAATTGATGAAAATTGAGGTAGTGTGTAATCGCGCATGCGTGTAAAAGTATGAGTAGGGGTAAATGGTCTGCTGCGCATGCGCAAAGATAGTGTTATTGTTATGTTCTTTTTTTTTGCGTTCTCTTAGATTATAATTTAGATTTAAGTGCTTTAGTTTATAAGTGAGTTTTAACTATTGTTGATTCATTATTGATTCATTATTGATTCATTATTGATTCATTATTGATTCATTGTTGATTCATTATTAATTCATTGTTGATTCATTATTGATTCATTATTAATTCATTATTGATTCATTATTGATTCATTATTGATTCATTATTGATTCATTATTGATTCATTGTTGATTCATTATTAATTCATTGTTGATTCATTATTGATTCATTATTAATTCATTATTGATTCATTATTGATTCATTGTTGATTCATTATTGATTCATTATTGATTCATTGTTGATTCATTATTGATTCATTATTGATTCATTGTTGATTCATTATTAATTCATTGTTGATTCATTATTGATTCATTATTAATTCATTATTGATTCATTATTGATTCATTGTTGATTCATTATTGATTCATTATTGATTCATTGTTGATTCATTATTGATTCATTATTGATTCATTATTAATTCATTATTGATTCATTATTAATTCATTATTGATTCATTATTAATTCATTGTTGATTCATTGTTGATTCATTGTTGATTCATTGTTGATATTAATTAATTAATCAGTTGAATAAATGTTAAATGGAGCTATATGGAAAAAAGTAAATTCTTAATATTTTTACTGCTATACAAATTGTTTTCAACTGATTAATTAATTAATATCAACAATGAATCAACAATGAATCAACAATGAATCAACAATGAATTAATAATGAATCAATAATGAATTAATAATGAATCAATAATGAATTAATAATGGATCAATAATGAATTAATAATGAATCAATAATGAATCAATAATGAATCAACAATGAATCAATAATGAATGAATAATGAATCAATAATGAATCAATAATGAATTAATAATGAATCAATAATGAATCAATAATGAATCAACAATGAATCAATAATGAATCAATAATGAATCAACAATGAATCAATAATGAATCAATAATGAATTAATAATGAATCAATAATGAATCAACAATGAATTAATAATGAATCAACAATGAATCAATAATGAATCAATAATGAATCAACAATGAATCAATAATGAATCAATAATGAATCAACAATGAATCAATAATGAATCAATAATGAATTAATAATGAATCAATAATGAATCAACAATGAATTAATAATGAATCAACAATGAATCAATAATGAATCAATAATGAATCAATAATGAATCAATAATGAATCAATAATGAATTAATAATGAATCAATAATGAATCAACAATGAATTAATAATGAATCAACAATGAATCAATAATGAATCAATAATGAATCAATAATGAATCAATAATGAATCAACAATAGTTAAAACTCACTTATAAACTAAAGCACTTAAATCTAAATTATAATCTAAGAGAACGCAAAAAAAAAGAACATAACAATAACACTATCTTTGCGCATGCGCAGCAGACCATTTACCCCTACTCATACTTTTACACGCATGCGCGATTACACACTACCTCAATTTTCATCAATTCCACCGCTACTATAACATTCACACATGCATTATACAATTTACCCTAACGTACAATATTAATAAATACACGCTTATTTTTATAAAATATACCTTCTGTATTTATTAATTATTAATATAATTATTTATTACAATATTTATAATGACGCGTCGACGGCGGCGACGTCGTTCTCGACGACCTCCATTTGCATGCGGAGGTGTCGGCGACCTGGGCTGCGGTGACGCTGTTCGCTGCGCCTCTGGTGTCGGCGACCTCGGCTGCAGTGGTGGCGTCTCTGGCCTGTGCCACGGGTACCTTGGGGGCATTGGTTGGAGGGGTACCTCTCGCCCTGGGTGCTGTAACTAAAATATACTATATTAATACAATTTAATTATTACTAATTACTTACTTAATTAATAATACTTACATTGTACTGTGACACCATCCGCATCAGGCAGTTGTAGCACTCGCACCGCTGGTTCTCCATCTCGTTCACCTTCTGCTGCGCTATGAGCTGAATGAGCTCATCTGCTGTTTTGCACAATACTTATGGAGATAACCCCACCACGCGCTCTCCCCACTATGCACTCTTACGATTGTGCTTTGCGGCCGTTGATGGTAGCTATGAAGATACTTATTACCCGTCGGTAAAGCGCGAAATTTTAATTCTCAAAATATATTAATTATGATTATAAATAATATACTTTATAGGAATAAATTTGGTAGTAAATAACTATAATTGAAACTTAAATAAACAAATTATAATTTACTCTTTACCTTTAATAATTAATCACATACACTTAAAAAGAAGATACGTTAATCAATAATATAAAAGAAATAATAAATAGGTTATAAATTAATAAAGGAAAATTATTAGTATAAAAATAAAAATTTAAACAATATAAAGAAAAAAAGACTAATCTGAAAAGATTTCTTAACACGTAATTTATAAATAATAAAATTCTATTTTTACGTTTAAGTTAAATTTATATTTAATGTAATGAAATATTTTTTTAAACTAGGATATAAAATTTATTTCATGTTTAAGTGTTATTAAAAAAATTTTCTTTCCTTGAACATTAATATGCTAAATAATTCATTTGAAAAATAATTTACATATTGTTAATTTATTGTATAAAAATATTTATATTTTGACTTCTATTTATATATACACAAATTTATAATATAAATACTTTTTTTTAATGAATATATAAATAGATATAATTATATAGTAAATAACAATTATAAAATGTAGGTCGTTCACGCAGCTTATTTTTTCAGATCAAAAATTAAATTCAAAAAATATAGTTATTTACCGACAACCATATCGGAATAATTATCTTAAGAATAACATCTGACTCTAAACCAAAGAGTTCAATCGACGTCTAATAGATGTCACTAATTGCTGATATAGTCGAAATCTTCCTTAATTAACAATTATAAAAGTTTTAAAACATAACTAAAAAACTTTTTTTATAGAAAAAAAAACCATTTAAAAAAAACTGTCGATAAAGAAACCTTTTTTTATTAGAAAAATTAAAAAACTACTAAACTATTAATCTGTTAAATATTACGTTAGAATTAGGTTAAGGTTAAATCATAATTAATAGTAAGCAAAAATTAAAATAGATAAAATAATAAGTTAGTATTAAATTATATGAAAATAATATTATCATGTTAAAGATAAAGTTCTTTTAGTCTTGAGTCAATGTTTCTAAAAGTTGAATCAAAGTTAAATTAACGTTGAATAAAAGTAAAATCAGAATAAAATTAAAATTGAATCCGTATTATAAACCTAATGACGTTTAACCCTAGGAGAATAAACCCCTATTTTTAAAATCATTTTTTAAAGCTTAACAAATTTTAAACTATTCATCTAATCAAATTGAAGAATTTTTTTAAATATAGTATAAACTCTGTAAAATAACAATGAATACTTGAAAATCCTTATTATCAACATTTTTAGAATATATAAAGCTTATGGTAAAAGAGCGTGAGGTTAAAAAGATTACATGTGTTATCTGAAGGTTTAAAAAATATAATAAAGAAAGAATACATGAAAAATAAAATATAACAATCAATTAAAGAAAATAGAAATGTATTAATAAAACTAAATAAGTATACATATTTATACATATGAATAAACTATTACACTTTTTTACATATACACATTTAATGTTATGGACAAAAACCATGCAGAAGCTAAATATGGAGAAGTTTACACAATTTATTTGTAAAAAAAAAGCAGAAACTAATAAAAAAAAGGTTAAATTAGGTGACAGTAAAAAATAGCAACATAATTCATAATAGCACATAATGCATTTGTAAAAAAAATAGAAAATAATAAAAAGATTAAAGAATTTGATAATAAACACCAAGCAAAAGATAAATATGTTAAAGTTTACATAAATCCTTTGTAAAAAAACTGAAACTAATAAACAGTTCAAAGAATTCAAAACTAAAAAAAAATACTCTTCTACAATCCTATAAGTAGAAAAATACAATGTAAAATTAACAAAAGGATATTATGTTTTGTGAGGTAGTTTCCCTTAAAAATAATAGAAAAGTGAATAACAAAAATTCTCAAGTGTTTTGTTTTATAGGACTTTAACACTTAAACGTAGGAAAAAGCTACTTCTTTTTTTGTGTAGTTGCAAATTTTTGCATGACCTTTGCAATGCGTTGCCTAGAAGTTAACAAAGACTTATATGATAAAATGTAAATCAAAAAAAATAATAAAAATTCCTTAGCCTTTTTTCTATGACTTTAGGTAAACAAAAATAAAACTTTATAATTAAAAATTAAATAAAACTTGAAAAAGTCGAATAAAATATCAAAAGCTACTTCTTTTTTTTGTGTAGTTGCAAATTTTTGCATGACCTTTGCAATGCGTTGCCTAGAAGTTAACAAAGACTTATATGATAAAATGTAAATCAAAGAAAATAATAAAAATTCCTTAGCCTTTTTTCTATGACTTTAGGTAAACAAAAATAAAACTTTATAATTAAAAAATGAAATAAAACTTGAAAAAATCGTAGAAAATATCAAAAGCTACTTCTTTTTTGATGCAGTTGCAAATTTTCGCATGGCCTTTGCAATGCGTTGCCTAGAAGTCAACCTTAAATTTCTAGGTGGGATGAGGATAGCTCGTCTAGGAGCCGGTACTGGCCGCGGTGCTGCTCTTGGTGCTGGTATTGGCTGCGGTGCTACTCTTGGTGCTGGTATTGGCCGCGGTGCTGCTCTTGGTGCTGGTATTGGCTGCGGTGCTACTCTTGGTGCTGGTATTGGCCGCGGTGCTGCTCTTGGTACCGGTGCTGCACGTCGTAGAGCTTGCAGCATCGGATTAGCATGCCGCGGAATATGAGCAATTCGTCTAATATGCCGTGGTTCTGGAATTGGTCCCTCAAGTGGTGGAATGAAATCTTCACGTGGTGGCATTAGATCTCCTTCAATATTTTCCAATGCATTTATGAATTCTATTTGACGAGGTTGTGAAGTCATCATTCGTGACCTAGTACTGGTACGGATCCATGGGGCTGGATCACCTTCAGAATCATATATGAATGGAATTCTTACTGGCTGGAAAGGTTCAACTCCTATCAAATCGAGTGGGATATTGACTTGTTCATGATCTGGCTGGAAAGGTTCAACTTGATTTAAATCGAGTGGGACATTGACTTGTTCATCATCTGGCTGGAAAGGTTCAACTCCTATCAAATCGAGTGGGATATTAACTTGTTCATGATCTGGCTGGAAAGGTTCAACTCCTATCAAATCGAGTGGTACGTCAAGATTTGGATCCAACTCTTTTTGAAGTTGTAGAATTTCCATTTCAAGATTATGGATCTCATCTTCTAATTTCAATATGCAACTATTAGATGGTGTACTCTTATTTTCAATAATTCCATGTTTTTCTTCTATTTCAACATCATTAAAATTTTTCTTTGTTATCTCTCCTGCTACTTCTTTTGGTGGCAAGTCCCATCCACTCATCTCTTTTTTAGTGCATCCAGGTTCATTTGGATCATACTGAACATACTCCATAGCCTCAAGTGTTTCCAGTGTTTCTTTCAATTTATCCTAAAAAATGTTATTCTTTAATAATAAATATATTATGGTTTTTGCTAAATTTTTAAAAGAAATTTTATTAAAATTTTATATATATAATGAGGTGGCAGGTTATGTTTCCATTATTTAGAAAATAATTAATAAAACAATTAAAAGTTAATTAAAATTGTTTGGAAAAGAGTCAAAGCAAAAGATTAAGAAATAATGAGATGTCAGGTTATGTTTCAATTATTTAGAAAATAATTAATTACTGGGATTTAAAGTTAATTAAGATTGTTTGGAAAAGAGTCAAAGAAAAGATTAAGAAATAATGAGGTGGCAGGTTATGTTTTTATTATTATTTAGAAAATAATTAATTACTGGGATTTAAAGTTAATTAAGATTGTTTGGAAAACAGTCAAAGCAAAGATTAAGAAATAATGAGATGTCAGGTTATGTTTCAATTATTTAGAAAATAATTAATTACTGGGATTTAAAGTTAATTAAGATTGTTTGGAAAAGAGTCAAAGCAAAAGATTAAGAAATAATGAAATGTCAGGATATGTTTCAATTATTTAGAAAATAATTAATAAAACAATTAAAAAATAATTAAAATTGTTTGGAAAAGGGTCAAAGCAAAAGATTAAGAAATAATGAGATGTCAGGTTATGTTTCAATTATTTAGAAAATAATTAATTACTGGGATTTAAAGTTAATTAAGATTGTTTGGAAAAGAGTCAAAGAAAAGATTAAGAAATAATGAGGTGGCAGGTTATGTTTTTATTATTATTTAGAAAATAATTAATTACTGGGATTTAAAGTTAATTAAGATTGTTTGGAAAAGGGTCAAAGCAAAAGATTAAGAAATAATGAAATGTCAGGTTATGTTTCAATTATTTAGAAAATAATTAATTAATTACTGGGATTTAAAGTAAAACTAAATATACTTACAAAATCTCGATACTGTCCTTGATGTTGACAGTCAACATTATTGCAAATGCAGAACTTAGGCTTATTTGAATCCTATTAAAGAAATCAGTATTGTTTAATATAAAACAGCATATCCAGCACAATAAGCAGTTAACTAATAATAAAAATAATAACAAATATTACTCACCATTATAAATATTAAATATTAATGATACGTAGCACGATGTATTCGACTTTCAATTACTTTGTTTGTGTTAGGAGTAAATATGGCGGCTCAGGGGTGACACTATAGAATGATTCCCCACATGTTTAACAATTTTCAAATATTTTATTTAAAGTCTTTATTGTTCAAGTTTTTCTAATTAATATATAGAGAAATTATTTTAAAATACTTTTACATAATAAAAAATACTTTTGTACACATATAAAAATTAATTTAATATATTATATAGTATAAAACTTTGAAATTCGCGCCGCGTAGGAAGGTATTATAAAAAGAAGGAAATCACAAACGTGGATTTCTCAAATAAAATAAAAATAAATAATTCTAACTTATTAAAATTATTAACTATATCCATATTATTGAACGTTTATAATAAAAGTTTATAAATTTAATATTTTAATTAAAAATTTCATGTTATCATTTAATTTTATTCTCGATGAGAGAATTAACCAATAGAGAGACACCATTCTCTTGGAGCAGACGTAACAACGATTTAAATATATCGAGAATGATATTTGAAATTCTATTGAATTCAAAACGCTTATTTCTAGTTTGAAGTAATATTTTCACTTATTTTTATTATAAATTATTTACATTTAATAAAATAATGATAATAGTAATAATAATATTAATAAATAAGAAATTATTTAAATTTACCTTACCTAATGAAATAAATAGTTTTAAGAATAAAAAAAATTAATTATAAACAACTGATTATTTTTTATAAACAATAAATAATGATAATAGTAATAATAATATTAATAAATAAGAAATTATTTAAATTTACCTTACTTAATGAAATAAATAGTTTTAAGAATAAAAAAATTAATTATAAACAACTGATTATTTTTTATAAACAATAAATAATGATAATAGTAATAATAATATTAATAAATAAGAAATTATTTAAATTTACCTTACTTAATGAAATAAATAGTTTTAAGAATAAAAAAAAATTAATTATAAACAACTGATTATTTTTTATAAACAATAAATAATGATAATAGTAATAATAATATTAATAAATAAGAAATTATTTAAATTTACCTTACTTAATGAAATAAATAGTTTTAAGAATAAAAAAATTAATTATAAACAACTGATTATTTTTTATAAACAATAAATAATGATAATAGTTAATATTTTATATATAATAAATATTTATAAATAATATTTTATAAATAACAATTAAACTTACCTTCATTAATAAAAATTTAGTGGCGCCATCTATCGGTGGCAGCCGGAACTACACCCTGTCGGTAAAACAGAGCACCCCTTTTAACCCACTTAAAGCTATGAAAATAAAAATTTAAATTTCCCGCCAAGCACATTTGAATTTGCTGGTGGCGCCATCTAGCGGTTTAAGTTTAAATTAACTCGGTCGGTAAAACAGAGAACCCCTTGTAAGCCACTCGAAAGTTTGAAATTAAATTTTTAAATTTCCCGCCAAGCAAGTTTGAATTCGCTAGTGGCGCCATCTAGCAGTGGTAGCAGGAACTACACTCGGTCGGTAAAACAGATTCCTACCTTATCGGTTGAGTCAAGATTTCTGTCAGGTCCCTACCTTACCGATTGATGATAAAGTAGAAATCTACATTACCGACCGTGGGTACTTAGCCGAGATCAGAACCTGCCCCAGAACCCCCCTAGCTATACTACTGAGGGCAGTTTTGACCTACGCATCAAAATTTGACAAAGAATTCCTGCTAAAATTTAGGTCAAGTTTGAGGGCAGTTTTGACCTAGAGGTCAAAATTTGTCAAACAATTTCCGCGCGCAGACTTAATGATGAGGTGAAGTTTGCCATCTGACCTAACAATGTAAAGTAATTTTAAAATTGTGTTTGCTCTTACACCTATCATTTTGACCTAGTTTTGACGTTTTATTTTTACTCTGTTATTTAGTTACGTCATAATCTATGTGTAATTTGACTTTTATTTAACTACAACTTAAAAAGGGACAATAAAGGACAATAAAGGACAACAAACGTATCTATGATACGTCAAAATCTATTTAAAATTTAGTCTTTTTAACCTATAGGTTAAAATGGGTCAAAATATATGTCAAAGTTTAATTTAATTTTTGACATATAGATAAAAAAGGTCCATAACGATTGTTACATTGCGTCAAAATCTATGTGTATGTTGTCATATATGTATTGTATGTAATTTATTAAGATGCATTCATATTAAGAAAAAATTACTTTAAATTTCGTCGCTTGGGGGCAGCAACATGCCGACTTAGCTAAATGGTGAAAAAGATGCCGTTTCAAAAAGAAAAGTGAAAAACATGCCATTTCACGAAACCTGTGGAAACTATGCCTCGCCGCAAAAGCGCTGATAAACATACCTTCTCCAAACGAACGGTGAAGAACATGCCTTTTCAACCGTTAATATTATATTAAAAAGGCAAAGTGAAATGGCATGTTTTTCACTTTGCTTTTTGAAACGGCATCTTTTTCACCGTTTAGCTGAGTCGGCATGTTGCTGCCCCTAAGCGACGATTTATAAAAATTAAAATAAATATAAAAATAGAGATAGGGGGTTGGCGCGGGGGGGGGGGGGGGGCGAAACCCCCCTAGTGTATATATATATATATATATATATATATATATATATATATATATATATATATATATATATATATATATATATATATATATATATATATATATATATATATATATATATATATATATATATATATATATATATATATATATATATATAGGGGAGAGTTGTCAGAGTTGGACAGAATTTAGGGTTGAGCCACCGCGTTTATTTCATTTTATCACACTAGCGCCATCTATCTTTGTACGTAAATTTTTGCTACTAAGTGTTAGCCATCTTTCCATATGAGTCGCAGTTAAGTGTACGAACGTATATTTGAGTATTGTGCGACTCTGTGATATAGGTGTTACAACCCAAAAATATGGTTCGTAACAATACTAGTTTTAATTTAATTAAATATTAAAATTTAATTAAATAATAGCTAAGGAATACTTTCGATTATTCTTTCTTTTTTTTGACTTAATTTGAAAACAATATAAGGATGGTTGAATTCAAATAAAAGGAATGAGATCTTTTTCGAACAGCTCAAAGTTCGATACTTAATCTCGGATTCAAAGGTTTAAATTTTAGGAATCAAATATATTTTAAAATAATAAAAAAAGGTTTGGAATGAATTTATACTCAGATTAATACAAAGATTAACGGAGTACAGTTCATTCCAGGAATAGGAATAATGTGACAAGATGATAGAGAAGAAATAATGACAGAAATTATTTACTTTACTCACTTCTTAATATAATTTAAAGTTGAATCAGAATCGAACTGGAACTGAAGATGAAGTCGATGAAGTCGATGAAGTCGAGACTCGTTGAATACTTGTAAACTTAATATTTTAAGAACTTTAAGATTTTTAGATTTGAATTAGGACTTGAAAAGATTTAAAACTTGAACTTAAAGATTGGATTTAGAATATTTTGAACTTGAACTTGAAGATTTAGAATATTTTGAATACTTGAGAGAACTGTTAATTGAGTTGATAGTTTTTCGAGAACTGAAGGATGAGTAGAACTGAGGAGTTTGAATGATTGAATTTTTAGAATTTGAAGATTGAGTGTGACTGACGTTTTTTTAAAGAACTTTGCTTCAGAAACAAAGGATTAAATTGAAATTTCGTCTAAAATGTGACTTTTCTCAAAAGCGAAGTAATTGATTTTCGATTTTCTTCTTCCACTACAACCACTGATAAATATAGAAATTTTTCCTACTTATGCCAAAGTGGTGTTCTTTAGGGTTCAAATTATATTTAAAATTATGTCAGTAGTTGCACAGAGTTTTATTCGATTTTTACACTTTTTAAAAATTTAACCTTCAAAAACAAAAGAAAACGAATGTTTTGTGGTTAACTCAATTTCCTTCTGTAAAATCTGTGCAACGACTGATATAATTTTAAATATAATTTTAACCCTAAAGAACACTACTTTGGCATAAGTGGGAAAAATTTCTTGATTTATCAGTGGTTGCAATGAAAGAAAAAAATCGAAAATCAATTACTTCGCTTTTGAGAAAAGTCACATGTTAGACGAAATTTCAATTTATTTAATGTTTTGCTTTATTAAAGTTATTTTTTATTACATATTTGAAATATTCAAGAAAAAACAAGTCATTTTCATGTATTACATTATTTTTTATCTTTTGGTATAACGGAGTTAAAAGTGTTTCAAAAATCCTTTGCTTCTGAAGATGTTAAATTTAAAAAAATCATAACTTTTATAATTTTGATCAAATCAAAAAATAAAAAAACACGTATTTACTTATTTTTCATATAGAATTCGAAAAAATCGTTTTAATCCAAAAAAAATTTTGAGTGAAAATCTGACGGAAAATGCCCCATATATTTATGTAACAGTTCCCACTACTGATTTTCTCAAGGGAGGAAAATTTGGGGAAGGAAAAGTTATAGAAAGGGAAAAAGAGGTTGGCAATTTTTGGATTGGTTTAAGAAAAGAAAATGGAGAGAAAATGCATTAAGAAAATGGGCCTGATAGGCGAATTTTGGGTCCGTCCCATTTTTATCAGTTTAAAGCGTAGGAGGATCTTTGAAAAAGGGCTGAGTCTTAATCTTCCTCAACTTCATCTCCCCTTCCAACTCCAATTTCTAGAATTTACAGAAATATTACTTTTCATTAATTTTAACATATTTTTTAAATTCAATATAATAATGTACGAATGTTTATAATAATTAATTTAACAATTGCAATTATTAATATTAACAATTATGAAATTATATCAATTATTTAGTTAATAGAAACGATTCGATGAAATTTACGTTATCTAATAATTATCTAATCAATTTGTTAATTAATACAATATTCAAATATTAATTGTTAATACTTTGTTTAAACATTCATACTTATTAAAGTTAACAACAATAAAATTAATGATTTCAATAATTAGAGGAGTGTAAGGTATGGTGGCGTGTAAGGTATGGTGGCGGACTTGTCAAATCTGGCATGTAACGTCACATCTGAAGCGTCTTATCACTATGGTCGATGTCTTTTATCGTGATGACATATTATATGCAGTAGTATTAATGATCAAACGCGTGCTTTGTACTTTAAGTAATTTTGAATAAAAAAGTAGTTTAAAAAAGAAAAAAGTTTTATTGGATATGTGTGTTAACAGTGCCAGAGTGAAGATTTTTTGAAAATTGAGTCTGGTAAATGTATGGAACGTATTGTTTAGACCTTGGACAACAGTTTTTTGTATTTTACATTTTTCTCAATTCGCGCTGTATGAAAGTAACACCATCATATTTTCATCAATAGCTTGTAAGGTATGATGGCGCAATTTTTGCAACGTACAGTGGCGGATCATTTTTGGCTCAAGTTTCAATTGTCTTTGCATTTTTTGTGTACTAATGCCTCATGTGCTCCAATGCAACAATTCTCGAATATGTGACACTTGCGGTCTTCTCTTATTCTAGTTGCGTTAAAACAGCCACCAGCTACTTCACATGTCCAAATTGTAACCATAACTGAAGTGAAACTTTTTTTTATAATGTAAAATCATCAGTTTTTTCTCTTTTTGTTATTTTTCATCATTTCTAGTAGTTTTAATAAATTATTTTAACATCTAGATAATATTTTAGTTGAATATACCAAATCCGCCACCATACCTTACAAATTTCAAAAATAAAAAAAATCAGTGTTTTGCGCCAAGAGCTGTAAAATTTCACTGCATTTAAATTTTAACAGCCGCTTCTGACAGAAATATGCTTAATAGATGTCAGCAACTGTCTGCTTTTGAAATTTTGAAAAATATTGTTTTTTTTAGAGAGAGACGCAAAAAACAAAGTGTCCGACACCATACCTTACACTCCCCTATCTATTTATTATAACTAATTCGAAAAAAATTCTGATTATTATTTTATTATTTAATAGTTATAATAATTTGTTAATTAACATTTTATTTGACAATAAACTTTGGATAAATTGTTTAAACATTCTATTAATTATTAAAACAAATAATCAAAATTGTTATTTAATAATTTCGGTTTTTAATATTTAAACTGTTCAACAATTAATTCTAATTGTTGTTAATTATTTGTTTATAATATTCAGAACATTAAAATTAATTAATTAATATATGTCAATTTTATATAGTTAGAGATATTTTTAGACCGAATTCAATTCAAATCAGGCAGGCAAAACATGTTAGGTACACGGAGAGAAAAAACAAGGCTTTTCCCCATGAAAAAATATGCATTTAACGCGTGAAAATTATCATAGTAAAAATGCAGGACGCTCACGGGTTTTCCCGGTGAGATTCTTGCAACGAGCTAAGGCCAATAGGGGCTAAGGCATGGCCTAACCGCTAAACGCAAGAAATTCATCGGGAAGTCCGGTGAAACTGCTACCTGAAAAAGGCATGAATTGAAGTCACAGGGAAAAGCCTTGTTTTTTCTCTCCGTGTAGTAAAACTCATTTTTGCCTTCAAAATATTGTTTTATAAAGAATTTTAGACGACACGTTTTTTTATTTAGCTAAAAAAAATTTTTGTCAAAGTTATAGGCATTTTAAGTTTTAAAGTCGGAAACTTCGTTTCTAGTAAATTTAGGGGAAAAAATGTTTAAAGTATTGTAACTATTGTTGTAATTAAGATATTTTATTTTTTCTTTTTGCATCTGAAAGGGCTTTAGTTCGCCTTTCTAAATCCGTTGAAAAATTTTAAAAATATTAAAAAATAACAAAATTGCGGCCATTTTACTTAACCCTTTCGTGCCTCCGGGACATATATATCCCACTTAAAAAATTTTATGTAATTCTTATAAAAATTAACCAATTAATTTGCGCTAAATTGCTTTCTATTCCGAATAAATGTGGCTACAATTAAAAAAATAGTAAATTACAAAAAGTTGTAATATTTATTTTAAACAATAGAATAAACATTGACTGTTTTAAAAAAACAGTTATGTAACAAACTATACATTTCATTAACATTTTTGCTTAAAAGTTGTCATTCGGAGGTTTTTGAAGTCGCTGATTCTTAATCTGAAGTCAGTTTATTAAAATTAAAAATGGAGGATTCAATATTTTGGACAAGGAAATAAAAAATCTATCAAATTTGTTTGAAAATTACCGCTTAGATTTTTTCTAAAGCACTTATTACGAATCTGAAGTCAGTTTTTCTAACTTTAAAATAATGGATACAATATGATAGTCAAAATTAAAAATTGACAATATAGGACTGAATGCTGCTTCTTGGAAGTTTGCGGGGTGTGTAAATACAAATCCCCGAGAGACCATTTTCAAGCAATTTTATTAAATTTTTAATTTTTGTCCGCCATATTGGATCTACCATTTTAAATTTGCATATCTGATTTTAGATTAAGGTAGTACGCTCGCGACAGTCACTCTCAAAAGTAAATTTTAATAAAATGCTATAGTATGGTGCAGTTACAGTAGCATATTTTTGCTTGGACTGTACTGAATACATAGTCAGCCCTATGTACAGACACACTCACACACAAGTATACTAGTCAGATTAGAATATTATATTATATTATATCATATCTTTTAACTAAAACGGTTAATATTGTTCAATCTTTTTGTTATAAATTTCTCAAACATTCATTTATAATATATTAGTTTTTTAAAACAATCTATAGAAAATTTTAGAAGTTATTAGAAGAAATGTGCCGTTTACATGCACTTTTTATAGGTTAACCATGTTAAATAACAAACTTTGAACTTAAATATCTTGTTTTAGAAACGGTCAATTTTTGTAATATTTTGCAAATACATAGATCTTGTTATTAACTATTCTGATTTCAAATTTCATGAAATTCTATAGAAAAGTGCGATCACGAGCGTACTACCTTAATACTCAGCAAACACCGAAAATTCAGAAAACAACCATAATTTAAAGTATATGTTACTGATTTAATTTTATTACAGTTAAGTTTAATCTGAAATAATGCGTTGCTGTATATAAGTTTGTTAATAAACAAAAAAAACATGAATAATATAGATTAATTTTTAAAAAACGACTAAACCCTATATGTAGAAACATAAAAATAAGAACTATGCAATTATATAAAGTTTTCCTTTACGTTATGTTAAAAAATCGGTGGCTTAATAGGTGGTCGATATATCGACCACTGGGACTGATCCAATAAAGCGGACAAGATTTCAAAAAATTGCGTGAATTTGCTTTAATATTGTTATTCGGGGGTTTTCGGGGTCGGTGATTACGAATCCGATGTCAGTTTTTCAAAATTCAAAATGGCGGATCCAATATGGCGGATAAGATTTTAAAAACTTGCTTGAATATGCGTCAATATTGTTACTTGGGGGTTTTAAGGGTCGCTGATTACGAATCAGACGTCAAATAAAAAATTTTTTTTTAATTGAAAATGGCGGATCCAATATGGCGGACAATATTTCAAAAATTGCTTCTATTTGCTTCAAAACTGCTACTCGGAGGTTTTTGGAGTCGCTGATTACGAATCTGATATCAGTTGAAGTTTTATTGATTAATTAGTAGAAACAAAATAATCCATGCTCAATTTTGTAGAAATATGTTTTTAAATCCACAAAAAATTGCCAAATGAAAAGATTAATTTTCATAATTTTTAATAAAACTCTTTATTTGTACCATTGTTATTCTATTCTGGTGTATCAAAATTCATTTGTATAATTTTGTAACTAATTTCAGATCATATTTTTATTCTAAATTTTTTGTATAATTTATTTTTTATATAAAAATTAGGATCTGAAATTAATAATAAAATAAAAAGTTTATTTTTAGTAACAAACTAGTAATAAAATTCGAATCTAAAATTCTCTCCGTACTCAACGACCTCAAAAACTTTTGTATTTAATCCGCCATTTATATTTTTAAAAACTGGAATTAGATTCGTAATCAGTGACCTTTAAAACCCCCAAGTAACGTTTTTGAAGCAAATTCAAACAAATTTTTAAAAACCTCGTTCGCCATATTGCATCCGCCATTTTGAATTTTTTTAAAACTGACATCGGATTCGTAATCAGCGACCCCGAAAACCCCCGAGTACCAATTTTGAAGCAAATCCAACCGCTGGATTCCCCGGAGGCAGGAAAGGGTTAAAAACTTTGAATTGAATTTACTTAAAAACCCCACCTTTTTTTTGCTCAAAATTTTTTTGGAAATTGTGTTCGCAGGGAAGAATATTTTCCATAAGAATTTAAGTTGTGTCCGATTCTAATACAAGAAAAAAAATTGTTCGAAATTTAAAAAAAAAACATAATTTTTCTCAAAAAATACATTATATATAAAAACCACACAGCGAAGCTTATTTCTTCATTAATTCTTAAAGACTCAAGTGTTATTCCACAAGCTTCTGGACAATAAGTACATTCTTCAAAAATACAATCTTCTGTTGCTAAAAAACATAATATTAAAGAAAATACTTCCTTTTCGACATCTTTCAAATTAGCGCGTTTTTCGTTCCTAATATTGTTCAAAGGGGCCATCCATAAACCACGTAGCCTCTTGAGGGGGAGGGGGGGTCAAGCAATTGACTACGACAAGAGGAAAAAATGGCGCTAATACATGTAATAGCGTACTACATGGGGGAGGGGGGGGTCAAAATTCCCCAAAAATGGGGCTACGTGGTTTATGGACGGTCCCAAAGCAATTAGGCACAGTTCAAAATTTGAACAATAAATACAAAGACATACTTCCTTGGGGGGATTGATCACAACACATTTTGGTTTTAAAGTATAAAATCTAGTTCGACCAAGTTTCACTTCAGAATGCTGCTTTTTAAACAGATGGAAAATCTCATTTATACTTCTCGTTAAAAAACGTTTCGTCACTTTTACCTTTCCTCCATTTTCAACAATATTTAAAACATCAGATTTATTAGGACTTTGCCGCGAACAATCAAGGTCATCATTTAAATAATATTCTCTTACTAACTGGACAGTAGAATGATCAATCGGATGACCGGAATATACATCAGGAGAGTGATAAACGCCTTTTTCTTTACTTAATTGCCTTGAATTTTCTATCATGTACTTCGTGATACCAGGGAAATTTGATCAAATGTAGTTTTTAGAATAACTCTCAGAAATCATGGTTAATAATCTAATTTTGTCTGATTTTAATTCAGAATTTTTGAGTGCCGATCTGAAATTTTATTCCCATTCTTCTACCTTTTTATCTTCAGTAGTAGGCGACAGTGATACGGGAAGAGCTTTAAAATTTTGTTTGAAATTACATCTGAGAACGAATCGATTATCTGTTTGCGTTTTCTACTGGCATAGTTAGCAAAATTTTTAGAATTGGAAATTGCATTGTGAATAGGCGACACATTTAAATGTAACTTTTGAATCATTTCATTTAACTCATCCAACTCAACATTTGATACGTAAAAATTACTATTATCATCAACATTTACTACAGTCACATTTGTTTCAGGTTCAATTCCATCATTTCCTATTTCTGTATGTGTAGAAAGTTGATTCAATTTGTAGTCAAACATTTTTGGATAACAAAAGCTGGAGTCAGAAATTGATATTTTAGAGGACACATGAAACATTGATAAAAAATTATAGTAACAACGTTTGCAAACATAAGTTTAATTTTTGATCGTTTCGTTAGGATAAAAAGGTTTAATTAAAGCAGCTAATTCGTGCAACTGACTAAATCTGTGCTGATGTGTGTTATAAATAGCTTTTTTATGTACCTTTCTGAAATCAGGACATTTTTTTTGATCTGCTGAAAAAGTACTTTTATTCGCAACATTCATCTTTAAACATAAAAATTTAACAAAATGTTTTTAAAATTTCTTGAACATTTAAAAAAAATGAATCTAATACAAAAATAATACAACCATACCTTATGTTTTTTCAAAAATAATATAATTAACTTTTACTTAAGAAATATTTTTATATCTAATGTATTTTTTAAGAAAAATTATGTTTTTCTTTAATAAAATGTTGAAAAATGTTTTTCTCTTGTATTAGAATCGGGCACAACTTTAATTCTTATGGAAAATATTCTTCCCTATGAACACAATTCCCAAAAAAATTTTGAGCAAAAAAGGTGGGGTTTTTGAGTAAATTCAATTCAAAGTTTTTAAGTTTTAGTCTGACACTAATTCTCCCATTACCCCACAGAATTTTTACAGGACAAAATTTGAATAAAAAAATAAAAACATAAACAAATTTTATTATTATCTCGATTTTTATACAAGTATACATATCCACACATATTCACCTATAATATAATGAAAAAACAGAACTAAATAATACGATTTTAACTACTTATGGTGATGTTTAGAAATATTTGGCATTTTACAACGAAAACTCAAAAAATACATTTTCCCTTGTCTTTACTAAAAAATTGGTCAAGAATGTGATCGTTTGTTTTGGAATGATATAAACAAAGGTTGTAGAAGATTTTCTAGACATTGCAGCGAATTTAAAGGCTTTTAAGTGCGTGAAATTTAAAAGCTCCCATTACCCCACGCTCCCCTACTAGAAACGAAGTTTCCGACTTTAAAACTTAAAATGCCTATAACTTTGACAAAATTTTTTTTAGCTAAATAAAAAAACGTGTCGTCTAAAATTCTTTATGAAACAATATTTTGAAGGCAAAAATGAGTTTTACTACCTAACATGTTTTGCCTGCCTGATTTAAAATGAATTCGGTCTTTAATTTGTTAAAAATAATTATTTTGTTAATAATTTGTATTGTTAATTAATTCGTTTGCCCCACTCTTCCCTATTAAGTAGGGGAGGATGGGGCAAGGATAGTTAGTGGATGCGTATTGCTTAAACGGCTTGTTCAAATTAGCGCGCCATTCATGATATTTTCGCGTCTTAACACCAAAAGATGATAGTAAAAATTGGAAGTAAATCTGCCACCATTTTCGAAGTTAGGAGTTTATTTTTAAAAAACACCTGTTTTTGAAAAATGTCAACGGAATCTTTTTCACGTTTTATCATATTGTTTTCTTTATTAGTGCTTCAGAATGTTTATTTACGTAAGTGTTTTCCGGAGTGGAATTTCCTACTGAACACGAATATCGTATTTATTTTCAATTAAATTCACGTCGTTTCACAGAAAATTAGGAAAAATTGAAATATGGACTCCTTTTTTCCCCATGGGGCAAGGATAGTAAGAGCTAATATGGGACGGTAAAATCCTGCTAATGCGACTGTAAATTATAAAAAATTGCTTAATTGTTCTTTTTAGGCTCATATACATAATAGTGCGTAATTATATACGGGAAACAAAGCTTATTGACCAAGAAATTGGTAGTTGTCTTAACAAAATTGGTTAAAACTGAGATTCAAGTTCAGACGAATTTTAATGCAATAATTAAAATTTAGAAAATTTTCAAAATATATTCTTAATACTTCAGATATCAATCACAGGTCAACAAAAAAAGGCTTACTTTTTTTATTAGATATCGGAATGGTTTCCGATGTATTTTTGGACGCTGAACACGATCCCGAATTCCAAAATTGCCCATCACGTCAGGATTTTGAGAAAAGTGAGGGTAAAGACCCCAAAAGTAACCATTTTCAATCGAATCTAAGCAATTGCAAGAAGTCTATTAAAGCAATACAAAAACACACATTTTTTTAGTGTCTTTAACCCCATTTTTTGAAAGAAATCTTAATTTTTTTATCTTATGGATATGGGTCTTGTAGTGCACGTTACAAGCTTTAATTTAAGACCTTGTGAAAGTCTCTAGCACGTCAGGTTAAAGAGAAAAAAATGTTGAAAATTCTCAAAAAAGCGTTTTTGGGGTCTTTACCCCCACTTTTCTCAAAATCCTGACGTGATGGGCAATTTTGGAATTCGGGATCGTGTTCAGCGTCCAAAAATACATCGGAAACCATTCCGATATCTCATAAAAAAAGTAAGCCTTTTTTTGTTGACCTGTGTATTGAATAGTCTAAATCGAATAAAATAAAGAGAACGTTAAAAATTTTTGTTTACTTTTTCATTCGTATCTCATAGGGATTTGAGTCTACACTAAAATAATGTATAGCAAAATTGTAGCCAATTAACCAGGCTTTCCAAAAATAATTTTCGTTTACAAATAAATATTCAAGTTTGGTCGCTAGATCCGAAAAGGTCTTACCTAACTATTTTTGTCCCATCCTCCCCTACATAATTAATTATTACTGTTTCTTATTTTCAAAAATTGTAATGAAATTCTTCACAAGAATTCAATTACTTTCATAAATAATAATATTGTTTGAAAGGATTCAATTACTTTTATAAATAGTAAAATTCTTTGCAGAAATTCAATTAATATAATACATTTTAATAAAATTGAATTAATCAAATTTTCAATTACACTCGAATAAAGATTTATAAGTTTAAAGTTTTGCGGAGTATTGCCAAGTCTGATATAGAAAAATGTTCGTTATACGCTCATTTAAAATGTGTGTGAATAGTAGTTGTCAAGACCTGCCAAGATAAGATAGACACACACTTGAATGTGAACAAACACGAATTACAAAAAACGAAGAAAATTTCCTAAAAGTGAAAAGTTCGTAAAGTCTGATCCCGTCATTTCTGCTGTCAGCAATATGTCAACGCGAAAAGAAAGAGCAAACATTTGTCAACAGAAGCACTTTCTTTATTAACCCGTTGACTGTTAAACTATAAAAATTAAATTTACCAGCGAATGTCAGGATATTTAACTAAATTTGACTTTACCAAAAATTATCATACTGATGTCAAATTCGTAATCAGCCACCCTAGAAACCCCCAAGTAACCAATTTCAAACAAATTGAATAAATTTTTTAAAAAAATTCCGTCATATTGGATCCGCCATTTTTTTGAAAAATAATATCAAATTCGAAATCAGAGACCTCAAAAACCTACTAGCACCAATCCAACTAAAAAAATCATGAAGTCATGGAGAGTATCTAATATCGAAACAATCGATGACACTCGAATTGAGAAGCATTGAACATAAATATGAGAAAGGCATGCTAGCAAGAAAAAAGTCATGTTGTAGATGGCACTGCAGTTGGACAATTATTTGGCGCTAACTTACAAATTTAAACTGTCTCTTTCTTTTTTTTTAATAAAAAGTTGAGAAGTATAGTAAGTGAAGAAAATAAATTAAAAAAAACTAATTTTAAGAAAATTAAATAAACAAAAAACGTTTCTTAATATTATTAACAACAATAACAATGAACATAAATTCTAATTCAGCCTCAGATAATTAAAACCAGAAAAATGGTATATATTTAATGATTTATATTTATTAAAAAAGTAATTTGGAAAAAAAATATAGAAGGTAAACTTTATGTAATTGAAAATAGTAACAAAGAATAAAAATTATAATTTATCATTAAATACCTATTTAAAATTAAAGGAATTGAATATTCTAGTTAGAGATCTTCTTTATATTACGTAACGCTTTTTGGAGGAAGAGGGGTCAAGCTATTTGTTACAATAAGCAAAAAAATGGCGCTAATGTGTTCTACAGTGTGTTACATGGGGGAGGGGGGGTCAAAATTAACGTTACGTAATCTATGGACGGCCCATTATTCAAACTACTAAAATTTAAATTATTTTTATTTACTTTTAAATCAATCAAGAATAAATAAGAATTATAATTAATTAAAAATTAGGTAGCGAAGTAAATGTAGAAATGGTTATTGTAAATCAAATATACAAAGAAAAATTGTAATTAACTAAAAATCAGGCAGAGAACTGAATTGAGAAATAGCATAATAGCGAAGGAGACGGCCGCTTGCGGCCGTCGACTGCACTAGTTTTTATAAAAATTAAATTATTTCTTGTACTTTATGTCCGCCATATTGGATCCGCCATTTTGTTTTTTTGAAAAATAATATCAAATTCGAAATCAGAGACCCCAAAAACCCCCGAGTAACGAATTTTAGAAAGATTTATTCATTTCTTCGACTTTTGGCCAGGTATCTGGCGATCTGGACCACTGTGGGACGCAATATTCCTAAATCAAATAAGAAATATCATCTAAAGAAAAATAAAACCGACGAACCCCTTCAAAACAAAATATATGATGTCGTCTAATTTACAAAATTTTTAAAAATCCTTTAAACCAATTTTTTTCTATATATGGGTGATTCTTCAAAAATAGGGCATTTTTGAAAAGATAGGGTGATGTGGGGTGATGTGAAACATGGGGGATGTGCAACACCGCCGATTTCTGATCTACAGTTCGATATTGAACAGATTCAATAGACGGAGAGTTGGCTACATAAAAATGCATGTTATAAGGTACATAAAAGATTAATATTTAGATAGGTTCCATTTGAGTCCCCGAGTACCGAATGCGAAGTCTGCCTGCACGTTCTGGACGATTAAGCCCGCGGACTGACAGTCGAAAATGATAAATTTGATAAGGAAAAAATATGATAAAGGTTATGGATAAAAGTTATAAAATTTAAAAGTATTTATCACCAGTAAGCTTGTAAAATTTTGGCAGACAATTTTCTGGACGACAAAGGATTGGCAGACAGTATCAAAGTTGCGTTATCTGTAGTGAAAAAAAGATGATAAGAGTCATGACTAAAAATAATTGGAAATAGTTAATGAACTCTTATGGAAGCTATATGTCAATTGGCAGACAAAAATTCGGATGATAACATGAAGGCAGACAACGATAAAAAGCGCGGTTCCCATGCGATTTCGCCGATTTTGCGCTATTGCAGTAAACGTTTAATTTTTGAAAAATGTGAAATTTTTTTGAGCTACATTAATTTCTAAACATAATTTAATGTTTATATAAACTTTTGAACGAATATAATTTATTTTAAATTAAATTTTTTATACAAATAAAAAAAAGAAAAACTAAAAATGTGATTTTTGTATAGAATTATTGATTTTTCAAATAAATAAATAATAGATTAAAACTTCTGACAAAAATGTATCCTAATTTAAAAAAAGAAAGAGCAAAATCGTTCAGTTGGTTTAAAAGTTAAAGCATCTTTTCCGAATTTGAAAAGTTGGTGTCAATTCTGGTGTGAGCGATTGCTGCCGCGTGATAGTGTAGTTAAAAATCTTTATATTTTTAATCGTAACATTTTATTTATTAACATTTTTAAATTTTTTTAAAACAAATATAAAGATTTTTAACTACACTATCACCAAAAAAATTATGTAATCCATACTGCACTATTTAGTTGTTTAACATAGAGGTAAATGTGTGTACGAGATTTTAGCTTCCTTAGGTGGGCGGAGTGGGGGAATCCAGCGACACGCGGCATTAAAGGCTCACACCAGAATTGATACCAACTTTTCAAATTCGGAAAAGTTGCTCTAACTTTTAAACCAATTAAACGATTTTGCTCTTTCTTTTTTTACATTAGGATACATTTTTGTCAGAATTTTCAATCTATTATCTATTTATTAAAAAAATCAATAATTTTATACAAAAATCACATTTTTAGTTTTTCTTTTTTTTATTTGTATAAAAAATTTAATTTAAAATAAATTACATTCGTTCAAAAGTTTATATAAACATCAAATTATGTTTAAAAATTAATGTAGCGCAAAAAAATTTCACATTTTTCAAAAATTGAACGTTTAGTGCAATAGCGCGAAATCGGCGAAATCGCATAGGAACCGCGCTTTTTATCGTTGTCTGACTCGATGTTATCATCCGAATTTTTGTCTGCCAATTGACATATAGCTTCCATAAGAGTTTATTAACTATTTCCATCAATTTTTAGCCATGACACTCATCATATTTTTTTCACTACAGATAAAGCAACTTTGACACTGTCTGTCAATCCTTTGTCGTCCAGAAAATTGTCTGCCAAAATTTTACAAGCTTATTAGCTTACTGGTGATAAATACTTTTGAATTTTATAACTTTTATCCATGACCTTTATCATATTGTTTCCTTATCAAATTTATCATTTTCGACCGTCAGTTCGCAGGCTTAATCGTCCAGAACGCGCAGGCAGACTTCGCATTCGGTACTCGGGGACTCAAATGGAACCTATCTTAATGTACCTATCTTTCATGTACCTTATAACATCCATTTTTATGTAGCCAGCTCTTAGACTACAAGTATTGCCATTTGTTTGTGTCCTCAGTAGCTTGTTTTTGATATAAAACTCACGAGACAGCTCGCAGCTAGGTTTTCTGTACGTAAGTTGACTTAAATTTCTCGAGAAGGAAATATTTATCGCGCTTTACATTTCTAGTCGTTTCGTGAAGGGTTTTAATTTATTCTATATATAAGAATATGATAATTGTTGGTTTTCAAGTGTTTTTTAATATTTGTTTATATTTTGTGTTTCCATTGCATTGTATTGCGTACAAATCATTTTTCGCAAAATATTATATTTGGGGTAATGTGCAACACTTTTTTTTGGGTGGACGTAAGTACTTTTTATGTGCCATAACTGCGATTCACATGATGAATAAAAAATTCTTAGTTATTTTCATTTAATTATATTCCTTATTCAATTATGAATAAATAAAAAATTAAACAAACAAAATTTTTTTTCTTTGGTGAAATCTCCACTTTTTAGAGGTCAACTATATCTTAGTAAATTTTTTTTGGCAGATTTCGATTAGTTTGCATTGAAAAAGCATAAAATTAATAATTAAAGAGATTTTCATCGATATTCATGCATTACATACCTGAATTTTACTGGTATTGCACATCAACCCAACTTTTTTGGAAAATGCAAAAACAGACGTTTTTGAAAAATCGAAAAATTTGTAGGAAAAATTTAAAATTCTGAAAATCTAATAATGCATAAATATTCTATTATAATGCCTCTAAGTCATTCAATTTTGAAATATTTAAAAATTTAATTATTTGACATGTTTTTCGTCCAACGAAAAAAAACGTTGCACATCACCCCACAACACCCTAACAATTTGAAAAGAAATATTTTAAAATACATTTTTTTTGCATTCTTATTATTTATTATGACTAGAAAAGAGACTCCAATGAATATTGGAGCTTAAAAATGTTTTTAAAAAGTAACTACAATCATCTATGTTTTATGGTCCTTTCAATGTCACAAGTTACTTAACCTTTTCGTGCCCTCGCGGGAGACGCTGTTGAAAATTTGTACTCGGGCGTTTTTGGAGGTTTTCGGGTTGCTGATTTCGAATCGGATATCAATTTTTAAAAATTCAAAATGACTGACGACTTTTTTTTAGAAATGGGTGCAATTTGTTATATTTTCAAAAATTTCAAAACTGAAAATGGCGTATACTATATAGAGGACACTATTTTCAAAAATTGCTTCGATTTGTTTTAAAATTGCAACTCGTGGGTTTATGGGATCTCTGAATACAAATTCAATATCAATTTTGAAAATTACAAAAGGTGGATCCAATATGACGCCAATTTTTATAATTTCATCGGATTTTCTTCAAAATCTTTACTCGAATATTTTTGTGTCAATATGACGGACAAATTTACTAAATTTACACTTAGAAAGTTCTATTTGGAAAATAAAAGTCTTAAATAATTTTTCTCTTCATAAACATAGAGATATTTTATTTAATTGAAAAAACGTAAGATTTTAAATTATAATAAAAGCATAAATAATATAAATTAAAAAATTCCAATACGTACGGAAAGTCAAATTGTGTAATGAATTAATACTTCTTACGTTTCTTGCAAGAAGTCTTTATGACTGATTTTTCACTAGGTTTTTGAACTAAGCTAATTTTTCTCTTTTTAACCTTTCCAACTCTTATTTAAAGATGTTTGCCAATATGAAAATAAGAGCATTGTTGTCCTGAAGACCAGGTGTAGCAGCTCATTTCATTGAAGTACAACGCATTTGCACCTTTCTCCCAGGTCCATTGGTGAGCACGAATTGTTCCTTTAAAAGTTTCGATATCATCAGGAATCATCACTTCTGTGTGGATGTTTATTTTCTGTTCCTGGATAATTTTAACGAGGGCACTAATATCTTCTACAACCGTTTCATAAGCAGTAGCTTGGTCTGCTGTTCGTTTAATATCTGCGCCAACACCGCCTGCACAACTTTTCCCGTGGCCAGCTTCAGTAAAGTTGTAGGAGATTTTTTCAACATTTTTAAATTCTTGAGGCAAAAACGTGGAAAAATTTTTCAAAATATTTTCTTAAAATGGGCAAGAGATGAGCAATAATAGCAGCTGCATCATGCCTAAGCGATTGTGACAATGTGCAAAACAAATGTCGAAATTCTTTCGTATACCCAACACCAGCGTGTAAAGTGATTTGTTCTCAAGAAGCACTGAAGTGGACTGATTGAGTTTATTTTCCATATTTTCCTTCAAAATTTTGAGGAAAATCAAAATGAAGTAATAAATCTCGATCAGTAAGGGACTTCTGTAACTGATGTATTCGAGCTGCATGACTCACAAAATTTGGTAAGGATTTTCTGAACAATTGCTTCAAATCATTTATCTTAGTTGATACAATCATTTTTTTTAGTTAGGGGAGAGTAGGCTACATTGAACCAGCGTCAACAGTGAACCACCTTAATTTTCTGAGAAATGACTAAGTGAAATTTTTTCTTTTTTAATATATGTATAAGTTAGTTTTATTGAAACAAACTATGTCCAAAAATTTCGGGCACGTAGGTTTATTATTTATGAAGAAAAACTAAAGAAACTGTTTTTCACGTACAAAACAAAAAATTTTGTGGAAATATAATCAAGTTTTTTTTTAAAATAGGAAGTTTTAAAAATTAGTAAACTTGTGATTTATTTAGCTTAGGGTGTCAACTTCAATATTATGACGTGATAAAGAATTTTAACTCTTACATAAATTTATTATAAACAATTTTTGTTGTGAATGTCAAGTGAATACAGTGAGTGCGGCATCATTGAACCACCCGAAAAAGCATAGAATTTTCAATTTTAAGAGTTGTAAAGTTGTCTGCTCTACTAATTAGTAAGCAAAATACTGGAAGACATGCTTTCATCACAATTGTGAATGAAATAAACTCAAACTGTCACTTTACCTACCTAACCTGACATCAAAATATATTAATCTCCTATATTAACAAATAATAACTCTTTAACAACAATTTTCTATTTTTTTGAGTGAAAAATAAGATTTTTTACAATGTGTAAGTGGAAATATTATTTTAGAAGTAAATTATAGTGTTTTATTAAAGGTGGTTCAATGTAGACACACATTCTTCAAAATAAGAAAAGTGTAACTGGCTAGAAAAAAATTAAATTTTATTATTTAATCATAATAATTTGTGTTTGTAACGTGTGTATTAACTAAAGGAGTACTTCAGATTAATTTTGATACAAAAACCTGATCGATATTAGTAAAATTTTATTAGTTCTTGGACTTTATAAAATACCCGGTTCAATGTAGCCTACCCTCCCCTACTTGAGCGGTAACTGGTTTATTGGTTTTTCCGCTTATTCGTTCCTCATTTGCAGTAATCCATTCTTTTTAAAAAAAATCTGTCCGCGCAATATATGTTTCATAAAACATTTTTTTTTCTTAAAGTTACTACGACTTTAAGGATTACATTCTCATCACATGTTTTTGTTTGCTGATGATTGCAAGATAAAGTGGATTTATATGTATATTTTTGGTCTTGATGATTTAAATTGTAAATTTATTTTTAATTATACTAACTCTCTTAGCACAAACATGATTTGCAGAAGCAGATACAATATTCTTAAAGTATTAGTATCAAGGTTTTTGTGTAGTGTAGACCGGAGCGTAATGGCTAACTATTTACTGTTTGTTGATTTACTCATACATTTTTGTTTTAATTAAGTGTTTATCTCCTAAAAAAGTTACTCCGGTATCTCAGCTTTCTTTTAAAAAAACGAAAGTCCCTATATTACTCTTACTTTTTTTTCTACAATGAACGTACACTTCGTCGGTATCGTAGGTTGCTCTTTATGCATAGCGTGTTGCATTAGCCAACACGCCCTAGTGGTACTTAGGAAATATTTTGTAATTTTTATCAATGCAGTAAGTGTGAATCAAAAATCTCAAATTGACCCTAAAAAATGTTTCAAGCTTAAAACGCGATTTTAGTTTCTTTTTTAAAGTTATTTTGAAAAAATTATAACAAAAAAATGAAAATTTTGAAAAGTTACTTTCATATGTGAAATACAGTTTTTCTACTATATTTCTTACAATAGTGATTGAATAATAAATAATCAAACTTTGTAGAAACTTGCAGTACATCAAGTTGTCTTTGGAGCGAAATCATTTCGATTTACGATTTTTAAATAAATTACAATTATTCATCACGCCCCTTAGCCATTATGTCCCGTTCCCCCTATATACGTGATTTGTAAATATATATCAAATGTATGATTAAAAACATGTAAATCCGGATACAGTGAATGTGATAATTTAATTGTTATAAGAAAAACTTTAAATTTACTAAAGATTTAAAAATGAACAATTAGATAAATTTTCTGCATGATTATTTTAAAAGAACGTCCAAGCGCCTAAACTTTCGGTAGGACCTTCCGGCCGGACGCGCCTCTTACATAATTTATTAAATATATTAACAAATATTGTTATTATATGTTATTTTGAGCTTAAACAAGAAATTCACTTAGAGATTTTGAAAAAATCGCCATTTTTAATGCTATACAAATATTTGAATAACTTATAAAATAGTAAACATTTTCTAAAGCTTCATTTCTTATTCTAAAGATCATTTTCAACAGTATGAGAATTACTTCAGGTATTAACGTGTATTCTTTGCTTAGAAATTGTAAGCAAAGCAAAGGTAGGATACCCAAATTAGAACAAAATAATAATAAATAGCACAGCATTTCAAAAAAAAAGTTTGAACTAAGAAAATAAAAACAATCCTCCAAAATTTACCCATCGTTTTAACAAGCAAAAATAAATCACCTCCACTAAGATGAGACAAAAAGTCAAAAATTCGAAAAAAGTTTTTAAAAAAATTAATTTTTTCTAAAGTATTTTTGTCGGACAGACAGACAGACCTACAGACAGACGTAATCGCCATACCATGTTTTTTGGATTCAGAGCACCTCAAAACGCAAAGATTTTATAAAATTAGCAAATAGTACATTAAGCAACAAGATACGTGAAGGCAGCCTTTAAGTCCCGCGTAAAGTAAGATATTTTTTATTCTAAAGGCACAAAAGTGGCGATTTAAGATAGCAGACGACAGGGAGTAAAAGTCATTCACTTGTTCGACTTGTATGAAAATGGCGGCCTTTTTTTTCCAGGTGAGTAAAAAAGATTTCAATGATTTTCAAAAATGTTAAAACTTTTATGAACACTGTTTTCCTAAAAAGGTCAAAATGATCCCCAATTGGATGAAAATGATCCAAAAATTGAGATCAAATTCAGATTTGATTCACTTTTTGTTATCAATTCGTTGCAATTTGTTTCTTTTTAGTTAACAGTGAATATATTTTAGTTATAACATATTAAAAAATCAATAAAAATTTTTAACCTAGTTAAGCTAGCCTGACCCAAAAACTTAAAAAAAAAAAAATTAATTTTTGATGAAAAAATGTTGTAGAGGAAAGTTGTTTGTATTTTTCTAATCTAAAGTAATAAAAAGTTATAAATAATGAAATTTGAAAAAATTGAGTTTTCAAAATTTTGAAAGTACTGTAGTTTGTGTAGTTTTCGACGAAACTGGCTGGCTAACGAACTCGATCTGTATTTTAACAGTAACTTTGTACTTGCAAAGTTGCAAGTTGATACAATAAGTTTTTCAAAAGTTATCGTGGCGACACCATTGTGTCTACAGACAGACACGAAGACAGACATACAGACAGACACTTTTTTAGACCATGATTTTCGGACTCAGGGGACCCCAAAACGTCGAGATTTCATGAAATTAGCGAAAGTCAATTTTCGACCAAAACTAATACTTTCTCATGTGATGAGAATGTAAAAAAGAAATAGAGGAAGGAAAGACATTAAAAAAGCAGCAACTTTCTTTTTTGAACTAAATAGAAAAGAAAACGAAGAAGATTCGAAGAAAAGAAATTTCTACATAAAGAAAAATAAAAAGTAAATCTTGATAGTTGTTAACTTATGCTGTCTACTTCTAATTAAAAATTCTTTATGTTTCATCTAGAGTACAACTTTGTAAAAATTAAATAAAAATTTTGAAAAATAAAAACACATTAAAATCCTTGTAATGATATGTACACATTTATTAATCAAAATAATTTCCTTAGCGAGTGTTTTTATATGTGCAATAATAACTTCTCCGTCTGTTAAATACAATTATTATACTTTAATGTAATTACATTAAAGTATAATAAGTTAAATAAAACCATTTGTCACAATCAAAATTATTGTCTGTCGCTCGATAGCTTGTCGGAAACTGAAATTTTAAACATTCAAATTTGGGTCGCAGATGGCGCTACTTTTCAAATATAATACAATATTACAATACAATAAATTGCTACGCAACAATAATTATATTTTGTTAATAAATGTAATAATAAGGTAAAATAATTAAATAAAAAACTCACAAAAAAGAGAGATATTTCACATTTAATTTAATTGCTAGAATATATGTCCTCATTGTTTAAAAAATAACTTATTTAAATTGTTATAAAGAATATTAATTAACAAATAGTTAACTTTGGTTAATTTATAGTGTTTATAATAATTTAAAAATTTTATTTTTTAAATAAGGAGAGGACACAAATTCTTTAAATGAACTTGAATAAAAAATTATTAGTGAAAAAAAAACATTTTTTAGTGGAGAGGAATTATAGTTAACTGATTGTTAATTAATACTTTTTATAGCAATTGATATGAGTTACTTTTTAAACAAAAAGGACATATATTCTTGAAAAGTTTAAAGGATCTTAAATGGAAAAGAAAATGTGAAAAAAACATTTTTTAGTAAAGAGGAATGAAAGTTAACTATTTGTTAATTAACATTGTTTATAATAATTTAAATAAATTATTTTATGCATTAATAATTATCTGGCGGTCATATTAGAATATGTGACGCGACACGAGAAAAGGGACCTATCGCCGCAAAAGAGAATTTTACAGGGAGAGCGTTTAAAGCGAAGCCATGCACAGAAAACCCGTGTATTTACGCGTACATGCTTAACTTTCGGGCTTTATATTATTAACACTATTTAAGTTTTTCAACTTTTGATTTTTCACGTGAAAGAGCAAAGAATAATCTGTCGAATAACACCATAATCTCAAAATTAATTTTTTTAACGATAGGTCCCTTTTCTCGTGTCGCGTCACATATTTTAAACTGATTTAGATCATGTGCAGTAATGGAATAAAAAAATAAAAGTCCATTAAAAAAAAATTTTTATTAATTTGTTTAAAATAAAAAATTATAAACAATTTAGTATCTCAAAAATCGGCCTCTAGAGATGTCCCCTTTAATTTAAAATAAAGAACACTCAAGTCGATTAAAAATTGTAGGCTATAGTCATTTTTGAACAGTAAATTGGAAAAAATCATACTGTGAGCATGCGCGCAAGAGTGCAATCTGTGCAATTAAAAATTTGATGATTAAAATTGTGAAGTTATTTTTAATTATACTAATTCTTTTAGGAGAAACATGATTTGCAAAAGCAGATAAAATATTCTTAAAGTAAAAGTATCAAGTTTTTTGTGTAGTGTTGACCGGAGCGTAATGACTAAATTTTCACTCTTTGTTGATTTACTCAGACATTTTTGTTTTAATTCAGTGTGTATCTCCTAGAAAAGTTACTCTGGTATCTTAGCTTTCTTTAAAAAAAACGAACGTTCCTATATTACTCTTCCATTTTTTTCTACAATGTCGTCGGTATCGTAGGTAACAAAAACAAAGTTTTTGTCTACGGACAGACAGACAGACAGACAGACCGACGTAATCGCCGGACCATGTTCATTGTGGCCGCAAAATTTTATTTTGAAATTTTCTTGACTTTTCCCTAACTTATTTTTGAATTATTTTTTTCTGAGCAATATGTAAAGCAATACTTCTAAATAATGTTGAGAGTAAAAAAAAAATATTTTGATTTGAAAATAAAATTTTTTAGTTCTAGATAAACCGTTTGGCTAAACCTGGCCCAAAAACTTAAAAAAAAAGTTGTTTGTTTTTGTACAAATTTTAAGGAAAAAATTGGAAAAAAATATTTTTTTGAAAATTGTCAAAAATCCAAAATTTTGAAAATTTAAAAGTTTTGTATTTTTGTGGTTTTTTGACGAAATGAGCTGTCCAACGAACTCAGGCTTCATTTTAATGGACTAAAAAAGCACCCCAAATTGCAAGTCGATTTATTAAAATTTATTCGAGTTATCGTCGGGACAAAATTTTCTACAGACAGACAGACACTTCTCTAAAAACCATTTTTTTGGAATCAGGAGGTCATGAAACGTGAAGATTTATCAAAATTAGAAATTTCTCAAAATCGCACAAATCCAAGACTTTCTCATTTTTGATGAGAATGTAAAAAATGGTTTAATTATTGCTTACTAAAAGATACGACACATTTAAAGACTTACTATTATTACATTTTCCTAATAAACAAGTCTCGTTAAAGCTATCGCAGCAAACTGCACTCAGGACTTGATTTAAATTACATTCTTTAATAAGTTTAGCATAGTGCATAGAATTTAAAAGTAGTCTAACATTTTCGTAAAGAAGGCAAAGGCAAGTATCTCTTGCAGAAACTTTTGGTGATACCACTTAAAATAGACTGAGCTTACAAAATGCTGCATAACTTATAGTAAAACTACTTTACGTCAAAAATTTTTAATACAGCGCTTTTAAACTATTAGTAAGTTACCGTTTTTGCTTTTTAACTTTATCCCTGGTAATATAATCTTTTTTCCCAGGAGCACAAACACTAACATCATCTTGAAGTTAAAATTGTTGTACTTCATGTTTCACAATTTTTACATTGGAATTCGTTTCAATTGTTTCTTTGCCGGCTTTCTTTTTACGAAATTTTCGAAGTTGTTTTAACCTCTTGGCTGTCAAGAGATTTCCACTGTTTGAGCCAAAAGTGTTGTTACCCGTGTTTTCTACAATGATATTGAGCACCACTAACCACTTTGAGAACCTTCTTATTTGAAGGACATCGCCAATGCAAAAAATTACTCGGGTACCTTTCCTTGGGACAGATTTTTCCTCTAAACTTGCTAAAAAAGGCAAGAAATCGGTTTTCGTCGGGCCCGGTTACTTTTTCCTACTCCTTTCACCACTCCGCCGTATTCTTTCTCTCTTCTCCTTCCTCTATTCGCTTCCTGCTTCCGCCTTTCTTTCTCACCCCCAGAAGAACGATGGTTTGGTCTCGTCTTGTATTTTCGCATCTACACGGAAAAATGTTTAGGACAGTATCTGTACCTTCTGGTGCATTGGTTATCCCTGTCCAAAAATTTTACTATTCAATTCTCTTCACACTTATTATTTCCTATTGTTTTTATATGAAGTGAAGTTAATTGTTGGATAAATTTTTTAAAAGGTGTAGCATGTGCACTTTACATATTTCTGTGTATAAGGGCATCAAAAATCTACCCATACCAGGAACCGTTTTTTTATAACTTTCGGCGGGTATAAGGAGCCAGCGGTCCAGGCCATCGCTCTCAGTTTTTCGCCCACGTTAAAGGGTACCTCCCGAAAAAAGATAATAAAGTGTTACTCTGGAAATCTGTTTCTCTGCTTATTTTTCACAGTGAGTACCGACCGCCGTTTTATTACTGTACGCCATTTTTTCCCCGTACCTTCTTCTCGGGCCTGCAGTTCTTACGTGGGCACTGTTTCCCATCCTCTCCAAACGAGCCCGCGACCGACGAAAAGCTCGGAATCTGAGGCAATCCCAGAAGTTTCAAGCTAAACTTGCAGCCTAGGCCACCGCAGGAACTCTCCGGAACCCGAAACCCAGCCACGAGTCGTTATTAAACAGGAGCCAACCCTCAGCCGTTGCAGGGGGCTCCATGCCGGATAATCGTACCGGAAAATCCCCTCGGGTTCATCCCTACGGCCATCCCTGTTGTCCGAACCGTTGAGATCTTACCCATCGAGGCTCGAATTTCGCTGGACCTTTTGCGCTCTTGCAAGAAAGTATTTTCGGCTTCAACCTGGTCAGCACCGGATCCTTATCTACCCATCGGGGAATTTACGGACGCACAAGAGACCATTTACATCCCTACTTCCTTGAAGGAGGTAAAGTTCGCCCAGGAAATTTCTTCGGTTGAGGAGGAAATAGGAAAATTGACTAAGCTCCTTGAAGAGACCCCATATGAAGCTCCGTCACCGCCATTGATCCTGACACCGGTCAAACAACCCAGGGAGAAATTGGTTCTCCCACCTAGAGAGGCTCTTCCGGATTTAAGCTGGACTCCTCCCCTCAGGGTTGGCTTTCCCGAACCATTGCTGAGCCCTATTAGGATTTATTATTATTATTTATTATTATTTATTATTATTTCGACGCCTTGCCCCGAGCCGCCTACTGGAACCAGAAACCTGGAGGAAGATCTGGCGCTTTCCGACAGTGACAGCGATATACTTGAACTCAGCCCAGGTTTCCCCATACGCCTTCGCCTAGCCGACGCCCCGCCAACACTGAGCCAACCTTGGGACCTCGCCGTAAATTGTGGACGTGTTCCCCTAAGAAGATCCCTTGCCTATTGGACCTACCTATTTTCTGTCCCGACAACGAACTCTTCCAGGCCCAGACAAGTAAAACCGAGTACAGCGGTCCACGAGGGAAAGGTCGGACTACTATACACAAGTTATCCCTCCAACCAAAAGATAACAGGAAACGGTTACGAGACATCACCAACCGTTTTAATTTCCATCGTGCTTAATTTAAAATTGTTTTCTTTGCGAACGCTTACGACTTTAATATAAATGTAAAGGGGAAACTTGGGGGTTGACAGAATATATATACAGTTTATTTTGTAACTCGCTGTTTCATTACTGGCCTTTCACTTCCTCATAAAAAATAAATTAATAGTTAATTCTGACGATCACATCCTATTTTGTTTTCTTAACTTCATCTATTTTAATTCTTTTATTTTATTCTTTTTCTTCTCTCTCTGATTAGTTTGCTACGAATACGAATTTTCCTACTCTCATGTCTTTCTTTTCCCCTTTGGCCTATCACTACAAGTGACCGGAAACAGTGTGTTGAAAAAATTTTTAATGGATTTTTATAAAACTTGGTAATCTAAGGTTTCTAGGGCCACTGATTACCAATCTGAGATCAGTTTTTCAAAATTCAAAATGGTGGATCCGAGATGGCGGAAATTTTTTCAAAATTCTTCAAATTTGCTTGAAACTGGTTACTCGGGGGTTTTAAGGGTCGCTGATTAAGAATCTAATATTAGTTTTCCAAAATTCAAAATTGCGGATGCAATATGGCGGACGACAAAATAAAAAATTAATTATAATGGCTTGAAACTGTATACTTGGGCGTTTTTGGGGTCGCTGATTACGAATCTGACATTAGTTTTCAAAAATTCAAAATGGTGGATCTAATATAGTGGACAACGAAATAAATTATTGATCAGATTGACTTGAAACTAAATATTTGACGATTTTCAGGGTCGCTGATTACGAATCTAAAATTAGTTTTTTAAAATTCAAAATAGAAGATTCATTATGGCGGAAAATTTTCCAAAATTTATTGAATTTGTTTAAAACTGGTTAATCTGACATCAGTATGATAATTTTTGGTAAAATCAAATTTAATTTATTATTTATTAATTTTATTAATTATTAATTTATTATTATTATTATTAATTTATTATTATAATTTTATTATTATTATTATTTATCTATTTATTATTATTTATTACTATATATTTTAATTAATTAATGTTTTATTTATTTATTTAATTTTGATTTAATTTTTATAGCTTTTCATCTATACACGATGGACCTCATCAGGCATTTCATTCACTGCAAACATGATAATTGTCAATACTCAACAATAAATAAAAACTTTACAAAAAATACATATAAAGTGAAAATGAAAACGTAATAAAATATTTTAATATAATTGAACATTGTATCTTTTGAGGCTAAATATTAATAACAAATTTAAAAAAAATTTCTAATTGGATTAAAAATTTGTCCAAAAAAACTATACCACAAGATGTTACATATTTTTTGAGTTTGGAAGATAAATTTTATATCAATCCCAATAATAAAAGTAAAATCATTGAAAAAACTCTTGCCATAGTTGAAGATAAAATTAACTTTATTCCTAATGATAATAAAAATGAATTCAGAAGTAAATTGTCTAGTGGCCTGCAGAACTATTTACACACAAATTACAATACTATGTGTTCATCCACTATTGATAGTATTGGTAAAAAACTCGTGACTTTCTCAAGCAGAACCAGGACATTGTGGTGTGCAAGGCAGATAAGGGAAATGTTACGGTCATTCTGGACAAAGAGGAGTACCTTAAAAAATGTTTAGTCTTGCTTGACGATAATAATATTTATAAAAAACTAAATTCTGACCCAACTCCATCAGTACAAAGAGATTTGAATAAGAGAGTAACTTCCTTACTTCTTAAAAATTTTATAAACTGTCCTACTTCAAAATTTTTACATTCTTATAATTCCGTTGCGCCTAAATTTTATGGTCTTCCTAAAATACATAAAAGCGAGTGTCCAATGAGACCTGTTACTTCTTTTTGTGGTTCACCCAGATACAATCTTTCCAAGTTTATTAGTATGCCTATTAAAAAAGTCATTTGTAAGACAGAGTCACATGTAAATAACAGTTTTGAATTTGTTAAACAAATTACAGGTTTTAATGTTCCTTTGACTTTTAAATTGGTCTCTTTGGATGCAAAGTCTCTCTTTACCAATATTCCAAAATCTCTTGTTCTTAAATGTATAAAACTTAAATGGTGTGAAATTCGTGACCATACTAAACTAACTGATAATGATTTTCTTGAAATCTTGGAATTTTGTATTGACAGCGCATATTGGTCATTTAATGGGAAGTTTTATAAGCAAGTTTTTGGTACGCCTATGGGCTCCCCACTGTCTGGTGTTATCGCAGACCTCGTGATGGAAAAGCTTGAGTCGGAGGTATTAAGGAAGTTTCAATTTCCATATCTTTTTTATCGTCGTTATGTGGATGATATTTTCGTCATGATTGAAGAAAATAACATTGATAACCTTTTAAATGCTTTTAATAACTATTACAAACATATACAGTTTACCATTGAGATTAAGCGAAATAACTGTATTAACTTCCTCGATACCACCATCATAAGAGAAAACAACCGTATCATTACAAATTGGTATCATAAGGATACATTCTCGGGCAGATTTGTTAATTTTAAATCTAACGTTTCTGATAAAGATAAAATATCCATCATATACGGCTTGGTTGACAGGGCTGTTAAATTATCTGACGTTAGATTTCACGATAAAAATTTAAAATTCATTTTTGATACTCTTATTAAGAATGATTATCCGTCTTCTTTTTTATCAAAGTATATAAATTTAAGATTTCATAATATTTCGAGCCAAAACAATGTTTCAAAGGAACCTTTAAACACTAATAATATAATTGCTTTACCTTTTGTTAATGAATTGAAATTTTTTTATAAAAATTTATTTAAAAAATATAATGTCCGGTTGGTTTCCACATATGAATAAGACCCATTTGGTGTGTTTTTGAAGAATAAGGATGTTACCGATTTTGAGCATAAAAATCACGTGGTGTACAGTATTCCGTGCCAGTGCGGAGCTTGTTATATTAGTGAGACCAGTAGGTATATCAAGGACAGACTTTATGAGCACAAGAGAGACTGTAAATTGGATAAGAGAAGTACGGCTCTGGTTGAGCACTCGCATGTGTACGATCATCATTTCCTTTTTCAAAATGCCGGAATCATATGTAACGAACCTTATAATAACAGAAGAAAGTTTAGGGAGATGTTTCACATCCTAAAAAACGATTCGGTGAATAAAAGGAGTGATTTAACATCGCTTAATAGAATCTATCACTCTCTCATTATGAACGCATAGTGGTTTGACTTTTTTAAATTACGCGTCTTTTTTGACATTCATACTATGTATGATAAGGTATTTTCCCACTTTTGTGATTCATGATGATAAATTAGATCCCGTAAAGTATACACTATAGGTAATGTGGAGCATTTCCTTTTTCTATCTATTTTCGTTTATCATAAAGGGCACATGGTTTATATTTATTTTCATTTTACAACGTTCAACCATGGCTCTGAGTTTGAAATTTCAAACTCTCATCTCTAAACAAAACATAATGTATTTTTCTGTTTTTATTTTTAATTTTTATGTTTGAGATGTATAAAATATGTATGTGAAGGAAGTAATCCACAAATGTAAGTTTGAGGTTATGTAGAAAAAATTTTAAATTTGTTATTAATATTTAGCCTCTAAAGATACAATGTTAAATTATATTAAAATATTTTTATACGTTTTTATTTTCACTTTATATGTATTTTTTGTAAAGTTTTTATTTATTGTTGAGTATTGACAGTTATCATGTTTGCAGTGAATGAAATGCCTGATGAGGTCCATCGTGTATGGATGAAAAGCTTCGCTTTTTTAAATAAATAAAAAATGTGGATTATTGAACAACAAAAAAAACAGCTTTATATATTTTTTAATTTTATTTTCTTATATACTAGATTATATACTAGACGCGTCGTTGCATGCAGCTGCATAATACTAAAGCCCCCAAGTAACTTTCAAGCCAATCCAATTAATTTTTTATTTTGTCGTCCGCCATATTGTATCAGCCATTTTGAATTTTTAAAAACTTATTTCAGTTTCGTAATAAGCAACCCTGAAAATCCCCATATTCGTAATTAGCGACCGCGAAAACCCCTGAGTAACCGGTTTTAGGAACATTTTAGAAGTTTTTAATCACCTTTTTTAAGTTGCGCATATGTGACTGGGTCTGAAAAAAGACCAACTTACCAAAAAATCGATTTTTTATCATGGTTTCTTATAGTTTAAGGTCCTAGAAATACAATTTAATCAGTCCCGATTGTTAAAAATTTTTTTGCAATTGTTTAAACAAATTTAAAAAAAGCTTTGTTTTATAAAATTTTTTTATGAAAATATAAGTAATTTTAAGACACAAATTACTCTTGGTTGTCTAAGTGTCAAGAATATTTCCCCTAAATCTTAAATTGAATGCCTAAACCATTTACAAAAAATTCGACTTAATTCCTCGAAGATGATCTCCAAGTATACCCGTCATCGGCAACCTGGTTGTGCAAGTCAAAAAATAACTATGGATTATTGTAGAGTTCAGAATTATTCATTATTGTATCAGTTCTGAACTAACATAAAAAATTGCAGACCTCTAGGACATCCAGAAGTCTTTTAAATTAATTTTCAAAATTCCATAATTTGACTTTTGCAAAGTAAATTGTTTATAACAATTACAGGGTTGTTTGAACAATTATTTAACCATGAAAATCGGATTCAGCATAAAAAAATACATAATTAACACTCATCATGTTATATATTACGATGTTATTTTGTTTGGATTTGTAATTTTGATGAGATCTTATTTTGTTTTTTTGAAATTAACTCATCATGTTAATTTAAAATGTAAAATGTTTTAAGAAATCTAATTTATTTAGATAGAAAACTTTAAACGCGTTTTTCTCGAAAAGTTGATTTTGGTAAGAAGGTCCCTTTTCTCAGACCGGGTCACATATATGCGTTATGAACACTTTTGGCCAGTCTTAGTTTTGCGCATATATATGCGTCAGCGACAGTCAACGGGTTAAACTCATAAACGATTTTAAACTGCCGAGCATCTTATATTTTTTTAAAACCTTTCCTGAAAACGTGTTATAAAACAGTTTTTTAGACTTTGGACTACTGTTGTTAATACTTTCTTTTAAATGATTTTATAATCCTTCACAAGAAATAAGTTTTTTTCCGATAATTTTACTTACCTTTTTTTTCTTTTTTTTTACATTTTTTACTTTTGATTTTGTCGACAACGTTACAGAGTTTTTTAATTTTGCTACTTGTTTATGTAACCTATAAATTTTTTGACGCAATTGTTTATTTTGATTAACAATGTCATTCTTTTCTTGTTCAGCACGTTTCAACATTCTTACTGTTTTGCTTCTTGAACGTAAAATCTTTTTTCGACTTACAATCTGCTGCAGACTGGTAATATTTTTCTTTAAACTATTATCACAATTTATTACTTTTTGGTTTTCATTTTCATTCGTCAAATCGCTGACGTTATTATTAATCGACAATTTTTTTTTCTTAATATTTTTTAGAGGCTTCCCTTTGCTTTTGTCTTCTCTTTCCATGTTCTTTTCTATTTAAATCTCGAATTAAAAGTACTTTTTCTTCTTTTCTTCGGGTTTTCCATCGTTCTCGTTCTTTGGCACGTATACGGGCATCTTCCTCTGGATTTTCGCGTCTTTTTTCAAATCATTTTTTCTTTGTTTTCGGGATTCTACTTCCTTTCTAATACATTTCACCTTTGCCATAATATCATGAAACCTGGAAATAAACACAAAACATAACCTCGAAATGTATAAATAATTAAGAACCAAAAAAGGTAAAAATAAAGATTTGTAAAAGTCTAAAAACACTTAGATCTAAACAAATAATTTGAAAAACTAACATTACCTGTATTTCTGAAAGTAATTGTTCCTTATTTTCAAAAGATTTATAATAGAAATTGACAATTTTAAAAGTTTTGAATTATCAATTATTTATATTGAATATATTTATATATTACTAGCTGTCGTACCTGTCTTAGGCGGGTTTTAGTTTCTACTAATGCATTTAAGGCAGTAGTCTCCTTTATAAGCTTAAAAAAATCGACTTTTTTATTTTGTCTTAAATCTATTTCAAAACTATCCAAGAATATGTCTTTAAAATTTTAGAGGCTAATTTGACATATTTTCGAAGATAGATCAGATTTTGTGACCAATCGTCGAGCACGTGTGAATCCTCGGGCAGACCCCAACGTGCGCGCACCGCCCCTTCAAGGGTTATATTGTTTACCTAACCTTGTATCACCTTGTATCACCTTGTATACACCTGAAAAGGTGTATACACACACTAAAAATTCTAACGAAGCGTTCAATTCGCTTGTGTGGCGCCTAAACCTAAAACACGTCAATTCCGGCTCTAAAATCGTTGAAATAGCGGCAAATTTGGCTGCAGGCATTTTTAACAAGGCCTATGCATCTGTGCTGACCACTATGTAGCTGCTCGATATTGTTATCGGGCAGCAATGCAAAAATTTTGCCGATAATATCGATGCGGAGCGCATAACGAAGGAAAACCGGCGCTCGTTATTTTCGAGCTCGGACAGCTCGACAAGAAGAAAATCTTTGACAAAATGAGTTCTTCGAGGTAGAGGAAGGACTACTATATGGGCCAGGAATAGCTGATTAAAATTTAATTAGTGTAAGTATCTAATTGAGGAAGATTTCGACTATATCAGCAATTAGTGACATCTATTAGACGTCAATTGAACTCTTTGGTTTAGAGTCAGGTGTTATTCTTAAGATAATTATTCCGATATGGTTGTCGGTAAATAATTATATTTTTGAATTTAATTTTTGATCTGAAAAAATAAGCTGCGTGAACGACTGCACTGTGCATCTGTGAGGACTCGAACCCCAGTTAATAGCTGCCTTTCGCGGGATTAACGCCTACCAATGCACCATGCCAACACAGCCTGGACGTTCACGTTTCTTATAATCTCAGATCAAGCCCATACACTAGTCGAAGAGCTGTATAGTTAATGTAGGAAATTATTTGCTGATTAAGAATTTAATTAAGGAAGATTTCGACTATATCAGCAATTAGTGACATCTATTAGACGTCAATTGAACTCTTTGGTTTAGAGTCAGGTGTTATTCTTGAGATAATTATTCCGATATGGTTGTCGGTAAATAATTATATTTTTGAATTTAATTTTTGATCTGAAAAAATAAGCTGCGTGAACGACTGCACTGTGCATCTGTGAGGACTCGAACCCCAGTTAATAGCTGCCTTTCGCGGGATTAACGCCTACCAATGCACCATGCCAACACAGCCTGGACGTTCACGTTTCTTATAATCTCAGATCAAGCCCATACACTAGTCGAAGAGCTGTATAGTTAATGTAGGAAATTATTTGCTGATTAAGAATTTAATTAAGGAAGATTTCGACTATATCAGCAATTAGTGACATCTATTAGACGTCAATTCAACTCTTTGGTTTAGAGTCAGGTGTTATTCTTAAGATAATTATTCCGATATGGTTGTCGGTAAATAATTATATTTTTGAATTTAATTTTTGATCTGAAAAAATAAACTGCGTGAACGACTGTACTGTGCATCTGTGAGGACTCGAACCCCAGTTAATAGCTGCCTTTCGCGGGACTAACGCCTACCAATGCACCATGCCAACACAGCCTGGACGCTCACGTTTCTTATAATCTCAGATCAAGCCCATACACTAGTCGAAGAGCTGTATAGTTAAGCTGTATAGTGTAAGTATCCTAAAAATTGTATTTTTTGGACCTAAAACTTTAAATCGCTTTTTCTCGAATTTTCATTTTCACACGTCATAGAAAGCGGTGCCGGTGCGGTAATATCAAAAAGAATTTTTGTCCAATTGAAAAAAATCAAAGTGTTCTCGCTTCAGTAATTAATTATCTTCTATTTGAACTAAAATAGTTGGACAAAAGTATTATTTAAACTATATTTTTTGCACCTTAAAGTGGATTTTTTTAAAAAAAAGTTAACTTTTTTTTCAAACTTTGAAAAAATTTGGAATTTTTTAATTTCTTCGGTATTTTTTTAGTTCAAATAGAAAAGACACTTATAAAAAGTAAAAAAAAAATTGGTTTGACTGTTTCAGATGCATTGTGCGACCTCCATCACCGGCACCGTTTTAAAAATACAGACTGCAGCGCTCTACAAAAATCGTTGTTACTAAGAAAAATTTAAATATTTTTAAAAAATAAAAGTTGTCTTTTGAAGTTCAAATACAGTAGAATATCACTCAAAAATTTCATTTACCTGAATCATTTCCTTCCCTTTAAAAAAATTTCTGAAAAAACGATTTTTTTTGCCTTCTAAAGAAGACTACTGCCTTAAAGAGGTGTCTGCCAATCGGGAATTTGACTGGGAAAAACTAATATATAGTTTTACCATTAACTATTTCATTAGGAAACTATTACTATTTGAATCAGTAAATGACTTTTCTTATCAAATATTATTTTTAACTTATTCAGATTTACAGAACAAAATTTGTCATTTTGTAATACTTTATGCGTTTGTAGTATTTCAATTAATGTTTTAAAAATTAATCCTAATTTTCCACCAGCTTTTGGAGTTACGTAGAGTCTACACTACTGGCGGAAATTCTGCGACCGCTAACACTTCGAGCTATTAAAAAACACACCCGCACAGAAACAGTGATAATTCCGCTTTTTTAAATTGCATCTAAAAAAAGCTTATTAAATTTCCAATGAAATGACACTATTTTCACTTGTATTACATAAATAACAAGCGAGATATCATGTTATAAACACAAAAAATAATTCTATTTTTTTGGAATTCCTTACCCTGAATTTGTTTTCTTACTCTTGGCAAAATTTAGAAAAGTTGATGAAAGAAAATTGTTACTTTCACAGACTTTTCCTTGTAATTTAAGCTTTAAATAGAAACCAAGAACAGTATAAAATATTAACGGGTTCCCGAGATATTACAAAAAGAGTCGGACCTTGCGAAGCAAAATTTTCAATCATCGTTTTCTCTAGTTCGACATTGAATCAGTTGCGTGACTGTGAAAAAAGTGTCGAAAATGAATTTTACAAAGCACATTCGTTCTGGGATCCATTTTTTAAATATCATCACTCTTTTTGTAATATCTCAGGAACCCGTTAATATTTTTTGCTGTTCTTGGTTTCTATTTAAAGATACGATTACAAGGAATAGTCTGTGAAAGTGACAATTTTTTCCATCAACTTTTCCAAATTTTGTTAAAAGTCAAAGTCAGGGTAAGAAATTTCCAAAAAAATAGAATTATTTTTTTGTGTTTATAACATGATATCTCGCTTTCTTTTTATGTAATATAAATGAAAATAAAGTCATTTCATTGGAAATTTAATAAGCTTTCCAATGCAATTTAAAAAAGCATCTAGCTTAATTTTTGACGAAGTTATCACTATTTTTGTACGGGTGTGTTTTCTAATAGCTCGAGGTGTTAGCGGTCTAAAATTCAAGAAGAAAAATTTCGATTTATAAATAGGAATTTGTTATTTATTTTCAAAGCCATTTCTAAAACATTTATAGAATTCAAAAATAAGAAAATTTTGATTCATAAATTTCAATTTGCCCTAGTGGCGTCTCAAGGACTTTCCATGTTCCAGTGCCCGATGAAGCCAAATTTCAGTTTTATTGATACTATTACTGTACCCTTTATATTGAACATATATATGAGGCAAAATTCCTCAACTGTCCAGGTCAAAAAATCAATTTTTTTTTAAACTTTTCTAAAATGTTACTATTATTATTAGAAGTGTAAATATAAATTTTTTTTGAATTTGATAAAATATTTTTTGAGTTATGGAGTTTCAAAATTTTGATTTTTTTGAAAATATCTTTTTTTCAATTTAATATATTATTGATAAGTAAAATTAATCAAATTTAAAGTATAAATAGTGATTTTTAAAGGGGTTTTCACGGGCTATAAGCTGGTAATGAAAAAAAAGTTGTTTTCTTTCAATTTGATCTTGAAATTCAAGGTCAAATTCTTAATTTCAATATATCTCAAAATCGATGTTTTTTATTTTTTTCTAACCTATCCCAATCGAAAGCTTACCTTTTTTCCTATGAGCCATGTAAAAATCAGAGTGGGACCGTGGAATTTTTTGATGAAATTAATTATAAATCATCATTTTCTATGTAAAATAATGATTTATAATTAATTTCATCAAAAAATTCCACGGTCCCACTCTGATTTTTACATGGCTCATAGGAAAAAAGGTAAGCTTTCGATTGGGATAGGTTAGAAAAAAATAAAAAACATCGATTTAGAGATATATTGAAATTAAGAATTTGACCTTGAATTTCAAGATCAAATTGAAAGAAAACAACTTTTTTTTCATTACCAGCTTATAGCCCGTGAAAACCCCTTTAAAAATCACTATTCATACTTTAAATTTGATTAATTTTACTTATCAATAATATATTAAATTGAAAAAAGATATTTTTAAAAAAATCAAAATTTTGAAACTCCATAATTCAAAAAATATTTTATCAAATTCAAAAAAATTTATATTTACACTTCTAATAATAATAGTAACATTTTAGAAAAGTTTAGAAAAAATTAATTTTTTGACATGGACAGTTGAGGCATTTTGCCTCATATTTTATTTTCTACGTTAAATATGACAATACATACTATGAAATTTTTAAACATTTAAACCTTAAAATATCAATATAGAAATTGTTTGCAAACTCACGTTAATTGATTTTAGAAAATTTTTTAATAGACATCAAATTAATGACGTTTGGCTTAAAAATTCGGATTTATTATTTATATTTTATTTTTATAATGAAAATTAGTTGTATTTATATTAAAAAGTAGCTACGAAAAGTGTCACATCAATTTGACAGAAAATTAAAAAATTTGCATTTTTTGAATTTTGTGAAAAAAGCTATAACTTTTGTTCAGCTTAATATTTTTCAATCATATATGGCTAGGATTTTTAAGTTAGACTATTACCTAAGAGTATGTGAAGTTTCGTTTTAATCAGTCAAGTAGTCTTTGTGTTTATCCCCAGTGAGAAATTGCCAATAGACTTTAATCGGTCCAATATCGGTCCAATATTGGTTGCCGTGCTGGGCGCCGATTGACTACCAATATTGGACCAATATGGGCTGATGCTTGGGATGTAACGGGTTCGCCAAGCATCGGTTGTTAATATTGGTCCAATATTGGCCAAATATTGGCAACCAAGAGAAAAAAATTTTTTTTAATAAATTTTTTTTAATTAAATAATAATAATAAAAAATTAATGTTTATAATTTTTGTTTAATATATTTATTTGTTTAATTATTTATTTTTAATAATTCATGTAAATAATAAATAATTTATTATTTATAAATTATAATTATTTAAAAATGCAGCAGCTATTAGAAAATAGCATTCTGCAAAAAAATTCTATCATTGAAAAATCAATGATAGGCGAGAGAAATCCGCGTCTTTAAATAGATTCGCAGATGATAGACAAGAGATATCCGCGTCATTAAACGGATTCGCAGATATACTCTGGTCTCGCGACGAATTTCTCGATACTTATATACACCGGAGTCGCCGTGTCAGTTGCGAGAACGGTTACAGCGTCCCTCTTTCGGCGAAGATAAGAATTGTCACGTAAACTGCGGGTATAATAAGGCGGTCGGTAAAGCGATTTAGCAGTTTACGTGACAATTCTTATCTCTGCCGCAAGAGGGACGCTGTAACCGTTCTCGCAACTGACACGGCGACTCCAGTGTATATAAGTATCGAGAAATTCGTCGCGAGACCAGAGTATATCTGCGAATCCGTTTAATGACGCGGATATCTCTTGTCTATCATCTGCGAATCTATTTAAAGACGCGGATTTCTCTCGTCTATCATTGATTTTTCAATGATAGAATTTTTTTGCAGAATGCTATTTTCTAATAGCTGCTGCATTTTTAAATAATTATAATTTATAAATAATAAATTATTTATTATATACATGAATTATTAAAAATAAATAATTAAACAAATAAATATATTAAACAAAAATTATAAACATTAATTTTTTATTATTATTATTTAATTAAAAAAAATTTATTAAAAAAAATTTTTTTCTCTTGGTTGCCAATATTCGGCCAATATTGGACCAATATTAACAACCGATGCTTGGCGAACCCGTTACATCCCAAGCATCAGCCCATATTGGACAATATTGGGAGCCTTTATTGGACCGATAATCGGTCTCTTGGCTCCCAATATTGGACCGATATTGGACCGGTGAGAAATTTCTCACTGGGTCCCGGAGAAAATATTTCAAATTTTATGCAATGTAGAGGAGAACGGGGCGAGGCAGACAACGGGGTGAGGCAGCCAATTGCTTTTTATTTCTGCATAATTTTTTTCAAATCGTGCGCTATTGATAATGTAGACTGCTTATGGTAGTTTACTTTAGTTGCTAACAGATGAGCATTATTGCTGCAGCAGTTTAGCAATTACAGTATCATTTATGAAAACAGACTTTTTGGATGTAACTTTTCTAAGAGTTATTTTGGTGATTTTAGTTAATAGAGTTACACGAATAAAATTCTTGTAAAGTGATTTTTAATGCAGAATTTAGTGCTAAAGACGATGGTTTTCTTAAAAAAGTACTCGTGGGGTTAGGCAGCCAACACTAAATTTTTCGTCTTTTTGTGTTGATTTTATTGGTTCTTCGAAATGTTTTCTCTTTTTTTCCTATATCTTTGATGATTTGTTTTGAGAAAATGGAAACTAGAATAGGATTTCTTTTTGGAGGGTTTATTAAATACATATTGAAGAGTAGAAAAAAAATTTTTATTAAAAATTTTATAACAAAATGGCGGCGGTAAATTGCATATAGGAAAAATCGACTATTTTTTTCCTTACCAAAACGGCCGGAAAGGTTTCTTGAAAAGTTTAAGTCCTGGAACAGAAAACAAAGAAATTTTATAATCTATATAATATAAACTAGAAAAGTACATAGGAGTTTTTTTATATCAATTTTTGTAGAAATGGTGCTCTTTTTTAGTAAAATAATCAATTTTTCGACAAAAAATAAAAAGTAAATTGTTTATAAAAATTAAAGTTTACATCCAATTAAAAAAATCCTATGTACTTTTCAAGTTTATATTATATAGATTATAAAATTTCTTTATTTTGTGTTTTAGGACTTAAACTGTTCAAGAAACCTTTCCGGCCGTAAAAAAAATAGTCGATTTTTACTATGAAATTTACCGCCGCCATTTTGTTATAAAATTTTTGATAAAATTTTTTTTTATACTCTTCAATATGTATTTAATAAACCCTCCAAAAAGAAATCCTATTCTACTTTCCATTTTCTCAAAACAAATCATCAAAGATATAGATCTCTTTTTCTGACTCTAGGGTATTGTTACCCCTTAAGTTATGTTTTTTTAACTTTTAAAATAGTTGGCCGCCTCACCCCACGTTTTTGCAAATATGCCAAAATGTGGTCCTTTGGAAAAAGGGTTGTAGAAATTTTTAAGTGCAACCTACGTCAAAATGTTCTATGGCGATTTTGTAGCCAATAAGACAAGCTTTCTAACGCGATATTAAAATTGAAAAAACTTATTTAAATATCTGCTTCGCTAACCAAAATGTAAAATCTTGGCTGCCTCGCCCCGTTCTCCTCTACAGACAAAAGTCTGATCTTATTTATAAAGATAATTTTACTTACCAATTTTAACTATATATTTAATTTTAACTTACCTATAAGATTATTAAATAATAAATAAACTTTATAATTAATAGAAACTTAATAAATAAACATAATTAAAGCTAGGTAGAATCCAAACACTGAATGACATCTATGATATAGTTCTCGTCGGCTGCTCATACGCAACTTGCGCATGCTCGTTTACCCTCAGGGTCAGGAGTTGTGGAACTAAAAAAGCACATTTTTAGCACATTTCAGGTAATGAATTAAATTTTGGAAAATAAAAATTGGTTATATTGTTAGAGATATCTTATATTATATTAAAATGCTTCCTTCGTCCACCAAAAATTTTTCGTTCAACGTTTTCAGCAATATATGAATACTAAAAAAAAAATATATATTATATATATAATATATATAATATATAATATATAATATATATATATATATATATATATATATATATATATATATATATATGGGCAATTCCACGTGAGATTTCAGTCGACCTCTTAAAATCGGCCAAAAATATTTTTTTTCTATTCTGTATTGAAAAAAAACAGATACGTATTTTTTATTATTTTTTTGGAGGCCAAATTTTTGGGTTATGAATTTTCAAAATTTTCGCTTTTTAAATGTAGGTATATTTTTAATGTCAGATAACTCAAAAAATATTGCTTCTTTTCATTTTTTGACAGGAGAAAAAAAGTTTTGTTTTTCTCTCTACTTTTGAATAATCACAACAAAAAATTTTTTTTTCATTTTTTATTAAAAAGTAAAAAAATTTTATAAACAAATTAATTTTTTTTAACTTTGGGTATGATAAATTTTTAATTTTCATTTTTTAAAACATACCTGAAAATGATAAGAAGGTTTTGCAAAAAGTTTCAGAGTGGGCCTGACAAGTTTGATGTGTCCAAAAAAATAATTAAGCTGTCCATGGTGGTCGCACGCACGTGGCACAATGGGATTTTTTTACAATTTGTTATTAAAAATTGTCTAGAGCCTACAAATTTTATCGGATTTTGATTATTATTGAATTTTCAGGCTCTAAACAATTTTTAATAATAAATTGTAAAAAAATCCCATTGTGCCACGTGCGTGCGACCTGCACGAACAGCTTAATTATTTTTTTGGACCCATCAAACTTGTCAGGCCCACTCTGAAACTTTTTGCAAAACCTTTTTATCATTTCCAGGTATGTTTTAAAAAAAAAATTAAAAATTTATCATACCCAAAGTTACAAAAAATTAATTTGTTTATAAAATTTTTTTATTTTTTTAATAAAAAATGAAAAAAAAAATTTTTGTTGTGATTATTCAAAAGTAGAGAGAAAAACAAAACTTTTTTTTTCTTGTCAAAAAATGAAAAGAAGCAATATTTTTTGAGTTATCTGACATTAAAAATATACCTACATTTAAAAAGCGAAAATTTTGAAAATTCATAACTCAAAAATTTGGCCTCCAAAAAAATAATAAAAAAATACGTATCTGTTTTTTTTCAATACAGAATAGAAAAAAAATATTTTTGCCCGATTTTAACAGGTCTACTGAAATCTCACGTGGAATTGCCCATATATTATATATATATATATATATATATATATATATATAATATATATATATATATATATATATATATACTAATTTTCACTTAAAAATCCATTTTAAGACGATTTTAAGGGTTTTTTTTAAAAAAAAATTTTTGAAAAAAAATTTTTTTTACAACCCCTTCCAAGTTTGAAAAATTGATAATGAAAGGGGTATAATATTTATACCCCTTCCAACAATACGTTAATTACTCACACATATGAATTCCTAAGAAAATTCTGAATTTTTAACGACGTTGAAGTCCACAACGTTTATCAACGAAAAAAAATATTTTTTTAAATAGAAGATTTAACTAATATAACAGATATCAAAAGAAAAGTCACAAACACAACAGAAAGCAAATATCAAAACTCAAAATCATAAAAAATTACATTTTTTTACAAACTTAAAATATCAACACTATGTATGCAAACTAGACCAACTTGACAACAACATAAATGTAAAAATTAGAGTTATGAATTGAACAAGGATTTTATTTTTGGAAATGACTCCTAGTGAGTCTCCTAATCATCCTACACAATTTCAAAAAAAATCGCTGCCCGGAAACTCTCAATTTTTTGACCTAAAAAATCAAAAATGGTTTCTTTTTTGCTATGAAATCACCGAGAATTTTAATACAAAACTTTCAAATTTTTCTATTTCCGACAGTAATATTTCTTTTTAAATAACTTCATTCTTAAAAAACAATCATACAATTATTGTTATTTATAAATTATTTATTGAATAATTTTGTTTAAATATTTCAATATTAATTGCCATTTAAAAAAATTGAGTTTACAATTTTCAAAAATAGATGAACTTCAAAAGGCTTTAATTTGAAATTTCATAAACTTTCAATTTTTAATGAATGTAATTAAAAACTTTAAAAAACTTAGATTTTTTCAAAATTTTAATAGTTCAAATTCTTCTTAAAATTAGTTACATTTATCAATATATCGTCGATTGGGTGCAGAAAGATGCCAATTCAGACTAATTAACAAATAGAAATTTTTTTTATACAAAATTTTTTTTTCACACAAATTTTTGTTTATTTAAGTAATATATGTCGATTTTGGTAAAAATTATTTTGAATTTAACAATTACCATTGTTATGAACAATAACATGAACAATAATCAAGTTTCTTTGACATTTGTAAACATTTTATGCATTTTTTAAACATAAAATGTTTATATAATATGTACATTCTTTCAAAAACTTTAAAAATTTATTAGCACAAACAAATTATTTACTTTTTAAACAAATAAATGGCTCTACTTGATTATTGATAACTAGATTATTGTTCATGTAATTGTTAATAACAATGGTAATTGTTAAATTCAAAATAAATTTTACCAAAATCGACATAGATTACTTAAATAAACATAAATTTGTCTGCAAAAAAAAAATTTTTTATAAAAAAGTACAATAGTTATCTATTTGTTAATTAACATTGTTTGCAACAATTTAAATAAATTGTATTATACATTATTATTTGTCTGGTGGTCATGCTAGACTAATTTAAATTGATTCCAATCATCTGCAACGAAAAAATTAAAAAATTAACATGATTTTTTCTAAAAATATTGTAAATTATTAACTTTGAATAACAAAAAAAATATAAACAATTTAAAATTCAAAAATTGGTTTAGAGGAATCTCTTAGAAATTTTATTCCCTTCAATTTAAGACGAAATCCATGAAAATCCGATAAAATTTGTAGGTTCCAGACAATTTTAAACAGTAAATTGTAAAAAATTCCAATGTGCGCGGGGCGAGTTTAACGTCATCATATAAAGCTCTAGAAAGCTGCAGTTTTTAATTAATAACATTTTTCTAATTGAGGTTTTTTTTTCTCGAAACGGTTTTACACTCGGAGACATTTAAGGAATAGAATAAAATTTTAATTTTTTTGTTAGGACGTGAAGAACATATTTGTTTATTAACATTTTATAAACAAATTATATAAAAAATTATAAAAAATAAAAAAATTTAAAAACAAAAAATATATTCAAATAGTACAATCCAAGACGAAAAAACCCATATTTTAATTTCAAAATCCGTCAACTGGAACTCGAGAAAAAAAATTTTTAATTAAGCAGTACTAAAAAATTCAACTAATTAATTACTAATTAAATTTTGAAACTCTGCACTGCACTAATTATGGGACGATGATTTCTTGTATGTACGGGTGTCCCAAAATGAATGTACCTATTATGAGACATTTATTTAATTCAATAAGTAATTAGAATTCTATTGACTTATCTCAATAATTTGAATATTAATTATAAAAAAAAAATACAATAAACAAATTCTGGTTTAATAAATAATTATAAAACTAATTTTTCTGGTAGAAAATTAATGCGAAAATACTGAAAATATTTGAGGTTATGTTTGCTGTATATTTCCTGTGTGTCTAATAATAGGGACATGCAAATAATAACCCACACAGCACATGATATTTCCTAAATATTTCCTGAATATTTCACTGAAAGATTGAAATATTTCAGTGCAAGGTTCTTGAAATATTGCTGCAAATTGAAAATGTCCGCCTACGTGAAATATTGATGTGAAAGTTTAGAAAATATTTCATTGAAATATTCCTGCAATATTACACATGACGATTCTGCAATATTCTGAAAATATTTCATAAAATTAAGAAATTTGTTAAACACCTGAAACCAATAGGAATTTTCTGAAATATTTTAAAACCCATAGGATATAGTAAGCCAAAAACTACTGCGGAGCTCTACAGGCCATAGAAACTGAGTTCGACCAGTGCGCATAATTAAAGTTGGAAATTTCCAAAAAATTTTCTAAACTTTCGCGTCAATATTTCGTATAGGCGGACATTTTCAATTTGCAGCAATATTTCAAGAACCTTGCACTGAAATATTTCAATCTTTCAGTGAAATGTTCAGGAAATATCATGTGCTGTGTGGGAAGTGTACCTAATGTGAGACGGCAGTCTGACGAAAAACCTGGCTTACCTTAATTTAAAAGCTAAAATGCAATTAAACATTTCTTATTAAAATAAATGCTATACACAAATAATTTTTCTTATAACGTGTAAAATTTTTTGAAATAAGTAGAAATTTCGTATGACCAATTTTAATTGCACTTATTTTATTTTTTGTAATACTGTCTTATAATAGGGACGAAATTGTAAATTGTCCCATAATTGGGACCTTTACCTTATATTTCTTATTTCTTAATCATAATTCTTAACAATTAACAATTTTCTAATATTTTTTATAAATAAAAAGCATACAAATTTGTATAATTTAGATCAGTCAAACGAAGTTTCTTATAAAAAGCGTATAAAAAACAAAATTTATTTGTTAATCATAACTTTTAAAAAATTTTTTAATTTTCTAATTTCAAATATTATTTTATTATAAATCATGAAAAATACCTGCATATTTTCTATTTGTCAAACAATATTTTCTAAAGAAAGAAAACAAAACATGCAAATAATAAGTGTACCTAATGTGAGACGGCAGTCTGACAAAAAACCTAGCTTATCTTAATTTAAAAAGTAAAATGCAAAATAAAATAAAATGCGCAGTAGTGCTCTATCAACATTAGGCATGCGCAGTAGTGTTCTGTCAATGTCACGCATGCGCAGTAGTGTTCTGTGAATGTTACGCATGCGCAGTAGTGCTCTATTAATATTAGGCATGCGCAGTAGTGTTCTGTCAATTAATTATGTGTTATGTATTATGACATAATTATGTCACGCATGCGCAATTGTGTTCTATCAATGTCACGCCTGCGCAGTAGTGTTCTATCAAAGTTACACATGCGCAGTAGTGTTCTGTCAATGTCACGCATGCGCAGTAGTGTTCTATCGATGTCACGCATGCGCAGTAGTGTTCTATCAATGTCACGCCTGCGCAGTAGTGTTCTATCAATTAATTATGTGTTATGTATTATGACATAATTATGTCACGCATGCGCAGTAGTGTTCTGTCAATATCACGCATGCGCAGTAGTGTTCTATCAATGTCACGCATGCGCAGTAGTGTTCAATCAATGTCACGCATGCGCAGTAGTGTTCTATCAATGTCACGCCTGCGCAGTAGTGTTCTATCAAAGTTACGCATGCACAGTAGTGTTCTATCAATGTTACATTAATTAATTAATTCTTAATTATTGTTTAAATGCAATTACCAATAAACAAAATATTTCACTTTTTAGTGATAAATTTTAAACAAATATAGTTTTTTAACAAGTGATCACACATAAATTTCATTTATTGCAATTAAGAGCTTATTTTGTCACCTTTCAAACACTTTTTTAAAAATTATTGTACGCTAATTTTTAAGAAAATTATCGTTTTTTGTTTTAAAAAATAGCCAATTTATAATTATAATAACTATAATTCTATTACACTGAAGTCTTGGTTATACGGAAATTGGTTATACGGAATGTGATGGCGCTGAAACGGGATGAGGGGTGAAGGGAAGGGTCGTGCTTGACTCGATGATGTCAGTAGCGCACTTATCACTGGATCCTTTTTTTCCCCTTGATATAACCTAACCTCAAAATTGTTAGTGAGCTATCAGACAATATTAATTAATTTATTTGTCTACAAATGTAATTTAATAAATTCAAATTATCAATTTTACACTATATTAATAAATTTCAAAGATATTAAAAAAAAATTAGCAGGCGATTCTATTTCAACCGAGGGCAAAAAGAATCTTCGTACTGTCCTGCATATTTATACTTTTTCGTCAAGGTGACCTATTTGGATTATACGGACACACACCCGAGTTGTCCGTATAACCAAGACTTCAGTGTATTTCTTTAAATATTTTATTGTTAGCTGTGATTTTTTAATTTGAACTAGATAATTGAGTTTCTCAGATATTTTTTTATCTGTACTAAAATTAATTCAAGTGTTAAATAATCTAATTTTTTTTGTTTAGTTTCCAGTCCACATGAAACTATCTATCTGAATTTAGTTTCAGTTCAACTCGTAAATAAACTCAGTTTGTTAATTAATAATTAATAATTAATAATTAATAAATGAATAATTAATAATTTTTTAATTAATAATTTTCAAATAATTATTTTCATTTGAATATTATATTATTATATTTAATTTGATTTTAATTAAAATATATGGAAATAGACATAAATATGTGATTTGTGTATATGTAGAAGTATACATGTGTATGTGTGAGTATAAATATGTAAGTGTTTTGTGTATATATGTATATATTTTGTGTTTATGGTTGACTATATTATTATTACTAAAAGATTGTTAATAAAATATATATAAAATGAAGACCGGTCTGTCTGTATCATTTATAATAATAATAGTTTGAAATTGTAACAATAATAAACAATATACATTGAAAAAAAATTTAATTTTTAAAGATTAAATTATTAATAAGTACGAATATGATTTGTGTGAGTAAATACAATAAAAAATCTCTAATCATTTATAATTAAGTTAGTGAAATACAAACAGCTATTTATATTCTCATTATAATTATATGAATTAAACAAAAGTTTAATATTAAATAAAACATCTTCTATTACAAGGTAAAATACATTATTAATTATTTTTAAATAACTTTAAAATTTTTTAATTTGACATTTCATTCGATTGTTTATAATGTTTATTATTTAATACTATTTTATTACTTCAAAGAAAATTTTTATTACAAACGCTCAAAATTTATTAAATTTCTTAATGTGTGTAAATTATGAAGAAATAATTTTGTTATTTCATTTCCTTAATTATTAATTTATTAATATTCTCATATAAAATATATTATATATTTATTACAAATTATCATTATAATAATATTATAATAAAATTATAATAATTAAAATATTTATAAAAATTATTATTTAAACAATTATGGAAATTGGAAATATTTAATAATTTTTTAAAAATAATATTTTCAAATTTAATAATAATAATAATCACATTATTAATAAGAAAAATATTAACTTCATGCACAATTTTTATTTCTCAATAACAATATTGTTCCCAAACATATTTTTTTTTAAAAAACCATTACATATTTTCATTATTCAATCCCAAGTAGAAAAATTAACGTTAGCTAATGCTACTAGCGTAAGACTAACATTAACTAACGTTAGACACTAATTTCGATTTTTTTTTTTTTTTTTGCTTAGGGACTTTTGGGAAATCTGCTTACAGATACCTTGGATTCCGCACTCCAAGGTTATGTGGGGTTGGTATGACAATTAAAAAAAAGAAAAATAAATGTAAATTTAATAAACTGGCGACCTACTGCCAGCCCGACCCACTAAAACCCGTAACCCTTCTTCTGGAGCCCTTTACCCTCCTTTGGAACTGTCGTAAGACTTTAGCCTTCGAGGGTGGCGCTCCAACTCTGTCGCTATTGCGACTTTCTGCTTTTCTCTGCGGTCATCCTGCGTTAATAGTTAAAAATTTAAAACTATTTCAATATAAAAGCGGAATTAACAGCACAACAATAATTAAAAATAACAAATGTGTAATTAAGTGTAAAAAGTCAAAAGATAAAAAAAAAAAACTTTATGAAAACATAAAACTGTACAAAGTAAATTATTATTATTATTATTATTATTATTATTATTATTATTATTATTATTATTATTATTATTATTATTATTATTATTATTATAATTTAAAATATTCTTTATTACACAGAAATAAAAATATTTGTAAATAAACATAAAAAAATAAATTATTATAATTAGAAAAAAATAATTAATAAAAACAAATAAAAATAAATAAATAAAATATAAACCGAGCGAGCGTTAGCGAGCGAGGAAAATATCGCTAGTATGTAATTAAATATCATTTAAATGAAGAAATAAAAACAAAAATTAACGAAATCCAGATAGTTTTTATCTAGCTACTACTCAAATAATCAAAAGTGCCCTGTTTCTGGAGAATCACCCATATCAGAACAATTCTGTGAATCTGTATTAAAACTGTATTGTGGATCTAGAACAATTAATATAACCTCAAGGCAATTACTAGATTGGATTAGGAATTCTCCTTTTTCTGTCCAAAATACTTTATATTATTTGCGTAAATAAGAATACAATTTTAAATTTTTTGTATTAACATTGTATTTTCAATAAATACTTTCCAATAAAAACCAACTTCTTATTCACACGAATTTGAAAATAAATATCTAAACTTTCCATTAGTCAAATTTATAAATATTTCAACAATTATTATTATCTTTAAAAAGATTTTCTAAAGACGTAACGGGCAGCTGTAAATCCATGATTTTAACTTTTGAACTATGACCATCCCAATCGCAGGCCTTCGTAATAACCGGACCCAATACTTTTAAAAATTCGGTTTCAGTCACGGGACTATTTGCTAATTTACAGCGCTTTGTTATATAGTCTGTTAGTAGATATACAGGGAGGGTTCTAGACACAGATCCCTGCACCGACATGTTACCGACACTTTTAGCCCAGACTCAAACCTCTTAGCCAAGACTCAAACCATGGGGGGGATATTCAGACTGTTATGCTGAGCCGGATATGACGTCATACTTTCTAGAATTTTCGGGGGGGGATATTAAGATCATGATGCAAATGTGATTCTTGTAATTTATCTAATTTCTTGGAATTATAAAACAATCCTAGAATTTTCCATAGGGGTTGATGACTCAGAATTTTGGAATTTTTTATTGGTATTTCCTGTTTTTGTTTTTTGCAGGGTGCATTCTTTAACGATGACGCATAATTTCTTTGCTTTTTCGCAAAATAGGGTTGATGACTCATTATCATTGGAATTTCCTGTTTTTGTTTTTTTACATGGTGCATTCTTCAACGATGATACATAATTTCTTTGTTTTTCGCAAAATAGGGGTTGATGACTCAGAGTTTTGGAATTTTTTATTGATGACTCATTATCATTGGTATTTCCTGTTTTTGTTTTTTTTACCACAATTCTAAGAAAACCATAATTAACTTGAAGTAAAATTAGTCATAATTTGTGTATATAAAGAAGGCAATTTTTCTTAACAAAATCATTCCTGCAGTTTAAGTTGTTCAATCAACATATCAGAAAAACATCGTGAAATTCAAGTGCGCTTTAACATCTCGTTTTAAAAAAATCGCTATAGTTAAAAGTTTAATTTTAGTCTGATCGGAGTTAATCATTGTAGTGAAAAAAAATTGACAGTTTCAATACAAGTGATAAAAATGAATTTGGATAAATTAAATGCAGGAATTAAAGTTGTGGAAAGTGATAAAAGCTCAAGTTATTGTAAAAATTTTGTAACAATTATGAACAATGCTTTTAAAACATTAAGTAAAAAAACTACAACAGAGGAATTAAATTTTTGGATAAATAATAGTGTAAAAAACATTAGATTACTGAATAAATTGTTAAGAAATGGATCTGTGTCATGTGGAGAGAAAAAAAAGATTTTGTCAACTATTGGACTATTGAAAGCAAATAGCAGAAAGTTTAAAAAACTAAGAAGAACAGGAACTGGTTTATTTAAAAAGGATGAGAGATGGATCAGGTGGGAAGAATTAGAGAATGCTTTTAAGAATCGAATTAGAACAGGTGTAGTTATTAATTTAAAACATAAAAATATATACAGTTTTCTCAGTGATGCAAAGAAAATGATCATTTCTCGATTAAAAAATGCATTTAAAAAGATGGGAAACATGAAAGTTAATGTTGTTCTTGCGGCAAATTATACTGTTTTAGAAGAAGGTGAGGAAATTGAAGATATTAAATATTTCAATACTAAAAATTTAAAAATTTTAGAATCAACAAACTTTGATGAATGGTTTGATCATAAAATTCGTGAAAAACTTTTTGTTAAGATTGATGATTTTCAACAAAAAAAGTCAGGTTGGTCTTTAAATGAAATTATAAATTTAAGTGTTAATATAAATAAATATGTTCCTCTTGCGGCTGGATACTCAACTTTTATAAGAATGCCAAAATTTATAATCGATAAAAGAGCTGTTATTAATGTTAAAAATTTTGATAAATACTGTTTTTTATGATCTATCATTGCACAACGTTTTCCAGCGAATAGTCACGTAGATTGTACAAGTTCGTATCCTCACTTTAAAGATACTGATTTAAAGTTTGATGATTTTGAATTCCCCATTTCTCTCAGCGATATTCCAAAATTTGAAAAATTAAACAATTTAAGTATTAATGTGTACGGAATTGATAAAAGCAGTAATAAAAAGAATGAAATTGTTCCACTTTATTTAAGTAAAAACAAATCAGATGAACCTACTTATCACTTATTAATGATTGAAAATACAGAACTTGATTTAGACGATGATGATGATGATAATAATTTTCAAATTAACAAAGTTTATCATTTTGCATTAATCAATAATTTATCTCGTTTAGTAAAATCTCAAATAACAAAAGATCGAAATCGAACCATACTTTGTGATAGATGTTTATGCCATTTTAAATATGAAAAATCATTTAATAATCATAAAATTGATTGTGATAAAATAAACATGTGTCGAGTAATTTTACCTAAAGAAGAGGATAAAATTTTAAAATTTAAAAATTACAGAAATAAAGAAAATGTCCCCTTTGTCGTTTATGCCGACACTGAAAGTCTCTTAGAACCTATAGCATGTACACACACAAACACATCAACATACCAAAAACATATCCCGACAAGTTTTGCTTTCTATGTACATTGCAATTTTAATGAATCTCTTTCAGAATTTAAATCATATCGAGGTCCAGATTGTGTTGATTGGTTCATGGCTGGATTAAAACAATTAGCTGAAAAAGCAAACTCTTATTTTACAAATATTATTCCAATGGAAAATTTAACTATTTTACAACAAATTCAATTTGACACAGCAACAGTTTGTCATATTTGTGAAAAACCTTTTGAAAATGATGACATTAAACACCGCGATCATTGTCATTTCACGGGAAAATATCGTGGTCCAGCACATCAAGGTTGCAATGTAAATTATAAAGATTCGCATGTAGTTCCCATAATTTTTCACAACTTGTCAGGATATGATGCACATTTCATTATTAAAGCTTTAGCAACGTCTTTTGAGGGTGAAATGAAACTGTTGCCAATAAACAAAGAAAAGTACATTTCATTTTCAAAATATGTGAAGGGTACCAAAGTAGTATTAAGATTTCTTGATTCATTTAGATTTATGCCCAGCAGTTTAGACAAATTATCCTCCTATCTTGAAAATGATGAGAAAAAAATTACTAAAAAGTATTGTAAAAATATGGACGAGTTTAATTTATTGACAAGAAAATGAATATTTCCTTACGAATATGTTAGTAGCTGGGAAAAATTAGAAGAAGGTCAATTGCCTCTAAAAGATTCTTTTTACTCTAAATTGAATGACTCACATATTTCAGACGAAGACTATGAACATGCTTGTAATGTATGGAAAACGTTTAATTTAAAAACAATAGGAGAATACTCTGACTTGTATTTACAGACTGACGTTTTACTACTTGCTGATATTTTTGAAAATTTTAGAAAAACTTGTTTTACAACTTATAACTTGGACGCGTTACATTACTATACTGCCCCAGGATTGGCATTTGACGCTATGCTAAAGTACACAGACATAAAACTTGATTTGTTGACAGATGTAGAAATGTTGCTTTTTATTGAAAAAGGTATAAGAGGTGGAGTTTCACAATGCTCGAACAGATACGCGAAAGCTAATAATAGATTTATAAAAAAAGATTTTAATCCCCTAATACCAGAATCTTACATTATGTATTTCGATATAAATAATCAGTATGGTGCTTCTATGAGCGAAAGCTTGCTTTATACAGATTTTGAATGGTTTGAAAATTATAGCAATGACTTTTTCTTGAATATTCCAGATGATTCTCCTGAAGGATATATTCTTGAAGTAGATTTAGATTATCCAACTCAACTTCATGATTCACATAAAGACTTACCGTTATGCCCTAAACATTTCATACCTTCTCTCCCAAAATGTACAATTCCTGAATTAATTCCAAATTTATTACCAAAGAAGAACTATACAATTCACTATAGAAATTTAAAGCTATATTTATCTTTGGGAATAAAATTAACTAAAATACATAGAGTTTTAAAATTTAAGCAAAAGCAGTGGTTAAAACCCTACATTGATTTAAATACCGAGCTTAGATTTATAAATATTTATTATATTATATTATTTATAAATATTTATTTTTTATTAATTTATTGAGATGAATAAAACAAAGGTATACTTTAACAAACCAATTTACATAGGATTCACTATTTTAGACATATCAAAAATAATAACATATGACTTTCATTACAATTACATTAAAGAGACTTTCAGTGATTCTGCAAAATTACTCTACACAGATACTGACAGTCTTGTTTATCACATCACAGTACCAAATTTTTATGATTATATTAAAAGAGATTTACATAAATTTGATACATCCGATTATCCTGAAAACAACATTTATAATATACCACTTGCAAATAAAAAAATCCTGGGTCTTATGAAAGACGAAAATAACGGTAAAATTGTAGACGAATTAATAGGTTTAAGATCAAAACTATATGCATTCAAGTTATGGGGTGATGAGGAAGCTAAAAAGAAAGCAAAAGGGGTAAAATATTCAACTTTAAAAAAATAGGTTTCGATGATTTTAAGCATACTCGAAAAGATCCATTCCATTGTTTGATTATGTCGCTTGCTTTTCTCTAGTTGACGTTTTGCAGAATTTGCATCATTTACAGCTTTTGCTATGCTAGCTGCTCCCCCTGCTAGAGCCCCTGTTGGACTTAAACCTGCAAACAAAGGAATAAGAAAAGGTAAAATTCCTCCCACTTTAGAAGGTATCGGTAAAACTCGAGGTTTATTAATTTTTCGCTTGCCACCAGCAATTTTAACTGCCAAAGGTGCACCTTCAAGTGCTGATTTAATAGTAGACTGTGCATTTTTATCTAATTTCATAGATTTTTTCGCTGCGGTTACAATCTTTCTCAATGTTGATTTTTTATTTTCCCTCTTTTTCTTCATATTTTCTTTTGATTTAATTCCCATGCCCAATTTTGATTTGACCTTCATTGCATTTGTTATTGCGTAAGCTGCAGCTCTTTCACTATAATTTGCGTCAGGAGCAAACACATGATGCCAAGCTTTGTCAGCAAGTACTCTATCAGCTGCGTTTCTCGCTTCTACACTTTCCCTATTTTTTGAATAAGAAATATCGTGCTGTTTACAAGCAGCATTGAGAGGGTTGATTCCTGGATCACCTCGTGCTAATCTTTTCGCCAATTTTGTTCCTGGACCACAGTATTGATAGCCAGGTATATGAAGTTCGAAAGGTAATTTATTGATAATTTAATTCAAAAAACCTCGACCTCCTCTTACTCTTTTCGAATGATCTAACAAAAAAATTATGACAGTAATAGTCAATTATCACAGTAATAGTCAATTATTCCAGTTGCCTCCGACAGTAGGGCCTAACGTAGACCTTGCCCAAAGCATGAAAGAGTTAACTATCGACACAAAATCTCAAACATCTCCTAAGAAACTAGACCTAGCAGCATGAAGGAGTTAATTATAGACACAAAATCGCAAACATCTCCTAAAAAACTAGACCTAGCAATCAAATACTGTAAAGTACCATGGACCTCATTATTGAACTTGCATGCAAACGTTACAAGCGTCTACAGTGAACTGACATTGATACTATTAAAAACCTTGTATTTATAGTTTTAACCTCAATTATCGTAAGAATGGAGTTTGAAGCACAATCGATTAAATTGCCAGTCTACAATTTTGACACTCTTGTTCAAGATTGTAATAAGAAAACAGAAAATCGTCATGGAAATTTATTGCCAAATAGTGTGAGAGCAATATTTTGTGGACCGTCAAATTGTGGAAAGACAAATGCTTTACTTGCTCTTTTAATACATTTCAATGGATTACGATTTGAAAATGTTTATGTGTACTCAAAATCGTTATATCAACCAAAATACAAATTTTTAGAAAACATTTTGCAACCAGTAGAGGGTGTTGGCTACTTTCCATTTAATGAACATGTTGATGTTGTAGAACCAAACAATGCGTTACCAAACTCAATATTTATATTTGATGACGTAGCATGTGAAAAATAAGATAATATTAAGGCCTTTTTTGCTATGGGAAAACACAAAGCTGTGGATTGCTTTTATTTATGTCAAACATATGCGCGCATTCCAAAACATTTAATACGTGACAATGTTAATTTACTAGTTTTATTCAAACAAGATGAAATGAATCTTAGACATATTTATGATGATCATGTAAATACTGATATGACATTTATGAAATTTAAAAAACTTTGCAACTCTTGTTGGAAAAATAAGCATGATTTTATAGTGATTGATAAAGATCGTGATATTAATGAAGGTAGATATAGAAAATGTTTTGATTGTTTTATAAAATTAGAGAAATTATATTCCTTATAAACAGTTTCATTCAAGACATTGGTCTATCAACATGTCTTCTACACACTTGAAACATTTGCGAAAACAAAAAGATATTCTTGGTCAAATTGCAAAAGCCAGTGATGCTATTCGACGAAAGCATAGACTGATGAAATTGGGCAAGGAAGAAATTGAACAGACTTTAAATAATACCTTTAAACCTATAGTGACACCAATTCAGAAATTAGTTGACGACATTGAAATTGTTAAACAAATTCGACCAGTAAAAATTGAAAGAGAGGGAGACCTTCCCTTAGAGTTTGAAGAAGAAGATGAAGAAGTTAAGAGAGAGAATGAATCATTTTTAAGAGATGACTTATCATTTGCAACAGCTGCTGATGATGACGATAACGGTGATGATTTTGATGATGATGATGGAGATGGAGATAAATCAGAGAAAGATGGTGCTATTTTATATCTTCAAATGTTGGATGAAAAGGAAAAAGATTTAGATCCTTCATATGGAGTTCGTAAATTATCTAAAGGGCAATTAATGATTGGTAATTCAGGAATAAAGTTTGAACAAAATAATATTAGTGTAGGTAATAAAACATATCCTGCAACGAAAGGTTTACTTGAGCTTTTATTCAAAAAAGTTCCAGAAGAAGCTGTTTTAAGTGTAGTTGATCAGGAAAATTATAAAAATATTGTAACATCAACTAATGCTCATAAAAAATATTACAAAACAGATGGCGCTGTTAGAGATAAAAAGAGTTTAAAATATTTAAATTATATAGCAGTACATTCTGGTGAAGGTTTAATTCCAGAATATATGACTCAACAAGAAGATGCAAAAATTGATTATGTTTATTGGGATAATCCTAATGAATTGATTGATCGTTTAAGATTGCTCTTGGCATCTCAAGCAGCTGGAAATCCCAGTCATTAGAATGAGATTATATCAATTATTGAAGAGTTGAGAGAAGCTGGAATTGTTTATTAATTAACAGTTGTAGAAATTTTTATCATTTTCATCATGAGTATCGACATATTCGGACGTCAGTTTAAAAGCACAGAAACTTCAAATCGAGGTCCACCAGGAATTGGTTTTAAGTTGACTGCTGAAGGAGATTTTAATATTGAAAATAAGAAACTTTGTAACGTAGCTAATGCTGAGAGCAACGATGATGCAGTAAACTTGAATACTGTAAACAAAGTTATTGAATCTAAAGCGAACGCCATCTATGATGTAATCGGTTCTGTAAGAAATGATATAAATGACAATGTTGTAAAGATTTTAGATTTAGAAGATTTGATAAAAAAATATTTTTAAAATCTAAGAATCAGTATTGAAAGAAATATAGAGATGATGTCTACCAACAAAGACATTATTTTACAATTAGACAGCAGACTGCGCACACTTGATGGTAATTAGCAATGGAGGATCAAAAACTACAGTTGGTGAAAGAGTTACATAAACCAGCGAGAAAAAATTATAAGCGAAGAAGTGTTGACATTCGAGGTTTCGACGAGACTTGGCAAGCTGATCTTGTTGAAATGCAACCTTATGCGAGAGAAAATAAAGGATACAAGTACCTGTTAACCGTCATTGATACATTTTCAAAGTTTGCCTGGGCTGTTCCAGTAAAGTCCAAAAAAGGTGAAGATGTGACTGCGGCAATGAAATCTATTTTAATTAAAAAACGCATACCGAAAAATTTGCAAGTAGATAAAGGAAAAGAATTTTATAATTCACATTTTGGAAGTCTTATTAAAAATTATAACAAATTTAAAGTTGGAGATAGAGTACGTATAAGTAAAGTTAAACATGTTTATGAGAAAGGTTATACACCAAATTGGTCTACAGAAATATTTACTATAAGCGATGTAAAAAATACTAATCCAATAACATATATCTTGAAGGATTATCAGGAAAATCTAATAAGTGGATGTTTTTACGAGCAAGAACTTTCTAAAGTTAAATATTCAGATGTATATTTAGTTGAAAAAGTATTAAAAAAACGAGGATCTAATGTATTTATAAAATGGTTAGGTTTTGATAATTCTCATAACAGTTGGATAAACGAATCTGAATTATAATGTATTTGAGAAAGGTTTAAAATAAAAATAAATTGAATTGTATGCATTCTTGTATTTATTTATCCTCTCTTTACAATAATTTACCATTTATACATTGAATATTTGACATTTATTGAATAGCTTCATTTGATATTTGTTTACAGTGAAATGTGACAAGTTCCAGCAATAATGTCTCTAAATTTAAAACATTAGTTCTTCCCATCACTTTTTGAAGTATTCTACTGTAATGTTTTTTAATAAAATCCGTAGCATGTTTTGTAGACTTTACATTATTTTTAAAGATTAATTCTGCAAAAAACTTTACAATTATATCTTTAGTATACTGCAAATTGAATTTTGATAGCTCTACATATTTTTGTTCAACACAAGGAATAAGTTCATTAAAAATTGCAAATGAAGTTTCACTAAATGTAAATGATTGATCTAAACGCTCAATTGATATTAAACGATATGTAACACTAAAACGTATTGTAAACGTTTCACAATCCAGCACTGTTGCATCACAATCTCCGTTGAAAAATCGCATGATATGTTTTACTGCATCACACAATAGGTGCCATTCTTGAAGCTCCAAAGACAATGACACTCGTGGATGGCTGCTTCTTAGTTGAATTTTAAGTATTATATTCCCATTTATGTGTAGTTCTGCTCCAACGACAACTTGCTTTGTAAATGATGGATTCAAGTTGTAAATTTTTGATAATAACAATTCTCTGCATGGTAAATATGACATTTTATGTCTTCTACTGGTCAACTCCCTCAGGAACAAACTCTATCTGATTGTAAGGTCCTCCACGATTTCTTAAATATACACCACCTCTGACAGCTTCAGCTTTTAGACTGTTGAAAAGATTTGCATCCTCTTTAATTAATTCTAGCATTCTTGGTGGTAGGAAAATGTTGAATTCATTATTTATTTCAGCAAAAATTTTCGGACCAAATTTCGTATCAATTTTTCGAATGTCTGTTACTTTATAGAATGCATCGATGATTAACTCCTTTGTTGTTTTGGTGACAAAGACTTTGCTTGCTTTGTTTAACTTATCAAAATTCATTTTTATCACTTAAATTTAAATTTTCAAATTTTTTTATTAAAATATTTAACTGCGACCTTGCTTCAATTATACTTTTAACTTTATGTATTTCTTGAATTAATTTGTTCAAGCGCACTTGAATTTCACGACGTTGTTCTGCTAATATGTTCATTAACCAACTTAAACTGCAGGAATGATTTCGTTTATAAAAATTGCCCTCTTTATATACATGAGATATGACCTATTTGACCTTCAAGTTAATTATAGATTTCTTGGAATTTCGTTAACCCTTTCGTGCCTCCGGTACATATATGTACCACTTAGAAAATTTTATGTAATTCTTTTAAAAATTAACCAATTAATTTGCACTAAATTGCTTTCTATTCCGAATGGATGTGGCTACAATTAAAAAAATTGTAAATTACAAAAAGTTGTAATATTTATTTTAAACAATAGAATAAACATTGACTGTTTAAAAAAAAACAGTGCACTGAAAAAAATGTTCTGGTTGATATTACCAGAAAACCTGTTTTTAACTAGAATTTCGTGTTAAATATGCCCTAACTAGATTTTTTCTGGTTAGGTTAACCAGAATTCTAGTTAATTTAACCAGAATTCTGGTTGTTTTAACTAGAATATCGTGTTAAATATACCCTAACCAGAACTTTTTTTTCAGTGTGATGTAACAAACTATACATTTCATTAACAACACTTTGTTTTTTATGTTTTTGGGGTCGTTGATTACGAATCTTAAGTCAAATTTAAAAATTTTAAAATGGTGGATCTAATATGGCTGACAAATTTTTAAACAAATTTCAAATATTTTTAAATTTTATCAAAATTGCTTCCAAATTGTTACTTGGGGATTTTCGGGGTCACTGATTACAAATCCGATGTCAGTTTTTCAAAATTTAAAATGGCGAATCCAATATGGCGAAAAAGATTTTAAAAAATTGCTTGAAATTGGGTTCATATTGTTACTTGGGTGGTTTTCGGTGTCGCTGATTGCAAATCGGAAGTCAGATTTAAAAAATTTTAAAAATTAAAAATGGCGGATCCAATATGGCGGAAAAGATTTTTAAAAATTTCGTAAATTTGCTTCACTATTGTTACTCGGGGGTTTTCGGGGTCGCTGATTACGAATCCGATGTCAGTTTTACAAAATTCAAAATAGCGGATCCAATATGGCGGATGAGATTTTAAAAAATTGCTTGAATTTGCGTCAATATTGTTACTTGGGGGTTTTAAGGGTCGCTGATTACGAATCAGACGTTAGATTTAAAAAAAATTTTAAATTGAAAATGTCGGATCCAATATGACGGACAAGATTCTAGAAATTGCTTCTATTTGTTTCAAGACTGCAACTCGCGGGTTTTTGGAGTCGCTGATTACGAATCTGATGTCAGTTTAAGTTTTATTGATAAAATAGTAGAAACAACATAATCCATGCTGAATTTTGTAGAAAATATGTTTTTAAATCCACAAAAAATTGCCAAGTGAAAAGATTAATTTTCATAATTTTTAATAAAACTCTTTATTTGTACCATTGTACACTATTCTGGTGTATCGAAATTCATTTGTACAATTTTGTAACTAATTTCAGATCATATTTTTATTCTAAATTTTTTGTATAATTTATTTTTTATATAAAAATTAGAATCTGAAATATTAATAAAATTTAAAACTAAAATTCTCTCCGTACTTAACGACCTCAAAAACTTTTATATTAGATCCGACATTTTGATTTTAAAAAACTAAAATTAGATTCGTAATCAGTGACCCTTAAAACCCCCAAGTACCAGTTTTAAAACAAATTCAAACAAAGGTTTGAAAATCTCGTCCGCCATATTAGATCCGCCATTTTGGATTTTGAAAAACTGATATCGGATTCGTAATCAGCGGACCCGAAAACGCCCAAGTAACAATATTGAATCAAATTCAAGAAATTTTTTGAAATCTTGTCCGCCATATTAGATCCTCCATTTTGAATTTAAAAAATTTTAAAAATATGACTTCTAATTCGCAATCAGCGTCCCCGAAAACCCCTAAATAACAATATTGACGCAAGTTCAAGCAATTTTTTTAAATCTTGTCCGCCATATTGGATCCGCCATTTTGAATTTTGAAAAACTGACATCGGATTCGTAATCAGCGACCCCGAAAACCCCTGAGTAACAATATTCAAGCAAATTCAAGCAATTTTTTGAAATCTTGTCCGCCATACTGGATCCGCCATTTTGATTTTTAAAAATTTTTTAATTTTGACTTCTGATTCGCAATCAGCGACCCCGAAAACTGCCAAGTAACAACATTGACGCAAATTCAAGTAATTTTTTAAAATCTTGTCCGCCATATTAGATCCGCCATTTTGAATTTTGAAAAACTGACATCGGATTCGTAATCAGCGACCCCGAAAACCCCTGAGTAACAATATTCAAGCAAATTCAAGCAATTTTTTGAAATCTTGTCCGCCATACTGGATCCGCCATTTTGATTTTTAAAAATTTTTTTAATTTTGACTTCTGATTCGCAATCAGCGACCCCGAAAACTGCCAAGTAACAACATTGACGCAAATTCAAGTAATTTTTTAAAATCTTGTCCGCCATATTAGATCCGCCATTTTGAATTTTGAAAAACTGACATCGGATTCGTAATCAGCGACCCCGAAAACCCCCGAGTACCAATTTGGAAGCAAATCCAACCGCTGGATTCCCCGGGGGCACGAAAGGGTTAAGATCAAAAGCATTCTTATGAAAAGAACCAAAAATGTTTGTAAAAATTCCTTAGATAAGAATCTAATAAACAGTGATTTGCAATATTTAGACAAAAATAATAATAATTCCAAGAATAAAATAAGTAAAAAACAAAAACAGGAAATACCAATGATAATGAGTCATCAATAAAAAATTCCAAAATTCTGAGTCATCAACCCCTATTTTGGGAAAAACAAAGAAATTATCTGTCATCGTTGAAGAATGCACCATGTAAAAAAACAAAAACAGGAAATACCAATGATAATGAGTCATCAACCCCATTTTGCGAAAAACAAAGAAATTATGCGTCATCGTTAAAGAATGCATCCTGTAAAAAACAAAAACAGGAAATTCCAATAAAAAATTCCAAAATTCTGAGTCATCAACCCCTATGGAAAATTCTAGGATTGTTTTATAATTCCAAGAAATTAGATAAATTCCAAGAATCACATTTGCATCATGATCTCAATATCCCCCCGAAAATTCTAGGAAGTATGACGTCATATCCGGCTCAGCATAACAGTCTGAATATCCCCCCCATGGTTTGAGTCTTGGCTAAGAGGTTTGAGTCTGGGATAAAAGTGTCGGTAACATGTCGGTGCAGGGATCTGTGTCTAGAACCCTCCCTGTATATCTACTTCTGTAATATAACCAAATAATATTTGCAATGAAAATATTACGGTGTAAATACTGACACTTCAAAATAGACACACTGAGAGAAATGGAAAGTCAGATTTTGATGTTAAAAAGATGATGTTACACAATACTATCATTATGCTACTGCGAACCATCACAGATGCTAAAAAAATATAGTTATGCTACCCCGTACTACCAAGATGTTACTCCTGATGATATTGATGGTAACGGTGACTATCTAGATAGCTGTCCGTATTTGTAGCATTAAAGTTGGTCACCCTAACCACAATTATGTTACCCACTACTATAAATTTCTCTCCGTGCAGACTTTTCATTTTTACCTAATACATTCAATTTTTTAAATTGTATTTATAAAAGATTATTTAAGTTACTTATTTCTCACATGATTTGATACATTAAAAATGTTAACAATTACAAGATTGTCTGCTTTGAAATTAATTTAATATTTTTAAATAAATTATTTACCGAGCATACACTTGTAAAATTCAGTGCTTTTAAAAATATAAGGTTTTGCTTCAGACTTTTTTTGCATTGAATTTAAGCATAAGATCTCTGGCAAAATATCCCAGATAACAATTTGAGCTTGATATGCGTCTCATATCGCTCGCATGTATGAGGTTTCTTTTTGCACTCGTGCTTTCACTGATGCAGACAGATGCGTCCTTATATGAGACGCATTACACTCTCATGTCATAAAGGTGCATGATGCATAAGAGTGAAATGCGAGTATCGTGCATTTTTTAAGGATTATTTATGATAAATATATATTGTAAAAAATTAAATACAAAAAACTAAGGTTAATTTTGAAAATGTTTAATTAAAATTTTTTATTTCAATAATATAAACATTAGAGGTGTGCAAAATTCGAATCGAACTAGCCAATTCAAAGTTTCGAATTTCGAATCAGAAGTAAATTCAAATCGAACTAGCCAATTCGAAACTTCGAATTGGACGATTCGAATCGAAAGTAAATTCGAATCGAACTAGCCAATTCGAAACTTCGAATTTCGAATTGTCCAATTCGAATCGAAAGTAAATTCGAATCGAACTAGCCAATTCAAATTCGAAACTTCGAATTTCGAATTGACCGATTTGAATCGAAAGTAATTTGAATCGAGTCGGCCAATTCGAAAGTAATTCGAATCGGACAATTCGAATTTCGTATTGTGCGACTCGGTTATTTTATTCGCACAACTATTTTGACAGAAATCCTAACCTAAAATTAGCAGGCTGGTATTCATAATAAGTATTCATAATTCTAAGTACTTAGAAACTTTTTCTTAAAAATGTCAATATTTCATAACATAACCGATCACTCCAAGTCTTCGACTTGGAGTGATCAATATCTTCAAGTTTTTTCTATTCTATTTTTCAATTATTATTTTCAAGAATTTTTAACTAAAATTCTTCTTTAAATCGATTATTCTTAATAGTCTTCGAAAAAGTTCTGTGAGAATTTTCAAATCCATTAGTTTATAATATTCAATTTTATTAAATTTCAAATACATATTCCTAAATCCTTCAATTAAATAAATATTAAAAAATAAAAACTTAAACAATATTTACAAAATTCAATTACACTTTTTCAAAATTGAATTATTTTTAAAAATTCACGCTATATTGCTTTTAATATTTAGGGGAGAGTAGGCTACATTGAACCAAAATTTCGGGCACGTAGGTCTATTATTTATAAAGAAAAACTAAAAAAACTGTTTTTTACGTACAAAACAAAAAATTTTGTGGAAATATAATCAAGTTTTTTGTGAGTGCGGCATCATTGAACCACCCGAAAAAGCAAAGAATTTTCAATTTTGAGAGTTGTAAAGTTGTCTGCTCTACTAATTAGTAAGAAAAATACTGAAAGACATGCTTTTATCACAATTGTGAACGAGATAAACTCAAACTGTCACTTTACCTACCTAACCTGACATAAAAATATATTAATCTCCTATATTAACAAATAATAACTTTTTAACAACAATTTTCTATTTTTTTGAGTGAAAAATAAGATTTTTTACAATGTGTAAGTGGAAATATTATGTTTGAAGTAAATTGTAGTGTTTTATTAGAGGTGGTTCAATGTAGACACAGATCCTTCAAAATAAGATAAGTGTTACTTGTTAGAAAAAATTAAATTAAATTATTTAATCATAATAATTTGTGTTTGTAACGTGTGTATTAACTAAAGGAGTACTTCAGCTTAATTTTGATACAAAAACCTGATCAAAATTAGTAAAATTTAATTAGTTCTTGGATTTTTTAAAATACCCGGTTCAATGTAGCCTACCCTCCCCTAATTGTAATCTAAAATTTTAACTAAAATTTATCAATTTTTATTAGAAAATTTTACTAGAATTCAATTATTTATAATTTTAAATACAAAAGTAAATAATTCATTGAATAATTGAATTTTTCTTAAAATTGAATTCCCATAAAGAATCGTTATCAACAAATTGTAATAAAATTTTTAAGAATAATGCCATTTTTGGAGAAATTCGATTAAAATTGTATTTAAAATAATTGAAATTTTTTCAGTTTCATTATTTTCGAAAATAATTGAATCCCAAAGAAGAATTTTATTATTTAGGGTAACTGCTCCAGTCGTTGGCACCCTTAAGGCCAAATTTTGACTTTAAGAATTATTTTAATAGATAAAAACTAATATTATATAATACTTATAGTAATATATGTATTCAGAATTTAATGCAGAATACGATAAAATGATCAATTTTGAATAAAAATAAACTGAAACTTTTAAATTAATTAATAATGATATAATGACACCAATTTCCAGTCGTTGGCACTGCAAGCACTAGTCGTTGGCACCCACCAGTTTCCAGTGGTTGGCACCCATACATAACCTTTAAATTTTTTTATGTTTCAAACAAGCAAATTAAAAAATTTTTTATTTTCTGATTAATCAAGAATAATTCATTATAATTTTAAGTAATAAACAAATACAAGAAAATGTACTTATATATAATTCAATAATAAACGCATATATCATTTTTCAAAGAGACTGAAATTATTGACTGGACGTAAACATTGTTACATAACCTCACTTTTCATTGCGAAATGAGGGGTGTCAACGACTGGAGCTTGGTTCAAAATATTGCTTGTCCAGTCATTGACATGGTGTGCCAACGACTGGAACAGATGCTTTTTTTAATATTTTCATTGGCACCCCATTGAAATAAATTAATTAATAATTTTTAAGACAAGACGTGTTAAACTAATCAATATTTAAATATTCTACTAAAATATTTGCAAAGAAAAAAGCAAATTTACCCACTTCTAATAATAATAAATTGAGTTCAAAAATTTCAGTTTTCTTAAGATTTTCTTTAGAAAAACCGAAAATTTCCTACCACTTTGAGAATGATATTAATTTTATTTTTTTTAATGCAAGTAAGTAATTACTTCTAATAAGTTATATACTAGATTTTTGTAAAAAATGTTGGAAATTTTAATAATCATATGCAAAACATGCTAGATTTTTGCTATATCTTGTTATTTAAAGAAAACCTAAGAGGGGTGCCAACCACTAGCGCACTGCCAACGACTGGAGCAGTTACCCTATGAGAATAATTGAATTTCTGCAAATTTATTATTTATACGAAAATATTTGATTTTCTGAAAAGAATTTTATTATTTTAAGTAAAAACACAAATATTGAATTTCTGTAAAGTATTTTATCATTCATGTAAATAATTAAATTTTCGCAAAGATTTTATTTAAATTTATGACAAAAATTAAATTCCTTAGAGAAATTTTGTAAAATATTTTTAAAATAATTGAATTACTGCCAAGTCTTTTATTAAAATTATACCAATATTTAAATTCTTTTGAGAATTTAAATTGATTTAAAATAATTGCATTTTTTCAAAGATTTTATTAAAGTTTAAAAAAATTAAATTTTTTCTAGAGTTTTTTTTAAATCTATTGCAAATAATTAAACTTTTTATTAAAATTTTTTAAAATAATAAAATTCCTTTGAGACATTTTGTTAATGATTTAAAAAATAATTTAATTACTGAGAAGCCTTTTATTAAAATTTGTGACAATAATTAAATTCTTTTCAAAATTTCAATTGAAATAGTACTGAATAGTTGTAGGGGAGGGTAGGCTACATTGAACCGGGTATTTTAAAAATCCAAGAACTAATTAAATTTTACTAATTTCGATCAGGTTTTTGTATCAAAATTAAGCTGAAGTACTCCTTTAGTTAATACACACGTTACAAACACAAAACCGCTGCCAAGTTGTATATTTTTTTGTATAATTTTGGTGCTCATTTCATGAACACTTTACTTCCTCATAGAGATAAAAAAAATAGAAATATACAAATAACTTTATAAATATGGTAAAAGCGATTGAATTTTGGGTCAATCAATTTATTTTTAAATACCCTACAAGATAGTTACAATAATTTAATAGTTAAAAAAAAATTTTCAAACAAAAAAGTTGAGAAAATGTCATTTTTCACAATTTTTGGATTTTAAAATACCAATAATTTAGAAATTTATTATCGAATTAGGTTCAAAAATAGGTCAATCGAAGCGTTTTTTAATGCTCTACAAGTTGATAACGATAATTTTAAATTTACTTCAATGTTTTTCAACAAAATTTTCAAAAAAGTCTTATTTTCCAAAATTTTTGATTTTTAAAAGTTTAATAACTCCGGTTAATATGGACGAAAAATTTTCAATTAGGGCTCAAAAGATGCGTCTAAAAAAACTCTACAAAATTATGAAAAAACATTTATAGGTGTCATAACATTTTTTTAAAGTTATGGGCAAAAAACGTTTTTTTGGAAAATTAAAAATAAAAAAAAATTTAGTTAAACTTTATTAATATATCAGAAAGTACTCTCGCTTTATGTCCGCAGGTGAGATCTACAATTTAAAAAAAAATCCAGCCCAAAAGCTCTTCATGATTTTGAGATATTTATGAAAATGTGATGTTTACACACACACACACACACACACACATACGGAATGACATTTTATAAAAATGTCATTTTTGAACTCCTGAGGTCAAATAACATAAAGATATGTCAAAAAATCGAACTCAAAAAATTTCGGTATTACAATACTTCCTCTATGAGGAAGTAATTATGATTAAATAATTAAATTTAATTTTTTTCTAACAAGTCACACTTTTCTTATTTTGAAGGATCTGTGTCTACATTGAACCACCTCTAATAAAACACTACAATTTACTTTAAACATAATATTTCCACTTACACATTGTAAAAAATCTTATTTTTCACTCAAAAAAATAGAAAATTGTTGTTAAAAAGTTATTATTTGTTAATATAGGAGATTAATATATTTTTATGTCAGGTTAGGTAGCAAAAGTGACAGTTTAAGTTTATCACGTTGAAAATTGTGATGAAAGCATGTCTTCCAGTATTTTTCTTACTAATTAGTGGAGCAGACAACTTTACAACTCTCAAAATTGAAAATTCTTTGCTTTTTCGGGTGGTTCAATGATGCCGCACTCACTGTATTCACATGACATTCACAACAAAAATTGTTTATAATAAATTTATGTAAAAGTTAAAATTCTTTATCACGTCATAATATTGAAGTTGACACCCTAAGCTAAATAAATCACAAGTTTACTAATTTTTAAAACTTCCTATTTCAAAAAAAAACTTGATTATATTTCCACAAAATTTTTTGTTTTGTACGTGAAAAACAGTTTCTTTAGTTTTTCTTCATAAATAATAAACCTACGTGCCCGAAATTTTTGGACATAGTTTGTTTCAATAAAACTAACTTATACATATATTAAAAAAGAAAAAATTTCACTTAGTCATTTCTCAGAAAATTAAGGTGGTTCACTGTTGACGCTGGTTCAATGTAGCCTACTCTCCCCTAAAGAATTTTATTAAAATTTTTAAAAAATTGAATTCCTGAGAAGAATTTTATTATTTATGAAAATAATTGAATTCTTGCAAAAAAGTGCCCTTTTTAGCACCGCGTTATGAAAAATTAAATTACAATTTTTATATAAAAAACTAACAATTCTTAGAATTGTTTTATCATAATTTTATAAGATTTAATTAGCTTGGAACAAAGTAAATTATAAAGTTTTCTTAAATTTACTATTTTAAAATTTTTAAGAAATTATTTATGATGAAAATTCTTTAAAAATTTGATCACTTTTTAAATTTAAAAAAAAAATTGATTATTTTTAAAAGATTTGACTAAAATGAGTTTTTAAAAGATTTTACCAAATTTCAATTTTTTTTTACATTTTTTAATTGTATGTATGTAATTGTAAAAATATTGTGTTTAAAAAATAAAAATAATAATTAATAATAATAAATAATAACAAAAAATAATTTTCATATTAAAATAATAAATAATTATGAAAAGTTAATTTTACGAATTTGTTTATTAAAATTTTTGAAAATATTCTACTTTAATATCTCTAAAAAGAAAAATGGACGGTTTTAATTATTATAAAAAATTGAATTTTTGGAAGCTTTATAGTTTTAATGCATTTTTGGACGAATCAACAATCTTGTTGAATAAGAAACGGAATTTAATACTGCCGCAAATCGTAAAGGAAATTGTATTTATTAACCGTAACTATTTGTTACTAAATGAAATTGAATTAATTATTTTTTTATTTATAAATTACTATTAAAGGTAATCAAAATATAAATAATGTAAACAATATTTAATTATATATTAGCTATTAAATTGTTAAAATAAATAAAAATTTATTTTAAAAATTGAGCAAAAAATTTGCAAAATAAGTTCTTTTTCCTTATGTAGGGAAACATAGTCTAGGTCGGCCACCTTTTTGACTTTTGTTTATAACTTTTTTTTAAAAATGAATTTGGTCAATTGAAGTATATGGTTGGAAAGTCCTGTTTAATAGGAACATTTTTTCTGTACAAAGTAAATTGACAGGTTTAAAAATGAAAAAGTTATAAAGATTTAAAAAAAAAAATTTGTAGTCCAGGTTGGCCATTACAGTCAAGGTCGGCTATGTTTAAAATTCAATGGTCAATAATCTTTAAATAATAAAATAACATGTTTGGAGTTACGGAAAATTGATTCTTTATTGTTTACAGTTTGTAACTTAATGAAATAACAAAATAATAAAAATAAACAATATAAAAAAATAAATATAAATAAAAAAAAAATTTTGCACTAAACTATTAATACAATTAAATAAAAATATTAATAAGATGATCAATTATATTATGAGTTATACAGAATTGCAGTTTTTGCAAATGAAGTAGCTCGTCCTCATCTTTGCGCATTTTAAACACATAGTGGCCGACCTTGACAGTAAGTAACATTACCGAATTGTTGTAACCGCATAAAGAAATACGTTTCGGGATTCGATTTTTTACTTTGTTTTTCTTTCAACCATGAGTCCCACAAATTTTCTGCATACTTGCCTTGACGATTCAATTTGTTTTTTATCTTTTATAAATGGTTTTTCACATTATGCACAAAACTTTTTTTGAGCTTTTTTTGAACCGACGTCACAGAAAACACAATTTTCGATCCTCCGAAAATGTAATTGAACAAAAAGTTAGGCTTTACTAAGACAAGCTTCGACAAGCATGCGCGTAGGTGGCGCTAGTGAACTTGTCCAAAAAATCGCGATGGCCTACCCAGACAGTAGACCAACCTTGACTACATTCCCCTAATACAAACAATAAGCGAAATATTTTTTTCACTTTCAACACTTTATTGGTATTTGTATGTTATTTATATATTAAAATTATAGAATTAATAAAAAATATATTGACATTTTTAAGAAAAAGTTTCTAAGTACTTAGAATTATGAATACTTACTTATTATAAATACCAGCCTGCTAATTTTAGGTTAGGATTTCTGTCAAAATAGTTGTGCAAATAAAGTAACCGAGTCGCACAATACGAAATTCGAATTGTCCGATTCAAATTACTTTCGAATTGGCAAGTTCGATTCGAATCGGCCAATTTGAAATTCGAAGTTTCGAATTCGAATTGGCTAGTTCGATTTCTCTTTAGTCTTAAACACACATAACCTTCTAAAAAACCTATAAAAACATTATCTGAGATCATAATTTGTAATAAATATAAACTTTTCAACACGAATTCAACAAAACTCAACTTTATTCGAAGCAAATCAACTTTAAATGCCCTTATTCGATATGACCGTTATATTTTTTAATTTTTCAATTTAAAAACGAGTTTTTAAATTTTATGTTACTTACTCTAATTTATGTAAATGAAAATCTAATTTTTAATGTAATCTACTAATTTCGGATGGTTGGATAAGATCAAAGGCTTCATCATAACGTTGTTCCGCTGCAGTCCCAAAGGTCTCTCAGTGTAGATGAATAATAGTTTAAAATAATGAACCTCAGGGGAAATTCCGCTCTGGAACCAAGACCGACGGATGGGAATTACTCTAATTTACACTAGCGAATTTTATGAAGTTTAAATCAAATTAATTAAATAATACTTAAAAATTGGCCTTCTGCCTTACAAAACAAACTTTTTTTCACTTGACAAAAAGCAATTAATTCTCGATGTGCCGGCCGGCTTCTTCTTGTCTCGACACTTCTTAGTCCAACGGAAAGGCAGCTAAACCGCTTCTTTCATTGGACACTGGAATCCAATAGATTGTAACCTCGAAACCGAAAGGGATATAACGAAATGCTTCGTTACAGTATTTTCTTGATTATACGCACCCAGAAATATTATTAAATTGTATTAATACTTGTAACATATTTTCTGTTTATGTTTCGTTCATTTGTCATGTAGATAACCCACAAAAAATTAAAAAATTACACGGAGAAAAATACTTTAGTAACAGCAGCAAATTTCCATTAACCTGCGTACCTATTTTCACCCATAAAATTGTTTCCAAATGCACAAATTTTTCACACTGTTGGATATTTCTACAATTTGGTATCTAGGGGTTTTTGGGGTCGCTGATTACGAATCTGAGGTCAGATTTAAAAAATTCAAAATGGCGGATCCAATATGGCGGATGAGTTTTTCAAAAATTCATCAAAAGTTCTTGAAAATTTATAATCGGGGGTTCTTGAGGTCGTTGATTACAAATCTAAGGTCAAATTAAAAAAATTCAAAATGGCCGACGAATTTTTAAAAAATTGTTTGATTTTATTAAAAAAATTTAATGAAACTTGGTGTCTAGGGTTTTTTGAGGTCACTAATTACGAAGCTGAGATCAGATTTTAAAAATACAGAAGATCAGAGCCAATATGGCCGCCAGATTTAGATATTTTTTAGATTTTTTTAGATATATTGGTATTTTACGAGTTCTCCATAAACAACGTCTATGTTATATGTAACAATGTGCATTTTTTAGACTTCCTAAACTGAGTAGTACTACATAATGATGTTTTATGAATGATGGATTCCACGTCAGTTCAACACACTTATTTTCATGACTTGTTGGGATTTGGCTGTAATTTTGTAAATTCATTACTTTTATAGTGATAAACAACTCCACCAAATATTTTTTCAAAATTTTGAAAATTACCAAAAATATGGCATTATCAAAATTTTTGTCTTCTTTTTTTGAAAGTGCTATAACTTTGGTTCTAATTAACCGATTTTGGATTTTAAAAAAAGGATTTCTTTGGTTTTAAGTATATTTTAAGTTAAAATTAAAATAAAAAAAAAAATTCAAAAAATTTTTTTTTTTGAAATTTTGAAAAATTAAAAATCCGTTTTTGAAAAAACATCATCTTCGATTTTTTTCAAAATTTTACTAAATGTTAGGGCAAATGTGCTTTACATGTCCTGTAAGTTTAATCTTGGGATCTCAAAGGGATTCGGAGTAAAAAAATAAAACGTAACCACAAATTACGAACATATGGGGCAATATTCCTCACCTGCCCAGGTAAAAAAATGAATTTTCTCTAAACTTTGCTAAAATGTTATTATTATTAGTAGAAGTGTAAATATAATTTTTTTTTTAATTTGATAAAATATTTTTTGAGTTATGGAGTTTCAAAATTTTGATTTTTTTGAAAATATATTTTTTTCGATTTAATATATTTATAAGTAAAATTACTTAAATTTAAAGTATGAATAGTGTTTTTTAAAGGGGTTTTCACGGGCTATAAGCTGGTGACCTTTTTTCTATGAGCCATGTAAGAATCAGAGTGGGACCATGAGAATTTTTGAGGAAAATAATAATTTATCATTATTTTACATAGAAAATGATGATTTATAATTAATTTCTTCAAAAAGATCCATGGTCCCACTCTGAGTTTTACATGGCTCATATGAAAAAAGGTAAGCTTTCGATTGGGATAGGTTAGAAAAAAATAAAAAACACCGATTTTGAGATACAGTAGAACTTGGTTAATACGATTCTGTAGGGACCGCACTAAGAATGCGTCTTATGCGGAAAAACGTATTAGGTGGGATATAAAATGTATGTCTTTAATTGCAGGGACCACCATAAATGAGCGTCTTAAGCGGGAAATCGTATTAAACAAGATCGTATTAACCGGGTTCTACTGTATATTGAAATTAAGAATTTGACCTTGAATTTCAAGGTCAAATTGACAGAAAACAACTTTTTTTCGTCACCAGCTTATAGCCCGTGAAAACCCCTTTAAAAACCACTATTCATACTTTAAATTTGATTAATTTTACTTATAAATATGTGACGCGATCTGAAGAAAGGGACCTTAGAAGCAAAAAATTATAGGTTATGTTTGCAATTTTTTAAATGAAAATACAAAAAAAGGATCAACTGTCAATATAAATCATTGAAGTTTAAGTCTTCATTAAAACTAAAATATTTAATAAACACTGATTTTAATTCGAAATAAGTAAAAAGAAACTTTCAAACAAGAAAAAAGTAACTCTAACCCAACCTCAAAATGATTTGCTTCTAAGGTCCCTTTCTTCAGATCGCGTCACATATATTAAATCGAAAAAAATATATTTTCAAAAAAATCAAAATTTTGAAACTCCATAACTCAGAAAATATTTTATCAAATTAAAAAAAAATTTATATTTACACTTCTACTAATAATAATAACATTTTAGCAAAGTTTAGAGAAAATTCATTTTTTTACCTGGGCAGGTGAGGAATATTGCCCCATATGTTCGTAATTTGTGGTTACGTTTTATTTTTTTACTCCGAATCCCTTTGAGATCCCAAGATTAAACTTACAGGACATGTAAAGCACATTTGCCCTAACATTTAGTAAAATTTTGAAAAAAATCGAAGATGATGTTTTTTCAAAAACGGATTTTTAATTTTTTAAAATTTCAAAAAAAAAAATTTTTGAATTTTTTTTTTAATTTTAATTTTAACTTAAAATATACTTAAAACCAAAGAAATCCTTTTTTAAAATCCAAAATCGGTTAATTAGAACCAAAGTTATAGCACTTTCAAAAAAAGAAGACAAAAATTTCGAAAATGCCATATTTTTGGTAATTTTCAAAATTTTGAAAAAATATTTGGTGGAGTTGTTTATCACTATAAAAGTAATGAATTTACAAAATTACAGCCAAATCCCAACAAGTCATTAAAATAAGTGTGTTGAACTGACGTGGAATCTATCGAATATAACAATTTAACACATATTTAAACAAATAATTATAAATGTTGATTAACTTCTTGCACAAAAGACTTAGAAACATGCTTTTTCCAAATTTTAAAAGTTAACAAGATCAGTATATGTGACCTGGAATGTCAAAAGGGACCTTACGTCCAAAATCAAGTTTTCGAGAAAAACGTTCTTAAAGTTAACAAACCGATATTCATACTTCTGCATATTAAAATGGCTTGAAATTCGTTACTCGGTGGTTTTTGGGGTCGGTGATTACGAATATGCTATCAGAATTCCAAAATTCAAAATGGCGGATCCAATATGGCGCCAAAAAAATGTAAGAAGCAAATAGATTTGCTTGAAACAGTTTGCAAACTTATCAGATTTACTCGGTACATGTGGCTAGGAGGTTTCTGGGGTCGCTGATTACGAATATAGCATCAGATTTTCCAAATTCAAAATGGCAGATGCAATATGGCGGACAAAAATTTAAAAATTATTTTAAATTGCCTGAAATTCATTCCTTAGAGGTTTTTGGGGTTGCTGATTATACGAATCTGGCCTCATATTTTCAAAATTTAAAATGGCGGATCCAATATGGCGGACAAAAATTTTAAAATTATCTAAATTTGCCTAAAATTCATTACGTGGGGGTTTTTGGGGTTGCTGATTACGAATCTGACATCAGATTTTCAAAATTCAAAATGGCGGATATAATAGGTAGGACAAAATTAAAAAATTGATCGAATTTATTTGTAACTTTTTACTGAAATTTTTAATAATTTCTAATTTTCATCAATATTAAATTGTCAAACGTATTAACGAAACCCTTTCAAATAAAAATTTAAAAATAAAAAATTTGTTAAAATTAATTCCAGTGATCGTCAATTTGACGAAAAATTGACGATCACTATCGTTATTCTTTTTTTATTATGATATAATAAGGTTAGTTTTTCTACTTTTTGCTTCGTTATAAAACCTTTTTGAATCTGCGACCCCAAAAACCCCTAAGAAATGAATTTCAGGCAAATTTAGATGATTTAAAAATTTTTGTCTGCCATATTGGATCGGCCATTTTGAATTTTGAAAATCTGATGTCAGATTCGTAATCAGCGACCCCAAAACCCCCCGAGTAACAAGTTTTAAGCAAATCTGATCACTTTTCATATATTTCTTTTGTGCTGATGTTTTTCTACGTTTTTTTAGCCAATTGCGTCCATCTTTGAAGCGCAATTGTAGAAAAACTAATAAAACTACAGGTGTGGGCTTTATTGCGTTGAAAAGAGCAGATCGTTTTCTATAAAAATCACTAAAAAACTGAAAATCGATTTTTTTGACCTAAGGTCCCTTTTAACATTCCAGGTCACATATTATTGTAAGATTCATGTTTGTTAATTGCAAAATTGGAGGTATGTTATTCAGCTTAGTTATTTGCAAAATTAGAAAAAATTACATGCTTCTAGATGTTTTTGTAAAAATAGTTAGTAAATAACAACATTATTTGTTTAAACAATTAAAGAATCGTGAAACTTATGAAAAATCTCCATGTAATATTACTCACTTAGTTAATTGCAAAATTAGAAAAAAGCTGCATGTTTCTAGATATTTTTTGTAAAAAGTTAGTACATAACAACAATTATTTGTTTAAACAATTAAAGAATTGTTAAATTTATAAAATATTCTTATATTGACATTTTGAGTTTTGAAAATCTGACCTTAGATTCGTATTCAGCGACCTCAAAAACCCCCGATTATAAATTTTCAAAAAATTTGGATAAATTTTTTAAAAACTCATCCGCTATATTGGATCCGCCATTTTTGATTTTTTAAATCTGACCTTAGATTCGTAATCAGCGACCTCAAAAACCCCCGATTATAAATTTTTAAGAAATTTGGATAAATTTTTTAAAAACTCATCCGCCACATTGGATCCGACATTTTGGATTTTTTAAATCTGACCTTAGATTCGTAATTAGCGACCTCAAATACCCGCGATTATGAATTTTCAAAAAATGTGGATAAATTTTTGATAAACTCATCTGCCATATTGGATCTGCCATTTTGGATTTTTTTAATCTGGCTTCAGATTCTTAATCAGCAACCCCAAAAACCCTTGAGATACCAAGTTTCATTAAAATCAAACAATTTTTTTAAGAGAAGTATGTATTTGCAACTTTTATTTTGTGACCTATCCTCTACTGTTTATAACAAATATTTAATACTTTGTTTATTAACAAATACTTTAATTGGAAACTTTATTATGTATGTATCATTAACTATGAACCGTGCACTCTAAGTTGCACTTTGTCTTATGTGTTTAAGTAAATTTGTTTAAAAGGTATGAGAAAAAATATTTGGACGAGTATACTCGTCCTCGCGCATTCGGTAATAACTTAGTTTGGACGAGTATACTCGTCACGGTACGCAGGAGGGTTAACAGAAATTTATTTCCTGTTAATGCTAATAATTTAGCTGAGTGAGCAAATTATTTGCTATAGCACCTAATCTTTCATTGCTATACAGATTAATAATCATTAGCTGTAAAAGTTATTCAAATTAGTCATTACAGCAAACAAGTTAGCAATTACAGCTAATAAGTTAGCAATCCGTGCTTGTGAACCCTGTAGATTTTTACGCATGCACTAGACAGTATTAAAGAAAGCGTCAATGAGATCGCGTTTGTGTAGAAAAATCTGAAAGTAAGAGATAAACTTTAATATATGTATTAATTTAACATTATAACACTTTTTCTTTAGTATACATTTTTATTTTAGTTTTTCTTATGTATTAATATTATATTTTTATAAATTAGTTTATTAATTTTATGTTCAAAATTATTCAAAATTTATCTCTTTCCAGAAGAGAGAATATTAAAAATCCGTACAATGTAAAATCAAAATGTAAAATAAAAGCATTATTAGAACTAATCATATTAGCCAAGTATATTAGTTATTTTAGCTATTTTGTTAGCTAGATTATTACACCAAAAAAAATCTCGATGGTATTATTAACTATGACCCTATAGTTAATCTTAATCTAGTAAAAGTAATAAGGATTCCTAATCATTATGGTTAGGATCGCTAGGTTGATTCCACAAATTCAAGCCTGGCAACAACAACCCTGCAAATCCTAGTCAAATTGACTAGGATTTTAGTAATTTTGCCTATTTCCATAATGCGCACGCGTCTGCTTCTGTTTTGACAGTGTTTACCTCTATATATATTTCGCGTCATTTATCGTGATTTCGTAAAACGATTTTTTATCATTACTCGCGTCTATTTTTTGTACATAAAATGGAGTTCTTACATACATCAAAATTGCTGGTTTCTCGGAACCTCTGAAAATATAGATAGTCTATGTTTTAGAAAGTAAACTATTTAATTATATTAGTCAATTCTTTCAGACTTTTTTGGTTAGGTTTCAATATGAATCGTCGAAATTTTTACGCACGTGGTGACAACATTTTTACTATTTTAATCGCGCAGTGTGTTTGAAAATTTACCTTTGCAATAATTTGTGTATTTAAATTTATTTTCATTTAAATGGCATAAATAATTAAAAATAAATAGTTTTTGACAAGTGTATAAAATTGTGTACTCGAAATGTATAAAACATCATCTGATTAAGTATTGTATTTTGACTTGAAAATCTAGTGTCTATTAAAAAATTTAAATACCAAGTCGTGTTTAGTGTAGTGGTTATCGTTCCGGGTTTCAAAGTGCGTATTCGTTAGGTTCAGGTGTTCGCATCCCCCCTGCGTCAAATATTTATTTCATAAGTTTAAATTAATTCTAAGGTATATAAATACAAAGTCAAATATAAATATGTTCAAATAAAATAATTAATTTTTTTCTTTTTTTTTTAATTAGTTTTTCTCTTTTATTTGATAATAAGAATTTGATTAGCAATTTCAAATAATTATGATACACAGTGTAAATCTAATATTATTCTCCTAGTCAATTTGACTATTTTTTCCTGATTACATCGACTAATTTTCCTTTAAAAAATTTACTTTAACTATGCTTTAATCTTATTACTTTGACCAGGATTCTATAGTTGGCTCCTCTCGTAACTAGGAAACCTAGTCAATTCCTGGTATACGGGTCCTAGGCATTTTTTTTGGTGTAGCTGCTATAGCTAGCAACGCCTAGCTAATATTTAGGAGGCGCATGAAAAGTCTCCAATTTTTATTTTCCGAATATTTATTTTATCGAAATTCTTTTTATCTAATAAGAATTAATTATAATTTCTTTTAATCGAAAGAATAATTGTCAAAAACATTATTTTTTGAATGACTAATCAACAGAATGTTTAATACTGCGAACCAAAATTTTTTATAATCTTCAAATAACTGAATTATCATTTCTAAAAATTATTATTTTTTATATTTCTTATTTACACTAATATTTTCATTTTCGAAATTTCAATTTTGATAAATATTATTTTATAGATTTGTTAATAAATATAATAATTATATTCCCGAATTATTATTCAATATAATTCAAATATTACTGAAACTGAATTACCAATTCTTAAAAAATTTATTGTTCCTAATAATATTTTTTTATAATGTGTATATGTTCTATATTTTAATGTTTCTAAATTTTATTTTTTCGAAATATCATTTGTTGTAAAACTTTTTTCTTATAAATGTTTTTCAAAATAATTTTAACTTTTTCGAATTAACATTACTCATAATTTTCTTTACTTCTAATCATTCTTCTTTATAATTACTATATTTTCTAACATGTATTTCTTCTAACTATAACTTTACCGAATTGTCACTTCTCATAATTATTATTATATCGAAATATTATTTTTCAAAATTTTTGTAATATCTAATAATTTTTTATACAAATTTTTTTATTGTATAGGGTAAGTCCGGGGGAGATAGCCATACGGGAGAGATGGCCAGTTGAAATATTTTACAGAATTTTTTAATAAACATTACTTATTATGAGCTATTCTTCAACTTTTTGTGACTACTAATAAATGTACACAACAAATTGTTGAAAAATAATGAAAATTTAAGCGTAATCCTTCTTCATTTTTTTTGCATTGGTCCAAAATAATTTGAGAATTACAGATTTCTTATTGCTATATTGTTATTTTTTAACGGATTTTTTAATTTCAAGTTTTATTGAGTAGTGCATAACCCACGCTTCGATATGCATAAAAAATGAATGGAAAAATTATTTTATTTATTTAATATTTTGATGTTTACTTTTGTCATGTATTATTGGGTGAGATGGCCATTAATGACTTTTATTCAAAATTTTTTATGTTAATGTTAAATACTTAAGAAATATTAAAGAAAAACAAATTAAAAATGTCCGAGAACAAAATAATTGATCTAATTGACATTAGAGATGGAGTTATATTTGTAGGTTGAGTCTAAAGTTACAATCAAACGACATTGATTGAAGATTGAATTTGAAATATTTGGCTACATAAAAACTGCACTCAATCCCATGATAAATGTTCAAAATGTGACCAGAATAAGAGAAAAGTAATTTGAACGATTAAAAATTAAGTTTAAGCTAAAAGTAAAACATTATAAGCATTGGCTATCTATCACCCGGGCATTCCGGGAGAGATGGCCAAATGCACTTTTTACAAAATATAAATTTTGAGATTGTTCTTATGAATATATTTTATTTTTCGTTACTTTAAAGTTAAGTGTTCAATGTTTAATTATCAATAAAAGTTTAGACATAAATCGCTTTTTTATCATTTTTACAGTACTTTAAAAAAACTATGGCCATCACCCCGGACTTACCCTAATAACCAGTTTTTATAATTTTATTTTATTTGAATAATTATTTCGTATCATTTTTTTCTTACCGAAATTATATTTTAAATGATTTTTTTTAATCGATTTTTTATTTTTCCTAATATTCATTTTTCCAAATAATTCTTTTTCATAATTTTTATATTTCCTAATTCGTATTTTACATAACATCCATTTTTTCTAACATTTAAATTCTCTAATTTATTATTTTTCTAACCTATAAATGTCATAATAAGAATTGCACCGAATAGTTATTTCACCTACAGAATATACGGTTTCGACGTTTCCCATCTCTGAAGAATATGCCGCCAAATTTGGAAAATAGTACATTGTGCAACGAGGACGCAAAGCGCAAGTTTCTCGTCCGAGCTTGATTTTGCAGTACCCCAATGGGAAATTTACAACTGGCGTAGTACTGCGCCAGCACTGGCAGCACTGGCGGCAAGGCTGAGAGCCAGCACTGGCATGGCACTGGGATGATAACGCCGTCTGGCGCTGCCGAAGTAATGTCTGTCAGTGCTGCCAGACAGCGCTGGCGCAGCACTGGACCAGTGCTGGCTGAGAATATTGCCGCAATAAATGCCGTATTGCTATTAATTAGTCGTAAATTAATAATTATAAATAATTTAACAACAAAATGGTAAATAATATTAATAAATAGTTATTATTCATAAAATATTTCTCTTCTTAAAGAAATTGTATTAAAGATGGAGACTAACAATGGATATAGTAAATGAAGTACAAAAAAATTGTTTATAACATTTAAAAATTAAATAATAAACAATTACAGTAAGTGTGCATTAGATTTTCATATTTTAGTACCTAACGATTGGAATCTAGAAATATCGCAAACCTATGAAAATAAACAAAATTGCTGACGAGGGGATTTGAACCTACGACCTACGGACTTACAGACTAACGCTCTAACTACTATGCTAACGACACATGTGTACAGAAAAGTATTAATATCTCAGTATCATTCAGACATACAATTATTGAGTCAAAGATGAGAAAAAAATAGGGATACGTTAGAAATAATAAATTAAACTAAATTTTTAATAATTAAATTAAATTACTTTATTCATAGTAAGAAGTATAATAGTATTTTAATAGGAACCAAATTATTATTGAGATTAAAGTTTAAATTTTGTTTATAATTTTAATTTGTTTTAATAATTTAATATTTACAAAATTAGACAATTGTGTTAAATTGTTATTATTAAATTTAATAAGAATAAAAAATGAACAACTAAAAAGTAAAATATTAATTTTTTTCAATAAATTTATATTGATAAACATTTATAAACTTTTTTTATAATTTTTTTTAAGTTTATGTCAAAAAAGCAGTGTTGGCAAAGAGCGTTTTGAACAATTTTTCTATACTCAGCCAGCACTTGCCGCCGTGGCTTGTCCAAGCTTTGGCGAAACAAAAATTCTGTACTGGCGCCAGCACTAATTGTCGAGGCTCGGCTAGACTACGCCGAACAATCGTCTGAGTACTAAGCCAGTGGTGAACATCGGCACTACACTGGCATTTCCCATTGGGACGAGGCGAAGCCGAGTACTGTAAACAAGAGAGGACGAGAATTGCGTGCGTCCGAGGTACACACGACATTTTATACAAAACGAGAATGTAATCCGCGGTTACTCGGTGCGTTTTGAGAGGTAAAGCATGGCTTTGCTTCAAGTAGGAACGTAAAACTGCTGCTTGAAGTAAAGGCATACTTTGCGTCTCAAAAACGCGCCAAGGAAGCGGGGATTACATACTTGTTTTGTATAAAATTTACTATTTTATTATTTAAAAATTATTAATTATTACAAATATTGTTTAAACCAATTAACTACGCTAAATATCATTAGGGAAATTGTTTTAAACAATATTTGTAATAATTAATAATTTTTAAATAATAAAATAATAAACTTTTTCAAATTTGGCGCCATATTCTTCAGAGATGGGAAACGTCGAAACCGTATATTCTGTAGGTAAAATAACTATTCGGTGCAATTCTTATTATGACATTTATAGGTTAGAAAAATAATAAATTAAAGAATTTAAATCTTAGAAAAAATATGTTATGTAAAATACAAATTAGGAAATATAAAAATTGGTGGATTCCACGTAAGATCAACACACTTATTTTCATTACTTGTTGGGGTTTGGCTGTAATTTTGTAAATTCATTACTTTTATAGTGATAAACAACTCCACCAAATATTTTTTCAAAATTTTAAAAATTTCCAAAAATATGGCATTTTCAAAATTTTTGTCTTCTTTTTTTGAAAGTGCTATAACTTTAGTTCTAATTAACCGATTTTGAATTTTGAAAAAAGGATTTCTTTGGTTTTAAGTATATTTTAAGTTAAAATTAAAATAAAAAAAAAATTCAAAAATTTTTTTTTTTTGAAATTTTGAAAAATTAAAAATCCGTTTTTGAAAAAACATCATTTTTTTCAAAATTTTACTAAATGTTAGGGCAAATGTGCTTTACATGTCCTGTAAGTTTTATCTTGGGATCTCAAAGGGATTCGGAGTAAAAAAATAAAACGTAACCACAAATTACGAACATATGGGGCAAAATTCCTCACCTGCCCAGGTAAAAAAATGATTTTTCTCTAAACTTTGCTAAAATGTTACTATTGTTAGTAGAAGTGTAAATATTAATTTTTTTTAATTTGATAAAATATTTTTTGAGTTATGGAGTTTCAAAATTTTGATTTTTTTGAAAATATATTTTTTTCGATTTAATATATTTATAAGTAAAATTACTTAAATTTAAAGTATGAATAGTGTTTTTTAAAGGGGTTTTCACGGGCTATAAGCTGGTGACCTTTTTTCTATGAGCCATGTAAGAATCAGAGTGGGACCATGAGAATCTTTGAGGAAAATAATAATTTATCATTATTTTACATAGAAAATGATGATTTATAATTAATTTCTTCAAAAAGATCCATGGTCCCACTCTGAGTTTTACATGGCTCATATGAAAAAAGGTAAGCTTTCGATTAGGATAGGTTAGAAAAAAATAAAAAACACCGATTTTGAGATACAGTAGAACTTGGTTAATACGATTCTGTAGGGACCGCACTAAGAATGCGTCTTATGCGGGAAAAAGTATTAGGTGGGATATAAAAAGTATGTCTTTAATTGCAGGGACCACCATAAATGAGCGTCTTAAGCGGGAAATCGTATTAAACGGGATCGTATTAACCGGGTTCTACTGTGTATTAAAATTAAGAATTTGACCTTGAATTTCAAGGTCAAATTAACAGAAAACAACTTTTTTTTCATCACCAGCTTATAGCCCGTGAAAACCCCTTTAAAAACCACTATTCATACTTTAAATTTGATTAATTTTACTTCTAAATATATTAAATCGAAAAAAATATATTTTCAAAAAAATCAAAATTTTGAAACTCCATAACTCAAAAAATATTTTATTAAATTAAAAAAAATTAACATTTACACTTCTACTAATAATAGTACCATTTTAGCAAAGTTTAGAGAAAATTCATTTTTTTACCTGGGCAGGTGAGGAATTTTGCCCCATATGTTCGTAATTTGTGGTTACGTTTTATTTTTTTACTCCGAATCCCTTTGAGATCCCAAGATGAAACTTACAGGACATGTAAAGCACATTTGCCCTAACATTTAGTAAAATTTTGAAAAAAATCGAAGATGATGTTTTTTCAAAAACGGATTTTTAATTTTTCAAAATTTCAAAAAAAAAATATTTTTGAATTTTTTTTTTATTTTAATTTTAACTTAAAATATACTTAAAACTAAAGAAATCCTTTTTTTAAAATCCAAAATCGGTTAATTAGAACCAAAGTTATAGCACTTTCAAAAAAAGAAGACAAAAATTTTGAAAATGCCATATTTTTGGAAATTTTTAAAATTTTGAAAAAATATTTGATGGAGTTGTTTATCACTATAAAAGTAATGAATTTACAAAATTACAGCCAAATCCCAACAAGTAATGAAAATAAGTGTGTTGAACTGACGTGGAATCCACCAATTATAAAAAAGAATTATTTAGAAAAATGAATATTAGGAAAAATAAAAAAACGATTAAAAAAATTATTTAAAATATAATTTCAGTAAGAAAAAAATTATACGAAATAATTATTCGAATAAAATAAAATCATAAAAACTGGTTATTATAAAAATAAAAAAATTGGTTTAAAAAATTATTAGATATTACAAAAATTTTGAAAAATAATATTTCAGTATAATAAAAATTATGAGAAGTGACAATTCGGTAAAGTTATAGTTAGGAGAAATACATGTTAGAAAATATAGTAATTATAAAGAAGAATGATTAGAAAGAAAATTATGAGTAATTTTAATTCGAAAAAGTTAAAATTATTTTGAAAAACATTTATAAGAAAAAAGTTTTATAACAAATGATATTTCGAAAAAATAAAATTTAGAAAATTTAAAATATAGAACCTTTACACATTATAAAAAAATATTATTAGGAACAATAAATTTTTTAAGAATTGTTAATTCTGTAATATTTGAATTATATTGAATAATAATTCGGGAATATAATTATTATAATTATTAACAAATCTATAAAATAATTTTTATCAAAATTGACATTTCGAGAAAAAAATATTAGTGTAAATAAGAAATATAAAAAATAATAATTTTTGAAATGATAATTCAGTTATTTGAAGATGATAAAAAATTTTCTTTCGCAGTATTAAACATTCTGTTGATTAGTCATTCAAAAAAATAATGTTTTTGACAATTATTCTTTTGATTAAAAGAAATTATAATTTATTCTTATTATATAAAAAGAATTTCGATAAAATAAAGATTCGGAAAATAAAAATTGGAGAGTTTTCATGCGCGTCATATTTAGTTACTGGAGTACCTAATATAATTGCTATCCATATAATAGCAATTAAAATTAGATGCGATTGCTAAGAATTAGTTGCATTAGCTAACTTTTTTTCTTCTCCGTGTATTTTCAGAAATAATTTGCATATTGAATATATCGTTTTATTATAAACTACGTATATTTTGAAAAAATAAGGAACTAAAAAATATTTTTTTATAATGCTAAAAGTTATAATTTATGAAATATCGTGATAAATAAACAATTTGTTCTTTACTAATGTAAATTCTTTCACTCGCATCTACCCTAATTGTTAGTAAATCTTTATAAATTTTTTAATAGATTTAAACTAAATGGTAGTAGGGTAAAGTGCGGATAGATGCCCCCACGGATAGATGCCCTCTTTCTCAGATCTCCAATATGAAAGAAACTATATTTATGGATTATTAGTTTTTTTATACCAAATGCAGACCTTTTGTATTTTCGTTCTGATTAATTTATTATTTATTGTAGGTATTTGGTTCTTACATATGTTAATAATAAATAGTAATAGAGTGTAAAAATCGAATAGCCAATTAAAAATATTAATATTTGTGGAATTTAGATGTAATTTTCGAATTGGGGGGCATCTATCCGCACTTTACCATAATCTATTTTTCGAAATGAATTAGTGAAAGTTTTTTAACAATTTTTATTTACATACAATTATGTTATAAAAATTCTACTAAAAATTAGTAACATTTCACTGCTTGCAAGAAAAATTAATACCAAATCATTTTGTTGAACTAATTTTTGTAATTTCATTACTAACGTTTTAAAAATTAGATAACATTTTAGGGATGATGAATTGTAATAAATATTTTCTGATTGTGCCTCGTGATCATTCAATTAAAGAGGAGACGGTCGCATTTAGGAATTTCCGTTTCACGTCGGAAGTGCTGCCGTATTTGTCACAAGCTTGTAATATATGGGGATGCTTTATTGTTTTAAGAGCTGAATTTCATATTTCTCGAAGAAATAGTTCTTTTATCTTAAGTTCTTCAAAATTAATCTAGCAAAGAATATTTCATCTTATACTTTTATTTTCAATATTTTTTAATATTAAAAGTTTCCTATTTTTTTAAATCTAAAATAATAATTTTTTTATTAATATTTTAAAATCATATATCATATTTCAATTTTACTCAAATAGCATATAATGTTACTGTATAATATTAAAACTAGCAGAGTTACGCGCGCTAAAGCGCGCGCGATATTTCTGCTTTTGTCTTATGATACTTAAGACCTTATTACATTGTGTGTATATAAAAATGTGACTAAGCCTTTAAGATGTTTTTTTCTTCTTCTGAAATATTAGAAAAAGATTACAAATTTTTCTGAAGTATTCTTCAGAAAAATTTGTAATCTTTTTCTAATATTTCAGAAGAAGAAACATAAAACACGAAAACCAATAATTAAATTTAACACACTGAGCAGTTTCACTACATAAATATAATAATATTTTTTTATTTTTATAATTATTTCCTTAAATTTTCAGTTTGCTGGAAAACTGTATTATTTCAAGAATTCGTTATAAGCGAGAAAAATTTGAAAGTCGGATATAAAACGTACTTTTTTAAACTCGTATAAGCTATGCTATATTGTAAATATATTGAACAGCTTTTTAAACGTCTGGAAAAATTGCACATAATTTTCTGTTTCGATTAGTTTAGTCAAGCGATAGAAAAACTTTATACATGATATAAGCCGAGGTATAAGCTTAGGGGCCGTCCATAAACCACGAGGACAATTTTTAACCAATTTTTTACCCCCCCCCCCCATCCAATAAGAAACAAAAATTTTTACTCTATGCAATTGACCTTAATTTTGTGACTCGGTGGTTTCTAGGGTCGCTGATTACGAATTTGATGTAAGTTTTCATAAATTTAAAATGGCGGAATTTTCTTTTTAATTTATGCAATTGACCTTAATTTTGTTACTCGGGAGTTCTAATACCAGTCAGGTAGGTGTAAATGTCCTAGGAGCGCTCATTGACAATTGACTTCTGTTTTAACACTTGCGTAAACTCACAACCAGCGAGCGTAGATAGAAATTTTTTTAAATTTCTCTTCCCCATATTATATTAGCCATTTTGAATTTTTGAAAACAAACATCGTATTCGTAATCAGCGACCTTAAAAACCACCGAGTGACAAAATTAAGATCAATTGCATTAAGTAAAATTTTTGTTCCATATTGAATCCGCCATGTTGACTTATTGGAAATTAAAATTGAATTCGTAATCAGCGTAATCAAAATTTAAAAATTAAAAATGGCGATCGAAAGATTTCAAAGTTTACGGATTTAAAATTTTTTCGTTAGCCATTTTGGAGCCGCTATTTTGAATTTTTTAATTTTGACTAAAGATTTGGATTTAGAAACCTCAAAATCCCCCGAATCAGCATTTTCAGCGACCCCAAAAACTTTAGAATATTCATTGATATTCATATTTTTAATTTATTACAGAGATTTCCCTTTTAGATGCCACTATAGCGGTCATACACATTGGTGGCACGAATTATTTTTGCCTCTATAGACGTCATACACTGGGAAGGGGTTAAAGGCTAAAAAAATTATCAAACTAAAAAAATGAAATTTTTTTGTGTTTTTGTAATTATAACAGCCACATTTAATTTTTGGGTTGAACGAAATTCTTTTTTTACACTGGAATCGAACAGAGCACACTCAATAAAATAAAATATGATCCTTTTTATTCAGAAAAGTATAGGTTGAAATTGCGCAAAGAATTTTCCTTTTTCAGGCGTTAATGAGTTAATCATTAACATAAGAAATAAACACTATAATTTGATTAAAATCTTAATTTTTTTATAATTATTATATTATATTAACACTATAGTTAGGGAAATGTCAGGAAAAATATTTTTCATGGTAATTAAGAAAATTGAGACAATCAATAAAAAAAAATTGGACAAGTGCGAGTTGAACTCGCACTGCCATGGCGGGTTCCGTACATAAATATTAAAACAATACTTGCAACATTTATCGGTAATTGGTAGAATTAAAATAAACAATTAAAAAAATATATTAAAATCATTTGATAAAAAAAATAACTAAAAGAAATTAAAGTATTGTATAACTAATATTGTAAACAATAATAAGTAGAGGAACAAAATTTTCAAAATTAGTTCCTCTATGGCCATTATTACATAGCAACTTCTCTTTATTTTTCCTGTAATCTACGTGTGAAAATACGTATCTGTACCAAATTTGAGCTTTCTAGGTCAAATAGTTTAGCCGATAGGGAGGGGGACACGATTTGGCTACGGACACAAGAGTCTCATCAATAGGGTTCCGCCGATACACCGTAGGTGTACGGAACCCTAAAAACCACAATTTTTAGTAAAAAAGTGGAAGTTATTTTGATTTTAATAATGCAAAAAGTAACTATGAACGAATCATTCAGAAATTGTTTTTGAATTATTTTTTAAGACATAATTCAATTTTTAAAATACATCTATAATAAAAATCTTTTTGAATAGTTGAAATTTTGTAAAATTTAATTGAAAAATAATTAATTTATTTTAAGTATTTTGTTACAATTTTTGAACATCAGTTTTTGAAGAATAAAAAAATCTTTAAAAGCAAAATTAAAAATAAAAATTAATGAAAATTGTCTTCTAATTTTTTTAAATTCAATATTTTCAGTGTTTTCAATTACATATAATTATTTCCACAAATCTAAACACATACAAAAATAATATTTCCGAATTATTTTTAACATTTTTAAAAAAACATTTATATGAGCGATTCCACGTCAAGTGATCAAGGGGTCTTACGGTGCAATGTTTATTTTGATAATTTTTTACTCTTAAACAATTAAACATAAAAATTTGAACAAGTACATTTTCGAAAGGTTTTTTCATGCTCTTTCGATTGGAATTCACACTGTTCCTGAACCAAAAAAAAGTTTGACAAAAATGGATCCACAATCTGGTTGTCGGGAATGTTTCTGCATCAGACCAAATGTTAAAATCCGTTGAGATCAAAATCCTAGCTGATCCTTTTTTCGAGTTATCAATATATTTACATGCAAATTTTTGCAAAACGTTTAAATTAAAACTTTGTAACTTCATGTAGGACATCCAATCACGCAAAAGGTATCTTAACCCCTTGGCAGTCGATGACGTGTATACACGTCATGGTGCAGGTGGGCTCAAACTGTCGATGACGTGTATAGACGCAAGCAGATTTTTGGCTACAAAAACACACAGATTTGTCCACAAATTTATACTCGGGGGTTTTCGGGGTCGCTGATTACAAATCCGTTTTCAGATTTAAAAAATTCAAAATGGCGGATCCAATATGGCGGACGACATTTTCAAAAATTCATCGGATTCACTTGAAACTTGTTACTCAGGGGTTTTCGGGGTCGCTGATTACGAATCCGATATCAGATTTTGAAAATTCAAAATGGCGGACTTTTAAAAAAATTTATCAAATTCACTTGAAACTTGTTACTTAGAGGTTTTTGGGGTCGCTGATTACAAATTTAGTATCAAATTTTGAAAATTCAAAATGGCGGATCCAATATGGCAGACATTTTCTAAAATTCATCGGATTCACTTGAAACTCGTTACTTGGGGGTTTTCAGGGTCGCTGAAAACCAATCTAGCATATGATTTTTAAAATACAATGTGGCGTTTCGAATATTGCTATCGCCATTTTAAAAAATTTATCAGAGTTACTTAAAAGTTGTTACTTGGGATTTATTTATGTCGTAGATTAAAAATGTAATATCGGTTTTAAAAATAGCGAATTTAATATAAGAACAAAAAGAAAAAAATATAAAAAAACAAAATAAATAAAGGTAAATCTGATGAATTTTAGAAAATTTCGTCCTCTATATTGGATCCGCCATTTTGAATTTTTAAAATCTGAAATCGGTTTCGTAATTAGCGACCCTGAAAACCTCCGAGTAAAAAGTTTCAAGTGAATCCGATGAATTTTAGAAAATGTTGTCCGCCATATTGGAACCACCATTTTGAATTTTTAAAATCTGATACCGGATTCGTAATCAGCGACGTCAAATACAATAGTATACTCGTTTGCGCAAATTTTAGTTTTCTAATAAGTTGTCGACATTTTGAGCCCACTTATGAGATTTTGGTCTTGACTGCGAAGGGGTTAAATATTTTTTATATGTAAATATATATCATTACATTTAAAATAAGACCTAAATAAAGAAAATTGATTAATATTTATCAAAATTTCGGGGTTTTTCAATATAAAGATTAGTTAAAAGTTGGTTTTGAACTTTTTTGATATTTCAGGTAATATTTTCGTAACCTTTATATTTCTTTTAAGTGTATTAATTATATTTTAATAATATTTGCACAAAATTTTATTTTTTTGATTGAAAAAATACAAACAATAAGACATATTATGTAGACAAATACAAAAAAAAATTTATTACGTTAGGGTCCCCACTTTGCCCCACATTCCCCTAGTTGGACACTTAAGGATACGTTCTTATTAGAGGTGTGCATTTAATCGAGTCAAACTGAACGTTAATCGAGTCGACAACAGAAAATTTGAATCGGAGATAATTCGATTCGAACTAGTCAATTCGAAAATCGGCGTTTAGAATTTCGAATTGCTCAACTCGACTCGGTCTACTTTCGATTCGAATCGGCCAATTCGAAGTTTCGACTTTCGAATTGCTCGACTCGATTCGATTTTCGAATAAATTCGTCCAATTCGAAACACAACATACTGCAACACATCATAGCACATTACATAGAAGTTCGAAAGTCTAACTTCGATTTTCAAATTGGCCGATATTATTCGAAAATCGAGTCGAGTTGAGCACTTAGAAATTCGAAACTCCGAATTGGCCGATTCGAATCGAAAGTAGACCAAGTCGAGTTGTGAAAATTCGAACCTTCGAATTTCGAATTGACAAGTTCGAATCGAATTTTCTCTCGATTCGAATTTTGCACACCTCTAGTTCTTATATTATGCATTTTTTCTTTAAATAACAAATAGTTACTGCTTGTTGAGAACATCAATTAAAGGAGTTTTTCACGATTAAAAATCATATTAATTTGTTACAAATACTTGAGTATTTAATAAAATATAGTTAAAGCATTTTAATGAAAAATCACGAAAGCTTCAGTAGTGGGAAATAATTTTTTAATTGCTTTCTGCTGAAAAATTGAATTAAAGCTTATTAAAAGTTGATAATATAATACTTAAATCTTATAAGTTTTAATATTTATGATTAATTATCAACAAAACTTTGTTTTACTCATTACGCTACTCGATAATGGTTGTATTTATAGTTGGACACTATGATTTTTAAAATAAAAGATAAAAAACCTTTTGTTTAAATATAATGTACAATAACACTTCCTTTCTTCATAAAATATAAACTTCACACATTCGACCAGTATATTCTTTAAAGTAATTATCAGAATGCATTAAAATTTATTTAATAAAAAACACAAAAGTGTCCGACTACCGACACTATAAAGCCATAGTAATTCTTATGTGAAATCCTGCAAATAATAAAGCAGCAACACACTTTTTATATAAAAAATCAAGTTTAAATAATCTTAATATAAAATTGTATTAAAATAAAACAACAGAATGTTATTTTTATCAAATACAATAAATTGCTGTGAGCATGGTATACAAAGAACACCATATCTTTAACAAATATCAATCAATTTTTTTCATTGAGGTCTTATTTTAAATGTAATTACATATATTTACATACAAAAATATTTCAGATACTTTTTGCGTGATTAGTTTGCCTACATGAAGTTACAAAGTTTTAATTTGAACGTTTTGCAAAAATTTGCATGTAAATATATTGATATCTCGAAAAAAGGATCAGCTAGGATTTTGATCTCAACGGATTTTTACTTTTGATTTGATGCAGAAACATTTCGAACAACCAGATTTTAGATCCCTTTTTGTCAAACTTTTTTTTGGTTCAGGAACAGTGTGAATTAAGCATATTGAAAAAAAAATTTTTTTGACAAAAAAAATCAAAATTAAAAATAAATTTTAATTTTTGGGGGGGAAGGATACGATTTTTTTTTAAAATAAAAGCCGAGGTTTTTTACTAAAAGGACATATGGGGCATTCCATTTCAAACCGTTCCACCGACAAAAACAATCGCAAGGAGAGCGATTTTCTAATAAATATAATTATTTAAAAATTTAATTATTTGTAAGATATTATACACTGAATCGAAAGAGAATTTCATGAACTTTATAATGCTATTTTTATTTTTTTAAATTTTTCTTAATTTCGTAGAGAAATTCCTGTTTGAAAGTTTAAACTCTTAATATCTCAAAACACCCCCCCGTCGATTTTTATCAAAATTATATGAAAATAAATCTTAACTTTTCTAGTTTCTATTCCCGTATAATATATTATGGACATTTAATGGGATTAATAGAAAAAAATTGTTTAAAAAATGTGTTTTTGAAAAATTTGACAAATGGTACGAAGTTGAATCCTAACTAACCTTCAACTTCGTACCATTTGTCAAATTTTTCAAAAACACACTTTTTAAACAATTTTTTTTCTATTAATCCCATTAAATGTCCATAATATATTATACGGGAATAGAAACTAGAAAAGTTAAGCTTTATTTTCATATAATTTTGATAAAAATCGACGGGGGGGTGTTTTGAGATATTAAGAGTTTAAACTTTCAAACAGGAATTTCTCTACGAAATTAAGAAAAATTTAAAAAAATAAAAATAGCATTATAAAGTTCATGAAATTCTCTTTCGATTCAGTGTATAATATCTTACAAATAATTAAATTTTTAAACAATTATATTTATTAGAAAATCGCTCTCCTTGCGATTGTTTTTTGTCGGTGGAACGTTTTGAAATGGAATGCCTCATATATATGCGAAAATGGGACTAGAATGTTTGAGCATTAAAAAAAAGAGATTTCTACTGACTCGAGTGCCAAAGCCAAAAACCCGGTTTTTGGCTCCGTTTGGTAGAAATCTCTTTTTTTCAGTGTTTAAACATTCTAGTCCCATTTTCGCATATATATGTCCTTTTACTAAAAAAACCTCAGCTTTCGTTTAAAAAAATCGTATTCTTCCCCCCCCCCAAAAAAATAAAAATTTATTTTTAATTTTGATTTTTTTTGGTAAAAATTTTTTTTTTTCAAAATTCTTATTTCCAATTGAAAGAGTATGAAAAAACCTTTCGAAACTGTACTTGGCCAAATTTTTATGTTTAGGAGAGGGTAGGCTACATTGAACCGGGTATTTTATAAAGTCCAAGAACTAATTAAATTTTACAAATTTCGATCAGGTTTCTGTATCAAAATTAAACTGAAGTACTCCTTTAGTTAATACACACGTTACAAACACAAATTATTATGATTAAATAATTAAATTTAATTTTTTTCTAACCAGTTACACTTTTCTTATTTTGAAGGATCTGTGTCTACATTGAACCACCTCTAATAAAACACTACAATTTACTTCAAAATAATATTTCCACTTACACATTGTAAAAAATCTTATTTTTCACTCAAAAAAATAGAAAATTGTTGTTAAGGGGTTACACCACTTTGACCCGTTCAAAACATAAGCTTTTTCAACAATTTTTATTGAAGAATAGAAATTTTTTTAGGAAAATTAAATTACAGTAGGGTATTGTACTACTCTTGAACTACAAAAAAATATATAAAAATTTCTTTTTTTTTTTAAATTGTCGGTTTGACAAATGATATGTTAAAGTGCTTTAAAAATGTATCGCCATACGGTGGACACTATAACTCGGTCCAGAATTAAGCTAGATCAAAAAGTAAAAATGCTTTAGTTTCTGTATCTCAAAATCTAGCGAAATACGTATCCGTTTTAAAAAAAATTTATTTTTCGCAAAATGGCATCGATTTAAAGGAAAAAGTCCATATTTTTGCCTAAATTTCATTATTTAAAGTTGTCTAGAAAATTTAAATATTAATATTTCGAAAAATCCGTACGTATTTCGCTAGATAATTATATCACAAACAAAATAAAAAAAGAACTAAGAGGATCGATTGAAATTTGTGGCAGCTAGAGTGTCCACCGATTTTTAAAATACAGTTTTGAGAAAAACGAGTTTAAAGTTTTCATTACAATGTAAACGTTAGCGCGCGACCCTGCTTGAACAGTTCGAAAATTGTCTTTTTACTTGAGGTATCGATATATAACTAATGACATATCATTTTGGTGTCCATAAAGAGTATTTTAAGCAAAAAAAAATTTTTTCAATTTTTTGAAAATTTCAAAGTGGTGTAACCCCTTAAATAGTTATTATTTGTTAATATAGGAGATTAATATATTTCGATGTCAGGTTAGGTAGCAAAAGTGACAGTTTAAGTTTATCACGTTGAAAATTGTGATGAAAGCATATCTTCCAGTATTTTTCTTACTAATTAGTAGAGCAGACAACTTTACAACTCTTAAAATTGAAAATTCTTTGCTTTTTCAGGTGGTTCAATGATGCCGCACTCACTGCATTCACATGACATTCACAACAAACATTATTTATAATAAATTTATGTAAGAGTTAAAATTCTTAATCACATCGGAATATTGAAGTTGACACCGTAAGCGAAATAAATCACAAGTTTACTAATTTTTAAAACTTCCTATTTCAAAAAAAAAACTTGATTATATTTCCACAAAATTTTTTGTTTTGTACGTAAAAAACAGTTTTTTTAGTTTTTCTTTATAAATAATAAACCTACGTGCTCAAAATTTTTAGACATAGTTTATTTCGGTAAAACTAACTTATATATTAAATAAGAAAAAATTTCACTCAGTCATTTCTCAGAAAATTGAAGTGGTTCACTGTTGACGCTGGTTCAATGTAGCCTACTCTCCCCTAATTGTCTAAGAGTAAAAAATTATTAAAATAAGCATTGTATTGAAAACCCCAAAACTTTCACCCCCTCTCCCTCGGAAAATATTTGACTAATAGGCAAAAAAATATTTTTACCAAAAAGCACTATCCACTAGTACTACAAAAGCCCCAAGTTTAGGCACGATTGGAGAAAAATTTTTGTCCACCTTGATCACTTGACATGGAATCGCTCATATACAAGATTTTTAATTGAAATTCATAAAAAAATTCATTAGTTTTTTTAAATTATACAGACACTCTCTTAAAGAATTTAGTTATTTTCGAAAAATTACATTAAAATATTTTTAAAAACTAATTAGTATAATTGTTTTATAATGATTATTTAAGATTCAATTATCTTCAAAAAATTAAAATTTAGTAAAATCTTTTAAAAATAATAGAATTAGTAAAAAATATTAATAAAAATGATTAAATTTTTTGAGAAATTTAATTATTAACAGGACCATAATTTGTCAAAAATTTCAATAACTCCAAAAAGTAAATATTCAAAAAATTTTATTTAGAGTAGAGTGGGGCGAAACCACCAATTTTGCACCTTAAGGACTATAACTTGAAAACTAAAGCCAATAAGGAGCCAATTCAAAAAGGGTTTGAAAGATTGATTCCTTGGCTACATTTTACTCCATATACTCAACTCTTTATCTATCTTAGTTTTCGAGATACGGTCGTTTTACGCGACCTCTGCAACTGGTGGTTTCGCCCCACCTGGTGGGGCGAAACCACCAATTGCACTTTTTCCAATGAAAAACTTAAAAATTAATTAATAACAATCGAAATACAACAAAAAACCACACATAACTGGGTACATAACTCACTTCATAGTTCATATACTGAATTACATAAAATGAGTTATATACCCATCTCTAAATCACTTTTTCCAATAAAATAAACAAAATCTGAGGTATTTATTATTTAATATATATACACATAATTTGACATAAATTTCACTATCAATAATATTCCTCCACTGGCACCTAGTGAATAATGATTCGATTTCCCCGAAGGCGTTGGACAAAATAATTTTTAAAGTGGTGTTGGTGGTTTCGCCCCACCAACACTTTTTTCGAAAAAATATAATAACTTCCAAAACACTTAAACAAATTTCAAAAAACTACACCACTGCGTTCAGAACACTCAAATGAATAAAGAAATTCTATTCTTCTATTAATTTTGCTTCCTCGTGAGGAAGCTTTGTAGTCGTTTAATTTACAAAATTTTTAAAAATCCTTTTAACAAATTTTCTTCTATATGGGACTATGTTATATAAGACCCTGAACAATTGTCCGGATGTTTGTATGTGTGTGTGTGTGTGTGTGTGTGTGTGGATCCCGATTTTTGTTAACACGATAACTCGAAGAGGTTTTAACGAATTTGGCTAAAATTTACCAGGTATATTTATCATAAAATTATCTCGAAATGGATTGATAGACTTTAAAAAATTCTCACAAAAAAAATTTTTTTTGACTTTTTTCTAAAAAAAATTTTTTTTCAAAAAAATTTTTTTAAGTTGTTTATTGAAGTTAATATATAATAAAATCTTATTCTTTGCATCAAGACGAATCGATTGGTATATAAGAAGTATAAATTGTATGAGAATTTATAGAGTTAATCACAATTAAAGCTGAAAAAATCGCATTTTTATCAAAAAATGAGTTCTTTCCGCAAAATTATGTTGCTGTGTAAGAAAATCTTACTCATTTACTTCTAAAATCTTATTCTTTACACCAAGACGGATCGATTGGTATATATAAAGTATATATTTTACTTAAATTTATTGAATTAAAACCAATTATAGACAAAAAATTTGCACTTTTAATAAAAATTCATTTTTTCTTAAAAATCATGTTGCTGTACAATAGAATGTTATTATTTATTGAAAAATAAATCAAAAATCTTATTCTTTGCATCAAGACGAATCGATTGATGTATATAAAGTATATATTCTATTGAATACTATAGAATTAATTACAATTAAAGTTGAAAAATTCACTTTTTGACTAAAAATTTTTTTGTTTATTTAGATTCATATTACTGTATAAGAAAATTTTATTTTTTCTATTAAGACGAATGAACTTTATTTTATAAATGTTAAATTGTATTAAAAATGATTTAAAAATGAGATATATTTATCGTTAATGCTTCCTTCACGAGGAAGCAAATTTTTTTTGCTGATCGTAAAGTGGAAGCAAAATGTTCATGTAATGAACATCTGGATTTACAACTTGTTTACATTATATTAACAATAATTCAATAATCAAGTAAAATTTTTTTTTTGAAAATTGTTAAAATTTTACATACGTCACTGTCATTTGGCAGATATTTTGGTAAACGGCTTGAAACTTCAGACACCAGCGGAGAATGTCTGAACTGTTATTTACATCGAACGATAAGTCGATAAGACGTAAAACACGAAAATAAAAGCGAATTGGTGGTTTCGCCCCTTGGTGGTTTCGACCCACTCTACTCTACATTGTTCGAAGATAATTAAATCTTAAATAATTATTATAAAACAATTATGAGAATTAGTTTTAAAAAAAATTTAATGCAATTTTTTGAAAATAGGATTGAATTTCTTAAAAGATTTTTCGTATAATTTAAATAAACTGATTAATTATTTAATGAATTTTAATTAAAAATGTTGAATATAAATGTTTTCTCCAAAATGTTAAAAATAATTCTAAAATATTATTTTCGTATGTATTTTGATTTTTGGAAATATGTAGGGGAGAGTCTCCAGTTGTGAGACACCTCCAGTTGTGAGACAGTAAATTTTCTTTAACATGCAATATTAAAAAGCCGATTGGTTTGTATAAAAACATTTCTTTTTACATGAGCAAACTTTTTCGTGTACGCCGAAGCGGATATATAAACTGTTTTTGTTAAATACCAACACTGTGTGTGATAATCGACTAAAAAGCGTTTTTTCAATAAATGCAAAGTACTTTTTTTCCAAGTTAATTAATTGGAAAAGGTAAATGTAATGCATTTTCTTTTAGTGTTTTCCTTATATTTTGTGATGCAATATTGCATTGTTCCAATCTACGGTTGAAAATAATTTAATTTTCCATTTAAAAAATAGCGCCAATTTTCGGGTGTGAGACACAACATATCATCAGTTGTGAGACGGTTTCAACACCCATCTGGGCAGCATAAAAATATGACTTTGCAGGCATACTATTTAAAAAAGATTTTTTTTAGTATTTTTGGGCATGTCAAGTGGAAAAAAGTCAATTGATTCAGAAGAAATCAATTTTAATGCTCTTGTTCAAGCTATTTAATTGTGTTTATTTGATAGTCATATTTTGGCGAATAAATATTATTATTTAATATATAATATATATATATATATTTATTAATATATTTAATTATTTCTACTAAACATAACGTTTTATATCAAACTTATTAAATTTTAGCAATTTTTAATGAGTGTCTCACAACTGGAGACATTTTTTTTTGAAAAAAGCGATGTGTTTGGAAAATGTATCGTAAAATTTTTTGAGTTCATCGAAACACTACACTTTCTTTTAATAAAAGTTGCGTATTTCTGTTACCTTTCGAACGGTGTATTTTATTTACAATTTCGTTTACCGGTTTACAATTTACGGGTCAAAAATAAAACCCGTCTTACAACTGGAGACTCTCCCCTAATTATAAATACTAAAAATATTGCATTTAAAAAAATTAGATGCTAATTTTTATTAATTTAAAAGATTTGTTTATAAGTTGAAAAAAGTCTCAATTTTCTTACTTTCCCTAAAAAAATTTTTTTTATTGACATTTCCCTGACTTTACAGAAAAAGTTCTGTTTCTCTGACTATGATATTAATATAACAATATAATAATTAAAAAAAATAAAGTGTTTAATTAAATTATAGTGTTTATTTATTATTTTAATCGTTAATCATTTTCGTAATTTCGTGCTTAGAAATATGTTCAAAAATGAGCTTTATTACTTTTTAAAATGCAGGAGTAACATTAAAGAAAATACTTACATATTTTGCAAATGTGCATTGTCCACGTGGACAAGTGTAAAGGGGGGTGGGGTTTTCCAAATGTTCACGATTGTCTACAAGCTTAGGCCGGGGGGTCAAAAATTGATGAAAAATTGTTCATTTGATTTATGGAATACCGATAAAATTTATACCCCTCACTCTTACCAAGTTCTTGATCTCCCTCTCTTTCACTCCTTAATCTATCTGTGAGTAAAAAGAGAAAAATAATAATTAGCTAATAAGAAAATAAGACACCCTTTTCGTATTTTGACTTGAAAGTGAAATTCCCCACTGTTCCTTCCCCTACCAAATTCTGTTCCTCTCTTTCTACCTAACACGGAGAATGGAGAAAACATTATGCTCTTCTGTAAACCAAAGAAATAAGCGTTACTATCCTACCTATTCGTCTTTCTTCCCTTCCTACACTAAACTAAAAGGAGTGACAATATCTCCCTCTTTTTCTCTTTATCATGTTTTCTCTCTCATACTGTGACAGACAGAATGAGTATGAAGATTAATATAGTTAATTCCCACCTGATGATCATATTAACAACGAAGCAGCACAACATTTGATCTCCATATTGTGTCAATATTGCCAACATTACCCGGCAATGTTAGGATAATATTGCCTCATCAACATTTATTATGACCGCCCTATGAGAATATTGCTTATGGCAATGTAGAAGCAATAATACCGGGCAATATTAAGGCAACATTGCTGGTAATGTTATAATATGCTTAATTATTCAAATAATTATACAGGGTGTAGCGAAAGTATTAAACCCTTTAAATATTTCTTAAAATATGCATTTTGGTGCAAAACGTTTGAAACAAAATTGTTGGGCTTAAAAGAATGTATTAGCTGATGAAATGAGTGAACGGACCCAGGGACTAATATAAACCTTATAAATAAAAATATAATTTTTTAAGTGCATATTTTCAGAAATATTGAAGGGGTTCAATACTTTTGCCACACTATGTATAATAAAATATTATATTACTATATATATGTTCCCAAGAGGAGGACATAATAAACGCTGAGGCAATATTTTCACAATATTGCGCTCAAATGTAGTACTATTTGGGAGGCAAGTTACGTACCGTAACATTGCATTAACATTTTGTCAATATTACACAACTATAAAAAAAGTTGCAATAAAGTGTATATTTAATGAGGAAACAAGAAAAGTTTCTCATATTAAATCATTAGATATGGATTTTATTGCAAGTTTTATTTACTTTATTTAACGGTGTAATATATGGGCAATTCCATGCAAGATTTACCTATGACCTTGAAAATTCAGTTAAACATATTTTTTTCTCAATCTATATGGAAAAAAAAGAAATACTTGTTTTTTTATTTTTGTTTAATCGCCCAAATTTTCGAGTTATGAATTTTCGAAATTTTGGATTTGTAACTGTAGACATATTTTTAGTAGCTTATAAGTCTGAAAATATTGAGTTTAGAAAAAACTTGTCAAGGAATAAAAGTTTTAGTTTTCTTTCAACTTTTAAGAAATGTAAAAATTTTTTTTCAAATTTTTTAATAAAAAAATTTTTTTTTATAAACTGTTAATTCCACACATTTATTTTAATGTGTGGTTCTGAAATAATCACACTCTTTTGTTAATTATCAGAAAGGTTAAGAATAATAACAACAATTAGAGAAATTCAACTCTAATTACAACTATATTTTTAAATAATGTCAAATTACAGCTGTTTGTGTGTATCGTGTTAGAAATTTCGTGTTATGTATAATGAAAGAGGAGTTTAAAATTTATCCTTTGCTTACAGAGTTCTCGAATGTATCTGAGGTTTTTTTGAAAGATTGGTAAGTGGTGAGGTATTGGGGATGAGAGGGATGTGCCAAATTTGGCAGAGAAAGGATCGATTTGTCTAGGATTGGTTACTTGTAGGAAAAACCCAAAAAGGTGGAGGCAGGAAAATTCATAAGGTGTGGGGTTATATTAGGGTAATTATACAACGACGAGTTATTGTTATCCTCTAACAATGGTCCTAATCCTAAAGGGATAGATGATCCATGTTTGTCCCAATAAACATTTTAATGGCAACCTTTTTCTAAATTACCACTTGACAATTTAGAAAAGCGAAATTACAGTTCTTATAAAAATACTAGTTTTGAAATACTTTTCTTGCTTTGGGAAAATGTATAATAAAAAAAAATGCAAAGGATAATCTGAGAATTAAATTGAGTGTAGTAAATTTTGAGTTTTGTTATTTGTGTAAAGGTAGTATAAGTTATTGTGGAAAATATAAATATATGTATATATATATAAATTCAAAAGAATTAATTGTAAATTCAAATTTTTAATTTGTTGCGACGCAACATGCCGGCCGCCTTGAACTATCAGGTTCAACAATTAAATTTTGCTACTAACAATATAAATTATAAATTCTATTATTTACACCACAGAATTTTAAATCAAATTATTACTGCTGCAATTGTTGGTCAGATTCTACATTATTCTCAATTGGAAGGGGACAAAGTCTTTTTACGCAACGTTTATATTCCCCTGTACTAGTCTTCACAGTTGCTACTCGGATGACACCATCAGACCCAGGATGAACGTTGATAATTCGCCCAATCTTCCATTGAAGAGGAGGCAGGTTGTCATCATTAATAACAACCATTGTTCCAACCTTGATTGAATCTCCTTTGAGAGAATGCCATTTGCTGCGTACCGTCAGCTGATTTAAATACTCGCGGTACCACCGTTTCCAGAAATGATGACGTAATTTTTTACCATGCTGCCATGCTGATAGACGATTGGAGGGAGTTTCAGTGAAGTCTTCTTGCGGAAAGCTCATTAGTGGGCCACCAATAAGAAAATGCCCAGGAGTCAAGGGTTGCAAATCTGTAGGATCCGAGGATAGAGGTGTAAGTGGGCGGGAGTTAAGGATAGCTTCGATTTCAATAAGGCAGATTTCTAATTGCTCATATGTTAATAGAGTATCGCAAACTGTGCGAACAAGGTGGTGCTTGCAGGATTTAACTGCAGCTTCCCATAAACCGCCAAAATGAGGAGAGCGTGGAGGATTAAAATTCCACTCGATTCTTTGTTTAGCAAGAAATTCTTGCATTATTTCGTTATGTTCTTTAGACTCAAATAAATTATACAATTCGATCAACTCGCGGCTAGCACCAACAAAATTTGTTCCATTATCAGAACTGATAGTTTTCGAAATCCCTCTCCTAGAGAAAAGTCTTTTTAATGATGCCAAGAATGCTTCTGTGGTAAAATCACTTACCAATTCTAAATGTACTGCTTTGGTACTTAGACAAATAAATAATGCAACGTATGTTTTAATTTTATTCTTATTTCGAAAGCGCTTTTCCTTAATGTAGAAAGGCCCACAATAATCGACCCCGACATCAAGAAAAGGCCGAGTATAAGATATACGTTCTTTCGGCAAATTTCCCATGACATACTCGACACTTCTAGGTTTTGCGCGAAAACATCGTACGCAGTTGTGAATAATTTTTTTAATTGTGTTTTTAGCATTTATTGGCCAAAATAATTCACGCACGGAAAACAAAGTCGCTTGGGTTCCTGCATGCTTGAGTTTTTCATGCTCATCACGAATAATTAAACGCGTCACGTGATGATTTGAAGGCAATAATATTTGATGTTTATGTTCAAAAAGTAAATCGGCATTTTCTAATCTACCTCCTACTCGGAGAATTCCCTGTTCATCCAAAAATGGTTTTAAAGGAATAATCTTGCTTTTTTCTAATATGATGTTTCCAATTTTAAGACGAGATATTTCTTGTGAAAATGATGAAGCTTGTGTGACACGAATTAAAATTAAATTTGCATTTTCAAGTTCGACTGCGGTAATAGGACCCTTTAATTTTGCAACTTGACGGCGAGCATTGTTTATAAAACGCAAAACAAAGGCAATTACTCGTTTAATTTTAATTAGTGAGCTAAATTTTATTATGAAAGTTTCATCAAATAATTTTACTTCTACAGAAACAGCAGCAGAAACAAGTTTTTTCTTTTTGTAGATAATTGCTGAATACTTGCAACTCGATTGGACACGAAAGTCTTTAATAAATGTGGTTCTGTATTGATCCAATGTAAAGTAATCATAGAATCTGACCACAAGTAGACCTTGTCAATTTTTAATTTTAGCGACTGTTGTGTAGTGTTGCACAAACGGGCGAGAAGAAGAGCAGAACACAATTCTAAACGAGGTATGGTTAAAGGTTTTACAGGAGCTACTCTTGATTTTGCACACACTAAAGAAGTGTTGATTTTTCCTGTTGGATCTGTTGAACGCAAATAAATGCATGCTCCGTAAGCACTGTCGCTTGCATCGCAAAACCCATGTATTTTGATTTCAACAGGATTTGAGGTTTTCTTTTTTCTCATTAAATGGCAACCTAACCTCATACTGACCCGTAGCTTGCTCTTCTTTAGAGAGAAATTTTGAAGGTGGGAATTCTTCTATCTCCCAGAACCTAGTGAGATTAGTGTCGATAGGAGTTGAATGCATTATAAGATGACAATGAGTTGTACCCTTTGAAAACGATTCTCTTAATTCACCTGCGACTATCCAGCAAAGCTGAGTTTTTTGTAACACAGCTTCCGGATGATTTTTTAACGAAAATTGGCAAATTTAAATGAGAAACAACAGCTTCTGTTATAAAATTTACTTGTGAACCTGCATCTAAAAATGCTCTACGTGTTTTAGATTCTCCCTCAGCATTCACAATGTCCACGATAGCCGTAGCAAGTAAACCTTTAGAAGAATTATGAACATGGTATGATTGAGAAATGTTATTTGAAATCGCAGGTGACGAAATAATTGTTTCCTGATTTGATTTATCGAAATGTAGAAGAGTATTGTGCTTTTTATTGCACTTACGACATGAAGATCCGGTACAATCTAAAACTCGATGATTTGATCGTAAACAATTTATGCATAATTTCGCCTTTTTTGCTGCTTCAAAACGCTCTGAAGGGGATAAACTTTTGAAAGTTTCGCACGAATAAATTACGTGTTCACCCTGACAGTGAGCACAAGCATTTTTTGTTGTAGCCGTGGCAAAGGATTGTTGAGATTTTTTATTCCGACGCGAATTCAAAGGTTTTTTCTCGGAGGACGTTTGATTTTTATTTGAGATTAAATGATGGGTCGTATCTTCAAATTGAGCGCGACGCTGTAAAAAGGTAGTCAATTCTTTAAAAGTCGGATTAACTGAATCACAACTGAAATCTTCCCATTTTTCGCAAATAGTTGAATTTAACTTTTGTTTTACAATTTCGACAAGTAAGGTATCCCATTTATCAATAAGCTCTTTTAAAGCTTCGAGTGCTCTAATGTGTTTTTGGATTTGATCAAGTAATGAACGAACAGGGAACTCTTTCGAAAGATTCGGTAAATTTAATATTGCTTTAACGTGTGTTTGACGAATAATTTTTCGATTGTCATAACGTTCTTTTAATAGTTCCCACGCGACTGTGTAGTTTTGTGCAGATAATTCAATTGACGCTAAAATTTGAGCTGCTTCACCTGTTAAACATCCCTTCAAATAGTATAGTTTTTCAATAAAAGAAATATTTTGATCTTCATCGACGAGAGATTTGAATAAGTCATGAAATCCTATCCATGTGTCATAGGATCCATCAAATGAAAGAAGGTTTAATCGAGGTAAATTGGCTTTAGAAATGTGATTTGTAGTTAATTGATTTACCCGATTAATGCCTTGCAAATTTTCCGAAAGATTATTTGAATTTTCCCGCGTGGTTGAAGCTGCACTTAAAAAAGTTAATGCTTGAGAGTATGCAGAATAATATTTGTCTTCATACTCGGTTCTAATAATAGCATGATTATCATCAACAATATATAATTCTAACAGTGTGTGCCATTTTTCAAAAGCTGAAAAGTGGATATCAACATCATTTTTTCTTTTCTCTAGGATAGCAAGATCACGTTCCTCATTAAAATTTTGAATACAATTTGCAAAATTAGTTATTTTACGTTTGAAGTTCGCGACATTAACCTTTATTTCCTCCAAACTCTGTTCCATTTTTATAGATACGCTACTCTATCAACACGAGCCATTAAAATTCAAAATGATATAGACAAAAGGAAAAAATGGACAGACGGGATTAATATGTGTATAAGGAATTATTGGTGGCTTAATTTGCTAACCTTGATGATGTCCTTAATCGTCTCTGATGTTTAGCCGTAGTTGATAGTGTTGAGTCGAAGATCCACACTTGACAGCTTGGCGTTGATTACCAGTGATAATATATAGAACTTGATTATCACCATATGCAAAACGAGTCACAGTCTATCTTTCAAACAAGATCTTAAAAACCGGCACAAAGATCAAAATGTTCACTGATGTTGCAATTGACCGATTTATAAAAACGACAATAGTCTGATTTAATTAAATGACACCGACAACATTGAGTTAAAGTCGATGAATCCGAAATTGTTTGTATTTTTAAATGAACTCTTTAGTTATTGGTTTTCCCTTTTTGTAACAATGAGTTTCAACGCGAAACACTTAACTTTACACATATATCAATATTTTTACGATAATTTTGGATTCACTTTTCTTTAGTGAAATCCGGCTCGAAGGACCATGTTATTTCCACACATTTATTTTAAAGTGTGGTTCTGAAGTAATCACACTCTTTTGTTAATTATCAGAAAGGTTAAGAATAATAACAACAATTAGAGAAATTCAACTCTAATTACAACTATATTTTTGAATAATGTCAAATTACAGATGTTTGTGTGTATCCTGTTAGAAATTTCGCGTTATGTATAATGAAAGAGGAGTTTAAAATTTATCCTTTGCTTACAGAGTTCTCGAATGTATCTGAGGTTTTTTTGAAAGATTGGTGAGTGGTGAGGTATTGGGGATGAGAGGGATGTGCCAAATTTGGCAGAGGAGGAATCGATTTGACTAGGATTGGTTACTTGTAGGAAAAACCCAAAAAGGTGGAGGCAGGAAAACTCATAAGGTATGGGGTTATATTAGGGTAATTATACAACGACGAGTTATTGTTATCCTCTAACAATGGTCCTAATCCTAAAGGGATAGATGATCCATGTTTGTCCCAATAAACATTTTAATGGCAACCTTTTTCTAAATTACCCACTCGACAATTTAGAAAAGCGAAACTACAGTTCTTATAAAAATACTAGTTTTGAAATACTTTTCTTGCTTTGGGAAAATGTATAATAAAAAAAAATGCAAAGGATAATCTGAGAATTGATTTGAGAGTAGTAAATTTTGAGTTTTGTTATTTGTGTAAAGGTAGTATAAGTTATTGTGGAAAATATAAATATATGTATATATATATATAAATTCAAAAGAATTAATTATAAATTCGAATTTTTAATTTGTTGCGACGCAACATAAACAAATTAATTTTTTTAACTTTGGACCCCTTTTTTTAATTTATTTATACCTTATAATATACAGAAGATTTTTCAAAAAGTTTTGGAGTGGGCCGACGCGTTTAATGAGTTGTACAAAATTTTCAAAAATCACGTGCAAGGTGCTCGCGTTCTACGAAACGCCTCACAATGGGATTTTTTTACAATTTACTTCTCAAAAAATGTCTACAGAGAGCACAGACTAAAATTTTTAATCGATTCGAGTGTTTTTTGTTTTAAATAAAAGGAGAACAATTTCTGAAGATATCCCTCCATGCAAACCTAAGAATCTTCAATTGTTTATAATTTTTTTTTTAAACAAAAGTTTAACAAATTAATTGTGTTGTTTCCTTTAAAACTGAAAGATTATTTTTTTATTTTGCTACTACACATGTCCTTAATCAGATTAAATTAATATCATATATGACCACCAGATAAATAGTAAAACATAAAATAATTAATTTTAACTGTTATAAACAATATTAGTAAACAAATAGTTAACTTTGGTTCCTCTCTATAAAAAAAACTTTGTTCTTTCATATTCATATTGTACTTTAGGTTCATTTAATGAATACATCTCCCTTTCGTTAAAAAATAATTTTTAATTGTTATAAACAATAATAGTTAACAAATAATGAACTTTGGTTCCTTTGCACCAAAAAGAACTTTTTTCATAGTTTTCATTGAAGTTTATTACAAAGAATATATGTTGAAAAATAGTGAACGTATGAAATAGTTTGTTCAATAACTATAAACAATTTAATATATATAAATTTGTATTAAATGTTTTTTTTCTTTCCTTGTGTTTTTGAAAATTAAAATAAAAAAATGAATTAAAATAAAATAAATGAAATTAATATATATTTTACATTAAAATGTTTATTGTTTTATTTTGACACAAACATTGTTTGCAATTAACTTCAATGAAAACTATAAAAAGAATTCTTTTTGGTGCAGAGGAACCAAAGTTCATTATTTGTTAACTATTAGGGTATGTCCGGGGGAGATGGCCATAGTTTTTTAAAAGTAGTGTAAAATTTATAAAAAAAGCTTTTTTTGTCTAAACTTTTATTGATAATTAAACATTGAACACTTAACTTGAAAATAAAGAAACATAAAATAAAATATTTTCATTGCAACAATCTTAAAAATTACATTTTCGAAAAAGTGAATTTGGCCAGTTCTCTGGAATGTCCGGGTGAGATGGCCACATGTGTTCAGGAGAGATGGCCACTACCTATATTATTTGGCTTTTATCTTAAATTTAATTTTTAATTGTTCACATTACTTTCCTCTTTTTCTGGTCGCATTTTGAAAATTTTTCATGGGGTTCAGAGCAGTTTTCATGTAGCCACAAGTGTCAAATTCTGCATTGAATTCAATCTTCAATTAATGTCGTTCGGTTGTAACTTTTAGCACAACCTACAAATAAATCTCCATCTCTGGTGTCAATTAGATCAATTATTTTGTTCTTAGACATTTTTAATTTGCTTTTCTTTAATATTTCTCAAGTATCTAACATTAACATAAAAAATTTTAAATAAAAGTCATTAATGGCCATCTTACCCAAAAATTCATGATAAAAGTAAACATCAAAATATTAAATAAATAATATAATTTTTCTTTTCATTTTTCGTTTATATCGAAGCGTGGGTTATACACTACTCAATAAAACTTAAATTTAAAAATTATGTTAACAAATAACAATATAGCAACAAGAAATCTAAAATTTTCAAATTATTTTGGACCCATGCAAAAAAAATAAACAAGGATTACACTTACAGCTTCATTATTTTTTATCAAATTATTGTTTAGATTTATTATTAATCACAAAAGGTTGAAAAATAACCCATAAAAAGTGATATTTCTTTACAAATTCTGTAAAATATTCAAACTGGCCATCTCTGCCATATGGCCATCTCCCCCGGACTTACCCTATTGTTTATAACAATTAAAAATTGTTTTTTAACGAAAGGGAGATGTATTCATTAAATAAACCTAAAGTACAATATGAATATGAAAGAACAAAGTTTTTTTATAGAGAGGAACCAAAGTTAACTATTTATTTACTAATATTGTTTATAACAGTTTAAATTAATTATTTTATGTTTTACTATTTATCTGGTGGTCATATATGATATTAATTGAATCTGATTAAGGACATGTGTAGTAGCAAAATAAGAAAATAATCTTTCATTTTTAAAGGAAACAACACAATTAATTTGTTAAACTTTTGTTTTAAAAAAAAAATTATAAACAATTGAAGATTCTTAGGTTTGCATGGAGGGATATCTTCAGAAATTGTTCTCCTTTTATTTAAAACAAAAAACACTCGAATCGATTAAAAATTTTAGTCTGTAGACATTTTTTGAGAAGTAAATTGTAAAAAAATCCCATTGTGAGGCGTTTCGTAGAACGCGAGCACCTTGCACGTGATTTTTGAAAATTTTGTACAACTCATTAAACGCGTCGGCCCACTCCAAAACTTTTTGGAAAATCTTCTGTATATTATAAGGTATAAATAAATTAAAAAAAGGGGTCCAAAGTTAAAAAAAATTAATTTGTTTATAAAAAAAATTTTTTTATTGACAAATTAAAAAAAAAATTTTTTTACATTTCTTAAAAGTTGAAAGAAAACTAAAACTTTCATTCCTTGACAAGGTTTTTCTAAACTCAATATTTTTATACTTATAAGCTACTAAAAATATGTCTACAGTTACAAATCCAAAATTTCGAAAATTCATAACTCGAAAATTTGGGCGATTAAACAAAAATAAAAAACACGTATTTCTTTTTTTTCCATATAGATTGAGAAAAAAATATTTTTAACCAAATTTTCAAGGTCATAGGTAAATCTTGCGTGGAATCGCCCATATATTACAGTAGTATTAGGTACTGTAATTAACTAAGTTCATCACACAATTACAGTTGTTGTCATTATTTGTTTCTTACAAAAATATCAAATTATTTATCTGTTTATTTTTCTTCTTTTATTTTTTTTAAGAAATTAAAACCATATAGGAACTCCGATTCAGGTGATTCTATAATTATTTCTTCACAACACTGAGAGAAATGGATAGTAAGATTTTGATTTTGAAAAGGGGATGTTACAGGTTACACGGTACTATCATTGTTACTGGCTACCTTTAAAGGATGTTACAAAAATATAGTTATGCTACCCCGTACTATCAAGATGTTATTCCGCATAATCTTGATGCACAGAGAGCAAATATAGCCGGATAAGTACACGGAAAGAAAAGGTCTGGAAGAGATATCCATAAAAATATTGTTGAGCAGAATATTGTTGTGTTATCCAATTCAATGAAAGAGACAACTTTCAGAATGGAAACACATTCCATATTCAATGGATGAGGGAGCCATATTATATTGTTGAATCAAATATGGATGTGACATCCATAGGCATGGTTGGGCTTACAATTCATGCTATGGATTTTCACATATGGCTGCCTCATCCATATAAACTTTGGTTGAGAGATCCATAGTTAGTTCAAAATTTCGATACATGTTGCGCGCAATTCATTATCATGGCATCCATTTAAAAATGGTCGTCTCAATTTGTCCGTCGCGTCGGTTTCCTGTCACGTCTATATAATCGCGTTGTGAGTTTATTGTGTATAAATAGTGTTATAATTGTTTATTATTTATTATCGTTATTGTCTATTAGTGTTTATGTAAATTCATTTTCATGAAATATGTGTATAGTATATAAGGAATATTATATGCTCAAATATTGTAGTTGCGTGTATAGTGTAGTGGATAGCGTTAGTGTTTAGTATGCGTTAGTTCTAAGGTTCATGTCTCCCCCCATCGGTTAATAATTTATTTCGTAAATATTGCGGTTATTCAATAAGTGGTGTGTATTAATTAACAAAAATGTGTATAAAATATCTCAAGTGACATAGAATTTAATTAATTGAGTGATTCTAATTTTTTTGTTTCCCATTTCCATTACTATGGATCACCCAACCATAGATCTTTTGCTGCTCCAACAATATACAGCCAGCCATAGAATATGGATGCAGCAACCTTAACTATGGATATCCCGTATTTTTCAATATAATATGGCTGTGATATCCATGTATCTAGATGTGTCAACTATACCTTTTTCTCCGTGTATGCAAAAAGTGCCCCCGCATATATTTTATTCATAATTTATCCATCCAGCTGTTATGTTTGACTTTTGGAAGAAAATGGACGCCATTTTCATATGGTTGAACAAATGAGTGACTTTACTCCCTGTCGTCAGCTATCTAAAAGCGCCATTTTTTTTCTTTTTTTAACCACTTTGGTGGCGTGGCGTTCCAATTGGCGTTCCACGTCCCTGGTCAAAAGTGGCGAAAATAGCGAAATGGCGTTCCAACTTTTTCTAGATTTTTAAAGAGCATATTTAATTTTAATCTACTGCAACAATATATTTCTATGTTTTAAATATCAGGGAACACAAAAATGACAATAAAAATTTGTTTTTTTAAGATTTTCATTGTTTTTTTGGACATTGCAAAATGACATTTTTAATACTTTTCTACGAATGGCGTTCCACTTTCGCTCAAATATTGATAAATAAACTCAAGATCTTTCTATGGGAAATAATATTTATTTATATCTTAGAATCTCTGAATCGTCGAATTGTGTTATAGAATCATTTGTAAATTGTTATAAACAAATTATATGAACAAATTGTTAATTAAGACGATGTGTTCAATGAATTTTTATAAAAATTGTTACTCGGGGGTTTTTGGGGTCGCTGATAACGAATCCGATGTCAGTTTTTAACAATTCAAAATGGCGGATCCAATATGGTGGACGAGTTTATAAAAAATTGATTGAATTTGCTTGAAACGTTTTACTCGGGGGTTTTTGGAGTCGCTGATTACGAATCCGATGTCAGTTTTTCAAAATTCAAAATGGCGGATTCAATATGTCGGGCGAGTTTAAAAAAATTAATTGAATTCGCTTGAAACGTTTCACTCGAGGGTTTTTGAGGTCACTGATAACGAATGCGATATCAGTTTTACAAAATTCAAAATGGCGGATTCAATATGGCAGACGAGTTTATAAAAAAAATGATTCAATTCGCTTGAAACGTTTTACTCGGGGGTTTTTGGGGTCGCTGATTACGAATCTGATGTCAGTTTTTCAAAATTCAAAATGGCGGATCCAATATGGCGGACGAGTTTATAAAAAATTAATTAACAAAAAAACAAAAAAATAATAGAAATTAAAAAAAATAAAAAAAGCAAAAAAAAATACAAAAAAAATAAAGGACCACAAAATCCTATCGCTGCAGCCTCCTCGTGGCGTGCTCTGGGCAGAGAACATTTTCTATAGCGAATGCAGGTTGGTCCTTGACATATAAGCAAAAAAAAACCTTGGCTCACTTTTGTTGCAGCTTATAATAAGTTACTTTCCTGATTTATTTTAACTTTTGCTTTTCATGATAAACTCATATTAAATTCCTAATAAGCATCCCTAAAAACCCCTGAGTAATACAATTCAAGCGAATTCAATCAATTTTTTATAAACTCGTCCGCCAATTTGAATTTTGAAAAACTGATATCAGATTCGTTATCAGCGACCTCAAAAACCCCCGAGTAAAACGTTTCAAGCGAATTCAATTAATTGTTTATAAACTTGCCCGCCATATTGAATCCGCCATTTTGAATTTTAAAAAACTGATATCAGATTTGTTATCAGCGACCTCAAAAACCCTCGAGTAAAACGTTTCAAGCGAATTCAATTAATTGTTTATAAACTTGCCCGCCATATTGAATCCGCCATTTTGAATTTTAAAAAACTGATATCAGATTCGTTATCAGCGACCCCAAAAACCCCCGAGTAACAATTTTTATTAAAATTCATTAAACACATCGTCTTAATTAACAATTTGTTTATATAATTTGTTTATAACAATTTACAAATGATTCTATAACACAATTCGACGATTCAGAGATTCTAAGATATAAATAAATATTATTTCCCATAGAAAGATCTTGAGTTTATTTATCAATATTTGAGCGAAAGTGGAACGCCATTCGTAGAAAAGTATTAAAAATGTCATTTTGCAATGTCCAAAAAAACAATGAAAATCTTAAAAAAACAAATTTTTATTGTCATTTTTGTGTTCCCTGATATTAAAAACATATAAATATATTGTTGCAGTAGATTAAAATTTAATATGAGGCATTATTCCTGAACTGACCCAAAAATAAAAAAAAGTTCTTGGATTTCCTTTATACTTTGGAAATATGTTACCCTAGTAGGTACAAGTTACTACACCAATTTACAGGTCCAACCCCCCACCCCAATCAAAAGGGTGGGGGGTTGAAATTTCAGGTTAAACTCGAACATGCATTCTTTAAACATTTGTAGTTTCTACTTAAATTATTCAATTAAAAAAAGTAAGTAGTGTTTTAGAAAGGTTTTTTTGTGTACTTTTAAAATATTTTATTTATATAATAAAAAAAAAATTTTTTTTGCAAAAATTTTTTAAAATAAATAGTTTTTTGCAATTTTGTGCAAGTTCGGTAGTTTTTATTTTCTTTTTAATAATCTCAAATGAAAGCTTGGGAATTCCCCTAAAAGAAGATATAAGTCTGAAAATGGGCCGAAACAATTTGGCAAAGATATAGTGTAATAAGTAAAATTTGTCCGTCCGCTCGCGCACTCCAGCGCGATGAACAGTGGGATTTTTTTCAACTTACTATTGAAAATTGTCTAGAAACTACAAATTTTATCGGATGTTGATGTTCTTGATTTAAAATTACTAAGAGATCCATCAAAGTCGATTTTTGAATTTTGAATTTTTTTTTTCTTGTTACTCAAAAATTTGACAAATTACAATATTTTTAGAAAACATCATGTTAATTTTTTTATTTTTCCATTACACATGATCGAAATCAATTTAAATTAGTCTAGTATGACCACCGGACAATTAATAAAGCATAATACAATTTATTTAAATTGTGGCAAACAATGTTAATTAACAAATAGATTACTTCGGACCTTATTCATAAAAAAAATTGGTTTTTTTGCAGACAAGTTTAAATTTATGTCTAATTTAGTTAACAACTATTTTACAGTTAAAAATTATCATTAATATTAACAATTATATAAACAATAATCAACTTCCTTTTGTATTTGTAAACATTTTCGTCATTTTTTAAACTTTAAATATTTATATCATATGTACATTCTTTCAAAAACTTAAAAAATTTATTTGCTTAAACAATTACATTTGTTATAAACAAATTTTTCATTTTTAAACAAATAATTAGCTTTTTTATCAAACAAATTTTTTTCCTTTTTTATATTTACTATCATAAAAAAGAACTCCTTAATGAAATAGGAATAGGGGAAGTGCGCCGGTTGTGGGCACCCCCCGGTTGTGGGCACCCCTACGTAAACTTTGACAGCAAGCAGATTTTACTGATCTAAGTATTGCAAGTCGTGTTCGTTGACAATACGGACTTTTCGTATTGATAACGAAACAAATATATGCATTTGTGTAATAGCTGTGAGCATAATAAAGAAAATTTGCATTAAATAAATAAAAAAGTAATTTTGTATTGTTTTCGAAGAGCAACATATGGGTGTAGATTCGTTCAGAAAAAAAGGGTTTAATTTTTTTTTGCAGTATTGTTATTATATTTTGTGATATACCTTCGTGTTTAACCAAAATTCTGCATCACAAAATGTGTTGGTCTTTTTAAGAAATGACTGTCATTCCCGGTTGTGGGCACCTTTATGTTAAGGAGGCTCTACCATCTGACAATGATGTGGACTACTGTCTCATCTATCTAAACTTTCTGCCAAGGAAAGTGACAGCCGCTAACTTCATTAAATGCGATGAATATAGCCGTTCAGTGCATTAGAAGTGCGTTATGGTATGCGTACTAGATACTTCACATGCAAGCATTATGCTTTTGTTAGCGATGAGCATAGTGTGAAAACGTGTCATCATTTTTGTTCTTTATCCCGGCAAAGTCTCTTAAAATAAAGAAACTTTCATTTTTTCTTTATTTGTGTTGGTTTCCTTTAATATTTTTTCATTTTTAGCGGATTTTTCAAGGGTGCCCACAACCGGGTACAAACATTTTTTTGTCAAAAAATTTCCATTTCACTAAATTTCTAATAAAACTTTTTTATTTAAAGGAATCAATTTAATTCCTTCACTGACAGTCACCTCAGACCTCCAGCTTTAAATTCGTACACATACATTTGTATAATATGCACATGGACAAATGTTATGAGGCAAAAACAAAAGGGTGCCCACAACCGGAACACTTCCCTTACTATAAATTATTCATTTAATTTTAATAAACATTATAAGTTAACAAATATTTAACTTTGTTCTTTTTTCACAGAAAAAATATATTTATTTATATGCATTTAAATGTAAACTGTTTTAACTGAATAATGGTTTACTTCATTAAAAATATAAATATTTCTTAACTTATAATGTTCGTTAGAATTAAATGAATAATTTATAGTATTCCCATTTCATTAAGAAGTTCTCTTTTATGATAGTAAATATAAAAAAAGGAAAAAATTTTGTTTGATGAAAAAAGCTACTTATTTGTTTAAAAATGAAAAGTTTGTTTATAACAAATGTAATTGTTTAAACAAATAAATTTTTTAAGTTTTTGAAAGAATGTACATATGATATAAATATTTAAAGTTTAAAAAATGACGAAAATGTTTACAAATACAAAAGGAAGTTGATTATTGTTTATATAATTGTTAATATTAATGATAATTTTTAACTGTAAAATAGTTGTTAACTAAATTAGACATAAATTTAAACTTGTCTGCAAAGAAACCAATTTTTTTATGAAGAAGGTCCGAAGTAATCTATTTGTTAATTAACATTGTTTGCAACAATTTAAATAAATTGTATTATGCTTTATTAATTGTCCGGTGGTCATACTAGACTAATTTAAATTGATTTTGATCATGTGTAATGGAAAAATAAAAAAATTAACATGATTTTTTCTAAAAATATTGTAATTTGTCAAATTTTTGAGTAACAAGAAAAAAATAAACAATTAAAAATTCAAAAAACGACTTTGATGGATCTCTTAGCAATTTTAAATCAAGAACATCAACATCCGATAAAATTGGTAGTTTCTAGACAATTTTCAATAGTAAGTTGAAAAAAAATCCCATTGTTCATCGCGCTGAAGTGCGCGAGCGGACGGACAAATTTTACTTATTACACTATATCTTTGGCAAATTGTTTCGGCCCATTTTCAGACTTATATCTTCTTTTAGGGGAATTCCCAAGCTTACATTTGAGATTATTAAAAAGAAAATAAAAACTACCGAACTTGCACAAAATTGCAAAAAACTATTTATTTTAAAAAATTTTTGCAAAAAAATTTTTTTTTTTATTATATAAATAAAATATTTTAAAAGTACACAAAAAAACCTTTTTAAAACACTACTTACTTTTTTTAATTGAATAATTTAAGTAGAAACTACAAATGTTTAAAGAATGCATGTTCGAGTTTAAGCTGAAATTTCAACCCCCCACCCTTTTGATTGGGGTGGGGGGTTGGACCTGTAAATTGGTGTAGTAACTTGTACCTACTAGGGTAACATATTTCCAAAGTATAAAGGAAATCCAAGAACCTTTTTTTATTTTTGGGGCAGTTCAGGAATAATGCCTCATATACTCTTTAAAAATCTAGAAAAAGTTGGAACGCACACCTCTCCTCAAGCGCCGTAAAGTTATACAAAAATGGATCCAACTTCAGTCAACGGAAATTTGTAGCATTAGGCTTATATTTTCCAAATTTTCAAACTGTGAAATTGCCCCAGCTCCTATATTCAAATAAAACGAATTTCCGTAACTATCCCAAAACATAATCTTGAAAAAACCAATTTTTTAGGTTTGGACAATTATGGAGAAAAAATATTTTGTGCTGTTTTATTAATTTTGAGTAAAAAATTAGTATTAGCATGAAAATAGAAAACAGTATAAAAAACTTTATTTATAAAAGGAAAAATCAATTGAATCGTAAATTTCTAAAAGGGCTCAACTCGGATTTTTTGAAATTTCACTTTTTTGCATTACACAGCCACACAAAAAAATAAAGTGTCCTTAGTTTAAATAAACTATTTTTTTTTCCCACATGCACAAAAATGGTGCTTTCTGATAGCAGACGACAGGGAGGAAAGTCATTCATTTCTTAGACCGTATAAAAATGTCGTCTGCTATCTGAAATCGCCTCTTTTGTGCATTAGGAAAAAAAATATCGTAAGTAACACGAGAATAAAGGCAGCCAATTTCTTTACGATGATTTTTGTGACACGAGTGGAGGTCTCGAGACGCCCTCGACCTCCACTCGTGTCACAAAAATCACCGTAAAGAAATGGCTACCTTTATCCTCTTGTTGCTTAATATACCATTCTATAAGCTTTTCAAATGAAAATTCATTTAAAACATTAAATATATCGAACCTAACATCAAAACACATCTAATATTCCAAACAAACAAATTATACCATACACAGCGCAAAAAAAATTAGGTAAGCTCTTGAAAGTTACAACTTAGGTGTTTCTATAATTTCTGACTACGAATCCGGTGTTAGTTTATCAAAATTAAAAATGGCGGATCCAATACGGCGGACAATATAATTAAAATTTGTTTGGATTTGCTTGAAATTCGTTATTTGGGGGTTTTCGGGACCTTTGAGTACGAATCATATATCAATTTTTATAATCTTAAAGTCTTACGAATTGTTAGAAAAAATTGTTAGAAAACAATTCGTAAGACTTTAAGATTATAAAAATTGATATAGGATTCGTTATCAAAGGTCCCGAAAAACCGCTAGTAATAAATTTTAAAAAATCGTTAAAATAATAAAGACCGCCATATTGGATCCGCCATTTTGAATTCTTAGAAACCGACATAGAATTCGTCATTAGCGACCCCGAAAACCCCCGAGTAACGATTTTTAAGCCAATCCAAACAAATTTTAATTATATTGTCCGCCATATTGGATCCGCCATTTTGATAAACTAACACCGGATTCGTAGTCAGCAATCATAGAAACACCTAAGTTGTAACTTTCATGAGCTTACCTAATTTTTATTGCGCTGTGTGTGCTATAATTTGTTTTTTTGGAATCTTAGATGTGTTTTTGAGGTTAGGTTTCGATATATTTAATGTTTTATATAAATTTTTAATTAAAAAGCCTATAGAATAGTTTATTTAAATTAAGGGATCTGAGAAAATTATAAATATGTGGTTAGATTCAATTTGATTCAATTTTGATAAATCAAAAGTGACCATTTTAACGATTTTAGGGTATTTTTTGAAGTTAGGGCGAAACAAGGACCCATTGGCCAAATTCTGATGGCGAATTCGGATTCAGCGCATCGAAATACATCGGAATACATATGTCTCGATCCCAGATCAAGACACTTTATTTTTTTTGTGTGGCTGTGTTATTAGGGGATAATGGGGTAACCCCGAACACTAAAGCTTTTTGGTTTTCAAGTTTTTTAAAAATAGGAAATATAAAAACTGAGTCAATATTTTAAAAATAAAAGTTAAGAGAGTGGTCCTAAGTTGTCCGTGGGCCTAAGTTGGACACCCTGCGTTTCTCAGGCAGAGATGGTATACTGGACGAATTTATAATTTTGTGGTGTGATATATCGATAAACCATGATATAATTTATGGACTTAATTATAATCTAAGATTCTTCTACGCATTATAAGGACAATAATATTGTTTACAAAAAAAATTTAATTTTTCTTATTTTTTTGAGATCAGCTACAAGAGATAAATAATTAAAAATTTATAAATCAGTGTGTGCTTTAGTTCCTTTTATTTAATGTTGTAATAAGAGGTACTGTTGATTTTTTAATTTAATTTTTTTTATTAGCGTAATAATTTGAAACTTGTAAAAATCTACAGAGGTCCAAAGTTGGCCACCTATTATTTTTGTTTGTTTTTATTTATGTTTTGTTTCTTTTTAGTGTTTTTCATCACGAGAAAGACCGTGAAAGTGTAACGTAGGAAATAAACAAAGACAAAAAACAATAGAAAAGACATACTACAAAAACGCCAGTCTCTGTACCCATCCATCAGTGCAAGTCAATAAAATAATGCTTCATTTTCTAAACAAAAATAGTTAAATAATGCTTATTTATTCTCCTAAATGTATCAAATTTGTCAAATTTCTGTCAAAAATGCAACTTTTCACTATTTAATGTATTAAGACTACAAAAGCCATTCTATAACGTTTTAAATACCACAAAATTATAAGAAAACGATCGCTGAACACAATTATATACTTGTTGACTTGATTAAATTCCATTTTGTTACTATTTTCGAACTGTTAAATTAAAAAAAAAAACGAGTTGAGCCCTTTTCGAAATTCACGATTCAATTATTTAAAAAAGTTTTTTTTTGAGAAATTGGATATTGGTTCACAAACATTTAATCTTACAGATTCAACATAAGTACATTATTTATTCATACATACATACATATTTACAAATTTTGTAATGGTTCATCGATGTCTCATAGTTAAATAACCAGGACAATTCTACAACTGACTTATGAAGTTGTATCGCGTATCATTCATCTCCAATGAACTTATGTTGAATCTGTAAGGTTAAATGTTTGGTAAAAAAAAAACTTTTTTAAATAATTGATTTTTCATTTTGTAGATAAAGTTTTCTATCCTATTTTCTATTTTCATGCTAATACTAATTTTACACGTAAAATTTATAAAACAGCAAAAAATATTGTTTCTCCCTAATTGTTTTTCCTCTTTTACAACTGGCAGGTAAGTAGAACCTTCATCTACATTTATTTATAAACTTTAAATATTTATAAACAATAGATATTTGCTTACATTTTTTGCGTTCAAACCTGAAAAATTGGTTTTTTAAGATTATGTTTTTGGATGGTTACGGAAATTCGTTTTATTTGAATATAGGAGCTGGGGCAATTTCACAATTTGAAAATTTGGAAAATATAAGCCTAATTCTACAAGTTTTCGTTGACCGAAGTTGGATTCATTTTTGTATAACTTTACGGCGCTTGAGAAGGGGTGTGAACGCCATTTCGCTATTTTCGCCACTTTTGTCCAGGGACGTGGAACGCCAATTGGAACGCCACGCCACCGAAGTGGTTAAGGGGTGTAGGAATTTGTACTTTTGAAAAATCGATTTTTTTTCTGTTTTTTCTTATAGTTAATCATCCTTAGTGTTTTTAAACTTGGTACACATTTTTTGCATATAATATATTTTCCTCCGTGCAATTTTATTAATTAATTTTATTAATAGAGTAAAAATTACTGAAGTGCCCCCCCCTATTTTTCAAAGTTGCAAAATTTGAAATAAGTGTTTGTAATTTAAAGTGCTTGTACCTGGTAATATTTTAAAAAGGGTTTAAATATTTTTAGGTAACAATAAATTATATAAATAATTTAAATATTTTTAAAATAGTCCGTGAAAATATTAGAAGGTACAAGCACTTTAAAATACAAATACTTATTTCAAATTTTGCAACTTTGTAAAAATAGGGGGGCCACTTCAGGAATTTTTACTCAATAGTCGATAAAACTGTTTCACTATATCATTTAGTGAAATAAGTGACTAGCATTTGATGAAATTATACTAAAAAATTAGTAACATTTTACTGACAGTTAGTAATATTCTACTAATTGAAAAAAAGAAAATTCTTTCATTAAAATTACTGAAAATTAATAAAATGTTACTATTTGTTAGTAGGATTCTACTAATTCTGATTTAGAAAAAAGTAATAATTTTAGGTTCTCTCATATTATTAATAAATAATTATGATTATATAAACTGATAAAGATGAGCTATTTTGATGCACTTTATTAAATTTTTTTAATTAAATAAATATAATTAACGATTATTTACATTAATAAATAAATGTATTGTATTGAATGAATTGTCAAAATTTTGTCGCGGCGCAACACTATAAATATTCATATTATTGAAAATATGTTAAAATATTTTTTATGTATTTTTTGGACAATTAGTTTGGTGGTTTATTAATTCATGCATTTATTTTCCAAAGTGCTTAGAAAAAGTTTCCAATTACTTATATTTTGCTTATTCTGCATTTTGAGGCGGATGTGGCGTGACTAGTTACCCCGCATGTTTCCTAAGGTTACTAGATGCGATCCGATACCAGAGTCTTCTTTCTTTCTTTTTAGAGAGAACGTGTGACCATAAGCTTAAAATATTATAATATATTACTGCCTATTTATTAACGTGGAATCTTCAACAAGCTTTGAGACTTCCAAGGCACCTGGATTATTTTTGCTGACAATGTTGCTATAGTACTGAGTATTTGGAAATGAAAAAAAATTTCAATATATATATATATATATATTAGGGTGTCCGTTATTTACCAAGTTGTTAATATTTCTTGCGACGCCCCCTTAATTATTAGTTTACCATCTAAAACAAAATGTCAGACCAAAATAAACCCTTAATATTCATAATAAACCTTGCCCCAAAGACGATACATTTCCCATTTAAAATACATGGGATTTTGCTACTTTTTACAAATTAATTTTTTTTTTGTTAAATATTTCATTTTACATTAATGAAAAATATATATTCTTATAGGAAATTTAACGCTCTAAAAAAAAGTTTTCATATGATTTTTTGATAAATTATCTCCTTTAAGAGTTATTTAAAGTTAAAGTTCAACACTGTGTAAATTTTTAGATTTTAGTACTTTTACGGCAAAATTATTATGAAAGGATCCATATCAAATCATGCAGGCATTCCGACGATATAAATTGCGAATTATTTTCGCAATAACATATGTTATCCTACTTAAAAAATAATAAAATGCGTATTTTTTTTAATTTTGAATAGGATTCTGTTTGCACTTTTTACGAATATTTTAAGATTTTATCAAAAAAATTACTTTTTTGTATTTTCTTCTATAAAATTGCGCAATTTTCATATTTTTTTATACTCTCGGGGCTCATTTTTACCTTTTATATACTCTTTTATGTAAAATTACGCAAAATAAAAAAATAATAAAAAACAAATGATACAATTTCATTAAAAAAAAAACTTTCTAAAAAAGGACATCTTTTTTATCTCTTTATTTTCAGGATTTATTAATACTTATGTATAGTATTTAACATAAAAATACCATTCTACTTATTTTTTTATATTGGAATATATAAATGCAATTTTTATGTTACTTTTTTAAGTTCTTTAAAAAAATATCCTTTTTTAATAACATTACAATTTTTTTGTTTCTTAGGAATTATTTTATTATATATTTACATTTATTTCAGAGGCAATATCTATAAAAGAGAAAAAAATTTCTATTTATAGTTGAAATTTTTGTTTTAATCAATCGACTCAATCAGGTAATAATATTCTCGCATAATAAGTTATGTTGAATTTTATTGACAAAAAATTTTAACCTTCGTTTAAAAAATTTGAACGTCTTAAATAAACTAACCGGGATAAATAACATTTTCGAACATCATCATTATCATATAGATAATTAACATAATTTTCGGACATAATGTTAATTATCAATATTCTTTACTATTGACAAGATTTTTCAAACTGATGTTAAAATTTAAAAAAATAAGCGACGGTACGAAAATAGAAACCTGAAAAGTTGCGAAATTTTTGAATTTTTAGTAAAAAATTGAAAATAATTTTTTCTCTTAATAAATAAACAAAAAAATACAAAATGGTATTTTTATGTTAAATACTACACATGAGTACCAATAAATCCTAAAAATAAAGAGAGAAAAAAGATGTCCTTTTTTAGAAATTTTTTTTTTTAAATTGAATTTGTATCACTTGTTTTTTATTATTTTTAATTTTGCGTAATTTTACATAAAATAGTATATAAAAGGAGAAAATGAGCCCCAAGAGCAACAAAAAATATAAAAATTACGCAATTTTATAGAAGAAAATACAAAAAAGTAATTTTTTGCTAAAATCTTAAAATATTAGTAAAAAGTGCAAACAGAATCCTATTCAAAATTAAAAAATACGCATTTTTTTATTTTTTGAGTAGGATAACATATGTCATTGCAAAAATAATTCGCAATTTATATCGTCGAAATGCCTGCATGATTTGATATGGATCCTTTCATAATAATTTTGCCGTAAAAGTACAAAAATCTTAAAATTTACGGTGTTGAACTTTAACTTTAAATAACTCTTAAAGGAGACAATTTATCAAAAAATCATAAGAAAACTTTTTTTTAAAGCGTTAAATTTCCTATAAGAATATATATTTTTCATTGATGTAAAATGAAATATTTAACGAAAAAAAAATTAATTTGTAAAAAGTAGCAAAATCCCATGTATTTTAAATGGGAAATGTATCGTCTTTGGGGCAAGGTTTATTATGAATATTAAGGGTTTATTTTGGTTTGATATTTTGTTTTAGATGGTAAACTAATAATTTAGGGGGCGTCGCAAGAAATATTAACAACTTGGTAAATAACGGACACCCTAATATATATATACTAACTGCGATACCCGTCTTTGATGGGTTCTTAGTGTCTTTATAGTATTCCATATTAAATAGTATTTAACAAATTTCATTAAAATTAATTTTTTTTGTGTTTATTCGCTTTATTTATTACAGAAAAAATAAAGTTTTAAGGAAATTAAAATGATAATATAATGTTCAGAATTTTTAAAAAAATCTGAAGTGCGAAAACAAACATGGCCCAATAACGGCCCACAATGAAGAGAATACTTCAGAAAGAACTGACAAACATATATGGTTGGAGTTTTTGGTTTGAACTATCAATAAAGTGAGATTATGTTACACATTGATGTTTTGGCGTTTACATATGTATGTTTAGCTAGATATTGATCTAGATAGTAGATCTAACTATAATTTATGGCTGTAGAGTATCAGCTTATTACCAATTCCTTATGGCAAAAATAGACATAATTCTAGCTGTACCGACGAATTATTTCTTTCAGTGAGCACTGAAAAAGTAGACACCGACTCTTGTCTACAGCCTTTAATGTTTAACGGATTTCAATATATTTTTTTTTTAAATTAAAGATAACAAAATTCTCAATAACTTTATGAAGCCCGATTTTAAATTTAATGTCAGATTTCAATAATTTTAAATGGCGTAACCTCTATTTACACATCTCAACATTTTTTATACTTCACTTCTAATAATAATAATAATAATAATAATAATAATAATAATAATAATAATAATAATAAAAATAATAATAATAATAATAATAATAATAATAATAATAATAATAATAATAATAATAACAATAAAATTTTATTAATTTTCAATAAACTAGTCATAAATGATAGTAAACCTTGGTGTTAGTGCAATAGTTACTATACGGTGTAGCTGACTACTATTGGCATAAAAAGTATAGTCAGTTTGACTTTGAAAAATTATATCTCAAGAAAAAAAAATCGTGCAATAATGAAACAACTTTGAATCAGTACCTACAACATTTCTACGTTACTGTAGAAAATGAAGGAAATACCAAAAAAAATTTCGAGAGTTATTTAATTTTTGAAAGAAAAAAGTAGGGGAGACTGGGGTAAACCCGCTCACTAGCGATTTTACGCCATGAACTCAACTTAAGATGAAGATATTGGTACTGTGAATAGTACTTGACATTCAACTTATATTAACGAACTTTCGTTTAGTTTCATGAACTCAACATAGAATCAGAGACGATCAAATGTTTTTAGAGGTGCACGGAAAAAAATTAATCTCTAAATTAGAGATTAAATCTGAGATTTAGGCATAAACTATCACTGGAATCGGACGTAAGATGTAAGCAGATCACTAAAACTGAAATTTGGTATTATATCTAATCCGAATATTAGTATTGTGAAGAAGACGTATTTCTTATGCCTAAAAATGATATTAGGAATCTCAAATTTTATGACATGGAACATATGTTCTAAACTATCAACTTACTTGAATAAATTCAAATCTAATATATTATTTGAATAAACAATATTAAAAATTTTAGTCCTATATTTATATAATTCGTATTTTTGTAATAACTCGATGTAATAAGAATTTATAATTTATCACAATTTAGAGTGAGAATTATTCACAAAATATTTATATTGTTTTCCCTGTATGAACTATACATTGACAAGTATAAAAAAGTAGTTGGATATTTTTAAAACACAATACTAATTTTATATTTTTATTTCATTTTTTTGTTTTAACGGCGTTGGAAGGTCTGTAAAATTTGTAGGTTACAATTATCGCCCGACAAAATACGACACTCACTGATTTAAATGACGTGAAATAGGTAAATAAACATTTTTCAACCACTTTTTCTCTAAATACAGACACTTTTTACAAAATAGGCCAACATACAACGGGTAAGAATCTTCTTAATAACCCAAATTTAAAAGATTGTTTAAATTCATGCAGAAACGCGGTTGTAAAATGTAAAATTGGAAAGTGATGTAATGCTAAGAACATAACAGCTGGACCATTGTGCTCTCTGCATGCTTCTGCCCTCTTCTGGCGACTGGCAGTAAACCGCTTCTTGTTGTCTGTCATTACATTACTTTCCAATTTTACATTTTACAACCGCGTTTCTTCATGAATTTAAACAATCTTTTGAATTTAGGTTATTAAGAAGATTCTCACCCGTTGTATGTTGGCCTATTTTGTAAAGTCTCTGTGTTTAGAGAAAAAGTGGTTGAAAAATGTTTATTAACCTATTTCACGTCATTTAAATCAGTCAGTGACGTATTTTGTCGGGCGATAATTGTAACCTTAAAATTTCACAGACCTTCCTTCACAGACCTTCGCTTTTATTTGGATATTTGAAAATAAAATTAATACTTAATTAATTAAAATGATTTAAATCTTTTTTGTCACTGATTAACTTAAAACACAATGTACCTAATTCATATAAAAAAGTTGTGAAATTAACAAATCTCTAAATCAGAGATGTGAATTTATGGCGTTTTCTGGTATAAAGTTTGACAGAATCAAACACAACTTATCACAGTAATTGTGACTATAATGTTTAATTTAGATACACTTATATTTCATTGGACTTCAAATGAATATTATTTCAAGTTTAGAGATTAATTTTTTTCCGTGTGTCAGAAAAAAAACGTATTTTGGATTTTTAAGTTTTTCGATCATTATTTTTGGGTCTTAATTTATCTGGCAAATTTTTTTTGTTGCTATTGGATGTCCTTCTTCGAAGTACATATATATAGTTTTGTCTTATTTTAAAAAGATTTAATTAAATTTATTCTGAAATGTGAGGAATACACTCGGGGTAAAGTCGCTCACGTGAAGTCGAGGTAAAGCCGCTCACTTAGTTTTAAATTAAAAATTTAGAATAAAATAATTTCACGTATTATATTTCAACAATAACACAATTTATGACTTATTAAAATTAAAATTGTAACTACATTTCACTTTCTCTTAATAAAATATAACACTATTTAAATCCATAGTTGTAATTCATGAAATCTATGTTCATTATTTATTAAACCAATTTGTTGTTTATAGAATTGTTTATAAAACTCATAAATTATCAATAATAATTCATACTTAAGACGGGAATAAGACGAACTTTAATATTTAAAAAATAAAACTCTTCCGTCTTGAAAAGATAAGGTGAGCGGGTTTACCCTGAAAAATTGTGATTTCGAAATTTGGTATATGTTTATTAAAAAGTTTCTCTAAGTAAAACTAAAAAATATAAATCAAAAACTCTTTTTAATTTTTTTAGTAGAAATCATAAGCTTTCAAATGATATAAATTAACTTGGATTTAGAGAATAATTTCCTAGATTTTAGCCGATCTGAAAAAAAGTTAGCGGGTTTACCCCAGTCTCCTCTACACGTTTTTTGACATCATTTTCACTAGTAGGGAAGAGTGGGGCAAAGGCGCTAGGTTTACATTTATCGATGTATACTTTTTAAACTAAGCAATTAATTTATGCGGTCTTTGTTTTTCATTATTCTAAAATTAATGAACAAAAAATTTTAATAGTTGTTATTTAGTATATTATAATTATAAATACATTATTTAATGAAATTTAAAAACAATGCAAAAAATGCCTTTGCCCCACACGCTGGAAAAGCGACGTTTTTGCTTATATTTCTAAAAGAAAGCATTTATAAGCCTTAAAAAAAATTAACAAGTGATATTTATTAGTATAATATTTACGAAACATAAGGTTAGCAACATATTATTAAAAGAATTAAACTACTTAAATAGAAAATAAAAACTTTTAGTGATTTTAACCTTATATTGTGAATAAATACGATAAATACATAGAAAAATTCAAATATTCAATTGTTTTTAACCAAATTATGTTCAATATTGCCTTTGCCCCACATAACAAACTTTTTTTTACTTTAAATTTAAAATATTTAGATACAAAATTAAACTAAAACACCACGCCAGTTGTGTAGAGAAATATTTAATTTATTTACATGATACGTTTTTAAAAATTAAATACTTAAACTTATGTTTTAAAAAATAAAAGTTTGTTCAGTAAAATTATCATTTTATTTTTGCAAAACAATTTTTTTGTTATATTTCTTAAAATATTTGATATTTTTAGGTTTTTCTTTTTTTAATCAATTGGTACGAAGATGAGACAAAGTACACATTACGGAGAATACGACATTGATTACAATAGATCAAAGAAATTGTAGAAAACAAATTATTTCAAGTAATTATTTGAAAAAGTATTTTCAGTTTTTTGCTTTATTGTACCATTAGCAGTCAGGTGTATACCACTGTAAGTCTTTTTGTCCGAGACTTAAAGTTTAGCACTACTAACTTTTTTTGGTAATTTTTTTTGTGCACGCAGAAAAATAGTTGGATACAGTATACTATGTGTTGGATACCCCAGCTATTTTAGATAGTGTTTGGAGCGCGATCTATTTAGTTGGACAGGACAACCAATTTAATTGGATTCTTAGATGTTGGATGTACTATCCAATTCTGTTGGATAGGGGAGCCAATTTGTTTTGTGAACTGTCTATTTTTTTGTTATCCCTACTTTTAAGTTGGATAATGCAATTATTTTCTAATAGTGAAATAACCATTTATATTTTACATATTTAATTAAATTTACACATGAATATTACTAAAATTATTTGTTTATTTAATTTTATTAATTTAATTCTTATTAAATGTTTTAGATATAATTAAGATTTAAATATAATTAGTTATCACTGAAAATTAATTCTCTTTATGATTTTTTTACTTTAAAATTAACAAACATAACCTAAAAATTTTTTCCGCGTTAGGTATTCCTCATCGTGGAGCGGTTGTTCCTCATCACAAATAAATCAATTTATCAAAATCTTATTCTCTTTAAGAGATAATAGTGTTTCATAATCTATAAGATTCTCTATAAAAGCGAAGACAGAATTTTACAAACTTTGATTTTAATTTTGATACTTTATTACTTGACACTTTCACTTAATCACTTTCGTTTAACAATGTTATTAAATGTTCACAGTTTGTTGGCGCGATTATTTTCAAAAAATTTATCGTGTTTTTGTGCATTATAGTATTTTCGTCTTGACAGTTTACGTTTACGCACGAAATAAGTCGGAATCGAGTCGCAACTTCTTGACAGCGCATGCGCATTATAGGAATCGGGACTTTACATAGATATAACAGATAATTTCCTTCTATCCAATAAAAATTGGATGTATTATCCAACCTTTTTTTTGCGTGTGGTTGAAACTGATTTATAACTTTAAAGATCTGGTTTCTAAGGATGTACAGAGGTGTACAGAGGAGTTAAGAAATTCAAAATTGTATGAGGGGCAAAATTCCTCAATTGCCCAGGTCAAAAAATGAATTTTCTTGAAACTTTGCTAAAATGTTACTATTATTAGTAGAAGTGTAAATATAAATTTTTTATGAATTTGATAATATATTTTTTGAGTTATGGAGTTTCAAAATTCTAACTTTTTTGGAAATATTTTTTTTATTTAATATATTGATAAGTAAAATTAATCAAATTAAAAGTATGAATAGTGATTTTTAAAGGGTTTTTACGAGCTACAAGCTGGTAATGGAAAAAGTTGTTTTCTTTCAATTTAACCTTGACATTCAAGGACCTATCCCAATGGAAAGCTTACCTTTTTTTCTATGAGTCATGTAAAAATCAGAGTGGCACCTAGAAAATTTTTGCAAAAAATAATAATTTATCATTATTGTATGTGTAGAAAATGATGATTTATAATTATTTTCTTTAAAAAATTTCAAGGTCCCACTCAGATTTTTACATGGCTCATAGAAAAAAAGGTAAGCTTCCCATTATGATAGGTTGGAAAAAAATAAAAAATACCGATTTTGAGATTTATTCAAACTAGCAACATATACCTCACTCGCTAACGCTCGTTCGGTTGTATTTAAACTTATTAGTTTTTACTTATTTTTTTTTTTTTATTTGAACTAAGTAAATATTTACTGGACATAAATATTTTAATTTATGGTATCTATTAAATAGTTATTTGAACCAAATACAAATTACTTAAGTCAATTAAATAGAATAATTTAATTTAATAAATATTGCTTTAAATCAATTATAAAAATTACTTGATTAAATAATGCATAGTTTTTAATTAAAATAAATATTTATTTGCATCAATAAAATAATTTTTTTTGAAATAACTAAACTTAGAAGGTTAGATTTTGAATGTTAGCCTGATTCTCTGAATAATTAGTAAGAAAAGGGCGAAGATACGTCCATTCTTTTCTTACTAATAGGATTTTCTGTAGGTAATGATCAGGGTGTTTTTTTGAAATTTTTACTGCACTATTCTTACGCATGTCACCGTCACCAATATTGTTACAATATATATTGTAACAATATTGTTACAACAAAGTCTAGACTTTGGGTTTTTGCAAGTCTAGACAATATAGTTGTATAATAATATAAATTTTTCTTTCTAAACCAGAATTTGAACATGGTTAGAAAATGTAAAAAATTATTAATATTTATAAAAATATAAATTATTTTATTTAAAATCATTGTGTAATAAGACAAAAATTATGAAGTGACATTTACAAAAAATGTCATTGTACATTATACGAAATGTTATTTTTACGTATTCTCTTACTAAATCTTTCATTTTCGTCCGCTATCCTGGATTCGCCATTTTGTATTTTTAAAAAGTGACTTTGGATTCATAATCAGGGGAATTTTACTGAAAATCAGTTGAAAAGTACTAAAATATCAGTCATTCTTTACTGATTATTATTTTATTGTGATTTATTTATTAATATTGTAAATTTCTGTCAAACAAATAATTTTACTAAAAGTCAGTTGAAAATTACACTTACAGTAGTGTTTCATTCGAGCAACACGATCCGAGAAACGAACAAAAAACGATTTTCTTTTTGTTTTGATAACCAAGCTGTCATGTTCGCTCGTCTTATTGAAGTAAATTTTCATAAATGTTTATTTACATTATTCGAAGATAATTAAATCTTAAAAAATTACTATAAAAAAATTCTAATAATATTAGTTTTTAAAAATATTATAATGTTATTTTTCGAAAATAATTGAATTTCTTAAAATAATTCTTATATCCTAATTTACCTTTAAAAATTTTTTTTAAATTTTTGGTAATTCAATTATTTTCAAAATTTGCAATTAAAATTCTTCAAAAAATTGTAACAAAATACTTGAAATAAATTAATTATTTTCAATTAAATTTAGCACAATTTCAACTATTCAAAAAGGTTTCTATTGTAGACATATTTAAAAAATTTAATTATGTTAAAAAATTATTCAAAGAAATCTAAGTATACTTATTTTTAATTATCTATAACTTAAGGGTAAGTCCAAGGTGTGAAATGTAAACAAACCAAAAGGTAAACAAACCAAACACAAAAATCGCACTTTTGTAACAGACGTTTCTCTTACAAAAATTAACATTTTTACACATTCTTTACAAAAATGGAAAATTAGAGTTTAAAAGTGTCCAAAAAAATCATTTTTGGCTATGAGCAATAAAAAGCAATTAGTAAAATAACTAATATAAATGACCTGTAAAATAGCATTTTTTACGCGTCGTGAAAAATAAACTGTTTGAGTATATCAACCGCACGGATGATGAAGAAGTTAAATGTCAGCCATTGGACCTTCAACATGTGGAAGGGTAAATTTTTCCCTTTCCTCCTTGAAATTACAAGAGAAAGGGTAAAAACTTCTTCATCGTCCGTGCGGTTGATATAGTCAAACACTTCATTTTTTCGCGATCTGAGACTTTGTTGCTCTCTGCGCAAGCGCAGAGCGTACTAAGAATGCATTGACAGCACCATGTGATAGTGCCCATTTTGTTTTGATTGAAACTTAGTTGTTTTCTCATTTTTTTCAGCTATGCAAGGCGTAGTAACCAAATAGAATACGTCAGTTCACCATTTTCATAAAGAAATTATGAATTTATATTTATGTACGAAAATGAGACGTCGTGCAAAAATGCTTCACTATTCGCTATTTTGAAGCATTTTTGTACGAGGTCTCATTTTCGTACATAAATATAAATTCCCATTTTCTTTATGAAAATGGTGAACTGACGTATTCTATTTGGTAACTACGCCTTGCATAGGTGAAAAAAATGAGAAAACAACTAAGTTTCAATCAAAACAAAATGTGCACTTCCACATGGTGCTGTCAATGCATTCTTAGTACGCTCTGCGCTTGCGCAGAGAGCAACAGAGTCTCAGATCGCGAAAAAATGAAGTGTTTGACTATATCAACCGAACGGACGATGAAGAAGTTTTTACCCTTTCTCTTGTAATTTCAAGGAGGAAAGGGAAAAATTTACCCTTCCACATGTTGAAGGTCCAATCGCTGACATTTAACTTCTTCATCATCTGTGCGGTTGATATACTCAAACAGTTTATTTTTCGCGACGCGTCAAAAATGCTATTTTTCTGGTCATTTTAATTAGTTATTTCACTAATTGCTTTTTATTGCTCATAGCCAAAAATGATTTTTTTGGACACTTTGAAACTCTAATTTTCCATTTTTGTAGAGAAAGTTTAAAAATGTTAATTTTGGTAAGAGAAACGTCTGTTACAAAAGTGCGATTTTTGTGTTTGGTTTGTTTACCTTTTGGTTTGTTTACATTTCACAACTTGGACATACCCTTAATCTATTGAATTTAGAAAAATTACATCAAGAGGACAAAACTTTGTTCTTTCGTCTACTTTTGAATAATGTTTAGAAAACTAAATTTTTATTAATGTTTATTAAAAAATTATTTTATACCTAAAAATGTTAAATTCTTTTAATTTAGGCATGATTACAATCACAGGCACACAAAAAAAAAGTTGTCTGTTCATTGAACAAGACCTACATGTCTTATAGTATTTTGGCCCCCTGAATACGAATATGAAGTCAGAATTGCTCCAGCACCCTCTGTTTTTTTTAAATCGAAAAAACTACCCTTAAGTCTAAAATTCAAGAATTAAAGTAAAAAAAAATAAAAACACGGCTTTCTTCGGAGTAGAAGAATATATTTATGCGTTTTCTTCTTTCAACAACTCAAATAATGTCAAAATTGCTCCACCACCCCTGTTTTTTTAAATGGGAGAAACTACCCTTAAATCTAAAATTCAAGAACTAAAGTCAAAGAATGAAATAACCACTTTTTTGCGAAGTAGAAAAATGCGTTTTCTTCCTTCAACCACTCAGAAATATTGTCAAAATTGCTCCACCACCCCTGTTTTTTTAAATGGGAGAAACTACCCTTAAATCTAAAATTCAAGAACTAAAGTAAAAAAATATGAAATAACCGGTTTTCTTAGGAGTAGAAGAATATATTTATGCGTTTTCTTCCTTTAACCTCTCAGAAATAATGTCAAAATTGCTCCACCACCCCTGTTTCTTTTAAATGTGAGAAACTACCCTTAAATCTAAAATTCAAGAACTAAAGTCAAAGAATGAAATAACCAGTTTTTTTGCGAAGTCGAAAAATATATTTTTGCGTTTTTTTCTTTCAACAATTTAGAAATAATGACGAAATTGCTCCATCACCCCCTGCCCTTACATCTAAAATTCAAGAATTATAGTAAAAAATGATATAACAGGTTTTTTTCCAAAGTAGAAGAATATATTTATGTACTTTTTAAAAAAGCATCAGCATTGCTTCATCACCCTCTTATTGATTTATATTGAAAAAACTACCCCTTTAAGTATGAACCCAGAGTATACTAACAACAATAAAAACAATTAGTTTTAGACAAAAGCATACGTTCCTTTTATTTTTGTTCTCATAACTAAAAAGCAGAATCAGAGTTAATTTATCATTATTTGTTGTTGAAAGAAGAAAACTCATAAATATATTCTTCTACTCCGAAGAAAACCGGTTATTTCATTTTTTTTCACTTTAGTTCTTGAATTTTAGATTTAAGGGTACTTTCTTCGATTTAAAAAAAAGTAGGGGTGGTGGAGCAATTTTGACATTATTTCTGAGTTGTTGAAAGAAAAAAACGCATAAATATATTCTTCTACTCCGAAGAAAACCGGTTATTTCATTTTTTTTTACTTTAGTTCTTGAATTTTAGATTTAAGGGTAGTTTCTTCGATTTAAAAAAAAACAGGGGTGGTTGAGCAATTTTGACATTATTTCTGAGTTTTTAAAAGAAGAAAACGCATAAATATATTCTTCTACTCCGAAGAAAACCGTGTTTTTATTTTTTTTTACTTTAATTCTTGAATTTTAGACTTAAGGGTAGTTTTTTCGATTTAAAAGAAAACAGAGGGTGATGGAGCGATTCTGACTTCATATTCGTATTCAGGGGGCCAATATATTATAAGACATGTAGGTCTTGTTTAATGAACAGACAACTTTTTTTTTTAATAATAAAAATTAAAAATAATTATTTTTAATTTTTATTATTTAAATACACAATTAAAAAAAATAATAATACTCCGCAAAAAAGCCCAACTAATAGAAAAATAAAAAAGTAGGTTAATTTTAAATTTAGATACAACTATTACAATGTTATAGATTTATTAAGTAATATATAACAAGTAATATTATATATATTTCTCTAAATAAAGATGTCTATTGACTTTTTAAAATTGATTTTCTTAAAAATTTCTTTATTAAAAGTATTAATATTTAAATTTTATAGTTATTGCTGTTTTAAAAAATCAATCCGGGAATATTTATTTTTGGTCCGGGAATTTAAAAATAATAATTCACTAGACACCTTGAATTAATTTTTAACTTGATATAATAATTTTAATTCACTAAAATGAATTTAATTTTAGTTTTTAATAGAATTAATAAAAAAGAATTTAAATGTTTTTGGATATCGATTTTTTTCAAAAAATAGGTTATTATTGTATTATTTTTAGTTGTCAGTTATGGGAAAGTCGAGAAGCAGTCGAGAAGTTCGGTCGATGACAATTAGAAAAATAGACGATACGATTTGACAATTAACAAAAGAATAAACAAGATGATCGTTTGAAAACCAAAGACGATAACCAAATAATCGCTCGAAAAAATGAAATTCTCAGATCGAAGTGAAACACTAACTTACAGAAATATAAGTCATTTTTCACTGATTATCCATTTAAAAAATTATTGTTGATGTCTGCCAAACAAATACAGGGTTGCCACGGACCTGGAAAACCTGGGAAACCCGGAATTGTCATGGAATTTTTTTTCAGTCATGGAAAACCTGAAAAATCTGGAATTGTCAGGGAATTTTATAAAGCCTGATACTAAAAGCTCTATTTTTTGTATTTGAGTCGTAAAAATTTCAAGTTTTCAAGTTGACATACAACTTTTTGATTTTAAATTTAGTGCTTACAATTGAAATCAATATGGCATTTCTAAATTTTAGTTTCTTTTGGTCTCTATCTTCCTTTAAATAATTTTTAAATTAATACATTTTAGAAACCCCAAAATGTTATGAAACTGAAGCTACCAACTTTTATGCAATGAAAATTTTTTCTTTTGCTAATTGTTTTTTAATGTAAGAAGCCCTTTAAAAAATTGCAATCGAAAAAAATTGCTTCTGAAGCAAGGAAATAATAATTTAGTTAAAATTTCGGGATATTTGGAAAATCTACGAAAAAATAATTAAAAATCACTAATTTCCTTGCCTTCCTTAGATCCTCTTACAATTTTTTTAAATGACTTGTCACATTAAAATAAATAATTTGTAAAAGAAAAAATTGCTTATGAGGTGAGGAAATAATAATTTTGTTTAAATAATATATGGATTTTTCGAAAATCTGTGTAAAAAATCAAAATTAATAATTTCCCCGACTTCGATCTTTTAAAATTTTTTAAAAGGCTTCTAACATTAAAATAAATAATTAGCAAAGAAAAAATTGTCATTGAATAAACGTAGGTAACTTCAGTTTCATAAAATGTTATTAAAATGCTTTTTAAAATACTGGTTTAATAATTGTGAAAAATTCTAAACTTAACTAAATTTTTAAATTTAAAAAGATTTGCTCCTCATCTTTCTTCGGAGCGTATCTCAAATAACCTTACAAATTTTAACTTAATTTTTTGTTAATAATGAAATTAAAAATTAATAACTTATTTTGTTAACAATTTACTTAAAGGATTTTATACTTTTTGTCGTAATTAGCTAAAAACATACCAAAACAATTTTATTTCTGGTTTAGAATTTTTGAAGAAATGGTCTGGAAAACCTGGAAAAGTCATGCAATTTTAAAATCGATGTCTTGTGGCAACCCTGAAATAAATAAGTAAATACACAAGTAAATAAATAAGTTTCATTACAACACAGACAGCGCAGCATTAGCGAGTGAGGTATTTACGTATATTTAAAGAAATTTCAACAGACACTACGTGCATCAACGAACCTTAAAAAATTCAACAATTTATATTATCAATCGTTTATTAAATGTATACATATATGTGATTTGTGTATATGTAGGAGTTTATATCTGCATATGAGCAGTATACATGTGTATGTAATTTATGAACATGTGTGAGTATACATGTACATGTGATTAGTGTATATGTGTGAGTATACTTGTGTGGGTGTTATGTGCGCATGCTTGATATTCATAGAACACTACTGCGCATGCCTGATATTCATAGAACACTACTGCGCATGCCTGACATTTATAGAACAATAGTTCGCATGCCTGACATTGATAGAACACTACTGCGCATGCCTGATATTCATAGAACACTACTGCGCATGCCTGATATTTAAAGAACACTACTGCGCATGCGTAATATTGACAGAACACTACTGCGCATGCGTAATATTGACAGAACACTACTGCGCATGCCTAATATTGACAGAACACTACTGCGCATGTGTAATATTGACAGAACACTACTGCGCATGCGTAATATTGACAGAACACTACTGCGCATGCCTAATATTGACAGAACACTACTGCGCATGTGTAATTTTGACAGAACACTACTGCGCATGTGTAATATTGACAGAACGCTACTGCGCATGTGTAATATTGTCAGAGCACTACTGCGCATGTGTAATATTGACAGAACACTACTGCGCATGCGTAACAGTGATAAAACACTACTGCGCATGTGTAACAGTGATAGAACACTACTGCGCATGTGTAATATTGACAGAACACTACTGCGCATGCGTAATATTGACAGAACACTACTGCGCATGCGTAATATTGACAGAACACTACTGCGCATGCCTAATATTGACAAAACACTACTGCGCATGCCTAATATTGACAGAACACTACTGCGCATGTGTAATATTGACAGAACACTACTGCGCATGCGTAACAGTGATAGAACACTACTGCGCATGCCTAATATTGACAGAACACTACTGCGCATGTGTAATATTGACAGAACACTACTGCGCATGTGTAATATTGACAGAACACTACTGCGCATGCGTAACAGTGATAGAACACTACTGCGCATGCGTAACAGTGATAGAACACTACTGCGCATGTGTAATATTGACAGAATACTACTGCGCATGCGTAACAGTGATAGAACACTACTGCGCATGCGTAACAGTGATAGAACACTACTGCGCATGCGTAACAGTGACAGAACACTACTGCGCATGCGTAACAGTGACAGAACACTACTGCGCATGCGTGACATTGACAGAACACTACTGCGCATGCGTGACATTGACAGAACACTACTGCGCATGCGTGACATTGACAGAACACTACTGCGCATGCGTGACATTGACAGAACACTACTGCGCATGCGTAACATTGACAGAACACTACTGCGCATGCGTAACATTGACAGAACACTACTGCGCATGCGTGACATTGACAGAACACTACTGCGCATGCGTGACATTGACAGAACACTACTGCGCATGCGTGACATTGACAGAACACTACTGCGCATGCGTGACATTGACAGAACACTACTGCGCATGCGTGACATTGACAGAACACTACTGCGCATGCGTGACATTGTGAATATGTATACATTTGTGTTAATATTATTTTTAAAAGATATACATATATATACGGCTAGGGTCGGTCGGTCGTTCTTCAACTTAATATAATAAGAGATTAAGAATTTGACCATGAATTTCAAGGTCAAATTGAAAGAAAACAACATTTTTTCATCACCGGTTTGTAGCTCGTGAAAAACCATTTAAAAATCACTATTCATACTTTTAATTTGATTAATTTTACTTATTAATAAATTAAATCGAAAAAAAGATATTTTCAAAAAAGTCACCATTTTGAAACTCCATAACTCAAAAAATGTTGTATCAATTTAAAAAAAAAATTATATAAAATTTTCTATGCAGGGTAAATAAAACTATTTTGGTACCGATTTCTGCAATTTAATTAAACCGTAGGAGAGTTAAACACTACTTATTTGTATCCGATTTTCTCAAAACGTATTTTATCGCACGCCGTACAATGTGAATTAAATTTAACATTCTTATAATTTGGGAGGGAGGTGGGGGTGATTAATAAATTATCAAATTCAATCTAAATTTTAAAATTTGTTTACTATATTGCAACTACTATTTTCAAATGTTTAAATTTTTATGTTTAACATCCTTTTGTTTTACGAGTTTTATTAATTAAAAAATAAAATAATTAGACATTTTTTAATGAATAATTTTTGTATCATGTGAAATTTATTGTCGAATGTAAATGAATATTAATTGTGCATATTGTAACTAGTAAATTTTAAATCATTTTTAACCACTTCGGTGGCGTGGCGTTCCAATTGGCGTTCCACGTCCCTGGACAAAAGTGGCGAAAATAGCGAAATGGCGTTCACACCCCTTCTCAAGCGCCGTAAAGTTATACAAAAATGAATCCAACTTCGGTCAACGAAAACTTGTAGAATTAGGCTTATATTTTCCAAATTTTCAAATTGTGAAATTGCCCCAGCTCCTATATTCAAATAAAACGAATTTCCGTAACCATCCAAAAACATAATCTTAAAAAAACCAATTTTTCAGGTTTGAACGCAAAAAATGTAAGCAAATATCTATTGTTTATAAATATTTAAAGTTTATAAATAAATGTAGATGAAGGTTCTACTTACCTGCCAGTTGTAAAAGAGGAAAAACAATTAGGGAGAAACAATATTTTTTGCTGTTTTATAAATTTTACGTGTAAAATTAGTATTAGCATGAAAATAGAAAATAGGATAGAAAACTTTATCTACAAAATGAAAAATCAATTATTTAAAAAAGTTTTTTTTTAAATTAGATATCTTTTTCCAAACATTTAACCTTACAGATTCAACATAAGTTCATTGGAGATGAATGATACGCGATACAACTTCATAAGTCAGTTGTAGAATTGTCCTGGTTATTTAACTATGAGACATCGATGAACCATTACAAAATTTGTAAATATGTATGTATGTATGAATAAATAATGTACTTATGTTGAATCTGTAAGATTAAATGTTTGTGAACCAATATCCAATTTCTTAAAAAAAAAACTTTTTTAAATAATTGAATCGTGAATTTCGAAAAGGGCTCAACTCGTTTTTTTTTTTAATTTTACAGTTCGAAAATAGTAACAAAATGGAATTTAATCAAGTCAACAAGTATATAATTGTGTTCAGCGATCGTTTTCTTATAATTTTGTGGTATTTAAAACGTTATAGAATGGCTTTTGTTTTTTTTTTTTTTTTTTTTTTTTTTTTTTTTTTTATTTTTTTTTTTTTAAATGACTTTAGGCTTAGCCAACTGTCAGAACACACACTCTTATATACCAACTTGTTTTTGCGTTTCTACAGAACGACTTTGAGGTTAGGAGTACTCGCATTTGCCTGGACCACCCGTCAATGGGTTTTCTCGCCAGTGGAGAGGGAAACTGTAGAAAACCTCTCCGAGTACAACCGGTTTATCGACAGTCGAATTCTAATGGTGTGTACCGGACAATAATCGACGGTGCACATCATTATACTTCGACGTCAAACCTCCCGCTCAGATTATCTCACGTGCCGGAAAAATCCCAGGCTAATGGGCGCGAACCAAGTACCCTTGGTCCGCCCACCGAGCCAGGCATTTATCCGACCGAGCTTATCTGTCGGTGGAATGGCTTTTGTAGTCTTAATACATTAAATAGTGAAAAGTTGCATTTTTGACATTTCAGAAATAGCGGTCCTAAGTTGGCCACCCCATTTTTTCGCTTGAACGTAAGAAAAAAATGCATATTCTTTTCAGTTACGCAGAAATTTGACAAATTTGATACATTTAGGAGAATAAATAAGCATTATTTAACTATTTTTGTTTAGAAAATGAAGCATTATTTTATTTACTTGCACTGATGGATGGCTACAGAGACTGGCGTTTTTGTAGTATGTCTTTTCTATTGTTTTTTGTCTTTGTTTATTTCCTACGTTACACTTTCACGGTCTTTCTCGTGATGAAAAACACTAAAAAGAAACAAAACATAAATAAAAACAAACAAAAATAATAGGTGGACAACTTTGGACCTCTGTAGATTTTTACAAGTTTCAAATTATTACGCTAATAAAAAAAATTAAATTAAAAAATCAACAGTACCTCTTATTACAACATTAAATAAAAGGAACTAAAGCACACACTGATTTATAAATTTTTAATTATTTATCTCTTGTAGCTGATCTCAAAAAAATAAGAAAAATTAAATTTTTTTTGTAAACAATATTATTGTCCTCATAATGCGTAGAAGAATCTTAGATTATAATTAAGTCCATAAATTATATCATGGCTTATCGATATATCACACCACAAAATTATAAATTCGTCCAGTATACCATCTCTGCCTGAGAAACGCAGGGTGTCCAACTTAGGCCCACGGACAACTTAGGACCACTCTCTTAACTTTTATTTTTAAAATATTGACTCAGTTTTTATATTTCCTATTTTTAAAAAACTTGAAAACCAAAAAGCTTTAGTGTTCGGGGTTACCCCATTATCCCCTAATAACACAGCCACACAAAAAAAATAAAGTGTCTTGATCTGGGATCGAGACATATGTATTCCGATGTATTTCGATGCGCTGAATCCGAATTCGCCATCAGAATTTGGCCAATGGGTCCTTGTTTCGCCCTAACTTCAAAAAATACCCTAAAATCGTTAAAATGGTCACTTTTGATTTATCAAAATTGAATCAAATTGAATCTAACCACATATTTATAATTTTCTCAGATCCCTTAATTTAAATAAACTATTCTATAGGCTTTTTAATTGAAAATTCATGTAAAACATTAAATATATCGAAACCTAACCTCAAAAACACATCTAAGATTCCAAAAAAACAAATTATAGCACACACAGCGCAATAAAAATTAGGTAAGCTCATGAAAGTTACAACTTAGGTGTTTCTATGATTGCTGACTACGAATCCGGTGTTAGTTTATCAAAATGGCGGATCCAATATGGCGGACAATATAATTAAAATTTGTTTGGATTGGCTTAAAAATCGTTACTCGGGGGTTTTCGGGGTCGCTAATGACGAATTCTATGTCGGTTTCTAAGAATTCAAAATGGCGGATCCAATATGGCGGTCTTTATTATTTTAACGATTTTTTAAAATTTATTACTAGCGGTTTTTCGGGACCTTTGATAACGAATCCTATATCAATTTTTATAATCTTAAAGTCTTACGAATTGTTTTCTAACAATTTTTTCTAACAATTCGTAAGACTTTAAGATTATAAAAATTGATATATGATTCGTACTCAAAGGTCCCGAAAACCCCCAAATAACGATTTTCAAGCAAATCCAAACAAATTTTAATTATATTGTCCGCCATATTGGATCCGCCATTTTTAATTTTGATAAACTAACACCGGATTCGTAGTCAGAAATTATAGAAACACCTAAGTTGTAACTTTCAAGAGCTTACCTAATTTTTTTTGCGCTGTGTATGGTATAATTTGTTTGTTTGGAATATTAGATGTGTTTTGATGTTAGGTTCGATATATTTAATGTTTTAAATGAATTTTCATTTGAAAAGCTTATAGAATGGTATATTAAGCAACAAGAGGATAAAGGTAGCCATTTCTTTACGGTGATTTTTGTGACACGAGTGGAGGTCGAGGGCGCCTCGAGACCTTCACTCGTGTCACAAAAATCATCGTAAAGAAATTGGCTGCCTTTATTCTCGTGTTACTTACGATTTTTTTTTTCCTAATGCACAAAAGAGGCGATTTCAGATAGCAGACGACATTTTTATACGGTCTAAGAAATGAATGACTTTCCTCCCTGTCGTCTGCTATCAGAAAGCACCATTTTTGTGCATGTGGGATAAAATAGTTTATTTAAACTAAGGGATCTGAGAGAATTATCAATATGCGGTTAGATTCAATTTTGATAATTCAAAAGTGACAATTTTAACGATTTTAGGGTATTTTTTGAGGTTAGGGCGAAACAAGTACCCATTGGCCAAATTCTGATGGCGGATTCGGATTCAGCGCATCGAAATACATCGGAATACATATGTCTTGACCCCAGATCAAGACACTTTTTTTTTTTGTGTGGCTGTGTAATGCAAAAAAGTGAAATTTCAAAAAATCCGAGTTGAGCCCTTTTCGAAATTTACGATTCAATTGATTTTTCCTTTTATAAATAAAGTTTTTTATACTGTTTTCTATTTTCATGCTAATACTAATTTTTTACTTAAAATTAATAAAACAGCACAAAATATTTTTTCTCCATAATTGTTTCCATAATTGTCCAAACCTAAAAAATTGGTTTTTTCAAGATTATGTTTTGGGATAGTTACGGAAATTCGTTTTATTTGAATATAGGAGCTGGGGCAATTTCACAGTTTGAAAATTTGGAAAATATAAGCCTAATGCTACAAATTTCCGTTGACTGAAGTTGGATCCATTTTTGCATAACTTTACGGCGCTTGAGGAGAGGTGTGCGTTCCAACTTTTTCTAGATTTTTAAAGAGTATATGGGACGTTTCACGTCAACCGGCCCAGAGCTCTGCCCAAAATTCAAAGCAACTAAAATAAACAAAAAAAAGTGCAAAATACTCGTAAACTAATGCCCTTTCAATTGCAAAGTGGCAAAATTCAAAATTCAAGATGGCGTCATTACTGTGTCACCTTAAAGACACTAAATTCCAAAATAATCAAATATATTTATCAATTACTTTCAAAATATAATACGAAAATGATAAGTCACATCATATTTTAATGTTTTTGGGGTCGCTGATTACGAATCTGAAGTCAGTTTTTCAAAATTCAAAATGGCGGATCCAATATGGCGGACATTAAAAAAATTTTTTTTGATTCGCTTAAAACTTGTCACTTGGGGGTTTTCGGGGTCGCTGATCACGAATCCGATGTCAGTTTTTTAAAATTCAAAATGGCGGATCCAATATGGCGGACATTTAAAAAAAAAACTTTGGATTCGCTTGAAACTTGTCACCCAGGGGTTTTTGGGGTCGCTGATTACAAATCTGAAGTCAGTTTTTCAAAATTCAAAATGGCGGATCCAATATGGCGGACATTTTCAAAAAAAAATTTGGATTCGCTTGAAACTTGACACTCGGGGGGTTTTCGGGGTCGCTGATGACGATTCCGATGTCAGTTTTTCAAAATTCAAAATGGCGGATCCAATATAATAAAATGGTGGACTTTAAAAAGGCCGATTGATATCATTTATAAACCATAAGACGTATTTTGTAGCTTTGACGAAGGCTGTTTGTTATAATTTTCAAATTTGTAATAATTTGGTGGCCCTGAAAAGGGCCGATTGAATTAAATTTACAAAATACTTCCCAACCTAAGAAATTGTATTTTAATACTGCATAACTGCAATAGGTTGAGGTGCATTTGAATATCTGAATATTTTCAACTGTCTTTCTGGTGTTACAATAGCGCAGATTGAATTAATAAACTTTTGAAATTTCAGTCGCAATATTGGATCAGCAACTTTAAATTTTAAAAAAACTGACATCGGATTCGTCATCACCGACGGCGAAAACCTCCAAGTGACAAGATTCAAGCGAATACAAATTTTTTTTTAAAAAGTGGCCGGCATATTGAATCCGCCATTTTGAATTTTTAAAAACTGCCATTGGAATCGTCATCAGCGACCCCGAAAACCCCCCGAGTGTCAAGTTTCAAGCGAATCCAAATTTTTTTTTTAAAATGTCCGCCATATTGGATCCGCCATTTTGAATTTTGAAAAACTGACTTCATATTTGTAATCAGCGACCCTAAAAACCCCTGGGTGACAAGTTTCAAGCGAATCCAAAGTTTTTTTTTTTAAATGTCCGCCATATTGGATCCGCCATTTTGAATTTTAAAAAACTGACATCGGATTCGTGATCAGCGACCCCGAAAACCCCCAAGTGACAAGTTTTAAAGCGAATCAAAAAAATTTTTTTTTAATGTCCGCCATATTGGATCCGCCATTTTGAATTTTGAAAAACTGACTTCAGATTCGTAATCAGCGACCCCAAAAACATTAAAATATGATGTGACTTATCATTTTCGTATTATATTTTAAAAGTAATTGATAAATATATTTGATTATTTTGGAATTTAGTGTCTTTAAGGTGACACAGTAATGACGCCATCTTGAATTTTGAATTTTGCCACTTTGCAATTGAAAGGGCATTAGTTTACGAGTATTTTGCACTTTTTTTTGTTTATTTTAGTTGCTTTGAATTTTGGGCAGAGCTCTGGGCCGGTTGACGTGAAACGTCCCCATATTTAATTTTAATCTACTGCAACAATATATTTATATGTTTTTAATATCAAGGAACACAAAAATGACAATAAAAATTTGTTTTTTTAAGATTTTCATTGTTTTTTTGGACATTGCAAAATGACATTTTTAATACTTTTCTACGAATGGCGTTTCACTTTCGCTCAAATATTGATAAATAAACTCAAGATCTTTCTATGGGAAATAATATTTATTTATATCTTAGAATCTCTGAATCGTCGAATTGTGTTATAGAATCATTTGTAAATTGTTTATAAACAAATTATATAAACAAATTGTTAATTAAGACGATGTGTTTAATGAATTTTAATAAAAATTGTTACTCGGGGGTTTTTGGGGTCGCTGATAACGAATCTGATATCAGTTTTTTAAAATTCAAAATGGCGGATTCAATATGGCGGGCAAGTTTATAAACAATTAATTGAATTCGCTTGAAACGTTTTACTCGAGGGTTTTTGAGGTCGCTGATAACAAATCTGATATCAGTTTTTTAAAATTCAAAATGGCGGATTCAATATGGCGGGCAAGTTTATAAACAATTAATTGAATTCGCTTGAAACGTTTTACTCGGGGGTTTTTGAGGTCGCTGATAACGAATCTGATATCAGTTTTTCAAAATTCAAAATGGCGGACGAGTTTATAAAAAATTGATTGAATTCGCTTGAATTGTTTTACTCAGGGGTTTTTAGGGATGCTTATTAGGAATTTAATATGAGTTTATCATGAAAAGCAAAAGTTAAAATAAGTCAGGAAAGTAACTTATTATAAGCTGCAACAAAAGTGAGCCAAGGTTTTTTTTTTGCTTATATGTCAAGGACCAACCTGCATTCGCTATAGAAAATGTTCTCTGCCCAGAGCACGCCACGAGGAGGCTGCAGCGATAGGATTTTGTGGTCCTTTATTTTTTTGTATTTTTTTTTGCTTTTTTTATTTTTTTTAATTTCTATTATTTTTTTGTTTTTTTGTTAATTAATTTTTTATAAACTCGTCCGCCATATTGGATCCGCCATTTTGAATTTTGAAAAACTGACATCAGATTCGTAATCAGCGACCCCAAAAACCCCCGAGTAAAACGTTTCAAGCGAATTGAATCATTTTCTTATAAACTCGTCTGCCATATTGAATCCGACATTTTGAATTTTGAAAAACTGATATCGCATTCGTTATCAGCGACCTCAAAAACCCTCGAGTGAAACGTTTCAAGCGAAATCAATTAATTTTTTTAAACTCGCCCGCCATATTGAATCCGCCATTTTGAACTTTGAAAAACTGACATCGGATTCGTAATCAGCGACCCTAAAAACCCCCGAGTAAAACGTTTCAAGCAAATTCAATCAATTTTTTATAAACTCGTCCACCATATTGGATCAGCAATTTTGAATTGTTAAAAACTGACATCGGATTTTTATCAGCGACCCCAAAAACCCCCGAGTAACAATTTTTATTAAAATTCATTGAACACATCGTCTTAATTAACAATTTGTTTATATAATTTGTTTATAACAATTTACAAATGATTCTATAACACAATTCGACGATTCAGAGATTCTAAGATATAAATAAATATTATTTCCCATAGAAAGATCTTGAGTTTATTTATCAATATTTGAGCGAAAGTGGAACGCCATTCGTAGAAAAGTATTAAAAATGTCATTTTGCAATGTCCAGAAAAACAATGAAAATCTTAAAAAAACAAATTTTTATTGTCATTTTTGTGTTCCCTGATATTGAAAACATAGAAATATATTGTTGCAGTAGATTAAAATTAAATATACTCTTTAAAAATCTAGAAAAAGTTGGAACGCCATTTCGCTATTTTCGCCATTTTTGTACTATTTACTTGTTAAAGTGTCTATTTTTAGAAAAAAAATTTTTCCAATTTTTTTTTGAGGTGCGTGATATTGAAAAAAAATAAAAACCACAAGTGGGTTATGGATCCCGTGTGGAAAAGTGAGGTGGGCCCACGGTGGGTCTCAGGTGGGCTTCCCAGGTTCTAGGTGGGTCCCAGCAGGGATGGCCCAGGTGGGCGATTCCTTGGCTTGTAACGGTGAATCCAGCCACAGCCCACCTAGGAAAAATCCAGCTGGGGCCCATAGATTTAGTTTTCATTCAAATTAATGAATAAATTGTTTATTAATAACAAATAAGTCGAATTATAAATTAATAACGTTATTATTTAACGATTTTTACTTTTTTTTAATGAAATTGTGACCAAAAGCAAATTCATTAATAATGTTAGCATATATGTGGGAATTAATATATATCCTTTCATTTATAAATTAAAAATTTATAAAAAAATTAGAAATTTGTTAATTAAATTATTAAACGGTATATATAATCACTAAATTGCATACTTATACGAATACAATGCAGAAAAATCGGAATAAACGCAAACCTAAGAAACAAATAAAATTTAACGCACGCGGGGATTGAACCTACGACCTACGGACTACTAGACTAACGCCCTAACCACTATACTACGGAGACTAACTACTGAACACCGACGTTTTATTGTCAGTGACTTGTTGATCTGCTGTAATGATTCAATAAAGCACTTACTGACACGAATACACCGTAACAAATAAATAGTTTAATAATAATAATAACAATATTAATAATGTAATAATAAACGATAAATATTCTTAAAATAATATTTATATTATTATGAAAAAAATATATTAATACATTTTTATTAAAAATGTGTTTTTTATTGTTTACAATCATTATAAACATTAATTTGTTGGTCTAAAAAAAAAAAATTTTTTTAGTTGTTTGGACTTAGAAATTTTTACTAATTAATTATGTGGATATTACATAAAAAAAAAATATTGTGAATACATTTTTGTTAAAAATACGTTTTTTCTTAATCTAAGTCATTATAAACATTAATTTTTTGTTGAAAAAAAAATTTTTAGGTTTGGACTTAGAAATTTTTGCTTATATAATTATTGATGTGGGTCCTCAAAAACTGGGAAGCCCAGGTAGGGCCCAGCTCACGCCCACTTATAATATTATTTCGCCTGACCGGAACCCACCGTGAGTGGGTCAATAGACAAACTCTAAAATGCTTCCGTAAAATGTTAACATGTTTGTCAATTGTCAATTCATGTACGAAGATGACCATAATTACATCAAAGTTTTATTATTAAATGTTAAAGAAAAACTAAACTATTTAATAATTTTCACTGTAAACGATTTTTGTTATTATATATAATAAATTTTACTAATGTTATATTGCAGTCGTTATTGTTTAAATAAATAATTGTTGTTAAAACCATAAATTATCTTTATTTTATGTCGTTCGTATTACTTAATTGCAAAATTAGGAAAAAAATTGCAAGTTTCTAAGTTATGTGTATCAAAAGTTAATAAATAACAACAATCATTTGTTTAAACAATTTCTGAATTGTTAAGACCATAAATTTTCTTTATTTTATGTCGTTCGTATTAGTTAATTGCAAAATTAGGAAAAAAAATTGCAAGTTTCTAAGTTATGTGTATCAAAAGTAAATAAATAGCAACAATTATTTGTTTAAACAATTATTAAAATGTATTAAAAACCGTTATACCTTGATGAGTTAATTATTAAATAAATAAATTCAGCTGGAACAACTTTAAAATTTCGGTTAAAACTAAATGTCTGTTAGTGTAGTACAATAAAAGTTTATAATTATTGACAATAATAAATTGTTTAAAATAATAATGATTATTATTATTATGAATTAATTGTAGAATGATTTATTGTGAATAGTTATATTTAATTTTCAGACTTTTTCTATTATAATGTTAATATTTTTATGAAAATGGGAAGCCCAGGTGGGGCCCAGCTGGCTCCTAGTTTTTAACTGGGCTAACTTGGGCAGATTTCCACACGGGGAGTTATGGAGGGAGAACGAAAAATCAAAAAACTTATTTTTCTCGAAAACTACTGAATCGATTTTAATGAAATTTTAAGAGGTTGTAAATATAGATAAAACGATTTTAGTAAAAAAAATCAAAAAATTATTTTTTTGATTTCTTCAATAAAATTTTTCAGGGCTATTTTTTTAAGTGAACACTTTCTCTTTTATTGTAAAAAGTACCTTATAATGTCCCATTTAACATATATTTTTATCAAATTTTTAAGAAATATAGTTTTTGAGTAAATTTTTAAAAACCATGGTCATGCTATTTGTCACGTACGGTAATGCACATATATACATATGGGCAATTTCATGTGATAGGATATAGCCGGATAAGTATGGAAAAAGTGACCCAAATATATTTTTCCTATTCATTCCTACCCACAAAATAACTTTTTGAAATTTTTAACTCAAAATTTTGAGTTTTTTGAACTTATGGAGAAAAAAAATCGAAAAAACGCATTTTTCTCTAAAACTATTGTATGCATTTTTATCAGCTTTGGATATGTTAAAAAGACAAATAAAGAGATAAAAAAAAAATTTCAAAATTTTTTTCAAAAAATTCCAAAAATCTGTTTTTTAAAAAATTTCAAAAAAATTTCATTTTGAAATTTTCAGAAAAAAATTTTTTTGGTTTTATTAAAGTAACATTTTTATGTATTTTCTCATTTCAGTTTCTTATGTGATCTACTTAATAAAAAAAATTTTACCTGACATGATTTCAGTGTGTGTCACGGTGAAAAACCACATAAAAATGTACCGGGTAGGGTTTTTGAGTTATTTACTGTGACACACACTGAAATCATGTCAGGCAAAATTTGTTTATTAAGTAGATCACATAAGGAGACTGAAATGAGAAAATACATAAAAATGTTACTTTAATAAAACCAAAAAAAAATTTTTCTGAAAATTTCAAAAAGAAAATTTTTTTTTTATCTCTTTAATTGTCTTTTCAACATATCCAAAGCTCATTAAAATGCATACAATACCTAAGTAACCTGTATGTTTGCAGCAAGCTTGTAGCAAACTTACACCACAAGATTTGCAATCTTACACGTAAGCTTACTGCAAGTTTGCTGCAAGTACTAAAATGTCCTACTTGCTGCAAGATTGCACAGCAAGCTTAGGACAAGCCAACACTGCAAGTTTCTTAAAAATTCCCAAATATTTAATTATATAATATTCAGCAAATTATTTAATATTTAGTTTTTATTTAATTTTAATATATTTAATATTTATTTAAAATAATATAATGGCAACAACGTTATAATAAAAATGTCATTAATTTCTCCAATCCACAGAATTGTAGTTGTGTACTATTATCCGTGATCAGTGGATAATAGTAAAAAATTGTAAACGTCGTGGCAGACATTAATTATTATTGATATTATGATCTAAGATACTATTGTAAAGCACCTGTTTAGGGGACTGATACTTATACTCTCCGCGAGACAAGTCGTGCGCGAGAAAGGTATTTCTCGCCATCTATCACGGAGTTAGAGAATTATAAGAGAAACTTCTATTACTTTTCCAATTCCCTGATAGATGGCGAGAAATACCTCTCTCGCGCACGACTTGTCTCGCGGAGAGTATAAGTATCAGTCCCCTAAACAGGTGCTTCACAATAGTATCTTAGATCATAATATCAATAATTAATGTCTGCCACGGCGTTTACAATTTTTTACTATTATTCACTGATTACGGATAATAGTACACAACTACAATTCTGTGGATTGGAGAAATTAGTGACATTTTTATTATAACGTTGTTACCATTATATTATTTTAAATAAATATTAAATATATTAAAATTATATAAAAATTAAATATTAAATAATTTGCTTAATATTATATAATTCAATATTTGGGAATTTTCAAGAAACTTGCAGTGTTGGCTTGTCCTAAGCTTGCTGTGCAATCCTGCAGCAAGTAGGACCTTTTTGTACTTGCAGCAAACTTGCAGCAAGCTTACGTGTAAGATTGCAAATCTTGTGGTGTAAGTTTGCTACAAGCTTGCTGCAAACTTACAGGTTACTTGGGTATAGTTTTAGAGAAAAATGCGTTTTTTCGATTTTTTTCCCTCCATAAGTTCAAAAAACTCAAAATTTTGAGTTAAAAATTTCAAAAAGTTATTTTGTGAGTAGGAATGAATAGGAAAAATATATTTTGGTCACTTTTTTCATACTTATCCGGCTATATTTTATCACATGAAATTGCCTATATGTATATATGTGCATTACTCAAAATTTTGAGTTAAAAATTTCAAAAAGTTATTTTGTGGGTAGGAATGAATAGGAAAATTATATTTTGGTCACTTTTTTCATACTTATCCGGCTATATTCTATCACATGAAATTGCCCATATGTATATATGTGCATTACCGTACGTGACAAATAGCATGACCATGGTTTTTGACATTTTACTCAAAAACTGTATTTTTTAAAAATTTGGAAAAAATATATGTTAAAGGGGACATTATAAGGTACTTTTTACAACAAAAGAGAAAGTGGTCACTTAAAAAAATATCCCTGAAAATTTTTTTGAACATTTCAAAAAATGTTTTAAGCTGTACATTGTACCCACTTGCGGTTTTTATTTTTTTCACTATCACGCACCTTAAAAAAAATTGGGAAAAAAAAATACTAAACTTTAAAAAAACTTATGTGAAATTTGGTATAATTATATCAAATATAAGAATTTTAGTTAAATTTTAATATAATATTATTTCTTTCTCTCATATTATTTTTTTCGCTGTTTAGTATTTTCTATGTCAAAATTTCGGTTTGTTGCACTTTTTCCCCAAATTGTAAATTACTTTTACAAAATATATATAATACATTTTCTCTCGTGTGGTATCCGTTACTGTCTAGATAGCTGTCCGTACTTATAACACTAAAAATGGTCACCCTAACCATCATTATGTTACCCACTACTATAAATTTATCTCCGTGAAAAAATGTAATTCCTATTGTACAAACCAAATCCCTCTTTGGTGTCGTGTAAAGTACCTCAATATGTGACGCGTTCTGAAGAAAGGTACCTAAGAAGCAAAAAATTTGTAATTTATTTACATTTGGAATTTGAAATAATTTATGTAGAAATAAAATATTAAGTTATTTTTAAATTAAAATTTTTAAAAGGTTCAATTTACTTGAAACATGTTCTCTTCAAGTGTCAAAATATATTTTTCTTGAAGTGTGAAAGAATGTTATTTTTATATAAAGCAATGTATTATAATAAGAAATAGAAGTTACATTAATTTGCTACGAGATGTTTTATGACGTGTAGAACAACATGCGAATTGTAATAAGAACCTAATGTGAGATCTAAGACTATATCGTACTTTTTATCACGTTCCGACGATAGGAACTATCTGCCCTGAGATAAATGATCAAGTTTCTCGGAATAGTTTATTAATAAACAATTCGACATGAGAGAATACTCTATGCGATAAGCTACTGGATAAAGAATACGATATAAAAATGCAGAAAGGGGAAAAATAGATTCAACAAAGTTGCTGTAATTATATTTCTCTTACGCATGTACATAAACTTCTACATTTAATTTTGATCTTAAATTATTAAATTGTATCTACTTATTTTGTACACCACCTGTCATAATTGTTCGATCACCCATTTTTTGTTGAATAAAACACATTTTCAACGAAAAATTAGTGGAAACTAAAATTTCTTACACTTAACAATTAGAAAAAATACAATTTAAAAAAATTGATTTTTCTAATATTTTAGTTTCCATATACTTTTTATTATTTCGTACGTTTTTTAAAAATTTTTTTGTTGTTTTTAATATTCGCATTTTAATTTAGTAACATTTTATTAACGTCTTTAAATTTTTTACATATTTTAGTTAATGTTTAATTAAAAAAGAATAATGAAGAAACAAAAAAATTTTTAAATATTATTTATAACAGTTTTTGAAAAAATGGAAAAAATCAATATTTTCTGAATATTAAGTTTAAAGCAAATTTTCACTTTATCTCGTTTTCGTTTGAAAAATTCTTAACCCATTAACGCCTGAAACCTTTTAAATTTTGTGTTTACTTTAAGATATAATTTTATATACTAAACATGCTCCCTGAAAATAACTGAAGCGTTTCTTTATGTTTTCGGGGTCGCTCTACAAGATTCCGTGCTCAGATTTTAAATTTATCGCATAGAAAATTAAATATGGCGAATTTTGTGCACCAAATTGCGAAAAAAATGAAAATTTTTTTTTTTAATAATTATTTCTTAATGAAAACATTTTTTTCAAATGAATACAAGTGTCACAAATTGGCACAAACTTATTAAACTTTCAAAATATGCAATAGCGGAAATAAAAAAAACAAAATGGCGGCTTCAAAATAACGCTAATTTGAGAAAAAATTAATTAATTTTTTTTATAGTGCACCGATTCAGGCAATAGCTATGAAATGTAATAGAACTTAGTGTTTACATGTTTTTGAGGTCTCTCATCACGAATATGTACTCGGAATTTCAAAATTCAAAATGGCGGATCCAATATGGCAGACGAAAATTTTAAAAATTTACTCGATTCGCTTGAATTTTGTTACTCAGGGGTTTTTGAGGTCGCTGATTATGAATCTGCAATCAGATTTTCAAAATTCAAAATGGCGGATCCAATATGGCCGACGAAAATTTTATAAATTCACTCTATTCGCTTGAACTTTGTTACTCAGGGGTATTTGGGGTCGCTGATTATGAATCTGCTATTGGATATACAAAATACAAAATGGCGGATCCAATATGGCCGACAGAAATTATTTAAATTTACCAGATTCGCTTGAAACTTGTTACTCAGGGGTTTTTGGGGTCGCTGATTATGAATCTGCTATTGGATTTTCAAAATACAAAATGGCGGATCCAATATGGCCGACAGAAATTATTTAAATCAATTCTCGTCGCTTGAAATTTGTAAAATGATGACCATCTATTTGCCGTCAGAATAAGACGTTTACCAACTCTCACCACTGGATCATGGATGAAAAAGTTTATTCTAATGATATTAAAGCTAAAATTTGATAATATTGGTCAACTCCTTATCTGTCATCGCAAATTGTTTCACCAACAATGTCAGGTTATAAGTTTTACAATATTAAGTCTTATGCTAAGATTGTGTTGAAACAATTTATCTAAGCCAATTAGATTTAGACCAATAATTCTTTCGTTGTGTACTTCTAAGGGAATTGATTTGTATTTTGCCTTATTCTGACGGCAAATAGATGGTCATCATTTTACAAATTTCAAGCGACGAGAATTGATTTAAATAATTTCTGTCGGCCATATTGGATCCGCCATTTTGTATTTTGAAAATCCAATAGCAGATTCATAATCAGCGACCCCAAAAACCCCTGAGTAACAAGTTTCAAGCGAATCTGGTAAATTTAAATAATTTCTGTCGGCCATATTGGATCCGCCATTTTGTATTTTAAAAATCCAATAGCAGATTCATAATCAGCGACCCCAAAAACTCCTAAGTAACAAGTTTCAAGCGAATCTAGTAAATTTAAATAATTTTTGTCGGCCATATTGGATCCGCCATTTTGTATTTTGAAAATCCAATAGCAGATTCATAATCTGCGACCCCAAAAACCCCTGAGTAACAAAGTTCAAGCGAATAGAGTGAATTTATAAAATTTTCGTCGGCCATATTGGATCCGCCATTTTGAATTTTGAAAATCCGTTTGCAGATTCATAATTAGCGACCTCAAAAACCCCTGAGTAACAAAATTCAAGCGAATCGAGTAAATTTTTAAAATTTTCGTCGGCCATATTGGATCCGCCATTTTGAATTTTGAAATTCCGAGTACATATTCGTGATGAGAGACCTCAAAAACATGTAAACACTAAGTTCTATTACATTTCATAGCTATTGCCTAAATCGGTGCACTATAAAAAAAATTAATTAATTTTTTCTCAAATTAGCGCCATTTTGAAGCCGCCATTTGGTTTTTTTTTATTTCCGCTATTGCATATTTTGAAAGTTTAATAAGTTTATGCCAATTTGTGACACTTGTATTTATTTGAAAAAAATGTTTTCAGTAAGAAATAATTATTTAAAAAAAAAATTTTCATTTTTTTCGCAATTTGGTGCACAAAATTCGCCATATTTAATTTTCTATGCGATAAATTTAAAATCTGAGCACGGAATCTTGTAGAGCGACCCCGAAAACATAAAGAAACGCTTCAGTTATTTTCAGGGAGCATGTTTGGTATATAAAATTATATCTTAAAGTAAACACAAAATTTCAAAGGTTTCAGGCGTTAATTGGTTAATATTTTTGCATGAAATTTACAGAAGTTATAGTTTAAACTATTCTTGGAGCGATGTGTTATTTACTTATTTAGAGAATATGTAGGCTAGTAGTGCCCTTACATTATAGCTATAATAATTAGAATAACCCTTTGGCAGTCGATGACGTGTATACACGTCATGGTGCAGGTGGACTCAAACTGTTAATGACGTGTATAGACGCAAGCAGATTTTCGGCTAGAAAAGCAGACAGATTCGTCCTAAAATTAATACTCGGGGGTTTTCGGGGTCGCTGATTAGGAATCCGATCTCAGTTTTTAAAAATTCAAAATGGCGGATCCAATATGACGGACGACTTTTTAAGAAACTTAACGTATTCGCCTAAAAATCATTAATCGGGGGTTTTCGGAGTTGCTGATTACGGAAAAATGTGTCAAGATATAAACAATCATAATTTGATACACTCAGCTGACAATGTAAGATACATGCAAGCTTCGTTGTCCTATTACTCGGAATTCCCCTTCGAAAATTATTTGGGAAAAATTAAAACTGTTGTACGTTCACCAGTGAAAGTTATGTCTCAAGTATATCGAAGATTTTCCGAAATGGAAGCGGCTGGAAGTGAAATAATGAAACGATATCGTTTAATTGGTGATACAGAGAAAAGTAGAATTTTAAAATTATAAAATTGGTTTTTAAAATCCAAACAATGTCGTTCATTTGGAGAATGGCAAATTTTTTGAAATAAAAGAAATTAGGTCTTGCAATAAAGAAACATTAGAAATTAATGATATTTTCGTTATAGGTATTTTATAAATTTTACGAAAAAGTTTTTTAATTACAGGTTTTCAGTAAATCTGTTGCTCGTGGGTTACGATTTTACAAAACTCTAGGGAAAAAATTAGAAGACAGCGAATCCACTGCACAGTTTTGTGAAATTTTAAATAACATGTTTGACGCGCTAAACAGAACAAGTTTGGAAACGGCAATAAGAACGGGAAGCAAGTATATTTCTGTAGGTGTATTATTAAACTTGTTTAACATTATTATTATTTGATTTTTATTATTATTTTTTATTGTTATTTGATTTTTAAATTATTATTATTTGACTAATCTTGATTCACAACAAAATTTTATCACGCAGTTTACTATTATTAAACTTGTTTAACATTATTATTATTTGATTTTTATTATTATTTTTTATTGTTATTTGATTTTTAAATTATTATTATTTGACTAATCTTGATTCACAACAAAATTTTATCACGCAGTTTACTATTATTAAACTTGTTTAACATTATTATTATTTGATTTTTATTATTATTTTTTATTGTTATTTGATTTTTAAATTATTATTATTTGACTAATCTTGATTCACAACAAAATTTTATCACGCTAATGATAATGCTGTTTGGAAACAGCAATAAGACCGAGATAATAAGTAGTAGTAGTAGTAGTAGTAGTAGTAGTAGTAGTAGTAGTAGTAGTAAAAAAAGCAATCTTTTATTGAAGAGATCAAATTAAAATTAAATATCGTTATTGCACAAAATGATAACGATTTTTCCGATTTTACAAACTCTCTGGACCACGATTATGATGTCCCCTATGTGACTGAGTGTCTAATGTATTTTGTTACAGGAAACATTAGCAAAATTTTTTTAAAGTTTTCAAAGTGTAAAACGTGTCGAAGTGATTTTTTCACTTTAACAGAAAATGCTAAAAATTTTTTCACTTTAACAGAAAATGTTAAAAATTTTAATTTGTAACCTTATAAAGTATATGAGATATATATGAAAAGTACCAGTTGCAAATCAATAAATGTTTTATTTATTTTACATATTTTTATTATTTTTTTAGATAACATTTTACCTTACTCATCTTTTGTAATTTTATTTTTAACTTTATAAAAGATTATATAATTCTTATTTAAAGATGTAACTGCTCAGTCGGTAATGCAGATTTCTACGTTATCTACAGTAGACAAGGTAGGGATATGATAGAAATTTTCACTCGACCGATAAGGTAGGAATCTGTTTTATTGACCGATTTAGTTTTATGTTAGACCGCTAGATGGCGCCATCAGCAAATTAAAATGTGCTTGGCGGGAAATTTAAATTTTTATTTTTATAGTTTTAAGTGTGTTAAAATGGGTGCTCTGTTTTACCGACAGGGTTTAAGGTTAGACCGCTAGATGACGCTACCAGCAAATTCAAATCCTCTTGGCGGGAAATTTAAATTTTTATTTTCATAGTTTTAAGTGTGTTAAAAAGGGTGCTCTGTTTTACCGTCAGGGTTCAAGGTTAGACCGCTAGATGGCGCCATCAGCAAATACAAATTCGCTTGGAGGGAAATTTAAATTTTTATTTTCATAGTTTATTTATTTAAGTAAGGTAAGTTTAATTAACTTCTTATTTATTAATATTATTATTATTACTATTATCATTATTTTATTAATTATAAACAATTTATAATTAAGGTAAGTAAAATTATTACTTAAAACTACAATAAGCGTTTTGAATTCAAATTGAATTTCGCGCGTTACCGGCGGTGATCTTGTTATCGGCGGTTAGCTCGTTGCCGGCGGTGAGCTCACAGTAGTTCAAGTTAACCGCCACACGTTACTCAGAGTGTCGAGCGCGTAGTGGGGGAACCGCTTGGTGGGAAGAGAGCCCTACGAGGGCAGCTAGTCCACGGTAGAGATCTCATACAGCTTACAGCAGCAGAGTTAGCAGGCCACCATGGAACCGAGCTGCCGGTGCTACCACTGCGTCGAGAGGATGGTGTCCAAGTATAACGTAAGTAATATAAGATAATATAATATAATTTAATATAATATAATATGATAATATATATTTTTTTAGTTGCAGAATGAAGGCAACGATGTGCCTTTTCCGACGACTCCTCCAGGATCTCCACCAAAGTATCCGTGAAATCGTCCAGACTCACTTCCATGACTAGAGCCCAGGGTGGAGATGTCAAAGGCCAGGACGCAGTCTCCTAAGCCCAGGGTGGAGACGACACTACCGCTACCCCGGGTGCAGAGACGTCGCCGTCATCACCAGCGTGCCACTAGGCGTATTATAGTTAATATTAAAGTTAAGGTTAATATTCATAATAATATTAATTAATAAAGTATGTATTTATTCTGCGCATGCGCGAATTGGTGGGGAAAAATTTAAGAGTGGGGGATGCATGATAGTTTGGAGTGGGGTAAATAGTCTAGTGCGCATGCGTGAAAGGTTGGAGTGGGGGTAAATGGTCTAGTGCGCATGCGTGAAAGGTTGGAGTGGGGATTTCGGGGTATATATTCAGGGATTTTGGCGAGTTTAGTCAGTAGCTGTTCTGTTCACAGGTTCAGCGGTCCCAACAGCAGCAGCAGCAGATTCCCATCGCCACTACTAACTGTCTTTTAGGGTTTCGTTGCCAAAGGCCAAAACCCTTATAGCGAGACTTCGGTGTCCGTCCGTAGTTCTTACGTCTTAAGTCTTATAGCGAGACTTTGGTATAAGAAGTCCTTAAGTCTTAAGTTTTAAGTCTTATGTCTTAAGTCTTACGTCTTATGACAACATAACAACCGTTGCCATGGTAACCGTTGCTATGTTAATGGTTGACATAAAAATCGTTGCCATGGCAACCATTACTATGGTAATAAAAAAATTGCAATCTTAAGTACAAAAATTTTTTCTAAATAATATTATTTAGTTTTCTGTCATTTTAGGCCACGAAACCCTATGATGTAGGCGCATTGCGCCTGCTTCTCTGACTGATTTTTTTGTTATATTTATTGTTATATTTACTGTGTTTATTGCATTTACTTTGTATTGATTTTTAGGTTAAGTTCTTTAGTTTGTAAGTTCGTTTTGTTTAGTATAAGTTCTTTAGTTTGTAAGTTCGTTTTTTTGTTAGTTTGTAAGTGTGTTCTTTTGTTAGCTTGTAAGTGTGTTCTGTTTAGTTTGTAAGTGTGTTAGCTTGTAAGTGTGTTTCTTATCATTTCAGGTGCAGAGATGAAGCAGAAGGCGACGACCACAGATGGACCACGTAAGTATCCGAATTACGGTACTATTCTTGACGAGAGTGACGTCACTGTTACTCTCATCAAAGAGGCTCTAGAGTTGATTACTCTGTTAGACGACGTCAATTTAAGACGTTCATTAGTTAAGAGATGGATTGTAGAATGCTCACAACATGAAAACGTGTTATCGAGCATTCTCAAGTCGATGTACTTTACACATCAAAAGAAAAGATGTGTGAGCATTCTACAATCCATCGGTAGACTTCGCGCATTGTTTGAGTCCCATATTGTAGATGGCGCTAAAATCGGTGACCCAGACATTAATAACCGTGTGCGCTGGGAAGAATGTGAGAGTGCGTTTGCGTGTAGACTGTACACTAATATTATCTTAAATTTAGTACACATTGATATAAGCGCGTTTTTAGACGATGGTTCCACACTGTTTCAGGACCACATTAGAGGTGCCTTAAATAAGAATGGACCCATCGTCGTGTACGGCGTTCTCATCGCAAACTTCAAGAGGGTGGAGAATGACGAAGAAGTTGTGAAGCGGATTCCTTTTGGAACCAAAGCCAACAGCATCTTCCCTAAAACCCTTTTAGATGATTGGTTCGAGCAGTACATCAAGCAGCCGATTCTGCATAGTGTTGAAGAGTTCTACGCCAAAGGTTCAAATTGGAACCTTCAATCAATCATAAGATTAGAAATCAATGTAAATAAGTATAATTCGATGTGTGCGAGCTCTTACATTGATTTACCGATAACAATTAAAAATAAACATGCATGTATCAACGTGCAAAATAATGAAAATGAATGTTTTAAGTGGGCGGTACTGTCAGCATTACATTCAAATGTCTCCGATCCTAAACGTGTGTCTAGTTTTAAAGAATTTAAAGATCAATTGAACTTTAAGGGAATTGAATTCCCAGTGACGCTTAAAAATATCCCGAAATTTGAAAAGCTTAATGATGTTTCGATTAATGTGTACGGTCTATCAAAGAGCTGTGGTAACTTTACGGTACACCCTCTCCACCTTACTACAGAAAAAAGAGATAAACATGTAAATGTTGCCGACATGTATGCGGATGTAAGTGATGATGATACTGTATTGTATGACGACGATAATTTTATAAACTTCCATTATGTATGGATTAAAGATCTGTCACTCCTTGTGTCTACACAGTTGTCTAAAAAAATGTAAAAAACATAATAGTGACCGCTGTTTACACTATTTTTCATGTGTTAAAAGATTGAACGCACACATTGAAAATTGTAAAAAAATTAATGCGTGTAAAATTAAATTACCGACGCCTGACAAGAGTCTGATCACATTTAAAAATTATAAGAATAGAGAGAAAGTACCGTATGTAATATACGCAGCCTGCGAAAGTCTACTTCTTCCCGCCAATGAAGATGTAGACAATTTAAGTAAGACTGAGGTATTCCAGCGCCACAAATTGTTAAGCATCGGCTATTATATAAAATGTAGCTACGACGAATCATTATGTAAATATGTGCCGTGTCTGAAAAATAAATCTGACCCTGCTAAATGGTTTACTGACGAATTAAGGCAATTATCTGAAAAAATTGATAATGTATTTAAAAATCCCATACCAATGAATGCCTTAACTCCTTAAGAAATCAATGATTTTAAGCGAGCGATAATATGTCACATTTGTCATGAGAAAATACCGGCAAGCGAGAAGAAAGTTCGCGATCACTGTCACCTTACTGGCAAATATAGAGGTGCTTCCCATGAATCATGCAATCTGAACTACCAAGATTGTCAGACAATTCCCGTAGTGTTCCACAACTTAAGTGGCTATGACGCCCATTTTATAATTCACGCGATCTCGACGAGCTTTGAAGGAAAAATTGACCTCCTCCTTATTAATAAAGAAAAGTATATCTCTTTTACTAAACATGTCAAGGGGAGTGAGGTCAATTTTCGATTCATTGACTCATTGCGATTCATGGCAGCATCCCTAGAAAAACTCGCATCGTACTTAAACGAGTATAAAATTGTAAACTCCGTTTTTACTAGTACGGTGACAGATTCGGATAAAATCAAATTATAGACGCGCAAGGGTGTTTTCCCCTATGAGTACTTTGACTCAAAAAGCAAGCTCGACGAAACCGAATTACCCCACATAGAGAAATTTTATAGTACGCTTTATGATGCCGGTATTTCTGATGATGAGTATACACATGCGCAGAATGAATGGACCGAGTTTGACTGTCAAAATCTCTAGGACTATGTACATTTATACATGAAAACAGATGTATTGTTACTTGTGGATGTCTTCGAAAATTTTCGAGAACAATGTACTAAAGCGTATGGTTCGGACCCTGCACACTATTACACAACCCCCGGTTTAACTTGGGATGCTATGCTCAAGTACACGAGCATAGGATTGTAACTAATAACCGATATCGATATGATTATGTTTGTTGAGTCCGGTATTAGAGGTGGTATCATTCAATGCTGCAATCGATATACTAAAGCGAATAATCCATATATGGGGGATTTCACGGGAACTGATCCGGCCTCATGCGTTTACACGTCATACTTTGATGACTTGTAGTTTGCTTTAAAAAAAAGATGTAAATTAGATAAAATATGTTTTGGAAAGGGGTTTTTGTGTACTTTTAAATAAAGATGTTCGTTTTTAAAAAAAAATTTTGACCTTGAAAATTAAAAATTAAAATTTAATTTTCATTTTTTTGTACAATCGGTATTTTTTAAAAATTTTTTTTTATTTAGAATGAAAGCTGAGCTCTTTTCCTATCAAAAACATATTTGCCCAAAATGGGACTAGAATTATGAATTCTAGTTAATTAATTTTACAAAAAAATGAAAATTAAATTTTAATTTTTAATTTTCAAGGTCAAAAAATTTTTTTTTTAAACTAAAATCTTTATTTAAAAGTACACGAAAACCCCTTTCCAAAACATATTTGATCTAATTTACATCTTTTTTTTAAGCAAACTACAAGTTATCAAAGTATGACGTGTAAACGCATGAGGCTTGTACCACATGTTTTGGAAAGGGGTTTTTGTGTACTTTTAAATAAAGATTTTGGTTTAAAAAAAAAATTTTTGACCTTGAAAATTAAAAATTAAAATTTAATTTTCATTTTTTTTGTAAAATTAATTAACTAGAATTCATAACTCTAGTCCCATTTTGGGCAGATATGTTTTTGATAGGAAAAAAGCTCAGCTTTCATTCTAAATAAAAATTTTTTTTTTTTAAATACTGATTATACATGAAAATTAAATTTTAATTTTTAATTTTCAAGGTCAAAAAAATTTTTTTTTTTAAACTAACATCTTTATTTAAAAGTACACGAAAACCCCTTTCCAAAACATATTTTATCTAATTTACATCTTTTTTTTAAAGCAAGCTACAAGTCATCAAAGTATGACGTGTAAACGCATGAGGACGTTTCAGTTTCCGTGAAATCCCTCATATAGAAAATTTCGATAAAACCAAAGATACAAGCTATATCATGTACTTTAATGCCAAAAATTTATATGGCTGGGCAATGGCTCAAGCGCTCCCTTATGGCGGCTTCAAATGGGTTGAAAATGTCGACGACTCCTTCAATTTTAATGTATCTGACGATTCACCTGTTGGATACATACTCGAAGTTGACTTGGAGTATCCTGAAAGTATTCACGATACCCACAAAGATATGACATTTTGCGCAGAAAATGTAAAACCCCCCCTCTCGAAACAGAAGAAATTATTAACAACTCTCCTACCCAAAGAAAAATATGTTATCCACTACCGAACGTTGAAACAAGTTGTTGCTAATGGCATTAAACTTGTAAAAATCCACCGAGTCTTACAGTTTAAGCAATCAACTTGGCTTAAACCATACATTGATTATAATACGATGATACGAACCAATGCGAAGAATGAGTTCGAAAAAAATTTGTTCAAGCTCATGAACAATGCGGTATACGGCAAAACAATGGAAAATGTCCGTAAACATGTCGACATTAAGCTTGTCACCCAATGGGTTGGCCGCTATGGAGCTGAAGCCCTAATCTCTCTTCCGGATTTCCATAGTCGAGCGATATTCGACGAAAATCTGGTTGCCATTGAACTGCGTAAAACCGAGGTACTACTCAACAAACTGATCTATGTGGGGTTAAGTGTGCTTGATGTTTTCAAAACGCTTATTTACGATTTTCACTACGGGTATATGTTAAAAAAATACGGCGACAATTGTAAACTGATGTATACCGATACAGACAGTCTAATCTACGAAATCAAATGTAAAAATATATACGAAGATATGAAAAATGACATCCAAAAGTTTGATACGTCAGACTATCCCGCAAACAACGTGTACGGCATTCCGCAAGCCAACAAAAAGATTCTCGGCCTAATGAAAGACGAATGTAAAGGCAAGATTTTTACCGAATTTTTTGGCTTGCGGAGTAAGATGTACAGCGTAAAAGTAGAAAATAAAGATTTTATTAAAAAAGCCAAAGATATTAAATCCGGCGTTGTTAAAAAGAGTATTCACTTTGATGACTATGTAAAATGTCTGCGAGATTTTGACATTCAAACTCGAACACAGTATAATATAAGATCGCGACTACACAACCTCGAGACTGTTAAACAGGTAAAAGTAGCTTTAAGTCCGCAAGACGACAAACGGTATTTGTTACCGGGGAGTACCGACACTCCACCGTGGGGACATTATGCGATCCCTAAAATCGACGAATGATTTTGTAAAATATGATTGTAAAAAAAATAAAAGGTTTGTTAATAAATAATGCAATTATATTCAATTTCCATGTGTTTTTATTTAAAAATTCCTTCCATATATACATAATAACATGATTAAAACTTATATTAATGTAATAAAATTTAAATGTGCAAATCGCCCCCAGTAACTTAACGCAAATGCCAATCAGCCAGCAAAGCAATCAAAGATTAATGTTAGCGCAGAATCTCCTTATAAATTAAAACTACTTCCAACAGCAGAGCTTTACAATGCCAGTGCCAACTGATTTAATATTGATTCATTAATAATTCATTATTGATTCATTGTTGATTCATTATTGATTCATTGTTGATTCATTATTGATTCATTATTGATTCATTATTGATTCATAGTTGATTCATAGTTGATTCATAGTTGATTCATTATTGATTTATAGTTGATTCATAGTTGATTCATTGTTGATTCATTAATGATTCATTATTGATTCATTATTGATTCAATGTTGATTCATTATTGATTCATCATTGATTCATTGTTGATTCATTATTGATTCATTGTTGATTCATTATTAAATCATTATTGATTCATTGTTGATTCATTATTGATTCATAGTTAATTCATTATTTATTCATAATTGATTCATCATTGATTCATTATTGATTCATAGTTGATTCATTGTTGATTCATTATTGATTCATTGTTGATTCATTATTGATTCATTGTTGATTCATTGTTGATTCATTATTGATTCATTATTGATTCATTATTGATTTATAGTTGATTCATAGTTGATTCATAGTTGATTCATTATTGATTCATTATTGAGTCATTATTGATTCATAGTTGATTCATTATTGATTCATAGTTGATTTATTATTGATTCATTGTTGATTTATTATTGATATAATGTTAATTAAATTTGGCACTGGCAGTGTAAAGGTCTGTTGTTGGAAGCAGTTTTGATTTATAGAGAGGTTCTACGCTAACATTAATCTTTGATTGATTTGCTGGTTGATTGACATTTGCGTTAAGTTACTGGGGACGATTGGCAAATAATAATAGATTATACATTTGTTTTATCTTCCCACGTATTGTGAGAATTATCGAAGCCAAGCCATTTGACAAAAACTTTGTTTCCACGTGTCTTGAGAATTTTTTCCACAAGATAAATATCTGAATATTTTACTTTAAGAAGTTCTTCTTCATAGAATCCTCCGCTGATGGGTTGGTCCTGGAAATCCTTGAGCTTGTAAGTCACTGGTTGAGTTGATACAACTTGATCCACGGTGAATATTTCTGTTGTCCAATTGGGTGTGTATCGTTTCTCGAAAACGTTTTTATATTTGCTCACTCGAACTTTGTCACTAATTTTATACTTTGGTCGTCTTAAAGGAATTTTTCTCAGTTTAGAGATCCTTTCTTTTAAAATTTCAACGTCTTCTGAAGTAACATATTTAGGCTTCATTCCAATTGTTCTATGTTTTGTATCATTATAGTTGGAAATAAGAGTAGGCAATATATCATACCACTTGTAATTTCCTCGTAAACTAAATTGCATCCACATTTTTGTTTTTAATGTTCGATTAAACCGTTCAACAATGGAAGCCTTCATATAACTGTATGTTGAGTAAAAATTTATTTTATGCTTTCTCATTAATTCTTTAAATTGTGAGTTATAGAATTCTTTTCCTTTGTCACTATGCAAGTTTTTGGTATGCGTTTTTTAAGCAAATATAGATTGCAGTGCATGAGAAACATCTTTTCCACTTTTACTCTTTACTGAAACAGCCCAAGCATATTTCCAAAATATGTCTGTAACTGTTAGTAAATACTTGAAACCTTTATTTATTCTTGAATAAGGTATCATTTCAACTAAATCTGCTTGCCATGTCTCATCAATATCACGCATTTCAACTCGCCGTCGAGGATAATTTTTTCAAGCCTGAGTATGAAGTTCATTCACTACTGTTAATTTTTTGTTGTTCATTTTCGAGAGCACTTAAGCGAGTATCCAATTCACTAATAATTTCAGCTGTTCGATAAGATAAGTCTTGATTTATATCTTTTTCAAAAATTTTTATTTTTTCTGTAATAAAGTCTTCAAGAACCTTTAGGAATAAGTTGTTATTGTCCACCTCTGATCTAATTGAGGCACTAGCTTCATCCAATAAACGCACTTCGTGTTTTATCATATGTCGTACAAGTTTTAAATTGACAGCGTCGTTTTCTTCTTCAGCGTTAGCAAGATTACAGAGTTTTTTTTCCTTCAACGAATTGAATTTAAACCCAAGGAGAATTCAAGGAGAATTGAGTTTAAACCCAACTCCAGGAGGCCCTTGTCTTGCTGTTCCTCTTTGATTGAGAGGATGTCCGAACACATCAATACTCATTGTTGAAATGAATGATATTTGCTAAAACACATCTTAATATATAATTTTAGCTTCTCGTAGTTCCTCAATGATAGACATGATTTCATTATTGTGACTAGGATTTCCAGCAGCTTGAGAAGCCATTAATAGCCTAAGACGGTCAACCAACTCATTCGGATCATCCCAATAGATATATTCTCGTTGAAAATTTCTGTTTGTAATCATAAATTTAGGTAATGAACTACCGCTTACAGATTATAGTTCCTTTCATCATCTTCACTTATAAGCGATGAAGTAGGTTTACTTTTAAATAAAAGTTCAAGTAATCCAAGCGTTTGAAGATATCGTTTATTACCAATTTTTACATGCTGATCTTGAAGAGTTATTGGTGAATCACCAATCATAAGTGACCCATTACTTAGCTTACGTACGCCGTATGTTGAATCTAAACATTGCTTTCTATTATGATTTAATAAGTATATAAATTTATTACTTATTTTATCATCATCTGGAAATTTTTCAGTTTCACTTTCATAGTTTATGCTATCATCCTCCTTCTGCTCTTTCTTTTCAACCTTAACATTTTCAATCTTGACATTTTCATGTTCACTGTCTGTCAAGTTGATAATTTTTTGTAAGGGTTGAATTATCGGTTTGAAAGTTTCATTCAACACATTTTCAGCATCTTCTTTTCCCAATTTTAACATACGATGTTTTCGCCTAATTGCCTCACTAGCTTTAGCAATTTGATGAAGATATTCTTTTTCTTTATGAAACATGTTATTATTACAAGGTTTCATATTGAACTAACAATATTTTAGGGGATGATCTTATATTTATAGTGTTACAAAGCTATCAAATTCTTTTCTATATCTTCCATTATTTAAATCAGAATCCTTATCAATTACTACAAAGCCATACTTGTCTGAATTCCAACATGTGGCACATAGTTCTCAAAAGTGATTAAATGTCATGTCAGTATTAACGTGGTCATCATAAACATGCCTTAAATTTTTCTCATCTTTACAAAAAAGAACTAGTAAATTAACATTATCACGTACTAAATGTTTAGGAATGCGGGCATATGTTTGACAAAGATAAAAATAATCAACATTAACATGTTTACCCGTGCAAAAGAATGCCCTTACATTATCTTGCTTCTCGCAAGCAATATCATCAAATATAGATATTGAATTCCGTTTTGCATCTTTAGAAGTAATGACTTCTTCATGCTCACTAAATGGTAAATATTCTACTCCTTCAACATTACTTACAACTTGTTCCAAGAATTTATACTTGGGTTGATGTAAAGACTTTGAGTACAAGTAAATATTATCAAATCTAAGACCATTAGGATGTAAAATTAAAGAAAGGAGTACATTTGTCTTTCCACAATTTGATAGTCCACAAAAAATAGCTCGAATACTACCTGATAAAAAGCTACCATGACGCTTCACTTTCTTGTCTTGTTGTTCAACAATCAAGTCTAGATTGACGACTGGCAGCTTGTAAAGTTGTTCCTTAAACCGCATCCTGATTTAGACTGCCGCTAAAGGTATAAATACAGCGCTTATATAGCTCACAAGTCATTCTAATTTTAACTTTTACAGAGTAAGGTATGATTATATATCATCGCTCTCAAGAAAAGGTTTAATTAATAAACTTATAAACAAGTTGCTATTTGAATTACATTTGCCGGGTTATCAATATTGTGGACCGGGCACAAAGTTAGCAAAACGTCTAGACCGAGGTGATCCAGGTGTTAATCCATTACACACCGCTTGTAAAGAGCACGATATTGCTTACTCGAAAAATCGAGAAAACATTGAAGAAAGAAACGCTGCTGGTAGAGTATTAGCTGACAAAGCGTATTTGCTCCAGACGCACGATATAGTGAAAGAGCTGCAGCTTACGCAATAACAAACGCTATGAAAGTAAAATCAAAATTTACAATGGGAGTAAAGAAGAAGACAAAGTCAAAGAAACGAGTAAATCTTAGAAAAATTGTGGATGCTGCAAGAAAATCAATAATTCCTGGTAATGATGCTCGATCAACAATAAAGTCAGCTATTGAAACAGCTCGAAAAGCTGTAAGGAAAGCAGGTGGTAGAGAAAAAGTTTTAACACCTCGTATTCTACCTGTACCATCAAAAGTTGGTGGTCTGTTACCATTAATTCCAATTTTTGCTGGGCTAAGTGCACTTGGAGCACTTACTGGGGGAGCTACTGATGTAGAAAAAGCTGTAAATGATGCAAGTTCAGCAAAAGAGCAGTTGAAGGAAGCTCAGCGTCATAATAGAACCATAGAAGCAGTTTCATTTGGTAGAGGTTTACATTTAAAACCATACCGACAAGGGTTGGGACTTCATTTAAAACCATATGTTAAGGGACAAGATATTAGAAAATGTTGCAGAAAAAAAATTTTTAAAGCTACCTCAACGAGCACTTACTAATCTAGATTTACTTAAATATGCTAAAGAAATGAAAATTCCTCATTTTCGAGGTGTTTTCATGCGAAATGAATTACCTATAAGAGGTTCTCGAAAAAATTAATCAGCCATTATTAATTTAGATGATAAAGATGGTTCTGGAACTCTTTGGGTTGCATATGAAAAAGATAATAATAAAGTAATATACTTTGATAGTTTTGGAAATCTTCAAGTACCCTTTGAATTTGTCAATTACTTAGGTTACAATACTTTAATACAGTATAATCATCAAAATTATCAAGATTATAATAGCTTTAATTGTAGTCATTTATGTCTAAAATTCTTAAGTGGACAGCTTGAAATAACTCAAAAATATGTTCTATATAAGTAATTGTAAGTCATTCCACCTAATCAGTCTATAAAATGTCATCAACATGGAAGAATCCTTTACTTTGACTATCTCAGGCAATTCATCTACCCTGGAGGCAGAATATTTTCCTCCGATAGAATTATTATCTAATAAAAATTATGTACTTGTCTTAGTTGAATTATTAACCTTTAATTCAATTCCTAATATTGATCAAGGTAAAAATAAATTTTATATTGGTGATAAAGTGATTACTATACCCCCTGGCAGTTATGAAATTGAAGATATTGAAAAATATATTCAAAACTCTATTTAAAATGGGTCTGAAATTGTAAGAATCAAACCTAAAAATAATACTTTACGTAGTGAAATAACAAGCAGCCTTGAAGTGATTTTTAAACAAAACGATTCAATTGGTGAATTATTAGGATTTACTCCACGAATATTGACTAAGAGTTTATCAAGAAAACAAGAAATAAAATTGATTTTTCACATACTTTTTATTTGTTGTTGTAACAAAATTGGAAGAAATTTTGAACATTCTAAGTCCAGTTAAATTTGATAATTCTGTGTCACACTATGAGATTCATGCACATCAACCATACGTGTCATTAGCATTCAATAACAGTGACGAGATTCGAATTGCAGTTCAACATCAAGACTTGTACATTCTTCCCTCTAAAAGTACTTTACACGTCACTGGCAGAATTGTTAAGCCAAACAATACGCTTGTAACTAATACAAAGTTAATTAGCAATGGTATTTCCTACCTGTTTAGTGAGATTCGTTATGAATTAAATGGTATTGAAATTGATCGCTCTAAAAATGTTGGTATTACAACCACAATGAAAAATACAATTTCTCAAACACCTAATCAAATGATTTACTCTGAAAATGCTGGTTATCTACCTTATGATAATGATAGTAGAGTGACGAATGATGCTAGATATTTTGATGTAAATATTCTACTAAGTATGATTATTGGTTTTGCTGAAGACTATCGAAAGATTGTTGTAAGTGCAAAACATGAACTTATTTTAACAAGATCTCGTACTGATCTTAATCCTGTAGTATACATTGGAGCAGCTGAGCGTGAAGAATTTAAAATTATAATTAATAAAGTTGAATGGTTGATTCCATATTTAATGGTAAATGATCGCCAAAAAATTGAATTATTGAAATTTATTGAAAAAGACTCACTTATAACAATGAGTTTTAGATCATGGGATTTGTATGAGTATCCTATGATTCCTGCCACTCAAAAGCACGTGTGGACTGTAAAAACTTCAACACAAGTTGAAAAACCTCGATATGTTATTCTTGGTTTTCAAAAAATCGAAAAGAAGATCAAGGAAGGTATGCAAATTTATTTGATGCCTGTAATCTTCTCAATGTTAAACTTTTCTTAAACTTATAGTACTATCCTTATAGAAATTTAAATTTAAATTTTACTCAAAACAAATTTTCCATACTATATGAAATGTATTGTAATTTTTAACCATCCTACTATGGAATAGAATTTGAACCTTTATTGACTAGAAATAACTTTAGAGATTGCTCAAAACAATACGAATTTCTAAAACAAGCATCTTCTGTAGATGGGCGATTGGAATTTGAAGCAAGTGAAAATTTTCCAGCGAATACAGCTGCATATTGCCTTATAATTAACGACCGCATTATACAGTATACACCAATCAGCGGCGTTGTTAAAAAAGTAACGTGATTGGTAGAAATAATGACCAATCATAGACGACATCAGTAGTGGGGATAATTGGAGTGGTGGGGGGAAGGCTATAAAGAGAGCGTCTCTCTAAGGCTTGAGTCATTATTCTATTTCAGATACCATGGCATACGTCGAAAATATTCAGTGCTTCAAAAGACCTTACAACGAGTTTGTCATTAAACAGTTGGCGATTCTACCACTTCAACAAGATGCTCATCCATTGGTCTACCTCTTCGAGCCGCCATATGCCTGGAGCCGATTACCTGCAAGATACAAATGTGAGAATCGATGGCTTACAAACAGGGACTTTCACGAAAAATTCGTCTCGTGCCCGTGCCGTGCCTTGGCACGACACGAAGTACGATTTGTAATTCGTGCCGTGCCAAGGCACGATACAAAGTTCGCTTGGTAATTCGTGCCGTGCCTAGGCGCGACGCGAAGTTTGCTTGGTAATTCGTGCCCGTGCCAAGGCACGACACGAATTACACTTACTAAATCGTGTCGTGCCTTAAATATTGCTTTTGAGATTCTACACAATATTCCATGCGTGCCTTTAAAACGTGCCTTGGCACAACACATTTCAAAAATTTTATTCGTGTCGTGCCAAGGCACGGCACGAATTACAAAACGTTTTTCGTGTCGTGCCAAGGCACGGTCTTATGAAGAATTACAACCTATAATAAAATAAGTACTAATAGGTACACCTACTGTTTATGTAAAAGGTTTAGAAAATCAAAAATGGTTAGAAAAATATACATTAAATGTGTTTAATTTAGATGCTTTTAAATGACCGTCGCTAAAAAGTTTAGATGTAGATAGTTTATCTACATGTACAAATCACACACGTAGCTTTAGCAATTGTGCTGTTAAAAATGTATGTAATCTACGAAATCGGTTGATACAACCGTCAAATGTACTACGAAATAATATAGAAAATAATGATGAAGTTGACAATGATTGTACATTCAAAGATTTTTATAATGATTGTGAAAATTTCCTATTTAATGAATAAATGTATTAAATGTCTATTAATGTTTACATTAATTAACCCTTTTCCATCCTATTATCTTTATTACACATGTGTAAAACTATTAAACATGTTAAAACTAGTCTAGACTTGTCTTATGACGTCACAAAGTGGTCGTGGCTCAATAATAAAAAGTGGGGGTATTTTACAAACATAAAAAGCTATTGCGCATGCGTAAAATAGTTGTAGGGGTACTGCGCATGTGTAAAAGTAATGGTGAGGATAATGCGTTATATTTGGGTATAAATAGAAGCATCTGAGCCAATTTAGTCATTCTGTTTTGTGACTTCACAAAGTATTATCTCTAAGAAAAGATGAATCTAACCAAAATCCAGGATCCAGGATCCAGGTTGTCAACACCAGGTATGGAATCAAGGTCGGCGATGAGGTGGATAAGAAGTTCAATACATTTCTACCTTCAAGATTTGTACCAATGTTCACTGATGACTCGATATGCTTGGATCAAATGCAAGAAGCTATTAATTCTGGACAATTACGGCACAAACACGCACCATTTATTGCATTTTTATGTTCTAAAAACAAAATGGTGGACACAAATGCCCGGGAAATTTAAAAACAAAAAATAGTAGATTGCAATGCCTGTAAAATTAAATTTTAATGGCGCTATCTAGCGATCTAACCTAAAACTAACTCGGTTAGTAAAACAGATTCCTACATTATCGATCGAGTCAAATTTTTTTGTCAGATCCCTACCTTGACGACTGCTGATAAAGTAAAAATCTGCATTACCGGTTTGGTGTAATTCAATTTGAATTCAAACAGCTTATTGTTTATTCAATAAATTTTAATTGCATTACTAAACATTACATCAGTTTTAATTGTATAACTCTAAACTTATTTTAATTATAAGCAATGCCCGGGATATTTAAAAATCAAGATAGTAGTTTGCAACGCTTGTAAAATTAAATTTTAGTGGACCCATCTATTAGGTTGACCTTAAACTATATAGAAAAACATAGTAGAGAGCAATACCCGCGAAATTTAAAAAGTCTTATAAATTATATATATATATATATATCAATTATAAATGTTGCGTTTTGTGCAGAAACCGCATAAGTCCATTTTTTCGAAAATCACTTTTTTCTTGAAAATTTATCTTTAAATAAAGCTTTTCAATCTGGTAAAATATTACATAAGTGACTAAACTTTAAACCCTTAAAAAAATAATTAAAATATCATTTTGTGCAGAAACAGCACAACTCCATGATAAGTTTTATATTTATTTGTAATATTCTTGACGTATTTTAATAATTTATATTAAACAGTTTATATTATAAATAAAAACACTCATGGGAAGCAAAAAGTGACAGGGGTGACTGAATTATTTTAAAATTAGAAAATATGGAAAATTAGTTAAATTTATTCTTAAAAAAAATTTTATTATTTATAAAATTTTACCAAAAATTATCCAAATTTAATATTTTAAATAAATGTTATTAAATATTTCATAAAACTTTGATATTTCACAGGATTTAATAAATTTTCTGTGTTTTTCATTTCATTTTGTACAGAAACAGCATAAGTCCAAATGTTAATTTATTTTTTTATTTTTTATATTATGTAGATAATCAATTATTCATATTGGATTTTTTAACTTATAGGTTAGTAGAATATAATGCAAAAAGCCGAATTAAAAAAAATCTCAACATTTAGGAGAAAAACAGTTTTTATTGATTCCTGAACAATTTCGAATTATGGACTTATGCTGTTTCTGCACAAAACGCTTCAAATCTTTCACTAATTTTTGTGGCGCCATCTATTAGGTTGACCTTGAACCTGTCGAATTCGATGGTGGCGCCACCTATCGGCGGCAGCCAGAACTAAAAAAATCGGTCGGTAAAACAGAGAATCCCTTCTCAGCCACTTTAAAGTTTGAAAATAAATTTTTTAATTTCCCGCCAAGCAGGTTTGAATTCGCTAGTATCGTCATCTAGCGGTCTAACCTAAAAACTAACTCAGTCGGTAAAACAGATTCCTACCATATCGGTCGAGTCAAAATTTCTGTCAGATCCCTATTTTACCAACTATTGATAAAGTAGAAATCTGCATTACCGACTGAGCAGTTCCGACCGTAGGTACTTAGCCGAGATCAGAACCTGCCCCAGAACCCCCCTAGCTATACTACTGATTTTTGAAAAGTCGGCCTGAAAGGACAGCCAGCGCCACCATTCCCGCTAAGAGGTTGTGATCAACTTTCATCCCACTTTTTCTTGAGGCTAACGCGAGCAGTGTCACTGGGCTGGGAATAAGCATTACGTCAAAGTTGGACAAAAAAATTGGAAAAATTTGAAATGAATTTTTTGTACTAAAAACTATTCTAGAACATATATAAAACATGATATGATGTAGATTTTCCAAGAAAATTTAATAAAAAAATATGTTTGAATTTCAAAAATTATTTTTCTTTCAATAATATTATTTCAAATTTTTTTGTCCAACTTTGACGTTATGCTTATTCCAAGTAAAAAATTACAGGTTAATGCCTATAAGTAATTCTTATTCCGTAGAAAATGACCTTTAAAATAAGCCTAAGATTATTAAAAAGCGTTCATTATTTTAGAAGTTATTCAAATTTTTGTAAAACATTAAAAATGACGATTTTTAAGAATATCTTCTACAAATGTTGGCCAAATGACTTCTGTAAGGTCTTATTCTTTTCAAAATTTTATCTTCTTTCAAAATATAAACCAACAAAATTTTTAGTTTTCATGAATTTTATGTTAAAATTTTTTTTCATTCCTTTAAAAATGGGTGGACTGACAATTTCGGACGGTACTGTAAAACTTGATTGGATTCGCTAGAAACTCGTTACTAGAGGATTCTTGGGATTTAAGCGCAAGTTCTTGACGATGCGATAAAAATTTGAATTATTTCGAGAATTTAGAATTAAATATGGAAAAATGTTTGACTTATTTTATTGATAATTAAACATTAAACACTTAACTTTAAAGTAACAAAAAATAAAATATACTTCATAGGAACAATCTTAAACTTTACATTTTTAAAAAAATGCATTTGGCCATCTCTCTCGGAATGTCTGGGTGAGATGGCCACATGTGTGCGGGAGAGATGACAAATACTTATAATTTTTTACTTTTAGCTTAAACTTAATTATTGATTGTTCACATTATTGTTCTATTCTGGTGGAAGCATTTTGAACATTTATTATGCAATTAAGTGCAGTTTTCATGTAGCCAAAAGTGTCTAATACTATCTTGAATCAATATCGTTTGGTTTTAACTTTCGGCACAACCTTCGAATAGATTTTCATCTCTGGTGTCAATTATATCAATTATTTTGTTATCAGAGGTTTTTTAATTTGTTTTTTTGAAATATTTTTTGAGTATCTACATTTAAACATAAAAAAATAAAAATCAGTTATGGCCAACTTACCTAAAAATACATGATAAAAGTAAACATCAAAATATTACCTAAATAAATAAAATATGTTTTCCTTTAATTTTTTGTTTATATCAAATCTTGGGTTATGCACTACTCAATAAAACTTAAAACTAAAAAATAACAATATAGCAATAAGAAATCTGAAATTCTCAAATTATTTTAGACCCATGCAAAAAAATGTAGATGGATTACACTTACCTTTTCATTTTTTTTCAACAATTTGTTGTTTACATTTCTTATTAGTCACAAAAGGTAACACAGCCACACAAAAAAAATAAAGTGTCTTGATCTGGGGTCAAGACATATGTATTCCGATGTATTTTGATGCGCTGAATCCAAATCCGCCATCAGAATTTGGCCAATGGATCATGGTTTCGCCCTAACTTCAAAAAATACTCTAAAATCATTAAGGGGGGAAACTCCTTTAGACGATCGAAAAATGCGTCATTTTTGGGATCTTTTTCTTGGGTAAAATAACTACAAACGTTTTGTAATTTATAGGGTACTTTAATACATGTCTTGAGAGTCTAAAAAAATTTTTGGAGAAAAAACAAAACATTTTTAGTATGGAAATATACACCGCGTCCATGGCACCTCATTTTATCTGTGAACATTCTAGCGCTCTGAATTTTTTTCTAAAACAAAGAAACCAACGTTTTTTTTAAACTTTAGGATAATACCTTCTATATGACATTTCGATTTTTTTTTTAAATTTCGAGAATTGATTTTTTTTACCCACTTTTAAGTTAAAAGTGATTTTTCGTGCATAAAAATTGACTTTAAAATTCCAAAAAAAATATGAAAAAATTTTTTTTTCAAGAAACACTAAATGTCATATTGAAGATTATTTAATTATCTTTAAAATGATGTATCATAAAGCCTGATTGGTTCAATGCGTTTGAAGTTTTTTTTAAATAAAGTGACTCGAATGTCAAACAAATGAAAGAAGGGTTGCCACATAGAAATTACAAATTATACTGACAGTGGTACTCTGAATGAAAGAAGAAGGCAGATTGAATGCCAAAACAGAAAAAATTCTAGACTCTGGTAAACATTTCACCAGACGACGCATAAAAAAAATAATTAAAAATTTTGTATCTTCTTCAATAATACAGAAATCGACTTAAAATTTGATGGGTATATTTTTTGAATAGTTGTAGAATCAATTAAAATTATTTCCAAAAGGTCGATTTTTTTGTCGCAATAAAGGAGTTCCCCCCTTAAAACCCTGCCAGATTTGGATTTACTATATGTTCACTTTTAAAGTGGACAAATGGTAGACATATAGTAGACATACGGTAAAAGTGAGAATAAACTATTTAGAAGCTGTTTGATAGCAAAAGGAAGTGTTAAATATGTAAAATGGATGTTTGGAGAATAGATTTTAGCAAATATTACAATAAATAAATCTCTAAATAATTAATAATTACTTGAAATTCCTGACAGATTCGATAAACATAAATGTATAGGTGGTTAAACTTTAAATGGTAGAAAAAAGGTCATCAAAAAAACTAAAAATTTTAGAAAAAGCTCTTATAATCAATAAATTAACTATTCTACAGTCGATTTATTCATTATTTAAGTTGAATTAAATCGTAAATTGTTCAATTATTAATGATAAATATGCGAACTGTGAGACCTGTCAATGTATTGGTAACATGCGTGATACTTTCCGCGTGGAAATAGAAGTATTGGTATAAAATAGCAGAATATGGGTTAAGAGTGGCGAAATATGGCACTAAGCTTGATAAAGTGTGACAAAGTATTGCTAATGACCGAATCCCATGGTTAAAAAATAGCAACAACTATGGTAGAGGATAGCGAACTATGGGAAGAATGAAAATATTATTTTTTGCGACTTCGAACCATGGGCAAAGCATGGTGAAAAACTATTTTTTGCTATTTCCAAACAATGGGCAAAGGATGGCGAACTATGGGAAGGAAAAAACCATTTTCTTATAATTTCAAAATATGGAAAAAGTAGGGCTAAAATCTATTTTTTGCAATTTTCAAACTATGGGCAAAGGATGGCGAACTATAGGAAGAAAAAAAAATTTATTTGTAAATTTAAACTATGGGCAAATATGTCGAAAAACTATTTTTTGCAAGTTTCAAACTATGGGCAAAGGATGGCAAACTATGGGAAGGAAAACAATCTTTTTCTTTTAATCTCAAACAATGGGAAAAGTATGGCAAAGCTTGGGAAGAAAAAAAACCATTTTTTCTAAATTTAAACTATGGGAAAAGTACGGTGAAAAACTATTTTTTGCAATTTTCAAACTAAGGGCAAAGGATGGTGAACTATGGAAAGAAAAAAAACTATTTATTCTAATTTCAAACCATAGGCAAAGTATGGCGAAAAAACTATTTTTTGCAATTTTCAAACTATGGGCAAAGGATGGCGAACTATGGAAAGAAAAAAACTATTTTCTTATATTTTCAAAATATGGAAAAGGTAGGGCCAAAATCTTTTTTTTTAATTTTTAAACTATGGGCAAAGGATAGCTAACTATGGGAAGAAAAAAACGTTTTTTGTAACTTTAAACTATGGGCAAATATGTCGAAAAACTATTTTTTGCAAGTTTCAAACTATGGGCAAAGGATGGAAAAGGATGAAAATTGGAAAAAATAGTTTTTCGCCGTACTTTGCCCATAGTTTAAAATTAGAAAAAATGTTTCTTTCTTCCCATGCTTTGCCATACCTTGCTCATTGTTTGAGATTAGAAGAAAAAGATTTTTTTCCTTCCCATAGTTCGCCATCCTTTGCCCATAGTTTCAAACTTGCAAAAAATAGTTTTTTGACATATTTTTCCCCTAGTTTAAAGTTACAAAAAAAAGTTTTTTTCTTCCCATAGTTCGCTATCCTTTGCCCATAGTTTGAAAATTGCAAAAAATAGTTTTTCGCCATACTTTGCCCATGGTTTGAAATTAGAAAAAATGGTTTTTTTTCTTTTCATAGTTCGCCATCCTTTGCCCATAGTTTGAAAATTGCAGAATTTCGCCGTACTTTGCCCATAGTTTAAAATTAGAAAAAATGGTTTTTTTTCTTTCCATGCTTTGCCATACTTTGTCCATTGTTTGAGATTAAAAGAGAAAGATTTTTTTCCTTCCCATAGTTCGCCATCCTTTGCCCATAGTTTGAAACTTGCAAAAAATAGTTTTTCGACATATCTGCCCATAGTTTAAAGTTACAAAAAAAAGTTTTCTTCTTCCCATAGTTCGCCATAGTTCGCCTATAGTTTGAAAATTGCAAAAAATAGTTTTTCGCCGTACTTTGCTCATAGTTTACAATTAGAAAAAATGGTTTTTTTCTTCCTATGCTTTGCCATACTTTGCCCATTGTTTGAGATTAGAAGAAAAAGATTTTTTTCCTTCCCATAGTTCGCCATCCTTTGACATAGTTTGGAAATAGCAAAAATAGTATATTAAGCAACAAGGGTATAAAGGCAGCCATTTGTTTACGATGATTTTTGTGACACGAGTGGGGGTCTCTGGGCGCCTACGGCGCCCTCGACCTCCACTCGCGTGGAGTTAAGTCTAAATGTAACTTTTTAAAAATTAAATATTTACTCCCTTTTTGTGCTATTGAACCAAAGAATAAAAAAAATTGCTTTCTTAAAGTAGGAGGAGTTATTTTTTGTATTCTACTAAATATAATAATAATTGATTTTCAATCACAATTAATTGTTCAGGTTATTTTTTTACATGAAATTGTTTAAAAAATTGTTATTGAAATTTATTTTTCTAAGTAAAATACTGATTTTTAGCTTTGAATAATATTTATTTAAATAAATATATTTATTTTAATAATCGAAAAAGTTTTGCTAAATTTCTAATTTTTGATCACATTGTTGTAAAAAAACGTTTTCTAAAGGTAAAAGATATGTTTTATTAGTAGTAATATCTCTTAAATCAAAGAAAGCAATTTTTTTTAATGTTTACTATATTTACACATCATTTTGAAACTTCGCGCGTTTATTCAAATCAGTTCCTTTCGTTTCGCCGTTCAGAATATGATCGTAGTGAATCGTAGTCTGCTACAAGTGTATCACGCATGTTACCATTACATTGACAGGTCTCACAGTTCGCTTATTTATCATTAATAATTAAACAATTTACGATTTAATTCAACTTAAATAATGAATAAATCGACTGTAGAATAGTTAATTTATTAATTATAAGAGCTTTTTCTAATATTTTTAGTTTTTTTGATGAACTTTTTTCTACTATTTAAAGTCTAACCACCTATATATTTATGTTTATCGAATCTGTCAGGAATTTCAAGTAATTATTAATTATTTAGAGATTTATTTATTGCAATATTTGCTTAAATCTTTTCTCTAAACATCCATTTTACATATTTAACACTTCCTTTTGCTATCAAACATCTTCTAAATAGTTTATTTCCACTTTTACCGTAGGGGAGACCGGGGCGTAATGGCTAACTTTTCACTCTTTGTTGTTTTACTCGGACATTTTTGTTCTAATTGAATGTTTATCTTCCTGAAAAGTTACTCTGGTATCTCAGCTTTCTTTTAAGACTACAAACGTCCCGATATGACTCTTACTTTTTATTCTACAACAGTTTTTCTAGAGCAATGCAGAGCTCCAAAATACGGCCCGAGCCGGGGCGTAATGGATAACTCCCGGGGCGTAATGAATAATGATTGCTAATTATTATATACAGTTTCCAATCTTATTGTATATTGTAAATTAAGGTTCCTGGGTATTCCGTGAATGCTATTTTTATTTAGAAATACTTTAACTATCGCTTTTTTAATAATATTCTGTGATATTGGCACTCTCTCAATTTTTTTTGTAATTTCTCATTAAAATCGTAGCTTGAAATCTACTATTTGTAAATTTTAGATCAAAACTTTTAAATTTTGTTAAAAACACCTAAACATATTTAAACTAAGTGACAAGTAACCGCGAAAACAAACCTACACTTCGCCGATATGGTAGGTTGCTTTTTATACATAGCGTATTGCATTAGCCAACACGCCCCGGGAAAAACTAGCCATTACGCCCCGGGGGTACTCGGCAAATATTTGGCTTTTCTTTAACAATACCGGAAGTGTGAATCAAAAATCTCGAATTGTCCCTTAAAAACAAACGTGTCAAGATCGAAACCTCGCATTTCAGTTTTTTTTAAAGCTATTTTTGAAAAAAATAGAACGAAAAAACGAAAATTTTGAAAAGTTACTTTCGTATGTCAAAAATAGTTTTTCTACTATATTTCTTACAATAATGAATAAATATTCCCAGATAACAATTTGAGATTGATATGCGTCTCATATCTCTCGCATGTATGAGGTTTCTTTTCGCACTCGTGCCTTCACTGATGCAGACAGATGCGTCCTCATATGAGACGCATTACGCTCGCATGTCATAAAGGTACATGATGCATGAGAGTGAAATGCGAGTCTCGTGCGTTTTTTAAGGATTATTTATGATAAATATATTGTAAAAAATTAAATACAAAAAACTAAGGTTAAATTTAAAAATATTTTATTAAAATTTTTTATTTCAATAATATAAACATGGCATTAATATTGAACATTTTTCTCTTTAGTCTTGAACATACATAACCTCCTAAATAACCTATAATAAACAGCTGAGATCATAATTCGTAATAAATATAAACTTTTCAACACAAGTTCAACAAAAGTCAACTGTATAACATAATAAATTAAACAATTTGAACTGCGTCTAAGAGCCATTCTATTCGAAGCAAAATAACTTTAAATGCTCTTGTTCGATATGACCGTTATATTTTTTAATTTTTCAATTTAAAAACGAGTTTAAACAAAAACAAATATTTATAAAACATAAAAGAAACAAAACTGTGATTCGCACACGCACTTTTTATAAATAACAAACAATCACGACATTCACCCAACGATAAAAACACATGCTCAGAGCGAAACTGGACGTCATGTGACTCGAGACGGGCATCAACAAGTACATTTTCGGCCATATTGGGAAAATTGGCTGCGCACCCTGCGCACATGCGCATCGGTGAGACCGCGAATATTAAGAAATTATAAAGTCAAATATTTTTCTGCCTTTATTATCAACTTTAGATAAATAAATGAAAATAACGTTCTACAGTAAAGTTTTATTTTTTTAAGTAAACATTTTTTGTAGTAATTTCAAAACATTTAGTAATTTATTATTATTTAAATTAAATTATAAATTACAATCTATAATAAATATTATATATGTATATGAGTCATTCCATTATATTGTGACTAAAGTCTTTGCCGACTAATTTTAAAAAATTATAATATTTTGCAGGAATGATTTTAAAGATATATTAGGATCATCGAACAAAAAGAATTTTTTAAATATTTTTTATATTTATTGTAAAATAAGCATCTAAAGTATATAAAGTCGTAAAAACTGTCTATTAGAAAATATTAAAGAAAACACATAATTTACTATGAAAACGTAAAAAAATTATTAGAATTTATTATGAATGAATTATTTTATTATTATAAATTGATACAAACAATTATTATTAGGAAATATTAAATAAACAATTATTTTAAAGTTCACCTGGCAAATAACCTATTTTTGCAAATTTCATTCGCTAAATTTGAGAAAGAGAAATTATTAAATTGAATAAAACCTTATGAAATATAAAGAAACTTTTAATAACTTTTAGTTTTTCTTATCACTTTCTTCCTTTTTTCTTCACAAATGTTAAAAAATAAGCAATTAAAACTGGCACTTTGCTTATTTTCACGATTTTAAAACAGGCCTGTTTTAAAATGTAAATAACTTCTGCCCAGAAAAAAGAAAAATTACGAAAATTGGGCAATAATAATAAAATGATTATTTTGCAATAAATATAAAAAATATTTAAAAAATTCTTTTTGTTCGATGATCCTAATATCTTTAAAATTATTCCTGCAAAATATTATAATTTTTTACAATTAGTCGGCAACGACTTTAGTCGAAATATAATGGAATGGTTCATATGCATTTTATATAAATTAATAAAATATAAATTGTAAATTATTAAATAATTCAATTTTAAAAATTTCTATAAGTTATCATTAAAGTAATTTTCATAAATTCATAAATTTTATTAACTTTAATGTAATATAAAATTATTTGAGGGGCTGATATAAAAAGGGTTTAAAAAAACATTGGGAAATAAGTGACTTGGTAGCAAAAATGGTTTAAAACAATTAAAATATTTATCAATAAGTTTATTACACGAATGATTTGCAAAATATTAAAGTTTTTCTTTACTATTTTAAATATTTTTTGATCATTAATTATAATTAATTTATCCATAAATTACAAAATCATTTTAGCCCGTATTTGCGCCCAAGTCACTTATCCCACTTTTGCTCCTAATTACCACTTTTACTATCAACCCCTCATTTCAAAGTATTGCGTTTATGCCCTCACGCATGCTACAAAATTAGCACGAGCGACAGCAAAATGTGTCTCATTAAGCAAGCACGGTGTGACTCGCACGTCATGTGCCTAAAGTGCAACAAAATCAGAACGAGTGACTGCTAAATGCGTTTCATTATGCACGCACCGCGTGACTCGCATGTCCTGCGCCCGAAGTGCGACGCATGATTGTTATCTGGGTTAATGAAACTTCCGACAAACTTGCAGTATACCAAGTACAATAACTTGTCTATTGTGCGAAATTATTACAATTTACGGTTTTTAAACAAATTACAATTATTTATTACGCCCCTTAGCCATTACGCCCCGGTCTCCCCTATGTCTACTATATGTCTACCATTTGTCCACTTTAAAAGTGGACATATAGTAAATCCAAATCTGTCAGGGAATGGTCACTTTTGAATTATCAAAATTGAATCTAACCGCATATTGATAATTTTCTAAGATCCCTAAATTTAAATAAACTATTCTATAAGCTTTTTAATTGAAAATTCATGTAAAACATTAAATCTATCGAACCTAACCTCAAAAACACATCTAAGATTCCAAACAAACAAATTATACCATACACAGCGCAATAAAAAATAGGTAAGCTCATGAAAGTTACAACTTAGGTGTTTCTATGATTGCTGATTACAAAACCGGTGTTAGTTTATCAAAATTCAAAATGGCGGATTTAATATGGCGTACAATATAATTAAAATTTGTTTGGATTGGCTTGAAAATCGTTACTCGGGGGTTTTCGGGGTCGCTGATGACGAATCCCAAGTCGGTTTCTAAAAATTCAAAATGGCGTATCCTGAGAACGACTAATTGTAAGCTCTATTTGAAAAGTGCGGCTTTCAATCCCAGAAAGTACAAATGGGGTATGTTTAGTCGTTTTGCCTATGATATAAATATTTACTCAATTAAAATTTTAAATTTGCACAAAGAGTTGTGCCGAAATTAACTGTTCCAATGAATATACGAAATTTGATTTATACCATAAACACCGTATTAATAAACAGTCTCTGTCACCTTTATCAAGATCAAGAGGTTGTTTTTCCAGAAAGGACTACATAATTTGAATTTCCAAATCTATTAAATGATACAGAAGTTTACGAAGATTATGACAGTTCTGGGGATGAATTATATATAACTTTTGATGAAACATTAATTAACGAAAAAATCCCAGTTGTACAAAATTTATATTGGAAAAAATAGATTTACTGATAATCTAACAATATTTGCTACAAAGGTATTCAAGTTCACTGATATTTCAAGGAAGAGAACTTTTAATATATTGAATAATGTTAAAAAATTATTTTATGACTTTTAGAGCAAATTAGTTCTGATTTTAGTAAAATATCTTCAGAATGAAATACAAATTTTTTTACTGTTCAATAGGTAAATAATGTTTTGCCCAAATTGTACAACTCATTTATTGAAGTTAGCCCTGAAGCTACATGTTTAAAAAAATTTTTAGAAGAAGAAACTTTAATTCTTCCAGAAATACATAAACTTATATAGTGAAGCTAAAACGGTTATTTAAAAGCAGGAGAGAAAATATCAAAACATAAAAAGATTATTACGCAAATCTTACTAAACTTTTTTTGAGTTGTTAGGAGTTTTATTGAACATGTTGAATTACATGCAAGAAGTTAAAAATCATTCAGAAGTAGTATGAAATATCGTGAAAGGTTTTCTTTGGAAAGAAAAGAAGAAAAACTATCATAATAAAATAGTGTTTCCAATAATATAATTACATTTGACGATTATGAAAATAACCGCTCCGCGGAATCCACAAAGGTATATTTCTAAATGCGGGTCAGTTTATTTACATCTTCCAGTTCTTCCTCCGCATTCTCAATGAAAATTAGAAAACACGTTTCTCTTTTTACTTGTCAATATGAAACATTGAGCTAAATACACAAACAAAACTGTCTTCAATAATAAGCTAAGAAAACAAAAAAATTTTCTTCAAGACAAAGGTATTAAATCTTTGCGCGTCTTACATTATTGTTCTTCTTTCGTCCTGAAGGTTCTTAAATCGTAGTCTCGCTAAATTCTCTCGCTAACGAGTGACGTTACGAAATATATAAATACAAAAACTTTTTAGACCGAAGTATTACGAATTTTTCTTGTTCTTTCGCAGGTAAGTGTTTGTTGGTTACCTAAACTTATATATCAGTTCTTTTTAAAGGTAGAGTAGTACCGACAGAAATGGGCCACACTTTGGTTTTCATGCTTTAGAAGATTCAGAAATTAACATTTTTGAACACTTTTTGCGTTTATTTGTACTGAAAGGGGTTACCTAACTTTAGGCAAACACACATTTAAAATTTTTTAATTTTAACACATTGTTTAACATTGTTATGCAAAAAAAGACAAATTTGCGATATCATGATTTTGTAGACAGAAGTGGGCCACCTAAGTTTTTCATCCAAAATAATAAAAAGAATCGAGCACTATGATTGTTTATGTTAAATGATTAATTTTTGCAATAAATAGTATTGTAAAACCAAGCACAAGAAGTGAGTTCCGAAATTTTATTAATTTTTATTTGATTTACAGCATAAAGTAATTTGTCGTAGTCAATGAGTTAATAGCCAGTCGGTTTAGCCCATAGGCGAGACACTCCCGTTGAAAGAAAGGGAGACAGAGACTATATAGGTTAGTTCCAGGGAAAAGGTGTAGATGGCATCGCTGCATACTTGAAATGGATGTTTTAATGCGCATGTGCCAATTTGAATTTTATTTTTAATTAGTATTTTGCAACAAAAAATAAATGACAATAGGAAACTAATTAACATTTTCACAATCGTGAGTAATATTAATTATCAAAGTGAAATTAATTTATTAACAAACCATTTTTGTCTTCGAATTAAAAACAAAATATTTTCACACATAATGAAAAACCGTAAATAAAATATACAATAGGTTCTGAATGTGTCAATAATAAATGTCAATTAATAGATTGTTTTAAAATTGCTTCAAAAGCAGAATTACGCTTTAAAATTTCATTAAAAGCAGAATATATCTATAAGTTGCTTTTAAATTGCTTAAAAGCAGATAAATTTTTTGTCAATTTTTAATTCTAGACCAAAATCATTCACATATATTAAGTATTTTCTTCAAATTATATAAAATTATATCTCTTGCTCTAAATTTTTCGAAAAATATAAATTGCAAATTCATCGTTTTCATTCACTTGTTCTATCAAATAACCACACTTTTGAAAAATATAGAACTTTTCATCTTATTTGAAAAAAATACTTAATATATGTGAATTATTTTGGTCTAGAATTAAAGAATGGAATTTGTACTTGATATTGTGCAACTATCAAATCTTAAAAAAAAAATTTCTTTAATTGGCGTGCGCTTGAATTCTAGATTTCAAAATCGCATTTTTCACGAAAAATCTCTAACTTTAAAGAATTATATTTTCAATATTTACTGTCACTGCCCAAGATCATTTTTTTTTTTATTTAAAAAATGGACTCTAATTTCCTGCAGTTTAGATATTTTCTTCAGTCTGTTTTCGGCTTTTTTAAATAAAAGATAACAAAATTAAGTAAACAAAAATATTTATTTAAATGAACCAAATGAGCACCTGGATCGTAGAAGGGCACGTAAATTTTTCTCGGCCGAAATCGAAGTCCCCTAGACACTTAAAATTCAATTTCTGAATTTTAATATTTTAAATACACATCCTTATAGAAAATTTCATTGCGCATCTTTTTTTCTTATGAAATTTTTTTGTATCTATTACCGTTTTCGAAATAGTTGAGAAAAATTGATTTTTTGAAAACTGCAAATTTAATGACATTTTTCACTTCAACTCGCGATAATTCAGATAATTTTAAATGTATTTCAATGTACCAAAAAAGAAAATACGTCTAAAGATATTCTACGAATGATAAAAAAGGAAAAAAGTTATTTTCTTTATAAACAAAAATGTTATTAATTTTTTTCTTTTTTAATTTTAAAATCACGAACTACAATCTTCACGGCTCTCGTTTAACGGGCGAATTTTAAGTAACAAAGAACTTTCAGTGAGAAAGTTGTTCATTATGGACGAAAGAAGTTTTCTGGAAAATCGCAGGGTTAATAATTTATTAGTGTTGAAATGGTGAATGTTTAAAGTTGATACTGTCCGAATGTGTAGCACGCGTCACTCGCCACAGGTGCTTGGGAGGCTTGGGAGTGTCGTTTCATAGGTTATGGCCATTGCGCGTGCCACACGTTCGGACGGTATCAACTTTAAACATTCACCATTTCAACACTAATTAATTATTAACCCTGTGATTTTTCAGAAAACTTCTTTGGTCCATAATGAACAACTTTCTCACTGAAAGTTCTTTGTTACTTAAAATTCGCCCGTTAAACGAGAGCCGTGAAGATTGTATTTTATGTTTTTTACATTAATAAAGAAAAAAATTAACAACAATTTTGTTTATAAAGAAAATAACTTTTTTCCTTTTTTATCATTCGTAGAATATCTTTTGACGTATTTTCGTTTTTTGGACATTGAAATATATTTAAAATTATCTGAATTATCGCGAGTTGAAGTGAAAAATGTCATTAAATTTGCAGTTTTCAAAAAAACAATTTTTCTCAAATATTTCGAAAACGGTAATAGATAGAAAAAAATTTCATAAGAAAAAAATATGCGCAATGAAAATTTCTATAAAGATGTATATTTAAAATGTCTAAATTCAGAAGTTGAATTTTGAGTGTTCAGGGGATTTCGATTTCGGCCGAGAAAAATTTACGTGCCCTTCTACGATCCAGGTGCTCAAATACGTTAACTAAAACTATTTATTTGAATCAAACAAATCTTTTCTCTTAAAATGAACAAATTATTTAGTTATATTAAATAAAATTTTTTGGTTAAGTGTAATAACCATTTGGTTAATACAAATAAACGTATTGGAAGAAATTTTTTGGGTGAATCAAACAAACGTTTGGTTGACTGTATAGAAATGCATTTATTTGGTTGATTCAACAAGAGTTTGGTTGTTTCGAACAAATTTTTTTCTGAGTGAGTAATTTAGCAAACTAAATAAGAAAACTTATAATTTACCTAAATAATATTTTACACTAATAATTATATAATTGTTATTTTCAGAAGAGGATATCAGGTGTAAAAAAAGATGATATATTTAAAAAATGTTATGTTTTATGTATTCAAATATTTAATTTACGCAAGTTATTTTTATTAATTAATTGCAATATATAAAGCCTATTGCTTTTTTTTAAACATTTTAAAAAAAATTCGATTATTTTTTTAATTATTGACACAAAATTTATCTGCTTTTAAGCAATTTAAAAGCAACTTATAGATATATTCTGCTTTTAATGGAATTTTAAAGCAACTTACTGTAATTCTGCTTTTGAAGCAATTTTAAAACAATCTATTATTGACATTTATTATTGACACATTCAAAACCTATTGTATATTTTATTTGCGGTTTTTCATTATGTGTGAAAATATTTTGTTTTTAATTCGAAGACAAAAATGGTTTGTTAAAAAATTAATTTCACTTTGATAATTAATATTAGTCACGATTGTGAAAATGTTAATTAGTTTCTTATTGTCATTTATTTTTTGTTGCAAAATACTAATTAAAAATAAAATTCAAATTGGCACATGCGCATTAAAACATCCATTTCAAGTATGCAGTGATGCCAATTACACCTTTTCCCTGGAACTAACCTATATAGTCTCCCTTTTTTTCAACGGGAGAGCCAGGGCTATGGTTTAGCCTTTCTTGGTGGCATGATTGCTAAAAAATTTAAATTAATTCTTAGAACCACTTCATTAGTTTATACAAAATCACTAAATGTCAAATCGGAACGTCAATGCAGTGGCCCACTCCTGTTTTTAGAAAATGGCCCACTTCTGTCCACAAGCATAATTTGACGAGAAATAACGTGACCATATAACACCTCGCGACAATATGAAACAGTCTCTTTAAATTTTTTAAGGTTAGGTCTGATACTATAATAAAGGCTACTTACCCGATTGAATTCGATGAATAACTTATGTAAACAACGATAACTTTTACAATGAGAAAAAAAGAAAAAGTAGATAATTTTTGGCACTAATTGCTGGAGAACACAATTGTACGTCGCACTCTTTAATGACCAACTGAAAATTGACCTTCTGTTGAACAAAAGAAAAAAATTTCGGTTGATAGATATGTCACTTGTATAACCAAAAACGGCGGGTGGCCTACTTCTGTCAATGCTATTCTATTAAATGATTTTTTTAAAATTAATTCTTTTTTTCAGTTATCCATTATTTTACTTTATCGTTCTTTCCTATCCTCACTATCAGTTCTTTTTTAATTTTTTCAGAGCTTTCTGTTTTTCAGGTTTTTTTTAAATTACATTTTTTAAACTTTTGTTTCAACTTTCAATATTTTTAACACTTTTTTTAGTTTATGCATTGTTGATCATAAATGTGCAGTTACACCTAAATCATTTTTTTATTGTTGACTAAAAAGTTGTGGAAATCTTGAAAAATGAAGTGTACTGCAGCAAGTTAACCATTATCATTTATCTTTTTTTCTATATTTAGAAGCATATAGTAAAAAATTATTAATCCGAGGAATATTGTATTATTATTACAAGAACGTTATAATGATCAAGCATTTGATTGTGGAATCTGCTATCACTGATGACGAGAAAGCATTTGTGAAGCAAAAGGAAAATTGAAATTTATTACTGTGAAAAATCAGTTTAAGAAACTAAAAGATGTTAAAATGCTTTACAGATGGGAATCACATGTTGAAAAAAGTGTCAATAGAATTTAAAAATTGGCAGAAATTTGTAAACATGTCATAAATGAATTTCAAATGGCACGTGAAAAGTCTTTGCCAATTCATGACGTAGATATAAAAATATGGGCATTAAATGCGAGGGATAAAGTTAAATTGTCGTCAGAACTTTTTACAGCATCTTCAAAGTGGGATTACAATTTTAAAAAACATCACAGAATTGCTTCCCGATAAATCAACAAATTTGTACCTGAACCCAGTTGAGTAATAAAGATGTCTTGAAGCAGAATGCAAATAATTATGTACAAAAGATCAAAAGAAATAATCTTTCACATGGAGATGACAATGTATATGGGCAATTCCAGGTCAGATTTCAGTTCACATTTTAAATTTGTCCAAAACAATTTTTTTTTCATTCTTTAGTGAAAAAAATAAATACGTATTTTTTTATTTTTTTTTTTTTTGGTGGCCAAATTTCCGAGTTACGAATTTTTGAAAATTTGACTTTTGAAAAGTAGACATTTTTTAAATGGCCTACAACTTGAAAATTATTGGATTTACAAAAATTTCGTCAAGACAAAAAAAGTTCAGTTTTTGTTCAACTTTTAAATGCTGTTAAAAAATTTTTTTTTAATTTTTTTTTTTTAAATAAAAAATTTTTATAAACAAATTTAAAAAAAAATTTTTTAAGAAAAACATAGCTGACAATGATACAAATAGTTTGCAAAATGTTTCAGAGTGGTCTTCTTGAATTTAATGGTTAAAATAAATTTTCATAACGCGGTGCAAAAAAGGGCACTACTACTAGTAAAATTTGAACCATTCAAAAATGACCATTTTTAAGGAGTATCAAATTTTTTTTTACATTTTTTCAGTTACCTGAAATCATATTACACACATATAGAAAATTAATAAAAGTAATTTTTAACTAGTTTACAATTTTTATTTATTTTTTAAAAAATTTGATTTTTCAAACAAATTAAAATTTTTGAAAAATACAAAATTTTTGAAAATCCATAAATGATTGATTGTTCAGAATTATAAAATAAGTATATATCAAAATCGGCAATGACAATTAATAAAAATTACAAGAGAAGTTCTAATTTTTATTTTTTGAAAATTTTGATATTTATTTAAAAAAATTTTAACTAATTTGTTAGAAAAATTAATATTAATCACCTATAAACAACAAAAATTTAGATGACTTGAAATTTGACCGGTTTCTCCCTTTAAGTTAGTAAAACGTGCACAGTGCAGCGCACGTGAAACATGCACGCCAAAATAAAAATTTTATTTTAACCATCAAATTCAAGAAGACCACTCTGAAACATTTTGCAAACTATTCTTATCATTGCCAGCTATGTTTTTCTTAAAAAAAAAATTTTTTTTTAAATTTGTTTATAAAATTTTTTTATTTTTTTTAAGTAAAATAAAAAAAAAAAATTTTTAACAGCATTTAAAAGTTGAACAAAAACTGAACTTTTTTTGTTTTAACGAAATTTTTGTAAATCCAATTATTTTCAAGTTGTAGGCCATTTAAAAAATGTCTACTTTTCAAAAGTCAAATTTTCAAAAATTCGTAACTCGGAAATTTGGCCACCAAAAAAATAAAAAAATACGTATCCATTTTTTTTCACTAAAGAATGAAAAAAAATTGTTTTGGCCAAATTTAAAATGTGAACTGAAATCTGACGTGGAATTGCCCATATAATAGTGATGAATCTGGTTTCAATATGGAAACTCATGGAGGAAGAGCTTTATCTTTCAAAGGTGATACAAAAATTGAATGTGTTGCTTAATCCCTCAATTCATTAACTCATAGTTACACGATTCAGTCAATTGTAACTGCTAGCGGATTGTTGAAGTCACCCCTATTTATTGTTTTGCAGGAAAAAGGTGTATATTTGATCCCTTGGTTGAAAAAACATATATAAAGCAAACAATATTGCTGTGAAGGCTTCTACATCCGGAAAATTAATTTTAGATTTAGAAGCTCAATAGTACAAGGAGGTATAGGGTAAACCAGACAGTAGTCGGACACTTTTTAATTTTGAATAGGTGTGAGATAAGGTTATCATTATTATCTAAGGTTATCATAAACAAATCTAAGCTTTTGTAATTGAAAAAAAAATTTACGGTTTATGAAAGCTTTGTTTAGTGGCCGATGAATGTCGGATTCTTACTTGTTTGTTTACTCATTTTTTTAAGGAATAAAAATTTTTTTTCATAAGCATAATTGGTTTAATAGTTTGGTGTCATCGTAAGGAACAACATCACATGAAAGAATTTGAAAAAAATATGAATTGCCATTTTAAAACAGTGTTAATTAAAAAGATTTCTTTAGGTGGCCGACTACTGTCTGGTTTACCCTACTTACCAATTGCTGATGAACATTCAGTATTGGGGAGTTCCATGCACAGGGCAAACTTTGAATCTCAGATTTTCTTTATAATTTGCCATTTTGTTGTCTTAGGGGACATACTTAAGTTGTAAAAATAGTTTTGCGAAATTTCGATTATTTTGCAAGATATTGTTATTTAAACTTTTAAGTCTCTTTTTTTCAACAATTTTTATTTCGAAATCTATTATAGTTACAAAAAAATGTTCCAAATGAAAATTGTAGGGTATCTATTGAATACACAGCCACACAAAAAAAAGTTCTAATCTGGGGATCTCACTATGTAGACTTTATGTTCCTTGGGTCGCTGAATCCGAATCCGAGGTCCATTTAACCCCATCAGATCAGGATTTTGACATAACCTCAAAAAACCAATATGGCGGACACATTTTTGAAAAGTTCATTGGATTCGCTTGAAATTCGTTACTCGGGGGTTTTTGGGAACGCTGATTACGAATTTGAAGTTTGATTTCAAAAATTCAAAATGGCGAATCCAATATGGCGGACGACATTTTTAAAATGTTATTAGATCCACTTGAAATTTGTTACTCGGGGGTTTTTTGGGTCGTTGATTACGAATATGATGTCAGTTTTTGAAAATTCAAAATGGCGGATCCAATATGGCGTTTACTAATATTGGGTCCGACATTTTAAATTTTTAAAAACTGACCCCATATTCGTTTTCAACGATCGTAAAAACCCCCGAGTAACAAATTTCAAGTGAATCTAATGAAATTTTAAAAATGTCGTCTGCCATATTGGATCCGTCATTTTGAATTTTTAAAATCTGACATCAGATTCGTAATCAGCGACCCCGAAAACTCCCGAGTAACAAATTTCAAGTGAATCTAATGAAATTTTGAAATTTTTGTCCGCCATATTGGATCTGCCATTTTGAATTTTAAAAATCTGACATCATATTTGTAATCAGCGACCCCGAAAACCCCCGAGTAACAGATTTCAAGTGAATTTAATGAGTTTTTAAACAATTTGTCTCAGCCACCCAGAGTGCTGACACTGCATATCTATAGTTTAAACTAATTTTTCATTTATTTATAAAAAAAAAAATTTTTTATTGAAGAAATTGCTTATATTTAACATAAATATCGAAGATCTGGAGCGCTGAGACAAAATACCCCTGGTTCTGCTGGTCAAATTATTTTTGATAAATTTTTTGCTTTAGTGGGTACCCGGGTACCCCGGGTGCGAGACAACGTAGAATTTGTTGGGTATGGACACAAGGGTTAATATTTACCTCTAATTCATTCAACGTACAGTATTTATACAATATACTCACAATCAGTTTTTTATTAAGTTCAGTCGGGGAGTCAGAGAGAAGCACATAGTCGTCGGCATATCCCAACATAAGAATCTCAGTATAATTATCAATCAAAATCCCTCTACAGTCATGATCTATAAAAAAATTTTCCATATCCGAAATAAATAATAAAAAGTCCAGAGGACTAAGAACCTCCCCCTGCAGCACCCCTCACGTTACATTGATATCTTTAGTACATCCATCATTAGTTTTAATACAAGTGGATGCTTTAGAATAAAAATCGCGCTTAATGTTAATTAATTTTGAACTGAGGCCCAAAGAGTACAGTTTGCTCCATAATAGATGGTATATCTATTTAGTAATCAATTAGATATTGTCCAAGAATTGTAAATTTTTATTTTTCTCTAAGACAGTTTAGTTACATTTGAAAATCGTGAAAATAAGCATAGTGCCAATTTTAATTGCTTGTTCTTTCATACTGAAAAAGAAAAATGGAAAAAGTTTTATTAAATTAAATCAATCTTAATAAATTCCAATAATTTTTTTACTTTTTCATAGTAAATTTTGTGTTCTCTTTAATACTTTCTAATAGATGATTAGTTTACAATAAATATTAAAAAATTCTTTTTCTTTAGTGATCCCAATACCTTCAAAATTATTCCTGTAAAATATTATAATTTTTTAAAATTAGTTGGCGACGACTTTAATCGAAATATAATGGATACTAGGGTAATGTCACCTTGAGTCAACCGCCTAAGCTTTTTTTCGAAAAAATTCTATATGAAAGCGAATTCCATAATAGCTTTGATTTTTTTTTATTAGGAAGAAAAAATTGACATTAAAAAAAAGCTAATTTTTAAGAAATGAAAAAAGTGTAACCTTGAGTGGACCACTCCTAAAAAATTGCAAAAGTTATTCTAAATTCTTTAATATATTTAATATTTCTGATATATTAATACAAAATTTATGCTTACGCAGCTTCAGATCATGTGTGTGTCGCAATGTTTGCAATTGAAACCATTTTTAATAATTTTGGCACATATCACATCAATATCACAAAAAAATTAATAAAGAACATAAAACCTAGTTTCAAACCAATTTATTGTCAATTTGTATTTAAAAAATGGTAAACTGACATTAAAAATGGAAAAACAGGCAGTCCACTCATGGTGACATGCAACTTTTCATAGCAGCCACCACAATTTCTTTTGAGTCAAAATTATCACTTAATAGACGCCTTAAAAAAACCATTTTGGGGTGTTCACTGTAAGTCGAAGCTGGATTATCCGTCAGTTTTGCTCGGATCTGCTTCAAATTTTCACACAATACTCTTGAAATATTGTAGATTAAAATAAAAAAATAAAAAAACTGAAAAAAAGCTAAAATACTATACTCTCCCCTTAAACTAAGATAACACAGGCCCACAAAAAAAATCGATGAAAAGGTTTCCTTGACCAAACATGGTGTATTATATGTATTTTGGGCCGCTGAAACCGAATCTGAAGTCCGTTTTGCTCCATCACGTTAGGATTTTTTCCTAACCTCAAAATACATGTCGGATTTGGCATGACAGAAAAAAATTTAAAAATATTAACGGAATTAGCCTTATTTTGGGATAGAGGTGTTTTAAGGGATCCCTGATTACGAAATTAAAGACAAATTTTCAAAATACAAAATAGCGGATCCAATATGGCCGTCAAAATTTTCAAAAAATTCTTCAATTTTTATAAAATTTTGTATCGAGGGATTTTCGAGTTCACTGATTACGAAATTAAAGGTAAATTTTTAAAATACAAAATGGCGGTCAGAAAAAAATTCTTGATATTTCATAAAACTTTGTACCGAGGGGTTTTTAGGGTCAGATCTAAAAAGATCAGATCTATTTTAGGGTCGCTTTTTAAAGTCAGATTTTCAAAATACAAAATAGCAAATCCAATATGGCTGTCGGATTTTTACAAAACTTAGTATCTGTGAGTTTTTGAGCTCGCTAACTATGATTTTGAAATCAGATCACCCACCAATGTAGAGCTGCGGTTGTTGATGACGACGCCTGGGGGCCCGCTTTCTTACCCTGTCCAGCCGTCGATACTGGGGTTTCGACTCCCTGCATCGTACTTTTTTCGTGTGCCTACCATGACGGCGTAAAGGTAAGTCTAAAGTAGAGTCTACATTGGATGAACGCGAACGTGAACGTGTACGCGAACGTATGACGTCACACGGAAAGAAAAGGTCTGGAAGAGATATCCATAAAAATATTGTTGAGCAGAATATTGTATTCAATGGAAGAGACAACTTTCAGAATGGAAGCACATTCCATATTCAATGGATGAGGGAGCCATATTATATTGTTGAATCAAATATGGATGTGACATCCATAGGCATGGTTGGGCTTACAATTCATGCTATGGATTTTCACATATGGCTGCCTCATCCATATAAACTTTGGTTGGGAGATCCATAGTTAGTTCAAAATTTCGATACATGTTGCGCGCAATTCATTATCATGGCATCCATTTAAAAATGGTCGTCTCAATTTGTCCGTCGCGTCGGTTTCCTGTCACGTCTATATAATCACGTTGTGAGTTTATTGTGTATAAATAGTGTAATAATTGTTTATTATTTATTATCGTTATTGTCTATTAGTGTTTATGTAAATTCATTTTCATGAAATGTGTAGAGTATATAAGGAATATTATATGCTCAAATATTGTAGTTGCGTGTATAGTGTAGTGGATAGCGTTAGTGTTTAGTATGCGTTAGGTCTAGGGTTCGTGTCTCCCATCGGTTAATAATTTATTTCGTTAATATGCGATTATTGAATAAGTGGTGTGAATAATTAACAAAAATGTGTATAAAATATCTCAAGTGACATTGAATTTAATTAATTGAGTGATTCCAATTTTTTGTTTCCCATTTCCATTACTATGGATCACCCAACCATAGATCTTTTGCTGCTCCAACAATATAGAGCCAGCCATAGAATATAGATGCAGCAACCTTAACTATGGATATCCCGTATTTTTCAATATAATATGGCTGTGACATCCATGTATCTGGATGTGTCAACTATTCCTTTTTCTCCGTGCACCCATGCTATTCAAATGGGTGACGTCAGCACGTCAACGTTCGCGTTCATCCAATGTAGACTCTACATCAAATGGGATTAGTGTCAGCTACGCGTACAAATAAACCCAATGCGAGTACTCCTAACCTCAAAGTCATTCTGTAGAAACGCAAAAACAAGTTGGTATATAAGAGTGTGTGTTCTGACAGTTGGCTAAGCCTGAAGTCATTAAAAAAAAAAAAAAAAAAAAATATAAGTTAGTTTTACTGAAACACACTATGTCCAAAAATTTCGGGCACGTAGGTTTATTATTTATGAAGAAAAACTAAAAAAACTGTTTTTCACGTACAAAACAAAAAATTTTGTGGAAATATAATCAAGTTTTTTTTTGAAATAGGAAGTTTTAAAAATTAGTAAACTTGTGATTTATTTCGCTTAGGGTGTCAACTTCAATATTCCGATGTGATAAAGAATTTTAACTTTTACATAAATTTATTATAAACAATTTTTGTTGTGCATGTCATGTGAATACAGTGAGTGCGGCATCATTGAACCACCCGAAAAAGCAAAGAATTTTCAATTTTGAGAGTTGTAAAGTTGTCTGCTCCACTAATTAGTAAGAAAAATACTTTAAGACATGCTTTCATCACAATTGTGAACGAGATAAACTCAAACTGTTACTTTACCTACCTAACCTGACATCAAAATATATTAATCTACTATATTAACAAATAATAACTTTTTAACAACAATTTTCTTTTTTTTTGAGTGAAAAATAAGACTTTTTACAATGTATAAGTGGAAATATTATTTTTGAAGTAAATTGTAGTGTTTTATTAGAGGTGGTTCAATGTAGACACAGATCCTTCAAAATAAGAAAAGTGTGACTTGTTAGAAAAAAATTAAATTTAATTATTTAATCATAATAATTTGTGTTTGTTACGTGTGTATTATTAACTAAAGGAGTACTTCAGCTTAATTTTGATACAAAAACCTGATCGAAATTAGTAAAATCTAATTAGTTCTTGGATTTTTTAAAATACCCGGTTCAATGTAGCCTACCCTCCCCTATATTTATTCAGACCGTGGAAAAATTTCGTCAAAAATTTTTCAGATGCAGTTATTTTTTACAGCTACGATGTTAACTTACATTTAACCCGTCAGCACTCGCGCTATAGAGAAAAAGTCTCACGCAACACTACTCAACCTATAGGAAACTCTTGGAGTGCGAGTGAGACACTTAAAAAAACGATAGTGCTGACGGGTTAAGGAACAATATACTAAAAATTCAATCCTTTACACATAATCAGTTTTCATCTCCGAGATTTGTCATTGAATATAAAAACCACTAAAAAAATGTATGTAAAGACTTCCATTTTTCGACATTTGTCTACCTAGAATCGGGTTTCAGACCACTGTGCGCTGTGCAATTGTTACAAATGGAATATCTCAGAAACAGTGAATTATAGATATGGGGTTCCAAAGGGAAAAATGTTTAGTTTTTATGTACGAACCTGGTGCAATATGTTTAAAACTTATATGCAAGGTTTACAAGTAAAAAATTAGCATATTGGTTTTTAGAGGCTTTGGTGATTAAAGGTGCAAAAATAAATAAAAGGTTAAATTTGGATTAAATTAAGAATTGCTTTTATTTTAAGAATTTTGCGTTTAGAATTATGCTTGTGCTCTGGACGGAAGCGTAAAAGGTACTAACTAATCTATGCAATTGAAAAAAGGGACTTGTAGAGGTAAAAATGTGACTCACCCTGTACTACCCGTGCAGAAATTAAAATGTGGGCCTGATAGGGTACTGGACAGTTTTCCCGATCTCTGGTGTGGCTCTGGGTAGAGAAACTGACCAGTGCCCGACTAGTGGGTGACGCTGTTCCCCACTAATGCCCTACTTAGGGAAAAACTGGTCAGGGCCTCGTCAGTTTTTCTTAAAATTGCCCTATTTTGTGAGGTTAATTTTATTCAAAAGAAATTACAATCAAATTACTGCAATTAAAAATATTATTATATTAGAAACATAATGAACATAAATTTACTCGTTTCTCACGTTTATTCAATATAATGTGAATATATGAATTATTAATAATAATAATAATCAATATTATTGTTATTATTTTAATTCATGCATGTGTTTATATATATATATATATATATATATATATTTAATGACAATAAGTTACTATTATAATAATTATATTATTTTCAAATGAATAATATATTACTAACAATAAATGTCATTTGAAATAGTAATACTAAAAAAATAATTTTAGTAAAAAAATACAATTTTTCTGTTAATCGATACATTTTTTTCTTGATTTTTCAACAGACTTTTAACATTATTTACAAACCATGTTCACATTTTTTATTCACAACACAACACACAATTTTATTATTTTATATGACGCTTAAAACAAAGAATGAAAAATATTCGCTCGCATGTGGGATCGAACTCACGCCCCCCGCCCCTAACACATACCGGAAGTATCTAACGCACGCATTTAAACCGCTCGGCCACAGAAGGTTGGAAGACTTCTCGCCTAATCTACTATATCAATGCCAGTGCCGTCACTCAATACTTGTTCAGCATTATAATATTGCACTTAAAAAAAAAATTATATGTATTTTCGTTTTTTAAATATATTACCATAATTTTTTTGTAAAGTGTTTTAAAAGAACACGCTTCTTTAACTTAAATAACTGTTTTAAAAAATTTGATTTTAAAAAATTAAATTTATTTACATGCTTTTAAAACGAAGAAAACTGTCGAGGCCCTGATCAGAGCCCTATTTCATATCTAGTGAACACCCCACTTAGGGTTTTGGCCAGAATTTCTGGTCAAACCCACAAAATAAAAAAATTATTTATTTACTCCCTTTAATTGTATTCTTCAGTTGTTCGTTATTTTTTATTAAAAGTAATTTTAGAGATTTAAATTTTTTACACTTTATTTAAACAAGAAAAACTGTCGAGGCCCTGATCAGTACCATATCTAAAATCTAATGAACACCCTACCTGGGGTTCTGGCTAGAAATTCTAGTCAAACCCCTAAAATAAAAAAATTATTAAATAACTAAAATAATGATTGCCTTTCATTGTTAATAGCTTCTACAACAAAAAGGAATTTTAAAAACTTCATAAAAAAAAATTTAATAGGGAAAACTGTCGAGGCCCCGACCAGAACCCTGTTTTAAATAGGGCAAAGTGGGGCATTTTCTGCACGGGTACCTACGTACAGAGCCCAAAAAGTTTGCAAGCCTCAACGAGCATCGAGTTGAACAACAAGGTAATAAAAAAAGGATCTCAGGTATTTACTTGAAAGCGAAAAAGTGTACAAAACTGTTAAAAGTAAGAAACTTAGAAAAGTTTAGAATATTCCGTCCAGAATACAAAAATTATAAAAAATATTAATGTATGTATGTGCGTGTGTTGTGTATTTGTCTGTGAACTATGTTATATACGTATATGTATATTAGGGTGTCCGTTATTTACCAAGTTGTTAATATTTCTTGCGACGCCCCCTTAATTATTAGTTTACCATCTAAAACAAAATGTCAGACCAAAACGAGGACCAAAATAAACCCTTAATATTCATAATAAACCTTGCCCCAAAGACGATACATTTCTCATTTAAAATACATGGGATTTTGCTACTTTTTACAAATTAATTTTTTTTCGTTAAATATTTCATTTTACATCAATGAAAAATATATATTCTTATAGGAAATTTAACGCTTTAAAAAAAAGTTTTCCTATGATTTTTTGATAAATTATCTCCTTTAAGAGTTATTTAAAGTTAAAGTTCAACACCGTAAATTTTAAGATTTTTGTACTTTTACGGCAAAATTATTATGAAAGGATCCATATTAAATCATGCAGGCATTTCGACGATAAAAATTGCGAATTATTTTCGCTATGACATATGTTATCCTACTCAAAAAATAATAAAATGCGTATTTTTTAATTTTGAATAAGATTCTGTTTGCACTTTTTACTAATATTTTAAGATTTTAGCAAAAAATTACTTTTTTGTATTTTCTTCTATAAAATTGCGTAATTTTTATATTTTTTGTTGCTCTTGGGGCTCATTTTTTCCTTTTATATACTATTTTATGTAAAATTACGCAAAATAAAAAATAATAAAAAACAAGTGATACAAATTCAATTTAAAAAGAAAAAATTTCTAAAAAAGGATATCTTTTTTCTCTCTTTATTTTTAGGATTTATTGGTACTCATGTGTAGTATTTAACATAAAAATACCATTTTGTATTTTTTTGTTTATCTATTAAGAGAAAAAATTATTTTCAATTTTTTACTAAAAATTCAAAAATTTCGCAACTTTTCAGGTTTCTATTATCGTACCGTCGCTTATTTTTTTAAATTTTAACATCAGTTTGAAAAATCTTGTCAATAGTAAAGAATATTGATAATTAACATTATGTCCAAAAATTATGTTAATTATCTATATGATAATGATGATGTTCGAAAATGTTATTTATCCCGGTTAGTTTATTTAAGACGTTCAAATTTTTTAAACGAAGGTTAAAATTTTTTGTCAATAAAATTCAACATAACTTATTATGCGAGAATATTATTACCTGATTGAGTCGATTGATTAAAAGAAAAATTTCAACCATAAATAGAAATTTTTTTCTCTTTTATAGATATGGCCTCTGAAATAAATAAATATATAATAAAATAATTCCTAAGAAACAAAAAAATTGTAATGTTATTAAAAAAGGATATTTTTTTAAAGAACTTAAAAAAGTAACATAAAAATTGTATTTATATATCCCAATATAAAAAAAATAAGTAGAATGGTATTTTTATGTTAAATACTATACATGAGTATTAATAAATCCTGAAAATAAAGAGATAAAAAAGATGTCCTTTTTTAGAAAGTTTTTTTTTTAATTGAAATTGTATCATTTGTTTTTTATTATTTTTAGGGTTCCGTACACCATAGGTGTACTGACGGAACCCTTATGAAATCACTCGTGTGTCCGTCCCAGCCACGCAAAATGGGCTGTCCCCCCCCTTAACTTTTACAAAATATTGTTCTAAAATAAATTTTGAAAAAAATGAATCATAAATGAGGGGTGTGCTTTCAATTTAAAAATATTCATTTTTATAAGTGAATATGATCAATTCCGTAGTGGATTTGCCCATATGGGAGAAATGGACAGTTAAAATATTTTACAGAATTTTTAAAGAAATATCACTAATTATTGGTTATTCTTCAACCTTTTGTGACCACTAATAAATGTAAACAATAAATTTTTAAAAAATAATGAAAATGTAAGAGTAATCCTTCTACATTCTTTTAAATGGGTCTAAAATTATTTGAGAATTTCAGATTTCTTATTGCTATATTGTTATTTGTTAACATATTTTTTAATTTGAAGTTTTATTGAGTAGTGCATAACCCACGCTTCGATATAAACAAAAAATGAAAAGAAAAATTATTTTATTTATTTAATATTTTGATGTTTACTTTTGTCATATATTATTGGGTGAGATGGCCGCATTAATGACTTTTATTTAAAATTTTTTACATATGTTAAAGTTAGATACTTAAGAAATATTAAAGAAAAAGTGAGGGCCTTTTATTTTGATCAGGCAATAAAGAGGCAGACTTGCCAGTACTATTTTTCCTAGCCAAGGCCCTATAATAAATAAGGAAAACTAGTGATTATAATAAAGTCATGCAGACTTTATACCAAATTTTTATAACTTTGAAAAAAAATTTCGATATAATTATCCATAAATAGCGTTCAAATGAACAAATAGAAAAATATTGTATTGATGGTTGAATTGAAATTAAAATAGCTTTGATTTAAAAAAAGACTGTTTAATTAATTTTCTTTAATATTCTTTAAATTAAATTATTTTGATAAAATTAAACAAAACTACAATAAGGAATTTATAAAATATAATAACTTAATTATTAATTTATATGTTGAGTTCAAGTTTTAGACTGGTATCGATGAGCAGTATAGAACAGTGACAATGCTGGCTCAGCAATCTCCCTCATTCTCCACTTCAGCCTTCTCCCCCCGTAAACCCATCCTTCTAACACCACGAGTTTCCTTTCCCCGCGCAAACTCTGCACTAAAACAGAGTCTCATCCGCAGTTGCAGTCTCAGACTTGTCCTTTAATCCGTCCTTAAACTTAACCTCGATAATTTCATTCAGTTACGCTTGACCTTAACTTTTCATAAGATTTTCAAAAATATTTTTTACTTTATTAGGTTTTTATTTTTCATAATTTTCAAAAAAAGTTAGTAAAAAAAATTTTGAAAAAGGAAATTTTCATTTTTGACATGATTTTGTTTTATTTAACCTGAAGAGGCCTTAAAGTTCTTTAATAATTCTAACATTTTAATTAGTATTTAAGAGACAGTACTGGGAAATTTTCACCCTGCTTGAAAATTTTAATTGACTGGCAAAAAAATTAGCAGCAAATCCACAATAAATTATTAGCAAATAAATTGATTAATTAGAATACCTCAGATTTTAAAAATATTGTATGTATAATCAGGAAATAATAGTTAATTTTAAAGATAATTTTTTATTTTAACTTGAAATAATAGTTATTGCAATCAGGAAACAATAGTTCATATGAAAAAATGATTAAATTTTATTTTTAAACTAAAATAATAGTTACAGTATAGAATATCATTAGGGTATCGTATTGCGTTATAAAGATGATAATATTAAAAATTATTATCATTATTATTATTTATATTACATTATCACATATGAGGAGCACGAGTCTGAGGAATACGGGGCAGGAAAGAGAAGGAGGAGGACATAAACTTGCTGTTGTCGACAAATTCCTCGCTTGCCAAATGGCCAATCCTATCGTCTGTCGACGATTCTCTATATGTGACGCTCCACGAGGAAAGGGACCTTATGACAAGAGTAAATAAGGTCCCTTTTCTCGTGGAGCGTCACATATATATTCCACCACCGTCTTGATTCTACCTGTTCGTCTAGACCCAGAAAATTTTGTCCCATACTGTCATTTTTCTTTTCGTTCAAGTCCAGATAGAACCTTAAAGATTGTCAGGACTATTTGGAAAATTCTTCCCAACTTGAATCTTTTTACTATATGAAAGTAAAATATTTACTTATTTCAGGAGTAATTTTTTAGTATTTAAAATTTGTAATAATTTAGCTCAAAAAGTTTTTTAAAAAATCGTCTGCTCATTAGATGATTCAATTTTAAGGTACAAACTACTGTAAAAAAATTAGTTTGGAATAAGGATTATGCTTTTTTACATACAAAATATTTTTTCTTACAATAAATTTTCTTGGATAGAGCATATAAAATATTTTTATTCTTTGCTGATGAATAATACTCTCTAAATCTGAATCAGCGAAATCTCGCTGATTTCCAGCTATAAGTATACCACTGATTTCTTTCAGCGTATATATACTGATGAATCAGTGAAATTTCACTGATTTTTCAGCTAATATACGCTAATTGAAATCAGTGGTATACTTATCGCTGATTCAGATTTAGAGAGTAAAAAAAAGAATTGTTTAAAGTTTTTATGTCAAAAACATTATTAATTTAAATAAAATGAAAAAATAATAAATTTATTATATATTAATGTAATTATCATTAATTATATTTACTATATCGAGTTAAATTCAAAATGTGTTAAAACCCGCAATCATATGAGACACAATTTTTACAAAAAAAAGTGACTATGTTTTTTTTCCATAATTTAAACTATTTGGTGAAAATTCATTACCTGCTATAATTGTAATATTTAAATATTTTTAATCTTTTATTGTCACTATTCTTTTTATATCGGTATATCCTTATAAATGTGGGAAACATGTATTAAGTAGTGGTGCATAACGATACGAGATGCTTGTCTGTTTTTTAAATTTTTCTTTATAATAACGAGAAGCTTTTAATAAGAGATTCTCGTAAATTCTTTTGTTTTATAATTTTGTTCTTATTAGAATCCCGACGAACTTCTCGTTATATAATAATTTTGAATTGTTTTCACTGTTTTTTTACTGTCACAAATGCCCGAAGTTGAATTTTAACCATTAATTTTAAAAAATGGAGAATTCATCGATGATACTTTCGGAAGAAGAAGACGGCAATAACAATGAGAACACTGAGTATACAACTTTTCGAATATTAATTTTTTGTACAAAAATATAATTTACCTTATTCAACTAATAATTGAAATAACAATTATTCTTAAAAGCAGCGCTAATGTTCAAAAGGAAGTTTCGTTTCATTCGAAAAGGCGTAAATTAAATGGAAAACCTCTGCATATTTCTTTTGATTATTTCTATGATGATAAAAACATAAAATGGGGAAAGTGTAAGATTTGTATGCGTGAAAATCCGGAAAATACTAAGACGATTAAAATGACAGGGAATAATACAACAGGACTAAAACGTCATCTGAAAAAGTTTCACTTAAAGGAATTTAAGGAAACTTACCCTTTTGAAAATGATCTGGTAATTTAAAATATTTCGTATTATTTGAAATTATTGTATTAAATAATATAATTTTGCATTAAAATATTTTTAAAAAATTATTTTTTCCTTTCAATTTTTATTATTTTTTTTTGTCCTTTTAAAAGCGTTTTTTTAGTATAACCTTATTGAAAAAAATATTTATTAGTATCTGCAAAACATTTTTGAATATATATATTTCTTCTTTCTTATTAGCTTACTTTGTGTATTTGTTTCGTCAAATTTTGCATTGTTCAAAAATTATTTATCTTAACTAAAATTTAAAAAAATTTAATTAACTTTTCTTTAAAGTAGTAATTGGTAGAGTTTTTATTAAACTAGCTTAAGTTTTATAATAATAAAATTTGTTATTATTTCTTTTTTTATAATAACTATAATTTTTATACAAATATTGAATGGTCCTTTAATGAATTAAATATGCTTTAATAAGTCATCAATATATTCACAGATTTTCGAGCAAACAGTATTTAATGACAAACTAGTAGATTGGATGGCTCTAAAATACTTACCTTTCCACTTTTTTGATGATATTGAAACTCAAAATCTATTTCACTATTTGAATCCTAATGTGGAAATCCCTTTACGAAATAAAACTCAATCTTTGGTTCTTAATCGATTTGCGAAAATGCAGAAAACTGTAATGTCTCTGTTGCAAGAAAATTCTTCGAAAATTTCGTTCTCAGTAGATGGATGGTCTTCTATTGCGCATAAGGGATATAATGGCATTATGGCACATTTGATAGATAATGAATGGAAGCTTCATTCTCTTGAGATTGATTTTGTTCCTTCGAATGGTCAGCACACCGGCGAGAATATTGCCAATTTCTTCTTTGAAACGATTAATAAGTACAATATATCTGAGAAAATGCTTGGAATAACAGTAGATAATGCTTCTGTCAATACATCTTTCATGATTCAATTATCTCATCTAACCAACTTTGACTACAAAAATCAACACTTCCGTTGTTACTCGCATATCCTGAATATTGCAGTTCAATCGATGTTAAAAGTATTAGGTCTTGATTGCACCTCAAACGAAAGTGAAGAATTAGATGAAGAGAATGAAGAAAATTATGACATTGACGATGAAAACAACCAAGAAGATGATCTTGATGCAATTTTGGACAATGCCGAAGAAGATTCTGTTCTCTCTCCATTAGCGAAACTTCGAAAGATTTTTAAAATATTAAAGAGATCAGAGCAATGGACAAATAAATTAAAGAACTGTTGCGACGTATGTGGTATTGAGATGTTGTCTCCAAAAATTGACGTGGCTACAAGATGGAATTCTAGCTGTGATATGATAAATCGTGGGATTGATTTGGAAAAAGCTATAGACTTGTTGTGTAAAAACAATAAATCATTAAATGGCTTAATAATTTCTAATCACGAATGGACACTCTTGAAAGAAATTTTCAATCACTTGCGTCCTTTCAAGGCGTTATCGGTTATCTTCTGCGGAGAGAAGTACCCAACCCTCAATCTGGTTGTTGTTGGCTTTAATATGATTTTGGATAAAATGGAACACTCCATAAAAATTTTACAGAACAAAAGGAGAAATAGTATAGAAGATAACATTTTGGTAGCATTGCAAACAGGAATAGGAAAACTTGATAAACACTATCAAAAAAGCAATTGGATTTATTGCGCAGTTTTATTATTAGATCCCAGATTTAAATTAGAAACATTTGATATGACTGCGTGGGGTCAAGAAATGAAAAATGCTTCTCTTAGAACTTTCAAATCCATTTTCAAAAATCAATATTACACGTCTCAAGAAAAGGTAAAAATAAGATTATTGAAATATATTAAAAGTATTAATAAAAGTAAAACAAATTTTTAATATTTAAAATTAAGATAATATTTTGTTGAAGTTCCAAATCATATAATCACATTTTATTATTTTCAAATTTTGAATTTAACATTACTTTCAATATAGGAAATTACAAAAGCAGTCGATAATCCAGGCAGATCATCTCTGATTGACTTAAATGAAGATATAGATATATTTTCCTTGTACAGATCTGACGAATCAGGCACTTCTACTGCTACTACTTCATCCATGAAGTGGGAAGATGAATTAAATGCGTATTTTAATGAAGAAAGAGAAGTGAGAACAGTAAACGTTTTGCAATGGTGGAAGGATCACCAAAAACAGTTTCCGAATCTCTCTAGAATGGCAAGAGACTATCTTGCAATACCGGCGACATCAGTTTCCGTAGAAAGACTGTTTTCTAAAAGTTCATTGATTGTGCGAAAACATCGAAACAAACTAAATAACGAATCCATAAGATAATGTTTAATGGCCCTAAATTCATGGGTATCTTGCTCATTAATTAATAAAATTAAAGAACGGATGGAAAAGTAAAAAAAATGTTTGTTAGAAGTTTGGAATAAACTGCATTCCTATTTATGTGACATATTTGTAATTTTTATAATAGAGAAAGAAAATATTGTTTATAAAAACTTGTACAAATAAAACTTCGTAAAAATTCCTATAAATTATTTAAATTATGAATGTTAATTATATACTACAATAAAACAATTATAAAGACACCTGATGAACCGTTTTAATATTATGATTAAAATTTCAAATAACGATAACAGATTACTAAATTTTTTTTATCATCCACGTATTATAACAATTAAAAAAATCTATTTTGAAAAAATGAATTTTATACTTTTCAGCTCCATTCTTTTAATTATTACTTTCTTATATATGTATTGTTTTACCAAAAATTTTAAACTCTATTCTTTCATTTTTTTTACGTTTCCTGACGAATATTTTTATAACTGGAATTTTTGAAGATTTATTTTTTATTAATTTTCAATATTTTATGTCCATTAAAAAGACACTTCAAATGGCATCGAATAAGCAATTTTTTAAACTTTATACGGTCTACAATTAAAAAGTTATTGACATTTGAAAAATTATAAATTTGGAAAAAGATATTTTTTTAATTAACATTGCAGAGGTTCATTATATTTAAATAATCTCATTTTGAAATAATAATTACTTTTTACTATGATACTTAAAAAAATTACAAACTTAGATTTAATAAACTTTCTCAAGAAGGTTAGAAACTTATGTTTGTATATATGGATTGCAGGGGTTTATTATATTTGTTTTATCTTATTTCGGAATAATAATTACTTTGTACTATGATAGTTAAAAAAATTACAAACTTAAATTTAATAAACTCTCTCAAGAAGGTTAGAAAGGTATATTCGTATATGTATGAATGCATGCGCTATTGTCAAAATGAAACAAAATTTGCTCGATCAATTTTCTAAAATAATGTATTCTCGTTAGAACGATATAAAATAATGCAAGTATTTCTGTAACAAAAAACGAGCAGCTTTGCTGTCAAAGTATATTTATCGTAATTTTGATCGTTATGCATCACTAGTATTAAGAAAAATTTATATTTCGAGGATATATAGTAAGAGACCCCATCAATAATACTATAAGGATGCAGGCAACTATCCGGATAATCTAACGGATAATCAAAAAAAGTACAAAATAAAAGAATTTTCGATTTTTAATTTTAGGTATTTATTTGCATATGAATTTAAATAAGACTGAACACAGTAAAAAAGTCTTACTTTCAGCCTATTTTTAAGACTGAATTTAAGGTGTAAACGGAGTCAGACTTTTTTTTCCTGTGAAACGAAATGAAAGTCAACATTAATAAATTAATAAATATTCAGTTAGAAATTTAGTTAAAAATTTAAAAAGATTTAAATAAAAATTTTCTTAAAATCATTAAAATACATAAAAACGCAACGTTTCATGTGAAAATTCAAAATTTATGGTATTAAATGCTTATAAACTTTAAAATAAAAATCAAAAAAAATATTTGACATTTGTCTGGATAATATAGGGGTCCGGAAAATGGCGTCTCTAATGTAAATGTACAATATTAGCTGGCAAGACTTTCATTGGCTATATGTATAGGACTTTTAGAATATACCTATATCATTTTTAAATTTTTCTCCATCATTAAAGAATAAAAACTGCGCGTCGGAATAATAAAGCATATTATATTCTCTAACAGAGAGTATATTATATATATATATTATAGAGATGATTCAGATTGAACGAGATTGAGCTTAACGATTTAATTAATATTTTATTTGTAAACATCATTTTTCTGTGCCTGATTATAAACCAAAAACAATAAATTTTAAATAATAGTAACTTACTTAATTTGAATCAGCTAAAAATCTTGGTTTTAACTGACAATAAGTAACTGAAATTTTGCTTCTGAATCAGTTAAAAATAACTGCGATTTTCACTTTTTCAGTGAAAAAATAACTGATAGTTATTGTCAGTAAAAATATTACTATTTAAATTAGTGACTGACTTTTTGCTTCTAAATCTAGTTATATTTTTAAGTGATTCAAATTTAGAGAGTATATAGAATGTATTTTTCAACTGCTTTTTAAAAATTTTTAGTGAATTTCTGAATGCTGTCCACCTTGGGGACACTTTTTTAAAAGTCAAAATTTCAGATGTTTTTCCAAAGTCGCCTAAATTTTATTTTCCTTATAGTAATATGAAAAAATCTTGTATCTAAAAAGTTCTATAACGAGACAAAGTTTTATAATAATACCATTTAGGATTTACAGTCATTCAAATAAAGACATGTTATATAAAAAAGATTATAAAAATATTTTTAACTATATCCATCATTATTATAAAATGTATAATTTTGAAGGAACGTCAAAGTATAGTTTAAAATATTTGAATGATAGTATATTTTTTGAAAATTATTATATTAGGTAATATTTTAATGTATAAAATTAACATTATAATAGGAAAAGTTGCCACAATATTCTGAGCTCAATTGTGCTTTTTGGGTTATTATATACCTAATAATTATAAAAATTTTCTCGAATATTATATAAGTACAAAATTGTAATTTGAAATTCCACTTTCCAATTGTATACTGAAATTTCGCCATCTAAGAGATAAAGAGAAAAACCAATTAAAAATCTTTGTATCTTCATTTCCCGTGTTTTATAATGTTCTCTCAACCCGCGAGACTTGTGACACTTTTAAAATTGAAATCGCAAGGGCAAAAAAGGATGAGTGAATAAAAATGGGAGTAATGGGTACGAGATGGACGAGAAATTATAATAATCACTTGGCCAAATGAATGGTCTCTGTGTAAAAGCCGGTTTCGCGCTATAGGCATAAAGGTATCACACACGCAGCGCAGACGGGAATAGTGGAGAATAGAGAGAAAAAGGTTACTGGGCAGAAGGTATGGACCAATGGCGACTGCATTCGACGCTGTCCAATCCCGAGTGAATTGGGAAGGGCCTAAATGGCCACACCTACTGCAATGACGTCAGAAGCGACGCTGAGCGTCGTGCACGTTCAACCCAACGACGCTTCCACACTTTTTGACCCGATAAACATTCGGGCCGAGTTGCTTCTCTCGATTGCACACCCGGCGCGCAGCTCCAACAACTACTGTTTTCCATTCCCCCACCCCCTCAAACTGTTTCACGCATCACGCGCGACATTTCACCCCCAACCACCTCCACACCCCACCCCTTTACTCACACTCGTCACTCCCCAACACCCTCTCTCGTTGCAAAAAAGACATCACTATTGCAGAGTCTAGCGAGGAGTTAACTAGTCCAGACCGCAAATCACTTTTCGATTAATAGACCCCCCCATGAACAAACGGGATCGTATTCGTGATTTTGGATTAACAGTGCACTTTTTTCTGTGGGTGAATATCGTGTGTTGTGATTTGCAAAAAGAAAGTCAAATGTGCTTTAAATAGTGATTTTTAACCAAGAGAATTATTTTAGGATCTTTATTTCATCTTCATACACACCTATAATAATAGAAGTTATTTATAATAAACTACGAGGAAGATGAATTAGTGACAATTGTCCCCGAGGAGAGGGGAAACTAAAATATATTTGTATAAAATTCAATTCAAGAACTTTGGTAAAAAAAATTTAATTTTGTTTTTTAAAAAAGTTTATTGAAGGAGAGAATTTAGAGAAATGGATTTTGGATATGACAAACGCACTTTTATTCAAAAAAAATTTATTGAATTGAGAAATATAATTTTCTGCCGTAGACCTATATATATTTATAGAAATTTATTTTTCCAGTCTTTTTCTGAATGTTTAAAATTTCGAATTTTCATATTGCTGAAATCCTGTTTCCGAAAATAAAAAAGCAACTTTTTATTAGTAATAATTCATTTAACATAGAAAATCATATAAATTATAGTAAACATTTAATTATAAAATTATTTGTAAATATTTACATTTACAAACTCTAAATTACCGATTACTACTGCGCTTTCTTACCCATCATGTCAAATATTACAAAAATTGTATGAAAGTTTCTGTTGATTTGAATAGTAACTTTATTCTTTTATGTTAACTTCTGCTTTCATTTTTTTTTAGTTTTGAGTAAAATATATCGGGAGAAAGGTTTACGGGTCACTATAATAATTAGGGATTTTTTTACATACAAACATTTTTAATTCGGGAAATTCGATTTGTAGGGTGTCTAGCGACCGGGAAATTTGGGGATTTGCAGGGAATTTACAAAACTATCCGTGAATTTTTGAAAATTTTCGCTAATGCGTTGTAAAATAAACAGATTTCAATTTAATTCTTATATTTATATATCGGCGATTCCATCGATAAATTAAATTAAATTTTAGTTCACACTTTAAGTTCGGGTAACAATTTTTTATTGATTCTGAACAAAAAAAGATAAACATTTTTTTATTTTTTTAAAGTAGCCAAATTATTGAATTATATATATATATATAAATTAAAAAATTATATTTTACAAAACAAAAAAAAAATTTTTACCGTTTTTTGACATTTTAAATTTTTGTTATTTTTTTGCATTAACAAAATATTACAACATTTAAAAAAATTATAACTCAAAAGCCGATTTCAATAAATTAATGAAACTTACACTGATTACACAAAATTGTTCACTTTAAAAAAAAAATGTTAGCATGATTGTAAATTTAAAAATTCCATATTTTTAATAACAATTTTATAAACAATTTGAATTATTTATGTGTTCTACCCCTCTAATTGAAATGAAACTCAAAAGAAGTGTACTAAGTACTCAGTACACTACTAATGAAAATTTTAATATTTAAAATTACAATAAATTAAATTTTATTTGAGTGCAAATATTTTAAGCACACTGAAAAAAAAGTTCTGGTTGGAATTACCAGAAAACCTGTTTTTAACTAGAATTTCGTGTTAAATATGCCCTAACTAGAATTTTTCTGGTTAGGTTAACCAGAATTCTAGTTAATTTAACCAGAATTCTGGTTGTTTTAACTAGAATATCGTGTTAAATATACCCTAACCAGAACTTTTTTTTCAGGGCAGGCTAATCATTTAAATTTTTTACAAAAATTTTCTAATTCATTACATTCCTTTCATAAATTTTCTTATTTCCCTTAAGACTTTTTTTATGCTATATATACTATTGAAATTCTGAAAAAAAAAATGAGAAAGGGAGTGTTAAGTTATTGAAGACTTTCCAATTGGTTTGAAATTGATTTAAGAAATTATTCGAATGATTGCATTATATACACTAAAGAAGAATTTCTGATTATAAATTCCTATAAATTTAATTTTTTATTCTTTTTACTTTTGTTGACAATTTTGTGCCTGATTCTAATGCATAGAATAAAATTTGACGTAATTTTTGAAAATAAACAAATTGTATTTTATTTCAACTGGTATTTCATTTCTTGCATGGAATTTTTTTAAACTAAAAACAAAACTTTTCGTATTCCGCGTGTTGAAATTTTTAAATGGTTCCAATCACACCCAATTAACTAAATTAAATCAACAAACTTTCTCTTAAAAGCATGGAATTATTTATTTAAGAGAAAAAATAACTGATATTTAATAATTAAAATTTAATTTTAAACTTGGCGAATGTAAACATTGATATAACCTGGGTTTAAAATAAGTTGTCTCTAATATATATTTGAGATTTGATTTGAAACACAACAAAAAAACCTCATATGTGACCTGGTCTATGAAAAGGGACCTTACGTGTCAAAAAATCATTTTTCACTTTTTTGTTGATTCGGATAGGGTTTAAAACGCTCTTTAAGATGGTGAAAACCAAAAAGTCATAAGTTGATTAGAAGTGTTTTAAAAAATTTTTTAAAGTCAAAAGAAACAAGAGTAAAAATACGAAAAAACTGATTTTTTTGTTATTATACAAATTAAAATAACGAAGACGATAATTTTTTATTATTTTGAAAATTTGACAGTTTCTTTGACAACTATCAACAGTTAAAATTCAAATTTTATATCTTATTCGTAATTAGCGACCTCAAAAACCTTCTTTTTTATAAAAAACGATCACTTTCTAGAGAAGTTGACAGCTGTCAACTGTCAAATTGTCAATTTAACATCATATTCGTAATCAGTGGCCTCGAAAACCCTTACAAACATGTGTCACTTATTTATACTTATTGTTGCTATTTAGAAAACTTAGATTATTTTTCCTATGTTTGGGGAGTTTGTTATTAATTTATATAAACAATTATTAAAAAAAGTTTTTCATTACTTGTATGTTTTTTATTTTGATACTGTGATCCACGGTGAAAAAAATAAGCCTAAATTGATTAAAAAATATTAATATTTAAAAAAGTTACAAGGGTTTTTCTAAGTTAAACATTAACTGCTGTTTTCTCGAAAACTTAGTTTTCGCACGTAAGGTCCCTTTTCACTGTCCAGGTTACATATAGTGCCACGTTTTATGCCATTTAACGTTGCGGTTCATTTTGTGCTGCAACAAAAATGAGCCTAATAGGTTTTATGTGTGAGGTAGAGTAAAATTCATCCCAAGTGCGAAATTAAAAACGGCCCAAAACTGGCCCAGTGACGGCATAGTCAGTGCCTACTCTTGGCAGACAATAGTGGCCCGACTGTCGGGAGGTTAACCGCGGTAGGCCGTCGGCAGCTAATCATCGGCCGATTCTCGGTAAACATTAATGGCCCATTATTGGCTGCCATTACTCCCCAGTGTTGAAAAAATTAAAAAAAATATATTTTTTATTTAATTAACTAATTAATTCATAATATTTATACAGTTTATTTCCCTAAATTAATCGCAAACTTACAAATATTTGAAAAATTCTTACCGCTCGCGGGGATCGATACCTGAACCTGACGCACCACAGCCTAACACTCTGACCACTCTGCTACTCTGACGTGAAGTCGATAATGCAAAAGGGTTCTTATAAGCTACACTACACTGGCCGATACTGTGCCATTATTGGGCCGAGCTACGTCCCAATATTGGCAATTATAATTTGCCATCATAGATACAAAATGATAGACATTAATGTGCTATTATTGAGCCAAGCTACGCCCCAATTCTGGCAATTACATTTTGTCATCAAAGATACAAAATGTTTGCCATTAAAGTGCCACTAATGTGTCATTAATGGGCCGATCTTCGTCACATCACTGGCAATTGAATTTTTTCTTTAAAGATTTATCAACTTTGCCAATAATGTGCCGTTATTGGGCCAAGCTACGTCCCAATTCTGGCAATTATAATTTGCCATCAAAGACACAAAATTTTTGCCATTAAAGTGCCACTAATGTGCCATTAATGGGCCGATGGTCGGCACATCACTGGCAATTGCTTTTTACCATTAAAGATTGATCAACTTTGCCATGAATGTGCCATTATTGGGTCGAGAGCTGGCCCAGTCTTAAAAAATTTGAAAATCTGACCATCGGCGCCATCATTGGCCCATCAATGGGACGTTTTGAACACCAGTAATGGCCCAGTAACTACTGCCAATTCTCGGCAGACATTACTAGACCAATGATGGGCCGTTTTTGCAGTCTTGGCATTTCGCACTTGGGATACTTTATAATTTTGATTTTTCAATAATTTGAATATAACATGCTGAATTGTGTACTGCCTTTCAATAGCTGCGCCGGAAATGGTAAAAATATATATATTTTTTTATAATTATTTTCAATATATTTAAGCGGACTATAAAATCAAAAAAAGTGATACAAATATTTTTTATTTATTCATTTAAAAAAATATTGTTACTATTAATACTATTTATATTATTTACTATATTATTTATATTATTTACCATATTATTTATATTATTTACTATATTATTTATATTATTTACTATTATCAATAAATCAACTTTCCCCGTAATAAACTAGAATAAAAAAACATTAAAAAGTATGATACATATCCATAGAAAGACGTTTTGCTAAAAAATCATCTTTTATAACTTGTCTTGGTGCTCGGGTTGATTGTAACAGCAATTATTTAGGCAAATCTAAAAAACATGCTTACTTCGACAAAAAAGGGAAAATTTTTTAATTTGTGAGCACTCATGCATTGTTTATATCATTTTACTCATAATTATTCAATAAATCAGAAAATATAAATGTAATTAATATTTATAAATTGCTTCAAAAGTTAGACGGAAAACCAACTTTCGGGTATGCTATATATCACAGTTACAAACGACCTGACTTGTGAAATATTAAACAAGAAATAAACAAAATTTAAATTATACTATTTTTTATTAATATTATAAATTTCATTATTTATCATTTATAAAAATTAACTTTAACATTTTCTGCTCTTTGTTTAGTTATTTCATATAAGTAACAAAAAATAATCGATTCTTTCATTCTATCCCGTTTGAGGATTTTTAAATCTAGCGAAATTATTAATAAATACATTGCAACAGTAAATACTAATCAAGAAAAAAAGTATTTTTAAATATAATAAAAATATAAAGGATAATATTAAATTACCTGAAGACATTGCGGTTTCTTTACTTTTGACGTTAATGAATAGGTTACAATTGACAATTAGTATGAACTTCGTCATTTACAAAAAAACATAAATGTTGGCTAATTTTAAAATCATAGCTTTGCACCAACTTCAAAATACATACGTGAAAAACCACACGATGCAGTAAATCACGATTTTTATACATTCCTAATAAAAACTTTTTGAAGCATTTTACAGGTATATGTAAAATTGAAAAATCTATCAGTTACAAAAGAAATTATGTGGTTTTGAATTCTTTTGTAAGTGTGCCTTCAAATAAGGTGTCATTTAAATAAAGATTACACTCCACCTTTCAGAATATTTTACCATTAAAGGTCAATTTATTTTAAACGCACACGTTTTGTTAACATACCAAATTGATAACAATCGTTTGTCAAATAAAATGTGCACTTAGAAATTTTTAAAAATTAAATGCTTCAAAAACTACATGCAAAAAAACTAAAATAATTTATTGTGGTTAAAATTAGAGTCACTCCTTATTAAATACTCACCATTTCGCTATTTTTTGTTGTACACTTTTCTCACTTAGTATATTTGAAATGAATAAATAAGAAATAATAGTACACAAAATATCAGATTAATACATAAATTGCTTCAAAAGTTATTTTCAGTTCAATCTTCCATCTCCTAAAAATCACCAACAAATTTTTGAGTTTTTCTATTATTCTCTGACTTTTAAGTCGCATAACATAAATTATTCAATTAACCACTCCAAACTTTTTCTGAGGCATTGAGTAGTACAACATGTATTTTATCCAGAAGGAATTAGGTTTGTTGTAGGGCATACGTACATAAAAAAGCAAAGTCACATAAAAGTTGAATGTTTTTTTAGATTTACCCATTTAACAATTTTAAATATATATAGAGGCCATTATAATGACTGCCGAGATCTGGCTGCTGCCCAAGTAGAAATGTCCGGAGTTAGGACGGAGTTAAACACCGACATGGTACCAACTCAGTACTGACCGTCGGTACTGACTTTCGGAACCCGATCAGTACTGGGAGTATACTGACTCCAAAACCGAATCAGTACTATGTCGGAGTTAGAAAAGTTCTAAAATCAGTACTGTCAGAAAACTGGCTTAACACTAAATCAGTACTGCGAAGGAGTTAAAAAAACAATCAAAATTTGTTATAATGTAATTAAACATTAAACATCGTTTGATTTATTAACAATTAAAATATTTGCAAAGATTTGTAAAAACATTATTCATCAACAATAATATCAAACATTTTATTAATTTATTATTAACTAATAGATATATTTTAATAATATAATAATAAATTATTATTAATTAATTATTTTTAGAATTATTACGTATTATTAATAATAAAAAAAATTTTATTTTTTAAAGCTGTATATATATTTTTATTTATTTAACAAAAATTTTTCTTAAATAAATTTTTTTTTATTATTATTTTAATAAATAATTAGATTATAAATAATAAATAAATAATTATATTAATAATTTTTACCATATTATTATGATGTATCTATTAATTACTACATAATGACTTGAGAAAATGTATATAAAGATATATGTATAATAATTTTTCTTGAAATAAATATAATATGCAGTGGATTTATTATTAAAGCACTGTATATATCGGTCCCACAATTCAAAAGGAAGTTTATGCGAGATAACTCCCGAGCTTGCGTGGCTATGCGGTATGTGTATTCGACTTGCGTCCTCGAGGTCTAGGGTTCGGTCCCCCGTGCGTGCGATATTTTTCCGTCTTAGTTTTAAGTGTTTTGTGTATAATTCTTAACAGTGTTACATAAAGTATAAGTTTAAATAATTAATAACCAGTAATAATAATAATTTAGTCATTAATTTAAATAAATAAGATTTAAATAAATAATGAAAAAAAAAGAAAAATATTTTTTTAAAACTTATTTTAATAAAAGGAATTCTAATTTAATTAATTAATAATAATTAATACTAATAATAATTATTAGTATTCAAAAATTACTCCCCATGCTTTAATAATTAAATAAGGAGCTTATACTGACCGCCGGTAAAAATCAGTACTGGACAGCGTTACCAGTCAGGGTTTTCCCAGTACTGACTTAGTACTGGAGTCAGTACTGCAATACTGGCAGTCAGTACAAGATCAGTACTATGCCAGTATTACATTTCTACTTGGGTGACATCTAACCGCAATTAACACCACAAGAGTCGGTCCAATATTGTCTGTCAAGACTCGGTGCCAACTTTGCCAATGCTGAGCCAGTATTGGGCCGTGCTGATTTTCGCACTTGCATAGTAATTAACCATTAATATTATATTTTATTAAATTTTAATCAATAAATTGCAAAGTAGGAAAAAGTTCCTTTATTCTAAATTAAAATAATTTAGTTTTGAAATTCTTCTTTATTTCTTATAATTTAGAAGCTTGCAAATTGCAAAATTAGTAAAGAAACCTATATTTTTACAAGTACACTGTTGAAAAAGTTAGTAAATATCAATAATAATTTGTTTAAACAATTTTTAATATTAGTTGTAACAAATTTAATTGAATATCTTATTTCAATTATTAATTTATAGTACACTATGTAACACTAATGGAAGTTAATATTTTTATATAAATATGCTGATTTCTATTTTTACTTGATAATGTTATAAATTAACAATAAAAAATTCTTATCCTTTAGAATAAAAGAAAAAAAATCATTGCAGGGTAAAATATACCTCTCCTTACATCATTACCAATGTTCCAAATTATTTAAAACCGACGCTTGACGCGATGTATATAAATATTGAATTTTATAGCTTTTTTGTAATATATTCTTTAAGTAAATAATTAACATGTTTTTGACAATTTCTTGATTCACTAACAAGGTTTTCGTTCATAGTGTGATGGAATTTAAATTTATGCAAACTTCTTTACTATTAAAAATCAATTTGTTATATATAACTAAATTTTTAAAGTTTAAGAAATTTACATGTTATATAAAATTTCACCGCTAAATAACAATTTGCTTCTTTAAAACTATGCTAATTATTATTCAATAAAAATGATAATACTGAATAAGTTATTACTCATTCAAGATAAATGAGTTTGTATAATTATTTCATTTAATTTATCACTGCGGTAGTGCCAGTAAAATTTTGACACATCGAAATTCATTTTTTTGACAGATGTAAATTATGTATGCCCTTTTTTGATTAAGAAAAATTCTATATTAATAAAATTGAAAAAATACTTATGTTTATTTTAGATTTTTTATTTTAAAAAAATGAAACAAAAAAATTTCTGATAAAAATAATAGAAATTTTTGAAAAGTTATCAATTTTTTCGTGAGCTTAACAAATGACTCTTTATACTAAACATGATTTAATTACATGCTTTTACAATAATATCAGTGAATTAATAAAAAAACAACAAAGATCAAATGTAAATTTATGAAAATTTAATTTACAAGAGAAACGCCTTAAAGTGTACTTTTATTTTAAATAATTCTTACTTCTGAAAACTGAACACTACGTTAGTGACACAATAATTTTAAACAACGTTAATAATTTTTCACGTTATTAGAAAATATTACTTTCTTATCTCTTTAAAATGTTTATTATTTTATTTATTTTTTATTATTCCCTCATGCAAAATTGGTTGTTGTTGTCATATTATTTTTAAAATTGTGAAGGTGCAAAGCCAAAAAGATCATGATTGTAAAAATCTTGTCAATTTGGGGACAAGGTTGATGACGTTTTATAAATAATAAATAAACAATAGAGCATAAACATTATTTTATAATATATTGTATAATTGTCTCTACACGGAGAAAAATTCTTTTTAATGATTACAATAGTCTACATTACAGCTCGGATATGTGACCACTTTTTGGAATGATTACGAAGACTATGTAATGTGTTAAGAATTGAGTAGGAACGATTACTATAGATGTTGTAAGGGATACCTTCATGTTTGTACTCCTTACAACAGCTATAGTAATCATCACAAAAAGTGGTCACATATCCAAACAGTAATATAGTTTAATGAAATTTTTCATAATTTTTTAATAAAAATTTCTACATTTATCTGCATGAAATGTATAGAGGTACCCGAGTACCTCATCATTTTATGGGGAAGAAACTTTGTTTATTATTTCCGAATAAATAAATAAAAAAGGAACATTATAAATAATATAAAAACACTTTGTATGGATAAATTGGAGATATCAAAAAACTTTAGGTCAATACGATTTTAAAAATTATAAAAAAAATCCATTTGAAAATGCAAAAGGTACCTGCTTGTCAGTCTCATAAGTTAATATATATATACGTTAGGGACATAAAAATCACAGTTTGTGAAAAATCACTCATATATTATACTGACATTAAAAATAATACATATATATATATATACTCTAAAAATCTCTCCTTTAATAAAAAAAACTCTTTGTGTTCATGTTTGATTTATAGCATCTCTTTATAAAAAATGAAGAGCCAAACACTTTTATTTTTTCTCATCTTTTTTTGTAGTTTCCAAAAATTTGAATTTTCGTAAAAGTTGAAATTCAGAGAACTGGTGAGATTGATTTATTAATAGTGTAAAAAATAAAAAGTGATCACGACGCATCAAAAACAGAATCCAAGTTGTCCAGGAGGCGACGGAAGTGGAGGGGAAGGTGGTGGTTGTCGAGGTGAAAAATCACTGCCCTATGCTCCTGTAGCAAATGTGGTAAAAGAGGTGGTACACCAGGAGGCGGAGGTCGACGAGGTTAAGATGGAAGCAGAGGATCACCTCGCCAGAGAATACGTTCAGGAGTTTGTTCTCGACCATCTTGATCCCGCCGACGTCAAACGAGAGGTGAATAACAAAAAAGATGAATTTCCATTTCTAAGATTGGTCAAATTTTTTTTTTTAATATAACTGTTTTTTCACTTTTCTTGAAAATTGGCAAAAATATAAAATTAGAAAATAGATGTTTGTAGGCCAAAAAGTTTTTAAAAATTATCAAAATTTACTATTGACGCAGGAGCTTCGTAGTTCACAGTTGATTTAAAGTCATTATATCACAGAATAATTATTTTTTGGTCTGTAAAATAAAAGAGCAATTCAAAATATTTGTTAAACTGATGCTTGAATGATTTTTCAATTTTCTCTGATACAATATATTTTGTAATATGTTTTTACATATGTAGTTGTAGTATACGCATTAAAAAAAATTCCTACCTGGAAACAACTATGTGATTATAATTGAGTTGAAGCTGAGTTTGTTAATTGGAGGCATAAGGATTTTTTGTTAAGTTATCAACAAATATAAACTTAACTCTAATAACGTATAAACTTGGTAGAGACAATTATAGTTAAAAATACAAATAGTGATTCTTTATCAACTGTGAACTGCTGAGCTTCTACTTCCCGTGGTGCTAAGTCAAATTAAGTATTTTAAACGTTATTTCGTATTGGTCTATGGTCCCATAAAGACAACCAATATTAGACCAATAGTGGCTAAAACTTGGCATGTTAACACGAGTTTGCAAATCCATATAGTTTTCAATAAATCGGCTCAATATTACCAACCTAATATAGATAAAAATTGTTTTTAATTCATAAAATAAATATGGCATTTCACCACCTCGAAGTGCCACCTAGTTTGTGGAAGACCCCTAACAAATATCAAGATTTTCAATAATTTATATAAGTAATAAATTATTTATAATTGTTTAAAAAATGCAGCAGCTATTAGAATGGTGATAGGATTTTGCAAAAAATTTTAATATTGAAAGGTCAATTTCTAAAGATGAGCCGAAAAATGTCGGTGATAAAAAAGATATTGGCTGATCTAGTCTAAGGCTTAACGGCGAAGCTTTCGATATTTACAAGGGAGACGTGGTGTTGATAAGAAATTTAATGTAATTAATTTACCTAGTTAACTTGTTTATTTAATCAATGTTACTAAATACCATTAAGTATTATTTCAAAATATTAATCGCAGTAATAATAAAAATGTTTTAATTTTTATAAGAGATATGCAATAAAAAACTATTTTAAATTCCGCTATTTATTTCAATCAATAAAACTACTTACAAGTTAACCCCTTAAGGACGGAAAAGACAATTTTTTTTTCGAAGATTCAAGGTCACTGTTCTCTGTATTCACGTATGGCAAACATTTAAACAGAACCATTCCTCAAGCCTTTTTTCGTCCTCTTCCAGAATCCGACATTTAAATAGCACAAAAATAAAATTTGAAGAAGTTGTGGACATTTTTTTAACAAAAAACACAAAATTTTTACAGTTTTTTGTAAAAGAAATATTTTTTTCATAGACTCAAAGTTAAAATATAAGCTGCTACACTATTAGAAAAGAATTGATATTTTATAAGTATTGAACAATAGTGAACAGCAATAGTAAATTTTTTAATCTACACTACCGGCGGAAATTGTGCGAACGCTAACATCTCGAGCTATTAAAAAACACACACGCACAGAAAGAGTCATAACTCGGTTTAAAATGAAGCTAGATGCTTTTTTAAATTGCATTGGAAAGCTTATTAAATTTCCAATGAAATGCCACTATTTTAAGTTGTATTGCATAAATAGAAAGCGAGATATCATGTTATGAAGACAAAAAAATAATTCTATTTTTTTCGGAATTTCTTACCTTGACTCTAACTCCTGGCAAAATTTAGAAAAGTTAATGAAAAAATTTGTTACTTTCACAGACTATTCCTTGTAACCTAAGCTTTACATAGAGACCAAGAACAGTAAAAAATATTTACGGGTTCCCGAGATATTACAAAAAGAGTCGGACCGTGCGAAGCAATGTTTTCAATCATCGATTTCTCTATAATTTGCCGTTGAGTCAATTGCGTGGCTGTGAAAAAAGGGTCGAAAATTAATTTTACCAAGTACATTTTTACTGGGATCCATTTTTTAATTTAATTTATTATGTAATGATATTTAAAAAGTGGATCCCAGTAAGAATGTACTTGGTAAAATTAATTTTCGACACTTTTTTCACAGCCACACTCAACGGCGAATTAGAGAAATCGATGATTGGAAACATTGCTTCGCACGGTCCGACTCTTTTTGTAATATCTCGGGAACCCGTAAATATTTTTTGCTGTTCTTGGTCTCTATGTAAAGCTTAGGTTACAAGGAATAGTCTGTGAAAGTAACAATTTTTTTCATTAACTTTTCTAAATTTTACCAGGAGTTAGAGTCAGGGTAAGAAATTCCGAAAAAATAGAATTATTTTTTTGTTTTCATAACATGATATCTCGCTTTCTATTTATGCAATACAACTTAAAATAGTAACATTTTATTGAAAATTTAATAATCTTTCCAATGCAATTTAAAAAAAGCATCTAGCTTCATTTTTAACCGAGTTATGACTCTTTCTGTGCGAGTGTGTTTTTTAATAGCTCAAGATGTTAGCGTTCGCACAATTTCCGCCGGTAGTGTAACTTATTTTTTTTCTACTACTTTGAATATTTAAATTGATTGTCTTAGTTTAATTAAGTGATGATTTTAACTCAAAAAAAATTGTGGTGGCTGCTATCAAAAGTTGCATGTCACCATGAGTGGACTGCCTGTTTTTCCATCTGTAATGTCAGTTTAAGGCTATGTCCAAGTTGTGAAATGTAAACAAACCAAAAGGTTACTACACCAGCACTAAAAACGCAATTTTGCGACAGCCAATTCTCCCACAAAAAATAACATTTTTACACTTTCTTTACGAAAATGGAAAATTAGAGTATCAAAGTTTCCAAAAAAATCATTTTTGAATATAAGCAATAAAAAGCAATTAGTGAAATAATTAATTATAATGACCTGTAAAATGGCATTTTTGACGCGTCGCGAAAATAAAACTGTTTGAGTATATCAACCGCACGGATGATGAAGAAGTTCCATGTCAGCGATTGGACCTTTAACATGTCAGGAAGGGTAAATTTTTCCCTTTCCTCCTTGAAATTACAAGAGAAAGGGTAAAATCTTCTTCATCGTCCGTGCGGTTGATATTGTCAAACAGTTTAATTTTTCGCGACGTGAACTCTGTTGCTCGCTGCGCGTGCGCAGACCGTACCAAGGTCGCAATGACATCACCATGCAAAAAGGCACATTTTGTTTTTGACTGAAACTCAGTGGTTTTCTCATTTTTTCAGTTATTCAAAGTTTAGTAACCAAATTCGATACTTTAGTTCGCCATTTCCATAAAGAAAATGTGAATTCATATTGATTTACGCAAATGCGAACAGCGAAAAAATGCCCCATTATAGACCGAATAGTGAAGCATTTTTTCGCGGTTCCCATTTGCGTAAATAAATATAAATTCATATTTTCTTTATTGAAATGGTGAACTAAAGTAACGAATTTGGTTACTAAACTTTGAATAACTGAAAAAATGAGAAAACCACTGAGATTCAGTCAAAAACAAATGTGCCTTTTTGCATGGCAATGTCATTGCGACCTTGGTACGGTCTGCGCACGCGCAGCGAGCAACAGAGTTCACGTCGCGAAAAATTAAACTGTTTGACTATATCAACCGCACGGACGATGAAGAAGTTTTTACCCTTTCTCTTGTAATTTCAAGGAGAAAAGGGAAAAGTTTTCCTTTCCACATGTTGAAGGTCCAATCGCTGACATGAGACTTCTTCATCGTCAGTGCGGTTGATATACTCAAACAGTTTATTTTTCGCGACGCGTCAAAAATGCCATTTTACAGCTCATTATAATTAGTTATTTTACTAATTGCTTTTTATTGCTTATATTCAAAAATGATTTTTTTGGAAACTTTGATACTCTAATTTTCCATTTTCGTAAAGAAAGTGTAAAAATGTTATTTTTTGTGGGAGAATTGGCTATCGCAAAATTGCGTTTTTAGTGCTGGTGTAGTAACCTTTTAGTTTGTTTACATTTCACAACTTGGACATAGCCTTAACATTTTTGTATACCGTCAACTGGGGCTATTTTGTGCACGCGAGTTTTTTAATGAAAAAAATTATTAAAATGAATTATTTCAATCTGCTATTTTGTAAAATGAAAGTTTGATTACATGACAATAGAGAGCACTAAATGTTATTATTTAATTCTTTGTCAATTAAGAGAAAAAAATTCCTAAAAACGGAAAATTTGTTTAAATAATTTCAAAAGTTCGGAAAAATTACACGGAAAAAATCTTGGGTGACGTGCAATCCCAATCGTCGGAAAGTGGGGGAACTATAGTTTGGATGTGCTACGTTCTCAATTCGGGAAATCTACGTTCCCATGTCGGTGGCGCTGAACACCCAAGATTTGAGACTCAAAACCTTGGGACTGCAATAGCCGCATCTTGGGCGTTCAGCATGCCCAAGGTGGAAATGCAGCTCCTCCAAACTAAAGTATCGCATTCGTACATTTTCGGTCTACTTGGAACGGCACGTCACCCAAGATTTTTTCCGTGTATACCAGATCTTCTAGAGTTTTAATGTGTCTCATAAACTGTGTTAGATATTTGTTTTCAATTGTGTTGTGATGATACATACGTAATGCGCTAACTTTTTATTCATTATTTTAAGAGAAAAGTGGAAAAAACTGAAAAACCAGGATTCCATGGGGCTATTTTGTGCACTTAAAAAATCAAATATTTTTCATAAATATTTTATTTAGTAAGTAAAGAAAATTCTGTTTATCATTTTTATACATTTTTGTCTTACTTTTCTGTCAAAAAACTGTAAATACGTTAATTAAAATCATTAAAACGATTAAAAGCTCTACCGGTGCACAACATAACCTCAAAAAATGAACATTAATTAATATTTATAAGTTTTTCAAATTAGTTTTAAAACTATTTTCTCGTTTCTCTTAAAATAACTTGAAAATCATATTAGACATTAAATTGTTATCTATTTAACCTTAAAAATATTTATTTCAAGTTTTTTAAAAATATCATTCAAAACCATTAAAAAAGCTCCTATTGAAATGATGTTTTAAAGTTATTTATAAGTGTTTAAACGATCATTTTATAATTATATTAGTATATTATTATAAAAATTTTACTAGGTCATTCTTTTTTTAAGGGGTCTTGTAACTTTTTTAGGCATTAAAATCGGAAGTTTTTAAAAAATTTTTTGCTCATAAGTTTTAAAATATAATTGATCAAAAGTTTTTACATATCATTGTGTATGTTAGGAAGTCTTAAAAAAAGAATTTCATATTTGAAAAAACATAAGTATCTTTTTTCTACAGAGGGCGCTTTGGTCACTGGTAAAAATTATTTGTTGTCATTGTAGCTCATAGCAGAATCGTCTAAAATCAAAAAATCAAATTTTATTTCAAAATGGACGACTTAATACAGGACCTAAACCTCTTATTTACTACTAATGTACAAAATTACACTTTTTGTGTATCATTTATGTTAAAAAAAATTGTGTTTTTCAGATTCTTACTCTCTAAATCTGAATCAGCGAAATTTCACTGATTCTCAGCGATAAGTATGCCACTATTTCAATTAGCGTATATGCGCTAATTAATCAGTAAAGTTTCACTGATTATTTAGTGAAATTTCACTAATTCACAGCGCATATACGCTAATTGAAATAATGGCATACTTATCGCTGAGAATCAGTGAAATTTCGCTGATTCAGATTTAGAGAGTAGATTCAAAAGCTTGCCATTTTCTTAATTTTTGATATTTTTAAGTATTTCGAGGTTTAGGTCCTGTATTAAGTCATCTATTTTGAAATTATGTTTGATTTTTTTATTTTCAATGATTCTGCTATGAGCTACATAGACAGCCGTAATTGAAAGTAATTTTTACCAGTAGACAAAGCGCCCTCTGTAGAAGGAAGGTATATATATTTTTTCCAATCTGAAATCCTTTTTTTAAAACTTCTTAACATACACAATGACATGTAAAAACTTTCGATCAATTATATTTTAAAACTTATGAGCAAAAAATTTTTTAAAATCATCCGATTTTAGTGCTAAAAAAGTTACAAGACCCCTTAATTTACTCTCAAATATATACACAAAAGATTTCATGAAGCAGAAACGATTAAAAAAATTGTTTACGCAACATTATAGAAAAACAAAGTTCGATGCACAAAATAGCCCCATCCCTAGTAGAAAAATTTGGTGGCGCTAGCATGGTGCCACTCTTGCGTTCCATTGCGTTGTAGTGGCGCTGAGAGCATTTGAAACACTTTTTTAGTCTAGCACCATTCTCGCATTCTGCTCGCAGTGCTAGAATAAACATTACCTCACCTGCCAAAACTTTATTTCGCGAATTAAAAAATGATTCCTATGTCATTTCTTTTGACGAAAATAATTTAAAAAATCGTGTACATATAAAAAACATTTACTAATTATCTGCCTACAATGAAGTTTTAACGTATTTGAAGAGTTAATTTACGTTTCGTTTAAAGTTATGGTAAGATTTTAATTCAGAAAACGGCAACCTTTTCTTAATCCCAAGCCTAATCAAAATTTTGGTCATTATTTGCTGTATAAAATTGTTTTTTAAATATGGAAATTTTAAGAATAAATTATTATTAAATTTCCATAAAAAATTATTTAGTTCTTTACAGTAACAGTGTGAAAAATAGTTACACATGTCAAACATTGAAATTAAAATTTTTGAAATTAACCAATTTCTTTTATAATAATAATAATTGCAAAAATTAAGTTTCTATTTAAAATCAGTAAATCTTTTCTGTCAGGTCAATTAAAAATAAAGAAAAAATAAATCCAGTTTGAGGTTATGTTTTCTAATTCGAATGGAGAGAAATTAATAATATATTTGATTCATCAAAAAGTATTTATTCTTACTCTTGGTGATAAATCGTTATATTAATTACTTAAAATATATTTAAAAATTTTCTTGGAGGTTGAATAAAACATTCATATACTAAAAATTATTTTATAAATAAGTGTATAAATTAACGAATGAACAAGAAATTTATAATGCAATATCAATTTATGTTTAAATTTAATACAATTACAAATATATAAATACTTACAATCCTTTAATATATATTGTTTTTAAATGCCACAATATTCTACAAGCAAACATTTACTTTTACTTTAAAAATAAAAGCAAACACCTTTAACACTTTATGCAACAGAAATTTGAGGTTATGTTGCATTCTAGCGGAAAGTTCTCGCGCCATGCAAGGCGCTAGAAGACGTCGGCGAGATAAATTGCCATGCAAATTCCAGTGGTGACGCTAGCATATATCTAGGCTTCCATTAAATTTTTCTACCTGGGATCCCGGGAGTTATTGTGTTCACGACTTTCAATGACTATAACTAAGACAAAAAAATTTTTTTTCTTTTCAAAATTTATAGGAAACCTTCAGAAGGATGTCCACAACATATGTCAAAAGTTGATTTTCTTTATTCTCTTAATTCTGAATTTAAATAAATCTTTGAATAAAAAAAAGCTATTTGGTGCACAAAATAGCCCCGGTTGACGGTATATAAATTGACAATAAATTGGTTTAAAACTATGTTTTATGTTCTTTATTAATTTTTTTGTGTTATTGATGTGAATAGTGCCAAAATTATTAAAAATGGTTTTACTTGTAAACATTGCGACACATACATGGTCTGAAGCTACATAAGCATAAATTTTGTTTTAATTTATCAGAAATATTAAATACATTAAAGAATTTAGAATAACTTTTGCAATTTTTTAGAAGTGGTCCACTCAAGGTTACACTTTTTTCGTTCCTTAAAAATTAGCTTTTTTTAAAAAGTCAATTTTTTTCCAAATAAATAAAAATTAAAGCTATTATGGTATAAACACTTATCTTGGGATCGAAACTAAAGCTTGGAATGGAAACCTCCGATTAATTTGCTTTCATAAAGAATTTTTTCGAAAAAAAGCTTACACTGCAAAAACCGGTGTCTATATTTGAGACACTTTTGTCCTCATTTGTAAGACGTTTTGGGATGTCTTTCAGGAAGACGTTGAAAGTGACTATTTTTGAGACGTTTAAAGTGTCTTCATTTAGATGAAATTTCTGCTTGAATCGATACATAACCTAAAAATGCATGTATGCATTGATATTGCGCGGGAAACTTGCATCGAGACGAGGCAAGACGAATATTACCGAAGATACTCGAATACACAAAATGTCTTTTATTCAAAGTGTCTTACTTCGAAAACGTCTTAAATTAGCAAAAATGACTTAAATGTAGACACTTTTACCGTCTACATTATATGTCTTAAATTATAAGCACTGAAAGTGACTTGTTTATATTTGTAAGACGCAAGAAGTGTCTCAAATTTTTAGACACTTAGCATGAAAGACAGATGAATTAGTCATTTATTCCAGACTAGACGTTTTTAAAACGTCTAATGTCTTAAAATAAGAGGTTTCGAAGACGCTAGTTTTTGCCACTCAAGGTGACATTACCCGACGGTTTGTGAAAAATATTTTGTAAAATAGTTTTGTAATCAAACATTTTGTGAAATAAAAAGAATCTCTATAAGCTACAATTATTTTCTTTAATCTTGGTAAATGTTCATCCTTAATTGTAAAATTTACAAAAAAGAAATAATTCCTAAATTATTAGAAATATTTTTCCCCAAAATAATTTTTTTATTGTATTTATACACAATACTGGTTAAACTTACTTAATTTTCATATTAATGTTATTGAATTTTCAATTCTTTGTTATTGAATTCTCAATTCTATGTTATTGAATTTCCAACTCTATATTACTGAAATTTCAATTCCATGTTATTAAATTTTCAGTTCCATGTTATTGAATTTTTAATTCCATGTTATTAAATTTTCAGTTCCATGTTATTGAATTTTCAATTCTATGTTATTGAATTTTCATTTCTATGTTTTTGAATTTCCAATTACAGTTGCTATTGAATATTCAACTCAATGTTATTGAAAATTCAATCACAAGTATTGATATGGACTTCACTTACATGTTATTGAAAATTCATATCTTTATTTACAAAAACACAACAAAATTTCTAATTTTTTTGTAATTCATCATCCGAATGTTTTTAGACCGCTGATTACGAACCTGATGTCAGTTTTTAAAAATTCAAAATGGCGGATCCAATATGGCGGTCAAAATTTTGAAAATTCGTCGTAGTAACTTAAAACTCGTTATTCGAGGTTTTTGGGGTCGTTGATTACGAATCTTATGTCCGTTTTTCAAAATTCAAAATGACGGATCCAATATGTCGGACAAAGTTTTAAGAATTTATTGGATTGTCAAGAAATTCATTATTTGAGGAATACTGGTATCTCTGATTAGGAATTATAAAAAACTATATCGGCACCATACAATCCCCAAATTTTAATCCTGAATCTGATTGGTTTGTTTCAAATAAATTGCTTGAATTTCAAACGCCCGTAAAATTTAACCATCATTTTTTCATCAATTCATATTGCAGTTTGGAAAAATTCAAAGTATTTAATATTTTTACGTAAAAAAACGGTTACGGGACATTGTCGATCAAACGATAGGGCATTAAAGTTAAGTACTCATTGACCAATAATCTTCATCACATGTCCTTGTATTAAAAGTATTTAGAATAATTATCCCAAAAAATGAATTTAGCTCCGACATTGTAAGGTGCAGACCATTTTCAGATGATGCTTTGATATTATAATTCTTCATCTTAGCAGAAAAAAAATTTCGAAGAGCTTCTTTGTTGAAGTATGATAGATATTTTTCTTTTGATAAGTTACAAAAAAATTAAAAAATTTTTGGTTTTCGTAAATAAAATTATGCATTTATTTGAAAAAATTCCTTTCACCGCCATTTTAAAACCGTCACCTTGAAATTTTTTAAAAAAGTTTTATATTAGTAAAGCTTGGGTATTGCGGACGCGATATTTGTAGGTTAGCAGCTTATATTTTGACTTGCAGTTTATGAAAAAAATATTTCTTTGACAAAAAACTAAAAACTTTGTAAAACTTTCGTGATTTTTGTTAAAAAAATGGCCACAACTTTTTGAAATTTTATTCTTGTGCAATTTAAATGTCGGATTCTGAAAGAGGGTGAAAAAAGGGCTTGAGAAATGGTTCTGGCCAAATTTTTGACATACGTGAATACAGATAACAGTGACCTTGAATCTTCGATAAAATTATAGATTCTTCTCGTTTTCGCCCGTCGAACACGGGTTCAATCACCAGTCCACCCAAATTGTTTTTCAAAAGATAAAAGTTTTCTCTCCGCAAAATTCCTTATCCATATCACCCAAACTAACACGAAACAAAACGTGATAACTACAGGACTTAACACGGTTAGTAGCCCGTTAGCTTTCCTCAAAATATGGTGCTATCTAGACAATGGTACTTTTGATTACAAATTAATTTAAAATAAAGCGAAATTATTTAAACTTATCGCTTTTATAGTACATTATGCAACAAAGGCGTATTATGGCCACTTTATGCTACCTGTGACGGTGTATGCAAAGTTCCCCCATATAACCCACCTGGCTAATAAAGTGCCCATCATTGCCCTAGGGTAATAATGACTACTTTATTGACCTGTGAGCAGCGGTCAATAGGGTACATTTTATTGCCTTAGGGCAATAATGAGCACTTTATTGACCGCTGGGTTATAAGGGGGAACTTAGTAATGCGCCTGTACAGGTAGATAAACTGACCATAATACGCCTGAGTTGCATAAAATAAATTTAAATTATCCAATATGCCCCGGTCTCCCCTACATACTTAAATCGCAGTCTCTTTTGCAGAAACGGTTCGGTGAAGCGTCCCTCTCGTAGCAGAGAATGTGATTTTCACGCAAAGGCGTCGGTTATGCGTTGCAAGAAAATTCCAATCTCTATACCATACGGGGGATGCTGCACCGTATCGTTCCAGCAATTGACACAGAGACTGAACCCAATGGGAAATGAACGATTGGTTCAATAATGTGCCATGCTTGGGACACACCTTGCCATTCTTGGAACAATGATTGTTAACCAACATTGGACCACAATTGGTTTTAGCTTGGAATTATCAGCTACTGCCAATGATCGGCAGCCTAGCTTAGGACCAAATATTTGCTGCCAAGAAACCAAAATGGGGTTTTAAAAAGTTCGTTTTTCATTGGTAGCCAATAAAAAAACAAGATTTTGAAAATAATTTTTTTTTAATTTTTTGTTAATTAATTTTTATTTTTAAAAAATAATTTTTGAAAAGTGTATTTTTAATTAATTTAATGTATAGAATTAATTTTTCACCTCTAGTAAAACAAAGGTGATAGAGTGATAAAAAATTCCTCACCGTGGACCTCACAGCGGACGGATTCCTGTTAATGCTTTTGACGGCTGAGGAGCAGGTCCTTATAGATTTAATGAAACAGCTTGCAAGCGAGAAAAAATTGTTCAAATAATGTCAGGATATACATGTGCGCAAGAAACTAGTTCCGACATGTACCTTCAGTTTCTTTTACCGGAGGTGAGAAATTAATTAAATACATTAAATTAATTAAAAATATACTTTTAAAAACATTATTTTAAAAAAATAATAAAAATTAATTAATACCTTATAATGAAAAAAAATTATTTTTAGAATCTTGTTTTTTTATTTAATTTATTTAGTCCACCATTGTTATAAAGGAAATGTAAATTTAAATATGTTCCACTTTTCGGTCTTCTATACTTACTGCTTATATTCGTTAAAAAAATTAATTTTAAAATTGGCTAACCAATTTAGAAATGGAAACCTTTATGGTGTAAATTTTTAGTCTAAACAAAAATTGAAGTGAATTAGTTCGTTTTATGAAAAAGTAACGTGCCAAAAGTTGAATTTGGACATGCCTTAAGGGCGAAGAAAAATTTAAAAATGGTATTTTTCAAAAGTCCTGAAGCAGGGTGGCTACATGTAAATAAAATCAGGGAAATGTCGGGAAAAAATTGTTGTCAGTAAAGGCAGAATTGTGACGTATATGCTTATGTATTAACTATGCCGTAGTAAAATAGACACTTGAAATTATCAAGTACCTATATCCTCTTCTATTTATGTGCAATATCTCATACATTTTTATAAATTTTTATTTATTTTCCTTAATTTGTCATTTTTTCCTGTCGAAAAAAAATTGCTGATGAAATTAAATTAACATACCTAATTATTTTAATTTCGAAAAATGATAAAAACTTTGATCTTGGACTGCTTGAAAGCTAATAAAATTCTGTTACGAAAAAAAATAGAAAAAACATTCTGAAATATTTTTTAGGCTAATTTTTAAAAATTTTGTGATTAATTTTATGCCAATATAAAATGCCAAATAAAGAATTTTTATTATTTAAAGTTAATTTAGCTGTAATAAAACAATTTTATTAACTTATATTTTTGAAATTTGTTTACACTTTAAAAATAATAAATATTAGAAATTGTAACTAAGTAAATGTTTAATTTTGATGTTTTTTTAACCCTGGAAAACCTAGAAAAGTCGTGGAATTTTTTCAAACGAAAATCGTAGAAACCCTGATCAAATGCTGGAATCTTTTATTAGAACATAGTTTATTTGATGTAAATAAAAATATTTTTGTTTTAAATAAAAATATTTAATTTACGATAATTAATTAATTGATTATCGAAATCAAACAAATTAAAGTCTTATAGGTGATTATATTTCTCAAAAAATAAAATAATATTTATTTATATTTCAATAGACGCAGAATTTTATAATCTTTCAAACAATCCAAGACCAAAATTTCTATCATTTTTCAAAATTAAAATATCACTGTAAAAAAATGGTTCTAAATTAGAGTTGATTTCGGTATTAAAATAGAGAAAAATTACGATTTAGTACCAAAATTGGTACTAACTTAGTAATGTTCTTTCTACGGTGTGTTAATTTAATATCAGCAGCAATTTTTTTTTGCTCGCACGTCGTTCATATCGACATTTTCTGACAATATAGTGTATGTTACAATTGAATTAATAGATTGAATTAATAGATTACAAATATTTTAATTAAAATGTATTAATTGTTATGGTGAATTATTTTAGTGTCATAGTTGTCATTTCATTAATGCGGAGAAGAGTTTAGGAATTTAAATTATGGAAAAAGGCTTGGCTACATTTTTTTGGGCAAATGGGTCGTCTAAAATCAAAAGTTTAGCGAATAGTGTCAATTTCATTACTATCTGCGCGAACTGGACAGATCGTGAGTATTTTTGGTTCTGTAGATATCTCTCGACAATATCATTGATTTTTCAGCGATAGAATTTTTTTAAAGACCTAACGTTTTACGATAGTAATGGCCACTATATTTTATTTATATTATTTTATTTTATTTATTATTTTATTTTTTTATTTTATTTATATTTTTTTTTTTTATTTTTTTATTTTTTTTTTTTTTTTATATTTCATCAACTGCATGTTGCCTAAAATGTTACAGCCGTAACAGCCGTAGAATACGAATTTGACCTTGAAAATATTGGATTGGCTCTAGTTTTCGATTAATTTATGTTTCAATACGCAAAAATACGCATTTTTTTAGTGTTGCATTCGAGAATCTCTCCTTTTATAAAAGAAAAGAGACAGAACTTAGGTATTCATTTGTTTTCCATGTATTTTTAACGAGATTCTCGTTTTCTTCGATTTTTTACGAGCGATTTCTCGCTCGAATGCAACAAACAGTCTTTTTTTGAATGAATGTAAAAAGATTAACCGAAACAGTAAATCTGTCCGCATAGGACCAAATTAAAGCTTAAACACTGCTCTTTAACATCCAAAAACAAAAAATTTAATTTATGTAAACTTTAATCTTTTAATGTTCAATGGGACATACACTATTTCATAAACATATTGAAAAAACACTACTTTTGACCATGTAAACCAATTTAAATAATATATGAAGTAGAATTTATCATTCGGTCGAAAATTATATATATGAGAAAAAATCATTCTTTCCGAGTTAAATAAAAAGAGAAATAACTTCTTTTTTACGTTTCACATAATTCCTCAGGTATACCTGTGAGCTTTAAAAAAATTTACTAATTTTACAATAACAAATTAGCCAATTTTTTATAGAGGAAATCGTCTTTTTGGCTTCTAAGTGCTACGAAAAATTGTAAAATAAAAAAAATTCCTCTCAGAGTTACCTCAAGAAACATCTCCTTTAACAAATGCATTTCTTTTTTTTGCTTTGTTTTAAATGATTTTGTTGCGAGTTATAGCGTATACAGCAATACAACTTTTTTTGGAGTCAACTTAGGAGATTCACATTCACTTGCTCCATTCTCAATATTTTACCATGAAAATTTGGAAAAATATTGTTCAAACGTTGCAATATTATATTAAAATTAATAAAATAAATTTAACTCTCTCTGTATCGACAAAAAAATTCTAAAAAAATATGCATTTTTTCCATCGAATTAACCTTATCCCCCCTTAATGCATTTCAGGTACGTTTAATCTCACCGACAAGCATGGTGAATCCAAACGGACAACTACCAAGTCAGCCACATGGGCTAACATTGGCTCCATTGACACCACCAGCTCACGAATTGGAGCAACCTCATCCTCTTTATGGACAGCCTCATATCCAAGTACAACATGGCGTACTTGTAAAAGCGCCACCTGGTGCAGCTTCTCATTTGACGACTCTCTCGCATCCTGGAACACCACCTGACACACCGCCGGTTTCGGCTTCACCACCACCATTACAATTACATCGAGGGGAACGTGAGCACAGGGATCGGAATGGTTTATTATTACACCTTCAACAATCAAGTTCATTGGTGCAAGATGAGATACCAGTCAGTTCGGGAGGCATGGGCTGGCTTACGCAGTCTTTGAGGCAAGAACCCCTAGATTTAAGGCCACATTGTCCCCAAGATCAAACACCGGAACCACCACCCGAACACTGGACGTCGGCACCGTCGCATCATCACTTTCAAGAATTGCAACATATCCCACGTCACATGAGGCATGCCGGTTAGTGCTTGTAATCATTTTTTTAATTCATCAGACTTGGGCCGGTTCCACAACTGTATTAACCAGCGTTTAAGTCGATGAACTCGGTCTAATTATGTTACTGAACCAAGTTCACCGACTTAAACTCCGGTTAAAAAAAGTTGTGGATCCGACTCTTAAAAATTTGTTATGATTTTGCTATAGAAGCACTATTTTTATATGACGAGCTATATCGAAGAACCCGCTCTACGTGTGCTCACTATATACACTGAGAGAAAAACATTAGAGCTGTGCAAAATTCGAACCGAACCAAGTTTTGTTCGGTTTTGGGGCGCCGAAATGTCGAATGTCGAATATTCGACATTCGAACTAGGCGACTGAAATGTCGAATTTTAGAATTCGACATTTTAGCGTACTAAAACCGAACACAACTCGGTTCGGTTCAAATTTTGTAGTAACTCGAATGTCGAATATTCGACATCCGAACTGGGCTAGTTCGAATGTCGAAAAAACCGACATTCGAACTAAGCTAACTCGAATGTCGAATTTTCGACATTCGAACTAGGCGGAAAAATTCGAACAGTTCGGTTCGAATTATTTTGCACAGCTCTAAAAAACATGTTACGGGGTAGCATAATCATCGTACGGGATACCATGATAGCTATCTTGATTGTATCAGATTCAATCAGGTTGTACGGAGAAACATATTTGATTGAAACATCTTTAAGGGTATGTCCAAGTTGTAAAATGAAAACTAACCAAAAGGTAAACAAACCAAGCACTAAAATCGTACTGTTGTAACAGCCATTTCTCCCACAAAAATTAACATTTTTACACTTTCTTTACGAAAATGGAAAATTAGAGTGTCAAAGTTTCCAATGAAATCATTTTTGGCCATGAGCAAATAAAAAGCAATTAGTAAAAAAACTAATTAAAATGACCTGTAAAATGGCATTTTTGACGCGTCGCGAAAAATAAACTGTTTGAGATATATCAACCGCACGGATGATGAAGAAGTTCCATCAGAGAGCGATTGGACGATCAACATGTGGAAAGGGAAAATTTTCCCTTTCCTCCTTGAAATTACAAGGGAAAGGGTAAAAACTTCTTCATCGTCCGTGCGGTTCATATAGTCAAACAGTTAAATTTTTCGTGACGTGAACTTTGTTGCTCTCTGCGCATGAGCAGACCATACTAAGAACGCATTGACAGCACCATGCGAAAGTACACATTTTGTTTTAGATTAAAACTTAGTTGGTTTCTCATGCTTTGAGCTATGCAAGGTATAGTTACCTAATTTAACACTTCAGTTTGTCATTTCCATAAAGAAAATATGAAGTTATATTTATGTACGAAAATGAGAAGTCGTGGAAAAATGCTTCACAATAGACCGAATAGTTACAGGTCATTTTAACTAGTTATTTTACTAATTGCTTTTTATTGATCATAGTCAAGAATGATTTCATTGGAAACTTTGACACTCTAATTTTCCATTTTCGTAAAGAAAGTGTAAAAATATTAATTTTTATATGAGAAATGGCTGTTACAAAAGTGCGATTTTTGTGTTTGGTTTGTTTACATTTCACAATTTGGACTTGCCCTTAATGGTACCGGATATCATGTTTTTACCATAAAAATCTTATCATCCATTTCTTTCAGTGTACTATTTGATTGGGATTAGTGATTGTGATAGCAAGTAAAGAATTCTTTGATGCAACTCCTTGTATATTTCATACTAAATGTTTGAAAAATTCATCGGAAAGTGGTTTTTTCAGATACTATAATACTTCTGATATTATATATCAGATATTCATATTCCATTATTATTAATTCTAGTAGAATTGCACGGAGAGAAAAAGTAAGCATTTATAGTATGAAGAGGCGCTCGTTTACTGCATGAAACTTTCCCGCGCGATTTCAGTAGGAAAATTCTAGCAATAAACGTAGGTACACAAGCATACTACGATTGGAGGCGTTTCATGCGTTAATTCCATGAGTATCATACCGAAAAAGCATGAATCTCTTGCAATCGTAGTAGGCTTGTGTTACTTACGTTTCTCGCGTGGCGCTACTGCGCTTTTCAAGTATTAATTTCTTTCTATAAGAGTATGTTTGACACTCTCTTTAACTATAAAATATTCTCATACTAAAAACAGTTGAATTCTTGCTTGGTATGTCCAAGTTGTGAAATGTAAACAAACCAAAAGGTAAACAAACCAAACACAAAAATCGCACTTTTGTAACAGCCATTTCTCCTACAAAAATTAACATTTTTACACTTTCTCTACAAAAATGGAAAATTAGAGAGTCAAGGTGTCAAATGAAATCATTTTTGACTATGAGCAATAAAAAGCAATTAGTAAAATAACTAATTAAAATGACCTGTAAAATAGCATTTTTGACGCGCCGCGAAAAATAAACTGTTTGAGTATATCAACCGCACGGATTTAATCTAAATTTTGTTTTAATCTAAAACAAAATGTGCACTTTTGCATGGTGCTGTCAATGCGTTCTTAGTACGATCTGCGCATGCGCAGAGAGCAACAAATCTCAGGTCGCCAAAAATTTAATTGTTTGACTGTATCAACCGCACGGACGATGAAGAAGTTTTTACTCTTTTCCTTGTAATTTCAAGGAGGAAAGGGAAAAATTTACCCTTCCACATGTTGAAGGTCCAATCGCTGACATGGAACTTCTTCATCATCCGTGCGGTTAATATACTCAAACAGTTTATTTTTCGCGACGCGTCAAAAATGCTATTTTACAGGTCATTTTAATTAGTTATTTCACTAATTGCTTTTTATTGCTCATAGTCAAAAACAATTTTCTTGGACACTTTGAAACTCTAATTTTCCATTTTTGTAAAGAAAGTGTAAAAATGTTAATTTTTTAAGGAGAAATGGCCGTTACAAAAGTGCGATTTTTGTGTTTGGTTTGTTTACCTTTTGGTTTGTTTACATTTCACATTTTGGACTTACCCTTAAGAACAATTTACCTAAATTTTAACCCTTTGAGGGTTCTTATGAGGCATTTTTGTGACCTGTAGTCGATACAATGCGTCAAAATTTAGGTCAAAAACGACCTATTTTTATAGAAACAATTCAAATATTAACGCTATAAGGTCCCCAAGGGAATGTTACATGTCAAAATTTACGAGAGAAGGGTTATTAAGTTACAGAATCTATAGATATAATCTACAGAATCTACAGAATCTATAGATAATAAGTTGTAAAGTTACGTCAAAAATTTTATTAGATTTGAAACTACGTTTAAAGTTATTAAATGCCTATACTTCATAATAAATAAAGAATTGACGTAATCTCTATACTAGGTTTCAGTCAATAAAGTTATTATAAACTGACATCTATTTATAAAAAAAATCCATTAAAATTATTAATTTAACTAAACACAAATAAATTTAAAATTACATTTCAAAAAATGTAAAAAAAAATATTGTAAGGAGCAAAAATATAAATACTTATTTCAAACAAAAGACAAAAAGTAAGTATAAATGAAAATGAAGCCAAGTAAAAAATAGAGGGTTGGCGCGCAGGAGAATAAATTTACTTGTCAGAGTTGACTAAAGTCCCCTGTACTGAAAAGAAAACTTGGTACCTGCGTTGACCAAGATTTTTCCAAGCGCAAGGGTTCGTTAAAAGGATTTCAAAGTTTCATTGGTATAATCAACCTAGAAATTTTAAATAATAATTTATTATAAACCCTTTGTCTGCGCTGACTTATCCCTACTCTAGTACTTTTGAATTTAACCCTCCTGCGCATACGTTTCTACCCACAAAGTCGCTTGCTAATGCATCCATTTTTCAGGATGTAGAATTTGCACGGCGATCAGTATCTAGGGGTTTTCGGGGTCGCTGATTACGAATCCGAGGTCAGAATTCCAAAATTCAAAATGTCGGACCCAATATGGCGGACGACAATTTTGAAAAAGTTTTCAAATCGACCCATCTATCGCTATCTAGGGGTTTTTGAGGTCGCTGATTACGATATAAAGTCAAAATTCCTTAATTAAAAATGTCAGATCCAATATTAGCAATTTATTATGTGTAGTTTGAAAATGGAACAACAATAAGCATTTAAAAATTTTTTTAAAAAATTTTAATCTGTTTTTGTTTATTTTATTTAAAGTCCATTGTTAAAAAAAGTAATAAATAATAGTATTTTTATTTGAACAATTACTGACTCGGAATGATTGTTAAATTTAATGTTTTATTAAATAAATAATAGTAATAATGTAATTAATTAGAATAGTCGCATACAAAAATAATAATAATTATTTTCCTTAACCCCTTGGCAGTCGATGACGTGTATACACGTCATGGTGCAGGTGGGCTCAAACTGTCGATGACGTGTATAGACGCAAGCAGATGTTTGGCTACAAAACACACATATTTGTCCACAAATTGATACTCGGGGGTTTTCGGGGTTGTTGATTACGAATCCGATATCAGATTTTGAAAATTCAAAATGGCGGATCCAATATGGCAGACATTTTTAAAAATTCATCGGATTCACTTGAAACTTGTTACTCAGGGGTTTTTGGGGTCGCTGATTACAAATTTGATATCAGATTATGAAAATTTAAAATGGCGGATCCAATATGGCGGAAGACATTTTCTAAAATTCATCGGATTCACTTGAAACTCGTTACTCGGGGGTTTTCAGGGTCGTTGATTACCAATCTAGCATAAGATTTTTAAAATAGAATGTGGCGTTTCGAATATGGCTGGTGCCATTTTAAAAAATTTATCAGATTTACTTAAAAGTTGTTACTTAGGATTTATTGATGGCGTAGATTAAAAATGTAATATCGGTTTTGAAAATGGCGGATCCAATATGAGAACAAACAAAAAATATAAAAAAACAAAATAAATAAAGGAGTGTTAAATCCAACTGCATATGTTCGTAATCAGCGAAAACCCTCTAGTAACGAGTTTCAAATGAATCCGACAAATTTTAGAAAATTTCATTCGCCATATTGAATCCGCTATTATGCATTTTCAAAATCTGAAATCGGATTCGTAATCAGCGACCTCAAAAACCCCCGAGTAAAAAGTTTTAAGTAAATCTGATGAATTTTAGCAAATTTCGTCCTCTATATTGGATTCGCCATTTTGAATTTTTAAAATCTGCAGTCGGTTTCGTAATCAGCGACCCTGAAAACCCCCGAGTAAAAAGTTTCAAGTGAATCCGATAAATTTTAGGAAATGTTGTCAGCCATATTGGAACCACCATTTTTAATTTTCAAAATCTGATATCGGATTCGTAATCAGCAACCCCGAAAACCCCTGAGTGACAAGTTTTAAGTAAATCTGATGAATTTTAGCAAATTTCGTCCTCTATATTGGATTCGCCATTTTGAATTTTTAAAATCTGCAGTTGGTTTCGTAATCAGCGACCCTGAAAACCCCCGAGTAAAAAGTTTCAAGTGAATCCGATAAATTTTAGGAAATGTTGTCAGCCATATTGGAACCACCATTTTTAATTTTCAAAATCTGATATCGGATTCGTAATCAGCAACCCCGAAAACCCCTGAGTAACAAGTTTTAAGTCAATTCAGTCGATTTTTAATTTTCATATTCGCCATATTAGATCCGCCATTTTGAATTTTCAAAATCTGATATCGGATTCGTAGTCAGCGACCTCGAAAACTCCTAAGTAACAAGTTTCAAGTGAATCCGATGAATTTTAGGAAATGTTGTCCGCCATATTGGAACCACCATTTTGAATTTTCAAAATCTGATATCGGATTCGTAATCAGCAACCCCGAAAACCCCTAGATAGCGATAGAGGGTCGAATTAATTTTTTTTAATTATCATCCGCCATATTGGATTCGCCATTTTCAATTTTGGAATTCTGACCTCGGATTCGTAATCAGCGACCTCAAAAATCCCTAGATAGAGATAGACGGGACGATTTCAAAACTTTTTAAAAATTGTCGTCCGCCATATTGGGTCCGCCATTTTGGATTTTTTGAATATTTGACTTTAGATTCGTAATTATCTACCTCAAAAACACCTAGACAGCAATAGACGGGACGATTAGAAAACTTTTTCAAAATTGTCCTCAGCCATATTGGATCCGCCATTTTGAATTTTGTCATTTTGACTCCATGTTTGTAAGCAGCGACCTCTAAAACCCTTTGATAATAAGTTTTGGTAAAATTCTATAAATTTTTTTAAAAGTCCACTTTTAAAAAATATAATTGTCCGACATATTGGATTCGCCATTTTGAATTTTTGAATTTTGAGGTTAAATGCGTAATCAGCGCACCCAAAAACCCTTTGATAAACAATTTTTGGAAAATCCGATAAACAAACATTTATTTATAAAACAGAAATTTTTCAATTTGTTTAAACATTTTATATGCAATATTTATTGTTAAATAAATAATATATAGTGTGCTAAATAATTCAAATAGCTTCGTTTGTTCATTGAAAGAAATTTGCAACTTGTCCGATGTCTTAATATTTATTTAAACAAAAGTTATTAACAAATATGTTTGGACGAGTATACTCGTCCTCATGCATACGGTAACGGTTTAGTTTGGACGAGTATACTCGGCTTTATGCGCAGGAGGGTCAATTCCTATAGACCCCAACAGGCGAAAGAATTGTCGTTTTTTGTCAATAATGGTCCACGGGGAGCAGGAAAGGACATAAGGTTGAACAAAACTGTCGACAAAATCTGAAAGCAGGCCAGTAACATTGACAACAGTAACATTGACAACATTGAGGCAATATTGGCAATGTTAAGGAAGTGTTCTCAATATTGCTGTAATATTACGTTCTACTGGGGGGCTGTATTTATGGATGATTACAGGTTAATAATCCATTTAGAGTAAAATTCTAGCTGCTTCTATTTGAAAGATATCCACATTTTATGCATTCCTGATGTAGTCAATTTTGGTGAAAAAAGATGGATGTGCATCTTGAACTTTATAATATATTTGTATACAAATATTGTGTGTTTGTATGTGTAACACTTATACGAGTTTATGCTAGTTTTCAGTCGATTTTTGACGTTTCCAAGGTGCACCAGGTTGATGCAACTTACTTTACACCTGTCTTTTTTGCATATGGGTGATTTTCACGTAACTGTGCAATTTTAAGATAAGTTTTAAAAGAAAAAAAATTTTGTTTTTTTCATGTTAAATATCACTTTTCCTCATCATTAGGGCATAATATAGTTGTAATTTGAACGGTTTTACTACAGCTATAAGTATAAAAAAATTATAACAAATTTTCAAAAATTGGCTGCCACGGAGCTGACCACCCTATGCATTGAATAATAATACTGCTGTCAACTGGGGCTACTTTATGTACTCGAGGTATTTAATAAATAAAATTATTAAAAAGAACTTCTTTGTCAAAAAACCAAAAACAAGTTAATTAAAATCCTTAAAACGATTAAAACTTCAACCGGTGAGCAACATAACGACAAAAAATTAACTTTAATTAATATTTATAAGTTTTTCAAATTAGTCTTAAAACTATTTCTCTCGTTTCTCTTAAAATTACTGGAAAAGTGTGTTAGATATTAAATTGTTATTCATTTAACCTTAAATTATTAATTTCAAGTTTTTAAAAAATATCATATTCAAAACGTTTAAAAAAGCTCCTATTAAAATGATGATTCAAAGTTCTTTACATGTATTCAAATAATAGTTTTATAATTATCATAATGTATTATTGTAAAATGTATATTTAAAAAGAAAAAGTGTTATTTATTTTCTAAGTAATATAAAATTTGAAGAAAGGTTGTTAATTTTTAATGAATCATGATTTTAGCAAAATTTCAGTGTTTTATTTTACATTTTGTTGTATAATATTTACAAAATTTTTTGTTTAATATCTTATTCTTTTTTAATTTACTCTGAAATATCTACACAAAAGTTTTAATGAATAAGAAAGGATCAAAAAAATGTTTATGAAACATTATAAAAACACAAAGTTCAATGCACAAAGTAGCCCCATCCCGGGGTCTATTTTGTGCACAACTTTTAATGACTACAACTCAGACAAAAAAATTTATTTCATTGACGAACTCAAAGGAAACCTTCAGAAGGAAATAAAACATATGCAAAAGTTGATTTTCTTTTAATTCTGAATTTGAATAAATCACTGAGTTAAAAAAAGCATTTTGATGCACAAAATAGCCCCAGCAAAAATATTTACTATTTACTATCAGCTTGACATAACCAGAGAATTTCATTTTCATAAGATTATGAAATTAGCGCATAAAACTAATTGTAGAAAAGTATTCACAAATAAGAGCGTTACGATCAACAGTAATTATACTGTGCTTTTGCTTAGTTGTTGTAAAGGCGTGTTTTTTCGAATATTAAGGTGTTTTTTAATAAGTCAACGGTTGCCGAAGCACTGAAATATAAAAGGACACAACTATGTCTGTCCTCTTCTATAATATGTGTTGTTGTAGCAACTGTTGATCCATGAATTTGCACCTTCACACTGTACGCCACAGGCGCCACGGAGCTGATATTTTATGTGACACCACGGAGCTGAAATTTGACATTTAAACTAACCTAACTCCGACAATTCTGCAAAATAATTCTTTTTTTTGGACAGATAATTTGTTTCTAATATAATCTTCAAAAAAATTGCAATAATTACCACAGAGAGTGTTTAGATTAAAAGAATAGTAATACCACGGTACTTACCACTTTTTTTGTGAACTTCACATTTTTACACAAAAAATTGATTTTAAGTGTACAACTTACAATTTTGAACCTTTTTTTTACTGATATTTGTTGCTAATGGATCTTATTTTAGATTGCAATTCTCAGATAACATTAAAATGTGCCATAAAAAGTTAAATTATAGAGAAAAAAATCTTATTACAAAATTGAAAAAATTTGTGGACAAAACTATTTTACATTTTATAATTTTATAAGAAGTATTAGAAGATGCATTATATGTACAAATTGTTCACCTATATGAACCATTCGCTCGAACAACGGCTTAAGTTGATTTAAGCCGTTTTTCAAAAGACGCTTACCATCCTGTTAATTAACATCTAAATTATAATGTTTGATTGGAATTGTTTAAAGCAAAACCTATTAAATTAAATAGTAATGCTTTAAATTACTTAGAATTTATAAATTAGTGTTAATTTTAAGACTTTCCAAAATGCCTCAAAAACACTTAAGCCGTTATTCGAGCGAACGGTTCATATACACAATTCATATTACAAAAATTCTCGTTTTCAGTTTCGGCGTTTTCAATAAAATTTCTGAATTTTAACTTAAAATTTTAAAAAACGGACACGCCACGGAGCTGAAATTTTGGAGGGAATTACGCAATTTCTGAAAAAATATAATATCTATTTGTACATATTTGTGGTTGCGAATAGGTTTTATATATACCTGTGAAATGTATCCATACCCAAGCAAAAATTTTTTATTTTGAATGTGTTTTCTGTGACGCCGCCAAATATTACAGTTACGTGCAAATCACCCATATATATTTTGTGACGTAGAAATTTTTGATGATCTAAATCAATATATTGAAATATTTAATTCGAATCATTTGCAGCAAATCTTGTCCAAAAAATACTCTGTCACTCGCAACTACCGCTTTTCTCAAAACTCACAAAATCTCACCGGGAAGTTCTGCCAAGCCGATGCCGAGATGCAAAACGGTCCTCCTGAACAGCCAAAACCTCAAAACAACCAAAACAAACTTTTTAAACTTGACTGTTGAGACGCTACCAATATTTGACAAATCTTCGGTCCTTAATCAACGAAAACTCATTCTAACACACATTTAACAAAACAACTATTAATTAATAAAACTCAAAATTAATTATCAATAAACTCTACATAAATAATAAAACTCTCAAAATATCTCTCGATTATGACACTCGTCAAAACCGCGTCACGATTTCTTGAAGACCCGCAAGTAAGTGTCGAATTATCTGATTGTCCCCAGTATAGGCTTCCTCATTATCAAGTTGTTTCCTTGCTTTTCTTTCGCAATTTTCGGAAGAACCCTTCTTCCTTATCCCCACGGAACGGTACTTAAAGGAGACTAGAAAAGGGTCGCTGACCATGTGACGTACGCTGACAATTAATCATGTGCATAATTATTCAAATTCAGATTTCACGAAAACCACAGCTCCTCACACGCTGATACGAAAGAAAGGTACAAGAGACTTATCAATAAACGAGACAGACCTATGATAAGAAAGAGACAAACAAACTACTCATTATACGCTAAAAATGCATGAAAAATTAGACAGAGTAAGTAAAAGAAAACACTTCGTAACAATTTTTATATTTTTTGTTCTTTTCTATGGAGGTGTACCGACGGAACCCTATTTGTGAGACTCTTGCGCCCGTATCGAAATTCGTGTTCCCCCTAGCGGCTAAATTATTTGACCTAAAGAACTCTTTGGTCCAGAAATGTATTTTCACTCGTACACGGAGAGAAAAATCAAGCGTTTTTAGAATGGAGACTTCCTATGGTAATTTTGTATGAACGCCCTGCTTAAGAGGCGTGTCCTTATACTTCAGTTGCATGAAACATATACTAAAATAGCATGGATCTCTTGCAATCGTAGTATACTGACGTCCCATGCGTTTAAAGGTAGAACTTTTATGCTGATAACGTAGAAATTGATACAAATACGGCAGAAATTTTACGCCTTTTGCGCATGTGCATTCTTTTACTAAATAAGGTTAACTGTCCATACTAAAAACGCTTGATTTTTCTCTCCGTGTAAATTACAGGAAAAATATAGCGAATGTGATTGGAGGTGATGGTCATAGCGTTGTCAAGGAAATAATACGATTTTTGGCCAAAAATGCATAAAAAGTTAGTGATGCATTCGATCGACACGATACAAAAAACGATCGATATTTGTTCTTATATTATGTCAAAAAAAAAAAAACGATATGAGAATAAGTCTTTTGTTTTTCGAACGATATTATCGTTATTTCAGCGAAAGTACCGAGATTCTCGGAATTTTTTATTTGGACATTATTTTCAAAACAATAAAAACAAAATTCTTTATCAAATACATTCTAATAAATAATAGTTTCTTGATTAAGAAGTTTGTTGATGTTTGATAGAATAGTTGACTACATTTTTTAGTTAATTTATACCATTTTATTTTGAATTGAAAATTGATAATAATTAATGTCTACTTAATTTAATAAAATTAAAACTGACATTTAGTTCACCTCCCTACGGTTTAACCCGAGTATACACGTGGCGTATCTTTCATTTATTTATTAAAAGAAAATTTAATTCAAGAGTCACATAAATAAAGTACCAAGTGTAACTTGAAGCTAAAGAGTTGTATTATTTAATATCAAAATAAAAATGAAATAGTCAAAATTAATTTTAACAAAGTTATAAATTTATTTCCTGCAAAATTGAATTTTTTTTACAATTTACTGTTCAAAAATGTCTATAACCTACAATTTTTAACCGATTTCAGTGTTCTTTATTTGAAATTAAAAGCGAATAAATTTTTAAGACATCCCTCGAAACCGATTTTTGAGATAATAATTATTTCTGATTTTTTATTTTAATCAAAGTTAACAAATTAACACAATTTTTTTGAAACAGGACGTTCATTTTTTTTATTTTGTTACTGCACATGATCTAAATTAGTTCAAAATAATCTAATATTATGACCACCAGACAATTAATTAAACATAAAATGATTTATTTAAATTGTTATAGAACTTTGATTTTTCTTTACTAAAAAAGGTTTTATTTACACGTTTTCTTTTTAATTTATTTAAATTCAATTGAAGAATATATGTCCTTTTTGTTTAAAAAGTAATTTATTTAAATTGTTATAAACAATATTAATTAACAAACAGTTAACTTCGATTCATCTCCACTAAAAAATGTTTTTTTACGATTAATTTTTTATTTACGTTCATTTAAAGAATATATGTTCTCCTTGTTTAAAAAATAACTTATTTACACTACCGTTCGTGAGTATCAGGACGCCCCTTTTTTCATGCGAGTGGAAAAATGCTTAAACCGTAGAAAATAAGAATGACAAAAATTTTTCGTATTTTTTTCCTGAAAGCTAATGAAATTATGAAAAGACTGACCCCTGATCGAAGAATTTTCGTTGACTATTCTGTCAGATATAGAAAAAATACTGGATTTTGCATGCTTTTCGTAATTTTTTAATTTCTCGAAAACTAATTAACTTTTATTAGCGCTCTTGTCTTGTTTTAATCTCTATTTAATGTAGAATCTAAATTATTAACTGGTATTCTAAAATAAATTTTTCCAAAAAAATTTGAAACCGTAAAAGTAGGATTAAAAAAATTCAAAAAATTATCATGAATATTAAAGTGTCAAAAAGGTCAATGTAAAATATTATGTTCATTTAATTGATATAATAAAAAAACATTTTTTAGTAGAGAAATTTTTTTTAGAAATTTTAGTAGAGAAATTTTACAGGAGATTCAAAAAACTGTTTATTTAAAATAGGATTAATTTAAAGGCTCCAGCTTGTTTTCGTAATAGAATTGTCTAAATTTTCTTCTGCCATTGTAGAATAAATTTTTATTTTCTAATACACGGAGAAAAATAAATAGTAATAATTATACTATTTTCGATGAAAAATTACTACTTTTAAGTAGTAATTTTGAAACTGCTCGAAAAATAGTAACTTTTGCTTCGTATTCAAACGATTTTTACTTTTTTGAAAAAGTATAATTTACTTCAAGGAATCTAAATTTTATTAAAAGCCGAGTAATATTTAAAATGTCCCGAGCAATTAATACTCTGAGCGAAGCAATTTTTATTACGAATCAGAGCAATTATTACTATTTCGGTAAAGATTTTTACTCGTAAAAGTAGTAATCCGTACCCACACAATGACGCGCCTCACACCGACGGGCGAAACGAATGCCGGCGCGCCTGCGCGTCTGTCCACGCCGTGACGAAAAAAAATGCTGGTGTGGAGAGCTATATTGTCTCGTTTTATTTTAATAAATTAAAATAAAATAATCAGTGCGTTCAAAAAATATTTTTTCAAGTAATTAACACTCTGCATGTGTATTATTATTCATTATTCATAAGTTTTACTTTTTTTTCACATTCTTACTTACAATTAACAACTTAACATATCGGAAAATCTTAACATCTATACAGTTTCGAACCCTACCTAACTTATATCTAACGCAACCTAAAATCGCACGCATTTATACTAAGCCTCTCGGCTACGCAATCGCTATGGAGAAAATTTCATGTTACCCGCATATATCTCTTTTCGATAAAGTGAATCATAAATTATATTTATTTAGATAAGTTACTGAATTAAAATATAAACATTTATAATAATAATAATAATAATAAACAGTATTATTAATTTAAAATTACTTATTTTAATTATTAAATTATTAGATTATAATGTTAATGATTTTATTTATTTATATATTTTTTATTAATTAATTAGTAATTCATTAAAAATTAATTAACTAATTATTAAGTGATTATACATGAATTGCATACTTTGGAAATTGATAAATAATTAAAATGCATATAGCAATTAATGATCGCACCACTGATATAAACAAAATTGTCCAAATAACTGAACCGTGTTACACGTGCTTCTTGTAACCTAGAAATGTTGGATCACTTTGACGTCAGGTTACGGTCGCTGCGCATGACAGTAGTGACGTGATCACACACATAGGTGTGTAACAGTAGTGGTACGGATTACTACTTTTACGAGTAAAAAGTTTGTTCTGCAATAGTAAAAGTTGCTTCTTGCAGAAGCAATCTTTATTTTCCGCAGTATTAATTATTAGAATTTCTACAAGTAATATTTACAACATATCGAATGTAAAAAGTAATACAAAATTTAATAAAATTTACAATGACGATGTAAAAATTAAAATTCTTAAAGCAATTTTTAAACGTGACTACTGTAATAATTACTATTAGTAATTTTTACTACCAGAAATAGTAATTTTTACTTCATGCGAAGTACATTTTACTATGAATAGTAATTTTTAATATAAAAGTAGAATTATTACTATTCCATAGGAACTTTTACTAGAAACTCAGCACCATTTTTCTCCGTGTAAAAACCGAGATTATCGTTCGATGTCGATCGATATTTTAGTACGATACGATATATAAAAAAACAAATGAATGAACGATATTTACTTTTTTAACATTTTTTTAAAACGATCAATATGAAGTGAGATAATTGAAAATCTCGTATCGTTATGCATCACTATTAAAATGTGACCATTCCTCCCCTTAACTTCGAAACTATTTAACATGGAGAGCTGAAATTTTGCATGCTGGTGTATTTTTACTCAAATATTACCGGAAAAATATAGAAAACTTGATATGTAATAATAAACATTATAGCGCACAGGTCTCCTCAGAGGTGGGCAGGTTATTCTAAAATGTAACGCTACAAACTTGGTGGGGAGTTGTTTCAAATGACTTCCAGATTCCAAATTTTCAAACCGATAAATCGTACCTGATCCTCTTTTCGAATTATCTCTTTTACAGATAGTCGGAAACTTAAAAATGTATTATCTTAATGTGGAAGCTTTGATTCAGAAGACTGCTGATTTTTCGTTATTAAAAATTTTTTAGACAAAGATTTTATTGATAATTATGTTCATGATTTTGAGAAAAGTGGGGGTAGGGGAGAGTGGGTCAAGACGGGGTACTTAAGGTTTAAAGCGCAAAAAAACGAAAATTATCGAATACATATTTTGTTATTTTATTTAAGAACCATCTTTGGGAATCAGTCTTTAGTAATAAAGGCGCACAAAGGCCATCTGTTTCTTAAAAAATCATAAAATTAATAATATGGAAAAAATTGCAAATCACCCCACCTTGCCCCACCGGCGCGGTACTAAAAAAGCAATCTATTTCTGTTGACAAATTTTACAAGTAAAGGTTGCATCTTCATCTTCGTCATTGGCACCAGCACAACGGCACACAGCCCATTGACCGCAGACAGAACAAGCAGCCCAGCTTTCATTTGAGTCTAAATAATAACCATTACAATTTATAGAGACAAGGTGTATTTTCCACTTTACCATCGCTAATTATTGATTTAACCTGACAAGCTTTTTTCTTTTTGGTCACTCTTATTTTATTCAGTCTTGATTTAAGTAGTTTATTATAACTTTCCTTATTTCTCTTTTCTTTTGCATCATTTGTGTACTTCGCCTTGCCTCACTCTTCCCTACCCTATCTTGCCCGCACCTACGAAATTTAATAAAATGATTAATTACTACAATTTACGATTCAACAAAGAAAAAAACATATTATGCTTCCCTTCTTCTGTAACCCTTGCCAGTTATAAAAAATGTTATATAGTTCATTAACTGTTATTATTAAATAATAAACACCTCCTAAAAAAAGTGAAAAATTCACAAGAAAATTGTCGAAAACAGTTTTTTTAGTAAAACAGATAAAAGATTTGTTCTCATGGCTTTTAGGTTTTGTAAACAAGAAACTATCGTCTCGGTGCAGTATTATGTAAAATATAATCGCGATTGGTTAATTCGTTTGTTAAATAGGGCCGGTACCCCGTCTTGCCCCACTCACCCCTATAAATCCCAAAAATCACTTTTTAGTTTTTGTAAATACAACTGTTTTAAAAAATGATTGGATTGGTTTAAAATTTGTTACTCGGGGGTTTCGGGGTCGCTGATTGCGAATATGATGTAAAAATAAAAAAATCTGTGGACAAATTCCTAATCAGCGAAACCCCGCGAGTATCGTGTTTCAGGCAAATTCAATCGATTTTTAAAAGTCGATCGCCATATTGGATCCAACATTTTGAGTTTTGAAAATCTGACGTCATATTCGTAATCAGCGATCCCGAAAACCCCCGAGTAACAAATTCTTAGCGAATCCAATCATTTTTTTAAAATAGTTGTATTTAGGTCAATTTGTATGCAGGACAACTGTTGAAAAATCAATTTTGACAGTTAATTTAGTTTGTTGTTGTCAATATCGCTATATTTTCGTAAAGTAGAGGGTTCAAACTTTAATTTAACTCATATGACAAGTCTCTAGCACGTCGGATTTACCCAGTATAAATTTTCAAAAACTACTAAGAAATGATTTTTGGGTACTTTACCCCCAATTTTCTCAAAATCCTGACGTGATGGGAGGTTTTTGTTAAATGTTAATTCGGATTTAGCGCACCAAAAGCTACGGTAAATGACTTCTTGATCTCAGACAACGGAAATTTTTATTTTTTTGCAGGCTTCTGAAATTATATATATATTCATATATGTAGCACTTTAGCATGTGACAGACGTGTCCAAATTAAAAAAATCAAAAAGTTTTTTGAAAAAGAGACAATTCGGAACCATAATCATCTACAAAATCTTTGTCTAAAACATTTTTAGTAACGAAAAATCAGCAGTCTTCTGAATCAAAGCTTTCATATTAAGATGATAAATTTTTCAAGTTTCCGACTATCTGTATAAGAGATAATTCAAAAAGAGGATCAGGTACGATTTATTGGTTTGAAAATTTGGAATCTGGAAGTCATTTGGAACAACTCCCCACCAAGTTTGTAGCGTTACATTTTAGAATAACCTGCCCACCTCTGAGGAGACCTGTGAGCGTTGTCAAGGGAAAACTAAAAAATTTTTTTAAAAAATTTATTTTTTCTAATCTTTTACATTATTTGACCCAATAAATTAAAAATTGGTATACTTGTGTATTTTTACAGTCTGATCACAAAAAATTTATTTAAGAACATCTTTTTAACCCCTTGGCTGTCAACGAGATTTCCACTGTTTGGGCCCAAAAGTGTGTTGAAAAAATTTTTAATGGATTTTTATGAAACTTGGTACCCTAAGGTTTCTGGGGTCGCTGATTACGAATCTGACATCAGTTTTTTAAAATTCAAAATATCTAGTTCAATATGGCGAAAATTTTTTAAAAATTTATTGAATTTTTTTGAAACTTGTTAATTTGACATCAGTATGATAATTTTTGGTGAAATCAAATTTCGTTAAATACCCTGAAAAACTAATGTCAGATTCGTAATCAGCGACCCTAAAAACCCCCGAGTATTCAGTTTCAAGCCAATCTGATCAATTTTTCATTTCGTTATCCGACATATTGGATCCGCCATTTTGAATTTTGGAAAACGAATGTCATATTCGTAATTAGCGACCCTTAAAATCCCCGAGTAACAAGTTTTAAGCAAATTCGACAAATTTTGAAAAAATTTCCGCCATATTGGATCCGCCATTTTGAATTTTGGAAAACTAATGTTAGTTTCGTAATCAGCGACCCTTAAAACCCTCTAGTAACAAGTTTCAAGCAAATTCGACGAATTTTGAAAAAATTTCCGCCATCTTAGATCCAACATTTTGAATTTCAAAAAACTGATGTCAGATTCGTAATCAGCGACCCCAAAAACCCCCTAGTATTACGTCCCAAGTCAATCTGATCAATTTTTTATTTTGTTGTCGGCCATATTGGATCCGCCATTTTGAATTTTGAAAAACGAATGTCATCTTCGTAATCAGCGACCCTTAAAACCCCCGAGTAACCGATTTCAGGAACATTTAAGAAGTTTTTAATCACCTTTTTTGAGTTGCGCATATTATGCGTCATGAACACTTTTAGCCAGTTTAGTTTTGCGCATATGGGCAAATCCACGAAACTGTTAACTTTTATGATACTCGAATCGAACACTTAAAAGTCCGTATTATTTTAGATTAAAACTTATTGTTTAATCATATTTTCCTAAATTATATACTAAGCAACATTTATGTACAGTATTAGAACAAAATATTAATTTGTCAATTAATTTTATGAGTTTAAAATTGAAAAAAACGCTTAAATTTCATTTGAAACTCTCAGAAAGGTATACATTTTTAACGTTTTTATTTTTGCGGCGTGTGAAACATTAATTCAGCTACAAGGAAAATAGCTAAAAGACGTATGTTTTCAAACTTTTTTCACTATCCCATTAGTGTGCTACGACTGTAAGAAAATATATGAAGGTTTGATTGAATGATGACACTTTTTAAGAAAATTTAATTAAACGTCTTCTTATGAAAATACCTAGTGCGGCGTAGAATAAAAATAAAAGTTCAATAAGTTTCTAAATAGACAATAAAAAATCGAACATTTTAAGACCTTTTTCATTAGTGTGCCTATATTTGTATTCCTGTAGAAACAATTTAAAGATGTTAATACAAATCGTGATTTTATTTAAATTTATACATTTTTGAAAGGCACAACTACAATTTTACTTTAAACAAGTCCATGTATAGTGTGATCGAAGCATTGCCTTACAGATATTAAAAAAAAATTAAAAATTGTAATGCGAATTTCTCCGGCTCTTCTGGAAAGTTATTCAGATAAGAGTTGTTTTAAGTCTAGTACACCCTTAAGATTGAAAATAAATAGGTTTCGAATTTCCCCTCCCCCCTCATTTTTTAACAATGACAAAATAATGGATTTCCGACAAAGTGGTCCCTTTTCTAAAAATACGGTTATTAATTAATAAAGTGGAATATTTAACGAAGTTAAAGGTTCGGTGTTATTTTTTAGAGTTATTTCAAGCAAAGAAAATAAGAGTAGCCAAACAAAATTTTTTAAGTGACTTTATTATAAAAAATCTTAGAAAAAATTAAAAATTTCATTTCTAAAAACACGAAATTAAAAATTGTAATGCGAATTTCTCCGGCTCTTCTGGAAAGTTATTCAGATAAGAGTTGTTTTAAGTCTAGTACACCCTTAAAATTGAAAATCAATAGGTTTCGAATTTTTTTCCCCTTTCTTTTTGAAACAATGAAAAAATAACGGATTTCCGACAAAGTGGTCCCTTTTCATTTTTTTTGCTAACAACAAAATAAAATACTTAGAGTGTCAATAAATTGATGAAAACTGCATGAATCGACGTGTTAGACTCTGTAGATTAAGAAAAAAGGATAAAAAAATTTCGATATTTTTCTTCAAAATTAGTAAATTGCGAATATCTTGGAATCTAGAACCGACAAAGTGGTCCCTTTTCATGCGGACGTCCACATATGCTTAAAATTTCAGAAGTTGAATTCTTAAAAATCAAAAAGTTCAATTAATTATTTTAAATTTAAATTTAAACTTTAAATTCGTAATCAGCGACCCCAAAGACCCCCGAGTAACGAGTTTCAATCAAATCCAACTGTTTAAATTTGTCATCCGTCATAATGGAGCCGCCATTTTGAATTTTGAAAAACCGACTTCAGATTGTCCAGCGGCGACCCTAAAAACCTCTGAGTAAAAAGTTTCAACTGATTTAATTGATGGGAAGGTCTTACACATTTTTTGCTCACTTTATAATATTTCAGTTCCGGAAGGGGTTAATAATAAGTGTTAAACATTGAGGGCATGGGTTAAAAATGAATCACGCATACGAATTTGTGGTGCTAAAACATTCTTGAACACGTATGCAAAGTGACATCTATGTGCATACAAATTAATAAAAAAAAAATTTTTCTTAAAACTCAAAAGTTTTATGGATTTGCCCATATACGCGTCAGCGACAGTCAACGGGTTAAAGAAATTGTTAAAAACTCTTTTTAGAAATAACTTTTTTGGTACCAAATAATCTAAATATTAGTGTACGGAATCCATCATTTCAGTGCAAGTGCAACTCGTTTTTATTTATTTGTATTGTTTGATTTACCACATGATATAAGACATGTACCTAATATAATTAAAAATTAAGTTTTTAAATTTAAATATATTACTACAGTTTTCTTTAATCGGTCCACAAAACTTGGTTCTTCAATCATATTGAAGAAATCACTATGATCTGCTTGTTTTGATAAAAATTAAGTACTAACAATTTTGTCCTTTGCTTTGAATGAGACAATAATAGGTAGAATTTGAAATGGTCATACAACATCATCAATTTCTGAATCCTGGAAAATTGATGGTGTTGTAGGAGCATTTCAATTTATTACAACCTTTTATTGTCTCTCATTCAAAGCTTGAACGAAATTGTTAATACTTGCTTTTCAGCAAAACATAAGCAGATCGACAAAAATTTAATCGAACTCCATGAAGCTTTGAAAAGTACTTGAATTTCATTTGCAGCAAGGCGTTACATTTTTAAATAACGATGGTTTTGAATTATGGTCCAAGCAGTCAGCGGGAGTAAGTTCATATAGTGAATTTATTAAATATTGAAATAGGTTCAAAATAAATATGATTAAAGAACAAACTTTTGTGGTCTGATTAAAGAAAGCTGTACCCAGGCGAAAAAGTCGGACGAATACCGGATCGTCCAACCGTCTAGCGCCCGCGCCGGTTGAATTGGAGAGTCAATGCCAGTGCAGGCAGTCTGTACCGATTCGGATGAGAATGTCGGCTGGCGCGGTACAAAGTCGGATCCGACGTTCGGTACAGTCTTTCTACTGTCGGCAGTACAAGATTTGATCCGACCGCCGGATCAAAGAGGGACCGCAAAAAGTGCCCGTTTTTTGTACATCGACAATTATCACAAAACGTAAATAAAAAAATTCGGCCAAAAATCTTCTTAATCTGCGTGAAATTAAAGGTGATCATAATTTTTGGTTTTTATTTAAGGGTAGCCAAACTCCTAATTCAACCCTCTAAAAATTGACAAATTATGAAATTCATAACACCATAATTTCAACAAAAATAATTAATTATCAACGGTAAAACTGATAAATAACGAAAATAAAAAATCCCTTTCATAAAAAAACAATCTGAATTACCTTAACATCCTCAAAATGCTTTTCAACCCCCAAAAAACTACCCCTATTTAAAAAAAATTGACCAAAATAAAAACAAAAAAAATTATTACTCTCCAAAATCTTCATCAAAAATATAAATAAAATCCATTAACTAGTGAGACTTAATTTCCTTGATAATGTAGATTAATCCACCCCTCAAAAACTACCCCTAATGAAAAAAATACCACATTACATATTAAAAAAATTATTACTCCGCAAAATCTTCACCAAAATTATAAATACAATCAACTAACTAGCCAGACTTAATTAACTTGCAAAAGTACATTAATCAACCCTCAAAAACTACCCCTAATTAAAAAATTTACCATATTACACATTTAAAAAATTTTTATTCCACAAAATCTTCACGAAAATTATAAATAAAATCAATTAACTAGCCAGACTTAATTTACTTGCTAAAGTAAATTAATCAACCCCTTAAACACTACCCTTAATTAAAGAATTTAACATATTACACATTTAAAAAATTTTTACTCTGCAAAATCTTCACGAAAATTATAAATAAAATCGACTAACTCGCCAGACTTAAATTACTTGCTGAAGTAGATTAATCAACCCCTTAAAAACTAAACCTAATTAAAAAATTTACCATATTACACATTTAAAAAATTATTACTCATCAATCTCTTCACAAAAATTATAAATTTTATCAACTAACTAGTGAAGATTTTTCGAAGTAATAATTTTTTAAATGTGTAATATGGTTAAATTTTCATTTAGGGGTAGTTTTTGGGGGTTAATTGATTAATTCTACCATGGAATTAAAGTCTGGCTGGTCAGTTGATTTTATTTATAATTTTCGTGAAGATTTTGCGGAGTAATAATTGTTTAAATGTGTAATATGGTAAAATTTTTAATTAGGGGTAGTTTTTGCGGGTTGATTGATTAACTCTAGCATGGAATTAAAGTCTGGCTAGTCAGTTGATTTTATTCATAATTTTCGTGAAGATTTTGCGGAGTAAAAAGTTTTTAAATGTGTAATATGTTAAAATTTTCAATAAGGGGTAGTTTTTTGGGGTTGATTAATTAACTGTAGCATGGAATTAAAGTCTGGCTAGTAAGTTGATTTTATTTATAAAAAATTGTGAAGATTTTGTGTAGTAAAAATTTTTTAAATGTGTAATATGGTAAATTTTTTAATTAGGGGTAGTTTTTAAGGGGTTGATTAATCTAGTCTACCATGGAATTAAAGTCTGGCTGGTCAGTTGATATTATCTATAATTTTCGTCAAGATTTTGCGGAGTAATAATTTTTTAAATGTGGAATATAATAAAATTTTAATTAAGGGTAGTTTTTAGGGGTTGATTGATTAATTCTACCATGGTATTAAAGTCTGGTTGGTCAGTTGGTTTTATTTATAATTTTCGTGAAGATTTTGAGGAGTAAAATTTTTTTAAATATGTAATATGGTAAAATTTTCAATTAGGGGTAGTTTTTGGGGGTTAATTAATTAACTCTAGCATGGAATTAAAGTATGGCTAGTTAGTTGATTTTATTCATAATTTTCGTGAAGATTTTGCGGAGTAAAAAGTTTTTAAATGTGTAATATGTTAAAATTTTCAATAAGGGGTAGTTTTTTGGGGTTAATTGATTAACTCTAGCAAGGAATTAGAGTCTGGTTAGTTAGTTGATTATATTTATAATTTTGGTGATGATTTTGCGGAGTAATAATTTTTTTAATGTATAATGTGGTAATTTTTTAATTAGGGGTAGTTTTTGAAGGGTGGAATAATCTACATTAGCACGTAAATTAAGTCTTACTAGTTAATTGATTTTATTTATATTTTTGATGAAGATTTTGGAGAGTAATAATTTTTTTGTGTTTATTTTGGTCAATTTTTCAAATAGGGGTAGTTTTTTGGGGGTTGAAAAGCATTTTGAGGATGTTAAGGTAATTGAGATTGTTTTTTTTATGAAAGGGATTTTTTTATTTTCGTTATTTATCAGTTTTACCGTTGATAATTAATTTTTTGTGTTGAATTTGTGGTGTTACACTGAAAAAACGTTGGGCGTGAAGTTGGCTTTTTATGTGCAACCGTTGGGTTGAAAGCAGGCGAACCTCTCACTTTCGTTTTGGGCGAATATGTCTCCCAATTTGGGATAGCGGTTCGACTTTGGTGGTGCAAATTCTGGCTTAAAGGTGTCGGTCGCATGCTCACCCTATTATTGGTATGCATGTCGCGTTTCAGTTTATAGATTTGTATATAATATGTTTTTATGTGTTTCGTCGAATAAATAAATATGGATTTGTTTTTAAGTGAATATAACTTTTTTCATTTGCGTGATCTTAATTATCAATATTTTGTGGGTGTATTTTTTCGTTTATAAAACCTAACCTATAAATTGCATGTTTAATTTTTCTCATTTTTTTAAATATAAATAAAAAATAATATCACGTTTTTAAGTTCGTTTTATTATCAAAATTTTGTGGGTGTATTTTTTTCGTTTATACTTTTATGCTTTCTTATAATATAGCAAATAGTATTTTACATTTTAGTAAAAATATTATTCTTTATTTTATTGTTAATTTTAAATAAAATATTGTATTTTCATCATTTTATAAGAAATTAGTAAAAAAAAAAAATTTGTTTAGAAAACAATCTGTTATTAATAACAATAAATATTATTTTATTAAAAATATTGTAAATAAAATTAACTGTTTTAATTAATTTATAAAAACATTTTCATCATTAGATAAGATTACCTATTATTATATTATTGATATCAATATTTTAATATTGAAATCAATACTTCAATTTTGAAATATATCTATTCATAATTTAATAAAAAAAACTTTTATTGTGCTATTAGATTTCAGTTTTAATGTTAAAATACATATTTCACAATATATATAGTAATGTTAAATCACATAAATACTCAAGCTGTCTATAATTTTCTTTTCTTAAAACAAACTCTCTCCCAAATTTTGGAAAAGAATTTCTACTTTATTTTGGGCGAATTTGTCGCCCAAATATGGTTCAGATTTTCACTAGAGCGAAAGTAGCGCCGCTCTACCACTAGTAGCGCAACTGTTCGTCCAATTTTTTCTCAGTGTATGAATTTCATAATTTGTCAATTTTTAGAGGGTTGAATTAGGAGTTTGGCTACCCTTTAATAAAAACCAAAACTTATGATCAACTACAATTTTCACGCAGATTGAGAAGATTTTTGGCCGAATTTTTTTACTTACGTTTTGTGATAATTGTCGATGTACAAAAAACGGGCAAAAAACAGGCATTTTTTGCGGTCCCTCTTTATACCACCTTGCAACCGGCGTTGTACTGGCATTCGTCCGTCTAACGACCCAAGCGGTACAGGCATTCTACCGATTGAGAACTATATAATTTATTTTATTATTAATATATTAATTAATTTTATTTACTTACTTATTTATTGATTTATTATAAATAAATTATAAGTAATATTAAATAAATTTGATTAAATTTAAATAATGTTACTTATTTGTTTATTTATTGATAACACAGGCCGACAAAATTTTGGCGAATCTCAGAACCAAGAACCGGACAATACTTTTCCGAAGGTTTTTGACGTGCTGAATCCGAATTTGACCTCAAAATTGCCCCATCACGTCAGGTTTTTGAGATATTCTAACCTAAAAGTGCCAAAAACACGTTTTTTGGGCATTTTTGAAGTCCTGTTCAATCAAGACAAATTTTTTTTTCTAAAATTTATTTACGGCATCTGAAAGTACTATTCTTTCCCTTTAAAAAGCCTTTTAAAACTTGCAAAAATCTTTATTTTTCACTGAGATATCGTCATTTGAAGTTTTTGAATGGGGTAAATTGGTCAATATTCGTATACTGACCAGATTCAAAAAATTCAAATAACGATATCTCAGTGAAAAATAAAGATTTTTGCAAGTTTCAAAAAGCTTTTTAAAGTGGAAGAATAGTACTTTTAGATGCCGCAAATAACTTTTAGAAAAGAAATTTTTTCTTGATTGTACAGTTCTTTAAGCCTATGTCCAAGTTGTGAAATGTAAACAAACCAAAAGGTTACTATACCAGCACTAAAATCGCAATTTTTCGACAGCCAATTCTCCCACAAAAAATAACAATTTTACACTTTCTCTACACTGTAAAAAATTTTGGGAGTTAACGGACTCGGGAGTTAAGAGTGAAATTTTTCGAGTTAAAAATCAACTCCAAAAGAGAGTTAATTTCTAACTCCCTTCATTCAACTCCCGCGCGAGTTATTTTTTCCTTGGGGAGTTAGCATTTAGGTGTGAAATTTTAACTCTCTTTATTTAACTCCCCTGGCTTTAACTCCCCAATGGGTGCGACTTTTATAGACCCCCGGGGGAGTTAAAATTTAACTCCCTTTTTTTAACAGTGTACAAAAATGGAAAATTAGAGTTTCAAAATGTCCAAAAATATCATGTTTGGCTATGAGGAATAAAAAGCAATTAGTAAAATAACTAATTAAAATGACCCGTAAACCAGCATTTTTGACGCGTCGCGAAAAATAAACTGTTTGAGTATATCAACCGCACGGATGATGAAGAAGTTCCATGTCAGCGATTGGACCTTCAACATGTCGAAGGGTAAATTTTTCCCTTTCCTCCTTCATCGTCCGTGCGGTTGATATAGTCAAACAGTTTAATTTTTCGCGACGTGAATTCTGTTGCTCGCTGCGCGTGCGCAGACCGTACCAAGGTCGCAATGACATCACCATGCAAAAAGGCACATTTTGTTTTTGACTGAAACTCAGTGGATTTCTAATTTTTTTTAGTTATTCAAGGTTTAGTAACCAAATTCGATACTTTAGTTCGCCATTTCCATAAAGAAAATGTGAATTTATATTTATTTAAGCATATGGGAACCGCGAAAAAATGCTTCATTATAGACCGAATGGTTAAGCATTTTTTCGCGGTTCCCATTTGCGTAAATCAATATAAATTCACATTTTCTTTATGGAAATGGCGAACTAAAGTATCGAATTTGGTTACTAAACCTTGAATAACTGAAAAAATGAGAAAACCACTGAGTATCATTCAAAACCAAAACTGAGAATGCATTGACAGCACCATGCGAAAATGCACATTTTGTTTTCGACTGAAACTTATTTATTTTCGCATTTTTATCAGCTATGCAAGGTGTAGTAACCAAATTCGATAATTTAGTTCGCCATTTCCATAAAGAAAATGTGAATTTATATTGATTTACGCAAATGGGAACGGCGAAAGAATGCTTCACTATTCTGTCTATAATGAAGCATTTTTTCGCCGCTCCCATTAGCGTAGGGGAGAGTAGGCTACATTGAACCAGCGTCAACAGTGAACCACTTCAATTTTCTGAGAAATGACTGAGTGAAATTTTTTCTTATTTAATATATAAGTTAGTTTTACTGAAACAAACTATGTCCAAAAATTTCGGGCACGCAGGTTTATTATTTATAAAGAAAAACTAAAAAAAACTGTTTTTCACGTACAAAACAAAAAATTTTGTGGAAATATAATCAAGTTTTTTTTGAAATAGGAAGTTTTAAAAATTAGTAAACTTGTTATTTATTTCGCTTAGGGTGTCAACTTCAATATTCCGATGTGATTAAGAATTTTAACTCTTACATAAATTTACTATAAACCATTTTTGTTGTGAATGTCATGTGAATACAGTGAGTGCGGCATCATTGAACCACCCGAAAAAGCAAATAATTTTCAATTTTAAGAGTTGTAAAGTTGTCTGCTCTACAAATTAGTAAGAAAAATACTGGAAGACATGCTTTCATCATAATTGTGAACAAGATAAACTCAAACTGTCACTTTACCTACCTAACCTGACATCAAAATATATTAATCTCCTATATTAACAAATAATAACTCTTTAACAACAATTTTCTATTTTTTTTTAGTGAAAAATAATATTTTTTACAATGTGTAAGTGGAAATATTATGTTTGAAGTAAACCTTTTGGTCTGTTTACATTTCACAACTTGGATTTTTTTTATAAATGCGCTTTTAAAAATCTTACCACAAATATCTTTTAAAATCTGACAAGTGTTTAAATGTACTAATGTCTTTAGTACCTTTCCGTCATTTTGACATGAAGGAAAGACTATTTCGTATATAAGAGGGAAAGAATAAATAAGAACAATGAGAATTATTTTAATGTATAAATTTATATGAACCTTTTATTACAATTTCCAAATTGGTACTGACGACTTCATCAATCTTCTTTCAAGATACCCATTGTCTCAAGTATAGCGAGAGTAGGGATCCCTACTAAAAATCCCTGTATTAGATCTTGTAAAAGAAAATGCACACGTTCAGCAGCTGAACTTGTACACGTTCTGGTAAGAACATGTACAATTTCTTGTACCAGAATTTGGAACAAGTTCTTGTATTAGAACTTGTACAAGAAAATGTACGAGTACTTGTACAAGAAAATGTACAAGAACTTGTAAAAGTTCAAGTACAAGTATTTGTACATGAACACGTTCATGTTCTTGCACAAGTATATTTATAAATAATTTTTTTTTAGAAAATTGGATTAAGTAAATTAATAAATAAATTTTTTTTTTAAATTGGCATTTTAATAACTTATAAGCATTAAGACTTTCCACTTTAGGCAAGCCAAAAACTATTGCGCAGCTCTAAAAGCTTATAAAAACTACTGCGCAGCCTTTAATGTTTTTAATTTTTACAACTTAAAAATAATGTTTAAAGAAAATGTACAAGTACTTGCACATGAACCCGTACAAGATCTTGTACAAGATCTTGTACAAAATCTTGTACGGGTTCATGTGCAAGTTTATTTTCTTGTACAAGTACTCGTACATTTTCTTGTACAAGTTCTAATACAAGAACTTGTTCCAAATCCTGGTACAAGAAATTGTACATGTTCTTACCAGAACTCGTACAAGTTCAGCTGCTGAACGTGTGCATTTTCTTGTACAAGATCTTATACAGGAATTTTTAGTAGGGGATAAACTAAACAAATTTTGGAACACGTGCATTCGCCGAAGTTACTTATCTTGTTTAGAAAAATGAAACTTATAAATATATCGTATTGAGTATAATATAGAATAACGTCTTATAAAATTAGATTTAATACATTATGGTTAAAGATTAATTTAATTAAATGAAAAAGTTAACAAATAATAGAATATAATTAATAATCATCATGAAATATTATATAAAAAATACAATGATTATTTTAATAGATTACTACATATATAGTGATTAAACACAACTTTTGCTATTTTTTATAATAAAAATTAATAATAATAAATTTAATTCTTCATGCTTTAAACATTTTTTGTATTAATAATTTTTAAAGAGTTGAAAGTACATTCGCACTGTCATTCTATTGCAAAATGCGTTCGGCTCGGTGCAGGTTTCATCCCGCCAAACACCCGGCGTTGTACTGGCATTTGTCCGTCTAGCAACCAGCGCGGGCCAAATTATATTCTTTATTAAAAATTAAAATAAAAGAAACTTTTAATTAACTATATGCAAGGTGAATGTTAATTAATATTTAATATTTCTTTCAAATTAATTACATTCATCTTTTTCTCTTTTTTAAAAACATTTATAAAGTATAAATGAAACGCAGTAAGTTACAAATGTTTATTTTAGTTAATTTTGTATTGATTTCGAATAGTTATAAAGTGAAGTGTTCAACTAATTATTCCTAAATAATAAAATAAAGATAAATATTAAAAACATTGAAGATTACACGGAAAAAATTAATTTAGTACATTTTACGAAACTAATTTTGGAATAGCGGATACGGAGAGGAGTTTAGTATAAGATAAAACAGAATCAATAGTAATATATGATGACTGCGTTTCTCGAAAACTCAAAAAAATTCTATGGAATTCACAAATGATCGGTTGGACGTTCTAATTCAAGAGTTTTGTAAAATGTTTAGCCTGAAGCGCATGCGCCACGGAAAAAAATATTCACGGAGAAAAAAACGAATAAAGCAGAAAAAAGAATTTCTTAATGTACCAATGAGCTCTCAAGACCATTTTTTCTCGTCTTCTATAGGAGATAGATGATTGGTTCGACACATGTGACTGCACTCTACAACGCAATGGTTCGCTTGGATTGGCTTATTTTATTCTGACACTAACTTAACGGAAATACGCATACATATAAACGAATTCTGACGCAACGCACATACAATATAACTCGCACTTGTAGATGAAAGAATTGAGTTTCTTTATATACTAACTGAGGAGATTAAAACTGCGCTTGTGAGAAATGTCAATATACTGAATATTAATTTTAAAAAAAATCATTTTTTTAAAAGTTATACAAAATATTTTATGGTTTTTAAAATAACATTTTTTGATTATAATTAGTTATAAAATCTCTATAAAATTTTTCAATTTTTAGAAAATAATTTTATTCTTAATTTTAAATTATAAATAAATTGACAAAAAATTTTCAAAATTAAATTCAAACTCAAAAAATGTTTATATTAAATTGTCTAAAATTTGAAGTAATAACAGTTAAAACTTGAGAAATTAATATATATATTGTCATCGGTAAATATTATGATAAACTATAAAATTTATTGGAATGTAAATTAAAAGAAATTAATAATAATTAAAAGTTTGGATTACAAAAGCACATAAAAAATGTTACGAATTTGGAACAATGAAATGTGAAATACGTAAAAGAAAACAATTATCCAAATGTTACCGGCAGGTAAAGCAGTTCTCTTTTTCCTTCCACATATTATCTCTATATACAGCAGACAAGTTAATACCGACGCGACGAGACAAGCTTCAACATATCTATTTATAACGCGACTTTTGGTACACCCCGTATAGAATTTTACGAAACTTTGTGTTCGAGAATTCACGATAGACAGCGAAGTGGAAACTCAAACCACGCGTTTTTAGATTGCACGAAACATTTTTACCATTTTCTGATAAAATGTTCACCAGAAAATACGAAACATTTCTACATTCAAGCTTGTTTTATAAATTACAACACTGGTTGCAGTTTCTCGACAATTGTTCTGCTTAAAGTAGTGAAAGTTTCTGGGTTTTTGAAAAACTTCGTCAAGGAATCTTAAATATCCGCTAGTGCGAAATTAGTTTCGTAAAATCTGCTGAACTTATTTTTTCCGTGTAGATAAAAATATAATAAAACTTTTAATTTATTTGCATAATATAAATAAAATGCAAAAATATTGAAAAATATTTGAGTAAAAATTATTATTCACTTTATTTATAAGTTGTTGTTTAGCGGTATTGTATATTGGCGTTGTTTTGCTCACATCCGCAAGCGAGCGAATAGCGTAGTGGTTAGCGTATTAGACTTCGGTGCGTAGATTAGGATAGGCTTGGGCTTCGTATCCCACTGCGAGCGTTTAGAATTTTAATGTGTAAAAAAATGTAAAATGTGTAAAAAATGCTTCAAATGATCTATAAATAAATGTTAATTAACATGCACCATGCATAGTTAATTAAATATTTTTTTTTCTTTTTTCAATAGAGAATATAATTTGGCCCGCGTCGCTTGCTAGGCGGACGAATGCTAGTAGAAAGTCATCTTTCGGAACAAAATTTGGCCCGTCCTGGTCAGCCCTATCCGTCTCCCACAATTTGTTTGGAAAATATATGACCACCACTTGAGTAGTGATAGCATTTATCGCCAGTTGGCGTTGCTGCGCATCGGCCTTAGTTTATCACAGTATTGTATACAAAAATTATTAATTTATTTATTTTTTAAAATTGTTTGATATTTTTAATGGCCAATATTAGTGTTAAAGGTACAAAAAGCCATTTATAAAAAGTTAATTATTTTACTGGAGTGAAGAATAAAGTGTGAAATTTATAAACTTTAAAAAATGCACAACACCTGTCATTATTTGTTTTGTTGTTATTATATCTTTTATATAGACTATACAAGTGCGTTTGTATTTATTTTAGTTTTGGTTTATTATTTTTAAGTAGATTTATTTGGATTCATTTTTATTCAAGTGTTTTTACAAACAATTAAATTATATCTCATAATATAAGTGTGACAAGTGTCATTGTCCCATATAGTTCACATATGTGTATTAATTTTAGGTTATATGCGAAATAAAATGAGTAAAATACTAAATAGACAGTGAATCTTTGTGCAAATTGTTGAAAAAATCATATACCGTGCATTTACAAAATATTTGAATTAATAATTATAAATAATAAGCAGCCTGTCACAGAAAGATATAAGATATACATATCACACTGCACTGACAGGGATTATTACATGATTCTAAAAATTTTTAATAAAGAGAAATTTACTTTTATTTTTCAGTTACTTTTATCAATTTTATTACAGTTATTCAAAAAAATTTGTTCTTAAAATATTGTCAATCAAATACAGTATAGTGTGATATTTTCTAGGCTTACAGTTAAAATTTGAAAATATTGAGTCTGAACCTTTTACAACATTTATGCTTTATTTTTAGGTAAATTTAATTTCAAATCGTGTTTTAGTTTACTATTATAAAAGTATTTTTGAAAAAGAATTACTAGTATTTGTTTAATTAATTTATAATAATTATAAATTAATTAGTACAGCTATAACTAATATGCGTTTTATTACTTTTGTTTATCTTTTCGAAATGTCATTAATTTTATTTTAAAGTCTGTTAAATTCTTATTATATTATTTAATTATTGTATTATTAAATTTATAGTGTAAAATTGCCATTTTTTGAATCAAAATCTTTTTATTTAAACAATTTTCTTGTATGTTTATTATTAATATCAACGAAAAGGACAGGCCGAAGCGCAGCGGCGCAGTGTGGTGGTAGAAGTTAGTACTACTCAAGTAGTGGTCATATATTTGCCGAGACGTCCTATAGAAAATTGAGAGAGTCGGACAGGGCTGGTCCTGGTTGCCAGACGGACGAATGCCGGTACAACGCCGGTTGTTCGGCACATTGTCAGGTTCCAGTACAATGTCTGCACCGCACCACTCCGGTTGTCAGGCGGACCCATGCCAGTACAGTCTTACCGACGTCTGTACAGGCGCGGTACCCTGCCAGTGGGAAATTTCCGCCTGGGATAGTGACATTTACATACCAGCATACCTATTTAAATTTAAAAACTTAATATTTCATAATCTTTTTATGTACTTACATACATGTCTTATATCATATGGTAAATCAAACAATTACGCATAAGCGTAATGTTAAATATATTTTTGTTATGTCTGGCCAAACGCTAACAAAACTTGTTGACTATTCTTGAAGAAATTTAAAATTAATTTCCATCTATAGAATAACAAAAATTTGTGTTAACAATTTAACAAACAAAAATTGGTTTTTGTACTTACTTTTGAATAAAATTAACTATAATAATCTTTGTATTTTCATTTTTTTGTTTTTTGTTCAGTTTTGATAGGTTGTATTATATTATATTTTTTAATTTTATAATTAATCAAAAATTTGAATTTCCATTCGTAACGCTGAATCTTCATATTTGTGCAAATTTTCTTTTGTTCGAAATTTAATTGTCTAAAATTTTTAAAACGTCTAATTTCCATTTAACTGAATTTATTGCAAATGTCGCCGGACAAATAGTCGATAGAAATATTTCAATTTGAATTTTAAAATCGTCTAATCAGACATCACTATGCTATTATTATTATGATTGGTCAAGTTCAAAATTCGTGCCGAAACATTTCTACCAATTTCTTAAAATAATTATTATCTGATAATTATACACCCCATACATATCTTGCCTTTTCTTGCACCATTGTAAGTTAACTCTTCAATGAGTTTAGTATTTAAATGAATGAGGTTATTGTAAATTGATCACACGCCTAATTGCTTAATGCGTAAATATTTATTTATCGTGAAAATTGTGAAAACAGTCGAGCGAGTATTTTTATTTTCCAAGAATGATATTCTTGTAATGACACATTCTTTCTTCATGTTCGGTGGCAATTCCTTTTTTAAACGAGTAGAAGAAATATAAAGGAATATAATAAATTATTTTAACCAAAGTAGCACCTAATGTTATTTAAAAAATATCATGGTAATATTACATTTTTGCCTCTATGCTATATTTAGGTAATTTTATTTTGGATAAAAAATTTTACACTTTTACTTTAAAGTAACACCACTACACGGAAAAACTTTGAATACCAATTGCTGTTAAACTCACAATGTATTGTTAGTAGATTGACTACTAAAGTGGGGAAAAAGTGACCAAAAGACGAAATTTCTTATTTAATAGAAGTTTCGATAATAATACATGTTCTCTTTTTTTTCAATATTTAATAGTCAAGTTAAGAGAAACTCGTTTATGATGTACGAGAAAAAAAAGTTATTGAAAAAGTGAATGTCGAAATTTTATTTTCTATATTCGTAAGAATGATATTTTCTTCGCGCTGCGTTTACAATTTAGTAGTCAAACTATCAGAACTGCACGCATACAAACGAGTACCGCTGTTCGTGTAGTCACACATAACCACCTTAACTCATATACATGTGTTCGAGTTAAATGGCCGCCGTCATTCCACCTGGTTCTCTTTTATCAGTAAATGTGAGGTTATGTTTGAACAAGTCTTTTAAATTTGAACAAAATGTTTATATATTTCATTGTCACCGATATTATTGACCTGCTTTAATATTTTTCTCAGTGTAATTATTTTTTTAATTAAATTAAATAATTAAATAAACAATTTTACGAAATAATAATGACATTATATTTTATTTTTCTATATGTCAAACATTTTTATAATTTATTACAAGAATCCTGTTTGATGAAAATTAATTCTGTTCATTTCAAAAATAGACCTTATTAATTTTAAGTAATTAATTGATTTTATCAATTTTGTATAACAAACAAATATTATTTAAAACGGCATTCAACATATGCATACAAATTTTCTCCCAAGTGGAAATACAATTGTTGGATTAGTATATAAGAACACTGACTTATTTTCTCTATATGAATTGTATATGCGTTCCGTCGATTACAGTGTGCGTTACTTTATCTGTATGTTAGGGAATTAGATTAGGTTGCATTAAAATTAAGTTATCAATCGACATTAGGTAAAATAGATTTCTTCCTTACTCAATAATTATAAGTGGCGACATTCTGTATAACTGTCACTGACATTCGACATTGTTTTTTTAGCGAAATCGTGAATTTTTAATGTTGATCAACTGACTACTAAATTTTCAAACTCTTTTTCTGTGTTTAATAGTCAGACTACGAAATATTGATACCGTCGCAGTTTTTCCCCACTTTAGTAGTCAATTTACTAAGAACACATGGTGAGTTTAACAGAAACTAGTATACAAAGTTTCTCCGTGTATTGTTCAGTAATTTAGTACTTCGAGTAGTAGGTACTTAATCCTTGGGAATTGATTTAGAAAAAAACCGCTGCCAAGTTGCACATTTTTATAATTTTGGTGTTCATTTCATGAACACTTTGCTTCCTCATGGAAATAATAATAATTGAAATATATAATATAAGAATTACTTTTTATAAAAGGGTTAAAAATCATTAAATCTTGGTTCACGAAATGTGTTTTTATATATTCTATAAGATGGTAATAATAGTTTAATAATTACACATAAGTTAATAAACAAGAATGTTGAAAAAATGATATTTTCCACAATTTTTGATTTTTCAAATACCAATAATTTCATAATTTCTGCCTAAATCACCCAAGTGCGAAATTAAAAACGGCCCAAAACTGGCCCAGTGACGGCATAGTCAGTGCCTACTCTTGGCAGACAATAGTGGCCCGACTGTCGGGAGGTTAACCGCGGTAGGCCGTCGGCAGCCAATCATCGGCCGATTCTCGGTAAACATTAATGGCCCATTATTGGCTGCCATTACTCCCCAGTGTTGAAAAAATTAAAAAAAAATATATTTTTTATTTAATTAACTAATTAATTCATAATATTTATACAGTTTATTTCCCTAAATTAATCGCAAACTTACAAATATTTGAAAAATTCTTACCGCTCGCGGGGATCGATACCTGAACCTGACGCACCACAGCCTAACACTCTGACCACTCTGCTACTCTGACGTGAAGTCGATAATGCAAAAGGGTTCTTATAAGCTACACTACACTGGCCGATACTGTGCCATTATTGGGCTGAGCTACGTCCCAATATTGGCAATTATAACTTGCCATCATAGATACAAAATGATAGACATTAATGTGCCATTATTGAGCCAAGCTACGCCCCAATTCTGGCAATTACAATTTGTCATCAAAGATACAAAATGTTTGCCATTAAAGTGCCACTAATGTGTCATTAATGGGCCGATCTTCGTCACATCACTGGCAATTGAATTTTTCCTTTATAAAATATTTATCAACTTTGCCAATAATGTGCCGTTATTGGGCCAAGCTACGTCCCAATTCTGGCAATTATAATTTGCCATCAAAGATACAAAATTTTTGCCATTAAAGTGCCATTAATGGGCCGATGGTCGGTACATCACTGGCAATTGCTTTTTGCCATTAAAGATTGATCAACTTTGCCATGAATGTGCCATTATTGGGCCGAGAGCTGGCCCAGTCTTAAAAAATTTGAAAATCTGACCATCGGCGCCATCATTGGCCCATCAATGGGACGTTTTGAACACCAGTAATGGCCCAGTAACTACTGCCAATTCTCGGCAGACATTACTAGACCAATGATGGGCCGTTTTTGCAGTCTTGGCATTTCGCACTTGGGCAGGTTAAAAAATAGGTCAATCAAAGCCTTTTTTAATGCTCTTCAAGTTGGTAATAATTTTTTGAAGTTACTTTTACATAATTTAAAAAAAAATTTTATAAAAGTCTTATTTTTCAAAATTTTACATTTTTAAAAGTTTAATATTTCCGGTTAATATGGACGAAAAATGTTCAATTAGGGCTCAAAAGATGCGTGTGAAAAAACTCTACAAAACTAAAGAAAAAGATTTATAAGTGTCCTAACATTTTTTTAAGTTATGTCCAAAAAACGTTTTTTTACAAAATGAAAAATGCAAAAAAAAATAGTTAAACTTCATGAATCATGCTGAAAATACTCTCATTTTATGTCCCCCGGGGAGACCTACAATTAAAAAAAAATTGAGGCCTTTAGCTCTTTCTCGTTCTGAGATATTGAGGCAAATGTAATGTTAGTACACACACATACACACACACACATCGGGACAAATTTTTAAAATCCGTTTTTTGGACTTCGGAGGTCAAAATACGTCGAAATTTTTTTTTATTTATTTAGAACATTTATACGGGGAGTTCCTGTGCATATATAAAGTACTAAAGTATTAGGCATAAAAAAAATATTTACAAATATGTCAAAAAATGGCAATCCAAAATTTTGCTATTACAAAGCTTGCTTTATAAGGAAACAATATTTAGGGACAGTAGGATAACACGAGTAGAGATAACTGAGTATAGGGGGTTTCTGAGATAGCCCAAGTGCGAAATGCCAAGACTGCAAATACGGCCCATCATTGGTGCAGTAATGTCTGCCGAGAATTGGCAGTAGTTCCTGGGCCATTATTGGTGTTCAAAACGTCCCATTACTGGGCCAATGATGGCGCCGATGGTCAGAATTTCAAATTTTTTAAGACTGGGCCAGCTCTCGGCCCAATAATGGCACATTCATGGCAAAGTTGATCAATCTTTAATGGCAAAAGACAAGTGCCAGTGATGTGCCGACCATCGGCCCAGTAATAACTCATTATTGGCACTTTAATGGCAAAAAATTTGTATCGTTCATGGCAAATTACAATTACCAGTATTGGGGAGTAGCTTGGCTCAATAACGGCACAATATTGGCAAAGTTGATCAATCTTTAATGGCAAAATTCAATTGCCAGTGATATCACGAAGATCGGCCCATTAATGTCACTTTCATGGCAAACATTTTGTATCTTTGATGGCAAATTATAATTGCCAGTATTGGGGCGTAGCTTGGCCCAATAACGGCACATTCACGGCAAAGTTGATCAATCTTTAATGGCAAAAGACAATTGACAGTGATGTGACGAAGATCGGCCCATTAAAGGTACATTAATGGCATTTTAATTTGGTAAAATTTTTTATAAGAATTTAATTTTAAGAAACATTCAGTTATTCAATAAATTATTTATTTTGTATTTAAATAATTGAATAAGCTTGAAAAGGATTTAAATTAAAATATTCGAAACTTTGAATTTTCTATTTTTTTTACTGTCAATTTTAAAGAATTAATTTTTTTGAAAAAGTTTAATTAAGTATTAATTTTAAAAAAAAGTTATTAATGTTTTCAAATAATTTTACGATTAAATAAATTTGTAAATAAATGTAACAGAAACCTTTTTTTGAGTAAAATTTTTATTTTGTTATCTAAAAATAAAGAAATTTTCAATTTATTCAATAAATTATTTATTTTTGCATTTAAATAATTAAATTCTCGTAGAATTTTGTAGTAAAAATTGATTTCAAAATGGATTCTACCCAATGGGAAATGCCAGTGTAGTGCCGATGTTCACCACTGGCTTAGTACTCAGACGATTGTTCGGCGTAGTCTAGCCGAGCCTCGACAATTAGTGCTGGCGCAGTACAGAATTTTTGTTTCGCCAAAGCTTGGACAAGCCACGGCGGCAAGTGCTGGCTGAGTATAGAAAAATTGTTCACAACGCTCTTTGCCAACATTGCTTTTTTGACATAAACTTGAAAAAAATTATAAAAAAAGTTTATAAATGTTTATAAATATAAATTTATTGAAAAAAATTAATATTTTGCTTTTCAGTTGTTCATTTTTTATTCTTATTAAATTTAATAATAACAATTTAACACAATTGTCTAATTTTGTAAATAATAAATTATTTAAACAAATTAAAATTATAAACAAAATTTAAACTTTAATCTCAATAATAATTTGGTTCCTATTAAAATACTATTATACTTCTTACTGTGAATAAAAAATTATAATAAGTAAAGTAATTTAATTTTTAAAAATTTAGTTTAATTTATTTTATTTCAATTTATTATTTCTAACGTATCCCTATTTTTTTCTCATCTTTGACTCAATAATTGTATGTCTGAATGATACTGAGATATTAATACTTTACTGTACACATGTGTCGTTAGCATAGTGGTTAGAGCGTTAGTCTGTTAGTCCGTAGGTCGTAGGTTCGATTCCCCTCGTCAGCAATTTTGTTTATTTTCATAGGTTTGCGATATTTCTAGATTCTAATCGTTAGGTACTAAAATATAAAAATCTAATGCACACTTACTGTAATTGTTTATTATTTAATTTTTAAATGTTATAAACAATTTTTTTCTACTTCCTTTACTATATCCATTGTTAGTCTCCATCTTTAATACAATTTCTTTAAGAAGAGAAATATTTTACGAATAATAACTATTTATTAATATTATTTAACATTTTGTTGTTAAATTATTTATAATTATGAATTTACGACTAATTAATAACAATACGGCATTTATTGCGGCAATATTCTTAGCCAGCACTGGTCTAGTGCTGCGCCAGCGCTGTCTGGCAGCACTGACAGACAGTACTTCGGCAGCGCCAGACGGCGTTATCATCCCAGTGCCATGCCAGTGCTGGCTCTCAGCCTTGCCGCCAGTGCTGCCAGTGCTGGCGCAGTACTACGCCAGTTGTAAATTTCCCATTGGGTAGTCAAGTTTTTAGATAAAAATTAAATATTAAAAACATAGCATGAATTTTGATATTAAAATTTTTTTAAATTCAATTGCCAATGATGTGACGAAGATTGGCCCATTAAAGGCACATTAATGGCACTTTAATGGCAAAAATGTTGTATCTTTAATGGCAAAATATAATTGACAGAATTGGGGCGTTGCTTGGCCCAATAATGGCACATTCACGGCAAAGTTGATCAATCTTTAATGGTAAAAGACAATTGTCAGTGATGTGACGAAGATCGGCTCATTAATGGCTCATTATTGGCACTTTAATGGCAAAAAATTTGTATCTTTCATGGCAAATTATAATTGCCTGTATTGGGATGTAGCTCGGCTCAATAACGGCACAATATTGGTAAAGTTGATCAATCTTTAATGGCAAAATTCAATTGCCAGTGATGTGACGAAGATCGGTCCATTAATGGCTCATTAGTATCACTTTAATGGCAAAAAATTTTGTATCTATGATGGCAAATTATAATTGCCAATATTGGGACGTAGCTCGGCCCAATAATGGCACAGTATCGGCCAGTGTAGTGTACCTTATTAGAACCCTTTTGCTTCCTCGACTTCAAGTCAGAGTAGCAGAGTAGTCAGAGTGTTAGGCTGTGGTGCGTCAGGTTCAGGTATCGATCCCCGCGAGAGGTAAGAATTTTTCAAATATTTGTAGGATTGCGTTTAATTTAGGGAAATAAGCCTTATAAATTAATTAGTTAATTGAATAAAAAAAATTTATTTTTATTTTTTTCTAATTTTGTCAACTCTGGGGGAGTAATGGCAGCCAATATTGGGCCATTAATGTCTGTTGAGATCTGGCTGCCAATAATGGGCCATTAATGTCTGCCGAGATCTGGCTGCCGACGTCCAACCGCTGTTAACACCACAAGAGTCGGCGCAAAGTCGGGCCAATATTGTCTGCCAAGTCTCGATGCCAGCTTTGCGAATACTGGGCCGCGTTGGTTTTCGCACTTGGGAGCTGATTAGAGACGCATGCTTATTCCCGAAATATTTTTTGACTAAATAGGTATTTGATATAAAACTACTTAACTTAAAATTCACATAATATGCACATTATTTGACATAAATTTCATTGTACACAAAAACCATTTAACATAAATATCATTTGTCATAGAATTCATTAAACAGAAATATTATGTTACATAAAACTCAGATAACTTAATTCCCATTTGATATAAAAATTATGTAACAAAAATTTTTATTGACATAAAAATCATTTAACATAAATTTCTTTTGACATAAAATTCATTTAACGTAAATTTTATTTGTTATAAAATTCATTTGACATCAATTTCATTTGGCATGAATGTCATTTAACGTAATTCTTATTTGACATAAATATCATTAGACATAAAATTAGCTTGACATAAATTTCATTTGACGTGAATATCATTTAACATAATTATTATTTAACGTAAAATTAAATTTATATAAATTTCATTAAGCATAAATTCCATTTAACATAATTCTCATTTGGCATAAAATTTACTTGACATAAATTTCATTTGGTACACGGAGAAAAATAAATAGTAATAATTATACTATTTTCGATGAAAAATTACTACTTTTAAGTAGTAATTTTGAAACTGCTCGAAAAATAGTAACTTTTGCTTTGTATTCAAACGATTTTTACTTTTTTGAAAAAGTATAATTTACTTCAAGGAATCTAAATTTTATTAAAAGCCGAGTAATATTTAAAATGTCCCGAGCAATTAATACTCTGAGCGAAGCAATTTTTATTACGAATCAGAGCAATTATTACTATTTCGGTAAAGATTTTTACTCGTAAAAGTAGTAATCCGTACCCACACAATGACGCGCCTCACACCGACGGGCGAAACGAATGCCGGCGCGCCTGCGCGTCTGTCCACGCCGTGACGAAAAAAAATGCTGGTGTGGAGAGCTATATTGTCTCGTTTTATTTTAATAAATTAAAATAAAATAATCAGTGCGTTCAAAAAATATTTTTTCAAGTAATTAACACTCTGCATGTGTATTATTATTCATTATTCATAAGTTTTACTTTTTTTTCACATTCTTACTTACAATTAACAACTTAACATATCGGAAAATCTTAACATCTATACAGTTTCGAACCCTACCTAACTTATATCTAACGCAACCTAAAATCGCACGCATTTATACTAAGCCTCTCGGCTACGCAATCGCTATGGAGAAAATTTCATGTTACCCGCATATATCTCTTTTCGATAAAGTGAATCATAAATTATATTTATTTAGATAAGTTACTGAATTAAAATATAAACATTTATAATAATAATAATAATAATAAACAGTATTATTAATTTAAAATTACTTATTTTAATTATTAAATTATTAGATTATAATGTTAATGATTTTATTTATTTATATATTTTTTATTAATTAATTAGTAATTCATTAAAAATTAATTAACTAATTATTAAGTGATTATACATGAATTGCATACTTTGGAAATTGATAAATAATTAAAATGCATATAGCAATTAATGATCGCACCACTGATATAAACAAAATTGTCCAAATAACTGAACCGTGTTACACGTGCTTCTTGTAACCTAGAAATGTTGGATCACTTTGACGTCAGGTTACGGTCGCTGCGCATGACAGTAGTGACGTGATCACACACATAGGTGTGTAACAGTAGTGGTACGGATTACTACTTTTACGAGTAAAAAGTTTGTTCTGCAATAGTAAAAGTTGCTTCTTGCAGAAGCAATCTTTATTTTCCGCAGTATTAATTATTAGAATTTCTACAAGTAATATTTACAACATATCGAATGTAAAAAGTAATACAAAATTTAATAAAATTTACAATGACGATGTAAAAATTAAAATTCTTAAAGCAATTTTTAAACGTGACTACTGTAATAATTACTATTAGTAATTTTTACTACCAGAAATAGTAATTTTTACTTCATGCGAAGTACATTTTACTATGAATAGTAATTTTTAATATAAAAGTAGAATTATTACTATTCCATAGGAACTTTTACTAGAAACTCAGCACCATTTTTCTCCGTGTATAAATCCCATTTAACATAATTTTCATTTGACATAAAGTTCACTTGATACAAATTTCATTTGACGGATAACTTATTACACATAATTCTCATTTGACATAAAATTCAGTTGTCATAGATTTTATTTTGCATACAGATCATTTGACATGGAAATATAGGCGCGAATTTCAAAATTGTCGAATTACAATGTTGTTGATAATATCTAATTGGTTACTTTTATAATTCGCGCCGATATTGTTATGTAAAATGTAATTTGTGTAAAATGATTTTTTGTCAAATGAGAATTTTGTAGAATAACTTTTATGACAAATGAGAATTGTGTTAAATGTCTTTTATGTTAAATGAACTTTACGTCAAATGAAAATTATTTTAAATGGGATTTATACCAAATGAAATTTATGTCAAGTAAATTTTATGCCAAATGAGAATTATGTTAATTGGAATTTATGCTAAATGGAATTTATATAAATTTAATTTTACGTTAAATAATAATTATGTTAAATGATATTCACGTCAAATGAAATTTATGTCAAGCTAATTTTATGTCTAATGATATTTATGTCAAATGAGTATTACGTTAAATGAAATTTATGCCAAATGAAATTGATGTCAAATGAATTTTATAACAAATAAAATTTACGTTAAATGAATTTTATGTCAAAAGAAATTTATGTTAAATGATTTTTATGTCAATAGAAATTTATGTTACATAATTTTTATGTCAAATGGGAATTAAGATATCTGAGTTTTATGTAACATAATATTTCTGTTTAATGAATTCTATGACAAATGATATTTATGTTAATTGGTTTTTGTGTGCAATGAAATTTATGTCAAATAATGTGCATATTATGTGAATTTTAAGTTAGATAGTTTTATATCAAATAACTATTTGGTAAAAAAAGATTTCGGGAATAATCATGCGTTTCGCTGATTACGAATCTGAAGTCAGTTTACAAAAACTCAAAATGGCGTCATTTTTTAAAACTTTAAAATGGGGGATCCAATATAGCGGATCAATATTTAAAAAGTTAATGGATTTTCATAAAAATTAGTTATAGGGGGTTTTTGAGGTCGCTGATTGCGAATCTGAAGTCAGTTTTCAAAAATTCAAAATGTCGGATCTAATATGGCAGATGCATTTAATGTCAGTAAAATGTCACTTCAGGTAATAGCCTATAACGTTATTATTTTATGAATACACCTGATTGGTCAAAATCATGGAAGTTTATTTCGAATTGTTTATTTGAAAAACTTAATTATATTTTTTATTTAATAATAATTAGGTATTAATTTAATAATCAATTACACAGCCACACAAAAAAAAATTTTTGTTCTGATCTGGAGGTCTCACTAGGTACCTATCCTTATGTTTTTGGGTCGCTTAATCCGAATCCAAGGTCTATTTATCCCCATCAGATCAGGGTTTTGACATAACCCCAAAAAACCAATATGAAGGACACCTTTTAAAAAAATATATCGGATTCGTTTGAAACTCGTTACTCGGGAGTTTTCGGTATTGCTGATTACGAATTTAAAGTCAGTTTTTAAAAATTTAAAATGGCAGATCCAATATGGCGGACACCTTTTGGAAAAATTCATCGGATTCGCTTAAAATTTATTACTCAGGGATTATAGAAGTCGCTGACTACGAATTTGAAGTTAGTTTTTAAAAATTAAAAATAACGGATCCAATATGGCGGACCCTATTTTGAAAAACTGACCAGATTTGCTTGAATCTTATTAGTCGGGGGGTTTTCAGGGTCGCTGAATCCGAATTAAATGACATATACGTCTACACCGAAAAAATGTAAATCTGAATTTAAGAATACCATCTTGGCTCCTATTTAAGAATATTGTATACTTAAATTAAGTATATACTATTTTTAAAATACGAATATATTCTTAATATTAGAAAAATAATTTTAAGAGGAATATATACTTAAAATATATTTGTGATATTAAGTATATATTCTTATCTTAAAAATAGTATATATACTTAATATACAAATGTATATTATGTATTACAACATGTATACTTAAGTATACATGTTGTATACTTAAGTATACAACATTCTTAAATAGGAGCCAAGATGGTATTCTTAAATTCAGATTTACGTTTTTTTCGGTGTACATATTAAGTCAAATGTTATTGGAGTTGTGAGATTTTTAGAATATGATATAGTATTCGTAATCAGTGACCAGAAAAACTCTTAGATCCTAAGTTTCAAAAAAATATGAATTTATTTTTAGAATGTGTCTGTCATATTGGTCCGTCCTTTAGAATTTTTGAAAACTGACTTCAAATTCAAAATCAGCAGCATCGAAAACCCCCGAGTAGCGAGTTTTAAGCGAATCCGATGAATTTTACAAAAAAGTGGCCGCCATGTTGGATCCACAATTTTGAATTTTTGAAAACTGACTTCAAATTCGTAATTAGCGACACCGAAAACCCCCGAGTTTCAAGAGAATCCGATAAATTTTTCCAAAAGGTTTCCGCCATATTGGTTTTTTGGGGTTATGTCAAAACCCTGATCTGATGGGGTTAAATGGACCTCGGATTCGGATTCAACGACCCAATAAACATAAGGTACACCTTGTGAGACCTCCAGATCAGAACCAAAAGAATTTTTTGTGTTGCTGTGTTATATGAATAATTTTTACTATGGAAAAATTTTACTTCATATTATAATATGTATTAATTATAATACACATTTAGCTTTAAATCTGTCAAATATAAAAACATACTGCGCAGCTGTTAATTCCGCAGAATTCTATTGCGCATCTAGAAAGTTTTCGCTAGCTTGCATAAACATTAATTTAAATAAAACAAAAATTAAAAAATCGACTCTCACAGATCTCTTTAGAATTTAGTTCTGCGTTAGAGGAAAAAAAAATTTTAATTTGGATCACAATTGCGGTCTGAAACTCAATTTGAACCAAATTTTGTCATTTTGCCCCACTGTGGAGCGTAAGCAAACATGCGATTTTCAAAAGGTACCATCCGTACCTTGTCTGCTCGTTTATAATATTTATATAAGGTTTGAGACATTTGAAATAAAAATGGTTTGATATGTATTTTTAGGTGGTTACATCACTATGCCCAGTCACTTGGATTATTATGGTAGTGGAGGTCCTGGTCCAGGGGGCGGAATGTTACCGGGGGCTGGAGTTGTAATGCAATCGATGGATGATAGTATGCAGGGAATGCCGATGCAACCAGGAAGGCCGTTAAGTGTTTGCTCGGTAAGCTCATGCAGTGCTAATGGTCAGTCCCACGGACAACCAAAAGGTATCAGCAGCTCGTACTCCAATTGCGGCAGCAATGGCTCCTCCGTGCTTATGTCTGACGAGGTTCTCATGTCGCTTTCCGTTCGTGAGTTGAATAAACGTCTTCAGGGGTACCCAAGGGATGAGGTGAGTACCTAGATTTTTTCATTTTTCATTAATTTTATTCTTTTCTTTAATTATTATTACTATCTTACCTTTCATATAATCTTAATAATGATGATTATGATGTTAATTAAAATAATAATAATAATTAATAACATTCATTTATTCCCGTGTGGAAAAATATTGTGGCAGTCTAGAGTCCAATGATTTTTAATTAACATGGCGCCTAATGGCGTCGCGTCGTTTGGCGTCGTTAGATCAGTCAGCGTATGGTGCATTTTCTTTGTGAATTTTAGTATTCGTTGTGGTTTCTGTTTTATGTAAATAATAATGTGCTATGTTGTTGCTGTTTTCTGTATAATTTAATTTTAAATGTGCACTGAAAAAAATAGATTTTGATGTGTTTTTATGTGTTTTGACTAGTCGGCTGAAGCTAGCAGTCGTACTCAACATCAATGTTTAGGCGTCATCTACAAATATGCCTCTCCTTCAAATTTAGTAATACTTAATGATTTAAAAAACCATCGAATATTGTTATTTGAGAATAAATTGTACACTAAATAGCAAATTTAGTAAGTTTTTATTTATTAATTTCATTAATTAGTGGTTGACGCCTAAAAATTGGTGCTGAGTACGACTGCTAGTTTCATCCGGCTGTTTTGATTTGCAGTAAATTTTATTTTACAAAAAGACTACTATATCTCCAATGCCAAAGATTGAGAGGGACACAAAGCCTTTCGCTTAAAGAAAGTTGAAGTGAAAAATACAGAAAATTAAAATATTTTTTTATACTTTTTATGTAAAAAAAAGTCATCAAAATTATTTCAAATATAATTAAGTTTTATCATTCTAAGAATAGTTGTCATATCATATAATGAGAAATTTTTAATAGACGTATAGATTAGAATTTACTAGCACTGCTGATCAGACCAGAAACGCTGGTCTATTCTAGACGATAGCGTGGAAGTTTCGTTTCAATTCTGAACAGCCGCTCGGCAGGGACTCAGTTCAACCTTTTCTGATTACCCAAAAATGATTCTACATTGCTGATTCTACAAACGAATATACTCCATTCGATATTACTCTCCCTAGACTGATTCTACACAGGGCGACTCTATATAATAATAATAAATAACACACATAACAAATGATCGATTCTCCGTTGACTGATTCTCCTCAAATAAACTCTCCAATAATAAATAAAAAATTTGTAACTCTCCACAGACCGACTCTACACGAACTAACTCTCCAAAATTGAGCACCTGGATCGTAGAAGGGCACGTAAATTTTTCTCGGCCGAAATCGAAATCCCCTGGACACTCAAAATTCAACTTCTGAATTTAGACATTTTAAATATACATCTTTATAGAAAATTTCATTGCGCATATTTTTTTCTTATGAAATTTTTTTCTATTTATTACCGTTTTCGAAATAATTGAGAAAAATTGATTTTTTGAAAACTGCAAATTTAATGACATTTTTCACTTCAACTCGCGATAATTCAGATGATTTTAAATATTTTTCAATAAACAAAAAAGAAAATACGTCTAAAGATATTCTACGAATGATAAAAAAGGAAAAAAGTTATTTTCTTTATAAACAAAAATGTTATTAATTTTTTTCTTTATTAATGTAAAAATCACGAACTACAATCTTCACGGCTCTCGTTTAACGGGCGAATTTTAAGTAACAAAGAACTTTCAGTGAGAAAGTTGTTCATTATGGACCAAAGAAGTTTTCTGGAAAATCACAGGGTTAATAATTTATAAGTGTTGAAATGGTGAATGTTTAAAGTTGATACTGTCCGAATGTGTATCACGCGTCACTCACCACAGGTGCTTGGGAGGCTTGGGAGTGTCGTTTCATAGGTTATGGACATCGCGCGTGCCACACGTTCGGACGGTATCAACTTTAAACATTCACCATTTCAACACTAATTAATTATTAACCCTGTGATTTTTCATAAAACTTCTTTGGTCCATAATGAACAACTTTCTCACTGAAAGTTCTTTGTTACTTAAAATTCGCCCGTTAAACGAGAGCCGTGAAGATTGTAGTTCGTGATTTTTACATTAATAAAGAATAAAATTAATAACAATTTTGCTTATAAAGAAAATACCTTTTTTCCTTTTTTATCATTCGTAGATTATCTTTATACGTATTTTCTTTTTTGGTACATTGAAAAATATTTAAAATCATCTGAATTATCGCGAGTTGAAGTGAAAAATGTCATTAAATTTGCAGTTTTCAAAAAATCAATTTTTCTCAATTATTTCGAAAACGGTAATAAATAGAAAAAAATTTCATAAGAAAAAAATATGCGCAATGAAATTTTCTATAAAGATGTATATTTAAAATGTCTAAATTCAGAAGTTGAATTTTGAGTGTCCAGGGGATTTCGATTTCGGCCGAGAAAAATTTACGTGCCCTTCTACGATCCAGGTGCTCAATTAATGAAAAATATTCTGACACTCCACAGACCGACTCTACACGAACTAACTCTCCAAAATTAATGAAAAATATTCTGATTCTCCACAGACCGACTCTACAGAAAGGGGCGCTAGCGATACTACACATTTGAACTCTACATTAATGAACTGTACACGTTCGATTGTATACTGTTGAATTGTATACAAATATGTAAATTTATCATTAAACTGCATACATTTCAACTCTACACAAATAATTTTTAATAATTTTATTTTTTTAATATGCTTGTTTGAATACAGTTAGATTCTACACTCTTTAATTTGATAAAATAATAACAAAAAATTCTACACCGTTAGATTCTATACAGTAGAATAATATATAAAATTGTACTGAATAGAATCTAACGGTGTAGAATTTTTTGTTATTATTTTATCAAATTAAAGAGTGTAGAATCTAACTGTATTTAAACAAGCATATTAAAAAAATAAAATTATTAAAAATTATTTGTGTAGAGTTAAAATTTATACAGTTTAAGAATAATATAATGCAAAAAATTGCTATGTACAATACAACTGTATACAATTAATCGTATTTTATCTTGTATACAATTTACCTGTATGCAGTTCAACAAATAAAATAATATTTTGCAGTATATAATTCTACTGTATAGAATCAAACTGTGTACAACTTTTCGATACAATTTTACCAAATTTAAGGCTATGTCCAAGTTGTGAAATGTAAACAAACCAAAAGGTCACTACACCAGCACTAAAAACGCAATTTTGCGACATCCAATTCTCCCACAAAAAATAACATTTTTACACTTTCTTTACGAAAATGATAAATTAGAGTATCAAAGTTTCCAAAAAAATCATTTTTGACTATGAGCAATAAAAAGCAATTAGTAAAATAACTAATTAAAATGACCTGTACACAGAAAAAACTTAGTCTCAAAATGAGTAGCGTACGCTACTCAAAATGAGTTGCAACAAAAATGAGACTCATTGTCTCATTTTGAGCTTAGATAAAAATTACTCATAATGAGACCAATCATATTCATTATGAGTATAAAAGATACATGGAAATTTTCATCAAATAATGAATAACCCAATAAAAATATAAAATATATTAATTAACTGTGCGTAAATGACGTAAAAAATATTATGTAATATTCATTTCACATATATTTTGTCTACAATTTTTTAATAAAGGCAAGCAAATTTTTAGGTTATAAATGTTTGTTGACATACCAGCAGGCCTGCATACCAGTAGTGCCAATCTGATTTCACACAACTTACTTCAATTAAATGGCGCTAAGTTTGAAAATTTATTCATCCTGTTATGTGTAATTTACTTTAATTAAGTTAATTTTTAATTAATAAATTGATTTTTAAATAAAAAGACATTAAAATATTTTCAAATTAATCAAAATTAATATTTTTCACAGTAAATATATATAAAATATCACAAAATGACAAAACTGCAAATGTTACCAACCCAACATTTTGAAAATGTTTATCGACAGGTAATACTCATTTTGAGCAACTTGAAGTTAGTAATTTGTTCAAATTGAGTAGTACTCAAAATGAGATGCAACAAAAATGAGACCAAGTTTTTTCTGTGTAAAACAGCATTTTTGACGCGTCGCGAAAAATAAACTGTTTGAGTACGATGAAGAAGTTCCATGTCAGCGATTGGACCTTCAACATGTGGAAAGGGAAATTTTTCCGTTTCCTCCTTAAAATTACAAGAGAAAGGGTAAAAACTTCTTCATCGTCCGTGCGGTTGATATAGTCAAACAGTTTAATTTTTCGCGACGTGAACTCTGCTGCTCGCTGCGCGCGCGCAGACCGTACCAAGGTTGAAAAAAATGAGAAAACCACTGAGTATCATTCAAAATCAAAACTAAGAATACATTGACAGCACCATGCGAAAATGCACATTTGGTTTTCGACTGAAACTTAGTTATTTTCTCATTTTTTCAGCTATGCAAGGTGTAGTTACCAAATTCGATACTTTAGTTCGCCATTTCCATAAAGAAAATGTGAATTTATATTGATTTACGCAAATGCGAACAGCGAAAAAATGCTTCATTATAGACCGAATAGTGAAGCATTTTTTCGCTGTTCCCATTTGCGTAAATAAATATAAATTCACATTTTCTTTATAGAAATGGTGAACTAACGTATCGAATTTGGTTACTAAACTTTGAATAACTGAAAAAATTAGAAAACCACTGAGTTTCAGTCAAAAAGAAAATGTGCCTTTTTGCATGGTGATGTCATTGCGACCTTGGTACGGTCTGCGCACGCGCAGCGAGCAGCAGAGTTCACGTCGCGAAAAATTAAACTGTTTGACTATATCAACCGCACAGTGCAGAGAGGAGGACTTTGCCTCATATCCTGCACGACTGCCCTAGATTAAATCTTCACAGACCTAATTTTTACAACTATCTTACTAGAAAATTTCCAGGTATAAACCCGAGAGAGGTCTCAATTGTTGAATTAATTTTTAACCCCAATGATGAATTGGTTAGGGAGCTGGGAGGCTTTATCTGCAGGGATAATCAGATCGTACACGGAAAAAAAAGTTCTCAAATATTTCAGGAATTATTTCCTAACTCTTGGATACGTGGTAACAGCTCTGAACTAGCGTCGAACATTCAATGGTAATCAATGAATGTTTGAAAGAAATTCGGGAACTGTATTAGAAAACGCTGTAAATAGTCAAATAGTCTTTTTTTCATTTCTTTCTCATGTAAAGTCCATGGCACTGGCCGCAACTGTTTCTGAAATTTTCGGGAACTCGTCAAGGAATCTTGGTGCGCAGAAACTGTGCGCACCAGTCTCAACGTCAGTAAGACTTGCGTGCCTTATATATTTATTTTATGCTGAGGTATTTAACGCTCCTGTTTAGCTCACGTGGATAAGACGCCGGACTTCTATTTCTCGGGTACGCGAGTTCTGTTCCAGCCGCCGTCGATTTTTCTCTAATATGGTTTTTTCTATTTCAGAAACTTAATAAAAAATAAAAATTGTATGTGACCTTCAAGGATAAATGTGTGTGTGTGTGCGGACGTGTCAAGGAGGGGAAGTGGGAGGGGGGAAGCAGAATCCATTTTTTCTTGCATTCGCCTAACTTTTCGATTTTCTTGAACAGTTCCCGACTTTTTCAAGAACAGTTTGCCGAGAAGTGGTGAAATAGTTATAATTTGTAGAGAAATAGTAAATGACATATTTAAACGAGGCAACCTTTAGTTCTCTGTGAACTACCCGCCGTATCCAAGAGTTAAGAACGAAGTTCCCGAATAATCTTCGAACTTTTTTTTTCCGTGTATAAATAAGAGTCCGGTTAACTGGAATACTGTCAAAAAAAAAAAAAAAAAAAAAAAAAGAAAGGAATAAATAGGTGAAATAGAATAAAGCATAAATGAATAAAAGTCCTAAACTGATTTCTCATATGCAGAATTACATCCTGACTGCCCCCCAATTCTACCTTCCTTACGGCTGCATCCACAACCAACGCAAGACTAAGGGTCCACGCACTAACCTCATTGACGTCTCATCGTGTGACTCCTTAACGCCAACTGCTGCACTGTTTCGACTCTGACCACGCTTTGCCGAATCGATTTTCAACTTTACTACACAGACTAATTATAACCAACAAAATTTTTCTTCTTCATTTGGTGTTTGTTCTGACAGTTGGCTAAGCCTCAAGTCATTTAAGAAGAAGAAGAAGAAGATATCAACCGCACGGACGATGAACAAGTTTTTACCCTTTCTCTTGTAATTTTAAGGAGGAAAGGGAAAAATTTCCCTTTCCACATGTTGAAGGTCCAATCGCTGACATGGAACTTCTTCATCGTCAGTGCGGTTGATATACTCAAACAGTTTTATTTTCGCGACGCGTCAAAAATGACATTTTACAGGTCATTTTAATTAGTTATTTTACTAATTGCTTTTTATTGCTCATAGTCAAAAATGATTTTTTTGGACACTTTGATACTCTAATTTACCATTTTCGTAAAGAAAGTGTAAAAATGTTATTTTTTGTGAGAGAATTGGATGTCACAAAATTGCGTTTTTAGTGCTGATGTAGTGACCTTTTGGTTTGTTTACATTTCACAACTTGGACATAGACTTAATAGTGTACAATCTAACTGTATTCAAACAAGCATATTAAAAAAATAAAATTATTTAAAATTATTTGTGTAGAGTTGAAATGTATGCAGTTAAATGATAAATATTTATAATACATATTTGTATACAATTCAACAGTATACAATCGAACGTGTACAGTTCATTAATGTAGAGTTCAAATGTGTAGTATCGCTAGCGCCCCTTTCTGTAGAGTCGGTCTGTGGAGAATCAGAATATTTTTCATTAATTTTGGAGAGTTAGTTCGTGTAGAGTTGGTCTGTGGAGAGTTCTAAATTTTTTATTAATTTTGGAGAGTTAGTTCGTGTAGAGTCGGTCTGTGGAGAGTCACAATATTTTTCATTAATTTTGGAGAGTTCGTTCGTGTAGAGTCGGTCTGTGGAGTGTCAGAATATTTTTCATTAATTTTGGAGAGTTAGTTCGTGTAGAGTCGGTCTGTGGAGTGTCAGAATATTTTTTATTAATTTTGGAGAGTTCGTTCGTGTAGAGTCGGTCTGTGGAGTGTCAGAATATTTTTCATGAATTTTGGAGAGTTAGTTCGTGTAGAGTCGGTCTGTGGAGTGTTACACATTTTTATTTATTATTGGAGAGTTTTTTTGAGGAGAATCAGTCAACGGAGAATCGAACATTAGACATGTGTGTTATTAATTATTATTATATAGAGTCGCCCTGTGTAGAATCAGTCCTCTAGGGAGAGTAATATTGAATGGAGTATATTCGTTTGTAGAATCAGCAATGTAGAATCAGTTTTTGGGTAATCAGAAAAGGTTTAACTGAGTCCCTGCCAGCCGCTCGACAAAAACGTCTGCCCTGGGTCTAGAAAGACGTTAGACAGTCTATTAAGCGCTTGGTCAGCGCCCTAAAATTTTTCCACACGGGTTCATCTTAAATATTGAAAAACAAAATTATATTTTAGGGGGCAATCATAGTTATATGGCGTATAAAAATTGATCATTTTCATGAAATAGAAAGAAAGAAACCACTAAAATTTTTAAATAAAATAATTTATTAGCTAAAAGTACAGAATTTAAACTACAAATTTCGATAAATTTTTTTTTTAAAAACATCTGCGGTTGCCCCTTTAACAAAAACTATTTTTACATAAAATAAAGAGTATGTAAAATTAATGAAGCAGAAACTCTGTTGCCATCAGGTGGTTCGTTTAAAGCAAAAAAGACGCACTTTAAAGAACAGGGGTTACGCACAGAATTGTCGCAGTAAACGGCAACAACAACGCCAGGATTTAGAAACAACAAATCAAAATCTTCAGAACAAATTGCAACGAATGCAACTGGAAATTGACCAAATCCGACAGGAGCGTGATTTATATAAACAGCGATGGGAACTTTTGAGGGTACGACAAAATCATAATCATCATAGTCATAATCACAATCATAGTCATCATCAGCCACCGTCACAACAGCAGCATCAAGTTCAAAATCAACAACATCAACCCGCACCTGCAAGCCCCGAGGTTTACCTGTGACAAAGACAACGTCGAGGGGGTGCTTGCTGGACTTGAAAAATCCTCTCGCGTTTCCGTTGGTGAGTAATTTTTCAATTCGTGTATAGACTTTTATAAATATCTATATAAATACGGATACGATTATATATTTCTAGACAAGAAAACATTTTGTCCGTCAATTCCTAAATCGAAGCTTTCCTTTAGTCTACATATAATTTATAGTGATTTTCTATACATCAGTACTACTATATCAAAGTATTTATAATAAGGTATATAGAGTTTCTTAATTATTTATTTTAAAAAATTTTACAGTGGTAAAATCTTTTTTGAAAAATTAAATTATAATTGAGGGCCTGGAACGGATAACTGCCTGCTTCGCATGGTTGATAAGGACTATACCAGTCAGACAACAGTGAGAGGCTCAGAGGCGCTCACTACTGTCTGGCTGGTATAGTCTCTCTCAACCATGCATAGCAGGTTGTTATCCGTTCCAGACCCTCAATTTCAAATTTATTTACAATTATTCTATTAAAAACGATTAAAAAAAATGGAATTTTTTTCTATACTAAAAGAATCAGTTTTATTCGAATTAAAGAAATCATTTCTTCACGCAGAAAAATAGTTGGATACAGTATCATAGAAGTATTACACGGAGAAAAAGGAATAGTTGACACATCTAGATACATGGATATCACAGCCATATTATATTGAAAAATACGGGATATCCATAGTTAAGGTTGCTGCATCCATATTCTATGGCTGGCTGTATATTGTTGGAGCAGCAAAAGATCTATGGTTGGGTGATCCATAGTAATGGAAATGGGAAACAAAAAAATTAGAATCACTCAATTAATTAAATTCTATGTCACTTGAGATATTTTATACACATTTTTGTTAATTAATACACACCACTTATTGAATAACCGCAATATTTACGAAATAAATTATTTACCCATTGGGGGGGGACATGAACCTTAGAACTAACGCATACTAAACACTAACGCTATCCACTACACTATACACGCAACTACAATATTTGAGCATATAATATTCCTTATATACTATACACATATTTCATGAAAATTAATTTACATAAACACTAATAGACAATAACGATAATAAATAATAAACAATTATAACACTATTTATACACAATAAACTCACAACGCGATTATATAGACGTGACAGGAAACCGACGCGACGGACAAATTGAGACGACCATTTTTAAATGGATGCCATGATAATGAATTGCGCGCAACATGTATCGAAATTTTGAACTAACTATGGATCTCCCAACCAAAGTTTATATGGATGAGGCAGCCATATGTGAAAATCCATAGCATGAATTGTAAGCCCAACCATGCCTATGGATGTCACATCCATATTTGATTCAACAATATAATATGGCTCCCTCATCCATTGAATATGGAATGTGCTTCCATTCTGAAAGTTGTCTCTTCCATTGAATTGGATAACACAACAATATTCTGCTCAACAATATTTTTAAGGATATCTCTTCCAGACCTTTTCTTTCCGTGTAGTTATATTGAAAATTAAAAATAATAATAATAAAAAAAATGTATTATAAAACAAAAATAACCACTCTCTAAAAGAACCATGAATAATACATACAATTTTATTGGATTCTAAACAGTTGGATAGTGTATCTAATATTGATAGGTGCATTATTTATTTTGTTTATGGGTGATTCTTCTGAAAGTGCTACTTTTGAAACTCGATTTTTCAACTTATTTTTTTTTTATATGGTTTTTTTATTGAATTTACTTTATTTCATACTCAAGAGTAAGAATTCTTGCTCCAGTTGATCAATTTTATTTGTTTCGTGATTTTTTTTATTAAATATACACACTAGTATAATTCATAATAAAATTACACTGTTTAAAAAAATAATAATTTGCATATTTTAATACTAAATATATTCAGTTTAATTAAGGGTATGTCCAAGTTGTAAAATGTAAACAAACCAAAAGGTAAACAAACCAAACACAAAAATCGCACTTTTGTAACAGCCATTTCTCTTACAAAAATTAACATTTTTACACTTTCTCTACAAAAATGGAAAATTAGAGTTTCAAAGTTTCCAATAAAATCATTTTTGGCTATGAGCAATAAAAAGCAATTAGTAAAATAACTAATTATAATGAGCTGTAAAAGAGCATTTTTGACGCGTCGCGAAAAATAAGCTGTTTGAGTATATCAACCGCACGGATGATGAAGAAGTCTTATGTCAGCGATTGGACCTTCAACATGTGGAAAGGGAAATTTTTCCCTTTCCTCCTTGAAATTACAAGAGAAAGGGTAAAAACTTCTTCATCGTCTGTGCGGTTGATATAGTCAAACACTTCATTTTTTCGCGATCTGAGACTCTGTTGCTCTCTGCGCAAGCGCAGAGCGTACTAAGAATGCATTGACAGCACCATGTGGAAGTGCACATTTTCTTTTGAATAAAACTTAGTTGTTTTCTCATTTTTTTCAGCTATGCAAGGCGTAGTAACCAAATAGAATACGTCAGTTCACCATTTTCATAAAGAAAATGTGAATTTGTATTTATTTACGAAAATGAGACCTCGTGCAAAAATGCTTCATTATGCGCTATTTTGAAGCATTTTTGCACGAGGTCTCATTTTCGTAAATAAATACAAATTCACATTTTCTTTATGAAAATGGTGAACTGACGTATTCTATTTGGTTACTACGCCTTGCATAGCTGAAAAAAATGAGAAAACAACTAAGTTTTATTCAAAAGAAAATGTGCACTTCCACATGGTGCTGTCAATGCATTCTTAGTACGCTCTGCGCTTGCGCAGAGAGCAACAGAGTCTCAGATCGCGAAAAAATGAAGTGTTTGACTATATCAACCGCACGGACGATGAAGAAGTTTTTACCCTTTCTCTTGTAATTTCAAAGAGGAAAGGGAAAAATTTCCCTTTCCACATGTTGAAGGTCCAATCGCTGACATAAGACTTCTTCATCATCCGTGCGGTTGATATACTCAAACAGCTTATTTTTCGCGACGCGTCAAAAATGCTCTTTTACAGCTCATTATAATTAGTTATTTTACTAATTGCTTTTTATTGCTCATAGCCAAAAATGATTTTATTGGAAACTTTGAAACTCTAATTTTCCATTTTTGTAGAGAAAGTATAAAAATGTTATTTGTTGTAAAAGAAATGGCTGTTACAAAAGTGGGATTTTTGTGTTTGGTTTGTTTACCTTTTGGTTTGTTTACATTTCACACCTTGGACTTACCCTTAAAATAAAAATCTATAGTTGATAGTTATTTAGGTTAATATTTTCAAATCAATGCAGGTAAATACTAAAAAAAAAGAAAAACATAGCACATTTCAAGGAAAAAGCTTCGGAAATGAAAAATAAATTTTTTTCACATTTATTCACATTAGGGCACAATTAAAATATATTTTATAGTAAAATTTACAAATTTCACACCGTAATTTTATATTATCATCAAAAATATTTCATCAAAGTTACTCTTATACTCAATTATTTAATAAAAAGCAAAGCTTCGGAGATGAAATTAAATTTTTACTCGGGCCAATAAGTAAAATTTGATTATTCATAAAAGCAATAATTCCCCTCCTTTTCACAAATAATATATGGGCAAATTAAACGTCAGACACTCAACTTTATTTTAGTGTGCATTAAAATTTTGTTTAGAATACCTAGTTTTAATGTATAAAAATATCATTAATCATCATGAGGTAATTTTAACCTACAACTGAAGACAAAGTTTTAACATTTTTATCATATATAAACGGAGGTCTAAAAATTTTTAAAAAGCACATAATAATAGAAAAAACATTGTACTTTCTGACACTATTGTTTAAAAAATTCTAAGAGTTTGAAAAAAGCATAAAAATTTAGTTTTCTTATAGAAAACCTATTGGAGACATGCTAAAAAGGCTTCGGAGATGAAATTATTTTAGCTATTGCATAAATTCAGTAGAATAAAATTGTTTAATTTTTTCTTTTTAATAATAAGTAAGTGCTAAATTTTTATTATGAAAATGGTTAACAATTATTATCGAGTAGATTTTATAAAATTAGTCGAGAAATAAAAAATATCACAAAGTGTCACTTTCAGAAGAATCACTATTATATATTGTCACTTTTAACCCTCCTTCACCACATTAAAAATAATACCATTTCATGCATGTAAAAATAATGCCGTTAAACTTCAAAAATAAGTGGAAGAATAACTTCTTAAAAATTAATTGCGTTGATACATCTCTAATTTGTTTTACAACCTTCCACCTCTAACAATGAATAAGGATATTTGCATTTTACTAGTTCTTTCAAAATTGACTTTCTCTCTCGCAATCTATTATATATTAACATATATGTTAATTCTTCTAAATTCATGAAATCAAAAAACTCATAGAGATAAGATGGAGTCCTAAAACTTTACTACGATTTTGGCCAATCAGGAAAAATTTTCCTAAAAGTGGTTTCCCTCGTGTCATCTCACTCGTAAATAAGTTGAGATATAGAGTTAATATTAAGTTAAGATTTATTGAAAACTGCTTACAGCAAAAAAGGTGTAATGTATTATCACAAATATAAATTTAAAAATGTCACTGAAGCCAACAGTGTTTCTTCATGTATAATTTTAGTTAGATAAAACAGCCTATTTTCTTCTATCTAATGAAAATTGTATATAGGGTAAGTGTACCAATTGCCGAGGGTGTTCCATTTGTCGATGTTACCATGGTAATAACCAAAAAATATTGTCTAAAATGTCTCATTTGTTTGTTTATATAATATTAATATACTTTTTTTACATTTATAACGCATAAAAAAATTAATATTTATTACTTTTTTTTATTTACAATGTGCTACACTGTTTAAATAAAATTCAAAGTTTGTTTACTCGACAACAGGAACCATCCTCGACAATTGGTACGTTTACCCTACTATCCAACAATTTTTCTGCGTGTTCCAATCAAAAGACACAAATAACATCACGCGGGAATAAACATTTTGGGTTCCCGACCATTTTACCGAATGCATTTTTACCGAATTAACAAAATCCCGAAAAAAAATAAATTTAATAAATGGACACATATATAAGTAAAAATTTATGAAATGTATAAAAATACTACAATTTCAGTATATTTTAAATAAATAATAAAAAAATATAAACAAGTAGAAAATGTGTAGAAGTATAAAAGAAGGTTCCAAAATATTAATTTTCGTAATGTGCAAAAATATAATTTTAAATAACAATGTTATACACAATAGCGCGTAAGAACTAAAGGTCGCGACTATCGTTTTTGTAGTCCACATATTCGTCAACAATCGCTCCGGAATTCAACTTAAGACACCAACTGATACTTCTGCCAATTCCATGAGAAGCAATTGTTGCTCTGGATGCTCTTCGGCTTTCCGTTTTATATTATTTTTAACCTCTTCCTTTATGAATTCTTCCTGGTTAGGTGCATGTTTGTGATCGGATATTACGTCAATTTTAAAAAAACAATATCTTCTCCGGACGCGGAATCAGACTTAATGATCCGCACGGAGTATTTCTTACTGTGCAGCTTCCTACATTTCTAGGAAGCCCGTCCTTTGCATCTTCTTGACCGCAAAAAAACAAACACGTCAAAAAGAAGTTTATTCCCCACTGTTTTTGCCATTTTCTAATAAATTAATAATTTTGAAATAAATAATGAAGGTACACTAAGGAGAATAACACTAATAAACTAATAATTTTGAAATAAATGATGAAGGTGCACTAACGAGAAATTTACATCTTACATTTGTCACGAACAACAATTATGACGGTTGATAGGGTAATAAACTTTCGAAAAAAATGACATTCGGTAAAAATGCATTCGGTAAAACGGCGTTAGAAAAAAAAAATTCGGTAAGAAGGACACGTTAGGTAAAATGTACGGAAATCAACATTTTGATATCACTCTCATAATTTTCTGCTTTAGCTCTTAAATAACTCTACTCTTTTATAGATGAAGTGTAAAGTTGTTGATTTTTTGTCTAATTTTATTAAATTTAAACAAATTTCATATTTTTAGAGGTTGTATATCCTCCGCATGGCATAAATTAAAGAAAGGTTAAAAAAGATATATACTTGAACAGTAAAAAGATACTTACCTATATTGACATATCTGCAGAATCACTCAAAACAACATCTTTGTTATTCACGGAGTAATAATAAGGAGATTGCATTCTATTACTCATTTAATTAAAGTAGTGCCAAATTTCTATCCTTGTCACTTCGTGATAATGAATTATAATGCGCTACGCTTGCAGAGTATGCATGCAATATCCTCGTAGCTTGTAGCTTTCGAAAGAATGATGAGAGATATATTATTGCAACCGATATAACAACACTTGTTTTGTGTTTAATTAGTCTATAAAATATAGTTAAAAAATTTCATCTGTAATTTCTAATTGTGGTACTAAATACCGAGACAGAAATAATAAACTGACAATCTTTGCAGCAGAGAAGGTAAGTACATACAAATTTAAAAATTATAACATAAATACTACCTCAAAATCTTGTCTCGTAAAATGCCTGCTTAAAAAGTAAATGTATATTAAAATTCTTTGAAAAACATTATATAAAATAAATATTTTTTTAACATTTTATTTAATTATATAGTTATATATATAATATATATATATATATATATATATATATATATATATATATATATATATATATAATATATATATATATATATATATATATATATATATATATATATATATATATATATATATATATATCCATAATTTTAACAAAAATAAATCATGATAAATTGGAAAGAAACTTTAATTCAATAACAAGCTATCGAAAATGGTATGAATTTTCGCATTTGCATTTTGCGCTTACACTTTTATATCAATTTTTTAATTTAAACACATGTATACGCAAAAAAATGTATTCGTTTCAATTAACCAGACAGATGCGTTCATTTTTTCATTTAAAAACAACTTCATGTAAAACAGTGTCAAATAAAATGTTAATATAATATATGCATGGTTTACTGACATAAATGAAAATGGACCAGTCATATAAAAAACTTTTATTGAATTGAAACTTAGAATCTAAAATTTGTAATTTATATACTTCTGATTTAATCTGAATTTAAAATTTACACAAGAACTTTTCCAATGTTATAAATAATTATTTCATTTGATAATTTCTATTACATGATTATTATTTTTAATGTAAAATGTCATTCTATTTTTATGTTTCATCGATTATATACGGAAAAAATTTTGACACTGCAGACGTACGGCAGGAAGAGATATTATTCCCAAAATAAGTTTTACAACAATTTTTTTCCAAAATAAACTTTACCCAAAAAAATTTTATTTTCCCAAAATATTTTTTAAAAAAATATTTTATGTTCGAAAACACGAAATTCAAATTTTGTTTCGCAACAAAACCATGAAAGGACCATTTTTATACGTTGGCATATTTTTATAGTACATAAAGATTCATTTATCCGAAGAATCGCGTATATTGGAATTGGCGCAATTAAAAAAGTGGTTGGCACAAATAACAACAGCGCCTGTAGTATACATACAGAGGACATTATAATTTTGAAGTGCATTGATAAGTTTCCTAACAATTTAATCAATCTAATCGAGAAGAGGTAGAAGCTGTACGATCAGTGGCAGTGATAAAAAATGATGTTCTATCTTATTTGCGTACTGTTGAATATCACATTAAATTTTAAGTTTGCAGCCTTGTCAACCGTTGGGAAATGTGTTCCCCTGCTGTACTTATATATATTAGGGTGTCCGTTATTTACCAAGTTGTTAATATTTCTTGCGACGCCCCCTTAATTATTAGTTTACCATCTAAAACAAAATGTCAGACCAAAATAAACCCTTAATATTCATAATAAACCTTGCCCCAAAGACGATACATTTCTCATTTAAAATACATGGGATTTTGCTACTTTTTACAAATTAATTTTTTTTTCGTTAAATATTTCATTTCACATCAATGAAAAATATATATTCTTATAGGAAATTTAACGCTTTAAAAAAAAGTTTTGCAATGATTTTTTGATAAATTATCTCCTTTAAGAGTTATTTAAAGTTAAAGTTCAACACCGTAAATTTTAAGATTTTTGTACTTTTACGGCAAAATTATTATGAAAGGATCCATATTAAATCATGCAGGCATTTCGACGATATAAATTGCGAATTATTTTCGCAATGACATATGTTATCCTACTCAAAAAATAATAAAATGCGTATTTTTTAATTTTGAATAGGATCCCAAGTGCGAAATTAAAAACGGCCCAAAACTGGCCCAGTGACGGCATAGTCAGTGCCTACTCTTGGCAGACAATAGTGGCCCGACTGTCGGGAGGTTAACCGCGGTAGGCCGTCGGCAGCTAATCATCGGCCGATTCTCGGTAAACATTAATGGCCCATTATTGGCTGCCATTACTCCCCAGTGTTAAAAAAATTTTAAAAAAATATATTTTTTATTTAATTAACTAATTAATTCATAATATTTATACAGTTTATTTCCCTAAATTAATCGCAAACTTACAAATATTTGAAAAATTCTTACCGCTCGCGGGGATCGATACCTGAACCTGACGCACCACAGCCTAACACTCTGACCACTCTGCTACTCTGACGTGAAGTCGAGGAAGCAAAAGGGTTATTATAAGCTACACTACACTGGCCGATACTGTGCCATTATTGGGCCGAGCTACGTCCCAATATTGGCAATTATAATTTGCCATCATAGATACAAAATGATAGACATTAATGTGCCATTATTGAGCCAAGCTACGCCCCAATTCTGGCAATTACAATTTGTCATCAAAGATACAAAATGTTTGCCATTAAAGTGCCATTAATGGGCCGATGGTCGGCACATCACTGGCAATTGCTTTTTGCCATTAAAGATTGATCAACTTTGCCATGAATGTGCCGTTATTGGGCCGAGAGCTGGCCCAGTCTTAAAAAATTTGAAAATCTGACCATCGGCGCTATCATTGGCCCACCAATGGGACGTTTTGAACACCAGTAATGGCCCAGTAACTACTGCCAATTCTCGGCAGACATTACTAGACCAATGATGGGCCGTTTTTGCAGTCTTGGCATTTCGCACTTGGGATTCTGTTTGCACTTTTCACTAATATTTTAAGATTTTAGCAAAAAATTACTTTTTTGTATTTTCTTCTATAAAATTGCGTAATTTTTATATTTTTTGTTGCTCTTGGAGCTCATTTTTTCCTTTTATATACTATTTTATGTAAAATTACGCAAAATAAAAAATAATAAAAAACAAGTGATACAAATTCAATTTAAAAAGAAAAAATTTCTAAAAAAGGCCATCTTTTTTCTCTCTTTATTTTTAGGATTTATTGGTACTCATGTGTAGTATTTAACATAAAAATACCATTTTGTATTTTTTTGTTTATCTATTAAGAGAAAAAATTATTTTCAATTTTTTACTAAAAATTCAAAAATTTCGCAACTTTTCAGGTTTCTATTTTCGTACCATCGCTTATTTTTTTAAATTTTAACATCAGTTTGAAAAATCTTGTGAATAGTAAAGAATATTGATAATTAACATTATGTCCGAAAATTATGTTAATTATCTATATGATAATGATGATGTTCGAAAATGTTATTTATCCCGGTTAGTTTATTTAAGACGTTCAAATTTTTTAAACGAAGGTTAAAATTTTTTGTCAATAAAATTGAACATAACTTATTATGCGAGAATATTATTACCTGATTGAGTCGATTGATTAAAAGAAAAATTTCAACTATAAATAGAAATTTTTTTCTCTTTTATAGATATTGCCTCTGAAATAAATGTAAATATATAATAAAATAATTCCTAAGAAACAAAAAAATTATAATGTTATTAAAAAAGGATATTTTTTTAAAGAACTTAAAAAAGTAACATAAAAATTGTATTTATATATCCCAATATAAAAAAAATAAGTAGAATGGTATTTTTATGTTAAATACTATACATGAGTATTAATAAATCCTGAAAATAAAGAGATAAAAAAGATGTCCTTTTTTAGAAAGTTTTTTTTTTAATTGAAATTGTATCATTTGTTTTTTATTATTTTTTTATTTTGCGTAATTTTACATAAAAGAGTATATAAAAGGTGAAAATGAGCCCCGAGAGTATGAAAAAATATGAAAATTGCGCAATTTTATAGAAGAAAATACAAAAAAGTAATTTTTTTGATAAAATCTTAAAATATTCGTAAAAAGTGCAAACAGAATCCTATTCAAAATTAAAAAAAATACGCATTTTATTATTTTTTGAGTAGGATAACATATGTCATTGCGAAAATAATTCGCAATTTATATCGTCGGAATGCCTGCATGATTTGATATGGATCCTTTCATAATAATTTTGCCGTAAAAGTACTAAAAATCTAAAAATTTACACAGTGTTGAACTTTAACTTTAAATAACTCTTAAAGGAGATAATTTATCAAAAAATCATATGAAAACTTTTTTTTAGAGCGTTAAATTTCCTATAAGAATATATATTTTTCATTAATGTAAAATGAAATATTTAACAAAAAAAAAATTAATTTGTAAAAAGTAGCAAAATCCCATGTATTTTAAATGGGAAATGTATCGTCTTTGGGGCAAGGTTTATTATGAATATTAAGGGTTTATTTTGGTCTGACATTTTGTTTTAGATGGTAAACTAATAATTAAGGGGGCGTCGCAAGAAATATTAACAACTTGGTAAATAACGGACACCCTAATATATATGTCGTCGCTACTTAGACGAATCCGACATTAAGCTAACTGTCCACACAGTTAGCTAACTGCAGACAGTTAGACGAATACACATCGATATCGTCTATCTGTCTAAGCAGTAAGCTAAATGTCCGACAGTTAGCTTACTGTCCACCGACATTTAGCTTACTGCTTAGACAGATAGACGATATCGACGTGTATTCGTCTAACTGTCTGCAGTTAGCTAACTGTGTGGACAGTTAGCTTAATGTCGGATTCGTCTAAGTGGCGACGACATATATGTACTGTTTGATACCACAAATTTCTTATATAAATTAAATAATTATTAACACATTTTTTTTGGGAATACTATCTTTGGAAACAGTTTATTTTTGGAAAAAAATCTTGAAAACCGATTTTGGGAAAAGTGTAAAAAAAGGACCGTTCGTTTACAATTAGAGAACTTTCTATTAAACCAATCCATTTTTTTGCGTGATACTTTAAAAGTAAATAGTATTTTTAAAGTTTCTTTAATAATATTTTTTTTGTTGTTGTTAATAATACTATTTTATAGAGTTAGTTTTTATAGAGTCACATTTCTTTCTTACTTCTTTTGAAAGCGACGAAGATAGAATACGCTAAATTCGCAAGTGTATATTATAATTCATAACCACTCAGTCAACTAGAACAGAGGCACCGCTTTGACTAGAGAAATTATTTTAGTCCAGTCTCCTTATTACTACTCCATAATGTACTCATATATAATATTATTAAATATATATTGACGCCTTCCATTGATGAATTCAATTTTAAAAATAATAAATTTCAATTGATTTAAAGATTAGTTCAATATAATCCTATGAAATTTTCCATTTAATATAAAGCTATCTCGAATTAAATTTAAATTCACATAAAAAAGGAATTATTAATTCATTCGTAATAATGTACTATATTTTTAAATGATTAATATTAATGATTAATAAAATAAAATCACAAATATAAATAATAAAATAATAATTTGTTTGTAAGATTATTATTATTATTATTATTATTATTATTTCATATACTTTTCAATAATTAATTTATGATTCATTATTATTGTTTTATTATTATTCATAAAATAAAATTTGAAAAATAAATATAGACATTAATAGATCATATTAAACTGAGTTTTAAAAAGAATTTTATTATTTTCATAAATAAAATAAAATTTTATCGATATTATTAATTTTATGAACATATATATGTTAATTAATTCGTCGGCTGGGTAGTAATCTGTAAAACATATCATTTCAGCACTAAAAAATATTCCTTGTATATTTTACTACTTTTTAACTAGTCTGCTTATATTTTTATAAATCCTCAATCAAATTAAAAAGCTTGTATAAACCATCAAAAGAATTAAGAATATAGTTGGTGCAATCAAATTTTGTACTTGTTTTTGTAATTTAACTACTTTTCTTAGTTAACTGAATTCTAAGTTTTTAACTATATATATAAGAAATAGTATAATTAACTATACAAACAATGTTGGTTTAACTAAAAAAGTAATTATTTTAACAACTTTTCAATTTACTATCCACATTAGTTAAACTTTTAGAACAAATTCACAATTTTTCTAAGGATATCAAATTCAGATAAAAAAACGTATTAAAACATTGCATCGCAATAATTTTGATAAGTTTTGTGTCTCAATTTTATATACTTAGAAAAACTATGTTGCACATCTCCGAAGTATAGTGTCTTTCAGGGCACCCGAGAAATGGTATGTTTTTCAGATCACAGCTGAAATTGTGTGGTTTACCACGTAAGGGACAAATTATTTAAGAGGCATAATATATTTTTAAAAGGGAATGCAATAACAAGCAGAAATTAAATAATGTCTTAAAGAAGTATACTTATTTGGGTTTCAATAGATTTTATAGTGCAAGAATGATCAGATATAAAATTGGTTTACAATTTTAATAATTTCTTTTAAAATTTTTCTTTATTTAGAAATTGATACATGAGCTAGAAAATGATCAAAAAATTTTGGAGTATAATCGGGTACGTTTTTATTTTCACTGCTTCAATTTCTGTTACTCAAACTTGAGTATTTATGAAAATTAACGTGATCTTATAAAGATGCACTTGTACGTAAGCTTAATACACACACATAGGAAAGAGATAGTGGATCAAAACCTGGTACCAGAAAGAAATTTTGATTTTACAAAGAATCAAATGAACGAATTAATTTTAATAACCCACAGAATTTTTCATTGAACATTTAAGTATGAGAAATTTACGATAATTCAGGGAAAAAAATTTCTCAATACATCAAACTTATAATTTTACATAAAATATTTCCAAACACACAGTTTATGTGAAAATTGAAAAGCCGGGAAGAAGAAGTGGTTGTAATAATTACTGCTGCACAAACGTTGACTATAAATTGTTGTATTTGGTTTTTATATTCGTAATAAATGATTATAAAATCGAACGGATTATAAATTTTGTAAAAGTTCAGTTAATCGATAGATTAATTGTTTCTCCTTAAAACCGTAATAAAAAATGTATCTTTAATAAAATCTTTTAAAAAATGTAATAAGAGAAAAAAGTTTAGATAGCAGTTTATGAGACCGCTATAGCAGTTTAAATATTAATTAGTCCTTAGTGTATTTATAGAATCCCTATATGGCGTCTTAAAGATATTTCTAAAAATTTACACACGAATTTAATATAATTTCATTAAATTAAAAAAAATATTCGCGTAGCGTATAATAGAAAATAATTATTTTGACTCCTTTATACCATATTATTTTATTATTAATAGTGTTACATTCAAGTGAGGAATCGCTCAAAAATTAAAAAAAACAAGAACTTTGTGAAAAATATAATAAAAGCAAATCAAGATGTAGAGTCTACATTTTTTCACTTATGAAAGGAGAGATTCTTGAATGCAATTATTATTGACAAATGAAAGCTTCGATTCAGTGATTGATAAAAGCCTGGAAACTGGATTCAAATTAAAAACTATAAACTAAGTGCAATAAGTTCGTCCCTGTTGTGATTATGTTAATAATTATAAAGAATTATCTTCGGGTCGTATTGATCTTGTGATCTTTGACTAACCTCTAAACAATATGTATGTGGGGTATCGGCAATGTTATAAAATATTTTATCGAATGCTGTCAAATGTTTACAATATTTGTTACATTGAAAGCTTTGCCATTTACATCAAAGTATTATTTACTATTAAATTATTGTTCGAAGCGAGAAAATCATTGAAAAATAATTCTGTAATATTCATTTAAACGAATTTTTTTATTTTAATATTAATTAGGAATATAATCATCTATAATTATTCATTTATGTTTTATATAATTTTAGAAAAAATTTTATGATCACTCACAATAACAAGTTAATACATTTTACTTAAATTTTTTAAACGAATTATTATTGTAACAAATATGTGTTTAATATTTCACTGAAATTTCTAATCACTAATTACTAAAACTCAATTATTAATATTAATAACTAATTATTAATAATTAATGAATTTTCAAAAATTTATTTTATTTTAAGTGAGTATAATTATTATTTTCAAATAATTTGTATGTTTGAATAAGTACTGATTTTTTAAAAATTACGTTGTTGGTAAATGAATATAATTTTTCGAGACAGTTTCCTGACTTGAGAATATCATCAGAAAATTCAATTCCAGCAGGTAACATTCTCTCGGCTTAAGAAAGAAATCACTTTTTCCATTATTTGTAAATTAAAATGTACAGATGTTACCATTTTTACGATTGAAAGTTATGTAAAAACTCTTTTCTGGTAGGCTGTGTCTTTTCCAAACGAATAATTTTGTCATAATTATTAATTAATTTCGTCGAAAATCTCTTCACCTAGAGCAAATTAGTAAAAAAAAATCATGGAAAAGATTTGTAATAAAGTTTAACCCTTAGAAACTTTTAATAAAAAGTTTACAAAATTTGAAAATAACTATATTTTTAAAATAAAAATTTCAATAATAATAGAATTAATCATTAAGTTAATAATGATTAATGTTAATTAATATTAATATTAATAAATAATAATTATAGAAATAATGAAGAATGATAAACGATATCAAATCATAAAATTAATTTCAAATATAATGATAATAGAGTAATAGCAAAATAATAAAAAGAAATTCATATAATGATTAATTAATTTCATTAAAGTAATTGATTCTAAATAATAATTATTATCATTATTGCTATTATTATTGCTGTTTATTGTTTTTCACAATTTTCAAAAAATGTATTATGTTAAAATTAATATATAGTATTAATGACTTTCTGAGGGTTAAATAAATGTTATTTTGTAAAATATTTTATTTTGTTAATTTTGAGAATAATTTTATATTTCAAATATCATTTTTTTTAAATTCTACTATTTTTATTATTAGAAAATTGTACTTTATGTCGGTTGTGATTTTCTTTATCTTTATTTATTTGTTTATTAATTTTTTATTCAGATTTAGGGTAAACTAGACAGTAGTCGGCCACTCTCTGTACAGTAGTAGACCACCTCTAAATTTTTAATAACTACAAATCCATATGAGATAAAAAAATTTTTTTTTGCTAAACGTTGCTAGCATTATTAATGACCCTACGCATTTGCAATAAAAAAATATTGTTTTTAAAGGTTTTTGAGCCGGTGGCCGACTACTGTCTGGTTTACCCTATTTGAAAAATGTTAATGGCACATTTTTTTTGAAAGTGTAAAATTTTTGAGAAATTCAAATATAACAAAAAATTTATTGAGAATAAAGACTACGTTCTACATTTTTAAGTAGTATTTTGTTTAAGAGGATTATTGAAATTACAAAATCATTTTTAAAAATAAAATTTAAACGATATGTAGAATAGACTCGCTTTGAAGTCAACGGTGCTTTCCGATTAAGTATTTTTCTTATAATATATATAAATGGTGACATTATTATAGGTAAGATTAGACAAGAAACAAGACGACGTCAGAAAAATAATATCAACCATTAAATAATTTTATAAAAATGTTTGAAAAACATAATAATGTATTATGTTCTATTTTTGCGAGAAAATTGAAATATAAATTTGACTCTTATATTACTTGCGACTTGTTTCTTGCTGTAGAAATTACTAAGTGTGAGAACGGGCCTTGAAAAATTAAAATTTATTTTTTTAGCATATTTCTTAAAATTATCGATGAATAAATTTTAAACATTTTCATTTTTCTGAAACTTTCGTAGCTTATCTCGAAATTTTTCTTTACTATCACAGTTCCTGAATAAGTTCTAGAATGATTCTTACAAATAAAATATTTTCTGTTCAATAGTAATAGCAATTTTGTTTTATGATTAAATTATTCACGTGGAAGTCACTTTTGAATACTTTCAGGGAAAACCTTTCGTATAGATATTATTTACGGCAAGTAATAATGATAATAATAAATATATCATTTAAGTGATGTTAGATGTATTGGTAAAATTTTGGGTAATGTTAATTTTTTTAAACTCGAAAAAATTATTATTTATTTTTATACAATTAGGTAAATTTTCTAATCATATAATACTAAAGCAATAAATATGTAATAGTCTTACAAACTAAAATTTTCGGAAATTCTATTCAACTTGAATAATCAACTTCTATTCAGAAAAATGAAAAAAGAATTTAAAATATTGAAATTAAGAAATATATTATTCGCGTAAAATAAAATATTAAAAATTTTTCAAGGTAAAAAATTATACGCGAAATGTATCATTTGTAAATTTGTTGACTAGATAATAATAAAGTATCATTAGGTTAAAATAGTTTGAATACAAATTAGTTGTATTCCATATGTGTAAAATAAAAAGTACATGGTGGAGAGATCGCCGACACAAAATCTTTGTATAGCTGTAGAGAGCTAACAAATCGCTGGATTCTGCGTATGCACAAAATTATTAACTTGAAATGAAAATTTATTATACTAAAATTTTAATAATTTTACATCCACATGGTTCAATATAAAAATATAATGCAATTTACATAATCTATTATCAAACAATAATTATCATTATTAAAAAAAATTGAGTTACCTTTATTAAATATTTCAACTGAAATGCATTTCTTGCAAAAACTAAAGAATTATTGATTTATAAATTTCAGAAATTGATCACATAAATAATTAACACTAAAATTTTTTTGTGCAGACTTGAATCATGTGTAGTTTTGTCTTCTCTGTATTATAACAAAAAATATGTCGTAGCGCAAATAATTTCTAATTAAAGATTACTTAATTTTTTAACACAGAGATATTGTAATAGGTATTAAATATACTTTTATTGGTCTAAAATTTTCTTTGCTAATTTTAATAAAATGATAATTCAAAGTATTTTAATAATTAATCTTTTTAAATAATTTTATTTTCAACGTTAGCTTTTTTCATAAAAATGGAAAAATTAAGAGATTCATTACAAAGAAAAGGGAACAATTTAAGGTTGAAAATGAGTCTGAGATGCAAGAGAAGTCGCAATTTTTTTTCCAAGAACTTTTGTTCAATAATGAGTGATGTTTCAAGAACATATTGCGAAATTCTTATTACAAATATTAAGGTACTTCAAATATATTTTTCAATGCAAAAGTGAAGTTAACTTGAAGCAAGATCATCTAAAGAGAAAAAATAGAGTTTGTGGAATGCATTATTATCAAAAATTCAAGATTTGATTTTATTCTATTCTTTCGTTCAAAACCAATATAAACTTATTCACTCAATAAGAATATACTTTTCTCAGACCCTTTTCCTCTTTAAGTTGGCTTACAAAAATTTTATTGTTTCTATCTGTGGCCAAGATTAAAAGACTGTTTGATTATTAGTAAAAGTATATTTTTATATTAATTGAAAAATAGATTAATGATTGTTTTATCCTCTTACTCTTTATGTCTTTTGAGACCTTCGATAAGTTTTCTATTTTCTTGATTGTTTTCATCGAAAAATGTATTTTCTTTTATTGAGTCATTATATAATATATTCTGGTGAAAACTTCCGTTAGAAATATTCATCTGCATTATCTGAATATATTTTTCATAATTAATTAAAATTTAAATAAGTTTATTTATTTAATTTTCTTAATTAAAAGAATAGATTTAATATTAACGATAACTAATTGAAATAAATAATTAGAAGTATAGTTTTAATAGCAATTTAAAATATTTAATCTGGACTTTATTTTTAAAACAAATGAGAACAAAGTTGAACCACCATAAAAGGAATAATAATTTCATACTGAATTTTTCACCAGGTTAAGTCTCAGGGTGCTGAACATGATCTCAGATAAAAGTCACATGAAAATTCAGAAAAAATGTTACCTGATAGAAATCTATTAAAAAGTTAATTATTTATAATAACAAATGTATACTTTTATTCTTTCTAATTTTACATTGAGAAAGAATTATTACGAGCTAAAGAACATACCTCATGTGGCATTTTTGATGACTTGTGATTATTCGTTAGCACAGAGATATTTATTACATATTTAAAAGCGCAAACTGGATAATAAGCGTTTTTATTTCTGTTGGGTTTCTCATTTTGGGCATATTATTAAATTAAATATTATTTTAACTATTATTATTATTATTATTATTATTATTATTATTATTATTATTATTAATTATGTTTTCATCCGTTGAATTATGTATGTCGATTTTATTATTATTATTGTTCTATCTTTAATATAATTTTTATTATAAAATTCTAATTTTATACAATGTAATACATATGATAAAACATAGATGTTTAAAATTTGAATGATATATTAAAAATGTTCTTTCATTACACTTAAGGTATTGATAATTGCAAATTTCTTTTCTTAGTATAACAGTTTTCTACTATTAATATGCTTTCAATTATAATTTTTTCAAATGTAAATTATATTATTTGTCGATAATACATTTAATTATCAATGCCTGTTTTTAAGTATAGTTGACATTTTTTCAGTACATTCCTATGTGGAACAATTTCCAGAAATCCTTGCACATGGGTTATATACTGTTTATTACTCATATATAACTATTATTGTGAAAATTTCCATATAAAATTACACACAATTTTTTGACATCCCACTAGCTCGTGAGGATAAACTCGTATTTTTCTTTTAACGCTCCTGAACATATTAAGACAAAGAGCGAAAATATAAGTGCAGATGTTTTAATTCTCGTTACATTGTTTAATGTGTATATACAAAAATTATTATACGTATTATTATAAATAAAAATGTCAATGATGAGACAGTTTCGAATAAATTGTAATTATTCTCATTTTTCCATCCCGAACTCTTTATCCTCTGCTGGTAATTAAAAGGCCAGATGAAAGAACCGTCGGTTGTCAAATGCATGATCCCCCTTTCTACATTGTTGTGAATTTCTTAATTATATCTTTTTACAACTCAGCTGTCGTGATTATAATTCGTCTCAAAGTTACACACCATTCATTTATGGCTATTATCAATATTTACAATCATCAAATGTTGCGAATAACTTACATATAATAACTCACAGTGCTACCAAATCGCGCTTTTCATGTTTCGGTATGAGTTTTTATGTCACCCCTAATTACAGGAAAAATATACCGAACCTGATTGGCGGACATATTTGCGAACTAAGAGAGAAAGAAATTGAATTTTTTTAGAAAAATTGTAAAAAATGACCCAGTCCCCCCTTAATTTTTACAAAAGATGAGCTAGTGAGCTGCAATTCGGTACAAATATTTACTTTTAAGTTCAGATTACGGGGAAAATGTAGAAAACCTGATTGGCAGACATATTTATGAACTAGGAGAGAAAGAAATTGAATTTTTTTGGAAAAATTGCAAAAAATGACCCTGTCCCCCCTTAACTTTTACAAAAGATGAGCTAGTGAGCTGCAATTCGGTACAAATATTTATTTTTATGTGCAGATTACGGGAAAAATATAGAAAACCTGATTGAAATCTCATTTTGGTGTATGGAACCCTCGATTTTAGTGCGAGTGCACAACTTGTCTGATTTTTTATTGATGGAACCAAAATAGTCGATACGGCTTGTTATATAAGGTAAATCCTCTTTTGGAATCGGATATCTCTCTTCTTTCCCATGGTGATTGAGAAAACTACTGACTTTAATCAATTCGCTATATATATCTTGATCTTTCTAATTCTGTCGCAAAATCAATAATTTCTTATGGCGATATTGATTAAAAACGATTGAAAATAATAGGAAAGAAAATCAATCGTTTTTGTTTCATGAACCTTATTTGCTTCCTGTCATTTGGGATGTAGCATTTTCATGTATTGCAGAGGATGCCAGGACGCCGAAGGTCCTGAAACTCTGTGGTCCCAGTTTTCTTTACAGGTTGTCGCTGTCCAATAGAGTGAACGAAAAGGCAAGATGCGAGTCTTTATCTGGATATTGATAATGAAGGTGATAGGAAGAAGTCGGGCAGCATCTACAGGTTAAGTCTTAAGCTCAATAGAGTCGCATATGTGAAAAGAATGCGTGATACCGTGCATCTTGCAAATTCCGTACAGGCTACATTTTGTGCAATTTGTTTTGGAATATTGCACTTAAAGAATTTGCAGATATGCGGTATTGCAGTAGCTCCAACGATATGGTCGATATGGTCATCTTTTTGATGATGTATCAAAAGAGAAAAATATAGTCCGACGTCGAGTTTGGTGCTGATTTTCTTTTTACAGACGTGCTGAGTGTTATTGTTATTCTGTGGTTTTCGGAGTCGTTTATTACAAATCTGATTCCAATTACCAAAATAATCTCATCTGGAGGAACAGTTGAAACAAACAGCTGATGCTCGATGCTGAGACAAAAATGCAGGATGAGAAAATATAGACTTACTAACGCTGAATGAATTCCTTGTTAACATTGTCGCTATCGTTGCCTTTAACATTCGATTACTACGCTCAACTGGGTTGGCTTATGGCTGATATGGCGGAGTTGTCAAGTACTCAGCTGTCCACATTAAAAACCTAGTAACCGCTTTTTCCATATGGTCGTAGTTTACTTAGAATTATAAACAAAACACGACTTTACGAAAAATGTGGTTACTATGTTTTAACTTTGTACAGCAGTACTGTATATCATACTTCTCCAAGGTAGTTTTCAATGTATTGTTATCGAATTCTTTCCCATTAATTGTCGGTGAGCAGAATTTTCCAGCAGCTGATCCGAGAGGCTTTACCTCAAACCATCTGAAGAACAGATCTTGGAGGACCATCAAGTGTCTGCACTGAGTCTTACCAGGTGGAAACTCAATGAAGTCTGCTGCGACCACCATCGACGTCAGAAGTGGATCATTTCTGCGTCTATACAATCTTTTCTCCTTCACTTTTTAATCGGAGAAATAATGTGAAAATTTCTCCACTACTTCGCATCTCCTTAAGTACCAAGAATCTGTAGTTGATTCGAAACAACCACTATTTCATATGGTTATAATATTTAACCTGTTTTTCTCTTTCCTTATCAATAACCAGCTAGTCAGCTACTCAGTAATCAGCTAGTAGTCTAGCTAGTAGTCAAGCGGTAGACACCGCTTGCCTATCATGGCTTCTGAATGGTGTTATCATGATTGGAGAACATTTTTAGAATGGATAGTTGCCGGTATCCTAAATTATGTTTGATCAGATTAAAAAAATTAGCTACTTTAAAATCAAATAATACAAAATATAATTGGTACTTCAAAATTAAGACCTTTTTTGAAAAGTTTGATGCATCAGAGACTTGGCTGACCTTTTCGCTGGAATCGCCTAAGAGGGACTCAAATTTTTTTTTTTAATAAAATACAAACAGTCTCTATTGCAACATGATCAAAATACTGGTATCTTACTATTACTTTACCAGTACGTGCATATAAATGCATACTATTAAATATCCACCCTTTTCCTCCCCGCCCTTTCTTTTTTATGTATTACAAATAATTTTTTTGGCAAGAAAAGTATCCTTATCTTCCCAATATTCTTCTTCATTTACAGCATCTCCGTTATCATGTACTGTATCCTGACCATCTATGTAATTCGTTACGCTCATCTACCAACTCGTTATTTTCATCTGCTTGGACATCATTTAATTCACTATTTTCAAGTATGTTTCCCTGAATTTTCTCATTCTTATACCTTCGCCTTCGAATTTCAAAAGCTTTTTAGTGTTTGATATTGACGACAGTTTAGTGTTAAACATGCACATCTTTTTGCAATTTCCTGCAAATGTTGATGTGGTTTACGACAAGATTTTCTGAAGAATGTTATATTATTCTCATGTAGAAAAGCTGAAAGAGAATCTAATGGCTCATGTTCTACAACATCTTTCGCAAGGTGACAAAGACCATGAATATTGTAAGAAATAAATTCCATGTCGAATATTCCTATTGCTCTAAATACGTAGATATGCAGAAGATTGTCGGCAACTTCAATATTCTCGTTTGATGAAGACTGATTACTTAAAATTCGAATGGCTGTGTGAAAAATAAAAAAATGCAAATAAATGGCATCGTTTAAAATTCTGTGAAAAAGAGCAGGACCAGAGTACAACAAAATTTGTCGAAAATCTGTTGCTTTAAATGTTGAAAATGCAAATAGATGGCCAGGTTTACGTGAAAAATCCGATGGACAGTACCCGAGACAAAATTTTCAGCCTACTTTCAACATGCTTTAAATCTACATTTCTTTACCCCTTAAAAATCTTATAATATTCATTTGAAACCGACTTATAACAGATATTTGCTCCTAACGAAGCAACAATCAGGCTAAATTTTGTCACTTTCGTCCAGTTTTTTCCTATTTTCTGGTTGATTATAGTGTTGTAAGGTTTATTTTACCGCCTAAAATGTTTGATAGAAGGTTCGACAGTGCGATTTATACCTGTTAATGAAGCACGTACATGTAGGGTTAAGATTTCTTAAGGTAGCGTCTGGAGTGTTTTTATATTTATGGCATATTTTATTGCCAAGCAGGATTAAATAAAAGAAAATGACGTTTTTCAGATTTATAAATTTTTTATTTGTTACTTTTACAATTATAGTTTTTACATTTTAAATTAAATCAAACTTTAAACGATACAACAAACATTATTATTAAGTTTCTCACTTAATTCGAATTTTTTTATATTATTGCTCTTTTTTCTTTTTGTATTTTATATATATTTTGTTAGAATCTTTTTATTCATGATGTTGATATAATCGGCCCTTGTCAGCTTTACATCGTCCATTTAACAATCTTCTTGTCCATTCTAAACAATAAATAAAATAGATTAATATTGCATAAAAATATTGCCAATATTTTTGCAAATGTTATATTTAACTTGAAGCAATAAAGCATGGCAACATTGTAGTGTCGATGCTTGGAAATATTCAGGTAATATTGTCATTTAATATAGCGGTAATTTTTATTGTAATGATCTGGAGACAACGTTGAAATAATTTATAATATATTTGTTCTAAATACAAAATATTTAATACTATGCGAAAATGCTAGGATATAACATTTAATTCAAATAATTTTTTTAATGTAGGGTTATGGATATTGGGGTTTTACGCCTAATACCCGTGATATTTGAAGTTATTTAATATTATTACACAAAATAAATATCACTTACCTCAAAACATTACAATTCTTGCTAATTAACCTTTTGATTTCTGTTCATTATAGTCCACCTACTCCTTGATAGTTTTTACCTTACTTGTCACCTACAACACAAATACACTTTTAAAAAGTGAGTGCAAACTTTGTCGTAGTTGACGAAAAACTAACTGCAATATGAGTTTTAGGCTATGTGATAGTTGTGTTTTTACTATAGTAAATTTTTGGGTGGGAAATTTGGAAATCCCAAAACTATATTTTGTGTATATTTACATTCAAATCTCGCTATAATGACCTTCTCTATAACGAGCGCTCTCTATAACGAGGGCTCTGTCTCTCGGTATAGCAAGAAAAATTTCCTCCCGATTACCCCCACTAATTATAAACAAATGCACATTCTGTTGATTTAAATTTGGTTAAAATAAATTTTATTTATATCATAATGAGCATAAAAAGTCACTTCTTTTTTTAAATTATGATAATGGGAGCGGCGAAAAAATGCTTCATTATAGACCGAATAGTAAAGCATTTTTTCGCCGTTCCCATTTGCGTAAATCAATATAAATTCACATTTTCTTTATGTAAATGGCGAACTAATGTATCGAATTTGGTTACTACACCTTGCATAGCTGAAAAAAATGAGAAAATAACTAAGTTTCAGTCGAAAACAAAATGTGCATTTTCGCATGGTGCTGTCAATGCATTCTTAGTTTTGGTTTTGAATGATACTCAGTGGTTTTCTCATTTTTTCAGTTATTCAAAGTTTAGTAACCAAATTCGATACTTTAGTTCACTATTTCGGAAAAGAAAATGTGAATTTATATTAATTTACGCAAAAAAACGGCGAAAAAATGCTTCACTATTCGGTCTATAATGGAGCATTTTTTCACCGCTCCCATTAGCGTAAATAAATATAAATTCACATTTTCTTTATGGAAATGGTGAACTGACGTATTGAATTTGGTTTCTACGCCTTGCGTAGCTGAAAAAGATGAGAAAACCACTGAGTTTCAGTCAAAAACAAAATGTGCCTTTTGCATGGTGATGTCATTGCGACCTTGGTACGGTCTGCGCACGCGCAGCGAGCAACAGAGTTCAGGTCGCGAAAAATTAAACTGTTTGACTATAATATCAACCGCACAGACGATGCAGAAGTTTTTACCCTTTCTCTTGTAATTTTAAGGAGGAAAGGGAAAAATTTACTCTTCCACATGTTGAAGGTCCAATCGCTGACATGGAACTTCTTCATCATCCGTGCGGTTGATATACTCAAACAGTTTATTTTTTGCGACGCGTCAAAAATTCTGTTTTACAGGTCATTTTAATTAGTTATTTTACTAATTGCTTTTTATTGCTCATAGTCAAAAACAATTTTATTGGAAACTTTGATACTCTAATTTTCCCTTTTCGTAAAGAAAGTGTAAAAATGTAATTTTTTGTGGAAGAATTGGCTGTCGAAAAATTGCGTTTTTAGTACTGGTTTAGTAACCTTTGGTTTGTTTACATTTCACAACTTGGACATAGCCTTATATAAATCTCTATAAGCTCATGAATTTCATATGTATCGACGGCACAGCTGCCCGAATACAGAAACCTGCTTAATCTGAAAAATATTTTCGAAATTAATTAATAATTTCAAAATTATTAAAGAACTCATAAAAAACGGTAGCATGGTGGGATACGAGCCCACGACCTTTCTATTGCCGGTAGACTGCCGGTATTCTTCTTTTAAACTTGCGTAAAAGGTACTGCACATATTAGTAGCACTATCAGTGCCAATTGAATGTAATTAAGAGAAAGGCAGTCCATTTGAAGGTAGGTACGTTTTAAGTGCCTTTGCCAAATTTTCACCGGTGCAACTAACTACATTAATAATTCTAAGTGATCAGTTATCATTTTTTTTATATTGTAGACTAAAATAACGAACGCACACACCCATAAATTTTGTCACTGACACATCTGTCGATTCGTTGACAATTAGTGCGTATGGACCATCTCCGATGTCAGTAATTAGATCTTTTAATTGCACTGGGGCAATAACATAGAACATTTTGTTCAATGAAGCCGAATATTTTCAAATTGTGGGCATGCCTTTCCGATTATTTTCAACATTTCATCAAGATGATCGACACTATTGATGTCACAATGCAGCGCGAAAAAAACTGACAGTTTTATTTCAAAAACTTTGTCCTTTTCTTGAGTTATTACACTATAATAATGCACACTGAAAAAACCTATGTTCGAATTAAGTAGCCTACGTTACTCAATTTGAGACGCAACAAAAATGAACCTTGTAGGTGGCGCCACGTTATATGGCGTTTAACTTGGGCTCATTTCGAGTTACAACAAAAATGAGTCCAGGTTTTTTGTGTGCAAACTTTTCTGTTGCGTCCTATTAATGGACATTTCTCGTTCGTTATATATGTTTAACACGCTTCGAATGAACAATTAAATCGTTATGATGATCACGGATGTGACAATTGCACAATTTATTCGTATATGCAGTAAAAAACAAAAATATATTTCGAATTTTTAGGTTGTGTTCTGGCTTAATACTTTTGAGCTCCGGTTCAGATTATCACTTTGCATTGTAATGCTTTAAATATTTCCCCCAACTTTCCCATAACCTTTTAAAATATTTAAATTTCTACCTTACTTATACGTATCGATAATTCGAAGTTGAAGGGACTGAGAAAAAACTTTGAATTACCAAGAGTTTTGAATTATTGAGAGGTTCAAATTAAGAGACTTTAGATTCGAACTACTGAAAGTAAAAACACAGGTTCATATGTAATTAGTGTAGTATATTTTACAAATCAAAAGTTTGTGGTCAAAACAAAATTAAAACATTAATTTTTTAAAAGAAATTAGAGTATGCTTACATACTAGTCTGATCAAGATTTTTTTCAAGTGTGAACAATGCCTTGAAAACATCATCGTCAACTTCAGACTGAAGATAAAATTGTCGTACATCAGTTTTTTTTCACCACTTTTAACAGCTCTTCAATAATTTTCTTTTTCTCTGCAATTGACAATGACTTATATTTTGTAGACCGAATCATAGCGACAACAAATTACTAACGACAAGCGTGTAAACAAACTGGAGACAAGATCAATACTGAATAATAATTAATGTTTCCCTCGATGTTTCCTAATTGATTGCTGCTTCAAATTGTCGCGTGGTGAGAAATTGAAACTTCAAATTACCGCGTGTTTCGTTCAGGACTGCCTTAAATTATACTTCGAATTACTGAGTGTAACAATTACAATGCAAAAACTTTTAATTATCAAGAGTATTTCAAGGGACCTACAGTTTGCTTCAAATTATCGAAGGTTTGAATTGTCGAGAGTCGACTGTATATATGTATATGGGGCATTCTAGGCCAAATCGGAAAATATTTTGCTTTTGCATCTCAAAATTTTTTTAAACATTTTTTTTCTTTTAGTACTCTTTTAAATGAGCAACCTTGATTTTTTCAAATTTTTTCATAAAGTGGTTCAGGAGATAGAGATTTTAAGCTACTCATCGAGTAGCTTATTGTTTTATCCTTCTCTTTCCTTGTCTCCGGGAACGCAGACATATTTGGTGTCTAAACCTCTTTTTTTATAACCGACAGATTAGCTCAGTCGGATAGATGCCTCGCATTGGCGGTCGTTTAAGGACTAAGGGTATAAGTATCCATGGTTCGCGCCCACTTGGCTTGGTATTTTTCCGGCACGTGAGACAATCTGAGCGGGAGGTTTGACGTCGAGGTATAATGATGTGCACCGTCGATTATTGTCCGGTACACACCATTAGAACTCGACTGTCGATAAACCGGTTGTACTCAGGAGAGGTTTTCTACAGTTTCCTTCTCCACTGGCGAAAAAACCCATTAGACGGGTGGTCCAGGCAAATGCGAGTACTCCTAATTTTCAAGTCGCTCTGTAGGCGCAAAATTTAGTATTAAGGAAATGTCTATAAAGAAATATTGTAAGAGAAATTTACGAGATGTAAACAAACACTTGTATAGCCAAGATTGTAGGCTTAAGACGGGTGTATAAACAAATAAATAATAAAAACCTCTTTTTTATAAGAGAATTTTTGACCAACTACGATTGTCGAATGTTTATGTTACCAGAATTTTGGTTGGAACAGTCAAGTTTGTGTTTAGTCCGGAAAAATTATGTAGATGTTGTCGGCAAGACTATGAAAGTCTGCATCACCTAATTGTTGATTGTCCTGCTTGGATGTGTGTTCGCGAATCATTGTTTTCCTTAAATGTGCCTACTAAAGCCTACAATAGATTGTTGGAAATCATGTCGTCCTCGGATCTCATTTTAATCAAAGAGTTGTTAAAAATGTTTATTTTAATGTTAAAAGGGAAAGATCCGTATTACATGGAAAAAAGAATAGCACAAGAGATGTGCCAAACAGTAGGACAAGTCGTGTGCGTTAATTCAGCGCGTCTGGTGTGCCTTGTTGGAACAGCAGACATACTTAGTTTTGGCTTTACAGCTTGTACATTTTATAAGCACAGCGTCTGCACCGACAAAGTTTGTCTGCTGTTCCAAAAAGGCACACCAGACGCGCTGAATTAACGCACACGACTTGTCCTACTGTTTGGCGCATCTCTTGTGCTATTATTTTTTCCGTGTAGTATTGCCATTGGTGTGCAGTGTGAACTGAATGTGTTATTTTTGTGTCCAATCATTTAGTTTTTCTTTTTGTTTTCGCGCTATATCGAACTCGCCTTGTATGAACTTCTTGTTCACTAGACAAGTGTATGTTAAATAAATAAAATAAATAGATCCCATCGTTTGCCCACGATCGGATAAGGCTTAAAAATTGTTAATTTAGTGCTAGTTTCTCACAAAAAATTTTGAAAAAAATTGATCGATACATACATTGTTAAAAATGAAATTTTATTTTAAAATTTTTAAAATCTTATCATAAATTATTTAACAATTTTTTAAAAATATTTTTATTAAAAACTACGCGTGAAAACAAAACTTTTCATTATAAAAAAATGAAATTTTTGATCAATTTGATCAATTTTTGACCGAGTTATAAGCATTTAAAAAAAGGATTTATGTAAAAAACATCATTTTTTAAAAATCTGTAGGTATCTCCTGAACCGCTTTATGAAAAAATTTGAAAAAAATCAAGGTAGCTCATTTTAAAGAGTTGGGGAAGTGCGCCAGTTGTGGGCATCCCTACGTAAACTTCGACGTCAAGCAGACTTTACTGATCTAAGTATTGCTAGTCGTGTTTGTTGACAATACGGACTTTTCGTATTGATAACGAAACAAATATAAGCATTTGTGTAATAGCTGTGAGCATAATAAAGAAAATATGCATTAAATAAATAAAAAAGTGATTTTGTATTGTTTTTGAAGAGCAACATATGGGTGTAGATTCATTCAGAAAAAAAGTGTTTAATTTTTTTTGGAGTGTTGTCATTATATTTTGTGATTTACCTTCGTGTTTAATCAAAATCCTGCATCACATAATGTGTTGGTCTTTTTAAAAAATGACAGTCATGTTAACCCCTTCGCAGTCAAGACCAAAATCTCATAAGTGGGCTCAAAATGTCGACAACTTTTTAGAAAACTAAAATTTGCGCAAACGATCATACTATTGTATTTGAAGTCGCTGATTACGAATCTGATATCAGATTTTGAAAATTCAAAATGGCGGATCCAATATGGCGGACATGAGAATTAAAAATCGACTGAATTCACTTGAAACTTATTACTCAGGGGTTTTCGGGGTCGCTGATTACGAATCCGATATCAAGTTTGAAAATTCAAAATGTCGGATCCAATATGGCGGACAACATTTTCTAAAATTCATCGGATTCACTTGAAACATTTAACTCAGGCGTTTTCAGGGTCGCTGATTACGAAACCGTTTTTTGATTTAAAAAATTCAAAATGGCGGATCCAATATAGCGGACGAATTTTTCTAAAATTCATCGGATTCACTTAAAACTTTTTACTCGAGGGTTTTCGGGGTCGCTGATTACGAATCTGATTTCAGATTTTAAAATTTCAAAATAGCGGATCCAATATGGCGGATGAAATTTTCTAAAATTCATTGGATTCATTTGAAACTCGTTATTAGAGAGTTTTCGATGATTACGAAAAACTTTTGAAACGATAATAAATACAAAATTTTCTCCGCAGTCAGCTGTTAAGTATACAAGGAGAAAAAAAAAATGTCGGTTATATTAACCGGAGACCCCGGTTAAAACTACTTGACCGACACAGGCGTTAACATAACCTCTGATACCCAAGTCAGCACAATTTGACAGACAGGCAGTTTTGGCTTAGCAGCCTCAAGTAGTGTCAATGGCTGAATCGATATCAGTAGTAAAATTGACTGAGGAAAACTAAAGACGCAACTGGAGAGCTAAGTAAAAACGGCCTGGCTCTCCGGTTACAACTACTTGACTTCATAAAATTATCATGACGACTCAAAAGAAAGCAGTTACAATTTTTTTTTCTTTTTCTTTTTTTTTTCTTTTTTTTTACTTTTTTTTCTTTTTTTTCCGTGTACTAAGTTACTTACGACCCCAGAGTTTACCACGTGGAGGTATGCGGTCGGATTTTACACTCCTTTATTTACTTTGATTTTTTATATTTTTTTGTTTGTTCTTATATTGGATCTGCCATTTTCAAAACCAATATTACAAAACCCTAAGTAACGAGTTCTAAATCAATCGGACGAGTTTTGAAAAATGTCGTCCGCTATATTGGATCCTACATTTTGAATTTTTAAAATCTGAAATCGGATTCGTAATCAGCGACCCTGAAAACCCCCGAGTAAAAAGAATGAAGTGAATCCGATAAATTTTAAAAAATGTTGTTCGCCATATTGGATCCGCCATTTTGAGTTTTCATAATCTGATATCAGATTTGTAATCAGCGACCACGAAAACCCCTGAGTAACAAGTTTCAAGTGAATCTGATGAATTTTTGAAAATGTCTGCCATATTGGATCCGCCATTTTGAATTTTCAAAATCTGATATCGGATTTGTAATCAGCGACCCCGAAAACCCCTAAGTAACAAGTTTCAAGTGAATCCGATGAATTTTTTTAAAATGTCGTCCGCCATATTGGATCCGCCATTTGGAATTTTTAAAATCTGAAAACGGATTCGTAATCAGCGACCCCGAAAACCCCCGAGTATCAATTTGTGGACAAATCTGTGTGTTTTTGTAGCCAAAAATCTGCTTGCGTCTATACACGTCATCGACAGTTTGAGCCCACCTGCACCATGACGTGTATACACGTCATCGACTGCCATCTGACAATGATGTGGACTACTATCTCATTTATCTAAACTTTCAGCCAAAGAAATTGACAGCCGCAAACTCCATTAAATGCGATGAATATAGTAGTTCACTGCATTAGAAGTGCGTTATGATATGCGGGTCAGCTACTTCACATGCTAGCATTATGCTTCTGTTAGCGATTAGCATAGTGTGAAAACTTGTTATCATTTTTGTTCTTTATGCCAGCGAAGTCTCTTAAAATAAAGAAACTTTCATTTCTTCTTTATTTGTGTTGGTTTTCTTTAATATTTTTTTATTTTTAGCGGATTTTTCAAGGGTGCCCCCAACCGGGTACAAAAATTTTTTTGTCAAAAAATTTCCATTTAACTAAATTTCTAATAAAACTTTTTTATTTCAAGGAATCAACTTAATTCCTTCACTAACAGTCACCTAAGACCTCTAGCTTTAAATTCGTACACATATATTTGTGTAATATGCACATAGACAAATGATATGAGGCAAAAACAAAAGGGTGCCTACAACCGGCACACTTCCCTTACTAAAAGAAAAAAAATGTTTAAAAAAAATTTGAGATGCAAAAGAAAAATAATTTCCGATTTGGCATGGAATGCCCCATATACATATGAATCATATGATAGACCTAAGCCATGACACAGCAACTCACAGAGAGTACGGATGGGTAGCTCATTTACGCGCGTTAAATAGAAATAAACGTAGGGTAATGTCACCTTGAGTGGCCGCCTGAGCTTTTAAGTTATCTGACAGCGGAAAAGTGAAAAAGTGATTCAGAAGTATAAAATTAGTGCAAAATTTAAGTTTTAAAAGGTAACTTATTTTTTCCCACTACTTTAAACATTGAAATGGATTATCTTAGTTTAATTAAGTGATAATTTTGACTCAAAAAAAAAATTGTGGTGGCTGTCATGAAAAGTTGCATGTCACCATGAGTGGACTGCCTGTTTTTTCCATTTTTAATGTCAGTTTACCATTTTTTGGATATAAATTGACAATAAATTGGTTTGAAACTATGTTTTATGTTCTTCATTAATTTTTTTGTGATATTGATGTGATATGTGCCAAAATTATTAAAAGTGGTCTCACTTGCAAACCTTGCGACACACACATGATCTGAAGCTGCATAAGCATAAATTTTGTATTAATATATCAGAAATATTAACCCTTTAACGCCCAAATGTGCTGTTTTCCGACTTGAATTTTAACTTCGTACAACTATTAAAAGAAAGCTAAAAAAATTTCTAAAGTACCATTTCCTACTTTTTTTGGGAGTCGCTCTTTCGAATGGCTTTGTCAAAATTTCCAAAAAATGAAATTAACCCCCTCTTTTAATGAAATTTTCCAAAAAATGCAAGATTTTTGGATGAAATTTTTTTTTTATTGCAATTTTCATTGTTATATCGGTATCTACATTTCGTCTAAGGTATAAAAACCGTATTCCTGATAGCTGTACTTTAAAAATATGCAGTAGTTTTTTTTTCTTTTTTTCATTTTTCATTAAAAAATTGCGCCCGAACGCTAAATTTTTTTTTATTACACATACAAATTTTTTTTCTAAATTTGCTTAAATTCACTTGAAATTTGTTACTCTGGGGTTTTGGGGTCGCTGATTACGAATCTGATGTTAGTTTTGAAACATTCAAAATAGCGGATTCAATATGGCGGACGATTTTTTTAAAAATTTACCAAATTCACTTGAAACTTGTTACTCGGGGGTTTTCAGGGTCGCTGATTACGAATATGATGTTAGTTTTTAAAAAATCCAAAATGGCGGATCCAAAATGGCGACCAAAAAAATAAAAATCATTCAGATTGGCTTAAAAATTGGTACTCGGGGGTTTTTGGGGTCGCTGATTACGAATATGATGTTAGTTGTTAAAAATCAAAAATTTCGGATCTAATATGCAACAGATATTCAAGTAATAAAAATCATTTGTCCTTAGCTCGGGACGTGACAAAAGACAACCTCAAACAAAGTTTAATGATGAAAAAAGGTCCTCACTTTAAAGTTTAATAAGTAATTATACTAAGTTTTATGAAAGTAATGATTCAAGTTTGATATTATTATTAATTGAGTATAAGTAAATTCCAAATTCACCCAAATAACAATTTTCAAGCCAATCCGAGTGATTTTTTTTTGTCCGACATATTAAATCCGAAATTTTGGATTTTTAAAAACTAACATAAAAATTTACATTTTTTCTAAAAAGTTGTCGACATTTTGAGCCCACTTTGAGATTTTGGTCTTGACGGCGAAGGGGTTAATACCAAAAATCAGCTCTTATTTAGAACCTTTTATTGGTTATTGGCCAATAATTTTATTGGTTATTGGCCCAAGTTGTGAAATGTAAACAAACCAAAAGGTTTGCTGAATAAGTATGATATTGCGCTAAATAACCCGGACACACAGTGGGACAGAATAACAAAATCGTGGTCAAAATATGAAAACGTGTTTTAAATCAATTGTAACTTATTATTTTATAAAAAAAATTATTAAAATTTTAAAAAAATACTTTTTAAGGTCAAATTTATGATCAGCGACCCCAAAAACTTAATAATTATTCATTATTCAACAAATTATAATTATTTTTGCAAACTACTATGTAAATTTGTATCCATAGTCTGTAATAAAATTTACAAAAAGAGTCTCAGTAATTACGTAATTACTTTTTATTCGGAGCAGTATGAGCTTACGAGTATTTTGATCCATAATAAGTTGATTTTCAGTGATAAACATTTTGGACAAAGCTTTGGTCCGTTTGACGTGGAACGTGCCTTGTGTAAAATTGATTTTGAATAAACTAAGAAAAAATTTTCATTATTAATAACAATATAATGATAATAAAGTAATATAAAATAATTATGGAATAATTAAATTACACTACTAAAACATGAGACTTCTATAGGTCAATCCTTTACAATGACGGATCTGCCCGAAATTTCCCCTTCTCCTATCCTTGACTTTGACGATTGTCTACGTCACACCCCCTTACTACTTTTTCAGGGCTGTACATATTGTTTGGGACACACTGAGAGAATTTTCGTACAAAAATGTTATGTGTATATATTATTTATTTAAACGTACTAATTATGAAATTAATTAATTACGTTGGAAAGTGTAAATAATATTCATATTAAAGTAATTGTGATATTTATTATTATAATAATTAATACAATATGTGTCACGCTGAGGAAAGGTACCTAAGAAGCAACAAATTTGAGGTTATGTTGTTATTTTTTAGAGTAAAAATACAGAAAGAGAATCAATTATTATTAATTAAAAATTGTTGGTCTTCAAGTCTTCATTATATTCAAAATATTTAATGAAAATTGGTTTCAAATTCAAATAATTAAAAATAAACTTTTAATCAAGATAAATCTAACACGAACCCAACCTATAATTCGTTTGCTTCTTACCTTTCTCGGGAGCGCGTCACATATGTTATTTTCATTATTATTATAATATTAATAAACATCTAATATATTACATTTTAATTCTTATTCAATTAACATAATTTTAATAATTGATTTTCTATATTATAATAATATTATATATTATTAAATTAATATATATATAATTAAACTTTTTAATTATTTATTTATTTAAATGAATAATGTAGTTAAAATAATATGCATTATCATTTAAATTATTTAATATAAGAATAAACATTAAATAAATAAATTAATATTATATTATATTTATAAATATAATAAATTGATTTATTTATATTTGCTTATTTTTTATTTCTATCCTCCCAAAGAATACGACACTGAAACTTGATCAAATCAAGTAACGCCGTCCCACCATTGTGACGGAGATTGTAACTAAACCGAACCGTCATTATAGAGGATCCTTCATTGTGAAAAGCGTCATTGTGGAGGATTGACTGTATAAGAAGATTGTTTAAATATATATTAACTGAAAAACATTTTAAGATACAGTAAGAAAAGCTTCATAGCAGTCATATAGGCTAGTATGGGATGCACATGCGTTTGTCTCTTTTACTTTCATAGGGTATGACTGACATAAAACTTATCCTACTAATGCACTGAGAAAAAAGTTTTTTTTATTTAAAAATAAGTAGCCAACCAGAAAAATTTGTTTGAATTAAACATATTTTATAACTGAATTAAACATTATTTTTATTGAATCAAACTTATTACGTATTGAATCAAACTTATTATGTAGCAGAATGTATGTTAATTAGTCAAAGTAATTTAAGGTCTCATAAAAATTTTAATTTAAAACAAGGTACCGATTTTATGCAGTAATTTTAATAATATAATAAAAATAAATCATTACCTTCTTCATTACTAGATTAAGGTTCACTAGTTTCTTTTTTGTTTGATCTTGAAGAATGTGATGCTTTAGAAGTGTGTTTAGAATCCTTTACAAATCTACACGGGGCGCTTTGCGAAACAAGCTTTCTGTTTCCCTTGGAATGCATTAAATGAAAAAAATTATGTCTTATTTTTATTGTAAATTTTATTATCTAATATTTGAAATTTCTACACGGGTAATAATATTACCTCTTACTACATTTATTTTATAAGAAAACATATAAACTTCAAGAAAATAATATAGAATATGTCTCAAACATCAAGAGTCACTGATAAATTGATTGTATAAATTTTTAAAAATCTTAGATGATAAAACAATAAAGAAATATTTCTAGTCAACCTTGAGAATGTGATATTGAAGAAAATAAATTTGAATTTAAAAAAGTGTGTATATAGATTCAAGTTGGAAAGTGACAAGTGCAAAAGATTGAGATTTAATGAGAATTTAAGCGACACGTTTCAAAGAGGACTTTCAACAATGGGTTTGACTTTCAACCCTCGACGTATGACGACGACGACGACCCTTGGAACTTTTGGTCCTTTCGGCACACGCTTGCTGACTGATAGATCTTCCAACCAACAGGTTTTACTGACTTTATCCACTGCATGAACCTCATGAGAGCTGGATAACAAGCTACTGTCAAGCCTTCTTCAAACACGTATCCAATGTCAAAAAGATGATTCATTTGTTATTCAAAATTAGCCTCTTTAGGAAAAAAGGATGTTCAATTTCCACACAACTCTCAATAAAGAGTTATATATAGAATATAATGCATTCTATTTTTTTGACGTCTAAAAGAAAGATTGGATTGCTAAATTGATATAAATTGTTAGCTTCAGTAACTAACTGTTTCTAATATTGACCTTGCTGATATTTTCTTTTGTTTAAAAATGGTCCTTAATAGGTTAAGCCTTTAAGGACCAAATATACAAAAATTTTACCTAAACTTTGAAAGAAATTTTTAGTATGAAAACGGAATGCTAAAAATTTTGCAATAGACATTTCTTAAAGCTCAGGAACCGCTCTTTCGAATGCTGCAATAAAAAATATTGAAAATTTATAAACAAACAAATTACATACAGTTATTGAAAAAAGCACAATTTTTTAAAATCAAATTTTTTTTTTATTATTTATGGCAAAGGAATACGTCTCAAAGGTAAAAATATCGCGTCAAAAATGTCTAACCTAAAATGTTGTAAAATAAAAATTTAAAAAAAGCAAAATGGCGGATCAGAAATGGTGTTCAAAGTTGACTTTTTAATAAATAATATACAGCAAGTGCACATTTCTTTAAAAACTTGACAGATTCGCTTGAAACTGGTTACCCGAGGGTTTTTGGGGTCGCTGATTACGAATATGATAATAGTTTTCAAAAATTCAAAATGGCGAATCCAATATGGCGGATACTTTTTTTAAAACTTCATCGGATTTACTTGAAACTGGTTACTCGGGGGTTTTTGGGGTCGCTGATTACGAATATGAAAACTTCATCGGATTCGCTTGAAACTGGTTACTTTTTCAATTGTGTTTTTAATTTTTTTAAATTTATTTCTCATGAAAAAATCTGAAACATTCTCTGCAAAAATATGAATTGCACATTTTACAATACAAAAATGTTCTGATGTCACAGTTGAAAACTACTATCATAAAAAAATCAAAAATTTGGTAGATTCTGCCATTATACTTTCTGACAAAAAATTTCATTCAAAAAATTTGAAAATTATTGAGGAACTTCTATTACTTAATAATTATCCACTAAAATTTATTTCCAAACATGTAAAAAAACGACTTTTTTTATTTGAATAATATAAATAATAACAATAACAATAATAATAATACTTTTAATAATAATTTTAAAGTGGATCGCTTTCGTATTGTCTCTCTTCCTTTCCATGGTAATATCTCTTACCAATTCAAAAAAATTCTTAATGATTATAATTTCACAACTGTGTTTAGATCAATGTCAACTCTAGACAAATTTATTAAATTAGGAAAGGACAAATTGCCAATTTTGAATAATTCCTATGTAGTATATAAGATAGATTGCAAAAACTGTGATCGGACGTATATTGGCCAGACAAAAAGAATTTTGAGTACAAGATGTGATGAACATAAGCCTAATTATAGATTAGACAAAAAGTTCCATTCTGCAATTTCTGACCATAGATTGAAACCAATTAATGGAATCTTACACGATTTTGATTGGGACAATGTCAAAATTTTACATCGTGAATCAAATCTAACAAAACGAAAAATTGCTGAAATGTTTTATATAAAAAAAGAACAAAAAAATTGTTTAAACAAAGTGACTGATTTGATTAATTTAGATTCTACGTATAATAGACTTATTAAATTATTAAAAAAAATTTTTTAAAAATATTTTTTGTTTTTTAATTAGTTTTTAAATTGGATAAACTTGTATATTATACGACTTTGGTCTTACATCACATTACGTTTCATTGGCATTATACGCTATTATAATACAACCTGTTATCTACTGTATTTGTATGAGATTTTTTTGTTCAGTTAATGACAGTGTTTTTAAATTGATGGTTCTTTTAATTTCATTTTTTTCGAATTTTTGACTTTTAAATTTTATAAAAATGAAAAGGTAATATTTTTTTAAATATAGTAATTAATATTGAGAATTACAAATTTTTAATTTCATTATTTCTTTTAGTTGACCATCTTTTTTATTCACTCTCATTTTCTTGGTTATGTTGCAAAAAACCATTTTAATATGTAACTCAGTTTTTTTAATTGGTGAGTTCTTTTCACTTTTTGTAATTATTTTTTCCTTTTTATATATATGTATAATGTAATAAAATTTTTTAGATTATTAAATTCTGATGAGGGGATCGGTACCGATCTCGAAACGTTAAGATGTGTTTGATGTCTTATTATAGTCCCAAAAAGATTGCCAATTTCTTTATAATTATAATATTAAATATATTGGGACATTCCAAATTATTATTTAACTACTATCATATTCGTAATCAGAGACCCCAAGAACCCCCGAATAATTAGTTTCAAGTCAATCTGATGAAGTTTTGAAAAAAGTGTCCACCATATTGGATTCGACATTTTGAATTCTTAAAAACTATTATCATATTCGTAATCAGCGACCCCAAGAACCTTTGAGCAACCAGTTTCAAGCGAATCCGATGAAGTTTTGAACAAAGTGTCCACCATAATGGATTCGCCATTTTGAATTTTTAAAAACTATTATCATATTCGTAATCAGCGATCCCAAATTTTGTTAGAAAAAATTATATCGTCCTGGTTTAAAGAGAATTTGCATGGATTGAAATAGAATGTGTAACATTTGTAAAAAAGTGTCTTGAGGTTACTCTGTGTTCTCCTGTGTCAAGTAAAATGGAAACTGAATTAATCCTAGAAAGTACAACTAGGGTACTAAATAAATGCATAGAAAATGCTTTTTACGTCGCTTTGACACAATTTTTTAAACTATACTCGACTCTCGGATCTTTTATATTTGTACGAACAAATCCTCTCATATACTCTTTACCAAAACAAGTAAATTAAAAAAATATAATCTTTAAAAAATTTAACCTGTTTTTCGAGAGATAATAATTAAATATTAATTACGAAAGATTTCGACTTTATCAGCAAATAGTGACATCTATTAGAAGTCAATTATACTCTTTGGTTTAGAGTTAGGTGTTTCATATGAAAATTATTTCGATATGGTTGTCGATAAATACTTATGAATTTAAATTAATTTTCCTAAATTGCTAAACTGATTTTTTTTAAAATGGACTCTTTTGGAGTGTTGCTATACATTAATTGTTTCTTGGAGTTCTGTAGGGAATATTTTAATAAAAAATGCATGGAAGATGATTAATATTCCACCAGCACAGACCACAACTACCGATACGAGTGATTTTTTATTAACAAACATAGTCCAGTTAGCAAATCATGCAATGGACGATACTTTAATAGAAGAAGAAATTAATTGCTGGATTGAACAGAGCAGTTTTATTCCTACTCATAAAGTTTCGTTAGATGAAGACATTTTGGAAAATATTAATAATATCGAAAAACTCTATGAAGCACAGAATGAGACAGATCATTTAACTGAAAACAGTGATGAATCTGATGATGGCGAAAAGCCTACTCCTAGCGATATTTCAGAATGTTGTAAAACGTTATTTCGATTCTTTAAAACTCAGAATGATTTTAAAGATGAAGTTTTTAATTCTTTAGTTGTGATTGATGATTATATTAAAGTCACAATTACCTGACGTACAAACATGAAAAAAGTGGTAAAAAATTTATTTATAAAAATGTTTTAATACTGTTTTTCTAATTCTACACTATCGGTCAAAATTGAAAGACTACTTGCAAGAGTGGCATTAAAAACATGACATTTTTTAAATGTTGATAACTTCGTTAAATATTAAGGTAGAAAGTTTTTTAAGGCAGTTTTGGAAAGAGTTTTCCATTAAATGATTCTATGCCCAAGACTATTTGATAAATAGAATCAAAGATATGAAGTGATGACACACTGTTCCTGAACCAAAAAAAGTTTGACAAAAATGGATCTAAAATCTGGTTGTTCGAAATGTTTCTGCATCATATCAAAAGTAAAAATCCGTTGAGATCAAAATCCTAGCTGATCCTTTTTTCGAGATATCAATATATTTACATGCAAATTTTTGCAAAACGTTCAAATTAAAACTTTGTAACTTCATGTAGGCAAACTAATCACGCAAAAAGTATCTGAAATATTTTTGTATGTAAATATATGTAATTACATTTAAAATAAGACCTCAATGAAAAAAATTGATTGATATTTGTTAAAGATATGGTGTTCTTTGTATACCATGCTCACAGCAATTTATTGTATTTGATAAAAATAACATTCTGTTGTTTTATTTTAATACAATTTTATATTAAGATTATTTAAACTTGATTTTTTATATAAAAAGTGTGTTGCTGCTTTATTATTTGCAGGATTTCACATAAGAATTACTATGGCTTTATAGTGTCGGTAGTCGGACACTTTTGTGTTTTTTATTAAATAAATTTTAATGCATTCTGATAATTACTTTAAAGAATATACTGGTCGAATGTGTGAAGTTTATATTTTATGAAGAAAGGAAGTGTTATTGTACATTATATTTAAACAAAAGGTTTTTTATCTTTTATTTTAAAAATCATAGTGTCCAACTATAAATACAACCATTATCGAGTAGCGTAATGAGTAGCACAAAGTTTTGTTGATAATTAATCATAAATATTAAAACTTATAAGATTTAAGTATTATATTATCAACTTCTAATAAGCTTTAATTCAATTTTTCAGCAGTAAGCAATTAAAAAATTATTTCCCACTACTGAAGCTTTCGTGATTTTTCATTAAAATGCTTTAACTATATTTTATTAAATACTCAAGTATTTGTAACAAATTAATATGATTTTTAATCGTGAAAAACTCCTTTAATTGATGTTCTCAAACAAGCAGTAACTATTTGTTATTTAAAGAAAAAATGCATAATATAAGAACTAGAGGTGTGCAAAATTCGAATCGAGAGAAAATTCGTTTCGAACTTGTCAATTCGAAATTCGAAGGTTCGAATTTTCACAACTCGACTTGGTCTACTTTCGATTCGAATCGGCCAATTCGAAGTTTCGAATTTCTAATTGCTCAACTCGACTCGATTTTCGAATAATGTCGGCCAATTCGAAAATCGAAGTTAGACTTTCGAATTTCTATGTAATGTGCTATGATGTGTTGCAGTATGTTGTGTTTCGAATTGGACGAATTTATTCGAAAATCGAATCGAGTCGAGCAATTCGAAAGTCGAAACTTCGAATTGGCCGATTCGAATCGAAAGTAGACCGAGTCGAGTGGAGCAATTCGAAATTCGAAACGCCGATTTTCGAATTGACTAGTTCGAATCGAATTATCTCCGATTCAAATTTTCTGTTGTCGAATCGATTAATGTTCAGTTTGACTCGATTAAATGCACACCTCTAATAAGAACGTATCCTTAAGTGTCCAACTAGGGGAATGTGGGGCTAAGTGGGGACCCTAACGTAATAAAATTTTTTTTGTATTTGTCTACATAATATGTCTTATTGTTTGTATTTTTTCAATCAAATAAATAAAATTTTGTGCAAATATTATTAAAATATAATTAATACACTTAAAAGAAATATAAAGGTTACGGAAATATTACCTGAAATATCAAAAAAGTTCAAAACCAACTTTTAACTAATCTTTATATTAAAAAACCCCGAAATTTTGATAAATATCAATCAATTTTCTTTATTTAGGTCTTATTTTAAATGTAATGATATATATTTACATATAAAAAATATTTAAGATACCTTTTGCGTGATTGGATGTCCTACATGAAGTTACAAAGTTTTAATTTAAACGTTTTGCAAAAATTTGCATGTAAATATATTGATAACTCGAAAAAAGGATCAGCTAGGATTTTGATCTCAACGGATTTTAACATTTGGTCTGATGCAGAAACATTCCCGACAACCAGATTGTGGATCCATTTTTGTCAAACTTTTTTTTGGTTCAGGAACAGTGTGATGAAGATAGGTGTAATTTTCGTTTTCAGTGAATTTTCATTGTCCAACTTAGACAGGCTGCTACTTCTAGAAATGTGTTTAGAAAAATTTCTTTGTACTAGATGAAAGCTTGAACTTTCTCCTTCAACCCTTAAACCGCACACTGACGAATCCATCCTTAAACCGCACACTGGGTGTGCGACACCCGGGGACTTTTAAGTGTGTTCTCCAAGCTGGAATAGGATATTATCTTTTAAAAAAATTATCTTATATAGCTCAGTAAATTTATTTTGAAGGAAAATAGGTTTCATAATGATTTATTTAATTTTAATAATTAAAAAAGAGTTTTTTAAAACTACTGAAATTACCTTAAACCAAAAACTGGGTGTCAGACAAGCAGAAATTTTTCGCCGACAACTTCATAAAGTTATCAAATACACAAAGACACTTGGCAGACTAATGTCACTCACGAAACATAAATTTAAGTACAAAATGTACTGTCCAATATCAACACATGTTCAATTTTTACGAATTTAACCGAAATATTAGAGTAAAAAGCTAGAATATGGGTGTCGCACACCCAGGGTGCGGTTTACGGGTTAAATAAGACCAAGAACACTTTAATCTGTGCATTGGTTTCTAAGTTATGAGTAAATTATTTTAATCATGCACTAAAAATTTTCAATGCAGTGATCAACTGTTGCGACTAATTTTATTTAAATTAATAAAATAAAAAAATATTATGAATTGGAAATTGGACAAATAATTCTTAAATTATATTAATGTTAATTCAAATTCTTTAGAATATTTAGAATATTATACATGTGTTATGACAATAAAAAAATAATGTTAAAATATGAGCGCCTGACGTGCGAATAGTTAAATTAATGCATTGAAAATCTTTCGTGCACGATTAAAATAATATACTCATAACTTAAAATCTATAGACAGATTAAATTGTGCTTGGTCTTATTTTAAAACTGAAAGTTTAAGAATTTATTTAGTACAAATTTGAAATTTTTCTAAACACTTTTCTAGAAGTAGCAGCCTGTCTAAGTTGGACAATGAAAATTCACTGAAAACGAAAATTACATCTATCTTTATCACATTATATCTCCGATTCTATTTATCAATAGGTTCTATTTATCAATTCGTTCCCCTACGAATTTCCTAATCCTAGATTCCTAAACGTATTTTCCTAACAACTACTTTTCCTAATAGTTAATTTTTCCTAAACCTATTTTCCTAAACCATTTTTCCGAACTCAATTTTCCTAAAGTCTTTTTTTACTAAAGTCTTTTTTTCCGAACAATATCATTTTCCCTAATGAAAAATATGACGATGCGATATGCGATCTGCAATTGTTTTTTCAATAGCAACCAATGTAAATATCAAAAGTTCCAAAATTTTTATTGTCATTTAATATTTCGAGTCTAAATTTAAAGTGTAATTTATAAATAAAATAAAAAAATTTATATTTTAAATAAATAATGGAGATTGGTCCTCGAATTGTGGGCAAACAATTGTTTTTGGAAGGTTTTATTTATTACAAAACAAGGGTGTATAAAGATCGATATTACTGGGAGTGCAAGAATTGTCGAGGACTACGAAATTTATAAACAAGACGCAGTTCTAAAATATCTAGAAAATTTGGCACATACAATAGTTCTTTAAATTCTAGTAATTAATTTTAATTATTTTCACTTCATTTAAAAATAAAATTTTTTAGGAAATTAGGAAAATTGAATAACTTTAGGAATTTCCGCTTAGGAAAATTGTTTTAGGAATTTATATTTTAGGAAATTCGTTTTTAAGAAATGTTGAAATTAGGAATCTAGGATTAGGAAAATCGGTAGGGAATCGGTGTTGGGCATAGAATCAATTAACGGCAAATTTTATAATCTTTCAAAAACTAGCTTAAAAAACTTTTTACGTTAATATTTAACTAAGTTATCAACATTTAAAAACTGTCATGCTTTTAATGATACTTTTATGAGTGCGGTCTCTTAGTTTTGACCGGTAGTGTAAATATAAAAATAAACATTTTTTGATGTGCAAGTTTCTTATTTAAATCAACTGTTGTTGGATTTAATTCAAATTAAATTAAGCGCCTTAAGACTTGTACAAAAATTCATATTTCTATGAAATGCCTACGCTGTTTTGTCGATGGAACGTCGTACCAGGAGCTGAAAAATTATTGGAGCAACGAGGTCAATGTTCCAGTGGGGAATTATATCCAGGAACCTGAGTCAACCTCAAGTCCATTTCGAATCTTTAAGCCAAGCAGCCGCCGAATTTCGCACCGAGTGACCTGAGTTTCATTTGCATCTCACTTTTGATTGACGAGGATAGCTGCCCGGGAGGAAATCATCGCATCTTTTATCTACCAGGTGAAAAAAAATGCAAAGTCAGCATTAACGCGGTTTGAAACTTTTGTAAGTAAATTTAAAGGTGGGGATAACATTGAAAATTTGAAGGCTAGGACGGCTAAAATAAATAACGTTCTCGATGAATTTATGGAGATACAAAACAAAATTATTAAAATTGAAGGTAAAAGTGATAAATTAGTAGATGAATTGACAAATTTCAAGAGCTCTTTCTTTTCGGTTATCGGTTCTGCTAATTTGATAATAAACAGAGCAGAGAGGCTGACGCAAAGTTTGTCTCAGTCACAAATAAACAGTCCTCTGACTCATCATTCACTTTCCGATGTAAATTCAGTTTCTAGCCACGTCAATCTGCCTACAATAAATATACCTACCTTTTCGGGAGCTTTCGAATCTTGGTTAAATTTTCGAGTCAAATCCCATTGACATTTTGATGGGCGCGTCCATTTTTTGGGATCTCTTGTGTCAGGGACAAATTCAATTAGGGGCAAATTTACCCACTTTACAAAAAACGCATTTCGGTTGGATTATCTCCGGTTCATTATCGCTAATACAAGAACCAAAAAATTCTCTTTGTTACTTAACAAAAACAATTGATCTTAATGATCAGATGTGCAGATTTTGGGAGTTGGAGGATCAATATGTTACCTCGAAAATTGACATTTTAAAAAATTGTCCTCTCGAAAATAATTTTAACAAAAACACACAAGTCACTTCTGAAGGTCGTTTTAAGGTCACTTTACCTATGAAGGCTGAGGGGGGAATTAATTTAGGAGATTTCAAAGAAATAGCTACAAATCGATTTCTTTCTTTAGAGAAAAAATTAGCAAAAAATAAAGAATCAAAATTTCAATATGATAAATTTATTCAAGAATATATCCATTTAGGTCATATGACCAAACTTGATAAGGATGACCCGCGAGAGCCTAGCTATTACATACCACATCACCCTGTAATAAAATTATCATCGCTTACAACAAAACTCCGTGTTGTTTTTGACGCTTCGGCAAAAACAACAAATGGGAAATCGTTAAACGATATTTTAGATCCGTGCGTCCCGATGCAAAATGATTTATTTGAAATTTTATTGCGATTTACAAAATATCTCTTTGTAGTAACGGCAAACATCGCTAAGATGTACCGCCAAGTTTTAGTAAATGATTCTCAAAGAACGTTGCAACGCATAATTTGGCGTTTTCATCCCCATTTGCCGATTGACACTTATGAGTTTAACACTCTGACATATGGTACGGGCCCAGCTGCTTATCTCGCTATTAGATGTCTCACCGAGATAGCGCTAGAAATTCAGGATTCTCTTCCGGCAATTAGTAAAATAATATTAGACGATTTTTTTGTTGACGACGTTTTGACCGGGGGAAATTCTTTGAACGATTTAAAATACATTCATCAAGAGCTTGCACGTATTTTAAAGGTGCGAGGATTTGAGTTGAGGAAGTGGTCTTCGAATAATCAAGAATTTCTAAAAGACATTCAAGCTAGCAATGAACAGGAAGTAAATTTCGTGGTCGGTATGACTGAGGATTTTAAAACATTGGGACTTTTATGGAACCCGGGAAATGATATTTTGCTTTTTTCAGTCAATTTGACTATTAAAGGTCTAACTGTCACAAAACGACAAATTTTGTCCTGCATTGCGCAGATTTTCGACCCTATAGGTTTTCTCACGTCTTTCGCAACTGAAGTCAAGGTCATTCTTCAAAAATTGTGGCAACTTAAATTGTCCTGGGATGAATCCATACCCTTAGATTTGCGCACTCGTTGGTTGACATTTGTTACGTCCCAAAAATAATAATTTTATGGTTCGCAACAGTACTTTGTTTTTAAATTTAATTAAATATTAAATTTTAATTAAATTTAATTATATTTTATTTATTTTAAGCCTAGACTTGCGTCCAATATCTTGAGAATACTTTCAATAATTATTTCTCTTATTTGAATTAATTAATGAAGAAACGACAATAATTTTAATAGAAACGATTCCATACATTCACATAAGACGTATGGAATTTTATAAAAACAAAGATTTTAATAAAAACGATTCCATACATTCACATAAGACGTATGGAATTTTGTAAAAACAAAGATTTTAATAAAAACGATTTCATACATTCACATAAGACGTATGGAATTTTGTAAAATTAAAAATATTTTTAAAGAAAGTAGGAGAAGAAAGAACACAGCAAAATTAATTTGTTACTCACTTTTTAATAACAATTTAAAGATGATTTTCAGTTGAAATTGGAACTGGAATTGGAGATGAAGTTGTTTTCGATTTAGAATTTGGAAATAAGAATTTGAACTTGAATTATTTGATATAATAAAAACTCGGACTTGAAGAATTTGAATAATAAAAAATTGAATTAAACTTGAACTTGGAACTTGAAGAATTTGAATAATAAGAGCTTGAATTAAACTTGAAGAATTTAAATAATAAGAGCTTGAATTAAACTTGAACTTGGAACTTGAAGATTTAGAATTTGAAGATTGAATTTGAAATTATAACTTAGAGAGAACTCTGAGTTATAATTGACAATTGTTCGAGAACTCTAGTTTGAGTTGATAGCCTTTCGAGCTCTGCCTTTTCCTTAAGGAACACGTATATTTATGTAACAGTTCCCACTTCTGATTTTCTTAAGGGAGGAAAATTCGGGGATGAAAATATTGTAGAGAGGGAAAAAGAGGTTGAGTATTTTTAGGATTGGTTTAAGAAAAAGAAAATGGAGAGAAAATGCATTAAGAAATGGGCCTGATAGGCGAATTTTGGGTCCGTCCCATTTTTATCAGTTTTAAGTGTAGGAGGATCTTTGAAAAGACGCTGAGTCTTATCGTTCCTTAACTTCATCTCTCTTCCAACTCCAATTTCTAGAATTAACAGAAATAGCATTTTTTCTTAATTTTAACATATTTCTAAATTTAAAATATTCAACATAATAATAAACGATTGTTTATAATAATTATTTTAACAATTGCAATTATTATTATTAACAATTATGGAATTATTAATTATTAAGTTAATACAAACAATTCGATTAAATTTACGTTAATAAATAATTATCAAATCAATTTGTTAATTAATACAATGTTTAAATATTAATTGTCAATAATTTGTTTAAACATTCATAATTATTAAAGATAACAACAATAAAATTAATGATTTCAATAATTACCTATTCATTCTAAGTAATTCGATAACATTCTGATTATTACTTTATTACTTAATAGTTATAATAATAATTTGTTAACCCGCTGACTGTCGCTGACTCATATATGCGCAAAACAAAACTGGCCAAAAGTGGTTCATGACGCATATATGCGCAACTTAAAAAAGGTGATTAAAAACTTCTTAAATGTTCCTGAAACCGGTTACTCGGGGGTTTTCGAGGTCGCTGATTACTAATATGACATTCGTTTTCCAAAATTCAAAATGGCGGATCCAATATGGCGAACAACAAAATAAAAAATTGATCAGATTGACTTGAAACGTAGTACTCGAGGGTTTTTGGGGTCGCTGATTACGAATCTGACATCAGTTTTTCGAAATTCAAAAAGGCGGATCCAAGATGGCGGAAATTTTGGCAAAATTCGTTGAATTTGTTTGAAACTGAATACTCGGGGGTTTTTAGGGTCGCTGATTACGAATCTGTCATTATTTTTTCAGGGTATTTATCGAAATTTTATTTCACCAAAAATTATCATACTGATATCAGATTAACCAGTTTCAAACAAATTCAATAAATTTAAAAAAAATTTCCGCCATATTGAACCAGATATTTTGAATTTTGAAAAACCATCCATTAAAAATTTTTTCAACACACTTTTGGCCCAAACAGTGTATATCTCGTTGACAGCCAAGGGGTTAATTAATATTTTATTTAACAATAAACTGGATAATTTGTTTAAACATTCTATTAATTAATAAAACAAATAATCAAAATTGTTATTTAATAATTTCTGACTTTAATATTTTAACTGTTCAACAATTAATTCTAATTGTTGTTAATTGTTTATTGTTAATTATTTGTTTATAATATTCGAAACATCAAAATTAACTAATTAATTTATGTCGATTTTATATAGTTAGAAATATTTTTAAATTGTTAAAAACAATTATTTTGTTAATAATTTTTATTGTTAATTAGTAATAATTAATTAATTTGACAATTTGAATTTTATTAACATTATTTAAATTTAAACAGAATATATTTTAAAAGAATTTAATATTATTTTCATGAAAACATATTTTGATGAAGTTGTGTAAAAAGGGACTGTTGTAAATAATAAGGTTCATCTTTAAGGAATTTTATCTTCCTTTTAGCGGTATAGACTAAAAGAAAATAGTTTCAAAAAATCTTTATTTGTGTGTGGAGACGAGGATAGTATACTCTAAGATTAAAACTCAAAATTTTAGAGTATTGATTTTTAGGCTTACAACTATCTTCTCTCAGTTTAGATATTTTCTTCAAAATATGTTTTTGTATAAAATACAGAAATTTCGAATATTTAAAATATGACGTCATTATTACAGGACGTTACACATTACTAAAAAGTTTACCTGCTTTGGATCAAATTTAAATACCACGTCACGTTTTGTGCCAAAACCCTGTTAATATTCAATTGCATGCATTTTCCGATGCATCAGAGATGGCTTATGGTGCATGTGTCTATATTAGAAGCTGCGATAAATTTAATAATTGCACTGTTCGATTTTTGACTTCTAAAGCACGGGCAGCTTCCTTGAAAAAGATTTCTATTCCAAGATTGGAACATTGTGGTTCCCTCGTACTTAGTCAGTTGGTAAAAAAGGTAATCGATTCCCTACAGTTGACTTTCAATGAATTATATTTTTGGACTGACAGTACTGTCGCATTAGCTTGGATAAAGTCTTGCCCCAGTAGATGGAAAACTTTCGTCGCGAATAGAGTAAGCGAAATACACGAAAACGTTGGAAAGGGTAATACTGTCACGAGGTTTAGATCCCAAGTCATTGAGAGATAGTCAGTTGTGGTGGGGCGGTCCCACTTGGTTGGAACTTTCAATTTCCAATTGGCCTATAAATGATAAATATGAAGTCGTAAACGAAAATTGTATTTTGGAAGAAAAAACAGTAAGTTTAATAGCGATCAATAAAAAAGATTCGGGTTTTTTATCCGCGTATTCGAGTTTTTCGAAATTGCGCCGAATAGTGGCCTATTGTCTGAGATTTTGTTATAATTTGAAAAATAAAAAAAATAAGAATCTGGGAAATTTGACTCAACTCGAAATTTGGAACGCTACTGTTGCAATTTGTAAATTTGTGCAAAAAGAAGAATTTTCAGTAGAACTCGCTGCTTTAAACAAAAATCAAAATATAGCAATTAAAAGTAAATTGTTACCTCTCAGTCTTTTTTTGGAAAATGGTGTTATAAGAGTGGGAGGCAGAATAAAAAATTCTGATTTTGACTACGCGAAAAAGCACCCTATTTTATTACCCAAAGATCGCATAACGAAAATGATAATTTTAAACGAACATGAACGATTGTGTCATGCTGGCACTCAGGCCGTCCTTGCATCGCTCAGAGAGTTGTTTTGACCGATTTCAGGGCGCAGTCAAGTGCGTCAAGTAATACGTAAATGCATAAAATGCTATCGCGCGAACCCGAGAACATCTGTTTCTTATATGGGTGATCTTCCATCATCGCGCGTGCTTCCAACTCGACCGTTTTTGCGGACCGGAGTTGAATACGCGGGTCCGTTCGCCGTAAAGGATCGGAAAACTCGTAGTGAAAAACAACAAAGGCTTATGTTTGCTTATTCGTGTGCTTTTCTACTAAAGCAATTCATTTAGAATTGGTAGGTAGTTTGACGAGCGAAAATTTTAAAGCTGCATTGCGACGCTTTGTTGCACGCAGAGGGAAACCATCCGATATTTATTCGGATTATGGTACCAATTTTGTTGGCGCTAAGAAGGAGCTCGCGGAAATGGCAGAATTTTTAGTAAATGAAAAATCTACCATAATTTTATCAGTAGTCGAGTTAAGTATTCAATGGAATTTTATCCCTCCTCGGTCTCCACATTTTGGGGGTTTGTGGGAGGCAGGCGTGAAAACAGTAAAAAATCATATGAAAAGAGTTCTCGCTAATGCTTGTCTGGTATATGAAGATTTTTATTCTATTCTGGTTCAGATAGAAGCGTGCGTTCATTCACGTCCTTTGACTCCTATATCAGACGACCCAAATGACCTTCTTCCCTTGACTCCTGCGCACTTCCTGGTGGGTGAGACCCTACAACTGTACCTGATCCAGACTTATCTCATCTTGCAGAAAATCGATTATCAAGGTTTCAAAGGATGCAGAAACTGGTCCAACATTTTTGGAAACGGTGGTCCACCGAATACATTGCGGAGCTTCAAGATCGTACCAAATGGAGAACGAACGAAAATTCACCTATAACAGTTGGTTCTCTTGTAATTGTCAAGGAGGACAATTTGGCTCCAATTAATTGGAAAATAGGGCGAGTCATGGAACTGCATAAAGGAACAGATAACGTTGCCAGGGTTGCAACTATTCGAACAGCTGTGGGCGTTTATAAACGCGCAATAGTTAAACTCTGTTTTTTGCCCTTTGAGGAAAATTGTTAACCTAGTCGTTTTTTAGATGGAAAAATTTTTTATTTATAATATTCTGAAATTTAATATATTTGTTCTATTATTTCGCTATTTTTTATAAGCAATTAATATGGCATTTTCTTTAATTGGAATTCACAGTGGGCCAGGAGGTAGGCAAAAGCGGCCAAAACTTAAAATTTAATCGGATTCACTTGAAACTCGTTACTCGGGGGTTTTCGGGGTCGCTGATTACGAATCCAATGTCAGTTTCTCAAAATTTAAAATGGCAAAATCAATATGGACGATGCCAAAGTTAAACATTCATTTAATTCCTTTGAAAATCATTATTTAGGGTTTTTTCGGGTCGCTGACTACAAATCCGATGTCAGTTTTATTTAAAATTCAAAATAGCGGATCCAATATATGGCAGAAGCCAATGTTAAAAATTAAACTAGTTTACATTAAAATCGTTACTTGGTGATTTTTGTGGTCGCTGATTACGAATTTGATGTCTGCTTTTGGAAATTCAATATGGTGGATCCAATATGTCAGATCAGAAATTTAAAAACTTATTTAATTTAGCATTTAATAATATCCTAAGGGTTTTTATGAGTTCTTTATAAGAATGTGTAATTAATAATTTAAAATGATGGACCCAAAATTTCAAAAATTTTTTTTTAATTAGGGTTCACAGTGGGACAAGTGACCCTATTTCATAACTAAAAGTCTAAATGTACTAAAAATTAATTAGGACTTGTTACTCGGGGGTTTGCGGGGTGATGATTACAAATCAGACGTCAGATTTTCAAAATTCAAAATAGCTCGATGATTCTGGAGCCAATAAAGAGCGAATAAACAACAAGATTAAAATTCTTGGGAATCCAAATTCTTAATGCACTTTAAATTTTCCATTTTAAATTTTGAAAAACTGACATCGGATTCCTAATCATTGACCACGAAAACACTCAAGCAACGAGTTTAAAGGGAATCTGTTGACATTTTTTTAATTTGTTCCCCATATTAGTTTTGACATTTTGAATTTTGTAAATCTGGCGTCGAATTCTTAATTAACAACCATACAAACCCCCAAAAAACGACTAAATGAAATTCGTTGAATTTCTTTACAAAAATTTTGCCATATTTGATCCGCCATTTTGAATTTTAAAAATCTGACATCTGATTTGTACTCAGTGACTCCGATAATCCCCAAGTAACTAGTTTGAAGTGATTTTTAGTACATTTAGACTTTTAGCCACGAAAAAGGGTCTCCTGAACCACTATGCATTATTTCGTTTATAATTTTTTAAAAATACAAAATAAGCAAAAATAGGCAAATTAATCTAATACAATATATTAAATTTAGATGAGATTTTATGTTTAGCTTAGGGAATATAATGCGGATGTTAGGAGAACTATATAATAACACTGAAAAAAACCTAGTCTCAAAATGAGTAGCATACGCTACTCATTTTGAGTTGCAACAAAAATGAGACTCTTAGGTGGCGCCACGTTCTATGGCGTTTAACATAGTCTCATTTTGAGATGCAACAAAAATGAGACTGGGTTTTTTGTGTGAATATCAAATGAATTTCGAAAAAAGGAAAATTTAACAATATCAAATGTGCTTTATTTTTTATTACATAAACTATTTTCAATTTTTTTTCTTTTCTTCAAAATTCTACATCTTATAATAAAGAAATAAAGGTTACAAGTCAGAAAATTAATTAATTTAAGAAAGAAATAAGTACATAGCTCAAAATTTGTCTTTGTAAAAAATTATATCCAAGGAGAAATTTTTCGCCTTATTTTGTATATAACTCCACCAAACTTTAAAATGGGCAAAAATGGGCAAATTTAATTGAAAGTACATTTAATTTAGAAGATATTCTACGCTTAGTTTGTTCTATATCGCGAAGAAGTTAAGAGAACTAACAAATAATAGTAAGTGCTTTTTAAAAAAAATAAACATTTTCCGACGTTAAATGTGTATGATTTTTTAAAATATAGTGTTTTTTAATTTATTATAAATATTTTTCATAATAATACATAACCTTTTAAAGAAATAAAATTTAAAAGTCAGAAAAACAATCATTTATACAAAAATAAATAAATATTTTAGTCGGTAGAGTCCTTTAAATTTTTTAATCAAACTTTTCAACAAACATACAATCGCCGCTATAATATTTGACAAAGAACTATAATATTCTACGAAAAGTTACATAAAATACTATAGATTTAGGTTATTATATGTAAAATTTTTAATTCTAAAGTGGACTTTTGTCCGCTGTTGGATGCGTACTGGCTCACTGTGGAATTGTAAAATAATGTGCAATGTTTTTTTTTTGGTTTGGCAGTTGCATTGTTTAAATTTTGATAGCACGATGGCGAATTCGCCTTTAATTCCCCCAAATTTATATCCCTTAAGTGGGGATCGAAAAGAAACGCGCGAAGGAAAATCAGATGTAAAACGACAACCAACAGATTCACACGCGCGAAAGTTTGTACAAAGTAAAATAAATTCAATTATATTAAAGTTGGTAAATTAAGTGTATTACTTTAATCTAAATCAACTTGAAAAGTGAAAAATACTCTATAAACCTAATCACAAGATTCCACAACTGTTTTTAAATTATCAACAATTTAAAAAACCGCTGCCAAGTTGTATAATTTTTTTTATAATTTTGGTGCTCATTTCATGAACACTTTGCTTTCTCATAGAGATAATAATAATATAAATATATGAATAACTTTTTATAAATGTGCTAAAAGTAATTGAATCTTGGGTCAATCAATGTATTTTTTAACACCCTATAAGATAGTTATAATAGTTTAAAAGTTAAACAAAAATTTTCAAACAAAAAGGTTGAGAAGATGTCTTTTTCCACAATTTTTGGTTTTTAAAATACCAATAATTTCGAAATTTATGATCGAATTATGTTCAAAAATAGGTCAATCAAAGCGTTTTTAATGCTCTACAAGTTGGTAATGGTAATTTTAAAATTACTTCTACATTTTTCAACAAAATTTTTAAAAGTCTTATTTTCCAAAATTTTTGATTTTAAAAAATTTAATATCTCCTGTCAATATGGACGAAAAATGTTCAATTAGGGTTCAGAAGATGCGTCTAAAAAAACTCTACAAAATTATGGAAAAACATTTATAGGTGTCCAAACATTTTTTTAAAGTTATGGGCAAAAAACGTTTTTTTGCAAAATTAAAAATCCAAAAAAAATTTAGTTAAACTTTATTAATCTATCTCAAAGTACTCTCATTTTATGTCCGCAGGTGAGATCTACAATTAAAAAAAAATTTAACACAAAAGGTCTTCATGATTTCGAGATATTTATGAAAATGTGATGTTTACACACACACACATACGCAATGACATTTTTTAAAAATGTCATTTTTGAACTCCTGAGGTCAAATAACATAAAGATATGTCAAAAAATCGAACTCGAAAAATTTTGGTATTACAATACTTCCTCTATGGGGAAGTAAAATAAACTGTTTTTTAAAAAATGACGATAACTTTCTGAAAAATTATCTTAAAACAATTTTTAAAACCGCTGCCAAGTTGTATAATTTTTTTTTTAATTTTGGTGCTCATTTCATGAACACTTTATTTCCTCATGGAGATAAAAATAATAGAAATATATAAATAACTTTTTATAAATATGGTAAAAGTGATTGAATTTTAGGTCAATCAATTTATTTTTAAATACCCTACAAGATAATTACAATAATTTAATAGTTAAACAAAAATTTTTAAACAAAAAAGTTGAGAAAATGTCATTTTCCACAATTTTTGGTTTTTAAAATACCAATAATTTCAAAATTTATTATCGAATTAGGTTCAAAAATAGGTCAATCGAAGCGTTTTTTGAAGCTCTACAAGTCGGTAACGATAATTTTAAGATTACTTCTACATTTTTCAACAAAATTTTCAAAAAAGTCTTATTTTCCAAAATTCTGAATTTTTAAAAGTTTAATATCTCCGGTTAATATGGACGAAAAATGTTCAATTAGGGCTCAAAAGATGCGTCTAAAAAAACTCTACAAAATTATGGAAAAACATTTATAGGTGTCCTAACATTTTTTTAAAGTTATGGGCAAAAAACGTTTTTTTGCAAAATTAAAAATCCAAAAAAAATTTAGTTAAACTTTATTAATCTATCTCAAAGTACTCTCATTTTATGTCCGCAGGTGAGATCTACAATTTAAAAAAAAATTCAACTCAAAAGCTCTTCATGATTTCGATATATTTATGAAAATGTGATGTTTACACACACACACACACACACACATACGGAATGACATTTTTTAAAAATGTCATTTTTGAACTCCTGAGGTCAAATAACATAAAGATATGTCAAAAAATCGAACTCGAAAAATTTCGGTATTACAATACTTCCTCTATGAGGAAGTAAAAAGCATTTGAAAGGTGATAAACTAAGCTTTCCATTGGATTGCATGAAATATTTGTGTGATCACTTGTTGAAAAATTATATTTCTTTGAAATTGACTCAAAAAATGAAAAAATTTTGTTTATTGTTAACTGCAATTAAGGAATTACGAAATTTTTTTTTAATTTCTTAATTATATTATATTTTTTATCATTACATAGTTCGCACATAATCAACATTGAAAAAATATTGTCATTATAATGAGCTTAATTGTTGTGTTATTTGGGTATATATACATGCTAAAAAAAATTTAATTGAACCAAGTAAATGCGCATTGACTTGACATCATTTACTTGAATCGATCCCATATTTATTTGAAGAAAGAAATTTATTTTTTTGTTCTTGAATTAACAGTGCAGTTTTAGCGGAAGTAAATATGTTATTATTTCAGCCAAATATTTTATCTATCCGAAGTATATCAAAAAGTATTGAACTTATGTTTCTTGAATCAAACCATTTTATTCATTCACTTTGGAACTTTTTATTTCTGAACACAAAGCCAGTGTTCTTGATCTATGAAAATATTTCTCTTTAAATGGTTATGAAACTTAAGGTACTACTACACTTTAGAAGGCTCTTAAAAGACCAAATTTAAAAATTTTTTTCTTAGGTCTTTTATTATAAATATTTAAAAAACTTTTTTGCCTATATTAGTACATATTTGGAGAATAAAAATAGTGGTTTGTTTTTAATTTTTATTTAAGATCATAATCTGCAGACAGCATTCAGATCGAAACTCCAAAAAGTTAGTTGTCCAATTGCGGACAGTTTATCTCAAGATTGACAAATCGGAAACAAAAAATCCAAATTGCTTTTTAAAAAGGAAGGTGTCTTGCATAGAAATCTACCACCAATAATGAAAAATCGACTAAAATAAAAAAATAGCAGATGTTTCAATAATTTGTTTAAAAATACACTATGTTTTTCAGTATTTTTCTAGTCTGCAAAAATGTTTTTTTTTTAATTTTTTGACCATTTTCTGGTAAATTTTAACACAGGACATGCTAACAAACAAAACGAGTTATCATTTATTAGAATCGGTTCAGTAGATTCAGAGATAAACTGTCCGCAATTTGAGAAAACGTTATTTTGAGAAAAACGCGTTTAAACTTATATAGGGTAAACGTACCAATTGTCGAGGATGGTTCCTGTTGTCGAGTAAACAAACTTTGAATTTTATTTAAACAGTGTAGCACATTGTAAATGAAAAAAAGTAATAAATATTAATTTTTTTATGCGTTATAAATGTGAAAAACATATATTAATATTATATAAACAAACAAATGAGACATTTTAGATAATATTTTTTGGTTATTACCATGGTAACATCGACAAATGGAACACCCTCGGCAATTGGTACACTTACCCTATGTATCGTTAGAGACCATCCATAAATTACCTAAAATTCTTTTGAAAATTGAAAACCCACCATTTTTTTATTTCAGACACTGTTACATACATTAGCACTAATGTTTCTACTGGTCGTAACAAAAAGCTGGACCCCACCATCCCCTTAAAGACTTACTTAATTTGTCAATGACTTTTTACATTAATTGAATATTTTTTGATAATATATATACATATATATAGAAAAGATTTGAATCCTAAATAATGTTTGAAAAACATTGACGCATCTAATCAATGCGTAAATATAGAAAAGTTGAAAATTCACTGCACCCTCCCCTTAAATACAGCCTTTTAATATTTCAATCGTTATTTAAATCTATCAAAAAAAAGTTTAAAATGCTTGCCTTTCTAGTCAATCAGTTAAATTTGATGAAAATAAAATTTAAAGCGCCCTGATGTAAATTCCTTATCAAATTTGAAGTGTTTGCAAATTTAGTGAAAAGATTATAAAATCTTAAAATTTTGGAACTCCGTCAATTTGATTTTTTTTCAAAAAATGCTGATTTTATGCAGAATAAAGTATCCTTTAAGAAATTATTATGAAAAAAACCTCGATAAATTTGAAAAAATGAAAACAAAATCGAAAAATTGCAAATATTTTCATCCATAGTCTTGTCAATTTTTATTTTGACTAAACAAGCAATAACGGTTAGAAAGATGTGTTTTTTTCCCTTGCAAACAAAAAACAATTTTGAAAATCGGTTAAAAATTAAGTAAGTTATGAGTAATTTTTTAAATGAATACACAAAAAAACGGTTTTTTGACCCTAAAATGAAATTTTGGGGGTTTTTAAAAAATTTCGTACATACTATTTTTTCTGTTTTTCAAGACGAACAAGTTAGAATATTTCCGATTTAAAGTGTTATTTTACTGTCACATAGTGTTAATAGTTTTATTAAATATAATTTAAAAATTTGTGTAAATTCAAATTTATTATTGTAGAATAAATTTACTAATTTTAAGAATATTAGTAAAGTTCGATAATTTTTTTAATTGACTAGAAAATAGGTATGATGCATAAAAAATGAATTGTCAATTTCACTTTTCTCATATCCTCAGTTTTTGAGTAAATTCAAGATTAATCCTTGAATAAAAGTTTTCTGTCAAAGATAGAAATCACTTAAAATTGCGGAGAATTAATTGAAATCATTAAATAAACTTTTTGTTTATTCGTTAGTGAAATGCTTTCTTATCTTACATTTGAGAAATAAAAGCAATTTCTCAGAATAGAAATTTCTTGACTTCTAATAATGAATGATTTCCAAAAATTAATGTTTAAGAAGTTTGTAGCGAACTGAGATGCTATTTTAGGATTAAGGCTTTCAAATATTTAGAATTTTATATTTTCAAGGATATATTTCTAAATTAGTTTTTCCGAAACACTTTTACTTTTATTACTTTTCAGCACATGTTTTAGGGATTAAGTTTATAGTATTTTATTACGGTACATCAGTACGTCCCTACGCTGGCCGTTTTCTTAATTGCGGTACCCGGATTATCATCCGGGTTACAATTGAATAACCTAGGTAAAAAGGTAAAAATTAAGCCTTCGAAAATTATACAAACTTTGCGAAAAACATCTCATTCGTCTCCCACCATAATTGAAAATGTAGTACAACCCAAAGAGGGTTTTTGACGATTTTCTGTAAAGACAGTACAGCTTGGGCTTTCGATTGGAAAAGACGTTTTTCCCACCAAGCCTCGACAAGAACTTATTTTTGAATAAACCTTTTATTTATGTTAATAAAATAATTTGAGTACCAATTTATTCCTTTCTCCCTCAAGTTTTACAACTTTTTTGAGTACAATGTATATTTTGTTTGAAAAAAAATGAATTCTAGTGAATGGTAGAAAGCTGTTATTAATTAAAACGGACAGAGAGTATTGCGAGGCTGAAGAAGAGGAGTGGGATTTGTGAAGAGAAGGGGGAGTTGGGGAGAGTTGGTTAGAGGACCAGAAAGTTCCGGTTAGCAGCGATTCGCATTTCGCTTGATTCTAGGTGCAATGTGCAAGCTCAGCATTTCATTTGAGAGGCAGGCACAGCCAACGGAATGGCGAAAGCGGGGAAAAGGGTTGAAAGAGGAGGAAGTGGAAGCGTAGCGAGAGAGGGAGGGGAGAAATGGAAGATAGGAATAGATAGAACGAAAGCGGGAGTTATATTGGTGGTAGAGGGGGGGTGAAAAGTTCCTCCTTTTGTGGCAACAAACTTCATCCCTTCTTTCACTTGTATGAGAATAGTGAACGAGTTAGGGGTCGAGTGGGAAGCTTTTTCCTCACTATAGGAGAGCGTCCAACTCTTTTCCACATCCTCTATACCTCGGTGGGAAAGAATCCTCGAATATCTACAAAACACGAACACCTATATCGGAGCTTACGATCGCGGCCTAACACATTCTGTCGTTGTTCTCTTGCGTTCTCTTTATTTGCAGTAGCTGATTTTTTGCTGACTTGGCCACTCTTAACCGCGAACTCATTCACACGGAAGGTCTGTAAACAAAACGTTCAACTCTTCGAAATGTCGATTATACACTCTTATGCCATGTCGTCCTCGAAGTTCGTTGGGCAAATATATATATAAACTGATATTATTGCGAAACAAATATGAGTGCCAGAAATATGATTTCGCGTATAATTTATTATTAATTAAATCAAAAATAAAAAGAAAAACAGGGAATGCAGAACATAGATAGTTAAAATATAGGCATATAATGAAAAAAAAGTCGATTTTCACTTTTTATTAAGAGATTTTATATGAAAAAAGGTGCTATTTTGAGCTACAACGAAACTGAGACTGAGTTTTTTGTGTTAATATATCTTTTCAGATAGGCTCACTTATAAGTGGGACAAAGCAGACAGAATATATCGGTAGGCGCTCATGAAAAGTGTTAATGTTTCATTAAAAATTTTGTGAAGTAACATGATATTCTAACTTTTTGAGATAAATAGAACTGATTTTGATGCACTTTCAGGTTTTCTTAGCACTTCCTTAATTGTTTCTTTAAATACATTTATAATAGAAATATTGAGTTAAAAGTTCGCGATTTATAAATTGTTGCGTACTTAACAATTTATATTTCCGTTAAAGAAAAATAAAAAGATTTGTCACTTTTACAACTTCCAAATTACACCGAAATCTATACACTTCGAAATTTTCGTTTTGGTCCCGGATGTTCCGGCTCAATTGAAGTTGATTTCTTGTTGTGAATCACGTTTTGCTCCGATTTTTAAAATTAACAATCTGTTGATTTTGGTGTAATTTAGAAGTTGTAAAAGTGACGATTTTTTTTATTTTTCATTAACGGAGATGTTGCAGAGTACACAGCAATTCAGAAATTGCGTATTTTCAATTCAATGTTGCTTGTGTATTTAAAGAAAAAATTAAGAATGTGATAAGAAAACCTGAAAGTTCATCAAAAATACTCTATATTGAGTAAGTTTCTATTTAATTTAATAATTCCACCTTCTTGTAATTAATTGATAAAAAGATTAAGGAAAAAACTTTTACCTGGAACAGTAATAAAATTCTCTAGAATAGCAAACGTATTAATTGAAACAACTAAAAATTTCGTTAATGTAATGAAATGAACAACTAAAGTTGTTCCAGGTGAAGATTTTATTCCGTGTTCTAATATTCAATATTAGGTTAACTTTCTTCTAAAAGATCTTTAGAATATTGGGGTTTTCAATGCATTGCATTGTGTCAATAATTTCAACTTTAATATGAAAATATGGAAAATATTGTTACGTCAAAAATAACGAGAAACCTTTTTAAATATACCTATCGTTTCTCGTTTTAAATTAGTTTCAGGAATGAATCTAATTTGGGATGAGGATAAGTCAATGAGCCTACTAAATGTATTGAGAGAATAATTTATTTAAAAACCAACAAGAAAGAAAAGTATTGACAATAATACAATGAGTATAATTGAAATAATAAATCTTACTGTAGGAATAACGATTAGTTGTGGTATATGAACTGGTGATGATAATCTGGTAATCCAATCTTGAAGTGTGTTGAGGGCTAGACGTAAAGGAGCCTCACACGATTTTCCTTTATGGCAGGGTATTGGTCCTCTTGTTTACACTAATGAGATAGTGTATTGTATTCCGAAAATATCTGCTTTCTTCCAGACGGTTGTCGCCTCTTGAGCAAATTTCTATGGTTCGAAATTTGGAATGTGTTGTTTCAATATTAGATGTTCGTTGATGGTTGAGATTATTTCCAATTTAATAAATTTGGAAATTGTTTAAAATTTATATTTTGCAAATTGGTGGTTGATTTGTTTTGCAAAAGGTTGATTTACAGTTCACTTCAAATTTAACACTTGGGGATATATTGTTCACTTTCGAACAATGCACTTTGAAAAGAATACTTGGAGATATACTGTTCACTCTCAAAGATGTACTTTGAATTCACTTGTAAATTATGTGATGTGCTAACGTTGACTGAACGATGTAAACTGGTTGATTCCCAAAAATTACTCTCTTGTACTGAACGATGTTATAAGGTTGATTTCTAAACAATTACTCTTTGGTCAAACAGAACTGCTACCCCTTTTTATATAAAAATTTCCTCATTATCCTAATGCATAGCGAGTCGATACGAGTGGAAATGCTTAATCTTAGATTCCACTTTTTAAGTCGCAACGTTTGTTTGAATCCTCCGCATCGCCGATAGGAAATTCCCTTCTTTAGAGGTCACAACGTTTGTTTGAATCTTCCGCAACGCCGATAGGAAATATCCTTCTTTAGAGGTCACGATGTTTGTTTTGAATCCTCTGCAGCCATGCGTAACTAATATGATTCTCCCTAATCGTTATTCCTTTGACATTACTTTGAAATATTATTCTTTCCTGGATTCGTTTTTAAGAAATACATAATGTAATTACAATATTGTTAGAAAATATACTGAATATAATGCAAACTTAAAACCTAAGAATTACAAATACTGAATATAATATAATGATAAGATACAATATTTAAATATAAGATACATGCATTAAAAATGAAGATGAAATACAATATATAGAAATTAAATACATAAGTAATAATATAAAGTTAAAATAGAAATATTAATAAGAAGTTACGGACGTAACAATATGATAAGTTTGTTACATGTTACATTTTAGTTTTTAGTTGTGAAATTATACAGAAATTATAAACTTTATTTTATATATATATTAAAAAATTAGACGATACGATTTGACAATTAACAAAAGAATAAACGATATTGATCGTTTGGAGAACAAAGAAGATAACAAACAAAATCGCTCGAAATAAAGGAATTTCTCGGATCTGAGTGAATCACTACCCTAGTAGAAATTTATCCTAGTTATTGTAACGGAACTGTCCAGTCGCGCTTGAAATTGTCTAGTTACTTTACAAGCCAACTAGCTAATAACTGTGTGTCACGCTTTTTTCATCAAGTTATTGTCTAGCCCAACTTTATAAAATCTGGTCAACGGTTCTGTAAAAAAACTAGACAAATTAATTCTTTTAAAATACTGAAAATTTGTTTAATATTAAGATTTACTGTATAGTTTACACATTTATTTCATGCAATTAATATAAAATTTCTATTTAGCACCAAAGAAATTCCATACAAAATATTTTTGGAAAATTTCTGTATCCATTATAATATATACATAATAAATGGAATAGAATAAAAAATTATATAATATTTTATAATTTTTAATTAATTAGTTGAATTATTATATAAAAACCCAATGGGAAATTTACAACTGGCGTAGTACTGCGCCAGCACTGGCAGCACTGGCGGCAAGGCTGAGAGCCAGCACTGGCATGGCACTGGGATGATAACGCCGTCTGGCGCTGCCGAAGTACAGTCTGTCAGTGCTGCCAGACAGCGCTGGCGCAGCACTGGACCAGTGCTGGCTGAGAATATTGCCGCAATAAATGCCGTATTGCTATTAATTACTCGTAAATTAATAATTATAAATAATTTAACAACAAAATGGTAAATAATATTAACCCTTTCGTGCCTCCGGTACATATATGTACCACTTAGAAAATTTTATGTAATTCTTTTAAAAATTAACCAATTAATTTGCACTAAATTGCTTTCTATTCCGAATGGATGTGGCTACAATTAAAAAAATTGTAAATTACAAAAAGTTGTAATATTTATTTTAAACAATAGAATAAACATTGACTGTTTAAAAAAAAACAGTGCACTGAAAAAAATGTTCTGGTTGATATTACCAGAAAACCTGTTTTTAACTAGAATTTCGTGTTAAATATGCCCTAACTAGATTTTTTCTGGTTAGGTTAACCAGAATTCTAGTTAATTTAACCAGAATTCTGGTTGTTTTAACTAGAATATCGTGTTAAATATACCCTAACCAGAACTTTTTTTTCAGTGTGATGTAACAAACTATACATTTCATTAACAACACTTTGTTTTTTATGTTTTTGGGGTCGTTGATTACGAATCTTAAGTCAAATTTAAAAATTTTAAAATGGTGGATCTAATATGGCTGACAAATTTTTAAACAAATTTCAAATATTTTTAAATTTTATCAAAATTGCTTCCAAATTGTTACTTGGGGATTTTCGGGGTCACTGATTACAAATCCGATGTCAGTTTTTCAAAATTTAAAATGGCGAATCCAATATGGCGAAAAAGATTTTAAAAAATTGCTTGAAATTGGGTTCATATTGTTACTTGGGTGGTTTTCGGTGTCGCTGATTGCAAATCGGAAGTCAGATTTAAAAAATTTTAAAAATTAAAAATGGCGGATCCAATATTGCGGAAAAGATTTTTAAAAATTTCGTAAATTTGCTTCACTATTGTTACTCGGGGGTTTTCGGGGTCGCTGATTACGAATCCGATGTCAGTTTTACAAAATTCAAAATAGCGGATCCAATATGGCGGATGAGATTTTAAAAAATTGCTTGAATTTGCGTCAATATTGTTACTTGGGGGTTTTAAGGGTCGCTGATTACGAATCAGACGTTAGATTTAAAAAAAATTTTAAATTGAAAATGTCGGATCCAATATGACGGACAAGATTCTAGAAATTGCTTCTATTTGTTTCAAGACTGCAACTCGCGGGTTTTTGGAGTCGCTGATTACGAATCTGATGTCAGTTTAAGTTTTATTGATAAAATAGTAGAAACAACATAATCCATGCTGAATTTTGTAGAAAATATGTTTTTAAATCCACAAAAAATTGCCAAGTGAAAAGATTAATTTTCATAATTTTTAATAAAACTCTTTATTTGTACCATTGTACACTATTCTGGTGTATCGAAATTCATTTGTACAATTTTGTAACTAATTTCAGATCATATTTTTATTCTAAATTTTTTGTATAATTTATTTTTTATATAAAAATTAGAATCTGAAATATTAATAAAATTTAAAACTAAAATTCTCTCCGTACTTAACGACCTCAAAAACTTTTATATTAGATCCGACATTTTGATTTTAAAAAACTAAAATTAGATTCGTAATCAGTGACCCTTAAAACCCCCAAGTACCAGTTTTAAAACAAATTCAAACAAAGGTTTGAAAATCTCGTCCGCCATATTAGATCCGCCATTTTGGATTTTGAAAAACTGATATCGGATTCGTAATCAGCGGACCCGAAAACGCCCAAGTAACAATATTGAATCAAATTCAAGAAATTTTTTGAAATCTTGTCCGCCATATTAGATCCTCCATTTTGAATTTAAAAAATTTTAAAAATATGACTTCTAATTCGCAATCAGCGTCCCCGAAAACCCCTAAATAACAATATTGACGCAAGTTCAAGCAATTTTTTTAAATCTTGTCCGCCATATTGGATCCGCCATTTTGAATTTTGAAAAACTGACATCGGATTCGTAATCAGCGACCCCGAAAACCCCTGAGTAACAATATTCAAGCAAATTCAAGCAATTTTTTGAAATCTTGTCCGCCATACTGGATCCGCCATTTTGATTTTTAAAAATTTTTTAATTTTGACTTCTGATTCGCAATCAGCGACCCCGAAAACTGCCAAGTAACAACATTGACGCAAATTCAAGTAATTTTTTAAAATCTTGTCCGCCATATTAGATCCGCCATTTTGAATTTTAAAAAACTGACATCGGATTCGTAATCAGCGACCCCGAAAACCCCTGAGTAACAATATTCAAGCAAATTCAAGCAATTTTTTGAAATCTTGTCCGCCATACTGGATCCGCCATTTTGATTTTTAAAAATTTTTTAATTTTGACTTCTGATTCGCAATCAGCGACCCCGAAAACTGCCAAGTAACAACATTGACGCAAATTCAAGTAATTTTTTAAAATCTTGTCCGCCATATTAGATCCGCCATTTTGAATTTTGAAAAACTGACATCGGATTCGTAATCAGCGACCCCGAAAACCCCCGAGTACCAATTTGGAAGCAAATCCAACCGCTGGATTCCCCGGGGGCACGAAAGGGTTAATAAATATAGTTATTATTCATAAAATATTTCTCTTCTTAAAGAAATTGTATTAAAGATGGAGACTAACAATGGATATAGTAAATGAAGTAGAAAAAAATTGTTTATAACATTTAAAAATTAAATAATAAACAATTACAGTAAGTGTGCATTAGATTTTCATATTTTAGTACCTAACGATTGGAATCTAGAAATATCGCTAACCTATGAAAATAAACAAAATTGCTGACGAGGGGAATCGAACCTACGGACTAACAGACTAACGCTCTAACCACTATGCTAACGACACATGTGTACAGTAAAGTATTAATATCTCAGTATCATTCAGACATACAATTATTGAGTCAAAGATGAGAAAAAAATAGGGATACGTTAGAAATAATAAATTGAAGTAAAATAAGTTAAACTAAATTTTTAATAATTAAATTAAATTACTTTATTCATAGTAAGAAGTATAATAGTATTTTAATAGGAACCAAATTATTATTGAGATTAAAGTTTAAATTTTGTTTATAATTTTAATTTGTTTAAATAATTTAATATTTACAAAATTAGACAATTGTGTTAAATTGTTATTATTAAATTTAATAAGAATAAAAAATGAACAACTGAAAAGTAAAATATTAATTTCTTTCAATAAATTTATATTTATAAACATTCATAAACTTTTTTTATAATTTTTTTCAAGTTTATGTCAAAAAAGCAGTGTTGCCAAAGAGCGTTGTGAACAATTTTTCTATACTCAGCCAGCACTTGCCGCCGTGGCTTGTCCAAGCTTTGGCGAAACAAAAATTCTGTACTGCGCCAGCACTAATTGTCGAGGCTCGGCTAGACTACGCCAAACAATCGTCTGAGTACTAAGCCAGTGGTGAACATCGGCACTACACTGGCATTTCCCATTGGGAATAATGTAAATAGTAAATTATTACTCTCTAAATCTGAATAAGTAAAATTTCACTTATTTTAAGTGAATATTCACTTATTCCATGTTTCAAAACTCTTCCACGTAGAATAAGTGAATATTCACACATGAAATAAGTGAATTATATTCACTTGTGAATAAGTGAATCATATTCACTTCTGAATAAGTGAATATTCAATTATGAAATAAGTGAATACTCACACATTAAGAAGTGAATTGTATTAACTTATTGAATAAGTTATAAAATATATTTCTTAATGATTGTAAATAAATAATCAAGATTAATATTATATAAAAAAATATTTATTTACTATAATCTATTTAACACTCTTCTTATTATTAATCTGAAACTTGTAAACATATAAATTTTTCACATTTTTTAAGGAAAATCCCCAAACGGTCACCCATCCTAATATTAACCGCACGCAATGTCGCTTAACTTTGATGATCAACGAGAAACACCACAATGCCACTTAATATGTTGCCTTATACTCATAGAAAATTATTGGGTGCTACTTATAAAGAGTTAGTTTATTGTGTTTTACTTTAACGTTTTGTACAAGATTTCTCTTATATATTATATAAATACTAAGCAAATAAAAAGTTGGTTATTAGATTACTGTTAATATAATATTTAACTGGATATTTTATAAAATTTTTATTAAATTTTAAATGATAATTTTTATAATTAAATAAAAAAAAATTTTTAACATATTAACTGAAATGATAAAAACATTGTTTCTAAACATTTAAAAGTATAAATAATTGAAATATAATGGGCAGGTGGATTTCTTTTTTAATTAAATATTTCACTTATACATAAGTGCGGATTTCACTTATTGATAAGTGAAACCAAGTTTACACATAAAAAAGTGAATTTTCACTTATGTATAAGTAGATTCTACTTATTAATAAGTGAGAAAAAAGTTCACACATGAAAAAAGTGAAAATTTCACTTATTCGCAGATTTAGAGTACATGTAATTTTCTACATTACTTTTTGATTTTTAATATAAATTTTAAAAAAATTCTAAATTCGAATATCCTAAATATTTACTGTCTTCAAACAACTTTCATTTTTTTAATGCACTATTATTAACAATAACACTGAAGCAAATATTTTCTATTAGTATAAACAATTATCTCCCTATATTACAAAAATATATCGCTGTCGCCGCTGTTTCAAGATTCCATCCCCCCTCCTCAAAGGTCAAAGGTCAAAGGGCAAACATAACCTCAAAACCCCCTTCCCACTCAAGGTCAAAGGGCAAACATAACCTCAAAACCCCGTTCCCACTCATAGGTCAAAGGGCAAACATAACCTCAAAACCCCCTTCCCACTCAAGGTCAAAGGGCAAACATAACCTCAGAACCCCGTTCCCACTCATAGGTCAAAGGGCAAACATAACCTCAAAACCCCCTTCCCACTCAAGGTCAAAGGGCAAAAATAACCTCAAAACCCCGTTCCCACTCAAGGTCAAAGGGCAAACATAACCTCAAAACCCCCTTCCCACTCAAGGTCAAAGGGCAAACATAACCTTAAAACCCCGTTCCCACTCACAGGTCAAACATAACCTCAAAACCCCCTTCCCACTCAAGGTCAAAAGGCAAACATAACCTCAAAACCCCGTTCCCACTCACAGGTCAAACATAACCTCAAAACCCCCTTCCCACTCACAGGTGAAACATAACCCTTAAAACCCCCGTCCCACTCACAGGTCAAACATAACCTCAAAACTCCCTCCCTACTCATAGGTCACATGGCAAATATGACCACAACCCCCCTCCCCACTCATAGGTAACATGACAAATGTAACCTCGAAACCCCCTCAAAACATTACCTTAAACCCTCATTTATATTATTACATTACACCCCGTCTTCCCACTCACAGGTCACAGGACAATCATAACCTCAAAATCTCCCCTCTCATCTATTCTCACTCACATGTCACACGTCAAATATAACCTCAAAATTGCCCCTCCCTCTTTATCCCCAAGGACAGGTCACAGGGCAAGTATAACCTCAAAGGCCTCTTGCAAGTGAAAGCTATAGTATATTTAAAACAACCTTTTTTACTTTTATATTAATTATTAATAAATTATAATTATTATAAATTATAATTAACAATAATAATAAAATTCATAATTTCAACATAGAATTTTATGTTATTTATTTATGAATTTTATGTTTTTATTTTTTTTTTAAACCAATAATTATAATTTTTAAATATTATAAAATACTATTGACGTAAATTATTAAAGAAAGAAGAAAAAACAAGGGGGTTGGCGCGCGAAGCGCGCAGGGGGGCGGAGCCCCCCTAGTAATCTATATAAATCTTAAAACTGTTGGATATTTATAAATTGCAACGAAACTCTCACAAACACTTACACAGATACTCACACAAAAATTGTACCTACACTACAAATGTAAGCTTATAACTACGGTAGTTACCTGAAGGACCAAAAAGGTTCAGTACAAAATTAACTACGGTCGAGTAAAGTTGATTGTCGTTTTTCCCCTAAACTTAACTTGTCAGTTTTAAAATCAAAAGAATTAATAAAAGACTTTCTAATTATCTTTTCATTACCTTACGTGTAAATTGTGTTTAGTGCAAATTATACTTTTATAAAGGAATATAAAGTGTGTTTTATTTGTGTTAACATTAAAACCTATTTCCTTTATCCTGAGAAATATTATTTCGTTTAATATTTCTAACAGGTTATGGGCCCAGAGTGTAGTGAATGATAATAACAATAATTAAGTGAATAACATGAGGACTTATTGACAGTTTTTTGTGAGATTAACATTAACAATTAAAGTGACTCAGTTTTTTCTTTTGACAGTACTGTGAAGTTATTTAAGTGAGCAATTATGGCAGAAGGTTCAGGATACCGGTTCGCAATCACAAAACTCAATAGTGAAAATTATTCTGTGTGGTGTTATAAAATGGAACTTATGTTGATTGACGATAATTTATGGGAAGTGATTGAAGAAGGTAAACCTGCTGAAGAAGATGCCACAAAATTAGCTGCGTGGAAAAAGAAAGACGACAAGGCACGTGCAAGAATAGGACTTCTTGTTGAAGATGATCAATTATTGCACATCAGGAATGCAAAATCAGCGAAGGACTCGTGGAATGCACTCAAGGAATATCACCAAAAGTCGACATTATCAAGTAAGGTTCTTTTATTAAAAAGAATATGTCGTTCAGTTTTAATTGAAGGAGGTGATATGGAAGCTCATATAAACAGTTTTTCAAATAATATCAGTCAATTGTCAGCTCTTGGACAAGATTTGCCTGATAATTTGATAGCAGCACTACTATTAGGAAGTCTTCCAGAAACTTACGATACTCTTGTAACGGCATTAGAGAGTAGGCCCGAAGTAGATATCACAAGCCAGTTCATTAAAAGCAAATTAATTGATGAGTATAAACGGCGTAAAGGGGCAAAAGATGTAAGAGAAAGTCTTCAAAATAGTGAATCAGCAATGAAGTCAATGTATAATAAAGATAAAGGTCAAAAACAATTTAAGGGTAATTGCTATTTTTGTAAAAAACCTGGACATTCGAAACAAGAATGTTTTAAGTATAAAGCTTGGAAAGAAAAACAGCAAAAGGCCAATAAAGTTTCCGAGGATAAAGAAGAAAAAACTGAAGATTACTGTCATATAACTAGGGAAGAAACGCATATGGAAATGACAAAAGCAGCAATTGAAGGAGAAAGTTGGGTTGTAGACTCTGGAGCAACAAGCCATATGGTACGCAATAAAGATTTTTTCAAAAAATTAGACACTAGCAGAAAAGGACTCGTTCGCCTTGCGGATGAAAAGGCTGCCAATATAAAAGGGATAGGATCGGGAGTCATAAAATGGAATTCAAAAGAAGGAAATTTTTTCGAAATGGAAATACGTGATGTTCTCTACGTACCTACCTTTAGTTCTAATTTATTGTCAGTGAAAAAATTGGCAAGGGATGGTTACAAAATACAGTTTCAAGAGAATTATTGCAATATTTTAAAGGACGGTATAATCCATCTTGTAGCCACGTTGTCTCCAGATTTGTATGAAGTTCAAAAGTGTGATCAAACAAAAGTGATAGAAGTGTTCGGGTCTAGTAAAGTGGCAATAAAAGAAGAACATTATGAAGATTGTCAACATGCCTGGCACCGAAGATTTGGACACCGAGACCCAACAGCAATTAAATTATTAGCAGAAAAGGATCTTGCTTCAGGTATAAAATTTAAGGACTGTGGTACAAAAATAGCGTGTGAATGTTGTATTCAAGGGAAAATGGCACGCAAACCGTTTCCAAAAGAATCTCCGCAGAAGACAAAAGCAATACTGGATCTTATTCATACGGATGTTTGTGGCCCTATGCAAACAGAAACCCCAGGTCAAAAAAGGTATATTTTAACAATTATTGATGATTTTTCTCGATTTTCACAAGTTTATTTAATGAAAAATAAATATGAGGTTGGAACTTTCATTAAAGAATTTATTCAATTAATGAAAACACAGCATAATAAAAAGCCAAAAGTTATTAGGTCAGATCGAGGAAGGGAATACGTCAATAATGATTTGCAATCTTTTTTAAAAGAAGAAGGAATTCGCATGCAATATACAGCACCATATTCACCCCAGCAAAATGGTGTTGCTGAAAGAAAAAATAGATCTCTTTTCGAAATGTCTCGATGCATGCTAATAGATGCAAAGTTAGATAAAAAGTACTGGGGAGAAGCAACAATTACGGCCAATTATTTGCAAAATAGATTGCCCACAAAAGTAAAAGATAAAACACCATATGAACTATGGTACGGAAAAAAACCAGATGTTGGAAACTTACATGTTTTTGGATGTGTAGCATACGCTCTTATTCACAAGGAGCAAAGAAGAAAATTAGATGATAAAGGAGAAAAATTGATTTTTGTTGGTTATTCCGAAGAGTCAAAAGCATTCAGACTACTTGATACGAAGACAAATAAAATCAAGACCAGCAGAGACGTTATTTTTCTTGATAAATTTCACAAGAATGAAAAATCAAATGGAACTAATGTCATCGAAATACCTTTAAAAATCAACGAAAATAATCAAAATCAAGAATTTCAAAACGAAGATTCATCAACAGAAGAGGAACTCAGCACAGAGGATAGTGAATCAACAAATGGTACAGATAGTGATTATTCAGGGGAATCAACAGCAGAAATAGAAGATAATCAAGTAAGGCGCTCTGAACGTACAAATAAAGGTGTTCCCCCGGAACGCTATGTGGCCACCTCAAAAATGGTCATTGAAGGATCGGAACCGAGGACTATAAAGGAGGCATTATCAAGTGCAAACAAAGAAGAATGGAAGAAAGCAATGGACGAGGAAATAAAATCATTAAAGAGCAACGATACCTGGGACATCATACCTAAGCCTTCAAAAGAAAACATCGTAACGTGTAAATGGATTTTTAAAATTAAAAGAAATGCAGAAGGTAATATAGAGAGATATAAAGCTAGGCTCGTCGCAAGGGGATTTTCTCAAAAATATGGCACCGATTATGATGAGGTTTTTGCACCTGTTGTTCGACAATCAACACTTCGGATTTTACTATCTGTAGCAGGTACAAAGAATATGATTATTAAACATTTCGATGCCAAAACAGCTTTTTTAAATGGATCATTGCAAGAAAACATCTTTATGCAGCAGCCAGAAGGTTACGTCATTCCCGGTAAAGAAGATAGTGTGTGTAAACTCAAGAAAGGAATTTATGGATTAAAACAAGCAGCTAAAGTGTGGAATGATAAGTTGCAAAAATTGTTAATTGATAATGGTTTTGTGCAAAGTAAGATTGATGCTTGTTTATATTCAAAAGGTAACAATGATAACAAAATTTATGTTGTTATTTATGTCGATGATTTTTTAATTGCATCAAGTGATATAAATAAAATTAATCAAGTGGCTAAATTTTTAAACAAGGAATTTAATTTAGCAGACTTGGGAATTTTGAAACATTACTTAGGATTGGAAATCAGAAGAAACGAAAACGGTTTCTATTGTATTAAACAAACAAAATACATAGAAAAATTAATTGAAAGGTTTGGTTTTCAAGATGCCAAAATTTCACAAATCCCACTGGATTTAGGTTATCTGAAAATCAGGACCGATGAAAATAAAATGCTCGAATGCGAAAAATATCAACAAGCCATTGGGGCATTATTATATTTGGCTGTAAACTCAAGACCAGATATAGCAGCAAGTGTAACCATCTTAAGTCAACACAACAGGTACCCTGTAACTGCAGACTGGACGGAGGTAAAGAGGGTGTTTCGCTACCTGAAGGGGACAAAGGACTACGAACTCATATTAGGTGAAAAGAACAATAAAACGGGACTCATTGGTTTTGCCGATGCAAATTGGGCTGAAGACAGAGCTGATAGAAAATCAAATAGTGGTTATTTATTTAAGTTCAATGGATCTTCAATTAGTTGGTGTTGCCGAAAACAATCATGCGTTGCTCTTTCATCAACGGAAGCTGAGTATATCGCCCTCGCTGAAGCTTCTCAAGAAATGATATGGTTAAAAAATCTACTGGAAGATTTTTTCAACGAAACACAAGAAAAGGCTGTCATCTATGAAGACAATCAAAGTTGTCTCAAACTCATTTCAAATAGAAAATTCAGTAATAGAACAAAACATATTGCCACCAAATTTCATTTTTTAAAGGACTTAAAAGATAAAAATATTGTAGATTTTAAATATTGTCCTACGGAACAAATGCAAGCAGATATGTTAACAAAAGCATTAGGTAGAGTAAAGTTAAAATATTTTTCAGAAATGTGTGGATTAATTGGTTGTAAAAATTGAAGTAATTATCGTTGAGGAAGGGTGTTGGATATTTATAAATTGCAACGAAACTCTCACAAACACTTACACAGATACTCACACAAAAATTGTACCTACACTACAAATGTAAGCTTATAACTACGGTAGTTACCTGAAGGACCAAAAAGGTTCAGTACAAAATTAACTACGGTCGAGTAAAGTTGATTGTCGTTTTTCCCCTAAACTTAACTTGTCAGTTTTAAAATCAAAAGAATTAATAAAAGACTTTCTAATTATCTTTTCATTACCTCACGTGTAAATTGTGTTTAGTGCAAATTATACTTTTATAAAGGAATATAAAGTGTGTTTTATTTGTGTTAACATTAAAACCTATTTCCTTTATCCTGAGAAATATTATTTCGTTTAATATTTCTAACAAAAACGATAACGCAATTTCACCGAAAAAATCTTGGGGGGTTACGGGGAGCGAACCCGGGTCCCGCTGGACTAAAGTCGCACCGCTTAACGCACTCGGCCGTTCAACGCAATGGATACTGGAAATTAATAACCACTGCACATATGTTTCAGTTCAGTGCTGTAACTAGAGTCTTTAAGCATTGGTATATACTTTTAATATTTTCTATGTAATAAAACATTTTAGATGATTTTTTAATTATTATAACTTTTTAGCAATTTAATTTGCAACGTTGACAATTAATAAATAAATTAATTACTGTAATTAAATTTTAAATTGTTTTTATTAATTTATTATAAATTATTATAAATATTTATTAATTAATTTTATTATTTAATATGATTTATTGATTATTAATTAATAATAATAAATTCATTAAATTTTTAATTAATAAAAAATTATAATTAAATTAAAATGGAATTTAAAAAAATTAATTTTTAAATAATTTAATTTTTTTTCTTTTTTTTGCTTAGGGACTTTTGGGAAATCAGATACCTTGGATTCCGCACTTCAAGGTTATGTGGGGTTGGTATGATAAAACAAATGGAAGTATAAAGAAAAGAAAAATAAATATATAAAATAGTAAATTTAATAAACTGGCGACCTACTGCCAGCCCAACCCACTAAAACCCTTAACCCTTCTTTCGGGTTAAGGTTCTTTAAATAATTTTATTATTTTTATATTTATTATAAATGATTGTAAATATTTATTAATTAATCTTTTTAATTAATATTATTAATTTATTTTATTAATTATTAATGTTATTAATTAATTTTATTAATTAATATTATTAATTTATAATAATAAATTAATTAAATTTTTAATTAATAACAAATTAAAATGAAAAGTTTTAAAATATTGGAAAGAATAAGAACAAATTTATCTCTAGCAAATAATCAGTCGAGCTGTCTAGTTATTAGACATTATTGCAGTGTCATCGACACGACAAACTTAGAACTATAATTTCTAGGAGTACTTTAAAGTAACATTAAAAAAACTAGACAGAAGTTATGTCTAGCCAATATCAAATTCAACTTGAATCTTTGACGAAGAGCGTTGGTCAGTAACTTTACAGTTATTTACCAGTCCGCCTAGAATCAGCGTCCGTGACAAAAACTGTCCAGTAACTTGAACAATCGAGTGGCTCCATGACAAATTTCTACTAGAGATAAATTGTAATTTTTTTAAATGGTTTCGAAATTTCTGGAAATAAAAAAATTCTTTTCTCATAGTTTGACAAACTTTGCTCATATTTCGAAAAATTTTTATGTTAAATTATCTTAAATCCGCTGGAAAATGAAGAAAAACTTTCCCCATGTTTCTCCAGACTTTGCCTATACTCTTCAAAAACTAGAAAATTCGATGATTTATTTGCCTGATGTTCACAAAAAAACCAAGGTTCAAAATAATTCCCGTACAATTTTCATTTTAATAAGCAGTTTACATCAAACTATCCTGTTTACACTCATTTTGAGTTTCAGTAACAAAACGTCAAAATGGATAAAATCAGCTTCGTTTTGAATTAGTGATTGAATAAAAATTTTGCACAAACGTCAACTATAATTTATTTTTTAATAAAGAAACTATTTAAAATTATGTTTTTAATGAAGAATCGTATTGCAAGTAAAGAGACTTCAATTTGTTAAGTTCAAAAAATAAAGTGTTGTCTTATGGGTTACTTTCTCCATGGTTTCTTTGGTTTTCTCCATAGTTCAATAAATTCTTCCCATTGCATTATGGTTATTGCTTGATTTCGCGCATACTTCCCCTTCAACGTACGCTATGTCTATTCTGAATCAACAATAATAAAAGATTGCACAATTATTAAAATATCAATTTTTCTTCAAAATACCAAACTGATAAAAAATTTATATTAATATTTATATTTACAATTCTATTAAAACAAAATTTATTTAAATAAATTCTAAGTAATAAATACGACTTTTCTAACTCGGCGTTCTTTGGCGTAACAATCTTATTTTTTTATTTTTTAACTTATAATCTTACTAATATAATACAGAAGATGGAGATATTTTTGTTGATCAGAATGATTTTTTTTTAAATTTAAGATTTTATGAAGAAATGATCGTTCGTGTTGATATTCGCTGACTATTAAAGATTAAATATTAATATTATTGTTTCCTTATAGAGGAAGGATTGTATTGGCAAAATTTTCGATTCTGATTTTTTGACATACGTACTTCGATGTAATTTGTGTTCAGAAGTTAAAAAAGGTATTTTTTAAAAATGTCCGGATGTACATGTGTGTGTACTAACATAACATTTGCCTCATTATCTCAGAACCAAAAAGAAGTAAAGGGTTCAATTTTTTTTAAATTGTAGGTCTTCCCGGGGGACCTAAAATGAGATTATTTCTATCCTTTTTCATAAAGTTTAACTATATTTTTGGGCATTTTTAATTTTGAAAAAAACGTTTTTTGGACCTTTTTTAAAAAAATGTTAGGACACCTTAGTATTTTTAGTATTTTTAGTACCTTAGTATTTTTTTAACATTAAAAAATGTTATTGTTCCTTAGTTAAGTAGATATTACATTTTGAAAAATCTAAAATTTTTAACCCTATTTGGTAAAAAATTAGGAAATTATTGATGTTTTAAAAAACTAAAAATTATAGAAAAAATAATTTTTCAACTTTTTTGTTTAAAAACTTTTGTGTAACAATTAAACTTTTATAACAATTTTATAGAGTACATAAAAATAGATTTATTGGAAAAAGGTTTCATCATTTTTTAACCCATTTACCAAAAATAATTTTTATATTTCAATTATTATTATTGTTAACTTTATTAGGAAGCAAAGTGTTGATGAAATGAACAGAAAGATAACACAGGACCACAAAATTTTCTTTGGGAAAATATACATTGACGGGACCATGTGTTCTAAACGTATTTTGACGCTCTGAATCCAAATCTTGGTTTACTTTTGCTCCAACACGTCACAGTTTCGAGATAAATTAAAATTTCTCCAAAAAATAGACATTTTTACCATTATTTTCGAACGTTTATAAAGAGACAAATTTTTCTGATAATTTTCTTCTCTCTAAATCTGAATATGTGAAAATTTACATATTTGTACGTTATAAGTCGTCTTCTCGATCAATAAGTGCATATACACTTATAATAAGTGAAATTTGACTCAGAATAAGTGAAAAATTCACTTATTTATAAGTGTATATGCACTTATTGACCGAGAGGACGACTTATACACGGAGAAAAAGGAATAGTTGACACATCCAGATACATGGATGTCACAGCCATATTATATTGAAAAATACGGGATATCCATAGTTAAGGTTGCTGCATCTATATTCTATGGCTGGCTCTATATTGTTGGAGCAGCAAAAGATCTATGGTTGGGTGATCCATAGTAATGGAAATGGGAAACAAAAAATTGGAATCACTCAATTAATTAAATTCAATGTCACTTGAGATATTTTATACACATTTTTGTTAATTATTCACACCACTTATTGAATAATCGCATATTAACGAAATAAATTATTAACCGATGGGAGACACGAACCCTAGACCTAACGCATACTAAACACTAACGCTATCCACTACACTATACACGCAACTACAATATTTGAGCATATAATATTCCTTATATACTATACACATATTTCATGAAAATGAAATTACATAAAGACTAATAGACAATAACGATAATAAATAATAGACAATTATAACACTATTCATACACAATAAACTCACAACGAGATTATATATAGACGCGACAGGAGACCGTCAAGCGACGGACAAATTGAGACGACCATTTTTAAATGGGTGCCATGATAATGAATTGCGCGCAACATGTATCGAAATTTTGAACTAACTATGGATCTCCCAACCAAAGTTTATATGGATGAGGCAGCCATATGTGAAAATCCATAGCATGAATTGTAAGCCCAACCATGCCTATGGATGTCACATCCATATTTGATTCAACAATATAATATGGCTCCCTCATCCATTGAATATGGAATGTGCTTCCATTCTGAAAGTTGTCTCTTCCATTGAATTGGATAACACAACAATATTCTGCTCAACAATATTTTTATGGATATCTCTTCCAGACCTTTTCTTTCCGTGTAACGTACAATAAGTGAAATTTCACATATTCAGATTTAGAGAGTTGACATCTATTGAAAATTTCATGTTTGTTTGTGAGAATTGACACCTGTAAATTTGTATAAAATCTAGAAATTACTAAACACAAATGAATGGAAAAAATCGTTAAGTAGATGGTTACTTTGATTTATATAAAGTTACTATGTAATTAAATATACTTGAGATTTTTGTATCTACCCAGATAGCACGTAATGTTGCAGTAAGCTTGTGGCAAGCTTGCCGCGTAAGATTGCCAATATTGCCGAGCAAGCTTGCGGCAATACACAGAAAAAAACTTTACTCAAAATGAGTATGAAATCATACTCATTTTGAAGTGCAACAAAAATGATACCCCCTCGACTCATTCTAAGTTTCTGGGGAAATTACTCAAAATGAGTAAAATCTGGATCATTTTGAGTTTATGAAAAAATTCCAATAACATTGGAATAACTGGGAATAATTCATAAAAATAAGAATTAAAATAATTGTTTATAATGAATAAACACTTTGCACTTGTCAAAACATTAATACTTGAAGTCGATTTATCGCATTTATGAGAAATGAAAAACGAATTTTTAGGTTAGACATTTGTGAATTGACTGACAGAGATGGCAACCATGTAAACACGAAACATGCGAAACACAAAAAAAGTAACGGCGCAACGCGCAGCAGACATTTTCTATAGTTGCTGCCAACATAACACACACACAAAAACTAGAAACTGACATTTTTTCTATTTTGAGTCACTTGAAGTTGCCGATTACTCATTTCGAGATCGACTTCCAAATGCGTTGCAACAAAAGTGAGTCGGGTTTTTTTCTGTGTATTGTGGCAAGCTTAAAATGTCCCACCTACAGGAAGCTTGCCGCGTAAGCTTGCAGCAATATTGCCTTGTAAGCTTGCTGTAATATTGCACGGCAATATTGCCGCAATGTTGCACTGTAAGGTTGTGGTAAGGTTACACGTAAGGTTGTTGTAAGGTTGAGGTGAGGTTGTGGTAAGTTTACAAATTATGGAAAAAAATTAACAAAATAATTAATAATTTAAATAATTAATAAATATATTAATTAAAAAATGAAGTTTGTTACTCTTCTATATTTTTGATACCTAACATGAAACAGAAAATTTTTAAAACAAACTTGGGGGCACTGGGATTTGAACCCGGGAACGACGCTCATAAACCTAACACCCTAACTAACTAAGCTAAGTGGGGAACTGAGGAAGAGAAACTCAATTTTGCTATTAAGGTGCACCAAGAAGCTAACTAACTCCTTAAAAGCAAAATTGAGTTTCTCTTCCTCAGTTCCCCACTTAGCTCAGTTAGTTAGAATATTAGGTTTATGCGCGTCGATCCCGGGTTCGAATCCCAGTGTCGCCAAATTTGTTTTCAAAATTTTCTGTTTCATGTTAGGTTTCAAAAATATAGAAGAGCAACAAAATTCATTTTTTTAATTAATATTTATTAATTATTTAAATTATTAATTATTTCGTTAATTTTTTTCCATAATTTGTAAACTTACCACAACCTCACCTCAACCTTACAACAACCTTACAGTGCAACATTGCGGCAATATCGCCGTGCAATATTACAGCAAGCTTACAAGGCAATATTGCTGCAAGCTTGCTCGGCAATATTGGCAATCTTACGCGGAAAGCTTGCCACAAGCTTGCTGCAACATTACGTGCTATCTGGGTATATATTTTACTTATTTACTTGTACTATTTGTAACATAAAATACATATTTAGAGAACAATGAAGGGTTAATTCTTACAAATAAACATAAAATTTCTGACAAATGTGAAGAAAATTATGAGAAAAACTTGTATCCCTATAGAATTTTGAAAATATATTTTCCTATTTTTGGTCTATTTTTTGGAGAAATTTTAATTTTTTTCGAAACTGTGACGTGTTGAGGTAAAAGTAGACCCAGATTTGAAACCACAAAATGGGGATTTTGTGGTCCTGTGTAATTAAAAAAATAATCCAAAGGGCTTCGTTGAATTCTTTTATAGGTGAATATTCTGATAAGCAAAACTAATTTGAAGAAAATTCTGTTAAAATGAAATTTTATCAGAAATGATACTTATTAAAAAGTTAAAGTATTTAGTTTACTTTTTTTAATTGCAACTAAATTAAATTTTATGCATGGAAATTATATCGCTTTTGTTCTATATGGACGGCAAATTGAAAAGTTGAGAGTATATGCAAGAAAACATCTAGAGTGCGAATCGATGCAGTGTGGATGAGTTTGGTGAGGGGATTCAGGAAGTAGAAATGAGCCAGAGGTGAGACGAAAAGCTTTATTGTCAAGTCACGCCACTGCCGTGGCCTATCTCTATCTATGTAGCCACGAGTCACCCTTTTTTATTCTGGTCCCACAATATACTCTGGAGTTTCCTGTGACGTACTATTGCCATTCCATAAATCTTTTTACTTAATTTTCTCCAAATATATGGCCTTAAAATTCTTGCATTATCCTTCATGTTTTTGACAAAAATTGTCACACAGCAATAACACGCAGAGAAATTCGATTAAAAATTTTAACTAAAACAAGTTAAAAGGCTTCAAATATTGTGGTTCATATGCCTACTCTCTAAATCTGAATAAGTGAAATTTTCACTTTTTATGTGTGAACCTTTTTCTCACTTATTAATAAGTAGAATCTACTTATACATAAGTAAAATATTCACTTTTTTATGTGTGAACTTCTTTTCACTTATCAATAAGTGAAATCCGCACTTATGTATAAGTGAAATATTTAGTTAAAAAGAAATTCATCTGCGCATTATATTACAATTTATTATTTATACCTACTTTTAAATGTTTAAAAACAATGTTTTTATCATTTCAGTTAATATATTAGAAATTTTTTATTTTATTTAATTATAAAAATTGTCATTTAAAATTTAATAAAATTTTTAAAAAATATTCCGTTAAATATTATATTAACAGTAATCTAATAACTAACTTTTTATTTACTAAGTATTTATATACATATATAATAAGAGAAATCTTAAACAAAACGTTAAAGTAGAACACAATAAACTAACTCTTTATAAGTATCACCCAATAATTTTCTATGAGTATAAGGCAACTTATTAAGTGGCATTGTAGTGTTTCTCGTTGATCATCAAAGTTAAGCGACATTGCTTGCGGTTAATATTAAGATGGGTGACCGTTTGGGAATTTAGCTTAAAAAAGTTGAAAAATTGACATGTTTATAAGTTTCAGACTGATAATATAAGAAGAGAAGAGAGTGTTAAATAGTTGATAGTAAATCAATATTTTTTTTATACACTGAGAAAACTGGAGAGTCAAATTCAGAGGTTCAAAAAGTGTATGTTTCCTTTGCTTATGAAGAGAGTTAAATAGTCCTTCTAAAATAAATTTTGAATTGATAATGGAAATCTACTTGTATATTCTCTCCCATTATATCTGAGGGTTAAAAGTTGCGCAGAAAATGTGTACGATCTGATGCGCGCGAAATTATTTTTCTGACATTTTATGTATTTAATTTAGGGGTTAGGTTGCCATATTTATTCATTTCGCGCCGGATAAGGAAGGGATTTCTCAAGATGGTTAATTTGTCCCTCTGTTATAAACTCATTTTCCCTCCAAGAGAAATGGCACGAATATCTGTCAATGGTGTATTTGAACATTTAGATTGTTATCCAATAGCTAACTCTCAAATATCAACGATTTGTCCCTCCAGATCTTTAGTCCAATACTCCAGTTTTCTCAGTGTATAATATTGATACTGATTATTTATTTACATTCACTTCTTAATGTCTGAGTATTCACTTATCTCATAATTGAATATTCACTTATTCATAAGTAAATGTAATTCACTTATTCATAAGTGAATATAATTCACTTATTAATAAGTGAATATAATTCACTTATTTCATAAGTGAATATAATTCACTTATTTCATGTGTGAATATTCACTTATTCTACGTGGAAGAGTTTTGAAACATGGAATAAGTGAATATTCACTTAAAATAAGTGAAATTTCACTTATTCCGATTTAGAGAGTACTTATATTTTGAACAAAGCAGATAGAATATATCGGTAGGCTCTATCAGATAAAATCTAAAACAAGTCTAGTGTTGAGTTCCTTATTGAATAGAAGCTTTTAGTGAAGTTAAGTTTAGTGCAGTTATGATTACGGATTTGTGTTCAGCGTCAAAAAACCTATGAGAATCGCCCAAGGGGGTCCAAAAAATAAAACAAATTCAAATGCTGTTGCGCAGTGTAATTAACTATTTATCATTATTATTCATTTATGAATCTCTGGAAAACATTAACTTTTATGGATTATGGAACCAGTGCCTCGTCGACCCCTTTGTGGTCAACTTCATTGCTTCCGCGTTTTCGGTCAACATGTGATCCCTTTTATTTAATTTTGTCTTGTTTAAGGCTACCCAGTGTGCACGTACTATAACTGTTCTGGACCAAAAAAGGAACAGTGTTCTAGAATAAGTGTTACAATTTTATTATAGAACAGTTCTAGAGCTTTGTTCTAAATTTGTTCTGGAACAGTTGTTCTGTATCTGTTCTATAACAGACATGTAACATTTGTTCTAAATTAGTTATAGAATTTTGAAGTAACATTGTTTCTACAGTGTTCTAGAACACTGTTACAAAAATTTAATATAACTGTTTTTTCACTATAAACTCGTGTTTATTTTCACTACACGGAAAGATATTATTAAATTTTATAAAAGTATTTTACAAGTGTAGGACAAAATGCGACAAAGGAAAATTTTGCTATCAACAAAACTAACACAGTAAATCTTAATTTAAGATCGGTCTTAAATTCAGCACTGTCTGCTATAATGTTAAAGGATACAAAAATGTTGTATCTTAATTTAAGGCTGCTTTCCTGCTTTAAAATAAGACTTTCTTTTTACTGTGAAACTTTAACAAAACGTACCTATATAAAATTTAGTAAAGATATATTAAAATTTTTTAAAAGTTTTCGATATTTGATATAACTTTACTAAATATAGTATAATTTTTATTAAAGTTTAATACTTCTAATATAATAACTAATATAATAACTTTCTTTCCGTGTAGAGTGCAGCCGCGTTTTTGCATGAATTACAAAAAATCTTTTGAATTTAGATACTTAGAAAGACTCGTATCGATGATTTGTGAAAAATTAAATAATTTTTCACTGTCAGCTTGCATAAATTTTCAAGATTTTTAAAAACATTATTCACAAACAATAACATCAAATATTTAATTAATTTATTATCAATTATTAATTAATAAGTATATCATAAAAATACAATAATAAATTATTATTATTAACTAATTAATTAAAATTTGTTATTATTTGTAGCATAATTATATATTATTATTTGTAATAAAAAAATTTATATATATATATATATATATATATATATTTATATATATATATATTTATTTATATATATATGAGGGGACGGATTCTAAAAGGGGATACGCGTGGATTCACGCGTTTAAGTTTTGTCAATTAGGTCAATTTTTGAAACTATTACAAATTGCAATTTGAATTACTGAAGTTTGTAGAGAATAAAAATGCGCATCTTTTTTCTTTGAGAAATAAATTTATATCTTTTTTAGTTTATGAAATAATGAGAAAAAACTAAATTTTTGAAAACCAAAAAATTTAAATGTTTTGCGTCTTTAACTCGTGCTGGCGTTTTTGATTTTTCATGTTTTGTAATCAAACAAAAACGAACTCACAGATTAAGATTTCCTAAAACCAACTATACTTTTAAAACTATAAAATCTTAATTAATAAAAAGTTTATTAATTTTTTCGAAAGACGTTGCAAAAAATGTGTTTTTCCAACTTTCAACGCTCCGTTTATCGAGGAAATTTCAAGGTACAAAAAACTTCCAGTGACAAAGTTTTTCATTACTATACGGTCAAGTTTTCTGTAAAATTTTATTAACATGATATGAATGCTTACAAAGTTATTAATGTTTAAAGCGTATGGTGCGTCAGATTTCTCGCGCCTCGAACACATTGAGTCCCAAGGTGTTCGTTTGTAACAGATTAAGACTATTTTAATTTATTCATTTGTTTACTTAAAAAAATACAATTTTTAATGAAGTCACAGATAACTTTTGGAATCGCAGTTTAGTTAAAAACGATTATTTATTATTAAAAAGTAACTAATAATAATTAGCCAAAATCGTCTGAAGATAGTTAAAATTGACTGACATACAAATAATTAATGCATAGTTATTTTGACATAAATTTAATGTTAATGAAACTAATAATTGTTGATTAAGAAGAGTAAAAATATTATTATTTTAGTTATTGACTAGTTTTTTGCTATCAAAGTAATTATTTTTAAATAATATTTATCTATGAGATTATGACGATTCGGCTTACTTTATATAAAAGTAGCATCAGTTTATTTATTTTAACATGTATTCTAAGTAAAAAACATAAGAAATATTTTTTTAAAAAATATTGCAGAATTATTCGCAAAATAATTTGTACAATAATTCTATATTTCCTATATTCTATATTGTCGTTAAAACATATTGCTCTCTCATAGAGGAAGTATTTTTATTTTTTTTATATCTGTATTTTGTCAAACATTTTCATAAAATAGAATGTTTTTGATTATCATGTGCATTTTTCGAGGAAGTAACCCTTTTTTTAATGCTATTTTCCTCAAACTTGTGATCTGTTTTCATTCTACGGGAAAATATGGTATCTAGATGGGTCACGGCTGCCGCGACCGTTGACTGCAAAAAAAGGGTTCGGAAAAACCCAATACAATTTTCCCAGGATTTCGAGATTTTTTTATCACAATTGAGAAAACATTATGGCCATCTTGGTCAAGAACCGTACCAAGAAGTAATAATCCCGAAAAATGTTAATATCAGTGAAAGCTACGCAATTCAGTATTTACCAAAATCAAGTATAAATACTTTTGAAAACTATAGATTACAAAATCCTTCCGCTTTCAAAATTGAATCAAAATGAATGACGTTAAAAGTTTAGTACAATATCTTTCTCCAAACGGACAGGAGTTTTTTAATAATTATTTTAAAAACATGAAATGTAGTAAACGAGATCATTTTGACAAAGAGTAAAAGCCTTAAACTAAATAAAACAAGAAAGTTAAATATAAGAAATATTATTGTAGTTGAGTTTTTTATATATAACAAAATAAAACATTTATGTTAAAAATAAATTTTATTAAATTTTATTTACTGTGAATATTAATTAATAATATTAATATTCAATATTAATTGACAAACACATTTTCAACGCGTTGCAAACGAACACCTTGGGACTCAATGTGTTCGAGGCGCGAGAAATCTGACGCACCATACGCTTTAAACATTAATAACTTTGTAAGCATTCATATCATGTTAATAAAATTTTACAGAAAACTTGTCCGTATAGTAATGAAAAACTTTGTCACTGGAAGTTTTTTGTACCTTAAAATTTCCTCGATAAACGAAGCGTTGAAAGTTGGAAAAACACATTTTTTGCAACGTCTTTCGAAAAAATTAATAAACTTTTTATTAATTAAGATTTTGTAGTTTTAAAAGTATAGTTGGTTTCAGGAAGTCTTAATCTGTAAGTTCGTTTTTGTTTGAATACAAAATATGAAAAATCAAAAACGCCAGCACGAGTTAAAGACGTAAAACATTTAAATTTTTTGGTTTTCAAAAATTTAGTTTTTTCTCATTATTTCATAAACTAAAAAAGATATAAATTTATTTCTTAAAGAAAAAAGATGCGCATTTTCATTGTGTATAAATTTGTGTCATTAAATTTGAAAATTAAAAATGTTTGAAAATCGCACTATTGGTCAATAGTTATACGTGACAATCCACGCGTATCCCCTTTTAGAATCCGTCCCCTCATATATATATGGTTCATTCCAGGCCAAATCGGAAATTATTTTGCTTTTGCATCTTAAAAATATTTTTATTAAAAACTACGTGTGAAAACAAAACTTTTCATTATAAAAACGTCCAATTTGATCAATTTTTGATCGAGTAAAAAGCTTAAAAAAAAAAATTTACGTAAAAAACGTCATTTTTCATAAATCTGTATCTCCTGAACCGCTTTATAAAAAAATTTGAAAAAATTCAAGGTAGCTCATTTCAAAGAGTACTAAAAGAAAAAAAATGTTTAAAAAAAATTTGAGATGCAAAAGCAAAATAATTTCAAAAATAATTTTAGCAAAATAAAAAAAATAAAAATAATAAATAATAAAATAATAATAAATATTAATAAATAAATAAATATTAAAAAATAAATAAATAATAAATAAATAAATATTAATTTATTATTATAAATAAATAATAATAATTACCATTAATAAATAATAATAATAATAATAATAATAATAATAATAATAATAATAATAATAATAATAATAATAATAATAATAATAATAATAATAATAATAATAATAATATAATAATAATAATATAATAATAATAATAATAATAATAATAATAATAATAATAATAATAATAATAATAATAATAATAATAATAATAATAATAATAATAATAATAATAATAATATAATAATAATAATAATAATAATAAAAATATAATAATAATAATAATAATAATAATAATAATAATATTACCATTAATTAATATTTATTATTATAAATATTAATATTAATAATAATAAATATTTTTAGCAAAATAATTTTAGCACTGCACATAACGGTCCCACAATTCAAAAGGAAGTTGAAGTAAAATCACTTCCAAGCTTGCGTGGCTATGCGGTATGCGTATTCGACTTGTGTCCTCTAGGTCTAGGTTTCGATCCCCCGTGCGTGCGAAATTTTTCATTCTTAGTTTTAAGTGTTCTGTGTATAATTCTGAATATTATTACATAAAGTATAAGTTTAAATAATTATTAACAATGATAATAATAATTTAGTCATTAATTTAAATAAATAAGATAGTCTGTTTAAATTATTAAAGAAAATAAGAAAAATATTTTTTAAAAACTTATTGCAAAAAAAGATATTCTAATAATTATTCATATTTTTATTCATACTAATAAACATTTATTTGTTCTATGCAACTATTGAATTTCTGCTTATGTATTATTTATGATAAATCGTTTTTGTTATAGAATTGTTATATATATTTGTTCTAAAACAATGTTCTAGCTTTGTTCTGGAATTGTTACAGGCTTTGGTTCCCATTTTGTGCCTCCAGGGGGACGACATTTTGACCTGCCTGTTCCTCAGCAGTTACAGAACTTGTTCTTTTTGTTCTGGAATAGTTATAGAATTATTCTGTAACTTTGCACACTGGGATATGTCCAAGTTGCGAAATGTAAACAAACCAAGAGGTTACTAAACCAGCACTAAAATTGCAATTTTGCGACAGCCAATTCTCCCACAAAAAATAACATTTTTACACTTTCTTTACGACCTACGGACTAACAGACTAACGCTCTAACCACTATGCTAACGACACATGTGTACAGTAAAGTATTAATATCTCAGTATCATTCAGACATACAATTATTGAGTCAAAGATGAGAAAAAAATAGGGATACGTTAGAAATAATAAATTAAAATAAAATAAATTAAACTAAATTTTTAAAAATTAAATTACTTTACTTATTGCATTTAACATTTTACGTAATTCTTAAATTACGTGGTAATTTTTTATTAATTTTTTATTCACAGTAAGAAGTATAATAGTATTTTAATAGGAACCAAATTATTATTGAGATTAAAGTTTAAATTTTGTTTATAATTTTAATTTGTTTAAATATAATTTATTATTTACAAAATTAGACAATTGTGTTAAATTGTTATTATTAAATTTAATAAGAATAAAAAATGAACAACTGAAAAGTAAAATATTAATTTTTTTCAATAAATTTATATTTATAAACATTTATAAACTTTTTTCATAATTTTTTTCAAGTTTATGTCAAAAAAGCAATGTTGGCAAAGAGCGTCATGAACAATTTTTCTATACTCAGCCAGCACTTGCTGCCGTGGCTTGTCCAAGCTTTGGCGAAACAAAAATTCTGTTCTGCGCCAGCACTTATTTGTCGAGGCTCGGCTAGACTACGCCGAACAATCGTCTGAGTACTAAGCCAGTGGTGAACATCGGCACTACACTGGCATTTCCCATTGGGTGTTTGAGTATATCAACCGCACGGATGATGAAGAAGTTCCATGTCAGCGATTGGACCTTCAACATGTGGAAGGGTAAATTTTTTTGTTTTCTCCTTGAAATTACAAGAGAAAGGGTAAAAACTTCCCAGGCGGAAATTTCCCACTGGCATGGTACCGCGCCAGTACAAACGTTGGTAAGACTGTACTGGCATGGGTCCGCCTGACAACCGGAGTGGTGCGGTGCAGACATTGTACTGGAACCTGACAATGTGTTGTAGTGGCTGCGCGCCTGGCTCGGTACAGATTTGATGCCGCCGAACAACCGGCGTTGACAGGCATTCGTCCGTCTGGCAACCAGGACGGGCCAAATTTTGTTCCGAAACATGACTTTCAACTGGCATTTCGTCCGCCTAGCAAGCGACGCGGGCCAAATTATATTATTCTCTATTGAAAAATAAAATAAAAAAAAATATTTAATTAACTATGCATGGTGCATGTTAATTACCATTTATTTATAGATCATTTGAAGCATTTTTTACACATTTAACATTTTTTTTACAAATTAAAATTCTAAACGCTCGCAGTGGGATACGAAGCCCAAGCCTATCCTAATCTACGCACCGAAAGTCTAATACGCTAACCACTACTCTATTCGCTCGCTTGCGGATGTGAGCAAAACAACGCCAATATACAATACCGGTAAACAAAAACTTATATATAAAGTGAATAATAATTTTTACTCAAATATTTTTCAATATTTTTGCATTTTATTTATATTATGCAAATAAATTCAAAGTTTTATTATATTTTTATTTAATCTTCAATGTTTTTAATATTTATCTTTATTTTATTATTTAGGAATAATTAGTTAAATACTTTACTTTACAAATATTCGAAATTAATACAAAATTAACTAAAATAAACATTTGTAACTTACTGCGTTTCATTCATACTTTATAAATGTTTTTAAAAAAGAGAAAAAAAAGAATGTAATTAATTTAAAAGAAATATTAAATATTAATTAACATTCACCTTGCATAGTTAATTAAACATTTCTTTTATTTTAATTTTTAATAAAGAATAAAATTTGGCCCGCGCTGGTTGCTAGACGGACGAATGCCAGTACAACGCCGGGTGTTTGGCGGGCTGAAACCTGCACCGAGCCGGACGCATTTTGCAATAGAATGACAGTGCGAATGTACTTTCGGCTCTTCAAAAATTAATAATACAAAAAATGTTTAATGCATGATGGATTAAATTTATTACTATTATTAATTTTTATTATAAAAAATAAAAATAGCAAAACTTGTCAGATTTTAAAAGATATTTGTGGTAAGATTTTTAAAAGCGAATTTATAAAAAAAAATTATCCTATATATAAGAGGCATTCCATTTCAAAACGACCCCCTTCGTAAACAATTGCCAACGTAAGACTATTTTTAAATGAATATTTCTTCCATTCTGTAGAACCAAATTACTTTTTATATTAGTGATTTCGAAAGTAGAATTTCTGAACTTTCTGATAATAAAAAAATATATTTTTTTAATAATTTAATTTAAATAGAAAATTGAGTTTAAAAGTTAAACTTTGAAAAATCTCAAAACACGTTACCTCCGATTTTAATAAAATTCATATCAAACGAAAGCTTGAATATTCTTCTTTTTATTTATCAAACGATAATAATGGCAATTGTTTACGAAGGGGGTCGTTTTGAAATGGAATGCCTCATAAATAAAACTAATTTGAAAACTAGTAACAATTACTATATTCTAAGCATATTCTTATTAATAAATTAATTAATTAACAATTTTTAATTCACTTATTTATTGATTTATTATCAATAAATAAACAAATAAGTAATATTAAATAAATCCAATCAAATTTATTTAATATTACTTATAATTTATTTATAATAAATCAATAAGTAAGTAGATTAAATTAATATATTAATAATAAAATAAATTATATAGTTCTCAGTCGGTAGAATGCCTGTACCGCTCGGGTCGTTAGACAAACGAATGCCAATACAACGCCGGTTGCTAGTTTGTATAAATTTTGATCCGGCGGTCGGATCAAATCCTGTACCGCTCGGGTCGTTAGACGGACGAATGCCAGTACAACGCCGGTTGCGATGCGGTATAAATTTTGATCCGGCAGTTGGATCAAATCTTGTACCGCGCCTGTAGTGCCGACAGTAGAAAGAGTTTACCGAAGTCGCATCCGACTTTGTACCACGCCAGCAGACATTCTCATCCGAATCGGTACAAACTGCCTGCACTGGCATTGACTCTCCAATTCAACCGGCGCGGATTCTAGACGGTTGGACGATCCGGCATTCGTCCGACTTTTCCGCCTGGGTTCTTCATCGTTCGTGCGGTTGATATAGTCAAGTCGGTTCTACAATGGGCACGTCGGACGTGAACGTCCGACGACCACGTCCGACGTACCCATTGTAGAACCGACTTCAAACAAATTAATTTTTCGCGACGTGAACTCTGTTGCTCTCTGCGCAAGCGCAGACCGTACCAAGGTCGCAATGACATCACCATGCAAAAAGGCACATTTTGTTTTTGACTGAAACTCAGTGGTTTTCTCATTTTTTCAGTTATTCAAAGTTTAGTAACCAAATTCGATACTTTAGTTCGCCATTTCCATAAAGAAAATGTGAATTTATATTGATTTACGCAAATGGGAACAGCGAAAAAATGCTTCATTATAGACCGAATATTGAAGCATTTTTTCGCGGCTCCCATTTGCGTAAATAAATATAAATTCACATTTTCTTTATGAAAATGGTGAACTAAAGTATCGAATTTGGTTACTAAACTTTGAATAACTGAAAAATGAGAAAACCACTGAGTTTCAGTCAAAAACAAAATGTGCCTTTTTGCATGGTGATGTCATTGCGACCTTGGTACGGTCTGCGCTTGCGCAGAGAGCAACAGAGTTCACGTCGCGAAAAATTAAACTGTTTGACTATATCAACCGCACGGACGATGAAGAAGTTTTTACCCTTTCTCTTGTAATTTCAAGGAGGGAAGGGAAAAATTTCCCTTTCCACATGTTGAAGGTCCAATCGCTGACATGGAACTTTTTCATCATCCGTGCGGTTGATATACTCAAATAGTTTATTTTTCTCGACGCGTCAAAAATGCTGTTTTACAGTTTATTTTAATTAGTTATTTTACTAATTGCTTTTTATTGCTCATAGTCAAAAACAGTTTTATTGGAAACTTTGATACTCTAATTTTCCATTTTCGTAAAGAAAGTGTAAAAATGTTATTTTTTGTGGGAGAATTGGCTGTCGCAAAATTGCGATTTTAGTGCTGGTTTAGTAACCTTTTGGTTTGTTTACATTTCATCACTTGGAGATAGCCTTAATATAATTTATTTTAAATTTCTTCAATTTTCATTTAATTGATAAAGTTAAATTAATTAAAATTAAATAAAAATTGCAACTACAATGATATTTAAATAATAAGTGCAGTTTTATCTCTTAAGTAAACATTTTAATCTATTTTAATAAACCTCTTCTTACTGGGAGACATGTTCGAAGCCATGTATTTTTAAAAAAGGAGTAACTAAAATGAAACTAAATTCCACATTCTAATCATTATCTATATAGATTTATCAATTTTACAGTACTTCAGAATATGAAAACTCAGTTTTGCTGCGTATCAAATTGAACCATTATTAAATGACATTAGAACGTGATGCCATCTGTCAGATTCATTTTTGCTGCTTATCAATCTCAGAATTATTTCTAATCTGTTCGGCAATTTATACAGTATTTTTGCTAATTCTAATTTATACCTACGACTTTTCCAGAACTATACTCCACTGCAAAATGTACCAACTTCACCACTTGAATTATTCAGATCCAAATTTCAAAAAAAATAATGTAGAATTTTAGAATCCCTCATTTTTAATTCACTATAAAAATGATTGGATATACAAGAAAATGTTTCTAATACATTTATTTGTGATTATCATCAATTATAACAATGTAACATTATGCCAAACATCAGTCATTTCTTTTAAATAAATATTTAAATTAATTATTATTTTTCTACAGGAATTATAAGATTGTCAAAAATTTCTAATTTAAAACCTTTCTTAAATTCAATTACTTTTTCAATTTTTAAGCAAAATTATTCTATAAATAATTTTTATAAATAATAATTTTATAATTAAAATAAAAAATGTTCAAAATTCAATAATTGGTAGAAATTTAAGCATTTAAAGATTAATATATTTATTTTTTCCAGTATACCTTTAATAAAATTTTCTGACTTTTTTCTAATTCCATGACCTGTAGTGGTAACCTTGTTTTTTTAAATATCGGGTCTAATAATTTTCGACTTCTACACAAATCCTCCAAAGTGGAACGAATTCAGTAATTCTTCTAGACTTTTATTTTTTTTGTGTAAAATATATTAAATTGAAATAATAAGTTGAATTTTTTTGTTACTCTTGAATTATATTTTATTAGTAAGAATTCCATGTTAATATTTGCTTTCTTATAGAAAAATTGTTTAAAAAGTATTTCCAGACTTTATGGGGATTAAAGCATTATGTGTAGTAATTTCAGGAACACTATGTCACAAGCTCTAATATGGGCCTGAGCACATAAAAATCTTAAACTATACATGAGATAGAAAAGAACAGATAATGTTTCTATCCTTTTCTCACTCATATAAATAATATTATGATTTACGTTATACGATTTTAATAAATTTGAAACTATTGAAAATTAATATTTTGATAATAATTATGAAATAGAATCTGTTGTCTGCTCGCAAGGAAACGTCGTCGAGTACTATTTTTTAATTATATCAAAATATTTTAATAGATTATAATATATACATATATCACTGTAAGCGATATTATAGCGACACAACAATGTATATCATATCCAAAGCGCCATTTAATTTGATCCTACTTCTTCGTGTTCATTGTTAGTAACTCATATTAATCTCCCAAGTTCTCATAATACATATTAGCGAATGATATATTTTCTAAACAAACATACAATGTTACACACAAGATATATCAATTACGGTCCAATTTTATAAAATTTTAATCTTGTCCATAAGTTAACATTTTTATTCTCGTTTATAGACCAAATAAGAAGGAGATAAAGGAGAATTCAAATTGGTATTAAATAAAAACAATGAACTTCAATCCATGCAAATTGGGATATAGTGGCTTAATCGTCATTTCTAATAATTTTAAAATTATTTTTTCACTTCTTACAAGCTAGTACTGTAAAAGTAGTAGTCAAATGAAAAACTGCAACATTAATAGTTAGTTTTTTCAACTTATTTATATTTACGTAATAATTATTTAATAATTAATTAAATTAAAACTTAATTAATTAAAAATTTTAACCCTTTGAGCAACAAATATTTTCTAAAAAAATCTTGATTTTGTTTTTTTAAACCAACTTTTCAGAACAATCAATATTAAGGTTTTTTAATAAATTCCTTTTTTTGATTTTAAGAAGATACTTTTTTTTATAAAATATACTTTTTGGTGGTCTGGCAAAAAATTAAGGTTTTTCATTTGAAGATTAATATTGTGAATCCGATGTCAGTTTTTAAAAATTCAAAATGGCGGATCTAATATGGTGGATATTTTCATAAAATTATTGGAATCATTTGAAATTTGTTATTCGGGGGTTTGCAGGGTCGCTGATTACGAATCCGATGTCAGTTTTAAAAGTATGGCGCTTAATTTTCCCAAAAAATGTCATTAAATTTAAAAATAATTGCTTCAAAATTTTGACTCGGTAATTTTTGTGATCGTTGATTATAGAAAACTTTTTAAATGATAATGAATACAAAATTTAACAAATTTCATACACATATGGTCAATTTTCAAAATATTTTTCCTTATATTTTACCATGTTTTAAAATTTTATGAATCTGAGATTAAAATCAAAACAGAAAACTCAAAAACTCAAAAATCTCTTCAAGCTCTTGCATACTTTGACGGTGAGATGCCATTTTTTTCAAACGTTCCCGTTGATCTTGCTTAACATCATTAACTCGATCAGTAAGGTTTAGCTAAAATCTTTTTAAATTTGCCCTCTGTCTGAGGGATTCTCCTCCAGAAACAAGATTCAATATATGTCTGGTATTTGTAGATGCTCTCGCCCCGCACTGACCCCTATTTCTTTAGCATCACCATTAAATTTTTCGTATAAATGCAATAATTTTAATTTCAATTTGAGTAAATTATTATTGAATATAAGTAGAATTGAAATTAATCCTGAAGTGAGTTATTTTTAATTGAACCGAATTGCAAAATGTGAGAATTTTCTCGTGAAATAATAGTAAAAATATATAACATGAAGTTGAAAAAATTTGGAATAGTTGAAACTTTAAAAAATGAGTAATTTTGCTTAAAAGTTTGATTTAAATGAATTATTGTTAAAAAGAATAGTCTCGTGAAAGATTTTCTATACTTGTTTTAACTTTTATAAAGCAACATCTTTGTTTAATTGAAATTTTTAAAACTATGATATTATATGTAATGGAATTTATATTTCACGAAAATAATGTTTTTTCGGCCATATTGAATTATATCAAATTATATTTCGACAACATAAGGTTTCTAGCAAAGGTAAAGGTAGGCCCTACTAAAAATCCCTGTATAAGATCTTGTAAAAGAAAATGCACACGTTCAGCAGCTGAACTTGTACAAGTTCTGGTAAGAACATGTACAATTTCTTGTACCAGAATTTCTTTGGAACAAGTTCTTGTATTAGAACTTGTACAAGAAAATGTACGGGTACTTGTACAAGAAAATAAACTTGTACAAGAAAATGTACAAGAACTTGTAAAAGTTCAAGTACAAGTATTTGTACATGAACACGTTCATGTTCTTGCACAAGTATATTTATAAATAATTTTTTTTTAGAAAATTGGATTAAGTAAATTAATAAATAAATTTTTTTTTTAAATTGGCATTTTAATAACTTATAAGCATTAAGACTTTCCACTTTAGGCAAGCCAAAAACTATTGCGCAGCTCTAAAAGCTTATAAAAACTACTGCGCAGCCTTTAATGTTTTTAATTTTTACAACTTAAAAATAATGTTTAAAGAAAATGTACAAGTACTTGCACATGAACCCGTACAAGATCTTGTACAAAATCTTATACGGGTTCATGTGCAAGTTTATTTTCTTGTACAAGTACTCGTACATTTTCTTGTACAAGTTCTAATACAAGAACTTGTTCCAAATCCTGGTACAAGAAATTGTACATGTTCTTACCAGAACTTGTACAAGTTCAGCTGCTGAACGTGTGCATTTTCTTGTACAAGATCTTATACAGGGATTTTTAGTAGGGGGTACTCTAGTTTTGGCCAATTTAAAATAAGAAGATTGGAAACGTTAGGAAACAGTGTTTGTTTGGTTCTAATTACCCTATTTAAATTAAACACATTCGAGGATCTCAGTAATAAATTTTACAATTATTGCTATAGCCCAAGAAGAAGAATGTAACATTTGCATTACAGCTTTATAATTTTAAAGACAACTTTTTCTGGGAACAAGCTTTCTTTTTCATGAAATAATATTAGATTCAATTCATATTTTAATGAGAGACTTTAGATGGATAAGTTGAATAATTCTGAATAACAAAAATTAAATATTTTTTTGGAATTATAACATTAATGTATAGAACAAATTTTGGATCTGTTACAAATAATATTTTCTGGATTAGTCATACAAGGGAAGTACGCCATTTTGCATAATCAGGAGACTATGATTTTCTTTATCAATTATATACATAATTTATAACATTTCAATGAAACTTAAGGTTCAAGAAATTTAAATATATAATTGATTCATGATATTTCAATGGTCAAGACTTGAAAAAATTGACACATGACAATACAAATAAAGTTTAGATAGATGTTCATAAAATGAATTGTGGCAATTCATTTCGTCTAGCAGCTTTAAGGTAGTGACGTCACATTTACTCTCACCGCGTGCAAAAGACGGAGAAAGGGAACATTCGGCGACGCCAGCATCTTTCACTTTTGATGACGGCGTAAGTTCGCGGTGGTTGATGACGCGGCACGTGGGTTATACCCCTAGTCACACATATACATACACATTTATGTATATCCATATGTGCAGCTACTTACACTCATGCAAACGGCACATTCACTGAACGATTGAAACATAACCGAGAGTCGAAAGATGTACCACCCTGACCTGGTCACGCTGGTTCATCAATGAACACATTTCTGTTGTCAATACTTGCTATGAATTTCTGTAACTACTTTATTTTATAATCCATTTTAAATCATTCTTTCAAAATTAGCTTTTCAAATGTGTCAAAATAGTGAATGAATAATAATGAAACTTGTTATAAGCTTGCAGTACACCAAGTGTACAATAACTTGACTGTGGAGCGAAATTATTTCAATATTTTAAATAAATTACAATTATTTATAGCGCCCCTTAACGCATACGACCCGGTCTCCCCTATACTTATAATTTTAGGCTTTCAACTTTATTTTAATTTTTAACCGTTCACATTATTTTTCTGTTCTTTTGTTTTCCTTTTGAATATCTATCATGAAATTCAAAACAGTTTTCATGTAGCTAAAAATGTCAAATAGTGCACTGTATTTAATCTTTAATAAATGTCATTTGATTGTAACTTTCGTCATAACCTACAAATAAATGAATTATCTGATCTAAAACAAAGCTAAATTCATAAGGGAAATGAAGTTTTAAGAAAAAAAAGAATAATTTTGTTCAAAAAATGTATTCACACTGAAAAAAGGTTAGAATTTGATAATTCCTTGTTACTCTTACTTACCGACATTAGATATTTCTCGGATGCGGTAAGCACGATTTTGTATTAGCGGTAGAATAAATAAGTTTTTCTTCATTACTAATTAATAATATATTATTATTAAATGTTCTTATATAAAATAATTAAATTTAATACAAAATCGTGCTTACCGCATCCGAGAAATATCTAATGTCGGTAAGTAAGAGTAACAAGGAATTATCAAATTCTAACCTTTTTTCAGTGTGAATAAATTTTTTGAACAAAATTATTCTTTTTTTCTTAAAACTTCATTTCCCTTATGAATTTAGCTTTGTTTTAGATCAGATAATTCATTTCTATTATCTACATTTACTTTAAAATAGTGATACATTAATAAAAATGCTTTAAAAGTCACCTCGTTTACAAGCATCTATACACTTCTCATTACGGAAAAGGCTCGTATGAGAGATTTCTCATATTTCTCTCACGAGCTACCTAGCTCGTATACGAACTCCGCGGTCCGTGTATCGAATTTTTTTTACTGGGTTATTAACGACGACATCTGGGTTTAAATATACTGCGTACATTTAGAAAAATGTCTTGCTGATGATAGACAATAATTATTGTTTGAGAATAATTTCTGGAAAAATTCAAATATAAAAATAAGTAGATATACAGGAAGCGTTCTGGACTTACCCCCCATGGTTTGAGTCTGGACTAAAAGTGTCGGTAATATGTCGGTACAGGGATCTTGGTCCAGAACGCTCCCTGTATATCTACTAAAATAAAAAATTCGAATTTCTCAAATTTTTTTAGAACCAATGAAAATAATCCTTTTTCACTTTTCGAAGTTATTTCATGTAAAAAAATCAAAATCTGCAAAAGGTGTCCAAGAACGCCTATCGCCTATTTTTTTTTTATTGTATAGTAACTACGGCAGCTCAAGAAACTTGAAAGCAGCTCACAGCCGCTCGAAAGATGAAGATCAAATTAATGTACAAAGACAGTTATATGGCGCAGACATCGCAAATTAATGGTGAGTCCATTTTTTAAATATATTTCCATATTTGGAAATTTTAAACTTGTTTTTCTCGAAATGATATTTTTCAAGTCAGTAAGGGAGACCGAGGTGAGTTGTAACAAAGCCGATTTCTCGAAAGCTATGACCTTTGAAAAATTTTGAAAAGCGTGAATTTATTACATTTTTGATTCACTATTTGATGCCAATTTACTTGACCACCTGAAAAACATTTTTGTGATGTATTTAATATGTGTGCAAAAAAATTGCTAAAAGTAAGTTTTCGGTCGAAATTTTGATACTTTATTATTCGACACATATTAAATTTTTGTTATTCTAATATTTACCTTAATTACTGCTGGATATCTTAGTTTCATGAAATGGTTTTGTTTTTTGTGTCAGTCTCGAAATTTAAAATAAAAAATAATTATTCGAACCGATGCACAGTTTTTCGCACCTAGGCGAGTTGTAACTGGCTGTTTCAACTCACATAGGTTTACGCAAATTTGTGCTTGATCGAGTAGAGACTGTTTGCATTTTTGCTAAAGTATATTGTTTAATATTATGGCTTTAAAAGTATTTAGAATTTTACAAATTTTCGTGTAAATCACTTTCATATTTTCGAAAGTAAAAAAAATATTAATAAAAATATTTTTCGAATTGCTCTTTCATATACAAAAGTGAAATAATTTCTACTTACATATTGGTTTTTTTGTTATTATTTAGCTTGTTGCTCATTTTTAATTTAGTTTTCGGTTTAATTTGATTTATATTGATCTCATAAAGTTTCTTACTCTAATTAATCCTTAATTATTTAAACATTCGCAGACAAAATTTTATTATTTATTTTTTTTTTTTATTATTTTTAAAATTCTATAAAATATATATTATATAATAAAGTAAAGTATGATTTCATTGTATGCCCTTTCAGGCCTTTACAATCTCCTCAACATCACCACTAAACTCTTTCTAACTCACAAACTTTTGGGGTCCCTACTTTTGCGGCTGCAGCAGACTTAGGTTAGGAGTACTCGCATTCGCCTGGACATTCGGCCAGGGGAGAGGAAAACTGCAGAAAACCCACTTCCCGAGTACAACCGGTTTATTGATGTCGAGTCATGAATGTACATTTGGATAGCCATCACAAATGCACAAACATAACCTCGGCATCAAATCTCCCGTATGATATATCTCGGTCAGTGAAAAACACCGAAACTGTAGCGATTCACAGAGGGTCACCCATCCAAGTACTAACCGCACTCAAAGTGGCTTAACCTCTGCGATCGCAAGCAACGGGATTCCACCAACCGAGCTATACCATCGGTTTTATATTATATAATATTATTCTTAGCTATTATAAAGCTCAAATTGTTATTATAAATTGTAATTAAATACCAAAGATTGGTTTAAAATATCTAATTACCTAGTGTTAAAGAAAACGAAATATGTGATAACCTAATTCCAAAAATAAATGAAGGTATTAAAACGAGTGTTTTATTCGTTTCTATTAATAAGATGTCCTTACTAACTAATTAAATTTACTTTACTACCTAAACTAAGGATTATAAATTAATTTTTTCCATTAAAATTATAAAATTTGCAACTGTTACAACTAACGTCGACATGGGTCAAATTTTCTCAAAAAAATCAAAGTTGATGGTCATGGGTCTTTCAATATTTGTGAAACTTGGTATAAATATAGTGTTTTATGACAAAAGATTTTAGGAAAAAAAGATTTTTAAAAATTTACAAAATTGTGGATTTTACCGGGCATTAAACATTAAAGCACACCCTGGTAAAAATTTCGGACTAATTCCGGATTAAATACGGACAGATTAGTACGGATTAGTCCGAAAATTGTACGAAATAGGTCCGAAAATGATCCGCGATAGTCTGATATCAATCCGAACGAAAACCTGAATCCGAAAACACTCCGGAGTAATCCTGAATGTCTACAAATTCAGTCCGTAATTAGTCCGCAACAATCCGAATTTATGACCAGTGAAGAATTCTTCTAAAATAAGTACGGAATTATCCGATATCAATATGTAAAGAATACGGAATCAGTCCGCAACAATCCGAGTTTAATCTAGTTAAAAAACTTAATCCGCAAAATGTCTGGAGCAATTCGAACTCTGTAAGCAAGAAATCCGGTATTAATCCGCAACAATTTGAAACTATAAGTGTGGCAAAATCCTATTCCGAAAGAAGTACGAAACAATCCGAAATCTGTATGCTAAGAATCCGAAAATAGTCTGCAACAATCCGGATTTAATCCAACTAAAAGGAATAATCCGAAACAAATACGAAATAATCCGAAATCAATATGTAAAGAATACGAAATCAGTCCGCAATAATCCAAATTTAATCCAGTTAAAAGATTTAATCCGAAACAAGTATAAAACAATCCGAAATCTGTATGCAAAGAATTCGGTAATAGTCAGCGTCAATTCGAATAATATCTGATCAAAAGACCGAAAATAAGTCTTACTATTATAAGAATTTGTAAATATGTACAATCCACAGACAGTTCAAAACAATCCATATTCAATCCAATTCAAAGACTTAATCCGGAATGATTTTGTTATAATATTGAATTGGTATATTAAAAACAATTTGTATTAAATGCAGATATATTCAAACTATAATTATAATTTTATTTATTAATAAATAAATTAAAATTTTATTTTAATTACAAGTTGCATATGATCTAACTAACTGCAGACTATACCGGACTAATTACGGATTCGATAGTATTAAAAAACGGTATTTATTTCAAACTTAATTCATGGTGAAAAAACTCCACAATAAACCGCATTGTTGCGGACAAATTCCGGATTAGTCTGAAATCGGTCCCACTTTTTATTCAGGGTATTTTTTTACTTACGGTAAATAAAATATTTAATTCTGCAGTCAGTTTGTTTTTACAAATTTACTAGTAGGTATTATTAGTTATCTTGTTTCAATATTAAAATTAATACTGATGTGTTAGTTTTTTGTCATTTCTTTTCGTGGCACTTCATAAATTCTATTATGAATTTGAACTCTCATGCGAGCGTGGTATAGTGGTTAGTGTATTCGATTTCGGTGCGATATAATGTTAGATAGGTGTAGGTTCGAATCCCCAAGCGTTAGAAATTTTAAGTTAATTTTAATAAAATTGCGAAAGGTAAATCGAAAAATATGATGAATGTAGCATAAAGTAATAATAATTAATATGTAAAACTTGTATAATTATTTTTTATTAACATTCACTAAAGAGTCAAAACACGCCAAGTGAGCACTTCTTTAGATATTTTTTCACCAAATATAATGAAACTTGGTATAAACATTGTACTAATAGAGTAGATGAAATTTGCCAAATTTCGTTAATTAATAATAACGGGTTGCCTAATTACAGGGTGTCAAAGTTTAACATTTTTATCGAAACGCAAAATTTCAAAAATTTCTATCTCCTATACTATTGACCGTACGAAAAAATTGTTTATATGTTTTTTGTAGTATTTTTATCAAACTTTTCAAAAAAAATAATTTCACTTAAAAAAAATTTTTTTTTTTGAAAAATTGTATTATTTTTTTTAAACAATTAACATTTTTTATGCTTTATCCACGCGAAAATTGTTTCTTTTTTACATAAATAAATACGTTGGAATCATAGGTTTAAGAATCTGAAAAAAAATTCCACTGCCCGACATTTGTTCAATAGCAAACATATATTGTTTATTGCTCGCCTCGCTCCCGTGACGAGCCCCTCCCGGTACTGCGCGAGACAATAACAACCAAATTATTACATTAAGCTTTATATTGCATTAGTTTCCAATTTGTGGATAAAATCTTGCATTCGTGGGTATATTTTAAGGTTTTTATTGACTTAATGGTGTTTTATATGGTGTTTTAAAAAATTTTGTTTCCGTGCAAACATGCAATAATTTGTATGACATCACTGAGACTTGTTAAAACTTGTTAGTTGCATTGTTGTAACTTAAATCTTACGCGCAGTTTTACTTAATGTTTCATGCTATTAATTGTATGTTTCATTTAAATTAAAACGTGTTTTACGATTTTACGGAGTTAATTTGATTTAGTGCAGTTTTATTGTGTATTATGCTTTTATATAAAAAATGAATAATCGAAACAGTGCTGCAACCCGCTAAATAAAAAAAGCATAATTGTGTAAGAAAGAATTTAGTTTTTGTTACAAATATGTTTGTTACATAAGAAGAATTTTTTTTAAATTTTTGCAAATAATTCAATTCATTTAAGAAATTTAATTAAAAATATATTGAGAATAATTGTTAAATTGTAATAATAAATGTTATTAAAACTTTTTTATAATATTTGAATTTTTCGAAGATTTTTCATAAAATTTTTAAAAATAATTGCAATCTTCGAGAAATTTATTTAAAATTGTATTAAAAATAATTGAAATCCTGCCCTGAGTTTTATTACTCATGAAAATAATTGAATTCTTTTAACAAATTTTATTAAAATTTTTAAAAATAATTGAATTCCTGCTAAAAATTTTGTTATTTTTGAAAATAATTGAATTTCGGCAAAGAATTTTGAAAAACAATTTTTAAATAATTAAATTCTTACTAAGGATTTTCTTTTTTATGGAAATAATTAAATTCTTACCTAGAATTTGGTTATTTAAAAAAAATTGAATTATGTCCAAGAACTTTATTTGATAGTTGTCATTTAATTTCTGCGATGCATTTTATGAAATATTTGAAAATAATTTAATTTTTGCTAAAAATTATGTTATTTTTGAAAATAATTAAAATCATGCCTTGAGTTTTATTGTTTATGAAAATGATTGAATTCTTTTATCAAATTTGGTTAAAATTTTTAAACAATTGAATTTCTGATAAAAGTTTTATTATTCAATAAACATAATTAAATTCTTGTAAATAATTTTATTAAATTTTTTTTAATTAATTGAATTCTTTCGTGAAATTTCATCAAAATAGTAGATATTGAAAATAATTGAATTTAATTAAAGATTAAAGATTTTCATTATTTGAGATAATAATCAAATTCTTACGAAAACTTTTCTTAAAATTTTTGAAAATAATTGAATGGTTTCAAATTATTCAATTATTTTTATAAGTATTAAAATTCATCGCAGAATTTCAATTATTTTTAGTATAATTTTAAATCAATTACGCTAAAAATGCAATTATTCTTAAAATTCTTTCTTACACAATTATGCTTTTTTTATTTAGTGGGTTGCAGCACTGTTTCGATTATTCATTTTTGATATAAAAGCATAATACACAATAAAACTGCACTAAATCAAATTAACTCCGTAAAATCGTAAAACACGTTTTAATTTAAATGAAACATACAATTAATAGCATGAAACATTAGAGCAATTCCACGCCAAGTGATCATAAGAATTTTCGATGATTTTAGCAATATTAAAAATACTTTTATAATTTCTTCCTTTTTATACATGGAATAAAAGTGTATAAAAGTTTTTTTTAAATTTTCAAAATTTTTTGAGTTACCTCTTACTCAAAATTTTGGTCGGTTTTTCAAAAAATGCACATAACTTTTTTTTTTGTTAACCGATTAAGATAATTTTTTTTGGAAAATACTCATAATGAGAAGTACTTTAAAGAAAAAAAAAATTTAATAAAAATTTTTTTTTTGCCCGAAAAAAATTTCAAAAAATTTTTTGAATTCAAATTTTGAAAAAAATATATCTTCGATTTGAAATTTTTTTTTGGTAAATATTGTCAATTAAGTAAAGAATACTTCACCCAGAGCCCCCGTCCTATCTTGTCCCGATTTTGAAGTTACTTTTGTGCTCCAGACTGATGCAAGTAATACCGGCCTCGGAGCTGTCCTGGCCGAAACTATAAAGAAAGTAGAACTTATAGAATAAGTAGTAGCTTATGCTAGTCGCTCCCTTACTCTGGCTGAACAAAATTACAGTACCACTGAGAAGGAGTGCCTTGCAGTCATTTGGGCCATTGATAAATTCCGCGCTTATTTGGAAGGTTATCACTTCCAAGTAATCACAGATCATAGTAGTCTTCTCTGGTTACACAAATTAAAGAACCCAACTGGTAGATTAGCAAGATGGTCACTTTCCCTCTTAGAGTACGATTTTGAAATTTAAGACAGAAAAGGCGCTAATCACCATGTACCCGATGCCCTATCCCGAATGTTCTGCGACTCATTACCCACTGAATCTGATCCACCTGATGAAAACCTTTCCCTAATTAATCCTGATCCCACTTCCTGGTACCTACAAAAAATTAAAGAACTGACCGAATTCGGCCATCTTGGTATCGAAAAGACGTATATACGCGTAGCAAAAGATCATTATTGGCCTGGATCTTACCAATATGTAGCTCGCTTTGTTAAATATTGTGAAACTTGCCAAAGGGGTAAGGTCGAACAACAACTTCCTGCCAGACTCCTTGGTCAACGAGTTGTTAAAGAACCATGGACTGTTGTTTGTGCTGATATTATGGGTCCTTTTCCGACCAGTAGATCCCGATTCCAGTACATTTTAGTGTTCCAAGATGCTTTTACCAAATGGGTAGAACTAATCCCCTAACGTTCGGCAACCAGAAAATTAATCAAAAAAACCTTCTTCGCTTCAATTATTAATCGTTAGGGAGCCCCTAAAGTCCTTTTAACTGATAACGAAACCGAATTTGTTAATGATACGATCCGTTCCGTTGCCCACGAATACAATATCTATCACACAACAACCCCTTCTTACCACCCGCAGGCGAACCCCGTCGAACGTGTGAATCGAGTTCTTAAAACTAGGATTATTTCTTATCTTGATCAAGATCATATAGATTGGGATTCACACCTAGGAAAATTTCAGTTCGCCTATAATACGTCCGTCATTCATCTCTAAAAACTTTCCCGCCTTTTTGAAACACGGAAGAGACCTCTTACCCACTAATTCCTTTAAAAGAAACCAAAGTGACCCCACAGAAATTGAGTCTACCCCTACCGACCTGTGGGGAAACCGTATAAAAAATTACGAGTTTTAAAAGATTTTGTCAATAAGAACCTAGAATTCTCCCATCAAAGGAAAGCTAAATATTACAACTTATGGAGCGTTCAGACCTCTGCAGCCTGTCTGTCTGCCTGCAGGTTGCCATGGTAACGTAAAAGAGTAAGAGAGTAATGAAATTCAAATTTATTACACCTTCTCCCTTACTCTTATTGCTTCTGGCTGCGCAGGCAGACAGCCTGCAGAGGTCTGAATGCTCCTTTAAGGCACAGACCCGCGAAATTCACAATAAATGACCTTGTGCTTATGCGTGGCCGCACCCTATCGTCCAAAGAGAAACAAATTGCAGCTAAGTTAAATCCCCGATTTGTAGGACCCTATAAAATGACATAAATTTTTTCCCCCACTGTAGTCGAGCTGTCCGACCTATCCTTTAAAATAATATGCAAATCACATATCCAAGACCTTAAACTGTACCTTCACGCTGATTAATTGTTATCATTTCAGACTTGATCTTCAACATAGAACAATTGGCAACCAATCCGAAATCTTGTCCTGAATTGACCATGGCTGGATTTGGCAACGTATTAGAGAACCTGCAGGAAAATTATAGGTCACAGTCTCGAATGTTAGAGGTCTCAGTTAAAGAGATGGAGGATCTCTTATTAGGCAAATAAGCATCTCTAATTAGGCAAGCAAAATGAGCTAGTCAAACGACTCCGGCTCCTTATCTCCTCCTTCTCCGACAGATACAGCACTCTCGTGGAAGAGTTGAACTTTTATAAAGAACCTCTAGAAACAGATGACGAATGGACTCCCGATGATAACGAGATCCTTAAAAGTTTCGTCGGCCGGACTTATCTAAAGCCCTATCATGCCATTCTGGACCACATAAAGGAACTTTATAAATGCATTCTTAGTATGGTCTGCGCATGCACAGAGAGCAACAGTCTCAGGTCACAAAAAATTAAAGTGTTTGACTATATCAACCGCACGGACGATGAAGAAGTTTTTACCATTTCCCTTGTAATTACTAGGAGGAAAGAGAAAAATTTCCCCTTCCACATGTTAAAGGTCCAATCGCTGACATGGGACTTCTTCATCGTCAGTGCGGTTGATATACTCAAACTGTTTTATTTTCGCGACGCGTCAAAAATGCTATTTTACAGGTCATTTTTATTAGTTATTTTACTAATTGCTTTTTATTGATCCTAGTCAAAAATGATTTCATTCGAAACTTTGACAATCTAATTTTCCATTTTCGTGAAGAAAGTGTAAAAATGTTAATTTATGTGGGAGAAATGGCTGTTACGAAAGTGCGATTTTAGTGCTTGGTACGTTTACATTTCACAACTTAGACATAGCCTTAAATAAAAGAAATGACTATTACACAGTGGGGCCGTTCAAAAAATACGTAACGCTATTTTTCGGAAATTTGGACCCCCCTCCCCCCATGTAACGCAATGTTGTATACATTAGCGTCATTTTTTCTGCTGACCGTAACAAATAGCTTGACCCCCCCCCTTCCCCCTAAAGCGTTACGTATTTTTTTAACGGCCCCAGTGCAACAATTGAAAAAAGGACGTTTTTGGGATACTTTTTGGTTTTTTATCAGGGTACAAAAATTTTTTGTAGGGTTTTCATGATATGCTTACGAAAACTCACATCCTCCTCAACAATCTCCAATTTGAACATTTTAAAAATATCTTATTTTTAAAAATGGGTTAATATTTTTCTCACTGTTATCCCATTTGACGTTACGATGCGAACTTCAAACAAGGATAGCTCATCGAAAAATAGATATTTTTAAAATGTCAAAATTGGAGATTGTTTAGAAGGATATGAGTTTTCGTATGCATATCATGGAAACACTAGGAAAAATTTTTGTACCCTGATAAAAAACTGATTTTACGATACGACGCGGACTTCAAATAAAGATAACTCATCGAAAAATAGATATTTTTAAAAGGTCCAAATTGAAAATTGTTAAGGAGGATATGGGCTTTCGTACCCATATAATGAAAACCCTTGGAAAAATTTTTATTTCCTGATAAAAACCAAAAGTACCCCAAAAACGGCATTTTTTCAATTTCCAAGGTCAAACTTCTCAAAAATCTAGGGTGATGGAACAATTCTGATTACGGATTCGCATTCGGCATCAAAAAAGCTATAAAAATCACCCCATGCGATCCCAGAAATAAAAATGCTGTTGCACTGTGTTATTTAACTAAATTGTTAGGAATAAGGATGGTATGTTTAAAATCATAATATTATACAAGCAAATATATAATTTTACAAAATAAATTTTCAAACGTGTTGATTTTTTTAATAATTTATTTTTTATTTAAAATACACATAGATTTTAATTAATTTTTATACTTAACAAAAAAATTCTGTTTTGTTTAAAAATAACATTAGAAAAAATTTGCATATACCATTTCTAACGTAAAATTTATCATTATTTCAGATACTGCGGTTATAATTTGTTCATAACAAATATGAAAAAAGTTATAAACAACTTTCAAAAACTCGATTTAAAAAGAAATTTATTTTTCATTATTTTTTTACTGCGCAAAAGTAATGGAATTCTCTCAAAACATAAAAATATCGCCATCATATACCCGCAGCAAAAAAAAACCTAAAGCGACTGGTTCTTTTCAAAATGGCGGTTAAGGGCATGTCCAAGGTGTAAAATGTAAACAAACCAAAAGGTAAACAAACCAAGCACTAAAATCGCACTTTTGTATTAGCCATTTCACCCACAAAAATTAATATCTTTTCACATTCTTTACAAAAATGGAGAATTAGAGTTTCAAAGTGTCCAAAAAAATCATTTTTGGCTATGAGCAATAAAAGGCAATGAGTAAAATAACTAATCAAGATGTCCTGTAAAATAGCATTTTTGACGCGTCGGTTGATATAGTCAAACAGTTTAATTTTTCGCGACGTGAACTTTTTTTCTCTCTGCGCGTGCGTAGGCCGTACCAAGGTCGCAATTATATCACCATGCGAAAATGCACATTTTGTTTTCGACTATAACTTTGTTGTTTTCTCATGCTTTCAGCTATGCTAGGTATAGTTACTAAATTCAATACTTTAGTTTACCATTTCCATAAAGAAAATGTGAATTTATATTTATTTATGCAAATGAGATGGTCGGAAAAATGCTTCACTATTCAGTCTATAATGAAGCATTTTTTCGACCATCTCATTTGCATAAATAAACATAAATTCACATTTTCTTTATGGAAATGGTGAACTGACGTATTAAATTTGGTTACTACGCCTTGCATAGCTGAAAAAAATGAGAAAATCACTGAGTTTCAGTCAAAAACAAAATGTGCCTTTTTGCATGGTGATGTCATTGCGACCTTGGTACGGTCTGCGCACGCGCAGAGAGCAATAGAGTTCATGTCGCGAAAAATTAAAGTGTTTGACTATATCAACCGCACGGACGATGAAGATGTTTTTACCCTTTCTCTTGTAATTTCAAGGAGGAAAGGGAAAAATTTACCCTTCCACATGTTCAAGGTCCAATCGCTGACATGAGACTTCTTCATCATCCGTGCGGTTGATATACTCAAACAGTTTATTTTTCGCGACGCGTCAAAAATGCTATTTTACAGGTAATTTTAATTAGTTATTTTACTAATTGCTTTTTATTGCTTATAGTAAAAAATGATTTATTGGACACTTTGGCACTCTAATTTTCCATTTTTGTAAAGAATGTGAAAAAATATTAATTTTTGTAGGAGAAATGGCTGTTACAAAATTGCGATTTTTTTGTTTGGTTTGTTTACATTTTACAACTTGGACATGCCCTTAATTAACAAAAAATTATCTACAGGAACAGCGAGTGTCAAAATTTTTGAAATGCGGCTAAAATCGGATGAAAAACGTATTTTAGTTTTTGAAAATTTAAAATTATGGATCCAATATAACGAACGAATTTTAAAAAAATCGTCGGAATAACTTAAAACTCTTTACTCTGATAAAAAGATTTCGAAGTCGCTGATTACGAAACAGAGGTCAATTTTAAAAAATTCAATTAGGCTTCAGTCACTGATTCCGCAGTGTTATTCAACTGAAAAAGTCTGAATTATTTCATGGCAATCTATTAAACGAAAAATTTCTGCTTCTATAGTCAATATTGTTAAAGAATTCAATAGAGTCTGTTAATGGTCGATCTTGAATAATCTTTAACGCCCTTCAAATAAGAAATATGCATATGAGAGACAGTAATATGTATGTAGAGAACACCAATACTGTATTTTGAGAACTGCAATACAGTATTGCTGTTTCAGCTATAAATCCTAACCATACTTGTATGTCAACATTGACATTATCATTTTTTTAGTGTATGCAGTGAAACATTCTGAATGCAATATTAACATTAGGAAACAATTTATCAAGATCATTTTGTTTTGGGTGGATTCCACGTCAGTTCAACACACTTATTTTCATGACTTGTTGGGATTTGGCTGTAATTTTGTAAATTCATTACTTTTACAGTGATAAACAACTCCACCAAATATTTTTTGAAAATTTTGAAAATTACCAAAAATATGGCATTTTCAAAATTTTTGTCTTTTTTTGAAAGTGTTATAACTTTGGTTCTAATTAACCGATTCTGGATTTAAAAAAAAAGATTTCTTTGGTTTTAAGTATATTTTAAGTTAAAATTAAAATAAAAAAAAAAATTCAAAAAAATTTTTTTTTTGAAATTTTGAAAAATTAAAAATCCGTTTTTGAAAAAACATCATCTTCGATTTTTTTCAAAATTTTACTAAATATTAGGGCAAATGTGCTTTACATGTCCTGTAAGTTTCATCTTGGGATCTCAAAAGGATTCGGAGTAAAAAAATAAAACGTAACCACAAATTACGAACATATGGGGCAAAATTCCGCAACTGCCCAGGTAAAACAATGAATTTTCTCTAAACTTTGCTAAAATGTTACTATTATTAGTAGAAGTGTAAATATTAATTTTTTTTGAATTTGATAAAATATTTTTTGAGTTATGGAGTTTCAAAATTTTGATTTTTTTTGAAAATATCTTTTTTTCGACTTAATATATTTATAAGTAAAATTAATCAAATTTAAAGTATGAATAGTGATTTTTAAAGGGGTTTTCACGGGCTATAAGCTGGTTATGAAAAAAAGTTGTTTTCTGTCAATTTGACCTTGAAATTCAAGGTCAAATTCTTAATTTCAATATACAGTAGAACCCGGTTAATACGATCCCGTTTAATACGATTTTCCGCTTGAGACGCTCATTTATGGTGGTCCCTGCAATTAAAGACATACATTTTATATCCCACCTAATACGTTTTCCCGCATAAGACGCATTCTTAGTGCGGTCCCTACAGAATCGTATTAACCAAGTTCTACTGTATCTCAAAATCGGTGTTTTTTATTTTTTCGTAACCTATCCCAATCGAAAGCTTACCTTTTTTCATATGAGATATGTAAAACCATGGGACCATGGATCTTTTTGAAGAAATTAATTATAAATCATCATTTTCTATGTAAAATAATGATAAATTATTATTTTCCTCAAAAATTCTAATGGTCCCACTCCGATTTTTACATGGCTCATAGAAAAAAGGTCACCAGCTTATAGCCCGTGAAACCCCCTTTAAAAATCACTATTCATACTTTAAATTTGATTAATTTTACTCATCAATATATTAAATCGAAAAAAATATACACTACCGTCGGGAATTATCGGTACGGCTGCACGCGCAGGTCCCAAAAACATACCAATCTTCACATCACGATTTCTTTGTAAATACAAATGTCAGAAAATTAACAAATATACCATTTGAAAGATTATTAAATTCTACGATTAATGATATGCAACTGAAAATTTTAATAATTTATACAAAGCTTGCAGCAATCTACAAATTCGACAAAAAAAATTTTTAAATAAAATTTTTTTAGAAATTATTTCAACCCCTGCACATTTTTTAAAAATTGTAGGAAAATTTTGAAACTTATATAGGTGTAATCATTCAAGTCTCATCTTTAATTTAAGACCAAAAGAGTTAAAAAATCTTATTCGGTTCGTGAGATATCATTATATACGTCCGAGCATGTTTTTTGACAAATGCATTGAATTAGTCGATTTTGAACGGTTTTTGTTTGAAAATGCTCTGCCGTTTATAATGATATCTCTCGAACCGAATAAGATTTTTTAACTCTTTTGGTCTTAAATTAAAGATGAGACTTGAATGATCACACCTATATAAGTTTCAAATTTTTTCTACAATTTTTAAAAAATGTGCAGAAGTTGAAATAATTTCCAAAAAAATTTTATTTTAAAAATTTTTTTGTCAAATTTGTAGATTGCTGCAAGCTTTGTATAAATTATTGAAATTTTCAGTTACATATCATTAATCGTAGAATTTAATAATCTTTCAAATGGTATATTTGTTAATTTTCTGACATTTGTATTTACAAAGAAATAGAAGATTGAAGTAGTGATTGAAGTAGTGATTTGAAGATTGGTATGTTTTTGGTCCCTGCGCGTGCAGCCGTACCGATAATTCCCGACGGTAGTGTATTTTCAAAAAAATCAAAATTTTGAAACTCTATAACTCAAAAAATATTTTATCAAATTCAAAAAAAATTAATATTCACACTTCTACTAATAATAGTAACATTTTAGCAAAGTTTAGAGAAAATTCATTTTTTTACCTGGGCAGGTGAGGAATTTTGCCCCATATGTTCGTAATTTGTGGTTACGTTTTATTTTTTTACTCCGAATCCCTTTGAGATCCCAAAATGAAACTTACAGGACATGTAAAGCACATTTGCCCTAACATTTAGTAAAATTTTGAAAAAAATCGAAGTTGATTTTTTTTCAAAAACGGATTTTTAATTTTTAAAATTTCAAAAAAAAAAAAATTTTTTAATGTTTTTTTTATTTTGAAATTTTAACTTAAAATATACTTAAAACCAAAGAAATCCTTTTTTTAAAATCTAAAATTGGTTAATTAGAACCAAAGTTATAGCACTTTAAAAAAAGACAAAAATTTTGAAAATGCCATATTTTTGGTAATTTTAAAAATTTAAAAAAAAATATTTGGTGGAGTTGTTTATTACTATAAAAGTAATGAATTTACAAAATTACAGCTAAATCCCAACAAGTAATGAAAATAAGTGTGTTGAACTGACGTGGAATCCACCTTTGAGCATTTCAAAATTTAAATTCGCGTCAGCCGCTTTAAATTTTGTTGATCGGTATGTTTTAAAATGAATCAGTTCATCATCCAGTGAACTCTTTAAGTCTTTATCGAACGCCTCCCTCAAAAGTTTTGCTTTTTCTTAAATATCAGCATTATTCAAGTTTTGCAAATCAATAAGAATCGAGAACTTTTCGTAGATTTTTTTATACTTTTTGCATCTTTTTTGTAAATCAGTCAACAAATTACCAAAAATGAGGATGTTTCCAGACAAAATCTTAACTTGGAGGTTTACTCTTAAAACTTAGGTCAATTTTAAGAGCCGAGAGGTCAGAGAGAGGATTTGTGCGTACCCTTGACCTGTAGGTCAAAACTGCCCTTAAAATTGATATAAATTTTGAAAACTGAATAGGCCAGAGGGTATTTTCTTCTCAAGTCTTGGATTGTAAATCAAAACTGCCCTTAAAATTGACCAAAATTTTGAGGGCAGAGAACGTGAGAGAGTTTTCTTGTCAAGTCTTCACCTGTAGGTTAACAAATCTTAAATCAGCGGCATTGGCGGCGGCAATATCTTTTTGTAATATAATAAAAAATATCTTTCTCAATTATATATAAAAACATTTTGCCGCCGCAGAGTCAGCTTTTTATAGAGGCCCACTATAGTTATGAAGTTATCAACATTTAAAGAATGTCTCGTTTTTAATGTACTTTTGCAAGTGGTCTTATAAAGTTGACCGGTAGTGTATCTTTAAAATATATTTATAGTTGTAAAGTTAATATAAGCCATATCGAAATATTTATATTATTATTCACTAAATGTAAAAAATTTGGATTAAATTGTGTTTATGACAATATTTTGGTTGTTTTTATACAAACAATAGGTGAAGAATTATTTTCGATTTGCAGATAAAAATGACACAGACGATTGTAGACAGAAAATACTGAGACCGTGAAGAAGGCCACCCTGACCCAGTCAGTCATGCTGTCCGCTCGTCAAAGAAGATCAATACTCTCTAATCAGATCAACTCAACGAACTAAACGCTTAACTCTCCAACGTAGCACACTACGTAAGTTGTGTGCTCTGGCAAATATCTTCTACGTTTGAAAATTCTAAAACAGAATTATTTGGTTTTTATTGATGTAAATACCCTGTCGAAAATATTGTGTGTTAATCATGTTTAAATAGTGTTTTATTTAATGTTTGCTAACTGTTAATTGTCTGTATGCAAATACAATTATAAATATGTTCAATTCGTATATTTTAGAACGCTTCAGTGTTCTACAAATACTTAATTGCATGTCTATAGTTTGTCAGAAGTGTGTTTCACGAACATTAAAATGTATGTTAGTCAACAGTTTTGAAACGCTTATCTGACACTCAAAACACTGTTCTGACAGTGTAAGAACACACATTGAATGCTATTTAAGACTTTTCTTCTTTTGCCCTGATATTACACATGCGCATTGACAATGTTTCGACAATCTTAACAAAGTTTAAACCTAGTTTCATAAATTTATAATCACATGAAGTCCTTAACATCATCTTGGTATTAAGGATGTCCTACGCATATCCTGAAACTATTATATCCGTAGGATGTCTCAGAGATGTCCTGAGAATTTTTAAGGATTTTTTAGGGTATTTCGAACCTGTTTTTCAAATAGCCTGTAAACTTAGTGTTATTTGAATTTTAAAAACTATTTTTTAGAAATTAATTATACCTTTAAAATTTGTATACTTTTTTTATTCAAATTTATTGACTTGCATTTTCTAAAGGAATGTATGTAAATAAATTTTTGTAAAAGAATCTCAATTCTAAAAAAGTACTATTAAAATGCGCCTATGAACGTTAAAAAATGTTAATTTTTTTGAAGATATAAAGAAATTAGACGAATTGTTGGAAAATAGTGTTTTTGTTAAATATCTGGCATTGGCAGATTGAAAAATTAACATTTTTTTGTCGCTAAGGTGTCACTTTTTTCCGAATTTTATTAGTTTTTTGAAAATAAAGAGAATAAAAGTTTAAAATATTATTTTTTTCAGTGAAACTTTCGAGAGGGTTGATAACGTTTGTATTAAATGTAATATTAATAAAATGAAAATTCCGTGAAGTAATGATTGCGGGGAAATAATTTATTTGCAGATGGAAAAGAAATAAAACACATTTAAAATTAATTTATGTATACATTATTTCTATCATGTTTATACTTATGTATTTTTAGTAATTTTACTGCATTTGGTCCTATTTGTTGTGATTTGAATCAGAAAGAAATTTACTCTTAATCGAAGTTTCTGTTACAATAGTAGTGGCTTTGAACTAGATTACCGTTAATTGTTGAAATGAAGCGAGTCACTATATATCTGATTGAGGGAAACGCTCAATTGTCCAGTGCGATGCTCAAGATTCCGCGCTGATTGGAAGGAAATGGCATTTGATACGCAAGACGTAACTTCACTTCGCTCTAGGGTGAAACTGTTTCCAAAGGGAACCGCATCGATTTCCGGTAATCACGTGATACGATTGCATCGCTCGTGAGGTGACTTCGTATATCAGAGTTCGGGACATCCTTTCATATTTTTCCAATGGACAGTGTCAAACAAGTATTTTTTCAAGATAGAAAAATTACGTGTTAAAATTTCCGTTATAAAATTATATTATAATAATTATAATATTTTTTTTAAATTGACAGGCAATTTTGCTTCAATATTGCGAGGCAATGTTACCACAGGGCGGACATAGTTTACCTAAACATTTAGTTTAAGTAATATTGTCACCTCACAATATTGAGCTCAAATGTTGTTATTTGGGCTATTTGCTTTGGTCAAATTTGCAATTGAAAGCATTTGTTTTTTTAAAGTAACATTTTATTCAGAATATTTATATAAAAGATAACTAAAAATAAAAAAAGGAGATAGACAATTTTACATGTTACCTTGAATGAAAATAATAAGGAAAAATCTCGAAAGAGAAAAAGGATTTAAGAAATCCCCCGAATTGAAAGAGAACATATAGAAAAGGAAAAGAGAGAAACGAATTAGATGAGGGAGTGGAACTGAAAGACGAATGCGTATTGAGTCTCAGAGCTTGACTCCCGGTCGGGAGTTACATGGTTCGAAAAAAACACCTGATATTTATGGTCCGTCAGATCTGAATCTGGATTCTTGTTCTTTCAAAGATCGTATGCCATTAAATCACCAAAGGCTGAGAAATACGCCTAGGAAGTAAATAACCCCTGTCCAAATAGATAGTTTACTTCACAAAAGTCCAAAATAAAATCATTCATTTATCCTTTAATTCACCCTGTATCTACATTATAAGCACAGTTGTTTTTTCGAAACAGTTTTAAGCAGTAAGTGTTATTATACTTATTTAGAAATCAATTTTAAATATTTAATTATGCTTGACTTTGTAAATTTCTCTATACAAATATTGCAATATTTATAAATAATTTAAGCTGATATATGGTATAGGACCAAGAGTCTGGTAAGCTCTTAACTGATTGCCTATAAGTTTCGTTAGGGTTTGTTTTCATGGGCGAATCTTCTCAACTGGAAATTATTCCTGCCATTTTTATAAGATTGGAAATAAGACTTTTCTGTATGCCAATAAAAGGAAGAATAACTATTCTTCAATAGTCTCAAAGAGCAGATATCACGTTATATCGTTTGAGAAAGAAGTCATGACTATCTAATTTTATTAAAGGCAAAGTTATTTATTATATATCCCTAATAGCACAATGTTTTATATTAAAATTACAGCAACCCGTGTGGAAAAAGCCACGTTCGAGCCCCACAGCTCCGGGGCCCCCGTCGGGGGCCCTCGTGGAAGATCCATGAGGAGAAATCCACGAGGGCACCAGCAGGGGCCCCGTTCTTTGCCCTTACGGTTGCCCTGCTCAAAAATTTATCTAAGTTTTAAAAAAAAATTTTTTTTGTTGAAAAACTTTAGTTCAGAATGCATTAAATTACGTTTCGAAGCACCTGAAATAAACATTAAGTGACATTTTTCCAGAAATCCTATCACAAAGTTATGGAAATTTACGAGGGCACCAGCAGGGCCCCTGCTCTTAGCCATTATGAATGCCCTGCTCAACAATTTTTCTAAGTCCAAACGAAAAATTTTTTTTACAACAAAAAATTATTGTTTACTATCATTTTAAACAATGAAAAACACGTTTTTAACAAATATTTAATGTTACTTTTTTTGAAAATATTGAATTTACTTAAGGGCAAATCCATGAGGGCCCACGCGAGGGCCCTCATGGATTGCCCACATCATTAACTAGAAAAAATTTCTAAGTCCAAAAAAAAATTTTTTTTTTCATCAACAAATTAATGTTTATAATGATTTTAAACAATGAAAAACATGTTTTTAACAAATATTTAATGTTACTTTTTTTGAAAATATTGAATTTACCTAAGGGCAAATCCATGAGGGCCCTCGCGTGGGCCCTCATGGATTGCCCACATCATTAACTAGAAAAAATTTCTAAGTCCAAAAAAAAATTTTTTTTTACATAAAAAAATTAATGTTTATAATGATTTTAAACTATGAAAAAAGCGTTTTTAACACAAATGTTTTGACATTTTTTTTTTTTTTTTTGAAATTATAAAAATATTAATTTATGAATATTTATGGTCTATTATTATATTATTGATATTGTTATTATTATTAAACTATTTAATTATTTGTCATGGTGTATTAGTGTTAATAAATAATTTATTGAATCATCAAAAGCAAGTCAGCAAGTCACCTACATTAAAGCAAAAACTTTCAAGTAGGTCCCGTAGCATAGTGGTAAGAGTGTTGTCTGGTAGTCAGTAGGTTGTAGGCTCAATTCCCACGTGCGTCAGATTTTTTTTTTTTTTTTGGTCACGATTTAATTAAAAAAAGTAAAAATTGTTAAATAAGAATGTTATTTATGAATAATTGGACTAATTTGTTATTAATAAATAATTAATTTATTAATTTAATTGAAAATAAAGTTGAGGGCATTTTATGAAATCCACGAGGGCACCGCGTGGAAAATCCATATGGAATCCATGAGGATTTTCCTCGAGGGCACCCATGAGGGAAAGCATGTCACGCCTTCGAGGGCTCCGCGTGGATTGCCCCAGCGGATTCCACATGGCAAGAGGGCAATCCACGAGGGCCCCGCCGGGGGCCCTCACCATTTTTCTGCACGGGAAGTTATTCTTGTAAGTTTTTAATGTCAACTTGATGCAAACATGGATTATTCAGTTTTTAATTTCAGCTAACAAAATATATTGGAAACCACTCCGATATCAAAAATAAATAAAATCGAATTTTGTAGGCCTGTGTATAATTTTATTAAATGAAAACTTAAAATTCTTTTTTTAAATTGTATATAGAATTACACAAAAGTGATGATAATATAAATCCCTTTGACAATTGCTGTGCTCCCAACATCATATAATTATGATGATGGAGAATGTAAATCCTGATTTGACGAGAAAAGATCTGTTTTTTATTAAAGGGATAAATTTGAGTTTTCGCACCACAGAGCAAGTTGAGACTGTGAACGAGGGGTAAAAGACACTAACGAGATCATTGCACTAGATCGCACGCGCCTACAGGCAAAACCGTTAACGATATCACTCGTCAATCAACTTGATGACTGGTGACTGATATTCAACAAGGTTTCCAAGGAGTCAGAATGGCATTTACTGGAAAATAGGATCAGGTCCCCAACAGAACATGGTTTACAACTCGAAGATTTTCAATTGAATCGCACCAGTCTTGCTAAACCTTAATTCCCAATCTAGAATATATATATATATATATATATATATATATATATATATATATATATATATATATATATATATATATATATATATATATATATATATATATATATATATATGGGTGATTAAATTTAAAATGTCATTTTCATGTCCTGCCCGAAAATCTGGAATACTAGTTCACATATAAAAGTTTTTGAAGTCAATTAATTTTCTTAATCACTCCTTCTACTTAAATTAATAATTCTTAGTCGCTAGAAATTCTCTGAAAAAATTTGGCAGAAGAATTAGAAGCAAAATGTCAGTGGTGTCCCCTGTCCGCACTTAAGAAATCAGAACTTTACTTAATAATAAAAATTTTGATTCTCACATTTTTAGTACCAGAAAAATTATTTTGTACAGCTGAGAGTCTATATTTTTATATAGTAATTGTGCTAGCAGAATAATTTTGATCCAGTGCTAGAAAAAAAATCAAAATCGCCTGTCCTTAAGTTTCATATTTTTAAGTAATTATCGCAAATTTTGAATATCATGCCTGATATTTAAATAACCTAGTGCAGATAATTGCCTTATTAAGCGTTAATAGTATTGGTGATATGTATAGCTTCTTAAAGAAAAAACATTGCAACATTCTATCACATCTATAACTTGTACGGTTAGTGGCAGAAAGCAAGTATCACTTTGTAGAGCACACCATGTCAGTGGTGTCCCCATCAAAAAATTGCTCATAATATTAATATTTTTAAAATATTATTGTATCTCGTTTTCAGGTATTACACGTACTTTAAAAACCGCACCGACTTTAACTTAAAAATAAAGTCTTTCTTTTTCGAAAATGAGAAATAAAGCAAAATGTCAGTGGTGTCCCTTGTCAGTGGTGTCCCCTCAAAATTCTGTTTCTTGCAGCTTATTATTTTATTTTTAATAAACTTGTGTTAAATTTACTCCTTATATGCAGTTAATGAAGATTTGATACTGGATTGTAATTTATAAGCTGATTTTATTCTCACTATTCAAAAAAAATTATCAGTGAAATCTTTCAAAAATGTCAGTGGTGTCCCTCAATGTTCATATGTCTTTTTGGTCTTCAAAAGTATATTAATTTATGACAGAACTCATTACAAATATTTTTTAAGTCATGTTAAAACATTCATTATTGTAATTTGAAATATTTTAACTTTTTAAAGTTGTAAGAATTTATTTTAGAAAAGAATAAACGAAGACAGAAAATTTCTTATCATTTCTGCCTATCGTTTTTCACCTGGTGAAAATTAAAATTTGCTTTTAACTGCTCGACCACTATTATTTTTGTCCATCATATATTCTAGTCAACCAAAATAGAGTATCGTTAAGTTCAAAATCCAACATCGAAAAATCAAAGTTAGTAGGATCAAAAATGACATTTTAAATTTAATCACCCATATATATATATATATATATATATATATATATATATATATATATATACCCGTGTAGAAAAATTGTTGGGTTCTAGTGTGGTGCCAGAAAGACAGTCTATTCTCTAACTGGGCGCTGAAAAGACTGTCTGACCATGGGCTAATCAGACCAGTGACGATCGAACCACGCGTTGGTCCAGACTGGACGAGCTAATCAGGGCTAATGAGCAGTACTAATATTTCAAATTTTAGGTTCGATTTCAATATTTCAGTTTTTTAATTTTAAATAATTTACACAAATTTACTCGGTTTTCACGTTTATTCAATGTAATGTGAAAATATGAATTATTAATAATAAATAAATATTATTGTTATTCATATATATATGTGTATATGTATTTAATGACAATAACTTATTATTATAATAATTATATTATTTTCAAATAAATAATATACTGCACTAGCAGTAAATATTATTTAAAAGAGTAATATTGAAAGATAATTTTAATAAAAAAACAATTTGCGTTAATTGGTACATTTTTTAAATTCATTCTTTAACAGGCCTTTAACATTATTTACAAACATGTTTACAATTTTAATTTATAACATTTATACAGATTAAATATAGTAATTTTATTATTTTATATAACACTTATAATGAAAAATATCCGCTCGCATGTGGGATCGAACTCACGCCCCCCACCCTTGACGACCCGACTTGAAGCATTTAAACCGCATGGCCACACGGAAAAAAGAATAGCACAAGAGATGTGCCAAACAGTAGGACAAGTCGTGTGCGTTAATTCAGCGCGTCTGGTGTGCCTTGTTGGAACAGCAGACATACTTAGTTTTGGCTTTACAGCTTGTACATTTTATAAGCACAGCGTCTGCACCGAGAAAGTTTGTCTGCTGTTCCAAAAAGGCACACCAGACGCGCTGAATTAACGCACACGACTTGTCCTACTGTTTGGCGCATCTCTTGTGCTATTATTTTTTCCGTGCACTGAAGTCTGGGTGTGAACTCTCCTAATTTACTATATCAATGCCAGTGTCATATATTCTGTTGCTTATAAGGACGAAGTGAAAACTATGACTAAAATTATTACACATAATAATCCTGAATTATTTTAATTATTATATATGAGTATTTAAATAAATAATTCTTACTACAATTATAATCATTAACCATTTTTTAATGAATTACTTTCAGTTTTATCCAAAATTTTTTAAATAATTGCATTCTCATGGCGAATTTCAATAGAATTCTTAAGTATAATTATACACTTTTCGAAGAATTCGATTAAAATTGTATTAAAAATAATTCAGAAATTCTGAGATTAACTAAGAAATTTTGAATAATAAAAAAATTTTGAGAATTTTATTATTTATAAAAATAATTGAATTATTGAGAAGAAACTTATAAAAAATTTGTAAATCCTTATTGAATTTTTGTGAAAGGTTTTTCATTTATGAAAGTAATTAAATTTTTGCTTACATTTTATTTTGCCAAGAATCTTGTCAGTAGCGTAACAAGAGAGGCCGGGGCCCTGGGGCGAGTAAAGCCTTGGGGCCCACTAGTAGAAATGAAATTTGATTAACAGTGGGAAATACCAAATACCTTACAGCAATAATAAAATTACTCCTGATTCTCTTTCAAAACATTTATTAAGTTTTTCTAGTCGTAAGAAATATTTATGGAAGAATGTTGAGACTAGATAACAAGCTTAAAGTATATTTACTCAAAGTCATAAATAAAAATTTTAGTATAATTTATTATAACAATTTGACAATAGAATGATTACAATATTTATTAAAGTAAAAATCTTATCTTTAGAATTTATTTAAACAAGATTTTTAGTTTTAAATATGTTCATATTAAATACCAATAATAATTTATTAATTTAATAAAATGAAAAATAATAATAAATATAATAAATAAATAAAATAATTTAAAAAATTAATAATAATCTAAGTTTCATATTTAAATCGTCTTAATCGCGGGGCCCCCAAAGTCGCGGGGCCCCGGGATTTCGCCCGGTTTGCCCTATGGTAGTTCCGCCACTGAATCTTGTTAAAAATTTGGAAAATAATTGAATTTCAGAGAACGATTTTATTATTTATAAAGATAATTGAAATTTTGATGAGAATTTAAACAAATTTTTGAACATAATTGAATTTCTGTGTAGAATTTTGTTACTTTTGAAAATAATTAAATTTCTACAATAATCTGTAACTTCTCCAACACTCAATTGTTTATAGTGTTTTTAACTAAAATTCTTCTACAGATAAATTATTTTTAATAATTAATCAAATACCACTGATCTCTATATTAACTGGATGGGCGATTGCTGTAGAAAAGTGGCTTCCGGTGTGAAAATAATTGAAACCTTCGTCGTCATATTTTAGATGCCGGAAAAGCAGCGTAGAGCGGCTTCGTTTGTGTTAGTTGCCGTATGAGTGTGCTTTTGATATAGTGTGTGTGTGTTTCCAATGTTTTGACATCTTAAGAGCGTTCGATGGTCTCTGAAATTTGTAGGTTATGTGCGACCTACACTTGTTGCCCTACAAAAACGGTACTGCCTGGTTTAAATGACGTGAAATTGGTAAACAATCATTTTCGAACGAGTTTTTCTCTGCACACAAGCACTTTTTGCAAAATCTGAATCCGAACCAATGACACAAATCTTCTTAATTACCTAAATCCAAAATATTTTTTTAATCCATGAAGAAACGCGGTTGCAAAATGGTAAATGCAAAAGCAACAAAAGTAATGTAATGACAGGCGGCAAGACGTTTGTTACAACCATTTGCCATTAGAGGGCAGAAGCATGCAGGGAGCGTAAAGGCTCAGCTGTCAAAATGATTCGCATTACATTACTCTGGCCTTTCCCATTTTGCAACCGCGTTTTTTCAAGGATTAAAAAAATATTTTGGATTTAGGTAATTAAGAAGATTTGTGTCAATGGTTCGGATTCAGATTTTGCAAAAAGTGCTTGTGTGCAGAGAAAAACTCGTTCGAAAATGATTGTTTACCAATTTCACGTCATTTAAACCAGGCAGTGCCGTATTTGTTGGGTGATAGCGGTTTGTCGAATGTAATCTAGAAATTTCAGAGACCGTCGAACACCGTTAAGTGCTTTAATAATTTTAATTTAACTTTTTTGATATAAAACACAGACAAGGTGTTAATTTGTTTATATTGTGAAAAAAAAGAAGCAAAAGGTGTTTTTTTCACATGAAAGTACATATTTAAACAGTAAATACATATTATTGAAGTGTATATTTTTAGGTTATATTTTGTTTCCTTTTTGCGTAGAATATTTTACACACTTTTGCGTATTGTTAATATTAGTGTAATGCTAAATAATTTTAGTTTCCTTACCAAATTAAAAAAATATTGTTTTTAATCAATTATTATTTAAAAATAAAAATATTATTTCAATAATATTTGAGTTTATATAATGTTTGAATACTAAAAGTTCTGTTACTATATTAATTAATCAGTTTTTAAAATAAAATAAGTGATTAATAAATTATTTAATTAAGAAAGTAATTGACGGTTAATTAATTATTAAATTTAAAAAATTTGCTAATCAGTTAAGTACTTTTCTATACAGCAAAACGTATATCAATCTCACTTTTATATTTAAAAATTTCCGCCATTTGTGTAAAAGTGGGCATCTAAAATGTGGCGTTTTCGGTCTTCTAATATTTTGCAGTTTTAGATACAGTCGCCCATCCAGTTATATATAGAGATCAGTGTCAAATACAATATGTTAAAAAAGTTATCTAATTTCAGGAGAATTTGAATTATTACACGGAGAGAAATTTCCAATAAAAATTACTGTGCTTGTCACCTGAAAGTGTGTGCAAAATGTTTTTACTGAACTATTTGTATCGGAAGAATAGAAATATTGACTTGTGCACAATTTTATTTCATATGGAAAACAGTTTTATTTCCAAAATTGCCTCGGAATATTTCTTTGAAAGCACTGTAAAAATTGCTGAACCAGGACTTTCTAATTTGGTCCTAAGCAAAATATATTAACCGTGCCATGAAATAGTCATGCGCAGGTTAATAAAATAGACTGTGCTCCCCACAAATTTTTACTGTGCTGCCTGCATGAAGTTAAGTTGAAGAAGGCCGATGATACCCGAAGTATCACGAACATCCATTTAATATTGCTACGATTGCTACTGTCGTACTTTCCTCACGTACCTGTTGGCAAGGAAAATTTTTCCGACGTTTTCGATTTTATGTTTCAATTAGTGGTATAAAGAAATATTGGAAATGAAATAATTTTTACTGTCCATGATTTCACTTAACCTAGAAATTTTGAAATCAAACTTGTGTGCCTTGTATGCAATGCGTTTACTATGGAATTTCAAGTTAACCTCAAATATTGATTTGATAATATCATGATATACATGGAATATAATAATCGCGTCACATGTAAAATAAATAAATATTAACAGTAATTAATTAACAAACATTATTTAATTTATGTTAATTCATTATAAAAATTGTAAGAAAAGAATGTCACATACACAAATAGCTTATGTCAAATTATTTTTCTGTGTATTTTCTTTGCTGAGGTAGCACAGTAATTTTTGTAGTTAAAGAGACAGCAAATATTTTCGTTTTTTTAGGTATAAACTGTGTTGGTTAATGGTACATTCTACTTTGCCAACAAAACGAACCTATTTTATACGGAAGCACAGTAATTTATTCCATAATTTCTTTACAAAAATTAACAGAAATTTCTTTCCGTGTAGGCATTTTTCAAAAATCTAAGATCTTTAGAATTTTTAATTAAACTCATTGAAAATTTTATTTATAATAATTCATATAAACCTACAATATTTATTTTTTAACGATTCTTTAGATACTAAATTATTCCATTGAATTTTGAAGTGACAATCCATGTATAAATTCAAAGAAGACCGACAAATCGGGCACTAAAGTCTTGATTGTACTTTGATTTGTACTTTAAAAATTTTGAATTCTAGTGATGCCAATGAAGTCCCATATAGCATACAGTAAGACAGTCTAAATTAGACCGTCCAGAAAAATCCCAAATAGCATACAGTTAGACCGTCCAGATTAGACCGTTCAGATGCGTCTAGTTGGGGCAATCTCTGGACTCCAGACTGCCCCGAAATTTTTCTACACGGGTATACACGTATTATACAAAAATTTCATTTTATTTTCTTGTCACCACTCAACATGCCAAGAAAATGCCGTCAGCGATTGTCTCATTTATAGAGAATATAATAGTTGAGTTTTAAAATTCGGGTAAATATTTTTTTTTATTTTTTATACAAAAATAAGAGATATTTACCAATTTTTTTATATTAATTAAAGTGACTCAATTATTGAGTCAGAAATTTTTGAAATCTTTGTTTATCAAAAATTTTCAATGGTATAGGTATATTACTAAAACTATTGAATTAAGAAATTTTTTTACAAGAAATGAAGTAGTTATTTTCGTATTAAGGACACGAAAAAGGTGATTGCAGCCTGGGTGAAACAAGGTCCCCCTAGTATCGCCCAAGCCAGAATCACCTTTGCTCTCATGTTCCTAACAAAATTTTATATATGGTAACTACATGGAAAGAATTTTTTAGGTACGATTATCATGGGTTACAGAACCTTTTAAAAAAGGGTAAAAAGGTGAGTTATTTTCTGAAAACGAGTGATATAGGGGAGAGTGGGGCAAAGGCGCTAGGTTTACATTTATCGATGTATATTTTTTAAATTAAGCAATTAATTTATGCGGTCTTTGTTTTTCATTATTCTAAAACTAATCAACAAGAAATTTTAATAGTTGTTATTTAGTATATTATAATTATAAATACATTATTTAATGAAATTTAAAAACAATACAAAATAATGCCTTTGCCCCACACGCTGGGGCAGCGACGTTTTCGCTTATATTTCTAAAAGAAAGCATTTATAAGCCTTAAAAAAATTAACAAGTGATATTTATTAGTATAATATTTACGAAACATAAGGTTAACAACATATTATTAAAAGAATTAAACTATTTAAATAGAAAATAAAAACTTTTAGTAATTTTAACCTTATATTGTAAATAAATACGATAAATACATAGAAAAATTCGAATATTTAATTGTTTTTAACCAAATTATGTTCAATATTGCCTTTGCCCCACATAAAAAACTTTTTTTTTACTTTAAATTAAAAATATTTAGATACAAAATTAAACTAAAACACCACGCCAGTTGTGTAGAGAAATATTTAATTTATTTACATGTTACGTTTTTAAAAATTTAATACTTAAACTTATGTTTTAAAAAATAAAAGTTTGTTCAGTAAAATTATCATTTTATTTTTGCAAAACAATTTTTTTGTTATATTTCTTAAAATATTAGATATTTTTAGGTTTTTCTTTTCTTAATCAATTGGTCTGATTGCATTGCAACTCAATTTTTAATACCAATTGAAATAGGCAGAAAATAAAGGAGATATTTTAAAAAACGTCTTTGCCCCGCATAGCGCCTTTGCCCCACTCTCCCCTATTCAAATTTGGATTAATTGGATTTTTTTTTACATTTTATGTATACAATTCCGTAAAAATGTAAATAGAACTTTTTTTTGTTAATTTACTTTCATTATAACATATCAGAACACAATATTAACAGTTTTGATTTTTCATATAAATATTTAAATGATTTGAGTATTTCAAAAAGTTTTGTTTGAAATTTCATACAAAACTGTTTGAAATTTCAAACAAAAATATTTGAAATTTCATTCAAACATTTTGTATTAATTTTCAAAAGAATAGTTCAAAAATTTTTAAGAAATGTGTTTTAAAATCTAATAAGAAAATTTGTATTAAAAAAATGTGTGTTGCAGTTTTATAAAAGTGTGTATGATAATTGCTTCCCGTGCAGAAATTAAAATGTGGGCCTGATAGGGTACTGGACAGTTTTCCCGATCTCTGGTGTGGCTCTGGGTAGAGAAACTGACCAGTGCCCGACTAGTGGGTGACGCTGTTCCCGACTAATGTCCTACTTAGGGAAAAACTGGTCAGGGCCTCGTCAGTTTTTCTTAACCCATTAACGCCTGAATGCACTGAATTTTTAGTCTGACTTCAAACTTAAGTATTTCTTAATAAACATAATATTTTCTTTTCGGACAAAATTTTTTTTATGTATTGGAGTATCCTCTATCCGAATATCATGTTTAAAAATTATTACAAAATTGTTTAACAATATTTTTTTGCATATAATTAAAAAATTGCACAATTTTTTAATGATTTTTTTTTTAAAATCTTAAATTTAAATGTCAAAAAAATTTTTTTAACGGTTCACATTTCCATAAATCGTGCACTCGATTGTTGCACTTTCCAAATATATATCGTCCTTTTGTAAATAAACTTTTGATTTTTCAAAATGGCGGCTAAAATCTCAAAAATTTATGAAAATTTAAAATTTATTGTCCGATGTACATTTTTTTTAAAATTTGGCTTCAAAATCCTTACTCGGGGGTTTTCGGGGTCGCTGATTACGAATATGAAATTACTTTTTGAAAATTCAAAATGGCGGATCCAATATGTCAGAAAAAATTTTCAAAAATCAGTCGGATTCTCTTCAAAATCCTTACTCGGGGGTTTTCAGGGTCCCTGATTACGAATCTGAAATTACTTTTTGAAAATTCAAAATGGCGGATCCAATATGGCGGGAAAAATTTTCAAAAATCAGTCGGATTCTCTTCAAAATCCTTACTCGGGGGTTTTCGAGGTCGCTGATTACGAATCTGATATTACTTTTTCAAAATTCAAAATAGCATATCCCATACAACGGGTAAAGAAGGTTAAATTTTATTTAATCCTTTTGAAAATGCTTACTCAAGGGTTTTTAAGGACACTTTATTTAAATATCTTTAATTATTTTGAACATCTTTAGTCACCAGTTGCTAAACTGATGTTTCCAATTCTCACCGCGTGGAGGTAGATGAACAACGAGAATCTTATTTAAAAAAAATTTTTTTTTTAATTTTTTTTTGCTTATGACCAGTATTGTAGTCGCGTGTTGCCAATCATCAGATCAAAAAAATGGACTTGGGTGATATTTGAGCGCTTAATTCAATCAGCAATAACGAATGCGGTAATTTTACACAACACTGTAAACAGCGAATCGAAAAAAATTGGGATAAAAGAGTTTTCTATAAGCATTAGCAAAAGTTATCTGATAAACAAAAAGTGCAAAAATTCTGTTGTGGAAAGAAACGAATCACAAAAATATTGCTCAACAAATAAATGTTCAATAAGAACACGAAAATCTTGCCGCACCTATCTTCAATATTTTTGTAGAAAATGTTTTAAACAGGCACACGGAGAGTAGAGAAGCAATAAGAATAAAAAAGTTGGACAACTTTAATTTTAATATAATATATTAATTTATAAAATAAAAAAATTTTAAATCAAATAAAATAAAAAATTAAAAAAAGCAAAAAAAAAATTTTTTTTTAAATTTTAAAAAAATAAGATTCTCGTTGTTCATCTACCTCCACGCGGTAAGAATTGGAAACATCAGTTTAGCAACTGGTGGCTAAAGATGTTCAAAATAATTAAAGATATTCAAATAAAGTGTCCTTAAAAACCCTTGAGTAAGAATTTTCAAAAGGATTAAATAAAATTTAACCTTCTTTACCCGTTATATGGGATATGCCATTTTAAACTTTAAAAAAGTAATATCAGATTCGTAATCAGCGACCTCGAAAACCCCCGAGTAAGGATTTTAAAGAGAATCCGACTGATTTTTGAAAATTTTTTCCGCCATATTGGATCCGACATTTTGAATTTTCAAAAAGTAATTTCAGATTTGTAATCAGTGACCCTGAAAACCCCCGAGTAAGGATTTTGAAGAGAATCCGACTGATTTTTGAAAATTTTGTCCGCCATATTAGATCCGCCATTTTGAATTTTCAAAAAGTAATTTCATATTCGTAATTAGCGACCCCGAAAACCCCCGAGTAAGGATTTTGAAGAGAATCCGACTAATTTTTGAAAATTTTGTCCGCCATATTGGATCCGCCATTTTGAATTTTCAAAAAGTAATTTCAGATTGGTAATCAGCGACCCCAAAAACCCGCGAGTAAGCATTTTCAAGCCAAATTTAAAAAAAAATGTACATCGGACAATAAATTTTAAATTTTCATAAATTTTTGAGATTTTAGCCGCCATTTTGAAAAATCAAAAGTTTATTTACAAAAGGACGATATATATTTGGAAAGTGCAACAATCGAGTGCACGATTTATGGAAATGTGAACCGTTAAAAAAATTTTTTTGACATTTAAATTTAAGATTTTAAAAAAAAAATCATTAAAAAATTGTGCAATTTTTTAATTATATGCAAAAAAATATTGTTAAACAATTTTGTAATAATTTTTAAACATGATATTCGGATAGAGGATACTCCAATACATAAAAAAAATTTTGTCCGAAAAGAAAATATTATGTTTATTAAGAAATACTTAAGTTTGAAGTCAGACTAAAAATTCAGTGCATTCAGGCGTTAATGGGTTAAAATTGCCCTATTTTGTGAGGTTAATTTTATTCAAAAGAAATTACAATCAAATTACTGTAATTAAAAATATTATTATATTAGAAACATAATGAACATAAATTTACTCGTTTCTCACGTTTATTCAATATAATGTGAATATATGAATTATTAATAATAATAATAATCAATATTATTGTTATTATTTTAATTCATGCATGTGTTTATATGTATATATATATATATATATATATATATATATATATATATACACTGGGGTCAAAAAGTTTCAGTACATTTGTACTCATTATTGTTAAGTGCTCGCTTCACTTAAAATTCAAATATTTCTGTAAAAATAGATGTAAGAGCTATCAAAGTAGGATCATTTTAAAGTTCAATAAATTTAGAGTCAAGTAGGATAAGATATAACCAATTTAATAGTGTAAATATTAAAAATATAATTCTTTAAAGTTAGAGATTTTTTGTGAAAATTGCGATTTTGAAATCTGGAATTCAAGCGTGCGCCAATTGAAGAAAATTTTTTTTTAAGTTTTGATAGTTGCACAATAAAAAGTACAAACTTCATTCTTTAATTCTAGACCAAAATAATTCACATATATTAAGTATTTTCTTCAAATTCTATAAAAATAATATCTCTTGCTCTAAATTTTTCGAAGAATATAAATTGCAAATTCGTCGTTTTCATTCACTTGTTCTATCAAATAACCACACTTTTGAAAAATATAGAACCTCTTCATCTTAGAAAATTTAAGATATTTCCATGAAATTTATCTCTCTTCTTATTGTTTTACAAATTTTAACTCTATCATTATTCCTTATTTTCTTTCTAGGTGACTATTTTTTTATTTTACAATAACAAAAAGGCCCTGATCAGAACCCTGTTTTAAATAGGGCAAAGTGGGGCATTTTCTGCACGGGTTGAGGGGAGAGTAGGCTACATTGAACCAGCGTCAACAGTGAACCACTTTAATTTTCTGAGAAATGACTAAGTGAAATTTTTTCTTATTTAATATATAAGTTAGTTTTACCGAAACAAACTATGTCAAAAAATTTCGTGCACGTAGGTTTATTTATAAAAAAAAAACTAAAAAAAACTGTTTTTCACGTACAAAACAAAAAATTTGGTGGAAATATAATCAAGTTTTTTTTTGAAATAGGAAGTTTTAAAAATTAGTAAACTTGTGATTCATTTCGCTTTGGATATCAACTTCAATATTCCAATGTGATAAAGAATTTTAACTCTTACATAAATTTATTATAAACAATTTTTGTTGTGAATGTCATGTGAATACAGTGAGTGCGGCATCATTGAACCACCCGAAAAAGCAAAGAATTTTCAATTTTAAGAGTTGTAAGGTTGTCTGCTCTACTAATTAGTAAATAAAATTCTGGAAGACATGCTTTCATCACAATTATTTATTGTCAACGTGATAAACTTAAACTGTCACTTTTGCTACCTAACCTGACATTGAAATATATTAATTTCCTATATTAACAAATAATAACTATTTAACAATAATTTTCTATTTTTTTGAGTAAAAAAATAAGATTTTTTACAATGTGTAGATAAGTGGAAATATTATTTTTGAAGTAAATTGTAGTGTTTTATTAGAGGTGGTTCAATGTATAGACACAGATCCTTAAAAATAAGAAAAGTGTAACTTGTTAGAAAAAAATTAAATTTAATTATTTAATCATAATAATTTATGTTTGTAACGTGTGTATTAACTAAAGGAGTACCTCAGTTTAATTTTGATACAAAAACCTGATCAAAATTAGTAAAATTTAATTAGTTCTTGGACTTTATAAAAAACCCGGTTCAATGTAGCCTATATACCCTCCCCTAAACATTTTTGTATAAAATTTGGAACAAAAATTTTAAACAGTGTAAAATTAAAAAAATTTTTTGGCTGTCAAGCGCTTTCTTAAATTCAGAATCGAAAAAAATTTAAATTACCTTTAAAACGTTAATTTTAAATCATTTTTAAAATTTGATGTAAAAATTTTATTTTTATTTTTTTTTTATTCTTTGTCAATTTAAATTATATCTATGGATCAAATTTGTAGCTTTTTAGGCCCTTTTTTGATGGTAAGTTCACATAAATTAATTTTTTTAATGAGTTATAAGCAAAAAAGCTTAGGTGGGGCAACCTGCAAGCCTTTCCCCTACAAATATCGGAAACACGTTTTTGATACTTTTAACTCTATATTTCAAAACCACTATGACAGAGAAAAAATTTTGTTTTTAACAATTACATTCAAAAACGACTTTTTGGACTATTTAAAAAAAAAAGGTTTAATACCTTTTTTTTCTTATATTTGAGATGATCTAAAGAAAAAAAATATACGACTTGTTATAGCAGAAATTTATTTCTGGTCAAACACAGTGAGACTACCACTTTTGAGCTGATGGAAAGAAGAAATAAAGTAGTTGTAATTGTTTTTTTTTTAAATTGTATCGTTTCATTGAAAGGAGTGGCAGAAGGAGTGTTTGGGATAATTTTCTGTGGGAGGAAGAGAGGTAAACGAAAGAGGGGTGCGACCAGGAAATAATGTATTTGGCGATGCGCCGCCGCTCTCCATGAACTTCCCATACCATATAAAATACCTATCCAGTTATAGGGTTGGCCTCACAGTTTCCGTTACAAGTGAGGCGTCCAGGATTCCTGCCGTGACTCCGCCTACCACGATACAACACCTTCTCCCCCTTCTTACTTAGTTGTTATAATTAATAACTACTATTATTAACTATTATAGTGAGATTATTCTCACTATTACACTGCAGTAATCTTTCGATTTTTGCTTTTCACTTTATTACTCATTTTAAATATATAAATATATATGCATTCAAATTATTATTTATATCTATAGCATTATATCTATTCGTCAAAATGAAGGTATCACAGTTTAACTAATTTCTCTTGTATAAGGTTTTCTACTAATTTCAAGCGTAAATCACATAAATATTGACAAATTGATTAATGACTCCATAAAACAATCATGATTGAGAGAAGTGGCTAAATGAATTTAAATACTTATATTTAATGATTGCGGAAACTATATATTTTATTTAAAATTGGGATGCACCCAATGGGAAATTTACAACTGGCAGTACTAGCTACGCTGACAGACAGCACTGTCATAACTCTGGGATAATAACGCTGACGAAGTACTGCCTGCCAGTGCTGACAAACTGCGCTAGCGCAGCACTGGACCAATGCTGGATGAGAATATTGCCGCAATAAATGCCGTAGGGGAGGGTAGGCTACAAAACCGGGTATTTTATAAAGTCCAAGAACTAATTAAATTTTACTAATTTCGATCAGGTTTTTGTATCAAAATTAAGCTGAAGTACGAAATTTTTGGACATAGTTTGTTTCAGTAAAACTAACTTATATATATATATATATCTCAGTATCATTCAGACATACAATATTATTGAGTCAAAGATGTGAAAAAATAGGGATACGTTAGAAATAATAAATTAAAATAAAATAAATTAAACTAAATTTTTAATAATTAAATTACTTTACTTATTGCATTTAACATTTTACGTAATTCTTAAATTACGTGGTAATTTTTTAATAATTTTTTATTCATAGTAAGAAGTATAACAGTATTTTAATAGGAACCAAATTATTATTGAGATTAAAGTTTAAATTTTGTTTATAATTTTAATTTGTTTAAATAATTTATTATTTATTAAAATTAGACAATTATGTTAAATTATTATTATTAAATTTAATAAAAATAAAAAATGAACAACTATGAAAAGTAAAATATTAATTTTTTTCAATAGGGGAAGGTAGGCTACATTGAACCGGGTATTTTATAAAGTCCAAGAACTAATTAAATTTCACAAATTTCGATTAGGTTTTTGTATCAAAATTAAGCTGAAGTACTTCTTTAGTTAATACACACGTTACAATCACAAATTATTATGATTAAATAATTAAATTTAATTTTTTTCTAGCAAGTTACACTTTTCTTATTTTGAAGGATCTGTGTCTACGTTGAACCACCTCTAATAAAACACTACAATTTACTTCAAACATAATATTTCCACTTACACATTGTAAAAAATATTATTTTTCACTAAAAAAATAGAAAATTGTTGTTAAAGAGTTATTATTTGTTAATATAAGAGATTAATATATTTTGATATCAGGTTAGGTAGGTAAAGTGACAGTTTGAGTTTATCTCGTTCACAATTGTGATGAAAGCATGTCTTCTAGTATTTTTCTTACTAATTAGTAGAGCAGACAACTTTACAACTCTTAAAATTAAAAATTCTTTGCTTTTTCGGGTGGTTCAATGATGCCGCACTCACTGTATTCACATGTCATTCACAACAAAAATTGTTTATAATAAATTTATGTAAGAGTTCAAATTCTTTATCACATTGGAATATTGAAGTTGACACCCTAAGCGAAATGAATCACAAGTTTACTAATTTTTAAAACTTCCTATTTCAAAAAAAAACTTGATTATATTTCCACCAAATTTTTTGTTTTGTACGTGAAAAACAGTTTTTTTAGTTTTTCTTTATAAATAATAAACCTACGTGCCCGTAATTTTTGGACATAGTTTGTTTCAGTAAAACTAACTTATATATTAAATAAGAAAAAATTTCACTCAGTCATTTCTCAGAAAATGAAAGTGGTTCACTGTTGACGCTGGTTCAATGTAGCCTACTCTCCCCTAGATTTATTAGATATTTTATACACATTTTTGTTAATTAATACACAACACTTATTGAATAACCGCATATTAACGAAATAAATTATTAACCGATGGGGGGAGACACGAACCCTAGATCTAACGCATACTAAACACTAACGCTATCCACTACACTAAACACGCAACTACAATATTTGAGCAAATAATATTCCTTATATACTCTACACATATTTCATGAAAATGAATTTACATAAACACTAATAGACAATAACGATAATAAATAATAAACAATTATAACACTATTTATACACAATAAACTCACAACGTGATTATATAGACGTGACAGGAAACCGACGCGACGGACAAATTGAGACGACCATTTTTAAATGGATGCCATGATAATAAATTGTGCGCAACATGTATCGAAATTTTGAACTATAACTATGGATCTCCCAACCAAAGTTTATATGGATGAGGCAGCCATATGTGAAAATCCATAGCATGAATTGTAAGCCCAACCATGCCTATGGATGTCACATCCATATTTGATTCAACAATATAATATGGCTCCCTCATCCATTGAATATGGAATGTGCTTCCATTCTGAAAGTTGTCTCTTCCATTGAATTGGATAACACAACAATATTCTGCTCAACAATATTTTTATGGATATCTCTTCCAGACCTTTTCTTTCCGTGTAGGCTCGGCTCGGCTCGAAAAATGAAAAGCTCGTAAATACCCGCTCGAGCTTCGGGTTTCGAGCTTTTTGCACACCTCTAAAATTTATATTTATAAACATTTATAAACTTTTTTTATAATTTTTTTCAAGTTTATGTCAAAAAAGCAATGTTGGCAAAGAGCGTCATGAACAATTTTTCTATACTCAGCCAGCACTTGCCGCCGTGGCTTGTCCAAGCTTTGTCGAAACAAAAATTCTGTACTGCGCCAGCACTAATTGTCGAGGGTCGGCTAGACTACGCCGAACAATCGTCTGAGTACTAAGCCAGTGGTGAACATCGGCACTACACTGGCATTTCCCATTGGGCAGATACTGAATAGACATGTGCAGTAATATTAGAGAAACTCAGAATATGAGCGTAACTGAACAATAGAAAAGTGGACTTAATTAAGTTTGTCAACTATTTTTGCACCATAAATACACTGTTAAAAATGTTTGTAAATTTACAACTTTCATACAAAAAGTGATTGAAAATACAAATATTGTATATGAAATAATTTCAAAAACGCATTTTTGAAAGTGTTGTAAATGAATATATATATATATATATATATATATGGGACATTCCACGTCAACACAGACAGAGCTCTAAACTAAAATTGCTTTGATGGATTTAAACGTTCTAGAGCTTAAAAGATTTCTACGTTCATGTACTTTAAGATGCCGATGGGCGTTTTTTGAAAAATTCCATTTCCGATGCCAATAGAACTGTCAAAAGTCAAAAGGTCCAAAAATCTCAAAATGCTTTTATGAATTAAAAGCAAAAAACGAGGTATATTATTCTGTAACTCATTCTTTATCAGTTTTTAGGGTTCCCGAATATAAATCTAAAGTTTTTTTTTTAAATCCAAAATGGTGAATTCAATATGGCGGACAAAATTCAAATTTGATTAGATTCGATTAAAACTTGTTACTCGGGGGTTTTTAGGGTCGCTGATTACGAATCTGAAGTCACTTTTTAAAAATTCAAAATGGCGGATCCAATATGGCAGAAAAAATCTTCGAATTTGATCCGATTCCCTTAGAACGTGTTACTCGGGGGCTTTTGGGGTTGCAGATTATGAATATGAAGTTACTTTGTAGAAATTCAAAATGGCGGATCAAATTTTTTAATTTGATCAGATTTAATTAAAATGTGTTACTTGGTGGTTTTTAGCGTATCTGATTATGAATTTGAAGTCTCAAACACAAAGTAACTTCATATTCATAATCTGCGACCCCAAAAGCCCCCGAGTAACACGTTTTAAGGGAATCGGATCAAATTTGAAAATTTTTTCCGCCATATTGGATCCGCCATTTTGAATTTTTAAAAGTGACTTCAGATTCGTAATCAGCGACCCTAAAAACCCCCGAGTAACAAGTTTTAATCGAATCTGATCAAATTTGAATTTTGTCCGCCATATTGAATTCGCCATTTTGGATTTTTAAAAAAAAACTTTAGATTTATATTCGGGAATCTTAAAAACTGATAAAGAATGAGTTACAGAATAATTTACCTCGTTTTTTGCTTTTCATTCATAAAAGTATTTTGAGATTTTTGGACCTTTTGACTTTTGACAGTTTTATTGGCATCGGAAATTGAATTTTGCAAAAAACGCCCATCGGCATCTTAAAGTACATGAACGTAGAAATCTTTTAAGCCCTAGAACGTTTAAATCCATCAAAGCAATTTTTGTTTAGAGCTCTGTCCGTGTTGACGTGGAATGTCCCATATATATATATATATATATATATATATATATATATATATGTTTAACAGATTTGTAAATTTACAATATTTTCACACAAAAGTGATTGAAATTTTCAAAAAATTTTGTATGGAATAACTTCAAATATATAAGTTTGAAAAATATGTAAATTTACGCAATCTTTTCATAAAAAGTGTTTGAAAAATTAAAAAATTTATTTGTAAAATAATTCAATACAGATATGTTTAAAAATATTGTAGGTAAATTTATAACTTTTTCATTGAAAAGTACTTAACTTAAATTTTTTTGAGTTTCTATACGAAATTCTTTCAAACATATGTGTTTAATAATTCTGTAAATCATTTTAAAACATTATTTATAAGTAAATACATTTTCAAATGTTGAAATAACTAAAAAAAATTTTAATCAGTTTAATTAGTTAAATTTGACAAAACTTGTTAAGAGGAAAACAGCTTTTTGGATAATATAATTATAATTACTGGGGGTTTTTTGTGGTCGCAGATTACGAATATGATATTAGATTTTTGAAATTCAAAATTGATTAATTCTGAAAAATTTCCCGCCATATTGGATCCGCCATTTTGAATTATTAAAAGCTGAGGTCAGATTTGTAATCAATAACCCCGAAAGCCCCTGAGTAACGAATAAAATTTATGAAATGTATATTATGTCAGATGACGTATATGTTAAACAAGTTTTACATCAAATTAATTTTCTGTCAAATAAAATTATGTCAATTGAAATATATGTCAAGTGAAATAAAATTCAAGTCAATTGTATTTTTACGTTAAATAGAAATTATGCTAAATGATTTTTATATCAAATGAAATATATGTTAAATTAATATTCTATGTCAAATGACATATATATTATATAAATTTTATGTCTAATGAAATATATCAAATGGATATCATATTAAATGACATTTATGAAATATAAATTGTATGTTTAATGAAATGTATGTCAAATAAATTTCAAATTAAATGTTTTTTTATACCAAATAGATTTTTTGGCAAAGAAAATAATAAAATATTTCAAAAATATTTTCAAAAATATTCAACAATTTGCAATTGTTTAAAAGAATTGTTAAAAACAATTATTTTTCATTTTTTAGCAATAGCTTTATTTCATCTTTAAAGTATAGACTTTAAGCTTTAATTTTAAAAAAATTCACTTAATTATCTTTATTTGTTTCAAAATAATAATAAAATCAAAATAAAATGACCCAAAACTTCAACACTTCAAAAATAAAATTTCTTTTTGAAAAATATCGTAGGGGGAAAAAGTGTACTCATATATCTACCAAAAATCATAGATAACTTGAAAATTGGAGACAAAAACTTTTCAAGTGGCCGATTTCACTTATTTTGGCCCTATATAATTAAAAGAATGTTGTATAATTAATAGTAATACAAATAATTAATTTGAATAAGTATAGTACAAATTAGTCATACATATACCGATAAAACGTGCTTGAAGGCACGTGTGAACGGACGAATGTCACTTATTTTATTTATACTGACAACTTGATTTAAAAAAGAAAGAAAAGGTAAAAAGAATTCACAGTAAGGAAAAATAAATTAACCACACCAAAAAAAATGCCTAGGACCCGTATACCAGGAATTGACTAGGTTTCCTAGTTACGAGAGGAGCCAACTATAGAATCCTGGTCAAAGTAATAAGATTCAAGCATAGTTAAAGTAACCAGGAAAATTAGTCGATGTAATCAGGAAAAAATAGTCAAATTGACTAGGAGAATAATATTATATTTACACTGTGTATCATAATTATTTGAAATTGCTAATCAAATTCTTATTATCAAATAAAAGAGAAAAACTAATTAAAAGAAAAAAGAAAAAATTAATTATTGTATTTGAACATATTTATATTTGACTTTGTATTTACATACCTTAGAATTAATTTAAACTTATGAAATAAATATTTGACGCAGGGGGGACGCGAACACCTGAACCTAACGAATACGCACTTTGAAACCCGGAACGATAACCACTACACTAAACACGACTTGGTATTTTAATTTTTTAATAGACACTAGATTTTCGAGTCAAAATACAATACTTAATCAGATGATGTTTTACACATTTCAAGTACACAATTTTATACACTTGTCAAAAACTATTTATTTTTAATTATTTATGACATTCAAATGAAAATAAATTTAAAAACACAAATTATTGCAAAGGTAAATTTTCAAACACACTGCGCGATTAAAATAGTAAAAATGTTGTCACCGTGCGTAAAAATTTCGACGATTTATATTGAAACCTAACCAAAAAAGTCTGAAAGAATTGACTAATATAATTAAATAGTTTACTTTCCAAAACATGGACTATCTATATTTCCAGAGGTTCCGAGAAACCAGCAATATGATGTATGTAAGAACTCCATTTTATGTACAAAAAATAGACGCGAGTAATGATAAAAAATCGTTTTACGAAATCACGATAAATGACGCGAAAGATATAGAGGTAAACACTGTCAGAACAGAAGCAGACGCGTGCGCATTATGGAAATAGGCAAAATTACTAAAATCCTTGTCAATTTTACTAGGATTTGCAGGGTTGTTTTTGCCAGGCTTGAATTTGTTGAATCAACCTAGCGATCCTAACCATAATGATTAGGAATCCTTATTACTTTTACTAGATTAAGATTAACTATAGAGTCATAGTTAATAATACCATCGAGATTTTTTTCGGTGCATAACATCCCATTCGGTTTGTACGCGAAACTGAATTTAGCTTAAGTTACTTCCATTTACATTTTACTGGGAAATCAATTTTAAAAGTAATGAAAAGTAAACTAATGTTCATTTTAAGAAAATGATAATATCTTATACGGGTGCTCCCTATTCTTATGTTTTAGTTTCAAAAAATATTTATGCCTTAATTGCGGCCTTGACTTCATTTTTTTCTTCTTCAGTATAGAGAGTATCAATTTTGGATGAAAAAGCGTGCAGCGAATGATCTTTTTTTCTTAAAAAAAAGCACTTGAAGGCTCGTACATCTGTACGATTCACGCAAAAGTGATGGGAGGACCATGAACCTTTTTAGCATTTTTATGTGAGCTGCTGCTGACAGTTTATTTTATTATATTGCCAGCCGCTGCCCAGCGTCCGTTCTGTATATATTCCTTTAACTATACTACCAGAGATAGCACATATATGTCATGTTTAGAAGATAATTCACTGAATTTCGAATTTAAAAACGTTTAATTTTTAAATTATATTATTTTTTTGTTTTCTTATCCATCACATAAATTGATTTTTAAAATCTTTGTTATCAAATTGGATCCGTTATTTTCAATTTTAGAAAAAAATAAAATTGATGTTTTAATAAAATTTCTAAAAGTTGAATTAGTTTAATATTATAAATTAGTACTTTAAAAATTTCAACGCAACGAACTTTAAAACTATAAGATTAACGTGGGCTATGAAATAATCTGAGTCAACGAATTTTATTATATGATTATAATAAAAATAGGATGTTCTATCCAGCTATTTTTCAACATGTTGGTTTAATATTGGTAATGTGAATAGGGAAAAAACTGCATTTACAAATCTAATTTTATGACTTGAAACATCAGGACACGTTTGAGTGGGACAAGGCATCAATGGATATAAACCAGATTCTCTGAAGGGCCATCCTTGAAACAGTTCATCTTTATTCGGATCACCCTTCAGCGAAATTGTCCCACTCGTTACGATCGTGCGTGACGATCAGCTTGTTATGATATCACCTCGTCACCCAATAAAGTCCAAGCTACTTCTCTTTATATCGAGTCAAACATGAAATAATTTATTTAATCGAAACAGAAATATTTTCTAAAATATCTAAAAAAAATTCTTGACATTTTCAATAAAAAAAATTTTTTATTTTTAAAAAATAGATATGTAACATTTTATATTAAGTGGTCATGAAGTTAGGTTACAGAATAACTTGTAACAATAGAACATCTTTTCAAATTTTTTCCATAGAAAACGAGAGAATTTTTACTTTACTATACACGTATATATTCTTTGTAGAACGGATTCTTTCGTTCATTTCCTTAATCGGACCAGAAAGTATTCGCAGAATGCTTGAATGCTTCTGGATTCGTATACGCGATTAGCATGACAACACCACAGGGGTGGCTGCGACAGTTTGTTACTGAGCGGATAGTGGAGGGAGGGGTGAGTCGGAGGCGGGTTGCCGGGCAGTATTTTTTATCTAGTCACGGTCAACTGACTTACTTGCCCCCCGCCCATTATTAGAGCAGCACACACTGTCCAGAACTGCTTTTTTATGTCAGTTCGAACCTATTTTATCGATCCAGGAACGTCTCAAAAACTTCTAGTTCCTAATTCTTTTTCAAATTTTTCTATTATTTGTATTTATATATTTCACATTTTTTTAAATTATACAATTTAATTAAAGTTTATATATATATATATATATATATATATATATATATATATATATAATTGTTATATATTATTAATATATATTATTAATATATATTATTGTTATATATTATTGTTATTTGTTTTTTCTGTTCATTAGCAATTTGGTAGAAATAATATTTATGTAGTGTAAGTTATGTATAAGATTGAAGATTTCGGTTAAACTTTGACTAGTGCAATATAAAATCTTAGAAAATGTGGTTTATTAAATTTTTGGAGAATTAGTATAAATAATGTTATGAGGTTGAAAATTACAAATCGTAAAAATATGGATAGAATCGATAATAACATTCATTTACTAATCTGACGTGCTCAATGAACTCTAAAATTTCCCGTGTAGAAATTTTAGTTTGGCGGTTATCAGGACCATATCATGCAAAATAGTAATTTAATTAATAAAACGTAACAAAAAAGTATTCTTATTTCACGCAATAATAATAAACATGCTTTTATGTTAAATATAATTTTGTAATTTAAAAAGTAAGAGAACAATAAAATTAGCAAAACTCAATTTTCGACCAAAACTAATACTTTCTTATGTGATGAGAATATAAAAAAATAAAAAATTCTAGATTTTAATTTAAATATTATCTTAATAATACAACTAATTGTGGTTTAACCAATGAAAGAAGAATTATAAAATATTAAATTCTTTTTATTCAGCATTATCAGAAGTTAATTATTTAAAAATAATTATTACTTTTTTAAAATTAAAAATTATAAGACAAAAGTTAGTCGTACATGTATGATTTTGTTTTGTTTCTTAGTTTGACATGTTTATTTACTGCTTTTGTATAATTATAATATCATTTTAGGGACTATTGACGCGTCGCGTATTCTTCCTTTACGCTTTTTTTAAATTGGTCAGGATTTTTGTTTTTTTTTTTGCGATTGTGATTACTGAATAGCAACTAAATTAGAAGCAAGAAACAAAAGTACCAAGGTGAGTTGAAACACATGTCGACTAGGGTGTCCGTTATTTCCCAAGTTAGCTATTTTCATTTGGGTATCGTCAAAATCGTTTCTTTTTGACCTAAAAACAATTCTAGAAACTAGAAAAAAAATTTACGATGCCGTTTAACCCTGCCTAAATAACAAGACTTTTCCCATTTAATTAACATGGGATTTTTACACTTTTTAGAAAATAATTTTTATTTCGTTTATAATACTTTTTGACTAACCAACAATGCTTGATTTTGCTTCTATTATGATTCCTTTAGATAGAGAAATTTTCATATTATCGCGAAAAATTTATTCCACAAGTTTTAAAAAGGTCAATTTCATTTTTATTGATTTTTCTGATTATTTTGCTAAATCTACTTATTAATTAATTTTTATTCGGTATTTCATTGAAAGTTTCTTGCTTTATGCATCCAATTGGACCATAACAATAATTTCAATTCATAAACTATCCAAGAATCACACAGTAGACTAAATCCATTTCAAATCAGGCAGGTCGACTAACTTCATGTTATAGAAAAAAAATTGTTTTGCCTGTTATTTTTTTTCTTTTGAGTATAATATAATTTTCTTTCTTAGGTCTTGTAGATGGTCTTGTTCTCTTTCTCAATCCAGTTTGAAATTTGAAAAAATATTTAAAATTATAAAAATAGGGGATGATTTTCTGAAAATATATAAGATCATTTTTCTCAAAAACACTACCTTTTATTGTTATCAAATTTTTAGTACAAATTCTTAAAATAATTATGAACATTTCCTATGAATTTCAAGCGGGCTAAACCATTCTGGCAATTAGGAGAATTTTTTTTAAAAAATTTATTTTTACAAATTTTCAAATTGTTAACGTTCACGTCAACAATGTTATAACGATTCATTTGTTATAAAAAATGCAAGTTAACAATTTGAAAATTTGCAAAAATAAATATTTAAAAAAAATTGTCTTGATTGACAGAATGGTTTAGCCCGCTTGAAATTCATAGGAAATGTTCATAATTATTTTAAGAATTTGTAGTAAAAATTTGATAACAAAAAGAGGTGGTGTTTTTGAAAAAATTGATCTTATTTATTTTCAGAAATTCATCCCCTATTTTTATAATTTTAAATATTTTTTCAAATTTCAAACTGGATTTTAAAAGAGGACAAGACCATCTATATAAGACCCAAGAAAGAAAATTAAATTATACTCAAGAGAAAAAAATGACAATCAAAACAATTTTTTTTCTATAACATGAAGTTAGTCGACATGCCTGATTTGAAATGGATTTAGTCTACTGTGTGATTCTTGGATAGTTTATGAATTGAAATTATTGTTATGGTCCAATTGGATGCATAAAACAAGAAACTTTCAATGAAATACCGAATAAAAATTAATTAATAAGTAGATTTAGCAAAATAATCAGAAAAATCAATAAAAATGAAATTGACCTTTTTAAAACTTGTGGAATAAATTTTTCGCGATAATATGAAAATTTCTCTATCTAAAGGAATCATAATAGAAGCAAAATCAAGCATTGTTGGTTAGTCAAAGAGTATTATAAACGAAATAAAAATTATTTTCTAAAAAGTGCAAAAATCCCATGTTAATTAAATGGGAAAAGTATTGTTATTTAGGCAGGGTTAAACGGCATCGTACATTTTTTTCTAGTTTCTAGAATTGTTTTTAGATCAAAAAGAAACGATTTTAACGATACCCAAAAGAAAATAGCTAACTTGGGAAATAACGGACACCCTAATGACGACGTTAGTTGTAAAAGTTGCAAATTTTCTGATTTTAATGGAAAAAATTAATTTTTAATCCTTAGTTTAGTTAGTAATGTAAATTTAATTAGTTAGTAAAGACATCTTATTAATAGAAACGAATAAAACACTCTTTTTAATACCTTCATTTATTTTTGGAATTAGGTTATCACATATTTCGTTTTCTTTAACACTAATTAAATATTTTAAACGAATCTTTGGTATTTAATTACGATTTATAATAACAATTTGAGCTTTATAATAGCTAAGAATAATATTATATATAACATATTTTATAGAATTTTAAGAATAATAAAATTTTGTGCGTGAATTTTTAAATAATTAAGGAGTAATTAGAGTAAGATAATTTATGAGATCAATATAAATCAAATTAAAAAGAAAACTAAATTAAAAATGAGCAACAAGCTGAATAATAACAAAAAAAACCTATAAGTAGAAATTATTTTTGACTTTTGTATATGAAAGAGCAATTCAGAATATATGATTTTTATATAGTTATAATAGTATTAAAACCTATTTATATTCCAATTCATATTTTATTTTTATGAAAAACAATTTTTATTAAAGATTTTTAAATTCTATTATTTCTAAAATTGTTAATTTTATTTAAAAAATTAATCAAGTAGTTAGTATTGTTGCTAGTTAAAATTAATTAATACCTTATAGATATCTAATGAATATCTTTAGATGACCATGAGATATCCGTGGGATATTTTCAAGATATCCGGTGTCCAAGTCTGATATCTTATAGATATCCTATGAATATTCTTTTTGCTGTGAGGGAATATTTAAAAATTTTATTTACATTTAACTTACTTTCTTTAGCGTTATCAAATAAACTTTGCGCAGTCTTTTTTATGAAGCCGTATTTTCTCATTCTTTTTTAACATTTTATTTCTTTTTTTCACTTTCTAAAATGTTTGTAAAGCGTGACAACGAACTGATATTTATTTATAATAATAATTATAAATAAACTCATCATCAGGGTCACATAGCAAACTGGATTTAAATAGAGAGTATTGTACAAGATTCTTAATTTAATAATTTCTAATAGTTGAAGTTATATTACCTGAATGAAATAGTGTAGTAACTAAATTAGGAATAAAAAGTAGTAAGTATTAAATTTTCTTTCTTGCAAGAACTACACTGTTAAAAATTTTTGTTCCAAATTTTATACAAAAATGTTTGAAGCAATTATCATATACAATTTTGAAAAACTACAACACACATTTTTAAATTTAATACAAATTTTCTTATTAAATTTTAAAACACATTTCTTTAAAATTTTCAAATTATTCTTTGGAAAATTAATACAAAGTGTTTGAATGAAATTTCAAATAGTTTTGTTTGAAACTTCAAACAGTTTTGTTTGAAATTTCAAACAAATCTGTTTGAAATACTAAAACGATTTAAATATTTAAATGAAAAATCTAAACTGTTTATATTGTGTTTTGATATGTTACAATAAATGTAAATTAATTAAAAAAAAAGTTTTATTGGCATTTTTACGGAAATTCGACACTACGATTTGAACCCTTAGTCGTATATAGTGTTGTCTGTGTATAGTGTGTCTTGTATGGAGCCATCAACCTTGGGAGCTGCGCCTAGACGCGCTCGACCAAGGGAGGCTATGAAAATCTCTTGCAAAGTATCAGTAGTGAGAAACATGTGGACCATTCCCTTTTTTTGACTTCTTCTAAATTTCTAAAGATTCAATATCTTTAAAATTCTTCACCAACCGATTCTTGTATTCTTTACTTTTTTTCTCTTCACGTTTCTATTAAATTTATGATATGTATTAAGATGTTTAAGAAATATTTAAACAATACTTTATGAACAGCAGATTTTTTATGGAAAAATATTTTTCTATTTAATTTATCAGTTTTTAAATTTTAATCTGTACAAAATATCTAACTATATTAATTAATTATATTATATCATCCAAAATGTTTTATTCTCTTAACAAGTTTTGGCAAATTAAACTAATTAAACTGATTAAAAAAAATTTTAGTTATTTCAACATTTGAAAATGTATTTACTTATAAATAATGTTTTAAACTAATTTAGAGAATTATTAAACACATATGTTTTAAGCAATTTCGTATAAAAACTCAAAAAAATTTTAATTAAGTACTTTTCAATGAAAAAGTTGTAAATTTACTTACAATATTTTAAAACATATGTGTATTGAATTATTTTACACATAAATTTTTCAAACACTTTTTTATGAAAAGGTTGTAAATTTACATACTTTTCAAACTTATGTATTTGAAGTTAATCCATACAAAATTTTTGAAAATTTCAAACACTTTTGTTTGAAAATATTGTAAATTTACAAATTTTTCAAACATATGTATTTGAAGTTAATCCATACAAAAATTTTTGAAAATTTCTAACACTTTTGTTTGAAAATATTGTAAATTTACAAATCTTTCAAACATATGTATTTGAAGTTAATCCATACAAAAATTTTTGAAAATTTCAAACACTTCTGTTTGAAAATATTGTAAATTTACAAATCTTTCAAACACGCGTTTTTGAAATTATTTCATATACAAAATTTGTAAATTTTCAATCACTTTTTGTATTAAAGTATTGTAAATTTACAATCTTTTTTAACAGTGTAGGTTGGATTTAATGATTAGTTATTAGTTTCAATCGTCATTAACATTAAAACATTATAGGCTAATATGATTATTATGCATTGGCAATGACTTATAAAGCGCAAAAAATAAGAGTTCTTATTTTACTTCGGCCCTGAGTATTGGTCTATTTAGACGAAGTCGCTAGCTTATAGACTTGCTGCCTTGGAGCAATAGCCCGCTATAGTGGTCGAAGGGTGAATCCAGAGGTTTTATCTTTTTAGTATTATTGCACGATCGCTGCTACGGGCTTTCACCCCCTGGGGCTGGAAAAAAGACAGGAAGAAAGTATCCTAACCTCCTGCCACTTTGTAACTACTAGATCAACCCCTAAGAATTATTCCTATTACCATAGTGATGATTAAATTTTCTGTCAACGATTACCACGATTCAGAAACATCCAGATTATTTATGGAAGTGCCTGATAAAATTTGATTAAGTTAATGAGACGAAATTTACAATTTGATTAATATCATAACTTTGGGAAAAGAAAACTTTTTTTAAATTATAAAATTATTCTGATTAAAGTTTTCGAGCTTTTAAAATCTTTAGTAAGTTGACAATTGAGTTGCGCTTAAGAAGCATGCAAATGTCAACGACCAATAGTGTCAAGTATATGATCCGGTTAAATGTGACCCTTACTTATTTAACATCGTAGACTATTGGCATAACAGAAGCTGTAGCCTTAAACTGTAACTAATACTATGTTCACTGTTTGCGATCACGCGGTGGGGCTTCGATTTACCTCTCTGGAGAGGATGAAAATAAGGAGAGGGCGCCCCTCATTCTGTAACTGTGAGGTTTCATCTCTCGACTCAATCTGCATTTACTTAACCCCATTCGCTCAGCTGTGAATTCTCGAACTCACAATAAACAAATTAACACATACAACTACACATTGATGACTTTAAATTTGTATGTAGAATAGGAATAGAGAGTATATGTAGCTTTATTTATTTATTTTAACTTAATATAGAAATTTTATGCAGCTTCATTTATTTGTTTTAACATAATATTTTGATTGAAAGAATATTAGATAATCCTACTGGTGCAGTTGACTCGTTGTACAGCTGATATAAAATTTCTCTGAAATTGTTATTTATAGAAATGAGGGTTCAAATTGAAGAGTTTCACACAGTTCAAGTTCAAATCACAAAAGTTCAAGTAATTATGTTATAATAAATCTTATTTAAATGTATTAATAAAATAAAATAATAGTATACAATTAACCCAAGTAGAAAAGTTAACGTTAGTTAACGTTAGCTAATGCTACTAACATTGACTAACGTTAGGCTAAGGTTAATTTAACGACGTTTTTTGGTCAATAATGTCAGATTATAACGTTAGCCTAATGTTAATCTAACGTTAGTCTAATGTTAGTAGCATTAGCTAACGTTAACTAACGTTAACTTTTCCCTAGGAAGAACTATATCGTCGGAGCTACTTCATTCCCAGCAAACACGTTATATAAGTATTCTATAACAGTGAGGTCACAGTGTTATATAGAATATTTGTTCCTAACTATAGTTATAGATATGTGATATAACCTGATTGTAACAGAGTTCTAGAACATAGTTACAAGTTAGTTACAGAATAGTTCTGTATTATGCTTATGTCACAGTTCTATCATAATGTGATGTAAGAGTTATATAACTTTAATGTCACAAATTTTCTGTAACTGTTGTTCCAACCTTGTTCTATAACTGTGTAGGAACATTGTGTAACTGTTCTAAACATCTGAGAACATTTCTGTAACAACGTTACGTGTCAATTCTATAATACTAAACTCACAAATAACTAAAACTAACAACTGTCGTTGTAATCTAGTTCTGGAAATATGTCCGAACAATGTTAAACTCTTCTAATATTATATATATATATATATATATATATATATATATATATATATATATATATATATATATATAGAATTACAAATTTGGTGTAGCTCATATATAACTTTTAATATAATATAATTTAATTCATAATAATTTATAAAAAATACATATATAATAATTATTGACAACAAATTGCTTTCTTATTTCTATTATACTACTATTAGTAGCATTTTTTAATCTATCTTTAAATTTTCTTCATTTTTATTATTCTTCTGGTGACTATATTTAAACAATATTATTATGTATAAAAGTCTCATAAATGTTTGAATGGTGTAATGTAATCGAAGGGGTATTTACTTGCTCTCTAAATCTGAATATGTGAAAATTCACATATTTGTACGTTAGAAGTCGTCTTCCCGATCAATAAAAGCATATGCACTTATAATAAGTGAAATTTCACTCAGAATAAGTGAAAAATTCACTTATTTATAAGTGTATATGCACTTATTGATCGAGAGGACGATGACGGTCGCTATTGGCTAAAATTTCATGATGTCGGTCGCTGTTGGTTGAAAATATCATGGTGACGGTCGCGATTGGTTGAAATACGATGATGACGGTCGCTATTGGCTGAAAACCGATGATGACGGTCGCTATTGGTCAGAAATCCTAGCGGAGACGCTTGCTATTAGTGTATTTTCTTTGTTTACAAGAGCTTCAACAGTAGTTACAGTTTACAGTAGTTACAGTTTATTAACAGATTTTTACAGTATATAATACAGAAAAATAAAAGTGCAAAGTTAAGAACACGTTTTTTTCTCTCTTCAAAATTAAAAAAAAAATAAGACAAATAAAATTTTGTGATTAAAAATAAGGATAAGGAGGTCATTTTTAAAAAATTGTGTAAAATACTACTTTTTAATTATATAAAATAATTTTTCTTTTTTGTAATTAAGAATTGCAATTAATAAATTAACATCTTTCCCGTCTAAGTCACTAACATTATCTTCTTTTTCAACAATTAAACTTGTAAAGAAATTTAAATAACTTTCTAGAATCAGTTAAAAAATCCTTGAGCTCATCCTTAAGTTTGCCTTGTTTTATTAAAAAACTTAATATAATTTCAGAATAATACTTTACATGGTTTAATATTTTTTAAATGAATCTTAAACAAGTACCCAGTTTTTTATTATAAAGAAATTTATGTTGTCTTAAAAAAAGAATATTTTTTTTCAGTTCAAAATTACAGTGTTGAAGGTAATAAACAGGTGCCATAATAATAAGGTGCCAGTTTTAGAATCATGTTTTTGACTTATTTTAGAAGTAATTTTGATTACTGATTTTTAACTTTAAATTCTTAAAAATTGGTAAAAAATTAAAGCTTAAAGTGACCATCTGTATGTTCATTTTAAAGTATTTTTATAATAGTATTTAATGTTGAAATACTTAAATAAAACTAAAAATTACCTACTTAACTGACTAAAATATTTAAATTTCTTTAATTTATAAAAATTTTGTATTTTCTTATAATTATAATAATAAATTAATATAAATAATATAATAATAAAATAATAATAAAATAATATAATTTTTTAATTTCCAAATTTTTGAACTTTATTATAAAAATGTTTTTTGTGTAAAAAAATTAGGTAGGATAGTGTTGTATTACTATGAGTTAAAATGAGAAATTAAAAAAATTTTATATTGTAAATGTTTTAAAAAAGGCACAATTTTTGTTTTAGCTTGGTATTTTTTTAACCAGAAATGGCCAAGCATAGAAGTTAGGTTTCTATATAAAGTTCTGTCTTGTTCGGCTTTTTTATTTACATATTTACTTGTAAATTTTAATGTTAAATACTATCTTTAAAAAACATTAATTGTATTAAAATTAGTGGTGCATAACGATACGAGATGCTTGTCTGTTTTTTAAATTTTTCTTTATAATAACGAGAAGCTTTTAATAAGAGATTCTCGTAAATTTATTTGTTTTATAATTTTGTTCTTATTAGAATCCCGACGAACTTCTCGTTATATAATAATTTTGAATTGTTTTCACTGTTTTTTTACTGTCACAAATGCCCGAAGTTGAATTTTAACCATTAATTTTAAAAAATGGAGAATTCATCGATGATACTTTCGGAAGAAGAAGACGGCAATAACAATGAGAACACTGAGTATACAACTTTTCGAATATTAATTTTTTGTACAAAAATATAATTTACCTTATTCAACTAATAATTGAAATAACAATTATTCTTAAAAGCAGCGCTAATGTTCAAAAGGAAGTTTCGTTTCATTCGAAAAGGCGTAAATTAAATGGAAAACCTCTGCATATTTCTTTTGATTATTTCTATGATGATAAAAACATAAAATGGGGAAAGTGTAAGATTTGTATGCGTGAAAATCCGGAAAATACTAAGACGATTAAAATGACAGGGAATAATACAACAGGACTAAAACGTCATCTGAAAAAGTTTCACTTAAAGGAATTTAAGGAAACTTACCCTTTTGAAAATGATCTGGTAATTTAAAATATTTCGTATTATTTGAAATTATTGTATTAAATAATATAATTTTGCATTAAAATATTTTTAAAAAATTATTTTTTCCTTTCAATTTTTATTATTTTTTTTTGTCCTTTTAAAAGCGTTTTTTTAGTATAACCTTATTGAAAAAAATATTTATTAGTATCTGCAAAACATTTTTGAATATATATATTTCTTCTTTCTTATTAGCTTAATTTGTGTATTTGTTTCGTCAAATTTTGCATTGTTCAAAAATTATTTATCTTAACTAAAATTTAAAAAAATTTAATTAACTTTTCTTTAAAGTAGTAATTGGTAGAGTTTTTATTAAACTAGCTTAAGTTTTATAATAATAAAATTTGTTATTATTTCTTTTTTTATAATAACTATAATTTTTATACAAATATTGAATGGTCCTTTAATGAATTAAATATGCTTTAATAAGTCATCAATATATTCACAGATTTTCGAGCAAACAGTATTTAATGACAAACTAGTAGATTGGATGGCTCTAAAATACTTACCTTTCCACTTTTTTGATGATATTGAAACTCAAAATCTATTTCACTATTTGAATCCTAATGTGGAAATCCCTTTACGAAATAAAACTCAATCTTTGGTTCTTAATCGATTTGCGAAAATGCAGAAAACTGTAATGTCTCTGTTGCAAGAAAATTCTTCGAAAATTTCGTTCTCAGTAGATGGATGGTCTTCTATTGCGCATAAGGGATATAATGGCATTATGGCACATTTGATAGATAATGAATGGAAGCTTCATTCTCTTGAGATTGATTTTGTTCCTTCGAATGGTCAGCACACCGGCGAGAATATTGCCAATTTCTTCTTTGAAACGATTAATAAGTACAATATATCTGAGAAAATGCTTGGAATAACAGTAGATAATGCTTCTGTCAATACATCTTTCATGATTCAATTATCTCATCTAACCAACTTTGACTACAAAAATCAACACTTCCGTTGTTACTCGCATATCCTGAATATTGCAGTTCAATCGATGTTAAAAGTATTAGGTCTTGATTGCACCTCAAACGAAAGTGAAGAATTAGATGAAGAGAATGAAGAAAATTATGACATTGACGATGAAAACAACCAAGAAGATGATCTTGATGCAATTTTGGACAATGCCGAAGAAGATTCTGTTCTCTCTCCATTAGCGAAACTTCGAAAGATTTTTAAAATATTAAAGAGATCAGAGCAATGGACAAATAAATTAAAGAACTGTTGCGACGTATGTGGTATTGAGATGTTGTCTCCAAAAATTGACGTGGCTACAAGATGGAATTCTAGCTGTGATATGATAAATCGTGGGATTGATTTGGAAAAAGCTATAGACTTGTTGTGTAAAAACAATAAATCATTAAATGGCTTAATAATTTCTAATCACGAATGGACACTCTTGAAAGAAATTTTCAATCACTTGCGTCCTTTCAAGGCGTTATCGGTTATCTTCTGCGGAGAGAAGTACCCAACCCTCAATCTGGTTGTTGTTGGCTTTAATATGATTTTGGATAAAATGGAACACTCCATAAAAATTTTACAGAACAAAAGGAGAAATAGTATAGAAGATAACATTTTGGTAGCATTGCAAACAGGAATAGGAAAACTTGATAAACACTATCAAAAAAGCAATTGGATTTATTGCGCAGTTTTATTATTAGATCCCAGATTTAAATTAGAAACATTTGATATGACTGCGTGGGGTCAAGAAATGAAAAATGCTTCTCTTAGAACTTTCAAATCCATTTTCAAAAATCAATATTACACGTCTCAAGAAAAGGTAAAAATAAGATTATTGAAATATATTAAAAGTATTAATAAAAGTAAAACAAATTTTTAATATTTAAAATTAAGATAATATTTTGTTGAAGTTCCAAATCATATAATCACATTTTATTATTTTCAAATTTTGAATTTAACATTACTTTCAATATAGGAAATTACAAAAGCAGTCGATAATCCAGGCAGATCATCTCTGATTGACTTAAATGAAGATATAGATATATTTTCCTTGTACAGATCTGACGAATCAGGCACTTCTACTGCTACTACTTCATCCATGAAGTGGGAAGATGAATTAAATGCGTATTTTAATGAAGAAAGAGAAGTGAGAACAGTAAACGTTTTGCAATGGTGGAAGGATCACCAAAAACAGTTTCCGAATCTCTCTAGAATGGCAAGAGACTATCTTGCAATACCGGCGACATCAGTTTCCGTAGAAAGACTGTTTTCTAAAAGTTCATTGATTGTGCGAAAACATCGAAACAAACTAAATAACGAATCCATAAGATAATGTTTAATGGCCCTAAATTCATGGGTATCTTGCTCATTAATTAATAAAATTAAAGAACGGATGGAAAAGTAAAAAAAATGTTTGTTAGAAGTTTGGAATAAACTGCATTCCTATTTATGTGACATATTTGTAATTTTTATAATAGAGAAAGAAAATATTGTTTATAAAAACTTGTACAAATAAAACTTCGTAAAAATTCCTATAAATTATTTAAATTATGAATGTTAATTATATACTACAATAAAACAATTATAAAGACACCTGATGAACCGTTTTAATATTATGATTAAAATTTCAAATAACGATAACAGATTACTAAATTTTTTTTATCATCCACGTATTATAACAATTAAAAAAATCTATTTTGAAAAAATGAATTTTATACTTTTCAGCTCCATTCTTTTAATTATTACTTTCTTATATATGTATTGTTTTACCAAAAATTTTAAACTCTATTCTTTCATTTTTTTACGTTTCCTGACGAATATTTTAATAACTGGAATTTTTGAAGATTTATTTTTTATTAATTTTCAATATTTTATGTCCATTAAAAAGACACTTCAAATGGCATCGAATAAGCAATTTTTTAAACTTTATACGGTCTACAATTAAAAAGTTATTGACATTTGAAAAATTATAAATTTGGAAAAAGATATTTTTTTAATTAACATTGCAGAGGTTCATTATATTTAAATAATCTCATTTTGAAATAATAATTACTTTCTACTATGATAGTTAAAAAAATTACAAACTTAAATTTAATAAACTCTCTCAAGAAGGTTAGAAAGGTATATTCGTATATGTATGAATGCATGCGCTATTGTCAAAATGAAACAAAATTTGCTCGATCAATTTTCTAAAATAATGTATTCTCGTTAGAACGATATAAAATAATGCAAGTATTTCTGTAACAAAAAACGAGCAGCTTTGCTGTCAAAGTATATTTATCGTAATTTTGATCGTTATGCATCACTAATTAAAATAAACTAAATGCATATTTCAGCTTTATCCAAAGAACATAAACACGTGTAAAGTATTTCTAAATTATATTCATTTTATTAAAACAAGCCCGTGTGGAAATCTTCCCAAGTTTTCCCAACTTTTAGTTGGGCGCCAATTGGGGCCCAGGTGGGCGTCCCATTTTAAAATAATGAAACAAATTAGAAAATAAGAAATATGTTATTTTCACGTAAATAATTAAATAGAGAAAAAAATAACATTTTTAAACTATTCTTACTGTTTAATTTCATTATCTATTCGAATTAAAGGCAAAACAGTATACGTGTATTGTAATTGGATTTATGTAGGGACTGTCCATATTTGGGACGAACTTGGGAATATCAGCCAAAGCCCATCTTTTCCGCAAATGAACTTAAAATGGTTAAATACGTCAGCTATACTCTTATATGAAAATAAATAAATAATTACTGAATAAATTACTGAGGACGAATTATTGGATTAATTACTGGATTTATTATTAGATATGTTACTGGATTAATTACTGAAAATCCTGTAGTTATTTAGCGTTAAGCACTAATGCGCCTGCGTCGATTTACCCAGCTGTTGACTGTCATGGCGTAGTAGGGTAGCGTCCTTAGATCAAACAGCGTGGGTTTGTGGTGTGTTGTCCTGTTTTTATAATTTTAAATGTTTATTGTAGTTTAATTTCCATATTTTTGTAAATATTTTGGTTTTGTTTTTCTGTGCCTTATATGTGTTCCCTGTCGGATTTCAGAACCAAAAGTGGAATTTTGGAACGATCATGGTTTTTTGCCCAGAGACTTGTTAGCCAATATTGTGACAGTTATATTGAGTCTTAGAGATTTCATTCAAGATTCTCATTTGCTTCCAAAATGAACAATTAATATTAAATATTTTACTATTACTATTGTATAAATAAAAAATAATATATTGAATTTATTGATCCTGGCATTAATCCTTTTCAATTTTTATTTTTTCGTCCTTAACGTGAAAAAACTACTGGATTCACAATAATTCATCCAATAATTAATTCAGTAATGAATCTAGTAAGTTTTGTTATTATTATTTTATTTACAATTTTTTTTAATTTAATAAAGAAAATTATGCAAGAGCATATTTTTTTATATCTTAGAAATATAATTTACTTTGTAGAATTATAGGATAAAAATGACAGTGACTGTGATAAAAGTGAGTAAAAAAATTAAAATTATCAATAAATTGAATATTTATTGGAAATTTTAATGGCAATCCACAAGATTACCCAATTTGGGTTCAGATAGATTTTCCAAATTGGGTCCAACTAGATTTCCCAAATTGGGAATAAGTTGGTAAAATAGGTTCAAGCCAATTCATAACCCAAATTGGGATAAGATGGGCTTCCCAATTGGGCCCCACCTTGAACATGGGAAAACCCAATGGGCGTCAGTTTGGGCCCAGTCGCCTTTTCCACACGGGAGACAAACTCAAGTATCTTTTTAATGATTTTAGAAAGTTAGTTGAATTTTACTTTTAAGTTTAATTTTTAAATAATTATATTGAGTTTTAGTGCCTTAGACGGGAAAAATGTTAATAGGGGAGACTGGGGCGAAAAGTTAAATTGTGAAAACAGTTAAAATTCATTATCTTTCGAACGGAAATAGTTAGAGCATTGCAATTTTAATTATAGAAGGGTGTTATCACCCTAAATAAATGTCTAGAGTTATGTGACATTCTGCTAATTTTTGTGGTGTCCATATTTAAATTTTTTTCACCCTATTTTTGAAAATTTTTTCGTAAAAGAAAATATTAACTTTTAAGTATATTTTTTGCATTTATTCTCACCGAGATTTTTTTACTTCATTATTTAGGTCCCCTGAAGAGATACCTAAAGGTATTTGCTAAATATCTTTAGTCAGATTTTTTATATTTGTTGTTAAAGCCAAAAACGCACCCTGGGGCGAAAAGTTAAATGTATTTTTACATGTTGTTAAAATTTTTTTTTTCGTTTTTTTGGGCTTATTTGTTTAAAAATGATTTATTTGACATTACCCAGTGTGCACGTACTATAACTGTTCTGAACCAAAAAAAGAACAGTGTTCTAGAATAAGTGTTACAATTTTATTATAGAACAGTTCTAGAGCTTTGTTCTAAATTTGTTCTGGAACAGTTGTTCTGTATCTGTTCTATAACAGACATGTAAAATTTGTTCTAAATTAGTTATAGAATTTTGAAGTAACATTGTTCCTGCAGTGCTCTAGAACACTGTTACAAAAATTTAATATAACTGTTCTTTCACTATAAACTCGTGTTTATTTTCACTTCACGGAAAGATATTATTAAATTTTATAAAAGTATTTTACAAGTGTAGGACAAAATTCGACAAAGGAAAATTTTGCTATTAACAAAAATAACACAGTAAATCTTAATTTAAGATCGGTCTTAAATTCAGCACTGTCTGCTATAATGTTAAAGAATACACGGAAAAAAAAGTACGTGAATTTTTCATTGACTCGGTACTTGACTTTTGGATACGACACAAAATACTAAAAACAGTCTAGTACTTTTGCATGAGAGTTTCAAAAGCAGTCAATGAAAATTTCTAGTACCTTGCTTGAGAATTTCATTGACTTTCAAAAAAACTGTAAAATAAAAAAAATAATTTCCACTTGTTTACACAGTTTTTCTGAAATTCACTCATTCATTCACATATTTGGATAATTAATCACACAAACAAAGAACAATTATTGTATCACTTTTCGACGTTCGTCAACACTTATGAACTAACCTATAACACACACATATATTCGCGTATAACTTAAATATAAACACACACTTAACACTTAAAAGTACGTATCGAATTGTTCTTATATACCACATGGTGAAATTTTTCACGACTTCTGAGACATGCTATTTCACTGAAAACTGAGACTTATATAACATTCTGTTTTGTGAGAAACACAAAACAAAAAATATTTTTTTGAAAGTCAATTCTTGAAGACAAATATATATTAACATTATTTGTTTTTCATAAAATAATAGTATATTCACATCTGAAATTAACACAAACGGAAACAGACGATCAGCTGTCATTTACCTTGGGTAGAAACGCGCAACGCACACTGCGCATGCTCTACAGAATTTTCAAGCGCAGTCAACTAATCTTTCACGTACTTTATAAAACTGAACAAATGACTTTTCGTTAAAATTTAAAAAACACTGTTGCCCATACTAATACTAGAATAATTCTAGGACTTTCTTATATTTTCTAATAAAAAGTATATGGAACAGCCTTGTATTTTGTGTCCTATCCAAAAGTCAAGCACTTTCAAGGAAGGATTCACGTACTTTTTTTTCCGTGTACAAAAATGTTGTATCTTAATTTAAGGCTGCTTTCCTGCTTTAAAATAAGACTTTCTTTTTACTGTGAAACTTTAACAAAACGTACCTATATAAAATTTAGTAAAGTTATATTAAAATTTGTTAAAAGTTTTCGATATTTGATATAACTTTACTAAATATAGTATAATTTTGATTAAAGTTTAATACTTCTAATATAATAACTAATATAATAACTTTCTTTCCGCGTAGAGTGCAGCCGCGTTTTTGCATGAATTACAAAAAATCTTTTGAATTTAGATACTTAGAAAGACTCGTATCGATGATTTGTGAAAAATTAAATAATTTTTCACTGTCAGCTTGCATAAATTTTCAAGATTTTTAAAAACATTATTCACCAACAATAACATCAAATATTTAATTAATTTATTATCAATTATTAATTAATAAGTATATCATAAAAATACAATAATAAATTATTATTATTAACTAATTAATTAAAATTTGTTATTATTTGTAGCATAATTATATATTATTATTTGTAATAAAAAAATTTATATATATATATATATAAAATATATATATTAAAAATAAATAATTTAATATATATATATATATATATATATATATATATATATATATATATATATATATATATATATATATATATATATATGGGGCTCAAAGAAAAAGTGGTATAAAATAACAGTGCGAGCAAAAGTGAGTTAACTTTTCTGACGGGTAAGAATGGGCCAGATGAATGCTGCGAGGAAAAACAGAATTTCTTTCGAGCGCGAGCAAAAGCGGGCTAAATGGCTATCCCATTTTTGCTCTTAGGCAAAAGTTGATCCGCTTTTGCTCGCACCGTGAAGTGACAATTTGACAATTTGACGTTTTATTCCTTTTCGTTTAATTTACTTATATTTAATTGTTTTAATGCGTGAATAATAGGTAATAATAATTATAAATTATTATTTTATTTTTTTATTATATATTATATATATTTATTATATATTATATTATTATTATATTATATATATTATATATTAATTATATATATATATATATATATATATATATATATATATATATATATATATATATATATATATATATATTATATTTTTATTATATTATTTTTATTTAATAATTATAAATTATTATTTTGTTAATATTACGTTTGATTCCATTTCGTTTATTTTACTTTTAATTAATTGTTTCAATGTGTAAATAATAAAATAAGAATAAATAATAAAAATAATAATAATAATGTGTGAATATTGATAGAATATTCCTTTAAAGTGAACAGAATATTTCTTCCAAAACTTATTTTTAATATTTTGTTGTTGTTGAAAAATTTGTTAGTTACATTAAAAATATGATCATGTTATTTATTTATTTATTTATATGTAGGTAAATAATTTCCTAATATTTTTCAAGTTTTTAACATGCTAAATTGCTTTTGCATCTCAAAAATATTTTTATTAAAAACTACGTGTGAAAACAAAACTTTTCATTATAAAAACGTCCAATTTGATCAATTTTTGATCGAGTAAAAAGCATTTAAAAAAAAATTTACGTAAAAAACGTCATTTTTCATAAATCTGCATCTCCTGAACCGCTTTATGAAAAAATTTGAAAAAATTCAAGATAGCTCATTTCAAAGAGTAGGGGAGAGTGGGGCAAACCGGACCCCCTAACGGTTTTTTGACTCTTGTGACTAAACGAATCAACCGATTTCATTTTTCGATGGCTTGTTTGAAAGATCATTTAATTGCGCAACTTTTTCCCAGAGACACCTATACTTTATCTTTTATTGTATAGTTCACTGAAAAAAAATTTCTGGTTAGGGTATATTTAACACGATATTCTAGTTAAAACAACCAGAATTCTGGTTAAATTAACTAGAATTCTGGTTAACCTAACCAGAAAAATTCTAGTTAGGGCATATTTAACACGAAATTCTAGTTAAAAACAGGTTTTCTGGTAATTCCAACCAGAACTTTTTTTTCAGTGTTGCTGTGTTAACTTCAAAAAATTTTGCAAACTCAGAATTTCCTTAAGAAAAAATTCGTAAAAGTGTAGAAAAAAACTAAAAAAAAAACTTTTGCTTCCTTCGTTGCACAAACGCAAGCTAAAACTGTCAGATTGAAAAAATAAGGTATACTAAACATGGTTGTTTTAAATTTGTTAACAACACTTTTTCCAATTTCGCCATTTCGGAAATATTGAGGGGGGTCTGGTTTACCCACCGGTCCGGTTTGCCCCACTCTCCCCTACTAAAAGAAAGAAAATGTTTAAAAAAAATTTAAGATGCAAAAGCAAAATAATTTCCGATTTGGCCTGGAATGCCCCATAAACACTACCGTCCAAAAGTATCAGGACGATTACATTTGACTCTATGAAAAAACATGCCATCACTTTTTCAATCATATCGCGGAAATAAAAAGAGGTACAAAAAAAACTTAAATACGGTTAGAAAGCTGATTAAATTCTGCGTAAAATAAGTTGTCTTTGAAGTCATTTCGTTAATTATTTTTTAAGTTGTAGAGTGAGAAAAAAATAAAAAAAATAATTAAATTTTCTCATTTTTGTCTCTTGACTTCAACTTTTTCAAAAATCTAGAAAAATTTAGATAAAATTTTTCTAAAAACACATAAATCTTCGTTAGAATTTCAGCTTTAAAATAAGCCTTCGAAAATTAAAAAAGGTTAATCCGTCTTCGATATATCATTAAACATGGGAAGCCGTGTTTCAACCGATTGGTGCATTGGATTGGGGTACAAAAGTTCCAAAACGGAAGTTCCAATCGAAAAATTCCAAGAAAAAAGTTCCAAAATGAAAAGATCCAAAATTTATTTTTCCAAAGTACAAAAGTTCCAAAGTCCAAAATGTCCAAAATATAAATTTACCAAAGTGTGAAATTTCCAAAATAAAAAGTGTTGAATTGTTAAATAAGTGAAAAGTATTGGAGTTGTTTAAAAAAATAAGGCATCTCCAATATTTCACATTATTTTTTCTATCTGAATGCTTGTAATACAGAAATCCTTCGATATGTAAATAATTTTTTTCCGACTTGTATTAATTCTACCATAATTAAAATTTACAATTTAATATAATTTCACTGTTCACTATTTTATAGTTTAAATAAAATTTTAAATTAAAATAAAATTTTTAATTTTACTAATTTACAATTTAATTAATATAATTTCACTGTTCACTATTTTATAGTTTAAATAAAATTTTAAATTAAAATAAAATTTTTAATTTTACTAATTTACAATTTAATTAATATAATTTCACTGTTCACTATTTTATAGTTTAAATAAAATTTCTAATTTTACTAATTTACAATTTAATATAATTTCACTGTTTACTATTTTTAAATTTGAAAAAAAATTTAATTTCACAACATAATTTTGGAATGAGCACACGTTGAATGAAATTTTTGATTTGAAATTTAAAAAATAAAAAAAAACAATGTTTGGAAAAAACGACTATTGGAAAAATAATACTTTGGTAAAAATGGCCTTTGGAAAAATAATACTTTGGAAAAAATATCATTTGGGAAAATAATAATTTGGATCCTTCGGAATTGGAACTTCTGTTTTGGAACTTTTGACTCCATACCGTGCATTGAAATTCAACTGTGACGACTCGATTCTCGCTTCGCGCGGCAGCGAATGAGAGGAAACAGGGACGAATTTTTGCTGGAGAATAATAAATAATGATGTTTCACGAGTAATATAAAGAAACTCAAAAGTTCATCGTTACCCCCCCACCCCCGCATAAATTCGTTCTTGTTTTCTCTCTCATTCGCTGTCGCGCGAAGCCACAATCGAGTAGTCACAGTTGAATTTCAATGCACCAATCGGTCGAAACACGGCTTTACATTCTTAATGATATATCAAAGACGGATTAACCATTTTTAATTTTTAAAGGCTTATTTTAAAGCTGAAATTCTATTGAAGATTTATGTTTTTTTAGAAAAATTTTATCTAAATTTTTCTAGATTTTTGAAAAAGTTGAAGTCAAGAGACAAAAATGAGAAAATTTAATTATTTTTTTTATTTTTTCTCACTCTACAACTTAAAAAATAATTAACGAAATGACTTCAAAGACAACTTATTTTACGCAGAATTTAATCAGCTTTCTTAACGTATGTAAGTTTTTTTTGTACCTTCTTTTATTTCCGAGATATGATTGAAAAAGTGATGGCATGTTTTTTCATAGAGTCGAATGTAATCGTCCTGATACTTTTGGACGGTAGTGTATAGTTATTTTTTTATTAAGTATGTTACATTTCAATTTATAATTTTAGCACTGCACATAACGGTCCCACAATTCAAAAGGAAGTTGAAGTAAAATCACTTCCAAGCTTACGTGGCTATGCGGTATGCGTATTCGACTTGTGTCCTCTAGGTCTATGTTTCGATCCCCCGTGCGTGCGAAATTTTTCATTCTTAGTTTTAAGTGTTCTGTGTATAATTCTGAATATTGTTACATAAAGTATAAGTTTAAATAATTATTAACAATGATAATAATAATTTACTCATTAATTTAAATAAATAAGATAGTCTGTTTAAATTATTAAGGAAAATAAGAAAAATATTTTTTAAAAACTTATTGCAAAAAAAAGATATTCTATTAATTATTCATATTTTTATTCATACTCATAAACATTTATTTGTTCTATGCAACTATTAAATTTCTGCTTGGGTATTATTTATGATAAATCGTTTTTGTTATAGAATTGTTATATATTTGTTCTAAAACAATGTTCTAGTTTTGTTCTAGAATTGTTACAGACTTTGGTTCCTATTTTGTGCCTCCAGGAAGACAACATTTTGATCTGCCTGTTCCTCACCAGTTACAGAACTTGTTCTTTTTGTTCTAAAATAGTTATAGAATTATTCTGTAACTTTGCACACTGGGTAGGGAAGCTTTTGTTCAATAAACACAGATCTTTTATTAACTAAATTACTTGTTTATGAATAAACAAGTAATAAACACCTTGGCATGTCCAAGGTGTAAAATGTAAACAAACCAAAAGGTAAACAAACCAAGAACTAAAATTGCACTTTTGTAATAGCCATTTTTCCTACAAAAATTAATATTTTTACACTTTCTTTACGAAAATGGAAAATTAGAGTATCAAAGTTTCCAATAAAATTGTTTTTGACTATGAGCAATAAAAAGCAATTAGTAAAATAACTAATTAAAGTGACCTGCAAAATGGCATTTTTGACGCGTCGCGAAAATAAAACTGTTTGACTATATCAACCGCACGGATGATGAAGAAGTCTTATGTCAGCGATTGGACCTTCAACATGTGGAAAGGGAAATTTTTCCCTTTCCTTGTTAAAATTACAAGAGAAAGAGTAAAAACTTCTTCATCGTCCGTGCGGTTAATATAGTCAAACACTTTAATTTTTCGCGACGTGAACTCTTTTGCTCTCTGCGCGTGCGCAGACCGTACCAAGGTCACAATGATATCACCATGCGAAAATGCACATTTTGTTTTCGACTATAACTTTGTTGTTTTCTCATGCTTTTAGCTATGCTAGGTATAGTTACTAAATTCAATACTTTAGTTCACCATTTCCATAAAGAAAATGTGAATTTATATTTATGCAAATGAGATGGTCGGAAAAATGCTGAATTTGGTTACTAAACTTTGAATAACTGAAAAAATGAGAAAATCACTGAGTTTTAGTCAAAAACAAAATGTGCCTTTTTGCATGGCAATGTCATTGCGACCTTGGCACGGTCTGCGCACGCGCAGCGAGCAACAGAGTTCACGTCGCTAAAAATTAAACTGTTTGACTATATCAACCGCACGGACGATGAAGATGTTTTTACCCTTTCTCTTGTAATTTCAAGGAGGAAAGGGAAAAATTTCCCCTTCCACATGTTGAAGGTCCAATCGCTGACACAAGACTTCTTCATCATCCGTGCGGTTGATATACTCAAACAGTTTATTTTTCGCGACGCGTCAAAAATGCTATTTTACAGGTAATTTTAATTAGTTATTTTACTAATTGCTTTTTATTGCTTATAGTCAAAAATGATTTTATTGAACACTTTATTAACACTCTAATTTTCCATTTTTGTAAAGAATGTGAAAAAATATTAATTTTTGTGGGAGAAATGGCTGTTACAAAATTGCGATTTTTGTGTTTGGTTTGTTTACCTTTTGGTTTGTTTACATTTCACAACTTGGACATGCCCTTAAGTATATCAGAAAATAGTTTTAGTAGGCTAGAAATAGAATTTAACATTTCGCCCCAGTCTCCCCTACATTTCCCAGATAGTGTACGGGTCATTTCATTTAAAAGGTAAAATATAGTCTGCAGGAAAGTTAAAATGTAAATTTTCGATTTTTTATTTGTAATCAAGTTTTCTATATTATTTAATGTTCTAAAAAATCGAAAGGGATAGTGGTTATAACATTAGACGTAAATTTTTTTTTGAATGGCAGACAGCTTTTTGGCAGAATATGATCACGATTGTTTGGTTTTCGTTCAACTTTATTTTTTTTAAATTAACTTTTTTCTTTTTTGTGTAAATGTTAAGATGCGTTTATATAAATAAATATTAATTTTATTGCGTGGACAACAAACTTTTTTTGTTTTTATACAAAAAATGAGAGAAGATTGGTTACGGTACTTCGGGACAGTAGGGGACATTTAAAAAAGAAACAGTATATAAAAAAGAACAAATATTATATTAAGAATATCTATACTATATTCATATAAATAACTTCTTATCATATAAAACCAAATTCCTGTTTTTTATACATTGAATTTAAAAACTCTTACCCACATAATAGGAATAAAGCTGTTATACGGACAGTAGGGGACATTTAATACACGGGGACAGTAGGGGACATTTTTCTCTTTTCTTGATTCACAACATAAGTATGTTATTTAGAAAGCAATGGAAGCTGTCAGATTTCTTAAGGAATTGAAACTTTTTGCTAATAATTGACTTATAAGAGATATAAAGTATTTAGTTACCATTTTACAGACGGGACAGAGTGGACAACTATGTTACAACCGTTAATCATTTATTTTTTCTGCTCCACTATATAATTTGTAGGATAGATACCATAACATTTTAACTGCTTTGATGGGTTGAGGTTATTCATTTATTATTGTAGCATCTGTAAAACAGTGAGTGTAAGCGCGTAACCTATTCGTAGTTAGTGTGCAAAAATGAATTCATTTTGGCAGAATATAAAATATGAAAATAAGTGACATGTTTTTAATCATTTCTTAAAATGATATTCTTGAATTTTATATGAAGTAATTAATGAATTTTAAAATATAAGATTTAGAGATTATAAAGAATTTTTGTTTAAATCTAATACAAAAGAATGAATATATATTAATTATTAGAGGCAATGTAGTGCAAGTGCCTCGAGGACAGGGACAGTAGGGGACATTTAGTCTGCTTTTTAGCCTGTCATTTCGTTTTAAAGCCCCTCAAAGTTCTTCTATAAGTTAATAAAAAATTAGAGTATGTTAGATATTAATCAAACAAACCAAACAATATTCATTTGCTAGCTAAAAACTTTTTTTTGACCAAGGGACACAGATTTTACATTTTAAATGAAATGAGCCGTACAATTAATTAAAATTGATTTAATAAATGGTAATAAATCATTTATCAGAGAATAATTTATTCCCAACAAAAACATATTTGATGTTTTAATATAATGGGTCATAATAAGTGAAACAATTTCAAAAAAATTTTTATTATTAAAGTAATTTGGTGTTCAAGTTCTGGATCATTTTATTTTCATGTTATTATTACTTTGAAACAAATAATGATAATAAAGTAATTTCTTTTAAATAAAGCTTAATGTCTATACTTTAATGATAAAATAAAAAGATTGTTAAAAATTTAAAATTGTTATTAACAATTCTTATAAACAATTGCAAATTCAAGAATGTTCTTAATATTTTGGGAAAATTAAAGTACCATGTATTGATGTGCAAAACTCCAAGTATAAATTTAAAAAAAATTTTCACCTGTATTTTGGCAGAAAAATCTACACAATTTCTATAATATAGAAGGTTACTGATTTTTCTTTCTTTAAATTAATCCTTGGAGTTTTGCCATAATTTTTCAAGTGGCCGGTTTCATTTATTTTGGCCCTAATATAAGTAAAAATATTATAAACTGATGGAAAATATCTGTAGCGTTTTTACTTTGTAATTTCCATATTATGAACACAATTAGTTTTGTAATATATGTGACGCTTCACGAGAAAAGGGACCTTATGACAAGTGTAAATAAGGTCCCTTTTCTCGTGGAGCGTCACATATATATTAATATATATATATTGTATTGTATATATTATATTATATTATTGTATATATATATATATATATATATATATATATATATATATATATATATATATATATATATATATATATATATATATATATATATATATATATATATATATATATATATATATATATATATTATTTCAATACTAAATATAAGAAAAACTCTAATAAAAATATAATATACACTACCAGTTAAAATTTAGAGACTATACCCATTTTCAGGAGAATGAAAAACATTTTAAAATGTACCCAGTAAACAAAATTCGATAGGGGAGACCGCGACCGGGGTTACTTGGCGCACTCGAGTTTTTTCAAAAATTTTGAGTTGAATAATTTTTTCTCTCCACTCAAGTTCAAGTACTTAATAAACTCTAAGTTTGTACAAAGTTTCATTTTTATTAATTAATTATTGTGGAGTATAGATTAAAATAATTGATTTTGGTACTCGAAAGTAAATTTTTGACCTCATTTTTTTGTTATATATCTTTTTAGGAAATGATTTAAAATAAAGCTCAAATATCAAGTTTTGAGCTGTGACTATTTGTTTTCTAGGGACAATAAAGAATCTTTGATTTTTATTAATGTTATGAATAAAAACTTTATAAATATATAAAAAGTACCTCCGGGGTTACTTGGCGCGGTTTGGCTGGGGTTACCGCTGGTTTAGTTATATACCATAACAGATCTCAAATGTTAAAATTTTATAAATTTTTATTTCTTTATTAAAAATATAATTATTCTGTTTAAAAATTTTAGTAAAGGGTGCGTTTTTTAAAAATTCACAGCATATATTTTATAAAAGTTTTCTATAATTTTACGATTACACAAAAAATGTTCTTAATTGTAATTAAATATGATCCTTTTTTAAATTTTTTTATTGTAAAATGACAGTAAAAAACTTATTTTACTATATCTTATATAGTTTCAACTTTAAATCGTATAATTTAATTAATTTCAGTCATGCGCCAGGCAACTCCGGGTGGTGCGCCAAGCAACCCCGGTCCGGGGTTGCTTGGCGCACTTTACATAGCTTTGAATAAAGTGGTATAAAAAAAACTATCAAATAGATTGCAATTTTTTTGTTTTAAATTGAAGCTGAGATGTTACAGTAAGTTTTGCGTGCAATAGGTATTTAAAAAAAGCAAAAATGTTTTAGTTAAACAACAAAGAGTAAAAAGTGCGCCAAGTAACCCCGGTCTCCCCTACACGGACCGCGGAGTTCGTATACAAGCTCGATAGCTCGTATGAGAAATATGAGAAAACTCTCATACGAGCCTTTTCCGTAATGAGAAGTGTATAGATGCTTGTATACGAGGTGACTTTAAAAGAATTTTTCTTAATATAACACTATTTTAAAGTAAATGTAGATAATAGAAATGAATTTTCTTAAATTTATAAGGGAAATAAAGTTTTTTAAAAAAAAGGATAATTTTATTTAAAAAATTTATTCACACTGAAAAAAGGTTAGAATTTGATAATTTCTTGTTACTCTAACTAACCGACATTAGATATTTCTCGTATAGGGTAAGCAGATTTTGTATTAAATTTAATTATTTTATATAAGAACATTTATGTGATAAATAAATAATAATATATTATTAATTAGTAATAAAAAAACTTATTTATTCTACCGCCAATACAAAATCGTGCTTACCGCATCCGAGAAATATCTAATGTCGGTAAGTTAGAGTAACAAGGAATTATCAAATTCTAACCTTTTTTCAGTGTGAATAAATTTTTTGAACAAAATTATTCTTTTTTTCTTAAAACTTTATTTCCCTTATGAATTTAGCTTTGTTTTAGATCAGATAATTCATTTCTATTCTTGTCAAATTATAGGTTGTTTAATTTTTGCGTAGATTTTTATTGTGTGGGAAAGAATTGGCAAAAATAAACCGATCGATACTTTCCTTCGCTGATCGAATACCCTCAAGGTAGTATGTGTACGGGTGTGTGTGTACGCGAGCCGAGGAGGGGACGTCGACCAACCAGAGCGCTCTACCCCCACTTGTATTATCCCCGCCCGACCGAGCGAGTGAGCTCGAGACCGCTGACTGTCGAGACACTATTCACCGAGCTACCGACCAGAGCACACCTTGCTCAGTACCGCACCACAACTCGGAAATTTTTTGTGATTAATGAAAATAAAAAATTCAGTGTTTTATAAATTGTAATTAATTTTTGTTGCCTGTGTTCCCTTAATTAAAATTCACTTTTATTTTTATCTTTGCAAGAATTTCTTTCGGTGGAGAAAACCAAGCAATATTTTAATTTTTTTTTATTGAGATTTGTCAAGATACCGCCACGGGTGTCTGACAAATCTTCGAGTTCCCGTCACTTCGTAATTTGCTTCAAAGAAATCGAAATTCGCTGATATCCTCACTCTCACCACAAGTTTTCTCGAGATACCTTTTTGGGGATCTGAGGAAAACGAACTTCTTTTCCCTCCCTAATACCTCTCGATTTTTCTTTTTTATGATCGCTCCTCGGGATAAGAAAAAAAAATATCGAACAATTGTTTCTTTAAGATCCTATTATCAGGGATCTATACGTCTTCTAAGATTCCTTTCAGGGATCTGGAAAATTCCTGACCTCTTTTTCCCGACTTTTTCTATGATCCTTATACGGGGTCAAGGAATTGTTCCATTTCTAATAATCGTTTCTCAGGACTCCTCCTAGGGATCCGAGGATACGGCTCTCCTTCGGTCAATTTTTTATTGTCCGTTAATATTTTTCCTTTTACCATTTTTTTTCTGTTACTGGGGATTTATCCTATTCTACTTCATTTGCATTCGAGGTCATCGTTGTGCCCGTTTGGCAGAGGGATCAAGAGGAGTTCAAGGATAAGGGAAATTCGTTTGAGAAATTAAATCCAAATTTCTTTAACAAATTTGGCGCCCAACGTGAGGCTTTTTTTTCTTACAAAAGAAAAAAATTTTCAAAGATCGGACAATCTTTGCGAACTTTGGAGAAAATAAATTTCTAATTTCTCCCCCCTTTGAGAGTCTTTACCGAGTTCACTTCTAGAAACAATACCATATTATCGACCTTGTAAAATGTGGAAATCACCATTGAACCTTTCAATAATCGAACAGCAAAACTCAGCATATTCTAATATTGCATATTCTAACCGAGCATTAGTGGATACTCGGGGAATTTTCCGTTCTTGTCAAATTCAATAGCGAATCCAACTACACGATCACCGATTATGAGTACCATTCAGGCACCAACTTATAGTTCAACTCAAATGAGAGGAGTCCCGTTTACCGGGATGCCGAACATCAGCAACGCTTCCACATTCGGACCTGCTATCCCTGGACCAAGTGGACTTCAACAAATTAACGCCTCATTAGTGAACACTGCTGCAGGGCAACAACAAGTTTTCGGGAACTCACAATGTTTGCCTCCAGGCGTACGAAATGAGAGTGTAACCGCAGTAAATGGATTGTCTTCAGGAGTGAATTTGGGAATACCTTCACAGTATGCTGTCAATCAACCTCCGCAGGACTGGACTCATCATTATAATTTAAATCACGGATCAATAATAAACCCTCCTATTACGACAATTTACAATCCTGGTCCTTTAAGATCCGAAAATTATCTTGCTGGAAACCAACAAAATTATCCTAATCCCACTCTGGAAGGCGGACAACCTTTACCTCAAGGTTTTCAACCCGCGTACGATCAATCTAATCAACCTTGGAACAACTTTCACCCCCAAGCGGGGCAACCACTAAATGGAACGGCACCGGTGGATTTGAATGGTTTTCGAGATTTTCTGCAAACAATTCCTCGAACACATCCATGTCCAGAATTCTGGGGTAAGGATCACGAGAGTCCCACGGCGTTTTTGAGGAATATGGAACATTATTTCATCACAACGAGAATTCCAGATGCCCATCGAACTACTATAGCGGCAGCAGCCTTGAAGGGAAACGCTTCAAGCTGGTGGAGCGATTATCGAGGGCTCGACTTTACTTGGGACCAGTTTCGGATCCTCTTGAGCAGGCAGTACGATTCACCCACGGTGAAAGGTAGATTTCAGGCTCAACTCTATTCCGAGCGTCAAAGCGAAAAGGAATCGGTCGGTGTATTTCTACACAGGAAGGGTTTATTGTATAGGCGCTTACACCCCCAGGACGATGAATATAATCTGGTCATTGCTTTGCTGGAATTGATCCGTCCCACGATCAGACAAGCAATTCGATCGTCTGCTCCTCGAACGTTCGACGAACTTTTATCCAGGGCCGTCGAATCAGAACACGATGAAAAAGATTTGAAAAAATTTGCTCTCAAGAAAGAAGAGATAAAGCCTACACTTAAGGCGGAAGCTGTCCCGAAAGGACCACGTTGTTGGTACTGGCCAGCGTACCATCTCCATAAGGATTGTGACGTCTATAAAAAAGTACTTGCCGAGAAAACCCATAAACCTGAGACAACACCGGAAAACTGGAGAAGGGCGGTGGTACCGACAACCACCGCCCCCACGACGCATTAAGAACTCAAGATACGTTCGAGCAATCACGTTCCGCCCGAGTTAGTGTCATCGTGGGGAAAACCGAACACCCACTCATGCCTCGGATGAGGTGTAAATTAAATGAAATTGCTATTTTTGGCCTAATTGATACCGCTGCCACAGTGAATTTTGTTCAAAAGTCAATTCTATCCGAAGATCAACAAAAATCCATTCGTCCTCACTCCATGGATGTGGAGTTGGCTGTCCCCGGTACTATTCTTAAGGTACAAGGAGAGATTGAAGTCCAAGTAACAATTGGTCAACGACTGATGGAATTGATTTGCTTAGTCAGCGAGGAGCTCAGAGAATCCCTAATTTTTGGACTCCCTTGGATTCATAAGCATAAAGTGGTGATGGATATACCAAACGGCATACTTTATGCCGGAATTAGGGAACGCTTTCCCTTATACCTAATAATGGCCAGTAAAGAAAGACCAGCATTGACATTTTCAAATGTTGTAGCCGGCAACAATTTTCCAATTGAATATCAAGATGAGTTCCAGAATCTAGTTTTCCGATTTCATGAAACTCTTGATTCTCACGGGAGATTGACTCAAACTCGATCGGCACAACACGAAATCAAAATTACAAGTACTAAACCTTTTCGATTACGACCTTATCCGTGTTCTGAGGATCGCAGACAGTTTATTAGTGATCAGGTGCAAGAAATGCTCGCGGAGAACGTCATTGAGCCCTGTAATTCGCAATATTGTTCTCCTATCGTTTAGGCGAAGAAAAAGGATGGAGAATATCGGTTTTGCATTGATTTCTGCCGATTAAATGCAATCACCGAGGATGCAACACATACTCTTCCGCGAATACAGGATTCTTTGAAAGAGCTCGGAAAAGCAAGCATTTTTTCTACGATAGACCTACGACTAGGTTACTGGCAAGTGCCGTTGCACCCTGACTCTAGGAAGTTGACCGCCTTTGCGGTACCTCACGGTGGTACTTATCAATTCAAAGTCATGCCATTCGGTCTGAAAAATGCATCTATCACTTTTCAATGCATGATGAGCCAAGTCGTTCTAAGAGGGTACATCAACAAGTTTTGTATCGTATACTTAGACGATATTATAATTTATTCGAAAACTTGGGAGGAGCACCTTTATCACCTAGCATTAATATTCGAGAGACTCCAACTACACGATCTGACTTGTTCCCTGAAAAAATGCGCTTTTGGCCAAAGGGAGCTACTTTATCTAGGGTATTCCGTTTCGAGCGATCATAATGAACCCCAAGAACAACATGTCGAGGCCATCACCCAAGCTGCTCCTCCACACGGAAAAAAGGGACTTCAACAATTCCTTGGTATCTGCAATTGGGTGCGAGAGTACGTTCCCGATTTCGCTGACCTGACATCACCGCTCACGGATCTTCTCAAGAAGAATCGAAAATGGATTTGGACTGAAGAGGCAAATTCAGCGTTCGAAAAAATCAAGGATCTTTTCAAAACCGATCTACGATTGGCTTGACCTGATCCTCAATTAAAGCTCCAACTTCAAACCAGCCACAGTGATAATGGGATGGGCGCATTGTTGTTTCAGACCTATCCGGATGGACAAAATCAGGTTATCAGTTACGCCAGTGTTAAGTTTCGTGATGTGGAGAAACGTTACCCGTTGATGGAGAAAGAAGGTTTGTGTTTAGTTTGGGCTATACGTCATTTCCGACCATTTTTGGAAGAGAGGGAATTTCTAGTGAAATCTCACCCGAACGTAATAAAATGGCTCTCGAACACCAAGGAAACGAAAACTAAGTTCGGTAATTGGACTACTTTCCTGGAAAAATTTAAATTCAAGGTATTGCCTCGAGCTATTCGCGGCCATGAGTTTTCTCGTGCACTCGCTCACCATCCAGTTCATGATTTCAAATCCTGCCCGGAAGAAGATGAAGAAGAAGCTTTTCCACCTGAAAGAAAGAAAAAAAATCCACCTGGGCTACATCAGCTTACGCAGTTGGGAAGCGACGGTTTCTATCTGCAGTTATATCAATCTCAACAAGAGGATCCAGAAATCTGTAAATTAGTTTCCAGGTGGGTTTCTCTAACCAATAAAGAGAAGCTTACGGCTCAGGAAGAAAGATTCAGTCAAAATAACATGGTTACATCCCAGGGATTCCACAAACGATCCGGTGATCGTTGGTTGTTATGGGTTCCTGAAAAATCTCAGCAAAGAGTTTTGTTTGAGTTCCATGATGTTGGTCTGGCTGGTCATCCGGGAGTTGACGAAACTTCAAGGGCAATTCAAGAGCATTTTTATTGGGTGGGAATGCATGAACAAGTGAAAAATTACGTACGATCGTGTCGTATTTGTAACGCCTGCAAACCATTTAGATCGGTTCAACCGATACCACAGCGCCCCCGTCAACCGAGAACACCGTGGGACATGGTATCAGTTGATTTAATGGGACCTTACCCTCGGTCCAGTAGAGGAAAGAAATTTTTGTTTGTCGTGACTGATCTCTGTTCAAGATGGGTCGAAGCGTTTCCACTGGGAAACTCAGCAGCTTCCAAACTCGTTAAAGTTTTGGAAGCTGAGGTATTCCAACGATTTGGATATCCGCGAGTGATCCTTAGCAATAACGGCCCCCAATTTATCAGCAAACAATGGCTCGATGCTTGTACAAAGTGGGGATGCGAAGCCTGGACAACTCCGATCTACCATCCCCAGCCGAATCCCTCTGAACGGCGCAATCAGTCGATAAAGGTCGGATTGAGAATGCAGTTGATCGATCACACCCATCGAGATTGGGATCTTAAACTCACCGAAATTCTCTTCAACTTAAGAACACGTCGAAATGACGCCATTAGAAAAACCCCTAGTGAAGTCCTTTTCGGTATAACGATTCTTCGTCCAGGTCAGTGGGTGATCGCCACGAAGCCGGATCCAGAATCAGAAAGAGAGATTCGCTTACAAGAGGTCCGCGAACACCAGGCTCTCTATCTGAAAAAGGCAACTACCTCTTCTACAGAGACGCCTCGTTTCAAGGAGGGAGAGTGGGTGAGAGTCAGAGCTCATCACCTTTCCAACAAGGAGAAATTTTTCAACGCTGGTTTGGCCATAAAATGGGAAGGTCCGTTTCGAATTATTCAAGTCATGACCAATGCAGTCTATCTAGTGGCTTTAGGTGAAAGGAAAGCGAAGATTTACGCTAGAGATCTTCGTCCTGTTGAATTCGAAGAACACCCGCTCAACTTACCAATCGAGGGAGAACCTGGAGGTGAATCCGATCCGGAAGAGATAAAACCTACAAAACGTAGAGGTCGCCCACCAAGGAAAGAAAAAAAAACTCTCGAACCCGAATCTATCGAAAAGGAAAAAATAGTTATCGATCAAGGATCTATAACACAAGATAAATCTAGACTCCTTTACGATGAAGATGGATATCTGCAGGTATTCACCGACGGAGCGTGTTCCTTCAACGGCACAGAACGTGCCCAAGCTGGAGTAGGAGTTTATTTTAATGATCAACACCCATGTAATGTCTCATCACCCGTAAAAGGCAACCAGACGTGTAACGCAGCTGAACTACGATCCGCGTTGCTAGCTACTCAACAAGCTCTGAAGCTCGGAGCTACGAAACTCACCATAAATACCGACTCCAAACTTTTAATAAACAGTTTCCAAAAATGGATACCTACTTGGATCGAGAGGGGCTGGGTCAATGTCCGTGGAAAACCGATAAAGAACAAAGAAGATTTGATCCGTTTACACGAACTTCTCGGGTGTTTTGAGTCGGTTAAGTGGAATTTTGTGCCTAGTCACGAAGGAATCCTCGGAAACGAGAGTGCGGATAAATTAGCAAAGGAAGGAATTCAACGAAATCCAGAGAAAAAGCTTTCATCACCCGACAGCGAAGTTACTCAAGTTGACGCAGAGGTGAATACGAGGTTAAACACCCCCAGGAGATATAATTTACGACCTCGAAAGAATTAAAACGAAATTAACGTTACGCTAACTCGAATGGTATATTTAGCAATAAATATTAGTAGATTTAGAAAAAGGCATCTCCATTTGATCAAATACCTCTTCTCATTTTCGTTCAAAAGAGAATTGGTGTAATTATTTTTCTTTACCTTTTTCTTTTCATTTATTTTTTTTATTTATTTAATTTTTCTTTTATTACATATTTCCCTAACCGATTATATTTAATTTTAGGCATTTTTCTTTTTTTTACAAAAAAAATTAAAGAAAACATATTTTTTCGTTAAATTGCTTTTTTTTATAAAAAAAAAAGTATTATCCCTGTAAATAATTAAAAACAAAAAAAAATTTTTTTATTTTTGTTCTCCTTCTCTTATTATTATTGTAAATAGTTATTCAGTTAAGAATGTTCCTTATTGTTTGATAAGAAGAGAAAAGAATGTTTCGCGGCATACATTCAAAAAAGTTCCGAGTGAACTGAACGGCGCATGAGCATGGAAATTACATATGGCGTCCAGTGAGGAAGCGAAGTCCCCTCCCTTTCGAACATCGTCCATCTCTCAACTGGCCGTAGTCAGTTTTTCGCGAACCGCAGCGGTAGCAACATCACTGACAGAATGGCGGAAATTATGGATTCGGAAGTATCATCTACCGTTAAGCCCCCCAAAAGACCTTCTCAAAACAAAAGAAGGACCGAGCGACGTCGACAAGCCTGGGAGGAACAACTACGCAATCCCGACGTTTATATTCCTCTACCGGTAGGACGTCGTCGTAAGAAAAAGAAGAGCAAAAATATTGTAACCAACCCGTTCTTCAACTCACCTGCACCTGAAAAAGTCGCCGAGACGGTCATTGAATTTTCAGCGCCGCGAACGTTTTCTCCTGTAAAAGTGATAGGCCCCGTAGAGCATGCGACCCTGGACATTGTTTCCGTGACGCTTCCTTCTGTAGTGGAAAAAATTGTCGATACTGCTCAACTGGTGAGCCCACATTCACCAAATTCAAACAATTCTTGTAAATTGCCCTCGGTGAAAAATATCGCGATCACTTTTCCGATAACGCCAGAATCCCACAGTGTAGTTGCCTCTCTTACGCCGTCGCACGTTCCTGTAGGACCATTAGAAAAAAATGTACCTATTTTATCCATACCGGATGAACTCGTATCTAATCATATTTACAAAGCGCAAGAGTCGACGGACGGTCCAAACCGCGAGGATTTTGCTATCGATATTGAGAAGGTGTTATTTTCAGTCGAAGAGGCCATTCGAATTTTATCTCCCCCCGATCCAGCACCGATGCCTATGTTAGTTTCTACCGAAGAGGAGGACATGGACATTCTCGAATTACACACCTCTCCGGTCAAAATGTCTCCACCCCGTCTCGCTTTTTTCCGAGCAGGGGAACCGACTCACCCGCAACAAAAAAATCTCCTTTCCACTTCTTCAGCAACGCGATCTCATTGGAGAATTAAATCGGAGACTGGAAGCGACAACCTAAAAATGACTTTAACTTGGACCACTTCGGATAAAAAATTACTATCTGCTAAAGAAGAGGTTCAGCGAGAATGGAAAAAATCTCAGGTGGTGGAACCGACCGTCGACCCTGAGAGTGTGAAACGTCCAAGGCCTCCACGAAAATGTTCTTCCGAAAAAGTTAAGAAACGTTCGAAGTCGAAAACTAAAAAAGAACGACGGTCACCAAAAACGAAGGAGACAAATCAAACTACCAAACGAAGGAAGAGGGAATCGAAGAAGTCATCCAAACTTGAGAAAAAGTCGGTAAAAAATATTGGCCGAGTCCAACCAAGCCGGGCACGCGACCGTGTACGTATCGTACGCCAAAAAGATATGTACCGTCGAAGCAGCAACCCATCGTTCCTACGGACAATGTACGCCGAGTTTTATTCGAGTGATGAATGTTAATCTTTTTTGTATCCTTTAAATTCTAATCCTTCATTATTATTATTATTATTCTTTTTTTTCTTTTTTACATTCTTTTTCTTTACGGTGAATGTGAGTGATAATTCCAAAAAAAAAAATTTATGTTTATGTTCAAGTAAAACGTACAGTCATTGTGATTCGCCGTATCGTTTGAATTTTACGTCTTCTATCATTGTTTAAATATTACATTCTAATTATACTTTATTTTATTATCATTGTCGCCAAGGGTTTCGATTGCAAAGGACCCCCAGGAATTGTTGTCAAATTATAGATTGTTTAATTTTTGCGTAGATTTTTATTGTGTGGGAAAGAATTGGCAAAAATAAACCGATCGATACTTTCCTTCGCTGATCGAATACCCTCAAGGTAGTATGTGTACGGGTGTGTGTGTACGCGAGCCGAGGAGGAGGCGTCGACTAACCAGAGCGCTCTACCCCCACTTGTATTATCCCCGCCCGACCGAGCGAGTGAGCTCGAGACCGCTGACTGTCGAGACACTATTCACCGAGCTACCGACCAGAGCACACCTTGCTCAGTACCGCACCACAACTCGGAAATTTTCTGTGATTAATGAAAATAAAAAATTCAGTGTTTTATAAATTGTAATTAATTTTTGTTGCGTGTGTTCCCTTAATTTAAATTCACTTTTATTTTTATCTTTGCAATAATTTCTTTCGGTGGAGAAAACCAAGCAATATTTTAATTTTTTTTTATTGAGATTTGTCAAGATACCGCCACGGGTGTCTGACAAATCTTCGAGTTCCCGTCACTTCGTAATTTGCTTCAAAGAAATCGAAATTCGCTGATATCCTCACTCTCACCACAAGTTTTCTCGAGATACCTTTTTGGGGATCTGAGGAAAACGAACTTCTTTTCCCTCCCTAATACCTCTCGATTTTTCTTTTTTATGATCGCTCCTCGGGATCAGAAAAAAAATATCGAACAATTGTTTCTTTAAGATCCCATTATCAGGGATCTATACGTCTTCTAAGATTCCTTTCAGGGATCTGGAAAATTCCTGACCTCTTTTTCCCGACTTTTTCTATGATCCTTATACGGGGTCAAGGAATTGTTCCATTCCTAATTTCGTTTCTCAGGACTCCTCCTAGGGATCCGAGGATACGGCTCTCCTTTAGTCAATTTTTTATTGTCCGTTAATATTTTTCCTTTTACCATTTTTTTTCTGTTACTGGGGATTTATCCTATTCTACTTCATTTGCATTCGAGGTCATCGTTGTGCCCGTTTGGCAGAGGGATCGAGAGGAGTTCAAGGATAAGGGAAATTCGTTTGAGAAATTAAATCCAAATTTCTTTAACACTATTATCTACATTTACTTTAAAATAGTATTACATTAATAAAAATGCTTTAAAAGTCACCTCGTATACAAGCATCTATACACTTCTCATTACGGAAAAGGCTTGTATGAGAGTTTTCTCATATTTCTCATACGAGCTACCGAGCTCGTATACGAACTCCGCGGTCCGTGTATCGAATTTTTTTACTGGGTATCATGTACGGAAACTAAAATTTTTGTATCTTTTAAGTTTTAAAAGATGTTTAAATTTTGAATAGATCAAGATCTTTTAGAAGTCATTTGATCAATATTTTATTTAGACATTTTTAAAAAATGATAATTTTAAATGTTTTACAAAAATTTTAATAACTTCTAAAATACTGAATGCTTATTTTAAAGGTGATTTTTTCCAGAATGAGAATTTTTTATAGGCATTAACGTATAATTTTTCTTAGAAAATTCAATTTGTAAAACTTACATTTAAAAAATTAAAAAACTTTTAAACAATCTTCTTAACAGAGAAATAATTTTTAAAATATAAACATATGTTTTTATTTAATTAAGATTTAATTTAAAGTTATATTAAGGTTTTTGTTGTAGGAAAAGACCAGAAGTGGGCGAGCAACGCGCGCCCTTTTGGTTCTAGTAGAGCATTATTACGTCAGTGTAATACCACATAATATAGAGGTAATATTCTGTAATAATCAGTAATACCCTGTAATAGTTCTGTAATACCCTATAAGGGGCCGTACACATAATACGTCACGCGGCTAGGGGGAGGGAGGGGGTCTGAGAATTGTGACTAAGTGTGACATGGGGGAGGTGGGGTGAACTCATGTGTTACGTCACAATCTTTTAAATTCAAAGATTATAAGAAATTATATGTGACTATGCCACTTTTTCTAAATAAAACAAGTTAGAAATGCTTTAAACTATTTAATATCTATTTTATGTACCTGTTAAACATCTATTGGCATATTATTTATAATATGAAAAATAATATATTCTCTTAATTTGAATCAGTTAAAAATCATTGTTTTAACTGACAATCAGCAGTGACTGACTTTTTGCTTCTTAATCAGTTAAAAATAACTGAAAAATTATCCACAAAACACCGAAATTTTTCTAAATATGTATATTAAAGATTTGCTTGCATACTTCGAAAAATTTACTTGCAAAGTTTATTTTAAAATTGTGTAAAGATTTAAATTTCTCACTCCAATAAATGTCTATCGTCAAATTTTCTTAAAAATATAGCTTGAAACTTTCCTGAACATTTGAATTGCATTTTCGACTATACTTTCGTGAAAATTTTCCTAAAAATTTAAGTTAAATTTTCAGGAAAGTTTCGCGCTAAACATTTATTGAAGTGGGATATTTAAATCTTTACACAATTTTCACTAAACTTTGCATTTAAATAATTCGAAGCTTGCGAGTAAATCTTTAGTAAATTTTTAGGAAAGTTTCGGTGCTATGTAGGTAGTTAAACGTGACTAATTGAATCAATCAAAAACAATTGTATTGAAACATCAGTTGTTTTTAACTAATTGTCAGAAAAAATATTACTATTTAAATTTAAATTGTGTGACGTATTATGTGGCCGGCCCCTAAGGGCATGTGTCAAAAGTATTTAAAATGTTCCAAGACCACAGTGATTTGTGCAATAATGAAAAGGCCTAAATATATATATCAAAAGTTTTACGTAAAAAAGAATTTCTTGCAAAGTTTGGAGTCTGTTTACTACGGATTTATTGAATAATACGAATTTTAAATTCTAAACTTTTAACATTGATTCTTATGGAGATATGTGAAATTTATCCTTTGAATTGAAAGAAATCCAAATAATTTCATGTTTTTTAAAAAATAAGTGCATGGGGGTATCACAAATCGTTTCAAATTAAAATTATACCATGTTACCGGAAATAAAGGGTGGCATGACAAAAGGGGTCAAGCAACAATTTTTCAAAATTGAGATTTTTTCATTAAAAAATCAAGTAAATTCATTTACACAGTTCTGTAAAAGTATTTTTTTTGTAAATTGTTTTTTAAACTCGTTTTTAATAAAAATAAGAATAAAAAATAGCCTAAATTTTTACTTACAATGCAATTCGGTTAAAAACAAAAGAAATGAATATTATTATGAATAGGTTAATATGGTTAAAAATATTACTTTCTTTTTTATATAATTTAATATATATTAAATTTCGCTGAATTTTTTTTGTCTATTTAGAAATAGTTTTATTCTTTACCTAATTTTCAATAATTTAAATATTATTCTTTTGTTAATTTTTAAATATTCCTGTTTGTAGTTTGTTTTTGAAAATTTATGTACTGTTTACTTTCAAAAGTTAACATTTAATTAACAATTTTCTTGAAAACAAACAGTTTTTTTGAAGCAAACTTTTTTGCATTCAATTCGTTAATTCAATATTAAAAAACTAATTTTTCAGTTTTTCTTTAAACTGTATATTTTTTTAACAATTAATTTTATAAGAAAATATGCAAATTTGACGTAACCCCAAAATGGTCCACTTTTACATATTTTTCTCTCTAATATGTAGGTTTATCTTCATAAATTGTATTTCTACTGGTAAAGCGAAATAATATCTCTAAACTGTTTTTTTAGATTTTTCTTTAATGATCAGAAAAATTTTTAAATGTGTTATTTTCGATTCCTGTAAAAACATGAAATTGTTGCTTGACCCCTTTTGTCATGCCACCCTTCAAATATATTAGCAAATTTTAGAAAATAGTAAAAAAATATGATCTGTTACATTTTTTAAATAACAAAGAAAGAAGAGCGTCAATGTCACTTTTACTTGCGATATTAAACTGGTAAACAAAGAAACTGATATTTTTATTATTTTATGGTTATAAATGTAATGAAATTGAAAGTAAAACAATAACATTCGTGCTATTGACGGTTGCGAAGTTGTCAGATTTTAGCACGACAGTTATAACATAGTATTAGTTTATATACGAATATATAATTTGTCTGGTGTGTGTGTGTGTGACAGTAACAAAAAAAAAGTTTTTTTCTGAAGTATGAATATATCCCATATGAAAAATATCATTTTGAGGTTTATATTTTTGTCAGAGAAAGTCGTACACGTTCATCCTTAAGATATGTTGTCCAAACTGCAGAAGATCTTATTTATAAAATTCATTATTCACGTTCATAGTTGATATTATTTTTAAGACCAGTAAATAACAAACCTATTCTGAATTATTTAACGCATATCGACAAAAAGCATACACAGTTTACAATGTTATTTTATTATTTTTAGATATATTGTAAATATGCTAAGTAAGGCATTATAAAATAACTATTTGTAAAAAATGTAATTTAATTAATTTTTTCATATTATCATCTTTCCGAATTTTTGTTTATGCGAATTGTCATTGTTGCGATATGTCAATTTTATGAAACAACATTTTTACGAAATTTTAGTTTGTGAAATATAATTTTTAGGGAAGACCGAAGTGAGTCGAAACGATTTTTACATTATCCAGTATAACTCATCCAAAAATTGTCCTATTTTTATGAGCTTTGTATTTTTGAATATGTATAGTTTTGTGTAGTATGTGAATCAAAAATGTTCTCGGTGTTACAACTCACCTAGTATCAAGGTAAGTTGCGTAACACATATCGACGTTAGTTGTAACAGTGGCAAATTTTGTGATTTTAATGAAAAAAATTAATTTTAAATGCTTAGTTTAGTTAGTAAAGTAAATTTAATTAGTTAATAAAGACATCCCAGATAACAATCATGCGTCGCACTTTGTCGCACTTCGGGCGCAGGACATGCGAGTCACGCGGTGCGTGCATAATGAGACGCATTTAGCAGTCACTCGTTCTGATTTTGTTGCACTTTAGGCACATGACGTGCGAGTCACACCGTGCTTGCTTAATGAGACACATTTTGCTGTCGCTCGTGCTAATTTTGTAGCATGCGTGAGGGCATAAACGTAATACTTTGAAATGAGGGGTTGATAGTAAAAGTGGTAATTAGGAGCAAAAGTGGGATAAGTGACTTGGGCGCAAATACGGGCTAAAATGATTTTGTAATTTATGGATAAATTAATTATAATTAATGATAAAAAAATATTTAAAATAGTAAAGAAAAACTTTAATATTTTGCAAATCATTCGTGTAATAAACTTATTGATAAATATTTTAATTGTTTTAAACCATTTTTGCTACCAAGTCACTTATCTCCCAATGTTTTTTTAAACCACTTTATATCAGCCCCTCAAATTATTTTATATTACATTAAAGTTAATAAAATTTATGAATTTATGAAAATTACTTTAATGATAACTTATAGAAATTTTTAAAATTGAATTATTTAATAATTTACAATTTATATTTTATTAATTTATATAAAATGCATATGAACCATTCCATTATATTTCGACTAAAGTCGTTGCCGACTAATTGTAAAAAATTATAATATTTTGCAGGAATAATTTTAAAGATATTGGGATCATCGAACAAAAAGAATTTTTTAAATATTTTTTATATTTATTGCAAAATAATCATTTTATTATTATTGCCCAATTTTCGTAATTTTTCTTTTTTCTGGGCAGAAGTTATTTACATTTTAAAACAGGCCTGTTTTAAAATCGTGAAAATAAGCAAAGTGCCAGTTTTAATTGCTTATTTTTTAACATTTGTGAAGAAAAGAGGAAGAAAGTGATAAGAAAAACTAAAAGTTATTAAAAGTTTCTTTATATTTCATAAGGTTTTATTCAATTTAATGATTTCTCTTTCTCACATTTAGCGAATGAAATTTGCAAAAATAGGTTATTTGCCAGGTGAACTTTAAAATAATTGTTTATTTAATATTCCTAATAATAATTGTTTGTATCAATTTATAATAATAAAATAATTCATTCATAATAAATTCTAATAATTTTTTTACGTTTTCATAGTAAATTATGTGTTTTCTTTAATATTTTCTAATAGACAGTTTTTACGACTTTATATGGGCAATTCTCTGGAACCGGTCGATTTCACGTTACTCTTGATTTATGCTGCTTTAATAAAAATATTTATTTTTTATTTTGTTATTAGTATTATTTTGATGACTTTCTGAACGGAAAAGTTCATTAAATCATAATTTTTATACTCTTCTTGACAATTAAGAAATATTATATGAATTTTAAATGTCAAATTTTGCATATTTCATTTGTTACACTGAGTATTTTCTTTGCTTTTATTGTAAATAATTTTTTCAGCACAACACGAAATCGGTCCAACTTGTAATGAATAAAATTTTTAATATTGAAATATACATTACATGTCGAAAAAAGTATGTGCTCCTTAATTAAAACTAAATATTAACACTTTAAAAACTGTTACTCTTACTTATCAGTAACAAAAAGTTTTAGAGTTTTTTCCATTTTTTACTTTTAGCGGTAATTTAATTATGGTTTTTTTTAATGAGTATATTGCTTATAAAAAAGGAACAAATTAAAACCTTGTTAAATTGTGTGCTATTAAAAATAAAAATAATATAACAATATTTACCTCTTCCCATTCAAGCGTGAACGGATTTCAATTCTGATTATTTTCAATGGCACACTTACAGATTAAAGAATAATAGGTTGAATGTTTATGTTAACAGTAGATATTGTTATTAATAATATTATTTCTAAACGCTGAACCTTTACTTTAAATAAAACATTTAAAAAAACGTTGAATTTACAAGTTATTAACAACATTTATTACTAAAATAATTGTCATGAATTTATCCAAAGGTTAAATAGCCTTCATTTATTTTGTCTTTTTAAATAATGCATTTTTGACACAAAAAATTTCCTTAGACTTTTTTTGATATAATTCTTTTAGCACTAAAGAAAAATGGTTCACAAGGAAAATGACTATTTTCAAATGTATTCTTAACAAAATTATCTATAAATAAAAGTTGTGCTTGTAATTTAAAATTTTTCATATTTATCATGTAAAATCGACCGGTTCCAGAGAATTGCCCATATACTTTAGATGCTTATTTTACAATAAATATAAAAAATATTTAAAAAATTCTTTTTGTTCGATGATCCTAATATATCTTTAAAATCATTCCTGCAAAATATTATAATTTTTTAAAATTAGTCGGCAAAGACTTTAGTCACAATATAATGGAATGACTCATATACATATATAATATTTATTATAGATTGTAATTTATAATTTAATTTAAATAATAATAAATTACTAAATGTTTTGAAATTTCTACAAAAAATTTTTACTTAAAAAAATAAAACTTTACTGTAGAACGTTATTTTCATTTATTTATCTAAAGTTGATAATAAAGGCAGAAAAATATTTGACTTTACAATTTTTTAATATTCGCGGTCTCACCGATGCGCATGTGCGCAGGGTGCGCAGCCAATTTTCCCAATATGGCCGAAAATGTACTTGTTGATGTCCGTCTCGAGTCACATGACGTCCAGTTTCGCTCTGAGCATGTGTTTTTATCGTTGGGTAAATGTCGTGATTGTTTGTTATTTATAAAAAGTGCGTGTGCGAATCACAGTTTTGTTTCTTTTATGCTTTATAAATATTTGTTTTTGTTTAAACTCGTTTTTAAATTGAAAAATTAAAAAATATAACGGTCATATCGAACAAGAGCATTTAAAGTTATTTTGCTTCGAATAGAATGGCTCTTAGACGCAGTCCAAATTGTTTAATTTATTATGTTATACAGTTGACTTTTGTTGAACTTGTGTTGAAAAGTTTATATTTATTACGAATTATGATCTCAGCTGTTTATTATAGGTTATTTAGGAGGTTATGTATGTTCAAGACTAAAGAGAAAAATGTTCAATATTAATGCCATGTTTATATTATTGAAATAAAAAATTTTAATAAAATATTTTTAAATTTAACCTTAGTTTTTTGTATTTAATTTTTTACAATATATTTATCATAAATAATCCTTAAAAAACGCACGAGACTCGCATTTCACTCTCATGCATCATGTACCTTTATGACATGCGAGCGTAATGCGTCTCATATGAGGACGCATCTGTCTGCATCAGTGAAGGCACGAGTGCGAAAAGAAACCTCATACATGCGAGAGATATGAGACGCATATCAATCTCAAATTGTTATCTGGGATCTTATTAATAGAAACGAATAAAACACTCGTTTTAATACATTAATTTATTTTTGGAATTAGATTATCACATAGGGACCCTCATTTAGACGGTCGAAAAATGCGTCATTTTTGGGATTTTTTTTCTCGGGTAAAATAACTTCAAACGTTTTGTAATTTATAGGGTACATGTCTTGACAGTCTAAAAAAGTGTTTGGAGAAAAAACAAAACATTTTTAGTATGGAAATATACACCGCGTCCATGGCACCTCATTTTATCTGTGTGTATTCTAGCGCTCTGAAATTTTTTCTAAAACAAAGAAACCAAATTTTTTTTAACTTTAGGATAATACCTTCGATGTGACATTTCGATTTGAAAAACACGGTGGGCTTGAACCAACTTTTAAAAAAAGTCTTGCGAAATGGAATTTTTTTGTGGATTACAACACTGGAGACTTCCCTGATCCGCTTGAAACACAATATTTGGTAATTTTCGGGGTCGCTGAATCTGAATCCAATGTCAGCTTTTGAAAATTAGAAATGGCGGATCCAATATGGCGAACAAAAATTTAAAATGGTCTAAATTCACTTAAAATTCATTAAACGGGTTTTTTTGGGGTGGCATTTAAAAAAAAATCTTACGTAATTGTATTTTGAGAAAATCGCAGTTAAAGTTTAAGTATGATTTTTATATTTATTGTTAAATGTTTTTTATAAGAGCTTACCAAATTTTAATTTGCTATCCTAGGTCAATAAAGTAAGTTATAAACTTCTTCATAAGCCTCTTCATGTTAGTCGTGAGCCTTTTTATTGTCAAAAACCATACAAAATTAAATAATTCAATGCATTTGTCCAAAAACATGCACTGACATTTATAATGATATCTCGCGAACCGAACGAGATTTTTTAACTTTTTTGGTCTTAAAATAAAGATGCGACTTGAAGGATGACACCTATATAAGTTTTAAACTTTGTCTGCAATTTTTAAAAAACACGTCCGAGTTTAAAAAAATTGTCAAAAAAACATTCATTTTTGAATTTTTTTCCAATTTGTCGATTGTTAAAATCTTTGTGTAATTTTCTAAAATTTTAAATTGTATATCATTTAACATAGAATATCATAAGCTTTCAAACGGTAGATTTTTTAAGTTTCTGACATGACTTTTTACAGGAATATCATAATTAATTAAAAAAAAATTGTTCTTCTCATGAGTAATCCCTCTTAATGGTCTTTATTGTTGAAATAATTTTTAATCAAAGTGTTACCGGTCACCGTGCGAAAGGAGCCCCGTGAAGTTGGCACACCAAGTATATAAGGAAAACAGGTTTACTGGTATGGAATCGTTGGTGGTGTTTGGTATCCAAGTTTGGTCGTTTGGTGGTCAAAATTAAAAAAGTTACAATGATTTAAAGTTTTGAGTGCTAATTTCACGGCTGCAATGCATATATGAATATTTTTGAAAAATTCCTTTTGGTATCGTTTGGTGGTCGTTTGGTGGTGTTTGGTATCCAAGTTTGGTCGTTTGGTAGTTGAAATTATCAATTATAAGTCAAAAATAAATTTTTTTAAAGTGCACACATACGTGCTTCCAATTGTCATTTGGCGCGAAAATTCAAACTGTAATTTTTAAGTTTCCTATTTATTTATTAATAACACTTCCAAATTTTTTTAGTTAACAGTAATATACATGCATTATGTAAATTTTAAGTTGATGATATTTACAATATTACATAATAATGAAGTAAACTAATAAAAAGTTGTACATAGCTGGTTATTATTTAGAAAATCTTTTTCTACCTTTCACGTAGCACACAAGGGGCAAAAGGAAGTGTTGAATATGTAAAATGGATGTTTAGAGAATAGATTTTAGCAAATATTGCAATAAATAAATCTCTAAATTTCTAAAAAGAAAAAATGAATGATTTAGACCAATAAAAATAATAAACAAACTCCTCCCATTTTCAAAATCAATTTTTCTATCTGTTGGTTGAGTTAAACAAAATGGAGAAAAAATTTTATTTAAATTTATAATTCCAACTCCCAAAAGAAAAAATGGATGTTCTAGACCAATTAGAATAAAATTAAAACTCCTCCTTCTTAAAGAAAAATATTTCTTATTTGTAGCTTCAATAGAACAAAATGGAGAAAATATTAATATTTGATAAAGATAAAATTTAGTCCCAACCCCCAAAAGATAAAATGGATGTTTAAGACCAATTAAATTAAAATTTAAACTCCTCCCTCTTAATTAAAGCAATTTTTATTCGTGTGTGAGAAAATATCAAACTTTAAAAAATATAAGTCTCAACCCCTCACGAAAAAAACTGCTATTAGCCAATGAGAAAATCAAACTCCTCCTACTATTTTATTAATTGTTTCAGTTAAACAAAATGGAGGAAAAATTATTATTTAAGAAATAAAACATATAATTCCAACCCTCAAAAGAAAAAATAGATGTTTTAGACCAATTAAAAAAATTTAAACTCCTCCTTCTTAAAGACGGAGAGTTCTTCAATAGAACCAAATGGAGAAAATATTAAACTAAATTTTTAAATTTAAATTTTTTCTTCATTTTGTTTAACTGAACCAATTAATAAAATAGTAGGAGGAGTTTGATTTTTTCATTGGCTAATAGCAGTTTTTTTCGTGAGAGGTTGAGACTTATATTTTTTAAAGTTTGATATTTTCTCACACACGAATAAAAAATAGCTTTAATTAAGAGGGAGGAGTTTAAATTTTAATTTAATTGGTCTTAAACATCCATTTTATCTTTTGGGGGTTGGGACTAAATTTTATCTTTATCAAATATTAATATTTTCTCCATTTTGTTCTATTGAAGCTACAAATAAGAAATATTTTTCTTTAAGAAGGAGGAGTTTTAATTTTATTCTAATTGGTCTAGAACATCCATTTTTTCTTTTGGGAGTTGGAATTATAAATTTAAATAAAATTTTTTCTCCATTTTGTTTAACTCAACCAACAGATAGAAAAATTGATTTTGAAAATGGGAGGAGTTTGTTTATTATTTTTATTGGTCTAAATCATTCATTTTTTCTTTTTAGAAATTTAGAGATTTATTTATTGCAATATTTGCTAAAATCTATTCTCTAAACATTCATTTAAATATTCAACACTTCCTTTTGCCCCTTGTGTGCTACGTGAAAGGTAGAAAAAGATTTTCTAAATAATAACCAGCTATGTACAACTTTTTATTAGTTTACTTCATTATTATGTAATATTGTAAATATCATCAACTTAAAATTTACATAATGCATGTATATTACTGTTAACTAAAAAAATTTGGAAGTGTTATTAATAAATAAATAGGAAACTTAAAAATTACAGTTTGAATTTTCGCGCCAAATGACAATTGGAAGCACGTATGTGTGCACTTTAAAAAAATTTATTTTTGACTTATAATTGATAATTTCAACTACCAAACGACCAAACTTGGATACCAAACACCACCAAACGACCACCAAACGATACCAAAAGGAATTTTTCAAAAATATTCATATATGCATTGCAGCCGTGAAATTAGCACTCAAAACTTTAAATCATTGTAACTTTTTTAATTTTGACCACCAAACGACCAAACTTGGATACCAAACACCACCAAACGACCACCAAACGATTCCATACCAGTAAACCTGTTTTCCTTATACTTGGTGTGCCAACTTCACGGGGCTGCGAAAGGAAGGGACCGGGCAAAGAGCAGGGTTGCACGGTTGCGCGCAACTCGAAGTTTTTTACGTATATTACGTAAAAAATGTAATATACGTAAGAAACCTGTAATGAATGTAAAAAAAGATGTCGGACAATTGAAGAAGCGCTAAAAGCATAATATTTTAAAATTACACGTGCGTCGTCAATGTCATGCAATTTTGAAATGCTTGTTTTGAAAATATGAATTATTATATTTTATAATTCATGATTCTTTAAATGTTTAAAAGCGCATGATGAAGATGATTTTGACAGGTTTATGACGGGACAGTATATTGTATAGGTTATGTTTACGAATTCTATTTGTACCATTTGTACACAAATTTAGAAAATTTAGATAAATATGTAATAAATAATAAATAAATAACTCAATCATAATTTGTATATCCGAAATATATTTATTTATATAACAACATATAATCTTCATTCAAATTTGACTGTAGGTTCTTAACCTCTCTTCGGATGTATTAGAGAAGGTTTGTTTGCATCCTTGATTAAAATCCACACTTTTCCCATTTTCCTTTTGTGATATAAATAAATGATAGTTCATTCTAAAAGTTTTGACGCGGCCTTGCACCTCTAAACATTTTTTAAATGCAATTTGTTGGGACACAGAATAAAGAAATAGTCAACGGCAATCATGTCAACAAGTCAGCCATTTTAAAAAAGTAAATTACGTATAAAACTGAGCACGTGTAAATTACTGACGTAATATACTGTAAAAAACTATGTAATTTACGTCAGGTAAATTACGTACGCTTCTCCGTAGCCGACGTTAAACAGTGACGTCAGCGATATATCGATCTCTCGATGTTCGATAATCAATAATCGTTCTCTTGATGTTCGATAGTCGATAATCGACGGGGCACTATCGAGATTTAAATGCACAGAAGCAGACCGAATTTAGAGGTTAGCTTACCTGCCAAAACAAATGCGAGGATGGGATGATCAAAACTGATGAAACTTATGTTCGGTGTATTTTGTTTAACTTGCTGAGAAATTAATTTGAGTTCGTCCCGCTAAAATTCACTCAGAAATTTATAGGTTACCTGTGGAAAGTGGTTGACGACGAATTCTTTCATAGTTGCAAAAATAATCACTATATAGTATTCAGATTTGTTATAAACATATAATAACTAGTATTGGCTAGGCAATTTTTTAACTGATTTTATCTACTCATTTAATCAACTTTACTTTAATAAAAGAAATTAGAAGTTTAATTTATAATTGACTTAAAACTGATTATGAGTTTGGAAATAAGAAGTTAATGGAATTTAAAGGGATAAATTCATTGATAAGACAATGATTCTTTTATATCAAAATATTTATTCGGAAGTCAGGATTGTTTATTTATATACATAAATTTTATTTAATTTCTTCTTTTTGATTGGAGGGCCCTGCCGGCAAATCTTTTTAGCCTTTCGAAGGCCAAGTTTCGACAGCTTGCAGCGGGCCGTAGTCTAGGCGTTGGTCGAGCAACGACCGGTGGTTGACAGAGCGTCTGGATCGGTCGATGGTACGGAAGGTCGAGTAATGCCGGTATTTTAGTCCTCGGAGGCTCTACGATGTCGTCCGTCAGGATAGGCAGGTCCCGAGGACGATGTACCTCTAGGATTTGTACCTCGTCGTCAGAGGGCGTAACGATCGTCGGAGATGGCGACCTTTATGAGGGTAACCTCGGGAAAAGTTCTAGTACGTCGTCGTCGTCGCTCTCAAATGATGGGACCTCGGTGGCGACGACCTGGACACCCTGAGGGGTTGTAGTCTTCCTTGGAGCGTCAGGAACTGGTGAGTCAACTATCCGGACGATGGGATGGGCAAGCGACTGTACGGATATAACCCTGGGTAGAGTCCGGGTAGTTATCCTTGGAGAGGGTGCACTAGGTGCCGCCTCTTGGAGAATGTGCTCGAAGTGACGCCTAAAGTCTTCGTCGGACTTGAGAGCATTGATGAGACGTGTCCGTGGTGTAGGAATATACTCCACCAGGGAGTCAGAACAGGGGGTACCCTCCGGATGGTACGTGGGCCCTAATGATGTAAGGACGAGTTCGCCGAGGACTAATCGTTCAGCCAGTTGGTGAGCTTTCCGGTCGGCTTTCAACTTCAAACCGAGCAGCCTCCTTTTTTCTTTCAGCCTGGCGTTTTCTCAGCGAATTTTCTTTGGTCGTAGAGATGGCTGGCACATCTACAACATCAAAATTTCCGGGAGGGAAATATTTTATAGTATGCAAAAAGAAAGGGGGGAAAAGGAGAAATTAAATTGTAGAAGGAAATTATTTAAATCATTCTGCCATCGTCTCGCGACTTGCCTCCCGCACAGAGCAAGGAACGGAAAAAACTCCGTAATACTCTATCAAGGTGGCTAGTGCAAGGTGAAGTCACACCCAATAGGCCCACACGTCGGTGACCCTTTCGACTGCCTCACGCATATAGAGCGGAGCAAGGAATTTTTTCCCGTAGCGCCCTTATTCAGTGTGGTAGTCAATTGGGTAACCTCATACGTCGGCGACCCTCTGACTGCCCTATATTAAAGAACCAGTTGAGACCAGTAGAAATTGAACATGGATCTACTGGTGTCAACTTGCTTTCCAAATTGAAAAACTTTTTCGTGTAGTAATTCTACTGGTTTTAACTTGGAAATCCTATTTATGTAACTGAAACGGATATCCAAGATAAAATTGAAATGGTTCTATCTTGGATTGTCCTCTTCAATTTTTGTTTCGACTTGTTTTAACATGGATTTCCAATGTTATCATTTCTACTTGTATTTCCAAGTTCGCACGTACTACAAGTATCAGCTTGCATTTCCAAATATAAAAATTAAGTTCAAGTATCTACTTGGTTGAATTTGGATTCTCGAATACTACATTTCACTTGTCCTGTCAAATTAAAAATCAACAAGCTTGAGTTTGGAATTTTCAACTCCAAATTTATATAGCACAGTGAAGGATTAATGTCATATATCTTGGTTTAATTTGAATCGGGGATGCATTCTATTTGGAATTTCAAGTTCAAATTTAAAGAGTTTGATTAATCGCGAATTGGAATTCATTAAATTGTCATTTACGCCAATTGTTATTTTTGCAAAGAATTATTATTACAAATTTACATTTTTACAAATATTTATTTTAGTTTAGGGGAGACCGGGGCGTAATGGCTCACTTTTCACATTTCGTTGTTTAACTTCGTCATTCTTGCATTAATTGAAATTTTATCACATGGAAAACTTAGTCCAACATCTCAGCTTTCAATTAAAAAAAAGTACGCTCTAATATCACTCATACTTTTTTCCTAGAACAATTTTTTTGGAGAAATGCAAGGTGAGCCATTACGCCCCGGGCCGGGGCGTAATGGATCACTACCCGGGGCGTATTGGATCAAGAATGAAATTATAATTTAGAACATGAAATATTGTTATAATATTAACAATTTTTGTTTCTACTCTCAATTTATAATAAAAAATATTGAAAATGTAACATATTTAACTGAAACTTTAAACAATTTTCGTGAAATTATAAAATTTTAAAAATTTGGAGTGAAGTACAAATTACATTTATTTAAAAAATCTATTCTCCATTTCTTTTTTAGTAAAACATTATTGTTTGTACTTATTAATGTATAAATTACAATAAATTAAACTTAACAGGATTATTTTATTAAAATTTCAAAAATATTAGATTTTTCTTAGAGGAATAAGCAAGCCAATACGCCCCGGCCAAAGTGATCCATTACGCCCCGGAGGTGTTTGTTGAATATTTTGCTATTTTTTATCAATACCGTAAGTATTAAACAAAAATTGTTAATTGTTCATTAAAAACAAATGTTCTAAGCTTAAAACCTGATATACACAAATTTTTTACAACTATTTTTGAAAAAGATATAACAAAAAAACAAAGACTTTAAGAATTTACTTTCAAGTGTCAAAATCACTTTTTATATCATATTTTTTGCAATAATGAATGTATAACAATGAAACTTGGTACAAACTTACAGTACACCAAGTACATTATTTTGATCGGAGACAAAAATTACTCTGACTTATCACTTTTGAATAAATTCAAGTGATTCATTACGCCCCTGAGCCATTACGCCCCGGTCTCCCCTACTGTTATTTTGCAAATTTGTTATTTTTGCAAACTTGCATTCTTCGCAATTGAAAGTTTTACAAATTGTTAGATATACTTTTGCTAATTGTTATTTTTTGCGAAACTGCTTTGTTGTGTATCATTATTTTTGCTAATTGTTGTTTTGCTAATTTTATTTTTGCGAATTTGCATTTCTCGAATTGATATTTTTATGAATTTGTTACTGTTGCTATTTGTAATTTTGTGAATTTTGAAATTTTATAAAAATTTGTAGACGTGCTAAGAATATAAAGTTATTAATGGTCATAAGAATTTTTTATTATTTTTTCCACAAATATTTTTTTCAAAACTATCTGTTTAATTGTAACCACCTTGGATTTCCAATTGTGAATCGATATCTAAGTTGAAACAAGTTCATGTTGTACAATGTAACCTATTTGGACTGGTTTGAAATTGGAACTTACGTGACAATAACCAACTTAAAGCAAGTAGGCTCCTGATTCTACCCGGTTCTACTGGTTCTTTAATATAGGGTGCCTCACGCATATAGAGCGGAGCAAGGAATTTCTTCCCGTAGCGCTCTTATTCAGTGTGGTCGTCTTTCGGGTAACTCGGCGGTGGGCATAAAGAGTTACAGACACAGAGTATGGACTCACGCGCTGGGCAAATCAAGGATAAAACCTCGTAGGCCGAGCCAGTGTGTACGGTACGAAGTGTGAGTGAGAAGAATGATCAAAAGTAATTTTCCTAAACCAGCTTGGCGCAGCCCCTCACACACCCGTGCACCAAGGATGGAATCCTTGCCATGAGACAGTGTGGAGACGTTCGCTAGGCTGGTGGGGAAAAGAGAACTAAGTAGGTACTTACATTACGTTGAGTGGAGTTGGTGGTGAAAAATAACAGATAGACTTTGTAGTATTGATTTTGACACTTTATTTTGACACTGCGAAAGCGGTTACAATACAAGTGTAGGCCGAAGAGTGAGTCCACGACCAGCCGTTTTCGTCCCTTTTTATACCCGTAAAAAGTGCATAAAAAAATTCTGTCCCTCGGAAGGGGTAGATTTTTTTTGCATAGGCACGAAATAAGAAGATATTATTCGACTAGTCATTTTACAAAATATTAAAATCTTATATTAAAACCTAATATTAAAATCTAATTTTAAAATCTAAAACAAACTATTTTTAACCTAGGATCCTAATTTTACATTAATATTATATTAGTAGAGAATAATAGGCATAATTTGCCTATTATTGTATAATTTTGTTATAATTAAAAGAATATGTGACCGGGACTGAGAAAAGGGACCTACTTACCAAAATCAACTTTTCGAGAAAAACGCGTTTAAAGTTTTCTATCCAAATAAATTAGATTTCTTAAAACATTTTACATTTAAATTAACATGATGAGTGTTCTTTATGTATTTTTTATGCTGAATCCGATTTTTATTGTTAAATAATTGTTTAAACAACCCTGTAATTGTTATAAACAATTTATTTTGTAAAAGTCAAATTATGAATTTTCAAAATTAATTTAAAAGACTTCCGGATGTCCTAGAGGTCTGAAATTTTTTATGCAAGTTCAGAACTGACACAATAATGAATAATTCTAAACTCTACAATAATCCATAGTTATTTTTTGACTTGCACAACCAGGTTGCCGATGACGGGGTATACTTGGGGATCATCTTCGGGGAATTAAGTCGAATTTTTTGTAAATGGTTTAGGCATTCAATTTAAGATTTAGGGGATATATTCTTGACACTTAGACAACCAAGAATAATTTTTGTCTTAAAATTACTTATATTTTCATAAAAAAAATTTAAAAAAAATTTTTTTTTTTAAATTTGTTTAAACAATTGCAAAAAAATTTTTTTAACAATCTGGACTGATTGCATTGTATTTCTAGGACCTTAAACTATAAGAAACTATCATAAAAAAATCGATTTTTTTGGTAAGTCTTTTCTCAGTCCCGGTAACATATGAACCGCCGGATCGTAGGAGGGCATATAGCCCATTTGAATTACATTGGCTATATGCCCTTCTACGATCCGGCGGTTCATATATTCATCTGTTTATTTAATTTATTATTGAATTATTAATTATTTAATTAGTACGAATTTATCTATTAATTAAATAATTAAACAATAATCAAAATTAATACTCGAGATAATATAAACGTATTTATAATAAAATTATTACTTTTAGACATTTGAAAGAACAAATTATTTAACATTGATTGACAATAACCTAAGTTTAGTTAAAGAAGTTTAAATAAAACTTCCCTGTCGAAAATATCTTGGGCAAAGCGTGTTTAAATAGTGTTTTATAGAATGTTTATTGTGTGTCGATTATGTGTTTGTGAACACAATAAATTGTGTCTAATCCGTGTATTTTGGAACGCTTTGAGTGTTTGGAAAACACTGAATTGTGTGTCAGAAGTGTGTTTATAGAACACACAATGTTCAGGTAAAAATACTCTTAAAACACTCTTTTCACATTCATGAAACCCTGATCTACTAATTAAACACACACTTAACATTATCTTTACAACCTTCTTAAAGTTTTATGTTTTTATAGTAATCTGCCATTAAAAAAATATTTAAATTACAGTAAAAAAATATTCCATTCTGTTCTCGCATGTCATACATACTTGGAATGTTTATACCTGTCGACGAAAATTTGTTTCGCTATTTATCTAAATATTTACAATCACTAGGTCTCGAACGCAAGGCGCAGCTAGGAGTGGATTAGAAATCACACGCTCTACCAACTGCGCCACGGAGGCTCATGAAAGGAAGTTTAGAATTTACATATGTAACGAAGGAACTATGAAAATGTGCTATGTAACTTGAAGAAAGGATACTGTATTTGCAACAATAGTATAATTATTTTATGTATAATATACATTATATTTAATATGTTATTTTACTGGGCCGCTTACTAGAGTGGGGCATCAGTGAGAGTGAGAGAGACAGTTTAAACTCCCCACTCTATTCGTTCGTATGAAATTTCATATAATTTAACTATTTTTTTACCTTTCTGTCAATATATTTATAGTTTGGTGCGGTCAAAAAATGTCATGTTTTTTTTATGCATTTGTTTTATCTAATTGAATACTTTGGCAGTTTTATTTCAAAATCTGACGATTAGTTATCATAAAAATAATTATTAAACAAATTTAATACATGCATTGAGTACTCTCTCCATGCAAAACGTATGAACTTTGAATTCATTTTTTGAAGCTTTGAAACGGTCAAAATTAATTAAATTGGTCTCATTCGGTAGATAAATACTTCAGGAATAAGTATGTAAAATTTGAAAAAAATCTGACGAAAACCATTTTACGCGACTAATACCTTAAAAGTTAATTTTTAAATGAAATATTAAAGCAATAAATTTAAGCTTAATTAATGAATTTATAACAAGTGTCCTATAACACTGTGACCACTTCGGTGACCACACTGTTATGGAATACTTATAGAACGTGTTTGCTGGGATAATAATATACGAATGAAACATATACACGGAAAGAAAGTTATTATCAAATTTTATAAAAGTATTTTACAAGTATAGGACAAAATGCGATAAAGGTAAATTTTGATATCAGAAACACTTAACTTTAAAAAAACTTATAAAATTTAGTAAAGTTATATTAAAATTTGTTACAAGTTTATGATACTTGATATAACTTTACTAAATATCATATAAGTTTTTATAAAGATTAATACTTCTGATATAAATATTTACCTTTGTCGCATTTTGTCCAACACTTGTAAAATATTTTTATAAAATTTGAAAATAACTTTCTTTCTGTGTTCATACTTGTTCAGATAGTGTTCTCTAAACATACTATAAACATACAACTTGAGTGATTCATTGTTTTCCAAAGCATGTGAAATCATTGTTTAGTAATACTGAACAAACATACAAATGTTTGTCAAAAGATAGTTTCAAGTATGTTCATTGTAAAATATACAATAGTTTGTGAACTTAGTGTTTTCAAAACATGGTATGAACCCTGATATGTATGTCAAGAAAATGTCTTATGACTGTTTACTCTTAATGTGAGTAACATGTTTAAATAGTGTTGAATGAATGATTTATTTACTATAAAAAGTATGTCAGAAGTGTGTTCAAAATATGTTTAAATATAGAAGTGTGTTTCAAGATACTGAGATCTGTGTTTGAGCAAAATAAAACTATTTTCAAACATCATGAAACCCACATTTGTTGGTGAAATTTTCGACAGGGTTATTAGTGTTGATAGAATTCAAAGACGAAGTGTTATTAGCAATATTAATATTTGACGAAAAGAATAGAATTGAAATACGTAATTTTATAACTATTGTTTTATGCTTTAAATATTAACAACAATAGCAATAATAATATCACAATAATAATAATAGTAATAACAAAATAAATGATAACAATAAATAACATAATAATATCCCTAATAATATTGACCTCAGTCGAATAATATTAGCAGTATTATACATTATAGATATTTGCATAGTATAATACTATATTTTGTTAATGTCCATATTACTTTGGTATTATTTATTTAAAACATAAAATTAATAAAATTATTTTCTCATACCGTGAGAAAATATTTTGGAGCATGTCAGAACACGCTCTTAGAACCACGTGTTGAAAACACGTGGTGGCTGGGCCTTGTCGTCCTTTCTGGGGCTAGGAGAGAGAGAGAGAGAGAGAGAAAATGAGATGGTGTGCGGGGGAGAGAGAAGGTAAAAGAGAGTGTGCATGAGAGAGAAAATAGGCCGGAAATAGGAAAAACCCACGAACTGGGCCCAGCTAAAAAAAATGATAGTACCGATGTCGAAAGAGTAAAGCCAAGGGAAGATACCACATTTTCACGAAGTTGAGACCTTCAGAAGAAAGGGTTCTCAACTTGAGCAGTGGTTTTTCTTTCGCGAAAATTTTGTCCATACCTGTGACCGGTATTAAAAGCAGTTTTACTTGATTAATTATTACAGTTCTATAACGCGTTAATAAATGTTAATTTTAATTGTAAGTGATGTCATTATTTATATAATCAGCGTTCCCAAAAGCTTCAAGTAATGAGTATCAAGCAAATCTGAACAATTTTTAAACTTTTTGTTTGTCATATTGGATCCGCCATTTCTAATTTTCAAAAACTGACATTGGATTCAGAGTCAGCGACTCCGAAAATTACCAAATATTGTGTTTCAAGCGGATCTAAACAATTTTTAAACTTTTGGGTCGCCATATTGGATCCGCCATTTTGAAATTTTGAAATCTAACATCAAATTCAGATTCTGCGATCTAAAATAGTTTAGTACACTCATGAAAATTAAAATTTGATTTGGTACAGTTTTTTAAGGTGCTTGTATACACAATTCACGATGGAAATACTAATAATTACTTTTTTTAAAAATCCGCCGATGGATTATTTTAATTTTTGTTGCAAAATACTCAGGGAAGTCTCCAGTGTTGTAATCCACAAAAAAAATCCCATTTCGCAAGACTTTTTTTAAAAGTTGGTTCAAGCCCACCGTGTTTTTTAAATCGAAATGTCACATCGAAGGTATTATCCTAAAGTTTAAAAAAATTTGGTTTCTTTGTTTTAGAAAAAATTTTAGAGCGCTAGAATATACACAGATAAAATGAGGTGCCATGGACGCGGTGTATATTTCCAAATTAAAAATGTTTTGTTTTTTCTCCAAAAACTTTTTTAGACTGTCAAGACATGTACCCTATAAATTACAAAACGTTTAAAGTTATTTTACCCGAGAAAAAAAATCTCAAAAATGATGCATTTTTCGACCATCTAAATGAGGGTCCCTATGTGATAACCTAATTCCAAAAATAAATTAATGTATTAAAACAAGTGTTTTATTCGTTTCTATTAATAAGATGTCTTTACTAACTAATTAAATTTACTTTACTAACTAAACTAAGCATTCAAAATTAATTTTTTTCATTAAAATCACAAAATTTGCACCTGTTACAACTAACGTCGACATGTGTTACGCAACTCACCTTGATACTAGGTGAGTTGTAACATCGAGAACATTTTTGATTCACATCCTACACAAAACTATATACATATTCAAAAATACAAAGCTTATAAAAATAGGACAATTTTTGGATGGAGTCCCTACTTGGTAAACTCCATTTCTAAAATCAGTTACCACTCCGAAAATTTTATTGAAATCTAAGGGACCTCGATCTACACTTGGTATTGACATAGTCACGCAGTCACCAATGGACAATGGAGGAAACAACTCTTGAGAAAAAGGAACCATTTTCTCAGCAGCTGCTTTTTGCCTCTTGTTACAGTCGTCTTGAACCTCAAGTAGATGTTTTCCTCTTGCACATAAATTGCAAATAAAACTGCCTACATCTACTTGATCACCACATTGAAAGTGTATTTCAGAGTTACAATCTGAACAAGATACTGCATCCATTATGTCCATTGATGAGTGACAAAATACTGCAAAATTTTTGTGGTCGCATGATCCTGATAATTCATCAGCCACTTGTACTCTCCATCGGGACAAGACTGAAAGTCGATTAAATCGACTTGACCGCGGGCATTAAATCCATGGGAAATAATCGGCCTCACCACCACCCCTTTTTTGGCAACAGATTTTTTTAAATTGCAAGTTTCGCACAAAGTAATAAAAATTTCACATGCAATCCTGGGGATGCGCCATTTCTTTTTCATATAGTACAGCATCCTTTCTCGACCTCCATGATCAGTTTGATGGTGTGCTTCCGTAAGTTTTTCGTAATATTCTTCAATCGGGATCATATAGATCAGATCGTTATTTCCAGAACTGCGTTTTAAAATAATATTGCACTGTGATCCAATTCGCAAAATTTCGTACTTCTTTGAAAAATGATAAAATGCAGGAGTTTTTTTCACCTTCATTGCTCAAAATTAACTCACTACGATTCACTGAATTATTTTTTTCTATTATAAACAAAAACCGAATTACAAATTTCCTTTTCTTTAATTTTTAAAAATCTAAATTTTAGCGTAAATGACTGTTTTGACTTCTATTTAACGACTGCGAATTTAAACTGACAACTTTTCACTAATTACAGTTTAGAATCTATGAATAAATGTCTATAATTACTATAAGTACATTATTATAAAGACAATACATTGAATGTATTGAATGAAATGATTGTTTTGAATCGAAACAAACTTTTCGACGATTAAAACTTATGATATGATAATAATAGTTGTAATATTTTCTGGAATATTGAACAGTTTATTTTATTTATTTACTAGCGCCTCAGACGGCCTTCGGCCGTCTTCGTTGCTTCTATTCCATGTTCATTTTTGTTCAATTTTTAAAAGTTTTAATGTTAATTTTTTCAATTTAATAATTTGTTAAATAAAATTCTATTTTACTTAAAATACTTTTTTGCTTAAGTGTAAAATTTTCTATTAATTGAGGCCTTGGATCCAATAACTCGCCCGACGCTCGAAGACACGCGCTAATACCAGTCGGGTAGCAGTGAGTGGCCTAGAGGCGCTCACTGCTCACTGACTGGCAGTTGCGCGTTCCTCCGAGCGTCGGGCGAGTTATTGGATCCAAGGCCTCAATTTAATTATATTTTTAATTACAAATTATATGTTATTTATTATTTATATTATTATTTATTTAGTAGTAAAAGAATAATTTCAGACTGCAGCTCCATCTCTTAAGTATATGTAAATTTTTAATGTACTACAATTTCATTTGGAAACATGAGTTCGCCCTTCTATTCATATTACCGATGCTTAATCTTTTCGATACTTTTCGAGTTACACTTTCGAGTGCATTCGATTCTTTTATCCCATGTCTTTTTTTAGAAAGGATAAATTGTATTTTTAGTATATTTATAATATACAATAAATTAAATATTAAACAAATAAAAAATATATTAAATTATGAATAATGTTTTAATTTTATAGTTTATATTTTATTTTAAAATAGAAAGTACATAACATATACATATAAATAAATATTTCTATTTGCATGTTGCATATTGTATATAACTTATTTAATTAATTGTTTATAGGACGTTAGTGCACTGCAAATATATGCTAATGTAATTCGTCTAATTGCCGAATCTTCATTGGGCAATAAGCTTATTGCCTAGGCAAATAGACAAATCTGAACGATTCGTCATGTATTCGTCTAATTGCCGGCAGTAAGTTTACTGCCTAGGAAATAAGCTTAATGCCGGATTCTTCTAGTTGCCTACGACATATACACAATTCACGATGGAAGTACTAAAAATTAATTTTTTCAAAAACCCCCCGATAGATTATTTTAGTTTTTGTTGCAAAATACTCAGGGAGGTCTCCAGTGTTAGAATTCACAAAAAAATCCTATTTCGCAAGACTTTTTTTTAAAAGTTGGTTCAAGCTCACCGTGAAAAAAAACTTCGAGATTAATTTTTTTTACACACTTTTAAGGCTATGTCCAAGTTGTGAAATGTAAACAAACCAAAAGGTTACTAAACCAGCACTAAAATTGCAATTTTGCGACAGCCAATTCTCCCACAAAAAGTAACATTTTTACACTTTCTTTACGAAAATGGAAAATTAGAGTATCAAAGTTTCCAATAAAATCGTTTTTGACTATGAGCAATAAAAAGCAATTAGTAAAATAACTAATTAAAATGACCTGTAAAATAGCATTTTTGACGCGTCGTGAAAAATAAACTGTTTGAGTATATCAACCGCACGGATGATGAAGAAGTTCCATGTCAGCGATTGGACCTTCAACATGTGGAAGGGTAAATTTTTTCCTTTCCTCCTTGAAATTACAAGAGAAAGGGTAAAAACTTCTTCATCGTCCGTGCGGTTGATATTGTCAAAGACTTTAACTTTTCGCGACGTGAACTCTGTTGCTCTCTGCGCAAGCGCAGACTGTACTAAGGTCGCAATGACATCACCATGCAAAAGAGCACATTTTGTTTTTGACTGAAACTTATTTGTTTTCTCATGCTTTTAGTTATGCAAGGTTTAGTAACCAAATTCGATACTTTAGTTCACCATTTCCAAAAAGAAAATGTAAATTTATATTTATTTACGCAAATGGGAACCGCGAAAATATGCTTCACCATTCGGTCTATTATGAAGCATTTTTTCGCGGTTCCCATTTGCGTAAATAAATATAAATTTACATTTTCTTTCTGGAAATGGTGAATTAAAGTATCGAATTTGGTTACTTATCCTTGTATAATTGAAAGCATGAGAAAACCACTGAGTGTCATTGAAAACAAAATGTGCACTTCTGCATGGTGCTGTCTATGCATTCTTAGTATGGTCTGCGCTTGCGCAGAGTTTACGTTGCAGAAAATTAAAGTGTTTGACTATATCAACCGCACGGGCGATGTAGAAGTTTTTACCCTTTCTCTTGTAATTTTAAGGAGGACAGGAAAAAATTTATCCTTCTACATGTTGAAGGTCCAATCGCTGACATGAGACTTTTTCATCGTCAGTGCGGTTGGTATACTCAAGCAGTTTATTTTTCGCGAAGCGTCAAAAATGCTATTTTAAAGGTCATTTTAATTAGTTATTTTACTAATTGCTTTTTATTGCTCATAGTCAAAAACGATTTTATTGGAAACTTTGATACTCTAATTTTCCATTTTCGTAAAGAAAGTGTAAAAATGTTATTTTTTGTGGGAGAATTGGCTGTCGCAAAATTGCTATTTTAGTGCTGGTTTATTAACCTTTTGGTTTGTTTATATTTCACAACTTGGACATAGCCTTAAGTTAAAAGTGATTTTTCGTGCATAAAAATTAACTTTAAAATTCCAAAAAAATATAAAAATTTTTTTTTTAAGAAACATTAAATGTCACATTGAAAACTATTTAATTATTTTTAAAATGAAATATCATAAAGTCCGATTAGTTCAATAGGGCGTTCTCAATCGTGTACACAAAATCAAAAAAATGGTGTTTCGAGAAAAATGCGTTTAAAGTTTTTTTTAAAAAAAGTGACGCGAAGGTCAAACAAATGAAAGTAGGGTTGCCACTTAGAAATTACAAATTATACTGAAAGTGGTACCCTGATTGAATGAAGAAGGCAGATGGAATGCCAAAACAGAAAAAAACTCCGAACTCTAGTAAATATTTCACCAGACGACGCATGAAAATGAAATTTTGTAACTTCTTCAATAAGACAGATATCGACTTAAAGTTTAAAAAGTTTTTTCTTGAATAGTTGTAGAATCGATTAAAATTATTTCCAGAAAATCGATTTTTTTGACGCAATAAATGAGGGTCCTCTCTTAACACTAATTATTTTAAACCAATCTTTGGTATTTAATTACGATCTGTAATAACAATTTGAGCTTTATAATAGCTAAAATAATATTATATAATATATTTTATAGAAATTTAAGAATAATAAAATTTTGTCTTATAATACCTATTTGACGTTTCACTATAATTCAATATTCCCTCTGAGCAAAAGAATATCCCAGGGATATCCTAGAGATATCTCGCGGGATATCCTAATATTCTCCACATGTGATATGCCACGTGAGAAATATTAATATGTTGAAAAAATAAGAGCTTTAAAGAGTTGAAAAACCATTATTAAATTATAACCAGAATAAGAAAAAAATTATTTCTAAAATAATAGTACATTATGCAACAAGGGAGGTATGTCCGAGTTTATGTACCGAGCACAATATTGAAAAACGAGTCGTAGCACCCGCTTCGCTCGTGCTACGACTTGTTTTCAATATTGTGCTCGGTACATAAACTCGGACATACCTCCCTTGTTGCATACTTTGCTTTATACAACTCAGGCGTATTATGGTTACTCTATGCTACCTGTACTGATGCATGCTAAGTTCTCCCATATAACCCAGCTGATCAATAAAGTAACCATTATTGCCCAAGGGAGATAAAGGGTACTTTATTGACCTGTGAGCGGTCAATAATGTACCCTTTATCTCCCTAGGGCTCGTGCTACGACTCGTTTTTCAATATTGTGCTCGGTACATAAACTCGGACATACCTCCCTTGTTGCATACTTTGCTTTATACATCTCAGGCGTATTATGGTTACTCTATGCTACCTGTACTGATGCATGCTAAGTTCTCCCATATAACCCAGCTAATCAATAAAGTAACCATTATTGCCCAAGGGAGATAAAGGGTACTTTATTGACCTGTGAGCGGTCAATAATGTACCCTTTATCTCCCTAGGGCTATAATAGTTTCTTTATTGACTGCTGGGTTATAAGGAGGAACGCGCCTGTACAGGTAAATGAAGTGCCCATAAAACGCCTGAGTTGTATAAAAGATTATTCGACTAAAATCAAAGTTATTTTTTTGTGATTTAATAAACATTAGTTGAATTCAATAAAATGTCTTTTTAACGCTAAATATTTATTGTGTGTTGGTTTAATCAAATTTTAGTCAATTAATTTTGTCTATTACTGATAAATATTTATTGGTTAAAGAAATTTACAAGAAACGAAAAAAAATGTGAAACTTAAATATATTAAACAGCAACATTTATAATCACACAGTGCAAACCACACGCTTCTGATTTAATGACGCGACGCCATAACCCTTGTTTAAAGGAAAAAATATACTGGATTTTCAGTAATTAATCTAGTAATTCATGCAGTATTTGCATAACCAGTATTTGCATAACTTTGCATAACCCGTGGATATCCCAGGGATATCCAGTGAATGTCCTTGGACTATCCAAATTTCCGTCCCGTGAGATATCTCATGGGATCTCCCAGAGATATCCTAAGGATATCACGGGATGGAAATGAGATATCCGCGGGATAATCGTGCTGTGATGGTTATTATGTAAGCACAGGGGAAAAAGTCTGACTCCGTTTACACCTTAAATTAGCCTCGAAAATAGGCTGAAAGTAAGACTTTTCTTTAGTATCTTTCAAAAAAAGTTTTAAAAAATTTAATTTAAGAAAGTTGTAAACCTAGGGGTGAACAACTCGTGAATTATGGTGTACATTTGTATTGAATTACTAATGTGAATTACCATGAATTACATGAATTACTTAATTATGATTGTAGTAGGGGAGACTGGGGTAAACCCGCTCACAGAGTAATCCCGCTCACTATCGATTTTACGCTATGAACTCAACTTAAGATGAAGATATTGGTACTGTGAATAGTACTTAACATTCAACTTATGTTAACGAACTTTTGTTTAGTTTCATGAATTTAACATAGAATCAGAGGCGATCAAATGTTTTTAGAGGTGTCAGAAAAGAAACGTATTTTGGATTTTTAAGTTTTTCGATCATTATTTTTGGGTCTTAATTTATCTGGCAAATTTTTTTTGTTGCTATTGGATGTCCTTCTTCGAAGTACATATATAGTTTTGTCTTATTTTAAAAAGATTTAATTAAATTTATTCTGAAATATGAGGAATACACTCGGGGTAAAGTCGCTCACGTGAAGCCGGGGTAAAGTCGCTCACTTAGTTTTAAATTTAAAATTTAGAATAAAATAATTTTTACGTATTATATTTCAACAATAACACAATTTATGACTTTTGTTACGTCAAAACAAGAAACCTTTTTAAATATACCTAACGTTCCTCGTTTTAAATTGGTTTCATAAATGAATCCAATTTGGGATGAGGATAAGTCAATGAGCCTACTAAATGTGAGAGAATAATTGAAGCGTTTTGTGCAGAAACAGCATAAGTCCATAATTCGAAATTGTTCAGGAATCAATAAAAACTGTTTTTCTCGTAATTGTTAAGATTTTTTTAACTCGGCTTTTTGCATTATATTCTACTCACCTATAAGTTAAAAAATCCAATATAATTAATTAATTATCTACTTAACATAAAGAATTAAAAAATAAATTAACATCTGGACTTATGCGGTTTCTGCACAAAATGACATGAAAAACACAGAAAATTTATTAAATCCAGTGAAATATCAAAGTTTTATGAAATATTTAATAACTTTTATTTAAAATATTAAATTTTTATAATTTTTAGTAACATTTTATAAATAATAAAATTGTTTTAAGAATAAATTAAACCAATTTTCAATATTTTCTAATTTTTAAATAATTTAGTCACCACTGTCACTTTTTGCTTCCCATGAGTGTTTTTATTTATAATATAAACTGTTTAATATAAATTATTAAAATACGTCAAGAATATCACAAAGAAATATAAAACTTATCATGGACTTGTGCTGTTTCTGCACAAAATGATATTTTAATTATTTTTCTAAGGGTTTAGAGTTTAGTTACTTATGCAATATTTTACTAGATTGAAAAGCTTCATTTAAAGATAAGTTTTCAATAAAAAAGTGATTTTCGAAAAAAATGGACTTATGCGGTTTCTGCACAAAACGCTTCAATTTATTTAAAAACCAACAAGAAAGAAAAGAGTTGACAAAATTACAATGAGTGCAAAAATTATAAATCTTACTTAAAGAATAACGATTACTGGTGGTGTGATGATAATCTGTTGTCCGACCTCAATGGTGTTGAGCGGTAGACGAAAAGGGGCCTTTTGTTTGTTGTCCTTAGTGGTTAAGTATTAGACCTCTTGTTTACACTAATGAGATAGTGTATTGTATTGTTAAAATATCTGCTTGCTTCCAGACGGTTGTCGCCTCTTGAGCAAATTTCGATAGTTCGAAATTTGGAATGTGTTGTTTCAATATTTCGTTGATAGTTGAGATTATTTCCAATTTAATATTTTTTGGAAATTGTTTAAAATTTATACTTTGCAAATGTATTATAAGAGGTTGTTTAAAGTTCACTTCTTATTTAATACTTTAAAATAATACTTGGGGTTATACGTTTCACTTTCAAAGATGTACTTTGAATTCACTTGTAAACTATGTGATGTTTACTTGTAGACAATTTGATGTTGACTGAGCGATGTGTACAGGTTGATTCCCAAAAAATTACTCTCTAGTCTCTTGTTCTGAACGATGTGTTCAGGTTGATTTCTAAATAGTTACTCTCTGATATCTGCAGAATTTGTATCCCTTTTATATAAAACTGTCTTCATTAATGTAATGCTTTGGAATCATTCAAGTGTGGATTTTAAGTTGCATGTCGATATTGGTCAGATTTTAAGTGGGGGTGTCGGGCGACGGCACACGGTGCGTCTAGTCAAAATTAAATGAAAAATGATATTACCTCAAATTTTTTTGTTGATTCTGTATCCTAGCCCTATATAGACATATCTTATGAAGAAACGAAAATTTTAAGTTTAGCGCTTTCTTTTTAACGACGTCAATTACATTTTTTGATAATTTTTACATTTTTCAACATATTTTATATCATTTTACTTTCTCATGGATGAAGTATTGTAATGCCAAAATTTTTCGAGTTCGATTTTCTGACATATCTTTATGTTGTTCGACCTCAGGAGTTCAAAAATGACATTTCTAAAAAATGTCATTTCGTATGCGTGTGTGTAAACATCACATTTTCATAAATATCTTGAAATCATGAAGAGCTTTTGGGTTGAATTTTTTTTTAATTGTAGATCTCACCTGCGGACATAAAGTGAGAGTACTTTCTGATATATTAATAAAGTTTAACTAAATTTTTTTTATTTTTAATTTTGCAAAAAAAAGTTTTTTGCCCATAACTTTAAAAAAATGTTAGAATACCTATAAATGTTTTTCCATAATTTTGTAGAGTTTTTTTAGACGCATCTTTTGAGCCCTAATTGAACATTTTTCGTCCATATTGACCGGAGATAATAAACTTTTAAAAATGAAAAATTTTGGAAAATAAGACTTTTTTGAAAATTTTGTTGAAAAATGTAGAAGTAACTTTCAAATTATCGATACTAACTTGTAGAGCATTAAAAAACGCTTCGATTGACCTACTTTTGAACCTAATTCGATAATAAATTTTGAAATTATTGGTATTTAAAAATCAAAAATTGTGGAAAAAGACATCTTCTCAACCTTTTTGTTTAACTATTAAACTATTATAACTATCTTGTAGGGTATTTAAAAATACATTTATTGACCCAAAATTCAATCACTTTTACCATATTTATGAAAAGTTATTCATATATTTCTGTTATTATTACCTCTATGAGGAAGCAAAGTGTTCATGAAATAAGCACCAAAATTATAAAAAATATACAACTTGGCAGCAGTTTTATTCTTTTAAGGGCTACTCTAGTTTACAATACTCTTCACTTATAACCACGCTTTTTCAAGAGTAATTATGTACATGTTATATTAAATTATTGTTTCGTTGTTGTCAAATCAATGTTAGCGGGGCTAACCGATACTAAACAATAACAAAGCATACACTGAATGTGAAATACATTACTCTCTTGGATCTATATTTACTTTTAAGGTTTTACGCAATTATATAATTATGTTTAAAATGATATAAAATATGTTGAAAAATGTGAAAATTATCAAAAAATGTAATTGACGTCGTTAAAAAGAAAGCGCTAAACTTACAATTTTCGTTTCTTCATAAGATATGTCTATATAGGGCTAGGATACAGAATCAACAAAAAAATTTGAGGTAATATCATTTTTCATTTAATTTTGACTAGACGCACCGTGGGCAATGTTGCTGCTATACGGGGCGACTGTTGACTCTTCTGTTTTTTAGTTGGGTTGAGGGGCGAGTCGCTCGTTGCCTTGTTTGTTTTCCTTCATGTGGCGAAGATTATTTGAAGGTCGTTTAACTGATGCACTATCGTTATTCTTTTTACATGATTTAAAATATTACTCATCTTTCTTGAATTCATTATACTTGCAAATTGTTTAGATACATATGAGATATATAAAATATGCTAATTATAATGCAATAATGTAAAATACATAGAATAATATGACATATAAGTAAAATACAATATAAAAAATAGGAAATACATACATAAGTATCGAAGTTAAATTAGGTATATTAACAAGAAGTTACGGACGTAACACTTTTAAAAACCAAAATTGTAACTACATTTCACTTTCTCTTAATAAAATATAACACTTTTTAAATCCATAGTTGTAATTCATGAAATCTATGTTCATTATTTATTAAACCAATTTGTTGTTTATAGAATTGTTTATATAACTCATAAATTATCAATAATAAATCATACTTAAGACGGGAATAAGACGAATTTTAATATTTAAAAAATAAAACTGTTCTGTCTTGAAAAGATAAAGTGAACGGGTTTACCCTGGAAAATTGTGATTTCGAAATTTGGTATATGTTTATTAAAAAGTTTCTCTAAGTAAAACTAAAAAAGATAAATCAAAAACTCTTTTTTATTTTTTTAGTAGAAATCATAAGCTTTCAAATGATATAAATTAACTTGGATTTAGAGAATAATTTCCTAGATTTTAGCCGATCTGAAAAAAAGAGAGCGGGTTTACCCCAGTCTCCCCTACATTAAAAAATTTTAGAATGGCGGCTTCAAAATAGCGATAGTAGACATTTTTTTAAATAAACATTAGTCTAATACACGAATTTAAAAAAATTGTTAAACAATTATGTCACTTTCTATCTAGGGGTTTTAGATGTTGCTGGTTACGAAATTGACAATAAATTTAAAAAATTAAAAATTGAGGATCTCATATGGCGAACGATTTTTTTAAATTTGACAAAATATGTTTGCAACTCCTCTACTCAGCAGATTTTGGGGCCACTGATTACGAATCTGACATATAATTTCAAAAATTTTAAATGGCGGTTTCAATATGACAAACTAAAATTTAAAAAGTCAATGGATTTTGTTGAAATTTGTTACTCCGGAGTTTTTGGGGTCGCTGATTACAAATCTGACATTAACTTTTTATAATATCTTTATTGTAACTAAATAATTTAATTTTCTTATTAAACAAAATTCTTATTAAACAAAATCTGAATTTTGAAAGTGGAATCTAAATGTGGAATCGGAATCTGAATGTGAAATCGGAATGTTGAAAGTGGAATCGGAATGTTGAAAGTAGGATTTGAATGCTGAAAGTGGAATCGGAATATTAAAAGTGGAATCGGAATGTTGAAAGTAGAATCTGAATGTGGAATCGGAATATTGAAAGCGGAATCTGAATGTGGAATCGGAATGATGAAAGAGGAATCTGAATGTGGAATCGGAATATTAAATGTGGAATCGGAATGTTTAAAGTGGAATCTGAATGTGGAATCAGAAAAAGTTACGTAATCGATCCCCAGTCTCCCCTAATATCGTGATGATATTCTAAGGATATTTTAGGATTAGTGCAAGGGTATCCTGCGGACATCTTAGGTATACACTACCGTCCACGAGTATCAGGACGATTACAAGCGACTCTGAAAAAACATGCCTTCACTTTTCAATCGTATCTCGGAAATAAAAGGAGGTACAAGAAAAACTTAAATACGTTTAGAAAGATGATTAAATTTTGCGTAAAATAAGCTGTTTTAGCGGTTTAAGGGGACACCCAAGTCACCTAAAAACAATGCAAAAAGAGTCAACTTTCGGTACACTTTTCTCGAAAAATATTGTTCCAATTGCGTTTGCCCTTTTTTTATTCGATTACAAATATAATCAATTATATGAATAAGAAGTAATACGACGTTATCTCCAATATAAACTTTTTTATGAATATTTATACCCAAAGCAAAATAAAAATCCCATTTTCTCTGATTCATTGACTCATATCTCCGTTTGAACAACTCAAAATGATGTTAAACTTCTTATTCGTATTCTTGGAACCATACTGAACAAAGTAAAAAAAAATTACAAATCGGTTTAGTAGATTCGGAGAAAAGTGTACCGAAAGTTAAAAAATTGGAAAACAACATTTTTACAGGAGACACGAAAAAAGAAAAAATATTTAAAACTTATGGTATTCAGAATCATGTAATCAGATTTTCTCTACTTTTCAGAAAAGGTTTTAAAAAGTCTTGTTCTATTCCTAATTGAGTCTACTTTTAGAAAATCAAATTTTAAAAAATCGATTTTTTTGTCATTTTTCCACTTAGGTGTCCCCTTAAATATGCGAAAACATATGCTTTAGATGTCATTCAATATGAAACAACTAAAAATAAATTATTTAAAGACTTTGATTTTTTGACTTATGTCCACCTACCATTTGCGGCGGTTCAATTGACTCGTCCCAATACAATCCTTATATGAGGCATGTTACGTGAAATGTCCTAAGTTGAAATTTCAACTTCTTGAAAAAAATTGAAACTCAGGGAATTTGTTGTTCTATCAAGCAGAAATGTGCCCCAAAAAATATTTTTGAAAAAAAATTTTTTAGAATATGTTTCTGAAAGGTTTTTTCGTCCTCTTTCCAATGGTGTATTTTATTTTTTAATATTTTAAAAATTTACCCTAATTTTTGATAATTAATATTAAATTTTCAATTTCCTAAAAATTAGTCCGTTTTTTTTAAACTAAATTATTGTTTTTGAGTTATTAAATTTCAAAGAATAAATTGCGGCGCGCTGCGTCGCGGATGCACTGAGCCGCGTGGTGGCAACCGGCGTGAGACGAGGCGCCCGGGACGCAATTTATTCTTTGAAATTTAATAACTCAAAAACAAAAAAAGGCATTCTGAAAATTTACATGCCCATAGGAAAAAACCTCAGCTTTCGTTTGCAATAATTTATTTTAAAAAAAAACGGAACGATTTTTGGGAAATTGAAAATTAAATATTAATTATCAAAAATTAGGGTAAATTTTTAAAATATTAAAAAATAAAATACACCATTGGAAAGAGGACGAAAAAACCTTTCAGAAACATATTCTAGAAAATTTTTCCCATTACAAGTAAGTTCAGAAAAAATTCACAAAGTAGCCGGTGTTAGCAAAATTGATCAAATTGACCCCCCTCTACCCCCTCCAAATTTTCGAAAAAATCAAAAATATTTTTTTGGGCACATTTCTGCTTGATAGAACAAGAAATTTCCTGAGTTTCAATTTTTTTCGAGAAGTTGAAATTTAAACTTAGGACATTTCACGTAAAATGCCTCATATGTATCCTCATATGTATCCTGGGAATGTTCTTAGTATATTTTGTGGATGTCCAGAGGATATCTTATGGATATCCTTAGCTATCCTGAGGATGTCCCCAGGCTATCTGAACCGCAAGTCCCTAAGATATCCTAATATTATCCGTTGGATATCTCTAGGATATCCACGGGCTGTGTCTATTTTGTATATTGCAAAAAAATAAAATCATCAAAGTTTTACAGTAAAATTGTTTTATGTGAATAAATACAATATGTTTTAATGTTACAATGAATTTTCTTTTTGTTTAAAAAAATGATTGTTGTTATTTACCAACTTTTGCAGAATGCACCTAGAAAGTCGCAGTTTTTTCCTAATTTTGAAATTTACCAAACCTTATGTGATTACAATTTTTAAAGAAATTATTAATTTGTTTAAAAATTGTTTAAATAATAATTCAATTTTTATTCTTTATCTGTAATCATATAGAGTTTAGTAAATTGCAAAATTAGGAAAAAATTGAAACTTTCTATGTGCATTCTGTAAAAAGTTGGTAAAAAACAACAATCATTTGTTTAAATAATTTGTTGATAATACTTATGACTACTTTCAGTAAATATTGTCTTCAATTTATTAATTTAATACTAAGTAAAGCTAAAAAAGATAAAAAGTTGTGAAAAATTTTCTAGTTTCTCTGTTTATTTGAAAAATTATATGATTTTGCAATAATAAATTGTTTAATTTAATGCAATATGCATAAAAATACACACCAGGCTCCTGAGGTAAATAGCTTTGACAAAAATGAATGCAAAATCGGCAAGTAGGGTTTGATTTGTACTCATCCGTACTTTCAAAATCCGTTTAGAACAAAATCCTAGCTGCTCGGGTTCGCCAGATATACACGTTTTACCAAATCAGAGAAACAGCATAAGTTGATTTAAGATACCAAATGATCAGTTATACCACACACACAAATATATATATATTGAAGATTCTAAAAGGGCCCTTCCTCTACTAAGAAGTCGTCAAAACTGATGTCAAATTTGACCTATTTTTCTTAACTATAAGTCAAAAAGAGGCCAAATAACGGCCTTACATTACGTCAAAATCTATGTCAAATTTGATATATGTCAACAGAGGTTCAATAAGGTCTTTTACGATTCATCAAAATCTATGTTAAATTTGACGTATTTTTTACCTACAAGTCAAAAAGGGTACTACTAAATAGTTTTTTGATACGTAAAAATCTATATCAAATTTGACCTAATTTTTTAACTACAGGTCAAAAAGAGACCCAATAATGACCGTTGCATTACGTCAAAATCTATATGTATTTTACCTATTCTTTTACATACAGGTCAAAAATAGGTCCCCACAAAATTTAGGTCAATTTTAAGGGCAGTTTTGACTTGCACGTAAAAACTTCACAATAACACTCTATTTGACCTGCTCCTTCCTCAAAATTGCAGTTTTGACCTACACATCAAAACATGACGAAAAAATTATCTGTCTTATATTTCCCTCAAAATTTGGTTCCTACAGGTCGAACAGAATCCCCATAAAGACTCTCTCATTTAAATAAATTCAAATAAATTTTAAATTACATTTCAAGAAATTTAAAAATAGTGGGTTGGCGCGTAGGGAGCGAAGCCCCCCTAGTATATATGTTGCATTCCACCTCAAGTGATCCGCGTCCAAATTTGAAATGTTTGCGATCAGATTAAAAGTTTGCATAAACAGCAGTCCTATTAGCTATAATTATAATACCAAATATTATTAATTTATTTAAACAAATGTAAAAACTGGAGGGAGTTAAAGTTTAAATTTTTGGTCTTATATGGAATATTTGAAAAATTTATAGTTTTTTTAAAACAAAACGAAAAGATGTTTTCTATTTTGTGTTTTTCTCTGTTTTTCAGCACTTTCTAATGGTGAAAAAAAATTTTAAAAAAATTTTACCTTGAATTAGTAATGCACTTTGAGAGAGTCTCTAATCGAAAAAACCCAGAATCTCGCGAGAAAAACAATGAAAACCATTGAATATTACTATTTAGTAGCACTCTTTTTGACCTGTAGGTAAAAAAAACATTAAATTTAACATAGATTTTGATATATCGTAAAAGCCCTTTATTGGACCACTTTTGACATAGGTCAAATTTGACATAAGTTTTGACGACTTCTTAGTAAAGGAGGGGCCCTTTCAGAATCTTCAATATATTTGTGTGTGTGGTATAACTGTCCATTTGGTATCTTAAATCAACTTATGCTGTTTCTCTGATTTGGTTAAATATGTATATCTGGCGAACCCGAGCAGCTAGGATTTTGTTCTAAACGGATTTTGAAAGTATGGATGAGTACAAATCAAACCCTACTTGCTGATTTTGCATTCATTTTTGTCAAACCTCAGGAGCCTGGTGTGAACATTATTAAAATATAGTATTTGTATTAACACATAATTATATGGAAAAACTTTGATGAATTTTAATCGTTTTTGAAACATAAAAAAGCGTTTGGTCATCCCGGGTGACCGCATCGTAGTCTACGTATACAAAAATCGTTGGTTAGCGCGAAGGTTAAAGTTGCATAATATTTACCACAAGGAGTTAATTAATATTTATAACAACCTTAAAAGCAACGAATATAATTACCTATTTAAAAATAAATAATTGATAGTCAAAATTGTAAACATCGATATAAAATAAAAAATATCTATACTCGCAGGTTAATTGATTTTTGTAAGAGGTCAGACGTAAAAAAAGTGGGTTAAAACGTACCATTGTCTAATAAATTTTGTAGGCTGTGATTTATGAAATTGAACTGTAAGGGAGAATTGTTTAAAATAGGCAGTAAAGGGCATTTAAACGATCCCCAAGCGCGTTTTCGCGGGGGTGACATAAAAGTGAATCGGATTTTCAAGCGTGTAACCCTGCAAGCTTCATACTATTTTAAAGGGATGAGATATGGTGTCCATTACATTATATTTGATAAATATGTGTTGTTTTCTAACTCATAAATACTTAGAACAATATGACAAAAGACAAAATATGAATCTTACGTAAAAAACTAATTTTCTCTTTTAAAAACTAGAACAAACAGTACAATGATTAAATAGTAGTGAATCAAGAAAATGTTACTTGGTTAAAGTAATTATAAGGATTGTATAGGGACGAGTCAACTGAACCGCCGCATGTAGTGGTCTAAATCACAATTCTAGGTGGACAAAAGTCGAAAAATCGAAGTCTTTAAATAATTTATTTTTAGTTGTTTCATATTCCATGACATCTAAAGCACATGTTTTCGCATATTTAAACCGCTAAAACAATTTTATGAAGCTGTGAGAATAAATAAAATGTCATGAGTTAAGCATAGTTAAGTTTTGCCGTGAAAATAAAACTACAATTAAATGCATCTAGTTATTTTAAATCGTCATATTTGAACAAAATAAATATCAATCTTAAAGTTTAATATATATACTGTAAGACAATGTATAATATACATTTTTATTAATAATGCTTATATTTTAAAACAGCCATTAAATGTAAGTGTTTGCGTACTTGTACATGACAAAATTTAAAGTGACAAAAGTTAATTATTTCGAATTATTTCGAATAGTGATTTATTGGGAAATGTTCATTAAGACGTTACCTACCTTTCAGTAGCTACAAACACCTTCTGCTACTTTTCGATATTTTCATGTTTAAAGTGTGCGCTGCTCCTCTAAAGTGGTTTGAATAATAAATCTAGCTGGACAAAACAATTTTACCAAATTTACTTCAATGGATTTTACACCACTACGTTTCTAACATTTTCGGAGGTCACTGATTGGGAATATGAAGCCAGTTGTTAAAATTTCAAAATGTCGGATTCAATGTGGCGACCAAAAAGTTAAAAAATTAGATTTGCTTGAAATTTGACACTGAGGGGTTTTTATGGTGGCTTATTATAAATCTGAAGATTTATGAGTTTAACCCCAAGAAAATGTTTCTAAATGCATAGATTTTTCATACAGTTGAATTTTCACATCAATCGGTATCTTGGGGTTTTTGGAGTCGCTGATTACGAATATGATGTTAATTTTTCAAAATTCAAGATGGCAGATCCAATATGGCAGATGAAAATTTAAAAAATAATTCCATTTACACAGAAGTAGGTATGAAGGGGTTTTTGTAATCGATAATTATGAATCTGAACTTAGTTTTTTAAATATTTTAAAAGTGGTTTCAAAATGCCATAAAAATTACTGATATTTTAAGTACGGGTTTTAAAATATTTGGGATTAATTATAATTAAAAAGCAATAAAGGTAAATAAATAAATAACCACGAGAAATAATTTTTTTAATATTTTAAAAAATTTTCTAATTTTATTATATATTAAAAGTACAAACAGTATGAACAAAAAATGAGTATAATTTAATTAACAGTTTTACTTCCCTTTCTTTATCCATAATTAATATTATTTAAATAAAATACATAATAATATTTACAGTCGGCAATCAAAACATTTTGACATATTAAAAATAGTATTACCATGGAAACTTAGAAAAAAAGAAGTTTACAATTCTAAAAACAGAATAAAATGTAAATTTAAATTTTAAATTAAATGAATAATTTAAAATTAAATTAAGCTTATAAAAATAAAATAAAATTTAAAATTGATTAATTTTTGTTATCTTTAAAATTCTTTAACACTGTTAAAATTTCTAAAATTATTAGTCCTATTATCTATAAAAGCCTAGTAAATTTTTTTTAACAATTCTTGAATTACATTCAAGTTATTAAATAACAACGAGAAGTTAAAAAAAATCATGCAAAAAGATTCGATTTTTTAGGAATGTATCCACCAGGTTGGATTTTCTATTTAAAACTTTTTAAAAATTATGTCAAATTCGTAATCAGCAAAGCAGGAAACTCTTAAATGTCAAAAGATATTAAAATCTAATAATTTTTCTAAAATTTGTATCATTTTATCATCAAGATATACGTCAATTGTTATTTTTTAAACTGTCAGTGTACACAACTGTCAGTGTATTGATTTATAAAAAATAGAATATTTTTCTAAAATTTGCCCAAAAGACTTTTGAATCACTTAATTAAATTAATTACCAAAATCATTTTCTTGGTCAAATTTGGTTATCATAACCAAATTTTGTTTAATTGAAATAAGGTTACTTGGAACAAGAAATTTGATAAAATTAATCCAATAATTTGTATTTTACAATAAAATAGTTTGATAAGGAAATTTGATCAATATTTGTGTTTTTATGACATTTTTGTTGTGACTATTGAACATTTCTGTCATATCATTAAATAAACTAAATTATATTTGGATAGTTTGCAAGAAGTAGTATTTTTTAATATTTATGTCAAAATGAAATTTAAAAAAATTTTGCAGTAAATGTCTTTTTAAAAGCTAATATATTTTATTATTAATTTTGCGAAAAGTCAAATTAAACATATTTTTTAACTGTAAAAATAATTTGCAAAAAATAAAAAAATCTTGAAAATAAACATGTGACTGTCCACGAGAAAACAGGGCTTAGCTTTCACAGGGCTAGTGATTGAAAGAAGCAGAACGAAGGAATGCATACAATATAACATCTTTAAAACGTTGTATTGTCAAAAGTAATTGACAATTTACAACTTTTTATTTTTGCATTTGAAAAAGCAATATAAAATCTATCGATTAGCATTAAAAACTCAAAATGATTTTTTAGAGCTAAGCCCTGTTTTCTCGTGGACAGTCACACATGATTTCAATTATCGCTTTTTTAGCATTTATAAAACTTGAAATTCCACTGAAAATCCTATTTCAAAAAATGAATTTTGTTTAACTTTTTAAAATAAATTAAAATCTATTTATAAAAATAAAATATTGCTAAAAACTTCCATTACTGCGAAATGAGAAAGAAATTTCTAACAAAACAATTTATTTTAAATTTTTATTATTAATTCATAAATGAACAACTCGAATTAAATATAAGCTTTCACTTATTGCTATAAAAATAAAAATTGATTAACATTTTGGCATCTCGTATTTGGGTGTGACGCCTGCTTTCTTTAATACATACATTTATTACGGGCAAGTACACTACCGTCCGTGAGTATCAGGACGCCCTTTTTTTCATGAGTGGAAAAATGCTTAAAACGTAGAAAATAAAAATGACAAAAATTTTTCGTATTTTTTTCCTGAAAGCTAATGAAATTATGAAAAGACTGACACCTGATCGAAAAATTTTCGTTGACTATTCTGTCAGATACAGAAAAAATACTGGATTTTGCATGCTTTTCGTAATTTTTTAATTTCTCGAAAACTAATTAACTTTTATTAGCGCTCTTGGTCTTGTTTTAATCTATATTTAATGTAGAATCTAAATTATTAACTGGTATTGTGAAATAAATTCTTCCAAAAAAATTTGAAACCGTAAAAGTAGGATTAAAAAAATTCAAAAAATTATCAGATTGAAACAAGAGCAAGAACGCTAAAAAAAAGTTAATAGTTTTCGAGAAATTAAAAAATTACAAAAAGCATGCAAAATCAAGTATTTTTTCTGTATCTGACAGAATAATCAACGAAAATTCTTCGATCAGGTGTTAGCTAATTTCATTAGCTTTCAGGAAAAAAACACGAAAAATTTTTTTCATTCTTATTTCCTACGTTTTAAGTATTTTTCCACTCATGAAAAAAGAGGCGTCCTGATACTCATGGATGGTAGTGTATAAAAAATAATTTTATTTTTGCGATGAATTTTAAATATAATGATTTTTTTAAAAATTATTTTGATTTGTTTTTCTGTTTATTTTATCATTTTTTATGTTTATTTTTTATAATATATAAAATATATTGGTGGATTCCATGTCAGTTCAACACACTTATTTTCATGACTTGTTGGGATTTGGCTGTAATTTTGTAAATTCATTACTTTTATAGTGATAAACAACTCCATTAAATATTTTTTCAAAATTTTAAAAATTACAAAAAATATGGCATTTTCAATATTTTTGTCTTCTTTTTTTGAAAGTGCTATAACTTTGGTTCTAATTAACCGATTTTGGATTTTAAAAAAAGGATTTCTTTGGTTTTAAATATATTTTAAGTTACAATTAATATAAAAAAGAAAAAATTCAAAAATTTTTTTTTTGAAATTTTGAAAAATTAAAAATTTGTTTTTGAAAAAACATCATCTTTGAATTTTTTCAAAATTTTACTAAATGTTAGGGCAAATGTGCTTTACATGTCCTGTAAGTTTTATCTTGGGATCTCAAAGGGATTCGGAGTAAAAAAATAAAACGTAACCACAAATTACAAACAAATGGGTCAAAATTCCTCACCTGCCCAGGTAAAAAAATGAATTTTCTCTAAACTTTGCTAAAATGTTACTATTATTAGTAGAAGTGTAAATATTAATTTTTTTGAATTTGATAAAATATTTTTTGAGTTATAGAGTTTCAAAATTTTGATTTTTTTGAAAATATATTTTTTTCGATTTAATATATTTATAAGTAAAATTAATTAAATTTAAAGTATGAATAGTGGTTTTTAACGGTGTTTTCACGGGCTATAAGCTGGTGATGAAAAAAGTTGTTTTCTGTCAATTTGACCTTGAAATTCAAGGTCAAATTCTTAATTTTAATATACAGTAGAACCCGGTTAATACGATCCCGTTTAATACGATTTCCCGCTTGAGACGCTCATTTATGAATCGTATTAACCAAGTTCTACTGTATCTCAAAATCGGTGTTTTTTATTTTTTTCTAACCTATCTCAATCGAAAGCTTACCTTTTTTCATATGAGCCATGTAAAACTCAGAGTGGGACCATGGATCTTTTTGAAAAAATTAATTATAAATCATCATTTTCTATGTAAAATAATGATAAATTATTATTTTCCTCAAAAATTCTCATGGTCCCACTCTGATTCTTACATGGCTCATAGAAAAAAGGTCGCCAGCTTATAGCCTGTGAAAACCCCTTTAAAAACGACTATTCATACTTTAAATTTGATTAATTTTACTTATAAATATATTAAATCAAAAAACTCAAAAAATATTTTATCAAATTCAAAAAAAATTAATATTTACACTTCTACTAATAATAGTAACATTTTAGCAAAGTTTAGAGATAATTCATTTTTTTACTTGGGCAGGTGAGGAATTTTGCCCCATTTGTTCGTAATTTGTAGTTACGTTTTATTTTTTTACTCCGAATCCCTTTGAGATCCCAAGATAAAACTTACAGGACATGTAAAGCACATTTGCCCTTACATTTAGTAAAATTTTGAAAAAAATCGAAAATGATGTTTTTTCAAAAACGGATTTTTAATTTTTCAAAATGTAAAAAAAAAAAAATTTTTTAATTTTTTTTTTATTTTAATTTTAACTTAAAATATACTTGAAACCAAAGAAATTCTTTTTTAAAAATCCAGAATCGGTTAATTAGAACCAAAGTTATAGCACTTTCAAAAAAAGAAGACAAAAATTTTAAAAATGCCATATTTTTGGTAATTTTTAAAATTTTGAAAAAATATTTAGTGGAGTTGTTTATCACTATAAAAGTAATGAATTTAAAAAATTACAGCCAAATCCCAACAAGTCATGAAAATAAGTGTGTTGTACTGACGTGGAATCCACCTATTACGAAATATACAAAAATTATAAATTAACCCTTTCGTGCCCCCGGGTAATCTAATTTCAGTTTCTGAAAATCAAAATGTCGGAACAAATACAAAAGTTTTTGAGGTCGTTAAGTACGGAGAGAATTTTAGATTCGAATTTTATTAATATTTCAGATCCTAATTTTTATATAAAAAATAAATTATACAAAAAATTTAGAATAAAAATATGATCTGTAATTAGTTACAAAATTATACAAATGAATTTCGATACACCAGAATAGTGTACAATAGTACAAATAAAGAGTTTTATTAAAAATTATGAAAATTAATCTTTTCATTTGGCAATTTTTTGTGGATTTAAAAACATATTTTCTACAAAATTAAACATGGATTATTTTATTTCTACTATTTTATCAATAAAACTTAAACTGACATCAGATTCGTAATCAGCGACTCCAAAAACCCCCGAGTAGCAATTTTGAAGCAAATAGAAGCAATTTCTAGAATCTTGTCCGTCATATTGGATCCGACATTTTCAATTTAAAATTTTTTTAAATCTGACGTCTGATTCGTAATCAGCGACCCTTAAAACCCCTAAGTAACAATATTGACGCAAATTCAAGCAATTTTTTAAAATCTCATCCGCCATATTGGATCCGCCATTTTGAATTTTGAAAAACTGACATCGGATTGGTTATCAGCGACCCCGAAAACCCCCGAGTAACAATATTGAAGCAAATTTACGAAATTGTTTTGAAATCTTGTCCGCCATATTGGAACCGCCATTTTTAATTTAAAAAATTTTTTAAATCTTACTTCCGATTTGCAATCAGCGACCCCGAAAACCCCCAAGTAACAATATGGACGCAAATTCAAGCAATTTTTTAAAATCTTGTCCGCCATATTGGATTCGCCATTTTGAATTTTGAAAAACTGACATCGGATTCGTAATCAGTGACCCCGAAAATCCCCGAGTAACAATTTGGAAGCAATTTTGATAAAATTTAAAAATATTTTAAATTTGTTTAAAAATTTATCAGCCATATTAGATCCACCATTTTGAAATTTTTAAATCTGACTTAAGATTCGTAATCAACGACCCCAAAAACATAAAAAGCAAAGTGTTGTTAATAATTATTCACTAAATGGTAATGAAATGTATAGTTTGTTACATCACTGTTTTTTTTAAACAGTCAATGTTTATTCTATTGTTTAAAATAAATATTACAACTTTTTGTAATTTACTATTTTTTTAATTGTAGCCACATCCATTCGGAATAGAAAGCAATTTAGCGCAAATTAATTGGTTAATTTTTAAAAGAATTACATAAAATTTTCTAAGTGGTACCGGAGGCACAAAAGGGTTAAATATAAATTAAACAATTTAAATAAAAAAACATCTATGTAAAAATTACAATTCAGAACTTTTTGGTCCTGAATTTCATGGCACTCACACAGTCACAACTCTCACTGATATAATCCCTTCTACTTCTACCTGGCGAGTTTCCGCCGTAGAGAGGTTTGCCTGTATGATTTTTTTAATTAAACTGCGGTAAAAACTTAAAAATAAGTCAGGAAAAAATAATTCATATTATTAAAATTTATCGTCCTTACAATAAAATAAGAAACTTCTTTCTCGAATTTTATTCGAGTTGTTGACCCCAGTTTAGAAAATAAATTTTTTTGTTTAAAAGTCAATGATCAGACGTAATTAATTTTATAAAATTCTATAATATTGCACTTTAAAAATAAAAAATGGTACTTACATCTCCTCCAAAGCTTCCCTTTAACCCTGGAAATTTATCAATCGCTAATGACGTAATTTAAATAATGTCAGTCTTTGAACTGCAATTTGTCTTAATCATTTGGTCACATAAAATCCGTATAACTTTGTTAAACTCCTTCATATTAAAAATTTTGAGGATTACAAAGCAAAAGTTCCTCTACGAAAAAGCAGAAGCATAAAACCTAAGATATAAAGAAGAAATTACGATCAATGCATATATAACTAGTTAAAGGTAAATAAATAACAATAATTTGTTTAAACAATTATTTAACTAAATGTTAATTTATCTAACAAAATAAGTGAATACTATTTCCTATGTCAGTGTATTTTTATAACATTTTTAAATGTACTTCAAACAAAAATATTAATCAATTAATTAATTTCAATTATTTATAATAATAATTATTATTAAACGTTAATAATATAATTAAGAAACAATTAATTTGGAATAACATATAAAAAAGTCTATTAATAACACGACATTATATAGAATGTATTATTTGTAGTCCTAGTACAAACTATATTAACTTATCATTTTACAGTTAAGTCTCTCATTCACTGACGACATTAATTGCGTGTCGAGATTTGCCGTATCTCCTGGTTGACATGTGACAGGCGAATTAGTCCTATTACCAGACACCACGTTATTTGTCGTAACCAATAAATAATTCTAAACTACTAATTAAATATTTATATATATATATAAATGATTAGAATATTAAGACAATTATTTTGAAGGACAAAGGGCCTTAAGATGGACATGTTTTCAATTTAACGTTTTAGATTCCCAACCAATAATTCTTAAACTAATTTTCTATCTTTTATTAAATTTCTTTACCTAGAGACAATAAATATTTTACTTTATTATTTAATAAATATTATGAATAGTTAGCTATTAATTTTTTTAGGGATCAACCCATTATATTTCACTTAAAGTCGTTACGGACTATTTTTAGAAAAATTTCATAATTTGTAGAAATGATGTTTTATATCTGTAAAATTCATTTTTGAGAAATATTTTCAAAAGTTTTTTTGTATTCAACTTAGAATTTTAATTTTTAAGTTGAGTTGCGTAAAGAAATGGTTTGATTGGCAGCTATAAAAATTTAATAAAAAATCATAGAAATAATTTACATAGCTAATACAAATTTTTTGATTAAGATTTGTTTGAAATGAGCTAATTTACTTGTGTATAAATAGATTATTATGTAAACATACCCAAAGTCCCCGCCAATGATTGTCCACTGCTGAATATCATCGATGTCTTCAATGTGCTGGGATTAGTGGATACTTATCCACTGTCAGACATGATTGACATCATGGATATTTTCGGTATGCGCGTGGTGGAGAGGTTTTTCTCTAAAGGACAACCAAACAGATAGAAACGAACATGATGAGCGACCGTCAAAAACAGGGATACCTGCAGGGCAATACTTTAGTTAAATCCCTCACCGGTTTCGATTGTCAAGCGCCTAGCGTGGGGACAATAGCCAGTGGCTCGTGGATGCAAAAGGGCAACGCCGCACTGAAGGTTCCACAGATCATCGTGGAGAGGTTGGATCCACAAACATCGTGGACAGAACAAGAAGAGGAAGTGGAAATAGTCTACAGAGTGTGTTGAGTGGCAGCAGCGGGAGATCCGCATTCAGCACCGTACACTCGGAAGTTGATGATAAGTCGATTAGAGAGAATCGCGAGGACAGCCTTCGATTGAGAAAGGAAGAAGCATTGTGTCTTGAAAAGATACAACTGGAAGTCGCAAGGATGAGTAATGACATCAAGAAGAATGTTAATAGGACCGTTAAGGACAGACTTAAAGTCCTTTAAGTCCAGCTAGAAGAAGCAAAGGCGAAGCACGCGGAAGCTGACGAAGCGAATATGTTTCTAGGATGTACTATCGGCATGGCAGAAAGGAGAGGCGAGAGCGCCACTACAAACGTCAGTTAAGGCGTGCAGTCATAGATGCGCCGAAGAGATGATGTACACTACCGTCCACGAGTATCAGGACGATTACATTCGACTTTATAAAAAACATGCCATCGCTTTTTTAATCATATCTCGTAAATAAAAGGAGATACAAAAAAACTTTAATACTGTTATAAAGCTGATTAAATTTTGCGTAAAATAAAACGTCTTTAAAGTCATTTCGTTAACAATTTTTGAGTTGTAAAGTAAGAAAGAAATTAAAAAAATTATCAAATCTTCTCATTTTTGTCTCGTGACTTCAACTATTTTAAAAATCTAAAAAAATTTAGATAAAATTTTTCTAAAAACACAGAAATCTTCGTTGGAATTTCAGCATTAAAATAAGCCTTCGAAAATTAAAAAAGGTTAATCTGTCTTCGACATATAATTAAAAATGTGAAACAGAGTTTCGACGATTGATGCATTGGAATTTAACTGTCACGACTCAATTCTAGCTGCCCGTGGTTGCGAATGGAAGAGAAAATAATAATGATGTTTCAAGCTGAGTCTACAATAACCCTTTAACGCCCAAATGGACAAAATTTTGGCATTAAGTTTGAGGACTTATTTCAATACGTAAAAATTAATAGAAAAATTCACAAGTCATCATATCTTATGTTTTCGTATGCGCTCTATCGAATGGCGTTAAAAAAAGTAAAAAATTTATAAACAAAAAAGTAATTAATGTTTTTTATAAAAAAAGTCCGATTTTTTTCCAATTTTTGTTTCATTTTTAATTTTTTCTGCTATGAAATAACGGAAAAATAATTCCAAATGTTACAAATAAAGTGACATAGATATATAACCCTTTCAGTCCCATAATTAGGGCAATTAAAAAATATCTACAATGGGTATAGTACCTATGGTTTTCGGGGTCGCTGATTACGAATCTGGAATCAGATTCTTAAAATTTTGAAAATTCAAAATGTCGGAGTCAATATGGCGGACAATAAAGTAAAAAATTAATCAAATTTACTTGAAAGTTGTCACTCGGGGGTTTTTGGGGTCGCTGATTACGAATCTGGAGTCAGTTTTTTAAAATTCAAAATGGCGGATCCAATATGGCAAACAAAATTTTAAAATTAAACAAATTTGCTTGAAAATTGTCTCTTGGCTGTTATTGAAGTCGCTGATTACGAATCTGAAGTCAGTTTTTCAAAATTCAGAATGGCGGACGATAGATTAAAAAATTAATCAAATTTACATGAAAAAAGTCTTTCAGTGGTTTTTGGGGTCGCTGATTACAAATCTGGAGTCAGTTTTTCAAAATTCAAAATGGTGGACAAAATTTAAAAATGAAATAAATTTGCTTAAAAGTTGTCATTTGGAGGTTTTTGAAGTCGCTGATTCTTAATCTGAAGTCAGTTTATTAAAATTAAAAATGGAGGATTCAATATTTTGGACAAGGAAATAAAAAATCTATCAAATTTGTTTGAAAATTACCGCTTAGATTTTTTCTAAAGCACTTATTACGAATCTGAAGTCAGTTTTTCTAACTTTAAAATAATGGATACAATATGATAGTCAAAATTAAAAATTGACAATATAGGACTAAATGCTGCTTCATGGAAGTTTGCGGGGTGTGTAAATACAAATCTGGAATCATTCTTAAAAAATTTTTAAATGGCGAATCTAATGTTACGACTATTACAATAATAATATTAAAAATAGGAGAGAAGTACTGTTTTTTTGTAGTTCGTCTTTTATTATGTTTCGTCACTTGTCTTTTGTCGTTTGTTACGACAAATATAAAAATATTTAAAAAAAACAAAATTAATAAAAGTATTAAAAAATTTAAAAAAACATTTAAAACATTTTAAAAAAACAAAAAAAATTATTAGAAAAGAGATGAAACTGCCATTGCCGGTCCCAAGCCCGTATTAAAAAAGAGGAGGGTGTTTCCAAATTCGTAACTTTTTATGTCCGTTATATGGATTTATAGATCCACTATTTTAAATTTTTAAAAACTGACTTTAGATTCGTAATCAGCGACCCCAAAAACCCCCGAGAGACAATTTTAAAGCAAATTTATTTAATTTTTGTCCGCCATATCGGATCCGCCATTTTGAATTTTTAAAAACTGACTTTCGATTCGTAATCAGTGACCACAAAAACCCCCGAGAGACCACTTTCAAGCAATTTTATTTAATTTTTAATTTTTGTCCGCCATATTGGATCCACCATTTTGAATTTGCATATCTGATTTTAGATTAATATTTAGCAAACTATGTTTTCAATATCAGGGAACACAAAAATGACAATAAAAATTTGTTTTTTTTAAGATTTTCATTGTTTTTTTGGACGTTGCAAAATGTTATTTTTAATACTTTTCTACAAATGGCATTCCACTTTCGCTCAAATATTGATAAATAAACTCAAGATCTTTCTATGGGAAATAATATTTATTTATATCTTAGAATCTCTGAATCGTAGAATTGTGTGATAGAATCATTTGAAAATTGTTATAAACAAATTATATAAACAAATTGTTAATTAAGACGATGTGTTCAATGAATTTTAATAAAAATTGTTACTCGGGGGTTTTTGGGGTCGCTGATAACGAATCCGATGTCAGTTTTTAAAAATTTAAAATGGCGGATCCAATATGGCGGACGAGTTTATAAAAAATTGATTGAATTTGCTTGAAACGTTTTACTCGGGGGTTTTTGGGGTCGCTGATTACGAATCCGATGTCAGTTTTTCAAAATTCAAAATGGCGGATTTAATATGGCGGGCGAGTTTAAAAAAAATTGATTGAATTCGCTTGAAACGTTTTACTCGATTGTTTTTGAGGTCGCTGATAACGAATGCGATATCAGTTTTACAAAATTCAAAATGGCGGATTCAATATAGCAGACGAGTTTATAAAAAAATGATTCAATTCGCTTGAAACGTTTTACTCGGGGGTTTTTGGGGTCGCTGATTACGAATCTGATGTCAGTTTTTCAAAATTCAAAATGGCGGATTCAATATGGCGGACGAGTTTATAAAAAATTAATTAACAAAAAAAACAAAAAAATAATAGAAATTGAAAAAAAGAAAAAAAAAGAAAAAAAGCAAAAAAAATACAAAAAAATAAAGGACCACAAAATCCTATCGCTGCAGCCTCCTCGTGGCGTGCTCTGGGTAGAGAACATTTTCTCTAGCGAATGCAGGTTGGTCCTTAACATATAAGCAAAAAAAAACCTTGGCTCACTTTTGTTGCAGCACATAATAAGTTACTTTCCTGACTTATTTTAACTTTTGCTTTTCATGATAAACTCATATTAAATTCCTAATAAGCATCCCTAAAAACCCCTGAGTAAAACGATTCAAGCGAATTCAATCAATTTTTTATAAACTCGTCCGCCATATTGAATCCGCCATTTTGAATTTTGAAAAACTGATATCAGATTCGTTATCAGCGACCTCAAAAACCCTCGAGTAAAACGTTTCAAACGAATTCAATTAATTTTTTATAAATTCGCCCGCCATATTGAATCCGCTATTTTGAATTTTGAAAAACTGATATCAGATTCGTTATCAGCGAACCCAAAAACCCCCGAGTAAAACGTTTCAAGCTAATTTAATCAATTTTTTATAAACTTGTCCGCCATATTGGATCCACCATTTTGAATTTTTAAAAACTGACATCGGATTCGTTATCAGCGACCCCAAAAACCCCCAAGTAACAATTTTTATGAAAATTCATTAAACACTTCGTCTTAATTAACAATTTGTTTATATAATTTGTTTATGACAATTTACAAATGATTCTATAACACAATTCGACGATTCAGAGATTCTAAGATATAAATAAATATTATTTCCCATAGAAAGATCTTGAGTTGATTTATCAATATTTGAGCGAAAGTGGAACGCCATTCGTAAAAAAGTATTAAAAATGACATTTTGCAATGTCCAAAAAAACAATGAAAATCTTAAAAAAAAAAATTTTTATTGTCGTTTTTGTGTTCCCTGATATTGAAAACATAGAAATATATTGTTGAAGTAGATTAAAATTAAATATACTCTTTAAAAATCTAGAAAAAGTTGGAACGCCATTTCGCTATTTTCGCCACTTTTGGCCAGGGACGTGGAACGCCAATTGGAACGCCACGCCACCGAAGTGGTTAATAAACAAAAAAACATGAATAATATAGATTAATTTTTTAAAAAACGACTAAACCCTATATGTAGAAACATAAAAATAAGAACTATGCAATTATTTAAAGTTTTCCTTTACGTTATGTTAAAAAAATCGGTTTCAGGGGTCGCTGATCACGAATCTGAAGTCCAATGGGTAAGACTCCGTCAGAAAAAAAGCGATTTGCAAGTGGTCTTCCGATTTCTTTGAAAGTTTGGGAAATAGAAGTCTTATATGAGTTAAATTTAACCCTAAAAGAATTTTGAAAAATTTTCAAAATGTCGGCTGCTACGCCATATTAAAAAAGAGTGTTGCGTTTTTTTAAAAAATTAATATCTCTAAAACTTTTTGATCGATTTTAATAAAATTTACAGGCGATATAGTTAAAAATACGTAGTTTAATGTTATATTATGACTAAAAACATTTTTTCAAAACTTGTCAAAAAAAAGTCAAAAAAATTTTTTGAATTAATTTTTAGTTCAGTTGACCTAATATTTGAATTTTCTAATAAGTAAATATCGATTCCTTGTAATTTCACTTTTCATTTCATAAAAAAAATTAATGGAGACTCTAATAGTTCCCCAGATATTGCGATTTTAGTATGAGCGCGTACCGCGGAATTAAACTCCGTAGCGAGGCGGAATATAAAGCAAGCGTTCAAACGTGCACATTTAAAAAAAATGCATAACTTTTTTAATTTTCATGCAAAAAATTCTCCAGGTCACATTTGTCTCTATTTTTAGCTGCACTATAAGATAGCATTTTGCCAAAAATTCAATCTTAAAAAATTTTTTAAATGGCGTATGTTTAAAGTGGGTCATAAAATAGCACCACAATATATCCAAGGTTTTAACACATAAATGTTGTCGAAAATTCAAATAAATTTCTTACTCGGGGGTATTTTCGATCGTTTATCATGAATCTGATATCAGAAATTAATTTGTCAAAATTTTCGATTCAATATGGCAGGTTTAAAATTTTAATTTTCTACATTTTTGAAGTAAATATTCTAAAACAACATCAAGGGCGATTTTTGGAAGCGCTACACAGGTTTACAAATTAAAAACTTTTTTTTGCCAATCGAACAAAACATTTTTTTTGAATAGTTGGTGTTTTTTGAGTAAGAAAATCATAGTTTTAATTTTTTTCCTTCGTGCAGTTTTTCTGTAGCTTCAAATTTTGCATTTTCGAGGTGCGACGCCACTTAAACTTACCTGTAGGAAAATTAGCTTGTCAAAATATAATAAATGAGGTATCATTGGAAAGGTTATTAAATTACCCTTCGATTCATAGGTCACAGAATAAAATTCAACAAAAATTGAGAAAGTTACAGTCGATTAAAGATGAAATTTCATGACAATTTTGATGATTTTTAGACATTTGAGTAACTTCTACTATTTTTTTCTACATCAAACAGGAAAGAATGTTCAAGTTTTAATTTTTTTATTGATAGACTATATCATTACACAAATTTTGAGCCCTTGTGGACCTCGATTGGATTAAAAATGACAATTCTACACTAAATTTAGTGAACAAAGCTACATTCATCATTTTTAGTATCCCTTAAACATTTGCAGCAAAAATTGAAGTAATAAAATTTAATTAGGCTCTAAAATTACTAAAATCACTAATCAAGGATTTCTGAAATCGTAGATTTCGAATCCAATGTTAGATTTCTAAATTTCAAAATGGCGGATTCAATATGGCGGTCAAGTTTTTAAAAATCGATTAAATTCGTCTTAAATTCGTTACTCGGGGGTTTTCGGGGTCGCTGATTACGAATCTGATGTCAGATTTCAAAAATTAAAAATGGCGGATCCAATAGGTGCGAATTCGATGGATTTTTAAAAACTCGTTCACCATTATGAATCCATCGTTTTCAATTTTCGAAATCCGACATCGGATTCGTAATCAGCGACCCCGAAAACCCCCGAGTAACGAATTTAAGACGATTTTTATCGATTTTTAAAAACTTTTCCGCCATATTGGATCCGTCATTTTGAAATTTAGAAAACTAACATTGGATTCGAAATCTACGATTTCAGAAATCCTTGATTAGTGATTTCAGTAATTGTAGAGCTTAACTAAATTTTATTACTTCAATTTTTGCTCCAAATGTTTAAGGGATACTAAAAATGAAGAATGTAGTTTCGTTCGCTAAATTTAGTGTAGAATTGCCATGTTTAATCCAATCGAGGTCCATAAGGGCTCAAAATTTGTGTAATGATATAGTCTATCAATAAAAAAATTAAAACCTGAAGATTCTTTCCTGTTTGATGTAGAAAAAAATAGTAGAAGTTACTCAAATGTCTAAAAATCATCAAAATTGTCATGAAATTTCATCTTTAATCGACTGTAACTTTCTCAATTTTTGTTGAATTTTATTCTGTGACCTATGAATCGAAAGGTAATTTAATAACCTTTCCAATGATACCTCATTTATTATATTTTGACAAGCTAATTTTCTTACAGGTAAGTTTGAGTGGCGTCGCACCTCGAAAATGCAAAATTTGAAGCTACAGAAAAACTGCACGAGGGAAAAAAATTAAAAACCGCTGCCAAGTTGTACATTTTTATAATTTTGGTGTTCATTTCATGAACACTTTGCTTCCTCATAAAAATAATAATAATTGAAATATAAGAATTACTTCTTATAAAAGGGTTAAAAATCATTAAATCTTGGTCCAAAAAATGTGTTTTTATATATTCTATAAGATGGTAATAATAGTTCAATAATTACACATAAGTTAATAAACAAGAATGTTGAAAAAATGATATTTTCCACAATTCTTGATTTTTCAAATACCAATAATTTCATAATTTCTGCCCGAATCAGGTTAAAAAATAGGTCAATCGAAGCGTTTTTTAATGCTCTTCAAGTTGGTAATAATTTTTTGAAGTTACTTTTACATAATTTAAAAAAATTTTTATAAAAGACTTATTTTTCAAAATTTTAGATTTTTAAAAGTTTAATATCTTTGGTTAATATGAACGAAAAATGTTCAATTGGGGCTCAAAAGATGCGTCTGAAAAAACTCTACAAAACTAAATACAAAACAAAACTAAACTTCTACATTTTTCAACAGAATTTTCAAAAAAGTCTTATTTTCTAAAATTTTTGATTTTTTAAAGTTTAATATTTCCGGTTAATATGAACGAAAAATATTCAATTAGGGCTTAAAAGATGCGTGTGAAAAAACTCTACAAAACTAAAGAAAAACATTTATAAGTGTCCTAACATTTTTTTAAGTTACGTCCAAAAAACGTTTTTTTACAAAATGAAAAATGCAAAAAAAAAATAGTTAAACTTCATGAATCGGGCTGAAAATACTCTCATTTTATGTCCCCCGGGGAGACCAACAATTTAAAAAAAAATTGAGGCCTTTAGCTCTTTCTTGTTCTGAGATATTGAGGCAAATGTAATGTTAGTACACACACACACACACACACACACACATCGGGACAAATTTTTAAAATCCCGTTTTTGGACTTCGGAGTTCAAAATACGTCGAAATTTTTTTTTATTTATTTAGAATATTTATACGGGGAGTTCCTGTGCATATATAAAGTACTAAAGTATTAGGCATAATAAAAAAAAATTTATAAATATGTCAAAAAATGACAATCCAAAATTTTGCTAATACAAAGCTTCCTTTATGAGGAAGCAATATGATTTTCTTACTCAAAAAACACCTACTATTCGAAAAAAAATGTTTTGTTCGATTGACAATTTCACTGTAAACCAGTGCTATTTACTAATTTAATGTTAAAATTTTATTTTTCAAATTACCCGATCTAATATGGCGGATTCAAAATTATGATTTTCTACATTTTTGAAGTAAATAATCTAAATATTAATTTATAGATTAATAGTTACAAAAAATAATGATTGGGATATTTTAGAAACTCTTTTTTAGAAATTTAACTTTTCATACCTCTACTCTTAAAATCGATTATTAAAGGAATATATAAAAAAAATTTTGAATCCGCCATGCCATATATTAGATTGGGTAATTTAAAAAATAAATTTTTAACATTAGATTCGTAAATAGCGCTTCCGAAAATTGCCCTTGACGTTGTTTTAGAATATTTACTTCAAAAATATAGAAAATCAAAATTTTGAACCCGCCATATTGGATCAAAAATTTTGACAAATTAATTTCTGATATCAGATTCATGATAAACGATCGAAAATACCCCCGAGTAAACCGACAGATTAGCTCAGTCGGATAGATGCCTCGCTTGGCGGACATTTAAGAACCAAGGGTAAGTACCCTTGGTTCGCGCACCGTCGATTATTGTGCGGTACATACCATTAGAACTCGACTGTCGATAAACCGGTTGTACTCAGGAGAGGTTTTTTACAGTTTCCCTCTCCACTGGCGAGAAAACTCATTAGACGGGTGATTCAGGTAAATGCGAGTACTCCTAATTTTCAAGTCGCTCTGTAGGCGCAAAATTTAGTATTAGGATATGTATTAGTATATGTATAAAAAATATTTGTAAAGAGAAATTGTAAGATAAACACTTGTATAGCCAAGTATGTAAGGCTGAAAACAGGTGTATAAACCAAAAAATAAAAAAATACCCCCGAGTAAGAAATTTTTTTGAATTTTTGACAACATTTATGTGTTAAAACCTTGGATATATATTTTATTTTATTTGTTTATACACCTGTCTTCAGCCTTACATACTTGGCTATACAAGTGTCTCTTTTACAAATATCGTTCTTACAATATTTCTATAATTATTTCTTATACTAAATTTTGCGCCTACAGAGCGACTTGAAAATTTAGAGTACTCGCATTTGCCTGGACCACCCGTCTAATGGGTTTTCTCGCCAGTGGAGAGGGAAACTGAAGAAAACCTCTCCTGAGTACAACCGGTTTATCGAAAGTCGAGTTATAATGGTTTGTACCGGACAATAATCAACGGTGACGTCAAACCTTCCGCTCAGATTGTCTCACGTGCTGGAAAAATACCAAGCCAAATGGGCGCGAACCAAGGGTACTTACCCTTGGTCCTTAAACGACCGCCAAGCGAGGCATCTATCCGACTGAGCTAATCTGTCGGTAAACCTTGGATATATTGTGGTGAATTTTTTTGACTCACTTTAAACATCCGCCATTTTAAAGATGTTTGAAAATTAAATTTTTAGCAAAGTTCTATCTTATAGTGCAGCTAAAAATGAAGACAAATGTGACATGGAGAATTTTTTGCATGAAAATTAAAAAAGTTATGAATTTTTTTTTAAAAGTGCACGTTTGTACGCTCGTTTCATATTCCGCCTCGCTATGGAGTTTAATTCCGCAGTACGCGCTTCCACTAAAATCGCAATATCTCGAGAACTATTAGAGTCTCCATAAACTTTTTTTATGAAATGAAAGGTAAAATTACAAGGAATCGATATTTGTTTATAAAAAAATTCAAAAATTAGGCCATCTGAACTAAAAATTAATTTAAAGAATTTTTTTAAAAAATTTCAAAATTTTTTTTGGTCATAATATAAAATTAAACTACGTATTTTTAACTATATCGCCTGTAAATTTTATTATAATCGATCAAAAAGTTTCAGAGATATTAATTTTTGAAAAAATGCAACACTCATTTTCAATATAGCGTAGCGGCTGCCATTTTGAAAATTTTCTAAAATCCTTTTAGGGTTAAATTTAACTCATATAAGACTTCTATTTCCCAAGCTTTCAAAGAAATCGGAAGATCACTTGCAAATCGCTTTTTTTCTGACGGAGTCTTACCCCAATTTTAAATTTCAAAATGTCGGATCTAATATTTTAGACAATTTTTTTAAAAACTCATTAAATTTGCTTGAAACTTGTTACTCGGGGGGTTTTGGGGTCGCTGATCATGAATCTGAAGTCCAATTTTAAAAATTCAAAATGGTGGATCCAATATGGCGGACAATTTTTTTTTAAAAACTTATTAAATTTGCTTAAAAGTTGTTATTCGGGGGTTTTTGGGGTCGCTGATTATAAATCTAAAATCCAAAATTCAAAATTCAAAATGGCAGATTCAATATGGCCGACTTATTTTTAAAATTCATTAGATTAGCTTAAAATTTTTTACTCTGGGGTTTTAGGGGTCGCTGATCAAGAATCTGAAGTTCAATTTTAAAAATTCAAAATGGCGGATCCAATATGGCGGACAATTTTTCTAAAAAATCATTAGATTCGCTTGAAACTTGTTACTTGAGGGTTTTTGGGGTCGCTGATTACGACTAAAATGTCTAATTTTTTAAATTAAACATGGTCGCTCGAATATGACAGACGAATTTTTAGTTGAAATTCGATAATCACGTTCTTTAGCCATTAAAATAGTTAAAATATTTTTAATGTTTTCCAACTTTCACCACGTCAACTGGAAAGTCTTTTTTAAAATATCTTTTTTTCGATTTAATATATTGATAAGTAAAATTATTCGATTTAAAACTGTGAATTTCAACTAAAAATTCAACTGTCATATTAAAGCGGCCATGTTCAATTTTAAAAATTAGACATTACATTCGTAATCAGCGACACCAAAAACCCTCGAGTAACAAGTTTCAAGCAAATCTAATGATTTTTTAGAAAAATTGTCCGCCATATTGGATCCGCCATTTTGAATTTTGAAAATTGGACTCCAGATTCGTCATCAGCGACCCCTAAAACCCCGGAGTAACAAATTTCAAGCTAATCTAAACACTTTTAACAATTTCGTACTTTCGAATCAAATTTTGAAAAAAAATTGAACTTCAAACTCCATTTTTGAGCCGCCATTTTAATTTTTAATTTTCTCTATAGTCCTATCTTCTAGGTTATATATCTATGTCACGTTATTTGTAACATTTGGAATTATTTTTCCGCTATTTCATAGTAGAAAAAATTGAAAATTAAATAAAAATTGGAAAAAACCGGACTTTTTTTATAAAAAACATTAATAACTTTTTTGTTTATAAATTTTTGACTTTTTTTTAACATTATTCAATAGAGCGAATATGAAAACATAAGAAATGATGATTCGTGAATTTTTCTATTAATTTTTAAGTACCTAAATAAGTCCTCAAACTTCATGCCAAAATTTTGTCCATTTGGGCGTTAAAGGGTTAAAGCAAAATTTGATGTATAGTATCTCCCTACTTGGTACTTTCATTTCGATTGTAACTTTTTTTCATTTTTACGTATTGTTCCTGTTATTATAAGATTGTATGGATCTTTAATCATGTTTTCTACAAGTATTCACTTGTACACAAATTGTCGCAGGTTACTGTATGATGCGCGCCAAGAATCAGAGTTGTGGTTTCGCAAAAAAATTGTGGTACAGACTTGCCATCCCGAACTCCATGATTTTTCCCCAAAAAATGAGGAATTGTATAGATTTGAAATAATAATAAGATAAATAAACTAGAAACCGCAAAATTAAAATTTATATGACAACTAGAATAAATACCATGTAAACAATTTTAGCATTGTTGAGTTTTTACCAATAATCCTTGTTTATCAGGTTTCGATTTCATGTGTATTCGGAACTGACGGCGGCGGCCTTTAAAACCGTTAAGTTGCTCATCCACCGTACATATGTAATTGGAATTATAATTCTTCTTACAAATCAGCAAATAGAAAACATCGGGAACATTGTCGACGAGAAAAATAAAATTCCTATATTTAACCGATGGTAAATTACAGTGTTAAGACTACGTGGATTACGATCATCAAGGTTAAGCAACATCCAGTGCGGATAGTACTCGGATGGGTGATCGTGCCTCGACTCTCGCCATAGCCCGGTGTTTTTTCACTACTTTCGTAATTTATCAAGCGCGAGGTTTGACGTCGAGGTATAATGATGTGCACTGTCGATTATTGTCCAGTACTAGGCTGTCGATAAACAAGGCTGTTCTCACCCATTAGATAGCTGGTTCAGGCAAATGCGAGTACTCCTAATTTCAACTCGTTCTGTAGACGCAAAATTTAGTATTAAGTAATGCATGGAAATAATTGTAAAGAGAAATGTACCAATGTAAACACTTGTATACTTTTTGTAGTATCAATATAGTCAGTTTTAAAAGGATATTCAGATTATCAGTGTTCATCGACACAATAAAAACTTCCCTCCGTTACTGCAGTAAATTTAATTTTTTGGAAGTAAATAATAATTAATATTATAATAATTTTTAAAACATTGTTTTATTTAAAAACAAAAAAAACGAATACTGTTATTAATTTTTCAACACGCAATCATAAAAATGTCGTTATTTGTCCCTCCGTAGGTGAACGTAAAGTGATTGTTTTTAGTACGTAATTACGAAAATACTGTGAATGACAGTTCAGCAGGGTTGGAAAATGACGCGTCATTTTTGGTTTCTGATGTAGATTACGTAGAATAAGTAATTTACGTAGACAATGTAGAAAACCCATGTAATTTACATTTTCAAGATGGCGGCCATTAAAAGACTAAAAAAACATAACATTACCTCTTGAAAAGTTTGCTTTTCAGATTATATCACGTGACAAAATACATTAATGTGAATTACGTAGAAAACTCTTGACGTAAATTACCAAGTAATCTACTTGTAAACAACTACGTAGATTACCTTAGGTAGTTTACGTTCCCAACCCTGCAGTTCAGTTTAAAAAAGTGCTTTGTTTGTCGAGTATTTTTACGTTCGTGTAGTTGCATTTCCGCCCAGTAGAGGCGTGATTAAGTATTTGTTTAGATATCTATTTTTACCGTGACTTACAGCTGCAACGCAGCGTCTGTCAAATCCTGAGACTTTCTAACCTTCTTTTCGAGATCGGTCGCTTGTTCGTGTGAAAATTGTTGAATCTGAATTTTAATTGGTTTTTATTAAAGTGCATATATAAAGTATTTAGAAAAAATGTCGAGTGATGAAGCAGAAATGTGTACGCCACCAGAAATAAGAGAAAAGGCAGACGAAATTTCGTCAGATTTATTGCCGAAGAAATCGAAAGAAGTTTACATAGAAACTTATCGGAAGTTTGTCGAATGGAAAACCGAAAAAAAGCCATTACATCAGAGAATTAGTGTATTTTAAAGACCTCATGCAAAAGTACAAGCCAACTACCATTTGGTCAATATTTTTTGAAAATCAAGAGCACAATACAAATAGGGGAGGGTAGGCTACATTAAACCGGGTATTTTATAAAGTCCAAGAACTAATTAAATCTTACAAATTTCGATCAGGTTTCTGTATCAAAATTAAACTGAAGTACTCCTTTAGTTAATACACACGTTACAAACACAAATTATTATGATTAAATAATTAAATTTAATTTTTTTCTAACCAGTTACAGTTTTCTTATTTTGAAGGATCTGTGTCTACATTGAACCACCTCTAATAAAACACTACAATTTACTTCAAAATAATATTTCCACTTACACATTGTAAAAAATCTTAGTATTTTTCTTACTAATTAGTAGAGCAGACAACTTTACAACTCTTAAAATTGAAAATTCTTTGCTTTTTCTGGTGGTTCAATGATGCCGCACTCACTGTATTCACATGACATTCACAACAAACATTATTTATAATAAATTTATGTAAGAGTTAAAATTCTTAATCACATCAGAATATTGAAATTGACACCCTAAGCGAAATAAATCACAAGTTTACTAATTTTTAAAACTTCCTATTTCAAAAAAAAACTTGATTATATTTCCACCAAATTTTTTGTTTTGTACGTGAAAAACAGTTTTTTTAGTTTTTCTTTATAAATAATAAACCTACGTGCTTAAAATTTTTGGACATAGTTCACTGTTGACGCTGGTTCAATGTAGCCTACTCTCCCCTAAAGGAAAAAATATGAATAGCCGAATATAAAGAATTAAGTGCACTTTTAAGCCAAAATTCGCGTGGATACAAGAGAAAAAAAGCCAAGGTCTTCACTTCAGATGAGATTAACATATTTTTACAAATTGCTCCCGATGAGACTTACTTGGCAATGAAGGTAAGAAACGATTTACTATTTGAGAATATAAAACAATAGGGGAGAGGTTCGCACGTTGAGACGGGTTCTGTTTTTTAGTTCTAATTTTTAACAAACAAAATTTAGCGAAAAATTCGAAATGCTTTCTTAAAAGTATTGTCCAGGACTACAACTTTGCCAAAGAAAGTTATTTTTTTGACAAAAATGAAAAATTTATAGCTGATTTTTTAAACATGTTATTTTTGACCAAAAAAAAGTGGTACGCACGTTGAGACACCTATAATAATTTATTTTGAATTGAAACAAAATGAATAATTACGTCAGATGCTAATTATTTTTTTTTTGTTTATTTACTTATTTTGATGGTCTTAGCCCAAAGAAAAAAATTAAAATATTAAAAATTAACTTAAAGAAGATAATAAAAAAATTAAATTTTATTTTGCACAAAAATAATTAATCGAAATCTTTATATTCGCAATTTTTACAGGTGAAGAACATGTAAAACGCTTAAAAATTGTGGATTCAAAATCAATTTTAATGACAGTACTATTTTCACACCGTGAGCGTTTTAACCTGCGTACCACAGTGTGTCTCAAAGTGCCGACTTCGCCGTTATTTTTTTAAAGCTTTAAAATTATTTGTAGATGTTAACGTATGTCTAAATTTTCATCGGAACATTAAAGTAGAACCAAAATTGATATGTAAATGCTATCCGCACATTTTTCTGCCACTAAAGAATACACTTAATAGGGGAGTGTAAGGTATGGTGGCGGACACTTTTATTTTTGCGTCTCTCTCTCTCTCAAAAAACAATATTTTTCAAAATTTCAAAAGCAGGCAGTTGCTGACATCTATTGAGCATATTTCTGTCAGAAGCGGCTGTTGAAATTTAAATGCAGTGAAATTTTACAGCTCTTGGTGCAAAAAACTGATTTTTTTATTTTTGAAAGTTGTAAGGTATGGTGGCGGATTTGGTGTATTCAACTAAAATATTATGTAGATGTTAAAATCATTTATAAAAAATACTAGAAATGATGAAAAATAACAAAAAGAGAAAAAACTGATGATTTTACATTATAGAGAAAAAAGTTTCACTTCAGTTATGGTTACAATTTGGACATGTGAAGTAGCTGGTGACTGTTTTAACACAACTAGAATAAGAGAAGACCGCAAGTGTCACATATTCGAGAATTGTTGCGTTGGAGCACAAGAGGGATTAGTACACAAAAAATGCAAAGACAATTGAAACTCGTGCAAAAAATGATCCGCCACTGTACGTTACAAAAATTGCGCCATCATACCTTACAAGCTATTGATGAAAATATGATGCACGGAGAGAAATTTCTGTTAATTTTTGTAAGGAAATTATGGAAAAAATTACTGTGCTTCCGTATAAAATAGGTTCGTTTTGTTAGCAAAGTAGAATGTACCATTAACCAACACAGTTTATACCTAAAAAAACGAAAATATTTGCTGTCTCTTTAACTACAAAAATTACTGTGCTTCCTCAGCAAAGAAAATACACAGAAAAATAATTTGACATAAGCTATTTGTGTATGTGACATTCTTTTTTTACAATTCATGTAATGAATTAACATAAATTAAATAATGTTTGTTAATTAATTACTGTTAACATTTATTTGTTTTACATGTGACGCGATTATTATATTCCATGTATATCATGATACTATCAAATAAATATTTGAGGTTAAGTTGAAATTCCATAGTAAACGCATTGCATACAAGGCACATAAGTTTGATTTCAATATTTCTAGGTTAAGTGAAATCATGGACAGTAAAAATTATTTCATTTCCAATATTTCTTTATATCACTAATTGAAACATAAAATCAAAAACGTCGCAAAAATTTACCTTGCCAATAGGTGAGGAAAGTACGACAGTAGCAATCGTAGCAATATTAAATGGATGTTCGTGATACTTCGGGTATCATCGGCCTTCTTCAACTTGACTGCATGCAGGCAGCACAGTAAAAATTTGTGGGGAGCACAGTCTATTTTAATTACCTGCGCATGACTATTTCATGGTACGGTTAATATATTTTGCTTAGGACCAAATTAGAAAGTCCTGGTTCAGCAATTTTTACAGTGCTTTCAAAGAAATATTCCGAGGACATTTTGGAAATAAAACTGTTTTCCATATGAAATAAAATTGTGCGCAAGTCAATATTTCTATTCTTCCGATACAAATAGTTCAGTAAAAACATTTTGCACATACTTTCAGGTGACAAGCACAGTAATTTTTATTGGAAATTTCTCTCCGTGTGGTGTAACTTTTATACAGCGCGAATTGAGAAAAATGTAAAATACAAAAAACTGTTGTCTAAGGTCTAAACAATACGTTCCATACATTTAACTGACTCAATTTTCAAAAAATCTTCACTCTGTCACTGTTAACACACATATCCATTAAAACTTTTTATTTTTTTACTTCCTCATAGAGGAAGTATTGTAATACCGAAATTTTTCGAGTTCGATTTTTTGACATGTCTTTATGTTATTTGACCTCAGGAGTTCAAAAATGACATTTTTAAAAAATGTCATTCCGTATGTGAGTGTGTGTGTGTAAACATCACATTTTCATAAATATCTCGAAATCATGAAGAGCTTTTAGGTTGAATTTTTTTTAAATTGTAGATCTCACCTGCGGACATAAAATGAGAGTACTTTGAGATAGATTAATAAAGTTTAACGAAATTTTTTTTGGATTTTTAATTTTGCAAAAAAAACGTTTTTTGCCCATAACTTTAAAAAAATGTTAGGACACCTATAAATGTTTTTCCATAATTTTGTAGAGTTTTTTTAGACGCATCTTTTGAGCCCTAATTGAACATTTTTCGTCCATATTAACCGGAGATAATAAACTTTTAAAAATTCAAAATTTTGGAAAATAAGACTTTTTTGAAAATTTTGTTAAAAAATGTAGAAGTAATCTTAAAATTATCGTTACCGACTTGTAGAGCTTCAGAAAACGCTTCGATTGACCTATTTTTGAACCTAATTCGATAATAAATTTCGAAATTATTGGTATTTTAAAAATCAAGAATTGTGGAAAATATCATTCGAGTAATTTACTAAATTAAGTAAAATAAGAATTTCTTTATAATAATATTGAGGTACAATATTGCGTTAAGACTAAAACATGTGATAAAATAAAATGTTCTAATTTAATTAAAAAATGTTTATTAATATGTATATAAATAATAGGGTGTCCGTTATTTACCAAGTTGTTAATATTTCTTGCGACGCCCCCTAAATTATTAGTTCACCATCTAAAACAAAATGTCAAACCAAAATAAACCCTTAATATTCATAATAAACCTTGCCCCAAAGACGATACATTTCCCATTTAAAATACATGGGATTTTGCTACTTTTTACAAATTAATTTTTTTTTCGTTAAATATTTAATTTTACATCAATAAAAAATATATATTCTTATAGGAAATTTAACGCTTTAAAAAAAAGTTTTCCTATGATTTTTTGATAAATTATCTCTTTTAAGAGTTATTTAAAGTTTAAGTTCAACACCGTAAATTTTAAGATTTTTGTACTTTTACGGCAAAATTATTATGAAAGGATCCATATTAAATCATGCAGGCATTTCGACGATATAAATTGCGAATTATTTTCGCAATGACATATGTTATCCTACTCAAAAAATAATAAAATGCGTATTTTTTAATTTTGAATAAGATTCTGTTTGCACTTTTTACTAATATTTTAAGATTTTGGCAAAAAATTACTTTTTTGTATTTTCTTCTATAAAATTGCGTAATTTTTATATTTTTTGTTGCTTTTGGGGCTCATTTTTTCCTTTTATATACTATTTTATGTAAAATTACGCAAAATAAAAAATAATAAAAAACAAGTGATACAAATTCAATTTAAAAAAAAAAAATTTCTAAAAAAGGACATCTTTTTTCTCTCTTTATTTTTAGGATTTATTGGTACTCATGTGTAGTATTTAACATAAAAATACCATTTTGTATTTTTTTGTTTATCTATTAAGAGAAAAAATTATTTTTAATTTTTTACTAAAAATTCAAAAATTTCGCAACTTTTCAGGTTTCTATTATCGTACCGTCGCTTATTTTTTTAAATTTTAACATCAGTTTGAAAAATCTTGTCAATAGTAAAGAATATTGATAATTAACATTATGTCCGAAAATTATGTTAATTATCTATATGATAATGATGATGTTCGAAAATGTTATTTATCCCGGTTAGTTTATTTAAGACGTTCAAATTTTTTAAACGAAGGTTAAAACTGTTTGTCAATAAAATTCAACATAACTTATTATGCGAGAATATTATTACCTGATTGAGTCGATTGATTAAAAGAAAAATTTTAACTATAAATAAAAATTTTTTTCTCTTTTATAGATATTGCCTCTGAAATAAATGTAAATATATAATAAAATAATTCCTAAGAAACAAAAAAATTGTAATGTTATTAAAAAAGGATATTTTTTTAAAGAACTTAAAAAAGTAACATAAAAATTGTATTTATATATTCCAATATAAAAAAATAGGTAGAATGGTATTTTTATGTTAAATACTATACATGAGTATTAATAAATCCTGAAAATAAAGAGATAAAAAAGATGTCCTTTTTTAGAATGTTATTTTTTTAATTGAAATTGTATCATTTGTTTTTTATTATTTTTTTATTTTGCGTAATTTTACATAAAAGAGTATATAAAAGGTAAAAATGAGCCCCGAGAGTATAAAAAAAATATGAAAATTGCGCAATTTTATAGAAGAAAATACAAAAAAAGTAATTTTTTTGATAAAATCTTAAAATATTCGTAAAAAGTGCAAACAGAATCCTATTTAAAATTAAAAAAATACGCATTTTATTATTTTTTGAGTAGGATAACATATGTCATTGCGAAAATAATTCGCAATTTATATCGTCGGAATGCCTGCATGATTTGATATGGATCCTTTCATAATAATTTTGCCGTAAAAGTACTAAAATCTGAAAATTTACACAGTGTTGAACTTTAACTTTAAATAACTCTTAAAGGAGATAATTTATCAAAAAATCATATGAAAACTTTTTTTTAGAGTGTTAAATTTCCTATAAGAATATATATTTTTCATTAATGTAAAATGAAATATTTAACGAAAAAAAAATTAATTTGTAAAAAGTAGCAAAATCCCATGTATTTTAAATGGGAAATGTATCGTCTTTGGGGCAAGGTTTATTATGAATATTAAGGGTTTATTTTGGTCTGACATTTTGTTTTAGATGGTAAACTAATAATTAAGGGGGTGTCGCAAGAAATATTAACAACTTGGTAAATAACGGACACCCTAATAAATAACCAACATTTTCCCTTAATTTTTTTAGTGAACACAAAATAAATACCTAGTTGATTATTACTATTTTGATTTATGTCGAGGTCGCTCGTATAAAAAATTCTGCTTTTATTCTTTTATCATATTATTTTTATTAATAATTCTAAGTACACGACAAGGTTTTGGGGGGATTCACTCCTCGACGCGCCCGGTAGCTTGGGGTATTATAAAATACCGTTCATTGATATGTCACCTATACGACTCGTTACGAAAACTTAGCGCTCGTTCCAAAAAGGCCGCTAGTTCACACTTGTTACACAATGTACTATATTTATAAATTTTATTTTCTTTACATTAGAATGAAAAAAATTTGAAGCTGTCTAATGGAAGAAAACTCCCCTCCGTTACCGATGGTATATTTCTATTACACAGTAACTAAATAACAGACTTTATTAATCATCGGACTCGTTTGAAACTCGTTACTCAGGGGTTTTATGGGTCACTGATTACGAATTTGAAGTCAGTTTTTAAAAATTTAAAACGACAGATCCAGTGTGGCACTCTATTTTGAAAAAACAACATGTTGAATACTTTTTTAAATAATTAATTGGATTTGGTTAAAACTTGTTGCTCTTGGGGTTTCGGAATCGCTTAATCTGAATCTCAGGCTTATTTAACGCCATCACTTCAGGATTCTGCCATAACCTCAAAAAGCCTAATGTCTATATTTTCACATTTATTCATTAAAAGTGTATGCCATATTAGATGCGACATTTTCAATTTTTGAAAATTAATATAAAATTCGTAATTACCGACCACAGGGATCACATTCTAATTTCATGTGTAAACAAATATATGTAAAAAAATTTTTAGTGGCAAGAATTTTGAGTTGAACTTTATCGAGACTCACTGTGATGCCATATTGGATCCGACATTTAAAATTTTTTAAATTTGGCTCCTTACTTGTAATTGGCAACCATAAAAACCACTGAGAAACCAGTTTTGAGCGATTTTCATCAATTTTTAACTCATTTTAACTGCGAAATTTTTCACATAACCTTTTTGAATAAAAACATTAATTTTCAATAATAATGTTTATAAGGATTGTAACAACGTATTTTATAAGTTTATTAAGATCCCCCTTTTGACACAGGACTAATAATAAATTAAGTCATTTTTCACCTTTTTTTAAATAAAATTAAAATTCTCAATTTGTTCTTTTTTAGAAAATGACCCGCTATACATAAGCTTAAGACGGGTATATAAACCAATAAATAAATAAATTTCTGTACACTACCGGCGGAAATTGTGCAACTGCTAAAACCTCGAACTATTAACAAACACACCCGCACGAAATCAGTGATAACTTCTTCAGAACTGAAGCTAGATGCTTTGTGTAAATTTTGATTGGAAAGCTTATTAAATTTTCAATGAAATGACTCTATCTTTATTCGTATTGCATAAATAGGAAGCGATATATAGTGTTATAAACACTAAAAAATAATTCCATTTCTTTTGGAATTTCTTAACCTGACTTTGACTCCTGTCAAAATTTAGAAAAGTAGAAGTAAAAAATTGTTACTTTAACAGACGATTGCTTGTAATCTAAGCTTTAAATAGAGACCAAGAACAACCAAAAAAGTATTAATGTGTTCCCGAGATATTACAATAACAGTCGTACCGTTTGAAGCAAAATTTTCAAACATCGAATCCTCTAATTAGCCGTTGAGTCAGTAGCGTGGCTGTGAAATTCAGTGTCGAAAATTAATTTTTTCTAACACACGCACAGAAAGTACATCATTTCTTACCTGTGTAGAGGGTGGTTCGTATGTCTTTTCCGACGAGAGGGAGGGAATGTTACATTACCTCCCTCTGACGTCATAACGGGGAGAGAAAAGTATACTTTACCTCCCCGTGACGTCATAGCGGAGAGAAAAGTACTTTACCTCCCTGTCGTCTAAAATCACATGTAATCCTCTATATTATATTAAGTTAATGTACGACCGACCGACCGACCGACCGACTCACACCTCTTTCTATCTGTCTAACATCTATTAGAATACTTTACTCACACACATGTCCAAAAAACATTTACCCATGTATGTACACATATACACAAAACACATACATGTCACGCATGCGCAGTAGTATTCCATGAATGTCACGCATGCGCAGTAGTGTTCTATCAATGTTACGCATGCGCAGTAGTGTTTTATCAATGTCACACATGCAAAGTAGTATTCCATGAATGTCACGCATGCGCAGTAGTGTTCTATCAATGTTACGCATGCGCAGTAGTGTTTTATCAATGTCACACATGCATAATAGTATTCTAGCAATGTCACACATGCAAAGTACTATTCTGTCAGTGTCACGCATGCGCAGTCTGTGTTGTAAGGGAACTTTTTTATTTACTTGTGTATTTACTTATTTATTTGTTTGACAGAAATCAACAATAATTTTTTAAATGGATAATCAGTGAAAAATGACTTATATTTCTGTAAGTGTAATTTTCAACTGACTTTTAGTAAAATTATTTTTTTGGCAGAAATTTACAATAATAAATAAATCACAATAAAATAACAGTCAGTGAAGAATGACTGATATTTTAGTACTTTTCAACTGATTTTCAGTAAAATTCCACTGATTATGAATCCAAAGTCACTCTGGTTTAGAAAGAAAAATTTACATTATTATACAACTATATTGTCTAGACTTGCAAAAACCCAAAGTCTAGACAAATTTGTCGTAACAATATTGTTACAATATATATTGTAACAATATTGGTGACAGTGACGTGCGTAAGAATAGTGCAGTAAAAATTTCAAAAAAACATTTCTCAAAAAAATTAATAAAACAGCATTTTTATATAGTTTACGAGATAAAAATTCCTGAAAAAAAGTGTTGAAATTATTTGATTGAAGAGCGTTCACAAATGATGTCACGCAATTTTTCGAGATTTTATACCCCCCCCCCCTCCCCTGTCAAACAAATTTCATGCAATTTCACATGTAAAAATACTTTGTGTTACGTTTAGTAGAGACCCTCCACCCTCCCCCAAAAAACGTGACATCATTTATGAACGCTCCCTTGCAAATATCTTGCAAAATATTAAAAATTTTGTAAAACTTTTTGACACACTTATTTAGGACCCTAAACACTATCAAATTACAAAGTACCCAAGTATCACGGAATATAACCTTAAATTGAAAGGAATATTGCATTTCATATTCGGAATATTCTAGTGGAATGTTCCAGAGATCTTAAAGTAATATTAAAATGTCCGCTGCACAGGAATATTCCAAGATAACATTTAGGGAATGTTCCACGGTTATATGGAAGTAATATTCCAGGATGATGTTGAAGGAATGTTCCACCGTAATATTAATGGAATATTCCAGGGTGATGTTGAGGGAATGTTCCCAGATAATATTAAATATGTTGAAAATACCATTGAAAATCGTTTTTACTAAAGAAAGAAGATAAAGAGAAAAAAAGTCAAATTTTTTCAAAGTATGAAATTTTGGAATATTTCCAGGGAATATTCTGGGAATATTCCCTTAATATTCATTCAACATTACCTTGGAATATTCCATTAATATTACGGTGGAACATTTCCTGAACATCATCCTGGAATATTACTTCGAAATTACCGTGGAACGATTGTTCCACGGTAATTTCGAAGTAATATTTTCAATGTTATTTTTGGAATATTTCTGTGGGGCGGACATTTTAATATTACTTTAAGATCCCTAGAATATTCCGAATATGAAATGTAATATTCCCTTCATTTTAAGGTTATATTCCGTGCTGCTTGGGTATAAGCAAAACCAAAATTTCGTCGGTTCATAGAGCCATGGAACGCCCCATATAGCATTTTAAGATGATTCACATTTTGGACAAGTTAAAACCTACGATATTGGCTGGTTTTAATAAAAAATTTAGGGGAAAATGGGTCAAAAGTACTAAAAGATGGGCAAATATTATTTTTGAAATATCTTTTTTATTTTTTGTGTAGGGGAGGGTGGGGCAATGGGAGCTTTTAAATTTCACGTACTTAAAAGCCTTAAAATTCGCTGAAATGTCTAGAAAATCTTCTACAACCTTTGTTTATATCATTCCAAAACAAACGATTACATTCTTGACAAATTTTTAGTAAAGACAAAGGAAAATGTATGTTTTGAGTTTTCGTTGTAAAATGCAAAATATTTCTAAACATCACCATAAGTAGTTAAAATCGTATTATTTAGTTATGCTTTTTCATTATATTATAGGTGAATATGTGTAGATATATATGGGTGATTTAGACGTAACTGTAATATTTGGCGGCGTCACAGAAAACACATTCAAAATAAAAAATTTTTGCTTGGGTATGGATACATTTCACAGGTATATATAAAATCTATTCGCAACCACAAATATGTACAAATAGATATTATATTTTTTCAGAAATTGCGTAATTCCCTCCAAAATTTCAGCTCCGTGGCGTGTCCGTTTTTTAAAATTTTAAGTTAAAATTCAGAAATTTTATTGAAAACGCCGAAACTGAAAACGAGAATTTTTGTAATATGAATTGTGTATATAGGTGAACAATTTGTACATATAATGCATCTTCTAATACTTCTTATAAAATTATAAAATGTAAAATAGTTTTGTCCACAAATTTTTTCAATTTTGTAATAAGATTTTTTTCTCTATAATTTAACTTTTTATGGCACATTTTAATGTTATCTGAGAATTGCAATCTAAAATAAGATCCATTAGCAACAAATATCAGTAAAAAAAAGGTTCAAAATTGTAAGTTGTACACTTAAAATCAATTTTTTGTGTAAAAATGTGAAGTTCACAAAAAAAGTGGTAAGTACCGTGGTATTACTATTCTTTTAATCTAAACACTCTCTGTGGTAATTATTGCAATTTTTTTGAAGATTATATTAGAAACAAATTATCTGCCCAAAAAAAAGAATTATTTTGCAGAATTGTCGGAGTTAGGTTAGTTTAAATGTCAAATTTCAGCTCCGTGGTGTCACATAAAATATCAGCTCCGTGGCGCCTGTGGCGTACAGTGTGAAGGTGCAAATTCATGGATCAACAGTTGCTACAACAACACATATTATAGAAGAGGACAGACATAGTTGTGTCCTTTTATATTTCAGTGCTTCGGCAACCGTTGACTTATTAAAAAACACCTTAATATTCGAAAAAACACGCCTTTACAACAACTAAGCAAAAGCACAGTATAATTACTGTTGATCGTAACGCTCTTATTTGTGAATACTTTTCTACAATTAGTTTTATGCGCTAATTTCATAATCTTATGAAAATGAAATTCTCTGGTTATGTCAAGCTGATAGTAAATAGTAAATATTTTTGCTGGGGCTATTTTGTGCATCAAAATGCTTTTTTTTAACTCAGTGATTTATTCAAATTCAGAATTAAAAGAAAATCAACTTTTGCATATGTTTTATTTCCTTCTGAAGGTTTCCTTTGAGTTCGTCAATGAAATAAATTTTTTTGTCTGAGTTGTAGTCATTAAAAGTTGTGCACAAAATAGACCCCGGGATGGGGCTACTTTGTGCATTGAACTTTGTGTTTTTATAATGTTTCATAAACATTTTTTTGATCCTTTCTTATTCATTAAAACTTTTGTGTAGATATTTCAGAGTAAATTAAAAAAGAATAAGATATTAAACAAAAAATTTTGTAAATATTATACAACAAAATGTAAAATAAAACACTGAAATTTTGCTAAAATCATGATTCATTAAAAATTAACAACCTTTCTTCAAATTTTATATTACTTAGAAAATAAATAACACTTTTTCTTTTTAAATATACATTTTACAATAATACATTATGATAATTATAAAACTATTATTTGAATACATGTAAAGAACTTTGAATCATCATTTTAATAGGAGCTTTTTTAAACGTTTTGAATATGATATTTTTTAAAAACTTGAAATTAATAATTTAAGGTTAAATGAATAACAATTTAATATCTAACACACTTTTCCAGTAATTTTAAGAGAAACGAGAGAAATAGTTTTAAGACTAATTTGAAAAACTTATAAATATTAATTAAAGTTAATTTTTTGTCGTTATGTTGCTCAGCGGTTGAAGTTTTAATCGTTTTAAGGATTTTAATTAACTTGTTTTTGGTTTTTTGACAAAGAAGTTCTTTTTAATAATTTTATTTATTAAATACCTCGAGTACATAAAGTAGCCCCAGTTGACGGCAGTATTATTCAATGCATAGGGTGGTCAGCTCCGTGGCAGCCAATTTTCGAAAAATTGTTATAATTTTTTTATAATTATAGCTGTAGTAAAACCGTTCAAATTACAACTATATTATGCCCTAATGATGAGGAAAAGTGATATTTAACATGAAAAAAACAAAATTTTTTTTCTTTTAAAACTTATCTTAAAATTGCACAGTTACGTGAAAATCACCCATATACTTGTATAAAAATCGAGATAATAATAAAATTTGTTTATATTTTTATTTTTTTATTCAAATTTTGGCCTGTAAGAATTCTGTGGGGTAATGGGAGAATTAGTTTCAGCCCAAAGAATCTTCGTTACTATGTTACGGCTTTCGTTATTTCTTTCAAAATTGTAAAAGATATCACCTTATGAAAAAACTTTTAATTAAAAAATAATTTTTCGTGGTAAAAATGAAAAATTAAATTTTTTTCAAAAATTTTTTATTCAATTAAAATTCAGGAAAAAGTTTATTCTAAGTCTAAAGTTTTGGTTTCATTGTAAGTATTAACACTTTTTCTATTATAAAACAAAAAATATTCCTAAAAAATAGAAATTTTTTAAATTTCAAGTGAAAGCTCCCAATACCCCACAAATTGGGTGATGGCAAAAATAGTATATTGTGTGGCAAGGGCGGAAAGTTGTCAATTCCTGACCGAGTTCGAAATTTGCCGTACGAGCGAAGCGAGGGCGGCAATCGTACGAGGTCAGAATTGACATTTCCGCCCGAGTTGCACACGATATTTTTTGTCCAAATGCGCGATAAACAAGACGCATCCGTAAATTCAAAAATGAATATGCACTAATTATTAAATGGGTATGAAACATTTTTATTAAGCCTAAGGCGAGTCCGAATATTTTGGATAAATTTAACAATAAAATTTTACTTAAAAATTGACTCCGTTTTAATTTGAAGTAATAGAAAGTGATAATATAATAATTAGTAGTACACTGGAGCTTCACTTATTTTCACCAAGTCCAAATAAACTGAAAGGCAGAGTCGCACTTATTTTCACTCTGAAATGTAATATTCGAGTTGATTTGATTGGTGGATTCTTTAACATCAACCAATGAGAACGCACGGAGAACCTTTTAACTGAAAATAAGTGAGACTGGAAATGGTGAAAATAAGTGCGACTGCAAATAAGTGAGACTGAAAATAAGTGAAGCTCCAGTGTATTTATTTAATACTGCTAAAGCAGCGGGCGAAAAAGTCGTTTTTTTCACCCGCTAAGGCCATGGAGGCGAGCGGAAAAGTGATTTTTCCGCCCGCTGTTGGTAGTCGGGCGGCAAAAGCTTACTTTCCACCCGCTATGCATGCACGGAAAGTCGAGTTTATCGCGCATGTAGGACAAAAATGTATTTTTTTGAAATTTTTTTTTTTCAATTTACTTTCTCTTTTTAAGTTTCTAATTAAACATAATTAAAGATTAATAACGAAATGAGTAGAAAATGACGAAAACAATGTATTATTATAAAGATAAGTTGGTTTTTTTAATAATTTTCCTTAAGGGTCTCCAATTTCCCCACGCTCCCTTATAACAATTTGTGTTTAAAGATTTTCAATGCGATAAGAGCAATTGTTTAAAAGATAAAAAAACACAATCTGTTAGTAAGAAAAGAATAGACGTATCTTCGCCCTTTTCTTATTAATTATCCAGAGAATCAGGCTAACATTCAAAACCAAACCTTCTAAGTTTAGTTATTTCAAAAAAATTATTTTATTAATGCAAATAAATATTTATTTTAATTAAAAACTATGCATTATTGAATCAAGTAATTTTCATAATTGATTTAAAGCAATATTTATTAGATCAAATTATTATATTTAATTGACTAAAGTAATTTGTGAATGGTTCAAATAACTATTTATTTGATACCATAAATTAAAATATTTATGTCCAGTAAATATTTACTTAGTTCAAATAAATAAAAATAAATAAGTAAAAACAAATAAGTTTAAATACAACCGAACGAGCGTTAGCGAGTGAGGTATATGTCGCTAGTATATTTTAATAACAATGTAAAGATAAAATGTATCTTTATTTACGACTAAATATATGTTTGATTGAAAATTGTTAAAATTGTTAAATTGTCTTTTTTGTTTAAAATTGTTTTAATTGTTAAATTGTTAAAATTGTTGTTTTTGTTTGTTTTTTAATTTGTTTAAATTGTTAAATTGTTGTTTATTGTTATTGTTAAAATTGTTAATTTTTAATAATTAATCGTTTTAAACAATTATACTATTATTATAATAAACTTTTGGTTAAAAACACTATTGTCGTTATAATTTTTTATGAAGTGGTTGTACTATCCGTTTACGTGTGTTAGAAAAAATAGTATGTGTACCACGGGAGGAAAATGATTTCCACTCAGGGTTGCCAGATTAGGCTACAAAGCGCGATTTAGGCTATCTTTTGTCATAGTTTCGCGGCGTAAGTTTCATTTTCGCTACAGGTAGCGAATTGGGATATATTTCTTTTATGAAATTGCGCTTTTTTTACTGTTAGGACATTTTTTTAAACACATGAAAATCGAATACAAAAACATTAATATAATGAGAACTTTCAATTGGCACCTTTTAGTGGACACAACGAATACTATATAACTGTAATTATATAACACTATAAAATTTATAGTGCCTATGAGGTTCAGAATGAAAAACGATACAAATGAGACGGAGAACACAGAGACTGATTTACCGGAAGAAGAATACAGAACTTTAATTGCGATCTATTTAAAAATCACTTTGACCAGTGTAGATCTGTTGCTACGTTTTTTTAAATGTCCTGAACCTTATTCATTTAAAAATCTTAAATATTAAAGTTATTAAATTGAAATTATTTTAAATAATATATTAAAGTTATTTAATGTATAATGACAAAAATATAATTATTTTAATAATAAAATAAAAAGTTTTAGTATTAATTAAGCATATATGAATTTTTTAAATATATATAAATATATAAAATTTTATTATAAAAACTGTATAATATATATTTTTTTGTATAAGTTTATATATAGGTATATATAATTATATGTAAAAAGTCCCGCGGTTTTTGGGCTACTTCAGCGCCTTCTATCCGCGGTTTGTCGTACTATTTTCCTCCCTAGATGCACAATATACTATTACCAACTAAACTCTTACTGGGATCCACTTTTTAAATATAATTGTATAACAAATTAATTTAAAAAGTGGATGCCAGTAAAATTTTACTTGGTAAAATTAATTTTCGACCCTGACTTTTACAGCCACGCAACTAATTCAACGGCGAATTAGAGGAGTCGGTGGTTGAAAATTTTGCTTCGCATGGTACTACTGTTTTTGTAATATCTCGGGAACCCGTTAATATTTTTTGCTATTCTTGGTCCCTGTTTAAAGCTTTGATTACAAGCAATAGTCTGCAAAAGTAACAATTTTTTACTTTAACTTTTGTAAATTTTTCCAGGGGGTCGATTACGTAATTTCAGTTTCACTTGGTTACTTTTACATTCACAGATTTTCACTTTTACTTTCACTAAAATTTTATTTTCACTCCACTTTCACTTTCACTAAAATTTCATTTTTACTCCACATTTACATTTACTTTCTCAGTTTCTCTATAATTAAATTTTTTGTAGCTTTTAAAATTTGGAATCATTCAGATTCGACCTTTTAGATTAGATTTTTTGTCTTGTACTTTCACTTTTAAACCTTTTGTACTTATACCTTTACATAAACTTTTTCCTGTGACCATATAGGACAAAGTTCTTGAAGGATTACTAGGGATAAAACGAATACAGTTGACAATAATTATTCAATTATACAAATGGATACAAAACAAAATAATGGATATCCCCAGGACGTCCAAGATATATCCTGAATATTCGTGTGTTATGAGGGTTGTATAACATAAATTAATTTAAAAATAAATACGATATTCGTGATTAGCAGAAAATTCCATTTTGGACAACACTTATGCAAATAAATTTTTAGACACACTAATATAGAAAACAATGTAATAAAAAGTACGTCGACAAAACAGATGTTTAGTAAAAATGAACTCGTAACTTCGCAAACTATCCTTGCCTCTTATTATATAATAATAATGGTAATATTGTTAATAGTATTTCAATTAATAGCAAATAATTTAATATTTCCCCAGTATCACTGTGGAATATTCTCTTAGTATTTCTTCCTTTTTATCAAAATTAACCAGTGTTACGAGGCACATAACATTAAGAGATTCATTTTTGCAGCTCATTTTCAGCTCGCGTTTTTTTTTGCATGTAATATAAGTAATTCTAACTTTTTACAAAAAGTGTGTTTAAAGATTATGCGGCTCTATTCATTTTTCTACCTCAACTCTATAACGTTATGCGAAAGACAAAATCTTCCCTTTTTTATAGCAGGCAATAAAATTGGCCTGTGGGCAGTTTGGTCCAGCTGTGACAAACGCCTTATGCATGTTAAACATTTATGTCTTGTAGGTATTGGCTGTTTGAAGATTGTATTTGCGAGGTTCTGCTACTCCTTTCCCTTTTAACATTTCTCATAATCTGAATAAATATATGTAACGTGGACTGTTAAAAGAGATCTATCTTTCAAAAAGTTTATTATAAATTATGTGTCAGGACTATTAGGAAAAAACTGTTTTCAATTAAAACAATTTGTAGAAGCTAGACGTTTCAAGGATGTCCCGTAAAAATTTTAAGTCGATATTTCAAGAAATAACAATTTTATAATAATTTAATTTAAACACATTTTTTTAGATATTTTGGAAACATCAACAGACATATTTTTAAAGAAAATAGATTATACGTTGGTTATTACAGTTTTCATGCATTGAAATTAAGATAAATAAAAGACCTTTGGTGCTGGATTTCTTGCAGCAACAACAATTCTAGTAAATTTAAAAATAATTATCCTAGGATAAAATAAAGTATATGTTTAAGTTTAAGGAATTCCAAAAAGAGGATCTTTATAGCCTGATTAAAACTCAGTCATTTCTCAGAAAATTAAAGTGGTTCACTGTTGACGCTGGTTCAATGTAGCCTACTCTCCCCTATACCATTTCAAAAGTTATTCTCTGAAAATTTGAGACAAATCGGACTATTATTTATGAAAATATAGAATTTTGAATGGAGCCGTCTCAGCCGTTACTGTGACCAGGCGGCGATATTCAAAACTTTGAACTCGTTTTTCTCAAAACTATGTTTTGGAAGTCGGTGATCACTGTAACTTGAGAACGGCTTTACTGATCGGTTTGAAATTTTTACCACTTATTTGTTATATAATTGGCCGGTACTTGAACGAAGGATTTTTTTTTACAATAATTTTTTTTATAGCCGAAAATGTGAGTAAAATTTTTGTCAAAATACAATTTTTGACTTTCAACATCCGCCATTTTGCGAAAAATCAAAATTTTTCAAATCCCTTTGTTCAAGTACCGCATTATATCATTACCTAACGATTTCTTCTTCACGATTTGATTTTAGATAATCCAGTCAAGAGATAGCGTGATCACCGCGAAACCATTTTTATTTAAGGAGCTTACGCAAATGTTCTATCATTCGCATATTTCTTTATATTTATGGACTATAATTTTAGAAAATTTTCTTGAAATATATATATTTTATGTGGAAAAAGATTTGTTATTAATTATTTTAAGGTGTGGCCAAAAAAATTCCTAAAAAACAGCTTTTTTTGAAGCTCTAACTGTACGTAACCCCTTAGGTTGACACCCTAAGCGAAATAAATCACAAGTTTACTAATTTTAAAAACTTCTTATTTTAATAAAAAACGTCATTATAATTCCACCAATTTTTTTGTTTTGTACGTGAAAACAGTTTTTTTCAGTTTTTCTTTGTAAATAATAAACCTACGTGCCGGAAATTTTTGGACATAGTCTGCTTCAGTAATACTAACTTTATATTGAATAAAAAAAAATTTCACTTAGTCATTTCACAGAAAATTAAAGTAGTTCACTGTTAACGCTGGTTCAATATAGCCTACTCTTTCCTACAGTATTGAGGCAACATTGATTGGTAATTTTATAATATATCAAAATATTATAATCAAATGTGCTTTTGTCACTATCAAAGTTATAAATAAATTTATGCTTCATCGTTTATGATGTCGTGCAACGCTAGACCTAATATTTTTTTGCGTATGTTGTGTTTCTTTGAATTTATCGGATCAGCTTTTTTGTAAAGATATATATGTGACCGTCCAAGAGAAAACGCAGCTTAGCTCCCAAACGTGAATTTCACAGGGCGAGCGATTGAAGTACTACGATTGAAGTTAATTACGCTTGACATATGCATCTTTAAAGCCATATATTGTCGAAAGTAATTGATATTTTTAACTTTTGACTTTTGCATTTGAAAAAGCAACATAAAATCTGTCGATTACCATAAAAAAACTCAAATTGATTTTTTGGACCTAAGCCGTGTTTTGTCGTGGACAGTCAACGATTAAAGTTAACTACGCTTGACATATCCATCATTTCACGTGGAATTGCCCATATATAAAAATTGTTTAAAAAGCAGTTCATTTTATATACTACCTATTTAGTTTTTATTTGTTAATTTTGTATCATAAAGTAATTAGAAAAGTAAAACAAGACTGAGTTACAATTATCCTGAAAAATTTTATGTATCCCGGAATTGTCATTTTTTGAAAAAAAAATTTTAAATAAAGTAAACCTGAACTGGTTTTACATGAGTACCACGGTGATCTTGAAACATTTGAAATACTTTTGACACATGCTTTTTCCAATTTTTGCATAAAACCTTTCCAAACCACCTACAGAAATAATTTTAACTTACACACAAAAAAAAATATGGTAAATTTGACTACTTTTTTACTATTTCCTGTAGTTCCTATAGGCGCCCGTAACATTATTTAGTAAAATGAACTATGACAGAATAGTTAGTCTAACTGTAAAATGTAGTAATAAATACCATTTTTACAGTAAATTTAACTACTAAAACAGTTATCTTAACTATTTGTTGTTAGTCATACTAACTGCTTCATTTAGTTACAGTAACTAAATTTTCATAGTTCCCATAGGCGCCCGTAACAAATTGTAGTTGTAACAACTGTAAAAAATAGTTAAATTAACTATTTAAAGTAGTAAAATGAAATTATTTATTTGTTTTTTATTATTATGGAGGTCCATTTTTTTATATTTTCTCTTACCTATTTTTGTTCATATATAATTTATATATTAAATTCTTATACACCTAACAGAGAAAAATCCCCAAACGCCGGGGATTGAACGCACGACCCTAACATTCGCAAACCGATAACCTAACCACCTAACCACGCTCGCACGCTACGATGACTGGCATTGTACTTGAGGACAATCTTCTTAGATTCAGTCATAATAACTACTTCGTTTAGTTGCAGTAACTAATTTTTTAAGCTCAAGGACTTAGTTGAAATGTAGCCAGCATATCATTTTAAATGACTCAACGATAGTGCAGTACTTAAAAGTACTGTTGAAAATAGTTATTTTCAGAATTTCTGTAGTAAAATTATCCACTTTTTACTAGTTATAAAAAAATTAAACTTACTATTTTCATATAGTAAAAATAACATAAAAATTGTTACTTTTATGACTTTTGTAGTTATAAAAATAAATGTTTCTTACCACCATAGAGATAAATTATTAAAAGCTAGTAAGAATTGGTTCTTTTAACTACATTAAACACAAAAATAACAAATTCCAGCGGTTGTTTTTACTCTTTGGAACAGTAAATTTTAATTTATTTTGCAAATAGCAAGAAATGGATATTCCTACTACAGAAATTCCGAAAATAACTATTTTTAACAGTACTTTTAATTACTGCACTATTGTTGAGTTATTCACAATCATAACGTGTAGTAGTAATTTTAACTACATAAAACCTACTATTCAATGTTAGTTCCACTAACTATGGAAGTTTAGTTAAAATGCTGCTGAATATGGTAGTTTTAACTACATTTTTTTAACTGCACATATGTGGATGTTTTTACCACTCACGTTCTTTCTCTGTAGAAAAAAATGATCTTTTCAACTGCATAAATAGTAAAAATAACTATTTTCAACAATTGATTTTACTATATGAAAACAGTAAATTTCTTTCTTTCTCTGCAACTAGTAAAAAATAGTTGTTTTAACTACATAAATCATAAAAGTAACAACTTTTAGAGGTTGTATTTACTATATAAAAACAGTAAGTCTCATTTTGTTTGCAACTGTCACGTCCTCGTGACTTTTCTTAAAATTATATGTAAAACTTTGTGCACTTATATGTCTATTAGAAAGGGACAAAACTTTGACCTTTCGTTAAAACGAATATATTTTGTCTTGTTCACGGAAACTGGCACGTGTAAACTACCCTCATTTAAGAAACTAAGAATATCTTTGTTATTATATATGAACACCTTGCGTTTGAATCATAAGGAACAAAATTTAATTGATTTTCCTCGCTGAACGCCCCTATAATTCTATTGTAACCCTTGGTAACAATTAAAAAACTAGGGTGATCGCGGATATAAAACCCGCAGATTTGTCACCTTCTAGTCAGTCAAGATCCGCCACCGAAATTATACTCATCGCCTTGTGAAATTATATCAAGTGTTGTTAAGCGAACAAGTTTACTCGTATTTAACTCTTGACTCCTGGGTACCCCTTCTAAGTTCTACGTTACCCAGTTTTTACCAACCCTCATCCAACGTTCAACTAACGCTTGGGAAGCGTTACTCAACCCCCAGACAATACACATCCAACGTTTCGCCAACGCTCAGACAACGCTCATCCAACCCTTGGGAAGCGTTACCAGCGCTCAACCAACCCTCAACGCTCGGGTAACGGTTGAGAAGCGTTACCAGCGCTCAACCAACCCTCAACGCTCGGACAACCTTTGAGAAGCGTTACCCAACGCTCAACCAACCCTCAACGCTCAAGGCAACGCTCAAGGAAGTCTAACACAAAAATATACTTGTAAGTAAAATCGTCTTTTATCTAAAATATTATCTTGGGTCCTATTATTATTCTAACTGATTGGTTTCTCTTTCAGTGTGAAACCCTAAAGGACGGACCAAGTTCGAGTTGTCAATTCCAAAGATTCTTATCAAGGTTTATTTTGTAATTGAGAAAATAAACGTGTCAGTATTCAGTATTTAAGCTTTTATTTTATGAAGCCTGTTCCCTTAGTTCGAAACCGTCGGTTTCGTAAATAAATCAGGCAACTATTAAAATAATTAGTACTAGTCCCCTTCTGGGACATAACAGTACACAATCAATTTTTGGTGCATCGGCCGGGAAACCATTGTAAAAATGAAAGCTTGTAAAACTGAATAATTAACAAAAATATATATACACATCAATATATCAAATCAAGGAATTGACAAGCCGAATACATATTATTGCAATTTTTATCCTCGAATAATGATAAATAGTTAACAAAATTTTTTCCCTGAATTGTTATATCCTGTTATGTTATGCAGAGAAATGATCCCCCTTCACAGAGTGATAGAATCATCACTCGTAGTCAATCTAAAGGTGAAAAATTAACTCAAGAACTTATTGAAAAACAGATCACACAATTTAGTAACATAAAAGCCGTAAATAGTCCAGTCGCATTCCGACGATCAGAAATCTTAAATCGCACACCTACTACTTTGGATTCTGAATCCACAATTAAAATAATAAACTCGGGATCAAATTTATCCATTAGTGATGCATTTACGGATAAAACAAACGATATTACCGTTTCAAAATTAAGATTAGATTTTGAAAGTGAAAATATTGAATTTTCGCATAAAATTTTAAGTAGTTCTACTCCAATTAAATCAAATTTTGAACTAAATTTTCCTGACGAAAAAATTAACTCCGAACTAACAATGGCAATAATACCGAATAATCAACAAGTATCTTTACGCGACGCGTTAGAATTAGTACCCCTTTTTGACGGAAAAAACATTCCAATAGCTTTGTTTATCGAAGGATGTGAAGAAGCAAAACAAATGCTTCCTGTCAATCCTGTAATAGAAGAGAATCTTGTAAAAATGATCCGCGCAAAATTGGTAGGGGAAGCTAGAAAGGGAATTTATGGTACCAATTTTAAAACAATTACAGAATTAGTAAATCAATTAAAAAGAATATACTTACCTAACAAAACAGTATACCAATTGCAGGGAGAACTAGGGAACATCTACATGTGGGAGAATGAATCCGTGATTTCTTATGCAAATAGAGTTAAAGAACTTATTGATCAAATTTATGATGCTCATAGAGTAAATAATAAAGGGGATTTAGAACAAAGTTTTAAAGAAAATGTAGAGCGAGACGCAATATCCTGTTTTCGTCGTGGATTACATCCCGATTTAGAAATTCGTATACCAAATAACAATCAATTTAGAGAAGTAACAAATCATGCAATAGAAATAGAAAGAAAATTGAATGCTACAGCCGAACTTAGAAAAGTTCATTCTTATCCAGTGAAATTAGGAAAAGTTACTTTCACAGAAACCACTGTCTGTCAAATATGCAATTTAGAAGGACATAGTGCACGCACGTGTCGTAGATCAGGTATGAGAAATCAATACTCAACACGGCAAACGTATGAAAGATCCATGTCCCCTCTACCACAAGACCGTAGGTATGATAATGACCTTTTAAGAGCGAAAAATTTTCCTTTGAGTGAACAACAATGGAACTTCCCACAACACACACGGTATTTCCAACCATCTAAAAATAATTTTAGAAGCAATATTCCAAATTTTCAAAATCGAAATAATTTTCCAAGTTTTCAAAATCGAAATAACTTTCCAAATTTTCAAAATCGAAATAATTCTCCAAATTTTCAAAATCTAAATAATTTTCCGAATTTTCAAAATAGGAATAATTTTCAGAGTCGAAATAATTTTCAGAAATCGCATAATCATTATCAGCAATTTCAAAATCAAAATAGAGATAGTAATCAACAATTCCAAAATCGAAATGATTATCAAAGAAATGAAAATCTCAGAAATACAACGAATATAATGTGTAATTATTGTAAAAAGCCAGGACATGTAATTAACGAATGTAGAAGAAGAGAATATAATAATCGAATTCATCAAAATCAGCAATCTCGTCCATCAACCCCCGTAGAACAGGGAAACGAACGCAACCCTCCCAGAGTAGGCACGATGGGACAGGTGACAAACGAATAAGTGTGCCAAATAAGATAACTTCTAAACAACCGGAAATAGTTCAGTTTAATAGTAGTAAAGGAAATACGATACCCTCTATTTACATTGAAACGGAAAATTTACCTATGCCACTTTATGTGATGATCGATACAGGTGCTGGTTTAAATCTTTTAAAGGAAAAAATGATAGATTCTTCTACGCCCTTAAATAAAAATATAAAACTACAATTAACTGGTATAAACGAATATCCAGTGTATACTCTAGGACAGATACAATTAGAAATTTTCGGTTATTTAACAACATTTAATGTCATAACAAATGAAGTCCCAGTCGAACAAGATGGAGTATTAGGATCCGAATTTTTCACAGATAATAATGTAAAAATAAATTACGCCGAAAAATGTCTAGAAGTTGAGGAAAAAATTTTTCCATTTGCATCCAAAGATACTATAATTTTACCGCCCAGATCAATATCCGATATTTTCATAATTGTTGAAAATAAAGAAGTAAAGGAAGGTTATGTACCCTTTTTATCTATAAAACCGGGAATTTATATAGGAAATGCATTAGTCGCAAACAACGATGGAAAAGCCTATGTAAAGATAGCTAATACACTGTCAGATTTCATAAAAATAGAAATTCCTAAAGTAATTTTAGAAGAATATGAGGAAATTACAAACAAATCAACAGAAATATCTCAAATTAAAAAAGATGATACAAATTTTGATAATTCAACCGCAGAAAAAATTCTAGATAGTTTTCTTTACACAGATTCCACATATAAAAAACATTTTGGGTTTTATAATGTATCAGGAAAAGAAAGGGTAGAACAAATTTTAGATTTACTCAGATTAGATCACTTAAACTCTGAAGAACTTAACCATGTAGAAGCATTAGTTAAAAAATATGTCGAAAGATTTCATTTACCCGGTGAATTTCTAACAGCCACTAATATTCTTGAACACAATATTCCTACCAAAGATGAGGAACCTGTATTTACACGTCAGTACCGATTTCCTCCCGTACATAAAGAAGAACTTTTAAAACAAACAGGCGAACTTTTAAAGAATAAAATTATTAAACCGTCTCAATCACCGTATAATACTCCTGTTTGGATTGTGCCAAAGAAAAATGATTCACAGGGAAACAAAAAATGGCGAATGGTTTTAGATTTTCGAAAATTGAATGAAAAAACAGTGACTGATTTTTTTCCATTACCGAATATCAATGAAGTACTTGAAACGCTTGGAAATGCGCAGTACTTTTCAGTTTTTGATTTAGCTTCTGGGTTCCATCAGGTTAAAATGAGTTCAAAGGATTCTCACAAAACCGCTTTCTCAACACCTTATGGTCACTATGAGTTTGACCGCATGCCATTCGGACTGAAAAATGCCCCAAGTTGTTTTCAAAGATTAATGAATTCATGTTTATCCGGACTTATTGGAACTGAATTATTCGTTTATTTAGATGACGTAGTTATTTTCGCTAATAGCTTAGATGAACATCAAGAAAAATTCGATAATTTTATGAATCGTTTAGAAAGAGCCAATTTAAAATTACAACCTGATAAATGTGAGTTTCTCAGACCGGAAGTTGTTTATCTAGGACATATCATCGATAAAGACGGAGTTAGACCAGATCCAAAGAAAATTAGCGCGGTTAAAGATTTTCCAATTCCAAAAAATGTGAAAAACATTAAACAATTTTTAGGACTCGCAGGATATTATAGGCGTTTTATCAATAATTTTTCTAAAAAATCGGGACCTTTAACACAATTATTAAAAAAGAATGTAACTTTCAAGTGGGGCGAAAAACAACAATTAGCCTTTGATATTTTAAAAGAAGAACTTTGTCAAGAACCTCTCCTACAAAGACCCGATTTTGATCAACCCTTTATATTAACAACTGACGCATCAGGATTTGCGGTAGGTGGAATTTTGTCCCAGGGAGAAATAGGAAAGGATAAACCAATTGCGTATGCATCAAGATCTCTAAATGAACACGAAGTAAAATACGACACTTATAATAAAGAAGCTCTCGCGATTATATATTGTGTCTTACATTTTAGACATTTCCTTTACGGTAGAAAATTTAAAATTGTAACTGACCATAAACCTCTATTATGGTTCCAAAATTCAAGCGATCCTTGCTCCCGTGTAACAAGATGGAAATTAAAATTGGCAGAATATGATTTTGAAATGATATATAAAGCAGGAAAAATGAACGTCAATGCAGATGCTTTATCTCGAAACCCAGTAAAACTTGTTAAAAGTTTCGAGTATGAAATCCCAATTTACGAAAGAAAAGAAGAAGTAATTGAAGATGAAGAAGAAGACGAAGAAGAAGATGATGATGATGAAGAAGAAGAAGAAGAAGAAGATGAAGATTATTATGATGACGATGATCAGGACGATGATGATGAAGATAAAAGTGGTTTTAATGGTAAGGACAAGAATTTATTTTGTGACGAAGAAATTGATTATGATAAAATTGAAGGAATATCAAGTGATAAAACAAATGTTAACACAGTGTCTGCAGTTAATGAAACGAGTTTTCATAAAAAAATAATAAATTTAATATCTGAAACAGGAAAGAATAAAAAAATCAAGAACCTTTGTGAATTCTTCATTCAAGTTTTCCTGTTTATAAAATTGGTGGTTTGTGAAAAAGAACCCAGTGATGTGAAAAGTGAAAAATTCAATGTAGTTACTACTAGAGGAAAATTAAAGAAAATGAGTCAAGAAATTATAAGTTCTAATTCGAAAAACATTAAAGGAAAGGTAAAAAATTCAAAATCAAAAGAAAAATTAAAAACATTAAATCAAATCGGTAGAAATACGCGAAATTTGCGAAGTCAGAAAAATTTGCTAAATCAATCTAAGGAAGGTGCGGAAAAATTACGAAATTCAGTGAAATCTAAAGTGCAATCAAGTGAAAACAAAATGCAAAATTCTGTGAACAAAAATGTGCAAAAATCTACGCGAAATCAAGATAATTTTCAAAATCCTGTTCAAATTCAAGAAAATGTTCGAAATCTGCGTAACCGAGAAACTTTGCGAAATATAAATTACAATGAAGAAGATGCAACTCAAATATTAAAGAAAAAAAGAGGAAGGCCGCATAAAAGTGATTTTAAAAGTGATCAAGAATTATCAATAAAGAAAAAAAGAGGTAGACCTAAAAAACAATCTTTTTCACAATATGAAGAAGAATCAGATGAAGATTCAGACCCAATTTATAATAAAAATAATAATTATCAACCTTTTTTCAAAGAATATACTAGCCATAGTGATGATAATTCGCAAGAGTCCTCAGATGAAGATATTGTTGAAGAAATTGCAAAATTTGATGAAAATGAAGAAAATAAAAAATTTAAAGAGATCTATGAAAGTGATTCAGACGATATGGAAGAAGGTTATTTTCCAGATATTCGATTTAATCAAAATAAACCTACTGATAGCGATAAACGTCCCCCTCCAGAGCCCCCTCCCGAACTCCCTTCTGATTCCCCTCTAGACAATCTATACACAAGTGAAAAGCATAAATCAATAAACCAACCAAGTAATAATGTGATAGAATGCAAAGATCAATTAAGAATGCGAAAAGATAACTATGCGTACTTTTTAACAACCTCGTGTATACCTATGGACAATGGCTCTCGAAGTCTAAGTAGTAAAAATGATCTCCCTCAATTTAAAAATCTTATTATTAATGAAGCTAAAGAATGTAAAAAAGGAAATTTTTTACATATTGCCTTGCCAATCGCATCCGAACCAAATGAAAATATTTCGCAAATAACAAATAATATTAAACAAACAATTCAATCGTTTAGAAATTTAGTTGAAAATTTACAACTAAAATCAGTTAGTATCGCGAAAACAGCAACCATAAATCATGTCAATTGGCAAGATATTGAAGTAATTTTAAAGAAAGCTTTTGTAGGATCTAAAACAAAAATAATAATTTGTAAAGGTTATGTGCAATATGCAACAAAAGAACAGAGGCAAATTTTGATAGAAGAAGCACATTCTTCTGCCTTAGGTGGTCATAAAGGAGTTACGAAAACGTATAATAGAATAAGACAAAAATTCTTTTGGAAAAACATGAAACTTGATATTCAAAAATATATACAAGTCTGTTTACAATGTCAATTGAAAAAATTAGTTCGAGTTAAAACAAAAAATCCAATGATCATTACCGATACTCCAGGGACCGCTTTTGAAAAGATCTCAATGGATATAGTAGGGCCTTTACCAGGAACTCCCACTGGTAATGAATGTATTTTAACCATTCAGGATTGTTTAACAAAATTTTCAGTAGCCATACCCCTACCAAATCAACAAGCAAGTACAATTGCAGACGCATTTGTTAAAAGATTTATTTGCATTTTCGGGTCTCCTAAAGGAGTTTTAACAGATCAGGGTACTAATTTTCTAAGTAACTTAATGAAACGACTTGCAAAACGATTTCGAATTAGACAATTTAAAACTACATCTTTCCATCCTCAATCAAACGGCTCGTTGGAAAGATCACATCATGTATTAGCAGAATATCTCAAACAATTTGTTAACAAAAATACTCAATGGGACGATCTATTAGAATTAGCAATGTTTTCTTATAACACAAGTGTTCATGAAGGTACTAAATGTACTCCTTACGAACTAGTTTTTGGAAGATTAGCAAGATTACCTTCAAGCTTACCTTTAGTTGCAGAAGAAAAACTCGAAACTTATGATAACTATTTAGTAAACTTGGTAACAAAATTGCATGAAATTCAAGCCCTTGCGTACGAAAATTTAAACAATTCAAAAGAAAAATCCAAAACTTACTATGATCAAAAAATAAATCCTCAAAATTTCAAGGTAGGAGATAGTGTATTTTTACTTCAGGGTCCTAAACCTAAAAAGTTAGGAAATCAATACACTGGACCACACGAAGTCTTAGAAATTCTATCTAAAGGAAACATAAAAATAAAAATAAACAAAACCCCAAAAATCGTTCATATAAATAGACTTCGTTTATCTCACATAAGACATAACTAATCGAGGGTTTACGCTTAGAAAAACTATTTTGTTTCAGGAAGAAATCGCTACATAAGGAAAATGACTAAAAGATCCGGACGTGTTTTTGATTTAATACAATTTTCTAACCTGCCATCAAATTTTCAAGTATCATCATCTTTTCTGGTTCACGAACAAGAAATGTTTAAGCTAAGATATGACATTAAACATAGTTATGTAAATAAAATATTGCTTTCCGTAAATTGTGAATTTGAATCAGTATCAGATGGGCATAGTATTAATGGCCTTTATATAGAATCAGAAGGCATAATCTTTTTAACCCTAAACGGAATAGTAACCCCATTTTATATTATTAATGAAGAAGATTCTAAATTAATTAATTTAAACAACGGGTTTATAGGTTATCATGAAGCTCGTGAAGTAGGAATTTTGCAATTAAATCATTTTTCTCACCAATAAACTTATTATAGAAGGTACTTATTACGAATTTAAAAGGGAAATTAACTCTTTTTGTTTAGGATAGACAAGCAACCATGAGGATCAAGGAATTTCTATTGCTAATTTTGGCGTACCAAATACAAAAAGCAACGTCCACGGAAAACGCTGTTTTTCAAGATTATATAGACAAATCATTTTCCAAGGAATCGGGAATTTATTTCGAAAAATTGAAAAATTTTCACTACGTAGAAAAAGAAAATTATTTAGTCTCGTATATCGATTTGAAAAAAATTTTTAACATTCGAAACAAACTTTTAGAAACTTATTATTTAACAATACCATTTTGCATCTATATTGACCCAGACTTCAATTGCAAAGCCAACGAAATTGAAAATTTGGATATTAAATATAATAACACTTTAAAAATAATTGATACATTTATAAAAAAGCCACAACCTAAAATTTCTGAGGATAATAATGTACACAATATAATATTATCCTCATTTTTTAAAGCAACTAACCCGAGTTATCAAGAATTTATCGGTACTTCACAAAATACATATATTTTTCAAAATACTTTTATCAACACATTAAATAATATCCAAAAAACATGCGAAGAAGCTATTGAATCCTTTAAATGGGAATTAGATCGAAAAAATATGACATCCTTTGAATTAAAAGCTCTTGAACAAATAAAAATTATCAAAGACAATTTTATTGAATATAATAATATCTTAGAAGAAATAGCTTTATTTATGCAAGGAGATATATTGTCTTTAGCCAAAATTCAAAATAAAATCATTGATAATGATACAATGACTAAACTGTTTAAAGTAATAAATTTTCAAGACACTACACCATTAACTAAAACCAATTTTATTCAGTTGGAAAGTTACACTCTCTTTATAATTAATTTTCCCTTAATCTCAGAACAAACATTCACCTTATTCAAGATCTATTCTTTACCAGTTTTTCCTCAAATTCAAACGGAAACAATGTTATCATTTTTTATAAAACCTAAAGCTCTCTATTTTAGCATGTCTTCAGATAATAAAACATATTTCTTTACTAATGAAAATTTTTTATATAGTTGTTATTTAACTATTTTCAGAATCAGAATCTGTACAAATATACCTCCTAGAAAAAGCATAAAATTAGAAAACACCTGCGAAACCTCAATATTATTAAATTCTTTTCCATATAAATGCAACTATTATCTTAGTTTCCAAAAATTTCCCATACTGACTTCTCTAGAAAATCATCCAGGATGGCTTTATGCTACGCCTTTTGTAGAAGCAATTAATATTAAATGCCCTAGAACAGAACAATCAACAATTTATATACAAAGAACAGGGATTTTACAAGTAAAACCCAAATGTCATATAGAATACAATAATTTGAACTTTTCTCCTGAATCATATTTTAATAAAAAAATTAATCCTTTTATTTTTACCTTAGATTTTGAATTACCAATTCACAACATATTGTTTCAATTAAGAAACAAATTTTTCAATAGAACCGAAAATATGATAAAAGCATTTGATAAATTCAAGGATAGTGAAGATATGAAACTTTTAACGTTTGAAACGTTTGCTACAGAAGTAATGGAAGTCAATAAAACACCAGAAAATTTTTTCAATTATCTTTCAACTAAAATGTGTATATATATACTGGTGATTTGGAATCTAATAATACTTATAATAATATGTCAAATTATTTCTAAAATAATTCGAAACAACACACTTTTAAGAAATCTTCCCATGCATTCAACATATATACCTAATTTTAATATTGAAGAAGGAATTCCACCATTAGAAACAACTATAAATTAGATTTTGACAGTATCATTGTAAACAAATGAAATTCTTTATTTGTAATATTAATAAATACACATACTATATCTAAAATGTAATGAGTTCATAACCCTCCTGTTACAGGAGATGGAATTGCAATTCGTATTCGTAATCTCATTTCTGAGTCTCTCCCTTTATCTTCCAATGGCGAACGCAATCGTAGGATATGACTGCGCTTCAAAACAATTGAATATAACTACGATATCTTTACTCGAAGTAGGAAACTGCGAAAATCAAACTCACCAGGTACACTCAGTTAATCAATATATTCAGTTAATACAATTTAGCGGACATACAACAACTAAGGTAATCCAATGCAAAATACAAATTAAACGCACAATTTCCTATTGTGGTATGCATTCACATAGTTCAATGGTAGCAAACGGGCAAGCTGAATATTTAAAAGAAACTTCTTATGAAACTTGTTTATCAATCCATCAAACAGGCAGGCTTGAGTTAGGGACAGAATTAATAATTTCTGACTTAATAATAAACCAAACTTCTATTCGTAGTGTAACATTAGCTGGAGAAATAGATAATGACGGAGACTGCACAGGGACTAAATATTCTGATCCGTTTGGGACATGGTCAAATGTCATAGTTCAAGGAGTCATAGAAATTAGGCTTTTTGAACATGAAGCATCAGTTGATTTGGATACAGATACAATTCGCTTAAATTCCGGAGTAAAATGCTCATTATCAAAAACTAGCTGTATTGACGAAATAAATGGTTATACATTTTGGAAACCATTGCCTCATGATATATGCAATTTCAATAAATATGAAGCACTTTATGAAGGAAAAGCAACAAAAATCTTTGATGAAGAAACACAGGAAACCTTGTTTTCTTTAATCTCAAAAGACATTACCTTTGTGTTAACACAAAGAGGACATTTTTCTCTCTGTCAAAATGTTCTTCATAAAACAGAGCACCCCAAACTTTTTATATTCGAAACAACACCAGGAGATGTATTTCTAAAATCTACAGGAGTAAAAATTCAAAATATAGATATGTTAACTTATATTAATTCAAAATTCTTATACGTAGAAAGACATATTCGGACAGAAATTAACAGCCTTTATCGAGATGTAGTTTATGAGCGTTGTAAAATAGAACAGAAAATCTTTAGAAACTCTTTAATTCTAGCCACCCAAGCTCCTGACGAATTTGCTTTCCATCTAATGAAGGGGCCTGGTTACATGTCGATAGTAGCAGGAGAAGTGGTCCATGTTGCTAAATGCATTCCAGTAGATGTGACCCCTAGAAATGTAAAACAATGCTATCAGCAAATGGCTGTTTCAAAGGGAAATGATACCTTGTTTTTAAACCCACGTACCCACATATTAACAAAAACAGGAACACAAATTGATTGCAATATTTATGCACCAATAATGTATCATATAGGAGAAAGATGGGTGAGCATAAACCCCTACCCAGCAGAAGCTTTTCCTCCTCAAATTATGCAACCTTCAAAAAACAGTACTTGGAAATATAAAAATCCAGTTTCACTTGCTACTAGCGGAATATATTCACAAGAAGACTTAGAAAAATTAAGAGATCATATAATGTTCCCCGCAGAAAGACCAATGGTACTTAATTCTATTGCTAGAGGAATAATGGGTCAACCAATAAATAATCAGGGATTGTCTTTCTTTAATTTAATGGATGAAAAAACCATTGACAAAATTGCAGCCTCAGCTTGGGGTAAATTTTGGACCTTTTTTATAAATTTTGGCACAGCTAGTGCTGGTTTCATTGGTGTAATTATTATTATCCGAGGAATAAAATTAATTGCTGATACCTTCATTCACGGATATGCTTTACATAGCGTGTTTGGATGGTCATTTTATATGCTAGGAGCCCTCTGGGACTCCGTTACTAATCTATTATTGCATCTTGACAGAAAAGACACTGCACCCGCTGCACGAGATACGCTAGCTTCACATACAACACAAAATACAGTTTTTAATCCAACAGGTAATTCGGACAACACCCAAAATATTTACCCATCCGTTAAACTCACTGAAATTGATCCTAATTCAGGCTATATAGTGCATGTGTAAAACACTCAAAATGAATCGCTTTTGTTATGTCGCTGTATTGCACGAATATATTACTAAGAACGGTTTAAGAATTCCTACATGTTGTTTTGAAGAAATTGCTAAACCAGAAAACGTTTCGGTATATTCATGTTCAATAAAATATGAAAATGAAACATTTATCACTACGGGTCCATTTAAAGTTAATTTAGAACAAACTATTCATAAAACCTTATTATCTCTATTAATAGAAAAACACACCTGCTCATCTGAATACTCAATGCAACATGTGTTTCAACCTATCTTTCAGTTACAAAGTCTTTGTGCATACTATAATCTGGAACAACCAGAATATACCTTTCTTCAAATAACAAGTAATATGGAAAAATCTCTTTTCCTAATCATTGTTAAAGTTTTAAACATTAAAAAAACGCACGTTTCGTCAGAAATAGGAATGGGACAAGTACAAGTTGCTTTGAAAATGATGGCAGAAATCCATTCTTTAATATCTACATATCAAAGGTTTCAAGAAAATCTTTCAAGACCAAAACCACCAACACCACCACCACCACCACCTTCTCCAGTAACTCCAAACCAATTTCAACCTTCTTGCTACCAACCATCACAACCTTTAACTCAAACATCAACTTCTGCTCCTCAGGAAAGAACAAAACCTAAACAATTAAAAAAAATAGTTATCTGTACCAAATGTACTCAATGCCATTTAAAGTGAACCGAAATGTTTCCATTTAATTGTATTAAATTTAAATGTCTGTTAAATACTGGAATAAAAACTAATATGATTATATTCTGTTTCAGGTAAGATCCTAGAAGCGATATGGATTTTCGTCTATTTTTAATATATCTTCTTCTTCCTTTCTTTAGCGCACAACCTTCTTTACAAGATGAACCATTTGCTAAAATTCCTTTTTCTCAAGCTCCTTCTGTTTACTTTGAACACTTAAATACAATCCGATTAAAAACAGATAAATGGAAAATTTTAACTTATATTAATCTAGTAGATATCATGGAAATTGAAAATAAAATTTATGAAACTGTACTGCAAAAATTAGAATTTGATTTTAAAAACACAACAGAAATGAAAGATTATTTAAAGATAGAATTTAATATTCGAAATAATAAAGTTGGAAAAGTTAATCAACAAATTCAAGTTTTTTTAAATAATCTTAAACAAATTGAAAAATACACACCAGTCGACTCAAATGAAACAAAATCCGAAATATATGAAATTATGGATAGCATTGAGAAAAACGGTTACCACAAGTACCAATGGACTAAATACTCCTCACACATTTTACCATCATCTCTTAATGACATTATTTTAGATTATGAAAATTTGAATAAAAATATTATTCAACAAGATTCACTTGTAAATCAGTTTCTTTTGATATTAGAATTCATGGATAAATATATCTTAACCTTAAATTATGTTTTTCAATCCTTTATTTTTTCATCCAATAATATTTGGCACCCTATATTATTACCATCAAAACATAATTCCGTATACAATGATATCCGACTAATCAAAAATAATACACACATACCTACTGAAGTGTCATTTCCAGACTACATTAAACCATCACGAGTATCCTTGCACCATGTTAAACAATACATCGTTTTTCTTCTAGAAATTCCACTTTTATCAAAAAATCAGTATGAATTATACAAAATTCATTCAATTAAGGGAAATAGAGATTGGAATGAAAATTTTAATTCTGTAATCACCATTGATACAAATAAACAGTATATAGCAGTTTCAAAAAATAACTTATTTTACTTTCACTTCAATCAAGAATGGCTCGAATTATGTTCCCATCAAAATGTAGAATTTATTTGTAAACATCCTTTAGAAATTAAATCCATAAAGCTAGACTCGAACTGTGAATCTTCAATCCTCATTAACGGAATACCAAAAAATTGTAAATTCCAAGTTATTGCTAACAAAGAACCAAAATGGATACCTCTTTTTCAACCCAATTCATGGTTATATGTAATGCAATCCAATCAATTAATCAAGTTATCCTGTAAAAATCATTTGAAAACCTCATTTTATGTTCAGCAAAACGGAAAATTACAAATTAAACCTAATTGAATTATAATAGAACCAAACACAATTCCTTTAAATCATTTCAATTTAGAAGTAACTTTACAAGATTTATCTGTATATGTACCCATAATTCACCCAATTAGCAAATTTATTACAGATTTCTCAAAAAATAAAACATTACTGGTAAAAAAAATACTAACATCCTGCCAAGAATATATAAAAGTAAAACAACAAGTGACTATTTATGAAATAGAATACTATATACAGCATTTATTAACTGAAAATTACAAAGACAATATAATTGAAACACGTAACACACAGAATACATTTGCATTAATAATTATCTCTCTTATTATTTTTGTCATAGTTATAATCATTGTGGTTCTAACATATACAATAAAAGAAAATAATATTAAAGATTTATCTTATTGGGAAAAACATTTCAATACATTTTCCAGAAGAAAGACTCGTAATAAAACTCATGATCATCACACAATTCCAATCATTACTATAAATCCATTACAGGAATTAGAAACAAATAATAATTAATATAATGATCAAGAAACATTAATTAAACATTAAACATTCATTTAAACAAAAGAAGAATTTCCTTTCGTTTTATTTGGTAATCGGACACGTAATTCCTAAGTGTAGGTACATTTTGTCAGCACACTCTTTAGTCAGATTGCATATCCTTCAAGCCAACGATTCAATATTTTTTATTTCCTCCTCTAGAAAAGATATTTCTGTAACAATAATTATTGTTATTAAAATTATTATCAACAAGAATTATTGTTACTATTATAGTTATCAATCAACACTTTTTTATTATCACTTTCATTATCATTATCATTATCAACTTATATAAAATAACAATAAATATTTGGAATATTTGAAAAATATTAATATAAAATAATAATAATATTTGAAAAAATATACATATATATGTATATATATACATATATATAAAAAGTAAATAAATAAAACTAGCCAGTTTTTCTACTCAATTGCTGAAGTAAATTAATAATAAATAACAAAACGTCTATATTAATATTTTTACCTGATTCAGGAAGTTTTGTTAAGGCACATCTGCTATGATTCCTTTTGAATAAACAAACAGCTGTATCAAAATGATAGATTTCCTCCCTTAAGATTTTTAATCTTTTCTTTGAATCCTCATATTCTTGCCATATTCTTGCTTGTCTTTCATAATTACGAAATCTCTCTCTTCTTTTATGAATAGCCTTTGCTTTTCTTTCACTGTCTAACCAGCCTATTCTACCCCTACGACAATAAGTTTCTTTTTTGCTCAAAATTAATTCTTTCTCAACCCACTCACTTATTTCCGGCAGTCTATCATCGTGTTGAATTAAAGTTAATCCCATTTTTGCAAACACCATATCCACCATAAAACGACTATCCGTCACTGTATGTGTAAAACCCTCAATATCCATAAAATTTGGAGAAAGCACATTCCGGAAATCTTCAATCTCCTCTAAAATAGAGTTCCAATCATCTTCAGACATTTCATTATTTTTTGTTAAATTTTCACTCTCATTAATACACATCGACATTTCTTTTCTTTTTTTTTGTTCTCTCTTCTCGTTTTCGAACTGTTCTCCGTTCACCGTTTTCTTTAAAACTGGCGGAAAAACACCATAGGAAAACTTACCTGTTGCACAATTTGGAGATAAGAAATGTTTACTCTCCCCAAACTGTATCCTAGGACAAGGATACACCTGCACTTTTCCATATAGAAAACGCAAAAACTTTTCACTTTAATATAAACTTATACACTCTAATTAAATGAATATTAATCAAAAATCAGAATGCACAAATATCCTTAAATTACTCACATGTTGTTAACATTTGCACGTGTATACTTTTTTTTGCACCATGCACAAAACACCTTTTGTAATATAAATTTATTTTCTATTATAGATAAAATGTTATTCGTGAAACCATCAAAATATTCAGTTAAGCAATTAGAAGAAATTAGTACCGAATATTGTTTTTCAAAACCAGATTATTATATTAACGTAATTAAAAATCCTAAAAAACAAAATTCAAACGAAGTATTTGAAACAACATGCGTAGTTCAAATTGAATCAGATTTAATTAAAACATCAAGCAAAAGTTTAACAATTAAAGAATCTAAAGAAAATTCAGCGAAACTAATGATAAAAAGACTGTTTAATCGATACGAATTTTGCGAAAATTTTCAACCTGTTAATACAGAAAATCAAGAGAAAATTCGGCTGTATAAATTGCAAAATGTATGCAAATAATATTTTTCGCAAAATAATACCATTAAATTATACAAATCGTTATAATTTTGCAAACCTAGTAATGTAAAAATTATGCAAAACGTTTTTTGTATGTGTGTGTATAATGTTAAACAGAGTAAAAAAAAAAAATAATAATAATAAATAAAAAAACAAAAACAAAAAAAAATTTTGCAAAAATTTATGCAAACAATGTACCAATCATTATTAAATTTTGGACGACTTGTATGAAGTTACGAAAATAACCGCATTCGAGGACTATGGTGTTAGAAGACCATTCTAATATACTGTCAGGTACACGCGCCGAAAGCGTTTATTTACACTCAGATTTCTATACTAATGGGCCTTATCCCTGTCAAACATCTAAAGCTGGTAAAACAAATTGTGTTTCGAGAAAACAACAGATGTTTCGCTATTTGAAAATTTCTTAAGAATGTTCAACCAAGGTTTCACATTCTTTTCCTAAGGGGGGAAGGGTGCATTAACGCACTTTTTCTTTAAAATACTTTAAATCGGTTTTTATCAAAATTTTTATGCGATTTTTCTTGTCATTATGTATGTTTGCATGGGTCATGTTACAATATATTACTCAATAATTTAATACAAATTAATTTTATCTAACTGTATTAATAAATTATTAAATTCTTAAAATTAAACATTCATTAAACATTTACTATTCTTATAATTAAAATACTATAAACGAATTAAAACATGTAATAAGTATAGTTCAGAAATTTTTGTGTAAACTTTCATAAAATATTATATGTGTGTGTTTAGAATACGTATGTGGTTAATATTTGTACGTCATATGACATTTCTCCCCAGATTATTAAACTTGGAAAATTAAAATTATTATAACCTTATTGAATTCTGAAAAATTATCAATTACATCTCTATTTTTCCGAATTTAAAAGGGGGGAGGTGTCACGTCCTCGTGACTTTTCTTAAAATTATATGTAAAACTTTGTGCACTTATATGTCTATTAGAAAGGGACAAAACTTTGACCTTTCGTTAAAACGAATATATTTTGTCTTGTTCACGGAAACTGGCACGTGTAAACTACCCTCATTTAAGAAACTAAGAATATCTTTGTTATTATATATGAACACCTTGCGTTTGAATCATAAGGAACAAAATTTAATTGATTTTCCTCGCTGAACGCCCCTATAATTCTATTGTAACCCTTGGTAACAATTAAAAAACTAGGGTGATCGCGGATATAAAACCCGCAGATTTGTCACCTTCTAGTCAGTCAAGATCCGCCACCGAAATTATACTCATCGCCTTGTGAAATTATATCAAGTGTTGTTAAGCGAACAAGTTTACTCGTATTTAACTCTTGACTCCTGGGTACCCCTTCTAAGTTCTACGTTACCCAGTTTTTACCAACCCTCATCCAACGTTCAACTAACGCTTGGGAAGCGTTACTCAACCCCCAGACAATACACATCCAACGTTTCGCCAACGCTCAGACAACGCTCATCCAACCCTTGGGAAGCGTTACCAGCGCTCAACCAACCCTCAACGCTCGGGTAACGGTTGAGAAGCGTTACCAGCGCTCAACCAACCCTCAACGCTCGGACAACCTTTGAGAAGCGTTACCCAACGCTCAACCAACCCTCAACGCTCAAGGCAACGCTCAAGGAAGTCTAACACAAAAATATACTTGTAAGTAAAATCGTCTTTTATCTAAAATATTATCTTGGGTCCTATTATTATTCTAACTGATTGGTTTCTCTTTCAGTGTGAAACCCTAAAGGACGGACCAAGTTCGAGTTGTCAATTCCAAAGATTCTTATCAAGGTTTATTTTGTAATTGAGAAAATAAACGTGTCAGTATTCAGTATTTAAGCTTTTATTTTATGAAGCCTGTTCCCTTAGTTCGAAACCGTCGGTTTCGTAAATAAATCAGGCAACTATTAAAATAATTAGTACTAGTCCCCTTCTGGGACATAACACAACTAATACAAAATAGTTATTTTTGCTACCACAATAGTAAAATTAACTACTTTTAACAATAGTTTTTACTACTACACTATAGTTGAGCCATTTACAAGCATCTGTTAGTTATTTCAACTACGAAAAGTAGTTATTTTAACTACATAAAACCAACTACTTCATTTTGGTTCCACTAACTGAGGAAGTGTAGTTAAAATGCTGCTGAATATGGTAGTTTTAACTACTTTTTTTCTAACTACACAAATGTGGTTGTTTTTACCATTCGCATTTTTTTCTGTGTAAATCAAAATCGTGTATTGGGCCGATTTTTTTTAACTTCCTGGTACGAATAATGGCTTGCATTTCGTGACACCTTTGTAGCGATCATTCACAATAATTCAACGTTCCCGAAAGTCTAAAAATTTCGATATTTAATATCTAACTTGAAAGATAATGCAGCTCGGGTTATCGAAAATATTACAATTCGAGAATCGAGTTACAACGATGCGTGGGCGTTATTGGAAAAGCGTTATAATAACGAAAAAATCATAATCCAAAGTCATACAACGGCTTTGTTTGATTTAACAGGTCCAAATAAAGAATCACTGTCGTGTCTGCGTAATTTGTTAGATTCAACCCAGAGACATACACGAGCATTAAAAGTTCTTCGTCAACCGGTAGATTTGTGGGATACACCGTTGATTTATCTCATCGCGTCGAAATTAGACAGGGATACGATAAAAGAGTGGAAATGTTTAATCAAGGGAAATAAAATTCCCACATTTAAAGAATTTACTGAATTTATACAAGAAAAGTGTCAACTTTTAAAGACGATGAATCCTACTACCACTGAGCAAAAGAAACAAATTTTTAAATCTAATAATAATAATAAATTGCAAGGAAATTCTTAAAAAAATTATTGGAAAATCATTTTTAAATACTCAAGTAAATATTAGTTGTTATTTTTGTAAAGATGATCATTTTATTCCAAAATGTCCAAAATTTCAAGAAATGTCAGCTGGTTATAGAATTCAAATTACAAAACAAAAGGGACTGTGCTTCAATTGTTTGAACAAAAATCATTTAATTAATAATTACAAATCGTTCGCGCCCATTTGGCTTGGTATTTTTCCGGCACGTGGGACAATCTGAGCGGGAAGTTTGACGTCGAGGTGTAATGATGTGCACCGTCGAATATTGTCCGGTACACACCATTAGAACTCAACTTAGGCCAGTCGGGGAGTGCAAAATGTGCACATAAGTATAACCTAAAAAGTCGAAGCAGTTTCTTGTAGTTTGGGGGCCCACATAAGAGCCCTATAGTTTGCACCACATTTCCGTCTGCGAAAAATGGTGTAAACAATCGTCAAAGTTCGAAAAACATGGTTTTTCGATGACTGTTGCTTCCGGTTAAATTTTAGGGGAAAAAGTTGTGATTGAAAGTTATAGAGCTTGGAAATAGCTTTCAAATAATTGGTCACAAGTTAAAAAAGGTTAATTAGTTTAGTTGCAAATGAATTTAAACCATTAAAAATAGCACTTTCTTAATTGTTAAATAACTTTGTTAATAATTATTGAATTTGTTCATAACTTACCAGGAACGTTGTCCTTGCGAAGCTGAATAAATTAAAAAAAAATCAACTCTATCGGATGAATAGTTTATGTTTTATTCCATTTATTAACTAAAAACATGTAATTTTTTAACGTAATTTCCCCACTTTTGGACCTGCGAATTTAAATTTTTTTTCTTGGAGAGTACAGTTAAGGAACTTTAATTCCATTTAAATGGGAAATTGATTTTTTTATTTAAGTGCATAATAATAGACGTTAAAAAAGGGTATGTTTTTTTGACATAGACAATTCGACCTAACTTCAAGGGGTGGGGAGTTAACTTTTTTTTAAAAAAAATTCCTGACAAGTTAATTTTATTAATGTTTTTTATTAAAATTCGCACCACTTACAGTTTAGTACCTGTATTTAAAAAAAAATTAAACATGAGGTTTTGTGCATTTATTTTTAATCTATAACAAGTAGAAGTAAATTTATCCATTTTTCAACCTCTGAACGGCGGAGTGGGGGTACTCGGAGGAGCGTGATTCTCGCCGCCACAACTAAATTCAGCCGTTCAAATTTGCAAAAATGGTCATAACTTCGTTAATTATTTACCGATTTTAATCTTTCTTTTTTTAATTTGATGTATTTGTTTACGCTGAATTCAAAAATGATTTTATATGTTTTCAAAATAAAATATTTTTAATAATAAAAAAGAAAATTTTCTTAAGAAATTTTTAATTATTATTTATCATATTTGACAAAAAATTCTTTTTATACATATAATTCCATTGAATTTAAAATAATATTATAACATAAAAAATTTAAATTAATTATATATAAGTGTATAGTGTAAAAAAATACATCAAATTAAAAAAAGAAAGATTAAAATCGGTAAATAATTAACGAAGTTATGACCATTTTTGCAAATTTGAACGGCTGAATTCAGTTGTGGCGGCGAGAATCACGCTCCTCTGAGTACCCCCACTCCGCCGTTCAGAGGTTGAAAAATGGATACATTTACTTTTACTTGTTATAGATTAAAAATAAATGCACAAAACCTTATGTTTAATTTTTTTTCATAAAATACATGTACTAAACTGTAAGTGGTGCGAATTTCAATAAAAAACATTAATAATTAACTTGTCAGGAATTTTTTTTTAAAGTTAACTCCCCACCCCTTGAAGTTAGGTTGAATTTTTTTTTTTTTAAAGTTTTGTGAAAACAAATGAAATTAAATGCCTTTTACACAAAATCAATAAAGTAAAAATTGGCTGAGTTATTCCAGTTGTTTATGTCAAAAAACATACCCTTTTTTAACGTCTATTATTATGCACTTAAATAAAAAAAATCAATTTCCCATTTAAATGGAAATAAAGTTTGACTCCTTAACTGAGGGTCCCAATCAAAGAACCGGTTATAGGTTTTAGAGACTCAAAATTCTCGACCTCTAAATAAAAACAGGATTTAAAATTTTTAATTTCTTGAAAATATTTCGTATTTGTATAAAGATTACCAAAATGTTTCTCAAAAAATTTAAATTAAAAACAGTTTAATTTTTTACTTACAGGGCAATGATTTTGAGCTTAAAAAATTATAACCGGTTCTTTGATTGGGACCCTTAACTGTACTCTCCAAGAAAAAAAATTGAAATTGGCAGGTCCAAAAGTGGGGAAATTACGTTGAAAAATTACATGTTTTTAGTTATCAAATGAAATAAAACAAACTGTTCATCCGATAGAGTTGATTTTTTTTAAATTTATTCAGCTTCGCAAAGACAACATTCCTAGTAAGTTATGAACAAATTCAATAATTATTAACAAAGTTATTAAACAATTAAGAAAGTGCTATTTTTAATAGTTGAAATTCATTTGCAACTAAACTAATTAACCTTTTTTAACTTGCGACCAATTATTTGAAAGCTATTTCCAAGCTCTATAACTTTCAATCACAACTTTTCCCTAAAAATTAACCGGAAGCAACAGTCATCGAAAAACCATGTTTTTCGAACTTTGACGATTGTTTACACTATTTTTTGCAGAAGGAAATGTGGTGCAAACTATAGGGCTTTTATTTGGGGCCCTCAAACTACAAGAAACTGCTTCGACTTTTCAGGTTGCACTTATGTGCACTTTTTGCACTCCCCGACTGGCCTAACTGTCGATAAACCGGTTGTACTCTACAGTTTCCCTCTCCACTGGCGAAAAAACCCATTAGACGGGTGGTCCAGGCAGATGCGAGTACTTCTAATTGTCAAGTCGCTCTGTAGGCGCAAAATGTAATATTATTGAAATGTATATAAGAAATATTTGTAAGAGAAATTTACGAGATGTAAACAAACACTTGTATAGCCAAGATTGTAGGCATAAGACGAGTGCATAAACAAATAAATAAAAATAATGTAAAAGTCTCGATTTTCTTAATTTCCCTGCCTACAATTTTTTTTCCTGACATTTCCCTGACTTTACTGACAAAAAAATTTTTTTTTCTCTAGTCATCTCCTATTTTATATTTTCAATATATATATATATATATATATATATATATATATATATATATATATATTATATTTCTTACATTAGTAAGCTTGCAAATTGCTAGTCTTTTAGGTTTAGAAAATGCTCGTTGACGATCCTCTTGACAGTCAAAAATATGCGGCACTACTCCTTTTTTAATTTTAAGTAAAATTCTCGAAGTTGGATCCAATTTTACTCTCATGTACTTTTCTAAATCATCCTGTAACTGTATAGAATATTTACATTATTTTCTATCGGTATATATTTTTAAATTAATTATATTTATGAATGATAAAAATAGAGTGTAATTAAATATAATTGTTTGTTAACATCATCTATACATAATATAATATAACATAATTTTAGGTTAGGAATCTATTTAACTTCTTTATTATAAACTTTATAAATATATTAACTATTATATTTTTTAGAAATCTTTTTAAATCTAAAAGTAATTAATGCAAAAATATATACTTACTGTGAAATGGTCTTTACAACAAAATATCACTGATGTTAAAGAACATTCGTTTGGATTTCGCCTCATTAATTTTATTCATTTTTTTTCTTTTGTTTCCTTTTGAAACACAAATAAATAATTTATTTGGTATTAATAATAATTTATTTTATTTACAATCGCCTAGAGATCTAGGCAATTGCACCAGTAGCAGAGGTTGCCCCTCTGTGGTTAAAGTATTGTACTAAAATTCTTCGTCTGCTACTGTATATGAACATAACCTACAAATTAGAGAAATACGACGAAGTGTAATGGCGGCCATGGTTTACATTTCAGCCGTAATGGCGCAACCTCTGCTAGTGGTGCAAATACTCATAACTCTAACTAGTGATCTTAAATTCTCGAGAATTTAAGTTGGGGTTATTTTCCTAAGGAAATTACGGTAATTTAATTTTTTAAGAGAATATTGAGAATTTAAGTTTATTTATTTAAATAATGTATATTTATTATTTTTATTAATATAAATACATATATTTCAGCACAATTGCGATGATTACTTTTATCTAAAAGAATTTTTTAAGTTATATATGTAAATAAAAAAAAGTAAAACCACATATTTTTTAAGTTATAAATTTAATGTCATTTACATTTATAAGGTTTATAAAATATGCGTAACTTAGTACGAATAAAAGTTTAGATACTTTTGAATATATATAAATAAAGAATAAGGATTATATTTAACATTATATACAATAAATTAAAAATTTTTTTAAATAAATATTTTGAAACTATTTGTGAATAAAGGCTCTCTGTCAGCTCTGCTGCGAGAGTAAGAGAGAAAAACCATTTAATTTGAATTTTCTGACTCTCTTAACTCTTATGTGTTACCATGACAACCTGCAGTCAGTAGAGCTATGCAAGTAACTTTAATATATAGCATTTGTGGCATATACTTGTTTACAAAATTTTCAGAAGAATTTAATTGTTTTTGTATTATTGCTTTTAAAAATATTTCCATTTTACACTCTTTGGTTTTGTCATTTTTTAAATCTTTAAATATATAGCCACTTTAATAAACAAAATAACAACTACTAAATAAAAACACAACGTCGGACAATCGAATTTACCACAGTGTAAGGACAAAAGTGAGGTTATGTCACATTCTCTTAAATTCTCAAAGAATTTAATCGTCGGTTATATTCTCGGTAATATTCTCGTTCTCGGTAATATTCTCTGGGTAATATAACCGACTTAGAACACTAACTCTAACCCCCCCAAAATGTGTTGATTTTTGCCGCTGCTAAGCATTGGCGTGAGGTCTCCTTATACTACTTCGTGCATGTTACATTAGTTTTACAGACAACTTGTGGCATCACACGCGTAACGTAGATGTAGCGCGAAAATGGTTCCATTTCAAATCATGTTATTTTTTAAAACCAATTAAAATCAATTAAAATAGACTATTTTTATTAAAAACACTAATTAATTATCTTATTTTTAACTCTACTTTAGAATAAAACTAATTTTAAAATTTTAAAAATGTGTCTATTAGAATGTGAAAATTATTTTGCGTTATTGAACTATATTGCATTGTCCCACCATTGTAATTTTTCAAATTTGAAAAATCTCCACTGTTAATTATGTCCGCGAATGAATGTAAATTTGTTGTCATATTGTTTGGAACGTTTCGATTCAACCAATTGCTCATTTGCCCTCGAACGCTGTTAAATGTTAAATCCCTCGCAACTTCTAGATGGAGTTCCGTTAAATTGTTGTACACTTCTCGATGTCCTTCCGCTTGGGAAATGCGAGAGAAGTATAACTCTCGCCTTAACAATATTAAACCTTTTTCTTGCAGGTTAGGTGCGTGTGAGTGTAGTACCGATACATCAAAATCGCCATTTCTTCTAATGATCCCCCGACCCGGGAAATGTCTTAAAGTGTGGTACTTACAAATGACGTACGTTACGCCATGTTTCTGTTTAATTTTCACATACAGATGTCCGTCTGTTGAGCTATAAATTTGCCGCATTAGTCCTGTGTTTCTTATGTTGATTTCTCTTAAAACTGCGCGATTTTCTGCTGGTCGATTGTTGCCCCCTCTCGCTTCGCCCTCCATAACCTATACGCGATTCTGGAGGAAAATACATCGTGAGGCTTCCATTTAACAAAAAAGCAGGATCTCGGTAAATCCTATGAAATAGCTAAGAGGAGATTTTTCATACTGGAGCAGCGATTATTAAAAGATGAAGATCTAAAGAAAAAGTATGACCGAATAATGAAACAGTACGAAGATCTTGAGCACTAGGAACCGTCGAGCAGCGGACCGGCAAAAGGATGCCTGCCGCATCAGACAGTCATCAGAGAATCCAGTCTTGAAAAATTATTGAGGATGGTTTTCGATGGCTCCTCCAATACCGATACAGGAGTTTCACTCAATGAAACTCTTTTAGTGGGACCTACGATTTAAGATGGATTGATCACTATACTCATACGATTTCGATAACATCCGGTTGCACTTATTGGATATATAGAAAATATGTATCGTTAATTTTGGATCCACCCTGACGAGGAAGTTCCATAAGATATTATAGAGAGACAATGTTGATTCTCCTCTTAGGACATATCAATTAAAAACTGTGACGTATGGGACTTCTGCGGCTTCATTTTTGGCGATACGATGTCTTAAACAATTATCAAAAGACAAAGGTAAACATCATCCAAAAGCAGCTAGGATTCTCGAAGAAGATTTTTATGTTGACGACTTGGTGACTGGCCAAGACTCGATAAAGGAAGCTCCGGAACTTCAAGTGGATTTGAAACAACTTACTGAAAAGGAGGGCTCAATCTGTGCAAGTAGAAGTCAAATTGGCCTGAAATCATTAGAAAGTTAGATGACAACGTGGATTCCAAATTAAGATTGGACTTGCAGAGTAATTCTAGGACTCTAGGAGTGATGTGGGACGTAAAGCATGATCAATTATGTTTCGAGATCACAACTGATCAAAGGGAACCAGTTACTTCGAAAAGAATCATGCTCTCGCAAATAGCCAAGCTATATGATCCTCTAGGTCTGATTGCTCCGGTGATCACACATGCAAAAATAAAAATGCAGGAGTTGTGGAAAACTGGAACTTCGTGGGACGATCCGGTACCAACAAACATCTTGGACAGTTATGAAGAGTATCAACGTGAGCTTCACTTGATCAACGAATGGACTTTGGAACGATTAGTCAAAATGGAAGGTTTGGACAATTTTCAATTGCACGGAATTGCTGATGCGAGCAAGAATGCGTTCGGAGCATGCATATATGCTAGAACAACGAAAGAAGAAGACAATACCCAGATTGGAACTCAGTTCTGCAATATTGTTAACAATGCTATTAACAACCGTAAAAGACTCATGGCGTTGCCAGGTAGATGCCAGGTAGACGAGGTCAGACTCGACGATCGCTTTGAGTTGGATCAGATCCTCGCCTCACTAGTTCAATACATTCGTAGCGGTCCAGAGTAGCTTCAAAGATAAGAAGATCACTGGCCAAATCACATTTCTGATTGTTTAAATCTTCTTGAAGTCAAGAAAAATATTGTACTGACTGCAAAACATAAGGAATCATGGGCGAAATTTTGAACTCGTTTTTCATCATGGCGTACTGTCTACGTTTCGTAGAGAGAACGACAAAAAGAACACAACTCCCTGGAACATTAACGCCGGAAGAATTGAAAGCAGCTTCCAAGAGAATAATTTTACTTGTCCAATGTGAGAAATTTGCAAGCGAAATGCATGAGTTGATTAAAAATAAAGTTTTACCGCGTGCCTCAAAATTAACGAGACTTAACCCCATAATTGATGAAGGACTACTGAGAGTTGGAGGAAGGATCAAGAGAGCATCAGCACTATTTAATCAGCGGCATCCTATCCTTCTCCCTAAAAAACATCCTGTTACCAAGCTTATCATCCAAGCTACTCATATAAAATTCTTGCATTTAGGAATCAATGGTACACTGTACGCTGTAATGGACTTTTCAACAATATTAGAAAACAATTTATAAAAGTAAACAAAACTCTATTTTATCATTACACTTTACAAATAAACAATTCATCGAAAATAAATAAACAAGTGCTATATTTATCGTTAATAACAATAAACAAATTTAGTTCATTGTGTTCAATAAACAAGCAAATGATATTATTATTAATAAAAGAACTAAAACAATTTTACAATTATTATAAAGCCACACTGAAAAAATGTTAGGCCGTTGGCTGTACTGGTTCCAAAACAACCAGTTTCCCTTTCAACAAGCACGTCAGACGTCCTTTTTCTAGACAGTAGACATATTTTTCAGCGCATGCGTTGTTCTGTGGACTAGGGAAACAGCTATCGGCACGTCGTTTGAACAGAAAAAGTAAGTCTACTGTCTAGAAAAAGGACGTCTGACGTGCTGGTCAGAAGGAAAACACTTGTTCCGGGCGTTTTAAGGAATAGTGACACCTTTGAGGTACCTTTTGAACCTGTTTTTCATGAATTTTTTTAAGACACAGGAATAAAGTAAACAAAATTTGGTTTCGAGGACTTTATTTATTAACTTTATAGGTTTACGAAAATATATTTATACTTAAAAAAAGTTTCAATTTGTTGCCTACAGAGGGCGCCGAAGTTAGTCTCGTAACTATGCAGGGTAAATCGGTGGGCAATATTCTGGTTAGACCGTTTAATCAAAAACCAAAATTCAAAGTTTTTCTAAATCTGTAATAGATTTAGCTTTCGAGTACGTAGGATATTTTAAAAATATTAATTTTTGTGTATTTGGCAGCTGTTTGATGAAAAAGTCGATTTTAAGAGCGAAATTTTTTTAAAATAATTATTGCAAAAAAAACCAAAAAAAAATCCGCTACGTACTCGAAAGCATTAGTAAATGACGAACAAAAAAAACTTTGGCCCAAGTCTATCCGATCAAAACTGTTCTGGCTAGACTGCCCACCGTTTTGAAAAATGTCATTTTGAGAAAAACGCATTTAACCTTTTAACCCTTTAACCGCACACTTCCGAATCCATCCTTAAACCGCACACTGGGTGTGCGACACTCGGGGACTTTAAAGTGTGTTCTCCAAGCTGGAAAAGGATATTATGTTTCAGAAAAATTATCTTATGTAGCTCAGTACATCTATTTGAAGGACAATAAGTTTCATAATGAAATAATGATTTATTTAATCTTAATAATTAAAAAAATGTTTTTTAAAACTACTGAAATTACCTTAAACCGAAAACTGGGTATCAGCCACCCAGAAATTTTTCGCTGTTAACTTTATAAAGTTATCAAATACACAAAGACACTTGGGAGACTAATGTCCCTAACGGAAGATAAATTTAAGTACAAAATGTATCGTGCAATAACGACATATTATGTTCAATTTTTACGACTTCAAACAAGATATTAGAGTAAAAAGCTAGAATATGGGTGTCGCACACCCATGGTGCGGTTTAAGGGGGACCAAATGTATAAGAATTGTATCCGAAATTAGAAAGAAATTTTTAGTATGAAAACGGATTGCGAAAAATTTTGCAATAGACATTTCGAAAAGCTCAGAAACCGCTCTTTCGAATGCTGCAATAAAAAATATTAAAAATTTATAAATAAACAAATTACATACAGTTATTTAAAAAAACAGAATTTTTTAAAGATTTTTTTTGAAAATCAAATTTTTTTTATTATTTATGGCGAAGGAATACGTCTCAAAGGTAAAAATATCGCGTCAAAAATGTCTAACCTAAAATTTTGTAAAATAAAAATAAAAAAAAAAAAAAATAGCGGATAAAAAATGGCGTTCAAAGTTAACTTTTTAATAAATAATATACAGTAAGTGCACATTTTTTAAAAAACCTCTTAGATTCGCTTAAAACTGGTTACTCGGGGGTTTTTTGAAGTCGCTGATTACGAATATGATAATAGTTTTTAAAAATTTAAAATGGCGAATCCAATATGGCGGACACTTTTTTCAAAATTTCATCGGATTTACTTGAAAATGGTTACTCAGGGGTTTTCGGGATCGCTGATTACGAATCTGATGTCAGTTTTTAAAAATTTAAAATGGCGAATCCAATATGGCGGAGACTTTTTTTAAAACTTCATCGGTTTCGCTTAAAACTGATTACTCGGGGGTTTTTGGGGTCTCTGCTTACAAGTATGATAGTAGTTTTCAAAAATTCAAAATAGCGAATCCAATATGGCGGACATTTTTTTTCAAAATTTTATCGGATTCGCTTGAAACTGGTTACTCGGGAGTTTTTGGGGTCTCTAATTACAAGTATGATAGTATTTTTTAAAAATTCAAAATGGCGAATCTAATATGGCAGACATTTTTTTCAAAATTTCATCGGATTCGCTTGAAACTGGTTACTCGGGGGTTCTTGGGGTCTCTAATTACAAATATGATAGTAGTTTTCAAAAATTCAAAATGTCGAATTCAATATGGTGGATAGTTTTTCTTAAAATTCATCGGATTCACTTGAAACTGATTAGGAGGGGTTCTTGGGGTCTCTGATTACGAATATGATAGTAGTTTTTAAAAAATAAAAATTTCGGAGCATATACATTATTCAGGTTAGAAATTATAAAAACTTAAACCGTTTTTTGCTTTCAAATAATTTGTGTAAAATATAATAGTAATATTTAACTTAATAATAATAATAATACTAATCATAACTATTTCTTTGTCATAATAATAATACTAATAGGAACTGTTCTTTGTTATTATCGAGTTTTTTCTGTCTTCGAAGCCTCATAATTAAAGATTAATTATGTTTAAGAGGGAAATTTTCTCGAGTGTACTAATGTCAAAATTGCAAGTTGTTGGATCGGGCTAATATTTTCACAGTATTTAGTAATATGTATGACTAATTAACCACCAAGTAATATAAGATTTTATAAAAAATTGTAGAGAGGGAAAGGGGGTTGAAGATTTTGGATAAGTATGAACAGTGAGTTTTCTAAAAAATCGTAGCTTCTATACAATCAAGTTAAAAAAAAATTTTACCTATATGTTTTTGGTATAAAATTTTTTTCGACCTTAAAAACCCCCGAGTAACCATTTTCAAGCGAATCCGATGAAATTTTGAAAAAAGTGTCCGCCATATTGGATTCGCCATTTTGAATTTTTAAAAACTATTATCATATTCGTAATCAGCGACCCCAAAAACCCTTGAGTAACCAGTTTCAAGCTAATCTGTGAGGTTTTTAAAAAAATGTGCACTTGCTGTATATTATTTATTAAAAAGTCAACTTTGAACGCCATTTTTGATCCGACATTGTGTTTTTTTAATTTTTCTTTAACAACATTTTAGGTTAGACATTTTTGACGCGATATTTTTACCTTTGAGACGTATTCCTTTGCCATAAATAATAAAAAAAATTTGATTTTCAAAACAAAATCTTGAAAAATTGTTTTTTTAATAACTGTATGTAAATTGTTTATTTATAAATTTTCAATATTTGTTATTGCAGCATTCGAAAGAGCGGTTTCTGAGCTTTAAGAAATGTCTATTGCAAAATTTTTCGCAATCCGTTTTCATACTAAAAATTTCTCTTAAAGCTATGTCCAAGTTGTGAAATGTAAACAAACCAAAAGGTTACTATACCAGCACTAAAATCGCAATTTTCCGACAGCCAATTCTCCCACAAAAAATAACAATTTTACACTTTCTCTACAAAAATGGAAAATTAGAGTTTCAAAATGTCCAAAAATATCATGTTTGGCTATGAGCAATAAAAAGATAACTAATTAAAATGACCTGTAAACAGCATTTTTGACGCGTCGCGAAAAATAAACTGTTTGAGTATATCAACCGCACGGATGATGAAGAAGTTAAATGTCAACGATTGGACCTTTGACATGTGGAAGGGTAACTTTTTCCCTTTCCTCCTTGAAATTACAAGAGAAAGGGTAAAAACTTCTTCATCGTCCGTGCAGTTGATATAGTCAAACACTTTAATTTTTCGCGACGGGAACTCTGCTGCTCGCTGCGCGTGCGCAGACCGTACCAAGGTCGCAATGACATCACAATGCAAAAAGGCACATTTTGTTTTTGACTGAAACTCAGTTTTTTCCCATTTTTTTCAGTTATTCAAAGTTTAGTAACCAAATTCGATACTTTAGTTCACCATTTCCATAAAGAAAATGTGAATTTATATTTATTTACACAAATGGGAACCGCGAAAAAATGATTCATTATAGACCGAATAGTGAAGCATTTTTTCGCGGTTCCCATTTGCGTAAATCAATATAAATTCACATTTTCTTTATGGAAATGGCGAACTTAAGTATCGAATTTAGTTACTAAACCTTGAATAACTGAAAAATGAGAAAACCACTGAGTATCATTTAAAACCAAAACTGAGAACAGTTTTGCATGACAGCAACCATGCGAAAATGCACATTTTGTTTTCGACTAAAACTTAGTTATTTTCTCATTTTTTTCAGCTATGCAAGGTGTAGTAACCAAATTCGATACTTTAGTTCACCATTTCCAAAAAGAAAATGTGAATTTATATTGATTTACGCAAATGCGAACCGCGAAAAAATGCTTCACTATTCGGTCGATAATGAAGCATTTTTTCGCTGTTCCCATTTGCGTAAATAAATATAAATTCACATTTTCTTTATGGAAATGGTGAACTAAAGTATCGAATTTGGTTACTAAACTTTGAATAACTGAAAAAGTCAGTCAGAGAAGCAGGCGCAATGCGCCTACATCATAGGGTTTCGTGGCCTAAAATGACAAAAAAAATAATTTATTTAGAAATTTTTTTGTACTTAAGATTGAAGATTTTTTTTTATTATCATGGTAACGGTTGCCATGTCAACGGTTGTAATGGCAACCATTACTATATCAACGGTTGCAACGGCAACGGTTGTTATGTCAACCCTTCCACATGTCGAAGGTCCAATCGCTGACATTTAACTTCTTCATCATCCGTGCGGTTGATATACTCAAACAGTTTATTTTTCGCGACGCGTCAAAAATGCTCTTTTACAGGTCATTTTAATTAGTTATTTTACTAATTCTTTTTTATTGCTCATAGCCAAACATGATATTTTTGGACATTTTGAAACTTAATTTTCCATTTTTGTAGAGAAAGTGTAAAATTGTTATTTTTTGTGGGAGAATTGGCTGTCGAAAAATTGCGATTTTAATGCTGGTATAGTAACCTTTTGGTTTGTTTACATTTCACAACTTGGACATAGCCTTAACATGAAAAATGAAACGACTGTTAATCTACGATGTCTGCACCATATAAGTGACTTTCTACAATAATATTTCCTTCATTTACATCCCTTAGAGCAATTTAAAGCTGTCTTCAGTATTCTTGAGCTGCTACGATAAAAGAAAAAATAGCTAATGGCCCTAAAAAGAACTCGAAGCGCTCTTGAACACCTTTTACAGATTTCGATTTTTTTCACATAAAATAACTTCAAAATTACTTCTCATGATATAATTTCTATTCTACACCTCATAAAGTATCGTTTAAGCAAAAACAAATAAAATAAATTTTTTTTCGGGTTAAAGGTGTCACTCCCCTTTAAGAGAACCAGTACAACCAAAGGCCTAAAACTTTTTCAGTGCAAAGTCTACAAGTCCAAAACAATTAAGGAAGGATGAAAGGAAGAAGTCTATTCTTTTCAGTTTTTACAACGTAGCGGTGCTGAACTCAGCAAGATTGGGCGCCAGTCCTTTCTTGGGACAAAAGAGATAAGATAATGAAGATTAAAATATTAAGGAACTAGCGATTACTCAGGAAACAAGGACACCAGGCTAATCCTGCAATATCGACAACAAAAAGGCAAGAAATACCTAAAAAACCGCGGTATTTTTAAAGAAATCACACACAACGAAAGATAATATCCACAAGATTGTAGAATCAAAGAAAAGACTTTATAAGGGAAAGAAATGTTTGGCTAGCTAATCAGGATCACTTGATCAAGGGGTAGAGTGGCGTGGTTCGAGAAAATTATACTCATAGAATTTAATTCAAACATTAAACAATTTATTGACGAAAATCTTTAATAAGTTCTAAGTTTGACAATTTTAGAAATAAACTATAATTAGTTACTTATTAATAACATAAGGAAATAGTAAAATTACACATCCTAAACAATTCTTTCAGATCGAAATAGTAAAATTGATTCATTAGTTCATTCTTTAGTCGAATTTCACATGGTTTATAAAAAACTGTATTATTAATGGGTCACAATATCAGTAACGGGGACGTAGATGGGGAACGGGGACGTAAAATATGTAACAAGGACGCAAAAAAGGTAACGTGGTTAACAATCGTGTCAACAAAAAAAGGTAACATAATCTAATATCGCTTAATCGGGTCAAAAATAGGTAGCTTGGTAACGAATATCGAATAATCGGGTCGAAAATAGGTAACTTGGTAACAAATGTTGAGCAATCGGGTCAAAAATGGGTAACTTGGTAACAAATATCGAATAATCGGGTTAAAGGTCACATAATGGGAAGAATTTACCGACAATAATAGCATAAAATATTAGAAAGTTTCAAATTAGGATTTAAATTATAATAATAAATTTGAAAATCTTGACAATGCATGCCCAGGCAAATTTTTAAGAAACTAATTAACAAATTTTTAATACTAGAATTAGTTTCTGTTTTAATCGACATGAGCACGAGGTCGTATGACCATTTTAAGAAAAAGGTAACATTTTCATAAATATATGAAAGAAACTTTCAATATTTACTCGGAAAGACATGTTATTAAATTACTCACTTTTCCGTAGAAGAAGGAATCGCAAAAGAAACAAAGAATGAGAGACAAAAGACTCCTCGACTCCTTTTCACCTTTCTCCATGAATTTTTGTCCTGTTATCCAAAAGTACTCCACACTCGGTTGATAGCCGGAACGAATGAGAACGAACACGAGGTCCGTAGCACACCGCAGACTCTCCTCTCTCCCACTTTTCCACGCCGGTAGCCACCAAGAACTTGTATTACTACGCCGAGGCGAAAAGAAATGCAGGAGCGAAGCTGCCAGTAAAAGTGATTATGACAAACATAACTTTTACTAGTTTTTTGCTTCCTGTATTTACCGCTTTGCATCCGAATTTTATTTATCGTCAATTAATAACAAATTATTAATAATTTCGGCTCCCTTGATTCTGATTTCTTAAAAATCAGAAGGTATGAATCAAGGCCGAATAAAAGGTAAAATTAACACGTGCCTGAGCAACAGGTCATCGACACTGCTCTAGAAAATTGTCAAAATAATATTTCGACAATAAAGACGTTAAAATTAACCATCTAAGCGAAGGTAAAATTCAAAACGGCGCAAGCCAATATCTAAATGCGAGGAGGTTATTTGTGATATTTTGATAATAGAAACTGGATGCAAACGAAAGATGGTAACAAAAACAATTTTCTTAGGGGTTTTGGGTCACGTTGTTGTTTCATTACAGCAAGGTAAGCAGGAAAACGACATTGCGCAGGTGCAGTAGCCCTCGTGATTTAAGTAAACAGGGAGCGGGAAATTCTCGCTCATTCAAATAACACAAAAAAATATAAGCAAAACAAATTTAGAAAATAATGTCTTATTTCGTAAATAAAAATTAAAAGGAAAAATTGTGCCACGTCACAACGCAGTTAGGGAAAACTTTTGGCCTATCGACGGAAGATTGTCTGTTGGTAAAATTTTGAAAAGTTGTGTTAAATGCTTAAGAAATCGACCAACTGAAGCATTATATGTTCTGGGGAATCTTGTATAAGTTCAAAGTCTGTGCATGTAGAGTTGGTGGGCGATCGGTCTACTGAGATGTTTATGGGTGCGTTGAGAAGATTTTTTGCAAGATGGGGTAAATCGAAAAGAATATACTCGGATAATGAACTCAATTTTGTTAGAGCTAAGAATGAGTTGAGTGATCTTTACTGCATGCTTACCGCGAATGAAAATAGTAAAATGATAAAAAATAAATTAGCAAGTGACGGTATCGAGTGGAATTTTTCGCCACCTCGAACTCCACATTTTGGTGAAATATGGGAGGCTGCAGTGAAGTCACTCAAAACTCATTTGCGAAAAAGTGTTGGAGAAACCTTTTTTAGCTACGAGGAGTTATACACATATATGTGTGAAGTAGAAGCAATTCTTAACTCAAGGCCACTCACGCCCATGTCTGATGACCCTAACGATTTGCGTGTTTTGACTCCTGGACATTTTTTAGTGGGACCATCATTAATGTCAATTCCATCATTGGATTATTCACAAACTCCAACTAATAGATTATCAAATAGGCAGCACATTCAAAAACTAAAAATGGACCTGTGGAAACGATGGAATCGCGAATACCTGAATGAGGTAAATGTGCGATCCAAGTGGCATACAGGTTCAACAGATATCTTTAAAGAAGGAACATTAGTGGTTTTTAGGGATGACAATTTACCCCCTCTACGATGGAGTTTGGGAAGAGTGATTCAAGTACATCCAGGTGACGATGGAATCGTCAGGGTAATTAAAGTAAAGACGCAGAACGAAATATACACTTGTGGAGTTAAAATGGTTTCATCACTTCCTATAGAACAATATGAATGTTGAACGTGCCCCGTCCAAGGCGGACATAATGTTAAGTGAACAATATGTATGAACTGACGTGACGAAATTAGTCGAAAAGGTTTGATTGTAAACAAGTTAGGATAAGTCCGATTTAAAGTGCAATTTTACTGTCACACAGTGTTATAACGTCAGACTCAAAACACAACTAAATTATTATCAATTAACTTAGTTCTATCAATTAAAAACTATATACTTCACACACATTTTTTTATTTATGGAATATATTATTTAAGTACTAATATAATTAATAAAAGTTTGATTTTTCTTAAATTTTTTATTGATTTATAACAGGAAATCTAATTAAATTTCAGTTTCGGTATACAGAGAAAAATAAATACCCAAGCAGCACTAAGCTCATCTTGACATCAGTGTAATATTACATTGGAGATTCGTCATATTACACTGTAGTATTACAGTGATCTTATTGGGATATCAAAATGTCCGCCTGGAGGTAATATTACATTGTTATATTAAGAGAATATTACCTGGTAATATTAAGGTAATATTACACTGTAATATTAACGTAATGTTAAGGTAATATTTAGATAAAATTAGAATAATTTCATAATTTAGAAAAAAACATTTTACAAAGCTGGACTCGAACCCTGAACCATGTGCATAGTAATCATGAGTCTTACCACTGAGCCGAACTTACTTGTAGTGTATTAAGATTCTCGACGGTATATAATCTTTGTAAGTTTTTTTAAAGTTCTTCATATTTCATCAAAAATCTTAATACACTATAAGCAAGTTTGGCTCAGTGGTAAGACTCTTGATTACTGTGCACAAGGTTCAGGGTTCAAGTCCAGCTTTGTGAAATGTTTTTTCTAAATTATAAAATTATTCTAATTTTATCTAAATATTACCTTAACATTACGTTAATATTACACTGTAATATTACCTTAATATCACCAAGTAATATTACCTCCAGGCGGACATTTTGATATCCCAATAAGATCACTGTAATATTACAGTGTAATATGACGAATCTCCAATGTAATATTACAGTGATGTCAAAATGAGCTTACGTGCTGCTTGGATAGTAATAATTATACTATTTTCGATGAAAAATTACTACTTTTAAGTAGTAATTTTGAAACTGCTCAAGAAATAGTAACGTTTGCTTCATTTTCAAACAAGTTTTACTTTTTTAAAAAAGTATACTTTACTTCAAGGAATCTAAATTTTATTAAAAGCCGAGTAATATTTAAAATGTCCCGAAAAATTAATACTCTGAGCGAAGCAACTTTTATTACGAATCAGAGCAATTATTACTATTTCGTAAAGATTTTTACTCGAAAAAGTTGTAATCCGGTACCCACATAATGACGCGCCTTACACTGTACATGTGTATTATTATTCATTATTCATAAGCTTCACTCTTTTATCATATTCATACTTACAACTAACAACTTAACATATTGAAAAATCTTAACATCTATACAGATTCGAACTGTACCTAACTTATATCTAACGCAACCTAAAATCGCACGCATTTACACTAAGCCTCTCGGCTACGCAATCACTATGGAGAAAAATTTCGGTTACCCGCATATATATATCCCTTTCGCATGTATAGCACGTAACATTATAGCAATATTACCCGGTAAAATTACTTTAATATTATGGTAATATTAAAATGTCCGCCTGATGGTAATATTACCCATCAATATTACAGTAATATTATGTGGTAATATTACACACTTATGAAAAAATTGCAAAAATGTTTATTTTTTAATGATAAAATAAGAAAAAGTTTTCTTGTTTATTCATTAGATATGTATTTTACAGCCATTTTAATTTACTTTACATGCGCGTGTAATTTACAATTAATTTTGCTCTGAAAAATTTACTGTAACATTACTGTAATTTTACTATAATATTACAATAATATTACTGTAATGTTTCTGTAATATTACTGTAATATTGACGGGTAATATTACTATAATGTTACTGTGATATTACGTGCTTAATGAGTTTTGATAAAGTGAATTATACATTTTATTTATTTAGATAAGTTACTGAATTAAAATATGAACATTAATAATTATAATGCGATAATAATAATAACAAATGACAGTATTATTAATTTAAAATTACTTAATTTAATTATTAAATTATTAGATTATTATTCTTAGATTCCTTATTCTGATTTTGTACAAAATAAAAAAGAATTATTTAAATAAATGTTATAAATAATTTTATACAAAGATAGAATTGCACATTTTAATATAACTATAAAACTTTGGAATAGGTATAGTATTATAATCTTAATGACTTAGAAGTCAGGCTACGATCGCTGTGCATGACAGTATTGACGTCATCACACACACAGGTCTATTGTATTACTGGTACAGATTACTACTTTTTCGAGTAAAAAGTTCGCTCTGCAATAGTAAAAGTTGTTTCTTGCAGAAGTAATCTTTATTTTTCGAGTAATAATTATTAGAAATTCTACGAGTAATATTTACAATATATCGAATGTAAAAAGTAATACAAAATTTAATAAAATTTACAATGACGATGTAAAAATTAAAATTCTTACAGCAATTTTAAAAAGTGACTAATGTAATTATTACTATTAGTAATTTTTACTCCCAGAAATAGTAATATTTACTTTATGCGAAGTACATTTTACAATGAATAGTAATTTTTAATATAAAAGTAGAATTATTACTATCCATAGGATTCCATACTCTGCTCAAGTACACGTTAAATAATAATTAAATTAAGAGGGGGTAAGGTTTTAACTTTGAAAAAAAGCATGTTTTGAAGAATTTTTTTTGGCGATACGCAAAATGTTAATTTATTTTATCGCTTTGCATATAATATTGTAACATTTGAACAATATTTCTCTAAATTCTAATTAAAAAATATTAAGAATTAAGCGAGATAATGAGATTTTCCTCAGGCGCCTCCAAAAATTTCGCGGTGTACACTCTAACTCGCAACAGAATCATCCAAATAAAAAAATATCAAAGTTCATTTGTCAAAGGAGATGTTTTTTAAGGTAACGCTGGGAGCTTTTTTTTAAATTACTAATTTTACAATAACAAATTAATCGATTTTTTTATAGCGAAAATCGACTTTTTGGTTTTCAATTGCTACAAAAAATCGAAAAATAAAAAAATCCCTCCCAGCGTTACCTCAAAAAACATCTCCTTTAACAAATGCACTTTGATTTTTTTGTTTCAGATGATTCTATTGCGAGTTAGAGTGTACACCGCAAATCAATTTTTTTGGAGGCGCCTGAGAAAAATCTCATTATCTCACTCAATTCTTATTATTTTTTTAAATTAAAATTTAGAGAAATATTGTTCAAATGTTGCAATATTATATGCATAGCGATAAACTAAATTAACTTTCTGCGTATCGACAAAAAAAATTCTTAAAAACATGCTTTTTTTCACCGTTTAGACCTTACCCCCCTTAATTAAATTATTTTATTTCTTCGTTTTTCAAACTTTTGGAAGCAAGTTGGGCCTAGATTGAAGTTTAATCTCAATATGGGCGACTTTGAAAGTTTCCACACGGGTCAGTGTTAAGAGAGGTTAAAATCTATAGATTAGACAGGTCAAAGGTTTTTGTATTTTAAAATTTATTTCATAAATATTCTTTAAAAGGGTCTAAACTGTAACTCTAAGTCCAATGATTTTTGCACAACTTTTTGTCACTTTGTATGATATAGTTTCATTTCCCGATCGAAGGTGGCTGTAGAAAGAATGGATAGAGGGGTAAAAACCGAAATTTATAATCCGTAAAAACAATTATGGTGCGGAGCCCTGTCACGGTGGTTCGCCCTCGCCGGCAAAAACGACCAATATCTCTTATTTGATTTATATAGAGAGACGCAGGAGAAGTCGAGGGACCATAGTTTCCTGATATTAAATAGAATATTAAAAGATCTAGTTGGACACAACATTGGAGAAATCTTGAAACGAAAGGGACGTTCACATATATACGTATAAAGATAAGACAATGTTGCCAGCCACGTGTAATGCGTTGCACGGATATCGGATTATATATTGCACATACGTTCGCACAGAAAGACTCTGAGAAAAATTAAGTTAAGGGATTTCATTTCGACAAGCCATTTCAATAAACTGACCGTCATAAATCCTGGCAAACATATACGCATCGTACTTTCTTGCATCGGAAACGAGCTTTATGGCACATCTCGTCCTCGACACCTGTGCTGCATAACCAATTCTCTTAGCAACAGAAGGACAAACTCAGCCGTTTTTCCATAAGAAACAGTAGATAAATTTATAACTGTAATAAAAGCGTGATACACCAGTGCAGATTCCAACACAAGCATAACATTGTAGTCAAATGCATCAGATTTACAAAATTTGTTAAATTAAAAGATAATATTATCTAAAATATTTAATATTTCTATAAAGAAAAATTAACACTTATTTCTAATGACTCATTCTAAATTTTTTGCTTTTAATTATATGTTCATAAAATTTTTAAATGTTTTACAAAAATAATTTTTAATTTGAAAATTAATTATTATTTATTTGTATCAAATATTCAATCATTCGTCATAATTAATTCTTTTAATTGAGACTAATATTGCTTTAATTACGTCAAACAATTAATTATTTAGTTCAAATACAACATTTATTTGCATCAAAACAAAGTAGTTTTTGATTCAAATAAATCTCAATTTTTATTAAAAAGATGAAACTTTTTATAATTTTTTATAAATATTTATCAGATCCAAATAAAAATGATTTAAATCAAATAAATATTTTTCATTTAATTTAAATTAATTGAATCAAATAATTCTTTTTCCAGTATGAAATGTTCATTCATCTATCTCAAATTTTTTTTTTACAAAATTCATCCGATAAACGATTTTCTTAATACATATTATATTTTTGTCAGAAATTTTACTTACAATAAGTAAGTAAAATTATAAATAATAATAATTTTTTTAATTTATTAAATTAATTGGTTAATTTATTTTATAAAATTAAAATTTATTTTTAGAAAATATATAAAAATGCATTTAACAATTGAGTAACATAATTACAAATTAAAGACAAATTTAATTGGAAATTAAAGCATTGAAGTAATTACTGTAAAAATGATTGATTTATTTAATTTAATTAGTTAACTTGTTTATTTCATCAGTCTTATTTGAGGGTAAGAATTCCTGAAGTGGGCCCCTATTTTTTTGGGGTCGGTAAATTTGTTTTATTCTTGTATGTTTCGATAGCCTACGATGGTATAATAAAAACCTGTAAATAGTTTTCCGAAATTCGAATATTTGCAAAGGTTATTAAAGGTGAAAGTTATTTGGAGCGTTTAAGTAAATAGCTAATTACTCGCGAACGGATGAACCAATTTTACACGGAGAGAAATTTCCAATAAAAATTACTGTACTTGTCACCTGAAAGTATGTGCAAAATGTTTTTACTGAACTATTTGTATCGGAAGAATAGAAATATATTGACTTGCGCACAATTTTATTTCATATGGAAAACAGTTTTATTTCCAAAATGTCCTCGGAATATTTCTTTGAAAGCACTGTAAACATTGCTGAACCAGGACTTTCTAATTTGGTCCTAAGCAAAATATATTAACCGTACCATGAAATAGTCATGCGCAGGTAATTAAAATAGACTGTGCTCCCCACAAATTTCACTGTGCTGCCTGCATGCAGTCAAGTTGAAGAAGGCCGATGATACCCGAAGTATCACGAACATCCATTTAATATTGCTACGATTGCTACTGTCGTACTTTCCTCACCTGTTGGCAAGGTAAATTTTTGCGACGTTTTTGATTTTATGTTTCAATTAGTGATATAAAGAAACCCAAGTGCGAAATGCCAAGACTGCAAAAACGGCCCATCATTGGTCTAGTAATGTCTGCCGAGAATTGGCAGTAGTTACTGGGCCATTACTGGTGTTCAAAACGTCCCATTGATGGGCCAATGATGGCGCCGATGGTCAGATTTTCAAATTTTTTAAGACTGGGCCAGCTCTCGGCCCAATAATGGCACATTCATGGCAAAGTTGATCAATCTTTAATGGTAAAAAGCAATTGCCAGTTATGTGCCGACCATCGGCCCATTAATGGCACATTAGTGGCACTTTAATAGCAAACATTTTGTATCTTTGATGACAAAATGTAATTGCCAGAATTGGGGCGTAGCTTGGCTCAATAATGGCACATTAATGTCTATCATTTTGTATCTATGATGGCAAATTATAATTGCCAATATTGGGACGTAGCTCGGCCCAATAATGGCACAGTATCGGCCAGTGTAGTGTAGCTTATAAGAACCCTTTTGCATTATCGACTTCACGTCAGAGTAGCAGAGTGGTCAGAGTGTTAGGCTGTGGTGCGTCAGGTTCAGGTATCGATCCCCGCGAGCGGTAAGAATTTTTCAAATATTTGTAAGTTTGCGATTAATTTAGGGAAATAAACTGTATAAATATTATGAATTAATTAGTTAATTAAATAAAAAATATATATATTTTTTTAATTTTTTCAACACTGGGGAGTAATGGCAGCCAATAATGGGCCATTAATGTTTACCGAGAATCGGCCGATGATTAGCTGCCGACGGCCTACCGCGGTTAACCTCCCGACAGTCGGGCCACTATTGTCTGCCAAGAGTAGGCACTGACTATGCCGTCACTGGGCCAGTTTTGGGCCGTTTTTAATTTCGCACTTGGGAATATTGGAAATGAAATAATTTTTACTGTCCATGATTTCACTTAACCTAGAAATATTGAAATCAAACTTATGTGCCTTGTATGCAATGCGTTTACTATGGAATTTCAACTTAACCTCAAATATTTATTTGATAGTATCATGATATACATGGAATATAATAATCGCGTCACATGTAAAACAAATAAATGTTAACAGTAATTAATTAACAAACATTATTTAATTTATGTTAATTCATTACATGAATTGTAAAAAAAGAATGTCACATACACAAATAGCTTATGTCAAATTATTTTTCTGTGTATTTTCTTTGCTGAGGAAGCACAGTAATTTTTGTAGTTAAAGAGACAGCAAATATTTTCGTTTTTTTTAGGTATAAACTGTGTTGGTTAATGGTACATTCTACTTTGCCAATAAAACGAACCTATTTTATACGGAAGCACAGTAATTTTTTTCATAATTTCCTTACAAAAATTAACAGAAATTTCTCTCCGTGTAATAAAAATTGATGGAGAGTTTAAATTGAACTTTAGATAAATGATCAAAATTTTAATTAAGAGGACATTCCAGTTCAAAATGTTAAAAAAATCGATTTTTTATTTTTTTTATTTTCGGACTTCTTATAGTGTCAAGAATAGTCTCCTAAAATTTTATTGCAAAATTCGAAGTAAAACTAAAGTTATACATAAGGGAGACTGGGGTGAAAAGTTAAATTGTAAAAATAGTTAAAATTCATTATCTTTTTAACAGAAGTAGTTCTAACTACTTCTGTTAGAAAGATAATGAATTTTAATTATTGCAATTTTAATTATAGAAGGGTGTTATCACCCTAAATAAATGTCCGGAGTTATGTGACATTTTGCTAATTTTTGTGGTGTACATATTTAAATTTTTTTTTCACCCTACTTTTGAAAATTTTTTCGTAAAAGAAAATATCAACTTTAAAGTATATTTTTTGCATTTATTCTCACCGCGATTTTTTACTTCATTATTTGGGTCCCCTGGAGAGATACCTAAAGGTATTTGCCAAATATCTTTGGTCAGATTTTTTATATTTGTTGTTAAAGCCAAAAACGCACCCTGGGACGAAAAGTTAAATAATGAGTGGGGCGAAAAGTTAAATGTATTTTTACATGTTATTAATTTTTTTTTTATTTTTCGTTTTTTTTGAGTTTATTTGTTTAAAAATGATTTATTTGACATTAGGCAAGTACTCTATCAAAAAACAAGACCGCTCACGTGAAATAAACCAAAATTTTTTTTTTTGAAATTTCAATTTATTAACTTTATAACTATTCTAAAGCTTTTGTTAAGTAAACAAAGATCTTTTATTAACTTAATTACTTGATTACATATTAGGGTGTCCGTTATTTACCAAGTTGTTAATATTTCTTGCGACACCCCCTAAATTATTAGTTCACCATCTAAAACAAAATGTCAAACCAAAATAAACCCTTAATATTCATAATAAACCTTGCCCCAAAGACGATACATTTCCCATTTAAAATACATGGGATTTTGCTACTTTTTACAAATTAATTTATTTTTTCGTTAAATATTTCATTTTACATCAATGAAAAATATATATTCTTATAGGAAATTTAACGCTCTAAAAAAAAGTTTTCATATGATTTTTTGATAAATTATCTCCTTTAAGAGTTATTTAAAGCTAAAGTTCAACACTGTGTAAATTTTTAGATTTTAGTACTTTTACGGCAAAATTATTATGAAAGGATCCATATCAAATCATGCAGGCATTTCGACGATATAAATTGCGAATTATTTTCGCAATGACATATGTTATCCTACTCAAAAAATAATAAAATGCGTATTTTTTAATTTTGAATAAGATTCTGTTTGCACTTTTTACTAATATTTTAAGATTTTAGCAAAAAATTACTTTTTTGTATTTTCTTCTATGAAATTGCGTAATTTTTATATTTTTTGTTGCTCTTGGTGCTCATTTTTTCCTTTTATATACTATTTTATGTAAAATTACGCAAAATAAAAAATAATAAAAAACAAGTGATACAAATTCAATTTAAAAAAAAAAAAAATTCTAAAAAAGGACATCTTTTTTCTCTCTTTATTTTTAGGATTTATTGGTACTCATGTGTAGTATTTAACATAAAAATACCATTTTGTATTTTTTTGTTTATCTATATTAAGAGAAAAAATTATTTTCAATTTTTTACTAAAAATTCAAAAATTTCGCAACTTTTCAGGTTTCTATTATCGTACCGTCGCTTATTTTTTTAAATTTTAACATCAGTTTGAAAAATCTTGTCAATAGTAAAGAATATTGATAATTAACATTATGTCCGAAAATTATGTTAATTATCTATATGATAATGATGATGTTCGAAAATGTTATTTATCCCGGTTAGTTTATTTAAGACGTTCAAATTTTTTAAACGAAGGTTAAAATTTTTTGTCAATAAAATTCAACATAACTTATTATGCGAGAATATTATTACCTGATTGAGTCGATTGATTAAAAGAAAAATTTCAACTATAAATAGAAATTTTTTTCTCTTTTATAGATATTGCCTCTGAAATAAATGTAAATATATAATAAAATAATTCCTAAGAAACAAAAAAATTGTAATGTTATTAAAAAAGGATATTTTTTTAAAGAACTTAAAAAAGTAACATAAAAATTGTATTTATATATTCCAATATAAAAAAATAAGTAGAATGGTATTTTTATGTTAAATACTATACATGAGTATTAATAAATCCTGAAAATAAAGAGATAAAAAAGATGTCCTTTTTTAGAATGTTATTTTTTTAATTGAAATTGTATCATTTGTTTTTTATTATTTTTTTATTTTGCGTAATTTTACATAAAAGAGTATATAAAAGGTAAAAATGAGCCCCGAGAGTATAAAAAAATATAAAAATTGCGCAATTTTATAGAAGAAAATACAAAAAAGTTATTTTTTTGATAAAATCTTAAAATATTCGTAAAAAGTGCAAACAGAATCCTATTCAAAATTAAAAAAAATACGCATTTTATTATTTTTTGAGTAGGATAACATATGTCATTGCGAAAATAATTCGCAATTTATATCGTCGGAATGCCTGCATGATTTGATATGGATCCTTTCATAATAATTTTGCCGTAAAAGTACTAAAATCTAAAAATTTACACAGTGTTGAACTTTAACTTTAAATAACTCTTAAAGGAGATAATTTATCAAAAAATCATATGAAAACTTTTTTAGAGCGTTAAATTTCCTATAAGAATATATATTTTTCATTAATGTAAAATGAAATATTTAACGAAAAAAAAAATAATTTGTAAAAAGTAGCAAAATCTCATGTATTTTAAATGGGAACTGTATCGTCTTTGGGGCAAGGTTTATTATGAATATTAAGGGTTTATTTTGGTCTGACATTTTGTTTTAGATGGTAAACTAATAATTAAGGGGGCGTCGCAAGAAATATTAACAACTTGGTAAATAACGGACACCCTATTACGTATACTTTAACTTATCTACTACTTAACATCTATCAGAAAATAGTTTTAGTAGGCTAAAAATAGAATTTAACTTTTTGCCCCAGCCATTTAACTTTTCGTCCTAACATGAGGCGAAAAGTTAAAAAAAACAAAATTTTCAAGAAAGGACAAAACATGTATTGTATGCGAAAATATCACAAACTTTTTTATTGAAAGTTGTAGGGGACAAGTTGCCCTACAATATTGATGTATAAATATTTGCATCTAAGCGGATTATATTGTCTAAAAAAATCATTTATGCAAATTTTAACCTTTCGCCCTAGTCTCCCCTACTAACTTATTTTTTGCCATGTCAAAGATGTTTTTATATGCGGATAAGCAGAACCCAATCGAATGTTTTAAATGTTTTCTTATTTGCATTTTGTAAAAAAGACAAACAAAAATGTATTTGGTGTTGCGGAAGAGAAAATTAAAAATCAAGTGGATTTGCTTGAAAATCGTTGCTCGGGAGTTTTTAGGGTTGCTGATTACGAATATGATATCAGATTTTTAAAATTCAAAATGTCGGATTTAAAATGTCGGCCAATTTTTTTTAAAAATCATCGGATTTGCTTAGAAATCGTCACTCTGGGGTTTTTGGGGTTATTGATAACGAATCTGACATCAGTTTTTAAAAATTCAAAATGGCGGATCCAATATGGCGGGCAATTTTTCAAAATTAATCAATTTTGAATTTTAAAAATATAATATCATATTCGTAATCTACGACCCCAAAAACCCTCCAGTAACGATTTTCAAGCAAATCCGATGACTATAAAAATTTGTCCGCCATATTAGATTCGACATTTTGAATTTCAAAAATCTAATATCATATTCGTAATCATCGACCTCAAAAAACCTCCGTAATAATTTTTAGTTTAAAATAATAATATATAATAATATAATAATAATAATAATAATATATATAATTATATGCAAATAAGAAAACATTTAAATCATTCGATTGGGTTCTGCTTATCCGCATATAAAAACATCTTTGACATGGCGAAAAATAAGTTAGTAGGGGAGACTGGGGCGAAAGGTTAAATTTTGCATAAATGATTTTTTTTAGACAATATAATCCGCTTAGATGCAAATATTTATACATCAATATTGTAGGGCAACTTGTCCCCTACAACTTTCAATAAAAAAGTTTCTGATATTGTATGATTTTATTAATTTCAGCAACAGTTTAATCAAATAATTGTTATTTACAAATCACATACACAAAGAACTTGGTACTAATAGTATTTTAAAAATATTGTAGCTTCTTCAGTAGGGTGGTACAAAAAAAGTAAAATCGGAATTTTAAAGCTCTCACCCCCTAGGATTGTTCTATATGCAGAAAAAAAATTCACATATTTTTTTTGAAAATAAAAAAATAATTAGAGGTCGCTCAAAGCGCTCAAAGTTTCCCATGTAAAATTCATGGGGAAAAAACACTTTTTCGTAGAATTGGTATAGAATCCTTGAAAATCAATATTTTTCATTCAGCAAACTTTGCTTTTCTTCAGAAGACTTCGAAGAATAGTGTTAAATTGTTTATTTAATTAAAATTAACTATTAACTATTTTTTATAGTACCCCCAAAAAAAACCCATAAATTTCAAAATTACAAAAAAATCGTAAACAAATATTTTTTACAATTTTTATCAAAGTTCTTTCCTAGATTATGAATAAATAACACAAATATTGATTTTTAAACATTATTTTATATGATTGCCAATTTGTTTCAACAAATTATTATTATTTATTTACAACTTTTTATCTAATTGAGCTACAGAGTTGCGATTTTTTCTCAATTTTGCAACTTTTCAAGACGAATATAACCAGTTACTGACAACAAACTAAGAATAATAATTTTATCAATTGTTTAAACAAATTACTATTGTTTAACTTCAATTTTTATCAAAATTAGCTACAGGGTTGCAACTTTTTCTCAATTGTACATTTAATTTTTTTTGTGAGGTAAGATTTAATGTAAGACTTAATTATCGAGTAAAAATTATTATAAAAATGTTAAGTAAAAAAATTTTTATTTATATAATTGAAATTACTACTGTGATAGCTTCAAATTTAAAATAACAATTTGTTTAAACATTTGGTAAAATTGTAAATCTTAGATTGTTAGTAACTAGTTACATTTGGCTTGAAAAGATGCAAAATTGAGAAAAAATCGCAATCTTTAGCTCCATTAGATTAATGGAGATTAATTAATTTAATTTGTAAATAAACAATAATAATTTGTTTAAACAAATCAGCAATTACATAGAATAATGTTTAAACATCAATATTTGTGTTATTTATTCATAATCTGGGAAAAATAGTACATTATGCAACAAGGGAGGTAACCTCGTTTATGACCTCGCACAATATTGAAAAACTCGTCTTCGCCCTTTCGTACAATGTACTGAACAATGAGAATCTTATGTTACTTATGTTGACCGCATTGTTATTATTTTGGTCGAAAATCTGATTGCGCAATTCTCTAACAAACGCGTTAAGCGAAACGCCGTAAAAATTTACTCTATTATAAAACTGGTTTGCCTCACGACTTAACCTATTGATCACCGAATTCTCTAAATAATTAGTTCTAACAAGTTGTTGATTAAATAATGGAACTTCAGATCTGGGAGAATGCTTTGCTGCAAAAAAACAAAATAGACTTAAGAGATCTGAACAATTAAGTAAACCATTAATGATTTTAAATAAAAACAGGAGATCTGCAAAGATGAATCTCTGATGTAAGGTTGGAATATTAAATCTTTTTCTAAGGTCAGTATAGTTGTGTTCATAGTAGTTGTAAGGCACTCCAGTTTGTTTGGCGAGGAAACGAATAAATTTGTTCTGAATTTTTTCAATATCATCCACCCAATAGTTCTGATAAGGCCTCCACAAAGTAGACGCAAACTCGATAACAGGTCTGACTAACGTAAAGTACAATATTTTTTATTGCTAACTCGTTTTTGAAACTTTGATAAAAATAGTAAAAAATATTTTTTACGTATTTTTTGTAATTTTGAAATGTATGGGGTTTCTTTGGGGGACTATAAAAAATAGTTAATAGTTAATTTTAATTAAATAAACAATTTAACACTATTCTTTAAAGTCTTCTGAAGAGAAGCAGAGTTTGCTGAATGAAAAATATTGATTTTCAAGGATTCTATACTAATTCTACGAAAAAGTGTTTTTTCCCATGCATTTTTGGACCACCCTATTCTTCAGCAAACCATGTTACTGAAAAGAAAGTTAGTAATTAGAAATAATTTCACAATTATTATCAGCAAGACTAAAAATTTACATTTAATTTAAGTCCACTTAATCTCGCAATTATCAGCAAACAAAATATGTGATGAGGAATGTAATCCTTAAAGGCGTAGTAACTTTAAGAAAAAAAATATGTTTCATAAAACGTATTAGGAAACAGGAAAAAAAAACGCAAATAATGGACAAGTATTCTCTATTTGACTATTTAAAAAAGATGAAGAACAATTCTTTTTAACCCCAAAAATTAAAAAGTTAATTTATTTAAACGAATTATATTTTTTAATTAAAATTATTGTACCTAATCATTAATCGTGTAAAAAATGGTTTTTTAATAGAAAAACTGTCCTTTTTAGAAAAGGGCCCATATTGTCAATTTTTCGTATTTTCAAAATTAAGAAGAGGGTATCGCAATCTTTAATTCCGTTTTTTCGAAATGAGGTTTTTGGCGTTCTAAACTTTGAAATTCTGTAACTCAGCGAATTTTTAACCAAAAAAGTTCTAAGACCACTCAAAGTTTTCCAAATTTTGCCAGGAATACGCCCATATAGATAACTCCAATAGTGCCAAAATGGGCCCTTTGCATGTGGACGTCCACAAATAATGAAGTATTTACCGAAAATTATACATAAATGGAATCTAGGATTATTAATTTATTCATTTCAATCGTTTTTAGGGTTTCGTGGCCAAGGTCCAAAACCCTTATAGCGAGACTTCGGTGTCCGTCCGTAGTTCTTACGTCTTAAGTTTTAAGTCTTATATGTATTAAGTCTGTAAACGGTTGTTTAATTTAATTTTTAATTAAATAATCATTTAAGATGTCACTTTCCATCCCATTTTTCTCGAGTAAGGAAAATCATTAACTTTATTGAAAATTATAACCATAACTGTGTATTAATTGCATAATATAAATTAATATATATCCCTATATATTAATATATGGGTGATTTGCACGTAACTGTAATATTTAGCGGCGTCACAGAAAACACATTCAAAATAAAAAATTTTTGCTTGGGTATGGATACATTTCACAGGTATATATAAAACCTATTCGCAACCACAAATATGTACAAATAGATATTATATTTTTTCAGAAATTGCGTAATTCCCTCCAAAATTTCAGCTCCGTGGCGTGTCCGTTTTTTAAAATTTTAAGTTAAAATTCAGAAATTTTATTGAAAACGCCGAAACTGAAAACGAGAATTTTTGTAATATGAATTGTGTATATAGGTGAACAATTTGTACATATAATGCATTTTCTAATACTTCTTATAAAATTATAAAATGTAAAATAGTTTTGTCCACAAATTTTTTCAATTTTGTAATAAGATTTTTTTCTCTATAATTTAACTTTTTATGGCACATTTTAATGTTATCTGAGAATTGCAATCTAAAATAAGATCCATTAGCAACAAATATCAGTAAAAAAAAGGTTCAAAATTGTAAGTTGTACACTTAAAATCAATTTTTTGTGTAAAAATGTGAAGTTCACAAAAAAAGTGGTAAGTACCGTGGTATTACTATTCTTTTAATCTAAACACTCTCTGTGGTAATTATTGCAATTTTTTTGAAGATTATATTAGAAACAAATTATTTGTCCAAAAAAAAGAATTATTTTGCAGAATTGTCGGAGTTAGGTTAGTTTAAATGTCAAATTTCAGCTCCGTGGTGTCACATAAAATATCAGCTCCGTGGCGCCTGTGGCGTACAGTGTGAAGGTGCAAATTCATGGATCAACAGTTGCTACAACAACACATATTATAGAAGAGGACAGACATAGTTGTGTCCTTTTATATTTCAGTGCTTCGGCAACCGTTGACTTATTAAAAAACACCTTAATATTCGAAAAAACACGCCTTTACAACAACTAAGCAAAAGCACAGTATAATTACTGTTGATCGTAACGCTCTTATTTGTGAATACTTTTCTACAATTAGTTTTATGCGCTAATTTCATAATCTTATGAAAATGAAATTCTCTGGTTATGTCAAGCTGATAGTAAATAGTAAATATTTTTGCTGGGGCTATTTTGTGCATCAAAATGCTTTTTTTAACTCAGTGATTTATTCAAATTCAGAATTAAAAGAAAATCAACTTTTGCATATGTTTTATTTCCTTCTGAAGGTTTCCTTTGAGTTCGTCAATGAAATAAATTTTTTTGTCTGAGTTGTAGTCATTAAAAGTTGTGCACAAAATAGACCCCGGAATGGGGCTACTTTGTGCTTTGAACTTTGTGTTTTTATAATGTTTCATAAACATTTTTTTGATCCTTTCTTATTCATTAAAACTTTTGTGTAGATATTTCAGAGTAAATTAAAAAAGAATAAGATATTAAACAAAAAATTTTGTAAATATTATACAACAAAATGTAAAATAAAACACTGAAATTTTGCTAAAATCATGATTTATTAAAAATTAACAACCTTTCTTCAAATTTTATATTACTTAGAAAATAAATAACACTTTTTCTTTTTAAATATACATTTTACAATAATACATTATGATAATTATAAAACTATTATTTGAATACATGTAAAGAACTTTGAATCATCAATTTAATAGGAGCTTTTTTAAACGTTTTGAATATGATATTTTTTAAAAACTTGAAATTAATAATTTAAGGTTAAATGAATAACAATTTAATATCTAACACACTTTTCCAGTAATTTTAAGAGAAACGAGAGAAATAGTTTTAAGACTAATTTGAAAAACTTATAAATATTAATTAAAGTTAATTTTTTGTCGTTATGTTGCTCACCGGTTGAAGTTTTAATCGTTTTAAGGATTTTAATTAACTTGTTTTTGGTTTTTTGACAAAGAAGTTCTTTTTAATAATTTTATTTATTAAATACCTCGAGTACATAAAGTAGCCCCAGTTGACAGCAGTATTATTCAATGCATAGGGTGGTCAGCTCCGTGGCAGCCAATTTTTGAAAATTTGTTATAATTTTTTTATACTTATAGCTGTAGTAAAACCGTTCAAATTACAACTATATTATGCCCTAATGATGAGGAAAAGTGATATTTAACATGAAAAAAACAAAATTTTTTTTCTTTTAAAACTTATCTTAAAATTGCACAGTTACGTGAAAATCACCCATATAGTAAACTATAATTAATACAGTTACATATAATTCTCAATATAAGGACCTTATATTTACTACTATAAGTTAGAACCAGCAAGCACTACATTTTCTCCATTTTCCTTTCACTTTTCTGTGCCCAGCGCACATCCCATTTTCTTTCATCCACGCTCCCACTTTCTCTCTTACTCTTTTCTCTCCGTCTTACCCATACGTCCGTCTCACTCGCACCTTGACGCGCACAGGCCCATTTCCCTCGCTCATTCGTCATTTCGCCGGCGGACGTCCGGCCCATTTTCTTTCACCCTCCACTCTCTCTATTTCCTTCCGTGCCTTTCACTCTCTCTATTCTCGAATACCTCCGTGCTGGTTCTGTTTTCCTAATACTTCTCGCGCTTAGAATTTAAGAAAATTGTGTAAATAAATGCATATTATATAATTGTAAGATCGCGGATCGATACCGAACGTATGTACATATACGTTGGTACCATATGAGTGTATGCTTATAGGCGTGTATATATATATATATATATGCATACGTGTAGGCATATACTCGCATAACAGCCAACCCTATATGCTTTTTACGTGAAGAATCGACGCCGCAAATTATTAAGGTATGATTGAAACTTGTATGCAAATTTACGTGTGTTTTATATAAATAATTTGAATATTATAAAATTATATGTTAACTTTAACTCTTTCGTTCGATATGCAAATTGTGTGTACGAGTGAGAGAGAAAGAGCGATGTTTGAACGTAGTCCGAAAGGATTAATCGCAGAAGGCTGGCTAAAGGCAGGGTCAAGGTTGGCACAAGCAGTTAGAAAACCTACGCAAACTTTAGGCTAGGGTGGAAGCTCCCCATGGCTCAAGCCTGGCTCATGAACATAAACCATGGTAGAGCCAGGGCTGGTTGAACCACGGAACCAAAAAATTGGTTTTTCTTATTTTACATTGTCTTTTCATCTCTAAAACCGCGGCTTTCAAACACTGAAATTTTTTTTATCAAATTAAGAAAGAATCAAGCCTGGGAATACCCAGGCTTCAATTTTCAAAGACTTTTCACCTCCAAAACAATAGGAATTGAACTTTGAAATTTTTTTGTGCTAAATAAAGAACGTAACAAGCCTGGAAGCACCCTGGCTTCAAATTTCCAACTCTTTTTCACCACTAAAACCGAAGCTTTCGAATATTACAATTTTTTCATAAAATGCAGGCCGGAACAAGGCTGGTAGCATCCTGGCTTCAGTTTTCTAACTCCTTTTCACCTTTTCACTTAATCTTTGAAAATTTTTTTTTGCATTATTACCGTCAGAAGCCTGGGAGCACCCTGGCTACAAATTTCCTACTCCTTTTCACTACTAACACCGGGGCTTCCGAAAATTGCAATTTTTTTATAAAACGAGACCATAACAAGCCTGGGAATACCCTTGCTGCAATTTTCAAAGTCCTCTTACCTCCAAAACAATAAGAGTTGATCTTTGAAAATTTTTTTTGGTATAAATACCGTAAGAAGCCTGGGAGCCCCCTGGCTGCAGTTTTCCAACTCCTTTTTACCTCCAAAACAATAGGATTTAAACTTTGAAAATTTTTTGTGTTAAGTAAAGAATGTAAAAAGCCTGGGAGCACCCTGGCTTCAGTTTTCCAACTCCTTTTCACCACTAAAACCGTTGCTTTCAAAAATTGCAATTTTTTTCATCAAATGAGACCATAACAAGCCTGGGAGCACCCTGGCTTTAGTTTTTCAACTCCTTTTCACCTCCAAAACAATGGGATTTGAACTTCAAAAAATTTTAGTGGGAAATAAAGAATGTAACTAGCCTGGGAGCACCTTGGCTTCACTTTTCGAACTCCTTTCAATCACTAAAACCATTGCTTTCAAAAATTGCAATTTTTTCATCAAATGAGACTGAAACAAGCCTGGGAGCACCCTGGCTTCAGTTTTATAACTCTTTTTCACCACTAAAACCGCGGCTTTCAAATATTACAATTTTTTTCTAAAAAAGGAGACCGAAACAAGCCTGGTAGCACCCTGGCTTCAGTTCTCTAATTCTTTTCACCTCCAAAACGATCTTTGAAGTTTTTTTTTAAAAATACCGTCAGAAGCCTGGGAGCACCCTGGCTTTTTTTCCAACTCCTTTTCACCACTAAAACCATGTCTTTCGAACATTGCAATTTTTTCATAAAATGCAGACCGGAACAAGACTAGGAGCACCCTGGCTTCAGTTTTCCAACTCCTTTTCACCACTTAAACCGCGGCTTTCGAACATTGCAATTTTTTTGTAAAATGCAGACCGGAAGAAGCCTGGGAGCACCCTGGATTCAGTTTTCCAACTCCTTTTTACCTCCAAAACAATGGGATTTGAACTTTGAAAATTTGTTGTGTTAAATAAAGAATGTAAAAAGCCTGGGAGCACCCTGGCTTCATTCTTCTAATTCCTTTTCACCACTTAAACCGCGGATTTTGAACATTGCAATTTTTCATAAAATGCAGACCGTAACCGGCCTTGGAACACCCTGGCTTTATTTTCCAACGCCTGGTCACCCTCAAAACAATGAGATTTGAATTTTGAAAATTTCTTGTTTTAAATTAAGACCGTAACAAGCCTGGGAACACCGTGGCTTCGTTTTTCAAAGCCTTTTCACCATTAAAACCGTGAGTTTTAGACATTGCAATTTTTCACCAAATGCTATAATATTTTTAATATTATAATATAATAATTTTAATAGTTTTAATAAAATCAAAACCGACTCTGGCCTGGAAACGCTCTGGCGTTTATACGCTTTGGCGTTTTTCCTTTTTATCTCCAAAACCATGGTTTTTGGACTTCCAACTCCGTTTCACTTCAAAAACATGTCTTTTAAACTTGTTATATTTTTTATTCAAATAAATTGTATGTGAGTCTCAGAACAAAATATTCTGGAAATGCACTGTTTTTATTTAAATTACACCAAATTTATGTATTTATGAAAATTTAATTAAGTTTATTTATTGAAAAATTGTAATGTTGAAAATTGTTACATCATTTGTATACCGGACTTGATACAAAAATATACAAGTCGAAGATTAGGCTAAACTTTAAATACCTTAAGGCGGAATGCCTTGCTAGTTTTTTAATAAAGGATAAAACGAAAAATACTAAATGTAATAAAATTCTAATAAAGTATTTCTACAATTAAGCTATTTTCAATAACATTTTTACGTGGAATTGATAATTTGTAAGCAAATTGAATTAAATAAACATAATTTTGTAATAGAATGGTTTCAATTGGAAGATGATATCCTGACTGTGACGATGTAGATGTGAATAACTCTATAATGGCTTTTTACTAAAGGTAACATCTTTTTCAGGCCAGCATGATCACCAACCCGGTCTGTTGACTTCGGTCACTGTTATTTTGGCAGGATATGAGTAGTTGACAAAGATCCACAATATAAATTTTGTAATCACTAAAGGTGCCACTGTAACGATGATAAATAAATAAAAACATATTGTTAATGTTTGTTAATAATATGTATTTATGGGCCCACCTTGGTTTAGATATAAATTCTAATTAGTTATTTTCGTATTAAGGGCGCAAAATAGGTGATTTTGGCGAAAGCGAGATTAGGCCAAGGGGACCCGAAGCACCGAGGCGAAGCCGAGGATGCGTAGGGTCGCCGAGGTTGTCCCATAATCTCGCCTGAGACACAATCACCTTTGCGCCCGTGCTGCGAACAACATTTTTTGTCCTGCTGGATGGAAAGTGTGTTATTGAGTGCACACACATTTGGATGAATTGCTTGTTTGTTCCATATTGTTAAAAATGACTTGTGATGTCATTTTCTAAAAGTTAAGGTCACTGGATGCACAAATGAGTGAAGAAATATTTTGCGCCTGCTTCTATAATGGAAGCGGGCGGAAATGTATTTTGCGCCCGCTCATTTGACGTCAGCGGGCGCGAATGTATTTTGCGCCCGCTCACCTTACCTCTGGGTGGGCATCACTTACTTTGCGCCTGCCTCATGTGCACGAAATAACACACTTTCCGTGCAGACAGGACAAAAAAATTACTGAGTGGATTATATAATACGAAAAACTTATATTTACTTTGTTTTTGTAAAAATCAATTAAAAAGTTGTAACTATAAGAGATAATAATTCTAAACTTTTCCATTGAAAAATTGAAAGTTATTGAATTCGAATATTAGATATACGAGAGCAACAAATTTTTAAAATATTAGCACATTTAGGTATAAAATACTATAGAAAGTGGTTAGAAGTTTATTGCATTTTTAACTCCACAATTATAATACCTTATGAATTTTAATTTGTAAATTGAGAATACTGAAGTATTTTTCATGTTCTTTTCGATTTTAGAAAAAATTTTTTATATCCTTTTCTTTTAAAATTAAGTGTTATTTTTCACTTTTCACTAATTTTACAATTTTTTTGTTTTTGTAATTTTTTTTTTAAATCTAACATTTTTTTTAAATACATCTTTGTAGAACTTAAAGGGGAAGGACAACGAATTTTCTAGAAAATTAAAAAAAAAAACATTTTTTAACCTATTTTATATATTTTCTTAGTAAATAAATGTTTACTGATGTTCGGAGTTACATAGTTTTGTTGGACAAAATGTAGGTTCTTTAACAAAAATTTTAAAAAAGAATCGGAGAAGTGATCAAAAGTTAAAAATGACACGATTTAGAAAAATGAACTGATAAAAACTGTTTTAGAAAAACTATTCTGTAATTTAGAATTACATAAAAATTACTTCAAAAGTACCTTGTTTAGGGCACAGATTTATGAAAATAATAAGATAATCCAATAACTTACAGTGTTTGGATAATTTTTAAATGGAATAGTTTATGGATAATGTATTATACATACTTTTCTTATTCTTCATGTTTGGAAAATAATCCAGTCGATGATTTCAAAATTATTGATGATGACGATGATTTACATTTTTATTTTACTTAGAAAAAATCTTCAAATTCAAATTTTGTTGATTCTATACTGTCAACAGAACATACTCTCTATTTTCAACTATATTCAGCCAAAATTATGACGAGTATATTCAACTGTAGTAGCGATTAAATTCAACCAAAAAATTTTAAATCTACTCAGCCAATGACAAAATTCGTGTCGAACACTGCCAATATTAGTGGCGATTTATTTCTGTCAAAATCTACAAATTCCAAATAGTGTTGAGTGTATTTTAATGTACAGACTAGATTCAGCAAAAATTGTTGCGACTATGTTGAACTGTAATAGTGATTAAATTCAACAAAGATGTTAATAACTACTCAGACAATGTCAAAGTTCGCGTCAAATACTGCCAATATTAGTGGCGATCAATTTCAGTCCAAATTTTTTAATTCCAAATTGTGTCGAGTGTATATAATTTTAATGTAGACTATATTCAGCACAAATTGTTGCGAGTGTATTAAACTGTAATTGCGATTAAATTCAGCAAAAAATTTTAATTTAGTAAATTAAAATTATGGCGACATGTGTATATGTGCGTATTTCAAAGTTTCATTTTTTTACTCATCTTCAATAACATTCACTGGCTGTGAAACAAATGTTGATGTCGCTCCTTCTTTTTCAACATTTATAAAGAAACACACGTTTTGTAAATTGTCTACATTAACAATGTCCATTCGATTTGGAATTTCATGAACTCGATGAATAAAGTTTATCCCTATTTCAGGAAGCACTGTTGTAGGGAAAGCAAGTTCCTTTCGATATCTCCTAATAACAGCATAGTAAGTTGCTGGACAATCACAATTAACTCGACATTCACAAACTGACACTTTTAAAAATAGTCGAATAATTCCAAATCTATAGTTATTGTTTGCAGCATACTGTGCACATTTGGAATTGGTGACTTTCGCTTTAGTGCATATTTCGGACGTATATATAATTTTGTTCTTCATTAATTTTTTGAACACTACGAACTTTGCACCCTGAATTCCACGATTCAAAAACAATTGATGTACATCACTTGGAATTCGTATTCTTGAAAAACCGCCAACAACGTACAAATTTTCTTGTATACGTTGCAGTCTTAATTTTTCAGAGCAACAAATATACTTTTTACAAAAAGCATGCGCTTTAGATCCTTCAGCAAGTTCGTCTTGGTTTAGTGTGTATGTGTTCACATACAAAGATGCACCAAAATATATTTGAAGTTGTTCGTCATGTTGCGAGCATCATACAAAAATGTATATCTAGCATGGAATTCTATTATCATTCGATCTGCATCATTTAACATATCTTTTGATATGCTTTGTTGACTAAGGAGATAAATAGCATTAACAACTAATTTGAAATGCTCAAAATACTCGGGTTTCAATGCACCTTCCAGAACTGAGAGAGAGACGTGGAAAAAGAAAACTTTTAGCTCTGATGCTTTCCAGTACTTTAAATGCTCTTTTATAGAACGAAGTCGTCTTTGAACAAATTGAGGAAGCTTAATTTTTTTGATAAGCATATCAATGTTATTAACTTTATCATAAATGGAGTAACGTTCTCCAGCGTTAGAAGGGTCAAACCAGAGCATTAGAAGGGATTTGAATACTCCGAGAAATACACAATGCATTGGATCTATTGCTGTTGATCTTATCCACTTATGAACCATATAAGTAAGAATAGTTAAGCCTTTAACTCCACAAACTGGCTTCTTAGGTGTCGCTCTTTTTGCTTGGCGCATTGTCTCTTCTTCAGTTCTAAGTTGAAGATTTACTTGATGTGGATAAATATGAGTACGTCCTTCTCTCCTCCCTTTTATTTTACATTTCTGACAACCATTTACTCCATTGTATTGTTTCATATTCATAAACAATGCCTTTGCTGGAAGATCGCATGTTCCCGCAATAATCATACCCTTCACATTAATATTTCTATTCTCAAAATCAGGTGTATCCACATCAATGCCAGCCATTATAGGTGAAATTTCTTGATATATGGGTAACAGGAATTGATTAGCTGAAGGTTTACTTTCTCCAAACCACATTCCTGCTAGAATCAGATTTTCTTTCTTAAATCGCAAGTCGTATGGAAGTTCATTTATTACCAAATAAAATGGCCAAAAGGAACATTTAGATGACTTGAATACCGTGACACCATCGGTGTACCAAGAAAACGAAATATTATTTGGATCAGATAAAAATTTTCCAACTTCCGATAATTCTTTATAAATTCTTCCGTCATATATATCTTCTATATTTTCATCATTTAATTTAACCCTGTTAAATCGATACTGCAATTTTTCGTGAAAACCTTGTCGCTTGTAGAGAGCTTTAACTTGATCAATGATGGAAATTGTTAAGAAATATGTACTTTTAGTTTCCACTAAACATTTTGGGCATTGTGGCAATTCTCTTGGGTGATTTTGTAAACACGAGGAACAGTAAAAATGTCGTGTAAGAGGACTTCGTAATTTCTCAAAGTATTTTTTAAATTGATACAACGTTTTTCTACAATTATTTGGTTCAGGGCAGTGCAAGGCCAGTAATTCTAATATTGCAGCTGTAACAACTCCTGAGAGTGAAAATCGCAACACAACAGCAAGAATAGACAAAAGGCTTTCTTTCACTGTGAGTGGGGAACCTCCATAAAGAGGAAGGTTTTGATTTTCAGGCTCATCATTATCGCTATTATAATCATCGTTTTCTATATCCTCCTCATTATCATTCTCATCACTATCATCGTTATCACCACTATCATCGTTATTACCACTATCATTATCATCGTCATCTGCACTTAAATTTGAATTACTTTCTGCAGAAGAAAGTATATCATCACCATCTTCAGGATCAAAATACTCTATGTTATAATAAATGATATAAATAAAATGTCCTTAATGAGGATTTATTGCAATTTATTTTATGATCATATTTTATTTTTGTACTTTTAATAATAAAAATGTATTTTATCAAAAATAAACAAGCTTTTTTATTAAAAATGACAGATCTGCAAAAAAATTCAATCATCGAATTAAGGACAGGTGAAAGAAAAAATGGATTCGTGATCGCGGTCTTATTTAGAAAGAAAATAATATTTTGAGTCAGGATTTTTTGGTAAATATAGAGAAATGCTCTGAGAGTCGCGCTGCTCTTGGAATTTTGCAAAATGTTGATAAATAATTATTGAAAAAATTGTTTAAATATTCAGAAAAGGGATAAAACATTTCGTGTTCATATTTGGAAGGGTGATAGAGGAAGACTCTCTGAGGCGCGCTGCTCTCCGTTTTAACAATAATTTTGCGAGGAAATTATTTTATTAACAATTAAGGATTGATTGACGATTGATTGAATAATTTGAGGCTCGCCGACATATTGTCTCTTACTTTCGCCAAAACTGCAACTTTTCACCTTTCTTTTTCAATACTTTTTTCAAAAATTACTTGTGAATTTCGAGAATATTCTTTATCAGTACGAATTCCTCTAATTATCCTGATAAATCCGAACGAGATATAAAAACTTATTTAGCAGTGAGACGACAGGCGGGGAACCACTTTTTTCGAGGAATATTTCCCACATGGCCTTAACGTTAATTCGACGATAGAATTTTTTACGGTTCTGACATTTTTAATAAAATTAAAAGTTCATTTTCTATTAAATAACAAATTTTTAATATTTATTTATAAAAATATAAAAAGGAAAAAGAGATAATCATAAAATATCATAATTAAATAATTAGGGGAGAGTTGTCAGGGTTGGGCAGTGTTCAGGTTTGAGCCACCGCGTTTATTTCGTTTTATCGCACTAGCGCCATCTATCTTTTTACGAAAATTCTTGCTACTAATGTCAGCTATCTTTTCATGAGTCGCAGTTAAGTATTCGAACCTATACTTGACCAGCGTACCCCTTTGTGATATAGGCTCAGCAAAAACTTTTTGTGGTGTCAAAAAAAGAGAACTAAATGTAGAAGAAATGTGCTAAAGACAAAATAAGTTTACAGAAATTGTTCATTAAGATGATATGTGAAAATGTGTAAAGTAATTTGGTGTTTGTGTCACGCGTTTGTGTTCTGTGCGCTTATGACGCAAAACGACGCGTGAGTCAGAGTTGGGCCATGAGAGAAATTTTACAATTACAAAGCGTACTTGCAACAGAAATTTATTTTTTTATTTAAAGAGGTGTTTAAAACTCCATTTTCATTGCAAAGAGTGAAAAAAAAGTTTTGACAACCTTTTTTGAATTTTTGAATTTTGGATTTCGTTCATGAGGAATAAATTATCTAAAGTTATATGAAAATGCATAATATGGGATTTTATTTTAATTTCATGGTTCCTTTCCTTATTCCCAAGTATCATTCTATCATTTAAAGGTCATTTTTAATCATTTACCTAAATATTTAATTGATTTTCTACAGTGTCCCAACTCTGGAAACATTTTTTTAAAAAATTGTTTATAACTCTGAAACTTTTGGTCCGATTTTTTTACAATGTTCAGCAAAAACATTGCACTTTAGTTGGTCTTTCCAAAAATATTCGCAAAATCGCGAAATTCGTTCTACAGGGGAAGTTATGAAGAAAAGTCAAAACGGTGCCCAACTCTAACAACTCTCCCCTATATTTAATTAAATTTTTTTAATATTAGTTGCCAATATTGGACCAATATTAAGCAGTCAAAGCTTAGCATTCATGTGGAATCCCAAGCCTTCACTATTGTAAACATTTGAAAATTGATTTAATTTGTAAAATATTTGTAAATTTTGTTGCTTCAAGTTATAATTTTTTTTAATCATACCTACATGCATGAAAAACGTATCTTTCTATTCATGGAAGTGATTTAGAAAGTATATAACATTTTCAAATAATTATCAAAACTTTTTTTCTGTGGAGATAAGAGGCATATCGTCTAAAATATTTTAGGTTATGTTTAGTGAAAAATTTTATCCAGTACCATGACACTGCTATAACAGGGTGGCCGCCGCTGGACCGGGAAACGGGGAAATGACAGGGAATTTTTTTGGACTGTAAAAAACCGGGAAATTACAGTGAATTTTGATCTTGACTGGGATTTTAGAAATTTTTTTTAAAAACACTGATTATTTTGTGAGAAAAAATAGAAATTGTTATTTTAAGACTTATTAATTATATTTAATAAAAAAAAATTAAATGATCTTCTATAAAATCATTTTATTTTGTCAGGAAATTTTATCAAAAGTACTATAAAAATATTCAATTTCTAGAATTTATAAGAAAATTATTAATTTTGTTGTCCAACGTAACATACTTAAAAAAAGAATATATAAGGGAAGTGTTCCGGTTGTGGGCACCCTTTTATTTTTGCCTCATAACATTTGTCCATGTGCATATTATACAAATGTATGTGTACGAATTTAAAGCTAGAGGTCTAAGGTGACTGTCAGTGAAGGAATTAAATTGATTCCTTTAAATAAAAAAGTTTTATTAGAAATTTAGTGAAATGGGAATTTTTTGACAAAAAAATTTTTGTACCCGGTTGTGGGCACCCTTGAAAAATCCGCTAAAAATGAAAAAATATTAAAGGAAACCAACACAAATAAAGAAGAAATGAAAGTTTCTTTATTTTAAGAGACTTTGTCGGGATAAAGAACAAAAATGATGACACGTTTTCACACTATGCTCATCGCTAACAAAAGCATAATGCTTGCATGTGAAGTAACTAGTACGCATACCATAACGCACTTCTAATGCACTAAACGACTATATTCATCGCATTTAATGGAGTTTGCGGCTGTCACTTTCCTTGGCAGAAAGTTTAGATAGATGAGACAGTAGTCCCAATCATTGTCAGATGGTAGAGCCTCCTTAACTTAAAGGTGCCCACAACTGGGAATGACAGTCATTTTTTAAAAAGATCAACACATTTTGTGATGCAGGATTTTGGTTAAACACGAAGGTATATCACAAAATATAATAACAACACTGCAAACAAAAAATTAAACCCTTTTTTTCTGAACGAATCTACACCTATATGTTGCTCTTCGAAAACAATACAAAATTACTTTTTTATTTATTTAATGCAAATTTTCTTTATTATGCTCACAGTTATTACACAAATGCTTATATTTGTTTCGTTATCAATACGAAAAGTCCGTATTGTCAACGAACACGACTTGCAATACTTAAATCAGTAAAATCTGCTTGCTGTTAAAGTTTACGTAGGGGTGCCCACAACCGGGGGGTGCCCACAACCGGCGCACTTCCCCTATTAAATTTAATTTTAAATTCATTCTTTTTCTACTAATAATTAAACAAAATATAATTTTAATTGAATTCGTCGAAAATATTTGAAAGAGAGAAAATTTCACATGCTATAAAATAGTGAAAAATAAATCAATTTAAAATTTTTATTTTGTATATTATAATGTTGGAAGGATGGAATAATTGTACCCGTGTATAAGAGTGGTGATGCTTCCAATGTTGCGAACTATCGGCCAGTAACGTTACTTAATGCTATTCCTAAAGTTTTTGAAAGTATCATTCATGATAGAATGTACTCAGCCTTTAAGCATTTTTTCATGGAGGAACAACATGGTTTTCGCAGGGCTCGTTCAGTCTGTACGAATCTGTGTCTTTACTCAGAGTACCTAACTAGGAGCCTAGAAAGGATGTATCAGGTGGACTCTGTCTATTTTGATTTTGCTAAGGCTTTTGACAAAGTTGATCACCATATACTATTGGCTAAATTAAAGGCCTACGGTATTGGTGATCAAGCACTTTCTTGGTTCGCGTCATACTTACGTAATCGTAATCAATTTGTTAAAATAAATGGCAGACTATCTGAAGGTTTTTATGCTTCATCTGGTGTTCCTCAGGGTTCTCATTTGGGTCCCCTTCTTTTTATAATTTTAATTAATGACATTAAAAACTGCATTAAGCATTGTAATTTTTTATGTTTTGCTGATGACTTAAAATTGTTTAATAAGATCGAATCAATCAGCTCAACCTTGGATCTCCAGGAGGACGTAGAGGGAATTTTTCGTTGGTCTATTATAAACAATCTGCCCTTGAATGAAAAAAAATGTTCTGTAATTACATTTACTAAAAGACGTAAAGTAATAAGATTTTATTATAACTTAAATTCTAAAATCTTATTATCTGTCTCCAGTGTTCGCGACTTAGGTGTTACTTATGACTCTCAATTAAATTTTCTAGAACATTTAAATATAACGGTAAATAAAGCTTTAAGAGTACTGGGGCGGATTGTTAGATCATCGAGAGATTTCTATGATCCCTTGGTGTTAAAAACGCTTTATTTTACTTTGGTAAGATCAGTTCTTGATTTGATTTGCCTCTATAATATGGGCCCCTTACTATGAATGTCACAAAAAACGGCTAGAGCGGGTCCAAAATCGTTTTCTTAGATTTATGGCGTATCAGATTAATGTTTATTATGATAGATTTTCGCATGACTATCGAGAACTGCGATCCATTTAAAATTCCTTTAATAGAGTTTCGATTTTTATTTTCTGACTTAAACTTTCTTTATCATATTCTTAACGGACATATCAATTCTCCTTCTATATTATCTCTTATTTCTTTATCAGCGCCGATTATTTCCACTAGAAGTGTTGCCAGTTTCCGTATACCCTTCCATCGTACTAATTATGGTGAGAATTGTCCATTGTCACGTATTTGCAGAGAAGCAAATTTCTATAAAGATGTAAATTTATTTGGCTCCTCACACTCTGCTCTTAAAGGACAGTTAAAGTTGTCACTGATTAATGCGTTTTAAATAGCATACGAAAATGCTTGATGTTTTTATGTACTGCTTATATATGTTTCTTATACTATTATAATTTTTATTTTTTGTAAATGTAATCAAGGGTATAACCCGTTAAAGTTGTAAATAAATAAATAATAAATAAATAAATATTAAAAATTTGAATTAATTAGAACAAAAGTGATAACGAAATTTATAAAAACTAATTTTTAAATAATGAATAAAGTAAATAAAAAATAAATAAAATTTCTTTTCTTAGAAAATAAATTTTTTAAAAACCGCATTTTGCATTAACATCAATTCATTTTTCTACAATTATTCATAAACAACTTTTTCTATATTTAAGAATGTTAAATTAATATTAATAATATTAATGTGGAAAAATAATGGATAATAATTAAATATTTATTTCAAAAAATCTACTTAAGTTCCAAATGATTTTACAGTTAAAGATATTCAAAAAATGTATTATAAACATATTTTGGGGTTTCAATAATTATTTTTAGAGTAAACTAAAATATTTTTAGGGTTTGGGAAAAAGTCAAAGTTCTGCCTAACAATCATGGAATTTTTACAATTATTAATGGAATAATTTATTTTCAGTTATTCTTTATGACCGGGAAAAATGATTTATGACCGGGAAATGACCGTGATTTTTTTATGAAAAAAGTAGCCACCCTGTATAAGTATTTTGGCAAGTTTGTGTCTTGCTAGGAATTGGAAAAAAATATTATTTTTATTGTTTATAAATATTTATTAATTATTTAACAGCATTTTGCAAAATTAATAATAATTTATAAATATTTATAAATAATAAAAACTACTTGGACCCCCAGCACATCTAACTACTGAGATACAAGTGGTTTATGTTATCCTTACGTTTCCATGCATTTTGTTATGAAAAATAATATGCGACACATATTTCTCAATAACTTTTCCTAGTTTTGGTATAACATTCCTCTCGAATACGTACTATTACACACTGCAAAAAGAAGTTTCTCACGTGGTATCTTATTATAAGTTGAAAAAATATCATGTTCCATCTCAAAGTAAGATGTTTAGTAAAGTATCTTATTGAATACTAAGATACTTTTGATAACTCCATAGGAAGTAAGATGTATTTTCTATCTTAAAAAGGAAGATTTTTGTTTGGCTATAACACAAAAAGTCTTTTTTAAGATTAGTCTGAAGTTACTACATGTTTGAGGTTAAGTTTTTTGCAACTTGGAAGATTCATCGAAACTTGAAGTTACGTAAATAAATAAATACATAAAGTGACAATAAAAGTGAGAAATAGTTTTGTATTAATAATCAGAATAGCACAGACGTGTGCTATTTGTAAAAAATGATTGAATTAAATTTAAATAAATGTATTCTAAATAGATTGTCTCAGAAAATTCTCTTTAATTGTTCATTCACCTTAGCATTCACCTTAGGCTGTTTTCGGTAACTTGGTGCGAATGCTGAAAACAGCCTTAATATATATAAGAATGTGTTTAGCCTTGCTTGTTAGCAGTGGCGACGTAGATAACATAACCTAAAATTTAATTTTCGCATTTTTAAAAAAGTAATTAACTATAAATATTGTAAATTAAGAGAATTAAATTAAGTTTTGCAATCGATGAAACTAGATTTTAAATTTTGTTTTGAAAAGAAAGTAGCATGAGATACTTGTAGCATCTCACAAGAAGGTATTATTAGTGTCTTAAATTAAGACACTTTAAGTGTTTTAAAAGTTACTACCAAAACATCATAAAATGAGATACTTCTTTTTGCAGTGCAGCATGCTTTAAAGGATACTTACCATCATCTGATGTATCATTGTCATCATCTTCATCAGCGTTTGAATTATAGGAAATATTATCATTACTTCCAGTGCTAAAAGAACTCACACTCATATTCTCATCAGGAAACTTCATATTACAGTCAACTTCCATTCAATTGCCAGCATGCAATGCGTCATTATTAATTATTTGTTCGTCTTGTATGTCATTATCCTAATTAAGCAATTTAATAATTTATAATTAAATAAATAATAATTTCCTAAACAAAAATTTGTCATATGCCATTATTGACAACAGGGGGCAGTATTGCATCAGTTCCTTGGTACCCGTAATGAGTCATTAATGATATGATTAATAATTCTGTATAACGCCAGTTCTGAACTGTTAGTAACGGCATGCCAGCATTAATCGTACTGAACCAGTAACTAATGACAAAATTTTACTGGTACTACACTCGATCGCCGGTTTAGCGGACTGTCAGGAGGTGTTGTCTATTAAAGTGAACAATACCTTAACAATATCTTTAACCAGGCAAGACAAAAAAAAATCGTAAATCACGACCAAAAAAATCCAATAAAGCGGTGTCCGCTAAACCGGCGTTCCAGTGTACTGACAAATCTGTACTGAAAAACGTTATCCTTTTGGATATTTACTAGTACTATTCAGTACTGGCGTAATACTTCGCCTGTTGTTAATTTTTTAGTAGGGTAATATAATAGTTTTTAATTTTTCAATTACAATTAAAATTATTAGTAGCTAGCAATACTATATGCGCTCAAGCAGGCATTAATTGTTTCTTTCTATTGTTATTTTAAAACCAATTAAATCACTTTTTATTTGAAATTTTTTAAATATTTAATAAATAATTTTATTTTTAAATTATTAATTAATATTTTACTTAGGTATAATACAAGGGTTTAAAATTTTTGTAAGAAATATATGTAAACTATTTACTTTTATACTTTCACCCAAAAATAGCGTAACGATAAAACATTTTTGTTTAAATTTTAATTTAAATATTAAATATATTAGCGAACAATTTTTTAAGACCAATGAGAAATATTTTTAGTTAAATAAATTTATAGAGGTACCTTTTTAATTTTAATTAATACTTCACTGCTATTATTCCCAAGTAGCACGTTACATTACTGTATTGTCGCTGTAATATCACTATAATGTTACAAAGAAAACTTTTAAAAATATTATTATACGGAATTTTGCAATCTTCTTTGCAACATTACTGTGACACTGCTGTAATATTACTGTAACATTGCAGTGACATTGCTGTAATATTACCAGGTAATGTCACTATATGTTACATTGTAATATTTCTGACATTACATATAACAGTACAGTGACATTACAATAATGTTATATGCTATTGGGTTAAGATGAAAAATTTATTAAAAAAAAAGAAATTATTTTATAATTTTAATTTTTAAAATATTAATTCATCATCGCAAAATAATATGTAATATTACAAATTTTGCATTTTGAAAATTTTGAAGTTTTTGGCTAAAATTGATGGCTAAGAACTCTATCTGCATTGACACACTAACTTTACAAATTGATACAAAAAGTTTTTCAAAAGTTATTTTCTAAACTACCTAAAGCATATTTGCTTTTCAGACTCATGGCACAGCAACATGTGAAGATTTCATAGAATTAGCCGTGCCCCCCATGAATCCGCCACTGAATTTGTCTGCGTATTGGAATCTGAAATCACGTGAAACGACCTATCGCTGTACCTGCTTTCGGAAACTCATTTTCGCAATCACTAATTTTTTGAAAACCAATTACTAATATAATTAACTAGTCCCAGGGACACCTCAACCATACTAAATCTGGTCTTGTGATGTATGTCACAAGACATACATCACTTCCTTTCTTATTGAATGGAATCTTATTATTATTTAGTTTGCTCTGAGGTTTTCGGAACTAATCATCAATTTAAACTGTTTAATTCAAATATATATAATTTTAAACATAGTGTAGATTTTGATTCAGGATTCGAGACAGATTAAATTAATAATAAAGTGCTTCTCGATTTTAAAAATGATAATGTGAATTTTTAGTTCATCCTAAAACGACAGCACAGTCAATATAATTAAAAATATAATTTTTGCCACAAAATTTTAGAACAAAAAAATTATCTTCTGATTAAATGGCTATTGAGTCAAAAGTTTTTTCTTTTCATTAAGTATTATATGTTTAAAAAATTTTTTTCTAAAAAATCCGGAGATCTTCGGAATTTTAAATGTTAGTTCCCGATTTTTTCGGATTTTTAGCGCCACTCTTTGAATTTTTTTTAGAAATAAAGGCGCTCGCACAGCTCTACTGCCTGCCTGCCTGCCTGCAGGTTGTTATGGTAACTCATAAGAGTAAGAGAGTCAGAAAATTCAAATTAAATGTTTTTTTTTGAGAGAGTACCTTAAGAGTTGGCAACGCTGATGGCTTAGCCTTTTAGTTTGAAGTGTGGATTTCCTATAATGAAGTCAGTTTGTCGTGTGTTTACAAATATGTTAGTGGCATATAAATTCAGAAATTGATTAAAGTTTTTGATTAATGAAAACCAGTATCTCATCGTTAAGTGTTAATTAATTTATTTAATCACTTTTTAAATTAGAGTGATGGAAAAGTAATTTAAAACTTTAAAGTGCTCAAAAGTTAAAAATGGCATTTATTTTGTATTTCTGTATTACAAATGTGTTTTTACAATAAGTTCGCATATTTGTTTAATACATTAATGGATAACGATTTTCAGGTGAGAATAAATAATAATTAATATCAATAAAATAAGAATTAAAATATAATTAAGTAATTTAATTTATGAGTTGGTTCTATCATTGACACATGTTTAATTTTGAGGTTATATTATTGCATGTTTGTTTTAGTTATAAAATATACGATTTAAAAGTAATGAAATAAAATAATAAAACTAAAAAAATATTAGTTTAATGATTGTTAAAGTTTTGTTAAAAATTATAAATTTATAATTCAAAAAATGACAATTTTTAAACTTGAAACTAAAAAAATTTTAGTTTTAAGATATTCTTTATATTTTAATTAGCTGAAAATTTCCAACACTTTCAAATATCAATTGATAATAATTATGTGTTCTGCTTGCATTTTTATCTCAAAAATATTTTTATAAAGTGTCTTATTGTTTTACATAAAATTCAGATAACGAAAACAAATTTATTTTTTGTTTTTCATTTTGAAAATTTAAAAATTATGAACCCGGAAATTTCTAAATCAATTTTTTAACTCTATTACATCCAGTTTTAATTGTAAAATTCCCACGATTTGTTCTCCAAAATGTTTTTTTTAATTTTCATTTTTCTTATTCAACTTATTTTTATTTTTCTCATTAAAAAAATTAAAAGATATTCGTCAATTGTATAGGTGGAAGTGACAAAGTCAGAGGAGGAGAGAAAGTAGTTTGGAGTGGGGAGTGGAGAAATTCGGGAAGGATCAGGAGGAAATGTGAAATTAACTTTGAGATGATAAAATTGCATCGTTTTATTTTATTTTTTATTTATTCATCTTTAATTTATTTTTATTTAGCTTTTTATTTTTGTTTTCATTTATAAATTACAAAGCAATATTCAAGTAAATTCTGACTTAACAATAAAAGTAATTATTAATTAACATCTGATTTATTTTTGAAAATTGATTTATCTAAAAATATCCGAAAATTTTTTTTTTATTAATAATTAGTTGGTGCATATTATATGGCGGTAAATAATATTTTTTTTTATTAAATGCAGGGATTGTAAGAAAAAGAACTAAAGCAGGTGGAAAAAGCCGAAGAGAGTGGTACAGAAGAAGGACAAATTATGAATATGAAAGGAATGCTGGATGGAAAGATGGTAGAGGACAAAATAGAAATATTCGTGGAAAAAGAGGTGAATTTAGAGGTTCGGGAAGAAATGGAAAAAAATATCTAGGAGGAGGTTATGGTGAAAGACAAGGAGGTTGGGGAGGAGGTTATGGTGGAAGGCGAGGAGGACAAGGTAGTGTAACGTCCTGTAACGATGACGTCACTTTCAAAATATTTCGAATTTCTATATTTTATACAAAAACATATTTTCAGAAAAATATCTAAACTGAGAGAAGATAGTTGTAAGCCCAAAAATCAACACTCTAAAATTTTGAGTTTTAATCTTAGAGTATACTATCTTCGTCTCCACACACAAATAGAGATTTCTTGAAACTATGTTCTTTTAGTCTATACCGCTAAAAGGAAGATAAAATTCCTTTAAGATGAACCTTATTTTTTTACAACAGTCCCTTTTTACACAACTTCATCAAAATATGATTTCATGAAAATAATATTAAATTCTTTTAAAATATATTCTGTTTAAATTTAAATAATGTTAATAAAATTCAAAATGTCAAATTAATTAATTATTACTAATTAACAATAAAAATTATTAACAAAATATTTGTTTTTAACAAATTAAAAATATTTCTAACTACACTGCAAGCCCGATCAGCGGTCAGCTCTGGGGGTGCTCGACCGCTGATCGGGCGTAAACATATAGGACCGTACGAACTGATTTATGATGGGTTACCATTACTTGACTACTGAATTTTTTTTTAAGGGGCCAGAGCGTCTTTAATGTATACGCTACTGCCACAACTTTTCGACTCCCTCTTTGCCCCTCGCCCGCCCCATCAACAAACGACGTAAACAAGTGACCACTGATCGGGTGACCGCTGATCGGGCTTGCAGTGTATATAAAATCGACATTAATTAATTAATTTTGATGTTTCGAATATTATAAACAAATAGTTAACAATAAACAATTAACAACAATTAGAATTAATTGTTAAACAGTTAAAATATTAAAGTCCGAAATTATTAAATAACAATTTTGATTATTTGCTTTATTAATTAATAGAATGTTTAAACAAATTATCCAGTTTATTGTTAAATAAAATGTTAATTAACAAATTATTATAACTATTAAGTAATAAAATAATAATCAGAATGTTATCGAATTAGTTATAATAAACAAATAATTATTGAAATCATTGATTATATTGTTGTTAACTTGAATAATTATGAATATTTAAACAAATTATTAACAATAAATATTTAAATATTGTATTAATTAACAAATTGATTTGATAATTATTTAATAACGTAAATTTCATCGAATTGTTTGTATTAACTAAATAATTAATAATTTCATAATTGTTAATAACAATAATTGCAATTGTTTAATTAATTATTATAAACAACCGTTTATTATTATGTCGAATATTTAAAATTTAGAAATATGTTAAAATTAAGGAAAAATGCTATTTCTGTAAATTCTAGAAATTGGAGTTGGAAGGGAGATGAAATTGAGGAACGATAAGATTCAGCCCCTTTTCAAAGATCCTCCTACGCTTAAAACTGATAAATATGGGACGGACCCAAAATTCGCCTATCAGGCCCATTTCTTAATGCATTTTCTCTCCATTTTCTTTTCCTTAAACCAATCCTAAAAATACTCAACCTCTTTTTCCCTTTCTACAATATTTTCATCCCCGAATTTTCCTCCCCTGAGAAAATCAGAAGTGGGAACTGTGACATAAATATACGAGTTCCTTAAGGAAAATTCAGTTCTCAAAAAGCTATCAACTAAAATTAGAGTTCTCAAAAAGCTATCAACTAAAATTACAGTTCTCAAAAAGCTATCAACTAAAATTACAGTTCTCAAAAAGCTATCAACTAAAATTAGAGTTCTCAAAAAGCTATCAACTAAAATTACAGTTCTCAAAAAGCTATCAACTAAAATTAGAGTTCTCGAACAACTATCAACTACAACTTAGAGTTCTCTCCAAGTTCAAGTTCTAATTAAAAATTCAAATTCAAATCCTAATTCAAGTCCTAATTCAAAATTCAAATTCTAATTCAAAATCCAAGTTCAAGTTCAAATTAAAAATTCAAATTCAAATTCAAAATCCAAGTTCAAGTTCTAATTAAAAATTCAAGTTTCAAGTTCTATTTCAAGTTATAAATCAAAATTATAAAAGAAGAATCCAAAATCGACTTCATCTCTGCTTCCAGTTCCAGTTTCATCTTTAAATATTGTAATAAAAAGTGAGTACTATTCAAAAATTGCTGTCTTATTTCTTTTCTAAATTCTTGTCATAATTAATATATCACTGGTAATGAATCGTACTACGTTAATCTTCTGATTGATCTTAGTATAAATTCATTTCTACATTCTTGTCTCATTCTCATTATTTTAAATACAAGTGACTCCTTAAAATTATTTATCCTTGATTCCGAAATCAAGTATTGAACTGTAGAAGGTCTCAGTTCGAAAAAGAAGTCAATCCATTTTAATTAAATTCTTCTATCATCAATTTTTCTATTAATTAAATCAAATAAGAGAAATTATAATTGAAAGTATTCCCAAGCTATTGGACGCAAGTCTAGGCTTAAAATAAATAAAATTAACTAAAAGTATCATTACGAACCTTAAAATTATTTTTGGGACGTAACAGTAGAGAACAGGGTGGAGAACGGAAAGAAAAACGTGAAGGACAGGGTGGAGAACGCAAAGGAAAACGTGGAGGACAGGGTGGAGAACGCAAAGGAAAACGTGGAGGACAGGGAGGAAAAAGTTACATAAAAAATATTTACATAAATGTGTAACTTAACATGATTTTTGTTCAAAAAAATGAAATTTAAGCTTTAATTTGATATTATTAGAATTATGTATTTGACCTTGAAAATACAAAACACGTTCTTATTATTTTCGTTTCTGCAAGTGTTTGAATTAATTATATTAAAGCAGTCAAAATATTTATTATAATAATCAGTATTATTATTTTGGAGTCAAAATTATTTTCAAAGAAATTTTTATTATTGGCCTTTTTTAAACAGGGCGGACACATGTCAATAAAGAGAGTAAAAAAAATGCAAATTATTTTGATTTTCATAATGCAAAAAATAACTATAAACAAATCTTTCAAAATTTTGAAAATAATTGAATTATCAAAAATCTTTTAAAGGTAAATTTTAAAGAAAATTAATTTTCGAAAAATTACATTAAAATATTATTTTTAAAAACTAATTATTAAATTTGTTTAATAATAAATTTTAATATTCAATTATCTTTGAACAATGTAAATAACAATTTATGAAAATGTACTTTTCGGACTTATTAAAGTTTTTGAGAAATTATGGCCTTCTTTATAGTTAAAATTCATCGAAAATTTGAACATTTTGATTTATATTTTTAAAAAATTCAATAATTTTTAAAAGATTTTATCAAATTTTAATTGAATGGAAATTTTTTCAAAATTAAAAACTATTATCTTTAAAAAATTAAAAAAAAATTAATTGTAAGAATTTCTTTATAATTTTTTGAAAATATTATACTTTAATAAATTAAGAAAAACCTAAGGAGAGTTACAAAAATTATAAAATAATTCATTTTTTATATTTATATAATTGAATTCTAGAAGAAATTTGGGAAAATTATTATTATATGAAGTTTAGTTGAAAATTGTAGAAAATAATTAAATTCATGAAGTAAAGGTAAAATCAAGGTTACCGCAGACCTGGGAAATCTAAAAAGCCTGGAATTGTCATGGAATATTTTTTTCAGTCATGGACAACTTGGAAATGTCATAATTTTATGAAATTAGTTAAATTTTTAGTGGATGAAATCTTCTTAATAACGAATTTCTATTGAGCGAAATTTTATAAAGTGAAATAAATTGATTTTAATTTAATTTAATAACTTTATCAACCAAATTTTAATATCGTAGAGTTTTTATTTGTACAAATTCTACTAAATGAAAATTTGTTTAAAAATAAAATTCTATTAATGGAAATTTAATAAATAAAAATAAAGCTAAACAAAAATTAAAATTAATGAAAATTCGATTTAATAAAAATTCATAGAAGTATAGATTCGATTAAATACGAATTTCATATTATAAATTCTTTTAATTAAAATTCTGAAAATTATGTTACACTTTAATTTTGATTATAGAAAAGTTTTGTTTAATAAAAATTTCAAGAAAAATCATGGAATTTGAAATCAGTCTTCCGCAGTAACCCTGTAAAAATATGAAAAATAAGAGAAACCTGCAATGTTGGCAACTAAAGTTAATTTGACTTTGAAAATTGATAACCTTTACTTATATCCGATAAAGGCAGAAGTTAATGGAAGTTGTAATAATAGCCAATTTCGGAACTTTGTCTGAATGGAGGCGCATGAAAAGTCTCCAATTTTTATTTCCCGAATCTTTATTTTATCGAAATTCTTTTTATCTAATAGGAATTAATTATAATTTCTTTTAATCGAAAGAATAATTGTCAAAAACATTATTTTTTTGAATGACTAATTAACAGAATGTTTAATACTGCGAAAGAAAATTTTTTACAATCTTCAAATAACTGAATTATCATTTCTAAAAATTATTATTTTTTATATTTCTTATTTACACTAATATTTTTATTTTCAAAATGTCAATTTTGATAAATATTATTTTATAGATTTGTTAATAATTATAATAATTATATTCCCGAATTATTATTCAATATAATTCAAATATTACCGAAATACCAGTTCTTAAAAAATTTATTGTTCCTAATAATATTTTTTTTTATAATGTGTAAATGTTCTAAATTCTAAAGTATCTAAATTTTATTTTATCGAAATATCATTTGTTATAAAACTTTTTTCTTATAAATGTTTTTCAAAATAATTTTAACTTTTTCGAATTAACATTACTCATAATTTTCTTTACTTCTAATTATTCTTTTTTATAATTACTATATTGTCTAACATGCATTTCTTCTAACTATAACTTTACCGAATTGTCACTTCTCATAATTATTATTATATCGAAATAGTATTTTTCAAAACTTTTGTAATATATAATAACTTTTTATACAAATTTTTTTATTGTATAATAACCAGTTTTTATAATTTTATTTTATTCGAATAATTATTTCGTATAATTTTTTTCTTACCGAAATTATATTTTAAATAATTTTTTTTAATCGATTTTTTATTTTTCCTAATATTCATTTTTCGAAGTAATTCTTTTTCATAATTTTTATATTTTCTAATTCGTATTTTACATAACATACATTTTTTCTAAGTTTTAAATTCTCTAATTTATTATTTTCCTAACCTATAAATGTCATAATAAGAATTGCACCGAATAGTTATTTCACATACAGAATATCCGGTTTCGACGTTTCCCATCTCTGAAGCATATGGCGCCAAATTTGAAAAAAGTTTATTATTTTATTATTTAAAAATTATTAATTATTACAAATATTGTTTAAACCAATTAACAACGCTAAATATCATTAGGGAAATTGTTTTAAACAATATTTGTAATAATTAATAATTGTTATATAATAAAATAATAAACTTTTTCAAATTTGGCGCCATATGCTTCAGAGATGGGAAACGTCGAAACCGGATATTCTGTATGTGAAATAACTATTCGGTGCAATTCTTATTATGACATTTATAGGTAAGGAAAATAATAAATTAGAGAATTTAAAATTTAGAAAAAATGTATGTTATGTAAAATACGAATTAGGAAATATAAAAATTATGAAAAAGAATTACTTGGAAAAATGAATATTATAAAAAATAAAAAATCGATTAAAAAAAATTATTTAAAATATAATTTCGGTAAGAAAGAAATTATACGAAATACTTATTCGAATAAAATAAAATTATAAAAACTGATTATTATACAATAAAGAAATTTGTATAAAAAGTTATTAGATATTACAAAAATTTTGAAAAATACTATTTCGATATATAATAATAATTATGAGAAGTGACAATTCGGTAAAGTTATAATTAGAAGAAATAAATGTTAGAAAATATAGTAATTATAAAGAAGAATAATTAGAAGTAAAGAAAATTATGAGTAATGTTAATTCGAAAAAGTTAAAATTATTTTGAAAAACATTTATAAGAAAAAAGTTTTATAACAAATAATATTTCGATAAAATAAAATTTAGATACTTTAGAATTTAGAACATTTACACATTATAAAAAAATATTATTAGGAACAATAAATTTTTTAAGAATTGGTAATTCGGTAATATTTGAATGATATTGAATAATAATTCGGGAATATAATTATTATAATTATTAACAAATCTATAAAATAATATTTATTAAAATTGACATTTAGAAAATAAAAATATTAGTGTAAATAAGAAATATAAAAAATAATAATTTTTAGAAATGATAATTCAGTTATTTGAAGATTATAAAAAACTAGCCAAACTATCCGCGCGCAAGCGCGCGGGAATGTTTTGTTGGGCTGCTTATTTTAAACAATTTAAAAAATTTTAAAGAAATATATATTATAACCTAACAAAGAGATTTAACTAACTAAAATTCAAATAATTTCACTAAATGGTCTCAATTTAAATAGAATTTACATTACTAGACTTAAACTATGGCTAGAACAATTACAATTAGTATCTGGGTCATCTTTTGCATTGCTTATTTTATAAAGCCATTTTAAATTAAATACTTATTAAAGAAATAATAATTATTACACACTGAAAAAAGTTTTACTTAAAATAGCGATAAGTTCCTCTAGAATAACGAAAGTATTAATTGAAGCACTGAAAAATAATGAAGCTAAATCCTATAAAAGAGAAAAAAAAATGTTGAATTTTAAGAAAATCAAATTTTTGAATTTTTTCGAATTTTTGATAATTTTAGATTTTTTACCAAAGAGTCGAGACAATTTAATAAGTAAAGTATTTTCCAAAAGCACAAAAATATTGAAGCTACATCCTATAAAAGAGAGGAAAAAATGTTAAATTTTAAGAAATTCGGATTTTTGAATTTTTGATAATTTTCGATAATTTCACATTTTTTACCAAAGAGTCGAGACAATTTCATAAGTAAAGTATTTTTCAAAAGCACAAAAATATTGAAGCTAAATCCTATAAAAGAGAGGAAAAAATGTTGAATTTTAAGAAATTCGGATTTTTGAATTTTTGATAATTTTCGATAATTTTAGATTTTTTACCAAAGAGTCGAGACTATTAAATAAGTAAAGTATTTTCCAAAAGCACAAAAATAATGAAGCTAATTCCTATAAAAGAGAGGAAAAAATGTTGAATTTTAAGAAAATCGGATTTTTGAATTTTTTCGAATTTTTGATAATTTTAGATTTTTTACCAAAGTGTCGAGACAATTTAATAAGTAAAGTATTTTCCAAAAGCAAAAAAATAATAAAGCTAAATCCTATAAAAGAGAGCAAAAAATGTTGAATTTTAAAAAATTCGGATTTTTGAATTTTTGATAATTTTCGATAATTTTAGATTTTTTACCAAAGAGTCGAGACTATTAAATAAGTAAAGTATTTTTCAAAAGCACAAAAATAATGAAGCTAAATCCTATAAAAGAGAGGAAAAAATGTTGAATTTTAAGAAAATCGGATTTTTGAATTTTTTCGAATTTTTGATAATTTTAGATTTTTTACTAAAGATTCGAGACAATTTAATAAGTAAAGTATTTTCTAAAAGCACAAAAATAATGAAGCTAATTCCTATAAAAGAGAGGAAAAAATGTTGAATTTTAAGAAAATCGGATTTTTGAATTTTTGATAATTTTCGATAATTTTAGATTTTTTACCAAAGAGTCGAGACTATTAAATAAGTAAAGTATTTTCCAAAAGCACAAAAATAATGAAGCTAAATCTCATAAAAGAGAAGAAAAAATGTTGAATTTTAAGAAAATCGGATTTTTGAATTTTTTCGAATTTTTGATAATTTTAGATTTTTTACCAAAGTGTCGAGACAATTTAATAAGTAAAGTATTTTCCAAAAGCACAAAAATAATGAAGCTAAATCCTATAAAAGAGAGCAAAAAATGTTGAATTTTAAAAAATTCGGATTTTTGAATTTTTTTGAATTTTTGATAATTTTAGATTTTTTACCAAAGAGTCGAGACTATTAAATAAGTAAAGTATTTTCCAAAAGCACAAAAATAATGAAGCTAAATCCTATAAAAGAGAGCAAAAAATGTTGAATTTTAAAAAATTCGGATTTTTGAATTTTTTTGAATTTTTGATAATTTTAGATTTTTTCTTAAAGAGTCGAGAGAATTTAATAAGTAAAGTATTTTCCAAAAGCACAAAAATAATGAAGCTAATTCCCATAAAAGAGAGGAAAAAATGTTGAATTTTAAGAACATCGGATTTTTGAATTTTTTCGAATTTTTGATAATTTTCGATAATTTCACATTTTTTACCAAAGAGTCGAGACAATTTAATAAGTAAAGTATTTTTCAAAAGCACAAAAATATTGAAGCTAAATCCTATAAAAGAGAGGAAAAAATGTTGAATTTTAAGAAATTCGGATTTTTGAATTTTTGATAATTTTCGATAATTTTAGATTTTTTACCAAAGAGTCGAGACTATTAAATAAGTAAAGTATTTTCCAAAAGCACAAAATTAATGAAGCTAATTCCTATAAAAGAGAGGAAAAAATGTTGAATTTTAAGAAAAACGGATTTTTGAATTTTTTCGAATTTTTGATAATTTTAGATTTTTTACCAAAGTGTCGAGACAATTTAATAAGTAAAGTATTTTCCAAAAGCAAAAAAATAATGAAGCTAAATCCTATAAAAGAGAGCAAAAAATGTTGAATTTTAAAAAATTCGAATTTTTGAATTTTTGATAATTTTCGATAATTTTAGATTTTTTACCAAAGAGTCGAGACTATTAAATAAGTAAAGTATTTTCCAAAAGCACAAAAATAATGAAGCTAAATCCTATAAAAGAGAGGAAAAAATGTTGAATTTTAAGAAAATCGGATTTTTGAATTTTTTCGAATTTTTGATAATTTTAGATTTTTTACTAAAGATTCGAGACAATTTAATAAGTAAAGTATTTTCTAAAAGCACAAAAATAATGAAGCTAATTTCTATAAAAGAGAGGAAAAAATGTTGAATTTTAAGAAAATCGGATTTTTGAATTTTTGATAATTTTCGATAATTTTAGATTTTTTACCAAAGAGTCGAGACTATTAAATAAGTAAAGTATTTTCCAAAAGCACAAAAATAATGAATCGGATTTTTGAATTTTTTCGAATTTTTGATAATTTTAGATTTTTTACTAAAGATTCGAGACAATTTAATAAGTAAAGTATTTTCTAAAAGCACACAAATAATGAAGCTAATTCCTATAAAAGAGAGGAAAAAATGTTGAATTTTAAGAAAATCGGATTTTTGAATTTTTCGAATTTTTGATAATTTTAGATTTTTTACCAAAGTGTCGAGACAATTTAATAAGTAAAGTATTTTCCAAAAGCACAAAAATAATGAAGCTAAATCCTATAAAAGAGAGCAAAAAATGTTGAATTTTAAAAAATTCGGATTTTTGAATTTTTGATAATTTTCGATAATTTTAGATTTTTTACCAAAGAGTCGAGACTATTAAATAAGTAAAGTATTTTCCAAAAGCACAAAAATAATGAAGCTAAATCCCATAAAAGAGAGGAAAAAATGTTGAATTTTAAGAAAATCGGATTTTTGAATTTTTGATAATTTTCGATAATTTTAGATTTTTTCCTAAAGAGTCGAGAGAATTTAATAAGTAAAGTATTTTCCACATTAAAAAGTTTGACATTAAAAAATATATAAAAAATGCCAATACTTAACCCACAAAATTAAATTTTCAAAACAAACAAATGAATGCAGATAATTTGCTAACGGAAAGGAAACTTACGATTATTATAATGTATGTATATGTATATTTCTATTTTCTATCAAAACGCATAAAAAACAAAAGAATAACTATAACTAACTTCAAGTGTGGACAGAGATCCGGAAATCTGGAATCACGACGATTATTATATATAATTTTCTTTTGCAGTATTAAACATTCTGTTAATTAGTCATTTAAAAAAATAATGTTTTTGACAATTATTCTTTCGATTAAAAGAAATTATAATTAATTCCAAATAGATAAAAACAATTTCGATAAAATAAAGATTTGGAAAATAAAAATTGGAGACTTTTCATGCGCCTCTCTGAATGATGTTTAATAAATTACCGATTGTTGTATTATTAAATTATTCTATATTATTGTAATATTAGTTCAAAAAATAATTTTTTTGAAAAAACATTCGATATAAATATTTTGTCTTACTGATTATTTAAATTTAATATCATAAAATAGCAATTCAAGTATAATAAAATCAACTCACAGAATCAGATGGATTTTCTAAATTATTTTCATCAAACCGTCGAAGTTCTTGTAGGATCCTTCTTTGTGTCGAATAGGAAAAATTTTCAAAATGATTCATTTTTCTGCTTGTCAGTATTTAATTTAAATAAAAATAAATCTCATTGCTTGTTAAAAAAAAATTCTTGCAGAATTTTTCTTTATGTCTAATAGGAATGATTTTGAAAGGAGCTTTAAAATTTTTATTCCTTTTTCCACTTTTTCTGTTGGTCAATATTAAATTTTATTTTCATTAATCGCACTGTTTTTTATAATTAGATTTATAATAAAAATTTACTTTTAAAAATTGTAAACTTCAACTTACAAGAAATCTAATATAATTTCATATATTTTTTCCAATTAAAGTTTTGAAAAACATGTCATGAAAATTCGTTTTTCATTTTTAAATTAAACAAAAGATGAAAATGTAAATTTTAAAAACAAAGTATTTTTAATTAAATTTAAATTCATTTAAAGAAAAATATTTTTAAATTAGACTCGTTTGACAAAATTTAAAAAATATAAATATGTTTATTTCAAAATAATCAGTAATTAATAAATTTATTTTCAGGTTTCGAGATATTTAAAAATTTTTATGTTTTTCGATTCGATTGTTTTTAATTAACCACATTCATATTGTACATATCTCATTTTGACAAATCGGGATTGACAGAATTGAGAGAAATGTCTTCAAGAAAAATGTTTTGTCTGGTGTTTTGGAGATCTGAGAAATCTTGCAGTACAATTGAAGAACCGCCAAAACTGAAAAATGTTGCTGATAGAGACGAAGCTGAGTTAGTGATAAAAGGAGTTTCATACGAAATAATTGTGGTAGCAAGAAGTGGTAAGTATAATTTTTTTATATAAAAAAATAACTAATAGAACAAATTAATAAATTATTACATATAAATTATTTAACAAATAATTTTATTTAAATATTTCTAAATTAATTGGATTTTCAAAGAGTTGAGTTTAAAATTTTCATAAAGAAATGAACTTTAAAAGGTTTTAATTTGAAATTTTATAAAATTTCAATCTTGAATGAATTTAATTTGAAATTTTAAAGAACTTAAATTTTTAAAAATTTTAATAATTCAAATTCTTCTGAAATCAGTTGAATTTGTTAATTTATATATATATATATATCTATATTTTATTAATTATTAAAAATTAAATGGATTTATTGAAAACATTTAATCATTTAATTTATTAAAAAAATTTAATTATAATCAATGGACCCATTATAACCCTACTGTAATAATTATATAAGACAAAGCTTTCCTGGATAAGTTGAATGTGTCTGAGGACGGAACACTTATACAAGAGCCAACAAAAACAGTGCCTAGGAAAAGAAAAAATCAATCGGAATTTGCTCAAAAAAATAAAACGAGGGAAGCGGTTAGAACTGAAGTGGATAAGAGCATTTTAGAATTGAGACAATTGGCGAAAAGTAACGGATCCAGAAAAGCGGGTAATATATCTTTATCAAATAATAAACATTTAATTTTTTTTTCAATTTTTAAAAAAATATTTTTGTTGAAAACTTTAAAAACAATTAAATTTTTGACAAACTACAATTAAGATTTTTAAAAATAATAATTTTTAGTAAAAATCAATTTTAATCAAATTTAAATTAAATTAAAAATTAAATTCAATTAAATTTTAAATTATATAAATTTTAAACATCTTGTATTTCAACTAGACAAAATTTAAATTATTGTTATTTTAATTGTAAACATATTGATTGATGTTCAAGCTTATTTATTTGTATTAAAATTCATTACTAATTAATGAACTTTAAATTTATTCCATTTAAATTATAATTTATTTAAATCCTATTAAATGGAAAATTCAATTTATTTGAACTCTAATATGTAAAAATTATTATTTCATATACATAAAATAGTTATTTATTATATTCTACTATTATTTTGTGTTACATATTTTAAAGAAAAAATATACTATAAAATCTTATATTTTCAATTTTGACAATATAAAGTAAATAAATTTAAATACTAAATAGAATCAGAAAAAAATAGAGCCTGCCTTCTCTTCTTAAATCCTAAAAAAACACACTTAAACAGATACAATATAATTATTAAAAAGATAAATATAGAAACACATAACATTTTCTTTATTTTTATTTCTTACTGGACAGAATCATTGTAAGAACCAAAAGATAATTAGAATAATATTTTTAAAGGTCTCGAAAGGTAAAAAAATAGAAAGCGAAAAAATTAAATAATTAATTTTTACCTCATAACCAGACGGAATATAAATTTAAACTAATTTTATTTTAAATCTTTTTTTCCCTAACCAAAATAATATTTTTTTTAAATGATCAAAATTATAAATGTCAATATTTTTAAAGAGTAAAAATTTAAATAAAAATTTCAAAACAAAAATTTTTTCGTTACACTTTTTATTAATGTGATGATTTTGCAGTAATTTTGATAGAATTTTCCGACTTTTTAAAGGTGGAAATTCTCATAAATCGTCGAATCCTACCAAAACTATTAAAATCATTAAAAAAGGAACAGAAATTTCCGATAGCGAGGGATCAGTTTTTGAAGCTTCGAAGGTTGCAAAAACACAAGTTTCGAAAGGTAAAAAAATAGAAATTGAAAAAATTTCAGCTATTAAATTATACTTAATTTTATTTAAATTCTTTCTTTTCTAACCAAAATAGAAATTTTTAAAATATTACAGGGTTGCCATTGGTTAGGGAAATCAGGGAAAAGTCAGGGAACGTAGAATTGGTCAGAAAAGTCAGGGATTTTTATGAAAAGTACTTAAAAAAATTAATTTTTGTAATTCATAAAAAATTCTGACTTTTAGTGTCATTTTTTTGCCTCATAAACTATCAAACTACAACGAATTCTTATACAAAACCTTCAAATTTTTTGTTTATTTCTTACGAGAATGAATTTTTTAATATAATTTAATTATTGCAAAAATTTTAATGCAATTATCTTGATAAATAAAAAGATTTTTCACACAGATTCAATTATTTTTAGAAATTTAAAAAAAAATTTTGCAAAATTCAATTATTTTTATAAATAATAAAATTCATCAGAAGAATTCAATTATTTTCAAAAGTCATAAAATTCTTCGAAGAAATTCAATTATTTTCAAAAAGTTTAACGAATATTTCGTCAAGAATTCAATTATTACCTTTATAAATAACAGAATTTTTCGCCAAAAATTCAATTATTTTCAAAAAATTTAAATAAAATTCTTGCAAAATTTCAATTATATTATAAAGTTTTTCGCATTTCAATAATTTTCAATATTCACTATTTTCATAAAATTTTTAAGAAATGTTTTTTTAATTCATCTCAGTCAATCAACTATTTTAAAAAAATTTTTAAGTGCTTGTGCAAAAGAATTCAATTAATTTGTTAAGCACCAAAACTCTCCCCATAAAATCAATTATTTAAAGGAATTTTAATAAAATTCTTTTCCAAAATTCAATTATTTTCATAAATATCAAAATTTATCACAAGAATTCAATTTTTTTGAAAAGTAATAAAATACTTTGCAGAAATTGAAATATTTTCAAAAGTTTTTTTAAAAATCTCGTTTTTGATTAAATTATATTTATAAAAAGGTAGCGAAATCCTTCTCAAGAATTAAATTATTGTTAAAAATTTCAATTTATTTAACAAAATTTAATAAAATTCATTGCATGAATTTAATTAATTTTATAAATTATTTATTTTTGTAATTAAATAATTGAATTCTCGTAGAATTTTCTAATAAAAATTAATTTAAGAATAAAATTCTGTTAAAATTTTAAATAATAATTGAATATTAAAAGCATTTTAACATGAATTTTTAGAAATAATTGAATTTTGAAAAAGATTCAAAATGAAATCTTTGGAGATCTAAATTTTTCGTTCTTTCAAATAATAATTGATTTAAAGAAGAATTTTAGTTAAAAATTCTAGAAAATAATAATTGAATTTAAATGATGAAAATAATTTCGAAGAAGTTATGAGTAACAATATTCTTATATAAAATAATAATTTTATTCCTGGGTTATTGTCGTTAATTATTACACAAACATGAAGAAATCGATTATTTGAGTGATTAACTTCTTCATGTTTATTATAATATTCTTATACGTTATTAAATTTCAAAAGATATTAATTTAAAATTTTTGAAAATCTTAATTTTAATGGATAAATAGCAATGATTAAATAATTGTTTACCAATAATTTTAAAATTAAAGAAATTCGCAAATATTAGAATATTTTTAGAGCTTCTAATCATTTTTAGAGTAAATCAGAATATTCTTTAGTATCAGGAAAAAAGTGAAAATTCGTTCTGGGAATCAGGGAAAAGTCAGGAAAAAACAAAGTTAAATTTTTTTTGCAACCCTGCACGCAGAAAAATCCGATTGAAAATTGTGGAGTTCAGCACTAGTAACTTAGATTTCATTCTCAAACTTGTCTACCTTTGCGGCTCCAGGATAGAAAACAGGGAAATGAATCGTAAAAGGTTTAAAGCACGTCAGTAGGCTTAAAATGTTTTTGTTCTTATGCACACTTATACGCGGAACAAAGCAAACTGAACACATTGATAGGCGCTTCTGGGCGGAGTCCAAGGCAAGTCTAGTGCCGAGTCCCATACTGAATATAATGTGAGCAGATCTTCTAGTGACCTACATTATTACTTTTATTTGTCAAAATATTTACTTTTATTGGAATATTCAATTTGAAACTAAATATAAAATCTGAAAATGAAACTACTGAAAATATTAGAATACTTTGAATTTTATAAAACTTCTCACTGGGATTTTTATTATTCTTTAGATATTTAAACGTCAAATCTCTTTAAAAATTAAATACAAGTCCTTTGCCATTTTTACTAAAATGATTTGTTTTAAAACGTTTAAAGAAAGGGATTATATTTAAATATCTACAGATTAAATAAAAATCCCAGTGCAAAGATTTTTAAAATTCAAAGTATTCTCTATTTTTTACATATTATTTCATTTTAGACTTTACATTTAGTTGCCTAAATTGAACATTACAATAAAATATAATAACAATTAGGCATTGCACAACCGGCTAAAAACAAAATAAACACACACCTAACCTCAAAATGAGATCAAACATTTCACATAGATATTCTTCTACATTCATTTGTAACACTAGAACTTTATTACAAAACTGCACTCACTATTATATTTAAAACTAGAATTTTTATTAATTGAAACAATTAATACACTACGAACTACACCGAGACTTCCGTGTATATATCAAAAACGAAGAAACTGAACAAACGCGGGCGCAGGCGCGCCACAGAGTTTCGCATTCCTAAAAACTGTTTGGGAATAAATCTAAGGACTCTCGCACAGAACAGTCCCCGTTTAAGTGAACGTTTATACAAAGTTTGTAACAATTGAGTAGCTGAATTAAAATAAATGCAAATAATAATAATTGTACCTAATTATTTTCACCTTTGAATTAATTACGGAATCTGATTGCACTTGTTGAAAGAAAACTATTGGCGTTTATTAAGATATTTAGCATTGATCTTCATTGAAAATCATTCCTAAACTTTTTGGGATTGAAATCTAAAATTTAATATTCCTCCCTACGATAATAGAAATTACTCAAATGATTTTATATTCAGTCCGAAATCTGAATTTTCATTTTTCTCCGTGTGTGTTAGCAATTATAAAAGTAAATATTTTAGGACAGTTAAAATTTAAATTAAAATTTCAAAACAAAATTTTATTTGTTACACTTCTACAAATGTTATAATTTTGCAGCAATTTTGATAGAATTTTCTGACTTTTTAAAGGTGGAAGTTTTCAGAAATTGGCAAATCGTACCGGAACTGTGAAAATCGTAGAGAAAGGAGTTGAAATTTCCGATGGCGAGGAATCGGCGATTGAAACTTCGAAGGGTCTAAAAACAATAGTCGCGAAAGGTAAAAAATAGAAAGTGAAAAAATTAAAGCTAGTAAATTATAATCCGGTGCGCCTCCAAAAATTGTTATTTTTCACATTAATTCTATTTTATTTAAAAATTATTGCCCTAACCGAAATAAATATTTTTTTAAATGATCGCAATTATGAAAGTCAATATTTTTAAAGAGTAAAAATTTTAATAAAAATTTCTGAACAAAAATTTTTTCGTTATTTTTTTTATAAATTTGTAATAGAAATAAATAATAAGTAATAGAAAATTATAATTTTGATAGAATTTTCCGACTTTTTAAAGGTGAAAATTCTAAGAAATCATCGAATCGTACCAAAACTATGAAAATCGTAGAAAAAGGATTAGAATTTTCCGATAGCGAGGAATCAGTGATTGAAGCTTCGAAGGGTGCGAAAACACAAGTTTCGAAAGGTAAAATATAGAAAATGAAAAAATTCCAAAAATTGATCTCCAAAAATTGATGTTTTTCAAACTAATTTTTACCCAATAACCAGTCAGAATTTAGATTTAAATTTAAATTTATTTTATTTCTTTTTTCTCCAACCGAAATAAAATTTTTTTAAAATGTTAGTAATTATAAAAGTCAATATTTTAAAACAGTTAAAATTTAAATAAATGTTTTAAAACAAAATTTTATTTGTAAAAAAAATTTTAGAAAATGTTTTAAAAATGTTATAAGTTTGCAGTAATTTTGATAGAATTTTCCGACTTTTTAAAGGTGGAAATTCTCAGAAATCGTTGAATCGTACCGAAACTATGAAAATCGTAGAAACAAGAATGGAAATTTCCGATAGCGAGGAATCGGCGATTGAAACTTCGAATGGACTAAAAACAATAGTCGCGAAAGGTAAAAAATAGAAAGTGAAAAATTTGAAGCTAGTAAATTATAATCGGGGATACCTCCAAAAATTGATGTTTTTTAAACTAATTTTTACCTAATTTCATTTTCAAGACAGAATTTAGATGTAAATTTCAAATTATGAATTTAATTTTAATCAATTTTTTCTGGCTGAGATAAAAAATTTCAAAAATGTTCGTAATTATAAAAGTCAATATTTTTATAGAGTAAAAATTTAAATAAATATTTAGAAACCAAATTTTAATCATTACATTTCTAAAAATGTTATAATTTTGTATTACTTCGGAGAGATATTTCTGATTTTTTCCCTGTTTTCTTAATAATTTTAATTTCCAAATTTTTTGTCTCATTTTCTTTATTTCTGTGGAATCCTGAATAATATATAAACAAGAGAATTATATTTATTTAAAATTTAGGGTATCAAGTTTTCAAATTTTTATTATTTGACACACATCACAAATGCTCTAGCTCAAGTCGGCTTTAGTTTTAAAAAGTTTTTTATACCTAATTTATCAGCAACTAATTAACAATTCTATCTTAAAAATATTAAAAATCTTAAAAATATTTTTAAAGGGGTTGGATCTAAAAATCAAGAACTTGGCGGAAATGTTTATACGACACAGGAACAGCAAAATGATAAAAATTCTTCAAGATCATCAAATTCCTCAAAAAGCGTATCAGAATTTATGAATTTGGTGTTTCCAAAAGGTTACAATTGGTTTTTTAAAAATAGTATTAATTTGTTATCTATATTATTTAAATCTATTCATTTAATTAATGTAATTAAAAAATTAACTAATGATTTAATATAATGGGTCAAACCATTTTATTTCGCCTAATTTATTTTTGATCTTTATAAAAAATTTCAATATTTCGGGAAAATATTCTTATATGTTTTGGGATTACGAAATGCACAATGATTTGTAAAAAATAATTTCATTTCATATAAAAAAAGATATTATAAATTGAGAGTACATGAAAAAAGGTTACATTGACAGGCATTACAAAATATTTAAAAAAAGGAGTAATCTCTTTAAAAAATATAAAAAAAGCGATTGATATTTATTTTTAAAGACTTAATTTGTGATTTGAACTTGATAAAAGTATCAAATAATTTATAATAAACTGTAAAATATGTTATTTAAGTTTCTGTATGAAATGTCAAAAATCGATCATATTTAACAATTTTTTTTGACAAAGTAATTTAATTTTCGTAAATCAGAATTATTTAAATAATAAGTATTTTAAATACACTTTATTATTATTTAAATACTTTTTTGATTATCAACTGAGAAATATAAAAAAATTTACCTTAAAAATGAACCATTCTTCATTTTATCGGGATTTTGAATGTTTGTAACTTCGTTGGAGAAAAACCAATTGATGCCAAATTTTTGGAGCATGTAGATTGAAGCAATATCTTCCTGCTGCTAAAATTTCGCGATGGGTTTTGCACTAGTCTTCAAAAGAAATTGATTTAAAAAAAGTGTTTATTTTGAAGGTTAATGACAAGTATTATAGCTGACTTGAAGTTGGTTTGTTTTAAACTGACTTTAAAAAAATCGTTTTATTTTGAATTTGACTTGTATTGCAAGTAGCAAACCAACTTCAAGTTAGTTATAATACTTGTCATTAAATATTTTGTAATACCTGTCAATGTAACCTTTTTTCATGTACTCTCAATTTATAATATCTTTTTTTATATGAAATGAAATTATTTTTTACAAATCATTGTGCATTTCGTAATCCCAAAACATATAAGAATATTTTCCCGAAATATTGAAATTTTTTATAAAGATCAAAAATACATTAGGCGAAATAAAATGGTTTGACCCTAATAATATAATATGTAATTATATATTTTTATAATTTATTAATGTATAATTATAATAATAATTTAATAATTAAAAATGTCATTTCCTTTTTAGTAACTCCGGAAATTGTCACATTTCTTGGGAAACTAGCTATCTTTGCTCAAAATAAGTTACGTGAAGAAACAACTGCAAATCCAGTCAGTTATCATTTATAATAAAATCATGTTTTTAGATAAAGTGATTAAACTTTAAAAAGTTTTTTTTCAATCTTTGGAAATTCGTAGTCTTACCGAGTGGTAATTCTTCGCAAAGAATTTTAAATTTAGACGAATATTTATATACGTATAATAATACGTAATAATAATATAATAATAATATAATATATGAGGCATTCCATTTCAAAACGACCCCCTTCGTAAACAATTGCCAATGTAAGACAATTTTTAAATGAATATTTCTTCCATTCTGTAGAACCAAATTACTTTTTATATTAGTGATTTCAAAAGTAGAATTTCTGAACTTTCTGATAATAAAAAAATATATTTTTTTAATAATTTAATTTAAATAGAAAATTGAGTTTAAAAGTTAAACTTTGAAAAATCACAAAACACGTTACCTCCGATTTTAATAAAATTCATATTAAACGAAAGCTTGAATATTCTTCTTTTTATTTATCAAACGATAATAATGGACATTTCAGTGGATTTTAAAAAAATAATTAAATTTTACAGACATTTAGAAGATTATTATGCATAAATTGGGAAAAACAAATGCCGCCCTATACTTAATAAATGGTTTTCTCAATATAACCTTCGAAATGTTTGTGATATTTAATTATTTTCTCAAAATCCACTGAAATGTCCATTATTATCGTTTGATAAATAAAAAGAAGAATATTCAAGCTTTCGTTTAATATGAATTTTATTAAAATCGGAGGTAACGTGTTTTGAGATTTTTCAAAGTTTAACTTTTAAACTCAATTTTCTATTTAAATTAAATTATTAAAAAAATATATTTTTTTATTATCAGAAAGTTCAGAAATTCTACTTTCGAAATCACTTATATAAAAAGTAATTTGGTTCTACAGAATGGAAGAAATATTCATTTAAAAATTGTCTTACATTGGCAATTGTTTACGAAGGGGGTCGTTTTGAAATGGAATGCCTCATATACGTGGGGAAAAGGGTAGAAGTTTTGGGGTATTTTGGAGTATAGTTCATTTAACTATTTATTTTTCTTAATTAATTGAATAAAAAAATTTATTACTAGGATGAATGCACCAGTGGTGGATCAAAATCTGTAAAAAAGCTAAAAAATTCTATTTTTAATTGAAGTAAATGTTGTACAGAAATTTTTGTGACAAATTTAAGAGCCTTAATTGATCCACAATCGATGTAGTCATTTCATTAGTTTATAAATTTGTTTGACGAAGAATTACCATCCTAGTAGATATACAGGGAGCGTTCTAGACACAGATCCCTGCACCGACATGTTACCGACACTTTTAGCCCAGACTCAAACCACTTAGCCAAGACTCAAACCATTGGGGGAGGGTGCGATTCAGAGGCGGATATGACATCACGGGGGAGGGTGTGATTCAGACTATGATGCTGAGATGGATATGACGTCACACTTCCTAGAATTTTTGCTTGTGTAATTTGATATATTCTTATCTAAGGAATTTTTACCATTTACTTGTTGTTTATAATGTCTTTGATTTATCTAAGGAATTTTTCCCACGTGTAATTTGATACCTATTTATTTCTTGGAATTATTGTCTTTATTTAAGCTATTGTTTTACATGTAATTTGATATCCTGTTTATTAGATTCTTATCTAAGGAATTCTTCCCATGTACTTGTTGTTTATGATATCTTTGATTTATTGCTTCCGGTCTGCTTTATACAGTTTATTTATTTTGTTTTGACTAAGTTTTATCTAAGGAATTTTTACAAACATTTTCGGTACTTTTCATAAGCTTTTAACTTACCGCAATTCTACGAAATCTATAATTAACTTCAAGGTCAAATAGGTCTTATCTTGTGTATATAAAGCGGACAATTTTTCTAAACGAAATCATTCTTGCAGTTTTAGTTGGCTAATGAACATATTAGCAAAGCATAGTGAAATTCAAGTGCGCTTAAACATCTCGTTTTAAAAAAATCGCTATAGTTAAAAGTTCAATTTTAGTCTGATCGGAGTTAATCATTGTAGTGAAAAATTGACAGTTTAAATACAAGTGACAAAAATGAATTTCGATAAATTAAACAAAGCAGGCAAAGTTATGGAAACTGATAAAAGCTCCAGTTATTGTAAAGATTTTGTGAAAATTATGAACGATGCTTTTAAAACATTAGGTAAAAAAACTACAACGGAGGAATTAAATTTTTGGATAAATAATAGTGTAAAGAACATTAGATTGCTGAATAAATTGTTAAGAAATGGATCCGTGTCATGTGGAGAGAAAAGAAAGATTTTGTCAACTATTGGACTACTGAAAGCAAACAGCAGAAAGTTTAAGAAATTAAGAAGAACAGGAACGGGTTTATTTAAAAAGGATGAGAGATGGATCAGGTGGGAAGAATTAGAGAATGCTTTCGAGAATAGAATTAGAACAGGTGTTGTTATTAATTTAAAACATAAAAATATAGACAGTTTTCTCAGTGATGCAAAGAAAATGATTATTTCTCGATTAAAAAATGCTTTTAAAAAGACGGGAAACATGAAAGTTAATGTTATTCTTGAAGCAAATTTTATTGCTCTAGAAGAGGGTAAAGAAATTGAAGATATTAAATATTTCAATACTAAAAATTCAAAAATTTTAGAATCAACAAATTTTGACGAATGGTTTGATCATAAAATACGTGAAAAGCTTCTAGTTAAGATTGATGATTTTCAACAAAAAAAGTCAGGATGGTCTTTAAATGAAATTATAAGTTTAAGTGTTAATATAAATAAATATGTCCCTCTTGCGGCTGGGTACTCAACTTTTATAAGAATGCCAAAGTTTATAATTGATAAAAGAGCTGTGATTAATGTTAAAAATTTTGATAAATACTGTTTTTTATGGTCTATCATTGCACAACGTTTTCCAGCGAATAGTCACGTAGATTGTACAAGTTCATATCCTCACTTTAAAGATACTGATTTAAAGTTTGATGATTTTGAATTCCCCATTTCTCTCAGCGATATTCCAAAATTTGAAAAATTAAACAACCTGAGTATTAATGTTTATGGAATTGATAAAAGTAGTAAAAAGAATGAAATTGTTCCACTTTATTTAAGTAAAAACATATCAAATGAACCTACTTATCACTTGTTAATGATTGAAAATACTGAAATTGATTTAAACGATGATGATGATGATGATAATTTTCAAAATAACAAAGTTGATCATTATGCATTAATCAATAATTTATCTCGTTTAGTAAAATCTCAAATAACAAAAGATCATAATCGAACCATACTTTGTGATAGGTGTTTATGCCATTTTAAATATGAAAAATCATTTAATAATCATAAATTGGATTGTGATAAAATAAACAAGTGTCGAGTAATTTTGCCTAAAGAAGAGGATAAAATTTTAAAATTTAAAAACTATAGAAATAAAGAAAGTGTTCCCTTTGTCGTGTATGCTGACACTGAAAGTCTCTTAGAACCAATAGCAAGTACACACACAAACACATCAACATACCAAAAACATATCCCAACAAGTTTTGCTTTCTATGTACATTGCAATTTCGACGAATCTCTTTCAGAATTTAAATCATATCGTGGTCCAGATTGTGTTGATTGGTTCATGGCTGAATTAAAACAATTGGCTGAAAAAGCAAATACTTATTTTACAAATATCATGCAAATGGAAAATTTAACTATTTTACAACAATTTCAATTTGACACAGCAACAGTTTGTCATATTTGTGAAAAACCTTTTAAAAAAGATGACATTAAACACCGTGATCATTGTCATTTCACGGGAAAATATCGTGGTCCAGCACATCAAGGTTGCAATGTAAATTATAAAGATTCACATGTTGTTCCCATAATTTTTTACAACTTGTCAGGATATGATGCACATTTCATTATTAAAGCTTTAGCAACGTCTTTTGAGGGTGAAATAAAACTGTTACCAATAAACAAAGAAAAGTACATTTCATTTTCAAAATATGTCAAAGGCACAAAAGTAGTATTAAGATTTCTGGATTCATTTAGGTTTATGCCAAGCAGTTTAGACAAATTATCCTCCTATCTTGAAAATGATGAGAAAAAAATTACGAAAAAGTATTGTAAAAATGTCGACGAGTTTAATTTATTAACAAGAAAAGGAATATTTCCTTACGAATATGTTAGTAGCTGGGAAAAATTAGAAGAAGGTCAATTGCCAGTAAAAGACTCTTTCTACTCTAAATTAAATGACTCTCATATTTCAGACGAAGACTATGAACATGCTTGTAACGTATGGAAAACGTTTAATTTAAAAACAATAGGAGAATACTCTGACTTGTATTTACAGACTGACGTTCTACTACTTGCCGACATTTTTGAAAATTTTAGAAAAACATGTTTTACAACTTATAACTTGGACGCGTTACATTACTATACTGCCCCAGGACTGGCATTTGACGCTATGCTCAAGTACACAGACATAAAACTTGAATTGTTGACAGATGTGGAAATGTTGCTTTTTATTGAAAAAGGTATAAGAGGTGGAGTTTCACAATGCTCAAACAGATACGCGAAAGCTAATAATAGATTTATGGAAAAAGATTTTAATCCCCTAATACCAGAATCTTATATTATGTATTTCGATATAAATAATCAGTATGGTGCTTCTATGAGCGAGAGCTTGCCATATACAGATTTTGAATGGTTAGAAAATTATAGTAATGACTTTTTCTTGAATATTCCAGATGATTCTCCTGAAGGATATATTCTTGAAGTAGATTTAGATTATCCAACTCAACTTCATGATTCACATAAAGACTTGCCGTTATGCCCTGAACATTTCATACCTTCTCTCCCAAAATGTACAATTCCTAAATTAATTCCAAATCTATTACCAAAGAAGAACTATACAATTCACTATAGAAATTTATAGTTATATTTATCTTTGGGAATGAAATTAACTAAAATACATAGAGTTTTAAAATTTAAGCAAAAGCAGTGGTTAAAACCCTACATTGATTTAAATACCGAGCTTAGAAAAAAATCGAGTAATGAATTTGAGAAGAATTTTTACAAGCTAATGAACAATTCCGTATTTGGCAAGACAATGGAAAATGTTAGAAAACACAAAGATGTTAGATTAATAACAAAATGGGAGGGAAGGTATTGCGCGAAAAATTTGATTGCTCAACCAAACTTTCATAGTTGCACCATATTCGATAAAGATATGGTCATTATTGAGATGAATAAAACAAAGGTATACTTTAACAAACCAATTTACATAGGATTCACTATTCTAGACATATCAAAAATAATAACATGACTTTCATTACAATTACATTAAAGAGACTTTCAGTGATTCTGCAAAATTACTCTACACAGATACTGACAGTCTTGTTTATCATATTACAGTGCCAAATTTTTATGATTATATTAAAAGAGATTTACATAAATTCGACACATCCGATTATCCTGAACACAACATTTATAATATACCACTTGCAAACAAGAAAATCTTGGGTCTTATGAAAGACGAAAATAACGGTAAAATTGTAGACGAATTTATAGGTTTAAGATCAAAACTATATGCATTCAAGTTATGGGGTGATGAGGAAGCTAAAAAGAAAGCAAAAGGGGTAAAATATTCAACTTTAAAAAAAATAGGTTTCGATGATTTTAAGCATACTCTCAATGAAAATGAAAACCTGATCCGATCTCAGCACTATATACGCAGCAAAAAACATGAAGTATTTACTGTAAAACAAAATAAAATTGCTTTAAGTTGGCAGGATGATAAAAGAATTTTGATACCAGGGAAAACTGACACCCTTCCTTGGGGTTACCAACACCAAGAGCCAATGGAAATAGATGAAATTGATGTATAAAATGTTAGTTTGTATTAGTTCTCTATTGTTTACTTTGTACAATTTTTACAATAAATTATACTTAAAATATTGTAATTTATTATAATAAACAAATGTAATCAAAATAAATGTTGTTGTTTCTTATACCTGAAAATAATAGGGTTAGGTTAGGAATAATAATTACAGTCCAATTGATATTTTGTAATTTTATTGAGGAAAAAAATTGAATACACATTTTAAACTAAAAATACTTAAATATTACAGTTTTTGCAGAACCAAGTTTTTAAGTTTATAACATTCTGAAGAGCACAAGTAAAAGTTTTATTGTTGATTAAATGTTTTGAAAAAGTTCCAATACATGTTTCAATGTTTAACTTTTTTAATGAAGGACAATTTAAATCATTCATGTCGATAATTTCAATACAATTGTTATATTCACTCTCTTCCGCTTGGGATGTTTGTGTTTGCAAACAATACCTACAAAGGTACAAGCAATAAACACAAACATCCCTAAGTTGAAGAGTGAAAACATTTAGAGAGTGTTCAAACTCCTATTGTCCCGAATGGCGACAACGCGGTAGGGAAAACCCAAATGCGTCTGGGCCCGTTGAGGAAAAACCCGTGACGTCAGTCACGAGCGACGGCCAGATACCGTGTGGGCTACATGACCAACGCGAAATTTTCAATTATTATTATTTTTTATTCTTAATTTTTACATTTATCTTTGATTCTTTTATTTTATTTATATTCTTTATTGTATATTATATATGATATATATATAATATATAATATAATATATATAATAATGTATACAATAATATATAATAATATATATATAATATATATCTATATATATATATATTGTATTTATGTTGTTATATGGGAAGTATTATTATTGTATTATGGTATTGTTAAATAATATAATATATTTGCTTGAATTTGTTATTTCCCACATAGTATCATTGTTCATATTATCGTACTATTGTTTGTATTACTAACATTATTAATATCATTACATTTACACTACTACAACATTTTTATATTGTCATTATTATTAATAATATTATTCCTCCTGCTATTAGATTTAGATAAATTTTGTGTATCAGGCCGTGGTACGGAAACTGTTCTCGTGGCATGGCAAAGTTATGTAGAGAGAGGAAAATTCGGTACACCTTACACATTCCACTGCTGCCGCTCGACTAACTCTCGCTCCACCGTACTCCGCATGCGCGCGCCTGAGTGGGAGTACCTCGCACGCCGATTGGCCCTTGCTTTGGTGGAAAGGGAACCGCGGATGCGACGCGACGGAGTGGCATAAATATGCGGCACTTTCCCTGACCAGCTCAGAGCTTACTTGGACTTGACGGAGAAAGGACGTCTCTAGTTTTCTTTTTACACCATCGCTTCGGAGGAACAGTCACTGCCCACGCTGCCTGAACTTGCCGGCGCAAGTTGATCTTCAACCGTCGACACCCGAAGGAGGACCACGACGCCAGGAAGTTTCTTCTCTCTCTCTACTTACCGCGTTTGCCAACACCTGCCACGGGAACAGTAGAAGCACCGGGTCCTTCTTATTTAAGGCCAATAAAGAAATTCGTTTGGTAACTATAGTTTCATCACTCTCTCGCCTTGTGCAAGAGCATTTCCACCACCTGTCCTTCTCAGGACAAAAACCTGCCCTTCTCAGGGCAAACTTTACGTAAGAGGATATACAACGATAACTTGTCCTTTTCAGGATTAGTTATCTTTTCTTTTAAACGATTGAATATTTTGTGTTAGGGTTCATAACGATAACTTGTCCTTTTCAGGATTAGTTATCTTTCTTTTAAACGTTTGAATATTTTGTGGCTCGTGACCGACCGTGAACAACTGGCCCTAGGGGACAGTGCTCAGAACCTTGTTTAGGTTCGAGTGCCCGACACCTAGGGTAGAACGGGTCTTTGGAAACGCGAACCCTGCTTGGGTTCTCTCTTTTCGAACGACACCGATCGGCTCTGTGCACGGTGACCGCTCATGCCAGCCAGGTTCAACTGCGTCAAGAGACGCCGTCCAGGAAAGGCAGCTCGTGCGCGTGCCCATCGCAGGATCATCCAGGAACACAACGCTGAACTCGAAGCGTACCTTGCCTACGACCCGGAGCACCCTCAGCCGCCGTCATCATCGTCGAGGTTTTTTGTGGAGTTGGTCCGTGGACACCCTTTAACTAAGGATCCCCGCCGCAAGCCCGAACGGGAACACCTTCGTGGTGCACTGACGTTACCCGCACCGAGATACACATCGGTTCGGGCCCCGTCCACCACCGCCGCCGTTGCGCGTCCTACTAACGTACAACGTCCGCGCTCCTCCGAGCCTCTCTCCAGGCCACCTCTTGCCTCACCCCGGGACGCAGTACCGGTATTGCCAACCAGCCGTCGACAAGGGCAACAGTTCGAGGAACTTTTCGGTCTCAGCCCGGAAAAAGGTCAAGCCCCGTTGGTGACACCTTCACGCCTCGCATCTGCTCCGACTCAGTACTTACCCGACACGCTCTTCATCTCCGTCGGCGTCTCCCCCGAGGCCTTCTCGCCGGACAAACGCTCTCCCTCTGTAACGTTGGCGTCCACCTCGCGCAGGCGTCTACGTTTTGAGCCCTATTAGCTCTTGACTGCTCTCAATCGGCCCTTTTCAGGGCCACCAAAGATTTTTTGCGTAAGAATAATTTTCCGATTTACTTGCTCAGCAAACTACTTCTCCCCGCCTTTGAGCCAGTCACTACTCTCTACACAGTGACCGGTATCACAATATTTTTCATCGATTAAGCTTTTTAACCATTTTTTCTTCTCTAAACCTTTAACATAAATTGTCTTTGCTTCTTTAAACACATTTTCTAAAATTTCTTTTAAATAAACGTACGGTACATTACCAGCATTCCAACGAATACCATGGAAATTATTTTCTAACCAACGATTGATACATTTATATTTGTTTGTGACGCAATTCCATGGACAAGGAGGTTGGAAAACCATATTTATTGGTATTGAATCATTATTTACAGAAACTATAGCTAATTCTTTTAAAACAAATTCATTAATTGGCAATTTAAATCCTTGCACATCCATCAAGTACTGCATTTTTAAATCAACTAATCTCATTACGCTTAAAGAGTTAAATATATATAAGCTTAAAGTTAAACAATTTTTTTAACAATTCCACTGATTGGTTTATATTCAACGATACGGTCATGCAAAATTAAGCAATAAGCTGAAGTATTGGCGGGAAAATTTTCTTTTGATTCAAATTCTAAGCGGATATCAACTGGTCCACTTTTTAAAGACTCATTTTGTTTTGAACAATCTACTACAACTAAAGGAGCATATTGTAAAAATTCTTTTTTTGATAAAATTGGTTGAGACTCTTTACTATAATAAGAAGCTTGAAAATTTGTAAACATTTCATATAAAGTAGAGTACTGGTTTCTACCAATATTCAGATTCATGTTGCCATAAGGATAACATTGTGAATTTAAAAATAATTTTACATCAGATAAATCACAGTGATCGAAACAACTAGAGTTTTGAACTGTATTATTTTTTCTGTTTCTCTGAAACCCTAATACAATAAATCTAGGTTTCTCTAATTGACTTGAAGTTTTTACACTCCAAATATGCTTAGGAGTAATTGGTAATAAAGGATATTCATACAATTCCCAAGTTCTAAAACTTATTGGAATAGATGGATCTTTTTCAATATATTTTAATAATTTAAACTTTCGAGCATCTGATAATTTTATGTACGGTAATAACCATTCAATTTTTTCAATAACAATTTTAAACTCTTCTAAAGGTGCTACTTGCAACACTGCGTTAGCATCAGTTCTTGATCTGATTAAAATAAGCTCATGTTTAGCGTTAATAATAACTTTTTGATAATCTTCAGCAAAACCAAAAATCATACTGAGAGGAATACAAACATCAAAATAACCTTGCGCATTTGTTAAGGTTGGTTCATTGGTAAATTCTAACCAGCCAACATTTTCAAGAAATTTATTTTGACTAGAATCGAGAGAAATATAATTTTTCATTAAACTTGTAAGACCTACATTTTTATTTTTATCAATTTCTACACCATTAAGTTAATACTTTGCTTCTTCAAATAAATGACATATGCCATTAGAAATTAAATTTGTACGCTCTAGAGCTGTTCCATCAGGTTTCACAAGTTTTCCAGTGATGTGAATCGAGCTTTTGCTTGGAAATAAGCAATGATCCTGATTCTGTACCGTGATGCGGATTTCGTCACTATTGTTGTATGTTGATGATGTGTATGGTTGTTGCGCATGAACTTCATAATGAGCAATAGATTCATCAAAAATTACTGGTGAATCAATATTTAAAATTTCCCCTTCCATAGCAAATAATAATACGTTGAAATACAAAGGCACAAATACAAGTAAAAATAACCTTAAATATCTTTTTTACTCTCTTCCTTTTTTTACAATCTTTAGACCGAGATTTTTTAGTAGTTGTAGGTTCTGAGGTGTTAATCTCTTCAAGATTCGCCGACGACTGATTTGCTTCTGGCATGGTGTCTTAATTTTATAACCAAAACCAATCCTTTTTCTATTATTAAAAACAATACCCATTACTTTAAGGATTTAATATGAAGCCTTATTGTTAAAGTTTCCCCTCGAAAATTAACTAAATTTCCGTCTTGGTCTACAATTCGCAACTGAATATAGTCTATTGTCTTGACAGCGACTGGCAAGTAAATGACGTGATTTGGTACTTCCACTATTTTATATCCTGGTGGAACAATAGGAAAAAATTCATGAATTGTATGCACTTTTTCACCATTAATGTATGCTCCCGTTGTTATATTACATTCTACTCTTAAGGAATTTATTTTAATGATTGATACTGGTTAATCAGACTCATGGTATTCTTGAGCTTTTAATTTGCGAGGAGAAAATCCTAACAAACTACCTATAGAATCATTGGGTTTAAAATTAATTTTTTCATCACAATAAACTGTACATTTCAATGTATTATTGTTTGGTTTGATTCTAAAATTAATTCCTTTATTTTTTAAAATTAAATGCAAAACTTGATCAATATCACTAACTTCATAACTTCCTGTGGGTATAATAATTTCTTCATTTCCTACGTAAAATTTATTTTTCCCAGTATCTATATTAGGAATAGAATTAAAAGTTAAAAATTCAACAAGACCAAGAGCATAATTTTTTAAATTAGACAACTCTATTGGTGGAAAAAATTGAGATTCTAAGATGGATGAATTTCCAGACAACGTTAAAATAAGTGAATCGTCCATGATGAGGTCAAATTAATAACTGACATTTAAACCAAGAATATCATTTATTTATATGCAGAGTATACAAATCAGGAATATTCAATTGTTTACATAAAAATTTAAGACATAAATGTCCGCATACATATGTATTATAGTTTTGATATCGTTTATGATTATATTTTATGCTACCAACACCAAAATATTTAACAAGATCCGAAGGTGGTCGAAGATTACCAAAGCTATCAAAATATATGATTTTATCTTTATTCTTTTTATATGCACACTAATGTGTACCAGGACCGTCTTTATCATCTAGATTAATAATTGCAAATTCATTTTCTTTAGGACCACGCATAGGTAGTTCATTTCGCATAAAAACTCCTCGAAAATATGGAATTTTTAAACGCTTTGCAAATTTTAATAAATCTAAGTCTGTTAGCGCACGGTGAGGAAGCTTTACTTCAAGTTTTTTGACTTGCATCCTTGTCCTACTTTGTATGGTTTTAGATGAAGGCCTAGTCCTGCTTTATATGGTTTTAGAAAGAGACCTTTTCCTAAGGCAATAGATTCCATTGTTTGATTATGTCGCTTGCTTTCCTCTAGTTGACGTTTTGCAGAATTTGCATCATTTACAGCTTTTGCTATGCCAGCTGCTCCCCCTGCTAGAGCCCCTGTTGCACTTAAACCCGCAAACAAAGGAATAAGAAAAGGTAAAATTCCTCCCACTTTAGCAGGTATCGGTAAAACTCGAGGTTTATTAATTTTTCGCCTGCCACCAGCAATTTTAACTGCCAAACGTGCACCCTCAAGTGCTGATTTAATAGTAGACTGTGCATTTGTATCTAATTTCATAGATTTTTTCGCTGCGGTTACAATCTTTCTCAACGTTGATTTTTTATTTTCCCTCTTTTTCTTCATATTTTCTTTTGACTTGATTCCCATGCCCAATTTTGATTTGACCTTCATTGCATTTGTTATTGCGTAAGCTGCAGCTCTTTCACTATAATTTGCGTCAGGAGCAAACACACGATGCCAAGCTTTGTCAGCAAGTACTCTATCAGCTGCGTTTTCTATTCGCTTCTACACTTTCCCTATTTTTTGAATAAGAAATATCGTGCTGTTTACAAGCAGCGTCGAGAGGGTTGATTCCTGGATCACCTCGTGCTAATCTTTTCGCCAATTTTGTTCCTGGACCACAGTATTGATAGCCAGGTATATGAAGTTCGAAAGGTAATTTGTTGATAATTTTATTCAAGACACCTCTACCTCGTCTTACTCTTTTCGAAGTTTTCTTTAAACTAGTTTGTTTTTTATTTACACCCATATTTATATTCTTTTCGGCAGGAAAACTTTTTTAAGACTAAAGTGGAAATCTATATAACCAATGTATTTATAGTTTTTTGTCATTTGACTACAAACAGTCAACCTTTAATGATCTAACAAAAAAATTATGACAGTAATAGTCAATTATCACAGTAATAGTCAATTATCCCAATTGCCTCCGACAGTAGGAAACGTGGACCTTGCCCAAGGCATGAAAGAGTTGACGATCGACACCAAATCGCAAACCTCTCCTAAAAAACTAGACCTAGCAATCAGATGCTGTAAAGTAGCATGGACCTTATTATTGGATTTGCATGCAAACGTTACAAGCGACTACAGTAAACTGACATTGAAACTATTAAAAACCTTGTATTTATAGTTTTAACCTCAGTTATCGTAAGAATGGAGTTTGAAGCACAGTCGATTAAATTGCCAGTCTACAATTTTGACACTCTTGTTCAAGATTATAATAAGAAAACAGAAAATCGTCATGGAAATTTATTGCCAAATAGTGTGCGAGCAATATTTTGTGGACCGTCAAATTGTGGAAAGACAAATGCTTTACTTGCTCTTCTAATACATCCCAATGGATTAAGATTTGAAAATGTTTATGTGTACTCAAAATCGTTATATCAACCAAAATACAAATTTTTAGAAAACATTTTGCAACCAGTAGAGGGTGTTGACTACTTTCCATTTAATGAACATGCGGATGTTGTAGAACCAAACAATGCGTTACCAAACTCAATATTTATATTTGATGACGTAGCATGTGAAAAGCAAGATAATATTTAGGCCTTTTTTGCTATGGGAAGACACAAAGCTGTTGATTGCTTTTATTTATGTCAAACATATGCGCGCATTCCAAAACATTTAATACGTGACAATGTTAATTTACTAGTTTTATTCAAACAAGATGAAATGAATCTTAGACATATTTATGATGATCATGTAAATAATGATATGACATTTATGGAATTTAAAAAACTTTGCAACTCTTGTTGGAAAAATAAGCATGATTTTATAGTGATTGATAAAGATTGTGATATCAATGAAGGCAGATATAGAAAGTGTTTTGATTGTTTTATAAAATTAGAGAAATGATATTCTTTGTAAACAGTTTCATTCAAGACATTGGTCAATCAACATGTCTTCTACACACTTGAAACATTTGCGAAAACAAAAAGATATTCTTGGTCAAATTGCGAAAGCCAGTGATGCTATTCGACGAAAGCATAGACTGATGAAATTGGGCAAGGAAGAAATTGAACAGACTTTAAATAATACGTTTAAACCTATAGTGACACCAATTCAGAAATTAGTTGACGATATTGAAATTGTCAAACAAATTCGACCAGTAAAAATTGAAAGAGAGGGAGACCTTCCTTTAGAGTTTGAAGAAGATCAAGAAGTTAAGAGAGAGAATGATTTATTTTTAAGAGATGACTTATCATTTGCAACAGCTGCTGATGATGATGATAACGGTGATTATGACGATGATGATGATGGAGATGATAATGGAGATGGAGATAAATCAGAGAAAGATGGTGCTATTTTATATCTTCAAATGTTGGATGAAAAGGGAAAAGATTTAGATCCTTCATATGGAGTTCGTAAATTATCTAAAGGCCAATTAATGATTGGTAATTCAGGAATAAATTTTGAACAAAATAATATTAGTGTAGGTAATAAAACATAACCTGCAACGAAAGGTTTACTTGAGCTTTTATTCAAAAAAGTTCCAGAAGAAGCTGTTTTAAGTGTAGTTGATCGGGAAAATTATAAAAATATTGTAATATCAACTAATGCTCATAGAAAATATTACAAAGCAGATGGCGCTGTTAGAGATAAAAAGAGTTTAAAATATCTAAACTATATAGCAGTACGTTCTGGTGAAGGTTTAATTCCAGAATATATGACTCAACAAGAAGATGCAAAAATTGATTATGTTTATTGGGATGATCCTAATGAATTGGTTGATCGTTTAAGATTGCTCTTGGCATCTCAAGCAGCTGGAAATCCCAGTCATAATAATGAGATTATATCAATTATTGAAGAGTTGAGAGAAGCTGGAATTGTTTATTAATTAACAGTTGTAGAAATTTTTATCATTTTCATGATGAGTATCGACATATTCGGACGTCAGTTTAAAAGCACAGAAACTTCAAATCGAGGTCCACCAGGACTTGGTTTTAAGTTGACTGCTGAAGGAGATTTTACTATTGAAAATAAGAAACTTTGTAACGTAACTGATGCCGAGAGCAAACGGTGATTCAGTAAACTTGAATATTGTAAACACAGTTATTGAATCTAAAGCGAACGCCATCTATGATGTAATCGGTTCCGTGAGAAATGATGTAAATGACAATGTTGTAAAGATTTTAGATTTAGAAGATTTGATAAAAAAATATTTTGAAAATCTAAGAATCAGTATTGAAAGAAATATAGAGATGATGTCTACCAACAAAGACATTATTTTACAATTAGACAGCAGACTGCGCACACTTGAAGATAATTAGCAATGGAGGATCAAAAACTACAGTTGGTGAAAGAGTTACATAAACCAGCGAGAAAAAATTATAAGCGAAGAAGTGTTGACATTCGAGGTTTTGACGAGACTTGGCAAGCTGATCTTGTTGAAATGCAACCTTATGCGAGAGAAAATAAAGGTTACAAGTACCTGTTAACCGTCATTGATACATTTTCAAAGTTTGCCTGGGCTGTTCCAGTAAAGTCCAAAAAAGGTGAAGATGTGACTGCGGCAATGAAATCTATTTTAATTAAAAAACGCATACCGAAAAATTTGCAAGTAGATAAAGGAAAAGAATTTTATAATTCACATTTTGAAAATCTTATTAAAAGTTATAACATTAACTTGTATTCTACGCATAGTAATTTGAAAGCGTCAATTTGTGAGCGATTTAATCGTACTTTGAAGAATAAAATGTGGATGCAATTTAGTTTACGCGGTAATTACAAATGGATAGATTTATTAAGTGATTTAGTAAATGCGTATAATAATAGTAAACATCGGACAATAAAAATGAAACCAATAGATGTAAATGCTGAAAATGAAAATAATTTGTTGTTTAATGTATTTAAAAAAGTTGCAGTAAACAGGCAATATAATAAGAAATTTAAAGTTGGAGATAGAGTACGTATAAGTAAAGTTAAACATGTTTTTGAGAAAGGTTATACACCAAATTGGACTACAGAAATATTTACTATAAGCGATGTAAAAAATACTAATCCAATAACATATGTCTTAAAGGATTATCAGGAAAATCTAATAAGTGGATGCTTTTACGAGCAAGAACTTTCTAAAGTTAAATATCCAGATGTATATTTAGTTGAAAAAGTATTAAAAAAACGAGGATCTAATGTATTTGTAAAATGGTTGGGTTTTGATAATTCTCATAACAGTTGGATAAACGAATCTGAATTATAATGTATTTAAGAAAGGTTAAAATAAAAATAAATTGAATTGTATGCATTTTTGTATTTATTTATCCTCTCTTTACAATAATTTACCATTGATATATTGAATATTTGACATTTGAGAAAAACTGCTCTCTTTATATACACAAGATATGACCTATTTGACCTTGAAGTTAATTATAGATTTCGTGGAATTGCGGTAAGATCAAAAGCATTCTTATGAAAAGTACCGAAAATGTTTGTAAAAATTCCTTAGATAAAACTTAGTCAAAACAAAATAAATGAACTGTATAATAAAACAGACCGAAAGCAATAAATCAAAGATATCAAATTACATGTAAAACAATAGCTTAAATAAAGAAAATAATTCCAGGAAATAAATAGGTATCAAATTACTCGAGGGAAAAATTCTTTAGATAAATCACAAACCAGAAGCAATAAATCAAAGATATTATAAACAACAAGTAGATGGTAAAAATTCCTTAGATAAGAATCTATCAAATTACACATGTCAAAATTCTAGGAAGTATGACGTCATTTCCGGCTCAGCATCGTGCCCCCCGTGATGTCATATCCACCTCAGAATCATGGTCTGACCCCCCTCCCCCCGTGATATCATATCCGCCTCAGAATCGTATCCTCCCCGTGATGTCATATCCGCATCAGAATCGTGGCCTCCCCGTGATATCATATCCGCCTCAGAATCGCACTCTCACCCATGATGTCATATCCGCCTCAGAATCATGGTCTGAATATTACCCCCCCTTGTGATGTGATATCCGCCTTAGCATCACAATACTTACCTCTTATCACATGCTGATCAAAGTGCATCAAAAATCTCATACTAAATGATCATGTTCACACATATCCAAATAGCGTATATACTTAGATTCAAAATTTAAATTTTCGCGCCAAAACTCAGGTATGCGCATGCGCAGTTCAATTTTAGTGGGTTATAACTCTCCCTGTATATCTACTCATCCTAAAGGACTAAAATTATGAGAGAATTTTTTTTATTAATCGGCTTGATTTATTTATCTAAAGTTTAATGGTATTTAATCCGTCTGAATAGTTAACGAACAAGACCTCTGGTGAAAATGCCTTACCACTTACATCCTCGGTTATGGTAATTAACAACGAGGTATTTATTGATCCCAAACGTGAGATTGAATACTCTCGATTCCGAAAGCGTCCTGAAGAAATGACAAGGCGATTGATGTTGGCTTTAGTTGGTAAAGACGAACTAAAAACGATGACCGCTCTTGGTCATTCAAGAAATGGAAGACAAGGCAAAGCGATCCCAGAAGATATTAGAAATGCTGTCTACAGTATGTATAAATTTATCTTAATACTTAGAAAAGATTCGAGGTGTCTAGTGATTCTTTAGTTAAAAATTCCAAGGGTTTTCCTGGTTTACAAAATAATAAATATAAAATAATATAATAAAATAATAATTTGTTAAAATAAAATTTCAGTTTATAGAAATTTAACTACATGAAAATTCTGCAAAATAAGAATTATGAGAAGTAAAAATTTGATCAAATAAACAATCCTTAAATAGAAATTTTTAAAAATAAAAATCTTGGAAAACTTTAATATATATAAAGTTCAATAAAAAATTCTGTTAGATGAAAATTCCTTAAAGTAGATAATCTGTTATATTTAAAATCAAATAAATAGAAGTTTTATTAAATTGAAAATTCAACTAAAGAAAAATTCTTCAGTATAAGAAAATTCTACTCATTATATTTTTGTTCTATAAAATCTGATTGAATAAAAATTCGATCTCTTGGATAAAAAAACTTTAAAAAAATTATTATTTCTAGTTATATAATTTCACTTCGCGATTTTAAGCAAGAAATTAATTTGTAGAATAAAAAATCAATAATATTACTAATATTTTATTGTTAATTTAATTGATTTGTTTTTTTTTGCAAATATCTAAAAATTGTTTTAAACAATCTTATATTTGAATTTGAAATTTTTTTAAAAAAGGTCTGGAAAACCTGGGAAAGCCATGGCATTTTAAAACCAGAATTTTCTGGCAACCCTGTTGAAAAATACAGTATTTAAAATGATTCTATGTTTTCAAATAATTTTATAGATTATGTTAAATTGAAGGCGAAAGGATTCGCATATGACAAATACATAGATTGTCTGAATAGTCAGTGTAATACTCTGCGGAATCCCAGAAAACGCAATAACGAGAATGACAACAAATCTAAAAAAAATAGAGTCGAGTAAAAATGAAGATGATTTATCAGAAAATGAAAAAGAAAAGGCGAACAGGTATTTCATTTACAAATAATCTAAATATAATATTTCACAAAAAGAATGATTGAAAATTTAATAATGGTACCTACCCACAGTAGGGCAAAATGTAGTAAGAGGCGTCAAAATTCTGTAAGCACGTCAATTTTTAATGAAAATGAATGCACTTTGGTGGCATGAAGCTTCAAGTATCACAGAATTTGAAACCCTTGCCGCATTTCCAAAATTCAAAATGGCGTCTGTGCTGTAAGTGCCTAAATTTGGTTATTTTCGTATTTTTTAAAAGTTATGAACATTGAAACTGAAACAACTTGCACAAATAAATTCTAGAAATGTTGCTAAAGGTATATTTTGGGACTGAGGCCTATACTCGTTAAGAATCTGCATTGCAACTTTCAAAATTCAAAATGGCCGATCCAATATGGACGATCAAACGACAAAAATCCTTATAAATGCATATTAAAAGGAATTATTGTCATGAAAGTCTATACTCCAAGGATATTTTCGCCGCTGATTACGAATCTGAGGTCAGATTTTCAAACATCCAAATGGCCGATCCAATATGGCGGTCGAAATTATGAAAAATTAGTCAAATCATACTGATACTCAGTATTCCAACAGTTTTCGAGTCGCTGATTACGAATCTGAGGTCAGATTTTCAAAATTCAAAATGGCTGACCCAATATGTCTCGAAATTATGAAAAATTAGGCAAATGATTCTGATACTCAATATTCCAACAGTTTTCGAGTCGCTGATCACAAATCTAAGGTCGGATTTTCAAAATCATGGCTTCAGCATGGTAACAAAATAAGTGATAAAAAAGAATGTCTAGATAGCTATTATTTATTTGTATGAAACTTCATGTATTCAGACAGTCTTTTTTCTTAATCTAGAGTGGACTTTGTTGATGCTGTTTACGTTTTTAAATTTTATTTTCCATTTTGTCATTTATGCTAATTCTTAATTACAACCTATCTTCAATTATTTTTTGTTAATATTTATTGCTTTGTTCCTTTTCATCATATTAAGTTCGGAATTACCTTATTTTCAAAGTGAAGCTTCTTAATGTTTACTGCTTACTTTTTATTGTTTGTATTTTGATTTTTAAATTAAAAACAAAAAATATCGGAAGATATTCTGATGAAAAAATTAGAATATAAATTCTTCTGTATACAACTCTAAGAATTTTGAATCTATAATTTTTGTTATTTATGCATCAAATGAAAATGATGTACTCAAACAACGTAACAAAGATCGGCTCGACAACCTCCATTAGTGCAGAAACTAATTCTCAGAAACAAATATCAATACTCAACAAATCCTTCCTTCATGTTCTATCGGACATTTTTAATTTTGAAAATCCGACCTCAGATTCGTGATCAGCGACTCGAAAACTGTTAGAATATTGAGTATCAGAATCATTTGTCTAATTTTTCATAATTTTGACAGACATATTGGGTCGGCCATTTTGAATTTTGAAAATCTGACCTCAGATTCGTAATCAGTGACTCGAAAACTGTTGGAATATTGAGTATCAGAATCATTTGCCTAATTTTTCATAATTTCGAGACATATTGGGTCAGCCATTTTGAATTTTGAAAATCTGACCTCAGATTCGTAATCAGCGACTCGAAAACTGTTGGAATACTGAGTATCAGTATGATTTGACTAATTTTTCATAATTTCGACCGCCATATTGGATCGGCCATTTGGATGTTTGAAAATCTGACCTCAGATTCGTAATCAGCGGCGAAAATATCCTTGGAGTATAGACTTTCATGACAATAATTCCTTTTAATATGCATTTATAAGGATTTTTGTCGTTTGATCGTCCATATTGGATCGGCCATTTTGAATTTTGAAAGTTGCAATGCAGATTCTTAACGAGTATAGGCTTCAGTCCCAAAATATACCTTTAGCAACATTTCTAGAATTTATTTGTGCAAGTTGTTTCAGTTTCAATGTTCATAACTTTTAAAAAAATACGAAAATAACCAAATTTAGGCACTTACAGCTTAGACGCCATTTTGAATTTTGGAAATGCGGCAAGGGTTTCAAATTCTGTGATACTTGAAGCTTCATGCCACCAAAGTGCATTCATTTTCATTAAAAATTGACGTGGTTACAGAATTTTGACGCCTCTTACTACATTTTGCCCCACTGTGCTACCTAAGTATCTATTACAATGTGACTAATAAAATAAATTTTACAATAGTAAGAATTCAGAGGAAACTACAGACCAACCGGAAGGTAAAAAGAGAAAAGTGGACGAGTAAATTAAATGCCACGAAATTTTTATTTAAAAAATTAATATTTAATAAATTATATTTTTGAAATGATAAAAAAGTTATAAAGATAAAAAGTTAAATTAATAAAGACATAATATACATTAAATAAAAACATTTGAGTCGCACGTTGATTCAAGCATTTGCCATATTATTTTTTATTATAAAAATTGAATAATCATGTTTTACATTATTTTATTCGCAATGTTCGAAAGCTGCCGTTTTTAAGGTGGAAAGAAGTTGGAAATTAAAGCTAAGGCGTTCCCAGACTTGTGCTGATCTTCATTTGACGGAAAGGTTGCAATGTTCGAAAGCTGTGGTTTAAGAGGCTAAAAGGCGTAGAAAAATGAAGCCAGGGAGTTCCTAAGCTTGTTTCTTTCTGCAATTTAAGAAAAAAATTGCAATTTTCGAAAGCTACAGTTTTAGTGCTGAAAAGGCGTTGGAAACGAAAGCCAGGGTGCTCCCAGACTTGTTTCGGTCTCCTTTTTTTAGAAAAAAATTGTAATATTCGAAAGCCGCGGATTTAGTGATGAAAAAGAGTTAGAAAACTGAAGCCAGGGTGCTCCCAGGCTTGTTCCGGTCTGCATTTTATAAAAAAATTACAATTTTCGAAAGCATGAAATTTATTATTTAGTTACATACAAGCGGGCATCGAACCAGCCCTTTCGTACAAGAGTACTATGAGAAGTTGAGTGTCAAATAGCCAAGTAAACATAAACATTATTGCTAGGATAGGCTATACAAATAATATGTTACGCAACACAGAAAAAAACTTAGTCTCAAAATGAGTAGCGTACGATACTCAAAATGAGTTGCAACAAAAATGAGACTCCTTGTCTCATTTTGAGCTTAGATAAAAATTACTCATAATAAGACCAATCATATTCATTATGAGTATAAAAGATACGTAGAAATTTTCATCAACACACCCCTTCTCAAGCGCCGTAAAGTTATACAAAAATGGATCCAACTTCTGTCAACGAAAACTTGTAGAATTAGGCTTATATTTTCCAAATTCTCAAATTGTGAAATTGCCCCAGCTCCTATATTCAAATAAAACGAATTTCCGTAACCATCCAAAAACATAATCTTAAAAAACCAATTTTTCAGGTTTGAACGCAAAAAATGTAAGCAAATATCTATTGTTTATGAATATTTCAAGTTTATAAATATGTAGTTCTACTTACCTGCCAGTTGTAAAAGAGGAAAAACAATTAGGGAGAAACAATATTTTTTGCTGTTTTATAAATTTTAAGTGTAAAATTAGTATTAGCATAAAAATAGAAAACAGGATAGAAAACTTTATCTACAAAATGAAAAATCAATTATTTAAAAAAGTTTTTTTTTAAATTAGATATCTTTTTCCAAACATTTAACCTTACAGATTCAACATAAGTTCATTGGAGATGAATAATACGTGATACAACTTCATAAGTCAGTTGTAGAATTGTCCTGGTTATTTAACTATGAGACATCGATGAACCATTACAAAATTTGTAAATATGTATTTATGTATAAATAAATGTACTTATGTTGAATCTGTAAGATTAAATGTTTGTGAACCAATATCCAATTTCTCAAAAAAAACTTTTTTAAATAATTAAATCGTGAATTTCGAAAAGGGCTCAACTCGTTTTTTTTAATTTTACAGTTCGAAAATAGAAAAAAATTGGAATTTAATCAAGTCAACAAGTATATAATTGTGTTCAGTCGTTTTCTTATAATTTTGTTGTATTTAAAACGTTATAGATTGGCTTTTGTAGTCTTAATACAATAAATAGTGAAAAGTTGCATTTTTGACATTTCAGAAATAGCGGTCCTAAGTTGGCCACCACATTTTTTCGCTTGAACGTAAGGAAAAAATGCATATTCTTTTTAGTTACGCAGAAATTTGACAAATTTGATACATTTAGGAGAATAAATAAGCATTATTTAACTATTTTTGTTTAGAAAATGAAGCATTATTTTATTTACTTTCACTGATGAATGGCTGCAGAGTCTGGCGTTTTTGTAGTATGTCTTTTCTATTGTTTTTTGTCTTTGTTTAATTCCTACGTTACACTTTCACGGTCTTTCTCGTGATGAAAAACACTAAAAAGAAACAAAACATAAATAAAAACAAACAAAAATAATAGGTGGCCAACTTTGGACCTCTGTAGATTTTTACAAGTTTCAAATTATTACGCTAATAAAAAAAATTAAATTAAAAAATCAACAGAACCTCTTATTACAACATTAAATAAAAGGAACTAAAGCACACACTGATTTATAAATTTTTAATTATTAATCTCTTGTAGCTGATCTCAAAAAAATAGGAAAAATTAAATTTTTTTGTAAACAATATTATTGTCCTCATAATGCGTAGAAGAATCTTAGATTATAATTAAGTCCATAAATTATATCATGGTTTATCGATATATCATACCACAAAATTATAAATTCGTCCAGTATACCATCTCTGCCTGAGGAACGCAGAGTGTCCAACTTAGGCCCACGGACAACTTAGGACCACTCTCTTAACTTTTATTTTTAAAATATTGACTCAGTTTTTTTATTTCCTATTTTTAAAAAACTTGAAAACCAAAAAGCTTTAGTGTTCGGGGTTACCCCATTATCCCCTAATAATGCAAAAAAGTGAAATTTGAAAAAATCCGAGTTGAGCCCTTTTCGAAATTTACGATTCAATTAATTTTTCCTTTTGTAAATAAAGTTTTTTATACTGTTTTCTATTTTCATGCTAATACTAATTTTTCACTCAAAATTAATAAAACAGCACAAAATATTTTTTCTTTATAATTGTTTCCATAATTGTCCAAACCTAAAAAATTGGTTTTTTCAAGATTATGTTTTGGGACAGTTACGGAAATTCGTTTTATTTGAATATAGGAGCTGGGGCAATTTCACATTTTGAAAATTTGGAAAATATAAGCCTAATGCTACAAGTTTCCGTTGACTGAAGTTTAATCCATTTTTGTATAACTTTACGGCGCTTAAGGAGGGGTGTGTAATACTAATTTACACTTAAAATTTATAAAACAGCAAAAAATATTGTTTCTCCCTAATTGTTTTTCCTCTTTTACAACTGGCAGGTAAGTAGAACCTTCATCTACATTTATTTATAAACTTTAAATATTTATAAACAATAGATATTTGCTTACATTTTTTGCGTTCAAACCTGAAAAATTGTTTTTTCAAGATTATGTTTTGGGACAGTTACGGAAATTCGTTTTATTTGAATATAGGAGCTGGGGCAATTTCACAATTTGAAAATTTGGAAAATATAAGCCTAATTCTACAAGTTTTCGTTGACCGAAGTTGGATCCATTTTTGTATAACTTTACGGCGCTTGAGAAGGGGTGTGATTAGCATGAAAATAGAAAATAGGATAGAAAACTTTATCTACAAAATGAAAAATCAATTATTTAAAAAAGTTTTTTTTTAAATTTGATATCTTTTTCCAAACATTTAACCTTACAGATTCAACATAAGTTCATTGGAGATGAATAATACGTGATACAACTTCATAAGTCAGTTGTAGAATTGTCCTGGTTATTTAACTATGAGACATCGATGAACCATTACAAAATTTGTAAATATGTATTTATGTATAAATAAATGTACTTATGTTGAATCTGTAAGATTAAATGTTTGTGAACCAATATCCAAATTCTCAAAAAAAAACTTTTTTAAATAATTGAATCGTGAATTTCGAAAAGGGCTCAACTCGTTTTTTTTTAATTTTACAGTTCGAAAATAGTAACAAAATGGAATTTAATCAAGTCAACAAGTATATAATTGTGTTCAGCCATCGTTTTCTTATAATTTTGTGGTATTTAAAACGTTATAGAATGTCTTTTGTAGTCTTAATACATTAAATAGTGAAAAGTTGCATTTTTGACATTTCAGAAATAGCGGTCCTAAGTTGGCCACCCCATTTTTTCGCTTGAACGTAAGGAAAAAATGCATATTCTTTTCAGTTACGCAGAAATTTGACAAATTTGATACATTAAGGAGAATAAATAAGCATTATTTAACTATTTTTGTTTAGAAAATGAAGCATTATTTTATTTACTTGCACTGATGGATGGCTACAGAGACTGGCGTTTTTGTAGTATGTCTTTTCTATTGTTTTTTGTCTTTGTTTATTTCCTACGTTACACTTTCACGGTCTTTCTCGTGATGAAAAACACTAAAAAGAAACAAACATAAATAAAAACAAACAAAAATAATAGGTGGCCAACTTTGGACCTCTGTAGATTTTTACAAGTTTCAAATTATTACGCTAATAAAAAAAATTAAATTAAAAAATCAACAGAACCTCTTATTACAACATTAAATAAAAGAAACTAAAGCACACACTGATTTATAAATTTTTAATTATTTATCTCTTGTAGCTGATCTCAAAAAAATAAGAAAAATTAAATTTTTTTTTTGTAAACAATATTATTGTCCTCATAATGCATAGAAGAATCTTAGATTATAATTAAGTCCATAAATTATATCATGGTTTATCGATATATCACACCACAAAATTATAAATTCGTCCAGTATACCATCTCTGCCTGAGGAACGCAGGGTGTCCAACTTAGGCCCACGGACAACTTAGGACCACTCTCTTAACTTTTATTTTTAAAATATTGACTCAATTTTTTTATTTCCTATTTTTAAAAAACTTGAAAACCAAAAAGCTTTAGTGCTCGGGGTTACCCCATTATCCCCTAATAACACAGCCACACAAAAAAAATAAAGTGTCTTGATCTGGGATCGAGACATATGTATTCCGATGTATTTCGATGCGCTGAATCCGAATTTGCCATCAGAATTTGGCCAATGGGTACTTGTTTCGCCCTAACTTCAAAAAATACCCTAAAATCGTTAAAATGTTCACTTTTGATTTATCAAAATTGAATCAAATTGAATCTAACCGCATATTTATAATTTTCTCAGATCCCTTAATTTAAATAAACTATTTTATAGGCTTTTTAATTGAAAATTCTTATAAAACATTAAATATATCGAAACCTAACCTCAAAAACACATCTAAGATTCCAAACAAACAAATTATAGCACACACAGCGCAATAAAAATTAGGTAAGCTCATGAAAGTAACAACTCGGGGGTTAAATTACTCGGGGGTTTTTGGGGTCGCTGATAACGAATCCGATGTCAGTTTTTAAAAATTCAAAATGTCGGATCCAATATGGCGGATGAGTTTATAAAAAATTGATTAATTTCGCTTGAAACGTTTTACTCGGGGGTTTTTGGGGTCGCTGATGACGAATCTGATATCAGTTTTTTAAAATTCAAAATGGCGGATTCAATATGGCGGGCAAGTTTATAAAAAATTAATTGAATTCGCTTGAAACGTTTTACTCAAGGGTTTTTGAGGTCGCTGATAACGAATATGATATCAGTTTTTCAAAATTCAAAATGGCGGATTCAATATGGCGGACGAGTTTATGAAAAATTGATTCAATTCGCTTGAAACGTTTTACTCGGGGGTTTTTGAGGTCGCTGATAACGAATCTGATATCAGTTTTTCAAAATTCAAAATGGCGGATTCAATATGGCGGACGAGTTTATAAAAAATTGATTGAATTCGCTTGAATCATTTTACTCAGGGGTTTTTAGGGATCCTTATTAGGAATTTAATATGAGTTTATCATGAAAAGCAAAAGTTAAAATAAGTCAGGAAAGTAACTTATTATAAGCTGCAACAAAAGTGAGCTAAGGTTTTTTTTTGCTTATATTTCAAGGACCAACCTGCATTCGCTATAGAAAATGTTCTCTGCCCAGAGCACGCCACGAGGAGGCTGCAGCGATAGGATTTTGTGGTCCTTTATTTTTTTGTATTTTTTTTGCTTTTTTTATTTTTTTTAATTTCTATTATTTTTTTGTTTTTTTGTTAATTAATTTTTTATAAACTCGTCCGCCATATTGGATCCGCCATTTTGAATTTTGAAAAACTGACATCAGATTCGTAATCAGCGACCCCACAAACCCCCGAGTAAAACGTTTCAAGCGAATTGAATCATTTTTTTATAAACTTGTCTGCCATATTGAATCCGCCATTTTGAATTTTGAAAAACTGATATCGCATTCGTTATCAGCGACCTCAAAAACCCTCGAGTAAAACGTTTCAAGCGAATTCAATTAATTTTTTTAAACTCGCCCGCCATATTGAATCCGCCATTTTGAATTTTGAAAAACTGACATTGGATTCGTTATCAGCGACCCCAAAAACCCCCGAGTAAAACGTTTCAAGCGAATTTAATCAATTTTTTATAAACTCGTCCGCCATATTGGATCCGACATTTTAAATTTTTAAAAACTGACATCGGATTCGTTATCAGCGACCCCAAAAACCCCCGAGTAACAATTTTTATTAAAATTCATTGAACACATCGTCTTAATTAACAATTTGTTTATATAATTTGTTTATAACAATTTACAAATGATTCTATAACACAATTCGACGATTCAGAGATTCTAAGATATAAATAAATATTATTTCCCATAGAAAGATCTTAAGTTTATTTATCAATATTTGAGCGAAAGTGGAACGCCATTCGTAGAAAAGTATTAAAAATGACATTTTTATCCCACATGCACAAAAATGTCGCTTTTAGATAGCTGACGACAGGGAGTAAAGTCATTCATTTGTTTGACCGTATGAAAATGTCGACTTTTTTTCCCCAAGGGCAAAAAAACAGCTGGTCCCATGCTTTTTTTTTGCCCAAGGTAAAAAAAAGGCCGCCATTTTCATACAAGTCGAACAAGTGAATGACTTTTACTCCCTGTCATCTGCTATCTGAAATCGCCACTTTTGTGCATTAGGAATAAAAAATATCGTAAGTAACACGGGAATAAAGGCAGCCAATTTGTTTACGATGATTTTTGTGACACTCGTTCCGGTCTCGGGGCGCCTACGGCGCCCTCGACCTCCACTCGTGTCACAAAAATCACCGTAAACAAATGGCTGCCTTTATGCCCTTGTTGCTTACTATACTATTTGCAACGTCCAAAAAAACAATGAAAATCTTAAAAAAACAAATTTTTATTGTATTTTTGTGTTCCCTGATATTGAAAACATAGAAATATATTGTTGCAGTAGATTAAAATTAAATATACTCTTTAAAAATCTAGAAAAAGTTGGAACGCCATTTCGCTATTTTCGCCACTTTTGGCCAGGGACGTGGAACGCCAATTGGAACGCCACGCCACCAAAGTGGTTAAAAAATATAAAAGGCAAAAAAAATATTTAAAATTTTAAAAAAACGATTCTTTTAGAACAGTTTTACTCAACGCGGTGCGAATACAATTATTTTAAAAGTTTTTCGTACGCCAATTTGGATTCGCCATTTTGAATTTTTGAAAAAATCAGGTTAAATTCGTAATCAGCGTCCCCAAAAAGCCCCGAGTGACAAGTTTTAAGAGAATACATTAATTTTTTTGATTTGTCGTCCGCCATATAAGATCCACCATTTTGAATTTTTGAAATCTAAGGTTATATTCGTAACCAGCGAACCCAAAAACCCCTGAGTAAGAAGTTTCATAAGAATTTGTATGATTTTTAAAAATAAGTCTGCCGTATTGGATTCGCCATTTTAAATTTTCGAAATATAAGGTTATATTCGTAATCAGCGACCTTAAAAACCCCCGAGTGCCAAGTTTCAAGAGAATACAATCATTTTTTAAATTTGTCGTCCGCCATATTGGATCCGCTATTTTGAATTTTTTAAAAATAAGGTCATATTCGTCATCAGCGACCCCAAAAACCCTCGAGTGACAAGTTTTAAGCAAAGTTAACTATTATTAAAAATTTCCTCCATTTGTTTATACTATTGTTTAAAAAAAGTAACTTTGGTCGCCATTTTGTGGCAGCCATTTAAAAATTTAATTTTCAAAATAGTCCTATCTTGATCCCGCAAAGCGAGGAGCTTATTCAGTAAGAGGAGCCCTGATTAGCCCCTTGACTGTGGATGACGTGTATACACGTCATGAAAAAACTGGCCCAAACAGTAGATGACGTGTATACACGTCATGGCCCAAACAAGAAAACATCTTAACGTATATTCGCAAAAATTCTCACTCGGGGGTTTTTGGGGTCGCTGATCACGATTCTGAAGTCAGATTTTCAAAATAAATAATTTTTAAGCCAAAATGGCCGCCAAAAATTTTGAAAAATTTTAAAAGTTGATAAATTCTTTTAAAAATTCTTACTCGGGGGTTTTTAAGGTCGCTGATCACGATTATGAAGTCATATTTTTAAATTCAATATTTTTCTTTCAAAATGGCCGCCAAAATTTTGAAAAATTGTAAAAGTAGATAAATTCTTTTAAAAATTGTTACTTGAGGGATTTGAGGTCGCTGATCACGATTCTGCAGTCATATTTTTAAAATACATAATTTTTCATCCAAAATGGCCGCCAAAAATTTTAAAAAATTTCAAAAGTGGATACATTCTTTTAAAAATTCTTACTCGGGAGTTTTTGGGGTCGCTGATCACAATTCTGAAATAAGATTTTCAAAATAAATAATTTTTTATACAAAATGTCCGCCAAAGATTTTGAAAAATTTCAAAAGTGGATAAATTCTTTTAAAAATTCTTACCATTTAAACTTTGAAAAACTAATAACAGATTCGTAATCAGCGACCCCAAAAACCCCTGAATAACGAATTTTAAGCGTATCCAATAAATTTTTCAAAATCTTGACCGCTATTTTGGATCCGCCATTTTGAATTTTAAAAAACTAATGTCAGATTCGTAATCAGCGACCACGAAAACCCACAAGTAACAAATTTTAAGCGAATCCAATGAATTTTTCAAAATCGTGTCCGCCATATTGGATCCGCCATTTTGAATTTTTGAAAACTAACACCGGAATCGTAATCAGCGACCCCAAAAACCTCTTAGTACCTAGTGTCATGAAAATTCATTCACAAGAAGGTCTTACACATTTTGGGACCATTTTGTTATATTTTAGCTACACACTGAAGGGGTTAAGATTATAAACATAATAAAAAATTTGCTTGAATTTAATATTCAAAATTTAATCTTAACCCTTTAACGCCCAAATGTGCTGTTTTCAGACTTGAATTTTAACTACGTACAACTATTAAAAGAAAGCTAAAAAAATTTCAAAAGTAACATTTCCTACTATTTTCGGGGTCGCTTTTTCGAATGGCGTTGTCAAAATTTCCAAAAAATGAAATTAACCCCCTCTTTTAATGAAATTTTCCAAAAAATGCAAGATTTTTGGATGAAATTTTTTTTTTATTTCAATTTTCATTGTTATATCGGTATTTACATATCGCCTAAGGTATAAAAACCGTTTTCCCGATAGCTGTACTTTAAAAATGTGCAGTAGTTTTTTTTCTTTTTTTCATTTTTTATTAAAAAATGGCGCCCGAACGCTAAATTTTTTTTTTATTACACATACAAATTTTTTTTTCTAAATTTGCTTAAATTCACTTTAAAATTTGTTACTCGGGGGTTTATGGGGTCTCTAAGTACGAATCTGATGTTAGTTTTGAAAAATTCAAAATGGCGGATTCAATATGGCGGACGATTTTTTTAAAAATTTACCAAATTTGCCTAAAACTTGTTACTCGGGGGTTTTCTGGGTCGCTGATTGCGAATTTGATGTTAGTTTTTAAAAATCCAAAATGGCGGATCCAAAATGGCGACAAAAAATATAAATTATTCAGTTTGGCTTAAAAATTGGTACTCGGGGGTTTTTGGGGTCGCTGATTACGAATATGATGTTAGTTTTTAAAAATCGAAAATGGCGGATCCAAAAGGGGGACCGAAATAATAAAAATCATTCTGATTGGCTTTAAAATTTGTGCTCAGGGGTTTTTGGGGTCACTGATTACGAATATGATGTTAGTTTTTAAAAATTCAAAATTTCGGATCTAATATGTCGGACAAAAAAATAAAAATCATCCGGATTGGCTTAAAAATTGTTATTTGGGTCAATTTTGCAAATTACTTATACTCAATTAATAATAATGTCAAACTTTAAACATTACTTTCATAAAACTTAGTTTAATTACTTATTGAACTTTAAAGTGGGGACCTTTTTTCATCATGAAACTTTGTTTGAGGTTGTCTTCTGTCACGTTCCGAGCCACAGTGGGACCAAACTGCAATTTACTGTTCATAATAGTCTAGAGCCTTCATTTTTTAACCGATTTTTTTGGGTTTTTTAATTATAATTAATATTTTTAGTATATCAAAATCTTTGACATTATTAATTCACAAATGTTATAAGCTCTTATTATGAAAAACGAATCGTTCTCACTTATAGGTCAAAAAGCTCCAAGCCATCTCGCGGCAAAGATGAAAAGCTTACTTTTACCGCGAAATTTAAATCACTAATAAGACTAACAATCTGTGCTAAAAATCTTTACACTATGCTAAATTATTGTAAAAAATTGAAAAATACGATGATGTTAAAAAATTGTTTAAAGCAATAATATTTTTTAAATTTGCTAAAAAATGTATTGTATATTGATGGATTTAAACATACTTTAAAGTGTACAAATTAATCACAATTTGTAAAAAATTATTACTTTTTTGAATTATTCAGTATCAAAATAAGTATAAATGAATAAAATTGTCAAAACATGAGAATAAAAATCTTCAGTAAATTTTATAACCTTTATTTAAAAACGTATATAAAATCAATTTAAGAATTAACGTATAAAACATAAGGGGCAGTCCATAAAGCATGTGATATTGTTAGGGGGGTAGGGGTTAAGAAAATAGTCGTGGTTTACCACGAGGGAGAGGGGGGGGGGGGGGTATTGGCCTTCTTGTCATGTGATATAACTCTTGAAAAAAACTATACTTTTATGTATTGGGATCTGAAATCACGTGAAACTGACCCACCCCTTAGCCTTTTTGTGGTAACCATCTTGGATTTTATCTTTTTCTTGAACGTATATCAAAAAGAGACGAAACGAAAGATGGCTACCACAACAAGGCTCTCACTAGATGGCGTATCGTAGTATTTCAGATCCTAATAGATATTTATGTGGTTGGATGATTACCTAATTGATGAAAGTTTCGTGGACAATGAAAATTTAGGCTTTAAGGAGAAAAAAATGCACCACTATTAAGCATCAACGATTACTGGAAAACCCTTGGTGTAAAGATAATGTATAATTCAGAGAAGAAAAAATAATATACACCACTGGTCAAAATTAAGAGACCACCCATTTTCAGATGAATGAAAAACGATTTAAAACATAAAATTTATTGAAACTAAAATTTTTTTCTGTTCATTTTTTGAAAGATAATAAAATTTCGAAAAGAACAAGATATTTCAGAAGTCGTTTGGCCAATAATTTATAAAGATATTTTTAAAAAATCGTCATTTTAAATTTTTGTTACAAAAATTTGAATAACTTCTAAAATAATGAACGCTTTTTAATGATCTTAGACTTATTTGAAAGGTCATTTGCTACACTATAATAATTACTTATAGGCAAATGACCTTTAAAATAAGCCTAAGATCATTAAAAAGCGTTCATTATTTTAGAAGTTATTCAAATTTTTGTAAAAAAAATTCAAAATGACGATTTTTTAAAAATATCTAAATAAATTATTGGCCAAACGACTTCTGAAATATCTTGTTCTTTTCGAAATTTTATTATCTTTCAAAAAATGAATAGAATAAAAAATTTTATGTTTTAAAACGTTTTTCATTCTTCTGAAAATGGATGGTCTCTCAATTTTGACCGGTAATGTATTTTAAATAATATATAATATTAAATAAATAATAAAATAAGTATTAATATTGAATAATAAATTAAAAAATATTCTTGCTGAAAAACGTTTGTTATTTTAAAAATATTAAAATTTAAATTGATTTCTTTGACATTATAGGGGAGGGGGTGTAAGTAAATTATCACATGCTTTTTGAGGGAGGGTTGGTAAATATCATGACCTATCACAACCGGGGGGAGGGGGTCAAAAATCGGAAAAAAGTATCACATGCTTTATGGATGTCCCCTAATTAAAATTTGATTTTTATCATATTATCAACGCCATTTTGTATTCTTAAAAATCTGATGTCATATTTGTAATCAGCGACCCCAAAAACCTCCGAGTAACGATTTTTAGCAAAAATGAATCGATTTTCAAAAAAAGCATCCGCCATTTTGAAATTTGAAAAACCAACATTGGATTCGTAATCAGCGACCCCAAAAACCCTTAAGTATACAATTTCATCGAAATCTATCAAAGCGTTTATCGACATTAACAATTTGTTGTAAACTTAATTTTTTGTTAATATGATTTGTATATAACATTCGAATATTTACCTGCACAAATTTTTTACAATTTACAGAATACTCTAGGTGTGTTTCTAAAAAGTTTTTAGCACGTGCCATTCGATTATAGAGGCTGGAGATAACTTTTTCTTAAAAATTGATGCTTTTGTTAAACTTTGCAATGACAAAATAAATATAAACAAATTGAAATTTAAAATTCGGCCTCGACAAATCTCTTCCAAATTTAATAATCTTTCATTTAAAACAAAGTTCAGTAAAATCGGTTAAAAAATAAAGGCTCCAGACTATTATGAACAGTAAATTGCAGTTTGGTCCCACTGTGCGAGCTAAGGCAAGGGTAATTTTATTAAGCGTATAATAAAAGGGAGGTAAAGTGCTGATTTGATTTTACACATTGTGGGTTAAATTAAAAAAAGTTTTATCTCGGGATGTAACATCTACCAAAACTTATTCTTAGTCCTGGTCACCTTCAGTCATTTAAATATCTGTTGCATATTAGATCCGAAATTTTGAATTTTTCAAAATTAACATTATATTTGTAATCAGCGACCCCAAAAACCCCCGGGTACCAATTTTTAAGCCAATCAGAGTGATTTTTATATTTCGGTCGCCATTTTGGATCCGACATTTTCAATTTTTAAAAACTAGCATCATATTCGTAATCAGAGACCTCAAAAACGCCCGAGTACTAATTTTTAAGCCAATCTAAATGATTTTTATTTTTTTTTGTCGCCATGTTGGATCCGCCATTTTTGATTTTTAAAAACTAACATCATATTCGTAATCAGCGACCCTGAAAACCCCCGAGTAACAAAGTTTCAGGCGAATTTGGTAAATTTTTAAAAAAATCGTCCACCATATTGAATCCGCCATTTTGAACTTTTCAAAACTAACATCAGATTTGTAATTAGCGACCCCATAAACCCCCGAATAACAAACTTCAAGTAAATTTAAGCAAATTTAGAAAAAAAATTGTATGTGTAATAAAAAAAAATTTAGCGTTCGGGCGCCATTTTTTAATAAAAAATGAAAAAAAGAAAAAAAACTACTGCACATTTTTAAAGTACAGCTATCAGGAATACGGTTTTTATACCTTAGACGATATGTAGATACCGATATAACAATGAAAATTGAAATAAAAAAAAAAATTTCATCCAAAAATCTTGCATTTTTTGGAAAATTTCATTAAAAGAGGGGCTTAATTTCATTTTTTGGAAATTTTGACAACGCCATTCGAAAGAGCGACTCCAAAAATAGTAGAAAATGGTATTTTTGAAATTTTTTTAGCTTTCTTTTAATAGTTGTACGAAGTTAAAGTTCAAGTCTGAAAACAGCACATTTTGGCGTTAAAGGGTTAAAAAGCCTATTATACTGTTTACGTTTTATATTATTAGTTTGAAAATAATTCTTTTTTCTATACATGATAGGTACTGGTTAAGAGATTTGTTTATGTACATAAAATTATTATATACTAAATAACAATATCTTTAAATGGGCTCTGTGTACATTTTGCGGGGGGCCCCCAATTCGTAGTTTCGCCACTGGTTTGGACAGGGAACATTCTTACCCTGCAGTACCCAGTCATATATATTTTTCTCAGTGAAATACGTATACATCTAGCAATTATTTTTCATATCGAAATATATACACCACATTTAAAAATTCTTTAAAATATTTGATTTCAATAAATTTGGAAATCGACGTCAGTATAATATGTTTCTTATGATGAAAAAATATCAATAATTTTATAATTTTGCTTAACCCTTCCTATCGTGCCCCCGGCGAATCTAGCGGTTGGATTTGCTTCCAAATTGGTACTCGGGGGTTTTCGGGGTCGCTGATTACGAATCCGATGTCAGTTTTAAAAAATTCAAAATAGCGGATCCAATATGGCGGACAAGATTTTTAAAAAATGCTTGAATTTGCTTCAATATTGTTACTCGGGGGTTTTCGGGGTCGCTGATTGCGAATCAAAAGTCAGATTTAAGAAATTTTAAAAATTCAAAATGGCAGATCAAATATGGCGGACAAGATTTCAAAAAATTGCTTCTATTTGCTTTAATATTGTTACTCGGGGGTTTTTGGGGTAGCTGATTACGAATCCGATGTCAGTTTTTCAAAATTCAAAATGGCGAATCCAATATTGCAGACAAGATTTTAAAAAATTGCTTGAATTTGCGTCAATATTGTTACTTAGGGGTTTTCGGGGTCGCTGATTGCGAATCAGAAGTCAGATTTTAAAAATTATTAAAATTCAAAACGGCGGATCCAATATGGCAGACAAGATTTTAAAATTGCTTCTATTTGCTTTAGTTTATAACTATAACTATAATATTGAATTATTTAATAAAACTTTTTATTTGTACCATTGTCATTCTATTCTGATGTATCGAAATTCATTTGTATAATTTTGTAACTAATTTCAGATCATATTTTTATTTAAAATTTTTTGTATATTTTAATTTTTAGATTAAAATTAGGATCTGAAATTAATAATAAAATAAAAAGTTTTTTTTTAGTAATGTATTGCTTTACAAACTTGTTCAAATTAGCGCGTCATTTATGATATTTTCGCGCCTTAACACCAAAAGATGATAGTAAAAATTGGAAATCAATCTGCCACCATTTGCGAAGTTAGGAGTTTATTTTTAAAAAACACCTGTTTTTGAAAAATGTCAACGGAAACTTTGTCACGTTTTATCATATTGTTTTCTTTATTAGTGATTTCAAATATTTATTTATGTGAGTGTTTTCCAGAGTGGAATTTCCTGCTGAACACGAATATCGTATTTATTTTCATTTAAATTCACGTCTTTTCACAAAAAATTAGGAAAAATTAAAATATGGGCTCCTTTTTCCCCCACGGGGCAAGGATAGTTAGAGCTAATATGGCACGGTACAATCCTGCTAATGCGACTGTAAATTATAAAAAAATATTTAATTGTTCTTTTTAGTCTGATATATACAGAATAGTGCGTAATTATATACGGAAAACAAAGCTTATTGACCAAGAAATTGGTAGTTTTCTGAAGAAAATTAGTTAAAACTGAGATTCAAGTTCAGACGAATTTTAATGCAAGAATTAAAATTCAGGAAATGTTCAAAACATATTGTTAATACTTCAGATATCAATATTGAATAGGGAACGGTGGTTGTGACGTCATAAAAATAAGATGGCCGGAGAGAATAGGTCGTTTTCGTGACAATACATTGTTTACAATTGAAAATTTGAATAAAAAAGTGAATAATGAGGCTTTCTGTGTCCGAAATTTGCGATTTTACGAAATCGACGCCTTCGTGTCGTAATTTTATTGAAGGAGAAAAATTTTTGAACGCGGAACACATTATTTTTTGTGGTAAAATTGAGGCAAATTCGAAGTCAACAAAGTTTATTGCATTTTGCATGCAAACTTCTCATTTGAGAGACAATCCTCACGAAATAAATGGATCAGTATCTGCGAATGGCAAAATAGAAGATGTAGTTTGTTCTTGCAAAGCAGGTTTAAGCAAAAAGTGCAAACACAGTGTTGCTGTCTTTCTGTATTTAAGCAGGTTAGTAAATAGTTTTTAGGTTATGTATAACGAAATATATAAATATTGTTCTAATAAACTCAATTTTTTTTAATCTTTTCTGATTTTTATATTGTAGAATAAATGTGGATGAACTGGACATAGTATCTTGCACCGATAAAAAATGTTTGTGGAAAGTTCCTCACTCAAAATCTTTAGAAAAATATGTACCCACTCCACTTAGTGAACACCAATGTTTAAAAGAAAAATTTTCTAAAACGTATCCTGTGACAATATCGCCAGAAGATATAGAAAAAATTGATGATCTTCTGGTTGTAAAGAATCATGAATCAGCTTTATTCAAACATGTGTATGGATAATTGAAAAACTGCTTTATTTATATTATAATGGCATTCGTCGATCAATTTTTAAACACAAAAATTATTTTAATTACTTGGAGAATTGATAGAAGAACAGTATTCAACTTGATTAATTTTATATTTTTTTACAATTGATTTTATATTGACGGAAAATTTTTTAAAAAATTTTTTGTATATATTAACAACGCTATTCACAAATAATTTTTATTCATACAATTATTTACAATCAATTTTTTGTACAAAAAACGATCTTTACTATACTCCGACATGCATCCATTTACAATGCATTTTTTATGTACATTTTGAAAATTATATTATTATCATTACTAAATGTAATTTGTTAGGTGTGGGAGACATGAACCTGTAGTCGCAGATGAAAACAACAATGTTTGTCAAGCCAGCGATGATCAAGCCAGTGATGAAATGGAAACAATTTTGAAGATTCCGTCATCGGAGTGTATGAAAATATTATCAAAAACTGAGCCAATGGAGCTTCCGAAAGATTGTTGTGCCAGTTTATTAAATTCATTAGCCGAAGATACTTTGACAATTTGCAAAAAACAGTTTAAAAAATAAAGCATTTTGGAAAAAAGAAAGGCAGTTTCGAATAACTGGCTCAAGGTGCTACGGATTATTTACCTATGCGAAAAATAAAAAAGCAAATTGGACAACAAAATCGGAAAAATATTTTTTCGGAAAGGCAACTCCTAAAACACCGGCTATAAAACATGGCATTACTAGTGAACCACTAGCAAGGGCAGCTTACGAATGTCACTATAGCGTAAAAGTTATTCAATTGGGGTTAGTTATGTCTTCAGAAAATCCTTGGTTAGGATATAGCCCTGACGGTGTAGTTTTTGATAAAAAGGGAATACCTAAACTAATTGAAATTAAGTGTCCATTTGCTGGAAAAACAAAAACTATCCAAGATATTGTTCCGTCTATCAAATATTTAACAAAAAATCTTAATGTTAAACAGAAAACAAATTATTATGCTCAGGTTCAATTAGGAATGGCAATTTTAAACATTCAAAAAACCGATTTTATAATTTTCGCATCTTTTGATAAATCTTTTTTATTAATTGAAGTAGACTTTGATGAAAAATTCACAACAAATATGTTATCGACTTTAAAGGAAGTTTATTATAACAAAATGCTTCACAATGTTTGTACAAATAAAGAAAATAATTAAATTGTAACTTGTTAGAGCTCTAAATAATACATTTGTGTACCAATATTAATAAAAATTACATTTCATGTATTTTATTTGTCCTATTTATTCTAAAAGATTTTACTCATTAAATTTGTCATCCTTAAAAATAGGGGAACTTAAATTAACGATAGCACATAAAATCACCATAATTTTTTCACTTTTAGCTAATAAACAAGAAGACATTTTGCCACCCAAAATGTTGAAAACTTTTATTCTTTGGTTAAGTCTTTCGACATGCACTCTTGCGCTAGCTATATTTGATGTTTCTACAGCATCAGTTGTCGAAAACTGCGGAGCTCTCAAAAAAGCAGGTCTTATTAACTTTATATTGTGATCGGCACATATTTCATCAATTAGAAAGCCTTTATCAACCATAATGGCTGAATTTTCATCTAAACGTTCTATTAAATGGCTTTGTTCGAATATAGATCTATCCGAAGCTCGACCTCCGTAGGCTTTAGAGACAAAAGATAAAATTCCACCTGGTGTTACACCTGTCATAAACTTAATCGTATGCCTTCCTTTGTAATTTGAGTATGTTGTGATTTGACAACACAGATTTTTTGGTTTCTGTACTTCGATTTCTGTACAATCCAAAATGATAGTCGTATCGGAATAATTATCGAAACAGTGCGGTATGTTTCTAATAATTTCATCTTTAGATGGAAAATGAATATATCTTTTTAAAATTTCGGCCAGAATGTCTAACATGTTGCAAATAATTTCTGAACAATATCTCGCAGCTACGTTTTCGAATAAAATGGACAGGAAAGCATAACTCAAATTTTGTTTCAATTTTAAAAACGTCATTAAAACTCGATCTCTCACTTCCAAAACACGAACGTGGTTCTTTAATCGAGGAGCAGCTATTTCGACAGAAGCAACAATATTATAAAATAATTTTAAACTTGGAATGCCGGTTGCCGTACTTAAATCTTGATCATTTTTTAAGAAGTTAAAAAAATTATTTTTTAGAAAATCTCCACTTGTCACTTGTGTTTCAGCGTCTTTCTTACTTTCTTCATTCAAATTGTTGTCCATGTTCATTCCCTCAGAAATAATTTCTTCTTTTTCCTGACTGTGACTTTCATTATCACTTAAAAAACAATTACAAGACTCGTCTACTTTTTCGTCGAGTTTTTCTTTCATCAAAGATTTTTTCTCCCGATTTTCCACACGCAGTTTTCGACTTTCATCAATTTCTTTAACGATTTCCACACTAGATTTAGGTAAATTTACCGATGGAACAGATGTTTTTTTAAGAATCTAGCTCCAGCAGAATAATCTACAAAGATTAATATAATTTATCAAAAATTAAAAACAATGAACATAAATAAGAGGTTATGTAAGAAAATTTATTAAATTAATATTAAATAATATTTATCAAATTAATACAATTATAAATTCATTCATATATAATTATTATTAATAATAGAATATATAATTTCATTTAATTACTTACCAGGTCCAGTCATAAAAGTGTAATCTTCTTTTTTAAAATGAAGTGAACAAACTAACATAGTTTTAGTTACTTTTTTCCCATTTTAAGAACCCTTTCCCACAATAACCTTCTATCTATTAGTTCCATTTCACCAAATTTGTTTTCGAAATTAACTTTTAATTCTCCAGCCTTCGGAAACTTATGAAAAGAAATATTTGAATCTCGGCACTTCTTGCTATTACAACCAAAAACTGAACAAAATATTTTACTCTTAGTATCTTTAGGAGTAAATTTCACTCCAGAATCCATATTTGCCATTATAATTTATAATATTGTATTTCAAATATAAAAATAATCAACATTTAAATAAAAATATCTCATTATTTACATCTGTCACGTGTATTACTACTGTCAACGACCTATTCCTTCTCATTCAAATGTGTGCTACCAGGTGGCGCATCTCAGTTAAGCCGTTTCCTATAGTCTAAATCGAAAAAATAAAGAGAACGAAAATCTACTGATTTTTTATAGCATTCGGATTCTTTAACTATCATTGCTCTAATTGATTCGTAATCAGCGACTCCAAAAACCCTCGAGTAGCAGTTTTGAAGCAAATAGAAGCAATTTTTAAAATCTTGTACGCCATATTGGATCTGCCATTTTCAATTTAAGAATTTTTTTTAATCTGACGTCTGATTCGTAATCAGCGACTCTTAAAACCCCCAAGCAACGTTTTTGAAGCGAATTCAAACAAATTTTTGAAAATCTCGTCCGCTCTATTAAATCCGCCATTTTGAATTTTAAAAAACTGACATCGGATTCATAATCAGCGACCCCGAAAACCCCCGAGTAACAATATTGAAGCAAATTCAAGCAATTTTTTGAAATTTTGTCCGTCATATTAGATCCGCCATTTTGAATTCTGAAAATTTTTAAGATCTGACTTCTGATTCGCAATCAGCGACCCCGAAAACCCCCAAGTAACAATATTGACACAAATTGAATCAATTTTTTAAAATCTTGTCCGCCATATTGCATCCGCCATTTTGAATTTTGAAAAACTGACATCGGATTCGTAATCAGTGACCCCGAAAATCCCCGAGTAACAATTTGGAAGCAATTTTGATAAAATTTAAAAATATTTTAAATTTGTTTAAAAATTTGTCAGCCATATTAGATCCACCATTTTGAAATTTTTAAATCTGACTTAAGATTTGTAATCAACGACCCCAAAAACATAAAAAGCAAAGTGTTGTTAAAAATTATTCACTAAATGGTAATGAAATGTATAGTTTGTTACATCACTGTTTTTTTTAAACAGTCAATGTTTATTCTATTGTTTAAAATAAATATTACAACTTTTTGTAATTTACTATTTTTTTAATTGTAGCCACAAAAAAATGTAGCCACAAAAATAAATATATTAACAAAAAATATTAATTTTTATTTTTATTTACATAATAAACCATTTTCTTGGCTTTTGTTTAAAAATGCGAATATTTTTACACCCGAAAAGAACTAATTTAAAATTTTAAGAAAAATAATTTATTTTTTAAGGAACGGTGAAGGACTATCACGTTTTAATTTTGAGAAAAACAGAGACAAAGTGGCAAAAATTGCATTCTTGACACTTTTTGAAGCATCATAAACAATAGACAATTAGACACGATGAAAAAACATTTTAATTAGGGTTAAATGAAAGCTCAAACCATCATAATGGTTCATACATAACATATATAATTCATAATCAGTAACGTATAAGACATTATCAATGTTTTGTTGTAGATACCGAAAAAACTTAACGCGTTGCGCAGTTCATTTTTTATCTTTTACAGGGTACTTAGCAGTAATACTTAGGTATATCCAAGTTGTGAAATGTAAACAAACCAAAAGGTAAACAATCCAAACACAAAAATCGCACTTATGCAACAGCCATTTCTCCTACAAAAATTAACGTTTATACACTTTCTTTATAAAAATGGAAAATTAGAGTATCAAAGTGTTTAATGAAATCATTTTTGACTATGAGCAATAAAAAGCAATTAGTAAAATAACTAATTAAAATGACCTGTAAAACAGCATTTTTTACGCGTCACAAAAAATAAACTGTTTGAGTATATCAACCGCACGGATGATGAAGTACCATGTCAGCGATTGGACCTTCAACATGTGTAAAGGAAAATTTTTCCCTTTTCTCCTTGAAATTTCAAGAGAAAGAGTAAAAACTTCTTCATCGTCCGTGCGGTTGATATAGTCAAACACTTTAATTTTTCGCGACATGAGACTCTGTTGCTCTCTGCGCATGCGCAGACCATACTAAAAATGCATTGACAGCACCATGTGGAAGTGCACATTTTGTTTTCGACTGAAACTTAGTTATTTTCTCATGCTTTCAGCTATGCAATGTATAGTTACCAAACTCAATACGTCAGTTTACCATTTTTATAAAGAAAATGTGAATTTATATTTATTTATGCAAATGAGAAGCTCGAAAAAATGCTTCACTATTCGGTCTATAATGGAGCATTTTTTCGCCGCTCCCATTAGCGTAAATAAATATAAATTCACATTTTCTTTATGGAAATGGCGAAACTGACGTGTTGAATTTGGTAACTATACCTTGCACACCTAAAAGCATGAGAAAACAACTAAGTTTCAGTCGAAAACAAAATGTGCATTTTCGCATGATGATATCATTGCGACCTTGGTACGGTCTGCGCACTCGCAGAGAACAACAGAGTTCACGTCGCGAAAAATTAAACTTTTTGACTATATCAACCGCACGGACGATGAACAAGTTTTTACCCTTCCCCTTGTAATTTCAAGGAGGAAAGGGAAATATTTTCCTTTCTACATGTTGAGGGCCCAATCGCTGACATGGGACTTCTTCATCATCCGTGCGGTTGATATACTCAAACAGTTTTATTTTCGCGACGCGTCAAAAATGCTATTTTACAGGTCATTTTAATTAGTTATTTTACTAATTGCTTTTTACTGCTGATAGTCGAAAATTATTTAATTGGAAATTTTGACATTCTAATTTTCTAAATCTTACTAAACATAATTAAATAAACTTTATTTTTATTAAAAATCAAACGAAAGCCTGTAAGGTAAACATGCTACAAGCTGACATTGTAATCTTATTGTATCAAGTTTACATTGAAAGCTTCCTGCAAAAGGAAAATTTGTTATTTGAGGCTTGTGAGTTTTGTTTTTTATGGGTAATAAACGCAGATAATGTTTAATCTCCTGTAGTGTCCCTTTGTTTCTACAAATTTAACAAGTCAACTTGAGCGGCGCTAAAGCTTTAATAATTTTTAAAAAACCAATGTCTGGTATGTAAACTTTGTAAAACTTTTAATAAGACTGCTATTTATTAGTTAAAAAGATGTATTTGTAAAAACGTTTATTGTCGTGTAGATCAAGTAGTAACATTTTATTCGCATATAAGAGTTACATTAATCAAGAGTTTGCACTTCCCCTCGAAGAGAAGCAATTCCTTCAGCAACACTTGAGCCTGATTCCTTTCATTATGTTCCCCTTTCTTTTTTCTGGTTAAGTTTTCCTAATTTTCTGTCTCTCTTGTATCAGCCGTGAGTACTCTCGAAGTCTCGAAACTGTTACTAACTTGACTCCACTAACGGGCAATCAGATCGCCTCTGTTAGGACAACAAACTGTCCCCACCTCCTCAAATTTAGATACTACTACTAGTATAGCTTATTTATCAAAGAACTTTCCAGGGGTTAAATAGTCGTAAATCCTTCCTTTAGGGAAGAAAGACACTGCGACTTAATTGCCTGAACCCTATTGATTGGATAACGATGATTTGTGAGCTCGTGTACTCAACGAAAAAAAAATTTTTTGTCCATCAACAATTCTAGAAAATAAGATTTACAGTTCATGACTAGTTTTATCTATATTAAGAATTAATTTTCTATGCAAGTATATTCCCTTTAAGAAATATATTTTCTTTTTATTAATAATAAAAATCATTTAAGAAAACATATTTTATAATAAATGAAATATAATTTTCATACGCGTATTTTAAAACTGTTACATACATATATCTAGTTCTGTGGAAAAACATGACACGTACGAAATTCTATTTCTAAATGACACACGGATTTTATGTGTAAATATCTTGTTCTGAGAGAAATACAATTTTTAGAGACGGACAATAATTAGGATACTAATTAACAATACTAATTCTAACAACTCAATAATTAGGATAAAATGTTAATATTGTAATCATGTAAAAGATCTTATAGAAAAAAGTTTTCGCTAGTTGGAAGGAAATGCAATTGTACATAATAAAAAAATTATTTTTAACTTGGTTATAGAATTCAACATTATGAAAAATAGTATAATATTTTTAACTTACATTGAAAGTGTCTTGCTTTTCTAAAAACCAAACCGAGTTTTTATATTTTCTTCCACCCAACCAGAGATTTAATAAAAATTCGAAATACTCAGGACTATTAAAGACAAAGCTATTTTTGAGAGGTGCAATTAAGTAATGTACCCTAGAGAAAAGTGACTCTGGGGATCATTGGGAAGAAGAAAGATTCAAAGATTAATGGCTTTTAGAAAAAATTCGTAAAATGAACTCAATTACAAAGAAAAAACATGATTTGTAAAAATAACCACATCTGTTTCCTTCAAAAAAGAAGTTCAAACTACTATATTCAGTAGCATTTAAACTAAACTTTATTAAAAAAAACTCAAAAATAGTATAAAAGTGGAAACTACTATTATTAACTGTTACAACTATCCCGTGTAGAAATTTCCCCATTTGTCCCTATCTCTAGTAGGGCCCTCGCTAGATTCTGACTAGAGTCTCTAGTCTAGAAAAATTAGTCGGGCTCCAATCAAATTCTAGTTAGATAATTCAGACTGAAAAAAACTCACTAGGACCTTATCGATTTCAAACTAGGCAAACCACAGTGGGCCAGGAGGTAGGCAAAAGCGGCCAAAACTTAAAATTTAATCGGATTCACTTGAAACTCGTTACTCGGGGGTTTTCGGGGTCGCTGATTACGAATCCAATGTCAGTTTTTCAAAATTCAAAATGACGGATCTAATATGGCGGACGCTAATGTTAAAAATTAATCTAAATTACTTAAAAGTCGTTACTCGGGGGTTTTCGGGTCGCTGATTACGAATCCAATGTCAGTTTCTCAAAATTAAAAATGGCAAAATCAATATGAACGATGCCAAAGTTAAACATTCATTTAATTCCTTTGAAAATCATTATTTAGGGGTTTTTCGGGTCGCTGACTACAAATCCGATGTCAGTTTTATTTAAAATTCAAAATAGTGGATCCAATATATGGCAGAAGCCAATGTTAAAAATTAATCTAATTTACATTAAAATCGTTACTTGGTGATTTTTATGGTCGCTGATTACGAATTTGATGTCTGCTTTTGGAAATTCAAAATGGTGGATCCAATATGTCAGATCAGAAATTTAAAAACTTATTTAATTTAGCAGTTAATAATATCCTAAGGGTTTTTATGAGTTCTTAATAAAAATGTGTAATTAATAATTTAAAATGATGGACCCAAAACAGAAATTTTTTTTAATTAGGGTTCACAGTGGAACAAGTGACCCTATTTCATAACTAAAAGTCTAAATGTACTAAAAATTGATTAGGACTTGTTACTCGGGGGTTTGCCGGGTGATGATTACAAATCAAACGTCAGATTTTCAAAATTCAAAATGGCCTGATGATTCTGGAGCCAATAAAGAGCGAATAAACAACAAGATTAAAATTCTTGGGTATCCAAATTCTTAATGTACTTTAAATTTTCCATTTTAAATTTTGAAAAACTGACGTCGGATTCCTAATCATTAACCACGAAAACACTCAAGCAACGAGTTTAAAGGGAATCTGTTGACATTTTTTTAATTTGTTCCCCATATTAGTTTTGACATTTTGAATTTTGTAAATCTGGCGTCGAATTCTTAATTAACAACCATAAAAACCCCCAAAAAACGGCTAAATGAAATTCGTTGAATTTCTTTAAAAAAATTTCGCCATATTTTATCCGCCATTTTGAATTTTAAAAATCTGACATCTGATTTGTAATCAGTGACTCCGATAATCCCCAAGTAACTAGTTTGAAGTGATTTTTAGTACATTTAGACTTTTAGCCACGAAAAAGGGTCTCCTGAACCACTATGCATTATTTCGTTTATAATTTTTTAAAAATACAAAATAAGCAAAAATGGGCAAATTAATCCAATACAATATATTAAATTTAGATACTACATCTTATAATAAAGAAATACAGGTTACGAGTCAGAAAATTAATTAATTTAAGAAAGAAATAAGTACATAGCCCAAAATTTGTCTTTGTAAAAAATTATATCCAAGGAGAAATTTTTCGCCTTATTTTGTATATAACTCCACCAAACTTTAAAATGGGCAAAAATGGGCAAATTTAATTAAAAGTACATTTAATTTAGAAGATATTCTACGCTTAGTTTGTTCTATATCGCGAGGAAGTTAACCCTTTAAGGACCAAATGTACAAAAATGTTATCCGAAATTTGAGAGCAATTTTTAGTATAAAAACGGATTGCTAAAAATTTTGCAAAAGACATTTCTTAAAGCTCAGGAACCGCTCTTTCGAATGCTGCAATAACAAATACTGAAAATTTATAAATAAACAAATCACATACAGTTATTTAAAAAAAAACACAATTTTTCAAGATTTTTTTTTGAAAATCAAATTTTTTTTCTTATTTATGGCGAAGGAATACGTCTCAAAGGTAAAAATATCGCGTCAAAAATGTCTTACCTAAAATGTTGTAAAATAAAAATTCGAAAAAAAACAAACTAGCGGATCAAAAATGGCGTTCAAAGTCGGCTTTTTAATAAATAATATACAGCAAGTGCACATTTTTTTAAAAACCTCACAGATTTGCTTAAAACTGGTTACTCGGGGGTTTTTGGGGTCGGTGATTACAAATATGATAATAGTTTTTCAAAATTCAAAATGGTGAATCTAATATGGCGGACACTTTTTTCAAAATTTTATCGGATTCGCTTGAAACTGATTACTCGGGGGATTTTAAGGTCGCTGATTACGAATATGATAATAGTTTTCAAAAATTCAAAATGGCGAATCCAATATGGCGGACACTTTTTTCAAAACTTCATCGGATTCGCTTAAAACTGGTCACTCATGAGTTTTTGGGGTCGCTGATTACGAATATGATAATAGTTTTTAAAAATTTAAAATGGCAAATCCAATATGGCGGACACTTTTCAAAACTTCATCGGATTCGCTTAAAACTGGTTACTCAGGGGTATTTGGGGTCGCTGATTACGAATATGATAATAGTTTTTAAAAATTCAAAATGGCAAATCCAATATGGCGGACACTTTTCAAAACTTCATCGGATTCGCTTAAAACTGGTTACTCAGGGGTATTTGGGGTCGCTGATTACGAATATGATAATAGTTTTTAAAAATTCAAAATGGCGAATTCAATATGACGGATACTTTTTTTAAAACTTCATCGGATTCACTTGAAACTAATTACTCGGTGTTCTTGGGATCTCTAATTACGAATGTGATAGTAGTTTTCAAAAATTTTACTGGCGTACTGGCCCACTGTGCAAACTAGTGTACAAGTATGATATACATAAATTGTCTTTCTATAGATAAATAATTCAGATTAATAGATAAAAAAACTTACTAGCATTATTTATTAAAAAATTTTGCATATTATTTAATTATTTAATTTTTTAACAGATTTTCAACAAAATTTTGAATATTGTAGAATATTCTTACAAAAAATTTCAATAAAACAATTTTATTAAATAAAAATCTTTTAGTTAATATGTAAATTAAAAGAAATAAACATAAATAAATATTAATTATGTGGGTATAACTAATTGTTATTACCTAAATATTGTAATATTATTCGTAAAAATAATTTTTTAAAAAGATATGTAGGTATGTGCAATTATACTTTAAAATGTTTTTCACAATTAATACAAGTATTTAATAATAATTAAAAGGATTCTATAATATTATAATTACAATAATAAATTGAATAATATAATTATAGTAAATATAAAAAGTACTGTAATTAGTAATGTTTAATTTTTCAATAATGTCATAATTAATTATTATTAATTCTATCATTAAGAATGCAGAGTTAAATAAGAGTGAATAATAATTCCCTAGAATTCAAAATATTATGAATTAAATATATTTATAACGTTATTGAAAAATTAAACATTACTAATTTATTACATTACTTTTTATATTTTTATATTAGGGGAGAGTGGGGCAAAGGCGCTAGGTTTACATTTATCGATGTATATTTTTTAAATTAAGCAATTAATTTATGCGGTCTTTGTTTTTCATTATTCTAAAACTAATCAACAAAAAATTTTATGAGTTGTTATTTAGTTTATAATTATAAATATATTATTTAATGAAATTTAAAAACAATGTAAAAAATGCCTTTGCCCCACACGCTGGGGCAGCGACGTTTTCGCTTATCTATTCCTATTAATATAAAATCATCGCTGCCGCCGCTGTTTCAGAAGGTTTTAAGGGACCCTTATAGTAGGGGGAACATAGTCAAGGTTGGGCCACTGTCAAGGTAGGTCCATCGCCAGAAAGAAGTTACATTTGACCTAAATTCAGGTCAATTTTAAGGGCAGTTTCAACCTACAGGTCAAAATTACTCAAAATTTAGGTCAATTTTAAGGGCAGATTCAACCTACAGGTAAAAAACTAATAAACTAACCCCTCTGCCCTAAAAATTTAAGTCAATTTTAAGAGTAGTGTTACGTCACCGTAACCTATTTTCAATAATAATATGCAGAATAATAATTAATCTTAATAATTAATAATAATAATCATGTTAATTAATAATATTAATAATAATTAATAATAATAGTAATAATCATAATAAAAGTTAATAACAAAATTGTTATTTACATATTATTATAAATAATAACTATAAATATTAATAATAATCAATAATAAATTGTAATAATATTATCAAATAATAACAAACAATAATAACTTGTAATAATAAACATAAACAATAATAAATTGTAATAAATAAGTTAAATATAACAATCTTAACAACAATCTTTAAGAAATAATAATAAACAATAATAAATTGTAATAATAAACATAAACAATAATAACGTGTAATAATAAATGTAAACAATAATAAATTGTAATTATAAATATTAACAAAATGTAATAAATAGTTAAATATAACAAATATAACAACAAACTTTAACAAATAATAATAAACAATATAAATATTAAATAATAGAATTATAATAATAAACAACAACAAAATTGTAATAATAAATAACAAATTGAAAATTAACAAATTGTAACAAATTATAAATAATGAATTGTAACAACAACAAATTATAAACAATTAATGGAAATAACAAAATTATAAAATAACGTATGAATAATAAGCAATGGACACGTGCAATCTAATAGTGAGTCACCACAAGTGTTTCTATAACAAAGGGTTTCTCCAAATGCATGGAAAAGCGAACGATTCTCCAAATGTATGGCAAAGCGTACAGTTTCTTCAAATACATGGCAAAACGTACAGTTTCTTCAAATACATGACAAAACGTACACTTTCTTCAAATACACAGGAAAATTTGGGTATAAGAAGAGCCAGACCATCAACAGCAGTTCAGTCTAGAAAAGCAGTCAAGAAAATGTAGTCATCAATATTATAAGTCTCAAATTGAGAAGTGGTGCTCTGCACAAGTCAGTCTTAAAATTTTATCTATAACAAGTGGTTCTTCACGACCCAGTGCGCTATACCCAGTTTCAGTAGTTGTCCTTTACTCTACGTATATTTCAAAAGTGCATTTTGGAAAGTCGATCTGGAAGTCAAATTTGCCATTTGAAAAGAGTGTTCCTGTTTCTCGAGACACAATACTTCATCCAATTAGTCAACCATTAAAGGACCAGTGCCATTATACCTGAACGTCTAGCATCACCCTTTGTCCCAAGGTAAACAATCAACCACTCTAAGACTCACATTAGAAAGCCTGTGTCCATCTCTTATTTTCATCAACTAGAACCAAAAGGGCGCGCGTTGCGCGCCTACTTCTGGTCCTTTCCCACAACAAAAACCTTAATATAACCTTAAATTAAATCTTAATTAAATAAAAACATATGTTTATATTTTAAAAATTATTTCTCTGTTAATAAGATTGTTTAAAAGTTTTTTAATTTTTTAAATGTAAGTTTGACAAATTGAATTTTCTAAAAAAATTACACGTTAATGCCTATAAAAAATTCTCATTCTAGAGAAAATCACCTTTAAAATAAGCATAACATCATTAAAAAGCATTCAGTATTTTAGAAGTTATTAAAATTTTTGTAAAACATTGAAAATTATCATTTTTTAAAAATGTCTAAATAAAATATTGATCAAATGACTTCTAAAAGATCTTGATCTATTCAAAATTTAAACATCTTTTAAAACTTAAAATATACAAAAATTTTAGGTTCCGTACATGATACGTTTTAAAATGTTTTTCATTCTCCTGAAAATGGGTATGGTCTCTAAATTTTAACTGGTAGTGTATATTATATTTTTATTAGAGTTTTTCTTATATTTAATATTGAAATAATATTTATATAATATATATTACAAAACTAATTGTGTTCATAATATGGAAATTACAAAGTAAAAACGCTACAGATATTTTCCATCAGTTTATTATATTTTTACTTATATTAGGGACAAAATAAATGAAACCGGCCACTTGAAAAATTATGGCAAAACTCCAAGGATTAATTTAAAGAAAGAAAAATCAGTAAACTTCTATATTATAGAAATTGTGTAGATTTTTCTGACAAAATACAGGCGAAAATTTTTTTAAATAATTACTTAGAGTTTTGCACATCAATACATGGTAATTTAATTTTTCCAAAATATTAAGACCATTCTTGAATTTGCAATTGTTTATAAGAATTGTAAATAACAATTTTAAATTTTAATTTTTTAACAATCTTTTTATTTTATCATTAAAGTATAGACATTAAGCTTTATTTAAAAGAAATTACTTTATTATCATTATTTGTTTTAAAGTAATAATAACATGAAAATAAAATGATCCAGAACTTCAACACCAAATTACTTAAATAATAAAATTTTTTTTGAAATTGTTTCACTTATTTGGACCCATTATATTAAAACATCAAAGATTTTTTTGTTGGGAATAAATTATTCTCTGACAAATGATTTATTACCATTTATTAAATCAATTTTAATTAATTATACATTATCTGCGAAAATTGTGTAAATACTACATGTTAGTGCTATAAATAATTTTTTTATTTTGCAAAATGTAGGTATAAATTAACATTTTTCCCGTCTAAGGCACTAAAACTCAATATAATTATTTAAAAATTAATCTTAAAAGTAAAATTTAACTATCTTTCTAAAATCATTAAAAAGATACCGTCAACCGGGGCTATTTTGTGCACCAAATAGCTTTTTTTTATTCAAAGATTTATTTAAATTCAGAATTAAGAGAATAAAGAAAATCAACTTTTGATATATGTTGTGGACATCCTTCTGAAGGTTTCCTATAAATTTGGCAAAGAAAAAAATTTTTTTGTCTTAGTTATAGTCATTGAAAGTCGTGCACACAATAACTCCCGGGATGGGGCTATTTTGTGCATCGAACTTTGTTTTTCTATAATGTTGCGTAAAAATTTTTTTTAATCGTTTCTGCTTTATGAAATCTTTTGTGTATGTATTTGAGAGTAAATTAAAAAATAGAATGACCTAGTAAAATTTTTTTTGTAGATATATTATACAAAAAATGTAAAATAAAGAACTAAAATTTTGCTAAAATCTGGATTTACTAAAAATTAACAATATTTCTTTAAATTGTATATTACGCAAATAGTAAATAACATTTTTTTCTTTTTTAATATATATTTTATAATAATATACTAATATAATTATAAAATAATCGTTTAAACACTTATAAATAACTTTAAAACATCATTTCAATAGGAGCGTTTTTAATGGTTTTGAATGATATTTTTAAAAAACATTAAATAAATATTTTTAAGGTTAAATAGATGAAAATTTAATATATAATATGCTTTTCAAGTTATATTAAGAGAAACGAGAAAATAGTTTTAAAACTAATTTGAAAAACTTATAAATATTAATTAATGTTCATTTTTTGAGGTTACGTTGTGCACCGGTAGAGCTTTTAATCGTTTTAATAATTTTAATTAACGTATTTACAGTTTTTTGACAGAAAAGTAAGACAAAAATGTATAAAAATGATAAACAGAATCTTCTTTACTTACTAAATAAAACATTTATGAAAAATATTTGATTTTTTTAAGTGCACAAAATAGCCCCATGAAATCCTGGTTTTTCAGTTTTTTCCACTTTTCTCTTAAAATAATGAATAAAAAGTTAGCGCATTACGTATGTATCATCACAACACAATTGACAACAAATATCTAACTCAGTTTATGAAACACATTAAAACTCCAGAAGATCTGGTATAATTTTTCCGAACTTTCAAAATTTTTTAAACAAATTTTCCGTTTTTAGGAATTTTTTTCTCTTAATTGACAAAGAATTAAATAATAATATTTAGTGCTCTCTATAGTCATGTAATCAAACTTTCATTTTACAAAATATCAGATTAAAATAATTCATTTTAATAATTTTTTTCATTAAAAAACTCGCGTGCATAAAATAGCCCCCGGATGCACAAAATAGCCCCAGTTGACGGTACTTGAGTTTGTCTTGTTTTAATAAAATTAATATAATTTTAGAAATACTTTACACGTGTTTATGTTCTTTGGATAAAGCTGAAATATGCATTCAGTTTATTTTTAATACAATTAATGTTTTTTAAAGATAGTATTTAACATTAAAATTTACAAGTAAATATGTAAATAAAAAAGCCGAATAAGACAGAACTTTATGTAGAAACCTAACTTCTATGCTTGGCCATTTCTGGTTAAAAAAATATCAAGCTAAAACAAAAATTGTGCCTTTTTTAAAACATTTACAATATAAAATTTTTTTAATTTCTTATTTTAACTCATAGTAATCATAGTAATACAACACTATCCTACCTAATTTTTTTACACAAAAAAACATTTTTCTAATAAAGTTCAAAAATTTAGAAATTAAAAAGTTACATTATTTTATTATTATTACTTCCTCATAGAGGAAGTATTGTAATACCGAAATTTTTCGAGTTCGATTTTTTGACATATCTTTATGTTATTTGACCTCAGGAGTTCAAAAATGACATTTTTAAAAAAATGTCATTTCGTATGTGTGTGTGTAAACATCACATTTTCATAAATATCTCGAAATCATGAAGAGCTTTTGGGTTGAATTTTTTTTAAATTGCAGATCTCACCTGCGGACATAAAATGAGAGTACTTTGAGATAGATTAATAAAGTTTAACTAAATTTTTTTTGGATTTTTAATTTTGCAAAAAAACGTTTTTTGCCTATAACTTTGAAAAAATGTTAGGACACCTATAAATGTTTTTCCATAATTTTGTAGAGTTTTTTTAGACGCATCTTTTGAGCCCTAATTAAACATTTTTCGTCCATATTAACCGGAGACATTAAACTTTTAAAAATTCAAAATTTTGGAAAATAAGACTTTTTTGAAAATTTTGTTGAAAAATGTAGAAGTAATCTTAAAATTATCGTTACCGACTTGTAGAGCTTCAAAAAATGCTTCGATTGACCTATTTTTGAACCTAATTCGATAATAAATTTCAAAATTATTGGTATTTTAAAAACCAAAAATTGTGGAAAATGACATTTTCTCAACTTTTTTGTTTAAAAATTTTTGTTTAACTATTAAATTATTGTAATTATCTTGTAGGGTATTTAAAAATAAATTGATTGACCCAAAATTCAATCACTTTTACCATATTTATAAAAAGTTATTCATATATTTCAATTATTTTTATCTCCATGAGGAAGTAAAGTGTTCATGAAATGAGCACCAAAATTATAAAAAAAATTATACAACTTGGCAGCTGTTTTTTATTATTATATTATTTATATTAATTTATTTTTATATTTATAAGAAAATACAAATTTTTTATAAATTAAAAGAAATTTAAATTTTAGTCAGTTAAGTAATTTTTAGTTTTATTTAAGTATTTTAACATTAAATACTATTATAAAAATACTTTAAAATGAACAGTACAGATGGTCACTTTAAGCTTTAATTTTTTACCAATTTTTAAGAATTTAAAGTTAAAAATCGGTAATCAAAATTACTTCTAAAATAAGTCAAAAACATGATTCTTATACTGGCACCTTATTATTATGGCACCTGTTTATTACCTTAAAGACTCTAATTTTGAACTAAAATAAAAAATATTCTTTTTTTTTAAGACAACATAAATTTTTTTATAATAAAAAACTGGGTACTTGTTAAGATTCATTAAAAAAATATTAAACCATGTAAAGTATTATTCTGAAATTGTATTATGTTTTTAATAAAACAAGGCAAACTCAAGGATGAGCTCAAGGATTCTTTTACTGATTCTAGAAAGTTATTTAAATTTCTTTACAAGTTTAATTGTTGAAAAAGTAGATAATGTTAGTGACTTAGACAAGAAAGATGTTAATTTATTAATTGCAATTCTTAATTACAAATAAGAAAAATTATTTTATATAATTAAAAAGCAGTATTTTACACAATTTTTTAAAACTGACCTCCTTATCCTTATTTTTAATCACAAAATTTTTTTTCTCTTATTTTTTTTTAATTTAGAAGAGAGAAAAAAACGTGTTCTTAACTTTGCACTTTTATTTTTCTGTATTATATACTGTAAAAATCTGTTAATAAACTGTAACTACTGTAAACTGTAACTACTGTTGAAGCTCTTATAAACAAAGAAAATACACCAATAGCAAGCGTCTCCGCTAGGATTTCTGACCAATAGCGACCGTCATCATCGGTTTTCAGCCAATAGCGACCGTCATCATCGTCTTTCAACCAATCGCGACCGTCACCATGATATTTTCAACCAACAGCGACCAACATCATGAAATTGTAGCCAATAGCGACCGTCATCATCGGATTTTAACCAATCACAACCGTTATCACCGTATTTCAACCACTCGCGACCGTCATCATGTCATTTTCACAACCAATCACGACCGTCACTCTCAAACTCCAGCCAAAAAAAATAGCTGTTTTTCTATTAAGGATTTTATCTAATAAAATACACATATATTTGTTCAACTAAAGTAATTTCTTGTTATTTACTACCCCCGTCCCTATTTTAATTAATTTTAAAATAAAATCGGGAAAACACTAGGGATATAATAATTAGGATCGTAACATATTGTAATTATTTTTGGTGCATCGGCCGTCGTGAATTGGTAAATGCAGGAATAGTTTAGTTTGAATAAATATAGTAATTATTTTTGGTGCATCGGCCGTCGTGAACAAGTAAATACAAGAATCATTTAGTTTGAATAAATATTTAATAAATATTTTTGGTAAATAAACCGTCGTGAATTAGTAAATGCAGAAATAGTTTAGTTTGAATAAATATAGTAATTATTTTTGGTGCATTAATCGTCGTGAATTGGTAATTGCAAGAGTAGTTTAGTTTGAATAAATACTTAATAATTATTTTTGGTAAATAAACCGTCGTGAAATTGGTAAATTCAAGAATCATTTAGTTTGAGTAAATATCTTAATTATTTTTTATGCATTAACCGTCGTGAATTAAAAATTAAAGAGCACTTTTAATTAATTTGGATTAATTAGCCGTCATAAATTGATAAATACGGAAGAAGTTTTTTTTAAAAAATAATCACCCAACTAATTTTTTGTCATAAATTAGTGAATACAAGAAAGAATTTTACGTGAATAAACAAGAATAATAATAATAACAAATTATAATATTTTCATTTTCAAACAAATAATTCATATAAAAATTAAATAAACATAAATAAGCCAATAATAATATCAAATTTTTTGCAAATTTCACAATTCTTACAAATTTTACATTTGGTATAAACAAAAATTAATTCATATAATAACAATAATAAATATTATAAATAATAATAATAAATAAATAATAATTGTAACAAATTTTACTTTTCATTAAAAAATTGATACAGAATTAAATAAACCCTATAATAACTTAAAATTAAACCAGAATAAATAAATAATAAAAAATTAATAAACATTAATAATAATAAAAAATCATAACATTTTTCAATTTCACATATTTAACTAAAAATTTAAATAGAATTAAACAATCCGCATACTTATTAAAAATTAAACAAAAATAAAATAAATAATAATAAATCAATAAACATTAATAATAATAAAAATTCATAACATTTTTCAAATTTATAACATTTTTAACTAAAAATTTAAACAGAATTAAATAATTTACATATTTATTAAAAATTAAACAAAAATAAAAAAAAATAAATAATAATAAATTCATAAACATTAATAATAATAAAAATTCATAACATTTTTCAAAGTTTCACATTTTTTTAACTTAAAAAATTAAACAGAATTAAATAATTTAAATAGTAATTAAAAATTAAGAGAATAAAATAAAATAAATAATAATAAATTAATAAACATTAATAATAATACAAATTTATAACAATTTTCAAATTCTCACATTATTGATACAAAAATTAAATAGAATTGAATAATTTATATACCAATCTAAAACAAACGAAAATAAAAATTTATAAATAATAAAAAATTAATAAACAATAATAATAATAACAATTTATAACACTTTTTCAAAATTTTATTTTGACTTAAAAATTAAACCAATTAAATAAATTATGTACTAATTTGAAAAATTAAACAAAAATTTAAGTTAATAAATAATAATAAATTAGTAAACAATAACAATAATAAAATTTATAACTTTTTTTAAAATTTTTGTTTCGTGACTTATAAATTAAATAAATTAAAACACCAATCTAAAAATTAAACAAAATTAATAAATAATAATAAGTTAATAAACAATAATAATAATAAAATTTATAACATTTTTCAAATTTTCATTTTTTGACTTAAAATTAAAACAGAATTAAAATAATTCATATACTAATCCAAAAATTAAAATAAATAAATAATAATAAAATTAATTAACAATAATAATAATTATAATAATAACAAATTTTTAAAGATTTTTTTTAAATTTTTCATTTCTGACAAAATTTTATTTTTAAACAGAATTAAATAATTCTAATTTAAAATAAATAAATAATAATAAATTATTTAATAATAATAATAATAATAATAATAATAATAATAATAATAATAAAAACAATTTTTAACATTTTCAAAATTTTTCATTTCTAGACTAAAAATTTTTAAACCGAATTAAATAATTCACATACTAATTTAAAATTAAAGTAATAATAAATTAATAAAAATAATAAATAATGAAAAAAAAATAAATAAATAATAATAATTTGCAATATTTTTATAAAATTCTAAATTTTCAATCCAAAATTATATAATTCTGATAATAATTTAAAATAAATAAATTAATAAACAATCCTAAATAAATAAAAATAAATAATAATAATTTGTAATATTTTATAAATTTTGACATTTTTTGTCTAAAAATTGTTTAATTCTGATAATCATTTAAAATTAAATAAAAATAAAATTAATAAATATTAACATTTTGTAACATTTTTATAAATTTTCACCCTTTTTGGTAAATTTTTTTTTATAACAGAATTAATTAATTCATGTAATAATAAAGTATTAAAAACAATAATAATCCAAAAATTTTATAATTTTTTACATTTTAATAATTTCAAATTAAATAAAATAATAAATAAAAATTAAGTAAATTGTTAATAAATAAAAATAACAAATAAAATTAATAATAATAAAAATAATAACAAATAATAATAAAAATCAAATAAATAATAAATTATATGGTTTATTAACAAAAATTTAATAAAATTTCAGCAAAAATATATATAATTATAAATTGTTATTTTATTACTCACACAAATTTGTCACACTTAATTTTATAATATTCACTGCATTATAATATTTACTCTGAGCATATCTGCATAAGTTCAAATTTACATATTTAAACATTCTTATAACTGTCCATATTCCAATTGTCAAACGAAAGTGATATAGATATTTTCATCGAAATAATTTCTATTCACTAAGAACAAAAAGCACACGTGCTACGTAAAGCAAATAGAAATCAATTGCCTGCACCTTATATACATTACTAATAGTCATTTCCCAGAAAATATTCAAATTTTATAAAAACAAATTTTTTTCACTATAAATTTTGTTTCCGAAAACAAGATTATCAAATTAATATTATGACATTTTTTAATTAACAATAATTCTTTTAAAAGTACCGAAAATAATAACAATTTAAAAAATAACATGGCTCTACCAAATAATCAACAAGTCTCATTACGCGATGCTTTAGATACAATACCTATGTTTGATGGAAAAAATTTACCATTGTCAGTTTTTATTGAAAGTTGTTTAGAAGCAAAATCTATGCTTCCTGAAGTTGCACAAGTAGAAACAAATTTAGTTAAATTAATTAGAAGTCGAATTTCGGGTGAAGCAAGAAGAATTATAATAGGAAATAATTTTAATACAATAAAACAATTAACAGAAAGATTAAAACAAATTTACGCGCCAGTAAAATCTGTATGTCAGTTACAAGGAGAGTTAGGAGCAATGTATATGTGGGAACACGAAAATGTAATTTCTTACGGATCAAGAAATTGAAATACGAATTGGAACAGCTGATACTTTTCAAGCGATATTTAATAAAGCGATTTTATTTATTGATTTGCACTTAAAAAAATCAATGACACTTTCCTTCAATAAAGATACTAAAAGAAAATAAATCGATACTTCTTACACACCCAGTATTGTTTGCCCACAATTCGAGGACCAATCTCCATTATTGATTTAAAATATAAATTTTTTTATTTTATTTATAAATTACACTTTAAATTTAGACTCGAAATATTAAATGACAATAAAAATTTTGGAACTTTTGATATTTACATTGGTTGCTATTGAAAAAACAATTGCAGATCGCATATCGCATCGTCATATTTTTCATTAGGGAAAATGATATTGTTCGGAAAAAAAGACTTTAGTAAAAAAAGACTTTAGGAAAATTGAGTTCGGAAAAATGGTTTAGGAAAATAGGTTTAGGAAAAATTAACTATTAGGAAAAGTAGTTGTTAGGAAAATACGTTTAGAATCTAGGATTAGGAAATTCGTCGGGGAACGAATTTTTACGAATTTAGTCCTGATTTCTATGAATTTTCCACGATTAATTTTTTACCGGTGTTTTCGCGCACTGATTTTACACAATAATTTACGTCATTGTCGTTCGTCACATAAAAATTTGTCACAATTGTCAGAAATTTATACAAATACCACAAAATAAAATCAATAATTTATAAGCACAAATAAAATATTTTTAATCAAATATGGGAAAAAGGAAGAAAGAAAAGCGGTTTTGAGGTTAGGCGATCATGAGGTGACAGGTGGGATTTTCAACAATTAAAGAAACTGCTGCCAAGTTGTATATTTTTTATAATTTTGGAACTCATTTTATAAACACTTTGCTTCCTCATAGAGATTATAATAATAGAAATATATGAATAACTTTTTATAAATATGGTAAAAGTGATTAAATCTTGGGTCAATCAATGTATTTTTAATACATTCCACAATTTTTTGGTTTTTAAAATACCAATAATTTCGAAATTTATTATCGAATCAGTTACTTCTACATTTTTTTAACAAAATCTTCAAAAAATACTTATTTTCCAAAATTTTTTATTTTTAAAAGTTTAATATCCCCTGTCAATATGGACGAAAAATGTTCAATTAGGGCTCAAAAGATGCGTCTAAAAAAACTCTACAAAATTATGGAAAAACATTTATAGGTGTCCTAACATTTTTTTAAAGTTATGGGCAAAAAACGTTTTTTTGAAAAATTAAAAATCGAAAAAAAATTTAGTTAAACTTTATTAATCTATCACAAAGTACTCTCATTTTATGTCCGCAGATGAGATCTACAATTTAAAAAAAAATTCAACTCAAAAGCTCTTCATGATTTTGAGATATTTATGAAAAAGTAATGTTTACACACACACACATACGGAATGACATTTTTTGAAAATGTCATTTTTGAACTCCTAAGGTCAAATAACATAAAGATTTTGGGAATTTTCTGTTCAGAAAGGAATGTGAAAGGTGGATTTTTTCGTTGGGCGCCAATTTATAACTGGAGGCCCAGATCTCCAATTATAATTAAGGGGAAAAGGGGAGGAAGGAGAGTAAAATGGAAGACAACAATACTTTAAAATAACAAATGTTCATTAACTTACTTATCCGTTGTCTTATTTTCACCTGGGAATATGGTCACACAATGATAACGGCGAAAACTGTCACAACGAGGTATAAAGAGGTTTTTCCTCAAACAGGGCAAAACAACAAGTGTCGCGTCTACTTGCGAATCCGGCGATTGACACCCTCGAGGCCCTTCGGCCGTTTCCGGGTTCAATCGCCTGATTCGCAGCAGACGCGGGAAGATTTGTAACGCCACGTTACAAGGTATATAAGTATTAACCCTTAAAGCGCACACTTAGGAATCCATCCTTAAACCGCACTGGGTGTGCGACACCCGGGGACTTTAAAGTGTGTTTTTTAAGCTGGAATAGGGTTAATATCTTTTATAAAAGTTATCTTATGTTGCTCAGTATATCTACTATGAAGGAAAATAGGTTTCGTAATGATTTATTTAATCTTAATAATTAATAAAAAAAAATTTTAAACTACTGAAATTAGGGTGATGTGGGGTAATGTGCAACGTTTTTTTTTCGTTGGACGAAAAACATATCAAGTAATAAAATTTTTAAATATTTCAAAATTGAATGACTTAGAGGCATTATAATAGAATATTTTTGCATTATTAGATTATCAGAATTTTAAATTTTTCCTACAAATTTTTTGCTTTTTCAAAAACGTCTGTTTTTGCATTTTCCAAAAAAGTTGGGGTGATGTGCAACGCCAGTGAAATTCAGGTATGTAATGCATAAATATCGATGAAAATCTCTTGAATTATTAATTTTAGGCTTTTTTAATGCAAACTAATCGAAATCTGCCAAAAAAATTTACTAAGGTATAGTTGACCTCTAAAAATGGAGATTTCACAAAAGAAAAAAAAATTTTTTTTGTTTAATTTTTTATTTATTCATGACTGAATAAGGAATATAATTAAAGGAAAATAACTAAGAATTTTTTATTCATCATGTGTATCGCAGTTATGGAACGTAAAAAGTAGTTCCGTCCACCCAAAAAAAAGTGTTGCACATCACCCCAAATATGATATTTTGCAAAAAATGATTTGTACGCAATAAAATGCAATGGAAACACAAAATATAAACAGATATTTAAAAACACTTAAAAACCAATAATAAACAAATTCTTATCTATAAAATAAATTAAAACCCTTCACGAAACGACTAGAAATGTAAAGCGCGAGAAATATTTCCTTCTCGAGAAATATAAGTCAACTTACGTACAGCAAACCTAGCTGCAAGCTGTCTCGTGAGTTTTATATAAAAAACAAGCTACTGAGGACTCAAACCAATGGCAATACTTGGCTCTGTTCAATATCGAACTGTAGATCAGAAATCGGCGGTGTTGCACATCCCCCCATGTTTCACATCACCCCACATCACCCTACCTTAAACCGAAAAAACTCAATAAAGTGCTTTTGTTGTGAATGTCTCCGAAAGTATTTAAATTTCAAAAGCTTTCAATATAGGCAATTTGTTTTTTAACAATTTTAACAATTTCTCAAATTTTCATAGAAATTGAAGAACAAGGAGCAACTTTGATTTTTTAAGCATGGACCTACACAGATTAAAATTAAATGTGCAATTATTATTTAATAAATTTTTAAACAAATTATTATTTTTTTTAATTATAATTTTATTTTTAATGTACATCGGCATTTCAAAAAAGTTTGGTTTGCATGATTAGAAAAAACTGCATCTTTTTAGTATACTATTTTGTAGAGGTGTGCAAAAAGCTCGAATAGCATGATCGAGCTCGAGCCGGGCTCGAGTTTAAGTTACTCAAAAATATTTGAGTGCTCGAAAAATTCAAGTGCTCAAAATTATTTTAGGTTTAATACTGCACATGTCGGATGGAATTTGGTTCAAGTTCGGATTGATTCTGCTCAGCTCTGTTAGAAAAACGAAAAGCTTGAAATACTCGATCGAGCTTTTTGCACAACTCTACTATTTTGTAAATAGTTAGTAATTAACAATAATAATTTGTTTAAATCTTGCATAAATAATAATAATTATGTTTTAAATCTGCATCGGTATTTATGTTATATCCGGTAACTTGCAAAATTAGAGAAAAATACACCTCTCTAGGTACAATATGTAAAAAGTTAGTAATTAACAATAATAATTTGTTTAAACATATAAAAATTTAAAAAATGCACAGTATTCTTACAAATGTATAGCCTATCATTTTCCAAAAAGAAAAATTAAATTCGGTTAAAATTTACAAATTATAGGTGATTTAGAACATTAGTTTGTATGTAGAGTGTAGCCTGAAAATGCGCTTTTTACGGTTGCGACCAAGGACAAAAAATTCAATATCTTCTAAAGTTTCAGACCCTCCATCAATTTTCTTTTAAAAATACTCATGAAATAAGTGGGAATCGAATCATTGTTATTAAAAGCAAAACAAAAATTTTTCAAAAAATTGTTCATTTCAAAATTCTTACGAAATATTTTTCTGAATTGTAAGTAAACAATAAGCATTTTCTGAAAATTTCATTTATTTTTCTTTGAGACATATCATTTTCAAAATTAAAAAAAAATTTAAAAACCTCGTAAATCCAAAATTTTTTGAAATTTTTTGAAATCGATTTTGGGGTTTTTACTGGCATGTATTCCACTTCAAAATTTTGAAGATTCAACAAAATCGAAGAACTAGGGCACAACTTTGATTTTTTAGGTATATACCTACCCTATAGTAAAAAGCTAGAATATGGGTGTCGCACACCCAGGGTGCGCTTTAAGGGTTAATTATGCTCAAGACATTCAAACAGAAGTCTGGATCCGTCTTAAATGAAGCCACTACTTCTGACTTTAAACTATATTAGAACGTAAACCCAAGTAAAAACTCAAAAGATCACTAAGCTTTGTTGAGGGTTTCTTTATTGAAAAGTACAATCGTAAAATTCTATTTCTGAGTGTTAACCATCGAGAATAGTTAAGATTACTAGGATTGCGACCGATAAGATGAGGTGAACAAGTATTATACACAACTTTCCAAGAGATTTCCAGAAAATACTGCTTAAGAGTGCTTCAAATATGAAGGCAGTAAAAAAAAGAAGAAAAAGCATTAGAAAAATAAGTTAAGAGGAAAGTGGTTAAAAATCAAGTATTTCCCCACTATTAGAATAGGATTTTAAAAAGAATTATTTTTCAGCCCACCCTAATAAATATCAGTACTTTTAGAGAAAATTTTTATTTCATTTTAACATACAGAAAAAAACATTCTTTCACATAATATTAATAATGACAATGATCAGACCCTTATAAACCATCCCAGGCCAATAAAACCAATTAATTCATTTATTTAGGTACATAAAAAATTTATGACATCCTAGTCGCCTCATAATTGTGCAAAAATATTTATTTACAATTTCGAAATTTGCAATAATGGTTTGCACTCTCTTAAAAACAACCCCAAACTTTTATTATAATCTTGATCAGTTACCCGAGAATCCCTCGAGTTATTATTCGAGTTCTAAACGAATTTATTGTTATACATTCAAATTCAAAAAAGCATGTTTTGTCGCACGGGAGGGTTAAGGGATTCTCCCGACGGGGCCCAAGGGCAGAGCCCCGGATAGGGGGTTCGGAAACTGGAGTCCCCCGACTGCAAAAAACCGACTTGAAAGATTAATTTTTAAATACAATCTAAAGATAAACAATTTATTTGAGTATTAATGTTGAAAATACTTTAGTGTGGACTACAAAGGAGAATGGTATAGGCAACGATAAGTTGCAATGCAAGTTTTTTCATAAAAGCTTTCCTTATTAACATGTGAACACGTAACTTTGTTGCCAGAAGGCGCCTTGGTCACCGAAAGTGGGGGGGCTGTCAAAGATGCAAATTTTTTATGAAAAAAATTATGAGGTGCAAGTCTGAATTTTTGTATGATAATAGATATTGTCTGTACACATCACGAAAAAATAATTTCCAGAAGTCTAAGTGACTTTTCCAGAAGTCGATAAAGTCGCAAAAAATTGATATGATTGCAATGATAATGTGCATTATTCTGGCAGCTTAATTTTCTGATTGTCAATATTATATTATAATATCAGCAGTACTTATAGTTAATCGGAAAATGATAATAGCAGTTAAAATAAGGGCATAGTTTCAAAATCTTTGCTCTTGGTTTTTTGGGGTCGCTGATTTCGCATCTGAAGTAAAACATTCAAAATAGAGAACGAGAATTTTAAAAACAGTTGGATTTGTAAGATACTTGGTATTTGGCGGTTTTTAGGGTCCCTGATTACGAATCTGATTACGAATAAGATATCAGACTTCAAAGAATAAAAGCAGCGGACCAGATATGAATTTGAAACCTTTTTCTTAAAAGTTATAGTTGCACTCAATAGGCAAGTGTATTTCCGCTAAGAGAAATAGAATACTTTTTAATTAATAATTTTCGTTTGTTTTATAGAAAGCTGAAACTAGCAGTCGTACTTAGCACCAATCTTTAGGTGTCAACCACTAATTAATGAAATTAATAAATAAAAACTTACTGAATTTGATATTGAGTGGTCATTGATTCTCAAATAACATTTCTCGATGATTTTTTGAATCATTATGTATTAGGTACTAAATTTGATGGAGAAGCATATTAGTAGTTGACGCCAAAAGATAAGTGCTGAGTACGACTGCTAGCTTCATCCTACTTTGTTTTATACAAGAAAGCAATTACTTTTTGATATTTGTGGAACAGATGGAGCTTTGTCAAATTTCCAAAGAAATTACACTATTTTCATTTATATTGCATAAATAGGAAGCGAGATATCCTGTTGTAAACATAGACAAATAATGATATTTTTTGAATTTCTTACTCTGACTTTGACTCCTGGCAAAAGTTTGAAAAGTTGATGAAAAAAATTGTTACTTTCACAGACTAACGCCTACCAATGCACCATGCCAACACAGGCAGCTATTAACTGGGGTTCGAGTCCTCACAGATGCACAGTGCAGTCGTTCACGCAGCTTATTTTTTCAGATCAAAAATTAAATTCAAAAATATAATTATTTACCGACAACCATATCGGAATAATTATCTTAAGAATAACATCTGACTCTAAACCAAAGAGTTCAATTGACGTCTAATAGATGTCACTAATTGCTGATATAGTCGAAATCTTCCTTAAATAAATTCTTAATCAGCAAATAATTTCCTACATTAACTATACAGCTCTTCGACTAGTGTATGGGCTTGATCTGAGATTATAAGAAACGTGAACGTCCAGGCTGTGTTGGCATGGTGCATTGGTAGGCGTTAGTCCCGCGAAAAGCAGCTATTAACTGGGGTTCGAGTCCTCACAGATGTGTAGTGCAGTCGTTCACGCAGCTTATTTTTTCAGATCAAAAATTAAATTCAAAAATATAATTATTTACCGACAACCATATCGGAATAATTATCTTAAGAATAACACCTGACTCTAAATCAAAGAGTTCAATTGACGTCTAATAGATGTCACTAATTGCTGATATAGTCGAAATCTTCCTTAATTAATCTTTTTTTTCTAAACACTCGTCATTAAATTCCTAATAGATCGCTCGAGGCAAATTTTCTAAAAAAAGTTTCAATTTTTTTTATTTATTTATAAACATTGAAAAAAAAACACTTTTTTCATAAAAGTAGTGCTCGTTTGTGATATAATATGTGCATTCATCGCTTATAGAAATAAATTAATATAAAATCATCAAAGAAATATTATCCAATTGAGAGAATAGAAAAAAAAAATTTTGTATTTGTTATAAACAATTTAGAGACTAAAAACTTGATTTTTTGAAATTTACTATATTTTATAGTTTAAAAGTTATATTTATAGAACAATAGAATATTTTATGATACCTGTAATTAAGATATTTAAAAAAAATTTGTTAATTAATTTAATAATTGATTAAACATTTTTAATAAACAAATAAATAACAGAAATGTTTCTTATAGCAAATTTTTTATTTTTCATGCAGTTGACTAGTAAAACCTTTTATTCTTTCAACATATTCCATTATAATGTTTAAACAATGAAATAACACCGTTGAATTATTTAAACCTTTTTAATTAACAAATACCTGATATTGTTAATTTTTACAAGGAAGTAATCTTTTTTTACACAAAATAATTTTAATATAACCAACTTATATTTAAAAATAGTAGAATAAAAATATAACAATTCAATAATCGATTATTTAAACAATCTTGATTACCAAAGGTTAAAAATTGTTAATTTCAATATTTCAACTTTTTAAGAAAAGTACGTTTTTTATAATTGTAAGAAAATGAAACGGCCTTATAATTTAATGTCATATCTATTTTATTTAAACTTATGCATTAGGTAATTGCTTAAAAACTTTATTTTTTTTATTCATTTGATAAAACTATAATTAACAAATGCGTCATCAGCGACCCCAAAAACCCTGGAGTAACAAACTTTCAAGCGAATCCAAGCAATTCTTAATTTTTACATCTGCCATCTTGGTTTCGCCATTTTAAATTTTTGAAAAAAAACAATCCAAAAACACACCTTTTTGGTGTCTTCAACCCCATTTTTTGACAAAACTTTAAATTTTTGTTATTTTATGGATATGGGTCTTGTAGTGCACATTACAAGCTTTAATTTAAGACGTTGTTGAAGTCTCTAGCACGTCAGGTTAAAGAGAAAAAAAATGTTGAAAATCCTCAAAAAAGCGTTTTTGGGGTCTTTACCCCCACTTTTCTCAAAATTCTGACGTGGCGTGATGGGCAATTTTGGAAGTCGGGATCGTGTTCAGCGTCCAAAAATACATCGGAAACCATTCCGATATCTCATAAAAAAAGTAAGTCTTTTTTTGTTGACCTGTGTAATGTATCATATAAAATAAACAATTAACCATTACAAAACTAGTAATGTAAAAACTTGAATAACTAGAACAAATGTTAATAGATTTTTATTGAACTTGGTAAAAAGAAGTTTTTAAGGTTGCTGAATAAGAATCTAAAATCGAATTTTTAAATTTAAAAATGGTGGATCCAATATGGCTGATGAACCTAAATCTAATAGTTTTAAAAATTGATCAAAGGACCCCGCACAGAATACATTGAAAAAAAGTTTCGGTCAAATTTGTTTAAACTCTAGTTTTTTAGCTAATAATCTCCTGAACAAAAAATGCTAATGACAAAATTCACAAAAATCAATAGTATTTTAGTTACATGCTGATGAGCCTTAAAAAATAGGTCAAAAAAAGCAAAGCTTGCTGAAGGCTTGGTAAGGCTTGGTAATGGCTCCAAGCTCGATTATGGATCAAGACTTGATTGTGGCTCAATACTTGGTTATGGCTCAAGGCTTGATCATAGCTAAAAGCTTGGTTATGGATCAAGGCTTGATAATGGCTCAAGGCTTGATTATGGCTCACGGCTTGATTATGGCTCAAGGCCATAATAAAAAATTGCAAAGCTTGCTCAAGGCTTGGTAATGGCTCAAGGCTCGATTATGGCTCAGACGCTTGATTGAGGCTTAAGGCTTGATTATAGCTCAAGGCCATAATAAAAAATAGCAAAGGTTGCTCAAGGCTTGGGAAGGCTTGGTAATGACTCAAGGCTTGATTATGGCTCAAGGCTTGGTTATGGCTCAAGGCATGATCATAGCTAAAAGCTTGATTATGCAAGCAAGGCTTGGTTATGACTCAAGGCTTGATCACGACTCGACGCTCGATTATGGATCAACTCTTGATCATAGCTAAAAGCTTGATTATGGATCCTGGCTTGATTTCATGACTCAAAGCTTGATTATGGATCAAGGCTTGATTTCATGACTTAAAGCTTGATTATGGATCAAGGCTTGACCATATCTAAAAGCTTTATTATGGAATAAGGCTTGATTATGGCTCAAGGCTTGATCATACCTAAATGCTTGATTATGGATCAAGAATGGATAATGGCTCAAGGCTCGATTATGGCTTAAAGCTTGATTATGGCTCAAGGCTTGGTTCCCGTACAGCAAATAGATATCTCTGGGACATATCGAAAAAATTATGGAAAAACCCAACAGATATGCAGAGAATATCTTATTCATCCCTGGGATGTCCCTGGGATATTAAAAGTTCCCTCATCTAAAAAGTAACACAACCCAAGTGTCATACGCCGATTTTTTTGAAACTTGGTTTTACTACTGAAACATCGAAAAATATTTGACACGTGCTTCTTTATATCGGCCTGTTTTGAGTTTTAAGGGTAGAAAACGGCAGGGTTTCAATTCCACCTATTCCAACTATACAAAAACCGATTCTACATGACCAATAATACACAAGCTCAATTATACACAAAGCTTAACTCAGCAATGACCGATTCTACAAAACATAACTGTACTATTGTAGACAAATAATTAAAAAACAAAATTCATAAGACCGACCCTACAAACTATAATTGTACATCGAATTTAAATATTAAAAACTTAAATCATCCACAGACCGACTCTACAAGGACCGACCCTACATAAAAAAATAAATTATGTTTTCCAATTTTTAATTAACCACAGACCGACTCTACAAAGACCGACCCTACATAAAAAAATTAATTAATTTTTCCAATTTGTAATTAACCACAGACCGACTCTACAAGGACAGACCCTACATAAAAAAATTAATTAATTTCTCCAATTTGTAATTAACCACAGACCGACTCTACATAAAACAAATGAATTAATTTTTCCAATTTTAAATTAACCACAGACCGACACTACAAAGACCGACCCTACATAAAAAAATTAATTAATTTTTCCAATTTGTAATTAACCACAGACCAACTCTACAAGGACCGACCCTACATAAAAAAATAAATTATTTTTTCCAATTTGTATTTAACCACAGACCGACTCTACAAGGACCGACCCTACATAAAAAAATATATTATTTTTTCCAATTTTTAATTAACCACAGACCGACTCTACAAAGACCGACCCTACATAAAAAATTAATTATTTTTTCGAATTTGTAATTAACCACAGACCGACTTTACAAAGACCGACCCTACTTAAAAAAAATTAATTAATTTTTCCAAATTTGAATTAACCACAGACCGACTCTACAAAGACCAACCCTACATAAAAAAATGAATTAATTTTTCCAATTTGTAATTAACCACAGACCGATTCTACATAAAAAATGAATTAATTTTTCCAATTTGTAATTAACCACAGACTGATTCTACAAAGACCGACCCTACATAAAAAAATAAATTATTTTTTCCAAAATGTAATTAACCACAGACCGACTCTACAAAGACCGACCCTACATAAAAAAATTAATTAATTTTTCCAATTTGTAATTAACCACAGACCGACTCTACAAAGACCGACCCTACATAAAAAAATTAATTAATTTTTCCAAATTTGAATTAACCACAGACCGACTCTACAAGGACCGACCCTACATAAAAAAATTAATTAATTTTTCCAATTTGTAATTAACCACAGACCGACTTTACAAAGACCGACCCTACATAAAAAAAATTAATTAATTTTTCCATATTTGAATTAACCACAGACCGACTCTACAAAGACCAACCCTACATAAAAAAATGAATTAATTTTTCCAATTTGTAATTAACCACAGACCGACTCTACATAAAAAATGAATTAATTTTTCCAATTTGTAATTAACCACAGACCGACTCTACAAAGACCGACCCTACATAAAAAAAATTAATTAATTTTTCCAAATTTGAATTAACCACAGACCGACTCTACAAAGACCGACCCTACATAAAAAAATTAATTAATTTTTCCAATTTGTAATTAACCACAGACCGACTTTACAAAGACCGACCCTACATAAAAAAAATTAATTAATTTTTCCAAATTTGAATTAACCACAGACCGACTCTACAAAGACCAACCCTACATAAAAAAATGAATTAATTTTTCCAATTTGTAATTAACCACAGACCGACTCTACATAAAAAATGAATTAATTTTTCCAATTTGTAATTAACCACAGACCGACTCTACAAAGACCGACCCTACATAAAAAAAATTAATTAATTTTTCCAAATTTGAATTAACCACAGACCGACTCTACAAGGACCGACCCTACATAAAAAAATTAATTAATTTTTCCAATTTGTAATTAACCACAGACCGACTTTACAAAGACCGACCCTACATAAAAAAAATTAATTAATTTTTCCAAATTTGAATTAACCACAGACCGACTCTACAAAGACCAACCCTACATAAAAAAATGAATTAATTTTTCCAATTTGTAATTAACCACAGACCGACTCTACATAAAAAATGAATTAATTTTTCCAATTTGTAATTACCCACAGACCGATTCTACAAAGACCGACCCTACATAAAAAAATAAATTATTTTTTCCAAAATGTAATTAACCACAGACCGACTCTACAAAGACCGACCGTACATAAAAAAATTAATTAATTTTTCCAAATTTGAATTAACCACAGACCAATTCTACAAAAACCGACCCTACATAAAAAAAAGCAATTAATTTTTCCAAATTTGAATTAACCACAGACCGACTCTACAAAGACCGACCCTACATAAAAACAATAAATTAATTTTTCCAATTTTTAACTAACCACAAACCGACCCTACATAAAAAAATAAAATAATTTTCGCTGATTTTGAATCACCCACAGTCCGACCCTACATAATAACAACACATTATTTTCGCCAATTTTTAATCACGCACAGATCAACTCTACACTGGCCGACCCTTCATAAAATCAACAAATTAATTTTCTTAAATTTCAATCTTTTACAGACTGACTTTACATAAATTCAACAAATTAAGTATCACCGATTCTTCACCACCCGACTGTACATAATAAAAATAAATAGATTTTTTTAAGTTAAATTATCCTCAGATCGTTTCTACTTGAAATTAAATTAAACAATATTTTGTCTGTTGATTGTTGTAATTGAGAATTATATTTTGATTTAGTTTTAATGATAATAGTTCTAAATAAATTGCGAATAAAATTCTGCATTGAAATCCAAATAATTAACTATTTATTTTATAAAATTAGTGAACACAATTAAACATTTATAATAAATAAATTTGAACTTTCGTTTTAAATATAATGTGTTTTTCAAACTTGAATATTGAAATAAACAGTTGGCGTGGATTTATTTAATTTGTCGTGTAATTTTCAAGTTGTTCTAGGTTAAATTTTTGATTTTTTAAATTCACTGTTTCTTCTTTTTTGAGGATGCATTTTGGTTCGTTAAACTTCCACTTTTTTTATTTGGCCGTCCTCTTTTCGCTCTTAAAGTCGGTAAGGCGACATTATCTATCTCAGGCGTAGATAATTCTATAAATTTAAAACTTTAAATATCTTTTTAGTTATTATTATAAATTTTTAATTGTTTAGGGTTTATTGGTCTGATTGTGCTATTGATTAATTTATACTGTTATTATATTACTATTCGATTATTATATTTATGTTTTTAATTATGTATCCTTTTTTTATAACAATACTTTTTCATATAAAATATTTTTAAGATGGAAGTAAGAGAATTTTAACAATAATGATAATTGTTATAAGATAATTATTTTTTTGTCTTACCAGTTATTTCTAACAAATCACTTAATTGATTCCTGTGCTGACGAGTTACAACCGTTTTTACAAATTCTTCCAATTGCATGCTGTATTTTAATAAAACATTTTAATTATCTTCTACCTTTTTTATAATTTTTTTATGTGAAATTGTAAGTGGAAATTTTTTCTTAGAAAATGAAAGTTGAAATATTCTGAGATAAAGGGACAATATTTTGCGTGAAATTCAAAGTGTATATTTTTTCATTGAAAGTGAAAATATTTTCGGTGAAAATCGGTTAATTTGAAAGTAAAAAGTTTTTTATTAAAAGTGAAAATTCGTGGCTTGAAATTCTATTTAAAAAGATTTTTCTTAGAAAATTAAAATATTTTGGGTGAAATTTTTTTAATTGACAGTAAAAATAAAAATTTTCGTGTGAAACGTAAAAATTATTTTGATGAAATGGGAATTTTTTTTTTTGAAAGTGGAAGTTTCGTGAACGCACCCCAGCTTTTGTATTTTTTAAAACATTGTATCAATTAAAATAATTAATAAAGTTTCCACGTTTCTTACTTTCCACTAATTAATTCTTTCTGACAATGAAGGATGTGGGCTTCATTGGCAATAAATGATTTTGACACTCTGCGTCGAATAGAATATCCCTTTAAGACTCTATGGTATTGCATATCTTCCGAAATTATATAGGAAGCCATTTTTTCTAAAGTTATTGTTATTTTATTTTTAAGATTTTAATTAATTTTTAATTGCCTCCTAACTCTTCAAAGGCATTTTTATGGAAACTTTCAACCGCGTTGTTCGTTCTTTGGCTATGATTACATACGCAAAGCACCGATGCTAGTGGAAGCCACTGTCTTTTTACGTATTCCAGAAAAGTCCCAATTTGTTTAAATTGTTTTATTTCCTCTTGTCCAATTGTTTCTATCAACTCGATTCCTTCCGCAAAACGACTATCAGGTGCTAAAGCTAAGTTCATTACCATCCACAAGATAGTTCTTGGAGCTTTCAAACGAATCAGACCTAATTTTTTCCACCATCTTAACAATGCCTAATGGAAAGTTAATTAAGTTTAATGTAACTGAATAATACTGTTAAAATTGATTTCATATTTTTTCAGTTACTAATTAATGACTATTTTAATTTCGAAACTGTTGATATACAGATAATAATTATAACCTGACAAAAATGAAACCAGCATGCTTTTACTAGAATATCCCTTGAAATGCTATTAGTTACAGATTTTTGAATGGCTGTTTCAAAATCTGACATGATTTCCGTTAAATTGTTTTTTAAATTAGGTGCTAATTTTAGGATTGTTTCCCAAACTGCAGTATATAACTGCAAGGTCTTCCGAGTCATCAAAACCCATAGTGCACAAAAGTTCTAAAACATTTGAAAAGAACATTATGGAAAAGAAAAATTAAGTTATAGGTTATGTATTATTAGCCACATAGCACAACATTTTTTAGCAATTTTTCAGCAAGTTTGCAATGGGAAATTTGGAAATTTGCACTATCAATCTTTTAGCGAGTAGCAAAAAGTTTGCAAAGCACACTAACTATAAGTTTTAGCAGGAAACTTGCAGATAATTTTGTATCAAACTTGAGCAAAATTTGCTGCAAACTTTCTAAAATATCTAAAAAATGTCAAAAAAGTTTTTTTTTAATTATATGTATTTTGATAGTTGGTTTTACTTAGCCAAGCAAGTGTTTTGTAAATTAGCTCCGTAAACTTGCAATTATAAACGGACCTTTTTGCTATTTGCCGCAAATTTGCTACAAAGTTGCATTAAAAAATTCCTGAAAAATGTGCTAAGTGTCCCTTAAGTCTATGAACATATACATACATTATGTATTTATATGTTCATACTTGTTACAATTTTCTTAGATGTAGAAAATATACTTACTGAATTCCGATTTTGAATATGAATTGTATATAGTTGATAAATTGACAATTGTCGCAGTGAAACCTAAATAAATTATTACAATGTATAAAAAATAAATAAAATAAGTATAATAATAGATTTACAAGTATAAAATTTGTCTTGAATGATAAATTTTTTTTACCGAAAATGTAGCATCAATATCAACTTTATTTGTTTCATCAGAATTCAATAATGAAATCATTAAATCGGAAGCAAATACAGCAGCTGCTGACCCATCATTTGCTTCAACAATTCCCCAAAATAATTTTTTGGTTGGTTCAAATTTATGCTCCAAAACTTCTTTAAAATCTACCAAATATTTTGGTACAGCAGGCAATTCATTTTTACGTCTACGAAACATTGATGACCTTAAGGAGTTGAAATTTAAAGATGATCCGACATCTGGTGGGTGTCTATATATATATTATACAATATGTATAAAAATTAATGCTTTTTAATTAATAAATTTAATTAATTTAATTTTAATTTATTTAGTTAATAATTTCTTAAAAATTGTTTTATTTCAATTTCTTTTTTTAATTGTTTTAAAAGTTATTTAATTATAATTACCTAATTTATTTATTTTAAAAATTATTTTATTTTAATTAATCTGTTTATTTAATTATTTTAAAAATTATTTTATTTTAATTAATTTGTTTATTTAATTATTTTAAAAATTATTTTATTTTAATTTATTTTTTAATTTAATTGTTTTAAAGATTATTTTATTTTAATTTATTAAATTATTTAAAAAAACTTTAATTTATTATTCAATCAATTTTAATAATCCGTTTTTAAAATACTCTTTTGAGTATTTACTTACTCATTTACTCATTTTTTGTGCCTTTTTATGGTAATGGTAACCAGCGTAAAAATATTTTGAAGAATTTTTCCGCTCACCCTCTTCCTTCTCCATTTGCCTTTTATTATTAATAATAATATAAAAATTTAAGTGATTGAACAAGAAATTATTTTTTAAATTTGCGTAAACATGTTTACTTTTTATTGTCTATTAAAAGTTTAAAAAAAATTGTAAGTCATACTATCACGTAATATATTATTATTTACCTTGTTGTTGAAAACGCTAATTGGAATTTAAATTCTTCTTTTACGTTTGAAATATGTATATTATTAAAAGAAATAGTAGTGATAATGTAACAAACGGAAATAAACAATGTGAAATAAGGCTTGTCACACCGCCTTTTGTTTAACCCTTCATATTTTGCAATTACATTTAAATAGAAATTGTCGAAATATCAGGACATTGTTTTTTGTTTCAACTCTCTCATTTTGCAATTATATTTTAATTTATTTAAATAGAAGTTTTTTAAATATTCAGGCGGTGAAAGTACAAAAAAAGTTTGGAACTCAATAAAAGAGAAATTGGAAAGATTGGTTGGGGAGCGCGAAGGATGTTATAAATATTTTGCAAATGGATTTTTCTATCATAAAATGAAAAAAGAAGCAGAAAGCAATACAAATGATACTGTTTACCGATGTTCTACGAGATCTAGTAGTTCTTGTAAGGCATTTGCAATCGAGAGTGAAAAATAAAAAAAGTGACATTTTTAGGAAATCATATTGATCCTCCATCCGTTCACGGTGCAAGTATATGCCGCTTAAAAGAAAGAATGAATAATTAAAACATTAAGTAAAATAATTATATTAAATACAAAATTTAATAATTATTAAAATTGAAGGTTATATATCAATTTTAATCCTACTATTTTTAATATACTTCATTTATAGCTTCTTTCAACAAAACCAAATTTTTCACATCTTTACACAGTTAGTGTGAAAAAAACTGAAAATAATTCAGAGCCGGTAAATTATTTTTAAAATCAATATTCGAATGCTTTTCCTATTGTTAATTATTGAGGTCTTATAACCTGTAAATTTTATTTCTCTGTGCTCTTTTAGCTCATGAAATATCAGGAAGCTCGAATACATGCTCAGAACAAGTAGACGAAAATTTGCTTTGTTCTCAATTAGGTATAAAATTAAATTGATATAAAGCTAGAAAAATAAAACCTTTTAGATTATATAAATATTAATCAAATTAAAAATACATATTTCTAACATAATTAATGATTTACAGATTTCAATGAGCTATTCTTATTAGGTGAGAATAATGTGAAATAAATATTTTTCTTTTTACAAATATAATACTATTTTGTTTATATTTGTAAATTCAAAACTATATATATTTATAGGCTTGGATGAATTAGGTGATAACAATGAAGGGTCAACAATTGCAATAAAAAATATCCCGTCAGGTATTCAGTAAATGTTCATAAAAGAAATATTTTCCAAATTTTTTATGATTTTAAATAACTTGATGAATAAGTAATTAAAAATAAATAAACAACTTTAAAAATAAATACATGTTTACATAGATGATGTAGTGCAGGACGGTAAAAAAATAATGGATACAAACTGTTTGGCAGGTATAACCTTTAATGATTTTTCTGAAACGAATTGATGTTAATACAAAATATGGTTTTTTAAAAATTTATTTCCTAAGAAAAGAAATTTTATTTATTTTCTATTTACTTTATTTATTAGTTACAAAATAAATTTTTTAAAAATTTTCGTTTAACTTTTGTTCTAATTAATTCAAATTTTTAATAACTCAAATTTGTTTTATTATAACATTATTACAAAAAAAAATTTTAATTAATTTATTTTTCACTATTTTATAGGATGTGACATTTTTTATTTTTAAATATTTTCGACGAATGCAATTAAAATTATGTTTTGTTTAATTATTGTTAGAAATAGAAAGAATTTAAAATTGAATTTAATATATTTTTCTTTTAAGTATAGTTGGAATAGGTGGAATTAAAAACCTGCCGTAGAAAACACCCTTTTAATTTTTAAGGGATTAAATTATTATCTTAGAGAATACTCTTTAGATTTCAATGAAACTTGTTACTCGGGGGTTTTCGGGGTCGCTGATTACGAAAATGAAGTTAGATTTTTAAAATGGCGGATCCAATTTGGCGGCCATTAAAGATAAAAATCAATCAGATTTGCTTAAAAATCACCACTTAGGGGTTTTCTAGGTCACTGATTACTATTTTGATGTCACTTACTTTATTGTTTAATTACTGACAAAAGTTGAAGTTTATCCTATCTATTTTTTTGGTTGAAATTATACTGCACAAGTTTGCTAGTTTGCTATTCTCATCGATTAAAGAATTTTGTCTTTGGTCAGTGTTTAGAAAAATCTCTATATGTTTAAAATGTTCACGATTATTACAAACAGTTTTGATAGACTAGAATATAAGATTGAATCATTCAGCACAAATAATGAAAAATCTCCTGCAAAGTATCAAAATTTAATTGAGAAATCCATAAATACAAAAATAGCAATAATTGATCTGTATGATATTTAATGCTACAATAATAGAAGTGTGTATCCCGCTACAATCATTTCTGATTCTAAAATTGATATTAATTGAGAATGTTTTAAAATTGATGTAATAAATTAAAAATTGTCGTAGATATTAAATAATAAATTCTGTAGAATTTTAGCGTTTAGGTAAGGCTGACATGGGCGAATTTCCCTTTTTTACGGTTAGGGAAATACTCATCAAATTTGTTTACAAAAAGATGCTGTGAAATTCTTAAAAGGGCAGATTAAAATTTTTGTACTTAAGGGTGTCCAGTTGACCCGCGAGAATTTAGGAAAAATTAAAATTAACCCTTATGGGGAACTGCATGGGGAACCAACGCAACCTTCAATGCTGCGGTATCGTCGTTGAGCGGGGGGGTTGGCACGTGGCAGTAAGGCGGACGATGGGGGCCTTTGAGCTGACATCGTGGTTAGGAGAGAATTGGAAGGCAGGCGGTGGGGGACCCAGGGCGGCTGGAGAATAGCTTCCTTCCTTCCTTCTCCTTCTGGCTGCTGGTCGAGGCTCGTAGTATGGAAAGATGGGAAATGGGTTTAAGAAGAAAAATTAAGCAGACTTGCGTGAAATTCAAGTTAGCTTTTATTAATCTTAGTTCGAACCGGTACCTCCCCCTCCAGACAATGAGAAGTCGGATACGGTTGTCGAAGGACATTATTCGGTGATCCGCTTATATCTATTCGCTGAGCGAATTCATATTCGCACGAATCGTTTACGCGTACCACACAGCACTTCATGTAATTAGATATTAAAATATGCGTTGGTTTACCGGTAAGTGACCACCTTCAGTGAAAATACCGTAAGGTCGCTCATTTTTCCGGATCGATCAAAAAATTAAAAGTGAGGAAAAATCCCTCACGTCAAACCACAGAGTTGATCGATTCAGAAAGATAGAGCGGATTACCCGAGAATATTTAGGGCAACTCCTTTTTACTTATTCCACTCTCACGGTAACTGATTAATTTATTTAACTGTAAGGGAAAGAGAGGTAAGTCGGTAGAGGCCAAATCAAAAAGAACTTAACTTATTTAGTCGTTAAGTTCGAACGTAACAAAAATTGGAACGGATGTTTGTAGAGTAGATATACTTGAAGATAAACTAATGGGTGGACAGCAGAGCCTCGAGTTGCCCTTTTTTGCTAGTTTCCCTGTTGGTCGGACGAAGTCTGCTGTTTAGGGGAAGCTCGTTTAGGGCAATCACGGGTTTACCGAATGTGAAGTCCCACCCAAGGGAAGTTGATTTCGAAAACTGCCTGATGTATGTCTTGAGAATCCAGGGATGAGATCATTGTATGCTGGCGGTGAAGTTCTCTCAGCTGCAGGTGGACGGTATCCAGGAGGCTGAGTTCCGGACGGGCCTGGTGTCGGTTCTTCCGTTCACCGCGACATTGTAGAATGAGAAGAGGGGTATTTACAAATCCCGCAAAATCGGATTGATCTAGAAGACAATTTGAAATTGAGGTATTATTAGGAGGTGTTCGTTCAACAGGCATTATTTTTTACCTTTGAAACGAAAAACGAAAAATTGTTAAAAGGAGGGCGCCACCAGATTTTATTGGTCTGGCCCATTGGAGGTTTAAAAGAAGAAAAGATCCACAGGGTGGAGAAAAGAAATTTTTTTTCTTCATACCTCGGTCGAAAGTACGTACTTCCCTCTGCGATTTCGCAGCAGAAAGTCAAACATTTGTGCTTTGGTTGATTTTCATACCCAACCTCTATTACAGCGGGAGTAAAAGAATTCTCTGTCAGTAAAAACACCACTGTCGGTAAATAAGAAAATTTCGAGTCAGTGACAATTTAACGAGTAATTGTTATCGCAATATAATAAATGAGATAATTATTTTCAAAACTTATTTTAATAAACATTAAAAACAAAAATAAAATAATTAAAAAATTTTTAATTTCTTTTTGAATACGTGCCAAAATGTTATAATAAAATTTTAATAATTTGAAGAAATAATGAAATTGTGTTCATGAGAACGTTTAGAATTTTAGAAGCATAGAATTAATTTTGTACCAACAGAAAAATTCTTTTAAAAATATAATATTAATTTATCTTTTACATTTTTTTCGTGCCTGCCCCCGACCAGAAGCACTCGCTTCGCTCGTGCATCAAATGTCGGGGCAGGCGAATATTGTTTGCAAGAGAGAGACAGAGAAAAAACCAGAGCTTCACGAGTGTCCGCTAGAGGCGTTGAAGCGGGGCCGAAAGTAAATAAAGATGGCCGGCTGTCAAGTGAAACACAGTTGCAATTTTCTTAAAACATAAATTAACGAGCGTACTTTCGACCGGATATAAAGAAAAATAGTATACATTACACGGGCAGAAATTTCGAAGCCCTTCACTGTGCGATGATGCTCTCGGCTTCGCCTCGGGCATCATTTCGCGCAGTGCCGGAATTCGAACTTTCTGCCCTTATAATGTAATGTACTATTAACAATGTACACCACAGGGGGTGGTTGGAATTTTTATTTCGAGCTAAGTCCCACATGGGAGGGTGCCTTAGAATTTTGTACGTACCACAGGGGGTAGTTGGCATTTTATTTTAAGCTAAGTCCCACAGGAGGGGGTGACTTAAAAATTTTTTTCACAGGGGGAAAAAATATTTTTTTAAAAGAATAATTAGAAGTTACAGGAGGCGGTTTTGAAAAAGGAAAAATTATTTTCCTTACTGGAGAGCATTTGAGAGAAGAAAAATTAATTTCTTTAAAGAAGAGCATTTAAGACAAGCAGGGTAGGTAAAAGTAACTTTTTTAATTCGTGCCCCACGTTGGGCGCCATTTTGGCATGGGCGAATTTCCCTTTTTTACGGTTAGGGAAATTCTCGTAAAATTTGTTCACAGAAAGATGCTGTGAAACTCTTAAAAGGGCAGATTCAAGTTTTTGTACTTAAGGGTGTCCGGTTGACCCGCGAGAATTTAAAAAAATTAAAATTAACCCTTATGGGGAACTGCATAACTGTTAGTAGGTATTGACAATTGATGATAGAATATAACTGCAAGATATTTATGGAACTTTCATTCATGTCAAATTCATAATTATTAATTCAGCACTTTTTTTAAATTACTAACGAAATTTAACTACCATTCCACTATCATTAATTTTGATAATCTGACTTCATTTTCGTAATCAGCGACTTTGAAAACCCCCAAGTGATGATTTTGAAGCAAATCTGATTGATTCCTTATTTTAAAGGCCGCCATATTGGATCCGCCATTTTGAATTTTAAAAATCTGACTTCATTTATGTAATCAGTGACCTCGAAATCTCCCAAGTGGTGATTTTTAAGCAAATCTGATTGATTTTTAACTTTAATGGCCGCCATATTGAAACCGCCATTTTGAATTTTAAAAATCTGACTTCATTTTCGTAATCAGCGACCCCGAAAACCCCCGAGAAACAAGTTTCATTGAAATCTAAAGAGTATTCTCTGAGATAATAATTTCATCCCTTACAAATTAAAAGGGTGTTTTCTGATCTTAAAACTCAAAACGGGCCGATATAAAGAAATACGTGTCAAATATTTTTCGATGTTTTAGTAGTAAAACCAAGTGTCATGAAAATTGGCCTATGACACTTGGGTAGTGTTACTTGTAAGACATCCCTAAAATATCCGTGGTACATTTGTTGACAAGCTGTTTTGACAACTTTTCGAGGTTTGTTTATTGAAATTCAAAGTATATCCAAAGATATGCCAGAGATATTACTAAGACACAAGTACGACGTCCCACAGATATCCACAGGACGTCCTACAAATATTTATAAATATCCCTTAGACATTCTCAGGATATTAAAAGTTCTCTTAAGATATTTGTTGGAATGACCGTAAGATATCCCTGATATGGGCAAATCCATGGAACTGGTCGATTTTCACTTATAAAAATAAAAAAATTTCTAATTGTAAGCACAGCTTTCATTTATAGTTCATTTTTTTCGAAATTTATTTCAGAACAATTATCTTTTTACGTTATTTATTCTATTTTAATGCTGTGCAAAGTAAAAGCCAAAAACGAAAATGAGTTTTTTTAGAAAATATAATTAAAAATGTGTATTTCTTTCTTCTTTTGTTTTCTATGTATATATTTTTGTAATATGTGCAAAAAATAAAGAATAAAATAGGATTAATCATAATTATTTGTGTAAGATAATTAATATTAACATATTTATAATTAATATAATAATTAATTAATAAATATTATTTTGGCATTAATTTTTTTTAATTTTATAAGTTAAATTATCTTAATTTTGACGCAAGTTTAAAAAATAACAAATGAAAAGACAGTCAATTCTTTACATTGACTGATACATTCATAATGAACTAAATGAATTAATAATAATGAAAAATTGATTGTAATTTTCAATTTTTTGACATTATAAATTAGAAATAGAATTTGGCATTTTAATAAAAGAATTATAATAACGCTTTTTAATAATCACGCACGTTTTCAATTGATTTCATTGCAATCTGTAGATGTGCTCTTAAAAAAAGGCAAAGTTTAGAGTAAAATTCTTAATCAGCAAATAATTTCCTACATTAACTATACAGCTCTTCGACTAGTGTATGGGCTTGATCTGAGATTATAAGAAACGTGAACGTCCAGGCTGTGTTGGCATGGTGCATTGGTAGGCGTTAGTCCCGCGAAAAGCAGCTATTAACTGGGGTTCGAGTCCTCACAGATGTGTAGTGCAGTCGTTCACGCAGCTTATTTTTTCAGATCAAAAATTAAATTCAAAAATATAATTATTTACCGACAACCATATCGGAATAATTATCTTAAGAATAACACCTGACTCTAAACCAAAGAGTTCAATCGACGTCTAATAGATGTCACTAATTGCTGATATAGTCAAAATCTTCCTTAACCCCTTGACTGCCGATGGCAATGATCTTTGACATTTCGGACTTTGCTCTGACTGCCAGAAAACTGACAATCTTTGCCATGATAAAAATTGATGTAAAAAAGGAAAATGGAAAAAAATGTAAAATGTAAAATGGCTGAAAATTAAAAATAAATTTATTTCTAAAAAGTCAACGCTATGCAGAATGCGACGCACGTTTCTGTTTTTAAATTCAATGAATTATAAAAATGTGATAAATTTTTAAAAACAACACTTTTAGCAAATTTTTAAAATCTTTGCCATGGACAATGCAATGCATTTTTATTTTAAAAATGTCTAAAATCGCCTGAAATCTATTACTCGGGGGTTTTTGGGGTCGCTGATTACGAATATGATGTCAGTTTTTCAAAATTCAAAATGGCGGATCCAATATGGCGGACGACTTTTTTAAAGAATGATCCAAATTACCTGAAATTTGTTACTCGGGAGTCGTCGGGGTCGCTGATTACGAATATGATGATGGTTTTTCAATATTCAAAATGGCGGATCCAATGTGAAGGATGACTTTTTAAAAAATTGATTCAATTTACCTAAAATTTGTAACTCGGAGGTTTTCGAGGTCGCTGATTACAAATATGATGTCGGTTTTTCTAAATTCAAAATGTCGGATCCAATATGGCGGATGACTTTTTTTAAAATTGATCTAATTTACCTGAAATTTGTTACTCGGGGGTTGTCGGGGTCGCTGATTACGAATATGATGATGATTTTTTAAAATCCAAAATGGCGGATCCAATATGGCAGACATTTTTTTAAAAAATTTTAGATTCGCTTGAAAATTATCATTCGGGGGTTTTCGTGGTCGCTGATGACGAATCCGATGTCAGTTTTTTAAAATTCAAAATTGCGGATAAAATATGGCATACAGTGGAGATCCACTTCACCCATGAACTTATTGGAAAGGTGAACTTATTGGTTAGGACATTTCAATGGAATTTCAATTTTTGCTGTTCTATGAAACTAGCATTTGTAAAATTTGTACTGCTTTTATGATAGAAACAAAATTTAAAAAAAAAAAGTGTCCGCCATATTGGATCCGACATTTTAAATTTTTAAAAACAGACATCCGATTCGTCATCAGCGACCCCGAAAACCCCCGAGTGATAATTTTCAAGAAAATCCAAAATTTAAAAAAAAATATCCGACATGATAGATCTTCCATTTTGAATTTTGAAAAACTGACATAGTAATCGTTATCAGCGACCCTAAAAATCCCTGAGTGACAAGTTTCAAGCGAATACAAAATTTAAAAAAAAATGTCCACCATATTGGATCCGCAATTTTTAATTTTTTAAAACTGACATCGGATTCACCATCAGCGACCCCGAAAACCCCCTAATGATAATTTTCAAGCGAATCAAAAATTTTAAAAAAATGTCCGTCATATTGGATCCGCCATTTTGAATTTTGACAAACCATCATCATATTCGTAGTCAGGGACCCCGAAACCCGCCGAGTCATAAATTTCAGGTAATTTTGATCAATTTTTAAAAATCCGTCCGCCATATTGGATCCGACATTTTGAATTTTGAAAACCCGACATTAGATTCGTAATCAGCGACCCCGAAAACCCCTGAGTTATAAGTTTCAGACAATTTGGACGATTTTTTATTCTTGGCATTCTGGGCACATTTAGTGTTTTTCAGCCGGCAGTTAAGGGGTTAATTAAAATTCTTAATCAGCAAATAATTTCCTACATTAACAAAGTTTAGAGTTTTTCCCGGTCAAGTTTCAGTTGATAATTATTTTAATATTTTTTTTACTTCTAAAGGCACATTATTTTACAATACAAAGATTTATTCGTCTGATAAAGACGAATAAGTACTGTTGTTAGAAATTTTAATTGATCAAAAGCCACAAAAGTTATTATGAAAATTTTCCAGAAATTGTATTATTCAAAAATAATGAGTAACACTATTTACCTGTACTACAATTTCTTTGTAATTAAGAGCACATCTTTTTTTTAGCCTTTAATACATTCTACAAAAAGTAAAGTATAATTCACTATCGTTTAGAATTGTTTCGTTGTATGCCAAAAAAGTTATGCCTATAAGAATAGAAAAAAGTACCTTGAGTAACACTGCAAATTTCATGTTTTAAATTAATTTAATCTGTTTTATTATTAATATAAGGGAAGTAGGTTAAAATTTATTTAATTTTCTTAATTCAGTAGATTCTCAGAGCTTTTATAAAGTAATAAAAATATGAAAATAATTAATACAATACTTTAAAAATAGAAAAATTTGTCAGTAACATGAAATCGACCAATCCCGTGGATTTACCCATATATCCGAGATATCGATTTATCTAACTGGGACGTTATCTGGATATCCATAGAATGTCTTGTGCTGTACAGATTACGCCTCAAGGCTTGATCATGCCTAAAATCTTGATTATGGATCAAGGCTTGGTAATGGCTCAAGGCTCGATAATGGTTCAAGGCTCGATAATGGCTCAAGGCTCGATAATGGCTTAAGGCTTGATTGTGGCTAAAGGCTTGATCATGGCCATGAGCCATAATCGTGCCTTGAGCCATTACCAAGCCTTAATCTTTAATCAAGCATTTAGGTATGATCAAGCCTTGTTCCATTATAAGGATTTGAGTCATAATCAAGTCTTGAGACATAATCAAGATTTGAGTCATAATTTATCCTTGAGCTATAATCAAGCCTTAATCCATTAACATGCCTTAATCCATAATCAAGCTTTTAGTTATGATCAAGCCATAAGCCATAATCAATCTTTGATCGATAATCAAGTTTTCAGTCATAATCAAACATTGATCCATAACCAAGCATTGAGCCAAAATCAAGCCTTGATCTATAACCAAGCCTTGAACCATAACCAAGCTTTGAGCTATAATCATGCCTTGATCTATAAGCTTTTAGCTATGATCAAGCCATGAGTCATAACCAAGCCTTGAGCTATAATCAAGCCTTGATTCATAACCAAGCCTTGAGCCATAACCAAGCCATGAGCTATAATCAAGTCTTGAGCCATCATCAAGTCTTGATCCATAATCAAGTTTTCAGTCATAATCAAACATTGATCCATAACCAAGCATTGAGCCAAAATCAAGCCTTGAACCATAACCAAGCTTTGAGCTATAATCATGCCTTCATCTATAAGCTTTTAGCTATGATCAAGCCATGAGTCATAACCAAGCCTTAAGCTATAATCAAGCCTTGATTCATAACCAAGCCTTGAGCCATAACCAAGCCATGAGCTATAATCAAGTCTTGAGCCATCATCAAGTCTTGATCCATAATCAAGATTTGAGTAATAATCAAGTCTTGATCCATAACCAAGTCTTGAGCTATAATCAAGCCTTGAGCCATAATCGTGCCTTGAGCCATTACCAAGCCTTGATCTATAATCAAGCATTTAGGTATGATCAAGCCTTGTTCCATAATCAAGATTTGAGTCATAATCAAACCTTGATCTATAACCGAGCCTTAAGCCAAAACCAAGACTTGAGCCATAACCAATCCTTGAACCATAATCAAGCTTTTAGTTATGATTAAGCCTTGTTCCATAATCAAGCTTTGAGTCATTTTTAAGCCTTGATAAATAAATAAATAATCAAGCCTTGATCCATAATCGAGCCTTGAGCAATTATCAAGCCTTGATCCATAACCAAGCTTTTAGCTATGATCAAGCCTTGAGCCATAACCAAGTCTTGAGCCAAAATCAAGTCTTGATCCATAATCGAGCTTTAAGCCATTACCAAGCCTTGAGCAAGCTTTGCTATTTTTGACCTATTTTTTAAGACTCATCAGCATGTAGCTAAAATACTATTGATTTTTGGAAATTTTCCCATTAGCGTTTTTTGTTCAGAAGATTATCAGCTACAAAACTACAGAGTTTAAAGAAATTTGACTAAAACTTTTTTTCAATCTATTCTGTGCGGGGTCCTTTGCTTGAATCTGGCTACTAGGGGGTTTTTAGGTCACTGAATACGAATTTGACGTCCAATTTTAAATTTTCAAAATAGCAGAGCCAATATGGCTGTGGAAACGAGCCGTTAGCTCTTCCTCGATTCTCCGCCGAGTGAGAACGCACCTTTAGACGAGCACATGTGCTCGCGAGAATGAATGCTTTCCGGATATTTAGATTCATCGTAGACCTTTGTAACGAGTAGACGTGTGTGGTGAGAAGGAGAGTTTGTGATTATGAGAGGACGTGTTAATCAAGAATAATAAATTGAGTCAATGAAGATCAAGTCTTATCATTCCGGATCCCGAGCACCTTCTACAGTGTCAGTGGACTCCCTGGTAAAGAAATATCCACATTGGTGACCTCGAAAAGTTGAACAAATATCCACACTGGATACGAAAAATGGACGCCATTGAAGAATAAAATACACATTCTTGACACATGGAATTCGAAGAGGTTAACTCATCTGGAGGCATTACACTCATTCTTAATAAAAATTAAAAATTTACAAATACGTCAATGTTAAAAATCATTAACACAAACATCTCTACAAAAAGTTTTCTATAATCAATAATAACAGAAAACTTATATTATACATCACTATTGAATCCACACCGAAACTCATCATACAAAATAATTCTACTCACACGCAAAATTTAAAAAAATCTTCTGATAAAAAGAATTATCAAATAAATTAACATTTAAAACATTCTGGAAAGTACCATTTTGGTTTATAAAAATCATCATCCAACATCAATTGAAATAATCTGACGAGAAGCAGCCGAGAAATTGGACCTGGAGCAGCAAATATTAGCAGTAACTACCAATCCAACACGAATAAAATATATTATATATATTATATATATTATTATTATATTATATATTATTATTATTATTATTATTATTATTATTATTATTATTATTATTATTATTATTATTATTATTATATTATTAAATTATTATTATATTATTATTATTATTATATATATTATATATTATTCATCACTATTGAATCCACACCGAAACTCATCATACAAAATAATTCTACTCACACGCAAAATTTAAAAAAATCTTCTGATAAAAAGAATTATCAAATAAATTAACATTTAAAACATTCTGGAAAGTACCATCTTGGTTTATAAAAATCATCATCCAACATCAATTGAAATAATCTGACGAGAAGCAGCCGAGAAATTGGACCTGGAGCAGCAAATATTAGCAGTAACTACCAATCCAACACGAAGGAACATCTCAGCACTTCCAGTCCAAGGAACATCTACAAAGAAACATCTCAGCATTTCCAGTTCGAGAAATATCTACGAAGGACAACGAGAATCTCCAAAGACATCAACATCAGCATTCACACGAAATTAAGTATCTCCAAAATTTAAATATATAATTTAATTAAAAGTTTTACTTGACTTATGATATTTTTCTTTTTCTCTTTTATAAAAATTAAAATATTAAATTTTTCAAAATCATAAAAATAAAATCTTTCTTTTTCGAAAAAATTTAAGCTATGACTAATACACAATAATACATTGTATAGCGTGTGTGTGATAAACAGTGACCATTCAATATCTTCAAAATAATACTATGAATTTAATTTTCTCTTTCAAAATTTTAACCTTCAATAATAATAACAACTTATAATGAAATAAACATAACAAGTTGAACAACACGAGCCACTGATGATAAAGAAAAATAAATATAAAATAAATTCTAAATGAGGAAAATGTAAAAAAAATTCTTTTTGTTTTTGAGATTTGAATAATTGATATACCATAAAAGTTAGGGTTTAAGAAATTTGAATAGTCGAATTGAATTTTCTGAAATTGGTTTGTTTAATTATTTAAAAAAATAGATTTGTGAAGTTTATATTTCGCGTTTATAATTATCTTAATAGATCTACCCATAATTCAAGATTTTTGGATGAAATTTTTTTTATTGCAATTTTCATTGTTATATCGGTATCTACATATCGTCTAAGGTATAAAAACCGTATTCCCGGTAGCTGTACTTTAAAAATATGCAGTATTTTTTTTTTTCATTTTTCATTAAAAAATGGCGCCCGAACGCTAAATTTTTTTTTATTACACATACAAATTTTTTTTCTAAATTTGCTTAAATTCGCTTGAAATTTGTTACTCGGGTGTTTATTGGGTCGCTGATTACGAATCTAATGTTAGTTTTGAAACATTCAAAATGGCGGATTCAATATGTCGGATGATTTTTTTAAAAATTTACCAAATTCACCTGAAACTTGTTACTCGGGGGTTTTTAGGGTCGCTGATTACGAATATGATGTTAGTTTTTCAAATACAAAATAGCGGATTCAAAATGGCGACTAAAAAAATAAAAATTATTCAGATTTGCTTAAAAATTGGTACTCGGGGGTTTTTAGGGTCGCTGATTACGAATATGATGTTAGTTTTTTAAAATCCAAAATTTCGGATCTAATTTGCAACAGATATTCAAATAATAAAAAACATTTGTCCTTAGCTCGGGACGTGACAGAAGACAACCTCAAACAAAGTTTAATGATAAAAAAGGTCCTCACTTTAAAGTTTAATAAGTAATTAAACTAAGTTTTATGAAAGTAATGATTCAAGTTTGACATGATTTTTAATTGAGTATAAGTAAATTCCAAATTCTCCCAAATAACAATTTTCAAGCCAATCCGGATGATTTTTATTTTTTTTGTCCGACATACACTACCGTCCAAAAGTATCAGGACGATTACATTTGACTCTATAAAAAAACATGCTATCACTTTTTCAATCATATCTCGGAAATAAAAGGAGGTACAAAAAAAACTTAAATACGGTTAGAAAGCTGATTAAATTCTGCGTAAAATAAGCCGTCTTTGAAGTCATTTCGTTAACTGTTTTTTGAGTTGTAGAGTGAGAAAGAAATAAAGAAATTATCAAATTTTCTCATTTTTGTCTCTTGACTTCAACTTTTTTAAAAATGTAGAAAAATTCAGATACAATTTTTTTAAAAACACAGAAATCTTCGTTATAATTTCAGCTTTAAAGTAAGTCTTCGAAAATTAAAAAAGGTTAATCCGTCTTTGATATATAATTAAAAATGTGAAGCCGTGTTTCGACCGATTGGTGCATTGAAATTCAACTGTGACGACTCGATTGTAGCTTCGCGCGGCAGCGAATGAGAGAGAAAACAGGAACGAATTCATGCGGGGGAACGATGAACTTTTGAGTTTCTTTATATTACTCGTGAAACATCATTATTTATTATTCTCCAGCAAAAATTCGTCCCTGTTTTCTCTCTTTCGCTGCCGCGCGAAGCCAGAATCGAGTCGTCATAGTTGAATTTCAATGCAGCAATCGGTCAAAACACTGCTTCACATTTTTAATGATATATCGAAAACGGATGAACCTTTTTTAATTTTCGAAGGCTTATTTTTAAGCTGAAATTCTAACGAAGATTTCTGTGTTTTTAGAAAAATTTTATCTAAATTTTTCTAAATTTTTGAAAAAGTTGAAGTCAAGATACGGTAGTGTATTAGATCCGAAATTTTGGATTTTTAAAAACTAACATCATATTTGTAATTAGCGACCTCAAAAACCCCTGAGTACCAATTTTTAAACCAATCCAAATAATCTATATTTTTTCTGTCGCCATTTTGGTTCCTACATTTTCAATTTTTTTAAAAATTAACATCATATTCGTAATTAGCAATCCCAAAAACCCCCGAGTACCAATTTTTAAGCCAATCTGAATGATTTTTATTTTTTTTTGGTCGCCATTTTGGATCTGCCATTTTGGAATTTTAAAAACTAACATCATATTCGTAATCAGCGACCCTGAAAACCCCCAAGTAACAAGTTTCAGGTGAATTTGGTAAATTTTTAAAAAAATCGTCCGCCATATTGAATCCGCCATTTTGAATTTTTCAAAACTAACATTAGATTTGTAATCAGCGACCCAATAAACCCCCGAGTAACAAATTTCAAGCGAATTTAAGCAAATTAAAAAAAAAATTTGTATGTGTAATAAAAAAAATTTTAGCGTTCGGGCGCCATTTTTTAATGAAAAATGAAAAAAAGAAAAAAAATCTACTTCATATTTTTAAAGTACAGCTATCGGAAATACGGTTTTTATACCTTAGACGATATGTAGATACCGATATAACAATGAAAATTGCAATAAAAAAAATTTCATCCAAAAATCTTGCATTTTTTGGAAATTTTCATTAAAAGAGGGGGTTAATTTCATTTTTTGGAAATTTTGACAAAGCCATTCGAAAGAGCGACCCCGAAAATAGTAGGAAATGGTACTTTAGAAATTTTTTTAGCTTTCTTTTAATAGTTGTACGAAGTTAAAATTGAAGTCGGAAAACAGCACATTTGGGCGTTAAAGGGTTAATCTAAATAAATAAATAAGATTTTTTAAATTTTTTCTTTTAAACTCTCGACATCAAAATTATTTACTATTTGTTTTGACTTTCATTTTAAAATAAAAATAATTTTATAAAAACCATAATAATTTATAAATCGAAATAGTTGGTTACAATAGTTTCAATATTATCAATATATTCCAGAAAATTATAAAATGCCGCTCACCCGCGCAAGTTCCCTTGAGGAACTTTGCCAACAAACTGCAGAATTAAAGCGACAACAAAATGAATTAATGAAACGTGAAGGAGAATTAACTAGGAGGTTAAACATCTGCACACAGCGTGAACGAGAACTCGAGGCTCAAAACACACAACAACAGCAAAAACAACAAGAACTAGAACAACAACGAACACAACTTGAGCAACTTCGAAGTCAACAACAAACACAGCAGACAGCAAATCTACTTACTGCTGACAGAAATTCGCCTTTTGATGAACAGAATTTAAACAGCACACTTATTTCTCATCTGGTAAATATGACTGCTAATAATGTCGACAAATTAAAATCAATTAAATTACCTAAATTGTTGCAAGATGAACCTGAATTATGGTTCATGCAAGTAGAGTCAATTTTTAATCATCGAAACATTGTTAACGAAGATGAACGAACTCGAGCTCTCGTTGCAAGCGCTGATGCAGAGGTTTTAAGTTGTGTTAAACACATTATTATGGCTAATCCGAGACCTCCTAATTCTTATACTCAAATTAAAGAAGCTATCATTTCTCACTTCTCCATGTCTGATAAATCGCGCATGTATCAGCTCATTAGAGGCGAGGTTTTGACAAGTGGCAAACCCTCGCAGATATTCAGCAGATTGCGAAGTTTAAATTCCGCGAATATGAGCAAGGAAGTTTTAAAATCGATATTTTTGACAAAATTACCTAAACAACACCAATTAGTATTAACATCATCGTGTAACATGACACTAAACGAAATTGCTAAAAAGGCGGATCAAATGGCGAAAGTTGAATTGGGAAATAAATTTCAGAGGTTTCAGAGGTAGGAGATAAAAATGATAAAGAAAATAAAATCGAAACATTAACATCAGAAGTAGCTTCTTTACAAGCAAAATTAGATCAAACTAATAAAACATAATTTTAATCACGGAGGTTCACGCGGTCATTATAATAGAGGTCGAAGTGGAACATATCGCGGTTCCAGAGGTTACTCGGGACGGTATAGAAATTATTCAAATCAAAGGGGTAATCATTATCACGGACACAACAATTTTTCAATTCATCGCGGTCGAGGTAATCAAGGTCACAATTCTTGGAATAATAGAGGTCGAAATGAAAATCATTGTTGTCGTTATTACTCTAAACACGAAAATCAACATCCGGGAAATTCTCACAAAGAAGAATTCGGAACTTCGGGAAACGAATAAGCTTACAGCGATCTGAGTCGTGCACTGTAGGAGATGCTTCCCATCGCCTCCATATTACCGATAAAAAAACGGATGAAAATTTTTGGTAGATACGGGTTCCGACTTATCAATATTGCCCGTACACATTATTAAAAGAAACAATCCTAACAGTCTGGTATTATACGCAGCAAATGATACTAGAATTAAAACGATCGGAAACAAAAGAGTAAAATTAGACCTCGGTTTAAGACGAAATTTGGAATGGAATTTTTGCGTTGCCGACGTACCGCGACCCATAATAGGCGCTGATTTAATTGCACACTTCGGTCTTATTGTAAATTTAAAAGAGCATAAACTAGAAGATTCGTTCACAAAATCAAATTGTAGAGGAGACGTAGCTTATTTCAGTATAACCAACATAGGTTTAAAAGATAAAAACGCGCGATACAGTGATATTTTGCATGAATACATGTCGCTTTTTAACAATGGTACTCCAACAATTGTCAAAACACGTGACGTTCTTCATCGTATCGAAACTAACGGTTTACCTGTCTTTCAAGGAGCGGGACGTCTCTCCCCGGAAAAATATCGTGCCGCAAAAGAAATATATCGAAAATTGGTCGAGGCCGGTATTTGTAGACCGTCAAATAGTTCCTGGGCTTCACCCTTGCTCATGAAATTGAAAAAGGATGGAACCTTGCGAGCATGCGGCGATTACAGACGCGTTAACGCACAGACGATACCAGACAGATACCCAGTCCCTCATATTCACGACGCATCCGCGAATCTGCACGTCAAGAAAATATTCTCAAAATTAGATTTATACTTAGCATACCATCAAATTCCAATAGACCCAAAAGATATACCGAAGACCGCAATTATCACGCCTTTTGGCCTTTTTGAATACGTAGTAACAACTTTTGGCTTAAGAAACTCAGGACAAACTTTTCAAAGATTTCTAAATAACGTTTTTAGAGAAATAGATTTCGTATACACATATATCGATGACATACTAATTTCGTCAAAAGTTGAAACGGAACATAGAGAACATCTAAAAATAGTTTTAAAAAAATTGAAAGAAAACGGATTACGTCTAAATTTCGCAAACTGTGAATTCGGAAAAAGCGAAGTCGAATTTCTAGGTTATATTATCAATGAAGACGGAATCAAACCAACTCCAGAAAGAGTTTCAGCCATAATTAATTATTCAATACCCCGTAATGTGTCAGAACTGCGTAGGTTTCTTGGTATGAGCAATCAAGCTCCTTTATTGCAATATCTAAGAAGCCCTCGTAGAAACGACAAGAGAATAATTAAATGGACTCCCGAGACTGAGAGAGCGTTGGAAGATGTAAGACAAGATATTGTCAAGGCCACTTTGTTAGTACACCCAAAAGAAGACGCATTAACACGACTGGTGACTGACGCTTCAGACATTGGTATGGGAGCAGTTCTCGAGCAGCATATTGATGGCTGTTGGAGACCGCTCGCATATTATTCAAAGACACTTAACGAAGCACAGCGTAAGTACAGTACTTACGACCGTGAATTGCTCGCGATTTTTTAAGCCATCAAGCATTTTAAATATTTTCTAAAACCACACACATTTAAAATATTAACTGATCATAGACCCTTGACATTCATGTTTACTCAAAAGTCAGATAAAATCTCAGATCGAACACAGAGACAAATCGCGATTATATCTCAATATAGTACCTGGATCGAACATATCTCGGGAGAAAATAATAAGGTCGCCGACGCACTGTCGCGTAGAGAAACAATCGATTTACCAACCGAATTTAATTTACACCATTTAGCTACCGCACAAAAAAAACGACGAAGACGTTAAAAAACTAAAAAAATCGACTACGTCGGGATTAAAAATTCGTGATATAGTTTTCAGAGAAGAAAAAATTAAAATCACATGCGATGTTTTAAACAATACTACTCGATATATTTTGCTAATAAATTTTCGTAGACGCATTTATGAAAGATATCATTCACAAGCACACCCGAGTGCAAAAGCTTTATACAGAACACTAAAAAAGAAATATGTATGGCCATTTATGCAACGCGATATCTCGAAATGGTCAAAGGGTTGCCTCGATTGTCAGGCCAGTAAAGTCGGTAGACATACAATAACAAACCCAAGTCATTTTGTCCCACCCACAGCTAGATTCTCGCATATCCATATGGATTTAATTGGCCCACTAGGCTTAAGTGACGGTTTTCTATATTGTCTTACAATCATAGATAGATTCACGAGATGGCCCGTGGCAATTCCTATTAAAGACAAATCGAGCGAATCTGTATGTCGTGGATTTTATGATAATTGGATCACCAGATTCGGTGCTCCACAGACTGTCACTACTGATCAGGGAAAAGAATTCGAATCTAGAATGACACAGAATTAAATGAAATTTACAGGCTGCCACAGAGTTCGGACCACCACATATCATCCCGCATCCAACGGTATGGTGGAAAGGTGGCACCGGACTCTAAAAGCAGCAGTTATGTGTCACGCAGGTGAACAATAGATTCGATCATTGTCATCAGTATTATTAGGACTTCGAACAAGCGTCTTGAATTCAAAGAATATATAAATCGCATAAAACCCATACCCGTGACTCATAATCATAATCGTCGCGTTTTTGTTCATAAAGAACTAAAAAACAGCACTCATGTTTTTCTGAAAGCACCACCAATTCAAAAATCATTAGAGAGACCCTACTCCGCTCCCCATCGTGTAATACAACTTATTTCAGATCGCGTATACGAACTAGACGTAAATGAAACTACGAAAAGAGTCTCAATTGAAAACATCAAACCCGCTTTGTTTCTACTCGAAGAACAAATAACGAGGGAAAATATACTCGAAAATATAACCGAAGTTCCTACAATTAAAGAACAAAAAATTATCGAACAAAAAAAGAAGAGAGATTATGAGATAGAAAATGACATAATAAAAAATCGGGAAATAATAATAGATAATTCAAAAATAACTACACCATTCGCACATAATTCGAAAAACGACTCAAATGTCGTTCCTTCGACATTACGCGAAAATAAACATAAAGAAAACCCGATTATACCGACAGATTGGCTCAGTCGGATAGATGCCACGCATTGGCGGTCGTTTAAGGACCAAGGGTATAAGTATCCTTGGTTCGCGCCCACTTGGCTTGGTATTTTTCCGGCACGTGAGACAATCTGAGCGGGAGGTTTGACGTCGAGGTATAATGATGTGCACCGTCGATTATTGTCCGGTACACACCATTAGAACTCGACTGTCGATAAACCGGTTGTATTCAGGAGAGGTTTTCTACAGTTTCCCTCTTCTCTGGCGAGAAAACCCATTGACGGGTGGTCCAGGCGTAATGCGAGTACTCCTAATAAAGACGGCTGTAGCACAAATTAGGTTAATATATAGAAAATTTCTAAGTAGAATTGTTATGCTTAATCCAAAAAAGTATTTCTCAGGGACTCTTGTCGAAGTGCGTAAGGCCAATAGGGCAGGAGTATAAACAATAAAAAGAAAAAAAAAAACAATTATAAAAATATAAAATAAAAATGTAATAGTTTTGGACGCGATACCATGTCAAAATAATAAAAATCTCCATAAACGACAAAAATTCATCCCAGCAATACTTCGTAGGGGAAATAAAAGTAATTAAAGGTATGGAGAGGTTGAAGTGATTAGCTAGCTAATAATAATAACAATATTAAAGAAAACAAAACAAACAAAAAAATAATAATAATAATAAAAAAAAAATAATAACAAAATGAAAGTCAGAACAATTGATAAAATTTAATTTAACAAAACCCATTATATATAAATGACAAAATCTTAATTGAATAAATGAAAAAAAAACGTTGCAACGAATATTATTATAGGATAGTAATAATAACAAAATGTTAAAATAAATCGACAACACTCAAATGAGTATCAATGTAAATAATATTTAATAAGAAATTAAAAACATGCTGTGATAATTTTTTCTCTTTGACAAAACAAATGTTGAACAAATTTAGTAAAATTAAAACAAATGAAAAATTATATTTATATAAAAATTCTTTACTTTTTATTTACGAAATAAAAAATATTCTCGTCAATCGAGAACACGTCAAACGAAGACAGAGCTTGATGGGAAGAGGTAGTGCGGGCACAGGGGAGGGTTATGCTTAGCGCTAGTGTCGTACTTTTGGCCTACGAGTTTAGTGTGCATTCGGTGCCCTACTGTTTGAGTATTCTGTTTGTACAATCAAAATGTCTGAACCGGCAACCGCGTTAAGAAATTTTTTTTAACTTTTTCAATATTATATAGTAAAAAAATGATTTACTTTTCAAAACTAAAAAAATCACTCTCGAACAGGATACCTGTAAAAAACAAATACTTACGGCCCTGAATGTTTACATTTTCGAGGGATTAAGTTCGCGTCGATCGAGAACAGCACTACACAAAGCTCTGTTCTCGATTGACGTTCCAGTGTATAAGAGGACGTGTTAATCAAGAATAATAAATTGAGTCAATAAAGATTAAGTCTTATCATTCCGAATCCCGAACACCTTCTACAGAGTCAGTGGACTCCCTGGTTGAGAAATATCCACATGGCGGATAAACCTAAAAATTAAATATAATAATCTTCGTATTCTTTCATTCATTCATTCAGTCTGTCCAGAGCGTGTATATTCTGCCTGCAGTGAGAGAGAAAGGTTGATAGAGAGAAAGAAAGGGAAGTATCGCCTGTACTTTTAGTTTAGAGTAGGAGCGAAAGAGAGGCGAATAGTTAAGAAAGTAATGCCTCCTTTTTGGGTTTAGAAGAGGAAATCATTTTTTCTTCATTTTCCGTGTCAGGTAGAAAGAAAGGAACATAATTTGATAGGGAAAGGAAAAGTGAGTGGGGAATTTCACTTTCAAGCCAAAATACAAAAAGGGCGTCTTATTTCCTTATTGGCTAATTATTTTTCTTTTCTCACTCACAGATAGATTAAGGAAGTGAAAGAGAGGGAGATCGAGAACGAGGTATGAGTGAGAGGTATAAATTTTATCGTTGTTCCATAAACCAAATGGACAATTTTTGACCCCCAACCCGCCTCCGGTTGTGAACAATCGCAAATATTTTTAAAAACTAATTCGTATAATTATTTAAGATATAATTATCTTTGAACAATGGGTAAGGCTTTTTGAATTGTAAAAAAAGACATGGAGCGTGCAGTTTCGCGGGCGGTTGCACTGCCGCGTTACATGCGTTGAATTAGTTTTAATTTGTAATTAGTGCTTTATTTACTAAGCATTTGATACATAATTTCAAAAATTTTAATAAAAATTAAATTCAAAATGGCGGATCTAATATGGCGAATGAAATGGCGCTTAACAAAAATATAGCTTTATTTTGTAAATAAAATGCGGGCCCAGAAATTTTTTTTGGTAATAGTTCCACATTTTACGTAGAATAAAATGCTGTTAAGAAAATTCAATTAATTATCTCATTTACTTTTAAGATATAGTGTTTTAATGAAATTAAAATACCCTTCGCAAATCATGAGTACACATCAGAAAGCCTTACCCCAATGTAAATAAAAATTTATGAATATTTACTTTTTGGACTCATTGGATTTTTTTAAAAATTATGGTCCTGTTCTTAATTAAAATTCTACAAAAATTTGATCATTTTTAATAATATTTTTTAATAAAAATTCTATTATTTGTAAAATATTTTACTAAATTTTAAATGTTTTCTTTAAAAGAGTTTTTGTATAATTAAAAAAACCTAATTAACTTTTTGATGAATGTCAATTAAAATTTTAAATATAAATTTTTATTCCAAAATTTTAAAAATAATTCTAAAATATTATTTTTGTATGAATTTAGGGTTTTAAAATATAAATTAAAAATACTGAAAATATTGAATTTTTAAAAATTAGAAACTAATTTTCATGTTTAAATTGCCCTTTAAAGACTTTTTATTCTTTAAGGGACATTCCAGTTTAAAATGTCAAAAAAATCGATTTTTTTGTTTTTATTTTCGGATATCTTATAGTATCAAGAATACTCTCCTAAAATATTATTGCAAAATTCGAAGTAAAACAAAAGTTATACATCCTTATTCTTTGCCATGTCAAAGATGTTTTTGTATGCGGATAAGCAATCGAATGATTTAAATGTTTTCTCATTTGCATTTTTTAAAAAAGACAAACAAAAATGTATTTGGTGTTGCTGATCACAAATTAGATATCAAATTTTCAAAATTAAAAATGGCGGATCCAACATGTCGGAAAAGGAAATTTTTTTATTTTAATTTTTTTTCGTCCACCATATTGCATCCGCCATTTTTAATTTTAAAAAAATTATGTCATATTTGTAATCAGCGACCCCAAACCCCCTCGTAACGATTTTCAAGCAAATCCAATGATTTTAAAAAAAGAATGTCCGCTATTTTGAATTTTAAAAATCTGATTCAATATTCGTAATTAGCGACCTCGAAAACCCCAGAGTAACGATTTTCAAGCAAATCCGATGATTTTTTTTTTAATTTCGAAACTTATGAACAAAAACTTAAAATGCGTTTTTTTCAAAATGTCTTTTTTGATCTGGTAAGAGTGATATCTCGAGTTCTTCTGAAGCGATTTTAAAATACCATGCGAAAATAGGATGGATTCCAAGCTAATCACGCATGGTAGTGTGCGTGCAATTTACGCAACAGACGCTCATGTGTTTTTAGCCCAGTATTTTTTTCCGTGTATAAGTAGAACCTCAAAAACTGGAAAATTTCCAACTCTATTTTATAAGAGAAATGCTGAATAAAAACACCTTTTTTGCATATTTTGGGGAAAAAGTACTCTAAAAAACCACCGTATGAAAATCACGATTTTTTTCCAAGGGTCGAACAAGTGAATGACTTTTACTCCCTGTTGTCTGCTATCTGAAATCGACACTTTTGCGCATTAGGAATAAAAAATATCGTAAGTAATACGGGAATAAAGGCAACCAATTTGTTCACGATGATTTTTGTGACACGAGTGGAGGTCTTGGGGCGCCCTCGACATCGACTCGTGTCACAAAAATCACCGTAAACAAATGGCTGACTCTATACCCTTGTTGCTTAATATAATATTTTTACAAGGTTAATGATTAGGTACAATTTTATTGTGTCATTTGAAGAAAAAGAATAGATATTAATCTTATTAAAAAATTTTTGACAGTCTTTATTATGAAAAAATTGATGCAATATTCAAAATTTGATTTCAAAAATTACGCAATTACACATCCATTTTTAAAATAAGGATTTTTTTGCAAATGACCGACAAAATGGACCTTTTTCATTTTTCTAAAGAACCAAGGGGTCGTCTATATACCACGTGGATATTTTGATACACGTTATCGATCGAGGTAACGGGATTACATGGAATTTGAGAAGTGGCCCTTAAGGGTATGTCCAAGTTGTGAAATGTAAACAAACCAAAAGGTAAACAAACCAAACACAAAAATCGCACTTTTGTAACAGCCATTTCTCTTACAAAAATTAACATTTTTACACTTTCTCTACAAAAATGGAAAATTAGAGTTTCAAAGTGTCCAATAAAATCATTTTTGGCTATGAGCAATAAAAAGCAATTAGTAAAATAACTAATTAAAATGACCAGAAAAATAGCATTTTTGACGCGTCGCAAAAAATAAACTGCTTGAGTATATCAACTGCACTGACGATGAAGAAGTCTTGTCAGCGATTGGACCTTCAACATGTGGAAAGGGAAATTTTTCCCTTTCCTCCTTGAAATTACAAGAGAAAGGGTAAAAACTTCTTCATCGTCCGTGCGGTTGATATAGTCAAACACTTCATTTTTTCGCGATCTGAGACTTTGTTGCTCTCTGCGCAAGCGCAGAGCGTACTAAGAATGCATTGACAGCACCATGTGGAAGTGCACATTTTCTTTTGAATGAAACTTAGTTGTTTTCTCATTTTTTTCAGCTATGCAAGGCGTAGTAACCAAATAGAATACGTCAGTTCACCATTTTCATAAAGAAAATGTGAATTTATATTTATGTACGAAAATGAGACCTCGTGCAAAAATGCTTCACTATGCGCTATTTTGAAGCATTTTTGCACGAGGTCTCATTTTCGTACATAAATATAAATTCATATTTTCTTTATGAAAATGGTGAACTGACGTATTCTATTTGGTTACTACGCCTTGCATAGCTGAAAAAAATGAGAAAACAACTAAGTTTCATTCAAAAGAAAATGTGCACCTCCACATGGTGCTGTCAATGCATTCTTAGTACGCTCTGCGCTTGCGCAAAGAGCAACAGAATCTCAGATCGCGAAAAATTCAAGTGTTTGACTATATCAACCGCACGGACGATGAAGAAGTTTTTACCCTTTCTCTTGTAATTTTAAGGAGGAAAGGGAAAAATTTCCTTTTCCACATGTTGAAGGTCCAATCGCTGACATAAGACTTCTTCATCATCCGTGCGGTTGATATAGTCAAACAGTTTTATTTTCGCGACGCGTCAAAAATGCCATTTTACAGGTCACTTTAATTAGTTATTTTACTAATTGCTTTTTATAGCTCATAGCAAAAAATGATTTTTTTGGACACTTTGAAACTCTAATTTTCCATTTTTGTAGAGAAAGTGTAAAAATGTTAATTTTTGTAAGAGAAACGTCTGTTACAAAAGTTCGATTTTTGTGTTTGGTTTGTTTACCTTTTGGTTTGTTTACAATTCACACCTTGGACTTACCCTTAAATGGCCTACACTAACTCTATCACCATGTACTCCTGTCCTTGGTAGAGTCATTGGTTTCGCGCCCGTAGTACTTTTCCGGCATTTTCCTTTTTCCCAGCACCTCCCTTTCTTTTGTTACTTTCTCCATTTTCTTCCGATTCGCCGGCCTTACGGCCCAATACCTTTCACTTACGCTCAGTACTCCCTCCTACGCGCTCCGACTCTCTCCCTCTCTCTCCCGGGCCTTTCTCGCCAAACATCTACTTCCTCGAGACTTCTACTCTCCTAGTCCTAGCCGCGCTTAATTTCGCGTTATTTTTATCAATTAAACGGGGTTCTTTGGAAGTTATCATTCTGAGTTCTTATCCGTAGTATTAAACTAAATCAATAAGATCTTAGGAGGCATTAGAATGATATATCCAGTATACTTATATATATATGCGCTACGATTCACATCTATACGCATATATATTAAGTGGAGTATATTATTCTAACATTTTTTCGTTTTTTTTACCGTTCTCATCATTTCAATTCATATGTGAGAAGGAATATGTCTGAACATATACTCACATGTGAGATATAAGGGTAATTTCATGTACCGTTTATATCACACGTATGTTTACGATACAGACATAGGAATTTTCACAGTGAATTATAATGACTTAGATAAAATACATTTTACATGCATGTTAGATTTAATTAATTATAATTAAGTTTTAGAATATAAGTTAGGTTAGGCTAAAGAAGGAGTTAATTAAAAGGTTTCAGTGAATAGAGAGTAAAAAACGCGGAAAGCGCGAGACTTGACCCCTGACTCACGCTCAACGCGTTGATCGTAGGGCCAGAGGATCAAAGTTGGTGGGCAAACGCACAGGGATGTGCGCAACACCCCTTCCTGGATTTTACCCTCTCTCGTCTGAAAATCTCTCCCACGCATGTCTTTTCGAAAACCTCGCGGATTTAAAATCAAAATCGCGACATCGAAAGTTCAGTTCTATCCTGAGCTCACCTAGAGGTTGGACTTCCTCCTCTGCTCAGCCTAACCGCTACGATATACTTAAACAAAATTTCTCAAAGTTATACTTAGAATAATTCCTCGAATTTGTACTTAGAAAATTTTCGAAGTAAATTGGACTTAGTAAATTTTTCAAAAAAATTGGACTTAGCAAAATTTTCGAAGAAAATTGGACTTAGTAAATTTTCGAAGAAATTGGACTTAGTAAATTTTTCAAGAATTTTGGACTTAAAAAATTTTCGCGAAGTGATACTTAGAAAAATTTTCATCGAGTTTCCGATTCGAATAATTTTTGTGTTATTCAACTTTTATAAAATTACCGAGAGTGACTCTCACTCTAGTAGGCTATCGGCTTCGACTGAGTGTATCTTCATACCGTGTAACTTTAATTGGAAATAAATTGATCTTAGAATTTATCGGAGTGTCTATTCATCTGCACCATGGTAAGTCCTACCCCTTCACGATAATTTTATTTTTAATCTTCTTTCGCTTGCTAAAGTATTTCGAGCTGGAGTTTCCTCTCGAATTGATTAAACACGATTAAGTTGGACCTACCTCTTAATCATACACACACACACGTCTCTCTTCGAGTTGGAGTTTCCTCTCGATTCGAGTAAACTCGATTAAGTTGGACCTGCCTCTTAATCACCCACACCCACACGTCTCTCTTCGAGTTGGAGTTTCCTCTAGACTTGAGTAAACTCGATTAAGTTGGACCTGCCTCTTAATCACACATACACACACGTCTCTCTTCGAGTTGGAGTTTCCTCTCGACTTGAGTAAACTCGATTAAGTTGGATTTGCCTCTTAGTCAAAAATACACACCTTCCTTCGAGTTGGAGTTTCCTCTCGGTTAGAGTAAACACGATTAAGTTGGATTTGCCTCTTAATCACAAACACACACCCTCCTCGAGTTGGAGTTTCCTCTCGACTGGGATAAAACGCGATTAAGTTGGACTTGCCTCTTAATCACAACCACACACCTTCCTTCGAGTTGGAGTTCCCTCTCGATTGGAGTAAACCCGATTAAGTTGGACTTGCCTCTTAATTTTATTCGTCTATCTGACAATTAGGGAAAGAAGAGATCGAGAGAACGATGGCAACCGTACGGGAAACGACCGACTCCTAAGTTTGAGGGGTACTTTACGGCACCAGCTGAACCTCCTCAATCTCCCCCGCCGTTGACAACACCACCACCTGGGGAAGAACTCACTCTTCCAGTCCCTGACGAACTGTTCGCGACTCGTCAAAGAGAGCTGGCGGCTCTTCGAGAGGTCGAGAAGTTAACAGGGCTCCTCGCTCAAGTCACCTACGAGGCATATTGTTTGCGCCTCGAACGGCGACAACGCTCGGGGGTACGACCAGGTACTATACCTCTGTTAACCGGCTGGACTGGTGCCTCACTGATCTCCACCCCGCTCGCTGCCGAACCTGTGCAACCATCGGTGAACGTTCGCCCGGCTTCACCCATCCTCCGCCCTCCGGAGCCACCTTCCTCATCGAAGCCGATTCGTCTGCCGACTCGAAACTCCTTATTCTTCGAGAGAAAATGGGATTACGTTTCCAGTAATCGCCCGCGGCCTCAAGGACGAGTGACCCCCAGAGTTCAACCAACACAACCATCCGAGACTGAGACGAACAAGCTCTTGGGATCTACCGACAACAAGTTGTCCCCGAGTGATCCACCGACGTTTCGGGGCCAATTTAGTCCATCAGCCGCCAGTCCTTCTAGTGCGTCACCAAGTCCCGTACGGCTACCGACAGGGAGCTCCCCTCTCCGAACACCGAAGGATCCGGATTGCCTAGGGGACGACGACGACATTGACGGTGTCTTAGACGCCGTGCTCCAGAGCCACGAAGTCCCGACTCCGTCCGAGGGATCAGATACCTCTCTCGACGACACGCCGCCTTCAGCTGTGCTCCCCCCTGTAGTGTGTCGGTCACCATTAGAAGGCACGCCAGGGATTATCCAGTGTCGCCCCGATTATTACGATCTTCCCCTTGTCAAACGTTCTCGCATAAAGCGGAATTTGTCTCTTTTGTTCTGATTAAAAATGTGTTAGTAAAAAATATAATTGTGTAAATTGAGCTGCAATCTTTTAAAAAATAAAACAAGATATTTTTAGTAAAAGTTGTTCTTTCTTTAGTACACCCGGATTGAAAGGGCATTAATTACCAACCCTTTCCATCTCCGATTCGCTCCCTTATAAATCTACGAACTTTTCTTTTTTTTCTTTTGACAAAATCTTACTTGTCCAATCCTGAGCCAGTTAAACTCCCCCACTACAAAATAACTGGTATCATTTTTTAGGCACTTTTTGACCTCCTCCCCCCTCGTGGACAATCGTGAATTTTTGACGAACCCCCCTCCCCCTGATTTTCCACGTGGACAATCGGGTTTTTTATTTTTAAATAGTGAATAATAAACAGATATTTAATAAGAAATACAATTCAAAATTTTTTTTATTTATTTATAACAAATTTCTTTAAAATTGAATAAAGATTAAATTATCTTAAAATGTTATTAACCCTTTCACGCCCATGGGACATATACGTCCCACCTACAAAAACCTCAATATCTTTGACAAAAATTAATATTTTTGAGTCAAATTTAGTGCGTTCTTTTCTGGAAGAATAGGGCTTTAAAAACATGTTACCTAAATCATGTTAAAAAATTCCTATTGTTTAAAAAAATTTATAAATTATTGTTAAAAATCACAAATTTTTTAAACATTTTAAAATCGACTGAAAATTGTTACTCAGGGGTTTTTGGGGTCGCTGATTACGAATATGACATCATTTGTTAAAAATTCAAAATGGCGGATCCAATATGGCAGACGATTTTTTAAAAATGGTTTAGATTTACATGAAACTTATCACTCGAGGGTTTTTCGGGTCGCTGATTACAAATATGACATCAGTTTTTAAAAATTCAAAATGGCGGATCTAATATGGCGTAAGTTTTTTTAAATTGTCTAGTTTTACCTGAAACTTGTCACTTGGGGGTTTTTTTGGTTCGCTGATGACGAATCTGATGTGAGTTTTTATAAATTCAAAATTTTTGATCCAATATGGTGGACGATTTTTTAAAAATTATTTAGTTTTACCTGAAACTTGTCACTCGGGGGTTTTCGGGATCGCCGGTGACAAATCTGATGTTAGTTTTTAAAAATTCGAAATTAGTCTATTTTTAAATTTAGACTGCCAGCAACTCAGTTTCTATCTAATTGATCTTAGATTTCTAAAATGCATTAACTCTTGAAAGTAAGTATCAAGCAAATCTAAATTAATTTTGAAAAATATCATCAACCATGTTTGCAAACGCCATTCTGAATTTTAAAAAACTATTACCGAATTTGTAATCAGTGACCTGGCCATTTTGAATTTCTAAAAACTAATATCAGATTCGTCATCCACGATCTGGGTGTAAAAGGGTTAGATAGATAAATACCATTTTTAGTATTATAGACAGGACTTTGGCTGCAATACATTGCCGCGAAATTTGAAAGTTGAATAAAAAGAAAAAAAGATATAAAATTAAACTTTTGTGTCCACGTGGACATTTGTATTTACCCCCCCCCCTCCCCCATAGTAGACAATCGTGGATTTTTGTCGAAACCCCCCCCCTAAACTGTCCATGTGGTATATGGACGACCCCTAATTTATTTAAATAAAAGAACCTTTTCATTTTTACAACTCTTTTTAGTTCATTCATTTTATATTTCGACTGACTTGATTATAAGATTGCAAACTTTTTTTTATATAGTTTTTATATAGTTGGCCACCCTGCATTTCTCAGAGATGGTACACTGGACGAATCTATAATTTTGTGGTATGGTATATTGATAAACCATGATATAATTTATGGACCTAATTATAATCTAAGATTCTTCTACGCGTTGTGAGGACAATAATATTGTTTTCGACCAAAAAAATTTGATTTTTCTTGTTTTTTCGAGAGCAGCTACAAGAGATAAATAATTAAAAATTATTAAATGAGTGTGTGCGCTAGTTTCTTTATTTAATGTTGTAATAAGAGGTTCTGTTGATTTTTTAATTAAATTTTTTTTATTAGCGTAATAATTTGAAACTTGTAAAAATCTACAGTGGCCCTAAGTTGGCCACCTATTGTTTTTGTTTGTTTTTATTTATGTTTTACTTCTTTTTTGTGTTTTCATCACGAGAAAGACCTTAAAAGTGTAACGTAAGAATTAAACAAAGACAAAAAACAAAAAAATTGTTTAAAAAACATTAGAAAAGACATAGTACAAAAACGCCTGTCTCCACAGCCATCCACCACTGCAAATAAATGAAATAAAATAATGCTTTATTTTCTTAACAAAAATAGTTCAATAATGCGTTTTTATTCTCCGTAATGTATCAAATTTGTCAAATTTCTGGGAAATTTAAAAAAATATGCATTTCTTCCTTATACACAAGCGAAAAAAAGTGGTGGCCAACTTAGGACCGCTATTTCTAAAATGTCCAAAATGCAGCTTTTTACTATTTATTGTATTAAGACTACAAAAGCCATTCTAAAACGTTCTGAATACCACAAAATTATAGCAAAACGATCTCTGAACACTAATATATACTTGCCGAAGTGATTAAATTTCATTTTGTTAATATTTTCAACCAATTTGCTTAGGCGGCCAACTTAGGACCACTCTCCCCTAAAGATACTAGTGCACCAATTAAACCTTTTGCGACAACGTCATCAAATTACGAAAAAAGTAGCCATGGTTCCTCGAAACGTCCAGAAAAGAAGAACAATCTCGCCATTTCGGAGATATTGACATCTGGACGGTTTGTCCCACTCTCCCCAAATATTATAATTTTCTTATAATGATAAACCCATTAACGCCTGAAATAAGAAAATTCTTTGCCCAAATTTAACCTATACTTTTATGAATAAAACGGATTATATTTTATACCGCAAGTATGTTTCTTATACGGTGTTGAGTGAATCGGTGTTAAGTGCGCTCTTTTCGATTCCGGTGTAAAAAAAAGAATTTCGTTTAAAACAAAAATTAAATATAGCGGTTTTAATTTTAAAAACAGAAAAGAAATTTTATTTTTTCAAGTTCGGTTATTTTTTTACCCATTTACCCATCCAAATATTTGGATTCAGTAACTCCAAAAACATAAAATATAATTATATCTGGTATTAAAAGAAATAAAAAAATTTAGCACAGTTGTGACACGAAAACTTTATTTTTTACACTGCTAAGGAGTTAATCGTGCGTGAATAATATTCAATTCTTATCCATAGCGGCACAAAATTTGTATACTTTTAAAAACAGTAAATTAGAATGTAAAATTTAAAAATGGCGGACCAAATATGGCCTAAAATATGAAGGAAACTTTGAAAGGGGTGGTAACTATTTTTCAAAATACCAAAATGTAATTAAATTCGCCTAAGTTTTTCTACTCGAAGGCATTTGGGGTCGCTGATTACTAATTTAATGTTATTTTTAAGAAATTCAAGATATCGGATTTAATATATAGAACAAAATTTTTTAAAATTTATGCAATTGACCTTAATTTTGTCACTCGGGAATTTTTGTGGTTGCTGATCAATTGCATAAATTTAAAAGAAAATTGTGCTATATTGAATACACCATTTTAAATTTATGAAAACTTACTTCAAATTCGTAATCAGCGTCCCTAAAAACCACCGTGTGACAAAATTAAGGTCAATTGCATAAAGTAAAAATTTGTGTTCCATATTGGATGGGGGGGAGAGTCAAAAATTAATAAAAAATTGTCCTCGTGGTTTATGGACGACGGCTTATACCTCGACTTATATCATGGCTATCAATAAATCTCGGTGTCAATGTTTTGATAAAGAAGGAAGAATACTTCAATAAAATAATTCTTCTGATGTTTAATTAATATATATAAAGTTTTTCTATCGCTTGACTGAACTAATCAAAACAAAAACCATTATTTTGTAATTTGACTTGCTTGGTACTTTCAAACGTCTGGCAACACAGTATTTCTTTAGTCGTGTTGCAAATGCTTGGTATGACTTGTTTACATTTAGTTTTGAGTAGAAAATTGTGTGCAATGTTTCCAGATGTTTAAACAGCTGTTCAATATACTGTATAAAAAATGAAATTTTTTTACAAATTAATTTATTGCAACTCTCACAGGTACCTAATGACACTTTTTAACAGATATTTAACCATTATATATATGTATGTCTCGTATTAAAAAATGTTTTATTAATTTCTTAATGTTAACGGTGTTCGACGGTCTCTGAAATTTCTAGATTACATTCGACAAACCGCTATCACCCAAAAAATACGGCACTGCCTGGTTTAAATGACGTGAAATTGGTAAACAATCATTTTCGAACGAGTTTTTCTCTGCACACAAGCACTTTTTGCAAAATCTGAATCCGAACCAATGACACAAATCTTCTTAATTACCTAAATCCAAAATATTTTTTAATCCTTGAAAAAACGCGGTTGCAAAATGGGAAAGGCCAGAGTAATGTAATGCGAATCATTTTGACAGCTGAGCCTTTACGCTCCCTGCATGCTTCTGCCCTCTAATGGGGATAAAGTTCCGAATAGCACCCCCGCCCAATTTTAATGAAATTACGTATACTTACGTAATTTTGTGCGCTGATTACGAACATGATAGTGAAAACTTGCGCAAATTTGATTTTCATGGTAAAAACCATAAAAAACACCATAAAATTGTGTTTTTTTGCATTTAATTCGTAAAAAACGCAAAATTTTTAAAAATGTTTTATACAAAAGATATACATCTTACAAAAATACACATTTTTTGTTTTCACTATTTTTTCCTAAATTTGATAGTTTTCGAGAAAAATGCAAAAAACCATTAAAAGTGGTTAAAAACCATAAAAAAACACCATAAAATTGTGTTTTTTGCATTTAATTCGTAAAAAACGCAAAATTTTTAAAAATGTTTTATACAAAAGATATACATTTTACAAAAATGCACATTTTTTGTTTTTACTATTTTTTCCTAAATTTGATAGTTTTCGAGAAAAATGCAAAAAACCATAAAACGTTTAAGGACACTAGGTGCGGCTCTGAGTGGTATCTTTTCAAGGAAACTATAAAGAAGGTTATGTTAAAAAAATGTTGGAGACGGCATTGGTTCTGGGTTGGGTACCTTCTAGTACCAACTAGAAAGTCAATTTGACTCCCTTTCTTTATTAAAACGTGTAAAGAAATTAGGTGCGGCGGGCTTCGCCCGCCTCTGAGTGCTGTCTTTTCGGGGCACCTAAAAAAGGATTTTTTTTAAAAATGTTGGAGGGGGCATTGGTTCTGGGTTGGGTACCTTCTAGTACCAACTAGAAAGTCAATTTGACTCCCTTTCTTTATTAAAACGTGTAAAGAAATTAGGTGCGGCGGGCTTCGCCCGCCTCTGAGTGCTGTCTTTTCGGGGCACCTAAAAAAGGATTTTTTTTTTAAAATGTTGGAAGGGGCATTGGTTCTGGGTTGGGTACCTTCTAGTACCAACTAGAAAGTCAATTTGACTCCCTTTCTTTATTAAAACGTGTAAAGAAATTAGGTGCGGCGGGCTTCGCCCGCCTCTGAGTGCTGTCTTTTCGGGGCACCTAAGAAAAGGATTTTTTTTTTTAAATGTTGGAAGGGGCATTTGTTCTGGGTTGGGTACCTTCTAGTACCAACTAGAAAGTCAATTTGACTTCCTTTCTATGTTAACACGTGTAAGGACTAATACACCCTCACAGCACCGGGATATTCAGGATATCCCAGAGACGTCCTGGGGATATCGATTTGTTTTCGGAAGTTTGGATATCCCTGGAATATCCTCTGGATATCCATGGACGTCCCTAGGATATCCCAGAGATATCCAAACTTCCGAAAACAAATCGATATCCCCAGGACGTCTCTGGGATATCCTGAATATCCCGGTGCTGTGAGGGCACTTTGAATCAGCCCTTTTCAGGGCTAATGCACTTTCAATCAGCCCCTTTCAGGGCTAATAAACTCACAATCATCCCTTTTCAGGGCTGATACACTCACAATCAGCCCGTTTGAGGGTTAATAATTTGAAATTTTGCGTTTTTTACGAGTTTAATGTACAAAACACAATTTTATGGTGTTTTTTATGGTTTTTACTATGAAAATCAAACTTGCCTTAATTTTCACTATCATTTTCGTGATCAGCGCATCATAATTCACTAAAAATGTATATTTTGTTATAATTAGATGTCATTTTAGGTGAAAGTATATTTTAACCACTTTTTATGGTTTTTTTGCATTTTTCTCGAAAACTATCAAATTTAGGAAAAAATAGTAAAAACAAAAAATGTGCATTTTTGTAAAATGTATATCTTTTGTATAAAACATTTTTAAAAATTTTGCGTTTTTTACGAATTAAATGCAAAAAACACAATTTTATGGTGTTTTTTATGGTTTTTAACCACTTTTAATGGTTTTTTGCATTTTTCTCGAAAACTATCAAATTTAAGAAAAAATAGTGAAAACAAAAAATGTGTATTTTTGTAAGATGTATATCTTTTGTATAAAACATTTTTAAAAATTTCGCGTTTTTTACGAATTAAATGCAAAAAACACAATTTTATGGTGTTTTTAATAGTTTTTACCATGGAAATCAAATTTGCGCAAGTTTTCACTATCATTTTCGTAATCAGCGCACAAAATTACGTAAGTATACGTAATTTCATTAAAAACGGACGGGGGTGCTATACGGAACTCCACCCAAAGCTTTTATCTAACAGTGGTACAAATTTCAACAAATTGGTAATGTTAATACTATTTGCGAAAAAACCTTTTTATTATCTTGAGAAAATCTGTAATTGCCTTAACGTTTTATAAACATTTTACAATATAGCTGAGTGTGTTAAATTTAATTTTTGGTTTTCGTGTTTTGTTTTTTTAATTCTTCAAAAAAAAATTGTTTTATATACACACAATAAAATAAGGTCTTGCATATCATAAGACAGAAACAGAAATATCGCGCGCGCTTTAGCGCGCGTAGCTCTGCTAGTATATTTAAAAATTGAACAAATTTTCCAAAAAAAATTTTTTTATCAAATTTTTTTTTCAAAGAGGACCTATTTTCCTTTTCTATGTAATTTTACATTGCCAAATTAATGAAATTGTAAAATAGAAGCAAATTTATTCAATTATTTTCTTTAAAAATGTAGTTCAAGTTCTGTTTACATTTACCCCGAGTTTTCGAATTCTCGGGGTAAATGTAAACACTTAATTATTTATTAACTTAATTGACGAAAGTCAAAAATCAAAGTCATTTTTTGTTAGGGCATTAATAAGGAAGAATTACATATTTTTGTTTGATTTTTTAAATTATTTTTATGCAAATGCGAGACAAAATACTGAAACAGTAAAATTTTGATTTACAATCTTTTTTGCATTAAAAAATAACTTACACTATGGCATTGCCAATTGTCAAAATAAAATATTGGCAATACTCAGAACATCTTGTAGGTGAGCTGAGGTAAAAATATTGACGTCGTACTTATTTTTTAATTTGTAAATTTAGCTAAAACATCTACTGTTTACATTTACCCCTTGTTTACATTTACCCCAAATGACCCTAAGACTTTATGTTTAAGTGTTTTTGGGGTCGCTGATTATGAATATGAAGTCAGATTTCAAAAATTTAGAATATTGTATCAAATGTGGGGGAAATTTTTTAAAAATTGATGCAATTGACCCAACTTTTGGCACTCTTTTGCGTCTTAAGTGGACGCACGCACTAATACAAGTCAAGTGTCAGTAAGCAACTTTAGGCATTTCACAGCTACCTGACTGGTATTAGAAAGCAGCGTTCGTCAACACGCACGACCAGGGAGCGTGAATATATGCATAAAGTTAAAAAATTTTGTCCTCCTTATTGGATCCGCCATTTTGAATATTTGAAATCTAACATCGAATTCGTAATCAGCGACCCTAAAAACCCCCGAGTAATAAAATGTTGACGAATTCAATAACATTTTGGTATTTTGAAAAATAGTGACCAAAACTTTCAAATTATCTTTCATATTTGGTCCGCTATCTTGAAATTTTAAATTCTAGTTTACGTTTTTTAAAAGTATACAATTTTTATTTTTTGTGCATATACGGTTGAGAATTGAATTTTATTTCCAAACGATTTCTGGGTAAAAAAATTATCAAACACCAAAATCGAAAAGAGCACTCTTAGAAACCTATAAGGAACATACTTTTGGTATAAAATACGATCCGTTTTATTCATAAAAGCATATGTTGAAATTGCGCAAAAAATATTCTTATTTTAGGCGTTAATGGGTTTAAACGGCGAGATGCATCAATACCAATATAATAAAAATAATACAAAATATCTTGTCATATGTACATTAAAACTACTTCTTAAGAAAATGGATCCTTAATTTTGACTTTTTAAAATCTGTCTTAAGATTCGCGAAACCAGACTCTAAGTCTCCCTGATGTGATACCAAGTTCAATGAAAAGCTATTAATTTTAAAAAAAATTTGTCTTCCATATTAGATCCGTGATTTTTAATTTTAAATCGGCAATCAACTATTTGAAAATGCAAAAAAAAATTATTAAAGAAAGTTCAGAAGAAGAAAAATATGATATCAAATATTATCACGTTTTTAAAATTTTTTTATGCAACATAACAATGAGATATTTAATTGTATATTTGATGTTGAATCATGTTCCAGAAGAAACTAAAAGGTCAGAATGATATAATTCTTTCATTTTTACACTTTCTAATATATCTTAATATCAAAATAATGTTTTAATATAGTTCATAGATAAGTTGGTTTTTGGCCAAAATTTAGCGTTCCTGGCCCACTGTGCAGAAGCAATAGAAGCACTAAATGTTTAGAAAAATAGAAAAATCGCCTCACGGTAATAGCAATAAGTCACATAGAAAAAACGTGATTCTTTAAAATATTATGGATGAAGCTTGACAGGTTCTTGGCACCCTTTTCATGACGAGGGTACGCCTACACAAAAGAGCAATAGGCCTCAACGAGCGTGATAGTGTATTGTCACTTCTCGAGAACAACGTGTATTGTCCTCGCCATGGAGGTCCACTTGATCACGATCCACTGGCACTCCAATATCGCTCAGGTGACTGATAAGATGTCGATTGAAATTCATGCCTAGCCTTGACGAAGCTATCGCAATCTAAAATCAGTTCTTTCCCGCTTTGTTTCCGCAGGATTTTTGGAAGCTGGCTCAAGTTTTACCTTAGGGCGTATAGTTATAAAGATCACATAATGTGAAATATACATTTATTCAAACTCCGTAACATTTAACTAAACTCTAAAATATTTATATCAATTTTTGATACTCTTTGCAAAATGTTTATTTCAAGAATATAATTATATATGTGTCCGTCCGCATGAAAAGGGACCACTTTGTCTGTTCTAGATTCGGAGATAGGTAATCGAAATTTACTAATTTTGAAAAAAATGTCGAAACTTTTTTATGCTTTTTTTCTTAATCTATAGGGTCTTACACGTCAAATCATGCATTTTTCATTAATTTATTGATACTTTTTAGTATTTTATTTCGTTGTTAGACAAAAAAATGAAAAGGGACCACTTTGTCGGTCTGTTTCAAAAGTTGTTTCTGTTTCAAAATGGCCCTCCATTTTGAAAAAATGGTGGAAAAATTTAAAACCTTTTGATTTTCCATCTTAAGGTTGTACTAAACTTAAAACAACTTTCATCTGAATAACTTCCTGGAAGAACTAGCGAAATTTCCATTACAATTTTTAATTTCGTGTTTTTAGAAATAAAAATTTCGATTTTCTTGAAATGAGGTTTTTGACATTCTAAACTTTGAAATTCTGTAACTCGTCGAATTTTTCACCAAAAAGGTTCTAAGACCACTCAAAATTTTCTAAATTTTGCAAGGAATTAATTATAGATAAAAATAAAATTATAGATTATAGATACAATTAAATTATAGATAAGTCCAATAGTGCCAAAGTGATCCTTTTTCATGCGGACGTCCACATAATAATGTTAATTCCTATTAGTAGAATTTGAACAACAATTAGTAGATGTTTTATTAAAAGTTAATAAAACAGTTTCACAAAATCCTTTTAGTCAATCAAATAACTTGCAATTAGTGAAATTCAACAAAAATTATAATTTTATTTTTTTAGCTTTCTTTCTTTGATTACTTTAATAAAAAAATCTTTGATTGCTTTGATTTTTTGGAAAAAAGCCAATCAAAATTTAAGGCGTACTTGCGTTTGCGAAAGCAAAAAATAGGCCCTATTTTAATGTTTTTTTTAACAGTCATTTTGTTTAAAATATTAAAAACTATTTTTATACCTTAAAGTACATTATAAAAACTACAAAAAGAAAAAATTGTTTCGTTTATTAACCATTATTTACTATTCGTAGAGGGCCCCAAAAAAGGCGATCTCAAATTTGTAAGAGTTTGCGGTGTCCCCCATAGAGCCGCTCCTGACAGTTTAAAATCAAAAAAACAAAATTTATTCTTTAATATACATTAAGGATGAACGTGCATGACATTCCCTTGCAAAAATATATACCTCAAAATAATATTTTTTATATGGAATATATTCAGATTTTAGAAACAAACTTTTGTTTGTTATTGTGACACATACTTAAAAAAATTTGTATTAGTATATAAACTAATACTACGTTAAAGCAGTCGTGTTAAGATTTGACAACGTTGCAATTGTCAAATAGCACACATGTTCTTGTTTTATGATTAGTTGGTTAGAAATATTTTTGTTTATTAATGCGTAAAAATGTCAATGCTTCAAATTTATCGTTGGAAAGGAAAAATAGTTAGAAAAGAAACGTACGATAAGTTAATTTGTAAGTCAAGAGCTTGGAAAAAATAATAAAAGAAGAAAAGTCCTAAAAAGACCTTTAGAAAATAATAAAGAAAAGTTCGACGATGGAGATGACATGGAGAGAATAGTTTCTTTAAAAGTTGTAGGTGAAAATTTGTGGTGCTCATTTTGCAAAGAGGCTTTATCATTAAGCAATTTTCAATCAGAGAAATTACAAGGATTTTACAGCTGCATTGGGTGAGAAATTTATTTTTAAAATAATTTTACAACTGGTAAAATTTTTTTATTTTCTTTTATGTATTAAAATTTCTATGTAGAAATTTTTTGGTTGTATTTTTATTTTCTATTTTGTTATTTTACCTAATGCATTTATAATTAATTTGAAATTATTTTATAGGATTTTACTATTTGTTAAAATGTCTCAGTAAATATTTTTATTTCGTCGTATAAAAAAGAAAATTTTATGAAATTGATAAAAATAAGAAAAATATAATTTGACAAATAATTTTTAACTAACTTTTTTTATGTGTTATGCACAGTGGAATGGGATGGACACAACTAAATAAATTCTTTGCGATTATGAATATTCCATGTCCTGATAGGAACACTTTTAAGAGGCATGAGGCTGAAATTGGAGTAACTGCTGAAAGTGTAGCAAAATTTAGTTGCCGCGAAGCAGCAGCTAAAGAAAGGGAGCTTGTACTAAAAAATGTCGAGACAATTGAAAAATCTCTGTAATTTGCTTTTTTAGTGATTTTTTACGGATTTATTTTATCTCATAATTTTTTAAATTCATTTTGATTGGTTTATGTTTATGAATTATTTTTTTTTCTATTGTTCAGCAGAAACAAATTTGGTTTAAAGATGACCAGCAAAATTGCTGCCCATTGAAATTAATTTTATTTAGGGCATTTAATTTATTTTCTCTTTCTAACATTTTTGAATATTTAAAATTACAATAGATAATGAAACAGTAATTAATATTTTTAGTAAAACTCAAAATTTTCGAGAAATTAAAATGTTAAACTTATAATTTTTATTATTTCTTATACCCTTTTTCCATGATCCTAAACAATCAATTATATGGATTTTAAAATTTTGATTTAAAATTTTTTTTTTAGAATAACAAAATATATAATAGTTAAAACTTATTCTAAATATTTTTGTTTAATGGAATATGATTTCAGGCCCTAACAAATTCTAACCTCTCAATAAGATACATTTTGATTAGTTAAAATTTTACTGTAATTTTTTAATTTACAGTAAATTAATTTTAATTTGAAACATAATATGTTAGCTATTATTTTATATAATTTATATAAATTATTATTTATTATTATTATTTTTGTTATTTATAATAAATAAAGAATTTATATTTCAAATTTTTCTTATAACTTTTTATTTTTTCCTTAGACCTGAAGAATATCAGTCAAACTTTTTGGTACCAAACAAAACTCCTTCCACTTCATCCAGTGATCCTGATCTTGCATCTACATTCTCTTTTCAGTTGTTTGTAAAAGAAAATATCGCGGAAGAGACATTAGAAGATGTTGTTCGAATACCTGCCTCATATGATATGGGTTGGAGCACTAGAGGAACTGGCAGAAACTATGACAGTTTAAATGGATTTGGAGCTGCCATTGGTACCATGTCAGGCATGGTTTTAGATTATTTGACTTGCAACCGATTCTGTAAAAAATGTGAGATTGGACATCATCCATCCGATCATGATTGTCGCAAAAATTTTTTTGGATCTGCTAAAGCAATGAAACCTCACGTTGCAAAAAAATTATTGTTGACAGTGAAATACTTCGAGAGCAGAATATTGAAGTTGGTGTCCTAATAGGAGATGATGACAGTTCAACAATATCCACGTGTCGAAATGCTAGTAATCATTCAATTATAAAGCAATCGGATGTGAATCACACATCAGCAGGAGTTAAAAAAGCATTGAAAAATTACAGAACAGCTACACTGAAATGCGAAAAGATGTTATTGTATATTTTCATAGATGCTTTACGTACGCTATCATGCAAAACAAAGGTGACACCAGTGCTATGTCAGATGAAATTCGATGCATTTCTTTACACGCATTTAACGATCACAGTAAATGCGGCACCTAGTGTGGTTTTCTGCAAAACAGGGAAACTTATGATCACAGAATCGTGCCTGTTGGACTACATGATCCTAAATTATTAGAAGTTCTAAATGAGTTATTTTCTAAACTTGCTGACAATGCAGTAAAATTTTCTGCCGGTGCATCTTCAAATGCTAATGAAAGTTTAAATGTCTCAATGAGTGCAAAATGTCCAAAAAGAGTTTGTCACAGTAAATCTGCTTCTGCTGATTATAGGTTTGCCTGTGTTGTACGACAAAAAAATCTTGGAGAATCCTACACTGAGAAAATCCTTGAGAATTTAAATTTAGAACCAGGAAATCGTCTTAAGAAATATAATACCCGTTCGCAAAAACTATTAACCGACAGAAGACTCAAGATAAAAAAGCCAGAGTTTAAGAAAAAAAGACTGTTTTTAAAAAAACAACGGGCTGCTTTACGGTACAGAAAAGAAAATATTGTTCAACATTTACGTGAATCCTGTTGGATCCATTTCAGTCAAAGCTTCAGAAGTGCATGGATTAACAAGTTCATATGGGAATCTGTTGTACTATGTAATTCGAGCAGCTTTAGCTGAATTTCAAAATTGGCTAATGAAATTGGGAAGTCAATGTTGTGTCGCTGTACATAATTTGAATTTCGATGGTCCTAGGTTGATGAGAGTAATTGAAAATTATTCCATGACCGAAGATTTTAAATCAACAATCCTTGGGTTTGTAGATACCTTGGAGATAATTCGATGTAAAAATAAGGGGAAAAGCAGTTCTATTGAATCATTAGCGTCGGCGAATAAGATCTCAATTAATGGAGCGCATAATGCTATTTAAGATTGAAAAATTCTCGAGAATATTTTGCACAAAATGAACATTGGTAATGCCCATATCCTTGAAAATATAAAGCTTTTTGAAGACCGAAGAACTCATTGGTCTGCTTTACAATCGACACAAAAAATTTTTTCAGGACTGACTCCCATTGCAACAGTTGTCTCAATTTCAATTAGAAAGAAGCTTGCTAGCGCAAGAGTGACTTTAGAGAGTTTGACAAACGCATACCAAACATCTGGAGAAGATGGTTTGAAAAAAATGTTTGTATCCAACGATTCTCCGAAGAGTCTCCAAAAAATGTCAATTGAATATATGGGTAAATCCACAGAACCGGTCGATTTCAATGTTACTGACAAATTTTTCTATTTTTAAAGTATTGTATTAATTATTTTCATATCTCTACTACTTTATAGAAGCTCTGAGAATCTACTGAATTAAGAAAATTAAATAAATTTTAACCTACTTCCCTTATATTAATAATAAAACAGATTAAATTAATTTAGAACATGAAATTTGCAGTGTTACTCAAGGTACTTTTTTCTATTTTTATAGGCATAACTTTTTTGGCATACAACGAAACAATTCTAAACGATGGAGAATTATAGTTTACTTTTTGTAGAATGTATTGAAGGCTAGAAAAAGGATGTGCTCTTAATTACAAAGAAATTTTAGTACATGTAAATAGTGTTGCTCATTATTTTTGAATAATACAATTTCTGGAAACTTTGTAAAATAACTTTTGTGGCGTTTGATCAATTAAAATTTCTTACAACAGTACTCATTTGTCTTCATCAGAAGAAACAAATCTTCGTATTGTAAAATAATGTGCCTTTAGAAATAAAGAAAATATTAAAATAATTATCACCTGAAACTTGACCGTGAACAACTCTAAACTTTGCCTTTTTCTAGGAGCACATCTACAGATTGGAATGAAATGAATTGAAAACGTGCGTGATTATTAAAAAGCGTTATTATAATTCTTTTATTAAAATGCCAAATTCTATTTCTAATTTATAATGTCAAAAAATTGAGAATTACAATCAATTTTTCATTATTATTAATTCATTTAGATCATTATGAATGTATCAGTCAAAGTAAAGAATTGACTGTCTTTTCATTTGTTATTTTTTTAAACTTGCGTCAAAATTAAGATAATTCAACTTATAAAATTAAACAAAATTAATGCCAAAATAATATATTACCTACTATTAATTAATTATTATATGAAATAAGGCTGCGTAAAATCATAAGGCTGCGTCTACAACAGAAAAAATAATGTGTAGAAAATTGTGTAATATATAGTGTAATTGACCCTGGCAGTTGTCAATACCAAAAACAATACACATTACACTACAAATTACACATTATTTTTTTCTATTGTAGACGCAGCTTAAATATGTTAATATTAATTATCTTACATAAATAATTAAAATTAATCCTATTTTATTCTTCATTTTTTGCACACATTACAAAAATATTTATATAGAAAACAAAAGAAGAAAGAAATACACATTTTTAATTATATTTTCTAAAAAAACTCAATTTCGTTTTTAACTTTTACTTTGCACGGCATTAAAATAAAATGAATCACGTAAAAAGATATTTGTTCTGAAATAAATTTCGAAAAAAATGAACCATAAACGAAAGCTGTGCTTGGAATTAGTAATTTTTCATTTTTATAAGTGAAAATTGACCAGTTCCATGGATTTTCCCATGTATATATATTAAGTTATTTCACTAAAAAGGTCATTTCCATACCAAAAAATAATTTAAAAAAAATTACAAGCTTAATACTGAAAAGTTCAGTTATTAAATTGACGCAAAATGCTTTGGATAAGTTTTGCTTATAGGGTCATTCCAGCGAAAATCGTCTAGAGCTGGTTGCTCGATGATTTTAAAAAATGCTGTAATTAATATATAATATTCTTCAATACAATTAGATTATCCTTTAGTGGTTTATAGCACTAAATATATTTTACATTATTTTAAATAATTATTTTAAATTTCTAACTGGTTATGAAGTCTAACAAGTCTAAGTCTAAATTTTCTTAAGTTTGTTTTTTTTAAAAAAACGATAAGGTGATGAACTTCAGTCTGGTCATTAAAACTAAAATTCAATGAAAATCAGGTTAAATTTATATAATTTTTCATATCTATATTAATAAAATCAGACTTTTGTCTGTACATTGCACAAAATTAATTTTTTCTAGCATAATTTATTTATTTGAACAACGGAGAATCCAAAAATTGTAATAGAAAATTTCCTGTCTGTATGTATGTATGTATGTATGTGTGTATGTATGTATGTATGTATGTATGTATGTCCGCAAAATTTTGTTCGCGTATAACTTGAAAACGTCTTGACCGATTGAAGTAAAATTTGGCAATCTTTCAGGTATTGGTCTAACTTAAAATATTAGCTATATTTGATGAAAAAATATTGAGCTGAACAAAAGTTATGAATTTTTCAAAAAATTCAAAAAAATTTTTTTTTTCAATTTTTGCAGATTGGCATAAATTTTTTTATTTATTAATAACATAAATGATTTTAAAGATATATAAAAATAAATTGAATAAAAAATAATATTAATATGAAAAAAAATTATGAATTTTCCAAAAAATTCAAATTTTTTTTTAAATTTTGACAGATTGCTCTAAATTAATCAGTTATGACTTTTGTAAGATATATATAAGCAATAAATTTGCAGATTTTAAATATATTAATTAGAACGGGAGGTATTCAATTTTTTCAAAAAATTAAAAAAATTGAAAATTTCCAAATTTTATATTTTTTAATGTATATTTTTTAAACTTTCTGTAATTAAATATTTTTATTGTTTATACTCCTGCCCTATTGGCCTTACGCACTTCGACAAGAGTCCCCGAGAAATACTTTTTTGGATTAAGCATAACTATTCTACTTTATAAATTTTCTATATATTAACCTAATTTGCGTCTACAGCCGACTTTATTAGGAGTACTCAATTACAAAAATTTCGAAAATATTAAAAATGGAGATTCTTATGATAAAATTGATACTGCAGGAATTCAAGAATATGTGATACGATACTTGCATTATGCTACTGGGAAAAAACTTAGATAGTAAAAAGTTTGGTTATTTTAATACTAGATTTAACTTTTAGGGATGTTTTGATCATTGTAAAGGCAAAAGTTAAACAGGGTGTCTATTATTATTTTTGTTTAACAAACTATCCAGTTTTTCCCAGCTTTGTCCAAATTTTTCCAGGTGTAACTTTTCTCATCAAATATAAATTTTCTTGATAAGAATTAACAATAAATAAAACTACAAATGGCTACAAAAATTCACTTATTTTATGAAAATACTCTTCGACGGGTTTTTGTTTTTACTAATACTTTTAACAGGGGTTCTACTAACTGGAAAAAACAGGAAATATGCAGGAATTTAATTTAATCGGGAAAAAACTGTGAATTCAGCCTGCAATATAGGTCTTATTTTAGATTTTAGCAATTATGATACAATTAGTTCGAATTTTACTTTACTCTAAAAACTGGTGGAAATTTTGGATTAACTTATAATACAATAATTAAATTTTTACAAATAATTGACAAAACATTGTTCTCTGCATTTTAATTAATTAAAAATAAATTATTTGATGGTAAAAAGTCAATCACTGATTTAAAATAGTAATATTTTTCTAATGAAATAGTTCATGGTAGCTAAATATTATTTTTTCCGGTCAAATTAAATTCCCCGGTATTTCCCATTTTTCGAGACTGGTCGACACACTATTGAATGTATTTGTAGAAACTAAAACCCGTCGAAGACGGGTACGACAGCTAGTTTATTAAATAATTTATAAGTAGAGTGCCCAAGGAAATTTCAATTAAAATAAATTTATAATTCTAAAACAAATCCAGTTTAAAAGGTTTAGTGAAGATTCCTTTTTCTCCACAGAAGATATAAGAAAAAGAAAATGATGTTTATTATACTGTGCAAGTACAAAAAAATACTGATTTAAATGTTCTGGTGAGTTATTTTTAAATAATTTTCGTTTATTTAGATGTATTTAACAAAAAAATATATATATTTAAAATAAAAAGCAGTATTTTTAATCTGTTTTTAGTAATTTATACTGAGTTTTCGAAAAATGGGTTATGTTAGACTTCATAACCAGTTAGAAATTTAAAATAATTATTTGAAAGAATGTAAAATATATTTGGTGTTATAAACCACTAAAGGATAATCTAATTGTATTGAAGAATATTATATATTGATTACAGCATTTTTTTAAATTATCGTGCAACCAGCTCTAGACGATTTTTGCTGGAATGACCCTATATTGACGTAATTGTTTACAAGTTGTTTTAATTTTTGTATCTATAAAACTTCAGAGATTTATAAAAACTTCTAAATAAAATGTGAAATAAATAAATAAAATTTATAACTGTTTTTGGCTTCAAACAATCATTCTATAAAAATAGCCAACAATTATCTATTTACTATTTTATCATATTTTTCGTTATTTATTTTAATAATTTGAATAAATTTATTTCAATAAATTTAACCCTTTAACGCCCAAATGTGCTGTTTTGCGACTTGAATTTTAGCTTTGTACAACTATTAAAAGAAAGCTAAAAAAATTTCAAAAGTACCATTTCCGACTATTTTCAGGGTCGCTCTTTCGAATGGCGTTGTCAAAATTTCTAAAAAATAAAATTAACCCCCTCTTTTAATAAAATTTTCCAAAAAAGCAAGATTTTTGGATGAAATTTTTTTTTTATTGCAATTTTCATTGTTATATCGGTATCTACATATCGTCTAAGGTATAAAAACCGTATTCCCGATAGCTGTACTTTAAAAATATGCAGTAGTTTTTTTTTCATTTTTCATTAAAAAATGGCGCCCGAACGCTAAATTTTTTTTTATTACACATACAAATTTTTTTTTCTAAATTTTCTTAAATTCGCTTGAAATTTGTTATTTGGGGGTTTATGGGGTCGCTAATTTCAAAGCTGATGTTAGTTTAAAAAAATTCAAAATGGTGGATTCAATATGGCGGACGATTTTTTTAAAAATTTACCAAATTCGGCTAAAACTTGTTACTCGGGGGTTTTCAGGGTCGCTGATTACGAATATGATGTTAGTTTTTAAAAATTGAAAATGGCGGATCCAAAATGTCGACCAAAAAAATAAAAATCATTTAGATTGGCTTAAAAATTGGTACTCGGGGGTTTTTGGGGTCGCTGATTACGAATATGATGTTAGTTTTTAAAAATCGAAAGATCTAAAATGGCGACCGAAAAAATAAAAATCATTCGGATTGGCTTAAAAATTGGTATTTGGGGGTTTTTGGGGTTGCTGATTACGAATATGATGTTAGTTTTTAAAAATCAAAATTTCAGATCTAATATGTTGGACAAAAAAAATAAAAATCATCCGGATTGGCTTGAAAATTGTTATTTGGGTCAATTTTGGAATTTACTTATACTTAATTAATAATAATGTCAAACTTGAAACATTACTCTCATAAAACTTAGTTTAATTACTTATTGAACTTTAAAGTGGGGACCTTTTTTCATCATTAAACTTTGTTTAAGGTTGTCTTCTGTCACGTCCCGAGCTAAGGCAAGGGTAATTTTATTAAGCGAATAATAAAAAGAAAGGTAAAGTGCTGATTTGATCTTACACATTGAGGGTTAAATTAACTCGTGAAGTAACATCTACCAAAACTTATTGTAAGTCCTGGTCACATTCAGTTACTAAGGACAAATGTTTTTTATTATTTGAATATCTGTTGCATATTAGATCTGAAATTTTGGATTTTTAAAAACTAACATCATATTCGTAATCAGCGACCCCAAAAACCCCCAAGTACTAATTTTTAAGCCAATCCGAATAATTTTTATTTTTTTGGTCACCATTTTGGATCCGTTATTTTCGATTTTTAAAAACGAACATCATATTCGTAATCAGCGACCTCAAAAACCGCCGAGTACCAATTTTTAAGCCAATCTGAATGATTTTTATTTTGTTGGTCGCCATTTTGGATCCGCCATTTTAGATTTTTAAAAACTAACATCATATTCGTAATCAGCGACCCTGAAAACCCCTGAGTAACAAGTTTCAGGTGAATTTGGTACATTTTTAAAAAAATCGTCCGCTATATTAAATCCGCCATTTTGAATTTTTCAAAACTAACATCAGCTTCGTAATTAGCGACCCCATAAACCCCCGAGTAACAAATTTCAAGCGAATTTAACAAAATTTAGAAAAAAAAATTTGTATGTGTAATAAAAAAAAAATTTAGCGTCCGGGCGCCATTTTTTAATGAAAAATGAAAAAAAGAAAAAAAAACTACTGCATATTTCTAAAGTACATCTATCGGGAATACGGTTTTTATACCTTAGACGATATGTAGATACCGATATAACAATAAAAATTGCAATAAAAAAAAATTTCACCAAAAAATCTTGCTTTTTTTGGAAAATTTCATTAAAAGAGGGGGTTAATTTCATTTTCATAACGCGGTGCAAAAAAAGGCACTTTTTTGCACCTTGTTATGAAAAATATCGTTTGTAACTAGTGCTAGCAGTTGCCAATTTTTGAACGAGCACTTTTTATGGAACAAACTGTAGGCAAAGCGAAGCTTCGCCTACAGTTCGTTCCAAAAAAAGTGCTCATTCAAAAATTGACAACTGCTCGCACTCGTTACGAAATATACTATTTTTGGAAATAGTACTTTTGAAATTTTTTTAGCTTTCTTTTAATAGTTGTATGAATTTAAAATTCAAGTCGGAAAACAGCACATTTGGGCGTTAAAGGGTTAAATGATTTTGAATTAATAAATAAAATAAAAAATAAATATTTTAGATGAATTTAAATAAATCTGCAGTAAATAAATTGGCTTTTTTAATTAAGTATTTTAATCAAAAGATTTGATTATTTTATTTATTACTAATATTTTATTAATAACAATAAATGTATTTTTAAAAATTTATTTTTTAAATATTTTACTGAACAATAAACTTTAAACCAGAGAAAAAAATTTCAAAGATAATTATAAAAACAACAAAATTTTTTTTAAAAAAACCTTTGTCTTCTAATTTTATTGTAATACATTTATAATAAAAAAAATATTATTAAAATTTTTATTTCTTGGTTAGAATTCAATATTGTAAGTACAAGATTTATTTATTTATAGAAGTAAAAAGAAGCGCTAAAAGATTAAATAGATTCAAAATTAATAATTTTAATTAAAAGATTTCGATTATTTTATTTATTATTAATATTTTTATTAATAACAATAAATGTTATTTTAAAAATTTATTTATTAAATATTTTACTGAACAATAAAGTTTGATTCTGAGAAAAAATTCAAAGATAATTTTACAAATAATATTTCTTTTAAAATACATTTATCTTTTAATTTTTATACATTTATAATAAAAGCAATAAAATTGTCATAACCCTATGCACTTATTTTTCAAAAAACATCAAATTAATTGGATTTCTTTCAACATTTTTTTTCAATAAAAAGAATGAATTTTATAAATCTCCATAAGAGTCAATGTTAAAAATCAATAATTTCAAATTCATATAATTTAATAAATCTGCAGTAAACCGACTCCAAACTTTGCAAAATTTTTTTTTATATAAAATTTTTGATATATGTAAAAAAAAGTGTATTTTCTGATTTCCAAAAAAACATGCACGTACATCCTTAATACCTAGTGGACGTAGAGGAGAACGGGGCGAGGCAGCCAACGGGGTGAGGCAGCCAATTGCTTCTTATTTCTGCATAATTTTTTCAAATCGTGCGCTATTGATAATGTAGACTGCTTATGGTAGTTTACTTTAGTTGCTAAAAGATGGGCATTATTGCTGCAGCAGTTTAGCAATTCAGTATCATTTATGAAAACAGACTTTTTGGATGTAACTTTTCTAAGAGTTATTTTGGTGATTTTAGTTAATAGAGTTACACGAATAAAATTCTTGTAAAGTGATTTTTAATGCAGAATTAAGTGCTGAAGACGCTGGTGTTAATAGAATTGCGATATTTTTGATATTACGGGTTTTGTGGATGTTTTCTTAAAAAAGTACTCGTGGGGTTAGGCAGCCAACACTAAATTTTTCGTCTTTTTGTGTTGATTTTATTGGTTCTTCGAAATGTTTTCTCTTTTTTTCCTGCTCCAATACATTTTAAACTTAAAATTGAATTATATAAACCATTTTTTAAGAATAACAAATTTATATTTCCTTAAAATGTTAAATTGAATTTAATTAATTTTATTATTATAATATTATTTAAATATTGACACTACCGGTCAAAATTCAAAGACCACCCATTTTCAGGCGAATGATAAAAATTTTAAAACATAAAATTTATTGAAACTAAAATTTTTTTCTTTTTATTTTTTGAAAGATGATAAAATTTTGGAAAGAACAAGATCTTTTAGAAGTCATTTGGCCAATATTTTATTTAGATATTTTTAAAAAATTGTCATTTTAAATGTTTTACAAAAATTTGAATAACGTCTAAAATAATGAACGCTTTTTAATGATCTTAGGCTTATTTTAAAGGTCACTTGCTACACTATAAGAATTACTTATAGGCATTAACGTGAAATTTTTTTCTTAGAAAATGCAGGCTGTCAAATTTGGACCAAAAAAATTCAAAAAATTTGGAACAATTTTTCTATATTAAAAACTATTCTAGAAAATATATAAAACATCATATGGTGTAGATTTTCAAAGAAAATTTAATAAAAAAATACGTTTGAATTTTAAAAATTATTTTTCTGTTAATAAGAATGTTTCAAATTTTTTGAATTTTTTTGGTCCAACTTTGACGGCTTGCATTTTCTAAGAAAAAAATTACACGTCAATGCCTATAAGTAATTCTTATAGTGTAGCAAATGACCTTTTAAATAAGCCTAAGATCATTAAAAAGCGTTCTTTATTTCAAAAGTTATTCAAATTTTTGTAAAACATTGAAAATGACAATTTTTTAAAAATATCTTAATAAATTATTGGCCAAACGACTTCTAAAACATCTTGTTTTTTTCAAAATTTTATCATCTTTCAAAAAATAAAAAAAAAATATTATTATCAATAAATTTTATGTTTTAAAACGTTTTCCAGTCGCCTGAAAATGGGTGGTCTCTCAATTTTGACCGGTAGTGTAAAAAAAAGTAAAAAAAAAACGAAAATGCCCTTTACGAATCGTAAATAACGGTTAAAAAACGAAACAATTTTTTCTTTTTGTAGTTTTTATAATTTACTTTAACCCATTAACGCCCAAATGTCCAAAATTTTTGACTGAATTTCAAGGTAAGAATTTTTATCCTAAATGATTAGACTTGTAAGAACCCTTCAGTACTAGGGGGTATTGAGGTCCGCTCTTTCAGAATCCGGGGTCAAAAAAGTATTTCGACCATCAGGGAAACCAATATGGTGCCCAAAATGGAAAAAATACCGAAAAAATCGTATGTTTTTTTAAACACGCTTTTCACATCAATAAGATTTTTTTGGGCGGGTCTCATGTATGCTATAGGTGGATAAAATTGCATAAAATTACTCACTCGGGGGTTTTTGGGGTCACTGATTACGATAGGCCTGTGCGGTTATTGAATTCTGTAACCGGTTTCCGGTTATTGAAATAACCGGTTATAAACCCGGTTAACCGGTTATTCGTTTATAACCGGTTTTAACCATATAACCGATTAACCGGTTCTTCGGTTATTATGAAATAACCGATTAACCGTTTATTCGGTTATTATAAAATAACCGGTTAACCGTTTTTTCCGTTCTTTTGAAGTAACGAGTTAAACGGTTTTCCGATTATTTTGAAATTATAGGGAAAGAGAATCATTATTTTTATTTGTGTAGAAAAAATTGTTTCTTAAACATCTAATTTGCAAAACGGAAGGCAAAATTTTCAAATCTAAATTTAAATATTTTAATAGTTTCTTAGATTTTTTAATGTAATTTTTAAAAAGTGAATTTTTCTTTAAGGGGACCGTACACCACTTTTGCGTGTTTTTTCAATATTTATTTTTTCATAGTAAAATGTATTGAAACACTGGGCTCTTTTTACACATATTAACACACATATTGAGGATTAAGAAAAAAATATTTTTTTATTTAGTCTGCCCTTCATGGCGACAAAATGGCAGCTGAAGTGATTGTCCGGAAAAAACTGGTTGACACGATATCTCTGCTTCAAAATGTCGGAAACAAAAAATCAAAAGAATTTTTTAAAATATATGTCAGTAGCTATAGCCTAAACCACAACCAACATTCTACATCCATTTTTAACCCATTTTTTACCGTTTTAGGGGTGGAAAAGGGGTAAAAAATTTAAACCGCCGCCATTTTCATATTTTTTATTCAAATTCATTTTTTTTGGTTCACTGACATATATTTTAAGAAATTCTTTTGATTTTTTGTTTCCGACATTTTGAAGCAGAGATATCGTGTCAACCAGTTTTTTCCGAACAATCACTTCAGCCGCCATTTTGTCGCCATGAAGGGCAGAATAAATAAAAAAATATTTTTTTTCTAATTCTCAATATGTATGTTAATATGTGTGAAATGAGCCCAGTGTTTCGATACATTTTACTATGAAAAAATAAATGTTGAAAAAACACGCAAAAGTGGTGTACGGTCCCCTTAAGCACATAGAGTTTAATTGCACACACTAATTTTATGTTTTTTGAAAATAGAAAATGAATAAACAATCGGTTATTCTAAAATAACCAGTAATTCCAGGTTATTCTAAAATAACCGGTTATACCAAAATAACCGGTTATTCCTAAATAACCGGTTATTTCAAAATAACCGAAAAAAAGTTAACCGTTTGCTCAAAAATTTTATAACCGGTTAACCGGTTATGACAATAACCGGTTTTATAACCAGTTAACCGGTTAACCGCACAAGCCTAGATTACGAATATGAAGTTCAATTTTTAAAATTCAAAATGGCGGATCCAATATGGCGGATAGAAATGTTTGAAAATCGATAAAATTGCATGGAATTACTCACTCGGGGGGTTTTCGGGGTCGCTGATTACTCTTACCACGTGTATTGCCATTTGTTTGTATCCTCAGTAGCTTGTTTTTGATATAAAACTCACGAGACAGCTCGCAGCTAGGTTTGCTGTACGTAAGTTGACTTAAATTTCTCGAGAAGGAAATATTTCTCGCGCTTTTAATTTCTTGTCGTTTCATGAAGGGTTTTAATTTATTTTATAGATAAGAATGTGCTTATTGTTGCTTTTTTAAGTGTTTTTAAATATCTTTTTATATTTTGTGTTTCCATTGCATTGTATCGCGTACAAATCATTTTTCGCAAAATATCATATTTGGGGTGATGTGCAACACTTTTTTTGGGGTCGACGTAACTACTTTTTACGTGCTATAACTGCGATTCACATGATGAATTAAAAATTATTAGTTATTTTCTTTTAATTATATTCCTTATTCAGTTATGAATAAATAAAAAATTAAACAAAAAAAAATTTTTTTCTTTGGTGAAATCTCCACGTTTTAGAGGTCAACTATACCTTAATAAATTTTTTTTTGAAGATTTCGATTAGTTTACATTGAAAAAGCCTAAAATTAATAATTAAAGAGATTTTAATCGATATTTATGCATTACATACAGGAATTTTACTGGTGTTGCACATCACCCCAACTTTTTTGCAAAATGCAAAACAGACGTTTTTAAAAAAGCGAAAAATTTGTAGGAAAAATTTTAAATTCTGAAAATCTAATAATGCAGAAATATTCTATTATAATTCCTCTAAGTCATTCAATTTTGAAATATTTAAAAATTTAAATATTTGACATGTTTTTCGTACAACAAAAAAAAAACGTTGCACATCAGCCCACAACACCCTACAACAAAATTAAAAAATACAAAAAAAAATTTAAACATTTTTTAAAAAATTTTTTAAAAAAGAAGACTTAACTTTATCGACCACCACGTGGTGAGAGTTGGGCAACGCCAGAAAAACGTGACAGCTAACAAACAAAATAAACTCTCCTAAACAACTAGAAATTTATAAATTTGTAGTATTCAATTTTGAAAATTGCACTTGTAAAATTCGTAATCAGCGACCCCGAAAACCCCGAATAAGTAATTCCATGCAATTTTATCTATTTAAAAAAATTTTTATTCGTCATATTGGATCCGCTATTTTGAATTTTAAAAATTGAACTTCATATTCGTAATCAGCGACCCCGAAAACCCCCCAGTAAGTAATTCCATGCAATTTTATCTATTTAAAAAAATTTTTATCCGCCATATTGGATCCGCTATTTAAAATTTTTTAAATTAAACTTCATATTCGTAATCAGAACCCCGAAAACCCCCGAGTGAGTAATTTCATGCAATTTTATCGATTTTCAAAAATTTGTATCCGCCATATTAGATCCGCAATTTTGAATTTTACAAATTGAACTTCATATTCGTAATCAGCGACCCAAAAAACCCCCGAGTAAGTAATTCCATGCAATTTGATCTATTTAAAAAAATTTTTTATCCGCCATATTAGATCTGCTATTTAAAATTTTTTAAATTAAACTTCATATTCGTAATCAGCAACCCCGAAAACCCCCGAGTGAGTAATTTCATGCAATTTTATCGATTTTCAGAAATTTTTATCCGCCATATTGGATCCGCCATTTTGAATTTTAAAAATTGAACTTCATATTCGTAATCAGCGACCCCGAAAACCCCCGAGTGAGTAATTTTATGCAATTTTAACGATTTTCAAAATTTTGTATCCGCCATATTGGATCCGCCATTTTGAATTTAAAAAATTGAACTTCATATTCGTAATCAGCGACCCCGAAAACCCCCAAGTGAGTAAATTCATGCAATTTTAACGATTTTAAAAAATTTTTATCCGCCATTTTGAATTTTGAAAATTGAACTTCATATTCGTAATCAGCGATCCCGAAAACCCCCGAGTGAGTAATTTCATGCAATTTTAACGATTTTCAAAAATTTGTGTCCGCCATATTGGATCCGCCATTTTGAATTTTAAAAATTGAACTTCACATTCGTAATCAGCGACCCCGAAAACCCCCAAGTGAGTAAATTCATGCAATTTTAACGATTTTAAAAAATTTGTATCCGCCATTTTGAATTTTAAAAATTGAACTTTATATTCGTAATCAGCAACCCCGAAAACCCCCGAGTGAGTAATTTCATGCAATTTTATCGATTTTCAAAAATTTGTATCCGCCATATTGGATCCGCCATTTTGAATTTTAAAAATTGAACTTCATATTCGTAATCAGCGACCCCGAAAACCCCCAAGTGAGTAAATTCATGCAATTTTAACGATTTTAAAGAATTTTTATCCGCAATATTGGATCCGCCATTTTGAATTTTTTAAATTAAACTTCATATTCGTAATCAGCGACCCCAAAAACCCCCGAGTTAATTATTTCACGCAATTTTATCGATTTTCAAACATTTTTATCCGCCATATTGGATCCGCCATTTTGAATTTTTAAAATTAAACTTCATATTTGTAATCAGCGACACCGAAAACCCCCGAGAAGTAATTTTCAGATGATTTAAATTAAATTTTGAATATTGATGATGCTTTTCCCACACAGCACATGATATTTCCTGAATACTTCCTGAATATTTCACTGAAAGATTGAAATATTTCATTGCAAGATTCAGGAAATATTTCTGCAAACAGGAAAATGTCCGCTTATGTAGGAATATTGACGCGAAAATTGAGAAAATATTTCATTGAAATATTCCTGCAATATTACACATAAAGATTCTGCAATATTGTGAAAATATTTCAAAAAATGGAAAAATTTGTTAAACACCTCAAATCAATAGGAATTTTCTGAAATATTTTAAAACCCATAGGATATAGTAAGCCAAAAACTACTGCGCAACTCTACAGGCCATAGAAACTGAGTTCGACCAGTGCGCATCATTTCAGTTGAATATTTCCAAAATATTTCAATGAAATATTTTCTCAACTTTCGCGTCAATATTCCCACATAAGCGGACATTTTCCTGTTTGCAGAAATATTTCCTGAATCTTGCAATGAAATATTTCAATCTTTCAGTGAAATATTCAGGAAGTATTCAGGAAATATCATGTGCTGTGTGGGTTGCTATTTATCAAGTATTTTGCTCTGATTTTTCTGCCATTTTGGATCTGCCATCTTGAATTTTTAAGTTGTGAAGTACACAGTTCGAAAGTACAACTTTTTTATCCACCTATAGCATACATGAGGCATTATTCCTGAACTGCCCCAAAAATAAAAAAAAGTTCTTGGATTTCCTTTATACTTTGGAAATATGTTACCCTAGTAGGTACAAGTTACTACACCAATTTACAGGTCCAACCCCCCACCCCAATCAAAAGGGTGGGGGGTTGAAATTTCAGCTTAAACTCGAACATGCATTCTTTAAACATTTGTAGTTTCTACTTAAATTATTCAATTAAAAAAAGTAAGTAGTGTTTTAGAAAGGTTTTTTTGTGTACTTTTAAAATATTTTATTTATATAATAAAAAAAAATTTTTTTTGCAAAAATTTTTTAAAATAAATAGTTTTTTTGCAATTTTGTGCAAGTTCGGTAGTTTTTATTTTCTTTTTAATAATCTCAAATGAAAGCTTGGGAATTCCCCTAAAAGAAGATATAAGTCTGAAAATGGGCCGAAACAATTTGCCAAAGATATAGTGTAATAAGTAAAATTTGTCCGTCCGCTCGCGCACTTCAGCGCGATGAACAGTGGGATTTTTTTTCAACTTACTATTGAAAATTGTCTAGAAACTACAAATTTTATCGGATGTTGATGTTCTTGATTTAAAATTACTAAGAGATCCATCAAAGTCGATTTTTGAATTTTTAATTGTTTATTTTTTTCTTGTTACTCAAAAATTTGACAAATTACAATATTTTTAGAAAAAATCATGTTAATTTTTTTATTTTTCCATTACACATGATCGAAATCAATTTAAATTAGTCTAGTATGACCACCGGACAATTAATAAAGCACAATACAATTTATTTAAATTGTTGCAAACAATGTTAATTAACAAATAGATTACTTCGGACCTTCTTCATAAAAAAATTGGTTTTTTTGCAGACAAGTTTAAATTTATGTCTAATTTAGTTAACAACTATTTTACAGTTAAAAATTATCATTAATATTAACAATTATATAAACAATAATCAACTTCCTTTTGTATTTGTAAACATTTTCGTCATTTTTTAAACATTTAAATATTTATATCATATGTACATTCTTTCAAAAACTTAAAAAATTTATTTGTTTAAACAATTACATTTGTTATAAACAAACTTTTCATTTTTAAACAAATAAGTAGCATTTTTCATCAAACAAAATTTTTTCCTTTTTTTATATTTACTATCATAAAAAAGAACTCCTTAATGAAATGGGAATACTATAAATTATTCATTTAATTCTAACGAACATTATAAGTTAGGAAATATTTATATTTTTAATGAAGTAAACCATTATTCAGTTAAAACAGTTTACATTTAAATGCATATAAATAAATTTTTTCTGTGAAAAAAGAACAAAGTTAAATATTTGTTAACTTATAATGTTTATTAAAATTAAATGAATAATTTAAAGTATTCCCATTTCATTAAGGAGTTCTTTTTTATGATAGAAAAATTTAAAAAAGGAAAAAATTTTGTTTGATAAAAAAAGCTAATTATTTGTTTAAAAATGAAAAATTTGTTTATGACAAATGTAATTGTTTAAACAAATAAATTTTTTAAGTTTTTGAAAGAATGTACATATGATATAAATATTTAAATGTTTAAAAAATGACGAAAATGTTTACAAATACAAAAGGAAGTTGATTATTGTTTATATAATTGTTAATATTAATGATAATTTTTAACTGTAAAATAGTTGTTAACTAAATTAGACATAAATTTAAACTTGTCTGCAAAAAAAACCAATTTTTTTATGAAGAAGGTCCGAAGTAATCTATTTGTTAATTAACATTGTTTGCAACAATTTAAATAAATTGTATTGTGCTTTATTAATTGTCCGGTGGTCATACTAGACTAATTTAAATTGATTTCGATCATGTGTAATGGAAAAATAAAAAAATTAACATGATTTTTTCTAAAAATATTGTAATTTGTCAAATTTTTGAGTAACAAGAAAAAAATAAACAATTAAAAATTCAAAAATCGACTTTGATGGATCTCTTAGTAATTTTAAATCAAGAACATCAACATCCGATAAAATTTGTAGTTTCTAGACAATTTTCAATAGTAAGTTGAAAAAAAATCCCACTGTTCATCGCGCTGAAGTGCGCGAGCGGACGGACAAATTTTACTTATTACACTATATCTTTGGCAAATTGTTTCGGCCCATTTTCAGACTTATATCTTCTTTTAGGGGAATTCCCAAGCTTTCATTTGAGATTATTAAAAAGAAAATAAAAACTACCGAACTTGCACAAAATTGCAAAAAACTATTTATTTTAAAAAATTTTTGCAAAAAAAATTTTTTTTTATTATATAAATAAAATATTTTAAAAGTACACAAAAAAACCTTTCTAAAACACTACTTACTTTTTTTAATTGAATAATTTAAGTAGAAACTACAAATGTTTAAAGAATGCATGTTCGAGTTTAAGCTGAAATTTCAACCCCCCACCCTTTTGATTGGGGTGGGGGGTTGGACCTGTAAATTGGTGTAGTAACTTGTACCTACTAGGGTAACATATTTCCAAAGTATAAAGGAAATCCAAGAACTTTTTTTTATTTTTGGGGCAGTTCAGGAATAATGCCTCACATGAGACCCGCTCAAAAAAATCTTATTGATGTGAAAAGCGTGTTTCAAAAAAAAACATACGATTTTTTTCAGTATTTTCTCTATTTTGGGCGCCATATTGGTTTCCCTGATGGTCGAAATGCTTTTTTGACCCCGGGTTCTGAAAGAGCGGACCTCAATACCCCCTAGTATTGAAGAGTTTTTATAAGTCTAATCATTTAGGATAAAAATTCTTACCTTGAACTTCAGTCAAAAATTTTGGACATTTGGGCGTTAATGGGTTAAGGCGCAAAAATCGTTCTTAATATTTAAAATAAAATGACTGTGAAAAAAAACATTTAAGTGGGGCCTATTTTTTGCCTTCGCAAACGCAAGTACGCCTTAAATTTATTAGTTTGATTTAAAACATTAGTAAATACCTATTAAATGGCAATTTTTATTTTACTAGTTGTACAAAATAACAATATCTTTGGTTATACAATATAACAATATTTACAATTAAATATATACCAGCTGTCGTACCCGTCTTTGACGGGTTTTAGTTTTTACCAATATATTTGAACAGGTGTCTACCAATTGGGAATTTAATTTGACTGGGAAAAACTAATAATTACTTATATTGTAAGCTGAAAGTAGGTCTTAAATTTTGACAAATAAAAATATTACATTAATAAAAATGAAAGCAAAAAAACAATTTTTTAAAAACGAATTATTATAATAAAACTTTTTTTAATTAGATAAGAAAATTGACGATTTTTCCTGGTTGAATTAAATTCCCGACTATTTGTCGGGTTTCCTTCGCGGTTAATAGACACTCTGTTAAATGTATTAGTAGAAACTATAACACGTTTTTGATTTCCACATGGGAAATCTACATAGGATATACTTTTATAAAGGAAACCATATGGATTCCTATGTAAAACCGTATGGTATAATTTTTCCATACCCCTATTGAAAATTTCCATATGAGATAGAATTTTGGAAAGCAACAACATACCCCAAACATTTCTAAAATTCAAGAAGACCAATTTTAATTCATGAATAGGAATTTGTTATTTATTTTCAGTCATTTCTAAAACATCCCAAGTGCGAAATTAAAAACGGCCCAAAACTGGCCCAGTGACGGCATAGTCAGTGCCTACTCTTGGCAGACAATAGTGGCCCGACTGTCGGGAGGTTAACCGCGGTAGGCCGTCGGCAGCCAATCATCGGCCGATTCTCGGTAAACATTAATGGCCCATTATTGGCTGCCATTACTCCCCAGTGTTGAAAAAATTAAAAAAAAATATTTTTTATTTAATTAACTAATTAATTCATAATATTTATACAGTTTATTTCCCTAAATTAATCGCAAACTTACAAATATTTGAAAAATTCTTACCGCTCGCGGGGATCGATACCTGAACCTGACGCACCACAGCCTAACACTCTGACCACTCTGCTACTCTGACGTGAAGTCGATAATGCAAAAGGGTTCTTATAAGCTACACTACACTGGCCGATACTGTGCCATTATTGGACCGAGCTACGTCCCAATATTGGCAATTATAATTTACCATCATAGATACAAAATGATAGACATTAATATGGCATTTCTGAGCCAAGGTACGTCCCAATTCTGGCAATTATAATTTGCCACAAAATGTTTTCCATTAAAGTGCCACTAATGTGCCATTAATAGGCCGATCTTCGTCACATCACTGGCAATTGAATATTGCCATTAAAGATTGATCAACTTTGCCATGAATGTGCCATTATTGAGCCAAGCTACGCCCGAATTCTGGCAATTACAATTTGTCATCAAAGATACAAAATGTTTGCCATTAAAGTGCCACTAATGTATCATTAATGGGCTGATCTTCGTCACATCACTGGCAATTGAATTTTTCCTTTAAAGATTTATCTACTTTGCCAATAATGTGCCGTTATTGGGCCAAGCTACGCCCCAATTCTGCCAATTATAATTTGCCATCAAAGATACAAAATTTTTGCCATTAATGTGCCATTAATGGGCCGATGGTCGGCACATCACTGGCAATTGCTTTTTGCCATTAAAGATTGATCAACTTTGCCACGAATGTGCCACTATTGGGCCGAGAGCTGGCCCAGTCTTAAAAAATTTGAAAATCTGACCATCGGCGCCATCATTGGCCCATCAATGGGACGTTTTTAACACCAGTAATGGCCCAGTAACTACTGCCAATTCTCGGCAGACATTACTAGACCAATTATGGGCCGTTTTTGTAGTCTTGGCATTTCGCACTTGGGATTTCTAGAATTCAAAAATAAAAAAATTTTGATTCATAAATCCCAATTTGCCCTAATGGCGTCTTAAGGACTTTCTATGTCCCAGTGCCCGCTGAAGTCAAATTTCAGTATTATTGATACTTTTACTGTATACCCTTTATATTGAACATATATTTTTTATTTTCTACGTTAAATATGACAATACATACTATGAAATTTTCAAACTTAAAACCTGAAAATATCAATATAGAAATTATTTGCAAACTCACGTTAATTGATTTTAGAAAATTTGTAATCGACATCAAATTCATGACTCTAAACTTTTTAATAAAATAAATGTAATGAATGTAATTTAAAATTTAAAAACATCAACCGAAATCACTACCAACTTAATAAAAGATTAAACTATATTCAACAAAAAAAATTAATTAAAAATTTTGTCGAAAATCAAAAATATGATTTTGGCTTAAAAATTCGGATATATTATTTATATTTCATTTTCATAGTGAAAATTAGTTGTATTTTCATATTAAAAAGTAGCTACAGAAAGTGTCAAATGAATTTGACAAAAAATTAAGAAATTTGCATTTTTTTGATTTTGTGAAAAAAGCTATACCTAACTTTTGTTCAACTTAATAATTTTCAATCGGATATGGCTATAAATTTAAGTTAGACTAAGACCAAAGAGACTGTAAAGTTTCGTTTTAATCGGTCAAGTGGTCTTTGTGTTTATCCCGGACAAAATATTGTAGACAGACATACATACATAATTTTTTTATTATCATTTTTGGAATTCTTACTACTCGAATAGAAAAACTAAACATGAAATTTCAAATTCTATGCAATGTACAGACAAAAGTTTGATCTTATTTATAAAGATTATATGTGACGCTCCACGAGAAAAGGGACCTTAGCTGCAAAAAAATTAATTTTGAGTTATTTATATCATTCCGTACTTTTTGAGTTGCTCTTTCATATACAAAAGGCAAAAATAATTTCTACTTACAGGTTTTTTTGTTATCAATGTTTAAAAATGAACCTTTTTAGTGTTTACACCCGGTTGTTTAGAAAATCAGCCCCTCTACTTTCTAACACAACTACACAGGTTATGTACGTACAACTCATGCGTTTCGTGTAACATGGATAACTATCAATGTGAAGTGAGTAGTGGGACTGACTTTCAATGAAACGTCTTGACCAATCAGAGTGGTTCCACTTTAAAGCTGAGTCCAGAATGAGAGAGTCTGTGCACCGATGTTCATAGCTATAGGTATACTACAGCATGCTTTAGTATATCTATAGATATGAACATCGGTGCACACCCTCTCTCATTCTGGACTCAGCTTAAATGCCTCTCCTGCAAAATTCGTCTGTAAGTCATAAGGTCCCTTTTCTCGTGGAGCGTCACATATATAATTTAAAAAACTTCAATACTAAGAACATTTAATAATATTCAAATTTAATTCTTTCAAAGTAACTAAGTGACAGTAGTATTAAAGAAATATAATGAAAAATAGAAATAATAAAATATTCTTAAATAAAATTAATCAATATGCACATATTGTATAAGAGAAGTATTAGGGGAGAGTGGGGCAAGAAGGGGTTGCGGGCAAGACAGGGTACCGGCCCTATTTAACAAACGAATTAACCAATCGCGATTATATTTTTCATAATACTGCTCCGAGACGATAGTTTCTTGTTTACAAAACCTAAAAGCCATGAGAACAAATCTTTTATCTGTTTTATTAAAAAAACTGTTTTCGGCGATTTTCTTGTGATTTTTTCACTTTTTTAGGAGGTGTTTATTATTTAATAATATAACAGTTAATGAACTATATAAAATTTTTTATAACTGGCAAGGGTTACAGAAGAAAGGAAGCATATGTTTTTTTTTCTTTGTTGAATCGTAAGTTGTAGTAATTAATCGTTTTCTTCAATGTCGTAGGTGGGGGCAAGATGGGGTAGGGGAGAGTGGGGCAAGTCGGGGTACACAAATTAAGCAAAAGAAAAGAGAAATAAGAGAAGTTAAGAAAACTACTTAAATCAAGACTAAATAAAATAAGAGTGACCAAAAATAAAAAAGCTTGTCAGGTTAAATCATCAATTAGCGATGGTAAAGTGGAAAATACACCTTGTCTCTATTGTAATGTTTTTTATTTAGACTCAAATGTAGGCTGGGCTTGTTCTGTCTACGACCAATGGGCTCATTGCAGTTATGTTGGTGTCGATGACGAAGATGAAGATGCAACCTTTACTTGTAAAATTTTTCGAAATAGGTTGCTTTCTTAAGTACCCCATCTTACCCCTTAGGGTAAGATTTTCATATTAGGCAATTTTTTCCATATTATTGATTTTATGCTTTTTTAAGGGGAGGGTATAGTATTTTAGCTTTTATTTTTTTATTTTAATCTACTATATTTCAAGAGTATTGTGTGAAAATTTGAAGCAGATCCGAGCAAAAATGACGGATGATCCAGCTTCGACTTACAGTGAACACCGCAAAATGGTTTTTGAAGGCGTCTTTGGAAATCGCGTGCCAATCAGTTCCTTCTTATCATATAGCTTTCATATTTTGACTAAATTATCTTTAAATGATGAACAGTGAGTTCTCGCGAGTCGTTCAATTCTCGAAAATTTTCAAGATCATAAAACTCACGAGTCGTTCAACGCATAAGCCACGCCTCCAAGGCGATTTCAGGGATGTGTGAAACATATTTATCGCCCCGAAAGACACAATATTCAATGACTTTGGTCCGTTTAAATTACACAGCACTGAGCACCGGCGCGCGCATGCTAGTAATTGAACGACTCGTGAATCGGACACTGATCAGCTGTTGAACGACTGGCGAGTTTGAACGACTCGTGAGTTGAACGACTCGCGAGAACTCACTGTACTATAAATGTAAAATTTGTCCAGTACACTGGCTCTGACCAGAGCGCCGAAAAAATTACGAAAACATGCCATTTTTTCACAGAATTAACTATACCCTTTCCTTAAACCTTTTTTCCCACACTTACTGTTTTTAAAGTCGGTGCCCAATGGGAAATGCCAGTGTAGTGCCGATGTTCACCACTGGCTTAGTACTCAGACGATTGTTTGGCGTAGTCTAGCCGAGCCTCGACAATTAGTGCTGGCGCAGTACAGAATTTTTGTTTCGCCAAAGCTTGGACAAGCCACGGCGGCAAGTGCTGGCTGAGTATAGAAAAATTCTTCACAACGCTCTTTGCCAACATTGCTTTTTTGACATAAACTTGAATATTAATTCTTTACTGTACACATGTGTCGTTAGCATAGTGGTTAGAGCGTTAGTCTTTTAGTCCGTATGTCGTAGGTTCGATTCCCCTCGTCAGCAATTTTGTTTATTTTCATAGGTTTGCGATATTTCTAGATTCCAATCGTTAGGTACTAAAATATGAAAATCTAATGCACTCTTACTGTAATTGTTTATTATTTAATTTTTAAATGTTATAAACAATTTTTTTCTACTTCATTTACTATATCCATTGTTAGTCTCCATCTTTAATACAATTTCTTTAAGAAGAGAAATATTTTATGAATAATAACTATTTATTAATATTATTTACCATTTTGTTGTTAAATTATTTATAATTATGAATTTACGACTAATTAATAACAATACGGCATTTATTGCGGCAATATTTTCAGCCAGCACTGGTCCAGTGCTGCGTCAGCGCTGTCTGGCAGCACTGACAGACAGTACTTAGGCAGCGCCAGACGGCGTTATCATCCCAGTGCCATGCCAGTGCTGGCGCAGTACTACGCCAGTTTTAAATTTCCCATTGGGTGTTCACTGTCACTCAAAATCTACTGCACCGATTCTTTTAAAATTTGGTATACTTTTTATACACATAAATGGCGAGGTAACGCTGTCGAGTTTTTATCTTTTTTGTTAATTATTACTCATTTTACAATAACAAATGTGTTGACATTTTATAGCAAAAATCGATTTTTTGACTTTAAAGTGGTGCCAAAAATCCAAAAATGAAAAAAAAAAATAAAAACTCGACAGCGTTACCTCGGGACACTCATCAGTTAACAAAAAATCTTGGGTTTTTGAATTCAGATGATCCAGCTTCGACTTACAGTGAACACCGCAAAATGGTTTTTTTAAGGCGTCTTCGGAAATCGCGTACCAATCAGTTCCTTCTCATCATATAGCTTTCAAATTTTGACTAAATTGTCTTTAAATGATGTACTATAAATGTAAAATTTGTCCAATACACTGGCTTTAACCAGAGCGCCAAAAAAAAAATCACGAAAACATGACATTTTTTCACAGAATTAACTATACCCTCCCCTTAAGAAACAGATGGCCTTTGTACGCCTTTATTACGAAAGTCTGATTCCCAAAGATGGTTATTAAATAAAATAATAAAATATATATTCGATAATTTTCGTTTTTTTTGAGCTTTAAACCTTAAGTACCCCGTCTTGCCCCACTCTTCTCTAATTAGTAACAATAATTATTTAGTATTACAATTTTTAACTAATATAAAGTAGGTTTTATTATGTAAACTTGTAGTGTTAGAATTTTCCGCTGATTAACAATTATAATTACGAAAGAAGATTTCGAATTCATCAGCCAATAGTATCATCTATTAGATGTCAATTAAACTCTTTGGTTAAGAGTTTAATTTCTTAAGATAATTATATCGATATGGTTGTCGATATACAAACTGCTATATTGTATCTATGCCTTATACACAGAAAAAACTTAGACTCAAAATGAGTAGCGTACGATACTCAAAATGAGTTGCAACAAAAATGAGACTCCTTGTCTCATTTTGAGCTTAGATAAAAATTACTCATAATGAGACCAATCATATTCATTATGAGTATAAAAGATACGTGGAAATTTTCATCAAATAATGAATAACCCAATAAAAATATAAAATATATTAATTAACTGTGCGTAAATGACGTAAAAAATATTATGTAATATTCATTTCACATATATTTTGCCTACAATTTTTCAATAAAGGCAAGCAAATTTTTAGGTTATAAATGTTTGTTGACATACCAGCAGGCGTGCATACCAGTAGTGCCAATCTGATTTCACACAACTTACTTCAATTAAATGGCGCTAAGTTTGAAAATTTATTCATCCTGTTATGTGTAATTTACTTTAATTAAGTTAATTTTTAATTAATAAATTGATTTTTAAATAAAAAGACATTTAAATATTTTCAAATTAATCAAAATTAATATTTTTCACAGTAAATATATATGAAATATCACAAAATGACAAAACTGCAAATGTTACCAACCCAACATTTTGAAAATGTTTATCGACAGGTAATACTCATTTTGAGCAACTTGAAGTTAGTAATTTGTTCAAATTGAGTAGTACTCAAAATGAGATGCAACAAAAATGAGACCAAGTTTTTTCTGTGTAGAGAAATGAACCGAAATCTTTTTTATGATTACAGAATATACAGTAAAATACATATTTTATAGAAGTAATAAAATTATTATTGTTCTATTTGCAATAGGGAATCTATCGACAAGCTGCTTGAGTGAATCTGTCTTGAAAATCCACGGGCGAATGTTTCCTGTTGGTTGAGCCGATCATTGTCACCGTAACAAGCCGGCTATTGACGGGTCTCCTTCTTATGAGTGTACGTGCTTCAGAAAACTGTGCTTGTTCAGTGAAGACAAGTGAGAGTGGAACTTCCTACTGACCACAGTGTAGTGGTATTATCGTGCTGCTACGAGTACCACATACTAATGGGGCATTACCTTAACACCCTTCGTCCACGTCTACTTCAGTTAGTTACTCTTCGGGGATATGGATGAAAGGAAAAGGGTCTCGACATTCATTGTCGTTTTTTCTCCGGTTCCTCTTTTCTTTTATCTTTATCAGACTTTTTATTGTTTTATTATTTTTATAATTTTTAAAACTTTTAATAGTCTCCTAATTAAATAAATCAATTTCAAGTGGCTGTGGATTATGCGAATGATTCTTTCGATATAGAAATTGTTTTACAGAATGTCCGTGTACAAATATGTAGCGGTCTTCCTAGTGTTAGACTACAGCTAAACATTTTCTGTTTGAAATTAAACCGCCAGATCATAGAAAGGCATATAGCCCATTTGAATTACATTGGCTATATGTCCTTCTACGATCCGGTGGTTCAATTTTGTACTCAAATAACTATCCTGGTTATTAAGAAATTTCTGCAAACAAGCTTATTTCTATTAAATTTATTAAAAATAAGCGCTGGTGTGCAGTTTTCCAGTGGTCAGTTTAACTGTATACAGTTGAAATTAAATTTTGCTTTCTCATAGAGGAAGGATTGTATTAGCAATATTTTCGATTGTGAGTATTTGACATATTTATAAACTTATTTTCATTATACCTAATCTTTTAGTACTTTATGTACGAATGGGCACTGCCCGTATACATGTTACAAATAGATAAATACAAATTTCGATGTAATTTGACCTAAGAAGTCCAAAAAACGGATTTTACAAAAATGTCCCGATGTACGTGTGTGTGTACTAACATTACATTTGCCTCAATATTTCAGAACGAGAAAGAGCTAAAGGCTTCAATTTTTTTAAATTGTAGGTCTCCCCGGGGGACATAAAATAAGAGTATTTTCAGCCCGATTCATAAAGTTTAACTATATTTTTTTTCATTTTGTAAAAAAACGTTTTTTGGCCATAACTTAAAAAAAAGTTAGAACATCTATAAATGTTTTTCTTTTGTTTTGTAGAGTTTTTTCAGATGCATATTTTGTGCCTTCATTGAATATTTTTCGTCTATTTTGTTAAAAAATGTAAAAGTATCATTAAAAGTATCATTACCAACTTTTAGAGCATTAAAAACGATTCGATTGACCTATTTTTGAACCTGATTTGGTCAGAAATTATCAAATTATTGGTATTTGAAAAATCAAAAATTGTGGAAAATATCATTTCTCTACCTTTTTTAAGACTTATCAGTCTTTATTTTCAGTTTTACATAAAATTAAATGTACTTTGATTTCAATGTTAAAATGAATAACAGGCAAGTTAATTTGAGAAAACTGAAAAAAATCAGTCGTTTTCCCTCAGTTTTCAACAAATTTTAAAATTTTAAATATTTAAATGTATTATTTATTGTAGAGATTCTTTATCGATGTCAAAATATATCTTTTGCATAAAAAAATTTATATTAATCTTTAAAAAAAATAACGCAAAATTACCAATAAAGAAAGGAAAGAATCAATATAATATTAGTTTCCCTCTACCAATTATTTTCATTTTGATCTTAAAATAATCAGAAGACATTACCAAAGTCATTAAAATAAACGGCGAGGTGGCCGGACTTTTAAGTTAAAGTTGATCCAAGCTCACCCTGCTCGATGTATAGCGAACTATATAATTATTTTGAAGGAGTAATAATTCTCTGAGACCAGTACTACTTGCACCAACACTCAAAACACAATCTAATTCGGGGTCAAAATTTTTCAAGACAGGAACGGGTATGACAGATTATTCTCAGTATATATGAATAAAGCTTATAAAAAAGGTTATTCCATTAAACTTCTTAAATTGTAAGGACCGAAAGTTTTTCATCTCTAAAACAATAATAAAAACTGTTTTGATAAGGAAAAAGTTTAAATTTCATGAGAAAAGCCTTTGAATATTAAGTACAAATATAAAACGAAGGGATGAGACAGCCAAGTTAAGGAACGAGCATTTTCTGCTAAGTACCCTGTGCAAGTTATCTTCCTTTAGCAACAAGGCTAGTCACCCTGCCGCTATAGTAAGACGTTGATGTGAATTAATGGCTGCTTAAGTTATATTTTGTGCCGGTGTCAAGAGTGCTGTCTGGAAGTGGCGATGTGGTATTAATTAACACGACCCTAAAATCGCTTCTTAACCCCTGAACTCCTTATAGAACCACACTGTATCATTGCGGTTTTATTGAAGAAGAGGGTAAAATGGACTTAGAATTATTATTCCAAATAATAAATTCTCTTCAAATATACTGTTCCTTTATTATAAATAATGATAATAAATATAAATTATTTGCTTAAAAATATATAATTGATAAATTGTATTTTTTAAATGAAAGTAAAAAAGAATTTGAAAATTGTTTATTTTAATTCACGAGTAAAATAATCTTTCTAGTTGTGCGATTATGTAATTTTAATTTCCATTATTATTTCTTTGGATTTTCTTGTTAATGATATACGCCTTTTTTAAGACTGTATATCTGAATCAATTTTTAAAAATCAACTTAGCATTTCACGAACATATTTCTGAGACCCTAAACTAAGAAACAAATACAAAAAACGATGTTGCAAAAAAAGTTAGCTGCATATATATTGATGCCAAAACTATTTTTTGCGGTCCAAGAAAATCCCAGCAATTCTGCGAGTTGGTCATGATTTAAATGTTAGAGATTTCTTTTGTTTTCAAGTTTAACCTATTTTATAGTAAACTACAATATATTTTCTTACAAACAAATTTTGCATACACTTTTTATTACTAGATGTTTTTTTAATTGTTATGCTTTTTGAGTGGATTTCGTGAGGGTGTCCAACATGCATCAAAGAAAAAAAGTACGAAAATCATATTATTAGAAAATTGGCTACATTTTGAAAGTTCCTTCAAACATTTAAATTGCCGCCTTCACAGAAGTATAGGTAAGCTCTCTTTAGCTTTTAAACAAGACATTACACTGCAGAAAGAAGTATCTTAATTCACGATGTTTTGGTAGGCATTTCTAAGATGTTTTGGTAGACACTTTTTAGTTATTTGAAATATCTTAATTTAAGATGTTAAAAGTATCTTCGTACACACTTTCAGCATATTTTTTCAGAAAAAAGTTTTAAAGTTAACTATGGACTCTTATGTGAAACACTTTATGCATGTTAGTGTTTAATAACTTATATTTTTTTCGCATCATACAATTCGCTAGTAACTTATCGCTAAACATCTTATTGCCCCAGAAATATCATAATTTATGATACTTTGAAAAACTTAGGAAGTATCTTACTTAAATAAGATGAAAGAAATATCTTCATCACTGCTTAAACGTATATAAAGCATCTTAGATATCAGTAAGATATTTTAGAAAACATCTTATTTTAAGATGTAAGATACCATTTTTCTATCTTACATCTTATTTTAAGATATTAAAAAAGACATCTATTTTTGCAGTGTAATCATGTCGATATTTCAATTTAGTGAAAAGCTATAACTGAAAAACAAAACTATATCCAACTCGTATCAAACTCCACTAGGGTTGTCCCCTTAAGGAACGAAGTTAAATCATTTTCAGCAATACTTTTTAAAATTTTCCTTTTTACAAAATTTGACAGCTGTCAAGTGTAATAATACTCTCTAAGTTTGAATCAGTTAAAAATAACTGATTTAGAAGCAAAAAGTCAGTCACTAATTCAAATAGTAATATTTCTACAGACAATTAGTTAAAAATATCCCGAGTCGAACTTTTAGACCTGCTTACCTCCTTAAAACTGAGGGTTTGTAAGGATGTAATAGGATGAAAGCAGAGTTTATTTGCATTGCAAGTTACTCTGATTACCTCCTGCAAACCCCTGGTTAGCGACAAATTTAGATGGTAAAATGCTTCATTATAGACCGAATAGTGAAGCATTTTTCGCCGTTCCCATTTGCGTAAATAATTATAAATTCATATTTTCTTTATGGAAATGGTAAACTAAAGTATCGAATTTGGTTACTAAACTTTGAATAACTAAAAAAATGAGAAAACCACTGAGTTTCAGTCAAAAACAAAATGTGCCTTTTTGCATGGTGATGTCATTGCGACCTTGGTATGGTCTGCGCTTGGGCAAAGAGCAGCAGAGTTTACGTCGCGAAAAAATAAACTGTTTGACTATATCAACCGCACGGACGATGAAGAAGTTTTTACCCTTTCTCTTGTAATTTCAAGGAGGAAAGGGAAAAATTTACCCTTCTACATGTTGAAGGTCCAATCGCTGACATGGAACTTCTTCATCATCCGTGCGGTTGATATACTCAAACAGTTTATTTTTCGCGACGCGTCAAAAATGCTCTTTTACAGGTCATTTTAATTAGTTATTTTACTAATTGCTTTTTATTGCTCATTGTCAAAAACAATTTTATTGGAAACTTTGATACTCTTATTTCCCATTTTTGTAAAGAAAGTGTAAAAATGTTATTTTTTGTGGGAGAATTGGCTGTCGCAAAATTGCGTTTTTAGTGCTGGTGTAGTAACCTTTTGGTTTGTTTACATTTCACAACTTGGACATAGCCAATTGGGACATAGCCAACAGTTACAATTGGTAACTGTACCTTATTTGACTATGAGTATCAAAAAGCAATTATTAAAATAGTAAAATAACGTTAAGACGTAACTGTACATTTCATTTTGCAATAAAACTATTTATATTCTCAATTTTTTTATCTACGTTATGTATCCACATTTCAATTTACCATTTTCGTAAAGAAAATGTGAATAACGAAGACTTCAACTGTTTAACTATATCAAACGCACGGACCGTGAGCGACTGGACTGTCCCAAATGGAAAGGATCAATTTCATCATTTTCGTCTCTACTTTTTAATACTTGTAGTAAAATAAGATATAGTTACCAAATTTTATGCTTTAATTTACAATTTTTCTAAAGAAAATGTAAAATTTTTTATTTTTACTGGAATGGAATAAAACTTTGACATGCTGTTAAATATAGTTTTTTTATTTTTTTGGTACCTACCCGAGTCGAACTTTTAGACCTGCTTACCTCCTTAAAACTGAGGGTTTGTAAGGATGTAATAGGATGAAAGCAGAGTTTATTTGCATTGCAAGTTACTCTGATTACCTCCTGCAAACCCCTGGTTAGCGACAAATTTAGATGGTAAAAGGGGGAAAGCAGGTGTTCCTAGAACCTTATTAAATACTGCTTGACCCTTACTTGCAGAATTCTTTCCTCTCCCAAAACCCTGGAAAAACTGCTCATAGCATATTTGAGATCACTTTTAACTAATTTTTATAATAACTTTAATTTAATAAATGGTATTATTATATAATGATTTTTACTTTTTTTTTAAATTTAATCGTGACCAATCGCGAATTCATAAATAATGTTAGTATATATGTGGAAATTAATACATATCCATTTATATATAAAAAAAAAATTTTAATTTAATATTTGTTAATTAAATTATTTAACGGTGTATATAATCATTAAATTGCATACTAAGACCTATACAATACAGAAAAATCGGAATAAACGCAAACCTACGAAATAAATAAAATTTAACGCACGCGAGACTTGAACCTACGACCTACGAACTACGGACTACGAAACTAACGCCCTAACCACTATGCTACGGAACCTAACTGAACACAGACGCTCTATTTTCAGTGACTTGTTGAGTTATTCAATAAAGCATTAATTGGCACTAATACACTACAGCAAGTAAACAAATTGTTTAATAATAATAACCTTTAAACATTTATAAATTAATATTTTTATTATTTAAAAAAATGTCAAAACATTTCAGTTAAAAATAATATTTATAAATTAATTATAAAAAAGTACATGTTATGGTAACCTATTCGTAGTTTGAAGTTAATTGTTGTTTACATTTTGGTTTCTTAATCTTTTTTTAATTTTTCTTTTCAAATATTTTCAATTTTAAAATTAATGTATTGAAAATCTTCGAATTTTTGCAAAGAATTTTATCAAAAAATTTGATAATAATAAAATTCCTTTAAAGAATTTCTTTATTTAGAAAAATAACTAAATTCTCAAAGAATTTTATTAATATTTTTAAAAATCCTAATTAAATTTTTTTGAAAAATTTCTTTGAATTTTTTTTTTAAACTAATGGAGTTTCTTTAATAATTTTAATTGAAAATTTCAAAAGCAATTGAATTTTATGAAGAAGAATTTCATTAAAATTGTATTGAAAATAAGTGATTTCTTGCCAAGAATTTATTAAAATTTTAAGAAATAATTAAATTGTTTATGAAGAATTTTATAGAAATATTTCAAAATCATGAAATTTTTCGAAAAATTCAATTAAAGTTGTTTCGAAAATAATTGAATTTCTTTAAAGAATTTTATTAAAATTAAGTATATTCAAAATAATTGAATTCATCATAAGAATTTTAATTACTTTTCGAAAATAATAGAATTATTTCAATTCTTTTGACGAATATATTCAAAAATTGTATTGAGCTAGTAATTTAATTCTTATGTAGAATTTTTTAAAAATATTTTGAGAATAATTAAATTGTTTTTCAAGAATTTTAAATTCTTGTTGAAACTAAATTTTATGGGAATTTTTGAAAATAATTAAATTCTTTCGTTTAATTTTATTTTAATTGGGTTAATAATTATTTAATTCTTGCAAAGAGTTTTAGTATTTATAAAAATAGTTGAATTATTTCAAAGAATTTATTAAAGTTTAAGAAAATAATTGCAATTTATGAAAATATCTAAAAATATTTGAATTCATCTAAGGAATTCAATTAAAATTGTTTTGAAAATAATTGAATTCCTTCAAATAATTTTACTATTTATAAAATTAATTGAATTCTTGAGAAGAATTTTACTATTTATAAAAATAATTGAATTTTTTCGAAGGATTTATTAAAATTTTAGAAAATAATTGAATTCTTTCGTGAAATTTTCAAAATAAAAAATTTTGTAATTTGCAAAACAATAATAAGTTGAATATCTTGTACCGCGCGTAACATTTCTTATTGCGTAAGAATGTGGTAGAAGCAATACAGGGTTTAAGGTTCAATTAGGACTTAAAAAGGAGTTGTCAGAGTTAAATAGAACTTACGCAGGAGGAAAAAAAACACCAAGGGTTTGTTAGGTGCAGGTTAGGGTTAAATTATACTTACCAGGAGGTAAGCAGGTCTAAAAGTTCGACTCGGGATAACTGAAGTTTCAGTAAATTTTTTTTTGAATAATTTAATTAGTCAAATTTAACTAATTTTTTCAGTTATTATTTACTGAAAATTAGTTATTTTTTCACTGAAAATCAGTTATTTTTAACTGATTCAGAAGCAAAAAGTCAGTCACTGATTGTCAGTTAAAACCACGATTTTTAACTGATTCAAACTAAGAGAGTATATTAAATTCCTAGAAAAGAACTGAATTTTTCCAAAAAATTGTTAAAATTTCGAAAATGAATGTAAAACATTTTAAAATTCTCATTTTTCAAAACTTGACAGATTTTTGACAATTTTTTTAACAACTGCACATCAATAGACTGTAAGAATGCATAGGAGAAAGAGAAATTGTTAAGAAACGGAAAAGTTATAACATAAAGTTTACAATAGTGCACTTAACACATGTCAAATCCAATTTAAATTTTAACTCTTCTGTACCACGAGTTAATATTTATCAAATGGACTGTTCTTGTGCACAGCTCCCGCAAAGGCATTCACAGGCATCCCTCCACTGTGAGATATACGGTGAGGGAATTTTTGTCATTCTTTCACCTTTGTTTTACCAGAGGTGAAAAATTAAATTAATATGTTCTATTAAGGGCATGTCCAAGTTGTAAAATGTAAAGAAACCAAAAGGTAAACAAACCAAACACAAAAATCGCACTTTTGTCACAGCCATTTCTCCCACAAAAATTTATATTTTTCACATTCTTTACAAAAATGGAAAATTAGAGTGTCAAAGTGTCCAAAAAAATTATTTTTGGCTATGAGCAATAAAAGGCAATGAGTAAAATAACTAATTAAAATTACCTGTAAAATAGCATTTTTGAGGCGTCCCGAAAAATAAACTGTTTGAGTATATCAACCGCACGGATGATGAAGAAGTTCCATGTCAGCGATTGGACCTTCAATATGTGGAAGGGAAAATTTTTCCCATTCCTCCTTGAAATTACAAGAGAAAGGGTAAAATCTTCTTCATCGTCTGTGCGGTTGATATAGTCAAACACTTTAATTTTTCGCGACGTGAACTCTGTTGCTCTCTGCGCGTGCGCAGACCATACTAAGAATGCATTGACAGCGCCATGTAGAAGTGCACATTTTGTTTTGAATGAAACTTAGTTATTTTCTCATTTTTTTAGCTATGCTTTAGTTTACCATTTCCATAAAGAAAATGTGAATTTATGTTTATTTATGCAAATGAGATGGTCGAAAAAATTCTTCATTATAGACCGAATAGTGAAGCATTTTTTCGACCATCTCATTTGCATAAATAAATATAAATTCACATTTTCTTTATGGAAATGGCAAACTAAAGTATTGAATTTGGTAACTATACCTAGCATAGCTGAAAGCATAAGAAAACAACAAAGTTATAGTCGAAAACAAAATGTGCATTTTCGCATGGTGATATCATTGCGACCTTGGTACGGCCTGCGCACGCGCAGCGAGCAACAGAGTTCACGTCACGAAAAATTAAAGTGTTTGACTATATCAACCGCACGGACGATGAAGAAGTTTTTTCCCTTTCTCTTGTAATTTTAAGGAGAAAAGGGAAAAAATTCCCTTTCCATATGTTGAAGGTCCAATCGCTGACATGAGACTTCTTCATCGTCAGTGCGATTGATATACTCAAACAGTTTATTTTTCAGGATGCGTCAAAAATGCTATTTTACAGGACATCTTAATTAGTTATTTTACTCATTGCCTTTTATTGCTCATAGCCAAAAATGATTTTTTTGGAAACTTTGAAACTCTAATTCTCCATTTTTGTAAAGAATGAAAAAATATTAATTTTTGTGGGAGAAATGGCTATTACAAAAGTGCGATTTTAGTGCTTGGTTTGTTCACCTTTTGGTTTGTTTACATTTAACACCTTGGACATGCCCTTAATTAAAAAAATATTTTTGAAAAATATTTTTTTTTATATAAATTTTAATTAATAATTAAAAAAATCAATTTTCAAACCCTTGGTTTTTTGTTAGCTGCTAATAAAAAATCAAGCTTTTGAAAAACGTTTTTGTTTCCTTGGCAATATCCTTGGCAACTAATATTGGCCCGATGCTTAGCTACCGATCATTGGCAGTAGCGTGATCATCCCAAGCAAAAACCAATGGGTGGTCCAATGATGGTTGCCATTAATGTTCCAATAATGGAACGGAGTTCGCCAAGCATGGCCCATTATTGAACCAATCGTTCACTTCCCATTGGGTTCTGACCGTATTTAAGTTGTTTTTGTATCTCCTTTTATTTCCGAGATATGATTGAAAAAGTGAAGGCATGTTTTTTTATAGAGTCGCGTGTAATCGTCCTGATACTCGTGGACGGTAGTGTATATCCTTAGATATCTTAAGGAAGTTCCTGGGATATCCAAACCGACAGTCTTTAGGATATCTTAACATTATCCATTGGATATCTCTAGGAAATCACCAGGATATCCACTGGATGATTGCATAGTATCCCGAGTCGAACTTTTAGACCTGCTTACCTCCTGGTAAGTATAATTTAACCCTAACCTGCACCTAACAAACCCTTGGTGTTTTTTTCCTCCTGCGTAAGTTCTATTTAACTCTGACAACTCCTTTTTAAGTCCTAATTGAACCTTAAACCCTGTATTGCTTCTACCACATTCTTACGCAATAAGAAATGTTACGCGCGGTACAAGATATTCAACTTATTATTGTTTTGCAAATTACAAAATTTTTTATTTTGAAAATTTCACGAAAGAATTCAATTATTTTCTAAAATTTTAATAAATCCTTCGAAAAAATTCAATTATTTTTATAAATAGTAAAATTCTTCTCAAGAATTCAATTAATTTTATAAATAGTAAAATTATTTGCAGGAATTCAATTATTTTCAAAACAATTTTAATTGAATTCCTTAGATGAATTCAAATATTTTTAGATATTTTCATAAATTGCAATTATTTTCTTAAACTTTAATAAATTCTTTGAAATAATTCAACTATTTTTATAAATACTAAAACTCTTTGCAAGAATTAAATAATTATTAACCCAATTAAAATAAAATTAAACGAAAGAATTTAATTATTTTCAAAAATTCCCATAAAATTTAGTTTCAACAAGAATTTAAAATTCTTGAAAAACAATTTAATTATTCTCAAAATATTTTTAAAAAATTCTACATAAGAATTAAATTACTAGCTCAATACAATTTTTGAATATATTCGTCAAAAGAATTGAAATAATTCTATTATTTTCGAAAAGTAATTAAAATTCTTATGATGAATTCAATTATTTTGAATATACTTAATTTTAATAAAATTCTTTAAAGAAATTCAATTATTTTCGAAACAACTTTAATTGAATTTTTCGAAAAATTTCATGATTTTTAAATATTTCTATAAAATTCTTCATAAACAATTTAATTATTTCTTAAAATTTTAATAAATTCTTGGCAAGAAATCACTTATTTTCAATACAATTTTAATGAAATTCTTCTTCATAAAATTCAATTGCTTTTGAAATTTTCAATTAAAATTATTAAAGAAACTCCATTAGTTTAAAAAAAAAATTCAAAGAAATTTTTCAAAAAAATTTAATTAGGATTTTTAAAAATATTAATAAAATTCTTTGAGAATTTAGTTATTTTTCTAAATAAAGAAATTCTTTAAAGGAATTTTATTATTATCAAATTTTTTGATAAAATTCTTTGCAGAAATTCGAAGATTTTCAATACATTAATTTTAAAATTGAAAATATTTGAAAAGAAAAATTAAAAAAAGATTAAGAAACCAAAATGTAAACAACAATTAACTTCAAACTACGAATAGGTTACCATAACATGTACTTTTTTATAATTAATTTATAAATATTATTTTTAACTGAAATGTTTTGACATTTTTTTAAATAATAAAAATAATAATTTATAAATGTTTAAAGGTTATTATTATTAAACAATTTGTTTACTTGCTGTAGTGTATTAGTGCCAATTAATGCTTTATTGAATAACTCAACAAGTCACTGAAAATAGAGCGTCTGTGTTCAGTTAGGTTCCGTAGCATAGTGGTTAGGGCGTTAGTTTCGTAGTCCGTAGTTCGTAGGTCGTAGGTTCAAGTCTCGCGTGCGTTAGATTTTATTTATTTCGTAGGTTTGCGTTTATTCCGATTTTTCTGTATTGTATAGGTCTTAGTATGCAATTTAATGATTATATACACCGTTAAATAATTTAATTAACAAATATTAAATTAAAATTTTTTTTTTATATATAAATGGATATGTATTAATTTCCACATATATACTAACATTATTTATGAATTCGCGATTGGTCACGATTAAATTTAAAAAAAAAGTAAAAATCATTATATAATAATACCATTTATTAAATTAAAGTTATTATAAAAATTAGTTAAAAGTGATCTCAAATATGCTATGAGCAGTTTTTCCAGGGTTTTGGGAGAGGAAAGAATTCTGCAAGTAAGGGTCAAGCAGTATTTAATAAGGTTCTAGGAACACCTGCTTTCCCCCTTTTACCATCTAAATTTGTCGCTAACCAGGGGTTTGCAGGAGGTAATCAGAGTAACTTGCAATGCAAATAAACTCTGCTTTCATCCTATTACATCCTTACAAACCCTCAGTTTTAAGGAGGTAAGCAGGTCTAAAAGTTCGACTCGGGATCCTTGGATATCTAGTGCTATGAGGGCACAGACGATAAAAATGCTCAACCTGATGTCAGGATGTTTTTTGGACGTCTGCCTCAAGAAGTTTTTGTTAAATTGACATTTAGAACCAGCATGGAGAAAAATAGAATATAATCTGATTAACCCTTTATAATCTATTTACATCCTTTTAATGTTTTAGATTTATTTCTGGTATTCACAATAGATTATAAATTTTATAATCCAAAATCGAATTGAAATGATGAAAAAGACGACAGGGAGAAAGTCATTCATTTGTTCCACCTTTTGAAAATGGCGTTCATTTTTACCCCATGGCAAAAACAACAGCTGTTCCCATGCGTTATTTTAGCCTTAGGTTTAAAATCAACGCCATGTTCATATACAAGTCGAACAAGTGGAACTTTTACTCCGTGTCGTCTGATATCTGAAATCGACACTTTTGTGCATTAAGAATAAAAAATGTAAGTAACACGAGAATAAAGGCAGTCCAATTTCTTTATGATGATTTTTGTGACCCTCGTTACGGTCTCCAGACGCCCTCGACCTGTACTCGTGTCACAAAAATCACCGTAATAAAATGGCTGCCTGTATTCCCTTCTTGCTTAATAATACTATTGGAGAAGTTACAGTATAGTAACAATAATGTTAAAATATAAAATGATGATTTTATTGTTCGATCATCTTTAATTATTATAAAACATGAAGAAATACACTTTGAATTTTATTAAAACTATTGCAATTAAGAAAAAAAAATTATGCAAATATAAAAAATGCTCGACTAATTTCGAGTACTCGATTTCACTCGAGTACAAAATCGAAGTGGTGCTTATGCCCGAAAAAATTAAATCAAAAATTTTTTTGATTATTTTTAGGGCAAATTTTAAAAATATTTTTTGTTTTTTATTGCATTAAAATTGTTAGTATAACAATTATTGGTCACATAAATATGAGCAAAATCGATTAAAAAGTCTTAAAGTTATATGCATTTTTGAAAAAAATACTTTAAACTTTAATACCCTGTAAAATTAAAAATTTTGAAATATAAATAAAAAACGATATTATTGTAATAAGATGTTCTTGTCCCGAAACATAATTAGAGATCTGTTAATAATTGATTAAATTCAATAAAGTTCTAGTCTATTTAGCTTTTTGAATAATCTTGCGTTCTGGATTCAAAATGAGTAAAACAAACGTTTTCTCTATACAGTAAACACGAAGGTATAGCTTTTCTTAAAGATGTTTTAGTATGTCCTTTCATCGCACAAGGAAATTAACCTTTTTTCAATCTTATGTATAAACTGTAAGCGTTAATTATAACAATTAATGTAATTGACGAAATTATGAAAATATTCGTGACTCACAATATATTTAATATTGCATATATTTTTAAATTGTAATATTATCTTGTTTTTATAACATTACGTATGATTTTATAATGTTACAATTTGCATTAATAAAAATTGCAGAAACTACAATAACAATAACAATTTTATTAAATTAAAAAAATGTATGAAACCGTCTTTCACGTAAAACCCCATTGAAACGAATTTCATCTCCCCTTTGGCTTTACACATATTTCTTTCCCTACACCCCACACGGACAGATATTCATTAGCGGTATCTGATATTTCTGGTGGGTGCTTCGCGCCGAAATAAATCATATAAGCAAACACAGTTCTAGCCAGGAGTATATCCGGTGGATTTTCTCTCTGGCATCAAGATGTGTGATCTCGAAAATTCGTTTATCTCAACTTGTTCCAATTCCAAGTATGTTGTAGAGATACACACAATAAGAAAGTGAAACAATGGATTACACCATACATTGATGAAAAAAGAAATGTGTCTTATGTGATATATTTGTCTTTGAAGATGAAGGTATATATATAATGTTCGAACGTGATCCAAAGCTTAAAACCTTCTTGGACTTTGGAGAGGAAATCTCATTACTAACGACCCCACTATATTCAACCGCTGGCGCTGCTCCCATCCACAATATTCAGTTTATATGTATACATTTCAAGTACTTCAGTTCTTAGAAGATCCTCCATCTATTTCCTATCAGCTCAATCTTACAGGCATTCGTGAGTATCGGAGCGTAAAGGGAGCGACATCTTGCTATTCACATTGAAATTAATTTTCATCTTAAAAGAAATTTATACTAAGGAAGATTAGGGAATCTTAAGAAGATGGACGCAGGAAAGATTAACGACAATAAAGTTATAAAGAAATAACCCTTATTGTAAAGATCAAAAGATTAGAAATACATTTTTGTACTACTGATTTAATTAGACACATGTCTTCATTACGTCTTTTAGACGACCATCATTGTATTGGATAGTTTTAAAATCAATATATTAATTCAATTTAAACAAACAAGATTATACTTTAAATCTGAATCAGTGAAAATTTAACTGATTTCAATTCACCAAAAAAAACTCGTCCACTAAACTAAAATCAGTTAAAGTTTTACTGATTCAGATTTAGAGTGTAAGATATTTCTTACGTAAAAATAAATGTGTCAAAATTCAACACTTTTGTTCTGGATTATTTTATTATAAAATTTAAACAGCCTTTTTGCATAATAAAAAGTAGGTATAATTAAAAGTATTAAAAACAATTAAAATTTAAAAAAATTTTATATTATGTTAGGCTATAGAGGGCGTCATAAACGATACTTTTATTTTAAGGCGCTTTACGGTTGCAGGTCTAAAGCCGTCCCCAGTGGTCTAAAATAAAAAACTAAAAGAACTTTTCATGTTAGGTACTAATTTAGTAGTTATACCTAAAATTACCTTAAAAAATCAAAATTTAAAAAAATGGCACCACTTTTAACAAAAAAAAATTTAAAAATGACATTTTTTATTAAAAAAAAGTATTAAAAATTATTTTTTTAAACATTTTTTAGATATACCCACTAAAGAACATATTTTTTAACAATATGCAAAAATAATTAGACAGAAACATCTATCCGTTTACTCAGAATCCCTGCAACCGATTTAAAAAATACTATTTTGAGAAAAACGCGCAGTTAAAGGTTAAGTATGATTTTTTCAAATTTATTGTTAAATGCTTTTTATAAGAGCTTACCAAATTTTAATTTGCTATCCTTGGTCAATAAAGTAAGTTATAAGTCTTTCTTATAAGCCTCTTCATGTTTGTCGCGAGCATATTTATTGTCAAAAACCATACAAAATTGACTAATTCAATGTATTTGTTCAAAATCGTGCACTGACATTTATAATGATATCTCGCAAACTGAACAAGATTTTTGAACGTTTTTGGTCTTTAATTAAAGATGAGACTTGAAGCATGACACAAATATAAGTTTTAAATTTTTTCTGAAATTTTTAAAAAATATGTCAGAGTTTAAAAAATTGTCAAAAAAACTTTCATTTTTTAATTTTTCTTTTCAAATTTGTCTATTGTTAAAATCTTTGTGTAATTTCCTAAAATTTCGAATTGTATATCATTTAACATAGAATATTATAAGCTTTCAAACGGTAGATTTTTTAAGTTTTTCTATTAGTTTTTACAGGAATATTATGATTTAAAGATTGGTATGTTCATGGGCCATGCGCGTGGAGCCATACCGGTGGTAGTGTGATGTATAGGTATTATAACTTTTGATAGGAGTTTAATTTCGTCATAAATTTTGAAACTTGTATTCTAGAAATATTAAGAATTTTAAAGAAGCAACACAAAAAATTCGAAATTTTTTTTTTCATAAGTAATCCTCCTTAAGGCTATGTCCAAGTTGTGAAATGTAAACAAACCATAAGGTTACTAAACCAGCACTAAAATCGACATTTTGCGACAGCCAATTCTCCCACAAAAAATAACATTTTTACACTTTCTTTACAAAAATGGGAAATTAGAGTATCAAAGTTTGCAATAAAATTGCTTTGGACTATGAGCAATAAAAAGCAATTAGTAAAATAACTAATTAAAATGACCTGTAAAAGAGAATTTTCACAGAAAAAAATATGTGTTAAATTTGTTGCGTGTAGTTTTCAGGTGATGTTCTTTTAACACAATTTTGGTGTTATTTTAACCCCATTTAAAATGTATATTAATTTAACACCCTGTAGTGTTAATTTAACACATTCCAGTGTTATTTTAACACCAATGAAGTGTTAAAATTACACACTGTCGGTTAAAAATGTTGCGTGTAGTTTTAACACTACTTTTAGTGTTATAATAACACTTCTTTTTTCCTGTGTTTAACGCGTCGCGAAAAATAAACTGTTTGAGTATATCAACCGCACGGATGATGAAGAAGTTCCATGTCAGCGATTGAACCTTCAACATGTGGAAGGGTAAATTTTTCCCTTTCCTCCTTGAAATTACAAGAGAAAGGGTAAAAACTTCTTCATCGTCCGTGCGGTTGATATAGTCAAACACTTTAATTTTTCGCGACGTGAACTCTGTTGCTCGCTGCGCGTGCGCAGACCGTACCAAGGTCGCAATGACATCACCATGCAAAAAGGCACATTTTGTTTTTGACTGAAACTCCGTGGTTTTCTCATTTTTTCAGTTATTCAAAGTTTAGTAACCAAATTCGATACTTTAGTTCATCATTTCCAAAAAGAAAATATGAATTTATATTTATTTACGCAAATGGAAACGGCCAAAAAATGCTTTACTATTCTGTATATAATGAACCATTTTTTCGCTGTTCCCATTTGCGTAAATCAATATAAATTCACATTTTCTTTATGGAAATGGCGAACAAAAGTATCGAATTTGGTTACTACACTTTGCATAGCTGAAAAAACGAGAAAACCACTGAGTATCATTCAAAACCAAAACTAAGAATGCATTGACAGCATCATGCGAAAATGCACATTTTGTTTTCGACTGAAACTTAGTTATTTTCTCATTTTTTTCAGCTATGCAAAGTGTAGTAACCAAATTCGATACTTTAGTTCGCCATTTCCATAAAGAAAATGTGAATTTATATTTATTTACGCAAATGGGAACAGCGAAAAAATGCTTCATTATAGACCGAATAGTGAAGCATTTTTCGCCGTTCCCATTTGCGTAAATAATTATAAATTCATATTTTCTTTATGGAAATGGTAAACTAAAGTATCGAATTTGGTTACTAAACTTTGAATAACTAAAAAAATGAGAAAACCACTGAGTTTCAGTCAAAAACAAAATGTGCCTTTTTGCATGGTGATGTCATTGCGACCTTGGTATGGTCTGCGCTTGGGCAAAGAGCAGCAGAGTTTACGTCGCGAAAAAATAAACTGTTTGACTATATCAACCGCACGGACGATGAAGAAGTTTTTACCCTTTCTCTTGTAATTTCAAGGAGGAAAGGGAAAAATTTACCCTTCTACATGTTGAAGGTCCAATCGCTGACATGGAACTTCTTCATCATCCGTGCGGTTGATATACTCAAACAGTTTATTTTTCGCGACGCGTCAAAAATGCTCTTTTACAGGTCATTTTAATTAGTTATTTTACTAATTGCTTTTTATTGCTCATTGTCAAAAACAATTTTATTGGAAACTTTGATACTCTTATTTCCCATTTTTGTAAAGAAAGTGTAAAAATGTTATTTTTTGTGGGAGAATTGGCTGTCGCAAAATTGCGTTTTTAGTGCTGGTGTAGTAACCTTTTGGTTTGTTTACATTTCACAACTTGGACATAGCCAATTGGGACATAGCCAACAGTTACAATTGGTAACTGTACCTTATTTGACTATGAGTATCAAAAAGCAATTATTAAAATAGTAAAATAACGTTAAGACGTAACTGTACATTTCATTTTGCAATAAAACTATTTATATTCTCAATTTTTTTATCTACGTTATGTATCCACATTTCAATTTACCATTTTCGTAAAGAAAATGTGAATAACGAAGACTTCAACTGTTTAACTATATCAAACGCACGGACCGTGAGCGACTGGACTGTCCCAAATGGAAAGGATCAATTTCATCATTTTCGTCTCTACTTTTTAATACTTGTAGTAAAATAAGATATAGTTACCAAATTTTATGCTTTAATTTACAATTTTTCTAAAGAAAATGTAAAATTTTTTATTTTTACTGGAATGGAATAAAACTTTGACATGCTGTTAAATATAGTTTTTTTATTTTTTTGGTACCTACCCGAGTCGAACTTTTAGACCTGCTTACCTCCTTAAAACTGAGGGTTTGTAAGGATGTAATAGGATGAAAGCAGAGTTTATTTGCATTGCAAGTTACTCTGATTACCTCCTGCAAACCCCTGGTTAGCGACAAATTTAGATGGTAAAAGGGGGAAAGCAGGTGTTCCTAGAACCTTATTAAATACTGCTTGACCCTTACTTGCAGAATTCTTTCCTCTCCCAAAACCCTGGAAAAACTGCTCATAGCATATTTGAGATCACTTTTAACTAATTTTTATAATAACTTTAATTTAATAAATGGTATTATTATATAATGATTTTTACTTTTTTTTTAAATTTAATCGTGACCAATCGCGAATTCATAAATAATGTTAGTATATATGTGGAAATTAATACATATCCATTTATATATAAAAAAAAAATTTTAATTTAATATTTGTTAATTAAATTATTTAACGGTGTATATAATCATTAAATTGCATACTAAGACCTATACAATACAGAAAAATCGGAATAAACGCAAACCTACGAAATAAATAAAATTTAACGCACGCGAGACTTGAACCTACGACCTACGAACTACGGACTACGAAACTAACGCCCTAACCACTATGCTACGGAACCTAACTGAACACAGACGCTCTATTTTCAGTGACTTGTTGAGTTATTCAATAAAGCATTAATTGGCACTAATACACTACAGCAAGTAAACAAATTGTTTAATAATAATAACCTTTAAACATTTATAAATTAATATTTTTATTATTTAAAAAAATGTCAAAACATTTCAGTTAAAAATAATATTTATAAATTAATTATAAAAAAGTACATGTTATGGTAACCTATTCGTAGTTTGAAGTTAATTGTTGTTTACATTTTGGTTTCTTAATCTTTTTTTAATTTTTCTTTTCAAATATTTTCAATTTTAAAATTAATGTATTGAAAATCTTCGAATTTTTGCAAAGAATTTTATCAAAAAATTTGATAATAATAAAATTCCTTTAAAGAATTTCTTTATTTAGAAAAATAACTAAATTCTCAAAGAATTTTATTAATATTTTTAAAAATCCTAATTAAATTTTTTTGAAAAATTTCTTTGAATTTTTTTTTTAAACTAATGGAGTTTCTTTAATAATTTTAATTGAAAATTTCAAAAGCAATTGAATTTTATGAAGAAGAATTTCATTAAAATTGTATTGAAAATAAGTGATTTCTTGCCAAGAATTTATTAAAATTTTAAGAAATAATTAAATTGTTTATGAAGAATTTTATAGAAATATTTCAAAATCATGAAATTTTTCGAAAAATTCAATTAAAGTTGTTTCGAAAATAATTGAATTTCTTTAAAGAATTTTATTAAAATTAAGTATATTCAAAATAATTGAATTCATCATAAGAATTTTAATTACTTTTCGAAAATAATAGAATTATTTCAATTCTTTTGACGAATATATTCAAAAATTGTATTGAGCTAGTAATTTAATTCTTATGTAGAATTTTTTAAAAATATTTTGAGAATAATTAAATTGTTTTTCAAGAATTTTAAATTCTTGTTGAAACTAAATTTTATGGGAATTTTTGAAAATAATTAAATTCTTTCGTTTAATTTTATTTTAATTGGGTTAATAATTATTTAATTCTTGCAAAGAGTTTTAGTATTTATAAAAATAGTTGAATTATTTCAAAGAATTTATTAAAGTTTAAGAAAATAATTGCAATTTATGAAAATATCTAAAAATATTTGAATTCATCTAAGGAATTCAATTAAAATTGTTTTGAAAATAATTGAATTCCTGCAAATAGTTTTACTATTTATAAAATTAATTGAATTCTTGAGAAGAATTTTACTATTTATAAAAATAATTGAATTTTTTCGAAGGATTTATTAAAATTTTAGAAAATAATTGAATTCTTTCGTGAAATTATCAAAATAAAAAATTTTGTAATTTGCAAAACAATAATAAGTTGAATATCTTGTACCGCGCGTAACATTTCCTATTGCGTAAGAATGTGGTAGAAGCAATACAGGGTTTAAGGTTCAATTAGGACTTAAAAAGGAGTTGTCAGAGTTAAATAGAACTTACGCAGGAGGAAAAAAACACCAAGGGTTTGTTAGGTGCAGGTTAGGGTTAAATTATACTTACCAGGAGGTAAGCAGGTCTAAAAGTTCGACTCGGGTAAATAATAAATGTAAATATCATAAACTTAGAAATTCATTGTTTACCCAAATGTTTCTAAACAATATCTGGATATTCAGGATATTTTATAAATGTCCTAAGGATATCCATTCGTTAGGGAAAATTAGGATATTCTTACACTGAAAAAAAAAGTTCATTGAATCAAGTAAATGCATTTTCTTGACCTGATTTACTTGAAACAAACCCATATTTTCTTATTGGAAGAAATTTATTTTCTTGTGTCAAGTAATTTTGAGCATTGATCAAAGTTATTGGAATAAGAAAATATGGGTTTGACATAAGTAAATATCTTACTGTTTCAAACGAACTGTTTTACATGCGCCAAGTCTCGAAAAAGTATTGAATCAAGAATATCATGTTCTCACGTCAAGTAATTTACCTTGAGTCATTTGGTATCTTGAGTCAAATAATTTTTTTATTTCCTTTAAAGCAACTATTTATTTCATCCAACACCCATAGTCTTGAGCCAAGAAAATGGGAAGATTAATACAAGTTAATAATTGTTTCAACTCAATTAAAAATTATTTTGTTTCAAAGAAATATTAATTAATCTAAGCATTTCTTTTACTTGAAGCATTTCTATATTCTCATGTTTCAAAATCATTAATTTCTTGCGAGAATGTTATATTTTCTGGAATGAAATATTTTATTTATTCAATTCAATTAAGTGTAAGATCTTAATATAAGTAAATATTTGTTTCAAGTCGATTAAAAATTATATTCAATTAATCCCATATTTATTTGAAGAAAGAAATTCATTTTCTTGTGTCAAGTAATTATTAGCATTGAACAGAATTCTTGAATTAAGAATGTAGTATTTGGCGGAACTAAATATGTAATTATTTCAACCAAATATTTTACTTTTCCGAAGTACCAAAAAGTATTGAATCTAGAATATATGTTCTTAAGCGAAATAATAAAGTATTGTCTGGAGAATTCATGTTTCTTGAATCGAATCATTTTATTTATTTGCTTTGAAACTTTTTTTTACTTAACACAATGCCGGTGTTCTTGATCCAAGAAAATATTTTTCTTCAAATGTATATGCAACTTAAATATAAGTTTTTGAAAACTGTCCATTGAGGCTAGGATGGCATAGTGGTAGCGTGACGGCTTCTGGTGCGTGCAACCCGAGTTCAATTCCTCCGACCGTGGAAAATTTTCTTTCAAGGTATATTTGTTGTATTTGTGTTAAGTATTAATTAAATGTAAATATATATGTAAAATAATAATTATTTAATTATTTAAATAAAAAATATAAATGTTAATTAATTAAATAATAAAAATGTTTGACCTAAGTATTAGAAAAGATGGGATGGAGGTAAGGGGGGGGGGGGTAATTTAAGTAAATAATTTACTTGTATTGAGAAAGTATTTTTTTGATTGAAAACTATAAATTTTCTCAAATCAAGAAAATATTTTCTCGGACAGAGAACATACTTTCTTGATTTGATACATAAATGATTTTGAATTAATATATTCTGCATTTCTTACATGCTACTTAATTTCTTGGTAGAATTCCATATTTTCTTGGATCAAGAATATCTGTTCTTCTCACAAAATAAATGTTTTCTTCATTTAATCTTGAATTACTTGAACGAACGTTACAAAACATTGAATGAATCGAATAAAATAATTCAATCATCTATATATATATTCTTAGAACAAGAAAATATTTTATTCATTTAATACATTTTATATTTCGTATAAGAAGATTAACTTCTTGGTCGAATTCCATATTTTCTTGGATCAAGAATATATGTTCTTCTCCCAAATATCCTATGTCAAGAAAATCGTTTTCTTGAATCAATACTTTAATAGTCTTGGCCGTATTCAATCCCACGATTTGCTTCAACCAAGAAAAATTTTCTTGGTTCAATACTTTTTTTTTTCAGTGTAGGACATCTTATACATGTCCTGTCCATGGACATTAAGAAATGAAACCATTATACTGTGTTTTATTACTTAATGTGAAGTACACTGAGAGAAGTCCGGGAACTAATACGTCCCGTGCGAGGCTTGAGTGATAATTTTGAATGTTCTTATGTGAACCCTCGATCGGGACGTCTCAAGCCCCGATAAAAAACGTGGAACGTCCCGAAGCGGGATTACTCACAACTTTTAGTTTCGGCCACGAGTTGTTCTCTCACATGTGGGAACAATGTTTGACAGACTCGGGGCGTCTGAGCCCTAGATTCGAAACATCTCAAACGCAACAAGAACAGTAGCTTATAGCGACGTCTAGCAGTAACTATTACGCCCTGGACTTCTCTCAGTGTAGCTTTATTCACTTGTAGGCTAATATAATAAATAATTATTGAATAATAGAAATTATATGCAATCAGGGATAAATAAGTCATATATCTTATGTATATTTGAGTTTGTTACTTTTCTTATTATTATTAATATTTTAAATAATGGTGGTAATAACAAAGTTTTTAATCACAATATTAAATGATAGTATTAAGACAGAATTTTAAAATAATAGTATTATTGTTATAAACATTATCTGCTCAATACTTAAAGAATGTTTTAATTAATTGACTAATAAATGTTGCATAATACAATATGGTGTACTTGTGCTGCTAGTGCGAATATATTACTAGTATTATCATTATAATTAAAAAATTGAAAACTAAAGAACCAAACATGATTTCAATAAATTTATGGAGTTAAGGTCTCTGAATGGCAATTCCAAGCAGTGGTAGAGTTCAGAACTGTGTAACTTCCGATAGCAGAGAACGACACGGAAAATGAATATTCATCAGTAAACACCGTTAAATCTAGTAGAGGCCATGGCTAGCAAGAGAAGAGAAAAGGAAATAGGGAGAGAATGATAGGCGTATGAACGAGGATGAGCTCATGACTTGTGTAGATATCACCTTGTTCAAGCCCGAGAGGAAACTTGTAATGTTTACGATATTGCATTTTGGATACGTTGGTCAAGTGACCAACGTCCACCCTTGCCTAATCTCTGTTCCACGAGCAGCGCCTCTTGACTAGATACAGCACGTTGAACAAGCAATTATAATAATAATTACCCTATTAACATATACTGCATTGTTCCATGAAATGATCATCCTTAAACGAAGAAAAGATTCGTTTAATGAAAAAAATGAAAAAATTTTTTGGTTGAAACTAACATTTATTAAAATAAAAATTTTATTTACATAAAGTTTTATTCACTTTATTAAATACTTTATTATTGGGGAGACCGATATAAAGTAGGTTACAGGGTAAATCTGGTCACTAGCGATTTGATGCTATGAACTAAACTTTTAAAATAGTATTTACAGCTAAATTAAATAAGTTTTTAAATTAACATTCAACTTATGTTAACGAACTTTCGCTTAGTTTTATGAATTCAACATGGAATCAGAGGCGGTCAAGTGTTTTTAGAGGTGTCAGAAAATAACATTCTTTGCATTTTTAAGTTTTCAATCATTAATTTTGAGTCTTAATTTATTTAGCTAAGTTTTTTTGATGACATTGGATGTCCTTTTTCGAAGTATACATATGTATATAGTTTTGTTTGATTTCAAAAATATTTAATTAAATTTATTCTGAAATGTGAGGAATACATTCGGGGTAAAGCCGGTCACTTAGTTTTAAATTTAAAATTTAGAATAAAATAATTTCACATATTATATTTTAACAATAATAAAATTTGTAACTTGTTAAAACCAACATTGTAACCACATTTCACTTTCTCTTAATAAAATACATATAACATTATTTAAATCCATAGTTGTAATTCATGAAACCTATATTTATTATTTTTTAAATCAATATTTATTGTTTATAGAATTCATAGTTTATCGATAATAAATCATAGGTACTTAAGACGAGAATAGGACGAATTGTAATATTTAAAAAATAAAACTGTTCCGTCTTGAAAAAGTCAAGTGACCGGATTTATCCTGGATATTTGTGATTTTGAAATTTGGTATATGTGAATTAAAAATTATCTATCTGTAAAACTAAAAAAGATAAATCAAAAACTCTTTTTTATTTTGTTAGTAGAAATCATAAGCTTTCAAACGATATAAATTAACGGATTTAGAGAATAATTTTCTTGATCCAATCCCTATTAATATAAAATCATCTCGCATCCGTCACCACTGAATGAGAAGCCTTTAAGGACTGTGGTCTATTACGAATATAACTCCTTGAAAACTTCCTTTGAATGGGAGATATAGCCCAGCATAGAACTATATTACATAACTGTTATATAACAAAAAAGTAATAATGTTTTGCAACTGTTGTTACAAAACTACTAGTAAGTAAATTTGTAGTCTCCTTGTTACATTAAGAAATAACGGAATTTTTAAGTAACTGTTATGTAACACGAAATTAACACTCTTTTATAATTATTGTTGGAGAATTATGATATTTAATCTCTCAGTATAAACTTCTGTATTACAACCGAGGGACGAATCAGAAAACTAATTTTATATTTTACATTTCTATGTTTGTAAAACAAGTTTAAGTTTATTCCCAGTGGGCACCCTTGTTCAAAAGACGTCCTAAAGATGTCTTTTTGCGGACGTCTTTTGGACTTGTACAAAAAGACGTCTTTAAGACGTCTTAAAGACGTCCTATTCATGTTCTATGTCTTGGCCATTAGATGTCTTTAAGGTGTCTAAAAGACGTCTTTTTCATTCAACATTTGAAAATAGAAAAATTTTCATAAATAGAAAATATTATTTTCTAAGTGCAACTTGGACTTAGAAATTTTTGAATGTGAAATTCATTGAAATTTTTCTAAGTTAAATTCATTTCATTGACAAGTGAGATCGTTAACTTTGTAGAGGTTCATATCTGTCTTGAACGGCTGAGGTGCTTAAGGCGCAGTGTTTCAAGCCCAAGGTATCCGAGTTCGATCCCAGCTTCGTAGGAATTTTTTCATTATTTCTCCACATTTTAGAAAAAATAAAATTAAACTTAAAATAAATTTAATACAATATTACTGAATTTCAAATTAGAAAATGTTATAAAAGAAATGTTTATTTAAGATCTGAAGGAATGTAAAAAGGACGTCCAAAAGACGTCTTAAAGACGTCTTTTAGACGTCCCTTTTATGTCTTTTAGACGTCCAAAAGACGTCTTTTAGACGTACTTTAGACGTCCTTTTTTATGTCTTTTAGAAGTCTTTTGGACGTCTTTTGGACCAGACATAGAACGTCTTTTAGACGTCTTTTAGCTGTCTTTTTGATGACTCAGAGACATTGCCATCATTGTCCCCGAATCGTCCGCGGACAAGAAGGGACGTCTTTAAGACGTCTTTTAGACGTCCCTGTGCCCACTGGGTTAATTTCAAAAAATTAATATTATTATTATCATTATGTGATTGTCAGCATTATTATTTTTTATTATTCATTTCCAAAACTGTTTGTGTAAAATTGCAACAAAATTGTAACATTGTTACGTAAATGTTATAGAATTGTTATGGAACACGGCGACTAATCTGTGGTAGACAGATAATATAATTATGAAATAATAATATAAATTATTTGAAAATTCATAAACTTAAACTTGATTTACAAACATTTACATGTTCTAACATATTTGTTTAAACAGAGAGATTAAATATTAATTCTCTAACAATAGTTATTAGAACAGTAATTCATGTTACATAACAGTTATGTACATAAAAATTAGATTATTTTGCTAGGTAACAATGAGACTACAATTTTACATAATAGTTTTGTAACAACAGATACATACATAAAATTGTTACTTTTGTGTTACATAACACTTAGGTAACAGTTACGTAATTTAGTTCTATATCACTGTTATCTGTATTTCCCCAAGTGTGACCAATAAGTCTAGTTTTCAAAATTTCCTGAGTTTTCAAAGACTGATTTTTCATTTTATCCGACTAATCGAATTTTCAAATTATTTAAAATTCTGCATTGCTAATTAAAAATTTTATTATGCTTTTTAGATAATAATTTTATACATAAAGAGATGGAAAATGTAATATGTACATGAATAATTATAATTTTGTAATATTATTAACTTTTGATAGTTTTATAAATTGTAGTATTTCATTAACAAATAGTATTGCTTTTTGTTCATATATATATATATATATATATATATATATATATATATATATATATATATATATATATATATATACCTTTTTGTTGCTGTAATGATCATCGAATTTTATTTGTAAGACTGAATAATAAACAAAAAGCATCAGAGAAAAAGAAATAGTCAATAAATTTTATACAGTTTTCATGTAAATCTATACCTATACTTGTTAGCGAAATACAGTAAGATATTGAATTACATTCCAAGAAGATATCAGTACCCGGATTGGAATTTCTGACGATTTACTGGAAAAAGTCACAAATATCATCCAAGCGTGGGAGGTTACTGTTTTGATTCTAGTTGTTATAGAGAAGACATATATCACTGGTTCACCCCATTGCTATAGATCGAAGTAGTTAGGGCGGCAATGCCAGTGGGGTTGGTGGACACTGAAAATTTATTGCTTGTACGATGTGTATGATTATTTAAATCTTTCACAATGCTCGGAACATTATTCGGCATGATCGCCTCCAGAAGCAATATTCCTTTTTTTGTAAAGTGACTTTCTAAAAATATAGATATAATCCAAGATTTTAATTACGTGATAATCGCATACATCCAATAATTCTTTTAGTTTTCAAACAGATTTACTGACAACCTTCTTTACTACAGCATAAAATAATCAACTTTTAGAAATTTGTAATCTTATGTATTATTTTATTTAGTTACAATTATTTGTAACAAAATTTTTTTTGAACATTTTAAACTTGATTTATAAACAAAAAATCTAAAATATAAAATTACTTTTCTGATTTTTTACCCTATTCTAGTTGTTTAAATAGATTGATATAATATAAATTCTTAAAAGAATAAGTTTTTGGATTTATAATTTAATAGGTAATTTAGAAGAGATTTTTGGACAAATAATAAATAATGTAGGAGAGAGTCTCCAGTTGTGAGACACCTCCAGTTGTGAGACAGTCAATTTTTTTTAACATGCAATATTAAAAATCCGATTGGTTTATATAAAAACATTTCTTTTTACATGAGCCAACTTTTTCATGTACGCCGAAGCGGATATATAAACTGTTTTTGTTAAATACCAACACTGTGTGTGATAATCGAATAAAAAGCGTTTTTTCAATAAATGCAAAGTACTTTTTTTCCAAGTTAATTAATTGGAAAAGGTAAATGTAATGCATTTTCTTTTAGTCTTTTTCTTATATTTCGTGATGCAATATTGCATTGTTCCAATCTACGGTTGAAAATAATTTAATTTTCCTTTTTCAAAATAGCGCCAATTTCTGGGTGTGAGACACAGCATATCACCAGTTGTGAGACGGTGTCAACACCCATCTGGGCAGCATAAAAAATATAAATTTGCAGGCATACTATTTAAATGTTGTTTTGATTTTTTTTCTAATATTTTTGAGCATGTCAAGTGGAAAAAGTCAATTGATTCAGAAGAAATCAATTTTAATGCTCTTGTTGAAGCTATTAAATTGTGTTTATTTGATATTCATATTTTGGCGAATAAATATTATTATTTAGTATATAATAATATATATTATTAATATATTTAATTATTTCTACTAAACATAACGTTTTATGTCAAACTTATTAAATTTTAGCAATTTTTAATGAGTGTCTCACAACTGGAGACATTTTTTTTTTGAAAAAAGCGATGTGCTCGGAAAATGTATCGTAAAATTTTTTGAGTTCATCGAAACACTATACTTTCTTTTAATAAAAGTTGCGTATTTCTGTTACCTTTCGAACGGTGTATTTTATTTACAATTTCGTTTACCTGTTTACAATTTACGGGTCAAAAATGAAACCCGTCTCACAACTGGAGACTCTCCCCTAAATTTTAAAATTATTTTTTATTGAATCTCGACGTTTCGATGAGAGTCGTCATTCTTTTCAAAAGATTAACATAAAATCCTTAGTTATTATTAATTGTTACCCGTTTATGTTGTGAATAAATAAATAAAAACCGCTGTCAAGTTGTATATTTTTTGTATAATTTTGGTGCTCATTTCATGAACACTTAACTTCCTCATAGAGATAAAAATAATAGAAATATATGAATAACTTTTCATAAATATGGTAAAAGTGATTGAATTTTGAGTGAATCAATGTATTTTTAAATACCCTACAAGATAGTTACAATAATTTAATAGTTAAATAAAAATTTTCAAACAAAAAAGTTGAGAAAATGTCATTTTTCACAATTTTTGGTTTTTAAAATACCAATACTTTCGAAATTCATTATCGAATTAGGTTCAAAAATAGGTCAATCGAAGCGTTTTTTAATGCTCTACAAGTTGATAACGATAATTTTAAAGTTACTCCTACGTATTTCAAGAAAATTTTCAAAAAAGTCTTATTTTCCAAAATTTTTGATTTTTGAAAGTTTAATAACTCCGGTTAATATAGACGAAAAATGTTCAATTAGGGCTCAAAAGATGCGTCTAAAAAAACTCTACAAAATTATGGAAAAACATTTATAGATGTCCAAACATTTTTTTAAAGTTATGGGCAAAAAACGTTTTTTGCAAAATTAAAAATAAAAAAAAATTAAGTTAAACTTTATTAATATATCAGAAAGTACTCTCGCTTTATGTCCGCAGGTGAGATCTACAATTTAAAAAAAATTCAACCCAAAAGCTCTTCATGATTTCGCGATATTTATGAAAATGTGATGTTTACACACACATACACACACATACGGAATGACATTTTTTAAAAATGTCATTTTTGAACTCCTGAGGTCAAATAACATAAAGATATGTCAAAAAATCGAACTCGAAAAATTTTAATATTACAATACTTTCTCTATGAGGAAGTAAAATAAATGAAATCTATAAATTAATAATTAAATTATTGACTGATGTCATCATCGAAACGTAGAGATTCAATAAACAATAATAATTTGACATCATTTGGATTATTTGGCCAAAAATCTCTTTTAAATTATATATAATATAAATTCTCCAACAATAGTAATAAAACAGTGTTATTTGCGAGTTACATTTCAATTTTGTAAAGTTTACATAATTTTGTAACATAACAGAAAGACAGCATATTTATTTAATATAGTTTTGTAACAAATACATAACAATACTACTCTTGTATTTCTTAACGGCTAAGTAATTTAGTTATATAATATTTAGTTAAATAATACTGTTAAGTGAATGTTACATAACAGTTACAAAACATGTTGGCTTGTAAATACTTGTGTAATTTCAAATGTAATAATGCGCACTATCATTGTGACCTTATGTTTAAAGATGATTATTTTTTAAATATAGAATGTACTAAAAAAATTGTTTCGCTTTACTTGTTTGAAACATAATTTTTTTAGAGTTCAAATACTGTATATTATTTGCATATTATTTTTATATTTTGTTGTATATTATTTATTTTTTTGTATATTATTTTATATTTGTTGTATATTATTTTATATTTTTACAGACTTCCTGAAGAGGAAATTATTTAGATTTTGAAACGTTGGAGTAAACTAATTTTTAAAAACTATTTGTCCGAATGTTTTCGTTTTATTCTCCTTCACTACAAATACAAGTATTGGCTGATTCTAAGAAAAAATCGAAATTGATGTCCTTAATGATTTCTGTAAATCAGGATCGTCAATTATGAAAAGTTATTCTTTTTAATAAAACTACTGTATTAGATGTTCAAATTTATGGAACAAATTTATTTTTTATATGATAAACAAAAAAGATATGTCCAAGAAATTACCCTGAAAATCATTCCCTCACTATGTCCCAATTGCTAAATTTGAAGAGAATTATTAACTCAAAACGTAAAATTCCTTACAAATTGTTGGTTATCTTATTTTTTACTTATATAAGATAGTATTGACTGTAACTACATAAGTTTGTAATTTAAAAAAAGCCAATGGAAATATTTTTAATTATACTTCAAAATTTGCCCTTGAAAAACTTATCATTCCCTCACCGTTTTAAAACAGTGTGATTGGAGCAAAATTTGAAGACCTACGAAGCCCTGCTTTAATTTTTTTCAAAGTTGTCAACATTGTCATTGACAACATACACTAGAGTGAATGGTTGTAGAAAGGATGTTTTGTTAAAACTAATTTGTCAATAAGTTTGTTAAATGTTACATTTTTTAACGTCATTCCCTTATTTGCGTTCTATAACGCTAAGCACTTTTTTATTTAATAATCATAGTATCTTTGCATGTGGTTCAAGTAGTAATATCGTACTTTTCTTCGTACATAAGAAAGTAAGGTTATGTTTTTGAGATTATGGTCATTTTGTTTCGTTTCGTCATTCCCTCATAATCATTCCCTCATTATATTTTTTGATGAGGGAATGATCCTTCTGAGGGAATAATGTATTTCTTAATAAGTGCACTGAAAAAAATATATTTATGGTACTGCCATAAATATAGCCAATTCTCACATATTATATTGGTGGATATAGGACTGACATACAGTATTGCTGTTTCAGTTATACGCAGTGTAGAACAGCTATATGTATGTGAAGAACACCAATACTGTATTTTAAGAACAGAAATACAGTATTGCTGTTTCAGCTATACGTTCTAACCATACTCGTATGTCGGAATTGACAATATCATTTTTTCAGGGTGTAAAATATTTATATTTGCTTTATTTATTTCAGTACCGTCAATTGGGGCTATTTAATTAATAGTTTGATTACATGACAATAGAGAGCAATAAATGTTATTATTTAATTTTTTGTCAGTTGGCAAAAAAATTTCTAAAAACGGAAAAATTGTGTCAAAAATTTTGAAAGTTCGGAAAAATTATACCAGATCTTCTAGACTTTTAATGTGTCTCATAAACTGAGCTGGATATTTGTTGGCAATTGTGTTGTGATGATACATACGCAATGCGCTAACTTTTTATTGACTATTTTAAGAGAAAAGTGAAAAAAACTGAAAAACCAGGATTCTATGGGGCTATTTTGTGCACTTAAAAAATCAAATATTTTTCAGAAATTTGTTGTTTTACTAAACAACAAATTTCTGTAATGAAGATTCTGTTTATCATTTTTATACATTTTTGTCTTACTTTTCTGTTAAAAAATTATAAATTTGTTAATTAAAATCATTAAAACCTCAACCGGTGCGCAACGTAATTTCAATAAATGAATTTTAATTAATATTTATAAGTGTTTCAAATTAGTTTTAATACTTTTTCTCTCGTTTCTCTTAAAACAACTTGAAAAGTACATTAGATTCCCTTTCATTATTATTCTACGACGCAGATTTTTAATATGAAAATATATCCATATCTTAACAATCTTAAAAACATAAGTAAAATTTTAGACTGATTATAGAAATCAAAGTTTGTCATTTAAATTATTTAATATTACTTTTATAAATCAATGTGTTTTGTTCGTAACAATTAAATTGTTACATTATAGATTTAATTATTATAATTTTGAAATAAAATTATTAAATTATTATTGTTTTGCAATAAAAGAATAATTGGCGCTTCACAGAGTTTTAAATTATTGTGGAATCATATTAAAAATCATTCCCTCACGACTCTGTTATACCTTCATTTTCAGAAAAATTTTTGTATCTTTATTAGAGCTGTGCAAAATTCGAACCGAACCGAGTTTAGTTCGGTTTTGGGGCGCTAAAATGTCGAATGTCGAATATTCGACATCCGAACTGGGCTAGTTCGAATGTCGGTTTTTCGACATTCGAACTGAGCTAGTTCAAATGTCGAATATTCGACATTCGAACTGGGCGACTGAAATGTCGAATTTTAGAATTCGACATTTTAGCGTATTAATACCGAACACAACTCGGTTCGGTTCGAATTTTGTAGTAACTCGAATGTCGAATATTCGACATTCGAACTAAGCTAACTCGAATGTCGAATTTTCGACATTCGAACTAGGCGGAAAAATTCGAACAGTTCGGTTCGAATTATTTTGCACAGCTCTAATCTTTATATTTAATTTGAACTCAAAAAAGTTAGGGACCATGATAATATTTAAATCAAATAAGGCATAAACTATACGGTTTGTGAAAAAAAATTCAATAATGATTAAAAAAAAATTGATCAACTTGGAAAAGCCATTTTCGACATTTTTTTAGAATCAGCCTATTATTACATGTGTAAATATACCTTAACCCTTTGCCGATGCTAACTTATCCCCACTCTATCGCCAAAGAACGTAACTCCCATAGTCCCCACCAGGCGTCCAGAATGACGATTTTTAACGATAACGGTCGTTAGCATCAGCAGAGAGTTAAAAATCATGTCTCTAACTATTCAACTGGGTAAAAAAAATATATTTGAGCTATTTTGACTTTTCATTAGTTTTTATCTAATAAACAAAACATAAAGAAATTTGTTAATTTCAAGTAGATAGGGGATCAAGGAAAGCAATTGGATGACTAAATAACACAAGTTTTGGTGACTAAAAGAGGGTAGGAAATGAAAAAAGGACTCTGTTAGGAAAGAAAAATATAAAAGTAGGTGGTGATCGTTACCATGATGGGTTGGGAGAGAAAAAAGAAAAAGAAACAGTAGGAAGAAGTACAAGAAGGAAAGAAAGTGTGGCTAGTGATTGGATTACAGTCAGGGAGTCCCCGTGGACCCGCCAAATGACCGGGACAAATTGACCCTCGCCTTCGGGAATACTTATATATAACCAGAGTCGATCGGGGTACACCTTTTACAGGTACTCACACGTACACGTCAACTTGTTCAGCTTACACATTCAGAGAAGGATGTCAACTAAAGAAAAACTAACCCTTTTTTCCTATAAACAAAAATCATTTAAAAATATAACTTAAAAATTATTTAAGAAGTTGAATATCAACTAAATATAGTTGAAACAAAAAATTTCAAATCTTTTGTTTTAAAGCAATTTAAGTTATTTTGGAAATTCTTCGAAAGCAAATACACTGAATTATTTTTTGTAACATCATCCGTGCCACTATCTCGACAGAGGATGAGGAAGGTGGAGGTTATTTTCTTTATAAGAGGTAATAACCAAGTTCTTATTTACTGTTTATATATCTTCCTTAAGGTTAGAAATCGACTGTTTTAATCATCCTAATGTTGATTATAAATGGAAAAATAATTGTCAGCCACAGAGCCATATACAAAAATACACTTTATGCTATATTGAAATGTTGCAATCATATTTTTCTGTATGGTAAAAGTTCAAAAAACTGCTACTAAAACGAAAGACACTTTTTTATTGTTTAGAAAAAGCGTAATTCGAGACTGATATTTGGTCATATCTATTAGATAAATATTGTAACTTGTATTCTTTGGTTGTGTCGGGGAGTAGAGATTGACCGCAGTTAAGAGAGGGATATATCGAACTCACCCCTTGCATTTAGAGAAAGGGGATGTTCTGCTGTATAGAAAATGAGTCTCTTAGGAACTCTCGGTCGTTTGACGATCGACGCTTTCTCAACCGATTGACGATCACTTTTATATACCTCGTCTATTGCCTGAACACAAAAAACGCTACTGATTGCCTATACTGATTGGACTGTCGCCATAAGTAATCTCGAAGCACATGGCGCAATTTCTTTTTAGGTAAACATTATCAAAATATTATTAATTTAAAAACAGTTTTTGTGATTTAAGGGGGGTATTTACGAGGGAAACCACACTAGAAAGATAATTTTCAAGCGTTTTTAAGAAATTTTATGAAATTGAAAAATCAATTAAAATTTCAAACTTTTACATTATTTTAATTAATATTTCAGCAAGATTATAAAAGTTCTTCGTATTTTTTAGATATTTTAATTTAAACGTGACAAGTTGTTTTGCAATAAAGTTTAATTTAAAGAAATGTTGACTGCTAAATAAAGTTTTAGTTATATTAGTATATGTTTCCGTATGTATTATAAAAACCTATATCTATTTCATTTTGACAATATTTTTATCTCTTATGTAGTAAACAAAGCTGAAAAATTTGACACTTTCTTAACAATTAACCATATACAGTTTAGCGGCTGGTAATATCAGAGAAAAACAGTAAAGCAACTTATATATCGATGTTAAAGGTACCAGCAGCGATTAGTTTGGTCATTAAAGAGGGCGAGTGCAAGACGTGAAAGGACTATTACCCAGCAGGATACTAGCGTTTTATCTCTGCAGTCAATTAGATCCGTAAAGAATTTGGACATACCTCATTGATCCCATTTTGGAATTTTCGGTTGTCTGATTTGTGTTTCTTTTTTACCTCAGAAAAGCTTAGTATCAAAAATAAATATTATTTATGGTTTTATTTGTCATAAGACAGATTTTTAAGTTTTTTGTTACAATTTGATAAAAAAGACTAAATTTTCTATATGGCGTAAAAATTATAAATATCTAGTTCTTTTATTAAAAGTAATATTATATTTTAAGTCCATCAAAATTCGTTTTTTATATTCTTCTGGTAGTCTCACGAATAATTTTTGCCTCTATAGACGACATACACTCTGAAGAGGGAGTGAATAACCGCCAGAATGGATTTTTCAAAAATCATTAATTTCAGTTATAAAAGAAGAATTTTTTGTACAGTTTTTTTAATTTATGAAAATTTATTTTAACTTAGTATGTGAGGAGAGATATCTACATTGGTAAGTTGAGGTTATGCATGTAATGTTACTATATTTAAATATAATAAGTATAACTTTTTACCTTTGTGAACCGTTATATTATGTTAGAAAATAATTGGCAGATTTTATATATTGTCTGAAGACTAAAGAGGTCCATCGACGATGGACAAAAAGCTTCACATTTTAATAATATTTTTTAAAAAAATGTGGATTGATTTTTGAAAAAACAATAAAAATCTTTCACTATATTAGAACAATCCAAAAAAATATACCATCTTCAAATAAAAATGATTATTGTTGAATATATCAACTGTAAAGACTGAGAATGTTTGAAAGTTGGGAAAATAAATTTTTAAATTATTAATATCGTGAGTTTTAAACGAAAATAGATTACGTAGAAGGTTTATTGAAGTCTAGAAAGTTGGGAGACATAACAGTTTAGTGTAAATGAGCCAATATAACCAGACACGAGACTTTCTGATGTAACTTCTTTTCCTTCTGTTTCACCCCTTGCAACTATTATCCGATAAACATCTTAGAGATATGCGAATCAAGATATGAAACGAATCTGAAGTCCATTTTGTTCCAGCACGTCAGGATTTTTCCTAACCTCAAAAAACGTGTTGGATCCGATTAACCATGAAAACAAGAGTGTGAGTATATGAGACTAAACTTTAAAACTTTTTGCTCTGTTAGCATAACAGATGACATAATGTTAGTTACAGATTTTAGTCAGTTATTACACATGAGACTACTCTTCCCTTATATATTATTTTGATTTGAAAAATTCAAAACGGCTGCTACAATATGGCGAACGAATTTTTAAAAAAGTATTTGATTTTTATGAAACTTGAAATCTAGGGATTTTTAGTATCGCTGATTACGAATCTGAAATCAGTTTTCCGAAATACAAAATGGCCGATTCATATGGAAGACGAAAATTTTAAATGATTAAGCTAAGCTCATGAAAATGGCTACTCGGTGGTTTTTGGGCTCGCTGATTACGAATCCAATTTCAAGTTTACAAAATTTCAAATGGTTGTACTAACTGGTAGAGTAATTTTAAAAAAGTATTTGGATCCGCTTAAGGTATAAATAAGGAATACTGGTGTCTACATATGATCATGTCATGACCACTTTGCACTTCGCTAGAGAATAAAGTTGGTTTAAATATTTTAACTTACATTGTTTTCTCATGGAAGTATTGTTTTACCGAAAATTTTATATCTCGATTTTTGGCAAATCTTTATGTTTTTTTGATACAGGAATTCAAAACTCACATTTAAAAAATGTCATTCTATATGAGTGTGTGTGTGTGTGTGTGTGTGTAAATATTATATTTTAAGAAATGACTTGAAACTAAGATGAGCTTTGGGGAAGATTTTTTTAAAATTTTATGTCTCAAGTATGGACATAAGACATTAACTTTTTAAAAATGTAAAATTTTGAAAAATAAGACTTTTTGAATATTTATTTTGAAAATGTATAGGACTAACTTTAAAAGTAATAAGCAACTTGTAGAGCATTAAAAATACATCGTATGACCTATTTTTGAATCTAATTTGTACAAAAATTATCAAACTATTGGTATGTTTTTAAAAAACCAAAAATTGTGGAAAACATCATTTTTCAAACTATTTTGTTTAACTCTCGGAGAACACATGGGGTCATTCTGACCCCATTAATATCTTGTAGAGCATTTAAAAATACCTATATTAATTGGCCTAATGTTTAATAATTTTTAAAACTATTTATAAATAGTTATTAATATTGATACATTTCTATTGTTATTATTTCGATGATAATGCAAAGTGTTCATGAAATGAACACAAATTGTAAGTGGTTTTTTTATTGTTATGCAACCTAAAAAGTTGTTAAGATTTATTTTTTTATTGTTATTTGTAATTATTTATAAATAAGTACATAACTTTCTACAAATACACTTTAAATCTGAATTAGTAAAAATTTCACTGATTTCAATTCAGTGGACGAGTTTTCTTTGATGAATCAGTTAGCAAGCGTAAAGAAGTAAGTTATCTAGTTTATTTTTACGAGTGAATTTTAGCAAAAATACAGTAACCTAATATGATTTTAACTAGAAATTTTTCATTAAAAAAATTAAAAATTTAGAAAGAAACTATCGCAAAGAAGAAGAAAATTATTCATGTGAACATCTGTATTCATAATAAACAGTTTAGAGAAGAATTTAAAGTAAAATTATTTCAAATGTTCACTTCTATTCGTCACGCACCGAAAAATTCTTATACTTTGATAACATAGAAAAAAATTCGACGCCTACGAGACAAATGACGCGTCGTCCTTATGGTATAAAAATCGAAAGAATATTCAGCACCGTGTTCGTAAGAAATTAGGCGTGAAATGGCACATGTGTTCCGAATTTTTATTTTTCTACAAGGATACAAATGGTTCTTTTCAGAGGTACCTTTCATGCGAAACATTTTTTCAAACTTTGACAAATATAGGTATCTGTATGTACTATATATATGTATCTACATAGAGAGTATCCAGTGTCAATCTCAATAAAATTTCCCGGACAAAAAAAGAAAAAGTTAAAAAGGAAATCCTCTTCCCTATTCAAGCGGTTAAAATTTTTATAAAGGCATTTTGTTTTGTATTCTTTTCACAAAACTAATCTCCATAAGAAGGGCAGTATCTTTCCCTATACTATTACCAATATTTCTTTCAATCTACTTCCTGAAAAGTTGCTCAATATCTAACGTTATGCCTTCAAGTTTTCAACAATGCTGTTTTAATACAAACATATTTGTAAATGCTTATCACTATTAATTTTTGCAAGTTATGTAGATTACGTTTTTTAATTTAGAACTTTTATACTTTATGGTGCAAATACTGATAATTAAGGGGGATCCTATACTTTAGAAGGCCTACAAATAGCGCTTTTTAAGAATTTTTCCAAGGAGAAAAATAACTTGGACCTCCGGTCTTTTTGAAATGTTGTTGTATGTATTTGAAGCATCTGTAAAAAAATTTTGACATGAAATATCAAAAAATGGAGAAGTTAAAATTAATTGTTGACGGCGGTGCATATCTGGACTTCAAAAATGGTAGGCACAATACAGACCGCAATTCTTGTCGAAAACATAAAATTAATTTACATTCGATAGGGATATTTTTGTTACTCCTTATCTTACCCTTCAAAGTGCAACATTCTGCTCAAAAGTTGTTAAACAATTAAACTTCCTCTTACTTATTTTTCAAACAAAATATTAATTAACAAAGATTAAATTAAAACTCCTTTCCAAGTGAACCTTATTTGAAACATTCACTTGAAAAGGAGTTGTTTCCTGTGCTGACCTTCTTTTGATCGAGTTTACTTCTGAAAATTCGATCAAAGGAAAATCAGTACAAAGAACAAACACATTTATGCCATTTTTTAAAATACGATATTGATTCAGTGTGTATGCTAGTACACTGCATTTCTATTTGGCTCCGGAAATCGATACTAACTATCAGTTCTAAATTAGTACCATGCCGCTTTTAATCTCATCACTTACCGGGGATCAGATTGACCCCAACAGCATTGGGAAAAAAATTTTTTTGTGATAGTGAAATGAGAGTGAAGTCAAAGTGAAGTGAAATTACATAATAGACCTCCTGTTGCGCTATTTGTCACCATTAAATTTTTAAAATTGTAAATAAATTTTCTGCAAAAATATTCATCATTTCTATGAAATATTAGAAGTTGTTTTCAGTTGAAATTTTCTTTAATTTCTAATTTTTATAGGTTAACTTAGTAACTGATCTTTGTGAATAAATAGTAATAATGATACCTTAATAACAAATATTCATTAATACTCCAATCGCTTGAAAATGGAAATTTAAAATTGAGAGACTTAATATTCGTGCATTAGTGAATATATGAATTAATTTGGAAACCCAGTCAATAAATCAAAGCTCTCCACTCTATAGCGGGAAGACTCTAAATCATAGTGTCGTAATAGCTGCATCACTGGTCCGCATCTATGCACGTGTATATATCTAATATATAGAATATCTGAAACTTACAAATCAAAAACAAAATTACAAACGCATACAGCATTTATAAATCAAATAGAACTTTAATTTTAAAATTTTAAAATACATGCTATCTTTTTCTAAAAGAAGAACACAAATTAACTATATCTAAGTAACTACATAGATATTAGTTAAAGTATTAACTTTTACAGAAAAAATTTCTCCAATTCTAAAAAGACAACAAAACTATGTCTTCAGAATTTCTCGTAGCGCGTGTCGTTATACGAAAAACTTTCGAGCAGTAACGAGGTACACAAAGCGAACAGTTTTCACCACATTTTTACATTTCTCGCATCAGTATTGGTTGGGTCAGTTTAAAGGAAAGCACGTGTAGTGGAAATATAAAGGGTGCTAGTGAAAATAAGGCTAATTTCACACACGACCCCAACGTCTCGAGATCACGTATGCTAGTCACCCTTGGGCACGATTCTTGCAAGTGTTCAGCTCCTTCGTATTTTACAATATCGATGTGCCTTCTTTCACCGAGGAAAAGTAACTTATATAGACTTATGCACAGCGTTGCATATTAAAACAAAAAATAAGATGTAAGAGATTTGTAAGGGGTTACGCCCAGGGTTGCACAGCTACGCGTAAATCGGAATTTTTTACGGAAATTTCATGGGATTTTTACTTTTTTAAAGTTCATATTTTACCCCCCACCATAACAAAATGCATTGTGTTAGGAATTTTTGAGGTAATTTACATATGTAATGTACGTAAAAAATTACATGTTATTTAAGTGCAACGCAGGTTAATTAAATATTGCTGTGCAATTTTCAAGTAGTATTAATGAAAGAAATTGTAGTTAAATTTTCAAGAATAATGCTTCGTAATATTGCAAGAATATTATTTAGCAATATTACAGTAACATTAATGAGCAATATTGTCACAAATGTGACATTTAAACATTTCAGAAATATTACTGCAATATTGCTAATATTGGCTGAAAAGATTGCATCAAATATTCCTGAAACATATCGTGCTATCTGAGATAAATATTACCAGTTGAAAAGTTAAAAAGTAGATTTGCGACTATAATATAGATAAGTCATATCTGTGTGGATTTGAGATGACAATAGGAGCAGAAGCATAAGGCGCATTATTGAATAGCAGGACTCAAACAAGTGTATGACTTTATCCGAAAGCAGTATTTTGTCGTGAGGTATCTATCGGAATCGTGGCTGCTGGTGGGTGGAAAAAGTCAGGGGGTATGCACAAGAGACAGTACATAACCAACATATAGGGGTTCGTACATGGGGAGAGTTTATGGGGGTTCTGAGTATATTTCCTGATTGAGCGAACTAATCCACGCAAAGGAGGTTTTATCGTCCAAGTATACCTAATCGGAGGGGTCTTCGGTTTCTTTCTTACTCCGTCGTTTACGAATCGAAATTGTTCTCATAAAGACTCTATCAGTCGCAAAATTCTTTACGCTCTTTTTGTATGAAAAAATTGTGTTTTTTTAAGATTTATAACTTTTATCAATTCAGTCCTAAAGACTTGAAATTAAATTTTAAAAAGCATAAGTTATTTCTTGTTGTTTGCAAAGGTAAACATTTTTAAAATAAACTAGTAAATTGTATATTATTCCGTTTCTTTTGTAAATCGGTATTGTTTAATAAATAACCTTCCAAAAAATAGTAAACGTTATAATTAAAATTTTTTTCAAACATTTGAGATTTATTTTTAAGTTAACGTTACGTCTTTACTCGACACTTGTGACAAAGGAAACTAAGCGATAAGAATAAATAAGGATTTTGTCAAGGATAGTTTAGTTCCCCAAGAAATAAATAGAAAGGCTCAAATGTGCTAGCAGAGGGACAATAAAAATAAAATTCCCGTACGTTGCCGGTGATCTGCCGCAAGTTACGATTAAAAGTTCGTGCGGAATCTCCGCCCAGGCCATGTCCCGAATTCTTATATTTCCTTGAACTGTTTCAACGCTTTCTGCCAATTCCTAGGGGATGAATGCATTTCGTTCTTGTGTCGACTATATAAGAAATAAACTTTTAAAGCCTTTTATGCACTCGATCTTCTTCGACAATTTTATGTTTTTGTAAGTAGAGTCATTTAAGCTCGAAACAATTCCTATCGGTGCAACTTTCTTTATATCTTTATTCCCGCACAAATTTATCTTCTAGATATAAAAGAAAAAAAAATATATATATACACTACTTTCGGAAATTATCGGTATACGTTTCCTCGCACATGGCCCAAAAACATACCAATATTTAAATCACGATTTTTCTGTAAAATAAAATGTCAGAAAATTAATAATTATACGATTCAAAAGCTTATATAATATTCTGCGTTAAATGATGTACATTCGAAAATTTTAATAAATTACACAAAGATTTTAACAGTCGACAAATTTAAAAGAAATTTAAAAATTAAAATTTTTTTGGCAACTTTTTAAACTTTTGCACATTTGTTAAAAATTGCAGACAAAATTTGGTATATGTCATCATTCAAGTCTTATCTTTAATTCTGTCAAACCCATATAAAAAATGACTATTTCAATGCATTTGTATTTGTCCAAAACATGCTCTGATATTTATATAATGATATCTGGCGAACCGAATAAGATTTTTTAATTTTTTTGGTCTTAAATTAAAGCTCAGACTTGAAGGATGACATCAATATAAATTTTAAGTTTTGTCTATAATTTTTTTAAATATGCAAAAGTTTAACAAATTATAAATTTTTTTTTTTAAATTTGTCGATTGCCAGAATCTTTATGTAATTTATTAAATCTTTTAATTGTGTATCATTAAACGTAGAATAAGCTTTTGAATCGTATAATTGTTAATTTTTTTACATTTGATTTTACAGAAAAATAGTGATTTAAAAAAATATTGATATGTTTTTGAGTCATGCGCGTGGAGCCGTACCGATAATTGCCGACGGTAGTAATATATAATTATATATGGGCAATTCCACGTGAGATTTTAGTCGACCTCTTAAAATTCGCCAAAAATATTTTTTTTTCTATTCTGTATCGAAAAAAACAGATACGTATTTTTTTATTTTTGTTTAATTGTCCAAATTTTCGAGTTATGAATTTTCGAAATTTTGGACTTTTAATTGTAGATCTATATTCTGTAGCTTATAAGTCCGAAAATATTGAGTTTAGAAAAAAGTTGTCAAAGAATGAAAGTTGTAGTTTTCTTTCGACTTTTAAGAAATGTAAACAAAAAAATTTTTTTTAATTGTTTATTAAAAAAAAATTTTTTTATAAAGAAATTAATTTTTTTTAACTTTGGGCCGGATTTTTTTTTGTTTTTTTTAAATTTATTTATACCTTGTAATATAGAGAAGATTTTCCAAAAAGTCCCGAAATGGGCCTGATGTGTTAAATGAGTTTTAAAACATTTTCAAAAATCACTTGCAAGCATCACAGTGGGATTTTTTTACAATTAACTTTTTAAAACTGTCTACAGCGTAGACCCTTTAATTCAAAACAAAGAACACTCAAATAGATTAAAAATTATACGCTGTAGACAGTTTTAAAAAGTTAATTGTAAAAAAATCCCACTGTGAAGCTTGCAAGTGATTTTTGAAAATGTTTTAAAACTCATTTAACACATCAGGCCCATTTCGGGACTTTTTGGAAAATCTTCTCTATATTATAAGGTATAAATAAATTAAAAAAAACAAAAAAAAATCCGGTCCAAAGTTAAAAAAAATTAATTTGTTTATAAAAAAAAAATTTTTTTAATAAACAATGAAAAAAAAATTTTTTTGTTTACATTTCTTAAAAGTCGAAAGAAAACTACAACTTTCATTCCTTGACAACTTTTTTCTAAACTCAATATTTTCGGACTTATAAACTACAGAATATAGGTCTACAATTAAAAGTCCAAAATTTCGAAAATTCATAACTCGAAAATTTGGACAATTAAACAAAAATAAAAAAATACGTATCTGTTTTTTTTTCGATACAGAATAGAAAAAAAATATTTTTGGCGAATTTTAAAAGGTCGACTAAAATCTCACGTGGAATTGCCCATATAGAGTAGGGTGGGGGAAAGCCGAGTCACCCTTTTCTTAAAAACCGTAACTGCACTCACAGAAATGATCTATTAAACATGAATCTAATTTCCTTTTAAATCATGTCCTTTAATCGTTAGCAAAAATAGTTTTATTGTAAAAGGAATCTTTTAAATAAATATGTTAGAAGTTTGTTGGAAAAAAGAAAAGCGTTTTAATAGTAACTGATTTCATTTGATATTTAAATGAAATCCTTCTATCCCAAAAGGATAGTCATTTTACATGATTTGCTGTTCGTATGTCAAACACTTCTCAAATAAATTTGTTTCCAGTTTGATTTATTTCAAAATTATTAAATGTATAACCTTAATATTCACATCGCTTTAAAAAATTCTAATTCGAAAATTTTTCAAATATGAACAAGAAAAAAAAATTAATTTTATATACATTTACATTTGAATAATGCAAAGGTAATTTGCACAATTTTAAAAATATTATTTATAAAATAATATTAGATGAATTTAATGATTATAATTATAATTAATAGAATTCAATAAATTCAATAAAATAAACAATATTGTACAAAATGTAAATAAAATATTAGAAATTTTGGATAATTATAATAATTATTTATATATTCAAAAACAATTAGGGTAGGGTGGGGCATTACTATTCGGGGGGCGTAACTATTCTTTGTCCTGGAGAGAAAACTATTCATCCGATTAAAGTTTTTTTTACACTGTATACTTGTCCTTTCTAAAAAAATGCAAAGCAGAAAAAGCTCGAATTGAAAAAAGTTGATCTCGAAAAGTATCGAAGCAAGAAATAAGCATAGAGAATAAAAAAGAACATAGAAAGCGCACCTCACACTCTAAATGTAAACGAAATAGATGGAGCTGTCTTGGGTTTGTCTGGTTTATCTCAAGAAAAATTTATAAATAAAATGATTTTATTTATAAATAAAATGAAATCATAAATAAAAAAGATCCTTTCTAAAAAAATGCAAAGCAGAAAAAGCTCGAATTGAAAAAAGTTGAACTCGAAAAGTATCGAAGCAAGAAATAAGCATAGAGAATAAAAAAGAACATAGAAAGCGCACCTAACACTCTAAATGTAAACGAAATAGATGGAGCTGTCTTGGGTTTGTCTGGTTTATCTCAAGAAAAATTTATAAATAAAATGAAATCATAAATAAAAAAGAAGGATATCAAATAATAAAAATATAATAATTAAAAATATAAAATAGATTTTAATTAAAAATTAAAATAGAATTAACCCCTTGGCAGTCGATGACGTGTATACACGTCATGATGCAGGTGGACTCAAACTGTCGATGACTTGTATAGACGCAAGCAGATTTTTGGCTACAAAAACACACAGATTTGTCCACAAATTTATACTCGGGGGTTTTCGGGGTCGCTGATTACGAATCCATTTTCAGATTTTAAAAATTCAAAATGGCGGATCCAATATGGCGGACGACAAATTCAAAAACTCGTCTGATTCATTTAAAACTCGTTACTCGGGGGTTTTCGGGGTCGCTTATTACAAATCTGATATCAGATTTTGAAAATGCAAAATGGCGGATCCAATATGGCGGACATTTTCTAAAATTCATCGGATTCACTTGAAACATTTTACTCGGGGGTTTTCAGGGTCGCTGATTTCGAATCCGATTTCAGATTTTAAAAATTCAAAATGGTTGATGCAATATAGCGGACGACAATTTACAAACTCGTCCGATTCATTTAAAACTTGTTACTCGGCGGTTTTCGGGGTCGCTGATTACGAATCTAGCATAAGATTTTCAAATTACAATGTGGCGTTTCGAATATGGCTGACGCTATTTTAAAAAATTTATCAAATGAATCCGATAAATTTTAGAAAATTTCATTTGCCATATTGGATCCGCTATTTTGAATTTTCAAAGTCTCAAATCGGATTCGTAAATCAGCGACCCCGCAAACCCCCAGGTAAAAAGTTTTAAGTGAATCCGATGAATTTTAGAAAATTTCGTCCGCTATATTGGATCCGCCATTTTGAATTTTTAAAATCTGAAATCAGTTTCGTAATCAGCGACCCTGAAAACCCCCGAAACAAAAGTTTTAAGTGAATCCGATGAATTTTAGAAAATGTTGTCCGCCATATTAGAACCACCATTTTGAATTTTTAAAATCTGATATCGAATTCGTAATCAGCGACCCCGAGAACCCCTGAGTAACAAGTTTCAAATGAATTTTGAAATTTTGAGCCCACCTATGAGATTTTGGTCTTGACTGCGAAGGGGTTAATAATAAAGCAGCAACAAAGTCGACCGCCAAGCGGTCGACGAGGGCTCTGGTTTTATATAAAAAATTATTAAATTAAAAAACTGAACATTAGAACTTTTAAAAATTGAACAAAAATGAAGAAGGAATAGAAGCAACGAAGACGGCCGAAGGCCGTCTGAGGCGCTAGTCATGTAAAATAAACGTTGTATGCCACATTTGATCTTCTGGCGCCATCTATCATAGGAGTTAGGTACTCAAATGTGATTTTGATATACTCGCTTACTTGTTTTCACTCATTTAGTCTGCCATTGTAAATAGTGATAAACGGTCGGAAAAATTATCTGAAAAATTATTTCTAAAGTCAAATTTAGTGATGAACACGAATATCATAATGGATTTTTAATATTCTATTGTTCAAAAATTTTACAAGTGTTTTTTCAAAAAATGTGCGTATGGGGCGTAACTATTCTTCCACTGATGACAGCGAAAACTACAAAACAGTGTTTTTTTTATTCTCCTTGTTTCTAGGTTAGAATGGTAAGAAATTGTCAGAAAAAAACCAGAAAAAATCTTCCAATTAACAAATTATTTTTTATATTTTTTTAGTATTATATCATTAATAGCTGCAAGAATAGTTACGCCCCTCGTTTTTTTTTCGACATCAAAAAATTTTTTTTTTGTAAAATCGCTGTTGTTCGGAACAGAATCGAGTAACAGCAAAATGATACATGGCAAAATTGTAGCTAAGAAGTCAAGATTTCAAACTCTTTTACTCACTTTTTTAATTTTTTTAAATACATTTTCTAGACTCAAAAATCCAAACAAGAATAGTAATGCCCCACCCTACCCTATGTAATTTATTAAAAAAATATAAAACCTAATTCATAACTTTTTAAAATTAAAAGAATTGATTAAAGCTTATATATATGAAAATTATGATGAAAGAAATTTAGTTCTCAATTTTATACATTCTACCTACCTATCAATATATTATTTGCGAGCTTGTGTTATTATTATTTCATTTTGAATTTAATTTAATTTCAAATATTTTATAAATTTTAGTACAAAATAAATTAATGAATTACTGATAATACGAATAAATAAAACTACAATTATAAATTTTTGTTTAATAGTAAACAAAAATCATTTACTAATTAAAGGATATATTTTAAAGGAATTTCCTTTTAATAGAAAAGGAATTCCTCTTAGACAAATATTAAAAGGAAAATCCGCTTATAGTAAAAGGATTCCTTTTTATTTAAATGGACTGTTTTGCAAGTATGTCAGCAACCTCTTTATACCGTGATACAGTAGTATTTTTAAATTGTTCTGGAAAAAATACGAAACTCAGTTCAGTATATCAGATTATCTCAATCATATCACCAGGATTTTTGAATTTTCCAATAATCTAAAATATTTTATTATGTCTTGTTAAAATGCTTCCTAACATATTACTAAGTTACCACTTTAACTTTTTCAGAAAAGAATTTCAAAAAAGTCAAAATTTCAAAACTTTTTAACAGAAAAAATATTTTATTAAATTGAGGAACTTTTCCCTATATATAAACGTATAGTAAATTTTTATTAGGAAATCTGAAACAGATCTGAAATCTTTTTGAGAAAATTTGATGGCGGTCGGATTAGAACTCTCGTCTCCGCTCACAGAAATGATCAGTAGGCTCGTCTGGATCTCACAAAGTCAGTTGAGTCTGACAAAGGAAAACAACTTGGTTTTTGCATCGTTGAGTTTCATTTTTTGCAGAAGTGTTCATCAAATTTTTTCTGTATAAACTTGCAAACGAAAAATCTATAAGTAGTTTGTATAGAGTATATAGTCATTAAAACTTTTACATTATATGTAAAAAGTTTGTTCTTCCACTTACTATTGAAAAAAATTTAAATAATTTGTATATCTGCATTTAATATTTTATATTTGTTTATCAGCATTTAATCATAAAAAACCAGGGGTCAGCTTTATCCCACTCTTTTTGAAAATCGCAAAAAGTCAAATCTTTTACATCACCTGTATCACCAAACTTGTAAATAATAACAAAATATTTAATAAATACAAAGCTAATAAATAACTTTAAATAAATAAGCTTAAATTTCTTATCCAGTTTGATAGGGCCAAATTTAAAAATTTTATAGCCGAAAATGCTTACTAGATCACCCTACCCTATGCAACATATATTATAGCAACAAATTTTCTATTAAGAAATTAGAGTATTTTGTAGAATTCTTTAAACATAGGTACACATATAGGAACAAGTTAGAGGTCAACACTTTTATAGGATTCACCCCAGGTCCAAGAGTATCAGAGTTGACCATTCACCTTGTTATCATACCAGTTCGTATTAACGCACGACTGCTTCCGGTTATTGTAGCACGTGTGTGTATACGAAAAAGGGGTGGATAAAGAGAATGAAGCTCTCGATTATATCTGCCGAGGGATATCGTCAAAAGGCCGTTTCCCGCCGTCAAGCTGTATGGGGTCAGAAACGGTTTCGGGAGTATTTTTAAGTCCGGAGATTCAATGTTCCGCGAAATGTGGTAGTTACCCCCCACCACTCCCATCACTTTTTCACAACGATTCGTCTTTTTTCTTCTGATCCTCTTCTCCTTTCCCGTTTCAAAAATATAAACCTATCTATATACATTCTATATAAGTAGTTGACTACAAATCCCTGTGATATACTTTTCATATCTGAAAAGCTCTCCTCTTTCTAACTGCAATGACGTATACAGTCAAGATGACAGGGTAGTTTTAAACAATTCGACGATCAGCTCCAGCCTAGGGTGAAAACGTATCACCCAGAGAGATATAACCTTGCGATATGAAGGATTTCCTTGACTTTATTGCTACGCGATAGGAAATATTGAATTAAGTTTAACGAATGTTTCTAAACCAAGTATTTTCTTCTTTTATCGATAACTACAGTATGCACTTTATTTTATACTACTTCTTCATAGAGATATGTTTACACAGATATATGATTGTAAGATTAAGTAAAATCATGATATACCTAAACAATTTCATACAGCTAGTTAATTCTTATTCATTAGAAACTATGCGATACGAAAACATATGTTTTAATCAAGTTTCTACTTCACTGGTACAAGAAAACCAAATAGTCGATTGTCCAGACAAATGGCCGGCATTTATTAGAAGTACTGGTATTCACCTGGCCCTCTCTGGCCATAGTTAAGGGAAACTACGGAAAACCTTAACTGAGTACAGCCGTTTGATCGACGCCGAATCTTGGATGTATAAATAACAAGTCTTGAATATTACACAACCAAGTCCTCGACATTTAAATCTCACGTGCCGAAAAAATTCCAGGCTAATGGGTGTGAACCAAGTACACTCGACCCTACAGCACATCGTAGCGGGCGAGCGTGGTTAGGTGGTTAGGTTATCGGTTTACGAATGTTAGGGATTTTTTTCTTTTTGGTATATGTATAGGAATTAAATATATAAGGTGTAGATAAACAAATGTAAAAAATGCAACTCAATAATATTTATAATAAATAATTTTAGTTTACTATTTTAAGTAGTTGCTTTACTACTGAGTTAATCTTAGTAACTTCAACAACAAGTCAACAGTTAATTTTACTGCAAAACGGTCATTGGTTCCTATTTAATTAAGAAAAGCTAATAATACTGAGGAAATGTGTGAGCTGTGTTATATACTAAACAGACTAATTCTTTTGCGCTTGTGAGATAGGTGAAAATATATTTAAAAATGTTTAAAACCAAAAATAAAAATTATAATTTATTAATAAAATATCAAACATTTTATTATTTTATGAAGAACAATTTTTATTTAATACCTTCAAAATAAAACTGATAAATAGTTAACGCCGTACAGACGTAATGGATCGTAGTGACGCGACGTGGCAGATTTGTTACTGCTCGTTCAGAGATGGTTAATTCAGGCAAGACTCATTCGTTCAACTTCGTCAAGTTTCGAAAATTCTCGTCAATTTTTTCTTTTCATTTTTCGTGCATTTTCATATCAACTTTATCAAAATTTGAAACTATTACGAACTTAAACAGAATTCTAACTACGGAGTTTAAAATATTTGGTTATAATACTTCTTAAAGAGCGTATCAGAATTTGACATTTCGAGTTTTAATACAATCATTTTGAATTTTGAGAAGACTATACTAAATTATCTTTTCAAATATATTATATTTCCTTTTTTTACTTTTAAGCATTCTTAAAAGTAGTAACGAAAATCTTTACCATACCAAAATGTCCTACACTTGTAACTAAATATACTTAAAAGTGACCCTAAAATATTAAATATTGTAACAAAGTTTCTTTCAGTGTATGGACTCAATAGACTGCAGGATGTCTTTGAAAGTACATATGCTACATGCTCATTTAGATACATTTAAATATAACCTGGGAGCATATTCACAAGAGCAAGGAGAACGTTTTCACCAGGATGTTATGGATTTTGAACATCGTTATCAAGGACAGTACAACGAAAACATGATGGGAGATTATATTTAGAGATTAATGATGCGATAGTACTCAAAAAGATAAACGCAAGAGTAACAGAGTTTACTTTTAAACTTTTTTGCACTGTTTTGTAAGATATTATTATAATTGTTGCGAATATAAGTCATATACAAAAAGATATTTTTTAATTTTTTCAGAAGAAATTGCTTAAAATTATAAATTTTTAAAAATATGGTAAAAACGTTCTCCTATCTACAAAGACAAACTTTTTGATAAAATATAGGGTAATGTCACATTGAGTGGACCGCCTGAGCTTTTAAGATATCTGACAGCGGAAACGTGAAATAAATAGTGCGAATAGCAGCACCGCACTTAGAAACCCTCAGAAATTAAGTTCCGCGATAAACATATACGTTACGGTTTGAGTAACGCGTTTTTAAGATCACAAACCAAAAAAAGTCCATTATTAATGTCAGCTTACCATTTTTTGGATATAGATTGACAATAAATTGGTTTGAAACTGTTTTATGTTCTTTATTAATTTTTTTGTGATATTGATGTGATATGTGCCAAAATTATTAAAAATGGTTTCACTTGCAAACATTGCGACACATACATGTTTTGAAGCTGCATAAGCATAAATTTTGTTTTAATGTATCAGAAAAATTAAATACATTAAAGAATTTATAATAACTTTTGCAATTTTTTAGGAGTGGTCCACTCAAGGTTACACTTTTTTCATTCCTTAAAAATTAGCTTTTTTAAAGTCAATTTTTTCTTCCAAATAAAAAAAAAATCAAAGCTATTATGGTATAAACACTTATCTAGGGATCTAAACTAAAGCTTGGAATAGAAACCGCCGATTAATTTGCTTTCATATAGAATTTTTTCGAAAAAAAGCTTAGGCGGTCCACTCAAGGTGACATTACCCTAATTATTTCCCTCATATCTGTTTATAAATCTATCATAAAAAATATCCTAAATGTCAGGCGCAAATTTCATGTAGACTTGTGTAATATATCTCTGATGTTTTTCTGGATCTCAGTCCACATCTGAAGTTAGTCGTACATGTATGATTTTGTTTTGTTTCTGAGTTTGACATGTTTATTTATTGCTTTTGTAATTATGATTAAGAAATATTTTATGGATAATTTTTATTTTTCAATAACAATTTTGTTCACAAACTCATTCTTTTTTCGGAATATTACTGTTCTTAATATTTTTGTAGAAAATTCTCAATTTTCATAAGGAAATAATTTGTAGGGGAGATTGGGGAATTATGTGGTCCACTTCCATTATTTAACAATATTTATAAGTTTAATTATCCAATTTTTGTTTATTGTCTTTTGTTCGTCCAAAGTAAATTTTGCATTAGCATTTCATGACACTTTACAACGCTTTACAATTACTTATAAACCGTAAACAAAAATCACCTGAAAAATGACATTGAAATATTTATTTTGGACCTTCACGTTTTCATTGTTTTTACAAGGATTTTCAAGAATTAATTATGAAAAATATTTTTTTTAATATTGTGTGACATTGGTACTTTGACTCCAAAAAGAAATTTTGCATCAAATTAAAATGAATAAATAATACAAAGCTTTCTGTAAAATGAAGCATTTGGGGAATTGTAGGACACTTTTTCTTGGGAAGTATTTGTTGCTTGTATTTGGCGATTTAATTGCACAATGTAGGTACATATTATTAAAATTACTCATAGCTATAGTAATTTAACAAAAATAGTTTTATTCATTGAGATAGAGCTATTCACTTAAAATGTGTAATTAATTGAGCCTATTTCACTTGTCTAAATTGTGATTCCAATTAATTACATTTTCTTACTTTTTCTTTTCTAATTTTAAACTAATAATTAAACATTTATAACATTTTTAATATTACTAACCATTTGATAAATATATTTCATCATTATTTTTTATTTTAAACTTAATTTAGGCAGTGGCCCACAATTCCACAACATTTTTAAAAATCATAAAAGTGCACTCTTTGGTAAAACTGGAATTTCTTTTTTGTCATAGGATTCAAATTAAAGCCTGAACCCTGTACTTAAAGAAGATAAAGCGATATTGCTAACAAACTAAATTAGCCGTCAAAAATGATTTTTTTAACAGAATTGTCAAGCATAAAAATTGACTGACACTGTCCGTAAATAAAACTATTTTTAAAAATGATTGGATTCGCTTAAATTTTGTTACTCGAGGGTTGTCGGGGTCGTTGATTATGAATCTAACCACAGATTTTTTATTTTGACATCATATTTGTAATCAGCGACCCTAAAATCCCCAGAGTGATAAATTCTAAGCAAATCCAATCATTTGTTAAAACAGTTGTATTTACGGACAGTGTCAGTCAATTTTTATGCTTGCCAACTGTTAAAAAAATCATTTTTGACGGCTAATTTAGTTTGTTGTTAGCAAAATCGCTTTATTTTCTTAAAGTACAGGGTTCAGGCTTTAATTTGACTCCTGTGACAAATCTCTAGCACTACAGATTTACCCGGTAGAAATTTTCAATAACAGCGAAAAACATGATTTTTGGGAATTTACCCCCACTTTTCTCAAAATCATGACGTGATAGGAGGTTTTCGTTGCCAGATTCAGATTCAGCGCACCAAATTCTGCGGGAAATGACTTCTCGGTTTCAGACAACGGAAATTTTTATTTTTTTGCAGGCTTGTGTAATTAAATGTTAATTAAATAATTTCAAAAGAATTTGAATTAAATGAAAACCTTTTGAAGTTCATCTATTTTTTTATGAATTCTAAAAATTTAATTCTTCTAGTACTTTAAAAAAATCACTGTTTTTCCCTGAATTTCCTATTTCAAAATGATATGATTTTTAAATTCTATTATTTTTAAAATTGTTAATTTTATTTAAAAAATGAAGCAAGCAGTTAGCCGCGCGCGAATGGTTGCTAGTTAAAATTAATATTTTTCAGTTTCCTATGTCGATCATTATATTCTTTTATGAATATTCATAAAATATCTCTGGGATTTTCATATGATATTCCTGAGTTGTACATAAGATATCCCTGAGATATCCATAAAATATCCCTCGGATATCCATAATATATTTTTTGAATATCCCACCTTGCGGAAATTTGGATATATTATGAATATGTAACGGCTATCTTTAGATGTCCATGGGATATTTTCAAGATACCCTGTGTTCAAATCTGATATCTTATATCTTTTTTGCTGTGAGGGCATGTCGAAGGCTTTATGATCGTCGACTACGTTAATAATAAAATAAAAGTGTCTGTCACTTCACTGAGAAAAATTTTTTTTTAATCCAAAAATATAAACATATTATGCATTGAATAAAAATTATTATGTTTAATTCAAAAATAATTTTTGGTTGACTGTATAACAAAAATAATTATGTTTGATTCAAATATATTGTTTTCTCAGTGTTGGTTGGAGATATATACTGTACATTTATTTTTATAATTCAGAACTAAGTATTAAATTTAAACTGTATAAGGTCCAATATTTAAAAACAGTCGGTTGAATCAGGATATTCAGTTGACAATAGCTAAACTAAATATGGATAATGATCAGTAATGATGCATTTGACTTGACAATCTTGAACATTGAAATAGGAAAATTTAGTTAGGAATTGAAAGATTGATGGAGTTAATTAAAATTGACGAGTTACTGTTACGGGACAGATTCAACTAACGAGCGTTTACTTTCAAAAGAGAACCAGTAGTGAGAGTCAATCAGACGGCAGTTAACAAATTGTTGGGGTGAATGGAAGGGGTTTGTGGTTTGCGGATAGAGTTAACAGGGAACACATAATACATTGTTACCCCATCTTCTCATCCCCTACCACCTCATCGTTTTAGCCTCCCATTAATTCACCCCATGCATCTCGTGCGAATACTCGATAGAGATGACTACCTCATAATTAACATTTACCCTAATGTACGCGCAAACAAGAATTATTTTATATTAAAAAAACTTTTTGCAAAATTATCTTAAAAATTTGATCAGAATATAATATATTTTTCTGGAAATTAATGTTTTTATATAATTGATTTTACTATTTTATAATATATTAACAAAAGTTATTTTTACACGGAAAGAAATGTAATGGTTATTGAATCCATATAAACATTGTTTTGCATAACATTGATGTGATGTCCAACGAAATGGAAAAAGAGCAACCCTAACAGACTCTGGATATTACAGGATATTTTACAGATATTTTAGTCATATTATTAAAGAAGTATGTCCTCAAGATTTCTAAAGACGTTCCTGAAATATTCTACGGATATCCTTAGGATATCCGGATGCTGTTAGGGAACTTTTCGTGTGGAAGCAGGTTAGATATTCTGTGGTAGTAAGCCAAATTATTACATGTTGTTGCATAAGTTACAGATGGGCCAACCATATTGATAGTTGAGCTTACCAATTCAAGATCATCACATATGACTGCCTTTTCCTTATTAGTTACTATACATTATTGTTTTTTATTATACTTTTGTTTGACAAAATATGAGTTTGTAATAAATATTATAATTGGTTAATAATTTATTTCGTATATTTGAGATTATTCAATAAATGCCGCGTACATAAGGACTTTTTTACAATTTACTGTTCAACATTGTTTAGAGCCTACAAATTTTATCGGATTTGGATGTTCTTGGTCTTAACTTAAAGGGAATAAAATTTCTAAGAGATCCCTTAAAACTATTTTTGGGATTTTTAATTGTTTATATTTTTTTGTTGCTCAAAGTTACCAATTTACAATACAGGCAAACCTCGCTACGGCGGACTTCTATACGGCGGAAACTCGCCAGGTAGAAGTAGAAGGGATTATATCAGTGAGAGTTGTGACTATGTGAGTGCCATGAAATTCAGGGCCGAAAAGTTTCGAATTGTAATTTTTATATGGATGCTTTTTTATTTAAATTATTTAATTTACATTTGATTTATAATTTTTTTTTATTTTGTGATATATTTTAAAAAATAAACATGAAAAATAATAAAATAAATAGAATAACAAATCAAAGTAATTTAAAAAAAATAATTATATTTAAAATTCATTGCAAAAATTAAATTATTTTTTATAAATAATAAAATTCTCCTGAGGAATTCAATTATTTTCAATATAATTTTAATAAACTTTAAAAATCAAATATTTAAAATTACCTATTAACAGACACGATTATTTTAAAAAGTTGAAAAAATTCTTTATATAATTGAATTACTTTCAAAATTATCAATTATAAATTAAAGAAACTCCATTATTTTAAAAAAGTTTAAAGATATTCTTCAAAATAATTTAATTAAGATTTTTATAAATTTTAATTAAATTTTTCGCGAGAATTCGATTATTTTCATAAATAATAAAATTTTGCGAAGGAATTCAATTATTCTCAAATTTTTTGACAAAATTCTGTGCAAGAATTCAATGATTTTTAATACATATTTTTAAATAAGGTTATTAATAAATTATCATAACTTCTATTTCATATTTAAAGATCATATGATTTAAAATGGTTGATACATCCCTGAACGTTCACTCACTAATAGCATTTTAACGAACCTCTCTACGGCGGAATCGTCTAATTGCTTTCCGCCGTAGCGAGGTTTGCCTGTATTTTTTAAAAATCAATTTAAATTAGTTTAGCATGACCACCAGATAAATAATAATGCATGATACAATTTATTTAACCCCTTCACTGTCACTAAACTCTATAGAGGCATAAAAATGTTGTGCCATGTATGACCATGACCTCTATAGGGACTTCAAAAAAAACATTGAAAAGTTAACGAATCTGGCTAAAAATGCTTACATGGGGGTTTTCGGGGTTGCTGAATCCAAATCTGTTGTCGAAAATTCAAAATTCAAAATGGCGGCTTCAAAATGTCGACCAAAAAAACTTTAAAGGTAACGAATCTGTCTGAGAATGCCTACTCGGGGGTTTTTGGGGTCGTTGAATCCAAGTCCGTGGTCGAATATCCAAAATTCAAAATGGCTGCTTCCAAGTGGCAACTAAAACAAATTTTAAAGTTAACGAATTCGTTAACTTAAAAATTTTTTTGGTCACCTTTTTGAAGCCGCCATTTTGAATTTTCGACAACGGATTTTAAATCAACGACCCCAAAAACATACAATATGACAATGTCATGTTTTTTTAAACATTTATGGCACAAAAACTTTATTTTCACTGGACTGTAAGGGGGTTAAATTGTTGCTAACAATGTAAATTAACTAATAGATAACTCTGGTCCTTCTTTATTAAAAAAAATGTTTTTTTTTAATAATTATCATTGTCAATGACAATTAATTATATGAACAATAATCAAGTTTCAAATAAAGTTCAAGTTGTATATTGTTAACTTTCAGCAACAAAAAAATGTAAACAATTAAAAATCCAAAAAATGGTTTAAGGGATCTCTTAGAAATTTTATTCCCTTTAATTTAAGATCAAGAACTTCTAAATCCGATAAAACTTGTAGGCTCGAAACAATTTTGAACAGTAAATAACTTTTTTTCTAATTGAGGCTTATTTTTTGTTCAACGTTTTTATACTCGGAGACGTTTAAGAAATATAATGCAATCTGTAGTGTAAAAAAAAATTTGTATTTAAAATTTTATAACAAAATGGCGACGACAAATTTTATAGTCAAAATCGAATATTTTTGTATGACCAAAACGTCCAGACAATTTTTTTGAAAATTTTAAGTCCTGGAACAAAAACCAAAGAAATTTTATGATCTATATAATATAAACTTTGGAAGTACATATGGGATTTTTTATATTATAATAATTTAATTAATTATTATTATAATTAATTTTTGTAAAAGTGGCGCACATTTTGAGTAAAATAATTGATTTAAAAAAAAATAAACAGTAAATTGTTTATAAAAAATAATGTTAACATTCAATTGAAAAATCCATAGGAGGAAGTCCCCTAACGCCGGACGGCACCTAGCGCCGGACACGTGTAATTGAGCGTTTCGGTGCAATAATCGGTCTTGCGCTCGGCAAGATGCTATGATGCCAGTCGGACGGAACAAAAAGTGGAAAAAATTAAAATTCGAAATTTTGATTTTCAAAATATACTACCTGGTAGGAAATAGAAAGGCGCATCTTTTTTTCCTTTGAGTTTTTTTTGTAGGACTAAAACTAAAGTTAATAAACGCAAAAAACTGAAAAAACTTTTTTCACAAATTTCATTAAATTTTTAAACTTAAACCGTCGTATCTTTGATAAATATTTATCAAATCGCTTGGAATTTTGTATACACGCGTATTTGGATCAACTGAAGACGATAAAATAATTAAAACATGGAAAAAAATTTATTGTAAAATTATTTGTTAATGTAAATTGTGACGTGTCGTTAAATACGTTTTTTCAACTTCGACGAGAAAAAGTATGCGGGGAACTTTCGAATTGATAAAACTTCCAGTGAGACATTTGTTCATCACTATACAAGGAAGTTTTCTGGAATTTTGCAAATCGATTCATTCACAAGTTTCGAAAATATAAACGTTTTTCGAAAAAGCGCGTGGCGCGCTAGCGAGTTATCGCGCAGAGAAAATGATAGTCGCCGCGTGCCTGAAAGAAAATAATGTTTATATTTATTTCTAGAAACTTTTAAGCATAAATAAACATAAATCTTTATTTTTTATAAAAGTAATACAATTAATTAAGAAGAATAAATTGTTTTAATTATTACAAATATTTATATAATACTATTCAGTCATATCTGTTAATAAATTATTATTATTAATATTTTGCAAAAAGTAATTTAAATGATTAATATAATTTTCAAGTTTGTTTAACATGGGTAGTTTTTGTTTAACATTTTTAACACTTAACATTAATATTTTATTTAACATATGTAGTTCAGTTTTTACCGTAAAATTTATTTTAAAAGTTTCAAAAATATTTTCTACATTTTATTAGCAAAATATATCGGCAACTTAATACTGTTTATAAATTAATACTGCATATATATCTTACAATATATTTCTAAACGATTTTTTAATAGGAAGTTCAATTTGTTTAATTTTTTAAACTCAGATTCCTATTTAATTAACTTTTTTCTGGCTTCTTATTTTCCTTTTCCGGATTGTTTCTTTCTTCCTTTCAATTCTTTTTCGACTTGCTTCTTTTCTTCGATTTGCTTCTTCTTTCTCCCCCTTTTTTTTGGCAAATCTGTTCCGTTTTTTTCAGTCTGTTTCTCTTTTCCGCTTGTTTCTTTTTTTTCAAGAACTTTAAATATGTCGTCGAAAAATTGTTTACCTAGAGGACTTAGATATTTTAATAAAGATTTAACGTCTGCTATCTTTGCTGCAGTTATACCAACTGGAGAAGTCACGGTAGAGTTTTTTATTAAACTATCAAAAGTCACTGGGCAATCGATATGATAATCGACAGGATTTTGATAATATTTCTCGAATGCATTTACGTGGTTGTTAGGAAAATAAACAATTTTAAAAAGTTTACTTATTTGTAGGCCTTTTGGAATGGTAGCACTCAACATCGATTCAAAATCTTTTATTTCTAATAAAATTCTTCTACAAATGACAAATCATCCGATTAAAAAATTGTTGAAAAAGTCGCGGAAGAACGTAATAATAAAGAATCAAAGGGCGCGGTTTGTCAATGACGCGAATGACCACGGTGAAAGCAATTAATTGTTATTTCTAGCGAGAAGTTCTGAGAAACAATTATTTGGAAAAACTAATTATAAAATAATAATTAATTAAAATAACTATATTATTTAAAGTTAAATGTATTAGCCTACCAACCTAAAGTAAGGAGAAAAATGTAAACTTTTGAAAATATATGTTCTTCACCGCTTGCTTGAACAAGGTAAGTTTCTCAGCGCTTTCGCGGCAAGGCATAGTTTACACAGACTTTGTGAATTTTTTTCACTTTTTTTTTGAGACGGGATCTTTTTTACCGTTTAGCTGAATCGGCATGATTCTGCCCGCAAGTGACGAGTTGACAAATTGGTTTTTCTAGGTAAACTCAGACAATACATGAATAGTTAAGCCACTTTTGTTTCATTTGAATATATTAAACAGGAATATTCGATGAAATAATCATACACTTAATGTAAATGTGTATTTTGTAGGGTACACTGTAATATTTTGTAGGATACACTGTAAAAAGTCTTAAAGAATTTTTCCTAAAGTTGGTGACTTTATTTCACAAAATCCTTGGCAAAAATACTTCATTTAATGCGGCAAAAATACTGTCTGTGATCGCTGCATATTGTTTAAATAATATCTGGGACGTAAAATTAAAAGTTTTAGACTGTCCGGTAATATGGGACAATACCAAAATTGTAGTATTTTGTCACCAAAACTAAATTGAACTTAAAAAAAAAGTTTATGAAAATATTGTATTTTTGTTAATTGATTTTAGTGTTTTACATATATTGTAGAGTTAATTAATTCATAAATGAAGTCATATTTTTTGAAGTAGTTTTAATTCTATTTTATGAAAACCTTTGATTTCCGGTACTAGGGGACCTCCCCCTATGTACTTCCAAAGGTTATAGTATATAGATTATAAAATTTCTTTCTTTTTTTGTTACAGGATTTAAACTTTTCAAAAAACTATTCCGGCCGTAAAAAATAGTCTATTTTGAATATGAAATTTACCGCCGCCATTTTGTTACATAATTACCAAAAAATGTTTTCCATACTTCAATAAACGCTCAAAAAAGAAATCCTATTCCATTTTTAATTTCTCGAAACAAATCATATAGCTCAATATGTATTTTTGCTAAAATTCATATAGTGAAGAAAGTATTTAAACTTAGTAAGAAAAATTTGAAGTTCTCTTACTTATCCCTCCGCCCGACACCTATTTCGATAACTATCAAATGCTGTATTTCGAAGATTCATAAAATAGTCTGGAGATAGACTTTTTCGACTAGTTTTTTGGAAATCGTTAGCTATACGTATATAGTTTATAAAACAATCAAAGAGCACGAGTTTCTAGACCAAGGTGTCGGGCGGAGGGTTATTAATGATTTAATTACCCACAGACTTTTGAAATTAATTCGAAACAATTTCGAAATTAATCGATACCAATACCCAGCAAACACGTTATATAAGTATTCTATAACAGTGAGGTCACAGTGTTATAGAACATTTGTTCCTAACTAGTTATAGATCTGTGATATAACCTGATTGTAACAGAGTTCTAGAACATAGTTACAAGTTAGTTACAGAATAGTTCTGTATTATGCTTATGTCACAGTTCTATCACAATGTGATGTAAGAGTTACATAACTTTAATGTCACAAATTTTCTGTAACTGTTGTTCCAACCTTGTTCTATAACTGTGTAGGAACATTGTTGTGTAACTGGTCTAAACATATGTTGCAATGCAGTTCTGTAATATACAGTTTAACATTGTCCGAACAATGTTAAACTCTTCTAAAAAATTTGGTGTAGTTCATATAATTTTTAATATAATATAATATAATTCGTAATAATTTATAAAAAATACCTATATAGTAATTATTGACAACAAATTGCTTTCTTATTTCTTTTATACTACTATTAGTAGCATTTTTTACTCTATCTTTAAATTTTCTTCAGTTTTATTATTCTTCTAGTGACTATTTAAACAATATTATTATGTATAAAAGTCTCATAAATGTTTTAAAGGTGCATGCAATGTAATCGAGGGGGTATTTATTTGTGAATTAGCGTGTACGCTCCTCGCGTATTAGTCACGTAATAGAGTGTAATAGAGCATTATTACGTCAGTCTAATACTACATAATATAAAGGTAATATTCTGTAATAATCAGTAATACCCTGTAATAGTTCTGTAATACCCTATAATACTAGATAATACGCATAATAGCAGAAAAATGTAGTGTATTAGAGTGTACACCATTTTAAACATTTTAACCATTTTAACCCCCTTGAATGTAATTATTCGTTAATTGGTTGACATTATTATTATTCTTAATAGCAAATTTTGTTGATAAATTAATTGGACAAAGAATTTTGTAAAATCTATTTATATTTAAATGAAAAATTATATAATATAAATTTGTTCTAAAAATTTAGAAATTTCATTAATTAAGCTTAAATTAATTGCTTTAATCTTTCATTTAAAAAGTAATTTTTAAGCCTTTCCTTATACTTGTAACTTTGAAAATTTACATTTTTCAATTAACATTATTAAATATAATGTATATTATACATAACATAATTATACTATTGTTGCAAATACAGTATCCTTTTTCAAGTTACAAAGCACATTTTCATAGTTCCTTCGTTATATATGTAAATTCTAAACTTCCTTTCATGAGCCTCCGTGGCGCAGTTGGTAGAGCGTTTGATTTCTAATCCACTCCTGGCTGCGTCTTGCGTTCGAGACCTCGTGATTGTAAATATTTAAATAAATATCAAAACAAATTTTCTTCGACATGTATAAACATTCCGGGTATGTATGACATGCGAGAACAGCGTGGAATATTTTTTTAATTTTAATTTAAATATTTTTTAATGACAGATATGAGTAACAGATATTTGTAACTGTTCTAGAACTGTGACAAGTATCTTCGTCACCATGTTACAGATCTGTTACTTAACTGTGACATCCTCCTGACTACGACATTTTGCGTACCCAGTGAGTCCCCTGTGAGTCACCAGTTACAGAACATGTTCTTCAATTATTTGTCACAGTTCTGTAACAGATCTGTAACAGTGTTTGCTGGGTACTTAACAATTGTATGACAGCAGACTAATATTCTCAACAAAACATTTGTATTTTCAATTAAAAATTTGAATTTTCAGTTACAATTTTGCCTTTCTAGTAAGTGATCTGAATTTTTAGTAAAACTTTTTAAATTTTCAAAGAGAAATTTAATTTTTCAATAACAATAATAAATTTCCAATCACTATTGTGAAATTTCAATAATTTCGTCTATGTTTTTCAATCGAGGCGCATGAAAAGTCTCCAATTTTTATTTTCCGAATCTTTATTTTATCGAAATTCTTTTTATCTAATAAGAATTAATTATAATTTCTTTTAATGGAAAGAATAATTGTCAAAAACATTATTTTTTTGAATGACTAATCAACAGAATGTTTAATACTGCGAAAGAGAATTTTTTATAATCTTCAAATAACTGAATTATCATTTCTAAAAATTATTATTTTTTATATTTTTTATTTACACTAATATTTTTATTTTCGAAATGCCAATTTTGATAACTATTATTTTATAGATTTGTTAATAATTATAATAATTATATTCCGGAATTATTATTCAATATAATTCAAATATTACCGAATGACCAATTTTTAAAAAATTTATTGTTCCTGATAATATTTTTTATAATGTGTAAATGATCTATATTTTAAAGTTTCTAAATTTTATTTTTTCGAAATATTATTATTATAAAACTTTCTTCATATAAATGTTTTTCAAAATAATTTTAACTTTTTCTAATTAACATTCCTCATAATTTTCTTTACTTCTAATCATTCTTCTTTATCATTGCTATATTTTCTAACATGTATTTCTTCTTACTATAACTTTACCGAATTGTCACTTCTCATAATTATTATTATATCGAAATATTATTTTTCAGAATTTTTGTAATATCTAATATATAATTTTTTATACAAATTTTTTTATTGTATAATAACCAGTTTTTATAATTTTATTTTATTCGAATAATTATTTCGTATAATTTTTTTCTTACCGAAATTATATTTTAAATAATTTTTTTTAATCGATTTTTTATTTTTCCTAATATTCATTTTTCCAAGTAATTCTTTTTCATAATTTTTATATTTCCTAATTCGTATTTTACATAACATACATTTTTTCTAAGATTTAAATTTTCTAATTTATTATTTTCCTAACCTATAAATGTCATAATAAGAATTGCACCGAATAGTTATTTCACATACAGAATATCCGGTTTCGACTTTTCCCATCTCTGAAGCATATGGCGCCAAATTTGAAAAAGTTTATTATTTTATTATATAACAATTATTAATTATTACAAATATTGTTTAAAACAATTTCCCTAATGATATTTAGCGTTGTTAATTGGTTTAAACAATATTTGTAATAATTAATAATTTTTAAATAATAAAATAATAAACTTTTTTCAAATTTGGCGCCATATGCTTCAGAGATGGGAAACGTCGAAACCGGATATTCTGTATGTGAAATAACTATTCGGTGCAATTCTTATTATGACATTTATAGGTTAGGAAAATAATAAATTAGAGAATTTAAAACTTAGAAAAAATGTATGTTATGTAAAATACGAATTAGAAAATATAAAAATTATGAAAAAGAATTACTTGGAAAAATGAATATTAGGAAAAATAAAAAATCGATTAAAAAAAATTATTTAAAATATAATTTCGGTAAGAAAAAAATTATACGAAATAATTATTCGAATAAAATAAAATTATAAAAATTGGTTATTATACAATAAAAAAATTTGTATAAAAAATAATTAGATATTACAAAAATTTTGAAAAATAATATTTCGATATAATAATAATTATGAGAAGTGACAATTCGGTAAAGTTATAGTTAGAAGAAATGCATGTTAGACAATGTAGTAATTATAAAGAAGAATAATTAGAAGTAAAGAAAATTATGAGTAATGTTAATTCAAAAAAGTTAAAATTATTTTGAAAAACATTTATAAGAAAAAAGTTTTATAACAAATGATATTTTGAAAAAATAAAATTTAGAAACTTTAAAATATAGAACATTTACACATTATAAAAAATATTATTAGGAACAATAAATTTTCTAAGAATTGGTAATTCGGTAATATTTGAATTATATTAAATAATAATTCGGGAATATAATTATTATAATTATTAACAAATCTATAAGATAATATTTATCAAAATTGACATTTCGAAAATAGAAATATTAGTGTAAATAAGAAATATAAAAAATAATAATTTTTAGAAATGATAATTCAGTTATTTGAAGATTATAAAAAATTTTCTTTCGCAGTATTAAACATTCTGTTGATTAGTCATTCAAAAAAATAATGTTTTTGACAATTATTCTTTCGATTAAAAGAAATTATAATTAATTCTTATTAGATAAGAAGAATTTCGATAAAATAAAGATTTGGAAAATAAAAATTGGAGAGTTTTCATGCGCCTCTTTCAATCACATACCATGAATCTTCATTTCAAGTTTTAAAATTTTCAATTCAGCCAGAACTACATTTAAATTCAATAATTTAGGACAGTCTGTCAAAATTCTCCAAAAGAAAATTTGCCCACAAGAAACGGTAACATTTACACAGTACATGAATTACGAAAGATAATTGTTCCTCATGTTGAACTAGGTATTTATAACCTTTTAATTAATTTATTTGAAGAAATTCCGAAATTGACATCATTATAAGCTTCTCCATAAGGATTCAAAAGTCTAACAAAGTTAGTTGTAATTGGAGCCGAAATTTACAAATAAAAATAAACGATTAACTGGACGCACAATTTGATCTTAAAATTGACAACCATTCAAGCCATTCACCCTTATATAAATTGTAAAATGAAAACTCACAGTTTGTAGATGAAATTTGATATATTTCCAAGCTCAAAAGTGCGGGATGAAATATTTTATGAGGGCCATTATACAAAATATCGATATCGTATATATAATATGGGGGATTGTCTGTCGCGCGTCGCGCGCCCCTTAACTTCATTTGGTGGCGCGAACTTTCTCTGAAGGGTGCGAGAGAGTTTTAAAGGCATTCAAGCAAAGAGAGAAAGAGTGAGAGAGAGAAAAAGTGAGATTTTCACCCTCCCGCAATTTTTCGCCGTTTAAAAAGTACAAAGCTTTGGCTTATCTAGAGTGCCGAACGGGAACCCGCACAAGCGAGTCAGGCTAATAGAAACAAATTCAAAAGTGATGCCAAATTTAATTTCAAGGGCGGAACCGGAGATCCTTGAAATATTATATTCATATCCACCAGACAAATAGGGGAGAATTGTCTAAATCGTATCTTTTAAGGTTTAGCACAGAAATCGCAGAATCAGAATCTTATTTTAGTCTCTTTAAGAACGCTCGTTTATTTAAAAACTTTTTCTTCATATAGTAGAGAAAACAGTTTTTTCTTCCACTCTAATCATTTTAAAAATCAAATTTTAAATCATTCTTCTCATATTCAAATTTCTACTTTAAGTATGTTATTTAGGGGGACTATTATAGCATTATCATTATAACATAACTGTATAATAACATTTGAGAAAAATTAATTCTTTTTCTTTTCTTTTTTAAAATGTGAATATTTCTAGGCATTATTAAATTTCATAAAAATACATTTTTAAAAAAATTATTCATGTTACTCGTTTCTTTTCTTCATTTACACTTTTGTCTATTTTGTTGTTGTAAACTTAATATTAAAGAGACAAATTTGAAAATAATTTTGGTGGAAAAGAGATTCGAACGATGGTTTTGAAGCTTTCGAAGGACGCAAAGCAAGAACCTAACCAACCATATTAAACTATCATGTGCCAGGAGAAAAAAATCTTTCTCTTAAGCTATACAAGTAACTTTTATTTACATAAATGTCAGAATAATTTAAAAAGTTTGATTCTCACAAATCAAGTATTTCTTTTATAATTCTTACATTTTTATTTCTATGGCAATTAATAAATAATAATTTTAAATAGTGCTTATTACCAATTATTTTTTAAATGAGAATAATTAAACACGTGATACAGGTAGTTCCCACTAAAAAAAATTCGATACACGGACCGCGGAGTTCGTATACGAGCTCGGTAGCTCGTATGAGAAATATGAGAAAACTCTCATACGAGCCTTTTTCGTAATGAGAAGTGTATAGATGCTTGTATACGAGGTGACTTTTAAAGCATTTTTCTTAATATAACACTATTTTAAAGTAAATGTAGATAATAGAAATGAATTTTCTCATCTAAAACAAAGCTAAATTTATAAGGGAAATGAAGTTTTAAGAAAAAAAGGATAATTTTATTTAAAAAATTTATTCACACTGAAAAAAGGTTAGAATTTGATAATTCCTTGTTACTCTAACTAACCGACATTAGATATTTCTCGGATGCAGTAAGCACGATAGTAGTATAGCTAGGCCGGTTCTGGATAAAATCGGTAATGTAGATTCCTACTTACCGACCGCGAGGGTCTTTATAAACTCTTTATAAAAATTTAAATATTTTAAATATTATTCTAATTAAATTTTGCGTAAGAATAAACTTCTTTAAAAGATTTTATTTTAATTTTTGTCAAAAAATTTAATTATTTTGAAAATTTTGGATTCATTTTTTTGTAAAAATTAAATTATTTCAGGGTAAAAATTATAAAATTAAGTAAGAAATAACGCATAAGGAATATTTTTAATTGACAAAAATTTTGTTTAATTGCTTTTCTAATATTGAAAGCATTTTATTATACATTAGAATTTTCATTAATTTTAAATATTAAAATATTAAAAAGAATAATTAATTATAAAAAAACTAGAGAACAAAATGCAAACAGAAACAACTAACTTCAAATTGCGAATAGATGTGAAGTCAAATTAAGTAAGGAAAAAAATAAAGTTTAGTTTAATGCTTAACTATTAACTTTCTAATTTAATATTTTCATTTTTAATAATTTATTTATTTTTATTTTTTGAAGATTTAATTAATAAATAATATTAGAAATTAAATTATTTATTGTAATGAGAAAATTCAAATATCTTTGTGAATCCTTTTTTAAATTATCCCGCCATTAGTGACGCCAACCAATGAGATCACTTGAAGCTTAAAAGGACCCGAAATATTCTTCCCTACACATGGTTGATTAGGTTAGTTGGTTAGGTTGTTTCTTTCTGCGTTGTGAACCCGGGTTCTATCCCCAGTCCCTCCAAATTTATTTTCAAAATTATTCTTCAATAATATAATATTGATATTGAGGAATAAATAAGTAATCAGTTCGCGGCAATAAATAAATTATAGAGAGAAATATTTTTTATTTTATTTATTAAATTTATAAATACTATTTTTTTAGCTATAAGTAAACTGAAATATTAAATAAGTTTAAGTGCAAATTAAATAGATAATTACGGAAATTTGTAAATGATTATTTGTATAATATCAATTTATATTATATTACTTACCTTATGACGCTTACCTGAAACTAACTTCTAATGCTTACAGATACTTACCAGAGATAGTTTTAAAGAACTTTTCTCTACTTGTTTTCAGAAAAGTTTCTTAGATAACTTTCTGCAAGCTAACACGGAAAACTAAAAAGCGTAGGACATTTATAGGCCAAGGGAAGCTAACGGGAAGCTAACCATGTTAGCTATAGAAGCTAACATGGTTAGTTTCCCGTTAGCTTCCCGCAAAATATGGTGCTATGTGGGTGACTTCAACTTTTCAAATAGTAGACTTCAACTTTTCAAAAAGTTAACATTAACTTTTCCAATAGTTAACTTTAACTTTTGAAATAGTTGACTTCAATTTGAGTGGTATCATTGTTTTCTTAATACCAACAGTATAGTAAAAATACAATCTTTGTATTATAAGGACACAATGATGCCAGTCAAAATAATTTTAACTTTTCAAATAGTTGAATTCAACTTTTCAAATAGTTGACTTCAACTTTTCAAATAGTTGAATTCAACTTTTCAAATAGTTTACTTTAACATTTTCAATAGTTAACCTTAACTTTTGTAAAAGTTAATTTTAACTTTTCAAATAGTTGAATTCAACTTTTCAAATAGTTTACTTTAACATTTTCAATAGTTAACCTTAACTTTTGTAAAAGTTAACTTTAACTTTTCCAATAGTTAACTTCAACTTTTCAAATAGTTGACTTCCATTTGACTGGTATTATGTTTTCCTAATACAAACAGTATAGTAAAAATACAATCTTTGTATTATAAGGACACAATAATGCCAGTCAAAATAACTTTCACTTTTCAAAAAGTTAATTTCAACTATTTAAATAGTTGACTTTAATTATTCAAATAGTTGACTTTAACATTTCAAAAAGTTGACAATTGTGCTAAACAAGATATTCTTAGATGGTCACTTTAGTTACATAAGCTGACTTCGAAATATGTTAACATCATATACTTTACTATACATCATATACTTTACTATACTTTACTACCCTTCTAGAAAAGATCGATTGACCACGATTTAAAACGATAAAAAGTTATCAACTTTCCAATCGTTTACAATTGTCGCCAATTAGGATACAGTTTAACACGATTCAGAACAATTGGGAGCTAATCGTTTTCAATTGTCGGCAAATGGGAGATATTTAACACGATTAAGAACGATTCAGAACTAATCGTTTTCAATTGTCGCCAATTGGGGTATATTTAACACGATTCAGAACAATTGAGAGTTAAGAAATGTTATTCTGTAGGGAGTATGCGCAGTGTCAAGTGTGCATTGTCATGTATCTGATCATCTGTTTTTATTCTGTGTTTCTTGAAAAATAAAAAGTTAAATATTATTGAGTTTTCAGTGAGTATTGTGTCTTACAAGTTGTGAAAAATTTTGCCATGCAGTTTTATACGAACAGTTCGATTTGTAAGTTTGAGTGTAAAAAAGAGTGTCAATGTTTAGGTTATATAATAAGAATACATTTTTTATAGGTTAGTTGATAAGTGTCAAAGTGGATACGAAGAATTATTGTGCACTATAAAAACTAAATTCTTAAAGTATTTACAACTTAAACGTGTTTTTTCTTACATTCGACTCATTTTTGGGGTTAAAAAATTAAGGAAATTTTCTTATAGGTCTTGAAATCAGTTTTTAATTCAGAATTTTAGTCAATATATGGACTAATGGTAGGTTGTTTTTGTTAATCAAAAAGAGTGTTGTAACCTGTGTTCTTGTTAAAGTCAGTGAATAATAAAAAAATTTCAGAAAAACTGTAAACAAGTTGAAAATATTATTTCTTTATACAAAAACCTACTATTTTTTTGACAGTCAATAAATAACTCTCAAAGAAGGTGCAAGGAATTTTCATTGACTTTTTTTAATCTCTCATGCAGGACTCTATAACAAAGAGTATAACATTAATTCGCTATTTTAATAAAAATATTTATGGAATTTAATTCAATTTCATATTTTGTTTATTACGGATATTTTCCTTGCGAGTTTTTACGTTGAAGGAGGTTGTTTACAGGTATGCAGACATTCAGAAAAAAATAAAAAATATTAAATTGACATTAAAGGATTTTTTAATATTATTGTTACTCGTATCTTCTGGAAGAATAAATATTAATTTTGAAGAAAAAAATTTGAAACTTACAAAAATTGTTTATTTAGTCATTTTGCATATGATCAAAGTTTTCTTCATATTAAAAGGTTAAACTTTACAAACTGATTCGATTTAAGTTAGTGATGGTTTATTTTCTTCAAAAAATGATTCTCTATAACTTGACCAAAGTCAGTCACTAACTCAAATAGTAATATTTCTACGTACTGACAATTAATTATAAATAACTAAAGTTTCAGTAAATTTTTTTTTGACTGATTCAATAAGTCAAGTTAAACCAAATTTTTAGTTATTTTTTACTGAAAATCAGTTGTTTTTAACTGATTCAGAAGCAAAAAGTCAGTCACTGATTGTCAGTTAAAACCACGATGTTTAACTGATTCAAATTAAGAGAGTTGATCATATGCAAAATGACTAAACAATTTTTGTATGTTTCAAATTTTTTTCTTGAAAATTAATATTTGTTCTTCCAGAAGATACGAATAACAATAATATTGAAAAATTATTAAATGTCAATTCAGTATTTTTTCTGAAGGTCTGCATACCTGTAAACAACCTCCTTAATACAGGCAATTAATTAATGGGTGATTAAATTTAAAATGTCCTTTTTTATGTCCTGCCCAAAAATCTGGAATACTTGTTCATATATAAAAGTTTTTGAAGTCAATTAATTTTCTTAATCACTCCTTCTACTTAAATTAATAATTCTTAGTCGCTAGAAATTTTCTGAAAAAATTTGGCAGAAGAATTAGAAGCAAAATGTCAGTGGTGTCCCTTGTCCGCACTTAAGAAATCAGAACTTCACCTAATAATAAAAATTTTGATTCTCAAATTTTTAGTACCAGAAAAATTATTTTGTACAGCTAAGAGTCTATATTTTTATATAGTAATTGTGCTAGCAGAATAATTTTGATCCAGTGCTCGAAAAAAAATCAAAATCGCCTGTCCGTAAGTTTCATATTTTTAAGTAATTATCGCAAATTTTCAATATCATGTCTGATATTTAAATAACCTAGTGCAAATAATTGCCTTATTAAGCGTTAATAGTATTGGTGATATGTATAGCTTCTTGAAGAAAAAACATTACAACATTCTATCACATCTATAACTTGTACGGTTGGTGGCAGAAAGCAAGTATCAGTTTGTCGAGCACACCATGTCAGTGGTGTCCCCATCAAAAAATTGTTCATAATATTAATATTTTTTAAATTTTATTGTATCTCGTCTTTCTTTTTCGAAATTGAGAAATGAAGCAAAATGTCAGTGGTGTCCCTTGTCAGTGGTGTCCCATCAAAATTCTGTTTCTTGCATCTTATTATTTTATTTTTAATAAATTTGTGTTAAATTTACTCCTTATATACAGTTAATGAAGATTTGATACTGGATTGTAATTTATAAGCTGATTTTATTCTCACTATTAAAAAAAATTATCAGTGAAATCTTTCAAAAATGTCAGTGGTGTCCCTCAATGTTCATATGTCTTTTTGGTCTTCAAAAGTATATTAATTTATGGCAGAACTCATTACAAATATTTTTTAAGTCATGTTGAAACATTTATTTTTGTAATTTGAAATATTTTAACTTTTTAAAGTTGTGTTACGTCCGTAACTTCTTCACATACACTTAATTTAACTCTAATATTTACATGTTTAATTCCTTTTAATTTTGCCTATATATTATATTGTAAATACTCTCTATATGTTTTAGTATATCTTACAAATATGGTAATCATTATTATATATCTTATATGTATTTATAAATTATAACAAATTAAAGAAAGAAGAGTAATGTTTTGAACTATGTAAAAAGAATAACGATTATGCATCAAGTAGATTACCTACTAAAAGCTTAACTACATAAAAGAAGAAAAGCAATGTTGAATCACGTAAACAGAATAATAATTTTCAACGATTTTCGACAACCCTCGACACGTGGAAGAATAGAAAACAGCAAAATATATCATTAAGGATTACACATACATGTTCTACGAAGTAAGTCATAAAGTAGGAAGAGGCACATGGAACGTCGTGAGCCAAACATTTAAACACACGTCGAGTAGGGAGGCTTGTTGCACCAAAGAGCCAAACATTCAAATAGCATTAGATTAATGAGGAAAGTTTGATATAAAAAGGGGTACCATTTCTGTTTAGAACAGAGAGTAACTATTTAGAAATCAACCTAAACACATCGTTCAGCACAAGAAACCAGAGAGTAGTTTTTCTGAAATCAACTTGAACACATCGCTTAGTACAGAGAGTAACTATTTAGAAATCAACCTAAACACATCGTTCAGCACAAGAAACCAGAGAGTAGTTTTTCTGAAATCAACTTGAACACATCGCTTAGTACAGAGAGTAACTATTTAGAAATCAACCTAAACACATCGTTTAGCACAAGAAACCAGAGAGTAGTTTTTCTGAAATCAACTTGAACACATCACTTAGTACAGAGAGTAACTATTTGGAAATCAACCCGAACACATCGAATTATCTACAACATTATTGAAAAGTGAACAGTTCATCTCCAAATATTATTTTTGAAAGTACATCTTTAAAAGTCAACTATTTCCCCAAGTATTAAATTTGAAGTGAACTTTAAATCGACCTCTTATTATACATCAATTTGCAACGTATAAATTTCAACAATTTCCAAAAAATATAAATTTGGAAATAAACTCAACTATCAACGAAGGTCTAATATTGAAACAACACATTCCAAATTTCGAACCATCGAAATTTGCTCAAGGGGCGACAACCGTCTGGAAGAAAGCAGATATTTTTACAATACAATACACTATCTCATTAGTGTAAACAAGAAGACTAATACCCAACCATTAAGGACAACAAGCAGAAGGCCCCTTTTCGTCTACCGTTCAACACAATTGAGATTGGACAACAGATTATCATCACACCACCAGTAATCGTTATTCTTTAAGTAAGATTCATAATTTTGTACTCATTGTAATTTTGTCAACTCTTTTCTTTCTTGTTGGTTTTTAAATAAATTATTCTCTCACATTTAGTAGGCTTATTGACTTATCCTCATCTCAAATTAGATTCATTTATGAAACTAATTTAAAACGAGGAACGCTAGGTATATTTAAAAAGGTTTCTCGTTTTGACGTAACAGTTGTAAGAATTTATTTGAGAAAAGAATAAACGAAAACAGAAAATTTCTTATCATTTGTGTCTATCGTTTTTCACCTGGTAAAAATTAAAATTTGCTTTCACCTGCTTGACCACTATTAATTTTGTCCATCATATATTCTAGTCAACCAAAATAGAGTATCGTTAAGTTCAAAATCCAACATCGAAAAATCAAAGTTAGTAGGATCAAAAATGACATTTTAATTTTAATCACTAGTAGTAGAGCTATGGGGATCCTGGCCCAGTTACCGACGGTCGGTAAGGTAGATTTCTTAATTGGACAGTTTCAAGTGGCTTAGAGGGGGTGTTCTACTTTACCGGCCGAGTTTTTAGTACCGGCAGCCACCGCTAGATGGCGCCATTTTATTTTTTGTTCAATTTAAACCCCCTTAGAGGGGTATTAAATTTTTTATTTTTGAACTTTCAAGTGTGTTAGAGGGGGTATTTGAATTTCCCACTCAATTTACCGACATTTTTAGTACCGGCTGCCACCGAGAGATGGCGCCACCGATGAATTCAAACCCCTTGGCGGGATATTTAAATTTTTTATTTTGAAATTTCAAGTGGCTTAGAGGGGGTATTTTGAATTTCCCACTTAATTTACCGACATTTTTATTTTTGTCTGCCACCGCTAGATGGCGCCACCTTTTTATTTATATTCTCTTGGTGGGAAATTTGAATTTTATTATTTACTACTTAATTAGTGTTATTATTTATCAACGTTTTTGGTATTGTATTCCACTAATAGATGGCATCATGTTCATTTAATACTAATTATTCGAAAATGATGTATTTTGAATCTCGCGGGCAATGCATTTGCATGCTCATCATGTTGAGTTGCGTGAATCCCCGGCTACGCTCTTCACGCAACTGGATGGATATGGTAGTCGAATGTGACTCCCCAGTCTCTCGTAGTAGAGCGCGCAGAGGTGGGAGTGCGGAGTTGCGCGCGACTGTGGAGCAGTGGGGTGGTGCGCGCGACTCTGGAGTAGTGGGGCGCGGCGTATTGGTGGGGACTGGGGTATAAGTTGCGGAGCGCGGGCCACAAGCATCAGTTGCATCTTGAATGGTGCAGCAGACTACTTTCAGGGTTCCAGAGTTCTTAGAATTTTCAGAGTTTTCAAAGTAATTTTCAGAGACAATTTTCAGAGTTTTTTTTTCGTTTTGAATTTAGGAGTTATTGATTTTTTATTATAGGTTTTTTTTTTTTTGTGTTCTATTTTGCATTAGTTTTAAGGCGGTGGTGGATTTTTTTTCTATTTCAGGGTTTGTTTAGTTTTAAGTGTGTGTTTTTTTTCAGGTTTTGTTTAGTTTTAAGTGTGTTTCTTAGTTTATTTACAGGATTTTTTTTAAATTTAGCATTTAAGATGCCAAAGTGCAGACCACCGAAAAAGTCTCGTCAACGAATTGACATCGATGAGTTTAACGAAGTTTGTCAGGAGTCTGACAACTTTATTAAAAGCGCGGAATCTAAGCTCATCAATGTAATGACAATGACTGGTGATGAAAAATGTATTACTGCTTTTGAATGGCAAAACAAATGCCAAAGATATAAAAACATTTTCAGGAATTTTTTACACAGGTCTGATTTCTCTTCATCCCAAAGATCTAGGTGCCTGAATTTAAGTCAAAAATTAGAATATTTGCGTTGCCATTTTGATTTGTTAATGAAACGGGGTGCAGGTGTGCAAGTATCGAATGATAGAATGAAATGGGTTGATATTGAAGCAGCATTTGATGAACGGTTGCAAACTAGTGCTATTATAAATTTAGATTACAAGGACATTAATGAGTTCCTTGATGATGCTTTTGCTTTGTTTCAAATTAATATTCAAAAAGCTTTAAACAGGTATGGCCCTTTAAAAGTGTATACCGTTTTGGGGGGTAAATTTATAAAAGATTCGATTGATGGTAAACAAGAAATGTCTGATCTTAAGACATTTATCGCGAAAACGGCTGAAATTTTTTTAACAACCCCGTTAGACGACTGGTATAATATTAATGTTAAACAGATAACCTTAAAAAGAATTGAAGAATTCCAAGAAAAAGATTCTAATTGGAGACTTCATTCTATTGAAAGGTTAACAGTTAACATTAACAGTTACAACCCTATGAGTGCAAGTTCTTATATTAATTTACCAGCTGTCATTAATTTAAAACATGCCTGTCTGAATGTACAAAATGCTGATCAACAATGTTTTAAATGGTCAGTTTTGTCTGCTCTTCATCCATTTGAACACCATGCATATCGAGTTTCTAAGTATGAAATGTACAAAGATGAACTTAATTTCACAGGAATTAATTTCCCTGTTTCACTTAAAGATATTCCAAAATTTGAATCTCTAAATCAAAATATTTCAGTAAACGTATACGGACTCTCAAAAAATGATAAAAAATTCAATGTTTATCCATTACATCTCACATCACAGAAAAAACAGCAACATATTAATCTCTTACGTGTTGAAGACCATTACATTGATGAAAGCCTAAGTGAAGAAGAAGACGATCTTACAATCCTTTCTTTTAACTACCACTATGTTTGGATCAAAGACTTATCCAAGCTCGTTGGATCCCAATTGTCAAAGCATAGGTCTAAAAAATACATTTGCGATCGTTGCCTCCATTATTTTGGAAGTGATTTGATGCTTACCGAACACGAAGAAAATTGTAGGAAGATGAACGATACCAGAATTAGGCTGCCGAATCCTGGGAAAAATTTTGTCGAGTTTAAAAATTTTGATAACAAGGAGCGCGTACCTTTTATCATTTACGCGGATTGTGAGAGTCTTTTAATTCCTGCAGATTCACCTCAAGAAGAATCCAATACTGTCGTGATTCAAAATCATAAAACACTCAGTATTGGATTTTATGTAAAATGCGGCTTTGATGACTCTTTGTCTATATACAAAGCATCTCCTCGAGATGAGGAAGATCCTGCTAAATGGTTTTCAAAAGAGCTTAAAGACTTGGCTGACAATTTAGACATTAGATTTCAGAATCCTGTACCTATGGAAGTATTAAGTTTACAACAGCTGACTGATTTTAGATATGGTGATATGGTGATATAATGGTTTTCAAAAGAGCTTAAAGACTTGGCTGACAATTTAGACATTAGATTTCAGAATCCTGTACCTATGGAAGTATTAAGTTTACAACAGCTGACTGATTTTAGATATGCAACTACATGTCATATTTGTAAAAAGAAATTTGCTCATAGTGATATAAAAGTACGAGACCATTGTCATCTAACCGGGAAGTATCGGGGCCCTGCACATCAAGATTGTAATATTAATTATCATGAATCGTCGACCATACCTGTTGTATTTCATAACCTTAGTGGTTACGATGCTCATTTTATCATCAAAGCTATTGCTACCGAGTTTGACGGTAAAGTTGATCTTCTTCCCATTAATAAAGAAAAGTACATCAGTTTTACAAAGAATATAAAGAATATAAAGGGTAGTTCAATCAAATTTCGTTTTATCGACTCTTTTAAGTTTATGGCATCATCATTGGACAAGTTAGCTTCCTATCTCGATGAATACAAAATTGTAAATTTCGTATTTTCAAATTACAGCGACGACAAAATCCAATTGTTAACGAGAAAAGGAGTTTTTCCTTATGAATACATTGACTCTAGGGAAAAGCTCGATGAAACAGAATTACCACCGAAAGATAAATTTTACAGCACTTTGAACGATTCGAATGTTTCAGATGAAGATTACGCACATGCGCAGAAAGTGTGGAGTGAGTTTAATTGTCAGAATCTAGGTGATTACGTGTTCTTGTACATGAAAACGGATATTTTGTTACTTGCGGACATTTTTGAAAATTTCAGGGATCAGTGTTTATTAGCATACGGTTTAGATGCAGCACACTATTATACTACACCGGGTTTGACTTGGGACGCAATGCTGAAGTATACGAATATAAGATTAGAACTCCTCACAGACATCGACATGGTAATGTTTATTGAACGCGGGATAAGAGGTGGAATTAGTCAGTGCACTAATCGTTACGCTAAAGCAAATAATCACTACATGGAAAAATATGATGAGAATGAGGAAAAATCTTATATCGTATACTTTGACGCAAACAACTTGTACGGTTGGGCAATGATTCAACCGCTTCCCTATGGTGGCTTCGGGTGGGTTGAAAATATTGACAATGATTTTGATTTTAACATTTCAGATGATGGACCAATTGGGTACATCTTGGAAGTTGACATGGACTATCCAGATCATCTTCATGATAAACATAGCGACTTTCCGTTTTGCCCTGAACGCTCGAAGCCACCAGGGTCCAAAGAGGAGAAGCTCCTAACTACTCTCCTACCGAAACGAAAGCACGTTCTCCATTATCGCGCTTTAAAACAAGCTATTGACAACGGTTTAGTTTTAGTTAAAATCCATCGCGTCTTAAAATTCAAGCAATCTACTTGGCTAAAGAGTTATATTGACTTTAATACCTTGAAGAGAACAAATGCTAGTAACGAATTCGAGAAAAACTTATTCAAACTAATGAATAACGCGGTATTTGGCAAAACAATGGAGAACGTGCGAAAACATGTAGATGTTAAACTCGTAACAAAGTGGGAGGGTAGATATGGAGCTGAAGCCTTAATTTCCAAACCTAATTTCCACAGCAGAGCCATTTTTAATGAGAATTTAGTTGCTGTGGAACTCAGGAAAATGGAGGTTTTGATGAACAAACCTTTGTATGTTGGCTTGACTGTTTTGGATGTGTCAAAAACATTAATTTACGACTTCCACTATGATTATATGTTGCAAAAGTATGATGAAAAAAAATTGAAATTATTGTACACCGACACCGATAGCCTGATTTATGAAATCAAGTGCTCCGACATTTACGCCGTTATGAAACAAGATATTCATAAATTCGACACTTCTGATTACGCAGCAAATAATGTTTACGGTATTCCGCAAGCCAACAAAAAAATATTAGGTCTAATGAAGGATGAATGCTGCGGAAAAATTGTGACTGAATTTGTTGGCTTGCGGAGCAAAATGTACAGCGTCCGTGTAGAAGGGAAAGATATCATAAAAAAGGCTAAAGGTGTAAAAGCAGGAGTTGTTAAGAAAAATATCGATTTTGATGATTATGTTTATTGTCTGCGAAATGTTAAAATTCAATCCAGGACGCAATATTGTATTCAGTCAAAACTGCATAATGTACAAACATTAAAGCAAACGAAAATTGCCCTCAGTCCTTATGACGATAAGAGGTATCTTTTAGACAACAGCACCGACACCCTTGCATGGGGACACTATAAAATTCTAGAAATCGACGATGATGTTGCACCAATGTAAATAGAAAAAAAATTATTTGTTACAGAGAGGAGGAGGAGGATATGGTTGTTTGAATAAAAGATGTTCACTTTATTTTATGTCTACTTTATTTTAAAAAAACCTTAATCTAGTTACATTAACTTGTTATAACTTTATCTTAACTTATTTTAACTTTACTTTAACTTATTTTAACTTATTTTAACTTATTTTAACTTATTTTAACTTATTTTAACTTTACTTTAACTTATTTTAACTTTATCTTAACTTATTTTAACTTATTTTAACTTTTTTTAACTTTATCTTAACTTATTTTAACTTTACTTTAACGTTACTTAAACATTAGTTTAACGTTACTTTAACTATATTACATATCAGATTTTTTTATCCAACTATTGTGTGAGCTATCGAATCCAAGCCATTTCACGTATACATTATTACCACGAGTCTTGAGAACTTTTTCTACGAGGTAAACATCTGGATATTGGACTTTCAGTAATTCTTCTTCATAGAAACCACCTTCGATGGGTTGATTTTAATAATCTTTTAGCTTGTATGTAACTGGTTTTGTTGATTTAACTTTATCCACTGTGAATATTTCTGTTGTCCAGTTTGGAGTATATCCTTTTTCAAATATATTTTTAAATTTGCTAACTCGAACTCTGTCTCTAACTTTGAATTTTGATCTTTTCAACGGAATTCTACGTAGTTTACGGATACGTCTCAGCAGTTCTCTTGTATCTTCTACGGTAACATCTTTGGGTTTCATACCAATAGTACGATGCTTTTTATTATTGTACTTTGACATGAGAGTTGGTAAAAGATTAATCCATTTATAATTGCCTTGCAAGCTGAATTCAGGCCACATCATATTTTTTAGAGTGCGGTTAAATCTTTCAACAATTGAGGCTTTCAAATTACTATAGGTAGAATAGAGATTAATGTTAAATTCTTGCATTAAACTCTTAAATTCAGAATTGTAAAATTCTTTGCCTCTATCAGTATGCAAATTTTTTGGAATTCGGCCTTGTTTGAGAATAGTTTTCATGGCCAAAGAAATATCCTTTCCATTCTTACTCTTTACAGCTACAGCCCAAGCATATTTGGAAAATATGTCTATAACTGTGAGCATGTATTTGAAACCTTTATTAGAATAAGAATAAGGTATCATTTCAACTAAATCTGCCTGCCAGGTTTCATCTATACCACGCATTTGAACTTTTCGACGAGGATAATTTTTTCTAGCTTGTCTATGCAATTCTTTAATAACAGTTAACTTTTCACCGTCCATTTTCAAGATTGGTTAAACGTGAATCCAACTTAGCGATATATTTAGCGTTTTGAAGAGGCAGTTCAAGTTGTAACTCAGTTTCAATCTGCTTAAGTTTTTCGTTAATTCTTTCTTCAATAGATTGAATAAGAATAGTCAAGTCATCAATAGCTGATCTTGAAGATGTTGTAACTGCAAAGACAGTTTTTATTTCGTTTTTAACAATTTTTGTTACTTGTCTTAAATTTACAGCGTCTTGTTGCTCTTCAGCGTCTAGAACGTTGCAAAGTCTTTTGTTATCAATGTCGTATTGTTCACTTGGAGTAATTTTAAAACCAATTCCAGAAGGTCCAGGAAGTCCACGACTTGCAAGAGGCCGTGACAAGGGATGTCCAAACACATCAATGCTCATTTTAATACTGAGCTCTATTTGCTTGTACTCTCCTAATATATAATGCGAGCTTCACGTAGTTCTTCGATGATTGACATAATTTCATTATTATGGCTTGGATTACCAGCTTGCTGCGATGCTACTAGCAGGCGTAATCGGTCAACTAGTTCATTGGGATCATCCCAATAGATGTAGTCTGGTTTAAATTGTTTCTTTGAAATCATAAATCGAGGTAATTTCTTTCCAAGCTTCTTCTTCTTCAAAACACCACTACCCTTCTTTGGTGTACCCTTAAAAAGTTTTGAAATGACATCAGTGTATTTAGAACTCCTGGTTACGTTGACAAGTCCACTGGGGCTATAATTTTTTCGGTGTGCATTTGTAGCTAAAAGAATTTCTTTATAATTTTCCAAATCATCTGAACTTATTAATGCAGGATTAGGTTCTTGTCGAAATAAAAGTTCAAGCAACCCAGCAGTTTTTAAATATTTTTTCTTTCCAGCAAGTTGAATATGTGAACCTTCTAAATCAACTGGTGTATCACCAATAATAAAAGAACCATAAGAAAGCTTACGTACTCCATAAACCATATCTAAAAAACTTTTTCTGTTTTTATTCAATAATTGAATAAATTTATTTGTCAAATTTTCATAATTAAGTTCTTCTCCTTCTTCTTCAAACTTGTTGCTCTTATCAAATAGAGTGTCATTGTGTAGTGTTTTATCAAATTCCTCTTCCTCATCAACAGCAGTTGAGAAAGAAAAATCATTTTCCTCCTTTTTAACTTTTTCTTTTTTAATATTTTTGAAAGGTATGTCAGTTATGTTCACCAACTTTTCCAGAGGTGTTACTATTGGTTGAAAAGTTTCTTTCAATACTGTTTCTGCAGCCTCTTTACCCATTTTGAGTAAACGATGTTTCCGCCTAATAGCATCACTTGCTTTTGCTATTTGACGAAGCGTTTCTTGCTCTTTTCGATACATGTTTTCTTTGAGACAAGATAATCTATACTAATTAAAAATTCAATAAACTTCTTGTATTTATAGTGAAATGAAACAATCAAATCCTCTTCTATATCTTCCCTCATTAAAATTACGGTCCTTATCAATAACAACAAATCCATATTTATCAGATTTCCAACATTCTGAACATAAATCGCGAAATTGAGTATAACTCATATCTGTATTAACATGATCTTCATATACATGTTTCAGATTCTTTTCATCTTGTCTAAACAGAACCAATAAATTAACATTATCTCGAACAAGATGTTTAGGAATACGAGCATACGTTTGACATAAATAGAAACTGTCAACGTTTACATGTCTGCCCATACAAAAGAAAGCTCTAACATTATCTTGCTTTTCACAAGCAATGTCATCAAAAACGAATATTGAATTTGCTTTAGCGTCTTTTGGAGATACTACTTCTTCATGTTCACTAAATGGAAAATACTCAACACCATCTACCTGACTGATTACATTTTCTAAAAATTTATATTTCGGTTGCTGTAGAGATTTTGAGTAGAGGTAAATATTTTCAAAACTTAGACCATTTGGATGTATTATTAGGGAAAGAAGAGCATTTGTTTTACCACAATTTGAGGGGCCACAGAAAACTGCTCGAATGCTGTCTGAAAACAGACTACCGTGACGTTTAATCTTTTTTTCATTAGTTTCAACATCTATACTAGAGATTGGCAGTGCGACAGGTTGTTTCGTGAACTGCATCTTGACAGTAACTGCTCGAAAATCTATAAATACCTAGCTTTTATAGTCAATTTGTCAGTTTCACGTCAACCATTGTAGAGTGAAGTATGATTCTGCATCAGGAGGTGAAAAAAGGTTGTTATCAAGGAAAAGGTTTAATCAATCGTATCATCAATAGTTTACCGTTTGAGTTACATTTACCAGGATACCAATTCTGTGGGCCTGGTACAAAGTTGGCAAAGCGTTTGTCTCGAGGTGATCAGGGAATTAATCCACTAGACGCTGCATGCAAGCAACACGACATTGCATATTCGCAAAATCGTGAAAATATTGAAGCAAGAAACGAAGCAGATAAAGTATTAGCTAAGAAAGCGTGGGAACGTGTTACAGCTAAAGATTCTGGTGTAAGTGAAAGAGCAGCTGCTTTAGCTATATCCGGAACCATGAAAGCTAAATCAAAGTTAGGCATGGGAATGAGAAGAAGAAGAAAATCATCTATAAAGAAGAAAAAGAGTAAAAAAATGTGTAAAAATAAACGAGTAGCGCTAAGAAAAATTGTTGATGCTGCACGAAAAAGTATGATTCCCAGTAATAATGCTGAAGAATCAATTCGAGCAGCTATAGTTGGTGCACGAAAAGCAATAAAAAATGTTGGTGGTAAATCCAAAATTTTATCACCTAGAATTCTTCCTGTACCTACTAAAGTAGGTGGAATTTTACCGCTAGTTCCAATTTTTGCTGGACTTAGTGCTTTAGGAGCACTTGCTGGAGGTGCTTCAGGAATAGCAAGGGCTGTTAATAAGGCTAAAACAGCTAGTGAACAACTTGCAGAAGCTCAACGTCACAATAGATCCATGGAAGCCATATCGCTTGGAAAAGGATTACACCTTAAACCTTATCGACAAGGACTTGGTCTCCACTTGAAACCCTACATTCAAGGAAAAGGAATTAAAAAACGAGCATCAAGAAAGAAGAAGAAGAAACGAGCATCAAGAAAAAAGAGAACTACAAGAAGGAAAACAAAAAACTTGTTTTGAAGCTACCTCACCGACCATTAACTGACTTTGATCTGTTGAAGTATGCCAAAGCTGTCAAAATACCCTATTTTCGTGGTATTTTTATGCGAAATGACCTACCTGTTAGTGGTCCTCACCAGTGTGAATCGGGAATAATTAATCTTGATAATAAAGAAGGTGCTGGAACACATTGGGTAGCATATAAAAAATTCAAAAACGAAACAATGTATTTTGATAGTTTTGGCAACCTTGCTCCACCAACAGATCTTGTCATTTACTTGGGTGATGGTAGCTTAATAAAATATAATCATAAAAGATATCAAACTTATGATACATTTGTATGTGGACACTTGTGTCTTAAATTTTTGTGTAATCAACTAAATATTAAGAGTTGTTTTAACCTTTATAAGACTATGTAACACCTGTAATCTTTCAGTATAAAATCTGACAGCAACATGAGTGATTCGTTTACTTTAACGTTAACAGGAAATTCTTCAGTTCTGGGAGCTGAATATTTCCCTCCAATAGAACTAAATTCAAATAAAAGTTATGTACTTGGTCTTGTTGAACTATTAACTTTTAATTCAATTCCCAATATTGATAAAGGAAATAACAAATTTTACGTTGGAAATCAAGTAATTGACATTTTAACTGGAAGTTATGAAATTAAAGATATTGAATTATATTTACAAAATTCTGTAGAAATCGGAACTGTTATTAGTATAAAACCAAATAATAATACTTTGCGCAGTGTAGTAAAATCCAATTTACCAATTGATTTTAACCCTAAAGACTCAATTGGTAATTTGTTGGGATTTACATCACAGCTTCTAGCACCTCATAGAGCACATACTTCTGATTTACCTGTAGCCATTCTAAAGGTCAATTCAGTGAGAATTGAGTGCAATATAACATCTGGAGCATATATAAATAATCAAAAAGTCCACACCATTCATGAATTCTTCCCCAGCGTTCCACCAGGATATAAGATTGTGGAAGTGCCTGCACACGTCATTTACCTTCCGATTGCCACCAAGACAATACATAATATACAACTGCGAATTGTCGATCAGGACGGTGATTTAATAAATTTTAGAGGTGAAACTATAACAATTCGGTTGCATATAAAGTCTTTGTAATGGGAATCGTTTATAATCAAATAGCTGTTGTTGGTGGAAACTATAAAAGTCAACCAATATGCAAGACTCCAATCAGTCTAAATTTATCTCACAAGGTGTTAACACCTCAGAATCGCCTCTTCCTGCAAGAACTAGGTCTAAAAGTTCAAGGAAAGAAAATAAGACAACAAGACAATTAATCTACATATTTTTTGGTTGCTGTTGCAATAAAAATGGACGAACTTCTCAATATTCCAGCAGCAGTGAATTTCGATGAGTCCATAGCTCATTATGAAATTCATGCTCATCAACCATATGCATCTTCATCTTTTAACAATAGCGATGAAATTCGAATCGCAGTACAACATCAAGACTTGTGCATTTTACCTAGTAAAAGTTCATTACACATTTTTGGTAGATTGACTAAAAATGATGGAATTACTCTTACACAAAACGTACATTTAAGTAATAATGCTGTATGTTTTTTGTTTGATGAAATTCGCTATGAACTAAATGGTATTGAAATTGATCGCTGCAAATACGTTGGACATACTACAATCATGAAAAATTACACCTCGCAAACATCAAATCAGCTAAATTTTATTGAAAATGCTGGATATTCCAAAATTGCAGCTGATGCAAGACTTACTTTGGAAAATGGTTATTTTGATGTCACAATACCACTCAGCATGATTTTTGGTTTTGCTGAAGATTATAAAAAAATCATTATAAACGCTAAACATGAACTTATTTTAACAAGAGCACGTTCTGACGTGAATGCTGTAATTCAAACAGGACAAGGAGGGGATGAGGAATTCAAAATTTTCATTAATAAACTTGAATGGATGGTTCCATACGTTTTGCCTTCTGACAATAACAAAGTTAAATTGTTAAAATTTATTGAAAAGGATCCATTAATTTCAATAAGTTTTAGGTCGTGGGAAATGTATGAGTATCCTTTAATTCCTACAAGTTCAAAAGTTTTGTGGCAAATTAAAACATCAACGCAATTAGAGAAACCTCGTTATGTTATTGTTGGATTTCAAACTGCGAGGAAAGATAAACGTAAAAAATATGCCTGTCATTTTGACCATTGCAATATTATAAATGTTAAACTCTTTTTAAATTCACAATATTATCCTTATGGAAATTTAAATCTAAACTTTGATCAAAATCAGTACTCTCTACTTTATGAAATGTACGCTAATTTTCAATCATCTTATTATGGTAAAGATTCAAAACCTATTTTAACAAAGGATATTTTTAAAAGTCTATTTCCTCTAATTGTTATTGATTGTTCTAAACAAAACGAGTTTTTAAAACAAGCATCAGTTGATGTAAGGTTAGAATTTGAAGCAGGAATCAACATGCCAGCCGAGACCACTGCCTATTGCCTAATTATCCATGACCGCGTCATACAATATAAGCCAATCAGCGGCGTTGTAAAGAAACTATTGTAAAGGAGTGGGGATAATGTGGTGGTGGTGGGGGTGATTTCTATAAAAGCAGCTGCTCTCGGCTAGAAATTCATTCCTGCTTCAACATGGAGTTTATCGTAGACGTTCAAGGTTTTAAAAGAGCCAACAACGAGTTTGTCTTTAAAGAATTGGCAATACTTCCTCTACAATCAGATGCTCAACCACTTGTTCTTCTGTTTGAACCTCCTTGTCCTTGGAATTCACTGCCAGGACGCTACAAAAGTGAAAATCTATGGCTAACTCATAATTACCATGGAATTGATTGGGCTGCTGGAGATGTCCCTTACGATGAAGTTCGACTTATTCTACAAGGAATCCTGCGAGGTGCTAGTGCCATCTATGTTAAAGGATTCGAAAAGATGACATGGCTAGAGACATACATACTAAATGTATATAATTTAGAAGATTATAATTGTCCATCGTTGAAAAAGCTTGAGAAAAAATTGTTAACTACTTGTAAACATCATACTTTTCATATTGAAAATTGTGCTGCAAAAAATGTTAAACTTCTCCAAGAATGGTTTTTAGAACCTTCAAACCAATATATCAGTGCCGCTGTTAAAGGAATTGATGAAGTTGATTCTACTTTTACTACTACTTTAAAATCTTTTTATGAAAATTATGAATCTTTTTTGTAAATATTTTCATAAATTTAAAAAATAAATCTTGTTAACTTTGAATCTAAAGAATGTTTTGTAATTTCAAAAACCTATCCTTTAAAGTTTCATTAAAATATAATATATTTTATATAATTCCTGAAAATAAAACTTATTCTAATTCTGAAAAATAACTTATATTAAGAGAAGGAAAATAAAATTAAAACCAATTTATAGGTAAAACTTTGTGTGTTTATTTTATAACCAATTAATTTAAAATATGTACAATCTTTTTAACAATATCTTATTTTACAAATTGAAATTCAACCATATTGTAAGTTCCTCCAAGATATTTCATTTGAAGCTGCTTTGCGGCTGCAGCTTCCTGCATCATTTCCAACGAATTTGGTTCATCTTCAAAATGTTTGGCAAACCTAGAAGGTAAGTATGTGACAAAATCCGCATTTACTTCTACAATAATTCTCGGTCCATATTTGGTCTGGACTTTCTTCATTCTTGTGATAAAGTACAGGCCATTTTTAGTCAATTCTGATAGACACTTTGTCGGTAGGAAACCTTCAAAACGTCCAACGGCGTTGACTTTCTCAAGATCCATTTTTTATTATTGTAAAATACCTTAAACAGATAAGAAAAGAGCAAAATATTAAATCACTGCAACTAAAACAATTCTGAAATGATAAAAGAATAATTTAAAAATTATTATAAAACTGAAAAAGACTTAAAAAATATATCTGAAAAAACATAGAAAATATATATCTAGAAAAAGAATCTTCGAAAATATAGCTGAAAAAGACTTTGAAAATATATCTGAAAAAAAACATAGAATATTTATATATATATATATATATCTAAAAAAGAAACTTAGAAAATATAGCTGAAAAAAGACTTTGAAAATATATCTGAAAAAACATAGAAAATATATCTGAAAAAAGATTTTGAAAATATATTTGAAAAATAAACTTAGAAAATACAGCTGAAAAAAGGAACTTAGAAAATAAAGCTGAAAAAAGTCTTTGAAAATAGATAATTTATTAAACTTACTGCTAATTCAAAACCTGAAATAATAATGACTTGATGGCTTTAAAACTCGCCTTATATTGCTGCAATCCCCACTCTTTCTCTAACCCCACTACACTTTCAAATGCGCACGCAAATTATCCCCACTATTCACTGCGCACGCAGAAATACCCCCACCTCTATATGCTAAAAGTAAGGGAAATAATAAATGCGTAAATTTCAAAAATATGTATTTTATTTTGAAAATTAAACTAGTTTTGAGGCTCATCTTCGAAAAGCTCCAACATCTAAAAATTAAAGATTTTATTAAAGTTAATTTAAATTAGATTGATATTTTTAAAAGTTAATTTAAAATAAAAATTATTAACTAACTTCCTCAGGATCGAGGTCAATTCTTAAAACGTCATCATCATCATCGCCGATATAATCATCATCGTCGCTTAAGATGATTGTTTCCCCCTGGCTGTCATAGCCATCATCATTATCATCCTCATCCTCATCATCCTCATCATCTTCATAATTGTTGTCGGCGTATTCATCAAAAATATGAATGACTAAATCATCATCTTCATAATTGTTGTCGGCGTTTTCATCAAAAATATGAATGACTAAATCATCATCAACAACTTCTTCCATACTTTGGTTCATATCGATTGGATCCATTTTGTTATAATTTTCTAAAATGTTATTGATTTAATTATTTAATTATGTAGATGAAATAAAAGCAAAGAGAAAAGAATAAAGAAGATAAATAAAAAGAATAGAAAAAATATGAATTAAGTAGAAGAAGACAATATATAGAAACTAGAAAAGAGAAATAAAAAACTAGAAAAATAAAAGAAAAGAGAAAAGAATAAAGAAGATAAATAAAAAGAATAGAAAAAATATGAATTAAGTAGAAGAAGACAATATATAGAAACTAGAAAAGAGAAATAAAAAACTAGAAAAATAAAAGAAAAGAGAAAAGAATAAAGAAGATAAATAAAGAGAATAGAAAGATTATGGAAACTAGAAAAGAGAAATAAAAACTAGAAAAAATAAAAGAAAAGAGAAAAGAATAAAGAAGATAAATAAAGAGAATAGAAAGATTATGGAAACTAGAAAAGAGAAATAAAAACTATAAAAAATATAAAGAAAAAATCAGAAAAGAGTGAAATAGCTGAAAAATTAAATTAAAGGAATTAACTAAAAAACAAGGGAAGTGAAAATTGAAATTAAAATAAGAAGTTACTGGAAAAAAGAGAAATAACTACAAAAGAAACAAAAAAAACACATAAGGAAAAAATCGAATTGAAAGAAAGAAATATTTGGAAAAGAAAAATAAAGGCAAAAATAAGAAAAGTAAAACTGAGATAAAAGAGTGAAATAGCTGAAAAGTCAAATTAAAGAAGTAACAAAAAATATGAAAATTAAAACTAAATAAATTACTAGAAAAAAGAGAAATTTAAATTAATTCCTAAAAAGAGAAATTAAAACTAAACTAAATGAGAAATTTAAAATAATTCCTAAAAAGAGAAATTAAAACTAAAATAAATGAGAAATAAAAGACAGAAAAATTGAATTAATAGAAATAACCACAGAAAAGAAAAATAATTCCTGAAATAACTATGCAGAGAAATGAAATAAAGAGAAATAAAAACTAGAAAAAAATAAAATGAAATAATTGCTAAAAATCTAAAACAGAGAATAACTAAGAAAGTGATGAGCTGGAGCAGAGAAATAGAGAAAATATCTGTAAGAGTGAAAGAAAGAGAGAGAAAGCCTGAAAAAGACATGGAAGAGATAGTCCTGGCGGAAAAAAAGACCTAGAGAGGAGAAAACCTGAAAGAGAAACCTACGACGTTGAAAGCTGAAAGAAGAATGACTTTGGTGGCTGGCGCACCGCACTCATTCACTGTGGCGATCCCCACCACGGCGCTCCCCACTATGCATCGCTACAGTAGTGAAAGCAGCATCTCCATGCGGCCATCTCCGTAACAAGTCTCGATTCGCGCGAGATTTCGAATTAGGTTATGCTCAATTTTAAAACACAACTTTGATTAAAATAACCTATATGCTGAGTACCTATTAGTCCGCTGCTTCAAAAAGTGAAATGATGCATTCGAGATTACGCGCTACTTTTATATACATCACAATACTCTTAGAGTTCTTTACAATGTTTTTAATAAATAACTTTAAATTAAAATTAAATTTTAAATACTGTACAGAAGTTAAAAAATAATATTTAAAATTAAATTATAAACTGAGTAAGTTCAATAAATTTTATTTTTAAAATTGTATAATTAGGGCAAAATTGAATTTCTTATAAACAATATTTATTTACAAGTTAATATTATTTAAAATAAACTAAGAAGAAACAATAATTACTATTTGTGTGTAAATAACAAAAAATATAATCATTTTTCCAGGATTGAAAATAGAGAAATTTTAATTATTTAAACATAAAATTTAATTTTAATGGCCATATTAAAAAATTAATCTATTATTTTTTTACCAATCTCTTAAAAATAATAATAAAAAACAACGTAGTATACATTTAACTTCTTTTTTAAAAAAGAATATTTATTTGTAATCAAAAACCTTATAAAAATACATTTTACTTCTTAAAAAAAATACATTTTTTTTTCTTTAGAAATTTTATGTTTGAAATATACAAACGTTTTTTTTTTTCTCTTTATTGTCATCTTGTTTAAAAGTTCAAAAGGCTGTTAGAAAAAAAAGCGTTTAAATTTTATAACAACGCATAACCATAATTTTTTTAATGAAACAAATATTTTTCTTTTTATAAAGAGTACGTTGAACTTTTAAACTGAAAATACAACGCGAAATACATGTCACTTATTAAAAAATAAATTGTTTTTTGTTAAATTTTTAAGTTATAAAATTCAAACGCTTTTTTTTCTAACAGCACTTTAAATATTAAACATAATGATAATAAAGAGAATTAAAATTTGTTGAAAGTTTTTTTCTTGTAATAAAATTCAGCAAGTTTTAATTCTACGTTTTAAATCAACAGACATTTTTCTTCTTCTTTTATAAAGAGTACGTTGAAATTTTCAACGTGAAATACTTTTCTTATTCTTATTCTTAAAAATACATTTTTTTTTTCTTTAGAAATTTTATGTTTGAAATATACAAACTTTTTTCTCTTTATTATCATTATGTTCAATATTCAAAGTACTGTTAAAAAAACGTTAGAATTTTACAATATATAACCATAACCATAACTTTCTTTTTTTTTAAATGAAACAAATATTTTTCTTTTTTTTATAAAGAGTACGTTGAACTTTTAAACTGAATAAATTACAACGCGAAATATATGTCACTTATTAAAAATAAATTGTTTTATTTGTTAAATTTTTATGTTATAAAATTCAAACGTTTTTTTTTTAAAGCACTTTAAATATTAAACATGATGATAATAAAGAGAATTAAAACTTGCTGAATTTTATTATAAAAAAAACTTTCAACAAATTTTATATCTAAGTTTTAAATCAACAGACATTTTTCTTCTTTTTTTATAAAGAGTACGTTGAAATTCTCAACGTGAAATACTTTTCTTATTCTTATTCTTAAAAATACATTTTTTTTTCCTTTAAAAATTTTATGTTTGAAGTATACAAACTTTTTTTTTCTCTTTATTATCATCATGTTCAATATTCAAAGTACTGTTAAAAAAACGTTAGAATTTTACAATACATAACCATAACCATAACTTTCTTTTTTTAAATGAAACAAATATTTTTCTTTTTATAAAGAGTACGTTGAAATTTTAAACTGAATAAATTACAACGCGAAATATATGTCACTTATTAAAAATAAATTGTTTTATTTGTTAAATTTTTATGTTATAAAATTCAAACGTTTTTTTTTTAAAGCACTTTAAATATTAAACATGATGATAATAAAGAGAATTAAAGAAAACTTAAAAAATTGTTATAAACAAAAAAAAAGTTAAGTATGCTTACAAAAATTTAAGAATATAAAAACATAAATATTTAAAAAGCTAACTGTAAAAAAAACTTAGTTTTCTTTTTGCTGTAAGTTGTCTGGTGTAACTTTTCGTCTCTTATCACCAGACGGAATCTTCGGACGGTGAGCAATCCTCCTTCTTTTGAGGCATGGATCCTGATTCTCATTAGCATCGATTATAATTGTTTTTGTTTGTGGTGGAGGTTGTGATATAGACGCAATGGCTTAAGCCAACTCCTCATTTGAAATTTTTGAAGTCTTACATGTCGATAATTTTGGTGAAACCGTTTTCTTTTTTTTTGATTTTTTCAAGGTAGAATGTTTTGATGTTGAAGCTGGTGGTTCTAAATTTTGTGTTGTTGAAGGTAGAAGTGGTACATTTTTTGAGGTTGAAGGTTCAGGTAGAATAGAAGTGGAAGCTAAGGCTGATTTTTTCAATCTCCTTGATGAGCTCGATGAAGCCGACGAAGAGGAAGCTGACGAAGAGGAAGAAGATGAAGATTCTCCAGAATCCGATTTTTCTGGAGATGGGTGTAATTGAGGAATCTCATTTTCAGCCATGTCATTTCCCTCATTGGTTCTTTTAATAGGTGTCGGGATGTACTGCAAATCGTCATTTTTTTTCAGTTCTAGAAGATGCCTCAACACTTTTTCTGGCCTCATTAATTGGTTTCGGAATGTATTCCAAATCGACATTTTTTTTCACGTCAATAGAACTCCGCCTGGAGATCCTCTGTTGTGATTCATTTTTCATCTTTTCCTATCAAATATATTATAATTTTTTTTTAAATCTTCATTAATTAAATTTTAAATAGATTAAATTATTTAGAATCTAACATTAATCAATTTATTATAATTTTACAATTAACTTATTAAGAATTTGTATTTAAAAAATATAAATATATATGTGACCTGGACAGTGAAAAGGGACCTTACGTGCGGAAACAAGTTTTCGAGAAAACATAAGTTAAAGTTTAACTTAGAAAAACCGCTGATTACGAATATAATATTAAATTAACAATTTGACAGCTGTCAACTTCTCTAAAAAGTGATCGCTTTTGGAAAAAAGATAGTAATAAGGTTTTTGAGGTCACTGATTACGAATATAATATCAAATTTGAATTTTAACTGTTGAGAGTTGTCAAAAACTGTCAACTTTTCTAAATAATAAAAATTATTGTCTTCGTTATTTTAATTTGCATAATAACAAAAAATAAATTTTTTCGTATTTTTATTCTTATTTCTTTTGACTTTAAAACAAGTTTTTAAAAACTTCTAATCAACTTATGACTTTTTGGTTTTTACCATCTTTAAGAGCGTTTCAAACCGTATCCGAATCAGTAAAAAAAAATAGTAAAAACAAATGATTTTGTGATACGTAAGGTCCCTTTTCATAGACCAGGTCACATATATATATATATATATATATATATATATATATAAATACATAATTTAGAAAAATTGGGAAAAAAAGAAATTGAATTTTTTAAAGAATAACTATTTTTAAATTAAAGAATTGTTTTGAATTTAAAAAACAGATATAACAATTTTTTTTTTATTATAACTAGAAATTCTGGAAAAGTATAAACTTTTAATACTTACATTGTTATTAAGTGGTTGATGTTGATGATCATAATGTGGCTGATGTCGTTGAGGACCAGTATTACTCCAGGGCCGTTGTTGTGGCTGCTGAGGTTGATGCGACTGCTGAGGTTGATGCGGCTTCTGAGGTTGATGCGGCTTCTGTTGATGCGGCTGCTGTTGTTGCTGATAATGATGCGGTTGCTGTTGTTGCTGATAATTATGTGGCTGCTGTTGTTGCTGATAATGATGTGGCTGCTGTTGTTGCTGATAATGATGTGGTTGCTGTTGTTGCTGATAATGATGTGGCTGGAAGTTATTGTTTAAATTTTGAGGTCGCTGACCAACTCCAAAATCAGTCTAAAAAATATTTAAGTTTTATTAGTGAATACATTCTTGTTTTAACAATCTTACAATAGTTAATTAAACTACAAATAAATTCATACATTTAATAAAGTATTAATTACTTAATTCTCCATATATCGTTTTAGAAATATTTTATGATGAATTTCAACCTTTAAACAGTTATCTAAATTTCTTTTCACTGACAAAACAAAGGTATATACCCTTGAACAGTTTAGCGGTCATTTGAAGAATTTTATATACCTATCTGTGACTCGAAGGTTAAATTTACTATCAAATATTTTTAAAACGGTATATAATCTACAGAATTAAATTATATAACTTGAATTTTTATTAATATTATAATTATTGTTTAATTTTACTTACAAAATCAGGAATTATGCTCAAAAGAGTGCACAAACAGCAACTCCCACAAAATCGTCGTTTGTAGTGATTGAAATTCTGAAAATTAAATCAAATTTTTAAAAACATTTGAAATTTTTATTTCAATATTATTTTATAATATTCAAAATTATTAATTATTTACATATGTCATTATTAAAACAATTTATACGAAATATTCTTACCATTTTTGTTTTCCAACTCTTTGCAAAGAGAAACGGCACAACACTGACTCTATGAGCAATCAAATCACTTTTGCCAACTTAACAAAATCCACTTTCATTTCTAAAGCAGCATTGTGATTGGTCTCTCCAGTTAGACAAAATTCTATAAGAAAATATCAGCCAATCCATATAGGCCATAAGATTTAAACTTTAAAATGACTGAATTATATTTCAGAATTTCAATCACTGTACATATTCGATTTTGTATCAATTGATGTTTGTGCACTCTCTGAACATAATTCTTAATTTGGTAAGTGAAATCAAACAATAACTATAAATTCCCTATATAATCTTGAGACAAAGGATAATTTGATTTATTAAAATAGTACCATCTAGTGATAGCAAATGCAAAAATCGGCGGGAATATTTAAAAAAATACCACGCTCAAGCCATATAAAATTCAATAATTCAAATTTAAATTTGATAGGGGCGCCATCTATTGGAGGCAGCCAAAAAAATAAAAATGTCGGTAAATTAAGTGGGAAATTCAAAATACCCCACCAAGCGACTTGAAAGTTAAAAAATTTAAATTTCCCGCCAAGGGGTTTAAATTTAACAAAAAAATAAAATGGCGCCATCTAGCGGTGGCTGCCGGTACTAAAAATGTCGGTAAATTGAGTGGGAAATTCAAATACCCCCTCTAACACACTTGAAAGTTCAAAAATAAAAAATTTAATACCCCTCTAAGGGGGTTTAAATTGAACAAAAAATAAAATGGCGCCATCTAGCGGTGGCTGCCGGTACTAAAAACTCGGCCGGTAAAGTAGAACACCCCCTCTAAGCCACTTGAAACTGTCCAATTAAGAAATCTACCTTACCGACCGTCGGTAACTGGGCCAGGATCCCCATAGCTCTACTACTATCACTCTAATATTCATAATATTTCATACAATTATACTGAATTTTACATCAGTTTTTTAAAAATTTAGTATTTTTATATTAAAATTAATAATATATTTCATTTATTGTAGGAAATTATTTTCTGATTAAGAATTTTAATTAAGGAAGATTTCGACTATATCAGCAATTAGTGACATCTATTAGACGTCAATTGAACTCTTTGGTTTAGAGTCAGGTGTTATTCTTAAGATAATTATTCCGATATGGTTGTCGGTAAATAATTATATTTTTGAATTTAATTTTTGATCTGAAAAAATAAGCTGCGTGAACGACTGCACTGTGCATCTGTGAGGACTCGAACCCCAGTTAATAGCTGCCTTTCGCGGCATTAACTGGGGTTCGAGTCCTCACAGATGCACAGTGCAGTCGTTCACGCAGCTTATTTTTTCAGATCAAAAATTAAATTCAAAAATATAATTATTTACCGACAACCATATCGGAATAATTATCTTAAGAATAACACCTGACTCTAAACCAAAGAGTTCAATTGACGTCTAATAGATGTCACTAATTGCTGATATAGTCGAAATCTTCCTTAATTAAATTTTATTTATTTAAAAATAAGAATAATTTAATTTATTTTATTTTTTCAGGTCTACCCTTTTGGCTGAATAAATAACAGTGTCATAAAGATTATTTTTTTAAACAGAATTTAATTATTAAAATAATATTTGATGTATTTGTCAACAATTATTATTTACAATTTTTTCAATAAAATATAAATACTTAGTTTTTTGCAGCATCATTCAAAGACAAATAAAAAAATAACTTAATTTTTTGCTAAAGTATCTTGTTTTCTTTCTGAGTTACAAATGCATTGATTAATATTTTAATTTTTAGTCCAAAAAATAATCTTTTAATCAATGTTATTTTTTTAATAACAATGTCAATTAATAAATAACCCTTTTTAAAATTTTCAAATCTCCCACCAAATAGTGCATGCAATGTAGCCGATAGGGCACGATTAAAAACGATTAAAAAGTCAATCGTCCCCAATTGTAAGAACACGATTAAGAAACACGATTGAGGACAATAGACAATTCTTTTTAATTGTTTTCAATTGTTTTCAATTGTTTTCAATCGATTTTTTCTAGAAGGGTATACTATACATCATATACTTTACTATAAGTCACGTGACCATTGAATAACATAACCTTAAGGATACGATCTTATATTATTGACAAGTAGCTACTTGCTTTTTAAGCTCATTATCGATCAAAGGACTCTTTCAAAAATAAAAACCATATGTACCGGGTCTGAGAAAAGGGACCTACTTACCAAAATCAACTTTTCGAGAAAAACGCGTTTAAAGTTTTCTATCCAAATAAATTAGATTTCTTGAAACATTTTACATTTTTAAATTAACATGATGAGTGTTCTATATGTATTTTTTTATGCTGAATCCGATTTTCATGGTTAAATAATTGTTTAAACAACCCTGTAATTGTTATAAACAATTTACTTTGCAAAAGGCAAATTATGGAATTTTCAAAATTAATTTAAAAGTCTTCCGGATGTCCTAGAGATCTGAAATTTTTTATGCAAGTTCAGAACTGATACAATAATGAATAATTCTGAACTCTACAATAATCCATAGTTATTTTTTGACTTGCACAACCAGGTTGCCGATGACGGGTATACTTGGGGATCATCTTCGAGGAATTAAGGGGTAACATCACCCAGAGCCTATACAAAATACGGTCTATTTCAATTAATTATTTTAAGAAAACGGTTCAGTACAATGTTGCTAGGTTTTCTGCAACGTTAAACACATGAATTAAACTTAATTTAAAAATAAAAAAAAAATTTTTTGTTTTCAAAATGGCGCCTTCACAACAGTTCAACGTAGATCACGTTTTTTAAAACAACCTCTGCGGCCGGAAGCTTTTCTACGTTCCATAAGCACCTAGGCAAAAAATTCAAACGAATTATGAAAGAGGATGACATTTACTAGAAAAGTACATAGGATATTTTAAAAATATCCATTTTTCGCAAAATGGTATGACTTCGATGGCAAAAATGTTATTTTTTGTTAAAAAATCAAGGTAAAAATGGTTATAAAACGGAAACGCATTAACCGATCTAAAAAATCCTATGTACTTCGATAAAGAATGTTGTTTTAAAGCTACAGTCTAAATTTTAATTGAATCCGTCAAAAAATGTTGGAGAAATCCTTCCGGCCAGTTTTTTTACAATTTTTTCACTGTTGGATGTGTAAAAGCGCCATTTTGAGAAAATTTTTTTTTGTTTTATTTTTAAATTAAGTTTAACCCATGTGTTTAACGTTGGAGAAAGCCCAGCAACATTGTACTGGACCGTTTTCTTAAAATAATTAATTGAAATAGACCATATTTTGTATAGGCTCTGGGTGATGTTACCCCTTAAGTCGAATTTTTTGTAAATGATTTAGGCATTCAATTTAAGATTTAGGGGAAATATTCTTGACACTTAGACAAACAAGAGTAATTTTTGTCGTAAAATTACTTATATTTTCATAAAAAAAATTTTTTTGCAAAAATTTTTTTTTAATTTGTTTAAACAATTGCAAAAAATTTTTTTTTAACAATCGGCACTGATTGCATTGTATTTCTAGGACCTTAAACTATAAGAAACCATCATAAAAAAATCGATTTTTTGGTAAGTAGGGTCCCTTTTCTCAGACCTGGTCACATATAATCTTGTTACAAATACTCAAGTATTTAGTAAAATATAATCATTTTAATGAAAAATAACGAATGCTTCAGTAGGCGGGAAATTTTTTTTATTTTTTCTATAGTCGGACATGTGTCAGATATTTTGGATTTATAAAGTGAAAAAAGATAATTTTTTTATTGTTTCTTGCTGGAAAATTGAATTAAAGCTTATTAGAAGTTAATAATATAATATTTAAATTCTACACTATGAGAAATGGATAGTAAAAATTAAAAGTTTTAGACTGTTCGGTACTAGGAACAATATCAAAATTGCAGTATTTTTTCACCAAAACTAAATTGAACTTAAAAAAAGTTTATGAAAATATTGTATTTTTGTTAATTGATTTTGGTGTTATATATTGTAGAGTTAATTAATTCATAAATGAAGTCATATTTTTTTAAATAGTTTTATTTTTATGAAACGCTTAGGTGTCCGGTACTAGAGGACTTCCCCCTACTTATGCTAACTCTGTGATTGTAGTCACTACTATCAAAGTATTGTCGAAGTTTAACGTGAGTGCATGCGTTGACTATGACAGCACCTTTCAATTCTATTGAAAAAATTCGTGAGTGTTTCCGAACTCATCTAAAATGGTCAATTTTGTAAGAAAATATTTCAGTGTTGTGGAATATGGAATCTTTGATTCCAATTTTTGTCAATTAGTTAATGATTTTTGTTTGAGTTGATCAAAGACTATACAATTTATATATATATTTGGGTGATTAAATTTAAAATGTCATTTTTGATCCTACTAACTTTGATTTTTCGATGTTGGATTTTGAACTTAACGATACTCTATTTTGGTTGACTAGAATATATGATGGACAAAAATAATAGTGGTCGAGCAGGTGGAAGCAAATTTTAATTTTCACCAGGTGAAAAACGATAGGCAGAAATGATAAGAAATTTTCTGTTTTCGTTTATTCTTTTCTCAAATAAATTCTTACAACTTTAAAAAGTTAAAATATTTCAAATTACAATAATGAATGTTTCAACAAGACTTAAAAATATTTGTAATGAGTTCTGCCATAAATTAATATACTTTTGAAGACTAAAAATACATATGAACATTGAGGGAAACCACTGACATTTTTGAAAGATTTCACTGATAATTTTTTTTAATAGTGAGAATAAAATCAGCCTATAAATTACAATCCAGTATCATATCTTCATTAACTGCATATAAGGAGTAAATTTAACACAAATTTATCAAAAATAAAATAATAAGCTGCAAGAAACAGAATTTTGAGGGGACACCACTGACAAGGGACACCACTGACATTTTGCTTCATTTCTCAATTTCGAAAAAGAAAGACTTTATTTTTAAGTTAAAGTTGGTGCGGTTTTTAAAGTACGTGTAATACCTGAAAACGAGATACAATAATATTTAAAAAATATTAATATTATGAACAAGTTTTTGATGGGGACACCACTGACATCGTGTGCTCGACAAAGTGATACTTGCTTTCTGCCACTAACCGTACAAGTTATAGATGTGATAGAATGTTATAATGTTTTTTCTTTAAGAAGCTATACATATCACCAATACTATTAACGCTTAATAAGGCAATTATCTGCACTAGGTTATTTAAATATCAGAAATGATATTCAAAATTTGCGATAATTACTTAAAAATATGAAACTTACGGACAGGCAATTTTGATTTTTTTTCTAGCACTGGATCAAAATTATTCTGCTAGCACAATTACTATATAAAAATATAGACTCTTAGCTGTACAAAATAATTTTTCTGGTACTAAAAATGTGAGAATCAAAATTTTTATTATTACGTAAAGTTCTGATTTCTTAAGTGCGGACAGGGGACACCACTGACATTTTGCTTCTAATTCTTCTGCCAAATTTTTTCAGAGAATTTCTAGCGACTAAGAATTATTAATTTAAGTAGAAGTAGTGATTAAGAAAATTAATTGACTTCAAAAACTTTTATATATGAAATAGTATTCCAGATTTTTGGGCAGGACATGAAAATGACATTTTAAATTTAATTACCCATTTATAACCTCAAAATTTTAAAGGATTGAATTTTCCTTTAAAATGACAGGTTAATGCTTACACAAGCTACTTTCATTTCACAATAAATTTTTTAAAAGTGTTGGAAAGTTTGTGAAATTTGTATTCTCTGAACACAGACACTTTTTACAAAATCTGCAATAGATTCCCTTTCGCCAGTGAGTCTCAAACTAGAAAAATTCATCACGACCTATCTAATTTCGTCACGCTTGAAATATCAGTTGATGATGAAAAATAGAGGTTCTAACTAGATCGCGTTGTCAGTACCTGAGTAGAATATCAGAATGTGTGAATTTAACTAGAGGTATTCTAGTCAGGGCCGGATTGAAAAATTTAATAGGGATATAAACAGATCCAGATAGATTTACCTATCTGAAGATGAGGGCATTATAGTCAGTGTCCGATTATCACCTATCTAGAAATTATTAGTGTGGTTGGCCTTACTAATTCCTCATCAGCCCCCCTTTTTAAATAAAGCGAAGTAGGGAAATTTCTATACGGTATACTACATTCTACAAGGATGTCCGTATATGTATCATTAACGATGGTCACCCTAACCATATAGGAGTGGTTACCCACTCCTACAAATTTCTCTCCGTGTATAAGATTTAATATTTATTATTAATTATCAACAAAAATTTGTGCTACTCATTGCGCTACTCAACAATGGTTGCATCTATAGTCGGACACCATGATTTTTTAAATATTGAATATCATATTTCTTGTTTAATTAATTTGTAAAATAACACTATTTTCATAAAATGTAAACTTCACGCGCTCATTCAGTATGTACTTTAAAGTAATTATTACCCCAGGTGGAAAAGTTAACGTAAGCTAATGTTACTAACGTTAGACTAACGTTAAGCAACGTTAACTAACGTTAGACTAACATTAGACTAACGTTAGACTAATGTTAAATAACGTTCTAATATGATATTACTGATCAAAAAATGTCGTTAGACTAACGTTAGCCTAATGTTAGTCTAACGTTAGTTAACGTTAGTAGCATCAGCTAACGTTAACTTTTCCACCTGGGACAGTGCATTATTATTTATTTGACAAAAAAATTTGAAAAGTTGAAGTCAACTATTTGAAAAGTTTTAAGTTATTTTGACTCGCATCATTGTGTCCTTATAATACAAATATTGTATTTTTACTATACTGTTTGTATTAAGAAAACAATGATACCAGTCAAATTGAAGTCAACTATTTGAAAAGTTGAAGTTAACTATTGGAAAAGTTAAAGTTAACTTTTTGAAAAGTTGAAGTCAACTATTTGAAAAGTTGAAGTCAACTATTTGAAAAGTTGAAGTTAACTATTTGAAAAGTTAAAGTTAACTTTTTGAAAAGTTGAAGTTAACTATTGGAAAAGTTAAAGTTAACTTTTTGAAAAGTTAAAGTTAACTATTGGAAAAGTTAGAGTTAACTTTTACAAAAGTTAAAGTTAACTATTGAAAAAGTTAAAGTTAACTTTTATTAAAATTAAAGTTAACTATTGAAAAAGTTAAATTTATTTTGACTGGTATCATTGTGTCCTTATAATACAAAGATTGTATTTTCACTATACTGTTGGTATTAAGAAAACAATGATACCAGTCAAATTGAAGTTAACTTTTGGAAAAGTTAAAGTTAACTATTGGAAAAGTTAAAGTTAACTTTTAGAGAAGTTAAAGTTAACTTTTTGAAAAGTTGAAGTTAACTATTGGAAAAGTTAAAGTTAACTTTTACAAGCGTTAAGGTTATGTTATTCAGTGGTCACGTGACTCATAGTAAAGTATATGGGGCACGTGACCACTGAATAACATGCCCTTAAGGTTAACTATTGAAAATATTAAAGTTAACTTTTTGAAAACACTTAAAGTTAACTTTTAGAAAAGTTAATGATAACTATTGGAAAAGTTAACCATCTACCAAATCTATTAAATCCTCACAATGTCAATAAAACCATGTTATCAATTCACTGAGTTAGAATGCTAGAGTGTTAGGGCTGTAATCGTTTTTAATTAACTTAGTATAAGCATGATAACCTCAAAATGTACACTGAGAGGCCTTTGGAACTGTAGCGGAACAACATATGTGACAGCGGCTTTTGAACCAACTTGTGCTTGGAATTCAATACCAGGACGTTATAAAAGTAAGAACCTGTGGTTGACGAATAATTATCATTTAATACCTTGGATGGCTGGAGATGTGTGCTACGATGAAGTTCGAACCATTTTTCAAGATGCTTTACGAGGAGCAAAAACTATCTACGTTAAAGGTTGTGAAAAAAGCAGTGGTTAGAAAAGTATTTAATGAATGTACACAATTTAGAAAAAATTGACTGTCCAGCGTTTAAGAATATTAAAACTGAATTATTACCACCTATATGTACACATCATATTGCACAAACTGAAAATTGTGCAGTAAACAATGTATTTAAGCTTCGAAATTGGTTTTTGAATGTTACAAGTGAATTGAGAAACTTTTCATATGGTATCGATGAAGTGGATGATGTGAATACTAATTTAAAATCATATTATGAAAATAATGAAACACTATTGTAATAAGTTTTAATTTTCTATATACATATGAATAAATGAAATTTATAATTTTAAAAATGTTGGTTATCTTTCTTGATATACCTACTCCTTTAATATTATATACTTTAAATTTTTTTTCCTTCAACTTTAATAAAAATTTACTTATACAATTTTATACAAAATTCAATTAATTTAAAAATTATTTGAAATATGAAGGTGAGATAATAAAAGATTTCATTTAAAAGTAATTTTTTTTATTATTTAAAACCTTTAAATATTTACATAATTTTTTACAATATAACCTTAGAATATATATTTTATTCAAATTCAATAACATTAAATTTGCCACCAATATATTTTAATCGCAACTTCTCCGATTGCACAGCTTCTTCCATCATTGTGAAGGAGGTAGGGTCAGCTTTAAATAGTTTTGCGAACCTTGCCGGCAGAAAAGTGGTAAATGCAGCATCCAGGTCTACTACAATCCTAGAACCATATTTCGTCTGCACCTTGTTTATTTTATTTAGTTACATTGTATGACTCATTCACAGTCAACTCAGAAAGTAGCTTCGTTGGTAGAAAGCTCTCCATACAACCAATGGCGTTGACTTTTTGGAACTCCATTGTTTTAATATCTGTAAGCAAAAAAAAAGATGGATTTTTTAATATTAAATTTGAAGGAAAAAAACAAATTTGGAATATAAAATGTTTTAATTAAAGAAATGAAATTTACCTACCAAATGAGTAGATGATGCTGTAGTTGTTAAAGCTGCTAGTACTGCTAATGTTGCTGTAGATGCTGAAGCTGCTGGTACTGCTAAAGCTGCAGGAAATTTTAACAGAAGTTTCGAATCGTTGATTCCAACCTACCTTATATCCCTTAAACCCCACTCTTCTTCAACTCCCACTCTTTTACCCCCCTTTATCGACTGCGCACGCAACTACCTCAAAAGAAGAGTCATTTAGAAGACGTGTTCAAACTCGCATGAAAATGACGTCACTAAAAGGTTTCTTAAGGAATGTCTTTGTTATTGTCTACAGACAAGTTAAAACCTGTCTGAACGTTTTTTAGACAATGTCTTTATTCTATTTAAGATGCAGGTTGAAACATGCTTTAAGATATTCAAAAAATACTATTGTTATCTTAGAAAAAGACAAGTTGAAACTTGCTTACATATTTTTGGACAATACATTTATCCCCATGGTGCTGTAGTACCAGTGAAGCGAGTGAAGCATGCTGCAAGAGTCAGGTAGACAGGTCTGACGCATGAAACTTTCACTCACTCAACGCGGTAACCGTACGCGCACTTTTAAATATATGCAAATCAGGTACCCTACCAACGCTCAGTAACTTTTCCATATATTTAAATATATGCAAATTAAAAGGGTTAACTAATTTGAATATATGCAAATTAAAAGGGTTAACTAATTTAAATATATGCAAATTAGATCCTTCTAAGAAACGCCATCTAACGACAGAAACTTGTACCCCACCAACGGTCGGTAACTTACCCTCGCGGTCGGTAAGTAGGAATCTACATTACCGATTTTATCCAGAACCGGCCTAGCTATACTACTCACGATTTTGTATTGGCGGTAGAATAAATAAGTTTTTTTCATTACTAATTAATAATATATTATTATTTATTTATTATATAAATGTTCTTATATAAAATAATTAAATTTAATACAAAATCTGCTTACCGTATACGAGAAATATCTAATGTCGGTTAGTTAGAGTAACAAGGAATTATTAAATTCTAACCTTTTTTCAGTGTGAATAAATTTTTTAAATAAAATTATCCTTTTTTTCTTAAAACTTCATTTCCCTTATAAATTTAGCTTTGTTTTAGATGAGAAAATTCATTTCTATTATCTACATCTACTTTAAAATAGTGTTATATTAAGAAAAATGCTTTAAAAGTCACCTCGTATACAAGCATCTATACACTTCTCATTACGGAAAAGGCTCGTATGAGAGTTTTCTCATATTTCTCATACGACATTAAACCCCTTCGTTAAAAATCCCTGTAAAAAAAGAAGAATTGGGTGGTCCGGGATTTCGAATTGGGATGTCGTTTCTTGAATTCGAGAAAACGACTTTTTCGAATTGGACTGATTTCTGAATTCAGAAATGTATGGTTCCGCGATCAACCCAATTCGACAGATATTTTAAAGATGAAAATAAAGAATTTTACACTTCACTGGACTTTGAACAGTAGTTAATTGAGACGGTGCAAGTTATTCACGTAGGTGAATACATTTCTTTAAGCAATAATGTTAATTTTCAATAAAATAGAGAGAATTAAAAATTTGATATGGTCTTTGTTTACAATAGAAAAAGTTTTCTACTTTTAGGGTTATTAAAACAGCTTACTTACCGACAGCTGAGAAGTATTATGATAACAAATCAAATGATGATTTCTACACGGAAGTATCATTTACGTCGGTAATTGAATATAATTAAATTGATTTTAAATTTTTTAAATGTGTTTAAAAGTAAATTGTAGAGAATTAAAATGAAATTTTATATAATATAATTTAAAACTTGATTTCAGTTTTTAATGATTTTAAGTATATAATTTTGTAATCAAACAAGATTTTAAATAATCGAAATATTTTAACATTATTTACTTATACTTAATTTAATCCTAATTTATAAAATTGAAGAATATATAATTTAAAAACGTTTTAATTATGAAAATCAAGAAAAGAAATTATATTTTTTGATTCAAATAAATTGTTTTAAAATTATTATTTTTATAACAAAAATATAATTATATTTTGAAAATAATATTAATCACAGTAATTATTGTAAATTTTTTTTAAATATTCTTAATAAAAAATTTTTAATCCGTTAAAAAAATTTAAAATTAATTTATTAATATTCAATTACCGACGTAAATGATACTTTCGTGTAGAAATCATCATTTGATTTGTTATCATAATACTTTTTAGCTGTCGGTAAGTAAGCTGTTTTAATAACCCTAAAAGTAGAAAACTTTTTCTATTGTAAACAAAGACCATATCAAATTTTTAATTCTCTTTATTTTATTGAAAATTAACATTATTGCTTAAAGAAATGTATTCACCTACGTGAATAACGTGCACCGTCTCAATTAACTACTGTTCAAAGTCCAGTGAAGTGTAAAACTCTTTATTTTCATCTTTAAAATATCTGTCGAATTGGGTTGATCGCGGAACCATACATTTCTGAATTCAGAAATCAGTCCAATTCGAAAAAGTCGTTTTTTCGAATTCAAGAAACGACAACCTAATTCGAAATCCCGGACCACCCAATTCTTCTTTTTTTACAGGGAGGGAATGACCATTTAAAAGCATATCTTGCCTAAAACAAGAAAGTGAAAATTGTTACAATCGTTCTCGTATTTATAATAATAAAAGATTTTATTATAATTCTAAAAATTTACCAAAGTAAAGAATTAAGAATGGAGTTAATAGAAGAAAGAATAGTAAGTTTTAATTTTTAAAAAAAGCTAATTTTTAAGGAATGAAAAAAGTGTAACCTTGAGTGGACCACTCCTAAAAAATTGCAAAAGTTATTCTAAATTCAATAAATACAATACAAATAAATATAATGTTAATATAAAACAATATAGATTTTAATGCGAAATACTTTCTTAGTTGGTAAACGAATGCAATCAATATGATTTATTTTTTTCAGACAATTTCAGAGGAAGAAAAGGAGGAAAGCGCCACATTCATCCACTTAACAGATATCAGCAAGTGGAAAACAATTTAAAAACATTGTTTTCTTCTATGCTAAAGCCAGTGAAAGATATGTAATTTATAGTAGGGTAATATCATCTTGAGTGGACCGCCAAAGCTTTATTTCGAAAAAATTCTTTATGCAAGCAAATCAATTGGAGGTTTCTATTCCAAGCTTTAGTTTAGATCCCTAGATAAGTGTTTATACTATAATAGCTTTAATTTTTTTCATTTGGAAAAAAAATTGACTTTTAAAAAAACTAATTTTTAAGGAATGAAAAAAGTGTGACCTTGAGTGGACCACTCCTAAAAAATTGCAAAAGTTATTCTAAATTCATTAATGTATTTAATATTTCTGATATATTAATACAAAATTTATGCTTATGCAGCTTCAGACCATGTATGTGTCGCAATGTTTACAAGTGAAACCATTTTTAATAATTTTGGCACATATCACATCAATATCACAAAAAAATTAATAAAGAACGTAAAACATAGTTTCAAACTAATTTTTTTTTATTGTTTATACTCCTGCCCTATTGGCCTTACGCACTTCGACAAGAGTCCCCGAGAAATACTTTTTAGATTAAGCATAACCATTCTACATATGAAATTTCTCTATATATTAACCTAATTTGCGTCTACAGGTGACTTTATTAGAAGTACTCGCATTCCGCCTGGACCACCCGTCAATGGGTTTTCTCGCTAGAGAAGAAAGAAACTGTAGAAAAACTCTCCTGAGTACAACCGGTTTCACTAAAAAAACCTAGTCTCAAAATGAGTAGCGTACGCTACTCATTTTGAGTTGCAACAATAATGAGACTCTTAGGTGGCGCCACGTTCTATGGCGTTTAACATAGTCTCATTTTGAGATGCAACAAAAATGAGACTGGGTTTTTTGTGTGTTATCGACTGCCGAGTTCTAACGGTGTGCACTGGACAATAATCGACAGTGCACATCATTATACCTCGACGTCAAACCTCCCGCTTGATATTTATTACGAAAGTAGTTAGAACACACCGGGCTATAGCGAGAGTCGAAGCGCGGTCACCCATCCAAGTACTAACCGCACTGGATGTCGCTTAACCTCGATGATCGCAAGTCTCACCATTGTAATATACCATCGGTAGTTTCAAACTAATTTATTGTCAATTTATATAAAAAAATGGTAAACTGACATTAATAATGGAAAAAACAGGCAGTCCACTCATGGTGACATGCAACTTTTCATGGCAGTCACCACAATTTTTTTTTTTGAGTCAAAATTATCACTTTTAATTAAACTAAGACAATCAATTTAAATGTTCAAAGAAGTAGGAAAAAAATAAGTAACCTTTTAAAACTTAAATTTTACACTACTTTTACTCTTCTGAATCACTTTACTTATTGTAAGAGCGACTTTTTTTTGGTTTGTAATCTTAAAAACGCGTTACATCAAACGATAACGTATATATTTATTGCGGAACTTAATTTCTTACTGTTTCAAGGTGCTGTGCTGCTATTGGCACTATTTATTTCACGTTTCCGCTGTCAGATAACTTAAAAGCTCAGGCGGTCCACTCAAGGTGACATTACCCTAATTAAATAATAAACCAAATATTATATCAATACAATTTTATTCTTGTTTATTCAATGTTTGAATTGAGAGGCTCGGCTGCATCAATTACATTTTCGTCTTGTTTCCACAACAAATGTGACTGTCCACGAGAAAACAGGGCTTAGGTCCAAAAAATAAATTTAGAGTTTTTATGGTAATCGACAGATTTTATGTTGCTTTTTCAGATGCAAAAGTCAAAAGTTAAAAATATCAACTACTTTCGACAATATATCGTTTTAAAGCTGGGTATGTCAAGCGTAGTTAACTTCAATTGAAGTACTTCAATCGCTCGGCCTGTGAAATTAACGTTTGGGAGCTAAGCCCTGTTTTCTCGTGGACAGTCACAAATATTGAATTTTCTAACAATAAAAATTCATCGTGCAGCGTCACATATCATATACTACTCATCTGCAAATTCTTTAAATGCGTTATTGCATGCCTAATTGCTCAAAAAAACCTTCAAGAAATTTAGAGATGCGCGGAATATAAAAAGATTTTTAAAAAAATTGCAACAATTTTTTACAATTTTATTTTAGATAAACTCGAACATATATACACACAACACATACACACGTATATTCACATATATACACACAACATATTCACATGTATACTCAGAGGCAAATGCACACAGCACAAAAACACAAATAATGTATGGGAAATAGAATATAATATTTATTAAGATAAAAATAATAAAACATACTACAGTGAAAACTTACCTACTACACAATGTCTATGAAATATAATTTAATTATTACACTACTGTCCAAAAGTATCAGGACGATTACATTCGACTCTATGAAAAAACATGCCATTACTTTTTCAATCATATCTCGGAAATAAAAGGAGGTACAAAAAAAACTTAAATACGGTTAGAAAGCTGATTAAATTCTGCGTAAAATAAGCCGTCTTTGAAGTCATTTCGTTAATTATTTTTTGAGTTGTAGAGTGAGAAAGAAATAAAAAAATTATCAAATTTTCTCATTTTTGTCTCTTGACTTCAACTTTTTCAAAAATCTAGAAAAATTTAGATAAAATTTTTCTAAAAACACAGAAATCTTCGTTAGAATTTCAGCTTAAAAATAAGCCTTCGAAAATTAAAAAAGGTTCATCCGTTTTCGATATATCATTAAAAATGTGAAGCAGTGCTTCGATCGATTGCTGCATTGAAATTCAACTATGACGACTCGATTCTGGCTTCGCGCGGCAGCGAAAGAGAGAAAACAGGGACGAATTTTTGCTGGAGAATAATAAATAATGATGTTTCACGAGTAATATAAAGAAACTCAAAAGTTCATCGTTCCCCCGCATAAATTCGTTCCTGTTTTCTCTCTCATTCGCTGCCGCGCGAAGCCACAATCGAGTCGTCACAGTTGAATTTCAATGCACCAATCGGTCGAAACACGGCTTTACATTTTTAAAGATATATCAAAGACGGATTAACCTTTTTTAATTTTCGAAGACTTACTTTAAAGCTGAAATTATAACGAAGATTTCTGTGTTTTTTAAAAAATTGTATCTAAATTTTTCTACATTTTTGAAAAAGTTGAAGTCAAGAGACAAAAATGAGAAAATTTGATAATTTTTTTATTTCTTTCTCACTCTACAACTCTAAAAACAGTTAACGAAATGACTTTAAAGACGGCTTATTTTACGCAGAATTTAATCAGCTTTCTAACCGTATTTAAGTTTTTTTTGTACCTCCTTTTATTTCCGAGATATGATTGAAAAAGTGATGGCATGTTTTTTTATAGAGTCAAATGTAATCGTCCTGATACTTTTGGACGGTAGTGTATATTATTTAGTATATTTTTGTAAATAAACTACTAATCAAATTGATAAAATAGTAATTAGATGAAGATACTGATTGAATTGATAAAATTGAATAGAAAAATAATCGTGGTAAGAATTATATTAACATAAGCTAAATTCATCAACGGCAACTATATCTGAGCGAGCGAAAAAATTTGTTTATGAAAATTGTTAAACAGATAAATTTTAGCAAATTGAAAAAAGTGTCTTGAAAATTATTTTACAATTAATTTTTTAATTTTAATATTTAGGGTAATGTCACATTGAGTGGACCACCTGAGCTTTTAAGTTATCTGACAGTGGAAACATGAAATAAACAAAACTAATAGCAGCACCGCACCTAGAAACCGTAAGAAATTAAGTTCCGCGATAAACATGTAGGGGAGAGTAGGCTACATTGAACCAGCGTCAACAGTGAACCACTTTAATTTTCTGAGAAATGACTAAGTGAAATTTTTTCTTATTTAATATATAAGTTAGTTTTACCGAAACAAACTATGTCAAAAAATTTCGTGCACGTAGGTTTATTTATAAAAAAAAAACTAAAAAAAACTGTTTTTTCACGTACAAAACAAAAAATTTGGTGGAAATATAATCAAGTTTTTTTTTGAAATAGGAAGTTTTAAAAATTAGTAAACTTGTGATTCATTTCGCTTTGGGTATCAACTTCAATATTCCAATGTGATAAAGAATTTTAACTCTTACATAAATTTATTATAAACAATTTTTGTTGTGAATGTCATGTGAATACAGTGAGTGCGGCATCATTAAACCACCCGAAAAAGCAAAGAATTTTCAATTTTAAGAGTTGTAAGGTTGTCTGCTCCACTAATTAGTAAGAAAAATACTGAAAGACATGCTTTCATCACAATTGTGAACGAGATAAACTCAAACTGTCACTTTACCTACCTAACCTGACATCAAAATATTTTAATCTCCTATATTAACAAATAATAACTTTTTAACAACAATTTTCTATTTTTTTGAGTGAAAAATAAGATTTTTTACAATGTGTAAATAGAAATATTATTTTTAAAGTAAATTGTAGTGTTTTATTAGAGGTGGTTCAATGTAGACACAGATCCTTCAAAATAAGAAAAGTGTGACTTGTTAGAAAAAAATTAAATTTAATTATTTAAACATAATAATTTGTGTTTGTAATGTGTGTATTAACTAAAGGAGTTCTTCAGCTTAATTTTGATACAAAAACCTGATCGAAATTAGTAAAATTTAATTAGTTCTTGGATTTTTTAAAATACCCGGTTCAATGTAGCCTACCCTCCCCTACGTTATTGTTTGATGTAACGCATTTTTAAGAACACAAACCAAAAAAGAAGTCGCTCTTACAATGAGTAAACTGATTCAGAAGTGTAAAAGTAGTGTATAATTAAAGTTTAAAAAGGTAACTTATTTTATTCCTACTACTTTGGACATTGAAATTGATTGTCTTAGTTTAATTAAGTGATAATTTTGACTTAAAAAAAATTGTGGTGGCTGCCATAAAAAGTTGTATGTCACTATGAGTGGACCACTGCTTATAACCATGAGTGGACTGTCTATTTTTTATATTTTTAATGTCAGTTTACCATTTTTAAGGAAATAAATTGGTTTGAAACTATGTTTTATGTTCTTTATTAATTTTTTTGTGATATTGATGTAATATGTGCCAAAATTATTAAAAGTGGTTTCACTTGTAAACATTGCGACACATACATGATCTGAAGCTGCATAAGCATACATTTTGTTTCAATATATCAGAAATATTAAATACATTAAAGAATTTAGAATAACTTTTACAATTTTTTAGGAGTGGTCCACTCAAGGTTACACTTTTTTCATTCCTTAAAAATTAGCTATTTTTTTAAAGTCAATTGTTTTTTCCACATAAAAAAAATCAAAGCTATTATGGTAAAAACACTTACCTGGGGATCTAAACTAAAGCTTGGAATAAAAACCTCCGATTAATTTGCTTGCATAAAGAATTTTTTCGAAAAAAAGCTTAGGCGGTCCATTCAATGTGACATTACCCTATTTTAACAATTTTTTATAGTAATTAAAAATTAAAACTAACAGTAATAATTTATTTTTTAAAGAAATTAACAGTGAATTTAAACTTCCTGGAAAAACTGTAATATTTTGGTGACTTCAAATCTGTGATTAAATTGATGCATAACTCGAGAAGACGTTAGCAACGTTTAATATAGCTAGCTACCACTGGTAGCCGCTGGTATCTAAGGTCAAGCTTAAATTTAAAAAGATTCTTCTAGAAATCAGTTTTCAATGTATAAAATCAATACATATTTTAACGTTTCTATTTCAATAAATTTCGTTAATTGAGTTAATCATGATTGGATAGATCTAAAAGAATGTTAATAGAAATTAATAATGATTGGGTTTTCGTTAACTTGTATTAACACCGAGCAAATGTCGAAACAGCCTATAAGAACTTTAAAAAAACGATGTTTGTTTTTCACAGTAACATAAAAGAGTAACGGTAATGAATTATTTTTTAAAGAAATTAACAGAAACAGTAACGCACATTATAATTTTCAATAACGGGATAAACACTGCTTTCGAAATAGAGGAACTTCAAGTAAAGGTTATTACAAATAACATATAAACTACTTTTATCGTTTTTGATAACATTTATACCAAACGAATTGAAATCTTTATTTAGAGCTTTTTATGTATGTATTTACATTGCCGCTCAATAACTTTTGCCCACCCTACAGCGATTAAACAATTTACAAAAAGTTTTGTATTTTGTTTATTATTTAAGTTAAAAAGCTCAAAAAGGTCTCTTTTTAAAGCTCTTTTCCTAAGCTTTGACACTATATAAAACAGAAATTAAAAAAATTAATTTGTTAATGTTAAAAAAATGTTATTGCAACATAAAATTTTTCAATTTTTTTTGGTTTTTTTAAAGCGATACCGTTTTTTAGAAAATCATCGCATGTGAATCACACTTATATCATTTTAAACCTAGTTTTATCACCTTTAAGGTAGTATGCTCGCGACAGTCACTCTCAAAAGTAAATTTTAATAAAATGCTATAGTATGCTGCAGTTACTGTAGCATATTTTTGCTTGGACTGTACTGAATACATAGTCAGCCCTATGTACAGACACACTCACACACAAGTATACTAGTCAGATTAGAATATTATATTATATTATATCTTTTAACTGAAACGGTTAATATTGTTAAATCTTTTTGTTATAAATTTCTCAAACATTCATTTATAATATATTAGTTTTTTAAAACAATCTATAGAAAATTTTAGAAGTTATTAGAAGAAATGTGCCGTTTACATGCACTTTTCATAGGTTAACCATGTTAAATAACAAACTTTGAACTTAAATATCTTGTTTTAGAAACGGTCAATTTTTTTAATATTTTGCAAATACATAGATCTTGTTATTAACTATTCTGATTTCAAATTTCATGAAATTTTATAGAAAAGTGCGATCACGAGCGTACTACCTTAAAACGCATTTTTAAAAAATTTTTACGATAATTTTTAAGAATAATATGATTATTTGTTTAAAAAATTAGCCATTTTTTTCAATTGCTAATAACTCAAAAACGGTTTGTTAAAAAAAAAAAATGTTAAGAACATAAGTTGTTCATTTTTACATGTAGAATCAGAAAAAAAATATACAAAATTTTTTTTAGAAAAAATTTTTTTAACATATTTAAAAAAATTTTTTTTTTGCATTTTTTGTATTTTTAGGTTTTAATTGTAGAAATTCGCAACTTTTACTTACCACAACAAACAAATCAATTTATTATCGTATTTATTTAATTATATTCAATAATTTTAACTTAGTAATCATTTAAATAACTTTTGATAATATAATTAAGGGTAAGTCCCAAGGTGTGAAATGTAAACAAACCAAAAGGTAAACAAACCAAACACAAAAATTGCACTTTTGTAACAGCCATTTCTCTTACAAAAATTAACATTTTTACACTTTCTCTACAAAAATGAAAAATTAGAGTTTCAAAGTGTCCAAAAAAATCATTTTTGGCTATGAGCAATAGAAAGCAATTAGTACAATAACTAATTAAAATGACTAGTAAAATAGCATTTTTGACGCGTCGCAAAAAATAAACAGGTTGAGTATATCAACCGCACTGACGATGAAGAAGTCTCATGTCAGCGAATTTTTCCCTTTCCTCCTTGAAATTACAAGAGAAAGGGTAAAAACTTCTTCATCCTCCGTGCGGTCAGTTTAATTTTTCGCTATGTGAACTCTGTTGCTCGCTGCGCGTGGGCAGAGTGTACTAAGAATGCATTGACAGCACCATGTGGAAGTGCACTTTTTGTTTTTAATGATACTCAGTGGTTTTCTCATTTTTTTCAGCTATGCAAGGCACGACGTCTCGTTTTCGTACATAAATATAAATTCACATTTTCTTTATTAAAATGGTGAACTGACGTATTCTATTTGGTAACTACGCATTGCATAGTTGAAAAAAATGAGAAAACCACTGAGTATCATTCAAAACAAAAAGTGCACTTCCACATGGTGCTGTCAATGCATTCTTAGTACGCTCTGCGCTTGCGCAGAGAGCAACAGAGTCTCAGATCGCGAAAAAATGAAGTGTTTGACTATATCAACCGCACGGACGATGAAGAAGATTTTACCCTTTCTCTTGTAATTTCAAGGAGGAAAGGGAAAAATTTTCCTTTCCACATGTTGAAGGTCCAATCGCTGACGTGAGACTTCTTCATCGTCAGTGCGGTTGATATACTCAAGCAGTTTATTTTTCGCGACGCGTCAAAAATGCTATTTTACTGGTCATTTTAATTAGTTATTATACTAATTGCTTTTTATTGCTCATAGCCAAAAATGATTTTTTTTGGACACTTTGAAACTCTAATTTTCCATTTTTGTAGAGAAAGTGTAAAAATGTTAATTTTTGTAAGAGAAATGGCTGTTACAAAAGTGCGATTTTTGTGTTTAATTTGTTTACCTTTTGGTTTGTTTACATTTCACAACTTGGACATACCCTTAATTATGGTTTTCTTAGAATTGTGGTAAAAAACAAAAACAGGAAATATACCAATGATGAAGAGTCATCAATAAAAAATTGCAAAATTCTGAGTCATCAACCCCTATTTTACGAAAAACAAAGAAATTATGTGTCATCGTCAAAGAATGCACCATGTAAAAAACAAAAACAGGAAATACCAATGATAATGAGTCATCAACCCCATTTTGCGAAAAACCAAGAAATTATGCGTCATCATTAAAGAATGCACCTGTAAAAAAACAAAAACAGGAAATACCAATGATAATGAGTTATCAACCCCATTTTGCGAGAAACAAAGAAATTATGCGTCATCGTTAAAGAATGCACCCTGTAAAAAACAAAAACAGGAAATACCAATGATAATGAGTTATCAACCCCATTTTGCGAAAAACAAAGAAATTATGTGTCATCGTTAAAGAATGCATCCTGTAAAAAACAAAAACAGGAAATTCCAATAAAAAATTCCAAAATTCTGAGTCATAAACCCCTATGGAAAATTCTAGGATTGTTTTATAATATTAAGTTATAATTCCAAGAAATTAGATAAATTCCAAGAATCACATTTGCATCATGATCTCAATACCCCTCCCCCGAAAATTCTAGGAAGTATGACGTCATATCCGGCTCAGCATAACAGTCTGAATATCCCCCCTAAATGGTTTGAGTCTGGGCTAAAAATGTCGATTAATAAATGTGATTTACGGTAATAACGATCTACAACTGTGTCTATCGCTCTATTATATATAATGTCGTAAGAAGTTTGAAGGAATCTTACATACTAATAAATTAAACCATTTGTCGTTCACAAAATTTTCAAAATTTTAATTTCCTAAACACTTTTTCTTACGAGGAATAAAACTTGAAAACTTGATTAAAATTATTGCCAGCATTATAGTGACAGATTTTAAGTCCAGAAAGTGTGTATCATAAAAAAAAATTTTAAACAGAATATAACTTTACTTTTACACCAAAAAAGGCACCACTGTCAACTCAGATGTTTGAAATATCGCAGTGTCTCGCTATAACCGCTGTCCCGACACTGCTGACAACGCCCTACATATCATTTAAAAGAAATTAAATTTAAAAGTCAGAACTATAATCATTTATAGGAAAATAAATAAGTATTTTAGTCATCAGAGCCCTTTACATTTGTTAATCAAACTTTTTAACAAATATACAATCACCGCTATAATATTTGACAAATAACTTTAATATTTTACAAAAAGTTACTTAAAATACTATAGATTTAGGTTATTATATGTAAAATTTATAATTCTAAAGTGGACTTTCTGCCGCTTTTGAATGCGTACTGGCCCACTGTGGAATGCTAAAAACATCGAATGGACAAAAGGTAGAATGCTAAAAACATCGAATTGTCAGTTCGTCGAATGTTCAAATAGTCGAAATGCCATCTGTTTGAATTGTCAAGTAGTCGAATGTTCAAGACATCGAATCGTCAATTCGTCGAATGCTCAAAAACATCGAATTGTTAGTTCGTCGAGTGCTTAAAACATCGAATTGTCAATTCGTCGAATCGTCAAAGCATCGAATTGCCAAAAATTCGAAAAATTTGTTTGATTTACATTAATATTTACTTAAAACAAACAAATTTTTCGAATTTTTGACGATTTGATGTTTTTAGCATTCGACGAACTGACAATTCGATGTTTTTAGCATTCGACGAATAGACAATTCGATGTTTTGAGCATTCGACGAATTGTCCATTCGACTACTTAGTATTCGACTATTTGAACATTCGACGATTTGGCGTTTAGGGGAAATTCATGCGTCTCTCTAGAACAAGCCTTACATTGTCTATTTGAAAGCGGAAGTAATTGTCGGCGTTAAAATAAATAGTCGGACGCGTTTGGACAATACTTTTGCAGTTATTATAAGTAGTTGATTAATTTTATTTAAGAGTCCATACTTTTTTGTCAACTACAAAAAATCGAATTGTTTCTGTTACGGATTTCGAAAGTTAAATATCTCAAAAATGTATAAATATTTTTAAAAGATCCCAGCACTCTGAATATACTTTTCGGTGCTATTTAAATGTTTACGCGGGCTATATGGTAAAAAGAAACACAAACGCAACAAATGCTTTTCCATGCTGTATAATGTTTTTCCCGGAAACTACTGGACCGACACTTATGAAATTTTTATCGCTGCTTCGTCACATGTATGGATACCGCCGGAACTAGAATTATTTAAAAATGTTAATATTTATTATTTTTTTAAATCGAAAAATTGTTTTGAAAAACACCGTTATTCGAAAACCTTCATTTAAACTACTCCCACCTTGTTATTTTTTTATAAAAATTATTCTATGAAAAAACATGCCATCACTTTTTCAATCATTTCTCGTAAATAAAAATAGATACAAAAAAATTTTTATACGGTTAGAAAGCTGATTAAATTTTGCGTAAAATAAGCCGTCTTTGAAGTCATTTCGTTAACTATTTTTTGAGTTGTAGAGTGGAAATAAAAAAAATTATCAAATTTTCTCATTTTTGGCTCTTGATTCAACTTTTTCAAAAATCTAGAAAAATTTAGATAAAATTTTTATAAAAACACATTAATCTTCAATAGAATTTCAGCTTTAAAATAAGCCTTTGAAAATTAGTATATTAGTATAATGTTCTGACATTGAAGGACTAATAAATGAATTGAAACCAAACGTATATGAAGATCAACATTGGAGGTTATTCATTGACTCTTCTAAAAGAAGTCTTAAGGCAGTGCTAATTCATAACACTAATGTTTTGGCTTTAATTCCCGTAGCCCATTCCACTGAACTTAAAGAAGATTATGAAACTGTCAAATTAGTTTTGGAGAAAATTAAATATAAAGAACACAATTGGCAAATTTGTGGAGATTTTAAAATTATAAGTATCATGTTGGACCGCAACAAGCAGGTTTTACGAAAACACATTGCTTTTTATGTTTGTGGGACAGTAGAGATCGAAAAAACATTACGTACAAAAAGAATGGCCCAAAAGAACATCCTTTACACCAGGTTCCAAAAATATTATAAAAAAACCTCTAGTTGAACCTACAAAGGTAATTCCACCACCTTTACATTTTAAACTAGGGGTTATAAAACAGTTTGTAAAGTCTTTAGATAAAGAAGGAAAATGTTTCAAGTACCTGGAATAAAAATTTCCAGAGATATCTGATGCTAAATTAAAGAAAGGAATTTTTGTTGGGCCTCAAATTCGCAAACTAGTAAAAGATGAAAAATTTATCACAGTAATGAGTAAAAAGGAGAAAACTGCATGGCTTAGTTTTAAGGGAATTATTGAAAACTTTCTTGGCAACCATAAGAGCGAGAATTGGGAACTAATAGTGAATGGTATAATCAAAAACTTTCAAAAATTGGAATGTTTGATGAGTTTGAAGCTCCATTTTCTACATTCACATCTAAGTTACTTTCCCAAAAATTTAGGAGACTACAGCGAGGAACAGGGTTCTCCCTGTTTCATCAAGATATTAATGAAATGGAGAGCAGATATCAAGGCAGATGGGACGTAAATATGATGGCTGACTATTGTTGGATGCTAAAAAGGGATATTGTTCCAGGAAAAGTAAACTTAAGGGGATGTCAAAGTCGATTGGATTTTTGCATTGAGCTTCAATGGGAAAATCGCATCGACTTTGACATCCCCTTAAAAAGAAAACCACTGCACAGGCCTTTCGAAGACAAACGAGTCCGTTACCATAAACAGACATAAATTATCAGTGATTATTTGATTATTATCAGTGATTATTTTGGATCCGCTATATTGAATTTTTAAAAGCTGACTGCAGATTCGTAATCAGCGATCTTAAAAACCCCTGAGAAACAAGTTTAAGACAAATCTAATCAATTTTTAAAAAATTTTGTAATTAACATAAATTAAATAAAATCTGACATGTTTTTTGAGGTTAGGAAAAAATCCTGACATAATGGAGCAAATCTGACTTCGGATTCGTGTTCAGCGCATCAAAATACATAGGGGTATGGTACTGTGGACTTTCACGCAGGGTACTTTTCTTTTTTTGTGGGGCTGTGTTATTAATGATATATCGAAGACGGATTAACCTTTTTTAATTTTCAAAGGCTAATTTTAAAGCTGAAATTCTAATAAAGATTCATGTGTTTTTAGAAAAATTTTATCCAAATTTTTCTAGATTTTTGAAAAAGTTGAAATCAAGAGCCAAAAATGAGAAAATTTGATAATTTTTTTATTTACACTCTACAACTCAAAAAATAGTTAACGAAATGACTTCAAAGACGGCTTATTTTACGCAAAATTTAATCAGCTTTCTAACCGTATTAAAGTTTTTTTGTATCTCCTTTTATTTACGAGATATGGTTGAAAAAGCTATGGCATGTTTTTTCATTGAGTCGCGTGTAATCGTCCTGATACTCGTGGACGGTAGTTTATGTCTACATGAAAAAATATTATTCATGTGAATTTTATAAATAAACCATTCAATGAAATTATTTTCTTTTCTAATATTGCATAAAATTATGCTACACAAGATGAAAATTAACATTAAATTGTTCATGGGGAGACGAAACTAGAAATGGAACTAGTATGACTACAAAAATTCAACCAATTTACTATAAATCAAAGTAATCCAGATAATTATAATTAAAATTTATTAATTTTGTCCCAGAAAACCATAAGAACAACCAATTAAAATTACATTAAGATAGTATAATCATATATGTTTGCAAAAATACAAAACATTAATACAATTAATATTTCTCCATAGGATATCAAGAAGAATTTCGAAAGGAATGTAAGGTGTTATATTGAAAGATGAGTCACCGCAATAGAAAGAAAATAAGCGTTAATTTCATTAACAGGAAAATTAAAAGGAGAATCATCATTCTTACTTTTAGTAATACTGTGACATATATATTTTTCTTTGGTAAATATAAATTTTTTTATCCCACAGGCACGAAAATGGCGCTATTTCGTGCGTCAAATCTGTGTGTAAAGGAGGCTATTTTTCCCAGGTAGTAAAAATGTATTTCTGTTCTCCCTAGGGCCAAGAGACAATGTAAAAATGAAATAACTGGTCAAAAATAGTTCTTGTTTAATGTTTTATAGAAGCATTTTTGACCAACGCAGTATTATTTGCATGAGGAATTAGTTTGTTAAACGGGTAGTACACTTCCGATGCGCGTCAATCGTGCGCATCTAACCCAACGTGACTAACATCTCTAACCTGTGAATATCACTATTGAAAAATTTACACAGGACCACAATGAGAGACCTTTGAGACTGTAGCGGAACAACGTATGTGAGAGCAGCTCCACTATGGTTTTGGTGCGCTGTGGTAAAATTTTAGGCGCGTGACAGTCCCAAATGTTGGTGAGCAGCTCACCGAAGTAGTGGGAATGCCGCCTTTGGTTTGCAGCTGAACAACTTTGGGACTGTCACGCGCCTAAGATTTTACCGCAGCAACCCAAAAGTATAGTCCTGTAGCATTCCTCCAAAATGGTCAGTAGCAGCCTATCGAAAGTCTGCTGCTGACCCAAAGGTCTCTCAGTGCACGTGCGCTTCCGTGTAAATTTATTAACCATAAGAACAACCAATTAAAATTACATTAAGATAGTATAATCATATATGTTTGCAAAAATACAAAACATTAATACAAATTATATTTCGGGCTACCTAGTGTAGTGAAAAAGTAAAAATTCGTGTATAACACCGGCATAAAAAATATAAAATTTGGATTGACAGGACTGCCATGTGGTAGGTTTTCTTCCTTAAGGTGTATCTAAAGAGAAAAACATTGTCAGACCTAAAAGTTAGTTCGTGTTCTCTTTTTACAGGCTTGGTGGGGGGTAAAGTTTGAGAAACCCCCCCCAATCCTGTAAAAAGAGAACACGAACTAACTTTTAGGTCGGACAATGTTTTTCTCTTTAGATACACCTTAAGGAAGAAAACCTACCACATGTCTCTCCTGGCAATCCAAATTTTTTTTTGTGTGCCGGTGTAATCTTTCGCATTCGATTAATTTTGTAAAAAAGCCTACAATGGCTATAACCCATTAACGCCGACCAGGACGCAAAATGTACCATGATTTCACGACTCTTATTTTGTATGAAATAGTTAGTTAAAAATTTTAGGAAATACCATTTCCGACGTAAAATTTATCGCTCTTTCTAAATATGAAGCTGAAATTTGTTTATAATTATTTAAAAAAAAATTATAACAATTTTTTTGCAAAAAAACACACTTTTTTATGAAAAAAAAATTTTTTAATTATTATTTTGACATGAAAAACTAAAGAATATGGTCTCTAAAGCACAAAATATCGCGTCCTCGTACTCTCAGCTATAAAAATACATCATTACTTTTTATTAAATTCAAGATGGCGGATATGAAAATATCCATTTTTCAAAAATGCAAAAGGCCGAAAAAAATTTTCGGGTAATGTTTTTTAAAAGTTATTAGATTTGATTGAAAATGGTTACCAGGAGTTTTTGGGGTCGCTGATTACGAACCTGATGTTACTTTTTTAAAATTCAAAATGGCGGATCCAATATGGCGGACATATTTTTTAAAAAGTGATTAGATTTGCTTGAAAATAGTTACTCGGGGGTTTTTAGGGTCGCTGATTACGAATTTGATATCTCTTTTTCAAAATTCAAAATAGCGGATCCAATATGACGGACAATTTTTTTTAAAAGTGATTAAATTTGGTTGAAAATGGTTACTTTGGAGTTTTTGGGGTCGCTGATTACGAATCTGATGTTACTTCTTAAAAATTCAAAATGGGGGATCCAATATGGCGGACATATTTTTTAAAAAGTAATTGGATTTGCTTAAAAATAGTTACTCGAGGGTTTTTGGGGTCGCTGATTACGAATCTGATGTTACTTTTTCAAAATTCAAAATAGCGGATCCAATATGGCGGACAATTTTTTAAAAAGTGATTGTATTTGCTTCAAAATGGTCATTCGGCGGTTTTTGGGGATGTTAATTACGAATTTGACTTCAGAACAATATTATGTTTATCCTCCACGTCCGTTAGCCGTCAACAAAATTTTAATGACGTTGCCCAGCTCTTACCACAAATAGGTCGACGTGCAAAAAAGCTACTTTTTTATTTTATTTTTAAAATTTTTTTTGTTTTTTTTTATTTAAAAATTTTTTTTAGATATTTTTTTAAATAAATAATATAAAATTTTAATTCTGCTTTCTAAATCTGAATCAACGATAATTATGACACTTATATAATTATGACATTTTTTATATAATGCTGAAAAAGAGACTAACAAAATATGTGGTTTAATTGAAAACAAGTGACGCACATATATATGCCACATTCAAATGCACAATATTCGTGTTCTTTTGCTGCACTTTGCATGATAGTGGCTATATTTTTCGAGGCAAAATCCAAAAATAGTATATTTCGTAACGAGTGCGAGCAGTTGTCAATTTTTGAATGAGCACTTTTTTTGGAACAAACTGTAGGCGAAGCGAAGCTTCGCCTACAGTTTGTTCCAAAAAAAGTGCTCGTTCAAAAATTGGCAACTGCTAGCACTAGTTACGAACGATATTTTTCATAACAAGGTGCAAAAAAGTGCCCTTTTTTGCACCGCGTTATGAAAAAAATTTTAAATAGAATTTAAAAAAGTGTCTTTTTTGCACGTCGACCTCCTTGTGGTAAGAGCAACGATAAACCTAAATTACCTAAATTCGTAATCAGCGACCCCAAAAACCCCCAAGTAACCATTTTCAAGCAAATTTAATCACTTTTAAAAAAATTGTCCGCCATATTGGATCCGCCATTTTAAATTTTTAAAAAGTGATAACAGGGGTGCTATTCTGTAACTTCACTTCACATTCACTTCACATTCACTTCACATTCACTCCCCATTAACTTCACTTTCACTCCACATTCACTTCACTTTTCACTTTCAATGTGAAGTGAATGTGCAGTGAAAGTGAAGGGAATGTGAAGTGAATGCGAAGTGAATGTGGAGTGAAAGTGAAGTGAATGTGAAGTGAAAATGAAGTTAAAGTAAAGTTAAAGTGAAGTGAAAGTGAAGTGAAAGTGAAAGTGAAATGAAAGTGAAGTGAATGTGAAGTGAAATGAATGTGAAGTGAATGTGAAGTGAATGTGAAGTGAATGTGAAGTGAAAGTGAAGTGAATGTGAAGTGAAGTTACAGAATAGCACCCCAGATTCATAATAAGCGACCCCAAAAACCCCCGAGTAACCATTTTCAAGCAAATTTAATCACTTTTTAAAAAATTGTCCGCCATATTGGATCCGCCATTTTGAATTTTAAAAAAGTAACATCAGATTCGTAACACTCGTACCGGTCTCGGGGCGCCTACGGCGCCCTCGACCTCCACTCGTGTCACAAGAATCACCGTAAACAAATAGCTGCCTTTATACCCTTGTTGCTTAATATACTATTTATAGCTGAGAGTTCGAGGACGCGATATTTTGTGCTTTGGAGACCACATTCTTTAGTTTTCCATGTCAAAATAATAATTGAAAAATTTTTTTTTTCATAAAAAAGTGTGTTTTTTTGCAATAAAATTGTTATAAATTTTCTTAAGATAATAATAAACAAATTTTAGCTTCATATTTCGAAAGAGCGATAAATTTTACATCGGAAATGTTATTTCCTAAATTTTTTAACTAATTATTTCATACAAAATAAGAGTCAGTAAATCATGGTACATTTTGCGTCCTGGTGGGCGTTAAAGGGTTAAATGGAAAAAAAGGCAAAAATGTTTATTAAACTAATGAGACAGTTATACTGGCTTATTTTAAAGATCTTTCAGAAGATTACAAATCACCAACATTGTGGTCGCATTGGTCGATGCTGAAGTGCATGCTTAATTTAAAAGAGAAAAATTGATATTGGGAAATGTTGAGAAGTTTCCTCATTTTTAAAACAAAAATCGAAAGGCTGTACTGCCAAAAAATCGAAAGTGTTTTCTCCAGATGAGATAGAAACGTTCATGACGACTGCTTCCGTCGAAGAACAATTGGACAAAAAGGTAAAACAATAAATATATAAAAGTCAGCGGAATAAAATAATATAATAATATGTTTTTATTACTTATTTTACTTTTATTACTTTTATTATTATCAAATGTACAAAATTTAATAAAATTTGTAGGTGACTATAATTTTTGCAATTTTTGGGGCCCTTCGAGGAGGTGAAATTGTACAAGTATGTGTCAACGGCGTTCAGCGGCAAGGAAATCTTTTTCACGTTAAAATTCCAAAGACTAAAACTATGAAGGCGCGTTCTTTCATAATACATGATGTTTATTGCTCATATGTGCGAAAATTCCTCGATTTACGTTCGTTGTCGGTCAATACCGATAGATTGTTTTTAAATTATCGCCAGGGAAAATGTACAGTACATGTAATCAAAATTTTTTTCTAATAATAATTTTAAATGATAAATAATTCGATTTTGAAAATGTTTAACATATTTCCTAATATTTTTAGGTCATAGGAAAAAATAAAATTTCCTTAACACCTCAAAAAATTGCGGAATTTTTAAAATTGTCAGACACAAAGAGTTACACCGGTCACGCCTTCAGAAGGACTTCTGACACGATTTTAGTGAATGCCAGTGCAAACATCGAAACGCTAAAAAGGCATAGAGGTTGGAAGAGTAACACTGTGGCCGAAGGTTATGTTGAGGAATCGATAGCGAGTAAAACACAAATTGGTAATTCGGTGTCAAAAATGGTAAACTTGCCTTCATCTTCAAAATCAGAGCCAATTGATGAGCCTTCGAGCAAACTTCCAAAAAGTGTAAACGATAATAACACAGCCACACAAAATAAAAAAAGTGTCGGGGTTGGAAGATCAGAGTACCCTATCCCCATGTATTTTGGACCGCTGAACACGAATCCGGTGTCCGTTTTGGTCCAGCACGTGTACTTTTTTTCCTAACCTCAAAAAACATGTCAAATTTTTTGTGGTATACAAATTTTTTTAAAAATTGATGAATTTTGATAAAACTTGGTAGCTAGGGGTTTTTGAGGTTGCTGATTACGAATATGAAGTTAGATTTTCAAAATTCAAAATGGCGGATCCAAAATGTCGGATGAAATTATTCAGAAATTGATGATTTTTAAAAAAATTTCATGAAAGTTGATGGTTTTTTATAAAACTAGGTACCTAGGAGTTTTTGAGGTCTCTGATTACGAATATGAAGTCGGATTTTCAAAATTTAAAATGACGGACGAATTTTTTTCAAATTGATGGATATTGATGAAACATGTTATCTAGGAATTTTTAAGGTCGCTGATTACGAATATGAAGTCAGATTTTTAAAAATCAAATTGGATGATGAGAATTTGAAAATCTGATGCATTTTTATGAATTTTGGTATCTGGTAGCTACTCGAGTTGCTGATAGCGAATCTGAAGTTGGGCTTTCAAGATTCAACTGGCAGTCGTATTTTATTATACCTTACCTGTGTCTACATCCAGGGCACCTCCATGCAGTGACAGTGGGCAACGGAGATTGTCCTCTTTGCGGCTAAGTCCCTGGATAATGGCTTTAATGCCGTCATGGCAGACACACGTAGAGAACGTATTACGATGCAGCGGCTCGGAACAGCAGTATCGGCGTCTGGTCAGGGTGAGAAAGCGGACCCCCAGTCGTCGTTATCATACAACCGCAGCTCTACTTTAGTTGGTGACTTGGCTGATATAGAGTACAATACTACAAGAAAACAACCTGAGATTGACATACAATCTCATAATTGTAGCGAAAATCGCCATTTTGAATTTTGAAAATCTGACTTCATATTCGTAATCAGAGACCTCAAAAACCCCCAGGTACCAAGTTTTATCAAAATCCATTAATTTTTCGAGAATTTCTAAAAAATCATCAATTTATAAATAATTTTATCCGACACTTTGGATCCGCCATTTTGAATTTTGAAAATCTAACTTCATATTCCTAATCATCAATTTCAAAAACCCTTTATAATAAAACAAAGTTTTATCATAATCCATCAATTTTTAAAAAAATTTGTATACCACAAAAAATTTGACATGTTTCTTGAGGTTAGGAAAAAACGTACACGTGCTGGACCAAAACATACACCGGATTCGTGTTCAGCGGTCCAAAATACATGGGGATAGGGTACTCTGATCTTCCAACCCCGACACTTTTTTTATTTTGTGTGGCTGTGTAATTCAAATGAGCAAGCCGCAGCTCCAGAGATCTCATTAAACAAGGCATTAGAAGAAAAAAGTTTTAACTTTACAAATTGCAATATAACATTAAGGACGCTGCACGGTGGGAAATATTTAAAAGTACGCATAGGCGTAGCGAGCGATTTCTCCTCAACTTCCACTCTTTTCCCCTCTTTTCGTCCCTCTTGGTGAAATTTTTTGACTTTGATAATTAATTTTAAAAAATCCAGATTGAAAATGAAAAAAAGGGCGATTTAGGGAAAAATAATATTTAATAGAGAATATTCAACAAGTTTTCTTATGACGATTAGATGTTTCTATGGGCGTGAATATCAATCCGCGTTTTCCAAAACATAGCAAACTGACAGCTCAATATGGGAAGTTAGCCTTGGCCGACTATATCAGGTTGCACCGTTTGCGTAGTACAGTAGAAATGAACGCGAGGAACAAAAATATTAACCCGGCGAGCGTAAGGTAGGGTAAAATTTACCCTGTAGAATATTCATTTCTCCATAATTCGAATTTGAAATGATGAATTTGATTGTAATTGTTAATAGCTGCTCTGGATACGGTATCAAATCAATAAAGAATAAGAAAAAAATTTTTTTTGCATTTTTTATTGTTGATTTATAATTATTGTCAACACATGTACCCTGAATATAAAACACACTACAAGTATTGTCTTTTGTATAATGAAAAAAAAAGTTGAAATCATGAATGAACTTCACTACTATTGTTTCCTAAGGATAAATAATATATTTTACTATTATTACAATTAAATTTTTATTTGTTTAAAAAAATTATTATTGTCAATTTATAACTTTTCCAAAAACAAAATAGAAAAAAGCAAATATCTATAAATTTTGCAGCTGATGTTGGTATTATTTAATGCTAAATTAATGAATTACATAAAACATAAATTAAATTTGCTATAGTTATTATTTAACATTGTTTAAACAATTAATTGTTGTTATTTATTAACTTTTTTTCTATTGCACCTAGAAAGATGCAGTTTTTTCCTAATTTTGCAATTTTGGACCTAAGATAATAACCGTTGATTCTTAGATGTCAATTCTATATGTTAACAATTGTTTAAATAATTAATTGTTGTTATTTATTAACTTTTTTTCTATTGCACCTAGAAAGATGCAGTTTTTTTCTAATTTTGCAATTTTGGACCTAAGGTAATAACCGATAAATATTGCAAAATTAGAAAAAAACTGTATCTTTCTAGATGCAATAGAAAAAAAATTAATAAATAACAATTAGATGTTTAAACAATTGTTAACATATAGAATTGACATTTAAGAATTAACGGTTATTATCTTAGGTCCAAAATTGCAAAATTAGAAAAAAACTGCACTATTTCTATGTGTAATAAAAAAAAGATAATAAATAACAACAATTAATTGTTTAAACAATTGTTAACATATCGAATTTACACTTAATAATTACCGATTATTACCTTAGGTCCAAAATTGCAAAATTAGAAAAAAACTGCATCTTTATAGGTGCAATAGAAAAAAGTTAATAAATAACAACAATTAATTGTTTAAACAATTGTTAACATATAGAATTGACATTTAAGAAGTAACGGTTATTATCTTAGGTCCAAAATTGCAAAATTAGAAAAAAACTGCATCTTTCTAAGTGCAATAGAAAAAAAGTTAATAAATAACAACTATTAATTGTTTAAACAATGTTAAATAATAACTATAGCAAATTTAGTTTAATGTTTTATTTAAGTCATTAATTTAGCATTAAATAATACCAATATCAGTTGCCAAATTTTTACAAATTTGCTTTTCTCTATTTTATTTTTGGAATTTTTAGAAATTAACAATAATAATTTGTTTAAACAAACGAAAAATTTATCGTAACATTAATAAATTAGATTACTATGCAACATAAAATAATTATAAAAAAAATTTTTTATGATTTTAAGGTTTTTTTTAATTTATAAATAGTAATACATTACAGGGTAAAAAATACCCTACCTTACGCTCGGTGTTGCAAAATTCCACCTTACGCTCGCCGGGTTAAATGTCAATTATACTCTCATTGTTTCCTATTACATTTATTATTTGTTTATTTATTTATTATTGTTATTATATCTATTATTATTTATTATTTTACTTACTTTTTAAAAATATTATTATGGAAAATTATTAAAACAATAAAGAGAAATTTTTTATGAAAAAATTATTAAACAAATAAAATTACTAAACAAAAAAAAGTAAATAATAAAAAATTATGAAATGTATAATTTTTTAAATTATATTAGTTATACAAATTTTTTTAAACAAAATTATTTCAAATACCAAGATTAATTTTTTTTATAGACAATTTGAAAATTAATACACTGGGAATAATATTGACACATTCAGAAAAAATAAATTTTAATGGATAATTTTTTTTTATTATTTATCAACTATAGTTTATTTCTAAAAAAATTATACATTTCATAATTTTTTATTATTTACTCTTTTTTGTTTAGAAATTTTATTTGTTTAATAATTTTTTCATAAAAAATTTTCCTTTTATTGTTTTAATAATTTTCCATAATAATATTTTTAAAAAGTAAGTATAATAATAAATAATAATAGATATAATAACAATAATAAATAAATAAAAAATAATAAATATAATAGTAAACCTTTTTTGGAAAAAAGTAGCATTTAGTAGCTTTTTGACAAAATAAGTAGCAAAAAGTAGGCTTGACCAAAAAAAGTGGAAAAGTGTGTCACTTCGAAGCCTGGCTTCATTATTTTTGGGCTCTTGGAAAAAACTTTACTTATATAATAGTCTCGACTCTTTGGTAAAAAATCTAAGATTATCGAAAATTATCAAAAATTAAAAAATCCGAATTTCTTAAAATTCAACATTTTTTCCTCTCTTTTATGGCATTTAGCTTCATTATTTTTGGGCTCTTGGAAAACACTTTACTTATTAAATAGTCTCGACTCTTTGGTAAAAAATCTAAAATTATCAAAAAAACAAATTTCTTAAAATTCAACATTTTTTCTTCTCTTTTATGGGATTTAGCTTCATTATTTTTTTGCTTTTGGAAAATACTTTACTTTTTTAATAGTCTCGACTCTTTGGTAAAAAATCTAAAATTATAGAAAATTATCAAAAATTCGAATTTCTTAAAATTCAACATTTTTTCTTCTCTTTTATGGGATTTAGCTTCATTATTTTTGGGCTCTTGGAAAATACTTTACTTATTTAATAGTCTCGACTCTTTGGTAAAAAATCTAAAATTATAGAAAATTATCAAAAATCCGAAAAATCGAATTTCTTAAAATTCAATATTTTTTCTTCTCTTTTATGCCATTTAGCTTTGTTATTATTTGAATTTCTATTCAAGAGAAAAAATGGAAAACAGAAAAACTTTAGAAACTTTTAAAAGTTCCAGGCCTTTTCCATTATTTCCCTGATTTCCAGAAGCCTTTTAAAAATTCCATACCATTTCCATGATTTCCAGATTCTGTAGGAACCCTCTTATTGTTTACTATTATATTTATTATTTTTTATTTATTTATTATTGTTATTATATCTATTATTATTTATTATTATACTTACTTTTTAAAAATATTATTATGGAAAATTATTAAAACAATAAAAGGAAAATTTTTTATGAAAAAATTATTAAACAAATAAAATTTCTAAACAAAAAAGAGTAAATAATAAAAAATTATGAAATGTATAATTTTTTTAGAAATAAACTATAGTTGATAAATAATAAAAAAAAATTATCCATTAAAATTTATTTTTTCTGAATGTGTCAATATTATTCCCAGTGTATTAATTTTCAAATTGTCTATAAAAAAAATTAATTTTGGTATTTGAAATAATTTTGTTTAAAAAAATTTGTATAACTAATATAATTTAAAAAATTATACATTTCATAATTTTTTATTATTTACTTTTTTTTGTTTAGTAATTTTATTTGTTTAATAATTTTTTCATAAAAAATTTCTCTTTATTGTTTTAATAATTTTCCATAATAATATTTTTAAAAAGTAAGTATAATAATAAATAATAATAGATATAATAACAATAATAAATAAATAAACAAATAATAAATATAATAGTAAACAATAAGAGTAATTGACATTTAATATTTTTGTTCCTCACGTTCATTTCTACTGTACTACGCAAACGGTGCAACCTGATATAGTCGGCCATGGCTAACCTCCCATATTGAGCTGTCAGTTTGCTATGTTTCGTAAAACGCGGATTGATATTTACGCCCATAGAAACATCTAATCGTCATAAGAAAACTTGTTTTATATTCTCTATTAAATATTATTTTTCCCTAAATCGCCCTTTTTTTCATTTTCTGTCTGAATTTTTAAAAATTAATTATCAAAGTAAAAAATTACACCAAAAGAGGGGAAGTTTTCGACTTTGATAATTAATTTTGAAAAATTCAGACAGAAAATGAAAAAAAGGGCGACTTAAGGAAAAATAATATTTAATAGAGAATATAATTCAAACTTACTTATGACGATTAGATGTTTCTAGAAGCGTAAATATGAATCCGCGTTTTACAAAACAAAGCAACAGCTCGATGTAAGCCCCCAGATAACAATCATGCGTCGCACTTTGTCGCACTTCGGGCGCAGGACATGCGAGTCACACGGTGCGTGCATAATGAGACGCATTTAGCAGTCACTCGTTCTGATTTTGTTGCACTTTAGGCACATGACGTGCGAGTCACACCGTGCTTGCTTAATGAGACACATTTTGCTGTCGCTCGTGCTAATTTTGTAGCATGCGTGAGGGCATAAACGTAATACTTTGAAATGAGGGGTTGATAGTAAAAGTGGTAATTAGGAGCAAAAGTGGGATAAGTGACTTGGGCGCAAATACGGGCTAAAATGATTTTGTAATTTATGGATAAATTAATTATAATTAATGATCAAAAAATATTTAAAATAGTAAAGAAAAACTTTAATATTTTGCAAATCATTCGTGTAATAAACTTATTGATAAATATTTTAATTGTTTTAAAACCATTTTTGCTACCAAGTCACTTATCTCCCAATGTTTTTTTAAACCACTTCATATCAGCCCCTCAAATAATTTTATATTACATTAAAGTTAATAAAATTTATGAATTTATGAAAATTACTTTAATGATAACTTATAGAAATTTTTAAAATTGAATTATTTAATAATTTACAATTTATATTTTATTAATTTATATAAAATGCATATGAACCATTCCATTATATTTCGACTAAAGTCGTTGCCGACTAATTGTAAAAAATTATAATATTTTGCAGGAATAATTTTAAAGATATTAGGATCATCGAACAAAAAGAATTTTTCAAATATCTTTTATATTTATTGTAAAATAATCATTTTATTATTATTGCCCAATTTTCGTAATTTTTCTTTTTTCTGGGCAGAAGTTATTTACATTTTAAAACAGGCCTGTTTTAAAATCGTGAAAATAAGCAAAGTGCCAGTTCTAATTGCTTATTTTTTAACATTTGTGAAGAAAAAAGGAAGAAAGTGATAAGAAAAAGTAAAAGTTATTAAAAGTTTCTTTATATTTCATAAGGTTTTATTCAATTTAATGATTTCTCTTTCTCACATTTAGCGAATGAAATTTGCAAAAATAGGTTATTTGCCAGGTGAACTTTAAAATAATTGTAATTAAGGAAGATTTCGACTATATCAGCAATTAGTGACATCTATTAGACGTCAATTGAACTCTTTGGTTTAGAGTCAGGTGTTATTCTTAAGATAATTAAAATAATTGTTAAAAAATAATAAAATAATTGTTTAAAAATTTAAAATTTAAAATAATTGTTTATTTAATATTTCCTATAATAATAATTGCTTTTATCAATTTATAATAATAAAATAATTTATTCATAATAAATTCTAATAATTTTTTTACGTTTTCATAGTAAATTATGTGTTTTCTTTAATATTTTCTAATAGACAGTTTTTACGACTTTATATACTTTAGATGCTTATTTTACAATAAATATAAAAAATATTTAAAAAATTCTTTTTGTTCGATGATCCTAATATATCTTTAAAATCACTCCTGCAAAATATTATAATTTTTTAAAATTAGTCGGCAAAGACTTTAGTCACAATATAATGGAATGACTCATATACATATATAATATTTATTATAGATTGTAATTTATAATTTAATTTAAATAATAATAAATTACTAAATGTTTTGAAATTACTACAAAAAATTTTTACTTAAAAAAATAAAACTTTACTGTAGAACGTTATTTTCATTTATTTATCTAAAGTTGATAATAAAGGCAGAAAAATATTTGACTTTATAATTTTTTAATATTCGCGGTCTCACCGATGCACATGTGCGCAGGGTGCGCAGCCAATTTTCCCAATATGGCCGAAAATGTACTTGTTGATGTCCGTCTTGAGTCACATGACGTCCAGTTTCGCTCTGAGCATGTGTTTTTATCGTTGGGTGAATGTCGTGATTGTTTGTTATTTATAAAAAGTGCGTGTGCGAATCACAGTTTTGTTTCTTTTATGTTTTATAAATATTTGTTTTTGTTTAAACTCGTTTTTAAATTGAAAAATTAAAAAATATAACGGTCATATCGAACAAGAGCATTTAAAGTTATTTTGCTTCGAATAGAAAGGCTCTTAGACGCAGTCCAAATTGTTTAATTTATTATGTTATACAGTTGACTTTTGTTGAACTTGTGTTGAAAAGTTTATATTTATTACGAATTATGATCTCAGCTGTTTATTATAGGTTATTTAGGAGGTTATGTATGTTCAAGACTAAAGAGAAAAATGTTCAATATTAATGCCATGTTTATATTATTGAAATAAAAAATTTTAATGAAATATTTTTAAATTTAACCTTAGTTTTTTGTATTTAATTTTTTACAATATATTTATCATAAATAATCCTTAAAAAACGCACGAGACTCGCATTTCACTCTCATGTATCATGCTCCTTTATGACATGCGAGCGTAATGCGTCTCATATGAGGACGCATCTGTCTGCATCAGTGAAGGCACGAGTGCGAAAAGAAACCTCATACATGCGAGAGATATGAGACGCATATCAATCTCAAATTGTTATCTGGGCCTTTGCCGACCATAACAGGTTGCACCATTTTCGTGTTAAAAGTATTTACGCTATGGTAATGTAGGGACGTAGATGATCAACAAAAATAATAAGTCATTACTTTTATTATTTAATATTATATAAATAATTATATTTATTTCTTTATTTATCTATTATTATTTATTATTATTCTTACTTTTTAGAAATATTATAATGGAAAAGTATAAAACAAAGTAATGTAAATTTTTTATGAAAATATTATTAAACATAATTTTTGTCATAAAATTGGATCTTTTTTATGAAAAAAGTCCTTTTTCTGAAACACGGAGGTACTCAGAATTTATTTCCAATTATGAAAACCATTTTTGTCTTGAGAAAACGACGTTGATGTTTGCAATTTTTTCTAACAATTTTTGAAGTAGATTATTAAATTTTCGTCTTTTTTCAATACATTGCAGCTTTTTTTTATTAAAAAAGGGCATTTTTTGACATTTATTTTTCTAAATAATTTCATATCATAATTTTTATTGATGAAAAATAGAAATACAGAAAAATTAAGATTAAATTTTGATCAGAAATTAAATAAGTAAACAAATAATTTTCCATATAGCAAAATTAAATAACAATGTTATTTTTAGAATTTTCAGTTTAAAAACAAAGATTTTTTTCAAAACAATACTTCTATAGGTAATTATGAAAATCATCGATTTCATTTGGAATTCTTTTCATGGATTTAAAAACATATTTTCTACCAAATTACGCGTGTGTTTCGAAATCCACAAATTTTTAAGAAAAATGAAAATTGAAAAAGGGTCAAAATATTTTCTGTCCGCTTTTATTTTATGACCGTTGAATTCCTTATAAAAAATTACTTTAAAACTAATTTTGTGGAATATTTAAATTAGATTTTTCATATACTTAAAAATATCAATAATAAAAATAACAATAAAAAATTTTTAAAATTATGCATTTCATAATTTTTTATTATTTACTTTTTTTTGTTTAGAAATTTTAATTGTTTAATAATTTTTTCATAAAAAATTTTCCTTTATTGTTTTAATACTTTTCCATAATAATATTTTAAAAAAGTAAGTAAAATAATAAATAATAATAGATATAATAACAATAATAAATAAATAAACAAATAATAAATGTAATAGGAAACAATGAGAGTATAATTGACATTTAATATTTTTGTTCCTCGCGTTCATTTCTACTGTACTACGCAAACGGTGCAACCTGATATAGTCGGCCATGGCTAACTTCCCATATTGAGCTGTCAGTTTGCTATGTTTTGGAAAACGCGGATTGATATTCACGCCCATAGAAACATCTAATCGTCATAAGAAAACTTGTTGAATATTCTCTATTAAATATTATTTTTCCTTAAATCGCCCTTTTTTTCATTTTCAATCTGGATTTTTTAAAATTAATTACCAAAGTCAAAAAATTTCACCAAGAGGGACGAAAAGAGGGGAAAAGAGTGGAAGTTGAGGAGAAATCGCTCGCTACGCCTATGCGTACTTTTAAATATTTCCCACCGTGCAGCGTCCTTAAGTTTCAAATGACTATATTGTTATCAGTCTTTTAAAATAATTTTTTCGCTTATCTAAGTTTATTTTATTATTTGAAATATTGATTTCTCTGTGGATTTATAAATTGTTCATTTTGAAATTACAATAATTATTAACAAGTTTCATGTTTACTTAAAAACTTTAAGTAATCTTAATTAGATTAAAATTAGTATTTATATTAATTATTTCTTTTATTCTTAAGATAATCGTTTAAATAAACAAAATGTTTAGCTCGTACTTTATAAAAGACAAATTTGTATTAACATCTTTATAAATAAGATCAGACTTTTGTCTGTACATTGCATAGAATTTGAAATTTCATGTTTAGTTTTTCTATTCGAATAGAAAGAATTCCAAAAATGACAATAAAAAAAATTATGTATGTATGTATGTATGTCTGTGTGTATGTGTATATGTATGTATGTATGTATGTATGTCTGTACGCAATATTTTGTCCGGGATAAACACAAAGACTACTTGACCGATTAAAACGAAACTTTACAGTGTCTTTGGTCTTAGTCTAACTTAAATTTATAGCCATATCCGATTGAAAAATATTAAGCTGAACGAAAGTTATAGATTTTTTCACAAAATTCAAAAAATAAAAAAAATGTAAATTTTTTATTTTTTTGTCAAATTTATGTGACACTTTCTGTAGCTACTTTTAATATAAATACAAAATAAATAATAATAAATACAAATCATATTTTTTATTTTCGACAAAATTTTTAATTAATTTTTTTGTTGAATATTGTTTAATTTTTTATTAAGTTGGTAGTGATATCGATTGAAGTTTTAAAATTTTTAATTACAATCATTACATTTATTTTATTAAAAAGTTTAGAGTCATGAATTTGATGTCGATTACAAATTTTCTAAAATCAATTAACGTGAGAGTTTGCAAACAATTTCTATATTAATATTTTCAGGTTTTAAGTTTGAAAATTTCATAGTATGTATTGTCATATTTAACGTAGAAAATAAAATATTTATGTTCAATATAAAGTGTATACAGTAAAAGTATCAATAAAACTGAAATTTGACTTCAGCGGGCACTGGGACACAGAAAGTCCTTAAGATGCCATTAGAGCAAATTGGGATTTATGAATCAAAATTTTCTTTTTTTTTAATTCTAGAAATGTTTTAGAAATGACTTTGAAAATAAATAACAAATTCCTATTTATGAATTAAAATTGTTCTTCTTGAATTTTAGAAATGTTTGGGGTATGATGTTGCTTTCCAAAATTCTATCCGGGCATTACGCAAAAATGGGTTAAATGTAAAATCCCATGTGGAAATTTTTAATATGGATATGGAAAAATTATACCATACGGTTTTAAATAGGAATCAATATGGTTTCTTTTATAAAAGTGGATCCCATGTAGTTTTTCTATGTGGGAATCAAAAACGTGTTATAATTTCTATTAATACATTTAACAGAGTGTCTATTAATCGCAAAGGTATCCCGAGAAATAGCCCGGAATTTAATTCGACTAGAAAAATCGGGAATTTTCTTATCTAATTAAAAAAAGTTTTATTATATTAATTCATTTTTAAAAAATTGCTTTTTGCTTTAATTTCTATTGATGTAATATTTTTATTTGTCAAAATTCAAGACCTACTTTCAGATTACAATATAGGTCTTATTTTAGATTTTAGCAGTCGTAACGTGGGGCCTACTTGCGATACAATTAGTTCGAATTAGACTCTACATAACTCCAAAAGCTGGTGGAAAATTAGTATTAATTGTTAATGCATTAATTGAAATACTACGAACGCATAAAGTACTACAAATTGACAAATACTGTTTTGTAAATCTGAATTAGTTGAAAATAGTATTTGATAGAAAAAGTCATTTAGATTCAAATGGTAATATTTTGCTAATGAAATAGTTAATGGTAACTAATTATTAGTTTTTCCCAGTCAAATTAAATTCCCAATTGGTAGACACCTGTTCAAATATATTAGTAGAAACTAAAACCCGTCGAAGACGGGTACGACAGCTAGTTTGTTTATAATTACTACTTTGTTATAATAAAAGTTAATTTTGAACATAATTAAAAAGAAAAAACTATTACATTTAAATTCAAGTTTAGTTCTGTGCGATTTTTCTAAAATGTTAATTTTACTTTTCAATTGTATTAAATAGTGTAAAAAAATGTTTAACATTTTGTGATATTCGTGTGATACAAAGATGTAATCGTTGATAATAATGTAACAAATGGCTATAATATTATTTCGTAAAATTCTATTGCAGTTTATTATCTAAGTATATAATATATTCAAATAAAGATTATTTGTTTACTAATTAAATGTCAGAATATTTATTAATATTTTGATATCAACCTCTATGAACGGAAGGCTTCGCCCTCCGAAGCTCTGTTCTCCTTGTGGACAAAAACAAAAGCTGTTTTAACAGTAATAGAGAGATAAATTGTTTATTATGTAGTATAACGAATGTCTTATTATTTTATGTTAATATTTGAGAATTTACTAATTTGCTAACCAACATAAAATTATTTTATTCAAGAATTTAATTTTATCTAATTTAGAATCAATAGATTACGCAAAACACACGTTACTTTTGTTGTTTTAATTTATTTACCGAACGCCAGAGATATTTTATGGAAAAATATTCATACCGATTAATTAGTTAATATTACGCTAGCTCAATCTTTTCAAGGAGAGCGCGGGGTAAGATAAATCAGCAGTTAGTTTGAATTTTGATTTAATAAACAAGAAAATTACAGGTCCAGACGGGACCTGTTTAAAATGTACAGAAATGTCGTGAAACAAAGCCAAATGAAACACATTTTATTTTGATTAATAATAATCAGGAGACAACACATTCAAATATTATGAGACTCACTGGAGATAAGCCGACATCCCCGCATCGTTCCTCGACTCATCTTCGCAGGAGAAAAACACAAGATTACATTATTAATTAGTTTTAAGGAAAAATGGACAGGTGACAGGTCTAATGCGACCTGTCACTTTTATTAACGCTAAACTGAGAATTATTAAATGGCCGACGGGGACGCCGAAGCAGACGCACATCTCGGCTTTGTGGTGAGTCTCACGCGCACTCGTTACAAAGATTTTCTGATGGTAATCGATGCGCGCCAGTCAGTAATTAGGTAATTTATCGACGGTCGGAAACAGTTCACAAAGAGTTTGTTTAGTCTTCGAGAGGAGCACTGCTCGACGACTGGTCAGCAAGATAAAAAGAAAAGATAAAAAGATAAAAAATTAAGATATTTTTGATTTTTAAACGCTCACGACCCACAAATTTATAAACCTTTATGAAAAAAATTTACATTTTAAAAAATAATTAACAATTTTGTAATTACAACAATAATAAAAAAAATTTTGTTGCAAAATTTGCAAAATTGCAAATTCCAAAATAAAAGGAAACAAAGCTACTGAAAATTGTTACTCGGGGGTTTTCGGGGTCGCTGATTACGAATTTAATGTCAGATTTTAAAAATTCAAAATGGCGGATCCAATATGGCGGACATCATATTGCCTGAAAATTGTTACTCGGGGGTTTTCGAGGCCGCTGATTACGAATTTGATGCCAGATTTTAAAAATTCAAAATGGCGGATCCAATATGGCGAACATCATTTCTAAAAACTGATGCAATTTGACTGAAAATTGTTACTCGGTGGTTTTCGGGGTCGCTGATTACGAATTTGATGCCAGATTTAAAAAATTCAAATTGGCGGATCCAATATGGCGGAAGTCATTTCTAAAAACTGATGTAATTTGCCTGCAAATTGTTACTCGGGGGTTTTCGGGGTCGCTGATTGCGAATTTGATATCAGATTTTAAAAATTCAAAATGGCGTATCCAATATGGCGGACATCTTTTATAAAAATTGATTTAATTTGCCTGAAAATTGTTACTCGGGGGTTTTCGGGGTCGCTGATTACAATTTTGATTTTAATTTTTTAAAATGTAAAATAGCGGTTTCAATTTAGTGTATAAAATGTCCAAATAAAAACGAGATCAGAATAAAATGTTCGTCTACCTTCGTGACAATGTGAAAAACAAATGCCTAACGCAAAACCGGCATCATAATGATTAATAAAATATTCATTTCTATATTCGTAATAATCAGAAAAACAAATGCCTAACGCAAAGACGAAATCAATCTAAAATGCTTGACTATATTTGTGGAAAACGGAAAACAAAAGCCTAACATGAGAAAGCGATCCGAATAAAATATGAATCTACATTTGTGACAATGCGATAAACAGATGCCTAATAATAAAACGATTTAAAAATTAAATGTTCGTTTAGATTCGTGACTATAGAAAAACAATTGCCTAACATAGACTCTAACATTGGATTAGTAAACAGCAAAACATGAAAACCCCCTACTAACAATTTTTAGGCAAATTGAATCAATTATTAGAAAAGATGTCAGCCATATTGGATCCGCCATTTTGAATTTTTAAAATCTGACATCTAATTCGTAATCAACGACTCCGAAAATCCCTGAGTAACAATTTTCAAACAAATTAAATCCGTTTTTAGAAAATATGTCCGCCATATTAGATCCGCCATTTTGAATTTTTAAAATTTGACCTTAAATTTGTATTCAGCGTCCCCGAAAACCCCCGAGTAACAATTTTCAAGCAAATTGAATCAGTTTTTAGAAAAGATGTCCGCCATATTGGATATGCCATTTTGAATTTTGAAAAAAGGACATCGGATTCGTAATTAGCGCTCCCAAAAACCCCCGAGTAACAATTTTCAGGCAAATTGAATTAATTTTTAGAAAAGATGGCCGCCATATTGGATCCGACATTTGGAATTTTAAAAATCTGGCCTCATATTCGTATTCAGCGACCCCGAAAACCTTTACATACGAGCAATGACGTGAATTGCACTGCTACAAAAAAAGGCGGGCGTTAAAGGTTTAAATAATTTTTAACCTGTTTTTTAACAGTTTGCAAAAGAAGGGTTAAAATAGTAAAAAGTCCGTGATTGTGTTATTTTTCAATGAAAATTTTATATTTTACTTTTGCCTATAACCACTTACCTATATTTTAATATGCTGTTTGAATTTTTTGATTCCGTCAGTTCTGACTGGAGATATCATGTTAACCAGATTTTCGAGGACTTTACTTACAGTCGCCAGTTCTTCGCTATTAACAACAAAAAAAATGAAAAGAAATTTTTTTTATTTAGTTTAATATATTTGTAATAAAATGTAAAAATTTTAAAATGTTCATTACGAAAAAAAATTCTTCAAAATAAGTACAAAAGACCCAGACTGCCCCCTTAATCGACTAGACAATAATCGACATTGCACATCATTATACCTCGACGTCAAACCTCCCGCTTGATATATGACGAAAGTTCGAGGGGCTTCTCACTCATAAAATAACGTAAAATTCTGGTTCAGATCTTGTCATACTCTGTATCAACAAAACTACAATTATGTTAGGTTTCGTCAGAGTCCGTTAAAGACTGTCACTGAACGCGTGTGCAAATAGGTAAAACGCTCAACTTCACATGATTTTCGCATGATTTCGTAAAAATCTGTCAAGCAATATTTAAATGAAACTAACGGAATCTTAAGTGAGAAGCCCCTCGCGAAAGTTCGCATGGGTTTGCCTGGTTTGATATTGAAATCGAATTCTGAAGAAGGTGGAAGATATCTAAGCTACATTAGAAATATAATAATTATTAAACCATTTCTATGTTTTTAACTTAATCTACTTTAAATGACAAAATGTTTCTGTAAAAATAATGCCAGTTGCATTTCAAGTAATAGTAAAAGTAGTAAATAATAATTTTCAATTAAATTATACTCAGGAATTAGTATTAAATATATATGGTAAACTCTCAATCTGATACAACAAAATTATTTCTATTTATTGTTACATATATGAGGCATTATTTCTGAACTGCCCCAAAAATAAAAAAAAAGTTCTTGGATTTCCTTTATACTTTGGAAATATGTTACCCTAGTAGGTACAAGTTACTACACCAATTTACAGGTCCAACCCCCCACCCCTATCATAAGGGTGGGGGGTTGAAACTTCAGCTTAAACTCGAACATGCGTTTTTTAAACATTTGTAGTTTCTACTTAAATTATTCGATTAAAAAAAGTAAGTAGTGTTTTGGAAAGGTTTTTTTGTGTACTTTTAAAATATTTTATTTATTTAATAAAAAAAAAATTTATGAAAAAATTTTTAAAAATAAATAGTTTTTTGCAATTTTGTGCAAGTTCGGCAGTTTTTATTTTCTTTTTAATAATCTCAAATGAAAGCTTGGGATTTCCCCTGAAAGAAGATATAAGTTTGACAATGTTAAAAACAAATGCCTAACGCAAAACCGGCATCATAATGATTAATAAAATATTCATTTCTATATTCGTAATAATCAGAAAAACAAATGCCTAACGCAAAGACAAAATCAATCTAGAATGCTTGACTATATTTGTGAAAATCGTAAAACAAAAGCCTAACATGAAAACGCGACCGAATAAAATATGAATCCACATTTGTGACAATGCTATAAACAAATGCCTAATAAGAAAACGATGTCAAAATTAAATGTTCTTTTACATTCGTGACTATAGAAAAACAATTGCCTAACATAGACTCTAACTTTGGATTAATAAACAGCGGCCCTGAAAACCCCCTACTTACAATTTTTAGGCAAATTGAATCAATTATTAGAAAAAATGTCCGCTATATTAGATCCGCCATTTTGAATTTTTAAAATCTGACATCTAATTCGTAATGAACGACTCTGAAAATCCCCGAGTAACAATTTTCAAACAAATTAAATCCGTTTTTAGAAAATATGTCCGCCATATTGGATCCGCCATTTTGAATTTTTAAAATTCGACCTCAAATTCCTTTTCAGCGTCCCCGAATACCCCCGAGTAACAATTTTCAAGCAAATTGAATCAGTTTTTAGAAAAGATGTCCGCCATATTGGATCCGCCATTTTGAATTTTTAAAATCTGACATCTAATTCGTAATCAACGACTCCGAAAACCCCCAAGTAACAATTTTCAGGCAAATTGAATTAATTTTTAGAAAAGATGGCCGCCATATTAGATCCGCCATTTTGAATTTAAAAAAACTGACCTCATATTCGTATTCAGCGACCCCGAAAACCTATATATACGAGCAATGACGTAAATTGCACTGCTTCAAAAAAGTCGGGCGTTATAGGGTTAAAGGGTAATTAAATATTTTTTTTCTACAGCGAAACTTTATGTTTGGAAAGAGTAATAAAAATGCTATTAAAAACATTTAAATAATTTTTTCTTATAATTAATAACAAATTCGGATACCTACTTAAATTGTAAATCAACATCTGTATTATTAATTATTACATTTTTGTTGGAAGGAGAAGACTTCATTTCGTATAGAATTAGTGACGGGTTAAGGTAATGACGTGTACTTGAGCATCTGGATATTTAACGCTTTATCAATCTTTTGGAGAGTTATTAATGACACTTGCTGACTCATTGTATCAGCTTCAAAAGTGATATCTTCAAAGTTTAATATCCAAAGAATCAAGTCAGTCGGCCGATGTAGAGAACATACATATAACACTTCTGTCATACTCAGTATCTAATATTCGACTCTTGGAATATAGTTAAAACCTATTGGAGTATCTCGGTTTAATTTTAAACCGAGTCATTCTATTTTAAAACAACCCTCCTCATATACAATTTCCGACAATTTTTAAATATTTATTTCTCATTATTAATGAATCCTATATTTATTAACTATTAGTGATTTAAAAGAAAAATTTCTTAAATTTACAGGAAGTAAAAATATTTTTTCACTAAAAAGATTGTAATGCACTATTCAGGGAATTTAGAGAAATTAATTACGTTTTACAATGATTTAAAAAGTTAAAATGTAAATAATAGAGCGAAATTAGATTTTTCAAATTTTCACTTTTGTTTAGGGTAATGTCACCTTGAGTGGACCGCCTAAGCTTTTTTTCTAAAAAATTCTTTATGGCAGCAAATTAATCGGAGGTTTCTATTCCAAGCTTTAGTTTAGATCCCTAGATAAGTGTTTATACCATAATAGCTTTGATTTTTTTTTATTTAAGAAAAACAATTGACTTTAAAAAAATAGCTCATTTTTAAGGAATGAAAAAAGTGTAACCTTGAGTGGACCACTCTTAAAAAATTGTAAAAGTTATACTAAATTCTTTAATGTATTTAATATTTCTGATATATTGAAACAAAATTTATTCTTATGCAGCTTCAGACCATGTTTGTGTCGCAATGTTTACAAGTGAAACTATTTTTAATAATTTTGGCACATATCACATCAAAATCACAAAAAAATTAATAAAGAACATAAAACAGTTTCAAACCAATTTATTGGCAATTTATTTCCATAAAAATGTTCAACTGACATTAAAAATATAAAAAACAGGCAGTCCACTCATGGTTATAAACTGTGGTCCACTCATGGTGACATGCAACTTTTTATGTCAGACACCAAAATTTTTTTTTGAGTCATAATTATCACCTTATTAAACAAAGACAATCAATTTCAATGTCCAAAGTAGTAGGAAAAAAATAAGTTACCTTTTAAAACTTAAATTTTACACTACTTTTACACTTCCGAATTACTTTACTCATTTTAAGAGCGACTTCTTTTTTGGTTTGTGTTCTCAAAAATGCGTTACATGAAACGATAACGTATATGATTATCGCAGAACATAAATTCTTACGGCTTCTAGGTGCGGTGCTGCTATTCGTTTTATTTATTTCACGTTTCCGCTGTCAGATAACTTAAAAACTCAGGTGGTCCACTCAAAGTGGCGGTCCACTCAATGTGACATTATCCTACCTTAAAATAATCATTTTGAATCATAGAAAAAAACAATAAATATTTTGAAAATAAGGTTTATTTAAGTGTAATATGTTGTAAATTTAACGACTACAGTAAAACATGGAAGTGCAAAATCGAGACTTTCGTCAGTTTATCGACCAAAATTATTTTTTTTAAATTATATATTAATATTTTAAAAATTGTTTTATATTGCCAATTGTTTATGAAAAAAGTCGTTTTAAAATAGAAATTCTCATATTTTAAATCTACTGAAAGATACTTTGCACATTTTAAATATTAATAAGAAACTGTTGTCAAGGTACTTGAAATATTAATTAAACAATTTAGATATTTAGAACAAATATTAATTAAAATTAAATAATAATAATCATTTATCCACAAATCCTTGGATATACAGTGCCGCTCAATAACATTTGCCCACCCTACAGCGATTAAACACCTTACAAAAAGTTTTGTATTTTGTTTATTATTAAAGTTAAAAAGCTCAAAAAGGTCTCTTTTTAAAGCTTTTTTCCTGAGCTTTGACACTATATAAAACAGAAATTAAAAAAATTAATTTGCTAATGTTTAAAAAATGTTATTGCAACATAAAATTTTTCAATTTTTTTTGGTTTTTTTAAAGCGATACCGTTTTTTAGGAAATCATCGCATGTAAATCACACTTATATCATTTTAAACCTACTTTTATCACCTTTAAAACGCATTTTTTAAAAATTTTTTACAATAATTTTTAAGAATAATATAATTATTTGTTAAAAAAATTAGCCATTTTTTTCAATTATTGATAACTCAAAAACGGTTCATTTAAAAAAAAATTTTAAGAACATAAATTGTTCATTTTTACATATAGAATCAGAAAAAAATATACAAAATTTTTTAACTTATTTAAAAAAAAAAAATTTTTTTAACCCATTAAGGGTATGTCCAAGTTGTGAAATGTAAACAAACCAAAAGGTAAACAAACCAAACACAAAAATCGCACTTTTGTAACAGCCATTTCTCATACAAAAATTAACATTTTTACACTTTCTCTACAAAAATGGAAAATAAGAGTTTCAAAGTGTCCAAAAAAAATCATTTTTGGCTATGAGCAATAAAAAGCAATTAGTATAATAACTAATTAAAATGACCAGTAAAATAGCATTTTTGACGCGTCACGAAAAATAAACTGCTTGAGTATTTCACACCACTAACGATGAAGAAGTCTCATGTCAGCGATTGGACCTTCAACATGTGGAAAGGGAAATTTTTTCCTTTCCTCCTTGAAATTACAAGAGAAAGGGTAAAAACTTCTTCATCGTCCGTGCGGTTGATATAGTCAAACACTATTTTTTCGCGATCTGAGACTCTGTTGCTCTCTGCGCAAGCGCAGAGCGTACTGACAGTACCATGTGGAAGTGCACATTTTCTTTTGAATGAAACTTAGTTGTTTTCTCATTTTTTTCAGCTATGCAAGGCGCAGTTACCAACTAGAATACGTCAGTTCACCATTTTCATAAAGAAAATGTGAATTTATATTTATGTACGAAAATGAGACGTCGTGCCAAAATGCTTTACTAGTCGCTGTTTTGAAGCATTTTTGCACGACGTCTCATTTTCGTACATAAATATAAATTCACATTTTCTTTTTAAAAATGATGAACTGACGTATTCTATTTGGTAACTACGCCTTGCATAGCTAAAAAAAATGAGAAAACCACTGAGTATCATTCAAAAGAAAATGTGCACTTCCACATGGTGCTGTCAATACATTCTTAGTACGCTCTGCGCTTGCGCAGAGAGCAACAGAGTATCAGATCGTGAAAAAATAAAGTTTTTGACTATATCAACCGCACGGACGATGAAGAAGTTTTTAACCTTTCTCTTGTAATTTCAAGGAGGAAAGGAAAAAATTTCCCTTTTCACATGTTGAAGGTCCAATCGCTGATATGAGACTTCTTCGTCGTTAGTGCGGTTGATATACTCAAGCAGTTTATTTTTCGCGACGCGTCAAAAATGCTATTTTACTGGTCATTTTAGTTAGTTATTTTACTAATTGCTTTTTATTGCTCATAGCAAAAAATGATTTTTTCGGATACTTTAAAACTCTAATTTTCCATTTTTGTAGAGAAAGTGTAAAAATATTAATTTTTGCAAGAGAAATGGCTGTTACAAAAGTGCGATTTTTGTGTTTGGTTTGTTTACCTTTTGGTTTGTTTACATTTCACACCTTGGACTTACCCTTAACTTGAAATCAAATTAGTCATAGTTTTGTGTATATAAAGAGGACAATTTTTCTAAACAAAATCATTCCTGCAGTTTAAGTTGATCAATCAACATATTTGAAAAATATCGTAAAATTCAAGTGCGCTTAAAAAATCTCGTTTAAAAAAAAAACGCTGTAGTTAAAAGTTCAATTTTAGTCTGATCGGAGTTAATCATTGTAGTGAAAAAAATTGACAGTTTCAATACAAGTAATAAAAATAAATTTGGATAAATTAAATGCATCAATTAAAGTTATGGAAACTGATAAAAGCTCTAACTATTGTAAAGATTTTGTGAAAATTATGAACAATGCTTTTAAAACATTAAGTAAAAAAACTACAAGAGAGGAATTAAATTTTTGGATAAATAATAGTGTAAAAAACATTAGATTACTGAATAAATTGTTAAGAAATGGATCTGTGTTATGTGGAGAGAAAAAAAAGATTTTGTCAACTATTGGACTATTGAAAGCAAATAGCAGAAAGTTTAAAAAAATAAGAAGAACAGGAACTGGTTTATTTAAAAAGGATGAGAGATGGATCAGGTGGGAAGAATTAGAGAATGCTTTCGAGAATCGAATTAGAACAGGTGTTGTTATTAATTTAAAACATAAAAATATAGACAGTTTTCTCAGTGATGCAAAGAAAATGATTATTTCTTGATTAAAAAATGCATTTAAAAAAGTGGGAAACATGAAAGTTAATGTTGTTCTTGCGGCAAATTATACTGTTTTAGAAGAAGGTGAGAAAATTGAAGATATTAAATATTTCAATACTAGAAATTCAAAAATTTTAGAATCAACAAACTTTGATAAATGGTTTGATCATAAAATTCGTGAAAAACTTTTTTGTTAAGATTGATGATTTTCAACAAAAAATGTCAGGTTGGTCTTTAAATGAAATTATAAGTTTAAGTGTTAATATAAATAAATATGTTCCTCTTGCGTCTGGATAATCAACTTTTATAAAAATGCCAAAATTTATAATCGATAAAAAAGCTGTTATTAATGTTATAAATAATGACAAATTCGGTTTTTTATGGTCAATAATTGCACAACGTTATCCAGCTAATAGTCACGTTGATCGTACAAGTTCATATCCCCACTTTAAAGTTACTGATTTAAAGTTTGATGATTTTAAATTCCCCATTTCTCTCAGCGATATTCCAAAATTTGAAAAATTAAACAATTTAAGTATTAATGTGTACGGAATTGATAAAAGCAGTAATAAAAACCGCTGCCAAGTTGTACATTTTTATAATTTTGGTTTTCATTTCATGAACACTTTGCTTCCTCGTAGAAATAATAATAATTGAAATATAAGAATTACTTTTTATAAGAGGGTTAAAAATCATTAAATATTGGACCAAAAAATGTGTTTTTATATATTCTATAAGATGGTAATAATAGTTTAATAATTACACATAAGTTAATAAACAAGAATGTTGAAAAAATGATATTTTCCACAATTTTTAATTTTTCAAATACCAATAATTTAATAATTTCTGCCCGAATCAGGTTAAAAAGTAGGTCAATCAAAGCGTTTTTTAATGCTCTTCAAGTTGGTAATAATTTTTTAAAGTTACTTTTACATAATTTAAAAAATGTTTTATAAAAGTCTTATTTTTCAAAATTTTAGATTTTTAAAAGTTTAATATCTCCGGTTAATATGGACGAAAAATGTTTAATTGGGGCTCAAAAGATGCGTCTGAAAAAACTCTACAAAACTAAATACAAAACAAAACTAAACTTTTACATTTTTCAACAAAATTTTCAAAAAAGTCTTATTTTCTAAAATTTTTGATTTTTTAAAGTTTAATATTTCTGGTTAATATGAACAAAAAATGTTCAATTAGGGCTCAAAAGATGCGTGCGAAAAAACTTTACAAAACTAAAGAAAAAAATTTATAAGTGTCCTAACATTTTTTTAAGTTATGTCCAAAAAACGTTTTTTTACAAAATGAAAAATGCAAAAATAAAATAGTTAAACTTCATGAATCGGGCTGAAAATACTCTCATTTTATGTTCCCCAGGGAGACCTACAATTTAAAAAAAAATTGAGGCCTTTAGCTCTTTCTCGTTCTGAGATATTGAGGCAAATGTAATGTTAGTACACATACACACACATCGGGACAAATTTTTAAAATCCGTTTTTTGGACTTCGGAGATTAAAATACGTCGAAATTTTTTTTATTTGTTTAGAACATTTATACGGGGAGTTCCTGTGCATATATAAAGTACTAAAGTATTAGGCATAATAAAAAAAATTTATAAATATGTCAAAAAATGACAATCCAAAATTTTGCTAATACAAAGCTTCCTTTATGAGGAAGCAAAAGAATGAAATAGTTTCACTTTATTTAAGTAAAAACAAATCAAATGAACGTACTTATCACTTATTAATGATTGAAAATACAGAACTTGATTTAGACGATGATAATGATAATAATTTTCAAAATAACAAAGTTTATCATTTTACATTAATCAATAATTTATCTTGTTTAGTAAAATCTGAAATAACAAAAGATCATAATCGAATTATACTTTGTGATAGATGTCTATGCCATTTTAAATATGAAAAATCATTCAATAATCATAAAATTGATTGCGATAAAATAAACATGTGTAAAGTGATTAAAGAAGAGGATAAAGAAGATAAAGATAAAGAAGATAAAGAAGAGGATAAAATTTAAAAATTACAGAAATAAAGAAAATGTTCCCTTTGTCGTGTATGCTGACACTGAAAGTCTCTTAGAACCTATAGCAAGTACACACACGTACACACACAAACACATCAACATACCAAAAACATATCCCGACAAGTTTTGCTTTCTATGTACATTAAAATTGAGCAATTTCACGCCAAGTGATCATAAGATTTTTTGATGATTTTAGCAATATTAAAAATACTTTCAGAATTTGTTCCTTTTTATACATGGAATAAAAGTGTATAAAAGATTTTTTTTAATTTTTTGAGTTACCTCTTACTCAAAATTTTGTTCCGTTTTTCAAAAAAGGCACATAACTATTTTTCTTGTTAACCAATTAAAATAATTTTTTTTGGAAAATACTCATAAGAAGTAATTTAAAAAAAAAATTTTGCCTGAAAAAAATTTCAAAAAATTTTTTAAATTCAAATTTTGAAAAATACATCTTCGACTTGAAAATTTTTTTTTGGTAAATATTGTCAATAAAGTAAAGAATACTTCCTGTAAATTTAATTATGGGACAACAATAACTTTACGAGAAAAAAATAAAGTGTCCAGAGCGGCGTGCCGGGACTTGTGCATGTATTCACTTATGGCGGCGCAAGTTTCGTTTTAAATCACTGTACAGGTCACAATTCTTTACCAAAACGCTTTTTCTTTTTTATAAATCTTCGTAATTAAATTCTCTATCGATCTCTCGAGCCTTATTTTTGAATTTTTGTTTTTAAACATTTTTTAAATAACAATATGTATTAAAAAAATCATAAAATCGTAAAATATATTTTTTTAGTTTTATTGGTTAAGAAAATTAATCAAAAAACCTATTGAAATAATGTTTAATTAATAAAAAAAAAAAAAAATTTAGTTAAAAATTGTTATACAATAAAAAGTTATTATTTTGTCATAAATTGTACTTAGGGTTAAAAATTTATATTTTTTCTGAATTGTGCAATTTTTCGTAAGTAAAGTATTCAAGTATAAAAGAAAAACTAAAAATTAATTATTTAAACATTGTTTAAACAATTTATTTTGTTAATTTTTTAATTTACTATAGTTAAAATTATAAATTCTTTGTTTTTCTTATTTGTGTAATTTTTGATAACTTAAATACTTAAGTATAATAGAAAAACTAAAAATTTATGATTTAACCCTTGTTTAAACAGTTTATAGTTTTCAACTTTTAAATAAAATACATAATTTTCTTAATCAATAAAACTAAAAAAAATATATTTTACGATTTTATAATTTTATTAATACTTATTGTTATTTAAAAAATGTTTAAAAACAAAAATTCAAAAATAAGGCTTGAGAGATCGATAGAGAATTTAATTACGAAGATTTAGAAAAAAAGAAAAAGCGTTTTGTTAAAGAATTGTGACCTGTACAGTGATTTAAAACGAAACTTGCGCCGCCATAAGTGAATACATGCACAAGTCCCGGCACGCCTAGCTGAACACTTTATTTTTTTTCTCGTAAAGTCATTGTTGTTCCTTAATTAAATTTACAGGAAGTATTCTTTACTTTATTGAAAATATTTATCAAACAAAATGTTCAAATCGGAGATATATTTTTTTCAAAATTTGAGTTCAAAAAATTTTTTGAAATTTTTTTCGGGCAAAAAAATTTTAATTTTTTTCTTTAAAGTACTTCTTATTATGAGTATTTTTAAAAAAAATTATCTCAATCGGTTAACAAGAAAAAAAGTTATGTGCCTTTTTTGAAAAACCGACCAAAATTTTGAGTAAGAGGTAACGCAAAAAATTTTGAAAATTTTGAAAAATCTCTTATACACTTTTATTCCGTGTATAAAAAGGAACAAATTCTGAAAGTATTTTTAATATTGCTAAAATCATCGAAAATTCTTATGATCACTTGGCGTGGAATTGCTCAATTTCGACGAATGTCTTTCAGAATTTAAATCATATCGAGGTCCAGATTGTGTTAATTGGTTCATGGCTGAATTAAAACAATTAGCTGAAAAAGCAAACTCTTATTTTACAAATATTATTCCAATGGAAAATTTAACTATTTTACAACAAATCCAGTTTGACACAGCAACAGTTTGTCATATTTGTGAAAAACCTTTTGAAATAGATGACATATTAAAAACCGCGATCATTGTCATTTTACGGGAAAATATCGTGGTCCGGCACATCAAGGTTGCAATGTAAATTATAAAGATTCGCATGTTGTTCCCATAATTTTTCACAACTTGTCAGGATGTGATGCACATTTCATTATTAAAGCTTTAGCAACGTCTTTTGAGGGTGAAATAAAACTGTTACCAATAAACAAAGAAAAGTACATTTCATTTTCAAAGTATGTCAAAGGCACAAAAGTAGTATTATTTATTATCCTCCTAACTTAAAAATGATGAGAAAAAAATTACTAAAAAGTATTGTAAAAATATGGACGAGTTTAATGACGCTCATATTTCAGACGAAGACTATGAAAATGCTTGTAATGTATGGAAAACGTTTAATTAAAAAACAATAGGAGAATACTCTCGTATTTACAGACTGACGTTCTACTACTTGCCGACATTTTTGAAAATTTTAGAAAAACTTGTTTTACAACTTATAACTTGGACGCGTTATATTACTTTACTACCTCAGGACTGGCATTTGACGCTATGCTCAAGTACAGACATTTTTTTTACTTCTTAAATGACTTGAAGCTAGGTCAACTGTCAGAACACACACTCTTATATACCAAATAGATTTGCGTTTCTACAAAACGACTTTTGAGGTTAGGAGTAGACGCATTTGCTTGGACCACCCCACAGTGGGATTTTTTTACAATTTACTGTTCAAAAATGTCTACAGCTTACAATTTTTAACCGATTTGAGTTTTTTTTTTAATTAAAGAGAACTAAATTCTTAAGAGATCCTCGAGGCCGATTTTTAAATTTTCAATTGTTTATAATTATTTATTTTGGTCAAAGTTAACAAATTAACACGATTTTAAAAAAAATACGTTTAATTTCGAATTCTATTACTGCAGATAACCAGAATCAATTCAAAATCATATAATATGTTCTCTAGACGAAAAATAAAAAATACAAAATTTTTTTTCATTTGTTATAAACAATATTAGTTAACAAATAGTTAACTTTGGTTCCTCTCAAACAAAAAATTTTTTTTTTACATTTATATTTTAATTTAGTCTTATTTTAAGAATATATATCTCTTTTTTTAATAAAAAAAATTATTTCAATTGTTATAAACAATATTAGTTAACAAATAGTTAACTTTGGTTCCTCTCAACAAAAAAAAAAAATTTTTTTTTCACATTTATATTTTAATTTAGGCATATTTTAAGAATATATGTCCTTTTTTTAAAAACAAATTGTTTCAATTGTTATAAACAATATTAGTTAACAAATTGTTAACTTCGGTTTTTCTCAACCAAAAAATTTTCTTTTTCACATTTATATTTTAATTTAGTCTTATTTTAAGAATATATGTCCCTTTTTTAATAAACAAATTATTTTAATTGTTATAAACAATATTAGTTAACAAATAATTAACTTTGGTTCCTCTCAACCAAAAAAAAAATTTTCCGCCATGTCCTTGTTCATGACTCTGGGTTCGGCTGAGAGCGGAATTATAAAAATTTGCTTCTGCAAAATATTAATTTTTTCAAAAAATTGTTGTTTATAACAATTGAAATAATTTGTTTATCAAAAAAGGACATATATTCTTAAAATGAGCCTAAATTAAAAAATATGAATGTGAAAAAAAAATTTGTTTGGTTGAAAGGATCAAAAGTTAACTATTTGTTAACTAATATTGTTTATAACAATTAAAATAATTTGTTTATTAAAAAAGGGACATATATTCTTAAAATAAGACTAAATTAAAATATAAATGTGAAAAAGAAAATTTTTTGGTTGAGAAAAACCGAAGTTAACAATTTGTTAACTAATATTGTTTATAACAATTGAAATAATTTGCTTTTTAAAAAAAGGACATATATTCTTAAAATATGCCTAAATTAAAATATAAATGTGAAAAAAAAAATTTTTTTTGTTGAGAGGAACCAAAGTTAACTATTTGTTAACTAATATTGTTTATAACAATTGAAATAATTTTTTTTATTAAAAAAAGAAATATATATTCTTAAAATAAGACTAAATTTAAATATAAATGTAAAAAAAAATTTTTTGTTTCAGAGGAACCAAAGTTAACTATTTGTTAACTAATATTGTTTATAACAAATGAAAAAAAATTTTGTATTTGTTATTTTTCGTCTAGAGAACATATTACATGATTTTGAATTGATTCTGGTCATCTGCAGTAATAGAATTCGAAATTAAACGTATTTTTTTTTAAAATCGTGTTAATTTGTTAACTTTGACTAAAATAAATAATTATAAACAATTGAAAATTTAAAAATCGGCCTCGAGGGATCTCTTAAGAATTTAGTTCTTTTTAATTAAAAAAAAAAACTCAAATCGGTTAAAAATTGTAAGCTGTAGACATTTTTGAACAGTAAATTGTAAAAAAATCCCACTGTGCACCCGTCTATGGGTTTTCTCGTCAGAGAAGAGGGAAACTGTAGAAAACCACTCCTGAGTACAACCGGTTTATCGACAGCCGAGTTCTAACGGTGTGTACTGGACAATAATCGACAGTGCACATCATTATACCTCGACGTCAAACCTCCCGCTCAGATTATCTCACGTGCCGGAAAAATCCCAGGCTAATGGGCGCGAACCAAGTACCCTTGGTCCGCCCACCGAGCCAGGCATCTATCCGACCGAGCCTTTTATTGAAAAGGGAATAAGAGGTAGAGTTTCACAATGCTCAAACAGATACGCTAAAGCTAATAATAGATTTATGGAAAAAGATTTTAATCCCTTAATACCAGAATCTTATATAATGTATTTCGATATAAATAATCAGTATGGTGCTTCTATGAGCGAGAGCTTGCCATATACAGATTTTGAATGGTTTGAAAATTATAGTAACGACTTTTTCTTAAATATTCCAGATGATTCTCCAGAAGGATACATTCTTGAAGTAGATTTAGATTATCCAACTCAACTTCATGATTCGCATAAAGACTTTCCCTTATGTCCTGAACATTTCATACCTCCTCTCCCAAATGTACAATTCCTAAATTAATTCCAAATTTATTACCAAAGAAGAACTATACAATCCACTATAGATATTTGAAGCTATATTTATCTTTGGGAATGAAATCAACTTAAATACATAGAGTTTTAAAATTTAAGAAAAAGCAGTGGTTAAAACCCTACATTGATTTAAATACCGAGCTTAGAAAAAAATCGAATAATGAATTTAAGAAAAATTTTTACAAACTAATGAATAATTCTGTATTTGGCAAAACAATCGAAAATGTTGCTCAACCAAACTTTCATAGTTGCACCATATTCGATAAAGATATGGTCATTATTGAGATAAATAAAACAAAGGTATACTTTAACAAACCAATTTACATAGGATTCACTATTTTAGACATATCAAAAATAATAACATATGACTTTCATTACAATTACATTAAAGAGACTTTCAGTGATTCTGCAAAATTACTCTACACAGATACTGACAGTCTTGTTTATCATATCACAGTACCAAATTTTTATGATTATATTAAAAGAGATTTACATAAATTCGATACATCCGATTATCCTGAAAACAACATTTATAATATACCACTTGCAAATAAAAAAATCCTGGGTCTTATGAAAGACAAAAATAACGGTAAAACTGTAGATGAATTTATAGGTTTAAGATTAGAACTATATGCATTCAAGTTATGGGGTGATGAGGAAGATAAAAAGAAAGCAAAAGGGGTAAAATATTCAACTTAAAAAAATAGGATTCGATAGTGTTAAGCATACTCTCAATGAAAATGAAAACCTGATCTGATCTCAGCACTTTATTCGCAGCAGAGAACATGAAGTATTTACTGTCAAACAAAATAAAATTGCTCTAAGTTGACAGGATGATAAAAGAATTTTGATACCAGGGAAAACTGACACCCTTTCTTGGGGTTACCAACAGCATGATCCAAGGGAAATAGATGAAATTGATGTATAAAATGTAAATATTTATTTGAAATGTTAGTTTGTATTAGTTCTCTACTATTCGCTTTATACAATTTTTACAATAAATTATACTTAAAAAATATTGTAATTTATTATAATAAATAAATGTATTCAAAATAAATGTCGTTTCTTATCCCTGAAAACAATAAGGTTAGGTTAGAAATAATAATTACAATCCAATTGATATTTTATAATTTTATTGAGGAAAAAAATAGAATACATTTTCAACTAAAATACTCAAATATTACAGTTTTTGAAAAACCAAGTTTTACATTGCTTAATAGTATTAACAGTATTAAAACTAATGCAATAGGACTGGATCATATTACAATTAAAATGATTAAATTAGCTGTTCCAATTATTTTCCCTGTCCTTTTACATATATCTCTCCAGACGGGAATTTTTCCTGAAAGGGGCCATCCATAAACCACGTAGCCTCTTGAGGGGGAGGGGGGGTCAAGCAATTGACTACGACAAGAGGAAAAAATGGCGTACTACATGGGGGGAGGGGGGGTCAAAATTCCCCAAAAATGGGGCTACGTGGTTTATGGACGGTCCCAAATATGGAAAATGAGTAATATTTGTCCTGCCCCTAAGATACATAATCCAAAGGGACCTACCGATTACAGACCGATCTCTATTGTATGTTCTATATCTAAACCTTTTGAGAAAATCGAGTGCAAGCAAATGACTGATTTCTTTACAAATAATGATTTACTAGAACCTCTACAATCTGGTTTTCGTACAAAACACAGCACATGTACAGCATTGCTGTAGTTCACATCAGACATTAAACTTGCCATGGATTCAAAATTCATTACTATAGTTGTATTTTTTGATTTTTCTAAAGCGTTCCCATCAGTAGATCATAACTTGTTATTACGCAAACTAAATTCATTTAAATTATCGAAATCGGTCTGTAATTGGTTTCGGTCTTACCTTAGTCCTAGATTTCAGAGAGTTTATAATAGAAATGGTGATTTTTCAGAATGGGATAAACTTAAATGTGGTGTTCCCCAGGGCGCGTCACTTTCATCGTTGATTTTTAACTTATTTATAGTAGATCTTGGGAATCAGCTACATTACTGTAAATACCATAAATATGCAGACGATTTTAAGTTTTATCTTTCAGGTCCACTGTCATCGCTTACGGATTTAATTTTTTAATTTTTTTAATTTTTTTTATTGTTTATACTCCTGCCCTATTGGCCTTACGCACTTCGACAAGAGTCCCCGAGAAATACTTTTTGGATTAAGCATAACCATACTACTTAGAAATTTTCTATATATTAACCTAATTTGCGTCTACAGCCGACTTTATTAGGAGTACTCGCATTCCGCCTGGACCACCCGTCAATGGGTTTTCTCGCCAGAGAAGAGGGAAACTGTAGAAAACCTCTCTGAGTACAACCGGTTTATCGACAGTCGAGTTCTAATGGTGTGTACCGGACAATAATCGACGGTGCACATCATTATACTTCGACGTCAAACCTCCCGCTTAGATTATCTCACGTGCCAGAAAAATACCAAGCCAAGTGGGCGCGATCCAAGGATACTTATACCAGGCTCCGAGAAAGAAAATCAGTTTTAAGGATACCTAATCACCGTACATGTAAAATGCAAAGTTCTTTTATGATTAGAGGTGCGAGGTTATGGAATGAACTTCCACCTTCGATTAGAGATGTATCACAACAATTTTCTTTTAAGAAACTATTTTTTGAATTACTATTTAAATGTAACAATAACTTATTTGAAATAACTTATTGGTAAATTAATTAATATATCTATATTTTTTTTCTTTCCTTTTTTTTCTTTTTGTAATTTTGTTATTCTTTAAATATAGTTTATATAGGATTATATTTACATTATATCCAGTCGCAGTTAATAACTTGAACCAAAGTAACACTATGTATATGTAAGCTAAAAGCATATTATATAATAAGATTAATTTATTTTTATTTTTAATACTCAGTATTCTAATATTACTATTATATATATTTTTTCTTTTCTCCTTTTTATGATACAATATATAATTTAAATCTGTATATTATGTACTGTTCCTTGGAGGGCTAATTAGCCCTAGGAACTTTTAAAAATTAAATAAATAAATAAGAGCACAAGTAAAAGTTTTTTTGTTGATTAAATGTTTTGAACAAGTTCCAATACATGTTTCAATGTTTAACTTTTTTAATGAAGGACAATTTAAATCATTCATATCGATAATTTCAATACAATATTTTTCATCGATTAAGCTTTTCAACCATTTTTTCTTCTCTAAACCTTTAACATAAATTGTCTTTGCTTCTTTAAACACATTTTCTAAAATTTCTTTTAAATAAACGTACGGTACATCACCAGCATTCCAACGAATACCATGGAAATTATTTTCTAACTAACGATTGATACATTTATATTTGTTTGTGACGCAATTCCATGGACAAGGAGGCTGGAAAACCATATTTATTGGTATTGAATCATTATTTACAGAAACTATAGCTAATTCTTTTAAAACGAATTTATTAATTGGCAATTTGAATCCTTGCACATCTATCAAGTACTGCATTTTTAAATCAACTAATCTCATTACGCGTAAAGAGTTAAATATATATAAGCTTAAAGTTAAACAATTTTTTTAACAATTCCACTGATTGGTTTATATTCAACGATGCGGTCATGCAAAACTAAACAATAAGCTGAAGTATTAGCGGGAAAATTTTCTTTTGATTTAAATTCTAGGCGGATATCAACTGGTCCACTTTTTAAAGACTCATTTTGTTTTGAACAATCCGATACAACTAAAGGAGCATATTGTAAAAATTCTTTTTTTGATAAAATTGGTTGAGACTTTTTACTATAATAAGAAGCTTGGAAATTTGTAAACATTTTATATAAAGTAGAGTACTGGTTTCTACCAATACTCAGATTCATGTTTCCATAAGGATAACATTGTGAATTTAAAAATAATTTTACATCAGATAAATCACAATGATAAAAAAACCTAGAGTTTTGAACTGTATTATTTTTTCTGTTTCTCTGAAACCCTAATACAATAAATCTAGGTTTTTCTAATTGACTTGATGTTTTTACACTCCAAATATGCTTAGGAGTAATTGGTGATAATGGATATTCATACAATTCCCAAGTATGTTAAGGTTAATTCATTCGTAAATTCTAACCAACCAACATTTTCAAGAAATTTATTTTGACTAGCATCCAGAGAAATATAATTTTTTATTAAACTTGTAAGACCTACATTTTTATTTTTATCAATTTCTATACCATTAACTTCATACTTTGCTTCTTCAAATAAATGACATATACCATTAGAAATTAAATTTGTACGCTCTAGAGCTGTTCCATCAGGATTCACAAGTTTTCCAGTTATGCGAAACGAGCTTTTGCTTGGAAATAAGCAATGATCCTGATTCTGTACCGTAATGCGGATTTCATCACTTTTGTTGTAGGTTGATGTGGTGTATGGTTGTTGCGTATGAACTTCATAATGAGCAATAGATTCATCAAAAATTACTGGTAAATCAATATTTAAAATTTCCCCTTCCATATTCTTGAGCTTTTAATTTACAAGGAGAAAATCCTAACAAACTACCTATAAAATCATTGGGATTAAACTTAATTTCTTTATCACAATAAACTGTACATTTCAATGTATTATTATTTGGTTTGATTCTAAAATTAATTTCTTTATTTTTTTAAAATTAAATGCAAAACTTGATGAATATCACTAACTTTATAACTTCCTGTGGGTATAATAATTTCTTCATTTCCTACGTAAAATTTACTTTTTCCAACATCTATATAAAGAATAGAATTAAAATTCCTTTATTTTTTAAAATTAAATGCAAAACTTGATGAATATCACTAAATTTATAACTTTCTGTTGGTATAATAATTTCTTCATTTCCTACGTAAAATTTATTCTTTTTAACATCTATATTATAGGAATAGAATTAAAAGTTAAAAATTCAACAAGACCAAGAGCATAATTTTTAAAATTAGACAACTCTGTTGGTGAAAAAAATTGAGATTCTAAGATGGAAGAATTTCCAGACAACGTTAAAATAAGTGAATCGTCCATGATGAGGTCAAATTAATAACTGACATTTAAACTAAAAATATCATTTATTTATATGCAAAGTATACAAATCAGGAATATTCAATTGTTTACATAAAAATTTAAGACACAAATGTCCGCATACATATGTATTATAGTTTTGATATCGTTTATAATTATATTTTATGCTACTAACACCAAAATATTTAACAAGATCCGAAGGTGGTCGAAGATTACCGATATCAAAATATACGATTTTATCTTTATTCTTTTTATAGGCACACCAATGTGTACCAGGACCATTTTTATCATCTAGATTGAAAATTTGCAAATTCATTTTATTTAGAACCACGCATAGATAGTTCATTTCGCATAAAAACTCCTCTAAAATATGGAATTTTTAAACTTTTTGCAAATTTTAGTAAGTCTAAGTCTGTTAGCGCACGGTGAGGTTGCTTTACTTCAAGTTTTTTGACTTGCAACCTTGTCCTGATTTGTAGGGTTTTAGATGAAGGCCTAGTCCTGCTTTATATGGTTTTAGAAAGAGGCCTTTTCTTAAGGCAATAGATTCCATTGTTTCATTATGTCGTTTACTTTTCTCAAGTTGACGTTTAGCAGAATTTGCATCATTTGCATCATTTGCAGCTTTAGCTATGCCAGCTTCTCCTCCTGCTAGGGCCCCTGTTGCACTTAAACCCGCAAACAAAGGAATAAGAAAAGGTAAAATTCCTCCCACTTTAAAAGGTATCGGTAAAATTCGAGGTTTATTAATTTTTCGCCTGCCACCAGCAATTTTAACTGCTAATCGTGCACCTTCAAGTGCTGATTTAATAGTAGACTGTGCATTTGTATCTAATTTCATAGATTTTTTAGCTGCGGTTACAATCTTCCTCAACGTTGATTTTTTATTTTCTCTCTTTTTCTTCATATTTTCTTTTGACTTGATTCCCATACCAAATTTTGATTTGACCTTCATTGCATTTGTTATTGCGTAAGCTGCAGCTCTTTCACTATAATTTGCGTCAGGAGCAAACACACGTTGCCAAGCTTTATCAGCAAGTACTCTATCAGCTGCGTTTCTCGCTTCTACACTTTTCCTATTTTTTGAATAAGAAATATCGTGCTGTTTACAAGCAGCGTCGAGAGACCACAGTATTGATAGCCAGGTATATGAAGTTCGAAAGGTAATTTATTAATAATTTTATTCAAAATACCTCTACCTCGTCTTACTCTTTTCGAAGTTTTCTTTAAACTAATTTGTTTTTTATTTACACCCATATTTATATTATTTTCGGTAAGAAAACTTTTTCAAGACTAAAGTGGAAATCTATATAACCAATGTATTTATAGTTTTTTGTCATGTGACTACAAACAGTCGACCTTTAATGATCTAACAAAAAAATTATGACAGTAATAGTCAATTATCACAGTAATAGTCAATTATCCCAGTTGCCTTCAAGAGTAGGGCCTAACGTAGACCTTGCCTAAAGCATGAAAGAGTTAACTATTGACACAAAATCTCAAACATCTCCTAAGAAACTAGACCTAGCAATCAGATGCTGTAAAGTAGCATGGACCTCATTATTGGACTTGCATGCAAACGTTACAAGCGTCTACAGTGAACTGACATTGAAACTATTAAAAACCTTGCGTTTATAGTTTTAACCTCAGTTATCGTAAGAATGGAGTTTGAAGCACAATCGATTAAATTGCAAGTCTACAATTTTGACACTCTTGTTCAAGATTGTAATAAAAAAAAAGAAAATCGTCATGGTAATTCATTGCCAAATAGTGTGCGAGCAATATTTTGTGGACCGTCAAATTGTGGAAAGACAAATGCTTTACTTGATCTTTTAATACATCCCAATGGATTACAATTTGAAAATGTTTATGTATACTCAAAATCGTTATATCAACAAAAATACAAATTTTTAGAAAACATATTGCAACCAGTAGAAGGTGTTGGCTACTTTCCATTTAATGAACATGTGAATGTTGTAGAACCAATCAATGCGTTACCAAACTCAATATTTTTATTTGATGACGTAGCATGTGAAAAACAAGATAATAATTAAGATTTTTTTGCTATGGGAAGACACAAAGCTGAGGATTGTTTTTATTTATGTCAAACATATGCGCACATTCCAAAATCTTCCAAAATCTTAGACATATTTATGATGATCATGTAAATACTGATATGACATTTATGGAATTTAAAAAACTTTGCAACTCTTGTTGGCAAAATAAGCATGATTTTATTGTGATTGATAAAAATCGTGATATTAATGAAGGTAGATATAGAAAACGTTTTGATTGTTTTATAAAATTAGAGAAATTATATTCTTTATAAACAGTTTCATTCATGACATTGGTCATTCAACCTGTCTTTTACACACTTGAAACATTTGCGAAAACAAAAAGATATTCTTGGTCAAATTGCAAAAGCCAGTGATGCTATTCGACGAAAGCATAGACTGATAAAATTGGGCAAGGAAGAAATTGAACAGACTTTAAATAATACCTTTAAACCTATAGTGACACCAATTCAGAAATTAGTTGACGACATTGTAATTGTCAAACAAATTCGACCAGTAAAAATTGAAAGAGAGGGAGACCTTCCTTTAGAGTTTGAAGAAGATCAAGAAGTTAAGAGAGAGAATTATTTATTTTTAAGAAATGACTTATCATTTGCAACAGCTGCTGATGATGACGATAGCGGTGATGATCATGATGATGATAATGGAGATAGAGATAAATCAGAGAAAGATGGTGCTATTTTGTATCTTCAAATGTTGGATGAAAAGGGAAAAGATTTAGATCCTTCATATGGAGTTCGTAAATTATCTAAAATGCAATTAATGATTGGTAATTCAGGAATGAATTTTGAACAAAATAATATTAGTGTAGATAATAAAACATATCCTCCAACGAAAGGTTTACTTGAGCTTTTATTCAAAAAAGTTCCAGAAGAAGCTGTTTTAAGTGTAGTTGATCGGGAAAATTATAAAAATATTGAAATATCAACTAATGCTCATAAAAAATATTACAAAGCAGATGGCGCTGTTAGAGATAAAAAGAGTTTAAAATATCTAAACTATATAGCAGTACATTCTGGTAAAGGTTTAATTCCAGAATATATGACTCAACAAGAAGATGCAAAAATTGATTATGTTTATTGGGATGATCCTAGTGAATTGGTTGATCGTTTAAGATTGCTCTTGGCATCTCAAGCAGCTGGAAATCCCAGTCATAATAATGAGATTATATCAATTATTGAAGAGTTGAGAGAAGCCGGAATTGTTTATTAATTAACAGTTGTAGAAATTTTTATCATTTTCATGATGAGTATCGACATATTCAGACGTCAGTTTAAAAGCACAGAAACTTCAAATCGAGGTCCACCAGGACTTGGTTTAAGGTTGACTAATGAAGGAGATTTTAATATTGAAAATAAAAAACTTTGTAACGTAGCTAATGCTGAGAGCAATGATGATGCAGTAAACTTGAATACTGTAAACAAAGTTATTGAATCTAAAACGAACGCCATCAATGATGTAATCGGTTCTGTGAGAAATGATGCAAATGACAATGTTGTAAAGATTTTAGATTTAGAAGATTTGATAAAAAAATATTTTGAAAATTTAAGAATCAGTATTGAAAGAAATATATAGATGATGTCTACCAACAAAGACATTATTTTACAATTAGACAGCAGACTGCATACACTTGAACGTAATTAGCAATGGAGAATCAAAAACTACAGTTGGTGAAAGAGTTACATAAACCAGCGAGAAAAATTATAAGCGAAGAAATGTTGACATTCGAGGTTTTGACGAGACTTGGCAAGCTGATCTTGTTAAAATGCAACCTTATGCGAGAGAAAATAAAGGTTACAAGTACCTGTTAACCGTCATTGATACATTTTCAAAGTTTGCCTGGGCTGTTCCAGTAGTCCAAAAAAGGTGAAGATGTGACTGCGGCAATGAAATCTATTTTAATTAAAAAACGCATACCGAAAAATTTGCAAGTAGATAAAGGAAAAGAATTGTATAATTCACATTTTGAAAATCTTATTAAAAATTATAACAATAATTTGTATTCTACTCATAGTAATTTAAAAGCGTCAATTTGTGAACGATTTAATCGTACTTTGAAGAATAAAATGTGGATGCAATTTAGTTTACGCGGTAATTACAAATGGATAGATATATATTAAGTGATTTAGTAAATGCGTATAATAATAGTAAACATCGAACAATAAAAATGAAACCAATAGATGTAAATGCTGAAAATGAAAATAATTCGTTGTTAAATGTATTTAAAAATTTTTTAGTAAACAGGCAATATAATAAGAAATTTAAAGTTGGAGATAGAGTACGTATAAGTAAAGTTAAACATGTTTAATATATTGGATATATATCCAATAACATATATCTTGAAGGATTATCAGGAAAATCCAATAAGTGAATGTTTTTACGAGCAACAACTTTCTAAAGTTAAATATCCAGATGTATATTTAGTTGAAAAAGTATTAAAAAAACAAGGATCTAATGTATTTGTAAAATGTTTGGGTTTTGATAATTCATTTAACAGTTGGATAAACGAATCTGCATTGTAATGTATTTGAGAAAGGTTAAAATAAAAATAAATTGAATTGTATGCATTTTTGTATTTATTTATCCTCTCTTTACAATAATTTATTATTTATACATTGAATATTTAACAGTAGATGAATAGCTTCATTTGGTAATTGTTTGCAGTGAAATGTGACAAGTTATCGGTTGGCCCAATCTACACTGGACACATACAAACCTACTACTCCACAAATTAACTTATCATTTTCATATACTCCTACATCACAGGAGCAACTTCCTAAGCCGTCCCCCGACCGTAACAACAAAACCGACGGGAAAGAGAACCAGCCGCCTCCGACGGAAGGCAAACTTTTTCCACCACGTCCCGACGCTTACTTCGAGAATCTGGACGACACGGATGTGCTTCTGGCCGCATTCGACGCCATCTACGAAGCCCCCTTACCCCTTGCACGACAGCTCTATTGAAGACTACTTGGAATTACACCCGGGAGAAATTTTGGCTGAAGAATTGGCCGTTCCACCGACACCATCGCCGCCGAGAGAACGAGACGCCGTCCCTACTGTCACAGTCCCTGTACCTGGTCGACTTATTTCTGTGTGGAAAGGCCCAAAGCCTTCCCTTCCCATGAGCAATGCTGCTGGTAAAAGCGACCCCCGGTTGAGGCGTGCATCTTCACCAAATAAAATAAAATAAACCAAAAATAAACAAATAACAATAAAAAAAACCAAAAATAAATAATAAAAACAAAAAACAACTCCACACTGTCGACGATACTTGGGCTGGTACAATGCCAAGGTAGACGCGTGTGCACTCTCAAGGTGAGTCTACATTGAGAGAAGGTGCGCATTTATGTTCATAGCTATAGGTATACTAAAGCATGCTGTGGTATACCTATAGCTATGTACATTTTCTCTCATTCTAGACTCAGCTTCACCGACGTTCCGAACTTTCGTCCACATAAGAGTAAGGAGAGAAACGAAATATACCCTCGACTACCTGGGAATAAGAGAGAAAGACTATATCTCTCTCTTTCTCTATTCGCACTTTTCACGTTTCGCACCCTTTGATCGCGTCATCCGCACCGTGACCGGTATCAAATCTCAATTCGCTTAATTGATATTTTTAAACTTTAAAACAAAACAATCTATATTATAATCATCACGATTCTTTTGTAACGAATTTTCACGAATTAAAATAAATTATATTTATTTTTCTTCAAAATTAATTTTTATTTCATGATGCTTTTCCAGTAAATAAAATTCACTTTAATTTTTTTAATAATTGAATTTTCGTTGTTTCATCTTCACCTTTTGTTATGTTTATTTAGAAAAATGTACATTGTTTTTATCATAACTTTTTAACTTAAACGTTATGTGAAATAATTCAACGATCTATAAACAAATCTTTACTTTCCGCGCGTGTTTGTGTAGATAATGTGAGTGATTTAGAATTTTTTTCAATTCTTTATCTCGATGTTTAAAACTTAGAATTTTGATTTATTCATGAGCATTTGTATAGTTGCAGATTTTGACTGGAAAATTTTAATTTTGTTTTGTCTTTTATGTTGAATAATATAATGTTATTTTAATACTCTGATATAAGATTAATTTTTAATTTTATTTTATTGATTTTATTTTGGTGTTACATTGTGACATATAAGTTTAATTATATGTTTTGAGAAATATTTGTATAAAGGAATTTCATTTAATTAAAATTTCTTTTGGTTGTGGTCATCGGGATGTTTATAACTATTTTTCTCTTCTTTTCCCTGTTTTTCAATCGACATGAAGAAAATTGAAGAATGGATTCAAGATTTCACTTAACATCTTAAGACTGCACAAGCAAATAATGCTGCGCTGTGATGGCGAAGGCAAATCAAGGGGATGAATTTGACAATGAGGTGCTCACATTGATAGATACCATTATTGTATTAATATTCCCAAATTTTACCAAAATAATCCCTTTATATGGTTTAATATTATCGAAGCATTACTTCGAAGTAAAAGAAATCTTGCGCTGACATCGTTATTGCAGAATTAGACGCTGATATCGCGTTATCTATCTCAGATTTGTTATCAAAAAAAAGCTCAGGAAAACCATCACACATTTTGTCTCGAATTCGTAATTTAAGCGGAGGTAAATGTTCGGGCGATATTCTAAAAACCATTTTTCTCGATCAACTTTCTTCGCAACATCGCGAAATATTGGCTTCTTTACCATTTGATACCTTAGACAAGTTAGTAATTACAGCGGATTGGATAAATAAAGATGAGAAATCGGCAAACTAAAGAAGCCGATTCAAATTAAAACGTCTCTATATCAGGGATCGCGAGTAAGGTCTATTACCTGCTTAACATTTTCGATTTTTGCGTCGCAGCGATACATTACCCAATTATTAGGGCTGATTTGCAGGAACATTATAGTGTTATCCGGTCCCCCACTTACATGACTTTTCGTCAGGGCTCCACGGTATGACGATCTTTACGAAACTTGATATTTTTCAAGCTTACAAGCAGATTCCCGTAAACCCTAATGATATTAAAAAACGGTCGACATAACCCCTTTCGGTTATGTTCTACTCATAGCCTTTTCATCTTTGGCTGAGCATGAGTTGCATCTTAGCAAGGTCTTCGGAAATTTAAAAAAAATATCGTTTGCGATTGAATCTTAATAAATGTCTCTTTGTCAAAAATGAGCTCTGGTTTTAAGGCTATCTTGTTAACAGCCCTACCCCTGCAAAAGTTAAAACAATTATTGAATTCCTGATGCCCAAAACTATCGTCGAATTGCGCCGATCTTTGGGACTCGATAATTTTCATCACCGTAATATCAAACATGCCGCTCAAATCCAGGATCCACGTAATCACTTTTTTCGTGATTCACGTAAAAATGATAAGTGAATTTTACCTTAGAATTCCGTTTCTAAAGCAGCTTTTGAACGAATCAAGCGTAAAATAGCCAATGCTGCATTGCTTTTTTATCTTTCTTTTAACGCCAAAACATGCACTTTTGTAACAGCCTACAAAAATTAATATTTTTACACATTCTTTACAAAAATGAAAAATTAGAGTGTCAAAGTTTCCAATGAAATCATTTTTTACTAGAAGCAATAAAAAGTTATTAGTAAAATAACTGATTAAAATGACCTGTAAAATAGCATTTTTGACGCGTCGCGAAAATAAAACTGTTTAACTATATCAACCGCACGGATGATGAAGAAGTCTCATGTCAGCAATTGGACGTTCAACATGTGGAAAGGGAAATTTTTCCCTTTCCTCCTTGAAATTACAAGGGAAAGTGTAAAAACTTCTTCATCGTCCGTGCGGTTGATATAGTCAAACACTTTAATTTTCGCGACCTGAGAATTGCGCATGCGCAGAAAGCAACAGCTCTCTGCGCATGCGCAAACCATACTAAGAATGCATTGACAGCACCATATGGAAGTGCACATTTTGTTTTAGATTAAAACTTGGTTGTTTTCTCATGTTTTGAGTTATGCAAGGCGTAGTTACCAAATTCAATACGACAGTTCACCATTTTCATAAAGAAAATGTGAATTTATATTTATGTACGAAAATGAGACTTTGTGCAAAAATGCCCCATTATTCGCTATTTTGAAGCATTTTTGCACGAGGTCTCATTTTCGTACACTCAAATGCTTTAATGCTGTCCTTCCGGTTTCACAATCTTTTGTAAAGTCGTATGATTTCTATTAAAATGTTTTCAGTTCATGACATATGAATGAACATTCGTATGTCACGAACTAAGAATATTTGATAGAAGTGACACGACTTTTCAAAATTCCAACAAACCGGAAGGACAGCATTAAAGCATTTTAGTGTACATAAATATAAATTCATTTTCTTTATAAAAATGGTGAACTGACGTATTGAATTTGGTAACTACGCTTTGCTTAACTCAAAACATGAGAAAACAACCAAGTTTTAATTTAAAACAAAATGTGCACTTTTGCATGGTGCTGTCAATGCGTTCTTAATACGATCTGCGCATTCGCAGAGAACAACAAAGTCTCAGGTCGCCAAAAATTTAAGTATTTGACTATATCAACCGCACGGACGATGAAGAAGTTTTTACCCTTTCTCTCCTAATTACAAGGAGGAAAGAGAACAATTTCCTCTTTCACATGTTAAAGTTCCAATCGCTGACATGAGACTTCTTCATCGTCAGTGCGGTTTATATACTCAAACAGTTTATTTTTCGCGACGCGTTAAAAATGCTGTTTTACAGGCCATTTTAAAAAGTTAAAGATTTTTGGAAAATTTAAACCTTTAAAACTGGGAACCTGGTGTTAGCGATCGTAAATTTCAGAAAGCAGTGCGACAAAATCTGATAAATTTTACTTTGCAAAAATTAGATGATTTATATTATCGTAAATATTATAGGGAACTTTTATAATTAACGGCAATCTTGGTTGTGTTCCTAAAAGAGAGGTATTTCCGACGACCCGGTGCTATGCACCAAGCAAGATGTATGTTAAAAGCAATTTACTGCTTAAAGATGTTTCTTTTGAGAAAAGAATCTAAAATGTCGCCAAAAGAAGAAAATGTATGCAGAGAAGAATGCATTTTTATTGTGTCTGTATACGTGAAGTATTGGTTTAATACAAAAGTAGAATAAAAGACTCCTAATAAAGACTTTCTGTTAATGAAAGTGTTCAATAAATACTCGAAAATTAACTCTGAATTATCTAAAGGCTTCTGAAAAATTCTCAACCATTTATGGTACTCAACTTCTTAGGTTAACAGTTTGGCGTTCTTTGATGATGATTTATTCTATCCAGTGAGAAATAAAAGGTCTATTCGACGTCTAAGATGTTGTGAGGAGATCTAGGTCTATTTAAGTAAGCGAAACAATAGTAGATTGTGCAACGAGTGGAGAACAAGGGCGATTTCTCGCGAGTTCGAAGTTTGCTGCGCAAGCGTAGCGCGCGCAGCAATCGAGCGAGCGGAAATCGCTGTTCTCCACAAGTTGCACATACTATTTTGTCCAACAATTGTAAAAAAAATTTTTTATAAATAATAAATTTAAACTATTAATTTTTCAAAATTTGAAGTTAAATTTACTCTTTATTTATCGAAATCAAAATATTACAATGCTGTTATAGCAATAACTGAGAGTGAAACAAAATCTAATTTTGAAAAAAATTTTGAAAAAAATCTAAAAATTGAAAAAACAATTTTTTAAAAATGAATGTCTTGAAAGTGTCCCCAAAGATCCCCAGAGTGTCCTCAAAATTCTGTTCCTAAAATGTTTTAATTCTAATATAAAATAAAAAATCGATTAATCAATTTCTCATTCCACCACCAGTGGGGAAATGACTTCATTTCTCCACTAGCCAAACCACCAGTGGGGAAATGACTTCATTTCTCCACAGGCCAAACCACCAGTGGGAAAATGTACTACATTCCTCTATTGGTGCCTAGCGTACAATAGTTCTATTTCCACGAAGGCGTTGGACAAAGTAAATTGTTGGATAAGTACTGATTCTGCTATAGGCTCAAAATTTCTGAAGCGTGCCACTAATTTTTCGACAGAGATATTTTTATATTTTATATCAATAATTTTATAGTATTTTCGTACCAAAATATGACCCCAAAGTTGTTTTTGCAAAATTTTTATTTTTTTAAGAGTTATTGTTTAAACCATTTTTAAGCATCAAATTATTTAAACATTCTTTTCTACCGTTCTATTTGACCGATTTTAATAAAATTTGAAATAAGTAATATACAATAACCCTGCTTAGGAACAAAAAAAAATTTGTTAAATTTTCTTCGTAATTTGTTTAAAATAGCAACAATTATTATAAACAAATAGAAATAAAATAAACTTCTCCGCCTAATTTTTTTTTCTCGTCAATTATGATACCCTGTTTTATCACGAGTATTTATAAAAAAGTTAGTGTACTGCATTAGGTCAAAAGTTATTAATATTTTTGTGACCTCGCGCGCTGCGCTACTGACGCGCCACACAGTGGAATTTTTTTTACAATTTACTGTTCAAAAATGTATACAGCCTACAATTTTTGAACAAATTCAGTGTTCTTTGTTACATTAAAGGGGAATAAACTCTTTAGACATCTCTCGAGGCCGATTTTTGAGATTTTAATTGTTTAAAATTGTTTAGTTCAATTAAAGTTAACAAATTAATACAATTTTTTTAAAAAAGGACGTTTATTTTCTTATTCCTCTACTGCGCATGATCTAAATCAGTTCAAATTAATCCAATATGACCACTAGCTATTTCATAAAACATAAAATAATTTATTTAAATTGTTGTAAACAATATTAATTAACAAATAAATGCTCTCTATATATTTTTTATTTCTTATTTTCATTTTTTTATTGTTCTTTAATTGTTTAAATTAGTATATTTAACAAAATCTATATATATATATATATATATATATATCTGTTTGCGTATGTGTTTATGTGTGAGATGCGTTTTTTTACAATTGATTAATAATTCTAAAATCAACTTAATAATTTGAGATTTCTATTTTTACTAGTTATAAATTTTTTTAAACAGAAACTTATTGATTTATATGTTATTTTACAGGTTAGAAAATGTTTAAATTGAATGTATTTCTCCTCCTTTTATTCATTGTCTTCGTTCATATTTATTTATATGTTTATATTATGACAGATTTTTTGTAAATTATAATTTTTATTTATTTATTTGTCTTTATTTATCTAAATCTTTTTTAAAATATAATAAATTTGTTACATAGTAATAAACATAAAGAATTATAAAAATAATTAAAACAATAAAGTAGGTAGTATTAATTTTGCAAAAAATAGTAATATTGCTGAAGAAAATTTTAAGACAAATAATCAGCCTAAAACTAGCTATTTTATTCTTTGAAATCATTGTTCTAAACTATAAAAAGTTCCATATAGACTTCGTATAAAATATTTCATTTGTTACTTAGTGTTTGTCCACCAAAATGATAATTTTAAGGGAGTTAAATTTGTTTACAAAATATTTATAACAATAGTAATTGTTAATTTCATTTTTTTGTTAACAATTATATAAACAACTTAATAATCAAAATAATAGGAAGGATTAGCTAAACAGAAGTAAAACACAAGCATTTTTTGCAAAATCTGAATCCGAACCATTGTCACAAATCTTCTTAATTACGTAAATCCAAAATATTTTTTTTTAATTCTTGAAGAAACGCGATTGCAAAATGGGAAAGGCCAGAGTAATGTAATGCGAATCATTTTAATAGCTGAGCCTTTACGCTCCCTGCATGTTTCTGCCCTCTAATGGCAAATGTCTGTAACAAACGTCTTGCCGCCTGTCATTATATTACTTTTGTTGCTTTTGTATTTCCCACTTTGCAACCGAGTTTCTGCATAAATTAAAAAAATATTTTGGATTTTGGTAATTAATGAGATTTGTGTCAATGCTTCGGATGCAGATTTTGCAAAAAGTGCTTGTGTGCAGAGAAAAACTCGTTCGAAAATAATTATTTACCAATTTCACGTCATTTAAACCAGGCAGTACTGTTTTTTTGTGATCGGTAATCAAACTTCTGCGCAAGCGCTCAGCAAGTTAAAAGGGACCTACGGTCCGAAAAAAAGATTTCGAGAAAAACGACTTTGAAGTTTACCAAGTTAGTTTTTTTGCACTGTTTTTTGTCAAAGTACCTAACTTTGAAGTGAAATTGTGAGAAAACTAATGCAGCTAGAAAGCTGCGGTTTATTGCGTTGGAAAGAGCGGTTTATTTACTATAAGAACAGATAAAAAAGTGAAAATCGATTTTTTCGGATCGTAGGTCCCTTTTAACTGTCCATGTCACATATAATATTTCAGGAAGATAGTATTTCTGACTATACAAATAATAAATTTGATTATATATATTTTCTAACTATCTACTTTTAACTATCCATTTTTCTCAGTGCATAGATACAAAAAAATCTAAAAGGTGCTTATGCCCGAAAAAATGAAATCAAAATTTTTTTTGTCTTTTTTTCGGTCAAATTTTGGATTTTTTTTCTTTTAATATTGCACTTTAAATTGCTAGGAAATCAATTATTATTATCCAACATATAAACAAAATCTAACTAAATGAATAAAAGTTATTCGTTTTTCAAAAAAAGTGTACTTTAATGTTTGATGCCCGGTAAAATACACAATTTTGAAAATTTTTAAAAACCTTTTTTTCCTAAAATTTTCTGTCATAAAACACTACATTTATACCAAGTTTCACAAAAATTAAAAGACCTATGACCAACTTTGATTTTTTTGAGAAAACTTGACCCAATTACAAAACGTATTTCGTAGCTCTTTAAGAATCCAAAAGTTTCCATAATTTGGGAAATAACCATTGATCCAATTATTTAACGATGGTGGTTTAGGCAAAGGTTTCTTTGATTCTTTCGAAAAATAGCGCACCCTTAACATCTGCCCAATTGCATAAGACAAAAAATTGATGGTGTGGATTTCAATCTGTCACTACTTGTAACAATGGCTTATCCTTAACAATAGAGTCAGATTTTAATTTATTTGAATTACAAGAATCAAACCGTTTGTCGTCAAAATCTATGTATCTTGCCACATGAATTTCTTGCTTTTCAGTTTGTGAAGATACCTCACTGGTCACTATAGGTCATAGAAGAAAATATAAATTTTTTGTTTTCATTTGATTTATAATTCAGAGCGGCTAATATATTAAAAAATTTAATGTAAGGCTTTTGTGGCGTTTTAAAGGTTTTGAAAACATTGCGTCAGAAAAAAAGTATATGGAAAAAATTGAAAAATAACTTTAAAGAATGGAAGTCAATATGAACTCAGGGCTCGAACCAGTCATAGTATTTAAAAATACGGACTTTATGGACCAAAAATGAAAAATTACTACTACTTACAGAATTTTACGGAATTCCTTTAAGTTTTATAATATAATTAAATACACAATTTTTAAAATCTTTTTTTCCTAAAATCTTTTGTCATAAAACACTACATTTATACCAAGTTTCACAAAAATTGAAAGACCCATGACCAACTTCGATTTTTTGAGAAACTTTGACCTAAGTCCAACATCAACATCGGTAAATGAAAAATGGTATCCTCTACGAGTAGCAACGCGCATTAACCAGTTTTGGTTGCACAGAAGTAGCTGGTGCTACTTACCTCGAAAGAGGATTTACAAAAGCTGTCAATCTGGTGTACAAGAATTTACCACTATGATTGAACAAAAGTTCAATACATATATCACTTTACATTACATCTCAAAGTATTACATTCTTATAAACCAAATTTTGGAGGGAGAAAAAGCAATTGTGGGCATAAATAATGTTGAGAAACAAGCACCATTATACTGATTTATGGAATTCTTATAGTTTATGAATTTGACTGGCTGTGAATTGATTTGTCTATTTCCTTAATTATCACTGTTGATATTTTAATTTTTTTGCCCACACCACCTTAACAGCAACGGATATTCAAGGATATCCTACTGAAGTTCTAGTCACCTCCGGAAATTTGGATATTCCCAGGATGTCCTTAAGATATCTCAGGACATCCCTGGTCTATGCCTGTCTGAATGCGGAGTGATATTCTTTTTTATTGTATTAAATTCGTTCCGTTATCTAACTAATTTGGTTATTTTATCAAAATTGTTGTGATCAATTTCTAGTTTAACCTAATTATGTACGTTCATTTAGTAAACAACTAAGAAATAAAATATTTTAATCATAAATATATTTAAATTAATATATAATTTTTTACAATGTAAGTAATTCCTCCATCAAGTGAAAACTTTCATTTTTCTTTAAATTTAGAGGGAAAAATAATACAATGTTAAATTTCACTACAAAGCTGCTAATAATCATAACATTATCAATGTGTGATAAAAATTATCGATTACAATAAAATGAGGGTATGTTAATTATAAAAACACAATTATTTTTTTATATCCCCTAACAGGAACGGATATTTCAGGATCTGACATAGACGTCCTATTGGTATCCCCCTTCCTTGACCTCACGTTTTTCAAATCAGTTGGCTATAACTCTTATAGTTTAACTGCTTAAGATAAATGTTTGATTTTAGAATTAACTTTCCTAAATATAAAATCCTTAGTTAACCGATCTTCAACAATTTCTGGAATTTGAACAATGTCACTGTATCGTTTTCCATTATCACATATTTCTCCTCTTTCTTTGGAAACAAGATTTTTTACTTTAAGAGACAACTTTTTCCACGTAATTCTGTCTTCAGCTTCAAGCACCTCACATAATTTTTGGATAAACCAAGAACCTGAAAGAATAGAATAGAAGTTACACTCGTCAGCATGGAAAATATTCGGCTTATTTAATATAGCAACATGGAAATATTTCTGCACAATAAATGTACTATCTAATACAATTTTTCTTAAATATTATATAAAAGCACTAGGGCTTTTCGAAAATAATTTAATATTGTTAAATTTATTTACTATTGAATAAAGTTAAGGGTTCATACCAGTTTGTCATCTTCAAAAAATTAAAAATTTTTTTATTACGGATTTCGAAAGTAAAATATTTAAAAAATGTGGTGTAAAATATTTAGAAAGATCCCAGCACTAAAAATATTTTTTTCCAGTGCTATTTGAGCGCGTACACGGGCTATAAGTATACAACACAAACTTTAACCCTTGGGCGTTCATCCTAGAAATTCTGTTAAATAGACTAAAAATACATCCAAATAATTTTACAGTTTTCCTATTCCAATTGTGCATGATGCCACATGGGTGTTTAAACTTTTTACCGGTACAAACGGGAATAGACAAAATTTACAAATTGTACTATAAACAAATAACAAAATAGTGTTTTTGTCCTACATGCGCGATAAACTCGACTTTCCGTGCATGCATAGCGGGCGGAGGCAGGGACTCAGTTCAACCTTTTCTGATTACCCAAAAACTGATTCTACATTGCTGATTCTACAAACGAATATACTCCAATCAATATTACTCTCCCTAGACTGATTCTACACAGGGTGACTCTATATAATAATAATAAATAACACACATAACAAATGATCGATTCTCCGTTGACTGATTCTCCTCAAATAAACTCTCCAATAATAAATAAAAAATTTGTAACACTCCACAGACCGACACTACACATACTAACTCTCCAAAATTAATGAAAAATATTCTGACACTCCACAGACCGACTCTACACGAACGAACTCTCTAAAATTAATGAAATTCATTAATTTTGGAGAGTTAATTCGTGAAGAATCGGTCTGTGGAGAGTCACAATATTTTTTATTAATTTTGGAGAGTCAATTCGTGTAGAGTCGGTCTGTGGAGAATTAGAAATTTTTTTATTAATTTTGGAGAGTCAATTCGTGTAGAGTCGGTCTGTGGAGAGTCACAATATTTTTTATTAATTTTGGAGAGTCAATTCGTGTAGAGTCGGTCTGTGGAGAGTCACAATATTTTTCATTAATTTTGGAGAGTTAATTCGTGTAGAGTCGGTCTGTGGAGAGTTACAAATTTTTTATTTATTATTGGAGAGTTTATTTGAGGAGAATCAGTCAACGGAGAATCGATCATTTGTTATGTGTGTTATTTATTATTATTATATAGAGTCACCCTGTGTAGAATCAGTCTAGGGAGAGTAATATTGATTGGAGTATATTCGTTTGTAGAATCAGCAATGTAGAATCAGTTTTTGGGTAATTAGAAAAGGTTGAACTGAGTCCCTGCCGCTGGCGGAAAGTAAGCTTTTGCCGCCCGACTACCAACAGCGGGCGGAAAAACTACTTTTCCGCCCGCTGCTTTAGCAGTATTAAATAAATACTACTAATTATTATATTATCACTTTCTATTACTTCAAATCAAAACGGAGTCAATTTTTAAGTAAAATTTATCAAAAATATTCGGACTCGCCTTAGGCTTAATAAAAATGTTTCATACACATTTAATAATTAGTGCATATTCATTTTTGAATTTACAGATGCGTCTTGTTTATCGCGCATTTGGACAAAAAATATCGTGTGCAACTCGGGCGGAAATGTCAATTCTGACCTCGTACGATTGCCGCCCTCGCTTCGCTCGTGCGGCAAATTTCGAACTGGGTCAGGAATTGACAACTTTCCACCCTTACCACACAATATACTATTTTTCTTTTAAGAAATTTGAGCCTACACCAAATAATCCTGCCTTGCACTAAGAACGGTGTGTTGTATTTTCCAGGGTATTTTGCAAATCTAGCTGTTTGTTAAATTATAATCTTAAGGCTATGACCAAGTTGTGAAATGTAAACAAACCAAAATGTAAACAAACAAAGTACAAAAATCGCAATTTTGCGACAGCCGATTCTCAATGATGCAAGGTATAGTAACCAAATTTGATATTTCAGTTTACAATTTTCATAAAGAAAATGTGAATTTATATTTATTTACCCAAATAGAAACCGCGAAATATTCTTCACTATTCGGTCTATAATAAAGCATTTTTTCGCGGTTCCCATTTGCGTAAATACCTATAAATTCACATTTTCTTTATGAAAATGGTGAACTGAAGTATCGAATTTGGTTACTGTACCTTGCATAACTGAAAGCATGAGAAAACAACCAAGTTTTAATCTAAAACAAAATGTACACTTCCACATGAGCCGTTCGCTAGAAAAACGACCTAAGTCGACTTAAGTTTTTGACGAAAAAATTAAATTAAAGATTCGGAAACGAATTACTAATATAATTTACGTATTAATTATATCGATCATTTTTCCCAATACAAAGGTATTATCAAAGAATTCTTTAAAAGAAAAGAAGGTTGAGTAAACAATGTTTTGCTACTTTAATAACATTATTTTATAACAAATGACTTAAGTCGTTTTTCCAGCGAACCACTAAAAATGAAACAAAATTAAGTATTTTATGAAAGAACACTTTTATTTTAATGTATTAAAACATATTTATTATTCTAAAAAGTCTTACGATATATTTTTTAGTAATATTCAATTAAATATCAACATTATAATGCACAAGTTTAGTTAACAAAATGAAAAAATTACTTGCTTTTGTAATAATCCAAAATTTTTAAAAATTTTAAATTTATAGCAGTGAAGGCTTGTAGGAAAAACCTTCTTTAGTATTTAAAAAAAAGAAAATTGATATCGGTGGAGATTTGTATTGTCGGCAGAATTTTGTCCAAAACACTGCATTTCTTCCCACTGTACGTGGTAGCAGAGGACGTGAACGCGCGCTTGCCTAAGTGCTTCAATTTCGGGACCCAGGAAGTTTAAACACCTCAATTAATTCATAAATAGTGACCTACAACATTAGAAACTTGATATATGTAATCTATATGTCTTGTAGAATACACTGATAAAAAAATTTTTAAAAACCGCTTAAGTCGACTTAAGTCGTTTTTCTAGCGAACGGCTCACATGGTGCTTTGCGTATGCGCAGAGAGCAACACAGTTCCGTTCCCGGTCATTTTTCCGAAATGTTCACGTCGCGAAAAATTAAAGTGTTTGACTATATCAACCGCAGGGACGATGAAGAAGTTTTTACCCTTTCTCTTGTAATTACAAGGAGGAAAGGGAAAAATTTCCCCTTCCACATGTTAAAGGTCTAATCGCTGACATGGGACTTCTTCATCGTCGAATTTTGGCCAAAAATACAATTTTTCAACTTTCAAATATGCACAAAAGAATTTATCCACAGTATTCAATAGTAAATAAGGAATTTATTGCACAAAGGATTTGTTAAATAATACAAAATTGTGTCTTCTAGAACTATTTAAAGTTTAACATTTAACCAAAATAATGAAATGTTTTTGATTGAAATACTCAATATATCTAGAAATAAATTAATTGTTTTTGTATAAGTACTTATTTTTTCTCATCAACAGATCTCCATTGAAGTTAACAAATAGTGGATTTTTCAAAAGAGTGCCGACTTTCAGTTAGTCGAGCTCCTCCGAGCCGCATAATATTTGGGAAAACAAGTTATACAACGATTACTTAGCATGTCTACTTTGACGCCAATATGTGCCATTTTGCGCCTTTTCGTATTTTTTCAATATAACAACAATATTGCAATAAACATATAAATATATTCAATAAATATATAAAGACAATTTTCAAAATTAATTAATTATGTATCTAATGTTTTTTAGTGTCGCTGATTACGAATCTGATGTCAGATTTCAAAAATTGAAAATGGCGGATCCAATATGGCGGAGATAAAAATTTTAAAATCAATAAATTCGAATTAAAAATAGGTATCTATGGGTTTTTTGGGTCGCTGATTACGAATCTGATGTCAGATTTCAAAAAATCAAAATGACGGTCATAAAAAATTTTAAATTAATCAATTTCAATGAAACATCTAGGTATGTAGCTAGGTTTTTCGGGTTGCTGATCACGAATCTGTTGTCAGATTTTAAAAATGTGAAAATGAGCACTGTGTTTCTGAAATCATATTTAGATATGAAATGGAGTGTTTATACATTTTATTTTTGTAGGCTAATAACAGGAAAATTTTTTTTATTTTCTGAATTTTATAGACACTAGTTTTGTAATCACCAAACTTAATAACTCCCAAGCAACAAATTGTAGGCGAATCTTATCCAATCTAAAATCCACTTGAATTCTTTCATCAGATTTGTAATCAGCGACCTAAAAAACCCCTAGATACAAAGTTTTATAAAAATCAATTAATTTCAAAAATTGTATGTCCGCCATTTTGGATCCGCCATTTTGAATTTTTGAAATCTGACTTCAGATTCGTAATCAGCGACCCCAAAAACTGTAGGTAGCATACTTGTTATTCGTAAATATCTTATTTTTTTAAATAATGATTTTTGGCCACAAATCGACGATCCTGGACCACTGTGCGTCAGTGTGGATTATATATAATACTCAAACAGTTTTATTTTCGCGACGCGTCAAAAATGCTATTTTACTGGTCATTTTAATTAGTTATTTTACTAATTGCTTTTTATTGCTCATAGTAAAAAATAATTTCATTGGGAACTTTGACATTCTAATTTTCCATTTTCGTAAAGAAAGTGTAAAAATATTAATTTTTGTAGGAGAATCGGCTGTCGCAAAATTGCGATTTTTGTGCTTGGTTTGTTTACATTTTTGTTTGTTTACATTTCACGACTTGGACATACCAATTATTTTTATATTTTAATGCATTAAAATTCATAATATAATAAAAACCCTGGTAAAAATTTCAGACTAATTCCGGATTAAATACAGACAGATTATTACGGATTAATCCAAAAATTGTACGAAAAGGTCCGAAAATGATCCGCGCTAGTCTGATATTAATCTGAACGAAAATTTAAATCCGAAAACACTCCGGAGTAATCCTGAATGTCTACGAATTCAGTCCGTAATTAGTCCGCAACAATCCGAATTTATGACCGGTGAAGAATTCTTCTAAAATAAGTACGGAATTATCCAAAATCAATGTGTAAAGAATAAGGAATCAGTCCGCAACAATCCGAATTTAATCTAGTTAAAAAAACTTAATCCGTAAAATGTCCGAAGTAATCCGAACTCTGTAAGCAAGAAATCCGATATTAGTCCGCAACGATTTGAAATTAAGTGTTGCAAAATCCTATTCCGAAACAAGTACGAAACAATCCGAAAACTGTATACAACGAATCCGGAAATTGTCTGCAACAATTGGGATTTAATCAAATTGAAAGCCATAATCAGAAACAATCCGAAATCTGTATGCTAAGAATCCGAAAATTAGCTGAAATAATCTGGATTTAATCCAATTAAAAGGCATAATTCGAAACAAATACGAAATAATCCGAAATCTGTACACAAATAATCCGACATTAGTCCGCTTCAATTTGGAATTAGTGTGGTAAAATCCTATTTCAAAACAAATACGAAACAATCCAAAATATGTATGATAAGAATCCGGAAATAGTCGGACACCCGAATCATATTATATCCCTTGCAAAAATTTCGGACTAATCTGAATTAAATCCGGACATATTATTGTGGATTAGGCCGATAATGGTACAAAAAATATTTAAAAATGATTCGCGTTAATCTAACGTTAATCCGAGCGAAATTGTGAATCCTAAATCAGTCTGGATTAATCATGAATGTCTATGAATTAAGTCCGTAATTATTACGCAACAATCCGAAATTATGTCCGTTAAAAAATTCATCTAAAATAAATACGGAATAATCCAAAATCAACATGTAAAGAATATGAAATCAGTCGGCAATAATCTAAAAGTAATCTAGTTAAAAGATTTTATCCGAAACAAGTATGGAATAATTCTGGATTCACTGGATATACACAAACCGTATTGATTTCAGATTTATCCGGACTAATTCAGAGTAACAAAAACCTGACCATAAGCAGACTGTTTCGGATTAGCTTCGGATTCACTGGTTACACCAACCGGATTACTTCTGCATTTACTAGTTGCATATGATCTGACTAACTTTGGACTAAACCGGACTAATTACGGATTCAATAGATATAAAAAAACTGTATTGATTTTAAACTTAATTTAGGGTGAAAAAACTCTACAATAAATCGTACTGTTTCGGACAAATTCCGGATTAGTCCAAAATCGGTCCGACTTTTTATTCAAGGTATTTACTTGTGGTAAATAAAATATTTACTTCTGCAGTCAATTTGTTTTTACAAAATTACTAGTATTATCAGTTATCTTGTTTTAATATTAAAATTAACACTGATGTGTTAGTTTCTTGTCATTTCTTTTCGTGGCACTTGATAAATTCTATTATGAATTTGAACTCCCATGCGAGCGTGGTATAGTGGTTAGTGTATTCGATTTCGGTGCGATATAATGTTAGATAGGTGTAGGTTCGAATCCCCAAGCGTTAGAAATTTTAAGTTAATGTAAATAAAATTGCGATAGGTAAATCGAAAAATATGTTGAATGTATACCATAAAGAAATAATAATTAATATGTGTAACTTGTATTTAATTATCTTTTTATTAATATTCACTAAATCGTCCGGACTAATTTTTAACTGTTTCGGATTAATTCCGAATTCACTAGTTAAAATTAACTGACTAATTCACAAACCGTATAGAGTTCGGATTTATCCGGATTAATTTCAGGTGACAAAAACCTGTCCATAAACCGCACTGTTTCGGACAAATTTCGGATTAGTCCAAAATCTGTCCGGTTTTTTAACCAGGGAAGAAAACAAAATATACATAGATCTACGTTTTTAAAGGGTAATACCTGTTTGGAGGCTTAAAACAAGGGTATTTTTAAAAATTTTTTTATGAGTACAGTTTTAAATTATTGTTGGCAACATCGGCTTGCTTTTGGAATAAAATTTTTTTTTTTATTATAATATTAGAATTTTTTTTGGAAGAATTGTGAGACTTGCAAAAAAATCGTATTCTTCACCCAAAAAAATCTACTTTAATTATTGATAAAAAAATCCTGTTCATCAATTTTAAAAATCGTGTTTACTTCACTAGATAATCTATCTAAGAAGCTACAGTTAAATTTTCTGGCCAATCGAACGAAAACTTTTCGAGTTCTACTGCTCGCCGATTTACCAAACATAAAATTTAATAACACATCCAAATTGTTTTTAGCCGTTTTTCGCGAATTTTTTTTTAAGGTAAGAATTTTTTTGAATGAAATAAAACATTTCCAACATGTTTCACATATATTCAACTGTAACTCATATTTTTTTAAGCATTTATATAAAAAATCTTTCAAATTAGGAGCTATTACATATAGAGCTGCTCCGCCGGAGTTCATGACTGCCGTGCAGTCCTGAGCTTACAAATTTCGTCCGAAAGCAAAAAATCAAGTTTATCCACATTTTATAAATATTTTATTATTAAGTGAACCAACTTTAATGTAAAAATATTGAAAATTGAAAAATTGACACTACTTTGAAAAAAATATTCGATTTTTTGCCTACTTTTTTGCAACTTTTTTATGAAACAAAAGGTATTAAAAATTTTTTTTTCTTTTTAAGTTTGGTTTACTTAATGATAAATTTAATAATGAACAATTTCCAATTTTTCATTTTAAAATCGGTCAATAACTTTTTGAGCTACACTGCACGGCAATTTCAAAAATCCTGTTTTGAGAAAAACGCATTTGAAAAAAAGTATCAAAAAATTGATAAGTAGCATGTAAGTCTAATAATTCCTCTTTTCGTCCCTTTCTGCTCTCCTTAGTCTCAAAAGTGCTACGCCTATTCTACTAATCTACGGTAACCTGGAGCGCGCTCCGTTCATCACCAGTACAGCGAGGACGTCGAATTTTGCTCTTAAAACTTTTGCAGACTATTTTTGAACACCTTAACTAACAATTTATGCAAAAAAGAAAAAATCGATTTTTTCAGACGTCTAATGAGGTTTCCCCCCTTAAGCGTTTTTAAAGCGGGGTCCAATGGACCCCGCTTGCCCGCTTGCGTGATTACTTTAGCTTGCCCGCCCTGGGGTTAAACGCGTTTTTCTCTAAACGACATTTTTCCATCTAGAATTATTTAAAATTATTAATTTTTACTATTTTTGACATCAAAAAACTGCCAAAAAACCTTAATTTTCGAAAATTTTTATTTAAATTGACTCCATTTTGTTATTTTTGCATAAAAATTAAAAATTATAGTTCGGACGGTAAGCACAGTTCTACTGAACATAAATCAACTTGAATTTTGTAATTCAGATTTCTCTGACCGAAGAAATCAATTACGCAGCTGACATCGGTACTTTCAGCAGGTCTAAAAGTATTGTTAATTTTTAAATAAACAAATAATATTTTTTTAATGAAATAAGGTTTTTTATAAGTTAAATAGTGTATTTATTGAACTAAAAAAGATGCTGATCAATATAATCCATAGGAATAGTAAAAAAATTTCTAGAAAATAGCTTCATTTTCAAGCGTGTAAAGTGGTATGAACCCTTCAGTTTATAAAAAAACTTATTGAGTACCTTGAACAGTATTTCTGATACTTTTAAAATCCGGAATCGTCGCAACAAACATCACTAAATCGGCAAACTTAATATTGTCCTTTAACATCTTATTTTTTCCTTTTACAGGATTATCACCATCAACAAAACTTTCTTCTGACATAGATCCATCAGTTGTATCGTGACCTGCATTAAAAATTACAAATTTCTTTAGTTTTATATTTTGATTTCTAGTTCTTCTAAAAAGAAGACTTCCTGAAAAAACTATCGGATTGTATATATGGTCTTTCAAATTAGGACATTGTTTCTTGAATTTGAGAAAGAGACATTTCCGAATAAAGTTGATTTCTGAATTTAGAGAAAATGTATTATCTTAATTCGTAATAGATTTTGAACTTGAAAATAAAGAGTATTACATCTCATAGGGAAAATTAATCTTAAATTTTTAAATAAGTTTAAAATTTTTTGTAAAATATTGTAAAATTTCTTCGAATCATTATTTTTGATTCCTTGTGGTCGAAGCTTTGTGGTCTTCCAATTTAGACAACTTTTAAAAATGGTTTAAAGAAATTTTTTCTATATAAAAATATGTTATATATTTGTGAACACAATCCAAAATGAATTTTCTTTATTCAGGATTATATTTCTGTACTAGCTGTCGTACCCGTCTTTGACGGGTTTTAGTTTCTACAAATACATTCAACAGTATCTACCAGTCTCGAAAAATAGCGGGGAATTTAATTTGACCGGAAAAAATAATAATTAGCTACCATCAACTATTTCATTAGAAAAATATTACTATTTTAAATTAGTGATTGACTTTTTATCATCAAATAATTTATTTTTAATTAATTAAAATGCAGAGAACAATGTTTGTCAATTATTTGTAAAATTTTAATTATTGTATTATAAGTTATTCCAAAATTTCCACCAGTTTTTGGAGTTACATAAAGTGAATCAAATTCGAACTAATTGTATCATAATTGCTAAAATCTAAAATAAGACCTATATTGCAGGCTAAATTCACAGTTTTTCCCCATTAAATTAAATTCCTGCATATTACCCGTTTTTTCCAGTTGGTAGAACCACTGTTAAAAGTCTTAGTAAAAACAAAAACCCGTCAAAGAGCATTTTCATAAAATAAGTAAATTTTTGTAGCCGTTTGTAGTTTTATTTATTGTTAATACTTATCAAGAAAATTTATATTTGATGAGAAAAGATACACCTTAAAAAATTTGGACAAAGCTGGGAAAAACCGGATAGTTTGTTAAACAAAAATAATAATAGACACCCTGTTTAACTTTTCCCTTTACAATGCTCAAAACATCCCTAAAAATTAAATCTAGAATTAAAATAACAAAACTTTTTACTATCTAAGTTATTTCCCAGTATCATAATGCAAGAATCGTATAACAGGTATTCTTGAATTCCTGCAGTATCAATTTTATTATAAAAAATTTCCATTTTTAATATTTTCGAAGTTTTTGCAATTGAAAATTTTTTGATCAAATGGATAAACAAATAATTCTAAATTTCATAATTTTGACGTCAAAAGTTTATCAGAGACCCCAAAAATACTACTGAATTATTTGATAGTAATTGGTCTGTCAATTATAATTTTTCAATTTTTTGATATTAAAAACATTTTTATACTTACTTCCATCTTTTAGTTAAGAACAGTATTTTTTTCAAAATTATGCTAAAATATGACTAAATAACATGTAATATTTAATTACAGAAAGTTTAAAAGATATGCATTAAAAAATATAAAATTTGGAAATTTTCCTAATTTTTTGAAAAATTGAATAGGGGAGGGTAGGCTACATTGAACCGGGTATTTTATAAAGTCCAAGAACTAATTAAATTTTACTAATTTTAATCAGGTTTTTGTATCAAAATTAAGCTGAAGTACTCCTTTGGTTAATACACACGTTACAAACACAAATTATTATGATTAAATAATTAAATTAAATTTTTTTCTAACAAGTCACACTTTTCTTATTTTGAAGGATCTGTGTCTACATTGAACCACCTCTAATAAAACACTACAATTTACTTCAAACATAATATTTCCACTTACACATTGTAAAAAGTCTTATTTTTCACTCAAAAAAATAGAAAATTGTTGTTAAAAAGTTATTGTTTGTTAATATAGGAAATTAATATATTTTGATGTCAGGTTAGGTAGGTAAAGTGACAGTTTGAGTTTATCTCGTTCACAATTGTGATAAAAGCATGTCTTCCAGTATTTTTCCTACTAATTAGTAGAGCAGACAACTTGACAACTCTCAAAATTGAAAATTCTTTGCTTTTTCGGGTGGTTCAATGATGCCGCACTCACTGTATTCACATGACATTCACAACAAAAATTGTTTATAATAAATTTATGTAAAATTTAAAATTCTTTATCACATCGGAATATTGAAGTTTACACCCTAAGCGAAATAAATCACAAGTTTACTAATTTTTAAAACTTCCTATTTCAACAAAAAACTTGATTATATTTCCACAAAATTTTTTGTTTTGTACGTGAAAAACAGTTGTTTTTAGTTTTTCTTTATAAATAATAAACCTACGTGCCCGAAATTTTTGGACATAGTTTGTTTCAGTAAAACTAACTTATATATTAAATAAGAAAAAAATTCACTCAGTCATTTCTCAGAAAATTGAAGTGGTTCACTGTTGACGCTGGTTCAATGTAGCCTACTCTCCCCTACCTCCCGTTCTAATTAATATGTTTAAAATCTGTAAATTTATTGTTTATATATATCTTACAAAAGTCATAACTGATTAATTTACAGCAATCTATCAAAATTAAAAAAAATAGAATTTTTTAGAAAATTCATAATTTTTTTATATTAATATTATTTTTTAATTTAATTTATTATTATATATATATCTTTAAAATCATTTATATTATTAATAAATTAAAAAATTTATGCCAATCTGCAAAAATAAAAAAAAAATTTTTGAAAAATTTATAACTTTTGTTCAGCTCAATATTTTTTCATCAAATATAGCCAATATTTTAAGTTAGACCAATACCTAAAAGATTGCCAAATTAAATTTTACTTCAATCGGTCAAGACGTTTTCAAGTTAAACGCGAACAAAATTTTGCGGATATCCATACACACACACATACATACATTCATACACGCAGACAGGAAATTTTCTATTACCATTTTTGGATTCTCCGTTGTTCAAATAAATAAATTATGCTAGAAAAAATTAATTTCGTGCAATGTACAGACAAAAGTCTGATTTTATTAATATAGATAGATAGATTATAAAATCATATTTCTTGCGTACAGTATATATATATATATATATATATATATATATATATATATATATATATATATATATATATATATATATGTTATAAAATATATTGGAAATTACTTAAGAATTAAACCTAATTAATTAAAATCACTGATTTTTCTAAAAACTTTTCTTATTTTTGAAGTTAAATCCACTGTTGTCCACTGCCGAACATCATCGATGTGCTGGGATTAGTTGATGCTTATCAACTGACATACATGATTGACATCATGGATATGATATGTTCGGTAGACCTTGCCCTTGAAGGCTAAAGTCTTACGACAGTTCCGAGGGTGGGTAAAGGGCTTCAAAAGAAGGGTTACGGGTTTTAGTGGATCGGGGCTGGCAGTAGGTCGCCAGCTTATTAAACGATTTTTATTTTATTTATTTTTTTATACCAACACCACATAACCGTGGAGTGCGGAATCTAAGGTATCTGTAGGCAAATTTCCCAAAATTCCCTAAGCAAAAAAAACCCACTGTTAGGAAGAAGATTGTAAAGTTGTAACTTCTCGAGGCCCTGTTGTAACAAAATAGTTTTGTATAAATTTCTAATCGTCTTATATGGAAGTAACGGGTACTCTTATCAATACAATATTCCGATAATTAGAAACATTCTCTTAGCTCCCATCTTCCGGCGCCTGTACACAGGTATATTGTACGTCGTTTAGTTCGTAGTTGTCGTATGTGGAGGTCACAGTATGTTGCACACTATTATTAATAGTATTAGGGTTTACTAACTATTTCCACATGGTGACCAATGAACAGGCATAATTTTCTTCTTTTAAATTTTTGATAACATTTTTACTTCTGAAGATGATTTTAAAATATCCAGAGGACGTTGATCAAAGTCCTTCTTTTTCGTGAAATTCCTTTACTTTTGTGTTGATTTTTATCAACACAAATTTCTATGACGACCACGGTTCCATTAGCTAAGTTTGCTAATACATACATTGCTTTATTTAACTGTCATTCCGAAATCAAGCAATGCATTCAACAAAGCAGCAACTTGGATGCATCGACCCATCATGGATGCTTTAAAGTACTTTTCATCTACTATATTTGAAGTCCCCTTGTGCAATATTATATCTACATCATAATGCTGCTGCCTGTAAAATGCTAAAACATAAGATGTACAACAGTAGTACTTTTCTTTGTTATCAGTAAAAAAATTAACAATATTCCGTATATGTCTGCTGTCAAAGTATTGTTTCTCTTTGGTTGAAGATTTTGAGGTGCTATAATTTACATTATTATTGTTCCCCACCAAAGGTTTTCTCAATTTCTTCTTCTTCATTGTCAGTCATTTTCCAGAATCAACGTAAGGATGCACATCAACTGTATTCTGAATACAATGTTGCATCCTGAAATAAATATATGGGTTCTTTAATTAATTCAGCAATTTTATTTTAAATATTTCTAGTTCACATGTAATATTAACTATTCACTAAAGGACAACCAAACAGCAAGAAAAAATGGATTCACAAAATTCAAAGAAGGTACCCCATGTGAGCAGGCAGGAAACGGAAAATCTCACCATCAGTCCCAGGACTGATGCTCAAATGCGCGCGGATTGTAAAGGCGCACAATTTCTTGCAGCAGTGCCACGGGTGGTCGTGGAAAGGTTAGACACACAAAACATCGTGGAAGGAGAAAGAATAAGAAAAGGAAGCGCTTTGAATTTTCTGAGTGTATCAAGTTGCAGTAGCGGAAAAATCGCACATAGCGCTATCCACTCAGAAGTAGACGACGAGGCGATAGAAGAGACTCGCGAGATATGCTTGCGGCTCAGAAAGGAGGAGACGACTTGTTTTGACAAAATGGAGTTGGAGGTTGCTAAGATGATGAAGTCTTGCGACATTCAGAGGAACGTCAACAAGACGGTAAAAGATAGTAAAGTCATCGAAGTCCTGCTGAAAGAGGCAAAAGTAAAGCATGCCGTGGCCGATGAGTCGGACTTCGATTTGGCATACGTTCTTAGCGGTGCAGAGTGTAACCGCAAAGACCGTAAGGAAGAGAGAGAGAGCGTTTCTATTGGCGTAATCTCAAAAGCATCATAAGTGATGCTCAGAAACGGAAGAGAAAGGGTGAAAGTCCAGAGGAGACTCGAACTCAAACCGATAAGAGGAAAAAGGAGGAAGCTCCTCCAATGCAAATGGAAGTACCAGATCCAAAGATTCCTCAATTGGAAAGAATGAGGTCAAAAAGATCCGCGTCGAGCGATAACGTGGCAGCGGCTGAGAGCGTCACCAGGCGTCGGTGTCTCCCGGCCTGAGAGACGTGTATCTTCGTTAAAGGCTGGCGAGGTAAGAGAGCGAGTCAGGGAAAATGTGAGGTATTTATGCTCCTCTACTGGGTCACATCCGGGACATCCCTTTCACCTTGTCAAGAGTCAAACAGCGCGTGATTTGCCCCCACCCGTTCCGCGCAAGCGCGGTACGGTTGAGGTTTCGAGAGCGAGAGGGAGACGAGCGGGAGACACTGGGTGAGTGAGACGTGCCTCTAGACTCTCTCGTAAAGGCGATGCGATGCGTCGTTTCAGATTGCCTTTACCGTCAACTTTGTACCGTATCTCCGGTACAAAATATCTAAGTTCAGACTAGATTAAAATAAATGAATTTATTATAATATTCTTTAATTTTATATTCGGTAGTATATCTAATATACTGTAAAAATGTATTAGACAGAATTATAATATATATATACATTAAATAAAATAATATTATGTGAGATAAACAAACAAAATTCATTATTTCCTCACGCACAAGGAGTGAGTGTAAAAAATTATACTTTGAAGGAATTTTTAAAGTTTATTAATATTTGATTATTTTTGCAATGAATTGCAAAATTGTTTTTTTGTTACGAATTTCTTGCGTGTGGAAAGGTTGTCGAGATATACATAATTTTTTTGTTAAAAACGTAGTACAAAATTTGGTCGTCTTCTTCTTTCTTCATAGCGTCGATTATGGTGTTTCCGGAAACCGATCATTTTCCGTGGAGTTCATGGATAACGTGATGTTGATTGGGAACTATTCTTTCTCTTTGTTTTCTAATTCAGAAAAAGAAATTCGAGAAATTTTCCGCAGGCGAAAAAGGGGAGAAACTATTTTAGCAGTTGGTGATCTACACTAAGTCGTGGAAACGAGGGAACTTTTCAGTCACGAGGTTACTAGACGGGATTGTGAAATAAAAGTCGGACCCTGCCGGGGCCGATACTGTTCCTTGTGGAAAGGAAGTCCATGATAGGACAGACAATTGTTAGAGATGGCCCTGTTCGGGACATATTTTCTGGGCAATGGTCTCACAAGTAACACAACCCAAGTGTCATACGCCGATTTTTTTGAAACATGGTTTTTTGTAAGGGATGAAATTATTATCTCAGAGAATACTCTTTAGATTTCAATGAAACTTGTTTCTCGGGGGTTTTCGGGGTCGCTGATTACGAAAATGAAGTCAGATTTTTAAATCTCAAAATGGCGGATCCAATATTGCGGCCTTTAAAATAAGGAATTAATCAGATTTGCTTGAAAATCATCACTTGGGGGTTTTCAAAGTCGCTGATTACGAAAATGAAGTCAGATTATCAAAATTAATTATAGTGGAATGGTAGTTAAATTTCGTTAGTAATTTAAAAAAAGTGCTGAATGAATAATTATGAATTTGACATTAATGAAAGTTCCATAAATATCTTGCAGTTATATTCTATCATCAATTGTCAATGCCTACTAACAGTTATGCAGTTCCCCATAAGGGTTAATTTTAATTTTTTTAAATTCTCGCGGGTCAACCGGACACCCTTAAGTACAAAAATTTCAATCTGCTCTTTTAAGAGTTTCACAGCATCTTTCTGTGAACAAATTTTACGAGAATTCCCCTAACCGTAAAAAAGGAAAATTCGACCATGTCAAAATGGCGCCCAACGTGGGGCACGAATTAAAAAAGTTACTTTTACCCACCCTGCTTGTCTTAAATGCTCTTCTTTAAAGAAATTAATTTTTCTTTTCTCAGATGCTCTCCAGGAAGGAAAATGATTTTTCCTTTTTCAAAACCGCCCCCTGTAACTTCTAATTATTTTTTTAAAAAAATATTTTTCCCCCTGTGGAAAAAATTTTTAAGTCACCCCCTCCTGTGGGACTTAGCTTAAAATAAAATGCCAACTACCCCCTGTGGTACGTACAAAATTCTAAGGCACCCTCCCATGTGGGACTTAGCTCGAAATAAAAATTCCAACCACCCCCTGTGGTGTACATTGTTAAAAAAATTTCTTTTCTCCACCCTGTGGATCTTTTCTTCTTTAAAACCTCCAATGGGCCAGACCAATTAAATCTGGTGGCGCCCTCCTTTTAACAATTTTTCGTTTTTCGTTTTAAAGGTGAAAAATAATGCCTGTTGAACGAACACCTCCTTATAATACCTCAATTTTAAATTGTCTTCTAGATCAATCCGATTTTGCGGGATTTGTAAATAACTTCCTCCTTATTCTACGATGTCGCGGTGAACGGAAGAACCGACACGAGGCCCGTCCGGAACTCAGCCTCCTGGATACCGTCCACCTACAGCTGAGAGAACTTCACCGTTAGCATACAATGATCTCATCCCTGGATTCTCAAAACATACATCAGGCAGTTTTCGAAATCAACTTCCCTTGGGTGGGACGTCACATTCGGTGAACCCGTGATTGCCCCAAACGAGCTTCCCCTAAACAGCAGACTTCGTCCGACCAACAGGGAAACTAGCAAAAAAGGGCAACTCAAGGCTCTGCTGTCCACCCATTAGTTTATCTTCAAGTATATCTACTCTACAAACATCTGTTCCAATTTTTGTTACGTTCGAACTTAACGACTAAATAAGTTAAGTTCTTTTTGATTTGGCCTCTACCGACTTACCTCTCTTTCCCTTACAGTTAAATAAATTAATCAGTTACCGTGAGAGTGGAATAAGTAAAAAGGAGTTGCCCTAAATATTCTCGGGTAATCTAGATTGCAAATTCTAAAGAAAAGATGTTTCTAATCTCAGAATAAATTTCCAATCCTGTGGATAAAAGAGCACCAAGTAGTCTACGACCGATCACGCCGCTCTTCACCGCTTTAGGTTGAGTAGAGGCGATTGATGTGAATGTCCCAGCTCATCTACGTGTCATACATTATAAATAACATTAGTTTTAAATCTTCAGTTAAACCGCTCTATCTTTCTGAATCGATCAACTCTGTGGTTTGACGTGAGGGATTTTTCCTCACTTTTAATTTTTTGATCGATCCGGAAAAATGAGCGACCTTACGGTATTTTCACAGTTGGTGGCGCTTATTCTCGGTCACTTACCGGTAAACCAACACATATTTTAATATCTACTCACATGAAGTGCTGTGTGGTACGCGTAAACGATTCGTGCGAATATGACTTCGCTCAGCGAATAGATATAAGCGGATCACCGAATAATGTCCTTCGACAACCGTATCCGACTTCTCATTGCCTGGAGAGGGAGGTACCGGTTCGAACCAAGATTAAAGAAAGCTAACTTGAATTTCACGCAAGTCTGCTTAATTTTTCTCCTTAAACCCATTTCCTATCTTTCCATACTACGAGCCTCGACCAGCTGGACACCCTTAAGTACAAAAATTTCAATCTGCCCTTTTAAGAGTTTCACAGCATCTTTTTGTAAACAAATTTGATGAGAATTTCCCTAACCGTAAAAAAGGGAAATTCGCCCATGTCAGCCTTACCTAAACGCTAAAATTCTACAGAATTTTTTATTTAATATCTACGACAAGTTTTAATTTATTACAATCAATTTTAAAACATTCTCAATTAATATCAATTTTAGAATCAGGAATGATTGTAGCGGGATACACACTTCTATTATTGTAGCATTAAATATCATACAGATCAATTATTGCTATTTTTGTATTTATGGATTTCTCAATTAAATTTTGATACTTTGCAGGAGATTTTTCATTATTTGTGCTAAATGATTCAATCTTTTATTCTAGTCTATCAAAACTGTTTGTAATAATCGTGAACATTTTAAACATATAGAGATTTTTCTAAACACTGACCAAAGACAAAATTCTTTAATCGATGAGAATAGCAAACTAGCAAACTTGTGCAGTATAATTTCAACCAAAAAAATAGATAGGATAAACTTCAACTTTTGTCAGTAATTAAAGAATAAAGTAAGTGACATCAAAATAGTAATCAGTGACCTCGAAAACCCCCAAGTGGTGATTTTTAAGCAAATCTGATTGATTTTTAACTTTAATGGCCGCCAAATTGGATCCGCCATTTTGAATTTTAAAAATCTGACTTCATTTTCGTAATCAGCGACCCCGAAAACCCCCGAGTAACAAGTTTCATTGAAATCTAAAGAGTATTCTCTGAGATAATAATTTAATCCCTTAAAAATTAAAATGGTGTTTTCTACCCTTAAAACTCAAAACGGGCCGATAAAAATAAGCACGTGACAAATATTTTTTGATGTTTTAGTAGTAAAACCAAGTTTCAAAAAAATCGGCGTATAACACTTGGGTAGTGTTACTTGTCAGTAGATGGATACTGCGATTTTAACACTTTCAGATACTAGAACATGATTTTAGATTACGGGTTAGACATCGTTGTTTGTAAGTCATGGGGTTCTTTTTCATGTGGCTCTTGTGGATGCCGTGTAAGCAATAAATCTTTTTTCCACAACTCAATGTCGTCCAACATTTCGTTTGTTTGTGAGGACTAGATGGAAGAGTTCGTATGAACTTTTTCAGTCGCATACTGGAATAACGAAAATAATTCATCCGAAATATTTTGATAAACGTGTCTGTTGTGGCCCTGGTTGAGGCAAAGTAGTAGGAGGGGATGATGATGCCAGGTTCGTAATCAAGCTTGAAGAGCAGGGATATACTAAAATAAAATTAAAACGGAATAAAGTGATGATAACCGACATCGACTCCCTTAGTAATGAAAGACGTGTGGTAAGCTGACGTGTTTGTCATGCACGATTTTTTTTGCATGAGGCACTTGCGAGGCCTTGGCACAGGCCAAGAAGGTGCGCGAATTTCTCGTTCGTGAGAAAAGACAATAAGTTCATTATTGTGATAGTTCTGGTGAAACGAAATGTTGTGAAATGAAAGTTGCGATAGAAATACAGATTCAGCGAAAAAGAATATTTGACCGACGATGCCCCCTTTATAGTGGGAACTAAGTGTCATGTCGAAATGTTGACCATGTACTGATACGTTGCAAGGGCACCTTTTACATGACGATATAATGCTTGGCCCATTTCTGTTTAAAGAAATCACCCCTCATTGAAGCGGTGGTGTGGCCCTGGCTTTGGCTAGGTAAGAGTGGAGAATTGTGTATAGCTGAATGTGCAGAAAAATTGTTGAGCGCCACCGGGTTTTGATGTCCACTCCCGGAAGTCGAAGAAAAAGAGAAGTTTACAGGCATGGGCCAGCCGTGACAGGCAAATTAACGCCACTTCGGGGGGAAGCAGAAGGTTACAAGGCCTTAAGGAGGTTATAGAGGTAACAGATTTGATGATACCAATTTAATGAAACTTGGTCCACTATTAGATAAAAGTTTGAAAAAATGTAGTTTAATTTTTGAGACCTGTACATTCTTGTGAAAAAAGTTATAAGCGTTTTTGTTTTGTAACATTTTACCACCATTTAACATTAAGTCTTATGGGAATTTAGTACTTTTTCATACATATTTATTTACCACAAAGTAACTGATGATAAGAAATTAATGAAACTTTTTTTAATATAAAACAGATATATAATGATTAAATATCTGTTGAAAAAAGTGTCCATAGGTTCTTGTGAGAGTTGCAATAAATTAATTTGTAACAATATTTCACGTTTTAGTCAGTAAATTGAACAGCTGTCAGAACGTCTGGCAACGTTGCACACGTCATCCTACTTTCTAGCCTTGATCATGCGCGTTATACGTTAATTTTTGCGCGCTATATTTTAAAATATTGAATATGATAGCACATAAAAATATGTCATATTTAAAAAGAAAATAAAGTTAATCAGTAAAATTGTTTGATTACATCTATTTTAAAATTAAATTATTAAAATAAAGGGATAATAATTTTATTGAAATAAACGTAAATATAAAATGACAGGATACAATTAAATTTTTTTATATTTATCTTGTAATGGTAAAATTTTTATTTTCTTAGAAAATGATAATAATATTAATACAGGATGGATATAGAAAATTGCAATGATAATAAATTTTTGTTTCTTTAAAAAATGATGAAGGGAAATTATAATCAAAGATAATGTAAATAAGAATAATTAAATATTAAATTGAATATTAATAATCAATTAAAAAAACAAATTAAAATTTTTTTTTAATTCTTTGTGAAAAATTTAAAAACAACTTTAATTACATATTAATGTTAATTACCATACTTATTAAATTTTTATTAAAATACGACGTAAATAAAAAATTACATTTTTCTTTTTAATTTTTTATATACATGTCACATGTATAAAAAAATCCACGCTAACAAGTGTTAAAACAGTCATTAAAAGAAATTTCAATATTTTTGTCAACAAAGTAATGTATTATACTATATTTCTCAACACATTGTACATTTGGTATGTGCAATAAAATAAAATATATGTAGTTATTTAAATATAAAATTTTAAATAATGATAATAAAATTAAAATCTTAATTATAATTAACTCTGATAAGCAAATAATCAAAAATTCAGTATTTGCATTACACTTAACCTTCTGTTGATTTTAAAAAATCATAAATTTTTTTTATAACAGTACGGCATTTCGTGATTCGAACATTACCATTCTCATCTTTCCCCAAAATATCTGATAAACCTTTCACTCCACTTTTTTGAAAAGCTGTTGTAATCATATCATATGATACATCGGCAGTGGCAATTTTTTTCCTCATTGCATATGACACACACTGACTCAAGGGACTCAATTCCTTCATAGCGATGGTTACTTTATTTGCAATTGATTCTTTTTTTCAATTTCATCCCACCGAATAGTGAACTCAATAATTTTTTCATTTGAAATTTTGAGTTTTTCCAAAACTTGCTCCAGAAGAATGACGTCAACCAGAGCATTATGCGCTCCTTCAGTTTTAAGTTGAAAATCATCAGCCAGCACTTCTAACCTATTTTTCCCTTTTCCTTTTCTACCAGTAGTTTTAACTATGATAGGAAGTGTATCCGAAAAACCTTCGATGATTGACTTGAAATGGTCATTCATTCCAACATTGTTGATTGCTCTTATCAGTCGCGGATAATCAAACTTACAATTGTGTGCAGTTAACACACATTTTCGCCGGAAATTACAAAGAAACTTATAAAATTCTACCATTGCATCCGTCAAGGAAATTGACAAAACAATTTGATCATGAAGATACAAACTTCCATCAATACAACGTAGACCATTTACAGCACTTGCTTCTTCTTTCATGCGTTGTGTTGGTTTGATATAAACAGAAAATTCGAAAGTTTTACATTTTGCAGCTATCTGCAAAATATCATCTGTTTTCGAGAAACCTCCTGTCTCCAAATCAAAGAAAACTACAATCTGTTGTAGTTTTTCATCAATAACCGCAATAGGAAGTGAAACAGGAAGCTTTTCAAAAAGTCCACAATCTGTTGCGTATGTCGTTCCTTCTCTACCTTCTTTTTTATTTCGAAGTTCAGTCTTATTCTTTTTTATAAATAAACGTCGACTTTTGAAAGAAGGCTTCAATGATTTTAAATATCGTTTTCTGCTGTTCTCGTAAGCTTTGTTAGTGTTCCTAATGGTGTGGGTTCCGGGAGACATATGCAATTTTTGCGCTAAATCAGGTACGTATTTTTCACCAGAATTTTTTTGATTTATTGCTGCCGCTACTCGAAAATCACCAGACGCAGACATTCCGTACATTCGCGATTTCGGTGCCTTACTTACTATCATAGTATTCAAACTTTCGTTTACATTACTCGAGACTCCTGAAAAAAATTTATCTGTGTTTTTTGCTAAATCTGAGAATAATTTCTTTAAAGACACAAATAATGCTCTTTCTTTGAAACCATCGCCTATGTTTGAATGTTTATAAGTCTCAGGATTTTTGGAAAATTCGCACCAAGAGCCGCAATTAACATGATCGTTAAAACAATGAAACGGGATGTTTTCAATGGCCGCTGCCATATTTAGACTGTCTCCTTTATTTTGCGATACACAGTAATTGAAACATCTTTGAAGGTATTTAATTGTAACAGCCGTGAGTTCTTTGTGGTTTTTCTAAATTTTATATAATTCATTAACTACACCTTTGCTTGTGTGGTTTTTGTCCGCTTGCTTTACTACTTCATGTTCACTCGCATTTCGAGTGAAGGTTAGCGTCTGACAAAATAGGATTGCTCTTAGTAAGCATAACGGCGGCTCTAGGCTCCATAGCCTTAGCGCTTCCTTCAAAATTTAGTCTGCAGTCATGATCATTAGATGAATGTCCGCGGTCGCACATTTTGCATTTTCGATTTAAAGTGACATATGATATGACTTTTTTGAAAAAAATCCTATAAGAGCAGCAGTTCCAGATAGACTATCATATGTCCGGCCCGTACCTCTGGTGAACCATCCCGTATCAAAAGACGCAGCTATACTCACGCGTTCATTTATCGAAACACTGATATTTGGTAAACCGTTACACAAATCCGGAAAAATGAAATTATTAGTCAAATAGATAGGTCTGCAAAAAAATGTACAAGAGAATTGAATTTTATTTTTCATTTATTAATTTCATTCATATTATATATTATTTTATAATTATGCTAATCATAAATTCATAAAAATCAGTTTTAATTTAAATCAATCGTTAGTCACAGTTGAAGATATCAAAATTGTAAATTAAAATTTATTAACATTGCATAATTCTAAGCAAAGTAATAATAATAATTATAATAATAATAATATTTATAAAAATAATACTTCATTGAATTAAATCTTCCATTTAATTAATTTTTGAAAATAAAGTGTAAATGATATGATTAGCATTAATTCATAAAAATCAGTTTTAATTAGAATCAATTGTTTATACTCATAATAGAAGATGTCAAAAATTAAAATATAAATTTGCTGAAATTGAATAATTCAAAGCACAATAATAATAAATTATTTAAAAATTCAATTTGATCAGTATAAAATTAATTGATTATTTAATTTAAAAATTGATTATAGGATTCGTTGTAAAAAATGTACAATTTTTTTAATATAAAGTCTAAAGTATGAGTATTTTTTCATTTACTCACAACAACTTTGTTACTTCTTCGACATTTTCAATTGTTAGCCTTCGCTCTTCAAGTGCTGATGCTTTACAGCTTTCTACAGACATTTCTTCCATGCCTCTTCCAATTTCCTTCTCGTTAGTTTGAAATGTATTCGAATTGAAAAATGGGATGTTTAATGCAGTTAGAACATGATTTACTTGGGTATTACCCAAGCCACCGTTGATAGCACCTATAAGAATATAATTATTAATATTCTCCTTTGAAAAACAAATAAAAATGCAGGTAAAAATAAGTTGATGAAAATAAATTGAAATTATTAGACATTTTGACACATTATTGTCAAGAAATATCACTTGAATGTAATATTTGTATCAATATATCAACTTTTTATTTTAAAAAATGTTTGATAAAGAAATCAATTATCGAGAAAACTATATCATTCTTTTACTCTTTAATGTTAACCTTAAAATTTGTAATTGAGTCAACAAATCGACATTTTAATTTACAGTATTGTTATTTAAAATTAAGTAACTTTTTTACTAAATATTATAACAGGTACATATACTTACCCATTACAGCTTTTGTGTTTGTATCAAATGTTTCCTTTGATTAGTCACATCATGTTGTTTGTCAGTACAAACTTCATTAATTATTTGACACGAAAGACACTCGACATAGAATTTCGAAGCCAATCCGATTCGGGTTTCATTTCTAATATTTGTAAGAGAAAGAACTGATTGGCAATTTCGACAAAACAATTGCTTTGCAAGTGTTTCAACGTGAATTATTCGTCGACCTTCAATTTTAGGAGATTTCTTCGTTACTTTTTTCAGGTTAGAAACCGTCTTTGAAAGAAAATTGTTCCTAACATTTTTGCCAAGCTCTTGTTGCTTGAATATTTTTTTATAAATTCTTTCACTAACTCTTTTTCCCTTAAAAAAGAATTTCCCATTTAACTCTCCAGTTACTTTTCCCATGGCAACAATTAATGCTTGAAACTGCATGTAAACAATGCATCACAATTCATAGCAACCATTTGCAACACGACTGACGAAGTGCGGTGTTGCCAGACGTTTCAAAGTACTGAGCAAGTCAAATCTTAAAATAATGGTTTTTCTTTTGACTAGTTCAGTCAATCCCTATAGCCTCCTTAAGTCGAAGGCTGGCGAGGAAAGAGATCGAGTCAGGGAAAATGTGCGGTATTAATGCTCCTCTACTGAGTCGCATCCGCGACATCCCTTCCACATTGGCAAGAGCCAATCAGCGCATGAGTTGCCCTACCCGTTCCGCGCAAGCGCGGTACGGTTGAGGTTTCGAGAGCGAAAGTCAGACCAGCGGGAGACACTAAGTGACGTGCCCCTAGACGGATGCGGTTTAAGGTTTAAACAAAGAAAATTCATTATTTCCTCACGTACAAGGAGTGAGTGTAAAACATTCCACTTTAAAGGAATTTTTAAAGTTTATTAATATATGATTAATTTTGCAATGAATTGCAAAATTATCTTAGATATTAAATCTTGAAAAGTAACCAACAGTATTGTGGTTTTATTTCCGCTGTTGACTCGCCACGTGTTGACGGCGATGTGTGAAAGAGAGAGAAAGAGCATGAAGCCTGATAAACAAGTGTATGCGAGTGAGAGAGAGAAAAATTAACATATGGCGAATTTTCGATTTTTTAAGCTGGCGAAATACAGAGAAACGTGTTGAGCCGACATTGTGATACAACGTGTTGAGCCGAGATTGTGTGTTACGCCGTGTGTACGGAGAGTTAGATATTGTGAGTTAAGAGAAAGGACGCTTTGTTCGTTTGAGAGAAAGAAAGTAGTTTTCGTCATTTTTGGAATCTTTAATTTGAGACATTGAAGGAGTCGTGTTAAGCGAGGTATGGCAGGTGTGTATGTGCGTTTAATTCAAGAAGACTAGAGACAGGAGGACTAAGTCGGCTGTTTTCTCACTCACAGCAGTGAGTCAGTATTAATGGGATTATGAAGGCGTGGTTAGATTGCGCCAAATATCTTGTTTCGGTTCTGCACATCTCGCACACTCTTACGTTATATATTTAAATACGTGACACGCGTGTGTGAGTGGAAGTGCAGAATCAAAACACGATATTTGGCGCAATCTAACCACGCCTTCATAATCCCCCTATATTTGTCCTACCCCCACTATTGCAGTTAGCCCGAGGGGCTATTCAATGAGATCGAAGAGATCCAGGGACGCCGCAATCTTTTTTTTATATATTAGGATCTTCTATCATCTCGGGTCATCTCCTGGATCTCGCATTGATTGCATTGTTTTGTTAATTCGTCTGATGTTGGCTTCAAGGCGTTTAATTTATAAATTAACTTTGTTTACAATTTGTGCAAGGATAAAATATTTTTTATTTTACGTTTATAAATATATGTAAATTGTATTAATTTTTTAAAAAGCTAAAAATTTACATTATTAATTTTTTTTATAAAAATATAGTTGATTAAAAGATTTTAATTAAAATTAAATTTACTAAAAAATCCAGAAAATGTAAGAAACTAATTTAGGGGACGAAATTGAAGATTTATCTGTATATCATATTATATAAATTAAAAAATATTAATTTTTAGATATATTTGAAAATAGTGCTTATTAACGTAAATTTCTTTAATTGGGCAGATTTAATAAATTTAATTACAAACGAATCATTTTTTAAGTTTATTAATTTCTATATTTTCATTACAAATTTTTAAAAGTTTGTATCATTAACAAAATTTATTGATAAAGTAAAAACTATATTATCATAGTTTTTAAATAAAAATATTTATTACAATTATTATAGTAATAAAGTAAACAACAACATTGTAACTAAATAATTTATTTCATAATGAATGTTTAAAAATTAATTTAACAAAATAAATACTAAATATATAAAAAAGGCATTGAAATAAAATTAAAATTGAAATCAAATATAATTTTATAAATAAAATATAGACATTTAAATAAAGCGAATGTATTTGTTTGTTTTCTCTGGAAAGATTTTGATATTTGATGTGGTAAGAGTTTGGGTTGACGTTAGTTGCGTTCTATTGTCATCTCATGCGATCGCTGGCCATTTTTTTGGATCCGTGGCCGTCTCTTTTGATTGTTTTCCGTCTGATTTTTACTGGATCTCTTGGATCTCAGTGAATAGCCCCTCAAGTTAGCCCTTCTGTCTCTAGTCTTCTTGGTTTAATTCTATGTACAATACCCGAGCAGTTTTCGGAAATGACTTCTTAATTTCGAGAATTGTCGGGAGATTAAATGTGACTGTCCACGAGAAAACAAGGCTTAGGTCCAAAAAATCAATTTTGATTTTTTTATGGTAATCGACAGATTTTATGTTGCTTTTTCAAATGCAAAAGTCAAAAGTTAAAAATATCAATTACTTTCGACAATATATCGTTTGAAAGATGGGTATGTTAAGCATAGTTAACCTCAATCGTTGACTGTCCACGATAAAACACGACTTAGGTCGAAAAAATCAATTTGAGTTTTTTATGGTAATCGACAGATTTTATGTTGCTTTTTCAAATGCAAAAGTCAGAAGTTAAAAATATCAATTACTTTCGACAATATATCGTTTTAAAGATAGGTATGTCAAGCGTAGTTAACTTCAATCGTAGTACTTCAATCGCTCGCCCTGTGAAATTCACGTTTGGGAGCTAAGCCTTGCTTTCTCGTGGACAGTCACAAATGGGATTTCATATGAAAGGTCGAAAATCAAACCCGAAAATCAAACCCGAAAAGACAAAAAGTTATACATGCTAATGTAATATGCGTAAAAATGAAATATATAACATGGCAGGTATTTCTTACATTATAAATTTGACAACATTTGCAATGTTTATTTATATTTAAACTTAAATGTTCTTAATATATATATATATATTATTTACTAGATAGATGTAATTATAGATTCTTCTTACCTAAAAATTGTCCTTGACAAGCCTGGACTATAATAATTTTTACTACTCGTTTTAATTGAGTGGTACAAATTAAATCTTTTATATTATCAAGGGAAACTAATTTTTCATCTCTCGTAACAATTGTTCCTAAAATAATCAAAGTTTTAATTCACTTATATCATAATAAAAAAAATGAAAATAGATAAAATATTAAAATAATAATACCTTTCTCTCCGTGACTCATGATACAAAGAATAACACAATCATAATCTTGTTTAGTGTAATTGCTAACAGATTTTAGATTATCGAAAATTTCTTGTTTAGTTAAATTTTCCTTGATAACAATATCAAATCCAAATTTTTCGAAAGTTTCTTTCAATTTTTGAACATCTTTTTGTGATCCCTGTCTATTACTCCACTAAAAAAAAATTTTTTATTTAGGGGAGAGTAGGCTACATTGAACCAGGTGTCAACTTCAATATTCCGATGTGATAAAGAATTTTAACTCTTACATAAATTTACTATAAACAATTTTTGTTGTGAATGTCATGTGAATACAGTGAGTGCGGCATCATTAAACCACCCGAAAAAGCAAAGAATTTTCAATTTTAAGAGTTGTAAAGTTGTCTGCTCTACTAATTAGTAAGAAAAATACTAGAAGACATGCTTTCATTACAATTGCCAACGAGATAAACTTAAACTGTCACTTCTGCTACGAAATCTGACATCAAAATATATTAATCTCCTATATTAACAAATAATAACTCTTTAACAACAATTTTCTATTTTTTGAGTAAAAAAAAATATTTTTTACAATGTGTAAGTGGAAATATTATTTTTGAAGTAAATTGTAGTGTTTTATTAGAGGTGGTTCAATGTAGACACAGATCCTTCAAAATAAGAAAAGTATAACTTGCTAGAAAAAAATTAAATTTAATTATTTAATCATAATAATTTGTGTTTGTAACGTGTGTATTAACTAAAGAAGTACTTCAGCTTAATTTTGATACAAAAACCTGATCGAAATTTGTAAAATTTAATTAGTTCTTGGACTTTATAAAATACCTGGTTCAATGTAGCCTACCCTCCCCTATTATTATTATTTACTTACAATTAGTGTATACTCCCGTCTTTAGCCTACATTCTTAAAACTATCTGGGTCATTGTCAAAATAATGGAAAACTTAAAGCTAAAATGTGTCAATTTTATTTTCAGAAAGAATATGCTAAATATTTTTTTAAATCTATTCTATTACTTGTCTTCTTAAAGGGTCAGTTTTTAAATTGAGAAATAAATGCAGTATTTGTAACTTAAATGAGAAGTAGTATTTGAGTGATACTAACATTATGTAGTTTTTATTTAGCAATATTGTACTTAAAAATTACTATAAACAATGCAATTTAGGCTATAAAATGAGATATTATTTTACACCGAAAAGTGCGAGGTTTAAATGGCAACGTCTCTAAAAGTGTAATGTTTTTTGAGTAACACTTTTTTAGTGGAAATTTCCGTGTCAAGTGTGATCCAAATACAAGTGCTAAAATAAAAGTGTGAGTTTGAAAATTTCGATTTTTATAATACTATAAATTTGCGAAAAATGGAGCAAGGCACAATTTCTAGGTTTTTGATTGCCCGATATGTTTTTTTTAAATAAATGAATGCTATTTTATGTAAATGAAAAAGTATAAAACAGGTTTTTAGTAAACTACATAGAAATAAAAACTTTAATTTTGAAATATTTACAAAAATAAAATAATTAATATTAATTTTTATATTATGGACGGAAATTTTGTTAGGTTACCAAGAATTAAGGAGTTAAGTGTCACATTGAAAGCAAACGAATTCTCGACAGATATATAGAACTTCACAGATAAAATCAGAGTGGCCACCCAACCGGGACGACCGGGAGAAAACCGGGAAAAAGCCGGGACAGAAATTTAAATCGGGAAAAAACCGGGACTGAAATTTAATAACTGGAAATTTTTTTAAAATTCGATCCTCAATTCATCTGAATAATGAATAAATAAAATAATACATTTCATTAAATGTTATATTTAATGCAAAGTTTTTCAGTTTTAGTAATTGTAAATATAATATACTACTGGTCAAAATTAAGAGACCACCCATTTTCAGGTGACTGAAAAACATTTTAAAACATAAAATGAATGGAAACTATAGTATATTAAGCAACAATTTTCGGCATGTTGTTATGTCGGCCATTTGCAAATTCGCACAAATGAACATTCGTTCTTTTAAGAATTCTGTCAAATGATAATTCATGGAAATAAACATTTGGACAAATAAAGATTCGCCGAAATGGAAATTCTGTCTTTTCAAAATTAGACTAAGTAGAAATAATGTAAAATAAGAGTTCTTGTAAATAAAAATTCGTATAAATAAGAATTCATTTTAATGGAAAGTACCATTGATGAAAATTGTGTTAAATGATAATTCTCATAAATAAAAATTCGAGTATTTATAAATCTGTTAATGTAAATATTCGGGTCAATTTAAAATCGATTAAACAAAAATTCGAAAAAATAAAATTCTGCTAAAAAAATTCTAATAAATGAAATTCAATCATTCAAAACTTCTAACTAATAATTTCTAGAGATTATTCATGCGTCCCAAATTAACTATACCCTCCCCTTAAAAAATCGTAATTTTCAATGTTTTACAAAACTTTGAATAACTTCTAAAATAGTAAAAGCTTTTTAATGATCTTAGGCTTATTTTAAAGGTCATTTACTAAACTATCAAAATTACCTATAGGCATTAACGTCTAATTTTTTTGTTAAAAAATGCAGATCGTCAAAGTTGGACAAAAAAATTTTTCAAATGTGGACCAATTTTTCTGTACTAAAAACTATTCTAGAAATTATATAAAACATAATATGGTTTAGATTTTTCAAGATAATTTAATACAAAAAATATGTTTGAATTTTAAAAATTATATTTCTGCTAATAAGATTGTCCCAAATTTTTTGAATTTTTTTGGTCCAAGTTTGACGGCCTGCATTTTTTAAGAAAAAAGTAACCCGTTAATGCCTATAAGTAATTCTTATAGTTTAGTAAATGACCTTTAAAATAAGCCTAAAATCATTAAAAAGCGTTAATTATTTTAGAAGTTATTCAAATTTTTGTAAAACATTGAAAAGGACTATGTTTTAAAAATATCTAAATCAAATATAGGCTAAACGACTTCTGTAATATCTTGTTCTTTTCAAAATTTCATCATCTTTCAAAATATAAAAATTTATTTATTTTTACTGAAAAAAAATTTATTTTACATAAATTTTATGTTTTAAAACGTTTTTCATTCGCCTGAAAATGGGTGGTCTCTCAATTTTGACCGGTAGTGTACGTATTAATAGATAAAGTAATATAAACTATTACATTTTTACATAATTAAAGTTCGCTTCAAAACACTTCATTGTATTCGATTTTAGTTAAATACGTCAGATTCTAAACAAATTTGATAAAAAATTTCTGCAAATCTAAATCATTGTAATTCCACTGAAAATCAGTGAAATTTGACTGAGAATCAAAGACTACTAGTCATTAATTTTGCGCGCAACGCGCACGCCCCCTTTCTTTCTGCTATTAAAAATGGAAATGTTATTACACAAAAAAGTTTCTAATATTACTCTAAAGATACACACATAACGACATAACTATCAAAAACATTTTATCTTTAAAGGATTAAAGTTTGTTTTAAATTTTGTATACCTGAATTGTCTTTAAAGGATAAAATTTTGTTTTAAATTTTGTATACCTATTCCTTTTTTGAATAATATGTTCTGGTAATATAACATTATCATCTGCATCATTTAATTCAGCATTGCCAACTTTAAGTAAAAAATCTACAAATTCCGTTTCTTGTGGTAAAGCTCTCATATTCTTTAATTGGTAAAGTTTGTCGAAAATCTCCGCCTAGAATTACAATTTTACCACCAAAAGGTTCGTTGGAATTCATTAAATCTCTTAATAGATAATCCATAATTTCTAAAGCATATTTTGGAGCCATTGGTGCTTCATCCCAAATGAAAACATCTATATTTTTAAAAAGGAGGCCTTTTTAGATTAAACATTAATGTTTGAAGATGAATCACTGTATAATGGAACGGGTAAGCCAAAAACTTTATAAACAGTTTTTCCATTAGGAAGCAGAGTCGCAACTATACCTGTAAATGCCATGTTGCAAACATTTATTCCTTTACTTCTTAACAAATGCCATAGCATAATGTATAAAAATGTTTTTCCAGATCCTCGAAAACCATCAACATATAAGCACTTAGAACCATCAAAAGAAGAATCCTTTAGGGCATCAAGTACATAATCAACTACAAATTTTTGTTTTACATTTAATTTAGCATAACTCTGTTCTCCTATGTTAATATGTTCTGCAATATTTATATCATTAACTTGTTCAGTAAAAATTTCATCTTGTATATCTAATAAGTAATAACCCCTGAAAGTCAGTTAAATTATATCCTTCGTTAAATAACATTGTTTTAATATTTCTACAAGCACTTTGTTCAGCTTCAATGTCGTTTATTTTTTAATAATCTTTTGACATTTGACGCTTAAATTTTTCGCATATATAGTTTATCCGGATGTACAGGATGACATTGAATTAAAATTCTTGTGAATAATTGACGAAGTGAATGAGACATCATCCATAATGCAGCTTCTTCCATTGTCCTAATCCACTCACTATCATCTTCTACAACTCCTAATGCCAAACAAGCAGTTGTAAAAGATTCATAAACAACTCCATAACCAGTTCTCAAACTTTCAAAAGAAGTTGCTCCTTTTACTGTAAGCAACAATAAGCTAAGGTGAAATAACTCCAATTGATGTGCATTAATTGAATACATTCTTCCCAATACTTTTTCTTTACGAATTCTTTGTTTCCATTCCAGAGATTTTGTTACCCATGTATAATGCTCTGGTATATCTAAATAATAATACTTTTGAGCATTACTATCTCGTTGGTTAAGTTTAAAATAATCCAGAAGTTTTGTATTTTTATTTAAATCGAAATGGGTAAGCGATTAACGCATCATGCCCTTTGAGAATATATTTATATAAATATTTAACAGACTTAATACTCAAAACTATTTCTACATTAATACGACAATTAAATATTTCTGAAAGTTTAGGGCAATACGGAACAACATTAGAATTATCAACAATAAATCCATTTGGTCGTTTATACGCTTTATTATTATTTCTTCGACGACAATGAACATAGCAATTTTCTTCAATTGTAGTTTCTTCTTGGTAACATTTTGGAAAATTTTTTGAACATTTCCCATCAATTAAACATTAATCTCCACAAGGTCCGTGAATATTATTTTGCATTATTATTTTATGTAAAATAGGATTGATATTTTCATCAGGAATTTCTGCAGATATATAACGATCAACACTTTCAACTGTTAATATTTTAGAATTTTCTTTCAATATAACTAACAAATGAATGTGTGGCAATCCTCGCTTTTAAAATTCAATAACATAAACATAAGATTTGACTGCTCCAAATAATTTATTATCAACAATAAGTTTAAGTAGATGTTTTACTTTTAATGCAAAAACCCTAGTTACTATATCAGGTCTATCAGCAGCAGTTTGATAGGGGAATAAATTTTCCTGTATCTCTTTCCAATTTGGATTACACGTCATTATGATAAATAAATCTGGTCTACCATGACGAGCAACAATAGCCATCGAATCCTGATATTGTTTCACTTCTCAATTGAGCTTAATTATTTGCACAAAATCTTAATCTATCTTTTTCTATTTTTACATAATTGTCAACCATCCTTGTTGAAACAATCTAACTCCATATAAAAATTGATTAAATTCTTTATCTCTTACAGCAATTTTGTATTTAATGTAGGCAGATCTAGAAATAGTATTATTTCTACTTCTGTAATCACTATCACTACGAATCATATTAATATTATAACCCTTATTTCCAAGTGGATAACATATGGGATAAATCCATGGTTCAACATTCGGATCTAAATTACTGACCAATTTCAATTCATTTGTAGATTTATTATAAGCCGTTACATAAGATTTTAGTGTTTCTCCTTTAGAGTTTGTATTAAAAATTGCAGCAACTTCATTAAAACTTTGAAAATTGTATCTAATTTTATCAAAGCCTTTTTTCAACGTGAACAATAGTTGTAACTCAGGAATTCCTTCATTTTGTTGTCTTGCTAATTCAGCTTCTATTTGAATTACCTCTGACATCATCATGTAAGATTTTGTGTATGCATTAGAATTTCTTATAATATTTTCTATAGATTTTAAAACGTATTCGTCCAAATTTCCGTTACTCTTTAATCTGTATCTGATTGATTCCTCAGGGTCATAAATAAATAATTGACCAAAACATGGATCCTCACCCTTATCCGGATATAAAGCACTATTAATTTGATAGTAAATTTGACCTTGAATTTTGTAATAGATTGGTCCTCTTCTTCTGCCATTAAAATTAATTACATTAGCATTTAAAGATGCAAAAGAAAAAGAATTATTATACAGCCTTATATTCTTTTTAAAATGACCTGATTTTTTATGAAACCCTTCTAACAAAAGCCTTAATTTATCTGGATATTGTATTAAAGTTAACACAACACCTCCATGTCTATAGCAGTCATTAAAAAAAACTTTTTTACCAGCAACTTTTTCATCTTTAAAATGTTTAGCTTGACAATGTGCGCAGTAATAATTCATCGGACCTAGATAATTTTCAACATTTAACTCATTTTGAATTTGATGCTTTAATACTCCTTCACAATAATTACTTTGACATCCAGTATTCTTTGTTTTTAACAAAGAACTTGTAACACTATTTTTATTTTTTAATATAAGGTTCTCAGCATATTCTATTTTTTATTCGACTTGAAGTTTTTTCTTAGTTGAAGTAAGTTTTTCACCTAAATAATTTAATTGTACGTTTTAATTTTTGACTCTCACGATAATTTTTTTAAATTTCAGCCCTACTTTCTTTAAGTGTTTTAGATTCAATATTTCCTTTATTTATTATTATCTGGAAAGAAATGGATGTGTATGCTTTCTCTGAATAATTTTCATTATCAATTTCAATCTTTGCCTCTCACGATAATTTTTTAGAATTTTATCCCTACTTTGTTTAATTGTTGTTAATGCAATATTCCCTTCATTTATTTTATTTATTATTTTAAGGAAAGAAATAGAAGTATGTGCTTCCTCTGAATAATTTGCATTATCAATTTTACGTTTTAATTTTTGCCTCTTATGATAACTTTTTTGAATTTCAGCCCTACTTTGTTTAAGTGTTGTTGATGCAATATTTCCTTCATTTATTTCATTTATTATTCTCGGGAAAGAAATTTCTCTCTTAATAGAGTTTTTAGAAAAATTTGATTCTCCATACTGAAGTTGAATATCTTTTTCATTTAAATAAGGCAATTCCAGTCATACACAACTATACAAGATCTACTATTAGAAATTTGAACAGAGGGAAATTTACATAAACTATTGTTTTTGAACATTAACATTAAATAATCATAATAAGTACAAATCCAATGACCAGATTTATAAGATCCACTAAAAAGTATTTGAATGTGCTGCTTACTTTTCTCGATTGGAACTATCAAATCAAGTGTTTGTAAACACAAAGTATTTTGCATATTATAAAAAAAATTTGATTGTCTTCCCAACAGCTTTTAAAATTCATACATATGATCATTATTTAGCATTGCTCCTTCAGTGACAACAATACTTAAATCATGAGTAGTCAAATTAACAGTTTCTCCTTTGTTAGACATTGTTTTTCTATTTTATAAAATTTACTTATATCAAAGAATTAAAATTTTAAAAATTGTAATATTACATTAGAATTTTAACATTAAGTTTAATACATTTAATTATAAATTTTATAATGTCCTTTTATCCAATTATAACAAATTTTGCCTCTTATAGAAAATATCAACAAATTTACAATTTTCTCCTTATTCAAAACTTTCAAATTTTTCCTTCTATCCAATATAATCAATGTCCAATTTTGTCTTACATCCAATTTAACTAATTTCCAATTTTGTCTCTTATCCAATATATAACCAATTTACAATTTTTCCTTTTATGCAATTTAACCAATTTCCAGCTTTCTTTTTATCCAAAATAACTAATTTCCAATTTTGCCTTTTATCCAATTTCTAGCTTTGTTTTTATCCAATATAACCAATTTTTCCTTTTATTCAATTTAACCAATTTCCACCTTTGTTTTTATCCAAAAACCAATTTCCAGCTTTGTTTTTATTCAATATAACCAATTTCCAATTTTGTCTTTTATCCAATTTAACCAATTTCCAGCTTTTTTATCCAATATAACCAATTTCCAATTTTGCCTTTTATCCAATTTAACCAATTTCCTGCTTTATTTTTATCCTATTATACTTACTATTTACTAAATCGCTAATTACTAATTCACGAAGTATTCACAAATAATTCACTTATTTAACTTTATATTCACTCACATATAGTGAGTGAATTCACAAGTGAATTATAAAGATTTTTTTATTTAATTTTCGTTGAAGACACGTAGAGGCCAATATACATATACATATATATTAGACCTGAATTAGACCGTACGAAGGATTGCCACAAACAATACGAACCCTTGAAAATGAGGATTAACTCCGAGAACCCAGGTAATAATATTTTCTTTCTTCCTTTATCGCAAAAAAACTATAGATAAAAGTCAATGTATATATATGGTCAAAATTGCAAAAAACGAAACTTTTGTAACGTAACAGTCTTTTTAAAACGTTCTGTTTCTAGCATTTAAGAATATGAGTTATTTTTTAATTTTCCAATCAGTGAAAATTGACAAATATTACAATTATTTTTAACTGGTCTTAAATAAAATTTCACTGATTGAAATCACGAGAATAGTCACAGAAAATCAGTCATTTACAATAAATTTTATGTAATAATACATATTACATATGAAAATGATGTTCTGCAAATTGTAAAATTGTGATTTAAAACCGGGAGAAATAGTTAATCTTCACCGGGAGAACCGGGAAAAAACCGGGAAACGAAAAGCGTAAAAATAGTGGCCACCCTGAAAATAGAACATTTCACATTGTGCAGTCAAGGATGCAAAAGTAAAAAAAAATCATATAACACATAACTATACAAATGTCACAGTAACACACTTGAAAGTACAGAACCCGGACGTGTAAATAAAACAAATAAAAGCATAAATACTAAATTATAACACAGTGGAACACCAAAAAATTGGTTAAGATTTGACTATAATGGGATAAAAGTCCTTCCCCAGCAAAAAAAATCTCCAAAAGATTTTGAAAAGTTAGCGGCCGTTTGATTTTTATTGTAATTTTAAGTTTTGATAATTCAGTAATTTATTGAATAACCGCTCTAATAAGCTTTTGGTCAGTAAATCGTGCATTTTTTACAATAACGTCGTACTTTCTTGAGTAAAATTGTAGTTTTTATTACAATAAAACCATTAACGAACTATGGTTAAAAATTAGCTATAGTTAATGTTTTGGGGAAAATTATTCGATTTTTTTCAATTTTTTCACACTGCGCTGCAAATTATTATATTTTTTTATTTAAATTTTTAGTGAAATGTTACTGAAATTAAAATTAAATAACTCTTTTGAATATTTAAACAAAAAATTTTACTCAAGTCAGATAAGTGTCTATAAATTTTGTTTTGGAAACTAAAATTTCAATGTATGTCTAGACACCCCACGCAATATTCAAAAAACGCCTCTAACTTAAAAAATGATTTTTTCGCTTTCAAACTTTAGCCATTATTCAAAATAATTTTTAATTTAACAAAAAATAAATAAAAGCATTACTTTCTTGATTAAAAAACCAATAAAATTTACTATCTTTAATTGACTTTACGTTAAATAGAAAACTTTTAAAACAAGATTGAAGTTTGGGGTGTCTAGACACCCCAGTTACTCCTTAGAGGGTAAGTCAATTTACGTACTCCTTCTAGAGTTAAATAAAACAATGAAATATTTTACGGAGAAGTGTGAAAAAATTGAGAAAAATTGAATAATTGATAGAAAATTTTTAATGAAATAAGAAGTTATTGTCAAAAATGCACGATTTACTAATCAAAAGCTGATTAGAGCGATTATTCAATAAATTACTGAATTATCAAAACTTAAAATTACAATAAAAATCAAACGGTCGCTAACTTTTCAAAATCTTTTGGAGATTTTACTTTGCTGGGGTAGTACTTTCATCCCATTATAGTTAAGTCTTAACCCAAAAATATTTTTTTAAAATTGTTCCACTGTGTAATTGTAGTTACCCACACAGCACCAAAACTTTCCTAAAATTTAAAGTAAATCTTTAATAAATTTTCAGGAAAGTTTCGGTGCTGTGTGAGTATAAATAATAATAGCGGAGCAAAAGAAAAGACTGCTCTCAGCGACAGTTTAAACTATACTGAATAGTTAAGTATTATAGACTCCAAGACAGTTTACTTTTGCCATTGTTTTTCAAAAGAGTTGGAAAAAGTACCACTTTCGCTGCACTTTTCAACCTCACAAGTTTGCAGTTTCAGAGCAGGAGCTAGGAAAAAAACTTCTTAGCTCTCACTCTCTTTTAAAACATAATATTAGACGTCCATAAACTATATACCTCCAGCATCATTCCATATGAGGTGTGGCCGAAGAAAAAACGGTAATTTGGATATATAATTTTCAGAAATATGAAAACATTTAAAATATCTGCATGATCTATTTAGTTAATCTAAAATTTTACCTTATCAAATTGTTCTTCATTTATAATATAGCAAAGACCTTTTTCAAAGTCATAAATAGAATCTTCGTGTTTTACATCTATATGAAACTGCGTTTCAGTAAAACTGCCATCCATCGGTAAACTATTATCTAAACTTTGCAAATTGTCTTGCATATTTCTTGGAATTATTAAGACTTCATTATTTCTTTCCTTTTCATTCCAATTTTCTAAACTTATGTAAGGTGAACTGTCGATATCGAACTGGATTGCTTTTAGGTGTTCTAGAAGTGACTTTAAATTTCCACTCAATTCTGAAACATCAATAGTCTTCATCAATTTTTCTCGTAGCGCAATCAAGTTCTTTGATCCGTTATTAGAAATATATGTATTTAATTAAAATATTAGTGTGAGTGCATAGTTATTTGGAATTATGTAATGTAATTTCTGAACTTATTGAAGCGTTTGGTTTACAAAATAATTTAATTGTACTACAAATGAAAGTAAACCTTATATTTTAGTGTAAAAACTGTTTTAATGGCACTTACAATCATATTTTTGTTTTGCGCATTTTGAAAAATAAAGTATAAATAATATTTCAAGTATTATTGTGTTTATTACTTAAAAAAATGAAGTGTAAATTTTAATTATTTTTATTGTTTCAAAAAAAGTAACTAAAATGCGGAAAGAAGTTTCTTTGATTTCAATTTTTTGGAGTCGCTGATCACAAAAATTATATCAGTTTTAAAAAATTAAAAATTTTACATACACTACAAGTCAAAATTAAGAGACCACCCATTTTCAGATGATTGAGAAACATTTTAAAACATAAAATGTATGGAAACTAAATTTTTTTTCTTTTTATTTTTTAAAAGATGTTAAAATTTTGAAAAGAACAAGATCTTTTAGAAGTCATTTAGCAAATATTTAATTGAGATATTTTTAAAAAATCGTCATTTTCAATGTTTTACAAAAATTTGAATAACTTCGAAAATAATGAACGCTTTTAAATGATCTGAGGCTTATTTAAAAGGTAATTTGTTACACTATAAAAATTACGAAGGCGGGCGAAGCCCGCCTTAGCTCATGTTCTTTTACTTCCTGAATACAGAAAGAGAGTCAAATTGACTTTCTATTTCGTACTAAAAGGTACCAAACCCAGACCAAATTCCTCTACAACGTGCCCTTCAAAAAATCTCTTTAAAAGGCTCCTGGAGTAAACATTGTAAAAGCAGGCGATAATGATTGTGGCCTTGAAAAAGGCCGATTGGTTTAACTTTTTTAAGTTTAAGTTGTTTCGTGGCCTTGAAAAAGGCCGATTGCTTTGTTGTCTCTTAATTTTTGTGACCAAAGTAGCAAATTTTAATGTCTGCTATTAATTGCAAGAAAGGATCCTTATTTAACTTAAGAACCCTTCGACGCCACAAAAATTCACAGAGATGATCTGCGAGGTTACTCTTGCGAACGCCTCCTCTGGAAAGGCATCTTCGCATTCATCTCCAAGAAGATTCGACGTTTTGAGTGTGAGCTCCAGTAGTGGAGTTCACGAATTCCTCGGAAGGATTCACTGTTTTGTGAACATAGCCACACTCCTCTAAGTTTATGTAGCCTTTCCAACAATCGGTATGTATTTCTGTCCCGACAACTACATGTTTTTTAATTAATTCAATTAATGTGTTTTTGTCTTTTTTGTTGTCAGGCCAGATTTCTAACCGATAGTTAGAAGGGTGTCCTCTGTGCATCATTCCGAGTATCCATGAGCCTTCCACTACTCGACCTCTTTCGTATTTTCGACGACCGATTTTGCATTCGTCGATCTCGACGATTTTACCCACACCTCCAATGCCACCCTCTTCTTGGAGATGCTCGTCAAGAGCAACCATGCAGACCTCTCTACAAAAAGAGATACGATCTGCAATTGTTTCGCTGGAAACTTCTTGATTTTCAACAATACTACTTTCCCTCATAGTTTGTTTAAAATCAAAGTTTACAGCGAAACAATATGTCAGGAGCATACAGGATGCAGCTGAAATTCGACACTGCTCAAACCACGATTTTTCAGCAACCGTGTGAGCATGCCAATATTTATTTTTTTTCTGACAAACAAACTGACTGCAAGAGAACTCTGATTCGTTCAAAGTCATAATTTTTTTATTCTTTGAACAAAATCGGCTTCTTGGGATCAGTTCAATTTCTTGTAACCAATCCAGAGTGGTTTCTCTGATCAAGATGAAAAGTGCAAACGATGCATCAAAGTGAACTACGTTTGTTCCTTCATGAGCCATCTCCCGCTTATTTTACAACAGTATCACAACAAAATCATAAGTGTAAAATAAGCGGGAGATGGCTCATGAAGGAACAAACGTAGTTCACTTTGATGTATCGTTTGCACTTTTCATCTTGATCCGAATTTGTTCTTTTAAGACAAAAATTACTCTTGGTTGTCTAAGTGTCAAGAATATATCCCCTAAATCTTAAATTGAATGCCTAAACCATTTACAAAAAAATTCAACTTAATTCCTCGAAGATGATTGCCAAGTATACCCCGTCATCGGCAACCTGGTTGTTCAAGTCAAAAAATAACTATGGATTATTGTAGACTTCAGAATTATTCATTATTGTATCAGTTCTGAACTTGCATAAAAAATTTCAGACCTCTAGGACATCCGGAAGTCTTTTAAATTAATTTTGAAAATTCCATAATTTGACTTTTGCAAAATAAATTGTTTATAACAATTACAGAGTTGTTTGAGCAATTATTTAACCATGAAAATCGGATTCAGCATAAAAAAATACATAAAGAACACTCATCATGTTAATTTAAAATGTAAAATGTTTCAAGAAATCTAATTTATTTGGATAGAAAACTTTAAACGCGTTTTTCTCGAAAAGTTGATTTTTGTAAGTAGGTCCCTTTTCTCAGTCCCGGTCACATATTGTTTCGCTGTAAACTTTGATTTTAAACAAACTATGAGGGAAAGTAGTATTGTTGAAAATCAAGAAGTTTCCAGCAAAACAATTGCGGATCGTATCTCTTTTTGTAGAGAGGTCTGCATGGTTGCTCTTGACGAGCATCTCCAAGAAGAGGGTGGCATTGGAGGTGTGGGTGAAATCGTCGAGATCGACAAATGCAAAATCGGTCGTCGAAAATACGAAAGAGGTCGAGTAGTGGAAGGCTCATGGATACTCGGAATGATGCACAGAGGACACCCTTCCAACTATCGGTTAGAAATCTGGCCTGACAACAAAAAAGACAAAAACACATTAATTGAATTAATCAAAAAACATGTAGTTTTCGGGACAGAAATACATACCGATTGTTGGAAAGGCTACATAAACTTAGAGGAGTGTGGCTATGTTCACAAAACAGTGAATCCTTCCGAGGAATTCGTGAACTCCACTACTGGAGCTCACACTTAAAACGTCGAATCTTCTTGGAGATGAATGCGAAGATGCCTTTCCAGAGGAGGCGTTCGCAAGAGTAACCTCGCAGATCATCTCTGTGAATTTTTGTGGCGTCGAAGGGTTCTTAAGTTAAATAAGGACCCTTTCTTGCAATTAATAGCAGACATTAAAATTTGCTACCCCGGTCACAAAAATTAAGAGACAACAAAGCAATCGGCCTTTTTCAAGGCCACGAAACAACTTAAACTTGGAAAAGTTAAACCAATCGGCCTTTTTCAAGGCCACGAAACCATATAACTTGAAAAAGTTAAACCAATCGGCCTTTTTCAAGGCCACGAAACCAAATAACTTGAAAAAGTTAAACCAATCGGCCTTTTTCAAGGCCACGAAACCATATAACTTGAAAAAGTTAAACCAATCAGCCTTTTTCAAGGCCACGAAACCAAGTAACTTGAAAAAGTTAAACCAATCGTCTTTTTGTAAGGCCACAATCATTATCATGATCATTACCATCACCATATTCATATTAAGGTAGTACGCTCGCGACAGTCACTCTCAAAAGTAAATTTTAATAAAATTCTATAGTATAGTGCAGTTACTGTAGCATATTTTTGCTTGGACTGTACTGAATACATAGTCAGCCCTATGTACAGACACTTACACACAAGTATACTAGTCAGATTAGAATATTATATCATATTATATCTTTTAACTGAAACGGTTAATATTGCTAAATCTTTTTGTTATAAATTTCTCAAATATTCATTTATAATATATTAGTTTTTTAAAACAATCTATAGAAAATTTTAGAAGTTATTAGAAGAAATGTGCCGTTTACATGCACTTTTCATAGGTTACCCAGTTAAATAACAAACTTTGAACTTAAATATCTTGTTTTAGAAACGGTCAATTTTTTTAATATTTTGCAAATACATAGATCTTGTTATTAACTATTCTGATTTCAAATTTTATGATATTCTATAGAAAAGTGCGATCGCGAGCGTACTACCTTAAGCACATAAAATCGCATAAGTTCACATATTATTAAGGAAATATCTTTCTGATTAGTTGTTATGGTATTTCATGGTTTTTTACATTTTTCTCGCAAAATAACAGATTTTAGGAAATAATGATAACAACAAAAAATGTGTATTTTGGTCAGATCTAAAACTTTTGTGAACAACATTTTGCAAAATTTTGCGTTTTTTGCAAATTAAACGCAAAAAACACAATTTTATGGTGTTTTTTTTATGGTTTTTACCATAAAATTCTAATTTGCGCCAATTTTCACTATGATTTTCGTAATCAGGGCACAAAATTACGTAAGTATACCAATTTGTAGAAGAATCAGAGGTAACCGCTAATCGGAAGTATATCCGAAAAATCTACACCATTTGGTGTTTTATATATTTTCTAGAATCGTTTTAAGTACAGAAAAATTGCTCCAAATTTTTTGAATTTTTCTGGTCCAAGTTTGACGGCCTGAATTTTCTAAGAAAAAAATTACACGTTAATGCCTATAAGTAATTCTTATAGTGTAACAAATTACCTTTTAAATAAGCCTAAGATCATTAAAAAGCGTTCATTATTTTAGAAGTTATACAAATTTTTGTAAAACATTGAAAATGACAATTTTGTAAAAATATCTAAATGAATTATTGGCCAAACGACTTCTGAAATATATTGTTCTTTACAAAATTTTATCATCTATTAAAAAATGAACAGAAAAAAATTTTAGTTTCAATAAATCTTATGTTTTAAAACGTTATTCATTTGCCTAAAAATGGGTGGTCTCTCAATTTTTACCGGAAGTGTAAAACTTTTTTCTTCAGGGGTTTTTGAGATTGCTAACGACAAATTTTATGTTAGTTTTAAAAAATTTAATGTAGATGATCCAATATGGTGGACGATTATTTGAAAGCTTTACAGTTTTGCTTAAAACTTCTCGTGGTGAAGTGCGTAAGAAGGATGAAAATACCGAAACTAATGGATAAAGGTATACGATTGTAATAAGGTGCCCAGTAAAAAAAGCAGGATTGTAAGAGAGCGAATAGTATTAACGGTGAGTTTCTGCCAATACATTTTCGCGTGAAAAAAGTATTGGGGGCATTCTGCCAATCCTGCTTTTTCACCGTCAATCCTGTCCTCTTGAATCTTTCGATTTCACGTTTATTGACTCGACTTGAGTGTGTACTGTTGATCTATTACCACATGATTTAGGGAGCTGGCGATGTTTGCGCTAGGGGCGCTATGAGCATAAGTCACAGCGCTAATCCAGAAAATCCATATGGTAATAGACCAACAGTACACACCCTGGTAAAAATTTCGGACTAATTCCGGATTAATTACGGACAGATTAGTACGGATAAGTCCGAAAATTATACGAAAAAGGTCCGAAAATGATCCGCGCTAGTCTGATATCAATCCGAACGAAAACCTGAATCCGAAAACACTCCGGAGTAATCCTGAATGTTTACGAATTCAGTCCGTAATTAGTCCGCAACAATCCAAACTTATGACTGGTGAAGAATTCTTCTAAAATAAGTACGGAATAATCCGAAATCAATATGTAAAGAATACGGAATCAGTCCGCAACAATCCGAGTTTAATCTAGTTAAAAAAACTTCAATCCGCAAAATGTCCGGAGCAATCCGAACTCTGTAAGCTAGAAATCCGGTATTAGTCCGCAACAATTTGAAATTAAGTGTGGCAAAATCCAATTCCGAAACAAGTACGAAACAATCCGAAAACTGTATGCAACGAATCCGGAAATTGTCTGCAACAATCCGTATTTAATCCAACTAAAAGGCATAATCCGAAAAAATACTAAATAATCCGAAATCTGTACGCAAAGAATCCGATATTAGTCCGCTTTGATTCGGAATTAGTGTGGTAAAATCATAATCCGAAACAAATACGAAACAATCCGAAATATGTATGCTAAAGATCCGGTAATAATCGTCCACCCGAATCATATTATATCCCTGCTAAAAATTACGGACTAATCCGGATTAAATCCGGGTATAATATAGTGTGAATTAGTCCGATAATTGTACCAAAATGATCCGCATTAATCTAACATCAATCCGAGTGAACTTGTGAACTAGGATCAGTCTGGTGTAATCTTAAATGTCTCTGAATTAAGTCCGTAATTATCACGCAACAATCCGAAATTATGTCCGTTAAAAAACTCATCTAAAATAAATACGGAATAATCCGAAATCAATATGTAAAGAATACGAAATAAATCCGCAATAATCCGACTTTAATCCAGTTGAAAGATTTAATACGAAACAAGTATAGAACAATCTAAAATCTGTATGCAAATAATCCGGTAATAGTCAGCGGCAATCCGAACAATATCTGATCAAAACGCCCCAGTCCGAAAATAAGTCTTATACACGCAAAAAATATAAAGTAACTTTTACTACTTTTATAGTAAAAAATTTCCGGTAAAGAATTTCTGGTAATTTTAAATACTTTTGGAGTAAATTTTGCTATGTTCGAAGTACATATTTGTAATAATTAGTAAAATTTACTTCAAACGTAGCAAAATTTTCTCCAAAAGTAGTAAACATTATCAGAAATGCTTTACCGGAAATTTTTTACTATAAAAGTAGTGAAAGTTACTTTATATTTTTCTCCGTGTAATAATATAAAATTTGTAATTATATACAATCCACAGACAATTTAAAACAATCCATATTCAATCCAATTCAAAGACTTAATCAGGAATAATTTTGGTATAATATTGAATTTGTATATTAAAAACAATTTTTATTAAATGCAGATAAATTCAAACTATAATTATAATTTCGTATGACAAAAACCTGACCAAAACCAGATTAATTCCGGATTTAATAATTTCACATTTGCAAGTTGCGTGTTATCAGACTAACTTCGGACTAGATCGGACTAATTTCGGATTCACTGGTTATACACAAACCGCATTGAGTTTGAATTTATCCGGACAAATTCTGAGCGACAAAAACCTGTCCATAAGCAAACTGTTTCGGATTAGCTGTGGATTCACTGGTTAAACCAACCGGATTACTTCTGCATTTACTAGTCGCATGTGATCTGACTAACTGCAGGCTAAACCGGACCAATTACGGATTCAATAGTTATAAAAAACGGTATTAATTTCAAACTTAATTCATAGTAAAAAAAACTCCACAATAAACCGTACTGTTGCGGATAAATTCCGGATTAGTCCGAAATCGTTCCCACTTTTTATTCAGGGTATTTACTTATGGTAAATAAAATATTTAATTCTGCAGTCAATTGGTTTTTACAAATTTACTAGTATTATTAGTTATCTTGTTTTAATATTAAAATTAACACTGATGTGTTAGTTTCTTGTCATTTCTTTTCGTGGCACTTTATAAATTCTATTATGAATTTGAACTCCCATGCGAGCGTGGTATAGTGGTTAGTGTATTCGATTTCGGTGCGATATAATGTTAGATAGGTGTAGGTTCGAATCCCCAAGCGTTAGAAATTTTAAGATTAATGTAAATAAAATTGCGATAGGTAAATCGAAAAAATATGTTGAATGTAACATAAAGTAATAATAATTAATATGTGTAACTTTTGTATAACTATTTTTTTATTAACATTCACTAAATTGTCTGGACTAATTTTTGACTGTTTCGGACTAATTCCGGATTCACTAGTTAAAATTAACTGATTAATTTCGGACTTCATCGGACCAACTCCGGTTTCACTAGTTGTTCACAAACCGTATAGAGTTCGGATTTTTCCGGATTAATTTCGGGTGACAAAAACCTGACCATAAACCGCATTGTTTTGGACAAATTTTGGATTAGTCCGAAATCTGTCCGGTTTTTTAACCAGGGCAGTCTCTTGTCAAATTTTATTTACTTACATTTTACCAAAATTTTATATTTCCTGTTCGTTATCAGCATTTTTACACATTAAATCAATCAGTCTTTTTGATTAAAATGCCAAATCGAGTCAATAAACGTGAAATCGAAAGATGCAAAAGGACAAAAAAATTGACAAAGGGGTAAATTTTCCAAAAAAATTTTTTTCAAAAAAAAATTATTCCCAAAAAATGTTTTCCCAAAAAAAATTATTCCTAATATTATATTTCCAAAAAAAATATTTTCCCAAGCAAATCATTTTTCCTAATATTTTATTTCCCCCAAAAAAAATAATCCAACGCCATTCATTTTTCCTAATATTATTTAAAAAAATTGAAACATTGCAGCAACTTTAGTCATATAAACAAATAAAATTTTCGTACGTCAATCAATTTGTAAACGCAAAATTTTCGTGTATCAGTAAATTTATAATCAAAATTGTTGTGTATCACTTAAATTTTTTCATAATATATTTCCAAGTTTCCATCAAAAGTTATGACTGATTTTGAGCTAGCAACAATCAATGCTGTAAAAAGCGCGATAGGCGAAGACAAGGTGCGCTGTTGTTTTTTCCACCTCTGCCAAAATATGTTCCGACATATTCAAAGTGAAGGACTGCAAGGAAGGTACTGCGACCCTAAAGATCGTTCTATAAAAGTGGCTGCACATATGATATGTGCTCTGGCTTTCGTGCCACCTCAAAACATTGCTCGAGAATTCGAGTCCTTGCAAAATGAATTACCTGAAGAGATGCATGAAATATCGAAATACTTCGACGTTACTTACATTCGAGAAAAACCTGCAAGAGGCCGACGTAGACAAGTACCGCCTTGTTACGTTCCGGAAATATGGAGTCAGTACGACTCAGTAATTTAACAAACAGCGAGAATTCAGGACAGCAAGTTAAAAAAATAGAGATTCCAAGAGGTTGCAAACTGATAAAAGAATATTTAATATTGTATCAAAGTATCACGAATACGTTGATAACAATGATGTTGTTACGTATTTACAATCACTTAAACATTACGTTCAAATGTGATTATTTACTACTAATTCGGCAATAAATATACATTTTGGAAAAAATATAACATTGGGAAAATTTTTTGGGAAAATTATTTTTTGGAAAATCCAGCATTGGGAAAAAAATATTTTGGGATAAACTGTTTTGAAAAACGGATTGTGGGAAAATTGTCCACCAATCCAAGAGGACAGAATTGACGGTGAAAAAGCAGGATTGTCTGAATGCCCCCAATACGGTTTTCACGCGAAAACGTATTGTCAGAAACTCACCGCCAATACTATTCGCTCTCTTCCAATTCTGCTTTTTTACTGAATGATTTGTTGAGAATAGAAAATTGTTTTCTATAAATACAGGTAACTATTTTATAATTATTTTAATTGCAAAATGAACTAACAATAATTTTTTTACATATGGGTCTTATTTAAGTTTGGACTTTAATTTATTGGTAGTAAAATTTATACCATTTATACATAACCTCAATTATAAAATAAAGATTCAATAAATTATTTATGATTGAAATAATAATAATAATAATAATAATAATAATAATAATAATAATAATAATAATAATAATAATAATAATGTACACCTTGTTAGAAAAAAACAATTAATAACATTTTTTGCATAGTGTCATGTTAGTTGGTAATACAATTTGATTCCCGGTCATTTTCCCAAATCCAGAAACCCGAAAGACAATATCCCGAAAATCAAATTTCCCGAAAATATAAACTCCTGAATACCTTTTTCCCGAAGACCATTATTTCAAAGCCGAATTTCCGAAAACTATTTTCCCTAAACGCGAATTTCCCGAAAAGTATTTTTTTTCTAATTAATAAAATAATTTTCGAAAAATAAAAGAAATTGCATGTTACCATGGAGACTGTTTAATTGTTTTTAAACGCAATTAATATTGTAACGTGACATTTTTTATATTCATTTTTTATATTCATTTTTTAATTCATTTTTTATATTCATTTACAATTAAAAACATGGATACTCCAATAAATTTGGGAACAAAATTGATACTGGGAGAATTCATATATCAGCGATCGAGACGTCTGAAAGGTAAAACATATTGGTTTATTTTATATTATTTTATAATTTTTATATTTTATATTATACTTTTGTATGTTTACCCTTTTTATAATATTCTTTATGTTTACCCTTTTAATAAATTAATAATAAATATATTTCATTGATTTTTTAATAAAATTTCTTTCGGGTTTATAGACCTTCGGGATAATGGTCTTCGGAAAAAGGTATTCGGGAGTTTAGATTTTCGGGATATTGTCTTTCGGGTTTCTGGATTCGGGAAAATGACCGGATACCATACAATTTGAATAATTTAGTAGAGAATTGTTCATACATATATAATTACATAAATGTTCTTTTACTTTAATTGTTTAAAAAAGTGTTTTTAATACAAATATAATAACAGAAAGATGCCTAAATAACGTTAGAAAAGAAACTAATCAAAAATGGAACAAAGAGGATATGGTGAATGCTATACTTGAATGTAGTCGGAGTCAAGGTCATATAAATTTAATATCTATAATAAATACGGAATTCCAATAACTACATTAAGAGGATGGCTCCAATATTTTGAAAATACGGAAATCACACTGTCGAACATTAAATTTGGACGATTTAATCCAACTTTTAATCCTGTAAAAGAGAAACTTCTTAAAATTGCCTCGGTGTCGTTGTTTGTGTTATTTGTTGTGTTCCACTTGTCGGTGCATAAAAGAAAAACAAACTAACGAACGGTTTAGATGCTCGTATTAAAATATTATTTTAATTAAATTAACCGGTTTCAAATTATATGATAGAAATGGATAAGCGTATGTCTGGTTTACAGTCAATAGAATTTCTACGACTTGCATTTCAATTCGCAGAAGCAAATAAAATACTTCATCGTTTTAATAAAGATGTTAAAGCAACTGGAAATGATTGGTTTCAAGATTTTCTAAATAAATTTCCTAAATTCAGTATTAGAACTTCCGAGAAAACGTCTTTTGCAAGAGCATGTGGTTTCAACAAGACTAATGTAAATACTTTTTTTGATTTATTGACTTAATTATTAATAAAATATATGTTTCCACTGATCAGAATCTATAACGTTGATGAAACAAGAATAAGTTTTGTTCCTAATGTCGTTAACCTCAGCTGAAAGAAAGGAAACAATTACAAGTGTAATATGTTGTAATGCTGTTAGAAATTTTATATGTCCTACACTCACTTTTCCACGAAAAAAAGTAAACTTGGACCTACAAATTAACCTATTTGATTTGAACATTTTCTTAAGTATTCCAAGTTAACTGAAAGCGATCCAGTTCTTTTAATTTTAGACGGACAAAGTACTCCTGTTAAAAATTTGGAACTCATCAATGCAGCGCAAAAGTTTCATGTTCACATATTGTGCCTGTCTCCTCATACATCTCACAAGCTTCAACCATTAGATTTGTGTTTTATATAAAACCATTTAAAATTACTATAGTGAAAAATGTACAACGTGGTTACTTGAACACCCAGGACGAGTAATTAAGATATGTAACATTGGCCAAATTTTTAAAAAAGCATACATTCGAGCTGCTGTACCAAGCAACTCTATTAACGGATTTAAAACAGCTGAAATTTACCCTCCTAATTTAAACATTTTTGTTGGTGAACAATTTTCACTTTCTCTTACAACTAATAATGAAATTGACATTATAGAATCAAATATTACAAAGAATGAAGCATCATCTCAAATTATCAATTGCGAAAAAGCCCAACATCCTGAATCCATTAATTGTACGGAAATTAGCAACGAGACATTAGTAAATTTCATAAGGCCTGAAGATATTTCTCCTGTACGAAAGGTCACTTATACCGAGAGAATAAAAAAATTTAGTTTCTATTTTATTTATTATTTAGTTGTTTATACGTACCTGTCTTAAGCCTACAATACTTGGTTATACAAGTTTTTCAACATAATATTTTCTTTACAATTTAGGGGGCTGAAGCAAAGGACTTAAGCTGGTTGCTTAAAGTGGCAACCACAGCTAAACCAATCAATACACATTCTGGAAGGAAAAAGAGTTTTTATGCGAAAGTGGTTAAATAAACAAAATAAAAATCACAGCGACAAAGAAGAAACAGCAGAAAGTGAAGATGAGCCTGATCAACTATTAAATTTGTTGAGTGACGAGCAAAATAAAAACAAAGTTCAAACAGATTTCGTTTTAACATTCAGCTTTCAAAGAACATTTTTGAATAATTTGATTGAGCCACCTAGCTTCAGTCAAATTAATTAAATGTAGCCAATTTTATTGGAGCAGGAATATTTATTTTGTAATTACGAAATTTTAATGGGACATTCAATTAATAATTTAACGACGAGATTTGAAGAAACATCCTATAAAATTTTGTCATTTGTTCACGCAAAAGGCTTAATAAATGCAAACGAAATCAGTGATGAAGAAGTTCTGCGGATAGTTGGAAAGATTTCTAAGGAAAACATTGATCTTTTATTTTCCAAGCTATTTTATTTTCAACAAAAATTTGCCAGAATGCATTTCAATAAAATTTTCTGAGAAATGACTAAGTGAAATTTTTTCTTATTTAATATATAAGTTAGTTTTACCCAAACAGACTATATCCAAAAATTTACGGGACGTAGGTTTATTATTTACAAAGAAAAACTAAAAAACGGTTTTTCACGTACAAAACAAAAAATGTTGTGGAAATATAATGACATCTTTTTATTGAAATAGGAAGTTTTAAAAATTAATAAGCTTGTGATTTATTTCGCTTAAATTGTCAACTTCAATATTCCGATGTGATAAAGAATTTTAAATCTTACATAAATTTATAATAAACAATTTTTGTTGTGATTGTCATATGTATACAGTGAGTGCAGCAACATTGAACCACCCGAAAAAGCAAAGAATTTTCAATTTTAAGAGTTGTAAAGTTGTCTGCTCTACTAATTAGTAAGAAAAATACTAGAAGACATGCTTTCATCACAATTGTCAACGAGATAAACTTAAACTGTCACTTCTGCTACGAAATCTGACATAGAAATATATTAATATCCTATATTAACAAATAATAACTACTTAACAACAATTTTCTATTTTTTTGAGTGGAAAATAAGATTTTTTACAATGTGTAAGTGGAAATATTATTTTCGAAGTAAGTTGTAGTGTTTTATTAGAAGTGGTTCAATGTAGACACACATTCTTCAAAATAAGAAAAGTGTAACTGGCTAGAAAAAATTAAATTTAATTATTTAATCATAATAATTTGTGTTTGTAACGCGTGTATTAACTAAAGGAGTACTTTAGTTTTATTTTGATTCAAAAACCTGATCAAAATTTGTAAAATTTAATTAGTTCTTGGACTTTATAAAAAACCCGGTTCAATGTAGCCTACCCTCCCCTACAGATATTTCACTGCCTCTTGGAATCTACACGGAAAGACCCACATGTGTAAAAATTACTGAAAATGGTTGCAATAACCGGAAATAAGGGGACTTTTATCATAATGTACTACATAAATAGATAAATTTGCTACATAGGCAGGTTTTAATATTTTGTGTAAAAGTTGTAAATGTAGCGAAAATTGATTATAGTTTTATCTAGTTTCATTAGACAAAATCTGACAAATGAAAACATTTTCCACTAAAACCTACTATCTACTGTAGTAATTTTTGGTGAGCAAGTGTGCTCGGAGAAAAAAATCAGGGCTTTTTAGCATGGAGTGGATTATACCTTTAGCGCATGGGCGCTTCCTTCGGGAAAGGAACGAACTCGTACGATTGCAGCAAGGCTCCTTACTGTAAGGAGCCTTCCTTTCCCGAAGGAAGCGCCCATGCGCTAAAGGTATAAACCACTCCATGCTAAAAAGCCCTGATTTTTTCTCCGTGTGGCTAGCGAGTACAGTCATATGGCGCCTGCATTTGTATTGGTTGCTAACTTCGTCAATCTCCGTAAATGAGCCGATGCCATCCGATCATTGACAGTGACTATGTTTCGCGTATGTAAAATAAATTTGGATATTATCTATAATAATTAAATATAAAGTAAAACGTAGGTCGTTCGTTATCTCAGAAATTGACCATTATAAATTAATAAATTTTGCATTTATTCCTGTCCCAAGAACTATGTCTTATAATAAGTTATAAATAAAAGTAAACTGCTTTCTCGTAAGTGCTGTAAATTTTCATCATTCAATATATAAGAAAACAAAGATGTATACTTTCAGTGAAATTCGTTGCCGTGCGTGCAGTTGTGTATTAGTGTATTAATTAACCTCGTCTATATATATATATATATATATATATATATATATATATATATATATATATATATATATATATATATATATAAGTGAAATAAACATGCGTGTGTCTTCAAATATTTATCCAACAAATATATAAGTGTGTGTGTCTGTGTGTGTAAAAATCCTTCCAGTTTATCTCCATTAGTCAAGAATTGACAGGAAACCGGCGATAAAAATCCGTATTTTTTCTTTCACTCTATCTTTCTGCATTTACAATCGACTATAGTAATTTTACGTACACGATATTTCTGAGTTTACTACAGTTTTTTGGAACTATTGGACGAAATAGTAAGAAGGTTTACTAATTTGGTAAACATTTGTCGGATCAGTGTAGAAAATAGTAAGTCCTCTTATTTCTGGTGGTTGTAATGTGAAAATAGTAAATTCTAGTGTGATTTTATACAAAAAATACTAATCTCGGGCTCTCCGTGTAATTAAATTCAATTACATTTCTATTTATTAACTTGGTGATTTCTTATTTTCAGATTGGATCGCAAAAAGGAAGGATTATCTCCAAAGTTTCGTACGTTCAAATGAACTAATATTGTTTATTTATTTCTATTTTCAAATTAGAATCTAATTAGAATAATGGAAAATTTATATTTTACATCATTAATATAACCTATAAAATTAGAAATTTGTTTCTTTTAGAGCTTTTAGGCTAATTCACACTCCGCAATGGTAATTTACCCCTTCAAATATCAATCAAATATTTTGTTGTCAAAAATAAATATATTTTATAAAAATACTTTAATCAAAACATGCAAACGTTATTGAGAGTTATGAAGAAAATTATTAAAATAATTTTAATATAAGGGCAATTCCACGTGAGATTTCAGTCGACCTCTTAAAATCGGCCAAAAATATTTTTTTTCTATTCTGTATTGAAAAAAAACAGATACGTATTTTTTTATTATTTTTTTGGAGGCCAAATTTTTGGGTTATGAATTTTCAAAATTTTCGTTTTTTAAATGAAGATATATTTTTAATGTCAGATAACTCAAAAAATATTGCTTCTTTTCATTTTTTGACAAGAAAAAAAAGGTTTGTTTTTCTCTCTACTTTTGAATAATCATAACATAAAATTTTTGTTTTTATTTTTTATTAAAAAAATAAAAAAATTTTATAAACAAATTAATTTTTTTTAACTTTGGGTATGATAAATTTTTAATTTTCTTCTTTTAAAACATACCTGGAAATGATAAGAAGGTTTTGCAAAAAGTTTCAGAGTGGGCCTGACAAGTTTGATGGGTTTAAAAAAATAATTAAGCTGCCCGTGCAGGTCGCTCGCACGCAGCATAATGGGATTTTTTTACAATTTACTATTAAAAATTGTCTGGAGCCTACAAATTTTATCGGATTTTGATTATTATTGAATTTGTAGGCTCTAAATAATTTTTAATAATAAATTGTAAAAAAATCCCATTGTGCCGCGTGCGTGCGACCTGCACGGACAGCTTAATTATTTTTTTGGACCCATCAAACTTGTCAGGCCCACTCTGAAACTTTTTGCAAAACCTTCTTATCATTTCCAGGTATGTTTTAAAAGAAGAAAATTAAAAATTTATCATACCTAAAGTTAAAAAAAATTAATTTGTTTATAAAATTTTTTTATTCTTTTAATAAAAAATAAAAACAAAAATATTATGTTATGATTATTCAAAAGTAGAGAGAAAAACAAAACTTTTTTTCTCTTGTCAAAAAATGAAAAGAAGCAATATTTTTTGAGTTATATGACATTAAAAATATACCTACATTTAAAAAAAGAAAATTTTGAAAATTCATACCTAACTCAAAAATTTGACCTAAAAAAAGATTAAAAAATATGTTTTTTTTCAATACAGAATAGAAAAATAATATTTTTGGCCGATTTTAAGAGGTCGACTGAAATCTCACGTGGAATTGCATACTCGGCTGTATGCCAAAAAGATCTACTTTAACAAATCTAGCACAACTTACTCATTTTATTAGAGAATCCTTCAAACTTAATTTCCAGGTTGATGTAATTTATCTTGATTTTGCTAAAGCTTTCGATACCATTGACCATGATATCCTAGACACAAAATTAGATCTACTAAATATCCCTCTTAACTTAAAACTTTTAATCTTAAATTACTTAAAAAATCGGTCTCATTTCGTCAAAGTTGGTAATTTTCAATCTAAACCTTTTATCCCTTTTCGTGGTGTTCCTCAGGGTTCAGCCCTTAGCTCCCCCCTCTTTACTATCTATATTGATGATGTAGTGAATAATATAAAATCTATGGTTTTACTTTTTGCTGATGATTTGAAAATTTTTAGAAGAGTCAACTCTATTTTTAACGCTACCAACCTCCAATCTGACCTTCAAACCATCCACTCTTCTAGTAACAAATTGCTCCTAAATATTTCTAAATGTCAAATTCTAACTTTTTACAGATCTAATTTTCCCTTCCTTTTTCCTTACCAAATAAATAACACCTTTATTTCTCGAGTAACTTCCACACGTGACCTTGGCGTAACTTTTTGCTATGACTTATCTTTTGAGGATCATATAACATCCTTAGTCTCTACCGCTTCTCGAATGCTGGGTTTTCTCATTAGGTCCAGTAGAAACTTTAGTAACGTGTCAACGTTTACCTTATTATTTAACGCTTTGGTTCGCTCTCCGACAGAATATGCTTCGTTAATATGGAATCCCCATACTAAAAAGGGTGCTAAGCCTATTGATAAGATCCAAAAACGTTTCTTAAAATTCCTAGCTTTTAAGGAGGACGGTCTTTACCCCCCACGAGGGTGTGATTATATTGCACTGTGTGAACGCTTTGATTTTTTAACTTTGGAAGAGCGACGCATAATCAATGCAACTATTTTTGTATTCAAAATCATTAACTATAACATTGACTGTAGAATTCTACTAGACTTAATTTCGGCTGAACCCGAATTGCGTGCGGACGGTCGAATTGCGTCCCAAGGGCTGGTGGGTACAAGTTGAATTGCGTGCCAATGATTTCAGGTATATGTGGAATTGCGTCCCAGACAAAATCAAAAATTATCCCCCCCACATTTTCCTTCGCACTCTATCCAGGCTTAGGACTGGAAGCATTGCTGGCGTGTTTAAAAATGTGAGTTGGCATTAACTTTTATATGAGAAATGAATAAATACTCAAATAAAATACTCAAATACTCAATTTCTGTCTACAAAAAATTTTCTCTTCGTCCGGATTATGGTCATGATTGACTTGTTTTTCAATAATTTTATTTTGAGAAGTAATTTTTAAATATGCTTTACAGTTTTTTTTCGAACAAGCCCATCTTTTAATATCATTTTTTAACGTTTTTTGAAAAGAAAACTTAAAACCTTCAATTACTATTAAAGGCTTACCTTTCTCTCCAATTATCACACTAAATGTATCCATAATAATAGTGAATGAAAAAGACACAAATGAATTGAACAGGATAAACAGCACAACATAAACACACACCCGTTAATTGCCAACTGATTTTGAAACGAATAATTTCTTCAATTGCTTACATTTCGGAAAGAGGAAAATATGGGGGAATCAGTTGCCAGTGGTTCTCAACTCATAGGCAAAACACGACAGGCACGCAATTCGATCGACCCCCTGGAGCCACTGGGACGCAATTCGATCAAAAAAAATCATACCTGGATTTCCGCACGCAATTCGGGCACACCGTTAATTTCTCTTTAAGTAGCTTAGTTCTGATTGTACTAGCTTTTCTATAAACACATTTTTTTTGTTCAATTCTATTTTTTCTTTTGTAACCCATTTATGGTTCTTTGTAGGACCGCGGGGATGTATTTTGATAAATAAATAAATAAATTTTGATAAATTGCCCATAAGATTTTTATAATATCAAATTGATGAGTTTCTTTAAATTCCATTGGATGAAACTTTTTGAGATGTCTTTTGAGGCCTATATTATTATTGCCTGTCATGTAAATCATTTTTATGTTTTTAGAATTTTCACAAAGACAAATCTTAAATTTTCCTTATTATATTTTTGTCAAGAAAGTAATCTCAAAAGAAGCATCTAAAGATTTTCCGTTTCATTTTCGCCGTTTTAAATGAAAAGTAACCGTGTTCTTTACTGGCTCTTGAGAAGTATCGCTGAATGTGAAAAAAATTGAGGTCTGTGAAGCTGGCCGAACCACTTTCATAAAAATGAATTTGAATTATACCATTAATTAGTGCTCAATTAGTGCAATTTTTGTACCATATTGCAGAATCTAGTGCATAATGTTTATTTATAAAAAACACCGGTTCTGCTGAGTGAACGTTCCGCTGGACCGTTCGAAAAACGCTTTAAAAACGCCAACAGAATATTTATCAATAGTCTATAATTTAGTGCTCAATTAGTGCTCAAAGATTAACAAAATAAAATTTTTTTTTATTAATTAATTATTTATTTAAGGTACTACTACACTTTAAAAGGCTCTTAAAAGACCAAATATAAAAAAGAATTTCTTAGGTCTTTTATTATAAATATTTAAAAAACTTTTTTGCCTATATTAGTACATATTTGTACAATAAAAATAATGGTTTTTTTTTAATTTTTATTTAATATCACAATCTGCAGACAGCATTCAGATCGAAACTCCAAAAAGTTAGTTGTCCAATTGCGGACAGTTTATCTCAAGATTGACAAATCGGAAACGAAAAATCCAAATTGCTTTTTAAAAAGGAAGGTGTCTTGAATAGAAATCTACCACCAATAATGAAAAATCGACTAAAATAAAAAAATAGCAGATGTTTTAATAATATGTTTAAAAATACACTATGTTTTTCAGTATTTTTCTAGTCTGCAAAAATGTTTTTTTAAAATTTTTTGACCATTTTCTGGTAAATTCTCACACAGGACATGCTAACAAACAAAACGAGTTATTATTTATTGAAATCGGTTCAGTAGGTTCAGAGATAAACTGTCCGCAATTTGAGAAAACGTTATTTTGAGAAAAACGCGTTTAAACTTAGATGTATCGTTAGAGGCCATCCATAAATTACCTAAAATTCTTTTGCAAATTGAAACCCCACCATTTTTTTTATTTCAGACACTGTTTCATACATTAGCACCAATGTTTCTACTGGTCGTAACAAAAAGCTGGACCCCACCATCCCCTTAAAGACTTACTCTTAATTTGTCAATGACTTTTTACATTAATTGACTATTTTTTTAAAAATTTACTTTTATTTTTTACAGTTGGCTATAAATACTTTAGGAGCTGTTTTCTGAAGTCATAAGGAGTTGAAAAATACAATAAAAAAAAAAAAAAACTAAATAAAAAAAAAACTAAAAAAAAAAAAAAAAAGTTAGTTATTAGTTTATAAAACTAATAAAAAAAACTTAGTCGAATGAGTAAGTAATCCGCTGGCCGGACCATAACGATAATCGCGTTAAAAACGCCTACAAAATATTTATCAATAGCCTATTATTTAGTGCTCAAAGATTAACACAATAAAATTTTTTTTATTAATTATTTATTTAACCCTTTCAGTCCCAGTGATCGATATATCGACCACTTTTTAAGCCACCGATTTTTTTAACATAATTTAAAGGAGAACTTTGAATAATTGCATATTTCTTATTTTTATGTTTCTACAAATAGGGTTTAGTAGTTTTTAACAAAATAATCTATATTATTTATGTTTTTTGTTATTAACAAACTTATACACGGCAACGCATTATTTCAGGTTAAACTTGACTGTAATAAAATTAAATCAGTAACATATACTTTCAATTATGGTTATTTTCTAAATTCTTGGGGTTTGCTGAATATTAATCTAAAATCAGATATGCAAATTTAAAATGGTGGATCCAATATGGCAGACAAAATTAAAAATTTAGCAAATTTGCTTAGAAATGGTCTCTCGGGGGTTTTTGGGGTCGCTGATTACAAATCTATAGTCAGTTTTTAAAAATTCAAAATGACGGATCCAATATGTCGGACAAAAATTAAAAATTAAACAAATTTGCTTTAAAATGGTCTCTCGGGGGTTTTTGGGGACGCTGATTACAAATCTAAAGTCAGTTTTTAAAAATAAAAAATAACGGATCCAATATGGCGGACAAAAATTAAAAATTAAACAAATTTGCTTTAAAATGGTCTCTCGGGGGTTTTTGGGGTCGCTGATTACAAATCTATAGTCAGTTTTTAAAAATTCAAAATGACGGATCCAATATGTCGGACAAAAATTAAAAATTAAACAAATTTGCTTTAAAATGGTCTCTCGGGGGGTTTTGAAGTCGCTGATTACGAATCTAAAGTCAGTTTTTAAAAATTAAAAATAGTGGATCCATAAATCCATATGGCGGACATTAAAAGTTACGAATTTGGAAACACCCTCCTCTATTTTAATACGGGCTTGGGACCGGTAATCGCATAGTTTCATTTCTTTTCTTTAAAATTTTTTTTAATGTTTTTTTTAATTTTCAACACTTTTATTAATTTTTTTATGTTTTAAATATTTTTATATTTGTCGTAACAAACGACAAAAGACAAGTGACGAAACATGAAAGACGAACGACAAAAAAACAGAAGACAATCAAGAGAAAACAAAGGGACAATGACAAACGACAAAAAACAGTACTTCTCTCCTATTTTTAATATTATTGTTGTTGTCGTAACATTAGATTCGCCATTTAAAAATTTTGTAAGAATGATTTCAGATTTGTATTTTTACACCCCGCAAACTTCCAAGAAACAGCATTCAATCCTATATTGTCCATTTTTTATTTTTGACTATCATATTGTATCAATTATTTTAAAGATAGAAAAACTGACTTCAGATTCGTCATCTGTGATCCAGAAAAAACCTAAGCTGCAACTTTCAAACAAATTTGATGGATTTTTTATTTTTTTGTCTAATATATTGAATCCTCCATTTTTAATTTTAATAAACTGGCTTCCGATTCATATTCAGCGACTTTAAAAACCTCCAAATGCCAACTTTTAAGCAAATTTGTTTAATTTTTATGTTTTTGTCCGCCATATTGGATCCGCCATTTTAAATTTTGAAAAACTGATTCCAGATTCGTAATCAGTCGCCTTAAAAACCCCTGAGTGACAACTTTCAAGTAAAATTAAATAATTTTTAATTTTATAGTCCGCCATATTGACTCAGACATTTTGAATTTTCAAAATTTTGAAAATCTGATTCCAGATTCGTAATCAGCGACCCCGAAAACCATGGGTATTATACCTATTGTAGATATTTTTCAATTGCCCTAATTATAGGACTTAAAGGGTTAAAAAAATAACTTATTCGTCTGACTAAGCGATCCGCTTTCCACACCATTACGAAAAACACGCTAAAACACCAACAAAATATTTATCAATATCGTATTATTTAGTTTTCAAACATAAACAAAATAAAAAATTTGTTTATTAATTATGCGGGATTCCACGGATAAATCACACAGTTGTACGTGACAAGTTACCGATTTGTCTTAAAGTTTTTAGGCGTATTGTACCTTCAAAAATAGTGATATAGCAAAAATTTTAAGTGCCTATCTCATAAAGATCACGCACAATCTTCAATTTCATAAAAAGTGACATTTTTGAAAACTAAGATTAAAAAATCCATTTTTGCTTGAAAAAATGTCAATTTTGGTATAAAAAAAATCGGAAAAGTATTAGTCGATGGAAAATTTTCCAAAAAATCTAATGGCGTTGAAATTTTTAAGATATTTCAAAACGCATGCACAGTAGATTAAAAAAACTACTTTTTAAAAAAAATGTATAACTCAAAAACACCTTTCTCGATTTGGCTCAAATTTTCAGGTAACATAGTTGAAAAGCCATACTTTAAAATAATTATTTCGGAAATCTGGGTATTTTTAGTTTTTAGCCATAATTTTGCAGAATAGTGAGAAAATTCGATTTTTTTCAATGTTCTCTTACGGGTTTTGCCTTTTTGTGCTTATACGCAGCTATATATAAAAAATCTAAGCTCAAATTCACAATCCTTGAAAAATTTCTAATCAATTATCTATATTGAAACTTATTTTTATTTATTTTAGACAAATTTTAACAGCAAAAACAAATACAAGTTTTAATTAAGAGTATTAAAAATGTGCGCATGACGATTAGAGTGGGCCAAACATTTTTTTAGTGGAAAAAAGCAAGAAACCCCTGCAATTTGTTCCAATGCCAATAAAAATAAATACGTATTTTTTTATTTTAAAAAATATTGATATTAACAGGTACCACCGAGCACTTCAATTTTCCCATGTAAAATGCATATAAAAAATTTAAATTTTCAAAAAATCATAATCATTTGCGAGGGTTTCAAAAAAGTTAACATTAAGCTTTTAGTATTTATAGAGGGCTCTCCGTCAAGTAATTTGACCTATATAACTTTTAATTTTTACCACCCCTACACTGAAAAAATGTTAAGGCTATGTCCAAGTTGTGAAATGTAAACAAACTAAAAGGTTACTACACCAGCACTAAAAACACAATTTTGCGACAGCCAATTCTCCCACAAAAAATAACATTTTTACACTTTCTTTACGAAAATGGAAAATTAGAGTATCAAAGTTTCCAAAAAAATCATTTTTGACTATGAGCAATAAAAAGCAATTAGTAAAATAACTAATTAAAAAGACCTGTAAACCAGCATTTTTGACGCGTCGCGAAAAATAAACTGCTTGAGTATATCAACCGCACTGACGATAAAGAAGTCTCATGTCAGCGATTGGACTTTCAACATGTGGAAAGGGACATTTTTCCCTTTTCTCCTTGAAATTACAAGAGAAAGGGTAAAAACTTCTTCATTGTCCGTGCGGTTGATATAGTCAAACAGTTTAATTTTTCGCGACGTGAACTCTGTTGCTCGCTGCGCGTGCGCAGACCGTACCAAGGTCGCAATGACATTGCCATGCAAAAAGGCACATTTTTTTTTTGACTGAATCTCAGTGGTTTTCTCATTTTTTCAGTTATTCAAAGTTTAGTAACCAAATTCGTTACTATAGTTCACCATTTCAATAAAGAAAATATGAATTTATATTTATTTACGGAAATGGGAACGGCGAAAAAATGCTTCACTATTCGGTCTATAATGAAGCATTTTTTCGCTGTTTCCATTTGCGTAAATAAATATAAATTCACATTTTCTTTATGGAAATGGCAAACTAAAGTATCGAATTTGGTAACTACACCTTGCATAGCTGAAAAAATGAAAAAACCACTGAGTATCATTCAAAACCAAAACTAAGAATGCATTGACAGCACCATGCGAAAATGCACATTTTGTTTTCTACTGAAACTTAGTTATTTTCTCATTTTTTTCAGCTATGCAAGGTGTAGTTACCAAATTCGATACTTTAGTTCGCCATTTTTATAAAGAAAATGTGAATTTATATTGATTTACGCAAATGAGAACAGCGAAAAAATGCTTCACTATTAGGTCTATAATGGGGCATTTTTTCGCTGTTCGCATTTGCGTAAATCAATATAAATTCACATTTTCTTTATGGAAATGGCGAACTAAAGTATCGAATTTGGTTACTAAACTTTGAATAACTGAAAAAATGAGAAAACTACTGAGTTTCAGTCAAAAACAAAATGTGCCTTTTTGCATGGTGATGTCATTGCGACCTTGGTACGGTCTGCGCACGCGCAGCGAGCAACAGAGTTCACGTCGCGAAAAATTAAAGTGTTTGACTATATCAACCGCACGGACGATGAAGAAGATTTTACCCTTTCTCTTGTAATTTCAAGGAGGAAAGGGAAAAATTTACCCTTCCACATGTTGAAGGTCCAATCGCTGACATGGAACTTCTTCATCATCCGTGCGGTTGATATACTCAAACAGTTTATTTTTCGCGACGCGTCAAAAATGCCATTTTACAGGTCATTATAATTAGTTATTTTACTAATTGCTTTTTATTGCTTATATTCAAAAATGATTTTTTTGGAAACTTTGATACTCTAATTTTCCATTTTCGTAAAGAAAGTGTAAAAATGTTATTTTTTGTGGGAGAATTGGCTGTCGCAAAATTGCGTTTTTAGTGCTGGTGTAGTAACCTTTTGGTTTGTTTACATTTCACAACTTGGACATAGCCTTAAGTACCGTGCAATCCCAATCGTCGGAAAGTGGAGGAACTATAGTTTGGATGTGCTGCGATCTCAGTTCGGGAAATCTGCGTTCCCATGTCGGTGTCGCTGAACACCAGCGATTTGAGACTCAAAACCTTAGGACTGCAATAGCCGCATCTTGGGCGTTTAGCACGCCCAAGTTGGAAATGCGGCTCCTCCAAACTAGAGTCGTATCGCATTCGTAAATTTTCGGTCTACTTGGAACGGCTCGTCGCCCAAAATTTTTTCCGTGTTCCTTCTACAGCACTGCCCCAAAGTTACCCCTTTTTGGATATTTATAATTTAACGTGTTTTGCCCTACAACGGAAAAAGATACGTAAGCGACAAATAGGTCGAACAGAAATATTTGAGAAAAACCGTTTGCATCAAAAAGTTCATTTAGAGCTCATTTTCTATAAATAAAAATATCCTTAGGGGAGAGTGGGGCAAAGGCGCTAGGTTTACATTTATCGATGTATATTTTTTAAATTAAGCAATTAATTTATGCGGTCTTTGTTTTTTATTATTCTAAAACTAATAAACAAGAAATTTTAATAGTTGTTATTTAGTATATATTATAATTATAAATTAGGGCTTGCAATCCCACACTAACGTCAATATCGCGGGACTAGAATGCGGGATAACTCTCAATCCTGCGGGATCCCGCAAAATTTTATGTTATTAGCTATATTCTAATTTTTTAATAATTATTAAATAAAATTTTATTGAAACGTTTTATTTATTCAATTGAATACATTGTTACAATGACTTAGAACCAATTTGAAATCTAAATTTTTATTTATAAAATTTTTTAAACTATTGAAATCCTATTTTCGAAGAAATTCTTATATAAGTTTGGCTATGTCTATAAATACATTTTTTATTATTGCACAACTTCACTTGTTAAACTAAGTTTGAATGTAAATTAAGTATTTTTAAATTAACATAAATTTTTCCATTAAATGGAAGTTTCTAATTTTCATTTTGAAAATAAGATCTTAACCCCTTGGCTGTCAACGAAATTTCCACTGTTTGGGCCAAAAGAGTGTTGAAAAATTTTTTAATGGATTTTTATGAAACTTGGTTCCCTAAGGTTTCTGGGGTCGCTGATTACAAATCTGACATCAGTTTTTTAAAATTCAAAATGGTGGATCTAAGATGGCGGAATTTTTTTTTAAATTCGTCGAATTTGCTTGAAACTTGTTACTCGGGGGTTTTAAGGGTCGCTGATTACGAATCTAACATTAGTTTTCCAAAATTAAAAATGGCGGATCCAATATGGCGGACAATGAAATAAAAAATTGTTCAGATTGGTTTAAAACTGAATACTTTGGAATTTCCAGGGTCGCTGATTACGAATTTGAAATTAGTTTTTTATAATTCAAAATATCTGGTTCAATATGGCGGAAATTTTTTAAAATTTATTGAATTTGTTTGAAACTTGTTAATCTGGCATCAGTATGATAATTTTTGGTAAAATCAAATTTCGTTAAATACCCTGAAAAACTAATGTCAGATTCGTAATCGGCATCAGCGACCCTAAAAGCCCCCGAGTATTCAGTTTCAAGCAAATTCGACGATTTTAAAAAAAATTTCCGCCATTTTGGATCCACCATTTTAAATTTCTAAAAACTGATGTCAAATTCGTAATCAGCGACCCCAAAAACCCCTGAGTATTACGTTCCAAGTCAATCTGATGAATTTTGCTTCCTCGTGAGGAAGCTTTGTAGTCGTTAAAATACAAAATTTTTAAAAATCCTTTTAACAAATTTTCTTCTATATAGGACTATGTTATATAAGACCCTTTTTATAAGTATGTTGGATTCAATAAATAGTGTGGGATCCCGCTCTGAGGGATTGCGAGCTCTATTATAAATACATTATTTAATGAAATTTAAAAACAATGCAAAAAATGCCTTTGCCCCACACGCTGGGGCAGCGACGTTTTCGCTTATATTTCTAAAAGAAAGCATTTATAAGCCTTAAAAAAATTAACAAGTGATATTTAGTAGTATAATATTTACGAAACATAAGGTTTACAACATATTATTAAAAGAATTAAACTATTTAAATAAAAAATAAAAACTTTTAGTGATTTTAACTTTATATTGTGAATTAATACATAGAAAGTTCGAATATTCAATTGTTTTTAACCAAATTATGTTCAATATTGCCTTTGCCCCACATAGGGGAGAGTGGGACAAGACGGGGTACCGGCCCTATTTAACAAACGAATTAACCAATCGCGATTATATTTTACATAATACTGCACCGAGACGATAGTTTCTTGTTTATAAAACCTAAAAGCCATGAAAACAAATCTTTTATCTGCTTTACTAAAAGAACTGTTTTTGACGATTTTCTTGTCATTTTTTCACTTTTTTTAGTAGGTGTTAATTATTTTATAATAACAGTTAATAAACTGTATAAATTTTTTTCTAACTAGCAAGAGTTACAGAAGAAGGGAAGCATATGTTTTTTTTCTTTGTTGAATCGTAAATTGTAGTAATTAACCTTTTTCTTCAATTTTGTAGGTGGGGTCAAGATGGGGTAGGAGGGAGTGGGGCAAGACGGGGTTCACAAATGAAGCAAAAGAAAAGAGAAATAAGGAAATTAAAACTACTTAAATCAAGACTGAATAAATTAAGAGTGACCAAAAAGAAAAAAGCTTGTCAGGTTATATCTTCAACTAGCGATGATAATTAAAAGAAGCGCATGAAAAGTCTCTAATTTTTATTTTCCTAATCTTTAATTTATCGAAATTCTTTTTATCTAATAAGAATTAATTATAATTTCTTTTAATCGAAAGAATAATTGTCAAAAACAATATTTTTTTGAATGACTAATCAACAGAATGTTTAATACTGCGAAAGAAAAATTTTTATAATCTTCAAATAACTGAATTATCAGTAGTATAGCTAGGCCGGTTCTGGGACAGGTTCTGATCTCAGCTAAGTACCCTTGGTCGGTAATGCAAATTTCTACTTTATCAGTGGTTCACAGGGGTGATCTACCTTACCGACCGAGTGTAGTTCCGGCTGCCACAGCTAGATGGCGCCACTTGCGAATTCCAAACCCCTTGGCGGGAAATTTGAAAATTTATTTTTATACTTTCAAGTGGGTTAAAAGGGGTGCTCTGTTTTACCGACAGGGTTCAAGATTAAACCAAAAGATGGCGCCACTAAATTTTTTTAATGGAAGTTAGTTTAATTTTTTTCATAAAATATTATTTATAAATATTTATTATTAATATTTATTTATTCTTAAAACTATTTATTTAATTAAGGTAAGTTTAGTTATTTTTTTGTTTATAATTATTATTTATTACTAGTATCATTATTTTATTAACTATAAACAATTTATAATTAAGGTAAGTAAAATTATTACTTAAAATTACAAAAAGCGTTTTGAATTCAAATTGAATTTCGCGCGTTACCGGCGGTAAGCTTGTTATCAGCGGTGAGCTTGTTGCCGGCGGTGAGCTCACAATAGTTCAAGTCAACCGCCACACGTAGCAGAGTGGTGAGCGCGCGTAGTGGGGGAACCGCTTGGTGAGGAGAGACCTACGAGGGTGACTAGCACACAGTAGAGAGCTCATTAAGCTCATAGCAGCGGAGTGAGCAAGCCACAATGGAATCGAGCTGCCGGTGCTACCACTGCGTCGTGAGGATGGTGTCCGAGTATAATGTGAGTAATATAATATAATATAATATAATATAATATAATATAATATAATATAATATAATATAATATAATATATTTTTCAGTTGCAGCATGAAGGTAACGAGGTGCCATTCCCCGCAACTCCTCCAGGGCCGACCCAGTCACCGTGGCACCAGGTGGTGAATCCACTACCACCTTCGGTGGAAGTCGGGACGCCACCGCAGTCACCTCTGCATGAGATGGCACTCGAGTGGCGTCCATTTTCACCGCCGTGGATGCTGGTGGAGAGGCCGCCGACACCACTGCCTAGGTCACCGACACCTCAACCCAGGATGGAACCGGAGTCTCCCCCACCCTTTATTCAGTTGGGGACTCCACCCAGGTCGCCGACACCGTTGGAATGGCTGCCTACAACCCCGCCAGGAAGTCCGCCAGGGTGTAGGTCACCGGTACCCAGGGCGCAGTCTCCCGAGCCCAGGGTAGAAGAAAGAGAGCCGGCGGGACCTCCACTAGAGGCGCAGCCGCCGCCCGCTCACGGTCGGCGTCGCTGCCATCGACGTCGGCGCGTTATTTTAAATTTGAATTTAAATTTTATTTTTAAAAATTAATACATTTTTTATTTTTTGTAAATTAGTATATTTATTTTGCGGATCCTATATAGAAATTGTTACGTCTGCGTTAGAGTAAGAGTATTGCGCATGCGTGAAAAGGTGGGGAAAAAATTTAAGAGTGGGGTATGCGTAAAAGGTTGGAGTGGGGGTAAATGGTCTAGTGGGCATGCGTGAAAGGTAGGAGTGGGGATTTCGGGGTATATATTCAGGGATTTTGGCGGGTTTGGTCAGTAGCTGTTCTGTTCACAGGTTCAGCGGTTCCAAAAGCAGCAGCAGCAGATTCCTATTGCCACTACTAACTGTCTTTTTTGTTATATTTACTGTCTTTTTTGTTACATTTATTGTTATATTTACTGTGTTTATTGCATTTACTTTGTATTGATTTTTAGGTTAAGTTCTTTAGTTTGTAAGTTCGTTTTGCTTAGTATAAGTATTTTAGTTTGTAAGTTCGTTCTTTTGTTAGCTTGTAAGTGTGTTCTGTTTAGTTTGTAAGTGTGTTAGCTTGTAAGTGTGTTTCTTTTGATTTCAGGTGCAGAGATGAAGCGGAAGGCGACGACCACTGATAGACCACGTAAGTATCCGAATTACGGTACTATTCTCGACGAGAGTGACATCACTGTTACTCTCATTAAAGAAGCCTTTGAGTTGATACCTTATTTAAGTAACGTAAATGAGAGACGCTTTTTATCGAACGATGGGTTTTAAAATGCTCACAACATGAAAACTGGTTATCGAGCATTCTCAAGTCGATGTACTTCACACATCAAAAGCAAAGATGTGTGAGCATTCTACAATCCATCATAAGGTTTCGCGCATTATTTGAGTCTCACGTAATAGATGGCGCTGGAATCGGTGACCCAGACATTAATAAACGTGATCGCTGGGAAGAATGTGAGAGTGCGTTTGCGTGTAGACTGTACACTAATATGGTCTTAAACCTAGTGCACATTGATGTTAGTGCGCTTTTGGATGATGCGTCTAGACATTTTCAGGACCGCATTAGAGATGCTGTAAACAAATATGGTCATATTTTGGTGTATGGTGTTCTCATTGCCAACTTTAAAAGGGTTGAGAATAAGAAAGAAGTAGTTAAGACAATTCCGATTGGAACTAAGGCTAACAGCATCTTCCCCACAACCCTTTTAGGTGATTGGTTTGATGAGAACATCAAGCAGCCAATCTTGCGCAGTGTAGAAGAGTTTCACGCAAAGGGTTCAAATTGGAATCTTCAGTCTATCATAAGACTTGAAGTGAATGTAAATAAATACAATCCAATGCGTGCGAGCTCTTACATTGATCTATCTTCACAAATTAAAAGAAAGAAAGCCTGTATTAAGGGGGTATTCTCGTCTAGAGGCCATAATTTTAAGGCGTTTTTCCGAGTGGGATAAAAAAGAAAGTTTAACATTTTTTAAATTTACTTTTTTGCAAGTTGTTTATTAATGTTCAAAGAATACAGATAAATTAGGAAAAAAAATAATCAAAAATTTTAAAAGTTATGAACTGGTGAAGTAGAAATTGAAAAAAATTCTTGTTGACACGATAACTCAAAATCTACTCAACCGATTCACTTCAAATTTTGCAGAAATGTTTTTTGTATATCTCTTCATGGTCGGAACCTTGGATTTTAAAAAATATTTTTTTTACTATTTTTAAAGAATTCAAAAAAGTTAAAAAACAGAATCAAAAAACACCATTTTTTTAAATCGTCGCCATTTTGCTAAAAAATTTTATTTTTTATTTTCCAAGGTACCGACCATAGCGAAGCCTTTAATAATCAAGAATTTCTTTAAGTTTTTTGTTTTAGAACATTACAAAAGTCTCCACACTGACAACCAGTACGCACTTTCTTTTTTTCAGTCCCCACTTCATCAGTTTATAACTTTTAAATTTTTTTATTATTTTGTTTCCTAATTTTTTTCTGTAGTCTTTAAACATTATTAAACAACTTGCAAGAAAAGTAAATACTAAAAATGTTAAACTTTCTTTTTTATTCTACTCGGAAAAACGCCTAAAATTGAGGCCTATAGACCAGAATACTTCCTTAACGTGCAAAACAAAGATAACGAGTTCTTTAAGTGGGCGGTACTGTCAGCCTTACATTCAAATGTCGTGAGAAGTGATCGTGTTTCCAACTATAAAGAATTTGAAAATGAGTTAAATTTTGACGGAATAGATTTCCCAGTAACGTTAAAAAATGTCCCGAAATTTGAAAAATTAAATGATATTTCAATTAATGTCTATGGTTTATGAAAATACTATGGGAAATTTTCTACACATCTCTTAACCTCACAGCTGAAAAAAGAGATAAGCATGTAAATCTTTTACATGTTGCCGACATGTACGCTGATGAGAGTGTTAAAGAGAATGTAATATGTGATGACGGCTTTATGAATTTCCATTATGTATGGATTAAAGATTTGCCACGCCTAGTGTCTAAACAATTATCTATGAAGGCACATCGAAAACATATCTGTGACCGATGCTTACACTACTTTCATGTGTTGAAAGATTGAATGCACACATCAAAAATTGTAAAAAAGTAAATGATTGTAAAATTAAATTACCGAAGCCTGATAAGAGTTTAATCACATTTAAAAATTTTAAGAACAAAGAAAAGGTGCCATATGTTATTTACGCCGACTGTGAAAGTCTACTTCTTCCAGCGGATGAAGATGTAGACAATTTAACTAAGACTGAAGTCTTCCAGCGTCACAAATTGTTAAGCATCGGATATTATATAAAATGTAGCTACGACGAATCGTTATGTAAATATGTGCTGTGTCCGAAAAATGAATCTGACCCTGCTAAATGGTTTGCTAAGAAGTTAAAGCAGATTGAAAAGAAAATGAATAAAGTTTTTAAAAATCCGTTACCGATGACTGCATTAACTCCTCAAGAAATCAATGATTTTAAGCGAGCGACAGTCTGTCACATTTGTCATCAGAAAATACCGGCAAGCGAAAAGGAAGTCCGCGATCACTGTCACCTTACTGGCAAATATAGGGGTGCTGCCCATGAATCATGCAATATAAACTATTAAGATTGTCAAACGATCCCCAAAGTCTTCCACAATTTAAGCGGTTACGACGCCCATTTTATAATTCACGCGATCTCGACGAGCTTTGAAGGGAAAATTGACCTCCCCATTAAGGAGGTTCTCCGGCTGCTACTCTTAAAAAAATCGATTTTCTTCCAATTTTATTTAAATTTTGAGGAAATGCTTCTTCGAGTGCGCTCTAAATGTGGTAGAAATTTCAGAACCCTTTTCCATGTCAAAAAACGAGATATCGTAGTTGGCATTTTTCATTTTCAAAATAATCGCATGTAGAAGATGAAGTTTGAACTTAAATATTTCAAAATTTAGCATGGCAAAGGGTTCTGAAATTTCTACCACATTTAGAGCGCACTCGAAGAAACATTTCCTCAAAATTTAAATAAAATTGGAAGAAAATCGATTTTTTCAAGAGTAGCAGCCGGAGAACCTCCTTAACAAAGAGAAGTATATTTCTTTTACTAAACATGTTAATGGGAGTGAGGTCAAATTCAGATTCATTGACTCATTGCGATTCATGGCAGCATCCCTGGAAAAACTCGCATCGTACTTAGACGAGTATAAAATTGTAAACTCCGTTTTTGTCAGTACGGTGACAGATACGGATAAATTCAAATTATTAACGCGCAAGGGTGTTTTCCCCTATGAGTACTTTAACTCAAAAAGCAAGCTCGATGAAGCCGAATTACCCCCCATAGAGAAATTTTATAGTACGCTTTATGATGCCGGTATTTCTGATGATGAGTATACACATGCGCAGAATGTATGGACCGAGTTTAACTGGCAAAATCTCTACGACTATGTACATTTGTATATGAAAACAGATGTATTGTTACTTGCGGATGTCTTTGAAAATTTTCAAGAAGAATGTGTTAAAGCGTACGGGTTAGATCCTGCTCACTATTATACGACCCCCGGTTTAACTTAAGATGCTATGCTCAAGTACACGAGCATAGGATTGCAACTAATAACCGATATCGATATGATTATGTTTGTTGAGTCCGGTATTAGAGGTGGCATAAGTCAATGCTGCAACCGATGTACTATAACGAATAATCCATATATGGAAAATTTCGATGAGAGCAAAGATACTAGCTACATCATGTGCTTTGACGCCAACAATTTATATGGCTGGGCAATGGCTCAAGCGCTCCCTTATGGCGGCTGGATACATACTCCAAGTTGACTTGGAGTATCCTGAAAGTATTCACGATACCCACAAAGACATGCCATTTTGCGCAGAAAATGTGGAACCCCCCCTCTCGAAACAGGAGAAATTATTAACAACTCTCCTACCTAAAGAAAAATATGTTATCCATTACCGAACGTTGAAACAAGTTGTTGCTAATGGCATTTAACTTGTAAAAATACACCGTGTTTTACAGTTTAAGCAATTAACTTGGCTTAGACCGTACATCGACTACAACACGATGATGCGAACCAATGCTAAGAATGAGTTCGAGAAAAATTTGTTCAAGCTCATGAACAACGCTGTGTACGGTAAAACAATAGAAAATGTCCGTAAACATGTCGACATTAAGCTTGTCACCCAATGGTTTGGCCGCTATGGAGCTGAAGCCCTCATCTCTCGCCCGAATTTCCATAGTCGAGTGATATTCGACGAAAATCTTGTTGCTATTAAACTGCGTAAAACTGAGGTACTACTCAGCAAACCGATCTATGTGGTGTTAAGTGTGCTTGATGTATCCAAAACGCTTATTTACGATTTTCACTACGGGTAAATGTTAAAAAAATACGGCGACAATTGTAAACTGATGTATACCAATGCAGACAGTCTAATCTACGAAATTAAATCTAAAGATGTCTACAATGACATGAAAAATGACATTCAAAAGTTCGATACGTCAGACTATTCCGCAAACAACGTGTACGGCATTCCGCAAGCCAACAAAAAGATTCTCGGTCTAATGAAAGACGAATGTAACGGCAAGATCGTTACCGAATTTGTTGGCTTGCGGAGTAAGATGTACAGCGTACGAGTTGAAGGTCAAGATTTTATTAAAAAAGCTAAAGGCATTAAATCCGGCGTTGTAAAAAAATCGATTCACTTTGATGATTATGTAAAATGTCTGCGAGATTTTGACATTCAAACTCGAACACAGTTTTATATTAGATCACGATTACACAACCTTGAGACTGTAAAACAAATTAAAGTAGCTTTAAGTCCGCAAGACGACAAACGGTATTTGTAACCGGGGAGTACCGACACTCTACCGTGGGGACATTATGCGATCCCTAAAATCGACGAATGATTTTGTAAAATATGATTGTAAAAAAAATAGAAGGTTTGCTAATAAATAATGCAATTATATTCAATTTCCATGTGTTTTTATTTAAAAAATCCTTCCATATATACATAGTAACATATGATTGAAACTTATATTAATGTAATATAATTTAAATGTGCAAATCGACCCCAGCAACTTAACGCAAATGCCAATCAACCAGCAAAGCAATCAAAGATTAATGTTAGCGTAGAATCTCTTTATAAATCAAAACTACTTCCAACAACAGACCTTTACAATGCCAGTGCCAACTGATTTAATATTGATTCATTATTGATTCATTATTAATTCATTGTTGATTCATTGTTGATTCATTATTGATTCATTGTTGATTCATTATTGATTCATTAATGATTCATTATTGATTCATTAATGATTTATTATTGATTCATTGTTGATTCATTATTGCTTCATTGTTGATTCATTATTGATTCATTGTTGATTCATTATTGATTTATTATTGATTTAATGTTAATTAAATTTGGCACTGGCAGTGTAAAGGTCTGTTGTTGGAAGCAGTTTTGATTTATAGAGAGATTCTACGCTAACATTAATCTTTGATTGATTTGCTGGTTGATTGACATTTGCGTTAAAGTACTGGGGACGATTTGCGAATAATAGATCATACATTTGATTTTTTTTCCCACGTATTGTGAGAATTATCAAACCCAAGCCATTTGACAAGAACTTTGTTTCTACGTGTCTTGAGAATTTTTTCCACAAGATAAATATCTGAATATTTTACTTTAGGAAGTTCCTCTTCATAAAATCCTCCGCTGATGGGTTGATCCTGGTAATCCTTGAGCTTGTGAGTCACTGGTTGAGTTGATACAACTTGATCCACGGTGAATATTTCTGTTGTCCAATTGTGTGTATATCCTTTTTCGAAAACGTTTTTAAATTTGCTTACTCGAACTTTGTCACCAATTTTATACTTTGGTCGTCTTAAAGGAACTTTTCTTAGTTTAGAGATCCTTTCTTTTGAAATTTCAACGTCTTCTGAAGTAACATCTTTAGTCTTCATTCCAATTGTTTTATGTTTTGTATTATTGTAGTTGGAAATAAGAGTAGGCAATATATCATACCACTTGTAATTTCCTCGTAAACTAAATTGCATTCACATTTTTCTTTTTAGTGTTCGATTAAACCGTTCAACAATAGAAGCCTTCGTATTACTGTATGTTGAGTAAAAATTTATTTTATGCTTTTTCATTAATGCTTCAAATTGTGAGTTATAGAATTCTTTTCCTTTGTAACTATGCAAGTTTTTTGGTATGCGTTTTTTAGCAAATATAGATTGCATTGCATGAGAAACATCTTTTCCACTTTTACTTTTTACTGGAACAGCCCAAGCATATTTCGAAAATTTGTCTATAACTGTTAGTAAATACTTGAAACCTTTATTTATTCTTAAATAAGGTATCATTTCTACTAAATCTGCTTGCCATGTCTCATCAATATCACGCATTTCAACTCGCCGTCGAAGATAATTTTTTCTAGCCTGAGTATGAAGTTCATTCACTACTGTTAATTTTTTGTTGTTCATTCTCGAGAGCACTTAAGCGAGTATCCAATTCACTAATAATTTCAGCTGTCCGATAAGATAGGTAAGTCTTGATTTATATCTTTTTCAAAATTTTTTATTTTTTCTGTAATAGAGTCTTCAAGGACTTTTAGAAATAAGTTGTTATTGTCCACCTCTGATCTAAGTGAGGCACTTGCTTTATACAATAAACGCACTTCGTGTTTTATCATATGTCGTACAAGTTTTAAATTGACAGCGTCGTTTTCTTCTTCAGCGTTAGCAAGATTAGAGAGTTTTCTTCCTTCAACGTCAAAGTTACCTTAAGAATTAAGTTTAAACCCAACTCCAGGAGGACCTCGTCTTGCTGATCCTCTTTGATTCAGAGGATGTCCGAACACGTCAATGCTCATTGTTGAAATGAATGATATTTGCTAAAACACATCTTAATATATAATTTTAGCTTCACGTAGTTCCTCAATGATAGACATGATTTCATTGTTGTGAGTAGGATTTCCAGCAGCTTGAGAAGCCATTAATAGTCTAAGACGGTCAACCAACTCATTTGGATCATCCTAATAGATATATTCTCGTTGAAAATTGTTGTTTGTAATCATAAATTTAGGTAATGAACAACCGCTTACAGATGGCTGTTTGGTAGGTGTTCGAGGGAAGAATTGATATATAAAATTCAAATACTTGTAACTCTTATCTGTACGTATAGATTCAGAGGAACTGTACTTCATTTTGTGTGCATTAGTAGCAATCAGAATCTCTTTATAGTTCATTTCATCAGCTTCACTTATAAACGATCTGGTAGGTTTACTTTTGAATAAAAGTTCAAGTAATCCAGGTGTTTGAAGATATCGTTTATCACTAATTTTAACAAACTGATCTTCAAGAGTTATTGGTAAATCGCCAATCATAAGTGATCCATCACTTAGCTTACGTATGCCGTATGTTGAATCTAAACATTGCTTTCTATTATGATTTAATAAGTATAGAAATTTATTACTTATTTTATCATCATCTGGAGATTTTTCAGTTTTACTTTCATAGTTTATGCTATCATCCTCCTTCTGCTCTTTCTTTTAAATCTTAACATTTTTAATCTTGACATTTTCATGTTCACTGTCTGTCAGGTTGATAATTTTTTGTAAGGGTTGAATTATCGGTTTGAAAGATTCATTCAACACATTTTCAGCTTCTTCTTTTCCTAATTTTAACATACGATGTTTTCGCCTAATTGCCTCACTAGCTTTAGCAATTTGATAAAGATATTCTTTTTCTTTATGAAACTTGTTATTATTACAAGGTTTCATATTAAACTAATAATATTTTATGAATGATCTTATATTTATAGTGTTACAAAGCTATTAAATCCTTTTCTATATCTTCTATCATTTAAATCAGAATCCTTATCAATTACTACAAAGCCATACTTGTCTAAATTCCAACATGTTGAATATAGTTCTCGAAATTTATTAAATGTCATGTCAGTATTAACGTGGTCATCATAAAAATGCCTTAAATTTTTCTCATCTTGACATAAAAGAACAATATTATCAAAAATAAATATTGAATTCCGTTTTGCATCTTTAGGAGTAATGACTTCTTCATGCTCACTAAATGGTAAATACTCTACTCTTTCAACATTACTTACAACTTGTTTCAAGAATTTATACTTGGGTTGATGTAAAGACTTTGAGTGCAAGTAAATATTATCAAATCTAAGACCATTAGGATGTAAAATTAAAGAAAGCAGTACATTTGTCTTTCCACAATTTGATGGTCCACAAAAAATAGCTCGAATACTACCGTAAAACAAACTACCATGACGCTTTATTTTGTTGTCTTGTTGTTCAACAATCGAGTCTAGATTGACGACTGGCAGCTTGTGAAGTTGTTCCTTGAACCGCATCCTGATTATGACTGCCGCTGAAGGTATAAATACATAGCTTATATAGCTCACAAGTCATTCTAATTTTAACTTTCACAGAGTAAGGTATGATTATTTATCATCACTCTCGAGGAAAAGGCTTAATTAATAAACTTATAAACAAGTTACCATTTGAATTACATTTGTCAGGTTATCAATATTGTGGACCAGGCACAAAGTTAGCAAAACGTCTAGACCGAGGTGATCCAGGTGTTAATCCATTAGACACCGGTTGTAAAGAGCACGATATTGCTTACTCGAAAAATCGAGAAAACGTTGAAGAAAGAAACGCTGCTGATGGAGTATTAGCTGACAAAGCGTGGCAACGTGTATTTGCACGATATAGTGAAAGAGCTGCAGCTTACGCAATAACAAACGCTATGAAAGCAAAATCAAAATTTGGAATGGGAGTAATGAAGAAGATCAAATCAAAAAAACGAGTAAATCTTAGGAAAATTGTGGATGCTGCAAGAAAATCAATAATTCCTGGTAATGATGCTCGATCAACAATAAAGTCAGCTATTGAAACAGCTCGAAAAGCTGTAAGGAATGCAGGTGGTAGAGAAAAGGTTTTAACACCTCGTATTCTACCTGTGCCATCAAAAGTGGGTGGTCTATTACCATTAATTCCAATTTTTGCTCGTCTAAGTGCACTTGGAGCGCTTACTGGGGGAGCTGCTGAAGTAGCAAAAGCTGTTAATGATGCAAGTGCAGCAAAAGAGCAGTTGAAGGAAGCTCAGCGTCACAATAGAGAGTTGGAAGTAGTAGCACTTGGTAAAGGTCTACATTTAAAACCATACCGACAAGGTTTGGGACTTCATTTGAAACCATATGTTAAAGGACGATGTACCATATAAATAATAATATCGTCTCTTAATACCATATTAAGAGACGATGTACAAAAAAAAGTTTAAAGCTGCCTCAACGAGCACTTACAGATTTAGATTTACTTAAATATGCTAAAGAAATGAAAATTTCCCATTTTCGAGGAGTTTTTATGCAAAATAAACTACCTATAAGAGGTCCTCGAAAAAATGAATCAGCCATTATTAATTTAGATGATAAAGATGGTTCTGGAACTCATTGGGTTGCATATAAAAAAGTTAATAATAATTACAGATTTAGATTTACTTAAATATGCTAAAAAATGAAAATTTCCCATTTTCGAAGAGTTTTTATGCGAAATGAACTACCTATAAGAGGTCCTCAAAAAAATGAATCAGCCATTATTAATTTAGATAATAAAGATGGTTCTGGAACTCATTAAGTTGCACATAAAAAAGTTAATAATAAAGCAGTATACTTTGATAGTTTTGGTAATCTTCAACCACCCTATGAACTTGTCAATTACTTAGGTTACAATACTTTAATACAGTATAATCATCAAAATTATCAAGATTATAATAGCTTTAATTGTGGTCATTTATGTCTAAAATTCTTATGTCGACTGCTTGAAATAACTCAAAAATATATTTTATATAAGTGATTGTAAGTCATCCCACCTAATCAGTTTATAAAAAGTCATCAACATGGAAGAATCTTTTACTCTGACTATCTCAGGAAATTCATCTGTCCTGGAGGCAGAATATTTTCCTCCGATATAATTATTATCTAACAAAAATTATGTTCTTAGCTTAGTTAAATTACTAACCTTCAATTCAATTTCTAATATTGATCAAGGTAAAAATAAATTTTATATTGGTGATAAAGTGATTACTATTCCCCTGGAAGTTATGAAATTCAGGATATTGAAAAATATATTCAAAACTCTATTGAAAATGGATCTGAAATTGTAAGAATCAAACCTAACAATAATACTTTACGTAGTGAAATAACAAGCAGCCTTGAAGTGAGTTTTGAACAAAACGATTTAATTGGTAAATTATTAGGATTTACTCCACGAATATTGACAGCTAATAAGGCTCATACACTACCGTCCAAAAGTATCAGGACGATTACATTCGACTCTATGAAAAAACATGCCATCAGTTTTTCAATCATATTTCGGAAATAAAAGGAGGTACAAAAAAAATTAAATATGGTTAGAAAGCTGATTAAATTCTGCGTAAAATAAGCCGAAATCAAAAAATCAAAAAAAAAATCAAAAAATCAAAAATCACTTTATTTTTTTTGTGGCTGTGTAATAAAAAGGTACACACAATTCACGAATTTTTTTCAATCGTTCCAGGTGGATATAAGATTGTGGAAGTTCCATTTCACGTCATTTACCTTTCAATCGCCGTGAAGACAATACATAATATTCAAGTAAGAATCGTTGATCAAGACGGAGATTTAATAAATTTTAGAGGTGAAACTATAACAATTCGATTACACGTTAAATCAATGTAATGGGAATTGTATTTCATAGAAAAACTGGTGGAAGCTATATAAAAGAGTTGCGATGTCAGAAGTCATTCATTCCTCAATCAGTTCGCAAGAGACTTACATCTCAGAACATATTATTTCTGAAGCAGCTCGGCCTAAGAGTTTATCAAGAAAACAAGAAAAAAAATTGATTCTTCACATACTTTTTATTTGTTGTTGTAATAAAAATGGAAAAATTTTTAAACATTTTAAGTCCAGTTAAATTTGATAATTCTGTGCAACACTATGAGATTCATGCACATCAACCATACGTGTCATCAGCATTCAATAACAGTGACGAGATTCGAATTGCAGTTCAACATCAAGACTTGTCGTGGTGGCGGGGCTTTCAACAAAAGGACAACCAAACAGCAAGAAAAAATGAATTCAAAAAATTCTGAGAAGGTACCCCATGTGAGCAGGCCGGAAACAGGAAATCTCACCATTGGTCCCAGGACCGATGCTCAAGTGCGCGCGGATTGTGGGGGCGCACAATTTCTTGCAGTGCCACGAGTGATCGTGGAAAGGGTAGATCCACAGAACATCGTGGAAAATAAAAAAACGAGGAAAGGAAGCACGTCGAGCCTTCTGAGTGTGTCAAGCTGCAGAAGCAGAAAAACCGTTCATAGCGCTATCCACTCAGAAGTAGACGACGAGGCGATAGAAGAGACTCGCGAGATATGCTTGCGGCTCAGAAAGGAGGAGGCGACTTGTCTCGAAAAAATGGAGTTGGAGGTCGCAAAGATGATAAAATCTTGCAACATTCAGAAGACCGTCAATAGGACGGTAAAGGATGGACTCAAGGTCATCGACGTCCTGCTAAAGGAGACAAGGGCAAAGCATGCCGCGGCCGATGAGTCGGACGTCTATTTGGCATGCGTTCTGAGCGGTGCGGAATGCAACCGCAAGGACCGTAAGAAAGAGAGAGAGAGAGCGTTTCTATAGGCGTAATCTCAAAAGCGTCTTAAGAGATGCTCAGAAACGGAAGAGAGAGGGTGACAGTCCAGAAGAGACTCGAACCAAAACCGATAAGAGGAAGAAGGAGGAAGCTCCTCCAATGGAAACGGAAGTACCAGACCCAAAGATTCCTCAATTGAACCGCCGGATCGTAGAAGGGCATATAGCCAATATAATTCAAATGGGGTATATGCCCTTCTACGATCCCTCGGTTCATTCGGAAAGAATTGGGTCAAAAAGATTTACAGTTCTAATCCTACAAACAAGGGGGACCTTCTGATTAAGTTCAGAGGAGACTCCGATAAGGACGCTTTCACCGCTAAGGTCACCAAGGCGGTTGAAGGCATGGGTAAGGTGCAGTCATTGGATCGAAGAGTTACACTCGAGATCCGTGATTTAGATTGCCTTACCCAAGAAGCTGAGGTGCAACAAGTGTTGTCTGAAGCAATGGGTAGGCCAGTAAACAGGAGAGTGACGGTCTTAGGACCCAACCGCCGAGGGATGAAGCTCGCGGTTGTAGTCACCAACCTGGAAGAGGCGAACAGGCTGGAGAAATTGGGACACGTAAAAATTGGTTTTATGTGTTGCCCAATCAAAAAAAGAGTAATGGTCGTCCGGTGTCATCGATGCCTGGGATACGGCCATATTGGACATAAATGCCAGAAGGAGGACAGATCGGCTGCGTGCTTTAAGTGCGGTGAGGCCGGTCACAGGTTCTCCAACTGTAAAAACAACTCAAGTTGCTTTTTGTGCAAGGAAAAGATTGGCAATAAGGTGTCAACCACCCATATTGCAGGAAGTGGAGGATGAGGAGTCTTCAGGACGGCCCTTGAGGAGGCGAAGAAGACTTTCGCAAGGACTAAAAGTAAATAAGAAATATTAAAAGAAGCGAATAATTTTTAATTATTTATTTTATTTATTTAAATTTTTTTTATACTGTCCTTTTAGTTTTTATTCTTCTGACTTTTATATATTTGTTTATTTTTTGATTTATTTGTGTTTTTATTTAACTTGTCCTTTTACAATTTTATTTTTTGACCTTTATATATATGTTTAATTGATTCATTTCTGTTTTCTATGTCCGTTTACAATTTTATTTTTTAACTTTTTAACATTTGTTCCTTTATTCTTTGACATTGAAATAGTTTAAAATTTTAACTATTAACGCAGAAGAACCGCAGAGAATGAATTAAGTCGCACCAGCGACAGAGTTGGAGCGCCACCCTCAAAGGCTAAAGTCTTGCGACAGTTCCGAGGGTGGGTGAAGGGCTTCAAAAGAAGGGTTACGGGTTTTAGTGGGTCGCACAGTGGTTTGAAATTGAAAAGTAGGGTTCAAAATAACTTAGAGTCTACAAATCTTAACCGATTTTAGATTTTCTTTTTTCTAAATAATCTTGATTAAATTGCTAAGAGATCGCTTAAGCCCGATTTTTGATTTTCAATTTGCATAATTATTTAAATTTGTATAAACAATTGAAAAAAATTCACTTTTTCACATATTTATGATTATCTCGAAAATATGAGTATTTTTTTAACGCTTAGTATTTTAACTTATACCTTTAGTTCTCTGGATTGTAAAATGGTGTTGTAGACCTATTTTTTAATTGTTATAAAGAAATTATATAAACAAATAGACATTTTAGACGATGGCTTTCAAAAAGCTTAATGAAACTCGTTATTCGGGGGTTTTTGGGGTCGCTGATTACGAATATGACGTCACTTTTTTAAATTTCAAAATGGCGGATTTAATATGGCGGACGACTTTTCTAAAAATCGCTCAGATTCGCCTAAAACTAATTACTCCGGGGTTTTCGGGGTCGCTGATTACCAAAATGACTTCGCTTTTTCAAAATTCAAAATAGAGGATCTAATTTGGCGGACGACTTTTCTAAAAATCGATCAGATTCGCATGAAACTCGTTACTCGGGGGTTTTCGTGGTCGCTGATTACAAATATGACGTCACTTTTTCAAAATTCAAAATGTCGGATCCAATATGGCGGACGACTTTTCTAAAAATCGCTCAGATTCGCCTGAAACTCGTTATTTGGGTGTTTTCAGGGTTGTTGATTAAGAATCTAAAGTCAGATGTTCAAAATTGAAAATGGCGGGAACAGTCAATCAAATAACTGAGAAAATCTCATTAAAGACAATGCAATTTTTGTAGCCCTGAAAAGAGCTGATTGAAAAATGATTATTTTTTTTGTGTTAGAATTCATTATTTATTAATAGAAAGATCTAACAATTCGATAGCTTCTTTATCAAGACTGATCTCATTTAGTTTTGAAAGAAACTAATTTTAATGAGAATCCTCAGATAAAGAGTATAGCATTTTCCTTCAAAAAGGACATAAATTTTGTACAGTTTCTAGATAAACGGTTTCTCGTACTTATATATTCCTCAACTCATGTCATTATTAGGAGAGATTCTCGAAACTAAAACATCGACACCTAGCGGTAGCAAAAGAAATTATAATGAAAACCGCGCGAATTTTTTTAAATAATTCATTACGAGAAATAAGTAAGAATTGCATATGTCCATCCGTCAATTATTTAGTATTATTATTATTATTCATATTATTAATTTATTAAATAATAATAACAATAACAACAATAAAATTAATAGTTAATATTGGCGGATGTTGCAATTACTTAAATAAAAAAAATTTTTATCATTAATTTTATTAAGTTATATTAAATAATTTTTTAATTAATAAATAACAAAAAACGAAGGACTTAATTTAATTTTTAAATAATAAACTAGTAAATAAATTAAAATAATGTATTAAACAATTATTTAATTACTTAAATTTAAATTAATTAAAAAATTTTTTGTTATTTTTCATGAATCAAAAAATTTAAAAAAAAATTGTCCGACATATTGGATCCGCCATTTTGAATTTTGAAAAAGTAAAGTCATATTCGTAATCAGCGACCCCAAAATCCCCCGAGTAACTAGTTTCAGGCGAATCTGAGCGATTTTTAGAAAAGTTGTCCGCCATATTGGATCCGCCATTTTGAATTTTGAAAAAGTGACGTCATATTCGTAATCAGCGACCCCAAAAACCCCCGAGTAACAAATGATGCTGGATATTTTGATGTAAATATTCCACTAAGTATGATTATTGGTTTTGCTGAAGACTATCGAAAGATTGTTGTAAATGCAAAACATGAACTTATTTTAACAAGATCTCGTACTGATCTCAATGCTGTAATAAACATTGGAGTAGATGAGCGTGAAGAATTTAAAATTATAATTAATAAAGTTGAATGGTTGATTCCATATTTAATGCTAAATGATCGCCAAAAAATTGAATTATTGAAATTTATTAAAAAAAGACTCAGTTATAACAATGAGTTTTAGATCATGGGATTTGTATGAGTATCCTATAATTCCTGCCACTCAAAAGCACGTGTGGACTGTAAAAACTTCAACACGAGTTAAAAAACCTCTATATGTTATTCTTGGTTTTCAAACAAATCGAAAAGAAGATCAAGGAAGGTATGCAAATTTATTTGATGCCTGTAATCTTCTCAATGTTAAACTTTTCTTAAACTCACAGTATTATCCTTATGGAAATTTGAATTTAAATTTTACTCAAAACAAATTTTCCATACTATATGAAATGTATTGTAATTTTTAACTATCCTACTATGGAAAAGAATCTGAACCTTTATTAACTAGAAATAACTTTAAAGATTATGCACCATTGGCTGTTATTGATTGCTCAAAACAAAACGAATTTCTAAAACAAGCATCTGTAGATGTGCGATTGGAATTTGAAGCAAATGAATAATAATTTATCATTATTTTACATAGAAAATGATGATTTATAATTAATTTCTTTAAAAATTTCCATGGTCCCACTCTGATTTTTACATGGCTCATAGGAAAAAAGGTAAGCTTTCGATTGGGATAGGTTAGAAAAAAATAAAAAACATCGATTTTGAGATATATTGAAATTAAGAATTTGACCTTGAATTTCAAGGTCAAATTAAAAGAAAACAACTTTTTTTTCATCATCAGCTTATAGCCCGTGAAAATCCCTTTAAAAATCACTATTCATACTTTAAATTTGATTAGTTTTACTTATCAATATATTAAATTGAAAAAAAGATATTTTCAAAAAAATCAAAATTTTGAAACTCCATAACTCAAAAAATATTTTATCAAATTCAAAAAAAATTTATATTTACACTTCTACTAATAATAGTAACATTTTAGCAAAGTTTAGAGAAAATTCATTTTTTGACCTGGACAGTTGAGGAATTTTGCCCCATATATATATTTTTTTTTATAAAAAATGAGTTTTATTTTGGTGTACGGAACCCTCGATCTTAATGCGAGTGCAACTCGCACTTGTCCGATTTTTTTAAGTTCAGATTAACTACCTACATAATTAATTATTCTTGTTTATTATTTTAAAAAATGTTAATAACAGTTTTTGAAAGAATTCAATTATTTTTAAAAAAATTTAATAAAACATTCTTTGGAAAGATGAATTAAATTATTTAAAAAAATTTTTTATAAAAATCAAATGACTACCCTAGTTAAAAAACCGGACAGATTTCGGACTAATCCGAAATTTGTCCGAAACAGTGCGGTTTATGGTCAGGATTTTGTCACCCAAAATTTATCCGAATAAATCCGAACTCTATACGGTTTGTGAACAACTAGTAAATCCGGAGTTGGTCCGATGAAGTCCGACATTAATCAGTTAATTTTAACTAGTGAATCCAGAATTAGTCTGAAACAGTCAAAATCTAGTCCGGACAATTATATCGCACCGAAATCGAATACACTAACCACTATACCACGCTCGCATGGGAGTTTAAATTCATAATAGAATTTTCACAACTCAATCATTAAAAAGGTACCATTTCGTGAGCCTCGAGCGTACGTAAAACATCGTATTTTAAGTAGTGCGAACAGAGACGTACGAAATATCTCATTTTAACATCGCTGTGACGTTACAAACACGAAAAGACTTCATTTCGTACGTGTTTTTACATTTCATGCTAAGCGAAACAGATATACAAAGAGAGAGATAGAAAGAGGTCAATGTTTTCAGCGAGAACTGTTGCGTTTTCAAACCGCTATCGCGCTACTTACCTAACCTCCCTGTCACGTTGATGTCTAACCTCATGGTCACATTGAATTGAGATTGTAACACTTTTTGGCAGTTTTATTTTATTTCACTTGTCTTGTGCTCGTATTGTAAAATTATAGAAAGTTCGAAAGAAAATGAAGATTGTAAAGATTTCCAGTGTACACCCCTAGAAATTCGAGAAGCAGCTCAACTGGCTACACTACATTTGCTGCCCGAAAAGTCTAAGGGGCTCTATGAGCTGGCTTATCAAAAGTTCTTGACTTGGATGTCTAAAAATAAAGCAATTACGTCCGAAAATTGCATGATTGTTTATTTGAAAGAAATGATGAAAACTTGTAAATCACCTACGCTCTGGTCTCAATATTCAATGCTTAAAAGCACAATTGCAATTCATGAAGGCATTCAAATCAAGGAGTACAAAAGTTTATACGCACTTCTAAGCAATTTTAGTCGTGGATATCATGGAAAGAAAGCAAAAATTTTTTCGGCTGAGCATGTTCAGCAGTTTTTGCAAAACGCTCCAGATGAAATATATCTTGCAACATAGGTGAGAATAGTTTATAAGGAATAAATAAAAAAACACTACTGAAATTTTTTTATACAAAACAATTATTAAATTACTTTTTAATTAACTATAGATTAATTATAAAATGAATCCTTTTTAAATGTTTCTCAATTAGTAAACTTATTCAATTATTTAAATTAATATTTTAATGAAATTCAAATAATTAAATTATTAAACTATTTACAGTATTTACAAAATTTTTTTTTTACAATTTACAAAGTTTCATTGATTATAAAATGATAGATTTTCGGAACATTATTCAGTTATTAAATTATTTACACAATTGAACAGAATTTTCTATATTTTAGGTAGTACTTATTTTCGGTGTCAGTGGTTGCTGTAGGAAAAACGAAATCTATAAGGTCAAAATACAGGATATTAAAAATCAAGGGGAATTATTGCAGGTTAGAATCCCTGACACGAAAACAAACAAACCCAGATCATTTACTATTAACTCAGAGTTCGTTCCCATTGTGGATAAATATCTCGCTCTTCGACCAAAAAACGTTCCGAAGGAAAATTTTTTCTTGAATTTTCAAAACGGTCGATGCACAATTCAAGTCATTGGCATTAATAAAATTGCAAAAATGCCGTGTGAAATAGCAAAATTCTTGAACCTCACCGAACCTGAAACCTACACAGGCCACTCGTTTCGAAGAACATCGGCGACACTGTTTGCAGACTCTGGAGCAAATATTTTAGAATTACAGCGTTTTGGTGGTTGGGAATCAGCTACGGTTGCACAGGGATACGTAGACGAGTCTTTAGGATACAAGAAAAAATCCGCCGACAGGATATCGAACATGATAAACTATGCTGCAGAAAATACAGAGCAAAATAAGCAAATCCCTTCAACGTCAAAAGAGGACTCTAAAATTGTTAAACCAGATTCTTCTAAAACCAGTTTACCAGAGAAAGTTATGGTTCTGAACAATTGTAACGTCACAATAAACTATAGCAGATAAAAAAGCATTTTAAAAGTTGATATGTTAACAAGACTTTATTTTTGTCTATTTTGAAAAATGTATTAATTAAAAGTATTTTTTTAATAAGTATTTTATATCTCGTTGATGTTAATAAGACGTTTCTTAAACTTATTATTAATTCCAAAGTTATTATTAATAAATGCAATTTACAGTTTAAAAAGCAGTAGTTTTAATAGTTAAATGTCTATTGTACAATAAAAATGTAATTCAAAATATGTACTGTTTAATGCTAAAATTCAATTTTATTATCAAAATTTTATCCTTTTATTTTCGTTCCTTGTTTAAGATTGTAATTACATGACTGGTAATTTGAATATACAGTATAATAATTTATTATAAAATAAATATTTTCAAAAAACTTCTTATATTCTTCCATTTTACTTATACTAATTTAAATAATTAAATGCAGATGTTTTGAATTCATTATTAATTCATATCCTGGCTCTTTCCAAAATGGAAGTTAATTGAATTATTCTTTTGAGTTGGTTTTTCTGTGGTCGGGGGGCTTCGCCCCCCGAACCCCCCGAACGGGGCGCTGCCCATAGACCCCGTCGGGGGAAGATCCCCCGACCCCCCCGCGACTGAACAGGGACCTGCGCTTGAATGTATATCGGTAAACTAGTTTGTGTTTTTAACCTGGTTTTTAACTTCAGGTGTTTTCGCTCGTGTGACACACAACTATTGTCTCTTTTTATTTGCTTTTGTTTTTGATATTTTTAGTGTTTCGTGATTTCGTTGCAAAAAGAATCGTGCGTTTCACGTAGAAGACCTTTTTTGTGATTTGTGCAATGTTTTCGAACTCGTCTACGGTTCGTGCGCCTTCGGCGCACTCATCACGAAACAGCCGTCGTCTTCCACTTGACACGCAATATACTATTATCAAATGCCACAAAAAGAAATGACAAAAAACTAACGCATCAGTGTTAATTATAATATTAAAAAAGGTAACTAATAATACTAGTGTAAAATCAAATTGACTTCAAAAGTAAATACCCTGAATAAAAAGTCGGACCGATTTCGGACTAATCCAGAATTTGTCCGCAACAGTACGATTTATTGTGAAGTTTTTAACCCTGAATTAAGTTTAAAATCAATACCGTTTTTTATAACTATTGAATCCGTAATTAGTCCGATTTATTCCGAAGTTAGTCAGATTATATGCAACTAGTAAATGCAGAAGTAATCCGATTGGTTTAACCAGTGAATCCGCAGCTAATCCAAAACAGTCTGCTTATGGTCAGGTTTTCGTCACTCAGAATTTGTTCGGATAAATCCAAACTCAATAGGTTTGTGTATAACCAGTGAATCCAAGACTTTTTTTTTTTTTGCTTAGGGAATTTTGGAAAATCTGCCTACAGATACCTTGGATTCCGCACTCCAAGGTATGGCTGTCCTCTGGGTTAACCTCTTTGCGAAGCTTACCCAGAACGTCAGCATACGTCAATCCTTCACCGACTCGGATTAGAACTGTGGATCTTTTTGACCCAATTCTTTCCAATTGAGGAAGCTTTGGATCTGGTACTTCCGTTTCCATTGGAGGAGCTTCCTCCTTCTTCCTCTTATCGGTTTTGGTTCGAGTCTCTTCTGGACTGTCACCCTCTCTCTTCCGTTTCTGAGCATCTCTTAAGACGCTTTTGAGATTACGCCTATAGAAACGCTCTCTCTCTCTCTTTCTTACGGTCCTTGCGGTTGCATTCCGCACCGCTCAGAACGCATGCCAAATAGACGTCCGACTCATCGGCCGCGGCATGCTTTGCCCTTGTCTCCTTTAGCAGGACGTCGATGACCTTGAGTCCATCCTTTACCGTCCTATTGACGGTCTTCTGAATGTTGCAAGATTTTATCATCTTTGCGACCTCCAACTCCATTTTTTCGAGACAAGTCGCCTCCTCCTTTCTGAGCCGCAAGCATATCTCGCGAGTCTCTTCTATCGCCTCGTCGTCTACTTCTGAGTGGATAGCGCTATGAACGGTTTTTCTGCTTCTGCAGCTTGACACACTCAGAAGGCTCGACGTGCTTCCTTTCCTCGTTTTTTTATTTTCCACGATGTTCTGTGGATCTACCCTTTCCACGATCACTCGTGGCACTGCAAGAAATTGTGCGCCCCCACAATCCGCGCGCACTTGAGCATCGGTCCTGGGACCAATGGTGAGATTTCCTGTTTCCGGCCTGCTCACATGGGGTACCTTCTCAGAATTTTTTGAATTCATTTTTTCTTGCTGTTTGGTTGTCCTTTTGTTGAAAGCCCCGCCACCACGACAAGGTCTACCGAACATATCCATTATGTCAATCATGTCTGGCAGTGGATATGCATCCACTTTTCCCAGCACATCGAAGTCATCGATGATATTCGGCAGTGGACAACCAGCGGCAAAGAGTGAATCCGGAATTAGTCCGAAGTTAGTCTGACATTACGTAACTTGCAAATGTGAAATTAGTCCGATTCAGTCCGGAATTAATCTGGTTATGGTCAGCTATTTGTCATACGAAATTATAATTATAGTTTGAATTTATCTAACCAAAATCATTCCGGATTGAGTCTTTCAATTGGATTAAATATGGATTGTTTTGGACTGTCTGTGGATTGTATATATATATATATATATGACTGTCCACGAGAAAACACGGCTTAGCTCCCAAACGTGAATTTCACAGGGCGAGCGATTGAAGTACTACGATTGAAGTTAACTACGCTTGACATACCCATTTTTAAAACGATATATTGTCGAAAGTAATTGATATTTTTAACTTTTGACTTTTGCATTTGAAAAAACAACATAAAATCTTTCGATTACCTTAAAAACTCAAATTGATTTTTTGGACCTAAGCCGTGTTTTGTCGTGGACAGTCAACGATTGAAGTTAACTACGCTTGACATACCCATCTTTAAAACGATTTATTGTCAAAAGTAATTAAAATTTTTAACTTTAAACTTTTGCATTTGAAAAAGCAACATAAAATCTATCGATTACCATAAAAAACTCAAAATTGATTTTTTGGACCTAAGCCGTGTTTTCTCGTGGACAGTTACATATAATTACAAATTTCATATTATTATAAGACTTCTTTTCGGACTGGGGTGTTTTGATCGGATATTATTCGGATTGCCGCTGACTATTACCGGATTCTTTGCATACATATTTCGGATTGTTTAGTATTTGTTTCGGATTTTGCCTTTTAAATGGATTAAATCTAGATTATTTCAGACAATTTTCGGATACTTAGCATATAGATTTCGGATTGTTTCGGATTATGTCTTTCAATTGGATTAAATCTCAATCGTTGCAGACAATTTCCGAATTCGTTGCATACAGTTTTTGGATTGTTTCGGAATAGGATTTTGCAACACTTAATTTCAAATTGTTGCAGACTAATATCGGATTGCTTCAGACATTTTGCGGATTAAGTTTTTTTAACTAGATTAAATTCGGATTGTTGCGGACTGATTCCGTATTATGTACATATTGATTTCTGATCTAAAGAAAGTTTTTTGACTAATTTAAAGATTTCTGAAGATAAATAAGAAAAGTCTAAAGATTTGTCGTTTTAATCATCTGGCAGTACTGTTATTGTGTTTGATTTAATTTTTAGCTTTACAACTATCATTCACGTTAAAGGTAAATACTTTTCTATAATTTCTGTGAAAGAAAGCCATAACAGCATAACTGCATTTGTCATGATTTTGAGATAAATTAATTTTAATGTTCTCTCACTTCTGTCAATTCAGAAAATCAACAGATTTGTTCGGTATTTTGCATTTAGTATTATTATTTAATATATTTTCAAAATTCTTTTATAACATTTAATAAAACACACGATTTGATATAAATTTTGATAATTTTTCATCGGAATCATGAGTTTTATTTCACTTATGCTGTTATGCAAGTTCAGATTGTATATGAGTCCAACTTCAGACACTTTTAATGTCACAATTTATTTTGGTTTGATTTGTCATAATAAAAAAATTTTTCATACAAAGACAAATTAAACTATTAATTCGTTAGAAAAAATTATAAGAGTTTATTTAGTTATAAAATTTATTTTTTTATAAAATGTTTTTAATTTATTAAAACGAGAAAAAAATTTACTTTACTGTTCAACTTAAAGAATTTTTTAATTTATTTTTTTAAATACTTTCCAAAATTTTTTAGAATAGAAATACCCTCAAAAATAAGTACATAATTAAATGCACAATTTATGCTATAAAAAATTTGTTCTAGTCTTATTAAAATAAATATATTTAATCTATAGTACGAAAAATGTATTTTACTAAAAACATTTTATTGCAAAATTCTTATTGTTTTTATTCATAAAGGTTATTTTCATTTTTAATTATGTCAATTGTTTTTTAAGCTGAATGCAGTTATGTTATTATGCTGGTCTCCTTTTGTCAAAAACGCAATTATGCGATTATGTTTTCCATTATTTTCTACATTAATAACCATTTTAATGATTTTTCAGCTATTGAACTTTGAAGAGCAATATTAAATATATACAAATCTGATGTTATCTCAAATTTGATAAAAATGTCAGTTATGCTGTTATGCCTTTCTTCCACAGATTTAATGTTAACATTATTTCAATATAAATAGTAAAAATTAACGATCACTCCGAGTCAAGGAAAATAAAAATAAAAGAAATTCAATTCTTTTTACGTTTCGGCAGCACAAATTTCAAAAACAAATGTTGTTGCTGAACATATCAATTCACTTGGTCATGATTTTGATTGGGATGGATTTTTAGTACTAGATAAAGAAGGTTCATTTAAAAAACGCTTAATTTCTGAAATGATCCGCATTAACTTACAAAAAAATTCAATTAATAAAAAAGATGACACATTAAAACTTAGTAGTTATTATACTCATTTTTTAATGAAAAGAAGGATTTATAATCAGCTGTCTTTTCAGTTTACCTTGACATTTCTCTTTCTTAGTTTTGTTTATCGATAGGGCATTGACCCTGAAAAATTGTACATCGTTCACTCGTACTTGTCTGTATATTTGTTTAGTGTCATATTGTAGGGGAGCGTGGGGTAATGGGAGCTTGCGGGTAATGGGAGCTTTCAAATTTCACGCACTTAGAAGCCTACAAATTCGCTGCAATGTCTAGAAAATCTTCTACAACCTTTGTTTATATCATTCCAAAACAAACGATTACATTGAATTTTATTTTTATAAATTTCTTAATTAGAGAATATTTAGTTTTTTAACTTTTTAATAATTTTTTAACTTGCAAAACTCTTTATTTTTCATAATTTGAAATTATTAATTATTATCATAATAGTTTAAAATAATTACTATATTATTAAAGACTACAACATAAATTTAAATTAGCAAAGTATATTTTATAAAATAGTAATAAATTTAATACAAGTTTTATTTTTATATTTTTTATTACATAAAAATATTGTCTAATATCAAGTTTATTTTATAAACTTTTAGCGTGTCTTAATTTTCATGTTTTTAATTAATACCTAATTTATAGAATATTCAACAAATCAATGAGAATATATTGTTAATTTTTTCAATTAAAAATATATTACAGCAAATATTTATTCCCAATATTTAAATAATGTTGACATTAAATTATGGACACATACCTGCCGAGGCAATAATAATTATTAAGCTAAAAATTCAATTAAACAACCAACGTATAGAATCAAAATTTATGGGCTATCATTATAATATTATATTACATCTTGTAATTAAATAATTAATGCAAGTTATAGTTAGTATTTATGTATATTACACGGAAAAAAAGTACGTGAAATTTTCGTTGACTCGGTACTTGACTTTTGGATGCGACAGAAAATACTAAAAACAGTCTAGTACTTTTGCATGAGAGTTTCAAAAGCAGTCAATGAAAATTTCTAGTACTTTGCTTGAGAATTCCATTGACTTTCAAAAAAATTGTAAAATAAAAAAAATAAATTCCACTTGTTCACACAGTTTTTCTAAAATTCACTCATTCATTCACATATTTGGATAATTAATCACACAAACAAAGAACAATTATTGTATCACTTTTCGACGTTCATCAACACTTATGAACTAACCTATAACACACACATATATTCGCGTATAACTTAAATATAAACACACACTTAACACTAAAAAGTACGTATCGAATTGTTCTTATATACCACATGGTGAAATTTTTCACGACTTCTGAGACATGCTATTTCACTGAAAACTGAGACTTACATAACATTCTGTTTTGTGAGAAACACAAAATAAAAAATATTTTTTTGAAAGTCAATTCTTGAAGACAAATATATATTAACACTATTTGTTCTTCATAAAATAATAGTATATTCACATCTGAAATTAACACAAATGGAAACAGACGATCAGCTGGCATTTACCTTGGGTAGAAACGCGCAACGCACACTGCGCATGCTCTACAGAATTTTCAAGCGCAGTCAACTAATCTTTCACGTACTTTATAAAACTGAACAAATGACTTTTCGTTAAAATTTAAAAAACACTGTTGCCCATACTAGTACTAGAATAACTCTAGGACTTTTCTATATTTTCTAATAAAAAGTATATAATACAGCCTTGTACTTTGTGTCCTATCCAAAAGCAAGCACTTTCAAGGAAGGATTCACGTACTTTTTTTTCCGTGTATATATATTTTGTTTTACAAAGAAATTATAATTAAAAGTTGTTTAACTTTATCATTTTTCAATTAATTTAATTTTATGCAATTGAGGCCTTAGATCGAATAACTCGCCCGACCCTCGGAGGAACGCGCAACTGCCAGCCAGTGAGCATTGAGCGCCTCTGGGCCACTCACTGCTACTCGACTGGTATTAGCGCGTGTCTTCGAGCGTCGGGCGAGCTCGAATAGCTATAATTGAGGCCTTGGATCGAATATCCAAGGCCTCAATTATAGTAGTTTCAAAAGATACGGAATTTTTTGTTTAAAAAGCTAAATGAATAATTATTTTTTTAATTTTTGGAATAATTAAAATTTTTGTAATCAAAATTATTTTGTAAATAAAAGTATAAAATATGTAACAATTTTTGCGAGATTCAATTTTCTTCGTACAACATGAAAGTTTAACAGCAGTAATTTTTTTACAAAATTTATAGGATTCACTTAAAATACGTTTCTAATGCGTTAAATTTGACATTAAAATTTAGAAATTCAAAATAGAACTTCCATTTGTCTGACTTTCTTCTAATTTATCGGATTCAGTGATTTCTGAGGTGAATTTGGTTAAGTTCTAAAATGATTACCCAACGGGAAGTTGCCAATGGTAACGATTGGTTCAATAATGGGCCATGCTTGGTGCCCAATGGTTTTTTCTTAGCAAAACAATTGGCAAACATCATTGGACCACCAATGGTTTAAACTTGGGATGATCACGCTACTGCCAATGATCGGTAGCCAAGCATCGGGACAATATTAGTTGCCAAGGAATTGCCAAGGAAACAAAATCGATTTTCAAAAGCTTGATTTTTTTATTGGCAGCCAACAAAAAACCAAGGTTTTGAAAATTGATTTTTAAAATTATTAATTAAAATTTATTTTTAAAAAATATATTTTTCAAAAATTTATTTTAAAAAAATATATTTTTTAAAAATATATATTTTTTTAAATTAATAGAACATATTAATTTAATTTGTCACCTATGGTAAAACAAAGATGAAAGACTGATAAATTCCCTCACTTTATATCTTACAGTGGAGGGATAACTGTGAATGTCTTTGCGAGAGAGAAGCAGGTACTTATATAGAGCCAGTGAAACAGGTCACAAGCGAGAAGAAATCACTAGCATGCACTCTGGCGGCGCTTGTCGGAAGTGGCGCAACGTTGGTTGCCAAGCGCTGTGTCGATAACGTCAGGATATGCATGCGCGCCAGAAAACAGTTCCGACAAGCGCCGCCAGAGTGCATGCTAGTGATTTCTTCTCGCTTGTGACCTGTTACACTGGCTCTATAAGTACCTGCTCCTCTCTCGCAAAGACATTCACAGTTATCCCTCCACTGTAAGATATAAAGTGAGGGAATTTATCAGTCTTTCATCTTTGTTTTACCAGAGGTGACAAATTAAATTAATATGTTCTATTAATTTAAAAAAATATATATTTTTTTTAAATAAATTTTAATTAATAATTAAAAAAAATTAATTTTCAAAACCTTGGTTTTTTGTTGGCTGCCAATAAAAAATCAAGCTTTTGAAAATCGATTTTGTTCTCTTGTCAATTCCTTGGCAACTAATATTGGCCCGATGCTTGGCTACCGATCATTGGCAGTAGCGTGATCATCCCAAGCTTAAACCATTGGTGGTCCAATGATGGTTGCCATTAATGTTCCAATAATGGAACGGAGTTCGCCAAGCATGGCCTGTTATTGAACCAATCGTTTACTTCCCATTGGGTAATTTCTATGTTGAATTAGTTATTTTGAATTTAGAAAATCTGACGTTAATTTAATTATTTTTTCGTTATGCACGACAAAAAATATTTACCTGGATGAACTACAGATTTCACTTTATATTAGCGAAATTTTTCAGTGCTTCAATTATAATACTTTCGCTATTCTAGAGAAACATATCGCTGTTCCAAGTGAAGCTTTTTTCAGTGTGTAATAATTATTATTTCTTTAAAAACTATATTTAAATTTAAATGTCTTTATATTGTTTAAAATAAGCAATGTAAAAGATAAAATTTGCTCAAAAATAATTTTTCACCTCCTGCTGATTACTGGCTGTGGCTATTTTTTTATTAATTGTGAATTAAATTAATTTTTATGACCCAGATACTAATTGGAATTGTTCTAGCCATAGTTCAGATCCAGTAATGTAAATTCTATTTAAATTGAGACCATTAAGTGAAAGTATTTGAAATTAAAAAAAAATTTAGAAGTTCGAAGTTGTTAAATTATTTTTGTAAACTTTAAAGTTTCAAAATAATATAATATATTATTATTAATATATATTACACAGCCCCACAAATAAAGAAAAGTACCCTGCGCGAAAGTCCACAGTACCATTCTCCTATGTATTTTGATGCGCTAAACACGAATCGGAAGTCAGATTTGCTCCATCACGTCAGGATTTTTTTCTAACCTCAAAAAACATGTGAGATTTTATGTAATTTATGTAAAATACAAAATTTTTTAAAAAATTGGTTAGATTTGTCTCAAACTTGTTTCTCGGGGATTTTTAAGATCGCTGATTACGAATCTGCAGTTAGTTTTTAAAAATTCAAAATAGCGGATGCAATATGGCGGACAAATTTAAAAAATTTGTTGAATTTTCACTTTACTTGCTATATAGGGGTTTTCGGGGTCACTGATTACAAATTTGCAGTCAGATTTTAAAAATTCAATATGGCGGATATATATATATATATTTTATATATATATAAAATTATTATATTAATCCTGCTGCTTCGATAGATGTAGTAGGCGATGACAACTGCCCCGAAAGGGGATGTGAAGAATGATTTGCTTCCTGTCTATCGAAGTAACGAAGCCAGCGAAGGCGCGCTGCCTTGCAGGGGGACGTTAGGGTGTGAGGATGATACGTAGTGTCTCCGACGACGAGTTGACAATGTCCTTGTCAAAGTCGGAAAGCTCTCATACTTAGGCCTAGGAAGGTATGAGATTTATCACCCCTAGGACGGTGGACTCGCCTGCGATCGGACCAGGATCCCTAGTGTGCAGGCATTTTCCTAAATATCATGGCTTTCAAAAATCAAAACAATAAAAAACTTCAAACGCTTCAAAAGTTATTTTTGGAGTGTCAACGTCACAACATACATTTGACAGCAATACAAATGTATTTTGTTACGTATGCGGACAATTTGTTATCCCGAAAAATTGCAAATTAATTAATGAAAACATTAAAGAAATTTACAAAGATTGTTTTTATTTTGAGATAGTCAATCAGAATGAAAAATAGGTTCCACATATAATCTGCAGTTCCTGCTACACAATGTTAACTCGTTGGAATGATACGAAAGAGGATAAACACCTGAAGTTTAAAAAACCAACATTGTGGAAAAAAACCATAGAATCGAGAAGATTGCTACTTTTGCATGACCAATGTAAAGGGCTATAATAAAAATAATAAAAAGAATATAATTTACGCATGTGTAGTATCTGTGACAAAACCCGAAATTTAAAGTCATTTAACTCTTTCTTCTGCAAATATGAAAATCGACAGTTCACGATTAGAGTATGTACTTTCCGATATAAGTGATGAGATTAGCAATATTGTAGAAGACAATGATGATATTTATATTCCAGATGGTTATTAGGAAGAAAAGGTTAAAGAAGGCTTTACGCAAGAAGAGCTTAGCAAACTCATCAGAGATTTGAAATTATCTAAAGATGGAGCAGAATATCAAGCTTCAATTTTAAAAAAGAAAAATTTGTTATTTAAAGGCACCACAGCATACTTTTATTGTGACAGAGAAAATGAATTTCGGAAATATTTTTACAAAAGACGATTAGCTTTCATTAGCATATTGTTCTGACATTGAAGGACTAATAAATGAATAGAAACCAAACGTATATGAAGATCAACATTGGAGGTTATTCATTGACTCTTCTAAAATAAGTCTAAAGGCAGTGCTAATTCATAACACTAATGTTTTTGCTTCAATTCCCGTAGCTAATTCCACTGAACTTGAAGAAGATTATGAACTGTCAAATTAGTTTTGGAGAAAATTAAATATAAAGAACACAATTGGCAAATTTGTGGAGATTTCAAAATTATAAGTATCATGTTGAGCCAACAAGCAGGTTTTACGAAAACACCTTGCTTTTTATGTTTGTGGGACAGTAGAGATCGAAAAAAACATTACGTACAAAAAGAATGGCCCAAAAGAACATCCTTTACACCAGGTTCCAAAAATATTATAAAAAAAACCTCTAGTTGAACCTACAAAGGTAATTCCACCACCTTTACATATTAAACTAGGGGTAATGAAACAGTTTGTAAAGTCTTTACATAAAGAAGGGAAATGTTTTAAGTACCTGGAACAAAAATTTCCAGAGATATCTGATGCGAAATTAAAGGAAGAAATTTTTGTTGAGCCTCAAATTCGCAAACTATTAAAAGATGAAAAATTTATCACAGTAATGAGTAAAAAGGAGATAGCTGCATGGCTTAGTTTTATGGGAGTTATTGAAAACTTTCTTGGCAACCATAAGAGCGAGAATTGGGAACTAATAGTGAATTATATGATCAAAAACTTTCAAAAATTGGGATGCTTGATGAGTTTGAAGCTCCATTTCCTACATTCACATCTAAGTTACTTTCCCAAAAATTTAGGAGACTACAGCTAGGAACAGGGAGAACGGTTTCATCAAGATATTAATGAAATGGAGAGCAGATATTAAGGCAGATGGGACGTAAATATGATGGCTGACTATTGTTGGATGCTAAAAAGGGATATTGTTCCAGGAAGAGTAAACTTAAAAAGAAAACCACAGCACAGACCTTTCGAAGACAAACGAGTCCGTTACCATAAACAGACATAAATAAAAATTACATTATTTTCAAATGGACATGTTGATTTTTCAAAATCTAATTGAAGATTTGTTATCAGTGATCCGAAAAACCACTAAGTACCCATTTTAAAGCAAAATAAATCAATTTTTGAAAAAATGACCGCCATATTGGATCCGCCATGTTAAATTTTTAAAATCTGACAGCAAATTTGTAATAAGCGACCCTGAAAACCCCTATATACCAAGTAAAGTGAAAATCCAACAAATTTTTTTAATTTGTCCGCCATATTGGATCCGCCATTTTGAATTTTTAAAAACTAACTGCAGATTCGTAATCAGCGATCTTAAAAACCCCCGAGAAACAAGTTTGAGACAAATCTAATCAATTTTTATAAAATTTTGTATTTTACATAAATTACATAAAACCTGACATGTTTTTTGAGGTTAGAAAAAAATCCTGACGTGATGGAGCAAATCTGACTTCCGATTCGTGTTCAGCGCATCAAAATACATAGGGGTATGGTACTGTGGACTTTCGCGCAGGGTACTTTTCTTTTTTTGTGGGGCTGTGTTATTAATATATTATTATATATTATATAAAATGAAAATTTAATTCTCTATAATTGTTAACTTTTTCCACCGTTAATTATTTCAATCTTTTTGTCAGGTAATAATAATTATTTCTTTAAACATTTTTTAAAATAAAATGGAGTTTAAATTGTTCAAAATAAGCAGTCTGATACAACATTCCCGCGCGCTTGCGCGCGGATAGTTTGGTTAGTTATTCGAATAAAATAAAATTATAAAAACTGGTTATTATACAATAAAAAAATTTGTATAAAAAATTATTAGATATTACAAAAATTTTAAAAAATAATATTTTGATATAATAATAATTATGAGAAGTGACAATTCGGTAAAGTTATAGTTAGAAGAAATACATGTTAGAAAATATAGTAGTAATTATAAAGAAGAATGATTAGAAGTAAAGAAAATTATGAGTATAGGTAATGTTAATTCGAAAAAGTTAAAATTATTTTGAAAAACATTAATAAGAAAAAAGTTTTATAACAAATGATATTTCGAAAAAATAAAATTTAGAAACTTCAAAATATAAAACATTTACACATTATAAAAAAATATTATTAGGAACAATAAATTTTTTAAGAATTGGTAATTCGGTAATATTTGAATTATAATGAATAATAATTCGGGAACATAATTATTATAATTATTATCAAATCTATAAAATAATATTTATCAAAATTGACATTTCGAAAATAAAAATATTAGTGTAAATAAGAAATATAAAAAATAATAATTTTTAGAAATGATAATTCAGTTATTTGAAGATTATAAAAATTTTTCTTTCGCAGTATTAAACATTCTGTTAATTAGTCATTCAAAAAAATAATGTTTTTGACAATTATTCTTTCGATTAAAAGAAATTATAATTAATTCTTATTAGATAAAAAGAATTTCGATAAAATAAAGATTCGGAAAATAAAAATTAGAGACTTTTCATGCGCCTCAATTAAAAAAAATAATAAAGTATATATTCGATCATTTTCGTTTTTTTGCGCTTTAAACCTTAAGTACCCCGTCTTGCCCCACTCACCCCTAACAAACATTTTTTTTACTTTAAATTTAAAATATTTAGATACAAAATTAAACTAAAATACCACGCCAGTTGTGTAGAGAAATATTTAATTTATTTACATGTTACGTTTTTAAAAATTAAATACTTAAACATATGTTTTAAAAAATAAAAGTTTGTTCAGTAAAATTATCATTTTATTTTTGCAAAACAATTTTTTTGTTATATTTTTTAAAATATTTGATATTTTTAGGTTTTTTTTTTAATCAATTGGTCTGATTGCATTGCAACTTAATTTTTAATACCAATTGGAATAGACAGAAAATAAAGGAGATATTTTAAAAAACGTCTTTGCCACGCATAGCGCCTTTGCCCCACTCTCCCCTACTAGGGTAAATAACATGTGCTTTTTCTAATTTTACAATAAAAAATTTATTATTTAACCAATCTCTATTAAGAAATGCACTTGTGAATATTTTTTATTACAAATACAACGTAAAATGAACACAAAGTCGCTTGCGGAGTTTTTCGTTGTAAAGTCATCGAGCAGAGCAAAGATGTCCAGCGAAGAAACATACGCAAAGCAGTTCCAAGTTTAACCGATGTCCCTTGCGTATAGTTTTTGCTGGACATCTTTGCTTTGCTTACTGAGTTTACAACCAAAAAATATACATAAGCGGCCTTGCAAATGTGGTTTCGAAAATGACGCGCAGCTCGACCGCATTTACCACGAAAAAAGAATGCAAACGACTTCATGTATATTCTTCCATTGAATTTTGTGACGTATTTCATGCCTTTTGCAAATTCTGGGCTACGCAAAGTACTTCATGTATCTTTTTCCGTTGTATGTCCTCATTTTTTGCGAATTGCAATATTTTCATTGATAATTTTTATTATAAATAATTAAAGTTTTTTATTTTAATAACGATAGTTAGATGCAGTTTTTCATTACGAATTTATTGATACCAAAAACTCAATTTTCACCAAAATGTCCCTTATGTATCTTTTTCCGTTGTAGGGCAGTGTTATTGTGGTAAAATATCGATTTTTTAACGTTTTTTGTCGGATCTTGTGTTTTTAGAAAAATACGTATTTATTTTTATTGTCATTGAAACAAATTGCAGGGGTTTCTTGTTTCTTTCCACTAAACAATTTTTTGGCCCACCCTAATCGTCATGCGCACCTTTTTAATACTCTTAATTAAAAATGGCACTTTTTATGAAATTGAAGATTGTGATTGATCTTTATGAGATAGGCACTTACAATTTTGGCTATATTACTATTTTTGAAGGTAGAATACGTCTAAAAACTTTGAGACAAATCGGTAACTTGTCACGTACAACTGTGTGATTTACCCGTGGAATCCCCCTAATTTATTTTAAAAAAAACTTATTCGTCTGACAGAGCGATCCACTATCTACACCATTACGAAAAACACGATAAAAACGCCAACAAAATATTTATCAATAGCCTATAATTTAGTGTTCAAAGATTAGCACAAAAGAAATTTTATTTATTTAAAAAACTATGGATTTAGTAAAAATTTTATTTTATTTTTACCTTAAGGGGGAGTAACTTGTGCACTTTAATGAACATTGTTTTGGTAACGTGTAAAAGTATTACATTTATATTAAATTATACATTATATATTGTAATAATTTTTCACTGAGAAAAATGGAGTTTGAAAAACTGCGAGTCAATATTGAAAAAACAGGACTCAGTCCAGTAAAAGTACATTAATTAATTTCCATCAAGCATCTTAGGGTATTGTGTATAGAGGGCCTTAGTTCCAAATGTCACTGTAAAGAGCATTGAAACACAATTAACAACTAAATGCATCGGAAAATCTTACAATCATACAAGATTGCACACCTACCTAACAATACAACTAAATATACGCATAATTATAAATCGCACGCTTCTACATTAAGCCTCTCGGCTACGCAATTGATGGGGGAAATTTCCTATTTAAGAAACATCCCTTACCAATGAAATAAATTAGATCATGCGTGAATTTTACTTTGTAATTAATTTAAGTATGGATGTCAACAATATTCATAATATTAAATAAATAATATTGTCAACTAGTTTAAATTTGATACGGTTATTAGAATTTAATAATAAATAAATAAAAAACATTAATTTTTTCTTAACGTTTTTCAAGTTTGACACTCCTTATGGTAAATTTGATTATTCTTTTTTTCCCGTTTACAAAATAGTGAATTGACCTTGAATGAAATGTATAATTAATTATTCTCAAATCAATATTTAATAATTTAATTAACTTTACTGCACTGCATAATAGTTGAGAGTAGTAAGATAAGTGAACGACCATTAGTGTGTGAGAGAGAGAATAACTTGTGGTTTTCGAGTAGGTATCTACTTTATGTGCACGGCGTTCATTTTTCGAAAGAACTGGACTGAGTACTAGTTGTTCAATATTCGCTTCTATTATTGACTTGTGTTTTGTACACTGCCGCGTTCTTTTAACAATTACATAAGAAAGTAATTTCTCATTCCAATTTTTTATACTCTTATTCCCTCTTAGACTATATAAACAGTCTTGTTTAAGCTGATGAATGGGATAACTTGTGTTGAGTCCCAAAGTGTTCAGCTATAAAACTTCAAATACTATAGTGTATACCTGTCACATATTATTCTGTAAAGGAGTACTACACTGACTGCATTTTTAAAAATATTTTTAAATTCGTAACTTCTAACACTGTCTACGCTTAACTAATACTATGATAGAACCAATATTGATTGATTATTGAAATTATACAAAAACAAAGTTTCAACACAATTGTCTTAGAAATTCAACAAATTCTAAATAAAAATAAATATTGTCATTATAAGAAAATTATATTCAGTTTTCATGAAGTAGTTGAAAAGCTATGATCTCCACAAAAATTAGTGCAAATAAACCTGGGAGGAAGCCAAATATTTCTAAGACTGAATTAGAAATGGCTTTTTTAAATTGGAAACCGCGACTTTTTTACGACGAAAATATGACGGGCCTTAAAAGCAAAGAAGACGAAATTTGGGTGGAATTTTCCAATGAGTTGGGTGGGAAAATGAAGCCCAAAACTTTGTACAGCCGAATGTGCGACATTAAAAAAAAAGTGTGTACCCGAAAGTAATAGCATTGACGAAGATTAAAGTTTAAATACTGTGAATAAAAGTTACTCTGATAATGAAAATCCAATTGATTCATTCACAATATTTAGTGAAAAAAACTACGAGGATTTACTTATTGAAAAAATTAGTAAAAGGAAAGACAATAAAAGCAAGGAATACTTAAGAGTAGGATTTCGATTGGATCCAGGGAGATGGGAGGATTGGATTTCAAATGAAATTTGGGATGCAACAAAAATTTCTTGTGGATTTAATTTTCGTGGGCAGTATATTAGTAGCGATGGCAAATTAGGTACAATACAAGGTAACTAAAAAAATTGAATTTAACTATTTGAATATTATTTTTCCCAGCTTTACTGTAATCACAGTTTGTTATTTCTTAAACATTTAAATAAATTATTTTTCAAATTTATTTTCACACACGTTTAACTTATATTTTTTAATTTTTATTTAATTTACTACTTTTAAATAAATTTATGACCTTCATTATGTCATTATTTATAATAGGGATTAAGTATAATAATTACAAGTCAAAACTTTACAATCTTTTTTGCCTTTTTTAAAGTGATACAGTTTTCAGGAAATCGTTGCATTTTAATCGTAACAGTTAGTTTAAATTCTTTTTAAAGAAATCACTACAACAAAAAAGCAAATTTAACATCGTATTTATTAAATTATTTTTAATAATTTTAACTCATTAATCATTTAAATAAATTTTGGTAATATAATTAGTTTTGTTTGTAAACTGATTGAAAATGTGTAATTACTTCGACTATTGTAATCAAAATGTCAGTCTTGTGACATTTGAAATAAATATCATAAATCTTGCTTTTCATTTGGAAATACGTAAATCTAGTTAAAATATTTATTATTATAAATATAAATATTTATAATTAACATTACAATAAGTTATGATTAATCAATAAAATGAAATCTTGAAATTTATCTAGTGATGAGCGCATTAAAATAATAATCGACAAAAATTCTAAATTATTCAACATTTCAAGAATTATGATATTTATTTGAAATGTCACAAGACTGATATTTTTATGACAATTGTGTTAATCTTTGAGCATTAACTGAGCACTAAATAATAGGCTAATTATAAATATTCTGTTGGCGTTTTTAGCGTGTTTTTCGTTATGGTCTGACCAGCGGATCGTTCAGTCAGACGAATAAGTTAGTTTTTTAAATAAATAATTAACAAACAAATTTTGAATTGTGTTAATCTGTCAGTACTAATTGAGCACTAAATAATATGCTATTGATAACTATTTTGTTGGCGTTTTTAATGTGTTTTTCGTAATGGTGCGGATAGCGGTTCGCTCACTCATTTGAATAAGTTTTTCTTTTAATTAAATAATTAATAAAAAAAAATTTTTATTTTGTTAATGTGCGAACACTATTTGAGCACTCAATTATAGGCTATTGATAAAACGAATTTAAAACATTTTTAACGTGTTCACTCTTTCGAAGAAATGTTTTTTATAAATAAATAATTAATAAACAATTTTTATTGTGTTAATCTTTAAGCACTAATTGAGCACTAAATTTTAGGCTATTGATAAATATTCTGTTGTTGTTTTGACGCGTCTGTCGTAATGGTGCGGTTAGCGTATTACTCACTCAATCAAACAATTTTTTTTTAAATAAATAGGTAATTAATAAAAAAAAATTTTTATTTTGTTAATCTTTGAGCACTAATTGAACACTAAATAATAGGCTATCAATAAATATTTTGTTGGCATTTTTAACGCGTTTTTCAATATGGTCTGGCTAGCGGATTACTCACTCATTCGAATAAGTTTTTTTTTAATAAATAATTAATAAAAAAAAATTTTATTTTGTTAATCTTTGAGCACTAATTGAGCACTAAATAATAGGCTATTTATAAATATTCTGTTGGCGTTTTTCATGAGTTTTTTGTTATGGTCCGGCCAGCGGAACGTTCACTCAGCAGAACCAGTGTTTTTTTTAAATAAACATTGAGCACTGAATTCGGCAATATGTTACAAAAATAGCACTAATTGAGCACTAATTAATGGTATAATTCAAATTCATTTTTATGAAAGTGGTTCAGCCAGCTTCACAGACCTTTTGTAGGCCCAGGTTTCAAGATTTATATTTTTCTTAAAAAATCATCTGTAATTTGTTTATTTTTAAATTAAAAATATTTTGGGATACAACATTGGAAAAAGCGATTTTTAAGCCATAAGAAATGTCAATTGCTAAAGTTTTTAAATTGCGTGTTAACGTGTAAAAATAATGCTAAACTTCAAGTATTATGCATCTGATCCTTAATGGTTTAAACCATAAAGGATTGTTTAATGTTGTATTATATGTAAAAATATCCATCTGAGACTAAGTTAATCATTCTTTATCAGATTTTATTTTAATACTCCTAGCTCAACCTATTGGGCAAACATTGAACTCAGTACACTTTTCGTATCGAACATAGGTATAGACAAAAACAGAAAGTAATCTTGTATATATCAAACAATTATATATATGAAATTTTCTACATATTATTTTACGAACAAAATATCTGTTCAAAAATAAATTATACCCAAAAAACATTTATTTGATTCAATATTTAAATAAAATAATTTGTTTGATTTAAATATTAATTTTTTATTTCGCAATAAATTATTTTTCAAAAACTGTATTTTATTTTCTAATTAAAACATTAAATAAGAAAATAAATTTTTTTTTTAGGAGATGTCAATTCATTTTTCATTAAAGCAATTTCTTGAAATACTTTATAACATTGGTAGGTAATACAGTATTAGAACCTCACAATAATAAGTCGATATCTTCTACTACTTCGCAACAGAGGGCATTAGAATCTGCTCTTTTAAATTTAGGACTTAAAAATTTTTGTTAACACGTTTTAATGGACAAATTTTTGAGTTCTGAATTTTCAAAATTTTGTTTTTTTGAGAATGCAGACTTTTGTTAATTTTTTTTTTTTGTTAATTTTATCTCTAACAAAAAATTGAAATTTAAATTTTATATAAATATCTTATCTTAACACTTTAAAAAAATTATTCTACAATAGAAAATGATTGGCATATATGTAAAGTCGTTTAAATATTACTAAAAATTTGTAAAGAATTTAAAAATTTTATTCATATATCATGGACATTTTTTGCTTTCTCAAGAAATTTCTTTATCATAATCAGAAGGCTATCCGGACAAGAAGTCCAAAACAAAACCAAAAAATTCAAATTAAATGAAATCCAAAAAATAAAAAATAATAGTTTTCATTTTGCACTTACTTTTTGGATTTTTTGTTCTGGTCAAAAAGTCAAAAGAAATTAAAAATCCAATGAAAAAAATTGAGATATAAAAATTTACATATGGTTGCCTTGAATGAAATTGTCTTTTTTTAGTTGTTCATTTTGATGACTGTGAATCGAAAGTAGGTAAACTTAACATTTTAAATTTCTATTTTAAAGAGTGAAAAGTAAAGACGTGGCTTTTTCACATGTTTCATTATTTATTTTGGACGTTTTTATTTATTTTGGATTTTGATTTAGTAAAACATTTTCGACCACATTTCAGAACGACTTTTGTACGATATTCGTGTGAATACTACCGAATTTTTAATGGAAAATTTTCAAAATATTGTGCTGGAAAATTCGTATGTAATTCCACACGTAATTTCTACTAAAACTTTTTTAAAAAATTTACAACCACATTTCAAAACAAATTTCGTGCGAAATTGTAATTTGCACCTAATTATCAGAACTTTCAACTTCATATTCTTTATCGAAAATTTAAAAAAAATTCATTTGATATAATCAGACTAACCGTCTTTAGTACCGGATAATTTAAGTAATTTTGTTATATTGGATCCGCCATTTTTAATTTATTAAAAATAACCTTGGTTTCGTAAGTAACGACCTCTAAAATCCCCGAGTAGTAATTTTGATGAGCTCAGCTATACTTATGATTAATAAAAACGTGGTTTAGATCGAAAACACTTGAAGAGTTACTAAAAATGGAAAAGTAATTTTGGTCATTAAATCTATTGTAGAATTATCATTTTTTATCAAATCGAGCTTCACTCCACTAAAAAATTGCTATTGAATATATATGTATATAATTTATATTCACATACTTTAAAAAGTAAATATGATTACGAACGTTTATTGAAAGAAATGCACGAGGAAAAAAATTTAACTTTTTTTCTTCAAGAAATACCTTCTAATAGACAAAAAATTTTCTTCGATTGTCAATTTCACTGTAAACTATAGTATTATTTACCTTTATTAAAGCTTTTCCTGATATTTTTATAAATAATCTTTTGTACTATACCTGAAATTGAAATGCGATTAGTTTGAATCCAATAGAGTAAGTACAATTCGAATTCCTCCTGTTGAATATCAGTCCCTCCAAACTGATTAACTACTTTCTTCATCTCCTCATCGCAAAGATCTTCGCACAATAAGTAAAGAGACTTTAATACTCTATTTAAATTAGGTGAAACTTCTTTTTCATTGATTAGAAATTGTTTTCTAAAAAGTTCTTCTTCATACTCCGTGAATCCAAAATACCTAATGATTTGTAAATTCTGAACTAATAATAAAGATTCTAAGAGTTTTTCTTCCCAGTTTGTTTTATTAAATTCCAACAAAAACCATTGAGAAAGTACACAATTTTCATGATTTTGCAGCAAGTTTGAAATTAAGTCATAACTATGCAAAACAATTTTTGTTGGTGTCGTGAGAAACATTATAGAAATTTTTTCTTGTCGATCAAGATTGTTCTCAATTTCTTTAAGCTTTGTTAAATTAATTTTATCTTTAGCCATATTTGCAGTTGGAAAAGAGGAAATTGCGTCTGCTTCGAAACTCATTTTCTGAAATTATAAAAATTAAATTAAATCAATCAAATATATCTCAAAAAAATAATTTGAAAAACTCATTTTCAATTTTTTACTCTAATAGAGGAAGGAAAAAGACTTATCTGTGATGATTTATTTTGGGGAAATTAAAAAAGGAATGGAACTTTTTAGAAAGTTTATTAAATAAAGCGAAGAAATTTTAATTAGAAATTTTTTCTCGATTAGTGACATTTAAAATCGTTTCTTTTATGACCAAAAAAAGGGAGGACCGTTTTTATAAAAAGTTTAAGGGGTTATACCACTTTGACCCGTTCAAAACATAAGCTTTTTCAACAATTTTTATTGAAGAATAGAAATTTTTTTAGGAAAATTAAATTACAGTAGGGTATTGTACTACTGTTGAACTACAAAAAAATATATATAAATTTCTTTTTTTTTTAAATTGTCGGTTTGACAGATGATATGTTAAAGTGCTTTAAAAATGTATCGCTATACGGTGGACACTATAACTCGGTCCAGAATTAAGCTAGATCAAAAAATAAAAATGCTTTAGTTTCTGTAGCTCAAAATCTAGCGAAATACGTATCCGTTTTAAAAAAAATTTATTTTTCGCAAAATGGCATCGATTTGAAGAAAAAAGTCTATATTTTTGCCTAAATTTCATTATTTAAAGTTGTCTAGAAAATTTAAATATTAATATTTCGAAAAATCCGTACGTATTTCGCTAGATAATTATATCACAATCAAAATAAAAAAAGAACTAAGAGGATCGATTAAAATTTGTGGCATCCAGAGTGTCCACCGATTTTTAAAATACAGTTTTGAGAAAAACGCGTTTAAAGTTTTCATTACAATGTAAACGTTGGCGCGCGACCCTGCTTGAACAGTTCGAAAATTGTCTTTTTACTTGAGATATCGATATATAACTAATGACATATCATTTTGGTGACCATAAGGAGTATTTTAAGCAAAAAAAATTTTTTTCAATTTTTTGAAAATTTCAAAGTGGTGTAACCCCTTAAGACCAAAAAGACAACCGCACAAGATATAATAATTAATTAAGATTAATAATAAATATTATAAAATTATATAATATTATATTATATTATATTATATTATATTATATTATATTATATTATATTATATTATATTATATTATATTATATATATTATTTATTGATTATTATTATTAATTACATCCGTCATTCTTCCGACGCGCGTAGAAGAATGAAATCCGCAGGTGGAACAAATCCAGTACCGCGCCAGTACTGACGAAAGTAGAAAGGTGGATCCGAAAAATTTTTTTCAATTTTTTGAAAATTTCAAAGTGGTGTAACCCCTTAAGACCAAAAAGACAACCGCACAAGATATAATAATTAATTAAGATTAATAATAAATATTATAAAATTATATAATATTATATTATATTAATCAGAAAGGTGATCCGAAATCAAAAAAAATCATCTTTAAAAATCTTTAATCATCTTTAAAAATCATTTTTAGATCCGAAATTATTTATTGGCCTTTATTATTTAAGTGTATAAAAAATAAAAAAATGTGTAAAAAAGTACTGTCTATGAATTGTCATCCGTATATATATATTATTATATTATTTTAATAATAATTAATAATTAATTGGCCTTAATTAAGACCAAAAAACCTAGAAATTTTATAATCTAATGCTATAAGCTTTGGAAGCAAATATGCGCTTTTTAATTAAATATAAACTTTCCTTTTTTATAAACGAATTACCTACCGATTATTTTTTGACAAAAAATCAAAATTAATCAATTAACTCAAGAGGTGCGATAAGTTTTTTGCAAAATTTGATATGAAATAAAACTCATAAGATTTCCAAAGTTTATATCCAGATAGCACGACAGATTTAAGCTAGATTTTATCAAATTTAAAAACGAAAACCGCAAGACATGCTCCTATTATTGTTGTCATTTATTTGTGACCAATTTTTATAAATTATAAATTATAAATTATTTCTATGATAATGAATTTCAAAATTTCTTTTCTATTTTATATAATTATGAAAATGAAAATATAAAAGCAAGCGAAAACTGAAAAGAAGTATTAAAATTTTTAATGTAATATATATTCTATTAAAATTTATAGAAAATAAATTAATGAACAGACCCAGGAGGAAAAGTCGGACGAATGTCGGATTATACAACCGCCTGGGATCCGCGCCCGTACGGACCGCCAGTACTGATGGTCTGTACCGATTCGAATCCTAAAATGCAACCGGCGCGGAACAGATTAGGCTCTGACTTTCGGATCCACCTTTCTACTTTCGTCAGTACTGGCGCGGTACTGGATTTGTTCCACCTGCGGATTTCATTCTTCTACGCGCGTCGGAAGAATGACGGATGTTAGGTCTGTACTGGCTCGGTCCTGGGGCGGATCCGACTGCGGATCTCGTCATTTATTGTTATAGTTCACATTATCAGTATAATCATACATTTATTTTATTATTATAATTAATTATTACAATAACTAATTGCATTTATTATAATATTATTATTAGTTAACCAATAAATAAATTAATAGTATTCATGCAAAGGAAGAATATAAGAAACTTAATTTTTTCATTATATATATAAAAATCCAACTTTATTAATGTGCAATTAAATAAATAATTTTTAATAAATAATATATTAATTTGAAAGAAGTAAAATATATTTAACTTGAAAGAAAATGTGTTCAATATATAATAATGCCTACAATAAATAACATATTAAATACAATATATAAAAAAAAATTATTAATTAATTAATAAGCTTTTTTTAATTTAAACAATATATTAAGTAATTATTTATTGACACTTTTCTGCAAATTAAATAATTAAAAAAATGTGTTGTGCATTAAAATTTTAATCAATAAAATACTATTACTTATATGTTATAAATTGTTTTGTAGTGAATTTGCGTTCAATATTATTCGATATATTATGTAATAAAATATTAAAAAACATAATAATAAAAATATAACAATTTTTTTTTAAAGAAATATTGAAATATTCATAAATACACATTCAGTTAAGCATTGAAAATATACCGGTATTACATCAGTTCGTATTTCCAAATTGCCTATTGCCGCGTAGTAATTTTACAATTTTTATTTCAGCTAGTGAGACTTGAAAGCATTTAAGGTTTGAGAGTTTCATGCGAGCGTAGCATAGTGGTTAGCGTGCGAGATTTCGGTGCGTAAATATTCGGTTAGGCGTAGGTTCGTACCCCCAAGCGTTAGGATTTTTTAAATGTGTATGTAATAAAAAATTGCGTTTAAGTGTATAAAAAATAAAAAAATGTGTAAAAAAGTACTGTCTATGAATTGTCATCCGTATTTATCTTTTGCAATTAATTATTATTTTTTTATTGATATTTGTTGAAATTATCATTTTGATCCGAGTCGGTTGTCAGGCGGTAGAATGCCAGCGCATATCTGGCTAGGAAATGAAAGATCCACAGTCGGTACAGTGCCAGGTCTCAGCCGGTTGAATCATACACGGAACGGCTCTTCGCGGCCGGTTATCGGGCGGTAGAATGCCAGTTCCGAGACGGATGGCCAGCCAGCTCCTGGCCAAGTCATCTTTTGGTAGAATACCAGTTCTCGGGCGGTAGGCAGACGGTTCCCAGACAGTACCGTTACTCCGACGTCGGTACGGGCGAGGATCCGCGCCGGTTGTAAATTTCCTACTGGGGAGGATAACCTCCTGTGTAACTCAACCCAGGCGGAAATTTCACACTGGCAGGGTACCGCGCCTGTACAGACGTCGGTAAGACTGTACTGGCATGGGTCCGCCTGACGACCGGATAGCGGTGCAGACATTGTACTGGAACCTGACAATGTGTTGTAGTGGCTGCGCGCCTGGCTCGGTACAGATTTGATGCCGCCGAACAACTGGCGTTGACAGGCATTCGTCCGTCTGGCAACCAGGACGGGCCAAATTTTGTTCCGAAACATGACTTTCAACTGGCATTGCGTCCGCCTAGCAAGCGACGCGGGCCAAATTATATTCTCTATTGAAAAATAAAATAAAAAAAAATATTTAATTAACTATGCATGGTGCATGTTAATTACCATTTATTTATAGATCATTTGAAGCATTTTTTACACATTTTACATTTTTTTACACATTAAAATTCTAAACGCTCGCAGTGGGATACGAAGCCCAAGCCTATCCTAATCTACGCACCGAAGTCTAATACGCTAACCACTACGCTATTCGCTCGCTTGCGGATGTGAGCAAAACAACGCCAATATACAATACCGCTAAACAACAACTTATAAATAAAGTGAATAATAATTTTTACTCAAATATTTTTCAATATTTTTGCATTTTATTTATATTATGCAAATAAATTTAAAGTTTTATTATATTTTTATTTAATCTTCAATGTTTTTAATATTTATCTTTATTTTATTTTAGGAATAATTAGTTGAACACTTTACTTTATAACTATTCGAAATCAATACAAAATTAACTAAAATAAACATTTGTAACTTACTGCGTTTCTAATGTAGGAAATTATTTGCTGATTAAGAATTTAAATTAAGGAAAATTTCGACTATATCAGCAATTAGTGACATCTATTAGACGTCAATTGAACTCTTTGGTTTAGAGTCAGGTGTTATTCTTAAGATAATTATTCCGATATGGTTGTCGGTAAATAATTATATTTTTGAATTTAATTTTTCATCTGAAAAAATAAGCTGCGTGAAGCAGCTATTAACTGGGGTTTGAGTCCTCACAGATGCACAGTGCAGTCGTTCACGCAGCTTATTTTTTCAGATGAAAAATTAAATTCAAAAATATAATTATATACCGACAACCATATCGGAATAATTATCTTAAGAATAACACCTGACTCTAAACCAAAGAGTTCAATTGACGTCTAATAGATGTCACTAATTGCTGATATAGTCAAAATCTTCCTTAATTTACTGCGCTTCATTTATACTTTATAAATGTTTTTAAAAAAGAGAAAAAGATGAATGTAATTAATTTGAAAGAAATATTAAATATTAATTAACATTTACCTTGCATAGTTAATTAAACATTTCTTTTATTTTAATTTTTAATAAAGAATATAATTTGGCCCGCGCTGGTTGCTAGACGGACGAATGCCAGTACAACGCCGGGTGCTTGGCGGGCTGAAACCTGCACCGAGCCGGACGCATTTTGCAATAGAATGACAGTGCGAATGTACTTTCGGCTCTTTAAAAATTAATAATACAAAAAATGTTTAAAGCATGATGGATTAAATTTATTATTATTATTAATTTTTATTATAAAAAATAAAAATAGCAAAACTTGTCAGATTTTAAAAGATATTTGTGGTAAGATTTTTAAAAGCGAATTTATAAAAAAAATTATCCTATATAAAAATAAAACTAATTTGAAAACTAGTAACAATTACTATATTTTAAGCATATTCTTATTAATAAATTAATTAATTAATAATTTTTAATTCACTTATATATTGATTTATTATCAATAATTAAACAAATAAATAATTAAAATAAATCCAATCAAATTTATTTAATATTACTTATAATTTATTTATAATAAATCAATAAATAAGTAAGTAAATTAAATTAATTAATATATTAATAATAAAATAAATTATATAGTTCTCAGCCGGTAGAATGCCTGTACCGCTCGGGTCGTTAGACGGAAGAATGCCATAGTACAACGCCGGTTGCGAGGTGGTATAAATTTTGATCCGGCGGTCGGATCAAATCTTGCCTGTACTACCGACAGTATTAGAAAGACTGTACCGAAAGTCGGATCCGACTTTGTACCGCGCCAGCAGAAATTCTCATCCGAATTGGTACAGACTGCCTGCACTGGCATTGACTCTCCAATTTAACCGGCGCGGGCGCTAGATGGTTGGATGATCCGGTATTCGTCCGACTTTTCCGCCTGGAAATGTATATAATTGATGAAAACTTTAAGAATAAAATTATGAAAAACATTTTAAAAATTTAATCAGAAAAGCATCGGTATTATTTAAAAAAGCGTAAATAAAATTTTGTTTTTACTTTTTTTAAATATAAAATCCAGTTATTATTTTTATGATATAATTTTCAAAAAAATAAGTATGTAATGAAAAAATGCGCATTTGATTCATCAAAGTCGTTAAGTAATTGTCCGAATTACAAAAGAAAGATGTATTAAACATTTTTGTTAAAGTGACAAAATTATTTTTGTTTTACTACCCTCATAGCACTATATATCCCAGGATATTATGGAAACATCCGTTGGACCCTGGTGGGTTTGGTGGGAGTTTGGTTTGAGGCAAAATAATGCAAATATTTAGTGAAATATGATGTAAAAATAATAAATAATGTCAAAATAGGCATTATTTAATTGATTCGGGTAAAAATTATGTTTAATGAAACAGTAATTATGGATTAATTAAGATTTAAAATATTTTGTGTTAATCTGTCAGTTGAAATAGTGTGCAAAATTCACAAATTGTCGATGAAAATTAGTTTAAAACGTTAAGAGAAAGAGCGAATATATATTCATTAATATTTAAAGTAATTGATTTATTATATAGTTTTGTTAATTACTGCATATTAACAAGAAAAACGTAAATTAAAGTAACAATTTTGTATTCTATTATAAAGTGAAAGTGTATAGTGTCGATAACAGAGGTGTGCAGAAAAATAGCCGTGCTCAAAACACGGTAGGTGGCACTAGTAACAATTTCTCAATACTTAGAGTAGTTGTAATTTAATTATTAAATTTCATTAAAATAGAATATACTGTGAAATAAACTAAAGTTTCAACTATTGAATATATTTATTTAATATTCGTGATTAACATTTATCTGCAATTTATTATAAAACAAATTAAAACAATCAAAATTCTCTGTATATGCACTGACATACCCCAAGAGGTATATTATTTTGGTTGCATTGTATAAACAAATTTCTACTTAATAAAATTTCAAAATTTTTGCGAATAAAAATAAAAGATTTTTTATTTTTAAATAATTTTGAATTTTTCAATACTTGCTAAAACTGGGTTGCCACAAATATTTAATTTTGTCTTTCTCTGATTTCTAGAAAGAATTTTGACTTTTTTCCTGATCATAAAGAATATTCTGATTCACTCTAAAAATTATTAGATAGGTACACACAAAAAAATCCTATATTACTTTTATTTACAAATTTTCTTAATTGAAAAATTATTACAGGATTCCTACAGAAATCCGAAATTAAAATTCCATACCTTTTCCATGATTTCCAGGTCAAATTTTTACGAAGTTCCAGTGGAATTTTAAATCTAATTTCAATATTTTCGGGCTCTTTAAAAACACTTTACATATTTAATAGTCTCCACCCTTTAGTAAAAATTCTAAAATTATTAAAATTTATCAAAAATTCGGAAAACCGATTTTTTTGAAGTTCAACATTTTTTCCTCTCTTTTATGGGATTTAGCTTTATTATTTTTGAGCTCTTGGAAAATACTTTACTTATTTAATAGTCACCACCCTTTGGTAAAAAATCTAAAATTATAGAAAATTATCAAAAATTCAAAAATCCGAATTTCTTAAAATTTTAAATTTTTTCTCCTCTTTTATGGGATTTAGCTTCATTATTTTTGTGCTTTTGTAAATTACTTTACTTATTTAATAGTCTCCACCCTTTGGTAAAAAATAGAAAATTATCAAAAATTCAAAAATCCGAATTTCATAAAATTCAACATTTTTTCCTCTCTTTTATGGGATTTAGCTTTATTATTTTTGTGCTTTTGGAAAATACTTTACTTATTAAATAGGCTCGACTCTTTGGTAAAAAATCTAAAATTATAAAAAATTATCAAAAATTCAAAAATCCGAATTTCTTAAAATTTACAATTTTTTCTTCTCTTTTATGGGATTTAGCTTCATTATTTTTGTGCTTTTGGAAAATACTTTACTTATTAAATAGTCTCGACTCTTTGGTAAAAATCTAAATTTATTAAAAATTCGAAAAACCGATTTTTTTAAAATTCAACATTTTTTCCTCTCTTTTATGGGACTTAGCTTCATTATTTTTGTGCTTCTGTAAAATACTTTACTTATTTAATAGTCTCCACCCTTTGGTAAAAAATAGAAAATTATCAAAAATTCTAAAATCGGAATTTCTTAAAATTCAACATTTTTTTCTCTCTTTTATGGGATTTAGCTTCATTATTTTTATGCTTTTGGAAAATACTTTACTTATAGAATAATCTGGACTCTTTGGTAAAAATCTAAATTTATCAAAAATTCGAAAAACCGATTTTTTTAAAATTCAACATTTTTTCCTCTCTTTTATGGGACTTAGCTTCATTATTTTTGTGCCTTTGGAAAATACTTTACTTATTTAATAGTCTCCACCCTTTGGTAAAAAACTAAAAAATAGAAAATTATCAAAAATTCAAAAATCCGAATTTCTTAAAATTCAACATAATAATAATAATAATATTAATAATAATAATAATTGTTATTATTATTATTTATTTAATTATTCAAGAAAAATGACAAACAAAAATAGGATGAATTTATTTTTCGGAAATCAATTCTGCTATTGCCACTGTATATTGACTATCCGAAAAGCATTGATGTCAGTGCATATACAGAGAATTTTGATTGTTTTAATTTGTTTTATAATAAATTGCAGATAAATCTTAATCACGAATATTAAATAAATATATTCAATAGTTGAAACTTTAGTTTATTTCACAGTATATTCTATTTAAATGAAATTTAATAATTAAATTACAACTACTCTAAGTATTGAGAAATTGTTACTAGTGCCACCTACCGTGTTTTGAGCGCGGCTATTTTTCTGCACACCTTTGTTATCGACACTATACACTTTCACTTTATAATAGAATACAAAATTATTACTTTAATTTACGTTTTTCTTGTTAATATGCAGTAATTAACAAAACTATATAATAAATCAATTACTTTAAATATTAAAGAATATATATTCGCTCTTTTTTGTAACGTTTTAAACTAATTTTCATTGACAATTTGTGAATTTTGCACACTATTTCAACTGACAGATTAACACAAAATATTTGAAATCTTAATTATTCCATAATTACTGTTTCATTAAACATAATTTTCACCCGAATCAATTAAATAATGCCTATTTTGACATTATTTATTATTTTTACATCATATTTCACTAAATATTTGCATTATTTTGCCTCAAACCAAACTCCGACCAAACTTGGTCAGAGTTTGGTTTACCAAACCCGCCAGGGCGATGTCCTAGAGATATTCAACGGATATTATTAGGATATCCTACAGAGACCGGCTGTTTCATTAGGATATCTTTTTGTTGTGAGGGAAGCAAAATCATTGAATAAAATAATTTGGGAAACTGAACTAAATTATTCTGCTCGAATTAAAGGCTTTTCAATATAAATAATATTTTTACGTTAAAAAATCATGTAATCTGTTACATTTAACATATAAAGGATGCTACAATTTATTCTATACAGAGATTTATCAGATAAATATTATGGAATATTTATATTGTGGACTTTTATAAAGTTTTCTACATTATTAAATAAATTTGACAAGTTTGCATTTAAAGTTACAACAATTTCTCAGTCGTTTGTACTTTAATTTAAAAATAATTCTTTTTAAATTTATTTTCTTAATCTTTATCTTTATTTACACAAAAAGGGATATAGAATTTAAAATATAAATATTTCAGTTCAATAAAAACAATTATTTAATTTTATTATATATATTGGTAAAGCGTTTTTAAATTTTATTGTACAGGCTCTATTTTTACTTATTCTTCAATATACAATAATAATAATGAATGTTTGATGCATATGACATCACTGTGATTTACTCACACAAGCGATTAATTTCCTGTATTGCTCAGAAATTTTTTTTCCAAACTTCAGTTACACATTATAATCTTGATTTTTCACTGATATTTAACTTACTTGATTCTAAATATTATAATATAAATATAAATAAATTTAAATACACAGGTGATATTTTTTTACGTTATATCATGATTAAAATATATATTCACTTTATATTATATACATATATAAATATAAGATAACCGGGAAATTCACACACAAAGCACTATTACCACTATAACATTATCGAAACCTAACCTAACGTTCAGGCATAGGATGCAGTAAAGGCACGCGTGTACATTCCCCACCAAGACTCTACTCTACTCGAAACCATCGAACGTAATATGTATATACATTAAAATAATTCTTGGAAATAATAAATTTCTAAACTCTTAAGTATTCAAATTTCAGTTTCTTATGTATCTAAATTAAAATGCATAAAACAGTTGTTCTACATTTCAATTTATTTAGATTTTAATAGTTTATAAATTTAAATCTTCATAAACAACTCAAATAAAATAAAATTACAATTTTATTATTTTAATTTTACCGACAATGAGTAGAATTTTCATATTTGTTGTCCTCCTAGCAGGTGTATATGTAATATAAACCTGATTTGATCTGTAGTATCTCTCATTGACAAAATAACCAGTAATATTAATATGCAAGTGTACTCTCTGAAGGAAAAATATAGTTATTGGATCAAAAACAATTAAAACATATTTGTGACGTGCTCCCAAGAAAGGTACCTAAGAAGCAAACGAATTATAGGTTGGGTTCGTGTTAGATTTATCTTGATTAAAAGTTTATTTTCAATTATTTGAATTTAAAACCAATTTTTATTAAATATTTTGATTATAATGAAGACTTGAAAAGCATCAATTTTTAATTAATAATTGATTCTCTTTCTGTATTTTTACTTAAAAAATTAAAAACATAACCTCAAATTTTTTGCTTCTTAGGTACCTTTCCTCAGAGCTATTGATTCCTTCAGGCCGATTTTGTAATTTTTGTTTATTTATATTTATTTGTTTATAACAAAGTATGAAAAAATCGATATGTTGCTATAAAATAAAGTTATTAACATTTAAAAATTTTTTAAGTACATTAGAAATCATGTTTTAGTATTCCTGAAGTAAAATTTTTATATAATTACACTTTTATTAAATAAACAATACGCTAATTAATTAACTTTTGGAAAAAAGAACATGATTGAAAAAATTCAATTTGTAGTATATTTCTTCGAGTTTTTGACCCGAAATTTGATGGGTAATTAACATATAAACATTCAGTATTAATTTAATAAATTTTTAAAATGTTTAAACAATTTTTTATTGTTAATTGTAACTTTTTTTCAACATTAACCAAGAAATTTTTTTTTTACATTTCTCAACATTTTACGCAGGAAATAATTGAACACAAAAATAAAAGGTATTGTGTAAGTATTTAACAATTGTTTAAACAAATTAATTATGTTTTTTGTTAAACTTTATTTTTAAAAAATTAAAATTTCGATTTTTTTTATTCCTGAAAATTTTTCTACTTAGATGAACTAATCTCAAAAGTGTGGCTTGCAAATGATAATTTTTATAATTATTTAAACAAATTATTAATATTTTTAACTTTTAATAGAATCAAAATACTAATTTACATTTTATCCTGATTTCTAAAACATTTATATTAAGAAATTGTAAGAATATGTATCTATGAAAATAGCTTCCTTATATCTAATTTCAAAATTGTTTAAACAAATTATTTTTGTTATTTTAAAAAATTTGAGTGGCTTATAAAAAAATTTTTTTGTTTTTCAGTTTTTATATTTTTTTCTCAGTTAAAGCTCGAAATAAAAAAACAATTTAAAATTTTTTCCATTTAATGTAAGTAACATGCAATTTTAAATTCTTTTTTATTACGAGCTTTAACTGAGAAAAACATTTAAAAACTGAAAAACATGAAACTTTTTTTAAGCCACTCAAATTTTTTAAAATAACATAAATAATTTGTTTAAACAATTTTTAAATTGGATATAAAGAAGTTATTTTTATAGTTACATATTCTTACAATTTCTTAATATAAATGTTTTAGAAATCACGATAAAATGTAAATTAGTATCTTGATTCTATTAAAAGTTAAAAATATTAATAATTTGTTTAAATAATTATAAAAATTATCATTTGCAAGCCACACTTTTGAGTTTAGTTCATTTAAATAGAAAAATTTTCGGGAATAAAAAAAATCGAAATTTTAATTTTTTTAAAATAAAATTTAACAAAAAACATAATTAATTTGTTTAAACAATTGTTAAATACTTACACAATACCTTTTATTTTTGTGTTTAATTATTTTCTGCGTAAAATGTTGAGAAATGTAAAAAAAAAATTTCTTGGTTAATGTTGAAAAAAAGTTACAATTAACAATAAAAAATTGTTTAAACATTTTAAAAATTTATTAAATTAATACTGAATGTTTATATGTTAATTACCCATTAAATTTCGGGTCAAAAACTCGAAGAAATATACTACAAATTGAATTTTTTTAATCATGTTCTTTTTTCTAAAAGTTAATTAATTAGCGTATTGTTTATTTAATACAAGTGTAATTATATAAAAATTTTACTTCAGGAATACTAAAACATGATTTCTAATGTACTTAAAAAATTTTTAAATGTTAATAACTTTATTTTATAGCAACATATCGATTTTTTCATACTTTGTTATAAACAAATAAATATAAATAAACAAAAATTAAAAAATCGGTCTGGAAGAATCGATAGAGAATTTAGTAACGAAGATTTAAAAAAAAATTGCTTAATTTGAATGAAAATTGTGACCTATAGACTGATTTTGACACAAAAAGTACATTTGGCCCCACTGTGGGGCAGGGTATCAACTCTACACATTTTAATTATATACAGTGAAACTGTATACACCGTTAATTCCATACAGTTCAACTCTATACAGCCAAATTTTGAAAAAGTTTAATTTTAACTCTAGGGGAGACCGAGGTGAGTTGAAACAAAGCCGATTTGTCGAAAGCTATGACCTCTTAAAAATTTTGAAAAGCATGAATTTATTACATTTTTGATTCACTATTTGATGCAAATTTACTTGACCACCTGAGAAAAGTTTTTGAGATGTATTTAATATGTGTGCAAAAAAATTGCTAAAAGTAAGTTTTCGGCCGAAATTTTGATACTTTATTATTCGACACATATTATATCTTTGTTATTCTAATATTTACCTTAATAACTGTTGGATATCCTACTTTGATGAAATGGTTTTGTTTTCTTTGTGTCTGTCTCGAAATTTAAAATAAAAAATAATTATTCGAACCGATGCACAGTTTTTCGCACCTAGGCGAATTGTAACATAGGCTGTTTCAACTCACCTAGGTTTACGCAAATTTGTACTTGATGGAATAGAGACTGTTTGGATTTTTGCTAAAGTATATTGTTTTATATTATGGCTTTAAAAGTATTTAGAATTTTACAAATTTTCATGTAGGTAAATCACTTTCATATTTTCCAAAGGAAAAAAAAATATTAATACAAACATTTTTTGAGTTGCTCTTTTATATACAAAAGTCAAAAATAATTTCTACTTATAGGTTTTTTTGTTATTATTGAGCTTGTTGCTCATTTTTAATTTAGTTTTCAGTTTAATTTAATTTATATTGATCTCATTATTTTTTCTACTCTAATTACTCCTTAAATATTTAACAATTCGCAGACAAAATTTTATAAAATATATTATACTAGCTGCCGTACCCGTCTTCGACGGGTTTTAGTTTCTACCAATACATTTAACAGTGTGTCTACCAATCTGGAAAATCAGGAAATAGCTCGGGAATTTAATTTGACCGGAAAAAAATAATAATTAGTTACCATTAGCTATTTTAGTAGGAAAATATTACTATTTGAATCAGTGATTGACTTTTTATTATCAAATAAGTTATTTTAACCAATTCAAATGCAGAGAACAATATTTGTTAATTTGTGTAGTACTTTAATTATTGTATTAAAAATTTCTCAAATTTTTCACCCAGTTTTTGGAGTTATAGTAGTCTAATTGGAACTAATTGTATCGCAAGTAGACCCTACGCTACGACTGCTAAAACCTAACATAAGACCTATATTTTAGGCTGAAAGTAGGGCTTAAATTTTGACTTAAAGTAAAAAGCAATTTTTTAAAAGCGAGTTAATATAATGAAACTTTTTCTTAATTTGATAGGAAAATTCCCGGTTCGGCATATTCCCATCTTTTTCCAGTTTTTCCCGTTTGGTAGATACCCCTGTTAAATGTATTACATAGTAGAAACAGAAAACTGTCGAAGACGGGTACGACCCATCTAGTAAAGTATAGCCGTCTAGTATAGCTAGTAATATAATCTATATATTTATATGAACTTAAGACAGAGTATTTTCATAAAATAAGTAAATTTTTATAGCCATTTGTAGATCAAGTAAATTTAAATTTGACAAAAAAAAGATAAACCGTGAAAAATTTGGACTTACAATTCTTGACATCCTGCAATATCATTTTAATCATAAAAAATGTCCATTTTCAATATTTCTGAAGTTCTTGAAAATATTAGATTAATTTGATAAATAATTCTAAATTACATTATTTTCACGTCAAAATATAAATCAGAGACTCCAAAAATACTTTTGAATTAAACTTCATAGTAATTAGTATCGATTTTTTAATATTAAAAATATTTTTATATTTACTTATAGGATAGTATTTTTGCAAAATTATGCTAAAATCTGACTAAATAACATATAATATTCAATTTTAGAAAGTTTGAAAGCTATCCATTTAAAAATGTGAAATTTAGAAATTTTCCATTTTTTGAAGTTTTTGAAAATATTTTTATATTTACATCTTAGTTGTAGGATAGTATTTTTTGCAAAATTATGCTAAAATGTGACCAAATAACATGTAATACTCAAATGTAGAAAGTTTAAAAGCAATCTATGAAAAAATGTAAAATTTTGAAATTTTCGCTTTTTTGAAAACATTTAATTTTTATACTTACATATATTAGTTAAAGGACTTTATTTTTTGCAAAATTATTCTAAAATGTGACTAAATATGTAACATGTAATACTCAAGTATAGAAACTTTTAAAGCAATCCATAAAAAAATAAAAAAATTTTCGATTTTTTGAATTTTTTTAAAAAATTGAATATCTTCCGTTCTAATTAATATTTTTTAAATCTGTAAATTTATAAACCTTCCTTGGGTCAATACCTAATAACCTACCAAGTTGGACTTAAATCGATTCACATGTTTTTGTGTGATTGGGCTACAAAGTTTTTGTGACAGGCATACGTACATACATACGTACATACATTAAATTTTTTAAGAATATTTTTGGAATCTCTGATGTCCATAATAACTAATTATGTTAACATTTTGAAGTTTTAAGCAATGTACGGACAGACATCTGATTTTATTAATAAGGATAATATTTTTTTAGCTATTATAAAGCTCAAATTGTTATTATAGATCGTAATTTAATACCAAAGACTGGTTTAAAATATCTAATTAGTGTTAGGGAAAACGAAATACACTGAGCTCTTGCTGCAATGGACGTTGCTGTAATGGACTAGTTTCATGATGAGGTGGTATGCAGGAAAACGGGGGCTTTCTGTAAATATCTGAAAAGTCCGCAAACCAGAGTGGAAAATATTTTCCAGAACTATGTTTCCATTCCTTAATAACTTGTTTTTAGTTAAAAATTTGTGCATTATTATTTATTGGTTTATACACCTGTCTTCAGCCTTATATACTTGGCTATACAAGTGTTTTTTACATTTTCGTAAATTTCTCTTACAAATTTTCCCTGACAAACTTAAATACTAAATTTTGCGCCTACAGAGCGACTTGAAAATTAGGAGTACTCGCATTTGCCTGGACCACCCGTCTAATGGGTTTTCTCGACAGTGGAGAGGGAAAATGTAGAAAACCTCTCCTGAGTACAACCGGTTTATCGACAGTCGAGTTCTAATGGTGTGTACCGGACAATAATCGACGGTGCACATCATTATACCTCGACGTCAAACCTCCCGCTCAGATTGTCTCACGTGCCGGAAAAATACCAAGCCAAGTGGGCGCGAACCAAGGGTACTTACCCTTGGTCCTTAAACGACCGCCAAGCGAGGCATCTCACAGTGGGAATTTTTTACAATTTACTGTTCAAAAATGTCTACAGCTTACAATTTTTAACCGATTTGAGTTTTTTTTTTTAATTAAAGAGAACTAAATTCTTAAGAGATCCCTCGAGGCCGATTTTTAAATTTTCAATTGTTTATAATTATTTATTTTAGTCAAAGTTAACAAATTAACACGATTTTAAAAAAAATACGTTTAATTTCGAATTCTATTACTGCAGATGACCAGAATCAATTCAAAATCATGTAATATGTTCTCTAGACGAAAAATAACGAATACAAAATTTTTTTTTATTTGTTATAAACAATATTAGTTAACAAATAGTTAACTTTGGTTCCTCTCAAACAAAAAAATTTTTTTTTACATTTATATTTTAATTTAGTCTTATTTTAAGAATATATATTTCTTTTTTTAATAAAAAAAATTATTTCAATTGTTATAAACAATATTAGTTAACAAATAGTTAACTTTGGTTCCTCTCAACAAAAAAAAAATTTTTTTTTCACATTTATATTTTAATTTAGGCATATTTTAAGAATATATGTCCTTTTTTTAAAAACAAATTATTTCAATTGTTATAAACAATATTAGTTAACAAATTGTTAACTTCGGTTTTTCTCAACCAAAAAATTTTCTTTTTCACATTTATATTTTAATTTAGTCTTATTTTAAGAATATATGTCCCTTTTTTAATAAACAAATTATTTTAATTGTTATAAACAATATTAGTTAACAAATAGTTAACTTTTGATCCTCTCAACCAAACAAATTTTTTTTTCACATTCATATTTTTTAATTTAGGCTCATTTTAAGAATATATGTCCTTTTTTGATAAACAAATTATTTCAATTGTTATACACAACAATTTTTTGAAAAAATAAATATTTTGCAGAAGCAAATTTTTATAATTCCGCTCTCAGCCGAACCCAGAGTCATAAACGAGGACATGGCGGAAAATTTTTTTTTGGTTGAGAGGAACCAAAGTTAACTATTTGTTAACTAATATTGTTTATAACAATTAAAATAATTTGTTTATTAAAAAAGGGACATATATTCTTAAAATAAGACTAAATTAAAATATAAATGTGAAAAAGAAAATTTTTTGGTTGAGAAAAACCGAAGTTAACAATTTGTTAACTAATATTGTTTATAACAATTGAAATAATTTGTTTTTAAAAAAAGGACATATATTCTTAAAATATGCTTAAATTAAAATATAAATGTAAAAAAAAAATTTTTTGTTTGAGAGGAACCAAAGTTAACTATTTGTTAACTAATATTGTTTATAACAAATGAAAAAAAATTTTGTATTCTTTATTTTTCGTCTAGAGAACATATTACATGATTTTGAATTGATTCTGGTCATCTGCAGTAATAGAATTCGAAATTAAACGTATTTTTTTTTTAAAATCGTGTTAATTTGTTAACTTTGACTAAAATAAATAATTATAAACAATTGAAAATTTAAAAATCGGCCTCGAGGGATCTCTTAAGAATTTAGTTCTCTTTAATTAAAAAAAAAAACTTAAATCGGTTAAAAATTGTAAGCTGTAGACATTTTTGAACAGTAAATTGTAAAAAAATCCCACTGTGCATCTATCCGACTGAGCTAATCTGTCGGTCAAAATTTGTGCATCAAAAGAAACTAAAAAAATAATTTAGAATCTATGTTTTAGAACTTTATACGGCCCTGAATGTTATTGTGACCTTGCTTCAAGGGTACTCTTGCTGTAATGGACCACAGCACATTCGAGTCTATTACAGCGAGAGTGCAGTGTATGTGATAACCTAATTCCAAAAATAAATGAAGGTATTAAAACGAGTGTTTTTTTCGTTTCTATTAATGAGATGTCTTTACTACTAATTAAATTTACTTTACTAACTAAACTAAGCATTAAAAATTAATTTTTTCATTAAAATCACCTTGGTACTATAGGTGAGTTGTAACACCGGGAACTGTTTTGGATTTTGCAATTTTTTTGTAAACTCTTACAACTTTTTACAATTTCCATTTTTGATTCATATACTACACAAAACTACCTATCTAAAAATACGAAGCTTATAAAAATATGACAATTTTTGGCTGAGTTATACTGGATAATGTAAAAATCGTTTCAACTCAACTCGGTCTCTTATCGTGTACTAAAAGCACCCAAAGTTAGAGAATTTTAAATAAATTTGTATAAGCTAGAAATTTCTTTTGTGATTTCCAGGAAAAATTACATGTATTTTCCATTTAAAATTGCAATCGACCAGAGGCACGTGTTAATATTGTTCGATTTGCTTTAAACTTTCATGAAAATTTTTTTGTATACCTTGATTAATTTTTTGGGGTGAGACCGATGATTTGGAAACATCACCGAAATAAGAACCACCCTAATAGTGATGTGCAAAATTTTTAATATTTTTAATCAATTTGTCTTTTTTACAGATTTCAAAGTGTTTTATTGTAATTTACTTTTGAATTACATACTAAAACTTTTGTACATCACTGCCCTTCTTTATTATATTTTAGACTTTCTTACAAAATTACAGCATAATTTATTGAATACTAGAACCAAAAAAGCGCGTCGCGCGCCCACTTCTAGTCCTTTAACAGACAAAATAAAACCTTAATGTAACCTTAAATTAAATCTTAATTTAATAAAAACATATGTTTATATTTTCAAAATTATTTTTCTGTTAATAAGATTGTTCAAAATTTTTTAAATTTTTTTAATTTTAAGTGTAACAAATTGAATTTTCTATGAAAAATTACACGTTAATGCCTATAAAAAATTCTCATTCTGGAGAAAATCACCTTTAAAATAAGCCTATCATCATTAAAAAGCATTCAGTATTTTAGAAGTCATTAAAATGTTTGTAAAACATTTAAAATTATCATTTCTTAAAAATGTCTAAATAAAATATTGATCAAATGACTTAAAAAATTATGTAAAAACTCCAAGGATTAATTTAAAAAAAGAAAAATCAGTAACCTTCTATATTATAAAAGTTGTGTAGATTTTTCTGCCAAAATACAGGCGAAATTTTTTTTAAGTTAATTCTTGGAGTTTTGCACATCAATACAGGGTAATTTAATTTTCCCAAAATATTGAGAACATTCTTGAATTTGCAATTGTTTTAAAGAATTGTTAATAACAATTTTAAAATTTCATTTTTTAACAATCCCTTTATTTTATCATTAAAGTACAGACTTTAAGCTTTAATTTAAAAAAAATTACTTAATTATTACTTCCTCATAGAGGAAGTATTGTAATACCAAAATTTTTCGAGTTCGGTTTTTTGATATATCTTTATGTTATTTGACCTCAGGAGTTGCGGACATAAAGTGAGAGTACTTTGTGATAGATTAATAAAGTTTAACTAAATTTTTTTTGGATTTTTAATTTTCCAAAAACACGTTTTTTGCCCATAACTTTAAAAAAATGTTAGGACACCTATAAATGTTTTTCCATAATTTTGTAGAGTTTTTTTAAAAGCATCTATTGAGTCCGAATTGGACATTTTTCGTCCATATTAACCGGAGATATTAAACTTTTAAAAATCATAAATTTTAGAAAAAAATATTTTTTTGAAAATTTTGTTAAAAAATGTGAAAGTAATCTTAAAATTATCGTTACCAACTTGTAGAGCATTATAAAACGATTCAATTGACCTATTTTTGAACCTAATTCGATAATAAATTTCGAAATTATTGGTATTTTAAAAACCAAAAATTGTGGAAAATGACATTTTCTTAACTATTTTGTTTGAAAATTTTTGTTTAACTATTAAAATATATTAAATATATGAATAACTTTTTATAAATATGGTAAAAGTGATTGAATCTTGTGTCAATCAATGTATTTTTAAATACTCTACAATATAGTTCTTGTGTCAATCAATGTATTTTTAAATACTCTACAATATAGTTATATTGTAGAGTATTTAAAAATACATTGAATGACCCAAGATTCAATCACTTTTACCATATTTATAAAAAGTTATTCATATATTTTCATATTATTATTATTATTATTATTATTATTATTATTATTATTATTATTATTATTACTATTTTTTTTTTTTTTTTTTTTTTTTTTTTTTTGCTTAGGGACTTTTGGGAAATCTGCCTACAGATACCTTGGATTCCGCACTCCAAGGTTATGTGGGGTTGGTACAATGAAACAAAAGAAAATATTAAAAAAAAAGATAAATACATAAATGTTATAATAAATTTAATAAACTGTCGACCTACTACCAGCCCGACCCACTAAAACCCGTAACCCTTCTTCTGGAGCCCTTTACCCTCCCTCGGAACTGTCGCAAGACTTTAGCCTTCGAGGGTGGCGCTCCAACTCTGTCGCTAATGCGACTTTCTCCCTTTCTCTGCGGTCCTCCTGCGTCCGTAGTTAAAAAAATGATTAAAACTATTACAAAGTCCAAGCGGAATTCACAGCACAAAAATAATAAAAAAAACAAATATTTTAAGAAGTGTAAAAAGTCAAAAGATAAAATTGTAAACGGATATAAAAAAGAAAAGAAACAAAAGTAAACACGTATATAATGTTGAAAAGATAAAACTGTTTAAAGACGAATAAAAAACACAAAACAAATTAAACAAAAAAAATGTATAAGGACATATTTAAATCACAAAATAAATTAATAAAAAACAAACAAACAAATTAAAAGCTGTTTAAATCACGCTTTTTGGCTCCTTTTAATACTTCTTATTTGATTTTAGTTCTTGCGAGAGTCTTCTTCGCCTCCTCAAGGGCCGTCCTGAAGACTCCGCATCCTCCGCTGCCTGCAATATGGGTGGTTGACACCTTATTGCCAATCTTTTCCTTGCACAAAAAGCAACTTGAGTTGTTTTTACAGTTGGAGAACCTGTGACCGGCCTCACCGCACTTAAAGCACGCAGCCGATCTGTCCTCCTTCTGGCATTTGGCTCCAATATGGCCGTATCCCAGGCATCGATGACACCGGACGACCATTACTCTTCTTTTGATTGGGCAACACATAAAACCAATTTTTACGTGTCCCAATTTCTCCAGCCTGTTCGCCTCTTCCAGGTTGGTGACTACAACCGCGAGCTTCATCCCTCGGCGGTTGGGTCCTAAGGCCGTCACTCTCCTGTTTACTGGCTTACCCATTGCTTCAGACAACACTTGTTGCACCTCAGCTTCTTGGGTAAGGCAATCCAAATCACGGATCTCGAGTGTAACTCTTCGATCCAATGACTGCACCTTACCCATGCTTCCAACCGCCTTGGTGACCTCAGCGGTGAAAGCGTCCTTATCGGAGTCTCCTCTGAACTTAATCAGAAGGTCTTCCTTGTTTGTTGCTTTTGCTGCTACTATTCTCGTATGACTGTCCTCTGGGTTGACCTCTTTGCGAAGCTTACCCAGAACGTCAGCATACGTCAATCCTTCACCGACTCGGATTAGAACTGTGGATCTTTTTGACCCAATTCTTTCCAATTAAGGAATCTTTGAATCTGGTACTTCCGTTTCCATTGGAGGAGCTTCCTCCTTCTTCCTCTTATCGGTTTTGGTTCGAGTCTCTTCTGGACTGTCACCCTCTCTCTTCCGTTTCTGAGCATCTCTTAAGACGCTTTTGAGATTACGCCTATAGAAACGCTCTCTCTCTTTCTTACGGTCCTTGCGGTTGCATTCCGCACCGCTCAGAACGCATGCCAAATCGAAGTCCGACTCATCGGCCGCGGCATGCTTTGCCCTTGCCTCCTTTAGCAGGACGTCGATGACCTTGAATCCATCCTTTACCGTCCTATTGACGGTCTTCTGAATGTCGCAAGATTTTATCATCTTTGCGACCTCCAACTCCATTTTTTCGAGACAAGTCGCCTCCTCCTTTCTGAGCCGCAAGCATATCTCGCGAGTCTCTTCTATCGCCTCGTCGTCTACTTCTGAGTGGATAGCGCTATGAACGGTTTTTCCGCTACTGCAGCTTGACACACTCAGAAGGCTCGACGTGCTTCCTTTCCTCGTTTTATTTTTTTCCACGATGTTCTGTGGATCTACCCTTTCCACGATCACTCGTGGCACTGCAAGAAATTGTGCGCCCCCACAATCCGCGCGCACTTGAGCATCGGTCCTGGGACCGATGGTGAGATTTCCCGTTTCCGGCCTGCTCACATGGGGTACCTTCTCAGAATTTTTTGAATTCATTTTTTCTTGCTGTTTGGTTGTCCTTTAGTTGAAAGCCCCGCCACCACGACAAGGTCTACCGAACATATCCATGATTTTAATCATGTCTGGCAGTGGATATGCATCCACTTCTCCCAGCACATCGAAGACATTGATGATGTTCGGCAGTGGACAACCAGCGGCGGAGATTATTATTATTATTATTATTATTATTATTTTTTTTTTTTTTTTTTTTTTTTTTTTTTGCTTAGGGACTTTTGGGAAATCTGCTTACAGATACCTTGGATTCCGCACTCCAAGGTTATGTGGGGTTGGTATGACGATTAAAAAAAAAGAAAAATAAATGTAAATTTAATAAACTGGCGACCTACTGCCAGCCCGACCCACTAAAACCCGTAACCCTTCTTCTGGAGCCCTTTACCCTCCCTCGGAACTGTCGTAAGACTTTAGCCTTCGAGAGTGGCGCTCCAACTCTGTCGCTATTGCGACTTTCTGCTTTTCTCTGCGGTTATCCTGCGTTAATAGTTAAAAATTTTGAAACTATTTCAATATAAAAGCGGAATTAACAGCACAACAATAATTAAAAATAACAAATGTGTAATTAAGTGTAAAAAGTCAAAAGATAAAATTATAAACGGATATATAAAAAAAAGAAAAAATAAACGCGTATAAAATATTGAAAACATAAAACTGTACAAAGATGAATAAAAAACACAAACAAATTAAAAAATGTATAAGGACAAATAAATCACAAAATAAATTAATAAAAAAAACAAACAAACAAATTAAAAGCTGTTTAAATTACGCTTTTTGGCGGCCGTCGAGATCTTTCCTCGACATAACCGAGATTATGAAGTTCTCGACTTGCCGCCAATTCTCCTCTGACTGGGTCATCAGCGATACCATGTTCTCCGGTGTAACTTGACTGTTTACACCTTCGAACAAGGCCCGCCTCTCCAAGTCCCATTTCTTGCATGAGAAGAGGGTGTGCTCCTCGTTGTCCTCAGGGAACTGGCAATATGCACACACCTCGTTCTCGCGTAATTTAAAGCGACACTGGTACGAGTTAAAACACCCGTGACCTGTGAGCGCCTGAGTCAAATAATAGGAAACCTGACCGTGTTTCCTATTTATCCAGGTGGCGAGTGCCGGGATAAGGCGATAAGTCCATCGACCTTTCTCCTCACCATCCCATCTTTCTTGCCATCTTTCTATGAGCCTGTGCCTTGCTTCTTTGCGGATCAGGCCCCTGCTTGGTCTTAATTCCTCATCCAAGGAACTTCTTTCTTTAGAAAAGAGAAACATTTCTTCCCTTTCCCTCGCCAAAAGATCTGCTGGCGGGACACTTGCAAGGACCTGCACAGCACTCGTAGATACCGTCTTATATGCAGAGATGATACGCGTTGTTATCGATCTCTGCGCCGACAGTATCTTTTCACAGATGGTAACACATCTTTTGCTACTCAGGGATAGGGCCCATGCTGGTGCTGCGTAGAGCATTTTAGCATGGGCGACACTCGCCACCAGTCTTCTTTTTTGTTCACGGGGTCCGCCAACATTTGGCATTAACCGTGAAAGATTAGCCGCACACGCGATCGCCTTATTTGACGCCGTAGCCATGTGGTGGTGGAAGTTTAACCTTCCATCCAACTCCACACCAAGGTATTTAATTTGTTTACTCCACTTGACCTCGAACCCGTCTATCACGATTCGTGGGAGCTCATAACCACGTCTGTCTGTGACCAGCAGTGCCTCGGTCTTTTCCAGGGCCATTTCAAGACCTCTGGTATCCAGCCAGCTTTTTGCTAGTCGCAGACATTCGTTCACCAATGTCCCAAGAGCCTCCTCACTTTCGGCAGTGCACACGAACAACGCGTCGTCCGCAAAGCCGATGATCACCGCACCTTCGGGTAGATCCATTCGCAGAAAATCATCGTAAGATACATTCCATACAAATGGACCCACCCTCGAGCCTTGAGGAGCCCCACGCTGCATCTCTTCCCTGAGAGTGCAGGTGTCTCCCTCATATATAACCCACCTGTCGCTAAGATAATTATCCATTATCCGCAACAAGTAGGGCGGCATGTTTTTCTTTTCCATCGACTCGATGAGATCTTTCCATCTTGCGGAATTAAACGCGTTGCGTATGTCAATTGCTACCAACGCGCAGAAGCTCTTCTTTTTCCCAGGTCCCAATTTGTTTTTTCCTGCTTTGGCTATGTCCACAACTGCCTGGATGGCATCAACCGTAGACTTGCCTTTACGGAAACCAAATTGGTGATCGGATAGACGATTCTCTTCGGTCAAGTGGCTTTGCATTCTCTGCAGAACCATATCCTCTAGAAGTTTACCCATCGTATCTAGCAGGCATATAGGCCTGTACGATGAAACCTTATCTAGAGGTTTTTCACCTTTCCTTAGGAGGACTAACCTCTGTCGCTTCCAGTCGCGGAAGAACTCTCCTCTCTCAAGGCAAAGATTGAAGCATCGAAGCAGAATCTGGGGTGAAGTGTCGATTACCAACTTTAGGATCTCGTTACTTATCCCATCGATTCCAGGCGCCTTGCCTGTTTTCAATCTTTTGCCTGCTTTGTGCAATTCGCTAAGTGTGAAGAGTTCTTCTTCTCCGACTTTGCAAGAACTCCAGTCCCGTCTAAGGTATGGTTCTGCAGGAGGAAACAAAGAACTTATTATCTTTCTGACCCAATCGGGATTCTCCAGGCCGGGGGTCTTTTGCCTCGTCACTAATTTCTTAGTCACGATTTTAAAAGCCAGACCCCATGGGTCCTTATCGACTTCCTCGATTAGGTCCTTCCAGCTACGGCGTCGCGACTTACGGATCTCTTTCTTGAGGTTCTTTTTCGCCTCCTTGAAAGCCTCTTTCAGCAAGGGATCTCCCTTAGATCGGGTGTATGACCTTCTTGCTTTGAGGCATTCCTTTCTCAAGGAGGCCAGCTTTTCTGACCACCAGTGCAAGGATTTTTTCCTTGGAAAGGCGCCTTTGCGACGTGGCATCGACGCATTGCAAGCGGTGACAATTATATCTCGCACCGCTCGCACCTCTCCATTTAGACTTTCCGGCCTCCTCACCCAACCAGAATCCTCAATTAAGATAGATTCTTCTAGGGACCGGCTGAACTTCTCCTTGTCGAGTTTCTTAATGTTCCACGAGGAGGTTTTGCGACTAGGAGCTTCCTGTCTTTTTCCTCCTCGTGTGTCTCCCATTGAGACTGAGAACTCAATATACTGGTGGTCACTTGCGGTATATTCCTCAGAGACCCGCCAGTCGCTTATGCGGCTAAATATATTAGACGATGCGATCGTTAGATCTATAATCGATCCGATCGCACCTCGTCTAAACGTCCATGTTTTTCCCCGGTTTACAACTAATAAATCGTTCTTGGAGATCATTTCTCCAATCAGAATTCCTCTCTTGTCGAGCCTCGTCTCACCCCACTCTGGCGACTTTGCATTAAAATCGCCAGTGATGATGACATCCAGCTTGGATTCTGTGAGGCTCGATTCTAGGTCTTCTATATTGGCTTCGAAGGTGGTCAGCGGGTCGTTGGGTGAGAAGTAGCAGCTATACATACGTATGTTAGCCACCTCTATCCACACAAACCCGCTGCTTGTCTCCAAGAACTTGTCAACCCGCAATTCTGGGTTGCACAGCTTGATGGCGGCTCTCTTTGCCTTATCCTGATACCAAGGTGCGAGGTCGCTTCCTTGATACTGCTCACTGCAGAACAGGATATCGACCTCATTTTCCCTAGCTGTTTGCATCAGGAGCACCTGTGCATCCTTACTTGTATGCAGGTTGACTTGAAGGAGCTTTAGGGATTTGCCCTTTTAAGTTTCTCCAGTTCCTCCTTGTAAACCGGGCAGGAAATTCTTCCAGGGATATGGTTGACTTCCGTTTTTCCCAAATCTGTACACGTTATGCACTTTGGCTTGTCACTAGCACACTTTTTGGAGAAGTGTCCCGCTTCGCCGCATCTCCGACAGTTTTTTGTTCTGTCGGGGCCCTTGCAAATTCGGGTCACGTGTCTATAGGCTAGGCACTTTTGACATCTTGTCACTTCTAAGTGCGTTCGGATGGATGCGTTTATCCAACCAATACGCACTTTGCCCAGCTTAAGCAGACTCTCGCTGTCGGTTTCACTCAAGCGTACTAGTGCCACTTTTGTACCACCAAAACGTGTCAGAAGTCGGCAAGTCACATCCAATTCGGGCTTTTGCAACTTCTGCTTTAAGACGGTTAAAACGTCCTCCTCTGCAGTTGTTTCGTCAAGTTCCCGAATTTCGAGGGTCTTTTTGCTGACAAGGGCCGTAACCTCGGCCTTGTCCTGAAGAACGGAGGTAAGATTCTGAGCGAACTTTGAAGTTTCACCCCCCTTTTTTACCACAACAAGAACCTCTTTTTTAAGAGTTCTCCTAATTTTCACAATCTCTGTGCCAGTTTCCTCTGGCTTTACCGAAGTTGTTGCCAGTTTTATGAGATCATGGTAGGTCTCTGGATTCCGGGCCACAATTTTTATTGCCTCCGTTGTTCTAATTTTGGGGGGGCGCTTCTGAAGTCGCTCCCTCTCCTCCGCTTTCTTCAAGGCCTTTCTCTTACGGGCCTCCCGTTTCCTATTGGAGACGGTTTCAAAGTCTTTTTCGTTTTCAGGCCTATTTACCACAGTTGCCTCCGAATAAGAAGCAACCCTGGCCGAAGCAGCCTTACTCACCTCCGTCTCCATAACAGTAGGGTTTGCCTTGGTCTCCTTGCTCTTAACCCTCTTACCCTTGGGAGTGGTCACAGTAGAATCAGTCTCCGGACCTTCATACTCTCTAGGGCGCTTTTTTGGGTCGATGGGCTTGCTCTCGCCAGATGTGGCGTGCGACATCGATCTAGGAATTTCAGGATTCGACTTTGGATTGCTTGGGCTAATGAAGGGCCTAGGTATAAAACGCAGGTTACTGCGAAGCACCTCGTGCACCTTCCCCAATTCCACCATTCCATCCTGAACGTCCTTGCTAATGTTTCTTTGTTTCCTGCAAGCACGCCACATGCTGTCAAGTATTTTTGGGATCAGATCGACCTGTTCTAAAACATTTTCTTCGAATCTGCTAAGTCCCACATCCTCAGAATTTTTGCTTTGGCTCCCTCCAAAATCCTTGGAGCCGTCTGCACCGACTACCGGGGCTTCAACCCGATCAGAATCGGTGGTGGGATTACCCTCTACAGAGGTACCCACTTGGAGTAATTTATGCGATTCTTTATCCATTTCATTCATTTTTTTGGTTTTAAAATCAGGGAACCACCCTGTTGGTTGTCCTTTAGTAAAAAGCCCCGCCACCACGGCAAGGTCTACCGAACATATCCAAGATGCCAGTCGTGTCTGGCAGCGAACCCACTTCTCCCAACTCATCAAAGAAATCAATGATGTTCGGCAGTGGGTCCACTTCTCCCAGTACATCAAAGAAATCAATGACATTTGGCAGTGGATCCGCTTCTCCCAGCACGTCAAAGACATCGATGATGTTCGGTAGTGGACAACCATCGGCGGGGATTATTATTATTATTATTATTATTATTATTATTATTATTATTATTATTATTATTATTATTATTATTATTATTATTATTATTATTATTATTATTATTATTATTATTATTATTATCTCTATGAGAAAGCAAAGTGTTCTTTATTTGTTTCAAAGTAATAATAGCATGAAAATAAAATGATCTAAAACTACAACACGAAATTACTTTAATAATAAAATTTTTTTTTGAAAAAGTTTCCCTTATAGGCAAAAAATCTTTTTTTCCTTATTGGGTCAAAACCCATTATATTAAAACATCAAAGAAGTTTTTGTTGGGATTAAATTATTCTCTAATTAATGATTTATTACCATTTATTAAATCAATTTTAATTAATTATACACTATCTGCAAAAATTATGTAAATGATACATTTTAGTGCTATAAATAATTTTTTCATTTTGCAAAATGTATTAACCCATTAACGCCCACCAGGACGCAAAATGTACCATGATTTCACGACTCTTATTTTGTATGAAATAATTAGTTAAAAATTTTAGGAATTACCATTTCCGACGTAAAATTTATCGCCCTTACTGAATATGAAGCTAAAATTTGTTTATAATTATCTCAAAAAAATTTATAACAATTTTATTGCAAAAAAACACACTTTTTTATGAAAAAAATTTTTTCAATTATTATTTTGACATGGAAAACTAAAGAATATGGTCTCCAAAGCACAAAATATCGCGTCCTTGAACTCTCAGCTATAAAAATCCATAATTACTTTTTATTAAATTCAAGATGGCGGATATGAAAATGGCCATTTTTCCAAAATGCAAAAGGCCGAAAAAAATTCAAATGCAAAATTCAAAATGGCGGATCCAATATGGCAGACAATTTTTTAAAAAGTGATTAAATTTGCTTGAAAATGGTTACTCGGGAGTTTTTGGGGTCGCTGATTACGAATCTGATGTAACTTTTTTGAAATTTAAAATGGCGGATCCAATATGGCGGACATATTTTTTAAAAGTGATTGGATTTGCTTGAAAATAGTTACTCTGGTGTTTTTAGGGTAGCTGATTTCGAAACTGATGTTACTTTTTCAAAATTCAAAATGGCGGATTCAATATGCCGGTAATTTTTTTAAAAACTGATTGGATTGGCTTTAAATTGACCATTCGGGGTTTTTGGGGATGCTAATTACGAATCTGTTGTTACTTCTTTAAAATTTAAAACAGCGGATCTAATATGGCGGAAAATTTTTTAAAAAGTATTTTTAAAAAGAATTAGATTCGCTTGAAAATTTTTAAGAAGTAATTGTATTTACTTCAAAATGGTCATTCGGCGGTTTTTGAGTATGTTAATTACGAATCTGACTTTAGAACAATATTATGTTTATCCTCCACGTCCGTTAGCCGTCAACAAAATTTTAATGACGTTGCCTAGCTCTTATCACAAGGTGGTCGACGTTCAAAAAAGCTACTTCTTTTATTTTATTTAAAAAATTTTTTTTTTTTTTTTTTTATTTAAAAATTTTTTTCTAAATATTTTAATATTTTTTTAAATAAATAATATAAAATTTTAATTCTACTTTCTAAATCTGAATTAACGATAATTATGACACTTATATAATTATGACATTATTTTTTATACAATGATAAAAAAGAGACTAACACAACATGTGGTTTGATTGAAAACAAGTGACGCACATATATATGCCACATTGAATGCACAATTTTTGTGTCCTTTTGTTGCACTTTGCATGCTAGTGGCTATATTTTTGGAGGCAAAATACAAAAAAAAATTTGTAAATAAAATTTGAAAACAACTGGCTTTTTTGCACTTCGACCTCCTGGTGGTAAGAGCAACGATAAACATATTACTGTCCTGATGTTAGATTCGTAATCAGTATCCTCAAAAACCCCGGAATGACCATTTTCAAGCAAATACATACACACGTTACAAACACAAATTATTATGATTAAATAATTAAATTTAATTTTTTTCTAACAAGTTACACTTTTCTTATTTTTAAGGATCTGTGTCTACAATGAACCACCTCTAATAAAACACTACAATTTACTTCAAAAATAATATTTCCACTTACACATTGTAAAAAATCTTATTTTTCACTCAAAAAATAGAAAATTGTTGTTAAAGAGTTATTATTTGTTAATATACGAGATTAATATATTTTGATGTCAGGTTAGGTAGGTAAAGTGACAGTTTGAGTTTATCTCGTTCACAATTGTGATGAAAGCATGTCTTCCAGTATTTTTCTTACTAATTAGTAGAGCAGACAACTTTACAACTCTTAAAATTGAAAATTCTTTGCTTTTTCGGGTGGTTCAATGATGCCGCACTTACTGTATTCACATGTCATTCACAACAAAAATTATTTATAATAAATTTATGTAAAAGTTAAAATTCTTAATCACATCGGAATATTGAAGTTGACACCCTAAGCGAAATAAATCACAAGTTTACTAATTTTTAAAACTTCCTATTTCAAAAAAAACTTGATTATATTTCCACAAAATTTTTTGTTTTGTACGTGAAAAACAGTTTTTTTTAGTTTTTCTTTATAAATAATAAACCTACGTGCCCGAAATTTTTTAACATAGTTTGTTTCAGTAAGACTAACTTACATATTAAATAAGAAAAAATTTCACTCAGTCATTTCTCAGAAAATTGAAGTGGTTCACTGTTGACGCTGGTTCAATGTAGCCTACTCTCCCCTAATTGAATTCTCGAAAAACTTTCGGAAAATTGTTTTTAAAAACAATAGATGTAGAGATGAAGTTTCGTTAAAATATGTTAAAAATAATTGAATTTTAGAAGGGTTATATTGTATTTTTTATAAAATATTAATTTTTTTAGATGGTTTTAAATTGAAGTTTTATTAATAGAAAAACAAATAAGAATTATTTAATATAAATATTGAACAAATTTATTTAAGTTCTAAATAATTGAATTAAGAAATTAGTAAAAGGTCAGAGAAATACAAAATAAAATTTTTGAAACAACACTTAAAATATGTATAATCAAAAAATAAAAGTTTAGACAAAAATAGCTTTTTTAAATTTTTACAGTCCTACAAAAAAAGCGTTGGCAATTTCCCCTGGGCGGGGTATGTTAATATTAACTATGTTAATAAAGAAATAGACGACAAAAAATCATAGGAAAATTAACAAAAATGTGTAGTAAATTTAACTTTACACATTCATTGCATCAATGATTGCTTGGCAATCTAATTTGCTAATTTCTGCCTGCAAACGGAGTTTAATATTTTCTGGCAAATTATTCATTTGCATCATTAAAGAAGTCACAAATGCAGCATCTTTATCTGCAACGTTTAATGGATTTACTTTATTGCTTCCAGCAATTTTTTTCTCAACAGTTTTCGACAGCGATATCCACTCTATTATATTAAGTTAGAGAACGACCGACCGACTCACACCTCTTTCTATTCTGTCTAACTATCTTTGAGAATACTTCACTCACACATGTCCAAAAAACACATACCCATGTATGTTACACATATACACAAAACACATACATGTCATGTCACGCATGCGCAGTAGTATTCCATGAATGTCACGCATGCGCAGTAGTGTTTTATCAATGTCACATATGCACAGTTGTATTCTATCAGTGCCACGCATGCGCAGTAGTGTTATATGAATATCAGGCATGCGCAGTAGTATTTTATCAATGTTAGACATGCGCAGTAGTGTTCTATCAATGTCACGCATGCGCAGTAGTATTGTATCAATGTTAGGTATGCATCACTTACACATGTGTACTTACACATATTCACACAACACATACATTTGTATACTCATACAATTTGACTTTCTTTACATATTTTAGTACCTTTTTTATTAAAAGAATAAATAATAATATTATATTCTTTATATAAAGTATAAATGTAAACAATATAGGAATATTAAAAATGAAAATATCCAAATAGAAATGACATGACATGAAAATATTTTATATTTCGTTTGTATTATTAAACATGTCATGTTACGCATGCGCAGTAGTATTCTATCAATATTATTCATGCGCAGTAATGTTATATCAATTTTAGGCATGCGCAGTAATGTTTATATTTTTACAAATATTAATAATTTTTTACATTTTATAACCACTATAAGGTTTTAATTTTGTAAATGTTCAAACTCTGGTTTAGAAAGAAAAATTTATATTATTATACAACTATATTTTCTAGACTTGCAAAAACCCAAAGTCTAGACAAATTTGGCGTAACAATATTGTTACAATATATATTGTAACAATATTAGTGACGGTGACGTGCGTAAGAATAGTGCAGTAAAAATTTAAAAAAAACATTTCTCAAAAAAATTAATAAAACAGCATTTATATATAGTTTACGAGATAAAAATTCCTTAAAAAAAGTGTTGAAATTATTTGATTAGGGAGCGTAACAAATGATGTCACGCAATTTTTCGGGATTTTATACCCCCTTCCCCCTGTCACGCAATTTCACATGTAAAAGTACATTGTGTCACGTTTAGTAGAGACCCTTCAAGGCCTCCACCCTCCCCCAAAAAACGTGACATCATTTATGAACGTCCTTTGCAAATATCTTGCAAAATATTTAAAATTTTGTAAAACTTTTCGGCACACTCATTAAGGACCCTAAACACTATAAAATTACAAAGTACCCTAGTAGCACGGAATATAACCTTAACCCCTTGACTGCCGATGGCAAAGATCTTTGCCATTTCGTACTTTGCTCTACTCTGGCTGCCGGAAAACTGAAAATCTTTGACATGATAAAAATTGATGTAAAAAAGTCAAAAATGGATGAAAATTAAAAATAAAACGATTTATAAAAAGTCAACGCTATGCAGAATGCGACGCACGTTTCTGTTTTTAAATTCAATAAATTATAAAAATGTTATAAATTTTTAAAAACAACACTTTTAGCAAATTTTACGAAATCTTTGCCATGGACAATACAATATAATGCAGTTTTATTTTAAAAATGTCTAAATTCGTCTGAAATCTATTTTTTGGGGGTTTTCGGGGTCGCTGATTACGAATATGATGTCGGTGTTTTAAAATTCAAAATGGCGGATCCAATATGGCGGACGACTTTTTTAAAAATTTATCCAAATTACTTGAAATTTGTTACTTGGGGGTTTTTGGGGTCGCTGATTACGAATATGATGTCGGTTTATCAAAATTCGAAATGGCGGATCCAATATGGCGGACGACTTTTTTAAAAATTCATCCAAATTACTTGAAATTTGTTACTCGGGGATTTTTGGGGTCGCTGATTACGAATATGATGTCGGTTTATCAAAATTCAAAATGGCGGATCTATTATGGCATACCGTGAAGATCCACTTCACCCATGAACTTATTGAAAAGGTTAAATGCGTTAGGACAATTCAATAGAATTTTAATTTTTACTCTCTCTTTATAGCTGTTCTATGAAACCGGCATTAGTAAAATTGGTTCTGCTTTTATGATGAAAACAAACATTTGTTAAAAAAATGTGCGCCATATTGGATCACACATTTTGAATTCTTAAAAACAGACATCGAAATCGTCATCAGCGACCCCAAAAATCCCCAAGTGACAAGTTTCAAGCGAATCCAAATTAAAAAAAAAATGTCCACCATATTGGATCCGACATTTTGAATTTTTAAAAACAGACATCGGATTCGTTATCAGTGACCATGAAAACCCCCGAGTGATATTTTTCAAACGAATTCAAAATTTAAAAAAAATAATGTCCTCCATATTGGATCCGCAATTTTGAATTTTGAAAAACTGACATCAGATTTGCAGTCAGGGACCCCGAAACCCCCCGAGTAACAAATTTCAGGTAATTTGAATCAATTTTTAAAAATCTGTCCGCCCTATTGAATCTGTCATTTTGAATTTTGAAAAACTGACATCAGATTCGTAATCAGCGACCCTAAATACTCCCGAGTAACAAATTTCAGGTAATTTGGAATAATTTTTAAAAAGCCGTCCGCCATATTGGATCTGCAATTTTGAATTTTGAAAAACCAACCTCAGATTCGTAATCAGCGACCCCGAAAACCCCTGAGTAACAAATTTCAGACAAATTGGACGATTTTTTATTTTGGGCATTCTGGACACATTTAGTGTTTTTCAGCCGGCAGTTAAGGGTTTAAATTGATGGAAATATTGCATTTCATATTGGTAATATTCCAGTGGAATATTCCAGAGATCTTGAAGTAATATTAAAATGTCCGCCGCGCAGGAATAATCCAAGATAACATTTAGGGAATGTTCCACGGTAATATAGAAGTAATATTTCAGGATGATGTTGAAGGAATGTTCCACCGTAATATTAATGGAATATTCCAGGGTGATGTTGAGGGAATGTTCCCAGATAATATTAAATATGTTGAAAATACCATTGAATTCGTTTTTACTAAAGAAAGAAGATAAAAAGAAAAAAAGTCAAATTTTTTCAAAGTATGAAATTTTGGAATATTTCCATGGAATATTCCCTTAATATTCATTTAACATTACCTTGAAATATTCCATTAATATTATGGTGAAACATTGCCTCAACATCATCCTGGAATATTACTTCGAAATTACCGTGGAACATTCCCTCAATGTTATTTTGGAATATTCAATAATAGACATTTTAATATTATTTTAAGATCCCTGGAACATTCCACTAGAATATTCCGAACATGAAATGTAATATTCCCTTCATTTTAAGGTTGTATTCCGTTCTGTTAAAAATAACGATTAAAGTTATCTCAAATTTAAATTTCAGATTTTACTAACGCCTAAAACATTGTGTGGTTAAGCGAATTAATTAATTATAGTTAATTGCAACTTTTCCTTAATTTTACACTTTAATTTGATAGCTTAATAGTAAACTAATTAAATAAAAAAAGTTTATTTAATTTACATGCACAGTTTTCGGGCTTTCACTGAAAAAACCTAGTCTCAAAATGAGTAGCGTACGCTACTCATTTTGAGTTGCAACAAAAATGAGACTCTTAGGTGGCGCCACGTTCTATGGCGTTTAACATAGTCTCATTTTGAGATGCAACAAAAATGAGACTGGGTTTTTTGTGTGTTTAAAGTTTAAAAACTTTAACATGAAATATCTTTGTTCGTCGTTTTTTGTTATACGCCCTTCTTGCACCCAACGCTTTAATTTGTGTTTAAAGATTTTCAATGCGATAAGAGCAATTGTTTAAAAGATAAAAAGACACTAACTTTTGGAGTCAAAAAAGGAGATATTTTAAAATATCCTTTTTTCCCCACTTAATTCATATCAATATCAAACATCGGAAAACATCTAAAGAAGGGACCTAGAAGAAAAAAATTATAGGTTATGTTTGAAATTTTTTAAATGAAAATACAAAAAAAGGATCAACTGTCAATATAAATCGTTGATGTTTAAGTTTTCATTAAAACTATTTAAACTATTTAAAGAAAGTCAAACATTTGTGCTTTGGTTGATTTTCATACCCAACCTCTATTACAGCGGGAGTAAAAGAATTCTCTGTCGGTAAAAACACCACTGTCGGTAAATAAGAAAATTTCGAGTCAATGAAAATTTAACGAATAATTGATCGAAATATAAAATGAGAAAAAAAATTATCAAGAAAACTTTTTATACTTTATAAATTTACTATCTACAAGCTCTGAATATTAAAATAAACGAAATCTTTTGCTGATATAATTATTTTCAAAACTTATTTTAATAAACATTAAAAACAAAAATTAAATAATTAAAAATTTTTTAATTTCTTTTTCATAACGCGGTGCAAAAAAGGGCACTTTTTTGCACCTTGTTATGAAAAATATCGTTCGTAACTAGTGCTAGCAGTTGCCAATTGATGAACGACACTTTTTTTGGAACAAACTTCATTCAAAAATTGACAACTGCTCGCACTCGTTACGAAATATACTATTTTAATACGTGCCAAAATGTTATAATAAAATTTTAATAATTTGAAGAAATAATGAAATTGTGTTCATTAAAACGTTTAAAATTTTAGAAACATAAAATTAATTTTGTATCACCAGAAAAATTCTTTTGAAAATATAATATTAATTTATCTTTTTCATATTTTTTTGTGCCTGCCCCCGACCAGAAGCACTCGCTTCGCTCGTGCATCAAATGTCGAGCAGGCAAATATTGTTTGCAAGAGAGAGACAGAGAAAAAACCAGAGCTTCACGAGTGTCCGCTAGAGGCGTTAAAGCGAGGAGCAAAAGTAAATAAAGATGTCCGGCTGTCAAATGAAACACGATTGCAATTTTCTTAAAAAATAAATTAGCGAGCGTACTTTCGACCGTATATAAAGAAAAATAGTATACACAACACGGACAGAAATTCAAAAGCAATAAACTACGCGATGATGCCCTCGGCTTCGCCTCGGGCATCATTTCGCGCAGTGCAGGAATTTCGAACTTTCTGCCCTTATAATGTAATATACTATTTCGCACGTAAGGTCCCTTTTCACTGTCCAGGTCACATATAGTATCTTCAAGCCTACCGAACTTTTCAATTTTAATTTTCTTCCCTTTTTTGGGAAGTGGATAATGCCTAGGACTTATTTTACTGAAAAAGTAAACTTATTTCAAGCATCTTATTTTTTTTCTTTTTGTAAATCTAAAATAAATATGGGACGTTTCACGTCAAACGGCCCAAAGCTGTGCCCAAAATTGTAGACAATCTAAAATACAAGTTATGCACATGAAAATACTCGTCATGACATCCCCTTTTAATTGCAAAGTGGCAGAATTGGAAATTCAAAATGGCGTCCTTACTACGTCAATTAGAAGAGGCTAAACTCGAAAATAAGTTGTGACGGGAAAGGTTTTCGTTACATTACTTCCAAAAGCATTGATCAAGTATCTGTAGACTATGGTAAGGGTAAATTAGAAAATAGGTCGCCCCTGAGACCTTGACATAGATCCTAGCGCTAAAGTTTGGATTAATGACCGCATTACTGAAAATCAAAAATTTGATAGCGTCACTCTTTGATCGAAACTTGTTGCGTGTAGACCTGTATTGTGATCTTTCTTTTATATTGAAAATTATATTCTTTTATTAAATTTGTGTGAATTGATCGAGCGGAACCAAATTCCGGATATTGTTCATCGAACGGGATTTGGGACTTGAGTGGATTGAGATCATTTTGTCACAGAATTGTATAACCTCGACAAGGAGTCGATATTTGATCAATCAGGTGAGTGATCAGTGTTCAATCGAAATAAATTGCATTCCTGGAAGTCGCTTGATTTTATTTTTATTTTATTTATATAAAGGGTTCCCCAATGTTACCTTCCCTGTGATCTTTTGCTCATTCTTTTAAATTTTATGATCAATATTTTGTTAATTTCGTAAAATTAACTGGCGTCCGCATCTTTTGTTATTTTATTTTCGTCAAATAGAGCTCCAGCAACCCTGAACCCAGTCGCGCTGGATGGTAATAGAATTTATTTCATTTATCTTATTTAAATTCATTTTATTATTTTGTTCGATTCAACTTAACATATTTCGTTCTCTAAATAAACTAAATAAAAATTATATTCGTCTCATTTGGCGCCCAACGTGGGGCACGTTGGATATTTTTGTTGTAAATTTGCCAATAATTTTAAATATTTCAAGTGAAAATTAGAGATTTTGAAATTTTGATAGATAATAATTTTGAAAATTGTGAATTATCAAGCGTTTGAACAGTAAGTTTGTTGCGTAGTGTTAATTGTTTACATTTTATTGTGCGTATAACCTTGTGAGAAACTCATGTCCAAACTTGCTTGAAAAGCGACACTGGGAGTTTCGACGATTTTATTTTAATATTATTTTTTGTCGACGATTAATTTGAAATTTATTATATGATTTTTTTTGTTGTTGAAAATTTTGTGTGTATCTGACAAATTTTTGTTGCAAAGAAAAAGAAAATTGAAGGAAATTTTGAAAAATTGTCTGACAGTTGGAATTAAACGGAAAAAGAGGGAAAATTTTTTTTTGTGAATCTGTAAATCTTGATTTTGATAAACAATTTAAATGGATTTTTTTTTCTCTTTTTCTTCTTGTAAGATTTTAATGAATATTTGTTGGTTGAACATTGAATTTTAATTAATTTTTAAAGAATAAATTAAAGAGTCATATTTTATTTTTCTGGACAAGATCTCACTCTGTCGAGAAATACATTTTGTGTTAGCGATAAAATTCGCTTAAAATTTTTGTTTTCATTTTAATTTCGGTGGCAATGAGTCAGCTTTTGGGACTTTTATGTACCGTAAATTATTGAATTTTTGTCAATACAAGATCTTGCTCTTGTTGACGGAAATAGTTTTATTCACCAATTAATTTTATTTATAGAATTTTATTGGAAATTTTTTTTAATGTAAAGTTGATCAAGTTGACGATGACTCGAGGCATGTTCGCAACGATTTGAAATTTTTCTTTGCATTGAATTTTGATTTTAATGATACAAGATCTTGCTCTTGTCGTTAAAGTAGTAAATCTATTGTGATTTTTTTTTGCTTTTGCAAATTTTATTATTGAATTTTGTTTTAATGATCCAAGATCTTGCTCTTGTCGTTAAAGCGATTAATTTTTATGTGATTTCTTTTTCTTTTTGCGAACTATTGTACAACTTTATGTGATTAATAATTATTTTGCAAAGAAGAATAAGGGAAATTTTTTCTTGACAGTTAGATCTTGCTCTGCTGTTGGGTTGATTTTTGTTTTTATATAGGAAAATTAATTTATTAAAGAAATTTTTTTTTATTGATACAAGATCTTGCTCTTGTTAACAAATATTTGATCGATTATAAAGTTGTTTTTCTTTATTTTTTTCTAATGATACAAGTTCTTGCTCTTGTCGTTAGTAATTTTTCTGAAATAAAGTATTTTTTTTAAAGAAAAGCAAATTAGGAAATTTATTTTGTGATTGCCTGACGATATGATCTTGCTCAGCTGTCATGAGAATTTTTTTTTAACTAATCAGTTGTCTAAAGAAAATTTTGACTTAAAAATATTGATTTTTTTTCTCTAATAATTGACAATAGTGATCAGCTGATTGTTCAAATAACTAAAATTATTTTGTGATCTTGTCTCGAGTCAAAATATTTGAAATCTCGTTAACGAGATCAATTATTTGACAGCATTTTGTTTTTTTTATGTATATAAGTGTTGTCAATATTATTTTGGGTGAATATTTTGTTTGGATAATGATCCTTCTATAATGACAAAATATAGTCGTACCTATTATTTAAAAAATTGTGTCAAATTGTTAATTTAAGTTTTATTTACAGGTTTTATGATTAATTAAATTATTAATTTATTGTTTGATTGTTGGCTATAATTATTGATTGTTGATGATCGGTAATTGTTAATTATTATTGATATTATTGATCATTGATTAATTTATTTATTTAAAATTATTTTAATATTATTTAGACAATTTCGACTTGGCTTGACGTTAAAATAAATAAAGAATTTTTTTTCCCTTTCTTGACTATTATTAATAAAAAAAAGTTTTTTTTATTTTATTTTCTTCTTTGTTCGCGATGACGTCACTGTTCTTTTCCCCTCCAAAACGACAACCAAATAGAAACCAACTGAGAGATGTTGTTGAAAGACAAACAACTGATCCGAGTACTTCTGGAAATACAACGGGTAATACTACCGGAAATGTATCGGGTAATGTTTCTAGCAATTTAAATTCAACCGTGATAGTTGGAGGCGGAGATCAGCCGGATCGGAATGAGTAGAATGGTTTAGAAACGCAAAATGGTTCGACTTTGCCGAATGCGGGAGATTTAACAGATCCGAATGCGGGAAGTATAGATCCAAACGCGGAAAATTTAAGAACCTTATCGCGTAATAGTACCGGAAGTCTTCACGGTTTCGCGATGGGATCTGGGATTGGAAGGGGATATAGTAAATTCGGTACCCCCCCTCCTTACATTACATCCGCAATGCAACGTCGAATAGACGCGTTGGAAGGGTCAGTGCGTACATTGTCAATTAAATGCGATCAGGTTCTGAATGTAGTAAGCTCTCGGGGTAACTTACATTCTGAAAGGGGAGAAGCGCGAATGAGAGAACAATTTTCTTCGTCCGACGAAGAATTGCTCGGTTTTAATTCGCATAAAAATAATCAACCGCCAGTTAACCCTCGATCTTCAGTTAATAATAAACAAACTGAACAATTAGTTCAAAATCGCGGTGATTTAAATTCGGTTCGACAGGTCGATCAAAGTGGAAACGATCCAAGACACGTGCGTTTCGATGCTGTTCCTGGGTCTTTGAACGAAAATTATCGATCTATTAATAACGGAATAGGGGACGCTGAGAACACGCGTCCGAATTCAGAACCGAATGTTGAAAACTCTACCCCTCGTTTAATCAAGGTAATGGTTGCGAAGCCATTAGCAGACGGAACTTTGATCGACGAAGAGATTTTCGTAACTGAGGATCAGTATCGTCGGATGATCGATTCCTCACGACATAACGTCAATCAAGTTAATAATAGTAGTAATGTGAATCGTGATTTGGGTTTTTCACGTAATGATCTTAGCGTTCCTGATCCTGACTTCTCAAGATCAGGTATTCGTAGAACGGGTTCATCATTTTCATGGAATGATAGTGATTCTAGTGAGGATGAACAAGTTGGGCAAAGTCATTTAATGTCCATGGATCAAAATAGATTTAGGGGTTATTCTTCGAATAGATCACAGAATAGATTAATTCCTTCGTATTATTCAGCTTCTGCGGAGAATTCAAGTTCTATTCAGATCGGTCGAATAGTAAATTCTTGGAAAATATCCTTCCCTAGATCAGAAAAAGATCCAGAACAATTTCTTCTCATTCTTAAGGACTATCTAAGTACGAGTGGTATAGATAAAAATTTATTTGTTTTATGTCTTTCAAAAATATTCCAGGGACCATATAGATCTAGGTATTTAGTTAACAAAAGCAATTGGCGTTCATGGAAAGATTTTGCGCGTGCATTCTGCTTTGAGTGGGGCGCTAAAAAAGATGACGCCGATCTTCTTCTCGAAGTTCGTGATCTAAAAGTAGATAGAGCGGAGAGCTTGGCAGAATTCGCATGTAGAGCCCGATTAGTATTTGAAAGAATGCAATACCCTCCAGGATTTAGAGAACAACTTAAACAAATTTTGTCTAAATTTAACCCTCGGTTAACATTTGAAATATTGAACTTGCCTTTAAAGAACTATCACAAATTTTTACATTATGTCAATGAACGTAATTACATCTTTAGTCGTTCAGCTGACATTCAAAAATCAAGATCAAAGCCTAGAACAGATTTATGTGTAGTAAAAAATCAGGTTGACTCAGATGATGACCAGTTAGATGATGTTCAGTCAGATACTTCAGAGAATCATTCTGATTCTGATCAGGAAGTTAGTTTGAACACGGTTCAGAATCGCGAGTCAAATCGTTTTAGGAACGGATCCAAATCTCGAAATAATCAATCGTTCAACAAGCAAAGATTGAATCAAAATCTTAGAGATTTTGAAAAATCTAATAATCAACCAAAAACGGTAACTAATCAGGAACCTTTACAGAACAATGTAACTGATAGGGATTCGTCGAAGTCTTTTGATAAAAAGAAATTCTTTTGTCAAAATTGTGGTCAAAACGGTCACACGGTTCCCTATTGCAAATCAAAAGCGCAACTTGTTTGTTGTCTCTGTCGTCAAGTAGGACACACTAACACTAATTGTATTAATAAGCAGGAAAACGAGAAGTGCCCTCAGTAATTAATCCTCCACTTATTGAAACAAAGGGCAGATCTGAGGAAAAAGAAAAACTCGATTCTTCATCCAATATAGGTCAAACCAAGGATTTGGATAAAACTTGTCCTTTTTCGTCGAATGTAGAGCAGATTAGAGATTTGGAATTGACTGTTTCCCACCTTGAATCCCCGCCTCAAGAGTCAGTGAGACTTAGTCTATTTTCCAATGATTCGTTTTGTTCTTCAGATTCGGAAGATGAGTTTCATGATCTTGTTTGCGATGAAGTAGAAAAAGAAATAAAAAATCTCGTTAGTTTAACGACAATTAGTAGTGATTCAGTAGAGTTTATTTCTAAAAAGAAAATTGATCATGAATTGTTAAAGACTTGGAAACCTTTAGGATTGCCATCGCACGCGATCCATCGTCTTTTAAATCGGCGAATTTATTGTCCAAATGATTCGCTCACAGAACCTAGGAAAACTGTTAGAGTTCCAGTAGAAATTTCAATCTTCGGACAGAAAATATCGGGTATTATTGACAGTGGTAGTGAGAGATCATTTTTGAGTGAAACATCTTATGATCGCGTTAAAGGTTATCAATTACAGGATCTTTCCCCTGACACAACTTCTAAGGGAGGAGTTCGGTTGGGTGATAGATCGGTTTTTTAAAACCAAGGGAGGAACTTCTTTTGTAATTGATATAGGGGATGTTTATGGACCTCAGTGGTTTAGTATTTTGCCTGGGTTATCGAATGATTTGATTCTTGGAATGGACTTTTGGTTGAATTTCAAAGTTTATCTCGATCCTTTGGACAGAAGTTGGACCTTAGAAGGTAGTAAACATGCCTATTCATTATCGCAACGTAGTTCAGGGTTTAATCTTCTCCAGAGTCTTTCGACTGATGAATCACAAAGATTGAAGGACTTTTTTGATAAAGAGTTCCTAAAATTTGACAAGGAAAGCATAGGTTTAACTGATCTAGTTGAGCATGTGATCGAATTGGAAGATACTATTCCACATCGCCAAAAACCCTATCGTCGAAGTGAGATCGTTAGGAAATATTTAGAGCAGGAAGTTGATCGTCTGTTAGGAAAAGGTTATATAAGGTGGAGTGATAGTGACTGGGCTTTTTCGCCAGTTGTTTGCTCCAAAAGCAAATAGTGGATTGAGGTTTTGTATTAATTATAAACCCCTGAATCGGAAAACCAAGAAACCTGCCTATCCCTTGCATAATATGAGATCAATTCTTTCACAATTACATCAGGCAAAGTTCATTTCTACGATCGATATGAGTGAAGCTTTTCACCAAATCGAGGATGCCTTATGGTCTCACAGGAGCTCCATCAACTTTTCAAAAACTGATGGATGTTTTGAAAAGACGATTTCGTGATCTTCTCGTTGAAAGGAATTTACCAAATAAATGGGTCGATCAGGTATTTACTTATCTAGATGATTGGGTTATTGTTAGTGAGACATTTGAGGATCATCTCGAAATATTGTCTCTTGTTTTCATTGTTTTTCGTGAAGCGAAATTACTGATCAATAGAGAGAAGAGTAGTTTTGCTTGTCGAAAGATAAAATTTCTCGGATATATTGTTGACGAATTGGGAATGAGACCCAATCCGGAAAAAATAAAACCGATCATTGATTTTCCGGTTCCAACAGATAGGACTAAGTTACACCAATTTAATGGATTCGTTAATTGGTACCATCGTCATCTTAGGAATGTTGCTAGGATACAAGGTCCATTGAACAAGCTTACTAGTGTAAAAGTGCCATGGAAGTGGACAGAGGTTGAACAGAAATCTTTCGAGGAAATAAAGAGAGCTCTCATCAATGCTCCTCGTCTTTTTGTTCCAATACCAGGTCAACCGTTCATTCTTTATACTGACGCTAGTGATTTTGGGTTGGGCGCTATTCTTGTTCAAAAAGATCCTAAGGGTGAAAATGAAATTTTGATCGAGGTTTTAAGTCGACCGTTACGAGGTGCGGAACTTCATTACACGACAACGGAGAAGGAATGTCTAGCAGTTGTTTGGTCAGTAGAGAAGCTTAGGTGTTATTTGGAAGGCATGCCATTTACCGTCATCACTGATCACCAGGCTTTGCAATGGTTGCATGGACTCAAAAATCCAGTTGGTCGTCTAGCCAGATGGGCAATCTATTTATATCAGCATGATATGACTGTTGAACATCGTAGGGGTACGTTAAATGAGGCGCCGGATGCCCTTTCGCGTATGTTTGATGTAGATGTAGATCCGTTTGGTTGGGAAAAAGTTGTTGAAGATACTGTACAAGGTCGTATTCGATTAGCTTCTATTTGTAATCAAAATTGGTACGAAACCAAATTCGGCTTAGTCAGGGATCACCCAGATCGTTTTGAGGATTGGAAGATCAAAGATAATGAATTGTATTATTTTCGACCAGATTTTGAAAAATCGTTAATTGACGATGAGAACCCTTGGAAGAAGGTAGTTAAGCCTTCAGATGTTTTGACAATTCTTCGTGAGAATCATGATTTACCTCATGCAGGTCATCTTGGCAAACATAAAACTCTTGATCGAATTCATCAAAGTTATTATTGGCCAGGTATGACTCAGGACGCCAAATCTTATGTTTCAGATTGCGAAGTTTGTGTCAAAGTTAAATATAATCAAAATCCCATAAAGGCTAAATTATCTACCCGATCTTTACGTTTACCGTGGGCTCAATTATCGATCGACACAATCGTGTCCCAAACTCGAACAAAAAAAGGAAACTCGGATATTATCGTTGTTCATGATCTGTATACTAAATTTATAGAATTATTCGCGGTTCGAAATCGGACGGGAAAAATTGTGGTTAAAGTATTAGACACAGTTTTTGATCGTTGGGGAATTCCGGAATCAATCGTGACGGATAACGGGAAAGAATTTATAAATAAAGATGTCAGAGCGTACTTGTTGGCCAGAGGCGTCAGACATATTACTACCCCGTTGGCACATCCTCAATGTAATCCGGTCGAGCGGGTAAATCGAACGATAAAGCCTGTAATTTCCGCGTACATTGGTCAAGATCATAGAGAATGGGATGAGAATCTGTCGAAAATACAATTTGCCTGTAATACTGTGCCTCATGCAGGTACTCGTGTCTCCCCGTTTTTTTGAATCACGGTCGGGAGGCTATTGCCAAGCGAGATATTAGATCAAGCGAAAACGAAATGAGCATTGACGAACTTGCCGATGACGCGGCAAAGACTTGGATTGATCGTATGAAGATCATTGACGAATTTCGTCATAAAATAGAGAATAAATTACAAAGTTATTCTAAAAAGCGACTAGCCAAGTCGAATGCTGATCGAGAAATGTCAGTTGAGCTTAAAGTAGGTATGGAGGTTTATTATCCGAACAAGAAACTTAGTAATAAGGCTGAAGGTTATTCCTCGAAGCTGGCTCACCGCTATTTGGGTCCTGTTTTGATTTCGAAAATTTATGGCCCGGGTACGGTCCAACTGACAAACAAAATTGGTAAAGTTGTTGGCAAATATTCGGTTTCTAATCTGAAAATACCTCGTCGAAGTCTACGATTGTCATGAATTGTTTTTTGTAGATCGACTAAAATCATCAACATCACTTCAAGGGATTGTTCCTGCATAGTACGGAGAGTTCTGGTCTGGCTGATTTGCTTTGCCAAAATAGAATAAAATGGCGGAAAGTCTTGATTTGATCGGATCAACTGAAGCCCGTGGGAAGTTGGAACAACTCATGGAGTATAGGAGGAAAATCGATGATCTATTGATCGATTTAAATCAGCAGGTTGCAGGTTGCCAAGCTGGTGCTGAGGTAACGGATCGTTATTCTGACGATGATTCATCAGTATGCACTACCGTGACTAGAGGATCAGGATACGATGATGTCGTTTCAGAGGCTCAACGATTGATCGACGAAATTCGAACAAGGGAACCGGATCCTGTGAAGTTGATCAAGATACCTAGAGTGACCCAGAAACAGATCGATATGGAGAGTTCCAGAAGACATAGGATTCCAAGTGTCGACGAGCCAAGATCAAAGGACGGGAAGATTTTGAGATCAATTGATAACCCTAAGGCTGTTGTTGCACCATCGGTAACAGTCAAACCTTTGCCCTATACGATCGATGACATCCCAACTTTCGATGAAGTTTTGGAGCAACTTGGAGTTCCGCAACTGCTGAGTCAAGATGGTCAGCCTGCGCCAGTCTACATGGCCGATTGTCGAATTCTGTCCGACAAACTGTTGAAAAGTTTGATAAAGATAAGGGCAGAAATCATGATCAAAAAGATGGAGGCCGGGAGGGTGGATCGTGGCACTCAAACTTACGTTTCGGTCCTTGCCAAGCAGCGTACACCGGGCTGCGTGAATTGCAGATCAAAAGAACATCACTTCCTTAAGTGTCGTCTTCCTCTGAGGGCTGGATTCTGTCGTGTCTGCGGAGCCGACGGATTTGAGACAAAGGATTGCATTTTTCCTCACGGAATTGAGCACGAGATTGCTTTGGGTCGTTGTACGGGATGTTCCAATGAACTTTCGATCTATTGTCCGGAATGTCCGGACTGCAACATTCGTTTTTCTGGTTATGTCGATTGGCTTCGATTAAATTATGCCACGATGCCCAGTTGGACTATTCCATCTGACCATCGCTATCTGGTCAATGCGGCGACGGAAGAGGAACTTCGACGCAGGGTCAAGGCTAACTTTACAAACCCTGAAGATTCAGCGAATAAGATCAGGAGTTTCTTGATAAGGGAGAATGCCTTGTCTTACTTGGAGGAGTCGGCTAAGTCATTAGTACCAACTCCTCGGGATCTGTCGGAGGAAAAGAGGAAACGGGCCGTTGATGCTTTGCTTAAACCTTTCGCCGACTTAGCACTGGACGAAGTAATGAAGCTAAGACCAGAGCTATCAGATGGCGAGGCGTACAAGATCATCATTCCAACCAAGTTCCAGAAGAAGGATAAATAATAGTTGACGAACTTGTTGATCGACGTCGACGGAAAATTTAAAATTAGAGTTCGGCAAGATTGATCATATATATTTTGTATTTTATTTTTATACTTACAGTTTCTATTTTCATATGTATTCTATTATTATAGTAAGAAATACATCAGTATTAAATTGACAAAGATTTGACAATAACTTCGATATATAGTTTAGTTCAGAATAAAATGAAGTTACCAATAATGTCTGAATATTAAGAGACTTCCACGAAATGCATTTAACCAACTGCATAAATAAGCATGTTATTAATTGAATTCATTGACACTTATCACTCTTATTTATTTTGTCTATTGATATTTTGTTTTAATGATTATTTTATCAGAATTGTTTCAGCTCGATGGAAATCTTGGTAGAACCTTTTTTTTGAAGTAACTTCACGTTTGAAAGGGGAGAATGTGACGGGAAAGGTTTTCGTTACATTACTTCCAAAAGCATTGATCAAGTATCTGTAGACTATGGTAAGGGTAAATTAAAAAATAGGTCGCCCCTGAGACCTTGACATAGATCCTAGCGCTAAAGTTTGGATTAATGAACGCATTACTGAAAATCAAAAATTTGATAGCGTCACTCTTTGATCGAAACTTGTTGCGTGTAGACCTGTATTGTGATCTTTCTTTTATATTGAAAATTATATTCTTTTATTAAATTTGTGTGAATTGATCGAGCGGAACCAAATTCCGGATATTGTTCATCGAACGGGATTTGGGACTTGAGTGGATTGAGATCATTTTGTCACAGAATTGTATAACCTCGACAAGGAGTCGATATTTGATCAATCAGGTGAGTGATCAGTGTTCAATCGAAATAAATTGCATTCCTGGAAGTCGCTTGATTTTATTTTTATTTTATTTATATAAAGGGTTCCCCAATGTTACCTTCCCTGTGATCTTTTGCTCATTCTTTTAAATTTTATGATCAATATTTTGTTAATTTCGTAAAATTAACTGGCGTCCGCATCTTTTGTTATTTTATTTTCGTCAAATAGAGCTCCAGCAACCCTGAACCCAGTCGCGCTGGATGGTAATAGAATTTATTTCATTTATCTTATTTAAATTCATTTTATTATTTTGTTCGATTCAACTTAACATATTTCGTTCTCTAAATAAACTAAATAAAAATTATATTCGTCTCAAAGTAAATATATTTATTGATTACTTTTAAAAAACGATGCATAAATATTGGGTCAAAATAGATTTTAATGTTTTTGAGGTCGCTGATTACGAATCTGAAGTCAGATTTTAAAAATTCAAAATGGCGGACCCAATATGGCGGACGAATTTGAACAAACTTATTGAATTCGCTTGAAATTTTTTGCTCGGGGGTTTTGGAAACCTGAAATAACAATTTTCGAGTGAATTGCATATGATTTTCAAAAAGTCGTCTGCCATAATAAGTCCGCCATTTCAAATTTTAAAAATCTGACAAAATATTCGTATTCAACAACACCGAAAACCCGCAAGAAATTTTTTTATGAAAATTCATCAATCTTTTACGAATTTTCTCAAGAATAACGAATTTTCACAACATTTGTATGCCATATTGGATCCGCCATTTTTAATTTTGCAAATTGGACTTCAGATTCGTAATCAGCGACCTCAAAAACCCCCGAGTAAAAAGTTTCATAAAAATCGTGTTCATTTAATGAAAATTTCAGTTTACCATTTATTTATTTTTTAAGTTTTATTAATTAAATAATGAAACAATATTGATTATTTTGCATTAAATATTATTTAAATTGAATAGACTCAATTTTTTTATGCTGATTAATCTTAATTTTGCTCTTTATTATTTGCAAAGCCTACATCATTTTTTAAAATTCGCGCGTTTTACATTACAGTTTTTTGTTTATCCACAAGGCGGCGAAGTCGTATTTGTAGTAGGTTCGTTCATAAGCGATATGCATACTGAAATTGCACATTGCAATATAATGTTTATCGGCCTTTTTTAAGGCCACCCAATCATTGCGCATTGCAATATTATATCAGTCGGCTTTTTGCAAGGCCACTTAATAATTGCGCATTGCAATATTATATCAATCGGCCTTTTGCAAGGCCACCCAATCGTCCCGCATTGCAAAATTATTTTTATCGGCCTTTTTCAAGGCCATATTATATCCGCCATTTTGAATTTTGCAAATTGAACTTCAGATTCGTAATCAGCATCCTCGAAAACCCATAAGTAAAAAGTTTCAATCGAATTCAAGAAATTTTTTTAAATTGGTCCGCCATATTGGATCCGCCATTTTGAATTTTGAAAATCTGACTCCAGATTCGCAATCAGCGACCCCAAAAACATTAAAATATATTTTGACTCAATATTTATACATCGTTTTTTAAAAGTAATTAATAAATATATTTACTTATTTTCGAGTTTAGCCTCTTATAATTGACGTAATAAGGACGCCATTTTGAATTTTAAATTCTGACACTTTACAATTGAAAGGGGATGTCATGACGAGTATTTTCATGTGCATAACTTGTATTTTAGATTGTCTACAATTTTGGGCACAGCTTTGGGCCGTTTGACGTGAAACGTCCCATGTAATATTCTACTACACAATTTGATTATTCAAGTAGCACGTAACGTTACTGATATGTCAATGACATCACTGTAATATTAAAATGTCGGCCTTAAGGCTACAAGTATTGTAACAGTGACATTACACTAGAACCTCCAACGATTGCATCTCTATCTATTGCAGTTGTTTACGAAAGTTTGGTGGTCATCCGCTAGGGGGGTGAAAGGGGAGAACACCGCCATATTAATGCGAAGACAGTATTGTACTAAGTTTAGTGTTCTTTTGCGCCCCGTTTTTTAAAGTTGTATTTTCATATTTCAACATGACTGAAAAAGGTCAAAAACGTAAAAGAACGCACTTAGACACTGAAACTAAACATAATATTTAAAAAAAAATAAAAAATGGCGAGGATAAAAATGACATTTTACGCCAATACAAAATATGTGAGAGAACGTATCACTATTTGTTGACAGACGAAAAAAATATTTTAAATAGAGTGCAAAATGAGGGAAATAGAATAGTATAAATTATAAAGAAATAGAATTTAAATAAATAAATTTTTCTAATTTAAAATTATATGAAATTTTTCTCTGAACCTTAAATAGTATACACACATACAGTATGTGTACGGCCCTGAGTGTTGACACTTTTATGGAAAGATGGCGTCAAGGTGAAAACCTCCATCTATTGCACACAAGAAGGTCACGCTGCAATCGTTGGAGGTTCTAGTGTACATGGTAATTTTAGAGCAATGTTACAAAGATCGCAAAATTCTGTATTGTAATAATTTTATAAACTTTCTTTGTAACATTACTGTCACATTACCATATAATGTCACTGTAACATTATATATGTGAACTTATCTATGGTCCTATTCTTTGTTAAATTTGGAAAATTTTAAGACATCATAAGTCTAATTTGGGTCAAAAGTCGCTGAGGTATAGGGGAGGTCGGGGTATTATTGGACACACTTTTATTTTGTCCAGAAACTCTAAAAAATGATTTTTCTCAAAATTTCAAAGCTTGATTTTGTGGTATGATAAATAACCTTTCTTTTGGCACCAGCAATTTGACCTAATTATTTAAAATTGTACACTCTGTATCAGTTGGCGCAAAAATCTGGTTTTTGAGATTTTAAAAAATCTTGGGGTATTATTGGACAGTTTTGTAAATCGATAAAAAATGAATATTACTGCTGAAAAACGTTTATTTGTTGATGAATATAAAAGAATATGTTATAATGAATAAAATAAAGTGCAAAAAAGATGAAAAATTTAAAATTATTGAGAATCGCAGTTAAGGGGTTAAACCACTCTAGAGCGTCAAAAAGAAGTTCTAATTGCAACATTTTTTTAAAGAAGAGTTTAAAAGTAATGAGAAATATGTTTACATATCTCTATCAGGTACATTTTAAAGAGAAAACACACCAGGCTCCTGAGGTAAATAGGTTTGACAAAAATGAATGCAAAATCAGCAAGTAGGGTTTGATTTGTACTCATCCATACTCTCAAAATCCGTTTAGAAAAAAATCCTAGCTGCTCGGGTTTGCCAGATATACATGTTTAACCAAATTAGAGAAACAGCATAAGTTGAATTAAGATACCAAATGGACAGTTATACCACACACACAAATATATATATATATATATATATATATATATATATATATATATTCAAGATTCTAAAAGGGCCCCTCTCTACCAAGAGGCCGTCAAATTGGACTCATTTTTTACCTATAGGTCAAATGAGACCAAATAATGGCCTTACAATACGTCAAAATCTATGTTTAATTTGACCTATTTTTCTTACCTATAAGTCAAAAAGAGGCCCAATAACGGCCTTACAGTACGTCAAAATCTATGTTAAATTTGACATATATATGTCAAATCACCTCTGAGGAGACCTGTGACCGCACAGGTCTCCTCAGAGGTGGGCAGGTTATTCTAAAATGTAACGCTACAAACTTGGTGGGGAGTTGTTCCAAATGACTTTCAGATTTAAAATTTTCAAACCGATAAATCGTACCTGATCCTCTTTTCGAATTATCTCTTATACAGATAGTCGGAAACTTGAAAAATTTATTATCTTAATGTGGAAGCTTTGATTCAGAAGACTGCTTATTTTTCGTTACTAAAAATTTTTTATACAAAGATTTTATAGATAATTATGGTTCCGAATTGTCTCTTCTTCAAGAAACTTTTTGATTTTTTGAATTTGGACACGTCTGTCACATGTTAAAGTGCTACATATATGAATATATATATATAATTTCAGAAGCCTGCAAAAAAATAAGATTTTTTTATTTTGACATCATATTCGCAATCAGCGACCCCGAAACCCCTGAGTAATAAATTTTAAACCAATCCAATCATTTTTTAAAACCGTTGTATTTACAAAAACTAAAAAGTGATTTTTGGGACTTATAGGGGAGAGTGGGGCAAGACGGGGTAACGGCCCTATTTAACAAACGAATTAAGCAATCGCGATTATATTTTACATAATACTGCACCAAGACGATAGTTTCTTGTTTACAAAACCTAAAAGCCAGGAGAACAAATCTTTTATCTGTTTTACTAAAAAAACTGTTTTCGACGATTTTCTTGTGAATTTTTTACTTTTTTTAGGAGGTGTTTATTATTTAAAAATAACAGTTAATGAACTATATAAAATTTTTTATAACTGGCAAGGGTTACAGAAGAAGGAAAGCATATGTTTTTTTCTTTGTTGAATCGTAAATTGTAGTAATTAATCATTTTATTCAATTTCGTAGGTGCGGGCAAGATAAGGTAGGGAAGAGTGGGTCAGGACAGGGTACACAAACAAAGCAAAAGAAAAGAGAAATAAGGGAAGTTAAGAAAACTACTTAAATCAAGACTGAATGAAAAAAGAGTGAGCAAAAAGAAAAAAGCTTGTCAGGTTAAATCAATAATTAGCGATGGTAAATTGAAAAATACACCTTGTCGCTATAAATTGTAATGGTTATTATTTAGACTTAAATGAAGGCTAAGCTGCTTGTTCTGTCTGCGGTAAATGGGCTTTGTGCAGTTGTGCTGATATCTATGACGAAGATGAAGATGCAACCTTTACTTGTAAACTTTGTCGACAGAAATAGGTTGCTTTTTTAGCACCGCGCCGGTGGGGCAAGATGGCGAGATTTGCAATTTTTTCCATATTATTAATTTTATGATTTTTTAAGAAACAGTTGGCCTTTGTACGCCTTTATTACTAAAGATGGTTATTAAATAAAATAATAAAATATATATTCGATAATTTTCGTTTTTTTGCGCTTTAAACCTTAAGCACCCCGTCTTGACCCACTCTTCCCTACCCCCACTTTTTTCAAAATCATGAACATAATTATCTATAAATAATCTTTGTCTAAAAATTTTTTAATAACGAAAAATCAGCAATCTTCTGAATCAAAGCTTCCACATTAAGATAATACATTTTCAAGTTTCCGACTATCTGTAAAAGAGATAATTTGAAAAGAGGATCAGGTACGATTTATCGGTTTGAAAATTTGGAATCTAAAAGTCATTTGGAACAACTCCCCACCAAGTTTGTAGCGTTACATTTTAGAATAACCTGCCCATCTCTGAGGAGACCAGTCATATGTCAACAGAGGTTGAATAAGGTCTTTTACGATACATGACGAAAAAATTATCTGTCTTATATTTCCCTAAAAATTTGGTTCCTACAGGTCAAACAAAATCCCCATAAAGACTCTCTAAACTACCATTACCATAGGTCAAAAATTAGGTCAAATTTGACACATTTTTTAACCTACACGTCAAAAAAGCAACTTGATTATGATCCTTCAAAGGGTCAAATTTTTTTTATTAAAATTAATCATTTAAATAAATTCAAATAAATTTTAAATTACATTTCAAGAAATGTAAAAATAAGGGGTTGGCGCGCAGGGAGCGAAGCCCCCCTAGTATATATGTTGCATTCCACCTCAAGTGATCCGTGTCCAAATTTGAAATGTTTGGGATCAGGTTAAAAGTTTGAATAACCAGCAGTCTAATTAGCTACAATTATAATACCAAATATTATTAATTTATTTAAACAAATGTAAAAACTAGAGTGAGTTAAAGTTTAAATTTTTGGTCTTATATGGAATATTTGAAAAATTTATAGTTTTTTTAAAACAAAACGAAAAGATGTTTTCTATTTTGTGTTTTTTTCTGTTTTTCAGCACTTTCTAATGGTGAAAAAATTTTTTTAAAAATTTTACCTTGAATTAGTAATGCACTTTGAGAGAGTCTCGAATCGAAAAACCCAGAATCTCGCGAGAAAAACAATGAAAATCATTGAATATTACTATTTAGTAGCACTCTTTTTGACCTGTAGGTAAAAAATACATCAAATTTAACATTGATTTTGATGTATCGTAAAAGCCCTTTATTGTGGACCTATTTTGACATATGTCAAATTTAACATAGATTTCGACGTATTATAAGACCGTTATTTGGTCTCTTTTTGACCTATAGGTAAAAAATAGGTCAAATTTGACATAAGTTTTGACGACTTCCTAGTAGAGGAGGCGCCCTTTTAGAATCTTCAATATATTTTTGTGTGTGTGGTATAACTGTCCATTTGGTATCTTAAATCAACTTATGCTGTTTCTCTGATTTGGTTAAACATGTAAATCTGGCAAACCCGAGCAGCTAGGATTTTGTTCTAAACGGATTTTGAAAGTATGGATGAGTAAAAATCAAACCCTACTTGTCGATTTTGCATTCATTTTTGTCAAACCTATTCACCTTAGGAGCCTGGTGTGAAAAAAAATATACTTTATAAATTTTTTTTTGTTTAAGAAAAAAGAATAAAAAAAAATTAATATTGTTCTATAAATTAGTACATTGCGATTATCGCGGAATCTAGAACGGACAAAGTGATCACTTTCCATACGGACGTCCACCTTGGGATCAGCGACCACAAAAACCCCCGAGTAACCACTTTTTAGCGAATTTAAGCAATTTTTAGAAATCTCGTCCGCCATTTTTGAACCACCATTTTGAATTTTGAAAAACTGACATCGAATTCGTAATCAGCGACCCCAAAAACTCCCGAGTAACCAGTTTCCATCGAATTTAAGCAATATTAAGATAACTATTGAATTTACATCCCTTAAAATTAAAAGGGTAGTTTCTACCCTTTAAAGTTAGTTTCCGCCAATATAAAAAAACACGTATATCTTATTTTTTATCCCTCTTGACGTATGAAAAGTTTCAATAAATTCGGCGTCTGACACTTGGGTAGTTTTACTTGTGAGTGGATTCAGAAACAGGGAACAGTTTTATTAATTTTTTTTGCCCGTCCCCATAAAGAACGTCCAAAACTTAAAATTTTTTAGACATTTTCTATGAGCATAGCCAATAAAAAATAATCAAACCTCTGCATATTTCTGAATATACTCAGAAACGTGGTGGTACTCAAGTGCCTTAACTTGGTATTAAAAAGTTTTTCATAGAACATACTTATTTTCATTTCCATTATTGTCACTGTCATTCAGTAATTTCGGTTCCTCTTCAATTTGTGAGAATAATTTTGTTTCTATTTATGTTGGCTATAGTTCTGAAATAAAGAATCAATTTTCAATTACTTTTCTAAATCATTTTTTAAAATGTTGCTTTTTGATAATAAATTAATAAGTAAATATCTTATACTTTTAACCCAATAACGCCCAAATGTCCAAAATTTTTGACTGAGGTTCAAGGTAAGAATTTTTATCCCAAATGATTAGACTTTTAAAAACCTTTCGGGACTAGGGGGTATTGAGGTCCGTTCTTTTAGAATCCGGGGTCAAAAAAGCATTTCGACCATCAGGGAAACTAAAATGGCGCCCAAAATGAAGAAAATACAGAAAAAATCGTATGTTTTTTTTCGAAACACGCTATTCACATCAATAAGATTTTTTTGAGCGGGTCGCATGTATGCTATAGGTGGATAAAATAGTTGTACTTTCGAACTGTGTACTTGACAACTTGAAAATTCAAGATGGCGGATCCAAAATGACAGAAAAATCAGAGCAAAATACTTGATAAATAGCAAATGCATCATCAATATTCAAAACTTGATTTAAATCATCTGAAAATTACTTCTCGGGGGTTTTCGGGGTCGCTGATTACGAATATGAAGTTTAATTATAAAAATTCAAAATGTCGGATCCAATATGGCGGATAAAATTTTTTGAAAATCGATAAAATTGCATGAAATTACGGTTTTTGGGGTCGCTGATTACGAATATGAAGTTTACTTTTAAAAATTCAAAATGGCGAATCAATATGGCGGACGAAAAAATTTGAAAATTAAACCAGGCTCATGAAAATGACTACTCGGGGGTTTTTGGGGTCGCTGATTACGAATATGAAGTTTAATTTTTAAAATTCAAAATGGCGGATCCCATATGGCTGATAAAATTTTTTTAAAATAGATAAAAGTGCATAGAATTACTCACATTACGAATTTTAAAACTGCAATTTTAAAGATTGAATACTACAAATTCATAAATTTCCTATTTTTTTGGAGAGATTATTTTGTTTGTTAGCCGTCACGTTTTTCTGGCGTTGCCCAACTCTCACCACGTGGAGGTCGACAAAGTTGTACTTTCTCATTTTTAAATTTTTTTGTATTTTTAAATTTTATTGTGTTTTTAACTGTTTTTATATTTTATTTAAAATTTTTTAATAACATTAAAATTAGTCGTCCTTAACGTGGTGAGAGTTGGGCAACGCCAGAAAAGCGTGACGGCTAACAGACAAAATAATCTCTCCAAAAAAACTAGAAACTTATAAATTTGTAGTATTCAATTTTTAAAATTGCACTTTTAAAATTTGTAATCAGCGACCCCTAAAACTGCCAAGTGAGTAATTCCATGCAATTTTATCAATTTTAAAAAAAATTTATCCGCCATATTGGATCCGCCATTTTGAATTTTTAAAATTAAACTTCATATTCGTAATCAGCGACCCCGAAAACCCCCGAGGAGTAATTTTCAGGTGATTTAAATCAAGTTTTGAATATTGATGATGCATTTGCTATTTATCAAGTATTTTGCTCTGATTTTTCTGCCATTTTGGATCCGCCATCTTAAATTTTCAAGTTATCAAGTACACAGTTCGAAAGTACAACTATTTTATCCACCTATAGCATACATGAGACCCGCCCAAAAAAATCTTATTGATGTGAATAGCGTGTTTCGAAAAAAAACATACGATTTTTTCTGTATTTTCTTCATTTTTGGCGCCATATTGGTTTCCCTGATAATCGAAATGCTTTTTTGACCCCGGATTCTGAAAGAGCGGACCTCAATACTCCCTAGTACTGAAGGGTTTTTAAAAGTCTAATCATTTAGGATAATAATTCTTACCTTGAACTTCAGTCAAAAATTTTGGACATTTGGGCGTTAATGGGTTAACGTTATTGTATTTAAAAAGGTCTAACAAATTTATACTTTTGAAACTCATTATTTTTAAAATTTTTATAAGATATTCACAAGACCAAAACATATAGAATTGTTGATATTATGTTAATACTGGTAACACTTAATTTTAAGTATTAAAAATAGTGGACATTGTTATATTCAAATTGATAGAAATTCTACAAAACAGAAAGGATATGTTTCGTGATGTAAATTTTGTTTTACTCAACAATTTAAACGAAGAGGACGAAAATAACTGACCGCAACAACTCAGAAACCGTCACCCAAAAATTAATTTATATTTTCAATGGTCTACCGGTCGAACTTCTTATATTTTTATGTAAATCACCATCAAGAGAGGATGTAAAAGAAGAAGAAGAGCGAGAAAGAGATAGAAGCAGATGCCGCCATGAAGCAGAATTCCTGATCCCCGCTGTCATTTTACCATCTATGCCATCTACACGTCATTGCAGGTCATGCCTCTTGCCAACGTCGAGTCTTTACCTAAGCCCCCATTTTGCATACTTACCTTAGGACCTAGCCTCATTCCTTACATGTCGGTAGCCATTATATTAAAAAATTAACAATTAGATTCATAGGCAAATGGAAAAAAAATATATACCTGTTTTTTTGTTTCTAATTTCCAATTGTTTAACAACAATTGTTTAAACAAATTAATAAAAATTTAAAATTTTTTAAAAACTGTTAACGCCAATAGATTTTACGTGAAAAAATAAGAATGTTTTGTATAGGTTATTTTTTTCTACAAGTCGTATTTTGTTTATAAAATTGTTATAAACAAATTATGCTGGATAAAGAGTGCTTCAACCCAAACAACAGTTTTCAAAAAATTGTTTAATTAATAATAAAATAATAATAATTTTTAAATAGGTAATAATAAAATTTTTTCTACATTAGTATAGTAATTAAATATTTCTGAAAGTTTAGGGCAATACGGAACAACATTAGAATTATTAACAATAAATCCATTTGGTCGTTTATACGCTTTACTATTATTTCTTCGACGACATGTAGCAATTTTCTTCAATTGTAGTTTCTTCTTGGTGACTTTTTGGAAAATTTTTTGAACATTTCCCATCAATTAAACACCAATCTCCACAAGGTCCGTGAATATATTTTTGCATTATTATTTTATCCAAAATAAGATTGATATTTTCATCAGGAATTTCTGCAGAAATATAACAATCAACACTTTCAGCTGTTAATATTTTAGAATTTTCTTTCAATATAAATAACAAAAGAATGTGTGGCAATCCTCGCTTTTGAAATTCAATAACATAAACATAAGATTTGACTTTTCCAAATAATTTATTATCAACAATAAGTTTAAGTAGATGTTTTACTTTTAATGCAAAAACCCTAACTACTATATCAGGTCTATCAGCAGCAGTTTGATAGGGAAATAAATTTTCCCGTATCTCTTTCCAATTTGGATTACACGTCATTGTGATAAATAAATCTGGTCTACCATGACGAGCAACAATAGCCATCGAATCCTGATATTGTTGCATCATATTGCGAGGTGATCCTATAAAAGTAGAAGGCAATATAAGCGTTTTTCCCACGTGAACATCATTTTCCAACTCATGATTGTGTAAATAATCCATCGGTCCTTTATATGTTTCACTTCTCAATTGAGCTTGATTATTTGCACAAAATCTTAATCTATATTTTTCTATTTTTACATAATTGTGTCAAAATTTGTGAAGTGAGCCATCATTTTTGGATAGGTGAGTATTTTCTATGTTTTTAACTTTTTTTCTACTCTATACGATAAAACAAAAATACAAGTTGAACAGTTTTGCGAAATTTTAATTTTTACAATAGTTATTGTTAATAACATTTTTTGTATGAATTTCGAAATTATTAATTATCTATCGTTCTATAAAATGAATCTATTTGAGTTTTGGAATGAATAATAAGAAATAATACTACTTTTAATTAATGTTTGTCATTATATAAAATTTTAAAAATTGTGAAAATTATTAACAATTAATTTAAACAATTAAAAATATTTTCATGTTCTCCCAACATTTTAAAAAACTTTTTCATTGAATATTACTCCTTATTTAATCACAAATAATTAAAAAAAAAGAAAAGTGAGTATTCTTAATTAGGTAAAAAATTATTCAGGTTTTACTCTGAGCGCGCCACGCGCCATGCGTGGCAGGCGTAAACGTCGCGTCGTCCCGGGACGGACAGTGGAATTTTTTTACAATTTACTGTTAAAAAATGTCTACAGCCTACAATTTTTGAACGATTTAAGTGTTTTTTGATTTAAATTAAAGGGGAATAAATTCTTTAGACATCCCTAAAGGCCGATTTTTAAAATTTTAATTGTTTATAATTTTTTAGTTCAATTAAGGTTAACAAATTAATATATTTTTTTAAAAAAGGACGTTTATTTTCTTATTCCGCTACTGCACATGATCTAAATCAGTCCAAATTAATCCAATATGACCACCAGGCAATTAATAAAACGTAAAATAATTTATTTAAATTATTGTAAACAATATTAATTACAAATAGATAACTTTGATTCATCTTCTTTAAAAAACGTTTTTTTTTGCGTTTACTTTTTTATTTAGGTTAATGAAAAGAATATACATATGTCCTCCTTGTTTAAGAAAAACTTATTTAAATTGTTATAAACATTGTTAATTAACAAATAGTTAACTTTTGTTCCTCTTCACCAATAAAATTTTTTTTTACGTATAGTCTTTTGTTTATGTTTATTCAAAGAATATGTGTTATTTTTGTTTAAGAAATAACATTTAAATTGTTATAAACAATATTAATTAACAAATAGATAACTTTGATTCCTCTCCATTAAAATTTTTTTTTCATGTTTAGTTTTTTATTTAGGTTCATTTAAAGAATATAAAAATATAAGTATAAGAACTTATTTTAAGTTTACATCCTATTTAAAATAAGTAGTTATACTTACATTCTTATATTTTTTAAATGGACCTAAAAAAACTACACAAAAAAAATTTTTATTGGTGAAGAGGAACAAAAGTTAACTATTTGTTAATTAACAATGTTTACAACAATTTAAATAAATTATTTTACGTTTTATTAAATGCCTGGTGGTCATATTGGATTTGTTAAAAAAGTACAGTTTTCCTTCCCTTTAGGAACTAATATTTCGTTGATAATGGTTTATGGGAACCACTGCGTCATTCCCAGGTTTAGTTTTGCCCTGCGAATAATGGGCCTGGCGCGGGAGCGTCTGTATGAGCGGCGTGGTGGGGAGAGAAAGTTAGATCCTTCGTGACGACTGACGTCTCAGTTAGTTTTCCCGTCTCGTGCGAGTAAGGTGTCTTTCCACTCAACAAGTGCAGTGCTTGATTGGACGCCGTATCAGCAGCATCGCCCATCCTAAGTATCTTCGTTGATGGTGACGTACTTCACATCCAAATAATTAATCACTTTAATTCTATTCCTCTTTCATTAATTTTCATCAGCATTTGTCATTATTCACTTCATACATTGTTATTGAATTTAATTTAAGTTTAATTCCTTTCAAATGCATATTTCTTTTTCTTTTAATGTTCTCATAATGTATTTCCCTGTTTGTATTTTGTTCTGAGTTTTCTTTTGAATCGTGGCGCATTCTTCTTCAAGAATCGCATTTCTATGTCGAGTTGTTCACTGTAGAATCCCATTCCGTGCTGCGTTCGATCTCATCACGTGGACAATTCCTTTTGTGGTGCTGATGACAACCGACCAATGGTTTCGTCACGATACAATTGTCGACATCCATAACGTCGGTTATTCTCTTTTCACGTATCACTATCTTAATTGATACTTGGTTGTACTGACTCCACAGAATAAAAGATTATACAATTGCATTTTTCTTGGTCTCTCAATTTTCCTATCTCTCACCACATCCCATACATCCCTTTTTTAATATATTTTTGGTCCTTCGAGCCGGATGCCCAAGAATTGAGAGACCTTCCTTAAAAAAATAGCAACCCCCCTCCGTGGCGGCCGCACTTGAGCATCTGTCCTCACTGTCCATTCAGATTCAGACGGCCTACACCGAACTTTGTCAAGTCAGCCTACCCAATGTTTCACGTCGACGAGTTGAAACTCGACTGGAAGCTCTCCATTCTGATTGGAAAGAATTTTCCAACAGCCATAAATCCCTCGGCATCGATATTGCACGTTTAACTGATGATGATCGCCAAGATGTAAAATCTAATCATTATTTTTCGAATAATGTTTTCAAAGCTACTCGAGACTCCTTTTTTGAGTCGGTAGAAAAAATGAGCACCCTTCTCGATGAGTTACAGAACCCTTCCACATCATCCAACTCAAGCATCAGGGGCCATCCTGCCGCTACTATCCCCACTCAGATCATCAGACTCCCTCGCATAGATCTACCAAAATTTTCAGGCGACCATAATGAGTGGTTGACCTTTAAAGGCCTGTTTTCCGCCCTAGTGACGAACAATGGCACCTTGTCCCCAGTAAAAAAATTGCAATACTTAAAAAACAGTCTTCACGGCTCTGCTTCAATTCTTCTTAAAAACACGTCTCTGGTAGGTGAGAATTTTCAAAAAGCATGGGACGATTTAAGCGCATACTATGACAACAAACGAATACTGATTGACTCTGCCCTACACTCGCTATTCTCTATTAAATGCATGCAACAGGAGTCCGCCTCTGAACTTGAGACACTATACACTACCATCCAACAGAACATCCGTACACTAGAGACGTTAGGTCAGCCAGTCCATCACTTGGACCCCATCCTAATTTACCTTACTACCCGTTGTTTAGACCCTATGTCGGTTAGGGCATGGGAAGTAGAATTAGGATCCAACACCGATTATCCTAAGTGGAGTCGGCTAACGCAATTTCTCGTTTGTCGTTTACGCTCTCTCCAAGCTCTTGATAGAACATCTACATCGAATAGTCCTGCTCAGACACAATCAAAAGTGGAATCTCATTTCCTCCAGAGTTCTAAAGCTGCCTCAAATCCAACCACCAGAACATGTCCAATATGTGGACTGATTCCTCTATCGTACATACATGGGTAAATAATCATACATCTCGATGGAAGGAGTATGTCCATAATCGAGTGAATGCCATTCGTACAATTCTTCCACAGGCAGAATGGAGATTAGTCCCTGGACACGAAAATCCAGCAGACTGTGCCTCTCGAGGCTTAACCCCCATCGAATTGTCTGTTCACTCCCTCTGGTGGAGAGGTCCACTTTGGCTAACCAAATCCCCACTCGACTGGCCAAATCCAAATCCCTCTTGTGATGAGAATGCCTTAGAGAGATATCAAATCAAAAAAACAAATGTCGTACAGAAGTTGTCGCCTCCTTGTCAAATAATCGATCGGTTTTCTAGCCTCACGCGCCTACTGCGGGTTGTCTCCTTGTGTCAAAGGGTTTTCAATAATCTAAGCTTTCGTAGTTGCGCCTCTCGATTATTCATTCCAGAGGAATTGGAGATTGCGAAATACTGGTGTGTAAAGCAAGTTCAAGCATCAGCATTTTCGGATGAAATTAAGTTACTCTCAGCAGGACACCAATTGCCTAAACAACATTCACTAAATCGTCTTACACCTTTCCTCGACAAATCTAGCCTTCTTAGAGTCGGCGGAAGGTTGAACAACTCCTTACTTAGTCACGAAAACAAACACCCCGTCATACTTCCACGAAACTCTCACCTCTCCGAACTTATCATCACCGATGCCCATGACCGAACGCTTCATGGATCTACACAAACCACGTTATCCTATATTCGATCCACATGTTGGATATTAGGGGGAAGAGCTCCTGTCCGATCACACATCTTGAAGGGTATTCGATGCGCTGCCTTTAGAAGGAGAACCGCTCAACAACTCATGGGCCAGTTGCCTTCCAGCCGAGTTGTACCCTCGACCAGACCGTTCCTCCACGCCGAGGTGGACTATGCCGGGCCTTTTAATCTGAAGACTTGGTCAGGGCGGGCGGCTCGACAGTACAAAGGATATCTTGTCTTGTTCGTTTGCTTAACAACCTCAGCCTTACATCTTGAGCTGGTAACAGACTACACTGCTGACGCCTTCCTAGCAGCATACCGAAGATTCACATCACGTCGTGGCATCTGTCAAACCCTAACTAGTGACTGCGGAACAAACTTAAAAGGGGCTGATGCTGAATTAAAACGCTTCTTCTCTGCTGCGTCTGAAGAACTGGGAAAATTTGCCAATCTAATTGCAAATGATGGAACTACTTGGAATTTCAACCCACCTGCAGCCCCCCATTTTGGAGGAAAATGGGAGGCAGGAGTGAAATCAGTGAAACATCACCTTCGACGAATCATTTTAGATAGAATCCTCACATTCGAGGAGTTGTCAACCCTTCTTGCACAAATCGAAGCCGTGCTGAACTCACGACCCTTATGCCCACTCACGAACGATCCAGACGACCTATCTGTCCTTACCCCAAGACACTTTCTTATCGGCCAGGCATTGTCGCTTGTCCCGCAGCCCAGTCTTAAGGACATCAATACTAACCGGCTTTCCCGCTGGCAACGCATTCGCCAGATGACGGAACAGTTTTGGAGTAAGTGGTCAAAAGAATGCCTCCAAAGGTATCAGGCGGTCTACAAATGGAATCAGTCGACCAATGATATAAAAGTTGGAACCTTAGTCCTCATTGTCGATGAGCGATTCCCTCCTTCAAAATGGCCATTGGGAAGAGTAACTCAGACTCACCCCGGCAAAGACAACCTTACAAGAGTGGCCACCATAAAAACTCAAGTCGGTGTAGTGACTCGACCGATTGTAAAACTATGCCCCTTGCCTATTCCTAGCGATACCTTATAGTTCGAAATCTCCATTTGTTTAATTCAATTTCGTTAACATATAACGAAGGCGAGCAGTATGTTAAAAAAGTAGTTTTCCTTCCCTTTAGGAACTAATATTTCGTTGATAATGGTTTATGGGAACCACTGCGTCATTCCCAGGTATAGTTTTGCCCTGCGAATAATGGGCCTGGCGTCGGAGCGTCTGTATGAGCGGCGTGGTGGGGACAGAAAGTTAGATCCTTCGTGACGACTGACGTCTCAGTTAGTTTTCCCGTCTCGTGCGAGTAAGGTGTCTTTCCACTCAACAAGTGCAGTGCTTGATTGGACGCCGTATCAGCAGCATCGCCCATCCTAAGTATCTTCGTTGATGGTGACGTACTTCACATCCAAATAATTAATCACTTTAATTCTATTCCTCTTTCATTAATTTTCATCAGCATTTGTCATTATTCACTTCATACATTGTTATTGAATTTCATTTAAGTTTAATTCCTTTCAAATGCATATTTCTTTTTCTTTTAATGTTCTCATAATGTATTTCCCTGTTTGTATTTTGTTCTGAGTTTTCTTTTGAATCGTGGCGCATTCTTCTTCAAGAATCGCATTTCTATGTCGAGTTGTTCACTGTGGGATCCCATTCCGTGCTGCGTTCGATCTCATCACGTGGACAATTCCTTTTGTGGTGCTGATGACACCCGACCAATGGTTTCGTCACGATACAATTGTCGACATCCATAACGTCGGATATTCTCTTCTCACGTATCACTATCTTAATTGATACTTGGTTGTACTGACTCCACAGAATAAAAGATTATACAATTGCATTTTTCTTGGTCTCTCAATTGTCCTATCTCTCACCACATCCCATACATCCCTTTTTTAATAGGATTAATTTGGACTGATTTAGATCATGTGCAGTAGCGAAATAAGAAAATAAACGTCCTTTTTTAAAAAATTGTATTAATTTGTTAACCTTAATTGAACTAAAAAATTATAAACAATTAAAATTTTAAAAATCGGCCTTTAGGGATGTCTAAAGAATTTATTCCCCTTTAATTTAAATCAAAGAACACTTAAATCGTTCAAAAATTGTAGGCTGTAGACATTTTTGAACAGTAAATTGTAAAAAAATCCCACTGTCCGTCCCGGGATGACGTTTACGCCTGTCACGCATGGCGCGTGACGCGCTCAGAGAAAAACCTGAATAACTTTTTACCTGATTAAGAATACTCATTTTTCTTTTTTTTAATAATTCGTGATTAAATAAGGAATAATATTCAATAAAAAAGTTTTTTAAAATGTTGGGAGAACATGAAAATATTTTTAATTGTTTAAATAAATTGTTTATAATTTTCACAATTTTTAAAATTTTATAGAAGAGGCATTCCATTTCAAAACGACCCCCTTCGTAAACAATTGCCAATGTAGGACAATTTTTAAATGAATATTTCTTCCATACAGTAGAACCAAATTACTTTTTATATTAGTGATTTTGAAAGTAGAATTTCTGAACTTTCTGATAATAAAAAAATATTTTTTTTAATAATTTAATTTAAATAAAAAATTGAGTTTAAAAGTTAAACTTTGAAAAATTTTAAAACACGTTACCTCCGATTTTAATAAAATTCATATCAAACGAAAGCTTGAATATTCTTCTTTTTATTTATCAAACGATAATAATGGACATTTCAGTGAATTTTGAGAAAATAATTAAATTTCACAAACATTTCGAAGGTTATATTGAGAAAACCATTTATTAAGTATAGGGCGACATTTTTTTTCCCAATTTATGCATAATAACCTTCGAAATGTTTGTGAAATTTAATTATTTTCTCAAAATCCACTCAAATGTCCATTATTATCGTTTGATAAATAAAAAGAAGAATATTCAAGCTTTCGTTTGATATGAATTTTATTAAAATCGGAGGTAACGTGTTTTGAGATTTTTCAAAGTTTACCTTTCAAACTAAATTTTCTATTTAAATTAAATTATTAAAAAAAAATATTTTTTTATTATCAGAAAGTTCAGAAATTCTACTTTCGAAATCACTAATATAAAAAGTAATTTGGTTCTACAGAATGGAAAAAATATTCATTTAAAAATTGTCTTACACATTGGCAATTGTTTACGAAGGGGGTCGTTTTGAAATGGAATGCCTCATAATGACAAATATTAATTAAAACCCTCTGGGCATGGACGTTATGCCGTTATGTAGTGGACATGAAACGTTCTGAAAACGTTTAAGGGGTTACACCACTTTGACCTGTTCAAAACATAAGCTTTTTCAACAATTTTTATTGAAGAATAGAAATTTTTTTAGGAAAATTAAATTACAGTAGGGTATTGTACTACTCTTGAACTACAAAAAAAAATATATAAATTTCTTTTTTTTTAAATTGTCGGTTTGACAGATGATATGTTAAAGTGCTTTAAAAACGTATCGCCATACGGTGGACACTATAACTCGGTCCAGAATTAAGCTAGACCAAAAAGTAAAAATGCTTTAGTTTCTGTATCTCAAAATCTAGCGAAATACGTATCCGTTTTAAAAAAAATTTATTTTTCGCAAAATGGCATCGATTTAAAGGAAAAAGTCCATATTTTTGCCTAAATTTCATTATTTAAAGTTGTCTAGAAAATTTAAATATTAATATTTCGAAAAATCCGTACGTATTTCGCTAGATAATTATATCACAAACAAAATAAAAAAAGAACTAAGAGGATCGATTGAAATTTGTGGCAGCTAGAGTGTCCACCGATTTTTAAAATACAGTTTTGAGAAAAACGAGTTTAAAGTTTTCATTACAATGTAAACGTTAGCGCGCGACCCTGCTTGAACAGTTCGAAAATTGTCTTTTTACTTGAGGTATCGATATATAACTAATGACATATCATTTTGGTGTCCATAAAGAGTATTTTAAGCAAAAAAAAATTTTTTCAATTTTTTGAAAATTTCAAAGTGGTGTAACCCCTTAAGGAACGTTTCTAAAGGCGAGAACAGAATAGCCTACGTGAACGTGTAACGTGCTGACGTCACAATGTTATTCAAATGTGTCACGTGACCACGTTCACCTTAACGTACACGTTTTTATAGGCATTCTGTTCTCGCCTTAAAGGTGGCTATACATTCCATGGTACGCGACGCGACATGAACGCGAACGTGAATGTGTGACGTCACAATGTTAATCAAATGGGAGAACGTTCGCGTTCACGTCGCGTACCATGGAATGTATAGCCACCTTAAAACAAAGATGTGTCCGTGCCCAGAGGGAAGTAGTTTTATTCCTTATTATCCATTCCAAAACTCAAATAGATTCCTTTTATAGAACGATAGATAATTATTAATTTTGAAATTCCTACAAAAAAATGTTATTAACAATAACTATTGTAAAAATTAAAATTTCGCAAAACTGTTCAACTTGTATTTTTGTTTTATCGTATAGAGAAGAAAAAAGTTAAAATCATAGAAAATACTTAACTATCCAAAAATGATGGCTCACTTTACAAATTTTGACACAAATATAAAGAGTGCAAAATAAAATTGACCCGTTTTTAAATATATTATTAAAATTCCTCATAACATACATACAAAAACACATTAAGACCACATACTCATTTTAGTTTTATTAATAACGCTATAAATAACGAAATAATAAAATCCATTTAGTTATTTTTTCATTATATTGAAAGTTATTGAATAGTAATTGAGTTAACAGAATCACAAATTAATAAATATAGTCAAAGGGAACAAAGGCAACGTCGCAAGGTACGAACAGCATTTTTTTGTATTTTACACTAATTCTACTTAGCGCAATATGTTCAATTCCATTTAGATTGCTCTTGATATAACGTCTGTCATAAATTTGATTATAAGCTTGTAATATCTATAATATATAAATATGATTTATGGTTTCCTTTAATTAATGTTTTTAAAATATTTGAAGTATATTAGTTGAATGACATAATTATATAAAAATGTAATTCTTTCCATCAAATATCTTTAGATTATATTGAAAAATATACTTTTAATGATTTTTGTTCCATTATAATCTTATTTTATCGAAAATTGAAAAGAAGGATTACTTCATCAGTTTGCTTTTGTCATTGAAACAGGTTGGTCACGTGCAATGAAGTGCATAAGTACATTTATTATTTATTATTTTGTTTTGAGGGAAACTCTAGGAATGACCTCAACAAATAATTATTATGGTGGATTAATAAAGTATCTAAAAGAAGATTCCAAATTACATCAAGTAATTTTCATTATCGATGATTCACCAAACAATATAGACCCGTTAATTAATTTACTTATGACAACAGTCAATTCACATTTTCATTCTTTGAGCCTAAGATATAATAAAATGATTTCAAAAATTACAGAATCTTGTTTAACTTTTTTTAACGTATACTGAGAAACAGGAAGCAACAATAAAAAAAGAGTAGATAAATTACCCATTTTAAGTCAAATAAATCCTTTTACTAATAAATACTCAACTGAAATGATATCATCCAAAAGTCAATGGTTTCCAAACAAACTTCTGGATCTGCAAAAAAATATAAAATATACTTAACAAGAAAAGCCGTTTATGATTTATCTATAACAACTTTTACGCAATCCAATAATCTTTTAGAAATTTTGGTACATGAAATGAATTTTGAACCTGAGATAATACCACAACTGAGGTAGATAAATAAAACAAAATTTAGACAAAATGTAACTGATAGACCGATATATGAGTATGTAAATACTGATAAAAAACCAGAATTTTGGCTTAATATTGTATCATACTATCATGATATGTACATGAAAAATAGAAATTTACGAATTTTGAAACTTGATAGTGCTAAAGTTGTTATTCCACATAAAGTAAAGTACACTAACGTCGTTCAAGTTTCATCAGAACTTTGGTATATGACTTTAATAACAATTGTAACAATTGCTACTATTCGATTTATTGTATTTTTGATTGAATTAAATACAAATACGTGGGAAACTTTAGAAATCAGTCAAATTATAATTGAAAGGTCAAGCAACCATTAACCACAGAACCTAACCGAGAGAATTTTGTTTGGAGCACTTTTGATTACATGTATTGTTTACAGCAGTTACTTTTTCTCCGTAATTCTAGATATCAGTTTTCGACCAGCTCCTACTGAGATTTCAACTATTGAGGAACTTATTAAATCTCCTTTAACACCAATTACACAGGTCAACAAAAAAAGACTTACTTTTTTTATGAGATATCGGAATGGTTTCCGATGTATTTTTGGACGCTGAACACGATCCCAAATTCCAAAATTGACCATCACGTCAGGATTTTGAGAAAAGTGGGGGTAAAGACCTCAAAAACGCTTTTTTGAGGATTTTCAACATTTTTTTCTCTTTAACCTGACGTGCTAGAGACTTCCACAAGGTCTTAAATTAAAGCTTGTAATGTGCACTACAAGACACATATCCATAAAATAAAAAAAAATTAAGATTTTTTTCAAAAAATGGGGTTGAAGACACTAAAAAAATGTGTGTTTTTGGATTGCTTTAATAGACTTCTTGCAATTGCTTGGATTCGATTGAAAATAGTTACTTAGGGTTTTTGGGGTCACGGATTACGAATCCGATATTAGTTTACAAAAATTCAAAATGGCGAATTCGTAATCAGCGACCCCAGAAACCCTGGAGTAACAAACTTTCAAGCAAATCCAAGCAATTCTTAATTTTTACATCTGCCATCTTGGTTTCGCCATTTTTAATTTTTAAAAACTAATATCGGATTCGTAATCCGTGACCCCAAAAACCCTAAGTAACCATTTTTAATCGAATCCAAGCAATTGCAAGAAGTCTATTAAAGTAATCCAAAAACACACTTTTTTTTAGTGTCTTCAACCCCATTTTTTGAAAGAAATCTTAATTTTTTTTATTTTATGGATATGGGTCTTGTAGTGCACATTACAAGCTTTAATTTAAGACCTTGTGGAAGTCTCTAGCACGTCAGGTTAAAAAGAAAAAAAATGTTGAAAATCCTCAAAAAAGCGTTTTTGGGGTCTTTACCCCCACTTTTCTCAAAATCCTGACGTGATGGGCAATTTTGGAATTCGGGATAGTGTTCAGCGTCCAAAAATAAATCGGAAACCATTCCGATATCTCATAAAAAAAGTAAGTCTTTTTTTGTTGACCTGTGTTATGGATATTGCTTTTATGTTTATATTCAGTTTGGGGAGTGAAATTCCTAGTATTCAACAATTAGCAATAAAATCCACTTGACTTAAGTATGAAAAAGCGGAAAATTGTTTAACCAAAATAGCTGATAATCAAAATGTTGCTTGCATTATTCATAATGCTGATTTTTGTGTTAATGAATATAAAGCTAAACATGAAAAAGATTTTAAAATATTGCAAGAAACTATTGGATATGCTGGCACTACTTTTAGATCAAAAGCTTATTCTCCCTATATCGATCGTTTGAATTAAATAATTCTAAAAGCTTCTGAATTTGGATGACTTAAAGATTTTTATGGAACTAATGAAGATGTACGTGGTAAAGTTTCGGAACCAGAAATACTTACTAATGATAAATTTTATCCTATACTATTTTGTGTACTGATTATTGGATATTCTCTTTCTATTATGGCGTTTCTTCTCGAAATGATTACAGCAAAGTTTAGTAGAAACAAGTTTTGTCAAAAGTGGAAATGTAAACTTCGTTGTTAGAAAGATAAAACTTTGAAATAAAAGTTTTTATGCAGAATTATTTTTATTAGTAGGTAGGTAAAATAATAATATACACCAGGTGTTGATGAACTTTTTATATTCCAAAAATTTACAATTATTCTTTCAAATATGTGACTGTCCACGAGAAAACAGGACTTAGCTCCCAAACGTGAATTTCACAGGGCGAGCGATTGAAGTACTACAATTGAAGTTAACTACGCTTGACATACCCATCTTTAAAACGATATATTGTCGAAAGTAGTTGATATTTTTAACTTTTGACTTTTGCATCTGAAAAAGCAACATAAAATCTGTCTATTACCATAAAAAACTCAAATTGATTTTTTGGACCTAAGCCGTGTTTTGTCGTGGACAGTCGACGATTGAAGTTAACTACGCTTGACATACCCAGCTTTAAAACGATATATTGTCGAAAATAATTGATATTTTTAACTTTTGACTTTTGCATTTGAAAAAGCAACATAAAATCTGTCGATTACCATAAAAAACTCAAAATTTATTTTTTGGACCTAAGCCCTGTTTTCTCGTGGACAGTCACATATATGTATATAAACTTTGGGAAATTCCATAATATCGGTAATTATTTTTTTATTTATATATTAAGTAAATTTTTAGTAAATAATTAATTAATAGTTTCTTTTGTATATTTCAATCAGATTACTGCTCATCTAAAACTATCTGAAGGACTAAATTCTCTGGTGTTCTATAGCTGCTAGAACAGCTTTAAAGAATCTATGCTGCTGGTTAATGCTGGAGGTGACTTTTTAAAGATGTTTTTATCTATCTACATAAATATCGGTCGCGTCAACATTGAGAAACAATCAAATTCAGGAAGAAGGTATTTGCTGCAAGAAATTTAAGGATAGTGCCTTAAAAAATTATCTGAAAAATTATGCTGAGTCCAGAAATTATAATTTGAGAATCTTTAAGTATTCAAGGTTTTTAAAGTTTTTAATCATATGCAAAAAAACTTATTTATACTTTTAACTCTTTTTATTCACTTAAATATTATGTACGATTGCTTGGAAACATAAGACAGCTATTTTTCCATTTTATTTAATTTAATAAAACTACTTGACATGTATGCGTCAATCTCTGCTTTAGTTCCTTTAAAGTTTTCAAAAATTCCACATTACTGATAAAAATGAACGTTGAAAAGCTCTTCAAATTAGAAAAAGTTATGGCTCGGAAAGCAGGACACAAGTCAGTGTACAAGCTTTCATTTTATCCGGGTTAATGAGAAGTTTTAAAAGATATTATTTTACAAAAATAAGGCTAAATATTCTGAATTTAGATATATTTTTATTTTGTAGTATGTATGCTCTTGTGCAAAAGTATATCACTTTATTACAAGCAGAGTTTTTGATGCCACGTTTATTTCTTTAATTTCTTTTCATTTTGACAACTTTTCTGATATTATTTTCTGTAATAATGTTATTTAGAGATGTGCAAAAAGCTCGAAGCTCGATCAAGCTTTTTCGAGCTTTTCATTTTTTGAGCCAAGCCGAACCTAATCAGTTCGAGCCGAGCTGTGCAAAAAGCTCGAATAATTTCGAGCTCTTAAGTAAATTATTATAATATATTATAATTAGCAAATTGAAATACACTTTGAAATTGAAAATTTATTGACTTTATTGATTCAGCAGTTCGCATAAATTTGAAATTTTCTACTTATTAATAGTTCTTTTGTCATTTAAAAGCTCGAATCCATTCGAGTACTCGATTTTACTCGAGTACTCGATACATCGAGCCGGCTTGGGCTCGGCTCGGAAATTCGAGCTTTTTGCACATCTCTAATGTTAATCAATTCTAATGTTACTGAACCAGTTTGAATTTCTTAATTTTTAATAACATTCGTATTATAAATTCGCAAATCTAAAAAGATTTTATGTCTCGAAAAACGGAGAATTTCGCGAGAAAATCAATGTAAACAATTAAATGTTATATTTTCATCTCTTTTCTTTTATAAAGGGAGATTATCTTTCTGCATCTCTAATAAAAAATGTAATAATAATAAATTTTAAGCTATATAAGATTTTTATCGGAAAATATTAAAATTTTTGTCTCATAATTTAAAATCGATTTAAAGATATCGTTTATTCCAGTAAAAATCCGAAGTTATTTATCTTATGCGATTTTTCTGAGTAAACTCGACAATATTATGTAATAAATGCATGTAGGGGAGAGTAGGCTACATTGATAAACTTAAACTGTCACTTTTGCTACCTAACCTAACATTGAAATATATTTATCCCCTATATTTACAAATAATAACTATTTAACAACAATTTTCTATTTTTTTGAGTGGAAAATAAGATTTTTTACAATGCGTAAGTGAAAATATTATTTTAGATGTAAATTGTAGTGTTTTATTAGAGGTGGTTCAATGTAGACACAGATCCTTCAAAATAAGAAAAGTGTAACAGGTTAGAAAAAAATTAAATTTCATTATTTAATCATAATAATTTGTGTTTGTAACTTGTGTAACTTGTGTAAAGAAGTACTTCAGTTTTATTTTGATACAAAAACCTGATCAAAATTTGTATTGTATTTATGATTTTATTTTTAATTGTGCAATTTAATTGTAAATAATTTAACAAAATTAATGTTTTTTATTAACCACTTCACTGCAGTAACGCTTTGCCAGTGCACTGGAAAATCGTTCCAAATAAAATTTTTTAAAAAAATCCTATTATTGTTAGGGATACATTAAAAGCAACAAATATAAAAGTTTATTACAAAGAAATATTTATTGTAATTTATAATTTAATTTTTTGAATCTAAAGCCAGTGATAATCTGAATTTTCATACACTTTATATGCTCTCAAATGTTCATAAAAATAACATTCAAGCATAGATTTTACCACCAGTAAAAATTCGCAGGTGTTTTGCAAAATCATTAAACGTACTCTGTAAAATTCGTGATTTAATTAGGAAAAAATTACTAAAATTCCGGCACGTGAGACAATCTGAGCGGGAGGTTTGACGTCGAGATATAATGATGTGCACCGTCGATTATTGTCCGGTACACACCATTAGAATTTGACTGTCGATAAGCCGGTTGTAATCAGGAGAGGTTTTCTACAGTTTCCCTCTCCACAGTCGAGAAAACCCATTAGATGGGTGGTCCAGGCAAATGAGAGTACTCCTAATTTTCAAGTTGTTCTGTAGGCGCAAAAATTTAGTGTGAGGAATGTATATAGAAATAAATTGTATGAGAGAAATTTGTAAAGAGACACTTGTATAGCCAAGTTATGTAGGCTGAAGACAAGTGTATAAACAAATAAATAAAATAATTTAGAAATAAATCACTTTAATTTGAAATCTAAGGCAAATTTTTCTGTGGAATCAATCTATATCTATTGATGCCAGAAACGTACAACGGGTATTCTGAATCTTTACATAAAAAAATAGATAATTTAATATTAATAGAAGCTTGGGCTTCAAGCTATTAGGATATTTAGAAACTAATAATTTTCAATATTCGGAAATTTTTAATTCTAAGATTTTTGGAGTTTAATTTGTAATTTTCGTACTGAATAATATTTCAGCGATTTCTTTTAAACTTAATAACAGTTCCTGTGCTCATCGCCTTCATCAACGTAGAAACCAATTATTAAAGGTAAATTTTTTACTATCTCTGCAGACAACACTGTAAATTTATTTTTCAGGTGGTTTGTTCAGATTTTTATTGAGACCGTAGTAAAAACTACGTAAAATAATTTTTAGCAATTCTCGGGAAAATTATTTGCAAACTTAAATAAAGTGATGTAAAATTAATGCTAAGCCGTATCTGCAGATACCCTCTAAGAAATCTTGCATCACATCCACTGAAGAATTCACAGTGACTTGGTATCCTGGGATTTTGTTGAAAACCCAAAATTTTTTAATATCAGATTGAGATTGATCGGTTTGCTTAAGAAAGAATTCTAATTTTTTAGGTCTCTAAGAATGCAATCATTTTCGTTAATTACTAAATTAATATTGTGATATATCTATCAAGCAAAATCGCCAAAATTTTCTATCTTTAAAACTCTCAAAAAATCCTGACTAGAATGTAGTCCGAGATTGTCGCCAATAACTAAAGCCACTTCGAAATATATTGTTTTTTCCCTCTGGAAAATCTAAACTAATTTCCTCTTCTTGTAGAAATTTTAACTCTTCTATGATTTTCTCAAAAATAATAGAATTTTTAAAATCCAATCATTCTAAACTATTAAACAATATGAACAAAAAAAATGTTTTCTAATTTTTATTTAAAATCAGGAGGTAAAAATTGTAGGATCAACTATACAGCTCAAAATTCACAAACGTCCTCATGGCTCTCTAGGGGATTGTTTGTTTCGTGATCGTCGAAAAGTAATAAAAGTGGAAGATTAATTGTTCGAGTCTATTTCAAATTAGAACAAATTATATTTATATTTCGTTCATATTCATTATTTGTTCTTCCAAATACACAGAAAAAAATGCGAATGGTAAAAACAACCACATTTGTGTAGTTAGAAAAAAAGTAGTTAAAACTACCATATTCAGCAGCATTTTAACTACACTTCCTCAGTTAGTGGAACCAAAATGAAGTAGTTGGTTTTATGTAGTTAAAATAACTACTTTTCGTAGTTGAAATAACTAACAGATGCTTGTAAATGGCTCAACTATAGTGTAGTAGTAAAAACTATTGTTAAAAGTAGTTAATTTTACTATTGTGGTAGCAAAAATAACTATTTTGTATTAGTTGCAAACAAAATGAGACTTACTGTTTTTATATAGTAAATACAACCTCTAAAAGTTGTTACTTTTATGATTTATGTAGTTAAAACAACTATTTTTTACTAGTTGCAGAGAAAGAAAGAAATTTACTGTTTTCATATAGTAAAATCAATTGTTGAAAATAGTTATTTTTACTATTTATGCAGTTGAAAAGATCATTTTTTTCTACAGAGAAAGAACGTGAGTGGTAAAAACATCCACATATGTGCAGTTAAAAAAATGTAGTTAAAACTACCATATTCAGCAGCATTTTAACTAAACTTCCATAGTTAGTGGAACTAACATTGAATAGTAGGTTTTATGTAGTTAAAATTACTACTACACGTTATGATTGTGAATAACTCAACAATAGTGCAGTAATTAAAAGTACTGTTAAAAATAGTTATTTTCGGAATTTCTGTAGTAGGAATATCCATTTCTTGCTATTTGCAAAATAAATTGAAATTTACTGTTCCAAAGAGTAAAAACAACCGCTGGAATTTGTTATTTTTGTGTTTAATGTAGTTAAAAGAACCAATTCTTACTAGCTTTTAATAATTTATCTCTATGGTGGTAAGAAACATTTATTTTTATAACTACAAAAGTCATAAAAGTAACAATTTTTATGTTATTTTTACTATATGAAAATAGTAAGTTTAATTTTTTTATAACTAGTAAAAAGTGGATAATTTTACTACAGAAATTCTGAAAATAACTATTTTCAACAGTACTTTTAAGTACTGCACTATCGTTGAGTCATTTAAAATGATATGCTGGCTACATTTCAACTAAGTCCTTGAGCTTAAAAAATTAGTTACTGCAACTAAACGAAGTAGTTATTATGACTGAATCTAAGAAGATTGTCCTCAAGTACAATGCCAGTCATCGTAGCGTGCGAGCGTGGTTAGGTGGTTAGGTTATCGGTTTGCGAATGTTAGGGTCGTGCGTTCAATCCCCGGCGTTTGGAGATTTTTCTCTGTTAGGTGTATAAGAATTTAATATATAAATTATATATGAACAAAAATAGGTAAGAGAAAATATAAAAAAATGGACCTCCATAATAATAAAAAACAAATAAATAATTTCATTTTACTACTTTAAATAGTTAATTTAACTATTTTTTACAGTTGTTACAACTACAATTTGTTACGGGCGCCTATGGGAACTATGAAAATTTAGTTACTGTAACTAAATGAAGCAGTTAGTATGACTAACAACAAATAGTTAAGATAACTGTTTTAGTAGTTAAATTTACTGTAAAAATGGTATTTATTACTACATTTTACAGTTAGACTAACTATTCTGTCATAGTTCATTTTACTAAATAATGTTACGGGCGCCTATAGGAACTACAGGAAATAGTAAAAAAGTAGTCAAATTTACCATATTTTTTTTTGTGTGTAAAAGCATGTCATCTAAATATATTACAGACTGTAACCCCAGCAACCATAAATGAAAAATAACGGGTTTCATTATTTTAATGAAGGACAAGGTGCTGCACTCATTCAAAATGGTAAACAGGTATATTTATAAAGTTTCCCTAAACACAAAAATTTTAAAAACTTTCTATCATCTACCGCGATTAGAATTAAATGGAACGCGTCTTGAAAGTCAAGATTCGCCATAAAACAACCAGGACTTATTATTCGTCTAACCATTTAATCGTCCTATAATTCAAAACGTTTAGTTTTTATAGATTCATAATTTGCAATTTTGTGTGTTAACTGAATATGCCAATAGTAAAAATGATAAGTTTGTCGAGTTCGCTCAATATTAAACATATTTCGCAAAAGCCATGTACAATTTGAAATTTTTTCGAGTTTCTAGTACAGTCCGGGTTAGCAGAATAAAAGAAAAAATGCTTCCAGGAGAATGCACACTGTTAAATATGATAAAAACAGTGTGATTAATTTAATTACCATACAAGATTCGAAACAGGTATCAATTTTATCAACAGATGCAGGTTTGACCCCTTTATCTTCTGTAATACGTTACAGTAAAGAGGTGAAAGAAAAGGTTGATATCCCTTTTCCAAATGCTTTTAGTAACTATAATAAGTTCATGGGCGGTGTTGATATTCAAGACTAGTATTGCAGTCGCGTGTTGCTAATTATTAAATAAAAAAATGGACTTGTGTAATATTTGAGTGACTAATTTAGTCTGCTATAACGAATGCGATAATTTTACAGAACATGTGAATAGCGAATCAAAAAAATTGGAATTAAAGAATTTACTAAAAACATTAGCAAGAGTTATCTGCTAAACAAGAAGTGTAAAAATCCTGTTGTGAAAAGAATCTACTCACAAAAATATAGCTTAACAAATAAATTTTCTATAAGAACATGGAAATTTTGCCTCACCTATGTTCAATATTTCTGTGAAATATTGATTGATAGGATCAATCATTTTGAATTTTCGAAAACTTACAACAAATTCGAAATCAGATACCCCGAAAACTACCGAGTAAGCTTTTGAAGTGAATCAAGTCGATTTTTGAAAATGTTGTTCGTCATATTGGATACGACATTTTGAATTTTGGAAAACTAATATCAGATTCGTATTCAGAGACCCGGAAAACCCTCGAGTAGGCATTTTAAAAGCAGATTTATATAAAAATGGTAAATCGAATCATAAATTAAAAAATTTGTGAGTAATTAGGTTCCGTTTTGAAAAATCAAGTTTATATTCAAAAGGTCGCCATATATTTTCTTCTTCTTCTTAGTTGGCCTGTTGATTAAACAAATGGCCATAGATAAAACACATATATAGTTACTTTGAGGGTTTTGATTTTAGATAGCAATGAGTTGTGAAATTGACTAGTTCAGCAAGCATGTATAGGACAGCAAAGCATGAGTGCAGCTAGGCATGCGTCATAAGAAAAACGTCAAAGTCCAATAGCGAGAGATTCAAATGTTGATTGTAAATTGATGGATGTTGAGCGTAATTTGTAGAAGTTGAGTAAAAAAAACGATCCTAAAGGCGTAAATTTCCACCTTCCATATATCAGCTTCGAAATAGTCTTCAGTAGATGCTTGTTGCTTACATTGAATTGCAAAAAGGGCATCATTATGTGGAAGAGTACAACGAAAACACTATTTATCTTTAAGATATGGAATAGGGTATCCGTTATTTACCAAGTTGTTTATATTTTTGCGACGCCCCCTAAATTATTAGTTTACCATCTAAAACAAAATGTCATACAAAAATAAACCCTTAATATTTATAATAAACCTTGCCTCAAAGACGATACATTTCCCATTTAAAATACACGGGATTTTGCTACTTTTTACAAATTAATTTTTTTTTCGTAAAATATTTCATTTTACATCAATGACAAATATATATTCTTATAAGAAATTTAACGCTTTGAAAAAAAAGTTATCTTATGATTTTTTGATAAATTATCTCCTTTAAGAGTTATTTAAAGTTAAAGTTCAACACTGTGTAAATTTTTAGATTTTTGTACTTTTACGGCAAAATTATTATGAAAGGATCCATATCAAATCATGCAGGCATTTCGGCGATATTAATTGCGAATTATTTTCGCAATGACATATGTTATCCTACTCAAAAAATAATAAAATGCGTATTTTTTTAAATTTTAAATAGGATTCTGTTTGCACTTTTTACGAATATTTTAAGATTTTATCAAAAAATTACTATTTTTTATTTTCTTCTATAAAATTGTGTAATTTTCATATTTTTTGTTGCTCTTGGGGCTCATTATTTCCTTTTATATACTCTTTTATGTAAAATTACGCAAAATAAAAAATAATAAAAAACAAGTGATACAAATTCAATTTAAAAAAAAATTTCTAAAAAAGGACATCTTTTTTCTTTCTTTATTTTCAGGATTTATTGATACTCATGTGTAGTATTTAACATAAAAATACCATTTTGTATTTTTTTGTATATTAAGAAAAAAAATTACCTACTTTCAATTTCTTACTAAAAATTCTAAAGTCTTGCAACTTTTCTGGTTTCTATACTTGTACTATCAACAATGTTTTACAAAAGTCAAGAAAAAATGCTTCTACTTATTTTTTTTATATTGGAATTCATAAATACAATTTTTATGTTACTTTTTTAAGTTCTTTAAAAAATATCCTTTTTTAATAACATTACAATTTTTTTGTTCATAAGAATTATTTTATTATAGGTATATATTTACATTTATTTCAGACGCAATATCTATAAAAGAGAAAAAAATTTCTATTTATAGTTGAAATTTTTTTTTTAATTAATCGACTCAATCAGGTAATAATATTCTTTCATAATAAGTTATGTTCAATTTTATTGACAAAAAATTTAAACCTTCATTTAAAAAATTTGAACGTCTTAAATAAACTAACCGGGATAAATAACATTTTCGAACATTATCATTATCATATAGATAATTAACATAATTATCGGACATCATGTTAATTATCAATATTTTTTACTATTGACAAGATTTTTCAAACTGATGTTAAAATTTTAAAAAATAGGCGATGGTACGAAAATAGAAACCTGAAAAGTTGCGAAATTTTTGAATTTTTAGTAAAAAATTGAAAATAATTTTGTCTCTTAATAGATAACCAAAAAAATACAAAATTTATGTTATGCGTAGTATTTATGTTAAATACTACGCATGAGTACCAATAAATCTTAAAAATAAAGAGAGAAGAAAGGTGTCCTTTTTTAGAAAAAATTTTTTTTTAAATTGAATTTGTATCACTTGTTTTTTATTATTTTTTATTTTGCGTGATTTTACATAAAAGAGTATGTAAAAGGAAAAAATTAGCCCCAAATGCAACACAAAATATGAAAATTACCCAATTTTATAGAAGAAAATACAAAAAAGTAATTTTTTGCTAAAATCTTAAAATATTCGTAAAAAGTGCAAACAGAATCCTATTCAAAATAAAAAAAATACGCATTTTATTATTTCTTGAGTAGGATAACATATGTCATTGCGAAAATAATTCGCAATTGATATCGTCCAAATGCCTGCATGATTTAATATGGATCCTTTCATTATAATTTTGCCGTAAAAGTACAAAAATCTTAAAATTTACAGTGTTGAACTTTAACTTTAAATAACTTTTCTGAAGTGGTCAGAAGTGCAAATATGATTGATTCGAAGACGCGAAATTAGACTTGAATTTGGTCTTGGGATGTTTTTTTTTTATAAATGACTTCAGGCTTAGCCAACTGTCAGAACACACACTCTTATATACCAACTTGTTTTTGCGTTTCTACAGAACGGCTTTAAGGTTAGGAGTACTCGCATTTGCCTGGACCACCCGTCTAATGGGTTTTCTCGCTAGTGGAGAGGGAAACTGTAGAAAACCTCTCCGAGTACAACCGGTTTATCGACAGTCGAATTCTAATGGTGTGTACCGGACAATAATCGACGGTGCACATCATTATACTTCGACGTCAAACCTCCCGCTCAGATTATCTCACGTGCCGGAAAAATCCCAGGCTAATGGGCGCTTTGTCAGTATTGGGAAAGCAAGATCCATCCGTGAATATGTGCACATGGTTCTGAAAGTTAAAATTAAGAAACTGAGATAGTTTCCCAGATGGATTTTTGGAATTTTTTATTTTATAGACAATTTCATCATTTATGGGGATGGGAAGAAATGTTGATTCCCATGCTGAGTCAAAATAGACAGGTTTTTTTGAAATAAGACAGGAATTGATTTTGTCTTGAAGAGTATTGAAGGACTTGTATATGCCTGTTTTTGTAATAAGTTTAAGAGGTTTTCGTTGGTTGGAGATATGAGTTTTGAGGGTTTTGAGGTTTGAGTAAGGGATCATCCATAAATAACGTTACACTGATTTTCGGGTTTTTTGACCCCCACCCCCCCTTCGTTGCATTTGGTTGCAAATTACCAACACCCCCCCTAAATGTAACGTTGCAAAAATGACTTATACCCCCCTAAAATAAGAATTATATTATTTTTCTGGATTAATGAAGTAATTTTTCTTATTTCTCATAAATATTTATTAAAATGAACTCTGATAATGATTTACACAACAAGAATAATTTATAATAATATTAGGAAACAATTTGTTAATATATAAAATATTAATTTTATAACTTTAATTAAACTTTTTTTTTTAACTTTTTATTCTGTTGTCCAAGGACTAGAAAGCCATTCCTGTAAATTTTCGATTGCAGGCCAAGCAGTGTTTTCTTTATTATTGCTGTACTCGAACTCACTAATGTCACTTGCATCCATCTCTTCAACATCTATCCATTCGGCACTTTCCTCTTCCGTAATATTATCTTGTAAGATACATAAGGCTTCTTGACTTTTATTAATTTTCAAAATTAATTTTGGACGTACTCTGCTACAAACCATATTTATTTCCGATTGAGAATGCAACTTTGCTTTTAAATGGTTCTTCAATGAATCTTTAGTGGCAAAATATAAATGACAAACTGTACACATGCGATCGTACAGCTGAGTATGAATTGTTGGGCAATAGCAATCGTATGGTACCTACAAAAAATTTTCGATCTTTATATTTTAAATATCTTAAATATTAAAATCATGTGTATAAAAAACTAATAAAAATTTACATCGTTCGTGCCGGGCAGTTTTGCTTTGATTTTGGAAGCAAGTTGCGGAAAAAGAGGCAAAAATTTTCCCACGTTGTCATTTATATCGCAAGGCTCCAAAGCTCCGGTTTTTGACGATTTTACTTTGACAGGAGGAGGCAAAAATCCATTTGGTAAAATTATCCGTAGATTACTCCTATATTTTTCGCAACAAGATTCATCCATGCATTTCACGATTTGTAGTAGATACTGTGAAGATCTGACGTGCTGAGTGTACCAAATCTGATCGATATCTTGGGGTACCTCAGCTTTATTTTCTTCATCAGGATCTACATAAATTGCATCAACAGGATAATCATCAATTTGTAAATCGTTCCATAAATCACAAAGGACTTTTCCTGCATGCCCGAAGTTTTTTTTCTCCAACTCTTCATCAACCGTGTTTCGTTGGTTGTCCAAATGTGAACCGTAATGGTCGTGTTCCAACACTAGTCCGGCCAATGTGTGACTTAGTGGAGCCATTCTGCGTTCTGCCCTGTTAAAATTTTAAATTTTTGATTGAGAAAAAATATATATAATAAACAGAGACGATTTTTTAAAAGAAAAAATTAATATACCTATTCGATTTACTTATTTTTTATTCAATTTATTTTATTTAAGTTACCTATTAAATGCGCTACGTCCAGGAGCATTGGTAGCTGCAAAGTAGGCATTCAGGTTTTCTTTTTTAAAACGCTCAATCACTAGTTTAATTGCTTTTTTAAATCTCGGATTTTCGTCCGGGCCACCATCTGAATAAACAATAACGACGGGCTTTGTTTGTAATTCGTCGTCTGGTCGAGAAAGAGTTTTAAAAATATCGCTTTGCAATAAATATTCGAAATCTTTAGAGTGACTTTCTGCGCAAGAAGAGTCATGCTTTCCACTTCTCACTCTAATCACAGTAGGCCCTGAATAAGTAACACAATTTTCATTCCCTAAACTAAACGGTTTTATTGTGAGACCTGCATAAACCGATGGGATTAAACTATGTCTAGAAGCTTTTACCCAATCGTGATCGGTAAGGTGACTCTGTAATCCATATGCATAAGGAGTGACGATTGCTTATGAGCTGCTGTTACGCCTATTTGTACCTTAGCTTTGTCGTCAATTGACACACAAAACACTTGTTTTGGTCCGAGAAAAGAAGCTAAAGTGTCCAAAGCATTGATAGAAGCAGTACAAAATTTCGAATCTTTATGGCTCATATGTTCACTCGTTTGCGCTTTAATAAGTTTTACTGGCACCGTTTTTACGTGTCGTTTGCCTTCTTCCGAATTAGAGCGACGAGGAATCAATCTTAAATATGTCGCACTTCTACTTAATTGTAATCCTAAATTTAAAAGTTCATTATGCAAGTCGTCTAAAGTTTGACAAGACCTCAAGACTTCGGTCCTTCTTCTTCCATCTGCGGCAGATCCACGACAAGCGATATCAACTAGGAGTTTTAAAAGTTCTGGCTGGCCGTCTTCTATCCGCGGTCTGCCACTTTTTGACTTGGGTTGGAAAATCGTCACAAGCTCAGGGTTTTTTTCGCATGCTGCTTCTATTTTTAATTTTTTATTTTCTCTCGCCTTTACCATTCTTAACTGACTACCTTGTAATTTTTTCAAGTTTAATTTTTCTTTATTTACTTCGGCTTCTATTTTTTTTATATTCTAATGTCTCGTTAGTACATATGGGTGAATTTTCAATTTGCGAAATAGCTAAAATTTTCTTTTGTAAATCACTAATTTTCTTCTTTGAGGCTTCTTGAGCTGGTGCTTCCCTCTTTGCGGTTATTTTTTCTTGTTGCTTTTGTGAAGAATTTTTTGCAATTATATCATTTGTTTTACTAACTGAGCTACCAGACACTGAAGACTCTGACACAGCCATAGTTGTAGATGAAATATCTTCCTCATTTAATTTTTGCCGCTTTGCCTATAAAAATAACCTACTGATCAAATTTATGATCTCAGTAAAGCTAATAAATAAAGATAATAAATAATAAATAAAAAATTTAATAAAAATTAATCAATTATAAATAAAAACGTTTTTTTATATTAATCACGCTAAAAATTATATAAAATGTAACCTATAATAATAGTAAATAACAGAGTAACAGCTAAAATATTTTTAATGTATTTTTAAAATTAGAATAAATAGGTTCAGTTTTATTTTTTTCCTAAATAATAATTAAAACCTACCGGTATAAAATAATTTAAAAGCTTAGCTTTTTTTCTTGATGAAATTTCTTTCAATCGTTTTATTTCAATATCAGCAAGTTCTTCCTTCTTTTTCTTGCAATCTCCAGATTTAGATTTAATCTCATTCCACAGAATATTTGTATGATCTTGGCAATACTTTCCACCTTTCTCATCTTTATAAGCTTCAATAAAAGCTAAGTATAGCTGATCGTATGACATTTTAGAATAAATTACTTGAAGGTAATATAAATGGTCAACATTACTCAGAAAGTAAAACTCAAGAAGAACAGCTGATAACTAAACGAGTTCTTATGATAATACATAAATATCTAACTTATCGGCCGCTGTTTCTGTAGCGACATCTATTACTGGTTTTTCAAAGTAATGTGTCAAAGATGATAAATATGATAATAAGCAGAGTATAGAAATGCGCAACGTTACATTTCAAAATCACCCACCCCCCCTCCTTGTTGCAATCAGTTGCATTTTTCAGACCCCCCTCCCCTAATCGTGTAACGTTATTTATGGATGCTCTCTAAAGAGGATTTTGAGACCAGGAGCAGTTTCTAATCACAAATCTGGATGATAAATAGATTCTTCTAATTTTAAGGGCAATTTCGCCAGATTCTATAAGTAGGAAATAGATATGAGTGAAAGACATACATCCTGTAATTACTCTTAAGGCGGAGTATTGTATTTTGTCTAACTTGTCGAGAAGATATTTAGCAGCACCAGAAAAAAATGGAGCCCCATTCTAACAATGCCCTTACTAAACCCTTGAATGCCATAAGGAGAGTTTCTGTGGAAGCACCCCACGTGATTTTGGATAAGGCTTTGAGGGTGTTAAAAGCTTTAATGGCTTTAGTCGAGATGGAAAGGATGTGGAGTTTCCACGTGAGTTAAGAATCAAAAATTATTCCCAAATATTTGATTTCATTGTCAAAAGGGATTATCTGGTTGTTGATTTGAATTGAAAACATCGTTGTATCGATTTTGGATTTGGAGAAGATGCAAAAATTGCACTTAGGAGTGGAAATGTTAAGACCTAGTTTGGATAACCATGTAGAGATCTTAGTAATAGATGTATTTAGTTCAGTAATTCCTTCGTTGATGTCTTTATTAGAGGTATAAAGAAAGATGTCATCAACATAAATAGTAGCTTTGGTGTTAGAATTTAGTTGTTGCATGATTTGATTTGTGTAGACATTATATAAGAAAGGAGACAGAACGGCACCCTGCGGGACTCCTACGTGAGTTTTTTTTGGATCGGAATCGTTGGAGAAGAAATATAGATTACGGGTGGCAGTCATAAAATTAATGAAATTTCCCCAGCAGCACGTAATATTACAGCGATATTGAGAACATTGCCTTATCATTACCAACATTGCCTCAATGTCGTGGCATATAGGAGGCATTATTCCTGAACTGCCCCAAAAATAAAAAAAAGTTCTTGGATTTCCTTTATACTTTGGAAATATGTTACCCTAGTAGGTACAAGTTACTACACCAATTTACAGGTCCAACCCCCCACCCCAATCAAAAGGGTGGGGGGTTGAAATTTCAGATTAAACTCGAACATGCATTCTTTAAACATTTGTAGTTTCTACTTAAATTATTCAATTAAAAAAAGTAAGTAGTGTTTTAGAAAGGTTTTTTTGTGTACTTTTAAAATATTTTATTGATATAATAAAAAAAAAATTTTTTTTGCAAAAATTTTTTAAAATAAATATTTTTTTGCAATTTTGTGCAAGTTCGGTAGTTTTTATTTTCTTTTTAATAATCTCAAATGAAAGCTTGGGAATTCCCCTAAAAGAAGATATAAGTCTGAAAATGGGCCGAAACAATTTGCCAAAGATATAGTGTAATAAGTAAAATTTGTCCGTCCGCTCGCGCACTTCAGCGCGATGAACAGTGGGATTTTTTTTCAACTTACTATTGAAAATTGTCTAGAAACTACAAATTTTATCGGATGTTGATGTTCTTGATTTAAAATTACTAAGAGATCCATCAAAGTCGATTTTTGAATTTTTAATTGTTTATTTTTTTCTTGTTACTCAAAAATTTGACAAATTACAATATTTTTAGAAAAAATCATGTTAATTTTTTTATTTTTCCATTACACATGATCGAAATCAATTTAAATTAGTTTAGTATGACCACCGGACAATTAATAAAGCATAATACAATTTATTTAAATTGTTGCAAACAATGTTAATTAACAAATAGATTACTTCGGACCTTCTTCATAAAAAAAATTGGTTTTTTTTGCAGACAAGTTTAAATTTATGTCTAATTTAGTTAACAACTATTTTACAGTTAAAAATTATCATTAATATTAACAATTATATAAACAATAATCAACTTCCTTTTGTATTTGTAAACATTTTCGTCATTTTTTAAACTTTAAATATTTATATCATATGTACATTCTTTCAAAAACTTAAAAAATTTATTTGTTTAAACAATTACATTTGTTATAAACAAACTTTTTATTTTTAAACAAATAAGTAGCTTTTTTCATCAAACAAAATTTTTTCCTTTTTTTATATTTACTATCATAAAAAAGAACTCCTTAATGAAATGGGAATACTATAAATTATTCATTTAATTTTAATAAACATTATAAGTTTACAAATATTTAACTTTGTTCTTTTTTCACAGAAAAAATATATTTATTTATATGCATTTAAATGTAAACTGTTTTAACTGAATAATGGTTTACTTCATTAAAAATATAAATATTTCTTAACTTATAATGTTCGTTAGAATTAAATGAATAATTTATAGTATTCCCATTTCATTAAGGAGTTCTTTTTTATGATAGTAAATATAAAAAAAGGAAAAAATTTTGTTTGATGAAAAAAGCTACTTATTTGTTTAAAAATAAAAAGTTTGTTTATAACAAATGTAATTGTTTAAACAAATAAATTTTTTAAGTTTTTGAAAGAATGTACATATGATATAAATATTTAAAGTTTAAAAAATGACGAAAATGTTTACAAATACAAAAGGAAGTTGATTATTGTTTATATAATTGTTAATATTTATGGTAATTTTTAACTGTAAAATAGTTGTTAACTAAATTAGACATAAATTTAAACTTGTCTGCAAAAAAAACCAATTTTTTTTATGAAGAAGGTCCGAAGTAATCTATTTGTTAATTAACATTGTTTGCAACAATTTAAATAAATTGTATTATGCTTTATTAATTGTCCGGTGGTCATACTAGACTAATTTAAATTGATTTCGATCATGTGTAATGGAAAAATAAAAAAATTAACATGATTTTTTCTAAAAATATTGTAATTTGTCAAATTTTTGAGTAACAAGAAAAAAATAAACAATTAAAAATTCAAAAATCGACTTTGATGGATCTCTTAGTAATTTTAAATCAAGAACATCAACATCCGATAAAATTTGTAGTTTCTAGACAATTTTCAATAGTAAGTTGAAAAAAAATCCCACTGTTCATCGCGCTGAAGTGCGCGAGCGGACGGACAAATTTTACTTATTACACTATATCTTTGGCAAATTGTTTCGGCCCATTTTCAGACTTATATCTTCTTTTAGGGGAATTCCCAAGCTTTCATTTGAGATTATTAAAAAGAAAATAAAAACTACCGAACTTGCACAAAATTGCAAAAAACTATTTATTTTAAAAAATTTTTGCAAAAAAAATTTTTTTTTTATTATATAAATAAAATATTTTAAAAGTACACAAAAAAACCTTTCTAAAACACTACTTACTTTTTTTAATTGAATAATTTAAGTAGAAACTACAAATGTTTAAAGAATGCATGTTCGAGTTTAATCTGAAATTTCAACCCCCCACCCTTTTGATTGGGGTGGGGGGTTGGACCTGTAAATTGGTGTAGTAACTTGTACCTACTAGGGTAACATATTTCCAAAGTATAAAGGAAATCCAAGAACTTTTTTTTATTTTTGGGGCAGTTCAGGAATAATGCCTCATAGCTGGAATATTCCCAATATTACGTGCTACTGGGGTTAGTATACGTGAGGGAGTGTTGAGGATTTGCAGTTGGTAAATAAGTTAGTCGTGACGGACACAGTTATATGCACCTTTTATGTCGAGGGATACATCTTGGACTGATTTATTTCTTTCAAAATTCAACAGTATATCCGTGTAAGCGACTGCTGCACAGTCTGAGGAGTCTGGCTTTACGGAATCCATATTGGAAAGGAGCGAACCAGTCTTTATTTTCTGCAACATATTCGAGCCTGCGGTGAATTAGGCGTTCAAATAGTTTCGAAATGTTGGAGGAAAGGAAGATGGGTCAAAAGCTTTTACCTTCGGGGTTTGGTTTGTGTGGTTCTGAGTTGGAGGATTAGGAACATGTGTTGGATAGATGTACAAGTGGTGGAGAGAATGAAAAGGGTATGGATGAAAGGATAAGATGGATACTGGATGAGAATGGGCAAGGTGAGAACTGGATGAATGAATTGGAACAAATGAGAACAAATAGTAAAATAAATTAAAGATAAAGAGGGTGGGAACGAATTAAAAATAAGTTTTAAAAATTGACGAAGCCAAATGGAACGGGAAACGGAAGCCCGGCACTGGCGAATAATTAGGAAATAAGATTGTTGTATTAGGTTAAGAGATTGTTTATTAAGTTAAGAATTTTTGTATCATGGTTCCTCGAACCCTGCATAAGTAAGCAGGGAGAGTAAATAAAGTATATATGAATGGTTGATTCATGGATTGGGAATATCTTAAGTTTGGCTTGGAAGTAATTGAGGAGGATTGACATTGTAAATTATTATTGTTGTTTTGATACGGTTGTTGAAGTTGCTTGTGATGGAAAGGTTTTGTTAAGAGAAGAATTTTGGAAATAGGGGTCAAAAGATGTAGACTAACCCTTAGAACTCAGTTGTGATTTTGATTCACGAATGCGTTTGCAAGAGTTTTGTGAAAAGGAGTCGTTCATCGACTTATCGGACCAGCTAGCATGTCGGACGCTCCTCTTGTTGGATTAGAGCTGTGGTTGTGATTGTTGGTTGCCGGGAATAGAAACAATAGTTTAAACATCACATTTTCTCTGGTCAAACGATCATTTTATTAACAAATGAGAGTCATACAACTCTACTTATGTAGACAAAGTGTTAACATTTAATACAAAAAACTGACGTTTCGACTACAATTTGCGAGCCTTTTTCAAAGATGCTCTTTTTGAAAAAGGAAACCAACAACGAACTAGTCAATAACATGTGGTCAATGACGTAAACAAAACATAAACAAGTAAAAAGAAACTAGAAGGGAAATTTCATGACACAAATGCCAAGGTGGATTCACAACTGATAGTAATTTATCATTAAAGCTCAAATCATATAACGAGAGCAATTTTAACGCAAACAAGTAAAAAATAATTAACAACATAAGTTATTTTAAAATATAGTTATAAATGTCACTAACAGAAGTTTTCATTTCAGTTTGTAAATTAACAACACGACTTTTAAATTTCTTAATAAAAATAGATTCTAAAACTCTTCTTTTAAACATATTATCCTCTCTAGCTAAAATTCTTATATTATCAAAATCAAAATCAAACCTGTGATCAAATTCCCAACTATGTTTTGATAAGCCCGTATTTAAGTCACCAATTCTACAATTTCGCTTATGTTCAGACATTCTAGTTTTAAGTCTTCTACCAGTTTCTCTAATATAAATCATATTACGTTAGAAAAGTTAATTATGAGCACATTGTAAGAAAATTGTTTTTATATTTGTTTTTTATGTTTTTTATAGATTTAAACTTTGAAAAAGGCTCGCAAATTGTAGCCGAAACGTCAGTTTTTTGTATTAAATGTGGACACTTTGTCTACATAAGTAGAGTTGTATGACTCTCATTTGTTAATAAAATGATCGTTTGACCAGAGAAAATTTGATGTTTAAACTATTGATAATTTCACGATCAAAAAAATTATTTTGAGAATTAATTGATAATTTCTCTAATTGATATTGGGAATAGAAACGCCTAGACTGTGTAAAGTTGTTAAATTTCCGTTTGTAGGCTCCAAAGAAGAGGCAGAGGAAGATGTACTTGGAATGTTTCCAGAATTCGCTGTGGAATGAATAGGAGATAAGTCAAGAGAATCAGACATTGTAATACTATGCTGTTAAAAAGGGAAAAATTTTTTCCTTTTTTTCTTTTCTCTCTATTCTTTATTTATTTTTATCCTCTTAATTTTATTTTAATAAAATAAAACAATTCGATTAATAGGTTGATTGTTAAAAATTCTTCTCCGGTTTATAGTGTTAAGACAAAGAAATTTACATAAATTTTAGAATTAGATAATTAAAATTAATTGGGACATTAGACATTTATTGAGGCATACAATTTGTTTTAAAAATAATTATTACCAGAATATATAAATAGAAAAATTTGTTTTACCTTTTGTAGATTCAAGGGAGATTATTTTAAATAAATATGAAGGACGCTAGTAAGCACATGCGAAAAATTACTGTTTGTCGATGTAGTTGCTGGTGAATGAAATCGAAGTAAAAATTTTCTGATTATATTGACTGAGAATTACCAGAATATAATTTATTCAAATCTTCTTTATGTTCGTAAGAGTTTGACACGTGTTTATGATGGTTCTGAAAGTTATGTTTATAAAAAAATTTAAAACTCCATGTTGAAGTAGAATGGCGTGAAAATTTTAAATTTATTAAATGTTTGAATATATTGAATTAAATCCAAAACTTTAATGAAATAAAAGTATTAAAAGAAATTTGCTATCGTTCACAGTAGTAATTAAATTACCGTAGGGTATACCCCGACGCGCCTCATGGCGACACATTCATTATCTTAAAAAACTTGAAGAATCCAACAAATTAAGCTACATTCATCCATGGATTTTTTTACAACTGACAATGAGAATAACTGGAAACAACGAAAATCAATATAATTATTTATTACAGTGAATAGTAAACCGATAACACAATATTATCGCGCAATTTCGGCGGCACAAAAAATAGCTACTCAACATGTGCTTCATACATTTTGTCCTCATGCTAACAAACATAACACTACAAATTGTTTGACAATATTAAGCCAGGATAAAGAAGGTGTATCAAACGCAATGACAGACACAATTTCTTGCAAAAATACATAAAATCAACGAGAGGCCAGCAGCTACCGATGACGCAAAATAAATTTCTATGTGTCGACGCCAGCCAAGTCGATCAGGAAACCTGGTGATATAAAGGAAAAAAAAGGAGTAGTGCCAAAATTGTTGCAGAACATCATCAGGAAGTGTCTAAAAGTTTCAAAGCAGCATCGTGATATCAACTGTGACAAGCGGGAACCAGTCAGCGTCATATTGGTCTTGGAAATCCCCACTACAGCTTCGAAGTTCAACACGGAGCCATACACACTTCAACGAGAGATCTCAACTGCAGTAAGCATCAGAATATACCTAAGTCTATTTATAAAACATTGTAACATACGATAATAACATTTAAGTTAAGTGCGTAACAGAGTGTCTGAGCACATATCATTACAATCATAAAGGTCAACAAAATTTTTATATGTATCAACAATTCGTATAGAACAATCTTTAATTTAATGTCATTTTATCCTCTATTTAAAAAAAACTAATAATAACGTGACTTTTAACAAATATTTTTTATTCAGTGTGATATCAGCAATGGTGATAAACATACAGTTAGAATTTAATATGTTGTGTTACATGTATGTTACAGGTATTATACAAAACCCTTACACATGAACATTATATAAAAATACGTATAATTATCTGGTCACGGTCGGCTTGAACCAACTTTAAAAAAAAGTGTTGCAAAATTAAATTTTTTGTGGATTCCAACACTGAAGACCTCCCTAAGTATTTTGCAATAAAAATTAAAATAATCCATCAGGCCGTTTTTAAAAAAAGTAATTTTTAGTATTTCTATCGTGAACTCTGTATACAAGCACTTTTAAAAAAGCTTCAAAATTGGTTGGATCTACTTGAAACTCAATACTTGGGGGTTTTCGGGGTCGCTGAATCTAAATCCAATGTCAGTTCTTGAAAATTAGAAATTGCGGATCCAATATGGCGACCAAAAAGTTAAAAAATTGTTTAGATTTGCTTGATACTCATTACTCGGAGCTTTTGGTATCGCCGAATTTGAATTCGAATTAATCAATTAAAACTGCTTTGATTAATCATTGGAAGGGCAAGCGAGGTCCATTAGACCCTGCAAGTATCTATTTTTAAATATCTCCGAATTCGTATGAAAAAATGAGTTCATCCTAGAAATTCCGTTAAATAGACTAAAAGTACAACCGAATAATCCGAATATTTTTAGTTTTTATATTCCATCTGTAAATAATGTCACATGAGTGTTAAAACATTTTACCGGCACGAACTGGCAACCGGGGTCCAGAGGATCCCGCAATGTCATAAGGATAAAAATATTGCGATAACGTACACGGAAAAAATTTACTATGGGACTACAGTACCACGTAGTGGAATAGACAAATAATAAAATAGTGTTTTTTATTCAAGAATTTTGCGCCTACACAAATTAATCCTGCCTTGCACTCAGAACGGTGTGTGTATTTTCCAGGGTACTTCGCAAATCTAACAGTTCGTTATATTTAAAATCCTTATCATTATTTTTATATTTTAATGTATTAAAATTCATAATATAATATAAAAAGAAAACAAAATATACGAAGATCTACGTATTCGTAAGTGTTTTTAAGGTACTACACTGAAAAAATTTTGGGGAGGCTGCTGACTTTTCATGTCCGAAATTAGTGCCCCTTGCTCAGGGCTCGCAGCTCACCTCAAAAAAGCGAGCATCTACTCCCGAAAGGTGAGCTGCTGCCCCTGAGGAGTTGCTGCTTACCTTTCGGGACTAGATTCTCGCCTTTTTGAAGTTAACTGCGAGCTTGAGGCAGCGAGCTCTAGCGGCACTCATGTGAAGCCTGCACCCTCCCCAAAATTCTTTCAGTGTACTACACTTTAGAAGGCTCTTAAAAGACCAAATTAAAAAATTTTTTTCTCAGGTCTTTTATTTTTTTTTGCCTATATTAGTACATATTTGGAGAATAAAAATAATGGTTTGTTTTTAATTTTTATTTAATATCATAATCTGCAGACATCATCCAGATTGAAACTCCAAAAAGTTAATTGTCCAATTGCGGACAGTTTATCTCAAGATTGACAAATCGGAAACATAAAATCCAAACTGCTTTTTAAAAAGGAAGGTGACTTGCACAGAAATCCACCACCAATAATAAAAAATCGACTAAAATAAAAAAAATAACAAATGTTTCAATAATTTTTTTAAAAATACACTATGTTTTTTCAGTATTTTTCTAGTCTACAAAAATGTTTTTTAAAAATTTTTTGACCATTTTCTGGTAAATTCTTACACAGGACATGCTAACAAACAAAACGAGTTATTATTTATTAAAATCGATTCAGTAGATTTGGAGATAAACTGTCCGCAATTTGAGAAAACGTTATTTTGAAAAAAAACGCGTTTAAACTTATATGTATCGTTAGAGGCCATCCATAAATTACCTAAAATTCTATTGCAAATTGAAACCCCACCATTTTTTAGACACTGTGACATACATTAGCACCAATGTTTCTACTGGTCGTAACAAAAAGCTGGACCCCACCACCCCTTAAAGACTTACTTAATTTGTCAATGACTTTTTACATTAATTGAATATTTTTTGAAAAATTTACTTTTATTTTTTACAATTGGTTATAAATACTTTAGGAGGTGTTTTCTGAAGTCATAAGGAGTTAAAAATACAATAAAAAATTTTTTTAATTCTTAAGTGTAGTAGTACCTTAAAGCGGGATATTAAAAAGTAATTTGGTTAATCTTAATCAGCAGGTGTTGGTTCGGAAATATTGCAATGCGTCTTAATGATCCGAATGTACCCATCAAACAGGAATCCCTTCTTTATTCTCAACCGAATGAGAAATATCGCTAACGGGCAATGTTTTTAGTATACGCTTAATATTGCTCATCTTCCATATCTTAGGAAAGACTAATGTCTGAAGAGAGAAATTAAAAATGTGCAGCAAAACCGGAAATATAATAGGTAAAGCTAATTTAATCATTTTAATAGATATACAATCGGGTCCCGCTGCATTAGCTTTAATACTCATTATGGCTTCAAAAAGTGCACCAGGAGAAATATCATAGAAAAAAAAGTTATTTTCATTAAAGGAAAATATCCTAAAGAAATTGGTCTTGTAATTATTTACATAAAGAGATCGCATATTTTGCTTCAAACTGTACACTACCGGCAGAAATTGTGCGACCGCTAATATCTCGAGCTATTAAAAAACACACCCTCACAGAAAGAGTGATAACTCCGTTAAAAATGAAGCTAGATGCTTTTTTTAAATTGCATTGGACAGTTTATTAAATTTTAATTAGCTATTCCTGGCCCATGTAGTAGTCCTTCCTCTTCCTCGAAGAACTCATTTTGTCGAAGATTTTCTTCTCGTCGAGCTGTCTGACCCTCCTTGTTTAAAAATGACGAGCGCCGGTTTTCCCTCGTTATGTGATTCGCATCGATATTATCGGCAAAATTTTTGCATTGCTGCCCGATAACAATATCGAGAATACAATACAAGGTATACAAGGTTAGGTAAACAATAGAACGCATGAAGGGGTGCAGCGCGCACGTTGGGGTCTAACCGAGCATTCACACGTGCTTGACGATCGGTCACAAAATCTGTTCTACCTTTTAAAATATGTCAAATTGTCCTCTAAAATTTTAAAGATATATTTTTGGATAGTTTTGGAATAGATTTAAGACAAAATAAAAAAGTCGATTTTTTTAAGCCTGTTAAGGAGACTACTGCCTTAATTTATAATATAATGATATTTAAAAAGTGGATCCCAGTTAGAATATACTTGGTAAAATTAATTTTGGACACTTTTTTCACAGCCACGCAATTGACTCATCGGCAAATTAGAGAAATCGATGATTGAAAATTTTGCTTCGCACGGTCCGACTCTTTTTGTAATATCATAGAAACCCGTTAATATTTTTTGCTGTTCTTGGTCTCTATTTAAAAATTAGTTTACAAATAATAGTCTGTGAAAGTAACAATTTTTTTCATCAACTTTTCTAAATTTTTCCAGGAGTCAAAGTCAGGGTAAGAAATTTAAGAAAAATAGAATTATTTTTTTGTCTTCGTAACATGATATCTAGCTTCCTATTTATGGAATACAACTTAAAATAGTGGCATTTCATTGGAAATTTAATAAACTTTCCAATACAATTTAAAGAAAGCATCTAGCTTTATTTTTAACGGAGTTATCACTGTTTCTGTAGGGGTTTGTTTTTTAATAGCTCGTGATGTTAGCGGTCGCACAATTGCTGTAGTGTACTATCAGATTTGAAATTATTTAAAATTACTCTTTAGACCAGGTTCTTTCTCAAGGTTCCTTCATTTGGAAGGGTTGAGATTGGAATGGAATTTTATTGTCCTTAATCCAAGACAATATAATCTTATCTAAAGTTAAGTTTTTCTAGGTCTGAATGAGAAATGAAATCTGTGTCTCGAAGATGAGTGTTTTCTCCCTGAACCCGATGCCTGATGTTTGGACCCGCTCAGCTAGAATAGAATCGATTTCTGTCGGAGCGGGGTTTTCGAGTTTTTTTATATAGTTGATTTGGATTTTTGAGCCGTTATCAAATTTTTACACGATTGTTTAATCAACTTTTGGGTCTTTACCGATTCCTCGAGAGATTTTGCAAAAAGGAATTCATCTGGAGTTGTAGAATTCAGAGTGTAGATTTTTTCTGATGCAGGATTCCTTATGATTGACGTCGGCAAGAAAACTACCAATATCGCTTAACAGTTGTACTAAAGTCAAGTTAACGTCTTCCGTTTTGAGAACTTCACTGAAAGCCTTCCATACTGCTCTAAAATTAGTGCCCAGCTTTTGCTGTTTTTCAGCGATACGTTCGTCTCTCTTGATGACTGTTTCTTATTTCGGTTTTAAAATTGTCACGATTTCGGGATTTAATTTTGGAGGATCAATAAAAGTAAAATTTCTAATAGGAGGGTATTTTTTGAACATATTCTCAAATTTCTCCTTTGGTAGACCCTGTTTTTTATTTATTGGTTTATACACCTGTATTCAGCCTTACATACTTGGCTATACAAGTGTTTTTACATTTTCGTAAATTTCTCTTACAAATTTTTCCTGACAAACTTAAATACTAAATTTTGCGCCTACAAAGCGACTTGAAAATTAGGAGTACTCGCATTTGCCTTGACCAATTCGTCTAATGGGATTTCTCGCCAGTGGAGAGGGAAACTGTAGAAAACCTCTCCTGAGTACAACCGGTTTATCGACAGTCAAATTCTAATGGTGTGTACCGGACAATAATCGACGGTGTACATCATTATACCTCGACGTCAAACCTCCCGCTCAGATTGTCTCACGTGCCGGAAAAATACCAAGCCAAGTGGGCGCGAACCAAGGGTACTTACCCTTGGTCCTTAAACGACCGACAAGCGAGGCATCTATCCGACTGAGCTAATCGGTTCTGACGAAATTTTCTCGACAATAAATTCTGGGACCGATTTGTTTTAAGACGTCATCATTAATTATTACCTGCTCTTCAGGTATACGGATTTCCTTTGAAGAAGGATCAGTCGTTGGGAATGTTGTTAAATTGTTCTGTCACGTTCTCGCCAATTCGTTTCTGTCATCGAGACCTTTTTCCCCTTCGGAAATTGTTTCGGTGTTTTCATTTGGAGGAACCTATTCCTGATCATGATCTAGACTGACCTCTCTGCTGACGAAACTGGACGTTGTAACGATCGTATTAATTTTCTCATCTTTCACCGTTGCCATCACTCACGTTATTATTAAAATTATGTTAATATTAAGAATTTTAATTTAATTTGAATTCGCGCCAACGAAACGTGACAAATCCTGCCACTAGGCGTCGCGCACGCCGCTACATTAGCAGACGACAGAAGCACATGTTGCTTCTGGCGCAATTTACACGGCAGATTGGTGCGAACCTCTTTGATGTAAAAGCGAACCTAAAACTTAATTATCTGCATTTACAGAATTGTATTCTTTTAATTGTTAAATTTTACCAGCGCTTGCAGTGTCATAAGAAAGAGAATACCGGTAAGTTTATCAAAAACTGTCTATTGTTCTTGACTTGTGTGAAGGAAAGGAGATTGATTCGCTTATTCTTGATTATCAAGGATTGTTGGTCGGCAGAATTGTGTCCTCAATTTAAGTCCTACCAATGTAACAATAATTATCTTTTAAATCTTAAATTGCGTGTGCTAAGAGTGACGTCCTATGAAAAAATGAATTTTTCAATTTAGGAGAAAAGACACGATTTAATCACAACTTTAGAGAGGCGTTTATTTTTTTCGGAGAAATTAATCCGAACTCTCTTAGAAAAAATAATCACAAACACGTTTTTTATTTTTATCCATTTTTTCCGAGAACTATGTAGTCACTATAACACAAAGAAATAGAAAGGGAAATGTCGACAGGCCTAGACGGCCGGCGCGGCGTTGACCACTGGTGGTGCTGTTCGCTTTTATTTTAGCTTTATACATGTAGCTATTCTGGCGCTGGAAAAGGGACTACCATTTGATCTTGGAGGAAGAGGAGCAAAATACAATTCAATTTAAAATCAGCATGTTTAAAAATAAAAATAAATTTATTACAAAATTGTAAAAATTATGTACAATCTTTCTGTATATTATAAAAGTGTTATAATTTTAAAAAATTTCTAGTTAATTTTAAATATTGATGGTTTGTAAATGTTTATAGCAAAAAGAAAATAACTTGTTCAAAATATTTAGGTAAAATAAAAAACCATTTTAAAATCAACATATATAAAATGAAATGCGTTATTTAACTTTACATATTTCTTCTAGCTATATTTGTCTTAGTACAATTTTCTTCAGATTTGTTTAAAAGATAAAATTACTTACGCCTGATATTTTTACTACATAAATGAATAAAATTTGTACTTCTGTTGTCATTCTGAAACAAACAAAACAACTTTAGAAATACATAATTTGATACACTATATTCAATCAAAATAAACATAATTAACAACAGATACGCATACTACTACTTAAATGAAATGAAAGCGTGTAGGCAAGCTATTTGCTATACTTGAATTCAGTGCCTCAATTTCTATACATATTACATTAATGTAATATTATTATATTCACTAATCTTTAACATCTATCAATATAATATAAATAAAGTTTAGATTAATTAATCTAATCACAAATCAAATTTATTAAACGGATTAATAGAAGTTTTGTCAGGCAGACGAATAATACAAAAAACTTTTTGTAAAGTTAAAAAATTATGTTGTACATTTAACCCTTTCTAATTAAGGAAAATAATAATCAAGAGCCCTTTTACGAATCCGTTGTCAGCTTTTCAAAATTCAAAATAATCGACTACGCTGTTTTTAGAGTGTAATGATCGTGATTTTTAATTGCCAAAAGAATAGCTCGCCGGATGGAGTCCGGGTACTTAGTTTAGTTAAATTTAGCAAATTAGTCTTTAAATCTTTATCAAAACAGAATTTAAGTTTAGGACCGTAATATACTATGATTTAGAGTAAAGTATAGTCATTAACAAGGCATTAATTAAACCTTCGTAAGAAAGTATATTTTAGTAACAAATAAAAGAATAACAAAATATCATAAACAAAATAAATTTAGATTAACAAAATAAATCGTAGAAATACCAATAATAAAATATCGTTCGCTAGTTTATTATCCGGGAATAGTGACTCATATTAGTTTACCGTTTCACTATTGAACGTTTCACTTATTACGTATTTACCGAGTTTTACATTACGTTACGTTTCATAATTCTACTAACGAGTTACGTTTTACTAGATTTAATTATTACGGAAGCTAGTCATGAATTTACTTCCCGATTTTCATATTGAACGATTACATAGGTTGTGCACTCTAGTGGGGACGATTTCACAAAATAAAACTAGGGAGAAATCGTGTCAATGAAGAGCCAGTACGCTCGCTGACCCTCTTATCCAATAGGAAAATATACCGAAATAATTAAATCTCTGTTCAAGCTTCATCTTCCCCCAAGATGTACCTTGGGTTGAAGAATCTACCTAGTGCATTAACTCTGTGGAGGTCGAGTTGTACCTCTTCACCACAGGGTTGGTTCACAATGGCGAGAAAGGAGCGAGAAAGGAGCGACGGAGTATCAAGGGGTGTTACTACTACACAGTTGTACCTGAGTCTCGAGTACAGCTTCCTCTAGGAAGTGGTAAAAACTAGCAGCCCCAGTTGTACCTGAGATACCGCCTGCTCGCTCCAGGTAGAGAGAAAGAATTAGTGCAAGCTAGCAGCCCCAGTTGTACCTGAAATACCGCCTGCTTGCACCAGGTAGAAAGGAAGGAGAGAGTTGTCGTCGATCTTCCTCGGAGCAAGCACCGAGTCAGTTCGACGGCGAACTGAGGAAATTGTCCGTGCGAGCAAAGTATATAGAAGTCTGGTCGCTATCCAGGTAAGTCTCGCGGTGGGGAGCGTGACGTTGCCGCGACGCGCGGTATGTGCGCGGTGGCTACTCCCTTCGCGACTAGCAGGCTGAACATGCTGTAGTATATATAGATATACTGTCTGTACGAAATATAATTTCTCACGTTAGATTTTAAATGCTATCGTTACAAGAGTTAAATACTTGGAAAAGAACGGAAATATAGGGAAATAGTAGTAGCTTCCGCCTATTTTCCAGGGTCGGGAGATGAACCCGCACCACCTAAATCAAGAAACGCACAAAATCAGGATTTCTAAATCAGAGTAAGAAAAACGTAAGAACCAGCAAGTGTAGGATGCATATTAGGCTGTAGGTAATTCTTATCAGAAGGAGGTAGAGAATGCACGAAATATCAGTTGGAGAAGTTTTTGCAAGGGAATCGAAAGAGTTAATTGTCAAATGGGCAATTTTCTAAAGACAAAAAGGAGTGTCTAGAGTATCTGATTGAAATATATTTCCCGTACTTTAGAGAGAGAGAGAGATTAAATCATGACTATGATGTGGGAGCCAGTAGGGACCGAGGGAATCGGCAACACTAGAAACTAGCACTCCGGAAAGGATTGACTTGTCAATAAGCTCTTTCGAACCAAATAAAGCCTCAGGGGGTAGCGGTATTTCGAGACGTCAGCATGCTACGCGAAAAGTCTCTAGGAGCAGAATATGGTGAATGAACTGGAAGAAGGGTTTTCCATTTGGGTATGAAGTATGGTAGGGGAGACTAGGGCTAAACCGGACGGATTTGGTCTTTGACCAGAAAACTCATACAAAAAAAACATTTTTTGCTAAAGAGTAATATACTGTTTTAAAGCTTGTTCCCTGACCTACAAATCGCAATGGTTCGATTTTAAAAAACTACAGTAGCTTTGGTGATATATTGCTTCGAAGGTGACTACGTCAAAAACGAAAATCGCAAAACTGGTGGGGCTAAACCGGACACCCCATGGGGCTAAATCGGAAGGCAAGCTAAGTTTCTGTTGTTGCTAAAGGGGGAGAATAGGGCAAGGATAGTTAGGTAAGACCCTTTTAAATCTAACTTATAACTTCTGCAAATGGTAGTACATTGACTTCCAATTTACACTGCCATCTATTGTTAAGACACATTTAACCGGTTATGCATTACAGCTACTAACTATCCTTGCCCCATCCTTCTCTACTTAACAGGAGGCGAGCGAGCAGTCTTCTAAAACTCGATAACATCCGAGTTAGAACCGTAATTCGTCTGCTCACGGTTCATGGACTACTGAATTATCTAAATGACCAGCGTGGGTTAGGATCAGATAGATCGATAGAAGATATACTGGACTTCTGGAGGAGAACAGGATTCTGAAATTGTATGGAAAATTCAGTCCGAGTCCAATTATTATTTATTAGATTATATTAGAAATATTTTGCTTCCTGTAAATTAGAGCAACTCTGTGAAGAAGCAAGCTATTCGAAATAATATGTACATATTTTATTACAATAAAGGATACATCTCTTGTTCTGAAATATGTCATAAAAATCTTATATTTAGAAAAAAACTTACACACTCATCTCCAGAGAATGCTTTTCTATCCAGTAAAAATTTCCTCTTTCCTGATTGATTCTGTAATGATCTGCAAAAATATTTAAATTGTCATTATAAATTTGTGTTTTTAATAGTATTTAATTTGTGATAAATAATTTAATGCCATATTGACGAATTTAATGATCTTCATTGAAAATGAAAAAGCCGTGATTACGCTAGCTTAACGTTATGCTGACGTAATCATAACTTAAACCTTTACCAATTTTTAATAATTTATTATACAATTTGTTTTTAACAATTTTATAAGTAAAATACGACTTGCAGAAAAAAATGACTTATACAAAACTTTCTTAATTTTTAACACAGAATCGATTGGCGTTAACAGTTTTTAAAAATTGCTAAATTTTTATTCATTTGGGTATTTAAACAATTGAAAATTGAAAACAAAAAGACAGGTATATCTATTTTTTAAATTTAACTTTGAATCCAATTGTTAATTTTATTTAAAATTTATTTGCTTATGCTTATGATGAAACACCGTTCATTCAGCATAATTTGTTTATAATAATTTTATAAACAAAATATGATTTGGAGAAAAATATGACCCATTCAAAACTTTTTTAATTTTCCATACAAAATCGATTGGTGTTAACAGTTTTTAAAAATTGTTAAATTTTTATTAATTTGTTTAAAAAATTAGGTATTGTTAAACAATTAAAAATTAGGAACAAAAAACAGGTATTCCTTTATTTTAATTTACCTATGAATCAATTTGTTAATTTTAATTAAAATCTATTTGTTTATGCTTGGGATGAAACACCCTTTATACAGCATAATTATTTTATGTTGAACATTATCATATGGCTGTTGGTCTTAATTTGGAGGTTATGTTTTATTGATAATTGATTTTTGACGTAAGGGATCACTAAACTTTCATTGTTAACATTGAATAATATTCTATTAATAATATGACTTCCACTGTTGGAAGAAAAGCGAACTTTTGCGAAAGTGAATGGATTCCGTGCATTTTAAAAAGGAAGAGAGTATAAACAGAAAATAGTTAATAACTTAGAAAACTATAAGAAGTCAAAAACTTGCTTTAGATTATAATCTGGCAGATGGGAAAACTGGATATCCGAAGAAATATATAGTGCAACTAAAACTGTTTGTGGTTTCAATTTTAGAAATCATTACCTTACGTAACATTATGAAACCTTTTTTATTAAAGAATATTTACTTTTTGAAAAAACACTAATAAATGGCAATTTCAGAAAAGTTATAGTAAAAAATTAATACATTCGTCTTTCAAAATTCAAAATTAATATAAATAATTAATATATGATAATTAATAATTTGAAAATTTAAGTATTGAATTTATGTAGGACGATTAATTTGTTTTAAGTTACAAACTGAACTCTAGATAAGAGTAATTTAATTTATATTTTCAGATTATTGCAACTGTGTCAGTAAGCTAATTTGTCGAGTTGACAATTTTACTTATGAAAAAGAAATTGCAATTGGCTGCCATTATAAAAAAGGTAAAAAACAGGCAATTGCAGAAAGCGATATTTAAGAGCTCTACACGGAGAGAAGAATCAATCTTTTATAGCGTTAATGGTTTTGTAGTTTAAGAGAATGAAATATTAGAATAATATGTAAAAGGTTACAAGGATAATGAAACCTGGAGACAGAGAACCAGGTAATTTACCTAAAGCTTCAGTTTTAAGAGTAGTCAAAACGGAGGCGTTAAACTCTAAACATTTACATCAAGATCCTAGGAACGATTTAGAAATTATGAAATTTACAACTTGGATAAACGCATACATAGCGTAGAGAAATCTTTTGAATGGGTTAAAGGAGAAGGAGAAAACACCGATTTTTCTTTACTTGTTTGTTAACAATGACCTTGTTGGGCAGTACATTGTCGCAGCAATGATCAGTAAAGTGCATAATACGAATGTAATACGGTCCTTTTTAAAGGAAGGGACTCGACTTGGAGCACCGATCCAAAGGAGTTCACAACAGATGGAGCAACAGCAATTTTGACAGCAGCTATTCAAGCATTTGCCTAATTTTTATCATTTATGAAAAAACTGTAAAAAACCAACTACCACGGTTTTTTATAAAGCATCAATCGGACAGTTGATTCAGTTCAGGAACATGGAAGATACTTAAAAAATATTAAAGGCTATTCTTATAGTAGCGCATTGCAAAACAGTTAGGCAACTTGTCGGTTCTAAAAAAAATGACACAATGTTTGGTTTTGGTAAAATCCCTTCTACAAGTGCCGCTGTTGAAAGACAAATCAAAGACTTCAAGAAAGATTTTCCACAATTTATGAGGCCAGATGACTTCAAAGCAGGGACTCTTTCCAATACAAATATCAAGCGTGTGTTCGTGTTTGAACACGAACACATTTCTTCATTGTAAGTGTATTTGTCTTCAAAACACAACACATTTTAATATTAGAAATTGTGTTGTGTTCAGAGCACAAACAGATTTCATTAGTAAATTAAACTTGCCACATGTAAGTAAGCAAATATGTTTTTTTCGAACATAAACACATTTTATCATTGGTAGTGTGTTATGTTCTGAATACAACACAATTTCTAATATTAAAATGTGTTGTCTTCCGAACACAACAGAATTCTAATATTGAAATGTGTTTTGTGTTCAGAACACAATACAAACTAAACACAAACATTTGGTAATTGTCCCTGCTTCGTAGACTTCTTTCTCTCTTACACTGAGAGACCTTTGGGACTATAGCGGAACAACGTCTGTAAAAGCAGCTCACCAAAGTAGTGAGGATGCCGCGTTTGGTTTGCAGCTGAACAACTTTTGGACTGTCACGCGCCCAAAATTGTACCGCAGCAACCCAAAAGTATAGTCAGTCCTATAGCGTTCCACCAAAATGGTCAGTAGCAGCCAATCGAAAGTCTGAATAAATGTAAAATGCACTACATTGTACAGTAGGGTCGGGTGGCCCAAAAAATGTTTTTCGTGGAAAAAAGCAAGAAACCCCCACAATTTGTTCCAATGCCAATAAAATTAATACGTATTTTTTTATTTTAAAAAAAATTAATATTAACACGTGCCACCGAGCATTTCAAATTTCCCATGTAAAATGAAGGAAAAAAATTTCAATTTTCGAAAAATCAAATTCATTCGCGAGGGTTTCAAAAAAGTTAACAATAAATTTCTAGGATTTATAGAGGGCTCTCTGCCGAGTAATTTGACCTATATAACTTTAAATTTTGATCACCACAACCCTCTACAGCACTACCCAAAAATTACCCTTTTTATATTTATAATTTAACGTATTTTTGCACTTTGAGAAACAATTGTGAACTCCAAGATAAATTAAGTTTTCTCTAAAACATTTATTAATGTTTTAAATAGTTAATTGTTATTTAATTTCTAATTTTTCGTAAAATTACCCTAAAAAATGGTTTTTTATAATAACACAGTGCAACATTTTTGAGGTCATCGAATGTGCACTAAGTTTTGACTTCAGTTTCTGAAAGTACTTATAGAAACTAGCAAAAACCTATTTTAGTTTTGCTAGATTAGCTCGGATTTGAATTTTATCGACATTTGAATTTTTTTTTTAATTTTCACATTTTTCAGTTTTCTGATACGGGCGGATGGAAACACTGGTTATTAAAAGTTTATTAAAAAAATTCGCAATGGTCACAATTTAAAAAGCAATAATCCCTCTTAAATTACAGAGAAAGAAAAAAAAATTTGGTCGAAAATTGTTCCAGTTACGAATTTTTTTGACTTTGTTACATTTTTCGGTTTTCTGAAACGGGCGGGTGAGAAAGCTGGCTATTAAAAGATTATAAAAAAAAACTCACAGTGGTCACCATTTGAAGAGCAATAATTCCCCTTTAATTTCTGACATTGAAAAAAAAATTTGGTCAAAAATTGTTCAAGTTATAAATTTTTTTTTTGTAATTTTTCAAATTTTTCGGTTTTTCTAATACGAGCGGGTGAGAACGCTGTCTATTAAAAGTTTATTAAACAAAATACGCAATTGTCATAATTTAAAAAGCAATAATCCCTCTTTAAATTCTGATAAGGAAAAAAAATTTGGTCAAAATTTGTTCGATTTATGAATTTTTTTTTGTCTTTTTCACATTTTTCGGTTTTTTGATAAAGCGGGTGGAAACGCTGGCTATTAAAAGTTTATAAAAAAAATTTGCAATGGTCACCATTTGAAGAGCAGTAATTCTCTTTCCTAATTTCTGACATTGAAAAAAAAATTTGGTCAAAAATTGTTCGAGTTATAAATTTTTTTCGTACATTTTCCAATTTTTCTTATTTTTGATCCGGGCAGGTGAGAGCGCTGGTTATTAAATTTTTCTTTTTTAAAATCGCAATGGTCAAATTTTGCAGAGCAATAATTCCTCTTTAATTTCTGTCAAAGAAAAAAAAATTGATCAAAAATTGTTCCAATTATGGTTTCTTTTTTTGACTTTTTCACATTTTTCAGTTTTTTGATACGGGCAGGTGGGAACGCTGGCTATTAAAAATTTATTAAAAAAATTCACAACGGTCAAATTTTAAAATGCAATAATCCTTCTTTAATTTCTGATAAAAGAAAAAAAATTGGTAGAAAATTATTCGTGTTATTTATTAAATAAATACCAAAATATTTTTTCTTGGGCATAAATTAAATAGAGATTATTGCTCTTCAAATTGTGCCGATTACGAATTCTTTTTATAAATTTTTAATAGTCAGTATTCCTACTTCCGTTATCAGAAAACCGAAAATTCAAAAAAAGTAAAAAAAATTCATAACTTGAACAATTGTTGATCAAATTTTTTTTCTTGGGCAGCAAATTAAAGACGGATTAATGCTCTTCAAATTGTGATCATTCGAAATTTTTTTATAAATTTTTAATAGTCTGCGTTCCTACCCGCCTGATCAAAAAATTGGAAAAAGTGAAAATGTGAAAAAAAATTCATAACTGGAACAATTTTTGACCAAATTTTTTTTTTGTCAGAAATTAAAGAGAAAGTATTGCTCTCCAAAATGTGACCAGATTGCTCAATAACTAATTTTAAAATGATATATTATTAAAAAATTTAATAACCAGCGTTCTCACCCGCCCGAATCAAAAACAAGAAAAATTTGAAAAAGTACGAAAAAAATTAATAACTCGAACAATTTTCGACCAAATTTTTTTTAATTTCAGAAATTAAAGGGGCATTATTGATCTTTAAATGGTGACCACTACGAATTTTTTTTATAATCTTTTAATAGCCAGCTTTCTCACCCGCCCGTTTCAGAAAACAGAAAAATGTAAAAAAGTCAAAAAAAATTCGTAACTGGAACAATTTTCGACCAAATTTTTTTTCTTTTTCTATAATCAAAGAGGGATTATTGCTTTTCAAATTGTGACCATTGCGAATTTTTTTAATAAACTTTTAATAGCCAGTGTTCCCATCCGCCCGTATCAGAAAACTGAAAAATGTGAAAATTAAAAAAAAAATTCAAATGTCGATAAAATTCAAATCCGAGCTAATCTAGCAAAACTGAAATAGGTTTTTGCTAGTTTCGATAAGTACTTTCAGAAACTGAAGTCAAAACTTAGTGCACATTTTATGTGTTGCACTGTGTAATAATACGTTTAACTATATAATGTATTTAAAAAAATTTATCAATTAATTAATAATTATTTAAATAATTTTAATTTGTTTAAACAATAATTTTAAAAGATAAATTATTGACAAATTATTTTCTTTTTAGATTTTCTACCACAAATTGTCTTTTCATACATGCAGAATTTCTGTAATGTAAATGTTTACTCAATTTTATGACATTGCTCTGATAAATTTCCAGTATACGTAAAGTAATGTTCATTTGTTATTTTATTCTGCAATTAGTAGGAGTATTGAATTTTCAGCATGGAATATATATTCATTTAAATTTAATGACCCTAATAATCGGGAAGTGAAATACCAAAAATACATTTTTCCCCTAAGTGAAAAACTTTCCAAAGAGTTTTATACTATCGGGTATAAAATAGTGTACAATTTGTTTGTGAACCTAAGAAAATAATTAAAGAGCATGTCCAAGTTGTAAAATGTAAACAAACAAAAAGGTAAACGAACTATCCACGGAAATGACGATTAAAATAGTGTCATTTTTTTGGAAATTTAATAAGCTTTCCAATGCAATTTAAAAAAGCATCTACTATCCGCGAGAAAATGATAGGCCCCTGAAAAATGTTCGAATTTGACTTGATATATCTCTGTTAAACAAATTATTTGAAAAAAATGAGAAATATTTTTGGAAAGCGTGGAATCTCATATGTTTGTATACGAAAGGCCAATATTGTAAAAAAAATTTTGCACCGTACAGGTGCAAAATTACACAGCAGTGTACCCCATTTTTCGCTATTTTTAAAAACGGTCGCTTTGGTACAAGATTTTACATGGAATCGATTATTCGAAAAATTCGAAAAAAGGACTATTTATTAACTGAATTTGTCCAAACGAATTTGCTTTATAATTATTAAAAAATCTTAATTATTTTTGTATTTATGAACAATAATAGGAGACAATGTTATCTCTGGTTCTAATACTCTAATTGAAATAAATCAAATTGGATGTTGTAAATAATTAATCTTTTTACTATATAAGCTCATTAAGAAAAACGAAATTCTTCTATTAATTACATTTTTCAACATTTATTTGGACAGTTTTTTTTTCTTGAAAACAAGTGTAAAATGGTTGCGAAAACCCAATTTTTTTGACAAAATCTTAACCCTGTCATAAATAAAAATCTGGCATGCACTGTATAGCCTATGTGAAAAAAATTCTAAGCTTTATTTTGAGGCCACATTTTGAAAAAGTTCGTAGTATTATTTATGACAGGGTTAAGATTTTGTCGAAAAAAATTGGGTTTTTGCAACCGTTTTACACTTGTTCTCAAGAAAAAAAATGTCAAAATAAATGTTAAAAAATGTAGTTAATAGAAGAATTTCGTTTTTTTTAATGAGCTAAGATAATAAAAAGATTAATTATTTACAACATCCAATTTGATTTATTTCAATTAGACTATTAGAACCAGAGATAACATTGCCTCCTATTATTGTTAATAAATACAATAATAATTAAGATTCAAAATGGTTTTCATCCAGATAGTATATATATTTATAAAAACACAGGATTATATTAACTGTATCAATTTTTTAGATATTTTAATATTAAAAACAAACTCTGGCCAGATAATTACTAACTGGTACAGAAAATCTACTTATTCTGGTAGGTTCCTTAATTATCTATCCTGTCATCCACTTTAACAAAAAATTGCAATAATAAAGAACTAAGTGGATAGAGCCATCAAACTCTCACATCCACAATATCATGATGAAAATTTTTACTTTAATAAAAGAATTTCTGTTTTATAATCATTATCCTTCAGTTTTTTGTAAAAAACACATCAACAATAGACTGAAACAGATAAAATTAAATAAAAAAAGGAGAGACCCCCAAAAGGAAAATAATAATTTTATTAGTGAAAACACTTTTGTACTTCCCTATTATGGTAATATCTCAAAAACAATAGAATCAGAAATTAAAAAATATAATTTAAATACAATATTTAGAACATCTTTCAAATATAGAAATCTATTCAATACTGGAAAAGATAAAATAAATAATTTAGATAAAAAACAAGTGGTCTATAAACTTAGTTGTAATAAATGTGATGCAACTTATGTTGGCCAAACAGAAAGACTCTTAAACATTAGAGTTAAAGAACACAAAGCAAATTTTGATAGAAATGAATATTACCATAACGTTATATCTAAACACAAAAAAGAAAATAAAGATCATGATTTTGAGTGGAATGATGTTGAAGTTCTCTATACTGAATCTGACAAGAGAAAGAGAGAACTGATGGAAATGTTATATATCAAAAAAGAAAGGGACCGTGCAATCAATTTGAAGTCTGATATTTTCACTTTAAATAAATCCCTAGAAGGACTTGTGAATTATCTTTGAAGTTGTAATCAAACAATTACAAATTTATAGAATTAAGAAAAAATAACCTTTTTTAAAGGAAGACTGTGTACGATGGGATTAAATTAAATTTAAGATTTGAATTTGTCAAAAGAAATTTGAATTCACGCGCTATTTTTGTCTGTGAAACTCCTCACTTGCAAGGTAGACTTAATTTAAAAAGGATGACAAAGTAATGAGTGTGACTTAAGGTTGTATTTGAATATTGTCTGAAATTTTTGTGACACGTGTTTGAAACAAAAAAATTTTTGATAAAATGTAATTTTTAATAATTAAACATGTCTCATTTCTATGAGAACATGTTTTTTTTAGTTTTTTTGTAAAATTTATAAAGATTATAATTATGGTAAGAAATTGAGAGTATTTCAGTTAACATGTTTTTTATATTTAAAAATTTTGAGGTTAGAACCATCAAAAATTAAATATTAAATAATAATAATTTTTTTGTTTTAACAGTTACTAATGTATCACTGAAGAGGACGCTAACGTTGGTGTCGAAACGTCTGGTTCATTTATTTTTTAATAAAAAAATAAATCATTAATAATCCAGTATAATCCTGTGTTTTTATAAATAAATAATTAAGATTTATTAATAATTATAAAGCAAATTCGTTTAGACAGATTCAGTTAATAAATAGTTCTTTTTTGAATTTTTTGAATAATCGCTTCCATCTAAAATCTTGTACCAAAGTCAACCATTTTTGAAAATGTCGAAAAGTGGGGTACACTGTGATGTAATTTTGCACCTGTACGGTGCAAAACTTTTTTTTCAATATTAGCCTTTCGTATACAAACATATGAGATTTCACGCTTTTCAAAAATATTTTTCATTTTTTTCAAATAATTTGTTTAACAGAGATATTTCAAGTCAAACTCGAACATTTTTCAGGGGCCTATCATTTTCTCGCGGATAGTAGCTTCATTTTTAACGCAGTTATCACTCTTTCTGCGCGGATGTGTTTTTTTTTTTTAGCTCGAGATGATGGCGGTCGCACAATTTCCGCTGGTAGTGTAGATATACTCTCAAAAACTCAAAATGTCGCGTCCATGGACCCTCAGCTACAAAACCCTGAGGCGACCAATTTTTTTCAAAATGGCTGAAGCCAATATTGCGGCTACAACTGATAAAATAACTCACATATGAAACATAGTGCTCCAACTTTTTCAAGTCATTGAAATCGCCTGAAACTCGTTACTTGGAGGTTCTTGGGGTCGCTGTTTACGAATATGATGCTAGTTTTCAAAAATTTAAAATAGCGGATCCAATATGGCATGGCGGACGCAAATTTAAAAACTCTTCGAATTTGCTCAAAACTCGTCACTCGCGGGTTTTCGGTGTTTCAATTAACCTAAAACTTTTTTCTTGTGGGTTTTCAAGGTCGCTGATAACAAATCTTACGTCAGTTTTTTAAAATTTAAGATGGCGGATCCAATATGGGGATTAATTTCTAAAAACTTATCTAATTACCCTAAAACTTTTCACTTGGGGGGTTTTCAGGGTCGCTAATTGTAAATCTGACGCCATTTTAAAAAAATTCGAAATGACGGATCCAATGTAGCGGTCGAAAAATTTTAATGCCGTTTATTTCACTTGAAACTCGTCACTCCGGGGTTTTCGGCGTCGCTGTTTACGAATATAATGTCAGTTTCCAAATCAGCGACCACGAAAACCCCTAAGTAAAAAGTTTGAGGGTAATAAGATTATTTATAAATGTCATCCGCGATATTGGATCCGCCATCTTGAATTTTAAAAAACTGACATAAGATTTGTAATCGCAGTGATCTTGAAAACTCAGAAGTAAACAGATTTAGGTCTATCGGGATAATTTTTAAAAAATTCTGCCATATTGGAACTGTTATTGTAAATTTTGAAGAACTAATTCTTCAAAATTCTTGTATAACTAATTCTTGTATTTTTACAAAACTTGTCCGCCATATTGGATCCGCCATTTTGAATTTTTTAAAACTAGCATCATATTTGTAAACAGCGACCCCAAGAACCCCCGAGTAGCGAGTTTTAAGTGAATTCAATAAATTTTTACAAAACTTGTCCGCCATATTAGATCCGTCATTTTGAATTTTTGAAAACTAGCATTATATTCGTAAACAGCGACCCCAAGAACCTCCGAGTAACGAGTTTCAGGCGATTTTAGTGACTTGAAAAAGTTGGAGCACTATGTTTCATATGTGAGCCATTTTTTTAGTTTTAGTCGACATATTAGCGTCCGCTATTTTGAAAAAAAATTGGTCGCTTCAGAGTTTTATAGCTGAGAGTCCATGGACGCGATATTTTGAGGTTTTGAGAGTATCTACCTGCTTTTTTCCGGTAAAAATACGTCTGAAATGAAATTTTTTTTCTCGAAAAATTGTGTTTTTTCGGAAAAAATTGTTTATAACTTATTAACAATTTGGTATAAACAAATTTTAATAGCAGAATCTGAAAGAGGAGTAAATTTCACATTAAAGATGATATGTGTTAATTTTTTATAATGCATTTTAATAAAAAACGAGGTCCTCAAAGTCAATTGAAATTTTTCGTCTGTCTGGTCCTTAATGGGTTAAAGAGTGATCGAAAACGAACGTTTTAAGCCTTATTTTATTAAAATCCATCAATATTAATTTTGGATAGAGCTTTGTTCCGTTTGACAAAGAACTTTTTGAAATTAGAGAAATATCTGTTGCTGGAAATTAGCGAAATTTTGCTAATTTAGATTTAGAGAGTAAGTCATTTATTCTATATATTGACATTTATATCATATTTTTTAAGATTTCAAATTAAGACTTTTTCAAATTCACTTTTTTGAAAAGCCCTCCTCAGATTATTTTATTTTTTGGATTTTCTTAATGAGAGAACACTACTGATTCAAAATAAAAAAAATTTCCATCTGCAGAAACTTTTGATTTAAATCTAGTTCAGACGCACCATGCACAAGTAACATAACTATTAATTTACAAACCTCTCCTTGATTAAATTTTTCTCTACTAACAATTGATAAAATTTCATTTCTTTACTAATTCCATCATCATAAGTTTGTGACAAGTGTTTTTTTAGGCTTGCAGCTTTGCTTCTCTCCTGTCTAAGCTTCAGTTCCAGCTCTTCAACTATTTGCAAGAAAATATTTCAAATTAATACTTAATATATCTAATTTGTAATACATTTTTATGTTCATTTAAGAAAGAAATTTATTTTCTTGTGCCGAGTAATTGAGGGTCCCTATCAAAGAACCGGTTATAAGTTTTTGAGACTCAAAATTCTCGACCTCTAAATAAAAAAAGGATTTAAAATTTTAATATCTTGAAAACATTTTGTATTGGTATAAAGATTACCCAAATGTTTCTCAAAAAATTGGAATTAAAAACAGTTTAATTTTTTATTTACAGATAAATGATTTCGAGCAATGATTTCGAGCTTAAAAAATTATAACCGGTTCTTTATTTGGGGCCCTCAATTATTAGCTTTAATTAGTGTTTTTCAATTATTATTATTTAGTAGAAATAAATATAGGTATGTTATTATTTTAACCAAAACTATTTTACTTTTTCGAAGTACCAAAAAGTATATGAATCAAGAATATTTTTAAGCAAAATAATAAAATAAGGTCTGGAGAACTGTTATTTCTCAAATTAAATCGTTTTATTGAAATCGTTTTATTTTAAATCGTTTTATTTTATTTTTTTTTGCTTTAATTGTTTTCCCTTATGTATTAATTTGACAATGTTTTGATCCATGAAATTGTTTTTCTTTAAATAGATAGGGGAGGGTAGGCTACATTGAACCGAGTTTTTTTATAAAGTCTAAGAACTAATTAAATTTTACAAACTTTGATCAGGTTTTTGTATCAAGATAAAACTGAAGTACTCCTTTAGTTAATACCAAGAAGGCTAGAGACAGGAGGTGAAACTTCGGTAATGGGGATGAGTCAAAAGCCTTTCATTAACCAGGCGTTTTTCGTTTCGAAAAGTCGCCGGCGCGGTGCTTCTGAACATCACTCATACATTCAAATTCTTGTATACCATATGTTTTACATATGTGTATGATGTGTATGATATGATTTTAATTAGAGGTTAACTTTAAAGTGCAATCGAGACACAATTGACAATGTGTGTCATAACGGATATATAGAAATAATGTGAGTGATTATTAAATTAAGTGTTATTCAAATAGTTAAAAATTCCGAAAACGTGCTGTGTGAAAAGTTGTAACAAGAAGAAAGATAAACCTACACAACACTATAACTATTACTTTTTGTTAACTTTTAATACACTTCATGCTACAATTTACATATTTTTTTGTTTTTAAAATGTTTTTTTAATAACTAAAAGATGTTTAAAAATATAAACACTTTTATTTCATATTGTATTTGTATAGAATATATTTTCCCGTGTTTAAGTGTGTTAGATTGCGCAGAAGTCCGTCTGGTCTACTGCGGCGAAAACTTTTTTTGAAAGTAAAAGCCTGACCATACATCAGCTGAGCGACTCAGCATTGCCATACCCCCACTACCGAAGTTTTACTTTCTGTCTCTAGTCTTCTTGGTTAATACACACGTTACAAACACAAATTATTATGATTAAATAATTAAATTAAATTTTTTTCTAACCAGTTACACTTTTCTTATTTTGAAGGATCTGTGTCTACATTGAACCACCTCTAATAAAACACTACAACGTACTTCGAAAATAATATTTACACTTATACATTATAAAAAATCTTATTTTCCACTCAAAAAATAGAAAATTCATGTTAAATAGTTATTATTTGTTAATACAGGAGATTAATATATTTCGATGTCAGGTTAGGTAGCAAAAGTGACAGTTTAAGTTTATCACGTTGACAATTATGATGAAAGCATGTCTTTCAGTATTTTTCTTACTAGTTAGCAGAGAAGACAACTTCACCATTCTTAAAATTGAAAATACCCTGTAAATTTGGGTGGTTCAATGATTCCGCACTCACTGTATACATATGACATTCACAAAAAAATTGTTCATTTTAAATTTATGTAAGATTTAAAATTCTTTATCACATCGGAATATTGAAGTTGACACCCTAAGCGAAATAAATCACAATTTTACTAATTTTTAAAACTTCCTATTTCAAAAAAAAACTTAATTATATTTCCACAAAATTTTTTGTTTCGTACGTGAAAAACAGTTTTTTTCAGTTTTTCTTTATAAATAATAAACCTACGTACCGGGAATTGTTTGACATAGTCTGTTTCGGTAAAACTAACTTATATATTAAATTAGAAAAAATTTCACTCAGTCATTTCTCAGAAAATTGAAGTGGTTCACTGTTGACGCTGGTTCAATGTAGCCTACTCTCCCCTATAGAAGTTAAGTAGGATTTTTAAAAAATTGTCAGTTAAGTCCAAGTGGATACTATAAGTGCCGCTGCCAATGGGTGTAAGGGATAATACCAGTCAGGTAGCAGTGAGCGCGCGCGCCTCTGGGCTGTTCACTGATAGCTGACTGGTTATAGTATCCAGGCCTTCAATTCAAGTAAAGTAGTTAACTAATTTCATGATTCAATGCCATAATTGACTTGACCTTACACAATCTCAATATAAACTTCAATCAAGTAAAATTTTATTGATTCAATTAGATTTTTTTCAATAAAAACTGTATTGTTAAAATAATTTTGTTTTAATAAAACACTTATTACACCGGCACACAAAAAAAAATTTCGATTGCCAGGACTGCCATGAGATAGGTTCCCTTCCTTAAGATGTATCTAAAGAGAAAAACGTAGTCCGACCTCAAAGTTAGTTCGCGTTCTCTTTTTACAGGCATGGTGGGGTTGTGAAGTTTGAGAATTTGATTTGTATGGAAATTTACTTAATTTCTACGTCTAATACTGATTTTTCACTTCTTCTGAATGCTGATTTGGATTCAGTAACTATAATAACATAAAAGTTGGATATATAAAAGAAATTAAAAATAGCGGATTCAAAATAGAGGATCTAAAATGGTGGCTAAATCAGAATCTGACTTTAGATTTTAAAAATTTTAAATGGCGTATCCAATACGAGTTACGATGAAATTGGTTTCAAATTTTCTTGGTTCTTGTAACACTACCGGTCAAAATTGAGAGACCACTTTCCAAAGTAGCACTAAAAACATTAAATAGTAAAAAGATAAAGATAGGTGTATATTTCGTTTTTACTGAATTTTCATTGTCCAACTTTGATGGGCTGAAAATTTTAGAAAAGTGGTTAGAAAGATGTTAGATTTGTACTAAATGAAAGCTTGAACTTTCAGCATTAAAATAAGATGAAGAACACTTTAATCAATTCACTGGTTTCTATGTTATGAGTAAATTATTTTAATTCGGCTGGAAAAATTTTCAATGAACTGATTCAATTGTGTTCTTATCTGGCGTTCATCTCGCTGAGCCAAAATAAACTTTTAAAGAATTTCATGTTTTTAACTCATTAACACCCAAGCAAAACAGAGACAACGTATAAACCAATGAGACACAATTCCTAGGGTTTTCGAGGTCGCTGATTACGAATTTGATATCAAATTGACAATTTGACAGTTGGCAGCTGTCAAACCAACTGTCAAATTGTATAAAAGTTATTTATTTTTTACAAAAATGAGTCTTAAAGGGTTTTCGGGATCGCTGATTACGAATATGAACTCAAATTGACAATTTGCCAGTTGACAGCTGTCAAAGAAACTTTTACACTTGTAAAAGTAATTGGGAGCTTAATGATGCATCTACATGTTATAGGTAACGCAACGCGAAACGTACAAAAATACCATGTATTTTTAGCGCGTTTTGCGTTGCGTCTCGCGCTATCTTTACTATGGAGATACAACATAATTTGGATACCAATATATCGCTAGCGACTTGCATCAACGCAAGACACACGCGTTTCGTATTTCAGAAAGGCACTCAGCCGCGCGCTGAGTGACCCTAAGAAACCTTTTACAGTAAATTTTTAAAAAACAAATAACTTTTATAAAAGTTGACAGATGGTTTGACAGCTGTCAACTGTCAAATTATCAATTGGATACGAAATTCAAAATCAGCGACTGTAAAAATCTTTTTGTGGATACTTTTGCATAAACAAAATCACTTCTAATAAAAGTTGACAGTTTATTCGACATCTGTCAACTGTAAAATTGTCAATTTGAGTTCATATTCGTAATCAGCGTACCAAAAAACTCTTTTAATCATTTTTTATAAGAAATAAATGAGTTTTATAAAAGATGACAGCTGTCAAATGTCAAATTATCAATTGGACACGAAATTCAAAATCAGCGACTGTAAAAATCTTTTTATGGATACTTTTGCATAAACAAAATCACTTCTAATAAAAGTTGACAGTTTATTCGACATCTGTCAACTGTAAAATTGTCAATTTGAGTTCATATTGGTAATCAGCGTACCCAAAAACTCTTTTAATCATTTTTTATAAGAAAAGAAAATTAGTTTTATAAAAGATGACAGCTGTCAAATGTCAAATTGACAATTGGACACCAAATTCAAAATCATAAACTGTAAAAATCCTTTTATGGACACTTTGACTTAAACAAAATCACTTTTTATAAAAGTTGACATTTTCTTTGACAACTGACAACTATCAAATTGTCAATTTGAGTTCATATTCGTAATCAGCGACCCCGAAAACCCTTCTAGAGTCATTTTTATGAAAAATAAATCAGTCTTACAAAAGTTGACAGTTGGTTTAACAGCTGTCAACTGTCAAATTATAAATTTGACTTGCAGGTAGTCTCTCAATTTTTACAATTTTTACTTAGGTGTTTCTTCGAGTCGCTAATTTTAAATCTGAATTCTGAAAATACAAAATCAGATTCTGATTTAGCCACCCAGAAAACACCCACCAAGTAACAAGTTTCAAGAAAATCCGAACAATTTTTTTAAATTCCACCATTTTAGATCCGACATTTTTAATTTTTTTTATACATCCCACTTTTATATTACCTATTATAGTCACTGAATCCAAATCAGCATTCAGAAGAAGTGAAAAATCAGTATTAGATGTAGAAATTAAGAGGGAAGTAAGGTATTTTTTCGAATTTTTTTTCAGTTTTTTAATATTTTTTTATATTAATGTATATCTTAAGAATATTGTGTGAAAAATTCAAATCGATTTGAGCAAAACTAACAAATATATGGGATTGTAAGTCTCCGCCTCGCCAGTCATAATCTGCGTGCAGTGAATTTTCAGTTTAGTTTCTGTCGTGATTTTGGCATTTATAATTGCTATAAAATGACAAAAATTACGCGAAAACCCATTCACTTTATGAAGCTGGAATCGATCATTCAGTGTAAGTACAAGAAAAACAATTTTTTTTGTAGTGAAAAAATCATTGAAATTTTTAACCCTCGGAGAACACATGGGGTCATTTTGACCTCACGATTTTTTGCGAAAAGCTTTTTATCTATTGTTTAATATTTTTTATAAGGATTTTAAAGTACACAGACTTATTTTATAGAGTTTAAATTATATTTTCAAAAAATCCTTAGGTTAAGCAGATGAACAGTTCAAAATTGGTTGAGCATTGAAAAATGACCTAAAAAAGAGGTGTGTTCTCCGAAGGTTAAACGCGTTTTCTCAAATTTGGGTTTCCTAGAGTCGGTGTCCACTGTAGTTCCGAATCTACTGCACCGATCTTTTAAAAATTTTGCACACTTTTTCTTCACATAAATAACGAGACAGCAACATCGAGTTTTTATTTTTTTCTAAATTTTATCTTATATTAAAATAGCGATTTTGACGAGTTTTTTAATGACAAATCGATGTTTTGACTTTTGAGTGATTTAAAAAATCGAAAAATCAAAGAAAAAAATAAAAAATCGACGTCATTGTCTGCTAAAACTTATTAGTTAATGAAATTATTTTCATTTTTTGAATTTAGTTGATCCAGTCATGAGGTATGATGGACACCGCGATGGAACTTTATTTCGAGACGTCAGCGAAGATTCGCTGTCAGCGGCTCATTTCTTAATAAAAATTAATGAAAATTTCACACAATATTTTTTAAATATCACTTTATGTATAATGTAATAATTATTAAAATGAATAAATATTAACCCATTAACGCCCAACTCGTGAAAATTCTTTGGTAATTTTCAAGCTACGTAATTATAATTAAAACGGTTGACAATTTATACCAGAGGTACATTTTCTAAAGGTTTTGGATGTGCTCTTTCCTATTCAGGTGTCAAAAATAAATTTTGTCCAAACCAAAATTAAAAATGGCGGTTTTAATGTCAAAAAACACCAAAAAAATTCATTTTTTCAAGTTTGACATTTTTTTCACTTCGAAAAAGTGTAAGAATAAAATTCTATTTTCAACCATCGGTGCATAAAAATTATACACTTTCGAGAAAAGTAAAGTAGAATTTAAAAATTCAAGATGTCCGACCAATATGGCGTCAAATCTAAAGCAAAATTTTAAAATTTTGGGCAATATTCTTCATATTGCCCAAAAGTCAATGGATTCCCCTGAATTTTGATACTCAGAGGTTTTCAGTATTGCTGATTAGCGACCATTCAAGTATTACGTAAGCATTTAAGAGGGAGGGGGGTCTAGCTATTGCTTACTTCCATTAGAAAAAATGGCGCTAATGCATATAAAAAATCTTACGATGGGGGAGGGGGGGTCTAAAAACCTCAAAAATATGCTCACGTAATACTTAAATGGCCCCTTACGAATATGAACTTTATTTTTAAAAATTCAAAATAGCGGATCCAATATGGCAAACTTATTTTTTAAAATTGACCACATTTACTTGAAACTTGTTTCTCGGGGGATTTTGGGTCGCTGATTACGAATATCAACTTCATTTTCAAAAATTCAAAATAGCGGATTCAAAATGGCGGACGAATTTTTTAAAATTGATCACATTCACTTGAAACTTGTTACTCGGGGGTTTTTGGGGTCGCTGATTACGAATCCGATGATAGTTTTAAAAAACTTTTAATTTCAAATCTCTTGGCAGACAGCACAATTGAAAAACTTATCTAAGTGGTTCCCGGTGTTGTTTATGCACATAATTAGAAACATATCATGTGTATATATAGTAGGCGATACGTATATGCACATTCTGCAATTGCCATTGGTGGACCACGGCAAAGGTAAGTGAATTTCTAAAAAACAGGTCCCTAGTTTTAGCATACTACTCAATGTATACATATTGAAGTGCATGTGTAAGATCGCATTGCATATACTTTGTATACAGTATACTTAGTAGAGAGTTTACTTTGTCAAAATGTGTATAAACGTTTCGCCTACTAGATATACACTTGATATCTTTCTAATTATGTGCATAAACAACACAGGGAACCAATTACATGAATTTTTTAATTTTACTGTCTGCCAAGAATTTCAAAATTAAAATTTTTAAGTAAATTTGATCAATTTTAAAAAATTCGTCCGCTATTTTAAATTTTTAAAAATGAAGTTTATATTCGTAATCAGCGACCCTAAAAACTCCCAAGTTACAAAATTTAAGCCAATAGAATGGAATTTTCTTGTCCGCCATTTTAAATCCGCCATTTTAAATTTTTGAAAATGAAGTTGATATTTGTAATCAACGACCCAAAAACCCCCGAGTAACAAGTTTCAAGTGAATGTGATCAATTTAAAAAAATAAAGCCACCATATTGAATCCGCCATTTTGAATTTTTAAAAATAAAGTTCATATTCGTAATCAGCGATACGGAAAACCCCCGAATAACAAAATTCAGGCGAATCCATTGACTTTTGGGCAATATAAAGAATATTGCCCAAAATTTTCAAATTTTTTTTTAGATTTGATGCCATATTGGTCGGCCATCTTGAAATTTTAAATTCTACTTTAGTTTTCTCGAAAGTGTATAATATAATTATAAAATAATATAATTTTAGTCTTACACTTTTTCAAGGTGAAAAAAATGTTAAACTTGAAAAAATTAATTTTTTTGTGTTTTTGGCATTAAAACCGACATATTTAATTTTGGTTTAGACGAAATTTATTTTTGACACCAGAATCGGAAAGAGCACATCGGAAACCTTTAGAAAATGTACCTCTGGTATAAATTGTCAACCGTTTTATTTATAATTAAGTAGATTGAATATGACCAAAGAATTTTCACGAGTTGGGAGTTAATGGGTTAACTGTGTTGTCAAAAAAATTCTCGAAATTATGCTTTTTTAGCACCAACTAAACCTTACTCCCCCTTAAGTAAATTTTCATACACTGAGAAAAAATTGGACGAACAGTTGCGCTGCTAGTGGTAGAGCGGCGCTACTTTCACTCTAGTAAAAATCTGAACCATATTTGGGCGACAAATTCGCCCAAAATAAAGTAGTAATTCTTTTCCAAAATTTGGGAGAGAGTTTGTTTTAAGAAAAGGAAATTATAGACTTCTTGAGTATATGTGATTTAACATTACTATATATATTGTGAAATATGTATTTTAACATTAAAACTGAAATCTAACAGTACAATAAAAGTTTTTTTTATTAAATTATGAATAGATATATTTCAAAATTGAAATATTAATTTTAATATTCAAATATTGATATCAATAATATAACAATAGGTAATCTTGTCTTAATAATAATATCAATATAATCTTAATATGGTAATTTTATAATGAAAAGGTTTTTATAAATTAATTAAAATAGTTAATTTTATTTACAATATTTTTATAATAAAATAATATTTATTATTAATAATAACAGATTGTTTTCTAAACAAATTAATATTTTTTACTAATTTCTTATAAAATGATGAAAATACTATATTTTATTCAAAATTAACAATAAAATAAAGAATAATATTTTTGCTAAGATTTAAAAATAAATATATATATATATATATATATATATATATATATATATATATATATATATATATATATATATATATATATATATATATATATATATATATATATATATATATATATATATATATATATAAAGGTACTACATTAAAAGTTTTATTATAGAAGCCAAAATTAGAATATTCAAATTTATTCTTTGAAAATAAAAATGCATTCATATAACGTTTAAACAGTCTTTATATTGTAATTACAATATATATGTATATACATAGTGCATTATAAAATATAAGGCGCGCAAACAAAGTGTGTCTGTCGATTATTTATTGATAATTTTACTGACAAACAAGGAAGAATTATGGGTAGATCTGAATACTTTATGATATAGAGACTAGAAACTGAAACACGACATGTATACCAATAATAGGGTGAGCATGCGACCGACACCTTTGGGCCAGAATTTGCACCACTAAAGTCGAACAACTTTCCCAAATTGGGAGACAAATTCGCCCAAAACGAAAGTGAGAGGTTCGCCTGCCTTTAACGCAACGGTTGCACATATAAAAAGCCAACTTCACGCCCAACGTTTTTTCAGTGTAGAAATCAAATTCTCAAACTTCACAACCCCACCATGCCTGTAAAAAGAGAACGCTAACTAACTTTGAGGTCGGAATACGTTTTTCTCTTTAGATACATCTTAGTGGTCGTTCATAAACTACGTTACACTCCTAGGGGTGGGGGGTATCAGGGGCGTATCCAGGGGGGGTTTAAGGGTTCAAACTTCCCCCCGAAACTTTTTTTGGCTACGCCCCTGAGGGGTATCAAGCTGTGTGTGACGAAGTATGGAAGAAAAAATTGTTTGTATGTAAAAAATGTGACAAAGGGGGGAAGGTGTCAAAATTAGTCCGAAAAAGCGTGACGTAGTTTGTGAATGACCCCTTAACCCTTTCAGTCACGCAATTAGGATAATAGACAAAACATTATAAACGCTATTGTAAATAGGGTTTCTGGGGTCGCTGAACACGAATCCGAGGCCAGATTTGCAAAATTTTTAAAAATTCAAAATAGCGGATCCAATATGGCGGACGAATTTTTAAAAATTAAACGAATTTACTTAAAAATGGTTACTTAGGGTTATCGGGGACGTTGATAACGAATCTAGTATTAGTTTTTAAAAATTCAAAATAGTGGATCTAATATGGCCATATTGGATCTGCCATTTTGAATTATGAAAATCCGACTTCAGATTCGTAATCAGCGACCCCGATAACCCCCCAAGCAACAAGTTTCTAGTGAATCCGTTAAATTTTTTAAAATTCGTCCGACATATTGGATCCGCCATTTTGAATTTTTGAAAACTTAAAGTGGATTTGTAATCATCGACTTTAAAAACCCCTAAGTTATTTTTTATATATATCTAATATTAATAATTAAATTTCTCTTATAGAATAACCTTTAATATTATGCTGTTTAAATTGTAAAACATGTTTTTCTAATTCCATCACTTTCTTTATAAGTTCTTGCTTTTCACTTAAATGTTCTTGAAGACATTTATTCTGTTTGTTACTCAAAATTTTGGACAACTCTTCTACTGGTAATAGAGAAGCAATTCTTTGGCACAATATTTTTAATTCTTCAGTATTAAGAGACTGCAGAATAAATATTAATCGATTATAATTTTTATATTCAACAGTAAATAGAAGTTATCTGCCTTAGTAATCAAGTGATTAGTAAGACCGTACTAAAAATGCATTGACAGCACCATGTAGAAGTGCACATTTTGTTTTGAATGAAACTTAGTTGTTTTCTCATGCTTTCAGTTATATGCAAGGTTTAGTAACCAAATTCGATATGTTAGTTCATTATTTCCATAAAGAAAATGTGAATTTATATTTATTTGCTGTCAATGCATTCTTAGTAAGGTCTGCGCAAGCGCAGAGAGCAACAGAGTCTCAGGTCGCCAAAAATTAAAGTGTTTGGCTATATCAACCGCACGAACGATGAAGAAGTTTTACCCTTTCCCTTGTAATTTCAAGGAGGAAAGGGAAAAATTTCCCCTTCCACATGTTGACATGAGACTTCTTCATCGTCAGTGCGGTTGATATACTCAAACAGTTTATTTTTCGCGACGCGTCAAAAATGCTATTTTACAGGTCATTTTAATTAGTTATTTTACTAATTGCTTTTTATTGCTTTTAGTCAAAAATGATTTCATCGGAAACTTTGACACTCTAATTTTCCATTTTTGTAAAGAAAGTGTAAAAATGTTAATTTTTGTGGGAGAATCGGCTGTTGCAAAATTGCGATTTTAGTGCTTCGTTTGTTCACCTTTTGGTTTGTTTACATTTCACAACTTGGACATAGCCTCTGGAGAAGAGCATACCTGCAGTCGGAAGAAAGTATGTGAGTCGTGAGTAACTTTGATTCAGTATCGTCTCAGTGATGTCTCGTAGTTGGCATTTCTGCTTGCCAACTGGTTTAGGCACAAGGAAAAGGAGAAAAAAAATCTCTATACTTGACAAGTTTGATGTTAATTCTAAACCACATGAAGCGCCCGCTTGACCGTTCTACAAAAAAGAGCAAGAAGATTATGATCCCATGAGAATGGAAAAATCAGAGAGTGTAAGTGTAGATGCCATAACACTGGTAACAACAGCCTAAAAACCAGCAATGCAGAGCCAAGATGCCAGTCCAACTTCTTCACAAATCTTGCCAATACCTATGCGATAAATCGTATCAGGATGAGCCAAATCAATTGGCTCTAATAGGACAAATATATGGCAAAGTGGTACACCAGCTACGCCAAAGCAATTTATGGGAGTTTGTTTTTAGTGCCAGATGGTAGGACATAGTGCTCGAGATTGCTCGAAGAGGATCTGTTTCAACTGCCAGCAACAGGAATATTGTGTTAACCCTCCTGCGTACCGTGACGAGTATACTCGTCCAAACTAAGTTGTTACCAAATGCGCGAGGACGAGTATACTCGTCCAAATATTTTTTTTCATAATTTTTAAACAAATTATTTTTAACACATGAGACAAAGTGCAACTTACAGTGCAAGGTTCATAGTTAATGATACATACAAAATAAAGTTTCCAATTAAAGTATTTGTTAATAAACAAAGTATTAAATATTTGTTATAAACAGTAGAGGATAGGTCACAAAATAAAAGTTGCAAATACATACAGATTAAAAAATCCAAAATGGCGGATCAAATATAGCGGAAGAGTTTTTCAAAAATTCATCCAAATTTCTTGAAAATTTATAATCGGGGGTTTTTAAGGTCGCTGATTACGAATCTAAGGACAGATTTGAACAATCCAAAATTGCAAATCCAATATGGCGGATGAGTTTTTTAAAAATTTATCCAAATTTTTTGAAAATTTATAATCGGGGGTTTTTGAGGTCGCTGATTACGAATCTAAGATCAGATTTAAAAATTTAAAATGGCAGATCCAATATGGCGGATAAGTTTTTCAAAAATTCATCCAAATTTCTTGAAAATTTATAATCGGTGGTTTTTGAGGTCGCTAATTACGAATCTAAGGTCAGATTTTGAAAATTCAAAGTGGCGGATCCAATATGGCGGATGAGTTTTTCAAAAATTCATCCAAATTTCTTGAAAATTTATAATCGGTGGTTTTTGAGGTCGCTAATTACGAATCTAAGGTCAGATTTTGAAAATTCAAAATGGCGGATCCAATATGGCGGATGAATTTTAAAAAAATTGTTTGATTTTAATGAAACTTGGTATCTAGGGGTTTTTGGGGTCGCTGATTTAATCTGAAGCCAGATTTAAAAAATTAAAAATGGTGGATCCAATATGGCTGATGAATTTTAAAAAAATTTTTTGATTTTAATGAAACTTGGTATCTAAAGGTTTTCGTGGTCGCTGATTACAAATCTGAGGTCAGATTTTCAAAACTCAAAATGGCGGATCCAAAAAAACGGGCGAATTTTTAAAAAATTGTTCGATTTTAATTAAAAATATAACATCTAAGAACATGCAATTTTTTTGTAATTTTGCTATTAATTTACCTGATCAATATAAGGATATTTTATAAATTTAACAATATTCTTTAATTGTTTAAACAAATAATGTTGTTATTTACTAACTTTTTACAAAAAACATCTAGAAACATGCAATTTTTTCTAATTTTGCAATTAACTAAGCTGAATATAATATACCTCGAATTTTGCAATTAACAAACAAGAATCTTACAATAATTAAATCAATTAATTAATAATTAATAATAAAATTAATAAATAAATAATAATAATAAAAATAAATTAATAATTAATTAATTAATTAAAATTTAAAATTTGGAAAAAGCATGTTTCTAATAACTATAAGTCTTTTTTGCAAGGAGTTAATCAACATTTATAATTATTTGTTTAAATATGTGTTAAATTGTTATATTCATAAAACATAATTAATTAATTAATTACTACTTAGCTTAGGAAGTCTAAAAAATGCACATTGTTACATATAACAGAGACGTAGTTTATGAAGGACTCGTAGAATACCAATATATGTATAAAAAATCTAAAAAAAAATCTAAATCTGGCGGCCATATTGGCTTTGATCTTCTGTATTTCTAAAATCTGATCTCAGCTTCGTAATTAGTGACCTCAAAAAACCCTAGACACCAAGTTTCATTGAAATTTTTTAATAAAATCAAACAATTTTTTAAAAATTCGTCCGCTATATTTGATCCGACATTTTTAATTTTTCAAATTTGACCTTAGATTCGTAATCAGCGACCTCAAAAACACTTAATTATAAATTTTCAAGAAATTTGGATGAATTTTTGAAAAACTCATCCGCCATTTTGATTTTTTTTTAATTTGACCACAGATTCGTAATCAGCGACCTTAAAAACCTCTAGATACCAAGTTTCATTACAATCAAACAAATTTTTAAAAATTCATCCGCCATTTTGAATTTTTTAAATCTGACCTGAAATTCGTAATCAGCGACCCCAAAAACCCCTAGGTACCAAATTGTAGAAAAATCCAACAGTGTGAAAAATTTGTGCATTTGGAAACAATTTTATGGGTGAAAATAGGTACGCAGGAGGGTTAAACAATGCCGCCTGAGTCAAGTTCAAACGGAGTCATGTCTAGTATGCAAAACACTAGAAGTAAACTTCCTGATTTGCCCGAATTGCGCAGCAATATGGAAAGCTTTGGAAAGCTGTACCTTGAAGGCATAAAGACGAATTGTACATTTGGGTCAAAACAGTGTGAGAAGTACAGTCGAGAGAGAGATATATAGGCAATTCCACGGGAAATTTTTCTACGACATTTTAGAATCGGTTAAACATATTTTTTATCGTTCTTGATAGAAAAATATTAAATACGAATTTTTTTATTTTTCCATATTTGCCAAAATTTTCGAGTTATGAATTTTCGAAATTTTGGATTTTTAAAAGTAGACCTACTTTCAATAGCTTATAACTTTGAAAGTATTGAGTTTGGAAAAAAGTTGTCAAAAAAAGAAAGTTTTGGTTTTTCTTCAACTTTTAAAAGATTTTGAAAAAAAAAAATTTTTTCAATTTTTATTAAAAAAAAATTATTTTTTTATAAACAAATTAATTTTTTTTAAATTTGGGCGCGATTTTTTTTTATTTTTTTTTTATTTATTTGTACCTACTAATATACAGAAAAATTTCCAAAAAGATTCGAGATGGGCCGACTCATAGTTTTCGTTCTATAAATTTTTTAATTAATTTGTTTATAAAAAAAAAATTTTTTTTTTAAAAATTAATAAAAATTTTTTTTTTTAAATTACATAAAAGTTAAAGAAAAACCAAGATTTTCTTTCTCTGACAAGTTTTTTCTAAACTCAAAACTTTCAAAGTTACAAGCTATTAGACTTATAATTCACAGTTTTCATTCTATAAAAAATTTATGGAACGAAAACTACGAGTCGGCCCATCTCGAATCTTTTTGGAAATTTTTCTTTATATTAGTAGGTATAAATAAATAAAAAAAAATTAAAAAAAATCGCGCCCAAATTTAAAAAAAATTAATTTGTTTATAAAAAAATAATTTTTTTTAAATAAAAATTGAAAAAAAAATTTTTTTTTTCAATCTTTTAAAAGTTGAAGAAAAACCAAAACTTTCTTTTTTTGACAACTTTTTTCCAAACTCAATACTTTCAAAGTTATAAGCTATTGAAAATAGGTCTACTTTTAAAAATCCAAAATTTCGAAAATTCATAACTCGAAAATTTTGGCAAATATAGAAAAATAAAAAAATACGTATTTAATATTTTTCTATCAAGAACGATAAAAAAATATGTTTAACCGATTCTAAAATGTCGTAGAAAAATTTCCCGTGGAATTGCCCATATATTTTATTTGTGTTAAAGTTGTGCAAAAACCGATCACGTTATAGTACGGTCACATCTCGGCTACCTGCGCAGGCAACAATTGGAGTAAACGAGAAAGAAAATATTGTTGTCCCCCTTACTCTTATTGCTGCCTGCGCAAGAAGCCGAACTGTGACCGCTCCATAAGGAAAGCTTATTCTGGTGAAGAGTAATTGAGGACAATGATGACGATTGTGGGACTAGATATATGGATGTGATACAGATACCTATAGTTCAGGGGAAGGAAGAAGCTGTATCAGTCACAGCTGACCCAAACCTAACAGACATTTTTTGAGGTGTTGAGAGCATTGTGGATAGAAAAAAGAGAGATGTGGAAAGTAAACGAGCCAGACAGTGATTACATCATAATTCTTTCAATGGTTTAATTATAGCCTTATTAATAACTGCGCACCTCTATTCCAAATCAGTGTATACTAAGATTCATAAACTGAATACAGTTTTGATACCAAGATGTAATTTCACGTCACTAATTATTTAAGGGAAGGTTCTCATTGCGGAAGCCAAAATAAACACAAATTTTCACAATTTTTTGCGAGGAACGGCTATGACTTAGCGATGTAATTTTTTTTTAAAATAAAGATACATTCTTGAACTTTTAAAACATATATTTCATTTTCAAAAAAATGCAAAATGGCGGCCAATATGGAGCATCTAGAAAATAATGTTTTTTTAAATAAGGAAAACGGTGGGCATTCTACACTGCTCAATTTTTAGTCTAAAACAAAAACTCAAAATTTTTTATAAAGGTGACATCCTAAAGAATAGGTTATACCTATAAAATAGTTAAAAAATTAATAAAATGACAAAATGGCGGACACATTTTTAAAAAACTGCGTTTTTGCATTATTTTTCCATATTTGACCTCTTGTAAAAATCTCTATTGTTAACAATTTTATCATATTGTAGGTATAACCCCAGTAGAATTTAGTTACCTTTAATTAGCCGAAAACCCGAAGTTGATTGATTAAATAGTTTAGACGCTATGATGCCCACCAGTTTGCAAAATCTTGTTTCGAGAAAATCGCATATAAAATCTGATAAACATTTTTGTGCAATAATTGTGTTCTTTGCAATTCTTTGTTTAATTTGCGTATATGATAAATATCTATAGGTATTTAGAATCGCTCTTTACGATTCTGAGGTCAGATTTGCAAAATTTTTAAAAATCGATTCCATTTGCCTGACATTTGTTACTCAGTGCTCGGGACGGCAGTGAGTTCAAGACCCCATAAAAACGAAAATATTCTTTGGATCAAAAAATCGCTATACACACATATTATATATATATATATATATATAAATATAGCTTTCAAAAAATACAATATAAAATAAATCAATTGTTTTATTCTTGCAATGGAAACCTCCCCTTAAATTATCCCCTAAATAAAGTTCCAAAACCCCATGAAGCGAGCAAATTTTTGTCAACAATAACTCTGATCATTAGAATTATATATAAGTAAAGAATTATAACTCTTATTTTCCATTTACACTGAGAGAATTGTGGGACATAGTCTGTGCTTAACGAAGCCCCCGCTGTTGTTCTATCGTATTTGCTTAACTACTAAAATTTACGAAAAGCTACTTGAGACACGATCAGTTAAATATTATATCGTATAAAAATAATAAGATAAACTTCCCGATTCGAACGTCTGAGTCTTGCACTTCGCTTAGTGTAGTAGATTATTATATTCTCGTATATTTAACTTATTACCTTAAGCCAATTTTCAGTGCCATATGAAAATCCATCATTATTCCATTTACTAAAACTATCTTCTAGATTTTGAAGTTTTTTTTCATGATAATTCTTTAAATTTTTCATTTCCTCGAATTTCTTCTTTGTTATTGTTATCAACATCTCCTTATGTTTTTCCTTCAAAAATACCAATTTCATAATTTATCAAAAATTTTACTTTCTCAAGAAGGAAGCTTTATACCACTAGTATGTCACACTGATATTCATTATGACTATACTTGTGATTAAGCGGATAATCCTGAGAATTGTGATGACATCACTTTTATATTAGGGCAATACTCCTGTGATAATGAGGCGAGATAACAGTGTTATGGAGAGTACGTCATAGTTATATTAAGCGGATTTTCTTTTAATTTGAAGGTGATATTATAGTGACATTCCACAAGGATTATATTAAAATAATTTAAATAACAACATATCTTCAAAATCTCGTGGAATATTACAGTATCATAATCTTAGTATCTGCAACTCTTTTCTATTTCTTAAAATTATACTTTTGGAAGATCTTGTTTTTTTGTATTTTGATTAAATCATATCTTATATAAAAAATATTTACCTCCAAAGTTAGAATTTCTATAGCTTTTTTATTTAGTTCACTCTTTAATTTACGTATTTCATCTTTCCTTTGTCGATTCTCATTTTCCAAGTGGTTTTTCGTCTTTTCCTTTAAACTGTCATTCGAATTTTGATTTATTTCGTATGTTATTTCTTTTGAAACGTCCGATTCAATTTTTCTTTCCTTTTTCAATTACAATAAAGATAAATTATAGCATACAATTAAAGAAGTTCTTGATTTTAATTAAAAAATAATAATTTATATTCATATAATTATTTAATTGAGGGTCGATTCCATTTCAATTCTAACAGGCTATATATTTTAAGTCAGAAAATCCTTTTCCAATCGAAATATATTGTTTTTCAAACAATTTTAGACGATCTATATTTTGTTTTGCAGAAAAAAGTTGTTTAATGAATATATACACATTTCAAAATTTTAAACTACAATGTACGATTTTAAGAAAATTACGTAAAAATATTTTTAAAATGCTGTATCCTTTTCCTTTTACCTATAGTAAAATAATTCTTTCTGTCCTTAATCGTGGCTTATATGTGACTGTCCACGAGAAAACAGGGCTTAGGTCCAAAAAATAAATTTTGAGTTTTTTATGGTAATCGACAGATTTTATGTTGCTTTTTCAAATGCAAAAGTCAAAAGTTAAAAATATCAATTACTTTCGACAATATATTGTTTTAAAGATGGGTATGTCAAGCGTAGTTAACTTCAATCGTCGACTGTCCACGACAAAACACGGCTTAGGTCCAAAAAATCAATTTGAGTTTTTTATGGTAATCGACAGATTTTATGTTGCTTTTTCAGATGCAAAAGTCAAAAGTTAAAAATATCAACTACTTTCGACAATATATCGTCTTAAAGATGGGTATGTCAAGCGTAGTTAACTTCAATCGTAGTACTTCAATCGCTCGCCCTGTGAAATTCACGTTTGGGAGCTAAGCCTTGTTTTCTCGTAGACAGTCACATATTATGATTTTTTAAACCCCACAAGTTAAATTAAAAAATGTTGCAATGTAACAAAATGTTAGCATTTTTTCTATAAAAATTTAAATCGAATTTTCTAAAAAAAAACAGGATTTTCAAATGGCAAACCAATACTAGACGAAATAACGCGAACCGCTGAATATACCACTTTTGTCGTTCTTGGTAGAGGAGAACGGGGCGAGGCAGCCAATTGCTTCTTATCTCCGCATAATTTTTTCAAATCGTGCGCTATTGATAATGTAGACTGCTTATGGTAGTTTACTTTAGTTGCTAACAGATGGGCATTATTGCTGCAGCAGTTTAGCAATGACAGTATCATTTATGAAAGAGTTACACGAATAAAATTCTTGTATAGTGATTTTCAATGCAGAATTTAGTGCTGAAGACGATGATGTTAATGGAATTGCGATATTTTTAATATTACTGGTTTTGTGAATGTTTTCTTAAAAAAGTACTCGTGGGGTTAGGCAGCCAACGCTAAATTTTTCGTTTTTTTGTGTTGATTTTATTGGTTCTTCTAAATGTTTTCTCTTTTTTTCCTACTTCAATACATTTTAAAGTTAACATTGAATTTTATAAACCATTTTTTAAGAATAACAAATTTATATTTCCTTAAAATGTTAAATTGAATTTAATTAATGTTATTATTATAATATTATTCAAATGTAAATTTTTTAAGTTTACTAACAAAATAAAAGTAAATTAAGTACAACTACCTTGTTATGTTTCACTAATTTGAACTGTAAGTTATGTTTTTAACTATTAAAATAGTTGGCCGCCTCACCCCACGTTTTTGCAAATATGCCAAAATGTGGTCCTTTGGGAAAAGGGTTGTAGAAATTTTTAAGTGCAACCTACGTCAAAATGTTCTATGGCGATTTTTTAGCCAAAAATACAAGCTTTCTAACGTGATATTGAAATTAAAAAAACCTATTTAAATAACTGCCTCGCAAACCAAAATGTGGCGTCTTGGCTGCCTCGCCCCGTTCTCCTCTACGCAGAAACAATTTATCGGTCAGGTTCATGCTTATCTACACGATTGAATTATTATCTCCAAAACATTCGATGAACATATCCAACTTTTGAATGCTGTTCTTCATGTACTAATGGACCGGGGAGCACGAAATTGCGTTTGGAAATGTTAAAAAAGCATTGGAAAATGCTTCGACCGGAAATGCGCCAAGGCCTGGCCTACCGATCCTTCTGTTTACGGACTCGAGGACACAGTTATAGACGCAATTCTTACGCAAAAAGACAAAGATCGTGAGTATCTCATTACATACACCTTTAAAAGGTGCCAAATTGAATTATACAACTACCGAGAAGGTATGCTTGGCAGTAATAGACTCCGTCAAAAAGTTTCGCTTTTATTTGGAACTCACAAAATTCACTGTTATATCTGATGACCCGATCTTAATCTGGTTGTAAGACATAAAAAACCCTCGGGCTGGTAAGCAAGATCTAATCCATGATGAAACTCGTGTCCATGGATAAATAATTCCTGTGTTACCAAATCCTTCGGGTCTTTACGTGGATCCGAATGAAGGTTTCTTAAACGAGACTGAAATACCAGGCGATCTCTTAGATGAAAATAGCCTTCTCCTTAAATGGGGCTCTTTAAAGATAGACTTACGTTTCCCCTTTGCTCGTGAGATGTGAATGGAGACGTCCCAAGTAAACAATAACAAAACTTTACATGCGAGCTGGTACGGGAACTTCAAGGGGCTCATCCATGGACAAGTAGCAAACCATGCGAATCAGTTTTAAAATATCTGGTTCCAGGATAATTGTATGCAGATTAACTTGCATTACTATAAAGGCGCTTCGTCGATTTTAGCCAGGAACTTAACAAAGATGCAGACAACTATAGCCTTTATTTAAGAAACTCGGTTTAACAAGGGTGCCCCTTTGATGATGAGTTGATACCAATGCGCATCATGTTGTATGGGGTATCACTGACATTAACGATGGAGGCACACTGAAAGAATTTTGGGAAGGCTGCAGGCTTTACATGGGTGCCGCTGAAGCTCGCTGCCTCAAGACTCGCAGTTTACCTCAAAAAGGCGAGAATCTACTCCCGAAAGGAAAGCAGCAACTCCTCAGGGGCAGCTGCTCGCCTTTCGGGAATATATTCTCGCCTTTTTGATGTGAGCTGCGAGCCCTGTGACAGGAGCTCTAATTTTGGACATGACAAGCCAGCAGCCTGCCCAAAATTCTTTCAGTGCAGAAGACGTTTAGACTTCCTGATTGTTAATTTAGAAATTCTAATTTAGGGTAATGAATCAACTTTCGTTACCCAGGAAAAAGAACCTATTAATCAGGCCTTCTAGTGAATGAGACATTTTAAAAATGCGGATTTAATCGACTTGCTTTTAATCGGTTTCGGGAAATTTGAATCGGAATATTTTTCAGACATTTTTCAATCTGTGTTTTTCCATTGACTAATTCGTCAATTTTATACACCTAAATAGTCTACGTTGGAGAAGCTGACCTTAAATTTTTCCAATAAGCATCTTCCAGTTAACAGCATAATAAAGGGGCTTGTATACCTCCTCCGTTCTAAGTATATCAGAAACGTCCAGCATTTTGATTGGCTATGCTCATAGAGAATTTCCAAAAAGTTTAATTTTTTGGAAATTCTCTATGAGCATAGCCAATCAAAACGCTGGACGTTTCTGAATATACTCAGAACGGAGGAGGTATACAAACCCCTTAACCCTTTAAGGACCAAATGTACAAAAATGTTATCCGAAATTTGGGAGCAATTTTTAGTATGAAAACGGATTGCTAAAAATTTTGCAAAAGACATTTCTTAAAGCTCAGGAACCGCTCTTTCGAATGCTGCAATAACAAATATTTAAAATTTATAAATAAACAAATTACATACAGTTATTTAAAAAAAACACAATTTTTTCAAGATTTTTTTTTGAAAATCAAATTTTTTTATTATTTATGGCGAAGGAATAAGTTTCAAAGGTAAAAATATCGCGTCAAAAATGTCTAACCTAAAAAGTTTTAAAATAAAAATAAAAAAAAACAAAATGGCGGATCAAAAATGGCGTTCAAAGTTGGCTTTTTAATAAATAATATACAGCAAGTGCACATTTTTTAAAAACCTCACAGATTCGCTTAAAACTGGTTACTCGGGGGTTTTTGAGGTCGCTGATTACAAATATGATAATAGTTTTTAAAAATTCAAAATGGCGAATCCAATATGGCGGACACTTTTTTCAAAATTTTATCGGATTCGCTTGAAACTGGTTACTCGGGGGTTCTTGGGGTCTGTAATTACGAATATGATAGTAAATTTCAAAAATTCAAAATGGCTAATTCAATATGGCGGATACTTTTTCTAAAAGTTCATCGGATTCACTTGAAACTGATTAGGAAGGGTTCTTGGTGTCTCTGATTATGAATATGATAGTAGTTTATAAAAAATAAAAGTTTCGGAGCATGTACATTATTCATGTTAGAAATTATAAAAATTTAAACCGTTTTTGCTTTCAAATAATTTATGTAAAATATAATAGTAATATTAAACTTAATAATAATAATACTAATCACAACTATTTCTTTGTTATAATAATAATACTAATAAGAACTGTTCTTTGTTATTATCGAGTTTTGTCTGTCTTTGAAGCCTCATAAATAAAGATTAATTATGTTTAAGGGGCAAATTTCCTCGAGTGTACCAAAGTCAAAATTGCAAGTTGTTGGATCGGGCTAATATTTTCACAGTATTTAGTAATATGTATGACTAATTAACTACCACGTAATATACACCTATATTTTTTTGGTATAATATTTTTTTTGGTTTTTCTTTCAAGAAGGACCCTTTTTTTCTTTTTCTTGTACCGAAAGAAAGCTTAAGATGTGTACTTTCAATATCTAAAACGAAAAAAAACGCTTTTTTTCGAATTAGTAATTAATTAATTAATAAAAATTGAAATATTTTACAACAAAATAAAGTTAACGCAATTCTGAAGTTACTACTGTAAAATATTACAAAAAGTAATGTGTATGGTCCGAAATTTTTATTTTTTGAAAACTACTACCATATTCGTAATTAGAGATCCCATGAACCCCCGAGTAATTATTTTCAAGTGAATCCGATGAAGTTTTAGAAAAAGTATCCGCCATATTGAATCGCCATTTAAAATTTTTGAAAACTACTATCATATTCGTAATTAGAGATCCCAAGAACACCGAGTAATTAGTTTCAAGTGAATCCGATGAAGTTTTAAAAAAAGTATCCGTCATATTGGATTCGCCATTTTGAATTTTTAAAAACTATTATCATATTCGTAATCAGCGACCCCAAAAACCCTTGAGTAACCAGTTTTAAGCGAATCCGATGAAGTTTTGAAAAGTGTCCGCCATATTGGATTTGCCATTTTGAATTTTTAAAAACTATTATCATATTCGTAATCAGCGACCTCAAAAACTCCCGAGTAACCAGTTTCAAGCGAATCCGATAAAATTTTGAAAAAAGTGTCCGACATATTAGATTCACCATTTTGAATTTTGAAAAACTATTATCATATTTGTAATCACCGACCCCAAAAACCCCCGAGTAACCAGTTTCAAGCAAATCTGTGAGGTTTTTAAAAAAATGTGCACTTGCTGTATATTATTTATTAAAAAGCCGACTTTGAACGCCATTTTTGATCCGCCATTTTGTTTTTTTTCGAATTTTTATTTTACAACATTTTAGGTTAGACATTTTTGACGCGATATTTTTACCTTTGAGACGTATTCCTTCGCCATAAATAATAAAAAAAATTTGATTTTCAAAAAAAAATCTTGAAAAAATTGTGTTTTTTTTTAAATAACTGTATGTAATTTGTTTATTTATAAATTTTCAATATTTGTTATTGCAGCATTCGAAAGAGTGGTTCCTGAGCTTTAAGAAATGTCTTTTGCAAAATTTTTAGCAATCCGTTTTCATACTAAAAATTGCTCCCAAATTTCGGATAACATTTTTGTACATTTGGTCCTTAAAGGGTTAAAGCAAATGAGTAAAATTATTTTTGAAAAGGCAGTATGAAAATATAAAGTTTAATAAGAAAGTTTCGATACAGACTGAATCATGTTAAATATTATTGAATAGGTACTATAAAGGTTATGTTCTTTTGATAACGTAGTGCCTTTTAATTTATTTTGAAATGAAAAAAACGCGAATTGGAAGTGAAAGAAGAACTTTTGAAATCCATACCTAACCTAACGTTGTGCGTCTCTTATTCAAATGCGTTCCATGTGGCTTCAATTTGTGGCGTTTTTTGAAATAGGGTTAATAATATAATAAATAATGTGCAATAGTGGATAATTATGTTATCGAGTGCTTAGATTCGTGAATATTAAGTCAGCTTGGTAAAATATTTAAAGATATTGAACAATTTTTATTATTGATACTGAAATCTACGATGTTTGATGAACATTTTTAGCACTTGAAGTGTTTGTATATTATAGTGCGAAAAAGTTTTCGAGTTCATAATACTTTTCATTTTTCTTCTTGTAAATATTTAATAAAACATTTATTTTGAAAATAATTATCATTCATTAATTTATTTTGAAAAATAGTATAATATTAATTTATTTATCTGTAAACATTTTTATCATATACTATTCTCATTCGACGCCACCTCCGATTCGTGTCACATTGTGAATTGGATAATAAAAAGTTTGTTATCCCGATTCAAATTATTGACGTCCTATTCAATAAGTAATGCAAATAATCAGAATTAATCTGCCTTCGCCTTTTAAGATTGCGGATTCACGAGAGCTTTCGACCGCTTCAAAACAAGCGAATAGGTTTTTGTTTCCTGGGTACTGTTAACAGAATGGAAGTATTGAACATTGCGATCTGTTCCAAGTCTGTGGGGGATGGTGTGAGGGACTGAAGAGTGTCTGATGAAGATTCTCCTTCGGACCACAGGCTCGTTACATTCAGAATACAATCAAAAGATCGAGAATGTAAATGGGGTTGCAATCCTAGGAGTGCAGATTGGGCTTCATAAATTGAGGACCTCAATGCCTCCATGGTTAACTTCGTCACCTCTTATGGAACGGAGTAGGAGTTGGAACTTGCAGCTGAGTATCTACGGGACTCAATTATCTGCTTCTATGAAAGAAATTAAAGAAAAAAATTGGACTCTAATAAGGGTAATAGTAAGGGTAACTCTTGTTTGGAACACGTGGGAATAGCTTGTAAGTGAAGTATAAAAATTTATTTAAGCTTATAGTAAACTTATCAGGCTCACTCTGAAACTTTTTGAATAATCTTCTGAATATTTCTAGATAGATACACAAACAATAAAAATTAAGAAAAATCGGGCCCTAAACATAATTCTTTTATAAACTGCACATTTCATAGTTTTAGAAACTCAGAGAAAGTCCTATACAGGCCACTCTTCCTTATAATTAAAAATAAATTTAATAATTAAATTTTATTACCTCTCCTTGGAAAATCATATTTTCGTAATTTTCATTTAAGTGATCATTATTTTTTATTTGATTTAAATATTCTTTTTCCATTGCGATTTTATATTCAGCTTCTGCACTAACAATTTTTTCAATATGATCTTGTAAAATGTCGACTAAGCAATTAAGACATTTATTTTCTTCAGACATATTATCAATTTCTTCTTCAAGTTTAACATTTTTATTTTGATAATCTGTAAAATCTGATTCCAAATTATTTTTCTTTTCTTCCAATCTACATTTTTCTTCATTTAAAATTTCAACTTCTCTTTTAAGTTTTTCATATTGCAAATTTTCCAAAAATACTCCGTTCTTTTCTGATTCTTTTCTCTTATGAATATCGGAATCTTCTCTTAATATCTCATTTTCTTCTTGTAGGTGCTGAAATCTGAATTTAAAATTTAAATAATTTTATAAAATTTAGTAAATTAAAAAAGGAATTCAATGTTTCTTTCTCTTAGAAGAAGAATTGTGTTAGTGAAATTTTCGATTGTGATTTTTGACATATTTCTTTGTAATTTGACATCAGGAATCCAAAAAACGTGTTTTAAATAATGTACGTATTATTATATTATACATTCCCTCAATATCTCACACTCAGATTCAGAAAGCGTTGTAAGATTTAATTTTTTTGTAAATATTGTAGGTTTCCCCCCAAGGTCATGAAATAAGAGTATTTTTTTAAATCTCTCACTTGATTAAGAAAACTAGAGACAAGAGGCAAAACTCAGCTGTTTTCTCATGCAGAGCAGTGAGTTAGAATTAATGTATTAATGTGGGAAAAATATTTCTATACGTGAAAAATTTATGTTTCAAAAATATTTTTCGAATGCCCTGTGCCCAAAATTAAAAAACAAAATGTCGGACACTTTACAAAAAAATTGATCGGATTTGCTTGAAACATGACACACGGGAATTTTAAGGGTCGCTGATTATGAATTTTGAAGTCAGATTTTTATAATTCAAGATGTCAGTTCTAATATGGCGGCTAAAAATATCACTTTATAAAAATGTGATTTTTGAATTCCTAATGTCAAAAAACGTAAAGAAAAGTAAGAAATTGATAAAACAATGCTTCCAAGAGTAAACAATAAAGTTAGTAACATATTACTTACTTTATTGTTTACTCATAGAACATAAAGTTTTTAATTAGAAACTAGATAAAAATTTAATTATTAAACAGAAAATTGTTTAACCTTAACTGCATGTCGTGAACTTTTTGTTTAAAGTTTTCAAACAACACTAAATCTTTATGAAGAAGTTTAATTTCTATTTGGGCTTTCTCGTTCTTTTCGAGTAGCATGTTTTTATTATCTTGTAAATCTTGAACTTGATATTTTAAATTCATGTAGTCCTTATTGACACCTCTCAGTTTTATTTCATAGGATTCAATTTCACCTTTCAGTTTTTTTCTTTCTTCTCGATTGACTTCTTCATTTTCGTACAAATCTGTTTTGTAATTAGAGTTTTCATCAGTTATAGTCATCAATTTTTTTATTTCTTTATCCCTTTTCTATATTTTAATCTTCAGTTCTTTTTTATAAATATTTTATTTCAATGTGTGGTACATTGCATTGTACTAGTACGTCGATATGAAAAGGGCCCACATTTGTCTCTATTTGAGTTATTCACATGAACAAACATTTTGACTGGTCGTAGACCCTTCTATTAGTTTAAATATTTCTCGATGTTATAAATACTCAAAATTAGAACTGGTAAAAATTTAAAAAAATTACCTCTTATAATAAAATCAACTATGTGGGCTCTCAACATGAGGACACACACATATATTTCATTTTTAAAGAATTGTAAATTATGTATTATAAGAAATAAATTTAAAAGTGAATAATATAATTCAAATCGCATAACATTTGAGTTCAATGTTGTGTCAATTGCCTCAATTTAGATTATGTCTGATAGAACATTGTGGTAATACTAATGCAATATTAAAGCAACATTGCCTAGTAGGGGAGACTGGGGTAAACCCGCTCACTTTTTTTCAGATCGGCTAAAATCTAGGAAATTATTCTCTAAATCCAAGTTAATTTATATCATTTGAAAGCTTATGATTTCTACTAAAAAAATTAAAAAGAGTTTTTGATTTATATTTTTTAGTTTTACTCAGAGAAACTTTTTAATAAACATATACCAAATTTCAAAATCACAATTTTGCAGGATAAACCCGCTCACCTTATCTTTTCAAGACGAAAGAGTTTTATTTTTTAAATATTAAAGTTCGTCTTATTCCCGTCTTAAGTATGAATTATTATTGATAATTTATGAGTTTTATAAACAATTCTATAAACAACAAATTGGTTTAATAAATAATGAACATAGATTTCATGAATTACAACTATGGATTTAAATAGTGTTATATTTTATTAAGAGAAAGTGAAATGTAGTTACAATTTTGGTTTTAATAAGTCATAAATTGTGTTATTGTTGAAATATAATACGTGAAATTATTTTATTCTAAATTTTAAATTTAAAACTAAGTGAGCGGCTTTACCCCGAGTGTATTCCTCACATTTCAGAATAAATTTAATTAAATCTTTTTAAAATAAGACAAAACTATATATGTACTTCGAAGAAGGACATCCAATGGCAACAACAAAAATTTGCCAGATAAATTAAGACTCAAAAATAATGATCGAAAAACTTAAAAATCCAAAATACGTTTTTTTTCTGACACATCTAAAAACATTTGATCGTCTCTGATTCTATGTTGAGTTCATGAAACTAAACGAAAGTTCGTTAATATAAGTTGAATGTCAAGTACTATTCACAGTACCAATATCTTCATCTTAAGTTGAGTTCATGGCGTAAAATCGCTAGTGAGCGGGTTTACCCTGTGAGCGGGTTTACCCCAGTCTCCCCTAATGTTATAATATTATGTTATAATTTTGGGATATCAAATGTTTTAAATAATCTTAATTTTATAAGTAGAATTATTTAAGAGGTTCCATAGGTAATTAGACATAATGGTAAAAAAGTACTTTTTTAGACAGGGTCTTAGAGAAACTGTTTCTGCATTCCTTAACTTTTAATATTTTTTAACAAAAACTTTATATGGTACTTATTTTATAGTGTACTACAAGATATAAAAGTGGTCGAATAAAAAAATGTATGTATTTTGTGAAAATAATTGATTAAAAAAACACGTTTTCTGCCCATCTTGACCTATGCAACACCTTAATTTAATATTTTAAAGAATCGAAACAAATTTTAGATAATCGAATTTACTTTTAAAAGCTGCAGTAAGTTTACGAATTTTGAGAATAGAACAGGTCACATAATTTTCAAAAGCAGAATCTATTTCTTCATCAAACGAGAAATTCCACATTTCTATTGTTGATTCTTGATCAGTCACATGAGATTCTAAATGATCCTTGAAATTTTAGAAGAAAAATTAAAATTATTATTACACTGTAAAAAGATACGTAGAATACCTATGTTTATAAAAGTTTAATAAAATAACATTTTGAAATTTTTAATTTGAACAATTCAATTTAATAAATTCTAACAAATTACACTGAAAATCAAAACAATTAATATCCTGTGCGACAAGACAGAGTACTCTATCCCCATGTATTTTGGGGATTTTGATTTTTGATTTTTTTACAAACTCAAAGAACATGTCAGATATTATGAAAATAACTAAATTTTTTAAAAATTAGTTTGATTCACTTGAAACACTTTCTTTGGGTGTTTTTGTGGTGACTTATTAGGATTTTGATGTCAGATCTTCAAAACTCAAAATGTGTCTCCATTTTCAAGAAAAATAAAACAATTTTTAAAAAAATTTCTGATTAAAGGAAATGAATTTATTATTCAATGATTAAATATTAAATTTAAAAGATACATATGGAGCCCATGAGCTTATTGAGATTTATTTAAGATATTTAATTTATTTGTGTAGATTGATTCGGGAAAATTGTTAACTTCTTTCAAATTTAATTAAATAATTTCTGTTTATGACATAAAATATTACACGTTGTTTGAGGAGTACTCTGGTACTTTGGTTTGTCTCGCAGGATACTTTTTTATGAGGGTGTGTTACTTGTTAACAATAAGGAAGTAAAGTAAACGAAATATTACTTGACTGATTTCTGAATTGTTGGCGAGTCTAATAAATGTGTCTTTATCATTTAAGTTTCGAATTTCAATTTCAGTTTCTTGTGTTGTTTCTTCATTTTCCATGGAACTTTCATAATTAACATAAGTTCCTGCATCACAAACTATTAAATTAAATTTATTACTTTCTAACGTTGAATTAGACATAATTATACCACTGATTTCTGACTGCCGTCTAAAGGAAAACATGTATAAGCACCATTGTCGCATGGATGGGTGATTTTCTTATATTTGTGCTATATGAATTATAGTGGAACCGACAATGGCGCTTTTAGGCATCTTTTTTATTTGGGCGGTAGTCCAATCAGCATATACAAGGTACAACCTAATTAAAATAAAAAAAATCAGACAAGTGCGAGTTGCACTCGCATAAGGATCGCGGGTTCCGTACACCAAAATAAAACTCATTTTTTATAAAAAAAAATATATATAAGAAATATAATAAAATTGATTAAAAATAACATATACAAACTTAATGAGCTAAAATTCGGTATACATATTTCAGCTCATAAGGTTGAGATTTGTAAAAGTTAAAGAGGGGAACAGGGTCATTTTTTGCAATTTTTTCAAAACAAAATCAATTTCTTTCCCTCCTAGTTCGCAAATATGTCCGTCAATCGGTTTCGCTATATTTTTCCTGTAATCTGCATTTGAAAATCCCTACCAAATTTCAGTTCATCAGGTTGAGATTTGTAAAAGTTAAGGGGGAGACAGAGTCATTTTTGTCAATTTTTTCAAAAAAAATTCAATTTCTTTCCTTCCTAGTTCCCAAATATCTCCACCAATCAGGTTCGCTATATTTTTCCTGTAATCTGCACTTGAAACTGAAGATCCCTACCGAATTTCAGCTCACAAGGTTGAGATTTGTAAAAGTTAAGGGGGGAGACAGGGTCATTTTTTGCAATATTTTCAAAAAAATTCAATTTCTTTCCCTCCTAGTTCGCAAATATCTCCACCAGTCAGGTTCGCTATATTTTTCCTGTAATCTGCACTTGAAACTGAAGATCCCTACCGAATTTCAGCTCATAAGGTTGAGATTTGTAAAAGTTAAGGGGGAATCAGTGTCATTTTTTGCAACTTTTTCAAAAAAATTCAATTTCTTTCCCTCCTAGCTCGCAAATATCTCCACCAATCAGGTTCGCTATATTTTTTCTGTAATCTGCACTTGTAACTGAAGATCCCTACCGAATTTCAGCTCATCAGGGTGAGATTTGTAAAAGTTAAGGGGGGACAGGCTTCATTTTTTGCTATTTTTAAAAAAAAATCAATTTCTTTCCCTCCTAGTTCGCAAATATGTCCGTCAATCAGGTTCGCTATATTTTTCCAGCAATCTGCATTTAAAACTGAAGATCCCTACCGAATTTTAGCTCATAAGGTTGAGATTTGTAAAAGTTAAGGGGGGGACAGGGTCATTTTTGTCAATTTTTTCAAAAAAATTTAATTTCTTTCCCTCCTAGTTCCCAAATATCTCCACCAATCAGGTTCGCTATATTTTTCCTATAATCTGCACTTGAAACTGAAGATCCCTACTGAATTTCAGCTCATAAGGTTGAGATTTGTAAAAGTTAAGGGGGGGACAGGGTCATTTTTGTCAATTTTTCAAAAAATTCAATTTTTTTCCCTCCTAGTACCCAAATATCTCTACTAATCAGGTTCGCTATATTTTTCCTGTAATCTGCACTTGAAACTGACGATCCCTACCGAATTTCAGCTTATAAGGTTGAGATTTGTAAAAGTTAAGGGGGGGGGGCAGGGTCATTTTTTGCAACTTTTTCGAAAAAATTGAATTTCTTTCTCTTCTAGTTCGCAAATATGTCCGTCAATCGGGTTCGCTATATTTTTCCTGTAATCTGCATTTGAAACTGAAGATCCCTACCGAATTTCAGCTCATCAGGGTGAGATTTGTAAAAGTTAAGGGGGGGGGGACAGGGTCATTTTTTGTAATTTTTTCAAAAAAATTTAATTTCTTTCCCTACTAGTTCCCAAATATCTCCACCAATCAGGTTCGCTATATTTTTCCTGTAATCTGCACTTGAAACTGAAGATCTCTACCGAATTTCAGCTCATCAAGTTAAGATTTGTAAAAGTTAAAGGGGGGGACATGGTCATTTTTATCATTTTTTTCGATAAAATTAAATTTCTTTTTCTCCTAGTTCGCAAATATGTTTGTCAATCGGGTTCGCTATATTTTTCCTGTAATCTGCACTTAAAACTGAAGATTTCTACCGAATTTAAACTCACCAGGTTGAGATTTGTAGAAGTTAAGGGGAGGGGACAGCCCATTTTGAGTGGCTGGGACGGACACACGAGTGATTTCATAAGGGTTCCGTCAGTAAACCTATGGTGTACGGAACCCTAAAAATAACGGAAATATAATTTTTAATCCTGCTTTGGCGTATAATTTATGAAATACTTTCTTAATAATTAAAAATTTTATTTTAAAATATCAAAATGAAGAAAAATTTTTAAAAAGTGTAAAGTGAATAACAATTTATGCAATTCATTGTATATGTTTTTGTTACTAAAAGCAAAAATATGAGTTTTATAATTACCCGCACAAATGGACCCAATTTTCTTTTCACTTTTAATTTCGTTTAATTGTTTCTTTAAATCTTTACATTCGGTTTCTAGGAATTTAATAAGAACATTAACGTTGCTAACAGTTGCTTTTGTTTGAACTATAATATTTTCAACTTCACAATTATCAGGCTCATTATTTATTGCGCGATTATCGATTAATTCAATTTCACTTAAACTTGTTTGCAACATGACAAAAATATCGCTGACTTCTTGTTCAACGTTGAAAATTTTCTCTTCGTATTTTGAAATAACGCCATTTTTCTTCTTTATGTCGTATTCGAGAACTTTTAACACTTCCAAGGTTTTCGCCTTAAATAAAATAGGAACAAAAAATTACATAAATGATATGAGAAATCCATTCATTTTAATACAGTAAAACATAGATTATTCATAAGCTCTTGACTATTGAGATACTCAACAACAAAGCGGTAGTGAAAATAATTACGTGTGTTTACCCGTCACGTTTTGAAAATATAAGTACAAGTATAATACACACGCAAATATAAATACGTATTTCCTTGTCGCAATCGGCATTTTTGTACTTCAGGACACTCGCACTCTTCATAGATATTTTCAACTTTGCTTAGTAATCTTTAATTCAAAAGTTTTTAAGAAAATGTATTCACGGTAAGCAAAATGTATTCACCTTTTTATCTTTTCTGAATAATTTTTTTACTGGGTAATACCTGCACCAACGGAAATAACTTATGAGAACAATTAAATATCTTAGACCTCATTCTTTAAAATAACAGTTATCCTGAACTGCTAAACATTGACGATCTGGTATCTAACTACAAATACTTTACAGAACAGCGCCGACTCAATTAATTTCACCTGTTTTCAACGAAGACCACCACAACGCTCCTTTTGCAAAAATTTTCCACCCAAAAAATATTATTCTGTCGCCTTGGTGAAACGGTAAATGGAAGTAACTGAAAACGCTAACTGACCCTAACAATATATAAGAAAGACTAATTTTCAAAACTTTTTTGAATTTAAAAGATCTGAAGCAATAGTTAAACATACAATCAACGTAGCTAAACGCGAATCTTTCAAAAAATTGTAATTCAATAGACAGACCTAAACTTATAGCAAAATTGTATCGACAGGCATTTACGACATTTCTACTTATTGTTAGTGGAACAGCTCTTAGTACTCAATGAGGAATTCTGTGTAAATTATTTATCTTGTATGAAGGATTATTTAACTTTGGACCATATGAATTTTTGTGAACAAAATGATGATCGCACAAACTATTATTATATCCCTTATCATACTGTGTCAGAGAAGTTTGGAGCGATGTATTCAACGTTTCCGCACGGACTACAATTAGTGAATCTTTTAATAATATACAACTTGTTTGACTCACGATCCAGAAATGACTCCTGAATATTATTTTTTTTTAATCTCTACATGGACAATGCAGGAATTTTACGTCTTGGTAGTAGGATTCACAACGCCTCAATTTCAGTTTGCAGACCATTAGTTAAATTTCTCGTTCAACAAGCACACATTCAAACATTGCATAGCGGAACACAACTTATGCATACTGGAAACTCTACAATAATTACAAATGGAAGCATCGCATTATGAATCTACAAGTCGGAGATGTACAATTTACAACGTACATGTACTGTACTAGAGTTTAAACGCTTGGCATTAGCATTCATGGTGAATCGTGGCTAGAGAAGTTCTTGACTCTGTAATGGACACTTATGATTGAATTATTAACTAGGGGGTTTACGTTTTTTACCTCTCATTTATATTAATAATAAATTCATTATATATAAAAATGTTTATATTCAGTTGTGCTTATTAATAAATAAAAAACGTTTGATTACTCAACACATTCTTTTCCTGCACCTAATAGTCCCTAGAACTATTTATGTGATAAATTTAAGATACAAAAACATTATTTTAGGATTCCATTAAAAAAAATTTTTTTATGTAATTATTAAAAAATAAAGGTGTGATGCGCGCTTTTGTCCAGGTCTTCGTAAAAAATATGGTTTGTGGTGACCACGAATACAAAGAGCTGGTTCATCAGAAACACAAAATTCAAACGAATTTAGTTCAACTAGAAAATACTTTAGTCTTTAATCGAAGGATTTAAAAAAATCATTTTTGAGAGAATGGTAACCGCTTAAAATTCAACGCTTCGATTTTCACTAAAAAGATTATGGTTTTTCAGCTGTAAAAAAAAATTTTTAATTAAAAAAAATCCTTCGATTAAGGACTAGATTTTTATGTACTAAAGAAGCTTACCAATGTTGAGCAAAATTGGTGCAATAGTTTTTGAAAAATCGTGCACACCAATATGAAAAATTCTGTTTAAAAAAAAATTAGTTTAAAGTTTTAACTTACTCTTTTACGGAGACGAAAATATTTTTTCCAGGCTACAGTAATTACGAAGTTAAAGATAACGAGAGTACAGATGCTGTTGACTATGGAACCAACCACGTTACGGAAGAAATAAAACCAATGGACTAGTGCCACGGTGTCCAATAAAAACAAACAATGTTGTTAACCAATTTAAGCAAAAATTTATTTCCATGACAACATCTTTTGACCCTATAATGAAAACGATGTTTAATAACGAAAGTACGAGTGTTGTCGACGACGACAAAAACGGATATAGATGAGACGAGTTCGAGACTTAGCGAGGGTCAGAAAAATCAAAGTAAAGACAGTATGCGAAATCGAGAATTCAAAAAATATAAATCATAAAGAGACTATCAAAGTAATTAAAAAGAATTGTTTCAATTCGAAGAAATACTCACTCAGTTCCATACGAAATTCAACAATTAAATTCAAGAGATGAAACAAATGATGTCAGTAATGCTATCATTAGTGACATATCTTCATTAAATAATGCAGGACAATGTGGCTGCGCCATCACGAATTGAATGAGAGTAGAATTAAAAAACCAAAAATAATAACAGATGTAACGCTTTTCATGGATTTAAAAGTAACGCTATTAAAAGCATCAAAACAATCTGAAATGGAGATGCCTCTACAAATTAGTGAGAAAACGACTTTTCCCGAAAAAATCAAAATTATAAATAATTTCTCCGTATGGAATAAAGATTTAAGCGAACCTCGCTTAAATCGCATTACGTGTCAAAGAAGCAATAAAAATAGAGTTAATAGAGTTAATGACATTTAAAAAAACATAAATTTAAAGTATGCCATATCCTAATTAATCAAAGAGATCAAAATTATCAGAATCGAATTCTTAATATTAAAAATTCTGTCGAAATTCTAAAAAAAATAAAACAGATAAAGCGCTATGAAGTCAATGTGACAGTAGAATTAATCGAAAAAAGTGAAACAGGTAAGAAACAGTTTTATATGTGACACTCCACGAGAGAAGGAACCTTACGAATTTCAGTGATGCGAGACGGCATACGCAAACGCCGCTTGTGTACGCATCACTAAAATTCGTAAGGTCCCTTCACTCGTGGAGCGTCACATGTACAGAATCTATAAAAGCAAGTAATGCTTTGTTGTGTCATGTAAGAATGAGCAGTGCTTCGGTTGACTATCTGCGTAAACTTCAGATTTTATGGAAAGGTAACGCAGGGCGCAGTTTTTGACGACAGCATATGAGTGAGAAATTTGTGCCCTTATGCAATTATCAAAATTACCGTTTCGAAGTCAAAGGTGTAGAGCATCTTGACCCCTACAAATTATACACTCAGATATAATTGAAAAAATTGCTACTCCTACCCATCCATTTGGTTATCAATACATCTCAGTGTTCATTGACGACTTTTCAGGAATGACCTTAGCGTACCCTATGAAAACGAAGGATATAGAAGAATACAAATGTACCGAGTACATGTAAGGTTATACACAAGAAGTTTTAATTCGTAAAGGAATTGAAATTAAACCAGCTTGCCCAGATACTCCTCAGCATAATGGAACCTCCGAACGATTTAATCAAACATTTCAAAAGAAGGCTAGGTCCACTACGTTAGACTCAAACCATGTGGGACCATACTTAGGGTGCAGCCGTGTATGTTTACAACTGAACTCCTGACCGCTCGAATGACTTTAACCCCTTGGCAGTCGATGACGTGTATACACGTCATGGTGCAGGTGGGCTCAAACTGTTGGGGTCGCTGATTACGAATCCGTTTTCAGATTTAAAAAATTCAAAATGGCGGATCCAATATGGCGGACAACAATTTCAAAAATTCATGGGATTCACTCGAAACTTGTTACTCAGGAGTTTTCGGGGTCGCTGATTACGAATCCGATATCACATTTTAAAAATTCAAAATGGCGGATCTAATATGGCAGACATTTTTAAAAATTCATCGGATTCACTTGAAACTTGTTACTCAGGAGTTTTCGGGGTCGCTGATTACAAATATGGTATCAGATTTTGAAAATTCAATATGGCGGATCCAATATGGCGGACATTTTAAAAATTCATCGGATTCACTTGAAATTTGTTACTCGGGGGTTTTCAGGGTCCCTGATTATAAATCCGATTTCAGATTTTAAAAATTCAAAATGGCGGATCCAATATAGCGGACGACATTTTTAAAAACTCGTCCGATTCATTTAAAACTCGTTACTCGGGGGTTTTCAGGGTCCCTGATTACGAATCCGATTTCCGATTTTAAAAATTTAAAATGGCGGATCCAATATAGCGGACGACATTTTTAAAAACTTGTCCGGTTCATTTAAAACTCGTTACTCGACGGTTTTCGGGGTCGCTGATTACGAATCTAGCATCAGATTTTTAAAATACAATGTGGCGGTTCGAATATGGCTGGCGCCATTTTAAAAAATTTATCAGATTTACTTAAAAGTTGTTACTTGGGATTTATTGATGTAGTAGATTAAAAATGTAATATCGGTTTTGAAAATGTCGGATCCAATATAGGAACAAACAAAAAAAATATTAATATAACAAAATAAATAAAAAAGTGTAAAATCCGACCGCATACCTCCACACGGTAAACTCTGGGGTCGTAAGTAAAGTAGTATATTTAACAACTGACTGCGGGGGAAAATTTTGTATTTATTATCGTTTCAAAAGTTTTTCGTAATCAGCAAAACCCTCTAGTAACGAGTTTTAAATCAAAACGATGAATTTTAGAAAACTTCATTCGCCATATTAGATCTGCTAATATGAATTTTCAAAATCTGAAATCGGATTGGTAATCAGCGACCCTGAAAACCCCCGAGTAAAAAGTTTCAAGTGAATCTGATGAATTTTTAAAAATGGTGTCCGCCATATTGTATCCACCATTTTGAATTTTCAAAATCTGATATTGGATTCGTAATCAGCGACCCCGAAAACCCTTGAGTAACAAGTTTCAAGTGAATTCAGTCGATTATTCATTTTCATGTCCGCCATATTGGATCCGCCATTTTGAATTTTTAAAATCTGATATCGGATTCGTAATCAGCGACTTCAAATACAATAGTATGCTCGTTTGCGCAAATTTTAGTTTTCTAAAAAGTTGTCGACATTTTGAGCCCACTTATGAGATTTTAGTCTTGACTGTGAAGGGGTTAAAGCAGTACTTGAGAACCTTGCACGAAACTTGAATCAGGTAAGTTTTTTGAATATGTTTGATTTAATGAGAAAATGGATTAAGTAATCATTATTAGTTTTTCGCGTTTCGTATTGAAGTTAGTCATGAAACAAATACAAAAACCAGAAAAAGCTCATGTTATAAAAACGACGGAAAATGAAAAAACCGATTCGGAATTCCATGAATTAAGAATCGCGAACCGCGTTCGATCTCGACATGGATCAAAACCGCGACCTAATTACAAAGAAACTTTTTCTCGATGGAAACATAAATTAGAGTATTTATCCTGTACTACTGCTGAATAACTAAAACTTCTCAGATAGTTGTGCGAGAGACAAAAGCGGCGTGATCGACTAGTGGGACAAAGACAGCGACAAGTGTTGGTAGTAGTGCAGTGACGGACAGTATAGAGCTGCACAGTGGTTTGAAATTGAAAAGTAGGGTTCAAAATAACTTACAGTCTACAAATCTTAACCGATTTTAGATTTTCTTTTTTCTAAATAATCTGGATTAAATTGCTAAGAGATCGCTTGAGCCCGATTTTTGATTTTCAATTTTCATAATTATTTAAATTTGTATAAACAATTGAATTAAAATTTTACAAAATCCATGCCCTCAATTGTACAGGGGGTTGTAAGGAACTCATTAAAACAAAAACCATGAAAAAATAATATAATTTGTGAAAAAAAAGCATTTTTTTGTAAATTTATGGCTTATAATGTTATACCATAAACTTATAAAAAATGCTACTTCTTTCACAAATTTCATTATTTCTTAATGGTTTTTGTTTTAATGAGTTCCTTACAACCCCCTGTACAATTAAGGGCATGGATTTTGTAAAATTTTAATTTTGTCAAAAGTTACAAAAAAAATAAAAAAAAAAATTTATAATTTTTGAAAAAATCATGAAATTTTTTTTGGTTCACCTTATTTTTAAATCAAAATAGTGTCAGAAAAAAAATATACCAAATTTCTTCAATTATATTCTGTTGTAGTTGAAATTTCGGGTGCGGGTCCCTTTAATGAAACTCGTTACTCGGGGGTTTTTGGGGTCGCTGATTACGAATATGACGTCACTATTTAAAAATTCAAAATGGCGGATCCAATATGGCGGACGACTTTTCTAAAAAATGCTCAGATTCGCCTGAAACAAGTTACTCGGGGGTTTTTGAGGTCGCTGATTACAAATATGACGTCACTTTTTAAAAATTCAAAATGGCGGATCCAATATGGCGGACAAATTTTTATAAAAATTTTGGATTTATGAAAAATAACAAAAAAAATTTAATTAATTTTTAATTTAAGTAATTAAATAATTGTTTAATACATTATTTTAATTTATTTACTAATTTATTATTTGAAAATTAAATTAAGTCTTTTGTTTTTTGTTATTTATTAATTAATAAATTATTTAATATAACTTAATAAAATTATTCATGAAAGTTTTATTTTATTTAAGTAATTGCAACATCCGCCAATATTAACTATTAATTTTATTGTTGTTATTGTTATTATTATTATTTAATAAATTAATAATATGAATAATAATAATAATAATACTAAATAATTGACGGATGGACATATGCAATTCTTGCTTATTTTTCGTAATGAATTATTTTCAAAAATTCGCGCGGTTTACATTATAATTTCTTTTGCTACCGCTAGGTGTGGATGTTTTATTTTCTAGAATCTCTCCTAATAATGACATGAGTTGAGGAATATATAAGTACGAGAAACCGTATATCTAGAAACTGTACAAAATTTATTTTATTCTCATTAAAATTAGTTTCTTTTAAAACTAAATGAGATCAGTCTTGATAAAGAAGCTATCGAATTGTTATATCCTTCTATTAATAAATAATGAATTCTAACACAAAAAAAGTAATCAGCTTTCAATCAGCCCTTTTCAGGGCTACACAAATTGCATTGTCTTTAATGAGATTTTTTCAGTCATTTGATCCCGGTTGCCACAATTAAATCCATAAAACAATCGTCTTACCTGACTAATCTGCTTTTAATTAAGCAATTATTAATAGCCTAGGGAAACAGAACCGAGAAAAAGCGAGACGGGACTTGCTTACGCGACTTTGCAGAATGGGTTGAAGAGGAAGCCGAAGCTGCGAGCGCTATTTGCTAGCCTGAAAGAGAGAAGAATGAAAACGCGTGTTGACTTGTCGCGAAGGAGAAACTCCGAAGACCACGGAAAAGAAAGGTAAGTATCTTTACGTCGGGAAAAAAACCGCTTCCGACATATACGTGTTATGGATTTTTAAAAATATCCGTTGACGAGCGATGGAAATGTGTGAGAAAAAAGCGAGTATGTTTCGGGTGTCTATTGACGACACACAGCATCCGCGACTGTAAAGGAAAAGGTTGCGATAAACAAGATTGCTCGCTGAAACACAATTTAACATTACATAATGAATTTTTAAAGACACATCATGAAAAGTCAAAGACAGAAGAAAAGCCTAAAACGGTTAGCGACAACGAAAGAGGCGGAATGCATTAACTTCACACGCAAAGATGCAAAGCGCGTACACGGAAAATTTTTTGGGCGCGCAGCTATCTCACTTGTAGATACCGCTGCGCTACCTTGACTATGGTGTTTAATAAGAAACAGCAGACGACAAAATATTCTTTGCGTTACAAGTAGAACGGTAGAGGATTTCTTAGTCTGCTGTGGGGTTCCAGGGCTCCCTCAGTGAGAGCCTGGGAATCCGAGGAAGCACAGAAAAAACGTACACCATCAAGTTTGCGAAAAGATAGGGACACCTTTTGCAACAATAACACCGCTGGGTTGAATGTTACATGGACCACATTACAACGAATGACCCAAAAAGGAGTTTGTGTTTCATATACCACATTGGCAATAAAGAAGAGGAACTTAACGACCTTGTGCGCGAATTCTGGACAACGGAGTCATTTGGTGTTAAGCCATCCGAAAAAAGTATATGGTGGATATCACGTCAAAAGTCCACCAAAAAAAAATGTTGTCCAATTATTCACAATTTTTTTTATGATATGCCCTATAGGTTAGTAATTTGTCAGAAAAAAAGCTCAGCTTTTATTTAAAAATAAAAGGAAAAAGAAAAAATTGACCCAAAAATGCGAAAAGTGAAAATTTATTTTTCTTTTTCAAAATTTGTTTCAAAATAAAAAAAAATTTTGAAAATAGACTGTGCCATTCGAAAGCCCATGAAAAAATCTAAAAAACCATATCCTAATTTTTTTAAAATTTTTTCCTCTAATTATAAGAAATAATCGAAGTGGAGCGTTTCACGCAAAAGTTCAGAACTTCTACCCCCTCCCCCTCGGTCAATTTTTTATAAAATTCAAAAATATTTATTCGACAAATTACTAACCTATAGGGCATATAATAAAAAAAATTTGGGAGTAATTGGACAACATTTTTTTTTGGGTGGACTTTTGACGTGATATCCACCATATGGTCTACTGAAGATCATAGAGCAAGAGAATTGTAAAAAAACTATAAAACGCGTACGAGACCGTTGGCAAGGGTGCCAGCTCTGAAAAAGTAATAAGGAAGTCTTACTGGACAGCTACGACAATGCGAAAAAACGACTGATTTCCATCGAAAATAAAATGACACGCGTCCCTGTGTTTGTTAAGAAATACGGAGAAAACATCCAAGCATATTTAGATAAAGGATATGCGCGCAAACTTAATGACAAAGAAGCGATAAAACGAAGTAACAAAACGTGGTATTTCACGCATTTTGCAGTTTATAACCCGCAAAAACCTAAAAATCTGCGCATGGGCCTTTACGGAGCTTCCAAGAGTCATGGACTCAGCCTGAATGACAGGCTGATAAAAGTACCGGACCTGCTGAAACCTTTATCCGGTGTATTATTTAGATTCCGAGAAAGAAAAATTGCTAACCTTTTACTACTAATAGGAAAGGAACTCACAATTCTTGGAGAAAACTGCACAAGGGTGCTGGGTGTAAATTGGGTACTGGAAACTGACAGTTTCTTCTTCTCAAGAAAATTTCTCAAACCGACAGAGGACACGACAAACAAGAAAACGCCCACAAAAAGAAAAATTTTTAAAATATTAATGTCTATATTTAACCCCCTTGGACTGCTGGCTCCTTTGACAATTCGAGCAAAAATTCTGTTGCAAGATATCTGGAAAGAAGGCACAAAATGGGACGAAAAGTGACCAAGGAAACGGCAAGACTCTGGGGTGTATGGCTACAGGACCTGCGAAGTACCGAACAACTGCGAATACCACTTCACTACTCAGGATCTGTTGACCGACTGAAAAATGTGCAGTTAAATTAATTTTGCGATGCCAGTATTCAAGCTTTGGCAGCCGCCGCTTATTTTCGATTGCAAGGAGAAGATAATGTTCAAACGTGTTTAGTCGTGGTAAAGACTAGAGTTGCCCCCATTAAACTATTGACTGTTACCAGACTGGAACTTCAAAGTGTGGTGATGGCTACGTGATTGACAGCTTTCATTCAGCAAGAACACAGCTTGCACTTTGAGAAAATTGTTTCTTGGTCCGATTCTTAAGGTTAAGTCCACAATAAAATAAATCGTCTCGATTTCGATGCGCAGTAAACAAAAATGTATGTACGCGCATCGAATCGTCTCGAAAGTCGAGACGATTTTTAGCTATTCTAAAAATAGATAAATTGGACCTCACCGACAGATTGGAGGTGGGTTCCAAGTTCCAACAGAGCAAAATGTTGCTGATGAAGCGACCAAGAGCAGAAGACTTGACGACCTAGAAAACTCAAACCACTGGTTTCAAGGACCAGAGTTCTTCTGTCAACCAGAGACTGAGTGGCCTTTACAAAAACTACCTGAAGAGAAATCGTCGGAAATAACAATTGAAATGAAAAAGGAACACTGTTTAATGATAAACATTAAACCGCCGACAATAGATAGCAGCCGGATTTCTTCGTAGACTCAAATAACGCGCGTAGTAGCATGGTTGCTACGATTTATTGACCGATGCAGAGGAAAATTGCACATCGCAAACAGTAGGGAATTAACCGGGACGAAAATCCAACAAGCAGAAGATCACGTGATACGTCTTTCACAAGAGGAGGCCTTCCCAGAGGAATAACGAATGTTACAACGGAATACACCCGTTGCATCCATATCAAAGATTTTTCCCCTGTCACCAATCTACAACGAAGAGCTCATTAAAATGGACGGTCGAGTGATCAAGGACCATTGGTACCCAAGATGGCACCACTACCCCCACTGCGTCTACAGGATAATGTGGTAGCATTCACCGTCACGGGAATTGACTACTTCGGGCCCATCTAAGTAACAATCGGAAGGAGAAGAGAAAAAAGGTATGGAGTTCTCTTCACATGCCTAACAGTACGTGCAATTCAACTGGAAATAGCTGCCACGCTGAACACCAACTCCATGATCATGACTCTACGACGCATGATAGCTAGACGAGGAAAACCATCAAGGATATATTCAGACAACGGAACTAACCTTTGAGGTGCTATTGAAGAATTGAGGAAAGCGGTTTCAAGTCTAGACAAAGACGAAATCTTGAAACAAACCTGTAACGCAAAAATAGACTGGAACTTCATCCCACCAAAAACTCCACACGTGGGAGGATGCTGGGAGCGACTCTTAGGCACGGTCAAACGAGCGATGAATGTAACTTTAAAAAACGAGCCCCTCGAGAAGAAGTTCTAAAAACTCTGTTCGCAGAAGCTCAATATTCGATTAACAGTCGACCGTTGATACATGTTTTGGACGATCCGAAAGATGAAAGAAGCCTTACTCCAAACGGCTTTCTTGGGCTCACCTCGGGAACAATACGTGAGGCCCATGCAACACCAGGTATAATATATAGAGTTTATTTGTTTTGAATCCTTGATTCATACAAAAGAGTTACATTGATCAGCGAAGAGTGAAATATCCTTACAATTATTATTTATCTATTGAATTAATTCGAAAGCATTTACTACAAAGAGAGTTAAAGTTTTGACATTTTCTACCTGTGGATAATCTAATATATTATACAATGTGTCCTTTATTATCGAGTGATCTTCGTTCGAACATATATACTGCTTTCTAATATTCTTAAATAACTCACACTCAATCAATACATGATATATTTATCTCCCTTTCAACTCTTCGTCTCCGCAACAGTATCCACTCTTGAATTTGAGTCCTTTATTTTTATATATAATTCTTATATTATAATTGTTAATTAAACGAATTTGAGCAATCAACTTAAGAAATTTTAATAGCACATTCAGCCTCAAATAATTTTGCGTTCCTTCGCATAAAGTGAGATGTGGAAGGATCTGGAGAGATCTCGAAGTTGAGAGGGAGTTAACATCCTCTGCTCGAAGAAAGTTTTCATACATTTTAACTAATCTAACTTTGTTTTCTTTGATATATTTTTGATCCCATACAATTTTTTCGCCTATAAAATCAAATATTTTCTCGACCTGCATACACCAATTGTATTTAAAAGTAGAGTTCGGAGATTTAGATAAGGAAATAAATCTTGTTAAACAAATTTTTGGGTATCTATCATTTTTCATATTCAAAATTTTTTCAAATAGGTTAAGGGTCAGTTTCAATACTTTGCTCGCTAATTTAACTGCTCCAATTTCCAGTCTAATAGAAATAATAATAATAATAATTTGGTGTATTTTTGGTAATAAGAGGAGTCTTTTATAAAAACCAGTTTGGATTTTTTCAATTTCTTCGAGATAACGTAGTCCCCAAACCTGGATTGAATAAAATAGTGTACTTGTTACTAAACTATTGAACAATTTGGGGATTGGCTTCCATGTATGAGGCATTATTCCTGAACTGCCCCAAAAATAAAAAAAAAGTTCTTGGATTTCCTTTATACTTTGGAAATATGTTACCCTAGTAGGTACAAGTTACTACACCAATTTACAGGTCCAACCCCCCACCCCAATCAAAAGGGTGGGGGGTTGAAATTTCAGCTTAAACTCGAACATGCATTCTTTAAACATTTGTAGTTTCTACTTAAATTATTCAATTAAAAAAAGTAAGTAGTGTTTTAGAAAGGTTTTTTTGTGTACTTTTAAAATATTTTATTTATATAATAAAAAAAAATTTTTTTTTGCAAAAATTTTTTAAAATAAATAGTTTTTTTGCAATTTTGTGCAAGTTCGGTAGTTTTTATTTTCTTTTTAATAATCTCAAATGAAAGCTTGGGAATTCCCCTAAAAGAAGATATAAGTCTAAAAATGGGCCGAAACAATTTGCCAAAGATATAGTGTAATAAGTAAAATTTGTCCGTCCGCTCGCGCACTTCAGCGCGATGAACAGTGGGATTTTTTTTCAACTCACTATTGAAAATTGTCTAGAAACTACAAATTTTATCGGATGTTGATGTTCTTGATTTAAAATTACTAAGAGATCCATCAAAGTCGATTTTTGAATTTTTAATTGTTTATTTTTTTCTTGTTACTCAAAAATTTGACAAATTACAATATTTTTAGAAAAAATCATGTTAATTTTTTTATTTTTCCATTACACATGATCGAAATCAATTTAAATTAGTCTAGTATGACCACCGGACAATTAATAAAGCATAATACAATTTATTTAAATTGTTGCAAACAATGTTAATTAACAAATAGATTACTTCGCACCTTCTTCATAAAAAAAATTGGTTTTTTTTGCAGACAAGTTTAAATTTATGTCTAATTTAGTTAACAACTATTTTACAGTTAAAAATTATCATTAATATTAACAATTATATAAACAATAATCAACTTCCTTTTGTATTTGTAAACATTTTCGTCATTTTTTAAACTTTAAATATTTATATCATATGTACATTCTTTCAAAAACTTAAAAAATTTATTTGTTTAAACAATTACATTTGTTATAAACAAACTTTTCATTTTTAAACAAATAAGTAGCTTTTTTCATCAAACAAAATTTTTTCCTTTTTTTATATTTACTATCATAAAAAAGAACTCCTTAATGAAATGGGAATACTATAAATTATTCATTTAATTCTAACGAACATTATAAGTTAAGAAATATTTATATTTTTAATGAAGTAAACCATTATTCAGTTAAAACAGTTTACATTTAAATGCATATAAATAAATATATTTTTTCTGTGAAAAAAGAACAAAGTTAAATATTTGTAAACTTATAATGTTTATTAAAATTAAATGAATAATTTATAGTATTCCCATTTCATTAAGGAGTTCTTTTTTATGATAGAAAAATTTAAAAAAGGAAAAAATTTTGTTTGATAAAAAAAGCTAATTATTTGTTTAAAAATGAAAAATTTGTTTATAACAAATGTAATTGTTTAAGCAAATAAATTTTTTAAGTTTTTGAAAGAATGTACATATGATATAAATATTTAAAGTTTAAAAAATGACGAAAATGTTTACAAATACAAAAGGAAGTTGATTATAGTTTATATAATTGTTAATATTAATGATAATTTTTAACTGTAAAATAGTTGTTAACTAAATTAGACATAAATTTAAACTTGTCTGCAAAAAAACCAATTTTTTTATGAAGAAGGTCCGAAGTAATCTATTTGTTAATTAACATTGTTTGCAACAATTTAAATAAATTGTATTATGCTTTATTAATTGTCCGGTGGTCATACTAGACTAATTTAAATTGATTTCGATCATGTGTAATGGAAAAATAAAAAAATTAACATGATTTTTTCTAAAAATATTGTAATTTGTCAAATTTTTGAGTAACAAGAAAAAAATAAACAATTAAAAATTCAAAAAACGACTTTGATGGATCTCTTAGTAATTTTAAATCAAGAACATCAACATCCGATAAAATTTGTAGTTTCTAGACAATTTTCAATAGTAAGTTGAAAAAAAATCCCACTGTTCATCGCGCTGAAGTGCGCGAGCGGACGGACAAATTTTACTTATTACACTATATCTTTGGCAAATTGTTTCGGCCCATTTTTAGACTTATATCTTCTTTTAGGGGAATTCCCAAGCTTTCATTTGAGATTATTAAAAAGAAAATAAAAACTACCGAACTTGCACAAAATTGCAAAAAAGTATTTATTTTAAAAAAATTTTGCAAAAAAAATTTTTTTTTTATTACATAAATAAAATATTTTAAAAGTACACAAAAAAACCTTTCTAAAACACTACTTACTTTTTTTAATTGAATAATTTAAGTAGAAACTACAAATGTTTAAAGAATGCATGTTCGAGTTTAAGCTGAAATTTCAACCCCCCACCCTTTTGATTGGGGTGGGGGGTTGGACCTGTAAATTGGAGTAGTAACTTGTACCTACTAGGGTAACATATTTCCAAAGTATAAAGGAAATCCAAGAACTTTTTTTTATTTTTGGGGCAGTTCAGGAATAATGCCTCGTATTTAAATTCATCTTATTTATGAGAGACAGAGTTGAACCTGAGGCGATTGTCGCAGAAGTAAGTGCACCATTTAGTGCTTCTTCGTAAGATCCCGTCTGATATTGAGGAATTCCCAAGTACATATAATCTTTGACAATTTCGATCTTTACCTTTCCATAATAAAATTTTAATTTTTTATCATGTGTATGACCACTTTTCTTATACACGATGATTTTTGTTTTTTTTTCGTTTACATCCAATTCGTTTAAAATGCAATATTTATAAAAAGCTTTCAATAATTGTTTTAATTTAGCTTGTGATTCTGCGAGTAAAACAATATCATCTGCGTAGGCTAGTAAAAGGATCTCTTTAGTTTGACCCATCGAGACACCTCTTATCCCTTCGCGCTTTAGAAACTCCTCCATATCAGACAAAAAAAGTGAAAACAAAATTGGACTACTAACTTCACCCTGAAGTACCCCTTTCGTAACTTTGACTTGTTTAGAAACCTTACCATTAATCTTAACCGATACAGTCGCCCTTGAATAAAAATCTTTCAAAATATTTATCAATTTACAACCCATTCCCAGATTATAAAGTTTTTGGAAAAGCAGCCTGTGAGAAACAGAAGGAAAGGCGTTACTAAAGTCCACAAATAGGGCATATAATTTGCCTCCCTTCATATTCAGTCTATTTTGTACTAAGGCATTCAGAGTGAATATATTTTCGACACAACTTCTACCCTTTCTGAATCCTGCTTGAAATTCGGGGAGTAAATTTTTTTCTTTAGCCCAATTCGTTATTCTATTTGTAAGAATAGTTGTAAAAATTTTTGGAATGCAATTTACTAAGGCTATAGGACGATAATTATGCGGGTCGCTCAATTCCCCTTTCTTATAGATCATTTTTAAATTTATTTCTGACCAATTTTTCGGAATTTTTTCTAGTTGCAAAATTTGATTAAAGACAAGGTCCATGTACACAATCCAACTCTCAGGCAAGTTTTTTAAAAATTCAAACGAAATTTCGTCTGCTCCCGCGGCTTTATTATTTTTACATTTTTTTAGAGACCAGGTATAATATTTATGTTTTCATATGCGGACAAACTTTGCAGACAGTGGAGGTACGCGCAGTGGCTCGCGAATTAATTCTGGAGAAGGTGGATAAAAGAGGACGTACCTTCCATCAACCAACGTACAAAGTAGTACTGTAGGCGGCCAGAACTAAAAATAGGCGACTTAATAGTCATTTGGGACGAAAACGCACCTCGCAATCAATGGAAGAGAGGACGAGTGATAGCTGTTTATCCTAGACGAGATGGTAGAATTCGGGTCGCTGATATCCGAACATCAACTGGGACTTTGAAGAGATCAGCAGCCAGATTATGCGTCCTTGAAATTGATTGATTTATATCTGCACTAGATATACAAAAGGGGGAATGTGGCGGACGCGCTTAAAAATAATAGATATTAATTAATAATGACGACTACTTCTTGTTTAAAAATACTTTGTTTATAGAAATGACTAGAATCGACTGACATTATTAGACCTAACTGTGCCCACCTAGACTCAACTACACGACTTTTGGCCCTTACAGTACCTACATAAAGACTAGAAGACTTACCGAAAAGACGAAGGTACTGACAATACCACGACTGTGGGAGGATAGAACTCAGTGCAAATTTAGACACCGAATTGTCAAGACGTGACAAATACCCATTCAGGGTCAGATTTACTTGACAGGGGGCCCTAGGAAACCCTGGTGGGGGCCCCATGTAAAGAAAAGGTTTTTCAAAAATTTACAAAGATTGAAATTTTAAGTAAAGTATATTTTATATATGAATTAAGCGCCCTACTTAAATTTCTAAACACTTAAAATTATTTTGCAAAATACTTTGAAAGCTATTATACTACCATCCTTATGTAACAATAAGTGTAAGATTTAAGTGCATCATAATAAATAGTGTTTTTATATATATATTTGATTTGAATCCCACCCAAATAAAAGTCTTGTATCTTAAAATTAAAACATTCCCTTTAAACTAAATGAAATAGATGAAAATATTTGAAAAAAAATAGTTTTTGTGTACCCCTAGCCGAAAGTACGGTCTTCCCTATTTAATTTGCTTCCGGGAATAGCGACTTCTGTTTCTTTTTTGTTTTTTGATTATTTAAAAATATTGTAATTTAAATACGAAGAATTATCATGTTGAAAATTTTGATTGAGATTTGAACGATATTTCACAGATGTCACTTGATCGGTAAAGTAGGCAACTTCGCTTAATTGATAAATATTTCGATGATTGTAAAATAGGTATATTACTATTATTAAATATTTATTTGTAAGAGAAAATTACTTACTGTTTACTATTTTTTAATTGTTTCTTATTTTTTAAATTTTACTTCGAATTATTTTTTACACATAATTTTCTTTTATGCCCGCCCCGACCAGCTAAGTCTTGGCTTCGCCTCGACTTCGCAAAAGTCGGGCGGGCAACTTATTGCGCTATTTTATTATTCAAACTATAATTATTTAAAGTACTTTCGGCTGGGGATACAGAAAAATTATATACGACACACGGCCAGAAATTTGGATGCCCTGGCGAGCGTGTTATATAAAGCGTCGGCCTTGTATATCACGCCGGCCAGGAAATCCAATTGTCTGGCGTAGTATCGTAATATACTATTTGAGCGGATGGGAAGAAGAACTCGCCGAGCGCGTGGTTGTAAGAGATAATATCAGTCAGGTAGCAGTGAGCGCCTCTGGGCCACACACTGCTATCTGACTGGAACTATCCCTTTCGTTCGAGCGCTCGGCGAGTTCTTCTTCCCATCCGCTCATTTTATGAAGTTTGTACCAAAAGTTTCCTTACGAAAAGATTACACATCTTAAAAATTATAATTATTTACTACTCAAATATATAATATATTATTCCTAAAATTATTATTTTATGATTGTGTGAACCATCTACCACCTATCGTGTTACTCGATTTCAATTCGAGTGTTTCAAGAACTGTCTTTTCTAAGATAAGAGGATTACGAGCAACGTGGATAACTTTTAATCTAGGATATTTTTAGTAATAAAACAATTAAAATAGAAAAGCATTAATTAAAATACCAATTTTTAGAAATATATTTAATGAAAAAAATGTTTATCAAATTTTACCTTTAATTTCATTTAAAATATTTTCGCGTTTTTAAGATACTTATAATGAATAATTCTAGTTTTGATGAACTTTACTTTGGAATTTTCCAAAACAATTTTTTTGTTACTGTTAAACCATGTTCGAGGATTCTCAATAATCGAGGTACCAATGTAAATATATTTGAAGAATATAAATAAATTTTCATAAAATATACTTTAGTTGTTTCATATTCTTTTGATTTTTTTTGCCAGGATATAAATAACTCTTGATATTCTCCATTTCTTTCTCTAACTTCTTTATGCATTTGATCAATTATTCCCTTGAAAGAATCACGCTCGTTTTTTATTTGATTCAATTCTCTCTGTAATTTGAAATAATTAAAATAAAATTAAATTAACTAATTTTAGATAAATTACTTTAATGTTAGCATTCTAATTATAAATTAGAGGAAATTACAAGTAAATTTCCTTGGTTGTTTTCCTCATGTTGAACTAGACAACGAAGATGTTTTATTTCATCCAATTGAGCTTCCGATACAAGTAACTGATTATTCAGAGACTCTTGCAATCTTCTTTTCTCAAGTTTGGATACTTTTAACTTAATAAAATGTTATACTTATTAAACAATAGATTAAAAAATAATCTGACATTTTTCAAAAATATAATTTTAATAAAAATAATCATTTTAGTAATAAACTCACAAAATACATACTTTTGATTTTAAATCTTCCACTTCGATAGATGTTTGATGTAACATATTCTAAAAAGTGTGTACAAAATAACTATTAATTAACATTCAGTAAGCACATATTAATAAAGAATTTATTGTTAAAATTAAACTAAAAGACGATAATTTTATCTTCTAAATTTAATTTTGTCGAAGTCGAATGCTTCATTAATAATTATTATTTTTTGATTTTCACATAAATTCTATCCAAAAAGATTTTAGACATCTAATAGATGTCACTGATTGACGTTAAAGTCAAATTCTTTATTCATAAATAAGCTTCGTTTTCCGTACCCAGGTAAAAATGATTCGTACGAATTTCGTTCCGAAATCCAGCCAAATTCGTACAGAATTCCTATCAAATTTGTATGAAATTACTAGTAAAATTCGTGTGGCGTTTTGAAACGTTTTTTCGCACAAACATTCGTTCGAATAGTACCCGGATTTTTTAAAATGGATTTTCAAAAAAATGTTTCGTTTGGAAATCCGTATGGAAATTCGCACGAAATGTCAGCAAAAAATTTATTCAAAAAAATTTCGACTAAATTTTCTTACGAATTTTGTACGAAATTCAAGCGAATTACCACAGAATTATTCATAAAAAATTTATAAAAATTTCTGCTCGGAAATTCGTATAGAATCCCGAACGAAACGTCAGCTAAAAATTTCTTCAAAGCAATTTCGAAAAAATTTTCTTACGAATTTCGTATGGAAATTTCTCCGCAAATTCTTGAAGGAATTTTTAGCTGACATTCCGTGCGAACGTCCATATGGATTTCCGAACGAAATTTTTTTTTTTTTGAAAATCTGTTTTAAAAGATTCGGGTACTATTCGCACGAATATTCGTGCGAAAAAACGTTTCAAAACGCCACACGAATTTCACTAGTAATTTTATTCGAATTCGTTAGGAATTCTGTACGAATCTGGCCAGCTTTTTAAACGAAATTCGTACGAATCATTCTTACCTGGGTATTTAATTACGCACCATTATGTATATCAACCTAAAAATAACAATTAAACACTTTTTTAAAATTTGCAATGTCATTAACAGGATTCTACCGTGCTATATTATCTCTAACTATCCTTGCCTTGTGAGTCCATATTTCAGTTTTTTCTAAATTTTATGGAACAACGTGAATTAATTTAAAAATAATTACGATATTCGTGTTTAGCAGGAAATTCCACTCCGGAAAACACTTACGTTAATAAATATTCTGAAACTCTAATATAGAAAACAATATAATAAATCCTAACTTCGCAAATGGTGACAGATTGCCTTCCAATTTTTACTATCATCTTTTGATGTTAAGACGCGAATATACCATGAATTACGCGATTTTTGAGCAAGCCGTCTAAGCATAACAGCAACTAACTATCCTTGCCCCTTAACTATCCTTGTCCCATCCTCCCCTATATTTTATAAAAGTATTTTTAAAAATAGATTATTTTGCATTATCTAAAAAATAAGCCCATCATTGACAACAAACCTTTATACTTAACACAGTGTCACTCATGGCACTAATTTTCTCTTCCTTTTCTTCTAGTTCAACGTTTTTTGCCTAAATTAGAACATATAATTATTTGTATATTATTATAAAATTATTATAAAATTCTGTTTAAAAAAGTGATTGACAATTTTAATTTTTTATTATAATTATGATGAATTACACTGTTTGACAAAATGTTGCTACAAGAATAAACGAAAGTGATTCTTACAGGATTTTTGCCGTAGATTACGAATCTGTAAATGAAATTGTCCCATCAAGTTTCAATTTTAAGAAAAACGGGGTGGTCAAAGTGTCAAAAAATGGCATTTTTGGCACTTTTTGAAGCACTATAAAAAAAGAACGCGACGTGATAAAAAGCTCAAGTATGGCTTAAATAAGAGCTCGAACCCTCAACTTCAACCTCATAAAGCAAAAAACTATGTGGAAATAACGCAAAATTGTGGGGAACAACTTTATTTAGTTTCATACTTGAAACTAAATATGTAATTGAAAAAAATAATTCGGGAATAGTTCCTGAATTGAGGATATGAGCAAAAATCAAGAATTATTATAGACCTGTTTTGTAGCCACTTTCGGGCGGACGCGGGTAAAATTGGGCTTGTCAGCTCTGGATGACACCAGAATATCGCATCACCTATAAGCCAATCCGACGGAAAGGCGTAATCAACAAGGTAAAAACAGTTTTTCTTCGCCTTAGACTGCACGACGGAAAAAATACTAAAATTGCAGTCCCATTGCGTTTTTAAGCAGACATGACAGGGTACCTTTACTATAAAGGTCCGTTTACAAAGCAACGAAAAACGCAGCCATGCAAACAATGATGGTTGCGTATAATACTCTGGTAATACATGTAGTTACGTGAATACATTCATCTGTGTTGTCAGTTTTCATGTGTGGATGATTAATGAAGGACAGAAGCCGGTCTAATGTCGATGATCAACTTTAGAAAATGTAATTGAAGGTGAGTTTATTTATATTTAATAGAATTTATACAAGAGGATGATTGCCATACTTCCAAACTGTCATAATTTACAAAAAATGATGAAAATCTCAAAACAGTAGGGTGTTGTGAGGTTATGTGCAACGTTTTTTTTCGTTGGACGAAAAACATGTCAGATAATTAAATTTTTAAATATTTCAAAATTGAATGACTTGTGACGTATAATTTTAACTATTTTTAATTTAGTGAAAAACTTCTGCTTACGTCAGGCAAAATTCGACGTTTTCAACAACAATACAATTTGAAATTTAGATATATAAATTTCGCCGTCAGGCGCCAATTAATTTTAAAGATAATTAATAAACTTAACCCTTTAAGGACCAAATGTACAAAAATGTTATCCGAAATTTGGGAGCAATTTTTAGTATGAAAACGGATTGCTAAAAAATTTGCAAAAGACATTTCTTAAAGCTCAGGAACCACTCTTTCGAATGCTGCAATAACAAATATTGAAAATTTATAAATAAACAAATTACATACAGTTATTTAAAAAAAAACACAATTTTTTCAAGATTTTTTTTTGAAAATCAAATTTTTTTTATTATTTATGGCGAAGGAATACGTCTCAAAGGTAAAAATATCGCGTCAAAAATGTCTAACCTAAAATGTTGTAAAATAAAAATTCGGAAAAAACAAAATGGCGGATCAAAAATATACAGCAAGTGCACATTTTTTTAAAAACCTCACAGATTTGCTTGAAACTGGTTACTCGGGGGTTTTTGGGGTCGGTGATTACAAATATGATAATAGTTTTTCAAAATTCAAAATGGTGAATCTAATATGGCGGACACTTTTTTCAAAATTTTATCGGATTCGCTTGAAACTGATTACTCGGGGGTTTTTAAGGTCGCTGATTACGAATATGATAATAGTTTTCAAAAATTCAAAATGGCGAATCCAATATGGCGGACACTTTTTTCAAAACTTCATCGGATTCGCTTAAAACTGGTTACTCGGGAGTTTTTGAGGTCGCTGATTACGAATATGATAATAGTTTTTAAAAATGCAAAATGGCAAATCCAATATGGCGGACACTTTTCAAAACTTCATCGGATTCGCTTAAAACTGGTTACCCTATACATTACTTTTTGTTATATTTTACAGTAGTAACTTCAGAATTGCTTTAACTTTATTTTGTTGTAAAATATTTCAATTTTTATTAATTAATTAATTACTAATTCGAAAAAAAGCGTTTTTTTTTTCGTTTTAGATATTGAAAGTAAACATCTTAAGCTTTCTTTTGGTACAAGAAAAAGAAAAAAAGGGTCCTTTTTGAAAGAAAAACCAAAAAAAATATTATACCAAAAAAATATAGGTGTATATTACGTGGTAGTTAATAATATGTATGACTAATTAGTCATACATATTACTAAATACTGTGAAAATATTAGCCCGATCCAACAACTTGCAATTTTGACTTTGGTACACTCGAGAAAATTTTCCCCTTAAACATAATTAATCTTTATTTATAAGGCTTCAAAGACAGACAAAACTCGATAATAACAAAGAACAGTTCCTATTAGTATTATTATTATTATAACAAAGAAATAGTTATGATTAGTATTATTATTATTAAGTTTAATATTACTATTATATTTTACACAAATTATTTGAAAGCAAAAACGGTTTAAATTTTTATAATTTCTAACCTGAATATTGTACATGGATTGGCCATTTTGAATTTTTAAAAACTATTATCATATTCGTAATCAGCGACCCCAAAAACCCCCGAGTAACCAGTTTTAAGCGAATCCGGTGAAGTTTTGAAAAGTGTCCGCCATATTGGATTCGCCATTTTGAATTTTTGAAAACTACTATCATATTCTTAATTAGAGACCCCAAAAACCCCCGAGTAACCAGTTTCAAGCGAATCCGATGAAATTTTGAAAAAAGTGTCCGCCATATTGGATTCACTATTTTGAATTTTTGAAAACTATTATCATATTCGTAATCAGCGACCTTAAAAACCCCCGAGTAATCAGTTTCAAGCGAATCCGATAAAATTTTGAAAAAAGTGTCCGCCAAATTGGATTCGCCATTTTGAATTTTTAAAAACTATTATCATATTTGTAATCAGCGACCTCAAAAACCTCCGAGTAACCAGTTTTAAGCGCATCTGTGAGGTTTTTAAAAAATGTGCACTTACTGTATATTATTTATTAAAAAGCCAACTTTGAACGCCATTTTTGATCCGCCATTTTGTTTTTTTTAAATTTTTATTTTACAACTTTTTAGGTTAGACATTTTTGACGCGATATTTTTACCTTTGAAACGTATTCCTGCGCCATAAATAATAAAAAAAAATTGATTTTAAAAAAAATCTTGAGAAAATTGTGTTTTTTTTAAATAACTGTATGTAATTTGTTTATTTATAAATTTTAAATATTTGTTATTGCAGCATTCGAAAGAGCGGTTCCTGAGCTTTAAGAAATGTCTTTTGCAAAATATTTAGCAATCCGTTTTTATACTAAAAATTGCTCCCAAATTTCGGATAACATTTTTGTACATTTGGTCCTTGAAGGGTTAAACTCTGCTCGACTAACTAACAACAATTTCTCCACCTCTGAGTTTCTCTCTCACTCAGAGGGAATTCTGCTCAAACAGTTGACAGCAGAAAAGCCAACGTCGAGACACCGAGACACGACTGGTTTAATACTGGCAACAATGATTTACCCACGGTTATCTATCCTGGGGCTTCTCCGTTTAATCTCTCTCTTTGGCTCGGCGTGACTTCTCCTCGCAGTCGTGATCCTCAGTAGGGAATTTAAATAGGAACTTAAAACAAAACAATTTTTTACAAATGATTTCTTTCTAACTACACTATTTATTTTATCCTCAATGAACTCCGAGTTTCACACTCCACTTCTCAATTCAATACACTTTTACAACTCGAAAATATATTTAGAACTTCTCGACAGCAAGATACTGGTGTACCGGCGCGGTATATAGAAAATTCTATTATGGCGGCGAAAGTATTGGACACCTGTCGCGTCTCTACTTTCACCGCACGTGTTCGTCTTCTTCATCATTCCGTCTTCCTCGTTTCGGTGGCTCTCCTCTTTTTATCTCTTTCTACTCTTTACCGGCCCTGCCCTCTGGCCCTTTCTCCACTTTTAACTAGCCGCCTGACACACTTTCATTACTGCTAGTGGGTCAACCGGCGGCACTAGTTTTCTCCTATTACCATAATCGTTGACAAGTCGGTTCGGGGATTTCTCCGACAGATGGCGCAACGATTTAGACTTTTGACAAAATAACTCAAGTGACATTTCACTTCGTCACAATCCCCTCCCCATGACCGATATTACTTTGTACCATACCGTCATTATTATGATAATCTTGACTTTACAACTGGCTCTCCTATCTTCTATGGCCTTGCTACTCTCTTCGGCTCTCTGATTTTATCTGGCTCTCCTACTTTCTCTCTGACTCTCCCCTTCTTTCTCTGACTCTCCTCTTCTCCAAGAAAAACGGTTCTCCTACTTTAATTTTCTTCCTTCTGCTTCGACTTCTTTCTCTCTTCTAGTTGTTGTCGAACTGCTAGGTCCACTGTCGAGGCTGGAAGCCCCGCCAGTGCTTTGGTTAGCTCTAGTAGCTTCGTGACCAGGTCCCCATCTTCTGATTCCGACTTGTTCTCGTCCTGGTGCACGCTGGTTCTTCGCTCGACTACTCTTTCCGACCCTCCTCTTACTCCTTCCACTTGTTCTGATGTTTCTTCATCCATGGTTACTTGGCTCTCCTCTTCCTCCAATGGTCCCTCCTTGATGGACTCGGTGATCACCTCCGCTATTTCGTTTGTCTCGAATTTCGTCTCGCTGATCTCTACTACTTCATCGTACCGCCCTGGACAGCCTGCGAAACGACAATACGCTTCGGCTAACCTTGGGCAATTTTTAACTGTCGTCTCCCGACGCTCGAAGTTTCGGCAAAATTGATGTCGGATCTGATGAGGGCAGTCTACCACTCTGTGGCCACGCTCCCAACAGTTAAAGCAGCAAAACGGAGGCGGGTCTAGGATATCTGAGGTCGTGATTTCCTTGAGGCCTCCAAAGATTATCCCGGATTGTCTCGGTTTCCGTAGTTTGTTTTCTTTACGGTTCTCTCCCTTTCGGTTGTTTCTCTGAGGCTCTTTGGGACGTGTACCCGTCTCTACTAATCGTCTTACCGGTGGCCTTGGATGAGGTGAATGGGAACGTTGAGCTCTTGGTGTTGGCTCTCCGCTCTCCATGTCTTCTTTTCAGAGCACCGGTTTGGCTCTGGCCTTCTCCAAACCTATCGATGTCATTGGTCCTTGTGGATTAAGGAATACCTATAACTCATATTCGGCGAGTCGGCTCTCGTACTCCTTCTGGCTCTCGTCCTTTCTGCGATCAGCCGGCCACCGGTACGGCACCACTACCTCGGCACCATCAGGTCGTATCTTTGCTTTCGGCTCCTTTTTATATAACTCTAGTCCAGTTAAATCCGCCTAGACCTCTGGTGGCACAATCGGTTCCGTTGGCAAACCCATGGCACCTTCTCTTTCTACTAAGCTGGCTCTCCTTACTGCTTCCGATGGCATTCCTGGCTCTCCTTCACAGTTGACTCGGCGGACTACTAATGGCTCTTGCTCTACTCTCTCGACGATTGGAAATGACAAATATTATGGGACCACCATCCTGGCATTTCCGGTATCAAACTCTAGGAAAAGACGGTGCCTGGGCTGTGACCTTCCACGCCCCTCCGATCGGTTTCTCTCATTTCCGCGTTCTTCTCGTCTTTGTCCACTTCCATTCCTCGCTCGACGGCTCCCTGGTGTTATAAGGCATAGCTCTTCTCTCGTCTTTCCTCTCTGCACACCTCCTCTCCACTCGGCTCTTCGTTCGATCTAAAAAAAATATATTTTATTCGAAACGAGTATGTAATCCCCGTTTTCTCGGCGCGTTTTTGAGACGCAAAGTATGCCTTTACCTCGGACGTACGCATTTCTCGTCCTCGCTTGTTTACAGTACTCGGCTTCGCCTCGTACTGCAAAATCAAGCTCGGACGAGAAACTTGCGCTTTGCGTCCTCGTTGCACAATGTACTATAATGTACGATAAAAACAATGGTGATTTACAACGGTGGGTTAGGTAAGTGTCCTGTTGCTCCTTTCGACTTCCTGGAACACCACCAGGTACTTGCAATGGCTCTTACTCGGCGGAAACTTTATTGTGTCGGCAGCTACTACTGCCCACGGCCTCTTAACAATTCTCTGACCCATTAATCCGACTGGTCCGGCTTGAGATACCTTATGTAATTGTCCTTGAAGGCAATGTGTTACATACTGGTGTACATCATTCTAAATGCCTGGCCAATAGTACTCTCGTGCTATTCTGTCGTAGGTTTTCTCAATACCCAAATGTCCAGCTGAGGTTTGGGCGTGTCCATCTTCCATGACTTTCGCTCTGTATTCTTCTGGCACTACTAACTTCCAACCGTCCTCATCTCCCACTCTGGGAACCTCTGAGGATGTTGGTTCACCAACTCACGGCGTTTAAGGTACCATTGGTCCTCAATGGATTTAAACGCGGCTACTGACTCTTCTTCGTCTTCTTGAAGCCTGGACAATGCATCAGGGACGTGATGTTGTGCACCTCGTCTGTGAACTATGTCGAAGTCCCATTGCTGCATTTCCAAGGCCTACCTGACTAACCGGCCTGTAGGATCTTTTAAGTTCCTGAGCCATTTTAGGGCACTGTGATCCGTGATTACATAAAATTTGTACCCCTCAATGTACGGCCTGAACTTTTTGATCGACCACAGTAATGATAGACACTCCTTTTCTGTCACACTGTAGTTTCTCTCTAGCTACGTCAAAACTTGGCTGATGTAGACTATTGGGTGCCTTCCGTCTTCAAACTCTTGCGTCAGTACGGCTCCAATGGCATAGTTGCTGGCGTCACACTGAATTGTGAATTTCTTCGTGAAGTCAGGTCGGGCTAAGACTGGCGCAGATGTCAGCTTCTGTTTCAGTTGTTCAAAAGCTTCTTGTTGCTCGTCCTCCCACTCCCACGTTCGGCCTTTGTGTAGCAACTTCAACAATGAATTTTGTTTTCGCTGTCGTTTGGAATAAAACGGGAATACCACCCGATCATGCCTAAGAACCGTCTGAGTTGTCTCCGTTCTTCGGCTCTGGATAATTTCTCACCGGCTCTGTTTTACTCGGATCTGGTCTTAAACCCTCTCTGTCTAATAAGTAACCCAAATAAGTTACTTCGGAGCACCCGAACTCACACTTATCCGGATTTACTATCAACTTCGCCTTGTTCAATTCCTCGAGGACGAACTCTAACCACTTGACATGTTCTTCATAGGTATCTGTGACTACTATGATGTCGTCCAAGTACCCGAAGACATGCGGCTCTACTGTTGGTCCTAGTAATAAGTCGATCATACGTTGGAACGTCATCGGCGCATTCATTAGTCCAAATAGCATTCGGCGAAACTGCCATAATCCTGATCCCGGTATAGCAAAGGCTGTATATTTCTTGCTTTCTTCGGCCATTGGAATTTGGTGGTATGCCAGCTTGAGGTCGACTTTTGACAGATATCTGGCTTTCCGGAACTTGTCCAAAATATAGTCTATAGATGGCAGTGGGTAACAATCTTTTATTGTTACTTTGTTAACATCCTGATAATCTTTGCACTGTCTAAAGTTATTTTCTCCTCTTCTCGTGATTACTAGCGCACTTCTCCAACGGCTGTCAGATGGCTCGATGATGCCTAGTTTGTACAGTTTTGCAGCATTACCTTGGGCCCAAGTTAACATGGCTGGCGACATTCGTCTAATACCATGTTGTACTGGCGATTAGTCCGTAACACGTATGTGATGTTCCTTTAGATCTGTCATTACATGTTCTTCCGACTATGGCAATACCCATTTGTCCACCAGGGCTTGAATGATACCCTTTTGTTCGTCATCGAGCGCAGAAATACCGGCACACTCGGCAAATATTAAATTCTCATCTCTTTCTTTTGGCCCAAACTCATGCCATTCTCCATTGAATACTCTCCATAATCCCTCTTTCAGCTTCACTTCCATGTCCTAGGCCTTGCAGAAGTCGATGCCCAAGATGATGTCCTGAGTCAAAGTGTTCATTACTTTGACTGCGAATCCTTGTGCGTATCCGTCGACTACTATGTTAAGATCCAGGATACCGGCTGTTTTTGTGATACCTCCTGTTGCACTTCTTACAACTGTACCACCCGGCTGAATTCGGCTTTTAAACGGCTCTGCGACTCTGGTGTTGATTACTGAAATCATAGCACCAGGGTCGAAAAGTGCTTCGTAATGGCGGTCACCAATTGACATTTTGGAAAAATATCTATTCTCCGTTCTGGCTCCATCGATGTCTTCTTCATTCCTGAAGTTCGGGTCAGCTCTGATTCTCACAGCCTCTCCTCTCCCCTGGACTATAGGTACCGGGGTCACATCTGTTCCTTTAGTCCCACACTCTATGACCATTTTCGCTACTAAACTTCGGTAGAGTGAGTTCTCCTCACTCGACCGCTCTTGACTACAATCTGGCATAAGTTTGAACGCATTGTCCTCTATCAAGTCGTCCCTACCCATGACTGGTTCCAAACTTTCCTTAACTTCTTCTTCTCTCTCTAATTCTAATTCTCGATCAGTTTTTCTCTAACTACAACTAGGCGTGAATCTATCTTTACTCTCGCTCTTTGTCTCTACTCTACATGATTCATAAGTTTGCACGAAAAGCAGGTTCTTTGGGGACAATCTCTTGCTCTATGTCCTACCATCTGGCAGTGAAAACAGGCACCGATGAACTCCTTAGGGGTATTTTGGGCCTGTGTACCATTTTGCCCCGCCTTGGGTCCTTTAGGGCCGTTTGATCTGGGGTAATTTTGTTTCATCCCAGTTAAGAACATCCCTGGGTATATCATTGGGTAGGCAAATGGCCTCATGTGACCCAAGATCAGCCGAAAACTGGTTAAGTATGGGAAAATTTTCTCCCCTTTGCCTTGTGTCCTGGCTCGAAGTTCGTCTGTGACGTCATCATCGTCAACTGTCACCAAATACTCATTTTTAAACGCCCTCTTGAATGACCTCCAAGAATTTATTTCACGGCGCAACGACCTAAACCAACTACTGGCGGTTTTCTGGAGAATGATTGGCAGTGCTTGTAAGATTTCTCGGTCTGAGCAGGCTTTGCAGTCTTCTAATCTCTCCAGAAATTCTTCGGCATTGTCATCATCCCCAAAGAATTTTAGGTCTCAGTCCTTCAGTGTTTTTATCACTTTGGACCTCCGGCCGGGCCTAAGTTCTGTATTTTCCCTACCACTGCTCAGTCTCTGACTTAGATCGCTCTCAACTTCAGACTCACTCGAGGAGTCGTCTAAGAATGATTTCCGGCTCTCTTCCACTCTTCTTTCTGCTCTACGTTCTCTATCCACATTTCTTTTATTTTTCTCGTTCGGTCGGTCACTACCCTTACTCCTACAACTACACCTACTACTTACACGGCCCTCTTCACTACCACTATACTCAATTTGTCTTTCTATCTTGTCCCTTTTACCCCTACTTTTGCTTTCATTGTTTCGAGATTCGAGGCTGGCTCTCTATTCTCTGGTACTCTACGATAAGTGATACTAGTATCACCTATGCTACTTCGGCTGGAATGGCTTCTCGGGGCGGGTGTGGGCCTCACTCTATCATTGTATGAGGTCTCGGCTAATAGCTGTTTTCTTTGGGGGGACACAATTTTCGATTCTTGATGATGGGTCATTTTGAATCCATCACCGACTGCGGCCCTACATTGACTTTGTTGCCATTCCCACCCCCCTCCCGAATACTGTCGGTCCATTTTCTCGGCAAAGGCGATTAGTCTCTCAATTTCGGGAGATAAACCTAGCCTCGCTACCGAATCTCGCATACTTTTGACGTTTGGTGTTATTCTTGCTGACTGAATCGTGTGGGGTGATGTCATGACCGACCGTGCTGGTTGTCATGCTCAGCTGGACACTCGTTGTGGTGAGGGAAACTGTCGTCATGCTGGCTGTTGTCATGACTGGGGGTGGGGGTGTAAAGTTTGGGGTGGACGCAACGCTGGTCAGACTAGGTCTACTGTACGGTGCTCCATTTTTCGTTCTACTTCCCCCACTCCCTAGGGTTTTCCTGGCACTATTTCGCTCGCTGACTTGACTTGACTCGCCCCGCTGTCTAATTCTTCGTCATCTGCCGATGACATCTGGTCACCTCTACGATACGTGACAAAGGGAAATTTGTTAGTTTCTGGCTCGGGAAAGACTTCCACTAAAAAGATTTTATCAACTTGTGGCGAACCACTGATACACAATTGGTGTCTCAATAAATTCGTCACTACTTGGCCAACTTGCATGATTTTAATTGTTTCCCATGCTCGGCTTACGCATGGTATTTCAATTAGTTCGCTCATGCGTCTCTTGTAGTCGTACATCTCGCTAATTGCCTTTGCCATTTCGAAAAATCAAAAAAAAATTCTAAGTTCGAATAATTTTAAATTTTCAGGGGGGTGCACAATTAGTATACACGGCCCTGTGCTGTCTTGAAAGCAAGGACGTACCTACTCAAGGCGGGGGCCCCCTTTCAAAATTTTTCTTTTTCTGGCGGACTAGTGACTCGACTCTCCCTCTATCTCTTCTTCTCTCTCTCTCTCTCTCTCTAACCGCTATTACTACTACTACTGAGCCACTTTTCTTGGCGCGCGCAAACTTTCTCTCGGCTGCTGAAATTCAGAATTCAGGCAAACAAATATATAATGCACTGGCAAAGAAAAATAATACATTTAGTCTGTCTCGGTTCGAGCTTGTCCCCACGTTGGGCGCCAAATTTTGTGACGTATAATTTTAACTATTTTTAATTTAGTGTAAAACTTCTGCTTACGTCAGGCAAAATCCGACGCTTTCAACAACAATACAATTTGAAATTTACATAAATAAATTTCGCTGTCAGGCGCCAATTAATTTTAAAGATAATTAATAAACTTAAACTCTGCTCGACTAACTAACAACAATTTCTACACCTCTGAGTTTCTCTCTCACTCAGAGGGAATTCTGCTCAAACAGTTGACAGCAGAAAAGCCAACGGCGAGACACGACTGGTTTAATACTGGCAACAATGACTTACCTACGGTGATCTACCCTGGGGCTTCTCCGTTTAATCTCCCTCTTTGGCTCGGCGTGACTTCTCCTCGCAGTCGTGATCCTCAGTAGGAAATTTAAATGGGAACTTAAAACAAAACAATTTTTCACCAATGATTTCTTTTAAACTACACTATTTATTTTATCCTCAATGAACTCCCGAATTTCACACTCCACTTCTCAATTCAATACACTTTTACAACTCGATAATATATTTAGAACTTCTTGACAGCAAGATACTGGTGTACCGGCGCGGTATATAAAAAATTCTATTATGGCGGCGAAAGTATTGGACACCTGTCATATGCTAAACTTTTTGAAAAACTTAAAAATGTGTAAAACTTTGTTTCAGTGCAATAAAATTATATTCGAATAAACTCAAAACAATATATTAACCCTAATAAACTGAAGTACTTAATCGAAGTCATAATTACATATTATATATATATATATATACATTATAGCCTGGCTATTTTTGTAAAATTATTTAATATCAATTAGTGCCGGGCTTAAAAAGTTTCCTTTTTATCTATAAAAACAAATACAAAAATAATAAAGTGAATGTGTGAATAATTAATGGACCCAAAAACTGATTGAATGTAAAAAAAGAGATTTTATTGAATTTTTGCAGTAATTTTCAATATTTCTTTTAAAAAAATGGTTCTTTTCTGAAGCGCGCTGAAGCTAGCAGTCGTAGTCAGCACCAATCCATAGGCGCTAACCACCAATATTTCCAAAAATGCCCCTCTATTAAATATATAGTAATATTTAATGATTTAAAAGGTGCTAACTAAATAAAAACTGACTTTACGTGTACCCAACAACAAACAACTTCTAAAACTACAAAAATTTCATTGTTAATCAATTAAAATATTAAAAACAAGTTAATCAATTAAATTATTATAAACAATGTCCAGCACCAATATTTCACTGCCAGAATTTTGGTCTTATTAGAGAAAATTCTGATTTTAAAAAATATAGAATAATAGAAAACGTCGAATAATTTACAGAATACTAAGGAAATATATTTTAACAAACATGAGAAATTAAATAATTAAATTGTTATAAACAATAGCCAGCAACAATCTTTCACTGCCAGAAATTTGTGTTTTTTGAGAAATTTTAAATTAAAAAAAAATATATGGGGGTAGAAAACGACGGGAATTTTTCATAATGCTCAGAAAACATATCCTAACAAATTCTAAAAGTAAAAAAATTAAATTGTTATAAACAATGGCCAGCACAAAAAATTATTTTTTAGAATTTTGTTTTTTCTGAGAAATTCTTCATTTAAAAAAAATCTATGAGAGTAAAAAACGACGGAAATTTTTCAGAATGCTCAGAAAAAATATCCTAACAAATTCTAAAAGTAAAAAAATTAAATTGTTATAAACAATGGCCAGCAAAAAAAATTATTTTTTTGAATTTCGTTTTTTTCTGAGAAATTTTTTATTTAAAACAAATATATGGGTGTAGAAAACGACGGGAATTTTTCAGAATTCTCAGAAAACATATCCTAACAAATTTTAAAAGTAAAAAAATTAAATTGTTATAAACAATGAGTAAAACAGAGAAACTTGTTTTTGCCTCTTATCAGAAAATTTTAACAGTAGAGACATTTTTCCTGAAGAGGAATTACCGAAATATTGGGCAATACTTATTGAAGATGATTCGCAGTCTTCCCTATTACATTTAATAGATATTATTTCGTGTAGTAATAAGAAGAAAAGCTTAACATTTTAGTTTTCACAATTTGTTTACCAATTGAAATGTCATTCACTACGCTGATATCATTACATAACGATTCTTAACCCTTTAACGCACAAATGGACAAAATTTTGGCATGAAGTTTGAGGACTTATTTCGGTACTTAAAAATTAATAGGAAAATTCACGAATTATCATTTCTGATGTTTTCATATGCGCTCTATCGAATGACCTTAAAAAGAAAGTCAAAAATTTATAAACAAAAAAATTATTGATGTTTTTTATAAAAAAGTCCGATTTTTTTTCCAATTTCTGTTTAATTTTCAATTTTTTCTACTATGAAATAGCAGAAAAATTATTCCAAATGTTACAAATAACGTGACATAGATATATAACCTAGAAGATAGGACTATAGAGAAAATTAAAAATTAAAATGGCGGCTCAAAAATGGAGTTTAAAGTTCAATTTTTTTTCAAAATTTGATTCGAAAGTACGAAATTGTTAAAAGTGTTTAGATCAGCTTGAAATTTGATACTCGGGGGTTTTAGGGGTCGCTGATCATGAATCTGAAATCCAATTTTTAAAATTCAAAATAGCGGATCCAATATGTCCGCCAAATTTTTAAAAACTCATTAGATTAGCTTAAAATTTGTTACCCGGGGGTATTAGGAATCGCTGATTACGAATCTGGAGTCCAATTTTCAAAATTTAAAATGGCGGATCCAATATGGCCGCCAAATTTTCAACAACTGATTAGATTAACTTGAAATTTGTAACTCGGGGGTTTTAGGGGTCGCTGATTACGAATCTGGAGTCCAATTTTCAAAATTTAAAATAGTGTATCTAACATGGCGGACAATTTTTCTAAAAAATCATTAGATTCGATTAAAACTTGTTACTCAAGGGTTTTTGGTTTCGCTGATTACGAATAAAATGTCCAATTTTTAAAATTGAACATGGCCGCTCCTATATGACAGACGAATTTTCAGTTGAAATTCGATAATCACGTTCTTTAGCCATTAAAATACTTACAATATTTATAATGTTTTCCAACTTTCACCACGTGGAGGTAAACGTAAACTGGAAAGTCTTTTTTTTTATTTTTAAATTTTATATTTTTTTCACTTTTTATGTTTTTTTTTCTTTTTTTATTTTTTATGCATTTTTTTCTTTTTATTTGTTATTAAAATTTTTAAATTTAAAGGTCAAAAAATGGAAATGTATATGTTTTATATTAATCATTACTTATTTCAAGGTCAAATTGAAAAAAACAATTTTTTTATCTCCAGCTTGCAGCTCTTGTAAAACCTTTCAAAAATCATTATTCACAGTTTTAATTCGATTAGTATTACTTATCAATATACTAAATCGAAAAAAATATATTTTAAAAAAAGACATAATTTATTTTAAAAATAAAAAAAAGACTTTTAAGTTCACGTTTACCTCTACGTAGTAAAAGTTGGAAAACATTAAAAATATTTTAACTATTTTAATGCCTAAAAAACGTGATTATTGAATTTCAACTAAAAATTTGTCTGTCATATTGGAGCGGCCATGATTAATTTTAAAAATTGGACATTATAATTGTAATCAGCGACCCCGAAAACCCTCGAGTAATAAGTTTCAAGCAAATCTAATGATTTTTTAGAAGAATTGTCCGCCATATTGGATCCGCCATTTCGAATTTTGAAAATTGGACTCCAGATTCGTAATCAGCGACCCCTAAAACTCCCGAGTAACAAATTTCAAGTTAATCTAATCAGTTGTTGGAAATTTGGCGGCCATATTGGATCCGCTATTTTAAATTTTGAAAATTGGATTTCAGATTCATGATCAGCGACCCCTAGAACCCCTAGTAACAAGTTTTAAGCAAATTTAATGAGTTTTTAAAAAAATTGTTTGCCACATTGGATCCGCCATTTTGAATTTTTAAAATTAGACTTTAGATTCGTGATCAGCGACCCCTCAAACCCCCGAGTAACAAATTTCAAGCTGATCTAAACACTTTTAACAATTTCGTACTTTTGAATCAAATTTTGAAAAAAAATTGAACTTCAAACTCCATTTTTGAGCCTCCATTTTAATTTTTAATTTTCTCTATAGTCCTATCTTCTAGGTTATATATCTATGTCACGTTATTTGTAACATTTGAAATTATTTTTCTGCTATTTCATGGTAGAAAAAATTGAAAATTAAACAAAAATTGGAAAAAAATCGGACTTTTTTATAAAAAACATCAATAACTTTTTTGTTTATAAATTTTTGACTTTCTTTTTAAGGTCATTCGATAGAGCGCATATGAAAACATAAGAAATGATGATTCGTGAATTTTTCTATTTATTTGTAAGTACCGAAATAAGTCCTCAAACTTCATGCCAAAATTTTGTCCATTTGGGCGTTAAAGGGTTAAGGTGTATTTCGACCCAGAAACAATCGATGCGTTAATGAAAAGTTTTTACAAAATGACAACACAATGCTTTCTGCAAGAAGTGTGGGACAAAGAAAATTCTGCTGATAATCAGATGTACCAATTTATATCCCGAAACACATTTACTCGAGTAGTACTATCACACATAATGTATATAGCGAAGCAAAAAATTACTTATCTTGAAATTTCTGAGGAATGCAAACATATGCTTCAAATACTTGTTGCTCTGATTATTCATTCTTCCAGTATTGAAACTGCTAGAATAATATTTGCCACTTCTGTAAAAATATTTTATCCTAAATACAGAAATTCACAAATAGAGATTTCATTACGGGTTTTAAAGCAAATTGCAGTAGAGAAAGGAATTAATTTCAATTTTAACATTTCTAATGTAGTCTATCTTGACCCTACTGACGAATTAAAATACCATAACTTTAAAAATTCTCCTTACTTTTCTCATTTTAATGAAATATTTCAAGAAAACATTTTCATTCTTGAAAATAAAACAACTGGCGAAGAAAATGAGTACTATGCTTTGCAGTTTTTAAATTATCTTCTGTATGAAATGCTTTCTTTCTTTCCGCTAATTTCACAGCTGATTATCAACAAATTTTATGTTCAACTTGAACAAAAGAAAAAAAGTAATTTTCTTGAACTGTTGAAAAATGAAATAAATGGCACATCTACTAAGCAAACTATAAAACATTTATACAATGAGGTGGAAAGCAGATTTACTACAAAAAGAAAAAAGAAACATAGCAATAATTTAATTACAACGAAGTCAATTTTGGATAATGAATTATCACATTCAGAATTCAACCTACTATCCGATGATTCAAATATTGAAGATAATGATCCTGATCTTTCTATAGAAGTGTGGAAAGATAAAAAAAGACGGACTCGTGTATCACAAGTTGTAAGACAATCAAAAATATCAAATAGCAAATGTCTAACAAAGAAAGACTCAGAAAATGATATAGTGGTTTCATCTTTTAATGATGTTTCGATGAAAAAACCATGGAATAATGTTAAAGATTTTATGGAATTGAATACAAAAAATATAGGTAATTCAAATTAATGCTGAATTAGTTGAAAAAAATTAAAATTATTTAATAATAAATATACGTCTGGTACAGATAAAATTCCTTCTTATTTTGTACGAAAGTGTTATCTCGCGTTTATTAAGCCTTTATGCATAATAATAAACCATTCGCTTAAGACTGGTGTTTTACCGGAAATGTGCAAATTAGGGAAGATTATCTCTGTATTTAAGAATAGAGATAAACTCCGCCGCTGGTTGTCCACTGCCGAACATCATCGATGTCTTGGAAGTGCTGGGAGAAGTGGATGCATATCCACTGCCAGACATGATTGACATCATGGATATGTTCGGTAGACCTTGTCGTGGTGGCGGGGCTTTCAACTAAAGGACAACCAAACAGCAAGAAAAAATGAATTCAAAAAATTCTAAGAAGGTACCCCATGTGAGCAGGCCGGAAACATGAAATCTCACCATCGGTCCCAGGACCGATGCTCAAGTGCGCGCGGATTGTGGGGGCGCACAATTTCTTGCAGTGCCACGAGTGATCGTGGAAAGGCTAGATCCACAGAACATCGTGGAAAATAAAAAAACGAGGAAAGGAAGCACGTCGAGCCTTCTGAGTGTGTCAAGCTGCAGTAGCGGAAAAACCGTTCATAGCGCTATCCACTCAGAAGTAGACGACGAGGCGATAGAAGAGACTCGCGAGATATGCTTGCGGCTCAGAAAGGAGGAGGCGACTTGTCTCGAAAAAATGGAGTTGGAGGTCGCAAAGATGATAAAATCTTGCGACATTTAGAAGACCGTCAATAGGACGGTAAAGGATGGACTCAAGGTCATCGACGTCCTGCTAAAGGAGGCAAGGGCAAAGCATGCCGCGGCCGATGAGTCGGACGTCGATTTGGCATGCGTTCTGAGCGGTGCGGAATGCAACCGCAAGGACCGTAAGAAAAAGAGAGAGAGCGTTTCTATAGGCGTAATCTCAAAAGCGTCTTAACCCTTGGGCGGGCAAGCGGGGTCCACTAGACCCCGCGAGTATGTATTTTTCAAATTTCTCCGAATCCGTATGAAAGAATGAGTTTATCCTAGAAATTTTGTTAAATATACTAAAAATACATCCAAATACTTTTACAGTTTTCATATTCCAATTGTACATGATGCTACATGGATGTCTAAACTTTTTACCGGCACGAACGGGCAAGCGGGGTCCAGTGGACCCCGCATTGTCATAAGCATAAAAAAATTGCAATAACGTACACGGTGAAAAATATACTATGTGGACTACAGTACCACTTAGTGGAATAGACCAAATTTACAAATTGTGATATTAACAAATAACAAAATAGTGTTTTTATTTTAAGAAATTAGAGCCTACACCAAAAAATTCTGCCTTGCACTAAGAACGGTGTGTTGTTTTTCCCAGGGTATTTTGAAAATCAATCTGTTTGTTAAAATTAAAATCTTAACCATCATTTTTATATTTTAATGCATTTAAATTCATAATATAATAAAAAGAAAACAAAATATACGAATATCTATGTTTTAAAGAGTTATACCTGTTTAGAGGCTTAAAAAAGGGTGTTTTTCAAAAAATTTTATGAGTACCGTTTTAAATTATTGTTGGCAACATCGGCTTTTAAAATCAAAAAAATGTTTTTTATAAACTACATAAGATTATCTAGTGAAAATTTTAATCATGTGTACATGATTATAATTTTAGAATTTTTTTGGAAGAATTGTGAGACATGCAAAAAAATCGCATTTTTCACCCAAAAAATCGACTTTAATTCTTTATAAAAAAATCCTGTTTATCAATTTTAAAAATCGAGTGTACCTCACTAAATAATCTATCTAAGTAGCTAAAGTTAAATTTTTAGGCCAATCAGACGAAAATTTTTCGAGTTCTACTGCTCGCCGATTTGCAAAACATGGTTAATACGCGTTTGAAGTTTAAATGTTCTATTTTGACACTCCGGAATAGATCCAAAGAAATTAAATTTAAGAAAAAATTCAAATTGTTTTCATGCAAGGGCGTTTTTGATTATCAATCTAGGAATATCATAGTATGTTTTTCGCCAATAAAAAAAACATTGTTTTAAAAAAAATGCATTTGAAATTAAAATTTTCTATTTTTACAATTTAGAATTTCTCCAGAAAACATAATTTTAAAGACATTTCCAAGTTGTTTTCATGCAAAGACTCAATAGATTATTAATCTAGGGATGTTACAGTATATTTTAAGCCAATAAAGAAAAAATCGACAAACAAAAAATGCCAAATAGGTATAAACCGGAAGCGTTTTTGAAGCGGGGTCCAATGGACCCCGCTTGCCCGCTTACGTACTTTTTTCAGCTTGCCCGCCCAAGGGTTAAGAGATGCTCAGAAACGGAAGAGAGAGGGTGACAGCCCAGAAGAGACTCGAACCAAAACCGATAAGAGGAAGAAGGAGGAAGCTCCTCCAATGGAAACGGAAGTACCAGATCCAAAGATTCCTCAATTGGAAAGAATTGGGTCAAAAAGATCCACAGTTCTAATCCGAGTCGGTGAAGGATTGACGTATGCTCACGTTCTGGGTAAGCTTCGCAAAGAGGTCAACCCAGAGGACAGCCATACGAGAATAGTAGCAGCAAAAGCTACAAACAAGGGGACCTTCTGATTAAGTTCAGAGGAGACTCCGATAAGGAAACTTTCACCGCTGAGGTCACCAAGGCGGTTGGAAGCATGGGTAAGGTGCAGTCATTGGATCGAAGAGTTACACTCGAGATCCGTGATTTGGATTGCCTTACCCAAGAAGCTGAGGTGCAACAAGTGTTGTCTGAAGCAATGGGTAAGCCAGTAAACAGGAGAGTGACGGTCTTAGGACCCAACCGCCGAGGGATGAAGCTCGCGGTTGTAGTCACCAACCTGGAAGAGGCGAACAGGCTGGAAAAATTGGGACACGTAAAAATTGGTTTTATGTGTTGCCCAATCAAAAGAAGAGTAATGGTCGTCCGGTGTCATCGATGCCTGGGATACGGCCATATTGGAGTCAAATGCCAGAAGGAGGACAGATCGGCTGCGTGCTTTAAGTGCGGTGAGGCCGGCCACAGGTTTTCCAACTGTAAAAACAACTCAAGTTGCTTTTTGTGCAAGGAAAAGATTGGCAATAAGGTGTCAACCACCCATATTGCAGGAAGTGGAGGATGCGGAGTCTTCAAGACGGCCCTTGAGGAGGCGAAGAAGACTCTCGCAAGGACTAAAAGTAAATAAGGAATATTAAAAGGAGAGAATAATTTTTAATTATTTATTTTATTTATTTAAATAGTTTTAAATTTTTAACTAAAGACGCAGAATAACCGCAGAGAAAGGCAGAAAGTCGCTTTGGCGACAGAGTTGGAGCGCCACCCTCGAAGGCTAAAGTCTTACGACAGTTCCGAGTGAGGGTAAAGGGCTCCAGAAGAAGGGTTACGGGTTTTAGTGGGCGAGCTGGCAGTAGGTCGCCAGTTTATTAAATTTACTATTTTATATATTTATTTTTCTTTTTTTTTATATTTCCTTTTGTTTTATCACACCAACCCCACATAACCTTAGAGTGCGGAATCCAAGGTATCTGTAGGCAGATTTCCCAAAATTCCCTAAGCAAAAAAAAAAAGAATGGAGATAAAGCATGTGTTTCGAATTACAGACCAATATCTATATTGAGTAATTTTTCTAAAATATTTCAGATGATTATTGGGGACATTCTTACAGCTACTAACTTGTTCACATTTATTAACAAAATAGAGAATTATTTATTGTACAATCAGCAAGTAGATGTAATATTCATAGATATATCCAAAGCTTTTGACTGTGTCAATCATGAAATTATTATTGATAATTTAATAAACTTTTCTGTACCCGATAAATTGCTGAAATTGATCCGATCTTATTTAATGTATAGATCAATGACGGTATCATACAATGGTTTTGTCTCTAACTCGTTCATACCAACGTCCGGGGTACCACAGGGCTCAAATCTTGGGTCTCTATTGTTTGTTATTTATATGAATAATTTGAATAGCATCAATCAAAGTGATTTTTTATTGTATGCTGATGACACTAAATTATTTAGACCTATAAATTGTATTGATGATTGTGAGGATCTACAGAGTGATGTTAATGCATTTAATGAATGGTGTAAAGATGGTTCTCTGAATATTAATCCAGGTAAATGTAAAGTTATGTCATTTACGAGAGGGAAAGAGACTATTCGATTTATTTATCATGTTAATAATATCTCATTAGAAAAAGTTCACTTAGTTAAAGAATTGGGAGTTTTACTCCCAATTCTTTACTCATTGGTTCTTTACTCATTGGTTAGATTCAAATTCAGTTATTGTTCAATCGTGTGGAAAAATGAAACAGCATATTTGTCAGATGCAATTGAGAAATGTCAAAAACTATTTTTAAAGTTTTTATACTATAAAAAATACGGTGTCTTTTTACCCCAGGGTTCTGAGTGAGTAGGGTGATGTAAAACATGGGGGGATGTGCAACACCGCCGATTTCTGGTCTACAATTCGATATTGAACAGATCCAAGTATTGCCATTTATTTGTGTCTTCAGTAGCTTTTTTTTAATATAAAACTCACGAGACAGCTCGCAGCTGGGTTTGCTGTACGTAAGTTGACTTAAATTTCTCGAGAAGGAAATATTTCTCGCGCTTTACATTTCTAGTCGTTTCGTGAAGGGTTTTAAATTTATTTTATAAATAAGAATGTGTTTATTGTTGGTCTTTTAAGTGTTTTTAAATATCTGTTTATATTTTGTGTTTCCATTGCATTATATTGCGTACAAATCATTTTTCGCAAAATATTATATTTGTGGTGATGTGCAACACTTTTTTGGGGTGGACGTAACTACTTTTTACGTGCTATAACTGCGATTCACATGATGAATAAAAAATTCTTAGTTATTTTCCTTTAATTATATTCCTTATTCAGTTATGAATAAATAAAAAATGAAACAAAAAATTTTTTTTCTTTGGTGATATCTCCACTTTTTAGAGGTCAACTATACCATAGTAAATTTTTTTTTTAAGATTTCGATTAGTTTGCATTGAAAAAGCCTAAAATTAATAGAGTAGAGTGGGGCGAAACCACCAATTTTGCACTTTAAGGACTATAACTTGAAAACTAAAGCCAATAAGGAGCCAATTTAAAAAGGGTTTGAAAGATTAATTCCTTGGCTACATTTTACTCCATATACTCAACTCTTTATCTCTCTTAGTTTTCGAGATACAGCCGTTTTACGCGACCTCTGCAATTGGTGGTTTCGCCCCACCTGGTGGGGCGAAACCACTAATTGCACTTTTTCCAATGAAAAACTTAAAAATTAATTAATAACAATCGAAATACAACAAAAAACCACACATAACTGGGTACATAACTCACTTCATAGTTCATATACTGAATTACGTAAAATGAGTTATATACCCATCTCTAAATCACTTTTTCTAATAAAATAAACAAAATCTGAGGTATTTATTATTTAATATATATATACACATAATTTGACATAAATTTCACTATCAATAATATTCCTCCACTGCACCTAGTAAACAATGATTCGATTTCCTCGAAGGCGTTGGACAAAATAATTTTTAAAGTGGTGTTGGTGGTTTCGCCCCACCAACACTTTTTTCGAAAAAATATAATAACTTTCAAAACACCCAAACAAATTTCAAAAAAACTACACCACTGCGTTCAGAACACTCAAATGAATAAAGAAATTCTATTTTTTTATTAATTTTTACATTATATTAACAATAATTCAATAATCAAGTAAAAAAATTTTTTTTAAATATTGTTAAAATTTTACATACGTCACTGTCATTTGGCAGATATTTTAGTAAACGGCTTGAAACTTCAGACACCAGCGGAGAATGTTTGAACTGTTATTCACATCGAACGATAAGTCGATAAGACGTAAAACACGAAAATAAAAGCGAATTGGTGGTTTTGCTCTTTGGTGGTTTCGCCCCACTCTACTCTAATTAAAGAGATTTTCATCAATATTTATGCATTACATACCTGAATTTTCTGGTGTTGCACATCACCCCAACTTTTTTGGAAAATGCAAAAACAGACGTTTTTGAAAAAGAGAAAAATTTGTAGGAAAAATTTAAAATTCTGAAAATCTAATAATGCAGAAATATTCTATCATAATGCCTCTAAGTCATTTAATTTTGAAATATTTAACAATTCAATTATTTGACATGTTTTTCGTCCAACGAAAAAAAAACGTTGCACATCACCCCACAACATCCTACTCTCAATTGTGTCAAATATTTAATGAACTTTCCTTGGAAAATCAAGGAACCATTGATGGTATAAGATTTCTTTTTAAATTGATTAACGGGTTGATTTCAAGTCAGTATTTGCTATCTCTGATTCCTATTTCTGTTCCTTAATTTTACTCTAGAGAATTCAAACAATTTTATACTGGAAGCCTTTGCAAGTCTTTACCAATGATAAAAATATGTGATACTTATAATAAGTTATATTGTGAAAACATCGGCCATTTTGATATTTTTGATCAATCATTGAATGCTTTTTTGGACAACGTTATTCGATATTTTAAAGAGGAGTTGGTTCATTGTCACAGTTATGCATAGTATTACAATTGAAATCAAAAAATTATTTTTTGTATTATCATAGTAATTATAATTACACTAGCGATAATTCTGTAATTGGTCTTATGACTGTAAGATTTATTGAATAAATAAATAAATAAATTACAGGTAATAACATCGTACTTCAAAAAAACGAAGTGAATCACATCCGATCTTGGATAATGTCAACCTTAATAAAATCTAAATCATTTCAAGATAAAAGACACAACAATTATTCCAAACATGGAAGGTCCAAGAAATATATTGCAATCAAAATTAAAAATTAAGTTTAAAAAAAACCACCATTTGAATTTCAAACTACACGAGAATATTGCGAATCTTTAAATAATTTATTTTCAGACTAACAATAAAGAAAATTAAGTTCTCCTTATATTAAAAGATCGCGCCATTTTCTACCAACCACTGTTAATGAAAAAATAATAGTCAAACTTCAAACCAACGGCTACAAAAAGTTCACTAAAAATTTTTAAAAATCTTCAAAAACAAAAAAAAAATTTTTTAAATTAAAAAAAGGAGTCGTTGCCGCCACGTCCACGTTCGTGACTCTGGATTTGACTGAGAGCGGTGTTCAGCAAAGCCAAAAAGTTAAATAATTGATTACAGTTTGTTACTAGCTAATTTTAAGACTACTGATTGTGCTGACCATTGTTAATAACAATTTAATTTTTTTACTTTTAGAATTTGTTAGGATATGTTTTCTGAGCATTCTGAAAAATTCCCGTCGTTTTCAACCTCCATGGATTTTTCTAAACATGAAGAATTTATTAGAAAAAATCAAAATTCTAAAAAATAATTTTTTTTGCAGACCATTGTTTATAACAATGTAATTTTTTTACTTTTAGAATTTGTAAAGATATGTTTTCTGAGCATGCAGAAAAATTCCCGTCGTTTTCTACCCCCATAGATTTTTTTTAAATGAATTATTTCTCATAAAAATACAAAATTCTAAAAAATAATGTTATGTGTTGGCCATTGTTTATAACATTTTAATTTTTTCACTTTTAGAATTTGTTAGGATATGTTTTCTAACCATTCAGAAAAATTCCTGTCGTTTTCTACCCCCATATATTTTTTTTAAATTTAAAATTTCTCAAAAAACACAAAATTCTGGCAGTGAAAGATTAGTGCTGGCTATTATTTAAAACAATTTAATTGTTTTACTTTTTATGTTTATTAATATATGTTTCCTGAGTATTCTGTAAATTTTCCGACGTTTTCTACCCCACTAGATTTTTTTAAATTAGAATTTTCTTTAATAAGTCCAAAATTCTGGCAGTGAAAGATTGGTGCTGGCCATTGTTTATAATAATTTAATTGATTAACAATTAAATTTTTTTAGGTTTAGGAGTCTTTGTTTGTTGTTGGGTAGACGTAAAGTCAGTTTTTATTTAGTTATCACCTTTTAAATCATTGAATTTTATTTTTCTATTTATTTAACGTATATTAAATTTTAATTATTATTTTGAATATTAATTTAGAGTGGCGATTTTTGCTTATGATCAATATTTGTGGCTAACGATGAGTGAGGAATCGCGTGTGGGAGCCGGAAGTTAAATCATTGATATTCAATTGACCAATATTTTCTCCTGATACTTGGGCCATTGACAACGGAGATTTGGTGCAAGATTTGGACATCTTTCTATTTATATATATATGTGACGCGATATGAAAAAAGGGACCTAAGAAGCCGAGCAATACCAACCGGCTGGTAAGTCTCACCAGCCAGTTGGTATTGCTTAGCTTCTTAGGTCCCTTTATTCAAATCGCGTCATATATATATATATATGGTCAATTCCAAGTGAGATTTCAGTCGACCTATTAAAATCAGCCAAAAATATTTTTTTTCTATTCTGTATTGAAAAAAACAGATACGTATTTTTTTATTATTTTTTTGGAGGCCAAATTTTTGAGTTATGAATTTTCAAAATTTTCGCTTTTTAAATGTAGGTATATTTTTAATGTCAGATAACTCAAAAAATATTGCTTCTTTTCATTTTTTGACAAGAAAAAAAAAGTTTTGTTTTTCTCTCTACTTTTGAATAATCATAACAAAAAAATTTTTTTTTCATTTTTTAGTAAAAAAATAAAAAAATTTTATAAACAAATTAATTTTTTTTAACTTTGGGTATGATAAATTTTTAATTTCCTTTTTTTAAAACATACTTGGAAATGATAAGAAGGTTTTGCAAAAAATTTCAGAGTGGGCCTGACAAGTTTGATGGGTCCAAAAAAATAATTAGGCTGTCCGTGCAGGTCGCACGCACGAGGCACAATGGGTTTTTTTTACAATTTGTTATTAAAAATTGTCTAGAGCTTACAAATTTTATAGGATTTTGATTATTATTGAATTTTCAGGCTTTAAACAATTTTTAATAATAAATTGTAAAAAAATCCCATTGTGCCACGTGCGTGCGACCTGCACGGAGAGCTTAATTATTTTTTTGGACCCATCAAACTTGTCAGGCCCACTCTGAAACTTTTTGCAAAACCTTCTTATCATTTCCAAGTATGTTTTAAAAAAAGAAAATTAAAAATTTATCATACCCAAAGTTAAAAAAAATTAATTTGTTTATAAAATTTTTTTATTTTTTTACTAAAAAATGAAAAAAAAATTTTTTTGTTATGATTATTCAAAAGTAGAGAGAAAAACAAAACTTTTTTTTTCTTGTCAAAAAATGAAAAGAAGCAATATTTTTTGAGTTATCTGACATTAAAAATATACCTACATTTAAAAAGCGAAAATTTTGAAAATTCATAACTCAAAAATTTGGGCTCCAAAAAAATAATAAAAAAATACGTATCTGTTTTTTTTTCAATACAGAATAGAAAAAAAATATTTTTGGCCGATTTTAAGAGGTCGACTGAAATCTCACGTGGAATTGCCCATATATATCCCTATTATATAAAAACATTTCGCCGCCGCAGAGTCAGGATTTCTAAGGGCCCCCTATATAGAGGGAGCATAGTCAAGGTTGGCCCACTGTTAAGGTAGGCCCATCGTTACATTTGACCTAAATTCAGGTCAATTTTAACCTACAGTTTTAACCTACAGGTCAAATAAATTGACAAACAACTCCCTATGCCCTCAAAATTTAGGTCAATTTTAAGGGTAGATTTAACCTATAGGTAGTAGTCTAGGGGCCCTTTATAAATCATAGTCAAAATTGCCCTCAAAATTTAGGTCAATTTTAAGGGTAGATTTAACCTCATACCCTTCTAAGGGTATATGCCTCAAAATGCCCTCAAAATTTAGGTCAATTTTAAGGGTAGATTTAACCTATAGGTAGTAGTATAGGGGCCCCTTATAGATCATAGTCAAAATTGCCCTCAAAATTTAGGTCAATTTTAAGGGTAGATTTAACCTTATACCCTTCTAAGGGTAGAAAAACTTATCGCTCTGTCCTCAAAATTTAAGTGAAATTTAAGGGCAGTTTTGACAAACAATTCACTCTGCCCTCAAGATTTAGGTTAATTTTAAGGGAAGTTTTTATCTACGCCGCAAAAATGGTCGAAAAACTCCCTCTGACCTGAACTCGCTCAAAATTTAGGTGAATTTTGACCTATTTTTCAACCTACAGGTTAAAATTTAGACAATTTAAATTTAAACAATTTATTTATAAATTTATTTATTAAACAATATATTTTAGACACAAAGGGGGGTTGGCGCGCAAAGCGCGCAGGGGGGCGAAGCCCCCCTAGTATATATATATATATATATATATATATAATTAACTACCGACAGATTGGCTCAGTCGGATAATAGATGCCACGCATTGGCGGTCGTTTAAGGACCAAGGGTATAAGTATCCTTGGTTCGCGCCCACTTGGCTTGGTATTTTTCCGGCACGTGAGACAATCTGAGCGGAAGGTTTGACGTCGAGGTATAATGATGTGCACCGTCGATTATTGTCCGGTACACACCATTAGAACTCGACTGTCGATAAACCGGTTGTACTCAGAGAGGTTTCCTACAATTTCCCTCTTCTCTGGCGAGAAAACCCATTGACGGGTGGTCCAGGCGTAATGCGAGTACTCCTAATAAAGTCGGCTGTAGACGCAAATTAGGTTAATATATAGAAAATTTCTAAGTAGAATGGTTATGCTTAATCCAAAAAAAGTATTTCTCGAGGACTCTTGTCGAAGTGCGTAAGGCCAATAGGGCAGGAGTATAAACAATAAATATATATAATTAACTACATCTCCTGATTCGAGAAACCGAATGCAGTGAGGATAATATTCAGGGTGTCCACGTTTCACTTTCGACCAAGGCTTTTCTACCGACGATTTCCCGCTTTATCGTGAGACGTATCCCCGAACGATAAGTTTTTAAATATCATTTTTACTATTATTTCTCAAAATTGTCTTTTATATCCATATTATTATACAATCGACTGACCTAATCCTATTTAAATTTATTCCTTTAATTCATCCCGCGAAAGATCATCCTTATTTATTTGAAACCTCTCTTGCAATATTTGTTCCCTTAAATTTGTAATAATTTGTATAATTTAAATTGCGCTTTTATTTGTATTTGTTTTTATGTTATAATATATTGTGTGAGTGTTCGGGTGACAACGAGTGTCGGACGACGCGAATTGATTGTGTTAATAGAAATAATTCTGGGACAAAATTCCTTTTATATTCAATGTGTTATGAACAATCTCAGTATAAAATTAAAAACGTCTGATTTTATATAGTTTTGTGTCTTTTTAATTTCGTGTGTTTGAACAAATTTACTCGGTTATTTTATTTTCATATTCTATAATTTTATTGTGCATAATTTCCTCCCTTTTAATATTTTGTTTAATAATTTATAATTAGAATATATCAAATTCGTTACAGTTCACTAGTTTTCATCACATTTGTAAGGTAATTGATTTGATTCGGCTTATAACAGTATATTTTCAAATATCTATAAATATATACACATATAAACTTAACTATCTAAGAAAATCAAATAAATTAATATACATAAATCACTTAGAATAAAAAAAATTTTTTTTCTCTGTTCCTTGTCATCTGGTTCAAGCAGTAACATTAAAATTATGAAATTAGACACTTCTTTTTCTCTCAGCTTTAGACTATAGTGTTTTCTATTATGAGTTTAAACTTCGAGCTTCTTTGTTATTCGGATCATATTTATTTGTCTCTCTTTATTTGAATAATAAACACCACTGTTTTGTATTATAATTAATTTTCCCTGGTTTTTCCCCTCTTAATTTTTTTTATTCTTTTCACCGGACAATTGGCATGACTAGACGACACAACCATCATCACAGTAAGAGAAGGAATAGGAGAGGCAAAGAGAGAAAATCAGTAAGTGAACAGACTGTAGACATGAATTAGAATCGCTCAAATTCCCCCAATCAGAACAATAATTGTTATCTAACTTCCAAACCTAATTCACCAACACCAGGTTTCTCTGGTACCCTAGCAGTCGATTAAACAAATGAGGATACGAACCTAGAAAACTCAATGGAAAGAGTTTAAAGAATCACCAAACAACTCTGGAGTAGGCTTGACAGATCTACTCCAGCTATGATGTTTAGAAACTCCTCTTCCCAACCTTCTCCTGCAAACAGTAAAAAAACTTTTCATAATTCAATAAATAATAGAAAAAAAACTTCCCAAGAACGCTCAAATTCATTATCCTTTGTTGTTTCGCACTCTAAGAAAAAATTCAAGGCGATAATTACAGGACTTCCAGAGACAAATTCTCTTCAAATTCAACCTGATATGGAAACATTTAGGGCTAGCTCACCAAGGACTTCCGAACAACCACCACCAAATTTAGATCCAAATTCAGACTTTACCCATCAAACACAACATCCTAGAAGAAACAATCCTTATCCACCTTCACAACAAAATCAAAATGATCCAGAATTCCAATGGGTTTCTCCCTATCTCGTACCTAGCGACTCCAAACACCTCTACAATAACACCTATGATTCTCCGTATTTGGTTCTCATTGAATCAACCAACCCTCAAAGGAACTTAGGAAAATTAGACCCAATACCCATAGGGAAAAAATTCTCTAAATGGATAACGGGAAACAGAAAGATTTATATAAGTTGTAATAACCAAGTAAAGATTTTTTGCGACCTACTTGAGGATGCCAACTCTCTCCTATCCTCCACTGAGATATCTAATATAGAGCTGGCTTCATATATCCCAGAATCTCTACTCTTTCGTAAGGGCAATATAAACGTTCAAAAAACTCACTCGGTAACAGAAATTGTAAATAACCTAGACGATTATTTACTATTTGTATAATAAAAAATTAACGGAACTTTCAAATATTATAAGAGCTAACAAATCAAAGTTGTCTAATTTCTGGACAAATGTGAGTACAAAATTTATTTTAATCATAACTATATTTTTAAAATGTTAAATGTAAATATTTAAAAACTACAAAATAATTAAAACATTTAAGTGTCAACAAAATTTTAAAACAAATGAAATTTCTTTAATACAGGTTTCTGAAGTTTCAGTTAATGAATCAGTACCATTTAAACCAACTACAGATTCAATAAAATCTACAGCTGAAAAAGCCAGCACATCTAGTTCAGCAAATGAATATGAACTAAGTGAAGCTGAAGAAAAAGTTAACGATTATACTAGCGAAATAAACGATCAAATCAAAAAGAAGTACGATACCACTTCACAGATTACTTTACAAAAGAAAATTTATATTTTAAGAAAGGAAATATTGGGATTGAAGGTTAGACAAGATGCTGATCTATTATCATTTGCTCAAACTCAAGATTTGAAAAAACAAAAAGCTAGAACTTAAAGAAGCTAAAAAAAGTTTAGAGGGAACAAAAAATAGCCAAGTTAGATCAGCTAAATATAGAGAAAAAAGAAAAGAGAATTTGATAAAATATGCGAAGAAAATCCAGAATTTATGAAGAAAATGAAGATTAGGGCAACATCAGGGCGACCTTTAATATACCTTTTTATTTCAATTGATTTCTATTGCGTATGCGTCATATGGAATTGAAGTTCTGCTTCAAGTTTCGGCCCTATTTACAGCTATTGCATTATTTAGATGTGAAAAAAATTATAAAAAGTGTTCTTAATTACTATATGTTGCATAAAAATTAAGTACAATAATTTAAACAAATACTGGAATAAATTTAATGAAAAAAGTTGAAGACGGAGCATATATTAATTATTTTATCAATAAGTTATTATTTATATATCAATAATTTATTTTAGTTTTTTGTATTTTTACATTTAACGTTAATAAAAACAATAAATAAATGTGACAGAGGTGTTTTTGCCATTTCATGAGCGAATAAAATATGTCAATATATAGTAAACATAACCTCACCGTGCAACCAACCCTTTCTTTCTTCCTTTAGTTGACCGTTTTCTGCACTGCAATTATCTTTTTAATTGCAAATTTAAGTGCGTCTTTCCACGTTTAAATTTGATACCAATTTTGCACAAGACACATTTTTGTTCTCTAAAATAACATGAGGAAAGGGCACGTTCTAACACATGTTGACTGTAACAGGGCCGAAACTTTTAAAATTGGTGAACTGTCATGGCTGCTACGCAGGTGCATTCGCGACTTCCGAAATGAAATGAAAAGGTCTAATAACAAAGATCAGCCGGAGTTATTAAAAACAATAATTGACATTGACACTCATGGAAGTGCTGCTGATGATAAACGACGTACGGAAACGATAAGAAGTGTTAAAACCTTGGACCAATTAACAGACATTTTAAGATCTTCTTATAGATTTGAATTGAGAAACAGTGCTGTCTATTTACAACTTCTTCCTCGTAGAGCAGATACAACGCAAGGGAAAAGGCATATCACGACAGTCCCAGTGAAACTTATAAAAACAAGAAATGACTCTTATTCTGCACATATGGATTCATCTTTTACGACTGCCACAATCAGAAACCTTGAAGAAATGGCTCCAGCTCTAGGTCCTCAAGAAGTTTTTTTCTTAGCCAAGACGATAAGGCGATAATACCGATTGGCTTAACTGCAGCGAACAAACAATCTCCCTTATTAATGCATATGGAATATCGAGTAACCCTTCCAAACCACGACTTTGTTATAGCTCCTTCCCATAAGTTAATTCCGTCAGTTTATGCGGGAATTTCTATTGAACCAAATAAAGTAGGAAACATTGAAGCTGTGAAGTATTCAGGTCCCACTTATGTCGCCATTCGCTCAGCAAAACATTCGTCTTCAACAGCCTTTTCGCACATCTTAGATATTGATCGAATTTTTAACATTCCGGAATTTGATGACATATTAAAAACCAAATGTAAAATTAGCAGTAGTGAACTTCTTGCGAAACCAATTGGTTTAATCACTGTTGATGGTAATCCAGATGAAAACCCGAGGTACACTAAAGTAATCGAATCGGGAATTCATCGTTTCGTTGAAAGAAATCTAGATGCTCTTTTCATAGCGACTAATGCTCCAGCAAGAAGCGCCTTCAATCGCGTCGAAAGAAAAATGGCAACCCTCAGTAAGGAACTAGCTGGACTCATTCTTCCTTACTATAAACATAGTTCTCACTTAAACTCGCAGGGTATCACAATTGATGCTGAAAAAGAAAATTTCCGCCATGCTGGTAAAACACTTGCCGAAATTTGGTCCGCTATAGAGATTGATAATTATCCTGTCATCAGTGAATACATTTTACCCAATGAATCAGAGTTTACGGCGAATCAACTAAGAACAAAAACTACTCAGTGGAAATATACCCATATCCGTAGTAGTCAATAGTTTTTACAAATAATAAAATATACTGATAGTATCTGTTGTTCACCATTTCGTAGCTCTTTCCTGACAATTATGCCTAATCGTTTCTTTCCACCTCCAGCAAGGATTGATCAAAATGAAGGACTGCATATTGATCAAAATGCAGGAAATTTTCCGTCTCTATTTCTTTCAAATTTGATGCAGCAAACTTTGTATAGGAAAGAATAAAAGATTATAAGCAGATTCCATATGATGCAGAATGTCCATCTGTAATCACGCGTCTCTGACACTTCTAAAGGAACATTTGAAACTGCCCACATAGCACAATAATTTTCTGCAAATTTGCGGCAAGTTATCAAAGCCAAATTCGAAAACTTGCCTGGCAAATTTGCAGAAAACTTGCGGCAAATACCGAAATGTCCGGTTGGTGGCCAGTTTGCAGAAAACTTTCGTATTAAACTGGCAGATAATTTTGTAGCAAACTTGAGGAAAATTTGCAGCAAACTTTCAAAAAACCTAAAAATTTCAAAAAAAATCATTTTGTATTCAAAATGTATGTATTTTGATAAACGTTGCCTTCCCTTATAGAGAAGGTGACATAAATGTAGTGCGCAGCTCTAGATTTGCTCTTCAAACTTGCCAATAAACGGACACTTTGGTATTTGCCGCAAGTTTGCTGCAAATTTGCCAGGCAAGTTTTTAAATTTGGCTTTGATAACTTGCCTCAAATTTGCAGAAAATTAATGTGCTATGTGTGTGTGGTATAGTATCAGCTATTCCACAAGTTCGTCCAATACGGGTAGCAGATCAACGACAAACAGAGTTGATGATAATTATTCGCAATATGGAAAATCAAGATGATGCAGAATGGATAGATGAAGAAACAATCATACCAAAGTTCGTATACAAAGAAACACCTTCTCTAGTTAGCGTAGAAGAGCATTTAAAAAATCCTTTTTAAGAAAAGTTGACGTTGAAATTTATATTGAATATTATTTTAAAGTTTACAAATGAAATTTTAAAAAAATTAGTAGTATTGAAAAGCTAGTCTATTCTCAAATATTAATTTTTATTAAAACTGTTTATAATACAAATAAATTAAAAATTATCAATAATAACAAATTTGTTTTTTAATATTTTCTTAGGTGGGGGGGGGGTTTAATGTATGTGATATCACATTGAGGGGGTTAATTCTTTTGTGATGACATGGGGGAGGGGGGTTAAAAAAGCCAAAATTCGCGTGACGTAATTTTTAAATGATCTCTAAGGATAAAAAAATTGTGGAAATGATAAAAATGTTAGAGACAAGAAACGATGCGGTTTATAAAATGCAAAACGGTATTGTTGCATTTTAAACTTTCTTAAAACTAAAAATTACAAAAATTACATAATGGTTTTAAAGGAAAACGGGAGATCAGCTTTGTACCACCCTACCCTATGTATAATGAAAAATTAAAATTGCCAATAAAGGAATAAAATGGAAATTAATATTTTAAAAAGCATGTAATAATAAAGACTAAGATAAATAAATTTTAGAAAACAAACATACAAGAAATTGTTAACAAATAAAAAACTTAATTTCAATAAAATAATTGACTTAAGCAGTTAATTTCACTCACCTTAACTTCATGCTCAAGTGCAATTATCTTAGATTCTTTTTCAATAATAATTGAGGTATTGATATTCCTTTCATAAGACAATCGACTTGTTTCACTACCGCTTTCAATTTCAAATTCTGAATTTACAGAGCAAAATGATTTCTCGTTCCTTGTTGTTGTTTCTGAAGTTGTCGATGTGTCCTGTAAAAGGGATAATTTCGTTCTAGGAAAAAATGTTCATAAGCCTGGACATTTTGATTCATTTTCGCAGTAATCAAAAATTCATATATTATAAAATTATTAAACCGCAAGTCCACGCTTTTTCAGTATGTTTTCATGCCTTTGAAGCGTGACTATAATCCATGTGAAATTAGTATAGGTAGTGTCATACTATTAAAGCTAGATTTTTTTTTCCGTATCGAATGCAGTATACATTAGACTAAGTTTTAGAAATTGTCCTATTTTACTTTTATTACATGAAAGTCATGAAGAGAAAAATGACAGATTTTTTACAAAATCACCAGAAGCAGACCTAAATAGTTTGATATTTGCTAAACTTGACAAAAATAAAACAGATTTAAAAGCGGAAGATTTAATTTGTCTTCAATCAGCAATACGATTTTAGTTAAAAAATAAAGAATGTATTGATTCAGAATATTTTTTATCTAACTTAAGTACAAAAGTAGAAGCATGTTCTAGTAGAAAGTCACTTTCTTCTGTAACATAATGTTACAGCAGTAGTAGAAGAAATAAGTAAAAGTTAATTTCGTTCTACAGATATAAATTCATTAACTTGATAAAAACATCTGAAAATAATGCAATAGAAAAGAAAAACCCGTTAAAGGCTTTTGCTTTCTTAATGGATAATTCTTTATCTATTGCAAATCATGTTTATGAAAATCCTAACGAGTACGAAATCCGCACAGAGCTGTACCATATATAAACCAACGCCAAAAGAATTTTATAATCTTAACAATATAAGGATAGGGTTGGACGTCTCATAAGGAGCAAATAGCAATGATATTTCTGCTAACTACTAATATGTACAGGATTTGGAAACTATTACTTCCTGTAAATACTTGGGAAATGGTTCTTCTCTACCTCGATTTCTCAGCACCTAGAAGGGTACTGGTCTCATTATCTGAAAAGGGACATTTTTATGTTAAAAGTTTATTTAATAAATAACTACCTGAAGGCAAAGATTTAGAAAAAAAACATAAATTCTATGGTTGATACTAAAGATAAATTAGCAACTAGCAGAAAAATTTTAGACAACGATACATTTATTTCAGTTATTTTTATTAGCTTAACGGATTCATATAGATCTTTAATAACGACTATGAAAGCTCGGTAGGATGATCTTACGATGACGTTGGTCAAAAGAAAATGGTTGCCACCTACAGTACAATTGTACTAAACTAATACAATTTACACAAGAGCAATACTCTAAGTACCTCTTTGATATATTTAGTAGAATTTCTTTATAGAGTTTGCAATATATATACTTTTATACGATTGGCTGTAAAACAGAAACTTCCCATATTTTAAATATTTGCTATTAGAAAAGCCAATCAAATTTAAGAACTCTGAATTGCATGATCCTTCCCTGCCTCCATTTTTTTAGCTGAGCCTACCACCGACTTGAAATGTTTGACTTTAGATAAAATTCTTTGATTACTGATACTGGAAAAGTAAACTATAAATTGTTTAACACGATCTAATCTTGTGTTTAATATTAGATTTAAAAATTTTTTTTTAAAGAATAGTCTACTCTATAAATTTTAATATTAAAAAAAACAAAGACTTTGTTAAACAATCACCGTATAAAGCAAGTATTTCATCGATGAATTTTAGGTTATATTATTAGTATATTAAATATACTATTCGACAAGATTCTGACACTGAAAATGTCGATACTAACAGAAATATGATTACAAAAAGTACCATCGTCACAGACTTAGAAAAAGATCCAATCAGACAATTAAACTCTGATAACGACTCTACTATTGTCGGAGAAACACAAGTATTGAATTTAAAACTAAAGAAAAAAATATAAACTGTGAATTGACTAAGTGAATTTAAATTGGATGTAGAATGTGGTGGATCATCAGTGTGTACAATTTGTAATACGAAAATATCCGGAAGTGCATTTCATATCCTAAGACATGCTAATAGTTAAAATCATATTTCGAATATTACAAAAATTTTAAAGTTTTTCAAATGTCACCGAATCATTGAATACAGCCATATTAGAAGATAGGGTGACCGATGCTGAAATTAAGTTTAAATTAATTACATGTTTCATATGTGAAAATAATCTTTCTTTTCGGTTAGCTGACAGTTTGTTGCCAGCGTGCAGGCACATTTATTTATGATTTACAACTGGCTCAGGGCTTGAAAATGGGCAGAACAAAATGTTCGAATCTTGCTATGAATAAGATTTCTTAAAAAATAATTTGGTGATAGAGTTAAAACAAAACCCATTTAGTAATATTATTGATGAAACGACGCGACGGATGTCTCAACTATAAAAAGTTTGGTTGTCATTGCAAGGATATGGATAAATTCAACTGTTCAAGACAGATTTTTGACTTGATGAAACTGCCTGATAAAACTGCTGAAAGGATATTTAATGCTGTGAAAGGATTATTGAATACAAATGAAATACTGTACGTAAACGTCGTAAGGTTTTGGGGCTGATCACGCTAACATTAAGCAGGGTCACTTATCGGGCATACAAGATAGATTAAAATAAATTTGCCCGAACTTAGTATGTAGTTTTCGATGGCTTTCTTTCATTGTAACTATATAATTTGAAAATAATAATTAGAGTAAGGGGTCCCAAGGTGAACACCCATCTTTTGAACGACTAATTCCTAAACGAAATAAATAACATAATTTAAGGTAGTTTTATTTGAAATGAATTGTTTTAGGCTTATAATCACAGAAACAATTTAGTTGAAAACTCTGTTTTTTGCTTATAAAAAGCCATTCTAAAATATTGTTAATTATTTATCATTTTAAAAATTCCTTTAGACACGGGATACGTTTGAGTTCAGTGGAGCAACAATAAGTTGGGCATCAAAGAAGAAAGATTGCGTTGCTCTTTTGTCAACAGAAGCTGAATTTATTGCTATCGCAGAAGCAAATAAGGAGGCAACATCTCTGAGATAACTTGAAAGACTTTAGACAACGCCAAAAGGAATCAACAACCATCAATGAAGATAATCAAGCGTGTTTAAAAATGTTAGGTTACAAGAACTTTAAAAACAGAACGAAACACATTATAACAAGGTTTAATTACATATGGGATTTAAAAAAAAATTTTAATTTCAAGATTATCCAACCAAAATAATGACAACGGAGATGTTAACTAAAGCTCTTAATAATGTTAAATTATCTTTACATAGAAAAGGTTGTGGATTAATTCATGTAATTTTATTTTTTATGATCATTACATGTTTCAGATCAGATTATCATTACTGGAGAAGGGTGTTGGATATCTTATAAGCAGCAATGATTTTTCTGATAACTAATACATATTATTTATACAGGATTTGGAAACTATTTCTTCCTATAAATACTTGGGAAATGGTTCTTCTCTACCTCGTATTCTCAGCACCTAGCTACAAGGGTACAGTCTCATTACCTGAAAAGGGACGTTTAATCTCAATTCGCAAACTGACGTGACAAGTAACAAGCTTCTGTAATGTTATTCTCAAGACCAATATTTTGTAAAGTGTTTTCACTTTGTTGCATTTTAAATATATTATGTATTAAACTAAATTCTGTGTTCCAATTATTTTATATGTTAATTTCTAGAATCTGTTTTTATTGATACATAGGAAACATAGGAAACATAGGAATATTAATTCCTATGTTTCCAATGTCTTGCATTATCTCTATACTGTGCGATATTTAACAGAAGAAAACAAAACTGTTTATGCCCGATCAGATCCCTCAGCAATATAGTATCAGCCCTTTACACGCCTGAATTCGATTTTATGAATGCTTCTCACGGTGCGCCTTAACTAAAATTAAATAAAAAGGTCTTACACCTAGAAAATTAGTAGATATTCTGAATTTACAATGTTCATAGATGAGAAAAATTAAAAAACTAAAATAATCTGTGGAGAGATTTTAAAATAAATCCGATTTGAACTTTTTTGCTCACGAAATACGATATTTTGAAAAATATGGCCTTGTTTATTTATATGAATAGAAAGAAAAAATAATATAATAATAATTTTTAAGTGGTAATTTTATTAAACTTTTATTATTTTAACATTTTAGTACTAATAAAATATAAAAATGTAACATAATTTAATTTTAATTACATCTATTTAAACATGTGAAGCATTATATACAAACAGCGCTCAAAAGATGTTTAGGATAATCCGGGTGATTCGCAGCAACCTTATTTATTTCCCAGGAAGACTTTAGGAAATCAAAATGTACGGACTCCATAATATTTATATCAAATATGCAATTATTTTTCATAATTAATTATTTTAATTTACTCTTGAAATCTGAATTAGTAGTTTTCTACTAATGAAATAGTGCGAATTCGTTCACCAATTAAGTTAGTAACTGTTTTTAGTAGTTTTTTACTAATTATAAGTAGAAAATTTACTAATTTGAAATAGTAAAAAATACGTTTTACTAATTGAATTAGTATTCTACTAGCAATTAGTAGAAAACTACTAAAAATTAGTAAAAACAGTTACTAATTCAATTAGTAAACGAATTTGCACTATTTCAGTAGTAGAAAACTACTAATTCAGATTTAGAGAGTAAATTAAAATAATTAATTATGAAAAATAATTGCATATTTGATATAAATAAATTTTTAAATAAATAAAAACAAATAAATTAAAATACAACCGAACAAGGGTTTATAAAAATTAATTATTTGAAAATGATTAATTTAGCCATAAAAAATAAACATTATTTAAAAAATAGAAAATTTAGTTATTTTTCTCCCAGATAAAAACAGCACCTGGATTATCCTAAACAATTTTTAGCGCTGTTTGTAGATATAATGCTTCACATGTTTAAATTGACGTAATTATAATTAAATTATGTTACATTTATATATTTTATTAATACTAAAGTGTTAAAATAATAAAAATTTAATAGAATTATCACTTAAAAATTATTATTATATCATTTTCTTCTTTCTATATTTATAAAAATAAACATTGCCATATTTTCCAAAATATCTTATTCCGTGCGCAAAAATGTTCAAAGTGGATTGATTTTAAAATCTCTCCACAGATTATTTTCGTTTTTTGATTTTTCTCATTTATAAACATTATTAATTAAGAAACTCTACTAATTTTCTAGGTGTAAGACCTTTTTATTTAATTTTTGTTAAGGCGCACCGTGATTCTTTCATATAGATAACAGAATCACTATTTCATAACACGAGCCTTCAAAAAATAAAATTTCTATAGTCTGAGATCAAAAAGTCATTTCCAGTAGTTTTTGGTTCGCTGAATCCGAATCTGGCAACGAAAAACTCCCATCACATCAGGATTTTGAGAGAAGTGAGGGTAAAAGTCACGTTTTTGTCAGTTTTTGAAAATTTCTACCTTGTAAATTCGACGTGCTACAGACTTGTCATAAGTGCCAAATTAAAGCTTAAACCCTCTACTACGTCTACATCGTGTAGTGCTTTCGCTTGGAATAGATATTTGCTCCTTAACATTGGGACAAAGTGCTAATGGAAACGGGTATTCCTGACAACCTAGTCGGCACAGCACAATTATGTGTATCAGTACACTAATCTGTAACAAAACTAAATAAAGGCCTAAAGCTTTAGTTTTGCCCAAGAAATGTCGGTGCTAGGTACGTGTAGAATGGGATAGAAAAGGACACAATGATATATCTATCTTTTTTAACTCATTTGTAGCGTATCATGCTTACTGTAACATGTCGTGTGCGAGCACCCTAAGCACATATAGTTTGAGGTTAGGAGGCCCATATCTCGCATTCGGTTCACGCACCCGACTCTATTGTGCTGATGACTGAAGTGTCTCGTTTTTGGCACAACTTCTTTTTAAAAATAGTGTGTATTACGCGTGCGTACATAGGGGAGTGTCGAGTAGTGAGCACTCGCTTCGCTTGTGCGCTAAACTTTTGGTGCGAGAGGCACGAGTCTCGCTTCCCCTATTTATGCACACTTGTAACAAAAATAACTGTATTTTTATGAAGTTAAGTTTATAAAATTAAAGAAACTAACTTCTTTGCTCATTTTTTCACTTCCATGCATTGAAGAATCATATTGGACAGCCAATTCCAAAACAGACGGTTGCGCTTGAACTGAAACATCTTTATTAACGCCATCAAGCTTTGGAACTGTATTTAATTGAAAAAAAATTAAGAGAACATAACTGTTGTAATCAATAAGGATATTTATTTAGGAAGAAAAAATAATAAAAGAATAATATTGGGTCAGAATATGTAAAACAGACTCTGCAAAAAAATTACCGTTTTTCGTACCTCAAATTTAAAAACTTTTTTATGTTAAATGGTAATGACCCAATATATTGATGACCCAATAATCCCTGCAAAATTTCAAAGTGAGCATATGTCACTTTTAGAAAATATGAGGAGTCAAAGATGAACATGTTCTATAAAGAAATATAGCGATTTCACAGTTATACTCAAATAATAATGTACATTACCGGGGGAAATTGTGCGACCGCTAACATCTCGAGCTATTAACAAACACACCCGCACAGAAAGAGTGATAACTCCGTCAAAAATGAAGCTAGTTGCTTTTTTTAAATTGTATTGGAAAGCTTATTAAATTTTCAATGAAATGACACTATTTTAAGTTGTATTGCATAAGTAGGAATCGAGATATCATGTTATAAAGACAAAAAAATAATTCTAGTTTTTTAGGAATTTCTTACCCTGACTTTGACTCCTGGCAAAATTTAGAAAACTTGATAAAAAAACTTGTTACTTTCACAATCTATTTCTTGTAACCTAAGCTTTAAATAGAGACCAAGAACAGCAAAATATATTAACGGGTTTCCGAGATATTTCAAAAAGAGTCGGACGTGCGAAGCAAAATTTTCAATCATCGATTTCTCTAATTCGCCGTTAAGTCAATTGCGTGGCTGTAAAAAAGTGTCCAAAATTAATTTAACCAAGTACATTCTTACTGGGATCCACTTTTTAAAGCGCAATTGACTCAACGGCGAATTAGAGAAATCGATGATTGAAAATTTTTCTTCGCACGGTCCGACTCTTTTTGTAATAGCTCAGGAACCCGTTAATATGTTTTGCTGTTCTTGGTCTCTATTTAAAGCTTAGGTTACAGGGAATAGTCTGTGAAAGTAACAATTTTCTTCATCAACTTTTCTAAATTTTGCCAGAAGTCAAAGTCAGGGTAAGAAATTCCTAAAAAACTAGAATTATTTTTTTGTCTTTATAACATGATATCTCGATTTCTACTTATGCAATACAACTTGAAATGTTGGCATTTCATTGGAAATTTAATAAGCTTTCCAATTCAATTTAAAAAAATCATCTAGCTTCATTTTTAACGGAGTTATCACTTTTTCTGTGCGGGTGTGTTTTTTAATAGCTCGAGATGTTAGCGGTCGCACAATTTCCGCCGGTAGTGTATATAAAAATTTGTAAAACTTCGTCGGATTCTATACAAACTCGTTTGTCGGGGGTTTGTAGTGCGTATTGTGAAGTTAAGTTGCTTGAAGTGGGACAGAGGAGAGAGAGACAGTCGAAAATATTGAGTGATAAGGGAAGCAAGGGACAGAGAATTGAGGGAAGTGAATATGACAGGTTGAAGTGGAAAATGGCAGATTTGACAAGGCGTGTGGGTGTAGTAGAAAAAGAAAAAGAATGTTGTGGTCAGAGGCATAAATGTAGGCGTGTTGGAGGGTAAAAGAGAGGTGGAAAAAGTGTTAACGTGGGTGGGGGTCAGTGTAAATGTTAATAAGCGATAGGAATGGTCGAGAATGGTGTACCAAAATTATGGCTGGTGGAGTTTGGTAGTGAGGCAGAGAAAATGGTTGTGATAAGGGTAAAAAGAAGTGTGATAAGAATAGATGAGGATAGAAGTTGGAGAGAGAGAAGAATGATGTGGTCACTGAGAGAAAGAGCGTGAAATGAGAGAGTCAATGGAAAGGAGGTTAAAATGGGTAGAGATTGTATTTGGGAGGATGGTGTAAAGCAGACCTGGCCACAGGAGCAGCTCGAGAGCATGAGGCGTCCCCCACCATGGAGACTCTCCTCGACAGCCTGCATGGTGGGGTACGGTTCTCCTCGCCTTATGCTCTCGAGCGGCTCCCGTGGCCAAGCCTGGTGTAAAGTATTGTGTGAGGGTTGATACGGGTAAAGTGGTTGAAGCAAGAGGTGTATAATAGTCTAAATGGGAAAGAAGGGAGGGGGAATAGAAAAGAGTGAGTATAGTATTGAATGGATTTGTTGAAAATGGAATAGGTGGAAAATGAGTTAAAAAAATTTTGGTTTGGTTTTGGATTGTTAAAAGTGGATGGAAAGTAGACTGGATGGCTGTAAGAGATGAGAAGCAGGAGTAGAAGTAGGGCTAATATTATTGGATAAAGGTGGGCGAAAAGGGTCGAAGCCAGCATGGGCATAAAAGGAACTGCACGGAGAATATTTGTTCCTTATATTTTACGGAACTTTTTAATAAAGTTTGCTGTTTTAGCTGAATTGACAATGACTGACAATTTTCCCCAGCCAGAACTTTTGACATCAACAATTGATCCTTTGTATCTTGCGTTGAGGAGTTTTGCATATTTCAGACGGTCCAGTTTTTTCGGGGGTGAATTAGTTTTCATGTTGTCAATTATTACTTTACAATTACCCAAGATTTTCTCATCGTAGCGAGGAGGTGGAGAGGGAGGAGAAGGAGAGGCAGTTTTGTCACCACTGTTGCCATTTTTAATGATATTAGAATCGCCATTTTTGTTTTCATCGTTTTTATCAAAGGAATCATCCATTGCATTCTCATTTGGAAGAAATTGTTTTTCTGCAGAACCAATTGCTTTCCTTTTTTTTCCACGGATGTTGTCATCAAGATTAGCGGATTGAGACTGACTTACTTCCATTAAGATAGAGGCTCCATTAAAAACATCTTCGGAGATGTTTTCATGGTTTTTATCTTTTGGGGGAGACACCCCCGCGTCCTCTGAGGCCATGGCCTCGAGCCGCTTACTTCTCACAATGTGAATTAAGTAGTAAGTAATCCGTTCACTTGAAGGCTAAAAAATAAATAAAATAAACACGAGAATCCACCAACTAACAATGTTTCGCAACCGCAAAGTTAAATTGACTAACTGAAAACACCCTTTCACAAATCACACTGTTATTTTGTTCCGCACGTCATGGCGACCTCGATTTCATAGTTATGCTTGAATAATAATCAGTGCCGGATTAAGGCAAATTTAGGCCTAGGACATAATAATTTTTGAGGCCCTGTGCCACATGAATTAACTGAAATACATATTCACTTTTTGTAAAGATTTTTTTGCCTCGTTAATTAAAATACAATATATTATTATAATTTTATTTTTGAACATTGAATTGAAATTTTATTCATTTTCCACTAATTGGACAATTAAAAATTAACTGAAATTTTTAATATGCGTGACAGAAATTTCCAATAATTTTTTGATTGGCCAATCAATAAAAAAGACTGATATTTCTGTAATTTTTAACTGATTTTTAGTGAAACTCCACTGATTCAATTCGCGAGAATAAAGTCAGTGATTCTAACTAAAATTTCACTCATCTTCAGTGGAAGTTCACTGATTCAGATTAAAAGAGTAGATATAACATTTTTAAAATGTTTAACGAAGATATTCAAATTATATTACATTTGAAATAAAGGGCAAAACATATCTATTTCAGATGGACCAATAAAAACATTTAGAAAAATTGACGTTATATCCGAATACACAATATGCCTCAAACTTTAGAGCACACATATTATACATATATATAGCACAAAATTTAAATAACTATCCAATTTAAAAAATTAGGTAATAATAAAAATATATATTTGAGATTTCATCAAGCCTTTCTGTGTTTATTTTTATTTAACAATTTGGAGGACCCCTAAAAAGTGAGGCCCAGGTCAATGGCCCCTCCTGGCCCCCTTAATCCGGCACTGATAATAATGTTTAAAAAAAGTCGAAATGGATCATTTAAAATTTTTGACTGATAATTACGAATCTGAAGTCAAATTGTAAAAATTGAATATTGTAGATCCAATATGTCAGATCTAATTTCAAGTAGCACGTAACGTTACTGTAATTTACAAATTAAGAATGGACTTTGGAGATTCAGGAGACGAAGATTACTCTAAAACATCAAACAAGACTCTTAAAACAATAAAGTATATCCCACCCATTGTTATAAATGAAAATTTTCAAATTCTGCACTGATTATAAATGAAATAAATGGCAACACTATGTCTGTTTTCGGCATTCACCCAGGGTTAACCCCGAGTTAACAATTATCCAATCATCAACAACATTCTGTTGGATCTAACCAATCACCGTTAACCGGGAGTTAACCCGGGGCGAGTGCCGAAAACGGCCTGTGACGAAGCACACGAACTTTGTGTTTAATAAATATGGACTATCTACTAAAACAAACAATAAGACTGATTATACTTTAATCCAAAAAAATAGAGACAACATAAAAAAATTTGTTAATGATTTTTAAGAAAAATTAGTCATTAGGTGTATTAGAATTAAAGTTAAATGTATTTCAATAAATTTCGCATCGGTTCATTTAAATTTCTTACAAATTAACATAATATTGCGTGTTACATATTATGTAATACATACATCTAGGTGTGTATCATTTTGACCCAATTTTTTTTTAAGATTGTTTTATTGTACAATCGGAGATACTGTTATTTTGTACAACTAGTAAAATAAAAATTGTTACTTTTTTTAAACAATAGGTATAACTAAACTTACAGAGTAATATTAAAGAAAATATTTTCGTTATAGAATATTCTAAAATAATTTTTTTACATATTTTATTAGTTCTGGAAAATATATGAATAGAGAATAATATTCTAAAATTGAAATTAATATTTAAATTCATAGTATTAGGTTAGCTTGCAGATAAACAATTTGACAACTTTACTAATTTGATTGCTTCATATATAATAATTTTCTTTAAAAGTTATTCTTACATGAAATCTTTTTCATTGAAAATATAATTTTAAGAAAATGAAAAATAAATTAAAACTAAACAAATTTAAGAATATCTTGTGTGAGCATTTTATGTTAATACCATCATTCAGTATATAAAGTTGAATTTATTTGTAATAAAAAGTAATAAATTAATCAACACTCTATTTAAGAAATTTTTTGTCTGTTACAAAAAGCCTAATATGGTGGTTGTGGATGTAAATAAATAATTTGAATTAAGGTACACTACCGTCCGTGAGTATCAGGACGCCCCTTTTTTCATGAGTGGAAAAATGCTTAAAACGTAGAAAATAAGAATGACAAAAATTTTTCGTATTTTTTTCCTGAAAGCTAATGAAATTATGAATAGACTGACACCTGATCGAAGAATTTTCGTTGACTATTCTGTCAGATACAGAAAAAATACTGGATTTTGCATGCTTTTCGTAATTTTTTAATTTCTTAAAAACTAATTAACTTTTTTAGCGTTCTTGGTCTTGTTTCAATCTCTATTCAATGTAGAATCTAAATTAATTAATGGTATTGTGATATAAATTTTTCCAAAAAAATTTGAAACTGTAAAAGTCGGATAAAAAAATTATGAGAAACAGATTGACACTTATTCAACTAAAAAAAAATTTTTTAAATTAAATAATTAAGTAATTAAAAAGCTTTTTTGAATTTTAGTGTATCTACTAAATAAACATATTTTACATTGACCTTTTTGACACTTTAATATTCATGATAATTTTTTGAATTTTTTTAATCCTACTTTTACGGTTTCAAATTTTTTTGGAAAAATTTATTTCACAATACCAGTTACTAATTTAGATTCTACATTAAATAGAGATTAAAACAAGACCAAGAGCGCTAATAAAAGTTAATTAGTTTTCAAGAAATTAAAAAATTACGAAAAGCATGCAAAATCCAGTATTTTTTCTGTATCTGACAGAAAAGTCAACGAAAATTCTTCGATCAAGTGTCAGTCTATTTATAATTTCATTAGCTTTCAGGAAAAAAATACGAAAAATTTTTGTCATTGTTATTTTCTACGTTTTAAGCATTTTTCCACTCATGAAAAAGGGGCGTCCTGATACTCACGGACGGTAGTGTAGTACAGATATTATTCTTCCATTTAAAACTAATAAAGCATGTAAACCTTTATTTCAGAATATTTTATATTGAAAATCCTTTTTTTATAGCTTTTTTGTTGATTTATATTTGTCGTAGAAAATGACGATTTTCATTTTACCAGTTGTACAACAAACAAAATAACAATTTTGTGTAAAACTAGTACTGACCCTATCATATATGTATTACATAATACAAAAGAATATTTTCGGTTCTTAATTATTTATTACAATCAAATACTTTTTTCTTCATACTTTTAAGATAATGTAGGAAATTAAATTAAATAATTTAGAATATAATCCTTTTATGCAAAAAGTTATGGAGGGGACCCCAACATTTTTATGTGCGCTTCAGGCCCGCCAAAGCCTTGATCCGGCGCTGTTAGTATCAATTTATAATGCTAATTTACACGTGGAACCTTATGTACCTGCAATTAAAATGTGTTAGAACTGCCTTTGATACGGACACATAAGCAATCAATGCAAGGGCAATAGAAGATGTAAACAGTGCGGACAAAAATACCACGGTGACAATGTTTCTTGTGATCTCAAATGTGTTCATTGTGATGGAAAACATCTGCCGAATTCCAAAGATTGTAGTGAACACAATTTTCAAAAAGATTTTAGAATGTACGCAGCTGCACATCGATTAACCTTCGACGAAGCAAAACAAGTGCTTCGACCTTTAAAACACAAAAATTTCTCTCAAACTGCTCAATCACAAAGTCTTAAACCAAACTTTAGTAATTTCCCTTGGAGACTGTCAAACAACTCCAAATGAATAAATTTCGACAAATGAAAACTCCTTCGCAAAATCATTTGGCTCGCGTCCACCTATAACACAGAACATTAAACCTTTAAAAAGCAAATCGAACTAACTCAATTCCATTCACACTCAAAAAACTTCTTAAAACAACTCAAAGTCAAGAGATACAATCTTGAACAAACATAACCTCACTCTCTCAAGTACATTATTAGATAGTTCTCCTGTTCTTCTTTCCTCCTCGGAAGAAGATGAGGTTCTCGTCACCGAAACAAATCAATCTCACCCGACTAACAATGCAGCAACAAGATTGGATTTCTTAATCCACAGTCTTTCTAATTTCCGTAAAACAATTCATTATAACACTTCATCTGAAACAGAAGAAGTTAATAATCTTCTGAATAATCTAACTTCAAATTTCACAACACTATTAAATCTCTTTAATAAATCACAAAATGGCTAATAACACTCCCCAAAGATTTCGATATTCTATTACTATCAGAAACCTTTTTAAAACCTAATAATTTCTTTTCTTTAGGATCAAATTTTAATTTCATTAGAGCCGATAGACCCAATCTTAATCGCGGAGGTCTTGCCATCGCGATTAAGAAAGGGATTAATTTCACTAGAATCTCCACTATCACCAATATAGAAAATTATTTAGAGACTCTCTCTATTTCTATAAACTCTTCTTTAGACCTGTTTACAGAGCCCCCTCTAATGACAATATTATTTCAGAAGACTCGTGGAGAGACTTCTTTGATTCAGTTTTCAGAGTGAATTCAAATTATATCTTTATTGGCGGTTACTTTAATGCACATCACTACCTTTGGGGCAGTAACAGCTATTGCAGGAATGGCGAATCTCTTTACGAAGCCCTGATTGACGCTGATGTTATTTGCTTAAATAATGGGAAGTCAACCCTTGTCAACAGATCTAATGAAAATCCTTCCATCTTAGATATCTCTTTCATTAGTTCTAATTTATATACAATTTGTTCACAAGAAGTCAGAGATGGTCCTTTAGGAAGTGACCACTATCCAGTGATTACAAAATTAGGCATTCAAGTTCTTATTTCCAAATTCTCTACACATAAATACAATCTGAAAAAAATTAAAAGGATTCTATTTGACTCTAACTTAAAAAACTCTTTCACTTAAAATCTTGATAAATTTCACTCTCAAACATTAGAACCTATAGATAAATATAACCTTTTTGTGCAATGTGTAGATCAAGCAATAAATTTAACAAAGCCTAACACTCCCCAACATAAAGATTCAAAACGCAAATCTGTTTCGAATCAAAAAACTTTTATTCCTGCTCCGTGGTGGAATAAAGAGTGTGATAAAGTTGTCCAAGATAGAAAAGATGCTGCTTCAAAATTTAGAAAACAGTCTAATTACGAAAATTATAAACAATATAAAAAATGCGAGGCTATAGCCAAACGTACTTTCATTAAAGCTAGGAAAGAATCTTTTCATGAATTTTGTAACAATTTAAATAGGACTACTCCAATCTCCAGAGTTTGGAGAACAGTCAAAACTTTTAAAAATAAATTTTCCCAACCTACTACAGGATTCTGTTCAGCAGATACGGAAACTATTTCAAACCTTCAAGATTTAGCAAAAGAAATGTGTCCTCCAACAGACTTTTTTGATTCTTATCCTGATAATTTCCAAACGAACAACTTTTTCGAAACACCTTTTAATGCCAACGAATTAGACATTGCTATTCCATCTCTGAAAACTAATACATCTCCCGGCTTAGACAAAATTAATAATAAAATAATTAAAAGATTCCCCAAAGAAACAAATAATTTTACTGGATATATTCAACCAAATTATCTCTTCAGGTACATTTCTAGCCTCTTGGAATAACTTTCTAATCTTTTTCATACCTAAATCATCCCCAGGCTCATTCCGACCTATCGCCCTTACCTCGTGCATGCTAAAATTAATGGAAAAATTAATACACAACAGATTTAGTTGGTTTATTGAAAATAATCTTCTTTTATGCCCAACACAATTTGGCTTACGTAAAGGTAAATCTTGTGCTGACAATCTTTCCCTTATAACGACAGAAATTTGGACAGGTTTTGTTAAAAAAGAAGTCACTTCAGTTCTACTTTTAGATTTAAAAGGGGCCTTTCCCAGTGTTATTCCTCAAATTCTGGCTAAAGACCTAAGAGATATAGGAATTCCTCTTTCCATCACCAAATTTATATATAATGCAACTGCCTGCAAAAATATATTTTTCATTATTAATAGAAAAATCATTGGTCCTAGGATCAGTACAGTGGGACTTCTGCAAGGATGCATTCTAAGTCCATCCATATATTCCATTTATACTCGGAAACTTCATTCTATCATTCCTCCTGAATGTAAAATGATTTAATTCGCTGATGACATCGCAATATCCTATAGAAACAAAGACCCAAAAAATGTATAGAAGTTCTTCAAAATTGTTTAAATATTCTCTCGGAGTATCTTTCCAACAGAGGATTATATATTTGCCCACAGAAAACTAAATTAATCCTCTTTAACAAATTAAAAATAGATATTAGTGATCCTTATCTTTCCTTAAAAATAAATGAATTTAATATTTATCCATCCACTTATACAAAATTTTTAGGAATTACCTTCGATTATAAACTCTCTTTTGATCATCATTTTGCCATTAATAAAACATTAAATATAATTAAATTTTTGAGAGGCACATGGTGGGGTGCACACCCTTACATTCTCCTCACAATATACAGAGCATTAATCAGAAGTTGCATAGAATATGATTGTCTTATTTTTTGTTTTAAAAATGAAAAATTATTTAGAAAACTTGAAAAATTAAGAAATAGTGCCATTAGACTAGCTTTAGGCTATATAATGAGCACACCAATTAACGTTATGCTCGCTGAATCTTGTGAACCACTTTTTAAACCGAGATTCTACTTTTTAACTAAAAGATATTTAATAAAAACTTCTTCAGACCTTAGACACCCCTTACCAAACAACTTAAAAGAATTAGAAAGATTGGCTTCTCCAAAAAATCCTTACAGAGCTCTAGATACCTTCATACTGCTATCATCCTATCTATCAATATTTCCACATATACAACATTTACAAAAAGCATACCTACATCCTTATTATGAATTCTCGTATATCGACCATCTATTTATTCCGCAAATCGAACTTAATATTGGTCCTACTGTTAAAAATTCTGTTAACCCCCCTTTATTATTTAAAAATATAATAAACAATGATTTTAAAGAATACTTATGTTTCTACACAGACGGCTCAAAATCATTAAGTGAAAGAAGTGTAGGTTGTGCTTTAGTTTGTCCCTCGAAAGAGTCTTTATAATCTTGGAAAATTAAATATACAGCGTCTATATTTACCGCAGAAGCACTCGCCATTCTCCTAACCCTTGATTATATTGTTAAAAATAATCACAGAAAAGGTGCAATATTCTATGATGCTCTATAGAGCATCATAGATATATACACTTATAAGTGTATTAAAAAGCATCTCTACCCCCAATCCTAACCACATCGAATCGTATTTTATAAATTATATGATTAGGAACCGGTTATCTACACGGAAAAAATTTTGGTGCATCATTTGCGCTGCCTATAGTACAGTTGTTGCACCAGTGGTTCGGCGTACTGTTACCTCGTTTTGGCGCGTCAGATGCACGAAAATGGAACGTATGTTATCCGTATAGATGTAGTATATCGTCTGCTCTATTAAATAATGCAGAGGGCTCACCAAAAGGGTGCGCCTGCAGTCACAAAACGGTACGTCTGCTATACTAAGCGCTAGGACAACATTCGTCCTGCGGTTTGGTATAGCTCGTGCACTAGTAGGAACGACTGGTGCACCAAAATTCTTTCCGTGTACCTTAACATTTTTTAATTACGATATTTCTCTCGTTTGGATCCCGGCTCATTTAGGCCTGGAGGGAAACGAAATTGCTGATGAAGCTGCAAAACTTGCATCAGTAAATGCTCCACCTTTAAATTTTGGTCTTCCTCATACAGACTTTGCATCTATATTTAAAGAATGCCCTAATAAAAAAAGTGATGAATACTATCTCACTAGAGGTCGCTCTTTTGGAGTACATTATACTGAAAAATTTTACTGTTTCCGTAAAAAACCTTGGTTTGCATCATTAAACTTTAAAAGAGAATGGATTGTGACAATATGTCGTATGCGAAGCAATCACCATTATCTAAAGGAAAGTCTCTATAGAAAAAACATAATACAATCTCCTATCTGCTCCTGCAATCACCAATTAAATAAAGATTTAGAACACGTCCTCTGGATCTGTCCTAGATTTGATAATATACGCCCAAAATTAATAACACGCCTTTCGAAAGCCCTTAAATGTATAGCACCCTTTTCTAGCGAAATTCTTCTAACAGAACCATCGCTAAATATACTTTCTCATCTTTTCGACTTCTTAAATGAAGCTAAATTACAAATTTAAAGATTTAACAATTTCCTATATTGATCTTTCCGCCTAATAAACGTTCTGTTCTGTTTTTTTGCGATAATTTGTGCTTAGTGGTGATTAGATTGATTCTCAACCAATATTGGGTTGTCTGTTGAGTTTTCATAGAGTATTTATATTGCCTTTTTGTATCTTGTGCGCTCTCTTCTAGGTTAACGCCAGCCACCGGGCTGTGCGTGCGATACCGCACGCAAATCGGATATATCCGATATGCTTATTGACGGGGTGAATGAACATGCAAACATTGATCCGGAAGTGGAGAAAGTTGCGAAAGGTTTGCTTTTTATTCAAAGTAACAGCAAAAACAGTAGATCGCGTCATAATTCAACGTCGTCAAATCCAGACCCCTCAGCAAAGCGCGTTTGCGATGCAAGCGATAAAATCAAGGAAAAAACCAATTCGACAAATGCGTCCAATAAAGGCGACGGAAAAATGCAAAAACCTTCGAAATACGAGAACACAAACAAGGGTAATTGTCCGGTTTTTATTTAGCGTGATCCAAAATCACCAGATGCATCAAAAGATCTAAACCACGTGTCGGTAGGTAAGATGCTTCACACTCTTTACCCCGGTAGAATTGTAAGTATTCACCCGAGCGGTCGCGGTAAAGTTCGTGTCTTGTTGAACAGCGGTAGAGTAGCAAATCAAATCGTGTCTGACCCTTCTTTGAAATCTAAAGGCCTAATTGCCATAATTCCTTCTAGCTTTGCTACGTGTCAAGAAATTATTAACGGTATCGGAACAGACATCTCTATTGACGATATTCTCGAGAAAGCGGAAATCTTGGGTCATATTAACAGAGATTGCAAAATTATCGACGCAATGAGATTCAATCGCAAAAAATCGAAGAAAGAAAACCCACTTCCTACGAATCTTCGACTACCATCCTTCTCACTTTTCAGGGCACCACTCTCCCAGAACGTGTTGCCATCTTTAAGGGCTCTAGCCTGGTTCGTCCATACATTCCTGACCCTCGCATGTGTCTTAAATGCCTGCGTTTTGGACACATTGCTAAACACTGCCGGTCCAAGACTAGATGCCGTGAATGCGGTAGCTTGACGCCATATGACGATGTGAATCAATGCACCAACCCATCAGGACCTCCAAAATGTGTGAACTGTAATGGCCCACACAAAGCGACTTCAAAACTATGCCCAGAATTTATCTTTCAAAAGGAAGTCCGCTATTACGCGACACTTCACAAAACCTCTTTCGATGAGGCCAAACAAATTCTGCGACCGAAGAAAAACTCGAATTTATCGGGTACCTTCGACTTCTCGAAATTTCCTGATCTAGGTGACTGCCCAACTCCTTCCACATCCCAGACTGACAATCACGATTCTCAAAGACGTACGTTCTCACAAGTATCTTCTAAAAAGAACTACACACAATCATCTTCAAAAGATCATAAATCTTCAAAAAATACATCATCATCTTTTTTCGCCACCAACTGGAACAATGGTAGGTCGCCAAGTCTCTTACCCCATGGTTTTGCAATTTCGAACCCTGTAACAAGCTCTTCAACTCACACACCTCCTCCAGTTAATCCTTCTCCCCCCTTAGAATCCCTCTCCTCCTTCCTTTCTTGGTTGAACAACCATGTCACTAACCTTTCCTCCAACTCCTCTCCTGAAACTGCTAAAAATAACCAAGCACTCTTCACAAAAATTACAAAAAGCCTCCGACTTTTACTTGAACCTACAAATCACAATCACAATAATGGACAATCTCCCTAAACTAAACATACTGCAATGGAATTGTCGTGGTGTCTTAAATAAGACACACGAAATTCACAAACTCAACAGTAAATTCGATATCCTTCTTCTCTGCGAAACATTTCTGAAACCAGATGAACGCGATAATCTTAACACTTTAAAACAGTTTAACTTTATTTGATCTGACAGATCCGTAAATAAAGGTGGCGGCTTTGCTGTTGCCATCCGTAAAAATTTAACCTTTTCTAAAATTCAAACAATTTACACTCAAGAGGATGTACTTGAGACCTTAGCTGTCTCAATACAATCCTCTTTAGGTAAACTTTTAATAATCTCTATTTATAGAGTCCCAGGAAAGCAAACGTCTGTTAACTGTTGGAAATCTCTCTTCAATTCTATTACAAATTCAGGCTTCAGATCCGTCTTCTTAGGAGGTGACTTTAATTGTCACAGTACTTTGTGGGGCGGTTCTCAGACTTGCTTTAATGGGAATTACTTATGCAATCAACTAGACACCACTGACTTCATTCTTTTAAGGGGTTAAACCACTCTAGAGCGTCAAAAAGAGGTTCTAATTTCAACATTTTTTTTAAAAAAAAGTTTAAAAGTAATGCAAAATATGTTTACATATCTCTATCAGGTACACTTTAAAGAGAAAAAAATATACTTTATAAATTTTTTTTGTTTAAAAACTGCAGATGTACATGTACGTGATGGAAACCCTTTGTGAAAAGAAATCCTTCGCGGCCGGAAAGGTTTTTGGTACAATTTTCATCCTAGAACATAAAACAAATTTTTTTCTATTTTTACATTTCAATAGCTAGAGAAAGACGTAGGTGATTTTTTTATGTTGCATATTGTTTTAGTTATAAACAATTTAGTGCCTATTTTTTCAGTCAAAAACTCAGTTTTTCCATAAAATGTTCACCATTTTTGCAAAAATCGATTTAAAAAAATCCCCTACGTCTTTCTCTAGCTTTTGAGATGTAAAAATAGAAAAAAATTTGTTTTCTGTTCTAGGATGAAAATTGTACCAAAAACCTTTCCGGCCGCGAATGAATTCTTTTTACAAAGGGTTTCCATCACGTGCATGTACATCTGCTGTTTTTAAACAAAAAAATTTATAAAGGACTGAATCCATTTCAAATCAGGCAGGTCGACTAACTTCAAGTTATAGATTTAGCTGTCGCTAAAATATGTTATTGTACATGAAAAATAAAAAGACACGTATTTTCTTATTTTTCAAAAAAAAATTAATTTAAAGAAGTTACGCACATTGTGCGTTTTGCTTGTCATTTTTTTTCTTTTGAGTATAATTTAATTTTCTTTCTTGGGTCTTGTAGATGGTCTTGTCCTCTTCAAAATCCAGTTTAAAATTTGAAAAAATATTTAAAATTATAAAAATAGGGGATGATTTTCTGAAAATAAATAAGATCAATTTTCTCAAAAACACCTCCGTTTTTTCTATCCAAATTTTCACTACAAGTTCTTAAAATAATTATGAACATTTCCTTTGAAATTCAAGCGGGCTAAACCATTCTGGCAACCAGGAGAATTTTTTTTGAAATATTTATTTTCGCAAATTTTTAAATTGTTAACTTGCATTTTTAAAAACAAATGAATCGCTATAACATTGTTGACGTGAACGTTAACAATTTAAAAATTTGTAAAAATAAATATTTCAAAAAAAAATTCTTCTGATTGCCAGAATGGTTTAGCCCGTTTGAAATTCATAGGAAATGTTCATAATTATTTTAAGAACTTGTAGTAAAAATGTGGATAGAAAAAAGGTAGTGTTTTTGAGAAAATTGATCTTATTAATTTTCAGAAAATCATCCCCTATTTTTATAATTTTAAATATTTTTTCAAATTTCAAACTGGATTTTGAAGAGGACAAGACCATCTACAAGACCCAAGAAAGAAAATTAAATTATACTCAAAAGAAAAAAAATGACAAGCAAAACAATTTTTTTTTCACTTTTCATTCGAGTTTTACCACTCAAAGTTCAAATGTGGGTAACTTCTTTAAATTTATCTTTTTTGAAAAATAAAAAAATACGTGTCTCTTTATTTTTCATGTACAATAACATATTTTAGCGACAGCTAAATCTATAACTTGAAGTTAGTCGACCTGCCTGATTTGAAATGGATTCAGTCAAAGTATATTTTTTTCTCTTTAAAGTGTACCTGATAGAGATATGTAAACATATTTTTCATTACTTTTAAACTTTTCTTTAAAAAAAATGTTGAAATTAGAACCTCTTTTTGACGCTCTAGAGTGGTTTAACCCCTTAAATAACGGTTCCTTTACTCATATAGATCGTCCTCCGAACCCTGGTTCAGCGTTAGACCTAACTTTTGTTACCTCAGATTTATACACACTTTCTTCCTGGACTGTTCATGATGATGCATTGGGTAGTGATCACTTCCCAATTTTTACATCTCTAGGCATTTCCATACCAATTTCCACGTTTTCTTCGCATAAGTATAATCTTAAAGCGATAAAATGGCCCCACTTCACAGAAAATCTTTGTTTATCGATAAACTCTAATTCTGATATTTTAAACACTTCAGAACCAATTTCTGACTATAATAATTTCACAGACCTTGTTGACAATTCAATTAACAGTATTTGTCCTCAACGTAAACCTATTTATTCAACTCAGCGTAACAATACTCTACACAAAAGGTCCTTTGTCCCTGAACCTTGGTGGGATAATAAATGTGAAGAAGCAATCAAAAAACGTAAATTATTATTATCAAATTATAAAAAGTCTTCCAATTACACAAATTTTCTTGAATACAAGAAATCGGAAGCAATAGTTAAGCGGACGATTAATGAAGCTAAACGCCAATCTTTTAAATCATTTTGTGAAACTCTTAATAGACATACTTCTCTTTTAAAAATTTGGTCAATTAACAAAAGCTTTAAGCATCGCTTTACTCAACCACCAATAGCTTCATGCTCGGCAGATAAGGAAGTAATAAGTAAACTCCATTCCTTAATAGATGAACTCTACCCCCCAACGGTTTTCCATGACAATTTTCCTAGCAATTTTGCTCACAATCCCTTTCTAGAAGCTCCCTTTTCTTTAGAAGAACTTAAAATAGCAATTGCTTTAGCTAAAACCAAATCATCTCCGGGTCTCAACAAAATAGATTACAATATTATCAAACACTTCCCAGATGAAGCCCTTTTAGCCTTTTTATCAATTCTTAATAGAATCATTTGTAATTGTGTTTTTCCCCCACATGGAATAGCTTTCTAATTTTTTTCCTTCAAAAATCGACACCTGGTAAATTCCGTTCTATCTCTTTAGCTTCCTGTCTCTTTAAAATTACAGAAAAAGTCATTTACAATAGATTAAGTTGGTAAATCAAACGTAACAAGATCCTGAGCCCATATCAATTTGGTTTTAGAAAGGGTAAATCGTGTACGGATAACCTTACATTGATTTCGACGAAAATATGGATCGGTTTAGCTGAGCATAAGTTAACTTGACCTGAAAGGTGCCTTCCCAAGCGTAGTTCCTAACATCCTAGTCGAAGACCTACGATCAATAGGCATCCCCAAAACTATATCACACTTTATTTACAATTCTGTAAAATGCAAAAATATGTTTATAAAAGTTAATGGAGAAATATTTGGCCCTAGAACTAGCACTTCCGGACTACCTCAAGATAGCATCCTTAGTCCCATTAAATATGCTATTTATACTAGAAACCTCCATTCCTGCATTCCTCCAGATTGCATAATTTTAGAATTCGCAGATGACCTAACGGTCACTTGCCGATCCTCCAATCTGAATCAAATAATAACTTTACTTCAAACTAGTTTAAATTCACTCTCCACTTATCTGTTGGACAGAGGACTGTAAGTCTGCCCAGAAAAAACTAAGTTGGTTATTTTTGACAACAAGAAAATCAACTTGGACGATCCCACACTCACTTTATCTTTAAATAATATTATCATCAAACCCTCACCTTCAGCTAAATACCTCGGTATTACCTTTAATCAATCCGGTTCATCCGATTCTCACTTTAGTTATTTATGCGACAAAAATAGAAAAATTTTAAATGTCTTAAAAGTACTCAGAGGCACATGGTGGGGAGTGGACCCCAAACTGTTGCTTCACATTTTTGACTCCTTAATTAGTAGTGGATTTGATTTTTAATCTGCTTCCTTCAACTTCAAATCTCATAAAAATTTTTCTCGTCTTGAAAAAATCCGCAACCAAGCTCTTCGACTTCGACTTCGAAATAGCACCCCAATCAACGTAATGCAGGCTGAATGTTGTGAACCCCCCTTAAGATCTAGATTTAATTTCCTCGCAAAGAAGTACCTTTGTAGAACTTTCTCTAATTCAAACCACCCTTTACCGGACAGACTCTCAAAACTTTTGCGCCTCATTCCTAACTCGAATGTTAAATATAATTATCCTCTCTTAATTGCTTTTGAAAAAGCGAAAAATTACAGCGAACTCATTAGAAGTAATGATGTTTCTTTGTTTCTCCAACATTAAATATTTTTTCTAAAATTAAAATTTCTCACCATGCAACTATTTTTTCTCTTGAAGCATTTGCTGTCTTATTTACTCTTGATTACATACTTGATTCTAATCTTACTAACACAATAATCTTTTTAGACTCACTTAGCGTTCTTTAAAATTTAAACTCTAAATGCACATATTAAATCAAATCCTACATTATTTTTGCGATTAGAAGTCGCCTTAAGATCCTTTCTGATTTGAATCGACCGACAATATTGGCCTGGGTTCCTGGTCACTCGGGAATCGAGGGCAACGAATTGGCTGATAAGGCGGCAAAAGAAGCGTGTTCGAATCCTAATGAATTAGACATACAACTCCCATTTTCACATTTTTATACCCACGCACGCAAACAGCTTGACGACAGCTCTAATTCCTTTTATACTGAGGTTGGTAAAAATAAAGGTGTCCACTACACACAACTTTTTTACAAACCTCAAAGAAAACCGTGGTTCGCGAATTTTGTAGCTCGTAGAGCGTGGATTGTTTCAATATGCCGTGCGCGATCGAATCATTATAATTTAGGTTCTAGCTTAGCCAGGAAAAATTATATCCTCTCCGGTGACTGCTCCTGCAGTCCAGGAGTAGAGGAAGATCTTGATCACATCCTCTGGGCATGCCACAGATTTGACGCATTTCGACCAGAACTTCTCAAAGCACTGTCAAGAGCTCCAAAGTGCCCCCCACCTTTTTGTAGTTACCAATTTCTAATCAATCCTTCTCCTGGTCATGGCCGAATATACACAGCGCAACGCCAGTATAGTGCCAATGTTAAATACTACTACTACTACCTGGTAATGGCGTGATATACATTCTGTATTAGCCAACGCATGCCCTGTGCATGGAATTTAAAGTCAATATCATATGAAATCGATATATTTTTTTATTGAACATGGTCAACTTTGACCCTCTATACACTCGAAGCCCAATCAGCGGTAGCTCGATCAGCGGCAGCATGTTTACATCGTTTGTATATAAGACCGTCGAGGGTCAAAGAGGGAGTCGTAAAGTTGTGGCAGTACTGTCTATTAAAAACACTCTGGTCCCTTAAAAAAAATTCAGTGGTAAAATAATGGTACTCTATCGCAAAACAGTCCGTACGGTCCTTCCAGTGTATTTGCTAAATGGAGCATATACTCACCTTGAAATTTGACCAGTTGGCATAAAAAAAATTTTAATTCAAAGTACAAAAAACAGGGATTTTTTGCATAGTACTTGCCGTAGCTTTTTTACGAAAAATAAAAAGTATTTCTTTATAACCGAAATGTTGAAAAAACTTCTATTTGGCCTCAGGAATGTATCTACTAAATGATCTCAACATGCATCGGCACTACACTTAGTTTTTGATTAATTTTATGGTTATTTAATTGCAAAATGTTAATTTAATAGCGTTCTTTACGACGGTGATAATAATGTTATAATTCTGAAAATACATGAAATCCGTGCAATATAATTTTTATCATGACTTTTAAAATATTTGTCGTTTATATATATTTTCTCAGCTGAGTTTGATTTTTTATAGTTTTTTTTTAATTTCTAAAAAGCGTAGAACATTAAAAAATAAATTGTTTATAAACAATTTAAATAACTTTTAAAAAATAAAAATTTTTTAATTCTAAACGGAAATTTAATTCATCTCTTTTGTATTACCGTTTGGTTTATTTCAGATAGCAGATGACAGGGAGTAAAAGTCATTCACTTGTTCGACTTGTATGGAACTGGCGGACATTTTTTTCCATAGGAAAAAATAACACATGAGTTTAGCTGTTATTTTTGCCCATGGGAGAAAATGGTTGCCATTTTCATAGGGTAGAACAAATGAATGACTTTACTTCCTGCCATCTGCTATCAGAAAGCGCCATTTTTGTGCAAGTGGGTTAAAAAAATTGTTTTCTGTTGTTTAGTAGACATATTCCTAAGTCTAAAAATAAATATTTTTCAACATTTCGCTTATAAAATTACTTTTCATTTTTCGTGAAACTTCAACGAATTCTGACTCTATTTGAAAAATTTCTCTTACCATTATCGCTCAAAAAGGTTTCTTTTATAATTTTCAAAAGCGATTTTTTCTTCTCCTTGTCTTCATCATCAAATGTATTTGCCTAAAGTTACCAAGAAACAACGATTATATAAAACAGTTTATTTAAAGAATTAAAAAATGTTTTGGTGTTTTATTTAAAAATTCAAGACCATTTAAAGAAAAAAAATCAAATTGTTATCAAGAATCTAAATAAATTTTAAAAATTATAAAAATAATGTGTTTATTGGAATTAATAGTAAATTATTCTTTTTTGTTTTTAGTCGAAAGTGAAAAATCTGTAAATTCAGATATCTGGATAAAAAAACCCAGGTTATGACCCACTAACATCACTCCCGTCTTATTTTGGGACACTTGATCCACCTGTGGAACTACCTCAGGCCTTGAACTTCGCTAGTGGTGGTCCCTTTATCCTGCTTTGACTTCCCATTAATCCGCTCAAGCTATGTTGTAGCATGGGAGGGAGGAAAACTAAATGTCTTCCTCCCCCCACGCTCACATACAGCTGAGCACTGGATTCCTTCGGTTAACCTCGTCTTCTGTCTCTATCTTTTTCCTCCATTATTTTAATAATGAAGGATTCAAAATGCATTTACGAGACCACGTCCTTTACCATTTCTTTTCTCTTAATCTTAAACCTATGAAGGTACTGTCGGAAACATCAGTGACCTAACAACACTTGTGCCACGTAGTAGCCAACTTATCCGTGTTCTCTTACTATCCAAGTGGCGAGGTGGGGGATCAGGCGATATGTCCACCTTCTTTTAAAATCTCCATACCATCTTTCTTGCTATCTTTCAACGAGTCTACATCTCGCCTCTTTGCGGATAACCGTTTTAGCAAGATTCCTACTCTGTTGTTCTTGCGAGGTAACTCGATCTTTTTTAAGCTGAAATACCTCCTCCTGTCTTCCCCTTGCCAGTAAGTCCACTGGCAGGAAACTCGTAAGAACCAGAGCAGCGCTCGTTGAATCTGCTCTATAGGCTGAAACCACTCTCCGCGCACATCCACCCTGCGCAGAGAGAAGCTCATCAGAGATGCCGCAGTTCTTTAGGGACTTACACTGGGGTCAAAAAGTTTCAGTACATTTGTACTGATAACTTTAAAATGCTCGCTTCACTTCAAATTTAAATATTTCTGTAAAAATTGGTGTTAGAGATATCAAACTAGGATCATTTTGAAGTTCAATAAATTTAGAGTCAAATAGGCTAAGACATAACCAATTTAATAGTGTAAATATTAAAAATATAATTCTTTAAAGTTATAGATTTTTTGTGAAAATTGCGATTTTAAAATCTGGAATTCAAGCGTACGCCAATTGAAGAAAAATTTTTTTTAAGTTTTGATAGTTGCACAATAAAAAGTACAAATTTCATTCTTTAATTCTAGACCAAAATAATTCACAAATATTAAGTAATTTTTTCAAATTCTATAAAAATAATATCTCTTGCTCTAAATTTTTAGAAGAATATAAATTGCAAATTCGTCGTTTTCATTCACTTGTTCTATCAAATAACCACACTTTTGAAAAATATAGAACCTCTTCATCTTAGAAAATTTAAGATATTTACATGAAATTTATCTCTCTTCTTATTGTTTTACAAATTTTAACTCTATCATTATTCCTTATTTTCTTTCTAGGTGACTATTTTTTTATTTTACAATAACAAAAAGGTGCATATTTTTCAAAAGTGTGGTTAATTGATAAAACAAGTGAACGGAAACGACGAATTTGCAATTAATATTCTTTGAAAAATTTCGAGAGCAAGGGAAGTTATTTTTATAGAATTTGAAAAAATTACTTAATATTTGTGAATTATTTTGGTCTAGAATTAAAGAATGGAATTTATACTTGATATTGTGCAACTGTCAAATCTTAAAAAAAAATTTTCTTCAATTGGCGTACGCTTGAATTCCAAATTTCAAAATCGCAATTTTCACAAAAAATCTCTAACTTTAAAGAATTATATTTTTAATATTTACACTATTAAATTGGTTATGTCTTAGCCTATTTGACTCTAAATTTATTGAACTTCAAAATGATCCTAGTTTGATATCTCTAACACCAATTTTTACAGAAATATTTAAATTTGAAGTGAAGCGAGCATTTTAAAGTTATCAGTACAAATGTACTGAAACTTTTTGACCCCAGTGTAGTCCATGCAGGGGCAGCGTAAAGCTGCCTTGCTTGAACCACGGTCACCACTAATCGCCATTTATTTACCCTGGGGCCACCGACATTAGGCATCATCCTTGATAAGTTCCCCATACCCATATTTAAAAAAAAACTAAAATTATTTACCAATAAGCGTGTAGAATCGAGTTTAAGCGTATTTTGCCACTACAACGCTTAAACTCGATGCTACACGCTTATTGGTAAATAATTTTAGTTTTTTTTAAATAACATTATTTTAAATTAAATATTAATAATTAACTTGTCAGGAATTTTTTTTTTAAAGGTAACTCCCCCTCCCCTTTAAGTAAGGTCGGATTTTTTTTTTGAAAAGCTTTGTGGAAACAAATGGAATTATATGCCGTTTATAGCTAATAGATAAAGTGAAAATTTGTTGAGTAATTCCATTTGTTTATGACAAAAAAAACACACCCTTTTTTAACCCTTTTATTATGCACTTAGATAAAAAAAATCAATTGGCCATTTAAATAGGATGAAAGTTTGACTTCTTAAGTGTACTTTCCAAAAGAAAAAATCGAAATTCGATGTACCAAAAGTGGGGAAATTCCGTTGAAAAATTACATGTTTTTAGTTAACAAATGGAATTATGCATAAACTATTTCTCCGATCTAGTTAATTTTTTTGGGATTTATTCAGCCACGCAAGGAGAACATTCCTGGTAAGTTATGAACAAATTCGATAATTATTAACAAAGTTATTAAACAATTAAAGAAGTGCTATTTTTAATGGTTTAAATTCATTTGCAACTAAACTAATTAACCTTTTTTAACGTATGACCCATCATTTGAAAGGTATTTCCAAGCTCTATAACTTTCAATAACAACTTTTTCCCCTAAAACTTAACCGGAAGCAACAAGCATCGAAGAACCATGTTTTCCAAACTTTGGCGATTGTTTACACTGTTTTTCGCACCCAGAAATCGAGAGCAAACTGTGGGGCTCTTATAAGGAGCCCCTAAACTACCAGAAACCTTTGAGACTTTGCTGTTTGTATTTTTGGGCAGTTTTTGCACTCACCGACTGGCCTACAAAGGATCTTTTGCTTGTGACAAGCAAAGCTTCTGTCTTTTCTGTAGCCATTTGTAGACCGTTCAGGTCTAACAAGAGCTTTGCTCGCCTCAAGCTTTCGTTGAGAAAACTTTTAGAATCCGAGGGGTCCACGCGCCACATACTATAATGACGTCGTCCGCAAAGCCAACCATTATTGTATCTTCAGGTAACTCAATTCTAAGGAAGTCATCGTACATGACGTTCCATATGAATGGACCTACCTTTGATCTTTGCGGAGCTCCGCATGTCATTTCATGTTTGAGATCACATGCATCGCTCTTGTATTCAATCCATCTGTCGCTGAGATAGTTGTCTAACATTCGTAACAGATAGGTTAATACCCCGCTTTACGACGCATCGCCTCGATGCAATTGTCCTACTTTGCAGAGTTAAATGCATAAAGTATGTCGATGGAAACAAGCGCACAGAATCCCTTCTTCTTGTCATCTTTGACTTTCTTAGCGTTGTTTACAACAGTGAGTATTGCGTCAACTGTTGACCGGCCTTTGCGAAAGCCAAATTAATTCTTCGATATGCTATTTTTGTCTTTCAGGATTTCCTGAAGTCTCTGCAGAACCATTGCTTCTAGAAATTTTCCAATCGTATCCAATAAGCAAATTGGTCTGAACGATGTGAACTTATCCAGAGGTTTATCGCCTATCTTGAGAAGGGACAACTTCTGCGTTTTCCAGTGGCCGAAGAACTTTCCGGTTTTCAAGCACATATTAAAGACGTCAAGAGGCTTTATTCCATGTTTCTCGCAGCTCGAGGTTTCCCTTAGAATGGGTAAATTTCCTCCTAGCTGCGTGACATTCTCTTCAAAGGCAGGCAAGTTCTTCACTCCACCAGTACATAGATCCCTTACCAGTTTTTCTTTTTTGCCGCGAGGCATAGATTGGTTACAAGCTTGTACAATCACTTGCCTTGCCTCTCTCACTATACCCTTAAAAGAAGCTGGTTTCCTCACCCAGTTTGATTTACAATTAAGTCACGACTATTTTAGGGATTCCGCCAGCTTCTCCCTGTTTAGTCTCCTTAGATTCCAAGAGGCGCCCTTGCTACCTCTCGTGTAGAAGTTTCCCTACTATGGCCATATTAGGGAATGAAACACACGGCCCGACCTGGACCATATCGGGGCGAGGATCAAATGTGGATCAGGGCCATATCGGACCGTGTGTTTCATTCTCCAATAGGGAAGGCCCGATCTGTCCCTGATCCGGGCCATAGCGAAATTTCTACACGGGCATTTTTTGGTGCTACGCGTCCTCTAGGATATTCCTCGGGACCAAAAACTCTATGCACTACTGGTCACTTAATGTTTCCTCATCTAGTACCCTCCATTCTCTTATTCTGCGGGCCAGGCGGGGAGATGCAATTGTTAAATCGAGGATAGATCCCTATTCTCCCTTCCTAAACGTGAACTCGTGGCCTCGGTTTAACACTACCAGCCCATTCGCGGTCAAAATGTCGGAAACCAAGATTCCTCTCCTGCCCTGACGGGTCTCCCCCCATTCCGGCGACTTACTAGTAAATTAATCATTAACTTGAAGTAGTAATACTACTAAAAAAATCAAATATAGCTAACTTAATAAATAACTAAATTAAAAAATATTACAAGCGTTTGCAGTTCTTCTTTTTGTTTGGACGTTAATTTTAAAGATTTGTAATTTTCCAGTTCTTGTTTTACTGATTCAAGTTCCTCCTGTGTCTGTGATCCCATTTTGATTAAATTATCTATCAGAACATTGAAAGGCACAACTTTTCCATCCTGTTTAAAATTGATTAGATTTAATGAATTTTAGGTAAGTACACACAGTGGTCTCGAAAGAGAAAGAAATGAGATTAAAATGGATTCAAAATCGGGTTGTGGAAGGTGTTTCTAGGTCGTTTGTAGATTAAGGCAGTAGTCTCCTTTATAGGCTTAAAAAATCGACTTTTTCGTGTGTCTTAAATCTATTCCAAAACTATCCAAGAATATGTCTTTGAAATTTTAGAGGCCAATTTGACATATTTTCGAAGGTAGAACAGATTTTGTGACCGATCGTCGAGCACATGTGAATGCTCGGACAGACCCCAACGCGCGCGCTCCGCCCCTTCATGCGTTCTATTGTTTACCTAACCTTGTATCTCCTTGTATTCACCTGAAAAGGTGTATACACACACTCAAAATTCGAACGGAGCGTTCAATTCGGTTGTGTGGCGCTTAAACCCAAAACACGTCAATTCCGGCTCTAAAATCGTCGAAATAGCGGCAAATTTGGCTGCAGGCATTTTTAACGAGGCCTATGCATCTGTGCTGACCACTATGCAGCTGCTTGATACTGCTATCGGGCAGCAATGCAAAAATTTTGCCGATAATATCGATGCGGAGCGCATAACGAGAGAAAACCGGCGCTTGTCATTTTCGAACAAGGAGGCTCGGACAGCTCGACGAGAAAAAAATCTTCGACAAAATTAAGTTCTTCAAAGAAGAGGAAGGATTACTATATGGGCCAGGAATAGCTGATTAAAATTTAATTAGTGTAAGTATCCTAAAAATTGTATTTTTGGACATAAAACTTTAAATCACTTTTTCTCGAATTTTCATTTTCACACGTCATAGAAAACGGTGCAGGTGATAGCAAAAAGAATTTTTGTCCGATTGACAAAAATCAAAGTGTTCTTGCTTCAGTATTAAATTATCTTCTATTTGAACTAAAATAGTTGGACTAAAGTATTATTGAAACTATTTTTTTTTGCACCTTAAAGTGAATTTTTTTTTAAAGTGAACTTTTTTTCAAACTTCGAAGAAAGTTGGAATTTTTTAATTTCTTTGGTATTAAATATTTTTTAAAAATAAAAGTTGGTTTTTGAAGCTCAAATACAGTAGAATATCTCCCAAGAATTTCGTTTACCGCAATCATTTCCTTCCCTTTCAAAAAAATTCCTGAAAAAAACGCTTTTTTTCGCCTTCTAAAGGAGACTACTGCCTTAACGACTTGAGCGGCAGGGCATCAGAATTGGCGTTAGACGTAAAAGTGACAGAAGCGGCAGAAAGGCGTCAAGACTTGACTCCGATTTTCTAATTCTGTAAAGAGATTTATAATATCAAAATAAAGTATTCTTTTTTTTTAAGATAAAAGAACAAACTTATGACTTCTTTAATCTTAAAAAAAGAATAATTTATTTTGATATCATAAATCTCCTAACAGAATGAGAAAATCGGAGTCAAGTCTTGACGCCTTTCTGCCGCTTCTGTCACTTTTTCGCCCGACGCCAATTCTGACGCCCTACCGCACAAGTGGTTAAGAATCTGTAAAATTTGAAATCCTAAATGATCCCTATTTTAGTTATCAATATTTTTGTATTTTTAACTGGACATGAAGAGGGTCAATTAGGCCGATTTTTGGGCCAAGGCGTCGCAGGTTTTTCATTACATTTCTGAATAGTAGGCATCAAGAGCTTTCCAAATCACACAATAAAAACCCTTTTACGTTGGGACAAGTGATAGGTATACACTTTATCAAAGTTAGAGTCAGGGAAGTCAGGGAAAAGTCATGGGAAAGTCAGGAAATGTCAGAGAATTTAATTAAAAGTCAGGGAAATTTCTATAAATTTATAAAAAAATTTAAATTTTTTGTTAATTAAACATTTTTTTAATCTAACAAAACTTAAAAAAATTGTATTACCATTTGTTTCTACACATCATTAGATATTAATTTATTGTTAAATATGTCCGTTACCATATTTTTGTCTTAAGAATGAAAAAATAAAATAAGTAATAAAATACAAATAAGTAAAAAGTCAGGGAGAAGTCAGGGAATTTTTTATTCAATCCTTGTTAGCCCTACTGGAAAATCCTTTATAGGGGGCAAAATTCTTTAACTGCCCAGGTCAAAAAATGAATTTTCTCTAAACTTTGCTAAAATGTTACTATTATTAGTTAAAAAAACATCGATTTTAAGATATATTGAAACTAAGAATTTGACCTTGAATTTCAAGGTCAAATTGACAGAAAACAACTTTTTTTCATCACCAGCTTAGGGGCCGTTCATAAACTACGTCACACTATTTTGCCTAATTTTTACACCCCCCGCCTACCCACGTCACAAATTTTACATGCTTTAGCGCCATCTTTTCTATAGAACGTCACAAAAAAAGAATTCCACCCCCCCCTCTAAGGCGTGACGTAGTTTATGGACGGCCCCTTATAACTCGTGAAAACCCCTTTAAAAATCACTATTCATACTTTAAATTTAATCAATTTTACTTATCAATATATTAAATTGAAAAAAAGATATTTTCAAAAAAATCAAAATTTTGAAACTCCATAACTCAAAAACTATTTTATCAAATTCAAAAAAAATTTATATTTACACTTCTACTATTAATAGTAACATTTTAGCAAAGTTTAGAGAAAATTCATTTTTTGACCTGGACAGTTGAGGAATTTTGCCCCATAGGTATCCTACCTAAATTTTTTAAAAAATTTATTGTCTGACCTGTATAGGATCCTATATAGGAAAGTATATGGGCAATTCCACGTGAGATTTCAGTCGACCTCTTAAAATCGGCCAAAAATATTTTTTTTCTATTCTTTATTGAAAAAAAACAGATACGTATTTTTTTTATTATTTTTTTGGAGGCCAAATTTTTGAGTTATGAATTTTCAAAATTTTCGCTTTTTAAATGTAGGTATATTTTTAATGTCAGATAACTAAAAAAATATTGCTTCTTTTCATTTTTTGACAAGAGAAAAAAAGTTTTGTTTTTCTCTCTACTTTTGAATAATCATAACAAAAAATTTTTTTTTTCATTTTTTATTAAAAAAATAAAAAAATTTTATAAACAAATTAATTTTTTTTAACTTTGGGTATGATAAATTTTTAATTTTCTTTTTTTAAAACATACCTGGAAATGATAAGAAGGTTTTGCAAAAAGTTTCAGAGTGGGCCTGACAAGTTTGATGGGTCCAAAAAAATAATTAAGCTCTCCGTGCAGGTCGCACGCACGTGGCACAATGGGATTTTTTTACAATTTATTATTAAAAATTGTTTAAAGCCTTAAAATTCAATAATAATTAAAATCCGATAAAATTTGTAGGCTCTAGACAATTTTTAATAATAAATTGTAAAAAAATCCCATTGTGCCACGTGCGTGCGACCTGCACGGACAGCTTAATTATTTTTTTGGACCCATCAAACTTGTCAGGCCCACTCTGAAACTTTTTGCAAAACCTTCTTATCATTTCCAGGTATGTTTTAAAAAAAGAAAATTAAAAATTTATCATACCCAAAGTTAAAAAAAATTAATTTGTTTATAAAATTTTTTTATTTTTTTAATAAAAAATTAAAAAAAATTTTTTTTGTTATGATTATTCAAAAGTAGAGAGAAAAACAATATTTTTTTTTTCTTGTCAAAAAATGAAAAGAAGCAATATTTTTTTAGTTATGTGACATTAAAAATATACCTACATTGAAAAAGCGAAAATTTTGAAAATTCATAACTCAAAAATTTGGCCTCCAAAAAAATAATAAAAAAATACGTATCTGTTTTTTTTCAATACAGAATAGAAAAAAAATATTTTTGGCCGATTTTAAGAGGTCGACTGAAATCTCACGTGGAATTGCCCATATGTATTCTTGTAGGTTCTTCTTATAGGGATCCACATATGATCCTATATAGGTACAGTGCCGCTCAATAACTTTTGCCCACCCTACAGCGATTGAGAGGTGTACAAAAAGTTTTGTATTTTGTTTATTATTAAAGATAAAAAGCTCAAAAAGGTCTCTTTTTAAAGCTCTTTTCCTGAGCTTTAACACTGTATAAAATAAAAATTAAAAAAATTAATTTGTTAATGTTTAAAAAATGTTATTGCAACATAAAATTTTTCGTTTTTTTTTTGTTTTTTTTAAAGTGATACAGTTTGTTCGGGAATGGTCGCATTTTAATCCCACATATATTTTCTGAAAGCTAGTTTTATCACCTTTAAAATGCATTTTTTAAAAATTTTATACGATAATTTTTAAGAAAAATATGATTTTTTGTTTAAAAAAATAGCCATTTTTTTCAATTGTTGATAACTCAAGAACGGTTACTTTAGGAAAAAAATTTTAAGAACATAAATTATTCCTTTTTATGTGCAGAATTAGAAAAAAAATATTAAAAATTTTTTTTTCAAAAAAATTTTTTTTACTTTTTTTAAAAAAATTTTTTTTTTCTATTGTCGATAACTCAAAAACGGTTACTTTAGGAAAAAATTTTTAAGAACATAAATTGTTCCTATTTATGTGCAGAATTAGAAAAAAAATATTAAAAATTTTTTTTTGAAAAAAATTTTTTTGACTTTTTTGAAAAAAATTTTTTTTTTCATTTTTTTATATTTTTTAGTTTTTTTTAACGATGAAAAATTTTCTTGCTTGTTGTAGTAAGTGTAAAAAGCGAGTTTCTACAATTAAAACTAAAAAATATAAAAAAATGAAAAAAAAAAATTTTTTCAAAAAAGTCAAAAAAATTTTTTTCAAAAAAAAATTTTTAATATTTTTTTTCTAATTCTGCACATAAATAGGAACAATTTATGTTCTTAAAAATTTTTTCCTAAAGTAACCGTTTTTGAGTTATCGACAATAGAAAAAAAAAAATTTTTCAAAAAAAGTAAAAAAAATTTTTTTGAAAAAAAAATTTTTAATATTTTTTTTCTAATTCTGCACATAAAAAGGAATAATTTATGTTCCTAAAATTTTTTTCCTAAAGTAACCGTTCTTGAGTTATCAACAATTGAAAAAAATGGCTATTTTTTTAAACAAAAAATCATATTTTTCTTAAAAATTATCGTATAAAATTTTTAAAAAATGCATTTTAAAGGTGATAAAACTAGCTTTCAGAAAATATATGTGGGATTAAAATGCGACCATTTCCTAACAAACTGTATCACTTTAAAAAAACAAAAAAAACGAAAAATTTTATGTTGCAATAACATTTTTTAAACATTAACAAATTAATTTTTTTAATTTTTATTTTATACAGTGTTAAAGCTCAGGAAAAGAGCTTTAAAAAGAGACCTTTTTGAGCTTTTTATCTTTAATAATAAACAAAATACAAAACTTTTTGTACACCTCTCAATCGCTGTAGGGTGGGCAAAAGTTATTGAGCGGCACTGTATATGATCCTATAGGTCATCCTATAGGAGACCTACAGGAATCTATAAGGACTCCTAATAGGAATACTCCTATAGGGGTTTTCTTAGTAGGAACTTTTATAGATTGCTATAAAGAATCCTATAAGAATTTACATGGGATCCATATAGGATTCCTTGTAGGTACCTATATAGGATTTTCCAGTAGGGAGACACCCTGCTAGAATTTTGAAGGTCGGTGATCACGAATCTGACGTCAGTTTTTAAAAATCCAAGATAGCGAATCCAAAAATTTTGAATTTTTTAAAAGTAAAATTAGATTTGTCATCAGCCACTCTGGAAAATAACGAATAACAAGTTTCTATCAAACTCGATTGATTTTCAATTTTTGTTGTCCTCCATATTGCATACACCACGTGAATTTTTAAAAACTAACATCAGATTTATGGTCAGAGACCCTAAAAACCTATGAGTATCAAGTTTATAGCAAATCCGATTAAGTTTCAATTTTTTCCGTTCGCCATCTTGGATTTGCCATCTTGAATTTTTAAAAACTGACATCAATTTATTAATCATTTCAATAAAGGGATCAGTTAATATTTCAAATTTGAAAGATTCTTAATCTACAAGAGACCTAGAAACACCTCCCACAACCCGATTTTGATGTTGTCAGTGTGAAAGATAGATGAATGATTTGGAATGTTGGAGAGAAAAAAGGAAAAAGGGCTTATTGTAACATCGCATCGTAAACGTCTGGAGGGAAATAAAATCAAGTAATATGACGATGCCAAAAAGGGCCTACTGGAACTGGAAACGGAAGCTCTGGCACTGGTTGAAAATAGGACAAGTTTAGATTGTAAAACTACGTAGGGATGTATGATTAGATATTATTAAATTGCGTTAGAGAGTAAGGTAAACAGTTAAGAGGTAAGGCCACTGTAGAATTTTCAAAACATCAATTTTTTTTATTAGCTGAAAAAATTCTTTGCACCTTGTAGAATAAAAAGCAAAAGGTTTTATACGTGTCCAAAATCTATTTCATTGAAATTTCAAGACCTTTTACGTCTGCTGGCTACCTGTTGGGCAGACACCGATCAGATGATGATGATACAAATACAGAATGATATCTATATGATGCGCTAGTCTGATAACAATCCGAACGAAAACCTGAATCCGAAAACACTCCGGAGTAATCCTGAATGTCTACGAATTCAGTCCGTAATTAGTCCGCAACAATCCAAATTTATGACCGGTGAAGAATTCTTCTAAAATAAGTACGGAATTATCCGATATCAATATGTAAAGAATACGGAATCAGTCCGCAACAATCCGAGTTTAATCTAGTTAAAAAAACTTAATCTGCAAAATGTCCAGAGCAATCCGAACTCTGTAAGCAAGAAATCTGGTATTAGTCCGCAACAATTTGAAATTAAGTGTGGCAAAATTCTATTCCGAAAGAAGTACGAAACAATCCGAAATATGTATGCTAAGAATCCGGTAATAGACGGCAACCCGAATCATATTACATCCCTGGTAAAAATTTCGGAGTAATCCGGGTATATTAGTGTGGATTAGTCCGATAATTGCACGAAAATGGTCCGCGTTAATCTAACATCAATCCGAGTGAAATTGTGAATCCTAACAATCAGTCTGAAGTAATCTTAAATGTCTATAAATTAAGTCCGTAATTATTACGCAACAATCCGAAATTATGTCCGTCAAAAAACTCATCTAAAATAAATACGAAATAATCTGAAATCAATATGTAAATAATACGAAATCAGTCCGCAATAATCCGAATTTAATCCAGTTAAAAGATTTAATCCGAAACAAGTATGAAACAATCAAAAATCTGTATGCAAAGAGTCCGGTAATAGTCAGCGTCAATCCGAATAATATCTGATCCAAACACCACAGTCCGACAATAAGTCTTATTATTATAAGAATTTGTAAATATATATACAATCCACAGACAGTTCAAAACAATTCATATTCAATCCAATTCAAAGACTTAATCCGGAATGATTTTGGTATAATATTGAATTTGTATATTAAAAACAATTGGTATTAAATGCAGATAAATTCAAACTATAATTATAATTTCGTATGACAAAAACCTGACCAAAACCAGATTAATTCCTGAATTAATAATTTCACATTTGCAAGTTGCGTATTATCAGACTAACTTCGGACTAGATCGGACTAATTCCGGATTCACTGGTTATACACAAACCGCATTGAGTTTGAATTTATCCCGACAAATTCCGAGCGACAAAAACCTGTCCATAAGCAGACTGTTGCTGCGGATTCACTGGTTAAACCAACCGGATTATTTTGCGTTTACTAGTTGCATATGATCTAACTAACTGCAGACTAAACCGAACTAATTACGGATTCCATAGTTATAAAAAACGGTATTGATTTCAAACTTAATTCATGGTGAAAAAACTCCACAATAAACCGTACTGTTGCGAATAAATTCCGGATTAGTCCGAAATCGGTCCCACTTTTTATTCAGGGTATTTACTTGTAGTAAATAAAATATTTAATTCTGTAGTCAATTTGTTTTTACAAATTTACTAGTATTATTAGTTATCTTGTTTCAATATTAAAATTAACACTAATGTGTTAGTTTCTTGTCATTTCTTTTCGTGGCACTTCATAAATTCTATTATGAATTTGAACTCCCATGCGAGCGTGGTATAGTGGTTAGTGTATTCGATTTCGGTGCGATATAATGTTAGATAGGTGTAGGTTCGAATCCCCAAGCGTTAGAAATTTTAAGTTAATGTAAATAAAATTGCGATAGGTAAATCGAAAAATATGTTAAATGTATACCATAAAGTAATAATAATAATTAATATGTGTAACTTTTAACCCAGGTTAAAATCCCCGTACAGGATCCTTAAAGGATCCTCTCGGGATCCTGTGCAGGTCCTGTGCAGGATCCCGTACCCGTCCTGTACAGGATCCCGACCGGATCCCGTGCAGGAAATTGGAACAGGGTTCCAGTGCAGGTTCCGATGCAGGAACCTTAGCTATCAAAGGTTCCTGTACAGGAACACTTGCAGGATCATGTACAGGAACACTTGCAGGATCATGTACAGGAAACTTTGTAAAGGTTCCTGCACAGGAACCTTTACAGTTTTGTAAACTGCAGGTACTTAAGTATAAAGGATCCTGTAGGGAACCCGTAAAGGATCCTACACAGTTTCCTCAATTAATTTATTTATATTTTTAACTCCTGCGCAGTAGTTTTATATGAGTTTCTCGAATGCGCAATACATTTTTCTGTCTAACATTGTTATACGAGCCTAACATATTGTAATATGAAGTCTATGTACGTCAAATGTTGCTTAACATATAAAAATTTAAAAAATTAAAAAGTTTCCTGTACATGATCCTGCAAGTGTTCCTGTACAGGAACCTTTGATAGCTAAGGTTCCTGCATCGGAACCTGCACAATATCCCTGTTCCAATTTCCTGCACGGGATCCGGTCGGGATCCTGTACAGGACGGGTACGGGATACGGTCGGGATCCTGCATAGGACCTGCACAGGATCCCGAGAGGATCCTTTAAGGATCCTGTACGGGGATTTTAACCTGGGAACGTATTGCCAACTGTAGTGCAATCTGATTAATAACTAACCACAAATTTGTGAAATTTCTCAAAGCAACAAAACTATAATTAATTATTATTGTTTATATTTTCAAAAATATTAATATAATTCTTCGCAAAAATTCAATTATTTTTTAAATAGTAAAATAGTATTATAAAATTCAATTATTATCATAAAAATAAATCCTCAAATTTTTCTTAACATTTTTTTGTAAAAAATTCTCAATTTGTATAAGGAAATAATTTGTATCAATTCCATTTCTTAATTTCAATTTTTTTAATAAAATTCAAAGTTTTTTAAAAATAAAGAAAAAAAAGTTTATAAATTATATTTGTCAATTCGAAAATTTATTTGAAATTGAAACTGAGAATTTTTTAACTTTTAGAACATAAAGGAAAAAATTTTATTGAAAAAAATTATCATTTTAAATTTATTTACGAATATCTTTAATTGTAAAATTATTCGAAAACAATAATTTATTTTCTTTTTTAAATATTTAATTATTATTATTTTTCCATAGGAAATAATATTTTTAAAAATTTCAAATTCAAACCTTTTTGAAAATAATCAACTTTAAAAAAATTGTTATAAAAACATGAAGAAATCGATCACTCCGAGTCTTTAAAAAAGTTACGTTAACAATTTTTATAAATAAATGAACTTTAATTGGATTCAATTTGAAATTTAATAAAATTTCAATGTTGAAAGAATTTAATTAGAAATTTTAATGATCTTAGATTTTTAAAAAATTTCAATAATTCAAAATCTTCTAAAATTAGTTAAATTTTTTAACAAATAATTAATTAATTATTTATTAAAAATAATGAATTTATAAAAGAATTTTAGTTAAAAACACTAAAAAAATTAAATTTTGAAGAAGTTACAAATTATTGCAGAAATTCAATTACTTTTAAAAGTAGTAAAATTCTTCACAGTAATTTAATTCAAATACAGAAAAATATTCCTTATTTTGCGAAATGTACAAAAAGGAAATAAATGTTTCTTAAATCTTGTTTATATAAAATTAACATTTTATTTTATTTTGATATTTCTTTATCTTGTTCTTCAGTTCCCTGTAACAATTTAGTTTATTACTTTTTTTGCAGTACAATTATGTACTTAAATTTATTATTTTAATATCAAAATAAAAAGTTAATTTTATATAAACATAAGATTTAAGAAACATTTATTTCCTTTTTGTACATTTCGTGATATAAGAAATATTCTTCTATTTGAATTGAATTCCTGTGAAGAATTTTACTACTTTTAAAAGTAATTAGGCTTCGCACTCAATTATGAGTTTAAAAAAGTAGGAAAATGTTTGTGTAGAATTTTATTAAAATTTTTGAAAATAATTGAATTGTAGAGAACAATTTAATTATTTATAAAAGTAATTGAAATTTCGAGGAGAATTTCAAAAATAATTTTAAACATAATTGAATTTCTGCGAATAATTTTATTACTTTTGATAATAATTGAATTGTTTTTTAAAAAAATTTTTTGGAAATTTATAAAAATAATTCAATTCTTGTGAAGAATATTTTTCAAAAATAATATTCAAAAGAATTTAGTATGTAAATCTGAAGAATTTTGCTATTTATGGAAATAATTGAAATAATTGAATTCTTTCGACGAATTTTATTCAAATTTTTAAGAATAATTACATTTTTCGAGGAATTTGATTAAAATTGTATTAAAAATAATTGAATTTCTGCAACGAGTTTTATTATTTATGGAAATAATTGAATTATTGCAAGGATTTTATAAAAAAAAGTTTCAAATAATTGATTTTAAAAAAAAATTTAGATAAATTCTATTTTTAATTATTCAATTCCTATGAAATTTTTATTCTTTTTGAAAATAATTGAATTCTTGTTATTTATGGAAATAATGGAACTTTTACAATGAATTTTATTAAAATTCCTGAAAGTAATTTAATTTTGTCGAAGAATTTTGCTATTCATTTATACACGGAAAGACTTTGTGTTTCAAAATTTAACATGATCATGTCAAACAGGGGAAAACGATTTTTTATGTTATTTAATCGTATTAACGTATCAACTATTAATATGGCTTATACTAAAGATTGGCACGGACCATACTAACTTTTTGTATTACTTTGTTTAAAGCTGATACGTTCGTACGATTAAATAACATAAAAGCATCGTTTTCCCCTGTTTCAAATGCATCATATTAAAGTTCGAAATGAATATTCTATTAATTTTTGAAACGAAAAGTTTTTCAGTGTAAAGATAATTAAAATGTTGACAGTTTTTTTAGATTTTTTAAAAATAATTGAATTTCTGTGAAGAATTTTATTACTTTTGAAAATCATTGAATTGTTTGTTTAGAATTTTAGGGAAATTTATAAAAATATAGTTGATTTCTTGTGAAGAATATTTTTTAAAAATAATATTCAAAAGAATTTAGTAAATCTGAAGAATTTTGCTATTTATAATTGAATTCTTGAGAAGAATTTTTTTTACAGTTTCTAGAAATGATTGAATTCTTTCGACGAATTTTAATAAAATTTTTAAGAATAATAACATGTTTCGCGAGTTTTACTATTTTTAAAAATAATTGAATATAATCCCGTGTGGAAAAGTGGTGTCGGCCCACGCCGGGGGCCCGCATGGATCGCCCACATCCATGAGGGGCCCATGTGGGTGATCCAGGCGAGGCCCCTCATGAAAACGACATGCTGATCGATGAGGGCGCCCGCATGATCCACGCGGGCCCCCTGCGTGGCCCTCGCGTTTGCCCTCGACTTACCCTCAACTTTATTTTTCAAAATTAAGTTAATAAATTAATTATTTATTAATAATAAACAAGTTCAATTATTAATAAATAACATTGTTACTAGACGATTTTTACTTTTTTTAATTAAATCGTGACAAAAAAAAAAAATTCTTACGCACGCGGGTACAGAACCTACGACCTACGGACTATCAGACAAACACTTTACCACTGTGCTAAGGGATCTACTTGAAAATTATTTCTTTATAGTAGGTCACTAGCTGACTTGCTTTTGAAGATTCAATAAAACATTGTTGACACTAATACACCATAACAAAAAAACGTGTTTTTCATTGATTAAAATCATTATAAACATTGATTTTTGTTATGTAAAAAAATATTTTTTGTTTGGACTTAGAAATTTTTGCTAGTGAATGATGTGGGCGATCCATGCGGGCCCCTCGTGTGGGCCCTCAAGCATTTGCCCCCATGTGAGTTGAACATTTTCAAAAAAATGTAAATAATTTTATGTGAAATATGTGTTTTTCATTGTTTATAATCATTCTAAACATTAATTTTGAAGTAATAAAAAATTATTTGAGGTTTGGACTTAGAAATTTTTGCAAGTCAATGATGTGGGCAATCCATGCGCGCCCTCGGCGTGGTCCTCATGGATTTGCCCACATGGATCAGCCCTCGTCGGCCCCCGCCGGGGGCCCTCACGTCGTGTGGGCTTGATGGGGGCTTTTTCCACACGGGATGCGAAGAAATTTTTAAAAATAAAATTATAATTACAGTAACTAAATTCCCTGGATTATTTTCGAAAAATTTAAATAAAATTCATTAAAGGAAGTAAATTATTTTTAATAGAATGTAAAGAAATTTCAATTATATCAAAAATTTTTTATTACTTGTTTATAAAAATTTAATTATCTTGAAACAACAGAATTGAAAAATTTTAAAAATCTTATTTTTCAAAATTTTCAAAAAAACTTTACGAAAATTTAATTTTATTAAAAATTTTGAAGTGTGTTTCTTTTTTAAATTAACTAATACAAATTTTAATTATGTATTTATCTTCGCACCAAGAAACATGAATACATGAGAATGTGACTCCTTATAAAATTTAATTATTTATCAATTATTAAATTAAAATACTTTGAAAATTCTATTTGTTAAAAAGTTTTTAATGAAATTCTTTAATAAATATTACTTTTAGTTGAATTTCACAAAATTTCTATTAATTCGATAATTTTTTTTAAATTTATTTATTTACATACTATATTTGAATCAGGTACTGATTTTTTACTATCAAATTAATTATTTTTAACTAATTTAAATTTAGAGAACAGTATAAATATCTATAAAAATTGAAATAAAAAGCGATTTTTTAAACACAAATTAAAATAATAAAACTTTTTCTAATTTGATGAGAAAATTCCTGGTTTGGAATAAAATTTCTGGCTTATTCCCGGTTTTTCCCGGTCAATATATGTATGTATACTACTTTTTTGTCAACGAGGCTACTATTTCCTACTTTTTTTTGTCATCGAGGCTACTATTTCTTACATTTTTTTTGTCATCTACTATTTTCTACTTTTTTGTCATTAAAAAAGTAGAAGTCATCGAGGCTACTTTTTCCTACTTTTTTAAACTCATAATTGACTGCGAAGCCTGAAATTCAATTACTTTTAAAAGTAGTAAAATTCTTCACAGAAATTCAATTCAAATAGAAAAATATTTCTTATTTTCTCGAAATGTACAAAAAGGAAATAAATGTTTCTTAAATCTTATGTTTATATAAAATTAACATTTTATTTTGATATAATAATAAATTCAAGTACAAAATTGTACCAAAAAAAGTAATAAACTAAATTGTTACAGGGAACTGAAGAACAAGATAAAAGAAATATAAAAATAAAATGTTAATTTTCTGTAAACAAGATTTAAGAAACATTTATTTCCTTTTTGTACATTTCGCAAAATAAGAAATATTTTTCTATATTTGAATTAAATTACTGTGAAGAATTTTACTACTTTTAAAAGTAATTGAATTTCTGCAATAATTTGTAACTTCTTCAAAATTTAATTTTTTTAGTGTTTTTAACTAAAATTCTTTTATAAATCCATTATTTTTAATAATTAATTAATTAATTATTTGTTAAAAAATTTAACTAATTTTAGAAGATTTTGAATTATTAAAATTTTTTAAAAATCTAAGATCATTAAAATTTCTAATTAAATTCATTCAACATTGAAATTTTATTAAATTTCAAATTGAATCCAATTAAAGTTCATTTATTTATAAAAATTGTTAACGTAACTCTTTTAAAGACTCGGAGTGATCGATTTCTTCATGTTTTTTATAACAATTTTTTTAAAGTTGATTATTTTCAAAAAGGTTTGAATTTGAAATTTTTGAAAATATTATTTCCTATGGAAAAATAATAATAATTAAATATTTAAAAAAGAAAATAAATTATTGTTTTCGAATAATTTTACAATTAAAGATATTCGTAAATAAATTTAAAATGATAATTTTTCTAATAAAATTTTTTCCTTTATGTTCTAAAAGTTAAAAAATTCTCAGTTTCATTTTCAAATAAATTTTCTAATTGACAAATATAATTTATAAACTTTTTTTTCTTTATTTTTAAAAAACTTTGAATTTTATTTAAAAAAATTGAAATTAAGAAATGGAATTGATACAAATTATTTCCTTATACAAATTGAGAATTTTTTACAAAAAAATGTTAAGAAAAATTTGAGGATTTATTTTTATGATAATATGTAATTGAATTTTATAATACTATTTTACTATTTAAAAAATAATTGAATTTTTGCGAAGAATTATATTAATATTTTTGAAAATATAAACAATAATAATTAATTAATTATAGTTTTGTTGCTTTGAGAAATTTCACAAATTTGTCGTTAGTTTTTAATCAGATTGCACTACAGTTAGCAATACGTTGCGCGCGCATCCAAGTGCCACTCTCTGGCATTGGCACTGGCACTTGCAAATACATTGGCACCTATTGGAGACTCAGCTTTAAAGCACCTAATTTGCCTCGTAACCCTCGTAATTAATATCTGTTATTATAAATAATATCTAAAAAATATTTTATTACATTAAAATTGTCGATTTGAATTAATTTGGTTCATTTTTATTTCTTATTTTAAATTTTTTATTTAGTAACAATCACATAATCGAATCACCGAACCAGCGAACCATCGAACGTGTTCCTATGTTTCACAACCTAAAACGACATTACCAGAAACAGGTTTCCTTCTTTGCCTCGTGGCGCGTAGGCGCTTCCGTATAAAATAGTCGAATGCCAAGTAATCGAATGGACAAAACGTCGAATGCTAAAAACATCGAATCGGCATTTAGTCGAATGCTAAAAACATCCAATTGTCAATACGTCGAATTATCAATTCGTCGAATGTCATCGAATCGTCAATACGACGAATTTTCAATTCGTCGAATGTTCAGGTTGAGTCCACAATAGGCACTTTTCTTAAAGCGATGCATACCATCTACATCGATTTCTATTGTTCGAACAATGGAAATCGATGTAGAGGGTATGCATCGCTTTAAGAAAAGTGCCTATTGTGGACTCAACCTCAAAACGTCGAATGATAAAAATGTCGAATGCTAAAAAACATCGAATGCTAAAAACATCGAATCGTCATTTAGTCGAATGATAAAAAAATCGAATCGTCAGTTCTTCGAATGCTAAAAACATCGAATTGTTAATTCATCGAATGCTTAAAGGTACTCGCACACCTCGGCTGTCTGTCTGCCTGCGCAGGCAGAAGATCGTTCACACCTCACTTTTCCCGTTAAAAAATGAGGGAAGATTTGAATTTTAATAGATATTCAAATCTTCCCTCATTTTTCAACGGGAAAAGTGAGGTGTGAACGATCTTCTGCCTGCGCAGGCAGACAGACAGCCGAGGTGTGCGAGTACCTTAAATCATCGAATTTTCCATTCGTCGAATGTTCAAAACGTCGAATGATCAAAACGTCGAATGCTAAAAACGAATTATCAAGTAGTAGAATGGTAAAGTTGTCGAATGTTTAAAACGTCGAATCGTCATCTGTTCGAATTGCCAAGTAGTAAAATGGTAAAGTAGTCGAATGGAAAAAAGGTCGAAACACCATCTATTCGGATTATCAAGTAGTAGAATGGTAAAGTTGTCGAATGTTCAAAACATCGAATTGTCATTTAGTCGAATACTAAAAACATCGAATCTTTATTTAATCAAATTATGGAGTTTACAGTTAGTACTCAGGATAAATCGTTCTCCATTTAAACTCCTCCAGAAGTGCGTCGACCAAGACAATTAATATAGACATATAATTCCACTGTAGTTATTTATTCAGACATAAAATACACTTAGGTTATGATGAAGACACCGCCATGTTCTCTCACACTACACTTTACCACAGGCTGCCTAGCCAACAGCAGTATTGCTTCTCTAACTATACCGCGGTCACGCTTTCCGCGGTAGCCGCAGGTTAGGTTAGGGAAGAGAGAGGGGTGACCTAAAGGAGCACCCACACACTCCCCCCCGAGTGTCAACGAAGTATATAAAAAAAATTTTTTTTAAAATATGTTTCTCATATTTGAAAATTCTTTACAATTACAATTTTTTCCATAGAAACATTCATATCATTAAAACCGTGGGTGTCTTCATTTTTTTTATAATGTGTATATAAAATATTTTGTTAAGTGAAAAAAGTATACAGGTAAATTTCCTGTTAGTCAAAAATAATACATGTTTTTCAAACACATTAAATAATTAACAACGTCGCAGTAAATATTATTTCATCGATGATTATAACATCCATAGTCTTAATTCTAATCAGTCTTTTGATGTGTTGTTTTTTTTAAATAATGTGTAGTCAAAGTAAATACTAAAGTTTATAATTTAATTAATATCACATTATGACTTTCTAAATATCACACCTGAGCTCATTTTTAATTGTTTCTTTATTTTAATTCACATGTGTTATTTAATTTAACAAATTTCGTTGTTGCCAATCTATTTTTTAAATTCCCTCCCTGTTTTCGCGTAAAAATTTTCGCAGCACGAGGTGATCAGGCACCAGCGAATTAGAGCAATACCAAGGATAGGGAATCTTTTTTAAATTTGATAGAGACATCTCTGGCAACTGTCAATTCTAAATGTCACTTTTTTGGGACCCCTTCGCAAAATTGCTGGAAGACATTTTTCTCGCTTCGTAGGGATATCCCGTTGATTATTAATTTCTGGAGTTATTGCCGCCTCAGGGAAGCTCGACAACGGCTCAGGAATCGTGACTAAATTTTTCCTTTTTAGAATAGATGGTGTGTGTTTAATACGTTTAGGAAAATTGTTATCTAGAGGATTAATATTTCGAGTAATTGTTTCCGGTTTTTTACGTCCGGGTTCAGTAAAAACTATTTCTGGTTCTACAATAATTTTTGGAGCGTCCTCCGCGATTTCTGTAGAATTTTTCTTGAGAAACAATTGAATATTTTTTTGTTCCGAAAGATAACTATTTGGATTCGTCCCGATTTTAACATCACCTCTATAAAGACGGTTGGTTTCAGTAATTATTTTATTTTTCTCGATTTTGTTTTGTGAAATTTTAGGGGTGTTATTATTCTTTTTAGAATCGGGAATTTCCTCATCAGGTAAAAAGAAAGCTGGCTTCAAGTTTTCCACCGATACACTCTTTTGTTTTCCATTTATCTCTATTTTAAATATCCTATCGTTAATTCGTGATATTATCTTATGCGGACCGTTGTATGGGCGTTGTAACGACCTTTTCGAACATCCCACGCGGAGAAAAACGTGGGTACAAGTACTCAAATTTTTATGAATGAAAATTTTGCGTTTATCGTTATGCTGAACCGGCACGGGTTTCACGGAATTAATATGATTCTTAAATTCTGTTAAAAACACGTTATCGTCAATGACTTCGTCGGATGGTAAAACGAATTCGCCGGGGATTTGCAACGTGGTGCCGTATAAATACTCAGCTGGGGACGAACCGCACTTCATTATACTAGTTCTGAGACCAAGCAAAACCGTCGACAATGATATTGTCCAAGTCGGATTTGCATGGCACATAAGTGCCGCCTTAACAGACCGATGCCACTGCTCAATCATACCGTTGGATGCGGGATAATAAGCGGTGGTCCGTATCTTTTTGCAACCCAACAAATCGACAAGACTTTTCATGAGGCGTGACTCGAATTGGGTTCCCTGATCGGTCGTAATAACGTCAGGGACACCAAATCGAGCAATCCAATTATCATAAAGTGCTCTAGTTACCGTTTCAGCACTTATATTACGCAAAGGGACTGCTTCTGTCCACCGTGAAAAACGGTCTATCATTGTAAGTAGGTATGTAAATCCCTCACTGTTTGGAAGTGGACCAACAATGTCTGTGTGTAAATGTGGAAAACGCGATTGAGGTGGAGTGAAGTGTGCTGGTTTGATTTGAGTGTGTCTCGTTACCTTGGAAGATTGACAATCGATGCAGGATCGGGACCAAGTCGCTATATCCCTATTCATGGAAGGCCACACGAATTTCCGCTGAATCAACCTCTTAGTTGCATTAATTCCCGGGTGGGAAGGTTTGTGGTAAGTATCGAAAACATTTCTCCGCAGCGATAATGGAACAAAAGGTCTGGGATAATTAGTATGGGTGTCACTGGATGAACTATCAAAGTTGCATTTGCGAGTTCGCTTTTAATTGATTCGAAAGCACTCTCGGTATGAGAGTCCCATGGAATAATACGCTTATCTTGCTTTTTTGAATTATGCAAAAAAAAATCGATAGGGGGCCTGAAATTTAGCTGCGTTTCTCAAGCTTCGGCGATAGAAATTAACCATGTCTAAAAATCGACGGAGGTCAGAGACGGTTTTCGGTTTAGGGAAATTAATAATTGCATCAACTTTTTCCTTTGTGGGCCTAATACCATGTTGATCAATTAAATAGCCTAAAAATTCAATTTCCGTTTTTCCGAACTGACATTTCGATTCATTAATTCGCAGATTATATTTCTTTAAACGATTGAAAACTAAACGAAGGTGTTTTTCGTGTTCATGACGATTACGAGACGAGATCAGTATATCGTCGATATACACAAAGACGAAGTCTAAACCATCCAGAGCCAGGTTGATGTATCTCTGGAACGTTTGGCCAGCATTTCGCAAGCCAAACGTAGCCACGGTAAACTCAAAAAGCCCAAACGGTGTAATGACAGCCGTCTTTGGTATATCGTCAGGTGCGATGGGAATTTGATGGTAAGCAAGGTGGAGATCTAACTTCGAAAAAATTTTCTTTCCGAACAAATTAGCCGATACGTCATGCAAGTGAGGCACAGGGTACCTGTCAGGAATGGTTTGCGCATTTAAGCGACGAAAATCGCCGCAAATGCGCCACGTTCCATCCTTCTTTAATTTCATTAAAATAGGGGTTGCCCAGGGACTACTAGACGGTCTACATAATCCGAGTTTCTTCATGTGTTCGAATTGCTGTTTCGCGATTTTCAACTTATCGGGTGGAAGACGACGTGCGCGCTAAGCAGCAGGGGGTCCGAAGGTATGAATATAATGGTATACACCGCGCGACTGTACGATAATTTCTTGTGCTATTCTGGTCACTTCGGGAAATTCCGATAATATATCGGCGAATGGATTACTGCTGTCGATAATGCCAACATTACTAGCAGTTGGTGTTTTTAATTCGCCCTTTGTACCGATCTGATTTTTTGAATCTAATAATCTGCTATTTTTAAGATCTACCATTAAATCAAAATAAGACAAAAAATCGGCGCCTAATATCGGTTTGGGGACGTCGGCCACACAAAAGTTCCATATAAGTTCTTTCCTTAATCCCAAATTTAAATTTAATTTCTCATCGCCAAAAGTTTTTATTTTTGAGTTATTCGCGGCGTATAACACTCTGTCAGATAAACTACGTCTACGTAAATACGATACAGGAATTATCGAAACGTCAGATCCGGTGTCGACTAGAAAAGTCCAACCAGATCGACTATCAGCAATATGGAGACGACGAGATTCATTGCCGACGACGTTGGTCTCCACTCGATGTCGGCACTCTATTTTCCCGAATTTTCACAATGACTTCGATGATCACGATTTTCTGAACAACAGCGTTCGGATTCCGAATAAGAACGGCATAAAGAACGAGAGCGATCGGAATACGGGCTGGAACTACGCCATCGTCCTTGGGAATGGCTACGATTATGCTAACTATTATTGGAATATCTTCCCGGAGTAAAATTGCGATAATGCGGTCTGCCTCTACCTCCACGTCTGAAACCACGAGAACGATTGAACGAACGACCACGACCTCTACCTCTATAATTCTGATTATTGTTCCAGATACTTTTTTTAGGGTCGCGAGATTTTCTTGTATTCGATTCTTCAAATTTAGATTTTAAAGATGCTACTTCACTGATAAGGGTTTTCATGTCGTCCTCTTTGGTAGGAGGGGGTGGTTCCTCGGAGACCGCCGCGTTGGAAGCGTTTGCCAATCGATCAACATCCGCCAATTTGTCTGCTCTTTCTGCTATTTCATTTAATGGGACGTTTCCACTAGAGGTAAGTACCAATTGATGTTGGTATGGTAATTTAGAAAGAAAAATTGTTTTTAGGACCTCTTCACTACAACTGCCGGCATTCAAACTCCTCAATCGGCTTAGAATCTGAGTGGGTTTACCGCTCGCTAAAACATCGCCACGAATTAACTGAAAGACGCGAGTTTCATTTGAATTTGAATAGTGAGAAATGATACAATTTTTTATTTGAATATAAGCATCAATAGGTTTAATTTCCGCCATGACAATATGCCTAACACAATTTAAAATATCAGAACTTAATTGAGGCATTACCAATTGTGATCGTGTTTGATCATCTGTTATTCTGTACCTTTCAAAAATTGCTTCGATTTGAGCAAACCACATTTCTGCGTCGCTCACACAAAATGGAGGAAATTTAATGCGTCCTAAATTATCTTGATTATAATTAATGGTATTTTCTGGGTTTCTAGTTGAATTTGTTAAATTAGCATTTGCATGTGAGGTTAAGTTAAGAGTTTGAGGTGATGCGGATTCACGTCGAATGTTCAAAACGTCGAATGATAAAAACGTCGAATGCTCAGAACATCGAACTGTCAATTCGTCGAATGCTCAAAACGTCGAATGATAAAAACGTCGAATGCTAAAAACATCGAATCGTCAAAAGTTCGAAAAAGTTCTTTGTTTTAAGTTAATGTCTACTGAAAACAAAGAACTTTTTCGAACTTTTGACGATTCGATGTTTTTAGCTTTTGACGTTTTTATCATTCGACGCAGGCCCTCCAAGCTCTAATGCATTTCGTTACGCCAAAGTTTCAGAATCTATTTAGGGTAACTAACCGCCGGGGGCAGCACTTGTGGTCACCATTACATACAAATGTCCTGTCGGTGACATCCCTTTTGCAATTGTGTACGTGCGCTAAATAGTAACCAACAATTTTAATAAATATTATAGAAAAATACTTGATTTATTTATTCAAAAATAAAAAATTGTATATTTAATAAGTTTTAAATGTTTTTGTTTAACTTCTTTTAGGTATATATGGGACGTTTCACGTCAAACGGCCCAAAGCTGTGCCCAAAATTGTATGCAATCAAAATACAAGTTATGCACATGAAAATACTCATGATGACATCCCCTTTCAATTGCAAAGTGGCAGAATTGAAAATTCAAAATGGCGTCCTTACTACGTCAATCAGAAGAGGCTAAACTCGAAAATAAGTAAATATATTTATGAATTACTTTTAAAAAATGATGCATAAATATTGGGTCAAAATATATTTTAATGTTTTTGTGGTCGCTAATTACGAATCAAAAGTCAGATTTTCAAAATTCAAAATGGCGGATTCAATATGGCTGACGAATTTAAAAAAAGTTCTTGAATTCGATTGAAACTTTTTACTCGGGGGTTTTTTAGTTCGCTTATTACGAATCTGAAGTCAGATTTTCAAAATTAAAAATGGCGGATCCAATATGGCGTACGAATGTTGTAAAAATTCGTTATTCTTGAGAAATTTCGTAAAAGATTAATGGATTTTAATAAAAGAATTTTCTCACGGGATTTCGGTGTTGTTGAATACTAATCGTAAGGCTCATAAGGTTACACGATATTGCTGTGGTAGACCTAAGGTGAACTAAAAACTTCCGCCATGGAGGTAAGGTTACATGTTAGGGTGTGGTAAGTATATATGATAAGGCAATAACCTTACACGTTAAGGTTGAGGTAACATTACACGTTAAGGTTGAGGTAACGTTACATGTTAAGGTTGAGGTAAGGTTATATGTCAAGGTTGAAGTAAGGTAATTAATAAGTTGTAAGGTTAAGGTAAGGTTGTGATAAGTTTACCAGTTATGGAAAATATTGACCAAATAATTAATAATATAATTAATAAATAAATATTAAATTAAAAAGTTAAGTTTGTTACTCTTCTCTATTTTGGAAACCTGACATGAAGCAGAAAATTTTGAAAACAAATTTGGGGGGACTGGGATTCGAACCCGGGATCGACGCGCATAAACCAATCATTCTAACTAACTGAGCTAAGTACAGAACTGTCAGAAGGAAAATAAATTTTGCCTTTAAGGTGAACCAAGAATATGATTAACTCCTTAAAGGCAAAATTAATTTTCTTGCTACCAGTTCTCCACTTAGCTCAGTTAGTTAGGATGTTAGGTTTATGCGCGTCGATCCCGGGTTCGAATCCCAGTCCCCCCATATTTGTTTTCAAAATTTTCTGCTTCATGTCAGGTTTCCAAAATAGAGAAGAGCAACAAACTTAACTTTCTAATTTAATATTTATTTATTATATTATTAATTATTTTGTCAATATTTTCCATAACTGGTAAACTTATCACAACCTTACCTTAACCTTACCTCAACCTTACAACTTAATAATTACCTTACCTCAACCTTGACATATAACCTTAACTCAACCTTAACGTGTAACGTTACCTCAATCTTAACGTGTAACGTTACCTCAACCTTAACGTGTAAGGTTACATCAACCTTAACGTATAAGGTTATCTCAACCTTAACGTGTAAGGTTATCTCAACCTTAACGTGTAAGGTTATCTCAACCTTAACGTGTAAGGTTACCATAGCCTTATCATATATACTTACCACACTCTAACATGTAACCTTACCTCCATGGCGGAAGTTTTTAGTTCACCTCAGGTCTACCACAGCAATATCGTGTAACCTTATGAGCCTTACGATTAGAACTCAACATAACCTTACCTCATACTATTGTGCTATGTGGGTTGTTCAAATTTGTCTGCCATATTGGGTCCGCCATTTCAAATTTTGCAAATTGGACTTCAGATTCGTAATCAGTGACCTCGAAAACCCCCGAGTAAAAAGTGTCAAGCGAATTCAAGATATTTTTTTTAATTTTCCCGCCATATTGGATCCGCTATTTTAAATTTTGAAAATCTGACTTCAGATTCGTAATAAGCGACCCCAAAAACCCCCGGGTATAAAGTTTCAAGCGAATTCAAATTTTTTTTAAAATTCGTCCGCCATATTGGGTCCGCCATTTTGAATTTTGAAGATCTGACTTCAAATTCGTAATCAGCGACCCCAAAAACATTAAAATCTATTTTAACCCAATATTTATGCATCGTTTTTTAAAAGTAATTAATAAATATATTTACTTATTTTCGAGTTTAGCCTCTTCTAATTGACGTAGTAAGGACGCCATTTTGAATTTTCAATTCTGCCACTTTGCAATTGAAAGAGGATGTCATGACGAGTATTTTCATGTGAATAACTTGTATTTTGATTGCATACAATTTTGGGCACAGCTTTGGGCCGTTTGACGTGAAACGTCCCATATAATGAATTGCATCATTACTAAAATTTGTAATAACTATACAGCTGTTGTATATATAATACACATAATTTTATATTTTTTTGTTATTAAAATTTAATGATTTATAGTTATAATAAAATACAGTGAACACTAATAGTGTTCTCTATATTTTGTAATATTTTAAGTAATAATAACCCTCATATAAATAAACATTCTGAAACCTAACCTCAAATTTAAATTATTATTAAAAAGAATTTAAGTTATTGTATTTGCAGTACATATACAGTTGAAAATTGGTAGGAAATGTGCTGTTAGTTGTGGTGTTAATAAGGGCACTTTTTAATCAATAAATAAAAAAATTCTTTTTAATATTTATTAAAACTGCTGTCTAGAAGCACATTCGCTCACGTACACAATTGCAATAGGGATGTCAACGACTGGACAAAAAACTCTATAGTGACAAAAAGTTAGGACAAATGAAAATTCGACATTCTAAAAGTTTAATCAAGAAGACTAGAGACAGGAGGGATAACTCGGGTAGTGGGGATGGCTTGGTAGATGAGGACAATGGGGGAAGTAGTAATATAGAAATGTAGTTAGTGCAGAAACGCAAAATAGGTTACTGCGCAAGTAGTGGAAAGAGATGAGAGAGAATAGCAGACGTCAAAACATAGAAATGTCATATATTATATTATGAAGAGGTTATTTTAACGATTATGATTCTTTGACTTTGAAATTCATCGTCATAATAAGGTAGTAAACTGAAAGAAATTTAATAAATTGCAATCCCAAAATAATGTCGAAAAAATATTAGAAATTATTAATAATTGTATTGATAAAAGTTGGATGTTTATTTCATAACCTCAAAAAAACCTTGGTTTGTATTCATATTATATTGATAGAAAGTGGACGTTTATTTCATAACTTTAAAAAATAACCTTGGAAAATTAGTTGTAATACGTAGTAGGTAATTAAAAACAACTTAAATTGTTTTCATAAAAACTTTGCGGTAAACACAATATCACACAATGACAATGTGCAGCACGTGGAAAAAGATTTCTTTTAGCGCGTGTTTGAATCTGAATCGTTTGAATAATCAGCGTGCGCAGAAACCTAATTTTGGTCTATTGCACAAACTACATTTTCAACTATCCGCCTCCATTGCCCTCACATTTTCTGCCACCGCTCTCTACAGGAATACATCGAAGTTACTCCTCCTGTCTCTAGTCTTCTTGAGTTTAATGCTTTAGAAATTCGACATTTTGAAAATTCTATGTTTTATAAATTTGGTACTTTGGAAATTCACTCATACGAAAATTCGGTTAACTACAGATATGGTTAAATAAAAATTTGATTAAATAAAAATTATTTTAAATATAATTTTAACTAAATATAAATAGTTGTACATCAAAATTATGTTAAATATAAATTCTGTGAGATTATAACTCGATTACATATATTTTACGTTACATAAAAATTTGATAATATAGAAATACTACGATATAAAAATCTGATAATTGACAAATTTTTTAGGTTATAATGCTTTTATATAAACTTTTATGTACTTAAAATTTCATTTAAGCAAAATTTTTATTTTTTAAAATACATACTATAAAAAATTCTGAACAACTAAATGTTCTATTCTTTCATATATTTCCCTACATGGATATTTTTATAAATTAAAATACAGTCAAATGAAAAAAGTAGTTAATAAATATTTCTTCAAATACTAATTTCTTGTGACAAAAATTTGTTTAAAAGATAACTCGAATTATTGCAGTTCTAATAAGTAGATATTTTGAGTTTTTTATTTCGATACACAAAAATTGTTAAAAGTTCAATGTGGGGAATATTCATGCGTCCCGTTTATAACTCTTAAATTTTTTTATTATTTTGTTTCCTAATTTTTTTCTGTAGTCTTTAAACATTAATAAACAACTTGCAAGAAAAGTAAATACTAAAAATGTTAAACTTTCTTTTTTATTCTACTCGGAAAAAACGCCTGAAATTGAGGCCTATAGACCAGAATACTCCCTTAACATTCGACGAATTGATAATTCGACGTTTTGAACATTCGTCTTATTGACGATTCGATGTTTTTAACATTCGACGAATTGATAATTCGACGTTTTGAACATTCGACGTATTGACATTTCGATGTTTTTAGCATTCGACTAAATGCCGATTCGATGTTTTTAGCACACGGAGAAAAATGGTGCTGAGTTTCTAGTAAAAGTTCCTATGGAATAGTAATAATTCTACTTTTATATTAAAAATTACTATTCATAGTAAAATGTACTTCGCATGAAGTAAAAATTACTATTTCTGGTAGTAAAAATTACTAATAGTAATTATTACAGTAGTCACGTTTAAAAATTGCTTTAAGAATTTTAATTTTTACATCGTCATTGTAAATTTTATTAAATTTTGTATTACTTTTTACATTCTATATGTTGTAAATATTACTTGTAGAAATTCTAATAATTAATACTGCGGAAAATAAAGATTGCTTCTGCAAGAAGCAACTTTTACTATTGCAGAACAAACTTTTTACTCGTAAAAGTAGTAATCCGTACCACTACTGTTACACACCTATGTGTGTGATCACGTCACTACTATCATGCGCAGCGACCGTAACCTGACGTCAAAGTGATCAAACATTTCTAGGTTACAAGAAGCACGTGTAGCACGGTTCAGTTATTTGGACAGTTTTGTTTATATCAGTGGTGCGATCATTAATTGCTATATGCATTTTAATTATTTATCAATTTCCAAAGTATGCAATTCATGTATAATCACTTAATAATTAGTTAATTAATTTTTAATGAATTACTAATTAATTAATAAAAAATATATAAATAAATAAAATCATTAACATTATAATCTAATAATTTAATAATTAAAATAAGTAATTTTAAATTAATAATACTGTTTATTATTATTATTATTATTATAAATGTTTATATTTTAATTCAGTAACTTATCTAAATAAATATAATTTATGATTCACTTTATCGAAAAGAGATATATGCGGGTAACATAAAATTTTCTCCATAGCGATTGCGTAGCCGAGAGGCTTAATATAAATGCGTGCGATTTTAGGTTGCGTTAGATATAAGTTAGGTAGGGTTCGAAACTGTATAGATGTTAAGATTTTCCGATATGTTAAGTTGTTAATTGTAAGTAAGAATGTGAAAAAAAAGTAAAACTTATGAATAATGAATAATAATACACATGCAGAGTGTTAATTACTTGAAAAAATATTTTTTGAACGCACTGATTGTTACTCAGGGGTTTTTGAGGTCGCATTATGACGAATCTGAAGTCAGATTTTCAAAATTCAAAATGGCAGACGTATTTTTTTGAATTCATCAGATTTGCTTGAAACTTGTTACTCGGGAGTTTTCGAGGTCGCTGATTTGGATCCGCCATTTTGAATGTTTAAAAATGCACTTCAGATTCGTTATCAGCGACCTCGAAAACACCCGAGTAACAAGTTTCAATTGAATCCGAGAAATTAAAAAAATATGTCCGCCATTTTGGATCCGCCATTTTGAATTTCGAAAATCTTACTTCATATTTGGAATCAGCGACCTCGAAAACGCCCGAGTAACAAGTTTCAAGCAAATCTGATGAATTAAAAAAAATACGTCCGCCATTTTGGATCCGCCATTTTGAATTTCGAAAATTTAACTTCATATTCGGAATCAGCGATCTCGAAACCCCCCGAGTAACAAGTTTCAAGCGAATTAAACGAATTAAAAAAAATTAGTCCGTCATCGAAATTCAAAATGGCGGATCCAAATCCGCCATTTTGAATTTCGAAAATCTTACTTCATATTCGTAACCAGTGACGTCGACAACATTTTGATATAATTGTGTGAGATATTATTTTGATATGATAATGTATGCTGCCTGAGATTTAATATAATAAAAGTAGGTATCATACAAAACAGTCTACTTTTGAGCAGCCATATTGGATTTTGGTTTTCGAATTTTCAAAATTTGACTTCAGATTCGGATTTAGCGTCGAAAATACCATATGTAACGTACGTGTGACGTAAATTTACTTGTTTTTTCTGCCTTTTATCAATTTTTTGTATGTACGTCTATAGACGTACCTCACACTGGAAGCCCACTTTCAAATGTACGTCTATAGATAGACGTACCCTCACAGTCAAGGGGTTAATAAAATTTAGATTCCTTGAAGTAAATTATACTTTTTCAAAAAAGTAAAAATCGTTTGAATACGAAGCAAAAGTTACTATTTTTCGAGCAGTTTCAAAATTACTACTTAAAAGTAGTAATTTTTCATCGAAAATAGTATAATTATTACTATTTATTTTTCTCCGTGTATTGTAACAATATTGTTACGACAAATTTGTCTAGACTTTGGGTTTTTGCAAGTCTAGACAATATAGTTGTATAATAATATAAATTTTTCTTTCTAAATCAGAGTTTGAACATTTACAAAATTAAAACCTTATAGTGGTTAGAAAATGTAAAAAATTATTAAAATTTATAAAAATATAAATTATTATTTTATTTAAAATCATTGTGTAATAAGACAAAAATTATGAAGTGACATTTTAAAAAATTGTCATTGTACATTATACGAAATGTTATTTTTACGTATTCTCTTACAAAATCTTTCATTTTCGTCCGCTATCCTGGATTCGCCATTTTGCATTTTTAAAAAGTGACTTTGGATTCATAATCAGTGGAATTTTACTGTAAATCAGTTGAAAAGTACTAAAATATCAGTCATTCTTCACTCATTGTTATTTTATTGCGATTTATTTATTATTGTAAATTTCTGTCAAACAAATAATTTTACTAAAAGTCAGTTGAAAATTACACTTACAGATATATAAGTCATTTTTCACTGATTATATCCATCTAAAAAATTATTGTTGATTTCTGTCAAACAAATTTAATAAATAAGTCGAGAAATAAGTAAATACACAAGTAAATAAATAAGTTCCCTTACAACACAGACAGCGCATCATTAGCGGGTGAGGTATTTACGTATATTTAAAAAAGTTTCAACAGACACTACGTGCATCAACGAACCTTAAAAAATTCAACATTTTATATTATCAATCGTTTATTAAATCTATATATGGGGCAAAATTCCTCAACTGTCCAGGTCAAAAAATGAGTTTTCTCTAAACTTTGCTAAAGTGTTACTATTATTAGTAGAAGTGTAAATAATTATAAATTTTTTTTGAATTTGATAAAATATTTTTTGAGTTATGGAGTTTCCAAATTTTGATTTTTTTGAAAATATCTTCTTTTCAATTTAATATATTGATAAGTAAAATTAATCAAATTTAAAGTATGAATAGTGATTTTTAAAGGGGTTTTCACGGGCTATAAGCTGGTGATGAAAAAAAAGTTGTTTTCTTTTAATTTGACCTTGAAATTCAAGGTCAAATTCTTAATTTCAATATATCTCAAAATCGATGTTTTTTATTTTTTTCTAACCTATCCTAATCGAAAGCTTACCTTTTTTCCTATGAGCCATGTAAAAATCAGAGTGAGACCATGGGAATTTTTTAAGAAAATAATAATTTATCATTATTTTACATAGAAAATGATGATTTATAATTAATTTCTTTAAAAATTTCCATGGTCCCACTCTGATTTTTACATGGCTCATAGGAAAAAAGGTAAGCTTTCGATTGGGATAGGTTAGAAAAAAATTAAAAACATCGATTTTGAGATATATTGAAATTAAGAATTTGACCTTGAATTTCAAGGTCAAATTAAAAGAAAACAATTTTTTTTCATCACCAGCTTATAGACCGTGAAAACCCCTTTAAAAATCACTATTCATACTTTAAATTTGATTAATTTTACTTTTCAATATATTAAATTGAAAAAAAGGCATTTTCAAAAAAATCAAAATTTTGAAACTCTATAACTCAAAAAATATTTTATCAAATTCAAAAAAAATTTATATTTACACTTCTACTAATAATAGTAACATTTTAGCAAAGTTTAGAGAAAATTCATTTTTTGACCTGGACAGTTGAGGAATTTTGCCCCATATGTGATTTGTGTATATGTAGGAGTTTATAACTTTATATCTGCAAATGAGTCAGTATACATGTGTATGTAATTAGTGATTAGTGTATATGTGCGAGTATACATGTGTGGGTGTTTTGAGCGCATGCCTGATATTCATAGAACACTACTGCGCATGCATAACATTGATAGAACACTACTGCGCATGCGTGACATTGATAGAAAACTACTGAGCATGCGTGACATTGATAGAAAACTACTTTGTATGTGTGACATTGATAGAATACTACTATGCATGTGTGACATTGATAAAACACTACTGCGCATGCGTAACATTGATAGAACACTACTGTGCATGCGTGACATTCATGGAATACTACTGCGCATGCGTGACATGACATGTATGTGTGTACATACATGGGTAAATGTTTTTTGGACATGTGTGTGAGTGAAGTATTCTAATAGATGTTAGACAGATAGAAAGAGGTGTGAGTCGGTCGGTCGGTCGTTCTCTAACTTAATATAATAGAGTGGAAGTTTATTATCTCCGGTCAATATGGACGAAAAATGTTCAATTAGGGCTCAAAAGATGAGTCTAAAAAAAACTCTACAAAATTATGGAAAAACATTTATAGGTATTCTAACTTTTTTTTAAAGTTATGGGCAAAAAACTTTTTTTTACAAAATTAAAAATAAAAAAAAATTTAGTTAAACTTTATTAATATATCAGAAAGTACTCTCACTTTATGTCCGCAGGTGAGATCTACAATTTAAAAAAAATTCAACCCAAAAGCTTTTCATGATTTCGAGATATTAATGAAAATGTGATGTTTACACACACACACATACGAAATGACATTTTTTAAAAATGTCATTTTTGAACTCCTGAGGTCGAACATAACATAAAGATATGTCAAAAAATCGAACTTGAAATATTTTGGCATTACAATACTTCATCTATGAGGAAGTAAAATGATATAAAATATGTTGAAAAATGTAAAAATTATCAAAAAATGTAATTGACGTCCTGAAAAAGAAAGCACTAAACTTACAATTTTCGTTTCTTCATAAGATATGTCTATATATGGCTAGGATACAAAATCAACAAAAAAATTTGAGGTAATATCATTTTTCATTTAATTTTGACTAGACGCACCGTGAAATGTTTTATTTCATTCAAAAAAATTCTTACTTAAAAAAAAATTCGCAAAAAACGGCTAAAAAACAGCGTTCTAATGTGGTTTCCCCCCTTAAAGAGATTTATAAAAATTCAAAAGAATAATTCAATTACTTCGAATAATTAAATTAAAACTGTATTTTATAAATAATTGTATTCTTGCAATAAATTTAATTATTTATGAATATAATTTAATGCTTATATAAAGAAATGTTATCAAAATTTGAGAAAATAATTAATTTCGTCCACAGTATTTTATGTGAATATTTAAAATAATTTATTTGGGTCAGTCCATTGACTTTCGTCTGGGGGTTGTTGCGGCTATATTTTGAAAAAATCTGGTTTCAAAATATGTAAAACTAGAAGACTTCCTGATTCCATTAACCACAATATTATTCCGAAAATTTTATTTTTTTTAATTTTATTATTAATCAAAAGTTGGCCTCTCAGAGTGTTATTTTGTAACCTTAAATTTTGCACTTTTTTAAAATCGTTTTTATTCAATAATTATTTTATGTCATATAACAGAACTTACCAAAAGCATAAATCATTTGATGGTGAATCAGGAATCGAAGCAATTACCATGAAAATATATTATTTTTAATTAATAAAGCGAAATCGAAAATTTTTTCTACAAAAAAATTTTCCGATTTTCTGAAGACTATAACTTTTTTCTCAATGCTCCTAAAATTTCAATCTTCTCCGTGTAGCTTAAAAGTAATATAATTTACTCAATACTAAAATTTGACGTATGTATTTTGCTTCGTTTTTAAAAAACTTATTTTTTAATTTATTTTCTTAAAAAGGTTAATTTTATACAATTCTCATCGAATTTCAACGTGTAAATAGAGTGATGTAAAATTGGTCGGTTAACTTCAAGTCCTAAAATTAACCTTTTTAAGTGAATAATTTAAAAAATTAATTTCTCAAAAACGAAGCAAAACACATACGTCAAATTTTAGTATTGAGTAAATTATATTACTTTTAAGCTACACGGAGAAGATTGAAATTTTAGGAGCATTGAGAAAAAAGTTATAGTCTTCAGAAAATCGGAAAATTTTTTTGTAGAAAAAATTTTCGATTTCGCTTTATTAATTAAAAATAATATATTTTCATAGTAATTGCTTCGATTCCTGATTCACCATCAAATGATTTATGCTTTTGGTAAGTTCTGTTATATGACATAAAATAATTATTGAATAAAAACGATTTTAAAAAAGTGCAAAATTTAAGGTTACAAAATAACACTCTGAGAGGCCAACTTTTGATTAATAATAAAATTTAAAAAAATAAAATTTTCGGAACAATATTGTGGTTAATGGAATCAGAAAGTCTTCTAGTTTTACATATTTTGAAACCAGATTTTTTCAAAATATAGCCGCAACAACCCCCAGACGAAAGTCAGTGGAGTGACCCATTTTCAAAATTTTTTTTTGCAAATTATAATTTTCATATAATTGAATTCCTGTAAAAATGTTATTATTCATGATATTAATTGAATTATTGTGAAGTATTTTATTAATTTTTTTTAAATAATTGAATTCTTTTGAGAAATTTTATATTATTAAATTTGTAGATTTTAAAAATATTTGAATTTCAGCCAAGGTTTTTATTATTTGTGAAAATAATTGAATTTTTGGAAAAAAATTTTAAATTGTTTCTAAGAAGAATATTTATTAATAATTAATTAATGATTATTTTACTTCAACTATTAGCAAATTTAAATTTTAAGGTAGTTCAAATTTTGAAAAACGCGAGTACAGTTCGAAAACCGCGAAAAGAACGTTTATTTCTGTCGTAAACCGTATTTAATTTTTTGTAAACATCAATCTCGAACCAACAAAATACGTAACGAAGTGTTATTCGACGTTTTCATATTTTGTTCTACGATTTTAATATTTTGTTTATTAAACCTTTCTTACAGACGATTTGTTATTATTTATACAGTTTACGTAAATTCTAACTGTTTGAAATTTAATTCACGAACCAGTTCCGACGAGCATCGGCCGTATCAATTAACAATTTACAATCATTACAAAGTGTATTCTCTAATAAATAATTATATTTTAATAAAACAATATGATACCAGTTATTAAAAGTAAATTATAATACAAACAAGTATGAAATTAAAAAATAAAATTATAATAAAAAATATGTATAGGTATAAAATTAATAATATATGATATTAAAGATTTAAAAACAAACATTTGGAATATCTTCGGCGACTTCTCGAAAATATCGAGAATTTTCCGTAGGATTTAAACTCCATGCTCTGATATCTGTACAGGAATCGTGAGTTTTTAACCTGCCTTCCGATCTTTTCCTTGGTAAAACAAAATCCCCATAACTCATGGATAATCCTTTTGCGTCGCTAAAAATCCGTGATCCGTGATCAATATATGACATTTTTTATCTAATTGTTTATCTTTCTAACTATTCTTCCTTTTCACTTTCATTAATAATAACTTGATTCACGATATTTCTGCGTATTTTAATGATATCCAATTATTCGATTTTATAATAATTTTTTCATACTTTATAAAGAAAAAGGTTAGAGAGATATATATTTATTTTGCTTTTTGTAAACTGTCAAAATTATTATTTAATCCATAGTGACAAAACAAAAAGCCATCTAGAAAATTCTTAATGTGAACAATTATTTTTTTAAATTAATTTAAATTTATTAATTAATTTAAATTTATTTTTATTAATTAAATGACAATAAATTTGAATAATTAAATTTCAATAAATTATATTCTACATAGAAATCTCATCTTTGAACTTTAAAATTATGAAAACAATTTTTTTGAGTAAAATATTTTATTACATCGTCATTAAATATAAGTAGATTAAGTATTACACAGTAGTCGGTTGAAATATTACATTTCAGTAAAGAATTGTTAAAAATTATACATCGTTAAAAAATTTCCAAAGATATGTTTTCGTTGAGAATATACTTTTTTTTATATTACCTACGGAGATTCAAAAAATTTGAAAAATAACCAAATTCTTTGAAGAAATACCATTTTTGTTTTTAAAGCACTGAAATTACAATTTTAAAATACTTAAATTATTGTAAAGCTGCTCAAATTAATTGAAAAATTTATATTTTTTTATATTTAAACTACAATTAAAAACATTTTATTTTAATATATTTTCAAGAGTCATTTACGTTAATTTATAATCACAGGAAAGGAAGTAAAGCCAAAAAAATGTTAAAAAGAGCAGAAAATTTAATCATGCTCCAATTGAAATGGAATGTATGGCGGAAATATATTTCGTATATTGTTACAAAAGATAATTTCCGATTTTCGAAGGCACTACAAAAGCTATGCTTTTTTATATACAATAAAAAATCTTTTTCTTCAACAACTGCTAAAAGGCATTTGACTTTTTTCCGTTTAATAAGATTCGAGTATTTTCAATATATCTTAAATTCTAAAAATAGGGTCATTTCATTTATTTCATTAACTTTTGTTGTTTGATAATTGGAAAAATTCAGTCATTTACATATTTTATTTGAAATAAAGTTATAATAAAATAATTTGTAATTATACTTTGGACTGAAGTCTTAAGAATATAATTAAAAAAATGTTGAACGTTTCGAAAAATGAATAATAATTATTTTTAAGGAGTAACATGTAATTGACAATTTTAAAATGTTTTATTTAAATTCATTAAAGTTAATGTTAGTTATTTTCGCACTTGCCTCATAAATAACCATAATTCTAATTATTTGTTTATTAACAATTCATTTTTAGTAACATTTTTTATTTTTATCTCAACAGCAAAACATTCCAAAATAAAAGACTTTTTTTCTCGAAAGGTTTAAAATTGTTCTAACAAAGTCATAAATTCAACTTAGAAAAAAGAATTAAATGATAATATCTCACACTTAAAAAATTAAAAAGGAAATTGAAGATATTTGAAACAACCCCATAAAAATGGTTTCTGATATGTCTCATTAAAATATTTTTTCAAATTATCAATAAAAACTCACCAAAATATGTACAAGAATACTATCAAGTATTCTGAAAAATTAATCCTTAAACACTAAAATTCGTTAAAATACATTAGGATTTAATATCTATTGCTCGATTAGATAACAAGTAACATTTGTAAAAAGACGGGTTTTTTTAAAATTCGAAAACTTCAACGTGCTAAGTATTCATTCATTTAGAATAGAAACGGAAACGAACACGAAAAATATTCGTGCGAATAAAAAAAGAAAAAAAGTTAAAAGAAAAGGAGAAATAGAAAAAAGAAATTAGAGGCACATAGATTTTTCTCTTGAATCATAATCGAAAGGTGATTATTATAAGGCCCCTTTTTGTTTCTCGTTTTTTTATAATTATTAAAAACGGCATAGAAAAGTTATCATTTCTTGAGGATAATCGACTTTTATTTACAGACAATAATATAATTAATTCGATCATCCAAAATTTATCTTTTTTTTTGGTTTTTTCTTTAATCAAAAACTCGTCTTCTCCTTTTTTTATTATTATATTATGTACAATTCGATGCAGTTAAAAGGTAAAATGGATAAATATCTAAAGCCGGATCAAAATACAGTCCAGCCGTAGTGAGCCGTTAAAAAAAATGAAAAAAAAAATGTAAAATGACTCTTCACCTCTTTTTAAGTACACTTGATCCCTAATTAAGTACTTGATTTAATACTTGAGACGCTGCGATTAATACTCGTTTCTTTCTAATTTATTTAAAGTATCTCTAATTTAAAAAATATATATTTATATATTTGTGTGTATATATATTTATATAATGTAAAAAACTTGGAGCAGACAAAAGTAGCATTGAGCATACTTATTTAATTTTAAGACGAATAAATATTTCCTAACATATGTTTTATTGAATTTTCATAAATATCAATTTTTCGAAACATTAACAAAAAAAATTAGAAAATTATAGAAAGTAAATTAAAAAATCAGTCAAATGAATAAATTATATTTTTCAGATTAAGTGAAAGCTTGAAAAAATTAAAAAATACTGAAATAATACTGAAATAATCGTCAATAAGTTGGGAAAAAGGATTAAAAAATATTATTTTATAATATAAAAAACAAAACATTGTAACATTTAAAACAATTAAAAATATAATGAAAAGTGAATTCACTATATAATTAAAATAGGTACTTTTTAAATAAACTTAAATTTTTTCTCTAATTTAAATAATTGAGAAAAATTATTAACACTTTGAAAATAATTATAGGAGTTAAAATATATTGAATTTTTTTAAAAATTATTCCAATAAAGCAAGTTAAAACATATTAATGTTATTATGTTAAAACATATTAATCTAATTTTTAATCTTTTATCAAATTTTAGAAAAAAATATGCATACTTCAGATTATATATGAAAATGAACCAAACAAATTATCTTTAATTTGTTTCAAAATTGTCTAAATAGCTTAGGCATATTTGTTTACATTTTCTAAATATACTTTAAAAAGTATTAAAAAATGTCATTCAAATACTTTACAGAACTTCAGGTATTTCAAAATTTTAACATATTTTTTTAAAATTTTAATGTAAAGATATGAATTAAGTTTATTCTACTTAAAAATGCAATTTGTTTCAGATGAAAAATTTGAATTATTGAGTAATTTAGATTATAATTTAAAGGAAACATTCTAATTTAATAAAATATAAATTCGATCAATATTTTACATTTAAATAGGAAGACGACGTTAAAAATTTCAATTCATTGAAAATTCAATATTAAAAATGTCAGACAATATTCCTTCGTTTCAATATTATACTAATCTTAATCTTGAAAATTAATTTACTCTCAGTGAATTTTGAACACACTAAAGCTCTCCCTTTCTCTCAAATTTAATCCATCTTTTCAAAGTTTTCTCAAAAAATTTTTTTTCTTATATATGAACAAAGAAAACGTCTTTCAACTGAAGAAATAATTTCCTATTTAAGGAATAGTTTTATCAATTTATGTATAGCAATTATTTCTTTCTCATTAGTTTCCTACAGTTTTCAATGTAAACAAATTCAGAGGTTTAAGTAAAAATTGAATGTTTCTAATTGAGGATAATTCGGAAAAGTCATCAATTATTCTCGTGACTCTTTTCTTAAAGATGCAACACTCCCTGATCGTGGCTAAAATGACTGTGTGAATGATGATGATGATGGTGTAAATGATGGGAAGAAGAACTGGTTGCGTCGTCGTGTAGCGTCACGCCAGTCAAATCAACTATTTCATCAGCGTCTTCGTCACTGCCGGTGGCTGCGCTTTGTGTTGATTGGTGACTTCCTGATGACACTTGACTATTTCGCGAAAATGAACCTCGTCGCGGAGCAGTCAAGGCTGCCCGTTGATTGGCCGGTTTTACAGTAATTATCAAATTCGATGAATTGGCAATCATCATGTCAGTCACCTAATGAAGATAAATATATGTCAATTTTATATTCAAGAATTTTAATTGATCTTAGTTTTTCTTTATATATTATCAAAAACTTTTCTACATTAGTAAAATAAATATAATATAATATAAAATAAAATGTATAAATAAATTTCAAGTAAAATTGTTAAAATAGAAAAAACACAAGGTTTCAAAAACCTGATCAAGAGTTTTCCCGGCGACTTCGATGCCATTGACTTCTAAAACTTCGTCGTTAACTGCCAAAAGTCCAGTACTTTCCGCCAAACCGCCAGGCACTAATCTACTGATAAAAACTCCGGGTACTTTTTCAATTCCACCTCCTGCCGAAGGTGGTAATACTCTAAAACTTTCACCGTCCTTAATATAAAATCCTAAGGGCTTGTCAGAGCCGTGTTTTAACAATCGAACACGGCGACATGTTTCAGGCAAAATGTCTACATCAATTATCGCAGAAACCTGTTGAAATACCAATTTCCATTAGTTTTTTAATACTTTTACTAAATTTCAATAATTTATCAACTAAAAACTATGTATGGGTGATTAAATTTAAAATGTCATTTTCATGTCCTGCCCAAAAATCTGGAATACTAGTTCATATATAAAAGTTTTTGAAGTCAATTAATTTTCTTAGTCACTCCTTTTACTTAAATTAATAATTCTTAGTCGCTAGAAATTCTCTGAAAAAATTTGGCAGAAGAATTAGAAGCAAAATGTCAGTGGTGTCCCTTGTCCGCACTTAAGAAATCAGAACTTTACCTAATAATAAAAATTGTTGATTCTCACATTTTTAGTACCAAAAAAATTATTTTGTACAGCTAAGAGTCTATATTTTTATATAGTCATTGTGCTAGCAGAATAATTTTGATCCAGTGAAAAAAAAATCAAAATCGCCTGTCCGTAAGTTTTATATTTTTAAGTAATTATCGCAAATTTTGAATATCATGTCTGATATTTAAATAACCTAGTGCAGATAATTGCCTTATTAAGCGTTAATAGTATTAGTGATATGTATAGCTTCTTAAAGAAAAAACATTACAACATTCTATCACATCTATAACTTGTACGGTTGGTGGCAGAAAGCAAGTATCAGTTTGTCGAGCACACCATGTCAGTGGTGTCCTCATCGAAAAATTGTTTATAATATTAATATTTTTTAAATATTATTGAATCTCGTTTTCAGGTATTACACGTAGTTTAAAAACCGCACCGACTTTAACTTAAAGATAAAGTCTTTCTTTTTCGAAATTGAGAAATGAAGCAAAATGTCAGTGGTGTCCCTTGTCAGTGGTGTCCCCTCAAAATTCTGTTTCCTGCAGCTTATTATTTTTTTTTTAAATAAATTTTTATTAAATTTACTCCTTATATGCAGTTAATGAAGATTTGATACTGGATTGTAATTTATAAGCTGATTTTATTCTCACTATTAAAAAAAATTATCAGTGAAATCTTTCAAAAATGTCAGTGGTGTCCCTCAATGTTCATATGTCTTTTTGGTCTTCAAAAGTATATTAATTTATGGCAGAACTCATTACAAATATTTTTTAAGTCATGTTGAATCATTCATTATTGTAATTTGAAATATGGTGGATTCCACGTCAGTTCAACACACTTATTTTCATGACTTGTTGGGATTTGGCCGTACTTTTGTAAATTTATTACTTTTATAGTGATAAACAACTCCACCAAATATTTTTTCAAAATTTTGAAAATTTTAAAAAATATGGCATTTTCAAAATTTTTGTCTTTTTTTAAAGTGCTATAACTTTGGTTCTAATTAACCGATTTTGGATTTTAAAAAAAGGATTTCTTTGGATTTAAGTATATTTTAAGATAAAATTAATATGAAAAAAAAATTCAAAAAAAATTTTTTTTTTGAAATTTTGAAAAATTAAAAATCTGTTTTTGAAAAAACATCATCTTCGATTTTTTTCAAAATTTTACTAAATGTTAGGGCAAATGTGCTTTACATGTCCTGTAAATTTCATCTTGGGATCTCAAAGGGATTCAGAGTAAAAAAATAAAACGTAACCACAAATTACGAACATATGGGTCAAAATTCCTCAACTGCCCAGGTAAAAAAAATGAATTTTCTCTAAACTTTGCTAAAATGTTACTATTATTAGTAGAAGTGTAAATATTAATTTTTTTTGAATTTGATAAAATATTTTTTGAGTTATGGAGTTTCAAAATTTTGATTTTTTTGAAAATATCTTTTTTTCGATTTAATATATTGATAAGTAAAATTAATCAAATTTAAAGTATGAATAGTGATTTTTAAAGAGGTTTTTACGGGCTATAAGCTATACTCTGATTTTTACATGGCGCATAGAAAAAAGGTCACCAGCTTATAGCCCGTGAAAACCCCTTTAAAAATCACTATTCATACTTTAAATTTGATTAATTTTACTTATCAATATATTAAATCGAAAAAAAGATATTTTCAAAAAAATCAAAATTTTGAAACTCCATAAATCAAAAAATATTTTATCAAATTCAAAAAAAAATTAATATTTACACTTCTACTAATAATAGTAACATTTTAGCAAAGTTTAGAGAAAATTCATTTTTTTACCTGGTCAGTTGAGGAATTTTGCCCCATATGTTCGTAATTTGTGGTTACGTTTTATTTTTTTACTCCGAATCCCTTTGAGATCCCAAGATGAAATTTACAGGACATGTAAAGCACATTTGCCCTAACATTTAGTAAAATTTTGAAAAAATCGAAGATGATGTTTTTTCAAAAACGGATTTTTAATTTTTCAAAATTTCAAAAAAAAAATTTTTTTGAATTTTTTTTTATATTAATTTTATCTTAAAATATACTTAAAGCCAAAGAAATCCTTTTTTTAAAATCCAAAATCGGTTAATTAGAACCAAAGTTATAGCACTTTAAAAAAAAGACAAAAATTTTGAAAATGCCATATTTTTGGTAATTTTCAAAATTTTGAAAAAATATTTGGTGGAGTTGTTTATCACTATAAAAGTAATAAATTTACAAAAGTATAGCCAAATCCCAACTAGTCATGAAAATAAGTGTGTTTAACTGACGTGGAATCCACCATATTTTAACTTTTTAAAGTTGTAAGAATTTATTTGAGAAAAGAATAAACGAAAACAGAAAATTTCTTATCATTTGTGCCTATCGTTTTTCACCTGGTGAAAATTAAAATTTGCTTCCACCTGCTCGACCACTATTATTTTTGTCCATCATATATTCTACACAGAAAAAAATGCGAATGGTAAAAACCACCACATTTGTGTAGTTAGAAAAAAGTAGTTAATACTACCATATTCAGCAGCATTTTAACTACACTTCCTCAGTTAGTGGAACCAAAATGAAGTAGTTGGTTTTATGTAGTTAAAATAACTACTTTACGTAGTTGAAATAACTAACAGATGCTTGTAAATGGCTCAACTATAGTGTAGTAGTAAAAACTATTGTTAAAAATAGTTAATTTTACTATTGTGGTAGCAAAAATAACTATTTTGTATTAGTTGCAAACAAAATGAGACTTACTGTTTTTATATAGTAAATATACAACCTCTAAAAGTTGTTACTTTTATGATTTATGTAGTTAAAACAACTATTTTTTACTAGTTGCAGAGAAAGAAAGAAATTTACTGTTTTCATATAGTAAAATCAATTGTTGAAAATAGTTATTTTTTACTATTTATGCAGTTGAAAAGATCATTTTTTTCTACAGAGAAAAAACGTGAGTGGTAAAAACATCCACATATGTGCAGTTAAAAAAATATAGTTAAAACTACCATATTCAGCAGTATTTTAACTAAACTTCCATAGTTAGTGGAACTAAAATTGAATAGTAGGTTTTATGTAGTTAAAATTACTACTACACGTTATGATTGTGAATAACTCAACAATAGTGCAGCAGTTAAAAGTACTGTTAAAAATAGTTATTTTCGGAATTTCTGTAGTAGAAATATCCATTTCTTGCTATTTGCAAAATAAATTAAAATTTACTGTTCCAAAGAGTAAAAACAACCACTGGAATTTGTTATTTTTGTGTTTAATGTAGTTAAAAGAACCAATTCTTACTAGCTTTTAATAATTTATCTCTATGGTGGTAAGAAACATTTATTTTTATAACTACAAAAGTCATAAAAGTAACAATTTTTATGTTATTTTTACTATATGAAAATAGTAAGTTTAATTTTTTTTTAACTAGTAAAAAGTGGATAATTTTACTACAGAAATTCTGAAAATAACGATAATAGAGTATCGTTAATTTCAAAATCCAACATCGAAAAATCAAAGTTAGTAGGATCAAAAATGGCATTTTAAATTTAATCACCCGTATAATCAAAAAATGAAAAATTAGAAACAAATTAACATTAAAACGCAGAATTTATTTTTTTTACTGTACCTGTCGGAAATCATGGGGATTTGATATGATCGGAGTCTTTGCTTTTGCAGGTGTCCCACCTAAAATACTCGAAATGAGATTCTTCGGCTTCATCGTTCCGTATCCATTTGTGTCGTCGATATCGTCACCTATAAAACCATTCAAATTGTTTTAATAATTTTCCAGGGTGGCCACTTTTTATAGAAAATTGAATTCCCGGTTTTTTCCCGATCAATTTTTTTTTATTTCCCGGTCATTACATAATAGATTAAAACAATATTTTAGTTTGAAATGTTAAAAATATTAATAACAAACAAAAAAAATTATCTTAAATTATTCTGTATTATACATATTACAAATTTAAACTAATTAATATATTGAGCTCATTTAGAGATAACATTTCTTTGACATTTTTCCGAACTGACAATAATATGAAAATTGTAAAAAAATAATAAATTTTTACTATTTTACAAATTTCTCATTTTTTAAATGAATTAAAATTTTTCATAATGAACTTTATGATTGATTCTTTAAAACTGAAATAAACGTATGAAAAATAATAGAAATTATGAGAAAAATCCTGTGGAATAAATATTAAAAGAAAAATCCGCTTAAAATAAAAGGATTTCTTTAAATTTAAATAAGTATATTATTTTCTTAGTAACCCCTCTTCATCCCTAACAAAAGTCTGTTAATTTATGTATTCTCTACTATACCTACTTATGTACAATATACTTCTCGAGTTTCCCGGTCAAGTGGACACCCTGTTTTCTTAAATTACAATTTGAATTATTTAAACTTTTGCCTCCTCATAGAGATAGAATTGATAAAAACTTCAGGGTGGACACTATTTTCATAAAAAATTCACGGTCATTTCCAGGTCCATTCCCGGTCATGAATTATTTTTCCTGGTCATGAAGGAAATAAATTTAAAAAAATAAATTAAAAAAAAAATTTTTTTAAATAAATTATTCCATGAAAGATAAAAGTATAGTAAACATTGATATTGATAGTTTGTTAATCAACATGAAACATGAAAATGGAGGGTTACCACAAAAACTTGATTTTATTTTTCTCTGATTTCAAGACAAAACTTTGACTTTGTCGAAAACCCTAAAAATATTTTAGTTTACTCTGAAAATAATTGAAATTCCAATAAATGTTAGTAATACATTTTTTTGAATTTCTTTAATTTTAAAATCATTAGGGACATAAATAGATTTTTTAAAATAAATATTTAATTATTAGGTATCTATTATTTTTCCTCAGGTATTAAAATTACAATAAACAAGATTCTTTCGGTGAATTTAAAAAGTAATTTTGCGCTTTTGAATGTAATTCCCATAGTCCCCACCAGGCGTCCAAATAGACGATTTTAGACGATAACGGTCACATGAGTAGGCAGAGGGTTAAGAATAAATACAATTTTCTATCCGTTTATTTAAAAATTGTATAGAAAATAATTTGAATTCTACGATAAGTTTTATTATTTATGAAAATAATTGAATTCTTGAAACGAATTTTATTAAAAATTTGTTTAAATAATTGAATTTTTCAGAATTTTTTAAAACTCAGAATTGAAAACAATTGAAATCTAACGAAGAATTCTATTAATTTTTTTTTAAATAATTGAATTCCTGTGAAAAATTTTATTTTTGAAGAGAATTTAATTCTTGGGAAGAATTTTATTAAAATTTCTTAAATAATTGAATTGCTTCTAAGAATTTTATTTTTTACGAAAATAATTGAATTGTTTCAAAGATTTTTACAAACATTTTTGACAATAATTGTATTCCTAGGAAGAGTGTTATATATGGGCAATTCCACGTGAGATTTTAGTCAACCTCTTACAAATTCGCCAAAAATATTTTTTTTCTATTCTGCATCGAAAAAAAACAGATACGTATTTTTTTATTTTTGTTTAATTGTCCAAATTTTCGAGTTATGAATTTTCGAAATTTTGGACTTTTAATTGTAGACATATATTCTGTAGCTTATAAGTCCGAAAATATTGAGTTTAAAAAAAAGTTGTCAAAGAATGAAAGTTGTAGTTTTCTTTCGACTTTTAAGAAATGTAAACAAAAAATTTTTTTTTTAATTGTTTATTTAAAAAAAATTTTTTTTTATAAACAAATTAATTTTTTTAAACTTTGGGCCAGATTTTTTTTTGTTTTTTTTAAATTTATTTATACCTTGTAATATAGAGAAGATTTTCCAAAACGTCCCGAAATGGGCCTGATGTGTTAAATGAGTTTTAAAACATTTTCAAAAATCACTTGCAAGCATCACAGTGGGATTTTTTTTACAATTAACTTTTTAAAACTGTCTACAGCGTAGACCCTTTAATTTAAAACAAAGAACACTCAAATAGATAAAAAATTATACGCTGTAGACAGTTTTAAAAAGTTAATTATAAAAAAATCCCACTGTGAAGCTTGCAAGTGATTTTTAAAAATGTTTTAAAACTCATTTAACACATCAGGCCCATTTCAGGACTTTTTGGGAAATCTCTATATTATAAGGTATAAATAAATATTAAAAAAATAAAAAAAAATCCGGCCCAAAGTTAAAAAAAATTAATTTGTTTATAAAAAAAAAATTTTTTTTAATAAAAAATTTAAAAAAAAATTTTTTGTTTACATTTTTTAAAAGTCGAAAGAAAACTACAACTTTCATTCTTTGACAACTTTTTTCTAAACTCAATATTTTCGGACTTATAAGCTACTGAATATAGGTCTACAATTAAAAGTCCAAAATTTCGAAAATTCATAACTCGAAAATTTGAACAATTAAACAAAAATAAAAAAATACGTATCTGTTTTTTTTCGATACAGAATAAAAAAAAAATATTTTTTGCGAATTTTAAGAGGTCGACTAAAATCTCACGTGGAATTGCCCATATATTTTACGAAAATAATTGAATTCTGCTATGATTAATTTTATTATAATTTTTCAAATTTAAAAAGCATTTATAATTTCGAAATAATAAAATTGGTGCGAAGAAATTTGTAAAAAATTGGTAAGTAATTTAATTCCTGTGAAATTTTTATTAAAATTTGGTTTAAATAATTGAATTTTTGGAAAACTGTATTAAAATAGTAGATATTAAAAATATTTGAAATGAGGAAAATTTTTGATAATAATTAAAATTTTGTCAAGAAGTTTATCACTTTTGAAAATGATTGAATTTCTGTAATAAGTTGTTCTTAAAATTCCTATTTAAAATTTTAAATTCATTAAAAATTGATATTTTCTAAAATTTCAAATTGAAACCTTTGAAGTTCATCTATTTATGAAGATTGTAAACGCAACTCTTTTCAAATCCAATTAATTAATTAAAATTATTCATTAAATAATTTATAAATAATAATTTTATGATAGTTCCTCAGTTATTTAAAAATAAATTATTATTGTCAGAAATAGAAAAAATTGAAGGTTTTGTATTAGAATTCATGTCAATTTCATAGTTTATAAGGCAAACAAAAAAGACACCAAAATTCAGAATTTTCTTATAAATTCTAAAAATTTAATATTTTCCAGTACTTTTAACAAAATTCCCTGACTTTTCCCTGATTTCCCTGACCTGTGGCAACCCTGATAAATTTCAAATCCTTTAAAATTGAATAATTTATAAGAATAACTACTGTAACTTATTAAAAATTATTTTCAAGATTTCATTTTAATTATTTTCTAGAAATTTTTACTAAAATATTTCAAAAAACTAACTTGTTCAGAATTTTTAATTAAATTTTTTTACAATGCTCAACTTTTCTAAAACTTTAATTTGAAACTTTTTGAAATTCAATCCATATGAATATTAGTAATAATAATTTAAAATTATAAAATATAAAAACAGTTACTTATAAATTATTGTAGGAAAACGAATTAAAATTAATGCAAAATACGGTTTTTTAAAAATTTATTTTCTAAGAAAAAATAATTTTATTTATTTTTTATTTACTTTATTTATTACTTAAAAATTAATTTTTAGAAAATTCGTATAACTTTTGTTTTAATTAGTTCAAATTTTTACTAATTCAAATTTGTTTTATGATATTATTGCAAAAAAATTCATAAATTGATTCATTATTCACTATTTTATAGAATGTAAAATTTTTTCGCTTTCAATTTTTTTAGATGAATTTAATTAAAATTGTATTTTGTTCAATTATTATTAGAAATAGAAAAAATTTTAAATTAAATTTAATATTTTCTTTTTTTAAGTCTGTTACGTTGGATAACAAAATTCATAATTTTCTTATAAATTCTAGAAATTGAATATTTTTCCAATACTTTTCATAAAATTCCCTGACAAAATAAAACGATTTTATAAAAAATCATTCAATCTTTTTTAATGAAATATAATTAATAAGTTATAAAATAAATATTTCTATTTTTTCTTATAAAATAATCAGTGTTTTAAATAAAAAATTTTAAAACTCCCGGTCAAGATCAACTGTCATGTCGCGGCTTTTCCCGGTCCAGCGGCCACCCTGAAACTTCCTATTGTGATTGTTTGACAAATTTCGATGTAATTTAAAATTGTGAAAAATAAAATTTCTTGGCAGTGGTTCTACATTTTGTAATTACTTTCTAAAATTATTTTATTTTGTAAAATAATTTCAAAAGAATTATTGAGAAAATCTATCTATACTTTTTAAATACATTAGGTATATTATCAAATTTCTAGTGAAATAAATCTATTGATTTACAAATTCTTAAAAATTTTGGTTTACTTTATGTATTTACAAAAGTTTTTCAAATAAGTGTCCAATCTGTGTCCTGTTGGTAAAATGAAAAAAATTCTTTCGTTAAATACATTATTTTAAAAGGTAATTTTTTACTTCTTAATAATGTATTCTGAAAACGACACAGCCACACAAAAAAAAAGTTCTGATCTGGGGGTCTCACTATGTAGACTTTATGTTTTTTGGGTCGCTGAATCCGAATCCGAGGTCCATTTAACCTCATCAGATCAGGATTTTGACATAACCTCAAAAAACCAATATGGCGGACACATTTTTGAAAAGTTTATTGGATTCGCTTCAAATTCGTTACTCGGGGGTTTTTGGGGTCGCTGATTACGAATTTGAAGTCAGATTTCAAAAATTCAAAATGGCGGATCCAATATGGCTGACACAGACATATTGAATCCGCCATTTTGAATTTTTAAAATCTGACTTCAAATTCGTAATCAGCGACCCCAAAAACCCCAGAGTAACGAATTTCAAGCGAATCCGATGAATTTTTCAAAAACGTGTCCGCCCTATTGGATCCGCCATTTTGAATTTTTGAAATCAGACTTCAAATTCGTAATCAGCGACCCCAAAAACCCCCGAGTAACGAATTTGAAGCGAATCCAATAAACTTTTCAAAAATGTGTCCGCCATATTGGTTTTTTGAGGTTATGTCAAAATCCTGATCTGATGAGGTTAAATGGAGCTCGGATTCGGATTCAGCGACCCAAAAAAACATAAAGTCTACATAGTGAGACCCCCAGATCAGAACTTTTTTTTTGTGTGGCTGTGCGATCCTTGCATAATTAGATGAATGCACTTTGTAAGTTTAAAAATAAATTATTAGATTGCGTACTTAAGGAAGATATGTTTGTTTGCAAAAGTATGATTCATGAAACTCACTGAAAGGAAAAAAAACATTAATTGAAAGAAAAAGAGAGGTGAATGAAAAAGACAGAAACTATTCTCTCTGGAGGGCAAACAATGACTTAGAAAATCTGATTGAGTTTACGTGTACATTCCATAGTCGTTAGTAAAAGATTTAATGACCAATGATATTGTACACTGTATATCCTTTCTTTCTTTTACTCAATTGTAGATTTCTACCGTTAAATGTACTGTACTACTTGTTTCACTTATGTTAATTAAATGAAAGCGGCATATTTCTAAAAATAAAATGTTAAATTTTATGAAGTGTTTATTTTTATTGCACTTACCCTTTCTTTGTATGCAGATTCGAAGAAGCGGTTTCGCTGCGAGTAGAGCCCTCGCGAGATTGTTGTCATTGTTAATTGGCAATAAGTCATGATCAGCAGGATCAGTGTACAAAATGTGAACATTCAAGTCAGGTCCAATGTCGTGCCTTTCAGTCAATAACTTCCGAAAATCTTCATAACTTATTGGCTCATTACGAGTTATTGAAAATCTGATAATATCCGCATCAAACTGATAAATAATAAAAACAAGTTATTAGAAATATATTTTAAGACGATGGAACTCATTTTTTCAGTCATTCATAAGCTATAGTTTTCTTTTTCTCCACATAAGAACCATAATCTCAAGCTCAACACTCGTTAGTTAGTAAAAAGAAGTAGTTACTGAAACTTCTAATTTGACGAATAAAAATAATCTTAAAACCTAGATTTTTTTAGATAATAAAATATATTTTGTTTCTACTGATTAACAAAACTTAAAATTATTTTGGAAATAGTGAAAATTTAAAAAATCTTATTAGATTAATTATAAAGATGATTAACGACGTGTAGGGTAAGTTTGGTTTTTGGTATAAAAATATATTTACAAATTTTATAGTACAACTTTCAGCGGTTACATCTTTCAAATAATTGAATTTTTAAGTAATTTTGGTTCCCAAAAATTACCGTTTTGGAATACCAACTTGTAAAGTTGAATTTTACACACGCTTAACTGTGTGTAAAGTAGTTCATTATTAAACAGTGTGTACAGAAATCACATTACGCACTACTGTTTACTTTATATACGCTGTTGTGAATACGCATGAGAAATTTTACTCATTGGTGATAACTTTACATACCTCTGACTAACCATGCGTTACTTTACATACAAGTTGCATATTTCTAAGATTAGTTTCCATCGTTTACATTTAACTTCTCTTTTTATTAAACATTAACACCTAACAATCGAATTTAACTGCTTCCTTATGTTTTCACTCTTTTTGAATTAGGTTTCGTTTCTGACAATCGTGTGATTTGCAAAATTCACCTGCGGCTCGTGTAGAAAACCTCACACTCATGAAATAACCTATTTTACGCACTTGTATCAAAAATTACTATTGAAATAAATCTAATAACTTCAAAACGCATTTATTTCCAAAGTAGATTAAATTTATACGAAACATTAGAAATGACATTTTGGTATTCTGGAAAATAGAGATCAAAATTTTCAAATTTCGCTTCATATTTGACTGTGATTAAAATCATCGAAAGTTCTTAAAGACTTAATATTTTAAAGATAGAATTTTGCACATTTCTACATTATAAAATTACAGGGCTCGGATCGACTTTAAGACTCAAAAAAATCGCTTTAGTCGCATAAATTCACAACAAAAGTCACGAAAAGTCGCATAAAATTTGCAAAAAAGTCGAAAAAAAGTCGCATGGAATTTTAGAAAAAATGACAAAAAGGAAACACGAAATTGTCAAAATTGTAAAAAAAATCACATTTCTCGACAACACATACTTTAATATCAAACAATCCGGAATAAAATTTAATAAAACTCCAAGCAAAATTTTAATTAGATATTTTTAACATTTTTTTAAAAATTCTCTTTAAAATGTAAAATATTTTTAAAAATAATAAAATTCTTCTCCTAAATTCAATTATTTAAAAAAAAATTAAGTAAAATTCTTGTGAAAATTTCAATTATCTTTATAAATAATAAAATTATTCTTCTCTGAAATTCAATTATTTTCATAAGTAATAAAATTTTTCGCAGAAATTCAATTATATTCAAATTTTTTTTTTAAATTCTCGTCAAAATTTTATAAATAATAAAATTCATTATGGAAATTTAATTAATTTCAAAAGTTCTGATAAAATTCTGATACAAAATTCATTTATCTTCAAAAGTACGAAAATTCTTCGCTGAAATTCAATTATTTTCAAAAAGTTATTTTAAATTCTCCTCACAATTTCAATTATCTTTAAAAATATCAAAATTCTTCTGCAAAATTCAATTACTTTTAAATATTTTCAAAGAAATTTATTCAAAATTTCAATTATTTATATAAATAATAAAATTCTTCTCTGAAATTTAATTATTTGTAAAAATAATAATAAAATTCTTGTCAAAATTTCAATTATCTTTATAAATAATAAAATTCTTTTCTAAAATTCAATTATTTTTATAAGTAATAAAATTCTTCGCAGAAATTCAATTATATTCAAATTTTTTTTTCAAATTTAAATTTTCTCGATAAAATTCATTACAAAATTCAATTATCTTCAAAAGATCAATAAAATAAAATTCAATAAAATTCTTCTCTGAAATTTAATTATTTGTAAAAATAATAATAAAATTTTTGTCAAAATTTAAATTAGGGTCAATTGGGGTAAATGTAAACGGAATATCTATTTTTCACCAAAAACATTAGTTTTTTTTGGTTAAAAGGTAAAACGGACGAATTTCTTTTGCATGAACTTGTTACTAGAGTTCCCTAGAAAAATTTTATGAGGTACAAAAAAATATTGATGCACCTGAATCGCCTAAAACTGACTGTTTACATTTACCCCGAGATTTTGAAATTTTCCAAAAATTCGGGGTAAATGTAAACACCACTGTAGTTAAGCGAGGTTTAAGAAACTAGTTATTTCAAGTATACTACTGTTTTAAGGGATGGAAAAACTGAAAAAAAATTCTTCGTAGATGTATAGTAAATCAACCAGTTGACAGGTCTATTAAGTTGGCACCACTACTTTTATATTTTAAGTTATCATCTATGTCACAATTTAAGTATATTGGTTGCTTCTAAGTTTCCTTAGTCGATTTTGTATTCTTGAACTTTGATTTAATAAATTTATCGGGTTTACTCACAAGAAGTCTGATATCCATCAATAATTAATTTTATTAATTATTGATTGATTCTTTCTTGTTGTAAGGTTTTTCCCTCCGTTTTAACAGAATATTATTGTTTTTATTATTTGTAATTCCCGGTTCCTCTTAAGGATTTAGCCAAAGTTGAACTCAACGAATCATATCAGAGCACTTGAGTTTGCGTATTAAAACCCATATGTGCTCGTAACATAATTGGGTATTTAAGTATACCAATTATGGCGCAGTTTTTGCTTAGCCTCCTTTGAAATAGAAAGGGCATAGGGGGATAAGTATGCAAAAAGTGCCCCCGCATGTATTAAGCTCATATTGGTACCTTATATTGCTACCAATATAAGTATAAACTGCAAGTTTCAACCCCCCATTCGACTTCCTTTGGGAGTTATGGAGGGGGAAAGAAAAATTAAAAAACTTGATTTTCTCGAAAACCACTCGACAGATTTTGCTAAAATTTAAATATGTTATAAATACTAGTAAGACCTTTAAGAAAAAAAATATCAAAAATTTTTTTTTTAAAAATTAATTTTGAAATTTTCAAAATTTTTTTGAAGGTGAAATTTTAAAGTAACGACTTTTTTGGAAAAAAAATTCAAAAAACTCATTTTTCTCAAAAATTCCTTAACCGATTTTACTGAAACTAAAATATATTATAAAAATAAACAAAATAATAAAAATAATGTTATTTTTTTTAAATTACCGATAAGAATATCGGATCTATGTACAGCCAGCGCTGCGGCGGCACCAGTCACTATCCTGTCAATGTATTATAGCACTGTTGATGCTATAATATACTTATTTCGATACTTTTCGAGTTAGACTTTTTTTTAATTCGACCTTTTCCTGCTTTGCTTTATTGTAGTTCTTCTTACATGAAAAATGTAAACATTTAATAAAAAAATGTTCTTCAGAAAATATAAGAAAAATTAAGTCCTGGGACTGGGATACATTTTTTTAACGTAGAATTACAATTCTAAATTCTTTTATACATAAACATTCATTTAAAAAAACTAACACTTTATCTTTATTTTTCTAAATGATATTTATTTAATAATTAATTTTTTATAAATATTTATTTCGAAAACGTCATAGTTCATCAAAAATACTTTACATAGGGCTCGTTTGATGTAAACTTGTTGTAAAATATTTTAATTTTTATTAATTTTTACTAATTAATTATTAATTTGATTATTAATTATTTTGATATAATTTAAGAGTGTATATGGCCCCAGAAAAATGACGAGGTAACATTAACGTCCTTTATTTTAAATGCATGTTTTGAGAGTGATTTTTAGGATTTAGAGTTTCTAACTACAAATAAAAATAGTATTTTATAAATTTGTAAGGCTGGAAAAATGAATTAGATAAAAAAGGTCATTTTAAAAAAATTTTTTAAACATAAAAAAGTAAATGTAGGAAATTATTTGCTGATTAAGAATTTTAATTAAAGAAGATTTCGACTATATCAGCAATTAGTGACATCTATTAGACGTCAATTGAACTCTTTGGTTTAGAGTCAGGTGTTATTCTTAAGATAATTATTCCGATATGGTTGTCGGTAAATAATTATATTTTTGAATTTAATTTTTGATCTGTGTTGGCATGGTGCATTGGTAGGCGTTAGTCCCGCGAAAGGCAGCTATTAACTGGGGTTCGAGTCCTCACAGATGCACAGTGCAGTCGTTCACGCAGCTTACGTTTTCAGATCAAAAATTAAATTCAAAAATATAATTATTTACCGACAACCATATCGGAATAATTATCTTAAGAATAACACTTGACTCTAAACCAAAGAGTTCAATTGACGTCTAATAGATGTCACTAATTGCTGATATAGTCGAAATCTTCTTTAATTAACATAAAAAAGTAGTTAAGGTAATTTTTAAAATTTAAGGGTAGTTTTTGTGAGGTTCGTTTTTTAGCCTTTGGAGAGCCCTAAATGAGCCTTAAATTATAGCGTTAACATTTTTTTGATTTGTAATTATTTATTGAAGTTATAAAGTAATTTGTGCTAGCTTAACGTTAAGTTATCACTGAGAAAAATTGCGTTTAACCGAGTGGTAGAAATAGCTCAGTTAAAAAAAAGTATTTAAAAATAAATAAGATATGGTTAAAAGAAACTAAGTTATACTGATTATTACAACCGAGCTGAGATCATTAAAACACATCTGTTAAAAATAATCCTCCAAAGAGGATTGTCTTAACCAATCTGAAATGTGCATAATGTAAACAAACTTTCGTGGTTGTTGTTACCTATCTGTTTTTTGAATATAAACTATTACTATGCGATTAATATTAACCGAGTTTCATGTAATTACGTTGAGTTGTGAGATTTTAACCGAGTAAACATCTAGGCGACATATCGTCAGTCTCAGTCAGTCAGTCACTTCGTTTCGTCTTTTCCGGAGAATCGTGTTGTTACAATTCTGGTTTCTACCGACGCGATACAAATTTTTATTGATTCATCTACAATAGATACATAGAAATATAAATGAAATGGAGAATATTAAACCCATTAAACCCTTACATCCCTGATGACATTACACGATGCACTTTAAAGAGGTTAAAAGTATTTCATTCTATTTGAAAGAGATTTGTTTGATTATAAAAAAAAATTTTAATTTACAGAAAATTTTGGATATATTTAAATTAGAACATAATTTTTTAATCAAATAAATTTCTTTCCAATAAAAGAAAATAATTTTTATTAAGGGAATATGTTATTGATCAAAAAATATTTTAATTGAGTTGGGTGGTTAAAATTAATTAATCGGTTTCTTTATTATAACAGAGCTATTTGATTACAATATTCAAGTTCATATTATTACTGTAGCCTTTTTAGGTGGCTACAGTAACCGAGTAAGTTAACTAACATTTACGGAGCATTAATCATAAACTGTTAGTTACAGTCAGGGTGTCTAGCGAATTATGATTTTCAAATTCCCGGCAAAATCCCGGATTTCCCGGACCTAAAACTAATTTATTCCCGGATTTATTTTTAAGACATTAATGACTATACTATTAATTTTTTAAATACAGTGGAAACTGAATTATCCGAACTAATTCAGGCAGGATCTGGTTCAGATACTCAAAAGTTCGAATAATAGAAATTGCTATTATTTTCGTTTATATTTGTGGATAAATGATTGTTTCGGAATTATTTTGCAATATCCAGTGGCATTTATGTCTTCTTTTAGATATTTACATTAAAAGTCACTGAGGTTCAACTGCATTAAGTTAAAAATATTAGGATTTATATTTAAACTTTCAATTTAAGACTTTAAAATGTTAAAAACTTATGCAACAATTATATAAATAATAATAATAATATACGGTCAATTCTATGTCACAAATATATTTTATTTATTCCGTTTAGAAAAAAGGTATACGTATCCTTTATTTTTCTATTCTATAGGGGACCAAAATATTTTTTGCAAACTATCCTTATTATTTGTAAGTAGGTATGTATTAGATAAGTAAAATAATACTAAACCTGTTCTTGGCATATTTTTCTAAATTCAATAGTTTTAGAGTTATAGATAATTGAAAATAAGTCTAGGTACTTTTAAAAATAAAAAAAAAAAATACAAAAATTTGGTTACCTATAAAAAATGAAAAAATAGATTTACAATAATATATTTTCATCCTAATTGAAAATGTGGACTGAAATTTAAGGTGAAATTGCCTATATAGGGTAAGTGTACCAATTGCCGAGGGTGTCCCATTTGTCGATGTTACCATGGTAATAACCAAAAAATATTGTCTAAAATGTCTTATTTGTTTGTGTATATAATATTAATATATTTTTTTCACATTTAAAACGCATAAGAAAATTAATATTTATCACTTTTTTCCATTTACAATGTGCTACAATGTTTAAATAAAATTCAAAGTTTGTTTACTCGACAACAGGAACCATCCTCGACAATTAGTACGTTTACCCTACCTATAATATATCTTTTTAAAATTTTTGAAAAATATAACACTGAAGGTAGTTCTCCGGCTTCTACACTAGTAAAGTTTATTTTCTTCAAATTTTGAGGAAATGTTTCTTCGGGTGACATTTATATGTGGTAAAAATTTCAAAACCCTTTGCGATGCTAAATTTTGACTTATTTAAGTTCAAACTTTCACTTTTCCATGCGATTATGTTAAAAATAAAAAATGTCAACCACAATATCTCGTTTTTTGACATGAAAAAAGGTTTTGAAATTTCTACCACATTTAAAGGGTACCCGAAGAAATATTTCCTCAAAATTTGAAGAAAATCTATCGAAAATTAATTTTTAAAAGAGTAGTAGTCGGAGAACTACCTTAAATTGAATTTTTTTTTATAGATTTTAATGAATTAGCGAAATTTTCCAAAAATTCCCGGATATTTTTTCATTTCCCGGCAATTTCCCGGTCGAAATAAATTCCCGGCAAATTCCCGGTTTTCCCGTTTTTCCCGGACGCTAGACACCCTGAGTTACAGTAACAGAGAAAGAAGCTACCGTAACCGAGTAGTCTTAACTAGTTTCTACCGAAATTTTTAATCGTATTCGATCGGTTACTGCAAACAATTCACATTGCAAGTGGGTGAAGATTCCTGAAGTGGCCCCCTGATTTGCAATCATGTAATGAAATTTGGATTTAATGTTATATTTCTATACTACTATATTAGAGAAACATTAGCTATGAATATTTTTTTAAAATTTAATTGTTATAAAAAGTTATAAATAAATTAGTTTTTGAGTAACATTTTTGAAAAAAATTTATATCTGTGATTGCTATTATTGAATTTCAATGCTCATTTGATATTTTATATAGAAAAATATAAACTTTAAAATTGAAAAAAAAACCGAAGAAAAAATTTAATTTTTTAATGAAAAATTTATTGTTTTTAATAAACAATTTAAAAAATTATCATGTTCTGCGCTAGCTTGCAACTTTTTTCAAAAATGTATCGAATCTATATAGATTCAAGTTCATTTTGCAAAAATAAAAAATTAGTTAGGTCCATATTTGTCCAAATAGCGTTTATTTGTTTATAACGGTGAGCGAAATATGTCGCGAATGACTTTGGGTCAGAATTTCTCAAACGGATCGCATAAAACTAAAAAATTTTCTTTTTGAACCAAAATAGTTTTTTTTTACTCTTAATATAGTTAAGAGAAATTCCTGAAAATATTAAGCCAAAAAAAAATTTTTTGTAACAGTTATTAACAATTGAATTTTTTAGTACTGCTAAATTAACAAATTTTTTTCTCGAGTTCTAGTTGACTGATTTTAAAATTAAAATATAATATATATATATATATATATTAACATTATAAAATGTTAATAAACAAATATGTTTTTCACGTACTAACAAAAAAATTAAAATTTTATTCTATTTCTTAAATGTCTCTGAGTGAAAAACCGTTTTGAAAAAAAATAAGCCTCAATTAGAAAAAAAGTTATTAATTAAAAACTGCAGCCGTGTAGGGCTTTATATGACGTTAAACTCGCCCTGCGCGCATTGGTATATTTTTCAAAATTGTCTGTAACCTACAAATTTTATCGGATTTTCATTAGCTTGGTCTTAAATTAAAGGAGATAAAATTTCTAAGAGATCCCACTAAACCAATTTTTGAATTTTAAATTGTTTATATATTTTTTGTTACTCAAAGTAAACAATTTACAATATTTTTAGAAAAAATCATGTTTACTTTTTTATTTATTCATTGCAGATGATTGGAATCAATTTTAATTAGTCCAGCATGACCACCAGACAAATAATAATGTATAATACAATTTATTTAAATTGTTGCAAACAATGTTAATTAACAAATAGATAACATTAGTTCTTTTTTATAAACAAAAATTTTTTTTCAGACATATTTATATTTATTTAAGTAATCTATGTCGATTTTAATAAAAAAAATTTTTATATTTAATAATTACTATTGTTATTAACAATCATATGGACAATAATCTAGTTATCAATAATCAAGTAGAGCTTTACATGACTTTAAACTCGTTAAAATACGAAAAATAATTTTTCTTTTTGCAGAAATAAGCCATTTATTTGTTTAGAACGTAAATAATTTGTTTACGACAAATGTAATTGTTTATGCTAAGAAATTTTTAAAGTTTTTGAAAGAATGTACATAGTTTTTAATTAATAACTTTTTTTCTAACTGAGGCTCATTTTTTTCGAAACGGTTTTTTACTCGGAGACATTTAAGGAATAGAATACAATTTTAATTTTTTTGTTAGGACGTGAAGAACATATTTGTTTATTAACATTTTATAAACAAATTATATAAAAAATTATAAAAAATAAAAAAACAAAAAATATATTCAAATAGTGCAATTCAAGACGAAAAAAAACCCATATTTTAATTTTAAGATCCGACAACTAGAACTCGAGAAAAAAATTTGTTAATTTAGCAGTACTAAAAAATTCAATTGTTAATAAGGGGCCGTCCATAAACCACGTAGCCCCATTTTTTGGGAATTTTGACCCCCCCCTCCCCCCATGTAGTACACTATTACATGTATTAGCGCCATTTTTTCCTCTTGTCGTAGTCAATTGCTTGATCCCCCCCTCCCCCTCAAGAGGCTACGTGGTTTATGGATGGCCCCTAACTTTAACAAAAAAATTTTTTTTGGCTTAATATTTTCAGGGATTCTTCATTAAGAGTAAAAAAAACTATTTTGGTTCAAAAAGAAAATTTTTTAGTTTTATGCGATCCGTTTGAGAAATTCTGACCCAAAGTCATTCGCGACATATTTCGCTCACCGTTATAAACAAATAAACGCCATTTGGACAAATATAGACCTAACTAATTTTTTATTTTTGCAAAATGAACTTGAATCTATATAGATTCGATACATTTTTGAAAAAAGTTGCTAGCTAGCGCAGAACATGATAATTTTTTAAATTGTTTATTAAAAACAATTAATTTTTCATTAAAAAATAAAATTTTTTCTTCGGTTTTTTTTTAATTTTAAAGTTTATATTTTTCTATATAAAATATCAAATGGGCATTGAAATTCAATAATAGCAATCACAGATATAAATTTTTTTCAAAAATGTTACTCAAAAACTAATTTGTTTATAACTTTTTATAACAATTGAATTTTAAAAAAATTTTTATAGCTAATGTTTCTCTAATATAGTAGTATAGAAATATAACATTAAATCTAAATTTCATTACATGATTGCAAATCAGGGGGCCACTTCAGGAATCTTAACCCAAGTGCTATATTAGCAGCATCGCTCGGTTGTTTTTAACTAAAACTTGGTTATATTTAACCTTTTATTTTTCTCAGTGTAGCAAAAACAAGGTTTTATTAAAAAAAATGTGGATGGGCAATTTTTTAGACAAGAGTATTTTCAAGAAGTTTGTTCTTTGTCCAGCGGAGAGCCCTAAATGAGCCCTAAATTATAGTGTTAAAGTTTTTTTGATTTGTAATTATTTATTGAAGTTATAGAGTAATTTGTGCCAACTTAACGTTAAGCTAGCAGAATCAAAGTTTTTTTTAAAAAAATGAGGGGCGACAAATTTTTATTTTTGAGCGTTGAAGAGCACTATTTGAGCCCTAAATTGTGACATAGTTGATAACTCAAAATATAAAAGTAGTGGTGCCAACTTAATAGACCTCAATTGTTAAGAACTTTTACAAAAAAATTTTTTGGCTTAATATTTTCAGGGATTCTTCTTAACCATATAAGAGTAAAAAAGAATATTTTCGTTTAAAAAAAAATTTTTTAGTTTTAGGTGATCCGTTTGAGAAATTCTGACACAAATATTTTTTTTAAGATAAGAAAAAAAGTTGAAAAAGTTGCATATTTTTAGAAAAAGTCGAAAAAGTCGCATTTTTTTTAGAAAAAGTCGAAAAAAGTCGCATTTTTCAAGATATCCGAGGCCTGAAAATAAATAAATAAATATTGAAAATCGTTGAAATAAAAAAAATTTTTGAAAACAATTCAATTTTTGACAAGAATTTTATTTAAATTTAATAAAAAGAATTGAATTTCGGAGAAGAGTTTTATTATTTATAAAGATAATTTGAATCTTTACTAAAATTCATTTTTAAAGCAACTTTTATTATAAAATTCTACGAGAATTCAATTATTTAAATAATTTTTAAATTTATTTTTATGCAAATGCGAGACAAAATACTGAAACAGTAAAATTTTGATTTTCAATTTTTGCAATTTGGCATTGCCAATTGTCAAAATAAAATATTGGCGATACTCAGAACATCTTGTAGGAGAGCTGAGGTAAAAATATTGACGTCGTACTTATTTTTTAATTTGTAAATTTAGCTAAAACATCTACTGTTTACATTTACCCCATGTTTACATTTACCCCAAATGACCCTACTTTTGAAAATAATTGAATTTCTGCTATCATTTGTAACTTCTCCAAAATTTAATAATTAATTTTTTTAGTGATTTTAACTAAAATTCTTCTATAAATCTATTATTTTTAATAATTAATTATATATATGGGGCATTCCACGCCAAGTCGGAAATCATTTTGCTTTTGCATCTCAAATTTTTTTAAACATTTTTTTTCTTTTAGTACTCTTTTAAATGAGCTACCTTGATTTTTTTCAAATTTTTTCATAAAGCGGTTCAGGAGATATAGATTTTTGAAAAATGAAGTTTTTTACGTAATTTTTTTTTAAATGCTTATAACTCGGTCAAAAATTGATGAAATTGGACGTTTTTATAATGAAAAGTTTTGTTTTCACGCGTAATTTTTAATAAAAATATTTTTAAAAAATTTTAAAATAATTTACGATAAAATTAAAAAATTTTTTTAATAAAATTTCATTTTTAACAATTTATGTATCGATCAATTTTTTTCAAAATTTTTTGTAAGAAACTAGCACTAAATTAACAATTTTTAAGCCTTGTCCGATCGTGGGCAAACGATGGGATCTATTTATTTAAAAATTTTTAATTTTTATATACGCAATGGTGGCCAATGACTAACTTGCCATTTGACAAAATCACACAAATTTTTCACAGCAAATGTGTTTTCAGACTGAGTCTCTCCAAACTTAACCTTCTTTCTGTGTAAAATTGTGATTTGGTCAAATGACAAGTTAGACCAACCGTTTTCACTGTGTATATAAAAATTAAAAATTTTAAAATAAATAGATCCCATCGTTTGCTTACGATTGGACAAGGCTTAAAAATGGTTAATCTAGTGCTAGTTTCTTACAAAAAATTTTGAAAAAAATTAATCGATTCATACATTGTTAAAAATGAAATTTTATTTAAAAAATTTTAAAATCTTATCGTAAATTATTAAAAATTTTTTTAAAAATATTTTTATTAAAAACTACGCGTGAAAAAAACTTTCCATTATAAAAACGTCCAATTTGATCAATTTTTGACCGAGTTATAAACATTTAAAAAAATTTACGTAAAAAACGTCATTTTTCAAAAATCTGTATCTCCTGAACCGCTTTATGAAAAAATTTGAAAAAAATCAAGGTAGCTCATTTCAAAGAGTACTAAAAGAAAAAAAATGTTTAAAAAAAATTTGAGATGCAAAAGCAAAATAATTTCCGATTTGGCCTGGAATGCCCCATATATTAATAAAAATTTTTAGAAAAAATATTAATTTTCAAGAAAAAATATTTAAAATATTTTATATCACATTAAAATTGAATCATTTTTAAAAAATTTTACAAAGCGATATATTGTATAAAAATAAATAAATATTTTTATTGTCCATTTTTTTCTAGAATATTTGTAATTTTTTCTATAAAAAACTAATACCTAATAACAATAATAATATTTTAATTATTTAAATGTTAATTAATTATTTTTCTAGTAGTCTACATTGTGTTGGATAAACCACCTTAAAATGTAGAAAATTCTTTACTTTATATTATTTAAAACACAAACGGCAACAAAAAATAATTTATATTGTGTGGTGTTAATAATCTAAATCAAAAATAAAACGCACTGAATTTTGAAATTGAGTCTAAATTTTATTACCACTTTAAATTATATTTAAAAAAAAAGAAAAACTTCTTTATTTTTGATTAGAAAAAGGAAACAAATTACCAAAAAAAGGGGAAAAAGGTGACGAAATTGAAAAAAGGAGAATATTTAGTCATTGATACAGAGTATCAGATTTTTCTAAGAACAGATGAAATACCTATAATGCAATGACCCTAATAAAATAAATTTCTGCATTTTTAAATAATCAATTTTACTTGTTCTAAAAAGAGGAATTTAATTTCCGAATTTTAATGAACTCAAATAACTGAAATTAAAATCGGTTGATTGATTTAGTTAATGACACATTACAGCGGAAATGTGAATTTGTTTTAAATCACAAACTTTCTTTTAAGGTATCGGATCGGACACAAGAGACATGAATTCTCACGATTGATGAGAATGGAAACTAGACAAAATCGGAGCAAGAAGGGAAACGAAACAATACTTTTTTTTTAAGAAAGTAAATACCTTGCTTTTGACAGCGACAATGCCGTTGTCAAAGTGATGATGAGGTTTGCTCTTGGACATGTTTTGGAAATGTAAATTTACGTTGAGAAATCAGCAAATGACGAAAATGAAATCCTCCAATATTTGTAAAGATTCGTTGTTACTTGAGAGTTCTTCTTGAAGCGCGATTGTTTTTTTTCGAAGCGACGTTATGATTCAAAACGTGCACATTTCTAGGAAGTGACTGTTAACATGTTTCGTGACGTCACAGACACCTGCTCGATGAAACGCCAGTTGGCTAAGTCCACAAAACCACCCTGTCTCGCCTTCTCTGGGAAAACTCGCGAAAACTCCCGAAAAGTTGCTCTCAGGTGAATGAGGTTAATGCAAAACACATAATAAAAGCACACCGCGCGATTCTTCAACTACGAGCTTTGCGCCCGTTTCGATACTTCACTGTGACATTTAGTTCGTTTTCGTAACCCGATTTTGGCAGTTCGTCACCGAACTCCATTGACGATCCACGATCTTATATTTACCATTGATTAAACTCTTGACTAGATCGTCTTCTTCTTATATTGGAAAATCTAAAAATTCTAACTATACAGCCGTACAGCGCCACGTACTACTGCCCAAGGTTCGAAAGTTAAGGTACTCTCTTAGCTCTGCTCACAGGCGCAATGACTCAATGAGAGTAAGAGAGAGAAAACATTATTTTTAATTTTTGAATTTTCTGACTCTCTTACTCTTATGTGTTACCATGACAACCTGCAGGCAGGCATATAATTAAGGCCTTAATAATAATAATAATAATAATAATTTTTATAAGGCCTTAAAAACGAAAGTAAAATTAATGATTAAACGAACTTACAAGTGAAGTTCGATCATAATTATATGAATAACTTGTTCGAAGATATAATAACTTGTAGTACCGCAACTTGTTGTCGGATGACGCCACTGTTCAGAGATAGAAAGAGAAAAACTCACTCCCTCTCTCTCTCTCTTTTGTCTATCTCTTACTACCTACTCTCTACCTTTCATTTAGTTTAGAGAAGGCTTAAATAGTTATTAATAATGTAATTATTGATTATTATTACATATATATATACAATTATATCTATATAATTATACCATACATATACAATCATATAAATATATCATATTTATTTTTGCTTACTGATTTATTTTTATTATTTCTACTTATTTATCTTATATTAAATTGTTTTTATTTATCTATCTTTATTTTAGGGGGGGAATTAGTTTTAATCTTCAATTATTTGTAACTTACAATTTAGTAAATTTGTTACTATTGTGTGTAATAAAAAAGGGTAGGAATTTATATCTTCGAACAAGTTATTCATATAATTATGATCGAACTTCACTTGTAAGTTCGTTTAATCATTAATTATATTTCATTTAACTTGTTCGAAGATATAATAACTTGTAGATGTTTAGAGTAGAATGTAACATTCTGTAAGATTTACAATGTTTTCTTAGTGAAAACATTTAACTTTCATTTCGAGCATACAAAAAATGCTTTTGCGATAAAAAACTTAAAAGACTGATGAATAATTTCATCAATTTATTACTATTTATTTTTATTTCATTTGTATTTATTTATTATATTTCTTTATTTATTTTTATTATTTTTTAAGTCAGTTATAGTGCTAAAAATAAAGCTTTTTATGAGAAAACAAAAGAGAAATTATTTAGTGTTTCGACTAATTACCGATATTTTTAACGTTATTAATATTTAGTATCTTTGTCAAGGCTTTGGAAGTTGAAGCAAGTCCTTTGAAATTATAACGCCAAAGTTTTTATCAAAACTTATCTCTTCCATGACCATTTTATGAAATCTTTAAAGAGGATTTTATATATTTTCCTTAATATTCTTTTGTAAGATTTCGGATAATGTAACAAGATTTTGTCAAAATAAGAATAGTTTTTTTTTTTTAAGAAAAGGAAAGATCTAAGGCTGGCCTTCTGTGTATCTGGACATCTTAATTAAATTGTTATTTTATATCCTATTGCGTGGTCTTTAATGTCAGACCTAGAGCTATCATTAGGTTCAACTGATCTCTACTCCTCTAGTATGTTTAAGACGCGATTTACTTTCCGTAAATCCTGTAGATTAAAATTTGAATTTTTTTTTTTCAAAGGTTGTAATCTGGAAATTTTTTTTTTTAAATACTGTGGTTATATTGTAAGGCAGCTTGATGTCTGCTAAATGTAATATAATCGAAAGATATCTACTCATATAGAAATTAATACTCCACACTACTCACTTTAGTGAAAAACTTATTAGAAAGTGCTTAAACCCTATTGTATCACTAGCTGATAATTGATATTGTTTAATTTTCCTGCAAAAAATTTAACTAAATTTTTAAAGACGGATTAGATTAGTCCTAGATGTGATCTAACTAATAAAATTTTCGAAACCAAAAAAATAGAATTGTTTTAAGAATGTTTGATTGTCCTGTGAGAAAAAATTATCTGGTTAAACTACTAACTAAATTACTAATGTTTCCAATTCAGATTTAAAAAATCTGAAACTCTGTAAACCAAAGAATAGATATTTAAAAGGAAACTATCTTTTTTGAAGAATACTTGAGGTTGAGGAAAATATTTGAAAGGCATATCAAAATTCACATTTCTAGTCAAATGTAAAAACATTTATAGCTTACGTTTATGGGTCACTTTATGCAAGAACAATTTTTATAATATATTTACGTGCCAAGATGATATTACATATTCTTAAAATAGTATTCCTAAACAAGGAATCTATAATGTCCCACGCTGTATCTAAATACGATATTCTAGAGACCCTTGGATATGACGTAAACTGCGAAAATCGAGATGAGATGTTAGCTATTCCTAATTTAGTTTTGTAAGTTTACTCCTTTATATCTAATTATGTTGGTATACACGCTAATGTTGTGATACTATGTATTTCAATTAATAACTCTTAGAGGCTAAAGAGTTAAGCAGCAGAAACAACTGCCTTTAACTTCTAAATAGTTTACATGTTTTCTTCAACTTTTAGTTATTTATTTTATTCTTCTTCTTCTTCTTCTTCTTCTTCTTCTTCTTCTTCTTATTATTATTATCATTATTATTATTATTATTATTATTATTATTATTATTATTATTATTATTATTATTATTATTATTATTATTATTATTATTATTATTATTATTATTATTATTATTATTATTATTATTATTATTATTATTATTATTATTATTATTTATTTTTTTTCTTAAGCGTTATTGATTTACAACTAGCCTCTATAGACCATAATGGACTAGATAATCTAAAATTATTTCAAGATGAAGAATGACTAGATCTTATTTCATTCAATTTTTTTTTTTTTATTATTATTATTATTATTATTTATATTATTATAATTAATGTATTAATTTTATAAATTCTGACATTTTAAGTAATCTGACGATGATTTTGTAAAACATACATAATTTTTATTTTGAGATTAGGAATCTCTCTGTTTAAGTTTCACTACATTACAATATTAAAGATAACTTTCTTAATTTATATACACTTATTTATTTTGTAAGATAACTAATACTTTATTCTTATCCTTTTATTATTATTTTTTATTTTATTTTTTATTTATTTTTATTTTATTTTTATTTATTTATTTTATTTTTTATTTTTAGAATTCCTGAGAAAGAACTTTAATTAGTTAATGTAAATTAACTCTTATTATTAACGACAAAACCTAAATAAAAGACATTAACAAGTCTTATTGTTAGATTAATGTTATTTGGACATTCTTTCCCAATTGCTTGATAATTAGAAAGTCATCTAAATAAAAGTATGAATCTGATAACAATTTCCTAATCAGATCATATGAAGACGAAAAGTTATGATAATAGTCAAGACAGGAGATCTTTAAATGCTTTGTTTAAATTAAAGTTATTAATAATATACATATAATTTATGAAGAAACCAGTATGATATTGTATACTTATCATTTGCTTCTATAGATAGCAATTGATTGACTGGTGAGTGAAATCCTTATTTGTGTATAAAAAGGTATTTTTGTACTAAATGGCAACCCTGGTTAAAAAACCGGACAGATTTCGGACTAATCCGAAATTTGTCCAAAACAATGCGGTTTATGGTCAGGTTTTTGTCACCCGAAATTAATCCGAAAAAATCCGAACTCTATACGGTTTGTGAACAACTAGTGAATCCGGAGTTGGTCCGATGAAGTCCGAAATTAATCAGTTAATTTTAACTAGTGAATCCGGAATTAGTCCGAAACAGTCAAAAATTAGACCAGACAATTTAGTGAATGTTAATAAAAAAATAATTATACAAGTTACACATATTAATTATTATTACTTTATGGTACAGTCAACATATTTTTTCGATTTACCTATCGCAATTTTATTTACATTAACTTAAAATTTCTAACGCTTGGGGATTCGAACCTACACCTATCTAACATTATATCGCACCGAAATCGAATACACTAACCACTATACCACGCTCGCATGAGAGTTCAAATTCATAATAGAATTTATGAAGTGCCACGAAAAGAAATGACAAGAAACTAATACATCAGTGTTAATTTTAATATTGAAACAAGATAACTAATAATACTAGTAAATTTGTAAAAACAAATTGACTGCAGAATTAAATATTTTATTTACCATAAGTAAATACCCTAAATAAAAAGTGGGACCGATTTCGGACCAATTCCGGAATTTGTCCGCAACAGTACGGTTTATTGTGGAGTTTTTTTTACCATGAATTAAGTTTGAAATCAATACCGTTTTTTATAACTATTGAATCCGTAACTAGTCCGGTTTAGTCCGAAGTTAGTCAGATCATATGCAACTAGTAAATGCAGAAGTAATCTGGTTGGTTTAACCAGTGAATCCGCAGCTAATCCGAAACAGTCTGCTTATGGACAGGTTTTTGTCGCTCGGGATTTGTCCGGATAAATTCAAACTCAATGCGGTTTGTGTATAACCAGTGAATCCGGAATTAGTCCGATCTAATCCGAAGTTAGTCTGACAATACGCAACTTGCAAATGTGAAATTATTAAATCCGGAATTAATCTGGTTTTGGTCAGGTTTTTTTCATACGAAATTATAATTATAGTTTAAATTTATCTGCATTTAATACAAATTGTTTTTAATATACAAATTCAATATTATACCAAAATCATTCCGGATTAAGTCTTTTGATCGGATATTATTCGGATTGACCCTGACTATTACCGAATTCTTTGCATACAGATTTCGGATTGTTCCATACTTGTTTCGGATTAAATCTTTTAACTGGATTAAATTCTGATTATTGCGGACTGAGTTTTTTGACGGACATAATTTCGGATTGTTGCATAATAATTACGGACCTAATTCATAGACATTTAAGGTTACTCCAGACTGACTTAGGATTCACAATTTCACTCGGATTGATGTTAGATTAATGATTAATTGATGTTAGATTAACGCGGATCATTTTCGTACATTTATCGGACTAATCCACACTAATATACCCGGATTTAATCCGGATTAGTCCGAAATTTTTATCAGGGATATAATATGATTCGGGTGGCCGTCTATTACCGGATTCTTAGCATACATATTTCGGATTGTTTCGCATTTGTTTCGGAATATGATTTTACCGCACTAATTCCGAATTGAAGCGGACTAATGTCGGATTCTTTGTGTACAGATTTCGGATTATTTCGTATTTGTTTTTGGATTATACCTTTTAGTTGGATTAAATTAGATTGTTGCAGAAAATTTTCGGATTCTTAGTATACAGATTTCGGATTGTTTCGTACTTCTTTCGGAATAGGATTTTGCCACACTTAATTTTAAATTGTTGCGGACTAATACCGGATTTCTTGCTTACAGAGTTCGGATTGCTCCGGAAATTTTGCGGATTAATTTTTTTTAACTATATTAAACTCGGGTTTTTGCGGTCTGATTCCGTATTCTTTACATATTGATATCGGATAATTCTGTACTTATTTTAGAAGAATTCTTTACCAGTTATGAATTTGGATTGTTGCGGACTAATTACGGACTGAATTCGTAGACATTGATGATTACTCCGGAGTGTTTTCGGATTCAGGTTTTCGTTCGGATTGATATCAGACTAGCGCGGATCATTTTCGGACCTTTTTCGTACAATTTTCGGGCAAATCCGTACTAATCTCTCCGTATTTAAACCGTAATTGGTCCGAAATTTTTACCAGGGAAATCACTTTGTCTTAGATTATTTGTTTCCGTCTTACTTTCTTTAATATCAGCTTGTTTATTGCTGTAATTAGAAATAAAACCTAGGTATAGGGCTAGAAAACATAAGTATATTTGACCCTGGAGAACAACAGACGTAAATGTAAATCCAATCCTTTGCGCTGAGGCTCTAATAGCTGGTACTGATGTTGCTAGAATGTTTTCTTATTTAGGGTGTATTGTGTCTGTATTACTTTAAAACATCCTTGATGGCCTTAGATGAGTCAGACAAGGCTTTCAGATGATTTCCAAATAAGAGTATTATTTAAGAAATGTATTAATTTTATTATTTTTGTACTATATTTACCAAAAATGAAAACTTTCCTTGCTTCGGTTATAGAGGAAAGCAGTTGAGATTCTGTCAACAATTTTCTGAGAATAATTTAATAATGGGATTAATGTCATGATAAAGCTATTAATGCTGAGCCAGACATTTTCTAATAATGTATTAGGATTTTTAATTTAAATTAAGATATATTTAATTTTGTCACTAATATTTCTAATAAATATATAAAAAAAATTTCACACTAAAAACAATCACTAAAGGATTGATAGAACTTCCTTTCCCATAATAGAATTTTTTTTTTTTTAATTCTTTGTTTTTTTTAAGTTTCTTTTTTTTATAATTCTCCTGTTTTTTTTATTATTATTATATTTTTCTTCCTTCTTAAATGCCTTTGGCTAAGTTTATTGTCCAAATTGTATTAAATACATTCGATTTTATTTTGAAACTCATCCTTTGAGACTTTTTCTTTATAATGTATCTAAAGAATGCACGGAAGTAGCTCTTAAGACTTAACGAATTATTTGTCGTTAATTACTTTTTATTATTTTATTTTATTATTATTATTTTATTTTATTATTTTATTTTATTATTAGTTCAATTCGGGATTGAAGCTCAGCCATGTTGGGAAAAGCAATGCTTGCATGTTTAAATTACTTACACGTACATATTCGAGCTTACTTCCTAATTATTTGGAGACTTTGTCTCCTCATGCTGTATAGCATGAACTTTCTTTAAAATCCTATAAACGTTCCGCTTCTGCTCTTCCACACTTCCAGTTTTTCCATCTTCTTCACACACTTTTAATTTCGTTGAAAACGTGATGTGGCTGTCACCAACGCCAAGAAACGAATGAAAGGTAGAGACTTAGAGAGTAGGTAGTAAGAGATAGACAAAGGAGAGAGAGAGAGGGAGTAAGTTTTTCTCTTTCTATCTCTGAACAGTGGCGTCATCCGACAACAAGTTGCGGTACTACAAGTTATTATATCTTCGAACAAGTTAAATGAAATATAATTTCATGAAAAGTGAAAAGGATAGTGATATAGACTTTAAGCTACGGATCCTATTGGAGAAAGGCCATTATAAAGCCAACGCATGCCTATCTTATCTCTGCATAGTGCGTGGAATTAAAAGTTGTTTAAAAATAAAAATAAAGTTGTCATCAAGGCCAACGCAGAATAGATCTGTAACCGGAACCGCAATCGTAAGCGTAACCGTAAGGGTGGAGTCCCATGACAGCGTTTTGCATTGCGTCGTAATGGGAGAAAAAAAGACGCAAATATACGTTTGCTGCATTCTCTCTCATTACAACGTAACGCAAAACGCTGCCATGGGACTGCGGCCTAATGAGTTAAAGAAGGATAGGTATATTGTTTAGGTTGAGTCCACAATAGCACTCTTGAATGGAACGTGAACGAGACGTAACAATGCTAAGTAATTGTTTCGTTACGTTTACGTTCCGTTCAAGAGTGCTATTGTGGACTCAACGTTATCCTTCCCTAAGGCCGCAGTCCCATGGCAGCGTTTTGCGTTGCGTTGTAATGAGAGAAAATGCAGCAAACGTATATTTGCGTCTTTTTCTCTCCCATTACGACGCAACACAAAACGCTGTCATGGGACTCCACCCTAACTCATTCTTAAGGCCAACGCAGAATAGATCTGGAACCGCAATCGTAAGCGTAACCGTAAGAATGAGTTAAAGAAGGATAGGTATATTGTTTATCCTTCTCTAACTCATTCTTACGCTTACGGTTACGATTGCGGTTCCGGTTACAGATCTATTCTGCGTTAGCCTTTACAATTTACATTTTAAAAAAAAAATAATAAACACAATATAAACATTACTTTAATTAAATAAACATATATGTATATATAGATTCACATACAAACAAATTAGCTGGAAATTGTATCAACCTCTAGTATTACAGAAAGTTTTCTTATTTTTCACCACGGGGGTGACACTCTCGAGTTGAAACTAACCATACTGTTGACTGGTGACCACCGTGGCGCTGGCTGGTTAGTTGGCCGATATTGAGTAAAAATGCATTAGAAAAAAAGAAAAATTTATTTTACAATCAATAATATTAATTTAATGGTATTTATTTGTATATAATATTAATCCAGTATCTTTTTAGCATTTTTTATAATATTAAAAACTTAGAAAAAGCGTTTAATATTTTATTTATAATGAAAATTGTGCAACAATTCATGGCGGGAAATTTAAATTAATAAAATTATAATTATTTTTTATTATTTTAATTATTGCTACTGACTATTATTTAATAATATTTTACAGTATAAATAAAAATTTGTTTGATAATTTATTTATTATAATATTATTTAGTATTTAATTTAAATCTCCCGCCATGAATTGGTGCACAATTTTCTTTATAAATAAAATGTTAAACGCTTTTTCTAAGTTTTTAATATTATAAAAAATGCTAAAAAGATACTGGATTAATATTATATACAAATAAATACCATTAAATTAATATTATTGATTCTAAAATAAATTTTTCTTTTTTTCTAATGCACTTTCACCACGGGGGTGACACTCTCGAGTTGAAACTAACCATACTGTTGACTGGTGACCACCGTGGCGCTGGCTGGTTAGTTGGCCGATATTGAGTAAAAATGCATTAGAAAAAAAGAAAAATTTATTTTACAATCAATAATATTAATTTAATGGTATTTATTTGTATATAATATTAATCCAGTATCTTTTTAGCATTTTTTATAATATTAAAAACTTAGAAAAAGCGTTTAATATTTTATTTATAATGAAAATTGTGCAACAATTCATGGCGGGAAATTTAAATTAATAAAATTATAATTATTTTTTATTATTTTAATTATTGCTACTGACTATTATTTAATAATATTTTACAGTATAAATAAAAATTTGTTTGATAATTTATTTATTATAATATTATTTAGTATTTAATTTAAATCTCCCGCCATGAATTGGTGCACAATTTTCTTTATAAATAAAATGTTAAACGCTTTTTCTAAGTTTTTAATATTATAAAAAATGCTAAAAAGATACTGGATTAATATTATATACAAATAAATACCATTAAATTAATATTATTGATTCTAAAATAAATTTTTCTTTTTTTCTAATGCACTTTCACTCATTATCGGCCAACTAACCAGCCAGCGCCACCAGTGGCGACGGTCAACTCTCAGGTTAGTTTGTTCTAATGGGAAACTGCACCAGTGTCACCCCCGTGACTTTCACTCATTATCGGCCAACTAACCAGCCAGCGCCACCAGTGGCGACGGTCAACTCTCAGGTTAGTTTGTTCTAATGGGAAACTGCACCAGTGTCACCCCCGTGTTTTTCACAAGTTATTCGCTATGTAACACATAACCTATTTATGGATTAATCTTTCATCAAATTTATCTTTTTTAACTTCTTGTTCATAGTATTAAATTATAAATACAAACACAGTTATGAGAGATTTGAAAAAACTTAGCGATAAAACTCGTGAATACCGAGAAAGGTATAATCCGTGTTACACAGTACGTTCCTTTCTTAATTTTAACAATATTTCAGTAATTTTTTTAAATAAATATATTCAATAAACAAAAAAAACTAAAGTTAATTTAATATAAAATGTCTTATTTTCATGACAGGAAGAACGTTTGTCTTATAAGTGTTTAGAAAAGAATAATTACGATAAAGAAATGTGCAATGAATATTTCTTAAACATTAAAATATGCAGAGAATTCTGGGTAAAGTTTATTTATTTATATATACATTGTCCTTTATACATAATGTTTTGTCAAATTAATGCCTAATAATCTAAAAGTTATTCATTTATAGAGATCTTTTATATTTTAAATTGCATTTTTGAAATACAAGGGTTTTTAACAATTTCTCCGCGCAGAATTCCATGATTTACTTGATTTTTTAATGAACAAATTTCGAAAAATTGTCGTTTACCCCTTTTATCATGCCACTATTCAATTATTATTATTGCTTTCTTATAGAAGCATGGCTTACTGAAAATTTTCAAACTCGAATGATTTACTTTTCTTTTCGACTTCTGAACTCAAATTCAAAAATCATATTTTTTATAAAAAAGCAAAGTTTTCATGAAATGAACATAACAATTTCAACTTTAATTTTTCAACGGTTTTTAATTATTATTCGATGATTATTATATTTAAATAATCTATTCAAAAAAATTACTAATGTTTAAAAATTGAAAAAACTATTCTCAAAATATATTACAGAAAATGGTAAAAATTTCCTGTATACATAAATATTTCATAGGAACCATTAGTTTTAATTACAATATAGTTCGAATTTTATAAAGTACAATAATTAGGTATAGTATTGAACTGAATTTTATTCAACAAAATTTAAGAGCGTTCGATGGTCTCTGAAATTTGTAGGTTATGTGCGACCTACACTTGTTGCCCTACAAAAACGGTACTGCCTGGTTTAAATGACGTGAAATTGGTAAACAATCATTTTCGAACGAGTTTTTCTCTGCACACAAGCACTTTTTGCAAAATCTGAATCCGAACCAATGACACAAATCTTCTTAATTACCTAAATCCAAAATATTTTTTTAATCCATGAAGAAACGCGGTTGCAAAATGGTAAATGCAAAAGCAACAAAAGTAATGTAATGACAGGCGGCAAGACGTTTGTTACAACCATTTGCCATTAGAGGGCAGAAGCATGCAGGGAGCGTAAAGGCTCAGCTGTCAAAATGATTCGCATTACATTACTCTGGCCTTTCCCATTTTGCAACCGCGTTTTTTCAAGGATTAAAAAAATATTTTGGATTTAGGTAATTAAGAAGATTTGTGTCAATGGTTCGGATTCAGATTTTGCAAAAAGTGCTTGTGTGCAGAGAAAAACTCGTTCGAAAATGATTGTTTACCAATTTCACGTCATTTAAACCAGGCAGTGCCGTATTTGTTGGGTGATAGCGGTTTGTCGAATGTAATCTAGAAATTTCAGAGACCGTCGAACACCGTTAATACAAATTTTTCATAAAATAGAATGTCTACTCAACAAAGTTTTTGTCAAATCGAATTCAAATTAACTAGAAGTTTCGCTTAATATAAAATTTTCATTTAACAGAATTAATATTTATCCAGGGTGGTCAGAATTTTCAGTTTATCAATTTCCCTGACATTCAAATTATTTCTCCCGACAAAATTCTTTTTACAGTAAAATATAAATGTTTACGAATAAGTAAAATTTATGAATTTTAATTTCTAAAAATTATAATTATAACCCTACCTGAATTAAATTATTTTCTAGAATTTTCAAATAAACTTCATCTGTAAATCAATTTATTATTTGAAATAATTTCCCGAAAATTCTTCTAGAATTCAATTATTCAAATACAAAAAACTCAATTTTTTATAATATTGTAACAGTCTATGTTTTCTTCTTAAGTTATTCAGGTATAATATTTTCAAAAAATTATAATAAAGAAATTCTTACAATTTATTAATTTTTTTCAAAAGTTTTTAAAAAAAAATTTTTTTAATTATATCCAATTGAAAAATGTTCAATCAATTGAAATTTGGTAACATCTTTTACGAATACAGTCGAACCTGGATAAGTGGTCCCTTGATAAGTGGGAATCCTCTTTAAGTGGAACTTTCTTTGCAGTCCCTGCACAAGTAATTTGACCTTAAATGACCTGGATAAGTGGAATACCTCTATAAGTGGAACAAGAACTTTGGTCCCTTGAGGTTCCACTTATCCAGGTTCGACTGTATTTGAATTTTTAAAAAATAAAAGAAAGAATCAAATTTTTGAAGAATTTTAATTATAAAAATGACCATGATTTCTCCGAAAGTTTAATAAGTCTATGAAAGTAAATTTTTATTTACTTTGTTCGAAGATAATTAAATCTTAAAAAAAATTATGAAAAAACAATTCTAAGAATTAGTTTTTAAAAATATTTTAAAGCAATTTTTCGAAAATAATTTAATTTCTTAAAAGAATTTTTCTATAATTTAAAATAACTAATTAATTTTTTGATGAATTTTAATGAAAAATTTTGAACATAATTTTTTTCTCCAAAATGTTAAAAATAATTTTAAAATATTTTTTTGTATGTATTTGAATTTTCGGAAATATGGAATTGAAAATATTGAATTGTAAAAAAATAGAAGCTAATTTTCATTAATTTTCATTTTTAAGTTTTACATTTAAAAATTTTTGATAATAAAATTATTTTCAAAATTTTGCAATTGAAATTTTTCAAAAATTGTAACAAAATACTTGAAAAAAATGAATTATTTTCAATTAAATTTTACAAAATTTCAATTATTCAAAAAGATTTTTATTATGATATATTTAAAAAATTTAATTATCTTAAAAAATTAAAATTCCACCTTGTTATGGAATTTTTAACAAACCTATTTTATTTATAAGTTTTGAGAAATATGATATTATTTCCGTTTATTACTTATATAAAATAAAAAGATAAAAGTTGAAAAAATTATAAAAGTATCAAGAAACAAGAGTAAAAGTAAAGAGATCCGAAAAGAGTTTTTTTTAATTTTACGAAAACTAAAATTATAATTTTTTTATATAGTTATTTTTAAATTGACACGTTGAAAGTACAAATATTAGTTTCTGAATCATTTCATTAAATCTATTAGGATGGATAGAAATTAAAAATTTTTAATTTCTATCGAAGCTTTAAATCCTCTTTTGTCAACCTTTAAACATCGGAATATGTATTTTTTTGTATGGTTTAATAAAAATTCTCCCATAAGGAAGCAATAAGCAAACAATTAACATTTTCAGAATTTATTTAATTTTTTCAGGACAACATAAGAAGAGAAAGGAGAATGAAAGGAGTTAGACCTGAACTTCCAACTGCGAGTGAACGAGAACAAATTAAAGAAGAGTTTCTTCAAAATCAAAAAAAAATATGAAAAAATAGCATAGCTTTTGTTAAATAATTTTCTTCGTTAGATAGAAATCAAGATTAGGATTTATTTTATGTTCAACAAAAATAAAACCAATGTTTTGGTAAAAATTAATTTTATGTATTCTTTATGTACATACATTTCACTTTTTCAATTTTTGTTTATTTGATAGATGTGCAAGTATTCTTAATTTACACACAATTCGTTAACTAGTTTGTACATATTTCGTAGTTGCAATTTTATTAAGTTTATTTGATAAATTATGCGATTCATTTGAAAATGTCACTGATGGACATAAACAATTCGTCTTCTCGAGATTTAAAAAGTACATAATTATAATTCTAAAAAGTACATTTTTGTTAAAAAATAATCAGGCAACTTCCGACATTTTGGTGACGCTTAAAAAATTTACACTAGTTAAATAAATGAGAGATAAGAAAGTCGAATGTTCTTAAGTCTATTGACTGGCCGCCGAGACTCACTTCAACTATTAATAAAAAAAAATTAAACGAGCACGAATTTGAGGAATGGAACAGACACTAGTCATAATCCTTAAATATATTCGCGCTCGAATTCATTCAAATTCAAAAAAACATCATTTTCTCCCCATCCGCATTCTTTAAACAAAAATGCTTAATTCTTGTTAGTGATTAAATGAGAACAACAACAGGCATGACTAGAAACTGAAATATAAAATTTTACATTTCAGTTTACAAAAAAAAATTATCTCAATTTTCAAAAGAAAATTTCAAAAAATTAATTGACGACATCAGATCGTTGAGGAAATTATTCGCAACTGTCAACAGTCTCACGAGAATTCATTTATCGTCTTTTGAATGTGTCATTTTCTTTAATCTCTTCGTACGACTATCGGCAGTGTCGAAGAAATAACATTTCGGCAATCAAACTAAAAAGAATAAGAAACCGGTAAAAAAAACGTCTAACATTCTATTTGGGGACAATATATGTTAAAACCGAAAGGATTATACTAACAATATTTAAACACGAGTCAAAATTAATTCCTAATTAAATGTCATAGTGATGAAATAATCGACTAGAAAAAAGAAAAGAGCAAAACAAAAAAAGTTATTTAAAAAGTATTAAAAATTATTTTAAAAAAGAAAAATTAATGAGTCACGAGTATTTGAAATATTGTACATAAATAGATTTAAAATTCAAAATTTTAATGAATTAAGCGTTAATTGACGCTTAATTTATAATTAATTGGCTTATTTCAGATCTTATCTCTTTCCCGACTCGCTTTTAATTTTCGCCTTCGATTTTAGCATATATTGTCGGCAAGCAATCAATCTGAATGATTTTTTATCGAGAACGTCTTAATTCGGAAGTGTCGGCACATTTGTCGAACCTGAGAAAAAAGAAAGGGATAAAATGTTATTAAAAATAAGTAAATGGTAGAAATAGTAAAGCTAATGAAAATACTTACCACACACGTTCCATAATGAATGTGAGCTATAAATGCAAGAGCAGATACCAAATACATGGATTGAAGATCTAAATTAGGCGAGATGAAGGAAACGACACATGCAACAGCAAGAGGAAACAGTACCCAAGGTAACACTTCACACCTGGTGTTACTCATTTGCGATACTATCAATCGACACTGTAAATAAAAGAAAAATAAATACTTAATAGATCTAAAAGATAGCTAAATATAATTTTAATTAACTTATTCTATTACTATTACTGGTTTTATTAACTAATAAGTGGACAACATTTTGCTTAGATTTAAATTTAGAAACTTTTAAAATATTAAAAATTTACATTGCAATTAGAGGTAAACAAATGCTCGAATTCTCGTTTATAGTGGGTGAATTGTTTGGAACTCGAAGTTTGAAGGTTAGGTGACGCATAGGAAAAAAGTTGTAGACAGGGAAAAAAAGGTCGCGTAGCCTTTTTTTCTACAACTTTTATTTCCTTCTGACATGACGTCATCTAGTCTGTAAACTTAAATTTTCAACCCACAGGGTTGCCACAAAATATTCATTTTCCTTTTCCCTGACTTTTCCTTGAATTCCAGACAAAATTTAATCGTAAATATGACCATGATTTCTCCGAAATTTTAATAAATCCAAAAAAGTACATTTTTATTTGCTTTATTCAAAGATAATTAAATCTTAAAAACTTATGATAAAAAAATTCTGAGAATTATGTAGTTTTTAAAAATATTTTAATGTAATTTTTCGAAAACAATAATTGAATTTCTTAAATATTATATTAAAAAAAATTATTTTTTGGTGAATTTTAATGAAATCATTTGAATATGATTTTTTTTCTCCAAAATGTAGATATGTATTTGAATTTTCGGAAATATGTAATTGAAAGTACTGAAAATACTAAATTTTTAAAAATTAGAAGCTAATTTTCATTTTTAAATTTAGAGGAAAGGCTTACAGGTTGCCACATCTAAGCTATTTTCTCATAACTCATTGAAAAGAAAAATAATAATTTATATGAACATACCATCGGAAAGAGGACTTAAAAAGCTACAAATTTGAACCATAGATAATTTAAATTAGCAAAAAATAAAATTTTTATATCAATTTTTAAAAATGATGTAAAATCAACTTTTCGAAATTAAGGCTTGCAGGTTGACCCACCTTGAAAAATTGATAATAATATGGAACAACACCAATAAATTTATTAAATTTCACTTACATTTAATGTTTCTGAACATAATAATTTTAATTTCAATTTTTTAAACCATTTATTAATAAATACAATTTTTTTTAAATAAAAAATATTTTTGAAAAATAAAATTTTTTTTTCACTTGAAAATCAAACGAAAAGCAAGATATGTGAAAAAAAATGAAATTTCGGAAATCGTGTAAATTTACTCCAAATTATCATTGCGGAACATTTTTAATTTTTTAATTTTTCCACAAGTCAATTTCAGAATTTGTTTAACAATAACATTTTTATTGCTTCTTTTTGCTCCAAAAGATCATAAAAAGTAATAACTAATAAAAAGTTGAGTTTTAAAAATTTTAACAAAATACTTGAAAGAAATTAATTATTTTCAATTAAATTTTACAAAATATCAATTATTAAAAATCTTTTTAATTGTATATTTCGAAAATTTAAATAGAAAAATAATTCAAAAATAATTTCTGAAAGATTTGTTTATAGTTATTTTTCGCACTACAAAAATCGAAATGAATTACATTTCATACTAAAAAATGATTTTTTCTTGCTGTTTGGAAAAAAGTTGAAAAAGTCGCAATTTTTGAAAATAAGTCGAAAAAAAACTATAAACAAATCTTTCTAAAATTATTTTTGAATCATTTTTTAAAATAATTAAATTTTCCAAATATATCTACAATAAGAATCATTTTGAATAATTGAAATTTTGCAAAATTTAATTGAAAATAATTGTTTTTCAAGTATTATTTCTATAATTTTTAAAAATCAACGTTTAAAGAATTTTAATTGCAAATTTTGAAAATTAACAAGAAATAATTATTTAAATATTCTAAAAAATTTTCTAATTTTATTTTATATTAAAAGTACAAACAGTATGAACAAAAAATGAATAAAATTTAATTGACAGTTTTACTTCCCTTTCTTTATCCATAATTAATTATTTACATAAAATACATAATAATATCTGCATTAGGCAATCAAAACATTGTGACACAATAAAAATAATATTACCATGGAAACTTAGAAAAAAAAGAAGTTTATAATTCTAAAAACAGAATAAAATTTAAATTTAAATAATAAATTAATTAAATAAATAATTTAAAATTAAATTAAGCTTATAAAAATAAAATTAAATTTAAAATTGAATAATTTTTTTATCTTTAAAATTCTTTAACACTGTTAAAATTTCTACATTTTAAGTCCTATTACCTATAAAAAGTAAGTAAATTTTTTTTTAATAATTTTTGAATTACATTCGAATCTTTATATAACGAGAAGTTCAAAAAACAAGTATCATGCAAAAAGATTTGATTTTTCAAAAATGTATCCACCATATTGGATTTTGTATTTAAAATTTTTTTAAAATTATTTCAAATTCGTAATCAGTAAAACAGAAAACCCTTAAATGTCAAAAGACATTAAAATCTGATAATTAAATTTTAATTTAAAAATTTCGTCCGCCATTTTTAATTCGCTATTTACAATTTTTTTAAACTAACTAACTTTTTCTAAACTAACTCGCAAACTTGCGAGTTTAATGCTTTCTTTTTCTATGAAACAATGATTATGACAGTAGAAGCTCATATTCTTTCTTAGATATATACTTTTTATGAATAGAGGTTAACGATTTTTCTGTATACTTTTATAGTGTGCGAGAAGAGATTTCAATGCGTTAAAAGTGATTAGAAGTCAAATTCAACATGTGTTCTTCAAAAATGTGGGTTTTTATTATGAGTTTAGTTTCAAAATTTAACTTTTAAAGTCACTGTTCTCCTAATTTATAAGTGGCACATATTCCTGTAAGGGTTCAAATTACTTCTTATTATGTAGACTATGTTACCCCGTTTTATGGTTACTTAAAAATCTTCGTTAAAAAAGTTATATCAAGTTAATTGCTAAATTGTCAAAATTTAAGAAAATTTGTCTCGCAAGTTTGAAGGTACACCATTTTTATCTTAATTGAGGCACATCATTGTCTCAATGATTTTTTGGTTCCTTATACTTCCCACTACATCTACTATAAGTCACAAAAATCATGTTTAAAATTTTTAATTAAAATCCATCAAAAAAATTAATTAATTTTTTAAATTATACAAAATTCTTTTAAGATATTCAATTATTTTCGAAAAATTACATTAAAATATTTTTAAAAACTAATGCTTAGTATTGTTTTATCATAATTAGGTATTTTAAATTCAATTATCTTGGAAGAAAGTAAAAATAAAAATAAAATAAAATAAAAATCCACTTTTTTAGACTTATTAAAATTTACTTATAATTAAAAATTCTTTAAAAATTTGATTATTTTTATTTATATTTTTCAAATATTCTATTATTTTTAACCCTCCGTCACACACATGGGAAAAAATTACGACTTTACACACGTTTAGAGGGAATCCCTCACCACATTGTAAAATAAGCAACATTACAACATAAACAAAGGAATCAACAAAAATTTAGTTTTAACACAAACTTACAAATATATAGTAAATTATTCTAAATTATAAAATTAATAAAATTAATTTTCGGTCTCAAAAATAAAAATTAATTACACGAATGCACATCTTCGAAGGAATTCCACTTGACATGTAAAAATAATGTAACATTAACAAATAAGCAAAAAAAATCATTAAACAATTCATTTTAATTATATTTATAATATAATTTTGTCATTAACCAACAGTGGAACAAAAAATGTTTTGAAAACTTGATTTTTTTATTTAACATAACCTCACTTTTTCGAGTTTTTTCTGACTTTGAAGCTTCAAAATTAAATATTAATTATGTTTAAACTAAATGTTTTTTTAGAAATGTGTTGAGGAGTAAATTTTCGAAAGGTATAGAAACTGATTATATTTTGCAATGAGGAAAACCAAAGTTATTTAAAAAATACTGAAACCGTAGAGGGAATCCCTCCCTAGGTGTGTGACGGAGGGTTAGATTTTAACTAATTTCGATTATTTGGAAAATTTTCAATGGTCTTCATAATTAATAAATTGTGTTTTAAAAACTATTTAAAAATACTTTTAAAAAATTAATTGTATGAATTTCTTTATTAAAATTTTTTGAAAATATTATACCTTAATAACTTAAGAAAAAACATTATTATTAAAAATTGAGTCTTTGTATTCAAATAATTGAATTCTAGAAGAACTTTCAGAAAATTATTTAAAATAATTGCGATTTAGAGATGAAGTTAAATTAAAAATTGTAGAATTGATTGACTTCAGGAAGGGTTATAATACGTATTAAAATTCACCACTTAACAGACACGATTAAATATTTAAAAAAATTTGAATAATAATTTAGTACTTACGCAGATATTAGAAAATATTGTTCCAATGGCAAAGAAAACAATTCTAGGATCCTGTTCTAAAATATTATTTGGAGAATGGATAATCCACATTGTTGCTGTGACAAAAAGAAAAACTAAAGGCACCAAAGGCCTCACGGCTTCCCAGAAACTTCTCATTTTTCCAGTTTTATCTCTATATGACCTGTAATTATTAGAAATTATAATAAGATTTTATTAATAAAAATAAAATCAAAAGAAAAATTTATATGAAAGAATTGAAAGAATTAAAATTAAGACTTACTTATAAATATTCCACAGAACTACTGGAACACTTGAACCTATGGCACTTACATATAAGAGTATTTCAATCAATTCACTAACAGAAATATCACCATATACTTGAATCTTCCACAATTTGTGACCAAAGATATATGTTACAAGAAAGAGTACAGTTGTCCCCTGAAACCAAATTATAATTATTTTATTAATAGGTAGCACTTTAAAATTACATGAAATTTTAAATCGTTTAAATGAGAACTACGTTTTTACAGTAATTAAACATCCCCAGGGTTCGGAACGTATATTTCTGTAGAAAACTCGAAGTTACGCGTAACTTCGGAAACCTGAATATTTCTACAATTTTTAATCATTAAAAGGATAAAACTTCCAAAATGCACGTAACATTTAAAAAAAAAAACATAATAAAAAAGTGAATTAATCATAGAAAGTACAATTGTGTTTGTCAACATTATAATTTTCGTGCAGCAAAAATAATTAATAGTTCAGTACATATTTTAGTTAGCATTTAATTAACTAATACGGGAAGGTTGAAAAAGAATATTGTTTTTTGTAATTATAGAATCATTCCTATACAAGATATAAAATTGTTACGCAAGTTTATGAAAATATTAATCATTCCCACACATAAATATGATTTAATCATAAATGTGCTACGAGATAGTTGCAAGCTTTCTGCATATCAATGAATCGCTGTACAGTTTAAATGATTACATAATCGTTAAATATATTGAAATATCTTATACTTATTTCCCATTTAGCGGCACGCACACTTTCTATTATTAGAGTCAAATTATTCACACGGAAAACGGTCAAGTGTCAATTGTGAAAAAAACATTATTTTATACCAACCAACATGGATGCGTCGTAACTCCAAGGCAAGAATAAAACTCCAGTATTATATTTTTCCCAATGACTCAGGTAAAAATTGAGGAAAACAGTCCAGAGAATAAAGTACATTCGCAGTGGATTAACGCTGTGATCTGTTCTTCCAAATATTGAGAATGTACAAACTGCAATTGGCATTGTTGTCCAACTGTCCAATCCATGATCAAAGAGTTCACCCAATGGACCTGACGTTTGTGTTCGTCGCGCCTGTTTTCCGTCAATTCCATCTAAAATTGAAAATTAATTTTTATCGTAAACTAAAGTATAACCCTAATTAATTAGTATTAAGGGGTAACATCACCCAGAGCCTATACAAAATACGGTCTATTTCAATTAATTATTTTAAGAAAACGGTTCAGTACAATGTTGCTAGGTTTTCTGCAACGTTAAACACATGAATTAAACTTAATTTAAAAATAAAAAAAAAATTTTTGTTTTCAAAATGGCGCCTTCACAACAGTTCAACGTAGATCACGTTTTTTAAAACAACCTCTGCGGCCGGAAGCTTTTCTACGTTCCATAAGCACCTAGGCAAAAAATTCAAACGAATTATGAAAGAGGATGACATTTACTAGAAAAGTACATAGGATATTTTAAAAATATCCATTTTTCGCAAAATGGTATGACTTCGATGACAAAAATGTTATTTTTTGTTAAAAAATCAAGGTAAAAATGGTTATAAAACGGAAACGCATTAACCGATCTAAAAAATCCTATGTACTTCGATAAAGAATGTTGTTTTAAAGCTACAGTCTAAATTTTAATTGAATCCGTCAAAAAATGTTGGAGAAATCCTTCCGGCCAGTTTTTTTTACAACTTTTTCACTGTTGGATGTGTAAAGGCGCCATTTTGAAAAAAATTTTTTTTGTTTTATTTTTAAATGAAGTTTAACCCATGTGTTTAACGTTGGAGAAAACCCAGCAACATTGTACTGGACCGTTTTCTTAAAATAATTAATTGAAATAGACCATATTTTGTATAGGCTCTGGGTGATGTTACCCCTTAACCGTAATGAGAGTCCAATATTTAATTATAGTTATAACGATATTACTAATTGAATATAAGAGAATTACAAAATATGACAAAAGATGGACAGAGAAGTAAGGTCATTAACCTATCAACAATAAGTGGATATAAATTAGTGTCTAATAGCAATGCACGTAGCTCAGAATATTTAAAAATTTACCAATTTTTTAAAATGTTAGACATTTGTATATTTAAAACTTTCGATATAATTTTTACTGGTAATAATTTCATTTTATAATTTTCTAATTTTATAAAAAGTATTTTAAACTTTGTAAAACGTTATATTTTTTATATATATTTCAGGGCTCGAACCAGTAAAAGTATTTCAAAATACGGACTTTACGGACCAAAAATAAAAAATCACGGACCAATTACTGACAAAAATATAATCAGTCCGAGTCAAATAAGAGAACATTTTACTTCAAACTATAAATTAAATTTCTTCATGTTTATAATAATTAAAGATGGTCCAGTTATAAAATCATCATTTTATATTATGAGAATATTGTACTTCTTCAAAACTATTTTCATTATTTCAATTCAATTATTATTTTCAAGAATTTTTAACTAAAATTCTTCTTTAAATCAATTATTATTAATAATTTTCGAAAAAGTTCTTTGACAATTTTCAAATCTATTTATTTACAAATATTCAATTTTACAAAATTTCAATTATTCATAAATTCTTCAATTAAATATATATTAGAAAATAAAAACTTCAAATAATTTTTTAAAAAAATCATTTCAACATTCAATTATTATTTCTTAAAATTCACGCTATAGGTATTGCTTTTAATATTAAATTATTATCTAAAATTTAAACTGAAATTCATTTTTAAATTAATTTATATTAGAAAATTTTACGAGAATTCAATTATTTAAATACAAATGAAATGCAAATAAATAATTTATTGAATAATTGAATGTTTCTTAATATTGAATTCTCATAAAGAATTTTATCAACTTTAAATAATTAAATTCTTTGGACGAATTTTAATAAAATTTTTAAGAATATAATTACAATTTTTTATTATTTATGAGAATAATTGAATTCATACAAAGAATTATAGTATTTACGACAATAATTGAATCTCTGAAAAATTTTATTATTTATGAAAATAATTGAATTATTGCGAAGAAATTTATTAAAAAATTGTGTAAATAATTGAATTCCTTTCAAATTTTTATTATTTTATGAAAATAATAAAATGTTTGCGTAGAATTTCATCAAAATTTTTTTTAAATAATTGGATTCTTTTGATAAATTTTATTAAAATACAGTACCGGCCAAAATTGTCAGTCCACCCATTTTTGAAGGAATCAAAAAAAATTTTTAACATAAAATTTATGAAAACTCAAATTTTTTTTGGTTTATATTTTGAAAGACGATAAAATTTTGAAAAGAATAAGACCTCACAGAAGTCATTTGGCAAATATTTTTTTAAGATATTCTTAAAAAATCGTCATTTTCAATGTTTTACAAAAATTTGAATAACTTCTAAAATAATAAACGCTTTTTAATAATCTTAGGCTTATTTTAAAGGTCATTTTCTACGGAATGAGAATTGCTTATAGGCATTAACCTGTAATTTTTTTCTTGGAATAAGCATGACGTCAAAGTTGGACAAAAAAATTGGAAAAATTTGAAATAAATTTTTTGTACCAAAAACTATTCTAGAACATATATAAAACATGATATGGTGTAGATTTTTTAAGAAAATTTAATAAAAAAAATATGTTTGAATTTCAAAAATTATTTTTCTTTTAATAATATTATTTCAAATTTTTTGAACTTTTTTGTCCAACTTTGACGTCATGATTATTCCAAGTAAAAAATTACAGGTTAATGCCTATAAGTAATTCTTATTCCGTAGAAAATGACCTTTAAAATAAGCCTAAGATTAATAAAAAGCGTTCATTATTTTAGAAGTTATTCAAATTTTTGTAAAACATTGAAAGTGACGATTTTTAAGAATATCTTCTATAAATTTTGGACAAATGACTTCTGTAAGGTCTTATTCTTTTCAAAATTTTATCGTCTTTCAAAATATAAACCAAAAAAAATTCTAGTTTTCATGAATTTTATGTTAAAAATTTTTTTTCATTCCTTTAAAATGGGTGGATTGACAATTTCGGACGGTACTGTAATAAATATTGAAAATCAATAGGAAAATTTTTGAAATTAATTGAAATTTGACCAAGAATTGTATTAAAATTTTTGAGCGTAATGAATTTCTGCGAAGAATTTTATTACTTTTGAAAATAATTGAATTTCTACAATCATTTGTAATTGATATTTATGAATAATTGTTAATATTTATTATAAAAAAATTTTAATACATTGTTAGTTTCTGATAAGGACGGCAGTGCCCTTGAAACGTAAAAAGATAAAATTTTATTGATAATAATAAAAAATATTAATTATCAACCTACCAAGAGTATGTGCTACAAAAATATTGAAGGCCGCCGCAGCAAAAACCCATCTTGGAATTAGTGGATATGCAGGTTGATCATCGCTCGATGCATAGAGGTAGTAATCGTAAATGGCAAACAAGACGAAATTCAAAGCAGTAAACAGAAAACCAAAGAATGTTAAGACATTTGGAGCAACCCATCTTGGACAGAACTAAAACAACATGTATAGAATTAAAAAATAATCCATGTTTATTAAATAAAATAACATGAATGTCAGTGCATTCTTTTTAATTTTATAATTTACATTAAACCATAGAGACAATATAAATAGAGTGGGGATGGTTTGCATGTATGCGTCCGCTTGATAGAAAGAGAAAGAAGATTTAGCACCAGTAGGTGTCTCTCTTTCGCTGGAGCTCATTGAAGGACAGATACTGGTGTTAAATCTTCTTTCTCCCTCCAACCCATTCTGTTTATGGCAGGACACTTCCCCCACATGCTGCCGCCTATACCTTCCCCACTCTATTTATAATATCTCTATGCATTAAACTTTATATAAAAAATATTTTAAATATTATTAATTATTTTGATAAACGGTTCCTTCCCCAAATTAAGTTTAACTTTGCCAAAAGGGGAACATTTTACTATTTGCCATAAGTTTGCTACAGACTTGTAGAAAAAAACTTTCGAACTTTGCATTGCAAACTTGCTAAAAAAATGTTGTGCTACCTGGACACGTGTCAGATATATTATTTTTGTAAATTGATAATTATAAAATATATATTTACGTAAAGCAAAAATTGTTCAAAACTTTTGTTCAAATTCGTATTTTGTCATTCAGTAATATTTTAAGGGGACAGTACACCCTAAAAGAAAAGACATTCGTCTAGTGCAAATTTTTTAAGAATATAAAGAGATACCTAAATGATTTGTCTGATAAGAAAAAAGTTTCACAATAAGATTGTCTGTAAAACAGTAACTCTTTCAATATTTTTTGTTCAATTTTTTAAAAATTTTCCTATAGTTACAGGGCGCGAACTAAAGTACAACAATAAACGGCCCAAAAATGGAAAAAAATTTTAATTTTTGAATTTTGCAAAGTTCTACCTTGTAGAAAATGATAAGGCTCATCTTTTTTTTCTTTGTCATTTTTTCGACGACAATACTATAAAAAATTAAAAAATCGTTAATTGTTTAATAATTTTTTTATCAAGATGAAATCTAAATGCTTTCATGTGAGATTGTAGGCTTAATCACGGCAACATCTCATTTCTTAATAGACTCAACAGAGAAACAAATTTATTATTTAAATATATTACTTCATTTTTATGATTACACCTGTAAGATTCACTACAACATTGTTTAGACCTATATCGCTAGCTGTAATTTTTAAGGCGCCAACCTTGATATTGTATCTTTCTTTATATGTTACAATTGTAATGTACGCAAGGGGCTGTCTCGATAATTTTCAAATAAATAAATAAACAATACTATTAAAAATATTTTATAAATATTCAATTTATTTCGTTTCATTTTTTTTAACTTGTTTTTTTTATAAATATGCTTAGTTAAAGTACTCGCTCGCTAACTACGCTTTCTTAAATTTTCCGTATCTGATAAAATTGTTATTGAATTTATTTTATATTTCACTAGCTAATCTAGTGAAATACAAGTTTATTTTAAATGAAACATTTCTCAATAAGAATTTTTAATACTTCATTTTAACATATTGCTTCTCTCCGGTATAATGTTTATCATTAAAACTATAAATATTCGTTATCGACAACTATTTTAAAATTTAAAAATAAATACTTACACAGGTCAACAAAAAAAGACTCACTTTTTTTATGAGATATCGGAATGGTTTCCGATGTATTTTTGGACGCTGAACACGATCCCGACTTCCAAAATTGCCCATCACGTCAGGATTTTGAGAAAAGTGAGGGTAAAGACCCCAAAAACGCTTTTTTGAGGATTTTCAACATTTTTTTTTCTCTTTAACCTAACGTGTTACAGACTTCCACAAGGTCTTAAATTAAAGCTTGTAATGTACACTACAAGACCCATATCCATAAAATAAAAAAAAAATAAAATTTTTTTTTCAAAAAATGGGGTTGAAGACACCAAAAATGTGTGTTTTTTGATTGCTTTAATAGACTTCTTGCAATTGCTTGGATTCGCTTAAAAATGGTTACATCTGCCATCTTGGTTCCGCCATTTTGAATTTTTGAAAACTAATATCGGATTTGTAATCAGCGACCCCAAAAACCCCGAGTAACAATTTTCAAGCGAATCCAAGCAATTGCATGAAGTCTATTAAAGCAATCCAAAAACACACATTTTTTATGTCTTTAACCTCATTTTTTGAAAAAAATGTTAATTTTTTTTATTTTATGGATATGGGTCTTGTAGTGTACATTACAAGATTTAATTTAAGACCTTGTGGAAGTCTCTAACAGGTTAGGTTAAAGAGAAAAAAAATGTTGAAAATCCTCAAAAAAGCGTTTTTGGGGTCTTTACCCCCACTTTTCTCGAAATCCTGACGTGATGAGCAATTTTGGAAGTCGGGATCGTGTTCAGCGTCCAAAAATACATCGGAAACCATTCCGATATCTCATAAAAAAAGTAAGTCTTTTTTCGTTGACCTGTGTTATTTTAAAATGTAGGTATTATCAGGGTGTCTACTATTTTCGTTCAAATAAATTCCTGGTTTTTCCCGGTTTTTCTTCTCATCAAAATTAAATTATTTGATTTCGAACATAAATGAATCTACAAATGGCTTCACAAATTTTTATTAGACTTTTTATGAATAATTAAATTCTTTTGACGAGTTTCTTTAAATTTTTTGAAAATGGTTTTTTAATAATAATTTTAATTAAAAATTGAATTTCTACAAAGAATTTTACTATTTATAAAAGTATGTAATTAAATCTTTCCAGAGAATGTTATTATCTATAAAAATAATTTAATTCTTGCGAAGAATTTTATTAAAATTTGTGTAAATAATAAACAGTAATAATTAATTATGTTTTTAATAAGTAATAAAAATTTAATTTGCTCAAGAAATAAATAAATATCAATTATTTGAATATTCAGAAATTTAAGAGAAGTTCAATAATTATAATTATATTGAATAATAATATAATTTCTAGAAGCAAAAAATTGATTTAAAACTTTAAAAGGGACTTTATATTTTAAAAATGAAATTATAATTAGGGAGCGTTCACAAATTACTTAACATTATAAAGGGGAGGGGGGGTCTAGCTATTTGTTATGTACAGCAGAAAAAATGGCGCTAATGCATGTAACAGTGTATTACATGGGGGGAGGGGGGGTCAAAATTTTCAAAAATTAGCATTACGTAATTTGTGAACGCTCCCTTATGGTGACTAACTTTCCTTAATTATTTTAGAAAAGTTTAAATAAAATTTTTTAAAAGAATTTAATTATTTTTAATAGAATGTAAAGAAATTTCAAAAATTTTCAATTATTTGTTTATAAAAATTCAATTATCTTGAAACAATAGAATTGAAAAATTTCAAAAATCTTATGTTTCAGAATTTTCAAAAAAACTTTGCAAAAATTCAATTTTATTAAAAAATTTTAAGTCTGTTTTTTTAAATTAACTAATAAAAAATTTAATTATTAATCTTCGCACTAAGAAACATGAATACATCAGAATGTGCCTCTTTGTAAAATTCAATTATTTATCAATTATTAGATAAATTAAAATACTTTGAAAATTCGATTTGTTAAAAAGTTTTTAATGAAATTCTTTAACAAATTTAATTATTTTCAGTTAAATTTCACAAAATTTCTATTAATTCGATAATTCTTTTTTTAATTTATTTACATACTATATTTGAATCAGTGACTGATTTTTTACTATCAAATTAATTATTTTTAACTAATTCAAATTTAGAGAACAGTATAAATATCTATAAAAATTGAAATGAAAAGCGATTTTTTAAAAACAAATTAAAATAATAAATCTTTTTTTAATTTGGTGAAAAAATTCACAGTTTGGCATAAGATTCCTTGCTTATTCCCGGTTAAATTAAAATTAATTTTTTGAATTAATTTGATTCAAAGAAAAGTATATATAGTAGGGTGGTTCTTATTTTGGCAATGTATCCAAATCATAGGTCTCACCCCAAAAAATTAATCAAGGTATAAAAAAAAATTTTCCTGAAAGTTAGAAGCAAATCGAACAATATTAACAAGTGCCTCTAGTCGACTGAAATTTTAAATGGAAAATACATGTAATTTTTCCTGAAAATCACAAAAAAAAATTTCTAGCTTATACAAATTTATTTAAAATTCTCTAACTTTGGGTGCTTTTAGTACATGATTAGAGGTAAAACATCCAATTATTTAAAAAAATTTTGAAAGTATTTGCTTCATATACAAGTTTGATGAATATGCCGCTATCACAGTAAACATGATTAGTATATTAACCCTCAGATGCACACATTTTTTTATTAATTTAAATTTGATGAAACTCGTTTTTAGCGTTACCCGGAACTAACAGCGAGGAAGTGACGAGATTTTAGTTCCATTTTTTTTATTTTGTTTTTTTGTGATTAAAGAAATTTGTGTCAACGTTTTCTTCCTTTCAATTGTGGCATTTTATGATTCACCAACTCTTCAAAGATTTTCAATCGAAAATTTTGCAATGCCATAGAAGGATGAGCAAAGAAAATGCAAAAGAAATAAAAAAATACAACAAAATGTAAAAAAACCTTAGATTCGTAATCAGCGATTCCAAAAACCTCCGAGTACCGAGTTTCTGTCCAATTGAATGACTTTTTATTTCATATGTCCACCATTTTGAATTTTTTAAAACTGACCTCGGATTCGTAATCAGCGACTCCAGAAACCCCAGAGTACTGAGTTTCAGTCGAATTGAACAACTTTTTATTTTTATTTACGCCATATTGGATCCGCCATTTTGAAAATTTTTTAAATTGACCTCAGTCTCGTAATCAGCGTCCAGAAAAACCCTCCGAGTACCAAGTTTCGTCAAATTTAAATGAATAAAAAAATGGGTGCATCTGAGGGTTAATATATACTAGAGAATTTTAAATAAATTTGTATAAGCTAGAAAAAATTTTGTGTGATTTCCAGGAAAAATTACATGTATTTTCCATTTAAAATTTCAGTCGACTAGAGGCACTTGTAAATATTGTTAGATTTGCTTCTAACTTTCAGGAAAATTTTTTTTTTATACCTTGATTAATTTTGTGAGGTGAGACCGATGATTTGGAATCATCGCCAAATAGAAATAAGAACTAAATTATTATATTATTATATATAAGTATATGTTTTCAATAAATATTTTATTCGATGCATAAATAAAAACTTTAGTAGGCTCTGAGTTAAATATATTATTTTCTGGGTATAATAATATATATAATAAAACATAATATGAATTATTTTATTTACCTGAACGACTTTGTTCCAAAACGGATGAGTGATGTAAATGCTGATAGGACTTGTGTCCATACAACTATACTGCAAAAAAATGTTTCTGTGTTAAAATTTACATTAAAAAAGAATATATTCTAATAATGCGTGAATGTAAATATTAAATTGCGCAATATTTTTGTTTTAAAACATGTGGTACGCTACAAAGAAAGGTACTTAAAAAGCAAATAATTTTTAGGTTTGGTTGTGTTATTTTTACCATAATTAAAAGTTTCTGTTTAATTGTGTAAAACTAAAATTAGTTTTTATAAATTGTTTTACAGTTTATCCTCTTTTGTACATTTTTATTTAAAAAATTACAAACATAATCTATAAAAAAAAATACTAATAGTAAAATTTTACTGATTATAAGTAGTCAAAAGATGTTAAGCACTTATTTCCTGACTTAACAGAAAGCAAAGAAAATAAGTAAATTTAAAAATTCTCTTAGTCTTTTAATATAAAAATAAGAAAGCTGTTTCGAGATATTTTATTTATTTATTTAGATGAAGTGTTATTTATTTAGATAAAGGGCTAAAGGCCCTTTAAAAAATAGTTACATAGGATTCATTTTCGATTTATAACATATATAGTAGTAGTAATACTGTAGTATAATAATTATAAACGCAGGCATCACAGTACCTTTTTTCCTCAAAAAAGGTGAAAAAGGGAATTTTATTTCTCAAAAAGGGTACAAAAAGGGGACAAAAATTTATTTGTTTATAAAACTTGCATATATAATTCAAATTTTTTATCATATAACTTCTATAAAATTTTGACTTTTTCCCTGACCTTAAAGAATATTCTGATTCACTCTAATAATAATATAAATAAAAAAATATTCAAATTCAAATCTTTTTGAAATTCAACAATATATTATAATAATTAAAGATGATCGAATAATAAGATCATTATTTTGTAGGTACTAGCGCCTCCGACGGCCTTCGGCCGTCTCCGTTGCTTCCGTTTTATGTTCATTTTTGTTCAATTTTTAAAAGTTTTAACGTTAATTTTTTCAATTTATGTTTTTTTTAATAAAAAAAATTCTATTTCACTATTTTAATATTTCCTTTTTCATTTCATGCATAAAATTTTCTAGTTATTTAAATATGTTATTTTTAATAGTATTAGTAGAGTATAAGAATAATTTGAATTTTATTACATTTAAATATTATTGTTATTATTATTTATTATAATAATATTATAATTTTTAGTAACAACAACAATAATTTTCACATTCAGATTGTTTAATTGTTAATAATTTTTAAACTTTTATATATAATTATATATTTTTTTGTATTTTATAATTGTGAATAATATTTTTTTATTAAAAAAAAGCTAATTGAATGATTATATAATATAAAGAATTTATATTATATGGCTATGCTAACAATAGATTTCTTTTGTTCTTCTGATGAATATTATTACACTCACAAAACAGTCTATTTAAATAAAAAGGAATCTTTTTACTATAAGCGGATTTTCCTTTAAATATTTGTCTAAGAGGAATTCCTTTTCTATTAAAAGGAAATTCCTTTATATTATATCCTTTAATTATTATATAAATGATTTTTGTTTACTATTAAACAGAATCATTTTATCAGTAGTTTTATTTATTTTTATTATCTGTGATTCATTAATTTATATTTATTTAATTGTAATAATAATTTTTTTATTTGGGACTCAAATTTATGAAATATTTGAAATTAAATTTAATTTCAAATAAAATAATAATAGCATAAGTCTGCAAATAATAAATTGATATAGGCAAATAAAATATATAAAAAGAAGAACTAAATTTCTTTTATCATAATTTCCATATATAACCTTTTATCAATTTTAAAAATTTCAAAAAGTTATGAATTAGATACTACATTTTTTAATTAATTAAATTACAGTTTTCGAATACATAAATAATTATTATAATTATCCAAAATTGACAATATTTTATTTAAATTTTGTATTTTGTTTATTTTATTAAAATAATAATTTAATTTTTATTATTATTATTAATCGTTAAATTTATTTGTGCAGATTACCTTTGCATTATATAAAGAGTAAATAAACTTTTTTTATTTTAATATTTTAATTTGTTTACAAACGTCAAATCACGTGAAACTATCCTTTTTACATAAAAGGATTTCATTTAAAAATCAAAAGAAATCAGAACGTTTTTCTTTTTTCCAATAAACTTCTAACTTTATTATATTCGAAAAATCCCTTTTACAATAAAACTATTTCTGCTAACGATTAAAGGACATAATTTAAAAGGAAATTAGTTTTATGTTAAATAGATCATTTTTGTGAGTGTACAATTAAAAATATTTTATTGTCGGTTCTAGTTTTCGAGATAATCGCAATTTAGTAATTTTGGAGCAAAATCTTAATTTTTTAAAAATTTTTTATTATCAATCTACATGTTTTGACAAGTCAAATCATGCGGTTTTCATTAATTTATCGATAATTTAACTGTTTGATTTCATTGGTTCTTTAGAAAAATGAGGTTTTGGCGTTCTTAACTTTGAAATTCCGTAATTCAACGAATTTTTAACCAAAAAAGTTCTAAGACCACTCAAAATTTTCCAAATTTTGCCAGGAATACGCCCATATAGATAACTCCAATAGTGCCAAAATGGGCCCTTTTCATATAGACGTCCACATATTATTTATTTAGTAGTAAAATAATAATTTCAATGTTATTACATTTAGTATCACTTTTGGTAACTTAACAACAATAATAATTTTTACTTCATTTGTTTAAATGTTAATTTTTTTTAACTTATATATATATATATATATATATATATATATTTTGTATTTTATAATTATAATTATAATATTTCTTTCAATTCAAGGCAAATTAATGTTATTGACCATAATATACTTAATGTTTTAAGGCATATGCTCACAATAGGTTTCTTTTGTTTTTCTGCTATAATGGTTGGAGGACTGAAGTTCCAAAACAGAAGTTCCAATGAAAAAAAGTTCAAAAGATTTTAATTTCCAAAGACTGAAAGTTCCAAAAGTTCTTTTTTTCAAAACTTTTTTTTTCCAAAGACCACAATATTAGTCATAATGTTGTCTTTTAACTTTCTCTCCCTATTCATATTTGTCTCTTTCATACATTTTTTGAATCATTGAAAGTTTTTTAAAATTTTTTGTACTTTTTACATATATGAGGAGTAAGCTTTTAAAATCTGATAAACCCCTTTTATCATGCCACCCTTCAAATAGTAAATCTTTTTATAAAAAAGCTATAATGTAACACTTTATAAATAAAACAGAAATTAATTTTTTAATTTCAAACATGAGAAAAATTATTTCTTCTAATACTGAATGCTTAGGTAAAATTCTCCGACCAAGCTAGCTGTTTCCTTACATAGCACACGATTTGATAAAAATGTTATTTAGATATTTCATTTCCCGACTATTTCCCGGTTTTTCCCAGTTAACCGGGAAGTAGTAGACATCCTGAATAAATTATTCATTATTGAATATTTTTTTCTATTTAAAACGTTCTGTTTGTAATTAAAGTCTATTGTAATAAGGGAATTTAAAGGTTTTCATCAAGGTTAGGCTGAAATATTTTTTAAATTGAAAAATCTTTATAGTAATAATTTTTTTTTAAATTGAACATTGATAAATCGATTTCTAACGAATGCTTTGAATGTGTTTATCTCAAATGCTCCTCATTACATTTAAAATTATATTGGAATTTTCGTGTTTTGGCACTATTTTTTTGGAACTTTTGTCTTTTGATTCATTTTTATTTTGGAACTTTCGGATTGGAACATTTGTTTTGGAACTTTTTGTGTAGAACTTTTGATCTACAATCATTATAATAAGATAATTAGATTAGATTAGTTTTAGATTTTAGTTTTAGATTTCTTTGTATTCTTATATCATAATACTTTGAATTTTCATTTTTAAAATATAATTAAATATTTAGATTTTTATTTTTAAACTTCTTTTTATTTTTAAATTAACTATTTTTAACGAAATCACTCAGCACTAAAAATATTTTTGAACGAAAGCTTTAGTTTATACAAAATATACAAACAAAAAATAATCAAAAAACTACCGTGTGTCTCCTTATGTATTTTTTTAGTAATGATATAAAAAATACATCTTTTCACAAATAATTGTTTTATTTATTATTGTTTAGTTATTATAAACGCGTATATAATAAATATGTTTTTTTTGTTTTAATATAATTTTAAGCTACCAAAACAACAGAAATTCTTTTTGATTGTGTGGTTAAGTATGTGAGTTAGTGAGGTTAGGAACATTTGTTTACAAAGTGTACTGCTGAGGTGAATATCTTTCAATATTTTCAAACTATTAATTTTTTTTTTAGAAAAAAGGATATAATTAGGATATAATTTTTTTATTTTAAAAGTGTATAGATTTAATTAATTTAAGTTATTTAATTTAATAAGTTAAATTCACTCCAAATTCAAATATTGGCGCACTACTTCGATTCAGCCAATCAGAGAAGTGCACATAATTCGACTTTCGATTTATTTCGACCTTTCTTATGTCATGTCTTTTTTAAGAAAGGACTATAAGAAATATTTTTACTGTAATTTCTTCAAAATAATATTAATCATTTCAATTCAATTATTATTTTCTAGAATTTTTAAGTATAAAATTCTTCTTTAAATCAATTATTTATAGTCATTTTTTCAAAAATTCTGAGAATTTTCAAAAATGTATTTATTTACAATTCAATTTTACAAAATTTCGACTATTCGGAAATTTTTCAATTAAATAGATATTAGAAAATAAAAACTTTGAATAATTTACTATTAAACTTTTTGAAAAAAATTAATTCTACAGAATTGTTAGTTAAAAATATTAAAAATTCAGATTTTCAGATTTCAATTTGAAACTATTTCAAAATTCAATTACTTCTAAAAATTCTAGCTATAATGCTTTTAATATTCAAATATTATGTAAAATTTTAACTGAAATTCACTTTTAAATCAATTTCTATTAGAAAATTCGACGAGAATTCAATTATTTAAATAGAAAAATAAATAATTTATATTGAATAATTGAATGTTTCTTAATATTAAATTCTCATAAAGAATGTTATCAACAAATTTTTAAATTATTAAATTCTTTCGACGAATTTAAATAAATTTTTTAAAAATAATTACATTTTTCGAGGTATTTGATTAAAATTCTACTAGAAATAATTGAAGTTCTGCGACGAGTTTGATTATTTATGAAAATAATGAAATTATTGCGAAGAAATTTAAACAATTTGTAAATAATAGAATTCTTGTAAAATTATTTTATTTATGAAAATAATTAAAAGTTTGCGTAGAATTTTAATAACATTTTTTTTAAAAATAATTGAATTCTTTTGGAAAATTTTATTATTATAAGATATTGAATAATATCATTGAATTTAGGAAAATTTTTTACAAAACATTGAAATTTTGCCAAGAATTTCATTAAGATTTTTGAAAATAATATAATTTCGAAGAAGAATTTTATTATTTATGAAGAGAATGGAAATTTTAACGAGAATTTTTTTAAAGTTCTGAATATAATTGAGTTTCTGCAAAGAATTTAATTACTTTTAGAAATAATTGAATTTTTGCAATCATTTAAAACTTCTCCAAAATTCAAATTTTTTTAAGTGTTTTTAACTAAAATTCCTCGTTACATTCTTTATTTTTAATAATCAATTAAATATATATATATATATATATCTCCCTATTATATAAAAACATTTCTCCGCCGCCGCCGCAGAGTCAGGATTTCTAAGGGCCCCCTATATAGAGGGAGCATAGTCAAGGTTGGCCTACTGTTAAGGTAGGCCCATCGTTACATTTGACCTAATTCAGGTCAATTTTAACCTACAGTTTTAACCTACAGGTCAAATAAATTGACAAACAACTCCCTATGCCCTCAAAATTTAGGTCAATTTTAAGGGTAGATTTAACCTATAGGTAGTAGTATAGGGGCCCCTTATAGATCATAGTCAAAATTGCCCTCAAAATTTAGGTCAATTTTAAGGGTAGATTTAACCTTATACCCTTCTAAGGGTAGAAAAACTTATCGCTCCGTCCTCAAAATTTAAGTGAAATTTAAGGGCAGTTTTGACAAACAATTCACTCTGCCCTCAAGATTTAGGTTAATTTTAAGGGAAGTTTTTATCTACGCCGCAAAAATGGTCGAAAAACTCCCTCTGACCTGAACTCGCTCAAAATTTAGGTGAATTTTGACCTATTTTTCAACCTACAGGTTAAAATTTAGACAATTTAAATTTAAACAATTTATTTATTAATTTATTTATTAAACAATATATTTTAGACACAAAGGGGGGTTGGCGCGCGAAGCGCGCAGGGGGGCGAGCCCCCCTAGTATATATATATATATATATATATATATATATATATATACAGTCGGGCCGCAGAACTGCACGGTACCCCAGAAATAACCCCTCCACTTGATTTCAAACTGAACGCTGACGAACTCATCCCTACTATCTAATTCTCATGACCGTACTTGGATATTTATCCTCTGGGATTAAAATTGAGTTCATAGAATTTTAAAATATACGGCACTGAATTTAGTAGCGCCACCGTTCACTGTGGAGTACTTAGAAACTAAAGCCAGCGTTCAGTTTCAAAGCGTGCAGTTCGGAGGCCTGACTGTATATGTCGTGGCCACTTAGACGAATCCGACATTAAGCTAAGTGTCCAGACAGTTAGCTAACTGTTGACAGTTAGACGAATACACGTCGATATCGTCTATTTGTCTAAGCAGTAAGCTAAATGTCCGACACTTAGCTTACTGTCCACCGCCATTTGGACATTTAGAGTAAAATAGCTAAATGAATAAATTCATTTCATCTATACCTAAATAATTTATTTAATGCGGCCAATAAAAAAACAAATTTTACATTTATTATTCTGCCGTCCAGTTTAAAAAAGGCACTATCTACATATTTTATGAAAAATGAGTTTTTTATACCGTTGAATTCGTATTGAAAAGACGAATCTAATAGTCGTATTCGTAATTGAAAATTTTAATTAGATTAGAAGATAATTAGCGGTCAATTAAACTATCTACAGAGATTTTTGAGAAATATTTTTTAAAGTGTCACTATCTGCAGAAGGAGACGACCTATCTACAAAATTTTCAGGATTTTCAACCCACTTGATCCCTGAAATCCTGATTCACGAGCACTATGTACATAGGTTAGTCAGTAAACTTGTCTCAAAAGTCACAAAAGTAGAGAACTATGTACATAGTGACGTTTTTCGTACTTCTCGAACTTTGGTTTAATTATGCAAATAAAATAAAAATAATACAATAATTTGCAAATAAAGCTTTTATTTTGTATTAACACATATATTTAATGCAAATTAAAAGCAATTTTAATTATTCTTTTTGTAAAGTTAACATTTAATTTAATAAAAATTTCATGCAGAACATAATAATCAAATAAAATAAAGTTATAACTTATAATGGTAAATAAAATTTATGTATTGAGGAGCTGATAGTAAAAATGGTTTAAAATAATAACGGGAGCAAAAGTAGAATAAGTGACTTAGAAGCAAAAACAGATTAAAATGATTGTGTAATTTCTTGATAAATTAATTATAATAATTACAAAATATTATTTCAAATAAAATAAGTTTTTTTTATTATTGACAATATTTTTTAAGCATTAATATAATTAATTTATCAAGAAATTACATAATCATTTTTACCCGTTTTTGCTCTCAAGTCACTTATTCTACTTTTGCTTCCATTATTATTATTAACCATTTTTACTATCAGCCCCTCTATTGTTCGTCATTTTTCGTTCATTATTTTCAAAATTAAAAAATATAATATAATTATAAATAAAATAAAATATAAAATAATAATAAAAATATAACAGAAATAAAGGATTGTGTTAGAAAATAATGTACACGGAAAAAAAAGTTCACGAATCTCTCGTGAACTAGTATATCACTTTTGGATGGGACACAAAATTTCAAAATTTTCATTCACTTTTGATTAGAAATGGCGAACGTCAACGAAAAACTGAAACAAAGTTAATGAATTTTTGATGAACTGTGTTAAGGATGAGTAGTTCGTCAAAAGTAGAGGTACAAGTTCACGAAAAAATCGTGAACTCGCGAGTTTCAGTAGTATGCGCAGTTCGTAATGCGCATCAAATATGGCTGATCAAGCATTCATCATTCAGTCGGTGTCATCGGTGTTTGCATTCGGGCAAATTCTTTGATGAAAGTTATTATTTAGAAACAGTGTTTTATATTATTTAGTGAATATTTTTGTGTGGTAATTTCTTTTGTGAAACAAATAATTCATAAATTAAATTAAAGGTTACGACAAGGGTCTTTTTCTACTTTGCACGGTCCTGAGTTTTACAGCAGACAAAGCTAATCGTGTCATTTGCAAAAGTACTGTGTATATAGGTTTAGCCGTGGCGGTTAGTTGTTAGAAATATTATGTTATAGGGTATAGGGTACTAGGTTCGAATCCCGTGAAGCGAATAACGAATTTTAATGGCGATAAAATTGTGTATTCTGTGTAGTTGGGTGCGTATAGGCGTCAAGTTATCAAATTAAGTGAAATACTATCAAAAAAGTAGTGTCTGGAAATTATTTTTTCTTGTTTTTAGCATTTTTTAAAAGTTCACGAATTTTTCATTAACTTTGACGAAAATTTCGGAAACCGTACTATGTTTCTAGTGAAGGAGTTGATGAAATTTTGACGAACTGTGTTTGTTGATTTTCAAGAATTTTGTGTCCCATCCAAAAGTGATATACTAGTTCACGAGAGATTCGTGAACTTTTTTTTCCGTGTAGATGGTGGGACGCATGATTATTCCCCAAATGTCATTTTTCCGAAATGTCATTTTACCGAACTGCACTTTTGCGAATTGTCATTTTTGCGAATCGCCATTTTTACGAATTGTCACTTTTGCGAATCGATATTTTTACGAATCGCCATTTTTACGAATTGTCACTTTTGCGAAACGACATTTTTACGAAATGTCATTTTTGAGAATAGCCATTTTTGCGAAAAGTAATTTTTACGAATTGTCGTTTTTGCGAATTGTCATTTTTGCAAAATTTCATTTTTGACTAATGTCATTTATGCGAATTGTCACTTTTGCAAATCGCCATTTTTACGAATTGTCACTTTTCCGAAAAGTCATTTTTGCGAAAAATACAATAGTAAACTTGTAGTATATATAGATTCACTATTGTATTTTTCGCAAAAATGTCAATTCGCAAAAATGACTTTTCGGAAAAGTGACAATTCATAAAAATGGCGATTCGCAAAAGTGACAATTCGCATAAATGACATTTCTCAAAAATGAAATTTCGCAAAAATGACAATTCGCAAAAATAGCTTTTCGCAAAAATGACAATTCGCAAAAACGACAATTCGTAAAAATTACTTTTCGCAAAAATGGCTATTCGCAAAAATGACATTTCGTAAAAATGTCGATTCGCAAAAGTGACAATTCGTAAAAATGGCGATTCGTAAAAATGTCGAGTCGCAAAAGTGACAATTCGTAAAAATGGCGATTCGCAAAAATGACAATTCGCAAAAATGAAAATTCGTAAAAATGACTTTTCGCAAAAATTACTATTCGCAAAAATGGCTTTTCGCAAAAATGACTATTCGTAAAAATGACATTTCGCAAAAATGGCTTTTCGCAAAAATGACAATTTGCAAAAGTGCAGTTCGGTAAAATGACATTTCGGAAAAATGACATTTGGGGAATAATCATGCGCCCCGTAGATGGTGACGCTTTAAACAGGAAAGTGGACCGACAAAGCAATTTTAAACGTACTATCTACCACATAATGCACTTTTCATGTATTCTCCATAATTTTTGGATAAAAAATGTGCACTATCTATAGTTTTATTAATAAATAATTAAAATTAATAATTTTTTTTGCACCAATGAAAAGAGCGTGTCCGAATTAGTCAAGAACATAAGTTTGTTTACAAAATTTTTAATTAATTAATTTTTTTTTATTTTATTAAGAGATCCAGATGCAAACGTGTTTCCTTCAATATCTCCGATTGAGCTAAAAATGTAGATAGTGTCTTTTTTAAAAAGGACGGCAGTATTAGTCAGCTTAATATCCACCGCCATTTCGTCATTTACAGAAAAATATTTCTCAATGAAAAAAAAAAAATTATTTATTGTGATAAAAAAAATTAACAAATTATTTATTTTTGCACGGATTGGCATGTTGGCATCGAAATAATTATTTTATAATTATTATATTTAATGTAAATTAATTTGTAATACTTCTATAATATTATTTAATTATAAGTTTTAATTGCCGAAAAGTTAAACGTGATTGTAAGCAATCGTTTGATTTGACCATGCCAATCCGTGCAAAAATAAATAATTTGTTAATTTTTTTTGTTATCACAATAAATAATTTTTTTTTTCATTGAGAAATATTTTACTGTAAATGACGAAATGGCGGTGGATATTAAGCTGACTAATAATAAATGTAAAATTTGTTTTTTTATTGGCCGCATTAAATAAATTATTTAGCTTACTGCTTAGACAATTAGACGATATCGACGTGTATTCGTCTGTCAGCAGTTAGCTAACTGTCTGGACACTTAGCTTAATGTCGGATTCGTCTAAGTGGCCACGACATATATATAGACAAAATTTAACTAATTTCAGAGTAATTTAAATTTTGAAAATTTAAGTTCTTTAAAATTTCTAATGAAATTTATTCAAAATTGAAATTTTATAAAATTTGAAATTAAAATCTTTTCAAGTTCATCTATATCTATTAAAAATGTAAACGAAACTATTTTAAAATTCAATTAATTTTGAAATGTATACATAAAATTATTCATTAAATAATTTCTGTTATAATTTTATGATTGTTCTTTAAGAATTAAGTTATTAAAAAGAAATTATTGTCAGAAATAAAAAAATTGAAGGTTTTGTATTATAATTTTTGTTTTTTCTAGAAAAAACTATTAATATTTTAATTATTTGAATGTTAATTAATTCTTTTTCTAAAGGTCTGCATTCTGTTGAATGAACCACCTTATAATTTATAAGATTCTTTACGATATATATGTTATTTAAATCATTAACATAAACATACATATTTATATTATGTTGTGGTGTTAATTATCTAAATCAAAAATAAAGCTCAATGAATTCTATAACATTGTGTCTAAAGTAAATTTTATGATTACACTTTGAAAAAGATTTCAAAAAAACGAAAAGCTTGATTACTTTTGATTAGAAAAGGTGAAAAAGGGACAAATCAGCAAAAAAAAGGGGAAAAAGGTGACAAATCGTCAAAAAGGTGATAAAATTGAAATAACGGGACAAAAGGGGACCAACTGTGATGCCTGAAATAGTCAAAAAAATCATAATATCCGAGGATTTCATAATTAAAATACATACTAGAAACAAAACAATATATTATTGTACATATTTATTTATTTAAGATTTAAAAAAATAAATGTTATTCTATAGATAGAAAAATAATTTAAAGGTTGCAGTTTTGTTATGTCAAATGCATATCTTTCCTTTTAACATTAATTGCTTTAAAAAAATAAAGAATTTAAAGATAAACTGCGGGAAATTAGTTTTTTAATATAATATAATATAGAATTCGGAATATTTAAATATTATGAAAATAATATTCAAATTGTTCAAAATGACTTAAAGAATATAACTATTCTTAAATGAACATAAAATTTGCAAGCAGAATTTAACATATACTGAAGGACATGAAAAATAAAACAATGTTTTTAACCTTTTTAAATTATTCATAATATTGACTGTAAACTTTTTTGTTTTTTACTTGTGATGCATTGTAAATAAAAATTATGTAAATTTGTAAATGTAATTTCGATTAAAAATTAGTTTTAAAACGCAATTAAGCGGAAAATCTTTTTACAAGTAACTTTACTTGCCTTTTTAATGAAAAAATCTCAATTTCGAAAAATTGGCGCCGATTCCTTTGACATGCCACCCTTCATTTATATATATATATAATTTCAGTGAAAAGGATATCTTTTTATATTCGGTACAAAAGGGATGAAAAAATGATTTTTTCGAATTTTTGATTTCTTTCTTTATTGTAAGTATAATGAAATCATGATTAAGAATTTCGGGAAATTTAAACTTTATGAAATTCTTCATAACTTTGAGGTTATATACTTTATCATTCAGAATCAGTAAACTAAGAACATTATTAAATTAGTGATTACTTACTTTATAATTTTCGAAGCCAGTCAGATGCTCCTGTGTTAAATATTCTACTTCTAATTTCATTATATCTCTCTATAATTACAAACTGAATGGAATTTTGAAATGCTGCAGACTCAATTTTAACAATTAACTATTTGTCAGAAATTCCGAAAATACCGGATTAAGGAGTTGCATTGAAAGAAATAACTCACTTAAAACTTTGTCAATAATTAAATTGAAACTTAATTTTAAAAACTACAAGCTACAATTGACGAAAAATAAAATAATTGACCAACCCATTCAATCTGCAAGGAATCTTTCTTTTCGTTCTTTCTAACTTTGTTTCACTAAATTGAACAATTCCAAAACTAGACAAAGTTGGTCAGACAACATGAGACGACAGACGCAACATTGAAAAAATCATCGGAATCTCCCAATCACACTGCGCAAGACGATCGCGTGTTGTATCGCGTGGCTCCATGACGCATGCGTAAAATGTTGAATCAAGTTCATGTAAAGGCCTAAAGGCCAACGCAGAATAGATTTGTAACCGGAACCGCAATCGTAAGCGTAACCGTGAGAATGAGTTAAAGAAGGATAGGTATATTGTTTATCCTTCTCTAACTCGTTCTTACGCTTACGGTTACGATTGCGGTTCCGGTTACAGATCTATTCTGCGTTGGCCTTAAGCACAACTGGTTCGGTTTCGGGAGACGGTTTCGGTATATGGGCTTCCTAACCTCAAAATGTATGTAAATCTTAGGCCGCAGTCCCATGGCAGCGTTTTGCGTTGCGTTGTAATGAGAGAAAATGCAGCAAACGTATATTTGCGCATGACAGCGTTTTGCGTTGCGTCGTAATGGGAGAGAAAAAGACGCAAATATACGTTTGCTTGCTGCATTCCAGGGAGTAAGACTAAGGAGACTGAACTAATGCTATGGAAGTGAAACCATTCGTCGCATTGAAACTATACGTAAGACCGAAAATTATGGTTTTCGCGCATGCGCACACGCACTCTCTGTCTTTCTCAGTAACTCAGATGACTGAGAAAATCATGACTGGCTACAAGTTGAGAAGGTTATGTTTAATGTTTTTGAATGTTGTGCGTTTCAGGAATATTATTAATAATAACTATTAATAAATTGAAAAAAAATTAATTTAGTAAATATATATGTGTATACAAAAATATATACTAAAGAGGGTATATTTTTCAGTGATAAGTAATATATTAATAATATAATGAAATATTTATAAATGTTCAGAATAAATTTTTGTGGTATATAACTACAAAGTGTTTTATTCTTTGTGGGAACAATTGAACAATTTATAAATAAATAATATTTACGAAATTTGTATTTTACTTTAATTATATACTTTATAAATAAACAACTTTAAATGTCACATAAGACTTATCAATAAGTTAATTTATTCGTTTGTCAATCATTGTAATATGATGTTCTGCATCCTGGGATACAACAAACCATAATTTTGTAATTTTATTTTAAGAATCATGTGTCAAAACACAACCATAACCTATTGATATGTTTTTGTTTTCTCACTTGCTCATATTTTACGATATAAAAAGAGAGGGCAATATGCGCATGTACTGCGCTTGCGCGCGGAGCATAAGTTTTGTCATTCTGCGAGTATAGTTCCCCTACAGAAAAAGGTTTCATTTTTGAGAGACTTCACACACTCAGTTCAGTCTCCTTAGTCTTACTCCCTGGCGTTGCGTTGATTTTAGCATGTGTTGCTATTGCAACCGACGCAGACGCAGTCATTCGCACACTTTTTAAAACCTATTGAGGCCTTTCTCCAATAGGTTTTGAAAAGTGTGCGAATGACTGCGTCTGCGTCGGTTGCTATAGCAACACATGCTAAAATCAACGCAACGCAGTCATTCGCAGACAAACGCAGAGTTTTTGGATCCTATTGGAGAAAGGCCTTTGGAGAAAGGCCTCAATAGGTTTTAAAAAGTGTGCGAATGACTGCGTCTGCGTCGGTTGCTATAGCAACACATGCTAAAATCAACGCAACGCAGTCATTCGCACACTTGTGGTAACCTATTGGAGAAAGGCCTTAATGCCCTTTCTCCAATAGGTTTTAAAAAGTGTGCGAATGACTGCGTCTGCGTCGGTTGCTATAGCAACACATGCTAAAATCAACGCAACGCAGTCATTCGCACACTAGTAGTAACCTATTGGAGAAAGGCCTTAAAGGCCTTTCTCCAATAGGTTTTAAAAAGTGTGCGAATGACTGCGTCTGCGTCGGTTGCTATAGCAACACGTGCTAAAATCAACGCAACGCAGTCATTCGCACACTTTTTAAAACCTATTGGAGAAAGGCCTTAAAGGATCCAAAAACTCTGCGTTTGTCTGCGAATGACTGCGTTGCGTTGATTTTAGCATGTGTTGCTATAGCAACCGACGCAGACACAGAGTTTTGGGAACCTATTGGAGAAAGGCCTTAAGGCCTTTCTCCAATAAGGCCTTTCTCCAAAGGCCTTTCTCCAATAGGTTTTAAAAAGTGTGCGAATGACTGCGTCTGCGTCGGTTGCTATAGCAACACATGCTAAAATCAACGCAACGCAGTCATTCGCACACTTGTGGTAACCTATTGGAGAAAGGCCTCAATAGGTTTTAAAAAGTGTGCGAATGACTGCGTCTGCGTCGGTTGCTAAAGCAACACATGCTAAAATCAACGCAACGCAGTCATTCGCACACTTGTGGTAACCTATTGGAGAAAGGCCTTTATAGCAACACATGCTAAAATCAACACAACACAGTCATTCGCACACTTGTGGTAACCTATTGGAGAAAGGCCTTTGAAGGCCTTTCTCCAATAGGTTTTAAAAAGTGTGCGAATGACTGCGTCTGCGTCGGTTGCTATAGCAACACATGCTAAAATCAACGCAACGCAGTCATTCGCACACTTTTTAAAACCTATTGGAGAAAGGCCTTGAGGCCTTTCTCCAATAAGGTCTTTCTCCAATAGGTTTTAAAAAGTGTACGAATGACTGCGTCTGCGTCGGTTGCTATAGCAACACATGCTAAAATCAACGCAACGCAGTCATTCGCACACTTGTGGTAACCTATTGGAGAAAGGCCTTTGGAGAAAGGCCTTTGGGTTTTAAAAAGTGTGCGAATGACTGCGTCTGCGTCGGTTACTATAGCAACACATGCTAAAATCAACGCAACGCAAATTAGGTGCTTTAAAAAAATCATATATTTTTAGGTTATAAAATAGGTATGTTTTCGTTGCCTGCACTAAGTGTAACTTTTACACCACCAATGTAAGACGTTTTGTCCCCACTTTTAAAACATTTGAGGTGTTTTACCTCAAAATTATTGAGGTAAAACACCTCAAATGTTTCAAAAATGGGGACAAAAACGTTTTACATTGAGACACTGTTTTTACAGTGTACTAATTTAACTTTTTAAAGTTTAATAATTTAGTCACTTAAAGATAATATTATCAATTATTTACTTGTGTTTTTACTATATTTTTATATATAGCAAATATTTCTGATGTTTAAATCACTATTCGTTTAAGTCCAACGCACAATAGATTCGCGAAAGTTGTTCGCGAACGAGACGCATGAGATAGACAAGGACACAAATATATCTCTGTCCTTTTCTAACTCATGCTTTGCGTTCGCGAACGACTTTCGCGAACCTATTATGCTTAAGGTACCGTCCCATGACGGCGTAAAAGCGTCGGCGTGAAGCAGAAATCGTGCGATAGAAAGAGATGAACAGATATCACGTTCTCACTCACTCACATGGTTTACGCTTTACGCCGACGCTTTTACGCCGTCATGGGACGGTACCTTTAGGCCTTTAAATGTCACTTTTAGCGGACGAAATTTAGGAGTTACCAAACTTCCCCTGCAGGGTTCGCCACCTCTGTTAGTTTTAAGAGAAACGGAAAAATTTGCTTCACCTTTTCTAGAGAGTGGGAACTCCTTATACTACTTCATGCTTTTTCATAACACATTTTATAACCTCAAAATATATGATTTTTTTAAAGCACCTAATTTGCCCCGTAATTAATATCTGTTATAAATAATATCTAAAAAATATTTTATTACATTAAAATTGTCGATTTGAATTAATTTGGTTCATTTTTATTTATTATTTTAAATTTTTTATTTAGTAACAATCACATCATCGAACCACCGAATCATCGAACCACCGAACCAGCGAACGTGTTCCTATGTTTCACAAGCTAAAACGACATTACCAGAAACAGGTTTCCTTCTTTGCCTCGTGGCGCGTAGGCGCTTCCGTAATCTCACGTAAAGCGCCACGGAAAAGCGGAGCGCTGGGTAAGTGTGGAATCAGCATTAATATGTTCCCAAAACTCTGCGTTGCGTCGGTTGCTATGGCATACGGAAGGAAGCGCCTATACGCCACTGTAAAGGCCAACGCAGAATAGATCTGTAACCGCAATCGTGAGCGTAACCGTAGAATGAGTTAAAGAAGGATAGGTATATTGTTTATCCTTCTCTAACTCATTCTTACGCTTACGGTTACGATTGCGGTTCCGGTTACAGATCTATTCTGCGTTGGCCTTAACCGATAGTGATGGGATATCGATATGAAATATCGGACCATATCGATATCATCGTCACGATAATCGATATTTTGACATCGATATTAACGTTTTGATATATCGTTACCGATATCGATAACATTTTTAATATCGATAATTCTTTCGCAATAATAATAATAACTATTTAAAGTACTAAATATAAATAAGTGTAAACTCAAGTCCAACGCACAATAGGTTCGCGAAAGTTGTTCGCGAACGAGACGCATGAGATAGACAAGGACACAAATATATCTCTGTCACTTTCTAACTCATGCTTTGCGTTCGCGAACGACTTTCGCGAACCTATTGTGCTTAGGCCTTCATATATAATCAAATATTTTTAGTGTAAACAAATATTTTAGCCCATTTTTTCACATGTATTTAAGGGTTAATAGCGGCAAAAGTAAAGTAAATTTTGAGGTTATGATTATTATGCATGTTCTTTGAGGCTGCTTCTACAACAGCTTTTTTTTCTTTGGAATCAGTGTGAAAACGATGCGCGCGCAACTATTTTGCATGGTGCATTTTGCTCTTGTCGATGAAAAAAAGCTGTTGTAGAAAGCCCTTCAAAACATCAAAGACATGTACCTTAGAAAGTTTTATTAAAAGCTGTCATTCTTAAAGTATTAAAAGTCATTTTGTTTACATAAAAATTGAAAGTTTGTCCTTAATTATTTCAGTTATTACAAATAAGGGACGCATTGATAATATTGTCTATACTAATAAAATATACATTAATATAAAAATCCTATTTTTCTATTTTAATAATTTAAAATTTTTTTATTTTTCTCCTTAACAATAAAGTTTTTTAATTTATTTAGGTTCTTTATATTTATTGATGAATAATATTAAATTAATAATTATTAATAATAAACATGCGCATTCAATTTTTTTAGAGTTTTGCGCATGCGCGATATCGTGTTTACGATATATCGATATTTTTTTTCGATAACGATATATTTTTAAATATCGATATTACTGATGCAATATCGATAAGTGAAATATCGATGTCAAATTTTTTCGATATCCCATCACTATGAAGGAGAGTCCAGAATAGAGTCGACGCGCTGATACTAACGCGCTCCTCCTTTAGGCCTTTCTCCAAAGGCCTTTCTCCAATAGGTTTTAAGGCCGCAGTCCCATGGTAGCGTTTTGCGTTGCGTTGTAATGAGAGAGAATGCAGCAAACGTATATTTGCGTCTTTTTCTCTCCCATTACGACGCAACGCAAAACGCTGTCATGGGACTCCACACTAAAGAGTGTGCGAATGACTGCGTTGCGTTGATTTTAGCATGTGTTGCTATAGCAACCGACGCAGACGCAGTCATTCGCACACTTGTGGTAACCTATTGGAGAAAGGCCTCTATGTATTCCATATGGACGAGCGCGTTACTATCAGCGCGTTCATACCGAACTATATTCGACTATAACTATATTCGACTCTATTCTGGACTCTCCTTTAACTACGGAAGCTTCTACGCGCCACCCTGCGGCACTCACTCGCTTTACGAGGCACAAGGCAAATGTCGTTTGAAGCAGCCTGCTAGTGAATGCCTTGTACGATGCCTCGTTGTGTGCCTCGTAGGGTGCCTCGATGCGACTAGTAGTAGACCAGTGTTTTGAAATTTTAAACGGCTTTAAATGTAAATCAGAATTCTCAAAAAAAAAAAAAAAATTGACTAGTTCAGGTTAAATTAATAGCTAATTGCTGTTAATATTTATAAATTAAAAAGTGTAAATTTTAGAATAATTGAAGGGTGGCATGACAAAAGGGAGTCAGCAACAATTTTTCCAAATTGAGATATTTTTAGAAAAAAATCAGGTAAATTCTTTTACACAGTTCTGTAAGAGGATTTTCTTGTAAATTGTTTTTTAAACTCGTTTTTAATAAAAATAAGAATAAGACAATAGCCTACATATTTTTACTTACAATGCAATTCAGTTAAAAAACAAAAGAAATGAATATTATTATGAATAGGTTAATATCGTTAAAAATACTTATTTCCTTTTTATATCATTAAATATATATTAAATTTCTCTGAAAAACTGTATGTCTATTTAGAAATAATTTTTATTCTTTATCTATTTTTCAATAATTTAAATATTATTCTTCTGTTAATTTTTAAATATTCCTGTTTGTAGTTTACATTTGATAATTTCTATACTTTTTACTTTCAAAAATTAACATTAAATTAACAATTTTCTTGAAAACAAACAACTTTTTCAAAGCAAACTTTTTTGCATTCAATTCGTCATTTAAATATTAAAAAATTTCTAATATGTTATTTTCGTTTCCTGTAAAATCGTTAAATTGTTGCTTGACCATTTTTGTCATGCTACCCTTCAATTACAAATTTTGTTGAATCTTGTTTTAGATTGTAGTGAGGGTGTTGAAATGTTTCTTTTACTTGAGTATAAAATGTCAAGGTTATGTTTTCACCATTTTCACCTACCAAAAAAGTTATTCATGACAAGCTGCAAGTACGATTCAATATATTTTTATATATGAGGATTGAATTCAATAATTATTCAAGATGTACATATTTGCTTAAAATTTTTAAGACAACTAGAGGTTATATAACCTATCTCTCAAGTAAAAATACATTTCAACACCCTCACTACAATTCAAAACAAGATTCAACAAAATTTGTAATTATTCTAAAATTTACACTTTTTAATTTAAAAATATTAACAGCAATTAGCTATTAATTTAACCTGAACTAGTCAAATTTTTTTTTTTTGAGAATTCTGATTTACATTTAAAGCCGTTTAATGCCCTTTCTCCAATAGGTTTTAAAAAGTGTGCGAATGACTGCGTCTGCGTCGGTTGCTATAGCAACACATGCTAAAATCAACGCAACGCAGTCATTCGCACACTTTTTAAAACCTATTGGAGAAAGGGCATAAAATTTCAAAACACTGGTCTACTACTGGTCGCACAAAGCACGCATCGAGGCACTCTACGAGGCACACACCGAGGCATCGTACAAGGAATTCACTAGCAGGGTGCTTCAAACGACATTTGCCTTGTGCCTCGTAAAGCGAGTGAGTGCCGCAGGGTGGCGCGTAGAAGCTTCCGTATTTAACCGAGGGTGTTTGCGAGGTTCGTGCTCTCAGCATGCTGTGAGGACGAAGGGGTTCTCAATCACCTTTTCACAACTTTTTATGAAAACACCCTGTGATTGTCAGATTGCACCTGGTAAACGCCTGTTTATGAAACTGGCTTTAACTTTTGGGGTTATTTAGAAAAAAGTTGTAGGGATTTTGTGAAAAATGTTGTACCTGTCCTGCACTAGTGTGCTGACAGCCGCTTTATGATTTTACTTTTAGCACATATCACAGGCACGGGCAGTGTCAGTAAAAAAAAACAATTAAATCATTAGTTAATTAATTAGTTAATTAAATTAATTAATTGAATTAAATAATTAAGTGTTCAGTTGCGGAGATTGTGGATAACATTTTTGAGGTTAGTTGATGTTTTTATTTTATATTAAATAATAATAATAATAATAGTTTATTTGTTGTATTACTAAATTGTACTTACCTAATTATAAAATAATTGAATTTATCTTAAATTTAGAAAGTACTTAACTGTTCTTAAAAACAAATAAAATATAATTTATTAACAATTGTAAGATGTATTATAATTATATTTTCTAATTTGAATTTTATTAATTTAATTTTTTAAATTGTCGAACGTAAAACAGTTTTTCTGAATTCACGTTCAGACTTTTAAAAATTATAACACTTCTTACAAAGTGTCAAGAATTACGAAAGTTTATAAAAATGATTAAAATTTTTATTTTATAATTAATTGTATTTATTTAAAAACAGTAATATTTTTTTTGTTAACGTGATAAATAAAAAAACAAGCTACGAACTCATCTACTAAAATCTACAATTTACTCCTTTTTAGTCAAATTGCTGACACAAAAAGCTACTTTTTTCACAAATTACATTATTTAAAATCCTCTAATAATTGAAAAAAAATTATTCTTAATCAATTTTTTGTTATTCGATTAAAACGAGATTTTTTTAATCCTTAAATTTTAATTTTTCGATAGCTACTTTTTCCTACTATTTTCAGTCTTAAAGCTAGTTTTTGCTACTTTTTTAAAAGTAATTGTCGAGTGCGAAGCCTGAAAAAATAATAATTTATAACAAAATTTTGACTTTCGATGAACTTAGCCAAAAATAATAGAAAATTCCAAATTTTTAAAGTCAGGAAATTTTCTCGATCAACTAAAGTTTTTCTAGCTTCGTATCGAGTATTAAAAGATTTCTAAAAATGTTTAGGGAGGGAGCAAAGAAATTCGAAAATTTTCTGAAAAAATTTTGACTTTCGATGAACTTAGCCAAAAATAATAGAAAATTCCAAATTTTTTAAGTCAGGAAATTTTTTTCTTGATCAACTAAAGTTTTTCTAGCTTCGTATCGAGTATTAAAAGATTTCTCAAAAGGTTTGGGGAGGGAGCAAAGAAATTCGAAAATTTTCTGACAAAATTTTGACTTTCGATGAACTTAGCCAAAAATAATAGAAAATTCCAAATTTTTTAAGTCAGGAAATTTTCTCGATCAACTAAAGTTTTTCTAGTTTCCTTTCAAGAAGAAAGAGATTTTTTAAAAGGTGTGAAAATGGAGCAAAGAAATCCACAGATTTTCGGAATACAAAAATATTAAGAAACAGGAATATGTAATGTTTTTTTTCTAAAATAAAAGAATGAGTTTGTGAACAACATTGTTATTGAAAAATAAAAATTATGTAGGGGAGAGTGGTCCTAAGTTGGCCGTGGGCCTAAGTTGGCCACCCTGCATTTCTCAGAGATGGTATACTGGATGAATCTATATAATTTTGTGGTACCCAGTAAAAAAAGAAGTATTGAGTGGAGCGTTTAGGAATTGAGTGAAGTTCTGAGCCAATACGGATTCGAGTAAAAACCGTATTGGGACGTTTGACTCAATCTTTTTTTCATCCGCCGAATACGGTCTTATTTTAGCATTAAAATTAAAATCACATGACCAGAGTACACATTATAATTTGAAAGCACAATTGTCCTGGAATGTAAAAATGCCGATTTCGATAAGAAGCAATGAATATTTGTTAAAAATTGGTAAAAGCAAAGTTTTATAAGCGCGACTGAATTTACCATGTGAATAAATGAAGTGGTAAGTTTAAATGGACGAAATGGAATAAAAGAAATCTACTGTTACCGACAGAAAGTTTCTGGAGAATTGTGGTAAATTCAACAAAACAATGAAATTTTATTGTTTTACAATTCTTTAGGAACTTTCTGTCGGTAACAGTAGATTTCTTTTCGTCCATTTAAACTTACTAATTCATTTATTCACATGGTAAATTCAGTCGCGCTTGTCAAACTTTGCTTTTACCAATTTTTAACAAATATTCACTGTTTCTTATCGAAATCGGCATTTTTACATTCCAGGACAATTGTGCTTTCAATTTATAATGTGTACTCTGGTCATGTGATTTTAATTTTAATGCTAAAATAAGACCGTATTCGGCGGATGAAAAAAAGATTGAGTCAAACGTCCCAATACGGTTTTTACTCGAATCCGTATTGGCTCAGCCCGGTAAGAAGGCGGGAATTGAAAAAAATTCAATAACTGAGGCACGTAATGAACAGCGGACGAATTTTCTATTTTATTTAAATCCTGATTTTAATTCTGTGCTCTATTCGCTGAGGAGAATAGCTAACTTGACAATATGAATCACATTCTATTCCCGCAACGTATTGAAATGTAAGTTGTATTCTTCAGAGGGGAATTGGAGAATATAATTTTTGATTCTGTTCAATTCTTGCACAATGTATTTCGATTCTATTTTACTACAAAGTATTGAAGATAAGTTCCTTCAATTCCGTTCAATTCTTTTAAGAAAAACGCGTATGCAGAATTCACCAATTATTACGTGGGAATAAATTTTTGAAGCATTTAATCTCAATGAATTCCTTTTAAGTATGCGAATAGATCAATTACTGTGAATACCATAATATGGTATTACTTTAACATATATTAAATACCAATGAATTACCTTTTAAGTTTAATAATAACTAATAAATAATCTTATTATATATATTATTTAATATTTGTTTTTATCATCACAAAATTTATTATTTATGATATTTATGGCATCAATCCTACCCGACTGGTATTAGCGCGTTCTTCGATCCAGATCCTCAATTGAGAATTAATACATAAAGTATTATTTAATCAATTATATTTGAAAACATTTAGGGGGTTATTTGATTTATTCATTATTTAATAATAATTAAAGGTCTTCAGGAAAAAAGACAAACATTTTAAAATATATTTTGCTTTTAGAAAATTTATTGGAGTTTTTACAAACGTTATCTAATAATATTGGATAACAATTAATTTTTGAACTAAAAATGTATTAAATTTTACATGCATAAGCGTCAATTTTTTCTACAGATCATCACGCTTATTTAAAAATTGTTAGTTTCATTGCATAGAAGAATTTAAATTCAAAATGTACAAAATTTCTCAACATTTTCAAAAATCCTTTGTGTTCGACTTAAAATTGTTTTAACTTTTTTTTGCATAAAAATATGTAAAATTACAATGCAGAAATTTTTTTGAATTTCGATGTTACTTAACACTTTTATACTAATAATATTACTAATACTAATTTAATCATTCTTTAAATTATATTTATAATGTTTTCATTAGTTTGTCAAAGGGCCGTAGTAAAATTCACAATACACGTAGCTTTATTTAACGAAGTATATTAAATGAGGAAGCTGTCAATAAATAAAATTGTATTAATAATCATTTAAACATGGAAATGGACGTACTCGTACAAATTTACTATATTACACTTAGAATTTAAACTTGTAAACATATAATTATTGCGCTTCGATTGCATTAGGAATCTCGCAAATATACTGCCTATCTTTTAAGTCAAGAACAACTGCTTTTGAATGAATATCCAGCACAGATACAGGTTTGTGTGCAACATTTTCAGAAACTTCCCAAATGTGCGACACAATTACATCACCAACGAGAAATGGTTTCACAATTAATTTTCTTACTTCGAAAGAACACGTATTATTTAGTAACAAATATATTCCTGTAATTTGTACAAAATCTCCGCTTTTTAACTGCATTACAGTGTCGTCAAATTTTTTTGAACGAGAGTATTTGTTGCTACTATATACACGATCATTGTAAATGCATCTTTCGAATTCTTTGTTTACAAATGATGAAAAAATGTTTTTAGGATTAGGCCCAAGAAATGTCACATCTTTTGCTGTAACAGCACTTTTTGTGCTTTTCTTGGAAGTGAAAATTTTCTTACAAAACTCTTTGGCATCCGTTGAAATATTTCTTGGTGGTGGTCGAAGGCGATACTGCAGTATACTAAGTGATTTTTTGGATATTTGTTGTTCAACGCTTTTAGGACCGTTTATAGTTTGCTTTAAAAAATGAATATTGCTCTCAAAAGGGAAAGCAGACGTCGCCCATGTCGGACCAGACTCTCGAATTGACTGTATAAAATGTAAAAGAATATGAATGTTAAACGTCATGCGATCATCCCCATATAAAACTTGATATCTGGCAACAAAAACTAATAAATTTTGTTCACATTTATCAAGTTCACCTGCAGTAATATTCATTTTTAGCAATATAAACATGGTGTTTACGAAAAAAGCAAAGTGTTCTAAATTGTTTTCAATATTTTTAAAACTACAACAAATCGGAAGACAAAAATATAAAAGCAACGATTTCCAGTGCGTCGCTTTCCAAATGCTTTTGTTTGATATTTTTTCGGTGTGTCTGCGTAAATCACGAGGCGGTTGAATGAGAAGAAGTAAATTGTCAATCGTTTGACGTTGAACTGGTTTCAAAATTTTGTGAAGATTGTTCCAAATTTGTTGTGTTACTCCTAAAAGAGCATTGTGTAAATAATCCAGTGGGAATCCCCATATCATATCTATATTTGGCATTTCCATAAAAGACGAATCCCCTTTAACACCTTGCACAAAGGAACCATTTGTTTTTGCATTTGACAAGTCTTCTTTATGGGAAACATGAGTTCTTAATTTAGCTTGTTTTTCTAAAAATGGATATTTTACTCCCATTTTCAGAAAATATGTACCGTGTTGATAACAGTAACTGCAACCAAAAAAACCGTTAAATTGCAATCTGTTTTGTAAAATTGCACGAGCTACAGAATCAGCAACAATAAAAATAGGCGTAAAATATATCGTGATTGCTTCCTTCATATTTTTTAATTTAATTGTTATTCCTTCATAATGTAATCGACGTGCCTGTTTCCAGAATTCATCTATAAATAAATTCATGAGATCGGCCTTTGGTTCAGTTTTGACAATCATAATGCCGACTAAGAAAACAAATGCAAAACGAATCTTTAAAGGTAAATTGTGCAGTATTATTTGTAAAGGCCAAAAACCTCGTTTCGATACGTGGAACAAAGGAGCACCATCTGTGCTAATTGAATAGGTTATCATATTTGGATTGTCTTTCACTGCCTTCTTATGCAGAGAACCATCATGAATATCCAGCATGTTTGTTTCGGTATTATTAGCCCCCAAAAATGTATCACTTTTAGGATTAAAATATTCAGCGATTTCATCCATCTCGAGAAGCATTTTCAATTGATATTCGAAATCAACTGTCACGAAATTAGCTTCATTACTAAGTTGAATACAATTTTCAGTCCCACAAATGTCACACGACATTAATTGACCTTTAATATATTTTTTTTCCGATGAAAATAAAACCTTTTTCATACAATGTTTACAGTAAAAGTGAAATTTTATATTTTCAGGTGGAGGATCGTATACTTGTGAAAGTTTATAATTAGACAGATTTAAATTCTTAAAATCAGGTCCTGCGCAAATTTTAAACATTTCAATTAAAGCTGATCGTGCTTCTAAAGAATCGCCAAATCTTAAAGTATATGCTACAATCATTTCTATTACATCACTTACAGTTTGTTGTGATTTTTCAAACATAATTTGATTACAATCCTCTATGCCACATGATGCATCGTCATCTTCAAAAGTTGTAGACTGTGTGCCAATATTTAACTTGGTAATATCTTCTGCAGTAAAATCATCATCACTGTCTTCGAAGAAATTATCATCGCTAATACGAGATTCCCAATCATCGAAGTCAGCATTATATTCCAAATCATCATAGTTTGTATTTGATTCCAAACCATAGTTGGTACAAGATTCCACAGAATCTTTATTTAATATCGGCATGTGTGTATCTGCATTGTGCTCTCTATCTGGAAAAGTGTATTAATTATGATAATAACACGGTTTTGAAAATTAATTTTATTTTATATTTAAACTTTTTAAAGTCTACAATTAAATTTTCAAAAAATAATTTTTCATTTACAAATATAATGAATCAGTGGAAACAAGTGACAAGTATTTTAAAAACACATGTAAATATATTTATAACGAATATAGGAATTAAACATTTTTATAATTTCTTATTTATTTTCTTTAATATACAAAATTTATAAAGTAAGACTCACCTTCATCTTCTGGAAGACAGCTTTTGTACTTATTTTCCCAAGAAGTTTGTGTCTGTGTGCTACACATTCCTACTTGGAAATTAGGATCTAATGCCATGTTGTAAAATTTTCTTTTGCGTTTATTCTCCATAATTCTTGCCTGCAAAAAATTTATTCAGACATTATAAATTAAATTCGATTCTAATTGTTTTTGATTTAAAATTATTTTTAATATAAAGAAAAGTTTTCGGCTTACCTATATTCTTTTAGTAATAATCCGCAAATAAAATCCAAAGCATTATTATGCACTACAGAAGATGAGATATTTTTTCATAGCTTACGCAGAAATATGCAAATAAAACTATAAATACCAAATTGGAAATTTAAACAATTTGAGATAAATTAACATTTATGATTATAACATTATAAAGCGATCTTAATTCAATCAACAATTTACGAAGTAAAGTTCGCAAAAGGCATTCCGGAAATTGATTCTGCTGATTCCAGTATATTTATATTTCCTTTCTCACAATAGGAACGTGAGAACCAATATTGGGGCCCTATTCGATATTAATTGTTACAATTTTTCTATTTCTCAAGAAATAGTTATAATATAAGTACAAATAATTATAATAAATTTAATGAAAATTTATAATGATAATATTTTCATACAATATGTACCTATATTTATGATATTTTTTGTATATTAAGTATACCTCATAATTTCAAATAAAGCGCTCCTTTTTTTAAGTATGCGCATGCTTAGTCATCGTCATCATCGAACGTAACCTAACCTGAGACGTAACAGTCCATTTCAATAAGGGAGCAATAGACACGTGCTAGCGTTAGCTATCATAACCTGTCTAGTAGTGATAAAAGTAGTGATTTACTCGAAGCCAAAACAATAAAATTAGAAAAAGAAGAAGAATCGGGAGTGAATAAGTGCATTTTTTTTAAAAGGAAATATTTCGAAACAACAAGAACCCTATCTAACTTTCGAAAGGGAAGAAGAAGAGCTGAGAAGTGATTTTTCTGTGTGGCCACATGTTTACACAAGTTTCACTATAATTACTGTTAAAAACATTCGTAAAATTGAGAAACTAAAATTTTGCTTTATTTTTGAATAGTTTGTTATAATGCCTTCCAAATATGCTTCAATTTTGGAGTGCAAAACTAAAGACTTGTTAAAAATACCGGTAGCATCCATTCATCATTTTAATGAGAAAACGCACGTGCCCCTGCAAGCTTACAAATTCGATTTCGAAGGCAAAGTTTTTTTCGGAACAATTAATTTCATAGCAAGTAAGTAGTACTTTTTGTATAAAATATTTTTTTTAATATAGTAAACACTACGTTTATAAAATATACTGGAGCTTTAAAATAATTTTTGATAATTTAATATTTGTTTATTGTTGGTAATTTTTTTCGACATGCAAAAAATATTTTTAAAATTAATTAATTTTTTGGAATTAAATTGAGGGGCTTGATGCTATAAGGGGATACGCGCCACTTAACATGGCGCGTATCCCCTTATATCATCATCCAGGCCCTCAATTGTTAAAAATTTACCTATTGCGTTTCTAACAATCATAATATAATTATTTGTACAATTTTAAACGAATTTTTCTCAAATATTATAAGATTATAAAATAAATTAATAATGTGATAAAATAATTAAAAGAATGGTTCTGAATATATAGTTTTCTAAATTTGGGAAAATTATGTTTTATTAGATTCTGTTGATGAAATTGATGAAATTTTAAACATGAAACGAAAAAAAAATCCACCCTCACGATACATTGTACCACCTGTGGATACAACGGAACTTAAATCGGATGAAGAGCAAGTAGAAGATCAAAGTCATGGAGAAATGCAACGAAAAGTATTTTCTAAAATTTAAATATTGAATAAAAATTTTTGTATATTAATAATAAGTGTTTAAAATTCATTTTAAAATTACGTTAATGTTAACATGGACCAAATTTCACTTTGATTCAGTAGTAAAAATAACACTAACTTCGAGAATTTTATCAATAAAAATTTTTCTTAATTTCACAATAATTATTTAACAGACAGTGGCCTTAGAAAACAGTTTACAATCCCAACTGAGTGAAATGAAGAAAAACCAACTACAAAAAAAAGGAAAAACTCTGTTTCGGTATGATTTAAGTTTATATTAAACATAAAAGTAATTTTATTATACCTATTTTTGATTTTAATTCTAAATAGATTTTTTTATTTTCAGACAACCTTTTCTAAAAAACAAAAAGTTAATGATTCTTCTTCTTTCGCTATTGCACCCACCTCTGATACTAGTGCAAGTACAAATTCATCCAATTCTGAGTTTGCTAGTGTGCCAGAAAATATGAACCCTCATGATCAATCAAGCCGTAACAGTTGTATTGAAATGGAAAATTTTCAGACCTCGATGATATTAGACGAGAATATAAATGCTAATAAAGAATTTCAAACACAACATACAGTGGTCTCAATGAACTCGAAAATCAGGAAGAAAAGTTTCCCAACAATTAGTCAAGGAAATTCCGCAAAATATGCGCAAACTATGTTAGCCATACCAACAAATAATAATGATGTTCAAGATCCACAACTTCCCACCACTAGTCAAAGCAATTTATTAAGCAAGGCGCCAATGCCAGAAATTTTAGCAGAAGATAATTTTTCAGACTTACTTACAAATAGGAACAATCAGATTGATCCTACACAATTTTCAAAAGGCACTAATTCCTTCATGCAGTCCGTGGTAAGACATTAGAAAATCTTATTATTTATTTATGTTCAAAATATTATTTAAAAATTTTCTACAAAATTTCAATTATTTTTATAAATAGCAAACTCCTTCTCAAAAAATTATTATTTTGTAATGTCTTTAATAATGTACTTGACAATTTTTTAAATTAACCATTTTTATAATTTGATACTTTTTTCATATATACAGGTTCAAAACAGCCAAAAAACTGTCTCAAATATTCAGTCAAGAAACCAATCCTTAGCGTCACAATTGGAAAATTGTAAAACAAAAATGAAATTGTACAGAGAGGAAATAGCGACCTTAAAAAGCCAGTTGCAAGTATCTGATGACAGCCTTTATGAAAAAACCGAAGAACTAAAAGAAGTTCAAGAGGAATTAAAGAATGTTAGAAATATGAATGACAGATGGCAGGAACTAAATCAATCAAAATGTGATACAATCTCAAGTATGTAGTTATACATTTATGTGTCTCTTAATATGATTTAAAAATTTTTACTTTATTAATATATGTACTTATATTTACATTATTTATGATTATAAATCCAAATTTCTAAATGTAATTGCGCTTTCTTGGTGGTTTTCTTATTAAATTCAATTAGTTTCACTGAGAGAGACATTTTTACTTTTAATTGTTTATAGCAATGTTCGCTAAAGTGATCAAAGAACTGCAGGAACAAAGTAGTGGACTTAATATTCCTAATGTTGGTCACGAAATATCTGACCAAGTAAGTTAATAAAACATGTGTTTCATAATTTATTTGAGAAGATGTTGATATTAAGAAATTTTTTATTAAAAAATATATTAATCATGAATTCATGAGGTTGTTAGCAGGTATGCAGACCTTAAGAAAAAATATTGAATTGACATTAAAGAATTTGTAATTATTATTGTTATTCGTATCTTCTAGAAGAACAAATAACAATTTCCAAGAAAAAAAATTAGAAACCTACAAAAATTGTTTATTTAGACATTTTGCATATGATCAAAGTTTTCTTCATATCAAAATGTTATACCTTTTTAAAACTGATTCGTTTGAAGTCCATTGACTTGGCTTATTTTCTTCAGAAAATGATTCTCTATAACTTTACCGCTCAGATTTTTAAACAATTCCCCGTTTTGAAAATATGCTTGCTTTTTTACAAAAAGTTTAAAAAAAATTTTGCACTTTTTTTAAACAATGAAGCATACTTTTAAAATGGTGTATTTTTTTAAAAATCTGAATGTCAAGTTATAGAGAATCATTTTCTGAAGAAAATAAGCCATCATTAGCTTAAATCGAATCAGTTTTGAAAAAGTTTAACCTTTTGATATTAAGAAAACTTTGATCATATGAAAAATGTCTAAATAAACAATTTTTTTAGGTTTCAAATTTTTTTCTTGGAAATTGATATTTGTTCTTCTAGAAGATACGAATATAACAATAATAATTACAAATTCTTTTAATGACAATTCAATATTTTTTCTTAAGGTCTACACACCTGTAAACAACCTCCTTAACTAAATTTTTCATATATAATACAAATTTTATTTTCGAATTTTAGATACATCTTGGACGTGGAATTTGGATTCCAAAACATTCCTACCTCCTGGCAGGTTATAATATTAAAAGTGCAACAAAACAGCAATTTGTTAGGAATATTTCTGTTGCCGTTTTTGGTTTTGATGTGCTCAGTGAAAGCACTGTTACAGGACGCGGCAGCAATAGAAATAAAGAACAAAAAAAACCGAAAGCAGCTCTAGATCCCATCAAACTGCTTGCTATTAAAGGTATTGTCATTAAACTTTATAAATTCATCTGAAATTCTTTACAATATTTCTGGTATTAATTACAGACATCTACAAACACTTTTTATTGAATACCCTAAAAATGAATCCTGTGAAGGCGGAAATGGAATCAGAGAAAACAAATTTTTACATAACAAGAAAGATTGCTCAAATTAAAGAAATATATGCAAGTAAGTCTTATATTGTAGTTAGAGTAATAATTTGTTACGATGTTTAGGGATCATAGTCTGTTAACTTCTTACTTTCTTCAATTTTTTAACAATATACCTATTTATTTAATTTATTATTACTAAGGGAGATTGGGTATTCTGGGACACACTTTTTCTTAGCTCAATATCTTACACAAAAAATTTATTTTTTTAAATTTTTAAATAAGATAAAATATATATTATACGACGTGGAAATTAAATTTAAAATTCCACTGGAATTTTCTAAAAATTTGACCTGGAAATCATGAAAAGGTATGGAATTTTAAATTCGGATTTCTGTAGGAACCTTGAAAAAGTAAGAAGATAAAATTAATCGGAATCACAATTTGGACGAACAAAAGAAAATTTAAAAAAAATTTAATGATCAAACTTATAAATATTATTAAATAATGGAGGTGGTCCACAATTACTCAATCTCCCCTACTTTATTTACCCATTTTGTAAATTTTTATTTTTCAAAATTTAAGTTTCAATTTCAAATCTCAATTTCTATTAATCAATGCAATAACTATTTATAAATTCAATTAATTTTAAGTACGATTTATTCATTTCCATTTTAAGCAGTTTTCAAAAAACAATTTTATTTTTCAGAACCATTTAAACAAGGTAGAAAACTATTGGGAAATGTAATTGAAAGTATTGAAAATGCTGAGGATATTGAAATTGTCGATGAAACAGAGACAAATGATCATAATATTAGACATTCCCCACAGACAGAAGAATTTACGAATGATGAAGTTCAAGAATTTAATAGGATTCTTAATAATCCAAGGACGCCTGTTACTGAAAATGAATTACCACCTTTAGGTGATTTCAGTTACACACATCTTTAAACTTTAAACTCATTTTTCGCTATTGAATTCTCATGAGGATCTTTTATAAGTTTTCTCTTGTGATTTTATAAAAATTAGTGTCAAAATTTAATTATTCATTCTTTTATAAAATGTTAAGAATGATACAAAAAATTAAAAATATCAGTATTAAATATTAACAGTATTAAATATTGTCTTAGATTTTTTACTGTGATAAATGTAACTATGCACAGAAATAAATTAAGAGGAAGAAATTATCTAAAATTTTATATTTTAATTTTGTTAACAAAATTGAATAAATTTTATAAGCATGACAAAAAACGTATTGAATGTTATTTAATTAACTGTAAAAACGTATTAAAATACTCCTTTTTCCTTCAACATTTCAGAAAAAGCAATACCTTTCAATTCATTTGCCCTATGCATAATTAATTTCCGAAATCGAATTGAAATTCCTTTTTCCTCTTCAACATTTCTGAAAGTTCAATTTCTTTCAATTCAGTTTTCGTTTACTTCAAAGAGTGAATTAAAATGAATAGAACTCGACATTTTCCTATGTCTGCCAGTGGAAAAGAGCTCAGAATTAAAATCAGGAATTCAGTCGTATTAAAATTTTCAATTACATTCAATTCCAGCCTTCTTACCGGGAGAGCTTCACTCAATTCCTAAACGCTCCACTCAATACTTCTTTTTTTACTGGGTATGATATATGAATAAACCATGATATAATTTATGTACCTAATTATAATCTAAGATTCTTCTACGCATTGTGAGGACAATAATATTGTTTACGAACAAAAAAATTTAATTTTTCTTGTTTTTTCGAGAGCAGCTACAAGAGATAAATAATTAAAAATTTCTAAATAAGTGTGTGCGCTTGTTCCTTTATTTAATGTTGTAATAAGAGGTTCTGTTGATTTTTTAATTAAATTTTTTTTATTAGCGTAATAATTTGAAACTTCTAAAAATCTACAGTGGTCCCAAGTTGGCCACCTATTGTTTTTGTTTGTTTTTATTTCTTTTTTGTGTGTTTTATCACGAGAAAGACCGTAAAAATGTAACGTAGGAATTAAACAAAGACAAAAAACAAAAAAAAATGATTTAAAAAACATTAGAAAAAACATAGTACAAAAACGCCTGTCTCTACAGCCATCCACCACTGTAAATAAATGAAATAAAATATTGATTCATTTTCAAAACAAAAATAGTTAAAAAATGCGTTTTTATTCTCCTAAATGTATCAAATTTGTAAAATTTCTGCGTAATTGAAAAGAATATGCATTTCTTCCTTATACACAAGCGAAAAAAAGTGGTGGCCAACTTAGGACCGCTATTTTTGAAATGTCCAAAATGCAGCTTTTCACTATTTATTGTATTAAGACTACAAAAGCCATTCTATAACATTCTAAATACCACAAAATTATAGGAAAATGATCTCTGAACACTAATATATACTTGCCGAAGTGATTAAATTTCATTTTGTTACTATTTTCGACCAATTTGCTTAGGCGGCCAACTTAGGACCACTCTCCCCTATACAATTTCTTACTCATAATTTTTCAAAAACTTTCTATTTTTTATAAATAAAGAAGAGAAAAATTTGCGTAATTGAAAGGCTACATGAAATAAGGGGACGAACGCGAGGCTTGGAAGGGATACTACCAGTCGGGTAGCAGTGACAAGCCTTGAGCCGCTCGCTGCTACCTGACTGATATTATCCCTTTCAACCACGCGTTCGTCACCTTATTTTATGTAGCCCTTCAATTTAGATTAGTAAAACGAAGTTTGCTATAGAAAAAAAAAATATTAAACAAAAAAAGTATATTTTTCTATTTATGATGTTTTGGTTGTTTGGATTTAGAAAATTTAGTTAAGATGTAGTTTTTGTTTAAAGTAAATTCATGGTCTTAGTGAATAAAACGAACGAAAGCTTATATAAATAAATTATTTTCACTTACTAAGATCATGGATTTACTTTAATAAAAAATTACATCTTAAGGACGCTGCACGGTGGGAAATATTTAAAAGTACACATAGGCGTAGCGAGCGATTTCTCCTCAACTTCCACTCTTTTCCCTTCGTTTCACCTCTCTTGGTGCAATTTTTTGACTTTGATAATTAATTAAAAAAAATCCAGATTGAAAATGAAAAAAAGGGCGATTTAAGGAAAAATAATATTTAATAGTGAAGATAAAACAAGTTTTCTTATGACGATTAGATGTTTCTATAGGCGTGAATATCAATACGCGTTTTACAAAACATAGCAAACTGACAGCTCAATATGGGAGGTTAGTCATGTCCGACTATATCAGGTTGTACCGTTTGCGTAGTACAGTAGGAATGAACGTGAGGAACAAAAATATTAAATATCAATTACTCTTATTGTTTTCTATTATATTTATTATTTGTTTATTTATTTATTATTGTTATTATATCTATTATTATTTATTATTATACTTACTTTTTAAAAATATTTTTATGAAAAAGTATTAAAACAATAAAGGAAAATTTTTTATGAAAATATTATTAAACCTAAATTTAGTAAACAAAAAAAATAAATAATAAAAAATTGAAATATGAAGTGCATAATTTTTTAAATTTTTTATTGTTATTTTTATTATTGATATTTTTAAGTTGGTATAAAAAAACATAATTTAAATATTCCACAAAATTAGTTTTAAAGTAATTTTTTGTAAGGAATTCAATGGTCATAAAATAAAAGCGGACAGAAAATATTTTGACCCTTTTTCAATTTTCATTTTTCTTAAAAATTGGTGGATTTCGAAACACACGCGTAATTTGGTAGAAAATATGTTTTTAAATCCATAAAAAAATTCCAAATGAAATCGATGATTTTCATAATTACTTAAAAAAGTATTGTTTTGAAAAAAATCTTTGTTTTTAAACTGAAAATTCTAAAAATAACATTGTTATTCAATTTTTCTATATGGAAACATATTTGTTTATTTATTTAATTTCTGATCAAAATTTGATCTTAATTTTTCTGTATTTTCTATTTTTCATCAATAAAAATTATGATATGAAATTATTTAGAAAAATAAATTTTAAAAAATGCCCTTTTTAATAAAAAAAAGCAGTAATATGTTGAAAAAAGACGAAAATTTAATAATCGACTTCAAAAATTGTTAGAAAAAATTTGCAAACATCAACGTCGTTTTCTCAAGACAAAAATGGTTTTCGTAATTGGAAATAAATTCTGAGTACCTCTGTGTTTCGGAAAAAGGACTTTTTTCATAAAAAATTTACATTACTTTTTTTTATACTTTTCCATGATAACATTTCTAAAAAAATAAGAATAATATTAAATAATAATAGATAAATAAACAAATAAATATGTGACGCGATCTGAAGAAAGGGACCTTAGAAGCAAAAAATTATAGGTTATGTTTGCGATTTTTTAAATGAAAATACAAAAAAAGGATCAACTGTCAATATAAATCATTGAAGTTTAAGACTTCATTAAAACTAAAATATTTAATAAACACTGATTTTAATTCGAAATAAGTAAAAAGAAACTTTCAAACAAGAAAAAAGTAACTCTAACCCAACCTCAAAATGATTTGCTTCTAAGGTCCCTTTCTTCAGATCGCGTCACATATAATTATTTATATAATATTAAATAATAAAAGTAATGAATTATTATTTTTGTTGATCATCTATGTCCCTACATTACCATAGCGTAAACACTTTCAACACGAAAACGGTGCAACCTGTTATGGTCGGCCATGTCCTACTTCCAGCTGTTGCCTTGTTTTCTAAAACGCGGATTCATATTTACGCTCCTAGAAACATCTAATCGTCATAAGTAAGTTTGAATTATATTCTCTATTAAATATTATTTTTCCTTAAATCGCCCTTTTTTTCATTTTCTGTCTGAATTTTTCAAAATTAATTATCAAAGTCGAAAACTTCCCCTCTTTTGGTGTAATTTTTGACTTTGATAATTAATTTTTAAAAATCAAGACAGAAAATGAAAAAAGGGCGATTTAGGGAAAAATAATATTTAATAGAGAATATAAAACAATCTTTCTTATGACGATTAGATGTTTCTATGGGCGTAAATATCAATCCGCGTTTTACAAAACATATCAAACCGATAGCTCAATATGAGAAGTTGGACATGGCGGACCATAACAGGTTGCTCCGTTTGCGTGGTACAGTAGCAATGAACATGAGGAACAAAAATATCAAATGTCAATTACTGTTATTGTTTACTATTATATTTATTATTTGTTTACTTATTTATTATTGTTATTATATCTATTATTATTTATTATTATACTTACTTTTTAAAAAAAGTTTTTTATAACAATTTTTTTAAACAAAATTATTTTAAATACCAAGATTACATTTTTTTATAGACAATTTGAAAATTATTACACTAGGAATAATATTGACACATTTAGAAAAATTACATTTTAATGGATAATTTTTTTCTTTATACTTCATCAACTATAGTTTATTCCTAAAAAGACTATTTTTAGAAAAAAAAATTGGTTTTTTTATTTCTAATGGTTTAAAATTTGATATGCTTCTTTTCCCAAATTTTTCACTTTGATAATTTATTTTAAAAAATCCTGAAACTTTTTTAAAAGAATTGGCTTTTAGAAATAAACTACAGTCAATAAACATTCTAAGAAAATGTTTTCTTTAATTATTTAATGTTTCTATGACACTCAATATGAATCCGGGTTTTACAAAGCAATACAAATAAATTGCTGTCTCTATATAGAAAACGTCCTTATATTTTAATTATCACTTCAATGTAAACGATAGTAAACAGACATAGAATAAGTGCGCTAATTATTGCTGCGGATGCTTAAATTTCTGCGCGTTTGTGAAATAAGTCATTATTTATCACTTAAGAAAATATTAATGTTTTAAAAATGTTGAAAAAATTATTTTGAACAATTCTTTATACAATTTTCTTTAAAGATATACATTTAAAATAAAAGTACTTTATTTTAAGTTGCTGCGGACAAAATTATATCTAAATGCATATTATTTTGGCCTCAGAAACAGAAGGCGCTCGTACAGCTCTACTCTACTCTACATAATATTTCTGTTTAATGAATTCTATGACAAATGATATTTATGTTAAATGGTTCTTGTGTGCAATGAAATTTATGTCAAATAATGTGCATATTTTATATCAAATAACTATTTGGTCAAATAAGATTTCGGTAATAAGCATGCGTCTCATTTTTTTGTACAAGAAGTATTCTAGAAAATATATAAAACATGATGATATAATGTAGATTTTTCAAGAAAATTTAATAAAAGATATGATTGAATTTTAAAATTTATTTTTTTGTTCAAAAGATTGTTTCAAATTTTTTAAATATTTTGGTCTAACTTTAACGACCTGCATTTAAAAAAAAAATTATACGTTAATGACTATAAATAATCCTCATTCTGTAAAAAATGACCTTTAAAATAAGCTTAATATCATTAAAAAGCGTTCATTACATTAGAAGTTATTCAAATTTTTTTAAAACATTGAAAATTATTATTTTTTAAAAATATTTAAATAAAATACTGGCCAAATTACTTCCGTAAGGTCTTATTATTTTCAAAATTTTATCATCTTTCAAACCATATGGCGAAACAAATTTTAGTTCTCATAAATTTTATTTTTAAAAACTTGTTTTATTTCCTTAAAAATGGATGGACTTACAATTTTGACCTTGGTACGGTATTTTATTTTGAAACTGTCAACATAATACAGATTATGTAGCAGGCAGGAGCAATGAGAGTAAGGGAGAAAAACCATTTAATTTGAATTTTCTGACTCTCTTACTCTTATATATGTGTTACCATGACGACCTGCAGGCAGTAGAGCTGTGCGAGCGCCTTCTGTTTCGGAGGCCAAAATAATATGCATTTAGATATCATTTTGTCCGCAGCAACTTAAAATAAAGTACTTTTATTTTAAATGTATATCTTTAAAGAAAATTGTATTAAGAATTGTTCAAAATAATTTTTTCAACATTTTTAAAACATTAATATTTTCTTAAGTGATAAATAATGACTTATTTTACAAACGCGCAGAAATTTAAGCATCCGCAGCAATAATTAGCGCACTTATTCTATGTCTGTTTACTATCGTTTACATTGAAGTGATAATTAAAATATAAGGACGTTTTCTATATAGAGACAGCAATTTATTTGTATTGCTTTGTAAAACCCGGATTCATATTGAGTGTCATAGAAACATTAAATAATTAAAGAAAACATTTTCTTAGAATGTTTATTGACTGTAGTTTATTTCTAAAAGCCAATTCTTTTAAAAAAGTTTCAGGATTTTTTAAAATAAATTATCAAAGTGAAAAATTTGGGAAAAGAAGCATATCAAATTTTAAACCATTAGAAATAAAAAAACCAATTTTTTTTTCTAAAAATAGTCTTTTTAGGAATAAACTATAGTTGATGAAGTATAAAGAAAAAAATTATCCATTAAAATGTAATTTTTCTAAATGTGTCAATATTATTCCTAGTGTAATAATTTTCAAATTGTCTATAAAAAAATGTAATCTTGGTATTTAAAATAATTTTGTTTAAAAAAATTGTTATAAAAAACTTTTTTTAAAAAGTAAGTATAATAATAAATAATAATAGATATAATAACAATAATAAATAAGTAAACAAATAATAAATATAATAGTAAACAATAACAGTAATTGACATTTGATATTTTTGTTCCTCATGTTCATTGCTACTGTACCACGCAAACGGAGCAACCTGTTATGGTCCGCCATGTCCAACTTCTCATATTGAGCTATCGGTTTGATATGTTTTGTAAAACGCGGATTGATATTTACGCCCATAGAAACATCTAATCGTCATAAGAAAGATTGTTTTATATTCTCTATTAAATATTATTTTTCCCTAAATCGCCCTTTTTTCATTTTCTGTCTTGATTTTTAAAAATTAATTATCAAAGTCAAAAATTACACCAAAAGAGGGGAAGTTTTCGACTTTGATAATTAATTTTGAAAAATTCAGACAGAAAATGAAAAAAAGGGCGATTTAAGGAAAAATAATATTTAATAGAGAATATAATTCAAACTTACTTATGACGATTAGATGTTTCTAGGAGCGTAAATATGAATCCGCGTTTTAGAAAACAAGGCAACAGCTGGAAGTAGGACATGGCCGACCATAACAGGTTGCACCGTTTTCGTGTTGAAAGTGTTTACGCTATGGTAATGTAGGGACATAGATGATCAACAAAAATAATAATTCATTACTTTTATTATTTAATATTATATAAATAATTATATGTGACGCGATCTGAAGAAAGGGACCTTAGAAGCAAATCATTTTGAGGTTGGGTTAGAGTTACTTTTTTCTTGTTTGAAAGTTTCTTTTTACTTATTTCGAATTAAAATCAGTGTTTATTAAATATTTTAGTTTTAATGAAGTCTTAAACTTCAATGATTTATATTGACAGTTGATCCTTTTTTTGTATTTTCATTTAAAAAATCGCAAACATAACCTATAATTTTTTGCTTCTAAGGTCCCTTTCTTCAGATCGCGTCACATATTTATTTGTTTATTTATCTATTATTATTTAATATTATTCTTATTTTTTTAGAAATGTTATCATGGAAAAGTATAAAAAAAAGTAATGTAAATTTTTTATGAAAAAAGTCCTTTTTCCGAAACACAGAGGTACTCAGAATTTATTTCCAATTACGAAAACCATTTTTGTCTTGAGAAAACGACGTTGATGTTTGCAAATTTTTTCTAACAATTTTTGAAGTCGATTATTAAATTTTCGTCTTTTTTCAACATATTACTGCTTTTTTTTATTAAAAAGGGCATTTTTTAAAATTTATTTTTCTAAATAATTTCATATCATAATTTTTATTGATGAAAAATAGAAAATACAGAAAAATTAAGATCAAATTTTGATCAGAAATTAAATAAATAAACAAATATGTTTCCATATAGAAAAATTGAATAACAATGTTATTTTTAGAATTTTCAGTTTAAAAACAAAGATTTTTTTCAAAACAATACTTTTTTAAGTAATTATGAAAATCATCGATTTCATTTGGAATTTTTTTATGGATTTAAAAACATATTTTCTACCAAATTACGCGTGTGTTTCGAAATCCACCAATTTTTAAGAAAAATGAAAATTGAAAAAGGGTCAAAATATTTTCTGTCCGCTTTTATTTTATGACCATTGAATTCCTTACAAAAAATTACTTTAAAACTAATTTTGTGGAATATTTAAATTATGTTTTTTTATACCAACTTAAAAATATCAATAATAAAAATAACAATAAAAAATTTAAAAAATTATGCACTTCATATTTCAATTTTTTATTATTTATTTTTTTTGTTTACTAAATTTAGGTTTAATAATATTTTCATAAAAAATTTTCCTTTATTGTTTTAATACTTTTTCATAAAAATATTTTTAAAAAGTAAGTATAATAATAAATAATAATAGATATAATAACAATAATAAATAAATAAACAAATAATAAATATAATAGAAAACAATAAGAGTAATTGATATTTAATATTTTTGTTCCTCACGTTCATTCCTACTGTACTACGCAAACGGTACAACCTGATATAGTCGGACATGACTAACCTCCCATATTGAGCTGTCAGTTTGCTATGTTTTGTAAAACGCGTATTGATATTCACGCCTATAGAAACATCTAATCGTCATAAGAAAACTTGTTTTATATTCACTATTAAATATTATTTTTCCTTAAATCGCCCTTTTTTTCATTTTCAATCTGGATTTTTTTAAATTAATTATCAAAGTCAAAAAATTGCACCAAGAGAGGTGAAACGAAGGGAAAAGAGTGGAAGTTGAGGAGAAATCGCTCGCTACGCCTATGTGTACTTTTAAATATTTCCCACCGTGCAGCGTCCTTAATCATCATTTTTTAAAAAATTTTCGAATATCTATTATTAATTTATATGAATCATGAAAAAATACCTGCACATTTTCGATTTGTCAAACAATATTTTTTAAAGAAAAAGAAAAAAAGCATACATAAAAACTAACTTCAAACTGCGGACACAATTAATGGAAGAATATGAAGATTAATTGTATAGTTAATTTAATTGGTCAGATTAATTTTACGAGGCCTTTAAGGGTATGTCCAAGTTGTGAAATGTAAACAAACCAAACACAAAAATCGCACTTTTGTAATAGACGTTTCTCTTACAAAAATTAACATTTTTACACTTTCTCTACAAAAATGGAAAATTAGAGTTTCAAAGTGTCCAAAAAAATTATTTTTGGCTATGAGCAATAAAAAGCAATTAGTAAAATAACTAATTAAAATGACCAGAAAAATAGCATTTTTGACGCGTCGCGAAAAATAAACTGTTTGAGTATATCAACCGCACGGATGATGAAGAAGTTAAATGTCAGCGATTGGACCTTCAACATGTGGAAGGGTAAATTTTTCCCTTTCCTCCTTGAAATTACAAGAGAAAGGGTAAAAACTTCTTCATCGTCCGTGCGGTTGATATAGTCAAACACTTCATTTTTTCGCGATCTGAGACTCTGTTGTTCTCTGCGCAAGCGCAGAGCGTACTAAGAATGTATTGACAGCACCATGTGGAAGTGCACATTTTGTTTTGATTGAAACTTAGTTGTTTTCTCATTTTTTTCACCTATGCAAGGCGTAGTAACCAAATAGAATACGTCAGTTCACCATTTTCATAAAGAAAATGGGAATTTATATTTATGTACGAAAATGAGACCTCGTACAAAAATGCTTCAAAATAGCGAATAGTAAAGCATTTTTGTAAATGAGGATTTACGGGCAGTAAGGGGACGGTTTTTAAAATTTTTTTTAAATTTTTAAACTGAAAGGACTACTTAACAAAATTGTATAATTAAATATAATTATTTAAATAATAATTTTTAATAATTAAAATAATTTAGGATTATTGTGTATAAAAATTTGTAGTCATACGGCATTGGAATTGATATAGTAGATTAAGAAAGTTTTCATCCAGCCATCAGTGGCCGTGCGGTTTAAATGCGTTGCGTTGTAGTCTTCCGGTATGCGTCGAGGCGGGGAACGTGAGTTCGATCCCACATGCGGATACTTAAGAAAAATAATCATTTATGGATGTTCAAGGAGCGCTTCATTCACTTATAGAGGTCTAGCAAAGAAAAAATATCGGTCACTTACAGATTCTCACTTATAGAGGTTTTTACATGGGAAAATGAAGGGACCTGGCGATTGCCGTCTCTAATAGAGGTTTTTCATTTATCCAGGTTGCACTTAGCCAGGTTCGACTGTATATTACATACCCAGTAAAAAAATTCGATACACGGACCGCGGAGTTCGTATACGAGCTCGGTAGCTCGTATGAGAAATATGAGAAAACTCTCATACGAGCCTTTTCCGTAATGAGAAGTGTATAGATGCTTGTATACGAGGTGACTTTTAAAGCATTTTTCTGAATATAACACTATTTTAAAGTAAATGTAGATAATAGAAATGAATTTTCAAAGTAAAACGAAGCTAAATTTATAAGGGAAATAAAGTTTTAAGAAAAAAAGGATAATTTTGTTCAAAAAATTTATTCACACTGAAAAAAGGTTAGAATTTGATAATTCCTTGTTACTCTAACTAACCGACATTATAGATATTTCTCGTATACGGTAAGCAGATTTTATATTAAATTTAATTATTTTATATAAGAACATTTATATAATAAATAAATAATAATATATTATTAATTAGTAATGAAAAAAACTTATTTATTCTACCACCAATACAAAATCGTGCTTACCGCATCCGAGAAATATCTAATGTCGGTAAGTTAGTGTAACAAGGAATTATCAAATTCTAACCTTTTTCAGTGTGAATAAATTTTTTTAACAAAATTATCCTTTTTTTTCTTAAAACTTCATTTCCCTTATAAATTTAGCTTTGTTTTACTTTGAAAATTCATTTCTATTATCTACATTTACTTTAAAATAGTGTTATATTAAGAAAAATGCTTTAAAGGTCACTTCGTATACAAGCATCTATACACTTCTCATTACGGAAAAGGCTCGTATGAGAGTTTTCTCATATGAGCTACCGAGCTCGTATACGAACTCCGCGGTCCGTGTATCGAATTTTTTTTACTGGGTAATAAGAATAATATTTATTATTATAATTATTAACAATTCATATATTATATTATATTAAATGAACGCGAGATTAGCTACTCGCTGTAATATCTCTACATGCGAGTCATATGCGACCATCATGACGTGCGATTCATATGCGACGCATATGAGGACGCATCTGTGTGGTCCAGTGATAGCACGCGGTGCGAATTATTTCGCACGCATACGAGCACTGTGTCTGGCACAGTGCTCGCACTTTGCTATCTGGGATGTTTCCTCAAAATGATCCGAACACAACCCTGCTGGAAGTAAATAGATAGAAACCTTTTCTCTTTTAATCCCTTTTTATTGCTAATATAGAAAGAGATATGAATAATGTATAACTTTTAATCTTTTACCTATACTTCTTTATGCCTTTCTATTCCTACCTTTATCAACTTGTTCGCTATTTCTTTTAATCACCTTTTTTGAATAACTTTTAATAGCCATTTTAAACCCTTCTATCTCTTTTTATATACAATCTTATTACAACTTTTTGTTATCCCTTTCAATCACCTTTTCTCTATTACTTTTAAAATCCTGTCTATTTCTTTGTATCTCTTTCAATGTTAGACCTTATAGACACTATTCTTTATACCTATTAATAACCTATTCTCAATACCTTTTAATAACCTGTCTATAAACTTCTATCTCTTTTTATGACAGAAGTTCTCGATACTCTTCTTTATCCACATTTATAACCTTTTCTTAATAACTATTGATATCCTATTTATACCCTTCCATCGCTTTTTATGTAGGATCTTATTAACACTTATTTATTACCATTATTCCCATTATTGAGATAGAAAAAGATAGAAATGCGAGACTGCAAAACTATAAACCTTTTTTATTCCTTTTTACCATTCTTCTTTTCCGAATGTTATTCTTTTAATCTTCTTTCAATCCCATATTCTATCTCCTATTACTTCATTTAGAAGAGATTGGGATAGTTAAGAATATGGGGATTTGAGGAGATATAATAAGATTATCTCTTCTAATCTACTATAGTATATCCCTTTCTATATACATACTCATAAACTTATACGCGCATGCATCGATCTTCCCAGCTGTTATGTGTCATGGCGTCGGGTCAGTAGATCCGTAGATCAGAAAGCGTGTGTTATGCACTGTGCGATTGTACGTTTTTGTTTGAGTTTAAAACTTCCATATTTTTATAGTTTATTGTAAATATATTTAACCAATAAATGTTTATCAGTAATAGACAACCAAAATTAGTTTTAAACTCACAAAGCATCGAAACTTTTCTAAAAATGTATTAAAGATTTACTTGCAAATTTTTTATAGTTAATCGTAATGAATTAGAACAACACGATTAAGAAACTAAATTAACAACAATAGAGAAAGTTTTTAATTGAAATTAATCGATTTCTTCTATAAGGGGTATCTCCTTTTTTACTTTTCTTTGGATTAGAAAGGATGTGAAAATGGATAGAGGAAGACAGAAATGTATGAATAGAAAGAGATTGAAAAGTTCTATCTTCTTTAATTCACCACTTTGCATCCCCAATTTTTTATCTCTTTCTATATATTTTTTTCTATATATTTCTATATCTAAAACTGTATATAAAGAGATTAGAAGGGATAAAAAGAGATATAAATATAAAGTTATAGAAAGAGATAAAAAAATTGTATCTCTTTTAAGTATCCATTTTGCATCTCCAAACTGTTATATCTTCTAATCGTTTTTTATCCCCCTTTTTTAATCTCTTTGTATCTCTTTACTTCCAGCAGGGAATCGTGACAACTTGCCAGGTTTGAAATGTGGCCCTAATTTCGTATTTTTAATCCATTTTTCCAACAATTCAACATCATTTAATGGAAACCTGATAAAAATTAAATATATAATTCTTTAAATAATATTTAAATACCTTACATCATATTTCAATAAAATAAAAATTTTCCGTACTTGTAAACATAACCTATGTTTTTATTATGAAAGCAGTTACTTACCTTTAAGTAAATGCTACTCGCGCTTTTCCACAATAAATGCACTTAAACATCATTATAATATTATAATAGTGTGTAATTAACGTTTAAACACATTATTTACAAAAATAAATATGGAAAAAGAACATAACTACTAACAAATGTCGCACATGTAAACACCCAGATAACAAAATGCTTGCAGTGCTGCAGAAATTTTGCACTCATATGTGCGCAGTAAATATCACGTATGCTCTCATAACACAACACAGATGTGTCCGCATGTGTGGCACAAAAAGCAACCATTTCGTGCGTTACCATAAAAAGCTAAGCATATGTGCGCATTTGTGCTAATCACGTGCATGAATGTTATTTGCTCGCAGTGTGCAGGCACGAGTGCCATTCTCGCGAGACGGACATCGTGCGACGCACGTTTGTTTTCTGGGGAATCAAACAACTGTAAAACGCGCAGGTCTGAGAAACTGACCTCCAGTTCAGAACCTTCAATGGCTGTTTTCGGCACTCACCCAGAGTTAACCCAGAGTTAAATATTATCCAATCATCAAAAACATTCTGTTGGTCTAACCAATCACCATTAACCCGGAGTTAACTCGGGGCGAGTGCCGAAAACAGCCAATTTGTTTCAACTAGAAGTCGCTGATACACTATCCAGTAGTATATATATATATATATATATCAGTGAGCTGAAATTTGTTAAAATTAAACGACTGTGTGAAAAGGAGGTTATGTTTTCTTTCCTGAAACATTAATTAAAATTAATTTTTTTAAACATTTCTTTTTCACAAATTGAAAAAAGAAATCTTGTGAGGTAATAAGTTAAATTTATTTGGAAAAAAAGTAAAATAATTTTGAAGTTAAATTGATAATGTGTCTACAATTATTCTGATCCATTTTACAAAAAGAAAATTAGTTGTTTTATTTATGGGAAATTTTAAACATGAAATATTTACACGGAGAAAAATGGAGTTTGAAAAACTGGGAGTCAATATTGAAAAAACAGGACTTAGTCCAGTAAAAGTACATTAATTCATTTCCATCAAGCATCTTAGGGTATTGCGTATAGTGTATAGAGGGCCTTAGTTCCAAATGTCACTGTAAAGAGCATTGAAACACAGGCAAATATTATAAGGCGCGCTGCAGTGTGCATAGTAGAGAAACTGGACTCAGTCCCCTACTTCGAAATTTTCACAATAAGGGAACGCAGGCGCGGAACCTGTCAAAATAAATGGCCGACGCGACGCGAAACGAGTGTTTCCTTGTATTCACTTCGTCAATTTTATATAAAAGAACAATAACCAATCATTAAAAAAAAGAAAAATGTGTTAAATGCACTCTTTATATATTCATATTCCTTAATTCACAAGTTTTATTCTTCCCACATCTTCATACTTACAATTAACAACTAAATGCATCGGAAAATCTTACAATCATACGGGATTGAACGCCTACCTTACCATACAACTAAATGAGAGAGAGAGAGAGAGAGAGAGAGAGAGAGAGAATAACTTATGGTTTTCGAGTAGGTATCAACTTTATGTGCACTGCGTTCATTTTTCGAAAGAACTGGACTGAGTACTAGTTGTTCAATATTCGCTTCTATTATTGATTTGTGTTTTGTACACTGCCGCGTTCTTTTAACAATTACATGAGAAAGTAATTTCTCATTCCAATTTTTTATACTCTTATTCCCACTTAGACTATATAAACAGTCTTGTTTAAGCTGATGAATGGGATAACTTGTGTTGAGTCCCAAACTGTTCAGCTATGAAACTTCTAATACTATAGTGTGTACCTGTCACATTATTCTATAAAGGAGTACTACACTGACTGCATAAATCATTTTTCCATTTTTCTCCGTGTATATTTTTTAATATATAGATACAAATATGTAAGTTGAAACAAAATCGAATTTTAAAAAACAGACCATTCTAGAAACTATTTAATAAGAGTTGAAAAATTATTAATAAATTAACTAAACATAACTTTTTTACAGAGCTAACAATTATCAATTTAACCACAAAATTATTTTACTTTTTTCCAAATAAATTTAACTTATTACCTCACAAGATTTCTTTTTTTCAATTTGTGAAAAAGAAATGTTTAAAAAAATTAATTTTAATTAATGTTTCAGGCACCCCGGTCCGACACTAATGCTACGAGAGAAATGTTACTCTTTTTACAACACCGTGGCGCTGCGCGCGTGTAGGCCTACAATAACGCATTTGAATAGGAAAATATTGTTAGAATATGAAAAAATAACATTTAACAAAGTTTTAAATATTTTTTTTCTTAAGAATAAAGATTTTTACAATAATTAAAACATTAGCATTAAATAAAACACGTCTTAGAAGGAAAAAGAAATACAAAATAATTGTTTTAAAATTTGCTTTCGTTTTATTTGTTTCTTTTTGTAAAAAGGTAAAAAAACAATATATACTTATTTTTGTTCTGTACTTTTAACGTATTATAAATAACATATTTAAATGATGCATATATTAAAATGAAAAATTTATTTTTTGACTTTGACAAAAATTTTGACTATTAAATTTAAAAAAATTAAATATTTTAATATAAATAGTTAACTTTGTCACAGCTATAATCACAGTATTTAACCCTTTCAGTCCCAGTGGTCGATACACGGTGTAAGAAAGAAAGGTAAATCGACTGAACTTATACAACTGTTTTATTGAAGATTTCCTTTTTCAAAAATCCGCTAGATGGCGAAGTGTAGATGGTGTTACGCCTAATACCGCCACATTTAAAAATAAATAAAACTTCAAATTTCACAAATTTTACAGAAAATAGGCAGATCAACATGAATATGATATTTTTCTAACAGAGTTCAATTATATTTAGTATATCTAGTAATAATAATTTATATAGTAATATTATACATGTATAAAAATTTTAACTACACTACCGTCGGGAATTATCGGTACGGCTGTACGCGCACGGCCCAAAAACATACCAATCTATAAATCACGATTTTTTTGTAAATACAAATGTCAGAAAATTAACAAATATACTATTCGAAAGATTATTAAATTCTATGATTAATGGTACATAACTGAAAATTTTAATAATTTATACAAAGATTGCAGCAATCGACAAATTTGACAAAAAAAAATTAAAAAATAAAATTTTTTTGGAAATTTTTTCAACCCTTGCACATTTTTTAAAAATTGTAGAAAAAATTTAAAACTTACATAAGTGTGATCACTCAAGTCTTATCTTTAATTTAAGACCAAAAGAGTTTAAAACACTGATTCGGTTCGTAGATATAATTATAAACGTCCGAGCATGTTTTTTGACAAATGCATTGAATTAGTCGATTTTGAACGATTTTTGGCTGAAAATACTCGGCCGTTTATAATGATATCTCGCTAACCGATTAAAATTTTTGAACTCTTTTGGTCCTAAATTAGAGATGAGATTTCAATGATTACACCTATATAAGTTTCAAATTTTTTCTACAATTTTTAAAAAATGTGCAGGGATTGAAAAAATTTCCAAAAAAATTTTATTTTTAAAATTTTTTTGTCAAATTTGTCGATTGCTACAATCTTTGTATAAATTAATAAATTTTTCTGTTATGTATCATTAATCGCAGAATTTAACAATCTTTCGAATAGTATATTAGTTAATTTTCTGACATTTGTATTTACAAAACAATCGTGATTTAAAGATCAATATGTTTTTGGGCCGTGCGTGTGCAGCCGTACCGATAATTCCCGACGGTAGTGTATATGCAAATAATACCAATAATATTACTTTTTACATTAAATTGTTCTTATTATGAATAGAATTTTTTAGTTAGGATTTTATTAAATATCAATTATACAAATATATTCGTGAAATAAAATATATTATTTTAATAATAATAAAATAAGAAAATTTTTGAACACTATTATTATTAATGTACATTTGTAATATATTCATACAAATGTATATAATATATGTTTATTTTCCTATATATATATATATATATATATAAGAATTGTTTACAAAAACACATTGATGTTATAAATAAATTGCTTAGAATGACTAACAATTTTATGACGCAGTCTTTAATTTTGCAACTTTTTTGGTTTTAAATTCTTGTCATTTCTTTTATCCTCTAATATTAAAAATTGGTGCTTTATTTAACCAATAACATGAAAATATAAAAATATGAAAAATGTAAAACATCATTAATTTACTTTTATAACATATAATAATCGTAGAATAAATTTATATTTTCTATATGTTCTTCCCATTATGTGTCACAAACGTAAGCGGCTGCACTTATGTTTGTACTTAAAATGTTTTCCCACTTTTCTCTCTCTTTACAATTAATAGGTGCTTTAAAAAGTGTTATTTTATCGTCCTTATTTTAGTCGCGACTCTCACAAGATTTTACGCAACAGCGTCTTACCATTTTTTAATTTTATTACTCAATTTTACATCAAAACAATGTGTTTACCAACAACATGTCAAAAATTATTTTTAGGTTAGGAATCGTAACATGAACTTACTACAATGCGACATCTGATTCATACTCCGAAAAACAAATCTTTAAGCAAACACAATTTTGGTGGTGACTGGTGAGGGTAGGAAGTCAATTCACCTTTCTTTCTTATACCGTGGGTCGATATATCGACCACCTTTTAAGCCACCGATTTTTTTAACATAACTTAAAGGAAAACTTTAAATAATTGCATATTTCTTATTTTTATGTTTCTACAAATAGGGTTTAGTAGTTTTTTAACAAATTAATCTATATTATTTATGTTTTTTTGTTATTAACAAACTTATACACGGCAACGCATTATTTCAGTTTAAACTTAACTGTAATCACGAAGTAGTATAAGGAGACTTGGCGGGCTGAAAAACATGGCCCCAAAGGAGAGTCCAGAATAGAGTCGAAGTCGGTATGAACGCGCTGATACAACGCGCTCGTCCTATGTATTCCATACGGACGAGCGCGTTAATATCAACGCGTTCATACCGACTTCGACTCTATTCTGGACTCTCCTCAAAACAAGGCGAAGCCTATCTCAAGTTTTCCGGTGTCCGACTGTTCAGCGCGACCTCCTCGGGAAAATTTACAACTAAGTGGTATATGTAGTTCGCCTGCTACCAATTTCAAATTAAAGAGCGCCCGTTAGAAATGTCAAAGATTGACTTTATTTATTGTGTTATAAAATTTTTTATTATTGTGTTGTTTTATTTGTGTTGTGTACCATTTATGATATTAAGAACATGCCGCCTACTTGTTTTATAAAAGGCTGTGATTCTGTCAGTGCATTGCAAATAAAAAGAGATGGAAAAAGAAAAACTCTGTTCATAGCTCGCACAGTAAGTATATTCAAATTATACATTTGTTAAATTTTTCGTATAAACAAGCTGAGAATGACAATGACAATGTCAAAATCTTATTGTTGAAATATTTGTTTACTTTAAATTGAAAGAAATATATTAATACAATTTTTGAAGAAGGTGCTTTAAAATGCAAAATATTGAAGAATATTATAATACGAAAAATTATTATATACAATTTATACATGTATGAACAAAATTTGTATAAGTAGATATAAAATCACTTTTATATATAATTCATGTACATTCCTGTAATATATGTATAACAATAATATTAACTTTTAAATATGAATTTAAAGTTAGCATTGTCGAAATATTAAAACCTTAAAATAATTATAAAAATAATTTGTTGTTTCTCTATTTCATTTTATCAACAATGTTTAATAGACTTTCAACTTCTTGAATATTTTTTATTGATATAAATTGAGATAGAGGAAAAAGTTTATCATTAATGAAAATTTTTATACTCAAATCTTTAAGAATAACAACTCTATTTTTGGTAACACAATCTTCTTCCAATTTTATAAACGAAATAAATTCTTTGTTTCTTGTCATATGATACCACTTATCAGAAGGTAATTGTGATTTATTAAATTTGATCTTACACTCTTCAAATGTAAGTTTTTCCATCGAATATTCCATGATTCTTTGTTTTTCTTTTTAATAATTAATATTATCTAAAAACAAAAATTATTTATGTATTTCCGTGTCTGTGAAAATCAATTACATAAATATAACCTAAAACAATAAACGTAAATACAGTCAAAAAAACATGATCTCTTTAAAAAATAATGCTGAATATTATTTGTAAAGAAAGTAAGCTTTCATACGTACTGTCAAATAGTCTTATTTTGCTCCCATAATTAAATAATAAGTAATTATTTAAATTATTATTTATGTCATTCAAATGTAAACACTTCACAGTGCTTTAAAAGCAGACGTCACTATTTAGTTGTGAATTTTCCCGAGGAGGTCGCGCGGAACAGTCGAACACCGGAAAACTTGAGATAGGCTTCGCCTTGTTTTAGGGCCATGTTTTTTTGAACTTTACATGGGCGTTAAGTCTCCTTATACTACTTCGTGACTGTAATAAAATTAAATTAGTAACATATACTTTAAATTATGGTTGTTTTCTAAATTCAGTTTTTAAAAATTCAAAATGGCGGATCCAATATGGCGGACAAAAATTAAATAAATTTGCTTTAAAATTGTCTCTCCGGGGTTTTTGGGGTCGCTGATGACGAATCTAAAGTCAGATTTAAAAATTTAAAATAGTGGATCCATAAATCCATATGGCGGACATAAAAAGTTACGAATTTGGAAACACCCTCTTCTTTTTTAATACGGGCTTGGGACCGGCAATGGCAGTGTTTCATTTCTTTTTTAAAATTTTTTTTGTTTTTTGAAACGTTTTAAATGTTTTTAAAAATTTTGTAATACTTTTATTAATTTTGTTTATTTTTGGAATATTTTTATATTTGTCGTAACAAACGCAAAAGACAATAGTGACGAAACATAAAAGACGAACGATAAAAAAAACAAAAGAAAATCAAGAGAGATAAAAGGGAAAATGACAAACGACAAAAAAACAGCATTCAGTCCTATATTGTCAATTTTCAATTTTGGACTATCATATTGTATCCATTATTTTAAAGTTAGAAAAAGGGTCAGAATTTCTCAAACGGATCACCTAAAACTAAAAAATTTTCTTTTTGAACCAAAATAGTTTTTTTTGACTCTTAATATGGTTAAGAAGAATCCCTAAAAATATTAAGCCAAAAAAAATTTTTTTGTAAAAGTTATTAACAATTGAATTTTTTAGTACTGATAAATTAACAAATTTTTTTCTCGAGTTCTAGTTGACGGATTTTAAAATTAAAATATGGGTTTTTTTCGTCTTGAATTGCACTATTTGAATATATTTTTTATTTTAAATTTTTTTTATTTTTTTACATAATTTGTTTATAAAATGTTAATAAACAAATATGTTCTTTACGTCCTAACAAAAAAATTAAAATTGTATTCTATTCCTTAAATGTCTCCAAGTGTAAAACCGTTTCAAAAAAAATGAGCCTCAATTAGAAAAAAAGTTATTAATTAAAAACTGCAGCCCCCCGCGTAGGGCTTTATATGACGTTAAACTCGCCCCGCGCGCATTGTCATTTTTTCAAAATTGTCTGTAACCTACAAATTTTATCGGATTTTCTTGGGCTTGGTCTTAAATTAAAGGGGATAAAATTTCTAAGTGATCCCACTAAATCAATTTTTGAATTTTAAATTGTTTATATTTTTTGTTACTCAAAGTTAACAATTTACAATATTTTTAGAAAAAATCATGTTTACTTTTTTATTTTTTCATTGCAGATGATTGGAATCCATTTTAGTTAGTCCAGCATGACCACCAGACAAATAATAATGTATAATACAATTTATTTAAATTGTTTCAAACAATGTTAATTAACAAATAGATAACTTTGATTCTTCCCTCTGGGCACGGAAACGTCTTCGTTCTAGAAACGTTCCTAAAACGTTTTTAGAACGTTTCATGTCCTCAACATAACGTCTCAAGAACGTTTTATGTTTTAAAAACGTTTTTAGAACATTGGACGTTCTTAAGCCGTTATGTAGCGGACATGAAACGTTCTAAAAACGTTTTAGGAACGTTTCTAGGACAAAGACGTTTCCGTGCCCAGAGGGTTTTTTATAAACAAAATTTTTTTTTAGACAAATTTATATTTATTTAAGTAATCTATGTCGATTTTGAAAAAAATTAATTTAAATTTAATATTTACTATCGTTATTAACTATCATATGAACAATAATCTAGTTATCAATAGTCAAGTAAAGCTTTACATGACTTAAAACTCGTTAAAATACGAAAAATAATTTTTCTTTTTGCAGAAATAAGCCAATTATTTATTTAAAAAGTAAAAAATTTGTTTACAACGAATGTAATTGTTTATGCTAAGAAATTTTTAAAGTTTTTGAAAGAATGTACATATTATATAGACATTTTATGTTTAAAAAATGCCTAAAATGTTTACTTGATTATTGATAACTAGATTATTGTTCATATGATAGTTAATAACAATAGTAAATATTAAATTTAAAATAATTTTTTATTAAAACCGACATAGATTACTTAAATAAATATAAATTTGTCTGAAAAAAAAATTTTGTTTATAAAAAAGAATCAAAGTTATCTATTTGTTAATTAACATTGTTTGCAACAATTTAAATAAATTGTATTATACATTATTATTATAATTATTTGTCTGGTGGTCATGCTGGACTAACTAAAATTGATTCCAATCATCTGCAATGAAAAAATAAAAAAGTAAACATGATTTTTTCTAAAAATATTGTAAATTGTTAACTTTGAGTAACAAAAAAATATAAACAATTTAAAATTCAAAAATTGATTTAGTGGGATCTCTTAGAAATTTTATCCCCTTTAATTTAAGACCAAGCCCAAGAAAATCCGATAAAATTTGTAGGTTACAGACAATTTTGAAAAAAATGCTAATGCGCGCGGCGCGATTTTAACGTCATATAAAGCCCTACACGGGGGGCTGCAGTTTTTAATTAATAACTTTTTTTCTAATTGAGGCTCATTTTTTTTCGAAACGGTTTTACACTCGGAGACATTTAAGGAATAGAATACAATTTTAATTTTTTTGTTAGGACGTAAAGAACATATTTGTTTATTAACATTTTATAAACAAATTATATAAAAAATTATAAAAAATAAAAAAAATTTAAAAACAAAAAATATATTCAAATAAGACGAAAAAAACCCATATTTTAATTTTAAAATCCGTCAACTAGAACTCGAGAAAAAAATTTGTTAATTTATCAGTACTAAAAAATTCAATTGTTAATAACTTTTACAAACAAAATTTTTTTGGCTTAATATTTTAAGGGATTCTTCTTAACCATATTAAGAGTCAAAAAAAACTATTTTGGTTTAAAAAGAAATTTTTTTAGTTTTAGGTGATCCGTTTGAGAAATTCTGACCCAAAACTGACTTCAGATTCGTAATAAGTGACCTAGAAAAAACCTAAGCCGTAATTTTCAAACAAATTTGATGGATTTTTTATTTCTTCGTCCAACATATTGAATCCTCCATTTTTAATTTCAATAAACTGACTTCAGAATCAGCGACTTCAAAAACCTCCAAATGCCAACTTTTAAGCAAATTTGTTTCATTTTTCAATTTTGTCCGCCATATTGGATGCGCCATTTTGAATTTTGACAAACTGACTCCAGATTTGAAATCAGCGACCCAAAAAACAACCGAAAGACTACTTTCAAGTAAATTTATTTAATTTTTTTAATTTATTGTCCGCCATATTGGATCCGACAATTTGAATTTTGACAAACTGATTCCAGATTCGTAATCAGCGACCCCAAAAACCCTCGAGTGACAACTTTCAAGTAAATTTGTTTAATTTTTAATTTTTGTCCGCCATATTGGATCCGCTATTTTGAATTTTTAAAAACTGACTCCAGATTCGTAATCAGCGACCCCAAAAACCCACGAGTGACAACTTTCAAGTAAATTTGGTTAATTTTTTACTTTATCGTCCGCCATATTGACTCCGCCATTTTGAATTTTCAAAATTTTGAAAATCTGATTCCAGATTCGTAATCAGCGACCCCGAAAACTGAAAGGGTTAAGGCCTAAGCACAACTGTTCGGTTTCGGTAGACGGTTTCGGGATATGTACACTGTAAAAAAGCCCAATGTAAATTTACAACGTGTAACGTTGGAAACTTTTCGCTTCACGTATGACGTAGTACTATTACAGCCCGAATGTTAACTTACTTACCGTTCGTAACATAACCTCTCTTATGTGATTTCGCATTAAATTTTAAATCCACCACTCGTCGGTAATTTTACATAATAATTTCGCTGCATTTTTAAATTATTCTTTTTTTATATTTATTTTGTATTACATAAAGGTTAAATTATAACAAGGAAATAGAAGAAAAATGTAATAAATAAATATATTAAATATTTATAATATACAAATCACATTTGTAGCTTTTTTGTCATTTGTACAAAGTTAACGAATTCCCCAACAGAACAGAAAAAAAGATACTTTTTCCACTTTAATTTTAAAAAAATACGAGCTGCTTAAGCAATAGAGTCCATGAAGATATTCTGAAAAAATTTTTTACACCGAAAAAAATCTCGATGGTATTATTAACTATGACCCTATAGTTAATCTTAATTTAGTAAAAGTAATAAAGATTCCTAATCATTATGGTTAGGATCGCTAGGTTGATTCCACAAATTCAAGCCTGGCAACAACAACCCTGCAAATCATAGTCAAATTGACTAGGATTTTAGTAATTTTGCCTATTTCCATAATGCGCACGCGTCTGCTTCTGTTCTGACAGTGTTTACCTCTATATCTTTCGCGTCATTTATCGTGATTTCGTAAAACGATTTTTTATCATTACTCGCGTCTATTTTTTGTACATAAAATGGAGTTCTAACATACGTCAAAATTGCTGGTTTCTCGGAACCTCTGGAAATATAGATAGTCCCTGTTTTAGAAAGTAAACTATTTAATTATATTAGTCAATTCTTTCAGACTTTTTTGGTTAGGTTTTAATATAAATCGTCGAAATTTTTACGCACGGTGACAACATTTTTACTATTTTAATCGCGCAGTGTGTTTGAAAATTTACCTTTGCAATAATTTGTGTATTTAAATTTATTTTCATTTGAATGTCATAAATAATTAAAAATAAATAGTTTTTGACAAGTGTATAAAATTGTGTACTTGAAATGTGTAAAACATCATGTGATTAAGTATTGTATTTTGACTCGAAAATCTAGTGTCTATTAAAAAATTAAAATACCAAGTCGTGTTTAGTGTAGTGGTTATCGTTCCGGGTTTCAAAGTGCGTATTCGTTAGGTTCAGGTGTTCGCGTTCCCCCTGCGTCAAATATTTATTTCATAAGTTTAAATTAATTCCAAGGAATATAAATACAAAGTCAAATATAAATATGTTCATTCACATAGCACCATATTTTGCGAGAAGCTAACGGGAAACTAACCATGTTAGCTTCTATAGCTAACATGGTTAGCTTCCCGTTAGCTTCCCTTGGCCTATAAATGTCCTACGCTTTTTAGTTTTCCGTGTTAGCTTGCAGAAAGTTATCTAAGAAACTTTTCTGAAAACAAGTAGAGAAAAGTTCTTTAAAACTATCTCTGGTAAGTATCTGTAAGCATTAGAAGTTAGTTTCAGGTAAGTGTCATAAGGTAAGTAATATAATATAAATTGATATTATACAAATAATCATTTACGGAATTTCCGTAATTATCTATTTAATTTGCACTTAAACTTATTTAATATTTCAGTTTATTTATAGCTAAAAAAATAGTATTTATAAATTTAATAAATAAAATAAAAAATATTTCTCTCTATAATTTATTTATTGCCGCGAACTGATTACTTATTTATTCCTCAATATCAATATTATATTATTGAAGAATAATTTTTAAAATAAATTTGGAGGGACTGGGGGTAGAACCTGGGTTCACAACGCAGAAAGAAACAACCTAACCAACTAACCTAATCAACCATGTGTAGGGAAGAATATTTCGGGTTCTTTTAAGCTTCAAGTGATCTCATTGGTTGGTGTCACTAATGGCGGGATAATTTAAAAAAGGGTTCACAAAGATATTTGAATTTTCTCATTACAATAAATAATTTAATTTCTAATATTATTTATTAATTAAATCTTCAAAAAATAAGAATAAATAAATTATTAAAAATGAAAATATTAAATTAGAAAGTTAATAGATAAGCATTAAACTAAACTTTATTTTTTTCCTTACTTAATTTGACTTCACATCTACTCGCAATTTGAAGTTAGTTGTTTCTGTTTGCATTTTGTTCTCTAGTTTTTTTTATAATTAATTATTCTTTTTAATATTTAAAATTAATGAAAATTCTAATGTATAATAAAATGCTTTCAATATTAGAAAAACAATTAAACAAAATTTTTGTCAATTAAAAATATTCCTTATGCGTTATTTCTTACTTAATTTTATAATTTTTAACCTGCAATAATTTAATTTTTTCAAAAAAATAAATCCAAAATTTTCAAAATAATTAAATTTTTTGCGAAAAATTAAAATAAAATCTTTTAAAAAAGTTTATTCTTACGCAAAATTTAATTAGAATAATATTTAAAATATTTAAATTTTTATAAAGAGTTTTATCAAAATTTCTTATAATAATTTAATTCTTTTGTGAAATGTTATTAATTAATTATGAAACTAATTGAATTTCTGAGAAGAATAATTTTATTAAAATCTTTGAGAATCCTAATTAAATTCATTTGAATTTTTTTTCAAATAATGGAGTTTCTTTAATAATTTCAATCGAAGATTTTGAAAGTAATTGAAAATCTATGAACATTTTTATTTTGTTATTTGCATAATAATAGTAAATCATTCCGTGCATAACATTTGCTGATTTATTGATAACTTTTGCAAAATAAAATTTGTAAATACGTTAAGAATATTAAAACTTGAAAAAAGAATAGCAATTTTTATTAATAAATTATTTAATATTACAGGGTTGATACAAAAAATTAATTTACATAAAAAAATTATTAGATAAAAAAAATATTCTATTACATTTACTTACGAATTTTTTAAATTGTAAAATTATTCGCAAACATCAATAACTAAATTTTTAAATAAACATTTAATTATTATTTTCCCATAGAAATTAAAATTCTTCAAAACATTCAAATTCAAACATTTTTAAAATTCAACAACTTATAAGAATATTATTATAAAACATAAAGATATCAATCACTCCGAGTCTTTGACTCGGAATATAAAATATTTTGAAAAAGTTAAATTATTTACAAACATTAGGTATAATAAAATTCATTGCACGAATTCAATTATTTTCATAAATAATAAAATTTTTCACAGTATTTCAATTATTTTTAATACAATTTTTAATAAATTTCTCGAAAATTGAAATTATCTTCAAAAATGTTGTTGCAAGAATTTAATTACATTTCACGAATATAATGAAATACTTCGTTAAAATTCAAATATTTTTAAAATCTACTATTTTAATAAAAGTTCTCAAAAGAATGCAATTTTTAAAAAAATTTAATAAAATTCATTGCAGAAATTCAATTATTTCCCTAAATAATAAAATTCTTTGCAGGATTTCTATTATTTAAACAAAAATTTGAAATAATTCATTGCAAGAATTCAATTACTTTGATTAAATAAATAAAATTTAAAAATTCATGCCATAATGCTTTTAATATTCAATTATATCTGAAATTTTAACTATTATTCATTTTTAAATCAATTTTTATTGAAAAATTCTACAAGAATTCAATTATTTAAATATAAAAATAAATAATTTATTGAATAAATGAATGTTTCTCGAAATTGAATTATTATAAAGAATTTTATCAACAAAATTGAATTTTTTGAGGAATTTTAATAAAATTTTCAAGAATAATTAATTTTTTCGAGAAATTCAATTCAAATTGTATTAAAAAATTGAAATCTATGATAGTAGATAAGCAGTGCCGGTTTTAACTCTATATCCCTGCACCGACATGTTACTGACACTTTTAGCCCAGACTCAAACCACTTAGCCAAGACTCAAACCCTTGGGTGGGGGCGGGGCGGAAATGACGTCATTCTAACTCTAGATCCCTACACCGACATGTTACCGACACTTTTAGCCCAGACTCAAACCACTTAGCCAAGACTCAAACCCTTGGGTGGGGGGTAAGAACTTGATGACTAGGCGGAAATGACGTCATTAACAGATTCCTGTACCGACACTTTTAGCCCAGACTCAAACCATTGGGGGAGGGTGCGATTCAGAGGCGGATATGACATCACGGGGGAGGGTGTGATTCAGACTATGATGCTGAGATGGATATGACGTCACACTTCCTAGAATTTTTGCTTGTGTAATTTGATATATTCTTATCTAAGGAATTTTTACCATTTACTTGTTGTTTATAATGTCTTTGATTTATCTAAAGAATTTTTCCCACATGTAATTTGATACCTATTTATTTCTTGGAATTATTGTCTTTATTGAAGCTATTGTTTTACATGTAATTTGATATCCTGTTTATTATATTCTTATCTAAGGAATTCTTCCCATGTACTTGTTGTTTATAATATCTTTGATTTATTGCTTCTGGTCAACATTTTTAGTACTTTTCATAAAAATGCTTTTGATCTTACCGCAATTCTATTTTTACCATTTACTTGTTGTTTATAATGTCTTTGATTTATCTAAAGAATTTTTCCCACATGTAATTTGATACCTATTTATTTCTTGGAATTATAGTCTTTATTTAAACTATTGTTTTACATGTAATTTGATATCTTGTTTATTAGATTCTTATCTAAGGAATTCTTCCCATGTACTTGTTGTTTATGATATCTTTGATTTATTGCTTCCGGTCAACATTTTTAGTACTTTTCATAAGAATGCTTTTGATCTTACCGCAATTCTATTTTTACCATTTACTTGTTGTTTGTAATGTCTTTGATTTATCTAAAGAATTTTTCCCACATGTAATTTGATACCTATTTATTTCTTGGAATTATAGTCTTTATTTAAGCTATTGTTTTACATGTAATTTGATATCTTGTTTATTAGATTCTTATCTAAGGAATTCTTCCCATGTACTTGTTGTTTATGATATCTTTGATTTATTGCTTCCGGTCAACATTTTTAGTACTTTTCATAAGAATGCTTTTGATCTTACCGCAATTCTATTTTTACCATTTACTTGTTGTTTGTAATGTCTTTGATTTATCTAAAGAATTTTTCCCACATGTAATTTGATACCTATTTATTTCTTGGAATTATAGTCTTTATTTAAGCTATTGTTTTACATGTAATTTGATATCTTGTTTATTAGATTCTTATCTAAGGAATTCTTCCCATGTACTTGTTGTTTATGATATCTTTGATTTATTGCTTCCGGTCAACATTTTTAGTACTTTTCATAAGAATGCTTTTGATCTTACCGCAATTCTAAGAAAACTATAATTAACTTCAAGGTTAAATAGGTCATATCTTGTGTATATAAAGAGAGCAATTTTTCTAAACGAAATCATTCCTGCAGTTTAAGTTGGCTGATGAACATATTATTAGCAAAGCATAGTGAAATTCAAGTGCGATTAAACAAATTAATACAAGAAATTGATAAAGTTAAAAGTTTAATTGAAGAAAGGTCACAGTTAAATATTTCAGTGAAAAAATTTGAAAATTTAAATTTAAGTGATAAAAATGAATTTCGATAAATTAAACAAGGCAAGCAAAGTCTTTGTCACCAAGACAACAAAGGAATTAACCATCGATGCATTCTATAAAGTAACAGGCATTCGAAAAATTGATACGAAATTCGGTCCGAAAATTGTTGCTGAAATAAGTAATGAATTTAACATTTTCCTACCACCAAGAATGCTAAAAATATTTGAAGAGGATGCAAATCTTTTCAACAGTCTGAAAGCAGAAGCTGTAAGAGGTGGTGTATATTTGAGAAATCGTGGAGGACCTTACAATCAAATAGAGTTTGTTCCTGAGGGAGTTGACCAGTAGAAGACAAAAAAATGTCATATTTACCATGTGGAGAAATGTTATTATCTAAAATTTACAACTTAAATCCATCATTTACTAAGCAAGTTGTCGTTGGAGCAGAACTGGACACAAATGGGAAAATAATACCAAAAATTCAACTAAGAAGCAGCCATCCACGAGTATCATTGTCTTTGAAGCTTCAAGAATGGCGTCTATTGTGTGATGCAGTAAAACATATCATACGATTTTTCAACGGATATTGTGATGCAACAGTGCTGGATTGTGAAACGTTTACAATACGTTTTAGTGTTACATATCGTTTAATATCAATTGAGCGTTTAGATCAATCATTTACATTTAGTGAAACTTCTTTTGCAATATTTAATGAACTTATTCCTTGTGTTGAACAAAAATATGTAGAACTATCAAAATTCAATTTGCAGTATAGTAAAGATATAATTGTAAAGTTTATTGCAGAATTAATCTTTAAAAATAATGTAAAGTCTACAAAACATGCCACAGAGTTTATTAAAAAACATTACAGTAGAATACTTAAAAAAATGATGGGAAGAACTAATGTTTTAAATTTAGAGACATTATTGCTGGAACTTGTCACATTTCACTGTCAACAAATATGAAATGAAGCTATTCAACAAATGTCAAATATTCAATGTATAAATGGTAAATTATTGTAAAGAGAGGATAAATAAATACAAGAATGCATACAATTCAATTTATTTTTATTTTAACCTTCCTTAAATACATTATAATTCAGATTCGTTTATCCAACTGTTATAAGAGTTATCAAAACCTAACCATTTTACAAATACATTAGATCCTCGTTTTTTTAATACTTTTTCAACTAAATATACATCTGGATATTTAACTTTAGAAAGTTCTTGCTCGTAAAAACATCCACTTATTAGATTTTCCTGATAATCCTTCAAGATATATGTTATTGGATTAGTATTTTTTACATCGCTTATAGTAAATATTTCTGTAGTCCAATTTGGCGTATAACCTTTTTCAAAAACATGCTTAACTTTACTTATACGTACTCTATCTCCAACTTTAAATTTCTTATTATATTTCCTGTTTACTGCAACTTTTTTAAATACATCAAACAACAAATTATTTTCATTTTGAGCATTTACATCTTTCGGTTTCATTCTTATTGTCCGATGTTTACTATTATTATACGCATTTACTAAATCACTTAGTATGTCTATCCATTTGTAATTACCGCGTAAACTGAATTGCATCCACATTTTATTCTTCAAAGTACGATTAAATCGCTCACAAATTGACGCTTTCAAATTACTATGAGTAGAACACAAGTTAATGTTATAACTTTTAATAAGATTTTCAAAATGTGAATTATAAAACTCTTTTCCTTTATCTACTTGCAAATTTTTTTGTATACGTTTTTTAAATAAAATAGATTTTATTGCCGCAGTCACATCTTCACCTTTTTTGGACTTTACTGGAACAGCCCAAGCAAACTTTGAAAATGTATCAATGACGGTTAACAGGTACTTGTAACCTTTATTTTCTCTAGCATAAGGTTGCATTTCAACAAGATCAGCTTGCCAAGTCTCGTCAATACCTCGAATGTCAACATTTCTTCGCTTATAATTTTTTCTCGCTGGTTTATGTAACTCTTTCACCAACTGTAGTTTTTGATCCTCCATTGTTAATTACCTTCAAGTGTGCGCAGTCTGCTGTCTAATTGTAAAATAATCTCTTTGCTGGTAGACATCATCTCTATATTTCTTTCAATACTGATTCTTAGATTTTCAAAATATTTTTTTATCAAATCTTCTATCTCTGCAATCTTTACAACATTGTCATTTATATCATTTCTCACAGAACCGATTACATCATAGATGGCGTTCGTTTTAGATTCAATAACTTTGTTAACAGTATTCAAGTTTACTGCATCACTGTTGCTCTCAGCATCAGCTACGTTACAAAGTTTCTTATTTTCAATATTAAAATCTCCTTCAAAAGTCAACTTAAAACCAAGTCCTGGTGGACCTCGATTTGAAGTTTCTGTGCTTTTAAACTGACGTCCGAATATGTCGATACTCATCATGAAAATGATAAAAATTTCTACAACTGTTAATTAATAAACAATTGCAGCTTCTCTCAACTCTTCAATAATTGATATAATCTCATTATTATGACTGGGATTTCCAGCTGCTTGAGATGCCAAGAGCAATCTTAAACGATCAACCAATTCATTAGGATTATCCCAATAAACATAATCAATTTTTACATCTTCTTGTTGAGTCATATATTCTGGAATTAAACCTTCACCAGAATGTACTGCTATATAGTTTAGATATTTTAAACTCTTTTTATCTCTAACAGCGCCATCTGCTTTGTAATATTTTTTATGAGCATTAGTTGATATTACAATATTTTTATAATTTTCCCGATCAACTACACTTAAAACAGCTTCTTCTGGAACTTTTTTGAATAAAAGCTCAAGTAAACCTTTCGTTGCAGGATATGTTTTATTACCTACACTAATATTATTTTGTTCAAAATTTATTCCTGAATTACCAATCATTAATTGCCCTTTAGATAATTTACGAACTCCATATGAAGGATCTAAATCTTTTCCCTCTTCATCCAACATTTGAAGATATAAAATAGCACCATCTTTCTCTGATTTATCTCCATCTCCATTATCATCTCCATCATCATCATAATCATCATCATCATAATCATCACCGTTATCGTCATCATCAGCAGCTGTTGCAAATGATAAGTCATCTCTTAAAAATGAATCATTCTCTCTCTTAACTTCTTGATCTTCTTCAAACTCTAAAGGAAGGTCTCCCTCTCTTTCAATTTTTACTGGTCGAATTTGTTTAACAATTTCAATGTCATCAACTAATTTCTAAATTGGTGTCACTATAGGTTTAAAGGTATTATTTAAAGTCTGTTCAATTTCTTCCTTGCCCAATTTCATCAGTCTATGCTTTCGTCGAATAGCATCACTGGCTTTTGCACTTTGACCAAGAATATCTTTTTGTTTTCGCAAATGTTTCAAGTGTGTAGAAGACATGTTGATTGACCAATGTCTTGAATGAAACTGTTTATAAAGAATATCATTTCTCTAATTTTATAAAACAATCAAAACCCTTTCTATATCTGCCTTCATTGATATCACGATCTTTATCAATCACTATAAAATCATGCTTATCTTTCCAACAAGAGTTGCAAAGTTTTTTAAATTCCATAAATGTCATATCAGAATTTACATGATCATCATAAATATGTCTAAGATTTATTTTATCTTGTTTAAATAAAACTAGTAAATTAACATTGTCACGTATTAAATGTTTTGGAATGCGCGCATATGTTTGACATAAATAAAAGCAATCCACAGCTTTGTGTCTTCCCATAGCAAAAAAAGCTTTAATATTATCTTGTTTTTCACATGCTACGTCATCAAATATAAATATTGAGTTTGGTAACGCATTGTTTGGTTCTACAACATCCACATGTTCATTAAATGGAAAGTAGCCAACACCCTCTACTGGTTGCAAAATGTTTTCTAAAAATTTGTATTTTGGTTGATATAACGATTTTGAGTACACATAAACATTTTCAAATCGTAATCCATTGGGATGTATTAAAAGAGCAAGTAATGCATTTGTCTTTCCACAATTTGACGGTCCACAAAATATTGCTTGCACACTATTTGGCAATAAATTTCCATGACGATTTTCTGTTTTTTTATCACAATCTTGAACAAGAGTGTCAAAATTATAGACTGGCAATTTAATCGATTGTGCTTCAAACTCCATTCTTACGATAACTGAGGTTAAAACTATAAATACAAGGTTTTTAATAGTTTCAATGTCAGTTCACTGTAGACGCTTGTAACGTTTGCATGCAAGTCCAATAATAAGGTCCATGCTACTTTACAGCATCTGATTGCTAGGTCTAGTTTTTTAGGAGAGGTTTGCGATTTGGTGTCGATCGTCAACTCTTTTATGCTTTGGGCAAGGTCCACGTTTCCTACTGTCGGAGGCAATTGGGATAATTGACTATTACTGTGATAATTGACTATTGCTGTCATAATTTTTTTGTTAGATCATTAAAGGTCGACTGCTTGTAGTCAAATGACAAAAAACTATAAATACATTGGTTATATAGATTTCCACTTTAGTCTTGAAAAAGTTTTCCTACCGAAAAGAATATAAATATGGGTGTAAATAAAAATCAAATTAGTTTAAAGAAAACTTCGAAAAGAGTAAGACGAGGTAGAGGTGTCTTGAATAAAATTATCAATAAATTACCTTTTGAACTTCATATACCTGGCTATCAATACTGTGGTCCAGGAACAAAATTGGCGAAAAGATTAGCACGAGGTGATCCAGGAATCAACCCTCTCGACGCTGCTTGTAAACAGCACGATATTTCTTATTTAAAAAATAGGGAAAGTGTAGAAGCTAGAAACGCAGCTGATAGAGTACTTGCTGATAAAGCTTGGCATCGTGTGTTTGCTCCTGACGCAAATTATAGTGAAAGAGCCGCAGCTTATGCAATAACAAATGCAATGAAGGTCAAATCAAAATTGGGCATGGGAATCAAGTCAAAAGAAAATATGAAAATAAAAAATCAACGTTGAGGAAAATTGTAACCGCAGCTAAAAAATCTATGAAATTAGATACAAATGCACAGTCTACTATTAAATCAGCACTTGAAGGTGCACGTTTGGCAGTTAAAATTGCTGGTGGCAGGCGAAAAATTAATAAACCTCGAGTTTTACCGATACCTTCTAAAGTGGGAGGAATTTTACCTTTTCTTATTCCTTTGTTTGCGGGTTTAAGTGCAACAGGGGCTCTAGCAGGGGGAGCAGCTGGCATAGCAAAAGCTGTAAATGATGCAAATTCTGCAAAACGTCAACTAGAGGAAAGCAAGCGACATAATCAAACAATGGAATCTATTGCCTTAGGAAAAGGTCTCTTTCTAAAACCATATAAAGCAGGACTAGGCCTTCATCTAAAACCCTACAAATTAGGACAAGGATGCAAGTCAAAAAACTTGAAGTAAAGCTACCTCATCGTGCGCTAACAGATTTAGATTTACTAAAATTTGCAAAAAGTTTAAAAATTCCATATTTTCGAGGAGTTTTTATGCGAAATGAACTACCTATGCGTGGTCCTAAAGAAAATGAATTTGCAATAATAAATCTAGATGATAAAGATGGTCCTGGTACACATTGGTGTGCATATAAAAAGAATAAAGATAAAATCATATATTTTGATAGCTTTGGTAATCTTCGACCACCTTCGGATCTTGTTAAATATTTTGGTGTTGGTAGCATAAAATATAATCATAAACGATATTAAAACTATAATACATATGTATGCGGACATTTATGTCTTAAATTTTTATGTAAACAATTGAATATTCCTGATTTGTATACTCTGCATATAAATAAATGATATTCTTAGTTTAAATGTCAGTTATTAATTTGACCTCATCATGGACGATTCACTTATTTTAACGTTGTCTGGAAAATCTTCCATCTTAGAATCTCAATTTTTTCCACCAATAGAGTTGTCTAATTTTAAAAATTATGCTCTTGGTCTTGTTGAATTTTTAACTTTTAATTCTATTCCTAATATAGATGTTGGAAAGAATAAATTTTACGTAGGAAATAAAGAAATTATTATACCTACAGGAAGTTATGAAGTTAGTGATATTGATCAAGTTTTGCATTTAATTTTAAAAAATAAAGGAATTAATTTTAGAATCAAACCAAACAATAATACATTGAAATGTACAGTTTATTGTGATGAAGAAATTAATTTTAAACCCAATGATTCTATAGGTAGTTTGTTAGGATTTTCTCCTCGCAAATTAAAAGCTCAAGAATACCATGAGTCTGATTAACCAGTATCAATCATTAAAATAAATTCCTTAAGAGTAGAATGTAATATAACAACCGGAGCATACATTAATGGTGAAAAAGTGCATACAATTCATGAATTTTTTCCTATTGTTCCACCAGGATATAAAATAGTGGAAGTACCAAATCACGTCATTTACTTGCCAGTCGCTGTCAAGACAATAGAATATATTCAATTGCTAATTGTAGACCAAGACGAAAATTTAGTTAATTTTCGAGGGGAAACTTTAACAATAAGGCTTCATATTAAATCCTTAAAATAATGGGTATTGTTTTTAATAATAGAAAAAGGATTGGTTTTGGTTATAAAATTAAGACACCATGCCAGAATCAAATCAGTCGTCGGCGAATCTTGAAGAGATTAACACCTCAGAACCTGCAACTACTGAAAAATCTCGGTCTAAAGATTGTAAAAAAAGGAAGAGAGTAAAAAAGAGATTTAAGGTTATTTTTACTTGTATTTGTGCCTTTGTATTTCAACGCATTATTTTTTGCTATGGAAGGGAAAATTTTAAATATTGATTCACCAGTAATTTTTGATGAATCTATTGCTCATTATGAAGTTCATGCGCAACAACCATACACCTCATCAACATACAACAATAGTGACGAAATCCGCATCACGGTACAGAATCAGGATCATTGCTTATTTCCAAGCAAAAGCTCGATTCACATCACTGGAAAATTTGTGAAACCTGATGGAACAGCTCTAGAGCGTACAAATTTAATTTCTAATGGCATATGTCATTTATTTGAAGAAGCAAAGTATGAACTTAATGGTGTAGAAATTGATAAAAATAAAAATGTAGGTCTTACAAGTTTAATGAAAAATTATATTTCTCTCGATTCTAGTCAAAATAAATTTCTTGAAAATGTTGGCTGGTTAGAATTTACCAATGAACCAACCTTAACAAATGCGCAAGGTTATTTTGATGTATGTATTCCTCTGAGTATGATTTTTGGTTTTGCTGAAGATTACCAAAAAGTTATTATTAACGCAAAACATGAGCTTATTTTAATCAGATCAAGAACTGATGCTAACGCAGTGTTGCAAGTAGCACCTTTAGAAGAGTTTAAAATTGTCATTGAAAAAATGGAATGGTTATTACCGTACATAAAATTATCAGATGCTCGAAAATTTAAATTATTAAAATATATTGAAAAAGATCCATCTATTCCAATAAGTTTTAGAACTTGGGAATTGTATAAATATCCTTTATTACCAATTACTCTTAAGCACATTTGGAGTGTAAAAACTTCAATTCAATTAGAGAAACCTACATTTATTGTATTAGGATTTCAGAGAAACAGAAAAAATAATACAGTTCAAAACTCTAGTTGTTTCGATCACTGTGATTTATCTGATGTCAAATTATTTTTAAATTTACAATGTTATCCTTATGGCAACATGAATCTGAGTATTGGTAGAAATCAGTACTCTACTTTATATGAAATGTTTACAAATTTTCAAGCATCTTATTATAGTAAAGAGTCTCAACCAATTTTATCAAAAAAAGAATTTTTACAATATGCTCCTTTAAATGTAGTAGATTGTTCAAAACAAAATGAGTCTTTAAAAAGTGGACCAGTTGATATCCGCTTAGAATTTGAATCAAAAGAAAATTTTCCCGCCAATACTTCAGCTTATTGCTTAGTTTTACATGACCGCATCGTTGAATATAAACCAATCAGTGGAATTGTCAAAAAAATTGTTTAACTTTAAGCTTATATATATTTAACTCTTTACGCATAATGAGATTAGTTGATTTAAAAATGCAGTACTTGATGGATGTGCAAGGATTCAAATTGCCAATTAATGAATTTGTTTTAAAAGAATTAGCTATAGTTTCTGTAAATAATGATTCAATACCAATAAATATGGTTTTCCAACCTCCTTGTCCATGGAATTGCGTCACAAACAAATATAAATGTATCAATCGTTGGTTAGAAAATAATTTCCATGGTATTCGTTATAATGCTGGTGATGTACCGTACGTTTATTTAAAAGAAATTTTAGAAAATGTGTTTAAAGAAGCAAAGACAATTTATGTTAAAGGTTTAGAGAAGAAAAAATGGTTAAAAAGCTTAATCGATGAAAAATATTGTATTGAAATTATCGACATGAATGATTTAAATTGTCCTTCATTAAAAAAGTTAAACATTGAAACATGTATTGGAACTTGTTCAAAACATTTAATCAACAATAAAACTTTTACTTGTGCTCTTCAGAATGTTATAAACTTAAAAACTTGGTTCTGCAAAAACTGTAATATTTAAGTATTTTTAGTTTAAAATGTGTATTCAATTTTTTTCCTCAATAAAATTACAAAATATCAATTGGACTGTAATTATTATTCCTAACCTAACCCTATTATTTTCAGGTATAAGAAACAACAACATTTATTTTGATTACATTCATTTATTATAATAAATTACAATATTTTTGAGTATAATTTATTGTAAAAATTGTACAAAGTAAACAATAGAGAACTAATACAAACTAACATTTTATACATCAATTTCATCTATTTCCATTGGCTCTTGGTGTTGGTAACCCCAAGGAAGGGTGTCAGTTTTCCCTGGTATCAAAATTCTTTTATCATCCTGCCAACTTAAAGCAATTTTATTTTGTTTAACAGTAAATACATCATGTTTTTTGCTGCGTATAAAGTGCTGAGATCGGATCAGGTTTTCATTTTCATTGAGAGTATGCTTAAAAACATCGAATCCTATTCTTTTTAAAGTTGAATATTTTACCCCTTTTGCTTTCTTTTTAGCTTCCTCATCACCCCATAACTTGAATGCATATAGTTTTGATCTTAAACCTATAAATTCATCTACAATTTTACCGTTATTTTCGTCTTTCATAAGACCCAGGATTTTTTTGTTTGCAAGTGGTATATTATAAATGTTGTTTTCAGGATAATCGGATGTGTCGAATTTATGTAAATCTCTTTTAATATAATCATAAAAATTTGGCACTGTAATATGATAAACAAGACTGTCAGTATCTGTGTAGAGTAATTTTGCAGAATCACTGAAAGTCTCTTTAATGTAATTGTAATGAAAGTCATATGTTATTATTTTTGATATGTCTAGAATAGTGAATCCTATGTAAATTGGTTTGTTAAAGTATACCTTTGTTTTATTCATCTCAATAATGACCATATCTTTATCGAATATGGTGCAACTATGAAAGTTTGGTTGAGCAATCAAATTTTTCGCGCAATACCTTCCCTCCCATTTTGTTATTAATCTAACATCTTTGTGTTTTCTAACATTTTCCATTGTCTTGCCAAATACGGAATTGTTCATTAGCTTGTAAAAATTCTTCTCAAATTCATTACTCGATTTTTTTCTAAGCTCGGTATTTAAATCAATATAGGGTTTTAACCACTGCTTTTGCTTAAATTTTAAAACTCTATGTATTTTAGTTAATTTCATTCCCAAAGATAAATATAACTTTAAATTTCTATAGTGAATTGTATAGTTCTTCTTTGGTAATAAATTTGGAATTAATTTAGGAATTGTACATTTTGGGAGAGGAGGTATGAAATGTTCAGGGCATAACGGCAAGTCTTTATGTGAATCATGAAGTTGAGTTGGATAATCTAAATCTACTTCAAGAATATATCCTTCAGGAGAATCATCTAGAATATTTAGGAAAAAGTCATTACTATAATTTTCTAACCATTCAAAATCTGTATATGGCAAGCTCTCGCTCATGACAAGTAATTTTCAAAAATGTCGGCAAGTAGTAGAACGTCAGTCTGTAAGTACAAGTCAGAGTATTCTCCTATTGTTTTTAAATTAAACGTTTTCCATACGTTACATGCATGCTCATAGTCTTCGTCTGAAATATGAGCGTCATTTAATTTAGAGTAGAAAGAGTCTTTTACTGGCAGTTGACCTTCTTCTAATTTTTCCCAGCTACTAATATATTCGTAAGGAAATATTCCTTTTCTTGTCAATAAATTAAACTCGTCGACATTTTTACAATACTTTTTCGTAATTTTTTTCTCATCATTTTCAAGATAGGAGGATAATTTGTCTAAACTGCTTGGCATAAATCTAAATGAATCAAGAAATCTTAATACTACTTTTGTACCTTTGACATATTTTGAAAATGAAATGTACTTTTCCTTGTTTATTGGTAACAGTTTAATTTCACCCTCAAAAGATGTTGCTAAAGCTTTAATAATGAAATGTGCATCATATCCTGACAAGTTGTGAAAAATTATGGGAACAACATGTGAATCTTTATAATTTACATTGCAACCCTGATGTGCCGGACCACGATATTTTCCCGTGAAACGACAATGATCGCGGTGTTTAATGTCATCTTTTTTAAAAGGTTTTTCACAAATATGACAAACTGTTGCTGTGTCAAATTGAATTTGTTGTAAAATAGTTAAATTTTCCATTGGAATAATATTTGTAAAATAGGAATTTGCTTTTTCAGCTAATTGTTTTAATTCTGTCATGAACCAATCAACACAATCTGAACCCCGATATGATTTAAATTCTGAAAGAGATTCATCAAAATTGCAATGTACATAGAAAGCAAAAATTGTCGGGATATGTTTTTGGTATGTTGATGTGTTTGTGTGTGTACTTGCTATAGGTTCTAAGAGACTTTCAGTGTCAGCATACACGACAAAGGGAACACTTTCTTTATTTCTATAGTTTTTAAATTTTAAAATTTTATCCTCTTCTTTAGGCAAAATTACTCGACACTTGTTTATTTTATCACAATCCAATTTATGATTATTAAATGATTTTTCGTGTACAAAATGACATAAACACCTATCACAAAGTAACATTCTATGACTGTTTTTTGAGATCTGTGAATTTACTAATCGAGATAAATTATTGATTAATGCAAAATGATAAACTTTGTTATTTTGAAAATTATTATCATTATCATCATCGTCTAAATCAATTTCAGTATTTTTAATCATTAACAAATGATAAGTAGGTTCATTTGATTTGTTTTTACTTAAATAAAGTGGAACAATTTCATTCTTTTTATTACTTTTATCAATTCCATAAACATTAATACTAAGGTTGTTTAATTTTTCAAATTTTGGAATATCGCTGAGAGAAATGGGGAATTCAAAATCATCAAACTTTAAATCAGTATCTTTAAAGTGGGGGTATGAACTTGTACGTTCCTTATTCATTTCAGCTGGATAACGTTGTGCAATGATGGACCATAAAAAACAGTGTTTATCATTATTTATAACATTAATAACAGCTCTTTTATTAATTATAAACTTTGGCATTCTTATAAAAGTTGAGTACCCAGCCGCAAGAGGGACATACTTATTTATATTAACATTTAAGTTTATAATTTCTTTCAAAGACCAACCTGACTTTTTTTGTTGAAAATCATCAATCTTAACTAGAATCTTTTCACGAATTTTATGATCAAACCATTCGTCAAAATTTGTTGATTCTAAAATTTTTGAATTTTTTGTATTGAAATACTTAATATCTTCAATTTCCCTACCCTCTTCTAGAGCACTAAAATTTGCCGCAAGAATAACATTAACTTTCATGTTTCCCGTCTTTTTAAACGCATTTTTTAATCGAGAAATAATCATTTTTTTTGCATCACTAAGAAAACTGTCTATATTTTTATGTTTTAAATTAATAATTACACCTGTTCTAATTCGATTCTCAAAAGCATTCTCTAATTCTTCCCACCTGATCCATCTTTCATCCTTTTTAAATAAGCCCGTTCCTGTTCTTCTTGATTTCTTAAACTTTCTGCTGTTTGCTTTCAGTAGTCCAATAGTTGACAAAATCTTTCTTTTCTCTCCACATGACACGGATCCATTTCTTAACAATTTATTCAGCAATCTAATGTTCTTTACACTATTATTTATCCAAAAATTTAATTCCTCCGTTGTAGTTTTTTTACCTAATGTTTTAAAAGCATCGTTCATAATTTTCACAAAATCTTTACAATAACTCGAGCTTTTATCAGTTTCCATAACTTTAATTGCTGTGTTTAATTTATCGAAATTCATTTTTATCACTTGAATTGAAACTTTTAGTTTTTTGCTAAAATGATTAACTCTGATCAGACTATAATAAAACTTTTAACTTTATCAATTTCTTGTATAAATTTGTTTAATCGCACTTGAATTTCACTATACTTTGCTAATAATATGTTTATCAGCCGATTTAAACTGAAGGAATGATTTCGTTTAGAAAAATTGCTCTCTTTATATACACAAGATATGACCTATTTGACCTTGAAGTTAATTATATATTTCATAGAATTGAGGTATGATTAAAAGCTTATGCAAAGTACCGAAAATGTTTGTAAAAAAATTCCTTAGATAAAACTTAGTCAAAACAAAATAAATAAACTGTATAATAAGACCGGAAGCAATAAACAACAAGTACATGGGAAGAATTCCTTAGATAAGAATCTAATAAACAAGATATCAAATTACATGTAAAACAATAGCTTAAATAAAGACTATAATTCCAAGAAATAAATAGGTATCAAATTACACGTGGGGAAAATTCCTTAGATAAATTCCAAACCGGAAGCAATAAATCAAAGACATTATAAACAACAAGTAAATGGTAAAAATTCCTTAGATAAGAATATATCAAATTACACAAGCAAAAATTCTAGGAAGTGTGACGTCATATCCATCTCAGCATCATAATCTGAATCACACCCTCCCCCGTGATGTCATATCCGCCTCTGAATCGCACTCTCCCCCAATGGTTTGAGTCTGGGCTAAAAGTGTCGGTACAGGAATCTGTGAATGACGTCATTTCCGCCTAGTCATCAAGTTCTTACCCCCCACCCAAGGGTTTGAGTCTTGGCTAAGTGGTTTGAGTCTGGGCTAAAAGTGTCGGTAACATGTCGGTGTAGGGATCTAGAGTTAAAATGACGTCATTTCCGCCCCGCCTTCACCTAAGGGTTTGAGTCTTGGCTAAGTGGTTTGAGTCTGGGCTAAAAGTGTCGGTAACATGTCGGTTCAGGGATCTAGAGTTAGAACCGGCACTGCTTATCTACTTATGATGAGTTGTATTATTCATTAAAATAACTGAATTATTGCGAAGAAATTTATAAAAAAATTTGTAAATAGTTAAACTCCTGTGAAATTTTTATTATTTATGAAAATAATTTAATGTTTGCTTAGAATTTTATGATTATTTTTTTATAAATATTTGAATTCTTTTGAAAAATCTTATTAAAATATTAGATATTGAAAATCATTGAATTTTATTATTTTTAAAGATAATTGAATTTTAAGGAGAATTTTTTTTAATTTTTGAATATAATTGAATTTTTGTAAAGAATTTCATTACTTTTAAAAATAATTGAATTTCTGCAATCGTTTGTAACTTCTCCAAAATTTATTTATTTCCAGCCCACACAGCACATGATATTTTTTAAATATTTCCTGAATATTTCACTGAAAGATTGAAATATTTCAGTGCAAAGTTCTAGAAATATTTCTGCAAACAGGAAAATGTCCGCTTATGTGGGAATATTGACGCGAAAGTTGAGAAAATATTTCATTGAAATATTTTGGAAATATTCAACTGAAATGATGCGCACTGGTCGAACTCAGTTTCTATGGCCTGTAGAGCTGCGCAGTAGTTTTTGGCTTACTATATCCTATGGGTTTTAAACAGGGATGGCAACCGAAATTTTATCGGTTTCGGTTTCCTCTTTTCGGTATTCTTCTAAAAAACATTCGGTTTCGGTATTTCGGTTACGGTTTTTTTTCAAAGAATTAGGGTTTCTGTATAAGGGTTTCGGTTTTTAAAGTGAATAATTACGGTTACGGTTTTTTGTTTCGGTTTCTTAAAAATTAAGGTTTTTTGGGTTAAAGGTTTCGGTTTTTCGGTTGTTTTCCCCGGAAAATATATGAATGAAAATATTTGTGTGCATTTTAATTACTTAGAATGAAATATGAGTATTAATTACTCATAATTTATTTATAAATTTGTTTTATATTTTATGAGATGGCCACATCGTTGTCAAGGAAAAACTAAAATTTTTTTGAAAGAACGTTTTTCTCCTTAACTTCTACATTATTTAACCTAATTAACTAAAAATTGGTACACTGTATTTTTACAGGCTGATCACAAATAATTAATTTAAAAAAATTTGTTTCTAATTTTTTTCAAAAAATTTTTTTTTATAAATTATTTGTAATCTGCAAATTTGGTTCCTCTACTTATTATTTGCAATATTAGACATACCATACTTCAATATTTTTTGTACCAAAAGATTTTAATATTGGTGTAATATTCAGTTTTACTTTTATATTAAAAACCGAAAAAAACGAAATTTAGGTTTTGAAATAAAGGGTTTTAAATTTTTATAATACGGGTTTCGGTTTACGGTTTTCTGTTTCAAATAATTTTTTTTTCGGTTTCGGTTTCTAGTTTTCAGTTTTTTAAAAATTTCTGTTTTTTCGGTTAACGGTTTCGGTTGCCATCCCTGGTTTTAAAATATTTCAGAAAATTCCTATTGGTTTGAGGTGTTTAACAAATTTTTCCATTTTGTGAAATATTTTCACAATATTGCAGAATGTTTATGTGTAATATTGCAGGAATATTTCAATGAAATATTTTCTCAACTTTCGCGTCAATATTCCCACATAAGCGGACATTTTCCTGTTTGCAGAAATATTTCTAGAACTTTGCACTGAAATATTTCAATCTTTCAGTGAAATATTCAGGAAATATTTAGGAAATATCATGTGCTGTGTGGGAGTACTTTAAAAAAAATCTCTGACTTTTCCGTGATTTTCCTTGCCTCTGGCGATCCTGTAATAGAAATAATTTATTGTTTAAATTATATTTTTTTTAAAATCAATTCTTTAAATAAAAACATTTCAAATGAATAAATAAAATAAAAATGATATAAAAAAATAGTAAAGTAAATATAATTTAAAGAATAAATTATTTCTATTATTAAATAATTCATTAATAAAAATTGCTATTCTTTTTTCAAATTTTAATATTCTTAACGTATTTACAAATTTTATTTTGCAAAAGTTATCAATAAATCAGCAAATGTTATGCACGGAATGATTTACTATTATTATGCAAATAACAAAATAAAAATGTTCATAAATTTTCAATTACTTTCAAAATCTTCGATTGAAATTATTAAAGAAACTCCATTATTTGAAAAAAATTCAAATGAAATTAAATTAGGATTTTCAAAGATATTAATAAAATTATTCTTCTCAGAAATACAATTAGTTTCATAATTAATTAATAACATTTCACAAAAGAATTAAATTATTATAAGAAATTTTGATAAAACTCTTTAAAAAAATTTAAATATTTTAAATATTATTCTAATTAAATTTTGCGTAAGAATAAACTTTTTTAAAAGATTTTATTTTAATTTTTCGCAAAAAATTTAATTATTTTGAAAATTTTTGATTTATTTTTTTGAAAAAATTAAATTATTGCAGGTTAAAAATTATAGAATTAAGTAAGAAATAACGCATAAGGAATATTTTTAATTGACAAAAATTTTGTTTAATTGCTTATCTAATATTGAAAGCATTTTATTATACATTAGAATTTTCATTAATTTTAAATATTAAAATATTAAAAAGAATAAAATTAATTATAAAAAAAACTAGAGAACAAAATGCAAACAGAAACAACTAACTTCAAATTGCGAATAGATGTGAAGTCAAATTAAGTAAGGAAAAAAATAAAGTTTAGTTTAATGCTTATCTATTAACTTTCTAATTTAATATTTTCATTTTTAATAATTTATTTATTCTTATTTTTTGAAGATTTAATTAATAAATAACAGGGATGGCAACCGAAACCGATAACCGAAACCGTTAACCGAAAAAACAGAAATTTTTAAAAAACCGAAAACTAGAAACCGAAACCGAAAAAAAAAATATTTGAAACAGAAAACCGTAAACCGAAACCCGTATTATAAAAATTTAAAACCCTTTATTTCAAAACCTAAATTTCGTTTTTTCGGTTTTTAATATAAAAGTAAAACTGAATATTACACCAATATTAAAATCTTTTGGTACAAAAAATATTGAAGTATGGTATGTCTAATATTGCAAATAATAAGTAGAGGAACCAAATTTGCAGATTACAAATAATTTATAAAAAAAAATTTTTTGAAAAAAATTAGAAACAAATTTTTTTAAATTAATTATTTGTGATCAGCCTGTAAAAATACAGTGTACCAATTTTTAGTTAATTAGGTTAAATAATGTAGAAGTTAAGGAGGAAAACGTTCTTTCAAAAAATTTTTAGTTTTTCCTTGACAACGATGTGGCCATCTCATAAAATATAAAACAAATTTATAAATAAATTATGAGTAATTAATACTCATATTTCATTCTAAGTAATTAAAATGCACACAAATATTTTCATTCATATATTTATCGGGGAAAAAAACCGAAAAAACCGAAACCTTTAACCCAAAAAACCTTAATTTTTAAGAAACCGAAACAAAAAACCGTAACCGTAATTATTCACTTTAAAAACCGAAACCCTTATACAGAAACCCTAATTCTTTGAAAAAAAAACATTAACCGAAATACCGAAACCGAATGTTTTTTAGAAGAATACCGAAAAGAGGAAACCGAAACCGATAAAATTTCGGTTGCCATCCCTGATAAATAATATTAGAAATTAAATTATTTATTGTAATGAGAAAATTCAAATATCTTTGTGAATCCTTTTTTAAATTATCCCGCCATTAGTGACGCCAACCAATGAGATCACTTGAAGCTTAAAAGGACCCGAAATATTCTTCCCTACACATGGTTGATTAGGTTAGTTGGTTAGGTTGTTTCTTTCTGCGTTGTGAACCCGGGTTCTATCCCCAGTCCCTCCAAATTTATTTTCAAAATTATTCTTCAAAATAAATTATAGAGAGAAATATTTTTTATTTTATTTCTTAAATTTATAAATACTATTTTTTTAGCTATAAGTAAACTGAAATATTAAATAAGTTTAAGTGCAAATTAAATAGATAATTACGGAAATTCCGTAAATGATTATTTTTTATAATATCAATTTATATTATATTACTTACCTTATGACGCTTACCTGAAACTAACTTCTAATGCTTACAGATACTTACCAGAGATAGTTTTAAAGAACTTTTCTCTACTTGTTTTCAGAAAAGTTTCTTAGATAACTTTCTGCAAGCTAACACGGAAAACTAAAAAGCGTAGGACATTTATAGGCCAAGGGAAGCTAACGGGAAGCTAACCATGTTAGCTATAGAAGCTAACATGGTTAGTTTCCCGTTAGCTTCCCGCAAAATATGGTGCTATGTGGGCAAATACAATAATTAATTTTTTTCTTTACCCTTTTTTTCTTTTAATTACTTTTTCTCTTTTATTTGATAAGAATTTGATTAGCAATTTTAAATAATTATGATACACAGTGTAAATCTAATATTATTCTCCTAGTCAATTTGACTATTTTTTCCTGATTACATCGACTAATTTTCCTGGTCACTTTAACTATGCTTGAATCTTATTACTTTGACCAGGATTCTATAGTTGGCTCCTCTCGTAACTAGGAAACCTAGTCAATTCCTGGTATACGGGTCCTAGGCATTTTTTTCGGTGTATGTTTGAAAATTATTTTCATTCAGAAAATTCACACAGTTGAATGAAATTTTTTAAGTATAAAAAATCATTAAAAACGTGTCTCTTTTTAGGCTAAAAGACATTACCTTATTAACTTTGATATATATGAAAAATTAAAAAGAAATCTTTCAAATTTAAGAAATGAAAAATGTTAAGAATTTGAACTTACCTTTACAAATTTCCTTTAATCTTTAAATTCTTAAAATTGTCGAAATTTTAATAAATTAAAATATTAACGTTTGCCTATGCGCATAGTTTCTTATATGCCACTTCATCGTCACGCAGTGTAGAAAAACATTCGGGCAAAAAATATCATATTCGAATGTATACTTACAGACAGCTACGTATTTCTACATACTGTCGGTAAAACTATCAGCTGTAAGTTACTTAACACACGAAAATATTTTTACGGTTGGGTTGCTAACATACAACGTTATACGTGAAGCGAAAAGTTTCCAATGTATCACGAAATGATTAAACATTCGGGATGTACATTTACTAACGCGTGACACATTTACAACGATAAGCGTAATAATATTACTTTTTAATTGTAAAAATACTATATGGGTGTTAAATTATTACGTGTACCGTAGTAAAATTACAAACTGGAAAATTTAAAATTAACGACCTGATTGTAATTCAACATTAGTCTTTTTTACAGTGTAAGATTTACATACATGTTAAGGTTAGGAAGCCCATATCCCGAAGTCGTCTCCCGCACCCGACTCAGTTGTGCTTAGGGCTTTAACGGCGTTGGAGGTCGGGAACTGTCAAGTGTTGCCAACCCACTCTCCACCACTTTCCAGTATGTTTCGTGTAATTTTTCACATTGATCACTTTTTAAAAAAAACAAAGAATTTAATCAAAAAAAGAGCTCTTTACCCTAAAATAAAATTAAGTAAAGAATTAGTAATAGTATATTAAGCAACAAGGGTATAAAGGCAGCCATTTGTTTACGGTGATTTTTGTGACACGAGTGGAGGTCGAGGGCACAAAATACAAGGCTGTTCCATATACTTTTTATTAGAAAATATAAGAAAGTCCTAGAATTATTCTAGTACGAGTATGGGCAACAGTGTTTTATAAATTTTAACGAAAAGTCATTTGTTCAGTTTTATAAAGTACGTGAAAGATTAGTTGACTGCGCTTGAAAATTCTGTAGAGCATGCGCAGTGTGCGTTGCGCGTTTCTACCCAAGGTAAATGCCAGCTGATCGTCTGTTTCCGTTTGTGTTAATTTCAGATGTGAATATACTATTATTTTATGAAAAACAAATAGTGTTAATATATATTTGTCTTCAAGAATTGACTTTCAAAAAAATATTTTTTGTTTTGTGTTTCTCACAAAACAGAATGTTATATAAGTCTCAGTTTTCAGTGAAATAGCATGTCTCAGAAGTCGTGAAAAATTTCACCATGTTGTATATAAGAACAATTCGATACGTACTTTTAAGTGTTAAGTGTGTGTTTATATTTAAGTTATACGCGAATATATGTGTGTGTTATAGGTTAGTTCATAAGTGTTGATGAACGTCGAAAAGTGATACAATAATTGTTCTTTGTTTGTGTGATTAATTATCCAAATATGTGAATGAATGAGTGAATTTCAGAAAAACTCTGTGAACAAGTGGAAATTATTTTTTTTATTTTACAGTTTTTTTTGAAAGTCAATGAAATTCTCAAGCAAGGTACTAGAAATTTTCATTGACTGCTTTTGAAACTCTCATGCAAAAGTACTAGACTGTTTTTAGTATTTTGTGTCGTATCCAAAAGTCAAGTACCGAGTCAATGAAAAATTCACGTACTTTTTTTTCCGTGTACCCCAGTAGCACGTAATGTTGGGAAAATTCCAGCAACATTGAGGTAATATTGGTAATGTTAAGGCAGTGTTCTCAATATTGCTGTAATATTACGTGCTACTGGGGTATTATTACTATAGCATGAGTTTCCTTCTGTTTCTATACTAAGATTCATTCAAATAAAAATTTTTTTCTCAGTCTAAAAGATGTATGTCTGAATAGTATAAAGTAGATACCTACTCGAAAGCCACAAGTTATTCTCTCTCTCTCTCTCTCTCAAACTAATGGTCGTTCACTTATCTTACCGTTTCAGTTACTCTCAAGAGTAAGTGAAACGGTATAAGTTATAGGTTATAAGTTATAAGTTTAGGAAAAATTTGTTTGTTTTTGTACAAAATTTAAGAAAAAAATATTTTTTTGAAAATTGTAAAAAATACAAAATTTTGAAAATTTAAAAGTTTTGTATTTTTGGACGAAATGAGCTGCCCAACGAACTCAGGCTTCATTTCATCGGGGGTGAATTTCGTTTCATCAGGGGGTCATGAAAAATGAAGATTTATCAAAATTAGAAATTTCTCAACATCGCACAAATCCAAGACTTTCTCATTTTTTATAAGAATGTAAAAATACAAAAAATGTAATTTTCCAAAATTTTTTATTAATTACAAATTAATAAATTGTACCTTAAAAGAAAATATTTAGAAATTTTAATTTTCAATCACTTTAAAAAATTATTTTAATAAATATATCAAAATTGAAAAAATAAAATATTTATCAAAATCTTTTTTTTTTTAAATTTGACATGTTTATATTATATGTACATTTCTCATAAATAAGAATCCCTTTATTTATGTTTCTTATATTTAACTTTCATTATTACAAAATATCGTTTAAATTACTTGACAAATTGAATTACTAATTCCTAGTTTTTTGATGCTGTTAGTCTTTTACGTAGGCAACCTTCACAACATTTCTGGTCACTTTTTTTCACAAGTCACATTCAGCTCTCAATTTTTATGGTGAAAATAAGATTGTGGCTTATTAAAACATCATATCGAAACAAAATAAATTTTAATTAGGTAATTCTTTATTTATTTTCGCTTTACGGTAAAGAGCTCTTTTTTTGAGAAAGTGTCAAATTATTTTTTAAAAATTGACAAAGTAAAAAGTTTCATAAAAATCGGTCGAAAGTGTTGGATAATTTAAAAAGAAAGAATAAAAGCAGATACTTATAGAGAAAAGGGCTCTTTATTAAAATTCTATATATGAAATAAGGATTTAAGTAAAAATCTGTTTGTAATAATATACGATGTTTCTACGAGCGTCAATATTATTTTCACTATTCAAATAATTGACAGCTTTGATGTCGGAAATAAACTTATATGACCTGGTCGCCTATAGAAAGGGATTTTAAAATAGTAGAATAAGTAATTATTGTTTTATAATAAAAAATTTATTAGCTTCAAATTTCTTTTAATATCTCATATGATTGAGCAATAAAAAAACATAATTAAATTAATTATTTTGATACAATTGAATAAAATAAATAAATTTTTATGGACAAGAAAACACGATTAAAGATAATTTAACAAATATATAAGGTAAAAATTAATACTTTTTTATGATTTTATAATTAATAACACAGCCCCACAAAAAAAAAAGTACCCTGCGCGAAAGTCCACAGTACCATACCCCTATATATTTTGATGCACTGAACACGAATACGAAGTTAGATTTGCTCCATCACGTCAGGATTTTTTTCTAACCTCAAAACACATGTCAGATTTTATGTAATTTATGTAAAATGCAAAATTTTTAAAAAATTAATTAGATTTGTCTCAAACTTGTTTCTCGGGGGTTTTTAAGATCGCTGATTACGAATCTGCAGTCCGTTTTTAAAAATTCAAAATGTCGGTTCCAATATGTCGGACAAATTAAAAAAATTTGTTGGATTTTCACTTTACTTGGTATATAGGGGTTATAGGGATCGCTGATTACAGTTTTGCAGTCAGATTTTAAAAATTCAATATGGCGGATCCAATATGGCGGTCATTTTTTCGAAAATTGATTTATTTTGCTTTAAAATGAGTACTCAGTGGTTTTTCGGATCGCTGATCAGAAATTTTAAATCAGACTTTAAAAATTTCTAACAACTAGTCCAATATGACTTGATATGCAAGCATTTTGGGAGTCAGTGAATTTAAAAGTTTCGAAAAGTTTGTTGGTAAACATTTATGCATCAGGAAATGGAGATTTTTGTAACCTGAATACCTAAATTAAAATGTATTTATCGAGACGACATCTAGGAACATTTCTAGAGAATTAGGCATAATTTCTGGATGAAGTTCAATTCAACAATTGCAGAATACTTTTCTTTTGGACGCAGGCCTGTTGAAACATAATACAGTATTGTATTTCCGTTGTGCTTTGGCACAATATTCATCCTGCTGCTTCGATAGATGTAGTAGGCGATGACAACTGCCCCGAAAGGGGATGTGTAGAATGATTTGCTTCCTGTCTATCGAAGTAACGAAGCCAGCGAAGGCGCGTTGCATTGCAGGGGGCGTGAGGGTGTGAGGATGATACCGTAGTGTGTCCGACGACGAGTTGACAATGTCCTCGTCAAAGTCGACAAGCTCTCATACTTGGGCCTAGGGAGGTATGAGAGTTATCACCCCTAGGACGGTGGACTCGCCTGCGATCGGACCAGGATCCCTAGCGTGCGGGTATTTTCCTAAATATCATGGCTTTAAAAAATCAATACAATATAAAAACTTCAAACGCTTCAAAAGTTCTTTTTGGAGTGTCAACTTCACTACATACATGTGACAGCAATGCAGATGTATTTTGTTACGTATGCGGACAATTTGATATCCTGAAAAATCGCAAATTAATTAATAAAAACATTAAACAAATTTACAAAGATTGTTTTGATTTTGAGATAGTCAATCAGAATGAAAAATGGGTTTCACATACAATCTGCAGTTCCTGCTACACAATGTTAACTCGTTGGAATTAAACGAAAGAGGATAAACACCTGAAGTTTAAAAAACCAACATTGTGGGAAAAACCATTGAATCGAGAAGATTGCTACTTTTGCATGTCCAATGTAAAGGGCTATAATAAAAATAATAAAAAGAATATAATTTACGCATGTGTAGTATCTGTGACAAAACCCGAAATTTTAAGTCATTCAATTCTTTCTTCTGCAAATATGGAAATCAACAGTTCACCATTAGAGTATGTACTTTCCGATATAAGTGATGAGATTAGTAATATTGTAGATGACAATGATGATATTTATATTCTAGCTGGTTATCAGGAAGAAAAGGTAAAAGCAGGCTTTACGCAAGAAGAGCTTAGCAACCTCATCAGAGATTTGAAATTATCCAAAGATGGAGCAGAATATCTAGCTTCAGTTTAAAAAAAAAAAATTGTTATCTAAAGGCTCCACAGGTTACTTTTATCGTAACAGAGAAAAGGAATTTCGGAAATATTTTACAAAAGACGATGAGATTTTGTTAGTATATTGTTCTGACATTGAAGGACTAATAAATTAATTGAAACCAAACGTATATGAAGATCAACATTCGAGGTTATTCATTGACTCTTCTAAAAGAAGTCTAAAGGCAGTGCTAATTCATAACACTAATGTTTTTGCTTCAATTCCCGTAGACTATTCCACTGAACTTAAAGAAGATTATGAAACTGTCAAATTAGTTTTGGAGAAAATTAAATATAAAAAACACAATTGGCAAATTTGTGGAGATTTTAAAATTATAAGTATCATGTTGGGCCAACAAGCAGGTTTTACGAAAACACCTTGCTTTTTATGTTCGTGGGACAGTAGAGATCGAAAAAAACATTACGTACAAAAAGAATGTCCTAAAAGAACATCCTTTACACTAGGTTCCAACAATATTATTAAAAAACCTCTAGTTGAACCTACAAAGGTAATTCCACCATCTTTACATATTAAACTAGGGGTAATGAAACAGTTTGTAAAGTCTTTAGATAAAGAAGGGAAATGTTTCAAGTACCTGGAACAAAAATTTCCAGAGATATCTGATTCTAAATTAAAGGAAGGAATTCTTGTTGGGCCTCAAATTCGCAAACTAGTAAAAGATGACAAATTTATGACAGTAATGAGTAAAAAGGAGAAAACTGCATGGCTTAGTTTTAAGGGAGTTATTGAAAACTTTCTTGGCAACCATAAGAGCGAGAATTGGGAACTAATAGTGAACTTTCAAAAATTGGGATGCTTGATGAGTTTGAAGCTCCATTTCTTACATTCACGTCTAAGTTACTTTCCCAAAAATTTAGGAGACTACAGCGAGGAACAGGGAGAACGGTTTCATGAAGATATTAATGAAATGGAGAGCAGATATCAAGGCAGATGGGACGTAAATAATATGGCTGACTATTGTTGGATGCTAAGAAGGGATATTGTTCCAGAAAGAGTAAACTTAAAAAGAAAACCACTGCACAGAACTTTTGAATACAAACAAGTCCGTTACCATAAATAGACATAAATAAAAATTACATTATTTTGAAACGGACATATTGATTTTTTAAAATCTAATTGAAGATTTGTTATCAGTGATCCGAAAAACCATTGAGTACCCATTTTAGAGCAAAATAAATCAATTTTCAAAAAAATGACAGCTATATTGGATCCGCCATATTGAATTTTTAAAATCTGACTGCAAAACTGTAATCAGCGACTCCGATAACCCCTATATACCAAGTAAAGTGAAAATCCAACAAATTTTTTTAATTTGTCCGACATATTGGATCCGCCATTCTGAATTTTTAAAAACTGACTGCAGATTCGTAATCAGCGATTTTAAAAACCCCCGAGAAAAAAGTTTGAAACAAATCTAATCAATTTTTGAAAAATTTTGTATTTTACATAAATTACATAAAATCTGATATGTTTTTTGAGGTTAGAAAAAAATCCTGACGTGATGGAGCAAATCTGACTTCGGATTCGTGTTCAACGCATCAAAATACATAGGGTACTGTGGACTTTCGCGCAGGGTACTTTTCTTTTTTTGTGGGGCTGTGTAATGATTTTAATTATTATAAATTACTTTGGGGCCATTCAAGTATTACGTAAGCATATTTTTCAGGTTTTTAGACCCCCCCCCTCCCCCATGTAAGATTTTTTATATGCATTAGCGCCATTTTTTCTAATGAAAATAAGCAAAAGCTAGACCCCTCATCCCCCTTAACTCTTTAACGCCCAAATGGACAAAATTTTGTCATGAAGTTTGAGGACTTATTTCGGTACTTAAAAATAAATAGAAAAATTCACGAATCATCATTTCTTATGTTTTCATATGCGCTCTATCGAATGGCCTTAAAAAAAAGTCAAAAATTTATAAACAAAAAAGTTATTAATGTTTTTTATAAAAAAAGTCCGATTTTTTTCCAATTTTTGTTTAATTTTCAATTTTTTCTACTATAAAATAGCAGAAAAATAATTTCAAATGTTACAAATAACGTGACATAGATATATAACCTAGAAGATAGGACTATAGAGAAAATTAAAAATCAAAATGGCGGCTCAAAAATGGAGTTTGAAGTTTAATTTTTTTTCAAAATTTGATTCGAAAGTACGAAAATGTTAAAAGTGTTTAGATCAGCTTGAAATTTGTTACTCAGGGGTTTTAGGGGTCGTTGATCACGAATCTGAAGTCTAATTTAAAAAATTCAAAATGTCGGATCCAATATGGCGGACAATTTTTTTAAAAACTTATTTAATTGGCTTGAAACTTGTTAGTCGGGGGTTTTAGGGGTCTCTGATCATAAATCTGAAATCCAATTTTAATAATTCAAAATGGCGGATCCAATATGGCCGCCAAATTTTTAAAAACTCATTAGATTAGCTTAAAATATGTTACCCCGGGGGTTTTAGGGATCGCTGATTACGAATCTGGAGTCCAATTTTCAAAATTTAAAATGGCGGATCCAATATGGCCGCCAAATTTTTAACAACTGATTAGATTAACTTGAAATTTGTTTCTTGGGGGTTTTAGGGGTCGCTGATTACGAATCTGGAGTCCAATTTTCAAAATTTAAAATGGTGGATCCAACATGGCGGACAATTTTTCTAAAAAATCATAAGATCCGCTAGAAACTTGTTACTTGAGGGTTTTTCAATTTTGAAAATTGGACTCCAGATTCGTAATCAGCGACCCCTAAAACCCCCGAGTAACAAATTTCAAGTTAATCTAATCAGTTGTTGAAAATTTGGCGGCCACAATGGATCCGCCATTTTGAATTTTTAAAATTAGACTTCAGATTCGTGATCAGCGACCCCTAAAACCCCCGAGTAACAAATTTGAAGCTGATCTAAACACTTTTAACAATTTCGTACTTTCGAATCAAATTTTGAAAAAAAAATTGAACTTCAAACTCCATTTTCAAGCCGCCATTTCAATTTTTAATTTTCTCTATAGTCCTATCTTCTAGGTTATATATGTATGTCACGTTATTTGTAACATTTGGAATTATTTTTCCGCTATTTCATGGTAGAAAAAATTGAAAATTAAACAAAAATTGGAAAAAAATCGGACTTTTTTATAAAAAACATTAATAACTTTTTTGTTTATAAATTTTTGACTTTCTCTTTAACGCTATTCGATAGAGCGCATATGAAAACATAAGAAATAATGATTTGTGAATTTTTCTATTTACTTTTAAGTACCGAAGTAAGTCCTCAAACTTCATGCCAAAAATTTGTCCATTTGGGCGTTAAAGGGTTAAATGCTTACGTAATACTTGAATGGTCCCTTTTATTAATAATTATTATTTCTAGTTTTAAGTAAAATTTTCTCTTATTTGATTCGGCCTGATTCTATAATTGTCAGTGGGTCCGTAAGTGGTGCGTAATTTTTAATTTTTGGTCCGTAAAGTTTGTATTTTTAAATACTTTCACTGCTTCGAGCCCTGGAATAGATATAATATTTTTAAAATCTAAAATTAAAACAATCTAATTTATTAATCAAAATCATTCCAAATTAAATTCGAAAGTGCATAATTTTTTCAAATTGAATTATATTATATATTTATAAGAACTAAAATAAAAATTCTTATTCAAACTAAATTAAAAAAATAAAAAATTAAATATTTAATTCTAAAAATAATTAAATTCTGATTAAAAAAATTGTAATCTAAAGTAGAAATTTCTAGAAAAATAAAATTAATACTTAGTAGAAATTTAATTAAATTAAAAATCCAATTTAATGTTTCTAAAATAAAAAATAGTAATTAATAAAATTTAATTCGACTTAGATTAATAAACTAAATAATTTCTGCCAAATATGTTTAACATCTAAGGACTTTTCAATTTCTAATTTTAAAAATAAATAAATTCTTATTAAGAGTTTTGAAAAATTAATTAAACTAGATTTTTGTCAAATTAAAAATTGTTAGTAATGATAACTAGAGCTGTGCAAAATAATTTAAACCGATCTGTTCGACATTCGAGTTAGCTTAGTTCGAATGTCGAAAATTCGACATTTGAACTAGCCCAGTTCGAATGTCAAAAAACCGAGATTCGACATTTCGGCTCCCGAACAAAACTCGGTTCGGTTCGAATTTTGCACATCTTTAATGATAACATAAAATTGTAATTAATTTTTTTTAAAAACTTTAAATTTAAACAATCTAATCAATAAAAATCTTTTCTAAATGAATTAAAATTTTTTTTAAGTTAAAAATTTAATTTAAGACTCAAAATCTAAAATTAAAAAATTGTAATTATTACCAACAAGTCTTATTTAGATGATAAATAAAATAATTTCTGCAAATTAAGTTATAAATTTAAAGAATTTTTATTATATTCTAAAGCTATGACGTCATGATTCAAATGCCCTTAAGTAAAATTATTCCTATAATTAAAAATTGAATTAAATTAAAATGTGCAAATTTAAAGTTAAAAGTGAAATAAAATATATTCAATTAGAAAAATTAAAATGATTTATATAATCAATTTAAAATTAAATATTTCTAAAATGTTCTTATAAACTTTATGTGATGAAGGTGTATATCAATGAAGTTGTGTCGTTGGACCAGGTGGTATGGACTGATCTACAATTGCAAATTAAAACGAGTCATTTAGCTATAAATACACTCAAATCTCGCTATAATGACCTTCTCTATAACGAGCGCTCTCTATAACGAGGGCTTTGTCTCTCGGTATAACGAGAAAAATTTTTTCCCGATTACCCCCACTATTTATAAACAAATGCACATTCAGTTGGTTTAAATTTGGTTAAAATCAATTTTATTTATATAAAATAAAAATAAAAAGTCACTTCTTATTTGAAATTATATCAATGAGTCGAACATTTTCAAAATTTAAGCTTATATAAATTTTCTGTATGTTAAAGTTCAAATTAAACTAGGTTACGTTTGTAATTTTGACATTATTTAATTTGTCAACACTAAAAAAAATGAATGAAGAATCTTAAAAGTGGGGATTTCTCATTTCTCCTCTTGCGCTCGTAATAGAGGGAGACTTGACTCCCGAACTTCTCGTTATAGCGAGATTCGAGTGTACTGCAGTGGCCATTTGGGGTAACGAGTTAAAGAATAAATGCCTTAATCTTAAAGCAGGTCCAAGGTCCGAAGGTCAAATTAGAACTCTTTGTTCTCCGAGAAAATTAGATGCTCTATACGGTGAGTTTTATTGTGTATTAAAATTTATTAAAGGAATCACAAACTGTCACTTTTTTTTTTAAATTTTGTTACCAATTCACCTATTTTGCAAATTTTTTAAATATTTTCAATTAATTTTAATTTGAATAAATCTTAATTTAAATTTATATACAATTAAAGTACAATTACATTAATTTCAAAATGAAAATTAAATCATTATTAAAAATTAAAATAAATTTCAAATTAAAAAAAATTAGATAGGTACCAAATTCTAATAAATAGGTAAAAGAAAATTTTAATGAAATTAAAAATTAAGTTTTTTCTAAATTTCAATTTTTAAAATATTTAAATTCTACTTATTTAAAAAAAAAATTCTTCAAAGAAATTCAATAATTTTCAAATTTTTTCATAAAATTCTTTGCAAGAATTTAATGATTTTTTGAAAATAAAAAATAAACAAATAAATTTTGTTAATTGAAATTTTTTAAACTTTAGAGACGTAAGTTGCTTCAGCATATAACTCGTTTAAAATAGGAGCATGCATTTTATTACTTTTAATAAATACTTTTCTGATCAATAATGTGTGTAAAATTTATTTTTAATTTTAAATATAAGACGCGTCGCAAAGAAAAGCACCAAAGAAGCAAAAAGTCGATTTCCGAATTATGATTGTTTCATGTAAAGTAAAGATTACTTTTGAATTAGCTGAAGTCAAAATTAATTTTTATCAAATACTTTTTTAATAATGATTAAAAAAAGAGCAATTCGTGCTAAGTGCAATTTGTGATTCTCTCTTTCCTTTTTTCCTCCTACTGTAAAATTTACGTTATGCTTCTTAGGTGCTTTTCTTCGCGACGCGTCACTTATTGTAAATTAAATATTTTAATATTTGAAAATATATTTATAGATATTGTCCATAAGAGGTTCAAGAAGAAGATAGGCGAGCATTATCCGAAAAAGAGAACAATTAAATACTGCAGAGGAAAGTTATCGCAAAAGATAACCGATTTAAATTCAAATAAACCTACTGCAGATGAAATCAAACAATTGCAACTACTTGCTCAACAAAATCAGAGGCAGTCTGAATGATATATGCACATTTGCAATATATATTTGAAACAAAAATAAATTAGTTTAACCGCTTTAATTAAGGAGACTTTCTTGTAACTTTTGGCTGTAATGTGATAGCCAATATGATAGGCTAGAGGCTGTTAAATGATTGTAAGGTTTAACCTTGTCGGAAAGCTGCTCTATTTTTAAAATTTGTTTTATTCAAAAATGTTTAACAAGAATTCTTTTTTTTCTTTGTTCCAGAATATTGTAAAAATTTTACAAAATTAAATCATAAGACAATTATTTGAGGATTGTTTGCTGTAATAAAATTTAAAATATTGAGTTGCGTTCTGACAGGTTTTATATATGTACGCTAAACATTTGTGCAGTATTATTTTTGTAGTAATTATTTGAGGAGTAAGTTTTCAAAACTTAATAAATGAATATCTTACTTCATGAAATTTGTAATTTGTATTTCAGAAATTTAAATTTAAATTATTAAATTTATGTTTATTTAATTTTTTTTGAAAAATGACTTTATCACTTTTTGAAAACTTGCTCCTCATTTGTAAGTCAAACTTGTGATACAAGTATTTCGTATATTATAAAACAATAAGTATAAAAGGACAATGTCCTTTTAAGCACTTTTTAAAAGTATATAAAGATGAGTATGTCATACTCTAAAAGTGTTTTAAAATATGTATCATTGCGGTATATTTAAAAATAATAAAATAATAATAAAGCATAAAAAATGTATTTTGGTTATTTTAATGTAAATATGTGAATATGTATGAACATGTATGAACATGTACGCTTTCAGGTACATGATTTTCTTCTATGCATATTAGCAGCAAAAGAACTAATACGAGAAAATGCACAAGTTTGTGTTCAAGAACATGAATTATTAGGAAAATTCTCTGCGGAAAACTCAACCACATTCTTGCACGTGATCAAGTACATCAACATGTAAACGTTCTTCGCTTTGAAAAATTTTATTTCTAGACTCCCCCTACACATTCCTGTGCATGATTTGTCATAGTGATTTTGACCTTTCTCGAACTACACACAACTTCTCTCACAAGAAAATATAGGTGAACACATATGGGATCTTACGTTGAGGAATTAACTTCGAAACTACACATTGATACGTACAGGAACACGTACAATGTCTTATGAGTGGTTTTCTGACACGTACAGATTTGCACACGATCGTATACATGTCCATATACATGAACAATTGCTGTCTACTTGTAGCTGTCACGAACATGTACAAGATCCCCTGTCGGATATACTTTTCACGGGAACATGCACATATTCATATACATGTTCATTGTTCCATTTTCAGGTGCCGACCATTCGAACGTTCATGTACAAGACAACGTTCATGACATTATACAATATCTTCCGTATGATATTGTATAAAATACCCTAGAGTCAGAAAAAGAGACTTATATCTTTGATGATTTGTTTTGAGAAAATGGAAACTAGAATAGGATTTCTTTTTGGAGGGTTTATTAAATACATATTGAAGAGTAGAAAAAAAAATTTTATTTAAAATTTTATAACAAAATGGCGGCGGTAAATTTCATAGTAAAAATCGACTATTTTTTTATGGCCGGGAAGGTTTCTTGAACAGTTTAAGTCCTAAAACACAAAACAAAGAAATTTTATAATCTATATAATATAAACTTAAAAAGTACATAGGATTTTTTTAATTGCATGTAAAGTTTAATTTTTATAAACAATTTACTTTTTATTTTTTGTCGAAAAATTGATTATTTTACTAAAAAAGAGCACCATTTCTACAAAAATTGATATAAAAAAAACTCCTATGTACCTTTTAAGTTAATATTATATAGATTATAAAATTTCTTTGTTTTCTGTTCCAGGACTTAAACTTTTCAAGAAACCTTTCCGGCCGTTTTGGTAAAGAAAAAAATAGTCGATTTTTCCTATGCAATTTATTGCCGCCATTTTGTTATAAAATTTTTAATAAAAATTTTTTTTCTACTCTTTAATATGTATTTAATAAACCCTCCAAAAAGAAATCCTATTCTAGTTTCCATTTTCTCAAAACAAATCATCAAAGATATAGGTCTCTTTTTCTGACTCTAGGGTAGTGTTACCCCTTAAATGTATATAAAAGCTGCAACAGTCGGGCCAACCGTGGCCCTGAGTTTGGCAAACCAAGAAGAGATTAAAATGTCGAATTTGATCAAAACTCGTCACTCAAGAATTTTTGGGGTCACTGATTACAAATTCGGTGTTACTCCAATCGTAATTTCTACATGGGGTGTGCTCAAAAACACTTGTATACAAGCAATTTAATGTAAAAAGTCTTCATTTCAAAAGTTTGACAACTTAATTGACAGTTGTCAACTGATCAAGCTAATTTTTTTCACATTCTAAAGCGAATTCAGCCCGGCGTATTGTCATTGATTGGTTTACAATTCTTTGGATCATCGAACTGTCCACATTTATAACCAAATGCATCTGCATTGCTGTTGTATATATGTGTTTTGACGTTAACGCTTTAAAATTAATTTTTGAAGCATTTGAAGTTTTTGTGATTGACAATGATATGTCCAATAGAAATAAGATGCAGAATGGAACAATACACTTTCTTATTCGGCTTCTGCACCAAACATATCCAATCTGTTACCAAGGAATATTTTATGAAAAATTTTTAATAGAAGCCATATTTGAAAATGTCAAATTTCATAAATTTATTTATATTTATATTTCTGACAATTTTTTAAAAATAATTCCTTAATATTGAATCAGACATATCGAATTTCGAAAATCTGACGTCAGATTCGCAATCAGCGACCTCAAAAACCCTACCCAGCTGAAAAATCTTGTACTAGATCGTGTACACGATCTTGCACAAGAACGTGTACAAGAACATGCACGTGTACATTCTTGAGTGGCTTTTGAGTTCGAGAACATCTAGGCGAACATGCACATGTTCGTGTGTGTATTAAAAAACCGTTGTTTTTAGGTTTAAAATTTAAGAAAATTTTAAGAAAATTTTTATTTATAATCAAAAGAATTCTCTGACTGAAGTTGCAAAAAACTACTGTGCAGCTGTAAAACACTTAGAAAACTACTGCGCAGCCTTTAAAGTATTTGAATGATCATGCACATGAACATGAACCAGTCAAAGTTATACACACACGAACTTGTGCATGAACATGTGCATGTTCGCCTAGATGTTCTCGAACCCAAAAGGCACTCAAAAATGTACACGTGCATGTTCTTGTACACGTTCTTGTTCATGTTCTTTGTTCCAATTTTTTTACAAGTTCACTTTAAACTTTTACCTGTTTAAAAAAATTATTAAAATGGGTAGGATTTGATAGAATTTTCTTCCTTCACTCCTTGAAATTCGAATCCAATTTAATCAAATATTGAAAATCCAATCCACTTCTATCCAAAGTAGAAAATTAAATCCATTCCTATTATAAGGTTTGATGTATTATCTATCAAAGTTAATAATATACACTACCGTCGGGAATTATCAGTACGGCTGCACGCGCACGGCCCAAAAACATAGCAATCTTTAAATTACGATTTTTTTGTAAATACAAATGTCAGAAAATTAACAAATTTACCATTCGAAAGATTATTAAATTCTGCGATTAATGATACAAACTGAAAATTTTAATAATTTATACAAAGTTTGCAGCAATCGGCAAATTTGACAAAAAAATTTTAAAAATAAAATTTTTTTGGAAATTTTTTCAACCCCTGCACATTTTTTAAAAATTGTAGAAAAAATTTGTAACTTATATAGGTGTAATCATTCAAGTCTCATCTTTAATTTAAGACCAAAAAAGTTAAAAAATCTTTTTCGGTTAGCGAGATATCATTATAAACGGCCGAGCATTTTCAGCCAAAAAACGTTCAAAATCGACTAATTCAATGCATTTGTCAAAAAACATGCTCGGACGTTTATAATGATATCTCACGAACCGAATAAGATTTTTAAACTTTTTTGGTCTTAAATTAAAGATAATACTTGAATGATTACACCTATATAAGTTTCAAATTTTTTCTACAATTTTTAAAAAATGTGCAGGGGTTGAAAAAATTTCCAAAAAAATTTTATTTTTAAAATTTTTTTGTCAAATTTGCCGATTGCTGCAAACTTTGAATAAATTATTAAAATTTTCAGTTTTGTATCATTAATCGCAGAATTTAATAATCTTTCGAATGGTATATTTGTTAATTTTCTGACATTTGTATTTACAAAAAGATCGTGATTTAAAGATTGGTATGTTTTTGGGCCGTGCGTGTGCAGCCGTACCGATAATTCCCGACGGTAGTGTACTAAAATTCAATATTTTACTATCAAGAGTTTGGATACGAATTCTATCAAATTCTATGGGTCGAAAAATCTTATAATTTTCTATCCATGAGTTTTGATTGAATACCTATCAAATTCTTTCCAAATGAAAATCTAATAATCCTCTATCCAAGATTAAGATACAGATTCTATCAAATTCTATGAGTCGAAAATTCTTATAGTTTTCTATACATGAGTTTTGATTGAATATCAATCAAATTTTTCCCGAATGAAAATCTAATATTTCTCTATCCAAGATTTGGATACAAATTCTATCAAATTCTATGAGTCGAAAATTCTTATAGTTTCCTATCCATAAGTTTTGATTGAATACCAATCAAATTCTTTCCAAATGAAAATCTAATATTTCTCTATCCAAGATTTGGATACAAATTCTATCAAATTCTATTAGTCGAAAATTCTTATAGTTTTCTATTAATGAGTTTTAATCGAATATCAATCAAATTCTTTCCGAATGAAAATCTAATATTTCTCTATCCAAGATTTGGATACAAATTCTATCAAATTCTATGATTCTAAAAATCTTATAATTTTCTATCCATGAGTTTTGATTGAATACCTATCAAATTCTTTCCAAATGAAAATCTAATATTTCTCTATCCAAGCTTTGGATACAAATTCTAACAAATTCTATGAGTCGAAAATTCTAATAGTTTTCTATCCATGAGTTTTGATTGAATATCTATCAAATTCTTTCAACATGAAAATCTAATATTTCTCTATCCAAGATTTGGATACAAATTCTATCAAATTCTATGAGTCTAAAAATCTTATAATTTTCTATCCATGAGTTTTAATTGAATACCTATCAAATTCTTTCAACACGAAAATCCAATATTTCTCTATCAATGATTTGGATACAGTTTCTATCAAACTCTATTATTTGAAACGTCTTATAACTTTCAATCTATGAGTTTTGATGAAATACCTATTAAATTTCTTCCACATGGAATTTTCCTTTATTACTCTATCAAAAATTCTATTGTTCGAAAAATGTTCTAATTTTCTATGTATGAGTTCTTATTAACCTTCCGTTGACGCACTTCCTTTTATTTCACTGTTGACACTACGCTGGTCATTTTGACTATCATTATGACATTTGATAACACTTAGTCGATATATTAAAAATATATTTATAATAAAAAATACAACAATAACAAAATAAATTTTTAAAAATTTTGATTAAATTTTTTAAAACAAAAATTGATTTATAAATTGCTGATATACAGAAATTGTTAAAATATAAACATCATTCGGGTTGGTAAATGTTAAAAATGAAAATTATATTCAAGTTTTAAGATAATGAAAGGAAAAATGCATTGTCTATTAATAATAAAACTTTAATTAAACAAATTTTTTTAAAATTATTTTTATACATTTTAATTACACACTGTCAAATTTTGTTGATTAAAAAATATTACAATTTTCAATTCATGATGTTTCTATCAAATTCTATAAGTTTAAAAATCTTATCATTTTCTATCCTTGCGTTTGTATTGAAGACCTATCAAATTCTTTCCAAATGAAAATCCATTATTTTTCTATAAAAGATTTTGATACTAATTCTACCAAATTCTATTGATTGAAAAATCTTGTAATTCTCTATTCATAAGTTATATTAAATATTTATGAAATCTTGTGTTCTTGAAAGTCTTTTTTTTTATTATCTACATAACTATATATTTATATCAGAAAAACGAACTGAAATATTCAATTGTCTAATGCTTTTGATTGTAATTTTATGAAACATTATTAAGAAATGGAAGCGTACAAACATAACTTTTTTCTTTTACTTCTACTAACATCAATTTTTCATTTATTTCATAAATAGGAATAACAATTACTTGTTTGCCTTTTTTAACAGGCAGAAAATGATTAACACTAAATGAGACCTGTCGGTCAGTTTCCATACGAATTTTTCTAGCATTAACGAGAACAGATGTTTCTGTTTCATAAATAAAACGTGCAATTTGGACAATAGAATTATTTTTTAACTTCACAATTGTGTCGTTGGTCTTTTTTGCTCGGGTATAATCAGTTCCGCAATATATTGAACCTTTATAAATACAGCGTGAATAAAAACATTCGTTTGAGCTTGGTCCCAAGAGTATTACATCTGCATCAGCAGTTACTCTTCGCACAGATTGTGTACATTGCTTTTTAAGAAAAAGAGTTTTAGAAAATTCCGCAGCTGATTCAGATTGTGTTGTTTGTTTCCATAGGCATTTAAAGGAATTTCTTTAAAGAATTCGGTGGGCAATTTAATCATAAATACCTTTTGGACCAGTTACCTGCTTCTTTAAATGAAAAATTCCATTTTCGAATGGGAACGCTGATGTGGCTCACAGGGGTCCTGCCATTTGAACAGATTGGACTAAATGAAGAAGTGTGTGAACATTAAATGTCATATTGCCTATGCCATACAATAATTCGAATTCTCCAACAAATTTTAAGAGGTCATATTCACATTGTTGTAACTCTGCCGAAGTTATCGATTTTTTAAGAAGAACGAATATTGATTGAACCAACAATGAAGTATGTTTAATAATGTTAATACCTGTTTTTTTATCTGTTTGAGATGGTGTTATATTAGAAAGTATTTCGTTTAATTTTTGTCGTTGGTTCTTAGTAAAGTGCCAAGAAGAAGTACTTTCAGTCCATATTTGAAACAGTTGTTTACCTAGTAAAAAAGAATTTTTTAATATAGCATTTTGGACAATTGAGCAAGCCGTCTGCTTAATTGTCCAAAACGGCATTTGGACAATTGAACTGGTTGCTCAATTATCCGATGCATTAGATCCAATCATCCCAAATTTTTTTCGTGGATAAAAAACTGCTAAATTAAGAAAAAAAAGTACTGAAATGTTACAGAAACTTTAGAGAATTTATAATTCCAGAAAAATTAGGCATAAAAATACCTTGAGTGAGGAAAAAGAACAAGATTTCTAAAATATCACTTTTTAACTGACAGTGCAATGCTGTACTTGGAATTTAGTTGGCAAAGAACAAAGAAGTGAGGATTCTGATAAAGAGAAACACTTCATTATCCACTCTCAATACTCCTCATGTGGTAATATATTGTAGATTTCGGTTTTCTCATTTTAAAAAAGAGATAATTCAGCAAAATAAAATATTATTGTCAATACACTATTATTAAAAATCTTCAATTATACATATATTACCCATGAGGAGTATTGAGAGTGAATAATGAAGTGTTTCTCTTTATCAGAATCCTCATTTCTTCGCCAACTAAATTCCAAATACAGCATTGCACTGTCAGTTAAAAAGTGATATTTTAGAAATCTTGTTCTTTTTCCTCACTTAAGGTATTTTTAATGCCTAATTTTTCTGTATTTGTCTGGAATTAAGAATTCTCTAAAGTTTCTGTAACATTTCAGTACTTTTTTTTCTTAATTCAGCAGTTTTTTAGCCACGAAAAACATTTGGGATGATTGGGCCTAATGCATTGGATAATTGAGCAACCAGTCCAATTGTCCAAATGCCGTTTGGACAATTGAGCAGACGGCTTGCTCAATCGTCCAAAATGCTATATTAAAAAATCCTTTTTTACTGGGTAACAACGCCAATTAAGACACCATGCATATATTCGCAGGGAAATCCCCAGACCATATTGAATGTCATTAACGTCATTAAACTGCTTATACCCTTCACTCCATTTATCCATTTTCCTGATTTTAAAGCTTCATTTGCATCGACAGTATGAGTTTCATTTGTTCTAATAGCGTCATCTTCTTCTTTCAAAATCGGATATCTTACACAGTTTGCATGGTGCATTCCCATTGCGTAACACCAACTGCAACTACAATATCCATTAAATTGAACTCGATTTTGAATCACAGGACGAGCAACAGAGTCCACACAACACAATAGAGGTACAACTTTAAAACCTTCATTCATTAAAGGCAGTGTCTGATCTGCAAATTTGTGCATGAAATATTGCATTTGGATTGGTGAAGGTTCTCGGCTATCTATACTTAATGCGCAGAGAAGTGGATATTTAAATCTAATTTCAGGTTGAAGTTCATTTATATAACATTGCAAGGGCCAAAAGGATTTTTTAGAGCTGTGAAAAATTAGAGCACCATCAGTATTAAAGCATAATGTGATTGTAAATGAGGAAGTAATGTCTTGATCATCTGAAAGATTAATCAACTTTTTATACAACTTACCATCATAAGCATCACGTATTAAATTTAAGCCATCATTACATTTCTTTCGAATTTCTGTAGAATATTCTAAGAATGCCTTCTTGACATCTAAGTTTTTAAACAATAATTTCAATTGATATTCTAAATCAATTGAGATAAAGTAGTTTGTTGATGACATTTTTAATTTGAAGCTCTGACTACACTTTTTGCAAGTAACTACTGTATTTTTAAATTCTTTTTTCGATGTACATGGAAACAAACATATACAAAAAGTTGGACAGGGGTCGTTCATAAACTCCGTCACACGCTTAGGGATGGGGGGAGTAGACGATTTTGTGATGTTATGTGATGCAGGGGGGGAGGGACTCAGAAAAATTGCGACGTGACACAATAGCTATATTAACCCTTTAACGCCCAAATGTGCTGTTTTCAGACTTGAACTTTAACTTAGTACAACTATTAAAATAAAGCTAAACAAATTTCAAAAGTACCATTTTCTACTATTTTTGGAGTCGCTCTTTCGAATGGCGTTGTCAAAATTTCTAAAAAATGAAATTAACCCCCTCTTTTGATGAAATTTTCCAAAAAATGCAAGATTTTTGGATGAAATTTTTTTTTTATTTCAATTTTCATTGTTATATCGGTATCTACATATCGTCTAAGGTATAAAAACCGTATTCCTTATAACTGTACTTTAAAAATTTGCAGTAGTTTTTTTTTCTTTTTTTCATTTTTTATTAAAAAATGGCGCCCGAACGCTAAATTTTTTTTTTATTACACATGCAAATTTTTTTTCTAAATTTGCTTAAATTTACTTGAAGTTTGTTATTCGGGGGTTTATGGGGTCGCTAATTACGAATCTGATGTTAGTTTTGAAAAATTCAAAATGGCGGATTCAATATGGCGGACGATTTTTTTAAAAATTTACCAAATTCGCCTGAAACTTTGTTACTCGGGGGTTTTCAGGGTCGCTGATTACGAATATGATGTTAGTTTTTAAAAATCAAAAATGGCGGAACAACATGGCGACAAAAAAAAATAAAAATCATTCAGATTGGCTTAAAAATTAGTACTCGGGGGTTTTTGGGGTCGCTGATTACGAATATGATGTTAGTTTTTAAAAATCGAAAATGTCGGATCCAAAATGGCGACCGAAATATAAAAATCACTCTGATTGGCTTAAAAATTGGTACTCGGGGGATTTTGGGGTCGCTGATTACGAATATAATGTTAATTTTGAAAAATTCAAAATTTCGGATTTAATATGCAACAGATATTCAAATGACTGAAGGTGACCAGGACTTAGAATAAGTTTTGGTAGATGTTACATCCCGAGATAAAACTTTGTTTAATTTAACCCACAATGTGTAAAATCAAATCAGCACTTTACCTCCCTTTTATTATACGCTTAATAAAATTACCTTTGCCTTAGCTCAGAACGTGACAGAAGACAACCTCAAACAAAGTTTCATGATGAAAAAAGGTCCCCACTTTAAAGTTCAATAAGTAATTAAATTAAGTTTTATGAAAGTAATGTTTAAAGTTTGACATTATTATTAATTGAGTATAAATAATTTGCAAAATTGACCCAAATAACAATTTTCAAGCCAATCCGGATGATTTTTATTTTTTTTGTCCGACATATTAGATCTGAAATTTTGAATTTTTAAAAACTGACATCATATTCGTCATCAGTGACCCCAAAAACCCCCGAGCACAAATTTTAAAGCCAATCAGAATGATTTTTATTATTTCGGTCGCCATTTTGGATCCGCCATTTTCGATTTTTAAAAACTAACATCATATTCGTAATCAGCGACCCCAAAAACCCCCGAGTACCAATTTTTAAGCCAAACTGAATAATTTATATTTTTTGTCGCCATTTTGGATCCGCCATTTTGGATTTTTAAAAACTAACATCAAATTCGTAATCAGCGACCCAGAAAACCCCCGAGTAACAAGTTTTAGGCAAATTTGGTAAATTTAAAAAAAAAATCGTCCGCCATATTGAATCCGCCATTTTGAATTTTTCAAAACTAACATCAGATTCGTAATTAGCGACCCCATAAACCCCCAAGTAACAAATTTCAAGTGAATTTAAGCAAATTTAGAAAAAAAATTTGTATGTGTAATAAAAAAAAATTTAGCGTTCGGGCGCCATTTTTTAATAAAAAATGAAAAAAAAAAAAAAAACTACTGCACATTTTTAAAGTACAGCTATCGGGAATACGGTTTTTATACCTCAGGCGATATGTAGATACCGATATAACAATGAAAATTGAAATAAAAAAAAAATTTCATCCAAAAATCTTGTATTTTTTGGAAAATTTCATTAAAAGAGGGGGTTAATTTCATTTTTTGGAAATTTTGACAACGCCATTCGAAAAAGCGACCCCGAAAATAGTAGGAAATGTTACTTTTGAAATTTTTTTAGATTTCTTTTAATAGTTGTACGTAGTTAAAATTCAAGTCTGAAAACAGCACATTTGGGCGTTAAAGGGTGAAATTCATGCATGCATTTTAAAATTGTTACATTACGTTGCGTTAAAATATGAAAGAAAGCATGGAGTTATGAGCGTCCCTACTCAACCCTGCCTATATCTCTAAACTTCATGTGATACCTATAGTTAAGTGATTATTTTCTACGGAAACAACTAATCAGAATTCGCCTGGATCCTCTGAACGGAAAGTGAAAGAACGAACTCTATACTGTGAATACCTAAGATCTGAATCGCAGTTCATTTAGAATCAACCTCAAGCAATTTAAATTCGAATTATATACAGATTGTTAATGTTGTGCTTTTTATTTGACACAAATAATATTTGATAGTGACTTTTATTTAAGTGTAAAATAATTTTGGTAAGTAACTATAGATCTAAAAAGGGTTTTATAACCTTACTTTACAATGTTTTTAAATTCTGTAATTATCTTGTGTTTACCATTAATTTTATTATTTTATATACATTGTTTAATTCAAATATTTAAAAACATGTAAACTCAGAATCTTATTGGTTATTATTTTATGCAACAAATTTTCTTAAAGTGTGTAATTTTTTCTAGCAACAATGGATAAAAATAAAGACTTTCAAGATTTATTTGCAAAATATAAAACTGCTTTTCCGAACACAGCACCTAAAGATTTACAAAAAGAATGCACTGCATTTTGAAATTCAATTAAAAAAGATACAGATTTTGAAAAGCATTTAAATCTAAAACTACAAGAGTTGTCTATCATGACAAATAAAAGAATGGCTAAATTAACTATGTTTTGGACAAAAGTAAGTTGTTAGAATTTCGTAAGTAATTTGATTTAAATACATTTACCAGGGTTTCTACAAATTTCTCCTTATAGAATTCCATGATTTCCAGGTAATAAAGTTTCCATAACACATTAAAACAAAATTAAAACAGTTAAGTCAGGTAAATGTCATGAGACACATTTTTTGTTAGGTAAATTAAGAAAATTGAGATTTTTTCGACTTTTTTTTCCAAACATTGCAACAAAATACCACAATTTTTGGTCAATAAGTGCAACTTATTTTAATTTTGATAATGCGAAAAATAAAATTTAATTTTGTAAAATTTAATTGGCCCTAATTAATTTGTTTTAAGTATTTTGTTACAATTTTTGAAAATCAACTTTTGAATAATTTTAATTGCAAATTTTGAAAATAATTGAATTATAAAAAATTTTAATGAAAAATATTTAAAGGTACATTTAAAAATGAAAATATGCTTCTAACTTTTTAAAATTCAATATTTTTAATATTTTCAAAAATAATAACATTTTAGAATTATTTTTAACATTTTGGAGAAAACAATAATGTTCAAAATTTTTAATTAAAATTTATCAGAGAATTCATTAGTTTTTTTTTAATTTATAAAAAAATTCTTTTCAGAAATACAATTATTTTCGAAAAATTACATTAATAAAATATTCACAATTATTATAAAAAATTGAGATAATGTATTTAAATATAAGAATTCTAGAAGAACTTCTGGAAAATTATTTAAATTAATTGATTCAGAAATGGAGTTTAGTTGAAAATTGTAGAAAATAATTAAATTATACTCAAAAAATTCCATGATCCGATTAGAAATTTCATGAGATTTCCATGAATCAAAATGAAATCCCATGACAATTCCATGATTTCCAGGTTTTTCATGACTTGTAGAAACCCTGAATTTACTTATATAAATACAATATTCTATTTAAGCAAAGTTTGTAATTATTATGTTTTAAAAATTGCTTATAATGTCTTGAATATATTTCCAGGCTTCTGAAGGAAAAAATACTGAATCGAACCAAAATAAATCAAACGAAAGCAGTCAAGATTTAAGATCAATTCCTTCAACTTCCACTTTTGCTGATAAGTCTAACGTTAATGACCTGTTAAAGAACGTCGAACCAAATATTTCCCAAATAACAAATGTGAATCAGGAAATTTATAGCCAAAAGAAAAGAGAAACGCCAGCTCAAGATCAATTAAAAAATCGAATTAAGGTATTTCTTCGGTTCCAGTGAAGCTCAATTACGACCAATGTTCTGTATATAATAGAATTACCTCTCCCTCAAAAGGAAAGGTTGAGAACACTTTTCTCTTTCCTTTCCCCTCGGTCGAGCGCAGAAGTGCAAATTTCGTAATTGTGCGCAAGTTTTCATGATACGGCAACAGTGTGGCACAGCTGTCACGAGGCCTGTTTTTCACGGAGAACATAACCTTCATTTTTACTTGTTTAATTTCATGAATTTTATTAAAATTAAAATGTAAATAAAAACCCAAAAAAATAATAGATTTGTTTCAGTAAAAGTAGCAGGAAAAAATGAAAAATTCACCTCTACTGTGGAAAATGGCTAGACGTATCGTGATCGACATCTCATTTAAAAAGAAAAAAATATTTTCAGTCGGGATTTTTTGGAAAATATAGAAAAATATTATTGACCCGCGCTGCTCTTGGAAAATTTGCGAAATTTTAATAAATAATTATTGAAAAAAATGTTTAAACATTAAAAAAGGGGTTATGAACGGTTTGGTATTGACTTCTCATTTTAAGAGAATCAAATATTTCGGGTTCATATTTGGAGGGATGATAGAGGAATTTCACTCACTGAGACGCGTCTCTCTCCGTTTTTGCAATAATTTTGCAAGGAAATTATGTCAGTGGAGTAATTTGAGATTAAGACATTTCGTTAGTTCAAGTCGCGACCACTTCCGAGAATTGATGCCACCTCCTTGACCACTGACACATAGATCCACTTGTCTGTGTGCTTACCGTCATATTGTATCACTTTCGCCCAAATTTTTAACTTTTTAACTTTCTTTGTCAATATATTTTTCAAAAATTACCTGCAAATTTTGAGAATATTCTTTACCCAAGCAGCACGTAAGCTTATCTTGACATCACTCTAATATTACATTGGAGATTCGTTATATTACACTGTAATATTACAGTGATCTTACTGGGATATCAAAATGTCCGCCTGGAGGTAATATTACGTTGTTATATCAAGAGAATATTACCTGGTAATATTAAGGTAATATTAACGTAATGTTAAGATAATATTCAGATAAAATTACAATAATTTTATAATTTAGAAAAAAACATTTCACAAAGCTGGACTTGAACCCTGAACTTTGTGCACAGTAATCAAGAGTCTTACCACTGAGCCAAACTTACTTGTAGTGTATTAAGATTTTTGATGAAATATGAAGAACTGTAAAAAACTTACAAAGATTTTATACCGTCGAGAATCTTAATACACTACAAGTAACTTTGGCTCAGTGGTAAGACTCTTGATTACTGTGCACAAGGTTCAGGGTTCAAGTCCAGCTTTGTGAAATGTTTTTTTCTAAATTATAAAATTATTCTAATTTTATCTGAATATTACCTTAACATTACGTTAATATTACAGTGTAATTTTACCTTAATATTACCAGGTAATATTCTCTTGATATAACAACGTAATATTACCTCCAGGCGGACATTTTGATATCCCAGTAAGATCACTGTAATATTACAGTGTAATATAATGAATCTCCAATTTAATATTACAGTGATGTCAAGATAAGCTTACGTGCTGCTTGGGTATCAGAACGCTTCCCCCTAATTATCCTGATAAATCCTATAACGAGATATCAGAAAATAACGCGTTAAAGATTTGATAATAAAATATTATTTTCCATATTATTATTATTATTATTAATAATTATAATATAAATTATTTCAATTTGTAGTAATAATTTATAATTATTATCAAATTATCGTAATTAATATTATTATTATCACTTATTAATTTTGTTATTACAACTAGAAATTCAAAAGAGCAATAATAAAAACAGTAACAAAATTTTATAACTAAAAAAGTTTCAATAAAATAAATAAATATATAAATATGTTTGAAAAAAGAAAAGTTTTTTTAAATTGAATCTAAAAATGTAATTGAAACGAATGTTAGTTTCGCGCCTTTTTGCAAGTGCTTTAAACGCAACAGTGTTGCCAAGTCGCGACCGCATGCTTTCCTTGCACCAGTAAATTCAATGGAAAATCACTTAAGTTTCGACTTTCAAAATACAATAATTAAAAAATAAGCATCGTTACCTACACTGAAATTCGTTTAATATTATTTCTTTTATTTATCCCTACAACATACTAGTTTTTGAGAAATATTTATCCAGTAGTTTTCTAGATATTAATAAAAATGTGTCACTTTTCTACGTTCAGCATATGATTCCTATGTTAAATGTTGAAACTTTGAAGCAAAATATCTTAATTTTTAGCATCGCAAGGAGTATTGAGTTTTTTATCACACATAAAGCATATAAAAAGGAACATTTTTCCAGAATTTCAAAAAATTCTATCGAAAATCGATTTGCCGGAGAAATATCTTAATGTCTTAAATCATGAAATATTGGCTTTGACAATAAGAAAAAATGCTGATCTTTTAAGTTTCGATGAAAATAAGAATTTATTAGAAAAAAATCAGAGTTAGAAAAGGATAAAAAAATTGGAAAAAATGAAGAACAGTCAGGAAAGATCATTAAAATATAGGCTTGAACGGAAGAGAAATTTGGAGGAAATATTTTCAGAGAATCCAGAAGCAAAAAAGAAATTGCGAATTAGAGATAAAGAAGGGCTTCCTACAATTGAAGATGATCAACCTGGTTTGTTGAAAACTATAGTTGATATAGCGATTTTTGGAAGTGCGGCAGATGAAAGAAGAAGAACTGAGTCGATTAGGAGCATTAAAACGTTAAATCAGTTGACAGAAGTACTTAAAACTCATTACGGTTTCAATGTTAGTAAAAGCGGAGTTTATTTGAGATTGATTCCACGATGCGCGGTTACTCGAGAAGGAAAAACGTCATGTTTCTACAGTACCAGTCAAACTTATTAGGGCTCAAAATGATGAACATAAAAGTCATATGGATGCTGCTTTCGCGACTACAACGATTCGTCATTTAGAAGAGCTTGCTTCGATTCTAGGACCTGAACAAGTTTTTTTCATAAGTCAGGATGATAAGGCTAAGGTTCCAATTGGTCTTACGGCGGCTAATAAACAAGCGCCTTTACTTATGCACGTCGAATATCTCGTAACACTACCGGATCATAATTGGGTTGTAGCACCTTCTCACAAACTTATGCGATCTGTATACGCCGGCATTGAAATTGAATCAAATAAATTGAGAAAAATTGAGGCAGTTAAGTACTCTGGGCCTACTTATGTCGCAATTCGTTCAGCGAAGCATTGTTCTTCAACAGCCTTTTCTCATGCCTTTTCGAAGTGCTTTACTGAAAGTCTTACCAAACCGATTTTTGCCTTCTCCAGTGCCTATCATTCAAGGTAATGATAATTTTAGTTATAATGGGGAAAATGGAAATTATCCTAATCTGCTGTTGTCTAAAAATTTGCAAAAAACTCTTTATCCGGAAATCTTTAAGGATTTTTTACAAATACCTTAAGACATAGCATGTCCATCTGTCAAAGAAGAAATCGAAAGAAAGATTTGTAAAAATTGTGGTTTATACTATGCTTCTTTGACTTATGGCAAAAACCATCTGAAAGCATGCAATAAGCTTGCCAATGAGCCAGAGATTAAGATTCGTCCGAAACGCATTGCTGCCATGCGTGCAAAAGAATTTTTGAGTATCATTTGCAATGTTGAAAAGGATGAAGAAGCAGAGTGGATTGATGAAGAGTATATAAATAAGGATAACTTAATTGTTCCTGATTTTGTTTACGAAACAAAAGCACCTATTGTAAGTACCAAAGAACATCTGAATGCCATTTGGTACGACGTCAATATTTTTACCTCAGCTCACCTACAAGATGTTCTAAGTATTGACAATATTTTATTTTGACAATTGGCAATGCCATAGTGTAAGTTATTTTTTAATGCAAAAAATATTAAAAATCAAAGTTTTACTGTTTTAGTATTTTATCCCGCATTTGCACAAAAATTAATTTAAAAATCAAATACAAATATGTAATTCTTCCTTATTAATGCCCTAACAAAAATTGACTTTGATTTTTGATTTTCTTCAATTTAGTTAATAAATAATTAAGTGTTTACATTTACCCCGAGAATTCGAAAACTCGGGGTAAATGTAAACAGAACTTCAAATACATTTTAAAAGAAAATAATTGAATAAATTTGCTTTTATTTCACAATTTCATTACTTTAGCAATGTAAAATTACATAGAAAAGGAAATTAGGTCTTCTTTAAAAAAAAGTTGATAAAAAAAATTTTAATTTGATCAATTTTTCAAAATATTTTTAGGTTTATCCGCCATATTGGATCCGTCATTTTGATAATTTAAAATTTGACTTCAAATTCGTATTCAGCGACCTTAAAAACCCCCTAGTAGCCAGATTCAATCTAATTTAATTAATTTTTAAAAATATTTTTTTAGGTTCATCCGCCATATTGGATTCACAATTTGGAAATTTAAAAATTCGATTTTAGATTCTTATTCAGCAACCTTAAAAACTTTTTTTTACCAAGTTGAATGAAAATCTATTAAAATTTGTTCAAGTAATTCAAGTTTTTACATTACTAATTTTGTAATGGTTGATTGTTTATTTTATATGATACATTATCAGTCAACTGGTTGATTTACTATACCTCTACGAAGAATTTTTTTTAGTTTTTTTATCCCTTAAAACAGTAGTATACTTGAAATAACTTGATTCTTAAACCTCGCTTAACTACAGTGGTTTTTACATTTACCCCGAATTTTAGGAAAATTTCAAAATCTCGGGGTAAATGTAAACAGTCAGTTTTAGGCGACTCAGGTGCATCAATATTTTTTTGTACCTCATAACATTTTTCTAGGGAACTCTAGTAACAAGTTCATGCAAAATAAATCAGTCCGTTTTACCTTTTAACAAAAAAAAACTAATGATTTTCGTAAAAAATAGATATTCCGTTTACATATTTACCCCAAATGACCCTAATTTTATATTTTTAAATTCTGTATATTTGTCATTTTTAATATTTTTATTAATTACAATTTAATAAATTGTACCTCTAGAGATACTAATTAGCAATTATAATTTTAAATCTTTTTAAAAAATTATTTTAATGAATAACAAAATTTAAAAAAAATGTTTTTAATATTTTTCGTTTTAATTTAACATATTTTATATTATGTATATTTTTATAAACAAAAATCCCTTTATTTATATTCATTATATTAGTTTTTATTATTGCAAAATATTATTTTTATCATTTTCAACAAACTAAAAGTTACTGTCCTGTTTCATCATACTGTTGTTATGCCTTTACGTTAGGCAACCCGCTTTACTCCACCTTTCGGTGCGGACTTTTTTTCCTCAAATCAAGTCACCTACATCTGTAAATTGTCATCGCAAAAATCGTTTTGTGGCTCGTAAAAACATCGTATCAAAAACAAATAAATTTTTACTAATTCTTTATTTAATTTTATTTTAGGTTAAAGGCCCATATTTTTGATTAAGTGCTTAGTTAAAAAAAAAAAATTTTCAAAGTGAAAAAATACAGGAAGGTGTGAGAGAGTGCGTTGGCAACACTTCACAGTTCTCGACCTCCAACACCGTTAAAATAATTGTTTATAATGAATAAACACTTTGCACTTGTCAAAACATTAATACTTGAAGTCGATTTATCGCATTTATGAGAAATGAAAAACGCATTTTTAGGTTAGACATTTGTGAATTGACTGACAGGGATGGGCAACCATATGTCATTTTAGTTATTTTGAGTCACTTAAGTTGTCGATTACTCATTTCGAGACCGGCTTCCAAATGCATTGCAACAAAAGTGAGTCGAGTTTTTTTCTGTGTAGAGTGCACTGAAAAAAATAATAGGCAGAATGTGCTTTTTACTAAGGCAATTTTTGCCTAAGTACAAAAGCAATTCACGAAAAGCAATTTTTCCTTTAAAAAAAGGCAATTTTTGCCTTAGTTAATAAAGTAACAAATTCTTGTCATTTATCAAGTAAATTGTTTACATATGTCAAATCGAATTTTATAATTAATTAAAATAATGGGTTCTAAAGGAAGAAATTTATTACTGAAATGAAATCGAGAAAATTTTCTTATTTTATTGAAATATTTAAAGGTACTAATTTCATTTGTTTAATAAAATTGTTTACGCATAAAACTAGACCAATTTGGTTATAAAGATTGAAATTGATAAAGTAGTTCTATTATTTTCAATATTTAATTAAAGTAAAATATTATTTGTATAATAATAAAAATAAATGTTCCTTTTCACTCATATTGTAAATATAATTAATAAAAAGGTAAAACATAATTATTTCATATCGTATTTTCTAAATATTCAAATAAAAATTTGTCTTGTGATTTTAACCTTATAAACTAAGGCAAAAATTGCCTTTTTTTTAAAGGAAAAATTGCTTTTCGTGAATTGCTTTTGTACTTAGGCAAAAATTGCCTTAGTAAAAAGCACATTCTGCCTATTATTTTTTTCAGTGTGCACAGTGGGCCAGACGACCCGAAAACTTGGCCAAAAGTCCACCACCGGATATAAGAAAATAAATATGGGCAATTCCACGTGAGATTTCAGTCGACCTCTTAAAATCGGCCAAAAATATTTTTTTTCTATTCTGTATTGAAAAAAAACAGATACGTATTTTTTTATTATTTTTTTGGAGGCCAAAGTTTTGAGTCATGAAATTAATTATAAATCATCATTTTCTATGTAAAATAATGATAAATTATTATTTTCCTCAAAAATACTCATGGTCCCACTCTGATTCTTACATGGCTCATAAAAAAAGGTCACAAGCTTATAGCCCGTGAAAACCCCTTTAAAAACTACTATTCATACTTTAAATTTGATTAATTTTACTTATAAATATATTAAATCGAAAAAAATATATTTTCAAAATAATCAAAATTTTGAAACTCCATAACTCAAAAAATATTTTATCAAATTTAAAAAAAATTATATTTACACTTTTACTAATAATAGTAACATTTTAGCAAAGTTTAGAGAAAATTCATTTTTTTACCTGGGCAGGTGAGGAATTTTGCCCCATATGTTCGTAATTTGTGGTTACGTTTTATTTTTTTTACTTCGAATCCCTTTGAGATCCCAAGATAAAACTTACAGGACATGTAAAGCACATTTGCCCTAACATTTAGTAAAATTTTGAAAAAAATCGAAGATGATGTTTTTTCAAAAACGGATTTTTAATTTTTCAAAATTTCAAAAAAAAAAAAATTTTTGAATTTTTTTTTATTTTAATTTTAACTTAAAATATACTTAAAACCAAAGAAATCCTTTTTTTAGAATCCAAAATCGGTTAATTAGAACCAAAGTTATAGCACTTTCAAAAAAAGAAGACAAAAATTTTAAAAATGCCATATTTTTGGTAATTTTTAAAATTTTGAAAAAATATTTGGTGGAGTTATTTATCACTATAAAAGTAATGAATTTACAAAATTACAGCCAAATCCCAACAAGTCATGAAAATAAGTGTGTTGAACTGACGTGGAATCCACCTATATGTTATTAACTTCAACTGATATGAAAAAATAGAAATTCATTAAAAATTTCGATATTTATATCATTTTTGTATTTTTTTACAAAATCTAATCAGCAAAATCTTTGATTTCGTTAGTTTTGAATAACTTCCACTACAATTGACAGTCCATGACCCATATATGGCCACAAAAAGTCGTGCCACTTTTGCGTCTGATATGGCGTCTGATATGGCGTCTTAGAGTGGGTACTAAAACTTTTCTTTGCGGTAACAATTATTTGCTGGGTCTTAGAAAGGCAAAGAAAAAAAATTCGTTAAAAAATATTGGTAACTGTGGTAGCACTGCAATTTATAATCAACAATAATTTATTAAAAAATGATATCATTAATTAGGATGGGTACCAAAACTTTTCTTTGCGGTACCAATCATCTGCTGGGTGTTAGGAAGGCAATGGAAAAAAATTTGTTAAAAAAAATTGATAACCTTAATAGCACTGCAATTTTTAATATACAATAATTAATAAAAAAATGGTATCTTTAATAAGAGTGGGTACTAAAACTTTTCTTTGTGGTACCAATCATCTGCTGGGTCATAGGAAGGTATAGGGAATATTTTAGTTAAAAAAAATTGATTACTTAAGTAGCACTGCAATTCTTAAATAACAATAATTAATTAAAGAATGGTATCTTAAATTAGAGTGGGTACCAAAACATTTTTTGTTGTACCAATCATCTGCTGGATCTTAGAAAGGTATAGGGAAAATGTTGGATAAAAAATATTGATTACGTTAGTAACAGTGCAATTCTTAAATAAAAATAATTAATTTAAAAATGGTATCTTCACTTAGAGTGGGTACCAAAACTTTTCTTTGCGGTACCAATCATCTGCAGGATCTTAGGAATGTATAGGGAAAATGTTGAATAAAAAAGATTGATTACGTTAATAGCACTGCAATTTTTAATTGCATTTTTAATTCGTTAACCCTCCGTCACACACCTAGGGAGGGATTCCCTCTACGGTTTCAGTATTTTTTAAATAACTTTTGTTTTCCTCATTGCAAAATATAATCAGTTTCTATACCTTTCGAAAATTTACTCCTCAACACATTTCTAAAAAACATTTAGTTTAAACATAACTAATATTTAATTATTAAGCTTCAAAGCCAGAAAAAACTCGAAAAAGTGAGGTTATGTTAAATAAAAAAATCAAGTTTTCAAAACATTTTTTGTTTTACTGTTGGTTAATGACAAAATTATATTATAAATATAATTAAAATGAATTGTTAAATGATTTTTTTGCTTATTTGTTAATGTTACATTATTTTTACATGTCAAGTGGAATTCCTTCGAAAATGTGCATTCGTGTAATAAATTTTTATTTTTGTGACCGAAAATTAATTTTATTAATTTTATAATTTAGAATAATTTACTACATATTTGTAAGTTTGTGTTAAAACTAAATTTTTGTTGATTACTTTATTTATGTTGTAATGTTGCTTATTTTACAATGTGGTGAGGGATTCCCTCTAAACGTGTGCAAAGTCGTAATTTTTTCCCATGTGTGTGACGGAGGGTTAAAAAATATTGGTAACTGTAGTAGCACTGCAATTTTTAATTAAGAATAATTAATTAAAAATGGTATCTCTCATTAGGATGAGTACCAAAACTTTTCTTTGTGGTACCAATCATCTGATAGGTCTTAGGATCACAATGGAAAAAAATTCGTTAAAAATTCTTGGTAACTTTAGTAGCACTGCAATTTAGATTTAACAATAATTAATTAAAAAATAGTATCTTTAATTAGAGTAGGTACCAAAACTGTTGTATGCGATAACAATTATCTGCTGGGTCTTAGGATGGTATAGGGAAAAACTTGGATAAAAAAGATTGATTACTTTAGTTGCACTGCAATTTTTAATTAACAATAATTAATTATAAAAATATATATTTTTATTTAGAGTAGGTACCAAAACTTTTCTTTGCTTTACTAATACTAATTTAAAAATGATATCTTTAATTAGGATGGGTACCAAAACTTTTCTTTGCGGTACCAATTATCTACTGGGTGTTAGGAAGGCAATAAAAAAAAATTCGTTAAAAAATATTGGTAGCTGTAGTAGCACTCCAATTTTGAATTAACAGTAATTAATTAAAAATGGTATCTCTTATTAGGATAAGCAACAAAACTTTTTTTGTGGTACCAATCATCTGATAGGTCTTAGGCACAGGTCTTCCTAGAGGTGGACAGGTTATTCTAAAATGTAACGCAACAAACTTGGTGGGGAGTTGTTTCAAATGACTTTCAGATTTCAAAACTTTCCTTCGAGGTACCAATCATCTGCTTGGTGTTAGGAAGGCAAAGGAAAAAAATTCTTTAAAAAAAGTGATAACCTTAATAGCACTGCAATTTTTTATATACAATAATTAATTAAAAAATGGTATCCTTAATTAGAGTGGGTACCAAAACTTTTCTTTGCGGTACCAATCATCTGCTGGGTCTTAGGAAGACAATGGAAAAAAATTCATTGAAGAAGATTGAAAACCTTAATAGCACTGCAATTTCTAATTAATGTTATGTCTCAGGAATGAAACTAAACATAATATTAATTTATATATTTAATTTGTCCGACATCGGTGATTCATACGTGATTTATTCACAGAGTCGAAACACTCTGATTTCAAGGGACAGGTTTTAAGAAAGAGTAACTGTTTAATTGAAGTTATATTATTAAAATTTTTATTTGAATCCTTTACAATTAGAGTGAGAGAGAAAAAGCAGATCCAAATGTCATGTCTTCAGGGATACTGAAACAAATACGGATTTTGTAGAATCAATCGAGAATTTAGATGGGGACGAAAATGTAAAAGTATTAGTTACTTGCCTATAATAATTATTATTAGAGACGTAGACCCAACAGGGGATATTTCGTACAGTGTGTGGTCGAAGAAGTGACGTCGTCTAGCGTAGACAGAGAAGGCAATAGATTTTCCTTGAAATGTTTTCGGGCCAGCCACAGTGAAAGGTCCGGAGTCCAAGTGTCAAATTATTGATTTGATGTTGAAGTCGAAATAATGCAGTCCTCGTAAAAATAGTGGTGACTTGTGTCTAGTTATGTTGAAGGCTCTTCCTGGACGAATATACAGTGCCGCCTAACAGGATTTGCCCACCCTATCACAGTTGAAGGTGTTACAAAAAGTTTTATATTTTGATTTCTAATAAAAATATCGAGGTTTGTAAGGTCTCATTTTAAAGCTTATATCATCTATTTTAACAATATTTAAAGAATAAATTAAAAAAATTTTTTTTTATTGTTTAATTACTGTTTAAAAAAAACAAAATTTTTAATTTTTTTTGCTAATTTCAAACAAATGTAGTTTTTTAACAAGTAATCGTAAATTAATTATGTATAACGCATTTTAAAGATGATTTTATCACCTTTAAAATGCATTTTTAAAAATTGTCGTACCATTTTTTTAAAGAAAGTTATTATCATTTGTTTAAAAAAACAGCCCTTTTTTGAAATAATTCGTATTTTGAAAACGGTTCATTTTTTTGGAAAAAGTTTAAGACAAAAAATGTTCATTTATTTATGTAGATTTAAGAAAAAAATATAAAAACAAATGATAATAACTTTCTTAAAAAAATGGTACGACAATTTTTAAAAATGCATTTTAAAGGTGATAAAATCATCTTTAAAATGCGTTATACATAATTAATTTACGATTACTTGTTAAAAAACTACATTTGTTTGAAACTAGCAAAAAAAATTGAAAATTTTGTTTTTTTAAACAGTAATTGAACAATAAAAAATTTTTTTTTTTAAATTTATTCTTTAAATATTGTTGAAGTAGATGATATAAGCTTCAAAATGAGACTGTACAAACCTCGATATCTTTATTAGAAATCAAAATATAAAACTTTTTGTAACACCTTCAACTGTGATAGGGTGGGCAAATCCTGTTGGGCGGCACTGTACTTGGGGGTGATACACGACTTTTTAACTTGGTGGCGATTTCTGGACTTATACGAAGAAGACGCGAACTGGTGACTTGCGTCTAGTTAAGTTGAAGGGTGTTCCTGGACTTATACGAAGAACGCGGGTTTCAGCTTTGAGGGTTCCTTCTGGACTTATACGAAGAAGACGCGAAGTGGTGACTTGCGTCTAGTTAAGTTGGAGGCTGTTCCTGGACTAAAGAATTCGGCAAGGGTGCCTCCTTATATACAATCCCATTGACGTCATACCACCCACAATTTTATCACTTTGACCCAGAGGTGATAAAATTTTATTACAAGATAGACATGACCATAATTGGTATTCGGAAATCAGAGAAAGACTCCTTCGGATCAATACATGCGTAGATTGGTCATTGTTTTAGATAGTTCAGTAATCTTATAGAAGGGTGACAATCGTGAATGAACATATATAGAAAAGTCTCTCCAAGATGACACACATTTGAATTAATGTGTCTGGGGTACAAGCAAAAGGGAGGATTCAGATTCTAACTTTACAAAATATTATTTTATAAATATCAAATACGTCGCGATGACGTGACATTAATACTAATTAATTAAAAAATGGTATCTTTAATTAGAGTGGGTACTAAAACTTTTCTTTCCGGTACCAATCATTTTCTGGGTCTTAGGAAGGTATAGGGAAAATTTTGGTTGAAAAAGATTGATTACTTTAGTAGCACTGCAATTTTTAATTAAGATTAATTAATTAAAAATGGTATCTCTCATTAGGATGAGTACCAAAACTTTTCTTTGCGGTACCAATCATCTGATAGGTCTTAGAAAGACAATGGAAAAAAATTTGTTAAAAATTCTTGGCAACTTTAGTAGCACTGCAATTTTTAATTAACAATAATTAATAAAATATGGTATCTTTAATTAAGATAGCCGATCAAAATGAAAATTGGGTTCCACACAAAATTTGCTTATCCTGTCACATAATGTTAACTCGTTGGAATAATACTAAAGAGGATAAGTACCTTAAATGTGAAAAACAATTGAAACAAGAAGATTGTTACTTTTACATAACCAATGTAGAAGGTTATAATAACAAGAATAAAGGAAAAATATTGTTCGTTGCACAGTGGGGCAAATAGCACTTTTCAGGGACAAAAATCTAGCGCTCTTACAATTTTTAACGGATTTTGTTAATTTTTTTTAAATAATCTTGAGTTTCCGCAGAATACAATGCGTCTGCTAATAATTTATTTGAACTAATTGTTTATTTATTTATTTAACAACAATGTAGACGAAAATTATTTTCTAACTTATTTGACAGACATTTAGTGTCCTAAATTTGAGTATTACTTAAAATTGACATTCAGAAATGTATAGTGAAACATAATGAATAAGTTTATACTCACTAGAATGGTAATAAAAAATGTTAATATTGTTATAAACAAATTATTAGTTTGGAAAATGACTGCACTAGATTTCGACGAAACTGATTACTGAAGGGTTTTTGAGGTCGCTGATCACGAATCTGAAGTTTGTTTTTCAAAATTCAAAATGGCGGATCCAATATGGCGGACGACATTTTTGAAAAATGATTGAACTCACATGAAACATGTTACTCGGGAGGTTTTCGTGGTTGCTGATTACGAATCCGTTGTTGGTTTTTTCAAAATTCAAAATGGCGGATCCAATATGGCGGACGACATTTTAAAAAAATGATTGAACTCACATGAAACATGTTACTCGGGGGGTTTTCGTGGTTGATGATTACGAATCTGTTATTTGTTTTTCAAAATTACAAGGGGGTTTTTGTGGCTGTTAATCACAAATTGGCTATTGGATTTTAAAAATTTGAAAGAGGGTTTTCAATATATGAGAGGAATTTTTTTCAAATTTTTTAAATTTGCATAATAAGGTTTTATAAATTAAATATTTTATAAACATGTTTTAATTTAAAAAAAGAAATAATCACAATGTATAATTAATTAGTTTTACATAAATTTTAATTTAGTTAATGTTATAGTAATCATTCTAGACATAAAAATGTTTTTATGATTGTTTAACAGATAAATGAAATTGCTTTAATAGAAGTTACTAAAAGAAACTCAAATTAAATGAAACGAATAAGATTTAACTTTCATTAAATATTAAAATTTCAAAAAAACTTTTTTATAGCAATAACGGTTATTAAATTTATTCTTTTAACATTCTTTTCTGTAGACATACCAGAAAATAGTCGCGTGACAGAATAGAACTTAGAAATATTTGTTTATTAAAAGGTAATTTAATTAAAATTGTAAAGTACACAGTATCAGTTTCTTTGAAAGATATGTAATAAGTTTATGTAGACTGTTAACATTTATAATTTTTAAAATTAACATATTTAAAAATATAAGTGAAACAATAGAAATGGTTGAAAAATTACAATATTTGTTTAATACATATAAAACGTTTATAATTCTAGTAAATTGAAAACTGCCTCATCAAGAACTCGGCTTTTTTGAGAAGGTTGGATTCGAATGTAGGATATAAAATGATCTGATGTACACAATAATTTCTTGAAAACATCTTCGTTAGTTGCAGATCTGGAACATTTTCTACAAGAATGTAACCTATAGGTTTTATAATTTTTATTTCTGGCTTCTTGTGGTTCTTCATATAATTATCCAAGAGGCAAAATAGCATTGTATTTTATTATACTTTCGCCATGAATTAGAACTTTGTAAACGGAAGAGGGCATGTAGTACCAATTGTAATTACTTACAAAAATTTGAGCTGTATCATATTTCTAAATAGTAACAGTTATCGTCAAACAGAAACAATAATACTTCAATTAAGTATTTTTCACACTAATTTCATTCTTTTTTTAATAATATTTAGAAAATTAAATCTGATAGCGTTCCACAAATGTAAGAATGGATGTCGAAATTTTAACAATTTTAAGAAACATGTTAACGTTAAAACATTCATGATATTTTCGTGTCTCAACACTAAGGGGCCATTTATAAACCATGTAACCTCTTGAGGGGGAGGGGGGGGTCAAGCAATTGACTACGACAAGAGGAAAAAAATGGCGCTAATACATGTAATAGCGTACTACATGGGGAAGGGTCAAAATTCCCAAAAATTGGGGCTACGCACTGAAAAAAGAGTATTCTATTTTTAAGTATTTTATATTCTTAAAGAAATATTCTAGATTATATTCTTATCGAAGAAAGAAATATTCTTGTTTTGAGAATATCTTCTTAGCAAGATAAGAAAATATACTTGCGATAGAGCCATAACGCGTCTTCGTTTTCTCATTCATTTCATTGGTTTTATGGTGTGTGCAACGCAGTGTTGAATTTTAATTAATCTTGTGTGTTTTTTATTAAAAATAAATCCAGTGACAGAGTGGCTTAATAATAATGGATTACAGGAACTGATTGACATATTTGAATGTGAGTGTATTTAGTTATTAACAAAATCTACTAACTTATTAGTCATGCTTTCTCAAAAGAGAGGTTAGATTTTGAATTTTTGCAAAGAGTGTCTATTTGGCCCGTCAGCGGGCTTTTAGTATTTGTCCCGTCAGATAACAAATTGGCTGTAATTAATAATAATAAATTATTTAAATTATTATTATTAATATTTTTGGGTGGAGTTCCGTATAGCACCCCCGCCCGATTTTAATAAAATTACGTATACTTACGTAATTTTGTGCGCTGATTACGAAAATGATAGTGAAAAATTGCGCAAATTTGATTTTCATGGTAAAATCCATAAAAAACACCATAAAATTGTGTTTTTTTGCATTTAATTCGTAAAAAACGCAAAATTTTTAAAAATGTTTCATACAAAAGATATACATTTTACAAAAAAACACATTTTTTGTTTTCACTATTTTTTCCTAAATTTGATAGTTTTCGAGAAAAATGCAAAAAACCATAAAAAGTGGTTAAAAACCATAAAAACACCATAAAAATGTGTTTTTTTTGCATTTAATTCGTAAAAAACGCAAAATTTTTAAAAATGTTTCATACAAAAGATATACATTTTACAAAAATACACATTTTTTGTTTGCACTATTTTTTCCTAAATTTGATAGTTTTCGAGAAAAATGCAAAAAAACCATAAAAAGTGGTTAAAAACCATAAAAACACCATAAAATTGTGTTTTTTTGCATTTAATTCGTAAAAAACGCAAAATTTTTAAAAATGTTTCATACAAAAGATATACATTTTACAAAAATACACATTTTTTGTTTTCACTATTTTTTCCTAAATTTGATAGTTTTCGAGAAAAATGCAAAAAACCATAAAAAGTGGTTAAAAACCATAAAAACACCATAAAATTGTGTTTTTTGCATTTAATTCGTAAAAAACGCAAAATTTTTAAAAATGTTTCATACAAAAGATATACATTTTACAAAAATACACATTTTTTGTTTTCACTATTTTTTCCTAAATTTGATAGTTTTCGAGAAAAATGCAAAAAACCATAAAAAGTGGTTAAAATATACTATAATAAATAAATATATATATATATATATATATATATATATATATATATATATATATTATAATATATAATAAATATATATATATAGAAAATGTTCAGAACATATTGTTATTACTTTCAGATATCAATATTAAATAGTCTAAATCCAATATAATAAAGAAAACGAAAATTTACTGATTTTTTATAACATGATCCGAAAAATTAAATTAAAACCATGACCATCGTGGGACTCTTTTCTTTATAGTATTATTAATATTAAATTATTATTATCAATATTAATAATAAAATTGAAAAAAATAGTTTGATTCAATTAAATATTTTATTTGTCTATTATCTATTACTTAGTTATTTTTACCAAATACGCATTACTTAGGTCAAATAAATGGAATAATTCGAATTAATAAATATTGCTTCAAATCAATTACACCGGCACACAAAAAAAATTGGATTGCGAGGACTGCCATGTGGTAGGTTTTCTTTCTTTAGGTGTATCTAAAGAGAAAAACATTGTCCGACCTAAAAGTTAGTTCGTGTTCTCTTTTTACAGGCTTAATAATGGGTGAAGTTTGAGAAACTGATATTTATGGGAATTTACTTAATTTCTATAAATAAAGCTGAATTTTTGCTTCTTCCAAATGTTTTTTTGAATTCAGTGACTTTAATAACATAAGAATCGAATATATAAAAAAATATAAATGGCGGATTCAAAATGGCGGATCTAAAATGGTAGATTTAAAAAAAAAATTGTTCAGATTTCCTTGAAACTTGTTACTCGGGGGTTTTTGTGGTCGCTGATTACGAATCTGACATCAGATTTTAAAAATTAAAAATGGCGGATCCAATATGTCGGTCGAAATTTTCAAAAATTTCTTGCATTTACTTAAAACTTGTTACTTGGGGGTTTTCGGGGTCGCTGATTACGAATATGATGTTAGTTTATAAAAATTCAATATGGCGGACAAAATATATTTAAATGGATGAAATCGATTGAAACTTGCTACTCCGTGGGGATTTTCGAGGTCGCCGAATACGAATCTGACGTTGGATATTAAAAATTCAAAATGGTGTATCCAATACGACTTACGATGAAATTGTTCTCAGATTTTCTTGGTTCTTGGTACTTAGGTGTTTCCTCTAGTCGCTAATTTTAAATCTGAATTTTTCATAATCCAGAAATGGTTTACTGTAAATGTTTTACTAAAATTTAATCGCATTTCTGTGATACTACCCGTGGTGAAGGCCGGCAACGAATTCTCGGCTAAGTTTCTAGGTTAAAATTATGCCTTCATGGCAAAAGTAGGAAAGAAGTTTACTATGCAGAGGAGGGATACCTCAGTATCGGCGATTTGTAAAAGCCTTGGACAAAAATGGTAACTGTTTTGAGTATTTGGCGGAGAAGTTTCCGAAACTGTCTGACGCTAAAATCAAAGAAGTCGTGTTCGATGGGCCTTAGATACGTAAGTTGTTGTATGTCGAAAAATTTGTACAAACGATAAAGCTTAAAGAAAAAGCAGCCTGGACAAGTTTTAAAGAAGTTTGCTTGGAATTTCTAGGAAATAAAAAAGCCACAGATATAGAGAAATTGTAGGAAAAATGGTAGAGAATTTTAAAATGCTGGGATGTTTGATGAGTTATAAAATTCACTATATGGATTCAGATTTAGATGAACTTCCTAAAAATCTTGGTGATTTCAGCGAGGAACAAGGCGAGAGATTTCACAAAGATTTAAAGGATATGGAGAAACGCTAACAAGGGAAATAGAGTAAGAATATGTTAGCGGACTATTGTTGGACGCTAAAAAGAGATATACCAGAGACTAAAACTTTAAAGAAGAGAAAAAGAGAAAATCTGTTCTTTTTTGTCCGACATATTGAATTTTTATAAACTGACATTATATTCGTAATCAGCGACCCCGAAAACCCCCAAGTAACGAGTTTTAAGTAAATGGGAGGAATTTTTGAAAATTTCGTCCGCCATATTGGATCCGCCATTTTGAATTTTTAAAATCTGATGTCAGATTCGTAATCAGCGACCCCAAAAACCCGCGAGTAACAAGTTTCAAAGAAATCTGAACAATTTTTTTTTAAATCTACCATTTTAGATCCGCCATTTTGAATCCGCCATTTATATTTTTTTATATATTCGATTCTTATGTTATTAAAGTCACTGAATTCAAAAAAACATTTGGAAGAAGCAAAAATTCAGCTTTATTTATAGAAATTAAGTAAATTCCCATAAATATCAGTTTCTCAAACTTCATCCCCCCACTAAGCCTGTAAAAAGAGAACACGAACTAACTTTTAGGTCGGACAATGTTTTTCTGTTTAGATACACCTTAAGGAAGAAAACCTACCACATGTCAGTCCTGGCAATCCAAATTTTTTTTTGTGTGCCGGTGTTATGAAAATTGCTTGATTCAGTAATTCATGTTCTTTTAATTCAAATATTTATTTAAATCAAGAAAATAATTTTTTTCAAAGAACTACAGATTTATTTGTATCAAATATTCATAATAAATCATTATTTTATTTGAGACTAATATACCATTAATTGGGTAAAATAATTAATTATTTATCCCAAATGCTTCTAAGGACTCACATGCTTGGAAATAATAACATTAACCCTTAAACCGCACCCTGGGTGTGCGACACCCATATTCTAGCTTTTTACTTCAATATCTCATTTAAATTCGTAAAAATTGAACATGTGTTGATATTGGACAGTACATTTTGTACTTAACTTTATGTTTCGTGAGTGATATTAGTATGTCAAGTGTATTTGATAACTTTATGAAGTTGACAGCGAAAAATTTCTGCTTGTCTGACACCCAGATTTTAATTTAAGGTAATTTCAGTAGTTTTAAAAAACTCGTTTTTAAGTATTGAAATTAAATAAACCATTATGAAACCTATTTTTTGTCCTACCTGCACGAAAAGTATGTCATTTCGGGCACTTAAAGTGGGCGCAAAGTAACTGATTCTCGCCCGGGGCCAGGGAAGCGGACGCAAAAGTTCTTTTACGCTTTAAGGGTTAAATCCTTACAATAAAATTAAAATTTAAAAACTACGGGGATCGAAACCTAAGCATACTTATTTAGCCTAAGACTCCTAACTCTGCCGTACTAAAGAAATAGGAAAAACAAACTACACCGTCAACGGAACCGACTTATTTTATCTAAATATTTTTTTATTTGTTTTCGTTAACTACTTTATTTGCATTAAATAATTTAATTAAATAGGGAAGACTGGGGTAAACCCGATCATTTTTTTTAAATCGGTAAAAATCTAGGAAATTATTCTCTAAATCCAAGTTAATTTATATCATTTGAAAGCTAATGAATTCTTTAAAAAAAAGAGTTTTTGATTTATCATTTTTAGTTTCATGAATTACAACTATGGATTTAAATAATGTTGTATTTCATTAAGAGAAAGTGAAATGTAGTTATAATTTTGGTTTTAACAAGTTATAAATTATATTATTTTATTCTAAATTTTAAATTTAAAACTAAGTGAGCGGCTTTACCCCGAATGTATTCCTCACATTTCAAAATAAATTTAATTAAATCTTTTTGAAATCAGACAAAACTATATGTATAATTATGTACTTCGAAAATGGACATCCAATAGCATAAAAAAGTTAGCCAAAGAAATTAAGGCTCAAAAATAATTTTCAAAAAATTTAAAAAAGCAAAGACTGTTTTTTTCTGACACCTCTAAAAACATTTGATCGGCTCAGATTCTATGTTGAATTCATGAAACTAAACTAAAGTTCGTTAATATAAGTTGAATGTTAAGTACTATTTGCAGTACCAATATGAGTTCATAGCGTCAAATCGCTAGTTAGCGGGTTTACCCCAGTCTCCCCAAATGTTTGGAAATTATTTATTTTTTCTTGAATATTTCAAATATGTAATAAAAAATAACGTTAAAAAATCGAAAAGATTAAATAAATTGAAATTTCTTCTAAAAAGTGATTTTTCTCATAACCGAAGTAATCGATTTTTTTCTTTCATTAGAACCTCTGACAAATAACGAAATTTTTCCAATTTATGCCAAAGTGGTGTTTTTAGGGTTAAAATGATATTTAAAATTATGTCAGTCGTTAATTAGCAAGTGAATAAAACTGTTTAACGACTGACATAATTTTAAATATCATTTAAACCCAAAAGAACACCTATTTAGCATAAGTGGGAAAAATTTCCTTAATATCAGTGATTGTAATGAAAGGAAAAAATCGAAAATCGATAACTTTGGTTTTGAGAAAAATCATTTTTTAAAAGAAATTTTAATTTATTTAATGTTTTTGCTTTTTTAACGTTATTTTTATAACATACCGTCAACTGGGGCTATTTTGTGCAATAAATAGCGTTTTTTTGACTCAATGATTTATTCAAATTCAGAATTAAATGAAAAAAGAAAATCAACTATTGATATATGTTGTGGACATTCTTCTATAGATTTCCTATGAGTTGGGCAATGGAAAAAATTTTTTTGTCTAAGTTGTAGTCGTTCAAAGTCGTGCACAAAATAACCCCCGGGATGGGACTATTTTATGCATTGAACTTTGTCTTTTTTTAATTTTGCCTAAACATTTTTTTAATTGTTTTTGCTTCAATAAACTTTTTGTCTAGATATTTCAGACATATATTTCCCACTTAAAAAATTTTATGAAATTCTTATAAAAGTTAACTAATTAATTTTCGATAAATTGCTTTCTATTTTAAATAGATGCTGCTACAATTAAAAAATATTGAATGACAAAAAATTGTAATATTTATTTTAACCTTTTCGCAGTCCAGTTTAAAACAGCTTATGGTCCAACAACGGTCCGAAAAAAAAGTTTAGAAAAAAATATGATTTCATGATACCTATATAAGGTTTTTGGAGTCTCTGAATTCGAATTTGAGGTTAGTTTTTTAAAATTAAAAATGGCGGATAATTTTAAAATTGATGCGTTTCAACAGAAATTCATTTCTCGTGGGTTTTCTAGGTCGCTGATTACGAATCTGATGTCATATTAAAAAAATTCAAAATGGCGGACCCAAAATGACGACTACAAAAATTAAAAAAAATTTAGATTCGCTTGAAACTCATTCGTTATCGAATTCAGCGACCCCTAAAACTCCCAAAAAACGAATCCATCCTATATATTCTATTTAATCTATTTCAAATTCGCTAAATTCCAATTCCATCTAATATATTTCTCTTTAATCAATCTTAAATAGGGGAGGGTAGGCTACATTGAACCGGGTATTTTATAAAGTCCAAGAACTAATTAAATTTTACAAATTTCGATCAGGTTTTTGTATCAAAATTAAGCTGAAGTACTTCTTTAGTTAATACACACGTTACAAACACAAATTATTATGATTAAATAATTAAATTTAATTTTTTGCTAGCAAGTTACACTTTTCTTATTTTGAAGGATCTGTGTCTACATTGAACCACCTCTAATAAAACACTACAATTTACTTCAAAAATAATATTTCCACTTACACATTGTAAAAAATATTATTTTTCACTCAAAAAAATAGAAAATTGTTGTTAAAGAGTTATTATTTGTTAATATAGGAGATTAATATATTTTGATGTCAGATTTTGTAGCAGAAGTGACATTTTAAGTTTATCTGGTTGACAATTGTAATGAAAGCATGTCTTCTAATATTTCTCTTACTAATTATTAGAGCAGACAACTTGACAACTCTTAAAATTGAAAATTCTTTGCTTTTTCGGGTGGTTCAATGATGCCGCACTAACTGTATTCACATGACATTCACAACAAAAATTGTTTAAAGTAAATTTATGTAAGAGTTAAAATTCTTTATCACATCGGAATATTGAAGTTGACACCCTAAGCGAAATAAATCACAAGTTTACTAATTTTTAAAACTTCCTATTTCAAAAAAAACTTGATTATATTTCCACAAAATTTTTTGTTTTGTACGTGAAAAACAGTTTTTTTAGATTTTCTTTATAAATAATAAACCTGCGTTCCCGAAATTTTTGGACATAGTTTGTTTCAGCACAACTAACTTATATATTAAATAAGAAAAAATTTCACTTAGTCATTTCTCAGAAAATTGATGTGGTTTACTGTTAACGCTGGTTCAATGTAGCCTACTCTCCCCTACGTCAAATTCCAATTTCATCCAATATATTTCTCTTTAATCCATTTTAAATACTTCAATTTCCAATTTCATCCAATATCCAATCAATCGTAATTTCAATTTTATCCAATATTTCTTTTCTTATCTTTTAAATAAAAAAAATCAAATGTTATTCAAAACAGAAAAAATATCAAATCTTATTCATAACAGAAAAAAATGTCAATTTCTTTATCCTTTAAATTCAAAATGAAAAAAACTATATCAAATGATAATATAATATTTAGAAAAAATATAACTATACCACTCACGAAACACTTTAATTAACTCTTTACAAATTGTAGAGAAATTATATAAAAAAAGAAAATATCTGATGTTATCCAAAATAAAAAAAAATATATCAAATAGTAATGTGATATATTCAAAAAATGAATATACCACTCACGAAGCACGATCGTTAACTCTCTACACTACACTGAAAGAATTTTGGGGAGGCTGCAGGCTTTACATGAGTGCCGTTAGAGCTCGCTGCCTCAAGCTCGCAGTTAACCTCAAAAAGGCGAGAATCTACTTCCAAAAGGTAAGCAGCAACTCCTCAGGGGCAGCAGCTCACCTTTTGGGAATAGATTCACGCTTTTTTGAGGTGAGCTGCGAGCCCTGAGCAAGGGGCACTAATTTCGGACATGAAAAGTCAGCAGCCTCCTCAAAATTCTTTTAGTGTACATACAAGGAGAGATGTCCAAGTTAGTCCCGTGGGGGGAAGTAGCCTTCCCCCACCATACGGCACACCAAGTCGAAACTGAGTCCCGAGCAATCCTCACAGCGGGGATCGCTCGGACCCTTAAACCCTCATTAAGGGAAACTGTTAATGACTTTTTCTATAAAATATAAATTTTTTAAATAGTAACATTTTTTATTTTTCATTAACATATTTAAACTCCTTACTTTCTCACGATTCTATGCATATGTTGTTTACAAAAAAAAAGTTAAAATTAAAAAAATTTATTATTTTTTCCAGATACATAGAATGAAGTTAACTCTACCAAAAACCATATACCTATTATTAAATAAATATTTACTGTCTCACATAGGTTTTATCTAAATCACTTTAATGCTATTTGACCAAATATTTGCAGTATTTAAAGCAAATACCATTTAACTTAATCTTTAAATTTTTACATTTTTTTGGTAAACAACATATGCATAAAATCGTGAAAAAGTAAGGAATTTAAATATGTTAAATTAAAAATTAAAAATGTTACTATTTAAAAATTTATATTTTTATTATTATAGAAAAGTCATTAACAGTTTTCCCTAATGAGGGTTTAAGGGTCCGAGCGACCCCCGCTGTGAAGGTTGCTCGGGACTCAATTCCAAGTAGCGCTCGCAGCGGGGGGTGCTTGGTCCCTTCTTACTGCGAACAGACAAAATATATACATATATGCGAACGGAATACAGACTTTAATATTGTTAATTTTTATTAGTCAAAGGTGACTCTTTTAAAAATGCACGGGTGAACGGTCGCAACGATTACTTTCTTCAGTATTGTCTGAAATAAAACAATTAAACGTAGTTTTACTCAGTAGGCTTACTGTTTTCGTGTGAACCTCTAAAAACAATTTATCTTAATAAATAAAAATATGTCGGACTGTTAAAAAAAATTTCAAAAATCGCTTGTTTTTTCGTAAATAATTGTTTTAAAAAAATAGGAAAATGTTTATGTAAAATCATGACCGAGGTTAAATAGATTTTGAGTAATCCTTGTCACCAGTTAGAAAAAAGTGGTTTTGAGAAAAACGCGTTTAAAGTTTTGGTAGCTGTAGCTCGCGCCCGTGCACTGTTTAATTCTACGCGCTGTAACTTTGATAGTTTTTTTTAAATATCTGTCTAAAACTTTTACACGATATTTTTACGATATTGTACTTTCGAAACATGCAAAAAAATCGATTTTTTCAAACCGTCACATAGGAAAAGTGCCTTAAACCGTAATCTTCACGGAAACGAGTTTTCATATATTTTTTCTTAACTTCCTTTTCTTTTTTATTTTCTGCGGTATTCGCTGATCATTTTTGAAATGAGGAGTTATATACGATATATGAAGAATCAACTCCATAAATCGAATCTGTGCATGTAAAGTAGATAGTCCAAATCTGCATGTTTCCTCTCTTTCTGGCATATTAATTACACGTTCAAGATTATTCATTTCAGATGGCTTTGCTAAACACACATCGCAGGTGGCACAAGATGGTTTATTTGTTAAAACTTTAACTACTTTTCCATCTATCATTGTAAAGTATAAATTGTGCTTTACTAAAGAATATTTTCATTCATAATTATCGATGAAGGTGTCAGAGCAGCAATTTGAAATTCAATGTCACTTACAATGCTTTTTGTTTTCTCATGAGTTTCTTTTGCAAACTCTATCAAAATAGGGCCACAAAAACGTGTTGATGAAGGTGATGGATTCTGTCAAATAATATTTCTATTCTTCTCATTGACCAGTTTAAGAGGCACAAGCGAAGAGATCAATAAATTAAAATTAGATATGAGTTCACTTTCGCCTGATAGTATTTGTTTATATTCGCTTTGTCTAGAAGTACCATCAAAACCCCATTTGCTATATAAAACCAGATTCTGTCCACTCTTAAAATTAATGGAATTAAATTTTTAATATTCTAGTAACAGTGATTTAAAAGAGATTGCAACTGTACCTTTGCACTTATGTCAGTTACTTCTATGTTCTCAGGATAACATTCGTTTTTAGCTTTTACCATTTGCTTATATGTCGGAAACAGACTTATACTTTTTTCATGATATAGTTCCGAAGATACTCATATTTTTGTTTTGAGAAATTTAAATCAAGCAATATTGCTAAAGCTTCATCGTTGGAATACGGATCTATACGCATATTTTCTTCTTCTAAATGCATATAAACATCATCTAAGATTTCTGGCAATATGAAGCGTAATTTTTTAATTACAGCAACTTGTTTTATTTCGCCAATAGATTGTAAACCTTGTATGTAAGAGTCATGAATTTGATCCATTCCATATTCTCTAAATAATTTTATGGCCTTTCTGCGTTTGCTTTTATCTGAAGAAATTTCATATTCCTTGCATGGTCTTCCCCGTTTTATTTCCGAAGATGTAGAAGGCTCTTTTGCATCTAATTGTATAGAGATATCTCCATTCAGACACATTTCATTATTACTTTTCTTCTTCCAACTTTATTCCATCGTTTCTTAAATTTATGTATACAATTTTTATTAATCCACATTACAACACAAGTAAAGTTTGCTTTAATAAGTGTCGAAAATTTTTCTTTAATGAACTTTTCTACAGTAGATATATGTTTTCCGTGTTCTATCATTGTGTCACATAATTCACGTTTATTAATATTTGCGGAACTCATTTTACGTTTTTTAAATATCAATTTAAAAAACTTTATTAAATTAACCCTGGCGGGTAGGTGAAACCGGACTGTGACCGAGTTTAGTCAAGATTCGGTCACGACTCGATTAGAGGTGGAAAATATAAAGATAAACACTAAAATATTTCTAAAAAAACGATTGAAATGAATAACTTAATAATCCTAGATTCCATTTATGCATAATTTGAGGTAAATACTTAATTATTTATTAAGATATTAATGTTTTAAAAGAGCGATAGAAGTTCCACTCTACGATGTATGTATATGTGTGTAACATCGATAATGTAATAAAATGTTGATATGTAGCCGCATAATATATATATATATATCTCCCCATTATATGAAAATATTTTGCGGCCGTCGCAGTGTCAGGATTTTTTAAGGGCCCCCTCATGAGAGCCGTTATGTTACGTCAAAATATAGGTCAGTTTTAACATATTTTTTGACCTGTATAAGTAAAAAAGGCCCAATATCGGCCTTACATTACGTCAAAATCTATGTGCAATTTGACCTATTTTTTGTCCTACAGGATAAAGGAGGGCCGAATAAAGACCGTTACATTACATCCAAATTTATGTGAAATTTGACCAATTTTTTAACCTACATGTCAAAAGAATTCTGAAAAATACCTTTACGATACGTCAAAATCTATGTTAAATTTAGAATAATTTCTTACCTGCGGCTAAAAAAGGCCTAATACTTTTCGTCGAAATCTATGTGTATTTTGATCTATTCTTCTACCTACAGATCAAAATACGGTCGAAATAGAGCCATTACATTAGATCAAAATTCAGTAGCAAAAAACGTCAAGGAACATAAAAAGGTACATTATTAACAAGAAATACCAAACTGTGAATTAAAGATTAGTACAAAAAAAGTTTCCAAAAAACTTAAAAAAAGACAAGAATCTGACCGAACATTATTTCCACATGTAAATAAAAAAAAACAGAATTAAATAAATAATTAGGGAGAAAGTTAGAGCAATTTAAATTTTGACTAAAATAAATGTCCCAGCCGCCGCACGGTTAAGGTTAACTCTTGATGTTTTGAACTTTTTAAAATATAAAATTAATTGTATGGTGGTAATAAATATATTATTTTGAAAGATAAGGTATTTAAGTTTCGAATGCAATGCTGGGAAACCATTTTTATCTATTTTTTTTTTTTTTTTTTTTTTATTGTTTATACTTCTGCCCTATTGGCCTTACGCACTTCAACAAGAGTCCCCGAGAAATACTTTTTTGGATTAAGCATAACCATTCTACTTTGGAAATTTTTTTACATATTAACCTAATTTGCGTCTACAGCCGACTTAATTAGGAGTACTCGCATTACGCCTGGACCACCCGTCAATGGGTTTTCTCGCCAGAGAAGAGGGAAACTGTAGAAAACCTCTCTGAGTACAACCGGTTTATCGACAGTCGAGTTCTAATGGTGTGTACCGGACAATAATCGACGGTGCACATCATTATACCTCGACGTCAAACCTCCCGCTCAGATTGTCTCACGTGCTGGAAAAATACCAAGCCAAGTGGGCGCGAACCAAGGGTACTTATACCCTTGGTCCTTAAACGACCACCAACGCCAGGCATTTATCCGACTGAGCCAACCATTTTTATCTATTTAATGCTTGAGAAACTTATTATAAAAGAGCAAAGTAATTTGGCCCAGTTCCTGAAATAAAAATTTAGTGTTGTCCCAGTCGTGCAGGCCCAGTTGCTAAACGAAATTTGACGACATTCAGGTTATAAATAATGTATTGAATTTTGACGGAATTAATTAATTACTACATTACTAGTATTATTAATCGTTACATAGATTTTTGGAAGGGTGGCCAATAAATTATAACTTTAAATTAAATATATACTTACATCTTTACGTTTAGACAGGTTATTTTAATTTTCAAAACATCTGTCAAATTCACCGTGTAGCAACTGGAATATGAAAAATAATAAACAAACCCAGTCGCTGAATGCTACGTTCAGGAACTAGTACACTTATTATTTTGACGTACCAGTTGATAAATTCTTAATTTTATAATAAAATAGGGGAAAAAAACGAATTATCATTTACAATATGCATTTTATACACAATCATAATGAGTATAAAACTATAGCGAACATTAATTTCAGTCAGGTAATAAATATTTTATTTTTCGAAACTTAAGCAATGTCTAACGAAAAAAATAAAAAATGGTTGTTCAAACGATGGATTCATGAACATGTGCGAATAAATAATTTTTTGTGAGAAAATGAAAACCTAATATTCAAGATATTTATATTATTTGACAACCTCAAACATTTATCTTTTCATAAAATATAATTTTAAATAAAAACATTCAAAACAGTTCTTATTTTTAATTAATTTATCAATAAACGTTCAGCCACCGGTACACGTGCGGTGACTGGGTCATTTACCTTATTGAAAAAACACTGATTTTTAAAAAGGTTTTTTGCAAAAAACGGAATAAAAATTTGTTTTACAGAATTCGCACAAAGAGGGTTAATTGCAAAAAGTCCTCTCGAGCGTGGCAAACCAAGTCTGAGTCAAAACGAATAATTAGGGACAAAGTTAGAGCATTTTAAAGTTGTCGAAAACCCCTCAAAAACCACAAATTTTTTAGCCTATTTTTGTCACGTTTTACAAAAAAAAGTCGAAAAATTTTTTTTTTCTTTATTCGCACAAAGAGGGTTCTTTGCAGAAAGTCCTAACGAGTCAGAAAAATGTAGGCTCAGCTGAATCGGATAATTAGAAAAAAGTTATAGTAATTTAAAGATAAGTATACGTTAAGTGCACTTTTGAATTTCAAAAATGTCCTGATCTAGGACCCATTTCTGGGCAATTTTGACGGTTATGACGTTATGTTTCGAAATTTTTTCGAAATTTTTTTTTTACCTAAATGATATGTTTTAAAATCCTTTGATCTGGAGCATCTCTGGGACTCACCAAAAGTGATTTTAGAATAAAAAAAAATTTTTTAATATTTTATTTCAAAGTTGAAAAAAATTAAGAAAAAAATTTTTTTTCACGTTGCCGAAAAAAATTTGGCTTTCCATGTTACGTAGGAAAATTAAAATGTTATTCGGCAACATCGCATAAAGATTTTTTCTTTCAGCGTCGAAGCTAGCTACAGCGTAGCGAGGCTTTGACGCCGGACACCTGACACCCTGATAGGAATTTCTTCGTCAGCTCTAATGCTTTCAGCTGAATTTTATTAATTTCCTGAATACTTAATTGTATAATTATATGTATATGTATTAAAATATGAAGCAATTGTACATCTTGATAAAGCTTGCGGCAATATTACGTAGCAAAATGGGCGATAATATGAAATGGCGCAATATTGCAGCCTAATTGTTGGAAAGAAAATTAAAAATCATATGAATAAGAGTAAGAGCATTCATCATAGTGTTTGTGTATGTGCCCGGATGGCTACGGCAACACATACATAAGCGCGGACTTGCTGGTTACGAGAACCAACACATTCATGGACTTGTCGGTTGTAGGTAAACTTCGCCGCCGACCATGTGCTACAAACACCAACACATGCGCGTCTCACTATAGTCTCTAATCGTTGCACGATCCTCCAGTGAACCTTCCTTTTTCCCGCGGGCCTATAAGCTGTGAGTCACAGCATCACAACAAAAGCACGTATGCTTCCACAGCCGACTCAGTGATATAAGATGCTTAATGCACCTTGCTCTTCTGTATACGAACATTACAACATTAAAAGGAGTAACTATTGGTCTTATAGCTAAACATTTTAATTCGGCTATGCTGTTTTTAAAATGACGGAGGACTATAAGTTGCAACTATATATGTATTATATTTTAATGCATTGTACCTGCAACTTATACATGTAGGGCTAATATAATTACAATAAAAAAAGAATTATTATATTGGAACGTCATAACTAGGTGTAATATAGTTTATTTAACTATGTTAGATGTCAGTAGTAGATTCAAGGTCAATTGTTCCATTAGTCAGTTCAGTCTCAGACTCTATACTATTCGCTTGTGTATATATATTCTTTTGGCTTTTAATTATAAAGTGTTCTTATATAAATCTATTTTATTATTTGAACCCCAAGACACCACAAATTGGCGACGAGGACAATTTGGATTTTGTTGTGTGTGATTTTATCATTTTTATGAACTGATTAGAACTTTTTAAGAAAACGTGGTGTGTGTGCTATTCACTGGCTAAGTGTTCCAGGAATCAGCATGTCAGACGAATATAGGGTGAAATTGCAAGAAGCAACTGCAAGACATGTGGAAATGCAGGAAACCATTGATAGATTGAGACTGGAGAGAAATAATAGTAAACAAAGAGTTAATGATCTGGAAGCTGAAATTCAATCAAGGAATATTGGAGTACAAAATGGCGAAGCGTCTAATAGTACTACGTCACAAAATGCGACACAGTCAAGTGTTACTTTCGTTTCAACTATAGGCGCTATGAGCGAGTTCCAAATTGGCGAAGATTGGGACATTTACCAGGACCGTCTTAATCAGTACTTTATAGCGAACAATGTTGTGCAACCGGAGCGAAAAGTGGCTGTTTTGATTACATTGATAGGTCAAGACGCTTACAAATCACTCAAGGATCTTTGTGATCCGGATTTACCTTCGAGTAAAAATTATGGGGATTTGTGCGTGATTTAAAAAAATCAACTACTGGTCATTAGGCATGGATGTAGGATGCTGATTGGCAGAGATCTCATGACTTCACTAGGATTTCAGTTGACACAAATTAATTCGCTCGAACCTAACGATAGGTTAAAATATTTATTGGATAAATATGAATCACTATTTGATGGTATGCCTGGTTGTTACAAATATGAAAAAATAGCCATGAAATTAGTAGAAAATGCTAAACCCGTTTTTTTCAAACCTAGATTGGTGCCCTTTTCATTTAAAGAAATTATGGATGGACAATTGGACAAACTAGTAGAAAAGAAAATCATCACTCGGATTAACGACAACGAATGGGGAACGCCTCTAGTACCGACACTCAAGAAGGACGGTAATCTCAGAATATGTGCGGATTATAAAATTACCGTAAACAAAGTTTTGGAGGACGTAAAATACCCTTTGCCTCGGATCGAAGAATTGTTCACATCTTTATCAGGAGGAGAGAAGTTTACTAAACTTGATCTGGATAGTGCTTTCAACCAACTCGAGGTCACAGAGAAGACTTCCAGGATTCTTGCGTGGAGTACTCACCGGGGAATTTTCAAGGTTAATCGAGTTCCATTTGGTCCGAAGACTGGTCCATCAATATTTCAAAATATTATTGAGGAAACCTTACAAGGAATTTCTGGTACAGTTACATTTTTGGATGATGTGGTCGTGACGGGTAAAAGTGACAATGAGCATTTGGATAATTTGAATCAAGTTTTAAAAAAATTATTGGATGCAGGATTTCAATTAAATTTAAAAAAATGCAAATTTTTCCAGAGGGAAATTAAATATCTTGGACACGTCATTGACAGTCAAGGACTTCATAAGGATCCAGATAAAGTGGCTGCGATCACCGATGTCAAATCACTAGGAAATGCTACGGAATTAAAGGCTTTTCTTGGAATGATGAATTACTACGGGAAATTTGTTTCTCACATTAGTTAACTACTTAAACCATTGTACGAGGCAGCTCATAGGAAGGAATTTTTATGGACTTCTAAAGAAGAGGAAGTTTTTCAGCGAGCAAAAATGAAAATTACATCGGAACGTTGTCTGGTACATTTTGATCCTAAATTACCATGTAAATTGGTGTGTGATGCTTCGAAGGACGGAGTAGGAGCAGTTTTGTTTCATATTTTTCCAAATGGTGTGGAAAAACCGATTGCTTTTGCCTCGAGGGTATTGAGGACATCTGAAAAGAATTACTCGGTTCTACATAAAGAAGCCTTATTTATTGGGCAGTTACGAGATTTTACCAATATTTGGTTGGAAAGAAATTAATTCTTTGCACCGATCACAAACCTTTACTCGCTTTATTTGGTGAGCAGAAAGGAATTCCGCAGATGGCTGCTGGGAGGTTACAGAGGTGGGCCTTATTTCTGTCAAGCTTCGATTACACATTCGAGTATTTAAAGGGCAAGGAGAACGGCGCTGCTGATGGTCTCTCAAGGTTGCCGAGACAAGTGACGTCTTCAGTGGATGAATCGGAGGATTATTTCAATTTTTTAATCGAAGAGAAATTACCAGTTACTGCTAAGGATTTAAGAATTCAATTACGCAGAGATCCTGTTCTGAGTAAAATTTTTACTTACGTTCGAAATGGTTGGCCAGCTGAAATTGATCCAGAGCTTAAAGCTTTTTCTTTAAGAGCTCACGAATTAGCTATCGATAACGAATTATTGATGTGGGGATATCGTCTAATTGTCCCGACTAGTCTTCGTTGCGACTCTTGGAGGAAGTTCACTCTGGTCACATTGGCATAGCAAAGATGAAGTCGTTAGCTCGCCAATATTTTTAGTGGCCTTGATTGGACTTAGAGATTGAAGATTTTGGAAAAAAATGCAATTCGTGTAAATTGCAGTCAAAGAATCCAGAGAAAGCTGAATTAATTAAATTTAAAGAAGCTGCATCACCGTTCGAGAGAGTTCATTTGGATTTCCTGGGACCGTTCCACGGAAGGGTTTTTATGTTGCTGATCGACGCTTATTCCAGGTGGCCGGAAGTCATCGAAGTGAAACGTACTGATTCACAATCAACGATTGAGGTTTTGAGAGATATATTTGCTAGATTTGGGATTCCGAAGGTTTTGATTTATGACAACGGAAGACAACTAATTTCGGAGAAGTTCGAAACATTCTGCAAAATGAATGAAATCTTACACAAAACTTCAGCACCATATCACCCGGCGACAAATGGCCTCGCTGAAAATGCCGTCGGAAGCTTCAAGCAGGGAATTATGAAGGCTTTTGGTCATCAGGAGGTTACATCGTCTACTTTGAAGATTGCTATGACTCGCTATTTGTTTGCATATAGGAATGCTCCGCATTGCACAACTGGTGAATCACCGGCTAAACGTTTCATCGGACACGAATTGAGAAGTCGTCTGGATTTATTAAGATCTAAAAGAACAGAATTGGCAAATGAAAATCAGGTTAAATATTTCAAGGGTCATAGAAATACATCTTTTTCTCAAGGTGAGAAAGTTTTCGTTAGATATTATAAAAATCCCATAAAACCTTCTTGGTCTCCGGCTACTATTGATAAAGTTCTTGGAAATAGAACATTCTTATGTAATCCCGAAAACACTGATTCATCGGTGATGTGGAAGAGACACACAGACCAAATAATTAAATCTACGGACAGTGGACTTCAAGATTAACCCGAGGAATCTTCGAGGGAGCAACGTGATGATTCAATAAGTGAACAATAATCTACGAGTTTTAATGCTTCAAAATTAAGTTTGGGAGAGAAGAATGTATAAGTCCCGAATTTAAGTGAAAGTGTTGTGAGCAAAGTTAAAATTGATTCAAACAATAATCAAAGACCAAAAAGAAGTGTTAAACCTATTGATCGTCTAACTTATTATTAATTTAAAAAGGATTGTTCAATTTTGGTATGGAGGAATGTAATATAGTTCATTTAACTATGTTAGATGTCAGTAGTAGATTCAAGGTCAATTGTAGGAACTCATATTCTTGAATTGTTCCATTAGTCAGTTTAGTCTCAGACTCTATACTATTCGCTTGTGTATATATATTCTTTTGGCTTTTAATTATAAAGTGTTCTTATATAACTCTATTTTATTATTTGAACCCCAAGACACCACACTAGGAATTATAATTATATTATTGAAATAAATATGTGACGCGATCTGAAGAAAGGGACCTTAGAAGCAAATCATTTTGAGGTTGGGTTAGAGTTACTTTTTTCTTGTTTGAAAGTTTCTTTTTACTTATTTCGAATTAAAATCAGTGTTTATTGAATATTTTAGTTTTAATGAAGACTTAAACTTCAATGATTTATATTGACAGTTGATCCTTTTTTTGTATTTTCATTTAAAAAATTGCAAACATAACCTATAATTTTTTGCTTCTAAGGTCCCTTTCTTCAGATCGCGTCACATATAATAAATTAAACAATAATATGGTTATAAAATATTTCTTAGTGAAGAAAAAAAATAATAATTTACGAAAATGATCAAATTTCAGACCATTTCCGTTCTCACGAAACTGTCGTGAGAATCTAAATTGTCAGCAAAACGCAACGTCCAATGGGCCGCGCATTCTTTCCTACTCCTAAAGTCAGAAAATTCTTAGTTAACAAAATTGTCCCACCTTGGAGGCAAAGCAAGAACTAGAGGCTAGTCGAAAATTTTCAATCCATGCAGTACAACTTCTTGACTCTTCCGAGCAACACCTCTCCTGGCTTTAGCCTGGCAAGTGTTGTGAGAATTCAAGAACGACGAGACTAAGCTCGTCTGCGCGTCGGACCCCTGTGAAGAACCAGCGAAATGTCTGGTATAATACGAAAGGCGGACGATAAAATTAATAGAACCTTCTAACCGACGGAGTCCATGTGAAGCTATAGTTGGGTGAAATTCGGGATAAATAAATTAATTTTGCTTCTCCTGATTTTTGTCTCTGACCGGCCAGTCTGTGTGTAGCACCTGTGCCGTCCCGGTATAGTGGCTAGCAACCTAATTTTCAAACTTGAAAATTAGAACAATAAGAACAAAGTTGATTGTGAACAACGAATATTAAATTGTTTTGCCCGACGTCAACCAGAGTACATCAACGTGGCGTCGGTAGTTTGTAAGTAGAACTGTATCGTTCCATCGATATTAACAACATTCACTTTTCTTTCTTTCCATCACACTACATTGTATTTTACACATTTAATTAACTGAATAAATTACACATTTTTGGAATCAATTTCTTTTATATACTTACCTTTGGTCAAAACTCCTTTGTTTCGCAAATTCACAAAGACAGAAAGCAGAAACGGTAACTTTTAAAAGTAGGATCACGAACCCACACAATTAAACAGGGCCTTAAAGACCCTGGCAGCTTGGTGCCTCCCCAAACCGAATTTAAATAAGAGCCATCTCAAAAGCTCGAATTAAAGGAACAACATAAATTTATTATTCTGGTTTGTAACATTCCAAAAACCCCTCGAAAACCCCTCAAAAACCACAAATTTTTCAGCCCATTTTTGTCACGTTTTACAAAAAAAAGTCGAAAAAAATATTTTTTCTTTATTCGCACAAAGAGGGTTCTTTGCAGAAAGTCCTAACGACTCAGAAAAATGTAGGCTCAGCTGAATCGGATAATTAGAAAAAAGTTATAGCAATTTAAAGATGGGTATACGTTAAGTGCATTTTTGCATTTCAAAAATGGCCTGATCTAGGACCCATTTCTGGGCATTTCTGGGCAATTTTGACGGTTATGACGCCATGTTTCGAAATTTTTTTTTCTTACCTAAATGATATGTTTTAAAATCCTTTGAACTGGAGCATCTCTGGGACTCACTATAAGTGATTTTAGAATCAAAAAAAATTCTGAATGTTTTTTTTCAAAGTTGAAAAAAATTGAGAAAAAATTTTTTTTTCACGTTGCCGAAAAAAATTGGGACGCATGAATATTCCCCACATTGAACTTGCAACAATTTTTGTGGTATCGAAATAAAAAACTTAAAATATCTACTTATTAGAACTGCAATAATTCGAGTTTTCTTTTAAACAAATTTTTATCACAAGAAATTAGTATTTGAAGAAATATTTATTAACTACTTTTTTCATTTGACTGTATTTTAATTTATAAAAATATCCATGTAGGAAAATATGAAAGAATAGAACATTTAGTTGTTTAGATTTTTTTATAGTATGTATTTTAAAAAATAAAAATTTTGCTTAAATGAAATTTTAAGTACATAAAAGTTTATATAAAAGGATTATAACCTAAAAAATTTGTCAATTATCAGAATTTTTATATCGTAGTATATCTATATAATTGAATTTTTATGTAACGTAAAATATATGTAATCGAGTTATAATCTCACAGAATTTATATTTAACATAATTTTGATGTACATCTATTTATATTTAGTTGAAATTATATTTAAAATAATTTTTATTTAATCAAATTTTTTTTAAACCATATCTGTAGTTAACCGAATTTTCGTATGAGTGAATTTCCAAAGTACCAAATTTATAAAACATAGAATTTTCAAAACGTCGAATTTCTAAAGCATTAAACTTTTAGAATGTCGAATTTTCATTTGTTCCAACTTTTTTTGCCACAAGAGTTTCCTCTCTGTAATTCTTATTGATATGGTTGATTTAAATTGTGCGAAAAATTTGAAATCATATGTTAAATCAAATTTCGCGCGCAATTTTATTCTACCTTACCGACTAACAACAAAGATAGTAAACTCTATAGTGACAAAAAGTTAGGACAGATGAAAATTCGACATTCTAAAAGTTTAATGCTTTAGAAATTCGACGTTTTGAAAATTCTATGTTTTATAAATTTGGTACTTTGGAAATTCACTCATACGAAAATTCGGTTAACTACAGATATGGTTAAATAAAAATTTGATTAAATAAAAATTATTATAAATATAATTTCAACTAAATATAAATAGTTGTACATCAAAATTATGTTAAATATAAATTCTGTGAGATTATAACTCAATTACATATATTTTATGTTACATAAAAATTCGATAATATAGAAATACTACGATATAAAAATTCTGATAATTGACAAATTTTTTAGGTTATAATCCTTTTATATAAACTTTTATGTACTTAAAATTTTATTTAAGCAAAATTTTTATTTTTTAAAATACATACTATAAAAAAATCTAAACAACTAAATGTTCTATTCTTTCATATTTTCCTACATGGATATTTTTATAAATTAAAATACAGTCAAATGAAAAAAGTAGTTAATAAATATTTCTTCAAATACTAATTTTTTGTGATAAAAATTTGTTTAAAAGAAAACTCGAATTATTGCAGTTTTAATAAGTAGATATTTTAAGTTTTTTATTTCGATACCACAAAAATTGTTGCAAGTTCAATGTGGGGAATATTCATGCGTCCCAAAAAATTTGGCTTTCCAAACAAATCAGAAGTGTATAGGAAAAAAATTAGCTGAATGGGATAATTAGGGACAAAGTTAGAGCAAAAATTCCAAAAAATTTCTTAAAAAGAAAAAATATGTGTGCAAATTTAGCATGCAGAAATGCAAAAAATGTTTTCTTTATGACGCCCATATAGGTCTAAGTTCATATACTCTTCTGGAGTGTATATCCAAAAAAATGGGCAGAATTAGTTACACTGAGAAAACTGGAGTATTGGACTAAACGTCTGGAGGGACTAATTGTTCATATTTGATAGTTGACTATTGAAAATCAATCTTAATATTCAAATACATCATTGACAGATATTCCTGCCATTTCTCTTGAAGAGAAAATGAGTTTATAACAGAGGGACAAATTAATTATCTTGAGAAATCCCTTTCTTATCCGGTGCGAAATGAATAAATATGTCAACCTAACCCATAAATTAAATATATAAAATGTCACAAAAATAAGTTCGCACGCATCAGATCGTACACATTTTCTGTGCAACTTTTATCCCTTAGATATAATGGGAGAGAATATACAAGTAGATTTCCATTATCAATTCAAAATTAATGTTAGAAGGACTATTCAACTCTCTTCATAAGCAAAGGAAACATACACTTTTTGAACCTCTGAATTTGACTCTCCAGTTTTCTCAGTGTAAGAAGAGAGAAAGTTAGAGCAATTTAAATTTTGACTATTGAATAAACACCGATTTTTAAAAAGGTTTTTTGCAAAAATAGGAATAAAAATTTGTTTCACAAAATTCGCAGAAAGAGGGTTTATTCCAGAAAGTCCGAACGAGTATGGCAAACGTAGTCTCATTTATATTTGCCAAAAGTTTTAATTCTTTAATGTAATAAAACTGAATGCTATATTTTTAAATAATTAAATATTCTCACAATTTTTTTGAAAGGAGATCGGAGTAAAATATAAGTTGGAAGAGTTTGAATTTTTTGTAAATCTCCACAATAAATAAGTTTAATAGCTAAATCTACCTATATTAATAAAATCAGACTTTTGTCTGTACATTGCACGAAATTAATTTTTTCTAGCATAATTTATTTATTTGAACAACCGAGAATCCAAAAATGGTAATAGAAAATTCCGTCTGTATATATATATATATATATATTAATAAAATCAGACTTTTGTCTGTACATTGCACGAAATTAATTTTTTCTAGCATAATTTATTTATTTGAACAACGGAGAATCCAAAAATGGTAATAGAAAATTTCCTGTATGTATGTATGTATGTATGTATGTATGTATGTATGTATGTATGTATGTATGTAAGTATGTCCGCAAAATTTTGTTCGCGTATAACTTGAAAACGTCTTGACCGATTGAAGTAAAATTTGGCAATCTTTCAGGTATTGGTCTAACTTAAAATATTAGCTATATTTGATGAAAAAATATTGAGCTGAACAAAAGTTATGAATTTTTCAAAAAATTCAAAAAAAATTTTTTTTCAATTTTTGCAAATTGCTGTAAATTAATCAGTTATGACTTTTGTAAGATATATATAAGCAAAAAATTTGCAGATTTTAAATATATTAATTAGAACGGGAGGTATTCAATTTTTTCAAAAAATTAAAAAATGGAAAATTTCCAAATTTTATATTTTTTAATGTATATTTTTAAAATTTTCTGTAATTAAATATTTTTATTGTTTATACTCCTGCCTATTGGCCTTACGCACTTCGACAAGAGTCCCCGAGAAATACTTTTTTGGATTGCGCATAACCATTTTACTTTAGAAATTTTCTATATATTAACCTAATTTGCGTCTACAGCCGACTTTATTAGGAGTACTCAATTGCAAAAATTTCGAAAATATTAAAAATGGAGATTCTTATGATAAAATTGATACTGCAGGAATTCAAGAATATGTGATACGATACTTGCATTATGCTACTGGGAAAAAACTTAGATAGTAAAAAGTTTGGTTATTTTAATTCTAGATTTAACTTTTAGGGATGTTTTGAGCATTGTAAAGGCAAAAGTTAAACAGGGTAGTTTTTGTTTAACAAACTATCCGGTTTTTTCCCAGCTTTGTCCAAATTTTTCCAGGTGTATCTTTTCTCATCAAATATAAATTTTCTTGATAAGAATTAACAATAAATAAAACTACAAATGGCTACAAAAATTCACTTATTTTATGAAAATACTCTTCGACGGGTTTTTGTTTTTACTAATACTTTTAACAGGGGTTCTACCAACTGAAAAAAAGGGAAATATGCAGGAATTTAATTTAATCGGGAAAAACTGTGAATTCAGCCTGCAATATACAGTGCCGCCCAACAGGATTTGCCCACCCTATCACAGTTGAAGGTGTTACAAAAAGTTTTATATTTTGATTTCTAATAAAGATATTGAGGTTTGTAAGGTCGCATTTTAAAACTTATATCATCTACTTTAACAATATTTAAAGAATAAATTAAAAAAGAAATTTTTTATTGTTTAATTACTGTTTAAAAAAAACAAAATTTTCAATTTTTCTTTTGCTAATTTCAAACAAATGTAGTTTTTTAACAAGTAATCGTAAATTAATTATGTATAACGCATATTAAAGATGATTTTATTACCTTTAAAATGCATTTTTAAAATTTGTCGTCCCATTTTTTTAAGAAAGTTATTATCATTTGTTTAAAAAAACAGCCCTTTTTTTAAATAATTCGTATTTTGAAAACGGTTCATTTTTTTGGAAAAAGTTTAAGACAAAAAATGTTTATTTATTTATGTAGATTTAAGAAAAAAATATAAAAAATTTTTTTTAACAAATTTTTTTTACCATATTTTTACCTTGTACAATATTTTTACAAGTACAAGGTAAAAATGTGCAGTAAAAAAAAATTTGTTCAAAAAAATTTTTTATATTTTTTTCTTAAATCTACATAAATAAATGAACATTTTTTGTCTTAAACTTTTTCCAAAAAAATTAACTGTTTTCAAAATACGAATTATTTAAAAAAGGACAAATTTTTTTACCATATTTTTACCTTGTACAATATTTTTACAAGTACAAGGTAAAAATGTGCAGTAAAAAAAAAATTTGTTCAAAAAAATTTTTTATATTTTTTTCTTAAATCTACATAAATAAATGAACATTTTTTGTCTTAAACTTTTTCCAAAAAAATTAACTGTTTTCAAAATACGAATTATTTAAAAAAGGACTGTTTTTTTAAACAAATGATAATAACTTTCTTTAAAAAAATGGTACGACAATTTTTAAAAATGCATTTTAAAGGTGATAAAATCATCTTTAATATGCGTTATACATAATTAATTTACGATTACTTGTTAAAAAACTACATTTGTTTGAAATTAGCAAAAAAAAAATTGAAAATTTTGTATTTTTTAAACAGTAATTAAACAATAAAAAATTTCTTTTTTAATTTATTCTTTAAATATTGTTAAAGTAGATGATGTAAGCTTTAAAATGAGACCTTACAAACCTCGATATCTTTATTAGAAATCAAAATATAAAACTTTTTGTAACACCTTCAACTGTGATAGGGTGGGCAAATCCTGTTGGGCGGCACTGTAGGTCTTATTTTAGATTTTAGCAATTATGATACAATTAGTTCGAATTTTACTTTACTCTAAAAACTGGTGGAAATTTTGGATTAACTTATAATACAATAATTAAATTTCTACAAATAATTGACAAAACATTGTTCTCTGCATTTTAATTAATTTAAAATTAATTATTTGATGGTAAAAAGTCAATCACTGATTTAAAATAGTAATACTTTTCTAATGAAATAGTTAATGGTAGCTAAATATTATTTTTTCCGGTCAAATTAAATTCCCCGCTATTTCCCATTTTTCGAGACTGGTCGACACACTATTGAATGTATTTGTAGAAACTAAAACCCGTCGAAGACGGGTACGACAGCTAGTATATATATATATATATATATATATATATATATATATATATATGTCGTAGGCAAGTAGAAGAATCAGGCATTTAGCTTAATTCCTAGGCATTAAGCTAAATTTAGGCAAATAGAAGAATGAACATGAGGAGGACGCGCATTCTTCTACCTGCCTGGATTCAGTCAGTCATTTAGCTTATTGCCTAGGCATTTGCTAACTGCCTGAAGTGTCCTCGGCAAATAGAAGAATGCACATGTGGAGAACGCGCATTCTTCTATTTGCCTGGATTCAGTCAGTCATTAAGCTTATTGCCTAGGCAATAAGCTAACTGCCTGAAGTTCCTCATCAAATAGAAAAGATACAATATTCTATGACTGTATATAAACATAGATATAAAAATAAACTTTTGAAACACTTAATTAATTAGAAATAAACGTCAATTTGTATTATTATTTAAGAGAGATTTGAAAACAAACTTTCGAAACACTAATTTATTAGAATGAATAATTGTAGTTATTTAGAAGTAATCGCTAATTTGTATTTATTTTATAATATTCAGAATAAAATTCAGTTTCTCGATATTCGTGCAAACTAACGGTTGACTTATTGCCTAGGCAATAAGCTTAATGACTGACTGAATCCAGGCAAATAGAAGAATGCGCGTTCTCCACATGTGCATTCTTCTATTTGCCGAGGACACTTCAGGCAGTTAGCAAATGCCTAGGCAATAAGCTTAATGACTGACTGAATCCAGGCAGGTAGAAGAATGCGCGTCCTCCTCATGTTCATTCTTCTATTTGCCTAAATTTAGCTTAATGCCTAGGAATTAAGCTAAATGCCTGATTCTTCTACTTGCCTACGACATATATACAACATAGAGTGGAACTTGGTGGAACTTCTATCGCTTTTTAAAACATTAATATCTTAATAAATAATTAAGTATTTATCTCAAATTATGCATAAATGGAATCTAGGATTATTAATTATTTATTTAAATCATTTTCTAAAATTATTTTAGTGTTTTTCTTTATATTTGCCACCTCTAACCGAGTCGTGACCGAATCGTGACTGAACTCGGTCACAGTCCGGTTTCACCTACCCTCCAGGGAATCTTTAAGAAATTTTACAACTGAGCGTTCCTTAACTAATATTTATGGTTCGATTCATATGGCTCATTTTGCAGAACTTAAAGAAAGCAATGAATCTGTAAAACTAGTTTAGGATAAAATTAAATATCAAGAACACAACTGGCAAATTTGTGGGGATTTTAAGATTTTTAGCATTATTTTTGGACAACAAGCAGGTTTCACAGAAACACTCTGTTTTTTGTGTCTGTGGGATAGTAGAGATAGAAAGAATCAATACAAAAAAAATAATCGCTCAAAAGAGAATCTTTTAAACCAGGATCAAAAAATATCATTAAGAAGCCATTGATTGATCCATCAAAGGCATTGCTTCCACCATTGCACATTAAACTTGGAGCAGCAAAACAGTTTGTTAAGAGTTTAAATAAAAATGGAAAGTGTTTTAAATACCTAGTTCGTAAGATCTTGATGACCCCCCTTCCCCTAAATGTCTTACGTAATTTATGGATGGCCCCCTAGAAAAAAATTCCCTGAGATCTCTGATGCCAAACTAAATGAGGGAGTTTTTGATGGTCCAAAAATTCAAAAATTGTTAAAAGATGAGAAATTTGTTACTAACATGAGTGAAACTGAGAAAAATTAATTGTTGAAAATTTTCTAGGGAATAACAAAAGCGAGAATTGGGAAGAAATGGCAAAGAATATGATAACAAACTTCGGAAAGCAAGGATGCTTGATGAGCTTGAAGCTACATTTCTTAGACTAACATCTAAAGTACTTCCCGGAAAATTAAGGAGACTACAGTGAGGAACAGGGAGAGCGTTTTCATCAAGACCTTAAAGAAATCGAACGTCATTATCAAGGAGGATGGGGCGTAAATATCGCTGGGTTAGTGGAAAAAAAGGACACTTCAAATTTTGGTTGAAAAAGAGGACACCTCGCATTTTAGTTGAAGAAAAGGACACCTCGAAAATATTAATTTTATATCAACTTTCGTTTGGCGATACTATGTGTAATGTAATTGAAGCGTTTTGTGCAGAAACAGCATAAGTCCATAATTCGAAATTGTTCAGAAATCAATAAAAACTGTTTTTCTCGTAAATGTTAAGATTTTTTTTAATTCGGCTTTTTGCATTATATTCTACTAACCTATAAGTTAAAAAATCTAATATGATTAATTAATTGTCTACTTAATATAAAAAATTAAAAAATAAATTAACATTTGGACATTTATAAATAATAAAATTGTTTTAAGAATAAATTGAATCAATTTACAATATTTTCTAATTTTAAAATAATTCAGTCACCACTGTCACTTTTTGCTTCCCATGAGTGTTTTTATTTATAATATAAACTGTTTAATATAAATTATTAAAATACGTCAAGAATATCACAAATAAATATAAAACTTATCATGGACTTGTGCTGTTTCTGCACAAAATGATATTTTAATTATTTTTTTAAGGGTTTAGAGTTTAGTCACTTATGTAATATTTTACCAGATTGAAAAGCTTCATTTAAAGATTAATTTTGTGATATTACTAAATTTTTCAATCGACAAAAGAAAATATTAAATCTACTTTAGATCGATTTTAGAATTTATTCTCGCTATTCCTCGCCAAATTAAGGAATATAAGCGTCACCTTCGGTTTCGAATTTGAGATTACTTTATTATATTCAGCAAAATTTTCTAATCACAAATGTTTCTCAAAATTTAACAAAAAAATCGAAAAAGTTGGGCGCCAGACTTACAGATAAGTCAAAATAGGCAGCAAAACCAAGAAAATTTAATTGAGCATAAGCGTATTACATCAAAACTTTATTTACAACAAAATCAAGCTAAACTCAGTAAATCTCAATATCGAAATTCCGGTATAAATGGCTATTAAGCTAGCTCGCGGTTGCTGATCTTAACAAAAGGGAGTGGGTCGAAATGGTTGAGAATCTTCTCTCTATTCTTTAACTCAAAATAAAACAAAGAAACATAAATTTAAACTCAAATTAACAAAATATATATTCAAAGAATTGGTTTTTACATGTTTCTAGAGTTTTAGAGAAAATTAATATAACTAAAAAAAAACATAATTAAATCCTTAACACTCAATATTCATTTCACTCTACGTAAAAAAGGAGACGCGAACTAAAGGGGGGAGGAAATCTGAATCGACTCGATCTCAACAAGTTTGGTGAATTTCGTTTCAAACAATTAACATGATTAATGCTTGTCAAATTACAAAAAAATATCAAATTCCACAGAAATAAATATAATAATCAAGATAATAGTCTTCAGAACAATTTCTTTGGTTTGACGAAAGAATATCACAATATATCGTTACGTTAAAGACTCAAATAATTAATCATTAATTTTTACTATTTCGATAATGGTGACATTCCGATAAATTCAAAACTCAAATTCCACACAAACAAGAAAAACTGATCAAAGAGAATTTTCACTTATCGGAACTAGTGGAATTTACGTTTTAAACTTAACCAAATTGACAGAAAATAATCATGACGACTCACCAAATTTTACCAAAAGATACAGGAAATCGACAATTTCCTCTCCTGGCAAGGTTTCGCCTCGCAAAAGACAGAATCGACAGGATAACGACGAGACGAAATTTGACTAGACGATATTGACGAGACGATAATGGCGAGACGATACAATGAGAGTTTGACGCTGTCGGCCGACCAAGTGTGTGTTTCACGCCTCGTGTGTCGAAAGACCGGTCGCGTCGGGTTTAGAACCAACCTAACCCTAGGCTCGGGAGCGCGGGCGCATTTTCGTCTGCTACACGGTGGCGCGAAACTCATTCAAATTCAAATATCTCACATTCTTAAAACAAGACAAAAATAAAAGTATTCAAAGTAACAAATTATTCTTATGATCGCAATAATTATTTTACCCATTTCCGAATCCAATAAATATAATACAATTCGAAAATTACCATTTTCTACTTCTAAAATCGGGACACAATCAAAATGAACATTAACGAAACTCAATCTTCAAAATTGAAATTTATAGCAAAATTATTTCTGAACTATTTAAAAAAAAGGTGCTACCCCGATACTGAGCTAGTGCTCTGGAAGTGTACCAAAAGACGGAATCGTTAAATTAAGCAAGATTAACTAATAATTAATTAATTCCGAAATTGACAAAATTCTCAAAAAATGTAAAAGTTAGTGTGCATTTAAGTGGAAACGAATAGGCAAAATATACGCAAATTTAATAAAAAAATATAAACAAAAGTTAACAATATTAACAAATACGCAAATCTAATAAAAAATATAAACAAAAGTAAACAATATTAATAAATACGCAAATCTAATAAAAAATATAAACAAAAATAAACAATATTAATAAATACGCAAATCCTGAAGTTGGCTGCTGTAGAGACGAAGTGGCCGTCAACAGAAGTCCTTGAACGATACGTAATATGTTTGGTAGTACTAAATTTCAAAATCAGTCATTCTCTTCAATAACGTCAAGTTCCGATGTCCGTTTAATCTCTATTTTTCTCGTAACAGCCTCGGGAATATTTAGATTACTGCAAATGGTCCAAATTTTAGTTTGCGAGCGATATGTCCAAAATTTCGATATACGTTTATTTTGACTACGCCTACGCAGATCCATATGACGGTAGTAGATGGCTCGATACAGAGACAGGATCCAATTTCTACTACCCAAATGTGAAACTAAAACATAAATCATAACACAAAAGAAAAATAGTCGTTTTGGGCTGTCCGCACCTCATTGACGTCCAGCATCCAATAATCGACGGGATCGATAGTTCGGCCGCTCCTTATTGTCGACAGAATTCGAAATAGAAGGAAGTGTATTGTTGCACCTTATTGTCAACAATACGTCCAAAAAACGGCAGGATAGTTGTTGATTTCGTCACTCCTCATTGTTGACAAAACCTCCACAAAAATCCGTAAAATTTTCAAATTGATCACACCCCATTGTTGATCAAATTGCGATAGTCCCAGCAATAACAATCCAAGTCCCAGTAAAAGAGGCAGACAAAACGATAATAATGGCAACGAGACACCAGTTTACGACCAGAATCGAAAGCCGAGATGAATAAGTACCATTTGGAATTAAATAAAACGATATCGTCCAATATGAGTTGAGGACGTCTCCTTTCCCGTAGTCTTCCGTTGTTCCGTGAAGGGCCGTTGTCCATGTAGCTCGCACGCAAAATTTACATATAAAAAAAAAGAAAAATAATTCGGCAGATTTCAACATAAATTTTCGCATATCGGATTGTCGAGATCGAGTTTCGGAAGAGAGATTGTGAGATTTCCCCAAAATTAAGGAGAGGATATTCACGTAAACTAATATTTGTCAAACAAAAAATATATTTTGTGGCGTGCCAAAAATGTCACGTCACAATTTTTAATAAAAAAGTGATTTTCGAAAAAAATAGACTTATGCGGTTTCTGCACAAAACGCTTCAATTGTTTTTTGAGTTTTTGTAATAGAATATTTAAGAAAATATTATCTTCATTGTTTTTTGAGCACAAAATCTCATAAATCAATTAAATTACACATATTATCGTCAAACAAAAATGCATTTAAAATTAATATTTTCGAGGTGTCCTTTTTTTCAACTAAAAAGCGAGGTGTCCTTTTTTTCCATTAACCCATCGAATATGATGGCCATCTTTTGCTGGATGCTAAAAATGGTTGTTGTACCAGGTGGTACACACAGATCTTCACTGCAAAAAGAAGTATCTTAATTTAAGATGTTTTGGTAGTCATTTCTAAGATGTTTTGGTAGATACTTTTTAGTTACTTGAAACATCTTAATTAAAGATGTTAAAAGTATCTTCATACACATTTTCTGTGTATTTTTGGGGCAAAAAGTTTTGAGGTTAACTTACAAAAGTATCTTACTTTTCTAAGATGGAAGAAATATCTTCATCACTGCTAAAACGTATAAAGCATCTTATATATCAGTAAGATGCTTTAGAAAACATCTTATTTTAAGATGTAAGATACCATTTTTCCATCTTACATCTTATTTTAAGATATCAAAAAAGACACCTATTTTTGCAGTGTTTTGAAAACAAAAGAGTGCGCTACCATAAAAGGGAATAAAGAAAAGTTATATATTTCAGAACTGACATATTGAATTTTGACAATCTGTCTTCAGATTCGCCATTTTTAAATTTAAAAATTTAACTTCGGATTCGTAATCAGCGACACAAAAAACCCCTAGATACCAAGTTTGAAGTAAATCTTAAAATTTTTTCAAAATTCGTCCTCTATATTGGATTTGCCATTTTGAATTTTGAAAATTTAACTACAAATTCGTAAGCAGCGACCCAAAAAAAACCCAGATACCAAGTTTGAAGAAAATCCATCAATTTAAAAAAATCGCCTACCTCTCGAAATTGTCGAGATGTCGCTAGTTAATCTATTACGTGTAAATACGCAGTGATACGTTTCACGACTAGCTAACATAGTTTCAGTTAGAATATAGACTCTGTAATGATAACATCAAAGATACTTTTTAAATAAATTCTTTAAATAAAATATGTATATTTGTGTTTAAATATATAATAAATAAAACTATGTAAAGTGCGGTGAAGTATTTTAAATCTATAATAGATTAAGGAAAAATAATAAATTGTGTTCTATGAGGAGACGCCAACTATACAGTCTTGCCATATAATTCACAATGGCAGACGAGAAACAAAATCAAAATGTTGTTTTAGTGCATTCAAATAATCCACTAAACTTAAATCCACCGCCACCACTTTCTTTTGACGGAAACGTATCTGAAAATTGGAAAAAATGGAAAAAGTAACTAAAAATTTATATGGAAGCAACGGAATGCCTCGGAAAATCAGAAGACGCAAAGGTTGCCATTCTTCTTTATTCAATTGGAGAAGAAGCCCAGGAAGTGTATGACATTTTCGACATTCCAGAAGATCGAGAAGAAAAGTATAAAGCAGTTTTGGAAGCGTTCGAAGCTTACTGCGTGCCGAAAAAGAACGAGAGTGTCAGTAGACATGTATTTTTCCAACCTGTTCAAAAGGATGGTGAAAGCATAGAAGAATTCGTCATTGAATTAAAACGTTGAAGTGTTGATTGTGAGTTCGGAAATCTTAAAGAAAGTCTCATTAAAGATCGTATAATAAGTGGTATTCAAAGTACTGTTCTCAAGGATCGCTTACTGAGAGAAGAAAATCTAAATTTGCAAAAGTGCATGCGTCTGTGTAGAGCGTCAGAACTTGCATGTCAACAAGTACAAACGTTAAAGGATCCTAGTAGCAGGAACGTAGATGCAGTGAAATTCCAAAATCGAAATAATAATGAATTTCAAAAGAAAAATCAAGGAAACCAAAGAGGCCAACAGAAAGGCAGAGACAACACAAATAATGCCGAGTCGAGAAAATTCAACCAGTCATCGTCAACACAAGGATTTTCACAGCAACGCCATCAATCGCAGTGGCAGAAACAAAAAACAAGTTGACAAGGAACCAAGCAGTGTTATAGATGTGGATATCAACACCAACCAAAAAATTGGCCAGCGTATGGAAAAATGTGTAAAATATGTAAGAAATCGAATGATTTTGCGCAGGTTTGTAGAAGTAAACAAAATGTAAATGTAGTCGACGAACAGGTATGTACTGACATTATTACTGGTAAAAATTATTTTCTAGGAACAATTGGAATAGCGAGTTTAAATGTTGGTTGGGTTGAAAATGTTACATTCCTTGAAACTAATAAAAAAATTCCGTTTAAACTCCATTTATGGCCACCGTTTGGCACCATTTTTGGCCAGTTTCAAAAACTAATATAAAACTCATGCAGGCATGAAATAAAAGCAAATAGTAACTATTATTTCACAGAAAATAGTATTTTTAACTTAATAATATTATGATACATGATATTTTTTGTAAACGAATATTATTGTAATGATTCTAAAAAACAATTATTTGTACTCACATTTTTCAGGTTACTAAAATGTAGTAGGCTTTAGTATATTTTAATTATTATTTTATATTACAGTAAATTTTTAAATAAATATCCAGTAAATAAGTAATACTTTTAATCTATTACCTCTTCTTTACTTTTGAAAGACAATTTTTCTTTTAATTCATTTATAATATTCTTGGTAATTGACATTTGTTTATATAAACATATAAATTTGTATTTCATTTTAGTACTATTATAATTATAATAATAATAATAATTATTATTTATAATTAAATAAATGTGATGTGTATTATATTTGATAAATAATATTAATTTAGTATAAATCAAGAAATGTCAATAAGCGTTTTTCAAGAGGGTGGCCAAAACTAGTTTAACGTCATATCCAGTTTTGGCCATGTAATGGCCAAAACTAGATAAATGAACAAAAACCTGTTCCTGTTTTGGTCACCCTATTTTTTATTAAATAAAAAGGTTTTAACAAATTATTTCGTATGTACTGAATAATTTAAACGACTTTTATAATTAACCTATAAATTTATATTATTATTATTACCTTTAAAAACGATATTAGCGATTATATTTTGTGCACTGTCTTACGGTTTACTTTTAGCAACTGGCCGTTTGTCAACACCTCCTTCAAATTATTTTATTTTCATGAATAAGTACAATTATTACAAAAATTCAAAAGATTTGTCAAGAATATTGATTGTGGAATAAAGTTTTATAAAAAATATAAAGTGAAGGTAACAAAATATTATTAAAATTAATAAAAGTGTGTGGTTGGCCAAAACCTGTCGCATGGCCAAAAACGGTGCATTTACCCTACTGGTGCAGGATGTAACGTAATGAATTCACGAGATTATAAAATAGTATGTCCTTAAATCCCAATTGAAAAATCAAACGCGAAATTAACAAATTATAATGGTACAAAGATCCCAATATTAGGTAAAATTAAAGTTTCTTGTAAAATTCTTGAAAATAAAATAGATCTTGCAATATTTATTGCAGATTGTGACAACACAAGTCCAATATTAGGACTAACAAGTATAGTAGTAGGCCACGAATGGTCTTTTTTTGTGAAAAATTACTAAAAAATCGTCAAAAACAGTTTTTTTTAGTAAAACAAATAAAAGATCTGTTCTCATAGCTTTTAGGTTTTGTAAACAAGAAACTATCGTCTCGGTGCAGTATTATGTAAAATATAATCGCGATTGGTTAATTCGTTTGTTAAATAGGTCCGGTACACCGTCTTGCTCCACTCTCTCCTATAAGTCCCAAAAATCACTTTTTAGCATTTTTTGAACATTTCTATCGGGAAAATCTGACGTGCTACAGACTTGATATAGAGTCAATTTGAGGCCTTGGATCGAATAACTCGCCTGACGCTCCACAGTGGTTAAGATCGACAGATACCTGGCCAAAAGTCGAAGAAATGAATAAATATTTCTAAAATTCGTTACTCGGGGGTTTTTGGGGTCTCTGATTTCGACCTTGATATTATTTTTAAAAAAACAAAATGGCGGATCCATTATGGCGGACATAAAGTACAAGAAATAATTTAATTTTTATAGAAATTTGTGCTAGGGGGTTTTTGAGGTCTCTGACTTTGAATTTGATATTATTTATCAAAAAATCAAATTGCGGATCCAATATGGCAGACATAATGTACAAGAAATAATTTAATTTTTATAAAAACTAGCGCAGTCGACGGCCGCAAGTGGTCGTCTCCTTCGCTATTATGCTATTTCTTAATTCAGTTCTCTGCCTGATTTTTAGTTAATTACAATTTTTCTTTGTATATTTGATTTTTAATAACCATTTCTACATTTACTTCGCTACCTAATTTTTAATTAATTATAATTCTTATTCATTCTTGATTGATTGAAAATTAAATAAAAATAATTTAAATTTTAGTAGTTTGAATAATGGGCCGTCCATAGATTACGTAACGTTAATTTTGACCCCCCCTCCCCCATGTAACACACTGTTGAACACATTAGCGCCATTTTTTTGCTTATTGTAACAAATAGCTTGACTTCCCTTCCTCCCAAAAGCGTTACGTAATATATAGAAGATCTCTAACTAGAATATTCAATTCCTTTAATTTTAAATAGGTATTTGATGATAAATTATAATTTATATTCTTTGTTACTATTTTCAATTACATAAAGTTTTCCTTCTATATTTATTTTTCCTAATTACTTTTTTAATAAATGTAAATCATTAAATATATACCATTTTTTTTGGTTTTAATTATCTGAGGCTGAATTAGAATTTATGTTCATTGTTATTGTTGTTAATAATATTAAGAAACGTTTTTTGTTTATTTAATTTTTTTAAAATTAGTTTTTTTAAATTCATTTTTCTCACTCATTATACTTCTCAACTTTTCACTTAAAAAAGAAAGAGACAGTTTAAATTTGTAAGTTAGCGCCAAATAATTTTCCAACTGCAGTGCCATCTACAACCTGACTTTTTTCTTGCTAGCATGCCTTTCTCATATTCATGTTCAATGCTTCTCAATTCGAGTGTCATCGATTGTTTCGATATTAGATACTCTCCATGACTTCATGCTTTTTTTAGTTGGATTAGTGCTAGTGGGTTTTTGAGGTCTCTGATTTCGAATTTGATATTATTTGTCAAAAAAATGTCGGATCTAATATGACGGAATTTTTTTTTAAATTTATTCAATTTGTTTGAAATTGGTTACTTAGGTGTTTCTAGGGTAGCTGATTACGAATCTGACATCAGTATGATAATTTTTGGTAAAGTCAAATTTAGTTAAATATCCTGACATTCTCTGGTAAATTTAATTTTTATAGTTTAACAGTCAACGGGTTAATAAAGAAAGTGCTTCTGTTGACATATGTTTGCTCTTCCTTTTCGAACTTTTCACTTTTAGGAAATTTTCTTCGTTTTTTGTAATTCGTGTTTGTTCACATTCAAGTGTGTGTCTATCTTATCTTGGCAGGTCTTGACAACTACTATTCACACACATTTTAAATAAGCGTATAACGAACATTTTTGTACATCAGACTTGGCAATACTCCGAAAAACTTTAAACTTATAAATCTTTATTAGAAAACTTTGCGTATCTCAATTGATTATTTTATGTATTTAAGGAAAAAAATTGTAATAGCTATAAAAAAGGAGCAAAAGTGTCAAATGAGAATTGACTATACGTTAGAAATATTTGATAATAATTGCTTTAGAATATTTTATCAGAGTATTATTTTATATTATGAGACTAATTAAATTATTATAATAAAACCAAGTATCTTTTTTCTTGTGATACTAGTTTACTATTGAATTCGTCCATTTATTATAATGCTTAAAATTTTGTTTAATTAAAGTTCTTGCGATATTAATATTTATATTTTTAAAAACTATATTATTATTCCTTTTAATTTTTTACATTTACTACATTTTAATTAAGTAACTATTACAAAAATCCAAAAAGCAATAAATAAATTATCCGCGACATTTGACACGCGAAAATGCCCTCAAGCCATTACAAGTCCCGCGAAATTACAAGCAAAGGAGTCTTCTATTTAATCATTTATTTAACGATTAAAACTATTTTCTATAACATTGGCAATTTTTTTTAAAGAAAAGAAAGCTTAGATATTCATTTAAAAAAAAACAAAGCCATATACATTTATTTATAATTTTTAAACCACTTGGATATATGACGTATACAAAATTCCTCGATAATACCCACATTTAGCCTAGCTCATGAACAATTTTATTTTGGGAAAATATGACTTTGAAAAAAAAACAAAAAAAAGACTTTGGGAATGACACTTCTTTGGGAATACGATTTTTTGGGAAAAATCTACTTTGGGAAAATGAGTTTGGGAAAAGTGACCCCCTACCGCTTTTTTCGCAAAAAGTGCAATTATCGTGCGCTATATAAATGAACGAATCAGGAAGGCATTATGACTATAAAAAGGAAACTCTTACCCTTCTAATGACTTTAAACAACTGTAGGGGTACTAATACAACTATTTAAACAATACAAATTATGAAATTAAATTTTGACTTTTGGCCAACTTTTTAGATTTCTGGACCACTGTGCGCTCGGAGGAATGCGCAACTGCTAGTCAGTGAGCAGTGAGCGCCTTTGAGCCACTCACTGCTACCCGACTGGTATTAGCGCGTGCTTTCGAGCGTCGGTCGAGTTATTCGATCCAAGGCCTCAATTGAAGCTTGAACCCTATACTTTACGAAGATATTGCCAACGAACTTAATTAGCTATCAAAAGTGATTTTTTTAACAGTTGGCAAGCATAAAAATGGACTCACACTTTCCGTAAATATAACTGTTTAAAAAAATGATTGGATTGGTTTAGAATTTGTAACTCAGGGGTTTCGGTATGGCTGATTACGAATATGATATCAAAATAAAAAAATCTGGTCAGATTCCTAATCAGTGACCCCGAAACCCCAGAGTAACAAATTCTTAGAGAAACCAATCATTTTTTAAAATAGTTGAATTTAGGTCAACTTGTATGCAGGACAACTGTTAAAAATCAATTTTGCCAGTTAATTTAGTTTGTTGTTGGCAATATTGCTATATCAGGTACGATTTATCGGTTTTAAAATTTGGAATCTGGAATTCATTTGGTCCAACCCCCATGATTGTAGGACAAAAGTTCCAATTTAAAAGTTCCAAACCAGAAGTTCCAATCCAAAAGTTTCAATATGAAAAAGTTCCAATATACAAAATGTCCAATTTAAAAAAGTTCCAAAGAGGAAAAGTTCCAAAATAATAATTTCCAATATAAATAATTTCCAAATTTGAAAATACCGAAGTACACAAATACCAAAGTAAGCTTTCTAGCTACAAGAAGCTGTAGAAATGTAAAGCCTCCTGATTATTTAAATGACTACGTTGTAACTTAATCATTTTGTTTTATTTTTTTAATTTAAAATTATTAACTAAATAAAAAAAGGGAGATGTCGAGATGTCGCTAGTTAACCTATTACGTGTAAATACGTAGTGATACGTTTTACGACTAGCTAACATAGTTTCAGTTAGAATATAGATTCTGTAATGATAACATCAAAGATACTTTTTAAATAAATTCTTTAAATAAAATATATTTGTGTTTAAATATATAATAAATAAAACAACAAATATTACAAAAATCCGTCATGTTTTTTGAGGTTAGAAAAAAATCCTGACGTGATGGAGCAAAACGGACTTCGGATTCGTGTTCAGCGCGTCAAAATACATAGGGCTAGGGTAATCCGGTCAAAAGTACATGACACTTTTTTTGTGGGGCTGAGTTATTAATGATATATAAATTTCATAAATAAATAAAAATGAATAGTTTTTGACGAGCAAGTAAAATTGTGTATTTTCAAATAAATAAAATATCTGATTAAATATTACATTTTGACTGGAAATTCTAATATCTGATAAAAAATTTAGTACAACACGTGCGTGTGTAGTGTAGTGGTTGGCGTTCCAGGTTTCCAATGTGCGTATGGTGGATATCGCGTCAAAAGTCCACCCAAAAAAATGTCCAATTACTGACAAATTTTTTTATAATATGCCCAATAGGTTAGTAATTTATCGGATAAATTTTTTTTGAATTTTATAAAAAATTGGCCGAGGGGGAGGGGGTAAAAGTTCTGAACATTTGCGTGACACGCTTCACTTTGATTATTTCTTATAATTAGAGGAAATTTTTTTTTAAAAAAATGAGAATATGGGTTTTTTTAGATTTTTTCATGGGCTTCTGAATGGCAAAGTCTATTTTCAAAAAATTTTTTATTTTGACACAAATTTTGAAAAAATAAAAATAAATTTTCACTTTTTGCCTCTTTGGGTCCATTTTTTCTTTTTCCTTTTATTTTTAAATAAAAGCTGAGCTTTTTTCTGATAAAATACTTGTTTTCCAAAAAACCGTTTTTTTTGTTTGCGAGAAATGAATTTTTGAATATAGCGCATCACGTCGTCGCGCCGCAATTTAATTTATAAAACGTTACATTGAACTATTTTCTGCATTTTACAGTGTTAAGACTGACATTAGAATAATATAATGACAGCATTATAGTTTTTTTTATTTTTTTAAATTAAAAAAAAATTTAATTTTTTTAAATTTTTAACAAAATTTTTTTAGTCTTTTATTTCTAATTTAATGCCTACAATTTATTTATTTTTATTTCTTTCCTTTTTTTATTTTTTGATGTTAAAAAATTTCCTCCGATTTTTAAATATTTCAAAATACTGATTTCGTTACATTTTTAAAACAGGTAATTTATTTTTTTTGTTGGCTTTTTTACATTAGCTGTTCTCGACTTTGTCTCTGTACTTTTTGTTTTCGTGCCATTATTTTTTTAATCTTTTGACTCGACAGGATATTCCTACAAATGACGAAAAATTGTTTCTTAAAAAAACTTCGTTGGGTTTAAATTATGTGGAGCTTCCAGCATCAAGAAATTCAAAAAGTAAGGGCACTAAAACAAAAAATGCAGAGACAAAGTTGAGAACAGCTAAAGTAAAAAAAACGAACAAAAAAATAAAATACAGGCATTAAATTAAAAATAAAATTGCAAAAAAATTTTGTTAAAAATTTAAAAAAATTAAATATTTTTTTTTAATTTAAAAAAATAAAAAAAAACTATAATGCAGGCATTATATTGTTTTAATGTCAGTTTCAACCCTGTAAAATGCAGAAAATAGTTCAGTGGAACGTTTTATAAATTAAATTGCGGCACGACGACGTGATGCGCTATATTCAAAAATTCATTTCTAGTATGGTGCTTTAGGTGATCATAAGAAAAAGAAGAAGTTGCTTGAACAGGCTTTACCTATTTTTGAGAAACATTATGGCCCTTGCCATATAAAAAATTTTTAAAAATAGACTTTGCCATTCGAAAGCCCATGAAAAATCTAAAAAACCCATATTCTAATTTTTTAAAAAATTTTTTCCTGTAATTATAAGAAATAATCAAAGTGGAGCGTGTCACGCAAAAGTTCAGAACTTCTACCCCTTCCCCCTCGGACAATTTTTTATAAAATTCAAAAATATTTATACGACAATTTACTAACCTATAGGGCATATCATAAGAAAATTTAGGAATAATTGGACAACATTTTTTTTTTGGGTGGAGTTTTGACGTGATATCCACCATATTGTAAAAATTTCCGCTTACTAGTTTTAGATGACATTTGTATCATGCGTAGAATCAAATTTTGCAGAATTATCACGAATTACAAAAATTAATTGAATTATATTTTATTTAATTATAATGCTTAAAGTTTCATAATGGAAAATTAAGTTGTTTAATGTTTACTGTGTGGGTTTTTTTTGTGGAATTTAATTTTGTTGAATCGCTACCGCCTCTCTTTATGTTTTAAAAGTATTTGAGCCGAAACGCTCGACGTTTCAAAAATATAATATTTTATAAAAATAAATGACAGGAAAACAAAAAATTATTTTTGAGCAAAGTATGTGTTTTTTTAAATCACAATAAATTATTTCAGTTTCGATGCTGATACATTGAATTTCATCTGAAAACTGTTGCATTTATTAATTTCAGGAGTTAATACCTATATTAAATTAGAACGTTTTCCGTGTTTAATAATCTCCCTATATTACAAAAATATATCGCTGTCACCGCTGTTTCAAGATTTCATCCCCCCTCCTGCCCCACTCATAGGTCACAGGACAAACATAACCTCAAACCCCCCCTCTCCCCGATGTAATAACTCACAGGTCACAGGACAAACATAACCTCAAAATCCCTTCTCCCCCTCTATTCCCACTCACAGGTCGCAGGTCAAACATAACCTCAAAATTGCCCCTTTATCTCCACGGACAGGTCACAGGGCAAGCAAACCTCAAATATATCCTCAATATTAGGTCAAAGAACAGATGATAAATATAACCTTAAAATTATGTCAAAGGACGAAAGGACATAACCTCAAAATTAGGTCATATGACAGGCGGTAAACAAAACCTCAAAGTTAGGTCAAAATGATAGGTCAGAAAGAAAACATAACCTCAAAATTAGGTCAGAATGATAGGTTAAAGAGAAAACATATGCTCAATATTAGGTCAAAGGATAGAGGGTAAACATAACCTCAAAATTAGATAAAAGAGCAGAGTGTAAACATAACCTCAAAATTAGATCATATTTCAGATGGTAAACATAACGTCAATATTAGAACATATGTTTGACTAAACGTACTCTCAAAATTAGTTCAAAAGAGCGGAAAAATTAAACGTCAAAATTAGGTCAAAATGATAAGTAGGAGAGCAAACATAACCTTAAAACTTGCTGAAAATGATAGGTAAGAAAGAAAATGGAGAGCAAACATAATTTTAAAATTACCTTACATTGTTAGATCAGATAACAAACTTCACCTCAACATTAAGTCTGCATTTAGTTACGTCAAAATCTATGTGTAATTTGACCTTTTTTTAACTACAATTTAAAAAGGGACAATAAAGGACAATAAACGTATTTATGATACGTCAAAATCTATGTAAAATTTAACGTCTTTTTAACCTGTAGGTTAAAATAGGTCAAAATATATGTCGAAGTTTAATCTCATTTTTACATATAGGTCAAAAAAGGTCCATATCGATTGTTACATTACGTCAAAATCTATGTGTATTTTGTCATATATGTATTGTATGTAATTTATTATGATGCATTCATATTAAGAAAACATTATTTTAAATTTATAAAAATGAAAATAAATATAAAAATAGAGATAGGGGGTTCGCGCGTTAAGCGCACAGGGGGGCGGAGCCCCCCTATTCATAATATAATTTAGAATGTCAATTTTAATTCAGTTCAAGTCACAAATTGAAATTAGAAGGAATTTATAAATTAAAATATTATGGTTAATGAAGTGGCAAAATATTATTGTTTTGTATTTTTTCTAAATGTATATTTAAAAAATTTCCGCTTAATAGTTTTCAGATGACATTCCATGAAATTATTTAAAGAGGTTCTGTAGCTGTCACTCTTGAAAAATAAATTAATTTTCGGTAAATTTTGTTTTCAAATTTACAAGAATTATTTCTTTAAATGCGCTTCAAATGTAGTAAAATTCAAAAACTCAAGGAAATATTTACTCAAAATTTGAAGATTATTTAATCGAAAACTGATTTTTCAATAATTAAATAAAACTTCTTAAAAAATTATATAAATTGCATTTTTTAAATGCTAAACTTTTTAAAAGAATTATATAAAATTCCTTTTTTTAATGCATAACTTCTTTGAAAAATTATATAAATTGCATTTTTTAAATGCAAATGTTCTCAAAAGGTCCCAAGAAAAAAAAAGTTTTTTGAGTTCATTTAAATAACTTAAAATTTTCGATATAAAATTTTAAGTTCCAATAGATCTAATGATAAATTAGAAGTAAGCTCTTTTGATTATTTCGAATACCTGTCCACACATTGGACATGTATTTGGTGAAGCATTGTTGTTGATCATATCTAAACCACATTCTTCACACGCGCACAAATCTCCACATGGGAGACAAAAGTTTGTTGGTGTTTGGCTATGGCATCTGCAGCATTCTGGCACAATTCTAATCATTTTTATCTCAATATACTCCTGTCTACACATTGGTCAGTTTCGATTATTTGCCAAAAATAAGTTACGGCAGTCTTCCCACAACGATAAATGTCCGCACGGCAGGAAACAGTGCGATGGTGTAAGAAGGCGGCAAATGCAGCATACTGATGTGTGAGCTGTTGAGAAAAATTTTCATTATTATTTTTTATTACAGTGAAGCAGAATTTAAGAAGAATGTTGGGGATATTCCAGGGTTACCACAAAAAATTAACTTTTTTCCAGACTTTTAACCGATTTCTAGACAGTAGCCTCTTACTGTAGCCCCAAAAAATATTTTAATACACTCTCAAAATAATTAGATACACAAAAAAAACGTTTAAGTTAATATTTAAAAATAGAAAAATTTTGCAAATAAATAAATTCTATATGGAAAAAAATATTTACCTGGAACAGTTACAAATGTCGCTCGATTAGCCAAATTTTAAGTTGTTTTAGTTAAGACTTTCGCTATTCTAGAAAAACTTTTCAGAATTTTTTTATGGATTCTAGAAATTGACTATTTTTGCAGTACTTTTGATAAAATTTTCAAAATTTTCTACCCTGCATTTATGGTTTCACAGGTTACGAGTTTTTTGGAAAATTTTTTTGGGGATGTCAAAGTCGATTGGATTTTTGCATTAAGCTACATTGGAAAAATCGCATCGACTTTGAGATCCCCTTAAGGCTTTGTCACATCGAGAGAAAATTTAATCTATTTTGGAGCAGGAATATTTAGTCAAGGCTTACATACCCGACAATTTAGTAGGGTACGTAAAACAAATACGGGATAAGTAAGTTCCTGCAACCGTTTTTATTGTGTGTAGAAAAAAGCGGTTGCGAGAAACTTTCCTAGGGTAGTGGCACCAGTGAAAGAACATTTAAGGAAATGTATACTTTCGATATTTTTTATTTTTAATTGACATTCTTGAATTTCTTTTTAAACATATGCAATGAATAGCAAAATTTCTAAAGAATTTGAAGCCTATGATACAAATTTTGTAAATATAACATAAAATATCAAATTTTAATCAAATGTTGAAAAATGTCCATTCTACCAGTGAAAGAATGTTGACTAGTAAAAGAACAGTTGTATTTTCTAGTGAAAAAACAAATCAAATTTATATTAATACAGTGTCTAAAAATAACAAAAATTATATGAAAAACGCTACAAATATTCTGAAACAATTTTACAACTTACTATTATTAATATTTTCCTAATTATGCAACCAGAAATATTATTTAATTGCACCTGAAACTTGTAACCTTTTTTCTGTTTATGCTTCATTCATTTGCCATGTTCATAACCCACCAAAACATTAAAAAATTATTTTTAGAAATAACTAACTTGCTTATTGAATCTATTTTTTTTATCATAAACTATATTTTGAAGAAATAAAAAACTAAAAAAAAAATTTTTATAGTGCTAAAACTTATAATTTGTGAAATATCGTGATAAATAGTCAATTTGTTCTTTTACTGGTGTCAATTCTTTCACTGGTGCAACTACCCTACAAAGAATTAATTTGATTTTCCCTGAACTCCAATTAGAAATTTGACTCTTTTTCCTGACCTAGAAAAATCTATAAATTAATTTAAAAAATAGGAAAATGTTGTTAATTTTTAATTTGAACTAATATTACTTTGTACAGAATTTTATAAAAATTTTGTAAAAATAATTAAATTCTTTCGAAAAAAATTGTAATAAACTTGTATAAGAGTAAAAATTTAATTCCTACGAAGAATTTTTTATATGTATGAAAATGATTAAATTTTTCAAATTTTCTCATTAAGAATAAGAAAAATAGATTTCGAGAACTTCTATTAAAATTGTATTGAAAATAATGCAATTTTTCGTTACTTCTTAAACAATTAAATGGTGTAAAATAAATTCAATTTTAAATTTTCTTTCCAGAATTAGTTATTTTTTGGCATGGTTAATGTTTGTAATGGAAATAACATTCGAACCTTTTTGATTTTCTTTTCCACGAGGTTCTGCGTCATTAGGATCGCCAGGAACAACAAATTCTTCGCGGACACCTTCTTCATTTTGTTTAACAACGTCGTTTTGTTCTTCTACGTGAGCAACCGGATCTATATATTAAAAATCGAAATCATTTATTGTTACACTTGTGACGAAGTGAATTTTCATTTTCGTTTTATTTGTCGAAAATTCTGAATCGTCACGCCATCCGTCGAAAAAGTCCCTGAATTAGCGCAGCAATTATCATGGTAATTGGAGAAAGCTAGCGCCGCCGGCTGACCCACTAGTGATAGCGAAAGTAGATTGCGCGGCTAGCTCACCAGAGAAAGTGATAAATGGCAGGGCCGGTACGATAGCCCATCGCTGCTAACAATTTTCCTTTTGTTTTTCTTTTGAGTTTATTTTTTTGAGTTTTGTGTAAAAGTTTTCTTCAAGTTGTGAAGCCGAGAACTGTAAGGTGGAGCGTGAAGCTCATAATAAATTAGTACATTGAGTGTGGAGTTTCAGTTTTCTTGCCCCTTGTCTTTCCCTTTTGAGAACCTCGACACTTTTCAAGGGAATAATAGCCAGAGAGCCAAGAGGAAGAAAAGAACACGAGGAAGTCAGAGAAGTAAGTGATCGTCGTGGGTAAGTCGTTTTTGCCAATACTGTGCCAGTCGTGTCTCGCCGTTGGCATTTTCTGCTTGCCAATCGTCAATTTATTTTGTCAATGCCACAATTTATTTATTCATAAATTATGAGTAAATTACTGACAAAATTAGCGTAAAATAAAATTGTAGAGTGCCTTTGTACTTGAATTTAAAAATTTCTTTTTCTCTTGAGACTAAAAATTCCTGCAGCCGAGAAAAAGTTTGCGCGCGCAATGAAAAGTGGCTCAGTAGTACTAGTAATAGCGGCTACAGAGAGAGAGAGAGAGAGAACGAGAAGAAGAGATAGAGGGAGAGTCGAGTCACCAGTCTGCCAGAAAAAGAAAATTTTTTAAAGGGGCCCTCTTTGAGTAGGCACGTCTTTGCATACAAGACAGCACAGGACCGTATATACTAATTGTGCACCCCCTTTAAAATTAAAAATTATTTGAACTTAGAAATTTTTTTTTGATTATTTTGACATGGCAAAGGCAAATAGCGATATGCAGGACTACAAAAGACGCATGAACGAACTAATTGAAATACCATGCGTAAGCCGAGCATGGGAAACAATTAAAATCATGCAAGTAGGCCAAGTAGTGACGAATTTATTAAGACACCAATTGTGTATCAGCGGTTCGCCACAAGTTTTGAAGGAGAGACTATTGAGAGCCGAAATGAGATTAGCCCAAATTGACGGCAGCGATGTGCCATTTAGTGACAGGTACGACTTGGGAAATTCCGACAAAATCTTTTTAGTGGAAGCATTTCCAGAGCCAGAAATTAATAAATTTCCATTTGTCACTTATCGTAGAGGTGGCCAGATGTCATCGGCAGATGACGAGGAATCAGATAGTGGGGCGAGTCAGGTTATCGAGCGTATTAGTGCGAGGAAAACTCTAGGGAGTGGGGGAAATAACACGAAAATTTGAACACCATACAGTAGACCTAGTCCGACCAGCGCTGTTTCGGCACCAAATTTTACACCCCCACCACTAGTCATGACAACAGCCAGCATGACGACAGTTTTCCCCACTACAACGAGTGCTCAGTTGAGCATGACAACCAGCACGGTCATGACTGCACCCCACACAATTCAGTCGGCAACAATGGCACCAAGCGTGCAAAACATGCGAGATTTGGTAGCGAGGTTAGGTTTATCTCCCGAAATTGAAAAATTTATCGCCTATGCCGAGAAAATAGACCGCAAGTATTCAGGAGGGGGGTGGGAATTGCAACAAAGCCAATGTAAGGCCGAAATTGGTGATGGGTATAAATTGACCCACCATCAACAATCGCGCATCGTGTCCCGACATGTAAAAACTCCTGTAGCCGAGACCTCACAATCACATCACACAAATGATAGAGTGAGGCCTACGCCCGCTCCTAGGAGCCATTCAAGCCGAAGTAGTATGAGTGACGCTAGTGTCACTCATCGTAGAGTGCCGAGTAATGGAGAGCCGATATTTAAGTTCGAAAAGAACGAGAGTGTAAGAAGCGCGAGTAGTAGAGGGGGAAAAGAAAAACCTAATGCCAGTCAGTCAAGAGAAATACGTGCGAGAAGGGGTAAAAGAGAGAAGATCGAGAAGAGAATTAAGTATGAGAATAGCGAGGAAAGCCATTTGAGTTTTAGATACAGTAGTGGGGGTAAAAGTGAAGACCGAACAAGTGAATAAAGTCGAAGAAGTAACACTAAAGCGCGTAGGTCGAAGAAAGCCGTAAAGGAGAGCCAAAGATCAATCTTGTATGACTCCACTAGCGAGTCTGAATCTGAGAGCGATCTGAGTCAATGCCAGAGTAGTCGGGGTGAAAACAAAAAAATTAAATCCAGCCGAAGGTCCAAGGTGATTAAAACACTAAAGGACTGGGATTTAAAATTCTTTGGAGACGACGACAATGCCGAGGAATTTCTGGAGCGATTGGAGGACTGTAAGGCCTGCTCAGAATTTTCAGATCAAGAAATCTTACAGGCACTGCTAATTATTTTCCAGAAAACCGCCAGTAGCTAATTTAGGTCACTGCGCCGTGAGATAACTTCGTGGAGATCGTTTCAAAGGGCTTTCAAGAACGAGTATTTGGTCACGGTCGACGACGATGATGTGATAGACGAGTTAAGAGCCAGGACGCAGGAAAAGGGGGAGAAAATTTCCGCGCATTTGACGTTTTAGACTGATTTAGGGCCACATGAAGCGACCACTTAGCCAAAAACAACAAGTCAAGGTTGCCTACAAAGACCTAACACCAGCTTATAGGCGTCAGCTTGAAGGTGGCAGCACTCGAGAAAGAGTCGGAGTCGAGTAAGAGTGATCACTCTACAAAAATAGAGAAGGTGAAAAAAAGAGCAAGAAGAGTAAGAAAGAAAAGGATAAGCCAGAAGAAAAGAGTGTCGAGGCCATCAGTCCAGCAACATAAATCCAGAAACCAGCAGTGGCCCAGAGCCAAGTTGCGAGTGCTGCGCCAGCCCAAACCGTGCAAATGCCAATGCATTTTGCATATCCAATGGCTTATCCAGGAATGTTACCAACTGGGATGAAACCAAATTATCCCAGGCCAAACGGCACTAAAAGACCCAAGTCGGGGCAAAATGGTACGCAGGGTCAAAGTACCCCTAAGGAATTCGTTGGAGCATGTTTTCACTGCCAGACACCACAGGACATCGAGCCAGAGATTGAAGGTTTTAGAGAGGTGAGCCGTAGGCCGTAGGAGAGCCGAGTTGAATGAGCCGTGTAAAATAGAGACAAAGAGAGAGTATAAAGGAAAATTTACGCCTAGTTGTAGTTGGGTAAAAACGGAGAGAGAGTTAGAATTAGAGGAAGGAATGAAAGTTAAGGAAAGTTTAGAGTCAGTCATAGATAGGGATGACTTAACAGAGGACAATGCTTTTAAATTTATGCCAGAATGTAGTCAAGAGCGGTCGAGTGAAGAGAGCTCACTCCACCGAAATATAGTAGAGAGAAGGGCCGAAGTGTGTGGGACAAAAGGTATGGATGTGATCCCGGTACCTATAGTCCAGGGGAGAGAAGAGGCTGTGAGAGTCACAGCTGCCCCAAACCTAAATGATGGAAAGGACATCGATGGTGCTAGGACGGAGAATAAATACTTCTTTGACATGTTCATCGGCGACCGCCATTACAAAGCACTTTTCGATCCTGGTGCTATGGTTTAGTAATTACCACCAGAGTCGCAGAGCCTTTCAAAAGCCGAATTCAGCCGTGTGGTACAGTTGTGAGGAGTGCAACAGGAGGTATCACCGAAACAGCCGGACTTCTGGACCTCAACATTGTAGTCGACGGATTTGCTCAAAAATTCACAGTAAAAGTTATAACGACTTTGACACAGGACATTATCTTAGGAATCGATTTCTGTAAGGCCTGGAACATGGACGTGAAGCTGAAAGAAGGAATATGGAGAGTATGTCAGGGAGAATGGCATGAATTTGGGCCGAGAGGAAGAGAGGAGAGCGAACAATTAATATTTGCCGAATGTGCCGGTATTTCTGCGCTCGATGACGAACAAAAGGACATCATTTAAGCCCTAGTAGACAAATGGGTACTGCCAGAGTCGGAAGAACACGAAATGACGGACCTGACGGAACATCACATACGTGTTACGGATGAAACGCCAGTACAACATGCAATTAGACGAATGTCGCCAGCCATGTTGACAAGTTGCATAAACTAGAAATCATTGAGCCATATGCCAGCCGTTGGAGAAGTGCGCCAGTTATCACGAGAAGAGGAGAACATGACTTCAGACAGTGCAATGACTATAGGGATGTCAATAAAGTAACAATAAAAGATTGTTACCCACTGCCATCTATTGACTATATTTTGGACATGCTCCAAAAAGCCAGATATCTGTCGAAAGTTGACCTTAAGCTGGCATACCACCAAATTCCAATGGCCGAAGAAAGCAACAAGTACACAGCCTTTGCCATACCTGGGTCAGGATTATGTCAGTTTCATCGAATGCCATTTGAACTCATGAATGCGCCGATGACGTTCCAACGTATGATTGACTGGGACCAAAAGTAGAGCCATATGTCTTCGGGTATCTGGACGATATCATCGTAATCACGGACTCCTTTGAGGAACACGCCAAGTGGCTCGAAATTGTCTTGCAGAAACTAAACGAAGCAAATTTAATAGTGAATCCAGAGAAGTGTGATTTCGGATGTCACTTATCTCGGATATTTGTTGGACGGAGATGAAAGATATCCACATTGGTAAGTTGAGGTTATGTACATAATGTTACTATAATGGAATATAATAACAGTATTGTTTTTTGTTTTTATGAATCGTTAACTTATGTTAAATAATAATTTGCAATTTCCATATATTGTCTGAAGAGGTCCATCGTCGATGGACGAAAAGCTTCACATTTGACACAAATAATCGTTTGAATAAATGTGGATTGATTTTTTAAAAAACAAATAACATCTTTTACTATATTAGAACAATCCAAAAAAGTTAAACATCATTAAAAATTAAAAAAGTAAAATATCTTTTAAATAAATTTTGTGCGCTATTATACAATAAGTTTTACTTAATTGAAAAATTCCCCTATTTTAAATTAAATCTCCTTTTTAAAAAATAAAATCACCTTTTTTTATCTAACATTAAATGAAAAAATCACTGCGATCCCTGAAGTATAATCGGTAATACATTGTTTAATCGATGCTGATACTTTTAAAATTACTTTACATTAGGCTTTAATAAAATGTAACATACAAATAAACAAATGTTTTCAGATAAAAGAGTGTAACAATAAATGATTTCGATTTTTAATATATAGATCCGGTTGCTCACGTAGAAAAACAAAACCTCGTTGTTAAACAAAATGAAGAAGGTGTCCGCGAAGAATTTGGCGGTTCTAACGATCCTAATGACGCAGAACCTCGTGGAAACGAAAATCAAGAAGGTTCGAATGTTATTTCCATTACAAACATTAATCATACCAAAAAATAACTAATTCTGGAAAGAAAATTTAAAATTAAATTTATTTCACACCATTTAATTGTTTGAGAAGTAACAATAATGAAAAATTTCATTATTTTCAATACAATTTTAATAGAAGTTCTCGAAATCTATTTTTCTTATTTTCGGTGAGAACATTTGCAAAAATTCAATTATTTCCATACATATAAAAAATTCTTCGTAGGAATTAAATTATTACTCTTTATACAAGTTTATTACAATTTTTCTTGGAAGAATTTAATTATTCTTACAAAATTTTTATAAAATTCTGTACAAAGTGATGTTAGTTCAAATTAAAAATTAACATTTTCCTATTTTTAAAGTGAATTTATAGATTTTTCTGGGTCAGGGAAAAAAGTCAAATTTCTAATTGGAATTCAGGGAAAATGAAATTAATTTTTTGTAGGAAAGTTTCTCTCAACCGCTTTTCTCTACACACAATAAAAACAGTTGCAGGAACTTACTTATTCCGTGTTTTTTTTACGTTTCCTACTGAATTGTCGTGTATGTAAGCCTTGAGTGAATATTCCTGCTCCAAAATAGATTAAATTTTTTCTCGATGTGACAAAGTCTTTAGGGGATGTCAAAGTCGATGCGATTTTTCCATTGAAGATCAATGTAAAAATCCAATGGACTTTGACATCCCCAAAAAAAATTTCCAAAAAACTCGTAACCTGTGAAACTATAAATGCAGGGTAGACATAGGTTTGGGAAATTAGAGAACAGACAGGAATTTTATCAAAAGTACTGCAAAAATAGTCAATTTCTAGAATCCATAAGAAAATTCTGAAAAAGTTCTCTAGAATAGCGAAAGTTTTAACTGAAACAACTAAAAATTTGGCTAATCTAGCGACATTTGTAGCTGTTCCAGGTTAATAATTTTTCCCATATGGAATTTATTTATTTCCAAAATTTTTTTTTTAAATATTAACTTAGGGGAGAGTAGGCTACATTGAACCAGCGTCAACAATGAACCACTTCAATTTTCTGAGAAATGACTGAGTGAAATTTTTTCTTATTCAATATATAAGTTAGTTTTACTGAAACAGACTATGTCCAAAAATTTCCGGCACGTTGGTTTATTATTTATAAAGAAAAACTAAAAAGACTGTTTTTCACGTGCAAAACAAAAAATTTTGTGGAAATATAATGATGTTTTTTATTGGAATAGGAAGTTTTAAAAATTAGTAAAGTTGTGATTTAGTTCGCTTAGAGTGTCAACTTCAATATTTTTATGTGATAAAGAATTTTAAATCTTACAAAAAGTTATTATAAACAATTTATTTTGTGAATGTCATGTGTATACAGTGAGTGCGGCATCATTGAACTACCCAAATTTACAGCGTATTTTCAATTTTAAAAATGGTAAAGTTGTCTGCTCTACTAACTAGAAAGAAAAATACTGGAAGACATGATTTCATCACAATTGTCAACGTGATTAACTTAAACTGTCACTTTTGCTACCTAACCTGACATGGAAATATATTAATCTCCTATATTAACAAATAATAACTATTTAACAACTATTTTCTATTTTTTTGAGTGAAAAATAAGATTTTTCACAATGTGTAGGTGGAAATATTATTTTCGAAGTAAATTGTAGTGTTTTATTAGAGGTGGTTCAATGTAGACACAGATCCTTCAAAATAAGAAAAGTGTAACTGGTTAGAAAAAAATTAAATTTAATTATTTAATCATAATAATTTGTGTTTGTAACGTGTGTATTAACTAAAGGAGTACTTCAGTTTTATTTTGATGTAAAAACCTGATCAAAATTTGTAAAATTTAATTAGATCTTGGACTTTATAAAAAACCCGGTTCAATGTAGCCTACCCTCCCCTAAACCTTTTTCTGTGTATCTAATTAATTTGAGAGTGAATTAAAATATTTTTTGGGGCCACAGTTAATGGCTACTGTCTAGAAATCGGTGAAAAGTCTGGGAAAAAAGTCAATTTTTTGTGGTAATCCTGGAATATCCCCAACATTCTTCTTAAATTCTGCTTCACAGAAATAAAAAATAATAATGAAAATTTTTTTTAACAGCTAACACATCAGTATGTTGCATTTGCCGCCTCCTTACACCATCGCACTGTTTTCTGCCGTGCGGACATTTATCGTTGTGCGAAGACTGCCGTAACTTATTTTCGGCAAATAATCGAAACTGCCCAATGTGTAGACAGGAGTATAATAAGATAAAAATGATTAGAATTGCGCTAGAATGCTGCAGATGTCATAGCCAAACACCAACCAACTTTTGTCTCCCATGTGGAGATTTGTGCGCGTGTGAAGCATGTGGTTTAGATATGATCAACAACAATGCTTCACCAAATACATGTCTAATGTGTGGACAGGTATTCGAAATAATCAAAAGAGCTTACTTCTAATTTATCATTAGTTCCATTGGAACTTAAAATTTTATATCGAAAATTTTAAGTTATTTAAATGAACTCAAAAAACTTTTTTTTTCTTGGGACCTTTTGAGAACATTTGCATTTAAAAAATGCAATTTATATAATTTTTCAAAGAAGTTGTGCATTTAAAGAATGCAATTTATATAATTCTTTTAAAAAGTTTTGCATTTAAAAAATGCAATTAATATAATTTTTTAAAAAGTTTTATTTAATTATTGAAAAATCAGTTTTGGATTAAATAATCTTCAAATTTTGAGTAAATAAATATTTCCTTGAGTTTTAGAATTTTACCACATTTGAAGCGCATTTAAAGAAATATTTCTTCTAAATTTGAAGACAAAATTTGCCGAAAATCGATTTATTTTTCAAGAGTAGGGGAGAGTCTCCAATTGTGAGACGGGTTCTATTTTTGACCCGCAAATTGTAAACGGGCAAACGAAATTGTAAATAAAATACACCGTTCGAAAGGTAACAGAAATTCGCAACTTTTTTAGTAAAAGAAAGTGTAGTGTTTCGATGAACTCAAAAAATTTTACGATACATTTTCCGAGCACATCGCTTTTGTCAAAAAAATGTCTCCAGTTGTGAGACACTCATTAAAAATTGCTAAAATTTAATAAGTTTAACATAAAACGTTATGTTTAGTAGAAATAATTAAATATATTAATAATATATATCATTATATACTAAATAATAATATTTATTCGCCAAAATATGACTATCAAACAAACACAATTTAATAGCTTTAAAAAGAGCATTAAAATTGATTTCTTCTGAATTAATTGACTTTTTTCCACTTGACATGCCCAAAAATACTAGAAAAAAATCAAAACAACATTTAAATAGTATGCCTGCAAAGTCGTATTTTTTATGCTGCCCAGATGGGTGTTGACACCGTCTCACAACTGGTGATATGCTGTGTCTCACACCCAGAAATTGGCGCTATTTTGAAAAAGGAAAATTAAATTATTTTTAACCGTAGATTGGAACAATGCAATATTGCATCACAAAATATAAGGAACACACTAAAACAAAATGTATTACATTTACCTTTTCCAATTAATTAACTTGGAAAAAAAGTACTTTGCATTTATTGAAAAAACGCTTTTTAGTCAATTATCACACACAGTGTTGGTGTTTAACAAAACCTCTTTAAATAATTTCATAAAATGTCATCTAAAACTAGTAAGCGGAAATTTTTACAATATGGTGGATATCACGTCAAAACTCCACCCAAAAAAAAATGTTGTCCAATTGTTCCCAAATTTTTTTTATGATATGCCCTATAGGTTAGTAATTTATCATATAAATTTTTTTGAATTTTATAAAAAATTGTCCAAGGGGTAGGGGGTAGAAGTTCTGAACTTTTGCGTGACGCGCTCCACTTTGATTATTTCTTATAATTAGAGGAAAAAATTTTTAAAAAAAATTTGAATATGGGTTTTTTAGATTTTTTCATGGGCTTTCGAATGGCAAAGTCTATTTTCAAAAATTTTTTTATTTTGACATAAATTTTGAAAAAATAAATTTTCACTTTTCGCATCTTTGGGTTCATTTTTTCTTTTTCCTTTTATTTTTAAATGAAAGCTGAGCTTTTTTCTGATGAAATACTTGTTTTCCAAAAAAACCGTTTTTTTTTTGTTTTCGAGAAATGAATTTTTGAATATAGCGCATAACGTCGTCGCGCCGCAATTTAATTTATAAAACGTTACAATGAACTATTTTCTGCATTTTACAGGGTTGAGACTGACATTAGAACAATATAATGCCTGCATTATAGTTTTTTTTAATTTTTTTAAATTAAAAAAAATATTTATTTTTTAAAATTTTTAACAAAATTTAAAAAAAAATTTTTTTAGACTTTTATTTTTAATTTAATGCCTACAGTTTATTTATTTTCATTTCTAAAGTAAAAAAAAGCGAACAGAAAAATAAAATACAGGCATTAAATTAAAAATAAAATTGCAAAAAAATTTTGTTAAAAATTTAAAAAAATAAATATTTTTTTTAATTTAAAAAAATAAAAAAAAACTATAATGCAGGCATTATATTGCTCTAATGTCAGTCTCAACCCTGTAAAATGCAGAAAATAGTTCATTGTAACGTTTTATAAATTAAATTGTGGCGCGACGACGTGATGCGCTATATTCAAAAATTCATTTCTCGAAAACAAAAAAAACGGTTTTTTTGAAAACAAGTATTTCATCAGAAAAAAGCTTAGCTTTCATTTAAAAATAAAAGAAAAAAGAAAAAATGAACCCAAAGATGCGAAAAGTGAAAATTTATTTTTATTTTTTCAAAATTTATGTCAAAATAAAAAAATTTTTGAAAATAGACTTTGCCATTCGAAAGCCCATGAAAAAATCTAAAAAACCCATATTCTAATTTTTTTAAAAATTTTTTCCTCTAATTATAAGAAATAATCAAAGTGGAGCGCGTCACGCAAAAGTTCAGAACTTCTACCCTCTCTCCCTTGGACAATTTTTTATAAAATTCAAAAAAATTTATATGATAAATTACTAACCTATAGGGCATATCATAAAAAAATTTGGGAATAATTGGACAACATTTTTTTTTTGGGTGGAGTTTTGACGTGATATCCACCATATATGTACATTTAAAAAAAATATAAAACAAGAATATTTTGCTACTTCATTAACCATAATATTTGAATTTATAAATTCCTTCCAATTTCAATTAGTAACTTGAACTGAATTAAAATTGACATACTAAATTATATTAGATTATTGAGCACGGAAAATGTTCTATTTTAATATAGGTATTAACTCCTGAAATTATATTTATTTTAGATAAACACAACCTGTGTGTATTTTTGATAAAATTCGTCTTGGCAGGAAAGTGTACAGAAAAAAGGAAGATTATTAAATGTTATAGATAGGGGAGAGGGTCCTAAGTTGGCCGCCTAAGCCAATTGGTCGAAAATAGTAACAAAATAAAATTTAATCACTTCAGGAAGTATATATTTGTGTTCAGAGATCGTTTTGCTATAATTTTGTGGTATTCAAAATGATATAGAATGGCTTTTGTAGTCTTAATACAATAAATAGTGAAAAGTTGCATTTTTGACATTTCAGAAATAGCGGTCCTAAGTTGGCCACCACTTTTTTTCGCTTGTGTATAAGGAAGAAATGCATATTCTTTTTATTGACGCAGAAATTTGACAAATTTGATACATTTAGGAGAATAAAAAACGCATTATTTAACTATTGTTGTTTAGAAAATGAAGCATTGTTTTATTTTATTTATTTGCAGTGGTGAATGGCTGCGGAAACTGGCTTTTTTTAGTAGGGGAGACTAGGTGCGGTTGTTACGCTGTGCAGTTGTTATAAATGGAATATCTCAAAAACAGTGAATTATAGAGATGGGGTTCTAAAGTGAAAAATGTTTAGTTTTTATGTACGAACTTGCTGCAATATGTTTAAAAATTATATGCAAGCTTTACAAGTAAAAAAATAGGCACATTGGTTTTTAGAGGCCAAAAGTAAATATTTTTCTGGTTGTTATTTTTTAAATAACTAATTGACCTTTGTACTTAACAAAATAAATTTTTTAATATTAATTCTATGAGGATTTAGCTTTAACAAACTGCCTTGGTTGTCCACATTTAGTGTATACATTTTTAATAAAGTGATTTATTGTAAAAAATATACCTGTTGTGCAGTTGTTACAAGTGATGATGAGAACGGATATTATTAAAAAAAATTTGAAACAATATTAGTGCTGCCATCTCTATGACACTGTCACGCACTATTACGTTGAGTCAAAAATTATAAATAATTAATAAAAGTTGTTATAAGAAATTATTTGTCTTCAATTTAGAAATGTTATAGATGATTCTTGGTATTGTAACAACCGACATTCACTTTGTGCAGTTGTTACAATATATACGCTGTCACTCAAATGCACAGTGGGCCAGGATCGTCGAATTTTGGCCAAAAATACAATTTTTCAACATTCAAATATGCACAAAAGAATTTATCCACAGTAGTTTATAGTAAATAAGGAATTTATTGCATAAAGGATTTGTTAAATAATACAAAACTGTGTCTTCTAAAACTATTTAAAGTTTAACATTTAACCAAAATAATAAAATGTTTTTGATTGAAATACTTAATATATCTAGAAATACATTAATTATTTTTGTTATAAGTACTTATTTTTTTTTATTAAAAGATATATTAAAGTAAAAAAACCTATAGTTACTTTAAAAAAATAAAATTTATAAAAACGTAGCTCCCTTGAAGTTAACAAATAGTGGATTTTTTAATAGAGTGCCGACTTTTAGTTAGTCGAGCTCCTCCGAGCCGCATAATATTTGGGAAAACAAGTTAAACAACGATTACTTAGCATGTCTACTTTGACGCCAATATGTGCCATTTTGCGCCTTTTCATATTTTTTCAATATAACAACAATATTGCAATAAACATATAAATATATGCAATAAATATATAAAGACAATTTTCAAAATTAATCAATTATATATCTAACGGTTTTTTGTGTCGCTGATTGCGAATCTGATGTCAGATTTCAAAAATTTAAAATGGCGGATCCAATATGGCGGAGATAAAAATTTTAAAATCAATAAATTCGAATTAAACATAGGTAATAGGTATATATGGGTTTTTTGGGTTGCTGATTACGAATCTGATGTCAGATTTCAAAAAATCAAAATGACGGTCATAAAAAATTTTAAATTAATCAATTTCAATGAAGCATAGGTATGTAGAGGGGTCAGAATTCGTAAAATTTTCACAAAAAATAAAAAGTATTTTTTTAAATCGAAATGTTAAAAAAACATTTCTATTTGGCCTTAAGAATGTGTTCACCAAAAAGCAGAAAAAAAATTATTTTTTATAAAAGTTATTGCAACATTAATTTTTTTGCAACTTTTTAAACAAAATTTTATTTCTCCTAAATGAATGAACCAATTTAAATGAACCAAGCGGGAATATAAAGGGGATAAAATATACTTTCGTTTAGAATAAGAAAATTTTTAAAAAGTTTATTTTTTAATAATTATTTAATAAATTTTTTATAAACAATTAGTTTTTTTAATGTTTTGCGCCTTTTAAAAATTTGAAAAAATATTAACATACACTTAAAACTATAAGAAATCAAAATCCATTGAGAAAATTTAGGAGCGACAATTATTTTAAAAGTTATAATGAAAATTATATTGAACGGAGATGCGATTTTGATGATTTCTAGAATTAAAACATTATTTTTAACTGCGAAATGAACAAAACACTGTCAAATTAACATTTTGATTCAATTATATAACCATTAAATTTGATAAAAATGATCAAAAACTAAGTTCAGCGTTGATGCACTACACCGCGCCAATATAATTTTCATTATAACTTTTAAAATAATTGTCGCTCCTAAATTTTCTCAACGGATTTTGTTTTCTTATAGTTTTAAGTGTATGTTAATATTTTTTTTTAATTTTTAAAAAGCGCAGAACATTAAAAAAACTAATTGTTTATAAAAAATTTATTAAATAATTATTAAAAAATTAACTTTTTAAAAATTTTCTAATTCTAAACGAAAGTATATTTTATTTCCTTTATATTTCCGCTTGGTTCATTTAAATTGGTTCATTCATTTAGGAGAAATAAAATTTTGTTTAAAAAGTTGCAAAAAAATTAATGTTGCAATAACTTTTATAAAAAATAATTTTTTTTCTGTTTTTTGGTGGACACATTCTTAAGGCTAAATAGAAATATTTTTTCAACATTTCGATTCAAAAAAAAACATTTTTTATTTTCTGTGAAAATTTTACGAATTCTGACCCAGAGGTTTTTCGGGTTGCTGATTACGAATCTGTTGTCAGATTTTAAAAATGTAAAAATGAGCACTGTGTTTCTGAAATCAGATTTAGATATGAAATGGAGTGTTTATACGTATTTTATTTTTGTAGGCTAATAACAGGAAAATTTTTCTTATTTTCTGAATTTTATAGACACTAGTTTTGTAATCACCAAATTTAAAAACTCCCAAGCAACAAATTGTAGGCGAATCTTATCCAATCTAAAACCCACTTGAATTTTTTCATCAGATTTGTAATCAGCGACCTAAAAAAACCCCTAGATACAAAGTTTCATAAAAATCGATAAATTTGAAAAATTGTATGTCCGCCATTTTGGATCCGCCATTTTGAATTTTTAAAAACTACTATCATATTCGTAGTCAGCGACCCCAAAAATCCCCAAGTAAAAAGTTTCAAGTGAATCCGATCAAATTTTTAAAAAAGTTTCCGTCATATTGAATTCACCATTTTGAATTTTTTAAAACTACTATCATATTCGTAATCAGCAACCCCAATAACCCCGAGTAGTCAGTTTCAAGTGAATTCGATCAAATTTTGAAAAAAGTGTCCGCCATATTGAATTTGCCATTTTGAATTTTTGAAAACTACTATCATATTCATAATCAACGACCCCAAAAAACTCTCGAGTTAGAAGTTTCAAGTAAATCTATCAAGGTTTTAGAAAAAATGTGCACTTGCTGTATATTACTTATTAAAAAGTCAACTTAGAACGCCAATTTTGATCCGCCATTTTTTTTTAAATTTTTATTTCACTACATTTTAGGTTAGACATTTTTGACGCAATATTTTCACCTTCGAGACGTATTCTTTTGCCATAAATAAGAAAAATAAGTTTATTTTTGAAAAAAAATCTTTAGAAAATCGTGTTTTTTATTAAATAATTGTATGTAATTTGTTAATTTATAAATTTTCAATATTTTATATTGCCGAATTCGAAGGAGCGGTTCCTGAGCTTTAAGAAATGTCTATTGCAAAATTTTTAGCATTCCGTTTTCATACTAAAAATTTCTGCCAAAGTTCATGTAAAATTTGTGTACATTTGGTCCTTAAAGAGTTAATTGAGAATACCTATTAAAATCACAGCCCTACAAAAAAAGAAGAGTACCCTGCGCGAAAGTCCACAGTACCATAGCCCTATGTATTTTGATGCGCTGAACGCGAATCCGAAGTCAGATTTGCTCCATCAAGTCAGGATTTTTTTTAACCTCAAAAAACATGTCAGATTTTATGTAATTTATATAAAAAAGAAATTTTTTTTAAAATTGATTAGATTTGTCTCAAACTTGTTTCTTGGGGGTTTTTAAGATCGCTGATTACGAATCTGTAGTCAGTTTTAAAAAATTCGAAATGGCGGATTCAATATGGAGGCCAAATTAAAAAAATTTGTTGGATTTTCACTTTACTTGGTATACAGGGGTTTTCGGGGTCGCTAATTACAGATTTGCAGTCAGATTTTAAAATTTCAATATGGCGGATCCAATATGTCGGTCATTTTTTTAAAATTGATTTATTTTGCTTATTTATTTTTCAGATCACTGATAACAAATCTTCAATTAGATTTTGAAAAATCAATATGTCCGTTTAAAAATAATGTAATTTTTATTTATGTCTGTTTATGGTAACGGACTCGTTTGTCTTCGAAAGACCTGTGCAGCTGTTTTCTTTTTAAGTTTACTCTTCCTAGAACAATATCCCTTTTTAGCATCCAACAATAGTCAGCCATCATATTTACGTCCCATCTGCCTTAATACCTGCTCTCCATTTCATTAATATCTTGATGAAACCGTTCTCCCTGTTCCTCGCTGTAGTCTTTTAAATTTTTGGGAAAGTAACTTAGATGTGAATGTACACTACCGTCGAGAATTATCGGTACGGCTGCACGCGCACGGCCCAAAAACATACTAATCTTTAAATCACGATTTTTTTGTAAATACAAATGTCAGAAAATTAACAAATATACCATTCGAAAGATTATTAAATTCTACGATTAATGGTACTTAACTGAAAATTTTAATAGAGGTTTTTTCGATCTCTACTGTCCCACAAACATAAAAAGCAAGGTGTTTTCGTAAAACCTGCTTATTGGCCCAACATGATACTTATAATGTTAAAATCTCCACAAATTTGCCAATTGTGTTCTTTATATTTAATTTTCTCCAAAACTAATTTGACAGTTTCATAATTTTCTTTAAGTTCAGTGGAATGGGCTACGGGAATTGAAGCCAAAACATTAGTGTTATGAATTAGCACTTTCTCTAGACTTCTTTTAGAAGAGTCAATGAATAACCTCCTATGTTGATCTTCATATACGTTTGGTTTCAATTCATTTATTAGTCTTTCAATGTCAGAACAATATACTAATAAAAGCTCATCGTCTTTTGTAAAATATTTCCGAAATTCCTTTTCTCTGTTACGATAAAAGTAACCTGTGGAGCCTTTAGATAACAATTTTTTTTTTTAAACTGAAGCTGTGGGAATTTGATAATTATTAAATAAATAAATTAGTGATGAATATTTCAGAAGGCTTCCCAACAACTACGTGTCCATTTAATAAGATTCAAATAAACAAAACAATTAATATTTAACTCCACACGACAATTTATTGTAGCCGTGTAAAAGGCGTGCTACACAAGCGTGATCCCAGACGCAACTGATTATAAAAGGCGCGAACACACATTCTCACGTTACGTGTTACTCACACACGCTCGGTCATACTTCATACTCAAGAGAAAAGATTTCTCTATAGTGAAAAGCAACGTCGGTAAATACGCTTGCTACGAACCCCACAAAGCTAGATATTCTGCTCCATCTTTGGGTAATTTCAAATCTCTGATGAGGTTGCTAAGCTCTTCTTACGTAAAGCCTTCTTTAAGGGGCTATACCAGTGTAACCCATGAAAAATTAGTCGATTTTCGGGAATTTTTTTAAAAGAAAGTACTCGACAGAATGTTTGCAAGTATTTTGGACATATTAAGGTTTATTTTCAGCTACATTTTAAGATTTTTTGTTTAGAAAAATATTGAAAAATAACGGAGTTATGTGCTGTCTTCGGAGGTGCTAAGAAAAAAGTTCCCCAAACTGCTGACATGATTCCGGCCGAATGAGTGGTTGAAACAAAAAATTTCAAGAAGATTATTATTAAAGTTGAAGGTACTTCCTATACAATGACCTACGATTTTTAAAAAATATCAAAAATTAACAAAATGGCGTAGTTCTGAAAAAGTGTCATTTTTTAGGGTAAAAAATGGTCGTTTTTTAATGCCAAATTGACAATTTTCAACCAATAAAAAAGATCGTAGGTCATTGTATAGTAGATATATTGAAGAATACTCAGTTTCAATTTGAAGTCGATCGGTCAATTTCTCGTTGAGTTATGATGTCAGCAAACTGTCGATTTTCATATTTGCAGAAAAAAAAGTTTAATGACTTAAAATTTTGGGGTTTGTCACAGATACTACACATGCGTAAATTATATTCTTTTTATTATTTTTATTATAGCCCTTTACATTGGTCATGCAAAAGTAGCAATCTTCTCGATTAAATGATTTTTTCCACAATGTTGGTTTTTTAAACTTCAGGTGTTTATCCTCTTTCGTACCATTTCAACGAGTTAACATTGTGTAGCAGGAACTGCAGATTGTACGTGGAACCCATTTTTCATTCTAATTGACTATTTTAAAATCCAAACAATCTTTGTAAATTTGTTTAATGTTTTCATGAATTAATTTGCGATTTTTTGGGATATCAAATTGTCCGCATACGTAACAAAATACATCTGCATTGCTGTCACATACGTATTTTGTGAGGTTGACACTCCAAAAAGAACTTTTGAAGCGTTTGAAGTTTTTTTATTGTTTTGATTTTTGAAAGCTATGATATTTAGGAAAATTCCCGCACGCTAGGGATCCTGGTCCGATCGCAGGCGAGTCCACCGTCCTAGGGGTGATAACTCTCATACCTTCCTAGGCCTTAGTATGAGAGCTTTCCGACTTTGACGAGGACATTGTCAACTCGTCGTCGGACACACTACGGTATCATCTTCACACCCTAACGCCCCCCTGCAAGGCAGCGCGCCTTTGCTGGCTTCGTGACTTTGATAGACAGGAAGCAAATCATTCTACACATCCCCTTTCGGGGCAGTTGTCATCGTCTACTACATCTATCGAAGCAGCAGGATTAATATTGTGCTAAAGCACAACGGAAATACAATACTGTATCATGTCCTAGCAGGCCTGCGTCCAAGAGAAAAGTATTCTGCAATTGTTGAATTGAACTTCATCCAGCAATTATGCCTAATTCTCTAGAAATGTTCCCTGATGTCGTCTCGATAAATACATTTTAATTTAGGCATTCAGGTTACCAAAAATCTGCATTTCCTGCTGCATAAATGTTTACCAACAAACTTTTCGAAACTTTTAAATTTACCAACTCCCAAAATGCTTGCATATCAAGTCATATTGGGCCAGTTGTTAGAACTTTTTAAAGTCTGATTTGAAATTTGTGATTAGCGATCCGAAAAACCACTGAGTACCTATTTTAAAGTAAAATAAATCAATTTTCGAAAAAATGACCACCATATTGGATCCGCCATATTAAATTTTTAAAATCTGACTGCAAATTTGTAATCAGCGACCCCGAAAACCCCTATATAGCAAGTAAAGTGAAAATTCAACAAATGTTTTTAATTTGTCCGCCATATTGGATCCGCTATTTTGAATTTAAAAAAACTGACTGCAGATTCGTAATCAGCGATATTAAAAAACCCCGAGAAACAAGTTTGAGACAAATCTAATCAATTTTTAAAAAATTTTGTATTTTACATAAATTACATAAAATCTGACATGTTTTTTGAGGTTAGAAAAAAATCCTGACGTGATGAAGCAAATCTGACTTCGGATTCGTGTTCAGCGCATCAAAATACGGATATACTTCCGAATAGGGGGACCTCCGATTTCAATGAAAATTGGTATACCAACGTATTTTGATGCGCTGATTACGAAAATGATAATGAAATTTGGCGCAAATTTCATCTTTATGGTGAAAACCATAAAAAAAACCATAAAATTGTGGTTTTTTTGCGTATAATTCGTAAAAAACGAAAAATTTTGAAAAACTTTTTAAACAAAAGTTATAGATTTCACCAAAATACACATTTTATGTTCTTATCATTATTTGCTTAAATCCATTATTTTCCGAGAAAAATGTAAAAAACCATAAAATACCATAAAAACGGGTTAAAATATACTTTTGCTCAAAAGAACAGCTAATTTTAACAAAATACAGTTTCTTTACGTATTTAGATGCGCTGATCACAAAAATGATAATGAAATTTGGCGCAAATTTCATCTTTATGGTGAAAACCATAAAAAAAACCATAAAAATGTGGTTTTTTTGCGTTTAATTCGTAAAAAACGAAAAATTTTGAACAACTTTTTAAACAAAAGTTATAGATCTCACCAAAATACACATTTTATGTTCTTATTATTATTTGCTAAAATCCATTATTTTCCGAGAAAAATGTAAAAAACCATAAAATACCATAAAAACGGGTTAAAATATACTTTTGCTCAAAAGAACAGCTAATTTTAACAAAATACAGTTTCTTTACGTATTTAGATGCGCTGATCACAAAAATAATAATGAAAATTGGTGCAAATTCAATGATTATGGTAAAAACCATTATGAAAACCATAAAATTGTGGTTTTTGTGAATAAATCGTAAAAAACGCAAAATTTTGAAAAATAATTTTAACAAAAAAAGGCCGATTGATAAAATGTTACAAAGTGCAACGGTTTTGTGGCCTTGAAAAAGGCCGATTGATGAAATGTTACAAATCGCAACGGTTTTGTGGCCTTAAAAAAGGCCGATTGATGGAATGTTACAAATCGCAACGGTTTCGTGGCCTTGAAAAAGGCCGATTGATGGAATGTTACAAATCGCAACGGTTTCGTGGCCTTGAAAAAGGCCGATTGATTTAAGTGCCATTTTCTTAGTTTTTGTGGCCAGGGTAAGCAATTTTTATGTCCGCAATTAATTGCGAAAAAGGATCGGCATTTAATTTGCGAACCCTTCTCCGCCACAAAAACTCACAAAGGTGGTCTGCAAGATTATGCTTGCGAACACCTCCTCTGGAGAGAGATTGTCTCATCCATCTCCAAGAGGATTCAATATTTTGGGTGTGGGCACCAGTAGTAGAGTTTACAAATTCCTCGGAATGATTCACAGTTTTGTGAACGTAGCCACATTGTTCCAAATCAATGTAGCCCTTCCAACAATCAGTATTGATTTCTGTTCCGACAACAATGTGCTTTTTAATCAAGTTGATTACAGTAGTTTTGTCTCGTTTGTTGTCGGGACAGATTTCCAGTCGATAGTTGGAAGAATGTCCTCTGTGAATCATTCCGAGGATCCATGAACCCTCTACTACTCGACCTCTCTCAAACTTTCGACGACCGATTTTGCATTCGTCGATCTCGACAATTTCGACCACACGATCGTGTCAATGTGCCCAATGGATACTGTGAGGGAGTAATAAAATATACGCGCTTCCTGCGGCTGGATAGTACACCTCGTCCGAGTCCCCTTTCTATATTCACACAGAGAGATAAAGAGAGTACACGAGCTCAATGCGGAATCGAAATAATGAAATGCAGAATTTGAACAGTGGAATGCGGAATTTGAAAAGTGGTTTGCGGAATATGAAAAGTGGAATACGGAATAGGAATAGTAGAATACGGAATCTGAAAGACGAAATGCAGAACGTGAAAAAGTGAAATACCAAATGTCTGGGTTTTGTACCTTCTAGTACCAACTAGGAAGTAAATTTGACTCCCTTTCTGTATGCACAGAGCAAGGGCACACGACCTGAGGCGGGCTTCGCCCGCCTCTTAACTGTTCCCCTCTTGGGCCCTGAAAAAAGGTTTTTTGGGGGGACACGTTGTAGGGGGCTCGGGTCTGGGTTGTGTACCTTCTAGTACCAACTAGGAAGTAAATTTGACTCCCTTTCTGTATGCACAGAGCAAGGGCACACGACCTGAGGCGGGCTTCGCCCGCCTCTCAGCTGTTCCCCCTTAGGCCCTGAAAAAAGGTTTTTTGGGGGGACACGTTGTAGGGGGCTCGGGTCTGGGTTGTGTACCTTCTAGTACCAACTAGGAAGTAAATTTGACTCCCTTTCTATATGCACAAAGCGGGACTTCATGAGCTGTGGCGGGCGAAGTCTTGAATTTCCCGTTTTTATGGTATTTTATGGTTTTCTTACATTTTTCTCGAAAAATATTAGATTTTAGCAAATAATGATGAGAACATAAAATTTGTATTTTGATGAGATCTATAACTTTTGCTTAAAAAGTTTTTCAAAATTTTTCGTTTTTTACGAATTGTACGCAAAAAACCACAATTCTATGGTTATTTTATGGTTTTTACCATAATCATTGAATTTGCACCAATTTTCAGTATGATTTTCGTGATCAGAGTATTAAAATACGAAAAAAAAACTGTATTTTGTTAAAATTAGCTGTTCTTTTGACCAAAGTATATTTTAACCCGTTTTTATGGTATTTTATGGTTTTTTACATTTTTCTCGGAAAATAATGGATTTTAGCAAATAATGATAAGAACATAAAATGTGTATTTTGGTGAGATCTATAACTTTTGTTTAAAAAGTTTTTCAAAATTTTTCGTTTTTTACGAATTATACGCAAAAAAACCACAATTTTATGGTTTTTTTTTATGGTTTTCACCATAAAGATGAAATTTGCGCCAAATTTCATTATCATTTTCGTAATCAGCGCATCAAAATACGTTGGTATACCAATTTTTATTGAAATTGGAGGTCCCCCTTATTCGGAAGTACACCCCAAAATACATAGGGGTATGGTACTGTGGACTTTTGCGCAGGGTACTTTTCTTTGTAGGGCTGTGTATTTTTTGTGCACTGATGCAGATTTAAAGTAATTGCTTCCTGGACAGGGGAGGACTGGTGTGTTTGGATTGAATTTGTTTCGTTTATTTGGAATTATTTTTGCTTCTTTGACTATTTTTCCCATTTATTTATTTGTTTACTTTCTACTTACTTTATTTATTTATTAATTTTTGTATTATATTTTTCTTTTACTTCGCATTTTATTTAATTTTGTCGAAATCTTTTTTTCTTTTTTTCTAATTCGTCGTACTTGAAATTTGCTTCTTTTTCAATGGAATTTTTTTTCCTGGTTTTCGGTACGGCTTCTCAATTTTTATAACTTACGTCGTCTCACTGATTCAATTTTTGTGGGAGAAATGGAGCAAAAGGCTAACGAGGGCGAGATTGGTCATGTCGATATGGCCAACATGAGGTCCAACCTGACTATCATCCCAGTGGAGCGTTGCCGATGGAAACCTTGTAAAAAAGTACCGATCAACGCCCTGGTCCTGTAAATTTGAATTCTACTGTTGATCGTCTTCGTGCACACCTTGTTGCAGATTCGTCCAACACTGCGTCCACCTCACAATCGGTTGTTGCCACTAACATGGCAACTGATTTGGTACAAACTTCACAGAGGAGAACGCTTTTCTATTTACCTCTTCACCGAATAATCCAATTAACACCTCGCTCGATAATCAGACTAATAAACGTCATCAAACTGAAGGAACTTCTTCAATTTTCCCTTATGATTATACCTCTAAATCCCCTTCCTTTAACAGAATAACAAATAAAATAGCCGAAAAGATCACTAAAAATCAAAATAATGCCCTGCCAACAAATTTAGAATGGCGTAAAGTAGCCGATGTTCACTCCGTTAATAAATATCATCAATTTTCAATGGGTCTATTTGTTATTCTTGTTGAAAGTACTCTACCCGGAAAAACTAATGGTCTAAGCTTTTCAAAAATATTTGTTAGCAATGATAAAAAAATATTTATCAAAGTTGCATAACTTTTGATTTTGATGCGCTGAACGCGAATCCGAAGTCAGATTTGCTCCATCAAGTCAGGATTTTTTTTAACCTCAAAAAACATGTCAGATTTTATGTAATTTATATAAAAAAGAAATTTTTTTTAAAATTGATTAGATTTGTCTCAAACTTGTTTCTTGGGGGTTTTTAAGATCGCTGATTACGAATCTGTAGTCAGTTTTAAAAAATTCGAAATGGCGGATTCAATATGGAGGCCAAATTAAAAAAATTTGTTGGATTTTCACTTTACTTGGTATACAGGGGTTTTCGGGGTCGCTAATTACAGATTTGCAGTCAGATTTTAAAATTTCAATATGGCGGATCCAATATGTCGGTCATTTTTTTAAAATTGATTTATTTTGCTTATTTATTTTTCAGATCACTGATAACAAATCTTCAATTAGATTTTGAAAAATCAATATGTCCGTTTAAAAATAATGTAATTTTTATTTATGTCTGTTTATGGTAACGGACTCGTTTGTCTTCGAAAGACCTGTGCAGCTGTTTTCTTTTTAAGTTTACTCTTCCTAGAACAATATCCCTTTTTAGCATCCAACAATAGTCAGCCATCATATTTACGTCCCATCTGCCTTAATACCTGCTCTCCATTTCATTAATATCTTGATGAAACCGTTCTCCCTGTTCCTCGCTGTAGTCTTTTAAATTTTTGGGAAAGTAACTTAGATGTGAATGTACACTACCGTCGAGAATTATCGGTACGGCTGCACGCGCACGGCCCAAAAACATACTAATCTTTAAATCACGATTTTTTTGTAAATACAAATGTCAGAAAATTAACAAATATACCATTCGAAAGATTATTAAATTCTACGATTAATGGTACTTAACTGAAAATTTTAATAGAGGTTTTTTCGATCTCTACTGTCCCACAAACATAAAAAGCAAGGTGTTTTCGTAAAACCTGCTTATTGGCCCAACATGATACTTATAATGTTAAAATCTCCACAAATTTGCCAATTGTGTTCTTTATATTTAATTTTCTCCAAAACTAATTTGACAGTTTCATAATTTTCTTTAAGTTCAGTGGAATGGGCTACGGGAATTGAAGCCAAAACATTAGTGTTATGAATTAGCACTTTCTCTAGACTTCTTTTAGAAGAGTCAATGAATAACCTCCTATGTTGATCTTCATATACGTTTGGTTTCAATTCATTTATTAGTCTTTCAATGTCAGAACAATATACTAATAAAAGCTCATCGTCTTTTGTAAAATATTTCCGAAATTCCTTTTCTCTGTTACGATAAAAGTAACCTGTGGAGCCTTTAGATAACAATTTTTTTTTTTAAACTGAAGCTGTGGGAATTTGATAATTATTAAATAAATAAATTAGTGATGAATATTTCAGAAGGCTTCCCAACAACTACGTGTCCATTTAATAAGATTCAAATAAACAAAACAATTAATATTTAACTCCACACGACAATTTATTGTAGCCGTGTAAAAGGCGTGCTACACAAGCGTGATCCCAGACGCAACTGATTATAAAAGGCGCGAACACACATTCTCACGTTACGTGTTACTCACACACGCTCGGTCATACTTCATACTCAAGAGAAAAGATTTCTCTATAGTGAAAAGCAACGTCGGTAAATACGCTTGCTACGAACCCCACAAAGCTAGATATTCTGCTCCATCTTTGGGTAATTTCAAATCTCTGATGAGGTTGCTAAGCTCTTCTTACGTAAAGCCTTCTTTAAGGGGCTATACCAGTGTAACCCATGAAAAATTAGTCGATTTTCGGGAATTTTTTTAAAAGAAAGTACTCGACAGAATGTTTGCAAGTATTTTGGACATATTAAGGTTTATTTTCAGCTACATTTTAAGATTTTTTGTTTAGAAAAATATTGAAAAATAACGGAGTTATGTGCTGTCTTCGGAGGTGCTAAGAAAAAAGTTCCCCAAACTGCTGACATGATTCCGGCCGAATGAGTGGTTGAAACAAAAAATTTCAAGAAGATTATTATTAAAGTTGAAGGTACTTCCTATACAATGACCTACGATTTTTAAAAAATATCAAAAATTAACAAAATGGCGTAGTTCTGAAAAAGTGTCATTTTTTAGGGTAAAAAATGGTCGTTTTTTAATGCCAAATTGACAATTTTCAACCAATAAAAAAGATCGTAGGTCATTGTATAGTAGATATATTGAAGAATACTCAGTTTCAATTTGAAGTCGATCGGTCAATTTCTCGTTGAGTTATGATGTCAGCAAACTGTCGATTTTCATATTTGCAGAAAAAAAAGTTTAATGACTTAAAATTTTGGGGTTTGTCACAGATACTACACATGCGTAAATTATATTCTTTTTATTATTTTTATTATAGCCCTTTACATTGGTCATGCAAAAGTAGCAATCTTCTCGATTAAATGATTTTTTTCCACAATGTTGGTTTTTTAAACTTCAGGTGTTTATCCTCTTTCGTACCATTTCAACGAGTTAACATTGTGTAGCAGGAACTGCAGATTGTACGTGGAACCCATTTTTCATTCTAATTGACTATTTTAAAATCCAAACAATCTTTGTAAATTTGTTTAATGTTTTCATGAATTAATTTGCGATTTTTTGGGATATCAAATTGTCCGCATACGTAACAAAATACATCTGCATTGCTGTCACATACGTATTTTGTGAGGTTGACACTCCAAAAAGAACTTTTGAAGCGTTTGAAGTTTTTTTATTGTTTTGATTTTTGAAAGCTATGATATTTAGGAAAATTCCCGCACGCTAGGGATCCTGGTCCGATCGCAGGCGAGTCCACCGTCCTAGGGGTGATAACTCTCATACCTTCCTAGGCCTTAGTATGAGAGCTTTCCGACTTTGACGAGGACATTGTCAACTCGTCGTCGGACACACTACGGTATCATCTTCACACCCTAACGCCCCCCTGCAAGGCAGCGCGCCTTTGCTGGCTTCGTGACTTTGATAGACAGGAAGCAAATCATTCTACACATCCCCTTTCGGGGCAGTTGTCATCGTCTACTACATCTATCGAAGCAGCAGGATTAATATTGTGCTAAAGCACAACGGAAATACAATACTGTATCATGTCCTAGCAGGCCTGCGTCCAAGAGAAAAGTATTCTGCAATTGTTGAATTGAACTTCATCCAGCAATTATGCCTAATTCTCTAGAAATGTTCCCTGATGTCGTCTCGATAAATACATTTTAATTTAGGCATTCAGGTTACCAAAAATCTGCATTTCCTGCTGCATAAATGTTTACCAACAAACTTTTCGAAACTTTTAAATTTACCAACTCCCAAAATGCTTGCATATCAAGTCATATTGGGCCAGTTGTTAGAACTTTTTAAAGTCTGATTTGAAATTTGTGATTAGCGATCCGAAAAACCACTGAGTACCTATTTTAAAGTAAAATAAATCAATTTTCGAAAAAATGACCACCATATTGGATCCGCCATATTAAATTTTTAAAATCTGACTGCAAATTTGTAATCAGCGACCCCGAAAACCCCTATATAGCAAGTAAAGTGAAAATTCAACAAATGTTTTTAATTTGTCCGCCATATTGGATCCGCTATTTTGAATTTAAAAAAACTGACTGCAGATTCGTAATCAGCGATATTAAAAAACCCCGAGAAACAAGTTTGAGACAAATCTAATCAATTTTTAAAAAATTTTGTATTTTACATAAATTACATAAAATCTGACATGTTTTTTGAGGTTAGAAAAAAATCCTGACGTGATGAAGCAAATCTGACTTCGGATTCGTGTTCAGCGCATCAAAATACGGATATACTTCCGAATAGGGGGACCTCCGATTTCAATGAAAATTGGTATACCAACGTATTTTGATGCGCTGATTACGAAAATGATAATGAAATTTGGCGCAAATTTCATCTTTATGGTGAAAACCATAAAAAAACCATAAAATTGTGGTTTTTTGCGTATAATTCGTAAAAAACGAAAAATTTTGAAAAACTTTTTAAACAAAAGTTATAGATTTCACCAAAATACACATTTTATGTTCTTATCATTATTTGCTTAAATCCATTATTTTCCGAGAAAAATGTAAAAAACCATAAAATACCATAAAAACGGGTTAAAATATACTTTTGCTCAAAAGAACAGCTAATTTTAACAAAATACAGTTTCTTTACGTATTTAGATGCGCTGATCACAAAAATGATAATGAAATTTGGCGCAAATTTCATCTTTATGGTGAAAACCATAAAAAAAACCATAAAAATGTGGTTTTTTTTGCGTTTAATTCGTAAAAAACGAAAAATTTTGAACAACTTTTTAAACAAAAGTTATAGATCTCACCAAAATACACATTTTATGTTCTTATTATTATTTGCTAAAATCCATTATTTTCCGAGAAAAATGTAAAAAACCATAAAATACCATAAAAACGGGTTAAAATATACTTTTGCTCAAAAGAACAGCTAATTTTAACAAAATACAGTTTCTTTACGTATTTAGATGCGCTGATCACAAAAATAATAATGAAAATTGGTGCAAATTCAATGATTATGGTAAAAACCATTATGAAAACCATAAAATTGTGGTTTTTGTGAATAAATCGTAAAAAACGCAAAATTTTGAAAAATAATTTTAACAAAAAAAGGCCGATTGATAAAATGTTACAAAGTGCAACGGTTTTGTGGCCTTGAAAAAGGCCGATTGATGAAATGTTACAAATCGCAACGGTTTTGTGGCCTTAAAAAAGGCCGATTGATGGAATGTTACAAATCGCAACGGTTTCGTGGCCTTGAAAAAGGCCGATTGATGGAATGTTACAAATCGCAACGGTTTCGTGGCCTTGAAAAAGGCCGATTGATTTAAGTGCCATTTTCTTAGTTTTTGTGGCCAGGGTAAGCAATTTTTATGTCCGCAATTAATTGCGAAAAAGGATCGGCATTTAATTTGCGAACCCTTCTCCGCCACAAAAACTCACAAAGGTGGTCTGCAAGATTATGCTTGCGAACACCTCCTCTGGAGAGAGATTGTCTCATCCATCTCCAAGAGGATTCAATATTTTGGGTGTGGGCACCAGTAGTAGAGTTTACAAATTCCTCGGAATGATTCACAGTTTTGTGAACGTAGCCACATTGTTCCAAATCAATGTAGCCCTTCCAACAATCAGTATTGATTTCTGTTCCGACAACAATGTGCTTTTTAATCAAGTTGATTACAGTAGTTTTGTCTCGTTTGTTGTCGGGACAGATTTCCAGTCGATAGTTGGAAGAATGTCCTCTGTGAATCATTCCGAGGATCCATGAACCCTCTACTACTCGACCTCTCTCAAACTTTCGACGACCGATTTTGCATTCGTCGATCTCGACAATTTCGACCACACGATCGTGTCAATGTGCCCAATGGATACTGTGAGGGAGTAATAAAATATACGCGCTTCCTGCGGCTGGATAGTACACCTCGTCCGAGTCCCCTTTCTATATTCACACAGAGAGATAAAGAGAGTACACGAGCTCAATGCGGAATCGAAATAATGAAATGCAGAATTTGAACAGTGGAATGCGGAATTTGAAAAGTGGTTTGCGGAATATGAAAAGTGGAATACGGAATAGGAATAGTAGAATACGGAATCTGAAAGACGAAATGCAGAACGTGAAAAAGTGAAATACCAAATGTCTGGGTTTTGTACCTTCTAGTACCAACTAGGAAGTAAATTTGACTCCCTTTCTGTATGCACAGAGCAAGGGCACACGACCTGAGGCGGGCTTCGCCCGCCTCTTAACTGTTCCCCTCTTGGGCCCTGAAAAAAGGTTTTTTGGGGGGACACGTTGTAGGGGGCTCGGGTCTGGGTTGTGTACCTTCTAGTACCAACTAGGAAGTAAATTTGACTCCCTTTCTGTATGCACAGAGCAAGGGCACACGACCTGAGGCGGGCTTCGCCCGCCTCTCAGCTGTTCCCCCTTAGGCCCTGAAAAAAGGTTTTTTGGGGGGACACGTTGTAGGGGGCTCGGGTCTGGGTTGTGTACCTTCTAGTACCAACTAGGAAGTAAATTTGACTCCCTTTCTATATGCACAAAGCGGGACTTCATGAGCTGTGGCGGGCGAAGTCTTGAATTTCCCGTTTTTATGGTATTTTATGGTTTTCTTACATTTTTCTCGAAAAATATTAGATTTTAGCAAATAATGATGAGAACATAAAATTTGTATTTTGATGAGATCTATAACTTTTGCTTAAAAAGTTTTTCAAAATTTTTCGTTTTTTACGAATTGTACGCAAAAAACCACAATTCTATGGTTATTTTATGGTTTTTTACCATAATCATTGAATTTGCACCAATTTTCAGTATGATTTTCGTGATCAGAGTATTAAAATACGAAAAAAAACTGTATTTTGTTAAAATTAGCTGTTTTTTTGACCAAAGTATATTTTAACCCGTTTTTATGGTATTTTATGGTTTTTTACATTTTTCTCGGAAAATAATGGATTTTAGCAAATAATGATAAGAACATAAAATGTGTATTTTGGTGAGATCTATAACTTTTGTTTAAAAAGTTTTTCAAAATTTTTCGTTTTTTACGAATTATACGCAAAAAACCACAATTTTATGGTTTTTTTTTATGGTTTTCACCATAAAGATGAAATTTGCGCCAAATTTCATTATCATTTTCGTAATCAGCGCATCAAAATACGTTGGTATACCAATTTTTATTGAAATTGGAGGTCCCCCTTATTCGGAAGTACACCCCAAAATACATAGGGGTATGGTACTGTGGACTTTTGCGCAGGGTACTTTTCTTTGTAGGGCTGTGTATTTTTTGTGCACTGATGCAGATTTAAAGTAATTGCTTCCTGGACAGGGGAGGACTGGTGTGTTTGGATTGAATTTGTTTCGTTTATTTGGAATTATTTTTGCTTCTTTGACTATTTTTCCCATTTATTTATTTGTTTACTTTCTACTTACTTTATTTATTTATTAATTTTTGTATTATATTTTTCTTTTACTTCGCATTTTATTTAATTTTGTCGAAATCTTTTTTTCTTTTTTTCTAATTCGTCGTACTTGAAATTTGCTTCTTTTTCAATGGAATTTTTTTTCCTGGTTTTCGGTACGGCTTCTCAATTTTTATAACTTACGTCGTCTCACTGATTCAATTTTTGTGGGAGAAATGGAGCAAAAGGCTAACGAGGGCGAGATTGGTCATGTCGATATGGCCAACATGAGGTCCAACCTGACTATCATCCCAGTGGAGCGTTGCCGATGGAAACCTTGTAAAAAAGTACCGATCAACGCCCTGGTCCTGTAAATTTGAATTCTACTGTTGATCGTCTTCGTGCACACCTTGTTGCAGATTCGTCCAACACTGCGTCCACCTCACAATCGGTTGTTGCCACTAACATGGCAACTGATTTGGTACAAACTTCACAGAGGAGAACGCTTTTCTATTTACCTCTTCACCGAATAATCCAATTAACACCTCGCTCGATAATCAGACTAATAAACGTCATCAAACTGAAGGAACTTCTTCAATTTTCCCTTATGATTATACCTCTAAATCCCCTTCCTTTAACAGAATAACAAATAAAATAGCCGAAAAGATCACTAAAAATCAAAATAATGCCCTGCCAACAAATTTAGAATGGCGTAAAGTAGCCGATGTTCACTCCGTTAATAAATATCATCAATTTTCAATGGGTCTATTTGTTATTCTTGTTGAAAGTACTCTACCCGGAAAAACTAATGGTCTAAGCTTTTCAAAAATATTTGTTAGCAATGATAAAAAAATATTTATCAAAGTTGCATAACTTTTGATTTTGATGCGCTGAACGCGAATCCGAAGTCAGATTTGCTCCATCAAGTCAGGATTTTTTTTAACCTCAAAAAACATGTCAGATTTTATGTAATTTATATAAAAAAGAAATTTTTTTTAAAATTGATTAGATTTGTCTCAAACTTGTTTCTTGGGGGTTTTTAAGATCGCTGATTACGAATCTGTAGTCAGTTTTAAAAAATTCGAAATGGCGGATTCAATATGGAGGCCAAATTAAAAAAATTTGTTGGATTTTCACTTTACTTGGTATACAGGGGTTTTCGGGGTCGCTAATTACAGATTTGCAGTCAGATTTTAAAATTTCAATATGGCGGATCCAATATGTCGGTCATTTTTTTAAAATTGATTTATTTTGCTTATTTATTTTTCAGATCACTGATAACAAATCTTCAATTAGATTTTGAAAAATCAATATGTCCGTTTAAAAATAATGTAATTTTTATTTATGTCTGTTTATGGTAACGGACTCGTTTGTCTTCGAAAGACCTGTGCAGCTGTTTTCTTTTTAAGTTTACTCTTCCTAGAACAATATCCCTTTTTAGCATCCAACAATAGTCAGCCATCATATTTACGTCCCATCTGCCTTAATACCTGCTCTCCATTTCATTAATATCTTGATGAAACCGTTCTCCCTGTTCCTCGCTGTAGTCTTTTAAATTTTTGGGAAAGTAACTTAGATGTGAATGTACACTACCGTCGAGAATTATCGGTACGGCTGCACGCGCACGGCCCAAAAACATACTAATCTTTAAATCACGATTTTTTTGTAAATACAAATGTCAGAAAATTAACAAATATACCATTCGAAAGATTATTAAATTCTACGATTAATGGTACTTAACTGAAAATTTTAATAGAGGTTTTTTCGATCTCTACTGTCCCACAAACATAAAAAGCAAGGTGTTTTCGTAAAACCTGCTTATTGGCCCAACATGATACTTATAATGTTAAAATCTCCACAAATTTGCCAATTGTGTTCTTTATATTTAATTTTCTCCAAAACTAATTTGACAGTTTCATAATTTTCTTTAAGTTCAGTGGAATGGGCTACGGGAATTGAAGCCAAAACATTAGTGTTATGAATTAGCACTTTCTCTAGACTTCTTTTAGAAGAGTCAATGAATAACCTCCTATGTTGATCTTCATATACGTTTGGTTTCAATTCATTTATTAGTCTTTCAATGTCAGAACAATATACTAATAAAAGCTCATCGTCTTTTGTAAAATATTTCCGAAATTCCTTTTCTCTGTTACGATAAAAGTAACCTGTGGAGCCTTTAGATAACAATTTTTTTTTTTAAACTGAAGCTGTGGGAATTTGATAATTATTAAATAAATAAATTAGTGATGAATATTTCAGAAGGCTTCCCAACAACTACGTGTCCATTTAATAAGATTCAAATAAACAAAACAATTAATATTTAACTCCACACGACAATTTATTGTAGCCGTGTAAAAGGCGTGCTACACAAGCGTGATCCCAGACGCAACTGATTATAAAAGGCGCGAACACACATTCTCACGTTACGTGTTACTCACACACGCTCGGTCATACTTCATACTCAAGAGAAAAGATTTCTCTATAGTGAAAAGCAACGTCGGTAAATACGCTTGCTACGAACCCCACAAAGCTAGATATTCTGCTCCATCTTTGGGTAATTTCAAATCTCTGATGAGGTTGCTAAGCTCTTCTTACGTAAAGCCTTCTTTAAGGGGCTATACCAGTGTAACCCATGAAAAATTAGTCGATTTTCGGGAATTTTTTTAAAAGAAAGTACTCGACAGAATGTTTGCAAGTATTTTGGACATATTAAGGTTTATTTTCAGCTACATTTTAAGATTTTTTGTTTAGAAAAATATTGAAAAATAACGGAGTTATGTGCTGTCTTCGGAGGTGCTAAGAAAAAAGTTCCCCAAACTGCTGACATGATTCCGGCCGAATGAGTGGTTGAAACAAAAAATTTCAAGAAGATTATTATTAAAGTTGAAGGTACTTCCTATACAATGACCTACGATTTTTAAAAAATATCAAAAATTAACAAAATGGCGTAGTTCTGAAAAAGTGTCATTTTTTAGGGTAAAAAATGGTCGTTTTTTAATGCCAAATTGACAATTTTCAACCAATAAAAAAGATCGTAGGTCATTGTATAGTAGATATATTGAAGAATACTCAGTTTCAATTTGAAGTCGATCGGTCAATTTCTCGTTGAGTTATGATGTCAGCAAACTGTCGATTTTCATATTTGCAGAAAAAAAAGTTTAATGACTTAAAATTTTGGGGTTTGTCACAGATACTACACATGCGTAAATTATATTCTTTTTATTATTTTTATTATAGCCCTTTACATTGGTCATGCAAAAGTAGCAATCTTCTCGATTAAATGATTTTTTCCACAATGTTGGTTTTTTAAACTTCAGGTGTTTATCCTCTTTCGTACCATTTCAACGAGTTAACATTGTGTAGCAGGAACTGCAGATTGTACGTGGAACCCATTTTTCATTCTAATTGACTATTTTAAAATCCAAACAATCTTTGTAAATTTGTTTAATGTTTTCATGAATTAATTTGCGATTTTTTGGGATATCAAATTGTCCGCATACGTAACAAAATACATCTGCATTGCTGTCACATACGTATTTTGTGAGGTTGACACTCCAAAAAGAACTTTTGAAGCGTTTGAAGTTTTTTTATTGTTTTGATTTTTGAAAGCTATGATATTTAGGAAAATTCCCGCACGCTAGGGATCCTGGTCCGATCGCAGGCGAGTCCACCGTCCTAGGGGTGATAACTCTCATACCTTCCTAGGCCTTAGTATGAGAGCTTTCCGACTTTGACGAGGACATTGTCAACTCGTCGTCGGACACACTACGGTATCATCTTCACACCCTAACGCCCCCCTGCAAGGCAGCGCGCCTTTGCTGGCTTCGTGACTTTGATAGACAGGAAGCAAATCATTCTACACATCCCCTTTCGGGGCAGTTGTCATCGTCTACTACATCTATCGAAGCAGCAGGATTAATATTGTGCTAAAGCACAACGGAAATACAATACTGTATCATGTCCTAGCAGGCCTGCGTCCAAGAGAAAAGTATTCTGCAATTGTTGAATTGAACTTCATCCAGCAATTATGCCTAATTCTCTAGAAATGTTCCCTGATGTCGTCTCGATAAATACATTTTAATTTAGGCATTCAGGTTACCAAAAATCTGCATTTCCTGCTGCATAAATGTTTACCAACAAACTTTTCGAAACTTTTAAATTTACCAACTCCCAAAATGCTTGCATATCAAGTCATATTGGGCCAGTTGTTAGAACTTTTTAAAGTCTGATTTGAAATTTGTGATTAGCGATCCGAAAAACCACTGAGTACCTATTTTAAAGTAAAATAAATCAATTTTCGAAAAAATGACCACCATATTGGATCCGCCATATTAAATTTTTAAAATCTGACTGCAAATTTGTAATCAGCGACCCCGAAAACCCCTATATAGCAAGTAAAGTGAAAATTCAACAAATGTTTTTAATTTGTCCGCCATATTGGATCCGCTATTTTGAATTTAAAAAAACTGACTGCAGATTCGTAATCAGCGATATTAAAAAACCCCGAGAAACAAGTTTGAGACAAATCTAATCAATTTTTAAAAAATTTTGTATTTTACATAAATTACATAAAATCTGACATGTTTTTTGAGGTTAGAAAAAAATCCTGACGTGATGAAGCAAATCTGACTTCGGATTCGTGTTCAGCGCATCAAAATACGGATATACTTCCGAATAGGGGGACCTCCGATTTCAATGAAAATTGGTATACCAACGTATTTTGATGCGCTGATTACGAAAATGATAATGAAATTTGGCGCAAATTTCATCTTTATGGTGAAAACCATAAAAAAAAACCATAAAATTGTGGTTTTTTTGCGTATAATTCGTAAAAAACGAAAAATTTTGAAAAACTTTTTAAACAAAAGTTATAGATTTCACCAAAATACACATTTTATGTTCTTATCATTATTTGCTTAAATCCATTATTTTCCGAGAAAAATGTAAAAAACCATAAAATACCATAAAAACGGGTTAAAATATACTTTTGCTCAAAAGAACAGCTAATTTTAACAAAATACAGTTTCTTTACGTATTTAGATGCGCTGATCACAAAAATGATAATGAAATTTGGCGCAAATTTCATCTTTATGGTGAAAACCATAAAAAAACCATAAAAATGTGGTTTTTTTGCGTTTAATTCGTAAAAAACGAAAAATTTTGAACAACTTTTTAAACAAAAGTTATAGATCTCACCAAAATACACATTTTATGTTCTTATTATTATTTGCTAAAATCCATTATTTTCCGAGAAAAATGTAAAAAACCATAAAATACCATAAAAACGGGTTAAAATATACTTTTGCTCAAAAGAACAGCTAATTTTAACAAAATACAGTTTCTTTACGTATTTAGATGCGCTGATCACAAAAATAATAATGAAAATTGGTGCAAATTCAATGATTATGGTAAAAACCATTATGAAAAACCATAAAATTGTGGTTTTTGTGAATAAATCGTAAAAAACGCAAAATTTTGAAAAATAATTTTAACAAAAAAAAGGCCGATTGATAAAATGTTACAAAGTGCAACGGTTTTGTGGCCTTGAAAAAGGCCGATTGATGAAATGTTACAAATCGCAACGGTTTTGTGGCCTTAAAAAAGGCCGATTGATGGAATGTTACAAATCGCAACGGTTTCGTGGCCTTGAAAAAGGCCGATTGATGGAATGTTACAAATCGCAACGGTTTCGTGGCCTTGAAAAAGGCCGATTGATTTAAGTGCCATTTTCTTAGTTTTTGTGGCCAGGGTAAGCAATTTTTATGTCCGCAATTAATTGCGAAAAAGGATCGGCATTTAATTTGCGAACCCTTCTCCGCCACAAAAACTCACAAAGGTGGTCTGCAAGATTATGCTTGCGAACACCTCCTCTGGAGAGAGATTGTCTCATCCATCTCCAAGAGGATTCAATATTTTGGGTGTGGGCACCAGTAGTAGAGTTTACAAATTCCTCGGAATGATTCACAGTTTTGTGAACGTAGCCACATTGTTCCAAATCAATGTAGCCCTTCCAACAATCAGTATTGATTTCTGTTCCGACAACAATGTGCTTTTTAATCAAGTTGATTACAGTAGTTTTGTCTCGTTTGTTGTCGGGACAGATTTCCAGTCGATAGTTGGAAGAATGTCCTCTGTGAATCATTCCGAGGATCCATGAACCCTCTACTACTCGACCTCTCTCAAACTTTCGACGACCGATTTTGCATTCGTCGATCTCGACAATTTCGACCACACGATCGTGTCAATGTGCCCAATGGATACTGTGAGGGAGTAATAAAATATACGCGCTTCCTGCGGCTGGATAGTACACCTCGTCCGAGTCCCCTTTCTATATTCACACAGAGAGATAAAGAGAGTACACGAGCTCAATGCGGAATCGAAATAATGAAATGCAGAATTTGAACAGTGGAATGCGGAATTTGAAAAGTGGTTTGCGGAATATGAAAAGTGGAATACGGAATAGGAATAGTAGAATACGGAATCTGAAAGACGAAATGCAGAACGTGAAAAAGTGAAATACCAAATGTCTGGGTTTTGTACCTTCTAGTACCAACTAGGAAGTAAATTTGACTCCCTTTCTGTATGCACAGAGCAAGGGCACACGACCTGAGGCGGGCTTCGCCCGCCTCTTAACTGTTCCCCTCTTGGGCCCTGAAAAAAGGTTTTTTGGGGGGACACGTTGTAGGGGGCTCGGGTCTGGGTTGTGTACCTTCTAGTACCAACTAGGAAGTAAATTTGACTCCCTTTCTGTATGCACAGAGCAAGGGCACACGACCTGAGGCGGGCTTCGCCCGCCTCTCAGCTGTTCCCCCTTAGGCCCTGAAAAAAGGTTTTTTGGGGGGACACGTTGTAGGGGGCTCGGGTCTGGGTTGTGTACCTTCTAGTACCAACTAGGAAGTAAATTTGACTCCCTTTCTATATGCACAAAGCGGGACTTCATGAGCTGTGGCGGGCGAAGTCTTGAATTTCCCGTTTTTATGGTATTTTATGGTTTTCTTACATTTTTCTCGAAAAATATTAGATTTTAGCAAATAATGATGAGAACATAAAATTTGTATTTTGATGAGATCTATAACTTTTGCTTAAAAAGTTTTTCAAAATTTTTCGTTTTTTACGAATTGTACGCAAAAAAAACCACAATTCTATGGTTATTTTATGGTTTTTACCATAATCATTGAATTTGCACCAATTTTCAGTATGATTTTCGTGATCAGAGTATTAAAATACGAAAAAAAACTGTATTTTGTTAAAATTAGCTGTTCTTTTGACCAAAGTATATTTTAACCCGTTTTTATGGTATTTTATGGTTTTTTACATTTTTCTCGGAAAATAATGGATTTTAGCAAATAATGATAAGAACATAAAATGTGTATTTTGGTGAGATCTATAACTTTTGTTTAAAAAGTTTTTCAAAATTTTTCGTTTTTTACGAATTATACGCAAAAAACCACAATTTTATGGTTTTTTTTATGGTTTTCACCATAAAGATGAAATTTGCGCCAAATTTCATTATCATTTTCGTAATCAGCGCATCAAAATACGTTGGTATACCAATTTTTATTGAAATTGGAGGTCCCCCTTATTCGGAAGTACACCCCAAAATACATAGGGGTATGGTACTGTGGACTTTTGCGCAGGGTACTTTTTTTTGTAGGGCTGTGTATTTTTTGTGCACTGATGCAGATTTAAAGTAATTGCTTCCTGGACAGGGGAGGACTGGTGTGTTTGGATTGAATTTGTTTCGTTTATTTGGAATTATTTTTGCTTCTTTGACTATTTTTCCCATTTATTTATTTGTTTACTTTCTACTTACTTTATTTATTTATTAATTTTTGTATTATATTTTTCTTTTACTTCGCATTTTATTTAATTTTGTCGAAATCTTTTTTTCTTTTTTTCTAATTCGTCGTACTTGAAATTTGCTTCTTTTTCAATGGAATTTTTTTTCCTGGTTTTCGGTACGGCTTCTCAATTTTTATAACTTACGTCGTCTCACTGATTCAATTTTTGTGGGAGAAATGGAGCAAAAGGCTAACGAGGGCGAGATTGGTCATGTCGATATGGCCAACATGAGGTCCAACCTGACTATCATCCCAGTGGAGCGTTGCCGATGGAAACCTTGTAAAAAAGTACCGATCAACGCCCTGGTCCTGTAAATTTGAATTCTACTGTTGATCGTCTTCGTGCACACCTTGTTGCAGATTCGTCCAACACTGCGTCCACCTCACAATCGGTTGTTGCCACTAACATGGCAACTGATTTGGTACAAACTTCACAGAGGAGAACGCTTTTCTATTTACCTCTTCACCGAATAATCCAATTAACACCTCGCTCGATAATCAGACTAATAAACGTCATCAAACTGAAGGAACTTCTTCAATTTTCCCTTATGATTATACCTCTAAATCCCCTTCCTTTAACAGAATAACAAATAAAATAGCCGAAAAGATCACTAAAAATCAAAATAATGCCCTGCCAACAAATTTAGAATGGCGTAAAGTAGCCGATGTTCACTCCGTTAATAAATATCATCAATTTTCAATGGGTCTATTTGTTATTCTTGTTGAAAGTACTCTACCCGGAAAAACTAATGGTCTAAGCTTTTCAAAAATATTTGTTAGCAATGATAAAAAAATATTTATCAAAGTTGCATAACTTTAAATGTTAGTTAAACAAGCAAGTTTTTTAATAAGTGGATAATGTGCATTTAATCAAAAAGTTTCTGTAATCAGCTTATAAAAATCGTTACTCGGGGGGTTTTCGGGGTAGCTAATTACGAATCTGGCATCAGATTTTCAAAATTCAAAATGTCGGATCCAATATGGCGTACATTTTTCAAAAAAAATTATTTTTCATCAAATTTTTTTTTTAATATCTGCCTTATTGGATCCAAGATTTTGAATTTTGAAAATCTGATGCCAGATTCGTAATCAGCAACCCCGAAAACTATTAAAGTATGTTGAGATATAAAATTTTCTATGCAGGGTAAATTGAACCATTTTGGTACAGATTTCTGCAATTTAATTAAATAATTGAATTTTAGAAGAACTTTTGAAAAATTATCCTTCTGTGAAGCGAGTAGATATGCAAATTAGGTAAAGAGAGACATTCTAATGTTATTTACTTTAGAAAGAGGAAGAAAGCAATAGCGTTAGATTTTTTGCGTTATAAACAGAGACCAATAATGTTATTTAGTTCTGATATTATTAATGTGGAATACGTATTATTAATAAAATAAGATTTTAGGACATATTTTCCACAAGGTTTGTTTATTTGTGTATAACAACGTTTCGGTAGCTCCCGCTACCTTTATCAAGTTTATAAATATTATACACTGCAAATAATAGTTTTAGAATTAATTATAAATATAAAAAATAACATTTGTTTTGTTTAATATTTAAACGTGAAAAAAGTTGTACTTACGTTATAAAAAACTTTATTATTTTATTTTTTAGTTAAATTTAAATTTATCCATTCACATGTTACAGCTGTGACTATACTAAGAGAACAGATATTAATTCTATAGTGATGATGAGATGTTGGTAATATAGAAAATCTTGATACCAAATTAATGCACATTATTCAAAAATCCTTGATAGATATTTGCTAATTTTTCGATATCTGAATTAAAATTAATTGAATTTTTTTCTTTGGCAATATATGAGGCATTCTCTAACATAACAGACACCGTAAAAATATTTCTTTTTGGAAATGAAGTATGTTAAAGTATACATAAAAACAAGTATGTATAGTAGGTTTTTAGGTCTGTGTAATGCGTGGTTGCCATGTTATCAGGGGCTTAATTTTTTGCGGTATAATTTTTAAATGGCAATATCTTTTACCCATATCAATGGATTTTAAAGTTGTATAAGTGTTTTTAGTAGAGAATTTTCCAAACTTTTGAATAAAATTACTAATTATTTTAAAAAATGTAGTTTCATAAAAGAAAATTATTTTTTTTCAATTTTCCCCCCTCTTTCCCCCCTTCAAATTTTTTTTAAAATACCAAAAAATGTTCCTTATTTTATAAGCTTTTTACCCCTCAAAAGCCATTTTGGGACATTGAAATGCTTACAAGCTACATATGATTTTGTAACCCGGTGAAACTCATTAATTTTGCCCTTATTATTGTAATTTTTACCATAGTGTAGTGCAGTGACTTTCAATTAGGAATTTTTTAGTAAAATATATTGTTTGGAACATGGGAAGTAGGTGTTTCACATTGCACTATTAAAAATTCATTATTTAAAAAAAATTCTAGACTTCAAATCTGTGTTTAATTACTTTAAAAAATACTGAATCACCATATATGTATTAGGGTGGTTCTTATTTTTGAAAAATTGAAATTTCTTAGGTCGCTGGCCGTAATTTGAATTAAAATGCAAAAAAATAAGCTACCCACAAGAACAACCTATTTAATAAATATTAACCCGTGCCGACGAAGGGTTAAAGTTTAAATGGTGTTTAACATGGGTTTGGTGCACTTATGTAAACTTTGTATTATAACTTTTTTATTTCTTAAAAGTTTGACTTGAGTCTATGTTTTTCCACAGTTTTTCATACGCTGAACACGAATATGATATCAAAAATATCTTTTGACAGCTACCGGTTGTCAAAAAGCTGTCAAAATTCTGTCAAATTTTAAAAATGAGAGTTTTCACGACTTTTACAATAACTTCTATGGATAAAACGGTTTCTTGTGAAAATTTCAGTTTATATCTAGCAATTTAAAACACTTTGACTGTTGATAGCTGTCAACTGCCAAAATATATTAAATACCTATATCAAATGGGCTGTTCTTGTGGGTAGCTCATTTTTTCACATTTTAATTCAAATTACGGCCGGCGACCTAAGAAATTCCAACTTTTCCAAAATAAGAACCACTCTTATATGTATTTTTCTTATTTATAACACTTCATGTGATTAGAATATCACTGCTTTTATAGAATTTCGTTAATATCCGTTGATTTTTACACAGTATATAAATATATTTACTTTACTATTAGTTGTAATATATATATATATATATATATATATATATATATATATATATATATATATATATATATATATATATATATATATATATTACAACTAATATAAAGACTGATATTAACAAAATTCTATAAAAGCAGTGATATTCTAATCACATGAAGTGTTATGAATAAGTGAAATACATCTTTGGCTTGGTGGAAAACTGTACCATTTCAAGAATTCGTTATAAACTATAGGGGAGAGGGCCCTAAGGTGGTCACCCATCTTTTGAACGACTGTATAATAATACGGCGTTTGAAACTCTATCTTATTACCTAACTTCCTATCATAAAGTTTTTTTCATTTCATTAATAAAAAAAAAGTTATGGCACTTTTTAAAAAAAGTTGAAAATTCGACTTTTAAAAAAGTGTCCCCAAGGTGGTCACCATACAAAAATTCACTAAAAAAGTTTTTAAAAAAATGTAAAAAACGTATTATTAAGTTGTTTATTTAATATTAATTGTTTTTCAGGATCACAGAAGCATATTACATATTTTTTTTTGCACTTTGTCCTTTCGTCAAAAATGATAGTTTTTGTATATGTATTAGACAGGTAAAATTTTGAAAATAATTCTATTTCATTATTATTCATCATAAAACTTAAAAATTGATAAAATTCACATTCACAGTGATAAATGTTGATAAATATAGCGTATAAACACATTTTCATAAAAAATCAAAAGTGACCACCTTGAGGCCAAAAAAGTGTCCACCTTTGGACCAAGACACAATTTTTTAAACGTTAATGAAAAAATTTTGTAAAGGACAATATTAATTATATTCATTTGGAATATTATTGTACGATATATAAAAATAATTATAACGATTTTAACTAATTTAAAATGGTTAATTTTGATGATTTTAACACCCTGAGAAAAAAATTTCTCGATCATTTAAAAATAGAAATTTTACGACGTTCACGTTACAAAGAGACTCATACGACTATTTACCTCAAAACTTTACTAAAATCTTTGTTTTCTCAAATAATAACAATAACAAAAAACATTTGAAGATACTAACTAATATACAAAAATTTTCTTAGGGTGACCACCTTAGGGTCCTGACCACCTTGGGTCCCTCTCCCCTACCATTTCAAAACTTTATTATAAAACATACCATTTCGATAAAGATCTAGAAAAGCGTTACATTAAAGAATTTCTAATGATTAACAATCAATTAATTTAAATTATTAGAAATTTTGAATTAAAACATTGAAAAGATGAACAAGAGAATATTTAAGATACCGCTTTATAAAAAAGGGATAACCTTATTTTATGTCTAGCAGCAGTGTTGACAAACTTGGAAAAAAGCAAACAACTTTTTTCTCGAAATGGTATGTTTTGAAAACATTTACCAAAATGGTACAGTTTTCCACCAAGCCGATGACATCTGGTGATTCAGTATTTTTTAAAATAATTCCTAGTTGACAGTCACTGCACAACACTATGGTAAAAATTATAATAATAAGGGCAAAATTGATGGGTTGCACCGGGATACAAAATCATCTGTAGCTTGTACGCATTTCAATGTCTCAAAATGGCTTTTGAGGGGTAAAAGCTTATAAAATAAGAAACATTTTTGGGTATTTTTCAAAAAATTTGAAGGGGGAAAGAGGGGGGGAAATTGAAAAAAAGTTTTTTTTTTATGAAACTACATTTTTTTTAAAATAATTAGTAATTTCATTCAAAAGTTTGGAAAATTCTCTACTAAAAACACTTATACAACTTGAAAATCCATTAATATGGGTAAAAGATATTGCCATTTAAAAATTATACTGCAAAAAATTAAGCCCCTGATAACATGGCAACCACGCATTACACAGACCTAAAAACCTACTATACATACTTGTTTTTATGTATACTTTGACATACTTCATTTCCAAAAAGAAATTTTTTTATGGTGCCTTTTATGTTAAGGAATGCCTTATATGTATATATATATAGAAAAAAAAAAAAATATATATATATATGTTGTAGGCAAATTGAAAAATCCGGCATTTAGCTTAATTCCTAGGCATTGAGCTAAATGCCGGCAAGTACATAAATGAATCGTGAAAAATGGTTATTTTTCTATTTGCCTGAAATCAATTAGTCATTTAGCTTATTGACTAAGCGTTAAGGAAATTGCCCAAGTAGCACCCGGCAAATAGAAAAATGAGAATATGTGAATGTGTCACTCAACAGAAATATTAAAAAAAATATGTCCAAATTAATTAATACAAATATTTTATTATCAATAATAATTATATTTTTTATTTATTTATTGCGGCATGTAGAGGACTGATGACACCGCGAGTTACATAGTATTTTAGTCTTGTAACAAGAGCATCTGTTTGTTTGACATTGATTCAAAGCTGCCTTACAGTTATATTTTTTGTAACCCTTTCCACCAGTCATAGATTGCTGAGACACAGCTTCCCTTAAAGTTAATGTAACATCTTTACATACGTCGTCAACTTTTATAATTTCGGTTACCGATTGCACAATGTCAGTTCGAGGAAACCAACCTTTCATAATTCCACCCTTAGTTCCCATCTGATAAACACCATTTTGAATATCTAAAATGACACCAAAAATAGTCGCGAAATCTAATAGTCCACGATCTACAGCCAGAACCGGAAGTGTTATGCAAGACCCAATTAGTAGTGGAGGAAATCGAACCTCAGAGAAAGTTATCATTTTTTCGGCAGCGATTTTCTGACGATTGTAGCAATCACGTTGATTGTCGAGTACACTTTTTCCCCGAATACACAAGTAACAAATAAGATTATCTTCGGTCTCTAAATCTAAAGAACCACAGTCAATGTGGATTGTCGAGTTACATTTTGTACAATTACAACTATCGTTAGAGTGTATTTGCAAGCTGCAAGAAGCGCAAAGCTCTGTTGTTAACAGTTGATTGTTCTGGCGGTTCTTGAATCTCAATTATTTCTTCACACAACACAGTGCCTTGTTGCTGGTTTAAATCGGCAAGAGCATTTTCTAAATCTTCTTCGGTCGATAAATTTTTTTTGAATTTCCACAGGTAATGAAAAACTGCTTAGTCCGCATTTAATTGGTCCAAACACTGCTTCATAAGGCGTTCGATTAATAACTCTGTGCTTAGAGGTGTTTTTTGCCACTGTTAAATTAAAAACAAGTTGTTTAATTCATAATCATATACCTTCCTTAATATAATAAAAAAATTTCTTCTTAAAAGAGCAAAAAAAAGTTTTCTACAAAAAATAAATATTAAATAAATAAATATTAAAATAAAAAATAAATAAAAATAATAAAATAAATAATTTATAAATATTAAATAAATATTTATTTTTCAAAAATTGATAAAAAATTCTTTTGGATTTAAATAAATTATTTATATATCTGAACTTCGAAACAACCATTTGACCACTTAGATGATTTGTTATCAATCATCCAAGCTATTAAAATATTCTCCACGTCTGCGTTTGCCCCTTCGACGCTGCCTTGTGACTGAGCGTGTCTTGGTCTCCCATGCACAATTTTGCAACTTGGCCATATGACGCAAGTTCATTAATGACACTGGCGACAAATTCTCCCCCGTTATCACTTTGGAGGATGCACGGTGCCCCAAACATGAAAAAAATTTTTGTTAACTCCTCAGCAATGTTTGCAGCATGCTTAGATTTAAGAGGTCTCAAATGCAAGAATTTGGTCGCGTGGTCCTGATAGTTTAATAGCCAGTTGTATTCTCCGTCTGGAGTTGACTGAAAGTCAATTAAATCAACTTGGCCTCTACTAATGAAACCATTTGAAACAATAGGTTTAATCACCACCCCTTCCCTTACAGTCGATCGCTTTAAATTGCAAGTGGTGCAACAACCAACAAAAATTTCACACGCCACTCTTGGAATTCGCCACTTATTTTTAATAAAATATAGTATTTTGTCCCGTCCTCCATGACCAGTACTTGTGTGTGCTTCCAAAAGTTTCGGATAGTAATCTTGAAAATGCACCATGTACACGAAATTGTCAGTTTCGGTTTTCCTTTTTTCTATAACAGAGCACTCTTGTCCAACTTGTAGAATTTCGTATTTCTTAAGATAATAATAATGTGAAGGATCTTTTTTCAAACCGCATTTAGAATTTTTTTAAATTGACTTCGCATTTTCCAATTGATTTTCACTCCACATACTTCGATTACTACAACCTTTAACAACTTCCTTACATTTTTTTTGAATATAACTTTATCAACACAGGCCATTTTGATAAAATACAACTGTTAGTTGACAAAATCGTAGTTAGTCTCTCTTCGATTTTGTACAATATAAATACAATATAAATTACAATATAAATTTAATCATCAGTTTTCGATAGTGTATATTTCAAATTTTCAATTAAAAACAAAAATACTGATTTACAAACAAGCACTCGAATCTATCCCACAATTAATATTGCATTATATTGGAAATCAAAACGTCTAAGTAATTTTATTTTGTGAATTATATTTTTCATTTTATTTCAATCATTTTATTAAATATTTTATTATTATTATTATTATTTTTTTTTAGGGAATTTTGGGAAATCTGCCCACAGATACCCTGGATTCCGCTTTCCAAGGTTATGTGGGGTTGGTATAATGAAACAAAAGGAAATATTTAAAAAAAAGAAAAAATAAATAAATAACATGGTAAATTAAGTAAACTGGCGACCTACTACCAGCCCGACCCACTAAAACCCGTAACCCTTCTTTTGGAGCCCTTTACCCTTCTCGGAACTGTCGTAAGACTTTAGCCTTCGAGGGCGGCGCTCCAACTTTGTTGCTAGTGCGACTTTCTGCTTTTCTCTGCGGTTATCCTGCGTCCATAGTTAAAAAAAATTTAAACTATTTCAAAGTATAAGCGGAATTAAAAGCACAACAATAAAAAAGCAAATGCTAAAAAGTGTAAAAAGTCAAAAGATAAAATTGCAAACGGATATAAAAAAGAAAAGAAAAAAAAGTAAACACGTACATAATGTTGAGCAGACAAAACTATACAAAGACGAATAAAAAACACAAAACAAATTAAAAAATGTATAAGGACAAATAAATCACAAAATAAATTAATAAAAAACAAACAAAACAAATTAAAAGCTGTTTAAATTACGCCTTTTTTCGGCCGTCGAGATCGTTCCTCGACATAACCGAGATTATGAAGTTCTCTACTTGCCGCTAATTCTCTTCTGACTGGGTCATCAGCGATACCATGTTCTCCGGTGTAACTTGACTGTTTACACCTTCGAACATGGCCCGCCTCTCCAAGTCCCATTTTCTGCATGAGAAGAGGGTGTGCTCCGCGTTGTCCTCAGGGAACTGGTAATATGCACAAACCTCGTCCTCGCGTAATTTAAAGCGACACAGGTACGAGTTAAAACACCCGTGAGCTGTAAGCGCCTGTGTCATATAATAGGAAACCTGACCGTGTTTCCTATTTATCCAGGTGGCGAGTGCCGGGATAAGGCGATAAGTCCATCGACCTTTTTTCTCACCATCCCATCTTTCTTGCCATCTTTCTATGAGCCTGTGCCTCGCTTCCTTGCGAATCAGGCCCTTGCTTGGTCTTATTTCCTCATCTAAGGAACTTCTTTCTTTAGAAAAGAGAAACATTTCTTCCCTTACCCTCGCCAAAATATCTGCTGGCGGGACACTTACAAGGACCTGTACAGCATTCGTAGATACCGTCTTACATGCAGAGATGATACGTGTTGTTATTGATCTCTGCGTCGACAGTACCTTTTTACAGATGGTCACACATCTTTTATTCCTCAGGGATGGGGCCCACGCTGATGCGGCAAAGAGCATTTTAGCATGGGCGACACTCCCTACTAGTCTCCGTTTTTGTTCACGGGGTCCGCCTACATTTGGCATTAACCGTGAAAGATTAGCCGCACACTCGATCGCCTTATTTGACGCCGTAGCCATGTGGTGGTGGAAGTTTAACCTTCCATCCAACTCCACACCAAGGTATTTAATTTGTTTACTGAACTTGACCTCAAATCCGTCTATCACGATTCGTGGGAGCTCATAACCACGTCTGTCTGTGACCAGCAGTGCCTCGGTCTTTTCCAGGGCCATTTCAAGACCTCTGGTATCCAGCCAGCTTTTTTCTAGTCGCAGACATTCGTTCACCAATGTCCCAAGAGCCTCCTTACTTTCGGCAGTGCACACGACTAACGCGTCGTCCGCAATGCCGATGATCACCGCACCTTCGGATAGATCCATTCGCAGAAAATCATCGTAAGATACATTCCATACAAATGAACCCACCCTCGAGCCTTAAGGAGCCCCACGCTGCATCTTTTCCTTGAGAGTGCAGGTGTCTCCCTCATATATAACCCACCTTTTGCTAAGATAGTTATCCATTATCCACAACAAGTAGGGCGGCATGTTTTTCTTTTCCATCGACTTGATGAGATCTTTCCATCTTGCGGAATTAAACGCATTGCGTATGTCAATTGCTACCAACGCGCAGAAGCTTTTCTTTTTTCCGGGTCCCAACTTGTTTTTTCCTGCTTTGGCTATGTCCACAACTGCCTGGATGGCATTAACTGTGGACTTGCCTTTACGGAAACCAAATTGGTGATCCGATGGACTATTCTCTCCGGTCAAGTGGCTTTGCATTCTCTGCAGAACCATATCCTCTAGAAGTTTACCCATCATATCTAGCAGGCATATAGGCCTGTATGATGAGACTTTATCTAGAGGTTTTTCACCTTTCCTCAGGAGAACTAACCTCTGTCGCTTCCAGTCGCGGAAGAACACTCCTCTCTCAAGGCAAAGATTTAAGCATCGAAGCAGAATCTGGGGTGAAGTGTCGATTACCAACTCTATGATCTCGTTACTTATTCCATCGATTCCAGGCGCCTTGCCTGTTTTCAATCTTTTGCCTGCTTTTTGCAGTTCACTAAGTGTGAAGAGTTCTTCCTCTTCGACTTTGCAAAAACTCCAGTCCCTTCTAAGGTATGGCTCTGCAGGAGGAAACAAAGAACTTATTATCTTTCTGACCCAATCGGGATTGTCCAGGCCGGGGGTCTTTTGCCTCGTCACTAATTTCTTAGTCACGATTTTAAAAGCCAGACCCCATGGGTCCTTATCGACTTCCTCGATTAGGTCCTTCCAGCTACGGTTTCGCGACTTACGGATCTCTTTCTTGAGGTTCTTTTTCGCCTCCTTGAAAGCCTCTTTCAGCAAGGGATCTCCCTTAGATCGGGTGTATGTCCTTCTTGCTTTGAGGCATTCCTTTCTCAAGGAGGCCAGCTTTTCTGACCACCAGTGCAAGGATTTTTTCCTTGGAAAGGCGCCTTTGCGACGTGGCATCGACGCATTGCAAGCGGTGACGATTATATCTCGCACCGCTCGCACCTCTCCATTTAGACTTTTCGGCCTCCTCACCCAACCAGAATCCTCAATTAAGATAGATTCTTCTAGGGACCGGCTGAACTTCTCCTTGTCGAGTTTCTTAATGTTCCACGAGGAGGTTTTGCGACTAGGAGCTTCCTGTCTTTTTCCTCCTCGTGTGTCTCCCATTGAGACTGAGAACTCAATATACTGGTGGTCACTTGCGGTATATTCCTCAGAGACCCGCCAGTCGCTTATGCGGCTAAATATATTAGACGATGCGATCGTTAGATCTATAATCAATCCGATCGCACCTCGTCTAAACGTCCATGTTTTTCCCCGGTTTACAACTAATAAATCGTTCTTGGAGATCATTTCTCCAATCAGAATTCTTCTCTTGTCGAGCCTCGTCTCACCCCACTCTGGCGACTTTGCATTAAAATCGCCAGTGATGATGACATCCAGCTTGGATTCTATGAGGCTCGATTCTAGGTCTTCTATATTGGCTTCGAAGGTGGTCAGTGGGTCGTTGGGTGAGAAGTAGCAGCTATACATACGTATATTAGCCACCTCTATCCACACAAACCCGCTGCTTGTCTCTAAGAACTTGTCAACCCGCAATTCTGTCGGGGCCCTTGCAAATTCGGGTCACGTGTCCATAGGCTAGGCACTTTTGACATCTTGTCACTTCTAAGTGCGTTCGGATGGATGCGTTTATCTAACCAATACGCACTTTGCCTAGCTTAAGCAGACTCTCGCTGTCCGTTTCACTCAAGCGTACTATTGCCACTTTCGTACCACCAAAACGTGTCAGAAGTCGGCAAGTCACATCTAATTCGGGCTTTTGCAACTTCTGCTTTAAGACGGTTTAAAACGTCCGCCTCTGAAGTTGTTTTGTCGAGTTCCCGAATATCGAGGGTCTTTTTACTGACAAGAGTCGTAACCTTGGCCTTGTCCTGAAGGAGAGAGATAAGATTCTCAGCGAACTTTGAAGTTTCACCCCCCTTTTTGACCACAACAAGAACCTCCTTTTTAAGAGTTTTCCTAATTTTCCCAATCTCGGTGCTAGTTTCCTCTGGCTTTACTGACGTTGTTGCCAGTTTTATAAGATCATAGTAGGTCTCTGGATTCCGGGCCGAAATTTTTATTGCTTCCGTGGTTCTAATTTTGGGGGGGCGCTTCTGAAGTCTCTCCCTCTCTTCTGCTTTCTTCAAGGCTTTCCTCTTACGGGCCTCCCGTTTCGCAGGTTACTGCGAAGCACCTCGTGCACCTTCCCCAATGACACCATTCCATCCTGAACATCCTTGCTAATTTTTCTTTGCTTTTTGCAAGCACGCCACATACTTTCCAGTATTTTAGGGATCAGATCGACATGTTCTAAAACATTACTTTCGAATCTGCTATGTCCCACATCTTTAGAATTTTTGTTATATTATATTATATATTATATTATTATTATTTTTTTGTAGTCGGAAGTGGAAAATCTGCGAATTCAGATACCTGATTAATGAATTCCAGGTTATGTGGGGGTGACCGCTCTTGATCTCTTCGCAAGTGGTGGTCCCCTTGTCCTACTTCTTAACTGGGCCTTAATCCGCTCAAGCCATGTGGGAACGTTGGTGGGAGGAAAACTAAATGATTCCCTTCCCCCACACTCACACACAGCTGAGCACTGGACTCCTCTGGTCAACCTCGTCTTCCGTCTCGTGCTGCTCTTGTTCTGGCATTATTTCCTCCTTGTCCTTGACAAAGTCTTCTTTGCTTCCTCGAGGGCAGTTCTGAAAACCTTGCAAACTCCTGATCCGGCGACATGCTGGATATTCTCCTTCTCGCCGAACTTTGCCTGGGATAAGAAGCAGCATGGGCTCTTCTTACAATCTGCTGCCTTATGGCCAGCTTCCCCGCACTTGAAGCACGCAGCTGACCTATCTACACCTTGGCAATCTCTACCTAGATGGCCATAGTCAAGGCACCTATGACAACTTGTGACCATAGTTCTGCTTCTTATCTTGCAGGAGACGAACCCAATCTTTATGTGCCCGATTTTCTCCAGCATATCAGCGTCCTCCTGACTGGTGACCACAACAGCGAGCTTTGCTCCTCGCTTGTTTGGTCCGAGAATCGTCACCCTCCTATCTCCTGCTGGTACCGTAAAAACTTTCTCCAGGGCACACAGTACGTCATCTTTTTCTGTAAGGGCATCCATATCGCGGATTTCCAACGTAGTTCGCCGGTCCGCCATCTGCATCTTACCCAGATCGCCGATCACCTTTGCAACCTCTTCGGTGAACAACTTCTTGTTTGAAGACCCCCCAATTTTAATGAGCAGGTCTCCCTTTTTAGTGGGTAAAGCTCCCACAACCCTTGTCTAACTGGCCTCCAGGTCAGCCTCTTTTCGAACTTTCGCCAGCACTTCGGCGAAGGTAGCTCCTTCAGCCACTTTGACGACCACTGTGGCTCTTCCCTTCTTATCTGGATTTGGCTTTGGTCCCGGTTTGGTCTTCTTACCTTTGGACCTTCTAGGAGGTCCCGCCTCCTTTTTCTTTTTTGGGTCCTTCGTAATCTCAGGATCACTTCTCTTCCGCTTCTGAGACTCCAGGACAACGTTTTTAAGCATTACTGCATTAAAACGGTCACGTCTCATTCTTCGGTCCTTTCGTGCATCCTCTGACCAGGCTAACCCCTGGTAGAACTTCTCATCTTTTCTGGACGCTGCTGCGTGCTTCTCCTTTACATCCCGTATGAGCGATGTTATGCTTCTGAGTCCATCCTTGATTGTCCTATTGACATTATTCTGGACCTCGCAGGACTTCAGCATCTTGCTGACCTCCTCTTCCATTTCTGGAATGCTCGCTGCCTCCTCCTCTCGCAGCTTCACGCATTCATCCCGATTTCAATTGCAGCTAGCAATGTCAATCGCAGAAGCATTACTGAATACAGAAATGCAGCTGGCTTGACTCGTCACGCTGCTCGTACTCCCTCGTCTCTCCGACCTGTCCACGATGATCTGTGGCACTACCAACGCGTTGTTGCCCTCCTGCATTCTTGGACAACTGGCCACCGTCCCCACGATATGCGCTTGACGATCAGAACCAGTGAGGGATTTAGCCGTAGCATTACTCCGCAGGTACTCTTCCTCGTTTTTACAATCGCTCATGATGGATGTTTCTTGTTTGCTGGTTTTGGTCTGCGTCGAGTATTTGATTTCCTCGATACCACCTATTTCTAGAAAGCTAACCTATCCGCCACTTGGCACGCGTCCGATAGAGGACCAGCAACCCCGCGCAAAAGAACAAGTTCTAATGCGCCCCAGGTAGAACAAAAGTTCCAACCGGGCACGGAATTATTATTATTATAATTATTATAATAACTATTATTATTATTATTATAATATAATTATTATTATTATTATTATCTTTATTATTATTATTTTTTTTTGTAGTCGGAAGTGGAAAATCTGTGAATTCAGATACCTGAGAAATGAATTCCAGGTTATGTGGGGATGACCGCTCTTCTTCTGGTCGACCCACTAAAAACCACTCCCGTCTTAATTTGGGACACTTGATCCACCTGCGGAACTACCATCAGGCCTTCAACTTCGCAAATGGTGGTCCCCTTGTCCTACTCCTTAACTGGGCCTTAATCCGCTCTAGCTTTGTGGGAACGTGGATGGGAGGAAAACTAAATGTTTTTCTCCCCCCACATTCACACACAGCTGAGCACTGGACTCCTCCGGTCAACATCGTCTTCCGTCTCTATCTTTTTGCTCCATTATTTTTAAAATGAAGGATTCTATGTGCCTCCACGAATCCACGTTCTGAACCATGGTTAAAACCATGTTGTCGACGTTGATTTCAAAGCCAACTGTGCTAGCAATAAAAGAGAGTATGCTCCTCGTCATCTACTGCAGCGTCACAGTAGGCGCATTTTGCTACTCTCTTAATCTTAAACCTATGAAGGTACTGTCGGAAACATCCGTGACCTGACAACACTTGTGTCAGGTAGTAGCCAACTTCACCGTGCTTTCTTCCTTGCCAAGTGGCGAGGTTGGGGATCAGGCGATATGTCCACCTTCCTTTAAGATCCCCATCCCATCTCTCTTGCCATTGTTCAAGGAGTCTACATCTCGCCTCTTTGCGGATAGCTGCTTTGGCGAGATTTTTACTCTGCTCCTGCAAGGTAACTAGATCTTTGTTACGCTGAAAGACTTCCTGTCTTTCCCTCGCCAGTAAGTCCACTGGCGGGAGACTCGCAAGAACTAGAGCAGCGCTCGTTGAAACCGTTCTGTAGGCTGAAACTACTCTCCGCGCACAACCACCTTGTGCGGAGAGTAGCTCGTCAGAGATGCCGCGGTTCTTCAGGGACTCAGCCCATGCAGGGCCAGCATAGAGCTGCTTTGCTTGAACCACGGTCGCCACTAATCGGCGTTTCTTTTCCCTGGGGCCACCGACATTGGGCATCATTCTCGATAGATTCCCCATACAGTCGGCAGCATTCAGTGACGTGATCTTATAATGTTGGTCGAACTTTAATTTTCGATCCAACGTCACTCCCAGGTACTTTAAACTATTTCCCCAGGAGACTTCAGTCTGTCCTATTCGAATCTTCGGGACCTCAAAGGATCTTTTACCTGTGACAAGCAAAGCTTTTGTCTTCTCTGTAGCCATTTGTAGGCCGTTGAGATCTAACCAGAGCTTTGCTCGTCTCAAGCTTTCGTTGACCCTTATTTCTGGAATCCGAGAAGTCCGCGCGCCACACACTATAATGACATCATCCGCAAAGCCAACCATTATCGTATCTTCAGGTAACTCAATTCTAAGGAAGTCATCGTACATGACGTTCCATATGAATGAACCTACCTTTAAAAATTTAACAAATGATTATTTAATTACTGTTCATAAATAAATAAAATAAATAAATAAATTACTTCGAAGAATTTTATTATTTAGGAAAATAATTGAATTCCCGTGAGGAATTTTGTTAACATTTTTGAAAATTCTAATAAAATTCTTTTTAAATATTTTCTTTGATTTCTTTTTTAAATAAAGTTTCTTTAATAATTTTAAATACAATTTTTTGAAATAATTGATTTTTATAAACAATTTTTTTCTAGTTTTTAAAATAATCGTGCTTGTTAATAATTTAAATTAAACATTTAATTATTGGATTTTATTAACCCTTTAACGACGAGATGTGCTACTTTTCAACATGAAATTCAATCTCTTACAATTAGTAGAAAAAAGCTATAAAAGTTTTTAAAAGTCCATACCCTACTATTTTTGGGGTCGCTCTTTCGAATGGTGTGGTCAAAATTTTCAAAAAATAATATTTAACCCTTCTTTTTTCAAAAATACTTAAAAAAGTCAAGTTTTTTAAATGTAATTTTTTTCAAAAGAATTTTTTTTCTGTGTCATAACGCTTTTCAAATAGAACAAAAAGTATCAAAAACGTGTTCCCGATAGTTGTACTTAAAAAATAATCATTTCTCAATTTTATTTTTTCCGATTTTGAATTTAAAATGGCGCTTGAAGGACAAATTTTTTTTCTTATTTTACGTAAGATGACAAACTTTTTCAAAATTGCTCAAATCTGATTGAAATTTGTTACTCAGAGGTTTTCGTGGTCGCTGATTACGAATCTAATGTCCATTTGTCAAAATTCAAAATGGCGGATCCAATATGGCGGATGACTTTTTAAAAAATTGATCGGATTCGCTTGAAACTCGTTACTCGGAGGTTTTCGGAGTCGCTGGTTACGAATCCGATGTTAGTTTTTCAAAATTCAAAATGGCGGATCTAATATGGTGGACAAAATACAAAAATTGTTCAGATTTGCTTGAATCTTGTTACTCGGGGGTTTTTGGGGTAGCTGATTACGAATTTGATATCAGATTTTCAAAATTCAAATTGGCGGATCTAATATGACAAATGACTTTTTTAAAAATTGATTGGATTCGCTTGAAATTTGTTACTCTACGGTTTTTTGGGTCGCCTATGACGAATCTGACTTTAGATTCAAAAAATTTAAAATGGCCAAAGTATAATGAAAGACTAATTTTTTAAATTTACTCAGGTTTGCTTGAAATTTGTTAGTGTGGTATTCTTGGGGTGGCTGATTTCAAAAATTCAAAATGGCGGAATTATTATACTCTTTTTGCTCTGACTCTACCAGTATGAACTTATTTATATTTCACAATATGTGACATAGAAATTTAAAAGTGATCTATGGTATGAGAAAATCGATGTTAGTTTTTCAAAATTCAAAATGGCGGAACGAATATAGCAGACGAAATTAAAAAATTAGTCGGATTCACTTGAATTTTGTTACTCGAGGGTTTACGGGTCCGCTGATTGCGAATCCGATGTTCGTTTTTAAAAATTCAAAATACTTGGTATAAAATAGCTATAAGAATTGGTAAGGATATTTTTTTAAACCTCGTCTGCCATATCGATTCCACCATTTTGAATTTTGAAAAACTAACATCGGATTCGCAACCAGCGACCCCAAAAACCCACGAGTAACGTGTTTCAATCAGGTTTCAGAAATTTTGAAAAATTCGTCCGCCATTCTGGATCCGGCATATTGGATATTTTGAATCTAACGTCAGATTCGTCATTATCGAAACCAAAAACCCCAGAGTAACAAATTTCAAGCGAATCCGATTAATTCTTAAAAAAGTCATCTGTCATATTGGATCCGCAATTTTGAATTTTGAAAATCTGATATCAAATTCGTAATCAGCTACCCCAAAAACCCCCGAGTAACAAGATTCAAGCCAATCTGAACAATTTTTGTTTTTCGTCCGCCATATTAGATCCGCCATTTTTAATTTTGAATAACTAACATCGGATTCGTAACCAGCGACTCAGAAAACCCCCGAGTAACGAGTTTCAAACGAATCCGATCAATTTTTTAAAAAGTTATCCGCCATATTGGATCCGCCATTTTGAATTTTGACAAATGGACATCAGATTCGTAATCAGCGACCACGAAAACCCCTGAGTAACAAATTTCAATCAGATATGAGCAATTTTGAAAAAGTTTGTCATCTTACGTAAAATAAGAAAAAAAATTTGTTCTTCAAGCGCCATTTTAAATTCAAAATCGAAAAAAATAAAATTGAGAAATGATTATTTTTCAAGTACAACTATCGGGAACAGGGATCAGGTTTTTGTATCAAAATTAAGCAAATTAACAAAAATAATTTATTATTATTATTATTATTATTATTATTATTATTATTTTTTGCTTAGGGACTTTTGGGAAATCTGCCTACAGATACCTTGGATTCCGCACTCCAAGGTTATGTGGGGTTGGTGTGATAAAACAAAAGGAGATAAAAAAAGAAAAATAAATATATAAAATAGTAAATTTAATAAACTGGCGACCTACTGCCAGCCCGACCCACTAAAACCCGTAACCCTTCTTCTGGAGCCCTTTACCTTCCCTCGGAACTGTCGTAAGACTTTAGCCTTCGAGGGTGGCGCTCCAACTCTGTCGCTAATGCGACTTTCTGCTTTTCTCTGCGGTCATCCTGCGTTAATAGTTAAAAATTTAAAACTATTTCAATAAAAAGCGGAATTAACAGCACAACAATAATTAAAAATAAGAAATGTGTAATTAAGTGTAAAAAGTCAGAAGATAAAATTATAAACGGATATATAAAAAAAAAGAAAAAATAAACGCGTATAGAATTGAAAACATAAAACTGTACAAAGATGAATAAAAAACACAAACAATTAAAAAATGTATAAGGACAAATAAATCACAAAATAAATTAATAAAAAAAAAACGAACAAAATTAAAAGCTGTTTAAATTACGCTTTCTGGCGGCCGTCGAGATCCTTCCTCGACATAACCGAGATTATGAAGTTCTCGACTTGCCGCCAATTCTCCTCTGACTGGGTCATCAGCGATACCATGTTCTCCGGTGTAACTTGACTGTTTACACCTTCGAACATGGCCTGCCTCTCCAAGTCCCATTTTTTGCATGAGAAGAGGGTGTGCTCCGCGTTGTCCTCCGGGAACTGGCAATATGCACACACTTCGTCCTCGTGTAATTTAAAGCGGCACAGGTACGAGTTAAAACACCCGTGACCTGTAAGCGCCTGAGTCAGATAATAGGAGACTTCTCCATGCTTTCGGTTTATCCAGGTGGTGAGTGTTGGAATCAGACGATAGGTCCATCTGCCCTTTTCCTCCCTATCCCATCTGTCCTGCCATGTCTCGATAAGTCTGTTTCTCGCGTATTTGCGGATGCGGTCCTTGCTAGGTCTTTCTTCCTCTGGGTACTCGGGATTATTTCTTCTTTTAAAAAGAAGAAATACTTCCTCCCTTTCCCTTGCCATAAGATCTGCCGGCGGGACACTTGCAAGGACTTGCACAGCACTCGTCGAGACCGTCTTATACGCAGAGACGATACGGGTAGTAACACATCTCTGCGCAGACAGCATATTATCGCAAATGGTTTTGCTTCTTGTTTTAAGTGAGGGAGCCCACGCTGCTGCTGCGTAAAACAGCTTAGCGTGGGCAACACTAACCACCAGTCTCCTTTTCCTTTCACGTGGTCCGCGAACGTTTGGCATAAGTCGTGCCAAGTCTGACGCACACTTTATCGCCTTATTCAAGGCCGTCGCTATATGGTAATAGAAGTTTAACCTTCCATCGAGCTCCACTCCTAAATACTTAATATGTTTACTCCACTTGACCTCGAATTCGTCTATCACGATTCGTGGGAAACTATAACCACGTCTGTCTGTGACGAGCAGAGCTTCGGTTTTTTCCAAGGCCATTTGAAGACCTCTGGCATCCAACCAGCTTTTAACTCGCCGCAGACATTCGTTCACTAATGTCCCAAGGGCTTCCTTGCTTTCGGCTGAGCACACGACCAACGCATCGTCCGCAAAGCCGATGATGACCGCGCCTTTAGGTAGACCCATTCGCAGGAAGTTATCATAGGATACATTCCACACGAATGGTCCCACCCTCGAGCCTTGGGGGGCACCACTTTGCATCTCTTCCTTCAGAGTCCAGTTGTCCCCCTCATATATTACCCACCTGTCGCTAAGATAATCATTCATTATCCGCAACAAGTAGGGCGGTATTCTCTTCTCCATCATCGACTGGATGAGATCTTTCCATCGTGCGGAGTTAAACGCGTTACGTATGTCAATAGCCACCAATCGTATTACCCATCGTATCTAACAGGCAAATAGGCCTGTACGACGAGACTTTATCCAGAGGTTTTTCACCTTTTCTTAGGAGGACTAGCCTCTGCCGCTTCCAGTCGCGGAAGAACTCTCCTTTTTCAAGGCAAAAATTGAAAGATCGGAGCAGAATCTGGGGTGAAGTGTCGATAACCAATTTTAGGATCTCGTTACTTATCCCATCGATTCCAGGCGCCTTGCCTGTTTTCAATCTTCTACCTGCATTTTTCAATTCTGTAAGAGTGAAGAGTTCCTCCTCACCGACTTCGCAGGTATTCCAGTCCTTCCTAACCCACTGTTCTGCAGGAGGAAATAGAGCTCTTATAATCCTTCTGACCCAATCGGGATTGTCCAGGCCGGGGGTCTTTTGCCTCGTTCCTAATTTCTTAGTAACGATTTTAAAAGCCAGACCCCATGGGTCCTTCTCGACTTCATCAATTAGGTCTTTCCAGCAACGGCGTTGTGACGCTCGAATCTCTTTTTTCAGGCTTTTCTTGGCCTCCTTAAATACTTCCTTTAGCAAAGGATCTCCCTTAGAACGGGTATAATTCCTTCTAGCTTTGAAGCACGCTTTCCGCAAGGAGGCCAGCGCATCAGACCACCAGTGCACCGAGTTTTTCCGTGAAAGGGTTTGCTTACGACGCGGCATAGATGCATCGCAAGCTGTGGTGATGACTTTCCTTACCGCTCGCACCTCTGCATCCAGGGTATTCGGCCTCTTCACCCATCCCGATTCCTTAATAAGGCGGGCTTCTTCTAGGGAACGGACAAATTTCTCCTTATCGATTTTCTTCACATTCCATGAGGGGCACTTTCGACACGGAACTTCCTGTCTTTTGCCTCCTCCTGTGTCTCCCACTGAGACCGAAAACTCGATATACTGATGGTCACTTGCGGTATACTCCTCAGAGACTCGCCAGTCGCTTATGCGTTTGAATAAGGGAGTTGATGCTATCGTAAGATCAATGATGGATCCGATTGCACCCCTCCTGAATGTCCAAGCTCCTCCCCGGTTCACAGTAATTAAACTGTTTCTGGAGACCATTTCTCCGATCACTTTGCCTCTTTTATCGAACCTTGACTCGCCCCACTCCGGCGACTTAGCATTAAAATCGCCAGTGACAAGTACATCCAACCTGGATTCTCTAAGGCTCGATTCGAGTTCTTCCATGTCGGCTTCGAAGTCCGTCAGTGGATCATTAGGCGAAAAGTAGCAGCTATACATTCGTATGTCTCCAACTTCCACCCAGACAAATCCACTGCTCGTCTCCAGGTATCTGTCAACCCTCAGTTCGGGATTGCACACCTGGACAGCTGCCCTACCCGACTTATCTTGATACCAGGAACCTAGGTCGATTTTTCTGTATTGCTCGCTGCAGAACAGAATGTCGATACCCTTTTCCCTGGCCGTCTGCATCAGAAGGGCCTGTGCCTCTCTACACGTGTGCAGGTTGACCTGCAGAAGTTTTAAGGATTTGCCTTTTTAAGTCTCTGCAACTCCTCTCTGTAAACCGGACAAGAACCTTTTCCGGCGACATGAAGTACGTCTGTCTTAGCCAAGTCAGAGCACGTCAAACACTTAGGCTGTTTGACAGAGCAATTCTTTGCGATATGACCCTCACCGCCGCATCTCCGACAGCTTTTAGTTCTGTCGGGGCCCTTGCAATTTCGAGTCACGTGTCCGTAAACAAGACACTTTTGGCATCTTGCTACCTCTAAATGCTTTCTGACTGCAGCATTTATCCATCCTACTTTTATTTTGCCCACTTTTAGCAGAGAATCGCTCTCTGCTTCAGTCAGGCGGACCAACGCCACTTTTGTGCCACTAAAACGTGGCAAAAGTCTGCACTCTATGTCCAGGTCAGGCTTTTCCAGCTTTGTCCTCACGGCAGAAACAACGTCTTCACTTGTCGCTGTTTCGTCAAGTCCTTTTATCTCGAGAGTTCTTTTATTCACAAGAGGCATAACCTCAGCTTCAGTTTTTAAAACTGAAGCAAGAGCTCCTGCAAATTTCAAGATCTCTCCTCCTTTTTTTACCACGATCAGGGCCTCCTGATTAAAAGTTCTCCTGATCTGAAGGACCTCATTTCCAGATTCTTCTGGTTTTACGGCTGCAAACGCCTTTTTTAGGATTTCGTTGTAAGCCTTTGGGTCTTTCGCTGAAATCTTAATTGCTTCCGTTGTCCTAAGCTTCAAATGATGTTTGAGGAGCTCATTTTTCTTTCCTGCAAGCTTCTTCTTTTGAGGTCCTTTGTTTCCTCTGCTGACTACTTTAAATTCGTCAGATTCTGCCGATGCATTCCTTGAGGTGACTGAACCATAAGTCTCCCCTGAGGCCATCTTTTCACTTCCCTTTGGAAGTATAGGGTTTTGCGCTGGAGCTTCCTTGCACTTAACCCTCTTTTCCACTGGAGTTTCCTTCTGAAGACTTGCCTCCGGACTTTCGTTTTCTCTGGGGCGTTTTCTATCAGTTATATCGCTTCCCTTAACAAACTCTTGAGTTCCTTTCTTTGGCGTACCAGGATTCGAGTTTGACGTATCCATACTTAGAGTATGAGGCTCAGGATTTTTAAACGGCTCAGGGATAAAACGCAAGTTGCTGCGAATCACCTCGTGCGCCCTCCCTATAGCCACCATACCATTCTGAACATCTTTACTTATGTTCTTTTGCTTCTTGCAGGCAAGCCACATGCTTTCTAGTATTTTTGGAATCATGTCGACTTGCTCAACAACATTTCTTTCGAAGCTGCTGAGCTCCCTATCCAAGCAATTTGAGTTTTGGCCCCCCCAAAATCCGTAAGGCCTGCGACGGTCTTAGAAAGACCGACGGGAGTATTGTCCCCTTGCGGAGTTCCTCCTTGGGGTAATTCATTAACACCTTGACTTATATTCATTAATTTTTGGTTTTTTATATCAGGGAACCACCCTGTTGGTTGTCCTTTAGTGAAAAGCCCCGCCACCACGGCAAGGTCTACCGAACATATCCAAGATGCCAGTTGTGTCTGGCAGCGGACCCACCTCTCCCAACTCCTCAAAGAAATCAATCATGTCTGGCAGTGGACCCACCTCTCCCAGCCCATCAAAGAAATCAATGATGTTGGGCAGTGGATCCACTTCTCCCAGCACATCAAAGAAATCAATGACATTTGGCAGTAAATCCGCTTCTCCCAGCACGTCAAAGACATCGATGATGTTCGGTAGTGGACAACCATCGGCGGGGATTATTATTATTATTATTATTATTATTATTATTATTACTATTATTCTTATTTTTTTTGCTTAGGGACTTTTGGGAAACCTGCCTACAGATACCTTGGATTCCGCACTCCAAGGTTATGTGGGGTTGGTGTGATAAAACAAAAGGAGATAAAAAAAGAAAAATAAATATATAAAATAGTAAATTTCATAAACTGGCGACCTACTGCCAGCCCGACCCACTAAAACCCGTAACCCATCTTCTGGAGCCCTTTACCCTCCCTCGGAACTGTCGTAAGACTTTAGCCTTCGAGGGTGGCGCTCCAACTCTGTCGCTAATGCGACTTTCTGCTTTTCTCTGCTTGTTTTTTCCTGCTTTGGCTATGTCCACAACTGCCTGGATGGCATTAACTGTGGACTTGCCTTTACGGAAACCAAATTGGTGATCGGATAGACGATTCTCTTCGGTCAAGTGGCCTTGCATTCTCTGCAGAACCATATCCTCTAGAAGTTTACCCATCGTATCTAGCAGGCATATAGGCCTGTACGATGAAACCTTATCTAGAGGTTTTTCACCTTTCCTTAGGAGGACTAACTTGGATCTCTTTGTTGAGGTCCTTTTTCGCCTCCTTGAAAGCCTCTTTCAGCAAGGGATCTCCCTTAGATCGGGTATATGTCCTTCTTGCTTTGAGGCATTCCTTTCTCAAGGAGGCTAGCTCCTCTGACCACCAGTGCAAGGATTTTCTTACGGTAGTGGCGCCTTTGCGTGGCATTGACGCATTGCAAGCGGTGACTTTCATGTTTCTCACCGCTCGCACCTCCCCATCCAGACTGCTCGGCCTCTTCGCCCAGCCCAAGTCCTCAATTAAAAGGGCTTCTCTTAGGGACCGGCCGAACTTTTCCTTGTCGAGTCTCTTCATATTCCACGAGGAGGTTTTGCGACTAGGAACATCCTGTCTTTTTCCTCCTCGTGTGTCGCCCATCGAGACTGAGAACTCAATGTACTGGTGGTCACTTGCGGTATATTCCTCAGAGACCCGCTAGTCGGTTATGCGGCTAAATAGTTTAGACGATGCGATCGTTAGATCTATAATTGATCCGATCGCACCTCTTCTAAAAGTCCATGTATTGCCTCGGTTTACAGCCAATAAGTCGTTTCTGGAGATCATTTCTTCAATACGAATTCCTCTCTTGTCGAGTCTCGTCTCACCCCACTCTGGCGACTTTGCGTTAAAATCGCCAGTGATGATGACATCCAGCCTGGATTCTGTGAGGCTCGCTTCTAGGTCTTCAATATTGGCTTCAAAGTTTGTCAGTGGGTCGTTGGGTGAGAAGTAGCAGCTATACATACGTATATTAGCTACCTCTATCCACACGAACCCACTGCTCGTCTCCAGAAACTTGTCAACCCGCAATTCTGGGTTTAATTATTATTATTATTATTATTATTATTATTTTTTGTTTTTCTGTTTTACGAGGGAAGTTGGAAATCTGTTCATTATCAGATACCTCATGGCCCGTACCATGAGGTTATGTGGGGATGAACTCCGAGCCACTACAAAGTGTAGCTTCAGCTAAAACAAGTTAGCCTAAGCAGCCTAAGTTAGCATTTAGGGCAGGGAACGTTTATAGGCTACTCTCCTGCCCACATGTACTCCTTCAGACACATTTGTGGAAGCGGCCGTTCATAGGCTACTCTGCTTCCCATTCATGGAAGGGGCCGTTTATAGGCTACTCTCCTTCCCTTTCATGCTCTGAATATACCGAACACTTTGGTTTGGATTCTCCTTTTCCCAAACAAAGGGATAAACGCGTTTATAGCGCACCCTACGTTCATACTGTACCATTCACACAGACGAGGAATATACACGGACGCACCAGTCCGACAAACTACCCTCCTCCTCCTCCAAACTACTTCACCCATGTACACGCATATACGTAAAAAAAAATACATAAATGAGTATAAATGCGTATAGAAGATGGAGTCCCGGGCTTGGGACACGGTTCTAAGCGGAGTTATTTTTATTATTATTATTATTATTATTATTATTATTATTATTATTATTTTTATTCACGGGGAAGAAGAGGAAATGCATTTACGCATCCCCAGGAAGATCCCACTTACCTGGGGTATGTCGGACTCGTACAAAATGCAAGGAAAAAAAAGAAACCTCACATACCTGCTTTTAACGGCAGTCACCCTACCGACTAAAACCTCTTCTTGTTTCCCCTGGGTTTCGAACCTTCTATCCACCTACGGAACTACCTAGTGGCTTCAGACTTCGTAGATGAATGGTTCCATGTAGTCGCTGGCGCAACTCTCCCGTGCCGCTCTTGTTCTGGCCTTATTTTCTCCTTGTCCTTGACAAAGTCTTTTTTGCTTCCTCGAGGGCAGTTCTGAAGACCTTGCAACTCCCTGATCCGGCTACATGTTGGATGTTCTCCTTTTCGCCGAACTTCGCCTTGCATAAGAAGCAGCATGGGCTCTTCTTACAGTCTGCTGCCTTATGGCCGGCTTCTCCGCACTTAAAGCACGCAGCCGACCTATCTACTGCATTGCAGTCTCGACCTATATGACCATAGTCGAGACACCTATGGCACCTTTTGACCATCACTCTACTTCTGATCCTGCAGGACACGAATCCAATCTTTACGTGACCCACCTTCTCCAGCTTATCAGCATCTTCCTGGCTGGTGACCACAACAGCGAGTTTCACTCCTCGCTTATTTGGCCCAAGGACCGTCACCTTTCTGCTTCCAGCTGGAACTGTGGAAACTTTCTCTAGGGCATCCTCAACATCTTCCTTCTCAGTAAGGGCATCCATGTCGCGGATTTCCAGCGTAGTTCGCCGATCCGCCATCTGCACCTTACCTAAATCGCCGATTACCTTTGTCACCTCCTCGGTGAACAGCTTTTTGTTTGAAGACCCTCCAATTTTAATGAAAAGGTCTCCCTTTTTAGTGGGTAAAGCTCCCACAACCCTTGTCTGGCTGGCCTCCAGGTCAGCCTCCCTTCGAACCTTCGCCAGCACTTCAGCGAAAGTTTTACCTTCGGTCACTTTAACGATCACTGTGGCTCTTCCCTTCTTGACCTGGTCTGGCTTTGGAACCGTTTTGTTCCCCTTGCCTCCAGTCTTTTTTGGTTTCTCCTCCTTTTTCCTTTTTGGATCCTTCGCAGGCTCAGGATCACTTCTCTTCCGCTTCTGAGCATCCTGTGAGCGCCTGAGTCAAATAGTAAGAAACCTGACCGTGTTTCCTATTTATCCAGGTGGCAAGTGCCGGGATAAGGCGATAAGTCCATCGACCTTTCTCCTCACAATCCCATCTTTCTTGCCATCTTTCTATGAGCCTGTGCCTCGCTTCTTTGCGGATCAGGCCCTTGCTTGGTCCTAATTCCTCATCCAAGGAACTTCTTTCTTTAGAAAAGAGAAACATTTCTTCCCTTTCCCTCGCCAAAAAAACTGCTGGCGGGACACTTGCAAGGACCTGCACAGCACTCGTAGATACCGTCTTATATGCAGAGATGATACGCGTTGTTATCGATCTCTGCGCCGACAGTATCTTTTTACAGATGGTCACACATCTTTTACTCCTCAGGGATAGGGCCCATGCTGGTGCTGCGTAAAGCATTTTAGCATGGGCGACACTCGCCACCAGTCTTCTTTTTTGTTCACGGGGTCCGCCTACGTTTGGCATTAACCGTGAAAGATTAGCCGCACACTCGATCGCCTTATTTGACGCCGTAGCCATGTGGTGGTGGAAGTTTAACCTTCCATCCAACTCCACACCAAGGTATTTAATTTGTTTACTCCACTTGACCTCGAATCCGTCTATCACGATTCGTGGGAGCTCATAACCACGTCTGTTCGTGACCAGCAGTGCCTCGGTCTTCTCCAGGGCCATTTCAAGACCTCTGGTATCCAGCCAGCTTTTTGCTAGTCGCAGACATTCGTTCACCAATGTCCCAAGAGCCTCCTCACTCTCGGCAGTGCACACGAACAACGCGTCGTCCGCAAAGCCGATGATCATCGCACCTTCGGGCAGATCCATTCGCAGAAAATCATCGTAAGATACATTCCATACAAATGGACCCACCCTCGAGCCTTGAGGAGCCCCACGCTGCATCTCTTCCCTGAGAGTGCAGGTGTCTCCCTCATATATATCCCACCTGTCGCTAAGATAATTATCCATTATCCGCAACAAGTAGGGCGGCATGTTTTTCTTTTCCATCGACTCGATGAGATCTTTCCATCTTGCGGAATTAAACGCGTTGCGTATGTCGATTGCTACCAACGCGCAGAAGCTCTTCTTTTTTCCAGGTCCCAATTTGTTTTTTCCTGCTTTGGCTATGTCCACAACTGCCTGAATGGCATCAACTGTGGACTTGCCTTTACGGAAACCAAATTGGTGATCGGATAGACGATTCTCTTCGGTCAAGTGGCTTTGCATTCTCTGCAGAACCATATCCTCTAGAAGTTTACCCATCGTATCTAGCAGGCATATAGGCCTGTACGATGAAACCTTATCTAGAGGTTTTTCACCTTTCCTTAGGAGGACTAACCTCTGTCGCTTCCAGTCGCGGAAGAACTCTCCTCTCTCAAGGAAAAGATTGAAGCATCGAAGCAGAATCTGGGGTGAAGTGTCGATTACCAACTTTAGGATCTCGTTACTTATCCCATCGATTCCAGGCGCCTTGCCTGTTTTCAATCTTTTGCCTGCTTTGTGCAATTCGCTAAGTGTGAAGAGTTCTTCCTCTCCGACTTTGCAAGAACTCCAGTCCCGTCTAAGGTATGGTTCTGCAGGAGGAAACAAAGAACTTATTATCTTTCTGACCCAATCGGGATTGTCCAGGCCGGGGGTCTTTTGCCTCGTCACTAATTTCTTAGTCACGATTTTAAAAGCCAGACCCCATGGGTCCTTATCGACTTCCTCGATTAGGTCCTTCCAGCTACGGTTTCGCGACTTACGGATCTCTTTCTTGAGGTTCTTTTTCGCCTCCTTGAAAGCCTCTTTCAGCAAGGGATCTCCCTTAGATCGGGTGTATGTCCTTCTTGCTTTGAGGCATTCCTTTCTCAAGGAGGCCAGCTTTTCTGACCACCAGTGCAAGGATTTTTTCCTTGGAAACGCGCCTTTGCGACGTGGCATCGACGCATTGCAAGCGGTGACGATTATATCTCGCACCGCTCGCACCTCTCCATTTAGACTTTTCGGCCTCCTCACCCAACCAGAATCCTCAATTAAGATTGGTTCTTCTAGGGACCGGCTGAACTTCTCCTTGTCGAGTTTCTTAATGTTTCACGAGGAGGTTTTGCGACTAGGAGCTTCCTGTCTTTTTCCTCCTCGTGTGTCTCCCATTGAGACTGAGAACTCAATATACTGGTGGTCACTTGCGGTATATTCCTCAGAGACCAGCCAGTCGCTTATGCGGCTAAATATATTAGACGATGCGATCGTTAGATCTATAATCAATCCGATCGCACCTCGTCTAAACGTCCATGTTTTTTCCCGGTTTACAACTAATAAATCGTTCTTGGAGATCATTTCTCCAATCAGAATTCTTCTCTTGTCGAGCCTCGTCTCACCCCACTCTGGCGACTTTGCATTAAAATCGCCAGTGATGATGACATCCAGCTTGGATTCTGTGAGGCTCGATTCTAGGTCTTCTATATTGGCTTCGAAGGTGGTCAGCGGGTCGTTGGGTGAGAAGTAGCAGCTATACATACGTATGTTAGCCACCTCTATCCACACAAACCCGCTGCTTGTCTCCAAGAACTTGTCAACCCGCAATTCTGGGTTGCACAGCTTGATGGCGGCTCTCTTCGCCTTATCCTGATACCAAGGTGCGAGGTCGCTTCCTTGATACTGCTCACTGCAGAACAGGATATCGACCTCATTTTCCCTAGCTGTTTGCATCAGGAGCACCTGTGCATCCTTACTTGTATGCAGGTTGACTTGAAGGAGCTTTAGGGATTTGCCCTTTTAAGTTTCTCCAGTTCCTCCTTGTAAACCGGGCAGGAAATTCTTCCAGGGATATGGTTGACTTCCGTTTTTCCCAAATCTGTACACGTTATGCACTTTGGCTTGTCACTAGTACACTTTTTGGAGAAGTGTCCCGCTTCGCCGCATCTCCGACAGTTTTTTGTTCTGTCGGGGCCCTTGCAAATTCGGGTCACGTGTCCATAGGCTAGGCACTTTTGACATCTTGTCACTTCTAAGTGCGTTCGGATGGATGCGTTTATCCAACCAATACGCACTTTGCCCAGCTTAAGCAGACTCTCGCTGTCGGTTTCACTCAAGCTTACTAGTGCCACTTTTGTACCACCAAAACGTGTCAGAAGTCGGCAAGTCACATCCAATTCGGGCGTTTGCAACTTCTGCTTTAAGACGGTTAAAACGTCCTCCTCTGCAGTTGTTTCGTCAAGTTCCCGAATTTCGAGGGTCTTTTTGCTGACAAGGGCCGTAACCTCGGCCTTGTCCTGAAGAACGGAGGTAAGATTCTGAGCGAACTTTGAAGTTTCACCCCCCTTTTTTACCACAACAAGAACCTCTTTTTTAAGAGTTCTCCTAATTTTCACAATCTCTGTGCCAGTTTCCTCTGGCTTTACCGAAGTTGTTGCCAGTTTTATGAGATCATGGTAGGTCTCTGGATTCCGGGCCACAATTTTTATTGCCTCCGTTGTTCTAATTTTGGGGGGGCGCTTCTGAAGTTGCTCCCTCTCCTCCGCTTTCTTCAAGGCCTTTCTCTTACGGGCCTCCCGTTTCATATTGGAGACGGTTTCAAAGTCTTTTTCGTTTTCAGGCTTATTTACCACAGTTGCCTCCGAATAAAAAGCAACCTTGGCCGAAGCAGCCTTACTCACCTCCGTCTCCATAACAATAGGGTTTGCCTTGGTCACCTTGCTCTTAACCCTCTTACCCTTGGGAGTGGTCACAGTAGAATCAGTCTCCGGACCTTCATACTCTCTAGGGCGCTTTTTTGGGTCGATGGGCTTGCTCTCGACAGATGTGGCGTGCGACATCGATCTAGGAATTTCAGGATTCGACTTTAGATTGCTTGGGCTAATGAAGGGCCTAGGTATAAAACGCAGGTTACTGCGAAGCACCTCGTGCACCTTCCCTAATTCCACCATTCCATCCTGAACGTCCTTGCTAATGTTTCTTTGTTTCCTGCAAGCACGCCACATGCTGTCAAGTATTTTTGGGATCAGATCGACCTGTTCTAAAACATTTTCTTCGAATCTGCTAAGTCCCACATCCTCAGAATTTTTGCTTTGGCTCCCTCCAAAATCCTTGGAGCCGTCTGCACCGACTACCGGGGCTTCAACCCGATCAGAATCGGTGGTGGGATTACCCTCTACAGAGGTACCCACTTGGAGTAATTTGTTTGATTCTTTATCCATTTCATTTTTTATTCTTTGCCCCGTATCGAGGGAACGATCGAGCCTAAACAGGGTACTACCATCTGGCCAAGATGGACCCTGAACCGCCTCCGTTAGTTACATAGACGTTAAAGCATTGCCGGAGCATTGATGCGACGTCTATGATATCCAAGGGCACGTGAACATGTATGTTCGAACGTGGACGCCTATTATTATTATTATTATTATTATTATTATTATTATTATTATTATTATTTTTTTTGCTTAGGGACTTTTGGGAAATCTGACTACAGATACCTTGGATTCCGCACTCCAAGGTTATGTGGGGTTGGTATGATAAAAAAACAAAAAGAAATATAAAAAAAAGAAAAATAAATAAATGTTATAATAAATTTAACAAACTGGCGACCTACTACCAGCCCGACCCACTAAAACCCGTAACCCTTCTTTTGGAGCCCTTTACCCTCCCTCGGAACTGTCGTAAGACTTTAGCCTTCGAGGGTGGCGCTCCGACTCTGTCGCTAATGCAAACTTCTGCTTTTCTCTGCGGTTATCCTGCGTTAATAGTTAAAAATTTAAAACTCTTTCAATATAAAAGCGGAATTAACAGCACAACAATAATAAAAAAAATGTTTAATCAAGTGTAAACAGTCAAAAGATAAAATTGCAAACGGATATATAAAAAAAAAGAAAAAAAATAATAAACGCGTATATAATATTAAAAACATAAAACGGAATAAATTAAAATTGTATAAGGACAAATAAATCACAAAATAAATTAATAAAAAACAAACGAATAAATTAAAAGCTGTTTAAATTACGCATTTTGGCGGCCGTCGAGATCCTTCTTCGACATAACCGAGATTATGAAGTTCTCGACTTGCCGCCAATTCTCCTCTGACTGGGTCATCAGCGATACCATGTTCTCCGGTGTAACTTGACTGTTTACACCTTCGAACATGGCCCGCCTCTCCAAGTCCCATTTCTTGCATGAGAAGAGGGTGTGCTCCGCGTTGTCCTCAGGGAACTAGCAATATGCACACACCTCGTTCTCGCGTAATTTAAAGCGACACAGGTACGAGTTAAAACACCCGTGACCTGTGAACGCCTGAGTCAAGTAATAGGAAACCTGACCGTGTTTCCTATTTATCCAGGTGGCGAGTGCCGGGATAAGGCGATAAGTCCATCGACCTTTTTCCTCACCATCCCATCTTTCTTGCCATCTTTCTATGAGCCTGTGCCTCGCTTCTTTGCGGATCAGGCCCTTGCTTGGTCTTAATTCCTCATTCAAGGAACTGCTTTCTTTAGAAAAGGGAAACATTTCTTCCCTTTCCCTCGCCAAAAGATCTGCTGGCGGGACACTTGCAAGGACCTGCACAGCACTCGTAGATACCGTCTTATATGCAGAGATGATACGATTATTATTATTATTATTATTATTATTATTATTATTATTATTATTATTATTATTATTATTATTGTTATTATTATTATTTTTTTTTGTAGTCGGAAGTGGAAAATCTGTGAATTTAGATACCTGAGCAATGAATTTCAGGTTATGTGGGGATGACCGCTCTTGTTTTGGTCGACCCACTAAAAACCACTCCCGTCTTGTTTTGGGACATTTTATCCACATGCGGTACTACCGTCAGGCCTTGAACTTCGCAAGTGGTTGTCCCCTTGTCCTACTCCTTAGCGTGCTTTTAATCCGCCCATACAATGTGGGAGCGTGGGTGGGAGGAAAAACTAGTTGCTTTCCTCCCCCCACGCTTCCACACCGATGAGCATTGGATTCCTCCGGTCAACCTCGTCTTCCGTCTCTATCTTTTTCCCCCATTATTTTAATAATGAAAGTTTCAATATGCCTCCAGGAGTCCACGTTTTGAACCATGGTAGACACCATGTTATCGACGTTGATTTCAAAGCCAACTGCCGTGAACATAGCCATTCTATCATGGTTCCAATGCCCGCAATGAAAGAGAGTATGCTCCGCAGAATCTACTGAAGCGTCACAGTAGGCGCATTTTGCTTCTCTCTTAATCTTGAACCTATGAAGGTACTGTCGGAAACATCCGTGACCTGACAACACTTGGGTCAGGTAGTAGCCAACTTCTCCGTGCTTTCTGTCAAGCCAAGTGGCGAGGTTGGGGATCAGGCGGTATGTCCACCTTCCTTTAGGATCCCCATCCCATCTCTCTTGCCATCTTTCAACGAGTCTACATCTCGCCTCTTTTCGGATAACCGCTTTGAGGAGATTTCTACTCTGTTGCTCTTGCGAGGAAGCTCGGTGTTTATTAAGTTGGAAGACTTCCTGTCTTTCCCTCGCCAGTAAATCTACTGGCGGAAGGCTCGCAAGAACCAAAGCAGCGCTCGTTGAAACTGTTCTGTAGGCTGAAACTACTCTCCGCGCACAACCACCCTGCGCAGAGATTAGCTCATCAGAGATGCCGCGGTTCTTTAGGGACTCAGCCCATGCAGGTGCAGCGTAAAGCTGCTTTGCCTGAACCACGGTCGCCACTAATCGGCGTTTCTTTTCCCTGGGGCCACCGACATTGGGCATCATCCTAGATAGGTTTCCCATACAGTCGGCGGCATTTAGTGACGTGATCTTAGCATGTTGGTCGAACTTTAATTTTCGATCTAACGTCACTCCCAGGTACTTCAGACTGTTTCCCCAGGAAACTTCAGTTTGTCCTATACGAATCTTTGGGACTGTAGAGGATCTCTTACCCGTCACGAGCAAAGCTTCTGTCTTCTCTATAGCCATTTGCAGGCCGTTGAGATCTAACCAGAACTTCGCTCGTCTCAGACTGTCGTTGATCCTTATTTCCAGAATCTCAGGACTCTCCGCGCCACACACTATAATAACGTCGTCCGCAAAGCCAACCATTATCGTATCTTCAGGTAAATCCATTCTAAGGAAGTCATCGTACATGACGTTCCATATGAATGGACCCACCTTTGATCCTTGGGGAGCTCCGCATGTCATTTCATGTTTGGGATGACATGCATCGCTCTTGTATTCAACCCATCTGCTGCTAAGATAGTTGTCTATCATTCGCAACAGATAGGTTGGTACCCCTTTACGACGCATCGCCTCGATGCAATTGTCCCACCTTGCGGAATTAAACGCATTACGTATGTCGATGGAGACAAGCGCGCAGAATCCTTTCTTCTTGTCCTCTTTGACTTTCTTTGCCTGGTTTACAACAGTGAGTATTGCATCGACTGTTGACCGGCCTTTCCGAAAGCCAAATTGATTCTCCGATAGGCTATTTTCGCCTATCAGGATTTCCTGAAGTCTCTGTAGAACCATTCCCTCTAGAAATTTTCCCATCGTATCCAATAAACATATTGGTCTGAACGATGTGACCTTATCCAGAGGTTTATCGCCTTTCCTGAGAAGGACCAACTTCTGCGTTTTCCAGTCATCGAAGAACTCTCCGGCTTTCAAGCACGTATTAAAGACGTCAAGAAGCAACTGTGGATCCACTGCGACAACCTGTTTTAAGATTTCGCTCGGGATGCCATCATTGCCCGGCGCTTTGCCGTTTCTTAACGTCTTTGCCACTTTTTTTAATTCTTCAATCGTGAAGAGCTCCTCGTCTCGTACTACGCAGTGAGAATAGTCCTCTCTGGGGCTAGGTTCCACATAGGGAAACAGTGTCTTTATAATTTCTGCCGGCGAGGCATAGAGTGATTGCAAGCTTGTACAATCACTCGCCTTGCCTCTCGCACTATACCCTTTAAAGAAGCCGGTTTCCTCACCCAGTTTAGTTCTCGAATAAATCGCGACTCTTCCAGGGATTCCACCAGCTTCTCCCTGTTTAGCCTCCTGAGGTTCCAAGAGGGGCTCTTGCTACCATATTTAGGAGCGACGCGCCCTCTGGAATTCTCCTCGGAGACTAAAAACTCTATGTACTGGTGGTCACTTATTGTTTCCTCGTCCAGTACCCTCCATTCACTTGTTCTGCGGGCTAGTCGGGTAGACGCAATTGTTAAATCAAGAATAGATCCTGATACTCCCCTCCTAAACGTGAACTCCTTACCCCGGTTCAAAACCACCAGGCCATTTGCGGAGATCATGTCAGTGACCAAGGTCCCCCTCCTGTCAAGACGAGTCTCTCCCCATTCCGGTGACTTACTATTGAAATCACCCGCAATGAGGACATCCCCGACGCAAGTCTTAAGACTTTCCTCAAGAGAGAGGATCTCGGTATCGAATTTTGCAAGGGGATCATTTGGGGAGAAGTAGCAGCTGTAAATTCGAACCCTCGCAACCTCTACCCAAACGAAACCGTCACCTGTTTCCAAAAATTTCCCGATGGCAAGCCCGGGGTTGCATATCATTATGCCTGATCTCCTTGATGCATCCTGAAACCAGTTTGAGTATATATGCTTCTTATACTGCTCATTTATAAGCAGTACATCAGCTCCTCTCTCCCTGGCAGTCTGCATCAGGAGATCTTGAGCGACGCGTCCTCTGCCGAGGTTGACCTGGAGGAACCTTAACTCCTTGCTCTTAGCTTTCTGAGTTCCTCCTTATAAATTGGGCAGGACCCAGTTCCTGGATTGTGGTTGATCTCCTTCTCTCCTTTGTCCACACAAGTTAAACAAACAGGTTTGTTTTTACAATCCTTGTGGGAATGATCAGGAGAGCCACATTTCCAGCAAACCTTGCCTCGGTCCGGCTTCTGACAGGTTTTTGACAGATGCCCATAGCAAAGACACCTGAAGCATCTGTCCACCTCGATTCTAGGCCGGATCCTGCAATTAATCCAGCCGACTTTCACCCTGGCCATCTTCAGTAGCGCATCCGCGTCTGCTTCCTGGAGTTGCACAATGGCAAGTTTTTCTCCACGGCTCAGGGGAATAAGTCGACAAGACATTTCCAAGTCGGTCTTGCCCAAAGTTTGTCGGACCGCCTGGGTTACCTTCTCAACACTCGTTGCCTCGTCTAGGTCTCTAATCTCTAGAGACCGTTTTGTTAAAATTTGTGAGACGTCCGCCTTATCCTTAAGGGCGTCAGCCACTTTTCTACTAAAATTAGAGACCTCTTGATTTCTTCGAAGAACGACAAGCATCTCTTGCTTTCTAGACCTCTTGATTGACAGGATTTCTGTCCCAGTGTCAGCTGGATTGACGGACGCCTTCATATGAGCAAGGATTTTTTCGTAAGACTCATTACATGTCACCCTTATTCTGATTGCCTCCGTATTTCTCTTTTTTACTTTAGAAGTCGAATTCGTCATCTTCTCTTTCTGTGTCTCCTTTTCATTTTTTTTCTTTTTCTTCTTTTTGGAGACTTTTCTCCACTCTTTCTCAGCACTAACAGTCTGAGGCCCATTTGAGAAAGAACTTTTATCCTCCTTCAGGACTTCGTCAGACTGTTTTTTCTTCGGCACTCTGTCTTCCGGAGACGACGAAGCTTCTCTTTTCTGAGCTTGTGCCGAAGAAGTTTGTCCCTTTGATTTGGGTTTTGGCGTCTCTGGATTGCGTTTTAGAGTATTTAACGCTCTTGCAGGACTAGCCATGCGGAATACTCCAGGCGTCTCCAATGTTTTTTGGAGCTTATCAGCTGACGCCTGAAGAGTTAAGCCTGAGCTTCTTACGGTTCCGAAAACTTCCTTAGCGATGTTTACTCTAACCTTCAATCGCTAGGATGGCCTTCTCCAAAGCTTCAGTCGGCTTCTTTTGTTCCGCTACCACTTCCATCAGCACTCTGCAAGGCGCTGCCCACGGGGGTGTGAAGGAACCTCTCCTTTGATGTGTAGCTTCTTTCTGTAACTGCACTTCGACAGCAGGAGCTACAGCTATATGTTTATCTTCCTTTTTTGTGGAAGGAAATTCATACACCTCGGCTAAAACCTCAATTTCTTGAGGCGTCTCAACGCAGGTTTTAAGAGACACTATTTCTCCGGTTCCAATTTTCTCTTCACCTTCTTCAATAACCTCAATTATGTCCATATTTTCTATTTTATTATTCTCCATGTAATCATTTTACCAGCGCATCGTCTGTGGAGGGGCGGGTCGGTATAGTTGGGAACGGGTGTACCCTCGGACGTATCCTACCCCAGTTCCCTGAGGCCCAACCACCGCTTAGCCGGTCCCGGAATACACGGACGGACCGGACTCGCCCGGAGCAATATGGATTCCGACCTCCATATTCACCACAGACTCCCCTGATCAGGGTCCCGAAAGGGCTGGCTCCTGATTCCTTACCTCGGGTGAAACATCGGCAGAGCGAGCTCACATCAACCCCTACGCCCCGTCCACCGAAAACAAATGAACGAAGTTTCGGGGTACTCCCAGTGGTCCGAGGAAGGAAACAATCATATGGGTGTGATAAGTGTATTGTGAATATGTGTGAATAGATGTGTAAGTGATGTAATTGTGTGTAACCCATATATGTGTAGAGAAGTGTATGTGTAGAGTGTACTGTTTGGTTGCCCTTTGGTGGAAAGCCCCGCCACCACTGCAAGGTCCACCGAACATATCCAAAATGACACTCGAGTCTGGCAGCGGACAGGCATCCCGCCCCGGTGAACCAACGCCGTCAAGAATGGCAGTATTGTCTGGACTAAGGATATGCATCCAGACCCAGCACACCCATGCCATCAAAGACGGCAGCCGCGCCCGGGAGAGGATAATCATCCGCTTCTCCCAGAACATCAAAGACATCACCGATGCTCGGCAGTGGACAACCAGCGGCGGAGTTATTATTATTATTATTATTATTATTATTATTATTATTATTTTTTTTTTTTTTTTTTTGCTTAGGGACTTTTGGGAAATCTGCCTACAGATACCTTAAATTCCGCACTCCAAGGTTATGTGGGGTTGGTGTGATAAAACAAAAGGAGATAAAAAAAAGAAAAATAAATATATAAAATAGTCAATTTAATAAACTGGCGACCTACTGCCAGCCCGACCCACTAAAACCCGTAACCCTTCTTCTGGAGCCCTTTACCCTCCCTCGGAACTGTCGTAAGACTTTAGCCTTCGAGGGTGGCGCTCCAACTCTGTCGCTACTGCGACTTTCTGCTTTTCTCTGCGGTCATCCTGCGTTAATAGTTAAAAATTTAAAACTATTTCAATATAAAGCGGAATTAACAGCACAACAATAATTAAAAATAACAAATGTGTAATTAAGTGTAAAAAGTCAGAAGATAAAATTATAAATGGATATATAAAAAAAAAGAAAAAATAAACGCGTATAAAAAATTGAAAACATAAAACTGTACAAAGATGAATAAAAAAAACACAAACAATTAAAAAATGTATAAGGACAAATAAATCACAAAATAAATTAATAAAAAACAAACGAACAAAATTAAAAGCTGTTTAAATTACGCTTTCTGGCGGCCGTCGAGATCCTTCCTCGACATAACCGAGATTATGAAGTTCTCGACTTGCCGTCAATTCTCCTCTGACTGGGTCATCAGCGATACCATGTTCTCCGGTGTAACTTGACTGTTTACACCTTCGAACATGGCCTGCCTCTCCAAGTCCCATTTTTTGCATGAGAAGAGGGTGTGCTCCGCGTTGTCTTCCGGGAACTGGCAATATGCACACACCTTGTCCTCGCGTAATTTAAAGCGGCACAGGTACGAGTTAAAACACCCGTGACCTGTGAGCGCCTGAGTCAGATAATAGGAGACTTCTCCATGCTTTCGGTTTATCCAGGTGGTGAGTGTTGGAATTAGAGGATAGGTCCATCTGCCCTTTTCCTCCCTATCCCATCTGTCCTGCCATGTTTCGATAAGTCTGTTTCTCGCGTATTTGCGGATGCGGTCCTTGCTAGGTCTTTCTTCCTCTGGGTACTCGGGATTATTTCTTCTTTTAAAAAGAAGAAATACTTCCTCCCTTTCCCTTGCCATAAGATCTGCCGGCGGGACACTTGCAAGGACTTGCACAGCACTCGTCGAGACCGTCTTATACGCAGAGACGATACGGGTAGTAACACATCTCTGCGCAGACAGCATATTATCGCAAATGGTTTTGCTTCTTGTTTTAAGTGAGGGAGCCCACGCTGCTGCTGCGTAAAACAGCTTAGCGTGGGCAACACTAACCACCAGTCTCCTTTTCCTTTCACGTGGTCCGCGAACGTTTGGCATAAGTCGTGCCAAGTCTGACGCACACTTTATCGCCTTATTCAAGGCCGTCGCTATATGGTAATGGAAGTTTAACCTTCCATCGAGCTCCACTTCTAAATACTTAATATGTTTACTCCACTTGACCTCGAATTCGTCTATCACGATTCGTGGGAAACTATAACCACGTCTGTCTGTGACGAGCAGAGCTTCGGTTTTTTCCAAGGCCATTTGAAGACCTCTGGCATCCAACCAGCTTTTAACTCGCCGCAGACATTCGTTCACCAATGGCTTCCTCGCTTTCGGCTGAGCACACGACCAACGCATCGTCCGCAAAGCCGATGATGACCGCGCCTTCAGGTAGACCCATTCGCAGGAAGTTATCATAGGATACATTCCACACGAATGGTCCCACCCTCGAGCCTTGGGAGGCACCACTTTGCATCTCTTCCTTCAGAGTCCAGTTGTCCCCCTCATATATTACCCACCTGTCGCTAAGATAATCATTCATTATCCGCAACAAGTAGGGCGGTATTCTCTTCTCCATCATCGACTGGATAGAGCTCTTATAATCCTTCTGACCCAATCGGGATTGTCCAGGCCGGGGGTCTTTTGCCTCGTTCCTAATTTCTTAGTAACGATTTTAAAAGCCAGACCCCATGGGTCCTTCTCGACTTCATCAATTAGGTCTTTCCAGCAACGGCGTTGTGACGCTCGAATCTCTTTGTTCAGGCTTTTCTTGGCCTCCTCAAATACTTTCTTTAGCAAAGGATCTCCCTTAGAACGGGTATAATTCCTTCTAGCTTTAAAGCACGCTTTCCGCAAGGAGGCCAGCGCATCAGACCACCAGTGCACCGAGTTTTTCCGTGAAGGGGTTTGCTTACGACGCGGCATAGATGCATCGCAAGCTGTGGTGATGACTTTCCTTACCGCTCGCACCTCTGCATCCAGGGTATTCGGCCTCTTCACCCATCCCGATTCCTTAATAAGGCGGGCTTCTTCTAGGGAACGGACAAATTTCTCCTTATCGATTTTCTTCACATTCCATGAGGGGCAGTTTCGACACGGAACTTCCTGTCTTTTGCCTCCTCCTGTGTCTCCCACTGAGACCGAAAACTCGATATACTGATGGTCACTTGCGGTATACTCCTCAGAGACTCGCCAGTCGCTTATGCGTTTGAATAAGGGAGTTGATGCTATCGTAAGATCAATGATGGATCCGATTGCACCCCTCCTGAATGTCCAAGCTCCTCCCCGGTTCACAGTAATTAAACTGTTTCTGGAGACCATTTCTCCAATCACTTTGCCTCTTTTATCGAACCTTGACTCGCCCCACTCCGGCGACTTAGCATTAAAATCGCCAGTGACAAGTACATCCAACCTGGATTCTCTAAGGCTCGATTCGAGTTCTTCCATGTCGGCTTCGAAGTCCGTCAGTGGATCATTAGGCGAAAAGTAGCAGCTATACATTCGTATGTCTCCAACTTCCACCCAGACAAATCCACTGCTCGTCTCAAGGTATCTGTCAACCTTCAGTTCGAAATTGCACACCTGGACAGCTGCCCTACCCGACTTATCTTGATACCAGGAACCTAGGTCGATTTTTCTGTATTGCTCGCTGCAGAACAGAATGTCGATACCCTTTTCCCTGGCCATCTGCGTCAGAAGGGCCTGTGCCTCTCTGCACGTGTGCAGGTTGACCTGCAGAAGTTTTAAGGATTTGCCTTTTTAAGTCTCTGCAACTCCTCTCTGTAAACCGGACAAGAACCTTTTCCGGCGACATGAAGTACGTCTGTCTTAGCCAAGTCAGAGCACGTCAAACACTTAGGCTGTTTGACAGAGCAATTCTTTGCGATATGACCCTCACCGTTGCATCTCCGACAGCTTTTAGTTCTGTCGGGGCCCTTGCAATTTCGAGTCACGTGTCCGTAAACAAGACACTTTTGGCATCTTGCTACCTCTAAATGCTTTCTGACTGCAGCATTTATCCATCCTACTTTTATTTTGCCCACTTTTAGCAGAGAATCGCTCTCTGCTTCAGTCAGGCGGACCAACGCCACTTTTGTGCCACTAAAACGTGGCAAAAGTCTGCACTCTATGTCCAGGTCAGGCTTTTCCAGCTTTGTCCTCACGGCAGAAACAACGTCTTCACTTGTCGCTGTTTTGTCAAGTCCTTTTATCTCGAGAGTTCTTTTATTCACAAGAGGCATAACCTCGGCTTCAGTTTTTAAAACTGAAGCAAGAGCTCCTGAAAATTTCAAGATCTCTCCTCCTTTTTTTACCACGATCAGGGCCTCCTGATTAAAAGTTCTCCTGATCTGAAGGACCTCATTTCCAGATTCTTCTGGTTTTACGGCTGCAAACGCCTTTTTTAGGATTTCGTTGTAAGCCTTTGGGTCTTTCGCTGAAATCTTAATTGCTTCCGTTGTCCTAAGCTTCAAATGATGTTTGGGGAGCTTATTTTTCTTTTCTGCAAGCTTCTTCTTTTGAGGTCCTTTGTTTCCTCTGCTACTTTAAATTCGTCAGATTCTGCCGATGCATTCCTTGAGGTGACTAAACCATAAGTCTCCCCTGAGGCCATCTTTTCACTTCCCTTTGGAAGTATAGGGTTTTGCGCTGGAGCTTCCTTGCACTTAACCCTCTTTTCCACTGGAGTTTCCTTCTGAAGACTTGCCTCCGGACTTTCGTTCTCTCTGGGGCGTTTTCTATCAGTTATATCGCTTCCCTTAACAAACTCTTGAGTTCCTTTCTTTGGCGTACCAGGATTCGAGTTTGACGTATCCATACTTAGAGTATGAGGCTCAGGATTTTTAAACGGCTCAGGGATAAAACGCAAGTATTATTATTATTATTATTATTATTATTATTATTAACACAAATTATTATGATTAAATAATTTAATTTAATTTTTTTCTAGCAAGTTACACTTTTCTTATTTTGAAGGATCTGTTTTTACATTGAACCACCTCTAATAAAACACTACAATTTACTTCAAAAATAATATTTCCACTTACACATTGTAAAAAATATTATTTTTCACTCAAAAAAATAGAAAATTGTTGTTAAAGAGTTATTATTTGTTAATATAGGAGATTAATATATTTTGATGTCAGATTTCGTAGCAGAAGTGACAGTTTAAGTTTATCTTGTTGACAATTGTAATGAAAGCATGTCTTCTAATATTTTTCTTACTAATTAGTAGAGCAGACAACTTTACAACTCTTAAAATTGAAAATTCTTTGCTTTTTCGGGTGGTTCAATGATGCCGCACTCACTGTATTCACATGACATTCACAACAAAAATTGTTTATAGTAAATTTATGTAAGAGTTAAAATTCTTTATCACATCGGAATATTGAAGTTGACACCCTAAGCGAAATAAATCACAAGTTTACTCATTTTTAAAATTTCCTATTTCAAAAAAAACTTGATTAAATTTTCACAAAATTTTTTGTTTTGTACGTGAAAAACAGTTTTTTTAGATTTTCTTTATAAATAATAAACCTGCGTGCCCGAAATTTTTGGACATAGTTTGTTTCAGTAAAACTAACTTATATATTAAATAAGAAAAAATTTCACTTAGTCATTTCTCAGAAAATTGAAGTGGTTCACTGTTAACGCTGGTTCAATGTAGCCTACTCTCCCCTACTGTTAATTTAAATTTTTCAGAATAATAATAAATTAAAAAAAAAAATTTTATTTATTTAATATTATTAATATTTAATTTAATATGATTAATTATAAGTTTTGAAAATAATTGAATTTTTGCAAAGAATTTTACTATATAAATGTTAATAAATTTAGAAATTAATTAAATATTAATTAATATTTAATTATTTAGTATTTTAATTTAAAAATATGCCAAATAATTATTTAATTACTGTTAATTTAAATTTTTTAGAATATTAATAAATTTCAAAAAAATTTTATTCATTTGATATTATTAATATTTAATTCAATATAATTAATTATTAGTTATTTACTATTTTAATTTGAAGATTTGACAAATAATTATTTAATTACTGTTAATTTAAATTCTTTAGAATATTTTATTTATAAATTTTATTAATGAAGTTTTATGAATTTATTTTCTTAATTTGTTTTCATTTTTTATTTTATTTAATATTTTATAATATTGTTAAGAAAGCATTTTAAATCTAAGTATTTTCGTTGTAAACTTTGTTGTCCCGTTAATCACCACTCGTCCAATAGCCTATTTCGGCCCTGCGAGACGAGCTCCGGACGAGTAAACAGTTGAATCACTGCATTGAAAATCTTTTGTGCATGGTTAAAATAATTTACTCATAACATTAAAACCAATGCATAGATTAAAGTGTTCTTACTCTTATTTTAAAGCTGAAAATACAAGCTTTTATTCAGTACAAATGTCAAATTTTTCTGCAAAATTTCCAAAAAGTTGCAGCCTATCAAAGATGGACAACGAAAATTTACTGACAATGAAAATTACACCTATCTTTATTACTTCATATCTTAGATTATATTTTTCAATAAGTCTTAAACATAGGATCATTTAACGGCAAATTTTATAATCTTTCCAAAACTGTCTTTAAAATCTTTCTACGTTAATATTTAACGAAGTTATCAATATTTAAAGGATGTCATGTTTTTAATGACACTTTTGCAAGTGGTCTCTCAATTTTGACCAGTAGTGTATAAATAAAATTCAATATATATATATATATATATATATATACTTTTATAATTGAAACACAAAAGGTAACGTCTGGGTAACGGCGCCGGTGACGCCGGCTCTGGTAACGGCTACCTTTCTTTCTTTCTCTAAAGGCAATATAAATAAGAATGTCTCTCTTTATCTAATTTTCATATCTACTCGTTTTATATTAAAGAGGATTCATGTTGATATTTGTTTTAAAAAAATATCACATCTATTTTTGTTTATAATAAATATTATACTTAATTTTCTTAATTCTATATTTCTTTTTCTTTTTACCTCACTAATAATAACTTTAATTAGAGTAGAGTGGGGCGAAACCACCAATTCGCTTTTATTTTCGTGTTTTACGTCTTATCGACTTATCGTTCGATGTGAATAACAGTTCAGACATTATCCGCTGGTGTCTGAAGTTTCAAGCCGTTTACCAAAATATCTGCTAAATGACAGTGACGTATGTAAAATTTTAACAATTTTCAAAAAAAAAATTTTTACTTGATTATTGAATTATTGTTAATATAATGTAAAAATTGATAGAAGAATAGAATTTCTTTATTTATTTGAGTGTTTTGAACGCAGTAATGTAGTTTTTTTGAAATTTGTTTAGGTGTTTTGGAAGTTATATTTTTTCGAAAAAAGTGTTGGTGGGGCGAAACCACCAACACCACTTTAAAAATTATTTTGTCCAACGCCTTCGAGGAAATCGAATCATTATTCACTAGGTGCAGTGGAGGAATATTATTGATAGTGAAATTTATGTCAAATGATGTGTATATATATATTAAATAATAAATACCTCAGATTTTGTTTATTTTATTAGAAAAAGTGATTTAGAGATGGGTATATAACTCATTTTATGTAATTCAGTATATGAACTATGAAGTGAGTTATGTACCTAGTTATGTGTGGTTTTTTGTTGTATTTCGATTGTTATTAATTAATTTTTAAGTTTTTCATTGGAAAAAGTGCAATTGGTGGTTTCGCCCCACCAGGTGGGGCGAAACCACCAATTGCAGAGGTCGCGTAAAACGGCCGTATCTCGAAAACTAAGAGAGATAAAGAGTTGAGTATATGGAGTAAAATGTAGCCAAGGAATCAATCTTTCAAACCCTTTTTGAATTGGCTCCTTATTGGCTTAAGTTTTCAAGTTATAGTCCTTATAGTGCAAAATTGGTGGTTTCGCCCCACTCTACTCTATATTTATTTTTTAGACTAATTTATTTATTTATTTATTTAATTAAAGTTCCTAGGGCTAGTTAGCTCTTTAATAAACAGTACAGTGTTGTACATTAAGAAGTATAAGTGTAAATACAGTAATAACTATAATAACAATAACAATTTGTATAATATTAAAGAAAAAAATGTTTGATACAGTACTAACACCACATATAATAGAAAAAAATTACTAAAAAAAAATATATTTAGAAAGTTTATATGCCAAGGAAAAATAAAGATGAAGAAAAAAGAAAAGAAAAAAAGATAAAGTATTACCAAGGGGCCGTCCATAAACTACGTCACGCCTTAGAGGGGGGATGATTCATTTTTTGTGACGTTCTGTAGAAAAAATGGCGCTAAAGCATGTAAAATTTGTGACGTGGGTAGGGGGTTGGAAAAATTAGGCAAAATAGTGTGACGTAGTTTATGAACGGCCCCCAATACGTAAATTCAAATATGTGTGTGTTACTATTAAATAGAAATCTGTAAAACAGTTTCTTGAAAGTCGGCTGTTTAGATATATATCTCTGATTGTAGAAGGGATTTTATTCCATAGTCTCGCTCCTCTAATAATAAAAGATCTTTGCATTTTACATGTCTTATGTTGGGGTATCTTCAAAATACATTGTCTTTCTCGCAACCTACTCTAACTCTCTGCAGTAAGATTACTTAACTCAAAAAACTCAAATAAATAAAGAGGGATTTTATTATTGAAAATATTGTGAAGAAGATTACCAATAAAAAACTGTATTCTAGTCGCAACGTTCAGAAGACCTGATTTAATTCTGTACCCTGTAATATGCTCAAACTTAGGTAAATCATATACAAAACGAATGCAGGCTTTTAAGGCTCGTTCTAACTTATTATTTAAGTCATCCGTTGTCATCATATCCCTTTAAGGACCAAATGTACAAAAATTGTACCCGAACTTTGGGAGCAATTTTTGGTATGAAAACGGATTGCTAAAAATTTGCAATAGACATTTCTTAAAGCTCAGGAACCGCTCTTTAGAATGCTGCAATAACAAATATTGAGAATTTATAAATAAACAAATTACATACAGTTATTTAAAAAAAACACAATTTTTCAAAGATTTTTTTTTGGAAAATCAAATTTTTTTTATTTATGGCAAAGGTAAAAATATCGCGTCAAAAATGTCTAACCTAAAATGTTGTAAAATAAAAATTAAAAAAAAAAACAAAATGGCGGAACAAAAGTGGCGTTCAAAGACGGCTTTTTAATAAATAATATACAGCAAGTGCACATTTTTTTAAAAACCTCACAGATTCGCTTGAAACTGGTTACTCGGAGGTTTTTGGGGTCGCTGATTACAAATATGATAATCGTTTTTCAAAATTCAAAATGGCGAATCCAATATGGCGGATACTTTTTTCAAAATTTCATCGGATTCGCTTGAAACTGATTACTCGGGGGTTTTTAAGGTCGCTGATTACGAATATGATAATAGTTTTCAAAAATTCAAAATGGCGAATCCAATATGGCGGACACTTTTCAAAACTTCATCGGATTCGCTTAAAACTGGTTACTCCGGAGTTTTTGGGGTCGCTGATTACGAATATGATAATAGTTTTTAAAAATTCAAAATGGCGAATCCAATATGGTGGACACTTTTCAAAACTTCATCGAATTCGCTTAAAACTGGTTACTTAGGGGTTTTTGGGGTCGCTGATTACGAATATGATAAAAGTTTTTAAAAATTCAAAATGGCGAATCCAATATGACGGATACTTTTCTTAAAACTTCATCGGATTCACTTGAAACTAATTACTCGGTTGTTCTTGGGATCTCTTATTACGAATATGATAGTAGTTTTCAAAAAATAAAAATTTCGGAGCATATACATTAATTTTTGTAATATTTTACAGTAGTAACTTTAGAATTGCGTTAACTATATTTTGTTGTAAAATATTTTAATTTTCATTAATTAATTAATTATTAATTTGAAAAAGCGTTTTTTTTTCGTTTTAGATATTGAAAATACACATCTGAAGCTTTCTTTTGGTACAAGAAAAAGAAAAAAAGGGTCCTTCTTGAAAGAAAAATAAAAAAAAATATTATACTAAAAAAATATAGGTGTATATTACGTGGTAGTTAATTAGTCATACATATTACTAAATACTGTGAAAATATTATCCCGATCCAACAACTTGCCATTTTGACTTTGATACACTCGAGAAAATTTGCCCCTTAAACATAATTAATCTAATTAATCTTTTTAATTTATTTATGAGGCTTCAAAGACTGACAAAACTCAATAATAACAAAGAACAGTTCCTATTAGTATTATTATTATAACAAAGAAATAGTAATAATTAGTATTATTATTAAGTTTAATATTACTATTATATTTTACACAAATTATTTAAAAGCAAAAACGGTTTAAATTTTAATAATTTCTAACCTGAATAATGTACATGCTCCGAAATTTTTATTTTTTAAAAACTACTATCATATTCATAATCAGAGACCACAAGAACCCATCCTAATCAGTTTCAAGTGAATCCGATGAACTTTTAGAAAAAGTATCCGCCATATTAAATTAGCCATTTTGAATTTTTAAAAACTACTATCATATTCGTAATTAGAGACCCCAAGAACCCCCGAGTAACCAGTTTTAAGCGAATCTGGTGAATTTTAAAAAGTGTCCGCCATATTGGATTCGCCATTTTGAATTTTTGAAAACTACTATCATATTCGTAATAAGAGACCCTAAGAACCCCCAGTAACCAGTTTCAAGCGAATCCGATGAAATTTTGAAAAAAAATGTTCGCCATATTGGATTCGCCATTTTGAATTTTTAAAAACTATGATCATATTCGTAATCAGCGACCCTAAGAACCCCCAGTAACCAGTTTCAAGCGAATCCAATAAAATTTTGAAAAAAATGTCTGCCATATTGGATTCGCTATTTTGAATTTTTAAAAACTATTATCATATTCGTAATCAGCGACCCCAAAAACCCCCGAGTAACCAGTTTTAAGGGAATCCGGTGAAGTTTTGAAAAGTGTCCGCCATATTGGATTCGCCATTTTGAATTTTTGAAAACTACTATCATAAAAAAGTTTTAAAAAAATGTAATAAACGTATTACTAAGTTGTTTATTTAATATTAATTGTTTTTTAGGATCACAGAAACATATTACATATTTTTTTTGCACTTTGTCCTTTCGTCAAAAATGATACTTTTTGTGTATGTATTAGATAGGTAAAATTTTGAAAATACTTCTATTTCATTATTATTCATTATAAAACTTAAAAATTGATAAAATTCACATTCACAGTGATAAATGTTGATAAATATGGCGTATAAACACATTTTCATAAAAAGTTAAAAGTGACCACCTTGTGGCCAAAAAAGTGTCCACCTTAGGCCAAGACACAATTTTTTAAACGTTAATGAAAAATTTTTTTAAAGCACAATATTAATTATATTCATTTGGAATATTATTGTACGATATATAAAGATAATTATAACGATTTTTACTAATTTAAAATGGTTAATTTCGATGATTTTAACACCCTGAGAAAAAAATTTCTCGATTATTTATAAACAGAAATTTTACGATGTTCACGTTACAAAGAGACTCATACGACTATTTACCTCAAAACTTTACTAAAATCTTTGTTTTCTCAAATAATAACAATAACAAAAAACATTTGAAGATACTAACTAATATAAAAAAATTTTCTTAGGGTGACCACCTTAGGGCCCTGACCACCTTGGGGCCCTCTCCCCTATTTATTAAAAAGCCAACTTTGAACGCCATTTTTGATCCGCCATTTTGCTTTTTCAAATTTTTATTTTACAACTTTTTAGGTTAGACATTTTTAAGGCGATATTTTTACCTTTGAGACGTATTCCTTCGCCATAAATAATAAAAAAAATTTGATTTAAAAAAAAAATCTTTAAAAAATTGTGTTTTTTTTAAATAACTGTATGTAATTTGTTTATTTATAAATTTTCAATATTTGTTATTGCAGCATTCGAAAAAGCGGTTCCTAAGCTTTAAGAAATGTCTATTGCAAAATTTTAAGCAATCCGTTTTCATACTAAAAATTGCTCCTAAATTTCGGATAACATTTTTGTACATTTGGTCCTTAAAGGGATATACTGCGCAACAATAATTAAAGTACGGAAGTACTAGTGATTTAATTAATAAAAGTCGAGTTAAAGTTGGCATGCACGCCTTCTTTCTATGTAGTTGCTGTAAAACTATAAATAATTTACGAGAAATATCATAAACATGCTCTCGCCAAGATAAAGTTCGTTCTAATGTCAATCCAAGATCTCTAACTGTTTCTTTATTAGAAATAGGAATCCCTCCGGCATTCAATAGTTTAAGAGTAGCAAGAGTGTCGGAGGTTGGATTCTTGGAAGCTCCAATTATCATGGCCTGTGTTTTATTATAGTTAAGAGCAAGTCCATTGTCTTTCGCCCAACCAACAATATAGTCAATGTCAGTTTGCACCATCTTAAGTAAATTATCAATGGACGACAACGGTCCACACAAATACAACCTAAAATCATCCGCATATTTATGATATTTACAGAATTTGAGTTGTCCACCGAGATCTAATACAAACAAATTAAACAATAATGAAGAAAACGATGCTCCTTGGGGAACACCACATCGCAATAAATCCTAGTCCGAAAGTTCGCCATTCTTATTAAGAACTCTTTGAAATCTAATCTCTAGATAGGACTTAAACTATGTACAAACTGATTTAGACATATTAAAGAAGTGTAATTTATGGATTAATAATTTATGATTCACAGATGAAAAGGCCTTTGCAAAATAAAAAAATACAACTTTTGTTATATTTTTTGAATCCATTGCAAGCTTGATGTCAGTGGTGAATTTTAAGGATGCAGTACAGGTGCTGTGATTGGAGTAAAAACCAGATTGTAATGGCTCAAGCAAGTTATTATCATATAAGAAAGTGGTTATTTGTTTGCATACAATTTTTTCTAGTGGTTTGGACATTGCACAGACAATCGAAATGGGTCTAAAATAATTAGGACTTTTCGGATTATTTATTTTCGGAATAGAGCGAACAGAACTGTTTTTCCACATTTCAGGAAACTTTTCCTTTTGTACAAAGTACTTAACAATATTAAAACTAATCAACAACAACTTAGCATAAAGAATATTTAAATGTTATTATTGTTTTCAAAAACTGCTAACTTTAAGTTACTGCAAAATTTGCTAAGATAAAAAAATATAGACTGAAATTTAAATTTAATAACAATGTATTCTAGCAACACAACACTAGTGTTAATAATTGTAATGTCCAGGTGTGATTTTATGGCTAAAAGTACTCCTCCTTCACGAAGATTAGAACTAGAATCTACACTTAGAACGATAAATGACGAAATCTGGTAGTATATGAGCGAGTTCGAGTGAAGCTTGTTGTTATCACTTTTTACCGTGGGGACAAAAGAGGGGGAGTATAATTGTCATATATGAGAGGCACAACACAGTTTAAGTTTGGCTCGTCGATGGCGGAGTGGGGCGAGTCGGTTTCTTTGTGTTGACAATGCGTGGTTCCCCATTCCAGTAAGAGATCCGCAGTCCAGTCTCTCCTTTCGACAACCGATCGTTCAACAGGATTTTCATTTCCTTGAAATGTTGAAGTTGTTGCTGTGTTCTGTCCTGCGATATCGAAAGATTTGGTGGCATAGAGTTTGGCAATGTTGTCTTGCTCAATTTTAATTTCACGATTGCAGCTATCACCAATTTGATAGCTGTCTCGTCTATCAGAGAAACTTGTAAAGGACGGGGCTGTGGTGACATCTGTAGGCGTTTATCAAGACGAGCTAGCGATATTATTTTTGGAGTATCTTATGGTAATAGCGCTTTGAAAATATTATTTGCTAAAGATGAATTGTGATTTAAATTTAATTTCTGCTGACTAACTTTTTCTTGTAAATTAAATAATATTATATTTGACTTACGCCTCACACGATCAGATAGTTCATTTAAACATGATGTTACCACATTGTTAGTACACTCAGTAAATTTTTTATTCAATACTTGCATGTTATCATTGATACCTTGCACTTCCTCCTCTAGGGCATCAACACGAGTCATGGTCCCTGATATTGAATTCTCAATTGTGGCAATTTTGTTTGAAACCTCATTTACGAGTCTGAAATTACGAGTTTGAAACCTCATCAACACGAGTCATGGTCCCTGATATTGAATTCTCAATTGTGGCAATTTTGTTTGAAACCTCATTTAGGGTTTCCCTGATTGGATTAATTTCTCGAACATACTGTTTAAGTTGCTAAGCCATCATCTCAACCATATCTTCTCTCGTCAGAGCTTTGGCCGGCGAGGATGGCCTTAATCCACAACATTTTTTCTTTTTGGCACAACCAGGATGGTACGGTGCATTGCAAGAATCGCAACGAGTAATATCCCTTTGAATTTCGTAGCCAAATACACGACAAAATTTATCAGAGTAAGGAACCGTTAGTGAGTTAGTCGCCATTGTCCATTGTTCTTTTAAGTAAGAATGTTTGTTTAACTCAAATATCTGCTAATTTATAAATCACATCAAAAAAAAAAATTGTTTACTTGTTCAAAAAGGATATCACAAGAAAAATGTAGTCAACTACAATCGAAATCACTCGTAAAACCAAAATATATGGTAATATATCAGAGCGGTCAGAAATTCCATGCTTTCACGACCTCAGCATGCGCAGGTTTATGTCATTTTTATTTGGATTTGTCAATTTAAAGAAGAATTAAAAGAAGAATTTAAAGAAGAAAATTATTTAATCCTTGGTAGATTTTATTGAGCCTTCAGTCTATTTTACGCGAAGCTACTATGCCGGTGGCTCATTTGAATCGTCATACGTACCTGATGCTAAGGAATACAAATGAATTTTGGATTTATGCCTGTTGTGTTTTTCGTGTCGTGATTTCTGCATCAAAATAAGTATTAGTAGAAAATGGAGGAGTGTCTAATAAATTATTAACTATTTTATAACATCTGGATTAAACAAATGATAATTTGTAAGAAGAAATCAAGAATTGGGGCCCTTATGTCAATTGTTAAAATTTTGCTGTTTGTTTTATTCGTTTGTCGACAGCCTTAAAAAGGAACTTCACAAAAATTTAATTTAAATTGTATAATAATTGTATTTAATTATTAGTTAATTTTGTGTGTGCCTATTGGTTTCTTTTTTGGGTAAGCAGATTTATTTTTTGAGAAATTCAGTGACAATTTTCTTTGTTCTTAAATTGATTAATTTTATTGATGTGATCTTTTAAGTGCCCATCTTTGATTTTTTTCTAATTGATTTTCTTTACTGAATTCTTTTCTATTATTTCTTTTTTTCAATATTTATGTTCTTTTGATATGTTATAAATAAATGTTAAATAAAATAATAAATATAATATAAATAAAAAAAATATAATAATAAATGATACATTTTGTGGACAGCCACTTTGAGTGGACCACCTGAGTTTTTAAGTTATCTGACAGCGGAAACGTGAAATAAATAAAACAAATAGCAACACTGCACCTAGAAACCGTAAGAAATTAAGTTCCGCGATAATCATATACGTTATCGTTTAATGTAACGCATTTTTAAGAACACCAACCAAAAAAAGTCCCTCTTACAATCAGTAAAGTGATTCGGAAGTGTAAAAGTAGTGTAAAATTTAAGTTTTAAAAGGTAACTTATTTTTTTCCAACTACTTTGGACATTGAAATTGATTGTCTTAGTTTAATTAAGTGATAATTTTGACTCAAAAAAATTGTGGTGGCTGCCATAAAAAGTTGCATGTCACTATGAGTGGACCACTGTTTATAACCATGAGTGGACAGCCTATTTTTTATATTTTTAATGTCAGTTTACTATTTTTATGGAAATAAATTGACAATAAATTGGTTTGAAACTATGTTTTATGTTCTTTATTAATTTTTTTGTGATATTGATGCAATATGTGCCAAAATTATTAAAAGTGGTTTCACTTGTAAACATTGCGACACATACATGGTCTGAAGCTGCATAAGCATAAATTTTGTTTCAATATATCAGAAATATTAAATACTCTAAAGAATTTAGAATAACTCTTACAATTTTTAAGAGTAGTCCACTCAAGGTTACACTTTTTTTATTCCTTAGAAATTAGCTATTTTTTTAAAGTCAATTGTTTTTTCCAAATAAAAAAAATCAAAGCTATTATGGTATAAACACTTAACTAGGGACCTAAACTAAAGCTTGGAAAAGAAACCTCCGATTAATTTGCTTTTATAAAGAATTTGTTAGAAAAAAAGCTTAGGCGGTCCACTCAAGGTGACATTACCCTACATTTGGTGAATTTCTCTATATTGAAATAACTTCCCCCCAATTGTGTTTTGACCATTCCCTAAATTGATATTTTCCCCAATTTGTGTTTTGACCATTCCCTAAATTGATATTTTTCCTAATTTGTGTTTTGACCATTCCCTAAAATTAGTGTATTGAAATATTGTAATTTAAAAATATTTTATTAAAATTGTGATTATTCTATAAAATTTTGTGATTTAATTAATTTTTGATTTTTGATAATTGATAGTTGATTCATGTTTTTGATGTTTTCAAAGAACATGGATAATAATCATAACCTCAAAATTTACTTTACTTTTGCCGCTTTTAACCCTTAAATACATGTGAAAAAATAGGCTGAAATATTTGTTTACACTAAAAATATTTGATTATATATGAGTTTTCACTTATTTATATTTAGTACTTGAAATAGTTATTATTATTATTATTTGCGAAAGAATTATCAATATTAAAAATGTTATCGATATCGGTAACGATATATCGAAACGTTAATATCAATTATCGTGACGAAGATAACGATATGGTCCGATATTTCATATCGATATCCCATCACTATTAGGGTATTTGAGGTCGCTGATTGCGAATCCGATATTAGTTTTCAAAAAGTCAAAATGGCGGAACCAAGCTGGCAGATGTAAAAATTAAGAATTGCCTAGATTCGCTTGAAAATTGTAACTTCAGGGTTTTAAGGGTCGCTTATTACGAATCCATCTTGTAGTGCACATTACAAGCTTTAAATTAAGACCTTGTGGAAGCCTCTATCACGTCAGGTTAAGGAGAAAAAAAGTTGAAAATCTTCAAAAAAGCGTTTTTGGGTTTTTACCCCCACTTTTCTCAAAATCATGACGTGATGGGCAATAATGTTTGAGGGTTACAAACTTTACACCCAAATTATAACTTCCCAAGGAATAAATAACTCGCGCGGTTGTTGATGAAAAGAATTAATAAATTAACTCTCTTTTGGAGTTGATTTTTAAATCGGAAAATTTCACTCCCAACTCCCGAGTTTGCTAACTTCCTAAATTTTTTACAGTGTAAGTTTCTTTCATTTCTAGTTTGACAGCATGACCTCCAATCAGTATGTGTACTGAATTTCACCTCACTAGGTCTCGATATGTAGAAGTTACGTATGGAGGGACATGGTCATTTGTCGTAATTTTTTCTAAAAAATCGATTTTATTCAGTGCTAGTTCGTAACCATGACTTTCAAACGTGCTCGCTATATTTTTCCTGTAATCTAGACGTGAAAATATGTACGTATCTGTACCGAATTTCAGCTCATCAGGTTGAGATATGTAAAAGTTAAGGAGGGACAGCCTATTCTGAGTGTCTAGGACGGACACACGAGTGATTTCATAAGGGCCCCGTTAGTACACCTACGGTATACGAAACCCTAAAAAGTAGTAAAAAAATAGCTATCGAAAAAAAACTCGTTTTAGACACTTTAAACAACTAACAAAATTTCCGTTCTATATTTTCTTTTCCTGACTTTTTCCTAAATTTCATAAAAATATTTACCTCTTTCTTAACCTGGTAATAAATTGAATTCCTGCAACGATGTTTATTATTCATGAAAGAATTTAAATATTTATAAAAATAATTTAATTCTTGCGAAGAATTCTATAAATATTTTTAAATATTTGATTTGTTTTTGCCTAATTTTATGCAAATTTTAATAAAAACAATTGAATTCCTGAGAAATTTTTATTATTCATGAAAAGAATTAAATTCTTACGAAGATTTTTAAAACAAATTTGTCTAATAATAATTTAATTCTGTTTGGAAATTTTATGAAAATAGTAGATATTAAAAATCATTGTTTTGCAAAAAGTTTTTTTTTTAAATTGAATTTCACAAAGAATTTTACTAAGATTTTTAAGAATAATTGAATGTCTGTGTGGCATTTTATTAATTTTTTTGAAAAAAATTAAATTCCTAAAGAGCATTTTAATTTTTATTTACCCTTCCTGCTCCCGAAACTACTTTTCCTTTTTCTCTGCTTTTTAGTTTCTTCTCTAAATCCGCTATTAGTAGCGTAAACAGCAGAGGACTCAACGGGCAACCCTGCATTAGGCCTCTGCCTAACCAAAATTCTCTTCCAACTTTTCCTCCCACTTTTACTCTAGATCTTGCGTCCGTGTAGAGTTCTTTAACCCGTTCTATTATCCCCTCTTCTATCCCCCTACCCTTCATCACTCTCCATAGCAACCCCCTGTTCACCGATGGAAATGCAGCCTTGAAATCCACGAAGAGTGCTATCAACTTTTCTCCTTTTTCACCCAGGTTCTTGTTTACCAATTAATTAAGCGTGTAGATATTGTCCATTGTCCCCATCCCTGTTCGGAATCCAGTTTGGTTATGTGGAATGCCCCCTGTTTTTTCCACTTCCTTTTCCAACCTTCCTCTCAACACTTCCGCATACACCTTATACCCTGTCGGCATTAAGGTGATTCCCCTATACTCTTTCACCTTTTTTCCCCTCCATATTTTAATGCTTCTCCTTCAACTTTATCCTGGCCAGCAGCTTTTTCTCTCTTTATGCGGTCAATCGCCTTCTCTACTTCCTCCCTGCTTATCTCCTCTACATCATTTTCCTTTATTATCTTTCTCCCTTCTCCTTTGATTCTATTATCTACCCCGCCTCCCAGTCTCATTAAATACTCTGTCCACTCTTTCATTTCTATCTCTGTATTTATTTATTTCCTATTGCCTCTTTCTCTATTGATTATTTCCCACTCGCGTCCTTTCCTTACTGCGTTCTCTACCTCCCTTCTGTATCTCTCCTTTTCCTCTTCTCTTTTTCTCCTTAAAAGTTTCTCATGTTCTTTATGAAATTTGTTATACTCCTTCTTTTCCAACTCTCCTTTTCTCCACTCCTTTATATAAATTCTCATTAAATCCCTGTTCTTCTCAAATTCCTCGTCCCACCATCTTTTATGCTTTCCTTTCTCTTCTTCCATCTGCTCTTATTCCAATCTCACCTTTTCTATCCTTCTCTTTAACTTTTCTATCCGCATATTCACATCCTCTGTCTCTTCCACTTCCTGCATCCTCTTTTCGAACTCCAAAAACCTTCTTACCTTCCATTTTTCCATCCTAATCCTCTGTTGCCCTCCTTGCCGCTCCAAAACTCTCTCTTTTACTTCTCCCCCTTGCCCTTCTATTTCTGCTATTATTGGAAAGTGCTCTGAACCTGTCTCACACCCCACCGTCACTCTTTTTAACTTCCTCTTCGTCCTTTTACCCGCTAACAGGTAGTCAATTACCGTAGCCCCCTTCCCGCTAAACGTAAATTCCCCCCTTTTATCGCCCCTTGTATTACCATTGCATATCACCCATCCCCGTTCCTCTATTAAATTTACTAGTTTTCTTCCGTCCTTATCCACATCTTTATGTTTAAATGTTCTCTCAAATTTTTCCTCTTCTTCATTCCAATCACCTCCACCCAATTCTCCTGTCCACGCATTGAAGTCTCCTCCTATCAAAACTAGTTCGTCTTTTCCTTCCTTTATCCATTCTTCGATACTATCCTAACCTTCTTCCTCGCCCCTTCTTCTGTACACTCCTACTAAATTTCATTTCTCTCTTCCTTCCCCTATGCTTCTTGCAACGCATCCTTCTTTATCCTTCAAGATTGTACCTTCCCCCTTAATACCCACCCTGACTCCAGACACAATTCCTCCTGCGTTTCTACCTTTCTTATGCTCCCTCGTGGTCGACTGCATTCTTAATCTATAACCTTTCGGTAGTTTCCTTCTCACTTTCACCTAATCTTTTTTATCCACCCAAGTTTCACAAAGAAATACCACACCTCATCCCTTTATTCCCTCCTAGAATCCCACGTCTTTATTCTTCTTTTCTTCCTTCCCCCACTCCCTTTTCCTGATTTTCCAATCTCTTTAATCTCACCTTCATCTCTCCCACTTCCTTCCTTGTACTCTCTCTTGTATCTTCCCCTCTCCTCTTTGTTCTTCTTCTCCAAGCTATTCAATCTTTCCCATACTACCTGTTTTTCCTCTTCCCACTTATCCTCCCAAGCTTTCCACATGTTTTTAATCTCCCCTATTTCCTCCTTTACTCCCTCAACTTTGTTTTTAATTCTGTTGTCTAATTTATCCATTTTTTTGCTCATTTGTTCCCCCAAATTCCTGATTAAATCCATAATATTCTCCTCTTCTTCACCCCCACTCGTTTCAGAGTTTCCTTCACTAAACTCTCCACTTTCAACTATCTCCGAGCCTTTACTCTCTTTCCTCCATCTTCTCATAAAAGCAGGCGATGCGCCTGGATCTTCCTTTCCGAGAAGCTGTTGATTCGTGAACCTGCCCCTTCTACTTTTATTTTTCTTTCTAACTACTTCAGAGTACTCCAATTTTCTTTTGCACACCTTTTCCCCCTTTGTCAGTCGTCCCTGAGCCTGTCGCTGTTTCTCCCTGCCCTCTTTTGCCTCTATCACTCTGATCACTCTCCTCGTTCTCTATGACAAAAGCCACATGCTTCCCCCTATCGGACAACTTAGGAGACCTGCACGTCATTCTCCCTGACTTATCGACCCACTCTCTCCTTGTCTCTCACTGCCAAGCAATCTTCCCTCTCTCACTCCCCTCTCACCTAACCTCTATGCACTCAACTGACATTTTTCTTTTTTTTTACCGTACACGGAGAGAAATTTATAGTAGTGGGTAACATAATTGTGGTTAGGGTGACCATCTTTAATGCTACAAATACGGACAGCTATCTAGATAGTCACCGTTACCATCAATATCATCAGGAGTAACATCTTGGTAGTACGGGGTAGCATAACTATATTTTTTTAGCATCTGTGATGGTTGGCAGTAGCATAATGATAGTATCGTGTAACATCATCTTTTTAACATCAAAATCTGACTATCCATTTCTCTCAGTGTACACACACCTCTACACCAACTTGCTCTATATCTTACTCACACTATCAACTTCACCGCACTCTGATTCACCCGCAGAAAATACTCTCACTGCAACTAGAATCTTTGAAATTTAAGAAAAACTCCGAATTTATTTAGCACGCGTCTTTACTGTAACGGTACTGAAAACGGAAGCCCATTAATATTAATTAGAAAATTCTATGAGAATTCAATTATTTAACTACAAAAATAAATATTTTATTAAATAACTAGCTGTCGTACCCGTCTTCGACGGGTTGTAGTTTCTGATAATGCACTTAAGGTAGTACGCTCGCGACAGTCACTCTCAAAAGTAAATTTTAATAAAATGCTATAGTATGGTGCAGTTACTGTAGCATATTTTTGCTTGGACTGTATTGAATACATAGTCAGCCCTATGTACAGACACACTCACACACAAGTATACTAGTCAGATTAGAATATTATATTATATTATATCCTTTAACTGAAACGGTTAATATTGTTAAATCTTTTTGTTATAAATTTCTCAAACATTCATTTATAATATATTAGTTTTTTAAAACAATCTATAGAAAATTTTAGAAGTTATTAGAAGAAATGTGCCGTTTACATGCACTTTTCATAGGTTAACCATGTTAAATAACAAAATTTGAACTTAAATATCTTGTTTTAGAAACGGTCAATTTTTTTAATATTTTGCAAATACATAGATCTTGTTATTAACTATTCTGATTTCAAATTTCATGAAATTCTATAGAAAAGTGCGATCACGAGCGTACTACCTTAACAGTGTATCTACCAACCTAGAAAACCGGAAAATAGACGGGAATTTGATTTGACAGGGAAAAAATAATAATTAGTTACTATTGTCTATTTCATTAGGAATATAATACTATTTGAAACAGTGACCGACTTTTTATATTCAAATTAGTTATTTTTAACTAATTCAAATGCAGAAAACAATATTTCTCAATTTGTAGTACTTCAATCAATATAATGTATTAAAATCAATCTAAAATTTCCTCCAGTTTTTTGAGTTATAGTACAGTCTAATTCGAACTAATTGTATAGCAAATAGATCCAGTTTTTCTCGGTTACATTAAATTCCCTGATATATTTCGTCTTTTCTGGTTGGTAGACACCCTGTTAAATGTATTATTAAAAAAACCCGTCGAATAAACCAGGAAAAATTTGGACAAAGCCGGAAATTGTTTTAAACCAAAATAAACACCGTGTTTAACTTTTGTCTTTACATTGATCAAGATATCTCTAAAAGTTAAATCAGAGAACCCACAAATACTACTGAATTAAGCTTCATAGCAATTGGTATCAATTATAATTTTTTCAATTTTTTGATATTCAAAACATTTTTATACTTACATCTTCGTTATAAGAAAGTATTTTTGAAAAATTATGCTAAAATGTGACTAAATAACATGTAATATTCAATTATATAAAGTTTAAAAGCTATCCATTAAAAAATGTAAAATTTAGAAATTTTCGATTTTTTAAAAATATTTTTATATTTCCATTTTAGCTATAAAGTATTATTTTTTGCAAAATTATGCTGAAATGTTAATAAATAACATGTAATACTCAACTATAGAAAGTTTAGAAGCAATCCATAAAAAAATATAAAATTTAGAAATTATTTGTGTTAAATAAATTCATTTATTAGAGTGAAGTATTTATTTAATTAATCCAATTAAGATTTATTTGATTCAACTTAATAAAATTATTTAAACGAAATAAATTCTTATTAGATCGAAATAAAAACTTTTTAAATAAGATATTATTTTTCAAATAATTATAATTACTTGAATCATATAACTTTTTTCAGTGTAGCTATAGTAAACTAAAAGTTATTAATGTGAACGAACATTATCTATATTAATAAAATCAGATTACTATCTGTACATTGCTCCAAACTTGAAAATTTTTATATATTTTTTTCGTTTTGAGACATAAGAATTCGAAAAATGTAAAAAAAAATTCTGTCTGTCTGTCCTTCTGTCTGTCTGTATGCAAAACTTTGTTCGCGCATCAATTGAAAACGGTTCAACCAATTAAAGTGAAATTTGGCAGTCTATTAGGTATTAACGTAACTTACAATCATAGCCTTATCCGATTAAAAAATATTAACTTGAACGAAAGTTATGACATTTTTCCAAAAAATTCGAAAAATCAAAAAAATGCAAATTTTTTATCTTTTGTAAAATGAATGCAAAACTATCCTTAGCTAACTTTTTCAGATAAATACAACCCATTTCTACAATAAAATTTTTAAAAAAGACGTATATTTAAATTTTTTTTCGTTTTTTAGATCAACTTTTTTCTAAGAAAATAGTGATTTTTAATCTTTAAGCAAGCTTTTCAGGAAAAGTTATTAAAGTTTTTTATTTAAAGATCAGTATGTAAAGTAAGAAACTTGCTACATTAAACAAAAATAATTAAGCTAAATGCCATAAAAAAGAAGGAAAAATGTTGAATTTTAAGAAATTCGGTTTTTTGAATTTTTGCTAATTTTCCATAATTTCAGATTTTTTACCGAAGGGAGGAGACTATTGAATAAGTAAAGTATTTTTTAAGAGCACAAAAATAATAAAGCTAAATGCCATAAAAAGAAGGAAAAATGTTGAATTTTAGGAAATTCATTTTTTTGCATTTTTGCTATTTTTCCATAATTTTAGATTTTTTAGCAAAGGGTGGAGATAACAAATTAGGTAAAGTATTTTTGAAGAGCCCAAAAATAATGAAGCCAAAAGCCATAAAAGAGAAGAAAAAATGTTGAATTTTAATAAATTCGGTTTTTTTGAATTTTTGCTAATTTTCCATAATTTTAGATTTTTTACCAAAGGGTGGAGACTATTAAATATAAGTAAAGTATGGTTTAGCCCACTTGAAATTGGATGCATAAAAAAATTTTATTGAAATACCGAATAAAAATTAATTAATAAGTAGATTTAGCAAAATAATCAGAAAAATCAATAAAAATGAAATTGACCTTTTTAAAACCTGTGTAATAAATTTTTCGTGATAATTTGAAAATTCCTCTATCTAAAGGAATCATAATAGAAACAAAATCAAGCATTGTTGGTTAGTCAAAGAGTATTGTAAAGGTAATAAAAATTATTTTCTAAAAAGTGCAAAAATCCCATGTTAATTAAATGGGAAAAGTATTGTTATTTAGGCAGGGTTAAACGGCATCGTAAAATTTTTTTCTAGTTTTTAGAATTGTTTTTAGGTAAAAAAGAAAGGATTTTGACGATACCCAAATGAAAATAACTAACTTGGGAAATAACGGACACCCTAATGGTTATAAACAGTGGTCCACTCATGGTGACATGCAACTTTTTATGGCATTCACAAAAAATTTTTTTCGAGTCGAAATAATCACTTGATTAAACTAAGACAATCAATTTCAATGTTCAAAGTAGTAGGAAAAAATAAGTTACCTTTTAAAACTTAAATTTTACACTACTTTTTCACTTCCGAATCACTTTACTTATTGTAAGACGAATTCTTTTTTGGTTTGTGTTCTTAAAAATTCGTTACATCAAACGATAACGTATATTATTATCGCGGAACTTAATTTTTTACGGTTTCTAGGTGCGGTGCTGCTATTTGCACTATTTATTTTACGTTTCCGCAGTCAGATAACTTCAAAGCTCAGGCAGTCCACTCAAAGTGTCGGTCCACTCAAGGTGACATTACCCTATTATTTATAAAGATAACAAGGAGAATTTTTGTAAATTTTTGAAAATAATTGAATTTCTGCGAAGGATTATATTAAAGGAGAACGGGGCGAGGCAGCCAAGACGGCACATTTTGGTTTGCGAGGCAGTTATTTAAATAGGCTTTTTCAATTTTAATATCGCGTTAGAAAGCTTGTCTTTTTGGCTAAAAAATCGCCATAGAACATTTTGACGTAGGTTGCACTTAAAAATTTCTACAACCCTTTTCCCAAAGGACCACATTTTGGCATAATTGAAAAAACGTGGGGTGAGGCGGCCAACTATTTTAATAGTTAAAAACACACAACTTAAAGTTAAAATTAGTGAAACATAACAAGGTAGTTGTCCTTTACTTACTTTTATTTTGTTAGTAAACTTCAAAAATTTACATTTGAATAATATTATAATAATAAAATTAATTAAATTCAATTTAACATTTTAAGGAAATATAAATTTGTTATTCTTAAAAAATGGTTTATAAAATTCAATTTTAAGTTTAAAATGTATTTGAGTAGGAAAAAAAGAAAAAACATTTAGAAGAACCAATAAAATCAACACAAAAAGACGAAAAATTTAGCGTTGGCTGCCTAACCCCACGAGTACTTTTTTAAGAAAACATTCACAAAACCCGTAATATTTAAATTATCGCAATTCCATTAAAACCATCGTTTTCAGCACTAAATTCCGCATTGAAAATCACTTTACAAGAATTTCATTCGAGTAACTCTATTAACTAAAATCACCAAAATAACTCTTAGAAAAGTTATATCCAAAAAGTCTGTTTTCGTAAATGATACTGTCACTGCTAAACTGCTGCAGCAATAATTCCCATCTGTTAGCAACTAAAGTAAACTACCATAAGCAGTCTACATTATCAATAGCACAAGATTTGAAAAAATTATGCAGAAATAAGAAGCAATTGAATGCCTCACCCCGTTGGCTGCCTCGCCCCGTTCTCCTCTACTTTTGGAAATAATTGAATTCTTGGGACGAATTTTATTAAAATTTATTTTTAAATAATTAAAATCTTTTGTGAAATTTTATTAAAATAAAAGACATTGAAAATTATTGAATTTTGACAAATTGTTAAAATTAATTTTTCCTCAAAGAATTTTTTTAAATTATTTTGAAAAAAATTGAATTATTGTTAAAAAGAATTTCATTAAAATTTTCGAAAATAATTTAATTCTTTGAAGAAATTTTATTAAAAATGTATTAAAAATAATACTTAAATTGTAATAAATAAAAATGTAGCAAAGGGTTTTAAAATAATTGAATTTCTTTGATAAATTTTAATAAAATTTTTATAAATAATTACATTAAATGTAATGTTTTTTCGAAGAATTCCATTAACCCATTAACGCCCACCAGGACCGAAAATGTACCATGATATCCAATATGGCGGACATATTTTTTAAAAAGTGATTGGATTTTCTTGAAAACAGTTATTCGGTGGTTTTTGGGGTCGCTGATTACGAATATGATATTACTTTTTCAAAATTAAAAATAGCAGATCCAATATGGCGGACAATTTTTTAAAAAGTAATTGTATTTGCTTCCAAATGGTCATTTGGCGGTTTTTGAGGATGCTAATTACTAATCTGACTTCAGAACAATGTTATGTTTATCCTCCACGTCCGTTAGCTGTCAACAAAATTTTATTGACGTTGCCCAGCTCTTACCACAAGGAGGTCGACGTGCAAAAAAGCTACTTTTTTAAATATTATTAACCCCTTAGCAGTGTAAGTCAAAATAAGCTTTTCGTGCCACAAATGTGCAAAAAAAATTATTTTTTTTAATTACTTAAATATTATTATATTTTATGTTTTTAGGGTCGCTGAATCCGAATATTTCATCAAAGTTTAAAAATTCAAAATTGCGGCTCCAAAATAGCGGCTTAAAAATTTAAAAGTTTCCTGATTTGACTAAAAATGCTCACTTGGGGGTTTTCGGGGTCGCTGATTTCAAATATCTGGTTTAAATTTTAAAATTCAAAATAGCGGCTTCAAAATGGCGACCAAAAAAATTCTAAAGTTTCCTGATTTGGCTAAAAATGCGCATTTGGGGGTTTTTGGAGTCACTGAATTAGAATATTTGGTTAAAATTTTATAATTCGAAATGGCGACTTCAAGATATCAACTAAAAATTTAAAAGTTTACGAATGTGGTTATAAATAGTTATTTGAGTCTTTTAGAGATTATATTTTTATATAGGTACATATATTATTATTTACATTTATATATATTTACACAAACTATTTAAGACACCGCTCTTAGTCGAATCCGGAGTCACGAACTATTTAATTTAATTACTATTATAAAATTTTTTAATATAGATTGATTTTAAGTATTTCACAATGTTTTAAGACATCGGACATATTAATTCCTCTGCTTGAAGTTTTAAGAACTAATTAGAGAACTTTAAATTTTTTTGGTCGCCATTTTGGAGCCGCCATTTTGAATTTAAAACTTCTGACTAAATATTTGGATTTAGAGACCTCAAAAACCCTCGAATGAGCATTTTCAGCCAAATTCGTAAACAAAAAAAAATTTTAGTTGACATTTTGAAGCCGCTATTTTGAATTTAAAATTTTCAATAACGGATTTAGATTTAGCGACCCCGAAAACCCCCGAGTAGGCATTTTTAGCAAAATTCGTTAACTTTTGTAAATCTTTTTTTTCAATGCCGCTATAGCGGTCATACACACTGGGGGCACGAATTATTTTTGCCTCTATAGACGTCAAACACTGTGAAGGGGTTAATCAACAATAATTATGACATTTTTTATACCAAAACCAAAATAGTGGATAATTTTTAAAAATCTTTAAAATCGCTTAAAATGTGTTACTCGGGGGTTTTCGGGGTCGCTGATTACGAATATGACATCATATTTCGAAAATTCAAAATAGCGGATCTAACATGGTTGATATTTTTTTAAATTCATCGTATTCGCTCAAAACTTGTTACTTGGGGGTTTTCAGGGTCGCTGAATACGAATATGCCATCAGATTTCGAAAATTCAAAGTGACGGATCCAACATGGCCGACATTCTTTTAAAAAATTCATCGCATTCGCTTAAAACTTGTTATTCGGAAGTTTTAGGGGTCGCTGAATACAAAAATGAAATTTCTTTTATCTAATTATCGTCAATTTCTTAAATAATTGTACCGTCGGCATTGGCGTTACCCGATGTACACCGCGGGGAGATTGCACGATCTGGTTTTGTACATCGTGTACCCTTTAAAAGGGCAGTTTGGAAAAGCTACTGTCTGAATTTTTGAAAAAGATCAATTTATTGCATTAAATATTGTTTCAAAGTTTTAGTTTCTCTAGTAGCTAGAGAAAATGTTATTTAAGTATTTTTCAGTAGTGCATAATGCTTAAAGGTGTTGTGGCGTTTGAGTATCGTAATACTTTGAGCGTTTTTTCTTGTTCTCACTTACCCTATTTGCCACGAACGTCTTTAATGTATGTGGAGAGGTGTTGATCCAGTTGTGGGTGATCGTCGAATCCGACCAAAAGTATGTCTTGTCGAACTTCATCTTCAATAAATCCCTTGCCATTACAGACAATTTTGAGAGTAAATGTGCTGCACAAAGTTCCAATCTCGGGAGGGAAACTGTTTTGATCGGCGCAACTCTAGACTTTGCGCACAAGAGAAACGATTTACGTTACACGTTATTTTCAGACCTCAGATAAAGGCACGCTCTGTAGGCCTTCTCACTGGCGTCTGCGAACCCATGAAGTTTGAAGACTCTTCGCTCCTGACTGCTTGACTGAACGTGGAATATTCCAATTGTTTATTAGTGATAATTGATCCAGGTAATCCTGCCATGTTGCACTCAACTCCGCTGAGACAGGATCATCCCAATCCAACGTGACCTTTCATAATTCTTGAAGTTGCATCTTCGCAAAAATGATCAATGGTGACAACAGTCCCATTGGATCAAAAAGTTGAGCAATTTGTGACAGCATTAATCTCTTTGAAATATTTCCCTCCTCTATTTGGATATTAACTTCAAAGCACAATGAATCTTCTGTCGAATTCCAACATACTCCAAATTTGAACAATCCACCAGATCATCAGTCAATTTTGCATCGTTGGCAATCCATTTACAGAATCGTAGTCCGTCCATCTTTGCAGCCTCAATAACTTTATTTCTCAACATAGATGTCATCAACATAGATGTCTTCGCCAATCACCTCAGCTGCTTCTGGGAAATTTTCTCGTTTATCTTCTGCAAGTTGTTGTAGACAGCGCGTTGCTTGGAAAGGAGCGGACGAAGTACCATAAGTAATGGTATTTAATTCGTAGGTTCTCAAAAGCTTATTCTCATTATAAGGCTACAGGATCCTTTGAAACCTCCGATCCTCCGGTCTCACCAAAAATTGGCGAAACATCTTTTCTATGTCTGCGCTCATAACGTAAGCATGTCAAAGGAAACGCAACATCAACTCAAAAACCCCATCTTGAATAATAGGACCCACCATCAGGACTTGATTGAGAGATACTCCTGTAGACGACTTTGCCGACGCATCAAAAACTACTCCTAACTTCGTAGTCAAACTCGAATCCATGAAGACTGGATGGTGTGGAATATAATACCCTCCTTGTCAGGATTCGTAATCAGCTCCATGTGGCCCAGTTCCTCGTAATTCCTCATGAATTGGTGGTATTGCTCACGTAAATCCTGATCCCGTTTTAACCTTCTCTCCAGGGAAAAAAACGACGACGCGCAATCTCGTACGACGAGCCTAAATCCTGCAATTTTTCGTTAAATGGAAGTGCCACCATATATCGTCCATCCACATCTTGTTGTATATTTTCACGAAAGTGTGCCTCACATTTCTCTTCCTCCATTGATAAATGTTTTTTATTTTTAATCTCATCCAGTCTCCAGAAATTCTCTAATTATTCCGTTAACGGATCTCGGATTAGATGACAGGATAGTCGTTGATTGAATCCAGAGCAGTTTGCCTTTCCAGCGACGATCCAGCCCAGCCGGGCATTTTGTAGGAAAGTCCTAGGTAGTGCAAGTGGAACCTTTCCATTGCACAAGAGTTCGTAGAACAGCTCTCCTCCTATCAGTGCTTTAACGCTTGCTGGTTTGTGGAATCCAGGATCGGATAACTTTAGGTGGTCAGGAATTTAAAGGTTATTTTTGTTCATAGGAGATGCCGGAAGATTGCTCGTGATCTGCGAAAAAATTAAAAAATTTAATTTTCTTGTATAATGACTAGTTTTTTATTTAAATTCATCCGTAACCCATTCAGAGCTTAAAGTCTCTTTATTATTAATCACTTCAACCGAAGAATTCAGTTTATTTTTCTATAATTTTAACAAATTTGCCAAATCGCGAGTAACTAAATTTGGCTGAGAGCTACTGTCAAGCAAAACTCTACATGTGTGTAAATTTTCCCCTTTATCGACTAAATCTACTAACGCTGTTAATAATACAACCTTTGACGAATCCAAAACATGTAAATTTTTTGGAAGATCATTGTTTAATTTTTTTACACCTGAAGGATTTGGATCTCCAATCTCATGATGTAATAACGTGTGATGACGTCGGTTACAGTGATAGCAATTTCACAATCTACAATTTGCAATCAAATGGCCTAGACTCAAACAATTAAAACACAACCCTTTTTTCGAACTAAATTAGATCTATCATTAACATTCATTTTTAAAAAATCTGAGCATTCTCGAAGATAATGATCACGACCACAATTTGTACAATTAATAACCTGAACATTAACGAACGACTTTCCTGATTGCTTTTTCTCAAGACTAGAATGGACTTTATTTACATTTTTCGAATTCTCTCGAGGATGGTCACTAACAGCAGTACCAATTGCTTCCAATACATTATATCGTTCACGCAGAAACTTGATAAGCTGTTCGAAAACGGGCATCTCACTTCCCCCACCGACCGCTCCCACTCTCTCCGAGTATCTCTATCTAGCTTCGCTGTAGTCATATAAATAAGTGGGGTGTTCCAAGTACCTGTAGGTTCTCCCAACACCTCTAATGTGCGAATATGTCTAAGTAACGTATCAAGCAAATCCCTCAGCCCTGTACTCGAATCTTTACTTGTTAATATCGGAATTTCAAATAAAGCCTGCATGTGCTTTTGAATAATAATCCGTTTGTTATTATACCGTTCATAAAGTAATTTTCAGGCTATGTCATAATTCGCTTCAGACGTAGGTAGACTCTCAATAATTCGCGCCGCGCTTCCCCGCAAATAGGATTTAAGATATCTGAGTTTTTGTATTTCAGGAATCGAAATTTCATCGTGAATAATTGCAACGAATGAGTCCTGAAAACCCATTCATTCGTCATACCCCCCGGAGAAAGTGGGGAGATCGAGTTTAGGGAGCAAAATATGAATACGCGCATGCTCTAACTGTACACTCGAATCAATTCGAATCCATGATTTAGAAATAATTCGTTGAAATTATTTTTCATTCCTTACAAGAATATTGGCAGCTTAAAAAGTTGAAATATGTAGATGAATAAAGAACAATAATATCATTTAGGTCGTCCCTAGTAGTTCTCCAAGTTACAGCCAGTTGATTCCGAAATTCTGCTTCCTGATCGACATTGATAATTGAAAAAAGACAACCATACTAGTGATAATCCACCTTCTTCCTTGTTCCCTTCCACAGTAGTTAGTTGAGAAAGTAGTTCTCCAATACATGTTTAAAACTTTAGTACACAACACTTGATTCAAAAAATTTAAAATGTTCAGTCAATGGCGTCGCGAGCAAGCCTCGTGGTGAATTGTTTGCTGCGTTTTTCTGTGATTTGTTTTCTATATAACCCTTTGAAGCCCGAATTATTTCCACCGATTTGATTTTAACCACATTTAGTATATAAGGGTTTTTGGGGTCGCTGATTAAGAATCTGAAGTCAAAATTGCAAAATTCAAAATAGCGGATCCAATATGGCGGACGAAAAAAATAAAAAATAATGGGATTGACTTGAAACTTGCCTCTCGGGGGTTTTTGGGGTCGCTGATTACGAATATGAAGTGAAAATTGCAAAATTCAAAATGTCGAATCCAATATGAAAGACAAAAAAATAAAAGATTAATTAATTAATTAATTAATTAATTAATTAATTACTTTCTTTCTTCTTTTTCTTCTTTTGTTTTAATGGCCTCTTGTATAAACAAATAGCCAGTACTAGGGATTGACTTTAAATTTGATACAGTCAACTCTATGAATAGTGCCGCCATCAATAGTGCCACGAGCTCTATCCCCACTTTTACGATTTTAGCTCGGCTTCGGAATTTGAATCCGACTCTACGAATAGTGCCATAGGCAAAGAGCCTCGGCAAGCCCTATGCAAAAATGCCCCTTTTTCGTACCTCGAATTTTAAAACTTTTTTTATGCTAAATGGTTACATATGATGACCCAATAATCTCTGCAAAATTTCAAGATGAGCATGTGCCCCCTTTCCGAAATACAGGGGGTCAAAGAGGGCCATGTCTAAAAATAGAATATGCAATATAATCGAATAATAATGTTAAAGAATCAGACCAAATGGTTCCCTTAAGATCTTCGTCTGCTGATTACGAATCTAAAGTCCGTTTTTATAAATTCAAAATGGCGGACCCAATATGGCGGACGACATTTTTGAAAATCGATCCAATTGACTTGAAACTTGTTACTCGGGGGTTTTTGGGGTCTCTGATTACGAATATGATGTCTGTTTTTAAAAATTCAAAATAGCGGATCCAATATGGCGGACGACATTTTTGAAAATCGATGCAATTGATTTGAAACTTGTTACTCGGAGGTTAATGGGGTCGCTGATTACGAATCTAAAGGTGGACCAACATTGAAAAAGCACTAACCATTTTTTATTAGTAAATATATTTTTTTGAGCTTGCACAGAAAACGAAAAGTAATCTAGAAACATTTATATCTCTAGTACATCATTTAAAAACATCTTTTTTGAATGTGAGCTTGAGAATGTGATAATAGAGTTCTAATTTTAGTTTAAAAGTATCAAATTATTGAAAGATTTTATCTTACACTCGAACACTCCGGAAACAAAAGACGATCTGAAAATTATAATGTTATATACTCCTATTCTAATCTACATTTAATGTGTGTTGTATTTGTGATGTAGAATTTGTGATGTATCTGTAACTATACCAAATGAAAAACCACAACCCATGCAAAGAGAAGACTAAGGAAACAGCACTACATCTTACCTTTGTTGGTTGGATTCTAATCCCTTATCTTTGTTGATCGGGCTGTCGATTACATCTTGACTTCATTGGTTGGATAACTTCATCTTACCTTTGTTGGTTGGATTATTATCTCTTATCTTTGCTGATCGGGTTGTCGATTACATCTTGCCTTCATTGGTTGGATAACTTCATCCTACCTTTGTTGGTTGGATTATTATCTCTTATCTTTGCTGATCGGGTTGTCGATTACATCTTGCCTTCATTGGTTGGATAACTTCATCTTACCTTTGTTGGTTGGATTATTATCTCTTATCTTTGCTGATCGGGTTGTTGATTACATCTTGCCTTCATTAGTTTGATTCTAATCCCTTATCTTTGTTGATTGGAATATTACAACTTACTTTAGATAGTTTCAAAATTATTACATCTGGCCTTTGCAAGCTGAATTTAGCCTTAAATCTTGCCTTTATTCGTTATATTAGATCCGTCATTTTGAATTTTTGAAAACGGACATCACATTCGTAATCAGCGACCCCAAAAACCCCCCGAGTAACAAGTTTCAAATCAATTGGATCGATTTTCAAAAATGTCGTCCGCCATATTGGATCCGCTATTTTAAATTTTTAAAAACGGACATCATATTCGTAATCAGAGACCTCAAAAACCCCCGAGTAACAAGTTTCAAGTCAATTGGATCGATTTTCAAAAATGTCGTCTGCCATATTGGATCCGCCATTTCGAATTTTTGAAAACGGGCATCATATTCGTAATCAGCGACCCCAAAAACCCCCGAGTAACGATTTTTAAGTAAATTGGATCGATTTTTAAAAATGTTGTCCGCCATATTGGGTCCGCCATTTTGAATTTTAAAAACGGACTATAGATTCGTAATCAGCAGACGAAAATCTTAAGGGAACCTTTGGTCTGTTTTTTTAACATTATTATTCGATTATATTGCATATTCTATTTTTGGACATGGCCCCTTTTGACCCCCTGTATTTCGGAAAGGGGCACATGCTCATCTAGAAATTTTGCAGGGATTATTGGGTCATCATATGTAACCATTTGGCATAAAAAAAGTTTCAAAATTCGAGGTACGAAAAATGGGCATTTTTTGCCGAGACTCTTTGTATTATTTACAGGCTTTAAAACACTCTTAAGTATTGAAAATGAAAACTAACTTATTTATTATGAAAGAATATATTCTTCTTGATTTTAAAACATTTTTCAGATTTTAAAAATTGTTTTAAATTTCACGGTTTTAATAAAATGTACTACATTTTTTTAAGAAAATGGTTTATTCTTTTTTATAAGCTTGTACTGTTTACAAAATGATTGCTTATTATGTATGTAATTAAAAAACTTTTTGTGTAAACTATAAAAATACTATTACTAATATCACAAGTTTTTTAAATTACATACCAATTTAAACTGAAATTAACCTTTTTATATTAAGAAACATTTAATATATTTTTAATTTATAACAATATTAATATATTTTTTCTTAAATATCATAGTAAAAATTTTTAACTTCATGGATGTTGACAATTTTCGAAGTTACACACTGAAATATAAATATATTTATTTTTTGTTAACACATCTTTGGTAAACATTATGTTTAAAGCTCTTTTTTAATAATACTGTATAAAAGCACAGTTTCCGCTCACAACTCTGTGAATTGGTTATAATATAAAATGTCGATAGAGCTCGAAAGAAAATTAAAATTCGTGGTATTATCGTCTTCACTTTTTTTAGAAGTTAAAGCTTCTTCTTCGATATTCACGAATTGCGAAGAATCCTCAGTTGCTTGAACTTGGTTTATGATTTCTTCATCTGTCCAAGCGCCTTCATTCGCTGTAATATATTAAAATCAATTGGTTAATTAACATTTGTAAAAAACATTTTTTCATTCAGGGTCGTAAAAGGGGAACAGAAAGAAAGCAAGAGGAGACTCTAAATATTAAAGCAAAATGTAATAATTATAATGATAAATTATAATAATAAATATAATTATAAATTGTAATTATTATAAATTTACCAATTTAAAAACAAATGAAAGAAATAAATAATTTATAAATTACCTTTCAAATTATTTAATAACCACATTGATAAAGTTTGTTTGGTTACTTTTTTATAGCCATTTACTTGGTTAAGTGAGGTTATCAGTTCACTAGTTTTTTCGTTTTCAGAAAGACCTGATACAGATTCTGCACCGATTGAAAAGGAGTCCATGCCCACAGATTGTAGAACATTTTCATCTTCAGTTTGGACTTGTGCGTCTTTCATCTCTATTGGCCATAACTTTTTCCAGCATTGTCTGATAGTATACGCGTGAATTTTATCCCAAGCTTCGGCGCTCCAGAATATTGCGTCGTTGACTTTTAAAGTTTTTAAAAAATAGATTAACGAAAAGCCTTTACTTTGGGCTTTCAAAACTGAATTAACCAATCCGATTTAATAATTTAATTTAAAAGCTTGAAGGATCCCTTGGTCAAGAGACTGTATCAGCGATGTGACATTTGGTGGTAAAAACGCTACTTCAATATCTTCTACTTTCAAATATTTATGCGGTTTACAATTGTCTACAAGTAAAATCGCTTTCAAAGGAAGATTTTGAGACAGCAAATAATCTTTGACTTGTGGTACAAATTGAGTTTTGAACCAATTTTCAAAAATATCGGCATCCATCCATGCGCTTCGTTAATTGCGATAACATACAGGAAGATTTGTCATCTGGAGACCTCGGGGCTTTTTAGATTTCCCAATCACTAATAATGGAATTTTTAAAGAACCGTCAACGTTGCAACAGCCAGCGATAGTGATTCTCTCTAATTGTTTTTTAGGTCCAGAAACATTATTAAATTTCTTTGGCGCAAGGGTACGATTGGGTAGTTGCTTTAAATACAGGCCACTTTCATCCATATTAAAAACTTGTTTCTCACTAAGTCCCTTCGTAGCAATGATTTTTTAAAAATTCTTCTTGATATTCTTCAGCGACTGGAACATTAGCAGACAGCTTTTCTTCTATAGAATATAAAAAATTTGATAAATATATTTTCGACACAATAATAATATATAATAATATATTAATATAATAATAATAATAATAATAATAATAATAATAATAATAATAATAATAATCTCCGCCGCTGGTTGTCCACTGCCGAACATCATCGATGTCTTCGAAGTGCTGGGAGAAGTGGATGCATATCCACTGCCAGACATGATTGACATCATGGATATGTTCGGTAGACCTTGTCGTGGTGGCGGGGCTTTCAACTAAAGGACAACCAAACAGCAAGAAAAAATGAATTCAAAAAATTCTGAGAAGGTACCCCATGTGAGCAGGCCGGAAACGGGAAATCTCACCATCGGTCCCAGGACCGATGCCCAAGTGCGCGCGGATTGTGGGGGCGCACAATTTCTTGCAGTGCCACGAGTGATCGTGGAAAGGGTAGATCCACAGAACATCGTGGAAAATAATAAAACGAGGAAAGGAAGCACGTCGAGCCTTCTGAGTGTGTCAAGCTGCAGTAGCGGAAAAACTGTTCATAGCGCTATCCACTCAGAAGTAGACGACGAGGCGATAGAAGAGACTCGCGAGATATGCTTGCGGCTCAGAAAGGAGGAGGCGACTTGTCTCGAAAAAATGGAGTTGGAGGTCGCAAAGATGATAAAATCTTGCGACATTCAGAAGACCGTCAATAGGACGGTAAAGGATGGACTCAAGGTCATCGACGTCCTGCTAAAGGAGGCAAGGGCAAAGCATGCCGCGGCCGATGAGTCGGACTTCGATTTGGCATGCGTTCTGAGCGGTGCGGAATGCAACCGCAAGGACCGTAAGAAAGAGAGAGAGCGTTTCTATAGGCGTAATCTCAAAAGCGTCTTAAGAGATGCTCAGAAACGGAAGAGAGAGGGTGACAGTCCAGAAGAGACTCGAACCAAAACCGATAAGAGGAAGAAGGAGGAAGCTCCTCCAATGGAAACGGAAGTACCAGATCCAAAGATTCCTCAATTGGAAAGAATTGGGTCAAAAAGATCCACAGTTCTAATCCGAGTCGGTGAAGGATTGACGTATGCTGATGTTCTGGGTAAGCTTCGCAAAGAGGTCAACCCAGAGGACAGTCATACGAGAATAGTAGCAGCAAAAGCTACAAACAAGGGGGACCTTCTGATTAAGTTCAGAAGAGACTCCGATAAGGACGCTTTCACCGCTGAGGTCACCAAGGCGGTTGGAAGCATGGGTAAGGTGCAGTCAGGAGAGTGACGGTCTTAGGACCCAACCGCCGAGGGATGAAGCTCGCGGTTGTAGTCACCAACCTGGAAGAGGCGAACAGGCTGGAGAAATTGGGACACGTAAAAATTGGTTTTATGTGTTGCCCAATCAAAAGAAGAGTAATGGTCGTCCGGTGTCATCGATGCCTGGGATACGGCCATATTGGAGCCAAATGCCAGAAGGAGGACAGATCGGCTGCGTGCTTTAAGTGCAGTGAGGCCGGTCACAGGTTCTCCAACTGTAAAAACAACTCAAGTTGCTATTTGTGCAAGGAAAAGATTGGCAATAAGGTGTCAACCACCCATATTGCAGGCAGCGGAGGATGCGGAGTCTTCAGGACGGCCCTTGAGGAGGCGAAGAAGACTCTCGCAAGAACTAAAAGCAAATAAGAAGTATTAAAAGGAGTCAAAAAGCGTGATTTAAACAGCTTTTAATTTGTTTGTTTGTTTTTTATTAATTTATTTTGTGATTTATTTGTCCTTATACATTTTTTTTGTTTAATTTGTTTTGTGTTTTTTATTCGTCTTTAAACAGTTTTATCTTTTCAACATTATATACGTGATTACTTTTTTTTTCTTTTCTTTTTTATATCCGTTTACAATTTTGTCTTTTGACTTTTTACACTTCTTAAAATATTTGTTTTTTTTATTATTTTTGTGCTGTGAATTCCGGTTGGACTTTGTAATAGTTTTAATCATTTTTTTTAACTACGGACGCAGGAGGACCGCAGAGAAAGGGAGAAGGTCGCATTAGCGACAGAGTTGGAGCGCCACCCTCGAAGGCTAAAGTCTTGCGACAGTTCCGAGGGAGGGTAAAGGGCTCCAGAAGAAGGGTTACGGGTTTTAGTGGGTCGGGCTGGTAGTAGGTCGCCAGTTTATTAAATTTATTATAACATTTATGTATTTATCTTTTTTTTTTTGAATATTTCCTTTTGTTTCATTGTACTAACCCCACATAACCTTGGAGTGCGGAATCCAAGGTATCTGCAGGCAGATTTCCCAAAAGTCCCTAAGCAAAAAAAACAAAAAAACAAAAAAACAAAAAAAATAATAATAATAATAATAATGAGGGTAAACTCTGTGAAGAGATACCAGGATGCACTCCCTTTGCGGAAACTTCCTGCGATCTTGGAGAGACACATCGACCTCCACGTCCGAACATTCATGTTCACGTGCCCTTGGATATCATAGACGTCGCATCAATGCTCCGGCAATGCTATAACGTCTATGTAACTAACAGAGGCGGTTCAGGGTCCATCTTGGCCAGATGGTAGTACCCTGTTTAGGCTCGATCGTTCCCTCGATACGGGGCAAAGAATTAAAAAAAAATGATGAGATGGATAAAGAATCAATTAAATTACTCCAAGTGGGTACCTCTGTAGAGGGTAATCCCACCACCGATTCTGATCGGGTTGAAGCCCCGGTAGTCGGTGCAGACGGCTCCAAGGATTTTGGAGGGAGCAAAAGCAAAAATTCTGAGGATGTGGGACTTAGCAGATTCGAAGAAAATGTTTTAGAACAGGTCGATCTGATCCCAAAAATACTTGACAGCATTTTATACCTAGGCCCTTCATTAGCCCAAGCAAACCAAAGTCGAATCCTGAAATTCCTAGATCGATGTCTCACGCCACATCTGGCGAGAGCAAGCCCATCGACCCAAAGAAGCGCCCTAGAGAGTATGAAGGTCCGGAGACTAATTCTACTGTGACCACTCCCAAGGGTAAGAGGGTTAAGAGCAAGGAGACCAAGCCAAACCCTACTGTTATGGAGACGGAGGTGAGTAAGGCTGCTTCGGCCAAGGTTGCTTTTTATTCGGAGGCAACTGTGGAAAATAAGCCTGAAAACGAAAAAGACTTTGAAACCGTCTCCAATAGGAAACGGGCGGCCCGTAAGAGAAAGGCCTTGAAGAAAGCAAAGGAGAGGGAGCGACTTCAGAAGCGCCCCCCCAAAATTAGAACAACGGAGGCAATAAAAATTTCGGCCCGGAATCCAGAGACCTACTATGATCTCATAAAACTGGCAACAACTTCGGTAAAGCCAGAGGAAACTGTCACAGAGATTGTGAAAATTAGGAGAACTCTTAAAAAGGAGGTTCTCGTTGTGGTAAAAAAGGGGGGTGAAACTTCAAAGTTCGCTCAGAATCTTACCTCCGTTCTTCAGGACAAGGCCGAGGTTACGGCTCTTGTCAGTAAAAAGACCCTCGAAATTCGGGAACTTGACGAAACAACTGCAGAGGAGGACGTTTTAACCGTCTTAAAGCAGAAGTTGCAAAAGCCCGAATTGCATGTGACTTGCCGACTTCTGACACGTTTTGGTGGTACAAAAGTGGCACTAGTACGCTTGAGTGAAACCGACAGCGAGAGTCTGCTTAAGCTGGGCAAAGTGCGTATTGGTTGGATAAACGCATCCATCCGAACGCACTTAGAAGTGACAAGATGTCAAAAGTGCCTCGCCTATGGACACGTGACCCGAATTTGCAAGGGCCCCGACAGAACAAAAAACTGTCGGAGATGCGGCGAAGCGGGACACTTCTCCAAAAAGTGTACTAGTGACAAGCCAAAGTGCATAACGTGTACAGATTTGGGAAAAACGGAAGTCAACCATATCCCTGGAAGAATTTCCTGCCCGGTTTACAAGGAGGAACTGGAGAAACTTAAAAGGGCAAATCCCTAAAGCTCCTTTAAGTCAACCTGCATACAAGTAAGGATGCACAGGTGCTCCTGATGCAAACAGCTAGGGAAAATGAGGTCGATATCCTGTTCTGCAGTGAGCAGTATCAAGGAAGCGACCTCGCACCTTGGTATCAGGATAAGGCGAAGAGAGCCTCCATCAAGCTGTGCAACCCAGAATTGCGGGTTGACAAGTTCTTGGAGACAAGCAGCGGGTTTGTGTGGATAGAGGTGACTAACATACGTATGTATAGCTGCTACTTCTCACCCAACGACCCGCTGACCACCTTCGAAGCCAATATAGAAGACCTAGAATCGAGCCTCACAGAATCCAAGCTGGATGTCATCATCACTGGCGATTTTAATGCAAAGTCGCCAGAGTGGGGTGAGACGAGGCTCGACAAGAGAGGAATTCTGATTGGAGAAATGATCTCCAAGAACGATTTATTGAGGAGGCCGAAAAGTCTAAATGGAGAGGTGCGAGCGGTGCGAGATATAATCGTCACCGCTTGCAATGCGTCGATACCACGTCGCAAAGGCGCCTTTCCAAGGAAAAAATCCTTGCACTGGTGGTCAGAAAAGCTGGCCTCCTTGAGAAAGGAATGCCTCAAAGCAAGAAGGACATACACCCGATCTAAGGGAGATCCCTTGCTGAAAGAGGCTTTCAAGGAGGCGAAAAAGAACCTCAAGAAAGAGATCCGTAAGTCGCGACGCCGTAGCTGGAAGGACCTAATCGAGGAAGTCGATAAGGACCCATGGGGTCTGGCTTTTAAAATCGTGACTAAGAAATTAGTGACGAGGCAAAAGACCCCCGGCCTGGACAATCCCGATTGGGTCAGAAAGATAATAAGTTCTTTGTTTCCTCCTGCAGAACCATACCTTAGACGGGACTGGAGTTCTTGCAAAGTCGGAGAGGAAGAACTCTTCACACTTAGCGAATTGCACAAAGCAGGCAAAAGATTGAAAACAGGCAAGGCGCCTGGAATCGATGGGATAAGTAACGAGATCCTAAAGTTGGTAATCGACACTTCACCCCAGATTCTGCTTCGATGCTTCAATCTTTGCCTTGAAAGAGGAGAGTTCTTCCGCGACTGGAAGCGACAGAGGTTAGTCCTCCTAAGGAAAGGTGAAAATCCTCTAGATAAGGTTTCATCGTACAGGCCTATATGCCTGCTAGATACGATGGGTAAACTTCTAGAGGATATGGTTCTGCAGAGAATGCAAGGCCACTTGACCGAAGAGAATCGTCTATCCGATCACCAATTTGGTTTCCGTAAAGGCAAGTCCACAGTTAATGCCATCCAGGCAGTTGTGGACATAGCCAAAGCAGGAAAAAACAAGTTGGGACCCGGAAAAAAGAAGGGCTTCTGCGCGTTGGTAGCAATTGACATACGCAATGCGTTTAATTCCGCAAGATGGAAAGATCTCATCAAGTCGATGGAAAAGAAAAACATGCCGCCCTACTTGTTGCGGATAATGGATAATTATCTTAGCGACAGGTGGGTTATATATGAGGGAGACACCTGCACTCTCAGGAAAGACATGCAGCGTGGGGCTCCTCAAGGCTCGAGGGTGGGTCCATTTGTATGGAATGTATCTTACGATGATTTTCTGCGAATGGATCTGCCCGAAGGTGCGGTGATCATCGGCTTTGCGGACGACGCGTTGTTCGTGTGCACTGCCGAGAGTGAGGAGGCTCTTGGGACATTGGTGAACGAATGTCTGCGACAAGCAAAAAGCTGGCTGGATACCAGAGGTCTTAAAATGGCCCTGGAAAAGACCGAGGCACTGCTGGTCACAGACAGACGTGGTTATGAGCTCCCACGAATCGTGATAGACGCATTCGAGGTCAAGTGGAGTAAACAAATTAAATACCTTGGTGTGGAGTTGGATGGAAGGTTAAACTTCCACCACCACATGGCTACGGCGTCAAATAAGGCGATTGAGTGTGCGGCTAATCTTTCACGGTTAATGCCAAACGTAGGCGGACCCCGTGAACAAAAAAGAAGACTGGTGGCGAGTGTCGCCCATGCTAAAATGCTTTACGCAGCAGCAGCATGGGCCCTATCCCTGAGGAGTAAAAGATGTGTGACCATCTGTGAAAAGATACTGTCGGCGCAGAGATCGATAACAACGCGTATCATCTCTGCATGTAAGACGGTATCTACGAGTGCTGTGCAGGTCCTTGCAAGTGTCCCGCCAGCAGATCTTTTGGCGAGGGAAAGGGAAGAAATGTTTCTCTTTTCTAAAGAAAGAAGTTCCTTGGATGAGGAATTAAGACCAAGCAAGGGCCTGATCCGCAAAGAAGCGAGGCACAGGCTCATAGAAAGATGTCAAGAAAGATGGGATGGTGAGGAGAAAGGTCGATGGACTTATCGCCTTATCCCGGCACTCGCCACCTGGATAAATAGGAAACACGGTCAGGTTTCCTATTATTTGACTCAGGCGCTCACAGGTCACGGGTGTTTTACCTCGTACCTGTGTCGCTTTAAATTACGCGAGAACGAGGTGTGTGCATATTGCCAGTTCACTGAGGACAACGCGGAGCACACCCTCTTCTCATGCAAGAAATGGGACTTGGAGAGGCAGGCCATGTTCGAAGGTGTAAACAGTCAAGTTACACCGGAGAACATGGTATCGCTGATGACCCAGTCAGAGGAGAATTGGCGGCAAGTCGAGAACTTCATAATCTCGGTTATGTCGAGGAAGGATCTCGACGGCCGCCAAATAGCGTAATTTAAACAGCTTTTAATTTAGTTTGTTTGTTTTTTATTAATTTATTTTGTGATTTATTTGTCCTTATAAGTTTTTTAATTGTTTGTGTTTTTTATTCATTTTTGTACAGTTTTATGTTTTCAATATTTTATACGCGTTTATTTTTTCTTTTTTTTATATATCCGTTTATAATTTTATCTTCTGACTTTTTACACTTAATTACACATTTGTTATTTTTAATTATTGTTGTGCTGTTAATTCCGCTTTATATTGAAATAGTTTTAAATTTTTAACTATTAACGCAGGATGACCGCAGAGAAAAGCAGAAAGTCGCAATAGCGACAAAGTTGGAGCGCCACCCTCGAAGGCTAAAGTTTTACGACAGTTCCGTGGGAGGGTAAAGGGCTCCAGAAGAAGGGTTACGGGTTTTAGTGGGTCGGGCTGGCAGTAGGTCGCCAGTTTATTAAATTTACATTTATTTTTCTTTTTTTTTAATTGTCATACCAACCCCACATAACCTTGGAGTGCGGAATCCAAGGTATCTGTAAGCAGATTTCCCAAAAGTCCCTAAGCAAAAAAAAAAAAAAAAAAAAATAATAATAATAATAATAATAATAATAATAATAATAATAATAATAATAATAATAATAATAATAATAATAATAATAATAATAATAATAATAATAATAATAATAATAATAATAATAATAATAATAATCCCCGCCGGGTTGTCCACTACCGAACATCATAGATGTCTTTGACGTGCTGGGAGAAGCGGATCCACTGCCAAATGTCATTGACTTCTTTGATGTACTGGGAGAAGTGGGTCCGCTGCCAGACACGACTGGCATCTTGGATATGTTCGGTAGACCTTGCCGTGGTGGCGGGGCTTTTCACTAAAGGACAACCAACAGGGTGGTTCCCTGACATAAAAACCAAAATACTAATGAAGATGAGTCAAAGTTTAAATGAATTACCCCAAGGAGGAACCCCGCAAGGGGACAATACTCCCGTCGATCTTTCAAAGACCGTCGCAGGCCCCACGGATTTTGGGGGGGGCCAAAACGAAAATTCTGCGGAGAAGGGACTTAACAGTTTCCAAAAAAATGTTGTAGAGCAGGTCGAACTAATGCCTAAAATACTCGACGGTACGTGACGTGCTGGGAGAAGTGGATGCTTATCCACTGCCAGACATGATTGACATCATGGATATGTTCGGTAGACCTTGTCGTGGTGGCGGGGCTTTTTACTAAAGGGCAACCAACAGGGTGGTACCCTGATTCTAAAACCAAAAAAAAAAATATGATTATGAATCATAATAGCAATGAATTACCCCAAGGAGGAACCCCGAAAGGGGACAATACTCCCGACGGTGTTTTTTCAGACACCGCCGCAGGCCCCACGGATTTTGGGGGGGGCCAAAGCACAAATTGCGGGGATGGGGAGCTCAGCAGCTTCGAAAGAAATGTTGTTGAGCATCTTGACTTGATCCCGAAAATATTGGACATCATGGGGCGTGCCTGCAAAAAGCAGAGGAACATTAGTAAGGATGTTCAGGACGGTATGGTGGCTTTGAGGAAGGCGCACGCGGTGATTCGCAGTAACCTGCGTTTTATCCCCGAGCCATTTAAAAACCCTGAGCCGCATGCTCTAAGTATGGATAGGCTATGTTCAAACCCTGGTACGCCAAAGAACAAAGATCAAGGAAAGGAAACGACTGATGGTAGAAAACGGCCTAGAGAGAACGGAAGTCCGGAGGCGGGTCCTCAGAAGGAAACTCCTGTGGAAAAGAGGGTTAAGTGCAAGGAAGCTCCAGCGCAAAACCCTACACTTCCAAAAGGGAGTGAAAAGATGGCCTCAGGGGAGACTTATGGTTCAGTCACCTCAAGGAATGCATCGGCAGAATCTGACGAATTTAAAGTAGTCAACAGAGGAAACAAAGGACCTCTAAAGAAGAAGCCCGCAGGAAAGAAAAATGAGCTCCCCAAACATCATTTGAAGCTTAGGACAACGGAAGCAATTAAGATTTCAGCGAAAGACCCAAAGGCTTACAACGAAATCTTAAAAAAGGCGTTTGCAGCCGTAAAACCAGAGGAATCTGGAAACGAGGTCCTTCAGATCAGGAGAACTTTTAATCAGGAAGCCCTGATCGTAGTAAAAAAAGGAGGAGAGATATTGAAATTTGCAGGAGCTCTTGCTTCAGTTTTAAAAACTGAAGCCGAGGTTATGCCTCTTGTGAATAAAAGAACTCTCGAGATAAAAGGACTTGACGAAACAGCCACAAGTGAAGACGTTGTTTCTGCCGTGAGGACAAAGCTGGAAAAGCCCGACCTGGACATAGAGTGCAGACTTTTGCCACGTTTTAGTGGCACAAAAGTGGCGCTGGTCCGCCTGACTGAAGCGGAGAGCGATTCTCTGCTAAAAGTGGGCAAAATAAAAGTAGGATGGATTAATGCTGCAGTCAGAAAGCATTTAGAGGTAGCAAGATGCCAAAAGTGTCTTGTTTACGGACACGTGACTCGAAACTGCAAGGGCCCCGACAGAACTAAAAGCTGTCGGAGATGTGGCGGTGAGGGTCATATCGCAAAGAATTGCTCTGTCAAACAGCCTAAGTGTTTGACGTGCTCTGACTTGGCTAGGACAGACGTACTTCATGTCGCCGGAAAAGGTTCTTGTCCAGTTTACAGAGAGGAGTTGCAGAGACTTAAAAAGGCAAATCCTTAAAACTTCTGCAGGTCAACCTGCACACGTGCAGAGAGGCACAGGCCCTTCTGACGCAGACGGCCAGGGAAAGGGGTATCGATATTCTGTTCTGCAGTGAGCAATACAGAAAAATCAACCTAGGTTCTTGGTATCAAGATAAGTCGGGTAGGGCAGCTGTCCAGGTGTGCAATCCCGAACTGAGGGTTGACAGATACCTGGAGACGAGCAGTGGATTTGTCTGGGTGGAAGTTGGAGACATACGAATGTATAGCTGCTACTTTTCGCCTAATGATCCACTGCCGAACTTCGAAGCCGACATGGAAGAACTCGAATCGAGCCTTAGAGAATCCAGGTTGGATGTACTTGTCACTGGCGATTTTAATGCTAAGTCGCCGGAGTGGGGCGAATCAAGGTTCGATAAAAGAGGTAAACTGATCGGAGAAATGGTCTCCAAAAACAGTTTAATTACTGTGAACCGGGGAGGAACTTGGACGTTCAGGAGGGGTGCAATCGGATCCATCATTGATCTTACGATAGCATCAACTCCCTTATTCAAGCGCATAAGCGACTGGCGAGTCTCTGAGGAGTATACCGCGAGTGACCATCAGTATATCGAGTTTTCGGTCTCAGTGGGAGACACAGAAGGAGGCAAAAGACAGGAAGTCCCGTGTCGAAAGTGCCCCTCATGGAATGTGAAGAAAATCGATAAGGAGAAATTTGTCCGTTCCCTAGAAGAAGCCCGCCTTATTAAGGAATCGGGATGGGTGAAGAGGCCGAATACCCTGGATGCCGAGGTGCGAGCGGTGAGGAAAATCATCACCACAGCTTGCGATGCATCTATGCAGCGTCGTAAGCGCACCCCTTCACGGAAAAGCTCGGTGCACTGGTGGTCTAATGCGCTAGCCTCCTTGCGGAAAGCGTGCTTCAAAGCTAGAAGGAATTATACCCGTTCTAAGGGAGATCCTTTGCAAAAGGAAGTTTTTAAGGAGGCCAAGAAAAGCCTAAAAAAAGAGATTCGAGCGTCACAACGCCGTTGCTGGAAAGACCTAATTGATGATGTCGAGAAGGATCCATGGGGTCTGGCTTTTAAAATCGTTACTAAGAAATTAGGAACAAGGCAAAAGACCCCCGGCCTGGACAATCCCGATTGGGTAAAAAGGATTATAAAAGCTTTATTCCCTCCTGCAGAACCATGGGTTAGGAAGGACTGGAGTGCCTGTAGAGTCGGTGAGGAGGAACTCTTCACTCTTACAGAATTGAGAAATGCAGGTAAAAGATTGAAAACGGGCAAGGCGCCTGGAATCGATGGGATAAGTAACGAAATCCTAAAACTGGTAATCGACACTTCACCCCGGATTCTGCTTAGATGCTTCAATCTTTGCCTGGAGAGAGGAGAGTTCTTCCGTGACTGGAAAAGACAGAGGCTAGTCCTCTTAAGGAAAGGCGCTAAACCTCTAGACAGTGTTTCGTCGTATAGGCCTATATGCCTACTAGATACGATGGGTAAACTGTTGGAGGACATGGTTCTGCAAAGAATGCAAACCCATTTGACCGGCGAGAACAGTCTATCCGATTACCAATTTGGATTCCGCAAAGGCAGGTCCACGGTTGATGCCATTCAGGCAGTTGTGGACATAGCTAAAGCGGGAAAAAACAAATTGGGACCAAAGAAGAAGAAGGGCTTCTGCGCATTGGTGGCTATTGACATACGTAACGCGTTTAATTCCGCAAGATGGAAAGATCTCATCGAGTCGATGGAAAAGAAAAACATGCCGCCCTACTTGTTGCGGATAATGGATAATTATCTTAGCAACAGGTGGGTTATATATGAGGGAGACACCTGCACTCTCAGGGAAGAGATGCAGCGTGGGGCTCCTCAAGGCTCGAGGGTGGGTCCATTTGTATGGAATGTATCGTATGATGATTTTCTGCAGATGGATCTGCCCGAAGGTGCGGTGATCATCGGCTTTGCGGACGATGCGTTGGTCGTGTGCTCAGCCGAAAGCGAGGGAGCCCTTGGGACATTGGTGAACGAATGTCTGCGTCGAGTTAAAAGCTGGCTGGATGCCAGAGGTCTTCAAATGGCCTTGGAGAAAACCGAAGCTCTGCTCGTCACAGACAGACGTGGTTATAGTTTCCCACGAATCGTGATAGACGAATTCGAGGTCAAGTGGAGTAAGCATATTAAGTATTTAGGAGTGGAGCTCGATGGAAGGTTAAACTTCCATCACCATATAGCAACGGCCTTGAACAAGGCGATAGAGTGTGCGTCAGACTTGGCACGACTTATGCCAAACGTTCGCGGACCACGCGAAAGGAAAAGGAGACTAGTGGTTAGTGTTGCCCACGCTAAGTTGTTTTACGCAGCAGCAGCGTGGGCTCCCTCACTTCAAACAAGAAGCAAAATTATTTGCGATAATATGCTGTCTGCGCAAAGATGTGTTACTACCCGTATCGTCTCTGCGTATAAGACGGTCTCGACGAGCGCTGTGCAAGTCCTTGCAAGTGTCCCGCCGGCAGATCTTATGGCAAGGGAAAGGGAGGAAGTATTTCTTCTTTTTAAAAGAAGAAATAATCCCGAGTACCCAGAGGAAGAAAGACCTAGCAAGGACCGCATCCGCAAATACGCGAGAAACAGACTTATCGAGACATGGCAGGACAGATGGGATAGGGAGGAAAAGGGCAGATGGACCTATCGTCTGATTCCAACACTCACCACCTGGATAAACCGAAAGCATGGAGAAGTCTCCTATTATTTGACACAGGCGCTCACAGGTCACGGGTGTTTTAACTCGTACCTGTGTCGCTTTAAATTACGCGAGAACGAGGTGTGTGCATATTGCCAGTTCCCTGAGGACAACGCGGAGCACACCCTCTTCTCATGCAAGAAATGGGACTTGGAGAGGCGGGCCATGTTCGAAGGTGTAAACAGTCAAGTTACACCGGAGAACATGGTATCGCTGATGACCCAGTCGGAAGAGAATTGGCGGCAAGTCGAGAACTTCATAATCTCGGTTATGTCCAGGAAGGATCTCGACGGCCGTCAAAATGCGTAATTTAAACAGCTTTTAATTTGTTTGTTTTTTATTAATTTATTTTGTGATTTATTTGTCCCTATACATTTTTTTTAATTTGTTTTGTTTTTTTTATTCATCTTTGTACAATTTTATGTTTTCAATATTTTATACGCGTTTATTTTTATTTTTTTTTATATACCCGTTTATAATTTTATCTTTTGACTTTTTAAACTTCTTAAAATTTTTGTTTTTTATTGTTGTTGTGCTGTTAATTCCGCTTTTATATTGAAATAGTTTTAAATTTTTTAACTATTGACGCAGAAGAACCGCAGGTGAAGAACAAAGTCGCAGCAGCGACAAAGTTGGAGCGCCACCCTCGAAGGCTAAAGTCTTTCGACAGTTCCGAGGGAGGGTAAAGGGCTCTAAAAGAAGGGTTACGGGTTTTAGTGGGTCGGGCTGGCAGTAGGTCGCCAGTATTCTCAATTTAATATATTATTTATTTATTTTTTTTTATTTTCTTTTGTTTTAAGATACCAACCCCACATAACCTTGGAGTGCGGAATCCAAGGTATCTGTAAGCAGATTTCCCAAAAGTCCCTAAGCAAAAAAAAAAAAAAAAAAAAAAAAAAAATAATAATAATAATAATAATAATAATAATAATAATAATAATAATAATAATAATAATAATAATAAATAATAATAATAATAATAATAATAATAATAATAATAATAATAATAATAATAATATTAATAATAATAATAATAATAATAATAATAATAATAATAATAATAATAATAATAATAATAATAATAATAATAATAATAATAATAATAATAATAATAATAATAATAATAATAATAATAATAATAATAATAATAATAATAATAATAATAATAATAATAATAATAATAATAATAATAATAATAATAATAATAATAATAATAATAATAATAATAATAATAATAATAATAATAATAATAATAATAATAATAATAATAATAATAATAATAATAATAATAATAATAATAATAATAATAATAATAATAATAATAATAATAATAATAATAAATAATAATAATAATAATAATAATAATAATAATAATAATAATAATAATAATAATAATAATAATAATAATAATAATAATAATAATAATAATAATAATAATAATAATAATAATAATAATAATAATAATAATAATAATAATAATAATAATAATAATAATAATAATAATAATAATAATAATAATAATAATAATAATAATAATAATAATAGTAATAATAATAATAATAATAATAATAATAATAATAATGATAATAATAATAATAATAATAATAATAATAATAATAATAATAATAATAATAATAATAATAATAATAATAATAATAATAATATTAATATCAATGGAGCCATCTATTAGGTACCGAGGAGTTGGTCAAGTGGCACGTCCTAAAACGCTATTGACCACTCCGAAACAAAAGAAAGGGGATAAAGCCCCCTCTTCTACCAAAAGCACGAAGAGAGGCGCCTCAACATCCCCAGAGGACTGGCAGACAAAAAAACCGGCCTCTATGTTAATACAGGAGGAAAAAACTAAATCCACCACGCCGTCAGAGAAAGAAGAAAAAACTCCTGACGGCTGGAACGAAGTTGTTTCCAGGAAAGACAAGAAAAATACGGAGAAGAAGAAGAAAGAGATAAAACAATCGTCCAGTGGACAAGGTCAGAAAAAGAAACGAAATACCGACGCCATCAGAGTATCAATGAAGGACGGAAAAGTTCCCCCAAAGATACTTATTGAAGAGCTTTTCGCCAAGGTCAACCCTGCTGAAACAAAAACAGAGGTTCTGTCCATTAGAAGAACGAAAAGGCAAGATCTGCTTTTCGTTCTTAAAAGGGGGCAGAAGTTCTCAACGTTCAGCAGCAAATTGACCGAGGCCCTCAAAGGCAAAGCAATGGTCTCACCTCTGGTGACAAAGAGATCACTAGAGATTAGAGATTTGGATGAGACAACCAGTATTGAAGATGTCACTAAGGCCTTAAAAGAAGCTTTGGGCAGGACCGATTTAGAGGTGTCCTGCAGACTTTTCACCCTGCATGGAGGAGTAGATGTCAGTTGTCCAACTACCAGAAGCAGACGCGGATGCTCTGCTTACCGCTGGTAAAGTTAAGGTAGGTTGGATAAACTGCAGGATCCGCAGCAGGGTGGAAGTGGAAAGATGCCATAAATGCCTTAGTTATGGGCATATCGCAAGGGTCTGCAAAGGACCCGATAGGAGCAAAGCTTGCTGGAAGTGTGGCTCCTTAGACCATTCCCACAAGAACTGTGCAGGGGAATCCCATTGCACAACTTGTGAGGACAAAGGGATGAAGGAGACAAAGCACGCTCCAGGAAGCGGGTCCTGACCCGTCTATAGGGAAGAACTAAAGAAGCTTAAACAGAAGAGGTAAGATTTCTTTAGGTCAACCTCAGAAAGGGTAGTGTTGCCCAAAATCTCCTGATGCAGTCTGCCAGAGAGAGAGGAGTCGATATACTGCTCATTAGTGAGTAGTATAAGAAGCAAGGATTCTCAAACTGGTTTCAAGACTCATTAGGTAGATCAGCAATACATATATGTAATCCGGATATCACCGCCGGTTCATTCCTAGGTACGGACAAGGGGTATGTTTGGGTGGAGATGGCGGGTATTCGCATATACAGCTGCTACTTCTCGCCCAACGACCCACTTGGAAAATTCGACACCGAGATTCACTCGCTTGAAGAGAGCCTGAGAGCTTTCGACGGGGATGTCCTTATTGTGGGAGATTTCAATAGTAAGTCGCCGGAATGGGGGGAGACTCGTCTGGACAGGAGAGGAATCTTGGTTTCCGATATGCTGGCGACGAATGGGTTGGTGCTGTTAAACCGGGGCCACGAGTTCACGTTCAGGAGGGGAGAATCAGGATCTATCCTTGATTTAACAATCGCAACTCCTCGCCTAGCCCGCAGAATAAGAGAATGGAGGGTACTGGATGAGGAAACATTGAGTGACCACCAGTACATAGAGTTTTTAGTCTCTGAGGGAAAACTTCGAGGACGAACCGCACCAAAAAATGGTAGCAAGGGAGCCTCTTGGAACCTCAGGAGACTAAACAGGGAGAAGCTGGCGGAGTCCCTAGAAGAGTCGCGACTTATTCGCAAGTCAAACTGGGTGAGGAAACCAGCTTCTTTAAAGGGTGTAGTGCGAGAGGCGAGGCGGGTGATTGTTCAAGCTTGCAATCACTCTATGCCTAGCCGGCAGAAAAGAAAAACAGGAATGGGATCTATGTACTGGTAGAATGAAGAACTGGCCTGTCTTAAGAGAGAGTGCCACGCAGCAAGGAGGCATTTTACCCACTCGAAGGGAAACCTCCAGCTGCGGGAAACATGGCATAAAGCCAGACGTACTTTTAAGCAGGCCGTGAAAAGTAGCCAACGCCGTTGCTGGAGGGACCTAATCGGAGATTCCGAGAAGGATCCGTGGGGTTTAGCTTTTAAGATTGTCGTTAAGAAATTAGTGACAAGGCATAAAACCCCTGGTTTGGATGATCCGATTTGGGTCCTGAAAATCATAAAGGCACTGTTTCCCTATGCGGAACCTAGCCCCAGAGAGGACTACACTCACTGCGTAGTACGAGACGAGGAGCTCTTCACGATTGAGGAATTGAAAAAGGTGGCAAAGACGTTAAGAAACGGTAAAGCGCCGGGCAATGATGGGATACCGAGCGAAATCTTAAAAGAGATTGTCGTAGTGGATCCTGAGTTGCTTCTTGACGTCTTTAATACGTGCTTAACAGCCGGAGAGTTCTTCGGTGACTGGAAAACGCAGAAGTTGGTCCTTCTCAGAAAAGGCGATAAACCTCTGGATAAGGTCACATCGTTCAGACCAATTTGTATATTGGATACGATGGGCAAATTTCTAGAGGGAATGGTTCTGCAGAGACTTCAGGAAATTCTGATAGGCGAAAATAGCCTATCAGAGAATCAATTTGGCTTTCGTAAAGGCCGGTCAACAGTCGACGCAATACTCACTGTTGTAAACCATGCGAAGAAAGTCAAAGAGGACAAGAAGAAGGGATTCTGCGCGCTTATTTCCATCGACATACGTAATGCATGTAACTCCGCAAAGTGGGACAAATGCATCAAGGCGATGCGTCGTAAAGGGGTACCAACCTATCTGTTGCGAATGATAGACAACTATCTCAGCGACAGATGGGTTGAATACAAGAGCGATGCATGTCATCTCAAACATGAAATGACATGCGGAGCTCCCCAAGGATCAAAGGTAGGTCCATTTATATGGAACGTCATGTACGATGACTTCCTTAGAATTGACTTACCTGAAGATACGATAATGGTTGGCTTTGCGGATGACGTCATTATAGTGTGTGGCGCGCGGACTTCTCGGATTCTAGAAATAAGGGTCAACGAAAGCTTGAGACGAGCAAAGCTCTGGTTAGATCTCAACGGCCTACAAATGGCTACAGAGAAGACAGAAGCTTTGCTTGTCACAAGTAAAAGATCCTTTGAGGTCCCGAAGATTCGAATAGGACAGACTGAAGTCTCCTGGGGAAACAGTTTAAAGTACCTGGGAGTGACGTTGGATCAAAAATTAAAGTTCGACCAACATTATAAGATCACGTCACTGAATGCCGCCGACTGTATGGGAAACCTATCTAGGATGATGCCCAATGTCGGTGGCCCCAGGGAAAAGAAACGCCGATTAGTGGCGACCGTGGTTCAAGCAAAGCAGCTCTACGCTGCCCCTGCATGGGCTGAGTCCCTAAAGAACCGCGGCATCTCTGACGAGCTACTCTCCGCACTGGGTGGTTGTGCGCGAAGAGTGGTTTCAGCCTACAGAACAGTTTCAACGAGCGCGGTTGGCTACTACCTGACACAAGTGTTGTCAGGTCACGGATGTTTCCGACAGTACCTTTATAGGTTTCAGATTAAGAGAGTAGCAAAATGCGCCTACTGTGACGCTGCAGTAGATGACGCGGAGCATACTCTCTTTTATTGCGGGCACTGGAGCCATGATAGAATGGCCATGTTTACGGCAGTTGGCTTTGAAATCAACGCCGATAACATGGTGTCTACCATGGTTCAGAGCGTGGACTCGTGGAGGCATATTGAATCCTTTATTATTAAAGTAATGAAAGAAAAAGATAGAGACGGAAGACGAGGTTGACCGAAGGAATCCAGTGCTCAGCTGTGTGTGAGCGTGGGGGGGAGAAAATCACTTAGTTTTCCTCCCACCTACGCTCCCACATGGCTTGAGTGGGTTAATGGAAAGTTAAGGAGTAGGACAAGGGGACCACCACTTGCGAAGTTGAAGGCCTGACGGTAGTTCCGCAGGTGGATCAAGTGTCCCAATTTAAGACGGGAGTGGTTTTTAGTGGGTAGACCAGAACAAGAGCAGTCACCCCCACATAACCTGGAATTCATTACCCAGGTATCTGAATTCGCAGATTTTCCACTTCCGACTACAAAAAAAAAGTAATAATAATAATAATAATAATAATAATAATAATTTTTTTTTTTTTTTTTTGAGAGGAGGAGGTGAAAATGCTTTATGCACTCCCTTGTTCTAAGGACTGTGTGGGACTCAGTCGATCCTGCTTTCTGCAGCCGCCGTTACCGCACTAAAAACACCCCCCATTAACGCCTACCAACTAACCCTCGGTATCCGCTATCGCATTTCTTCAAAGGTTGGAGATCATTGGCGATACTTAGCCGTGCTTCGGCTCTCTCTACCTGCTTGGATTCGTAATAATTCTCTTATGTGTATATCCATAAATAAATAAATAAAAACAAATAAATATATTAAGTCATTCTGTGTTTAAAATGTTTCTCTATGTCGTACTGATATTTTCGTTTTCCTCAATTTTCTTTAGTCGCAGTAGGTTCTCGACGTACTCTTGAACGCTATTCCAACAATTCTCGTCATGTATCATTTTTGTGACAATGTCGTCTTTCGTAAAACTTCCAATCTTCGTCTCTAGTATTTCTCTTTCTTCTTTCCATCTTAAGCAGTCAAAGAAAGTGTGCTCCGCATCGTCTATATTTGAGGGACAGTATCTACAAAAAGGACTAATTTTCTTCTTCATTTTGTACAGGTACGCTTGAAATAACCCGTGGCCTGTGAGGAATTGTGTTAAATAGAAATTTGTGTAACCAAATTTTCTGTTTAACCATGGCTCGATCTGTTTGATTAAGCGTGCTGTCCATCTACCCTTGGTTTCTTTTTCCCATCTATCTTGCCAGATCTTAATAGATTGCTCTCGAGCCTTCTTTTTTACTAAATTTTTCTCCAATTTGTTTCCTCTGCATTCATACACTTTATGTCGCTCTTTTACTAAAAGGTCTATCGGCATACTGTTCGATAAAACCAACGTGGCTGCCTCTGAGACAGTACGGTACGAGCTGGTTATTCGCAGGGCACCTTTGCGTTGCACGCTTGCCATCCTAGATCTATACTTTTCTATCTTGAATGAATCAGGATACAGTTCCACTCCATACATCATAATGGACATTGCTACTGTCATGAGTAACCTTCGTTTGGCTTGCCTTGGTCCTCCAACATTTGACATTAGTCTACTTAAAGCGACGGTTTTTGTTGATGCTTTGGCAGCTGCACTTTGCATATGTGGCCAGAAAGTAAGTTTGGAGTCCACTAGAATACCTAACTCCTTTATCGCTTGCTTAGGTTTGATGTTTTCATCTCGAACTTGGAGGTACACATCGATATCTATTCTTTTTGTTGTTATAATTAGTATCTCCGTCTTTTGGAGCGCCAATTCCAACCTGTGGTTTTCCATCCAATCACATACTCTTCTCATCACTTGATTTAAAAGCATTTGTCCCTGTTCTAGATTCTTTGCCTTGATGACTGCTGCGATGTCATCTGCGTATCCAACCAGAAATGCATTTTCAGGCATTTCTTCTCGTAGAATTGCGTCATAAGAGGCATTCCAAAGATCAGGTCCTAGGATAGATCCTTGAGCTGCTCCGGCTGTAAGTTGCCTTTTGAAAGGTCCTTCTTGTGTGTCAAAAAGTAACTCTCTGTCCGACAAATAGTTTTTAATTATTCTAAGAAGATATGCAGGTACCCGAAATCGTTGTCGAAGTGCCGTAATTATATCCATCCATCTAAGCGAGTTGAACGCATTTTTCACGTCTAAAGTTACTAGTAAGACAATACCGCGGGAGTAATTGTTACCCTTCTTCGCTTTTTTCCCTTCATCTATTATGAGTTTGACTGCATCAATTGTTCTCCTTCCCTTTCGAAAACCGAATTGCCGATCGGATAGATCCCCTGCCTCAGCAATTGCTGCTAGCAGCCTCTTTTTTATAAGTTTCTCTAATAGTTTTCCGGCAGTGTCCAGCATACATAGAGGTCTGTAAGATGATGGAGAGTCAGGATCGCCTTTTCCCTTGTTTATTAAAACTAACCGTTGTTTCTTCCATCTTCTTGGGAAACATCCCGTCCTCAAACAGCTATTACACATTTCGAGTAACAGTGTCGGATTATGTTTTTCCACTATCTTCCATATTTCTGATGGAAAACTATCCGGTCCAGGTGCTTTTTTACAAGGTAGTGCTCTGACAGCTTCTTTTACATCTTCTGTTGTGAATAATGGGACATTTGTATCTAACGGCTTATAGTTTTTTCTCATTTTTAGTTTTTTATGCTTTGGGAAAAGTGCATCAACAATAGTCAGCATTTCTTTTTTCTCTTTGACAACTGGGGAGTAGTATTTCCAAGCTTGTGTGTTACCAGCTTGTAGCCCAATCCCCAAGGATCTCTTTCTACGTCTTCTATAAGAGTTTTCCAGCAAGCTCGCTTTCTTTTCTTAATTGTGTCACGGAGATCTTTTTTTGATCGAAGGTACTCTTCTTGTTTACCGGCGTCGTTTCTGTCTAAAGTTTTTGCTCGTTGTGCAATGCGTCGAAGTGCTAGACATATTTTCCTTTTGCTTGCGATTTCTGTTGTCCACCAGTAGACCGACTGTCGACTTGTTTGAGCACTTTTTCTGGGAATAGCGGCGAGACATGCTCTTTCTACGATATCCATAGCCATTGATATGCCAGCTTCTGTATCCTTTGTCGACTTAGCGGTTCGAAGAGATTCAATAGCTTTAGTGACATTTTTGGTAATTTGGTATTTAAAAGTGTCCTCCTTTATTTTATCAACCTTCCACCTTGGTTGGAATTTTTCACTGTTTTTTCTTGCAGAGTTTTTGGCCTTAATTTGAAAAAAATGTACTGGTGATCGCTGCCGGTAAAATCCTCAGTTACTTTCCAGTTTGTTACAAGGTTTCCTAATTTTTTCGGAAGTAAAGGAGACATCAGGAATCGTTTGTTTACACCCTGCTCTTCTGAATGTCGGCGTGTTTCCTACATTTAGTACTATTAATCCCCTTCTAGAGACCATTTCCATTATCCTCTTCCCTCTTGAGTCTGGGTAGGTCATACCCCATTCTATTGCTTTCGCGTTAAAGTCTCCAGCTACAATTATGTGTTCATCCATTTCTGTAAGAGTGTCTTCGAGTTTATCTAGTTTGGTTTGGAAATCAGCGATGGCCTCGTTAGGTGTGAAATAACAACTCACTATGGTCATATTTTTGTTCTTGATCCAAACAAAACCCTCTTCTGAACCATGCAATAATAATAATAATAATAATAATAATAATAATAATAATAATAATAATAATAATAATAATAATAATAATAATAATAATAATAATAATAATAATAATAATAATAATAATAATAATAATAATAATAATAATAATAATAATAATAATAATAATAATAATAATAATAATAATAATAATAATAATAATAATAATAATAATAATAATAATAATAATAATAATAATAATAATAATAATAATAATAATAATAATAATAATAATAATAATAATAATAATAATAATAATAATAATAATAATAATAATAATAATAATAATAATAATAATAATAATAATAATAATAATAATAATAATAATAATAATAATAATAATAATAATAATAATAATAATAATAATAATAATAATAATAATAATAATAATAATAATAATAATAATAATAATAATGATAATAATAATAATAATAATAATAATAATAATAATAATAATAATAATAATAATAATAATAATAATAATAATAATAATATTAATATCAATGGAGCCATCTATTAGGTACCGAGGAGTTGGTCAAGTGGCACGTCCTAAAACGCTATTGACCACTCCGAAACAAAAGAAAGGGGATAAAGCCCCCTCTTCTACCAAAAGCACGAAGAGAGGCGCCTCAACATCCCCAGAGGACTGGCAGACAAAAAAACCGGCCTCTATGTTAATACAGGAGGAAAAAACTAAATCCACCACGCCGTCAGAGAAAGAAGAAAAAACTCCTGACGGCTGGAACGAAGTTGTTTCCAGGAAAGACAAGAAAAATACGGAGAAGAAGAAGAAAGAGATAAAACAATCGTCCAGTGGACAAGGTCAGAAAAAGAAACGAAATACCGACGCCATCAGAGTATCAATGAAGGACGGAAAAGTTCCTCCAAAGATACTTATTGAAGAGCTTTTCGCCAAGGTCAACCCTGCTGAAACAAAAACAGAGGTTCTGTCCATTAGAAGAACGAAAAGGCAAGATCTGCTTTTCGTTCTTAAAAGGGGGCAGAAGTTCTCAACGTTCAGCAGCAAATTGACCGAGGCCCTCAAAGGCAAAGCAATGGTCTCACCTCTGGTGACAAAGAGATCACTAGAGATTAGAGATTTGGATGAGACAACCAGTATTGAAGATGTCACTAAGGCCTTAAAAGAAGCTTTGGGCAGGACCGATTTAGAGGTGTCCTGCAGACTTTTCACCCTGCATGGAGGAGTAGATGTCAGTTGTCCAACTACCAGAAGCAGACGCGGATGCTCTGCTTACCGCTGGTAAAGTTAAGGTAGGTTGGATAAACTGCAGGATCCGCAGCAGGGTGGAAGTGGAAAGATGCCATAAATGCCTTAGTTATGGGCATATCGCAAGGGTCTGCAAAGGACCCGATAGGAGCAAAGCTTGCTGGAAGTGTGGCTCCTTAGACCATTCCCACAAGAACTGTGCAGGGGAATCCCATTGCACAACTTGTGAGGACAAAGGGATGAAGGAGACAAAGCACGCTCCAGGAAGCGGGTCCTGACCCGTCTATAGGGAAGAACTAAAGAAGCTTAAACAGAAGAGGTAAGATTTCTTCAGGTCAACCTCAGAAAGGGTAGTGTTGCCCAAAATCTCCTGATGCAGTCTGCCAGAGAGAGAGGAGTCGATATACTGCTCATTAGTGAGTAGTATAAGAAGCAAGGATTCTCAAACTGGTTTCAAGACTCATTAGGTAGATCAGCAATACATATATGTAATCCGGATATCACCGCCGGTTCATTCCTAGGTACGGACAAGGGGTATGTTTGGGTGGAGATGGCGGGTATTCGCATATACAGCTGCTACTTCTCGCCCAACGACCCACTTGGAAAATTCGACACCGAGATTCACTCGCTTGAAGAGAGCCTGAGAGCTTTCGACGGGGATGTCCTTATTGTGGGAGATTTCAATAGTAAGTCGCCGGAATGGGGGGAGACTCGTCTGGACAGGAGAGGAATCTTGGTTTCCGATATGCTGGCGACGAATGGGTTGGTGCTGTTAAACCGGGGCCACGAGTTCACGTTCAGGAGGGGAGAATCAGGATCTATCCTTGATTTAACAATCGCAACTCCTCGCCTAGCCCGCAGAATAAGAGAATGGAGGGTACTGGATGAGGAAACATTGAGTGACCACCAGTACATAGAGTTTTTAGTCTCTGAGGGAAAACTTCGAGGACGAACCGCACCAAAAAATGGTAGCAAGGGAGCCTCTTGGAACCTCAGGAGACTAAACAGGGAGAAGCTGGCGGAGTCCCTAGAAGAGTCGCGACTTATTCGCAAGTCAAACTGGGTGAGGAAACCAGCTTCTTTAAAGGGTGTAGTGCGAGAGGCGAGGCGGGTGATTGTTCAAGCTTGCAATCACTCTATGCCTAGCCGGCAGAAAAGAAAAACAGGAATGGGATCTATGTACTGGTAGAATGAAGAACTGGCCTGTCTTAAGAGAGAGTGCCACGCAGCAAGGAGGCATTTTACCCACTCGAAGGGAAACCTCCAGCTGCGGGAAACATGGCATAAAGCCAGACGTACTTTTAAGCAGGCCGTGAAAAGTAGCCAACGCCGTTGCTGGAGGGACCTAATCGGAGATTCCGAGAAGGATCCGTGGGGTTTGGCTTTTAAGATTGTCGTTAAGAAATTAGTGACAAGGCATAAAACCCCTGGTTTGGATGATCCGATTTGGGTCCTGAAAATCATAAAGGCACTGTTTCCCTATGCGGAACCTAGCCCCAGAGAGGACTACACTCACTGCGTAGTACGAGACGAGGAGCTCTTCACGATTGAGGAATTGAAAAAGGTGGCAAAGACGTTAAGAAACGGTAAAGCGCCGGGCAATGATGGGATACCGAGCGAAATCTTAAAAGAGATTGTCGTAGTGGATCCTGAGTTGCTTCTTGACGTCTTTAATACGTGCTTAACAGCCGGAGAGTTCTTCGGTGACTGGAAAACGCAGAAGTTGGTCCTTCTCAGAAAAGGCGATAAACCTCTGGATAAGGTCACATCGTTCAGACCAATTTGTATATTGGATACGATGGGCAAATTTCTAGAGGGAATGGTTCTGCAGAGACTTCAGGAAATTCTGATAGGCGAAAATAGCCTATCAGAGAATCAATTTGGCTTTCGTAAAGGCCGGTCAACAGTCGACGCAATACTCACTGTTGTAAACCATGCGAAGAAAGTCAAAGAGGACAAGAAGAAGGGATTCTGCGCGCTTATTTCCATCGACATACGTAATGCATGTAACTCCGCAAAGTGGGACAAATGCATCAAGGCGATGCGTCGTAAAGGGGTACCAACCTATCTGTTGCGAATGATAGACAACTATCTCAGCGACAGATGGGTTGAATACAAGAGCGATGCATGTCATCTCAAACATGAAATGACATGCGGAGCTCCCCAAGGATCAAAGGTAGGTCCATTTATATGGAACGTCATGTACGATGACTTCCTTAGAATTGACTTACCTGAAGATACGATAATGGTTGGCTTTGCGGATGACGTCATTATAGTGTGTGGCGCGCGGACTTCTCGGATTCTAGAAATAAGGGTCAACGAAAGCTTGAGACGAGCAAAGCTCTGGTTAGATCTCAACGGCCTACAAATGGCTACAGAGAAGACAGAAGCTTTGCTTGTCACAAGTAAAAGATCCTTTGAGGTCCCGAAGATTCGAATAGGACAGACTGAAGTCTCCTGGGGAAACAGTTTAAAGTACCTGGGAGTGACGTTGGATCAAAAATTAAAGTTCGACCAACATTATAAGATCACGTCACTGAATGCCGCCGACTGTATGGGAAACCTATCTAGGATGATGCCCAATGTCGGTGGCCCCAGGGAAAAGAAACGCCGATTAGTGGCGACCGTGGTTCAAGCAAAGCAGCTCTACGCTGCCCCTGCATGGGCTGAGTCCCTAAAGAACCGCGGCATCTCTGACGAGCTACTCTCCGCACTGGGTGGTTGTGCGCGAAGAGTGGTTTCAGCCTACAGAACAGTTTCAACGAGCGCGGTTGGCTACTACCTGACACAAGTGTTGTCAGGTCACGGATGTTTCCGACAGTACCTTTATAGGTTTCAGATTAAGAGAGTAGCAAAATGCGCCTACTGTGACGCTGCAGTAGATGACGCGGAGCATACTCTCTTTTATTGCGGGCACTGGAGCCATGATAGAATGGCCATGTTTACGGCAGTTGGCTTTGAAATCAACGCCGATAACATGGTGTCTACCATGGTTCAGAGCGTGGACTCGTGATGGCATATTGAATCCTTTATTATTAAAGTAATGAAAGAAAAAGATAGAGACGGAAGACGAGGTTGACCGAAGGAATCCAGTGCTCAGCTGTGTGTGAGCGTGGGGGGGAGAAAATCACTTAGTTTTCCTCCCACCTACGCTCCCACATGGCTTGAGTGGGTTAATGGAAAGTTAAGGAGTAGGACAAGGGGACCACCACTTGCGAAGTTGAAGGCCTGACGGTAGTTCCGCAGGTGGATCAAGTGTCCCAATTTAAGACGGGAGTGGTTTTTAGTGGGTAGACCAGAACAAGAGCAGTCACCCCCACATAACCTGGAATTCATTACCCAGGTATCTGAATTCGCAGATTTTCCACTTCCGACTACAAAAAAAAAGTAATAATAATAATAATAATAATAATAATAATAATAATAATTTTTTTTTTTTTTTTTTGAGAGGAGGAGGTGAAAATGCTTTATGCACTCCCTTGTTCTAAGGACTGTGTGGGACTCAGTCGATCCTGCTTTCTGCAGCCGCCGTTACCGCACTAAAAACACCCCCCATTAACGCCTACCAACTAACCCTCGGTATCCGCTATCGCATTTCTTCAAAGGTTGGAGATCATTGGCGATACTTAGCCGTGCTTCGGCTCTCTTTACCTGCTTGGATTCGTAATAATTCTCTTATGTGTATATCCATAAATAAATAAATAAAAACAAATAAATATATTAAGTCATTCTGTGTTTAAAATGTTTCTCTATGTCGTACTGATATTTTCGTTTTCCTCAATTTTCTTTAGTCGCAGTAGGTTCTCGACGTACTCTTGAACGCTATTCCAACAATTCTCGTCATGTATCATTTTTGTGACAATGTCGTCTTTCGTAAAACTTCCAATCTTCGTCTCTAGTATTTCTCTTTCTTCTTTCCATCTTAAGCAGTCAAAGAAAGTGTGCTCCGCATCGTCTATATTTGAGGGACAGTATCTACAAAAAGGACTAATTTTCTTCTTCATTTTGTACAGGTACGCTTGAAATAACCCGTGGCCTGTGAGGAATTGTGTTAAATAGAAATTTGTGTAACCAAATTTTCTGTTTAACCATGGCTCGATCTGTTTGATTAAGCGTGCTGTCCATCTACCCTTGGTTTCTTTTTCCCATCTATCTTGCCAGATCTTAATAGATTGCTCTCGAGCCTTCTTTTTTACTAAATTTTTCTCCAATTTGTTTCCTCTGCATTCATACACTTTATGTCGCTCTTTTACTAAAAGGTCTATCGGCATACTGTTCGATAAAACCAACGTGGCTGCCTCTGAGACAGTACGGTACGAGCTGGTTATTCGCAGGGCACCTTTGCGTTGCACGCTTGCCATCCTAGATCTATACTTTTCTATCTTGAATGAATCAGGATACAGTTCCACTCCATACATCATAATGGACATTGCTACTGTCATGAGTAACCTTCGTTTGGCTTGCCTTGGTCCTCCAACATTTGACATTAGTCTACTTAAAGCGACGGTTTTTGTTGATGCTTTGGCAGCTGCACTTTGCATATGTGGCCAGAAAGTAAGTTTGGAGTCCACTAGAATACCTAACTCCTTTATCGCTTGCTTAGGTTTGATGTTTTCATCTCGAACTTGGAGGTACACATCGATATCTATTCTTTTTGTTGTTATAATTAGTATCTCCGTCTTTTGGAGCGCCAATTCCAACCTGTGGTTTTCCATCCAATCACATACTCTTCTCATCACTTGATTTAAAAGCATTTGTCCCTGTTCTAGATTCTTTGCCTTGATGACTGCTGCGATGTCATCTGCGTATCCAACCAGAAATGCATTTTCAGGCATTTCTTCTCGTAGAATTGCGTCATAAGAGGCATTCCAAAGATCAGGTCCTAGGATAGATCCTTGAGCTGCTCCGGCTGTAAGTTGCCTTTTGAAAGGTCCTTCTTGTGTGTCAAAAAGTAACTCTCTGTCCGACAAATAGTTTTTAATTATTCTAAGAAGATATGCAGGTACCCGAAATCGTTGTCGAAGTGCCGTAATTATATCCATCCATCTAAGCGAGTTGAACGCATTTTTCACGTCTAAAGTTACTAGTAAGACAATACCGCGGGAGTAATTGTTACCCTTCTTCGCTTTTTTCCCTTCATCTATTATGAGTTTGACTGCATCAATTGTTCTCCTTCCCTTTCGAAAACCGAATTGCCGATCGGATAGATCCCCTGCCTCAGCAATTGCTGCTAGCAGCCTCTTTTTTATAAGTTTCTCTAATAGTTTTCCGGCAGTGTCCAGCATACATAGAGGTCTGTAAGATGATGGAGAGTCAGGATCGCCTTTTCCCTTGTTTATTAAAACTAACCGTTGTTTCTTCCATCTTCTTGGGAAACATCCCGTCCTCAAACAGCTATTACACATTTCGAGTAACAGTGTCGGATTATGTTTTTCCACTATCTTCCATATTTCTGATGGAAAACTATCCGGTCCAGGTGCTTTTTTACAAGGTAGTGCTCTGACAGCTTCTTTTACATCTTCTGTTGTGAATAATGGGACATTTGTATCTAACGGCTTATAGTTTTTTCTCATTTTTAGTTTTTTATGCTTTGGGAAAAGTGCATCAACAATAGTCAGCATTTCTTTTTTCTCTTTGACAACTGGGGAGTAGTATTTCCAAGCTTGTGTGTTACCAGCTTGTAGCCCAATCCCCAAGGATCTCTTTCTACGTCTTCTATAAGAGTTTTCCAGCAAGCTCGCTTTCTTTTCTTAATTGTGTCACGGAGATCTTTTTTTGATCGAAGGTACTCTTCTTGTTTACCGGCGTCGTTTCTGTCTAAAGTTTTTGCTCGTTGTGCAATGCGTCGAAGTGCTAGACATATTTTCCTTTTGCTTGCGATTTCTGTTGTCCACCAGTAGACCGACTGTCGACTTGTTTGAGCACTTTTTCTGGGAATAGCGGCGAGACATGCTCTTTCTACGATATCCATAGCCATTGATATGCCAGCTTCTGTATCCTTTGTCGACTTAGCGGTTCGAAGAGATTCAATAGCTTTAGTGACATTTTTGGTAATTTGGTATTTAAAAGTGTCCTCCTTTATTTTATCAACCTTCCACCTTGGTTGGAATTTTTCACTGTTTTTTCTTGCAGAGTTTTTGGCCTTAATTTAAAAAAAATGTACTGGTGATCGCTGCCGGTAAAATCCTCAGTTACTTTCCAGTTTGTTACAAGGTTTCCTAATTTTTCGGAAGTAAAGGAGACATCAGGAATCGTTTGTTTACACCCTGCTCTTCTGAATGTCGGCGTGTTTCCTACATTTAGTACTATTAATCCCCTTCTAGAGACCATTTCCATTATCCTCTTCCCTCTTGAGTCTGGGTAGGTCATACCCCATTCTATTGCTTTCGCGTTAAAGTCTCCAGCTACAATTATGTGTTCATCCATTTCTGTAAGAGTGTCTTCGAGTTTATCTAGTTTGGTTTGGAAATCAGCGATGGCCTCGTTAGGTGTGAAATAACAACTCACTATGGTCATATTTTTGTTCTTGATCCAAACAAAACCCTCTTCTGAACCATGCAATAATAATAATAATAATAATAATAATAATAATAATAATAATAATAATAATAATAATAATAATAATAATAATAATAATAATAATAATAATAATAATAATAATAATAATAATAATAATAATAATAATAATAATAATAATAATAATAATAATAATAATAATAATAATAATAATAATAATAATAATAATAATAATAATAATAATAATAATAATAATAATAATAATAATAATAATAATAATAATAATAATAATAATAATAATAATAATAATAATAATAATAATAATAATAATAATAATAATAATAATAATAATAATAATAATAATAATAATAATAATAATAATAATAATAATAATAATAATAATAATAATAATAATAATAATAATAATAATAATAATAATAATAATGATAATAATAATAATAATAATAATAATAATAATAATAATAATAATAATAATAATAATAATAATAATAATAATAATAATAATAATAATAATAATATTAATATCAATGGAGCCATCTATTAGGTACCGAGGAGTTGGTCAAGTGGCACGTCCTAAAACGCTATTGACCACTCCGAAACAAAAGAAAGGGGATAAAGCCCCCTCTTCTACCAAAAGCACGAAGAGAGGCGCCTCAACATCCCCAGAGGACTGGCAGACAAAAAAACCGGCCTCTATGTTAATACAGGAGGAAAAAACTAAATCCACCACGCCGTCAGAGAAAGAAGAAAAAACTCCTGACGGCTGGAACGAAGTTGTTTCCAGGAAAGACAAGAAAAATACGGAGAAGAAGAAGAAAGAGATAAAACAATCGTCCAGTGGACAAGGTCAGAAAAAGAAACGAAATACCGACGCCATCAGAGTATCAATGAAGGACGGAAAAGTTCCTCCAAAGATACTTATTGAAGAGCTTTTCGCCAAGGTCAACCCTGCTGAAACAAAAACAGAGGTTCTGTCCATTAGAAGAACGAAAAGGCAAGATCTGCTTTTCGTTCTTAAAAGGGGGCAGAAGTTCTCAACGTTCAGCAGCAAATTGACCGAGGCCCTCAAAGGCAAAGCAATGGTCTCACCTCTGGTGACAAAGAGATCACTAGAGATTAGAGATTTGGATGAGACAACCAGTATTGAAGATGTCACTAAGGCCTTAAAAGAAGCTTTGGGCAGGACCGATTTAGAGGTGTCCTGCAGACTTTTCACCCTGCATGGAGGAGTAGATGTCAGTTGTCCAACTACCAGAAGCAGACGCGGATGCTCTGCTTACCGCTGGTAAAGTTAAGGTAGGTTGGATAAACTGCAGGATCCGCAGCAGGGTGGAAGTGGAAAGATGCCATAAATGCCTTAGTTATGGGCATATCGCAAGGGTCTGCAAAGGACCCGATAGGAGCAAAGCTTGCTGGAAGTGTGGCTCCTTAGACCATTCCCACAAGAACTGTGCAGGGGAATCCCATTGCACAACTTGTGAGGACAAAGGGATGAAGGAGACAAAGCACGCTCCAGGAAGCGGGTCCTGACCCGTCTATAGGGAAGAACTAAAGAAGCTTAAACAGAAGAGGTAAGATTTCTTCAGGTCAACCTCAGAAAGGGTAGTGTTGCCCAAAATCTCCTGATGCAGTCTGCCAGAGAGAGAGGAGTCGATATACTGCTCATTAGTGAGTAGTATAAGAAGCAAGGATTCTCAAACTGGTTTCAAGACTCATTAGGTAGATCAGCAATACATATATGTAATCCGGATATCACCGCCGGTTCATTCCTAGGTACGGACAAGGGGTATGTTTGGGTGGAGATGGCGGGTATTCGCATATACAGCTGCTACTTCTCGCCCAACGACCCACTTGGAAAATTCGACACCGAGATTCACTCGCTTGAAGAGAGCCTGAGAGCTTTCGACGGGGATGTCCTTATTGTGGGAGATTTCAATAGTAAGTCGCCGGAATGGGGGGAGACTCGTCTGGACAGGAGAGGAATCTTGGTTTCCGATATGCTGGCGACGAATGGGTTGGTGCTGTTAAACCGGGGCCACGAGTTCACGTTCAGGAGGGGAGAATCAGGATCTATCCTTGATTTAACAATCGCAACTCCTCGCCTAGCCCGCAGAATAAGAGAATGGAGGGTACTGGATGAGGAAACATTGAGTGACCACCAGTACATAGAGTTTTTAGTCTCTGAGGGAAAACTTCGAGGACGAACCGCACCAAAAAATGGTAGCAAGGGAGCCTCTTGGAACCTCAGGAGACTAAACAGGGAGAAGCTGGCGGAGTCCCTAGAAGAGTCGCGACTTATTCGCAAGTCAAACTGGGTGAGGAAACCAGCTTCTTTAAAGGGTGTAGTGCGAGAGGCGAGGCGGGTGATTGTTCAAGCTTGCAATCACTCTATGCCTAGCCGGCAGAAAAGAAAAACAGGAATGGGATCTATGTACTGGTAGAATGAAGAACTGGCCTGTCTTAAGAGAGAGTGCCACGCAGCAAGGAGGCATTTTACCCACTCGAAGGGAAACCTCCAGCTGCGGGAAACATGGCATAAAGCCAGACGTACTTTTAAGCAGGCCGTGAAAAGTAGCCAACGCCGTTGCTGGAGGGACCTAATCGGAGATTCCGAGAAGGATCCGTGGGGTTTGGCTTTTAAGATTGTCGTTAAGAAATTAGTGACAAGGCATAAAACCCCTGGTTTGGATGATCCGATTTGGGTCCTGAAAATCATAAAGGCACTGTTTCCCTATGCGGAACCTAGCCCCAGAGAGGACTACACTCACTGCGTAGTACGAGACGAGGAGCTCTTCACGATTGAGGAATTGAAAAAGGTGGCAAAGACGTTAAGAAACGGTAAAGCGCCGGGCAATGATGGGATACCGAGCGAAATCTTAAAAGAGATTGTCGTAGTGGATCCTGAGTTGCTTCTTGACGTCTTTAATACGTGCTTAACAGCCGGAGAGTTCTTCGGTGACTGGAAAACGCAGAAGTTGGTCCTTCTCAGAAAAGGCGATAAACCTCTGGATAAGGTCACATCGTTCAGACCAATTTGTATATTGGATACGATGGGCAAATTTCTAGAGGGAATGGTTCTGCAGAGACTTCAGGAAATTCTGATAGGCGAAAATAGCCTATCAGAGAATCAATTTGGCTTTCGTAAAGGCCGGTCAACAGTCGACGCAATACTCACTGTTGTAAACCATGCGAAGAAAGTCAAAGAGGACAAGAAGAAGAGATTCTGCGCGCTTATTTCCATCGACATACGTAATGCATGTAACTCCGCAAAGTGGGACAAATGCATCAAGGCGATGCGTCGTAAAGGGGTACCAACCTATCTGTTGCGAATGATAGACAACTATCTCAGCGACAGATGGGTTGAATACAAGAGCGATGCATGTCATCTCAAACATGAAATGACATGCGGAGCTCCCCAAGGATCAAAGGTAGGTCCATTTATATGGAACGTCATGTACGATGACTTCCTTAGAATTGACTTACCTGAAGATACGATAATGGTTGGCTTTGCGGATGACGTCATTATAGTGTGTGGCGCGCGGACTTCTCGGATTCTAGAAATAAGGGTCAACGAAAGCTTGAGACGAGCAAAGCTCTGGTTAGATCTCAACGGCCTACAAATGGCTACAGAGAAGACAGAAGCTTTGCTTGTCACAAGTAAAAGATCCTTTGAGGTCCCGAAGATTCGAATAGGACAGACTGAAGTCTCCTGGGGAAACAGTTTAAAGTACCTGGGAGTGACGTTGGATCAAAAATTAAAGTTCGACCAACATTATAAGATCACGTCACTGAATGCCGCCGACTGTATGGGAAACCTATCTAGGATGATGCCCAATGTCGGTGGCCCCAGGGAAAAGAAACGCCGATTAGTGGCGACCGTGGTTCAAGCAAAGCAGCTCTACGCTGCCCCTGCATGGGCTGAGTCCCTAAAGAACCGCGGCATCTCTGACGAGCTACTCTCCGCACTGGGTGGTTGTGCGCGAAGAGTGGTTTCAGCCTACAGAACAGTTTCAACGAGCGCGGTTGGCTACTACCTGACACAAGTGTTGTCAGGTCACGGATGTTTCCGACAGTACCTTTATAGGTTTCAGATTAAGAGAGTAGCAAAATGCGCCTACTGTGACGCTGCAGTAGATGACGCGGAGCATACTCTCTTTTATTGCGGGCACTGGAGCCATGATAGAATGGCCATGTTTACGGCAGTTGGCTTTGAAATCAACGCCGATAACATGGTGTCTACCATGGTTCAGAGCGTGGACTCGTGGAGGCATATTGAATCCTTTATTATTAAAGTAATGAAAGAAAAAAGATAGAGACGGAAGACGAGGTTGACCGAAGGAATCCAGTGCTCAGCTGTGTGTGAGCGTGGGGGGGAGAAAATCACTTAGTTTTCCTCCCACCTACGCTCCCACATGGCTTGAGTGGGTTAATGGAAAGTTAAGGAGTAGGACAAGGGGACCACCACTTGCGAAGTTGAAGGCCTGACGGTAGTTCCGCAGGTGGATCAAGTGTCCCAATTTAAGACGGGAGTGGTTTTTAGTGGGTAGACCAGAACAAGAGCAGTCACCCCCACATAACCTGGAATTCATTACCCAGGTATCTGAATTCGCAGATTTTCCACTTCCGACTACAAAAAAAAAGTAATAATAATAATAATAATAATAATAATAATAATAATAATTTTTTTTTTTTTTTTTTGAGAGGAGGAGGTGAAAATGCTTTATGCACTCCCTTGTTCTAAGGACTGTGTGGGACTCAGTCGATCCTGCTTTCTGCAGCCGCCGTTACCGCACTAAAAACACCCCCCATTAACGCCTACCAACTAACCCTCGGTATCCGCTATCGCATTTCTTCAAAGGTTGGAGATCATTGGCGATACTTAGCCGTGCTTCGGCTCTCTTTACCTGCTTGGATTCGTAATAATTCTCTTATGTGTATATCCATAAATAAATAAATAAAAACAAATAAATATATTAAGTCATTCTGTGTTTAAAATGTTTCTCTATGTCGTACTGATATTTTCGTTTTCCTCAATTTTCTTTAGTCGCAGTAGGTTCTCGACGTACTCTTGAACGCTATTCCAACAATTCTCGTCATGTATCATTTTTGTGACAATGTCGTCTTTCGTAAAACTTCCAATCTTCGTCTCTAGTATTTCTCTTTCTTCTTTCCATCTTAAGCAGTCAAAGAAAGTGTGCTCCGCATCGTCTATATTTGAGGGACAGTATCTACAAAAAGGACTAATTTTCTTCTTCATTTTGTACAGGTACGCTTGAAATAACCCGTGGCCTGTGAGGAATTGTGTTAAATAGAAATTTGTGTAACCAAATTTTCTGTTTAACCATGGCTCGATCTGTTTGATTAAGCGTGCTGTCCATCTACCCTTGGTTTCTTTTTCCCATCTATCTTGCCAGATCTTAATAGATTGCTCTCGAGCCTTCTTTTTTACTAAATTTTTCTCCAATTTGTTTCCTCTGCATTCATACACTTTATGTCGCTCTTTTACTAAAAGGTCTATCGGCATACTGTTCGATAAAACCAACGTGGCTGCCTCTGAGACAGTACGGTACGAGCTGGTTATTCGCAGGGCACCTTTGCGTTGCACGCTTGCCATCCTAGATCTATACTTTTCTATCTTGAATGAATCAGGATACAGTTCCACTCCATACATCATAATGGACATTGCTACTGTCATGAGTAACCTTCGTTTGGCTTGCCTTGGTCCTCCAACATTTGACATTAGTCTACTTAAAGCGACGGTTTTTGTTGATGCTTTGGCAGCTGCACTTTGCATATGTGGCCAGAAAGTAAGTTTGGAGTCCACTAGAATACCTAACTCCTTTATCGCTTGCTTAGGTTTGATGTTTTCATCTCGAACTTGGAGGTACACATCGATATCTATTCTTTTTGTTGTTATAATTAGTATCTCCGTCTTTTGGAGCGCCAATTCCAACCTGTGGTTTTCCATCCAATCACATACTCTTCTCATCACTTGATTTAAAAGCATTTGTCCCTGTTCTAGATTCTTTGCCTTGATGACTGCTGCGATGTCATCTGCGTATCCAACCAGAAATGCATTTTCAGGCATTTCTTCTCGTAGAATTGCGTCATAAGAGGCATTCCAAAGATCAGGTCCTAGGATAGATCCTTGAGCTGCTCCGGCTGTAAGTTGCCTTTTGAAAGGTCCTTCTTGTGTGTCAAAAAGTAACTCTCTGTCCGACAAATAGTTTTTAATTATTCTAAGAAGATATGCAGGTACCCGAAATCGTTGTCGAAGTGCCGTAATTATATCCATCCATCTAAGCGAGTTGAACGCATTTTTCACGTCTAAAGTTACTAGTAAGACAATACCGCGGGAGTAATTGTTACCCTTCTTCGCTTTTTTCCCTTCATCTATTATGAGTTTGACTGCATCAATTGTTCTCCTTCCCTTTCGAAAACCGAATTGCCGATCGGATAGATCCCCTGCCTCAGCAATTGCTGCTAGCAGCCTCTTTTTTATAAGTTTCTCTAATAGTTTTCCGGCAGTGTCCAGCATACATAGAGGTCTGTAAGATGATGGAGAGTCAGGATCGCCTTTTCCCTTGTTTATTAAAACTAACCGTTGTTTCTTCCATCTTCTTGGGAAACATCCCGTCCTCAAACAGCTATTACACATTTCGAGTAACAGTGTCGGATTATGTTTTTCCACTATCTTCCATATTTCTGATGGAAAACTATCCGGTCCAGGTGCTTTTTTACAAGGTAGTGCTCTGACAGCTTCTTTTACATCTTCTGTTGTGAATAATGGGACATTTGTATCTAACGGCTTATAGTTTTTTCTCATTTTTAGTTTTTTATGCTTTGGGAAAAGTGCATCAACAATAGTCAGCATTTCTTTTTTCTCTTTGACAACTGGGGAGTAGTATTTCCAAGCTTGTGTGTTACCAGCTTGTAGCCCAATCCCCAAGGATCTCTTTCTACGTCTTCTATAAGAGTTTTCCAGCAAGCTCGCTTTCTTTTCTTAATTGTGTCACGGAGATCTTTTTTTGATCGAAGGTACTCTTCTTGTTTACCGGCGTCGTTTCTGTCTAAAGTTTTTGCTCGTTGTGCAATGCGTCGAAGTGCTAGACATATTTTCCTTTTGCTTGCGATTTCTGTTGTCCACCAGTAGACCGACTGTCGACTTGTTTGAGCACTTTTTCTGGGAATAGCGGCGAGACATGCTCTTTCTACGATATCCATAGCCATTGATATGCCAGCTTCTGTATCCTTTGTCGACTTAGCGGTTCGAAGAGATTCAATAGCTTTAGTGACATTTTTGGTAATTTGGTATTTAAAAGTGTCCTCCTTTATTTTATCAACCTTCCACCTTGGTTGGAATTTTTCACTGTTTTTTCTTGCAGAGTTTTTGGCCTTAATTTGAAAAAAATGTACTGGTGATCGCTGCCGGTAAAATCCTCAGTTACTTTCCAGTTTGTTACAAGGTTTCCTAATTTTTCGGAAGTAAAGGAGACATCAGGAATCGTTTGTTTACACCCTGCTCTTCTGAATGTCGGCGTGTTTCCTACATTTAGTACTATTAATCCCCTTCTAGAGACCATTTCCATTATCCTCTTCCCTCTTGAGTCTGGGTAGGTCATACCCCATTCTATTGCTTTCGCGTTAAAGTCTCCAGCTACAATTATGTGTTCATCCATTTCTGTAAGAGTGTCTTCGAGTTTATCTAGTTTGGTTTGGAAATCAGCGATGGCCTCGTTAGGTGTGAAATAACAACTCACTATGGTCATATTTTTGTTCTTGATCCAAACAAAACCCTCTTCTGAACCATGCAATAATAATAATAATAATAATAATAATAATAATAATAATAATAATAATAATAATAATAATAATAATAATAATAATAATAATAATAATAATAATAATAATAATAATAATAATAATAATAATAATAATAATAACAATAATAATAATAATAATAATACCAAAAAATAATAATAATAATAATAATAATAATACGTCGGCTGGAAACAAAATTATGATTTTTCAGAAAGAGTACGTTCTATGAGCGTATTGCTTCAATTCAGTTGATTAAAAACATAGTATCATTTGATAAAAAAAGTTGATAATCGGAAACGAAACGTCTCAAAAATTTACAAAATTTTCGTAAATCTTAAATTGGCAACCGTCGTCAAAACCTAGGGAGGTTAAACAACAAACGAAATATAATTTTAATACTAAATGAAATTAAAATACATTTAAAAAAAATTTATTTAAAAAAATTTAAAATGGAATTTTATAAAATATGTAATACTATAAACTATATAGGTGCCTACAAGAAAAAAGTTACAAAATTTCATAAAATTATAAAAATTTTACTTCGGATCACGATGTCAATATACATATTATGAATATTATTTTTTGTCAAAAACTGAAAGGCAATTTTGTAAAAATTTTTTAAAAGTATAAATATTTGTTCAACGTTACCTGTAATTTTTAAACTTCGTTTATTTTTTCTCTTCTTCCATCCAGAAAGCCAACTATCACTGGCAACGAAATTTGGTAGTCTTTGTGATTTTTCGTTTAAAATTATCGCTTGTTGTTTTATCATAGGGCCTGATACAGGAATTCCACATTGTTTAGTTTCCAAAAGCCACTGGAATAAATCATAATCCATTTCTTTATTATAGGTCATCCTTTTAGCCTTTTGAAGATTCGTATTGTTGACAGTTTTAATTTTATCTTTTTCTGTTTTCCACTTTCTCAGAGCAAGATCACTCACATTATACTTTTCACGTATTTGTGATGTTGTCTCCATTTTTAATTCACTTAATATTTGCGATTTTTCTTTAAAAGAAAATCGATTCCTTCGTTTTTTTTCTGGTTCATCAACTTCATTATTATTATTGTCACTGCCCGCATCAACACACTCGGTGGACTTAGTTTTCCCGCTTTTTCGTTCAACCTCCATTTCAATATTACTAATCAAATAAAAAAGCACATTCATGATAATTAATTAATTAATATATTAATGATGCAAATAAATAATTAATATATATTAATAAAATCTTTAATTCTGTGGAGACATAAAATGTCAAAGCTTAAACAATAACATAACCTCAAAGCAATAAGAAGTTAAATACAATTATAAGATAAAATTTTTTAAATAGTTTCAAACTTTACAACTGAGAATTAAAGATTTACAACTTTATTCTAAAATCCAATATAAAATATATGCTTACCACTATATGTAATACATTTTCTTTAGTTCTATAAAAAATTTAATAAATGACACTGTTTTGCACTTATGGTTACCGAAATTCAATCGCCGCCATATTAAATCCTCTGCTCAAGGGGAAGCGGCACTTTTGGTAGAGTCTGATACAAATTTCGAGTTAGCGCAAGAGGAAAAATGTACGAAAAGTGGGGGTACTACAGTTCCAAGAAAAGTCATAAACGCTGTGCAAAAATGCGGCACTATTCATTGAGTTGACTGTACTTTAGGTTTTTGGGGTTGCTGAGGTTGAAATGTTAACAATCATAATAGTGGATCCAATAAGGCGAATTATGTTTAAAATTAAACCTGAACAGTAAAGGTAAGGTCAACCTTACGCTTAATGAAAGTAAGAAATTTAATCCATTCGTGAAAGGAAAGGGTAGAAAATGACTCAGCTATAAAAAAATAGATCAATGTTCCGCTCAGTAATAGTAAGATAATTACCCCGACCAGCAAATGCAAGTGTAGAAAGTGATTCAGCCGGTAAAGACAAGACCAGTGACCCGGACAGTAAATGCAAGGACAATCTGCCGTTAAGTAAAAGTGAGAAAATCTATTTGTCAAAGGAATGGGTAGAACCGGCTGGACCACTTTCTACACTTGCTTTCGCCGGCCGGAGTAATTATCTTACTATTACTGAGCGAAACATTGACCTATTTTTTTATAACTGAGTCATTTTCTACCCTTTTCTTTCACGAATGGATTAAATTTCTTACTTTTATTGAGCGTAAGGTTGACCTTACCTTTACTATTCAGGTTTAAATTTAAACATAATTCGCCTTTTTGGATCCACCATTATGATTGTTAACATTTCAACCTCAGCATCCCCAAAAACCCAAAATATTAAATTTAAAGTCAATCCCATTAATTTTTTATTTTTTTGTCTTTCATATTGGATCCGCCATTTTTAATTTTGCAATTTTCACTTTATATTCGTAATCAGCAACCCCAAAAACCCCCAAGTAACAAGTTTCAAGTCAAACCCATTAATTTTTATTCTTTTCTCCTCCATATTGGATCCGTCATTTTGAATTTTGCAATTTGGACTTCATATTCGTAATCAGCGACCCAAAAAAACCCCCGAGTGACGAGTTTCATATAAATGTTTTTTATTTTTTTCGTCCGCCATATTGGATCCGCCATTTTGCATTTTGCAATTTTGACTTTGTATTCGTAATCAGCGACCATAAAAACCCCCCAAGTAACAAGTTTTAAAACGAATCTGATTAATTTTTTTTTAATTATTTCGTCCGTCATAGGAGAAAATGTTTCTTGACACTTTTTTTATTTATTATTATTTTAATTATTTATTATTATTTTTTTACTTTTGTTTTTTATTATCTGCTGGAAGAGTTTTACTAGTGCTAAGAATTTGAAATTTTTAGTAATATGTATTTGTTTCAAAGTTATGATGACTTTAATGCATTTGTGGTCGAATAAATACGAGTAAAATAAAATCAAGTGTTGTATTTATACATTCATTCGTGAGACTAACGAAAATTTGCCTTTATACTCTCATCCCACATTCTGCGTAAACGCAAATACACACAAGTCAAAACTTTTTCTAATTTCTTATTTCATTCAAATGACACCGCGAAACATTTAAACTTCCAAACAGCGATAAATACTCGACCTGGCTTTTTGATATAAAATGATGGGGTATTTGTTTTTTCAACTCATCACACAATTCGACAATAAAGTCTTTAACCCCGAGACACTCTTTCTTTAAAGTGCAGCGATCAGTTGTTTGACACGTACTAAAAATTACTTCCTCAATACCTTTTTGCTCAAAGATGTCAGTGAGATAAGTCGAGAAATTTTCAAAATTAGGACAAGATGGACATTGATTAAAATGACATTCAGGTTGCGGATTTTCACAAATCACAAACTTAAAGCAATCTTTAAAATTTCGAATTGGATTTTGTGACTCCTCTGTCAGCCTTTTTAGATTGGAAGCATCCATCATGGCGTTGAAATTTTTATGAATAATGCAAATGCATACACTATGTGTCCCTTTGGCTCCCGCTAGTACGCACCATTTTGGCCTCAATTCTGCAAACTTACTTAAACTGATTTTCTCTATTTACTTTAACAGTAACGGTATCTTTTTTATTTGGCATAACTTTATTATACACATCGCTCTCATAAAATTGTATGACCTTATCAACAGTAGTAGTAGGTAACTTCTTTCCTGCTTTCAGAAGTGGCATTGATAAAACACCACTTTTTTTCAGCCCATTTAATAGTACCTCTAATTCCGGTTCCCTAGACAAGTGAACTTTTTTTTAGCGGAGAATCTGTTTCAACATCTAGTTCTGCAGTATCTTTTTTAAAATTGTCTAAATCTACAGCGTTTGTGCTGATTTTAGAAACGGACTTGTTAGTTCCATAAAATGAGGTACGACATTGCTTGCAAATTTTTAAATTCGTGTACTCACTGCCAAATTTTTCAATCATAATTATCGACATATATCTTAACCCTCCTGCGTACCTATTTTCACCCATAAAATTGTTTCCAAATGCACAAATTTTTCACACTGTTGGATTTTTCTACAATTTGGTACCTAGGGGTTTTTAGGGTCGCTGATTACGAATTTGAGATTAGATTTAAAAAATTCAAACTGGCGGATCCAATATGGCGGATGAATTTTTAAAAAATTGTTTGATTGTAATGAAATTTGGTATCTAGAGGTTTTTAAGGTCGCTGATTACGAATCTGTGGTCTAATTAAAAAAATTCAAAATGGCGGATGAGTTTTTCAAAAATTCATACAAATTTCTTGAAAATTTATAATTGGGTGTTTTTGAGGTCGCTGATTACGAATCTAAGGTCAAATTTGAAAAATTAAAAATGGCGGATCCAATATAGCGGACGAATTTTTTAAAAATTGTTTGATTTTATTAAAAAATTTTAATGAAACTTGGTGTCTAGGGTTTTTTGAGGTCACTAATTACGAAGCTGAGATCAGATTTTAAAAATACAGAAGATCAAAGCCAATATGGCCGCCAGATTTAGAATTTTTTTTAGATTTTTTATACATATATTAGTATTCTACGAGTCCTTCATAAACTACGTCTTTGTTATATGTAACAATGTGCATTTTTTAGACTTCCTAAGCTAAGTAGTAATTAATTAATTAATTATGTTTTATGAATATAACAATTTAACACATATTTAAACAAATAATTATAAATGTTGATTAACTCCTTGCACAAAAGACTTATAGTTATTAGAAACATGCTTTCTCCAAATTTTAAAATTTAATTAATTAATTAATTATTAATTTAATTTTATTATTATTTATTTATTTATTAATTTCATTATTAATTATTAATTAATTGATTTAATTATTGTAAGATTCTTGTTTGTTAATTGAAAAATTCGAGGTATATTATATTCAGCTTAGTTAATTGCAAAATTAGAAAAAATTGCATGTTTCTAGATGTTTTTTGTAAAAAGTTAGTAAATAACAACATTATTTGTTTAAACAATTAAAGAATATTGTTAAATTTATAAAATATCCTTATATTGATCAGATAAATTAATAGCAAAATTACAAAAAAATTGCATGTTCTTAGATGTTATATTTTTAATTAAAATCAAACAATTTTTTAAAAATTCGTCCGTTATTTTGGATCCGCCATTTTGAGTTTTGAAAATCTGACCTCAGATTTGTAATCAGCGACCACGAAAACATTTAGATACCAGGTTTCATTAAAATCAAAAATTTTTTTTAAAATTTATCAGCCATATTGGATCCGCCATTTTAAATTTTTTAAATCTGGCTTCAGATTTAATCAGCGACCCCAAAAACCCCTAGATACCAAGTTTCATTAAAATCAAACAATTTTTTTAAAATTCATCCGCCATATTGGATCCGCCATTTTGAATTTTTAAATCTGATCTTAGATTCGTAATCAGCGACCTCAAAAACCCCCGATTATAAATTTTCAAGAAATTTGGATAAATTTTTAAAAAACTCATCCGCCATATTGGATTCGCCATTTTGGATTGTTTAAATCTGATCTTAGATTCGTAATCAGCGACCTTAAAAACCCCAGATTATAAATTTTTTAGAAATTTGGATGAATTTTTGAAAAACTCTTCCGCTATATTGGATCCGCCATTTTGGATTGTTTAAATCTGGCTTTAGATTTAATCAGCGACCCCAAAAACCCCTAGATACCAAGTTTCATTAAAATCAAACAATTTTTTTAAAATTCATCCGCCATATTGGATCCGCCATTTTGAATTTTTAAAATCTGACCTTAGATTCGTAATTAGCGACCTCAAAAACCACCGATTATAAATTTTCAAGAAATTTGGATGAATTTTTGAAAAACTCATCCGCCATATTGGATCCGCCAATTTTGAATTTTTTAAATCTGACCTTAGATTCGTAATTAGCGACCTCAAAAACCACCGATTATAAATTTTCAAGAAATTTGGATGAATTTTTGAAAAACTCATCCGCCATATTGGATCCGCCATTTTGAATTTTTAAATCTGATCTTAGTTTCGTAATCAGCGACCTCAAAAACCCCCGATTATAAATTTCCAAGAAATTTGGATAAATTTTTGAAAAACTCATCCGCCATATTGGATTTGCCATTTTGGATTGTTCAAATCTGTCCTTAGATTCGTAATCAGCGACCTTAAAAACCCCCGATTATAAATTTTTAAGAAATTTGGATGAATTTTTGAAAAACTCTTCTACTATATTGGATCCGCCATTTTGGATTTTTTAATCTGTATGTATTTGCAACTTTTATTTTGTGACCCATCCTCTACTGTTTATAACTAATATTTAATACTTTGTTTATTAACAAATACTTTAATTGGAAACTTTATTTTGTATGTATCATTAACTATGAACCTTGCACTGTAAGTTGCACTTTGTCTCATGTGTTAAAGTTAATTTGTTTAAAAGTTATGAAAAAAAATATTTGGACGAGTATACTCGTCCTCGCGCATTTGGTAACAACTTAGTTTGGACAAGTATACTCGTCACGGTACGCAGGAGGGTTAAATCTTTTACTTTGTGTCTATCAATTTAAAAAGGATTTCCGCATCTATGTATGCGATGTTTTGAGAGAGTTAGATTGTCGACGACATATTGTGCATTTACCTAACACTTAAATCTGAATAATATAAAATCTCTAAAAAACATAAAAGACTGACTAATACAAGAAAATAATTAACACTGTAGTATAAAAGAAACAGACAAGAAAACAAGAATACAATTCTACTGATATATACTGGTGTAATAAAAGCTGAAAAACACTATTGCGAATATCAGTCAAAGCACTCTGCCGAGATCAGAGGAAATAAACACTATCGTTAATAACGAATACAAGTCTTTAACAGAACCAGAACTTAAAACTATCGCATATTAAAATAAGTCGTATACTGATGTAATAAGAGCTGAAAAAACACTATCGCGAATATCAATCAATGCACTCTGCCGAGATCAGAGGAAATAAACACTATCGTCAATAACGAATACAAGTCTTTAACAGAACCAGAACAAAAAACTATCGCATATTACAATAATTTCTATACTGATATAATAAGAGCTGAAAAAACACTATCGCGAATATCAATCAATGCACTCTGCCGGATTCTGAAGAGAAAAACACTATAGTCAATAACGAAAACAATTTTTGACAGAACCAGAACAAAAAACTATCGCATATTACAATATGTCGTATACATATGTATTTTTGCTCTGGTTCTGTCAAATATTTTTGTTTGTTATATATGATAGTATTTTTTCGATTTCCTTTAGCACGGATTTATTATTGAACAAAATAAAACGATTAAAATATTACGATACTTAAACGAAACTAGCATTTGCTTCAGCTACTAGAAAAAACAAAACTTTAACTCTCTACAAACAGCATTTTTTCTTCTAAAAAAATATTAAATTCGAATACCGATTATATTGGTTCCGCCATTTTGAATTTTCGAAATCTGATGGCATATTTGTAATCAGCGACCCCGAAAACTTTCTAATAACAAGTTTTGAGCGCATGCGATGAATTTTTCAAAAAAATGTCGGCCATGTTGGATCCGCCATTTTAAATTTTCGAAATCTGATGGCATATTCGTAATCAGTGACCCCGAAAACCCCTGAGTAATAAGTTTTGAGCGAATACGATGAGTTTAAAAAAAATGTCGGCCATATTGGATCCGCCATTTTGAATTTTCGAAATCTGACGTCATATTCGTAATCAGCGACCCCGAAAACCCCCGAGTAACAATTTTTGAGCGATTTTAAAGAGTTTTAAAAATTGTCCACCATTTTGGTTCCGACATTTTGAATTTTCAGACTCTAATCAAAATCTGATTGAAGATTTGTATTAAGCGACCCCAAAAACGTTTAAAAAATTTTCGGTTAATTTTTTTTCATGGATTTTTTCATTTTTATTTATGATATTATTTGTGGGTTCATAATATTGTTGACTTTGCTCGCTTATAATTAAGCCGCCATATTGAATTTTCAAGATCGCACAAATGCTTTTGAAAGTACACGAGTGTACGAATTTTTTAAGCCCTTAACTTTTTTTTCATTGCGCCAATTTTTGGCTACAGCTCTGTTCCGTTTGACGTGGAACATATATTTTAAAAAATTTAACTAATTTTAGAAGAATTTTAGTTTAAAATTTTTTTAAAAAACTAGGTTTCTTAAGATTTCTATATAAACTAGCTAAAAAAAAACGCGCGTAAACGCGCGTGAATACTTGCACAACGCAACTGCCATAATATAAAAACTATGACTACCTTCCAAATATTGTAAGAAAATAAATAAATAAATTTTGCAATTATTTTAATGAATTGTCGCGCTTGTAAAACTTTGCTTTTACCAATTTTTAACAAATATTCACTGTTTTTTTATCGAAATCGGCATTTTACATTCCAAGACAATTGTGCTTTTAATTTATAATGTGTACTCTGCTCATGTGATTTTAATTTTAATGATAAAATAAGACCGTATTCGACGGATGAAAAAAGATTGTGTCAAACGTCCCAATACGGTTTTTACTCAAATCAGCATTGGCTCAGAGCTTTACTCAATTCCTAAACGCTCAACTCAATACTTTTTTTGCTGGGTTAAACTCAAATATTTTTTATGACAGAAGGTTCCTTCTACGTCAACAGAATCCTAATAAAAAACACTAAATTTGACATTTATAGTTTCATTCTTCCATAAAACAAAAAAATGTCTTTTCTTTTCGAGCAAATATAATTCCGTCAAAAAATAACAAAACCGGTAATACATACTTAAATACATTATACATAGATAGATATGATAATAAAAATAATGTAGAAAATAAATCAAAAAACCACTGCCAAGTTGTATATTTTTTGTATAATTTTGGTGCTCATTTCATGTACACTTTACTTCCTCATAGAGATAAAAATAATAGAAATATATAAATAACTTTTTATAAATATGGTAAAAGTGATTAAATTTTGGGTCAATCAATTTATTTTTGAATATCCTACAAGATAGTTACAATAATTCAATAGATTTTGAAAATTTTAAATTTTGAAATTTTTTTTTTTAAATGAAAATTTATGATTTTCTGAATGAAATGATCAATCACAAAACTGTAAAGTACATAATAAATCGTACTTTACAGATTTTTGATTGACCATTTCATTAATATAAAGACCACTAATTATTATCTAATAATTATATATATATATATATATATATATATATATATATATATATATATATATATATATCCCTATATTACAAAAATATATCGCTGTCGCCGCTGTTTCAAGATTCCATCCCCCCTCCTCAAAGGTCAAAGGTCAAAGGGCAAACATAACCTCAAAACCCCCTTCCCACTCAAGGTCAAAGGGCAAACATAACCTCAAAACCCCGTTCTCACTCACAGGTCAAACATAACCTCAAAACCCCCTTCCCACTCAAGGTCAAAGGGCAAACATAACCTCAAAACCCCGTTCCCACTCACAGGTCAAACATAACCTCAAAACCCCGTTCCCACTCACAGGTCAAACATAACCTCAAAACCCCCTTCTCACTCACAGGTCAAACATAACCTCAAAACTCCCTCCCTACTCATAGGTCACATGGCAAATATGACCACAAACCCCCCTCCCCACTCATAGGTAACATGACAAATGTAACCTTGAAACCCCCTCAAAACATTACCTTAAACCCTCATTTATATTATTACATTACACCCCTTCTTCCCACTCACAGGTCACAGGACAATCATAACCTCAAAATCTCCCTTCTCCTCTATTCACACTCACATGTCACACGTCAAATATAACCTCAAAATTGCCCCTCCCTCTTTATCCCCAAGGACAGGTCATAGGGCAAGTATAACCTCAAAGGCCTCTTGCAAGTGAAAGCTATAGTATATTCAAAACAACCTTTTTTACTTTTATATTAATTATTAATAAATTGTAATTATTATAATTAACAATAATAATAAAATTCATAAGTTCAACATAGAATTTTATGTTATTTATGTTATTTATTTATGAATTTTATGTTTTTATTTTTTTTAAACCAATAATTATAATTTTTAAATATTATAAAATACTATTGACGTAAATTATTAAAGAAAGAAGAAGAAAAAACAAGGGGGTTGGCGCGCGAAGCGCGCAGGGGGGCGGAGCCCCCCTAGTATATATATATATATATATATATATATATATATATATATATATATATATATATATATATATCCAAACATTAGATTTGATTTAATTTGAGCATGTTAAAAATTATGAATGTTAATTTGTAAAAACGTTTTTTTTACAATTAACTTTCTAAAACTGTCTACAAGGTATAATTTTTAATATATTTGAGTGTTCTTTGTTTTAAATGAAAGGGTCTACGCTGTAAACAGTTTTAAAAAGTTAAATGGAAAAAAAATTCCACTGTGATGCTTGCAAGTGATTTTTGAAAATATTTTAAAACTCATTTAACACATCAGGCCCATTTCGGGACTTTTTGGAAAATCTTCTATATATTATAAGGTACAAAAAAATAAAAAAAATCCGGCCCAAAGTTAAAAAAAATTAATTTGTTTATAAAAAAATTTTTTTTTAAATAAAAAATTTTTAAAAAAAATGTTTGTTTACATTTCTTAAAAGTCGAAAGAAAACTAAAACTTTTATTCTTTGACAACTTTTTTCTAAACTCAATATTTTCGGGCTTATAAGCTACTAAATATAGGTCTATAATTAATAGTCCAAATTTTCGAAAATTCATAACTCGAAAATTCGGACAATTAAACATAAATAAAAAAATACGTATCTGTTTTTTTTCGATACAGAATAGAAAAAAAATATTTTTGGCCGATTTTAAGAGGTCGACTTAAATCTCACGTGGAATTGCCCATATATATTATTTTAGAAATAACATAATTATAAAAATAAAACGTTAATCTATACTTTGGCTCTTTGTTTTAAGGGAATAAACTTTAAAGTCATATAACATTTAATATTGTAAAGTTACAGTTTATAGATTGGAGATGTTTGAAAATTGCAAATAATTGTTTTACTTTGAATTATTGATTTTCGGATAACGTTTATTTATAGCTTTTGATTTTAACAGAATTTATAGAATTTTGTTATTTAGAGAGAAAAAAAATTATATTCATTATTATTTTATATATATATATATACATATACATGTATGTATATAAAAATTTTAAATGTGAATAATCACCCTTCCCTTCCCCAAAGAAAGAATACGTAAATAAAATTTTAAGTATTCTTTCTATAGAATTTAGTGTTAGAATAAGAGATCGTTTGACTAGAATTGACAATATTTGAACTATAAGATTCAATCTAATAGTAAAAATAGACATATGCTATGGGTACTTAAATCGAAACAATTTAAGTAATTGTAAGGGCTAACAATTTTACAGCTTATTTACGAGGGGTTGTTCACTCTCGAATCCAAGATTCGTAATGGAACGATTATTTACGAATACAAAGAAATCCGTGGAGAATCCGCCCGAATTTAAAGAAATCATAAGGATTCGCCTTTTACGAATCCAAGCGATTTCATGTGAATCCAAGATTCAGAAAATTCGTCACCTACGATTCTAGTCGATTCCATGTGAATCCATGCAAATAATAATAAATTTTTAAATTATTGTTGAATTGGATTCTGAGTGATCAGCCCCTCGCTTATTTATTTTTACTTACTAATAAAATTGAGAGATATCTATGGGATTCATTTTGAGAATTGGTTTAAATGCAGGGTATATTTCTTTGGAAGGTCAGTCTTTCTTGAAATTTGGCACTGTGAAAATGTCGGATAATAGTACTAATTCTTTGAATGAGGTTGGTATCACTTTTGAAGAGGTAGATACATTTTTTGATAGTTATGTGGGTGAAAGTTTAGACAGTTTAGACAGTGATGAGGTGGTTGATGTTTCAAGCCTTATGGCTGAAGGTATGAACATACCTGATTTTAACAGGTTTTTAGAGATCTTTGAAACTAAGGAAGTAAGAAATCCCACTGAGGAAGTAAGAAATCTAACTGAAGAAGTAAGAAATCCAACTGAAGAAGTAAGAAATTCAACTAAAGAAGTACCTATTCTGATTTTAAATGGAAGTGGACTAAATATCCAACAGGAAGAAAACAGGATGTAGTGGGAAAAGGAGTGTGTAACACGAGGAATTCCTAAAAATCATGAATCGATATAGTCTGTCAGATCTGCAGAGACAAAGCTATTTATGATCATTGAGAATCGAAAAATTTATTTGCCGCCATGGTGGGCAGATTTTGGTCACTTAAAAAAAAACTTGATTCAAGAGATTATTTATATTATTTATTTATTTTATTTATTCTTTAGTCGTTTACAAAGTTTACACCTTATACGACGGAGCCCCTATAATTATCAAATTTTGTATAATATAAACGGATTTCTTATAAGCAAACAATAATAAATTAAACTCAAAAAACATTCGACACATACTACACATTTAAATAAAATTCTCTTCTTTTTAATATCGTACATATAAAATGAAACGCTGTTTTTATCTCAGTGCAATTTAATGGGTTCAGTACATGTAGCCACAGCATTCTACAATCCTCACTTATTTTGTTATTTGATACATATCTTTCGCGCTCTACATTATATGCCGGGAAATCAACAAGTATATGGTACATCGTTTCTTCCGTTTTCTCGTTGCAACATTGACAAATTCCAAAATTCCTTATGTCATGTCTTTCCATTCTAAACAAAATTCTCGGGGAATGGCTATTCAATAATCTTAATTGAGCAAATAAACTTCTTGTTACGTTGTTCATTCTCATTCTTAAGTAATTTTGTTCGCCATTGCAGATTGGTAAATACTGATAGACCGTTAAGGATGAGCAAGAGGCGAGAAGGGCCAAGTCTGTGGCACGTAGGTGATTTTCATATCTCAGCAAAATTTGGTCAAAGTTACTTCGGATCAAATTAGGAGTCAAGTTATACCACAAGTGCATGGAATCGGAGTCAGAAAAAAACTTTTTTATTTGGTTAATCCAATTGTATTTTATATTATTATTGTTTTCATTGGCTATCGTTAATAGTTTATTAAAAGAGATTTTGGGATATCTAGTGTCCGGCATTTCAAGAATCTTTATTAACCATTTTAATAATAATTTAAAGATTGATTTGGAAATATGAATTACACCAGTCTCAATTCTAACTGCACAGCCAGGTGTACAGCGCGCAATTCTAAGTAATTTCTTATAAAAATTTAATTGAGATTTTTCCAATTTTTCTGTATATAGAAGGCCCCATATATAGATATTATTAAGGAGACAACTCATTACAAGTGTATCATTCAAATTCTCTATTGTGTCCCAGGAGTCAGTCTCAGTTGCTCTGATGATAGATAACATCGAGTTTACCGCCTTTAGAGTTTTACTGGTAAACTCGTCTGTCGCGTTTGAGAAGACTCCTGAGCATGAGAAAGGAATCCCCAGATATGTATAGTTACTTGTTACTTCAATTACTTCATTATTATAAAGGAACGGATTTAATTTTTTAGTGTGAAAATAACCACCCTTCTGAAACACAACTATTTTTGTTTTGTTGGAATTAACCGTCAGCTTATTCAGCTGACAATATTCACTTAGTACCTTCAAGATTTCTTTCAAGCGAATTTTAGAATTAGTCACGAAGACAATGTCATCTGCGTAAGCTAACAGTATTATCTCAGTCAGGTGGCTAAGGCTTATGCCTGTTATTCCCCTATTTCGAAAAAATTCTTCTATGTCTGACAAAAATAATGAGAACAAGAGCGGACTCAAGACCTCCCCCTGGAGGACACCCCCTGTGATTTCAAACTGCTCAGAAGCCTCAGATCCTCTTTTAACACTGCCGATAGCTTGTTCATAGATTTTTCTGAAAACTCTAATCAGCCTTGAACTGAGTCCAATCCTGAACAGTTTCTTCCATAGGATGTCGTGATTAATTGATGGGAACGCATTCTTGAAATCTACAAATAGTGCGAATACCTTTGATCTTTTTTGTCTCAGATGTATTTGCACGATAGAATTGAGAGTAAAGATGTGGTCCGCACAACTTCTTTTTTTGCGAAAACCTGCCTGAAATTCTGGTATTAAGTTCAGTTCCTCAGACCAGATTTGCAATCTACTATTCAAAATCATTGAAAATACTTTAAAAACACAGTTAATCAAGGCTATTGGCCGGTAATTTACAGGATCGAATTTATCACCTTTTTTATAAATCATACTCAGAAAAATATTACTCCAGTTTTTAGGGGGAGTTTCTTGATTTAAAATAATATTAAAAAATGTTTGGAGAAAATAAATTCCTTCGTGGGGCAGTGATTTCAAAAATTCAAACGGTATACCGTCAGGGCCAGGAGTTTTTTTTTGTTTGGTTAAGAGCAAGAATTATTTCCATATAGGATATCTCTTCGTCTAAATAAGGGTGTCGTGCGTCGAAAAAGTCTGTATCGTTATATATTCTTGTCGGAAACTGTTTATTGTAATAATCGAACCATTCAGGCAAGTCAATAGCCACCTGACTAGGAGCTGTTTTTTTCCTATATTTATTTATTATCATCCAAAAGCCGGCCGAGTCAGAAACGTTAGCCAAAGAGTTAACAATATTTTCTCTATATTTATTTTTTTCACAATTAATAAATTTTTATATTTTTTTTACTCTCCTCCAACTTTAGTCTAGCTTCTTTAGAATATTTTTGTTTTTTTGTGTTTTTTAAATTAGTTCGTATCTCGTTTCTTAGTTCGCGGCAATCACCATCAAACCAGGGTTTCCCCCTCCCCACCTCCGACGGACTATAAGTCTTTACCATTTCCAATTGATTAGCAGTTGTATGTATTAGATGTATTAGAAATTCATAAATTTCGTCGACCTTTTTTATCATTAAATTATTGAAACTATTTAAAAATCTCTCGTTAGTTAGAGAGTGGTATTCCGAAAGAGAATCGTCCTTCCACACTAATTTAAAAATACTGTTATTAGTTTTAGGGATTTCCAGTCCCATTCTTAGTGTTAATAAAAGCGGAAGGTGGTCTGATCTCGTCGGAATGTCACTCACCCTGAAATTTACAATATTTTCAATAGAGTTCTCATTACACCATATTAAGTCGATTACAGAGGCTCCTAAACTGCTTACATACGTGTATTGTGCGGGACAATCATTTTTCAATCTGCCGTTCAATAAAATAAAATCGTTCTCTTCCATGTATTCAACCAACATTTTTCCCTTTCCAGTCACATTTAAGTCTAAGGTGTGTGTATCTGTACGGAGAGAGTTGTTACTTAGATTTAATTCTTTTGGTAATTGGTTGAGATTCCCCACTCGAGCGTTAAAATCCCCGCCCACTAGAATTGCATTATACATTTAGGGAGGGAAAGATTTACCAGAGATTGTCCAGTAATAGAATTAGAAAATGGACCCGTTGAATTACCTTGTAGTTGGTTAGGATTCCCGCCTGATAAATAGGAGGTATTGGCGCGGTATATGGTGCAAAGATCAAAATAACGTCATTGTTTTGGTAGTTTATGGGGTCGAAGATTTAGGAATAATGAAAGGATAATAAGTGAGGTGAGAAAAGAAAGAAAATTAAAATTTTATAAAATTTGTGAAAAGAAAGAATATATATATATATAAAAATATTTATCAATTAAATATGTGTTTTTGTTACAGTGTGATTTCTCGTAATAAGATAAAAAAAGATAAATTATAAGAGTTTGTGTTTTGTGAATAAATATGTGTGAAAAAAGAATTATTTCATAAACATTACGAAAGAAAAAAAATGTAAAAAAAGTTTGTTATGTGGGCCAAAGACAATATTGAAAATTATTTGGTTAAAAACAATTGAATATTCGAATTTTCTATTTATTACTATTTATTAACACTCCTGCTTCCCTTGACGAGTATACTCGTCCAAACTAAGTTGTTACCAAATGCGCGAGGACGAGTATACTCGTCCAAATATTTTTTTTCATAACTTTTAAACAAATTATTTTTAACACATGAGACAAAGTGCAACTTACAGTGCAAGGTTCATAGTTAATGATACATACAAAATAAAGTTTCCAATTAAAGTATTTGTTAATAAACAAAGTATTAAATATTTGTTATAAACAGTAGAGGATAGGTCACAAAATAAGAGTTGCAAATACATACAGATTAAAAAATCCAAAATAGCGGATCCAATGTAGCGGAAGAGTTTTTTAAAAATTCATCCAAATTTCTTGAAAATTTATAATCGGGGGTTTATAAGGTCGCTGATTACGAATCTAAGGACAGATTTAAACAATCCAAAATGGCAAATCCAATATGGCGGATGAGTTTTTCAAAAATTTATCCAAATTTCTTGAAAATTTATAATCGGGGGTTTTTGAGGTCGCTAATTACGAATCTAAGGTCAGATTTTAAAAATTCAAAATGGCGGATCTAATATGGCAGATCAGTTTTTCAAAAATTCATCCAAATTTTTTTGAAAATTTATAATCGGTGGTTTTTGAGGTCGCTAATTACAAATCTAAGGTCAGATTTAAAAAATTCAAAATGGCGGATCGAATATGGCGGATGAATTTTAAAAAAATTGTTTGATTTTAATGAAACTTGGTATCTAGGAGTTTTTGGGGTCGCTGATTAAATCTGAAGCCAGATTTAAAAAATTAAAAATGGTGGATCCAATATGGCTAATGAATTTTAAAAAAATTTTTTGATTTTAATGAAACTTGGTATCTAAAGGTTTTCGTGGTCACTGATTACAAATCGGAGATCAGATTTCCAAAACTCAAAATGGCGGATCCAAAATAACGGGAGAATTTTTGAAAAATTGTTCGATTTTAATTAAAAATATAATATATGCATCTAAGAACATGCAATTTTTTTGTAATTATGCTATTAATTTATTTGATCAATATAAGGATATTTTATAAATTTAACAATATTCTTTAATTGTTTAAACAAATAATGTTGTTATTTACTAACTTTTTACAAAAAACATCTAGAAACATGCAATTTTTTCTAATTTTGCAATTAACTAAGCTGAATATAATATACCTCGAATTTTGCAATTAACAAACAAGAATCTTACAACAATTAAATCAATTAATTAATAATTAATAATAAAATTAATAAATAAATAAATAATAATAAAAATAAATTAATAATTAATTAATTAATTAAATTTTAAAATTTGGAAAAAGCATGTTTCTAATAACTATAAGTCTTTTGTGCAAGGAGTTAATCAACATTTATAATTATTTGTTTAAATATGTGTTAAATTGTTATATTCATAAAACATAATTAATTAATTAATTACTACTTAGCTTAGGAAGTTTAAAAAATGCACATTGTTACATATAACAGAGACGTAGTTTATGAAGGACTCGTAGAATACCAATATATGTATAAAAAATCTAAAAAAAATTCTAAATCTGGCGGCCATATTGGCTTTGATCTTCTGTATTTCTAAAATCTGATCTCAGCTTCGTAATTAGTGACCTCAAAAAACCCTAGACACCAAGTTTCATTGAAATTTTTTAATAAAATCAAACAATTTTTAAAAAATTCGTCCGCTATATTTGATCCGCCATTTTTAATTTTTCAAATTTGACCTTAGATTCGTAATCAGCGACCTCATAAACACCCAATTATAAATTTTCAAGAAATTTGGATGAATTTTTGAAAAACTCATGCGCCATTTTGAATTTTTTTAATTTGACCACAGATTCGTAATCAGCGACCTTAAAAACCTCTAGATACCAAGTTTCATTACAATCAAACAAATTTTTAAAAATTCATCCGCCATATTGGATCCGCCATTTTGAATTTTTTAAATCTGACCTGAAATTCGTAATCAGCGACCCCAAAAACCCCTAGGTACCAAATTGTAGAAAAATCCAACAGTGTGAAAAATTTGTGCATTTGGAAACAATTTTATGGGTGAAAATAGGTACGCAGGAGGGTTAATTCAATGTCACTTAAATTATTTTTTAAAAATTTTTGTTGTACATTGAGTTTATATTATTCATACGAATATTAAAAAATCCATTTGAAACTAGAAGAGTAAAAATTCCTGAAGTGTAACAGCAAATTTTGAGATTGACAGTATTTACTTGGTAATACATGAAAATGAATCATAATTATGAGATAATTAAATGTCTAGAAGGATTTTTCAATAAAATTAAATAAATGATGACTTTAATTGCTTTTCTTTGCATATATTAGAACAAAATTTGTTTTTTCTCGATATTGCATAAATCTTATGAGTATTTACATATAAAAGAGAAAAGCGATATTTCGATAATAAAATTTTTTTTTTAATTTTAAACAACTTTTAATTTTTTAAGCTAAATTAACAAATGAATAGCTCGCTTGTTTGTAGTAGAACAAAATTTGTTTCTTTTCTAATGGCTTTAGATTTACGTCACTATTAACTGATGTTCATAAATATTGTTCAAAAATATTATTTAATAATGTTATAAACAAATTAAGTTAACAAATGAACTGTTCATTTGCTTATAATCGAAATGGCATCGATTTTCTTCTAATCGTTTTAAAATTATGTTACTAATAATATTTTTATAGTCATTTTTCATAGGTTATTATTTGTTTATGCTATAACCAAATTAACTTAACAAATGAATTGTTTATTTATTTTTAGGCTATTTTCTAAGCGTTTTAAAATTATATAGAAGATGGAGATATTTTTTATTGTTGATCAGAGTCAAATTATTGTCAAAGATGTTTATTAATTGTCAAAGAACTGATCAATATAATAATTATTTTTAATCAAGCTTTCGCCTCTACGAAGTAGGGCCTTTTCAAGAATAAATTACACTGAAAATTATAGATATAAATATTTAAAATAAAATTGTACCAAAAAGAAAAGACGCATACAAACATAAATCTTATCCTGTTAATAACACGTGTTGACCATTCTTAGTATCCTCCTCACATTTGGAGTAATACATATATGAAAACATTAAAACAAAATAATACAAAATAACAAAACAAACATACGAAAATTACAAATACATCATGAACATGTAAAAAAGAAACATTCAAATGTCTCTCTATAAAATCACGTGCTAGAATTTTCTCATGTCAATAAGAATATTTAAAATTATGTTACCAATAAGATATATGGACATTTTTCGTAGTTTATTATTTGTTTATGACATAAACAAATAAATTTAACTCAAAATGAACTCTTCATTTGATTATAGGAAAAATGGCTATGAATGGCTACACACAATGGCTACAAATAAATTAACAATTCATTTGTTAAGTTAATTTGGTTATAGCATAAACAAATAATAACCTATGAAAAATGTCGATAAAAAATATTATTAGTAACATAATTTTAAAACGATTAGAAGAAAATCAATGCCATTTCGACTATAAGCAAATTTGTTAACTTAATTTGTTTATAATATTAATAAATAATATTTTTTGAACAATATTTATAAACAGCTGTTAATAGTGACGTAAATCTAAAGCCATTAGAAAAGAAACAAATTTTGTTCTACTACAAACAAGCGAGCTATTTATTTGCCACATTTCGACAAAACTCTGGGTTGTAAACTTTTTTGAACAGCAAATTGCAGATTCAAACCACAGTGTGTCGCGCGGTAAACAAAAGTGCTGCCCGGCAGAAAAAAATTTATAACTTTGCTCCTAATTGTGGGACACTAAATTTTCAAAAGGGTATGGAATCGTTATAAAATATCCTTTAAGATTAAATTTGAACAAACTTCCTACGACGTTAAGAACATTGTTTATTTTATAAATAAACAAATAAATTTGCAATAACAATTACAAAATTTAAACAATTTGATTTTTTAATTATTTTATTTGAAACTACATCATTTTCTAAGTATACATACCAAATTTTATAACGACTTGTTTATTCTTTTCCGAGATATTAATTTTTTAATACAGTACTGCAAAAAACTTAAATTGTTTATAACTAAGTAAAATTTAATTTTTTTGAAAAATCCTTTTAGGCATTTAATTATCTCATAATTATCATTAATTTTTATGTATTACCAAGCAAATACAGTAAATCTCAAAATTTTATGTTACACTTCAGAAATTTTTACTCAGAATTATTAAATTTTTATATAAAATCGAATCACTAAAAGTTTTTATTTTTTATTTAAACAGTTTAATTCTTTTAATAATACAGTCAACTCTCGATAAGACAAATTCGACGGGAGACCGAAAAAACTTTGAGTTATCGAAAAGTTTGAGTTATCAAATGTTAATAATGCTTATAAGGAATGAACGGGACCCAAGAATTACTTTGACTTACCGAAAAATTTGAGTTATCGCGCTTTGTCTTATCGAGAGTTGACTGTATCTTGTTAACTTTATGTTTCGTAAATATTATACTAATAAATATCACTTGTTAATTTTTTTAAGGCTTATAAATGCTTTATTTTAGAAATATAAGCGAAAACGTCGCTGTCCCAGCGTGTGGGGCAAAGGCATTATTTTGCATTGTTTTTAAATTTCATTAAATAATGTATTTATAATTATAATATACTAAATATACATTTAACAGAATTATTATATGGTCAAATTTATACTTTACCGACATCTCAAACATAGAAAAATATATACTTATTTAATAGATATTCGATTTGTGTGTCAAAACCTTATTATTGAAACATACTGTTTTGTTGTTACTAATACACGGAGAGAAATGTGTTACGAATAATTCTAGAGACATATTGGTTCGCTTTTCGCATAGACGTCTGTACCTAATTTTGCAAAGGCCGGTGCTAATTTTGCACAGATTGTGCCCAATTGTGCAACAGTTGCTCAAATCCATAAAAAATCAACATGGATTTCTTGCAACTTACGCATGGTGGTGTGTATGCGCTTTTAGTACGGCCTGCTCATGCGCTAAGAGCAACAGATTTCTCTCCGTGAAGAGCTATGTCGCACAAACTAAATTTCTTTCAAATAAATGTCAAAATAAAATTTGTTTAAATGAACATTATATTAAATGAAAATTCACAGAAAAAAATTCGGGTAAAGAATGGCTGCACAGAAAAGGACGTACAATACAGTAGGAACACAAACTCAAGAAAAAAAGAAAAGAAAAAGTTTTCCTACATATAGAACCAAAGGGTTTAAGAAGATTAAGAAGGAACTGCTTCAAGCTGTAAAAAATTGTTAAAATATCTGTAATGAATCAAATCGAATAAAACCATAAGTCTTTATTAAGATACAGTCAACTCTCGATAAGACAAAGCGCGATAACTCAAATTTTTCTGTAAGTCAAAGTAATTCTTGGGTCCCGTTCATTCCTTATAAGCATTATTAACATTTGATAACTCAAACTTTTCGATAACTCAAAGTATTTTCGGTCTCCCTTCGAATTTGTCTTATCAATAGTTGACTGTATTAAGATATTGATAAGTATAGTCACAACCGTTTCTCATGACAGTTCGTCATATAGTAAAGTTAGGCAATTTATAGGTAGATCGTTTAGCGCCCCCGAATATGTATTTTAAATAGTATGTAGCTTTTAAATTTCTTACATATAACAATTTAAAAGCATTCATTATATCATCTTATCATTGCCAGCTATGTTAAAAAAATTTTTTTTTAAACGTCCAAATTTAAAAAAAATAATTTGTTTATAAATTTTTTTTATTTTTTTAAAAAAAATTTAAAAAAATTTTTTTTGTAACAGCATTTAAAAGTTAAAGAATAACTGAACTTTTTTTGTCTTAACGAAGTTTTTGTAAATCCAAAAATTTTCAAGTTGTAGGGCATTAAGGGGTTACATGGGTCAAAACGTCCAGACAATGTATGATTGTTTAATTTTTTTTTTTTCATAAAATAAATAAATTTTTTATTTGAGTGATTTTATATCTTAAAGTACACTATTAAAAAAGTAACTTGTAAAAATTTCGTTAAAAAATATTTAAAATCAGGGCCGTACCTACAGGATCTTTGAGAACCCTTCCAAAAAAGCGGTGGTCACGATATCTTTTGACCGGTTCATTGAAAATCAAAAAACCAAATATTTTCTGTTAGTGGATAAGTATAGCTCGTGATTGAAAGAAGAAATATTTTTTTTGTTGATTAGAACCGATTTTACATGGTTTTAATGGTTCTAAAAATTTTAACTTTTGATAAAAGACACTGTCAAACATCCAAATTTCAATTTCTTTGAAAACCCTTCGTTCAATCACGAGATATATTCACCCACTAACAGAAAATTTTTTGTATTTTGATTTTAGATGAAGCAGTCAAAAGATATCTTGACCACCGCAAAAGCAATTTTTTTGAAAGGGTCCTGAAGAACTGTTGCTACGGACCTGTTTTGTAATATTTTTTATCAAAAATATTTTGAAATTTGTCCACAAAAAAAAATAATAAAAAATACGTGAAATTGCCCACATATATATATATATATATATATATATATATATATATATATATATATATATATATATATATATATATATATATATATATATATATATATACATATTCATCTCTTGTGTATATCGTGTAGTATTCATCGTCTTCGAATAAAGTATTCGAAAGAGCCGAATCATGATTCGAAGAATCATTTTTATTAAAGATATATGCTCATTCATATCTTGACTTTTTTCAGCAATCCATTTTATTGTCTGGCCATCAAAATGTGTCTTTTTCGGTTTATCCCATTCTTCTTTTGGATCCTCAGAAGGGTGGTCTTTTATTTCATAAGTAACGTTAATATTTTCCTTATCATTATGTTGACTCTTTCTCTTTTTTTGACGATCACTTGGAGAAACTTTATTTTCTTTAAGACTTCTCTTCTCGTATTTCGATTTCTGTCTCTTTATTATGTGGACTCTTCCATTTAGAGATCCCTTCGAGAATGAATCTACAAACTCGTGTGATATGCGACTCTAATCCTAAAATAAACGAAGTAATAGGCATTGGAAAGGGAGTAGAAAACATATATGCGTTGGAATATTGTGTTTACGACGAGTAGAATTTACATAAATCCAGAAATGCTTCGGATAAGTCATTATTGATTTTTCAGTATTAGAAATGTAATTATTATAAGAAACTTTTGAGAGTTTTTTACACTTATTTCTTAATTTAGAAAATTGTGTATAATTTAATTGAGTTTTATTTTTAATATAATTCACGTGAGCAGTTTTTTTAGAATAAACAAGATGTTTTAAATCATTAGTGAACCAAGATGGGAATTTCGATGAATTGACATATTTCAATGGTATGCATTTTTCAAAAATATTATACAAAAGATCATATAAAGCAGTAACATCATTATCAACATTCTCATCAGATAATAATAAATTCCAATTAGTAGAATTCAATACGGTAACAATACCAGCAATATTAGTATTTTTAAAATCATACACTATATTAAAATTCTGCATTAATCAGAATTAGAGATATTTTGATTATTAGAAAGAAAATTAATGAGTAGTGAAGGATAATAATTATCTAATAGTAATATACTATCATTTAACAATTCAGATGTAAAATAATCACTATTACAAAAATCTAGGTCTAAGATAGAGCCATGTGAATTAATATTTTTATTTATTTGCAATAAACAAACGAAGTCCATTGTATCAAGCAATAAAGAAGCAATTTGTATCTGATTATTTGTTAAACATATATTTGAATCCATTTGTGAAACTGAATCACTAAAAATTGTGTTAAGAATGGTAAATTAAAATCTCCAAGGATTAGAAAAATAGCATTAATATAATTATCATGTACTTCTTCAATTATGTTGCAAACATCAGAACAAATTTTAAGAGACGAATTAGGAGGAATATAAAAACATTTAATAATATAAAGATTGTTATTGGCTTTAAATTTAACAAAAACATGCTTAACTGTATTTAAAAAAGTTTCGATTTGAGAGCTTCGTAGATTTCTACAGACAGCTACCAGGACACCCTCCCCCTCTCAGTTTTTTACTAGTAACACTATTTCTATCAAAACGAAAAATATCATAATTAATAAAGCCCAATTCCTGAGAACGTATACTATCATTTAGCCAAGTCTCAGTCAAAATGTATACATTAGGGTGGACGAAAATTTTTTTTCTTTTTTTTAAAGGCCTCAGGCCTTAAAAGCTTCTATTTAATGTTAGAAAATGGTAGAAAAAATCTGTGATAAAAAAATTTAAATTTTTCGTGAGCGCAGACGAAAAAAGCTAAAAAAAAGTAAAAAAAATCAATATTTTTTATATTTTTTATTTGAAACTATTTAACTCGGAAATTTTTCATAAACTACACTGTAAGCAGTAAATTTTTTTTTAAATTGTTAAATTAAACTCATCATTTATTTAACAGAAAATTACAAAAGTAATGTGACATAAAAGTTTTAAGGTGTCATATTTTAATAATTGTGAAATGTCCAAAAAAATTGATTTACTTTTTCGTCACTGGGGTTTAGTTACAACACATTTTTTCCAGTCAAGGAGATCAAAATAATGTAGAAAAAATTTAAGAAGAAAAATATAATTTTTTTCTATAATAATTATTTAAATTTAGTCAAAATGTCAAGTTAGAACGTTTGCTTACTTTTCTATTTTTTGCTTAACTGAACCTCAAGTGGTTTAAATATTCAAGCATTGTATTTTGATGGTAGAAAGGATAAAACTGTAATCATGAAAGAATCAGCATGTGGTACCAAGCATAAGAAATCATATTTGGAAGAACACATTTCTTTAATTCAGGAACCTGGATCAATTAATTTAGGACATGTCACGTCATCATCTTCAGGATCTAAAAGTGTTTCTCAAGAGATTCTTACTTATCTAACTAAGAAACAAATTGATACGTCTTCTTTAGCGTGTATTGTGTGCGATGGTTCTCCTAATACGGGAAAACATACTGGTATTATTCGTCAATTGGAATTAGAATTGCAAAAGCCAATGCAGTGGGTAGTTTGTCAACTTCATGGCAATGAACTTACGTTACGTCATATATTTGAAAAACTAGATAGATAAACATCAGGTCCTAACCAATATGCTGGTTCAATTGGAAAAAGTTTATCAACATGTTATCAGTTTCCCATTGTTAATTTTAAAATTATTCCATATGAATTACCAGAAGTTGATGCTAATGATATTAGTACAGATCAGAAATACCTTTTTGAAATTTGCAAAATTGTTTCATCTGGAAACTGACGAGTTTCCAGGATTTTATTTAAGAAATCCTGGAAAACTATCAAATTCCAGATGGTTGACAATGGCAAACCGGATTCTTAGGAAATACATTGGAACAACTAACCCATCGAAAGTACTAAAAACTCTAACTAAATTCGTAATCCAAGTTTATGCGCCTATGTGGTTTCAGATTAAATGCAATGGTAAAATAAAAGATGCGCCAATCAATCTTTACAGAAGCATAATTTTAAGCAAACATTTTGAAAATAATATCAAAGAAATAATCGATAAAGTTATTCAAACAAACGCATTCGCCGCGCATCACGAAAATATCATCATTGTTATGTTGTGTGATAAAAGGCGAAAGGTAAGACAGCAAGCTGTAAATAGTATTAAATTAGCAAGAAAATCAAGTATTAAAGAGGTGAGAAAGTTTCTAGTTCCAAAAGTTAATTTCAAAGCTGAAGATTATGTTCATCTTATTGATTGGAAAACATGTGTTGTAACTGAACCTCCATTGACAATAAACCTAAGTGACGAAGAACTATATCAATTTATTTTGGACGACATTTCACAGTTACTAAAATATGACATCTTCAAACTTCCATGTCACACTCAAGCAGTTGAAAGATGTGTGAAAGATGTTACAGCAGCATCTCTTCATGTGCGTGCTCCAGACAGTAGAGACGGATTTATTAGGACACGCAAATTGGCTCGAAATAAAATGCCAAAGTTTGACAACAAAGCAGACGCTTTGTTGTCAAACTTTTTTTTACAATGCGAAAAACCGAAAAGACATACCGATTATGTACAATCCTCGATCTTTAATCGAAAAACTGACTTAAGGTCTTGTTATTCAGTGTGACGTTTTTCCTTAGTAAAGTATATGGGGCACGTGACCACTGAATAACATAACCTTAACCCATTAATGACAAGACGGACGAAAAATTTCAATTGACTTTGAAGACATCGTTTTTAGGGTTTTGTGGCCAAGGGCCAAAACCCTTATAGCGAGACTCTTGTGTCCGTCCGTAGTTTTTCCTAGCAACAGTTGCCATGGCAACCGTTGCTATGGTAATTTTTTGCCATAACAACCGTTGCCATGGTAATTGTTGCCATAGCAACGGTTGCCATGGTAATGGTTGTCATAGCAACGCTTGTTATTAAAATCATTATGTGAAGTTTATGATTGATTTTATTATTTTTTCTTTGTCATTTCAGGCCACGAAACCCTAAGATGTAGGCGCATTGCGCCTGCTTCTCTCACTGATTTTTTATTATAGTGCAAATAAAAAAATTGGCACATACCACTTTTAACGTAAAATTTACTCCACTTTCAGATTCTGCTGTTAAAATTTGTTTATACCAAAATGTTAAAAAGTTATAAACAATTTTTTCCAAAAAAATACGATTTTTCGAAAAAAAATTTCATTTTAGACGTATTTTCACCGGAAAAAAGCTGGTAGATGATCTCAAAAGATCAAAATATCGCGTCCATAGACCCTCAGCTACAAAACCCTAAAGGGACCAATTTTTTATTTTAAAATGTCAGACGCCAATATAGCCGCTAAAACTACAAAAATGGCTCACATATGAAACATAGTGCTCAAACTTTTTCAAGTCACTGAAATCGCCTGAAACTCTCTACTCGGGGGGTTCTTGGAGTCGCTGATTTCAAATATGATGTCAGTTTTCGAAAATTCAAAATGGCGGACCCAATGTGGCGGATCAGTTTTGCAAAAAAATTTTTGAATTCAATTGAAACTCTCTACTTGGGGGTTTTTGGGGTCGCTGATTTCGAATATGATGTCAGTTTTCAAAATTTAAAATGACAGTTCTAATATGGTAGAATTTCTTAAAAATTGTTCCAATTGACCTAAATCTTTTTACTTGTAGGTTTTGAAGGTCGCTGATTACAAATGGTGGATCCAATATGGCGGATGACTTTTATAAAAATTAATCTAATTACCCTTAAACTTCTTACTTGGATGTTTTCGGGGTCACTAATTTGGAAACTGACATTATATTCGTCATCAGCGACCCCGAAAACCTCAAATTGGCGAGATTCAAGTAAAATAGACGACATTAAAATTTATCGTTTGCTATATTGGATCCGCCATTTGGAATTTTTTTAAAATGACGACAGATTTGCAATCAGCGACCCTACAAACCCCAAAGTAAGAAATTTGAGGGTAATTAGATATTTTTTAAAAAATTAATCACCATATTGGATGCGCTATCTTAAAGTTTAAAAAACTAACATAAGATTCGTAATCAGCGACTTTGAAAACCCACAAGTAAAAAGTTTTAGGTTAATTGGAACAACTTTTAAAAAATTCTGTCATTTTGGAACTGTCATTTTAAATTTTGAAAAATTAACACCAAATTCGTAATCAGCGACCCCGAAAACCCCCAAGTGACAAGCTTTAAGCAAATTCGAAGAGTTTTTAAATTTGGGCCCGCCATATAAGATCCGCCATTTTAAATTTTTAAAAACTGACATCATATTTGTAATAAGCGCTCTCAAAAAACCTTGAGTAAAAATTTTTATGTCAATCAAATTTTTTTTTACAAAACTGGTCTGACATATTGGATCTGCCATTTTGAATTTTTGAAAACTGACATTATATTTGTGACGCGTCGCGAAGAAAAGCACCTAAGAAGCAAAAAACCGATTTTCGGATTATGATTGTTTTAGATAAATTAAAGATTACTTTTTAACTATCTGAACTAAAAATTAATTTTTATCAAAAACTTATCTGAAATACTTTCGTAATAATGATTTACAAAACAGAAATTCGTGCTAAAAGTTGATTTTCTCTTTCCTTTTTTTCTCCACCTGTAAAATTTTTGATATGCTTCTTAGGTGCTTTTCTTCGCGACGCGTCACATTTGTAATCAGCGACCCCAAAAACCCCCGAATAGAGAGTTTTAATTGAATTCAAAATTTTCTTGCAAAACTGATCCGCCACTTTGGATCCGCCATTTTGAATTTTTGAAAACTGACATCATATTCGTAATCAGTGACCCCAAGAACCCCCCGAGTAGAGAGTTTCAGGCGATTTCAGTGACTTGAAAAAGTTGAGCACTATGTTTCATATGTGAGCCATTTTTGTAGTTTTAGCCGCCATATTGGCATCCGACATTTTGAAATAAAAAATTGGTCGCTTTAGGGTTTTGTAGCTGAGGGTCCATGGACTCGATATTTTGAGCTTTTGAGAGCATCTACCTGTTTTTTAGCGGTGAAAATACGTCTGAAATGAAATTTTCTTCTCGAAAAATCGTGTTTTTTTTGAAAAAATTGTTTATAGATTTTGAACAATTTGGTCTTAACAAATTTTAACATCAGAATCTGAAAGAAGAGTAAATTTTACGTTAAAAGTGGTATGTGCCAATTTTTTTATGTGCATTTTAATAAAAAACGAGGTCCTCAAAGTCAATTGAAATTTTTCGTCCGTCTGGTCCTTAATGGGTTAATTTTATTTATTAATTAGTTCCAGTTTATTTATATTAGAATCGATTATGATCAATTAAAATAATACTTCAAATTTTTATATAAATTAAAATTACAATAATAATTATATTCTCTTTTAAATTAATTGAAATTTTTAAAAATTGCATTTAAGTAGGGGAGTATAGTCGAGGTTGGACCACTGTCTAGGTAGGCCATTCGCGATTTTTTGGACATTTCACTAACGCCACCTACGCGAATGCTTGTCGACGCTTGTCTTAGTGAAACCTAACTTTTTGTTCAATTACATTTTCGGAAAATCGAAAATTGTGTTTTCTGTAACGTCGGTACAAAAAAAGCTCAAAAAAAGTTTTGTGCATCATGTGAAAAACCATTAATAAAAGATAAAACAAATTGAATCGTTAAGGCAAGCATGCAGAAATTTTGTGGGACTTATGGTTGAAAGAAAAACAAAGTGAAAAATCGAATCCCGAAACGTATTTCTTTATGGTTACAACAATTCGGTAATGTTACTTTCTGTCAAGGTCGGCCACTGTGTGTTTAAAATGTGCAAAGATTAGGATACATTTTATTGATTGCGCTCGGCTGCGAATGTGAGAGAAAGCAGAAAAAAAAAAAAAAAAAAAAAATTACAAAATGTCGTTTTTAACGGTCACCCTACTGCGCATGCGTTTTTTAAGAATTTACTACCACTCGATGAACCAAGGCAGAAATCTAGCACCATTTTGACTAGGGGATACGTTGGAATGCAGTCTCATTATTACTCTGTGCTTTCATTGGAAAAAATGGCGCTAATGAATATAAAAAATCTTACGATGAGATAGGGGGGGTCTAAAAACCTCAAAAATATGCTTACGTAATACTTAAATGGCCCCTAATAGTAAAAAATAAATTCGTATACATCTAGATAGAAGTATTTGTACACCCTTCCCGGGTTTACAGTTTAGCCATGATCTGAATCTTAAATAACACAGGCACACAAAAAAATAAAAAAAGTCAAAACCCAGAGGTCACACCCCCCTATCCCTATGTTTTTGGGGTCGCTGAAACCGAATATAACCATGAAAATTTTTTTTCATTGGCCATTTTCCCGCTACCACCCCCTTACACCTGCTCCCGGGGGTTGGAATTTCAGTTTAAAAAAAAGTGGAGTAGGGTGTCTATTCGTATGTTTTTTGGGTCGCTAAAACCAAAAAAGACTACCAAAAACAAATTCTTCCCTCCCTTAACCCCCTACAACCCCCTTAACAACCCCGGGGTGAGGGGTCGAAATTCGAATTTTCACGAAAAGTCGATTACGGTGTCTAAACCTACGTTTTTTGGGTCGCTGAAACCAAAAAAGACTACCAAATCAAATCCTTTCCACCCTCGACCCCCTACAACCCCCTGCAATAATTTTTGATAATTAATATTTAATTTTCAATTTCCCAAAAATCAGTTCGTTTTATTTGAAAAACATTATTGCAGGGGGTTGTAGGGGGTCGAGGGTGGAAAGGATTTGATTTTGGTAGTCTTTTTTGGTTTCAGCGACCCAAAAAACGTAGGTTTAGACACCGTAATCGACTTTTCGTGAAAATTCGAGTTTCGACCCCCACCCCGGGGTCGTTAAGGGGGTTGTAGGGGGTTAAGAGAGGGAAGAATTTGTTTTTGGTAGTCTTTTTTGGTTTTAGCGACCCAAAAAACATAGGAATAGACACCCTTCTCCACTTTTTTTAAACTAAAATTCCAACCCCCGGGAGCAGGTGCAAGGGGGTGGTAGCGGGAAAATGGCCGATGAAAAAAATTTTTCATGGTCATATTCGGTTTCAGCGACCCCAAAAACATGGGGGTAGGGGGGTGTAACCTCTGGGTTTTGACTTTTTTATTTTTTTTGTGCCTGTGTAATTAAACGGAATAATTTAAAATTTGTGCGTAAAATTTTAATATTGAAAAAATTTGTATTTAGACTAGTCACAAAGTACCTAAATATGAAATGATTCATAAATAATGCATAATCTACATTAGCCTGGCCATTTTTGTAAAATTATTAAATATCATCTAAAAAAAACAAATACAAAAATAATAAAGTAAATGTGTGAATAATTAATGGACCCAAAAACTGATTGAATGTGAAAAAAGAGAGTTTACTGAATTTTTGCAGTAATTTTTAATGTTTCTTTAAAGAAACTGGTTCTTTTCTGTATAGCTATACCAAAAACATAATATATAGGGTGTTAAGGGTGATGTGAAACATGGGGTGATGTGCAACACCGCCGATTTCTGATCTACAGTTCGATTTTGAACAGAGCCAAGTATTGCCATTTGTTTGTGTCCTCAGTAACTTGTTTTTGATATATAAAATAAAAAATAAAATATATAATATAAAATATTATATTATTATTATTAATATTATTATTGTTATTATTATTATTATTATTATTATTATTATTATTATTATTATTATTATTATTATTATTATTATTATTATTATTATTATTATTATTATTATTATTATTATTATTATTATTATTATTATTATTATTATTATTATTATTATTATTATTATTATTATTATTATTATTATTATTATTATTATTATTATTATTATTATTATTATTATTATTATTATTATTATTATTATTATTATTATTATTATTATTATTATTATTATTATTATTATTATTATTATTATTATTATTATTATTATTATTATTATTATTATTATTATTATTATTATTATTATTATTATTATTTTTTTTTTTTTTTTTTTTTTTTTTTTTTGCTTAGGGACTTTTGGGAAATCTGCCTACAGATACCTTGGATTCCGCACTCCAAGGTTATGTGGGGTTGGTAAAATAAGAAAAAAAAAAGGGAATATAAAAAAAAAGATAAATAAAGAAATGTTATAAGAAATTTAATTAACTGGCGACCTACTACCAGCCCGACCCACTAAAACCCGTAACCCTTCTTTTGGAGCCCTTTACCCTCTCTCGGAACTGTCGTAAGACTTTAGCCTTCGAGGGAGGCGCTCCAACTCTATCGCTGCTGCGACTTTGTTCTGTGTCTGCGGTTCTCCTGCGTCAATAGTTAAAAAATTTAAAACTATTTCAATATAAAAGCGGAATTAACAGCACAACAACAATAAAAAACAAAATTTTTTAAGAAGTTTAAAAAGTCAAAAGATAAAATTATAAACGGATATATAAAAAAAAGAAAAAATAAACGCGTATAAAATATTGAAAACAAAACTGTACAAACATGAATAAAAAAAACACACACAATTAAAAAATGTATACGGACAAATAAATCACAAAATAAATTAATAAAAAACAAATAAACAAATTAAAAGCTGTTTAAATTACGCTTTTTGGCGGCCGTCGAGATCCTTTCTCGACATAACCGAGATTATGAAGTTCTCGACTTTCCGCCAATTATCTGCTGACTGGGTCATCAGCGATACCATGTTCTCTGGTGTAACTTGACTGTTTACACCTTCGAACATGGCCCGCCTCTCCAAGTCCCATTTCTTGCATGAGAAGAGGGTGTGCTCCGCGTTGTCCTCAGGGAACTGGCAATATGCACACACCTCGTCCTCGCGTAATTTAAAGCGACACAGGTACGAGTTAAAACACCCGTGACCTGTGAGCGCCTGAGTCAAATAATAGGAGACTTCTCCATGTTTTCGGTTTATCCAGGTGGTGAGTGTTGGAATCAGACGATAGGTCCATCTACCCTTTTCCTCCCTATCCCATCTGTCCTGCCATGTCTCGATAAGTCTGTTTCTCGCGTATTTGCGGATGTAGTCCTTGCTAGGTCTTTTCTCTTCTGGGTACTCGGGATTATTTCTTCTTTTAAAAAGAAGAAATACTTCCTCCCTTTCCCTTGCCATAAGATCTGCCGGCGGGACACTTGCAAGGACTTGCACAGCGCTCGTCGAGACCGTCTTATACGCAGAAACGATACGGGTAGTAACACATCTCTGCGCAGACAGCATATTATCGCAAATGGTTTTGCTTCTTGTTTTAAGTGAGGGAGCCCACGCTGCTGCTGCGTAAAACAGCTTAGCGTGGGCAACACTAACCACCAGTCTCCTTTTCCTTTCACGTGGTCCGCGAACGTTTGGCATAAGTCGTGCCAAGTCTGACGCACACTTTATCGCCTTATTCAAGGCCGTCGCTATATGGTAATGGAAGTTTAACCTTCCATCGAGCTCCACTCCTAAATACTTAATATGTTTACTCCACTTGACCTCGAATTCGTCTATCACGATTCGTGGGAAACTATAACCACGTCTGTCTGTGACGAGCAGAGCTTCGGTTTTTTCCAAGGCCATTTGAAGACCTCTGGCATCCAACCAGCTTTTAACTCGCCGCAGACATTCGTTCACCAATGTCCCAAGGGCTTCCTCGCTTTCGGCTGAGCACACGACCAACGCATCGTCCGCAAAGCCGATGATGACCGCGCCTTCAGGTAGACCCATTCGCAGGAAGTTATCATAGGATACATTCCACACGAATGGTCCCACCCTCGAGCCTTGGGGGGCACCACTTTGCATCTCTTCCTTCAGAGTCCAGTTGTCCCCCTCATAGATTACCCACCTGTCGCTAAGATAATCATTCATTATCCGCAACAAGTAGGGCGGTATTCTCTTCTCCATCATCGACTGGATGAGATCTTTCCATCGTGCGGAGTTAAACGCGTTACGTATGTCAATAGCCACCAATGCGCAGAAGCCCTTCTTCTTCTTTGGTCCCAATTTGTTTTTTCCCGCTTTGGCTATGTCCACAACTGCCTGAATGGCATCAACCGTGGACCTGCCTTTGCGGAAACCAAATTGGTAATCGGATAGACTATTCTCTCCGGTCAAATGGGTTTGCATTCTCTGCAGAACCATATCCTCTAGAAGTTTACCCATCGTATCTAACAGGCAAATAGGCCTGTACGACGAGACTTTATCCAGAGGTTTTTCGCCTTTTCTTAGGAGGACTAGCCTCTGCCGCTTCCAGTCGCGGAAGAACTCTCCTTTCTCAAGGCAAAGATTGAAACATCGGAGCAGAATCTGGGGTGAAGTGTCGATAACCAATTTTAGGATCTCGTTACTTATCCCATCGATTCCAGGCGCCTTGCCTGTTTTCAATCTTCTACCTGCATTTCTCAATTCTGTAAGAGTGAAGAGTTCCTCCTCACCGACTTCGCAGGTACTCCAGTCCTTCCTAACCCACGGTTCTGCAGGAGGAAATAGAGCTTTTATAATCCTTCTGACCCAATCGGGATTGTCCAGGCCGGGGGTCTTTTGCCTCGTTCCTAATTTCTTAGTAACGATTTTAAAAGCCAGACCCCATGGGTCCTTCTCGACATCATCAATTAGGTCTTTCCAGCAACGGCGTTGTGACGCTTGAATCTCTTTTTTCAGGCTTTTCTTGGCCTCCTTAAATACTTCCTTTAGCAAAGGATCTCCCTTAGAACGGGTATAATTCCTTCTAGCTTTGAAGCACGCTTTCCGCAAGGAGGCCAGAGCATCCGACCACCAGTGCACCGAGCTTTTTCGTGAAGCGGTACACCTGCGACGCGGCATAGATGCATCGCAGGCAGCGGTGATGGTTTTCCTCACCGCTCGTACCTCTGCATCCAGGGTATTTGGCCTCTGCACCCAACCCAATTCCTCAATGAGGCGGGATTCTTCCAGGGATCGGACAAATTTCTCCTTATCGATTTTCTTCACATTCCAGGAGAGGCGTTTTCGACACGGTGCTTCCTGTCTTCCACCATTTCCTGTGTCTCCCACTGAGACTGAAAACTCGATGTACTGGTGGTCACTTGCGGTATACTCCTCAGAGACTCGCCATTCGTTAATGCGTCTGAATAGAGGAGATGATGCAATCGTAAGATCAATGATCGATCCAATTGCACCCCTCCTAAACGTCCATGTCCTTCCCCGGTTCACAATCGTTAAATTGCTCCTGGAGACCATTTCTCCGATCACTCTGCCTCTTTTATCGAGCCTTGACTCGCCCCACTCCGGCGACTTAGCATTAAAATCCCCGGTGACGAGTACATCCAGCTTGGATTCTCTAAGGCTCGACTCGAGTTCCTGAATGTCATCTTCGAAGTCCGTCAGTGCATCGTTTGGCGAGAAGTAGCAGCTGTACATACGTATGCCCGCAGCCTCTACCCAAACGAATCCACTGCTCGTCTCCAGATACCTTGCAACCCGCAGCTCAGGATTGCACACTTGAACAGCGGCCCTACCTGATTTATCCTGGTACCAGGGAGCGAGATCGTTTTTCCTGTGTTGCTCGCTGCAGAACAGGATGTCGATCCCTTTTTCCTTGACCGTCTGCATCAGGAGGGCCTGCGCCGTCCTGCAGGTGTGCAGGTTGACCTGCAGAAACTTTAAGGGTTTGCCTTTTTATGCCTCTGCAGCAATTCCCTGTAAACCGGACAAGAGCTTTTCCCGGATATATGGACAATATCTGTCTTTCCTAAATCTGTGCATGTTAAACACTTAGGTTGTTCGACGGAACAGTTCTTTGCCATGTGACCCTCACCGCCGCATCTCCGACAGTTTTTAGTTCTGTCGGGGCCTTTGCATGATCGGGTCACGTGTCCATATGTAAGGCACTTTAGGCACCTCACAACTTCCAGATGCTCTCGGACTCGGACGTTTAACCATCCTATTCTTACCTTGCCGATCTTCAGCAGAGTCTGACTATCAGTCTCTGCCAGGCGGACCAACGCAACCTTTGTGCCACTAAAATGTGGCAGAAGTCTGCACACTATGTCCGTGTCAGGCTTCCCCAATTTCTCCCTCAAAACCGAAACCACATCCTCCTCGGTCGTAGTTTCATCGAGGCCGTTCAATTCCAGACACCTCTTGTTTACAAGAGCCGTAACCTCGGCCCTATCATGCGAGGCCGAGGCCAGAGCCCTCGCAAATTTTAAGGTGTCACCTTCTTTTTTCACAACCAGGAGAACATCTTTATTAAGTGCCCTCCTGATCCTGAGAACCTCTATATTTGACTCTTCAGGCTTCACAGTGCGTTTCATTTCAGTCACGATCTCAGCGATAGCCTTTGGGTTTTTCGCTGAGATCCTTACTGCCTCTGTATTTCTCGGCTTTGAAGGATACTTTTGGAGCTCCTTCTCTTGTTTCTTTTTTAAGGCCTTCTTTTTGGCCTTTGCCTTTTTATCGATGACAGCGGCAAAGCCGTCGCCATCTACTTTGTCATCCTTTGAGACCACTGAAGCGTGAGTCTCTTTGACTATTTTCTCGGCTGCTTCTCCACTACCTGGCTCCAACGGAAGGGTTTGCGTAGGTACTTCCTCGCACTTCCTCTTCTCAGACTGGCCATCAGGATGTGGACTCGCATCCGGACTATTCCCGTTCCTTGGGCGCTTCTTATCATTAAATGCACCGCTCTGACCCGCCGCAGCACGCTTGTGTGATGGTGTTACACAGTTCGCGTTTGTTGGCTCTGGGATTATAAAGGGCTCGGGGATAAATCGCATGTTCTTGCGAATTATCTCGTGCACCTTTCCCAACGCCAACATTCCGTCCTGGACGTCCTTGCTAATGTTTTTCTGCTTTTTGCAGGCCCGCCACATACCGTCGAGTATTTTAGGCATTAGTTCGACCTGCTCTACAACATTTTTTTGGAAACTGTTAAGTCCCTTCTCCGCAGAATTTTCGTTTTGGCCCCCCCCCAAAATCCGTGGGGCCTGCGACGGTCTTTGAAAGATCGACGGGAGTATTGTCCCCTTGCGGGGTTCCTCCTTGGGGTAATTCATTTAAACTTTGACTCATCTTCATTAGTATTTTGGTTTTTATGTCAGGGAACCACCCTGTTGGTTGTCCTTTAGTGAAAAGCCCCGCCACCACGGCAAGGTCTACCGAACATATCCAAGATGCCAGTCGTGTCTGGCAGCGGACCCACTTCTCCCAGTACATCAAAGAAGTCAATGACGTTTGGCAGTGGATCCGCTTCTCCCAGCACGTCAAAGACATCTATGATGTTCGGTAGTGGACAACCCGGCGGGGATTATTATTATTATTATTATTATTATTATTATTATTATTATTATTATTATTATTATTATTATTATTATTATTATTATTATTATTATTATTATTATTATTATTATTATTATTATTATTATTATTATTATTATTATTATTATTATTATTATTTTTTTCACGGGGGAGAAGAGGAAATGCATTTACGCATCCCCAGAAAGATCCCACTTACCTGGGGTATGTCGGACTCGTACAAAATGCAAGGAAAAAAAAAACCTCACATACCTGCTTTTAACGGCAGTCACCCTACCGACTAAAACCTCTTCTTGTTTCCCCTGGGTTTCGAACCTTCTATCCACCTACGGAACTACCTAGTGGCTTCAGACTTCGTAGATGAATGGTTCCATGTAGTCGCTGGCGCAACTCTCCCGTGCCGCTCTTGTTCTGGCCTTATTTTCTCCTTGTCCTTGACAAAGTCTTCTTTGCTTCCTCGAGGGCAGTTCTGAAGACCTTGCAACTCCCTGATCCGGCTACATGTTGGATGTTCTCCTTTTCGCCGAACTTCGCCTTGCATAAGAAGCAGCATGGGCTCTTCTTACAGTCTGCTGCCTTATGGCCGGCTTTTCCGCACTTAAAGCACGCAGCCGACCTATCTACTGCATTGCAGTCTCGACCTATATGACCATAGTCGAGACACCTATGGCACCTTTTGACCATCACTCTACTTCTGATCCTGCAGGACACGAATCCAATCTTTACGTGACCCACCTTCTCCAGCTTATCAGCATCTTCCTGGCTGGTGACCACAACAGCGAGTTTCACTCCTCGCTTATTTGGCCCAAGGACCGTCACCTTTCTGCTTCCAGCTGGAACTGTGGAAACTTTCTCCAGGGCATCCTCAACATCTTCCTTCTCAGTAAGGGCATCCATGTCGCGGATTTCCAGCGTAGTTCGCCGATCCGCCATCTGCACCTTACCCAAATCGCCGATTACCTTTGTCACCTCCTCGGTGAACAGCTTCTTGTTTGAAGACCCTCCAATTTTAATGAGAAGGTCTCCCTTTTTAGTGGGTAAAGCTCCCACAACCCTTGTCTGGCTGGCCTCCAGGTCAGCCTCCCTTCGAACCTTCGCCAGCACTTCAGCGAAAGTTTTACCTTCGGCCACTTTAACGATCACTGTGGCTCTTCCCTTCTTGACCTGGTCTGGCTTTGGAACCGTTTTGTTCCCCTTGCCTCCAGTCTTTTTTGGTTTCTCCTCCTTTTTCCTTTTTGGATCCTTCGCAGGCTCAGGATCACTTCTCTTCCGCTTCTGAGCATCCAAGACGACGTTTCTCAACACGATCGCGTTACAGCGATCTCGTCTAGCTCTGCGATCTTGTCTAGCTTCTTCAGACCAGGTCAAACCCTGGTAGAAACTCTCGTCCTTTTTCGCAGCTGCTGCGTGCTTCTCCTTTACGTCCCTTATGAGCGATGTTAAGCTTTTGAGTCCATCCTTGATTGTCCTATTGACATTTTTCTGGACTTCACAGGACTTCAGCATCTTGCTGACCTCCTCCTCCATTTCTAGAATACTCGCTGCCTCTTCCTCCCGCAGCTTAACGCATTCATCTCGATCTTGGTTGCAGCTTGCAATGTCCTTTGCCGAGGCATTACTGAAGACAGAAATGCAGCTGGCTTGACTCGTCACGCTGCTCGTACTCCCTCGTCTCTCCGACCTGTCCACGATGATCTGTGGCACTACCAACGCGTTGTTGCCCTCCTGCATCCTTGGGCCACTGGCCACCGCCCTCACGCTCGAAAGCGCTTGACGATCGGAACCAGTGAGGGATTTAGCCGTAGCATTACCCCGCAGGTACTCTTCCTCGTTTTTACAATCGCTCATGATGGATGTTTCTTGTTTGCTGGTTTTGGTCCGCGTCGAGTATTTGATTTCCTCGATACCACCTATTTCTAGGAAGCTAACCTATCCGCCACCTGGCACGCGTCCGATAGAGGACCAGCAACCCCGCGCAAAAGAACAGGTTCTAATGCGCCCCGGATAGAACAAAAGTTCCAATTAGAACAAAAGTTCCAACCGGGCACGGAATTATTATTATTATTATTATTATTATTATTATTATTATTATTATTATTATTATTATTATTATTATTATTATTATTATTATTATTATTATTATTATTATTATTATTATTATTATTATTATTATTATTATTATTATTATTATTATTATTTTTTTTTTTTTTTTTTTTTTTGCTTAGGGAATTTTGGGAAATCTGCCTACAGATACCTTGGATTCCGCACTCCAAGGTTATGTGGGGTTGGTGTGATAAAACAAAAGGAGATAAAAAAAAGAAAAATAAATATATAAAATAGTAAATTTAATAAACTGGCGACCTACTGCCAGCCCGACCCACTAAAACCCGTAACCCTTCTTCTGGAGCCCTTTACCCTCCCTCGGAACTGTCGTAAGACTTTAGCCTTCGAGGGTGGCGCTCCAACTCTGTCGCTAATGTGACTTTCTGCTTTTCTCTGCGGTTATCCTGCGTTAATAGTTAAAAATTTAAAACTATTTCAATATAAAGCGGAATTAACAGCACAACAATAATTAAAAATAACAAATGTGTAATTAAGTGTAAAAAGTCAAAAGATAAAATTATAAACGGATATATAAAAAAAAGAAAAAATAAACGCGTATAAAAAATTGAAAACATAAAACTGTACAAAGATGAATAATAAAAAAAAAACACAAACAATTAAAAAATGTATAAGGACAAATAAATCACAAAATAAATTAATAAAAAACAAACGAATAAATTAAAAGCTGTTTAAATTACGCTTTTTGGCGGCCGTCGAGATCCTTCCTCGACATAACCGAGATTATGAATTTCTCGACTTGCCGCCAATTCTCCTCTGACTGGGTCATCAGCGATACCATGTTCTCCGGTGTAACTTGACTGTTTACACCTTCGAACATGGCCCGCCTCTCCAAGTCCCATTTCTTGCATGAGAAGAGGGTGTGCTCCGCGTTGTCCTCAGGGAACTGGCAATATGCACACACCTCGTTCTCGCGTAATTTAAAGCGACACAGGTACGAGTTAAAACACCCGTGACCTGTGAACGCCTGAGTCAAGTAATAGGAAACCTGACCGTGTTTCCTATTTATCCAGGTGGCGAGTGCCGGGATAAGGCGATAAGTCCATCGACCTTTTTCCTCACCATCCCATCTTTCTTGCCATCTTTCTATGAGCCTGTGCCTCGCTTCTTTGCGGATTAGGCCCTTGCTTGGTCTTAATTCCTCATTCAAGGAACTGCTTTCTTTAGAAAAGAGAAACATTTCTTCCCTTTCCCTCGCCAAAAGATCTGCTGGCGGGACACTTGCAAGGACCTGCACAGCACTCGTAGATACCGTCTTATATGCAGAGATGATACGCGTTGTTATCGATCTCTGCGCAGACAGTATCTTTTCACAGATGGTCACACATCTTTTACTCCTCAGGGATGGGGCCCACGCTGGTGCTGCATAGAGCATTTTAGCGTGGGCGACACTCGCCACCAGTCTTCTTTTTTGTTCACGGGGTCCGCCAACATTTGGCATTAGCCGTGAAAGATTAGCCGCACACTCGATCGCTTTATTTGACGCCGTAGCCATGTGGTGGTGGAAGTTTAACCTTCCATCTAACTTTACACCAAGATATTTAATTTGCTTACTCCACTTGACCTCAAATCCGTCTATCACGATTCGTGGGAGCTCATAACCACATCTGTCTGTGACCAGCAGTGCCTCGGTCTTTTCCAGGGCCATTTCAAGACCTCTGGTATCCAGCCAGCTTTTAGCTAGTCGCAGACATTCGTTCACCAATGTCCCAAGAGCCTCCTCACTTTAGGCAGTGCACACGAATAATGCGTCGTCCGCAAAGCCGATGATCACCGCACCTTCGGGCAGATCCATTCGCAGAAAATCATCGTAAGATACATTCCATACAAATGGACCTACCCTTGAGCCTTGAGGAGCCCCACGCTGCATCTCTTCCTTGAGAGTGCAGGTGTCTCCCTCATATATAACCCACCTGTCGCTAAGATAATTATCCATTATCCGCAACAAGTAGGGCGGCATGTTTTTCTTTTCCATCGACTCGATGAGATCTTTCCATCTTGCGGAATTAAACGCGTTACGTATGTCAATTGCTACCAACGCGCAGAAGCTCTTCTTTTTCCCAGGTCCCAATTTGTTTTTTCCTGCTTTGGCTATGTCCACAACTGCCTGGATGGCATCAACTGTGGACTTGCCTTTACGGAAACCAAATTGGTGATCGGACAGACGATTCTCTTCGGTCAAGTGGCCTTGCATTCTCTGCAGAACCATATCCTCTAGAAGTTTACCCATCGTATCTAGCAGGCATATAGGCCTGTACGATGAAACCTTATCTAGAGGTTTTTCACCTTTCCTTAGGAGGACTAACCTCTGTCGCTTCCAGTCGCAGAAGAACTCTCCTCTCTCAAGGCAAAGATTGAAGCATCGAAGCAGAATCTGGGGTAAAGTGTCGATTACCAACTTTAGGATCTCGTTACTTATCCCATCGATTCCAGGCGCCTTGCCTGTTTTCAATCTTTTGCCTGCTTTTTGCAGTTCACTAAGTGTGAAGAGTTCTTCCTCTTCGACTTTGCAAAAACTCCAGTCCCTTCTAAGGTATGGCTCCGCAGGAGGAAACAAAGAACTTATTATCTTTCTGACCCAATCGGGATTGTCCAGGCCGGGGGTCTTTTGCCTCGTCACTAATTTCTTAGTTACGATTTTAAAAGCCAGACCCCATGGGTCCTTATCGACTTCCTCGATTAGGTCCTTCCAGCTACGGCGTCGCGACTTGCGGATCTCTTTCTTGAGGTCCTTTTTCGCCTCCTTGAAAGCCTCTTTCAGCAAGGGATCTCCCTTAGATCGGGTATATGTCCTTCTTGCTTTGAGGCATTCCTTTCTCAAGGAGGCTAGCTCCTCTGACCACCAGTGCAAGGATTTTCTTACTGGAGTGGCGCCTTTGCGTGGCATTGACGCATTGCAAGCGGTGACTATCATGTTCCTCACCGCTCGCACCTCCCCATCCAGACTGCTCGGCCTCTTCACCCAGCCCAAGTCCTCAATTAAAAGGGCTTCTCTTAGGGACCGGCCGAACTTTTCCTTGTCGAGTCTCTTCATATTCCACGAGGAGGTTTTGCGACTAGGAGCATCCTGTCTTTTTCCTCCTCGTGTGTCTCCCATAGAGACTGAGAACTCAATGTACTGGTGGTCACTTGCGGTATATTCCTCTGAGACCCGCCAGTCGGTTATGCGGCTAAATAGTTTAGACGATGCGATTGTTAGATCTATTATTGATCCGATCGCACCTCGTCTAAAAGTCCATGTATTGCCTCGGTTTACTGCCAATAAGTCGTTTCTGGAGATCATTTCTCCAATACGAATTCCTCTCTTGTCGAGTCTCGTCTCACCCCACTCTGGCGACTTTGCGTTAAAATCACCAGTGATGATGACATCCAGCCTGGATTCTGTGAGGCTCGATTCTAGGTCTTCGATATTGGCTTCGAAGTTTGTCAGTGGGTCGTTGGGTGAGAAGTAGCAGCTATACATACGTATATTAGCCACCTCTATCCACACGAACCCACTGCTCGTCTCCAGAAACTTGTCAACCCGCAATTCTGGGTTGCACAGCTTTATGGCGGCTCTCTTCGCCTTATCCTGATACCAAGGGGCGAGATCGCTTCCTTGATACTGCTCACTGCAGAACAGGATATCGACCTCATTTTCCCTTGCTGTTTGCATTAGGAGCAACTGTGCATCCTTACTTGTATGCAAGTTGACCTGCAAAAATTTTAAGGATTTGCCCTTTTAATCTTTTGCAGTTCTTCTCTGTAAACCGGGCAGGCTCTCTTTCCGGAATCGTGATCCGTCTCTGGCTTTCCCAGGTCCAAGCATGTAAGGCACTTCGGCTTAACTTTACAGCTCTTCGCGAGGTGTCCCTCTCCGCCGCATCTCCGACAGTTTTTGCTTCTGTCGGGGCCTTTGCAGGTTCGGGTTGAGTGTCCGTATGCTAGGCACTTTTGGCACCTAGATACTTCAACATGCTCGCGAATTGGAGCATTTATCCAGCCGATTTTTATTTTACCAAGCTTTAGCAGAGTGTTACTTTCTGCCTCTGTCAGACGTACCAGAGCAACCTTAGTTCCTCTGTATCGCGGCAAAAGTCGACACTCCATCTTCAGGTCGGGTTTACCCAGCTTTTCTCTTAGTGCTGCAGTTACCTCATCCTCTGAGGTGGCTTCGTCCAAATCCTTAATCTCTAGAGACCTTTTATTCACTAGAGGTGTGACCTCAGCTTTACCATGCAGGGCCGAAGACAGTGCATCTGCAAATTTTAAGGTCTTTCCGCCCTTTTTCACTATCACGAGAACCTCCTGTTTAAAGGTTCTCCTGATTTTCCGGATCACGGTACCCGTATCTTCTGGGTTTACCTTTGCTTTTAGCAGCGGCAAGATACCCTCATAAAGCTTTGGGTCGCTTGCCGTAATTTTAACAGCTTCCGTGCTCCTCAGCTTCAAAGGGGGCTTCGGAAGCTCTTTTTTCTCACCTGAGGGTTTCTTTTTTGGAGTCCGTTTCTTTTTGCTTTTAACAACTTTGAAGCCGTCCCCATTGTCCGCTCCGTCCTTTAAAACGGTCTCAGCATACGAACTGCCAGGACTATTTAAGGGCGCCTCTTTCGTTCCATCTAGCGACTCAGAACCAAGCTGTGGAGCATCCTTTCGCTTAATTCTTTTCCCGCTTTGAGTCGCCCGTTGCGGACTCGCATCTGGGCTTGCACCTTCCCTGGGGCGCTTATTAACGCCCTTTGCCTTATTAGGGCGTGCAGTTACGCCGTCCAGAGCTGTAGTCGTGCTCTCCGTCTGATCTCGAGCTCCCACAGTTGGATGTTGCGGCGCCTGGTCTTTGAACGGCTCGGGGATAAAACGTAAATTCTTACAAATTGTTAAGAACGAACTCTCCAAAACCGCCACGCCATCCTGGATGTCACGACTGACGTTCTTTTGGCGCTTGAATGCCTGGTACACGCTCTTAAAAATCCCGGGAATAGCCAGAAACTGATTTGCGACATTTGATTCGTAGCATGTCAGCTGGCTATCTATTTGGCTCCCTCCAAAATCCTTGGAGCCATCTGCACCGACTATCGGGGCTTGCACCCGATCAGAATCGGTGGTGGGATTACCCTCTTTCGAGGTACCCACTTGGAGTATTTCGTTTAAAATTTTGTCCATTTCATTTGTGTTTTTTTTTAATTCTTTGTCCCGTGTCGTGGGACAATCGGGCCTTAACAGGGTACTACCATCTGGCCAAGATGGGCCCTGAACCGCCTCCGTTAGTTACATAGACGTTATAGCATTGCCGGAGCATTGATGCGACGTCTATGATATCCAAGGGCACGTGAACATGTGTGTTCGGACGTGGAGGTCGATGTGTCTCTCCAAGATAGCAGGAAGTTTCCGCAAAGGGAGTGCATCCTGGTATCTCTTCACAGAGTTTACCCTCATTATTATTATTATTATTATTATTATTATTATTATTATTATTATTATTATTATTATTATTACTATTATTATTATTATTATTATTATTATTATTATTATTATTATTATTATTATTATTTTTTTTTTTTTTTGCTTAGGGAATTTTGGGAAATCTGCCTACAGATACCTTGGATTCCGCACTCCAAGGTTATGTGGGGTTGGTGTAATAAAACAAAAGGATATAAAAAAAAGAAAAATAAATATATAAAATAGTAAATTTAATAAACTGGCGACCTACTGCCAGCCCGACCCACTAAAACCCGTAACCCTTCTTTTGGAGCCCTTTACCCTCCCTCGGAACTGTCGTAAGACTTTAGCCATCGAGGGAGGCGCTCCAACTCTATCGCTGCTGCGACTTTGTTCTGTGTCTGCGGTTCTCCTGCGTCAATAGTTAAAAAATTTAAAACTATTTCAATATAAAAGCGGAAATAACAGCACAACAACAATAAAAAACAAAAGATTTTAAGAAGTTTAAAAAGTCAAAAGATAAAATTATAAACGGATATATAAAAAAAAATAAAAAATAAACGCGTATAAAATATTAAAACCATAAAACTGTACAAAGATGAATAAAAAAAACACAAACAATTAAAAAAATGTATAAGGACAAATAAATCACAAAATAAATTAATAAAAAAAAAAACGAACAAAATTAAAAGCTGTTTAAATTACGCTTTTTGGCGGCCGTCGAGATCCTTCCTCGACATAACCGAGATTATGAAGTTCTCGACTTGCCGCCAATTCTCTTCTGAATGGGTCATCAGCGATACCATGTTCTCCGGTGTAACTTGACTGTTTACACCTTCGAACATGGCCCGCCTCTCCAAGTCCCATTTCTTGCATGAGAAGAGGGTGTGCTCCGCGTTGTCCTCAGGGAACTGGCAATATGCACACACCTCGTCCTCGCGTAATTTAAAGCGACACAGGTACGAGTTAAAACACCCGTGACCTGTGAGCGCCTGAGTCAAATAATAGGAAACCTGGCCGTGTTTCCTATTTATCCAGGTGGCAAGTGCCGGGATAAGGCGATAAGTCCATCGACCTTTCTCCTCACCATCCCATCTCTCTTGCCATCGTTCTATGAGCCTGTGCCTCGCTTCTTTGCGGATCAGGCCCTTGCTTGGTCTTAATTCCTCATCAGAGGAACTTCTTTCTTTAGAAAAGAGAAAAATTTCTTCTCTTTCCCTCGCCAAAAGATCTGCTGGCGGGACACTTGCAAGGACCTGCACAGCACTCGTAGATACCGTCTTATATGCAGAGATGATACGCGTTGTTATCGATCTCTGCGCCGACAGTATCTTTTCACAGATGGTCACACATCTTTTACTCCTCAGGGATGGGGCCCACGCTGGTGCTGCATAGAGCATTTTAGCGTGGGCGACACTCGCCACCAGTCTTCTTTTTTGTTCACGGGGTCCGCCAACATTTGGCATTAACCGCGAAAGATTAGCCGCACACTCGATCGCCTTATTCGACGCCGTAGCCATGTGGTGGTGGAAGTTTAACCTTCCATCCAACTCCACACCAAGGTATTTAATTTGTTTACTCCACTTGACCTCGAATCCGTCTATCACGATTCGTGGGAGATCATAACCACGTCTGTCTGTGACTAGCAGTGCCTCGGTCTTTTCCAGGGCCATTTCAAGACCTCTGGCATCCAGCCAGCCTTTTGCTAGTCGCAGACATTCGTTCACCAATGTCCCAAGAGCCTCCTCACTCTCGGCAGTGCACACGAACAACGCGTCGTCTGCAAAGCCGATGATCATCGCACCTTCGGGAAGATCCATTCGCAGAAAATCATCGTAAGATACATTCCATACAAATGGACCCACCCTCGAGCCTTGAGGAGCCCCACGCTGCATCTCTTCCCTGAGAGTGCAGGTGTCTCCCTCATATATAACCCACCTGTCGCTAAGATAATTATCCATTATCCGCAACAAGTAGGGCGGCATGTTTTTCTTTTCCATCGACTCGATAAGATCTTTCCATCTTGCGGAATTAAACGCGTTGCGTATGTCAATTGCTACCAACGCGCAGAAGCTCTTCTTTTTCTCAGGTCCCAATTTGTTTTTTCCTGCTTTGGCCATGTCCACAACTGCCTGGATGGCATCAACTGTGGACTTGCCTTTACGGAAGCCAAATTGGTAATCGGATAGACGATTCTCTTCGGTCAAGTGGCTTTGCATTCTCTGCAGAACCATATCCTCTAGAAGTTTACCTATCGTATCTAGCAGGCATATAGGCCTGTACGATGAAACCTTATCTAGAGGTTTTTCACCTTTCCTTAGGAGGGCTAACCTCTGTCGCTTCCAGTCGCGGAAGAACTCTCCTCTCTCAAGGCAAAGATTGAAGCATCGAAGCAGAATCTGGGGTGAAGTGTCGATTACCAACTTTAGGATCTCGTTACTTATCCCATCGATTCCAGGCGCCTTGCCTGTTTTCAATCTTTTGCCTGCTTTTTGCAGTTCACTAAGTGTGAAGAGTTGGAAATTCTTCCAGGGATATGGTTGACTTCCAATTTTCCCAAATCTGTACACGTTATGCACTTTGGCTTGTGATTAGTACACTTTTTGGAGAAGTGTCCCGATTCGCCGCATCTCCGACAGTTTTTTGTTCTGTCGGGGCCCTTGCAAATTCGGGTCACGTGTCCATAGGCTAGGCACTTTTGACATCTTGTCACTTCTAAGTGCGTTCGGATGGATGCATTTATCCAGCCAATACGCACTTTGCCCAGCTTAAGCAGACTCTCGCTGTCCGTTTCACTCAAGCGTACTAGTGCCACTTTCGTACCACCAAAACGTGTCAGAAGTCGGCAAGTCACCTCTAATTCGGGCTTTTGCAACTTCTGCTTTAAGACGGTTAAAACGTCCTCCTCTAAAGTTGTTTCGTCAAGATCCCGAATTTCGAGGGTCTTTTTACTGACAAGAGCCGTAACCTCGGCCTTGTCCAGAAGAACGGAGGTAAGATTCTGAGCGAACTTTGAAGTTTCACCCCCCTTTTTCACAACAACAAGAACCTCTCTTTTAAGAGTTCTCCTAATTTTCACAATCTCTGTTCCAGTTTCCTCTGGCTTTACCGAAGTTGTTGCCAGTTTTATGAGATCATGGTAGGTCTCTGGATTCCGGGCCACAATTTTTATTGCCTCCGTTGTTCTAATTTTGGGGGGGCGCTTCTGAAGTCGCTCCCTCTCCTCCGCTTTCTTTAAGGCCTTTTTCTTACGGGCCTCCCGTTTCCTATTGGAGACGGTTTCAAAGTCTTTTTCGTTTTTAGGCTTATTTGCCACAGTTGCCTCCGAATAAGAAGCAACCCTGGCCGAAGCAGCCTTACTCACCTCCGTCTCCATAACAGTAGGGTTTGCCTTGGTCTCCTTGCTCTTAACCCTCTTACCCTTGGGAGTGGTCACAGAAGAATCAGTCTCCGGACCTTCAAACTCTCTAGGGCGCTTCCTTGGGTGGATGGACTTGCTCTCGCTGGATGTGGCGTGCGACATCGATCTAGGAGTTTCAGGATTCGACCTTGGTTTGCTTGGGCTAATGAAGGGCTTAGGTATAAATCGCAGGTTTCTGCAAAGCACCTCGTGCACCTTCTCCATTGCCACCATTCCATCCTTAACATCCTTGCTAATGTTTTTTTGCTTTCTGCAAGCACGCCACATACTATCCAGTATTATTGGGATCAGATCGACCTGTTCTAAAACATTTTGTTCGAATCTGCTAAGTCCCACATCCTCAGAATTTTTTATTTGGCTCCCTCCAAAATCCTTGGAGCCGTCTGCACCGACTACTGGGGCTTGAACCCGATCAGAATCGGTGACGGGATTACCCTCATTTGAGGTACCCGCTTGGAGTAATTTATTTGAATCTTTATCCATTTCATTCATTTTTTTTGGTTTTAGAATCAGGGAACCACCCTGTTGGTTGCCCTTTAGTGAAAAGCCCCGCCACCACGACAAGGTCTACCGAACATATCCATGATGTCAATCATGTCTGGCAGTGGATATGCATCCACTTCTCCCAGCACATCGAAGACATCGATGATGTTCGGCAGTGGAATTCACAGCACAAAAATAATAAAAAAAAAACAAATATTTTAAGAAGTGTAAAAAGTCAAAAGACAAAATTGTAAACGGATATAAAAAAGAAAAGAAAAAAAAAAGTAAACACGTATATAATGTTGAAAAGATAAAACTGTTTAAAGACGAATAAAAAACACAAAACAAATTAAACAAAAAAAATGTATAAGGACAAATAAATCACAAAATAAATTAATAAAAAACAAACAAACAAATTAAAAGCTGTTTAAATCACGCTTTTTGGCTCCTTTTAATACTTCTTATTTGCTTTTAGTTCTTGCGAGAGTCTTCTTCGCCTCCTCAAGGGCCGTCCTGAAGACTCCGCATCCTCCGCTGCCTGCAATATGGGTGGTTGACACCTTATTGCCAATCTTTTCCTTGCACAAAAAGCAACTTGAGTTGTTTTTACAGTTGGAGAACCTGTGACCGGCCTCACCGCACTTAAAGCACGCAGCCGATCTGTCCTCCTTCTGGCATTTGGCTCCATAATGGCCGTATCCCAGGCATCGATGACACCGGACGACCATTACTCTTCTTTTAATTGGGCAACACATAAAACCAATTTTTACGTGTCCCAATTTCTCCAGCCTGTTCGCCTCTTCCAGGTTGGTGACTACAACCGCGAGCTTCATCCCTCGGCGGTTGGGTCCTAAGACCGTCACTCTCCTGTTTACTGGCTTACCCATTGCTTCAGACAACACTTGTTGCACCTCAGCTTCTTGGGTAAGGCAATCCAAATCACGGATCTCGAGTGTAACTCTTCGATCCAATGACTGCACCTTACCCATGCTTCCAACCGCCTTGGTGACCTCAGCGGTGAAAGCGTCCTTATCGGAGTCTCCTCTGAACTTAATCAGAAGGTCCCCCTTGTTTGTAGCTTTTGCTGCTACTATTCTCGTATGACTGTCCTCTGGGTTGACCTCTTTGCGAAGCTTACCCAGAACATCAGCATACGTCAATCCTTCACCGACTCGGATTAGAACTGTGGATCTTTTTGACCCAATTCTTTCCAATTGAGGAATCTTTGGATCTGGTACTTCCGTTTCCATTGGAGGAGCTTCCTCCTTCTTCCTCTTATCGGTTTTGGTTCGAGTCTCTTCTGGACTGTCACCCTCTCTCTTCCGTTTCTGAGCATCTCTTAAGACGCTTTTGAGATTACGCCTATAGAAACGCTCTCTCTCTTTCTTACGGTCCTTGCGGTTGCATTCCGCACCGCTCAGAACGCATGCCAAATCGAAGTCCGACTCATCGGCCGCGGCATGCTTTGCCCTTGCCTCCTTTAGCAGGACGTCGATGACCTTGAGTCCATCCTTTACCGTCCTATTGACGGTCTTCTGAATGTCGCAAGATTTTATCATCTTTGCGACCTCCAACTCCATTTTTTCGAGACAAGTCGCCTCCTCCTTTCTGAGCCGCAAGCATGTCTCGCGAGTCTCTTCTATCGCCTCGTCGTCTACTTCTGAGTGGATAGCGCTATGAACGGTTTTTCCGCTACTGCAGCTTGACACACTCAGAAGGCTCGACGTGCTTCCTTTCCTCGTTTTATTATTTTCCACGATGTTCTGTGGATCTACCCTTTCCACGATCACTCGTGGCACTGCAAGAAATTGTGCGCCCCACAATCCGCGCGCACTTGAGCATCGGTCCTGGGACCGATGGTGACATTTCCCGTTTCCGGCCTGCTCACATGGGGTTTATTATTATTATTATTATTATTATTATTATTATTATTATTATTATTATTATTATTATTATTATTATTATTATTATTATTATTATTATTATTATTATTATTATTATTATTATTATTATTATTATTATTATTATTATTATTATTATTATTATTATTATTATTATTATTATTATTATTATTATTATTATTATTATTATTATTATTATTATTATTATTATTATTATTATTATTATTATTATTATTATTATTATTATTATTATTATTATTATTATTATTATTATTATTATTATTATTATTATTATTATTATTATTATTATTATTATTATTATTATTATTATTATTATTATTATTATTATTATTATTATTATTATTATTATTATTATTATTATTATTATTATTATTATTATTATTATTATTATTATTATTATTATTATTTTTTTTTTTTTTTTTTTGCTTAGGGACTTTTGGGAAATCTGCCTACAGATACCTTGGATTCCGCACTCCAAGGTTATGTGGGGTTGGTAAAATAAGAAAAAAAAAAAAAAGGGAGTATAAAAAAAAAAAAAAAGATAAATAAAGAAATGTTATAAGAAATTTAATTAACTGGCGACCTACTACCAGCCCGACCCACTAAAACCCGTAACCCTTCTTTTGGAGCCCTTTACCCTCCCTCGGAACTGTCGTAAGACTTTAGCCTTCGAGGGAGGCGCTCCAACTCTATCGCTGCTGCGACTTTGTTCTGTGTCTGCGGTTCTCCTGCGTCAATAGTTAAAAAATTTAAAACTATTTCAATATAAAAGCGGAAATAACAGCACAACAACAATAAAAAACAAAAGATTTTAAGAAGTTTAAAAAGTCAAAAGATAAAATTATAAACGGATATATAAAAAAAAATAAAAAATAAACGCGTATAAAATATTAAAACCATAAAACTGTACAAAGATGAATAAAAAAAAACACAAACAATTAAAAAAATGTATAAGGACAAATAAATCACAAAATAAATTAATAAAAAACAACGAACAAAATTAAAAGCTGTTTAAATTACGCTTTTTGGCGGCCGTCGAGATCCTTCCTCGACATAACCGAGATTATGAAGTTCTCGACTTTCCGCCAATTATCTGCTGACTGGGTCATCAGCGATACCATGTTCTCCGGTGTAACTTGACTGTTTACACCTTCGAACATGGCCCGCCTCTCCAAGTCCCATTTCTTGCATGAGAAGAGGGTGTGCTCCGCGTTGTCCTCAGGGAACTGGCAGTATGCACACACCTCGTCCTTGCGTAATTTAAAGCGACACAGGTACGAGTTAAAACACCCGTGACCTGTGAGCGCCTGAGTCAAATAATAGGAGACTTCTCCATGTTTTCGGTTTATCCAGGTGGTGAGTGTTGGAATCAGACGATAGGTCCATCTACCCTTTTCCTCCCTATCCCATCTGTCCTGCCATGTCTCGATAAGTCTGTTTCTCGCGTATTTGCGGATGTAGTCCTTGCTAGGTCTTTTCTCTTCTGGGTACTCGGGATTATTTCTTCTTTTAAAAAGAAGAAATACTTCCTCCCTTTCCCTTGCCATAAGATCTGCCGGCGGGACACTTGCAAGGACTTGCACAGCGCTCGTCGAGACCGTCTTATACGCAGAAACGATACGGGTAGTAACACATCTCTGCGCAGACAGCATATTATCGCAAATGGTTTTGCTTCTTGTTTTAAGTGAGGGAGCCCACGCTGCTGCTGCGTAAAACAGCTTAGCGTGGGCAACACTAACCACCAGTCTCCTTTTCCTTTCACGTGGTCCGCGAACGTTTGGCATAAGTCGTGCCAAGTCTGACGCACACTTTATCGCCTTATTCAAGGCCGTCGCTATATGGTAATGGAAGTCTAACCTTCCATCGAGCTCCACTCCTAAATACCTAATATGTTTACTCCACTTGACCTCGAATTCGTCTATCACGATTCGTGGGAAACTATAACCACGTCTGTCTGTGACGAGCAGAGCTTCGGTTTTTTCCAAGGCCATTTGAAGACCTCTGGCATCCAACCAGCTTTTAACTCGCCGCAGACATTCGTTCACCAATGTCCCAAGGGCTTCCTCGCTTTCGGCTGAGCACACGACCAACGCATCGTCCGCAAAGCCGATGATGACCGCGCCTTCAGGTAGACCCATTCGCAGGAAGTTATCATAGGATACATTCCACACGAATGGTCCCACCCTCGAGCCTTGGGGGGCACCACTTTGCATCTCTTCCTTCAGAGTCCAGTTGTCCCCCTCATAGATTACCCACCTGTCGCTAAGATAATTATTCATTATCCGCAACAAGTAGGGCGGTATTCTCTTCTCCATCATCGACTGGATGAGATCTTTCCATCGTGCGGAGTTAAACGCGTTACGTATGTCAATAGCCACCAATGCGCAGAAGCCCTTCTTCTTCTTTGGTCCCAATTTGTTTTTTCCCGCTTTGGCTATGTCCACAACTGCCTGAATGGCATCAACCGTGGACCTGCCTTTGCGGAAACCAAATTGGTAATCGGATAGACTATTCTCTCCGGTCAAATGGGTTTGCATTCTCTGCAGAACCATATCCTCTAGAAGTTTACCCATCGTATCTAACAGGCAAATAGGCCTGTACGACGAGACTTTATCCAGAGGTTTTTCGCCTTTTCTTAGGAGGACTAGCCTCTGCCGCTTCCAGTCGCGGAAGAACTCTCCTTTCTCAAGGCAAAGATTGAAACATCGGAGCAGAATCTGGGGTGAAGTGTCGATAACCAATTTTAGGATCTCGTTACTTATCCCATCGATTCCAGGCGCCTTGCCTGTTTTCAATCTTCTACCTGCATTTCTCAATTCTGTAAGAGTGAAGAGTTCCTCCTCACCGACTTCGCAGGTACTCCAATCCTTCCTAACCCACGGTTCTGCAGGAGGAAATAGAGCTTTTATAATCCTTCTGACCCAATCGGGATTGTCCAGGCCGGGTGTCTTTTGCCTCGTTCCTAATTTCTTAGTAACGATTTTAAAAGCCAGACCCCATGGGTCCTTCTCGACATCATCAATTAGGTCTTTCCAGCAACGGCGTTGTGACGCTTGAATCTCTTTTTTCAGGCTTTTCTTGGCCTCCTTAAATACTTCCTTTAACAAAGGATCTCCCTTAGAACGGGTATAATTCCTTCTAGCTTTGAAGCACGCTTTCCGCAAGGAGGCCAGAGCATCCGACCACCAGTGCACCGAGCTTTTTCGTAAAGCGGTACACCTGCGACGCGGCATAGATGCATCGCAGGCAGCGGTGATGGTTTTCCTCACCGCTCGTACCTCTGCATCCAGGGCATTTGGCCTCTGCACCCAACCCAATTCCTCAATGAGGCGGGATTCTTCCAGGGATCGGACAAATTTCTCCTTATCGATTTTCTTCACATTCCAGGAGAGGCGTTTTCGACACGGTGCTTCCTGTCTTCCACCATTTCCTGTGTCTCCCACTGAGACTGAAAACTCGATGTACTGGTGGTCACTTGCGGTATACTCCTCAGAGACTCGCCATTCGTTAATGCGTCTGAATAGAGGAGATGATGCAATCGTAAGATCAATGATCGATCCAATTGCACCCCTCGTAAACGTCCATGTCCTTCCCCGGTTCACAATCGTTAAATTGCTCCTGGAGACCATTTCTCCGATCACTCTGCCTCTTTTATCGAGCCTTGACTCGCCCCACTCCGGCGACTTAGCATTAAAATCCCCGGTGACGAGTACATCCAGCTTGGATTCTCTAAGGCTCGACTCGAGTTCCTGAATGTCATCTTCGAAGTCCGTCAGTGCATCGTTTGGCGAGAAGTAGCAGCTGTACATACGTATGCCCGCAGCCTCTACCCAAACGAATCCACTGCTCGTCTCCAGATACCTTGCAACCCGCAGCTCAGGATTGCACACTTGAACAGCGGCCCTACCTGATTTATCCTGGTACCAGGGAGCGAGATCGTTTTTCCTGTGTTGCTCGCTGCAGAACAGGATGTCGATCCCTTTTTCCTTGACCGTCTGCATCAGGAGGGCCTGCGCCGTCCTGCAGGTGTGCAGGTTGACCTGCAGAAACTTTAAGGGTTTGCCTTTTTATGCCTCTGCAGCAATTCCCTGTAAACCGGACAAGAGCTTTTCCCGGATATATGGACAATATCTGTCTTTCCTAAATCTGTGCATGTTAAACACTTAGGTTGTTCGACGGAACAGTTCTTTGCCATGTGACCCTCACCGCCGCATCTCCGACAGTTTTTAGTTCTGTCGGGGCCTTTGCATGATCGGGTCACGTGTCCATATGTAAGGCACTTTAGGCACCTCACAACTTCCAGATGCTCTCGGACTCGGACGTTTAACCATCCTATTCTTACCTTGCCGATCTTCAGCAGAGTCTGACTATCAGTCTCTGCCAGGCGGACCAACGCAACCTTTGTGCCACTAAAACGTGGCAGAAGTCTGCACACTATGTCCGTGTCAGGCTTCCCCAATTTCTCCCTCAAAACCGAAACCACATCCTCCTCGGTCGTAGTTTCATCAAAGCCGTTCAATTCCAGGCACCTCTTGTTTACAAGAGCCGTAACCTCGGCCCTATCATGCGAGGCCGAGGCCAGAGCCCTCGCAAATTTTAAGGTGTCACCTCCCTTTTTCACGACCAGGAGAACATCTTTATTAAGTGCCCTCCTGATCCTGAGAACCTCTATATTTGACTCTTCAGGCTTCACAGTGCGTTTCATTTCAGTCACGATCTCAGCGATAGCCTTTGGGTTTTTCGCTGAGATCCTTACTGCCTCTGTATTTCTCGGCTTTGAAGGATACTTTTGGAGCTCCTTCTCTTGTTTCTTTTTTAAGGCCTTCTTTTTGGCCTTTGCCTTTTTATCGATGACAGCGGCAAAGCCGTCGCCATCTACTTTGTCATCCTTTGAGACCACTGAAGCGTGAGTCTCTTTGACTATTTTCTCGGCTGCTCCTCCACTACCTGGCTCCAACGGAAGGGTTTGTGTAGGTACTTCCTCGCACTTCCTCTTCTCAGACTGGCCATCAGGATGTGGACTCGCATCCGGACTATTCCCGTTTCTTGGGCGCTTCTTATCATTAAATGCACCGCTCTGACCCGCCGCAGCACGCTTGTGTGATGGTGTTACACAGTTCGCGTTTGTTGGCTCTGGGATTATAAAGGGCTCGGGGATAAATCGCATGTTCTTGCGAATTATCTCGTGCACCTTTCCCAACGCCAACATTCCGTCCTGGACGTCCTTGCTAATGTTTTTCTGCTTTTTGCAGGCCCGCCACATACCGTCGAGTATTTTAGGCATTAGTTCGACCTGCTCTACAACATTTTTTTGGAAACTGTTAAGTCCCTTCTCCGCAGAATTTTCGTTTTGGCCCCCCCCAAAATCCGTGGGGCCTGCGACGGTCTTTGAAAGATCGACGGGAGTATTGTCCCCTTGCGGGGTTCCTCCTTGGGGTAATTCATTTAAACTTTGACTCATCTTCATTAGTATTTTGGTTTTTATGTCAGGGAACCACCCTGTTGGTTGTCCTTTAGTGAAAAGCCCCGCCACCACGGCAAGGTCTACCGAACATATCCAAGATGCCAGTCGTGTCTGGCAGCGGACCCACTTCTCCCAGTACATCAAAGAAGTCAATGACATTTGGCAGTGGATCCGCTTCTCCCAGCACGTCAAAGACATCTATGATGTTCGGTAGTGGACAACCCGGCGGGGATTATTATTATTATTATTATTATTATTATTATTATTATTATTATTATTATTATTATTATTATTATTATTATTATTATTATTATTATTATTATTATTATTATTATTATTATTATTATTATTATTATTATTATTATTATTATTATTATTATTATTATTATTTTTTTTTTTTTTTTTTTTTTTTTTTTTTTTTTTTTTTTGTAGTCGGAAGTGGAAAATCTGTGAATTCAGATACCTGGGTAATGAATTCCAGGTTATGTGGGGATGACCGCTCTTGTTCTGGTCGACCCACTAAAAACCACTCCCGTCTTAATTTGGACTATTCTTCAACCCACGGAACTACCTATTGGCTTTTAACTTCGTGAAGTGAAGGTCCCATTATGTCGCTTACGCGACTCTTCCGTGCCGCTCTTGTTCTGGCCTTATTTCCTCCTTGTCCTTGACAGAGTCTTCTTTGCCTCCTCGAGGGCAGTTCTGAAGACTCTGCATCTCCCTGATCCAGCGACATGTTGGATGTTTTCCTTTTCGCTGAATTTCGCCTTGCATAAGAAGCAGCATGGGCTCTTCTTACAATCTGCTGCCTTATGGCCGGCTTCTCCGCACTTGAAGCACGCAGCCGACCTATCTACCGCTTGGCAATCTCTGCCTATATGGCCATAGTCAAGGCACCTGTGACACCTTGTGACCATAACTCTCCTACTAATTTTGCAGGACACAAAACCGATTTTAATGTGCCCTATCTTCTCCAGCTTGTTAGCGTCCTCTTGGGAGGTGACCACGACAGCGAGCTTAATACCTCGCTTATTTGGTCCGAGGACCGTCACCTTCCTGCTTCCTGCTGGCACCGTAGATAGTTTGTCCAGGGCTTCTTTGACATCCTCCTGTTCGGTAAGGGTGTCCATGTCGCGGATCTCCAGCACAGTCTGCCGATCCGCCATCTGCACCTTACCTAGATCGCCGATCACCTTTGTCACCTCTTCGGTGAACAACTTCTTGTTCGAAGACCCCCCAATTTTAATGAGGAGGTCTCCCTTTTTAGTGGGTACAGCTCCCACAACCCTTGTCTGGCTGGCCTCCAAGTCAGCCTCTTTTCGAACCTTCGCTAGCACTTCGGCAAAGGTAGATCCTTCAGCCACTTTGACGACCATTGTGGCTCTTCCCTTCTTATCTGAAATTGGCTTTGGTGCCGTTTTCATCTCCTTGCCTTTGGACCTTTTAGAAGGTCCCTCCTCCCTTTTCCTTTTTGGATCCTTCGCAAGCTCAGGATCACTTCTCTTTCGTTTCTGAGCATCCAAGACAACGTTTCTCAACATGATCGCGTTACAACGATCTCGTCTAACTCTACGATCCTGTCTGGCCTCTTCCGACCAAGTCAATCCCTGGTAGAGATTCTCATCCTTTTTCGTAGCTGCTGCGTGCTTCTCCTTGATCTCCTGTATGAGCGATTTCATGCCTTTGAGTCCATCCTTGATTGTCATATTGACATTCTTTTGGACCTCGCAGGACTTCATCATCTTGTTAACCGCTTCCTCCATTGCTAGAATGCATGTTGCCTCTTCCTCTCGCAGCTTAATACATTCATCTCGATCTTGGTTGCAGCTTGCAATGTCCTTTGCCGAAGCATTACTGAAGACAGAAATGCCACTGACCTGGCTTGTCACGCTGCTTGTACTTCCTCTTCTTTCTACCCTATCCACGATGATCTGTGGAACTCCCAACGCGTTGTTGCCCTCCTGCATCCATGGGCCACTGGCCACCGCCCTCACGCTCGAAAGCGCTTGACGATCGGAACCAGTGAGGGATTTAGCCGAAGCATTACCCCGCAGGTACTCCTCGTTTTTACAATCGCTCATACTTAATGTTTGTCCCGTATCGAGGGAACGATCGAGCCTAAACAGGGTACTACCATCTGGCCAAGATGGGCCCTGAACCGCCTCCGTTAGTTACATAGACGTTATAGCATTGCCGAAGCATTGATGCGACGTCTATGATATCCAAGGGCACGTGAACATGTATGTTCGGACGTGGAGGTCGATGTGTCTCTCCAAGATAGCAGGAAGTTTCCGCAAAGGGAGTGCATCCTGGTATCTCTTCACAGAGTTTACCCTCATTATTATTATTATTATTATTATTATTATTATTATTATTATTATTATTATTATTATTATTATTATTATTATTATTATTATTATTATTATTATTATTATTATTATTATTATTATTATTATTATTATTATTATTATTATTATTATTATTATTATTATTATTATTATTATTATTATTATTATTATTATTATTATTATTATTATTATTATTATTATTATTATTATTATTATTATTATTATTATTATTATTATTATTATTATTATTATTATTATTATTATTATTATTATTATTATTATTATTATTATTATTATTATTATTATTATTATTATTATTATTATTATTATTATTATTATTATTATTATTATTATTATTATTATTATTATTATTATTATTATTATTATTATTATTATTATTATTATTATTATTATTATTATTATTATTATTATTATTATTATTATTATTATTATTATTATTATTATTATTATTATTATTATTATTATTATTATTATTATTATTATTATTATTATTATTATTATTATTATTATTATTATTATTATTATTATTATTATTATTATTATTATTATTATTATTATTATTATTATTATTATTATTATTATTATTATTATTATTATTATTATTATTATTATTATTTTTTTTTTTTTTTGCTTAGGGACTTTTGGGAAATCTGCCTACAGATACCTTGGATTCCGCACTCCAAGGTTATGTGGAGTTGGTAAAATAAGAAAAAAAAAAGGGAATATAAAAAAAAGATAAATAAAGAAATGTTATAAAAAATTTAATTAACTGGCGACCTACTACCAGCCCGACCCACTAAAACCCGTAACCCTTCTTTTGGAGCCCTTTACCCTCCCTCGGAACTGTCGTAAGACTTTAGCCTTCGAGGGAGGCGCTCCAACTCTATCGCTGCTGCGACTTTGTTCTGTGTCTGCGGTTCTCCTGCGTCAATAGTTAAAAAATTTAAAACTATTTCAATATAAAAGCGGAATTAACAGCACAACAACAATAAAAAACAAAATTTTTTAAGAAGTTTAAAAAGTCAAAAGATAAAATTATAAACGGATATATAAAAAAAAGAAAAAATAAACGCGTATAAAATATTGAAAACAAAACTGTACAAACATGAATAAAAAAAAAAAAAAAAAAAAAACACACACAATTAAAAAATGTATACGGACAAATAAATCACAAAATAAATAAATAAAAAACAAATAAACAAATTAAAAGCTGTTTAAATTACGCTTTTTGGCGGCCGTCGAGATCCTTCCTCGACATAACCGAGATTATGAAGTTCTCGACTTTCCGCCAATTATCTGCTGACTGGGTCATCAGCGATACCATGTTCTCCGGTGTAACTTGACTGTTTACACCTTCGAACATGGCCCGCCTCTCCAAGTCCCATTTCTTGCATGAGAAGAGGGTGTGCTCCGCGTTGTCCTCAGGGAACTGGCAATATGCACACACCTCGTCCTTGCGTAATTTAAAGCGACACAGGTACGAGTTAAAACACCCGTGACCTGTGAGCGCCTGAGTCAAATAATAGGAGACTTCTCCATGTTTTCGGTTTATCCAGGTGGTGAGTGTTGGAATCAGACGATAGGTCCATCTACCCTTTTCCTCCCTATCCCATCTGTCCTGCCATGTCTCGATAAGTCTGTTTCTCGCGTATTTGCGGATGTAGTCCTTGCTAGGTCTTTTCTCTTCTGGGTACTCGGGATTATTTCTTCTTTTAAAAAGAAGAAATACTTCCTCCCTTTCCCTTGCCATAAGATCTGCCGGCGGGACACTTGCAAGGACTTGCACAGCGCTCGTCGAGACCGTCTTATACGCAGAAACGATACGGGTAGTAACACATCTCTGCGCAGACAGCATATTATCGCAAATGGTTTTGCTTCTTGTTTTAAGTGAGGGAGCCCACGCTGCTGCTGCGTAAAACAGCTTAGCGTGGGCAACACTAACCACCAGTCTCCTTTTCCTTTCACGTGGTCCGCGAACGTTTGGCATAAGTCGTGCCAAGTCTGACGCACACTTTATCGCCTTATTCAAGGCCGTCGCTATATGGTAATGGAAGTTTAACCTTCCATCGAGCTCCACTCCTAAATACCTAATATGTTTACTCCACTTGACCTCGAATTCGTCTATCACGATTCGTGGGAAACTATAACCACGTCTGTCTGTGACGAGCAGAGCTTCGGTTTTTTCCAAGGCCATTTGAAGACCTCTGGCATCCAACCAGCTTTTAACTCGCCGCAGACATTCGTTCACCAATGTCCCAAGGGCTTCCTCGCTTTCGGCTGAGCACACGACCAACGCATCGTCCGCAAAGCCGATGATGACCGCGCCTTCAGGTAGACCCATTCGCAGGAAGTTATCATAGGATACATTCCACACGAATGGTCCCACCCTCGAGCCTTGGGGGGCACCACTTTGCATCTCTTCCTTCAGAGTCCAGTTGTCCCCCTCATAGATTACCCACCTGTCGCTAAGATAATCATTCATTATCCGCAACAAGTAGGGCGGTATTCTCTTCTCCATCATCGACTGGATGAGATCTTTCCATCGTGCGGAGTTAAACGCGTTACGTATGTCAATAGCCACCAATGCGCAGAAGCCCTTCTTCTTCTTTGGTCCCAATTTGTTTTTTCCCGCTTTGGCTATGTCCACAACTGCCTGAATGGCATCAACCGTGGACCTGCCTTTGCGGAAACCAAATTGGTAATCGGATAGACTATTCTCTCCGGTCAAATGGGTTTGCATTCTCTGCAGAACCATATCCTCTAGAAGTTTACCCATCGTATCTAACAGGCAAATAGGCCTGTACGACGAGACTTTATCCAGAGGTTTTTCGCCTTTTCTTAGGAGGACTAGCCTCTGCCGCTTCCAGTCGCGGAAGAACTCTCCTTTCTCAAGGCAAAGATTGAAACATCGGAGCAGAATCTGGGGTGAAGTGTCGATAACCAATTTTAGGATCTCGTTACTTATCCCATCGATTCCAGGCGCCTTGCCTGTTTTCAATCTTCTACCTGCATTTCTCAATTCTGTAAGAGTGAAGAGTTCCTCCTCACCGACTTCGCAGGTACTCCAGTCCTTCCTAACCCACGGTTCTGCAGGAGGAAATAGAGCTTTTATAATCCTTCTGACCCAATCGGGATTGTCCAGGCCGGGGGTCTTTTGCCTCGTTCCTAATTTCTTAGTAACGATTTTAAAAGCCAGACCCCATGGGTCCTTCTCGACATCATCAATTAGGTCTTTCCAGCAACGGCGTTGTGACGCTTGAATCTCTTTTTTCAGGCTTTTCTTGGCCTCCTTAAATACTTCCTTTAGCAAAGGATCTCCCTTAGAACGGGTATAATTCCTTCTAGCTTTGAAGCACGCTTTCCGCAAGGAGGCCAGAGCATCCGACCACCAGTGCACCGAGCTTTTTCGTGAAGCGGTACACCTGCGACGCGGCATAGATGCATCGCAGGCAGCGGTGATGGTTTTCCTCACCGCTCGTACCTCTGCATCCAGGGTATTTGGCCTCTGCACCCAACCCAATTCCTCAATGAGGCGGGATTCTTCCAGGGATCGGACAAATTTCTCCTTATCGATTTTCTTCACATTCCAGGAGAGGCGTTTTCGACACGGTGCTTCCTGTCTTCCACCATTTCCTGTGTCTCCCACTGAGACTGAAAACTCGATGTACTGGTGGTCACTTGCGGTATACTCCTCAGAGACTTGCCATTCGTTAATGCGTCTGAATAGAGGAGATGATGCAATCGTAAGATCAATGATCGATCCAATTGCACCCCTCCTAAACGTCCATGTCCTTCCCCGGTTCACAATCGTTAAATTGCTCCTGGAGACCATTTCTCCGATCACTCTGCCTCTTTTATCGAGCCTTGACTCGCCCCACTCCGGCGACTTAGCATTAAAATCCCCGGTGACGAGTACATCCAGCTTGGATTCTCTAAGGCTCGACTCGAGTTCCTGAATGTCATCTTCGAAGTCCGTCAGTGCATCGTTTGGCGAGAAGTAGCAGCTGTACATACGTATGCCCGCAGCCTCTACCCAAACGAATCCACTGCTCGTCTCCAGATACCTTGCAACCCGCAGCTCAGGATTGCACACTTGAACAGCGGCCCTACCTGATTTATCCTGGTACCAGGGAGCGAGATCGTTTTTCCTGTGTTGCTCGCTGCAGAACAGGATGTCGATCCCTTTTTCCTTGACCGTCTGCATCAGGAGGGCCTGCGCCGTCCTGCAGGTGTGCAGGTTGACCTGCAGAAACTTTAAGGGTTTGCCTTTTTATGCCTCTGCAGCAATTCCCTGTAAACCGGACAAGAGCTTTTCCCGGATATATGGACAATATCTGTCTTTCCTAAATCTGTGCATGTTAAACACTTAGGTTGTTCGACGGAACAGTTCTTTGCCATGTGACCCTCACCGCCGCATCTCCGACAGTTTTTAGTTCTGTCGGGGCCTTTGCATGATCGGGTCACGTGTCCATATGTAAGGCACTTTAGGCACCTCACAACTTCTAGATGCTCTCGGACTCGGACGTTTAACCATCCTATTCTTACCTTGCCGATCTTCAGCAGAGTCTGACTATCAGTCTCTGCCAGGCGGACCAACGCAACCTTTGTGCCACTAAAACGTGGCAGAAGTCTGCACACTAATTATTATTATTATTATTATTATTATTATTATTATTATTATTATTATTATTATTATTATTATTATTATTATTATTATTATTATTATTATTATTATTATTATTATTATTATTATTATTATTATTATTATTATTATTATTATTATTATTATTATTATTATTTTTTTTTTTTTTTTTTTTTTTTTTGTAGTCGGAAGTGGAAAATCTGCGAATTCAGATACCTGGTTACTGAATTCCAGGTTATGTGGGGGTGACCGCTCTTGTTCTGGTCTACCCACTAAAAACCACTCCCGTCTTAATTTGGGACGCTTGATCCACCTGCGGAACTACCGTCAGGCCTTCAACTTCGCAAGTGGGGTCCCCTTACCATGTTCCTTAACGTGCTTTTAATCCGCCCATACAATGTGGAAGCGTGGGTGGGAGGAAAACTAAGTGATTTCCTCCCCCCCACGCTCACACACAGCTGAGCACTGGATTCCTTCGGTCAACCTCGTCTTCCGTCTCTATCTTTTTCTTTCATTACTTTAATAATGAAGGATTCAATATGCTTCCACAAGTCCACGTTCTGAACCATGGTAGACACCATGTTATCGGCGTTGATTTCAAAGCCAACTGCCGTAAACATGACCATTCTATCATGGCTCCAGTGCCCGCAATAAAAGAGAGTATGCTCCGCGTCATCTACTGCAGCGTCACAGTAGGCGCATTTTGCTACTCTCTTAATCTTAAACCTATGAAGGTACTGTCGGAAACATCCGTGACCTGACAACACTTGTGTCAGGTAGTAGCCAACTTCACCGTGCTTTCTTCCTAGCCAAGTGGCGAGGTTGGGGATCAGGCGATATGTCCACCTTCCTTTAAGATCCCCATCCTATCTCTCTTGCCATTGTTCAAGGAGTCTACATCTCGCCTCTTTGCGGATAGCCGCTTTGGCGAGATTTCTACTCTGCTCTTGCGAGGTAACTAGATCTTTGTTACGCTGAAAGACTTCCTGTCTTTCCCTCGCCAGTAAGTCCACTGGCGGGAGACTCGCAAGAACTAAAGCAGCGCTCGTTGAAACTGTTCTGTAGGCTGAAACTACTCTCCGCGCACAACCACCCTGTGCGGAGAGTAGCTCGTCAGAGATGCCGCGGTTCTTTAGGGACTCAGCCCATGCAGGGGCAGCATAGAGTTGCTTTGCTTGAACCACGGTCGCCACTAATCGGCGTTTCTTTTCCCTGGGGCCACCGACATTGGGCATCATCCTAGAAAGGTTTCCCATGCAGTCGGCGGCATTCAGTGACGTGATCTTAGAATGTTGGTCAAACTTTAATTTTCGATCCAACGTCACTCCCAGGTACTTTAAACTGTTTCCCCAGGAGACTTCAGTCTGTCCTATCCGAATCTTCGGGACCTCAAAGGATCTTTTACTTGTGACAAGCAAAGCTTCTGTCTTCTCTGTGGCCATTTGTAGGCCGTTGAGATCTAACCAGAGCCTTGCTCGTCTCAAGCTTTCGTTGACCCTTATTTCTAGAATCCGAGAAGTCCGCGCGCCACACACTATAATGACGTCATTTGCAAAGCCAACCATTATCGTATCTTCAGGTAACTCAATTCTAAGGAAGTCATCGTACATGACGTTCCATATGAATGGACCTACCTTTGATCCTTGGGGAGCTCCGCATGTCATTTCATGTTTGAGATGACATGCATCGCTCTTGTATTCAACCCATCTGTCGCTGAGATAGTTGTCTATCATTCGCAACAGATAGGTTGGTACCCCTTTACGACGCATCGCCTTGATGCAATTGTCCCACTTTGCGGAGTTAAATGCATTACGTATGTCGATGGAAATAAGCGCGCAGAATCCCTTCTTCTTGTCCTCTTTGACTTTCCTCGCATGGTTTACAACAGTAAATATTGCGTCAACTGTTGACCGGCCTTTACGAAAGCCAAATTGATTCTCCGATAGGCTATTTTCACCTATCAGGATTTCCTGAAGTCTCTGCAGAACCATTCCCTCTAGAAATTTGCCCATCGTATCCAATAAACAAATTGGTCTGAACGATGTGACCTTATCCAGAGGTTTATCGCCTTTCCTGAGAAGGACCAACTTCTGCGTTTTCCAGTCACCGAAGAACTCTCCGTCTGTCAAGCACGTATTAAAGACGTCAAGAAGCAACTCAGGATCCACTGCGACAATCTCTTTTAAGATTTCGCTCGGTATCCCATCATTGCCCGGCGCTTTGCCGTTTCTTAACGTCTTTGCCACCTTTTTTAATTCCTCAATCGTGAAGAGCTCCTCGTCTCGTACTACGCAGTGAGTGTAGTCCTCTCTGGGGCTAGGTTCCGCATAGGGAAACAGTGCCTTTATGATTTTCAGGACCCAAATCGGATCATCCAAACCAGGGGTTTTATGCCTTGTCACTAATTTCTTAGCGACAATCTTAAAGGCCAAACCCCACGGATCCTTCTCGGAATCTCCGATTAGGTCCCTCCAGCAACGGCGTTGGCTACTTTTCACGGCCTGCTTAAAAGTACGTCTGGCTTTATGCCATGTTTCCCGCAGCTGGAGGTTTCCCTTCGAGTGGGTATAATGCCTCCTTGCTGCGTGACACTCTCTCTTAAGACAGGCCAGTTCTTCATTCCACCAGTACATAGATCCCTTTCCCGTTTTTCTTTTTTGCCGGCGAGGCATAGAGTGATTGCAAGCTTGAACAATCACCCGCCTCGCCTCTCGCACTATACCCTTTAAAGAAGCTGGTTTCCTCACCCAGTTTGATTTGCGAATAAGTCGCGACTCTTCTAGGGATTCCGCCAGCTTCTCCCTGTTTAGTCGCCTGAGGTTCCAAGAGGCTCCCTTGCTACCATTTTTTGGTGCGGTACGTCCTCGAAGTTTTTCCTCAGAGACTAAAAACTCTATGTACTGGTGGTCACTCAATGTTTCCTCATCCAGTACCCTCCATTCTCTTATTCTGCGGGCTAGGCGGGGAGATGCGATTGTTAAATCAAGGATAGATCCCGATTCTCCCCTCCTGAACGTGAACTCGTGGCCCCGGTTTAACACCACCAGCCCATTCGTTGCCAGCATGTCGGAAACCAAGAGTCCTCTCCTGTCCTGACGAGTCTCTCCCCATTCCGGCGACTTACTATTGAAGTCTCCCGCAATGAGGACATCCCCGTCAAAAGCTCTCAGACTTTCTTCAAGATAACGAATCTCAGTAGCGAATTTTCCGAATGGGTCGTTGGGCGAGAAATAGCAGCTATATATACGAATACCTGCCACGTCCGCCCAAACAAACCCCTTGTCTGTACCCAAGAATGAACCGGTGGTGATACCCGGATTGCATATCTGTATTGCCGATCTACCTGATGAGTCTTGAAACCAATTCGAGAATCCTTGCTTCTTATACTGCTCACTAATAAGCAGTATATCCACACCTCTCTCTCTGGCAGACTGCATCAGGAGATTTTGGGCAACACTACCCTTTCTGAGGTTGACCTGAAGAAATCTTACCTCTTCTGCTTCAGCTTCTTCAGTTCCTCCCTATAGACGGGGCAGGACCCGCTTCCTGGAGCGTGCTTTGTCTCCTTTATCCCTTTGTCCTCACAAGTTGTGCAATGGGATTCCCCTGCACAGTTCTTGTGGGAATGGTCTAAGGAGCCACACTTCCAGCAAGCTTTGCTCCTATCGGGTCCTCTGCAGACCCTTGCGATATGCCCATAACTAAGGCATTTATGGCATCTTTCCACTTCCACCCTGCTGCGGATCCTACAGTTTATCCAACCTACCGGTACCTTACCGGCCTCGAGCAGAGCATCAGCGTCTGCTTCTGGCAGTTGGACTACTGCCATTTTCACCGCTCCACGCAGGGTGATGAGTCTGCAGGAGATCTCCAGGTCGGTCCTGCCCAAAGCCTTTTTTAAGGCGTTGGTGACATCCTGGATCTCTGTTGTCTCGTCCAAGTCTATTATTATTATTATTATTATTATTATTATTATTATTATTATTATTATTATTATTATTATTATTATTATTATTATTATTATTATTATTATTATTATTATTTATTATTATTATTATTATTATTATTATTATTATTATTATTATTATTATTATTATTATTATTATTATTATTATTATTATTATTATTATTATTATTATTATTATTATTATTATTATTATTATTATTATTATTATTATTATTATTATTATTATTATTATTATTATTATTATTATTATTATTATTATTATTATTATTATTATTATTATTATTATTATTATTATTATTATTATTATTATTATTATTATTATTATTATTATTATTATTATTATTTTTTTTTTTGCTTAGGGAATTTTGGGAAATCTGCCTACAGATACCTTGGATTCCGCACTCCAAGGTTATGTGGGGTTGGTGTGATAAAACAAAAGGAGATAAAAAAAAGAAAAATAAATATATAAAATAGTAAATTTAATAAACTGGCGACCTACTGCCAGCCCGACCCACTAAAACCCGTAACCCTTCTTCTGGAGCCCTTTACCCTCCCTCGGAACTGTCGAAAGACTTTAGCCTTCGAGGGTGGCGCTCCAACTCTGTCGCTAATGTGACTTTCTGCTTTTCTCTGCGGTTATCCTGCGTTAATAGTTAAAAATTTAAAACTATTTCAATATAAAGCGGAATTAACAGCACAACAATAATTAAAAATAACAAATGTGTAATTAAGTGTAAAAAGTCAAAAGATAAAATTATAAACGGATATATAAAAAAAAGAAAAAATAAACGCGTATAAAAAATTGAAAACATAAAACTGTACAAAGATGAATAATAAAAAAAAACACAAACAATTAAAAAATGTATAAGGACAAATAAATCACAAAATAAATTAATAAAAAACAAACGAATAAATTAAAAGCTGTTTAAATTACGCTTTTTGGCGGCCGTCGAGATCCTTCCTCGACATAACCGAGATTATGAATTTCTCGACTTGCCGCCAATTCTCCTCTGACTGGGTCATCAGCGATACCATGTTCTCCGGTGTAACTTGACTGTTTACACCTTCGAACATGGCCCGCCTCTCCAAGTCCCATTTCTTGCATGAGAAGAGGGTGTGCTCCGCGTTGTCCTCAGGGAACTGGCAATATGCACACACCTCGTTCTCGCGTAATTTAAAGCGACACAGGTACGAGTTAAAACACCCGTGACCTGTGAACGCCTGAGTCAAGTAATAGGAAACCTGACCGTGTTTCCTATTTATCCAGGTGGCGAGTGCCGGGATAAGGCGATAAGTCCATCGACCTTTTTCCTCACCATCCCATCTTTCTTGCCATCTTTCTATGAGCCTGTGCCTCGCTTCTTTGCGGATTAGGCCCTTGCTTGGTCTTAATTCCTCATTCAAGGAACTGCTTTCTTTAGAAAAGAGAAACATTTCTTCCCTTTCCCTCGCCAAAAGATCTGCTGGCGGGACACTTGCAAGGACCTGCACAGCACTCGTAGATACCGTCTTATATGCAGAGATGATACGCGTTGTTATCGATCTCTGCGCAGACAGTATCTTTTCACAGATGGTCACACATCTTTTACTCCTCAGGGATGGGGCCCACGCTGGTGCTGCATAGAGCATTTTAGCGTGGGCGACACTCGCCACCAGTCTTCTTTTTTGTTCACGGGGTCCGCCAACATTTGGCATTAGCCGTGAAAGATTAGCCGCACACTCGATCGCTTTATTTGACGCCGTAGCCATGTGGTGGTGGAAGTTTAACCTTCCATCTAACTTCACACCAAGATATTTAATTTGCTTACTCCACTTGACCTCAAATCCGTCTATCACGATTCGTGGGAGCTCATAACCACGTCTGTCTGTGACCAGCAGTGCCTCGGTCTTTTCCAGGGCCATTTCAAGACCTCTGGTATCCAGCCAGCTTTTAGCTAGTCGCAGACATTCGTTCACCAATGTCCCAAGAGCCTCCTCACTTTAGGCAGTGCACACGAATAATGCGTCGTCCGCAAAGCCGATGATCACCGCACCTTCGGGCAGATCCATTCGCAGAAAATCATCGTAAGATACATTCCATACAAATGGACCTACCCTTGAGCCTTGAGGAGCCCCACGCTGCATCTCTTCCTTGAGAGTGCAGGTGTCTCCCTCATATATAACCCACCTGTCGCTAAGATAATTATCCATTATCCGCAACAAGTAGGGCGGCATGTTTTTCTTTTCCATCGACTCGATGAGATCTTTCCATCTTGCGGAATTAAACGCGTTACGTATGTCAATTGCTACCAACGCACAGAAGCTCTTCTTTTTCCCAGGTCCCAATTTGTTTTTTCCTGCTTTGGCTATGTCCACAACTGCCTGGATGGCATCAACTGTGGACTTGCCTTTACGGAAACCAAATTGGTGATCGGACAGACGATTCTCTTCGGTCAAGTGGCCTTGCATTCTCTGCAGAACCATATCCTCTAGAAGTTTACCCATCGTATCTAGCAGGCATATAGGCCTGTACGATGAAACCTTATCTAGAGGTTTTTCACCTTTCCTTAGGAGGACTAACCTCTGTCGCTTCCAGTCGCGGAAGAACTCTCCTCTCTCAAGGCAAAGATTGAAGCATCGAAGCAGAATCTGGGGTAAAGTGTCGATTACCAACTTTAGGATCTCGTTACTTATCCCATCGATTCCAGGCGCCTTGCCTGTTTTCAATCTTTTGCCTGCTTTTTGCAGTTCACTAAGTGTGAAGAGTTCTTCCTCTTCGACTTTGCAAAAACTCCAGTCCCTTCTAAGGTATGGCTCCGCAGGAGGAAACAAAGAACTTATTATCTTTCTGACCCAATCGGGATTGTCCAGGCCGGGGGTCTTTTGCCTCGTCACTAATTTCTTAGTTACGATTTTAAAAGCCAGACCCCATGGGTCCTTATCGACTTCCTCGATTAGGTCCTTCCAGCTACGGCGTCGCGACTTGCGGATCTCTTTCTTGAGGTCCTTTTTCGCCTCCTTGAAAGCCTCTTTCAGCAAGGGATCTCCCTTAGATCGGGTATATGTCCTTCTTGCTTTGAGGCATTCCTTTCTCAAGGAGGCTAGCTCCTCTGACCACCAGTGCAAGGATTTTCTTACTGGAGTGGCGCCTTTGCGTGGCATTGACGCATTGCAAGCGGTGACTATCATGTTCCTCACCGCTCGCACCTCCCCATCCAGACTGCTCGGCCTCTTCACCCAGCCCAAGTCCTCAATTAAAAGGGCTTCTCTTAGGGACCGGCCGAACTTTTCCTTGTCGAGTCTCTTCATATTCCACGAGGAGGTTTTGCGACTAGGAGCATCCTGTCTTTTTCCTCCTCGTGTGTCTCCCATAGAGACTGAGAACTCAATGTACTGGTGGTCACTTGCGGTATATTCCTCTGAGACCCGCCAGTCGGTTATGCGGCTAAATAATTTAGACGATGCGATTGTTAGATCTATTATTGATCCGATCGCACCTCGTCTAAAAGTCCATGTATTGCCTCGGTTTACTGCCAATAAGTCGTTTCTGGAGATCATTTCTCCAATACGAATTCCTCTCTTGTCGAGTCTCGTCTCACCCCACTCTGGCGACTTTGCGTTAAAATCACCAGTGATGATGACATCCAGCCTGGATTCTGTGAGGCTCGATTCTAGGTCTTCGATATTAGCTTCGAAGTTTGTCAGTGGGTCGTTGGGTGAGAAGTAGCAGCTATACATACGTATATTAGCCACCTCTATCCACACGAACCCACTTCTCGTCTCCAGAAACTTGTCAACCCGCAATTCTGGGTTGCACAGCTTTATGGCGGCTCTCTTCGCCTTATCCTGATACCAAGGGGCGAGATCGCTTCCTTGATACTGCTCACTGCAGAACAGGATATCGACCTCATTTTCCCTTGCTGTTTGCATTAGGAGCAACTGTGCATCCTTACTTGTATGCAAGTTGACCTGCAAAAATTTTAAGGATTTGCCCTTTTAATCTTTTGCAGTTCTTCTCTGTAAACCGGGCAGGCTCTCTTTCCGGAATCGTGATCCGTCTCTGGCTTTCCCAGGTCCAAGCATGTAAGGCACTTCGGCTTAACTTTACAGCTCTTCGCGAGGTGTCCCTCTCCGCCGCATCTCCGACAGTTTTTGCTTCTGTCGGGGCCTTTGCAGGTTCGGGTTGAGTGTCCGTATGCTAGGCACTTTTGGCACCTAGCTACTTCAACATGCTCGCGAATTGGAGCATTTATCCAGCCGATTTTTATTTTACCAAGCTTTAGCAGAGTGTTACTTTCTGCCTCTGTCAGACGTACCAGAGCAACCTTAGTTCCTCTGTATCGCGGCAAAAGTCGACACTTCATCTTCAGGTCGGGTTTACCCAGCTTTTCTCTTAGTGCTGCAGTTACCTCATCCTCTGAGGTGGCTTCGTCCAAATCCTTAATCTCTAGAGACCTTTTATTCACTAGAGGTGTGACCTCAGCTTTACCATGCAGGGCCGAAGACAGTGCATCTGCAAATTTTAAGGTCTCTCCGCCCTTTTTCACTATCACGAGAACCTCCTGTTTAAAGGTTCTCCTGATTTTCCGGATCACGGTACCCGTATCTTCTGGGTTTACCTTTGCTTTTAGCAGCGGCAAGATACCCTCATAAAGCTTTGGGTCGCTTGCCGTAATTTTAACAGCTTCCGTGCTCCTCAGCTTCAAAGGGGGCTTCGGAAGCTCTTTTTTCTCACCTGAGGGTTTCTCTTTTGGAGTCCGTTTCTTTTTGCTTTTAACAACTTTGAAGCCGTCCCCATTGTCCGCTCCGTCCTTTAAAACGGTCTCAGCATACGAACTGCCAGGACTATTTAAGGGCGCCTCTTTCGTTCCATCTAGCGACTCAGAACCAAGCTGTGGAGCATCCTTTCGCTTAATTCTTTTCCCGCTTTGAGTCGCCCGTTGCGGACTCGCATCTGGGCTTGCACCTTCCCTGGGGCGCTTATTAACGCCCTTTGCCTTATTAGGGCGTGCAGTTACGCCGTCCAGAGCTGTAGTCGTGCTCTCCGTCTGATCTCGAGCTCCCACAGTTGGATGTTGCGGCGCCTGGTCTTTGAACGGCTCGGGGATAAAACGTAAATTCTTACAAATTGTTAAGAACGAACTCTCCAAAACCGCCACGCCATCCTGGATGTCACGACTGACGTTCTTTTGGCGCTTGAATGCCTGGTACACGCTCTTAAAAATCCCGGGAATAGCCAGAAACTGATTTGCGACATTTGATTCGTAGCATGTCAGCTGGCTATCTATTTGGCTCCCTCCAAAATCCTTGGAGCCATCTGCACCGACTATCGGGGCTTGCACCCGATCAGAATCGGTGGTGGGATTACCCTCTTTCGAGGTACCCACTTGGAGTATTTCGTTTAAAATTTTGTCCATTTCATTTGTGTTTTTTTTTAATTCTTTGTCCCGTGTCGTGGGACAATCGGGCCTTAACAGGGTACTACCATCTGGCCAAGATGGGCCCTGAACCGCCTCCGTTAGTTACATAGACGTTATAGCATTGCCGGAGCATTGATGCGACGTCTATGATATCCAAGGGCACGTGAACATGTGTGTTCGGACGTGGAGGTCGATGTGTCTCTCCAAGATAGCAGGAAGTTTCCGCAAAGGAAGTGCATCTTGGTATCTCTTCACAGAGTTTACCCTCATTATTATTATTATTATTATTATTATTATTATTATTATTATTATTATTATTATTATTATTATTATTATTATTATTATTATTATTATTATTATTATTATTATTATTATTATTATTATTATTATTATTATTATTATTATTATTATTATTATTATTATTATTATTATTATTATTATTATTATTATTATTATTATTATTATTATTATTATTATTATTATTATTATTATTATTATTATTATTATTATTATTATTATTATTATTATTATTATTATTATTATTATTATTATTATTATTATTATTATTATTATTATTATTATTATTATTATTATTATTATTATTATTATTATTATTATTATTATTATTATTATTATTATTATTATTATTATTATTATTATTATTATTATTATTATTATTATTATTATTATTATTATTATTATTATTATTATTATTATTATTATTATTATTATTATTATTATTATTATTATTATTATTATTATTATTATTATTATTATTATTATTATTATTATTATTATTATTATTATTATTATTATTATTATTATTATTATTATTATTATTATTATTATTATTATTATTATTATTATTATTATTATTATTATTATTATTATTATTATTATTATTATTATTATTATTATTATTATTATTATTATTATTATTATTATTATTATTATTATTATTATTATTATTATTATTATTATTATTATTATTATTATTATTATTATTATTATTATTATTATTATTATTATTATTATTATTATTATTATTATTATTATTATTATTATTATTATTATTATTATTATTATTATTATTATTATTATTATTATTATTATTATTATTATTATTATTATTATTATTATTATTATTATTATTATTATTATTATTATTATTATTATTATTATTATTATTATTATTATTATTATTATTATTATTATTATTATTATTATTATTATTATTATTATTATTATTATTATTATTATTATTATTATTATTATTATTATTATTATTATTATTATTATTATTATTATTATTATTATTATTATTATTATTATTATTATTATTATTATTATTATTATTATTATTATTATTATAATATAAAATATTAATTTTTCAATAAGATATTTAAGAAAAACTTTATAAAATTTTCTGTAATTTTTTGTGATGTCATATTTTTTACTTTTTGAATTTTGTAATCTTGCAAAAAACAATTAATTCAAAATAAAAAGACTAGATATATCAGTCATTTTTTGGTTGGAAAAAAACACATGTGTTCTCACAAAACGAGACACAATCTAAAAGATAAGGCTGACATATGATATGAAGGTCAGTACACAGGCAATATTAATATTAAAAGAGAAATATGTAAGGAAATTAAATATAAAGGTTAGTACACAAGTGCATTAACTTTTTATTTTTATGAAAAACTATTAAAAGTGTGGATAATGTCAAAATACATTATAGACAAATTGTGTCTGTTCTAAAATTGATGAAACGTCTGTCTTTAACAATGTGAAACATTTCCAATAGATTCAGGTTATATGAAAAGAAAGCGCAGTCAAGAATTTTAACGGGGCGCATGATTTCAGCCAAATTATTAAATGTATAATTGTCATATATTAGAAGTTTGAACTTCATAATCATCATTTACTCGAAATTTAGGTGTCTATAATTTGATGTTGACATTATTATAATATTGAGAATTGATATTTGTCATAATTTACTTAAGTCAAATTTTTATTTTACAGATTTTCTAAGTATTATAAATATAAATTACAATAAATTTCGCACTATAAAATTGTATGTATAATAAATTTTTTAAGAATAACAATTATGTTTCATAATTTCTATAGAATCTAGTTATAAATTAACATAATTTTTAACTTGTGAAATGGAAAGTAATATAATTATTAAAAGTATAATATTTATTTCTTACAATTTGTATGAAATCTAATTATTATTTGAAATAATTACTGTTTTTCACATTTTTCAAATAACCGAAATTTAAATACTCGAATTATTATTTGGCATAATTTTAAATTATATAAAGTTTTATTTCTTATAATTTTCATTGAACAGAATTATTATTTAATATAATGTTTATTTTATAAACTTTTAATATGGCTTAATTTTTATATCACCGACGACGTAATTCACAGATTATTCTACGAATAAATGAAAATTTACTGTGAAAACAATGAAAATCTATTGTTAATTCGTAAAATATCCTGCGATTCAGGTATTCAGTGGCATAAAAGTTAAGATATTTGAAAGACTTATAAAATAAACATTATTTTAAATAATAATTCTGTTTTATAAAAATTATAAGAAATAAAACTTTAAATAATTTAAAATTATGTTAAATAATAATTCGAGGATTTAAATTTCGGTTACTTGAAAATGTGAAAAACAGTAATTATTTCAAATAACATTTAGATTTCATACAAATTATAAGAAATAAATATTATACTATTAATAACTATATTACTTTCCATTTCACAAGTTAAAAATTATGTTAATTTATAACTAGATTCCATAGAAATTATGAAACAAAATTATTATACTTAAAAAATTTATTATACATACAATTTCATAGTGCGAAATTTATTGTAATTTATATTTATAATACTTAGAAAATCTGTAAAATAAAAATTTGACTTAAGTAAATTATAACAAACATCAATTCTCAATATTATAATAATGTCAACATCAAATTATAGACATCTAAATTTCGAGTAAATGATGATTATGAAGTTCAAAATTCGGATATATGATAATTATAAATTTAATAATTTGGCTGAAATCATGCGCCCCATTTTAACATTACTCTGGTCAAAATTAAAAGTATGTTTTAGTTTAGTTGCGTGTTTACACAAGGCAGTGTTTGTCTTTTTGTGAATTTTCGAATGTTTGTGTTCGCAAATTCTCTTTTTTAATGGTCTGTCTGGACATCTGTGCAAAATATTATGGAACCTCTGCCTTATGAAACAAAGATTTTCCACATATTTATTGTTTTTTAATTGTTTTTCTCGACTGAGGTTAGGTTTTCTTATAATATTTATATTTCAAATTTTAATTTTTATTACTTTCCAAATGCGGTAAGATATTTTTTTTCTCTATATTATAGTTTAAACTACATGTGTACACTTAAATTGACATGTATATTTTTTCATTGTAGTTCCTGATGAGTTGTGTTGACAGCAAAAATGCATTAGATAGAAATAAAATTATTTTCAATTAAATTAATTCTTGAAACCAACACCTTACTTTTACGGACCAAAGGCCACAAAATTTTATAAAGTTTATATATAACTGTATTTTAACTGCAATGGCACATACTCTTTTGCTTTACATCATCACATTCCAGAAATCGATAACCTATCTTTTAAGATAAGTCCTGATGCTGGTGATCACAATTATTCTTTGAAAGTCATTGAATGTGATAATGATGAAAATACATCTACTTGCTCAACCAGTACGGCTTATGAGGAAGATGACGAAATGTCTACTGCTTCCACAAGGACAATTTTTTCAGAGACGAGATCATGTCATCTTGTTTTGCAATCATTGATGATGAATTGACATTCACAAATGACAATGATGATGGTGAAAAACTGAGGAGGTGAATGTTGGAAGTAAAAAAATTAAAGGCAATCGCATTTTAGACTTGGAGTTCTTGATAAAAAGCTTTTTTAAACTAGCGAACGATGATGAGGATCAACACAAAGCATTTTGTACACAAAAGAGATGTGAAATAGAAAAGACGACTCAAACGGGCTTCAAGACATTTATTCACTTTTGTTGTAAAGGCTGTGGCAAAAAATTTTGACATAAATCTCATCCGACAAATCCTGAAAAATGGATGTAAATACAGCGATGGTCTTCGGGAGTATGACTGAAGGCAGTGAAGAAGGAAGAAGTTATCGTTCCTTTAGGTACAGTTCTCTTGGTGGTGCAGTTACCATAATAGGAACAGAAACGAAGAAACCTTTGGATTTAAAAGTTATATGCAAAACATGTGCAACGTGCGAAAAAGGAGGAACAAATGATGATAACCACGACTGTTATTAAAACTTTAGCAAAGACAAAGTTTCTTCATCAATGGAACCGGTAGGAACTGTTGAAGCGCTTAATAACAGTTGGGACAAACACGGCATCGTCTACAAAAAATTTTATTGGTGACGGAGACAGTAGTGCTATTTGTGCTATTAAGAAAGCTGATCTCTACAAAAAATTTGTAGTCAAAGATAAGAAGCTTGTCTGTACTAATCATGCACTGAAAAATCACACGAAGTACTGTAAAGCAGTAGTTTCTAAAATACGACGAGTTAAAAAAGCATTTGCTACAAGAGCTAAAAAAGTTATTAGAAAAAAGGACGTCATATTATTAGAACAAAACCAGCTCGCATCGTCAAAATAAACGTTAGAAAACGCATGGCAAAAGTTCGTCAAATAAAGGAAAATGTGCAAAAAGTTCGCAAAGAGATAAAAGCATTGTCCTATGATCCTCAAAATACGCTTCTTAAAAAGGACATAATGAATGTTGCTCATCACGTGTTTGGTAGCTATTAAACCTGTTCTTCATTAGGTGGATGGCCTTGCACGAATCAAACTACAGAAGGCCACGAGATTAATGCTGTTGCTAAATCTAATTCTCAAGAGATGTAGTCAACATAAGGAGAATGTAATACTCAACAAATACAGTCAACAAATGGAGTTAACGATGTTGTTGTGTAAGAAAAGAATTCTAATTCTCAAGAGATGGAGTCAACAGAAAAAGAATGTACTTCTCAACAAATAGAGTCAACAAATGGCGTTAACGATGTTGTTAAGAAAGAAAAGGATATTTCTTTGTTAAATGAACTAGCAAATTTGTGCGCCTAAAATTTGTAATTTTTTTGTTTAATTGTCAAATAAAACTTTTAAATTTAATATCATGTAGTGAACTGTGAATATTCTTAAAGGTAAGTTTTATTATTATTAGTATAATTATAAATAGGTTAATTAATTATATTTATTGTAAGAAAAAAGTCATTTTCATTTTTTTAAAAATGCTATTTAAACAAATTTCTTAAAAACTTTGTAGAAAGGTGTATTTTGTATAAAAAATTAAGAAAAAATTATATCAAGACTTATTCAAATTTATTAACCCCTAAACAATGTAATAAAAATAAGGTTTTCGTGCCACAAATGTGTTAAATTTCGTTTTTGTAACAATAATCTGTAAAATTGAATTTTACACACAGAAAACTGTGATTTTGCACACTTTTATCATAAATAACTGTTGTATTTTTAGTACTTAATATTATTATATTTTATGTATTTTAGGGACGCTGAAGCCAAATATTTCGTCAAAATTTAAAAAATCAAAATGCTACCTTCAAAATGGGGATCGAAAATTTTCAAATTTTACGGATTTTAAATTCTTTTGACAGGTATTTAAAATTTTTAAATTTTAACTAAAGATATGTATTTAGAGATCTCAAAACCCCCTGAATGAGCATTTTCTACCAAATTAATAAAATTAATAAATTTTTTGGTCGCCATTTTGATGCCAACATTTCGAGTTTTTTAATTTTGATGAAAGATTCGGATTCAGCGAACCTAAATACATAGCGGTCATACAAATTGACGGTATGGATTTATTTTTGCCTCTATAGACGACAAACAGAATGAAGGAGTTAAAATGTAATTTTTTTTAAAATAATAAATTTAGGAAAAAGTGGTAATTAATTTCATGTTTCCTAATAATTTAAGACCATAACAATTACAAATTGTGATTTTTTTGCTGTATAATTTTCTTTAAAAAATATACATTATTTAATCTTCTTGCACACAGTAGGCTTCGAGGATCCTCAAATATTTTACGAAATAAAAATAATTAATTTTAATATTTAATTAATTAATTAAATTAAATTAATTAACTAATTTAATTAATTTTAATTTAATTAATTTTATTTAATTTTAATTAATTTTTTAATTTTATATTTATATAAACTTAAATCTATTCACAAAAAATCCATTACTCTTCAAAATTTAGATTTATATATTGAGATTTTATTTATATTAATTTTTAAATTATATTTATTTTAATTATATTTATATAGTTTTACTGAAAAAATGAAAAATTTAAAATAATAACAAAAAAATCATTCTTAATTAATTTATTTTTAATTAGGGTACATTTTTTTCTTAACGGTTTCATACACAAAAATGATATTTCAATAATAAATTTGTAAATTATTTATTTACTAAAATTTATTTATTTTTAACTATGACTGAATCAAAAAGTCAACTACGATTTTAATAATAATTAGTTATTTTTAACTATTTAAAATCTAAAGAGAACATAGCATGTTACCTTAACAAAAGATTACGTGTTATCTAATTTGCTAAATTATATTAAAATAAAACAGTCTAAATATTGATTATAATTTTCTACGAATTTTATTGTAAATAAATAATTCAAATATTCATTATTTATATCTCAATGTAATTGATTCTTTTTGTACCATTTTCATACAAATGATTAATGATTAATACTAGGCTAGAAATTGTTTATTCTAAAAAATATAGGATCCATTCACATATTACGTGATACATTTAGGGAAGGAGAGGAGTAAGCAAAGTATCACGCTATAACAAATTTCCTATACTAAACTATAGAAAAAGTATCACACAAGGGGGAAGGGGGTCTAAAATACCTAAAATATCTATCACGTAATATTTTAATAACTCCATAATTAAAAAATTTCAATTTTATGTAAATATAATTTATAATAATAATAATAATAATAATAATAATAATAATAATAATAATAATAATAATAATAATAATGTGTTAACAATTTTTTAGATGGAAAATGCCTTTTACAAGTCCAAGATGAAAATTGTATTACAATAAATAATGAAGGAAAAATGAATTACGATTCTTTAATAAAAGGGACAGGAAATATATATAAACGAAAACATGAAAATGACACAAATCAGAATCATAAGAAGATAAGAACGGAATAGTTGTTTGATTAAAGTTACTCAAAGGTTTTCTAACTATACAAATAGTAAAATAAAATAATTGAATATTCGAAGTATTTGTTATAAAGTACAATAATTATAAATAATTAAAGACCATAAATATTATTTGTATTTATGCAAATTGTTTAAATGTTTAATTACATAAATTTAAAAAAATTAATGACTCTTAAAAATAAATTTTTTTCATTATATAATTTCGAAAAACATTAGTTATACTTATTATTTATTTTGACAAATTCATGTATCAATTAAAAAAATTTTTTGTTATTAATTTTGATTTCTATAATAGATTAAATATTTAGTTTGAGTCAAATTTTTTTTAAATTTTTGTATGTATAACTTGACGTAATATAATCTATATAAATTGAAGTATTTGTTATATTGCACAATAATTATAAATATTATATGTATTTATAGAAATTATTTAAGTACATAAATTTAAAAAATTTAGTGACTCCTCAAAAATTAAACTTTTTTTTATTACATATTTTCGAAAAAAAATTAATCATACTATTATTTATTTTAACAAATTCATATATAAATGGAGAAAATTTCTTCTATTAATTATGATTTGTATAATAGAATTAATATTTAGTTTGAGTCAAAAACTTTTTTTAATTTCTTATATGTATAATACAATATAATGTATATAAATTAAAGTATTTGTTATACTGTACAATAATTATAAATATCATATGTATGTATAGAAATTGTTTAAATACATACATTTAAGGAAATTGGTGACTCTTAAAAATTAAACTTTTTTTTTATTTAATTTCAAAAAACATTAATCATAATCATGATACTATTTATTTTGACAAATTCATATATAAAAAATGAACATTTCTTCTATTAATTATGAATTCTATAAGAGATGAAATATTTAGCTGGAGTCAAAATTTTTTAAAAATTTTTGTATGTATAATTTGATGTAATATAATATTTGTAAATTGTATAATATTACATACAAATCATGTAATGTTTGTTAAAATAACATAAAAAATAGAATTCTTGTGAAAATTCTATTATTCATTGCAAGTATTTAAATTTTAGCGAAGAATTTCATTATTTGTAAAAAAAATTGAATTTGACAAAAATTTTACGAAAATAATAGAATTTTTTCAAAAAATTCTTTCTCTAATTCATTTAAAAAAAAATTATTAAAATTGTAGATATTAAAAATATTTGAATTTCAGGGAAAAATGTAATTATTTATGAAAATAATTAAATTATTTTTGCCTAAGATTTTTTAAAAACTCTTTAAAATAATTAATTTGATTTGAAAAATTTTAATATATAATTTTTGAAAATAATTACATTTTTCGAGGAATTTATTAAAAATTTTATTAAAAATACTTGAAATTCTGTAATAAATTTTTATTATTTGAAAAGATAGTTAAATTTTGTGTAAAGGATTTGAGAAAAAGATTTTTGTGAATTATAAAATTTCTTTTATAAAAATGTAAAAGAATAATTCAACTGCATAAATAATCTAATTAAAATTATATAAAAATTAATTGAAATCTTGTTCTGAATTTTTATTATTTACATGAAAATAATTTATTTTTTATAAAAAAATATCGAAATTTTAAAAAACAGTTAATAGTTAATATCTTTCAACAAATTTCTTGAAAATATTTTAAAACATTGATTTATTTCGAAAATTTTTCTGAAATTGTACTTCAATTAATTGAATTCTTGTGAAAATTCTATTATTTATTGCAAGATTTTAATTTTAGCGAAGAATTTTATTATTTGTAAAAAATAATTTAATTTGACAAAATTTTTTTAAAATAATTGAATTGTGTCAAAAAATTCTGTCTCTAAGAAGAATTTTATTAAAAATGTTGAGAATAATTTTTTTTATTTGAACTACACTGACGGAAGAGTAGTCTTAAATTGTACTGGGAAATTAGGAGAGCTCTGTCTATTTCAATGAAAATTTGCTGCGCTTTAGCACTGAAATTGTACTGGGAAAAATTACCTGTAAAAGAGTCGCTATAGCGTGGTGTTTATGACCTAACCGTCATTAAGTTGAAGGACGAATATTTCTTTGTTAATGTTAAAAATAATTTTTACTTATATTTCAACATTATATTTGTTTTTTATGAACTCAGATTCTTTACAAGTAATTGTTATAGGGTATTGGGTACAGTGACCGACACCCACTCAGTGAACGACACCCCAAATTAAAAAATGCAAAAAATATAAAACAAAACATTATTTAACATTTAGCCCTAGGGTGCGTTTATGGCGTTAACAACAAATATACAAAATCTAACTAAAAATATTTAGCAAATACCTTTAAGTACTTTTTCAGGGGACCCAAATAAATTGTGATAAGAATAAATTCAAAGAATATACTTAAAAGTTCAAATTTTCTTTTACACAAAAATTTACAAATGAGCGGTCAAAACGCAAATGTGTTATAGACACCATAAAAATAAACAGAGTGTCACACAATTACAGACATTTATTTAGAGTGATAAGACCCTTCTATAGTTAAAATTGCATTGCTTTAACAATTTCCGTCCGAAAGATAAGGAACTTTAACTGTTTCGAGAGTTTAACATTTAGCCCCAGTCTCCCCTACATTAATAATGTTTTGTTTTATATTTATTGCATTTTTTAATTTGGAATATCGTTCACTGAGTGGGTGACGGTCACTGTACCTATTACTCTATATGTTGAATGTTCATGTGAATCAAAATTCCAAAAAGTATCCGTTTTAACGTAACAATTAGAGTTTGCTAGAGAGTTCATACCTTTTTTAAATAAAAATTTTTTATAATGAATTTTGGATATTTGTAATCATAAAACAACACAAATTTACATTTTTTTAAAATTGTATTATTTAAATTGTAAACTTTGTAAGACATAAAATTATAATTCCATACAACAATAGGTCTATTGTTAAAGCGGTGGTTGCAATGTAATTTTAAAATTTAACGAGAATTTTATTTAAAAGTTTGGTAACCTTTTTTATTTTCACTTCTAGACTGTTAATAATGGTTTGTTGACATAACCTCCATTTGAAACTATTGTTAAAGGACTTTAAAAATGTCTACCGAAACATTAAAAAGACAGACTAATATAGTACTGAGGCTAATAAAATTTCAATAGTTTTTCAGTCTATTCTTTCGGCAGGGATTTTGTGTCACAAAATAAAAAAATGTATCCAAATAGTAACTAATAAGAAAAAACGTAGTACATAGTAAATTTTAGTAGAGGAGTGCGAAGCCTGTATATTAATTAACTCTAAGTTGTAATTAATTAATTATAATTTCTTGCTTTACCCAATTCTCATATCTATTCAAGTTTTAATGTGATATTATTATAACATAAACATATTATCACAGTATTTCATGAAAAACAATATTTTTAATGTAAAATTTTTGCGGATATTTTAAGTTCTTGACTACAGCATTGTCTAGAACTTGAAATTTTCTTTAGATTTGACTCTAGAACAACCAACATAAACTTGACCATGACCAAATGCAGAAATAGGTAGAAATATTCTTACTTTATCAAAAGATTGTCCTTGAGATTTATTGATAGTCATTGCATAAGCAAGTCTAATTAGAAATTGTCTTCTAACCATTTTAAAAGGAAATGTATGTTCTGAAGGAGATAAATCAATACGAGGAATAAAAACTATTTCACCTTTAGATTTTCTAGTAATTATTTCTGCAGCAATAACGTGTTTCAATAAAGATTTTACAACTAATCGAGTCCCATTACATAATCCTTGAACCAAATTCATATTTCTTAAAAGCATAATTATACATCCTTTCTTCAAGGATAATTTATGAGGAGGCATACCATCTGGTGTTAAACTATTTAAAAACTCTACTGGAACAATATTATTTTTATCTTTTGCATCATCATCAGATACATGTGAATCAATACTATAATAAATTACTTCTTCTCCTTCTAACTTTGACAAAATACGATCATTTAAGTTTAATACTTCTGAATTAGTCAATGATAGAATACAAGAAGAATAAACACACACATCATTTGGATTTATCGATGGCCCATATATTTCATTAATTAAATTCCCATTCGATATCAAATCCTGTGGAATTTCTAGTACATCATTTTCTTTTTCAAACGTACTTTGAGATTTGCCTTCACCAACATTTAATAACCAATTTGAAAACTTTACCTGATTATCATGTAATCTAACGTTAACCTTTAAAGTCCTAGTTTCAAAGTATTGCCACAATTTACTATTTTTTACACATACCTCAACAATATGAGTGCGACTACCATGCGGAACAATTGGCAAAGTTTGCCTAAAATCTCCTGAAAGCAAAATAACTTTACCTCCAAACGGTTTATTACATTTTGTAATATCTCTTAACATGGATTCCATTGCTTGTAAAGCATATTTTGGGGCCATTGAAATTTCATCCCAAATAATAATTTTTGCACTCCTTAAAAGTTTAGCATGTTTTGACATTTCACTTATATTACATGTTGAATCTTCATTGATTGGTATAGGGAATTTAAACATAGAATGTGATGTTCGTCCTCCTTTTAGAAGATTAGCCGCTATACTAGTCCAAGCAACTGATAAAACTACTATTTCCTCACTTTCGACTGTAGTAATAATTGTATTGTGTAAAAAGCTTTTACCACTTCCTCCAGGCCCATCAAGAAAAAAATATCTACTATCATATTCATCATTATGTACGGCCATCATAACATCATTAAAAACTTGCCGTTGTTCATCATTCAAACTTTCAATAAGATTATTAGCTTCTTCTTTTAGCAATTGTAATGTTAACGCATTATCTTCCTTATTAACAGAACTATAATCTTCAAGAATTTTTAGATCGATGTTTGGTAAACAAAATTGATGTAATGTAAATCCATGAAAATTAAATACTTCATTAATTAAAAGTAATGATTTTTGAAGCGATATTTCCACAGGTAAATTATTATCAAAAACCATGTGTTCTTTAAACTTATTCCATAAATCAACAGCATTTACAGGTAAACCAAATACACATATATATGCAAATAAACGACATAGTTCTTTAGGAAATTTCATACTCACGGCTTCAGTCAAAAAATTATCCCACTCGTTATCGTCTACCATCAAATTTCTTGCACGTGCTGCTTCTGTATAAGTATTATATGTAATACTTTCATATGTTCTCACATCTTCAAACGATTTAGCACCGCGTACATAAAGTAGTAAAATTCTCAAAAAATATCTTTTAATGTCTTTTGGACTTACGAAATACATTCGACAAATTATAGGTTTTGTAATTCGTTCTCGTTTTTTCCAAGTTTTAGATGACTCAACAAAAACATACTTATGTGGTATTTCAGAGTACAAATATTTGCGTGCCTTAGGATCTTGTCTATTTAACTGAAACCATGCTGTCAACATTGTATTTTTAAATTTCTCAATTGCAGTTTGTTCCATTCCTTCTTGAAAACATATTGATTGTTGATTAGGCAAATGTACAGCTAGTCTATATGTTGCATGTGATTGCTCGTGCATATTAAATTCATAAAGTCTATGCATTGCTTCTGGTGGACACACATACCGTGTATTTAAATAATTTTGAATTTCATCATAATGCATTACTTGATTATCATCTTTATAACCAACTATTGCATAATCATGTCCCTTATAACAATATTTAAATAAATATTTAATACCACCTGTACTACCACATGCTACTAAGTTAATATGACATGCAAATTTTTTACTTAAATACGGATTATATAATATAATCATCGAATTGTCAGCAGTGCAATTAATTGACCCGTCTCTATTATAAAAAATAATTTTTTTGCCATCATTTCTCCGTCTATACTCCGGATAATTTTTTGATTCATAATTTGTTTTTGGAGAAAATGGTTTAGGATAATTTTTCGTGCATAATTTTGTTTCAGGATTCATACAAGGAGAATATACATTTTGCTTTCCACAAGGTCCATTAACTTGAAACTGCTTCACAATTTTATAAAGTTCTGGATTCTTTATTTCATCAGGAATTTCTGCACATATTATTTTATCTACAGTTTCTGCATCACGAATAGCAAACTTTTTATCTAAAAAATTATTGAATGTACATGAGGCAATCCACGCTTTTGAAATTCTATTACATATACATAAGCAATGACTGGACCAAAAATTTGTTTATCTTTTAATTCACACATTAATTCTTTTACTTTCTTTTGAAAAACTCAGGCAACAATATCTGGTCGGTCAGATGCAGTTTCCGAATCCAACAAATTTTCCATAATTTCAGGCCATTTTGTATTACATGTCATTGTAATAAATAAATCTGGTTTTCCAAATTCTTGAACTAATCGCATAGCGTCCATAAAACATTGTTGATAAGCACGAGGTCCTCCAGTAAATGTAGAAGGTGAAATAATCATTTTTCCTGGTCGAATATTTTCTTTTGTTGCTTTATTATTCATATAATCCATTAATCCACAGTACATTTCTGCTCGAAGTTTTTTCTGTTCATAACGAATATATTTTAAACGCTCACCTTCTACTTTTGATAACGAATATATTTTAAACGCTCACCTTCTACTTTTGACCAACTATCAACAATAAATTGTTGAGTTAATTTACCCATTTGTAAACATGGATTAAATGTTCCTCTATAAGACAAGCGATACATATAAAATTGTAAAGGAGTAATATTACGAACACCATCAGTATGTTTCATATTTACAATCCATCCTGGATCACCTGACGGAAACATTAGAGGATATGTCATAGGATCAGCATGTGTGCTAAGACTACTAATTGGAATACTTTTAGAACCCCTTGGATGAATACATATATCACGTTCAATTGGAGGTTCACCATCTTTGCTAACAAATATGACTGCTACTTCATTGCAAGACGGAACATTATATTTGCTTTGAGAAAATTTTCTATCACGTTTAAACCACATTTAAATGCTTCTCGGACACTCATTCATTAATTTTGCCCATGCTTCTTCTTCCAATTCCAATTCTTTCATTATTTTAAATGACTTTGCATAAATATTAATATCTCTTAGTAAAATATCTATTTCAGTCATTAGTAATTGCAAACATTTTTTATTACATTTATTATTCAACCGTTCCATCACCGCTTCGTCAGTATCAAGAATATACAATTGACCATATTTTCGATTATCTCCATCATCAGGATGAAGAGAGTATGTATCATGATACACTTGTCCATGTATACGAAAAACATAAGGACCATACCCTTTTGGAACTTCTAATTTAGCTCCCATGCTAGCAAATGCACACGAACTATTATAAGAACGAATATTTTCCTTATAATTCTTACTTTTAAAGTTATTATCAAATTCTAAATTATTTTTTTGTCGATTTTTTTATCATCGTCCGTTTCTAAAGATAATTCTTTTCTTTTATAATTTAAATTGTTTTGCTTCATTACATCCTTTTCATCTACATTTTTCGCTTTTCTAGAATTATTTTTTCTCAATCTATCATTCTCTAGTCTGATTTTTTCTGTTCATCTGTTTCTTCAAGCCTTGCCTTCCTTTTTCTCTCCTTGTCTGTTATTGCATAAAATCTCTTTTTCTCATTTTTTTAATTTTCATTAAGCTTCTCCTCTGAATATTCTGAAGATTATTCTCTATTAACATTATTGTCGAAAACTAATTTATATTCTCTTCTGAACAATTTTTCAAATTCAGTAATATGATTGTCATTTAACTTTTTTCCTTCAGTATTTAAAATTTTACAGTCTTTATCACTTAAATTTTTCTGATCTTTAGTTTTATTTTTTATTTCTAGAGCTACTTTAATTTTTTTACCTTTTAAATTGTATTGCGACATTACTTTCTCTTTATCTATATTTCTAGTTTTTTGGTAATTACGTTTTCTCAGTCTATCATTTTCTAGTCTGATTATTTTCTGTTCATCTGTTTCTTTGAGCCTTTCCTCCCTTTTCCTCTCCTTATCTTTTATTGCTCGATGTCTCTTTTTCTCATAGTTTTCATTTTTATTAAGCTTCTCCTCTGAATATTCTGTAGATATACCTCTATTCACATTATTATTACTAATACTGATATTAGTTTCACAAATGGAAGACGAGTTTGGTATTTCTATGAGTTTTGTAGCTCCATCCGTTAAAAGACGTTTCCAATCATACTCAACAAAAAAAGGTCTAATTATATTTGTCAATTTCACGGAAGGAAATGAAATTAAACGATTATTTTCAAACATAAAAATTAGATGTCGTCTCATTTCACTATGAATATAATTAACACTATTTGGCAATTCATTGTAAAATAAAGATGTTGCAAACGCTATTGCATATATGCCACAGTCAATTCCATTCGGTTGTAGATTAACAGTTGAAAAAACTACCGGTGGTTTGAAAGGATATAATCTAATTAAATATTTTTTTTGATCTTCATTTAAGCATCCCTTATTAAGACTGTTATAAATATATAGCCTTATTCCATTATAATAAGTACAAATCCAATGACCAGATTTGCAAGCACCACTAAAAAGTATTTGAATGTGCTTCTGATTTTTATGAATCGGAATAATGAATTCAGGCGTAATAAAAAATAAAGTACTTTACATGCTAAATGCTAAATTTGATTCTCTTCTCAACAACTTTTCAAATTCAGAAATATGATTGTCATTTAACATTTGAACCATTCGCTCGAACAACGGCTTAAGTTGATTTAAGCCGTTTTTCAAAAGACGCTTACCATCCTGTTAATTAACATCTAAATTATAATGTTTGATTGGAATTGTTTAAAGCAAAACCTATTAAATTAAATAGTAATGCTTTAAATTACTTAGAATTTATAAATTAGTGTTAATTTTAAGACTTTCCAAAATGCCTCAAAAACACTTAAGCCGTTATTCGAGCGAACGGTTCATTTTTCCTTCAGTATGTAGAATTCTATTCTCTTTATCAGTTAAATAAACCTTTTCTTCTTTGTTAGACATGATTTTTTAATAAAATGAACTAATAATAGAATATTTTTCAAAAACTTATTTTTTGAAAACAGACTTAAACTTAAAACTTCTAACTCATAACTAAATAAATAAAAATAATGAATAAATATAAATAAATTTTTATAATTATTTTATTTTTTAGATAAATATTTTTTTAGATTTAAATTTATTTTATTTTTTCTATTTATTATATATTTAATAATAAATAGTCATCAAATTTCTCAAAAATATCATAAACCACATAATTCACATAAATAATATGTCACATAAATCGCATTTTTATCCCATATAAATCACATAATAATACGCATAATAAGTTACATAATTTCGCATAAGTCATATAATAAATTATATTATAAATTATATTATATATTATATATTATTATATATAATGTTATACAATAATTATATTATATATTATAAATTATATTGTAAATAAATATTAAGACGATTATTATAGTTAACCCTTACTTTTCATACCTCGTTCTGTATCTTCCTCTCTTTTACTCCTTAATCTATCTGTGAGTGAAAAAAGAAAAATAATTAGTCAATAAGGAAATAAGACGCCTATTTCGTATTTTGGCTTGAAAGTAAAATTCCCCAACTTTTCCTTCCCCTATCAAATTCTGTTCCTCTCTTTCTACCTGACACGGAAAATGGAGAAAACATGATACCCCCTTCTAAACCCAAAAAGTGGGCATTACTTTCTTAACTATTCGTCTCTCTTTCGCTCCTACTCTAACCTAAAAGGAGAGACAATACCTCCCTCCCTCTCTTTCTCTCTCACTGTGAACAGAATATATAAGGAAAGACTAACTTAATATATATAGATATAATAATAATAATCGTCTCTCTTTCGCTCCTACTCTAAACTAAAAGGATAGGCGATACTTCCCTCTCTTTCTCTCTATCAATCTTTCTCTCTCACTGTGGGCAGAGTATACAGGCTGTGGACAGACTGAATGAATGAATGAATGAATTCGAAGATTATTATGTATAATTTCAAATCATTGAGCAGCTTTAGCGCTTACATGGAAGACTATTGTTGATAATTGACAGTCTATTACTGGATACTACAACCAATGTAGTCGAATCATTAATAATGCATTAATTTACAAGCATTGTGCAGGAAAAAGACTACTTCTTTCGAAAACTGGGAACTATTGTGCTCGATGTCACTGCGCAATAATTGGTTGGAGTACAAAACACTTGCAATAAAGTTTTGTTTTAAAACATCTGGGATATTCGGTACCTGCTTCTGTGCTGAAAATGGAGAAGCAAAGAGATGAAAAAAGGGAAAGAAACAAGCAATACAAGAAGATTAAAAAAATAGACAATAAAATAACCAGCAAATTCAATGACAAGAATTACGGTCCACTTGCAAGTGGGCTGAAAATTGAGAAGCAAAGAGATGAAAAAGGGAAAGAAACAAGCAATACAAGAAGATTAAAAAAATAGAAAAGAAAATAACCAGCAAATTTAATGACAAGAATTACGGTCCACTTGCAAGTGGGCCAGGATACCCGAAGTGTTGGCCAAAATTCATAATTTCTAGAATATCTCAAGTTTACCACAATAAATTATGTTATCTAATGTTGTTGGGGTCGCTGAATACGAATCTGACATTAGATTTAAAAAATTCAAAATGGCGGATCCAATATGTCGGACATAAAATTTTCAAAATTAATAGATTTCTATTAGGAATTGACATAGGAGCGTGGCTTATTCAATATGGCGGCTTATATACCCCAAAGTAGTGCAAAATACACGTGTAATATAAAATTTTTTTCCAAAGTGCTAATTAAAATAAAAAATATTTTTGCTTGGTCGAATACGACTTCTTCCCAAAGAAACATGATTGAAGGAAATCACGTTCTTAATGCCAATTAAATTATTATGACGATTGGAAAACTTTAAAATAATGACTGTGACAATGTCAGTTTGACAGCTTTGTGTTTGCAAACGTCTAATTTGAAAGAACTGCCACATGAAATTAATGATTATTAATTATTATTTATGTTGTCTTTTTTCTTTATTTATTACAATTTATTTATAAATTTTATTTTGAAAATAAAAAACATGATTAAAATTTTGTTCACTGTAGGTTAGGTTACTCCAAAACAATTTTCAACTGTAAATAAATGTATATAATTAAAAAACAAAAAGGCACACTCTTTTCTTGATTGTAACTTTATTTAATTTTACAGCGATTTTCTAAGCCTTTAATTTATCAATTTTTTCCCCTTTTCTAAAAAAATATTCAACTTCTACCATGCAATAATTTGATTTTGAAAATCTATGTAGAGATACTAATAAGTCTTTTTTTGCATTACTGTTACATCCAGGAAGTGAACAATTATCCCGATAAGAAGTTTTAGAACGATTTACTAGCTTTACACCTTCCATTTTTCGAAAATTTAATATATTTACATTTGACACTGTTAACTTTGATCAAATCGGGGTATGTAAATAGTTTAATTTTCCGCCACCAGTTGGCGTCCGATTTATGTCAATTCCCAATAAAACTTGGTATTTAGGGGTTTTTGAGATCGCTGATTACGAATCTAAAGTTAGATTTTAAAAAATTAAAATAGCGGCTCTAATATGGCGGACACAAAAATTAAAAAATTAATAGATTTTCATAAAACTTAGTATTCAGTAGTTTTTGTAATCTTTGATTATGAATCTAAAGTCAAATTTAAAAATATCAAATGTTAAAATATCAATTAAAAAAACTAATTAACAATCTATTCACGTTTAGTAAATTTTGACATTTTTAGTATGTAAAAGTATATATTTGTCGTTCTGTAGAAACGCAAAAACAAGTTGGTATATAAGAGTGTGTGTTCTGACAGTTGGCTAAGCCTGAAGTCATTTAAAAAAAAGACAAAAGCAGAACTATCGCGCGCGCGTAGCTCTGCTAGTTCAAAATAAAGATGATTATTGTTTTTTATGGTCAATAACAGCGTTTTTGTTTTCTGCTAAGTGGCATGTAACACGTACGAGTTCTTATCCTCAATTTCAGTGACATATTAAAATACGAAGGTATTGAGTTTCCAATTTCTTTTAGAGATATTAAAAAATTTGAAAAGTTAAATAAATTAAGAATAAACGTTTATGGTTTAGATGAAAATAAAAATAAAAATTTTGACATTGGTCCTATTTACTTAAGTAAGGAAAATCTAAATTTTAGATTAGTACATTTATTAATGGTTGAAAAAAAGAAAATGAAAATAGCGCTATAAAACATCATTTTGTTTTAATAAAAAATCTTTCACGTTTGATAAAGTCTCAGATAACAAAATATCAACACAGTATTTTAATATGTGACCGATGCCTATGTCATTTTGTTAAACAAAGCTCATATGAACAACATAGATTATCATGTGAAAAAATGAACAATTGTCGAGTAATTTTACCTGAAATAGAAAATAATATTGTAAAATTCAAAAATTATCGTTCTAAAGATAAGTTACCCTTTGTTTTATATGCGGATATAGAATGCCTATTAGAGCCCATTGCAGAGACAGAAGCAAACACATGTAAAGTTCAAAAGCATGTCCCTCACAGTATCGCTTACACATTACTATGCAGCTTTGATGAGTCACAGTCGTATACAAATCTGTATCGCGGTGATGACTGTTTACAATGGTTCATTCATGAATTACAGAACGTAGCAAGAAATGTAAACAATAAATATTTTTCAAATATTGTTCCTATGGAAGAATTAAATGCACAACAATTACTAGATTTTCAAAATGCAAAATCATGCCATATTTATGAAAAACTTTTTGAAAAAGATGTTATAATACACCATGATCATTGCCATTTTACAGGTAAATATCGCGGTGCTGCTCATCAAAGCTGCAACTTAAATTTCAAATATTCTTATATTATTCCTGTAGTATTTCATAATTTATCAGGTTACGATGCACATTTTTTTATTCGAACTCTTGCTACTGGTTTTGAAGGAAAAATCAGTTTATTACCTATTAATAAAGAAAAATATATTTCGTTTACAAAAGATGTAGAAAATACAAAAATTAAATATCGATTTATCGATTCCTTTCGATTTATGGCAAGTAGTTTAGAGAAATTAGCTTCATATTTAACTGATAATGAAAAACAAATTACAAAGAAACACTGTCGAAATAATAAAGAATTCAATTTGTTAACAAGAAAAGGTGTATTTCCATATGAATATATCGATGCATTATCACGTTTAGATGAAGAGAATTTACCTCCAAAAGAATATATCGATGCATTATCACGTTTAGATGAAGAGAATTTACCTCCAAAAGAAGCTTTTTTTCAAAATTAAATAATGATACAATATCAGAGGAAGATTATTTTCATGCAAAGAATGTATGGAAAACATTTAATTTAAAAAATTTGGGAGAATACTCTGATCTTTATTTGAAAACAGACGTTCTTCTTCTGTCAGATGTATTTCAAAATTTTAGAAAAACTTGCATTTCCACCTATAAATTAGATTCTTTACATTATTATACAGCACCAGGACTTGCATTTGATAGAATCTTAAAATTTACAGAAATAAAACTAGAATTAATTACAGATCCTGAAATGTTACTGTTTGTTGAGTCTGGCATTAGGGGTGGTGTGCCACAGTGTTCGAAAAGATACTCTAAAGCTAATAATAGATATGTGGGAGAAAAATATGATGAAAATTTGCCAGAAAAATACATTATGTATTTTGACATAAATAATCAGTACGGTGCATCTAAGAGCGAGTTTTTTACCCTATAAAGAATTTAAATGGGTTGAGGATATTTCAAAAATTAACTTTGAGAATGTACCTGATGACTCATCAATAGGATATATTCTTGAAGTTGATTTAGAATATCCTGTTGAATTGCATGATATACATAAAGATTTACCTCTCTGTCCTCAGCATTTTGTACCATCGCAACAAAATGTAAAATTCCAAAATTAATGACAACACTTTTTTCAAAAAAACAATACGTTTTACACTACAGAAATTTAAAATTATATTTAAATTTAGGTATGAAACTCATGAAAATTCATAGTTCTTCAATTTCAACAAAAAGCATGGTTAAAAAGCTACATTGATTTCACAGGTTTACAAATTAATAACTTTTTTTTGTCAATCAAACAAAACATTTTTTTTAAAATAGTAGGTGTTTTTTGAGTAAGAAAATCATAGTTTTAATTTTTTTCCCTCGTGCAGTTTTTCTGTAGTTTCAAATTTTGCATTTTCGAGGTTAAACGTGACTTAAACTTACCTGTAGGAAAATTAGCTTATCAAAATATAATAAATGAGGTATCATTAAAAAGGTTATTAAATTACCTTTCGATCCATAGGTCACAGACTAAAATTCAATGAAAATTGAGAAAGTTACAGTCGATTAAAGATCAAATTTTATGCCAATTTTGATGATTTTTTTGACACTTAAGTAACTTCTACTATTTTTTTCTACATCAAACAGGAAAAATCTTTAGGTTTTAATTTTTTTATTGATAGACTATATAATTACAAAAACTTAGAGCCCTTGTGGACCCCAATCGGATTAAAAATGACAATTCTACACTAAATTTAGTGAACGAAACTACTTTCACCATTTTTAGTATCCCGTAAACATTTTTAGCAAAAATTCAAGTAATAAAATTTAGTTAAGCCCTAAAGTGACTAAAATCACTAATCAAGGGTTTCTGATGTCGTAGATTTTGAATCCAATGTTAGTTTTTCAAATTTCATAATGTCGGATCCAATATGGCGGACAAGTTCTTAAAAATCGATGAAATTCGTCTTAAATTCGTAACTAGGGGGTTTTCGGGGTCGCTGATTACGAATCCGGTGTCAGATTACAAAAATTCAAAATGGCGGATCTAATAGGTGCGAAATCGATGGATTTTTAAAGTCACTTTAGGGCTTAACTAAATTTTATTACTTGAATTTTTGCTAAAAATGTTTACGGGATACTAAAAATGGAGAAAGTAGTTTCGTTCACTAAATTTAGTGTAGAATTGTCATTTTTAATCCAATCGAGGTCCACAGGGGCTCAAAGTTTTTGTAATTATATAGTCTATCAATAAAAAAATTAAAACCTAAATATTTTTTTCTGTTTGATGTAGAAAAAAATAGTAGAAGTCACTTAAGTGTCAAAAAATCATCAAAATTGGCATAAAATTGGATCTTTAATCGACTGTAACTTTCTTAATTTTCATTGAGTTTTATTCTGTGACCTATGGATCGAAAGGTAATTTAATAACCTTTCCAATGATACCTTATTTATTATATTTTGATAAGCTAATTTTCCTACAGGTAAGTTTAAGTGACGTTTAACATCGAAAATGCAAAATTTGAAGCTACAGAAAAACTGGACGAGGGACAAAAATTAAAACTATGATTTTCTTACTCAAAAAACACCTACTATTCGAAAAAAAATGTTTTGTTCGATTGACAATTTCACTGTAAACCAGTGTTTAAATACAGAACTAAGAAAAAAATGCAATAATGATTTTGAAAAAATTTTTTACAAATTAATGAATAACTCAGTTTTTGGAAAAACCATGGAAAATTTTCGTAAATATAAAGATGTACAATTAATAACAAAATGGGATGGACGTTACGGTGCAAAATCTTTAATAGGTAAACCAATTTTTCATAGTTGCACTGTTTTTGATGAGGATATGGTAATAATTGAAATGAAACGATTAAAAATCACTTTTAATAAACCAATATATGCAGGTTTAACTGTATTAGACATTTCAAAAATTATTACCTATGATTTTCAATTAAAAATCACTTTTAATAAACCAATATATGCAGGTTTAACTGTATTAGACATTTCAAAAATTATTACCTATGATTTTCATTATAATTATATTTAAAAAATTTTAGAGAAAAGGTAAAATTTCTCTACACTGATACTGATAGTTTAATTTATGAAATTAAAGTTCCTCATTTTTATCAATGTATGAAGAGAGATATTGTGAAATATGATACTTCTGACTATCCCTCAAATAACGTTTACAACATTCCGCTGTGTAATAAAAAAGTTTTAGGTCTTATGAAAGATGAATGTTGTGGTAAAATTGTAGAAGAATTTATTGGTTTACGTTCCAAATTATATACTTTTAAAATTTTTTAAGTAAACTCTAAAAATAAGAAAGCAAAAGGTGTAAAAAAGGGCACATTAAAAACAATAAATTTTGATGACTACAAGCATTCTTTAAATTCTCAGGAAAATTTGATTAAAAATCAATTCCTAGTTCAAAGCTCTAAACATCAAGTACACCCAATCAAACAAAAGAAAATTGTCCTCAGCTGGAAAGACGACAAACGTATATTAATACCTAGAACTACAGATACATATCCATGGGGCTATATTAAAGAAAACTAGTGCGTGATCAAAAGGCAGTGAAAAGAAACCCGATATGTTTTTTCTTAATAATAACTTAGACATTAAGATAAAAAATAAAGAATTTTATCGCCTCTAAATATATTCATAAAAAATTGTCAACAAGAAAGAAGGCATTTTGGGGGTATAACCCCACTTATGCTAATAAGCCCTACTTTTCTCATTTTGATACTCCAGTTTCATATAGGATCTTTTCGGGATTAGACGTGATTAAAAAAGAGAATAGAGTAAGCATAAGATTTATTAAAATGCAGTTTAATTAATTAATTAATTGAAAAAATCATAATTACTATTGTTTTTCAAAATAAAAAAAATTTTGTTTTATATTTCTCAAATTGATTTTAATCAATATCGACTTTCTAATTTTATGCTGAACTTTACTCATTAAGGTAAGAGCATAAAGGTACAAAGTCGGTGTTGGTTGATATCAATTTGAAATAAATAGAACAAACTTTTTTATAAAAATGTAAAATGAAACTAATTATCTAAATTTAAATGATAAATAAAATTAGACTGCATTTTTTAATAAATCTTATGCTTAGGTTTTTGATTGTGATCTGGTATTGAGTTTGTGTGAAGAATAAGAAGCTGAAAATAGTGTAAGCAAAAAAATGGTTAAAATAAAATTCAATTTCATTTACTTTCTCTTTTTTTACTCTTGTGTTACACGTAGAAAAAACTATTTTTTAAACTTTTTTGTAAAATATAATAAAAATTCTTTTATTCATAATTTTACAAAGATTGATTTTTACGATTTTCAACTTTGTGTTTTTGTCCAGTACTAAAGAATACTAAAGTTTATGACCAAAAAGACAAAGTTGAGAATCGATAATATCAATCTGAATTAAGTTGTAAAGAATAAAAAAATCGATGGTATATTTTTCAAATTTTTCAATTTGAATTAGTTATTTTTCTAACTGCAACACAAGAATAAATATATAGAGAAATGTAAATATAAATTGAATTGTATTTTTTAATAAATTTTTATGCTTAGGCATTTATAAGACGAAGAAGCCGAAGAAAAAGAAGAAGAATAATCATCAGAAATAGTGTAAGCATAAAATTGGTTAAAATAAAATTCAATTTCATTTACTTTCTCTTTTTTTTACTCTTGTGTTACATGTAGAAAAAAACTATTTTTTTTTAATTTTTTGTAAAATATAATGAAAATTCTTTTATTCATAATTTTCCAAAGATTGATCTTTACGAATTTCAACTTCGTGTTTTTGTCCAGTACTGAAGATTACTAAAGTTTATGGCCAAAAACACCAAGTTGAGATTCGATAATATCAATCTGAAATAAGTTGTAAAGAATAAAAAAAATTCATGGTATATTTTTCAAAAATTTTAATTTTTAATTAGTTCTTTTTTCTGAATGTAACAGAAAAATAAATATATAGAGAATTTTAAATTTCAATTAAATTATATTTTTTAACAAATTTTTATGCTTAGAGATTCTACAAGAGGAAGAAGCTGAAGAAGAAGAAAAAATAAGGTAAGCATAAAATTGGTTAAAATAAAATTCTATTTCATTTATTTTCTCTTTTTTTACTCTTGTGTTACATATAGAAAAAAATATTTTTTTAATTTTTGTAAAATATAATGAAAATTTTTTTATTCTTCATTTTGCAAAGATTGATTTTTACGAATTTCAACTTTGTGTTTTTGTCCAGTACTGAAGATTACTAAAGTTTATGGCCAAAAACACCAAGTTGAGATTCGATAATATCAATCTGAAATTTGTTAAGTTGTAAAGCATAAAAAATTCATAATATGTTTTTAAAATTTTTAATTTTGAATTAGTTTTTTTCTAACTGTAACACAAAAATAAAAATATAGAGAATTTAAAATTTCAATTGAATTGTATTTTTTTAAAAAAATTTTATACTTAGGGATTCTACAAGAGGAAGAAGAAGAAGAAGAAATAAGGTAAGCATAAAATTGGTTAAAATAAAATTCTATTTGATTTACCTGATATTTTGTTTTATTTTTGTTTTATAGTTAGAAAAAAATTGGTTTTTAAAATATTTCGTAAAAAATAACGTAAATCTTTTTTTATAATTTTACAGAGATTGATTTTTAAGATTTACAACTTTGTATTTTTGTTCACTACTAAAAATGACTTAAAGTATATGGCCAAAAATACAAAGTTGTGAATCTATAACATCAATCTGAATTAAGTTGTAAAGAAAAAAAATTCATGGTATATTTTACCAATTTTTTTATCAATTCTTTCTTCTAACTATAACACAAAAATAATAAAAAAAAACTTTAAATTTTGAATTGAATTGTATTTTTTAACGAATTTTTATGCTTAGGAATCGCATTAAAAAAATGCCTGGTCCAGAGGAGGATGAAGGATTTGTTGAAGGGGGCAACAACGGATTTCTTACTGAAGAAGAGTAAGTAAAATTAAATTTTTTTAAAGTTTTAACTTAACCCACCACATTAATATGTTCAATATATTATATCATGACTTTTCATATATTCTAGTATTACTAAATGATAGAAACAATTTTAAAAAATTATTTTTGAATAAATTAATATATTTTTATTTAGAAAATATTTTTATTTACAGCATTCAATACATGATGATTGATCCAACCATTTCGGTGGCGGTTGAATGGGTCTTAGCTGTAACGTACGACGGTCTCATGAATTTATGCGAGAATGCTATCAATGTATTTAACCCATTAACGCCTGAATGCACTGAATTTTTAGTCTGACTTCAAACTTAAGTATTTCTTAATAAATATACTATTATCTTTTCGGACAAAATTTTTTTTATGTATTGGAGTGTCCTCTATCTAAATATCATGTTTAAAAATTATTACAAAATTTTTTAACAATATTTTTTTGCATATAATTAAAAAATTACACAATTTTTTAATGATTTTTTTTTAATCTTAAATTTAAATGTCAAAAAATTTTTTTTAACGGTTCACATTTCCATAAATCGTGCACTCGAATGTTACACTTTCCAAATATATATCGTCCTTTTGTAAATAAACTTTTGATTTTTCAAAATGGCGCCTAAAAACTCAAAAATTTATGAAAATTTAAAATTTATTGTCCGATGTACATTTTTATTAAATTTGGCTTGAAAATGCTTACTCGAGGGTTTTTGGGGTCGCTGATTACGAATCTGAAATTACTTTTTGAAAATTCAAAATGGCGGATCCAATATGGCGGACAAAATTTTTAAAAATTAGTCGGATTCTCTTCAAAATCCTTACTCGGGGGTTTTCGGGGTCGCTGATTACGAATATGAAATTACTTTTTGAAAATTCAAAATGGCGGATCCAATATGTCGGACAAAATTTTCAAAAATCAGTCAAATTCTCTTCAAAATCCTTACACGGGGGTTGCAATATGCAACAAATTTCCTTTTTTAAATTCTTTAGCTTCATTTATTACAAGATTTTTTAATTGAGGAAGATCATTTTTGCTATTTAAACTTCGAGAACCATTATCCATGGGTATACAAGAGGTTGTTATGAAATATGCATAATTGTCTTTTCGCATTCTTAACTGATCTTTACATTCTACCACATTATTGCTGTGAAATTGATTTATTGAGTCATTTGTTTCGCTTTCTTGTTAGTTATCTAGGGAGAAATTGGGAGGGATTTCGGGAGGGGGCTCTGGAGGGGGCCGTTGATTGCTGTCAAAAGCTTCATTTTAAAGATCTGGAAAATATGATTCTTCTATATCATCTGAATCACTTTCATAAATTTCTTTAAATTTTTTATTTTCTTTATTTTCTTCAAATTTTTCAGTTCTTTCTATTATATCTTCGTCTGAGGATTCTTGAAAATTGTCATCACTAAAATTTGCTTGTCTTTCAATAAAAGGTTGATTTTTATTATTATACACTGGATCTGAGTCTTCTTCTGATTCTTCTTGTAAAGGAATTTGTTTTTTAGGTCTACCTCTCTTCTTTTTAGTTGCTGAGTTTTGATCATTTTTTAAATCAAGTTTGCGCGGTCTTCCTCTTTTCTTTTTTAATTTTTGAATTTCGACGTCTTCATTGTAGTTTATATTTCGCAATTTTTCACGATTACGCAGATTTCGACCATTTTCTTGAATTTGAGTAGGATTTTCAAATTTCTCCTGATTTTGAGTGGATTTTGCAGAATTTCTTACACTTTTTTTCACTTGTTTGATTTATATTTTGTAATTTGTTTGTACCCTTTTTGAGTTGATTTTTCCGATTTTGTGCTCTTACTTCAGATCATCATCATTATCATCATCATCATCATTATCATCTTCCTTTTCTTCTTCATATCTTGGAATTATTCTTTGGAAATGATTTACTGGATTACGTGATAATGCATCTGCGTTAACGTTCATTTTACCTGCTTTATACATCATTTTGAAATCATATTCTGATAGTTTGAGTTTTCATCTTGTAACTCGAGAGCAAGGATCACTTGAATTTGGAAACCATAATAATGGTTTATGATCAGTAACATTTGTAAATTTTCTTCCATAGAGAAAATGTCTGAAACGTAAGACACAGTAGACAATTGCAAGGGCTTCTTTATTATAAGTATCGTATTTTACTTCATGTTCATTCAAAGATCTTGATGCATAGGCGATGGGTTTATCCTTTCCTATTTCTCCTTGAGATAAAATCCCACCTAAAGCATATCCTGACGCATCTGTTGTTAAAATGAAAGGTTTGTCAAAATCTGGCCTCTGTAATAAAGGTTCTTGACATAGTTCTTCTTTTAATAATTCAAAGGCTTCTTGTTGTTTTTCACTCCATTTAAAGGTCACATCCTTTTTTAATAATTGATTCAAAGGGACCGATTTCTTGGAAAAATTTTCTATAAAACGGCGATAATAACCTGCTAAACCCATAAATTGTTTGATGTTTTTAACGTTTTTTGGGTGTTGAAAAATTTTTTACCGCATTAATTTTCTTTGGATCTGGTTTAACTCCGTCTTTATCGATTATGTGTCCTAAGTAAACTACCTCTGGCCTAAGAAATTCACATTTGTCCGGTTGTAGTTTTAAATTGGCTGTTTCTAGTCGGTTCATAAAATTTTCAAATTTTTCCTGATGCTCTTCTAAAGAATTTGCAAAAATAACTACATCGTCAAGATAAACAAATAATTCAGTTCCAATAAGTCCAGATAAACATGAATTCATCAACCTTTAAAAACAACTTGGCGCATTTTTTAATCCAAATGGCATCCGATCGAATTCGTAATGACCATAAGGGGTTGAAAATGCAGTTTTATGAGAGTCTTTTGGGCTCATTTTTATTTGATGGAATCCGGAGGCCAAATCGAAAACAGAGAAATATTGTACGTTTCCGAGAGTTTCCAATACTTCATTTATATTTGGTAAAGGGAAAAAATCTGTAATGGTCTTTTTATTTAATTTGCGAAAGTCAAGCACCATTCGCCATTTCTTATTTCCCTGTGAGTCGTTCTTCTTTGGTACAATCCAAACCGGAGTATTATAAGGGGATTGAGATGGTTTAATAATGTTATTTTTTAAAAGTTCGTCTGTCTGTCTTAAAAGTTCTTCCTTATGTATTGGAGGAAATCGATATTGGCGCGTAAATACAGGTTCTTCATTTTTTGTAGGAATGTTATGTTCGAGAACATTAGTAGCTGTAAGATATTCTCCAGGTAAATGAAATTTTTTCCGCATATTTTTTTATTAATGCTTCTACATGTTGAAGTTCTTCAGGATTTAAATGATCTAATCTGAGTGAATCTAAAATTTGTTCAATCCTTTCTTTTCCTGTTATGTTGTAAAATCCAAATAGCTTATTATGCGATGGTTCTAGATGGGCAAAACTATCTAATAAACTTTCTTCTGTTAGATGTTCGAAATTTAATCTGTCATTTTTTATTTGGGTTCGTTTATCAGATGTTTTAGAAATTTCTTCATATTCTTCTAACCTTACTTTAGGAATTTCTAATTTTACAAAATCTGAAAGAGTATTGTCCACTTTTACGTAAGCTTTACCGTCGTTGTTTGTTACTAAAGCATTTCCTATGAATACACCTGGATTTAAGGATAATAGAGGCACATATCCTTCTTTTACTTCCTTATTTTCGATAAGTAAAAATATGTCAGATATCGATCTTGGTGGTAAAATTATGGTGTTTCTAGATGCAAAAGGAAAAATTCTTCCTTTAACTTCTAGACATTTTTCAGCGTAATTAATTTTTACATTATTATCTGTTAAGAATTCCGACCCTAATACACCATCCTCTTCGACTGGGACTTCGTTTGGTATAATATTGAATACAGTTAAGTATTCAAAAATTTCCAATTTTATTTGACCTAAGGTGAAAACTAGATGTTCATTTATACCGGTTAGTTGTAATTTTTTATTTCTGTTTAACGTCATATTTGAATCGAGCATTTTTGTTTTTCTTTAATTTGATTATTATATGCTCTACGCTTAAGTCATTTATAGCATGTCCAGGTTTCTTACAATAATTACATGTAAGATTTATTTTGTCTCTAAAATTTTCATTACGTTCATTAGAAGGATAATGTTTCCTATCCTGATTTTGAAATTGTTGATTATGATTTTGAGGATTTTGGAAATTATTTTGATACTGAGGTTTTGGAAGATAATTCTGTTGGAAATTTTGTCTATTTTAGAAATTGTTTCTGTTTTGATTTTGATACTCTTGAAAATTACCTCTAGGTTGAAAATTTGGGTTTCGAAATTGTTGGATATTATTTCTGAAATGATTTTGAGATGGTTGAAAATACCTTGAGAATTGTGTGGGATTCCGCTGTTGTTTAAATACAACTGGAACTTCCCCTCTAGATAAACCATTACCTACCATATAGTTCCCTTGAAAATTATTCCCGTATCTTTGCTGAGGTAAATATTGATTATTTGTTCCTGACCTACGACATGTTCGAGCGCTATGTCCTTCTAAATTACAAATTTGACAAATGATAGTTTGATTTCTAGCAAATGTAACCCTACTTAAATTTGTTGGTTCCAAGGTTTGTTTATAGCATTTAATTTTTCGTAATTCTGCTGTGGCTCTTAATTTTCGTTCAATTTCTATAGCGTGATTCGTTAGGTCTCGAAATTGGTTGCTAACAGGTACCCGAATTTCTATATCCGGGTTTAATCCTCGACGAAAACATGAAATTGCGTCTCCTTCAACATTATATTTAAAAACTTCATCTAGATTACCTTTGTTACTTAATCTGTGAGAATCATAAATTTGATCAACTAGTTCTTTAACTCTGTTCGCGTAGGAAATTACTGATTCATTTTCCCACATAAAAATGCTGCCTAGTTCGCCTTGTAATTGGTACACTGTTTTGTTAGGTAAATATATCTTTTTTAATTGATTGATTAATTCTGATACACTTCGAAAACTACTTCCGTAAATTCCCTTCCTTGCTTCTCCTACTAATTTTCCGCGTATCATTTTTACTAAATTTTCTTCTACGATAGGATTGGGAGGAAGCATTTGTTTAGCTTCTTCACATCCTTCGATGAATAATGCTAGTGGTATTGATTTCCCGTCGAAATTTGGAATTAGTTCTAAAGCATCGCGAAGGGACACTTGTTGATTATTGGGTATTGCCATTATTGGTTCAGAAAATATTTCAAACTGATCATTATAAAAGGTGGAATTTCAGGATTTGATTTTTTTGGAGTAGAAGTATTTATAACTTTTTCTGAAAATTCATCTAGATTTTGATTTTTAAGATCATTGTCTTGGGTTTTAAAAGTTTCAGAATTTTCTATTGTAAAATCTGTTTTTGAATTTATTATTTAAATTGTAGTATCACTAAAACTTGCTGTTTCTGAGTTACTTGTGGAAGGATCAAATGATTTTCTATTTGGAAGAGGGCTATGCTGAACTTTTGTGTTATTCCCAAATTAAAAAATTTGTTTTGCAATAAAATCGTTTGTTAATTTATGGCTTCTGAGAAGTCTATCACTTTCAGGAATTTTTTTATCGCATGACATTTAGAATTATTTTTTTTTAAGAAAAAGGTATATATATATGGGACAATCCACATCAACACGGACAGAGCTCTAAACAAAAATTGCTTTGATGGATTTAAACGTTCTAGGGCTTAAAAGATTTCTACGTTCATGTACTTTAAGATGCCGATGGGCGTTTTTTGAAAAATTCCATTTCCGATGCCAATAGAACTGTCAAAAGTCAAAAGGTCCAAAAATCTCAAAATACTTTTATGAATTAAAAGCAAAAAACGAGGTAAATTATTCTGTTACTCATTCTTTATCAGTTTTTAGGGTTCCCGAATATAAATCTAAAGTTTTTTTTTAATTCCAAAATGGCGAATTCAATATGGCGGACAAAATTCAAATTTGATCAGATTCGATTAAAACTTATTACTCGGGGGTTTTTAGGGTCGCTGATTACGAATCTGAAGTCACTTTTTTAAAATTCAAAATGGCGGATCCAATATGGCGGAAAAAATTTTCAAATTTGATCCGATTCCCTTAAAACGTGTTACTCGGGGGCTTTTGGGGTCGCAGATTATGAATATGAAGTTACTTTGCAGAAATTCAAAATAGCGGATCAAATTTTTTAATTTGATCAGATTTAATTAAAAAGTGTTACTCGGTGGTTTTTAGCATATCTAATTATGAATTTGAAGTCTCAAACACAAAGTAACTTCATATTCATAATCTGCGACCCCAAAAGCCCCCGAGTAACACGTTTTAAGGGAATCGGATCAAATTTGAAAATTTTTTCCGCCATATTGGATCCGCCATTTTGAATTTTTAAAAAGTGACTTCAGATTCGTAATCAGCGACCCTAAAAACCCCCGAGTAATAAGTTTTAATCGAATCTGATCAAATTTGAATTTTGTCCGCCATATTGAATTCGCCATTTTGGAATTAAAGAAAAAACTTTAGATTTATATTCGGGAACCCTAAAAACTGATAAAGAATGAGTTACAGAATTATTTACCTCGTTTTTTGCTTTTAATTTATAAAAGTATTTTGAGATTTTTGGACCTTTTGACTTTTGACAGTTCTATTGGCATCGGAAATAGAATTTTTCAAAAAACGCCCATTGGCAACTTAAAGTACATGAACGTAGAAATCTTTTAAGTCCTAGAAAGTTTAAATCCATCAAAACAATTTTTGTTTAGAGCTCTGTCCGTGTTGACATGGAATGTCCCATATATTTTTAATTCACTTTTGTTCTTGGCTTTATCATTATTCGTGGTTCAATTTTAAATATTACCTGTCAATTTCTTCGTATATTTTATTTTTTTAAGGATTTTTCTAGTTTATTTTATCTTTATAAGCATCTGTTTTCTTTTTGGTTTCCCGGCCGATGCACCAAAAATTAAATTGGTGTACTGTTACGTCTCAAAAGGAGACCAGTACTGGTATGTAAAGTTATTTACCTGATTTATTTACAAAGCGGAAAGCTTTGAACTAAGGGAACAGGCTAAGAAAACAAATGCTTAGATAAAGAAAATTTGTCCTTTATTATCACACAAAGTACAGGTTCTTGAAGAAATTGGCAGGTGAGTAGTTTTCCAAAAACTCGGTATAACTCCACTGAAAGCAGAATTATACCTTAAGTACAAATGTTGAGAAACTTGAATAGCAGTATAGATGGTTTTACTTACCAAAGTTAAATTCCTTGATTAAATTAAACCCTTGGAAGAAATTGGTTGGCAATTAGTAGGCAATGAAATTGGTACTTCCTTGGCACAAGATTGGTGAACGGTTGACAATTGATTGATATTTGGTTGGTAATCAATTGGTACTTCTTTGGCACAAGATTGGTGAGTGGTTGCCAGTTGATTGGTATTTAGTTGGTGATCAATTGGTGCTTCTTTGGCACAAGATTGGTGAATGGTTAGAACAATGGTGTCCCAAGGTTGGCGCACAGTTGGTACAAGGTTGGCCCACGGTAGCCACACAATTTATTTGATTGTTTGTCAAGAGTTTATTAATTTAATGAATACTTGACAGTATTTTACAATTTTACAAGGATTTAAAATATAGTGGAGAACAAAGGTTTACCGAGCACTGACTTCGGAATAATAACCAATCGGTAAGATTGAAATACTAGATGAGACCGAATAAACTACTTCCAGGCCTCGGATATCTTGAAAAATGCGACTTTTTTCGACTTTTTTTAAAAAATGCGACTTTTTTTCGACTTTTTCTAAAAAAAATGCGACTTTTTCGACTTTTTCTAAAAATATGCAACTTTTTCAACTTTCTTTCTTATCTTAAAAAAAATATTTGTGTCAGAATTTCTCAAACGGATCACCTAAAACTAAAAAATTTTTTTTTAAACGAAAATATTCTTTTTTACTCTTATATGGTTAAGAAGAATCCCTGAAAATATTAAGCCAAAAAATTTTTTTGTAAAAGTTCTTAACAATTAAATTGTTTAATACTGCTAAATTAACAAATTTTTTTCTGGAGTTTCAATTAACGGATTTAAATTTTAAAATATGGGTTTGTTTCGTCTTGAATTGCACTATTCGAATATATACATATTTTGTTTTTTTATTTTTTATAATTTTGTATATTATTTGTTTATAAAATGTAAATTAAAGGGGATACAATTTCTAAAAGATCCCTCTAAACCAATTTTTGAATTTTAAATTGTTTATAATTTTTTTTACTCAAAGTTAACAATTTGCAATATTTTTTTAGAAAAAATCATGTTTATTTATTTATTTTTCATGAAATCAATTTAAATTAGTCTAGCATGACCACCAGACAAATAATAATTTATAATACAATTTATTTAAATTGTTGCAAACAATCTTAATTAACAAATAGATAACTTTAGTTCTTTTTATTAAAATTTTTTTGCAGCCAAATTTATGTTTATTTAAATAATTATGTCGATTTTGGTAAAAAATTATTTTGAATTTAATAATTACCATTGTTGTAACAATCATATGAACAATAATGTAGTTATCAATAATCAAGCACGGAGAAAAATGAGATTGCTATTATATGGATAGCGAATTTTTAGCTATTATTAATAATTAGCTGTTTTAGCAAAAAAGTTAGCTATTTTAGCTAATTATTAGCTGCATTAGCTAACAATAATTGCTATCCATATAATAACAATTAAGGTTATAGCTAAGGTAGCTAAAAATTAGCTGAAATATAGCTAACTATTTTTTTCCATGAGTAGAGCTTTACCTGACTTTAAACTCGTTAAAATAAGAAAAAAAATTATATTTTTGCAGAAATAATCCATTTATTTGTTTAAAAAGTAAATAATTTGTTCAAAACAAATGTAATTGTTTGTGCTAATAAGTTTTTAAAAGAATGTACATATGATATAAACATTTTTTGTTTAAAAAATGCCTAAAATGTTAACAAATATCAGAGAAACTTGATTATTATTCATAATAATTGTCAATAACAAAGATAATTATTAACTTCTTAACCATATTAAGAGTAAAAAAAATATTTTGCTTCAAAAAGAAAATTTTTTAGTTTTAGGTGATCTGTTTAAAAAATTCTGACCCATTATTAATATTTGTTGAAAAATAGTATCTTAAATAAGAAAAGTATTATTCATTTTATTAATTACTGTTATTCTAATATTATTATCATAATAATTTATATAAAATATTAGATAACTTTTTATGTCAAAATTTTGTTATTCAATTGCAATAATAAACCCTCGTAGAGTACATTGTTTTGATATTTGAATTGGAAATATTAAAAATATTAAAATCGACTTTTTCGACTTTTTTTAAGATTTCAATCGACTTTTTCGACTTTTTTCAAAATTACAATTGACTTTTTCGACTTTTTTCAACTACAAAAGTCGATCCGAGGCCTGTACTTCTGAAGACACAATTGAAACACAGGAAAATTAACTACTGAACTCTCTTAAAAAGGTCCAGGCTTTTATAGTCGCAGGTTTACAAAATTTTAGGTGGGAAATGTCTTCCTATTGTAATCGATAAAACAATAGGAACAATTTGATTTTTATAGTCATGATTATAGTAATGTACGAGCAACTTTTGATATCCCGTTAATCTCTCAAAGATTTTTGTTTTCTGACCTACTCTTTTTGTTTAAAATCATTAATGGTTTTGTTAATTGTTCTGACCTTTTAGGTCTCTTTAACTTTTATATACCTTCACGCTTACCAAGAAATGCTCCATTATTTAAATTAAAATTAGCCAGAACCAATTATGTAGATAACTCGGTAGTTCATAAATTAAGTCGTGAGGCGAATAACTTCTGTCACGATTTAGATTTCTATGGCGTTCAACTAAGTTCTTTTCTTACACAGTTGCGCAGAAAATTGCATTATCACAATAATAGTAACGATAATGTTGGCAATGCGGCTATTTAATGTATTTTCTTTTGTAACACTCTTAGTACTTTGTACGACTGGGCTCTGCTAAAAACTTTGCCCGTTTATGAATAAATAAATAAAATAAATAAATAAATATAGATATAATTTTCGTCGTTTCTCCTGAATTCGTATGATAATCAATAAAGTACTATATAGATATAGTTTTCGTTGTTTCTTAACTTCCCTTACAGATCGATACCTGTGACATGTGTGAGATACTTTTAATTTTGGACACTTATTTTCTTCGTTAAGATATTTCATATTTTATATTATTGTATAACAAGTTACGGGTACGTGACAATAAAATAAATATAATAAATAAAATAAATAAAATAAAAACCGCTGCCAAGTTGTATATTTTTTTTATAATTTTGGTGCTCATTTCATGAACACTTTACTTCCACATAGAGTTAATAATAATAATAAGAAAATATATGAATAACTTTTTATAAATATGGTAAAAGTGATTGAATCTTGGGTCAATCAATGTATTTTTAAATACTCTACACTATAGTTATAATAGTTTAATAGTTAAACAAAAATTTTCAAACAAAAAAGTTGAGAAAATGTCATTTTCCACAATTTTTGGTTTTTAAAATACCAATAATTTCGAAATTTATTATCGAATTAGGTTCAAAAATAGGTCAATCGAAGCGTTTTTTGAGGCTCTACAAGTCGGTAACGATAATTTTAAGATTACTTCTACATTTTTCAACAAAATTTTCAAAAAAGTCTTATTTTCCAAAATTTTGAATTTTTAAAATTTTAATATCTCCGGTTAATATGGACGAAAAATGTTCAATTAGGGCTCAAAAGATGCGTCTAAAAAAACTCTACAAAATTATGGAAAAACATTTATAGGTGTCCTAACATTTTTTTAAAGTTATGGGCAAAAAACGTTTTTTTGCAAAATTAAAAATCCAAAAAAAATTTAGTTAAACTTTATTAATCTATCTCAAAGTACTCTCATTTTATGTCCGCAGGTGAGATCTACAATTTAAAAAAAATCCAACCCAAAAGCTCTTCATGATTTCGAGATATTTATGAAAATGTGATGTTTACACACACACACATACGGAATGACATTTTTTAAAAATGTCATTTTTGAACTCCTGAGGTCAAATAACATAAAGATATGTCAAAAAATCGAACTCGAAAAATTTCGGTATTACAATACTTCCTCTATGAGGAAGTAATAAAATAAATAAAATAAATAAAATAAATAAAATAAATAAAATAAATAATATAAATAAAATAAATAAAATAAATAAAATAAATAAAATAAATAAAATAAATAAAATAAATAAAATAAATAAAATAAATAAAATAAATAATATAAATAAAATAAATCAAACGAATAAAATAAATAAAATGAATAATATGAATAAAATGAATAAAATGAATAAAATGAATAAAAAGAATAAAATAAATAAAATGAATAAAATAAATAAAACGAATTAAATAAATAAAATGAATAAAATAAATAAAATGAATAAAATAAATAAAACGAATTAAATAAATAAAATGAACAAAATGAATAAAATAAATAAAACGAATTAAATAAATAAAATGAATAAAACGAATTAAATAAATAAAATGAATAAAATGAGTAAAATAAATAAAATAAATTTTAAAAAATACCTTTTGAGCCTTTTCAGTTTCTTTCTTCTTGAAATCTGAATTTTCCGGTGAGGTTAGATCTGCCTTTTTTGGTGAATTTGATTTGATAGGTTCTCGCGTTTTTTTCTTAGATAGATTTTCTTGACTTGCTGTGAGTTTCCGCGCTAATGTTAATAACATATCCCCATCATCTAAAATTATTAAAATGTTTTATTAAGGTTTGGTTAAAAAATTGTCAAATATTTTAAAATAATAGAAAGAATTAAAAGAGGTTATCTTAATTAATTATTAATTAATTTGCCTGAAATTTCCACTATCGTTCCTCTGTACGTTTTTTCAGCAGCAGAACTTTTCTCCTGATAGACAAACCAAACGTTCGCTCCACATTATAATTTCAGTTCCTTATTGTAAATGATGTCTTCTTCTAGCACAACACAAAATGATTGGTCAACGTCTCACTTTATTAAATATTGGTTTTCTTCACTCTCCATTTTTATTTTATTATTTTTAAACAAATATTTTTAAAAATTATTTTTGAAATCTAACAGAGTGACAGTTGTTATTGGTTGCTATGGAAATAACAAATGATGATTACCTTGCAGTTATTATTTTAATAAATGAACTTCAGGATTGTCTATTTTTTCTCATCAGATGTCAGCAGCAAGATAACAACTGTAAATTAAATTTTTTTTTATTGATTTGAAAATGGAAAATTCTAATTCACGACCTGGTCCACGAGGAAGATATAAGCGTTATTTGCGAGATAATGATGATGATGAGGATAACGTAAATATTTCAGATTTCAGACCCTAATTTTAATTATAGATTGTTTATTTATAATCATTAAAAGAAGAAGTAATTTTTTGATAACTAACACAATAAATTTGTTTAAACAATCTATTGATAAATAAAAATTTTCAAACAGAAAAAAAGTATACTGAAAATTAACAAGTTATTTAAATTTTAGGAAAGAGTAATACCATATTCTACCCAAACGAGATTGAAACGCATGAAATTAAAAGAAATTAATCAGGAAGCTGAAGATATTTGCACAGTTGAGAACACTAATATTCAAAATATCATTTCTTCTCAATTAACGGACAGCATTGTCGAAATTTGTAACGAAGCAAGAATTGACTGTTCGACTACTGAAATGGTAGACATTTTTAAAAACAATAAATATGTTTTTTTTAAATAATTTATTAAATATACTTTTGTTTAACAATTTTAACACATTTTAGAACATTTATCTAAAATTTTTATTTTTCATTTTATAACTTAGTTACTGCGTTAACTTTTTCATTTAAAATAATGAAATTATAAATTTCATTCGATTTTTGTTTTATAAATTTGATTGAAGGATTAGTAAAATTTTCTTTGATTAATGTTATTAATTGAATTAGTTAGACTCTTAAGTAAAGGAACAATATTATGACTAAAGAATTAAAAGTATTTCTTACATTTCTTAAATTGATGTTTACCCGGAAACATATATAATCAGTTATAAATAACTTTTATCACATTCAATAAAGAGAAATTTTTTCTAGTTAAATTCCAATTCAGAATTTCGATTTCCTTAGTTGAAAAATTCCATAAAAGTACCCCCTGGAAATTCCATGTAAATTCTGCAAGTTTTTTACTTTAATATTATTTTAACATTTCTTTAATAAAAAAAGCTCTAATTTGATGAAGAAAAAGTATAAATTTGATATTCGATTCCAAAAATTGTGCTAATAAATTCACGTTTTTCAAGATACAAATTTTTTTGAATCGGAAATAAATTCTAAAAAAGTTCTGATTGCCCTCCTGTTTCGCAAAAAGCTCCTTTTCAGTAAAAAAAACTCTAATTTGATAAAAAAGAGACTAAATTTAATATTCGACTCAAAAAATTGTTTAAGACCAGCGTTTTTTCTCAAGACACAAATTTTGTCTGAATAGGAAATAAATAATAAAAAAGTTCTAAGTACCTCTGTGTTTCGAAAAAAGCTTTTATTTTAATAAAAAAAGATCCAATTTGATGAAAAAAGATCAAATTTTAAATTCGACTCAAAAATTGTGAAAATAAATTTTGAAGACCAGCGTCGTTTGTCAGGACACAAATTTTTTCTGAATCGGAAATAAATAATAAAAAAGTTCTAAGTACCTCTGTGTTTCGAAAAAAGCTCTTATTTTAATAAAAAAAAGATCCAATTTGATTAAAAAAGATCACATTTTATATTCGACTCCAAAAATTGTGAGAATAAATTTTCAAGACCAGCATCGTCTTTCAAAATACAAATTTTTTTTTTAATCGAAAATTATTTTTAAAAATGTTCTTATTGCCCCCGTGTTTCGGAAAAAGCTCTGATTTGATGAAAAAAGACCAAATTTCATATTCGACTCCAAAAATTGTGGAAATAAATTTACAAGACCAGAGTCGTATTTTAAGACACACATTTTTTCGGAATCGGAAATAAATTCTAAAAAAGTTCTAAGTACCTTCGCGTTTCCGATTAATATTAGACTCTAATCATAATAGAAATGTTAAAATATTATTAAAATAAAAAAAAACATGCAAAATTTCCAGTAGGTGGAAAATCCCATGGAATTTTTCGACGTGGGTATGCTCACAGAATGTCCGTAGTAAATTCAATTTAATAATAAATAAAATAATTAAAAATTAATAGTCATAACAATATTAAAAAAATACTGGAAAACATGTTTTTATTGTAACAAATTATAATGTTTATTTAATTATAAATATTATTAACAGGTTAACGAAAACATTTCTATGGATGATGAGAGAGAGTCAGAAAAATCGTTTTCTAACTTGATAAATAATCCATGCGAAGAATGTTTATCTGATGAAGGTTTGGATGATGAATATGATTTGGAAATAAACGATGGAACAATTTTTGCTTCAAGAAGTCAATCAAATAACAGTTGCTGGCTGAATAGAATTTTAAATGAAGGTTCAGATTTGTCAACTGGTCTTGTCGTATGTGATGCATTAAAACTATACGTGGAAAATACATTTTCAAAAAAGGGATTGGACGACTTATTAGGATTTGCCAGCAGAATTTTACCTCAGCCGAACAATTTTCCGAAAATACTTATATGTTGGATCAGTATTTCAGTAAAGTAGTACCTTCTCATAATAGGTCTATAATCAAACATAGGTATTGCGAATATTGTTGGCACTACTTAGGTGAATGGTTGAGTTCAAGTACTATCACTCATTGTCCCAACTGCAGTAGCACAGATATCAACGGCTTATATCACGTTGATTATGATTTAAAGTCAATGTTGTTAGACGCGTTCGAAAAGCGGCATCTGTATCTACTGATGGACGAGCATGATAAAAAATTAGCCGAAAATAGTGAGTGTGCATATGACATTTGTTCTGGTACAGAATACAAGAAACTAAAATTTAATGCTATTGTCAATAAGTACGATATTTGCTTATTATGGAATATAGATGGCGTACCAATTTCAAAAAGTTCAAAAGGTCAAATATGGCCCATTCAAGTACAAATTGTAAATATCCCTCATAAAGACCGGCATAGTTTTCAATTTGTTTGTTCCATGTACTACAGTATTGAAGAAAAACCAGTCAATATGAACTCTTTTTTAAAGCCATTCGTAATTTATCTTCGAAAATTGTTTGAAAATGGAATTAATTGGTATCACGCTCCAAGTGGTAAAATGGTTAGCAGTAAAGTGATTGCTCCTGTTGCAACTATAGATCTTCCGGCTCGTGCTGGGATATTAAATCGTATGCGATATAATGGGGTTTGTGCTTGTCCTTACTGCAAACACCCTGGAGAATCTTGCAGAACAGGTAGAGGTCATAACTATGTCTTTCCGCCACTTGGTGTCACACTTCCAATCAGGACTAATGAAAGCGTATTTTTTGATTCTGCTAAAGCTTCGTTTCAACAATTTAGAACACGTAAATGAAGTCAAAGGGCTTTCAATTGTTTCATTGTTACCACATTTTGACATGGTATCGGGGCCGGTACCTCCTGATTATCTAAAGCGAATTCCTAGATCCTTGAAAGACAGAAAACACTGAAAAGCAACAGAAAAAGTAGACTTTCTATTATTTTATTCTTTAATTGCACTTAAAGGTGAACTGATGAAAAAGTACTGTGAGCACTTTTTAACATTAGTTTATGCAATTCATATTTTAATAGGGCATAGAGTAAATAGTAATCGATTGGAATTAGCAGAAAATTTACTTACTTTCTTTGCTTCTAAGGTTGAGGAACTTTATGGTACGCATAAATGTTCATTTAATGTACACCAATTAATTCATTTGGTGATGTTTGTACGTTATTGGGGCCCTCTGGGCGACTGGTCTGCTTTTCCCTTCGAAGATGGAAACAGACATATCAAAAATTTAATTCATGGGACAAACAAAATTGACATGGAAATTGCAAATTCCATTAAATACATTAATTCGCATGAAATTTTAAAGAGCACATTACAACTTGAGGCAACAAATTCTCAAATCATTTCTCCTCTTGGAGCTCCATCTATCGAACTTTTGAGTGAAGATGATTTTGTGATCTTGAGAAATTTCAATTTTTTTAACAGTTTTACAATATATGCGAGAATTCAGTTTAATAATGAAATTTATACATCTGAAATTTATGAAAGACAAGTCAGACGTAACAATTTCAATGTTATGATCAAGAATGGAATAATTGGAGTTATAAAATGTTTTATTTTCGCAGAAAATAAATTATTTGCTGTTTTAAGGCAGTTTGTCGAAAGTAAATTAGAAAATCAGAAAATAATTCACAGCAACTTTAACCTTGATTTTTCTGACTTTATTACTCCGATTAGGGAAACGTTTTGCATCAAACTAGTAGATTGTAATGAAATTGACAGAAAGATTTTAAAAGTAGAGAATTACATTTGTTTGATGGCGAAGGGAACAAAACGACGATAAATGATTGTATAATTTTAAAAACTACTTTTATTTGTAGATTATTCACAACTAAAATTGTAAACACACTTCAATCTTGATATTAGCAGTTAAAAACAGCCAAAGATTTTCATAAATAATTGCATTCAATTTCTATAGAAAATATTGATGAAGAATAGCCTAAGAATTTAGTGTAATTAAATAATTTACTAGATACTTATTCCGTAAATTAAAGAACTTTTGTGAGTAATTTGTTCTCCTTAAATAATAATCAAACATATCTCTTACTGATTAAAAATAAAATATAATTTATGCAACCATGAAGAATATATTTGCAAAATTTATTTCTTTTAAATTTCAATTATATTTAATATTGTACATACTAAAAGTAATATTATTCAAAAATAAAATTTAAGGCATAAAAAAAGAACAAGTTTAGATTCCAATTATTTAATATATAAGAATATCATTATCAATTTCTAATAAAAAATTTTAACTATTTATTTCAAAGTATGAAAATTGATATACATTATTATATAAATCTTTTATGCATTATAATATATAATAATTTAAATTTTTATATAAAAGTATAAAAAAATATAAATTCATTTTATACTACATAAAATTTGATTATAAACAAAATGCTTACATAATATATAAAAATATATTTTTCATATAATTTAAATACAATTTTTATACTTTATCTACCCATATTTTTTACTATTTAGGGTATATAGAAAATATATATACTCAAATTGTTATATAAAATAAATAAAATAATAATATAAATATTATATAATTTTTATAAAAAATATATTGGAAAAAAATAAAAACAATTTATATAATTTTTATATAAATTTTATAAAATATTTTTACATTGGAAGCTCCAAAATCTGTTATAACCTGTCTAGATGCATCAATTTCTAGAACGTTGTGGTATTCGGCATATACAATACAGTTAATAGTTTCTTGTAGTATTTTTTCAAAACGTAGTTCTATTCTTAAAGCTCTATGTTTTATAAGATTCCAATGAGAGAAACAATGAGCAGAGAGATCAGGTGTAAGATCAAAGGCAAAAAGGCAGTATCCATTTGCGTAGTCAAAACGATTAATATTATTTCCTTCGTTAAGAAAATGAATACCAGTCCCAGTAAATAAAGTTTGGTAAGCTTCAACATAAAGTTTATTCTTTAAAAAGTCTCTTAATAGTGGTTTAGAAGGTATTTGCATTCTATCTACGTAGAGTGGTTGATTTGATAATGTTTATAGTTGAAAGGGTTTTTATTTCGAGCACCGTTAAAAGCTGTATTATCGACGAATCCTACAATAATTCTTTTAGGTAGTTGACCAAGTATCACATTATCAAGAGTTTCACTGTGAATACCAGCGTGAAGTGACAAGGCCTTTACCTCTACTCTAGTAATAGGATATTTAGCGGTACCACTAGAGAGAGTCTATGCATGACTAATTAAAATCCCAGGACTAATTTTTGCTCTACGTACAAGTAAAGAAGCTTCTTCGATGTGTAAGGAAGATACTCCTGTGGGGTCTATTAAACAAAAGGCATCTTTTGAGCGAACAAGTCGTAGTCGTAATTCCACACCGTTAAGTAAAAATTTGTCTTGATTAAAAACATCACAATGTAATTAGCCGACCATGTCAATTTTTCTAGAATCACTTAGATATTTTCGACGTTCAACTAAACCTTTATTTTCATCACCAAATTCTTCCATTTTACCAGCAGTGTCGTTAGACCACAACGAAGATGTAAGATGAGTGGTTTTTGATACGTTATTGTAGTTGAGTAAAGTTTCAATATAGGCTCTATAGGCATAAGCATTATTTGGTGGTGAGACAATTTTTGGGTTAAAGTAGACATCAATCTGGTTGAACATAGAATGTAATAAATTATTTACTGGGCCTATTTTACTTATGTTGTCGGCATTTTCTGCAGTTCTTGCTTGTACAATTAAACGAACTTTGAGACTGATCATAGTATGAGGAAGATCGATATATTCATCTCCGTGACCAGGACCGACGAATTCTATCGGTAAGTCATCTGTGAGGGATGAAACAGGTTTGTAGTGCACCCATTGTGAACTTTGTATAGCTGTTTGAGTGGGTGGTAAATTAAAAAGATCCAATTCTAATTTTAAACATTCACAAGAATAAGAATGTAAGAAAGACATTTTTTATTGAAAAGTACTTAAACTTTACCAAAAATATCAACTTCTGTTCTTCTCTATGCTTTATATATTTTTTAATTTTTTGGTTTCTTTTTATTTTTTCTTTCTTCTTTTGTTTTTTAAGAATTTTCTTTTTAAGATTCAGATTTTTTAAATATTTTTATTTGTTAAACACGGCTGTCTTGAAGCTAGGAAATTTCATGCAAAAATGACGAGTAAAATTGGACCAGAGAATAGGTTCGGTGTAACGTAAATAGTGAATTCCACCACAAAATATTTTTTCAAAATTTTGAAAATTACCAAAAATATGCCATTTTCAAAATTTTTTTTTTTTTGAAAGTGCTATAACTTTGGTTCTAATTAACCGATTTTGCATTTTTGAAAAAATGATTTATTTGGTTTTAAGTATATTTTAAGATAAAATTAATATAAAAAAAAATTCAAAATTTTTTTTTTTGAAATTTTGAAAAATTAAAAATCTGTTTTTGAAAAAACATCATCTTCGATTTTTTTCAAAATTTTACTTAATGTTAGGGCAAATGTGCTTTACATGTCCTGTAAATTTCATCTTGAGATCTCAAAGGGATTCGGAGTAAAAAAATAAAACGTAACCACAAATTACGAACATATGGGGCAAAATTCCTCAACTGCCTAGGTAAAAAAATGAATTATCTTTAAACTTTGCTAAAATGTTACTATTATTAGTAGAAGTGTAAATATTAATTTTTTTTAATTTGATAAAATATTTTTTGAGTTATGGAGTTTCAAAATTTTTATTTTTTTGAAAATATCTTTTTTTCGATTTAATATATTGATAAGTAAAATTAATCAAATTTAAAGTATAAATAGTGATTTTTGAAAAGGTTTTCACGGGCTATAAGCTGGTGATGAAAAAAAGTTTTTTTCTGTCAATTTGGACCTTGAAATTCAAGGTCAAATTCTTAATTTCAATATACAGTAGAACCCGGTTAATACGATCCCGTTTAATATTATTTCCCGCTTAAGACGCTCATTTATGGTGGTCCCTGCAATTAAAGACATACATTTTATATCCTACCTAATACGTTTTCCCGCATAAGACGAAAAGTTTTAGGTTTAGTGAAAAGTTGTCAACAGCAAAGTTGTAGCTGATGGTAAGACAAGAAAAATAGTCTCTGGCAGCAAACTCCCATAGGCACTAGTTTTGGAGATAACTGAGTCGGAATATGGAATTTTTGTTAAAAAAATGATAAAATATATATATATATATATATATATATATATATATATATATATATATACGGTGGTTTTTTTGTAAATTACTAGTTTTTTTTGTTAATGTGAGAGTTTTTTGAGTACAATGAGGTGAGAATATGTGGAAATTAATGTAATAATTTTTTTTCTTTAAGAAATTTTGATTTTTAGCGTTATTTTCTGATTTTTGAGAATTTTTTTACTATTTAAGGGCCTATAACTCCGAAATTTGACTTTCTATGAAAAAATGTTGTAAATAAAAGTTGTTCGTATTTTTCTAATCTATAGTAATAAAAAGTTAAAAATATTGAAATTTGAAAAAATTGAGTTTTCAAAATTTTGAAAGTACTTTAGTTTGTGTAGTTTTCGACGAAACTGACTGGCTAACGAACTCGATCTGTATTTTAACAGTAACTTTGTACTTGCAAAGTTGCAAGTTGATACAATAAGTTTTTCAAAAGTTATCGTGGCGACACCATTGTGTCTACAGACAGACACGAAGACAGACATACAGACAGACACTTTTTTTAGACCATGATTTTCGGACTCAGGGGACCCTAAAACGTCGAGATTTTATGAAATTAGCAAAAGTCAATTTTCGACTAAAACTTATACTTTCTCATGTGATGAGAATGTAATAAAAAATTAGTTTTTTGAAAATAAGTGGAAAAGTTTTAGGTTTAGTGAAAAGTTGTCAACAGCAAAGTTGTAGCTGATGGTAAGACGAGAAAAAAATTCTCTGGCAGCAAGCTCCCATAGGCACTAGTTTTGGAGATAATTGAGTCGGAATATGGAATTTTTGTTTAAAAAATGATAAAAAATATATATGGGTGATTCTTCTGAAAGTGCCACTTTTGAAATTCGATTTTGCAACTAATTTTTTTTAAATTATATGGTTTTTTTTATTGAACTTACTTTATTTCATACTCAAGAGTAAGAATTCAAGTTGCGCAAAATTAATTATTATAAATATTAAAGTTATAGCACATTTTTTAATTTAAGGTTAAGAAGGAAAATAAGTTTGATAAATTTTGATTAAATTATATTATTATTGCAAATTTTTTAGTAAAAAAAAGTCACTTTTGTTAAAACGAAGTTTATTTACACAATTTATAAACTTTTACATTAAACAATTAAATGAAAAAAATTATTGCTTTTTAACTTTCTTATTTTTTTACTTTTTTTGAAGCAGTTTTATGTTGTTTGCTCTGCCTTTTTCGTTTTTCAACAACTTCTGATGCTGTAGCTTGAATTTCTATTTCTCCTAAATAGAAATGTTTACACTTTTCTTTTACGCTGCAGACATAACAACTCATTTCATTGAATCGAATCAAGTTTGGGTATAATGTGTTCCACTTCCACTGATGAACTTTTATGGTTCCTTTAAATGTCTTGATTGTTTTTGGTACTAGTGCACTTATTTGATTAATTTCATCTTCACCAACTTTACCGATGAAAATATTCTTACATTTTTCTTGAATTACATTTACAAGAGTGTCATAATTATGGACATCTTTGCCATGAGCTACAATAGAATCTGCCGTACGTTTTATGAAACCACCAATTCCATCGGCTGGACCTTTTCCATGGCCAGATTTAGAATAATTATAGATTATGTTTTGTAAATTGGAGGCTCTGGAAAACTGAGTACAAAGTAACCAAAACATACTTTTATTCCGGTACTGAGTCGATGGCCCGTCACTTTGAAAATGAATTGTCTTCAAATTTGGAAAATTTTTTAAAATGTGTTTCATTACTAGATTTAAATGAGCTAAAATTGCTGCACAATCATGGCGTAAGTCTTTCGAAAATGTACAGAAACCCTGTGAAAAATTTTGAGCATAAAACATACCAGTATGTAAAGACACTTGTTCCCTTGACGCTCCGAAATGTACTGCTTGAGGTTCTTTTGCAAATTTACAATCATAATTTTCACTCCAGTCCATTAAAATAAAAATTTCTGTTTCAGAAAGTGCTTCTTTGATGCATTTTGTCGCATTAAATTGTCGATTGATGCGTTGAATGTGGGCCATAAAATCAACAAGCAAATTGGATTGAAAGTTTTTTTTCACATCGTTAATTGTCATTGCAGTTTCTTCTTTACAAGTGATTTGAACTGTTATTTCTTTCTTTGTTTTTGCCGAAATTCTGTTTTCCTTTTTCGTTTTCCATTTTTGGTATTTTACTTCACTCTTTCCATTTAAATTTTCTTTGAATTGTATTTTCTTCAGATTACATTTTTTACACCTACGTAGCATAAAATCTTCGCTTTTCGGTTGGCACACAATGGAATCAATGACAGTTTCGATATTTTTACCAACAATAATATTATTTTTTATTAGTGAATTTGTAATTAAATGCATGTTTTCGTGTTTCATGCACAAGCAAGTATCACGATTGCTAATTTTTGGCGGAATTATCCAAAAAGGACGTAAAGTTGAAAAGTGTGAATAACTAATTTTAACATTCGGGTTTTCAAAGCAAAATTTTTTGTGAAGATCTTTTAATGGAGAATTAAGAAAGGACGATTGTTTCTTAATTTTATTTTTAGTAATACAATCTCTTTTACCTGGACGAATTCGACTGTTTTCTTCGTAAAATTTTATCACAATTTCCTCAAGATATTTTTGCTTCTGTTTTCGAATCATAACCTTCTTTCGCATTCTTTCTTTATAGGAGACCAGCAAATTAGAATTTTTTCTTTCACTATCTTTAAACACAGATCTAAGTTCTTGTTTTTTCTTATAATTTTTTGTATTTGTATAAATAGTTTAAAGTTTTTCTTTGAATTTTTCTCCTTCTACTAATTTTGTTGCAATCGTCGAATTAACTGTATCCTTGTCTAGTATTTTTTTTAATATTTTAGAGTTCTTTTTACGTACTGAATTGTTATTTGAATTATTTACTCTCAATAGTCTCTTTTGGACAGCTTTTAATTTTTTATCTAAAGATTTCACTTTTTCCGTTAACTGAATATTGTTTCTATACAATTTTGAATCCTGACTTTTCCTAATTCTTTTCCGTCCTCTTTTCGATTTTAAGTTTATATCGTGATTTTCAGATTTATTCGCTCTTATTTCACTCGATTCAATATTCTGAGATTTTTTCCTTTGATAACGACGAACTGCTTCCAAATTTTTTCCACGATGTTTCTTTAATTCCTCTTTCGTCATACTAGCCTTTGATTTTATTTTGCCATTTAATACTCTGAATTCAAATCTTTCCCTTTCTTTTTTCTTAATTAACTCATATTTTATTGGATCATTTTTTATTTTTTCTCTTCTTTTTCTCTGAGCTTCTCTTCGTTTTCTTAATTTATCTTCTGCTTTTTTTTCTGCGAAGAAGATTGAGTTTGTTGCTCCATTTTATTACTTTTACTTGGTTTGGGAATTTTTCTATAAAAAAATATACGCTATTGTCATTTACGTATGATTCACACTATTTACAAAAATTATAAAATGCACATTGTAATACTTACCAATTACATTCAGTTCAATTAAAAGACTAATATTGACGAATTGTTTACATTTGACGTATCTAGTTTGATAGTTATTTGCATTTATTTAGGTTAATTTTTTTAAAACAAGGCAGGTTAAGTATTAAAAACAGAAGAAAAACTCGCACATTCAAGAAAAAAGCTTCGGAGATGAAAAATATATTTTTTTTAATATTTATTCATGTCAGGGCACAATTAAAAAGTATTTGTTAGTAGAGTATACAAATATGATACCGTAATTTTATATTATCACCGAAACATTCCATTAAATTTAGTTGTATATTAAATTATTTAATAAAAAAGAAGGCTTCGGAGATAAAATTAAATTTTTACTCGGATCAATATTGAAAATTAGATTATTTCTAGAAGCAATATTTTTCTTTCTTTTTAAAAGTAATATATGAAAAAAGTAAACAGCAGACTATCAGCTTTATTTCAATATACATAAAAATTTCGTTTAATGTATTTTTAATATGTGAAAATACGATTAATAATCATGAAGTAATTTTAACCTAAAACTGAAGACAAAGTTTAAACATTTTTATCATATACAAAACCAAAATATACAAATTTTTAAAATTCATGTAATAATAAAAAAAACATTGTACTTTTTGACAATATTTTCAAAAAAATTTTAAGAGTTTGAAAAATACCATAAAATTTTATTTTCCCTCTGGAAGTCCTATTGGAGACATGCTAAAAAGGCTTCGGAGATGAAATTATTTCAGGTATTATATAAATTCAGTTGAATAAAATTGTTTAAAATTTTTTTTTAATGATAAGTAAATGCTAAATTTCTATTATGAAAATTGTTATTAATTATTAGATAGTAGATTTTTAAAAATTAATCGAGACATAAAAAATGTCACTTTCAGAAGAATCACCCATATATATACGGTGGTTTTTTTGTAAATTACTAGTTTTTTGTTAATTTGAGAGTTTTTTGAGCACAATGAGGTGAGAATATGTGGAAATTAATGTAATAATTTTTTTTCTTTAAGAAATTTTGATTTTTAGCGTTATTTTCGGATTTTTGGGTATTTTTTTACTATTTAAGGGCCTATAACTCCGAAATTTGACTTTCTATGAAAAAATGTAAAGAAAAGTTGTTTGTATTTTTCTAATCTAAAGTAATAAAAAGTTAAAAATTTAAAAATTTGAAAAAATTGAGTTTTCAAAATTTTGAAATTACTGTAGTTTGTGTAGTTTTCGACGAAACTAAATGGCTAACGAACTCGATCTGTATTTGAACAGTAATTTTGTACTTGCAAAGTTGCAAGTTGATACAATAAGTTTTTCAAAAGTTATCGTGGCGACACCATTGTGTCTACAGACAGACATTCATACAGACACTTTTTTAGACCATGATTTTTGGACTCAGGGGACCCCAAAACGTCGAGATTTTATGACATTAGCAAAAGTCTATTTTCGACCAAAACTAATACTTTCTCATGTGATAAGATTGTAATAAAAAATTAGTTTTTTGAAAATAAGTCGAAAAGTTTTAGGTTTAGTGAAAAGTTGTCAACAGCAAAGTTGTAGCTGATGGTAAGTCGAGAAAAAAAGTCTTTGGCAGCAAGCTCCCATAGGCACTAGTTTTGGAGATAATTAAGTCGGAATATGGAATTTTTGTTAAAAAAAAGGATAAAAAATATATATATACGGTGGTTTTTTTGTAAATTACTAGTTTTTTGTTAATGTGTGAGTTTTTTGAGTACAATGAGGTGAGAATATGTGGAAATTAATGTAATAATTTTTTTTCTTTAAGAAATTTTGATTTTTAGCGTTATTTTCGGATTTTTGAGTATTTTTTTACTATTTAAGGGCCTATAACTCCGAAATTTGACTTTCTATGAAAAAATGTTGTAAATAAAAGTTGTTCGTATTTTCTTAATCTAAAGTAATAAAAAGTTAAAAATATTAAAATTTGAAAAAATTGAGTTTTCAAAATTTTGAAAGTACTGTAGTTTGTGTAGTTTTCGACGAAACTGACTGGCTAACGAACTTGATCTGTATTTTACCAGTAACTTTGTACTTGCAAAGTTGCAAGTTGATACAATAAGTTTTTCAAAATTATCGTAGCGACACCATTGTGTCTACAGACAGACATACAGACAGACACTTTTTTTAGACCATGATTTTCGGACTCAGGGGACCCCAAAACGTCTAGATTTCATGAAATTAGCAAAAGTCAATTTTCGACCAAAACTAATACTTTCTCATGTGATGAGAATGTAATAAAAAATTAGTTTTTTGAAAATAAGTCGAAAAGTTTTAGGTTTAGAAAAAAGTTGTCAACAGCAAAGTTGTAGCTGATGGTAAGACGAGAAAAAAAGTCTGTGGCAGCAAGCTCCCATAGGCACTAGTTTTGGAGATAATTGAGTCGGAATATGGAATTTTTGTTTAAAAAATGATAAAATATATATATATATATATACGGTGGTTTTTTTGTAACTTACTAGTTTTTTGTTAATGTGAGAGTTTTTTAAGTACAATGAGGTGAGAATATGTGGAAATTAATGTAATAATTTTTTTTTTAAGAAATTTTGATTTTTAGCGTTATTTTCGGAATTTTGAGTATTTTTTTACTATTTAAGGGCCTATAACTCCGAAATTTGACTTTCTATAAAAAAATGTTGTAAATAAAAGTTGTTCGTATTTTTCTAATCTAAAGTAATAAAAAGTTAAAAATATTGAAATTTGAAAAAATTGAGTTTTCAAAATTTTGAAAGTACTGTAGTTTGGGTGGTTTTCGACGAAACTGACTGGCTAACGAACTCGATCTGTATTTTAACAGTAACTTTGTACTTGCAAAGTTGCAAGTTGATACAATAAGTTTTTCAAAAGTTATCGTGGCGACACCATTGTGTCTACAGACAGACATACAGACAGACACTTTTTTTAGACCATGATTTTCGGACTCTGGGGACCCCAAAACGTCTAGATTTCATGAAATTAGCAAAAGTCAATTTTCGACCAAAACTAATACTTTCTCATGTGATGAGAATGTAATAAAAAATTAGTTTTTTGAAAATAAATCGAAAAGTTTTAGGTTTAGTAAAAAGTTGTCAACAGCAAAGTTGTAGCTGATGGTAAGACGAGAAAAAAAGTCTGTGGCAGCAAGCTCCCATAGGCACTAGTTTTGGAGATAATTGTGTCGGAATATGGAATTTTTGTTTAAAAAATGATAAAAAATATATATATACTGTGGTTTTTTTGTAAATTACTAGTTTTTTGTTAATGTGAGAGATTTTTGAGTACAATGAGGTGAGAATATGTGGAAATTAATGTAATAATTTTTTTTCTTTAAGAAATTTTGATTTTTAGCGTTATTTTCGGATTTTTGGGTATTTTTTTACTATTTAAGGGCCTATAACTCTGAAATTTGACTTTCAATGAAAAAATGTAAAGAAAAGTTGTTCGTATTTTTCTAATCTAAAGTAATAAAAAGTTAAAAATTTTGAAATTTGAAAAAATTGAGTTTTCAAAATTTTGAAAGTACTGTAGTTTGTGTAGTTTTCGACGAAACTGACTGGCTAACGAACTCGATCTGTATTTTAACAGTAACTTTGTACTTGCAAAGTTGCAAGTTGATACAATAAGTTTTTCAAAAGTTATCGTGGCGACACCATTGTGTCTACAGACAGACACGAAGACAGACATACAGACAGACACTTTTTTTAGATTATGATTTTCGGACTCAGGGGACCCCAAAACGTCGAGATTTCATGAAATTAGCGAAAGTCAATTTTCGACCAAAACTAATACTTTCTCATGTGATGAGAATGTAAAAATTTCAATTAAATAATTAAGTAATTAAAAAGCTTTTTTCAATTTTAGTATATCTATTAAATGAACATATTTTACATTGACCTTTTTGACACTTTAATATTCATGATAATTTTTTGAATTTTTTTAATCCTACTTTTTCGCTTTCAAATTTTTTTTTGGAAAAATCTATTTTACAATACTAGTTAATAATTTAAATTCTACATTAAATAGAGATTGAAACAAGACCAAGAACGCTAAAAAAAAAGTTAATTAGTTTTCGAGAAATTAAAAAATTACGAAAAGCATGCAAAATCCAGTATTTTTCTGTATCTGACAGAATAGTCAACGAAAATTCTTCGATCAGGTGTCAGTCATTTCATAATTTCATTAGCTTTCAGGAAAAAAATGGGTCAGAATTTCTCAAACGGATCACCTAAAACTAAAAAATTTTCTTTTTGAACCAAAATAGTTCTTTCTTACTCTTAATATGGTTAAGAAGAATCCCTAAAAATATTAAGCAAAAAAAAAATTTTTTGTAAAAGTTATTAACAATTGAATTTTTAGTACTGCTAAATTAACAAATTTTTTTCTCGAGTTCTAGTTGACGGATTTTAAAATTAAAATATGGGTTTCTTTCGTCTTGAATTGCACTATTTAAATATATTTTTTGTTTTTTAATTTTTTTATTTTTTATAATTTTTTATATAATTTGTTTATAAAATGTTAATAAACAAATATGTTCTTCACGTCCTAACAAAAAAATTAAAATTGTATTCTTTTCCTTAAATGTCTCCGAGTGTAAAACCGTTTTGAAAAAAATTAGCCTCAATTAGAAAAAAAGTTATTAATTAAAAACTGCTGCCATGTAGGGCTTTATATGACGTTAAACTCGCCCCGCGCGCATTGGCATTTTTTTTAAATTGTCTGTAACCTACAAATTTTATCGGATTTTTATGGGCTTGGTCTTAAATTAAAGGGGATAAGATTTCTAAGAGATCCCACTAAACCAATTTTTGAATTACAAATTGTTTATATTTTTTTGTAACTCAAAGTTAACAATTTACAATATTTTTAGAAAAAATCATGTTTACTTTTTTATTTTTTCATTGTAGATGATTGAAATCAATATTAATTAGTCCAGCATGACCACCAGACAAATAATAATGTATAATACAATTTATTTAAATTGTTGCAAACAATGTTAATTAACAAACAGATAACTTTAGTTCTTTTTTATAAGCAAGATTTTTTTCAGGTATATTTATATTTATTTAACCCTTTAACGCCCAAATGGACAAAATTTTGTCATGAAGTTTGAGGACTTATTTCGGTACTTAAAAATAAATAAAAAAATTCACGAATCATCATTTCTTATGTTTTCATATGCTCTCTATCGAATGGCCTTAAAAAGAAAGTCAAAAATTTATAAACAAAAAAGTTATTAATGTTTTTTATAAAAAAAGTCCGATTTTTTTCCAATTTTTGTTTAATTTTCAAATTTTTCTACTATGAAATAGCGGAAAAATAATTCCAAATGTTACAAATAACGTGACATAGATATATAACCTAGAAGATAGGACTATAGAGAAAATTAAAAATTGAAATGGCGGCTCAAAAATGGAGTTTGAAGTTCAATTTTTTTCAAAATTTGATTCGAAAGTACGAAATTGTTAAAAGCGTTTAGATCAGCTTGAAATTTGTTACTCGGGGGTTTTAGGGGTCGCTGATCACGAATCTGAAGTCTAATTTTAAAAATTCAAAATAACGGATCCAATATGGCGGACAATTTTTCTAAAAAATCATTAGATTTGCTTGAAACTTATTACTCGAGGGTTTTTGGGGTCAATGATTACAATTATAATGTCCAATTTTTAAAATTAATCATGGCCGCTCCAATATGACGGACAAATTTTTAGTTAAAATTCGATAATCACGTTCTTCAGGCATTAAAATAGTTAAAATATTTTTAATGTTTTCTAACTTTTACCACGTGGAGGTAAACGTGAAGTTAAAAGCCTTTTTTTATTTTTAAAATAAATTATGTCTTTTTTTAAACTATATTTTTTTCGATTTAATATATTGATAAGTAAAACTAATCGAATTAAAACTGTAAATAATGATTATTGAAAGGTTTTACAAGAGCTGCAAGCTGGAGATAAAAAAATTGTTTTTTTCAATTTGACCTTGAAATAAGTAATGTTTAATATAAAACATATTTTTTTATTATTTTTTTTAAGGTCAAATTTTTGAGTTATGAATTTTCAAAATTTTCGTTTTTTAAATAAATATATATTTTTAATGTCAGATAACTCAAAAAATATTGCTTCTTTTCATTTTTTGACAAGAAAAAAAAAGTTTTGTTTTTCTCTCTACTTTTGAATAATCATAACAAAAAAATTTTTTTTTTCATTTTTTATTAAAAAAATAAAAAAATTTTATAAACAAATTAATTTTTTTAACTTTGGGTATGATAAATTTTTAATTTTCTTTTTTTAAAACATATCTGGAAATGATAAGAAGGTTTTGCAAAAAGTTTCAGAGTGGGCCTGACAAGTTTGATGGGTCCAAAAAAATAATTAAGCTGACCGTGCAGGTCGCACGCACGCGGCACAATGGAATTTTTTTTACAATTTATTATTAAAAATTGTCTAGAGGCTACAGATTTTATCAGATTTTGATTATTATTGAATTTTTAGGCTCTAGACAATTTTTAATAATAAATTGTAAAAAAATCCCATTGTCCCGCGTGCGTGCGACCTGCACGGACAGCTTAATTATTTTTTTAAGCCCATCAAACTTGTCAGGCCCACTCTGAAACTTTTTGCAAAACCTTCTTATCATTTCCAGATATGTTTTAAAAAAAGAAAATTAAAAATTTATCATACCTAAAGTTAAAAAAATTAATTTGTTTATAAAATTTTATTATTTTTTTAATAAAAAATGAAAAAAAAAAAATTTTTCGTTATGATTATTCAAAAGTAGAGAGAAAAACAAAACTTTTTTTCTCTTGTCAAAAAATGAAAAGAAGCAATATTTTTTGAGTTATCTGACATTAAAAATATATCTTTATTTAAAAAACGAAAATTTTGAAAATTCATAACTCAAAAATTTAACCTTAAAAAAAATAATAAAAAAATATGTTTTATATTAAACATTACTTATTTCAAGGTCAAATTGAAAAAAACAATTTTTTTATCTCCAGCTTGCAGCTCTTGTAAAACCTTTCAAAAATCATTATTTACAGTTTTAATTCGATTAGTTTTACTTATCAATATATTAAATCGAAAAAAATATAGTTTAAAAAAAGACATAATTTATTTTAAAAATAAAAAAAGGCTTTTAAGTTCACGTTTACCTCCACGTGGTAAAAGTTAGAAAACATTAAAAATATTTTAACTATTTTAATGCCTGAAGAACGTGATTATCGAATTTCAACTAAAAATTTGTCCGTCATATTGGAGCGGCCATGATTAATTTTAAAAATTGGACATTATAATTGTAATCATCGACCCCAAAAACCCTCGAGTAATAAGTTTCAAGCAAATCTAATGATTTTTTAGAAAAATTGTCTGCCATATTGGATCCGCCATTTTGAATTTCTAAAATTAGACTTCAGATTCGTGATCAGCGACCCCTAAAACCCCCGAGTAACAAATTTCAAGCTGATCTAAACGCTTTTAACAATATCGTACTTTCGAATCAAATTTTGAAAAAAATTGAACTTCAAACTCCATTTTTGAGCCGCCATTTTAATTTTTAATTTTCTCTGTAGTCCTATCTTCTAGGTTATATATCTATGTCACGTTATTTGTAACATTTGGAATTATTTTTCCGCTATTTCATGGTAGAAAAAATTGAAAATTAAACAAAAATTAGAAAAAAACGGACTTTTTTTATAAAAAACATTAATAACTTTTTTGTTTATAAATTTTTGACTTTCTCTTTAACGCTATTCGATAGAGCGCATATTAAAACATAAGAAATGATGATTTGTGAATTTTTCTATTTATTTTTAAGTACCGAAGTAAGTCCTCAAACTTCATGCCAAAATTTTGTCCATTTGGGCGTTAAAGGGTTAAGTAATCTATGTCGATTTTGATAAAAAAATATTTTAAATTTAATAATTACTATTGTTATTAACAATCATAAGGACAATAATCTAGTTATCAATAATCAAGTAGAGTTTTACATGACTTTAAACTCGTTAAGATACGAAAAATAATTTTTCTTTTTGTAGAAATAAGCCATTTATTTGTTTAAAAAGTAAATAATTTGTTTACAACAAATGTAATTGTTTATACTAAGAAATTTTTAAAGTTTTTAAAAGTATGTATATATTATATAGACATTTTTTGTTTAAAAAATGCCTAAAATGTTTACAAATGTCAAAGAAACTAGATTATTGTTCATATGATTGTTAATAACAATAGTAATAATTAAATTCAATATAAATTTTTACCAAAATCGACATAGATTACTTAAATAAATATAAATATATCTAAAAAAAAATTTTGTTTATAAAAAAGAACCAAAGTTATCTATTTGTTAATTAACATTGTTTGCAACAGTTTAAATAAATTGTATTATACATTATTATTTGTCTTGTGGTCATTCTGGACTAATTAATATTGATTCTAATCATCTACAATGAAAAAATAAAAAAGTAAACATGATTTTTTCTAAAAATATTGTAAATTGTTAACTTTGAGTTACAACAAAATATAAACAATTTAAAATTCAAAAATTGGGTTTAGTGGGATCTTTTAGAAATTTTATCCCCTTTAATTTAAGACCAAGCCCATGAAAATCCGATAAAATTTGTAGGTTACAGACAATTTTGAAAAAAATGCCAATGCGCGCGGGGCGAGTTTAACGTCATATAAAGCCCTACATGGCTGCAGTTTTTAATTAATAACTTTTTTTCTAATTGAGGCTCATTTTTTTCGAAACGGTTTTACACTCGGAGACATTTAAGGAATAGAATACAATTTTAATTTTTTTGTTAGGATGTGAAGAACATATTTGTTTATTAACATTTTATAAACAAATTATATAAAAAATTATAAAAAATATAAAAATTTAAAAACAAAAAATATATTCAAATAGTGCAATTCAAGACGAAAAAAACCCATATTTTAATTTCAAAATCCGTCAACTAGAACTCGAGAAAAATTTTTGTTAATTTAGCAGTACTAAAAAATTCAATTGTTAATAACTTTTACCAAAAATATTTTTTTTTGCTTAATATTTTCAGGGATTCTTCTTAACCATATTAAGAGTAAAAAAAACTATTTTGGTTCAAAACGAAAATTTTTTAGTTTTAGGTGATCCGTTTGAGAAATTCTGACCCAAATACGAAATTTTTTTTATTCTTATTTTCTACGTTTTAAGCATTTTTCCACTTATAAAAAAAGGGCGTCCTGATACTCACGGACGGTAGTGTATGCTGGAATGATGTGCATCATTGTAAGCAGTAACTAAATTTTGTAAAACTTCTATATAACAATGTGTATTTTTATGTGTAAAATATCGCCACATACGTTCTTTTAAGGTTCTGTTGAAACGTTCTACAACAGCTGCTTTTACAGTTGGATCTCTAGCAACTCAAAATTTTATATTCTTTTCCATTAAAAATTTCTGAAAAGTAGCACCGACAAATTCTTTTCCCTTATCTGTTTGAAGACATAACGGTATACGATTTTTATTATTTCTGAGAATTCGTTAAAATCCCTTTTTCACTTCTGACACTGTTTTAATGTGTAATGGTTCAACCCAGGCAAACTTACTTAGTACATCGATTACAACTAGAAGACAAGCATAATTTTTGTTCGTTTTTTTAAAGCTTTTAAATCCACCAAGTCAGCCTCCCATAAACTGTCAATAGTGTCAACATTATAGAAAGCTCTAGGAAAATGTTTTCTTGCAGGTCTATGTAAATTATAAGCATCTTGTCCTTTTAGCTAATCTACAACATCTTGTTTATTTGCTTTATTAGGTAATAATTTTTTAATTTTATTTGCTTCAGAGTATGATGCAGGGTGTAATGGATCGTAATATATTTCATGTAAATTCTCCATTTTATATTCTAATCAAAAGAAAAAGGTAACCAACTGACTTTTACAATTTTTTTATTTTTTTCTTCTTCGTTATCAGACCCTGTAGAATCAACGTCAGTAATAATGTCTTCTTTCGATTTTAAATTTTTTGATTTAGTTGTTACTTTTTTTCTCTCAAGTGATCTTTTAATAATAAATGTTGGTTATTTTAAAGGAGTTGTTCTTCGCAAAGGTGTTGTTGTTGCTTAGAGATACGACTTTTCCCAATATTCCTTATTGGCAACGAATTCTCTAGATATATTAATTTGTTTTAGAAAACTAGAGAACTGTCTTCTACCTGGCACTGTAACTGTCTTTCTATGTCTTAAAGCCTCGTTTATTAAATATGTTATATTTGAACCTTCAACGAGAATATCATCAATAAACACATTTCCAGCTGTATCCCAACGGAATCTTGATTGAATATCGGGACTTTGTAATCTATCCAATAACGCCGCACCTTTATTTTTGCGTGTTTTAGGAATAGTGCTTAGTATGTCTTCTATGGGTAACATTTTTTCGTCAACAGTATCTATACCCTCGTTAAAAACAGCTGCTGTATCATCGTTTTTAGTTGTTCTTAATGGCGGAATAGGATCTCTTTTTTGATCGATAAAATATAAAAACTTTTGTAGTACTTGCTGATACATTTTTCATTTTTCACGTCCGTCGTTATTAGGATATGTTGAGTAGAGAATTTTTACTCATTGAGTAGATGGTACAACATGATTAGTTTCACTTTTAATTTGTCTTTGTAAATGCTGTTGTTGCTGTTTTTCGATTTGTTTTAAACGATCATTAGAAACAAGAACCATTTTCTTTGTGTGTTCCATATTATTTTTATGACTTTCCTTATGTCGAGGAAAAAATTGCTGACAACAATGTTCCTAATATTGGTGAAATGAGAAACGGTAGAAAACCGTTACCTTTTTGAAGAATAAACTGTTTTTTAGTTTTCCAAGAACCTTTTCTCTTTGTTAACTTTCTCAAAGCATTTTTGTGTGTTTTTTAATTTTAGTTTCTCACAATATTTTAAAGGCACGTTCCCTTGTAAAATATTTAAGGAACATTCACAAATACACTTAATAAGTTTAATATCTGCATTTTTTAGAACAGCGGATCGTTGTTTAGCATTTAACAAACATAGAGCTTTTAACGTTAAGGCGTTTTTGTGGCCTATTATTTTACGTGATTTAGGCTTCATTACAACTGCATAACTGGAATAAATGTACTACTTCTACAAGATTTTATACCCTTCGACGGTATGTAAACGTAGTGGTAGGGGTCAGAAGGAAATATGGAAGTCCTGAATCGGCAGTTGTCAGGTGTTGTTTGTTTCAGATCGAAAAGTAGATATCCATGACGTTAAGAGGTTGCATCATGGTAAGCTTCTTGAACGAATCGAGAATTTTCTGGACATACTTGTTTAGCTAGTTGTTGAATTTAAGCTCTATCTCTTGGATTTTGTGAAATAAAAATAACACTTAAATTTTTGTGGTGACTACCTTTAGTAAACAGGTCTATAACATTATTATTTGAGGATTCACGCATAAGATCGTCTATGATTATTAATTTCGAACGTCTGTCGTCGGAATAATCAGTAGATTCTGGTAGACTTTCTTTGAATTCAATTTCTTCACCATATTCTGCATAACAATTTTGCTATTTAGAATAATAGAAAATAATTCGGTCAAATATTACATCACACATTATGTTTCTATTTTTCAAAAACTTTCTAACGAAAAATGTTTTTTCACAGTTTGTTGGGCCACAAATCATAGAAGTAAACGGATGCTTTCAACGAGGATTTATGTTTTTGTAACGAGTTAAGAAATGTTTCACGTAGATAGTTAAATCTACACGTACAAAAGTGTGAATGTGGTCCGACCGTTACGAGTATATATATATATATATATATATATATATATATATATATATATATATATATATATATATATATATATATATATATATATATATATATATATATATAGACTGACCTTAATATACAATAAAGGTAGACAAAAACAGAAATATACATAAGTGCAAATATAGCAAACACATATCTCCATCTCTCTCACACTCATGGCCTAGTTACAAAACGCAACGCAATACGCTGACATGGGACTCTACACTAATAATATCCATTAAAGACAAACAAGGCCAGAAACATACATACGTCATTTTTTTAAACTACAATTTACGTGTTTAATGCAAAAGGACCTCAAACTCTATCCATACACAAATCTAGACCGACCTTAATAATATACAATAATGATAGACAAGTATATATATGGGCAATTCCACGTGAGATTTCGGTCGACCTCTTAAAATCGGCCAAAAATATTTTTTTTATATTCTGTATTGAAAAAAAAACAGATACGTATTTTTTTTTGTTATTTTTTGGAGGCCAAATTTTTGAGTTATGAATTTTCAAAATTTTCGCTTTTTAAATGTAGGTATATTTTTAATGTCAGATAACTCAAAAAACATTGCTTCTTTTCATTTTTTGACAAGAAAAAAAAAGTTTTGTTTTTCTCTCTACTTTTGAATATCATAACAAAAAATTTTTTTTCATTTTTTATTAAATAAATAAAAAAATTTTATAAACAAATTAATTTTTTTTAACTTTGGGTATGATAAATTTTAAATTTTCTTTTTTTAAAACATACCTGGAAATGATAAGAAGGTTTTGCAAAAAGTTTCAGAGTGGGCCTGACAAGTTTGATGGGTCAAAAAAAATAATTAAGCTGTCCGTGCAGGTCGCACGCACGTGGCACAATGGGATTTTTTTACAATTTATTATTAAAAATTGTCAAGAGCCTACAAATTTTATCGGATTTTGATTATTATTGAATTTTTTAGGCTCTAAACAATTTTACTTCCTCATAGAGGAAGTATTTAATAATAAATTGTAAAAAAATCCCATTGTGCCGCGTGCGTGCGACCTGCACGGACAGCTTAATTATTTTTTTGGACCTATCAAACTTGTCAGGCCCACTCTGAAACTTTTTGCAAAACCTTCTTATCATTTCCAGGTATGTTTTAAAAAAAGAAAATTTAAAATTTATCATATCCAAAGTTAAAAAAAATTAATTTGTTTATAAATTTTTTTTATTTTTTTAATAAAAAATGAAAGAAAATTTTTATTGTTTTGATTATTCAAAAGTAGAGAGAAACACAAAACTTTTTTTCTCTTGTCAAAAAATTGAAATGAAGCAATATTTTTTGAGTTATCTGACATTAAAAATATACCTACATTTAAAAAGCGAAAATTTTGAAAATTCATAACTCAAAAATTTGGCCTCCAAAAAAATAATAAAAAAATACGTATCTGTTTTTTTCAATACAGAAAAGAAAAAAAATATTTTTGGCCGATTTTAAGAGGTCGACTAAAATCTCACGTGAAATTGCCCATATATATATATATATATATATATATATATATATATATATATATATATATATATATATGGGACATTCTACGTCAACACAGACAGAGCTCTAAACAAAAATTGCTTTAAAGGATTTAAACGTTCTAGGGCTTAAAAGATTTCTACGTTCATGTACTTTAAGATGCCGATGGGCGTTTTCTGAGAAATTCCATTTCCGATGCCAATAGAACTGTCAAAAGTCAAAAGGTCCAAAAATCTCAAAATACTTTTATGAATTAAAAGCAAAAAACGAGGTAAATAATTCTGTACCTCATTCTTTATCAGTTTTTTAGAGTTCCCGAATATAAATTTAAAGTTTTTTTTTGAAAATCCAAAATGGCGAATTCAATATGGCGGACAAAATTCAAATTTGATCAGATTCGATTAAAACTTGTTACTCGGGGGTTTTTAGGGTCGCTGATTACGAATCTGAAGTCCCTTTTTAAAAATTCAAAATGGCGGATCCAATATAGCAGAAAAAATTTTCAAATTTGATCCGATTCCCTTAAAAACGTGTTACTCGGGGGCTTTTGGGGTCGCAGATTATAAATATGAAGTTACTTTGTAGAAATTCAAAATGGCGGATCAAATTTTTTAATTTGATCAGATTTAATTAAAAAGTGTTACTCGGTGGTTTTTAGCGTATCTGATTATGAATTTAAAGTCTCAAACACAAAGTAACTTCATATTCATAATCTGCGACCCCAAAAGCCCCCGAGTAACACGTTTTAAGGGAATCGGATCAAATTTGAAAATTTTTTCCGCCATATTGGATCCGCCATTTTGAATTTTTAAAAAGTGACTTTAGATTCGTAATCAGCGACCCTAAAAACCCCCGAGTAACAAGTTTTAATCAAATCTGATCAAATTTGAATTTTGTCCGCCATATTGAATTCGACATTTTGGATTTTTAAAAAAAAAAACTTTAGATTTATATTCGGGAACCTTAAAAACGGATAAACAATGAGTTACAGAATAATTTACCTCGTTTTTTGCTTTTAATTCATGAAAGTATTTTGAGATTTTTGGACCTTTTGACTTTTGACAGTTCTATTGTCATCGGAAATGGAATTTCTCAAAAAACGCCCATTGGCATCTTAAAGTACATGAACGTAGAAATCTTTTAAGCCCTAGAACGTTTAAATCCATCAAAGCAATTTTTGTTTAGAGCTCTGTCTGTGTTGACGTGGAATGTCCCATATATATATATATATATATATATATATATATATATATATATATATATATATATATATATATATATATATATATATATATATATATATATATATATATATATATATTATATATTATATTATTATTATTATTTATATTGGAAATTATTATTTTGGAACTTTTCCTCTTTGGAACTTTTTTAAATTGGACATTTTGTATATTGGAACTTTTTCATATTGAAACTTTTGGATTGGAACTTCTGGTTTGGAACTTTTAAATTGGAACTTTTGTCCTACAATCATACTACCACATGCTACAACATTAATGTGACATTCAAATGTTTTACTCAAATACGGATTATATGGTACAATCATCGAATTGTCTGCAGTGCATTTAATTGTTCCATCTTTTTTAAAAAAAATAATTTTTTTACTATCATTTCTTCGTCTATATTCCGGATAGTTTTTTGAATCATAATTTGTTTCTGAACAAAATGGTTATGGATAATGTTTTACGCAAATTTTTGTTTCCGGATTCATGCAAGGCGAATTCATATTTTGCTTTCCACAAGGACCATGGACTTGAAATTGTTTTACAATTTTAAAAAGTTCTGGATTTTTTGTTTCATCTGGAATTTCTGCACATATTATTTTATCTACAGATTCTGCATTACGAATCGCAAAAGTTTTATCTAAAAATAAAATTAAATGTATGTGTGGCAATCCACGCTTTTGGAATTCTATTACATACACATAAGCGAGAACTGATCCAAAAATATTTTTATCTTTTAATTCACTCATAAGCGATTTTACCTTTTGTTGAAAAAGCTACAATATCCGGTCGATCAGACGCAATTTCACCTTTTAACAAATTTTCTCTAATCTCTCGCCATTTTGGATTACATGTCATTGTAATGAATAAATCAGGTTTTCCAAATTTTTGAACTAATCGCATGGCATCCATAAAAGATTGTTGATACAAACGTGGTCCTCCAGTAAATGTTGATGGTAAAATAATTATTCTTCCTGGTTTTACATTTTCTCTATTTGCTTTATTATGAACATAATCCATTAATCCACAATACATTTCTACTCGAAGTTGTTTTTGATTTTTATAAATGAAACTTATGCGTCCAGCTACGACTTTTGACCAAATATCAACTATAAATTGTTGACTTAATTTTCCCATTTGCGTACATGGATTAAACATTCCTCTGTAAGAAAGGCGATACATATAAAATTGTAAAGCAGTAACATTACGAACACTATTAATTTGCATAATGTTTACAGTCCATCCTGAATCACCTAAAGGAAACATAGGATCAGCGTTTGCACTAAGAATAGAAATGGGAATAATTTCACAATCTTTTGGATGTATACATATATCACGATCCACTGGAGGTTCACCATTTTCACTCACAAATACAACTGCTACTTCATTACAAGATGGTACATTAAATTTACTTTGATTTAATGATCTATCCCGTTTGATCCACATTTGAATATCCCTTATAGGTTTATTTTTCAATTTCGCTCTAGTTTCTTCTTCTAATTTTACTTCTCTCATCATTTTCAAGGCATCTGAAAATGGACTAACCTTTCTTAATAATTTATCTATTCCTTCCAGTAATGATAGTAAACATTTTTTATTCGATTCATTTTTTAATCGTTCAAATACAGCTTCATTAGTATCAAAAATATATAGCTGACCATATTTTAAACTGTCACCATTATTAGGATGAAGAGCATATGTATTATGATACACTTGTCCATGTATACGAAAAACATAAGGACCATACCCTTTAGGAATTTCTAATTTAGCTCCCATACTGGCAAAAGCAGAAGAACTGTTATAAGAACGAATATTTTCCCTAAAATTTTTACCTGCCAAGTTGGAATCATTTAATAAACTACGTAAATAAATCGGATAATCATTTAAATCATCTAATTTTACTTTTCCCTTATCACAGCAACTACTTAATTTTTTATCTAGTGGTCTTTTACACATAAAATGTGTATTTTTTAAATCTATTTCTGCTTCTGAGCTATCACGTTTTCTCAACCCATCATTCTCTTTTCTAATTATTTTTTGCTCCTCTGTTCCTTATTTCCTTATTTCCTTATTTGTTCAATTAGACAACCTCTATTATCATTATTATTAGTTGAATTAAAAATCTTATCATTTTTTTTATTCAATAAACCCTTAGTCTCTGAGTCTATTTTTTGGAGCTTTTTCTTTTCAATTTTAATTTCTGTTTCTCGTCTACTCCGTTTTCTTAACCTATCATTCTCTCTCCTAATTATTTTTTGCTCCTCCGTTTCTGCCTGCCTTACTTTCTTCATTCTTTCTTTAGCTTTTATTGCACACAATCTTTGTTTATCATTTTCTTCATTTAAAAGACACTTACTTTTAGAGTGCTCAATTATACAACCTTTATTATCATTATAACTAGTTCAATTACAATTCTTATCATTTTTTTCATTCAAAAATCACTTAGCCTCTGAATCTATGGTTTGTAGCTTTTTCTTTTCAATTTCAGTTGCTGTTTCTCGTCTATTATGTTTTTTCAACCTATCATTCTCTCTCCTAATTATTTTTTGTTCCTCCGTTTCTTCCTGCCTTACTTTCTTCAATTCTTTCTTTAGCTTTTATGGCACACAATCTTTGTTTATCATTTTCTTCATTTAAAAGACACTTACTTTTGGAGTGCTTAATTATACAGCCTCTATTATCATTATTACTAATTAAATTAAAATTATTATCATTTTTTTCATTCAAAGAACACTTAGCCTTTGACTGCTCAATTGTTACAATTTTATTATTATTTACATTATTCCAAGGGTGTGTCTTCAAAAAATTATAAGAATTTGTTTTTTTATATTCCAAAAGACGCTTCCAATCACACTCTACAATCGAATGTCTCATATTCGATCTTCTCATCTCTGAAAACTGACACAGAAGATTATCTTGAAACATTTTGTTTAAATGATGCCTCATTTTGTTATTTATGCTTTCGTAATTAACAGTGTTTGGCATAACATTATAAAATAATGATGTTGCAAATGCTATTGCATATACTCCGCATTCAACACTACCCGTTGGTTGTTGATCAACAGTAACAAAAACTACTGGTGGCTTAAAAGGATATAATCTACTTAAATAATTCAACTGATCTCCATTCAGACATTTTTCATTCAGACTATCAAAAATATAAATTCTTACTCCATCATAACACGTACAAATCCAATGACCCCTCTGATTATGACCACTAAACAGTATTTGAATATGTTTTTCACCTACTCCAATTGGTCTAATATATTCAAGCAGATCTTTATTTACAAATAAAGTACTTTGCATTCTAAACACAGAATTTGATTCTCTTTCCAAAATTTTTCCAAATTCATAAATATGATTGTCACTTAACATTTTTCTTATTAAGTATTTCTCTATATTCTCTAGCACTTAAATTAACATGACCTTCTATTCTCGACATTTTTTAATCAATATTTTCTTCTTAATCTAATTTGAATTCCAATTTGTGGGTTTTGATAATAATAATTACGTATTCCCAATTTATATTTTCTACATCACAATTTCATTAATTCTTACCAAATCATTGTCTCCTATATCAATAATACAAACCAACCAATATTTATCTCATAAAACAAAATTCAAAAATTCAACTAATAAAGTGTATTTACTCTATTTCATATAAGCCACATTCCAATTTTATCCAATATTTAATTATTTAACCAACATGTCAATATTTAATTAAATAAAACCATATTTATCCCATAAAACAATGTTTTTGAATTCAACCAATATCATTTAATCCATTTTAAATACGTCAAATTCCAATTTCATCCAATATATATATTTCTCTTTAATCCATTTTAAATTTTAAATACTTTAAATTCCAATTTCATCCAATATCCAAATTTCAATTTTATCCAATATTTCTTTTCTTATCTTTTATTTCATCCAATATCCAAATTTCAATTTTATCCAATATTTCTTTTCTTATCTTTTATTTCATCCAATATCCAAATTTTAATTTTATCCAATATTTCTTTTCTTATCTTTTATTTCATCCAATATCCAAATTTCAATTTTATCCAATATTTCTTTTCTTATTTGTTAAATAAAAAAAAATCAAATGTTATTTAAAACAGAAAAAATATCAAATTTTTTTCAAAACAGGAAAAAATGTCAATTTCTTTATCCTTTAAATTCAAAATGAAGAAAACTATATCAAATGATGATATAATATTTAAAAAAATATAACTATACCTCTCACGAAACACTTTAATTAACTCTCTACAAATTGTAGAGAAATTATATAAAAAAAGAAAAGAAAATATCTAATGTTATCCAAAATAAAAAAAAGTATATCAAATAGTATTGTGATATATTGAAAAAATGAATATTCCACTCACGAAGCACGATTGTTAACTCTCTACACTACATACAAGGAGTGATGTCCAAGTTAGTCCCGTGAGGGAAAATAGCCTTCCCCCACCATATGGCACGCCAAGTCGAAAATGAGTCCTGAGCAACCCTCACAGCGGGGATCGCTCGGACCCTTAAACCCTGATTAAGGAAAACTGTTAATGACTTTTTCTATAAAAATACAAATTTTTTAAAAAGCAACATTTTTTATTTTTCATTAACATATTTAAATTCCTTACTTTCTTACGATTCTATACATATGTTGTTTACCAAAAAAAGTTAAAATTAAAAAATTATTTATTTTTTCCAGATACATAGAATGAAGTTAACTCTACCATACCATACCATATTAAATAAATATTTAACTTAATATTTAAATTTTAACATTTTTTGGTAAACAACATATGTATAAAATCGTAAAAAAGTAAGGTATTTAAATATGTTAATTTAAAAATATTACTATTTAAAAATGTATATTTTTTATTATTAATAGAAAAGTCATTAGCAGTTTTCCTTAATGAGGGTTTGAGGGTCCAAGCGACCTCCGCTGTGAAGGTTGCTCGGGACTCAATTCCAAGTAGCCCTCGCAGCGGGGGGTGCTATGTCCCTTCTAACGGCGAACAGACAAACTAAATGCGAACAGACAAAATAAGTGCGAACAGACAAAGTATATATATATATATATATATATGCAAACGGAATACGGACTTTAATATTGTTAATTCATTTAAAGTTTGAAATTTTACAAAATTTCAATTCAAAATCTTTTGAAGTTCATCTACTTATGAAAATTGTAAACAAAACTCTTTTAAAATTGATTTTATTTTGAAATATTTAACCAATATTAGATTTCAAGAACAAATACAATAACTTTAGAAAACAACAATTTTTCAGGATTTCGATCAAAATTCCCTGACTTTTCCAGGTTTTTTAAGGTTAATAAGATTCCCTGACATTTCCAGGTTTTTTAGGTAGCGTGGTAACTCTGAATATGCTTCAATTAACGAAATTCATTTTTAAAAAATGTAATAAACAAAGGTCAAAGGGTGGTCCGACCTCGACTCTACTCCTCTACTATTAAAATATGAGTGGTCACCTCTATCTTTTACAGATGCCGAAATCAATTTTAGGTTAGGTCTTCTCCCTGAAAGTTCAACGCACAATAAACTTTACGTTCACGAACGAGCTTAGGCCTTGAATAATTTCAACTGAATTTGAACATTTTTTTACAAATTTTGTACACGAGTTTGTTATGTTATAAAAAATTGACTTTTGATAATAAAATTCATTTTCGAAATAGTTTCTTAAATTTTTTGAACCCCTGGTCAACAAGAAAATTATCTTAAAAATTGTCACTGTAAGCTTCCCGCGAACTTTTGGGAAGATTTTGTGCTGCGTGGGAAGAATAATTTAAATAATACAATACAATTTTTTTAATAAGTAGGTGAATAAATTAACCCTCTGTATACGCTGACTTATTCCAACTCTAACGATTTTAAATGTAATTCCCATAGTCCTAGCCAGGCGTCTAAGTAGACGAGCTCATTGTCATCTAAAAATAGGTGAAGAAAAGAAATATCAGGAAGAATTAATTCATGTACTGCATAATATTTAAAATGAGTTAAACAAGTAATTCTTTTATAGAATATTGATTAAGTGTTGTCTTATCTTTACTTTTTTTAAAAATTTACGATTCTGCTTATGTTGGTTACTCTTAGGGTACTGTCACCTTGAGTGGGCCGCCTAAGCTTTTTTTCGAAAAAATTCTATATAAAAGCAAATTAATCGAAGGTTTCTATTCCAAGCTTTAGTTTAGATCCATAGATAAGTGTTTATACCATAATAGCTTTGATTTTTTTTGTTTGGAAAAAATTGACTTTAAAAAAATAGCTAATTTTTAAGGAATAAAAAAAGTGTAACCTTGAGTGGACCACTCTTAAAAAATTGTAAAAGTTATTCTAAATTCTTTAATGTATTTAATATTTCTGATATATTGAAACAAAATTTATGCTATGCAGCTTCAGACCATGTATGTGTCGCAATGTTTACATGTGAAACCATTTTTAATAACACAGGCACACAAAAAAATAAAAAAGTCAAAACCCAGAGGTTACACCCCCCTATCCCCATGTTTTTGGGGTCGCTGAAACCGAATATGACCATGAAAATTTTTTTTCATCGGCCATTTTCCCGCTACCACCCCCTTACACCTGCTCCCGGGGGTTGGAATTTCAGTTAAAAAAAAAGTGGAGTAGGGTGTCTATTCCTATGTTTTTTGGGTCGCTTAAACCAAAAAAGACTACCAAAAACAAATTCTTCCCTCCCACAACCCCTACAACCCCCTTAACAACCCCGGGGTGAGGGGTCGAAATTCGAATTTTCACGAAAAGTCGATTACGGTGTCTAAACCTACGATTTTTGGGTCGCTGAAAACCAAAAAAGACTACCAAAATCAAATCCTTTCCACCCCCGACCCCCTACAACCCCTGCAATAATTTTTGATAATTAATATTTAATTTTAAATTTCCCAAAAATCGGTTTGTTTTATTTGAAAACAATTATTTCAGGGGGTTGTAGGGGATCGAGGGTGGAAAGGATTTGATTTTGGTAGTCTTTTTTGGTTTCAGCGACCCAAAAAACGTAGGTTTAGACACCGTAATCGACTTTTCGTGAAAATTCGAATTTCGACCCCCCGCCTTTCGGGTGTTAAGAGGGTTGTAGGGGGTTAAGAGAGGGAAGAATTTGTTTTTGGTAGTCTTTTTTGGTTTTAGCGACCCAAAAAACATAGGAATAGACACCCTACTCCACTTTTTTTTAAACTGAAATTCCAACCCCTGGGAGCAGGAGTAAGGGGGTGGTAGCGGGAAAATGGCCGATGAGAAAAATTTTTCATGGTCATATTCGGTTTCAGCGACCCCAAAAACATGGGGATAGGGGGGTGTGACTTCTGGGTTTTGACTTTTTTATTTTTTTGTGTGCTTGTGTAATTTTGGCACATATCACATTAATATCACAAAAAAATTGATAAAGAACATAAAACATAGTTTTAAACCAATTGATTGTTAATTTATATTCATAAAAATGGTAAACTGACATTAAAAATATAAAAAAACAGGCAGTCCACTCATGGTGACACGCAACTTTTTATGGCAGCTACCACAATTTTTTAAAATCAAAATTATCACTTAATTAAACTCAGGCGGTCCACTCAAAGTGGCAAGTTGACATTACCCTACGTTTGTTGAATAAAGAGTCAATTTAATTAATTAAAAACTAAGTTTTAATATTTTATTTCAATAAAACATGTACAATCTTTTAGATAATAACTTATATATACATTTTGTGCACAAGTTGTATTAATTAAATAATGCTTAAAAAATATATGAGTGGTGAAAGGAAAATAAAATTTCAGTGAAAGTGAAAGTTGAGAGAAATTACATAATCGATGTCCTGGTTAGTAGAGGAGATAACTTTACGACTTTAAAAATTGAAAACTTTTTGCTAGTTAGTGTGGTTCAATAAAGGTCACTTCCCTACAGTAAAACCTATATTAGCTGAAACCCATTTATGTTATTGTGTTTACAAAAAAGGGATCCACACACACACAAATACGGAAATTTATTAGGAAATCATATAACGTATTCATAAACAGAAGAACATTTGTATAAAACATTTTTAAAAATTTTGCATCTTAAAAGACTAAAAAGCTTCGTCCACTATAAACCAAAATTAATTATTTTTGAACGAAATTAAACAATAGTAGAAGACAGAATAGTAGCTCAAGTAAAAAACTATATAGTATCCGCAAAATTTTTTCAGATTTTCGGCAGATTCCTGTCACTCCGAAAAGTTTGTAGAAAGTCTGATAGCTTAAAAGTTTAAAAACTTATGGAATAACAGTTTTTATATTTTCTGAACCACCCAAACATTCTGTAGCCTTTTTACTTGGGAAAGAATTTTGTCAGGTTAAACGCTTAGAGCACATACCTTTCTTTAGTCATTTTTCAAAGGCCAACCAATTTGAATCTGTTTATCTGACTAACTTACAAAACTTTGTGAAATATACTTTAACTGGTGTAAAATAATTCTGTGTATTATACCTAGATTTTTCATTGAAAATTTAAAAATGTAGATAAAATAATTTTTATAAAAAACATAGGGTATGATAGACTCAGAGTGTGCTTTGAGGATCAAACTTCTTTTAGAATTTAAATCTTTACAGATTTAGTGCCTAAAAACATTTCCTGAAAATTTAACACTTAGCCCCTGTCTCCCCTAAAGATAATTAAGAGTTTTAGCCTAAATAATAAATTTTCTTTTTATTTCTTAAATATTGAATATGATATAATAATACAAATAAATTGTAATTTATGTCTATCATTATGTTCAATTACCAATTGACTTTACTGCAATGTCGCTTGTCTAAAGCACAACTCCAATAAGTGCCAATAAATCGTTTTAATACTGTAAAAATATCGTCATTTTCTTTTCCTTCGACACCCGCATCTTTGATAAGTGCTTTCACAAGATTCAGTGTGTATTTCTAAAATGATTTTTAATTAACAATAGTTTACGCAAATAATTAAAGAAATCATTTCTTAAATAACATTGTCAAACAAAATTTTTAAAAATTTCCAGTGCGAAGATTGACATGCAGTAAGTTCTCTTTCTAATGTATCTAAAGAGAAAAATGTATCTCGACCACGAGGTTCTACACCATTGTTCTGAATTGTTATGACATTCACTTCTTCTTTCATAATTTGTAATGATTTTGCAAATATATTGTCTTGTCTCATTGTATTGTAAATAGCATTTAAAGCATTTACTGTGGAAAATATGTTTATTCTATAATTTGTTGCTTCTTTGGTATCAATAATGAAAAGTTGTCCAAAACTTGGTAGTTCATGATTAGTAGGATATAAAGATGTGTTCGTTTGATAATAAATTTCACCTTGAATTTTAAAGCAGTAAGGTGCAGGTCGACTATTATTAAATTAAACCGAATTGGCAATAAAAGAAGCAAATGAAAAAGAATTATTGTATTTGGGTGATTCTCTGCGTAGCGTAGAATTTAATGTCCCACGTGTTTTTTAAGAAATCAGTTTCATATATTGTAATAAATCCAACGTTGATAACTTATTTCAATGATAACAAATAAAAGTCTATTGTCGTTTTCATTTAAAAGTTTATAATTTTGCTTATAAATATGTTTTAAGGTGCCAAATCGTAATTGTGTAATTAGTCTCCACTACTATTTCATATATAAAATGTTATTTTTTTAGTAAAATATAATAATAAATATAATGAATATTGACATTTTCTTATTGTCTAAGTTAGTAAAATTGAGAAAAACAAAACACTTGTGAAAACAAAATTTATTTTTAAAATATTTTTGTAATTATTTCTTGTCCCTCGTTTTCGCGTCATGGTATAACCACTTTGTAAAATTGCGTAATTTACATAAAAATCCAATTGAAATATTACTCAACACCAGTAAAAAGTATCAATTAAATCTCTAAAATTAATCACTAAAAGAGAAACTAATTTAACAAATTTTTTTTTATTTTTTTGTTTTTTCAGAAGCGACATCCGTTATGCAAGACACGAGATTGGCGTTCATGCACCCGATATCTGCATCCAAATCTCCGACCTCCACCCTCAATGCCATATTAGAAATGAAATTTCTATAGTCGAATTTAAATCAAATATTAATTTTAATTTACCTGAATCCGAAGTCAAAGTATTTTCTTTCACATTTTAGAAAAAATATTTATGTAATTTTAGAAGAATGGGAAGATGGTTAGAAAGATTAGGGAGGCCGAGAACTACAAAGTCATCCTACATTAAAAGCCCGTACATGGAACACCATACCAAATCTACTACGCTACAGCCTTGCACTCCTACAAATATGAAGTTCGCCGGTGAATCACTTCTAGATCGGAATGAAATGAACACAGATAAATGTAATTTTTATAGTTTTAAAGCTGAAAAAGCTTTCAGAAGGATTCGACTTTTTTCGATAGCCATTCGAGATATGTAGATACTTTTCATATCATTCCTTTTCTAAGAAAGGATTTATTCTCTTGGGTTCAAAGTATAATGATTAAATTATTTTTAATAATTTTAATAATTTTTTAAATTTTTAATAATTTATGTGTTATGCGACTTAAAAGATAGAAAATAATATAAAAACTCAAAAATTTGGCGGTGATTTTTAGGAGATGGAGGATTGAACTGAAAATAACTTTCGAAGCAATTTATGTATTAATCTGATATTTTGTGTATTATTATTTCTTATTTATTAATTTCAAATATACTAAGTGAGAAAAGTTTGCAACAAAAAACAGCGAAATGGTGAGTATTGAATAAGGGGTGCCTCTAATTTTAACCACAATAAATTATTTTAGTTTTTTTGCATCTAGTTTTTGAAGCATTTAATTTTTAAAAATTTCTAAGTACACATTGTATTTGACAAACGATTGTTAACAATTTAGTATATTAACAAAACTTGTGCTTTTAAAATAAATTGACCTTTAATAGTAAAAAATTCTGAAAGGTGGAGTGTAATCTTTATTTAAATGACACCTTATTTGAAGGCACACTTACAAAATAATTCAAAACCAGCCCAGTCAAAAAAGTTCTATAGAATGATTCTATAGAATGACTCTATAGAGCATTCTATAGAGTATTCTATAGAGAATTCTATAGAATATTCTATAAAATATTTTGTAGAATTTATCTAAAAATAGTTTTTTTAATTTCTACGCGGATTGTATAAAATATTTCTAGTCAAATTCTATAGAATTCGTGAAGATATTCACAAAAAATACTTTCTTTATAAATTCTATAATATATTTTATAGAATGCTCTATAGAATATTATATAGAATTCTCTATAGAATGACTCTATAGAACTTTTTTGACTGGGACATAATTTTTTTTGTAACTAATAGATTTCTCATTTTTACATATACCTGTAAAATCCTTAAAAAAGTTTTTATTAGGAATGTATAAAAATCGTGATTTACTGCATCATGTGGTTTTTCACGCATGTATTTTGAAGTTGGTGCAAAGCTATGATTTTAAAATTAGCCAATATTTATGTTTTTTTTGTAAATGACGAAGTTCATACTAATTGTCAATTGTAACCTATTCATTAACGTCAAACGTAAAGAAACCGCAATTTAATATTATCCTTTTTATTTTTACTATATTTAAAATTTTTTTTTCTTGATTAGTATTTACTGTTGCCATGTATTTATTAATAATTTCGCTATATTTAAAAATCCTCAAACGGGATAGAATGAGAGAATCGATTATTTTTTGTTACTTATATGAAATAACTAAACAAGGAGCAAAAATGTTAAAGTTAATTTTTATAAATGATAACACAGCCACACAAAGAAAATAAAGTGTCTTGATCTGGGGTCAAGACATATGTATTCCGATGTATTTCGATGCGCTGAATCCGAATATACTATCAGAATTTGGCCAATGGGTCCTTGTTTCGCTCTAACCTCAAAAAATACCCTAATATCGTTAAAATGGTCACTTTTGAATTAAACAAAATTGAATCTAACCGCATATTGATAATTTTTTAAGATCCCTTAATTAAAATAAACTATTCTATAAGCTTTTTAATTGAAAATTCATATAAAACATTACACTACCGGTAAAAATTAAGAGACCACCCATTTTCAGGCGAATGATAAAAGTTTTAAAACATAAAATTTATTGAAACTAAAATTTTTTTCTTTTTATTTTTTGAAAGATGATAAAATTTTAAAAAGAACAAGATCTTTTAGAAGTCATTTGGCCAATATTTTATTTAGATATTTTTAAAAAATTGTCATTTTAAATGTTTTACAAAAATTTGAATAACGTCTAAAATAATAAACGCTTTTTAATGATCTTAGGCTTATTTTAAAGGTCATTTGCTACACTATAAGAATTACTTATAGGCATTAACGTGAAATTTTTTTCTTAGAAAATGCAGGCTGTCAAACTTGGACCAAAAAAATTCAAAAAATTTGGAACAATTTTTCTGTATTAAAAACTATTCTAGAAAATATATAAAACATCATATGGTGTAGATTTTCCAAGAAAATTTAATAAAAAAATACGTTTGAATTTAAAAAATTATTTTTCTGTTAATAGGAATGTTTCAAATTTTTTGAATTTTTTTGGTTTAACTTTGACGGCTTGCATTTTCTAAGAAAAAAATTACACGTCAATGCCTATAAGTAATTCTTATAGTGTGGCAAATGACCTTTTAAATAAGCCTCAGATCATTAAAAAGCGTTCTTTATTTCAAAAGTTATTCAAATTTTTGTAAAACATTGAAAATGACAATTTTTTAAAAATATCCTAATAAATTATTGGTCAAACGACTTCTAAAATATCTTGTTTTTTTCAAAATTTTATCATCTTTCAAAAAATAAACAGAAAAAAATATTAGTATCAATAAATTTTGTTTTAAAACGTTTTCCAGTCGCCTGAAAATGGGTGGTCTCTCAATTTTGACCGGTAGTGTAAATCTATCGAACCTAACCTCAAAAACACATCTAAGATTTCAAACAAACAAATTATACCATACACAGCGCAATAAAAAATAGGTAAGCTCATAAAAGTTACAACTTAGCTGTTTTTATGACTGCTGATTACAAAGCCGGTGTTAGTTTATCAAAATTCAAAATTGCGGATCCAATATGGCAAACAATATAAATAAAATTTTTTTGGATTGGCATGAAAATCGTTACTCGGGGGTTTTTGGGGTCGCTGATGACGAATCCCATGTCAGTTCCTAAAAATTCAAAATGGCGGATCCAATATGGCGGACTTTATTATTTTAACGATTTTTTAAAGTTTATTACTCGCGGTTTTTCGGGACCTTTAATAACGAATCCCATATCAATTTTTATAATCTTAAAGTCTTACGAATTGTTTTCTAACAATTTTTTCTAACTTAAGATTTTAAGGCTTTAAGATTATAAAAATTTATATTCAATTCGTGATCAAAGGACCCGAAAAACCGCGAGTAATAAAGTAAGATTATAAAAATTTATATACGATTCGTTATCAAAGGTCATAAAAAACCGTGAGTAATAAATATAAAAAAATCGTTAAAATAACAAAGACCGCCATATTGGATCTACTATTTTGAATTTTTAGAAACCGACATGGGATTCGTCATCAGCGACCCCGAAAATCACCAAGTAACGATTTTCAAGCCAATCCAAACAAATTTTTAATTATATTGTCCGCCATATTGGATCCGCAATTTTCAATTTTGATAAACTAACACCGGCTTTGTAATCAGCAGTCATAAAAACAGCTAAGTTGTAACTTTTATGAGCTTACCTATTTTTTATTGCGCTGTGTATGGTATAATTTAACGATATTAGGGTATTTTTTGTGGTAAGGGCGAAACCAGGACCCATTGGCCAAATTCTGATGGCGGATTCGGATTTAGCGCATCGAAATACATCGGAATACATATGTCTCGAACCCAGATCAAAACACTTTATTTTTTTTGTGTGGCTGTGTAATTAATGAAATTTATAATATTAATAGTATAATTTGAACTTTGTTTATTTCGTGTTTAATATTTCACAAGTTAGGTCGTTTGTAACTGTGATATACACGGAGAAAATTTATTCCTGAAATTTTCCTGAATTTAGTTCGGTAAAACTGGGATGAAGTGTCAAAACAGTAATTTTTCAAGAACTAGACTGTAAAAGAAATTGCATTGAAAAATAATGTAAAAATCATAAAGCTCACGATACATGTATTAGCGCTTCACTTACAGTTCGGTAAAACGTAAGCCAAGTGCTCGCTACATTAATATTTATTGAATAGTTCGGTAAAACGTAAGATAAAGTCTTCGGTAAAACTGACGAGTTGCAATTTATTGAATAGTTCGGTAAAACGTAAGTTAAAGTCTTCGGTAAAACTGACGAGTTGCAATTTACTGAAAGTTCGGTAAAACTTGAAGAACAAAAATAAAAAATAATGTTACTTCAGTAGATCTATATTAATACTGCCGTAACTCTCAATTTACCTACTTTAATCACTACCTAAACCCCCTACAATTGTTGACGAACAAATACTAATTGATACACCTGCCTACAGTACATTCTAAACGCATACACTAATACACACATCGCACGCTTTACATTAATGCTTCAGAAAGTTTCAACTGTCCTTATATATTAATCTCAATTTTATTTCACCGCTTGTGAGAAAGATTTAAATTAATAAACTATCGTTGTACAAAATTAAAAATTATTTATATTAATGAATCATTTCTAACTATATTCAAGGTCAATTTATGAAATATTTTTAAATTATGTTTTTATTATTATAAAGAAAAATGTTTAAATTTGTATTTAATGGAATAAAACAATAATTTATTAAAATCCTTATTATTCTCAAATTTTTGTGTTTAAAATTAAAAATATACATATTAAAAGTGCAAGTTGGAAATTATTTAATTAATAAAAAGAAAATCAATCTTTCTGAAATATTAAATAATAATTGTGAGGTATTAAAAAACGAAAAGGAAATAAGCAAGTAAGCAAATAAGGAATAAAGTAAGCAAGAAGAAAATAAGCAAGTAAGAAAGTAAGCAAATAAGAAAGTAAGTAATCAAGAAGGAAATAAGCAAGTAAGTATGCAAATAAGAAAGTAAGCTAGTAAGCAAGAAAGTTATTTCCTTTTTGCTTACCTACTTTTTTACTTACTTACATACTTACTTATACCCTTGTAGAAATTGAAAATAGGACTTCGTAAGGCCCTGTATAGACGCCCTTTCGTCTAGTGAGGCGCAAACTAGGAAAATTAGTCAGGATCCGTCTAATTTCGTCACGCTTGAAATATCAGGTTATGATGTGGAAAGATAGAGAGGTTCTAACTAGATTGCCTTGTCACTGCCTGAATAGAAAAGCACAATGTGGGGATTTAACTAGAGGGCCTCTTTAGCGCCTCATTAGTTTTTCTAAATACATAAGCAAAAATTTTGGACAGACGTAATATTGCGCCAGTAATACTGAACAAGTCACTGAACAAACACACATGTAAACAACACTGTTTCGACCAATCAACCTATCACTAACTTAACACTAACACTAACGCATAACTAACACTAACTCGCACGCTATGAATCTACTATATCATCGTCCTTATATACTAAACAGAACATTTTTTAGCGCTTGTGAGAAAAAGTGCAATATTTCAAATTTTTAAAATCGTAAATATTTTTGCTCAAATAGTTTTTGAACTTTAAATAGTATTTTAATATGCGTTTAGAACTATTTTTCTGATAATTTCGTTGCTTATTATTTAGAAATTGGGATTTGTCAATAAAATTGAAAATTAATTAAAATATCTAATAGGGGCATAAATAGATACCAGATAGATTTCCCTGTTCAGACAAAAAGGGCATTCTAGTCAGAGCCTGATTGAAATATTTAATAAGGGCATAAATAGATCCAGCTAGATTTTCCTATTTGGAAAAAGAAGGCATTCTAGTCAGTGCCCTATTATCACCTATCTAGTCATTATTAGTGTGGTTGGCCTCACTAAATCCTCATCAGTGCCCTTCTTTAAATAAGGCGAAGTCGGTCAATTTCCACACGGGTATGTTTAATTGCTTACTTATTTATTTCCTTTTTGCTTACTTATGTTTACTTGCTTACTTACTTGCGTTCTTGATTGCTTGCTTACTTACTTACTATTATTCATATTTAATTAAAATGAATAAATTATATGGGCAATTCCACGTGAGATTTCAGTCGACCTCTTAAAATCGGCCAATAATATTTTTTTTCTATTCTGTATTGAAAAAAAACAGATACGTATTTTTTTATTATTTTTTTGGAGCCAAAATTTTTGAGTTATGAATTTTCAAAATTTTCGCTTTTTAAATGTAGGTATATTTTTAATGTCAGATAACTCAAAAAATATTGCTTCTTTTCATTTTTTGACAAGAGAAAAAAAGTTTTGTTTTTCTCTCTACTTTTGAATAATCATAACAAAAAATTTTTTTTTTCATTTTTTAGTAAAAAAATAAAAAAATTTTATGAACAAATTAATTTTTTTTAACTTTGGGTATGATAAATTTTTAATTTTCTTTTTTCAAAACATACTTGGAAATAATAAGAAGGTTTTGCAAAAAGTTTCAGAGTGGGCCTGACAAGTTTGATGGGTCCAAAAAAATAATTAAGCTCTCCGTGCAGGTCGCACGCACGTGGCACAATGGGATTTTTTTACAATTTATTATTAAAAATTGTTTAGAGCCTAAAAATTCAATAATAATCAAAATCCTATAAAATTTGTAGGCTCTAGACAATTTTTAATAATAAATTGTAAAAAAAACCCATTGTGCCTCGTGCGTGCGACCTGCACGGACAGCTTAATTATTTTTTTGGACCCATCAAACTTCTCAGACCCACTCTGAAACTTTTTGCAAAACCTTCTTATCATTTCCAGGTATGTTTTAAAAAAAGAAAATTAAAAATTTATTATACCCAAAGTTAAAAAAAAATTAATTTGTTTATAAAATTTTTCTATTTTTTAATAAAAAATGAAAAAAATTTTTTTTTGTGATTATTCAAAAGTAGAGAGAAAAACAAAACTTTTTTTCTCTTGTCAAAAAACGAAAAAAAGCAATATTTTTTGAGTTATCTGACATTAAAAATATACCTACATTTAAAAAGCGAAAATTTTGAAAATTCATAACTCAAAAATTTGGCCTCCAAAAAAATAATAAAAAAATACGTATCTGTTTTTTTTTTCAATACAGAATAGAAAAAAAATATTTTTGGCTGATTTTAAGAGGTCGACTGAAATCTCACTTGGAATTGCCCATATGTTAAAAAAATAAGTATGTTATTGCCAATTTATATTTTCTTTTTATTTGATTTAAAAGCATTTATTACATATTTGGCAATTAATAAGTGTTTAAAATAATTAATTAATTAAATTTTAATTTAAATAATAATAAAATGATTATTAATTAAGTCTAAATAAGTTGGAAAAATCAACTATTAGTGTGAAAGTCTTTCATTTGACTGCGGGACACTTGAAATAAAGTATTTCAATCCAGAAAACTAAAACTTTAGGCAAGTCAAAGAAGTTTTACCGAACTATTCCTGAAAACTAACACTTTAGGCAAGTCAAGAAAGTTTTACCGAACTATTCCTGAAACGTTAGTGCCCATCAAGGAGGTATTTATTTAATTTACATTAAACGTTCAGTTTCAATTTTTTTTTTAACTTTTACAGTACTAGTTCTTAAGGAATAAAGATATCACACTAGATTTTAAATATTGTTACCGAAAAAATAATATAAAAATTATTAAAAATTACGATTATGCTACTATATCCCAAGTTTATTGAAAAATTGGGTAAAATGTAAGGAACAAATTTTCTCCGTGTAGCATACCCAAAAGTTTGTTTTCTGTCTAACTTTTGAAGCAATTTATGAATATTAATTACATTGATATTTTCTGATTTATTGAATAATTATAAGTAAAATGATATAAACAATGCATGAGTGCTCACAAATTAAAAAATTTTTCCTTTATTTGTCAAAGTGAGCATGTTTTTTAGATTTGCCCATATGTTTAAAAGGAAACTACAAGATCTTGAATATTTTTAAAGTTACAATAAAAAATGCAAAAGTGACATGGTAGGGTCCTGACATGTGTTTCATAGTTAAAATACTTAAATAAATAATCAAATAAATATTTTCTTTTCAATTTTTTCACGTCAAAATAATGTCAGTAAAGGTCATTTAAAAATAAAATTGAGCAATGTACTCAAAAGATAGTCTCGAGACGCATGAATATTTCCTAAATGACAAGTAACCGAACTGTCATTTAACCGAAATGCATGTAACAGATTTGATATTCAAACGAATTGTCATTTGACAAACCTGTCATTCAACAGAATTGTCATTTGACAGATTCGACATGTAATACAATTGTAATTTGACAGAACTGTCATGTATAAAAGAATTGTTACTTAACAGACCCATTATGTAACAGAATTGTTTTTTAACAACTCTTTTCTCGAAAATTCACAGAAATTCATAAAAATTTTTATGAAAAGAGTTGTTACAAAACAATTCTGTTACATGAAAGTTCTGTCAAAAAACAATTCTGTAGAATGACGGGTCTGTTAATTGACAATTCTGTTGAATGACAGGTCTGTCAAATGACAGTTCGGTTACTTGTCATTTGTGAAATATTCATTCGTCTTGACAGTCTTAATATTGTATCACGTAACAATTTCCGAACAAAATTAAAAAAACGTATGCCACGGACCTGACATTTCTACCTTATTTTCTTAATTTTAACTATGACAATGATTAGTTAATGAACTGTATATTAAGAATCTTTAAGAAGAGACTTCCATTAAGTGAATTTGAAGTGATTGGCAAAAAAATAATTTTATTAGTTATTTATTTATGGGGTCAGGCAAATATGACAGTTATTTGAAGATCACCCATATAGGATTCGCTATTTTAATTTTTCAAATTTAGCGCCATACACTCATTTAGCTACAATTTAAAATACCAAATTTTTGGTCAACCAATTTTAAAGTTCTTACATAATCAGTTTTTACGTAATTATAATGTAACTGAATCCAAATTAACAGTCAGAATAAGCGCGATTTCAGTTTTGAATATAAAAATTAAGTAAATTTCCATGCAAATCAATTTATCAAACTTCACCTTTCCACCATGTCTGTAAAAGGAAAACCAACACCAAAGTTGAGGTGGTACTACGTTTTTCTCTTTAGGTACATCATATCATTAAGAAGAGGAACTGACATACATCAGCCTTTGCACTGGAATTTTCTTGCGTGTCGGTGTAATATAAGTTTTTTTTATTTTCAGGGTGGAACTTATTTTTACCTTAAAATCAAATGTAACATTCTCTGTATGAAAATAAAGTAGAATGTCATCAGCAGCAGTCCATGGAATGTAATCTACTTCACGACTCATGTATGAAGTAAGATTAATTAGTAATTCTTCATTAATTGTTTTTGTCTTGAAAAGCCAAAATGCATTCTCTAATAATTGAGCACGATTTAAAACGTGGATTCGTAAGAAATTTTCACAATTCAAATATTTATCTATCTGCTCCCAATTTCTTTTATCATAGTTTACTCGATAATATGCTAAAATAATTTTTAAAACAATCAATTCGTAGACATAAAGCGAAATGAAGTTTTAAAAGAAATTCAATATTAAATAAAGAAGGATTACCACTGCTCTGAATATTAAAAATCACCCAATCATTTGGATGAATTCCTTCAATGATTAATTCCTTTTCATCAGGTCTCAACCAATGACTGGCAAATGTTGAGGTAAAATTTAACGATGAACTAGTCGCAAAATTAATTGGAATGAAAAATTTGGATGGCATTTTCGTAATGGAACAAACAGTGCACTCTTGAGACAATGTTATTACTCCTGTTGTGTAATTTCTCGACATATTAATCACAGGATATCCTAATTGTGATATATAAAGTTCCATCACTTCTTTTACTTTCCAAGTATTATTATTTCCTTTTGACTTACTTAGGACCTCTTGCATAGTTTCCCAGAAATCAGTGGTTGTTATTGTTTTGTACCTGCTAAAAATGTATTTATTTTTATAGGTTCATATTTGTCGACAGAAAATAGGGTAATGTCACATTGAGTGGACCGCCACTTTGAGTGGACCACCTGAGCTTTTAAGTTATCTGACAGCGTAAACGTGAAATAAATAAAACGAATAGCAGCACCGCACCTAAAAACCGTAAGAAATTATGTTCCGCGATAATAATTTACGTTATCGTTTGATGTAACGCATTTTTAAGATCATAAACCAAAAAAGAAGTCGCTCTTACAATAAGTAAAGTGATTCGAAAGTGTAAAAGTAGTGACCACTGTTTATAACCATGAGTGGACTGCCTGTTTTTTATATTTTTAATGTCAGTTTACCATTTTTATGGAAATAAATTGACAATAAATTGGTTTGAAACTATGTTTTATGTTCTTTATTAATTTTTTGTGATCTTTATGTAATATGTGCCAAAATTATTAAAAATGGTTTCACTTGTAAACATTGCGACACAAACAAGGTCTGAAGCTGCATAAGCATCAATTTTGTTTCAATATATCAGAAATATTAAATACATTAAAGAATTTAGAATAACTTTTACAATTTTTTAAGAGTGGTCCACTCAAGGTTACACTTTTTTTATTCCTTAAAAATTAGCTATTTTTTTAAAGTCAATTGTTTTTTACAAATAAAAAAAATCAAAGATATTATGGTATATACACTTATCTAGGGATCTATACTAAAGCTTGGAATAAAAACCTCCGATTAATTTGCTGTCATAAAGAATTTTTTAGAAAAAAAGCTTAGGCGGTCCACTCAAGGTGACATACCCTATATAATATATATATATATTTTAAAAATCTAAACTTACTATTTTTGTAAAATTTTTCTAAGACCATTTTGGAAAACTTCCTTTGACATTAAACTACTTAACATATGCATCATGACAGCAGCTAAAAATAATCATAAAATTTGTATTATTAACGAAGCTTAATATTCTTACGTATTTTGGTGTGCTGATAACGAAAATGGTAGTACAAATGGACGCTGTTTATCATCGTAAACATATTTTAATCCCAACAATTTTTGTTATTAAATTTTTGTCTTAAAGTACATATTGTAAGAAACATTTAGGTTTCATTCTTTTGCAACATGCCTATATTTATTTACATCTGTTTTTTTCCAATTTTAGAGATATGGTTATTTCAAACAGATCAGAATTTTTTTCTGAAAAAAATTAATTCTACCAATGCATATATATATATATATATATATATATATATATATATGTTACCGGTAAAACCCGAAGTCCAGGCATATTGCGAAATGCCTAGGCAAATCGGGAAATACCTAAAATCTTAGGTATTACTCGAATTTCCTGGCCATTTTTAGGTATTTTCCGAATTGCCTAGGCATTTTCGTAAATTTCCTAGGCATTTCGCGAAATGCCGAAATCGATTTAGGCAAATTGAAAAATTTATTGAAACCTTAATTGTGAACATATATTTTTTGCTGGTTATTTGTTGCAGCATGTCGAACTTACAGGATTTTTGCCGTATATTACGAATCTGTAAGTGAAATTGTCCCTTCACGTCTCAATTTTGAGAAAAACGGGGTCAAAGTGTCAAAATATCCTATTTTTGGTACTTTTTGAAGCACTATAAAAAAGAACGCGACGTGATAGAAAGCTCAAATATGTCTTAAATGAGAGCTCGACCCCTCAACTTTAACATCCAAAATCAAAAAACTATGTAGAAGTAACTCAAAATTGTGGGGAACAACTTTTTACCGCGTGCGCGCCCATCAGCTATTATTTTAGTTAGCGATCATATAGGGTAAATTAATAAAATGTTGTTTCCCACAATTTTGAGTTATTTCTACATGGTTTTTTTGCTTTTGGATGGTAAAGTTGAGGGTCCGAGCTCTCATTTAAGACATATTTGAGCTTTCTATCACGTCGCGTTCTTTTTTATAGTGCTTCAAAAAGTGCCAAAAATGGCATATTCTGACACTTTGACCCCGTTTTTCTCAAAATTGAGACGTATTCTTGTAGCAACATTTTGTCGAACAGTGTAATAGATTAATAATTTTGTAAACAATCTGTTTACATTAGTATGCGGCTTACAAATGATCAACTTTTCATTTTGCCTAAATCGGCTTAGGCATTTCGCGAAATGACTAGGCAATTTGAGAAATGCCTAAAATTTCTAGGTATAACTCGAATTTCCTGGCCACTTTTAGGTATTTCCCGATTTGCCTAGGCATTTCGCAAAATGCCTGGACTTCGGGTTTTACCGGTAACATATATATATGTGACCTGGACAGTGAAAAGGGACCTTACGTGCGAAAACAAATTTTCGAGAAAACAGCAGTTAAAGTTTAACTTAGAAAAACCCTTGTAACTTTTTTAAATATTAATATTTTTTAATCAATTTAGGCTTATTTTCTTCACCGTGGATCACAGTATCAGAATAAAAAACATACAAGTAATGAAATTTTTTTTTAATAATTGTTTATATAAATTAATAACAAACTCCCTAAACATAGGAAAAATAATCTAAGTTTTCTAAATAGCAACAATAAGTATAAATAAGTGACACATGTTTGTAAGGGTTTTCGAGGCCACTGATTACAAATAAAATGTTAAATTGACAATTTGACAGTTGACAGCTGTCAACTTCTCTATAAAAAGTGATCGTTTTTTATAAAAAAGGTTTTTAAGGTCGCTAATTACGAATATTGAATTTTAAATGTTGACAGTTGTCAACGAAACTGTCAAATTTTCAAAATAATAAAAAATTATCGTCTTCGTTATTTTAATTTGTATAATAACAAAAAAATCAGTTTTTTCGTATTTTTACTCTTGTTTCTTTTGACTTTAAAAAATTTTTAAAACACTTCTAATCAACTTATGACTTTTTGGTTTTCACCATCTTAAAGAGCGTTTTAAACCCTATCCGAATCAACAAAAAAGTAAAAAATGATTTTTGACACGTAAGGTCCCTTTTCATAGACCAGGTCACATATATATATATTCAAAGTCTGTGTCTCCATAAACAACCGTCACAATTAATTATTGACAAGTAAAGGATTCCTTTACTAAAGGTCTTCATATATCAAAATGATCGAAAAACGTATCGAAAGTTGCAGGGAGGGGTAGTTATATTTAAATATATTTTGAGTCTGTTTCACAAGTTTTTTGAACCGGATGGTACAAAACCCAGATCCAACCCACCTATACACTACCGTCCGTGAGTGTTATGCATGCATCTCTTTTAAAATTCGATACCTTCTATTACGAAGCAAAAAGGAAAAAGGGATCTCTTTTGTGTTCTATTCCTTCTAGTACCAAGTAGAAAGTTAATTGATTGGCCAGCTAAGAATTTAATCATTGACTGTCTAGAATATTTAAACTTCTTAAATTTTAAAATTACAAGATTAACTAGTAGACATTATCAACCGTTTTTTAATGAACTACCTTCTTTATCTACTAGTTTTTTTATGTAGCTGTAACTTAAATGCACAAATGTTTAATTTTCTTTTTTTTGGATTAGTTTGTTAAATTTTATAATTAATAGTTTATTTTTGTATTCCCTATCCTTGTGATAAGGGCTCCGATTTAAATAAATAAATTTATTAAAAATTAATTAGAAAAGTTATATGCATGAAAAATGTAAATTTCCTTACTGAATCTATTGTTAATATCTTATTTATGTTTCTACAATTTTTTTTATAAAAATTATAAAAGTTTACTTGTAAAATATATGTTAATATATTAAATGAATAAACTTTTTTTTATTTCAAATGAAAAATAAAATAATGTAGGGAAGCGAAAAAAAGGAGAAGTTACATTTGTGTGTAAAAATCGGCTATATCAATAGTTGTACGGGAGAGTAGGCTTCATTGAACCGGGTTTTTTCTAAAGTCCAAGATTTAATTAAATTTGACAAATTTTGATCAGGTTTTTGTATCAAAATAAAACTGAAGTATTCCTTTAGTTAATACACACGTTACAAACACAAATTATTATCATTAAATAATAAAATTTAATTTTTTTCTAACCAGTTACACTTTTCTTATTTTGAAGGATCTGTGTCTACATTGAACCACCTCTAATAAAACACTACAACTTACATCCAAAATAATATTTCCACTTATACATTGTAAAAAATCTTATTTTTTACTCAAAAAAAACAGAAAATTGTTGTTAAATAGTTATTATTTGTTAATATAGGATATTAATATATTTCGATGTCAGATTTCATAGCAAAAGTAACAGTTTAAGTTTATCTCGTTGACAATTGTGATGAAAGCATGTCTTCCAGTATTTTTCTTACTAATTAGTCGAGCAGACAACTTTACAACTCTTAAAATTTTAAATTCTTTGCTTTTTCGGGTGGTTCAATGATGCCGCACTCACTGTATTTACATGACATTCACAACAAAAATTGTTTATAATATATTTATTATGTAAGACTTAAAATTCTTTATCACATCGGAATATTAAAGTTGACACACTGAGAGAAGAAAAGCACAGAATCCGTACTGTGACAAACACCGGCCGTGTAAAATGCGTGTCAGTGTCCGTTCTTAATTTTATTCAGTTGGTGTCATTCATAGTTCAGATACTATGCTCAAGCAGCGCGGCGGCGGTATGAACTAATTAGTACAGAATATGTTTCATAGCGACCGACAGATACTGTACTTCTAAACAGTAGCATTTGAAGTACAACATCTGTACCTCAAGCCAAAGTCAAAATCCGTTTCACATTTTAGCACGACACCTATCACACAGTGGCACTGCTGCTGCGTTCAATTGGAGTACAGATACTGAACTTTTCCATTTCAGAATCTGTGCTTTTCTTCTCTCAGTGCACACTAAGCGAAATAAATCAAAAGTTTACTCATTTTTAAAACTTCCTATTTTAATAAAAAAAACTTTATTACATTTCCACAAAATTTTTTGTTTTGTACGTGAAAAATAGTTTTTTGCAACACTAACCTGTAAAATTGAATTTTACACATAGAAAACTGTTTAAAGTACTTCATTTTATAGCGGTGTGTAAAGTGCTACTTTACACACCGCTAGCAGTGTGTAAAGTGAATTCCAGTGTGTAAAGTGATTTTCAGTGCGTAAAATGATTACTTTACGCATTCTTGTGACTGTTGATGAGAAACCATGAACTAAAGCTTTTAAACAACAATTTACAATCACATTTTTTATTTTAGCTTCTAGAAAACTTTATTTAACAGTTCCCCCTCTACACCTAAACTTTCAGTAATATTGGCAATATTGCTGCAAGTTAAGTTGTTTTAGTGTTGCAAAAAATTTTGTATGACACTCGTGCGTAAATTAGATTATGCTTGTGTAACTTGCAGCACTTGCCTTCGGCACGAGCTGCAAACGTCACACTCGTGTAATCAACGATTTTACGCACTTGTATCATAAATAATTATTTTTAGTTTTTCTTTGTAAATAATAAACCTACGTGCCGGAAATTTTTGGACAAAGTCTTTTTCGGTAAAACTAACTTATATATTGAATAAAAAAAATTTCACTCAGTCATTTGTGTGGTATATGGGGAAATCTCACGAAATGGGTGAGCACAACTTCGAGCAATGTAGATGATCTTGAAATTCGTGAAACAGCGACAGAGTCAACAAACTATTTAACATTGGAGACAATAGAATTACATAAAGAAAGTAATAAGAATAAAATGATTCAGGATAGTTCTTTAAATGACTCTATTAACACAGAATATATTGAAAATGCATCACAATCAATATCGATCGTTCACCAAATTGTAAGCGCTGATCCAGGTTTGTGGCCTGAAAATATCGACAGCTATACTGCTTGCACATTAGTAAAACAAGGTCCTACGCAAGTGAAAAATCACACTTTTCCAACTAATATGTCAGGAAGAAAATTTTCTGTAAAATACTATGATCGAATATTTCCTAATCAAGAAAAAGCTAATAGAGACTGGCTTATTTATTTTATTTCGAAAGATTCTGTGTATTGTTTTTGTTGCAAAATTTTTAGTAAAAACTCAAATATGTCTAAAGTAAATGGTTATTCTGATTGGCAACATTTATTTTTAAAATTAAAATATCATGAGAAGAGTTGTTTACAATAAAAATATAAAATCATGGATTACTTTAAGCAATAGTTAAAAAAATAACAAGACTAATGACCACCTACAGCTAAAATTGTTTGTTTCCGAAAAAAAGCATTGGATAAATGTGCTAGAAAGAGTTATTTCTGTAATAAAGTTTTTACCACGTCAATGTTTTGCTTTTCGTAGTACTTCAAAAACATATGAACATGACAATGGAAATTTTCTGAAAGCAATAGAAATGATAGCATCATTTGATTCCGTCATGGCAGAACATCTTCGCAAAATTATTGTTTCTGAAACAAAAAATGATTCCAGTTGTAAGGTTCATTACCTAGGAGATAGTATTCAGAACGAAATTATTGATATTCTTAGTAGCACAATAAAGACACATATATTTAATAAAGTCGAAGAATCGAAATATTATTCTATCATATTAGACTGCACCCCTGACGTCAGTCATACAGAACAAATTACAATAATTATCAGATATGTTTATCTTGATAACGTGAAAAAGAAATAAGTATTTGTGAATATTTTATTAGATTTGCTCCAATTATAACGGCTACTGACAAAGGTCTTAACAAGTTTGTTTTGAAATTACTTTCTGACCTGAATCTTAATATTCAAATTTTGCGTGGACAGGTTTACGACAATGATTCGAATATGCGCGGAAAGCATGTTGGATTACAAAAACGAATTTTAGACATTAATAATCGTGCTTTTTATGTCCCATGCTCGGGCCACAGTTTAAATTTAGTAGTAAATGATGCTGCGAGAATTTCACACGAAACTGTAAACTTTTTTAATATTGTTCAAGGAGTTTACGTTTTCTTCTCATCATCGACAAAAAAATGGTCGGTTATATGTAAACACTTGCCAAGTTTGAAATTAAAACCCTTGAGCACTACATGATGGTCCAGTAGAAACGACACTGGCAAACCATTGCGATTTAATTTGAATTAAATATTAGATGCCTTAGAGGAAATTTTTGAAAATGAGAATTCTGAGTGGGATTCTAACAGAACTCATAAAGCACATTTGTTAACTTTGAACATTCAAACTTTTAAATTCATATTTTCTTGTATTATTTGGTTTGATGTTTTAAACGAAATTAATTGCGTAAGTAAAATAATGCAAAACCCTACACTCAATGTCAAACTATGTATGGATTTACTTGAGTAATTAATCACGCATTTTAAACAATGTTAATCTGATGAAAGTTTCGAAAAAGTATTGGAAGAAGCTCGTAAAATCGCTAATGATGTTAATTGTGAAATAAAGAGCCTCGGCAAGCCCCTTGCAAAAAATGCCCGTTTTTCGTACCTCGAATTTTGAAACTTTTTTTATACTAAATGGTCATATATGATGACCAAATAATCCCTGCTAAATTTCAAGGTGAGCATATGCCCCGTTTAGGAAATATAGAGGGTCAAAGTTGACCATGTCAAATAATGGAAAAATAGCGATTTAACATTTATACTCGAATAATAAGGTTAAAAAAGAAGTCGAAATAGTTCCTTTAAGATTTTTGGCTTCTAAATACGAATCACATGTTAAACTAAAAAAATTAAATATGGTGAATCCAATATGGCGGATCTAATATGTTAGGTGAGTGTTTTTAAAAAAATCATCGGATTTACATGAAACTCGATACACGGGGGTTTTTTGGGGTCGCTTATTACGAATTTAATGTCAGATTTAAAAAATTTAAAATGGCGGATCCAATATGGAAGATGAGTTTTGTAAAAAAGTCATCGGATTCACTTTAAACTTGTTACTCAGGGCTTTTTTGGGTCGCCAATTACGGATTTCATGTCCGATTTCAAAAAATTCAAAATTTTGGACACAATATAAAGTAATATTTTTTAAAATAAAAAAGATCCTTTTTAAACAATTAACTGTGATGTTTTTAGAGGCGTTGAACACAAAAATTATATAAAGAACTGACATTGAAAATGCATTAAATCTTTCTTGTCACTACTTTAACAGCTATTGCCTTTTTTGGTCGGACTATTTTAACTTGCTTTTATTAGTCGGTTTATTTTAACGTGATTTTATTAGTCGGATTATTTCATCTTGCCTTTATTGGTCGGATATTTTAACTTGCCTTTATTAGTCGGATTTTTTTATCTTGCCTTTATTGGTCGGTTTATTTTAACGTGATTTTATTAGTAGGATTAATTCATCTAGTATTATTAGTTTGATCAGTACATCTTACCTTTGTTGGTTTGATTATTTCATCTTACCTTTACTGGTAGGAATATTTTCTTTTGCTCATACTGGTCGGATTATTTCAACTTACCTTTATTGTTTGGATTATTACATTTTACCTGTAACGTACTTTTTAAATTTTTGAAATCTAACATGATATTCGTAATAAGCGACCCAAAAAAGATCCCAGTAACAAGTTTTAAGTGAATCCGACGACTTTTTACAAAACTCGTCCTCCATATTGGATCCGCCATTTTAAATTTTTTAAATCTGACATTAAATTCATAATTAGCGACCCTAAAAACCCCCGTGTGTCGAGTTTCATGTAAATCCGATGATTTTTTTAAAAACACTCGCCTGACATATTAGATCCGCCATATTGGATTCACCATATTTAATTTTTTTAGTTTAACATGTGATTCGTATTTAGAAGCCAAAAATCTTAAAGGAACTATTTTCGACTTCTTTTTAAACCTTATTATTCGAGTATAAATGTTAAATCGCTATTTTTCCATTATTTGACATGGTCAACTTTGACCCTCTATATTTCCTAAACGGGGCATATGCTCACCTTGAAATTTTGCAGGGATTATTTGGTCATCATATATGACCATTAGGTATAAAAAAAGTTTCAAAATTCGATGTACGAAAAACGGGCATTTTTTGCCGAGGCTCTTTTCCTCCTATCAACACAGTTCGCCGAAGAAAAAAATCTAGATTTTTCGATTATGAACAACATGATGAAATTATAGCGGATCCTAAAATTAGGTTCAAAGTAGATTTCCTTAACTGAATTCTAGATCAAACACTATCATTTTTAAATAGCAGATTTGAAAAATTAAAAACCTGTAATAACGTGTTTGGATTCATGGACAGCAAATTGTTGACTTTACCCGATGAGCAATTGTTAAATTTTTGTGGCGATTTACAATTAAAGCTTACAAATGACTCTCGAAGTAAATTTGACATTGATGAGTTAGATTTGTATAATGAACTTAAAGTTTTAAAATTACATTTTTCAGATCAGCAGCTTAGTAATCCCTCTGAAATGTTAGATACAAAATCATTTAAGATTAACAATGGTACAGGAGAGATTAAATAATTTAGCAATTGTTTCGATTGAGCATGAAAGTTTAGATATTTTAAGCATAAATCAATTGATTGAAGAATTTGCTTTAAAAAAAGTTAGAAAAGTAAAATTATTTTGACAATTTTTGCATCTGCTAATTTATGTTATATGTTGGTAATATGAAGGACGATGTAGAAAAATATGTCAAATTTTGGATAATAATGTGACTGGTTTTAATAAATACATTTAAGGGGGCAGTCTGGGTCTTTTGCATATATTTTCAAGAATTTTTTTTTCATAGTGAAATTTATTTTAACATTTTAAAATTTTTTACATGTTATTACACATATATTGAACTAAATAAAAAAATTTCTTTCTATATTTTTTGTTGTTAATAGCGAAGAAATGTCGATTTTTGAAAAAAATCTCGAAAATCTGGTTGACATGATATCTGCAGTCAGAACAGAAGGAATCAAAAAATTCAAACGGATTATTAAAATATAGGTTAGTGGTTACAGCCGAAACTGAAATAAAAAATTATCATTAAAAAATACCAAAATAACAGACTTTTTACTTTTTTTAATCCTTCGATTAAAACTAAAATTGTTTAAAAAACCGGTAAAAATTATTTAAAAATTATGATTTTAGTTCCAGCTGTAACCACTAACATCCGTTTAAATTTTTTGATTCCGTCTGTTCAGACTGGAGATATCATGTCAACCAGATTTTCGAGATTTTTTTTTAAAGTCGACATTTCTTTGCTATTAACAACAAAAAATATACACTACCGTCGGAAATTATCGGTACGGCTGCACGCGCAGGGCCCAAAAACATACCAATCTTTAAATAACGATTTTTTTGTAAATACAAATGTCAGAAAATTAACAAATATACTATTCGAAAGATTATTAAATTCTACGATTAATTGTACATAACTGAAAATTGTAATAATTTATACAAAGCTTGCAGAAATCTACAAATTTGACAAAAAAAATTTTTAAATAAAATTTTTTTAGAAATTATTTCAACCCCTGCACATTTTTTAAAAATTGTAGGAAAATTTTAAAACTTATATAGGTGTAATCATTCAAGTCTCATCTTTAATTTAAGATCAAAAGAGTTAAAAAATCTCATTCGGTTCGTGAGATATCATTATATACGTCCGAGCATGTTTTTTGACAAATGCATTGAATTAGTCAATTTTGAACGTTTTTTGGCTGAAAATGCTCGGCCGTTTATAATGATATCTCTCGAACCGAATAAGATTTTTTAACTCTTTTGGTCTTAAATTAAAGATGAGATTTTAATGATTACACCTATATAAGTTTTAAATTTTTCTTACAATTTTTAAAAAATGTGCAGGGGTGAAATAATTTCCATACAAATTTTATTTTAAAAATTTTTTTGTGAAATTTGTAGATTGCTGCAAGCTTTGTATAAATTATTAAAATTTTCAGTTATGTACAATTAATCGTAGAATTTAATAATCTTTCGAATGGTATATTTGTTAATTTTCTGACATTTGTATTTACAAAGAAATCGTGATTTTAAGATTGGTATGTTTTTGGGCCCTGCGCGTGCAGCCGTACCGATAATTCCCGACGGTAGTGTATAAAGAAAATTTTTTTATTTAGTTTAATATATGGGAGAGTAGGCTACATTGAAACAGGTTTTTTATAAAGTCCAAGAACTGATTAAATTTTACAAATTTTGAACAGGTTTTTGTATGAAAATAAAACTGAAGTACTCCTTTAGTTAATACACACGTTACAAACAAAAATTATTATGATTAAATAATGAAATTTAATTTTTTTCTAACCAATTACACTTTTCTTATTTTGAAGGATGTGTGTCTACATTGAACCACCTCTAATAAAACACTACAATTTACTTCGAAAATAATATTTCCACTTGCACATTGTAAAAAATCTTATTTTCCACTCAAAAAAATAGAAAAATGTTATTTAATTGTTATTACTTGTCAATATAGGAGATTAATATATTTCGATGTCAGGTTAGGTAGCAAAAGTGACAGTTTAAATTAATTTCGTTCACAATTGTGATAAAAGCATGTCTTCCAGTATTTTTCTTACTAGTTAGTAGAGCAGACAACTTTACCACTCTTAAAATTAAAAATACGCTGTAAATTCAAGTGGTTCAATGATGCCGCAATCACTGTATAGACATGACATTCACAACAAAAATTGTTTATAATAAAAAAAAAAAATTATTATTAAAAAAAATTATTATTATTATTTATTATTTAAAATTCTTTATCACATCGGAATATTGAAGTTGACACCCTAAGCGAAATAAATCACAAGTTTACTAATTGTTAAAACTTCCTATTTCAATAAAAAAACGTCATTATAATTTCACCAAATTTTTTGTTTCCGGTTAGTAGATATACAGGGAGAGTTCTAACCCGCTAAAATTGAACTGCGCATGCGCATACCTGAGTTTAGGCGCGAAAATTTAAATTTTGAATCTAAGTATATACGCTATTTGGATATGTGTGAACATGATCATTTAGTATGAGATTTTTGATGCACTTTGATCAGCATGTGATAAAAGGTAAGAATTATGATGCTAAAGCGGATATTACATCACAAGGAGGGGTTATATTCAGACCATGATTCTGAGGCAAATATCACATTATGGGTGAGGGTGCGATTCTCTTGCGGATATGATATCACGGGGAGGCCACGATTCTGATGCGGATATGACATCACGGGGAGGTCACGATTCTAATGCGGATATGACATCACGGAGGAGGCCACGATGCTGAGCCGGAAATGACGTCATACTTCCTAGAATTTTGACATGTGTAATTTGATATCTTGTTTATTAGATTCTTATCTAAGGAATTTTTACCATCTACTTGTTGTTTATAATATCTTTGATTCATTGCTTCCGGTTTGGGATTTATCTAAAGAATTTTTCCCACGTGTAATTTGATACCTATTTATTTCCTGGAATTATTTTCTTTATTTAAGCTATTGTTTTACATGTAATTGATATCTTTGATTTATTGCTTTCGGTCTGTTTTATTATACAGTTTATTTATTTTGTTTTGACTAAGTTTTATCTAAGGAATTTTTGCAAACATTTTCGGTACTTTTCATAAGAATGCTTTTAATCTTACCGCAATTCTACGAAATCTATAATTAACTTCAAGGTTAAATAGGTCATATCTTGTGTATATAAAGAGGGCAGTTTTTCTCAAATGTCAAATATTCAATGTATAAATGGTAAATTATTGTAAAGAGAGGATGAATAAATACAAAAATGCATACAATTCAATTTTTTTTTATTTTAACCTTTCGCAAATACATTATAATTCAGATTCGTTTATCCAACTGTTATAAGAATTATCAAAACCTAACCATTTTAAAAATATATTAGATCCTCGTTTTTTTAATACTTTTTCAACTAAATATACATCTGGGTATTTAACTTTAGAAAGTTCTTGCTCGTAAAAACATCCACTTATTAGATTTTCCTGATAATCCTTCAAGATATATGTTATTGGATTAGTATTTTTTACATCGCTTATAGTAAATATTTCTGTAGTCCAGTTTGGTGTATAACCTTTCTCAAAAACATGTTTAACTTTACTTATACGTACTCTATCTCCAATTTTAAATTTCTTATTATATTGCCTGTTAACTAAAACTTTTTTAAATGTATTAAACAATAAAATATTTTCATTTTGAGCATTTACATCTTTCGGTTTCATTCTTATTGTCCGATGTTTACTATTATTATACGCATTTACTAAATCACTTAATAAGTCTATCCATTTGTAATTACCGCGTAAACTGAATTGCATCTACATTTTATTCTTTAAAGTACGATTAAATCGCTTACAAATTGACGCTTTCAAATTACTATGCGTAGAATACAAGTTAATGTTATAACTTTTAATGAGATTTTCAAACTGTGAATTATAAAACTCTTTTCCTTTATCTACTTGCAAATTTTTTGGTATACGTTTTTTAATTAAAATAGATTTCATTGCCGCTGTCACATCTTTACCTTTTTTGGACTTTACTGGAACAGCCCAAGCAAACTGAAAATGTATCAATGACGGTTAACAGGTACTTGTAACCTTTATTTTCTCTCGCATAAGGTTGCATTTCAACAAGATCAGCTTGACAAGTCTCGTCAATACCTCGAATTGACATTTCTTCGCTTATAATTTTTTCTCGATGGTTTACGTAACTCTTTCACCAACTGTAGTTTTTGATCCTCCATTGCTAATTACCTTCAAGTGTGCGCAGTCTGCTGTCTATTTGTAAAATAATGTCTTTGTTGGTAGACATCATCTCTATATTTCTTTTAATACTGATTCTTAGATTTTCAAAATATTTTTTTATCAAATCTTCTAAATCTAAAATCTTTACAACATTGTCATTTATATCATTTCTCACAGAACCGATTACATCAGAGATGGCGTTCGCTTCAGATTCAATAACTTTGTTTACAGTATTCAAGTTTACTGCATCATCGTTGCTCTCAGCATTAGCTACGTTGCAAAGTTTCTTATTTTCAATATTAAAATTTCCTTTAGCAGTCAACTTAAAACCAAGTCCCGGTGGACCTCGATTTGAAGTTTCTGTGCTTTTAAACTGACGTCCGAATATGTCGATACTCATCATGAAAATGATAAAAATTTCTACAACTGTTAATTAATAAACAATTCCAGCTTCTCTTAACTCTTCAATAATTGATATAATCTCATTATTATGACTGGGATTTCCAGCTGCTTGAGATGCCAAGAGCAATCTTAAAAAAAGCTCGAGTAAACCTTTCGTTGCAGGATATGTTTTATTACCTACACTAATATTATTTTGTTCAAAATTTATTCCTGAATTACCAATCATTAATTGCCCTTTAGATAATTTACGAACTCCATATAAAGGATCTAAATCTTTTCCCTTTTCATCCAACATTTGAAGATATAAAATAGCACCATCTTTCTCTGATTTATCTCCATCTCCATTATCATCTCTATCATCATAATCATCATCATAATCATAATCATCACCGTTATCGTCATTATCAGCAGCTGTTGCAAATGATAAGTCTTTTCTTAAAAATGAATCATTCTCTCTCTTAACTTCTTGATCTTCTTCAAACTCTAAAGGAAGGTCTCCCTCTCTTTCAGTTTTTACTGTTCGAATTTGTTTAACAATTTCAATGTCGTCGACTAATTTCTGAATTGGTGTCACTATAGGTTTAAAGGTATTATTTAAAGTCTGTTCAATTTCTTCCTTGCCCAATTTCATCAGTCTATGCTTTCGTCGAATAGCATCACTGGCTTTCGCAACTTGACCAAGAATATCTTTTTGCTTTCGCAAATGTTTCAAGTGTGTAGAAGACATGTTGATAGACCAATATCTTGAATGAAACTGTTTACAAAGAATATCATTTCTCTAATTTTATAAAACAATCAAAACATTTTCTATATCTACCTTCATTAATATCACGATCTTTATCAATCACTATAAAATCATGCTTATTTTTCCAACAAGAGTTGCAAAGTTTTTTAAATGCCATAAATGTCATATAAGTATTTACATGGTCATCATAAACGTCTAAGATTTATTTTATCTTGTTTAAATAAAACTAGTAAATTAACATTGTCACGTATTGAATGTTTTGGAATGCGCGCATATGTTTGACATAAATAAAAGCAATCCACCGCTTTGTGTCTTCCCATAGAAAAAAAAGCTTTAATATTATCTTGTTTTTCACATGCTACGTCATCAAATATAAATATTGAGTTTGGTAACGCATTGTTTGGTTCTACAACATCCGCACGTTCATTAAATGGAAAATAGTCAACACCCTCTACTGGTTGTAAAATGTTTTCTAAAAATTTGTATTTTGGTTGATATAACGATTTTAAGTACACATAAACATTTTCAAATCGTAATCCATTGGGATGTATTAGAAGAGCAAGTAAAGTATTTGTTTTTCCACAATTTGACGGTCCACAAAATATTCCTCGCACACTATTTGGCAATAAGTTACCATGACGATTTTCTGTTTTCTTATTACAATCTTGAACAAGAGTGTCAAAATTGTAGACTAGCAATTTAATCGATTGTGCTTCATACTCCATTCTTACGATAACTGAGGTTAAAGCTATAAATACAAGGTTTTTAATATTTTCAATATCAGTTTACTGTAGTCGCTTGTAACGTTTGCATGCAAGTCCAATAATGACGTTTATGTGGATTTAATTTCTTAGGAGATGTTTGCGATTTGGTGTCAATGGTTAACTCTTTCATGCTTTGGGCAAGGTCCACGTTAAGCCCTACTGTCGGAGGCAACTGAGATAATTGACTATTACTGCCATATTTTTTTGCTAGATCATTAAAGGTCGACTGTTTGTAGTCAAATGACATAAAACTATAAATACATTGGTTATATAGATTTCTACTTTAGTATTGAAAAAGTTTTCTTCCCGAAAAGAATATAAATATGGGTGTAAATAAAAAACAAATTAGTTTAAAGAAAACTTCTAAAAGAGTAAGACGAGGTAAAGGTGTCTTGAATAAAATTATCAACAAATTACCTTTTGAACTTCATATACCTGGATATCAATACTGTGGTCCAGGAACAAAATTGGCGAAAAGATTAGCACGAGGTGATCGAGGAATCAACCCTCTTGACGCTGCTTGTAAACAGCACGATATTTCTTATTCGAAAAATAGGGAAAGTGTAGAAACGAGAAACGCAGCTGATAGAGTACTTGCTGATAAAGCTTGGCAACGTGTGTTTGCTCCTGACGCAAATTATAGTGAAAGAGCTGCAGCTTACGCAATAACTAATGCAATGAAGGTCAAATCAATATTGGGCATGGGAATCAAGTCAAAAGAAAATATGAAGAAAAAGAGGGAAAATAAAAAATTAACGTTGAGAAAGATTGTAACCGCAGCGAAAAAATCTATAAAATTAGATACAAATGCACAGTCTACTATTGAATCAGCACTTGAAGGTGCACGTTTGGCAGTTAAAAATGCTGTTGGCAGGCGAAAAATTAATAAACCTCGAGTTTTACCGATACCTGCTAAAGTGGAAGGAATTTTACCTTTTCTTATTCCTTTGTTTGCGGGTTTAAGTGCAACAGGGGCTCTCGCAGGGGGAGCAGCTGGCATAGCAAAAGCTGTAAATGATGCAAATTCTGCAAAACGTCAACTAGAGGAAAGCAAGCGACATAATCAAACAATGGAATCTATTGCCTTAGGAAAAGGTCTCTTTCTAAAACCATATAAAGCAGGACTAGGCCTTAATCTAAAACCAGACAAAGTAGGACAAGGATGCAAGTCAAAAAACTTGAAGTAAAGCTACCTCACCGTGCGCTAACAGACTTAGATTTACTAAAATTAGCAAAAAGTTTAAAAATCCCACATTTTCGAGGAGTTTTTATGCGAAATAAACTACCTATGCGTGGTCCTAAAGAAAATGAATTTGCCATAATAAATCTAGATGATAAAGATGGTCCTGGTACACATTGGCGTGCATATAAAAAGAATAAAGATAAAATCGTATATTTTGAAAGTTTTGGTAATCTTCGACCACCTTCGGATCTTGTTAAATATTTTGGTGTTGGTAGCATAAAATATAATCATAAACGATATCAAAACTATAATACATATGTATGCGGACATTTATGTCTTAAATTTTTATGTAATCAATTGAATATTCCTGATTTGTATACTTTGCATATATAAATAAATGATATTCTTGTTTTAAAATGTCAGTTATTAATTTGACCTCATCATGGACGATGCACTTATTTTAACGTTGTCTGGAAATTCTTCCATCTTAGAATCTCAATTTTTTCCACCAATAGAGTTGTCTAATTTTAAAAATTATGCTTTTGGTCTTGTTGAATTTTTAACTTTTAATTCTATTCCTAATATACACGGAGAGAAATCTGTTGCTATTATTGCTTGCAGAATCTTTACAAATTTTATTAGTCACTGCTGAATATAATTTTAGCTTGAGGTTATAATAGTTTATATACGAAATCATCTATTTAATGTAACGGAGAGTTCGATGCAATAGAAACAAAAAGCAGCTGCTAATTTTGCACGAAATCTTTATTATAAATATAAAGAGAACGTGCTATAAAAGTATTAGATTCTTCTTATAAGAATCGCTCGAACTCCGACTGATTTTTAGGCGGACTTTATACAACACAATCTTACTTGCATGTAGGCACATATAACTCACACACACATATATTTCTCTGGATGGTTTCGAGGGTTTCGAGGAACGGAACGCGTACAACTCGGTGACGTTTGCAATAACATAACCTAACAATTTTCACATGTTGCTTATACATTCAAACACGAATAAAAATGCAATAATTTTTAACTAATATACTTACTATTAAATAAATATTATCTTTTTATAACAGAAACAAGTATTAAATACTACATATAATATATAATGTTTTACAGGACAGAGAAATATCAAATATAGAGAGAGAAATATATGTGTGTGTGAGTTATATGTGCGTATACACAGGTAAGATTGTGTTGTATAAAGTCCGCCTGAAAATCAGTCGGAGTTCGAGCGATTCTTATAAGAAGAATCGAATACTTTTATAGCACGCTCTCTTTGTATTTATAATAAAGATTTTGTGCAAAATTAGCTAATGTCTCTTATGCTTATTGCATTGAAAGTATTTTTACAATAAGTATATGAATCCATGCTAAAAATATAAGAGAAACGTTAAGCAATTTAAGTAATGTGCTCTTTCGAGTAATATTAGCAGCAGATTTCTCTCCGTGTAGATGTTAGAAAGAATAAATTATTATACCCACAGGAAGTTATAAAGTTAGTGATATTGATCAAGTTTTGCATTTAATTTTAAAAAATAAAGGAATTAATTTTAGAATCAAACCAAACAATAATACATTGAAATGTACAGTTTATTGTGATAAAGAAATTAATTTTAAACCCAATGATTCTATAGGTAGTTTGTTAGGATTTTCTCTTCGCAAATTAAAAGCTCAAGAATACCATGAGTCTGATCAACCAGTATCAATCATTAAAATAAATTTATTAAGAGTAGAATGTAACATAACAACCGGAGCATACATTAATGGTGAAAAAGTCCATACAATTCATGAATTTTTTCCTATTGTTCCTCCAGGATATAAAATAGTGGAAGTACCAAATCACGTCATTTACTTGCCAGTCGGTGTAAAGACAATAGACTATATTGAATTGCGAATTGTAGACCAAGACGGAAATTTAGTTAATTTTCGAGGGGAAACTTTAACAATAAGGCTTTATATTAAATCCTTAAAATAATAGGTATTGTTTTTAATAATAGAAAAAAGGATTGGTTTTGGTTATAAAATTAAAACACCATGCCAGAATCAAATCAGTCGTCGGCTAATCTTAAAGAGATTAACACCTCAGAACCTGCAACTACTGAAAAATCTCGGTCTAAAGATTGTAAAAAAAGGAAGAGAGTAAAAAAGAGATTTAAGCTTATTTTTACTTGTATTTGTGCCTTTGTATTTCAACGTATTATTATTTGCTATGGAAGGTGAAATTTTAAATATTGATTTACCAGTAATTTTTGATAAATCTATTGCTCATTATGAAGTTCATGCGCAACAACCTTACACATCATCAACATACAACAATAGTGACGAAATCCGCATCACGGTACAGAATCAGGATCATTGCTTATTTCCAAGCAAAAGCTCGATTCACATCACTGGAAAACTTGTGAAACCTGATGGAACAGCTCTAGAGCGTACAAATTTAATTTCTAATGGCATATGTCATTTATTTGAAGAAGCAAAGTAGGAACTTAATGGTGTAGAAATTGATAAAAATAAAAATGTTGGTCTTACAAGTTTAATGAAAAATTATATTTCTCTCGATTCTAGTCAAAATAAATTTCTTGAAAATGTTGGCTGGTTAGAATTTACTAATGAACCAACCTTAACAAATGCGCAGGGTTATTTTGATGTTTGTATTTCTCTGAGTATGATTTTTGGTTTTGATGAAGATTACCAAAAAGTCATTATTAACGCTAAACATAAGCTTATTTTAATCAGATCAAGAACTGATGCTAACGCAGTGTTGCAAGTAGCACCTTTAGAAGAGTTTAAAATTGTTATTGAAAAAATTGAATGGTTATTACCATACATAAAATTATCAGATGCTTGAAAGTTTAAATTATTAAAATATATTGAAAAAGATCCATCTATTCCAATAAGTTTTAGAACTTGGGAATTGTATGAATATCCTTTATAACCAATTACTCCTAAGCATATTTGGAGTGTAAAAACTTCAAGTCAATTAAAGAAACCTAGATTTATTGTATTAGGGTTTCAGAGAAACAGAAAAAATAATACAGTTCAGAACTCTAGTTATTTTGATCATTGTGATTTATCTGATGTAAAATTATTTTTAAATTCACAATGTTATCCTTATGGTAACATGAATCTCAATATTAATAGAAATCAGTACTCTACTTTATATGAAATGTTTACAAATTTTCAAGCATTTTATTATAGTAAAGAGTCTCAACCAATTTTATAAAAAAAAGAATTTTTACAATATGCTCCTTTAGTTGTAGTAGATTGTTTAAAACAAAATGAGTCTTTAAAAAGTGGATCAGTTAATATCCGCCTAGAATTTGAATCAAAAGAAAATTTTCCCGACAATACTTCAGCTTATTGCATAGTTTTGCATGACCGCATCGTTGAATATAAACCAATCAGTGGAATTGTCAAAAAAATTGTTTAACTTTAAGCTTATATTTATTTAACTCTTTACGCGTAATGAGATTAGTTGATTTGAAAATGCAGTACTTGATGGATGTGCAAGGATTCAAATTGCCAATTAATGGATTTGTTTTAAAAGAATTAGCTATAGTTTCTGTAAACAATGATTCAATACCAATAAATATGATTTTCTAACCTCTTTGTCCATGGAATTGCGTCACAAATAAATATAAATGTATCAATCGTTGGTTAGAAAATAATTTCCATGGTATTCGTTGGAATGCTGGTGATGTACCGTACGTTTATTTAAAAGAAATTTTAGAAAATGTGTTTAAAGAAGCAAAGACAATTTATGTTAAAGGTTTAGAAAAGAAAAAATGGTTAAAAAGCTTAATCGATGAGAAATATTGTATTGAAATTATCGACATGAATGATTTTAATTGTCCTTCATTAAAAAAGTTAAACATTGAAACATGTATTGGAACTTGTTCAAAATATTTAATCAACAAGAAAAATTTTACTTGTGCTCTTCAGAATGTTATAAACTTAAAAACATGGTTCTGCAAAAACTGTAATATTTGAGTATTTTAGTTTAAAATGTGTATTCTATTTTTTTCCTCAATAAAATTATAAAATATCAATTGGACTGTAATTATTATTCCTAACCTAACCCTATTATTTTCAGGTATAAGAAACAACAACATTTATTTTGATTACATTTATTTATTATAATAAATTACAATATTTTTTAAGTATAATTTATTGTAAAAATTGTATAAAGTAAACAATAGAGAACTAATACAAACTAACATTTTATACATCAATTTCATCGATTTCTATTGGCTCTTGGTGTTGGTAACCCCAAGGAAGGGTGTCAGTTTTCCCTGGTATCAAAATTCTTTTATCATCCTGCCAACTTAAAGCAATTTTATTTTGTTTGAGAGTAAATACTTCATGTTTTTTGCTGCGTATAAAGTGCTGAGATCGGATCAGGTTTTCATTTTCATTGAGAGTATGCTTAAAATCATCGAATCCTATTTTTTTAAAGTTGAATATTTTACCCCTTTTGCTTTCTTTTTAGCTTTCTCATCACCCCATAACTTGAATGCATATAGTTTTGATCTTAGACCTATAAATTCGTCTACAATTTTACCGTTATTTTCGTCTTTCATAAGACCCAGGATTTTTTGTTTGCAAGTGGTATATTATAAATGTTGTTTTCAGGATAATCGGATGTATCGAATTTATGTAAATCTCTTTTAATATAATCATAAAAATTTGGTACTGTGATTTGATAAACAAGACTGTCAGTATCTGTGTAGAGTAATTTTGCAGAATCACTGAAAGTCTCTTTAATGTAATTGTAATGAAAGTCATATGTTATTATCTTCGATATGTCTAAAATAATGAATCCTATGTAAACTGGTTTGTTAAAGTATACCTTTGTTTTATTCATCTCAATAATGACCATATCTTTATCGAATATGGTGCAACTATGAAAGTTTGGTTTAGCAATTAAATTTTTCGCGCAATACCTTCCCTCCCATTTTGTTACTAATCTAACATCTTTGTGTTTTCTAACATTTTCTATTGTCTTGCCAAATACGGAATTGTTCATTAGCTTGTAAAAATTCTTCTTAAATTCATTACTCGATTTTTTTCTAAGCTCGGTATTTAAATCAATGTAGGGTTTTAACGACTGCTTTTGCTTAAATTTAAAAACTCTATGTATTTTAGTTAATTTCATTTCCAAAGATAAATATAGCTTTAAATTTCTATAGTGAATTGTATAGTTCTTTTTTGGTATTAAATTTGGAATTAATTTAGGAATTGTACATTTTGGGAGAGGAGGTATGAAATGTTAAGGACATAAGGGCAAGTCTTTATGTGAATTATGAAGTTCAGTTAGATAATCTAAATCTACTTTAAGAATATATCCTTCTGGAGAATCATCTGGAATATTCAAAAAAAGGCATTACTATAATTTTCTAACCATTTAAAATCTGTATATGGCAAGCTCTCGCTCATAGAAGCACCATACTGATTATTTATATCGAAATACATGATATAAGATTCTGGTATCAAGGGATTAAAATCTTTTCCCATAAATCTATTATTAGCTTTCGCGTATCTGTTTGAGCATTGTGAAACTCCACCTCTTATTCCCTTTTCAATAAAAAGCAACATTTCCACATTTGTCAACAAATCAAGTTTTATGTCTGTGTACTTAAGCATAGCGTCAAATGCCAGTCCTGGGGCAGTATAGTAATGTAACGCGTCCAAGTTATAAGTTGTAAAACATGTTTTTCTAAAATTTTCAAAAATGTCGGCAAGTAGTAGAACGTCAGACTGTAAGTACAAGTCAGAGTATTCTCCTATTGTTTTTAAATTAAACGTTCTCCATACGTTACAAGCATGTTCATAGTCTTCGTCTGAAATATGAGCGTTATTTAATTTAGAGTAGAAAGAGTCTTTTACTGGCAATTGACCTTCTTCTAATTTTTCCCAGCTACTAACATATTCGTAAGGAAATATTCCTTTTCTTGTTAATAAATTAAATTCGTCGACATTTTTACAATACTTTTTTGTAATTTTTTTCTCATCATTTTCAAAATAGGAGGATAATTTGTCTAAACTTCTGGGCATAAATCTAAATAAATCAAGAAATCTTAATACTACTTTTGTACCTTTGACATATTTTGAAAATGAAATGTACTTTTCCTTGTTTATTGGTAACAGTTTAATTTCACCCTTAAAAGATGTTGCTAAAGCTTTAATAATGAAATGTGCATCATATACTGACAAGTTGTGAAAAATTATGGGAACAACATGTGAATCTTTATAATTTACATTGCAACTCTGATGTGCCGGACCACGATATTTTCCCGTGAAATGAGAATGATCGCGGTGTTTAATGTCATCTTTGTTAAAAGGTTTTTTACAAATATGACAAATTGTTGCTGAATTAAATTGAGTTTGTTGTATAAAAGTTAAATTTTCCATTGGAATAATATTTGTAAAATAAGAATCCACACTAATTGCCAACTCTTTCAATTGACTGATAAACCACTGAATACAATCTGGAACTCGATGTGATTTAAATTCTGAAAGAGAGTCATCAAAACTACACTTTTAGATAAAATGCAACGCTAGTAGGAATATGTTTTTGATATGTTGATGTGTTGGTGTGTGTACTTGCTAAGAGACTTTCAGTGTCAGCATACACGACAAAGGGAACATTTTCTTTGTTTCTGTAATTTTTAAATTTTGAAATTTTGTCCTCTTTTTTAAGTAAAATTACTCGATACTAGTTTATTTTATCACAATCCAATTTATGATTATTAAATGATTTTTCATATTTAAAATGACATAAACATCTATCACAAAGTATGGTTCGATTATGGTCTTTTGTTATTTGAGATTTTACTAAACGAGATAAATTTTTAATCCAAGCAAAGTGGTAAAATCCATTGTTTTCTTTAAACTGAATTTCATCATTTTTAATCATTAACAAATGAATTGTTGGTTTATCTGATTTATTTTTACTTAAATAAATTGGAATAATTTCATTCTTTGTATTCCTTTTGTGAACTCCGTAAACATTAATACTTAAATTGTTTAATTTTGCAAATTTTGGAACATCATTCAGAGAAATTGGGAAATTTATACCCTCATACTTTAATACTTCATTGAAATCTGGATATGCATTTGTTCTACTTGAATGCTTTTCAGCAGGAAAAAGAGCAGCTATTACAGACCATAAAAAGCAAAATTCATCATCATTTTTTATATTCACAACAGCTCTTTTATTCTTTATAAACTTTGGCATTCTTTTAAAAGTTGAGTACCCAGCCGCAAGAGGGACATTTTTATTTATATTAACACTTAAATTTATAATTTCATTTAAAGACCAACCTGACATTTTTTGTTGAAAATCATCAATCTTAACTAAAAGCTTTTCACGTATTTTATGATCAAACCATTCATCAAAATTTGTTGATTCTAAAATTTTTGAATTTTTAGTATTGAAATATTTAATATCTTTAATTTCCCTACCCTTTTCTAGAGCACTAAAATTTGCCGCAAGAATAACATTAACTTTCATGTTTCCCGTCTTTTTAAATGCATTTTTTAATCGAGAAATAATCATTTTCTTTGCATCACTAAGAAAACTGTCTATATTTTTATGTTTTAAATTTATAACTACACCTGTTCTAATTCGATTCTCAAAAGCACTCTCTAATTCTTCCCACCTGATCCATCTCTCATCCTTTTTAAATAAGCCCGTTCCTGTTCTTCTTAGTTTCTTAAACTTTCTGCTATTCGCTTTCAATAGTCCAATAGTTGACAAAATCTTTATTTTCTCTCCACATGACACGGATCCATTTCTTAACAATTTATTCAATAATCGAATTTTCTTTACACTATTATTTATCCAAAAATTTAATTCCTCTGTTGTAGTTTTTTTACTTAATGATTTAAGAGCATTGTTCATAATTGTCACAAAATCTTTACAATAACTGGAGCTTTTATTAGTTTCCAGAACTTTAACTGCTTTGTTTAATTTTTCTAAATTCATTTTTATCACTTGAATTGAAACGATTAGTTTTTTTGCTAAAATGATTAACTCCGATCAGACTATAATTGAACTTTTAACGTTAGCAATTTCTTACAGTAAGATGTTTAAGCGCACTTGAATTTCACGACGTTGTTCTGCTAATATGTTCATTATCCAATTTAAACTGCAGGAATGATTTCGTTTAGAAAAACTGCCCTCTTTATATACACAAGATATGACCTATTTGACCTTGAAGTTAATTATAGATTTCGTAGAATTGCGGTAAGATCAAAAGCAATCTTATGAAAAGTACCGAAAATGTTTGCAAAAATTCCTTAGATAAAACTTAGTCAAAACAAAATAAATAAACTGTATAATAAAACAGACTGAAAGCAATAAATCAAAGATATCAATTACATGTAAAACAATAGCTTAAATAAAGAAAATAATTCCAGGAAATAAATAGGTATCAAATTACACGTGGGAAAAATTCTTTAGATAAATCCCAAACCAGAAGCAATAAATCAAAGATATTATAAACAACAAGTAGATGGTAAAAATTCCTTAGATAAGAATCTAATAAACAAGATATCAAATTATACATGTCAAAATTCTAGGAAGTATGACTTCATTTCTGGTTCAGCATCGTGGCCTCCCCCGTGATGTCATATCCGCATCAGAATCGTGACCTCCCCGTGATGTCATATCCGCCTCAGAATCATGGTCTGAATATAACCCCCCCTTGTGATGAAATATCCGCCTTAGCATCATAATATTTACCTTTTATCACATGCTGATCAAAGTGCATCAAAAATCTCATACCAAATGATCATGTTCACACATATCCAAATAGCGTATATACTTAGATTCAAAATTTAAATTTTCGCGCCAAAACTCAGGTATGCGCATGCGCAGTTCAATTTTAGTGGGTTAGAACTCTCCCTGTATATCTGTCGTAGGCAACTAGAAGAATCCGACATTAAGCTTAATACCTAGGCAATAAGCTTACTGCCGGCAATTAGACGAATACACGACGAAATCGTTCAGATTTGTCTATTTGCCTAGGCAGCTTATTGCCCGATGAAGATTCGGCAATTAGACTAATCACATTAGAATCCATTTGCAGTGCACAAACGTCCTATAAAAAATTAATTAAAAACAATAATAACGATAATAATATTTCTTGACTCATATAAATAATTTTCGACTAAAATAAATACTGCTTGAGTCAAATAAACATTTATTAACTGAAATAAATAATTCTGGACAGAATTAAATATTTCTTGAGTAAAAAAAATATCTCCTGAGCCAAATAAATAATTTTTTTACTTTTGCATAAAGAAAAATATTTCTCGACTAAAATAAATTTTGTTTAAGTCAATCAAACAATTCTTGACTAAAATATTCCTTTAGTGAAATAAATATTTATTGAGTCTAATGGAGATTTCTTGATTTAAATAAATATTTCTTGACTCAAATGAATGCTTCTTGACATAAATATTTGTTATAATAAAGAAATATTTCTTGAGTCTAATAAATATTTTTTGACTCAAAAAGAAATAATTCTTGGATGAAAAAAAATATTTCTCAGGAAAATATAAATTATTTATTTGACTCAGGAGATATTTTTTTTACTCAAGAAGTATTTAATTCTGTCCAGAATTATTTAATTGATCCAAGAAATGTTTATTAGACTCAAGAAATATTTTTTTTACCCAAGAAATATTTAATTCTGTCCAGAATTATTTATTTCAGTTAACCCTTTAACGCCCAAATGGACAAAATTTTGTCATGAAGTTTAAGGACTTATTTTGGTACTTAAGAATAAATAGAAAAATTCACAAATCATCATTTCTTATGTTTTCATATGCGCTCTATCGAATGGCCTTAAAAAGAAAGTCAAAAATTTATAAACAAAAAAGTTATTAATGTTTTTTATAAAAAAAGTCCGATTTTTTTCCAATTTTTGTTTAATTTTCAATTTTTTCTACTATGAAATAGCAGAAAAATAATTCCAAATGTTACAAATAACGTGACATAGATACATAACCTAGAATATAGGACTATAGAGAAAATTAAAAATTAAAATGGCGGCTCAAAAATGGAGTTTGAAGTTCAATTTTTTTCGAAATTTGATTCGAAAGTACGAAATTGTTAAAAGTGTTTAGATCAGCTTCAAATTTGTTACTCAGGGGTTTTAGGGGTCGCTGATCACGAGTCTGAAGTCTAATTTTAAAAATTCAAAATGGCGGATCCAATATGGCGGCCAATTTTTTTAAAAACTTATTAAATTTGCTTGAAACTTGTTACTCGGGGGTTTTAGGGGTCTCTGATCATGAATCTGAAATCCAATTTTCAAAATTCAAAATGGCGGATCCAATATGGCCGCCAAATTTTTAAAAACTCATTAGATTAGCTTAAAATTTGTTACCCGGGGGTTTTAGGGGTCGCTGATTACGAATCTGGAGTCCAATTTTCAAAATTTAAAATGGCGGATCCAATATGGCCGCCAAATTTTCAACAACTGATTAGATTAACTTGAAATTTGTTACTCGGGGTTTTAGGGGTCGCTTATTACGAATCTGGAGTTCAATTTTCAAAATTTTAAATGGTGGATCCAACATAACGGACAATTTATCTAAAAAATCATTAGATCCGCTAGAAACTTGTTACTCGAGGGTTTTTGGTTTCGCTGATTACGAATGTAATGTCCAATTTTTAAAATTGAACATGGCCGCTCCCATATGACAGACGAATTTTCAGTTGAAATTCGATAATCACGTTCTTTAGCTATTAAAATACTTAAAATATTTTCAATGTTTTCCAACTTTTACCACGTGAAGGTAAACGTGAACTAGAAAGTCTTTTTTTTATTTTTAAAATTTTATATTTTTTTACTTTTTATGTTTTTTTTCTTTTTTTCTTTTTTATGTAATTTTTTTCTTTTTATTTGTTATTAAATTTTTTAATTTAAAGGTCAAAAAATGGAAATGTATATATTTTATATTAATCATTACTTATTTCAAGGTCAAATTGAAAAAAACAATTTTTTTATCTCCAGCTTGCAGCTCTTGTAAAACCTTTCAAAAATCATTATTCACAGTTTTAATTCAATTAGTTTTACTTATCAATATATTAAATCGAAAAAAATATATTTAAAAAAAAGACATAATTTATTTTAAAAATAAAAAAAGACTTTTAAGTTCACGTTTACCTTTACGTGGTAAAAGTTGGAAAACATTAAAAATATTTTAACTATTTTAATGCCTGAAGAACGTGATTATCGAATTTCAACTAAAAATTTGTCCGTCATATTGGAGCGGCAATGATTAATTTTAAAAATTAGACATTATAATTGTAATTATCGACCCCAAAAACCCTCGAGTAATAAGTTTCAAGCAAATCTAATGATTTTTTATTATTATTATTATTGTTTTGCCGAATCTTCATCGGGCAATAAGCTTACTGTTGGGTATTAAGCTTACTGCCTAGGCAAATAGACAAATCTGAACGATTTCGACGTGTATTCGTCTAATTGCCGGGAGTAGGCTTATTGCCTAGGAATTAAGCTTAATGCTAGATTCTTCTAGTTGCCTACGACATATCTACTCCGGTTACAGACGGAACTAAAATCATAATTTTTAAATAATTTTTACCGGTTTTTAAACAATTTTAGTTTCGAAAGAAGAATTAAAAAAGTAAAAAGTCCGTTATTTTGTTATTTTTCAATGAAAATTTTTTATTTTAGTTTTGGCTGTAACCACTAATCTATATTTTAATAATCCGTTTGAATTTTTTTATTCCTTCTGTTCTGACTGCAGATATCGTGTCAACCAGATTTTCCGAGATTTTTTTTAAAAATCGACATTTCTTTGCTATTAACAACAAAAAATATAGAAAGAAATTTTTTTTATTTAGTTTAATATATGTGTAATAACATGTAAAACAAGTTTGAAATTCAGATGTTCATTACATGAACATTTTGCTTCCTCTTTACTATCAGCAAAAAAAATTAGCTTCCACGTGAAGGAAGCATTAACGATAAATATATTTCATTTTTAAATCATTTTTAATACAATTTAACATTTATAAAATAAAGTTCATTCGTCTTAATAGAAAGAATAAAATTTTCTTATACAGTAATATGAATCTAAATAAACAAAAAAATTTTTAGTTAAAAAGTGAATTTTTTAACTTTTTTTTTTATTGATTATACTCCTGCCCTATTGGCCTTACGCACTTCGACAAGAGTCCCCGAGACATACTTTTTTTGGATTAAGCATAACCATTCTACTTATAAATTTTCTATGAATATTAACTTAATTTGCGTCTACAGCCGACTTTATTAGGAGTACTCGCATTACGCCTGGACCACCCGTCAATGAGTTTTCTCGCCAGAGAAGAGAGAAACTGTAGAAAACCTCTCTGAGTACAACCGGTTTATCGACAGTCGAGTTCTAATGGTGTGTACCGGACAATAATCGACGGTGCACATCATTATACCTCGACGTCAAACCTTCCGCTCAGGGAAAAATACCAAGCCAAGTGGGCGCGAACCAAGGATACTTATACCCTTGGCCCTTAAACGACCACTAACGCCAGGCACCTATCCGACTGAGCCAATCTGTCGGTTACTTTTTCAACTTTAATTGTAATTAATTCTATAATTTTCAATAGAATATATACTTTATATACATCAATCGATTCGTCTTGATGCAAAGAATAAGATTTTTGATTTATTTTTTAATAAATAATAACATTCTATTGTACAGAAACATGATTTTTAAGAAAAAATGAATTTTCATTAAAAGTGCAAATTTTTTGTCTATAATTGAGCTGCCGGATCAAAGAAGGGCACATAAACTCGCCGCGCCGAAAAACGTTGGCCCCTGGACACTTGAAATTCAACTTTTGATTTTAAAAGTTTATTATACATATCCTTATAGAAAATTTGATTGCGCATATTTTTTTCTTATGAGATTTTTTTCTATCTATTACCGTTTTCGAAATAATAAAGATAAACCATTTTTTTGAAAACATAAAATTTAATTAAATTTTTCACTTCAACTCGCGATATTTTACACAATTTTGCATATTTTTCAATGGCACAAAAACTGAATTAATCGTTGAAATATACTGCGAATAATGAAAGAAGAAAAAAATTGTTTCAATTAAAAATAAAATTGTTATTAATTTTTTTCTAAACAATTGCAAAAATCGTGAAGTACAATTTTCAAGAGCTTCGTTTAACGGGCGAATTTTAAGCAACAACAAACTTCCAGTGAGAAAGTTGTTTATTGTAGTCTAAAGAAGTTTTTTGTAAAGTTATATTACAATTGAACAATTAGCAACAAATTGGTGAATGTTTAAAGTTGCGTGAGCGTCTGAACGAAAGGTTTGTTTTGATGTACTTAACCTCCAAGGCGAAACAACACTGCGTGACATATTCAGTCGAGCCTATTTCAACAAACGGGCTCAAACGTTCAGACGCTCGCGCAACTTTAAACATTCACCAATTCGTTACTAATTGTTCAATTGTAATATAACTTTACAAAAAACTTCTTTGGACTACAATAAACAACTTTCTCACTGGAAGTTTGTTGTTGCTTAAAATTCGCCCGTTAAACGAAGCTCTTGAAAATTGTACTTCACGATTTTTGCAATTGTTTAGAAAAAAATTAATAACAATTTTATTTTTAATTGAAACAATTTTTTTCTTCTTTCATCATTCGCAGTATATTTCAACGATTAATTCAGTTTTTGTGCCATTGAAAAATATGCAAAATTGTGTAAAATATCGCGAGTTGAAGTGAAAAATTTAATTAAATTTTATGATTTCAAAAAAATGGTTTATCTTTATTATTTCGAAAACGATAATAGATAGAAAAAAATCTCATAAGAAAGGAATATGCGCAATCGAATTTTCTATAAGGATATGTATAATAAACTTTTAAAATCAAAAGTTGAATTTCAAGTGTCCAGGGGCCAACGTTTTTCAGCGCGGCGAGTTTATGTGCCCTTCTTTGATCCGGCAGCTCAATTGGTTTTAATTCTATAAATTTAAGTAAAACATATACTTTATATATACCAATCGATCCGTCTTGGTGTAATGAATAAGATTTTAGAAATAAATAAGTAACATTTTCTTACACAGCAACATAATTTTGCGGAAAGAACTCATTTTTTTGATAAAAATGCGATTTTTTCAGCTTTAATTGTGATTAACTCTATAAATTCTCATACAATTTATACTTCTTATATACAACCGACAGATTGGCTCAGTCGGATGGATGCCACACATTGGCGGTCGTTTAAGGACCAAGGGTATAAGTATCCTTTGTTCGCGCCCACTTGGCTTAGTGTTTTTCCGGCACGTGAGACAATCTGAGCGGGAGGTTTGACGTCGAGGTATAATGATGTGCACCGTTGATTATTGTCCGGTACACACCATTAGAACTCGACTGTCGATAAACCGGTTGTACTCAGAGAGGTTTCCTACAGTTTCCCTCTTCTCTGGCGAGAAAACCCATTGACGGGTGGTCCAGGCGTAATGCGAGTACTCCTAATAAAGTCAGCTGTAGACGCAAATTAGGTTAATATATAGAAAAATTTCTAAAGTAGAATGGTTATGCTTAATCCAAAAAAAAGTATTTCTCGGGGACTCTTGTCGAAGTGCGTAAGGCCAATAGGGCAGGAGTATAAACAATAATACTTCTTATATACCAATCGATTCGTCTTGATGCAAAGAATAAGATTTTATTATATATTAACTTCAATAAACAACTTAAAAAATTTTTTTTGAAAAAAAAAAATTTTTTAGAAAAAAGTCAAAAAAAAATTTTTTTTTGAGAATTTTTTAAAGTCTATCAATCCATTTCGAGATATTTTTATGATAAATATACCTGGTAAATTTTAGCCAAATTCGTTTAAACGTCTTCGAGTTATCGTGTTCACAAAAATATATAATGTCTTATATAACATAGTCCCATAAAGAAGAAAATTTGTTAAAAGGATTTTTAAAAATTTTGTAAATTAAACGACTACAAAGCTTCCTCACGAGGAAGCAAAATTTTAAAATGTTTAAATAAATTTCACTATGAAAAAAAATTCTTGAAAATACGTACAAAAGACCCAGACTGCCCTCTTGATCAACCTTAATACTATTTTAAATTATTTTTGCCTATAAAAATATATTAGAATTTTAGAAATTTTTTTTAATTATGAAATTTATATTCAACATTAAGGTACTCTCTCACCTCTACTGCCTGCCTGCCTGCCTGCAGGTCGTCATGGTAACACATAAGAGTAAGGGAGTCAGAAAATTCAAATTAAATGTTTTTTCGGGACGCATGAATAATCTCTTGAAATCATTAGTTAGAAGTTTTAAATGATTGAATTTCATTTATTAGAATTTTCTTTTAGCAGAATTTCATTTTTTTCGAATTTTTGTTTAATCGATTTTAAATTGACCCGAATATTTACATTAACAGATTTATAAATACTCGAATTTTTATTTATGAGAATTATCACTTAACACAATTTTCATTAATGGTACTTTCCATTAAAATAAATTCTTATTTATACGAATTTTTATTTACAACAACTCTTATTTTACATTTTTTCTACTTAGTCTAATTTTGAAAAGACATAATTTCCATTTCGGCGAATCTTTATTTGTTCAAATGTTTATTTTCATATTATCATTTGACAGAATTCTTAAAAGAACGAATGCTCATTTGTGCGAATTTGCAAATGGCCGACATAACAACATGCCGAAAGATTTCGGCGCCAGTTTCAAAACTGACCAATCACAATTTTCTTAACATTTTCTAATTGGTCAGTTTTGAAACTGGCGCCGAAATCTTTCGGCATGTTGTTATGTCGGCCATTTGCAAATTCGCACAAATGAGCATTCGTTCTTTTAAGAATTCTGTCAAATGATAATATGAAAATAAACATTTGGACAAATAAAGATTCGCCGAAATGGAAATTATGTCTTTTCAAAATTAGACTAAGTAGAAATAATGTAAAATAAGAGTTGTTGTAAATAAAAATTCGTATAAATAAGAATTTATTTTAATGGAAAGTACCATTAATGAAAATTGTGTTAAATGATAATTCTCATAAATAAAAATTCGAGTATTTATAAATCTGTTAATGTAAATATTCGGGTCAATTTAAAATCGATTAAACAAAAATTCGAAAAAAATGAAATTCTGCTAAAAGAAAATTCTAATAAATTAAATTCAATCATTTAAAACTTCTAACTAATGATTTCTAGAAATTATTTATGCGACCCGTTTTTTCTTCCTTACTCTCATTGCGCCTGCCTGCGCAAGCAGGCAGGCAGTAGAGGTGAAAGAGTACTTTTTAAAATATTTGGTAAACAATCTAGGGTAATGGGCGGCAAAATCAAAATTGCACAGGGGCACACTTTAGGCTAGCGTTAAACATTGAAGTACGCTTTTTTGAAAAACGAATAACTTTTATCCATTTAGTTAAAATTTGTTTATATTTCAGGTAATAATAGTTTATTATCTAACAATTTAAAGTGCAATATTAAATAAAAATCCAAAATTTGCTCGGAAAAAAGTCAAAAAAAAATTTTATTTTATTTTTTTGGGGCATAAGCACCTCTTCGATTTTTTTGTAACTATAATATTTGGATTCGTTATCTTCTCTAGAATTTTATGCAAAAAAAATCCCTGGAGACTTTAAAACTAACCGAAATATCGAAATTTTTTGTCTCGAGGTGCACAGATATCGATCTCGCGTAAACACGCCTGAGATATGCATCTAGAGACAGGAACTTGATGCTTGAGCATAAAAGCATAATTTTTAATAATTTTGTCTAGTGTTAAGATTCGCATTAAAAAGTATTATTGATCATAAATAATTGCAATTTGCAAAAGCATTGAAAAGCATAATTTAGTCCTCAAAGCAGGATAATCCATTCTGAGCATATATGCCGCATAATTTTGCAATTCGGGTCATAATTTTTATTCAAAAATCTTTGTTTTTAACTAAATTCACGATATTATTCAAATAATATCGTGTATTCACTATATATCAAATAATATTGCAGCATTTTTATAATTTCACTGAAAATCAGTTAATAATGATTAAAATATTAGTCATTTTTTCTAATTGGTCATTTAAAAAATTACTGGAAATTTCTGTCACACATATTAAAAATATCAGTTATTTTTTAATTGGCCAATCAGTAAAAAATGAATAAAATTTTAATAATTTTTAACTGATTTTCAGTGAAATTTCACTGATTCAGTTTTCGAGAGTATTCTAGCAATACAAACACTGAATTCAATTTGTCTTTATAAAAGCATTAGGGGAGAGTAGGCTACATTGGACCAGGTTTTTTATAAAGTCCAAGAACTGATTAAATTTTACAAATTTTGATCAGGTTTTTGTATAAAAATAAAACTGAAGTACTCCTTTAGTTAATACACACGTTACAAACAAAAATTATTATGATTAAATAATGAAATTTAATTTTTTTTAACCAGTTACACTTTTCTTATTTTAAAGGATGTGTGTCTACATTGAACCACCTCTAATAAAACACTACAATTTACTTCGAAAATAATATTTCCACTTGCACATTGTAAAAAATCTTATTTTTCACTCAAAAAAATAGAAAATTGTTATTTAATTGTTATTACTTGTTAATATAGGAGATTAATATATTTCGATGTCAGGTTAGGTAGCAAAAGTGACAGTTTAAATTTATCTCGTTCACAATTGTGATGAAAGTATGTCTTTCAGTATTTTTCTTACTAATTAGTAGAGCAGACAACTTTACCACTCTTAAAATTGAAAATTCTTTGCTTTTTCGGGTGGTTCAATCATGCCGCACTCACTGTATACACATGACATTCACAACAAAAATTGTTTATAATAAATTTATGTAAAGTTTAAAATTCTTTATCACATCGGAATATTGAAGTTGACACTCTAAGCAAAATAAATCACAAGTTTACTAATTTTTAAAACTTCCTATTTCAATAAAAAAAACTTCATTATAATTCCACAAAATTTTTTGTTTTGTACGTGAAAAAGAGTTTTTTTTAGTTTTCCTTTGTAAATAATAAACCTACGTGCCGGAAATTTTTGGACATAGTCTGCTTTGGTAAAACTAACTTATATATTGAATACGAAAAAATTTTTCAGAAAAATAAAGTGGTTCACTGTTGACGCTGGTTCAATGTAGCCTACTCTACCCTAAACTGTTTTAATTGAACACAATTTTTCATTTTCTAAATATTTCTTACTTTCATGCAATTCTGTTTCTAATATTATTAAATAATATGTAAAATTTTTATTCTTTCTTATTTCAATGGCTTAATTTAAAATTTATTCGATTTACTTATTAATATTAAGCATAAGTTTAAATTTCTTAAGGTCAAAACATAATTAAAGCATAAGTTAACACTTTTAAGAGTTTTTGAAGAGCATAAATTGTCTTGTCGAAAAGCAAAAAGTTCCTTAATGCATCAAACGTTCTTAAGCATGAATTATTTATCGCATTCTAATTTTTTTTGTTAATTTTTAGTGAAAAGGGAAGGTTTTAAAATCAAGTTTTGCAATTATAAGTTTGTTTTTAAACAATTTTAAATCTCAAAATGTGTATGTAATATATTAGGGGCAAATTTTTTTAAGTGTACCAATGTCAAAATTGCAAGTTGTTGGATGGAGATAATATTTTCACAGCATTTAGTACTATGAATGAGTAGGGTAGACTAAGTGCAGTTGTTACAATTTTGATAAAAACAGTTACTGTGATTAGAGTTTAACTCCAATTTGTTTGGTCAAACGATTAAATGAAAGGTAGGTATCTTATCTAGTTTTAAAAGGCCATAATTGATTTAGCTCTATATCTATTATTATTTAATTAACTAGAAGCAATTGAGTGACAGCGTTTAAATTGTAACAACTACACAAAGTGAATGTCGGTTGTTACAATACCAAAAATCATCTATAAAATTTCTAAATTGAAAACAAATAATTTTTATAACCATTTTTATTAATTATTTATAATTTTTGGCTCAACGAAATAGTACGTGACAGTTCCATAAAGATGGCAGCATTAATATATTGTTTCGAAATAAAAGAAACCTAAAAAAGTTTTTTTTTACTTTATTATATAAAAGCTACGATTTTTTTTAGAAAACTCACTGTTCATATTTATTTAAATCTTCAACCCCCTTCCCTTTTTACAATTTTTTATAAAATTTCATAATACTTGAAGGTTTTAACTACTCATTCATAGTACTAAGTGCTGTAAAAATATCAGCCACTTATACATTACATACACATTTTGAGATTTAAAATTGTTTAAAAACAAACTTCTAATTTTGCAAAACTTTAATTTAAGACCTTCCTTTTTCACTAAAAATTAACAAAAAAAATTAGAATGTGGAAATTCATACTTAAGAACGTTTAGTGCATATCTCAGGCGTGTTTACGCGAGATCGATGTCTGTGCACCTCGAGACAAAAAATTCGATATTTCGGTTAGTTTTAAAGTATCCAGGGATTTTTTTTGCATAAAATTCTAGAGAAGATAACGAATCCAAATATTATAGTTACAAAAAAATGGAAGAGGTGCTTATGCCCCAAAAAATGAAATAAAAATTTTTTTTGACTTTTTTCCGAGCAAATTTTGGATTTGTATTTAATATTGCACTTTAAATTGTTAGATAATCGCAACTATTATTACCTGAAATATAAACAAATTCTAACTAAATAGATAAAAGTTATTCGTATTTCAAAAAAAATGTAAGCGGATTATATTGTCTAAAAAATCATCTATGCAAAATTTAACCTTTCGCCCCAGTCTCCCCTACACACTTTAGAAATCCAGTTTGATTAGAAACGTCTTTTCGATGTTTTTGAAAGTTTTAGCGACGCGACGGTACGTTGAACCCTTTGCGAGTGAAGTGGTTAAGGCAGTAGTCTCCTTTATAGGCTTAAAAAAAATCGACTTTTTTATTTTGTCTTAAATCTATTCCAAAACTATCCAATATGTCTTCAAAATTTTAGAAGCTAATTTGACATATTTTCGAAGGTAGAACAGATTTTCTGACCGATCGTCGAGCACGTGTGAATGTTCGGGCGGACCCCAAAGCGTGCGCTCCGCCCTTCATGCGTTTTATTGTTTAGCTAACCTTGTATCATCTTGTATACACCTAAAAAGGTGTATACACACACTCGAAATTCGAACGAAGCGTTCAATTCGCTTGTGTGGCGCCTAATCCCAAAACACGTCAATTCCTGTTACGAATAGGATTTAATTTAATAAAAGTAAAATAGATAAATTATTTTATTATCAATTTAAATCTGTCGTGATAACGAAAAATGCTCTTCAGCAAATTAAATAAATTTGAATAGGTAGGGGACTTTTCCACTCTCACAATTATTGATATCAATTGTGTAGTTACAATTAATAAGAATAGAAATTATTGGTTAAATTAATATTTATTTAATTATCAGATTTACATATATTTTATAAACCTTTAATTTTCCAATTTATAAATGTTCTGGGATTAAAATATAAATTATAATAAAAAAAAGAATGTGAATATTCTTTTTAGTAAAATCTCATGAAATCAACTTATGAAAATTTACGTATTTCTTTGAAAATTGATTTGTGTATATGAGTGTAATGTGAAATTATTTACTCACTTTTAATCGTTATGTTTGCTTCTTTTATTTGTATTTATATCGCAGCAATCTTCTTTTTCTCTTACTTGTATTTAGTCTCAAACTTGATATTCTTTAAAGTGGACTTAATCTCAATTTAATATTTCTATTTTACAATAAATGGGGACTACGCCCTTTAATTTACAAAAGGATAAAAATTCTTTAGTCTTTATGACTCACAATATATATAACGTTCAGGTACTTTGCCTGAATTAAACTGCCCAACTTAGTTACGCCAAGTTAACGCGGGCAACTGCCCAGATTTCTCCTTGTCAATTCTTTTTATTGATTGACAATTAGGTGGGAATATCCTCAATGCAGTTTATTCTGACAGCTTGCAGAATTTGGTACTTGCGAAATTTAGATTTTGACCACTTCGTTGTTGTGCAATAATTTACAAATAATTAAAGGAAACCTTACCTTGCGATATTAACATAAAAAGAAAAATGTACTTTGCTTAATTTAATTGTGCTAATTACCCGATTAAAAGTAGGTTGTTAAGAATTTTGCTTAATGTTGGAATTTATTGGTGTTGCTAATAAATATGTATTTTTGTGTAAGAACGATAATTGTGTTTTTAGGTTACAAGTCAAAATTATTAAATGGATTCTATATAATTCAATTAAAATTCGTTGTTTCTATGTAAATATAAAGGTTACGAAGTCATACGTAACAACTGCCCCCCTTTTATTAGGCTGACGTCCCTTGTCAGCTGCTAAGAAAATCTGCGTGTGGTTGTGTCGTGGTCCTGATGTATCTTTCTTTGTTGTAGAGGTATTTAACTCTTTCGAGTTTTACAAATAATATATCCTTGATATAATTTTTACATAGATTTCTGTAAGATAAGTATTTTATTAAAAAAAAATCTTTCTCTGATATCAGTGATTTTTAATAATTGATGAATTCTGTTAGTGCTTTTTGTAGTTTGCTAATTTTATTAAATGCAAAAAATAAACATGTGGATGCTTACTTAATTGATTGTTTTTTAATATTAAAATCAGAGAAAATTTTTTTGCATAGGACATGAGAACAAAATTGTTGTTACTGCCCCCCTTTTATTAGGCTGACGTCCCTTGGCAGCCTTTTTTTACAATATAAATATTTTCGTTGTTTTATGTTAACATTTGAAATGATTCTTTTAAATAAAGGCAAACTTTTTGTTTAAAAAAAAGACTCGTTTCCTCTTTTTTTTGATTTAGGAAGATTTTTAACTATCTTAGTTTGCTTTTATTTGAATTAGTTTACAGCGGTAGAAAATTTTGGCGTTAATTTGTACATTGTTTGTTTGTATTTAATACATTTTTTAGATTTAAATTTTTTTAACTTTTTAGACATGCAGCGTAGAAAAAAATGTTTCTTTTTTTTAAATTTAATTTCATTGTATTTAATCAAATAAAACATTTTTTTTATTTCTAGATAAATAACCTTTTCTTTTATTTTATTGTCAATGTTTATGGTTTTTATAATTTAAGTTAACGTTTAATTTCATCTGTTTATAATTTTTTTTTAAATCGTATTTAAGTACACAATTTCTATTAATTTTAAGCGATGAATACATATGAAAATTATTCTTTGAACAAACTTAATAACTTAACTTTACAATATTTAAATTTAATTTTAATATAATTTTTTCAACTCAAAAAATATTTTGCTTACAATGTTTGTTGTTATTTAACAAGATTTGCTTATTCGTTAGGAAAAATTATAATTCGTAGTGATTTTATGAGGTTGTTTTACAAAAAGAAAATTATTTTTTTCTAACATTAGGATATTTTTTTTGTATTTTCATAATAAAATGAAATCTAAATTCCGTTACTATTTCCTTCTAAATTTTGTAAGTAATAATTCTGATATTAAAAATGTAATCAAAATAATCGCAAATTTTTGTGTACATTGAATTATTATATCATAATTTTTCTAGCTATGTAGCTAGAAAAATTTGGATTTATTATAATTTTGAGAAAAAATATATATGGCCTTAGTTTAAAATTATTTTGTTCATAAAGTTTAGTACGATGTATTGAAAAAGATGCAAACCAAATTGAAGGAAATAAAATTTTTCTTTAATTCCACAAAATGCAATAATTTAAAGAAATAATGTTGAATTATTGGCTAACACTGTTTCTTTATTACATTTTTTCGCAGAATCATTTAGAAATTGCTAAACAATAAGAATTTATAGAAATAAACTAAAAAAAAATTTTAACTTATTTCTCTTCGTTCCATGTGTTGTCGTTTATTAATAGTTTTTCAAAAAGAATATATTTTAAATTATGACAAGATATATTTTTATATGAATTTTTAAGTTTTTATGGAACTTTGAATATGCTTGGATTTGTGGAAATACTATAAAAAATAGTTAAGTAACTTTAAGAAAAGAAAAATTGTTATTACAAAAATTTTCTCGTTTTCATTAGATGCAAGTACAAAACGACATTATTTTTTTTTTTAGTTTTTAACGAGAAAAATAAATAGATTTTTTTTAAAGAAAAATAATTTTATTTAATATTAAAGTTTATAAATTAATACTGTTAAGCTTGTTAATTTATGTTATTGATAATATACAATAGTTTCATTTATGCTTAAAATTTAAAGCATTCCTTTTAATATTATTTAGTCCATAATAGTTTTAAGCTGTTATGAGAAAAATAGAATTATTTAAAAACTACGATTTAGCATAATTTAATCAGAGCATCAATGAAACATAATATTTTAAAAATATTTTAACCAATAATATACTTATTTTTTATAGAATAGCATAGTATTGGTATTTTTGAAATTCATCTCGAATAAACTTTTGGTTAATTTTGTTAATATTAATAAAAAACCATATATACAAATGATTAAAACAATATTATAACTTTTTGTTGATTTTTATACATAATTGTAGAAAAATAAACATTTTAATCAGGTAATTATTTATTTTTAAATTAAATTTTTCTGAGTACCAATTTTTAGTAAAGGTGTTTTTTTAAGTTTCCTGTATTCAGAGAAAAACATTATTTTAAAACTTGTTATATAAAAAAATTTGTTTCTTTAATATTCTAGTACTTTGGACAAACTTTATTTGTTAGCAAGTGATTATGCAATATTATTCCAAATTAGTATAGCAATTTGTACTATGTTAGTATTTGACTCATTACTTATTCTTTCTTGGATTAACTTTTTCTTTCAAGAAAAGTATTAACAAATTTTTAGTCTTTTGTTTCATTTGTTATACTATTAATTTTATATCCTATTTTTTCCCTTGTTATATATTGAATTAGTTGTCATTTAATGTTCTCAATTTTAATTTTACATTGTCTACTTTAGACGAGAATAAAATAGAATATAGAAAATTTTTTAAAAGAATAAGAAAAGAATTATAATCTTAAAAAATTCATGATTATTTTACAATTAGCTTATGAGGTTTTTTTTTTTTTTTTTAAATAGTAAATTTAATATTTTACCCAAGCAGATTGTTAAAAATATTTCATGCTTAGAATTACATTATGATCCCCCTGTTTAAGTTTACCTATGTCTAACCTATTCCTAACCTCTCTGATTTAACTCTTGCTTCTAGTTCCCTCCATGTTTTGTCTCGTAATTTATTTTCCTCAAAATAAAACGCATTTAATTTTTGCTTTAAATGCCCTTTCGCATTTAATCTTTCTTTTTGGATTTTATGAACCCATTTTCTTTTATTAACTACATTTAATTTCGGTTGTACTAAATTGAATGACATTGACCCTGGTATACGCAAATTTTGCTGAGTGATACTGTTTATTAGCGTCATCTTTCCATTACTTTCCGTGTCCAGTTTATCAGTTTTCAGTTTAATTGTAAATTCATCTGGTACATTCTCTGTCTCATTGTCTTCATATATTATTAGTAGCTGTTTTTCCTCAGAATAATCTTGAATTATTGATACAAAGTTGTTGGATTTTTTGTTTAAAGTTTGGACCTCTTCTAATATCTCTTGATTTACACTCGTGACAGAAAAAATTGTCATATTCCTTGCAAAATTTTCGTCTTTATGTGATATTTCTATTGGATGCTTGGCATTTTTACTTATTGTTGCATCCCTAAATTCTTCTAATTTTCTTCCTTTTTCATTTTTGCTGCTTAATTGTTCTTGAGTTCCTTCTTCTTTCAGAATTTTTGTATTATTGAAGTTACTAATAGTAATATGTTCTTCTTTTTCTCTTGATTTTTCGCTTTCTGTTTCAAATTGTGGTTCATTTACAGAGGGTGAGACATTATAATCAGATTGTTTTTCATCCTCTAAAGAGTTTTGGTTTGTAAACGAATCTTTAAAACGAATTGGTGGTGTTACGAAATCATAATCATGTATTCTTTTAAATTCAGGTCTATTGTCTACAAATTCCTTTACTTCGAAATAATCATTTTTAAAAAATGGTTCCTCACAGTTCATATACGATTCTTCGTAATTAGTATATGCATAATCCTTCTGCCGGTCCATTCTGAAATCATCTTGTATATCGTTGTATCTTCTGTATTCATTTTTGAAATTGAATTCTTGTTCTTGTTCAGCAAATCTATATTGTAAATTTCTTGTATCGATGTTATACTCTTCAAAATTCCTATCGCTGTTATAGAAATTTCCTTTTTCGTACCCCTGTGATGTCATGTTCATACTTTGATAATTTTCTTTGAAATTCATGTTTCTATTTTGGTTGTTGATACCGTTATTACTATAGGTTCTGCTATTAAATCTTTGATCCTGTCGTTGATTCCGTTTTTGCCGATGGTGGTTCCATTGTTGTTTGTAACTATTGAGTGTAACTTGTTCATACTCATTAAATTGTTTGTTTTTATTTTGGCGATAATATTGATTTTCATAATCAGCCTCCTCTTTAATATCATCAAAATATTGATCATAACAATTATCTTTCTTTCTATGTTCCTCTTGTCCCTGGTTATGGTTGTCATGATGTTGCTTTTCATACTCTTCATTTTTGTAAACATTTTTACGATCGCCTATTTTAAAATTGCATCCTTCCGATTTCCATCTTTCTATGTCACCACTAAGTAACAATTTTGAGTACAATGACATTGTTCATTCTATATAATTTAAACATAATAGATGAATAGTAAATAATTCATTTCTTCATTTTTTAACGCATCTGTACTTCGTTTTTAATTATTTTAGTTTCAAAATATGCATTATCTATTATTAAGACAAATCTTTTTTATTCCTTTTTTTCCTCTTTTGCTTTTACAAATTTGTTTTGTATTTAAAATAAATGTTTCTTGTTTAGGCATAGGTATAACGAATGTCAAACTCTACTAACAACGGAACGGGGAGACTGTGGTCCGTTGTGAGATGTAGGACTTAATTCAATATTAATTACAATTTATATTTAAATAATATTGAACTGATTCATTTAAGAACAAAATTACCGAATATTCAATGCTCTAAAAACTTTTGTTTTCGCTTGAAGAAATAAATTCTAAGCGTACTTAAAAGTTTGAGCGTATGAATGGTACAATAAATTTTTAATAAATTAAAAATATATTGAATCACACTTCAGTAAATTTTGTAAAGGTAGATAAACCAAATTTTGGTATAAGGATTAGGTATAATGAACATCAAACTCTGCTAACAACGGAACGGGGAGACTGTGGTCCGTTGTGAGATGTATGATTTAATTCAATATTAATTAAAATTTTATAATTAAATAATATTAAATTGATTCATTCAAATACAAAATTACAGAATATTCAATGCTACAAAAACTCTTATTTTCGCTTGAAGAAATAAATTCTAAGCGTACTTAAAAGTTTGAGCGTATGAATGGTACAATAAACTTTTAATAAATTAAAAATATATTGAATCACACTTCCGTAATTTTGGGGAGGAAATTCAAAAGAAATAAAATAAATATTTAAGAATTAAAAACCCTTTTCTGTTTTTATTTTTAACAGAAAATAAAAGGAATATATTTAAAAAAAATTTTTTAAAAAAAAAATAATATATCATGAGGAACAAAAAAGATTTTGAAAAAAAATTTTACTTTAAATATTATTTCTCAATGTGATAGTCTATTCTAAAAAAAACTATTGTTTTTTTTTTAATTCTGTTCTTCTTATTTCCTTATTTTGTTAACTCAGAAAACGCTTAAATTCGTTTTCAGACATATAATTCTTACAAAACAGTAACTCTTGAAAAAAAATAAACAGACTGATATTTCTCTTTAAATGAAATAAAATAAATACTACCTACAATGTTCAGACTTGCGAAATTTCATTGAGACATACTACTCGCGTACGCACGGCCTTGTGCGGTAATCTGATCCCGTTTCGTATTTCTGTAACTTACTTCAATTTGCATTACTAATCTAAATCTTTTAACTCAATTAATATTATTTTATCGAACAAAATTTTATAATTATAAAATTCACTTCACTAAAATTTCTTTTCTTCTTTCTTATATAAAAATGCAACTACAAATTTAAACGAACAATATACTTTTTATTTTTCTCAAACAGCTACTAGTTTATTTATTTTTCGCATAAATCTCAGTTTTGCTTAATTGCAAATATTCATTTATTTCTACTTCAATATAAACGTCTATTCTCGCAGTTTTAAACTGTCTAGATTCTCTACAATTTTTTCGAGAGAATTATTTTTATTGTCGTTACTATATTTCGATTTGTTTTCCATGAATAGTACGCGTTTAACTAAATTTACTTGTTCTAAATCGTATTTACTTCGAACTGCTCTTGCGAATTTTATTCCTTCTTGCCTATTATTTTTTTTACTATCTGAACTATTCATTGAGAAAAGAAAACTATAAACTACAACATGAATGTTGTAGCAATTTTGCGTTGATTAAAATGCTTATTTACCCGTGGGGAAAAAAAAAGTTTAAAATTTTTATTTAAACCGTGTAAATTTTCGATAATTTTAATCCCTTCACTTTCCCAAGTGGCTACACACTTCCGGCAAGGTTAATTCAGGGAATTAGGCACGTTTATTATAGAAACCAGAGCTTGCCGATGCAAGGATGGTTACTTTTTCCCTACAGTTCTATTTTATCGAACTAAAAGAAAATATCTACTACCCGCACAATATCTATTTTATATTCACTGTAAATAAAAACAATTAAAATTTCATGTACAAGTATATATATAGTCAATGATAGCATCAGTGTGTAAATATGTGTAATGTGTTAAAAAAAATTTTTTTTTTAAAATTTTTTTTTTTTTAAATATAAATTTCCAAAATTCTACCCTTATAATTTAAAGGGAAAAATCCCACCGCTGCCACCAGTTGTTACGAATAGGATTTAATTTAATAAAAGTAAAATAGATAAATTATTTTATTATCAATTTAAATCTGTCGTGATAACGAAAAATGCTCTTCAGCAAATTAAATAAATTTGAATAGGTAGGGGACTTTTCCACTCTCACAATTATTGATATCAATTGTGTAGTTACAATTAATAAGAATAGAAATTATTGGTTAAATTAATATTTATTTAATTATCAGATTTACATATATTTTATAAACCTTTAATTTTCCAATTTATAAATGTTCTGGGATTAAAATATAAATTATAATAAAAAAAAGAATGTGAATATTCTTTTTAGTAAAATCTCATGAAATCAACTTATGAAAATTTACGTATTTCTTTGAAAATTGATTTGTGTATATGAGTGTAATGTGAAATTATTTACTCACTTTTAATCGTTATGTTTGCTTCTTTTATTTGTATTTATATCGCAGCAATCTTCCCTTTCTCTTACTTGTATTTAGTCTCAAACTTGATATTCTTTAAAGTGGACTTAATCTCAATTCAATATTTCTATTTTACAATAAATGGGGACTACGCCCTTTAATTCACAAAAGGATAAAAATTCTTTAGTCTTTATGACTCACAATATATATAACGTTCAGGTACTTTGCCTGAATTAAACTGCCCAACTTAGTTACGCCAAGTTAACGCGGGCAACTGCCCAGATTTCTCCTTGTCAATTCTTTTTATTGATTGACAATTAGGTGGGAATATCCTCAATGCAGTTTATTCTGACAGCTTGCAGAATTTGGTACTTGCGAAATTTAGATTTTGGCCACTTCGTTGTTGTGCAATAATTTACAAATAATTGAAGGAAACCTTACCTTGCGATATTAACATAAAAAGAAAAATGTACTTTGCTTAATTTAATTGTGCTAATTACCCGATTAAAAGTGGGTTGTTAAGAATTTTGCTTAATGTTGGAATTTATTGGTGTTGCTAATAAATATGTATTTTTGTGTAAGAACGATAATTGTGTTTTTAGGTTACAAGTCAAAATTATTAAATGGATTCTATATAATTCAATTAAAATTCGTTGTTTCTATGTAAATATAAAGGTTACGAAGTCATACGTAACAATTCCAGCTCTAAAATCGTCGAAATAGCGGCAAATTTGGCTGCAGGCATTTTTAACGAGGCCTATGCATCTGTGCTGACCACTATGCAGCTGCTCGATATCGTTATCGGGCAGAAATGCAAAAATTTTACCGATAATATCGATGCGGAGTGTATAACGAGAAAAAAATGGCGCTCGTCATTTTCGAGCAAGGAGGCTCGAACAGCTCGACGGGAAGAAAATCTTCAACAAAATGAGTTCTTCGAGGAAAAGGAAGAACTATTATTTGGGCCAGAAATATCTGATTAAAATTTAATTAGTGTATATAAGTATCCTAAAAATTGTATTTTTTGGACGTAAAACATTAAAACGCTTTTTCTCGAATCTCATTTTCACACGTCATAGAAAACGGTGCCGGTGATAGCAAAAAGAATTTTTGTCCAATTGAAAAAAATCAAAGACACTTATAAAAAGTAAAAAAAAGTTTGGTTTGACTGTTTTAGATGCATCGTACGACCTCCATCACCGGCACCGATTTAAAAATAGCAGCGCTCTACAGAAATCGTTGTTACTAAGAAGAATTTAAATATTTTTTTAGGTTCCGTACACCTACGGTGTAACGGCGGAACCCTATTGGTGAGACTCTTTCGTCCGTAGCCAAATCGTGTCCCCCCTAGCGGCTAAACTATTTGACCTAAAGAGCTTAAATTTGGTCCAGATATATATTTTTACTCGTAGATTACAGAAAAAATATAGCGAATGTGATTAGACGTGATGGGCATAGCGTTGTCAAGGAAATAACAAGATTTTTGGCAAAAAATGCATAAAAAGTGACCATTCCCCCCCCATAACTTCTAAACTATTCGACATGGCGAGCTGAAATTTGGCAGGCTAGTGTATTTTTACTCGAATACTTATTACAGGAAAAATATAAAGAACTTGATATGTAATGATAGCCATAGCGTTGTCAAGGAAAAACTAAAAAATTTTTTAAAAAAATTTTCCTAACTATTACATTATTTGACCTAATGATCTGAAAATTGGTATCTTAGTGTTTTATTACAGCCTGACGACAAAAAATTTATTTAAGAAACTTCTTAAAAAAAAAAATTTTTTTAAAATTTTTTTAGTTTAAACACGTGGCATTAAATATTTTAAGAGAATAAATGAGAGATTGTTTTCTGACTTTAATTTCTTAACTAAAAATAAAAAAAAATTGGACAAGTGCGAGTTTTACTCGCACTGCAATGGCGGGTTTCGCACACAAATGTTAAAACAATACTTGCAACATTGATCGGTAATTGGTAGAATTAAAATAAACAATTAAAAAAATATATTAAAATCATTTGATAAAAAAAATAACTAAAAAAAATAAAGTATTGTATATCTAATATTGTATACAATATATAAACAGAGGAACTATAATTTTGAAAATTTTGTTCCTCTGCTTATTATTGTTTACAATATTAGATATATACAATACTTTAATTTTTTTTAATAATTTTTTTTATCAAATGATTTTAATATATTTTTTTAATTGTTTATTTTAATTCTACTAATTACCGATCAATGTTGCAAGTATTGTTTAAATATTTGTGTGAGGAACCCGCTATTGCAGTGCGAGTACAACTCGCACTTGTACAATTTTTTTTAAAATAAAAGTTGGTTTTTGAAGCTCAAATACAATAGAATATCACCTAAAAAAAATTTCGTTTTCATGATTATTTTTAGTTTTCATTTTTCTCGAAAACCATTCATTTTCTGTGAAAAATGCATAGGGCATAAAATATTTGTTTTATAAGATCTACAACTTCTGTCTTAAATATTTTTCACAGTTTTAATACCGAAGAAGATATAATTGCGAACAAGATTTTATGGTATTTTTCAATGGTTTTTACCATGATAACCGCATTCGTGTCAATTTTCTTTATGATTTTCGTAAACTGCACACCAAGATATGTAAGCAGTCCAAGTTTAATTTAATTTAAACCAGGAAACAATTCTTTACTTTACCCCTAGAAGGAGTATCAAATTTAATATATCATGGTACTGACACTTGTCGTGAACTCCTTGTAAGAGATAATATGATTTAATTGATGATGTCACATTATGAAATAGTGGTAACGAAAGATATTCGTCCTTTTCGTAGACTTTAAAAGTATTACTAACGAATAAATCCATCATTCTTGAAAAATTATTAACCTTTAAAGTAAAAGAGGCACTAAATTTTCGTTTATGGTATTTCTCCGGCTGCTACTTTTGTATTTTAAAACCCTTTGCCATGTCAAAAAACGAGATATTGTGGTTGACATATTTTATTTTTAACATAATCGCATGTAAAAGTTAAAGTTTGAACTTGCGTAAACTTAAAATATAGCATCACAAAAGGGTTTTGAAATTTTTACAACATTTAAAGGGCACTTAAAGAAAAATTTTCTAAAAATTTGAAGAAAATCTATCGAAAATCAATTTTTTCAAGAGTAGCAGCCGAAAAGCTACCTTAATTATACTTACTTTATCCCGTACAGCAAATAGATATCCCTGGGATATATCGAAAAAATTATGGATATCCCACATATATGTAGAGTATATTTTATACATCCCTGAGATGTCCCTGGGATATCAAAAGTTCCCTCATTTAAGACATCCCTAAAATATCCATGGTAGATATTTGTGATATATTTGCTTTATAAACATATACTGAAGAATCTCGAAATATATAAAAATTAGATTCTAATTACAAATAAAACAATATATATTTTAATAATTTCAAAAATGTTTATTTGCAATTAAACAAGTACGCTGTCATTTCTTAACAGATATTCTTCTCTTTAAATGAAAGAAAAATATTTAATTTTTTATTTGTATAAGAGCTACTAGATCAAGGATACATAAATAAAACACTTTGGGATAATATATAATAATCAACTCTTGGTCAGGGTTATATATGGTTATATATACCATATATTAAATATATATATGGAGTCTCGTTCAAGCTACGGTCGAGGACAGTCGTGTTTACAAGCGCTCTGTAATTCTGTTGAGTGAACTTGTAATTCTGTTAATTGAACTTGTACTATTTTAATATAATTAAATTCTGTGCAATTGTACATTTTATTTGTGAATAAGCTTATGCTTAAATCACATGATCGTCATTTTCTTTTTTCGTTCCCTTTTGTGTCAGTGCAGTGTCAGTTACTCTCAGTGAACATGGATAGTGATCTAGCAAGTGGAATTGCACAACTGTCGACTGAGATAAAGTCGTTAACTGCTTCACAAGCTTAATTAATTGTGGATGTAAACGCATCCTGCGCGGCTTCAGATGAGGTGTCCAGAAAGCTGAACTCTTTTACGGGTAAAATTAACTCTATTGAATGCGATTTCGAGTTTTTCAAACGTAAGGAAAGAGCGAAGAATATTATAATTTTCAATTTACTGGACAACGATGAAAACAATAAGCATTTATTCTCTATTGTTGCCTCGAACTTTATTGATTTGTTGGTTTATTGATACCAGATTTAGCCTTGAAATAGGTATATAGACTAGGATAAATAATGGGCAATCGTCCCATTATAGTTAAATTTATCTCTGATCGCTGGATCAAGACGGTATTCACTAAAGTGACACAATTTTGCAGCCTTAATATCTCTATAGCGAATGATCGCTCCCCCCAGGAGAGAGAACCGAGGAAAGCTCTGCTGAACCGGATTTATATTCTTAAAAAATCAGGAATCTCTGCTATAATAAGAAATTCTGCCATCTATGTTGACGGTAACCGATTGCGAGATGACGATCCTGGATTCTCTTAAAATTGCAAGCAGTCAGCCAACACTGCAGAAAAAGAGAAAACAGAGGAAGATTTCGTTTTGAAAAAAGGGAATAAACCGGGCCGCAAAAAAAAAATTTCCTACAGTAGAGGAGACTCCTAATAAATTAATGGACCACTTCCTTAAGAATGCAGAAGATACACCTAAAACTTCGAAGTCCAACAGAGAATTTCGTTCTCAGAAACCCTAACATCTCGACAGTCCATATGCTGACTACAGTTCCAACCACTCTTCTCAATTATTACATGCAGATCTTAATGGCATTATTTTCTGGAACCTACATGGCGCTGAGAATTTGGACGACATCCAGAATATCTTCAGAGAGGGGGACATTCTGTGCCTATGTGAAACCTGGGCGGAGTCCGCTAACACCCTCTCAGCACGATTTTCCGGGGATCTGCGAGTTTTCTGTTCGCCAGCTGTGAGGTCAGTAAGGAGGGGGAGAGCTAGTGGGGAAAGCGCGATAGTGCTAAGTGGGAAATTTTATACAGCTGACTTACTAGTAACTAAACAGGAGTATATCATTCTACATGTAAAACTCAAATCGTCTATCTTTCATTCTATGTGCGGTATACCTTTCTCCTGACAACAACATTGCGCTTTTTCTCGAGGAATTTTTTTGTCTGATTAATAATATTCGCTCAGTTTTCCCGCACTTTCCTTTTTTTATCGGAGGTGATTTCAATTGTAGAATTGCCACCCTCAGCTCTCTTAATGATAATATTGTTTATCCTAACGCTTTTTTCCGCTAATCGTTCTATGCTTGATAATTATAATAATTTTAGAGGAAGAATTTTAACAGAATTTATGGAAGTTAATGGTTTTTTTTAAATGTAATTGAAGATCACGTAGTGATTCCCCTGCTCAATTCACTTTTAATTCTGTCTTGGGAAAAAGTGTTGTAGATCATGTGTGGTGTTCTTATAATTCTTTACATATTATACGTGAATTCAAAGTCTTACAGATAATGTAATTTATATTGTAATTTATATTCTTTCGTGTCTATCAATTTTAACTTCGTCTAATTGTAATGATTCACAAGCCGATTCGTTTAAGCTTGCGTTTAGAAATTCTGACTTAAATAATTTTAGAGATAAATTAAGATGGAAAAACGAAGTGTCGCAGGTAAATGGGGATATTAATGAAATAAATATCGCGGGTGATTCTTATAGAGCAGCGGAAATGTCTTATAAACGAATGATTGTTGCAAAGAGAAGATTGTACGATAAACATCATTCAGAGGAGCTGGCTGCGGCTAGATGCTCTTTAAAGTTTTGGTCTATAATAAATAAATTCCGTCAATTTCCGAAACCTAATAATAGTATTAACAGCATCACTTGGTAGGAGTATCTCCGGGACGCTTTCCCCGTCCTTGAGCCATGCAGTCCATTGCCGAGGGTTATGATATCTCATCCCATGCTCGATGGTTGTGTGACTGTGTCTGAGATCTTAGCTAGTTTAAAAAAATGTAAGGACGTGAAATCACCGGGGTGGGACGGGGTTGGTTATGATTTTCTTAAGATGTTTCCGGAAAATTGGGTGATTTTTTTGGAAGATACGTTTAATAAAATTTTATGTACGGAAAAGGTTCCGAATTCCTGGGGCAAAATTAAAATCCTAATGCTACATAAGAAGGGTGACGAAACCTTAGTCGATAATTATAGACCAATTGCTTTGATTAACTGTATCGCCAAACTATTTAGGGAAGAGTAGGCTACATTGAACCAGCGTCAACAGTGAACCACTTCAATTTTCTGAGAAATGACTAAGTGAAATTTTTTCTTATTTAATATATAAGTGAGTTTTACTGAAACAAATTATGTCCAAAAATTTCGGGCAGGTAGGTTTATTATTTATGAAGAAAAACTAAAAAAACTGTTTTTCACGTACAAAACAAAAAATTTTGTGGAAATATAATCAAGTTTTTTTTGAAATAGGAAGCTTTAACAATTAGTAAACTTGTGATTTATTTCGCTTAGAGTGTCAACTTCAATATTCCGATGTGATAAAGAATTTTAAACATTACATGAATTTATTATAAACAATTTTTTTTGTGAATGTCATGTAAATACAGTGAGTGCGGCATCATTGAACCACCCGAAAAAGCAGAGAATTTCCAATTCTAAGAGTTGTGAAGTTATCTGCTCTACTAATTAGTAAGAAAAATACTGGAAGACATGCTTTCATAACAAATGTGAACGAGATAAACTCAAACTGTCACTTTACTTACCTAACCTGACATCAAAATATATTAATCTCCTATATTAACAAATAATAACTCTTTAACAACAATTTTCTATTTTTTTGAGTGAAAAATAAGATTTTTTACAATGTGTAAGTGGAAATATTATTTTTGAAGTAAATTGTAGTGTTTTATTAGAGGTGGTTCAATGTAGACACACATCATTCAAAAAAAGAAAAGTGTGACTTGTTAGAAAAAAATCTATCCGCGCTTCGCGCGGAGGCTTACTTCGCTCTCAAGTTTTAGCTCGCCTCGGGGCGCGCGAATATTAATCGTCGCGCTTCGCGCTCCGGGTGTTGTTGCGCGCTTCGCGCGCAAATGTCTCGCTTCGCTCGCGGTGGTCTGCAATTATTGTGCATTATTATATTGTGATCTTGTTTCCTATTATATGTTTCGTAAAACATTTTTTTTTCGTAAAGTTACTACGACTTTAAGGATTACATTCTCATCACATGTTTTTGTTTACTGATGATTGCGAGATTAAGTGGATTTAAATGTATATTTTTGGTCTTGATGATTAAAATTGTGAAGTTATTTTTAATTCTACTTAATTCTCTTAGCAGAAACTTGATTTGCAGAAGCAGCTAAAATATTCTTAATGTATTAGTATTCTTATAAGTTTTTTGTGCAGTGTAGACCGAAGCGTAATGGCTAATTTCACTCTTTGTTGATTTACTCGAACATATCTCTTAGAAAAGTTATTCTGGTATCTCAGCTTTATTTTTTAAAAAAACGATTTTTTTAAGAGAACGTCCACTGAGATGAGACAAAAAGTCAAAAATTCGAAAAAACTTTTTTAAAAAAATAAGTTTTTCGAAACTTATCGTCGGAACAAAGTTTTTGTCTACAGACAGACAGGCTTACAGACAGACGTAATCGCCGGACCATGTTTTTTGAATTCAGGGAACATCAAAACGCAAAGATTTCATACAATTAGCAAAAAACAGTTTTCCACCAAATCTAATATCTTCTCATGTGATGAGAATGTAAAAAACCATTTCCAACAACATAGGACCAAAAATTTAAATGTAAAAAGAGGTTCAGACCAGCCTAACTGTGTTAATTTCATGAGCTTTCATAAAATTAGCGAAAATCAATTTTCGACCAAAACTAATACTTTCTCATGTAATGAGAATGTAAAAAAATTTTAATTTAAAAAAAAAATTTTTTATTTCTAGATAAACCATTTGGCTATATATACCCAAAAACTTCAAAAATAAACCTGGCCCAAAAACTTAAAAAGAAAAATTTCATAACTTTTTTGCTTTTTGTTGTACAAAAAAGTATCTAAAAAAAATTGTTTGTTTTAGTACAAATTTTAAGGAAAAAAAATAAAAAAATATATATTTTTGAAAATTGACAAAAACCAAAATTTTGAAAATTTCAAAATTTCAAAAAAATTTATAACTTTTTTGTTTTTTGTTATACAAAAAAGTGTCTAAAGGAAAAGTTGTTTGTTTTTGTACAAATTTTAGGGAAAAAATTAAAAAAAAATATTTTTTTCAAAAATTGTAAAAAATACAAAATTTTGAAAATTTAAAAGTTTTGTATTTTTGTCGTTTTTTGACGAAATGAGCTGTCCAACAAACTCAGGCTTCATTTTAATGGACTACAAAAGAACCTTAAATTGTAAGTCGATTCATTAAAATTTATTCGAGTTATTGTCGAGACAAAATTTTCTACAGACAGACAGACACTTCTCAAAAACTATTTTTTGGGAATCAGGGAGTCATGAAACGTGAAGATTTATCAAAATTAAAAATTTCTAAAAATCGCACAAATCCAAGACTTTTTCATTTTTGATGAGAATGTAAAAAACAAATGTTACAAAAAAAATTAAGAAAAAGCAAAATTTTCGATTATTTTGAGTTCTTTTTTGTTCCTAATTTTGTATATTTACCAAAATTTAGCATCTAAAAAAATAAAAGTTTTGACATGTTTTTAATGTTTTTTAATGTTTTGGCTAATGCTTCACTCACTATAAATCTCATTTTTTTGCACTCTTTTGGAAAAAAAATTCATAACTTTTTTGTTTTTTGTTGTACAAAAAAGTATCTAAAGGAAAAATTGTTTGTTTTAGTACAAATTTGAAGGAAAAAAACAAAAAATATATTTTTTTGAAAATTGTCAAAAATCCCAAATTTTGAAAATTTCAAAAAAATTCATAACTTTTTTGTTTTTTGTTATACAAAAAAGTGTCTAAAAGAAAAGTTGTTTGTTTTTGTACAAATTTTAGGGAAAAAATTAAAAAAAAATATTTTTTTTTAAATTGTAAAAAATACAAAATTTTGAAAATTTAAAAGTTTTGTATTTTTGTCGTTTTTTGACGAAATGAGCTGTTCAACGAACTCAGGCTTTATTTAATGGACTAAAAAAGCACTCCAAATTGCGAGTCGATTCATTAAAATTTATTCGAGTTATCGTCGAGACAACATTTCCTACAGACAGACAGACAGATCGACAGACAAACACTTCTCTAAAAACCATTTTTTTGGAATCAGGGAGTCATGAGACGTAGAGATTTATCAAAATTAGAAATTTCTCAAAATCGCACAAATCCAAGACTTTCTCATTTTTGATGAGAATGTAAAAAACAAATTTTACGAAAATATTAAGAAAAAGCAAAATTTTCGATTATTTTGAGTTCTTTTTTGTTCCTAGTTTTGTAAATTTACCTTAATTTAGCAAAAAAAATAAAAGTTTTGACATTGTAACGTGGCGTTACAAATATTCCCGCGTCTGCTGCGAATTGGGCGATTGAACCCGGAAACGGCCGAAGGGCCTCGAGGGTGTCAATCGCCAGTTTCGCGGACAGACGCGACACTTGTTGTTCACCGCTTAAGTGATACGCTGTTGTGCTACCTACTTTGTGTTTCGATTCTGTGATCGCCAACCTTCGTTCTACCGGAATAATCTTCGTTTGTTTTATCCACGAGTAAGTTAATAAATAAGTATTCAATTTTAATATTGTGTCACTTCACTTTCCTTCCCTCCTTTCCCTTGAAATAATTGGAAAACTGGGCAACCAATTATAAATTGGTGCCCAACGTGAAAATCCACCTTCCCATTTCCTTTCTGTAAAGAAATACTTTTGTTTCAACATCTTCGTTTGTTGAAATTCACAAAATAATATTTTCTTCATCTTCGTTTGTTGAAAATCCCCAGAAAATTTATTAATTTTTTCATCATTTTTTAATTGTTGAAAATTCCACCTGTCACCTCATGGTCGCCTAACCTCGAAATCAAATCTTTTCTTTTCCTGTTTCCCATATTTTATTATTGTGTTTTGTGCATAAATATTATTGATTTTTTAACATTCTTGTATTGTATTTCTTTGACAATTGTGACAAATTTTCTTTGTGACGGACACAGACAAGACAAAATTTCTGTAAAAAAGTGCGTGTAAAAACCGGTAAAAATTAATCGTGAAAAATTCTTTGAAAACGTGACTAAATTCGTGAAAATTAGCGAAAAATTAGTGAAAATTATTGAAAAAAACGGAAAATAAAATCGAGAATTAAAAAGAAAAAGTGAATTTGACGATTATTTTTGAGAGAAAATTTTGTCGTTGTAAGACGCCGGTTTGTTTTGTTTTAGTGATCAAGGTCGTGTGTAACTTGGAAAAAAATAGTAAACACAAAAAATTTCGCGATTAATTCGAAAATAATTTTGTCAAGTGAGAAATAAAAATTAGTATACCGGGTGACAAATAAAATTGAATAAAATAACTCGAGAAAATAAAATTTTGGAAAATGAAGACTTATACCGGGTGTCTCTAAAGTTTAAACTCAGAATAAAAACTTTGAAAATTTTGACACGGTAACCGACTTATACCGGGTGTTACTTTTGATACGGTAGTGCGATAAAGTATAGATTCAATTGTAAAATATCGTTAAAAGTTGATAACATATAAATAACAAATTAAAATTAATTGTTGATAAAAAGTAAAAATATTTTTTTTTGTTTTTCGATATTCAACAGTTAGAAAAAAATTAAACTTTTTGCAACGTATACCGGGTGTGTCAAAAGTATCGATTTAAACTTTTTAGTATTTTTCGAAAAAAGAACGTGTAATTAATTTTTTTTAAGCACAAAATAAACAAATACGGCAAATTCCGAGAAAATTAACAAAAATTAGTTCGAACATTTGTGATTTAGCAATAGAAACTTTTTCTCACATATAGTTCATGACGTTGAACAATAATTAGCGGAAATTTTTTCCTTTTTGCGTAAGTTGAAATTTGTAGAATAGATTAAATAAGGATTTAAACTTATTTCTAATTTTTCAAAACTGAATCACAAATGCATTCGATACGTGTTTTGCGATCGGATACAAGAAGAATTCGGGAAAACAAAGAAACAGAAAATATGTCGGGAAGCGAAACGGAAACGGCGAACGAAACAGATTTTGAGGAAAGAGACACAGCGAGCGGGACTGCCCCTCCCACACACAAACAAAATTTCCCCCCGCAAGACAATGCGAAATCAAATGATTAAAAAGCCACGATAGAAAGACACGAGACAATGATTCGTGCTCTCGTTGAACTCGTGTCCCCCGAAAAATTAAAATTTTTTAATTTCAACCAATCTATGCCCCTCCCAAGCGGAACAAGTGAACGATCAGCAACAAGGAACGTATCCTTGCCAGAATTAAGGGCAAGAGATACGAAGGACGCGAGTGTGCAGTTGATGCATGTGGAGAACAATAACCAAGGGTTACCAAATGCAGGCCCAACAGCTGTACCAACGAACCGCGGTATATTACAACAGTACTTTGCCGGAATAAAGAAAACTGTTGGAAATATAAAAAAGTACCGGAAAATGTCACAAAAATTTTTGTAGGAAAATTTTCGGAAAATGTGACGGAAAATTTTCCAGAAAAATCAAAAGACGGAACTTTTGATATTAATTCGTTTTTAGGGACAAATAATCAAATGATTAAAAGTAGGAACGAATTAACAGCATACGACGAAATGCTGAAAAACGAAAGGAAAAAATTGCGCGAAAAAGAAAAACAATTAGAGATCGAACATAGGAAAATTGTGCAAGAAAAATACAAAACCTCAGCACATAGTTCGGTAAATAAAAATAATCAAAATAACAGCGATTCAGAAGATAGCTTTTGAGCAAAAGTAGATCAATATTTCGATTCAGACAAACGCAAAATGAGGGAAAAAAGACAAAATGTCCAGTTTAAAAATAAGAGTAAAAATCAGGAATTTAACTATGAATGGCCGAACGATAGTGAAATAGAAATCGAGTACGAACCCAAAAAGTTAGGAACTATTCAGAAAGGAAAAAATATTAATTTTTATCGGGAAATAAAAGAAAAATCAACCGAGTCAGATCAATTCAAAAATGAAATATCGATACGCGATAAGGAAATAGATCAACTTAGATTAGAATTAGACCGAATGAAAATTGCGATGGAAAATTTAACGAAAAGTAAAAAGCTAAATTTTGAAGAAAATTCCACGGAAAGTACGAAAATTGAAAATCCAAATGCCCAAGTCGACAACAATCGACATTTTGGAAATTTCAATAATCATTTTCCTTTTGGCATGTTACAAACACCTTTTCAAATCATGTCAAATTGGCCAGTTAAATTTCGAAATAACAAAACGGACAACCCAGTACAATTTTTAGAAGAATTGTACAGATTTATGCGAGGTTACGAAATCCCAGAAAATCGTGTGTTAGAAAACATAGACGCAGTATTAGCAGACGAAGCCCTTGAATAGTGTAGAACGGTTAGAAACAATTGGTTTTCTTTACAAGATTTTCGTGAAGAATTCGAAAGAACATTTTTAGACGAAAAGTTCTACGAGGAAATTAACACGAAAATCAAATATTGCAATCAGAAAGAGGGCGAAGAAATTCAAACCTTTTTGATTGGAATAAGAAAACTTTTCGGAAAATTATACCCGCGAAAAGGTTTACACTGGGAATTACGTCGTGCATATGAAAATTTGCGTCTCGAGTACAAGATGTACATCCAAAGAAACGATTTTAAAACGTTTGAGGAACTAGAAAGTTTAGGTAAAGAATTCGAAATTGAAAGAAAAAGGTCGAAAATTCGCGGACAATATTTAAAAATCACAACAGATACAAACTCGTCTAATGATAAATCGAAGCAAACTACGAATCAGGGAAATAACGGAAATTCTAGAAGGTTTGGTGGAAACTCGCGACTTCAACCAAATTCCTCTGGAAATTACCCTCAAAGAAATCAACCAAAAATCACTTTTCCACCTGACGCAACTACAAACGGTAATAATGGTCAGAAAATGTTAGAAGGTCCTTCCGGTGACAATAATAATCCAAGTAATAGTCTTCAAGTGGCAGTACCAAACCGTTCTTCTGCAGGGAATGGTAATACTTCCAAGACGAACCAAAACGATAAAAGTCATCCGAAAAAATGTTACGGTTGCGGAAAAGTAGGTCATATTCGTAGAGATTGTAGGTCGGAAAATCAGGGAAACGAGTAGAGGGGGTACTGAAAAATTCAGTATCCCCAAAAAATATTGAATTACCAGAAAGTTGCGAAACGTTAGTGAAAGATTTACGATTTTTCACTAACATTAAATACCAGGATACAATTTTCGAAACGTTAATCGACACAGGCGCTACGAGTTCATTTTTTGGTCACAAAAATTGGGTATATTTACAATTATACGGTGTGAAATTAGAACCAGTAAAAAATAAGCTCGTGACAGCATATCTATTAGGAATAGATATGCTGCGCGAAATAGGAATGAAATTAGATTTCGAATTTGACACTTGGTCAATGAAAGATTTACCTAACATACGTTATAAAATCGGAGATAGGGAAAATAAAAAAATCGAAAAGATGGTCGAAGCTGTTTTGACAAAACGAGAAGTGGGATCACAAACAAGTTGGTCCAGTTTACAAAGAGAAAATAGGAAAAATTTCGCGCAAAAATCCCAGGAAAATAGGTCAAAATCGGGAAAAAATTTTGAACCAATTCTCGAGAATAAAAAAGAGAATTCAGGAAAATTCGAGAAAAAATTCGAATTTGGAAAATCGAAAGATATCGTTACAGAAAATTGTAGGAAAATTACGAAAAATTTTCCAAAGGTCGACCTGAAAAATGAGAGGAAAATTCCAAAAATTATACCAAGACAATCCTTACAACAGTCGAAAACACCTACCCAAATTCCAATTCCAAAACCCCGAAAAATTCCTCCAAATTTAATGGATATCCCATTATCAAAAAGATTTGATAATTTAGAAATAGACTCAGGTCTTGACGATACTGAAGAACCATTTTTGTTCCCAATCGACAATCCCCGTAAGAAAAATTGGTATAAAAAAGCGGAATTGAATAAGAAAATTAGAGAACGCGAAATAAGTTCGAAAATTTGGCGAAAACGAGAAAATTCGCAAAAAACGAAAAATGAAAAATCGGAAAAATTAAAATCGAAAAATCATATGGCGATTAAATCGGAAAAATTAGAATAAAAAAATTCTATGGCGATAGGAAATAAATTTCGTATACCGTTAAATACGAAATGGATTAATTTAAAAAACAACGCGATAATGAACAACAATATTCAGGAAAAAATATTGCGAGAATCGAATTGTTTAGATAAAACCGAATTTTGTTCAGGACTAGTCGAATTGTCCGAGGAAGAACAAGAATTTTCAAATAAATTTTTAAAAATTAGATTACCACCCCCCGAGGAAATTTTGAAAGCTACTCATTTGACTGAACACGTTATTGACACGCAGGGTACAGCGCCGATAAAACAAAGATATTATTATGTTTCGCCGAAAATTAAGGAGGAAATAATTAAGGAAATTAAGAGAATGTTGCGCGAAGGTATTATCGAGCCAAGTAATAGCAATTGGTCAAATCCAATTGTTATGATCAAGAAAGCGAACGGAACATACAGATTGTGCCTAGACTTTCGGAAAGTCAACGCAGTCACGAAAAAAGATCTGTATCCGGTTCCGTTAATGGCCGAAATTTTAGATATGCTCAAAGCCGCGAAATATATCTCTAAGATCGATTTGAAATGGGCATATAATCAAATTCCGTTAAGTAAGGAGTCTAAAGAGAAGACGGCCTTCGTTGTCCCTGGGTTTGGAATGTTCCAGTGGAAACGTATGCCGTTTGGCCTCTGCAATGCTCCTGCAACATTCCAACGCTTAATGGATAAAATTATTACGCCCGATCTCAAACCTAAAGTTTTCTGTTATCTAGACGACATAATTATAGTTTCTCAAACGTTTGACGAACACATGAAGTATCTGGAAATAGTATTAGGAAAATTAAAAGAAGCAGGGTTGATGGTTAATTTCGAAAAAAGCGAATTCGGTTGTGCGGAGGTAAAATACCTAGGTTTCGTAGTTAACGAAAGAGGACTGCAAATCGATAACGACAAAGTCAAACCCATTCGAGAATTTCCGACTCCTAAAACTATTAAACAGTTACAACGTTTTATAGGAATGGTTAGCTAGTACCGACGATTTATTCCACATTTCGCTGAAATAATTGAACCTTTACAAAAATTTCTACGAAAAAATGTAAAATGGACTTGGAACGAAAGTCAGGATGTTGTACAACAAAAAATAACTTTATTTTCAAAACATTCTATCAGTGGTCGAGGGCCTCACCAACGAAAGGTACGTGTATGCCGAAGTGTGCTCGCGCGCGTGTCCTTCCGCTAGCCAATCATAGTGCCCCGCCCCACTCGCGGCGTCCCCATTCGTACGAACGACCGAGCTCGAGACCGACGACTGAAAGTTCACTATTCACGGAGCTGCCGACCGGCAAACATCTCTCTGACTCGCGCCTCGTTCTCCCCCATTTTTATAAAGCAGAAATTCTTAATGTGTTCTCAATAAAAGTAAAAATTTAAAAGGTTTCCTTTGTTTAGTTCTTTCTGTGGGTTTCCACCGCCTTTTCAAAATAGTTCCTAAATCGTTTTATTCGCGCAGTCTAGACTCGGCGAGGAATCTGGACATCATCTTGGGACCTGTCGAAACCGGATCATTCACCGAATCACTTCAAGATACCTCCCAGGGATCTAACAAAGACCGTCTTCCTTCTTTCCTCCGCTCGATCTTTCCAAGTTACCTCTGACGGGAACCAGGAAGATCGAGTTCTTCCATTACCTTAATTCTAAGGTCCCAGTGTCGGGACCCGGGAAAACCTTTAGTCCAACAACTTTTCGGTCTGATTAAGATACCTGGCCCGGGATCTGAAGGGGTTTAGTTTCCTCTTTTCTCTTCCCCCAACACTTCTCAAGGTACCTTCTCGGGACCGGAGAAAAAAACAAAAAGAATACTTTCCTTCACTCACCACCTATGATACCATTTATTGGGATCAAGTACACACTTACACGTATCTTCAACACCTGTAAGGCCTTCTTTTCTTATCCCTAGTTGTTTTTCCAAGATACCTCCACGGGATCGGGAAAAACTTCCCAGATCCAATTCACCCCTATTTCACAAAAAACAAACTCTTCAAGATCTCTTCACGGGATCCGAAGGATTTAATCGTCAAGTTCTTGTACGGGTTGAGGGGAGCCGTGAATTGCTTCGTACTGGCCTCCTTGGTTGTGTCTTATGGGGCATTTATGCTCTTTTACATTATTTGTCACTTAGAAAATCGCTGTACGGTTTTTAAAGATATTTTCAAGTTTTCCGTGTGAGAGAGTCCGTACACATTTTACTTTTCACCCGCGAGTACTAATGAATTAACCAAAGTTTGTTCTTTTTTTATTAACAAGGAAAAGCAAAATTAAAACTGATCGAGTTGTTGACGACAGCTTCGATCTTAAACCCCCCTGATTTTTAACACACTTTCATACTTGAAACTGACGCAAGTGACACGGGTCTGGTCGCAGTGTTGACGCAAGACATTGACAGTAAAAACGTAGTAGTTGCGTATGGAAGCAAGAATTTGAGCGAAATGGAGAGGAAATACTGGACAACAGAGAAGGAGTGTCTCGCGGTGAAAACGTTCATAGGAAAATTTCGTCAATATCTAGAAGGTAGTCATTTTAAAGTAATAACGGATCACATTGCTTTAAAGTGGCTACACAACTTGAAAAATCCTACAGGACGTTTAGCGAGATGGGCGTTGGAACTGTCGGAACATGATTTCGAAATAATATATCGAAAAGGTTCAGCGAACGTAGTTCCAGATGCGTTGTCGAGAGTTTTCGAGGAAAAACAAGAAATTTCCGAGGAAATAAAAATTGAAAGTAGCGAAAATCAAACAGAAAATAATTAGTACGAAACGAAAATGAGATTAGTAAAATCAAAACCTCACGAACATGAAAATTGTCGAATTCGAGACAAACAATTATATTTTCATAGACCCGATCCATTAAAATCTCCCCTCCTTAAAGATGAAAATCCATGGAAACTAGTAATCCCGGAAAATTTGCGAAAACAAGTCTTAACCGAAAATCACGATAATATACAGGCAGGACACTTGGGTGTAGAAAAAACTTTCCATCGAATTTCCGAAAATTTTTTCTGGCCAGGAATGTAGACGGATATCGTAAAATATATTAGAAAATGTAAAGTTTGCCAACAGACGAAAGCAACCAACAAACCGAAAATAGGACCAATGGGAAAACAAATAATAGAGGAGTCATGGACGATGGTTGCCTCAGACATCATAGGCCCATTACCTATTTCAAAAAATCGGAACAAGTATATTCTAGTATTTACAGACTTATTCACAAAATGGGTAGAAATTATTCCAATTAAGAAAGCGGATGGAAAAACAATTGAGACCGAATTTCACAAGAAAATTATTTCGCGATGGGGAACTCCCAGAATTTTAATTTCGGATAATGGCACCGAATATGCCAACAAAGTTATCAGGGAAATGTCGGAAAAATTTGGCATCAGGCATTCGTTTACACCGAAATACTACCCACAAGCGAACTCCACCGAAAGGACAAAAAGATCAATTAATCCGCGATCAAAGCTTATTTGGACAAAGAGCAAAATCTTTGGGATAAAGATATCGAAGACTTGCAATTTGCCCTAAATACAGCAAAACATTCGTCGACAAAATTTTCACCAGCTTTCCTCAATTTAGGTCGTGAACTCCAACCTTTTCAAACACTGAAAAAAGATTTCGAAAATCCGGACGAAATTGAATTCCAGGAAGTTGACAAGTGGACAGAAAGACTGAGACGCTTACAAATTATTAAGGACGAAGTTCAACGAAATTTAGATAAAGCGAACGAAAAACAAGCGAAATATTACAATTTGTGTAGGCGAAAATTAGAATTTAAAGTAGGAGATCTAGTCTGGAAGAAAGACAAATCTCTTTCCAGCAAAGATCTAGGAATTGCGCGAAAATTGAAAAAAGATTTCGAAGGCCCATATAAAATAATTCAAAAAATTTTCCCCACAATGTACGAATTAGGAAAAATTCGAGGAAAATCGATAGGATCGTGGAATATAAATGATTTGCGAAAATTCGTGGAAAACGAAAATTAGATAAAATTTTTAGGAAAATGTAGGAAATTACTAGAAAATCAGTAGAAAATTTAAAGAAAATGAAATGAAGAATAGGAAAATTAAGTTAGAATTATAAGAAAATTCCATGAAAATTGTATGAAAATATTAGGAAAATTAAGCGAAAATTTAAGAAAAATAGGAATTATTAACATAACAGGAAAATAATGAAACCCACACACTGACAAAACAAATAAACATATTTTTCTTTACTATACATTGATGAATGTAAAACATATAAACAAAATTCAATTTTGCAGAAAATGGACCCAAGTCACTTAGACGAAACAAACGCTAAAAAGACGACCTTAGAGGGAATGAACGAAGAAATAAATAAACTACAGAAAAAAATAACAAAAATGACAATAAAAATAAACAAATACAAAACTAAATGGAGCGAACTAGAAGATCAACGCCAAACATTAAAAAATCAAATAATAAAATTAAACATCTGGAAGATTAATATAACAAAACCCCCACATGACGAAAGCAGCGAGGAGGAATCGAGCTCGGAACCGGAGACAATAATAGAAATAAACAGGAATAAGGAGGGTAACGAGGAAAATAATATCGAGGAACATAACGCCGAAGTACATGACATCGAGGACAATATCATAGGAGAAAATTTGGAAGAGATGATCGAAAATAACACCGAAGAAAACGAAAACAGAGAAATACTCGAAAAGGAACAAAATCCCAACGTAATGATCGACTTTAATGAACATACATACTCACACGCAAAGGAACAAGAAGTATTTCTAGGCATGATCCGATGGAGATGCGACCGTCGAGCTATAATCGAGAGAAACTGGGCGGAAAAAGAGTTGCAAGAAAGAGAATGGAAGGAACTAAAAGGAAACAACCAAAGGGAATTGGAAGAATTCCTCAAAAACCTTAACAATATTTAAGAATTAGAAACAAAATCAAAGTCTACTAAAAAGTCAAACTTTATTTTTCTCAATTAAGCAAAATTTTTTTTTAAACGACAGTTTGGACAAATGCAATATTTAGTTTACCTTCATTAGACTCATGATACATATTTTCTGACTTTCTTCAATATTCCTTCGTAAAGAAATTTTTCTCATTACCTTATTATCTCTTATTTTTTTATATATATCACAAAATCAATTACATTAAAACATGTACACAAAATTAGTACAATAAACGACTAATTGAAATAAAATCCAATTTATATTTTTCTCTTCAAACATTAAACAAACTTAAACTAAACAGTAAAATTAAAATAGATAGATTTTATGTTTATTTTTTTTTAGGAAAAAATATTTTTTTTTTTTGAATGTTACAGGAAAACATGGAGATTTGGATTTGCAGATTCTGCAAGAAAGAGGTGTGGAAAACGCACTACCTAGTACACGACGAGTTTTGCGCAAAAAGAAATTTAAAGGCAAGAGCAGGGTACTGTGAGCCATCAGCCAACGGGAGGAAGTACGTACGAGCCAATTGGGACAAACGACGAGAGGAACTTTGAGAATTTTTAGAAAATAGTCTAGTAGAAAATTCAAAGAAAATAACGGAAATTACTAAAAAAGAAAATGTAGAATTTATAGTCTTAGATACCAACTACGACGAATTATCAGAAAATTAATCGAAAATTTTTTTTGTAAAGGGTTACACTTCGTTTCGTTTAGGGGAACGGGGGGTGTAACGTGGCGTTACAAATATTCCCGCGTCTGCTGCGAATTGGGCGATTGAACCCGGAAACGGCCGGAGGGCCTCGAGGGTGTAAATCGCCAGATTCGCGGACAGACGCGACACTTGTTGTTCACCGCTTAAGTGATACGCTGTTGTGCTACCTACTTTGTGTTTCGATTATGTGATCGCCAACCTTCGTTCTACCGGAATAATCTTCGTGTGTTTTATCCACAAGTAAGTTAATAAATAAGTATTCAATTTTAATATTGTGTCACTTCACTTTCCTTCCCTCCTTTCCCTTGAAATAATTAGAAAACCAGGCAACCAATAATAACATGTTTCTAATGTTTTTTAATGTTTCGACTAATGCTTCACTCACTATAAATCTCAATTTTTTGAACTTTTTTGGAAAAAAAATTCATAAATTTTTTGTTTTTTATTATAAAAAAAAGTGTCTAAAAGAAAAGTTGTTTGTTTTGGTACAAATTTTAAGGAAAAAAACAAAAATAATATTTTTTCGAAAATTTTCAAAAATACAAAATTTTGAAAATTTAAAAGTTTTGTATTTTTGTCGTTTTTTGACAAAATCAGCTGTCCAACAAACTCAAGCTACATTTTAATGGACTACAAAAGCACCTTAAATTGCAAGTCGATTCATTAAAATTTATTCGAGTTATCGTCGAGACAAAATTTTCTACAGACAGACAGACAGACAGATCGACAGACAGACATTTCTTTAAAAACCATTTTTTTGGAATCAGGGAGTCATGAAACGTAAAGATTTATCAAAATTAGAAATTTCTCAAAATCGCACAAATCTAAGACTTTCTCATTTTTGATGAGAATGTAAAAAACAAATGTTACAAAAAAATTAAGAAAATGCAAAATTTTTGATTATTTTAAGTTCTTTTTTTTTCCTAATTTTGTATATTTACCTAAATTTAGCGTCTAAAAGAAAAAAATAAAAGTTTTGACATGTTTTTAATGTCTTTTAATGTTTCGGCTAATGCTTCACTCACTATAAATCTCAATTTTTTGCACTTTTTTGGAAAAAAAATTCATAACTTTTTTGTTTTTTGTTGTACAAAGAAGTATCTAAAGGAAAAATTGTTTGTTTAGGTACAAATTTTAAGGAAAAAAACAAAAAATATATTTTTTTGAACATTGTTAAAAATCCAAAATTTTGAAAATTACAAAAAAAATCATAACTTTTTTGTTTTTTGTTATACAAAAAAGTGTCTTAAAGAAAAGTTGTTTGTTCTTGTTCAAATTTTAAGGAAATTATTAAAAAAAGATATTTTTCTTTTTAAATTGTAAAAAAAAAATTTTTGAAAATTTAAAAGTTTTGTATTTTTGTCGTTTTTTAACGAAATGAGCTGTCCAACGAACTCAGGCTTCATTTTAATGGACTTAAAAAGTACCCCAAATTGCAAGTCGATTCATTAAAATTTATTCAAGTTATCGTCGAGACAAAATTTTCTACAGACAGACAGACAGATCGACAGACAGACACTTCTCAAAAACCATTTTTTGGGAATCAGGGAGTCATGAAACGTGAAAATTTATCAAAATGAAAAATTTCTTAAAATCGCACAAATCCAAGACTTTCTCATTTTTGATAAGAATGTAAAAAACAAATGTTACAAAAAAATTAAGAAAAAGCAAAATTCTCGATTATTTTGAGTTCTTTTTTGCTCCTAATTTTGTATATTTACCTAAATTTAGCATCTAAAAAAAATAAAAGTTTTGACATGTTTTTAATGTCTTTTAATGTTTCGGCTAATGCTTCACTCACTATAAATCTTAATTTTTTGCACTTTTTTGGAAAAAAAAATTCATAACTATTTTGTTTTTTGTTGTACAAAAAAGTATCTAAAGGAAAAATTGTTTGTTTTAGTACAAATTTAAAGGAAAAAAAACAAAAAATATATTTTTTTGAACATTGTTAAAAATCCAAAATTTTGAAAATTTCAAAAAAATTCATAACTTTTTTGTTTTTTGTTATACAAAAAAGTGTCTTAAAGAAAAGTTGTTTGTTCTTGTTCAGATTTTAAGAAAAAAATTAAAAAAAGATATTTTTCTTTTTAAATTGTAAAAAAAAATATTTGAAAATTTAAAAGTTTTGTATTTTTGTCGTTTTTTTGACGAAATGAGCTTTCCAACGAACTCAGGCTTCATTTTAATGAACTTAAAAAGTACCCCAAATTGCAAGTCGATTCATTAAAATTTATTCGAGTTATCATCGAGACAAAATTTTCTACAGACAGACAGACAGACAGATCGACAGACAGACACTTCTCTAAAAACAATTTTTTTGGCATCAAGAAGTCATGAAACGTGAAGATTTATTAAAATTAGAAATTTCTCAAAATCGCACAAATCCAAGACTTTCTCATTTTTGATGAGAATGTAAAAAACAAATGTGACGAAAAAATTAAGAAAAAGCATAATTTTCAATTATTTTAAGTTCTTTTTTGTTCCTAATTTTGTATATTTACCTAAATTTAGCATCTAAAAAAAAAAAATGAAAGTTTTAACATGTTTTTAATGTCTTTTAAAGTTTCGGCTAATTCTTCACTCACTATAAATCTCAATTTTTTGCACTTTTTTGGAAAAAAAATTCATAACTTTTTGTTTTTTGTTGTACAAAAAAGTATCTAAAAGAAAAATTGTTTTTTTTTGGTACAAATTTTAAGGAAAAAAACAAAAAATATATTTTTTTGAAAATTATCAAAAATCCAAAATTTTGAAAATTTCAAAAAAATTCATAACTTTTTTGTGTTTTGTTATTCAAAAAAGTGTCTAGAAGAAAAGTTGTTTGTTTTTGTACAAATTTTAAGGAAAAAATTGAAAAAAATATTTTTTTGAAAATTGTAAAAAATACAAAATTTTGAAAATTGTAAAAAATACAAAATTTTGAAAATTTAAAAGTTTTGTATTTTTGTCGTTTTTTTGACAAAATGTGCTGTCCAACGAACTCAAACTATATTTAAATGGAATACAAAAGCACTCCAAATTGCAAGTCGATTCATTAAAATTTATTCGAGTTATCGTTGAGACAAAATTTTCTACAGAGAGACAGACAGACAGATCGACAGACAGACACTTCTCTAAAAACGATTTTTTGGAATCAGGAAGTCATGAAACGTGATGATTATTTTTTTAAAATTAGAAATTTCTCAAAATCGCACAAATCCAAGACTTTCTCATTTTTGATGGTAATGTAAAAAACAAATTTTACGAAAAAATGAAGAAAAAGCATAATTTTCGATTATTTTAAGGAGGATAGGTTCACGACGGTAGTCAAGATGACTATTTTTTTTATTAAATGTTCAAATATGAAATAAATTTTAATATGTTAATTAAAAGATCTTTTTTTAAAATAATGTTGTGTACATTATTATGTAAAAATCCGTAAATAATTAAAATTTTAAGAAAAAACAGTAATATTTTGTAGAACGTAGTGCTTTGCAGTTAGAGATCTGGCAACATGGCATGAACAGCTGATGCGAGCGCTTGCGAATTAGTGTTGTTTTGGTCAGTTTTGGTTGACTTTTGTCATGGAGAATAGTTTTTCTTTAGTTTGACAATTTAATAAATTGTTTTTTTTTCACATTTTGAAATAGTGTATTTTTCAGTACTCAGCTTTATTTGAATTACCGCGCTACTCCGCTTCTCCCACCGCTCTCAACAGTTGCGATGTTGCCACGCACTCCGCGTCACTCACGTCAAAAAAAAATTACAAGTATTTTTAAGTTTTTGATAAATAATACTCTGCAACTAAACAGTCGATTTCGTTCTCTTTAAAGTATTATGTTCCTTAAACATTGAATTAATTTTGCTCTAATTATTTGAGTTATCGTCGAGACAAAATTTTCTACAGACAGACAGACAGACACTTCTCTAAAAACCATTTTTTTGGAATCAGGGGGTCATGAAACGTGAAGATTTATCAAAATTAGAGATTGCTCAAAATCGCACAAATCCAAGACTTTCTTATTTTTGATGAGAATGTAAAAATTAAATTTAATTATTTAATCATAATAATTTGTGTTTGTAACGTGTGTATTAACTAAAGGAGTACTTCAGCTTAATTTTGATACAAAAACCTGATCGAAATTAGTAAAATTTAATTAGTTTTTGGACTTTATAAAATACCCGGCAGGTCGTTTACGCAGCCTTTATTGATTTTAAAAGCGCTTTCCCGTCCATTTCACATCATTTACTTTGGCTTAAATTGAAAAAATTAGGATTATCTTTGAAATTTTTAAACATTATTAAGAATTTTTATAAAAATGCCTTTGCCTTCATTCCCTGTAAAAATTATCAGATGGATTTTGTTAAAGTCACTAGAGGCGTATTGCAGGGGGAGGTTTTGAGCTCGTAGTTATTTTCACTGTTTTTAAGCGACCTAGAAAAATTTTTGATTGGCCCTGATTAGTCAGGGCTGCGGGGAATATCTATAAACAGTGCCTTGGATGTCTTCCTGCTAGCTTATGCTGACAACTTGGTGTTGCTGTCAGATACACCTATAGAATTATCAAGAAAGTTGAATGCTCTGTGTCTGTACTGCGATCGTAATTTATTAGAAGTTAATATAAAGAAGACTAAAATAGTCATATTTCATGAAGGTAACAAGTCTTCGGTAAAGCGCTTTAAGTCTTTTAAATTCGAGGACAGTAAGATCGAGGTCGTCGATCAGTATTTGTATCTTGGTGTTATTTTTAAGAATAATTGTACATTTTGGGAGGCTGCAAAAAAGAATATGATTTGAATCGTGGTCCACTTTTTCGGAACTATTTAATGGTTTAGTCTGTAGTAACTTATTCTATGGTGTCGAAAACTGGGGCTTAGGCCTGGATGACCTCTTGGAGCGGATTCAGTTAACTTTTTTAAGAGCCTGCTTCAGCTGCCCAAAAACACTCCTAGTTATGCTATACGTCTGGAAACGGGCAGATTGACATTATCTTTTTCGATCCTCAAAAGGGCTCTGTCGTGGTTGAAAAAAATTTCTATAATGTCTAGTTCTCGGTACCCAAGACAGTGCTCTTTGAGGTAAATTTAGATTTTTAGTGGGGACGCAAAAAAGCCGGATTTTAACTGGTTTGAGCAGCTCAGGCGGTATTTTATTTAGGAGAATATGGAGGATTATTGGCATTCGGAAGATTTACTTTCGCTGGGGAACAACGCGGTTGAGATACTCCTAGAATATTCAAAGAGTTTAGTAAAAAGGGACTTGAATTCTCGTGCCCGCTCTGAGAGTCTCTAGGTATGGTCCCATGTCCCCTTGCACATATCGCTTCAGCCGTTTTTAAGGGAAAGACTTGACCTAAAATGGATGAGGGCTTATTTCCAAATTCGTATAATTAACCAATACTACTCACATTTTGTCTTTAACCAGACCAGTTTTAAACTCTTAACGTCAACAAATTGCACACATTGTGAAAAACGTCATGAAGACTTTCATCATTTTTTGTGGAATGTCCTTTTTATGAATCAATTAAATTAGAAAGCTTTACTAAAATTCAGTCATTGGGTGACCATGAGTTGTTCTAGAGAGACATTCTATCAACTTCCAATATTATTTACAACATTAAAGAAATTTATTATTATGAGCCATAAAATGTTAAAAATTCGCGTACCAGGGTGTGAATTGAGTGTTTTGTTTTTTTCCCGTTCGTGTTTGGACTATATAATTGTAATTTTAATTTGTTGATGTATTTGAATTTTTATTTTCTTGTTACCTATCGAAATGATGTGTACTATAATTTTATGTTTTATTTCGTTTTTTGTATGTATAATAATTTTCGAGTTTATCAGGTATATGGAGTGATAATATCCAGTAAAGAATTAATAATAATAATAATAATAATAATAATAATAAATTTTTAATCATCACTTGATTGTATTGAAAGCTTTAAATTTTTGTTGATATTTATGAATAATAATATTCATTTTTATTCTAATTTTGACGCCAAATATATTTTATTAATAAATAAAACAATAAATAAAATAAATTCGGCTTCTCCTGTTTCTGTGAATAAGACAGCGAATAGTAAGGAGAGAGGTCCTCAAACGAAAACTGCACGGACAACAAGCGTCAGAGACCCTTGATTAGTTTTCTCCATAAAACTTCCACTTCTCACAATCAGTCAGATGGTCAGATCACAGACTTGGAACTGCAAACTGCGGATGTGACTCCCCAGTTGAAAAAACGATTCTTAGTTGTCAGAGCGCCTGTGCCTCGTCTTAGAAAGATTCTGCGGTACAGCTTAGGATTATCTTTTGGAAGTGGTAATCTTATGGAAATTGATAATGAAATAGGTCTAAGTGACGTCTTCTGTGTTTGTGAGACCTGGTCTGTCAAGCCTGATTAAAAAATTAATAATTTATTAAGAAATAAAACTTGGAAATACATATCCTGAATTTTACAGAATTAGTGATAAGTTATGTAAATTAGTTAAAAAATATTGCGACAAAGAATCTTCTGTTGAAGACGAAAGAAATCCTAGGGTATCTTCTGTCCAAAATAATTTACATATCTTATCAATAATTCTTTAAAATTCAGAATATTCATAGAGAAAGGATTGTATTAGCAAAATTTTCGATTGTGATTTTTTGACATATTTATAAACTTTTTTCATTATACCTAATCTTTTAGTACTTTATGCAGGAATGGGCATTGCCCGTATAAATGTTATAAATAAATAAAAAAAAAATTTGATGTAATTTTATCTCAGAAGTCTAAAAAACGGATTTTAAAAAAATGTCCTGATGTGTGTGTATGTGTGTGTATACTAACATTACATTTGCCTCAATATCTCAGAATGAGAAAGAGCTAAAGGCCTTAATTTTTTTTAATTGTAGATCTCACCGGGGGACATAAAATGAGAGTATTTTCAGCCCGATTCATAAAGTTTAACTATATTTTTTTGCATTTTTCATTTTGTAAAAAAAGGTTTTTTATCCATAACTTAGAAAAAATGTTAGGACACCTATAAATGTTTTTCTTTAGTTTTGTAGAGTTTTTTAGACGCATCTTTTGAGCCATCATTGAACATTTTTTGTCTAGATTAGCCAGAAATACTAAAGTTTTAAAAATCTAAATTTTTCGAAAATAACACTTTTTTGAAAATTTTGTTGAAAAATATAAAAGTAACTTTAAAAGTATCATTACCAACTTGTAAAGCATTAAAAAAGGCTTTGATTGATCTATTTTTGAACTTGATTCGGTCAAAAATTATTAAATTATTGGTATTTGAAAAATAAAAAATTGTGGAAAATATAATTTTTTCAACATTCTTGTTTATTAACTTATGTGTAATTATTAAACTATTATAACCATCTTATAGAATATATAAAAACATATTTTTTGGACCAAGATTTAATGATTTTTAAATCTTTTATAAAAATTAATTCTTATATACTATATTTAAATTATTATTATTTCTATGAGGAAGCAAAGTCTTCATGAAATGAACACCTAAATTATAAAAATGTACAACAAATGTACAACAAAATATATTAAAATATATTTTGCGTCAAAATAAGAATAAAAATCAATATTCTTAAGCATAAATAGCAAACAAAAGGTTCAAGCTTTCAATACAATCAAGTGACAAAAACCTGTTTTTAAATTTTTACGTCTTCTTTTCTTAAATTGCTTCTAAAAACGCAAAACTCTACTAGTTAGATATTGTCAAAAACATTTTCTTACACAATTGTTGGTGATAAAAAAGGTGTCAGTGTCAGATTTTGTAATCACTTTTTTTCATTTCTAAATTCCTTCCCACGCACCGTGACTTATGGTACCCATTCAACGCCTTATTTCACAACTCGTGTTCTTCAAGATCTATCAGAAAAGAAAAATTTTCCAGAAGCATCGGAAATAATTAAGAGAGATTTTTTGTTGATGATGATTTTCATTTTAAACATTACAAGATTCAATAAACGTATGGTAAGGGGCTCCAAGGTGGTCACTTATCCTTTGAACGACTATGATCTCAGTACCACTTTGAAGAATACTCTCAAACTTTTTGTAATAAAAATTTAACGACGTACATGTTATGAACAAACGCGTGTACATATCTATTTTTATAAAGTGATAAAGATTATTTCCGCCCGAATTAAAGGGTAATGATTTAAAACAAATTATACAAATTATTGAAGTAACATTAAAAAATTCTTGGTCTGAATGTCTTCGTTTTTTCTGTCTTAATACAAATTGCATTTTAAACAAATTTTCATCTCTCAGAAAAACTAAGCAAGCTCCTTTAGACAAGGATGGGCTATTACGCGTAGGAGGACGGTTAAAAAATTCAACTTTATCTTATAACGAGCGATATCCAATAATTTTAATCAAAATCGCAGCACATTACGATTTTAATAATTAGATCTGAACATGAAACAAATTATTATAGTGGTTCTCTATCAACGTTGAATGCAGTTAGATCTACACTACCGTCCACGAGTATCAGGACGATTACACGCGACTCTATGAAAAAACATGGCATCACTTTTTCAATCATATCTAAAAAAATTATCAAATTTTCTTATTTTTGGCTCTTGATTTTAACTTTTTCAAAAATCTAGAAAAATTTAGATAAAATTTTTCTAAAAAAACAGAAATCATCGTTAGAATTTCAGCTTTAAAACAAGTCTTTGAAAATTAAAAAAGGTTAATCCGTCTTTGATATATCATTAATAATAATGTGAAGCCGTATTTCGACCGTTTATTGCTGTTACGCCTATATTTAATATAAAGAAATTTGAAATATTGAAAATTATTTTATTTAAAAATTAATTAAAACTTCCTTCGAACCAAGTTGAAGGAAGTCAAAGATCATATTGCAATAAGGAATTTCGGTGTCAGCAAAATGGTGCAACTCGTGAAACAATGACACTAAAATAATTTTATATTTAAAATTTTATTCAACTCATGAGGCAAGCCCTTGGAACCCACATAAGTAATAAACTATCAATTATTAATAAAACTATATTGATAAATATCGATTAATAAAAGGGTATTATTTTATAGAATTTATAATTTTTAAAACAACAACAACAGCTATGGTTTATGTATGTACGTACATATATGTGTATTATCAATTTTTTTTATTAACAGTAACATTTAAGAGGAAAATTATTAACTATTAGAATTAAAATAATGAAATGCATATTGTATGCACATATATATATATATATATATATATATATATATATATATATATATATATATATATATATATATATATATATATATATACACGAAGAATAGACGAGAGGCTCCACTCAACGCGTTGAGTGAAGGATCCCCGCGCTTCCCTCGACATTGTGCGAGAGAGAAAGAAGATTATGTTTAGCAATGGAGTATACAACAACGGAGTGTTCTCTCTCGAACATATTGTACTATGTCGCACTCTTTCTCTCCCATTGTGTTTCTCTCTCTCACTAATGGCGAATTTAATCATCTTTAAAATGCATTCTTTTAGTTTTCTAAATCTTGAAAATGGGGTGAATGATGGCCCGGTCTTAATTAAAATATTTATATATTTAACAACTTTACGATATTTATATAGATGGGAACGTTTAGGTTTTATTTAATTATTTATAAATTATAATTTATCCTTTTTTTTGCTTCCCTGTATCAACCTAGCTTATAAACCTTGCCCGCCATAAATTGCAAACTTGCGGGAGGTTCCAATGCATTACAAATAAATTAATGTTGGATTTGTAACAACCTTAAAGGGCTACAAGATAGAATGGAATTTCTATTTTTGAAATGTCCATTATTTCCAACTTACATTAATCCTATTTTAAGAGATTAATTTGACAAATTAAATAAACAAATTAAAAATTGTTTCAATAATTAAAAGAATATTAAAATATATTCTTTTCTAAGAATACAAGAAAAGGAATTTATTTCAACATAGTGCAATGAACCGATTCCATAAAATGCAAGTTCAGCAATTTTGGCATGGCAACAGGTCCAACGCCCTGTCCCCACCTTTCCATATTTCTTAAGGAAGTAAAACTATAAAAGCATATTAATTAGACATCAAAATTGTTCAGTACGGTTTCCCACGGCACAGAGACTCAATCTCTGTCGGAATAAAAATAATATTATCCGTAACGTTCCCGTCCGGTATACAGGATCCAAATTGGTTGTATGTTTATACAAGCAATTTGGCCGGACGAAAATAAAATTCTTAACTCGAAATCCGCGGGGCCACCTAAAGCTAAAATAGTGAAGGGGGAGATTTTATTTAAATAAATTTAAAATTTTCTTTCTTGTCAAATGACCGGCCGGTTTTACGGTGTAGCCGCGTCCGCCCTATTTTAGTGGTTTAGGAAACTAAAAAAAAAAACAATAAGTTGTGCACGTGTGAGTGTGTGGTGAATTATCTTCGCCCGTCGGAAAGTTCTGGCGGTAGATTTAATATCCAGCAACGGTAAGTACTGTATCGTTCTGGACTAAGCAAATTTCATCCCCCCCCAAATTGTATGAGAGGTGGATGGAATTATTTTTTTCCTTTTTTATTATAATAAATTTATAATTATTATTCTTAATTTTCTCTCTATTAAATTCTTTATCTTCCTTACCCCCCCCCTCATCTAATTAAAATTCTGAATGTTAAAAGTAACCAGGAATAACGTGTCCCAATAAGATAAACAGAGCTTACGCTCTGGCAGTTTGGTCTCCTCCGCCGAACTATAAAAATAGGGCCAGCTCAAAAGCCCAAAAATAATTTTTATAATAAACAATTATTCAAATTATTTAAAATATTTTTATCGGTTCGTAACAATTGCAATGAAATTCAACTGTGACGAATCGATTCTGGCTTCGCGCGGCAGCGAATCAGAGAGAAAGCAGGGACGAATTCTTGCGGGGGAACGATGAACTTTCGAGTTTCTTTATATTACTTGTGAAACATAAATATTTATTATTTCCCAGCATAAATCCGTCCCTGTTTTCTCTCCCATTCGCAGGCACGCGATGCTAGAATCAAGTCGTCACAGTTAAATTCTAATGCACCAATCGTCGAAACACTGCTTCTCATTTTTAATGATATATCGAAGACGGATTAACCTTTTTTAATTTTCAAAAGCTTATTTTAAAGCTATAATTTCTGTGTTTTTAGAAAAATTTTATCTAAATTTTTCTACATCTTTGAAAACGTTGAAATCAAGAGCAAAAATAAAACAATTTGACAATTTTTGTTATTTCTTTCTCACTCTACAACTCAAAAAACAGTTAACAAAATGACTTCAAAGACAGATTATTTTACGAAAAATTTAATTAGCTTTCTAACCGTATTTAAGATTTTTTTGTATCTACAGTCGAACCTGGATAAGAGAGAACTGGATAAGCGAGAAACCTCTATAAGCGAGAGTTATTTGTTGATTTCGTGACTAAGACTTCTGTAGTTAAGAAACTGAATAAGCGATAAACCTCTATAAGCGAGAGAAAATTGCCGGTCCCTTGAACTCTCGCTTATCCAGGTTCGACTGTACCTTTATTTACGAGATATGATAAAAAAGTGATAGCATGTTTTTTCATAGAGTCGCGTGTAATCGTCCGGATACTCGTGAACGGTAGTGTAATTATTGTCCAATCGATGGTATGAGCACTGTCAAAAGTGTTATTAAAATGCATAATTTGCTTTCGTGAAAACCTAGGAATAAAAATTATTTTATAGACAATTTACCCAAGGAACGAATTAGTGAGTGGTTTAACTAGGGTAATGTCACCTTAAGTGGACCGCCTAAGCTTTTTTTCGAAAAAATTCTATGTATATGAAAGCAAATTAATCGTAGGTTTCTATTCCAAGCTTTAGTTTAGATCCCTAGATAAGTGTTTATACTATAATAGCTTTGAATTTTTTTTATTTAGAAGAAAAAGTTGACTTTAAAAAAAACTAATTTTTAAGGAATGAAAAAAGTTAAACCTTAAGTGGAACACTCCTAAAAAATTGCAAAAGTTATTCTAAATTCTTTAATGTATTTATTATTTCTGATATATTAATACACAATTTATGCTTATGCAGCTTTAGACCATGTGTGTGTCGCAATGTTTGCAAGTAAAACCATTTTCAATAATTTTGGCGCATATCACATCAATATCACAAAAATTTAATAAAGAACATAAAACATAGTTTTAAACCAATTTATTGTCAATTTATATCCAAAAAATGGTAAACTGACATTAAAAATGGAAAAATAGGCAGTCCACTCATGGTTACAAACAGTGGTCCACTCATGGTGGCATGCAACTTTTCATGGCAGCCACCACAATTTTTTTTTGAGTCAAAATTATCACTTAATTAAACTAAGACAATCAATTTTAATGTTCAAAGTAGAAGGGAAAAAATAAGTAACCTTATAAAACTTAAATTTTACACTACTTATACTCTTCTTCATCACTTTACTTATTGTAAGAGCGACTTTTTCTTGGTTTGTGATCTTAAAAACGCGTTACATTAAACGGTATCGTATATGTTTATCGCGGAACTTAATTTCTTACGGTTTCTTAGTGCGGTGCGCTATTCGCACTATTTATTTCACGTTTCTGGTGTCAGATAACTTAAAAGCACAGGCGGTCCACTCAAGGTGACATTACCCTACTAAAACTTTTATCGGTTGTAGGAAAAGACTTTTTGTTTGCAGAAGAAAAAGCTCAACTATTTTTTCGACAACGAATTTAATTTTGTTGGTGCTAAAATTGAGTTGACAAAAAAAATACGCGAATCTTCTAAAGTTAGAAAATAACAGTGAACAAGTGTAAGCATACCTCGAGAATCAGTGCATTAATTGGTGGTTTTCACCTCCAAATTTTTCGCATTTTGGTGGCTTGTAAGAGGCTGCAGTAAAATCTTTTAAATATTCATACGTTTACTGCAGAAATCGAATCAAACCTTAAATCACGACCAATCACTCCCTTATCATCTGATCCTAATGATCTAAGATCATTATCTCCATCCCACGTTCTAATTGATGATTTATTTATAAGTGTGCTAGAACACGATCTGTCTGATATACCAGACAATCAGTTGTCAAACTGGCAAAATGTTCAACGTCTAAAGCAGTGTTATTGAAAAAGGTGGTACAAGGAGTATTTCGACCAACTAAATGTTAATTGCAAATGGCAACAATCCAGAAAAGCTAATCGAGAAATTGGTACCATAGTCATCTTCAAATAAGACAATATTCCTCCCTTACCCTGGTGCCTGGATCGAAATATTAAAAATCCACCGTGATGATGACTCAATTGTTAGAGTTATTATTGTTCGAACTACAACTCCTCCTATTTACAAAAAACAACTCTTTGATTTGTTGCCTTAATAAAAAAAATGGTGAATATATTTCATTTTTTTAAAATATAACATTTAGTCTCAACTCCCTAAAAAGAAAATAAAAACTTTTGGCTAAAAAAAAATAATATTTAAACTCCTCCTATTTACAAAAAGGAAATCTTTGATTTGTTGCCTTAATAACAAAAATGGCGAATATATTTCATTTTTTAAAAATATAACATTTAGTCTCAACCCCCTAAAAAGAAAATAAAAACTTTTGGACAAAAAAAATAATATTCAAACTCCTTCTATTTACAAAAAGCAACTCTTTGATTTGTTGCCTTAATAAAAAAAAAATAGTGAATATATTTCATTTTTTAAAAATATAACATTTAGTCTCAACCCCTTAAAAAGAAAATAAAAACTTTTGTCCAATAAAAATAATATTTAAACTCCACCTATTTACAAAAAGCAACTCTTTGATTTGTCGCCTTAATGAAAAAAAATGGTGAATATATTTCGTTTTTTAAAAATATAACATTTAGTCTCAACCCCCTAAAAAGAAAATAAAGACTTTTGGCCAATAAAAATAAAATAATGAATATATTTCATTTTTTTAAAATATAACATTTAGTCTCAACCCCTTAAAAAGAAAATAAAAACTTTTGTCCAATAAAAATAATATTTAAACTCCACCTATTTACAAAAAGCAACTCTTTGATTTGTTGCCTTAATAACAAAAAATGGTGAATATATTTCATTTTTTAAAAATATAACATTTAGTCTCAACCCCTTAAGAAGAAAATAATAACTTTTGGCCAATAAAAATAATATTTAAACTCCTCCTATTTACAAAAAGCAACTCTTTGATTTGTTGCCTTAATAAAAAAAATAGTGAATATATTTCATTTTTTAAAAATATAACATTTAGTCTCAAACCCTTAAAAAGAAAATACAAAATTTTGGCCAATAAAAATAATATTTAAACTCCTCCTATTTACAAAAAGCAACTCTTTAATTTGTTGCCTTAAAAAAAATGGCGATTATATTTCATTTTTTAAAAATATAACATTTAGTCTCAACCCCCTAAAAAGAAAATAAAAACTTTTGGCCAAAAAAAATAATATTCAAACTCCTTCTATTTACAAAAAGCAATTCTTTGATTCGTTGCCTTATTAAAAAAATAATGAATATATATTTTATTTTTTTAAAATATAACATTTAGTCTCAACCCCTTAAAAAGAAAATAAAAACTTTTGGCCAATAAAAATAAAATTTAAACTCCACCTATTTACAAAAAGCAACTCTTTGATTTGTCGCCTTAATGAAAAAAATGGTGAATATATTTCATTTTTTAAAAATATAACATTTAGTCTCAACCCCCTAAAAAGAAAATAAAGACTTTTGGCCAATAAAAATAAAATGGTGAATATATTTCATTTTTTAAAAATTTAATATTTAGTCTCGACCCCCTTAAAAGAAAATAAAAACTTTTGGCCAATAATAATAATATTTAAACTCCTCCTATTTACAAAAAGCAACTCTTTGATTTGTTGCTTTAATAAAAAAAAATGGTGAATATATTTCATTTTTTAAAAATATAACATTTAGTCTCAACCCCCTGAAAAGAAAATAAAGACTTTTGGCCAATAAAAATAAAATGGTGAATATATTTCATTTTTTAAAAATTTAATATTTAGTCTCGACCCCCTTAAAAGAAAATAAAAACTTTTGGCCAATAAAAATAATATTTAAACTCCTCCTATTTACAAAAAGGAAATCTTTGATTTGTTGCCTTAATAACAAAAATGGCGAATATATTTCATTTTTTAAAAATATAACATTTAGTCTCAACACCCTAAAAAGAAAATAAAAACTTTTGGACAAAAAAAATAATATTCAAACTCCTTCTATTTACAAAAAGCAATTCTTTGATTCGTTGCCTTATTAAAAAAAATAATGAATATATTTCATTTTTTAAAAATATAACATTTAGTCTCAACCCCCTAAAAAGAAAATAAAAACTTTTGTCCAAAAAAAATAATATTCAAACTCCTTCTGTTTACAAAAAGCAACTCTTTGATTTGTTGCCTTAATAAAAAAAAATGGTAAATATATTTCATTTTTTTAAAATATAACATTTAGTCTCAACCCCTTAAAAAGAAAATAAAAACTTTTGGCCAATAAAAATAATATTTAATCTCCTCCTATTTACAAAAAGCAACTCTTTAATTTGTTGCCTTAATAAAAAAAATGGTAAATATATTTCATTTTTTTTAAATATAACATTTAGTCTCAACCCCCTAAGAAGAAAATAAAGACTTTTGGCCAATAAAAATAAAATTTAAACTCCTCCTATTCACAAAAAGCAATATTTTGATTCGTTGCCTTAAAAAAAATAAAATAGTGAATATATTTCATTTTTTAAAAATTTAATATTTAGTCTCAACCCCCTAAAAGAGAATAAAGACTTCTGGCCAATAAAAATAATATTTAAACTCCTCCTATTTACAAAAAGCAACTCTTTGATTTGTTGCCTTAATAAAAAAAATGGTGAATATATTTCATTTTTGAAAATTATAACATTTAGTCTTAACCCCCTAAAAGAGAATAAAGACTTCTGGCCAATAAAAATAATATTTAAACTCCTCCTATTTACAAAAAGCAACTCTTTCATTTGTTGCCTTAATAAAAAAAATGGTGAAAATATTTCATTTTTTAAAAATATAACATTTAGTCTCAACCCCCTAAAAAGAAAATAAAAACTTTTGGCCAAAAAAAATAATATTCAAACTCCTTCTATTTACAAAAAGCAATTCTTTGATTCGTTGCTTTATTAAAAAATGGTGAATATATATTTCATTTTTGAAAAATATAACATTTAGTCTTAACCCCCTAAAAAGAGAATAAAGACTTTTGGCCAATAAAAATAATATTTAATCTTCTCCTTTTCACAAAAATCAATTTTTTGATTCGTTGCCTTAATAAAAAAAATGGTGAATATATTTCATTTTTTTAAAATATAACATTTAGTCTCAAACCCTTAAAAAGAAAATACAAACTTTTGGCCAATAAAAATAATATTTAAACTCCTCCTATTTACAAAAAGCAACTCTTTAATTTGTTGCCTTAATAAAAATATGGCGATTATATTTCATTTTTTAAAAATATAACATTTAGTCTCAAACCCTAAAAAGAAAATAAAAACTTTTGGCCAAAAAAAATAATATTCAAACTCCTTCTATTTACAAAAAGCAATTCTTTGATTTGTTGCCTTAATAAAAAAAAAAGTGAATATATTTCATTTTTTAAAAATAAAACATTTAGTCTCAAACCCTTAAAAAGAAAATACAAACTTTTGGCCAATAAAAATAATATTTAAACTCCTCCTATTTACAAAAAGCAACTCTTTGATTTGTTGCCTTAATAAAAAAAATGGTGAATATATTTCATTTTTTAAAAATATAACATTTAGTCTCGACCCCCTTTAAAGAAAATAAAAACTTTCGGCCAATAAAAATAATATTTAAACTCCTCCTATTTACAAAAAGCAACTCTTTGATTTGTTGCCTTAATAAAAAAAATGGTGAAAATATTTCATTTTTTAAAAATATAACATTTACTCTCGACCCCCTTAAAAGAAAATAAAAACTTTCGGCCAATAAAAATAAATATTAAACTCCTCCTACTTGCAAAAAGCAAATCTTTGATTTGTTGCTTTATTAAAAAATGGTGAATATATATTTTATTTTTGAAAAATATAACATTTAGTCTTAACCCCCTAAAAAGAGAATAAAGACTTTTGGCCAATAAAAATAATATTTAATCTCCTCCTTTTTACAAAAATCAATTTTTTGATTCGTTGCCTTAATAAAAAAATGGTGAATATATTTCATTTTTAAAAAATGTAACATTTAGTCTCAACCCCTTAAAAAGAAAATAAAAACTTTTAGCCAATAAAAATAATATTTAAACTCCTCCTATTTACAAAAAGGAAATCTTTGATTTGTTGCCTTAATAACAAAAATGGCGAATATATTTCATTTTTTAAAAATATAACATTTAGTCTCAACCCCCTAAAAAGAAAATAAAAACTTTTGGCCAAAAATAATAATATTTAAACTCCTTCTATTTACAAAAAGCAATTCTTTGATTCGTTGCCTTATTTAAAAAAATAATGAATATATTTAATTTTTTTAAAATATAACATTTAGTCTCAACCCCTTAAAAAGAAAATAAAAACTTTCGGCCAATAAAAATAATATTTAAACTCCTCCTATTTACAAAAAGCAACTCTTTGATTTGTTGCCTTAATAAAAAAAAATGGTGAAAATATTTCATTTTTTAAAAATATAACATTTAGTCTCAACCCCCTAAAAAGAAAATAAAGACTTTTGGCCAATAAAAATAAAATTTAAACTCCTCCTATTTACAAAAAGCAACTCTTTGATTTGTTGCCTTAATAAAAAAAATGGTGAATATATATTTCATTTTTGAAAAATATAACATTTAGTCTCAACCCCTTAAAAAGAAAATAAAAACTTTTGGCCAATAAAAATAATATTTAATCTCCTCCTATTTACAAAAAGCAACTCTTTAATTTGTTGCCTTAATAAAAAAAATGGTGAATATATTTCATTTTTTTTAAATATAACATTTAGTCTCAACCCCCTAAGAAGAAAATAAAGACTTTTGGCCCATAAAAATAATATTTAAACTCCTCCTATTTACAAAAAGCAACTCTTTGATTTGTTGCCTTAATAAAAAAAATGGTGAATATATTTCATTTTTTAAAAATATAACATTTAGTCTTAACCCCCTAAAAAGAAAATAAAAACTTTTGGCCAAAAAAAATAATATTCAAACTCCTTCTATTTACAAAAAGCAACTCTTTGATTTGTTGCCGTAATAAAAAAAATTGTGAATATATTTCATTTTTTAAAAATATAACATTTAGTCTCGAACCCCTTAAAGAAAATAAAAACTTTCGGCCAATAAAAATAAAATTTAAACTCCTCCTATTCACAAAAAGCAATATTTTGATTCGTTGCCTTAAAAAAAATAAAATGGTGAATATATTTCATTTTTTAAAAATTTAATATTTAGTCTCAACCCCCTAAAAGAAAATAAAGACTTCTGGCCAATAAAAATAATATTTAAACTCCTCCTATTTACAAAAAGCAACTTTTTGATTTGTTGCCTTAATAAAAAAAATGGTGAATATATTTCATTTTTGAAAATTATAACATTTAGTCTTAACCCCCTAAAAGAGAATAAAGACTTTCGGCCAATAAAAATAATATTTAAACTCCTCCTATTTACAAAAAGCAACTCTTTGATTTGTTGCCTCAATAAAAAAAATGGTGAAAATATTTCATTTTTTAAAAATATAACATTTAGTCTCAACCCCCTAAAAAGAAAATAAAAACTTTTGGCCAAAAAAAATAATATTCAAACTCCTTCTATTTACAAAAAGCAATTCTTTGATTCGTTGCTTTATTAAAAAATGGTGAATATATTTCATTTTTTAAAAATATAACATTTAGTCTCAACCCCCTAAAAAGAAAATAAAAACTTTTGGCCAAAAAAAATAATATTCAAACTCCTTCTATTTACAAAAAGCAATTCTTTGATTTGTTGCCTTAATAAAAAAAAATAGTGAATATATTTCATTTTTTAAAAATATAACATTTAGTCTCAAACCCTTAAAAAGAAAATACAAACTTTTGGCCAATAAAAATAAAATTTAAACTCCTCCTATTCACAAAAAGCAATATTTTGATTCGTTGCCTTAAAAAAAATAAAATGGTGAATATATTTCATTTTTTAAAAATTTAATATTTAGTCTCAACCCCCTAAAAGAGAATAAAGACTTCTGGCCAATAAAAATCATATTTAAACTCCTCCTATTTACAAAAAGCAACTCTTTGATTTGTTGCCTTAATAAAAAAAATGGTGAATATATTTCATTTTTGAAAATTATAACATTTAGTCTTAACCCCCTAAAAGAGAATAAAGACTTCTGGCCAATAAAAATAATATTTAAACTCCTCCTATTTACAAAAAGCAACTCTTTGATTTGTTGCCTTAATAAAAAAAATGGTGAATATATTTCATTTTTTAAAAATATAACATTTAGTCTCGACCCCCTTTAAAGAAAATAAAAACTTTCGGCCAATAAAAATAATATTTAAACTCCTCCTATTTACAAAAAGCAACTCTTTGATTTGTTGCCTTAATAAAAAAAATGGTGAAAATATTTCATTTTTTAAAAATATAACATTTAGTCTCGACCCCCTTAAAAGAAAATAAAAACTTTCGGCCAATAAAAATAAATATTAAACTCCTCCTACTTACAAAAAGCAAATCTTTGATTTGTTGCTTTATTAAAAAATGTTGAATATATATTTCATTTTTGAAAAATATAACATTTAGTCTTAACCCCCTAAAAAGAGAATAAAGACTTTTGGCCAATAAAAATAATATTTAATCTCCTCCTTTTTACAAAAATCAATTTTTTGATTCGTTGCCTTAATAAAAAAATGGTGAATATATTTCATTTTTAAAAAATGTAACATTTAGTCTCAACCCCTTAAAAAGAAAATAAAAACTTTTAGCCAATAAAAATAATATTTAAACTCCTCCTATTTACAAAAAGGAAATCTTTGATTTGTTGCCTTAATAACAAAAATGGCGAATATATTTTATTTTTTAAAAATATAACATTTAGTCTCAACCCCCTAAAAAGAAAATAAAAACTTTTGGCCAAAAATAATAATATTTAAACTCCTTCTATTTACAAAAAGCAATTCTTTGATTCGTTGCCTTATTTAAAAAAATAATGAATATATTTCATTTTTTAAAAATATAACATTTAGTCTCAACCCCTTAAAAAGAAAATAAAAACTTTTGGCCAATAAAAATAATTTTTAAACTCCTCCTATTTACAAAAAGCAACTCTTTATTTTGTTGCCTTAATAAAAAAAATGGTGAATATATTTTATTTTTTTAAAATATAACATTTAGTCTCAACCCCCTAAAAAGAAAATAAAGACTTTTGGCCAATAAAAATAAAATTTAAACTCCTCCTATTTACAAAAAGCAATTCTTTGATTTGTTGCCTTAATAAAAAAAATGGTGAATATATTTCATTTTTGAAAATTATAACATTTAGTCTTAACCCCCTAAAAGAGAATAAAGACTTCTGGCCAATAAAAATAATATTTAAACTCCTCCTATTTACAAAAAGCAACTCTTTGATTTGTTGCCTTAATAAAAAAAATGGTGAATATATTTCATTTTTTAAAAATATAACATTTAGTCTCGACCCCCTTTAAAGAAAATAAAAACTTTCGGCCAATAAAAATAATATTTAAACTCCTCCTATTTACAAAAAGCAACTCTTTGATTTGTTGCCTTAATAAAAAAAAATGGTGAAAATATTTCATTTTTTTAAAATATAACATTTAGTCTCGACCCCCTTAAAAGAAAATAAAAACTTTCGGCCAATAAAAATAAATATTAAACTCCTCCTACTTACAAAAAGCAAATCTTTGATTTGTTGCTTTTTTAAAAAATGTTGAATATATATTTCATTTTTGAAAAATATAACATTTAGTCTTAACCCCCTAAAAAGAGAATAAAGACTTTTGGCCAATAAAAATAATATTTAATCTCCTCCTTTTTACAAAAATCAATTTTTTGATTCGTTGCCTTAATAAAAAAATGGTGAATATATTTCATTTTTAAAAAATGTAACATTTAGTCTCAACCCCTTAAAAAGAAAATAAAAACTTTTAGCCAATAAAAATAATATTTAAACTCCTCCTATTTACAAAAAGGAAATCTTTGATTTGTTGCCTTAATAACAAAAATGGCGAATATATTTTATTTTTTAAAAATATAACATTTAGTCTCAACCCCCTAAAAAGAAAATAAAAACTTTTGGCCAAAAATAATAATATTTAAACTCCTTCTATTTACAAAAAGCAATTCTTTGATTCGTTGCCTTATTTAAAAAAATAATGAATATATTTCATTTTTTAAAAATATAACATTTAGTCTCAACCCCTTAAAAAGAAAATAAAAACTTTTGGCCAATAAAAATAATTTTTAAACTCCTCCTATTTACAAAAAGCAACTCTTTATTTTGTTGCCTTAATAAAAAAAAATGGTGAATATATTTTATTTTTTTAAAATATAACATTTAGTCTCAACCCCCTAAAAAGAAAATAAAGACTTTTGGCCAATAAAAATAAAATTTAAACTCCTCCTATTTACAAAAAGCAACTCTTTAATTTGTTGCCTTAATAAAAAAAAATGGTGAATATATTTCATTTTTTTAAAATATAACATTTAGTCTCAACCCCTTAAAAAGAAAATAAAAACTTTTGGCCAATAAAAATAATATTTATTCTCCTCCTATTTACAAAAAGCAACTCTTTAATTTGTTGCCTTAATAAAAAAAATGGTGAATATATTTCATTTTTTTAAAATATAACATTTAGTCTCAACCCCCTAAGAAGAAAATAAAGACTTTTGGCCAATAAAAATAAAATTTAAACTCCTCCTATTCACAAAAAGCAATATTTTGATTTGTTGCCTTAATAAAAAAAATGGTGAATATATTTCATTTTTTAAAAATATAACATTTAGTCTCGACCCCCTAAAAAGAAAATAAAGACTTTTGGCCAAAAAAATTGCTTTTCTCCGTAGCGAGGTTTGAATGTAATTGAATTTTAAAAATGTTTTATATTAATTTTTCAGAAATAAGCAATTAATTTGTTTCAGAAGTAAATAATTTTTTTTATAACAAATGTAATTGTTTGTGCCAATAAATTTTTAAAGTTTTTGAGAGAATTTACATTTGTTTTGAATTGATTTCCATGGCAATGGAGAAAAAGGAAACATAATTTTTTCCACAATTATTCTAATTTGTTAAGTTTTCAGCATTTTTAGGTATGTTTTTTAAAGAAGAAAAATTTGTCATACCCAAAGTTAAAAAAAACCTAATTTGTTTATAAAAAATTTATTTTTTTTAATAAAACCTGAAAAAAATTGTTATCATTTTTGAATAGTACAGGGAAAAACAAAACTTCTTTTCTCTTGTCAAAAAATGGGAATAAACAATATTGTTTAGTTATCCGACATTAAAAGTAGATCTGCATTTAAAAAACGAATATTTTGAAAATTCATAACTCAAAAATTTGTTCTAAAAAAAATACCTTTCTGTTTTTTTCAATATAGAAAAGAAAAAAGAATTTTTTGCCGATTTTAAAGGTCGACTGAAATTTTATGTGGAATTGCCCATATACAAAGAATTATAATTGTTTTCAAAAAGTTTTATAATAAATCGTGCATAAATGTTCTTCCTGAATATTAAATCAATATTTTCTATCGTTGACTTTTTAGTTTTCTTGATAATTTGGTCTGTTTTAATAGTATTTAATTAAATTGTAAATTAAATATTTAGACAAGGAAATCGTGAGTATTGCCACCTAGCGTGTGTTGAGCGCGGCTACCTTTCTCTACACTCCATGTTATCGACACTTTACATTGGAAGAAACAATTATTACTTTAATTAATGTTTTTATTGTTACTATGCAACAATTAACAAAACTATATAATAAATTAAATACATTAAATATCAAAGAATATATATTGATTGCTTTTTTTAGCATTCTATTCTTATTTTCATTACAAATTAATAAATTTCACACACTAATTCAACTGTCACATTAGCACTTTTACACTTTACACATTTATATTTAATTATTTACAACATAATTTACACTAAATGTTGGATTAATTTACACTTTAATACTCCATTTATTATTTTCAATAGTTTATTTCAACATTCTATGCCTTTTTATTGAATTTTTCGGCTAATTACCGAACGTATACCGAACGTCTACCGAATTCAGTAAATGTTTAGTGAAACCCGCCCGCCAGGGTTCGACTGTAATTGAATCAATCAAATCTTGATTTGCAGGTTTGAGATACGTACTGCGAATTTTTTAAATTTTTTGTTTTCCCTAACCTCCCGAGTTCTCAATACCATTAAGGGCAATTCTAAATTCTTTATTTTAACTTTTTGAACATGCAAGACAAATTCTCTTTTCTTCATGCCCTTCTTCTTTACCTTCAATTCTTATGGAGCAGGCATTTAATAAGTGAACGCTTGTTCCGCAACTAATACAAGTATGGCTTCATGTTGGAAAGTTTTCATTTCTGCATTCTAAACATTTAGCAGGCTCAATGTTGTTTTCAGAAGACAAACCCTGCATGAGATTTCTATTTATCGAATCAAATGGTGGTTGCTTAATGGAATCGTTTTCAACAAATGTTATAGAATTGTATTCCGAAGACAAATCTTTCATAGGACTTTGATTAGTGGAATTAAATTGTGACTAGTCAATCGAATTGTTTAAAACAGATGTTTCATTTTCCTTCATTTCCAAGTTTGGATTTTAAAATTTTTGTAGTTTTTGTTTCGTTTTTTCTGAGCAATGGATTATTTTTAATGTTCCATTATAATGGTTAACAATAGTTTCGACTGCCATATTAATTCTTACAGCACCTTTGAAAACTTGTTGTTTTAGATTTTCAAATTCTGCTTCAACTGGAGCACTACTATCAGGAACGCGCCCTAAACTAAAATTGTCTCGTCGGATACAAGTCCATTGGCAAATTTCAAGACACCCAGATAAAAAAAATATGCTGGGATTATTTTTCATTATTATGAGTTATGATTTTCGCCAACATTCCTGTTCCATCTACGCATAAACAACAGTCTTCTTTTTTCGAAACATTGTTGTAGGAACGGATTTGATGTGGTGACTAAAAGAATACTTTTACTGGATCAAATCCAATGTCGTGTATCACATTGAGCCCAACTGGACTTCTTTTCAATTTAGATAAAGCAATAATTGAATTGCTGTCCCTGTACCGAGCTTGATTCGCTTGGAACTTAGCAGTACTTAAAACGTTTGCTTCGTACAAATGTGGTGGTAATGAAGAGTCATCTTCATCCATCACATTAGCAGCGACCATTTTTCTGTACGCATCTACTAAAAGTTTTTTTAATTGTGAAACGACAATTTTTCTTGTAGTACCACGACACTGTCGTCTACCACACACTCCATTTCCTCCAGTAGCAGAACAATTTATTTTAACAATTTTCTTAAAGTCGGACGTAGGCTGAATTTGACCCCGTAGAATGCTTTCACATTTACAATAACCTAAAAAATTACCAAAAAATGAGTTTTGTTCATAAAAACCTATAAAAAATAATATTTATACAAATATACTAATTTTTACGATTTGCTACCATTTAGTATTTTTTTTAAGATTTGTTATACTAAAATCTACTTTTTTCTTTTTTTTTAATTTACACTACTTTAAATTATTTGATAACACTGTTCGACAAAATTTTGCTACAAGAACAAAAGAAAAGCATTCTTAAAGGATTTTTGCCGTAGATTACGAATCTGTAAGTGAAATTGCCCCATCACGTCTCAATTTTGAGAAAAACGGGGTCAAAGTGTCAAAAAATGGCATTTTTGGCACTTTTTGGAGCACTATAAAAAAAGAACCCGACGTAATAAACAGCTCAAACACGGCTTGAATGAGAGCTCGAACCCTTAACTTTAACATCCGAAAGCAAAAAAACCGTGTAGAAATAACTCAACATTGTGGGGCACAACTTTTTACCGCGCGCGCGCCCAACAAATCTTGTTTCCGCGATCATATAGGATAAATTGCAAAAAACGTTTTCAAAGACTGAATATCGATTTAAATACGCTTGTTAATCGTTACTCAGGGGTTTTCGAGGTCGCTGATTACGAATATAAACTTAGTTTTTCAAAATTCAAAATGGCGGATCCAATATGGCGGATGACTTTTTGTAAAATCGACCTAATTTGTTTGACATTTGCTTCTCGGGGGTTTTTGAGGTCGCTGATTACGAATATGAACTTAGTTTTTCAAAATTCAAAATGGCGGATCCAATATGGCGGATGACTTTTTGTAAAATCGACAACATTGATACGGATTTTGACTTTGATGTCACTCATCTAAACACCGGACAACATTTGTTGACACAAGAAGATTTAAATGATTTAGTGCGTGATTTAAGTTTACCGAAAAGAAAAGCCGAACTGTTATCATCTCGTTTTAAAGATTAGAATTTGCTTAATAAAAATACAAAGATTTGTTCATACCGAAAAAGACACGAGGAATTGCAAGATTCATTTTTACAAGAAAACAATTTAATATTTTGCCCTGATGTTTGCAGTATTATGAGCAACCTAAACTATCAAAATAATCCAATGGACTGGCGTTTATTTATTGACTCATCTAAAACAAGCTTAAAAGCTGTGCTTTTACATAACGAAAATGAATTGTCGTCTGTGCCAATCGCTTATGCAAATGAAATGAAGGAAACTTACGAGAGTATGAAATTACTACTAGAAAAGATTCAGCACCCTAGATATTCGTAGAAAATTTGTAGTGACTTGAAAGTTGTCGCTTTATTGCTTGGATTGCAGTTAAGCGTTACAAAATATTCGTGCTTTTTTGTCATTGGGACAGCCGAGATAAGAAAAATCACTATAAAAAAATGTTTGTCAAAAACGTACAACTTTTATTCCTGGACAGAAGAATGTGCTCCACCAGCCCTTGGTAAATCCTGATGATATGATATTTTCTGGTTTGCATATTAAACTAGGACTTATTAAGAATTTTGTAAAAGGGATGGACAAAGACGGTGAAGAATTTGCATATTTAAAACAAAAATTTCCTAAAATAAGTGACGCAAAAATAAAAGAAGGAATTTTTGTAGGTCCTCAGATAAGGGAATTAATAAAAGACGAGAATTTTGACAGAAAATTAAATACTCTAGAAAAAATGCGTGGAAATGTTTTAAAAACGTTGTCAACAATTTTCTTGGCAATCACAGAGCAGAAAACCACAAACAGTTGATTTCAGACCTGTTGAAAGCTTACAAAGCATTGGGATGCAACATGTCGCTTAAAATACATTTTCTAGATTCACATTTGGACTTTTTTCCGGAAAACCTAAGCGCAGTCAGTGACGAACATGGGGAAAGGTTCCATCAAGACATTGCAAGCATGGAGAAGAGGTACAAAGGAAAATCTAGTCCTAATATGCTTGCTGACTACTGTTGGACACTAAAGCGAGACCTTCCTGATGCAGAACTTTCAAGAAAGTATTAGAGTCACTGTACTTAAAAGATCAATTATTTAATTATTTAATTTAATTGTTTAATTGGATTTCGATTTTGAATTCTTTAATTTGATTTAATTATTTAATTGGAAAAAATCGTAAACTGACACAGGTCTCCTCAGAGGTGGGCAGGTTATTCTAAAATGTAACGCTTAAAACTTGGTGGGGAGTTGTTACAAATGATTTCCAGATTCCAAATTTTCAAACCGATAAATCGTACCTGATCCTCTTTTCGAATTATCTCTTTTAAAGATAGTCGGAAACTTAAAAATGTATTATCTTAATGTGGAAGCTTTGATTCATAAGACTGCTGATTTTTCGTTATTAAAAATTTTTTAGACAAAGATTTTATAGATAATTATGGTTATGATTTTGAGAAAAGTGGGGGTAGGGAAGAGTGGGTCAAGACGGGGTACTTAAGGTTTGAAGTGCAAAAAAACGAAAATTATCGAATACATATTTTATTATTTTATTTAATAACCATCTTTGGAAATCAGTCTTTAGTAATAAAGGCGCACAAAGGCCATTTGTTTCTTAAAAAATCATAAAATTAATAATATGGAAAAATTGCAAATCTCCCTATCTTGACCCACCGGCGCGGTACTAAAAAAGCAGCCTATTTCTGTCGACAAATTTTACAAGTAAAGGTTGCATCTTCATCTTCGTCATTGGCACCGGCACAACGGCACAAAGCCCATTGGCGGCAGACAGAAGAAGCAGCCCAGCCTTTATTTGAGTCTAAATAATAGCCATTACAATTTATAGAGACAAGGTGTATTTTCCACTTTACCATCGCTAATTATTGATTTAACCTGACAAGCTTTTTTCTTTTTGGTCACTTTTATTTTATTCAGTCTTGATTTTAGTAGTTTTCGTAACTTCTCTTATTTCTCTTTTTTTGCTTAATTTGTGAACCCCGTCTTGCCCCACTTTCCCCTACCTTATCTTGCCCGCACCTACGAAATTGAATAAAATGATTAATTACTACAATTTACGATTCAACAAAGAAAAAACATATGCTTCCCTTCTTCTGTAACCCTTGTCAGTTATAAAAAATTTTATGTAGTTCATTAACTGTTATTATTAAATAATAAACACCTCCTAAAAGAAGTAAAAAATTCACAAGAAAATCGTCAAAAACAGTTTTTTTAGTTAAACAGATAAAAGATTTGTTCTCGTGGCTTTTAGGTTTTGTAAACAAGAGACTATCGTCTCGGTGCAGTATTATGTAAAATATAATCGCGATTGGTTAATTCGTTTGTTAAATAGGGCCGGTACCCCGTCTTGCCCCACTCTTCCCTATAAGTCCCAAAAATCACTTTTTAGTTTTTGTGAATACAACTGTTTTAAAAAATGATTGGATTGGTTTAAAATTTGTTACTCAGGGGTTTTGGGTCGCTGATTGCGAATATGATGTCAAAATAAATTTGTTATTTTTTGACATAATTAATTATTAAAAATAATGGATTTTTGCAACTATTCAATTATATTTTCATAAATAATAAAACACATCTCAGAATTCCAATTATTTTTCATAAAATTGTAGTCGAATTGATCAAAAAATGTTATTATTCTGAAAATTTTTAATAAAATTTGTCAAATTCTCGCAGAATTTTCTAATATAAAATTATTTAACAATAAATTTTAGTTAAAATTTTAAATAATACTTAATTATTAAAAGAATTATAGCATGTACTTTTATAAATAATTGAATTTTAAAAGAGTTTCAAATTAAAATTTTTAAAAATAGAATTGGGAGTACGTAATGTGCGAAAGGGCCTGTCTCGTTAATATTCAAATAAATAAATAGAAATAGAAATTCTCATACTTGTATCTGACATTTCTGTACACACACCGTACAGGAAGAGGAATATTATCAACTTTCTTTGTGGCAACTTTTTGTTACGATTTTATGATTCTACAAACCTTCCTGATGAAAATGCAGCTTTGACGACAATCGCAACAGCTAATTCTTCAAAGATATTCGAATGTTTATATAAATTGCGGCAGTTTCTTAAAGAGGCATTTCACGTTAGAAATATCACGATTTGCAAAGGGTATGCCGATTTTCGCAAAACTTTGTGGGATTATAGTTCTATATAAGAGACTTCTTTCCCCAAAATTTTTTCAAAAAAAATTTAAAATTGTTGAAGATACGCCATTTTGAATTTTAATTATTAATTTTATAAAATTTTGAATATCTCGGAATATTAGACGATGTACTTTGGTGTTGACCAGACTAAATTGTATTGAAAAATGTTAGAATACTGTTTTTGTTTTCACTGGTCTTAATTTAAAGAATTTTTATATTAAAGGATGAAAGAAGTCAATAATCACTAAGAATCAATTTTTCTAAGCTTCATAAGTTAAAGTATCGACAGCACTGCAGCCTGAATACAAAAACCTGCTTTTTCCGAAAAATATTTTTCGAAGTCAATTAACAATTTCAAAATTATCAAGAAACTCAGAAAAAAAACGGTAGCATGGTGGGATACGAGCCCACGACCTTTCTATTGCCGGTAGACTGTTCTGACCACTGAGCTACATGCACCTCGAGATTCACTGAGCTCCCTGAAAATATACTATGCTTCCTGCACTATTTTTGAAGATAACGCAGGAATCATAGTATATTTTTAGGGAGCTCTGTGAATCTTAATAAAATAAATAAACATGAATGACTAATTTTTTAATTAATAAATAGTAAACGTGTATGAAAAATACTAAAAAATTAGTAAAAGCTAATTTTTCTAAAATAAATAAACACGAATGACTTATTTTAATAAGATTGCTTTAAAATGTAGCCTCTTCTTTCCAAGTAAATAGCAGCATTGATGAGTAAGACAAAACTGGCAAGGGTTCAAACGGAGTAATAAGTATGTTGCATTATTATTTAAATAATAATGTAACAGAAAATTTAGTCCTCTTCGCTGACAATTGTGTCGAACAAAATGAAAACAATTTTTTTCTATATTATCTTTTATAGAGAGTCATAAAGAAGATGAACAATACAATTTCGTTAAATTTTCTTCTCACAGGTCACACAAAATTTTTCCCCGACAGAAATTTTGGTTCTGTAAGAGCAAAATATGCTAAATAGGTTGTAGATTGCCATGAGGATTTTTTGGAAATAATAAAAGCTTCCTCGCCCAACAATTTCAATCTTGCGATTCCCAGTAAGGATCCAACTACTGGCATCCGCAATGTTCATTGGCTACAGTGGGATAAATTCCTCTTGAAACATTTCCAACAAATCCCAAATTTAACCAAGTATCACCATTTTTCTTTTGGTGAAGACGGTTGCATCAGGGCAAAATATTTTTCTAATTCTGATGTAAGAGTGGTATTGAAAAAATCTACGCTTAAGCGGACAATGCAGTTCAAAACAGGAAAAAACAAGACCTTTTTAGTATATATTATTTAAATAACTATGACATTTATTTATAAAATTCCCTTTACATGTGACAAATAATTTATTTAAGAATATACACAAAAAAAATTTTCATTTTTACTTCAAAATGAGTACTTTTTCCCCAAAACATGAAAAAACACATGTTTTTATTCAGAACTTATCTTATAAATAAAAAGGGAGTTGAAAATTTTCCAGTTTTTAAGGTTCCATTTATATATATATATATATATATGATCCGATCCAATGATCCGATGATCATTTAAAAAAAATTGGCCGCCATATTGCATCCGACATTTTGAATTTATTCGTAATCAGCGACCCTAAAAACTCCCGAGCAACGATTTTCAAGCAAATCCACTTGATTTTTAATTTTCTCTTCCGCCATATTGGATCCGCCATTTTGAATTTTGAAAATTTGATATGTAATTTGTGATCATCAACACCAAATACATTTTGGTTTGTCTTTTTTACAAAATGCAAATAAGAAAACATTTAAATCATTTGATTGGGTTTTGGTTATCTGCATATAAAAACATCTTTGACATTGCAAAGAATAAGTAAGTATGTATAACTTTTATTTTACTTTAAAGTTTGCAATAAAATTTTAGAAGAGTATTCTTGACACTAAGAAATCCGAAAATAAAGAAAAATAAAAAATCGATTTTTTTGACATTTTGAACTGAAATGTCCCCTTAACGAAGAAAACATTATTATAAAAGTAATAGAGCCAGAAGGGCTTTCACTACAAAGAGCGTGGTACCTATACGAAGAAATTCGTCCTCTTTGTATTAAGGAATCGTCGAAAGATTTAGTTGCACCAAAGCAAAACTTTTAAAAGACAAAGAAATTTAAAAAGACAATAAATTAAGACAACCTGTACCTGTTACTGCACACTTAACAAATATGTTAATTTAAAGATGTAAATATTTTAGTTCTTTCTTTAACCTTTAGATGCACACATTTTTCTATTCATTTAAATTTGACGAAACTTGGTACTCGGGGGTTTTTGGGGTCGCTGATTACGAATCTGAGGTCATTTTGTAAAAATTTAAAATGGCGGATCCAATATGGCGGACATAAAAAATAAAATTCGTTCAATTGGGCTGAAACTTCGTACTCGGGGGTTTTTGAGTCGCTGATTACGAATTTGGGGTCATTTTAAAAAATTCAAAATGTCGGAACCAATATGGCGGACATAAAAAATAAAAAGTTGTTCAAATAGATTGAAAGTCGGTACTCGGGGGGTTTTTAAGGTCGCTGATTACGAATTTGACGTCATTTTGAAAAAATTCAAAATGGCGAACATATAAAATAAAATGTAGTTTTATTGGATTTATACTCGGTATTTGGGGGTATTTGGAGTGGCTGATTACGAATCTGAGGTCATTCTGAAAAATTCAAATTGACGGATCCAACATGGCGATTATAAGAAAAAGAAAGTCGTTCAATTGGATTGAAACTCTGTACTCGGAGGTTGTTGGGTCACAGATTACGATTCTGAGGTCATTTTGAAAATATTCGAAATGGAGGGTCTTTTTACTCGTTCTTAGCGTTACCCGGAACTAACGGCGATAAAGATGTAGAGGAAGAAAAAGATGAGGAAGTTTTAGACAATGGTATTTGGGGTGGAAATGGTTTGCCAAGGCGAGATGTTTCTTTTACGAAAGATTGTGGACCAAACATTCCCACAACCAGGAAAATATCAAGCTATTGATGAAACGTTGATCAAATTTAAAGGGCCCAATAGTATGAAGCAGTATTGCACTGCTAACTGATAAAACGAGGCTATAAATCCTGCACAAGAGCACACGAATCTATATTCGTGTGTGAATTCTAGATATACACAGGAACAACTTCTCCACCGGAGTTGATCTTTTGCTATCACTGAAACAGGATAAAGTTTTTAATGAGGCAGTGAGGTCTAATCGCTCTTAGCTGCTAAAAGCAAAACGAAAGATAGCACATTGAAAAAAGATGACTACATATATCAAACGACATCTACAGGCTTGCAGTGGAGAAAGTGGATAGACAAAAAGGCTGTTCACTTTTAATCTAACTACTATGATCCTTCTGAATGTGCAGTTGTTAATCGTGAACAGAAGGAAGGTTCTTTGCTACCTATAAATAGTCCAGTTGCATCTGAGAATTATAACAAGCACATGGGCTATGTCGATTATGCTGATCGATTATTAGCAGCATACAAAATCGATCGAAAATCAAAAAGATGGTAGTTACGATTGTTTTGGCACTTTGTAGATCTTGCCGTAGTCAACTATTTTATTATATATACGGCAAAAGATACTCAGCTTTCTATGACATTAAAAAAGTTTCGATTGAGAATTGTAAAAGAGTTGGTGGATCATAAAGTGACACAATCAAAAGGAAGAAAACGAAAGTCAGCTGACTTATGAAATAAAAAAAATGAAACTAAAATCTTGTCATGTCCTCGCCATTAGTTCCGAGTAACGCTATTATCGAGAAAAGATCCGCCATATTTAATTTAATTGTTTATTAGCCATATTTCAAATTTATTTAAAATGACCTCAGATTTGTAATCAGCAACCCCAAAAACCCCCGAGTACCAAGTTTCAATCCAATTGAACCACTTTTTATTTTTTATATCCGCCATATTGGATCCGCCATTTAAAATTTTTATAAAATCTGTTGGGTCGGAAACTAAAGCGTCAGGTTCCACTCTGCAAGTAATTAATAGACTATATGAGAGTTTTGTTTGTAAAAACCTTTTGTATGCGATCCAGGTTTGGGGACTGAATTACAGTCAGGATATTGAGAAAGTTCAGTTGACTTTTTTCAAGAGACTATTGCACCTTCCCAGATGTACCCTCAATTATGATGTACGTTTGGAGACCGGAGTGCTGCCTTTGTCATGTAGAGTTCTTGGGAGATCTCTCTCTTGGATTGAGAAAATTTCCAATATGGATAGTTCTTGATATCCGAGGGGGGGTCTGCTGAGACTAAAGTCACTGGCTCACAGCAATCGGTCGAAAATAAGACACAATTGGTTTAGGTAGTTAAAGCCGTTTTTTGTGGGAGAGGATTTGCAGGTTTTATAGCAGACTAGTCCACTGGACTTAATAGTGAGTAACCTAAGTAAAATTAAGCTCAGCTACGAGAAATTCTGTTTAAAAAATGATATTAGCTCACGTTCAAGATCTAAGAGTCTACAGGTCTGGCCGTTTGTCCGCCTGTTCCCGGGAACTCAACCTTACTCAAAAAAGAGACTGCAACTGCAGGTGAAGAGATCGTATGCTCAATGTCGGTTAGTCAATTGTCATAATCGGTTTTTTAGAGTGAACCTGGAAAGAATGGAACTTCCTAGTTCTGAGCGCTGTATGTGGTGTACAGAAGAGAGTGAAGATTTCCATCATACGTTATTATTATAGTGTGGTAGAACATCGTTTATTAGGGGAGACTGGGGCGAAAAGTTATACTGCCAAAACCGTTAAAATTCATTATCTTTCGAACGAAAATAGTTAGAGCATTGCAATTTTAATTATAGAAGGGTGTTTTCACCCTAAATAAATGTCCGGAGTTGTGTGCAATTCTGTTTATTTTTGTGGTGTCGATATTGAAAGTTTTTTTTCAACCTACTTTTGAAAATTTTTTCGAAAAAGAAAATATCAACTTTTAAGTATATTTTTTGAATTTATTCTCATCGCGATTTTTTAGATCCTTATTTGGGTCCCCTGAAGAGATACCTAAAGGTATTTGCTAAATATCTTTAGTCAGATTTTTTATATTTGTTGTTAAAGCCAAAAACGCACCCTGGGGCGAAAAGTTAAATAATGGGTGGGGCGAAAAGATAAATGTATTTTTACATGTTGTTAAAATTTTTTTTTTATTTTTTGTTTTTTTGGGTTTATTTGTTTAAACATTATTTATTTGACATTGGGCAAGTACTCTGTCAAAAAATAAGCCAGTTAACCAAATTTTTTTTTTTTGAAATTTTAATTTTTTAACTTTACAACTATTCTAAAACTTTTGGCAAATAAACAAAGATCTTTTATTTACTAAATTACTTGTTTAGGTATACTTTAACTTATCTACTACTTATCACCTATCAGAAAATAGTTTTAGTAGTTTTGTTTAAAAAAACAAAATTTTCAAAAAAGGATAAAACATGTATTTTTTGCGAAAATATCAGGAACTTTTTTATTGAAAGTTGTAGAGGACAAGTTGCCCTACAATATTGATATACAAATATTTGCATCTAAGCGGCTTATATTGCCAAAAAAAATCATTTATGCAAAATTTAACTTTTCGCCCCAGTCTCCCCTATATTTGTATATTTTTCAAATTTTAGTTTATTTGTATGTAGGCCGAATAGCCAAATAAAGAACTTATTAATTGTTAAGAATATTTACAAATTAGCTTGATTTTTTTGTTCGTATACAATATCTGATTGATACGTGCAAAAATGATTGTTTGTAAACATTTAAATTTCATTTTTATGAAGACAAACGTCTGGAAAAATATGTGGTCCGTGGTACTGACCACTGTGCTTTTATCCCTTTAAAGCAAAGTGATACACCAGTGTACCACCTATTTAAATGCAATATTTAACAAATTATGAACTTTTATGCAGAAAGGGTCAAGTCGGGTAAGCATGTGAAAATTGCCCTTGCACGAATCAAAGTCAAATAAATTTTATGTATTTCTACACGGAGAGAAAAATCAAGCGTTTTTAGTATGGACAGTTAACCTTATTTAGGAAAAGAATTCACATGCGCAATAGGCGTAAAATTTCTGCTGTATTTGTATCAATTTCTACGTTATCAGCATAAAAGTTCTACCTTTAAACGCATGGGACGTCAGTATACTACGATTGCAAGAGATCCAAGCTATTTTAGTATATGTTTCATGCAACTGAGGTATAAGGACACGCCTCTTAAGCAGGGCGTTCATACATAAACTAAAAACTAAAAAATACTCAAAACGCTTGATTTTTCTCTCCGTGTACCCTAAAAGATATAAATTTTCTCCAAATATTAAGTTATAAAACTGTTTTTAAAAGTAATGAGTGATTTTCGAAAAAAGTAAAACAATTTTTTTTTAAAATGGCTAAACCAATTTTAAAAGACAAATTTTTTTCTTTTAAAGGCAGTTACAGTGAATTTACAGAAAATTATTCCGATTTTTTTTGTTGAAAAATCAATGAAAAAACGAATTTTGAAATTTTAAAAGTTTTTGTTAACCGTGTTAATTTGGATGTGCGAGCTTCAAAATTTCAGAAAAGCAAGCGTATGCCTCCTAATTTAACATATATTTTTTGCAGCTTAATTAATTTGGTGTGCGATAGTTAAAAAAATAATAACTTTTTGTTGACCCCTAAAATAAGTGTAAATCATAACATCGCCAATAATAATTGTTTTACTTATTATTTTTTATTTGGATGCTGTCTAAGCTTCCGTTTTAATTAAAAGTTTTGTGCCTGTTGTTTTTCTTAAGAAAACATTACAATTCGCACATTTTATGTCATCAGTTTTTGAAGCTAGCATATTTAATATCTACTAGCACTGATCAAACAAATATAATGAAATTCACAAAAGAAAAAAATCTTTAAAGATTTTTCTAGACACTGCACAAATTGCAATGATAGCGAATAATTTCCTAACAACGAAGTAAAAATTATTTTGAAATTCAGCGTTTTACAACACTAAAAATCAATAAATAAAAAAGATATTTAAAATTAAAACACATTTTATAGATTTTCTACAAATACTAAAAATTAACGATGACAATTTTAAAATAATCAAATTTTATGTACACTACCGTTCGTGAGTATCAGGACACCCCTTTTTTATGAATGGAAAAATGCTTAAACCGTAGAAAATAAGAATGACAAAAATTTATCGTATTTTTTTCCTAAAAGCTAATGAAATTATGAAAAGACTGACACCTGATCGAAGAATTTTCGTTGACTATTCTGTCAGATACAGAAAAAATACTGGATTTTGAATTATTTTCGTAATTTTTTAATTTCTCGAAAACTAATTAACTTTTTTTAGCGCTCTTGGTCTTGTTTTAATCTCTATTTAATAAAGAATCTAAATTTTTAACTGGTATTGTGAAATAAATTTGTCAAAAAAAATTTGAAACCGTAAAAGGAGGATTAAAAAAATTCAAAAAATTATCATAAATATTAAAGTGTCAAAAAGGTCAATGTAAAATATGTTCATTTAATAGATATACTAAAATTTAAAAAAGCTTTTCAATTACTTAATTATTTAATTAAAAAAATTTTTTTTTTTAAGTGTCAATCTGTTTTTCAAAAATTTTTTATCCGACTTTTACAGTTTAAAATTTTTTTGGAAAAATTTATATCACAATACCATTAATTAATTTAGATTTTACATAGAATAGAGATTAAAACAAGACCAAGAACGCTAAAAAGAGTTAATAAGTTTTCGAGAAATTAAAAAATTACGAAAAGCATGCAAAATCCAGTATTTTTTCTGTATCTGACAGAATAGTCAACGAAAATTCTTCGATCAGGTGTCAGTCTTTTCATAATTTCATTAGCTTTCAGGAAAAAATACGAAAAATTTTTGTCATTCTTATTTTCTACGTTTTAAGCATTTTTCCACTCATGAAAAAAGGGGCGTCCTGATACTCACGGACAATAGTGTAGGGGAGGGTAGGCTACATTGAACCAGGTTTTTTATAAAGTCCAAGAACTAATTAAATTTTACTAATTTTGATCAGGTTTTTGTACAAAAATTAAACTGAAGTACTCCTTTAGTTAATACACACGTTACAAACATAAATTATTATGATTAAATAATTAAATTTAATTTTTTTCTAACAAGTTACACTTTTCTTATTTTTAAGGCTCTGTGTCTACATTGAACCACCTCTAATAAAACACTACAATTTACTTCAAAAATAATATTTCCACTTACACATTGTAAAAAATCTTAGTTTTTATTAAATAAAATAGAAAATTATTGTTAAATAGTTATTATTTGTTAATATAGGAGATTAATATATTTTAATGTCAGGTTAGGTAGCAAAAGTGACAGTTTAAGTTTATCACGTTGACAATTGTGATGAAAGCATGTCTTCTAGTATTTTTCTTACTAATTAGTAGAGCAGACAACCTTACAACTCTTAAAATTGAAAATTCTTTGCTTTTTCGGGTGGTTAAATGATGCCGCACTCACTGTATTCACATGACATTCACAACAAAAATTGTTTATAATAAATTTATGTAAGAGTTAAAATTCTTTATTACATCGGAATATTGAAGTTGACACCCAAAGCGAAATAAATCACAAGTTTACTAATTTTTAAAACTTCCTATTTCAAAAAAAACTTGATTATATTTCCACCAAATTTTTTGTTTTGTACGTGAAAAACAGTTTTTTTAGTTTTTCTTTAGAAATAATAAACCTACGTGCCCGAAATTTTTTGACATAGTTTGTTTCGGTAAAACTAACTTATATATTAAATAAAAAAAATTTCACTCAGTCATTTCTCAGAAAATTAAAGTGGTTCACTGTTGACGCTGGTTCAATGTAGCCTACTCTCCCCTATGTGAATTTTATTGTGATGGAAAGTTAAAATATTTTTTAACTATTTGAATTTTTTGGGAATTTTTATTGAAGTAGTACATATCAAAAATCATTAAATTGGGGAAACGTTTTAAAAATAATTAAAATTTTACAAAGAATTTTATTAAAATTTTTAAAAATAATTGCATTTCTGAGAAGAATTTTACTACTTTTGAAAATAACTGAATTTCTGCAATAAATTGTAATTGCTTGAAAATTCAATATGTTTTAATGTGTTAAGTAAAACATTTACTTATGAAAATTGTTATTCCATTTTTAAATTATTGGGAAAAATTGTCAACCGTTAGTTTGCACGAATATAGAGAAACTGAATTTTATTCTGAATATTATAAAATAAATACAAACTAGCGACTACTTCTAAATAACTAAAATTATTCATTCTAATAGATTAGTGTTTCGAAAGTTTGTTTTCAAATCTCTGTTAAATAAATACAAATTGACGTTGATTTCTAATTAATTAAGTGTTTCAAAAGTTTATTTTTATATCTATGTTTATATACGGTCATAGAATATTGTATCTCTTCTATTTGCCGAGGACCCTTCAGGCAGTTAGCTTATTGCCTAGGCAAATGACTTACTGAAAATCCAGTTCAATTCAGCTTAAAATTAATGACTAACTGAATCCAGGCAGATAAAAGAATGCGCGTTCTCCACAAGTGCATTCTTCTATTTGCCGAGGACACTTCAGGCAGTTAGCTTATTGCCTAGGCAATAAGCTTAATGACTGACTGAATTCAGGCAGATAAAAGAATGCGCGTCCTCCTCATGTGCATTCTTCTATTTGTCTAAATTTAGCTTACTGCCTAGGAATTAAGCTAAATGCCTGATTCTTCTACTTACCTACGACATATATGTCGTAACTACATTGTGAAAAACCGCCACATTGTGAAAAAAATATTTACTTCACAATGTGTCCAACATTTTTGGACATTTCATGAAGTGCTACAGCCAATTATGCATTTTGTGAAACTAAATAAAATTACACATTACGTCCAAATATAAAATGCATTTGATGAAATGCCTAAGTCGTTGAATGCCGATAATGAATATGACAATTGTAAACCAAAAATTCAATAAACAAACTTATATTTTACTTATTTTTGCATGGCAGACTATTATGACATTTGCTATTACATAAAAGATTATTTTTTTTACTGTAACAAAATAATATTTGAATAATAATAATATTTATTTATTAAATATTCAAATTAAAATAAAATGTATCATTAATTCATTTATTGATTTTGCAAATAATTTTTTAATAATAATAATATTTATTTATTTAACAATTTATACAGGCTCACAAAATATAAAAAAATAAAATACATAATAAATAATATTTTATATGAAAACCACTTGCTAAATCAATAAATGAATTAATGATAAATTTTATTTTAATTTGAATTTATTTTTAATTTAATTTGAATTTTGTTGCCCTAGTTTTTCGAGATAGTCACTCTCATTTACTACCACGCGCGTCACATTCATTTTCCATTTAAAACAAAAAATATAAATTATATAATCAGTCTTTCTTTGTCAAATGTACTAACAACACTACATTAATAGACAGATAATGACATTGATTTGTAAATGAATGACTAATTAATCGATTAAAGTGGGGAATCAGATTTTAATTGGAGATTACACTTACCGTAGAAATAATACTAAGAAAGTTAATACAATTTCTTCATTATCGGCATTCAACGACTTGGGCATTTCATGAAATGCATTTTATATTTGGACGTATTGTGAAATTTTATTTGGTTTCACAAAATGCATAATTGGCTGTAGCACTTCATGAAATGTCCAAAAATGTTGGACACATTGTGAAGTAAATATTTTTTTCACAATGTGGCTGCATTTTATGAAACGTCTAGGCATTTCATAAAGTGCGATTTTTCACAATGTGGCTACGACATATATACGAAGTAAGCGAGCTCAGCGATACAGGAGTGTAACGATGTGGTAGTAAGTGGTGGGGTCATTTTCTCACCAACCACGAGTTGTCGGAGAATACGAGTAAAATGATTATGTTTGAAGCCTAATAGCACGAAAAATATTTGAAGAAGACAATTTTTGTTTTTTGAAAATGAAAGAACAACTCAAAAACTGTCGATTAGTATAAAAAATTGGAATTAATTGTTTTTGGCGTAAAGTGTCTTTTACCGCGTCAGGACACATATAACAAACGAGATTGAAAGAACTCTAAGAGGTGCGAAAGTTAAGCTTCTTACCATTAATTACAATGCAGAAGAGTTTAGTTAACGTATAAAGTTATGGGAACAACGTCTACATATGTAAATCATTCTGCTGAGAAAAGTCAGTTCATCCAAATAATCTAATTTTTTATCGGTTTTAATAAACCGATCTAATATTCAAGTGAACTTACATAGAATCATTACTTTCATCTGCATATAAATCCCAAAACAATCCTTGAGGTTTATTATTCAGTTTACCAAAAAATTTGAATTTTATGGTAAAAATTCCTGGTTGCAGGTCATTGCAAAAAATTAAAATAAATAATTCTTCTTCTTCCTCGTAAATATGTTCAATTGGCTGCAAAGTATTTTCATTTCCAATAAGAAGTGTTTCATCTCAAATATTGTCAAATTCACCTGGTGCAATGTCAAATTATTTATTGTAGACACAATTTCAACAACAATTTCTGCTTCACCATCATATGTCAAATTATCTTGAGACAGGTGTGGTTCAAATTTTAATTTATAATGAAGTGGTTTTGTAGTATTTGGCAATCGAAAGTTAATCGATTTTTGCGTAAATAAAATTAAGACAAATTGTAAAAGGCTAAGGCGAATGATATTCATTTTTAAAGTGCCAATACAACCTGATACGTGTTTAATTATGTCCTGAAAAATTATTTATAATTAACTATCATAAATGTTAAATATTAATTCAATGTTGTTATACGTATTCAATATACATAAATGGCACATATTTTCTGAAGTGTACCAATCTCAAAAGAAAAAGTAATATCGGACTGATATTTTTACAAAACTTAGTAGGGGAAAGGCTTGCAGGTTGTCCCAAATGCGTTATGTTTTATTCTAGAAGTACCATAATTAAAAACGCGACTGATACTGTTGTTACATGATTAGTTATTACTTTCTATACTCTTTAGGAGCAAAAAGAATCAATAAAAATATTCTTGTTAAATAAATTTGAAAATTGACTTGTGAAAAAATTGAAAAATTAAAATTGTGAATTTTTCATGTACTAACAAATGAAATATTTTTATAGATAATTTAACCTCTTCGCAGTCAATCTCATAAGTGGGCTCAAAATGTCGACAACTTTTTAGAAAAATAAAATTTTCGCAAATAAGCATACTGTTGTAATTGAAGTCGCTGATTACGAATCCGATATTAGATTTTGAAAATTCAAAATGGTGGATCCAATATGTCGGACATGAAAAATAAAAATCGACTGAATTCACTTGAAACTTGTCACTCAGGGGTTTTCGGGGTCGCTGATTATGAATCCGATATCAGATTTTAAAAATTCAAAACGTCGGATCCAATATGGCGGACAACATTTTCTAAAATTCATCGGATTCGCTTAAAACTTTTTACTCAGGGGTTTTCAGGGTCGCTGATTACGAACCAGATTTCAGATTTTAAAAATTAAAAATAGCGGATCCAATATGACGAATGAAATTTTCTAAAATTTATCGGATTCATTTGAAACTCTTTACTAGAGGGTTTTTAAAAACCGATGGTACAGCTCAATTGGCGGAATCTCGTGGCTTGCGATCACGGAGGTTAAGCACATTTGAGCGCGGTTAGTGCTTGGATGGGTGACCCTCTGTGAATCGATAGTCTCGGTTTTTTCGCTGATCGAGATATATCAAACGGGAGGTTTGACGCCGAGGCTATGTTTGTGCATTTGTGATGGCTATCCAAATGTACATTCATGACTCGACGTCAATAAACCGGTGCACAGTGGGACCAAACTACAATTTACTGTTCATAATAGTCTAGAGCCTTCATTTTTTAACCGATTTTACTGAACTTTGTTTTAAATGAAAGATTATTAAATTTGGAAGAGATTTGTCGCGGCCAAATTTTAAATTTCAATTTGTTTATATTAATTTTTTTATTGCAAAGTTTAACAAAAGCATCTATTTTTAAGAAAAAGTTATCTCCAGCCTCTATAATCGAATGGCACCTGCTAAAAACTTTTTAGAAACACACCTAGAATACTCTGTAAATTGTAAAAAATTTGTGCAGGTAAATATTCAAATGTTATAAACAATTTATATTAACAAATAATTAAGTTTACAACAAACTGTTAATGTGGACAAACGCTTTAATAGATTTTGATAAAATTGTAAACTTAAGTGTTTTTAGAGTCGCTGATTACGAATTCAATGTTGGTTTTTCAAAATTCAAAATGTCGGATCCAATATGGCGGATGCTTTTTTTGAAAATCGATTTAATTTGGCTATAAATCGTTACTCGGGGGTTTTTGGGGTCGCTGATTGCTAATCCAATGTTGGTTTTTCAATATTCAAAATGGCGGATCTAATATGGCGGATGCTTTTTTTAAATCTATTCAATTTGGCTAAAAATCGTTACTCGGGGGTTTTTGGGGTCGCTGATTACGAATCTGTAATTAGTTTTTCAACATTTTTAATAAACGATATAATGTGTAAGGCGCTTTTCTTAAAAATTGATTAGATGTACTTGAAACTTAATTAAGAAAGATTTCGACTATATCAGCAATTAGTGACATCTATTAGACGTCAATTGAACTCTTTGGTTTAGAGTCAGGTGATATTCTTAAGATAATTATTCCGATATGGTTGTCGGTAAATAATTATATTTTTAAATTTAATTTTTGATCTGAAAAAATAAGCTGCGTGAACGACTGCACTGTGCATCTGTGAGGACTCGAACCCCAGTTAATAGCTGCCTTTCGCGGGACTAACGCCTACCAATGCACCATGCCAACACAGCCTGGACGTTCCCGTTTCTTATAATCTCAGATCAAGCCCATACACTAGTCGAAGAGCTGTATAGTTAATGTAGGAAATTATTTCTGATTAAGAATTTTAATTAAGGAAGATTTCGACTATATCAGCAATTAGTGACATCTATTAGACGTCAATTGAACTCTTTGGTTTAGAGTCAGGTGTGTTGGCTGTGTTGGCATGGTGCATTGGTAGGCGTTAGTCCCGCGAAAGGCAGCTATTAACTGGGGTTCGAGTCCTCACAGATGCACAGTGCAGTCGTTCACGCAGCTTATTTTTTCAGATCAAAAATTAAATTCAAAAATATAATTATTTACCGACAACCATATCGGAATAATTATCTTAAGAATAACACCTGACTCTAAACCAAAGAGTTCAATTGACGTCTAATAGATGTCACTAATTGCTGATATAGTCGAAATCTTCCTTAATTAAAATTCTTAATCAGCAAATAATTTTCTACATTAACTGTACTTGAAACTCGTTACTCGGAGAGGTTTCTTGGGTTTTTTAAGTATAATTAATATTTTTAGTATATCAAAGTCTTTTACATTATTAATTCACAAATGTAATAAGCTCTTGTAATAAAAAACGAATCGTTCTGACTTATAGGTGAGGCATTTCACGTCAGAAATATCACGATTTGCAAAGGGTATGCTGATTTTCGCAAAAGTTCGTGGGATTATAGTTATACATAAGAGACTTCTTTCCCCCAAATTTTTTCAAAAAAAATTCAAAATTGTTGAAGATACGCCATTTTGAATTTTAATATTAATTTTATAAAATTTTGAATATCTCGGAATATTGTTTATAGATTTTTATGAAATTTACACATTTTTCAGGTAAAAGTATGTACTTAAAAATGCAAATAAAGTTAATAAAAAAAATTAATTTTTAAATAAAAAAATTTAAAAAAATTTTTTAAAACAATTTTTTGTTTATTTACTCCTCTCTGAGAAAAATGTTATTAACATATTTGGATTCCTTATGAATTCACCTTTAATTTCATAAAAAAAATTGATGGAGACTCAACTGGTTCCAGAGATATTGAACTTTTTGTAAAAAATAGTCATAGTTACAGCAGCAATGCACGACTGCGATAACGTACTACGCGACTTGTGCAGTATGGTGCTATGGCGCGGCGACGCTTTTTTTTTACAAAAATTTCAATATCTCCGGAACCAGTTGAGTCTTCATCAATTTTTTTTATGAAATTAAAGGTGAATTCATAAGGAATCCAAATATGTTAATAACATTTTTCTCAAAGAGGAGTAAATAAACAAAAAATTGTTTAAAAAAATTTTTTTTAATTTTTTTATTTAAAAATTAATTTTTTTTTATTAACTTTATTTGCATTTTAAAGTACATACTTTTACCTGGAAAATGTGTAAATTTCATAAAAATCCATAAACAATATTCCGAGATATTCAAAATTTTATAAAATTAATATTAAAATTCAAAATGGCGTATCTTTAACAATTTTTAATTTTTTTTGAAAAAATTTGGGGAAAAGAAGTCTCTTATATAGAACTATAATCCCACGAAGTTTTGCGAAAATCGGCATACCCTTTGCAAATCGTGATATTTCTGACGTGAAATGCCTCAGGTGAAAAAGCTTTAAGCCATCTCGCGGCAAAGATGAAAAGCTCATACTTTTACCGCGAAATTGTAATAACTATAAGACTACCAATCTGTGCTAAAAATCCTTACCATATGCAGAATTATTTAATAGTACATTATCCCTTTAACGCCCGACTTTTTTGTAGCAGTGCAATTCACGTCATTGCTCGTATATAAAGGTATTCGGGGTCGCTGAATACGAATTTGAGGTCAAATTTTAAAAATTCAAAATGGCGGATCAAATATGGCAGCCATCTTTTCTAAAAATTAATTCAATTTGCCTGAAAATTGTTACTCGGGGGTTTTTGGGAGCGCTAATTACGAATCCGATGTCCTTTTATCAAAATTCAAAATGGCGTATCCAATATGGCGGACATCTTTTCTAAAAACTGATTCAATTTACTTGAAAATTGTTACTCGGGGGTTTTCGGGGTCGCTGATTACGAATTTGATGTCAGATTTTAAAAATCCGAAAAGTGCGGATCCAATATGGCGGAAATCTTTTCTAATAATTGATTCAATTTGACTAAAAATTGTTAGTAGGGGGTTTTCGGGGTCGCTGTTTACTAATCCAATGTTAGAGTCTATGTTAGGCAATTGTTTTTTTATAGTCACGAATGTAAACGAACATTTAATTTTGACATCGTTTTCTCATTAGGCATTTGTTTATCGGATTGTCACAAATGTAGATTCATATTTTATTTGGATCGCGTTCTCATGTTAGGCTTTTGTTTTCCGATTTTCACAAATATAGTCAATCATTTTAGATTAACCCTTTCAGTCCCAGTGGTCGATATATCGACCACCTTCTAACCCACCGATTTTTTTAACATAACTTAAAGGAAAACTTTAAATAATTGCATATTTCTTATTTTTATGTTTCTACAAATAGGGTTTAGAAGTTTTTTAACAAATTAATTTATATTATTTATGTTTATTTGTTATTAACAAACTTATACACGGCAACGCATTATTTCAAGTTAAACTTAACTGTAATAAAATTAAATCAGTAACATATATATACTTTAAATTATAATTGTTTTCAAAATTCTCAGGGTTTGCTGAATATTAATCTAAAATCAGATATGCAAATTCAAAATGGTGGATCCAATATGGCGGACAAAAATTAAAAATTAAACTTTGCTTGAGAATGGTCTCTCGGGGGTTTTTGGGGTCGCTGATTACGAATCTAAAGTCAGTTTAAAAAATTCAAAATGGCGGATCCAATATGGCGGCCAAAAAAGTAAATAAATTTGCTTTAAAATTGTTTCTCGGGGGTTTTCGGGGTCGCTGATTACGAATCTAAAGTCAGTTTTTAAAAATTCAAAATAGTGGATCCATAAATCCATATGGCGGACATAAAAAGTTACGAATTTGGAAACACCCTCCTCTTTTTTAATAGGGGCTTGGGACCGGCAATGGCAGAGTTTCATCTCTTTTCTTTTAATTTTTTTTGTTTTTTTTAAATGTTTTAAATGTTTTTTTTTAATTTTTAAATACTTTTATTAATTTTGTTTTCTTTAAATATATTTATATTTGTCGTAACAAACGACAAAAGACAAGTGACGAAACATAAAAGACGAATGACAAAAAAACAAAAAAAAATCGAGAGAAAAAAAAGGAAAATGTCAAACGACAAAAAAACAGTACTACTCTCCTATTTTTTAAAATATTATTGATTTTTTATTTCTTCGTCCAACATATTGAATCCTCCATTTTCAATTTTAATAAACTGACTTCAGATTCAGCATCAGCGACTTCAAAAATCTCCGAATGCCAACTTTTAATCAAATTTGCTTCATTTTTAAATTTAGTCTGACATATTGGATCCGCCATTTTAAATTTTGACAAACTCACTCCAGATTTGAAATCAGCGACCCCAAAAACCACCGAAAGACTACTTTCATGTAAATTTGATTAATTTTTTAATCTATCGTCCGCCATATTGAATCCGCCATTCTGAATTTTGAAAAACTGACTTCAGATTCGTAATCAGCGACCCCAATAACCCCCAAGAGACAATTTTCAAGCAAATTTGTTTCATTTTTAAATTTTGTTTGACATATTGGATCCGCTATTTTGAATTTTGAAAAACTGACTCCAGATTCGTAATCAGCGACCCCAAAAACCCCCGAGTGACAACTTTCAAGTAAATTTGATTAATTTTTTACTTTATCGTCCGCCATATTGACTCCACCATTTTGAATTTTTAAAATTTTGAAAATCTGATTCCAGATTCGTAATCAGCGACCCCGAAGACCATAGGTACTATACCTATTGTAGATATTTTTTAATTCTTCTAATTATGGGACTGAAAGGGTTAATTTCGTCATTGCGTTAGGCATTTGTTTTTCTGATTATTACGAATATAGTAATAAATATTTCATTAATCATTATGATTCTGGTTTCGCGTTAGGCATTGGTTTTTACATTGTCACGAAGGTAGACAAACATTTTCTTTTGATATCGTTTTTATTTGGACATTTTATACACTAAATTGAAACTGCTATTTTACATTTTGAAAAATTAAAATCAATATCGTAATCAGCGACCCCGAAAACCCCCGAGTAACAATTTTTAGGCAAATTGAATCAATTTTTAGAAAATATGTCCGCCATTTTAAATTTTTTTAAACTGATTTAAAATTCGCAATCAGCGACCCCGAAAACCCCCAAGTACAAATTTTCAGGCAAATAAAATCAATTTTTAGAAAATATGTCCGCCGTTTTGGATCCGCCATTTTGAATTTTTTAAATCTGATATCAAATTCGCAATCAGCGACTCTGAAAACCCCCGAGTAACAATTTTCAGGCAAATTGCAGCAGTTTTTAAAAATGATGTCCGCCATATTGGATCCGCCATTTTGAATTTTTAAAATCTGGCATCAAATTCCTAATCAGCGACCCCGAAAACCCCCGAGTAACAATTTTTAGGCAAATTGAATCAGTTTTTAAAAATGATGTTTGCCATATTGGAACCGACATTTTGAATTTTTAAAATCTGAAATCAAATTCGTAATCAGCGACGCCGAAAACCCCCGAGTAACAATTTTCAGTAGCTTTGTTTCCTTTTATTTTCGAATTTGTAAGTTTGTTGCAAATTTTGCAACAAATTTTTTTTTTATTATTGTTGTTATTACAAAATTGTTAATTATTTTTTAAAATGTAAATTTTTTTTTAAAATGTTTATAAATTTGTGGGTCGTAAGCGTTTAGAAATCAAAAATATCTTAATTTTTGTCAAAGTTATAGATTTCAGAAATCAAAAGTGGTTTCGATCGAAACCGCTGGGCGTTAAAAAGTTATGCAACAAGGGAGGTATGTCCGAGTTTAGGTACCGAGCACAATATTGAAAAACGAGTCGTAACACGAGCGAAGCAAGTGCGAAGACGAGTTTTTCAATATTGTGCTCGGTACCTAAACTCGGACATACCTCCCTTGTTCCATACTTTGCTTTATACAACAAAGGCGTATTATGGTTACTCTATGCTACCTGTACCGGTGCATGCTTAGTTCTCCCATATAACCCAGCTAGTCAATAAAGTAACCATTATTGCCCTAGGGAGATAAAGGGTACTTTATTAATCTGGGAGCGGTCAATAATATACCCTTTATCTCCCTAGGGCTATAATGGTTACTTTATTGACTGCTGGGTTATAAGGGGGAACTTAGTACGCGCCTGTACAGGTAGATAAAGTGACCATAATACGCCTGAGTTGTATAAAAAATTTAAATTATACGATGATATTAAAAAATTGTTTAAAGCAATAATATTTTCTAAATTTGCTAAAAAATTTATTATATATTGATGGATTTAAACATATAATACTTTAAAGTGTAGAAATTAATCACAATTTGTAAAAAATTATTACTTTTTTGAATTACTCAGCAGCATCAAAATAAGTATAAATGAATAAAATTGTCAAAACAAGACTATAAAAATCTTCAGTAAATTTTGTAACCTTTATTTACAAACGTATATAAAATCAATTTAAAAATTAACGTATAAAACATAATTTAAATTTGATTTTTATCATATTATCAACGCCATTTTGTATTCTTAAAAATCTGACGTCATATTTGTAATTAGCGACCTCAAAAAACCCCGAGTAACGATTTTTAGACAAATTGAATCGATTTAAGAAAAAGCATCCGCCATATTAGATCTGCCATTTTGAATATTGAAAAACCAACATCGGATTCGTAATCAGCGACCCCAAAGACCCCCAAGTAACGATTTTTAGTCAAATTGAATCGATTTAAAAAAAACATCCGCAATATTGGATCCGCCATTTTGAATTTTGAAAAACCAACATTGGATTCGTAATCAGCGACCCCAAAAGGCCTTAAGTATACAATTTCATCAAAATCTATCAAAGCGTTTGTCTACATTAACAATTTGTTGTGAACTTAATTATTTGTTAATATAAATTGTTTATAACATTACAATTTACAGAGTACTCTAGGTTTGTTTCTAAAAAGTTTTTAGCACGTGCCATTCGATTATAGACGCTGGAGATAACTTTTTATTAAAAATAGATGCTTTTGTTAAACTTTGCAATAAAAAAATAAATATAAACAAATTGAAATTTAAAATTCGGCCTCGACAAATCTCTTCCAAATTTAATAATCTTTCATTTAAAACAAAGTTCAGTAAAATCGGTTAAAAAATGAAGGCTCTAGACTATTATGAACAGTAAATTGCAGTTTGGTCCCACTGTGCGGTGTTGTACCCGGGAAGTTGGTTTTCTGCAGTTTTCCTCTCCCCTGACCAAATGTCCAGGCGAATGCGAGTACTCCTAACATAAGTCAGCTGCAGCCGCAAATAGTGGGGACCCCAAAGAGTTTGTGAGTTAGAAAGGTTTAGTAGTGATGTTGAGGAGATTGTAAAGGCCCGAAAGGGCATACAATGAAATCATACTTTACTTTACTAGAGGGTTTTCGCTGATTACGAAAAACTTTTGAAAAGATAATACATAAATACAAAATTTTCTCCCGCAGTCAGCTGTTAAGTATACTACGTTAGTTACGACCTCAGATTTTACCATGTGGAGGTATGCGTTTGGATTTCACACTCCTTTATTTATGTTGTTTTTATTATTTTTTTGTTTGTTCTTATATTGGATTCGCCATTTTCAAAACCGCTATTACATTTTTAATCTATGACATCAATAAATCTTAAGAAACAACTTTTAAGTAAATGTGATAAATTTTTTAAAATGGCGCAGCCATATTCGAACCGCCACATTGTATTTTAAAAATCTGATGCTAGATTCGTAGTCAGAGACCCCAAAAACCGCCAAGTTAGGAAGTTTAAATGAATCGGACGAGTTTTTGAAAATGTTGTCCGCTATATTGGATCCGCCATTTTGAATTTTTAAAATCTGAAATCGGATTTGAAATCAGCGACCTTGAAAACCCTCGAGTAACGAGTTTTAAATGAATCGGACGAGTTTTTGAAAATGTCGTCCGCTATATTGGATCCGCCATTTTGAATTTTTAAAATCTGGAATCGGATTCGAAATCATCGACCTTGAAAACCTTTGAGTAACGAGTTTTAAATGAATCGGACGAGTTTTTAAAAATGTCGTCCGCTATATTGGATCCGCCATTTTGAATTTTTAAAATCTGAAATCGGATTCGTAATCAGCGACCCTGAAAACCCTCGAGTAACGAGTTTTAAATGAATCGGACGAGTTTTTGAAAATGTCGTCCGCTATATTGGATCCGCCATTTTGAATTTTTAAAATCTGAAATCGGATTCGTAATCAGCGACCCTGAAAACCCCCGAGTAAAAAGTTTCAAGTAAATCCGATCAATTTTATAAAATGTTGTCCAACATTTTAAGTTTTCAAAATCTGATATCACATTTGTAATCAGCGACCCAGAAAACTCTTAAGTAACAAGTTTCAAGTAAATACGATAAATTTTTTAAAATGTCCGCCATATTGAATCCGCCATTTTGAATTTTCAAACTCTGATATCGGATTCGTAATGAGCTACCCCGAAAACCCCTGAGTAACAAGTTTCAAGTGAATCCGATGAATTTTAGAAAATGTCGTCCGCCATATTGGATCCGCCATTTGGAATTTTTAAAATCTGAAAACGGATTCGTAATCAGCGACCCCGAAAACCCAGGAGTATCAATTTGTGGACAAATCTGTGTGTTTTTGTAGCCAAAAATCTGCTTGCGTCTATGCACGTCATCAATAGTTTGAGCCCACCTGCACCATGGCGTGTATAGTAGGGTGGTCCAAAAAACAAAAAGTCAGAATTTTTTGCTCTTACCCCCCAGGATTGAAGTTTGTAGGAAAAAAATATCTCTGTTTTTTTTCCTTCATAATAAAATAATAGTAACCTGTGCCTCAAAGCTCATAAAATTTCTTATGTATTTTAACCCTTATACCGCACACTTCCGAATCCATCCTTAAACCGCACACTGGGTGTGCGACACCCGGGGACTTTAAAGTGTGTTATCCAAGCTGAAAAGGATATTATGTTTTAGAAAAATTATCTTATGTAGCTCAGTACATCTATTTTGAAGAAAAATAAGTTTTATAATGATTTATTTAATCTTAATAATTAAAAAAATGTTTTTTAAAACTACTGAAATCACCTTAAACCGAAAACTGGGTATCAGCCACCCAGAAATTTTTCGCTGTTAACTTCTGTGACAACCCATTCAAGAATTATCTTTAATATTATTTATTATTTAACGCGGGTAGGACTTGAACGGAATTGAAACAATATACCAACCAAAATGTCCTCGAACTTGGAAATTTTCCTTCTTTAGTTTCTCCAACGAGGCAAGCCAAGCAAAGTGAGAAATCGAACAAACTTACCAATATTTCAGCTAGAATAAACACTGCAACGACGTCGAGTAGTTATATCCAAATGAAAATGAAACGAGACACACAATTCACAATTTAGTTATAACAATTTATTAGTGATATAAGAACGAAGCGCAAAGACTTGTAAATACAATAAGTTTTACAATAATTTCGTGTGCCGTTTGCACCGGTTAGCACCAATCTGATTAGCATTCCGCCGCAAAAGCAACATGTGCTTTTGTCGTCTGCTAATCTTTGGTGACGGAGACGCCTGGTGGCTGAAGTTAGCGCTAACGCGCGAATATTCTAAATATTAATATAATTATTGTTCTAATAATAACGATGATCCGGGTAATGGCAACGATATAAACAATAAAAATCATTATGATCGTTACAATTCTCCCCTTCTAAATCGTTGCTACTATCCTGGATAAATCCAGTTTGCAAGAATTCCCACCTGGTACTTGGCCTGTATGATAGACGATTTGAAGTTATGGACTATATATTACAAAATGACTGAAAATCAAAGTAAAATAAAAATAAAAATTGGAAATAAAGAAGGAAAAAATTTGAGATCATGTTTAACCAACGTCTCACTGCTCGTCTTATTTTAATAGAAGGCGCAATTGGTTTTAACTTAACGTAACAGTCTTTTCGTAGTTATTTAATACTCATTAAGTTAACTATAAAAACAAGATTATTTAAATCAACGTAACAATGGTAAATATTTGAATATGAAAATAATAAGCGCAACGGCGCTAAACTATAAGTTAGTAAAAATGTAAGTTTTAACGAACTTGAAAACGCGTAAGGCTCTTGAACTAAAAATAATTTAAAGAGAATTATGCCAAAGGAGCACGTTGAGTAGAGATGCGATTTTTCTTTATCGAGGTATAGACTAATAGGTTTAGTCTTGTTCTTCATCTTTTTCGATGTTGAGCTTGTGGACTTGAGCCAGGCTTTCCCAGAGGATAGCGTTCATAGCATCGGAGTCGTATGGTGAAAGTTTTTTGATCGTATCTACTTCGACATGAGGAGCCCCAACAGTGGGAGGGCTACAGGCTGGAGAATCTTGGTCTTGAGGGCAGTCGGCTTCCGGGATTACTGGATTTTGGTTTTGCGCTGATATACGGAGAGTATGCTGTACTTCTAGTTCTAGGGCAAGTTTATTACGATCGATAAGAGCTGATTCGATTATTCGTTTGCGACAAGTATGGCAGTTTACGTCGGGGAGATTAAGTGGTCTCCAACAACATTTGCAACGTAGGCGCTCGGGTAGTTGATGTGGCCACTCGGAGTAGTGCGGCCAAGGGCATTCCTTCGTGGAGAAATCCGGGTGCGCGCCAATCTAACAAAATTTCCCAGAGTATTTCGCTTGACAAGAGCGATAGCTGTGTCCTATTTTTCCGCAGTTCAGACAACCGTCCGGGGCCTTTGGTCGGAGTTTGGCTTCGCGTAATTCCACGTGAGCACGGTAGATCTCTTGGATCCTCTCTTTAAACAGTTTCTTTAAACGGAAATGTTTTTCTTCAAGATAGTTGTAATCTTCTAGAAGGTCCTTGTAGTCTATTTCGTATGAACTGTAGTCTACTTTGAGTTTCGAGAGTTCGTCGTTTGAAGCAGATAGTTGTTTCTCTAATTCGCGCTGTTCGTCTTGTAGTCATACTATGGTGCGATATTGTTCAACTATTTCTTGGTTATCGTTGATACGAATTGGGTTAGCTTCCTTGCGCAAGTCATCTATGATCTTATTGGCTTCAATCAATCGCGCTTCTAAGGTTTCTCGTTCGGTGAGGATAACATCGTAGGCTGATTTAGTAAGTGCGATTAACCCTGTGGGAAATGCGTCGAATTTCACTTTGCTTCCAATTTCGCGCTGATCCTCTAAGGTTGGCGATGGCTGTAAGGCCACAATCTCTGGTATTGTGCTGGTAGTAGGCTCGTTGTTGTTAGCGCGGGAATCAGCTGGTGTCGTGTTGTTAAGCGCGATGTCTTCCATCTTGATGACGTAACCTGAAAACGATTTACAAGTTGGAGCGCGATCTAAGACCTTTTCTAGCTGGTTTTAAGTCATTTACATGATATTTTCCTAGCTTTTTGCCATGCAAATCGCAGATGACAACTATCATGGGTGACAATTTTTCCGCGATTGTTGCTGGACCTTTGTAACGTGGTGCTAGTTTGGAACTATAGCCACGTACAGCACTTGATAAAGTATTATTGGGATAGAATACGAGATCTCCAGGTTGGAAATTAATGTCATTCTTCCGATTTTTGTTATAAGCTTTACCTTGTTTCTTGCTAGCTTTAATCATGAACTGTTCAACTTTTGCGCGAAGTGCATCTATATGTTTTAAACGATGTAACCAAGTGTCAATTGTTTCGTCTGTAGTAGTGTTAGTATTTGTGTCGCGTGGGGGTTCACCTGTTCGTCTTGGTTCATTAGCGAAATTCAAAAAGGCTGGTGTGACTCCAAGAGAAGTGTGAACTGTGGTGTTATAAGCGAACTGAATATCCTCGAGAAGAATATCCCATTCGCGTTGGTTCTCGCCGAGAAGACTCGCTAACATTGTTTTTAGATTACGATTCACGCGCTCGACAGGGTTGGCCTGAGGATGATACACGGGTGTAGTCCGTTGTACTAAACCGATTTTTTGAAGAAACGATGTGACATTGCGATTTACGAACTCGGTACCGTTGTCGGTGATGACAATTCTTGGCGCTCCCCAGCGGTTGACAAGGGTGTTTAAGGATTTTACAATCTTTGGACCGTCTGCTTTGGATAGCGCGAAGCAGTCTATGTAACGAGTATATGTGTCTTTGCAAACTAATATGTAGCTTTTACCAGATTTCGACCGAGGTAGGGGACCTACTATATCGAGTGACACTGTTTCCTAGGGTTCCGTAATTTTGCGTGGATAGATTAAGCCTTGTGGGGGTGTATTTTTTGGTTTACACTTGAGGCAAGTCTCGCATTCGTTAACGTAACGCTTGATGTCTTCGCGCATACCGGGCCAATAAAAATGATTAATTATCGAAAGATAAGTTTTATTGATGCCTTGGTGTGCGGATTGAGTAGTGCAATGATGCTCGGTAATAATTGGTAAAATTTCGTTTTCTTTAAGGATCTTTTTCCAGGCGTTATTATCGCCGATAGTTTCTTTAACCATGTTTGGTTTATAATAGTATAGTTGATTGTTCGAATCAACTTAATATCTTTCGTAGCGCGAGGGATTTTTACGAACTTTTTTTAACATCTGGTCGTACCAACTTTGACTTTTAACAGAATTTAATTCGGTAACGTGCGTATCGTTATTATCGTCTTCGTAAAGTCGCGAAAGCGTATCCGGCGCTTCATTAGTTGTATCTTTTCTGTGCTTAATCTCAACACTGTTTGCGGAAAGCTCGAGAGCCCATCGCGCAAGTCTACCTTTTGGGTCTTTGAGACCTTGCAACCAGATTAAACTGGAATGATCCGTTATTACAGTAAATTCAGCGCATTCGAGGTAGCAGCGGAGCTTTTTAATAGCAAAAATTACAGCCAAGCATTCCTTTTCAGTGGTGGTGTAATTTAATTCAGCACCTCTTAAAGGTCTGCTTAGGCATGTGATTAAGTATTCTTTTTTTCCGTCTTGCTGTGTCAAGATAGCACCGATACCGGTGTCGCTTGCATCGGTATACAAGTAGAGGGGTAAACCGGGCCTAGGCGCGACTAAAGTCAAGGCGCTTTTTAAGGATTCCTTAACTTCGTTGAACGCGGCCTCGTGTTCTTCGGTCCAGTTCCAAGGTACCTTGGGACTCGCTAATTTATTTAGCGGTCCTTGCACTTTTGCAATATTGCGCAAGTGACGGTGATACCAGTTCACTGAGCCGTTAAACCGGCGCAACTCTTTTCGGTTACGAGGAGTTGCTCGTTCGAGGATTGGTTCGACTCGCTTAGCGTTTGGTTTTAAACCATCTTTGTCTAGGATGAAACCTAAATATTCTACTGACGATTTCGCGAAATAGGATTTATCGCGATTGATAGACAATCCTGCTTCCTGTAGAATGGTAAGGACTACATCGAGAAGCAGAATATGTTCTTCGAATGTTTTGGATATTATTATCCAATCGTCAAGATATGCGTGGACTTGTTCGCAATAATGTTCGGGCAGATTTTTAGCGCGAATATGTTCTACGAACTTTTCTTTTAGTCTATCGGTTAGAGCTTGGAAAGTTGCCGGCGCATTTGTGAGTCCAAAGGGCATTCTGACCCATTCAAACTGTCCACGACCAGGGACAACGAAGGCGGTGTATTCTCTCGATTTCGGGTCAATTGGTATGTGGTGAAACGCGTCGGTTAAATCAATGGTGCTAATAATGTTAGCCTCAGATAGCGCATCAAGTATGGTGTCCATACGTGGCAAAGGGTATGCTGATTTCTTTGTGTTCTTATTCAACTTTCGGAAGTCCATGCATACTCTAGGCCTACCATCCTTACGATAAGTGAGCACCACTGGTCTAGCAAAACGTCCATTGCTCCTAACAATAAACTTTTTGTCTAGGTAAATGTCAATTTGATCGTTAATTATTTTGTTCCCTTCTAAGCTGCGGCGATAAGGTTTCAATTTAAATGGCGTTGGATCGGTGAGCTCTATAACGTGTGTCGTTAAATTAGTAACACCGGTTCCAGAGGTAAATTTCGATAATTTATCATCTAAAAACGCATTCAATTTATTCCTTTGTTCCGGAGATAATTCGATTAATTGAGCCGAATTTAGGAAGCTACGTGCATTGGAAATGGAGCCTAAAGGGTGACGAACCGAGGACCCTTTCATGGACCAATAACCTTGGCTTGCGTCAATAACAACTTGCCAACTAGTTATAAAGTTCATGCCTAAAATGACTGGTGTAGTTAGACCGTCGAGAACGGCAAACCATATTTCACCGTGGCAATTATCTATTTCGATATCGAATTTTACGGAATGGCGTGGTGCGGCTACGTGATCGCCGTTAGCTAAACTTTTGAGTTTGTCGAAAAGTTCTCCTGACATGAAAGTTCGATCACTACCTGTGTCAAGAAGCGCTGTTATTCTTTCGTTACCGATTTTGATTACCGTGGAAATTGTACATCTTTCCTGAGGCGGCGAGGGCGATGCGTGCCCTTTGTGTACTCTGCGCTTAGTTTTATCATTCAATACAAATAAATTGTTCGACTGATTAATCAGTGGCAACGATCTGAGTGAAGATATGCACGCGCCTATTGTGGGAGAGCAATCTTCCTCAGATTCAGAGTACTCAGTCTCAGATTCAGAATATAAGCAATCATCATAATTGCTTTCAGAATCACTAGTATAAATCCTACCTGCATGCGCTTTGTTTAGCGTTGATGCTATTTGAGGATTGTACGTTGATGCATTAGCGATAGGAATGCTTTCTGAATTTGAAGAAGTATCAGTTTCGTTTAAGTAGTTTATCGGTCGATTTTCGTTTTGTTTTGATAGGGTTTTGCCAGGGAGATCTAGTCTCTCCTGGCATCTCTGTCGTTTTTTGATTGCGAGTTATTATCGTGCGCGTTGTGGCCGAAATTTTGTGGATAATCGCGGTTGTAATTACCGTGCCATGGTGGTTGCGTTGGTTGCGGTGGAGGCGCGTGCGGGGGACAAGGAGGTCTCACGTTTTGCGCGCTGCACTGGCAATCTAGCTGGTAGTACTGCGAAGAGTAAGGAGAATTGTAGTAGTAGTCTTGGTTATGATTGCGACCACGGCCACTACCATTCCAACCATTGTTATAACCGCGTCCGCGATTATTTTGATTGTTACCGCCTCGATGGCCATTTCCACGACCACGAGGATTTTCGCTTTTCTTGTGCGCAGACGATCTACGTTTTTCCCCCCCTTTCTGCGACGAAGCGGAGCTTGAGGAGTTAGAAGAAGCAGAAGTGGAACGTTTGCGCGACCTATGAGAAGACGAAGATTTGTTCGGAGTGATCAAAGCGCTTTTAGGTTTACTCGCATTGGGATTTTCTGTGTCGCTTATATTTAATTTTTGTTTAAGAGACTTGAACTGTTTTTGATAAATGTCTATTTTATTTAACTTTTGTTCGGGCTCTGGTTTCGCTTTTTGTTTGTTTTTATTCGCTTGTTTTTGTTTTGTTTTTGTTTCGGTTTCTTTTTCGGTTGATTCGTTTGAAGAATTTTTAGATTGTGAGGTTTGCGAATCGATTGCATTTAATTGATTTCTATTGCGCTGGTTACGAGACCGTTTCGCGTCTTGTTCGCGCAATTTATTCGATTGTTGCATGAACTCGATTTTTTCTTGGTATTTGCGTATTTTATCTAAAAGTCCTTCATAAGAGGTGAAGCTGTCGCGATCGAAAAGAGAAATTAATTCGGAGTGTAGGCTTAGATAAATTTTGTCAAGCTGGATGTTTTCCGGAATTTTATTTCTCAATTTGTTATAAAGCGCGCCGATTTTTATGACAAAATCTATCCCTGTTTCATTTTCTAACTGAACTGTGCGGTGGATTTTGTTCAGAATTTGGTTGTCATCGTTAACATCACTAAATGTTTTTCGGAATGACGTGGAAAATTCTGTCCATGTTGTCCATTTGTGACGAAACATGTTAAACCATGAGAACGCGGTATCTGATAGAGTTTGGGAGAAAATCGGGAGCGCGTCATTTGGATTTATCGCTGAAGCAGTCATTTTCCTTTCGAATTCGTCGAGAAATTCGTTTGCGTCTTATTTTCCCGGAAATTTTAGATCCCACGATTTGATAATTTTATGTAAGTTTGGAACTTGAGTTCGTTGCGCGATGGAGGCGTCGAGAACTGGGTTCAAGGGAAGGTCAATTAAATCATGTTGATTTCTGTCATTTACGTTTTCGGGAGTTGGAAACATAAAATCTGGTTGTTCTGCGAAATGTAGTGTGCGATTTGCAGGGGGTCCTTGTCGCAAAGGTGTGAACGAGAGTGAGGGGTGTATCGGCGCTATGACTGTGGTTGCACTTTGCGTTGTAGTCGAAGTGTTACCCGTGAATTTTGACCGTGTTTGTGGTTGTAGTGGGGGGTAAACTAACCTGTTGCGCGATGTGTTCGCCACTGTTGTCAAATTCCCAACGAGAGTCGTGCCACGGGGATGGCGCATGTCTCGTTTGCATTTGTGACATTTTTTTTGTGAGGTCCTGTATGTTAGCTGACATTTCGGCACGAAGTTTTTCAATCGATTTAGTTGTTTCTTTTCTTAGCGCGGTTATTTCTAGTCGATTTTCGTTGTACGCGTCGAGTGTTTGTTGACGCGTATTTTCGAGATGTTTTTGGAATATTTGATGCATATCATTTTTGAATTTTTTATTTTCTTCCGCTTGGGCAATTGCGAGACTTTCTATTCGCGTGTAAAAATGATTTAATTGTGTGTTAGATACTGGGGTTTTTTGTGTTTTAGATTTATGAACGCGGCGATGAAGCGTTATTTTAGGAAGTGTTCCTGATGAAGATTGTGAAGGGTTGACTTTATGAGTGTCTTTTAATGTGTTATTTTTAAAAATGTTCCACTCGTGAATTGGAATTGTATTTGCGCTAGTTGATTCAGATTCTACGTCAGCGTTATTTATTGGGCTAAAATTTTCCGCTGGTGGAGGAGGTTTTTGATTTTGATTTTGTGAAAAAATAATTTCTAAATTTTCTTTAGTTGCGCTCCATGTTTCTTCTTGTGGAACGTGTGCGGTGTTAGTAACTGTTTCAGTACGCGCAGTGTTATTATCTGAATTTTCAGGGTTTACGGGGGTTGTTTTGTTTTCTTTGGGTGGTGTTCTCTACATTTTGTCGGAATCTCTGGGTGCGCTTGTTTGAGAACGTGTTTTTGGTTTTTGTTGTTGGTTCTTTTTAGGGCTTCTTCTTCCCATAATTAAAAAGGCATTCTCTTTTGTTAGAAAACAAAAAAAGAAAATTTTTTTTTTGATTTTATTTCATCGTTTTAATTGTTAATAAAAAAAAATTTTTATTCTATTAATTTTATTTTTAATAAAATTTCATTTTATCAACTTAATTATTAATAAAACTTCATTTTGTTAATCTAATTTTTAATAACGTTATTTTACCAATTTAATCATCAATAATAAGATTTTATTTTGATAATCAAATTTTAATAAAATTTTATTTTATCAATTTAAAGAAAAATGAGAAAAAAAATTTTCAATTTATTTTAATTTTGTTAATTAAAAAAATTAATTTATCCTTTAATACGTTTTATTCCTTTTCTTAAATTAATCGAGTTGTAATTTCTTTTCTATATTCTCTCTCAGATTGCAAAAGGTTTTATTATATTTGAATTAAAATTTTATTTTGCTCAAGAAACAAGGGCAGCTACGAAGAAGTACGCAAAATTTGTAAATATTGTCGCATTTACTTTTGAAATACGCTGGAAATCTCGTTTTGTAGCACTTTAGGCTATAGTAGAGACAAGAATTTCAATTAAAAATTTTCACACATGATAGTCGAGAAAAAAGATTCTTACAAAAAATATTTAAAAATTTCATGTAATAAATAGAAAAGAAAAAGCGGTAAGCAGTTTTACAGTTCTAATTTATTTTTAAGCGAAAGTATAAACATAATTAGAGTAATTTGTTCTAATCAAAATGTAAAAATAACTAAGAAAGGTTGTTTTTACCAGCGAAGTACAAAAATAATTAAAAAAATTGTTTTACAAGCGAAATACGAAAGTAAATAATTATTTTCAAGCAAAGTATAATGCGAAGCGAAAAAAAAATAGGCAGAAAGCGATAAGCGATGGGAACAATTTTGTATAGTTTTAAATTATGCAAAATAGAAATAACGACAATTGATTTGAATAATTTATTTTGATCTATTTTGTAGAGTGAGATTGGTGCGAGCGAAAGCAGTGAGAGATCAGGGAAAATTGAGCATGCTTGATTTGATAGAATTTATTATAATAAATAAAATTTATAAAGTAAAATTAAGCATTGTCAAATAGCAATAAGTTAAGGAAATCTGGTTGGTTTCTTTAATAATATGACATTTAGCGCGAGAGAATAATTCGAAAAAAGATTGAATTATTTTCGAGAATAGCAGCTGACTGCTGTTCATGTGCGTAAAGGCATAAGGTTGTGTGAGTGTCAAGGCAGAGAGTGGTCTTGGCGTGACGTCACAATGGCGGCACATGTAAGAGAACTCTCGACGAAGCACGCACAAAGAAACGAATTTAGAAAAATTTGCTAAATTACACGTTGGGCGCCAAAAATGTGACAACCCATTCAGGAATTATTTTTAATATTATTTATTATTTAACGCGGGTAGGACTTAAACGGAATTGAAACAATATACCAACCAAAATGTCCTCGAACTTGGAAATTTTCCTTCTTTAGTTTCTCCAACGAGGCAAGTCAAGCAAAGTGAGAAATCGAACAAACTTACCAATATTTCCGCTAGAATAAACACTGCAACGACGTCGAGTAGTTATATCCAAATGAAAATGAAACGAGACACACAATTCACAATTTAGTTATAACAATTTATTAGTGATATAAGAACGAAGCGCAAAGACTTGTAAATACAATAAGTTTTACAATAATTTCGTGTGCCGTTCGCACCGGTTCGCACCAATCTGATTAGCATTCCGCCGCAAAAGCAACATGTGCTTTTGTCGTCTGCTAATCTTTGGTGACGGAGACGCCTGGTGGCTGAAGTTAGCGCTAACGCGCGAATATTCAAAATATTAATATAATTATTGTTCTAATAATAACGATGATCCGGGTAATGGCAACGATATAAACAATAAAAATGATTATGATCGTTACACTTCATAAAGTTATCAAATACACAAAGATACTTGGGAGACTAATGTCCCTCACGGAACATAAAGTTAAGTACAAAATGTGTCGTCCAGTAGCGACATATGTTTAATTTTTAACACTTTAAACGAGATATTAGAGTAAAAAGCTAGAATACGAGTGTCGCACACCCAGGGTTCTAGAAAAAAAATTTTTTTCACTCGGTTGAGTATGCTTTTCTTCTAGAGTATTTAAGGAATAAAATCCTTTTCCATATTTAACAAATTTTTAATTTTCTATATTTTTTTATTTTTGAAAAATTCTCAAAAATGCAAAAAAACGGTTATATATTATTTTTTATTACTTATCATCATTTTTTTCTCATCTATTGTTATTCAATTGGCTTTTATGAATCTATCAAACATTAAATTCATAAAACCAATTGTATTACAATCAATGAGAAAATATTATAATAACGAATAAAAAATAATAAATTACCGTTTTTTGCATTTTTGAGAATTTTTCAAAAATAAAAAAATATATAAAATAAAAAATTTGTTAAATATGTAAAAGGATTTTATTCCTTAAACACTCTAGAAAAAAAACATCCTTAACCGAGTAAAACAAAATTTCTCTAGATTTTAAATTAAATTTACGAAAAATGGTTTTTTTCTCTTTTAAAATACAAAAGAAATTTGAGGGGCTTTGAGGCACAGGTTAATATTATTTTATTATGAAGAAATAAAACAGGGGTATTTTTTCCTACAAACTTCAATTCCGGGGTGTGAAAGCAAAAAAAATTCCGACTTTTTTTTTCTTAATGTAGTTTTGGACCACTCTAGTGTATACACGTCATCTACTGCCAAGGGGTTAAGTTAAATTTTTCCCGAGTTGCTCTTTTAATGAATTTTGATAGTTCTAAAGGCATTTTTAAAATATCAAGAATTAATATTATTTCATCGATTTAAAAATAGAGTTCAAAATTGCAGGTTGACTCACTTTACGGCTTGCAGGTCCAAAATGCGAATCCAATGACATAGTTTGGAGTAAATTTACAGGATTTTCGAAATTTAATTTTTTTTACATATCATGTTTTTCGTTTGATTTTCAATTAAAACTTTTTTTTTTAATGAAAATTTTTTATTTATTAATAAATAGTTTAAAAAATTTAAATTATTATGTTCAGAAACATTAAATGTATGAGAAAATTATGAAATTTTTATAAAAACCAATTCTTAGGTCCTCTTTCCGATGGTATGTTCATATAAATTAATTTTTGTTTAATGAGTTATGAGCAAAAAAGCTTAGATGGGTCAACCTGCAAGCCTTTACTCTACTATTGTTTAGTTACTACTTATACCACAAAATATTTTAGAATTTTATTTGAAAATGTGCTCGCGACTCACCGGTGTATTATAAAGCTTTCAGGGACACACTTTCTCATAAATAACTTTATCCACAATGTCAATAAATTAAATATTAATCAAATGATAAAATAAATATTTAAAAACGAATCTCGTTTTTCAATGAAATTTTCATTGTTCAATTTGAAATAGATGTTTTAGAAAAGTTTATAAGTAAAGAACGGAAGTTCATGTCTACTCTTACAATGATTCAAACGCACTGTATAAACGCAATGTCAAACGGAAACTCCTATCAGTAAATTCTTTCACTTCAAAATGACAAAATTATTTTCTGGAAAATTTTACATCCTTTACATTCTATTATAGATCTATTTAAATACTCTGTTTATCGTATTCTGAATGATATTACTTAATCTTACAAACCAGAAAATAGTAGTAGTAAAATAATATGAAATTAAAAGTTGAAATTTTCTATTGAAAATACTTGAGAGAAATGTATTTAAAAAAATAACTTTTACAATTTTTCAGCAGAAAATTATATTAAAAATACTTCCTCTATGAGGAAGTAATACTCAATGGGAAATAAACGATTGGTTTAATAATGGTCAACTATTAAGAGCCAAAGTGTCATTATTGGAGCAATATTGGTAACTAATGATGAACCGCGATTGGTTGAACCAATCAGTCGTGCAAGTTGTGACACATAATTCAAATTTTTGTTTTTTAAACTTTAACAAAAATTAAATAATAAATTTTTTAATTGTAGAAGTGGCGTAAAACAGTCGAATTTGAATGTGGCATTTGTCGCCGCCATTTTGTAGTAAAATTCAAGTAAAAATTTTTTTTGACACTTTAATAAGTAGGGCGTTGTTGGCACCCGAATAAAAATATAACACGGACTATGTAAATACTACGTAGTATTTATCTAGCCTTAAAATCGGCCTTTTATGTAGGCCAAGTTATGTACATTCTATGTAGAGTGTACGTAGATTTCCTTATGAAGGCCTATAAGATGTAGTATCTATGTAGGATATACGTAGGCCTTTCTATAGTCAATTGATGTAGGCTTTACAATTTTGTGTCTACATAGGATTTGTGTAGACATATCTATGTAGGCCTGTAATTTCTGAATCTATGTAGGATCTACATCAACATTCCTATGTCTGACAGATATAGGTCGTTCAACATAGTATTGAGGTAATATTTGGGTAGGTCTTTCTATGTAGGTCCATATATATTAAATTTATTTAGGATCTACATTAGTATTCGTACATAGGAAAGATATAGGACACCCTACGTAATGTTGAGGTAAGTTTTGTATAGGCTTTTCTATGTAGGCCTTTAATTCGTAAAATCTATGTAGGATCTACATCTACATTCGTATGTAGAAAAGACACAGGCCACCCAACGTAATATCGAGATAAAGTATGAGTAGGTCTCACTATATAGGCCTAGAGATGTAATATCTGTATAGGATATACGAACACAATATGATATTCATTAATATAATTTAGAAAAAACCGTGATTGCATATGAGCAATCAAAAATCAAATAAAACAAGATATTTTTCTGTTAATAGAAAATCATTTTTATCCAAAATTTTATTTAAAAATGTTGACTGCCAAAGAATTAGAAATATTTTTAGAAGTATTTAAAATATATTTAAAAATATAATTATTTTACAAACTTTTACAAAAATCAACTTTTTAATTTATTAATATTAAAACTTTAAAACATTTTTCATATGAAGGTAAAAATATAAAATGTTAATAGAATTTTTTTGTTTTTAAGAGTTTGTCACATATGGATGGTTCGTAGTTGACCATCTTAAGGGTTCCTCATTGTAAGAGGGTCCATTTTATAGCTTTTCCAGTTATCTTTTTTTCTTATAGATTTACTTAGACATAAACTTAGAAATTTTGCAGATTGCAATATACAGAGCAATATACAGAGCAATATACAGAGTCTCTGAACATATACATGTTCAGAGACTTTAAATATTTTCTGTAAAATCTTTTTCCGAAGGTCTTTCGAGCGTCAGTTGCTCTTTAGCATTTGTCAGAAAGAGTCTAAAATCGCATGTGATAAAATTATTTTGAAGTTAATATTTTGTTGTAAAGTGAGTTTTTTTGTGAATTGTTGCATTAAAATGGATATTTTTAAGTGAACAATTTGTTGTAAAGTGAATTGTTGTAGTGTTATTCTGTGATATCGAATTTTAAAGGACTAATAAATTTTAATTATATTTTATATAAATTATTAAATTGATTTATTTAATTGCAGCCCGGTTAACAGACTTCTGTGCAACCGTCAGATATTATTTTTATCATCAGTCTAGAGAGACAAATTCTCTCGCTATTCTGAATACAGACAAATAAGTTGATACAGAACGACAACACAAGTATCAAATACACAAACAATTTAACAATAACTGTTGGAAATTCAACTATTAATTATCAGTATTTATGTGTGTTTAATTGTTTATTATTTTATCGTTTAATTTGTTCAATTGGTTGATGTTCATTTTGTATTATATATATATATATATATATATATATATATATATATATATATATATATATATATATATATATATATATATATGTTACCGGCAAAACCCGAAGTCCAGGCAAAACCCGAATTGCCTAGGCAATTCGGGGTTTGCCTATGATTTTAGGAAATACCCGAATTTCCTAGAGATTTATAGGCCAAACCCGAATTGCCTAGGCAAAACCCGATTTCCCTAGGCAATTCGGGTTTTGCCAAGGCCGTTTTAGGCAAATTGAAAATCAAACTACACTCTAAATCTGAATCAGTGAAAATTTCACTGATTTCAATTCAGTGGCCCAGTTTTCTTTGATGAATCAGTGGAATTTCACTGACAATCAGTGGTTTTTACTAATTCTCAGTGAAATCCCACTGATGAATTAAAGAAAACTGGGCCACTGAATTGAAATCAGTAAAATTTTTACTAATTCAGATTTAGAGTGTAAATTGAATTAAATTAAATTTATTGCAAAAATATTACTATGACGCAATTGATCATAAGAAAATAGTCTTAGTTGAAATAATTTCTTTTTCAATTTACCAAATGGCTTGTATTGAGTCATGCATTGATGTAAACAAATAGTAAACGAACTGTTCTTCATAGCTCACTATTAATTAGTGTCTCTTCTGACTTTAAATTGTACTTACCATTCGAAATGAGTAACGAAAATTTTATTTAAAAATGGAAAAGCGATTTTTATGCGGCGGTTAATTTTTTTTTAAATCAATTTTGTAACTCCCGCAACTTCTAAAATGTCATATCTTTTCAACCTTCTGTACTTAAGGCTACTTTTTACTCCATTTAATTTTCCACTTTTCACATCCTTTAAAATCTCATCATATTTCTCTTGCACAATTATTTTATAATTTGCAGATTTATTAACCGCCGCACAAAAATCGCTTTTCCATTTTTGAATAAAATTTTCGTTACTCATTTCGAATGGTATGTACAATTTAAAGTCAGAAGAGACACTAATTAATAGTGATCTATGAAGAACAGTTCGTTTACTATTTGTTTACATCAATGCATGACTCAATACAAGCCATTTGGTAAATTGAAAAAGAAATTATTTCAACTAAGACTATTTTCTTATGATCAATTGCGTTATAGTAATATTTTTTGCAATAAATTTAATTTAATTTAATTCAATTTAGTTTGATTTTCAATTTGCCTAAAACGGCCTTGGCAAAACCCGAATTGCCTAGGTAAATCGGGGTTTGCCTAGGCAATTCGGGTTTGGCCTATGAATCTCTAGGAAATTCGGGTATTTCCTAAAATCATAGTCAAATCCCGAATTCCCTAGGCAATTCGGGTTTTGCCTGGACTTCGGGTTTTGCCGGTAACATATATATATATATTTGTAAGTTTGCTCGAAAAGACAAGACTATCACGAGACTGGGGAATCCCCAGTAAAATGCCTTTTGAAAGGGTCGATCCGCCATAAACAGTCATTGGGTCTTCCCTCAGTTATAACTGAGGGATTTAGTGAAAAGTGAACAACTATATTTTTTTAAATGGAAGCAGAGCCGTCCAAAAAACGAGGACGCGGGCGTCCTCCAAGGCGTCAACTTAGCGTGGCTAGAGAACCACGTGAAAGTTCTAGGGAAGGCGTCACATTGGGGAGGAGATCTCCCTGTCGGAATACTGGAGAAAGCCTGCGTTCCCAGCGAAGTTTTCGAAGTACAAGTCGACAGCGGCCGCGAAGAGACCGCATGCAGCCTGTGGATGATCATAGGCATGCTCACAGTCTTGGACGAGAGCCCTTGGGGGAGGAGAGCGAGAGACGCGGCGAGGCTGTGAGTGCCTCGGGGCGGACGCCTACGGGACCTGGACCCCAGCCATCTCCAGGGGAGACCCGACGGCGGATAAGCGACGGTGAATCTTCTCAGCGGTTTGGGCAGAGAAGTGGACAGGATGACCAAGGCTCTTACAACACGCGTAGCCAGTCAGGCCACTCTCAACAAAGCTTGGTAAGTTCTTATCTTTCTAATAAAAGACGATCAATTTTGATTGAAGCGGCAGAAGATAGGGCACGTTTAAAGCGTAGATTACTCGATGAAAGAGCGAGGATAGAATTAGATTTAATTAATGAAAAAATGAATGCGAGGTTAAATGAGGACGCGGATTCTATTATGGGTTCTCGGGAATCGATTTTGGCGGGAGGTGGTCGCGAGGTGAAATCGTGTCATTTCCCGGGATCCGATGGTGGGGCGGGGGGGAGTCGAGCCATCGAGGATTGGGTTCGCGACGTGTCACAGCGGTTTGCCCCTCCTCCGAGCTCGAGTGTGCCTATGCAGCAAGGTGGTCCTACGGACCCAGTAGATTTTCCGTCGGATTTTAGGTTCGGTGATGTTCTGTCGGCCACTATGAAAACCCTACAAGAGGTTTCCGCGGGTGGGAGGAATTCCAGTCGGTTAGTTAATAGACTTACTACCGCGAAAAGTTTACCCTCTTTTTCAGGAGATTCCTTGGAATGGGTTAGGTTTAAGAGAGCCTTTGAAACGTCATCGAGTTTGGGCGCTTACTCAGAAGCTAAAAATGTAATACGACTGTATGAGGTCTTAAAAGGTAATGCAAAGGAAGCCGTGGAGTCATTAATGGTAACAAACGCAACTCCAGAGACTATTATGAAGACTCTGGAGTTGCGCTTTGGGAATCCTGACTTGGTGTCGGAAAAAATAGTCCAGGAAATAAAAAAATTGCCTAGCATAGATTCTGGCAAGATTGACCTGATTAGTTTTGCGACAAAGGTACATAATGGTGCCATTGCGATACGTTCCCTAAATCACATGGGCTACTTATGTAACCCGGATCTGGTTAGAGAAATAATAAATAAATTACCTCCCTCGTTGGTTTACGCATATAACAGACACGTAGATTCTAATACTTCTGACGATCCGCGACTAATAAAATTGGCAGAATTCTTGCTTAAAGAAGCGGAAATGGAATGTGCGGCGGGAACCGCCCAACGTGTCCGTAAACCGAAAACTGTTCTTGCGACGGTCCAACAAGATCCGCAATTGGATTCGTCCGAGGCACAGAAAACTTCGAGCAGGTATTCGAAACCTCAGAATTTGTGTCGTTTTTGTGGCAAACAAGGACATGTAATTAGCAAATGTCAAAAGTTTGTAAATAAAACACTGAAGCAGCGCTGGTTTTGGGTTAAGAATAAAAGAGCTTGTTTTAAGTGTCTTGGGAGGAATCACCGTGTTGCGGATTGCAGGGCAGACGGATGCACGGTAGATAATTGCGGAAAACCACACCACAATTTATTACACGACAAACAGAGACAGACTAAAACCACCGAAAGCCATAAAGAACAGACCGCGCCCGAAATAATTAAAGAAAGAGATCTACAGGTAGAACCGGCAAATACCTGACTAGCACCGGATAGGGTTTTGCTCAAAATTATCCCTGTGACACTAACAGGTCCTTTAAATAAAATAAAAACCTTTGCCTTGTTAGACGAAGGGTCTACCGTAACTTTATTAAACCTTTAGATTGCGCGTCAAATTGGAGTATTTGGACCGATTGTAAGGCTTACAATAAGAGGTTTGGGAAATCACGAAATTGACGTTGACAGCGAAAAAGTTAACTTGCAAATAACGGGTGATTTCGAAAAATTTAATTTAGAAAATGTAAATACGGTAGACCATTTAACTTTACCTAGGCAATCACTTGAGCAAAAACTTGTCAATGAATTCAATCAGTTACATGGTTTAAATATACAATCCTTTAATCAGGCCGTCCCCACTATTCTCTTAGGACAAGATTACTGGCATTTAATTGTTTCTCGGGAAATTCGAGCCTTAGATAATAGATTAACAGTAGCGTCCCGAACCTTGCTAGGATGGATAATTCATGGAGTCGTGGCTAAACATCAAGACAGAGGGCATTGCTTGCACAATACCCTCGCAAAACCGGTAGACGAGGATCAAACCCTCCGCGCCATTTTAGATGATGAAACGCATGAACTCGTTAAAACTTATTTTCATATCGACGCTCTGGGAATATCTTGCTTGGAAAAAGTCAATTCGTCTGTAGAAAAAGCAAATAAAATATTACGCGAAACTACCAGTCGTGTCGGAAAAAGCTGGCAAACGGGTCTGCTATGGAATCGCGATGAAGGTATCGGTAACCCAAGTAGCAGGCAAACTGCTCTTAATCGTCTACACACTCTTGAAAAAAGATTAGATCGAGACCCTGATTACGCTAATCTTTATTATCGAGAAATCCAACGATTTATTGATTCCGGGTACGCTCAACAACTACGCAATACCGAAATAGGGCCTAAGACCTTATACATACCACATTTTGGTGTGATAAATTCGATTAAAAAAAATAAAGTCCGATTAATTTTTGATGCCGCGTCAAAAACGGGGGGAGAAAGTTTAAATGATAGGCTTTTAAAGGGCCCAGATCTTTTAAAACCTCTATTCGGAATTTTAATGCGCTTTCGACAACACCCTATTGGACTTAAAGGAGACATTAAGGACATGTTTCTCAGAGTTCAATTGTATCCTCCGGATCGCGACGCGCAACGGTTCCTTTGGCGGGGAGAGGACAGGAGCCGACCTCCGGATGAATATACAATGAACACCCTAATTTTTGGCTCGAAATCCTTACCTAGGAGCGCGATATTTGTTAAAAACGCAAACTCTAATAAATATAAAGATACTCTGCCAGAAGCAGCTTCAGCCATAATAAATGAATCCTACGTGGATGATTTCGTAAAAAGCGTAAAAACCGTAAGCGACGCTGTCAAAATGGTCAAGGACGTTTCCTTTATAAACAAAGAAGGGGGTTTTCATATGCATTTATGGTCCTGTAATGAACTAGAAGTATTAAAATCAGTTCTAATGATACAGCGTGAGTCGAATGATGTAAGTCTTAATATTAATAACTTTGAGTCTCAACCACAAAAGACACTTGGCCTTTTTTGGAGAACGACAGATGACGTCTTGCTCTTTAACATAGGAATTGCGAAACTCCCGGCGGATATTTTAGACGAGACCCGACGACCAACTAAACGAGAATTTCTGCGGATTATAATGTCAGTCTTTGACCCACTCGGTTTTTTAGCTCCGTTTATAATTCGTTCAAAAATTTTAATGCAGGAAGTATGGATAAGCGGGATTGAGTGGGACGAAACACTACGGGATGCTGAATACGACTCGTGGAAATCATGGATAAGGGACTTACCAAATCTCGAGATGTGTTCCGTCCCAAGATGTTACTTACCTCCGAACAAGCACACAGCCCTAATACAGTTGCACATTTTTTGTGACTCTAGCTCAAAAGCTTATTCGGCTGTAGCCTTTTGGCGATATTCACTCGATGATGGATCAATCCATACGAGTTTTATAGCAAGTAAAAGTCGAGTTGCGCCTATCAAACCGATGACCATACCGCGATTAGAACTACAAGCGGCCTTGTTAGGTAGTCGTCTAGGAAAAGCGATTAAAGAAGAACATACTATTCAAGTAGACAAATGCTTTTATTGGTCTGACTCACAGACAGTTTTGCTGTGGATCAAATCAGATCCGCGCCTTTATTAAACTTTCGTTTCGCATCGGTTGGGAGAGATAGCCGACTTGACCGATCCTACAGACTGGAGATGGGTACCTTCGGAAATGAATCCGGCGGATGATGCCACCAGGGTAAATCAGGTTCCATTACATGAAAACCAGAGATGGTTTTTAGGCCCTCCTTTCTTGCGCTCTACGGTTGATGATTGTCCCGGGCGAGCATTTATGCAAGCCAAGGATGCTAATATGGGGCAATTGGAAAGAAGGAAGGCACAGGTTTTTGTAATGGAAGGTATTGAAAAACCATGTGTTCCTGATCCTGGTCATTTTTCCAAATGGATTCGCTTACTGCGTAGTATGGCATGGGTGTTGGTCGCAGTCGAAAGGTGGAAAGGAAAAGTCGTGCCCCAACCAGATGTAGAACATTTTAATAGGGCGGAAAATTTACTGATTAAACGCGTTCAATTAGATTCGTTCGGTCCGGAACTACGAAATTTGGCTGACAAAAAACCTGTCCCTAATGCGAGCCGGCTCAAAACCTTGACGCCTTTTATAAACGAAGATGGATTGCTGTGTGTGCGGGGCCGAGTTAGCGAAATGGTGCATCCCTCCTTCGATAATCAGCCACCCATTTTAGATGGCAAACATCGGATAACGCGTTTACTGATTCAATCCTATCATGAAAAGGCCAACCATGGGAGTCCTAGCTTAGCTATTAATGAAATACGACAAAGATTCAGGGTAGTTAATCTTAGAAATACAGTGCGCTCAGTTAGTATTCAATGTCAGCTGTGCAAAGTAATAAAAGGGAAATCGACCACTCCTATGATGGCGGACCTACCAACCGCACGTTTAGGGTATCGCCAACGTCCATTCACTCACTGCGGGCTTGATTACTTTGGTCCTTTGACAGTTAGAGTAGGCCGTCGTCGCGAAAAACGATGGGTCGCCTTATTTACTTGTCTAACGACTCGGGCGGTTCACCTCGAGCTCGTTTACTCTGCCAGCACCGATTCCGCTATAATGGCCATACGGAGAATGATTGCGAGGAGAGGGCAACCGGCTGTACTGTACTCCGACAATGGAACAAACTTTGTCGGAGCCAGTAATGAACTCCTAGTGATTCAAAAAGAAATTGACTTTGGAGGTCAACGCAAGTTTGTGACAGGATTAGGGACAAAATGGCGCTTTATTCCTCCGGATGCCCCGCACATGGGAGGGGCCTGGGAAAGATTAGTTCGCTCAGTTAAAAACGCTCTTAACATGACTCTGAAACAACAAGAGCCGAAAGAGGAAGTCCTACTTACGCTCTTGGCAGAAGCAGAGCATTTTGTAAACTCGCGGCCTTTGACCCATGTCTCTTTGGATCCTAGAGATCAAGAGGCGCTAACGCCTAACCATTTTTTGCTTGGGAGTTCCTCGGGGGGAGATATTTTTTCCAGATTCGACGGTATCAGTGCCTGTTCAAGAAAGCAGTGGTGCGTGGCGCAGACATTTGCCGATGCCCTTTGGAAACGCTGGCTGAAAGAATATTTACCTACCTTGCTTCCCCGGTCAAAATGGACCTCCGAGACGACTCCACTAAAGGTTGGCGACGTAGTTATCGTAATAGACTACAATGCTCCAAGGAACACCTGGAAAAAAGCATTTGTGGAACGTATACTTCCAGGAAAAGACAACCGAACTAGAGTCGTCGAAGTACGAATTGGATCGAAAACACTATTGAGACCTGCAAATAAACTCATCCCGATTGCTTAAGTACAAAGACATACGTTTTGTACGAGGAGGAGTATGTTGGAAATTCAACTATTAATTATCAGTATTTATGTGTGTTTAATTGTTTATTATTTTATCGTTTAATTTGTTCAATTGGTTGATGTTCATTTTGTATTATATATATATATATATTTGTAAGTTTGCTCGAAAAGACAAGACTATCACGAGACTGGGGAATCCCCAGTAAAATGCCTTTTGAAAGGGTCGATCCGCCATAAACAGTCATTGGGTCTTCCCCCAGTAAAATAAAGGAGAGGGTTCCCTTTTTCTTGCGGTCAAAAGTGAGCCGCGGAAAAAGGCAAGGCAGTTGAAAATTGTACCTCGCACAAAGTGGTTGTGCTTAGGAGAAAATTATTTAAATAAATATCCGAGAAAATAAAAGTATTCTAAAACAAAAATAAGTGTGTTCATTTTAATGGTTAACAATAACATTAGGTGCGCAAAAACTAACAAAGACACAAACCAATAACTATTAACAAATATATTTTATCTCAGAACAATTGCCATCCCGTATTTATCTGTTTTGATATGCATTGGAGCAAAAAGGAATCTACCTGACGTGCTTCACAAGTTTCTCTGACAAACTTGGTAAAAAATGCACTTCATTGCTCACCTATTTAATTTTCTGAATTTCTTTTAATTTCAAAATTTAAATTTTTAGTCAATACAAATCATTTACCAACATTGTTTGAATTATTTTATGAATCATTATCTAATATGCTTTTCTCGATTTCTGGCTTAGGAAAGGCTCTTTCTTCTTCAACTTAATGTTTGTCTTCTTCGACCGGCAGGAGATTCGGATTTATTATCCCTTTCAGTTAATTTTACTTGAAAGTTGTCACTCGGGGGTTTTTAAGCTCGCTGATTACGAATCTGGAGTCAGTTGATTCTGAATCGGAAGTCAGTTCATTAAAATTAAAAATGGAGGAGGCTTAAAAGGTGGTCGATATATCGACCACTGGGACTGAAAGGGTTAAATGAATAATAAATTTTTATTCAGATTCTCACATTGTGTAATTATTTGATGCTACCAGTTTTCCATCTGTTTCTGAGTGAGCGATTGTCAAAGTTACCTTTAGTATACGGATAGTTTCATCATCACTCCTTGCTTTTTTAGTTGTTCAATAGCAGCCTTATAAAAAATAAGCACTCCTTTTAATTTGACTTTCTTTTTAAGGAATTCAGCATAGTTTTTTATTAAATGAGCGTTATCAAGTCTCACATAGCACGAGCAAAGTTTTTTTGTAAGTTAAAATATAATCGGAAATGGTTAAATATCTGGTAAAAGCTCTAATGATTGATGTTAAGGGCATGTAAAACCATCCGACTTCAATTAATACATGTATTAATATTCACAACGTTTTTTTTAAATATATAAAATCTGGACAAAATATAAGAAAAATAATATTTTATTTATTAACCCTTTAACGCCCAAATGTGCTATTTTCCGACTTGAATTTTAACTTCGTACAACTATTAAAAGAAAGATAAAAAAATTTCAAAAGTACCATTCCCTACTTTTTTGGGGGTCGCTCTTTTGAATGGCTTTGTCAAAATTTCCAAAAAATAAAATTAACCCCCTCTTTTAATAAAATTTTCTAAAAAATGCAAGATTTTTGGATGACATTTTTTTTTATTGCAATTTTCATTGTTATATCGGTATCTACATATCGTCTAAGGTATAAAAACCGTATTCCTGATAGCTGAACTTTATAAATATGCAGTAGTTTTTTTTCTTTTTTTCATTTTTCATTAAAAAATGGCGCCCGAACGCTAAATTTTTTTTATTACACATACAAATTTTTTTTCTAAATTTACTTAAATTTGCTTGAAATTTGTTACTCGGGGGTTTATGGGGTCGCTGATTACAAATCTGATGTTAGTTTTGAAACATTCAAAATGAAGGATTCAATATGGCGGACGATTTTTTTTTAATTTACCAAATTCACCTGAAACTTGTTACTCGGGGGCTTTCAGGGTCGCTGATTACGAATATGATGTTAGTTTTTAAGAAATCCAAAATGGCGGATCCAAAATGGCGACCAAAAAAATAAAAATCATTCAGATTGGCTTAAAAATTGGTACTCGGGGGTTTTTGGGGTCGCTGATTACAAATATGATGTTAGTTTTTAAAAATCCAAAATTTCGGATCTAATATGCAACAGATATTCAAATAATAAAAAACATTTGTCCTTAGCTCGGGACGTGACAAAAGACAACCTCAAACAAAGTTTAATGATGAAAATTGCCGATAGGTGGCAGCTTTTAAGCACATGTTTGTGCGTGTCTCGGCCTTTTTTATATAGTTTAACCGGTTTATAAGTTCGGTTTAATTTTTCGGTGGAGTGTCTTCAAATTGTGGTGCTTCCCTGAATTTATTATTTGTAATTTTTTACTTGAATTTTGCATTTGTTTATTGTAAACTTCAGTTTACATTTCCTAACCTCATTTTGGACATTGGTTGATTAACAAGGTTTTCTTTTTCATTAAAGTGAGTTTGCAACTTGAAATTCTTTTTGTGAACATTTCATTTTTACAAATTTGTACTTTCTCGAAAATTAATAATGTCATCAGCACTAAATATGGAGAAGTGTACAAAGTGTGGTAAAGATATTGCACGTGCTATTCCTACGTTTTGTTCTAAATGTAAACAGACCTCAACTTTACCTGATGGGTCGTATTCTAAGTGTTGTGAGCCGAGGTCATTGCCCCCGTCACCTGATTCACAAAGCTCAAACTATGATGTCAAATTCAATACTATTATGGACGCCATAAATCAGCTGGCGCAAACAATTTCTCTTAATGTCACTACCATGAATGAGAATTTTAAGGAAGTCAATGTTAAATTGGATGAGACACTTTCCAGAGTTATCAATATGGAGGGTAGAGTGGTCGATTTGACGAATCGTCTTGCTTTGGTTGAGGAAAGAATTGACAAGATTGAAGCGGGATGTTCGCGGTTGGACTATCTAACAATCGAGACTAATGCTTGTATTTATGAAATAGTTGATCGGTCAGAAAGAAAGTGTAATTTAGTTCTATTTAATCTTCCTAAAGATAAAACACCTAACATAGACTCTGACACTTTAAAAACTGTTGTCAGCAACAAATTCAAAAAGTTTATTAATTCAACTGATCTTGATGGAATTCGAACATTCAGAATTGGTGCTAGTGCGCAGGTCTCTCGAAAGCCACGCCCTGTCAAAATCGTATGTGCGACGGAGGTGAGGGCACAGGTGATTTTGCTATCGTTCGTGGCTGTTAAAAGGGACTCTGTAAAATCAGCGGACTTGGAGAATTTATGGTTGTCGAATGATAAAACGACGATGCAGAGGGAGGAGATCAAAAGAGTAAAGGAGCAGTTAGCTGTGCGTCGACGAGAGGGAGAAGCAAACATTTCTTTGGTTTTTCGTCGTGGAGTCCCCACAATTATTAAAATCCCTTCCCGCAAACGTACTTCTACTCTCACACTTCAGATTGGCGGGTAAACAATTAGCCAATCCAACTGTAATACCTAGTTTTGGCTTAATTCTTCTGTCTTCTCTTTAGTGTTATGTATTCAGCAAATTTTTTGTGTGTCGAATTTTTTAGTTAAACTCATTTAGAGTATTGTGCCTTATTTTTCAAAATAACATTTTGTTAAGCAAACAATCTTTATGTTACTCATTTAATTTTTAAATATTTTTACAGTTTCTATAACGTTTAAAACATCTTATTTCATTCAGAATTTTTAATTTTATTTTTCATGTAATTTTACTAATTGTTTAAAATTAATTTGGACAGAGAAACAAATTTATAATTTATCGTTTAATAAGATTATATTGATACTTTTCTATTAAACTGTAATATTCACTACAATAACTAATTTTCTAACTCAGTGGAGAAACAAACATATCTTATTATATTACTTCATTTTCATTATTACACTACAAGATTCACTAAAATGGTGTTTACATTTATACCAAACTAAAACTGTTGAAGCGCCAACCTTCATATTGTATTTGTTTTTATATGTTACAAATGTAACTATTAGAATTAGGAGTACGTTATGTACGAAAGGGCATGTCCCGTTATGTTTAAAATAAATAAATAAATAAAAAAGTCCTCACTTTAAAGTTTAATAAGTAATTAAACTAAGTTTTATGAAAGTAATGATTCAAGTTTAATATTATTATTAATTGAGTATAAGTAAATTCTAAATTCACCCAAATAACAATTTTCAAGCCAATCAGGATAATTTTTATTTTTTTTTGTCCGACATATTAGATCCGAAATTTTAAATTTTTTAAAACTAACATCAAATTTGTAATCAGCGACCTCAAAAACCCCCGAGTACCAATTTTTAAGCCAATCCGAATGATTTATATTTTTTCTGTCGCCATTTTGGATCCGCCATTTTCAATTTTTTTAAAATTAACATCATATTCGTAATTAGTAATCCCAAAAACCCCTGAGTACCAATTTTTAAGCCAATCTGAATGATTTTTATTTTTTTGGTCGCCATTTTGGATCTGCCATTTTAGAATTTTAAAAACTAACATCATATTCGTAATCAGCGACCCTGAAAACCCCCGAGTAACAAGTTTCAGGTGAATTTGGTAAATTTTTAAAAAAATCATCTGCCATATTGAATCCGCCATTTTGAATGTTTCAAAACTAACATCAGATTCGTAATCAGCGACCCCATAAACCCCCGAGTAACAAATTTCAAGCGAATTTAAGCAAATTAAAAAAAAATTGTATGTGTAATAAAAAAAATTTAGCGTTCGGGCGCCATTTTTTAATGAAAAATGAAAAAAAGAAAAAATCTACTGCATATTTTCAAAGTACAGCTATCGGGAATACGGTTTTTATACCTTAGACGATATGTAGATACCGATATAACAATGAAAATTGCAATAAAAAAAAATTTCATCCAAAAATCTTGAAATTTTTGGAAAATTTCATTAAAAGTGGGGGTTAATTTTATTTTTTGGAAATTTTGACAAAGCCATTGGAAAGAGCGACCCCCAAAAAAAGTAGGGAATGGTACTTTTTAAATGTTTTTAGCTTTCTTTTAATAGTTGTACGAAGTTAAAATTCAAGACGGAAAACAGCACATTTGGGCGTTAAAGGGTTAAGTCATGGATCTCTAGTCTAAATAATACACAAATTTGCTTTTAAATATCACAGCCCCACAAAAAAAGAAAAGTACCCTGCGCGAAAGTCCATAGTACCATACCCCTATGTATTTTGATGCGCTGAACACGAGTCCGTAGTCAGATTTGCTCCATCACGTCAGGATTTTTTTCTAACCTCAAAAAACATGTCAGATTTTATGTAATTTATGTAAAATACAAAATTTTTTACAAATTGATTAGATTTGTCTTAAACTTGTTTCTCGGGGGGTTTTTAAGATCGCTGATTACTAATCTGCAGTAAGTTTTTAAAAATTCAAAATGGCAGATCTAATATGGCGGATAAATTAAAAATATTTGTTGGATTTTCACTTTACTTGGTATATAGGGGTTTTCGAGGTCGCTGATTACAAATTTGCAGTCAGATTTTAAAAATTCAATATGGCGGATCCAATATGGCGGTCATTTTTTCGAAAATTGATTTATTTTGCTTTAAAATGTGTACTCAGTGGTTTTTCGGATCGCTGATCACAAATTTTAAATCAGACTTTAAAAATTTCTAACAACTGGTCTAATATGACTTGATATGCAAGCATTTTTGGAGTCGGCGAATTTAAAAGTTTCGAAAAGTTTGTTGGTAAACGTTTATGCAGCAGAAAATGCAGATTTTTGGTAACCTGAATGCCTAAATTAAAATGTATTTATCAAGACGACATCTAGGAACATTTCTAGAGAATTAGGCATAATTTCTGGATGAAGTTCAATTCAAAAATTGCAGAATACTTTTCTCTTGGACGCAGGCCTGCTAGGACATAATACAGTATTGTATTTCCGTTGTGCTTTGGCACAATATTAATCCTGCTGCTTCGATAGATGTAGTAGGCGATGACAACTGCCCCGAAAGGGGGTGTGTAGAATAATTTGCTTCCTGTCTATCGAGGTCACGAAGCCAGAAAAGGCGCGCTGCCTTGCAGAGGGACGTTAGGGTGTGAGGATGATACCGTAGTGTGTCCGACGACGAGTTGACCATGTCCTCGTCAAAGTCGGAAAGCTCTCATACTAAGGCCTAGGAAGGTATGAGAGTTATCACCCCTAGGACGGTGAACTCGTCTGCGATCGGACCAGGATTCCTAGCGTGCGGGCATTTTCCTAAATATCATAGCTTTCAAAAATCAAAAAAATAAAAAAACTTCAAACGCTTTAAAAGTTCTTTTTGGAGTGTCAACCTCACAAACTACGTATGTAACAGCAATGCAGATGTATTTTGTTACGTATGCGGACAATTTGATATCCCAAAAAATTGCAAATTAATTCATGAAAACATTAAACAAATTTACAAAGATTGTTTTGATTTTGAGATAGTCAATTAGAATGAAAAATGGGTTCCACATACAATCTGCAGTTCCTGCTACACAATGTTAACTCGTTGAAATGGTACGAAAGAGGATAAACACCTGAAGTTTAAAAAACCAACATTGTGGAAAAAATCATTTAATCGAGAAGATTGCTACTTTTGCATGACCAATGTAAAGGGCTATAATAAAAATAATAAAAAGAATATAATTTACTCATTGCATGTGTAGTATCTGTGATAAACCCCAAAATTTTAAGTCATTTAACTCTTTCTACTGCAAATATGGAAATCGACAGTTTGCTGACATCATAACTCAACGAGAAATTGACTGATCGGCTTCAAATTAAAACTGAGTATTCTTCAATATATTTACTATACAATGACCTACGATCTTTTTTATTGGTTGAAAATTGTCAATTTGGCATTAAAAAACGACCATTTTTTACCCTAAAAAACGACACTTTTTTCAGAACTACGCCATTTTGTTAATTTTTGATATTTTTTAAAAATCGTAGGTCATTGTATAGGAAATACCTTCAACTTTAATAATAATCTTCTTGAAATTTTTTGTTTCAACCACTCATTCGGCCGGAATCATGTCAGCAGTTTGGGGAACTTTTTTCTTAGCACCTTCAAAGACAGCACATAACTCCGTTATTTTTTAATATTGTTGTAAAAGAAAAATCTTAAAATGTAGCTGAAAATATACCTTAATATGTCCAAAATACTTGCAAACATTCTGTCAAGTACTTTCTTTTAAAAAAATTCCCGAAAATTGACTAATTTTTCATGGGTTATACTGGTATAGCCCCTTAAAGAAGGCTTTACGTAAGAAGAGCAACCTCATCAGAGATTTGAAATTACCCAAAGATGGAGCAGAATATCTAGCTTCAGTTGTAAAAATGAAAAATTTGTTATCTAAAGGCACCACAGCTTACTTTTATTGTGACAGAGAAAAGAAATTTCGGAAAGATTTTACAAAAGACGATGAGCTTTCATTAGTATATTGTTCTGACATTAAAGAACTAATAAATGAATTGAAACTAAACGTATATGAAGATCAACATGGGAGGCTATTCATTGACTCTTCCAAAAGAAGTCTAAAGGCAGTGCTAATTCATAACACTAATGTTTTGGCTTCAATTCCCGTAGCCCATTCCACTGAACTTAAAGAAGATTATGAAACTGTCAAATTAGTTTTGGAGAAAATTAAATATAAAGAACACAATTGTCAAATTTGTGGAGATTTTAAAATTATAAGTATCATGTTAGGCCAACAAGCAGGTTTTACGAAAACACCTTGCTTCTAATGTTTGTGGTACAGTAGAGATCGAAAAAAACATTACGAACAAAAAGAATGGCCCAAAAGAACATCCTTTACACCAGGTTCCAAAAGTATTATAAAAAACCTCTAGTTGAACCTACAAAGGTAATTCCACCACCTTTACATATTAAACTAGGGGTAATGTAAAAGTTTGTAAAGTCTTTAGATAAAGAAGGGAAATGTTTCAAGTAGCTGGAACAGAAATTTCCAGAGATATCTGATGCTAAATTAAAGGAAGGAATTTTTGTTGGGCCTCAAATTTGCAAACTAGTAAAAGATGAAAAATTTATCACAGTAATGAGTAAAAAGGAGAAAGCTGCATGGCTTAGTTTTAAGGGAGTTATTGAAAACTTTCTTGGCAACCATAAGAGCGAGAATTGGGAACTAATAGTGAATGGTATGATCAAAAACTTTCAAAAATTGGGATGCTTGATGAGTTTGAAGCTTCATTTCCTACATTCACATCTAAGTTACTTTCCCAAAAATTTAGGAAACTACAGCGAGGAACAGGGAGAACGGTTTTATCAAGATATTAATGAAATCAAGAGCAGATATCAAGGCAGATGGGACGTAAATATGATGGCTGACTATTGTTGGATGCTAAAAAGGGATGTTGTTCCAAGAAGAGTAACTTAAGCAGAAAACCACTGCACAGGTCTTTCGAAGACAAACGAGTCCGTTACCATAAACAGACATAAATAAAAATTACATTATTTTAAAACGGACATATTGATTTTTCAAAATCTAATTGAAGATTTGTTATCAGTGATCCGAAAAACCACTAAGTACCCATTTGAAAGCAAAATAAATCAGTTTTCAAAAAAATAACCGCCATATTGGATCCGCCATATTGAATTTTTAAAATCACATGCAAATCTGTAATCAGCGACCTCGAAAACCCCTATATACCAAGTAAAGTGAAAATCAACAAATTTTTGAAAATTTGTCCGCCATTTTGAATTTTTAAAAACTGACTGCAGATTTGTAATCAGCGATCTTAAAAACCCCCGAGAAACAAGTGTGAGACAAATCTAATCAATCACAAATTAACATTTAAAAAAATTCATAAATTTTTATTTTTCTATTCAAAATTTTATTTTTTACAATTTTTTAAAAAAAGACAATCAAATTCAAATTGTCATTAAAAGAAATTAATCTTTAAATAAAAAAATAAAAATTTATTCATTTTTTTCAATCTTAATTTGTATTTGATTGTCTTTCTTTTCAAAAAATATCAAACTTTTGATTAAATAAAACATAATATTTAAAGCTATTTTTTCTATTAATTTGAGTAGAAATCTACATGGAGAGAAATGTGCTACGAATAACACACGAGACATGTTGATGTTGGTTCGCTTTTCGCATAGACGTCTGTACCTAATTTTGCAAAGGCCAGTGCTAACTTTTCACAGCTTGTGTCACTGTTGTTTAAAATCCATAAAAAATCAGCATGGATTTCTTGCAACTGTAACGATCTTTACTTTTACTTGCGGATCTTACCCGCGAATCGTTACAAAAATGGCAATTTACGGATTCCAAATTGCCGAATTATAAATTCTACACTTCGAACTTATAATACACCATCGATGACCCGTTTTAGGGAACTTCCCCGGCACCAGGTAGGTAAACTACCTGGGTCACGATGCTGTAACAAAACAAAGAACTTTCCCGGACTAGCTCTTACCGAGTTACACTTTTCTTCTCATTTTAAACTTTGAACTTTGTGAAGAGAACTGAAAACTTCCGCACGCCGGTAATTTGTGTCGGTCGACTGAAAATGGCGGCGTCCTATTGGCTTGCCATGAGGTCTTCCGTCTCGATAATATTTCTCGGTCACACCGTGCACCGGTGATATTCCCAAGATAACGAGGAAGATGGACACTGGACACTAACCTTTAATCCGGTCCAAACGAGCACGGAAATCCATCTTTGATTATTTCGATAGTGGTAATAATTGACCGCGGTGAAACCGTATTTACCAATCAGCAGCGTTTGAATTTTTTTATAACGTGATTATTTAAAATCAACGTTACACAACTTACGCATGGTGGTGTCTGCGTTTTTAGTACGTCTGCTCATGCGCTAAGAGCAACAGATATTTCTCTGTGTATTAATACATTATCAGTTATTATCATTATTATCATTATTATGAATTAAAGTTTGCCGATTCCATATGTCCTTAACCATTTCATTATAGCAATAGTAGTATGTCTTCCAGAAAGCATTTGAGGAACTGATATTTGACCCGCGTTAGTATTTCTTACTGCTAAATATATAAAATAAGCCCAGATAAGGATCCATCTTCTAATCGAATTCGTTAGATTATGCTACCACTAGAATCTATTTCTAAAATCACGTGTTCTTTATCTACAGCATCTAAATAGGCATGAGTCTGTACTAATGTCAGATTCATGCATCACCTTTTCTAAATGCGTCAACTTCATTTTTTCAAGTGCTATTCGAGAATTCGGATCTAGGTATTGGGTTTGATTTTCTCAAGTGGACCTTAAATTTTAAAAAGTTGAAATTTATCAGTGTAAATGTGCAAAAAGATATGTAACAAGGTGTTTTGTTACTGAATTATTGGAGGTTATCTTTGTTGGTTCTTTTGGTTGTTTGTCGGTCTCATTTCCATAAGGCTCTCCGGGGAAACTGTTTCTATTGCGGGTCACTATGTGACAAGTCTAAGGTGTGGTAATGAACTTTCACGACGACTAGCGGCGACAGAAGGAGTTTTCTTTTTAGGGTTTTCTGGTGACAAGGGTGAGCGGGGAATACTTAGTAATTTTCCAAGGAACTAGATAAGGGATGGATACCGGCGTCTCAGCTGTTGATCATTCGTTTGTTTGTTTACCGGCGTGTACAAAAGTGTGTTGTTTGACGCGAGTATTTTGTATATTTCGTTGGTGGTTAAATAAAACTCAATTGCGTATTAATTGTGCCTAATTATTGTGGAGTTGATTTGTAGTTTAATTGAGCCTCTTCCACAGGAATTAACAATATCGGCGTCGTGGGTAAGTGGTGTTTATTCTCTTGACCTCTGCCTCAACGTCGAAGCATCATCGTTGGTCTTGGCGGGAATTTCCTTACTTTCGAGAGTTTATTTGTGTTAGTGATTGTTCGTTATTTTATTAGTTGACAAATTAAGGAAAGTGAATTAACGTTCTGGTTTTTAATGCATTTTATTTGCATTTTATTTCAATTAAATTGACTGGTCGCAGATAGTTCTATTAGAGTTACAAATAACCTGTAAATTTTATTTAAAAAAATTCAATTGTTTATTTTTTATAAACAATTGAAATTTTATGCATAAAATTTTTAAAAAATGCATAACTTTGACAAAAATTGACGAAACTTGATGATTCTTTTTGCAAATTAACTATGATTAGATGGAGTAAAAATTATTTTTATAAAGTTTAGAATTTCATAGTTAATTTGCATAAAAAATCATCAAGTTTCGTCAATTTTTGTCAAAGTTATGCATTTTCTAAAAATGTTATGCATAAAATCAGTTTTTCTAAAGATATTAAATTGATACAAAAATGTATCAAAATAGTTGCGAAGCAACGTTTTGATACGTTTTTGGTCTTAATTTAATATCCCTAGAAAAACTACGATTTCAATTGTTTATAAAAAATAAACAATTGAATATTTTTTAATAAAATTTACAGGTTATTCGTAACTCTAATAGAACTATCTTTTTGCACATTTACACTGATAAATTTCAACTTTTGAAATTTTAAGGTCCTCTTGAGAAAATCTAACCTTATTATAATTTATGAATGCAAAAACAGCGTTTTACAACACTCCTATATTCCTTTAAGTTGAAGGTCCTGGATCACCAAGGTTGATGCGATTCGCAGCTTCTTTAGCAATGTATATTTCTGGAGGTACACGCCAAAGTTTTTTGTCAAGGTCTTGCCGTATTTGGTCACAAAAATATAGTTTTTTGTACTTTTCATTGCCACTCTGAATTTCCAATCGAATTCAAATTTAAACTTCGGCACTTGTAGGTAGCTAAAATAGAAAATTTAAAAAGTAAAAAAAGTTTAACACCCGAAGTTGAAAGATCAGGATCCTATAAGAATTCCGACGGATTTTCCAAGGATCCGTAGGAATCTTTCTACATAGAACATAAAACAATAATTTATTATTACAGTTGCGTGCAAAAGTATCGGGCCAAACATTTTTTTATAAATATTTTACATAATAAAATTAAAATCATGTATAATTTTTTTAACGTATATTACTTCGTACCTATATTATTTCTAACTCATTATAAATTTATTTACATTTAAACATTAACGGGTTTCAAAAAAACCCTTTCGTACAAAAGTACTTAACTGTAATCATACAGCAAAAAGAAAAAAAGAACCTTAATAAGTAGGTTAAGGTAAAGTTATAAAAAAAACGCTAGGCTAGACCATAGTATTAATGATAATGGTACAACAATTGTCGCAATGCATTTACAAATATAATCAAAGAAGTGTCAAAGAACTTAACTGAATCGCTTACAGTGTTTGCTTCCCTACTCAACCTTATCATCATTGAATTGTTTACATAGTTTGTTTTGTGATGTTCTATTTTAAATAACGATCGGTATCTTGATGGTCTAGAAGGCATACTTAGGTTTATCCTTGACAAAAGCGTTGGACAGTTTACAAAACCATTCAATAATTTAAACATAAAAATCATATCTGCATATAAAAATCTAGTTATGATCTTAGGCATTTTTAGACGATTACGTAAATCATCATAATTATGATCTAGAAAATTAAACGGTATATTTAACTGTCTCGCCGCAAAACGAAGAAAACGATTTTGAACACGCTCCAATCCTATAAGTAAATAAGCAAAATAAGGTACCCAAATAACAGATGCATACTGCAGTGTACTCAATACAAAAGTGAAAAATAGTACTTTTAGAGTACGTTCATTACGAAATAACAAGGCATTTCTCATAACAAAACCCAGAGATCTAAGAGCTCTACTAATGACATCCGAGATGTGAATATTAAATGTTAAGGAACTATCAAGTATAACACCCAGATCACAAACCTGAGTCACCCTTTTCACCTCGTCATGCCCAATTGTATACAGATAGTAGAGAATACGTTTACTTTTTGAAAAAGAAATGACAGAACATTTTTTAATATTAAAAGACATGTTATTTTGAAAACACCAACTTATTAGGCTATTCAAATCTGATTGCGAATTAATGTAGTCCTGATCATTTCTAATAATTTTATATAATTTAAGATCATCTGCATACAAAAGGATGAAAATGTGTTTAAAAATTGATTTTATATCATTTACATATAGAATGAACAAAAGGGGACGCAAGTTTGATCCCTGGGGAACACCTGATGTAGACAAGAAAGGTGAAGAGTAACTGTTATTAAAACGTACAGATTGATATCTTTTTTCTAAATAACTTTTAATAAAATTTAATAAGCCACCAGGAAATCCCAAAGGCCCATGAGAGTTACGTGATCCACTTTGTCAAATGCCTTAGACCAGTCTTTATATATTACTTCGATTTGTGCACCACTCTCTATATTCAATAATAAAAAATTAGTGAAAACACCTAAATTAGTTGTCGTAGACTTATGCTTGACAAATCCATGTTGCTCATCAATAATAATAATATTAGAAACAGAAGTGTAAATTAAATCAAATATTAAGCTCTCAAAAATTGTTGCAATGCATAATTAAGAAGTGTGATAGGCCTATGATTTCTGATATTTTTATTATCATCGCTTTTATAAATAGGAATCACATTTTCTTTTTTCCATTCATAAGGGGAAACAGAACAAGAAATAGATCTATTAAATAATATATACAGAGATTCCAAAAATGCGTTTGAACAAGAACGTAGAAAGAGAGGGGGCACATTATCAGGCCCAGCTGATTTGTGTATATCAAGTTTATTTAACTTTTCAAAAATGTCTTCCTTACTAATAAACATGTTTTGAAGATTGATAGTAGAGTTTGACATAGTTGTCTAATTTGGAGGTGACGTAATAGGAGGCGTGTAAACAGATTTAAAAAATTTTGCAAAAAGATTACTAATATCTCGATCATTATCACAAATTTCATCATCAAGGTACATTACATTAGGGTATCGTGATTTTTTGCACACAGAACTAACATGTTTCCAAAAAAATTTATCATTGTTTATGATTGAGTTTTCAGTTTTGTGTAGATAAGAATGGTAACAATCTTTTGATAAAAGTTTACATTGTGCTCTTAAATTAGAAAAAATTGAATAGTTATCATAAGTATTTGACAATTTGTAATTATAGTGTGCTATCTTTATTGCCAAAACTAGTTTTTTTAATTCAGGAGTAAACCAGTGTGGATATTGAAAGGAACGCATCGATTGTGCTTTATGCAAGTATTTATAAAAAATCGTGAACGCAGTATCAATATCAGACTCAAAAGGTACCAAATTCCAATAAATACCATTTAAATAACAACTAATTGCCGCAAAATCTGCATTTTTAAAGTCATAATTAATTATAACAGAGTGATCAATGTTAGATGTATTATCATTAGTAGTATTAGCCATGACATTTATTTGTAAAGGAGAATGATAATCATCGACAGGTAAAACAAAATCATTAAAGAGACTTAAAGCAAAATCGATCGAATTACAGAAAAACTAAGTCCAGAATAGAATCATGAATATTAGTAAACGCATTTATCTGTAACAAATTAGTAACATCACATGTGTCAGAAATGATTGACGATATTATTTCATGTTGCATAATAGAAGTATTTTTAGGAAGACAAAGAGGACCATTTTTACTAAAATTCCATTTTAAAAAAGGTAAATTAAAATCTCCAAAAATACAAATTTTCGCATCTGACCGGAAGACATCATAATTATTAAATCCAAGTTCTTGGGAGTTTATACCAGGATGTAGCCACGTTTCAGAAAAAATTATAATATTTAAAGGAGAAAAAGGAATATTTTGACGCAGAGTATCGATCTTAGTACGAAGACCTCTCACATTTTGATAATAAGCATTAAATATGACAGAATCATTAGTATGTATAGGAGAGGTGTCAACATAGAACTCAAGGTGAGAGACCTCGTTAGTTATCAATCGTGAGAATTCAATCGTGACCTCGTGAGAATTCGTTTGAATAGTTATTTAATGTTGTTTTCATCAATATTTCTGGTTTTTCACTATAACAGGATTCCCACACCGGAACACAATTCTCAAATTTTCTTCCCCATCTAGTTGACGTGCTTCCAGCTGATTTTTGAGAGCAGAAATCTCGTTCTATTGCATTTTTGTTCGGTCAAGAGAAAGAAATAAGTTTTTGATGGTGTGTGAGTAACTCACGTCTCACTTGGCAGCTACAAATTTATAATTTTTACCTATTTTAATTCATCTTTTACTCTTTGAGACTCAGACAGGGTTGCTACGGTTGTTTAATTTTTTGTTTCACTGTTAACTAAAAAGGATCAAATTGCAACGAATTGATCTCAAAAAGTGGATCAAATCAGAATTTGATCTCAATTTTTGGATCTTTTTGACCTTTTTATGAAAACAGTGTTCATAGCATTACTAATATTCTTTCTATTTAAATATTTTCAATTTTAAAATTAATAAGTTAAACATAATTGAATTCTTGCAAAGAATTTTATCAAAAAATTTGAGAATAATTAAATCCCTTTGAAAAATTTTATTATTTATAAAAATAATTTAATTCTTTCCAAGAATTTTATTAAAAACGATTAAAAATCGAAATTAAATTCATTGAAGAATTTCTTTGAATTTTTCTTAAATAATGAAGTTTCTTGACTAATTCTAATTGATAATTTTCAAAGCAATTGAATGTTATAAAAAATTTATTTCAAGTTTTGAAAATAATCGTGTTTCTTAATAATTAAAATTAAACATTTATTTTTTAAATTTTATTAAAAAATTTTGAAAATAATTAAATTCTTACGAAGAATAGACACAATAATCGTAGCAGAGACATCTAAAGCAATCTACTTTCAATCTAGCCCTGATTCTGTAGTTAACCCAGCCGATCTTAACGCGACCGGTCTTCAGAAGCGACTTCGCGTCCGCATCTGGCAGACGCAGAATCGCCATCTGCGTGCCGCCGTATCGAGCAACTAGCTGGCAAAGCACTTCTAAATCGGACTTGCCCAGACAACTCCGTACTGCCTTTTGTACTCCTTCTACGACAGACTTCTACGACGACTCGACGGTTTCGTCGAGGTCAACGATTTCTACCGACCTCGTCGAGACCACAGTCGTGACTTCCGCCTGACCTTCGAGGACTTTAGTCAGCTCACTGCTAAACCGCGTAAGATCCTGCCCCTTCTTAAGAACCAAAAAAACTTCATTCCTTCTGGATCTACGGACTGACAGGATCTCAACGTTGTTTTCAACAGGGCTGAACCCTGAGAACATATCATCCATGATCTTGCCATAATCTTCCTCTTTCTTAGCGCTTATTTTTATGGCATCTGTGTCCATTCTCTTTTTTTTTCTTTCCCCGGGCATTTTTTGGGTCCCCCCTCTGGGTCTTCCCCAATTTTTTCTTTCCCACTTTTTTCTTTCTTTTTCCTCTACCCTGTGGCCTTAATCCAGGTATCCCCGTCAACCCCAGCGGTTTCCCGAGTCTCATCAGCAGAAGCCTCTTTATCAGTCTGCCGAGGTGACCCGGGCCCCTTTCCTTTCTTCGAAACCCTATCCTGGGGTGTCGTTAAAGCCTCCCTCTTTTTTCTATCTGAAAGGGGAGTCCCTACAGGACTGTTAACTTGCTTCGGGATTTTTCTTCTTGCCTTTAGAAAGAGAGGGCCAGCTTCTAGTTTTTTTAAAAGCTCTCCCCCCTCTTTTCTTAAATCCCTGACAATGCCAGCGGCGCTTTCACTAAGGTGAAAGGCCTCCGCGGTACTGTCCTTCACTTCGGGTTGTTCTTCAGGATGCCCTCCTTCACAACTTTAAGGGCCCTGGACATTTCCTCCGAAACTTTGCACTGCCTCTCCATAAGAAGCATCTTCTTAAATATCTCAATCAACAGGGATATATTTGTTTGCCTTGTAGTGGAGGCAAAGGTTTCTACAACCTCTGTATCCATTTTTGCGTCACCGTTATGGTCAGAAGAACCAATGTGCTGTTGGCCCCCTCCAAAATCCGTGAGCCGTGCGTCGACCATCGGGGCTTTCACCCAATCGGAATCAACGGCAGGATTACCCTTTGTCAAGGTACCTGCTTGGAGGATAACGTTCGTTACATCACACATTTCATTAAAAGAGAAGTTCAGTATTTGATATGGATGTGATAATTAACAGTGAAAGTATATATGTGTCGTGTTATGTAAGTGGGTGTACCTATATCAGTGTGAGAAAGAAGTGTATTTATGTATATGTTGTTTGAGGAGCTTTGGAGGCAAAGACTAGACGGAGATCCTCTTACATACTTCGCGACCAGGAGAATAACGCGTTTATAGCGCATCCTACACTCATACTCAGGAAGAAGCCTCTCCGGAGGGTTCCCCTTTCACCTCACCAACATAAAAGGCGCCGTTCTTATAGGCTTAAACCTTTCAGATTCATACATCAGTTCCTGCTATCCCGCAAGCTAAATCCCCCCAATCTGCGTCTCGAGCGCATGACTTAACATGATCCGGCGTGCCGGCAGAGATGGCTAGCGTGGATAACAGGAGTTGCCAATTCGTGGAAGATGCCGTTTATAGATTATGTCTTCCCAATCACCAAGGCAAGACAGAACAAAAATTGTATACTGAACCCACCGGTTCAGATTCTTCCTGCCCATTCAGAGAGATATTGTGTTTATAGCAATACCCTCCATTAATACCATTCCCTAACATGCTGATATCCAGATGGTCCCCACCTCAAAAACTCTCCAAACTACCCTCCTCCTCCTCCTCCAAACAAGTCAGCACGCGTGCACATATCTATGTAAAATAATACACAAATGGGCGCAGATGAGCAGAGAAGATGGAGTCCCGGGCTTGGGACCGGTTCAAAGCGGAGTTAATGATGAAAATATTAAAAATTTAACTAAATGTTCTAATAAAGTTGAAAATTTGATGCAAAGTATAATCACCCAACAAAAACAAAATATTACTGGGGGCTACGAAAAGATCATAATAATTAAAGCCTTTGGTCATGTGCCATTTTCAAGGACAAAATTTAACAAAATAAAGGAAATTTTAAAACATTATGCCTAATCGATTAAAAATTCATTAAAATAAATTTTAATTAAAACTAAAAAATTGTGTACTATTTCATTTAATTATTTAACAATTCGTAATAAAAGCTTGTTAGTTAAACTATGTTTTCTTATGAGCTTATTTATTTTCATCTTTCTTACATTTATTTAGCTTTATTAATTAAATTTGTACAAAAAAACCTTGCAATTGTTATAAAGGATGTCATGATCAAAAAAATAAAAAACTATATTTCGATGATATTTTCTTTCTTCTTTGACAATACAAATTTATACTTGCATTAATTTTTCACTTGCTAATTTTTGACATAATATAAAATAGATTTATAAAAAGCATGAAGCTGTATTAAAAATAAAAACAGTTTTGCATTACAGTATGTATATTGTAGGGGAGACTGGGGCGAAAAGTTAAATATTGCATAAATAATTTTTTAGACAATATAATCCGCTTAGATGTAAATATTTATATATCAATATTGTAGGGCAACTTGTCCCCTACAACTAAAAAATCGCGGTGAGAATAAATGCAAAAAATATACTTAAAATGCACTTTTAAGTACCTAAATATGATTAAATTTCTTAAAAAGAATTACACTGTTCGACAAAATGTTGCTACAAGAATAAACGAAAATAATTTTTTAAGGATTTTTGCCGTAGATTACGAATCTGTAAGTGAAATTGCCCTATCACGTCTCAATTTTGAGAAAAACGGGGTCAAAGTGTCAAAAAATGGCATTTTTGGCTCTTTTTGGAGCACTATAAAAAAAAGAACGCGACGTAATAAACAGCTCAAACACAGCTTAAATGAGAGCTCGAACCCTCAACTTTAACATCCAAAAGCAAAAAACCGTGTAGAAATAACTCAAAATTGTGGGGCACAACTTTTTACCGCGCGCGCGCCCAACAAATCTTGTTTCCGCGATCATATAGGATAAATTGCAAAAAACGTTTTCAAAGACTGAATATCGATTTAAATACGCTTGTTAATCGTTACTCAGGGGTTTTCGAGGTCGCTGATTACGAATATGAACTTAGTTTTTTAAAATTCAAAATGGCGGATCCAATATGGCGGATGACTTTTTGTAAAATCGACCTAATTTGTCTGAAATTTGCTTCTCGGTGGTTTTCGAGGTCGCTGATTACGAATATGAACTTAGTTTTTCAAAATTTAAAATGGCGGATCTAATATGTCCGATGACTTTTTGTAAAATCGACCCAATTTGTCTGAAATTTGCTACTCGGGGGTTTTTGAGGTCGCAGATTACGAATATTATGTTAGCATTGTAAAATACAATATTGCAAGTCTTATATGCCACGAGAATTGTAAAAAGCCACATTTATTTAAAAGAAGTTGTTATATGAATAATTGTAATTTTTTTTGCGCAATTATATGATGAACCATTATATGATGACCGATCGTTTTTTGTTTTTAGTTATACTTTTTTGTGACATTTAAAAGTCTCGCAGTCATAAGAAACGAAAATCATAACGCGTTCTTACATATTTTTATAACTTTATTTAATTCGATGTCATTATTTTATTTACTGTGTAGTTAAAGTTGTTCTTTCCGTCTTTTGTTCGTATTTTATTATGTTATAAATAAGTGTATGTCGTGTAAAAATGTCTAGCAAATGTCTTAACCATCAAGACTCATTTTGTTATGTGTGTGGACAAATTACTTTTAAATTTCAAAGACGAAAATTCACACCATATGTGACAAAATGCTACCAAGAATGTTTTGGTTTTTCTATTGGACAGCAGGATAAGGCTTGGGCACCACATATTTGTTGCGTGACATGCGTTAATAATTTGACTACGTGGAAAAAGAAAAGAAGACTTATGCCTTTTACGAAACCCATGATTTAGAGAGCTTTTTATTGAAGAGATGGAAATTGATAAAGAAGTAAATGACAATTGCAAAGACGATTACAACATTGATACGGTTTTTGACTTTGATGACACCCATCTAAACACCGGACCACATTTGTTGACACAAGAAGATTTAAATGATTTAGTGCGTGATTTAAGTTTACCGAAAAGAAAAGCCGAACTGTTAGCATCTCGTTTTAAAGATTAGAATTTGCTTAATAAAAATACAAAGATTTGTTCATACCGAAAAAGACACGAGGAATTGCAAGATTCATTTTTACAAGAAAACAATTTAATATTTTGCCCTGATGTTTGCAGTATTATGAGCAACCTAAACTATCAATATAATCCAATGGACTGGCGTTTATTTATAGACTCATCTAAAACAAGCTTAAAAGCTTTGCTTTTACATAACGGAAATGAATTGTCGTCTGTGTCAATCGCTTATGCAAATGAAATGAAGGAAACTTACGAAAGTATGAAATTACTACTAGAAAAGATTCAGTACCCTAGATATTCGTGGAAAATTTGTAGCGACTTGAATGTTGTCGCTTTATTGCTTGGATTGCAGTTAGGCTTTACAAAATATTCGTGCTTTCTTTGTCATTGGGACAGCCGAGATAAGAAAAATCACTATAAAAAAAAGGTTTGGCAAAAACGTACAACTTTTATTCCTGGACAGAAGAATGTGCTCCACCAGCCCTTGGTAAATCCTGATGATATGATATTTTCTGGTTTGCATATTAAACTAGGACTAATTAAGAATTTTGTAAAAGGGATGGACAAAGACGGTGAAGGATTTGCATATTTAAAACAAAAATTTCCTAAAATAAGTGACGCAAAAATAAAAGAAGGAATTTTTGTAGGTCCCCAGATAAGGAAATTAATGAAAGACGAGAATTTTGACAGAAAATTAAATACTCTAGAAAAGATGCGTGGAAATGTTTCAAAAACGTTGTCAACAATTTTCTTGGCAATCACAGAGCAGAAAACTACAAACAGTTGATTTCAGACCTGTTGAAAGCTTACAAAGCATTGGGATGCAACATGTCGCTTAAAATACATTTTCTAGATTCACATTTGGACTTTTTTCCGGAAAACCTAGGCGCAGTCAGTGACGAACATGGGGAAAGGTTCCATCAAGACATTGCAAGCATGGAGAAGAGGTACAAAGGAAAATCTAGTCCTAAATATGCTTGCTGACTACTGTTGGACACTAAAGCGAGACCTTCCTGATGCAGAATTTTCAAGAAAGTATTAGAGTCACTGTACTTAAAAGATCAATTATTTAATTATTTAATTTAATTGTTTAATTGGATTTTGATTTTGAATTCTTTAATTTGATTTAATTATTTAATTGGAAAAAATCGTAAACTTAATTTAATAATTTTACTTGTTTATGTTGTAATGATAGTTAATTGTTAATTTATAAATGTATAAATTTACGGATGCTCGTCGGACCTGGGTTCGTGAAAGAAAGGAATTGACAAATTAAATTAACAGAAAATACGTATATTGAAAATTGAAAGTAATCTACAAGCGTGAGCGAATTAAACAAAAGAAAATTAATATCATCGAATCGTTAACGATGCGCACGTTGCGTGAGACGTCGAAACAGTGGTTATTTCCATAAAAGGACAAATAAATTAAAAATACGAAAATTACGCGTAAAATGTTGGACGGACGCATGGCATGTTACGAAATATTCTCTGGACATAGACGTTAATTTGCGTCGCAGTAGGACCGCTTACAAATCGAAATATTCGCCGCGGAATCGTGTGACAAACGCCACTTTGTTTTACGGTAGAACCGTTTGAGCAATCGCCCTTCTGGCCAGCGATAGAATCGCTTTGGAGTAGAACTCCTTCAGCCTTGTGGTTGGACCACTTAGAGTAAGAACCCTTTCGCTGCGGTAGTACCGCTTAGAATGAGAATTCTCGCCTGCGTTCGAGCCTACGTGCTCTCGCTCCGGCGGTGGGGCGAGTTCGTGGGGGAGACTTGTAGAGGGGCGCTCTACTCGACGCGTGCGCCAGCGCTCGCGATTATTGATCGTTTTCGTATTGAAACGATTTTCGATAACCTGTTATATTTATCGTAGAATCACAGTTAACAATAAGTATAAATATTTAACGATTATTACACCCCCTTTTCGTTAAAGGAGGGAAACTTCTTTGGAGTTTTCTTCCGATTATCGTAGAACACAAAAATATTATTATATAAGTAAAACAAAATTAACACTTGTAGTATAAAAATATAAAAATCGTATTAAATACGAGTCTTTATCACTTTCTTAAAAGTAACACAAAATCGCGTGAATGGAATGCTAAAAGAATCACTTTCGTTCATTTTATTTCGCGGGTTTTACAGTCTTCTTCCCGTACTCGTTGATTATCACTCTCATTTTCTGTCCGTTTATATATTCTATAAACTTCTTACGTTTCTGCGGTGGTCGACGCGAAATATTTATACTGGTAGCGACTTCCGGTTGTTTCGGTGGTGTCGTTTCACGCTGCTCCGAATAACTTTCCAACGGGATTGTCTTCGGTTTCATCCTTAACTCTTGGATTTTTTCTGCTCGGAACCTTAATGATTCTTCGGGGATTACAGGCTTCGGAATATGTATAGGAATCAATTTGTAACCGGGCTGCAATTGTCTCCATGACGCTTGCTGAACGACGGGTTGTCGGACACGAACAGGTTCCGGACTAATCGGTCGCGGTATGTAGACAGGTCGTGGCTCAGGAACGTCAGGTTGCGGAACAAGAATAGGATGAGGTTCAACCAGCAATTCTTGTGGATTGTAGGCTTCGGCAAAACACTGCATGTCTCCGGCTAATTGTTGATCGTAATCTTCGTACACGTTTTCCCATTCGTCGTCGGATTAAAATCGACCGGGTGACTCGGGTGAAGCTGGGGTACATGAAGTTTCCATTTGATCTGTAGTTTCACATGTCGCGTCGTCGTTCGTCTTGGGAATTTTGTCGATAACTTCAGCGCTAGTTGGAGGCTGCGCCTCGTCCATCGGTTTCCACGTCGGCATTACCATCAGCATCACTTCCAAATTACGTACTGCTGTTGTCGTCTCGTCGTTTTCGATTTTGGCTTGAGGTTCACTCGCGGTATTGTCTTCACAGTGTTATTTTCGATTGGTAATTTTTTGTTAATCACGGGGCACTTTTTACGCTTGGGGGCAGGAACGGTTTTTGTCGCAGCGGCTATCCAATTTCCTCTTCCTTTGTATTTTTGTGGGATCACAGCTGGACCGTCTGGAATTTTTGGTTTCAATATCGAATCGATATCGCGTACAACTTCGTTCACGGAAAGATCATTTGCGTCCGAGGTGTTTTCTGCGTTGGGAGCCATTTTCGTGCTTCTTACTACAGAGTAAACTGCGAAATGAGGTAGAGGCGCTATTGCGTCACCACTCTACGTACAGGACAGTACCAGCGTTGGGGCGGTGATGGCAGGGTGGGCGTGCGCTATGGATCTGCTTGACCAATCAGGATCGATCTTGATGAGAATCTCTCTCCGTGTAGTCCATATCTGCTTCCTCGTATTTTCGGAAAGGTTTCACGTCTTTCACGTGACTACGAGTGATATTTCCGCGTTCGTCTTTTAATTCTAAAATATTTCTGCCAATAATTTTTACAACAACAAGTTTTTTTGAAAATCGCGGTGCTAATTTAGCGGAGAAGTTTTCAATGGCCGAGGACAGATGGTGTTCTCGTTTTATAACTTTTTCGCCTATCGTTGGTAACCATTCGCGTCGTTTCTTATCGTAATTCCTACTTTGATCTGAGAATGCACGTGCCAAATTCAAACGCACGAGGTCTATTGTATCTTGTAGTTTCTCGACTCGCAGATCTTTTTGGGGGAAATTCTTCGTTACATTTGATACGAGCGTATTAGGCGGTAAAATTTCGCGTTGAAAATTCAAATATGCTGGCGAAAATTTTGTCGATTCGTGTTTCGCGGAATTTATCGCGAATTGCAATTCGGGCAGTAAACTATCCCACTTTTTCTGATTTTCGCCTACGTATTGAGCGATCATTATTTTTATCGTTTTGTTCGCCCTCTCGACGGGATTACATTGGGGGGAATAAAGGGGAGTACGTTGGTGACTGATTCCGAACCCTTCGACGAAACTTTTAAAATCTTTCGCGGTAAATTGCGTTCCGTTATCAGTTATTATTACACGCGGCGTACCGTAACGTAATATAATTTTTTCTTTGAAAGCTTGAATTATCGGTTCCGTTTTCTGTTCACGTAGAGGGTGGAGTTCAATCCATTTCGAGAATTTATCCTGCATTACTAAGAGATATTTATGACCTCTAGACGAACGAACTATAGGACCTACGATGTCCATCGCAACGTATTCCCACGGCTGTGTGGCGTTAAACGTTCCCATTTTCCCAGGCGATGTACTTTGGGAGGACTTAAACCTCTGGCAAGACGTACACTTGAATCCATCGATGCCTTCTCTCAGGGAAGGCACTAATTTCACGTAGTTTGCTTCCGCTCTGTGTTGTTTCTATGGCGCATAGATTAACTTACCGGAATGTGGAACGCTGTCACATTTAAACAAAGGATTTTATTATTGTTTTGAATAATTAAAAAATTTCATGTTTATAGTTTGAAAATAATAAAGTTTTGCAGCGAAAATAATTTTTTTAGCAATTAAAAAGTATAAAATAAAGGAAGAAGAATGAAGAAATTGTAAAAGGTTGTGTTTGATGAAATGGTAAGTTGATTAATATATATATTAAATGAAGAATCTTTATTTATATTTATTAATATTTAATTTTAAAATAATATAAAAGTTGATAAATGGAAAAAATTTGGTTAATTAAAATAGTTTATTTATGCATATCATTTAATTATTTCAAAATAAAAAGTAATATATGAATGTGTATTTTGTCATATGAAAAATTGTGAGGTTATCTTTTCTATACATTTTTACATTTTAAGTCTTATTTAAAAGTAATTAAGTACTATGCAGTAATAGACAATGGTATTTTTCAAATTTAAAATGGTTAAAACTATTTTTCATTTAAAAAGAATTACTAGTGATATATTTTTATAAATTTAAAAAAACTATAAAGTTTTTTAAATTGAAAAGAACAGTAAAATTATTATAACTTGAAAAGATTTTCTAATTTGTTAAAGAAATAAATTGTTATTTTTTGTATAACTTTTCAATAATTTTTAAATTTCTAAAACATTAAAAAGTTTTACTTAAAATTTTTTTAATAGTAATTAATTATTATCGATATATAGTTATTAATTTATTACATATTAAGTTAATACAATTTGAAATTGATGCTGTAGAGAAGATTCTCAATAATTATATAGAAGAAGGCAGCAATCGATAATTCGTGGTAGTTTATTAATTTATTCAAGTCGGTGAATTATTTAATAAAATTGAAATAATGTTTTCCTTATGCATTATTTTTAGGCATAATGAGATGACAACTGGACCGAATCAAAATTTTATTATCACTGTCAAGTCAAACGAGGGTATAATGCCACGTGGAAATGTTAGCTTCAGTTTACCACAACGAAAATAGTCTACATTGTCTTTAAATCTAGAAATCAAAGTACGACCTCATTATTTTGATCCGACTGTAAGCTCAGAATATGGCCAAGGAATTTCTCCTTCAATTTTCCAGACAGGCATTCACCGTTGAACAAAAATTGGCTTTTCAATTTTTAGATTAAAAAATGTTGGGTCTTGTTGTTAGGAATTTAGAGGCAGCTGATTTACAGGCAATAAGTTCGAGACAGGAGATAAAACCGAAGATAATTTGGGAGAATTTTAATTTATTAACCACCTGTAACCAGGTAAATAAAATAAACAAAATAATCATAATTAAAAAATTTCTATTATCGAAATTTAATTTTCAGCTAGGTCCAGATAGTGGATTAAACATTATTATATTTTATTAAATTGACGGTATTTGGAATGACAAATCGACGGGACATGATTAACGAGGCTCTATTTTGACAAAATATTTGTCGCACTCTGGAAAATGATGCTAAACCTGTAAGACTTTTTTTTCTCAATTTTTTCTTTCTTTACTTAAAATTTACTTTTGTTTACTTCACTATTTCACTTTATTTGAATAAATTTAAGAAATCTTAAATTAAAATTAAAATAATTTAATTTACTCTTAATTTTATTATTATTTTAGGGCTTTCAGTACAATTGCATAAATGATGGAATCACTTTTATTGGGGGGAATTATAAATTGGGGAAGACCTGTTTCCGGTATTTTTACTAATCTCTTGGAAGGACCGACAAACAGTGCTCTCGACTCTCAAATTGCAAAGAATTTCAAATTGCCTTAAATAGAAATATTTTATTAAGACAAATTATTAGAATTTAAAACTTTTTGCATCATCTCAAGTTTTCAATAAATGCACATTCCAGAATATTTTATAAATCCGTTAAGTAGTTTAGTCTCTACGTTTGTCTAAATCTTGAAAAGTCGCTCTTTTTGCAGTTTTATTTGCTTAAATTCTATAAAATTTATCCAAAATATTGAATAAACTCATCAGAATTCTTTCTTTTATCCTTCTTTATCCAACAAAAAAAATTGAGCAAAATGGGTTAAGATTATTCAACAAGCTTTATTAGTTTTGTTAAAGACAAATCCTCCTCTAAGTTGGAAGCTACTGATTCTTTTCACCACTAGTCAAAAGTAATTTCTTTTCCTTTGACGCAAGTTAATTAATTAACTTATTTTTACACTAGAAAATTGAGCAACTTGTCTAGAAAATAAAATAGATATTCATATTAAAATTTTGATATTTTATTATTGAGAGTTATAAAAAATGATTATTTTCAGACAAGTCTTGGACGATATGAAAATGCTGTCAGCTTTCAAGAAAGTTCTTTACGTTCCGAATTTGTCATCTCCAAACAATCATTTTGCAGTTCTCGAACAAGTGGATTTATTTTTCAAACAGGAGAATAAGTTGACATCGCTTCAAAAGAAATTACAAGTCAAACGGTAAACTATATAATAAATCTTAAACATATTAGAATTTATAGATTCCTCGCTATGACTAAAATAAAGCATTAATATATCTATAAATTATATTAGAGGAACACCACATTGAGTGAAAAAAAATTTTCTTTCTTATTTTCGCTGCAATTAATTTATAGTCAATATTCTAATTAAGTTACTATAAAAAATCATTATAAACTTAATAATAAGTAAGGAAAGTATAATTCCTTCTTATGATTACAAGTATGAAATTAGAATTACACAATTTGGAAAGAATCATATTTACAAAAATATAATATTAATTTGAAAAAAAATTAAAATCTTTTTTTAAATAAAATTTTTAAAGGATAAATAATCCCACTTACTATTGTAAATGAACATTGATCTCTATAAAAGGTGCATAGACATAATTTTAAAGAAAAGTACAAATTAAGTGTGGTAGAGGATTGGTTTTTCTAAAAAAAAGTGATTATACTTATTTTTTATAATTTAATTTTTCCTTTAATTATTTACAATTCTTTAAATTCTATTAAGAAGAAAATTATTTTTTTTCATTTTTTTTATAAAAATTTTTTAAAAATATTTTTGTATCAACTTTTTTGTTGACAAAGGCAAATAAAAAATACCTCTGTTCATTAACTAAAGTACTGAAAAGTTTTTATCAGTGCCCTTGCCAAGCACGTAAGTACTGCTCTTTGAGATATATAAATTAAACGACAAAATAATTGTCAATTTTCAAGGAAAAAATACCAATAGTGTATTTGATGAAATTTGTGAGTGTCATCGAACATTTCGTTTTTTTAAACAAATTAAAGGGTGTCTACTAACCGGAAAAACCGGCAAATAGCCGGGAATTTAATTTGATTAGGAATAAGCCAGGAATTTTATTATTTTAATTTGTTTTTAAAAAATCGCTTTTTATTTCAATTTTTATAGATATTTATGCTATTCTCTAAATTTGAATTAGTTAAAAAGTAATTAATTTGATAGTAAAAAATCAGTCACTGATTCAAATATAGTATGTTAATAAATTTTTAAAAAATTATCGAATTAATAGGAATTTTGAGAAATTCAACCGAAAATAATTAAATTTTTTAAAGAATTTCATTAAAAACTTTTTAACAAATCGAATTTTCAAAGTATTTTAATTTAAAAAAAAGATACACACTTACATTTTCTTTAATAAAATTAAATTTTTGCAAAGTTTTTTTTTGAAAATTCTGAAAAATAAGATTTTTGAAATTTTTTAATTCTATTTTTTCAAGGTAATTGAAAATTTTTAAAATAATTAAAATTTCTTAACATTCATTTAAAGATAATTAACTTCTTTTTAAGAATTACATTAAAAATTTTTAAACATAATAATCAGGGGAAGTAAGTCACCGTAATTATAATTTTATTTTTAAAAATTTCTTTAAGAATAAAGAACATTTGTCGAAAGAATTCAATTATTTATAGTAACTGAAAAAAAAATTTTTTTTTAATTCAATTATTTCCATAAACATCGAAATTCTTCAGATTTACTAAATTCCTTTGAATATTATTTTTAACAAATATTTTTCACACAAATTCAATTATTTTTATAAATTTCCATAAAATTCTAAAAAACCATTTAATTTTTTTCAAAGGTAATAATATTATTCGCTAAAATTCTATTATGTTTATATTTTTTTTAAATTCTCCTTAAAATTTCAATTATCTTTATAAATAATTAAATTGTTCTCCACAATTCAATTATTAAAAAAGCATTAATTTCAAAAAATTGAAAGAAACTCGTCAAAGGAATTTAATTATTCATAAAAACTCTAATACAAATTTTTGAAGCCATTTGTTGATTTATTTATGTTCGAAATCAAATTTACTGGGGATTCAAAATGTACAGATTTAAGCTGCTTGTAGTTTTAAATCATTTTTTAATAATGAAATCCCAAATTTTAATTAGTTATAAAATTAATGATTAATAACCTATTTTATTAACAATTTACTTGAAGGATTTTAAAATTCATGTTTTGTGGCAACCCTGTTTTAAGTTTAAAAAATTATTTTTTTATTTGTTTTGTTGTTTGGAGAACAAACAGATTATATCTCTTTATTGAATTCAAGATTAAAAATTTTAATCAAATAAAGAAACTCTTGGCCATTTATAAATGTAATAAATAATATATTTAATATATATATTAACAATAAAATATTGTGACGATGTGAATTGTTGTTCTTTATTTTGTCGAAATTCTGAATCGTCATGTCATCTGTCGGAATTATCCCTGAACCGTGATCGTTAATTGGTATGGTAATTTAGAAAGTCGGAACTGCCGTGTGACCCACTATCAGTGGTGAATGTGTGTCGCGCGGCTAGTTAGTAGGAGAGAAAGTGGTAGAGGGCACAGCCGCTGTCTATTAGAAAGAGATAGAGAGAGGAGAGCCAGCGGAACGAGAGAGAAGAAGAGACGAAAAAGCCGAGCACGTGTGGGAAAAGCCAAGAACAGGTGTCAGTAGTTTTTCCGCCGACATTTTATCAGTCAGTTGGCCTACGAGTGATGTAGGAGAGTTGATCTACGAGATGCGTAGAGAGTTGTGTAGATAGAGAGTAGTTGAGAGTAGTTGTGTTAAATTTTGAGTGTGTGAGAGAACTGGAGTTGTGTAAAGAGTTGTAATAAAGTAGAAATTGTGAAAAGTGACTTATTTGTGTGTTGGATTATTTCTCTTCCCTCAATTAAGGAATCCTTTGGAAGGAGCGTGCCGGAATTAGGAAAGAGAGAAATCGAGAAGCGTCGTTGGGGTGAGTCAGTATCGGGCCAGTATTTTACCAGTCGTGTCTCGTCGTTGGCATTTCTGCTTGCCAACTTGTTCAGGCAGAATTTCCTCTGACGATTGAGAGCGTCTCAGAGGTATTGTTGTTTGTCGGGTTGTTTTTAAAGAGTCGAGTATAGTTTATTAATTAAGCTTCAAAATTAATTGGCGCCTGACGGCGAGATTTTATTTATTTAAATTCTCATTATTATTTTTGTTGAAAGCGTTGGATTTTGTCTGACGTAAAGCAGAACTTTTACACTAAATTAAAATTAGTTAAAATTATACGTCACAAAATTTGGCGCCCAACGTGGGGCCAGGCCAGAACCGAGACACGACTAAAAATATTTATTGTGCCAGACTGAAACTGATCATATTGAGCCGAATTGTATGGTGAGCCGAAATAAAAATTCAAAAGAGTCTGAATAAAATTATTTTGTCAATTTTGTTGTACAAGTGTGAGCCAGAGTTCTGAATTTTCAATTTGCCAGAGCCAGATAGATTTTTTTTTTGCCAAGAAAATTCAAAAATTCATGTTGCCAGAATTTAAAATTTTTTGTTGCTAACGCCAGACATACAAATTGTATGTTACCAGCTGACAGAAAATTCAAAATTCCCATTGCCAGATTGTTTATTGATTTATTTTGACAATGCCAGAATTTATTTGTTCATAAATTATGAGTAAATTACGGCCAGAAATTGTGTAAAGTAAGGTTGTAGATTGCTTTTGCCATTAAATTCGAAATTTTCTTTTTCTTTCGAGACTGTAGAAATTTCCTGCTGTGATAAAAATTTAAATCAACAAATTAAAGATTTTTTTTTGTTTGCCGAAAGCCAGTTTCGTGAGAAAATCCCGAGTAAAATTCCAAACAAACTTGTGTAAAGTCAAAAATGTTCTAAAATTTTTATGCCGAGCACATGTTAGACCGGAAATAAAATTCGGGTTAGTCACGTGATTGCAAATAGTACGCCGTACGGTCGAGAGAAACGACGCGCCGGGATATTTGAATTTCAGCAGTCGAGAGAAAGTTCGCGCGCGCCAGGAAAAGTGGCTCAGTAGTAGTAGTAATAGTGGCTAGAGAGAGAGAGAGAGAGGGAGAGCCGAGTCACCAGTCCGCCGGAAAAAGAAAAATTTTGAAAGGGGGCCCTCCTTGAGTGGGTACGTCCTTGCTTTCAAGATAGCACAGGGCCGTGTATACTAATTGTGCACCCCCCTTAAAATTTAAAATTATTCGAACTTAGAAAATTTTTTTGATTCTTTGAAATGGCAAAGGCAAGTAGCGAGATGCAGGAGTACAAAAGACGCATGAGCGAACTAATTGAAGTACCATGCGTAAGCCGAGCATGGGAAACAATTAGAGTCATGCAAATTGGTCAAGTAGTGACGAACTTACTGAGACACCAATTGTGTATCAGCGGGTCGTCACAAGTATTGCGAGAGAGATTGTTAAGAGCCGAGATGAGACTGGCCTTGACTGATGGTACTGAAGTGCCATTTAGCGACCAGTATGACCTTGGAAATTCCGATAAAATCTTTTTATTGGAAGCCTTCCCAGAGCCAGAATTTAGCCCGTTTCGTTTTGTTACGCGACAAAGGGGTGGCTAGTTTTCATCTGCGGATAATGCGGAATCCGATAGTGGGGCGAGCCAGATCCATGAAAGAATTCGTGCAAGGGAAATTAGGGAGAGTGGGAGAAATAAATCCCGGGATGGGGCATCGTACAGCAGAGCGAATCCGACCAACGTTGCAACCACCCCAAATTTCACACCCCCACCCCCAGTCATGTCAACAGCCAGTATGACGACTGTTTCTCCCACCACTACTAGTGCTCAAATGAGTATGACAACGAGCACTGTCATGACATCGCCGCACACCATCACCTCAGCTACAATGGCTCCAAATGTTCAGAGCCTCCGTGATTCAGTCGCGCGTTTGGGTTTGTCGCCAGAAATAAGAAGACTTATGGAGTATGCCGAGAAGATAGATCACCAGTATTCTGGAGGGGGGTGGGAGTTGCAACAAAGCCAATGTAGGGCCGAGATTGGTGATGGGTATCAATTGACCCACCATCAACAATCGCACATCGTGTCCCCACATGGAAAAACCCCTGTAGCCGAGACCTCACAATCACATCACACAAATGATAGAGTGAGGCCCACACCCGCCCCTAGAAGCCAGTCAAGCCAAAGTAGCAGGAATGAAGACAGTGTAACTCAACAAAGAGTGCCACGAAATGGAGAGCCAGTGAGAAAAGAGACTGAAAGAAGTGTGTGTAGTAGAGGGGGAAGAAAAAGTGATCATGTTAGGAAATTGGGTAACATTAGAGAAGAAGGGCAGAGAAAAGGGGAGAGAGAAACCAGACTGAATAGAGGAAAAGAGTACGAGAGCAGTGAAGGTAGTAGTAATAGCGAGAGAGTTAGTGGTGGGGATAAAATTAGTGTTAGTGATAGAGTGTGTAGAGAGTGTCAAAGAGAGAATAAGAGGGTCGACAGACCGAAGAGAGGTCAGTGGGAGAGCCGGAGATCAATCTTAGATGACTCTACGAGTGAGTCAGAATCTGAGAGTGATCTGAGTCAATGCCAGAGTAGTGGAGGGAAAAACAAAGAAATTAAGTCCGGCCGAAGGTCCAAAGTGATTAAAACACTAAAGGACTGGGACTTAAAATTCTTTGGTGATGACGACAGTGCCGAAGAATTCTTGGAGCGCTTGGAAGACTGTAAGGCTTGGTCGGAATTATCTGATCAAGAAATATTGCAAGCACTGCCAATCATCTTGCAGAAAAGTGCCAGTAGTTGGTTCAGATGTCTCCGCCAAGAGATAAGGTCGTGGAAATCATTCAAGAGGGCGTTCAAGAATGAATATCTGGTGACAGTAGACGACGACGACGTGATTGATGAGCTGAGGGCCAGGACACAAGGGAAAGGAGAGAAAATATCTCCATACTTGACCTGCTTCAGGTTAATCTTAGGACACATGAAGCGCCCCCTTGACAAGAAACAACAAGCCAAAATCGCCTACAAAGGACTTACGCCGAAATATAGACGACAATTGGACCACTTATATTTTGATTCTCTCAGCCAGATAGAGAAAATTCTACGGAACTTCGAAAAAGCCAAAGACCTAGACGAGAGGTACACCCCCCCTCCACCTAAAGAGAAGATGCGTTTTCCTGCAGCAGCCGTGAAGGAAAGCCGATTCAAGAAAACGGTGAGATCAGAAGCAGCGACGTCGGAGGAGGAGTCGGAGTCGAGTGGTAGTGACCACTCTACTAAGGAGAGCAAAGAGACGAACGAGGCCAGGATAAAAGAGAAGCCAAACAGTGTATGTGTAGACGCTATGACACTTATGAAAACAGCCCAAAAATCAGCGGAGCAGAGTCAGGTAGTCAGTTCACCCCGACCACAAATCTTGCCAGGACCTATGCAAATTGCATACCCAGCCATGTATGCAGGAATTGTGTCAGGAGGAGCCAAACCAGTTGGTTTGCCAAATGTAGAACAAAATGGTTCACAAACGGCAACAAAGCAATTAATGGGAGTTTGTTTTCAGTGTCAGTCTATAGGACATCGAGCCAGAGATTGTCCCAGGAGGATCTGTTTTCAATGTCAACAACAGGGACATTATGCCAAACAATGCCCCCTGAGGCAAGCCCAAGTGGAGTCATGCCTAGTGTGCAAAACACCAGGAGTAAACTTCCTGAGATGCCAGAATTGTGTAGAAATACAGAGAATCTTGGAGAGCGGGGCCTGGAGGACATAGAGATGCCCTGTACACTTGGGCCACGACAGCGGGAGAAGAAGAGCCGAGAAATAGAACTGTGTGAGAGCTGTACCAGAACCGACCGAGTAAAAAGAGCTTACTCTGTCAAAGTGTAGTTGAAAACAATGCTATCGAGTGTGGGACTAAAGGTACGGATGTGATCCCAGTACCTATAGTCCAGGGGAGGGGAGAGGCTGTGAGAGTCACAGCTGACCCAACCCTAAGAAAAAAAAATTTTTTTCTTTGAGATTAGAGATGGAAGAAAGCATTGTAGACAGAAAAATTGATAAGAGAGCCGAGTTTCGTAAACCGTGTACAGTAGAGAGGAAAGCCAAAAGCCGTGAGCCGAGGGCCATAGAGAGAAGAGCCGGAATCCGTGAGTGAGGAGAGAAGAAATAGAAGGGTCAGTAGAGGAAGTAGGAGAGCCAGTAGAGAAGGTCAGAGAGAGGAGAAATAGGAGGGCCAGTAGAGAAAGTAGGAGAGCCAGTAGAGAATGTCAGAGAGAGGAGAAAGAGAAGGGTCAGATGAGAGAGTAGGAGAGCCAGTAGTGAAGTAAAATTGAAAAAAAAAAAAAAAAGTTCCATAAGAAAGGAGAGAGACTTATACCAAATTAACAAGCCAGCCATTGACATCGGACAGTAGTTAGTCATTGGTAATGACGGTCCTACTGGGAGTAGTACCGGTCATGGGGAGGGGATTGTGACGATGTGAATTGTTGTTCTTTATTTTGTCGAAATTCTGAATCGTCATGTCATCTGTCGGAATTATCCCTGAACCGTGATCGTTAATTGGTATGGTAATTTAGAAAGTCGGAACTGCCGTGTGACCCACTATCAGTGGTGAATGTGTGTCGCGCGGCTAGTTAGTAGGAGAGAAAGTGGTAGAGGGCACAGCCGCTGTCTATTAGAAAGAGAGAGAGAGGAGAGCCAGCGGAACGAGAGAGAAGAAGAGACGAAGAAGCCGAGCACGTGTGGGAAAAGCCAAGAACAGGTGTCAGTAGTTTTTCCGCCGACATTTTGGCAGTCAGTTGGCCTACGAGTGATGTAGGAGAGTTGATCTACGAGATGCGTAGAGAGTTGTGTAGATAGAGAGTAGTTGAGAGTAGTTGTGTTAAATTTTGAGTGTGTGAGAGAACTGGAGTTGTGTAAAGAGTTGTAATAAAGTAGAAATTGTGAAAAGTGACTTATTTGTGTGTTGGATTATTTCTCTTCCCTCAATTAAGGAATCCTTTGGAAGGAGCGTGCCGGAATTAGGAAAGAGAGAAATCGAGAAGCGTCGTTGGGGTGAGTCAGTATCGGGCCAGTATTTTACCAGTCGTGTCTCGTCGTTGGCATTTCTGCTTGCCAACTTGTTCAGGCAGAATTTCCTCTGACGATTGAGAGCGTCTCAGAGGTATTGTTGTTTGTCGGGTTGTTTTTAAAGAGTCGAGTATAGTTTATTAATTAAGCTTCAAAATTAATTGGCGCCTGACGGCGAGATTTTATTTATTTAAATTCTCATTATTATTTTTGTTGAAAGCGTCGGATTTTGTCTGACGTAAAGCAGAACTTTTACACTAAATTAAAATTAGTTAAAATTATACGTCACAATATATATTCATAAATTATAAAATTTTTAAAACACAAAACATAATTCTAATAAATCAAATTTAATAACGCAATTAAATAAAAAAAATTAATAATAATTAAATAAGCTGTCTTGGCCATTTGCTACTTGAATTTCCTGATTATACAAAAAAAAATTTTTGTCCTTAGAATATGGCGAGTCCTGCGTTCGTGACGGATATTGAGATCATTGATTCCTGGTCGGTGTGTTTAACAAGGAGTCCAAATTTGAAAATTATAGAAAAACATCTTTCACTAAATATTATGACGCTCCAATTCTGTAAAAGAAGAAACATATGTATTTCTTTATGTCTTGAGTAAAATCCACATTATATATCATAATTTACTTACTTTAAAACATTTAATTTATGCCAGAGCAGAATTTAAATTTTCTAAATCCTGGATCGACAAATAATTTACAATCTCCTCAGCACAATAGATGTGTAAAACCGTGCAACATTGATGAATTTCAATACCGTCCTTCATGAGTTCCAACATTTTTTCAGCATTTTTAAAATGATCCATTATGAGAGATTTAAAGAATTCAAGTTTCTCTAGTATAAAATTTAAAGATTCTTTAAACTCATTATTCTTTATAAGATGTGCAACTTGTGACACGTCAAGTTTTAAAAGTGATCTTGTACTATATTTTTTTCCTGAAAGTATAATTTTGTTTCCAAAATATTCTAATTCTATAGACTTGTGTTGAAAGAATACGAATTTGTCTTTCAATATGTCGAGTTTTGTTTTTAAATTATGTTTCGAAATGATTTCTCTATTTTTGAAAAAGCAAAATGCTAAATAGTACATGCACATTATGCTTGGCTCCGTTATAATTGTCAACAAGTAATCCAACGTATCAAGGCAGTTTTCGAAGAAGATGGAATTCTCAAGTTTCATTAATTGTGAGCATGCTATCGATAAATCTTTACTTTCATCCAAATCTGATTATCCGTCTACGAAAACCCCACTTTCTATAGCGATTTGAATATAATTTTGCGATTTGTTCGATAAAATCATTTGCTGAAGTGCTGTGTATCCATTTACATTTATTCCCAAGTCCCCACTATGGGATTGTAGTAACACTCCAATCAAGTCAACTGGATAATCCCATTTTATCACGTAATATAATGCAGCCGCAATTATACCGTAGTCATCGAAAAATTCGCCGTCATTATCCTGCAGAACATCATTTATAGCATCTGTATCTCCTCGTTGAGCTAATTCCAGCACCTTTGCAACCACTGGATGAACCAAGTCGTTGGAGCAAGTAATATTCATACTTTTTAATTCTAAAATACAAATTTAAAAATGTTTTACTTTACAATCTACTTTTTTAGGAAATGTCATGGGATTTTGATTTGATTGAAATTCATGCTCCTTTATTACTTAGGATGGTCACAAGTTTCAGTTTATCAATTTCCCTGACAATTTACTGATATTACTTTTCCTGACAAAATTATTTTTACAGCTCTCTAACACTGAATCAGTAAAATTTGATTTATTTTCAGTTACTCTATTTTTACGATTAGAATCACTGAAATTTTATTGAAGATCAGTTAAAAATGTTTGAAATTTCAGATTATTTTTAAAAAAATTTGTAATTTAATTGCAATTAAAATTCATTAAAAGTTGATTTTTAAAAATTGTAACAAAACACTTGAAATAAATTAATTTTTTTATTAACATTTTACAAAATTTTGACTATTCAAAACCAATTTTTCGAAAGATTCGAAAGAAATTCTTACAATTAATTTTTAAACAATATTTTAAAATTACTTTTGAACGATAATAGTTTTTCAATTTTGAAAAATTTCTAAACAGATAAAATTTAGTAAAATTTTTATAATAGTATTTCTTAAAAGAATTTTTGTATAATTTCTTTTTCACATTACCTCGGATAATAGAAGTTCTACTGTATATAATTGAAAATATTGAATTTTAAAATTGAAAATATTTAATTTTAAAAAATTAGTAACTAATTTTCATTTTTAAATTTAGCTTTAAAGATTTTTCTTTCAAATTTTTTATAATTTAATTATTTTCAAAATATGCAATTAAAATGTAATAAATAAATAAACTATTCAAAAACAATTTTTGAAAAATTATAAAGAAATTCTAAAATAATTAATTTTTAAACAATATTTTAAAATAATTTTTGCACGATAATAGTTTTTCAATTCTGAAAAATTTCCATACATTTAAAATTTGGTAAAACTTTAATAATTGTATTTCTTAAAAGAATTTTTGTGTAATTTAAGAAAAAACTAAAAACTTTTTTGTTGAATTTTAATAAAAAGTTTTGAATATTATTGTTCTTTCCAAAATGTGAAAAATAATTCTAAAATGTTATTATTTTTGGAAACATGTAATTGAAAATACTGAAAATCTAAAATTTTAAAATGTTAGAAACTAATTTTTATTTTCAAATTTTACTTTAAAGATTTTTCATTAAAATTTCTGATAATTTTAAATTAAATTATTTTTTTAAAATTTGCAATTAAAATCCTTCAAAAATTGTAACAAAATACTTGAAATAAATTAATTCTTTTCAATAGAATTTTACAAAATTGTAACTATTCAAACCAAAACCATTTAAACAAAAGAAAGAAATATTTGTTTTTAGTTATTCTTCGCATTATAAAAATCAAAATAAGTTGTACTTTTTTTGTGGTATTTTAGTGCAATGTTTGGAAGAAAAGTCGAAAAAGTCTAAATTTTCTTAATTTCCCTTTATTGGTCAGGCAAATCTGGGAAAAGTCAGGGATTTTTATAAAAGTACCAAAAAATTAAATTTTGGAATAGTTTCAAATCGTAGCAGAAATTAAATTTTTTTGAACAAATAAATTTCTAAGTAAACATTAAATTATTTTCATTAATAATAAAATGAATTGCAGATATTCAATTATATCCATGGATTATAAAACTCATCATAGAATTTCAATTATTTTTAATACAATTTCAATTAAATTCCTCCACAAATGTAATTATTTTTGAATTTTGAATTTTTGAATTAAAAATCGTCGAAAAAATTAAAATATTTAAAAATTTGTTGATAAAATTCTTTATGAGAATTCAATTTTGAGAAACATTTATTTATTCAATGAATTATTTATTTTTTAATTTAAATAATTGTATTTTCATAGAATTTTGTTACAAAATTTTATCTCAGAATTAATTATTATAGTTAAAATTTTAGATAATAATTAAATATTAAAAGCATTATGTATATGGTCTGAATTTTTAGAAATAGAATTTTTAAAATGTTTCAAAGTAAAATCTTAAAATTTGAATTATTTATATTTTATACTTTAAAATTTCAAGCAACTAAGAAAATAAATGGAAATTTTTATATTTACTCATAATGGGAAAACAACTGCTAATTTTTTCCAGGCTTCTCTGTGGACAACACAAAATATTTTATTTTATTTCACAGTTCCTTTCAACCACAAAAACTGCATTGCATTTAGAAAGATTGAGAAAAAATGAAAATCTCATAATTGACTTGCATTTGTTTATAATCAGCTGGGAGAATACTTTTAGTTTTTTAACCGAAATCTCTACAAAAATGGCTGAACGTCATCGTTTTGCAAATCTATCTGGTAAATATTCAATTTTTTATATTATAATTGCATGTAATAATCTTTTTTTCGGAGGGTCCTTTCAAAAACAAATTCCAATCAAAATTAAATTCACTTACAATTTTATTCTTAATATTATATATATTTTTTATGGAAATGTATAAATGAAACAATTTTTTTATGCAACTGTTATTTAATATATAGTATTTATAATAATTAACAATTATATAGTTTATAGTTATAGTAGTTATAATAGTTGTAATATCTATAATAATTTAAATCTTCCGCTGCTCCTATGATAAAGTAAAATTTATATTCCCAAACTCGACTTTACCGACATTTACAACTGCCCGATAGGTTATGTTGATATCGACAAAATAAATTCAGGGGAAGACGCCGGAGAGTGTTTACATATCAAATACACGTGTTTTTTTTAAATGCGAAGTGAAAAAAATGTGTCAGCATTGTATTGTATACAATGGTATTTTTATAAAAAAAATTGTCACTTTAATGATGCAGAATGGAAAAATTCCAATCTTTAAGTTATTACTGAATATATAAATATATGAATGTAATTAATAAATATTTAATGTTGAGACAACTTTTTCACATGTTTTAACATAAAAAAATACAAAAAAGTGTTACGATTTAATTAATTAATTTTGAATATCAGACTAAATAAGATAGACAAAAATAATAGACAAATAAGTGCCAGTTTTCAGTATTTTAAAAAATCTTTTTTTATTCCTCAGAATTTCTCGGTATGATTCCCTGAAACTTTTTCACATGGATAATATTACTAGCAAGAACTTGCGAGAATGACTTTTTACATTAAAAAAATATGTTAGCAAACCATTGGAACTTTCATCGGAATTCAATCTAAACTCCTATTGGATTCCGATGGAATTCCAGAGAAAATTTCAAGGAGCACTTTCCTAGGAATCTTTCCACATGGGGCTGTAAGTCATATAACTTCGAAACGCAAGTTTTATTTAGATACAAAAAGTTTTAGTTCAGGTGTAAATTTTCCAAGTGTAAAATCATAAAAACAGAGTTTGATTGTGAAAATAATTAAACTATTCGCGAAATTTAATTGAAATTGTATTGAGAATAATTGAATTCATATAAAGGATTTTATAAGAATGTTTTAATAATAATCGAACTCTTTCGAGAAATTTTATTCAATTTATATATAATATAATATAATTCCTGCAAAGAATTTTATTATCTGTATAAAAATAAATGAATTCTTGACATTTTTTTGAAGAACTTTTAATAAAGTTTCCTAACTTTTCCCTGACTTAAGATATCTTCCATAAGCTCGCAACGCGAATTTTAAAATATTTAAAAATAGAGGTATTGTTAAATATTTCTTTTTTCTTGTAAATATTTTTTTGCAATATTATATTATTCCGTGCTGTTTAGGCTGTGTAAATAATTTAGAGCCAAATTTAAGCTCTTTATAATTAAAGAATTGCCATCACTGCTTGAAACGACCATAAAATTTGTCTCTCATCCTAACTGAAAAGTTCTGTAAGAAATATTAAAAAATGTTATTATTATTTTACTTTTTAATATTATTATTTTCATTTTTACAACTTTTATATTTGAATAATGAATATTAATTAAAAAAATTAAATTGAATTAATAATAAATAATAATTTCATATTGTTGTGTAATTAACTATTAATTAAAAAAATAATTAGAAAAAAAATTTTTAAGATTGTTTTTATAATTTTTATAATTATTCAAGAATTAATTTTTATCTTTATTAATAATCGTTGTATTCCGGTGACTTGTACGCAGTTTAAAGTTAGTTAGAAAAATTTTATAAAAAAAATTTGAAAATAATAGAATTCATTCGAATAATTATAATAAAAGTTTTGAAAATACATAATAGAATTCCATCATTAAATTTTATTAAAACTGTATATTAAAAAACTAAATACTCTAAAAGAATTCTATTATTTATATATAAAAATAATCAAACTATTTTAAAGAATTTCTTTGAATTTTTTTGAAAATAACACTGTTTATATTCAAGTTTGGCTGCTAGATCACAAAAGGTCTTACCCAACTATCCTTGCTTCATCCTCCCCTACATTCAAAACAGTTAAAATATATTATCTTTTGAACGGCAATAGTTAGAGCAATGCAATTTTAATTATAGAAGGGTGTTATCACTCTAAATAAATGTCCGGAGTTATGTGACATCCTTGTAGGAATCTATGTAAGATTTTGCAGTAGGGGGATATTTTAATTATTCGACAGAAATAGTTTTTACATTATTAGTCATGTAATTTTTTTATGATTAGATTTTAATAAATTATCAAATTATAAAATACAAAATATTAGTAAATATTTATTCTATTATAACTTCAGGTAATATTCATATCTTCTCTTCTTCTTACAGAGATTATATATTTTTAGTATCAATGTATATTTTTATTTTTTCTTGCAGTTTTATTCAAAATAAAAACTTTTAACTTTAAGAAAAATAACCCTGTTTTACGGTACCTAAATACCCTACACAAATTAAATTTACTGTAATACTTTATTTTTTTAGTGGTTGCTCGGAGCAGGATTGTGACGCTTCACCAGACTGGACATCAATTACACAAAATTGCCGCTCAGGTAAATTGTTCTATAAAAACAGTGCGGCATTGGATTCGCACTCATCAAGCTGGTGGTGATGCTGCGTTGAGGGATCACCGTCAATTTAACCGAGGTTTGCGAAAAACTACTGCTGATCAAGATGATGAAATAAGGGATTACATTCTAAATATCAATCTATTTGTTGCATCTGCTACAATAAGAAATGACATTGAACTAGAAGTTGCGCCTGCTAGTTTAAGGAGACGATTACATGAGATAAATTATATTAATGGAAAACCAGCGAAGAAAACCGCTTTAACCCAACAGCATCGAGATGAAAGAATTGGATACGCTTTACAGTATTACCAAGAAGATGAGGATTTCTGGAGAAATACTGTTTGCTTAGATGAAAAAACATTTTCTTCTTCAGAAGACGGACGTTCCTTGGTATGGCGACCCAGAGGGGAGCGGTTTAATTCAGATTTCGTTGTTCATCATTACCACAGTGGACGTATTAGCTGCGGTATTTGGAGATTTATTACAACAAGAGGAGTTTGAGAAATAATTGAAGTGAACGCTCGCATGAATGCTGAGCAGTACGTTTACATTTTAGAAAATAACTTTCTCCCAAACGTAAGAAGAATTTTGCCTCGAAATGAATTTGAAGAAATAAAAGTAATCGAGGACAGAAGCGGAGTTCATCGTGCTCGCGCAACGCTGAGATGGTACGACAACCACCCGAAAATAACACTGTTGCCTCATCCTCCCAAGTCACCGGACCTAAATGGAATTGAAAATGTGTGGAGTTACATGGTCAAAACTTTTCGGTCAGGGGAAAATAGAACTCGACAGGCTCTTATTGATCACGTGCACCGTGCATAGGAGGAATTAAGACAAAGACCAATTATAGTGGCCAATTGTATATATTCGATGCCCAGACGTCTCAATAGTGTTTTAGACTACAACGGTTTTTGGACGCCTTATTGAAATGTCTGCCAACCCAAATTTTCTTTCTGATAATTTGTCTCGTGTAGACAAATTATTATAAAATTTAAAAATCCGCATCAAACAGTTAAACAAATTCTATACGAATATGAAGTTATTTCATTGAGTAAAATAACTCTCCAAGTATAATTCATTTTTCTGAAATATTTTACTGGTAATTTAAAAAAATTATTTCTGACATTAAAATTATATTTATCATAAGTCATATTTGTGCCGTTACTGTTAAAAGAATAATAATTTAAAATATATTTTACAATTACTTATTTATTTAAATTATTAAATTCTTATAATTTCTTCTCTCTAACTTTGATGCATTTTTCTGTACTTTACCTGTACTCCAAAAATTCGAAAAGTGAATGTTTTTATTTTTGACAAAATGACGACCGCTCAAAACCAACTTTTCAATTTTCACTAAAAAAACTATGTTTTGCAGTTGCAAAAAAAGATTTTTACGTGAAAAAAAATCCTTCGATTAAGGACTAGATTTTTATGTCTTATGAAATTCCACAAAATTTTATTAAAATCGGTTTAGTAATTTAAGAAAACGTGACCACCGATTTGCAACATGCTGTTTCGGGAAAAACGAGTTTAAAGTTTTAAATACACCATTTACTTACTTACTAATGGACCTAATGCGCGCCACTTTTTATCTTATTTAATTTTAAAAATATCAACTCACAACTTTACAGACATATTTCTGACATTTCAAAATTTTTAAAAATGCAAAAAGGTAACTTTTTTGAAAATTATTAATATTATTTCTTAATATTTTCTAAAACCCTATAAAATTGGAAAAATGCAAAAAAAAATTTTTTGAAAAATATAAATAGGGTTTTCCTTTTAAAGGTCAAGGCAATTTTCCTTGAAAGAACCATAAGCATTAATTATTCAGATTGTACCATTTTAAATTATTTCGAAAAACTAATAATTCAGAATTTTGTTAATCAAGACAAATTTAGGGAAATGTCAGACAATTTTAAAAATGTAATTTTTCGGGCATTGTGTTCCAATGTAAAACATTTAGTCTCTTCTATTTCTGATAACAATTTGTTTCTAAATAACATAATTCTTGAAGAATTATCATAAAAATAAAACTTAGAAATCATATAATGAATAATTTTACTTAGTTAATTAATTTTTAAAAGAGTTGTGTTTACAATTTTAATATGTAAATTAACCTCTAAAGGTTTCAATTTCAAATTTCATAAAATTTTAATTTTTCATGAATAAAATTAAAAATTTTAAAAAACAGAGATTTTTTAATAATTCTGGAATTTAAATTCTTCTAAATTTAGTTAAATTTATCAAAATCTCCATTTCCTTTATAAATTATAAAATTCTTCTCAGAAATGCAATTATTTTCAAAAATTTTAATAAAACTGTTGTGTAAAAATTTGAATTATTTTCAAAATTTTTTCTTATTTAAATGTTTTTCAAAATCTACTATTTTTAATTTTAATAAAATTTTCTAAAAGAATCCAATTATTTAAAGAAAATTTAATAAAATTCTACGCAAACATTTAATTATTTTCATAAATAACAAAAATGTTACAGAAATTCAATTATTTATGATTTTTTTTATTGTAGAATTAACTATATTAATTTGAATGTTCTTTCACTCTTTCATTCACTTTTCCTGTCCCGCACACTCTGAAGTTGTTTTTTATTTATACTTTTGTTTTTTGTTAACTTAATATAGATTGTATATTTTATTATTATGTTATAATTATTTTTATTTTATAATAATTAATTCAAAATTGTAATGACAAATAGAAATCATCAGAATTTTTTTCACTTCTTTTCATTAAAAGACTAAAATTTTCTTAAATATTATATTTTGTCAAATTGAAATTATTTTTGTTCTTTACTTCTAAAGAAAATTAAAAAATTGTCAAACAACTGTGATTAAGAAATAGAAAATTTATTTATTTTGCATTATTTTTGTTTATGAATCACAATTTTTTTAAACAAAATTATTATTTTGTTTTAGAAAAAGAAGAAAAAAAATTACACAATTCTTATTTTTAATCTTTTTTTTTGAACAGAATTTACCACAGGAATTTGTTATAAAACATGAAGAAATTGATCACTCCGAGTCTTCGACTCGGAGCAATCGATATCTTCATGCTTTATAATAATTAAAGATAATCGAGAGATAAAATAATTATTTTATTTATAAAAATATTGTTACTGTAACTTTATCAAAATTATTTTCATCATTTTAATTCAATTATTATTTTCTAGAATTTTCAAATTATTTTTTCTGAAAATAATAATTGAATTCCTAAAAAAAAATTTATTATTTATGAAAATAATGAAATGTTTGCACAAAATTTTATTAAACTTTTTTTTAAATAATTGAATTCTTTTTGGGAAATTTTATTAAAAAAGTAGATATTGAAAATCATTAAAATTAGAAAATTTGTTAAAAATTATTTAAATTAGGACAAGAATTTTTTTGACATTTATGAAAATAATTAAAATTTGCAGAAGAATTTTGTTATTTATAAAGATAAATGGAATTTTTTTCAAATTTTGAACATAGTTGAATTTTATGAAAAGAATTTTATTTTCTCTTCAAATAATTGAATTTCTGCAATTATTTGAAAATGCTATTATTTTTATTTAAAATTTTTTTCGAAAAAATGAATTTCGTTTTTAAATCATATTTTTTATTTTATTAATATATTTTAATACAATTTTTTAAAATAATTGCACTTTTCGCGAAATTCATTTAAAATTGTATGAAAAAATAATTGAAATTCTACAATGTATTTTATTATTTATAGAAATAATTGAATTTTCGCATCGATTTTAATTGAAAAAGAAATTAAATTCTTAAGAAAGATGTTATTATTTAGAAAATTAATTGAATTCTTGCCCAAAAAATTGATTAAAATCTTTTAAATCATTCAAATTTTGCAAACAATTTTATTATTTTTGAAAATAATTTAATTTTTCAGAATAATTTTATTATTTTTATGAAATTAATTGAATTCTTTCCAAAAAAATTGATTAAAATCTTTGAAATAATTGAATTCCTCACAAGAATTTTCTTACTTATAAAAATAATTGAATTTTTATAAAGAATTTTTTTTTAATTTAAAAAATAATTGAATTCCCCTGAAAAATTTAATTATTTATAAAAAAAATTGAAATCTCATAAAAAAATTTACTTATTTATAAAAATAATTGCATTCTTTACAAGAATTTTATTATTTTTTGAAATACTTGAATTTGTCAGAAGAATTTTATTATTTATGAAAATAATTGAATTTTTGTGAAGAATTTTGTTAAAATTTTAAAAAATAATTGAATTTCCTAGAAAAATTTAATTATTTATAAAAAAATTGAATTCTTTACAAGAATCTTGATTAAAATCTTTGAAATAATTGAAATTTTGTAAAGAATTTTATTATTTTTGAAAATAATTGAATTCTTAGGAAAAATTTGAATATTTTTTATATTAATTAATTGTTTGAGAAGAATTTTTGAACATTGTTTTTGTTTTTGAATAATAGAATATTGTTTTGTGAAATTTTAGTAAAATAGTAATTAAAATTTAAATTATTTTTTGGAAATTTTATTAAAATAGTAGATATTGAAAATCATTGAAATTAGAAAAATGCATTTTTTTTTGAAAATTTTTAAAATTTGGACAATAATTTTTTTGACGTTTATGAAAATAATTGAACTTTGGAGAAAATTTTGTTACTTATAAAGATAAATGGAATTTTTACAAGAATTTTTTTCAAATTTTGAACATAGTTGAATTTTATAAAAACAATTTTATTTTATTTTTAATTATTATTTGTAATTTCTTCAAAATTGAATATTTTTTGTGTTTTCAACGTGAATTTAAATTAGAAAATTTTTAAATTCTATTATTTTAAAAATTACAAATTATATTTAAAAAAAGGAGTAAGAATTTAGCCGCGAATTGTTTGCTAGTTTCAATTATTTTTAATATAATCTCAATCGACTTCCTCGAAAAATGTAATTATTCTTAAAATTTCTATTAAAATTCATCAAAGAAATTAATTACACACAAAATAATAAATTTCTTTATTAAAATTCAGTTTTAAGAAACATTCAATTATTTAATAAAATATGTATATATTTTTGTATATTTAAGTAATTGAATTCTCGTAGAATTATGTAATGAAAATTGATTTAAAAATAAATTTTAGTTAAAATTTTAGATAATTATGAAATATTAATGGTATTATAGTGTGAATTTTTTAGAAAAATTAATTTTTGGAAAGGTTTCAAATTAAAATCTTTAAAAATTTGAATTTTCCATACTTTTAACAGACAATTCCATAGAATTTATTTGTTTGAAAAAGCACAATTGAATTTAGTTTTTAAATTACTTGAAGTTTCTATTTTCTAATATATTTAGATAGATTTTCCGAATAATCGAAATTCCGTAAAATTGAATTAGAAATAAACACCGAAAAACGATATATCTTTTTTTTGATGAATGGATTTGAAAATTCTCAAAAGAGTTTTTTAAAAATTATTAAAAATAATTGATTTTTAAAGTTAAAAAATTCAGAATTCTTGAAAATAATTATTTATTGGTATATGTTTACTGGGACAAAGCCCGTATAATTATGAAGAATTTATATTAACAATATTCTTATAATATAAATTATTATACATTATATATTAAATTTATCGTTCGGTCATTGATATTATTATTAAATGAATTAAAAAACTATCCATTTATTTATAATAAAAAAACAATTAATTTTAAAAATGTTAAAAGCTCTCAATATTACATCGACGCTTTTACTTTGATTGCGGCAGAAATAATGACCAAGGAGCCTAAGTATTTTTTTATCACAGGTAAGAATGTGAAAAAACATTAATCCTTGTCTTTCAGGACATGTTTTTTACTATGTAACTATGAGACACTATAAACTTTTATATTGTAATTTATTTTTCAGCACTTGAAATGAAAAAGTTGTGGGAAACAGCTAGAAAGAAGTATTTTTTTATTTTGAAAAAAGGAGAGATGATAAATAAGACTGATAAAGAATTTTTGAATTTATTTGAATTCTACAGAAAATTTTTGAATGGTCAAAAACGTAGTGGCAAGAAAAATGCAATGATTTAGGTAATAAAAATTATTTTCTTACATTGTAAAGTGCAAATGATGAATTTCAAGTAAAATAGTCGATATTTGAAATTTAATTCAAATATGATATATATTTTCATTCCTTAACAAATAATAAAGTACCTACAATACAAGAATAAATGTATTTACATTAAAAAATATCGATGTAATATATGGGTTATTCTCCACGAAATGGTAACTTTTGACTACGGTAATGTTTTTCTAAAAATATTAATTTCTTTGAAAATGTTGTATGTAGATTTTTATAATAAAGCTTGAAAATTATTATTTTGTAGATATATGAGCTTAAATTTATCTTTTAATCTTATATAAACAATTTAAAAAATTCTCATTTAGAGGTTAAATAATTAGTTTATCAAGTTTTTCCCATTAATAATATAAATAGTTTAAACTCTAAATAAAATATAAAACAGTAGATGAAAATATATCAATCAATTTTTTTGGGATTAATAACATTTTTTCATAAAAGCAAAACATTTCCATTACGCGATTTGCTTACTCTAAATTACTATTATTTTTATTCTTTTTTATTCGATAAGAATTCAGTAATTTCCGCGGAATTAGGGTTTACACATCATTGATATATGCCGTAAAATACTAACTTGAAGTTTGATTAATGAAATAGGTATCTACCATATAGACTTTTAACTCTTCATACGATAATCATATGCTAATCGCAATATAAAATAATATTATCCATTTTAATGTCCTAAAAAAATTAAGAATCTGTCCTAAAATGTCCTGGAATTTTAAATTATATTTTCAGTAGACACCCTTTACTAGTAATTTTTATGATTTTAAATCTAAAAATGCTATTTCTTTATAAAAATTTAATATACATTATATTATTAAACTACATATTTTCTGCGTGAACAATCAAGAAAAGTGCACTTTTGGTTCAATTTCAATTAATTTATAACTTTCCTTCAAAAGAAAAAATTTTTTTTCGATTACAATATTACTAAAAAACACCTATATGCGGATCCGATAAATGTGGATTTTACTCAAGACATAAAGAAATACATATGTTTCTTCTTTTACAGAATTGGAGCGTCATAATATTTAGTGAAAGATGTTTTTCTATAATTTTCAAATTTGGACTCCTTGTTAAACACACCGACCAGGAATCAATGATCTCAATATCCATCACGACCGCAGGACTCGCCATATTCTAAGGACAAAAATTTTTTTTTGTATAATCAGGAAATTCAAGTAGCAAATGGCCAAGACAGCTTATTTAATTATTATTAATTTTTTTTATTTAATTGCGTTATAAAATTTGATTTATTAGAATTAAGTTTTGAGTTACAAAAATTTTATAATTTATGAATATATATTAAAAATATTTATTATATTTATAAATGACCAAGACAGCTTATTTAATTATTATTAATTTTTTTTATTTAATTGCGTTATTAAATTTGATTTATTAGAATTATGTTTTGTGTTTCAAAAATTTTATAATTTATGAATATATATTTTATTGTTAATATATATATTAAATATATTATTTATTACATTTATAAATGGCCAAGAGTTTCTTTATTTGATTAAAATTTTTAATCTTGAATTCAATAATAGTATATTTCGTAACGAGTGCGAGCAGTTGTAAATTTTTGAATGAGCACTTTTTTTGGAACAAACTGTAGGCGAAGCGAAGCTTCGCCTACAGTTTGTTCTAAAAAAAGTGCTCGTTCAAAAATTGGCAACTGCTAGCACTAGTTACGAACGATATTTTTCATAACAAGGTGCAAAAAAGTGCCCTTTTTTGCACCGCGTTATGAAAAGAGATATAATCTGTTTGTTCTCCAAACAACAAAACAAATAAAAAAATAATTTTTTAAACTTAAAACAGGGTTGCCACAAAACATGAATTTTAAAATCCTTCAAGTAAATTGTTAATAAAATAGGTTATTAATCATTAATTTTATAACTAATTAAAATTTTTAACTAATTAAAATTTTTTTTAACTACAAGCAGCTTAAATCTGTACATTTTAAATCCCCAGTAAATTTGATTTCGAACATAAATAAATCAACAAATGGCTTCAAAAATTTGTATTAGAGTTTTTATGAATAATTAAATTCCTTTGACGAGTTTCTTTCAATTTTTTGAAATTAATGCTTTTTTAATAATTGAATTGTGGAGAACAATTTAATTATTTATAAAGATAATTGAAATTTTAAGGAGAATTTTAAAAAAATTTAAACATAATAGAATTTTAGCGAATAATATTATTACCTTTGAAAAAAATTAAATGGTTTTTTAGAATTTTATGGAAATTTATAAAAATAATTGAATTTGTGTGAAAAATATTTGTTAAAAATAATATTCAAAGGAATTTAGTAAATCTGAAGAATTTCGATGTTTATGGAAATAATTGAATTTAAAAAAAAATTTTTTTTCAGTTACTATAAATAATTGAATTCTTTCGACAAATGTTCTTTATTTTTAAAGAAATTTTTAAAAATAAAATTATAATTACGGTGACTAACTTCCCCTGATTATTATGTTTAAAAATTTTTAATGTAATTCTTAAAAAGAAGTTAATTATCTTTAAATGAATGTTAAGAAATTTTAATTATTTTAAAAATTTTCAATTACCTTGAAAAAATAGAATTAAAAAATTTCAAAAATCTTATTTTTCAGAATTTTCAAAAAAAAACTTTGCAAAAATTTAATTTTATTAAAGAAAATGTAAGTGTGTATCTTTTTTTAAATTAAAATACTTTGAAAATTCGATTTATTAAAAAGTTTTTATTGAAATTCTTTAAAAAATTTAATTATTTTCGGTTGAATTTCTCAAAATTCCTATTAATTCGATAATTTTTTAAAAATTTATTAACATACTATATTTGAATCAGTGACTGATTTTTTACTATCAAATTAATTACTTTTTAACTAATTCAAATTTAGAGAATAGCATAAATATCTATAAAAATTGAAATAAAAAGCGATTTTTTAAAAACAAATTAAAATAATAAAATTCCTGGCTTATTCCCAATCAAATTAAATTCCCGGCTATTTGCCGGTTTTTCCGGTTAGTAGACACCCTTTAATTTGTTTAAAGAAACGAAATGTTCGATGACACTCACAAATTTCATCAAATACACTATTGGTATTTTTTCCTTGAAAATTGACAATTATTTTGTCGTTTAATTTCTATATCTCAAAGAGCAGTACTTACGTGCTTGGCAAGGGCACTGATAAAAACTTTTCAGTACTTTAGTTAATGAACAGAGGTATTTTTTATTTGCCTTTGTCAACAAAAAAGTTGATACAAAAATATTTTTAAAAAATTTTTATAAAAAAAATGAAAAAAAATAATTTTCTTCTTAATAGAATTTAAAGAATTGTAAATAATTAAAGGAAAAATTAAATTATAAAAATTAAGTATAATCACTTTTTTTTTAGAAAAACCAATCCTCTACCACACTTAATTTGTACTTTTCTTTAAAATTATGTCTATGCACCTTTTTTTTTTTTTTTTTTTTTTAATTTTATTTAAAAAAAGATTTTAATTTTTTTTCAAATTAATATTATATTTTTGTAAATATGATTCTTTCCAAATTGTGTAATTCTAATTTCATACTTGTAATCATAAGAAGGAATTATACTTTCCTTACTTATTATTAAGTTTATAATGATTTTTTATAGTAACTTAATTAGAATATTGACTATAAATTAATTGCAGCGAAAATAAGAAAGAAAATTTTTTTTCACTCAATGTGGTGTTCCTCTAATATAATTTATAGATATATTAATGCTTTATTTTAGTCATAGCGAGGAATCTATAAATTCTAATATGTTTAAGATTTATTATATAGTTTACCGTTTGACTTGTAATTTCTTTTGAAGCGATGTCAACTTATTCTCCTGTTTGAAAAATAAATCCACTTGTTCGAGAACTGCAAAATGATTGTTTGGAGATGACAAATTCGGAACGTAAAGAACTTTCTTGAAAGCTGACAGCATTTTCATATCGTCCAAGACTTGTCTGAAAATAATCATTTTTTATAACTCTCAATAATAAAATACCAAAATTTTAATATGAATATCTATTTTATTTTCTAGACAAGTTGCTCAATTTTCTAGTGTAAAAATAAGTTAATTAATCGTAACTTGCGTCAAAGGAAAAGAAATTACTTTTGACTAGTGGTGAAAAGAATCAGTAGCTTCCAACTTAGAGGAGGATTTGTCTTTAACAAAACTAATAAAGCTTGTTGAATAATCTTAACCCATTTTGCTCAATTTTTTTTGTTGGATAAAGAAGGATAAAAGAAAGAATTCTGATGAGTTTATTCAATATTTTGGATAAATTTTATAGAATTTAAGCAAATAAAACTGCAAAAAGAGCGACTTTTCAAGATTTAGACAAACGTAGAGACTAAACTACTTAACGGATTTATAAAATATTCTGGAATGTGCATTTATTGAAAACTTGAGATGACGCAAAAAGTTTTAAATTCTAATAATTTGTCTTAATAAAATATTTCTATTTAAGGCAATTTGAAATTCTTTGCAATTTGAGAGTCGAGAGCACTGTTTGTCGGTCCTTCCAAGAGATTAGTAAAAAGACCGGAAACAGGTCTTCCCCAATTTATAATTCCCCCCAATAAAAGTGATTCCATCATTTATGCAATTGTACTGAAAGCCCTAAAATAATAATAAAATTAAGAGTAAATTAAATTATTTTAATTTTAATTTAAGATTTCTTAAATTTATTCAAATAAAGTGAAATAGTGAAGTAAACAAAAGTAAATTTTAAGTAAAGAAAGAAAAAATTGAGAAAAAAAAGTCTTACAGGTTTAGCATCATTTTCCAGAGTGCGACAAATATTTTGTCAAAATAGAGCCTCGTTAATCATGTCCCGTCGATTTGTCATTCCAAATACCGTCAATTTAATAAAATATAATAATGTTTAATCCACTATCTGGACCTAGCTGAAAATTAAATTTCGATAATAGAAATTTTTTAATTATGATTATTTTGTTTATTTTATTTACCTGGTTACAGGTGGTTAATAAATTAAAATTCTCCCAAATTATCTTCGGTTTTATCTCCTGTCTCGAACTTATTGCCTGTAAATCAGCTGCCTCTAAATTCCTAACAACAAGACCCAACATTTTTTAATCTAAAAATTGAAAAGCCAATTTTTGTTCAACGGTGAATGCCTGTCTGGAAAATTGAAGGAGAAATTCCTTGGCCATATTCTGAGCTTACAGTCGGATCAAAATAATGAGGTCGTACTTTGATTTCTAGATTTAAAGACAATGTAGACTATTTTCGTTGTGGTAAACTGAAGCTAACATTTCCACGTGGCATTATACCCTCGTTTGACTTGACAGTGATAATAAAATTTTGATTCGGTCCAGTTGTCATCTCATTATGCCTAAAAATAATGCATAAGGAAAACATTATTTCAATTTTATTAAATAATTCACCGACTTGAATAAATTAATAAACTACCACGAATTATCGATTGCTGCCTTCTTCTATATAATTATTGAGAATCTTCTCTACAGCATCAATTTCAAATTGTATTAACTTAATATGTAATAAATTAATAACTATATATCGATAATAATTAATTACTATTAAAAAAATTTTAAGTAAAACTTTTTAATGTTTTAGAAATTTAAAAATTATTGAAAAGTTATACAAAAAATAACAATTTATTTCTTTAACAAATTAGAAAATCTTTTCAAGTTATAATAATTTTACTGTTTTTTTCAATTTAAAAAACTTTATAGTTTTTTTAAATTTATAAAAATATATCACTAGTAATTCGTTTTAAATGAAAAATAGTTTTAACCATTTTAAATTTGAAAAATACCATTGTTTATTACTGCATAGTACTTAATTACTTTCAAATAAGACTTAAAATGTAAAAATGTATAGAAAAGATAACCTCACAATTTTTCATATGACAAAATACACATTCATATATTACTTTTTATTTTGAAATAAATAAATGATATGTGTTACATCCCGACATATTTCAAAATTTTATAAATTTCGTAAATTTAGTAATGTAGTTAAATAATCAATTAAATACATTTCATAAATGTAATATTTAAACAATGTCTAAGGACATAGTTCAAAATATTACATCTTCTTTTACGAATCCTAAATTAAAAGCATAAAATATAAATCATAATGAAATACTATAATATTTCATTCACATGATTCATTAACACGTGTTATTACTCACGTGAATGAAATAGTAAGGTGAATCAACGAACTCTGTCTTTACGACAAGTGTCAAGCTATGAATGAAAGAGATGAAACATGTTTACAAGATGATAGGAAAACATAAATTCTTCTAATTTATAAAATCATTTAATATTAATAAGAATTATTTAATTATTTGATCGATCCATATGGCATTCAATCATTGATAATTATTATTTATTGTCCAAATATTAATATGAACCCAATTAAATGTATCAAATCGAAAATAAATCGATAATCGACAATCGATTAATCGATAATCGATTGTCGATTCGATTATTGAATTTAAAAACGCTTATCAATGTCTGAATTAATGGAAATGAATCGAATACAAATTATAAGTTTAAATTAATAGATGATAGCTAGAATAAAATAGAAAAAGATCATATTACAATCGTACGTGCCTAAAACAGTGCATGTTGTACGTGTCTAAAACAGAGCATGTTGTACGTGTCTAAAACGATGTGTGGTAAAAACACCTAAAACAAAATGCTTCCACCACTTAACATCCCTAAAATGCATTAGATTCAATAGTATATAAGCTGCTGTAAAAATCAGAGCGATTGTCAAAAGTTCCGGTGTAGTTCAGTGCGGACAGTATCATTGTAGAGCGACCCTTCGGTTAAAACGCGAATTATTGTATTCTTTCCCGTAAAAAGGTGCAAGTTAGATTATTTATCACTTAGAAACAAGTTTCTTTCCCCTAAAAAGGTGCAAGACAAATAATTTAACACTTAGAGTTGATAATTTTGCTATTTTAACTGTCGTATTTGTGATTAATAATTAATAGTATAAATTTCACTAATTCTTTCCATAAAGGTGCAAGTTATATTATTTGTCACTTAGAAACAAGTTTCTTTCCCCTAAAAAGGTGCAAGATAAATTATTTAATACTTAGAAAACGTGAAACTGTTATTTTAGCACAAAAACTGTTATAAAGTTGTGAATATTACACAAGTGTAATAAAACAAACTTTCAGTTTCATTCAATTGAAACGAGTTCAAACCAAAAAAACCAATTATAACAACCCTGCGATAATCTTGTCAACGAATCTGTAATTAAACGTAAGTAACAATTTGTAACAATTGTAACTTTCTTCTTACTATAAATAATAAATTAAATAAAAGGAATATTTATCTTGTTATTAACGCAAAACCCATAGTTTTGACAAGTGATCACGATCCTAAAATAAAAATAAATATCAGGCTTTACCAACCTGATTAATCAGCTAACTGGTTTTAAAATCTATTTTAAATAAATTATTTAATTTTATTTAAAAGCCTCGCTCTTGCTCGGAACGTAACAGCTGATTTGGTGGCAGCGGTGGGATTGTCACTTTTGTTATAAACAAATTAATTATTCTAAAACAATTTTAAAATTTTTGAATAATTTTGAAAACAATTTTGAATTTTGAGAGCCTAAATTCCTTCTAAATTCAATAATTATACTTAAACCCTCATTCAAACCAAACCAGTTCCTAATTGTTTATAAATTTTATAAACAATTTCCTTAATTTCATTATAAAATCCTGTAATTAGAGCTGCTTTTGCGCCGTTCGGCGAACCTCGGCTTGAATTAAGAACAGTTTGCGCCGTCCGGCGGAGCCGTTCAATTAAAGATTTTCCTTCATTTTAATTAAGATAAAATTGTGATATTATTGTTGCGCCGTCCGGCGAATTTGAATTGATCAAACGACATTTTGCGCCGTCCGGCGAACCTGTCATTTTATCTGTTTCCTTTCATAATTTTTCTAATATTCTAAGACTCTATAAACTGTCAATTGTTTTTGAAATATTTAAATCATTTTTAAAGACATTAAAATACAAAAATGTCTTTTATTTACAGTTAAATAAATAATGTGTGATAAAACTCCAACAACAAAGAAAATTAAGAATCGAGGAGGAGTAAAAGCACAACGAAGATTCAATATTCAAACATCATTAGAATCAGAAAAATTCTCAGAAAATCTAAATTCAATAGCAATGAAAGAAATAGAAACACAAGAAGAATTTTCCAATTTCTTTGAAAATTTATTAAATAAAACCGAACAAATTTTGAAAAATAAATAAATTTACTTAAAATTCTAATAATTAATAAAATAAAACCTTATTAAAACTGATGTGTTTCGTTTATTGTTGCATACTCTTAGTATATGTAATATTAATTACAGTAATTTGGTATACCAGTCCAAAAAAGAAAAATTAATATTAATTCATAAAAATCAATAATTCTAGTAAATTTTATACAAACAAAAATTTTGATATTTATTGTAAATGAATAATTATTTTAATTTTAATCGATTTAACTACCCACACATCGAATTAATCTCAGGCGATTTAGTGGCACACAAAGGAATTTTTCTAATAGATAATACTAATCGATTAAACTTAATAAAAGAAACAAAATTATCTTCATTTGTCAATATCAATATAAATGTTTGATATACAGGTCGACATAATTCATTTCATACTAAAGGTAGTGCTATATTAGAATTTCATGATTTTTCCTTAAAATTTGAAGTTATCGATTTCGAAAGCAATTCCGAAATTATTGGTATTTTAGGCGCACCATTTTTAGATCAGTTATTTGAAACTAATCATTTCAGTCGAATTGCTATAGATTACGATAGAAGAGCGCGAAGACGTGAAACATTTATTCGACAACGATTTATTAGACGCGTTTGCGGAATTTTACGAAATTCGTCTTTCCGAAAATTTCCATGAATTGTTACGTCAATAATATCGAATTTAATACCGATATTTTTCCAAATATTCATATATCTTCACCAAGTTTAAAAGAAAAGAGAGGTCTTTTCTTAATAAATCCTGCTTTAAACATTAATTTAATAAACGAAAGAAAATTAGCATCAGGTATAATAATCTATAGAACAGAATTGATCACATTAAATTCAGGCTCATTTGTTACTTCTGGAACAACAGAAATAATAATAGCTCAAAAACCAATAAAATTTCGAACTTATATTAATAGCAAACAAAACGAATTGACAGGTATATTGGGATTGTCTTTCCTAAATACCAATCCTAGTGAGTTTACATTTTAAACTGATATCGATATTAATATATGCAATTTTTTTCATTAATAACAACAATTTTTGTTATTGCAATATTTTCCCTAATTTGGTGCCTAAAAATTTGGCATATCTTTCAAAATTTTAAAATCAATAATTTACAAAATATATTGATTTAAACAATTCTTCGCGCGCAAAAAAAAAAGATTAGGAGAATATATAAATATAAGAGGTCATAATTAAATTCGCGCGGTTAATATAATTAATCATCGTTTCATTGACATAAACTACTCATTGACTTCGCGCGCGGAAGCTACAAGTAGTACGCCACGAGACAAGTCAGACGTCCACTTAAAGGCAACTCTCACACGTATCTTAAGCTGGTCGCGATTCCTCCAGTAATTCGCCATCTTGAACTTCTTTATGAATTCATATTTTCACTTCTTAATCAAAAATAACGAATTATATCCTCAATTATTATTAAATTTATCTTTCTTCATCGGTAACGAAGGTCGATTTATATTAGATCCTTCTTTACCAATAAATTTAATCAAAGAAGACGAAATTAATCCTTTCCTAGGAATAAATCGTGTACTAAAATACTTTTTAAGAGACGGTACTATACGAACACACGGAGAAGCAAAAATCTGTATTAATTATACAGTAATAGAATTTCAAACAATAATTTGTGACGACAAATCAGATATTATTGGAGTTTTAGGACTTCCATTCTCATTTGATATTATTAACGAATTATTCTAATCAACAATAAAATGACTCGTAAAAATAAACAACAAAGAGGTTATAAGGACAAAAATGATGAAGAAGATAATAATGGCCCAATCAATGATGCAACCTTTATGAACAGAACCCTTCATGATACTATGGTAAATTCTATGGCAGAATGTTTTGCGTTACAACAAGGTATAATGAATATTCCTTTTTACGACGGGCATAATATGCCAGTCAAAGATTTTATTGATGATATTTTGAATGCTGCATCATCCATTCCAATAAATTGTGAAGATCAGTTTTTGAAATCTATTCTTGCTAAATTAAAGGGTGCTGCTAGAAGCAGTACTCAAGGTAAGTCTTTTGGAACCATTGATGAATTAATAGATCATTTAAAACAAAGATATTCCACTCATAAATCATATGCATGGTATTTGCAAGAAATATCCACAATTCGTATGAACCGCAATGAAAATGTTAGCGAATTTTACGATAGATTGTCTCAATTATTAGCGGGAGCAAATGCGACACTCGCTAGTTCTTACGGAGCCCCTAATGCTAAAATTCAAATGCAACCCCTAAATCTATGTGCTTTGGAATCCTTCATTAAAGGACTTCCAGATTCAATGTCCACTATAATAGAGGCACGAAATCCTCAAAATCTTAAAGATGCTTTTGACATTGCTTTACAATGTGAACAACGTCATGAAAGCTATAAACCAGATTATAATGCTTATCATTATTCACGACACCAACCACAAGATTACAGATATCGAGAAAGAAGCCCTAGTAATAGAGTACAATTCTCATATCCCTATGAGCAAACGAGATATCGTTCTCAATCACCTACTCCTACGGGAATATTGAGAAATCCATATCCCCCATATATGCAAAACAATCATTATCCACAACCATATCCTAATCAACCTAATTTTCATCTTCCTAACGCTTATATGCCTTATACATCATATCCCTTTTACCCATATCCTCCTCCACAAGAAGGATATTTAAATAAAAATCAAGATGGAAGTAGAACACCACCTCGTTCTCAATCCCCATATTCATTTGAAAAGAGTAATTTAAACTCAAACACGACTCGACGAACAGACGCGACGACGAGTGCAGATCCCAAAGAGCGTCCAGCCAATGCGAGAATCCTATCGTTACAAAACACATCTTCCACGCCAGAAAATCAAGAGAATCTCCATTAATAATTATAAATTCTCCAAGCTTTCAAACATCATCAGCAATCTTATTAATAGACACAGGAGCCGATGTAAACATAATCAAGGAGAATATATTATTGCCAGAATTAAACATAATTCAAGAAGAAGCCATACATATAGCTGGAATCGTTCCTATAAAAATTTTAACACTAGGAACAGTTCAAATTGAAATAAATACAAAACCAATAACTTTCCAAGTAGTTTCCACAGATTTTCCTATAGAATCTGACGGTATACTAGGTAGAGAATACCTTCGTGAAGAAAAAGTTGAAATTTCTTTTTGGCATAATACAATAGTCACACATTCAAATCCTATAAAACCAATATTTTTCGCAGATAAAGAATCAACTGAAGCTAGAGATGCATTAACCGAAAATAAAGCTAACAAGAGAAGAAATGTAACTATTAAAGCTAGAACAAGACAAGTAATACCAATTGATGTTCTAGATACAGAATTAAAGGAAGGATATTTGCATTTAATAAAAACAGCAGAAGGATTACTAGTAGGTGAAGGAGTAGTAACGAACCATGATGGAGTTTGTCATATTTACGCTATAAATATGACATCTGAAGACGCAGAAATCGAGATACCACCTCAAGAGTTAATTCCTTTTGAATTTTACAAATTACCTGGTGAAGATTCAGATGATTATTCGACAGAAGAAGAATACACACCACCAATAGATAGGGTTTCAGCCATATTAGAATATCTAAGATTAGATCACTTAAACAAAGACGAAAAAGAACATGTAACACAAATTATTAAAGAATTTCCAGACAGTTTTCATCTCCCAGGAGAACAACTCACCCCAACTAATATGGTTCAACATAAAATCATTACAAAAGACGAAATACCAATCCACGTTAAACAATATAGATTTTCACCAACTCAAAAAGAAGAAATCGATAAAGTCATCGATAGAATGAAATCTGAAGGAGCTATAGATTCCTCTTGTTCACCATACAACTCACCATTGTTAATAATACCAAGAAAGATTGACGGAAGTGGTAAGAAAAAGTGGCGAATAGTAATTGATTTCCGAGCACTAAACGAGAAGACAATTGGTGATTGCTACCCATTGCCAAATATTACTGCTATACTTAATACCATCGGAGGCGCTCAATAATTCTCTGTATTTGATTTAGCCAGTGGATTCCATCAAATTGAGTTAGATCCTATCGATAGGTCAAAAACAGCATTTTCTACTACGCATGGACATTATGAATACATAAGAATGCCCATGGGACTAAAAAATTCACCATCAACGTTCCAAAGATTAATGGATCAAGTTTTAACTGGACTTCAAGGTGTTGAATTATTCGTGTATTTAGACGACATCGTAGTGTACGCAAATGATTTAGAAGAACATGGCAAGAAGGTAAGAAGATTACTACAAAGATTAAAAGGTGCCAACCTTTCATTACAACCAGAAAAATGCGAATTTCTTTTCAAAGAAGTAGCATATTTGGGACATATAATAAGCAGTGAAGGAGTAAAACCTAATCCAAAAACTGTAGAAGCGGTAAAAAATTTTCCAACTCCTAAAACACCAAGAAATATAAAACAATTCTTAGGATTAGCAGGATATTATCGAAGATTTATCAAGGACTTTTCAGCAAAAGCCAAACCATTGTCTAATCTACTAAAAAAGGATGTAAAATTCAAATGGAAACAAGAACAGGAAGCTAGTTTCAAAGAGCTAAGAGAAGCTCTATGCACTAACCCAATTTTACAGTATCAAGACTATGAAAAACCTTTTACATTAACAACTGATGCATCTGATTTTGCTATAGGTGCAGTATTAAGTCAAGAAAAAGATGGATTTGATTTGCCTATTGCTTATCTTTCCAGAGTATTAAATGCGCCAGAATTAAACTACTTCACAACTGAAAAGGAATGTCTAGCAGTACTATATGCAGTTCATCATTTTAGACCTTATATTTATGGAAAGAAATTCACTTTAGTCAGCGATCATGAACCATTAAGGTGGATTGCCACTATAAAAGATCCAGGACAACGACTTATAAGATGGAGATTAAAATTGAGAGACTACGAGTATGAATTTCAGCATAAATCGGGAAAACTAAACACAAATGCCGATGCTCTATCCAGAAATGTTACAGAAAACGAAATAAAAGAAAATTCCTAAACCAACGTCGATCAAAAACAAGTGAAAATTTTAATCAATAAACGTGTTGATAAAATTCCAAAGAAACCAACTAAACCATCAACAACCGCTCTGTCTAATCCTCAAAAATCAAAAATACAACCTCCAAAATCAATATTAAAACCATCTACTTTAAAATCTACTTTAGAACAAAGTACTATTGGTTCAAGACTAGCACAAAGACGAGCTGCACAACAATCTACTTTAAAATCAACTTTAGATCAGAATACTACTGGTTCAAGATTGACACAAAGACAAGCTTTACAACCATCCACTTCAAAAACCAATTTTAACCAAAGCACTATTGGATCAAGAGTAGCACAAAGACGAGCATTACAACCTAGAGTAAAAACAATAGACGAAGAATCAATTGACAGTAGCACTGACGAAGAGAGAGAGATACCAATTCCTCCCATTCAAAAGGCAAGTAGAAGCTTACTTCCCAGTTTGAAACTTCCACCAGCGGCTATAAAAAATACACCAGGCCCAAAAATCCCGAAAAATTTGAAGAAATAGAGCCACTATAAAAATTAAAATAAACAGGATACTATAAACCGCCAAGAAGCAACACAATTCAAACCAGCGCGCGGAAACCTTAAGCGTGCAACATCGATTCGCATGAATAGATCTTGAAGCTATGTATACACTGCGCATGTTTTACTTGACGGCCATCATGAAAAGGCGGCACATAATTTAAATTCAAATTTGAAAATCCGTATTCATGATGAGTGTCAATAAAAGCATAAGAAAATACTTAATAACAATATTAACCATTGAATCTTGTCGAAAATTGATTAATAATTATTATTTTAAATATTACCAATTACTTTTTATAATCAATAATAAAAAGCATAAAATAATTGATGATTAATTTTCAACAATTAATAATATTAACAATAATTAATAACCATAAATAATTAAATAATTTTAAATAATAAGTAAATTAAAATTATTTACAAATAAGCAAAATTGATCAAATATTAAAATCATAAATAATGATAAATATTTTATCAAAGTTGCATAACTAACCAATAAATTAATTAAATAATAACAATTAATAATAATTATAGAAATTAGATGAAAATAGAATTTTAAATTAAATAAATCATATACAATAATTATCGACAATATATAATAATCAATCTAATAGACTTTATTAACAACATACTAATAAATTATTAATAAACAATATAACAATTAACAATTACTGTCGCTTTAAAAGTCATATTTTGATGAATTTAGTAATTAAAAATTTAAATATACAATAATTATATGTGAAAGGGTAGAAAATAGATTAATACATTAGCCTTTGCTATTATTAACAATTATTGTTGATAATAAATGGCTTTAAAAGTCCCAACGTTGAGCTGAAAGTATCAGAGAAGCATGAAAGTGAAGGAGGATCTCTCGCGACACAGTGTGTGGTCGGGCCCACGCCTCCTTCCCAATGATTGCATAGACAGTCCCACGCCTCTCTTATACGGTAAGCGAGATCGAGCAGCATTAAAGTCTCCAGCTCATGCACAACCCGATGTCGCTTACACTCTTAGTATACATGAATTCTTGATACGATTTTCGACAGATGGTCTCAATATTATCGAACCATAATCGATTATTATTAAAATATCAATACAAATCTAAGCACCATTAAGTGTCGTATCATTTATTCACAAATAAATAGATAAATAATTAAAAATATCAATGATTTTAAGTTTTATTATTAAATTAAAGAATTTTCGATCATAAAAGTTATAACACTATTGATTGTCGTTATTAATTATCAATCTAATAAAGACAATAATAAGAACTAAAATAGTTAAATAAAGAAACTCTCAAATAAACAATAAAATTATTAAAGTAAAGAACTTATTAATTTCGTAAAAAAAATGAATATATTTAAAACAATTTATACATTAGGTCAAGAAATTAAATTACTAAAATATAAAGTAAAATATTAAAACAATATTTAATAATAATACTAAATAGTAAATTCCATTAAAGAAAAAAAATAAGCGAATAAAAATTATATATTTTAGTAAGAAGGGAGAAATGGGACTCTGGCCGCATAGAAAATCAATGCCGACTTTACCATTTAACCAAGCATTGAAGTCTCTTGATCTCTGCTCGAATGCACGAACATACTACCTGTATATTCATGCTCCTCGGATACTTTCTTCATGAAATCGAGTGAAAATAATCGATTTAATTGATAATATAATCAATAAAAATTCTATATTGACTAATTTTATTGATATAAGAATTAATTATTAATCAGTAAGCATAATAATCTATCAGAAATTTATTAACAATCAATAAATTGAGCAAATATTTTACTAAATAAAAGGAAAAAAAAAATTATATATATATAAACAAATAAAAATTGGGAAATAATTTAAATACAATAAGTTGAATTTATTAAATTATTGTTTAAAATCAATTAAGATACAAAGCACAGAGGTTTAAAATCATATCGACGATCAAAAAATTGTAAGATTCACAACATATAAAGGTTTCTACACATACCATACGATAAGTAATTTAAAATAAGTAACTACGCAATATTATTATAAGGATAAACATATGAATAACAAATATAAACAAAACATATTACACTAGTTCTCAACATCCACTTCTTCAACTTCAGCATCCAAATTTAAGGGCTCTCTATCCCCCAGAATTTCATCACCTCCTTCAGGCAATGTTGCACCACAAGGACATTTGAGTTTCCAAGAAGGTTGAACTACATAACGACCACAAGGACATTCACGACCACGAATATCATTAGAGATCGACGAGTCATCATTTATTTCCAAAATTTCCACTTTGGGCAATTCTGGATCCTCCAATGTAGTGCCACATGAACAAGTAACGACACGAAGATCCATTGTCACAAAATTGCCACACGGACAAAAGCGACCTCTTGAGCCTTGAAAACTAAAACAAGACAAAGCACTATATAATAACAAAAAAAGAGAAAAGGAAAATTCAAATAATTACTAAAAAAAAAAAAAATTTTAAATTACCCAGTGCAATTTGAATCTCCTCCAATGTGTATGCATTCTCGATAATTTGGAGAATCCCTCAAATAATCAACAACGAGACAATTTAGAAATTTTTCGACCTTCCTTTTTTGATGTCGAAGTCTCCTGCGATCAAAAGAATATCCTTGAGGAGACCAAGATCCCGGAATTCGTTTGAAACAATGTTTTCCAAGAAATTCATGATTTGAAGTCAACTCATACTTTGGAGTGAAATCTTTCAACCCTCTTTTTTCACTCAATTGTTTCGAAATGCGAAATAATTCGGTAATAAAAAAGAAGATCCTGGCTAATCTACGCGGATCCAGATGTTGTGGACGCACATAGGTCGATCGAGCTAAAAAAAAAAAAATATATATATATATATATATATTTTAATAAATAACAAAAAATTTATATATGTGTATATATAATGATAATTATAAATTATATACATATCATGAAGTAAAAAGATAAAAAGAGGAGAAACCTAAATTATAAATAGTCAATGTTATATCCTCTTAGAATCAACAACATTTTACAATTAAAAATTAATTGTTTTAAACTGAGAGTTGAAACACGAACTAAGACACCTTGTCGTTTTGCATCTAAAGCACTCACAACTATAAATTCGTCCAAGGAAAATTCAATTCCTACAACACTACTAATTAATCTTCGCACTGTCTCAGCTGCTCCTTCTACAGGTATTTTCCATATAGCAAATTGGAAAATGCCCATACGTTCTTCTAATTCCACCAAACGCAGTCCTGTAAGTCTTTGACTGGAAACGTTGGTAGTCAACAAAGGATCCAATTGAGGAATTATGGGAATATTTGCTGGAAGATTCACAATATGATTAATTTCCTCAGATCTTGAAGTAGAAGGTACTGGATCATTTTCCCTAATTGTCACATTTTCTGGCACCACAATTGCTAGCACAATATTAGTGTTTTCTAACGGTTCAAGAGCATTTAAATCGAAGAAATCCACATAATCCGACACATCCGTATTTTCGTCAACAGAATCACTCATGATGATAAATAAAAACGATAAAATATTTAAAAATAAATAAATAAATAAACACACGCAAGTAGCAGCAAAGGAAATCAATTAAATAGGACTATAATTATTACCATGAGGAACATCTCGACTCAATAATAAAGGAACTGGTTTCATGTTTTTAACACAAAATTCTACAAAATCCACAGTAGAACCGTCACTAACTGATCCACTATCACTCATGGCTAACGAAGTACTGATTACAAAGGACTTTAACAACCAAGGTGGGGACCATGGATCCTGAGTTCATCACTCAAAAAATTTGATGATTATGAAGATTCTCACGATTGTTGGATGACTAAACTGGACCGAAGATTACCCGAGAAGCTATATTTTGAAAACAACTTACCTTCTTCATCGCCATATCCAGTTTTGAACACGTACTACACATAATGTAAACTTCAACATTTAAACATAACACTCGACACTTTAAAATTCCCTTGTCAGCAACATTACATTCTCTAAATTAAAAAAAAATAATTGTAAAAATTTACGAAAATTTATATATCAAAATTACAAGTTTATTGAGGACGATGAACAATTTAAGGAGGGAGGACTGTTACATCCCGACATATTTCAAAATTTTATAAATTTCGTAAATTTAGTAATGTAGTTAAATAATCAATTAAATACATTTCATAAATGTAATATTCAAACAATGTCTAAGGACATAGTTCAAAATATTACATCTTCTTTTACGAATCCTAAATTAAAAGCATAAAATATAAATCATAATGAAATACTATAATATTTCATTCACATGATTCATTAACACGTGTTATTACTCACGTGAATGAAATAGTAAGGTGAATCAACGAACTCTGTCTTTACGACAAGTGTCAAGCTATGAATGAAAGAGATGAAACATGTTTACAAGATGATAGGAAAACATAAATTCTTCTAATTTATAAAATCATTTAATATTAATAAGAATTATTTAATTATTTGATCGATCCATATGGCATTCAATCATTGATAATTATTATTTATTGTCCAAATATTAATATGAACCCAATTAAATGTATCAAATCGAAAATAAATCGATAATCGACAATCGATTAATCGATAATCGATTGTCGATTCGATTATTGACTTTAAAAACGCTTATCAATGTCTGAATTAATGGAAATGAATCGAATACAAATTATAAGTTTAAATTAATAGATGATAGCTAGAATAAAATAGAAAAAGATCATATTACAATCGTACGTGCCTAAAACAGTGCATGTTGTACGTGTCTAAAACAGAGCATGTTGTACGTGTCTAAAACGATGTGTGGTAAAAACACCTAAAACAAAATGCTTCCACCACTTAACATCCCTAAAATGCATTAGATTCAATAGTATATAAGCTGCTGTAAAAATCAGAGCGATTGTCAAAAGTTCCGGTGTAGTTCAGTGCGGACAGTATCATTGTAGAGCGACCCTTCGGTTAAAACGCGAATTATTGTATTCTTTCCCGTAAAAAGGTGCAAGTTAGATTATTTATCACTTAGAAACAAGTTTCTTTCCCCTAAAAAGGTGCAAGACAAATAATTTAACACTTAGAGTTGATAATTTTGCTATTTTAACTGTCGTATTTGTGATTAATAATTAATAGTATAAATTTCACTAATTCTTTCCATAAAGGTGCAAGTTATATTATTTGTCACTTAGAAACAAGTTTCTTTCCCCTAAAAAGGTGCAAGATAAATTATTTAATACTTAGAAAACGTGAAACTGTTATTTTAGCACAAAAACTGTTATAAAGTTGTGAATATTACACAAGTGTAATAAAACAAACTTTCAGTTTCATTCAATTGAAACGAGTTCAAACCAAGAAAACCAATTATAACAACCCTGCGATAATCTTGTCAACAAATCTAATTAAACGTAAGTAACAATTTGTAACAATTGTAACTTTCTTCTTACTATAAATAATAAATTAAATAAAAGGAATATTTATCTTGTTATTAACGCAAAACCCATAGTTTTGACAAGTGATCACGATCCTACAATAAAAATAAAGATCAGGCTTTACCAACCTGATTAATCAGCTAACTGGTTTTAAAATCTATTTTAAATAAATTATTTAATTTTATTTAAAAGCCTCGCTCTTGCTCGGAACGTAACAATATGCATAAATAAACTATTTTAATTAACCAAATTTTTTCCATTTATCAACTTTTATATTATTTTAAAATTAAATATTAATAAATATAAATAAAGATTCTTCATTTAATATATATATTAATCAACTTACCATTTCATCAAACACAACCTTTTACAATTTCTTCATTCTTCTTCCTTTATTTTATACTTTTTAATTGCTAAAAAAATTATTTTCGCTGCAAAACTTTATTATTTTCAAACTATAAACATGAAATTTTTTAATTATTCAAAACAATAATAAAATCCTCTGTTTAAATGTGACAGCGTTCCACATTCCGGTAAGTTAATCTATGCGCCATAGAAACAACACAGAGCGGAAGCAAACTACGTGAAATTAGTGCCTTCCCTGAGAGAAGGCATCGATGGATTCAAGTGTACATTGTCTGACGTATTTTGCGATTTCGGAATTCATTCCGGGCCAAAAGTAATTCTCAGCTACGCGTGCTATCGTTTTCGCGATACCTAAATGGCCGGCTGTTGGCGCATCGTGGTTTTCGTACATTACTTTCGAACGTAACGGATGTGGAACGCAAATTTTCCACGTTTTTTCTAAATCTGTGAAATTTAACGAATGATGCATGTGTCGTAATAAAATTCCATCGTTGACGGAATATTCGGGATAACGTTCGGGATTCGAGATAACGGCTCGCAGTAAATTTTTGTACCATTCGCATTGTTCATTTTCGTTTATAACGAAAACGGTTTCGTCGATACCTTCGTTCGTTTCTTCTTCGCACGATAATGGTTCTCGCGATAGAGCGTCGGCAACTTTGTTAAATTTACCTTTTCTATATTTAACAACGAAATCAAACTGTTGTAAATATATGCTCCATCGCGCAACTCGTCCTGTAGGACTTTGGAGTGACTGTAACCATTTAAGAGACGCATGATCCGTCATAACCGTGAAAGAATAACCCTCGAGGTAATATCTCATCTTAGATATGCCCTAAACGACCGCTAGGCATTCTTTCTCGGTAACAGAATAATTCTGTTCGGCCTTGTTCAAGGTTCGACTTGCGTAGGCGATCACGACCTCTTTACCGTCAATGGTTTGGGTCAATACCGCACCTAAACCATTTTTGCTCGCGTCGGTCTGTAAACAGAAAGGAATCAAGAAGTCTGGGACTGCTAAAACTGGCGCTGTCGACATTTGTTTGCTTAAAGTTTTGAACGCATTATTTTGTTCCGTATTCCATTTCCATTCGCGTTTCTTTTGAAGTAACGAGGTCAATGGTTTCGCGACTGATGAACAATCGGGTATGAATCGTCGGTACCAGGAAACCATACCGATGAATCTACGAAGTTCCGTAATATTTTCGGGCGTTTTATATTCAACGATAGCTTTGATCTTTTCCGGGTCCGTGTGAATTCCTTCACTATCTACCACGTATCCTAAGTACGTAACGCGCGTTTTATAGAATTCTGATTTAACTGGATTTACTTTTAAATTCGCTTCGCGTAAACGTTTCAATACACGACGTACATTTTTCAAATGTTCACTTACCGTTTTACCTAGAATTATTACATCATCGAGGTAAATAAAAGCGGATACTCCTAATTCTGGACCAAGTACCTTCTCTATAGTTCGTTGAAAAGTCGCGGCGGCGGAATGTAAACCGAAAGGCATGACTTTGTATTGGAACAACCCTCGGCCAGGTATAACGAAAGCCGTTATCGGTCGACTTTCCTTTGCTAAAGGTATGTTCCAATAGCCGTTTCGTAAGTCTATTTTTGAAAAATATTTAGAATCTCTCAAACGATCGAGCGTTGCGTTTACGTGCGGGATTGGATAAACATCGCGGATAGATACTTCGTTAACCTTGCGATAATCGTTGCAAACGCGATAGGATTTATCCTTACGTTTAGTCAAAACGATTGGCGAACACCATTCTCCGTCAGCTGGTTCGATGACGTCACTTTCTAACATTTCGTCGGTTTCTCTATACATTACGTCTAACATCGCGGGGTTTCGCGGAGTATAATGTATATTAACGGGTCGCGTATTAGGTTTAAGTTTAATAACATGTTCACCTGCCGTGGTAGGTTTGTTTATCTTTTCGCCTAATTTTCATTCTTCCGAGATGACTTTGAGTGCCGCGTTTATTTCATCCGCATTCTCTATCGGTTTTTCTTTAATTTCTGAAACAGATGAGAAATCAAAACGATACTTCGAAGCGGTTAAAATATCTAGTCTGAACAGGAGGTCTGTTTCTAAATTTGGTAAGACTCGAAAATTAACGCGCGAAGTAATTCCGTTAAACGTGATCGTTAAATCGACTGTTCCAAGTATAGTCGCGCATCGACTGTCGGCGAATCGGGCTATTAAATTTGCGGGTTTTAATTCGATATTGCCGTTTCTCTTTAAATTTTGATAAACTTTTTCTGAAATATACGATTTACTAGCTCCTGTATCGAGAAGCGCGTGATACGTTTTATTGATAAAATAAATCGGTTCGAAAATACGTTTATCGTGTGAATCTACGATTCCTACAGTGTCGTTGTTGAGAAATTGCCGGCTACGTGAATTCTGTTTTCGGGCCGATTCTCCGCCGGTGTCTTTATATCGGTCCGTCTCGAGTTTTCCGATTTTTCGCATTTGCAGTCTTTGTAAAATATATCGGGTTTACCGCAATATGAACAGAACTTTTTCGCGGGGTTTTTACATGATAATCGTCGGTGACCGCGTTGTCCACATTTCCAACAGCATTGTGATCGATCGTATTTATTCTCGACTGCCGCTATATTTTCTCTCGATTTCGATTTTTCCGGGTGATCTGATTTAGTTTCTGTATTAAGGATCGCTTGCGGGGGAGGCTTATAATTTTTCTCGGCGCAAACGATGAGTTCGTATTCGTTGGTTAGGCGTATTAAATCCGAAACGTTGTGTATTTTATGCCGACGAATGTATCTACGGTACTCTGGTCTTAGATTCATATATAAACGTTCAATCTCGCTCGCGGGACTCATGTTACCGTAACGTCGAATTAAAGTCTGAAGTACCGTTATGTAATCGTGAGCGGACTCTCTCGGACCCTGGGTACGATTGCGTATGTCATCTTCCAACTGTCGATTTAGATTGACAGGGAGGAAAAATTGTTTCATATCATTCTCGAAATCTTCCCATATGTTCCAATTTCGACGGTTATTCCGATACCATAGTATTGCGTTGCCTTTCAAAAGCATAGGGAGACAGGATAATAAGTCGTCGAGACCAATATTATACGTAAAACTCAATTCTTCGATACGTTCGAGAAAGCTAAGGACGTCGCCTTTTCCATCAAAGGAAAGTCCCCATTTTCTTACGAGTTCAGCGAGATTATCGCGTTCGAATCCTTAGTTATCGTAATTATTTTCGCTATATCTATCTAAATCGTTATTATCGTTTACTGATTGAAATCTTCTTAAATGCGGCATTGAAGGCGCTCGATTTAAAGCCGGTCGTGCGTTTGCTGCGCCGTGGGCTATAAATGCATTGCGAAATCTTTGAATTTCTTCGTTTCGTTCTCGATCGCGTTGAATTCTCGGATCCGCGTTGCCTTGATTTCTACCGTAGTTAGGAGGATCTCTTTCCCTATTCTGATTGATTGCTCGTAATCCGGGATCGTTTGTTTCGTTTCCGTTTCTCGATGCGTTATTTCGGCGAGGGGGATCTATTTCCATATTCTGATTGAATGCTCGTAATCTGGGATCGCCCGTTATGTTTCCGTTTCTCGATGCACTATTTTCGCGACTCGGTTGACGGCTACCTACACGACTGGGATGTCGGCTACCGGCGCGGCTTTGATTTCGACTATGATTCGCGTTTTCATTATTATTGTTAGTTCCTAGATCAGCGTTTCTATTCGGGTCGGTATTGTGAGGAGTGGAATTTTGGGTGTTTGTCATGTCTTCATCGTCGTTACCGGGATCCGAAAAATCCTCCTGATCGTCTTGGTTTAGTGTTGAGCGTAAAATAGTTCTCAAATTTTCGCGTGAAGCTTTAATAGGGAATGCTATATTTCTTTCTTTTAACGCGTTTTCTAGGGCGGGAATGGTCATCGGCCATATTTTAGTTTTTGTAAGCTTTTCTTTGCCGTCGGCCATTGTTACAATTAAAGTAAGAGAAACAAATCTAAAATTTCGGTTTTTACGAGTCTACACGTCTTACAATATCGTCCTTTGTTCGGGCGCCAAATCTGTAATGATAGTTAATTGTTAATTTATAAATGTATAAATTTACGGATGCTCGTCGGACCTGGGTTCGTGAAAGAAAGAAATTGACAAATTAAATTAACAGAAAATACGTATATTGAAAATTGAAAGTAATCTACAAGCGTGAGCGAATTAAACAAAAGAAAATTAATATCATCGAATCGTTAACGATGCGCACGTTGCGTGAGACGTCGAAACAGTGGTTATTTCCATAAAAGGACAAATAAATTAAAAATACGAAAATTACGCGTAAAATGTTGGACGGACGCATGGCATGTTACGAAATATTCTCTGAACATAGACGTTAATTTGCGTCGCAGTAGGACCGCTTACAAATCGAAATATTCGCCGCGGAATCGTGTGACAAACGCCACTTTGTTTTACGGTAGAACCGTTTGAGCAATCGCCCTTCTGGCCAGCGATAGAATCGCTTTGGAGTAGAACTCCTTCAGCCTTGTGGTTGGACCACTTAGAGTAAGAACCCTTTCGCTGCGGTAGTACCGCTTAGAATGAGAATTTTCGCCTGCGTTCGAGCCTACGTGCTCTCGCTCCAGCGGTGGGGCGAGTTCGTGGGGGAGACTTGTAGAGGGGCGCTCTACTCGACGCGTGCGCCAGCGCTCGCGATTATTGATCGTTTTCGTATTGAAACGATTTTCGATAACCTGTTATATTTATCGTAGAATCACAGTTAACAATAAGTATAAATATTTAACGATTATTACAATGTAATATGTGTGATTCTATGCATAATTTATTTTATTAAAACAAAAAATATGTATTAGAACAATCCTTTTAACTGGGAAACATAAATTTGAAACAAAAATGAAAAAAACATTTAAACTTAAAATATGAAATGTTTTAAAAAATGTATCCTAAATAATTGAAATATGTTTGACTATATAGAAAAAATAAATTAATTTTGATTTAATCATACTATCTATGTTTGATTAAAAAAAACTATTTCCTCTTATAAGCATGAAATTATTACTAAAGAAATTCTAAAAATACTAAAAAATCGATTCGTCATCTTGTTTTGAAGAATTTTAAAGTCAAATTCATAATTTGCGGCCTCAAAATTTTCAAGATACTAAACTTAACAATAAACCACTAATTTTTAAAAAACTTCGATTCAATTAGATTTGCAATATTGTATTTTACAATACTAACATAATATTCATAATCTGCGACCTCAAAAACCCCCGAGTAGCAAATTTCAGACAAATTGGGTCGTTTTTACAAAAAGTCATCCGACATATTAGATCCGCCATTTTAAATTTTGAAAAACTAAGTTCATATTCGTAATCAGCGATCTCGAAAACCACCGAGAAGCAAATTTCAGACAAATTGGGTCGATTTTACAAAAAGTCATCCGCCATATTGGATCCGCCATTTTGAATTTTGAAAAACTAAGTTCATATTCGTAATCAGCGACCTCGAAAACCCCTGAGTAACGATTAAAAAGCGTATTTAAATCGATATTCAGTCTTTGAAAACGTTTTTTGCAATTTATCCTATATGATCGCGGAAACAAGATTTGTTGTGCGCGCGCGCGGTAAAAAGTTGTGCCCCACAATTTTGAGTTATTTCTACACGGTTTTTTGCTTTTGGATGTTAAAGTTGAGGGTTCGAGCTCTCATTTAAGCTGTGTTTGAGCTGTTTATTACGTCGCGTTCTTTTTTTATAGTGCTCCAAAAAGTGCCAAAAATGCCATTTTTTGACACTTTGACCCCGTTTTTCTCAAAATTGAGACGTGATGGGGCAATTTCACTTACAGATTCGTAATCTACGGCAAAAATCCTTAAAAAATCATTTTATTTATTTATTTATTCAAAAATACACAGGCTGTAATTGCCCATAACTTATATGATTTACAACTAAAAGAAACTTAAATAGCTGCACTGCTATAATTATTGACATCGAGTATTATGCGTCTTGCATTTTGTATAAATGTATTGAGGGATACTCCAAATAAATCCAATGAGTCTCTGTGTTCATTTGCCTCCCTGCTTAATCTGTTAATTACTGAATTTTCGAAATAACTCGTTTTAGCTTTCGAACGACAGAACAGTAAAGTGCATCTAGTTAATTTTTTCGGTACATAGAAGTTAAAGAGACTCAGAAGTTCAGCACAATTTAGCAAACCGTTTATGATTTTAAAAAGAAATAGCAGGTCGTTTATTTTCGTTTATTCTTGTAGCAAAAAAAAACCTTAATTTTGTCGACCAGTGTTATTAGTCATATCTTTCAAAACTAATTGTTCTAAAAAATTTATTCATTGTTAGTAATTTGAAACTAAAAATGATACTTACTTTTGAATAATTATGAAAATTATAAAATAATTTAATATTGCTGATTATTTATCACTTTTTTATATTACTTTATTAATATTTAATATATAATAAATAAAGTAATAAATACATAATATTAAACTATATATCGGTCGAAAATTGTTCGAGTTATGAATTTTTTTTGTACTTTTTTAAATTTCTCGGTTTTTCTAATACGAGAAGGTGGAAGCGCTGGATATTAAAAGTTTAGTTCAAAAAAATTGCAGTGGTCGTAATTTGAAAAGCAATAATCCCTCTTTAATTTCTGATAAAGAAAAAAAAATTGGTCGAAAAATGTTCGAGTTATGAATTTTTTTTGGTACTTTTTCAAATATTTTGGTTTTTCTAATACAAGCAGGTGGGAACGCTGGCAATTTAAAGTTAATTAAAAAAAATTCGCAATGGTCATAATTTGAAAACCAATGATCCCTCTTCAATTTCAGATAAAGAAAAAAATGTGGTCATAAATTGTTCCAGTTATGGATTTTTTTTTCACTTTTTCACATTTTTCGATTTTTTGATCAGGCGGGTAGGAACGCAGGCCAATAAAAATTTATAAAAAATTTCGAATGAACATAATTTGAAATGCAATAATCCGTCTTTAATTTCTGACCAAGAAAAAAAAATGTGGTCAAAAATTGTTTGAGTTATGATTTTTTTTAAAGGAAGTAAGAACAGTGACTATTAAAATTTATAAAAATAATTCGTAGTAGGCACAATTTAAAAAGCAATAATCCCTGTTTAATTTCTGACTACAAAAAAAAATTTGATTCCAAATATTTTGTTTCTAAAAATATCAAAAAAAATCAAAACCAGTGTTTCGGCAGGACCGCGGGTATTTAAATGTACAGAAATAAATAAATAACACGAACAATTTTCTACCAAATTTTTTTCTTTGTCAGAAATTTAAGAAGGGTTATTGCTTTTTAAAATTTGACCTTTGTGAATTTTTTTAATAAACTTTTAATATCCAGCGTTCCCACCCGCCTGTATAATAAACCGAAAAATGTGAATAAGTAAAAAATAATTCATAACTCAAACAATTTTGTACCAAAATTTTTTTTCTTTATCAGAAATTAAAGAGGGATTATTGCTTTTCAAATTATTGCCATTGCGAATTTTTTTTTCAATGTCAGAAATTAAGGATGAATTATTGCTCTTCAAATAAGGACCACTGCGAATTTTTTTATAATCTTTTAATAGCCAGCGTTCTCATCCTCCCGTTTTAGAAAACCGAAAAATGTAAAAAAGTAAAAAAAAATTCGTAACTGAAACATTTTTTGACCAATTCTTTTTCGTTTTTCTGGAATTAAAGACGGATTATTGCTTTTTAAATTTTAGCCATTGCAAATTTTTTTAATAAATTTTTAATAGCCAGTGTTCCCTCACGTCCGTATCAAACAACTAAAAAACGTGAAAATTCAAAAAAAAATTTATATTTCGATAAAATTCAAATCCGAGCTAATCTAGCAAAAAAAATATGTGTTGAAAAATTTTATAAATAATATTAAATAGCTAGTGCCTAACCCATTCCTTATCAGAAACGTCTAAATGATCAGTTTCTAGTGAATCCAAGCAGATTTTTCAAATTTGTCCGCCATATTGAATCCGCCATTTTAAATTTTGAAAATCTGACATTGGATTCATGATCAGCGACCCTTAAAACCTCTAAGTAATCAGTTTCGAGCGAATCCGAGCAATTTTTTATAAATTTGTCTGACATATTAGATCCGCCATTTTGAATTTTGAAAATCTGACATCGCATCGGATTCGTGATCAGCGACCCAAAAAACGTAAGAGTTAGTCATTATTTAGCAAATTATAACTATATTTGCAAACTACTATGTCAATTTGTTTCCATAATTTATAATAAAGTTTACAAAAAGAGTCGCAGTAATGACGCCATTTTGAGTTTTCGATTTTGCCACTTTTCATTCGAAGCAGTATGAGCTTACGAGTATTTTGATCTATAATAAGTTGATTTTCATTGGAAACCATTTTCAGGGCTGCCAGCGTACTTATAAGTTAAAACTAGTGAAAAAAGTGAGATTTTGATTGAAAAAAGTGAGTAAATAGTGAATTTTCAAGTAAAATAGTGAGTAAAAAGTAAGGTTATTTTTGGCATATTTTTGAAAATTGAAATTAATAATTAACCTGTAATATCAATTTTCTTCTCAATTTAATAAATAATACAGATATTTAATACTTTTACCATCCATTTTTCTTATTTTTACACTTTCTTAACAAAAATCGCAAAATTGAGTGTCAAAGTCTGCAATGAAACCATATTTGACTATGAGTATTCCTACACAGTACCAAAACTTTCCTAAAAATTTATTAAAGATTTACATACTTGCAAACTTTGAAAAATTTACTTGCAAAGTTTAGTGAAAATTGTGCAAAGATTTAAGGGGACTTTCTGGTTTAGGATTAAAAAAAAATCGATTTTTTTTTTGCTTTAAAATGTTCCTTAGTATCATAAAAAAAAAAAAAAAAAAAAAAAAAGTGTATTTTTTGTCTATTCTAAACCAGAAAGTCCCTTTAAATGTCCCATCACTTCAATAAATGTTTATAGTCAAATTTTACTTTTACCAAAAATTTAGCTTCAAACTTTCCTGATGATTTAAATTACATTTTCGACAACTCTATTATAAGCGAAAATGTAGCGTAAAACTTTCCTAAAAATTTTATATTTCATATTTTTCTGATATTCTACTTATGATTGAATCGTATAACAATCACAACCAACAATAGAAGCTAAAAGTAGTTTATAAAAATATTATCTAAATTTTTGGTAACATTTGTTACTTATATTTTATTTTTTTAAATGTTTAAAACATGAATTAACATAATATTATAATGTTTCTACTGGATTTTAAAAAATTATGCAATCGCATAATCTACCTTTCTCTACTCATAGTCAAATGTGGTTTCATTGCAAACTTTGACACTCTAATTTACCATTTTTGTATAGAAAGTGTAAAAATGTTAATTTTTATGCGAATAAAGGCTCCCAAACAATTGCGATTTTAGAGTTTGGTTTGTTTACTTTTTTGTTTGTTTACATTTTTCAACTTGGACTTGCCCTTAAATAAAAATTATTTTTTTAAAATTGAGAAATAAGATATTTTACAAAAAATAGTGAGAAAAGTGAGTTTTTTTTAAAAAGTGAGTAATAGTGAGTGACCTGAAAAAAAGTGAGTAAAAGTGAGAAAAGTGAGTCACTGGCAGCCCTGCATTTTGGGCAAAAGGTGCTTTTTTCGGACGAAACTAAAATAAATTTCTTCGAAACTGACGGCAGAAGATATGTTCGACGACTTGAAGGCACCAGATACAGTTCTTGATATCAAATACCAACTGCTAAACACGAGAAAAAAGAAAAAGCCTCTTTCGCCAATTCTCTGGAGACCAATGTTGATGCTTCTTTGCAAATTTCAATCAACTCTTCCTATTTTTTGAAATAATAAGTGGTTTTTTAACACCAACTCGTCTAAAAAGTCCCACTTCCTTTAGTCGACTCGTAAAACAGTACTCAGATTGATCTCAGCAAGTTTTTTATTTTGTAATTCGCTAGTTATAACTTGAGCATTTTTGTTCAAATCTGTTACTACTCTACTTCTAATCACTTTATTAACTCAATTAGTGGTTCTTCTCGGCCTTCCAGGAGATTTGTTATTTTCCAAAGTATTTATCACTTTTTTAATATAATATTATTCACGGTAGTCATTCTTATTGATAATAATACTGCTATTTTACGAGAAACTTTTCCTTAATTGTGAAGCTTCATTACGATTTCACGTGTTTGTAAAGTGCGCATTGTCATTTTGACGAAATAGAACTAATGCTTGTTAGATTTGTCGATAATTATTTCAATTATCGACGCAATTGTGATCGAAATTGATTTCAATCCCAATGTCGAAAGATGGCCCGATATTTATACTACCGTCCACGAGTATCAGGACGATTACAAGCGACTCTGTGAAAAAACATGCTTTCACATTTTCAATCATATCTCGGAGATAAAAGGTTGTACAAAAAAAACTTAAATACGGTTAGAAAGCTGATTAACTTTTGCGTCAAATAAGCTGTTTTTAAAGTCATTTCGTTAACTATTTCTTGAGTTGTAGAGTGAAAAAGAAATATAAAAAATTATCAAATTTTCTCATTTTTGTTTCTTGACTTCAACTTTTTCAAAAATCTAGAAAATTATAGATAAAATTTTTCTAAAAACACATAAATCTTCGTTAGAATTTCACGTTTAAAATTTGCATTTGCAAATTAAAAAAGGTTGATCCGTCTTCGATGTATCATTAAAAATGTGAAGCCGAGTTTCGACGATTGGTGTATTGGAATTAAACTGTGGCGACTCGATTCTAGCTTCGCCTGGCGGATGGACTGATTTATGCTGGGGAATAATAAATAATGATGTTTCACGAGTAATATAAAGAAACTCGAAAGTTCATCCTTCTTCGCATGAATTCGTCCCTGGTTTCTCTCTGATTTACAGCCGCGCGAAGCCAGAATCGAGTTGTCAGAGTTGAATTTTAATGCAACAATCGGTCGTAACACGGCTTCACATTTTTAATGATATATCGAAGACGGATTAATCTTTCTTAATTTTCGAAGGCTTACTTTAAAGCTGAAATTCTAACGAAGATTTCTGTGTTTTTAAAAAACTTTTATCTAAATTTTTTTAGATTTTCAAAAAAGTTGAAGTCAAGAGACAAAAATGAGAAAATTTGATAAATTTTTTTATTTCTTTCTTACTCTACAACTCAAAAAATAGTCAACGTAATCACTGCAATGACGGCTTATTTTACGCAAAATTTAATCAGCTTTCAAACCGTATTTAAGATTTTTTAATTAGTCAGCGACTCAGTTTTTACAATTATCCAATTGATCTTAGATTACTAAAAAGCATTAACTCTTGAAAGTAAGTATCAAGCAAATCTAAATAAATTTTTGAAAAATCTCATTAACCATATTGCAAACGCCATTTTGAATTTTAAAAAACTATCACCGAATTTGTAATCAGTGACCTGGGTTCACCCAAGAACCAACTTTTAGGTCAATTGGATCAATTTTGTAAAAAGTCATCCTTAATTTTGAATTTCTAAAAACTAATATCAGATTCGTCACCAGCGATCCCTAAAACCCCGAGTGACAAGTTTCAGGTAAAACTAAACAATTTTCAAAAAATCGTCCGCCATATTGGATCCTCCATTTTGAATTTTTAAAAACTGATATCATATTCGTAATCAGCAACCCCAATAACTATAAAAAACGTTACACTCATGTTTTTTAACCGGACAATTTTGCCTGGGTGTGAAAGGGTTAATAAGCATACAATTTGTCTCAAAATTACATACATTTTTCAGGGTTCGTTATTTTTATCAACTAAATCGTGCATGAAATCAAAATAGGGACTCAGAATTTGATTGATGACACATGCTTCTTGGATACCGTACAGATTGTTTTTTAAACGCTGTTTATTATTTTCATGAGTTCGTAAAAGTGTTTAAACTTCTTAACATTGTGTTTGCTTCGTGATTTTGTCCGCGAAACAAACTCTACAACAATAGTTACTGTTAAAAGATTTTGGAAGTACTTTTTTGTATTTACAGGTATCCCTTCGATTTTCAGTTCTATTAATTGCTCAATAACTTTATTAAATGTAATTTGGTTTCCCATTTCTGTATGATTACTAGCTCGATGAAATTAAGCGAGAAGAATATTCTCTTATTGACTTGCATATTCAGGTGGGATGCAAGAAATAGTACAGTACGTTACACCAATTTTGTTGACAATTTTGTGGGTTCCTATAACATTATTTATTTCTAAGTCATCAAAAAAAGTGTCAATAAGAGTACCAATTTCGAATCAAATTTTTTGGAAAGTTTTATGAATAATTTACCTTGGATAGTAGACTCCATCAAGTTACTGTCCTTAACTTTTTTCATGTAAAACAAAATTGAATCTAAGACATTAGGCAATTCTAAAAACTTTTTAAGGACTAATTTGAAGGGAATAACAGCCATTTTTTTATCAACTTTGTTAATAATTTGAGAACTGTTAGTCTTTTGCAATTTTAGAGTTGTAACGGATGTGTAAATCTCAGGAGGAATGTAAGTTCCTAATTTTTTGAAATAATCTAGCGATTTATGCTCTGTCTTATAATCAATAAAAGCGTTTTGAAAAATGTCAAACATATTATTTATTTTCAAATTCGTTGCCAAATTATCAGTTTTAATACTTTTATTTCTAATTGGTTCGCTTAAATGTAATTTTGAAATTAAAGATGCCGATGCAAAAGAAACACTATTTTCGTATTGGGTAAAACAGTTTGTACGCGCTGTTCATTGTTACGTATGACTTCGTAACATTTATATTTACATAGAAACAACGAATTTTAATTGAATTATATAGAATCCATTTAATAATTTTGACTTGTAACCTAAAAACACAATTATCGTTCTTACACAAAAATACATATTTATTACCAACACCAATAAATTCCAACATTAAGCAAAATTCTTAACAACACACTTTTAATCGGGTAATTAGCACAATTAAATTAAGCAAAGTACATTTTTCTTTTTGTGTTAATATCGCAAGGTAAGGTTTCCTTCAATTATTTGTAAATTATTGCATAACAAAGAAGTGGTCAAAATCTAAATTTCGCAAGTACCAAATTCTGCAAGCTGTCAGAATAAACTGCATTAAGGATTTCCCCACCTAATTGTCGTTCAATAAAAAGAATCGACAAAGGGAAATCAGGGCAGTTGCCCGCGTAAACTTGGCGAAACTAAGTTGGGCAGTTTTAATTCAGGCAAAGTACCTGAACGTGATATATATATTGTGAGTCATAAAGACTAAAGAATTTTTATCCTTTTGTGAATTAAAGGGCGTAGTCCCCATTTATTGTAAAACAGAAATATTTAATTGAGATTAAGTCCACTTTAAAGAATATCAAGTTTGAGACTAAATACAAGTAAGAGAAAAGGAAGATTGCTGCGATATAAGTACAAATAAAAGAAGCAAACATAACGATTAAAAGTGAGTAAATAATTTCACATTACACTCATATACACAAATCAATTTTCAAAGAAATACGTAAATTTTCATAAGTTGATTTCATGAGATTTTACTAAAAAGAATATTCACATTCTTTTTTTTATTATAATTTATATTTTAATCCCAGAACATTTATATATTGGAAAATTAAAGGTTTATAAAATATATGTAAATCTGATAATTAAATAAATATTAATTTAACCAATAATTTCTATTCTTATTAATTGTAACTACACAATTGATATCAATAATTGTGAGAGTGGAAAAGTCCCCTACCTATTCAAATTTATTTAATTTGCTGAAGAGCATTTTTCGTTATCACGACAGATTTAAATTGATAATAAAATAATTTATCTATTTTACTTTTATTAAATTAAATTCTATTCGTAACAACTGGTGGCAGCGGTGGGATTTTTCCCTCTAAATTATAAGGGTAGAATTTTGGAATTTATATTTAAAAAAAAAAAAAAAAAATTTTTTGAAAAAAATTTTTTTTACACATTTCACATATTTACACACTGATGCTATCATTGATTATATATATGTTTGTACATGAAATTTTAATTGTTTTTTATTTACAGTGAATATAAAATAGATATTGTGCGGGTAGTAGATTTTTTTTTTAGTTCGATAAAATAGAACTGTAGGGAAAAAGTAATCATCCTTGCATCGGCAAGCTCTGGTTTCTATAATAAACGTGCCCAATTCCCTGAATTAACCTTGCCGGAAGTGTGTAGCCACTTGGGCAAGTGAAGGGATTAAAATTATCGAAACTTTACACGGTTTAAATAAAAATTTTAAACATTTTTTCCCCACGGGTAAATAAGCATTTTAATCAACGCAAAATTGCTACAACATTCATGTTGTAGTTTATAGTTTTCTTTTCTCAATGAATAGTTCAGATAGTAAAAAAAATAATAGTCAAGAAGGAATAAAATTCGCAAGAGCAGTTCGAAGTAAATACGATTTAGAACAAGTAAATTTAGTTAAACGCGTACTATTCATGGAAAAGAAATCGAAATATAGTAACGACATTAAAAATAATTCTCTCGAAAAAATTGTAGAGAATCTAGACAGTTTAAAACTGCGAGAGTAGACGTTTATATTGAAGTACAAAAATAAATGAATAATTGCAATTAAGCAAAACTGAGATTTATGCGAAAAATAAATAAACTAGTAGCTGTTTGAAATAAAAAGTATATTGTTAGTTTAAATTTGTAGTTGCATTTTTATATAAGAAAGAAGAAAAGAAAATTTAGTGAAGTGAATTTTATAATTATAAAATTTTTTTCGATAAAATAATATTAATTGAGTTAAAAGATTTAGATTAGTAATGCAAATTGAAGTAAGTCACAGAAATACGAAACGGGATCAGATTACCGCACAAGGCCGTGCGTACGCGAGTAGTAAGTCTCAATGAAATTTCGCAAGTCTGAACATTGTAGGTAGTATTTCTTTTATTTCATTTAAAGAGAAATATCAGTCTGTTTATTTTTTTTCAAGAGTTACTGTTTTGTAAGAATTATGTCTGAAAACGAATTTAAGCATTTTCTGAGTTAACAAAATAAGGGAATAAGAAGAACAGAATTAAAAAAAACAATAGTTTTTTTTAGAATAGACTATCACATTGAGAAATAATATTTAAAGTAAAATTTTCTTTCAAAATCTTTTTTGTTCCTTATGATATATTATTTTTTAATAAAAAAAAAAATTTTTTTAAAAATATATTCATTTTATTTTCTGTTAAAAATAAAAACAGAAAAGGGTTTTTAATTCATAAATATTTATTTTATTTCGTTTGAATTTCCTCCCCAAAATTACGGAAGTGTGATTCAATATATTTTTAATTTATTAAAAATTTATTGTACCATTCATACGCTCAAACTTTTAAGTACGCTTAGAATTTATTTCTTTAAGCGAAAATAAGAGTTTTTTTGTAGCATTGAATATTCTGTAATTTTGTATTTGAATGAATCAATTTAATATTATTTAAATATAAAATTTTAATTAATATTGAATTAAATCATACATCTCGCAACGGACCACAGTCTCCCCGTTCCGTTGTTAGCAGAGTTTGGTGTTCATTATACCTAATCCTTATACCAAAATTTGGTTTACCTACCTTCACAAAATTTACTGAAGTGAGATTCAATATATTTTTAATTTATTAAAAATTTATTGTACCATTCATACGCTCAAACTTTTAAGTACGCTTAGAATTTATTTCTTCAAGCGAAAATAAAAGTTTTTAGAGCATTGAATATTCGGTAATTTTGTTCTTAAATGAATCAATTCAATATTATTTAAATATAAAATTTTAATTAATATTGAATTAAGTCATACATCTCACAACGGACCACAGTCTCCCCGTTCCGTTGTTCGAAGAGTTTGACATTCGTTATACCTATGCCTAAACAAGGAACATTTATTTTAAATACAAAACAAATTTGTAAAAGCAAAAGAGGAAAAAAAGGAATAAAAAAGATTTGTCTTAATAATAGATAATGCATATTTTGAAACTAAAATAATTAAAAACGAAGTACAGATGCGTTAAAAAATGAAGAAATGAATTGTTTACTATTCATCTATTATGTTTAAATTATATAGAATGAACAATGTCATTGTACTCAAAATTGTTACTTAGTGGTGACATAGAAAGATGGAAATCGGAAGGATGCAATTTTAAAATAGGCGATCGTAAAAATGTTTACAAAAATGAAGAGTATGAAAAGCAACATCATGACAACCATAACCAGGGACAAGAGGAACATAGAAAGAAAGATAATTGTTATGATCAATATTTTGATGATATTAAAGAGGAGGCTGATTATGAAAATCAATATTATCGCCAAAATAAAAACAAACAATTTAATGAGTATGAACAAGTTACACCCAATAGTTACAAACAACCATGGAACCACCATCGGCAAAAAAGGAATCAACGACAGGATCAAAGATTTAATAGCAGAACCTATAGTAATAACGGTATCAACAACCAAAATAGAAACATGAATTTCAAAAAAAATTATCAAAATATGAACATGACATCACAGGGGTACGAAAAAGGAAATTTCTATAACAGCGATAGGAATTTTGAAGAGTATAACATCGATACAAGAAATTTACAATATAGATTTGCTGAACAAGAACAAGAATTCAATTTCAAAAATGAATACAGAAGATACAACGATATACAAGATGATTTCAGAATGGACCGGCAGAAGGATTATGCATATACTAATTACGAAGAATCGTATATGAACTGTGAGGAACCATTTTTTAAAAATGATTATTTCGAAGTAAAGGAATTTGTAGACAATAGACCTGAATTTAAAAGAATACATGATTATGATTTCGTAACACCACCAATTCGTTTTAAAGATTCGTTCACAAACCAAAACTCTTTAGAGGATGAAAAACAATCTGATTATAATGTCTCACCCTCTGTAAATGAACCACAATTTGAAACAGAAAGCGAAAAATCAAGAGAAAAAGAAGAACATATTACTATTAGTAACTTCAATAATACAAAAATTCTGAAAGAAGAAGGAACTCAAGAGCAATTAAGCAGCAAAAATGAAAAAGGAAGAAAATTAGAAGAATTTAGGGATGCAACAATAAGTAAAAATGCCAAGCATCCAATAGAAATGTCACATAAAGACGAAAATCCTGCAAGGAATATGGCAATTTCTTCTGTCACGAGTGTAAATCAAGAGATATTAGAAGAGGTCCTAACTGTAAACAGAAAATTTGACAACTTTGTATCAATACTTCAAGATTATTCTGAGAAAAAACGGCTACCAATAATAAATGAAGACAATGAGACAGAGAATGTACCAGATGGATTTACAATTGAAATGAAAAGTGATAAACTGGACACGGAAAGTAATGAAAAGATGACGACATTAAACAGTGCCACTCAGCAAAATTTGCGTATACCAGGGTCAATGTCATTCAATTTAGTACAACCGAAATTAAATGTAGTTAATAAAAGAGAATGGGTTCATAAAATCCAAAAAGAAAGATTAAATGCGAAAGGGCATTTAAAGCAAAAATTAAATGCGTTTTATTTTGAGGAAAATAAATTACGAGACAAAACATGGAGGGAACTAGAAACTAGAGTTAAATCAGAGAGGTTAGGAATAGGTTAGACATAGGTAGACTTAAACAGGGGGATCATAATGTAATTCTAAGCATGAAATATTTTTAACAATCTGCTTGGGTAAAATATTAAATTTACTATTTAAAAAAAAAAAAAAAAACCTCATAAGCTAATTGTAAAATAATCATGAAATTTTTAAGATTATAATTATTTTCTTATTCTGTTAAAAAAAATTCTATATTCTATTTTATTCTCGTCTAAAGTAGACAAAGTAAAATTAAAATTGAGAACATTAAATGACATCTAATTCAATATATAACAAGGAAAAAAATAGTATATAAAATTAATAATATAACAAATGAAACAAAAGACTAAAAATTTGTTAATACTTTTCTTGAAAGAAACAGTTAATCCAAGAAAGAATAAGTAATGAGTCAAATACTAACATAGTACAAATTGCTATACTAATTTGGAATAATATTGTATAATCACTTGCTAACAAATAAAGTTTGTCCAAAGTACTAGAATATTAAAGAAACAAATTTTTTTATATAACAAGTTTTAAAATAATGTTTTTCTCTGAATACAGGAAACTTAAAAAAAACACCTTTACTAAAAATTGGTACTCAGAAAAATTTAATTAAAAATAAATAATTACCTGATAAAAATGTTTATTTTTCTACAATTATGTATAAAAATCAACAAAAAGTTATAATATTGTTTTAAACATTTGTATATATGGTTTTTTATTAATATTAACAAAATTAACCAAAAGTTTATTCGAGATGAATTTCAAAAATACCAATACTATGCTATTCTATAAAAAATAAGTATATTATTGCTTAAAATATTTTCAAAATATTATGTTTCATTGATGCTCTGATTAAATTATGCTAAATCGTAGTTTTTAAATAATTCTATTTTTCTCATAACAGCTTAAAACTATTATGGACTAAATAATATTAAAAGGAATGCTTTAAATTTTGAGCATAAATGAAACTATTGTATATTATCAATAACATAAATTAACAAGCTTAACAGTATTAATTTATAAACTTTAATATTAAATAAAATTATTTTTCTTAGAAAAAAAAATCTATTTATTTTTCTCGTTGAAAACTAAAAAAAAAATAATGTCGTTTTGTACTTGCATCTAATGAAAACGAGAAAATTTTTGTAATAACAATTTTTCTTTTCTTAAAGTTACTTAACTATTTTTTATAGTATTTCCACAAATCCAAGCACATTCAAAGTTCCATAAAAACTTAAAAATTCATATAAAAATATACCTTGTCATAATTTAAAATATATTCTTTTTGAAAAACTATTAATAAACGACAACACATGGAACGAAGAGAAATAAGTTAAAATTTTTTTTTAGTTTATTTCTATAAATTCTTATTGTTTAGCAATTTCTAAATGGTACTGCGAAAAAATGTAATAAAGAAACAGTGTTAGCCAATAATTCAACATTATTTCTTTAAACTATTGCAATTTGTGGAATTAAAGAAAAATTTTATATCCTTCAATTTGGTTTGCATCTTTTTCGATACATCGTACTAAACTTTATGAACAAAATAATGTTAAACTAAGGCCATATATATTTTTTCTCAAAATTATAATAAATCCAAATTTTTCTAGCTACATAGCTAGAAAAATTACGATATAATAATTCAATGTACATAAAAATTTGCAATTATTACATTTTTAATATCAGAATTATTACTTACAAAATTTAGAAGGAAATAGTAACGGAATTTAGATTTTATTTTATTATGAAAATACAAAAAAAATATCCTAATGTTAGAAAAAAATAATTTTCTTTTTGTAAAACAACCTCATAAAATCACTACGAATTATAATTTTTCCTAACGAATAAGCAAATCTTGTTAAATAACAACAAACATTGTAAGCAAAATATTTTTTTGAGTTGAAAAAGTTATATTAAAATTAAATTCAAATATTGTAAAGTTAAGTTATTAACTTTGTTCAAAGAATAGTTTTCATATGTATTCATCGCTTAAAATTAATAGAAATTGTGTATTTAAATACGATTTAAAAAAAATTATAAACAGATGAAATTAAACGTTAACTAAAATTATAAAAACCATAAACATTAACAATAAAATAAAAGAAAAGGTTATTTATCTAGAAATAAAAAAAATGTTTTATTTGATTAAATACAATGAAATTAAATTTAAAAAAAAGAAACATTTTTTTCTACGCTGCATGTCTAAAAAGTTAAAAAAATTTAAATCTAAAAAATGTATTAAATACAAACAAACAATGTACAAATCAACGCCAAAATTTTCTACCGCTGTAAACTAACTCAAATAAAAGCAAACTAAGACACTTAAAAATCTTCCTAAAACAAAAAAAAGAGGAAACGAGTTTTTTTTTTAAACAAAAAGTTTGCCTTTATTTAAAAGAATCATTTCCAATGTTAACAAAACAACGAAAATATTTATATTGTAAAAAAAAGGCTGCCAAGGGACGTCAGCCTAATAAAAGGGGGGCAGTAACAACAATTTTGTTCTCATGTCCTATGCATAAAAATTTTTCTCTGATTTTAATATTAAAAAACAATCAATTAAATAAGCATCCACATGTTTATTTTTTGCATTTAATAAAATTAGCAAACTACAAAAAGCACTAACAGAATTCATCAATTATTAAAAATCACTGATATCAGAGAAAGATTTTTTTTAATAAAATACTTATCTTACAGAAATCTATGTAAAAATTATATCAAGGATATATTATTTGTAAAACTCGAAAGAGTTAAATACCTCTACAACAAAGAAAGATACATCAGGACCACGACACAACCACACGCAGATTTTCTTAGCAGCTGACAAGGGACGTCAGCCTAATAAAAGGGGGGCAGTTGTTACGTATGACTTCGTAACATTTATATTTACATAGAAACAACGAATTTTAATTGAATTATATAGAATCCATTTAATAATTTTGACTTGTAACCTAAAAACACAATTATCGTTCTTACACAAAAATACATATTTATTACCAACACCAATAAATTCCAACATTAAGCAAAATTCTTAACAACACACTTTTAATCGGGTAATTAGCACAATTAAATTAAGCAAAGTACATTTTTCTTTTTGTGTTAATATCGCAAGGTAAGGTTTCCTTCAATTATTTGTAAATTATTGCATAACAAAGAAGTGGTCAAAATCTAAATTTCGCAAGTACCAAATTCTGCAAGCTGTCAGAATAAACTGCATTAAGGATTTCCCCACCTAATTGTCGTTCAATAAAAAGAATCGACAAAGGGAAATCAGGGCAGTTGCCCGCGTAAACTTGGCGAAACTAAGTTGGGCAGTTTTAATTCAGGCAAAGTACCTGAACGTGATATATATATTGTGAGTCATAAAGACTAAAGAATTTTTATCCTTTTGTGAATTAAAGGGCGTAGTCCCCATTTATTGTAAAACAGAAATATTGAATTGAGATTAAGTCCACTTTAAAGAATATCAAGTTTGAGACTAAATACAAGTAAGAGAAAAGGAAGATTGCTGCGATATAAGTACAAATAAAAGAAGCAAACATAACGATTAAAAGTGAGTAAATAATTTCACATTACACTCATATACACAAATCAATTTTCAAAGAAATACGTAAATTTTCATAAGTTGATTTCATGAGATTTTACTAAAAAGAATATTCACATTCTTTTTTTTATTATAATTTATATTTTAATCCCAGAACATTTATATATTGGAAAATTAAAGGTTTATAAAATATATGTAAATCTGATAATTAAATAAATATTAATTTAACCAATAATTTCTATTCTTATTAATTGTAACTACACAATTGATATCAATAATTGTGAGAGTGGAAAAGTCCCCTACCTATTCAAATTTATTTAATTTGCTGAAGAGCATTTTTCGTTATCACGACAGATTTAAATTGATAATAAAATAATTTATCTATTTTACTTTTATTAAATTAAATTCTATTCGTAACATTCATTTTCGGTAGATTTAAAAGTAATCGATGCTTGATTGGAATCTGTTTGTGAACTATTTCTGGACTGAATTTCATCATTTGATTGTCGAAACAAAGACTGGGTTGGTAACACGCAATTTTTGTCACCAACATAACAGTAACAATACCTTCTTTATGTTCACTTTTTATATGTTTTAAGAAAATATAAAAATTAGTGCAAACCCGGTCACAATTTAATTGTTGACACTTAAGTGGTTCCAGTTTTTGCACAGAATGTTTAAATTTAAAGTGAGCTAATAGAGTTCTATCAGTTACACAGCGTTCGCGGCAAATTGGACATAAATACATTTTGTTATTTAATCAAATAGTTTAAAAAAGTGTTATATAAATAGATTTAACAAAAATTGCTTCAGGCGAAATATCCATATGAACTAATAGAATTCTATCAGTGACATATAGTGTTAAAAAAACTCGATATTTTTTTGAATTTAATAATTAAAACGTGAATTATTTGACGAAAATTATTCAGAAACAAAATATTTCTTACTCGTTATTTTCCGGGTTTGTTTCAACTCTTTGATGTTCAAGTTTCGATTCGCGATGTCTTAAAGCCTGAATCACTTCTAAAGAATACGATCTCTTCGTATCGAATGGAGTTTCATAAAGTGATCGCTGTATAATATACCAAATGTGGCCACTGGCAGCAGGATAATTCGCATGAAGCACGTGGAAACTTTTGAAGCAAATGTCAATTGTCTCCAGTGCAGAATTTGTAGAATACAAAAAATCATCGATTGAAACAAAAAAAACACCTGCTGTTTCCAAAGTTTCTCCTACGCCAAAGATGAACGGTTGCAATGTCAGTTTCTTCTTTTTCAGTACTTCTTCTTGATCCCTACGCAGCACTATGGGGAATTTTCCCGAAAAGCTGGCCAAAATTCAAATTTCATTCAAAATTGCCTGAAACTTATTACTCGGAGGTTTTCGGGGTCGCTGATTACGAATCTGAAGTTAGTTTTTAAAAAATTCTAAATAGCAGATCCAATATGGCGGAATATTTTTAAAAAATTTATTGGATTTGGTTAAAATTTGTTACTCAGGGGTTTTCGGGACTGCTGATTACAAATGTAAAGTTAGTTTTTAAAAATTCAAAATGGCGGATCCAATATGGCGGACATGAAAATTAACAATCGTCTGAATTCGAATGAAACTAGTTACTCAGGGGTTTTTTGAATCTCTAATTACAAATCTGAAGTTATTTTGAAAAAGTTTTAAATGATGGATAAATAAGTGGGTAAAGTTGTTATATTTGATGACAAAAATAACTGTACCAAAGGATTTTTAAAAATTTTCAAATAAATAGATAACTTTGGTCTTTTTTTTAAATGTTTTTTTTGTAGACAAAATTATGTAATTCATGTCTATTTTGTAAAAAAAAATTATTTTAAAGTTAATAATTTGTTTATAACAAATGTAATTGTTTGAGCTAATAAATTTTTTAAGTTTTTGAAAGAATGTACATATAATATAAACATTTTAAGTTTAAAAAATGCGGGAAATGTTTATAAATGCAAAAGAAAATGGATTATTGGTTATATAATTATTAATAGCAATCATAATATTTATTAAAAAAAACGCTTTGCAAATTAACCAAAGTTTTTGGTGGTAAATATTCCTGAGGTGTGTACCTTCAAAACCTTAGACCTAATATTTGGAAATATTACACAATTTCCTCAGAATTTCCTTAAGAAAAAATTCGTAAAAGTGTAGAAAAAAACTAAAAAAAAACTTTTGCTCCCAGCGTTGCACAAACAAAAGTAAAAAATTGGACAAGTGCGAGTTGTACTCGCACTGCAATGGCGGGTTCCGTACACAAATATTAAAACATAACAATATTTACAACATATATCGGTAATTGGTAGAATTAAAATAAACAATTAAAAAAATATATTAAAATCATTTGATAAAAAAAATAACTAAAAAAAATTAAAGTGTTGTATATTTAATATTGTAAACAATAATAAGTAGAGAAACAAAATTTTCAAAATTAGTTCCTCTGCATACTAATACTGTTTACAATATTAGATATACAACACTTCAATTTTTTCTTTAGTTTTTTTATCAAATTATTTTAATAAATTTTTTTAATTGTTTATTTTAATTCTACCAATTACCGATAAATGTTGTAAGTATTGTTTTAATATTTGTGTACGGAACCCGCCATTGCAGTGCGAGTACAACTCGCACTTGTCCAATTTTTTTTATTTTAAGTTAAGAAATTAAAGGAAGAAAACAATCTCTCAATTATTCTCTTAAAATTTTACTTTTCCTTAAATGATTTGTGTTTTAACTAAAAAAAATAAAAAAAAATTTTTTTAATTTTTTTTTAAAAAGTTTTTTAAATAAATTTGTTGTCGTCAGACTGTAATAATACACTAGTATACCAATTTTCAGCTCATTAGGTCAAATAATGTAAAAATTAGGGGAAAAAAATTTGCTTTAAAAAATTTTTAGTTTTTCCTTGACAACATTATTACAGATCAAGTTCTCTATATTTTTCCTTTAACCCTCCTGCGCATAAAGCCGAGTATACTCGTCCAAACTAAACCGTTACCGTATGCATGAGGGCGAGTATACTCGTCCAAACATATTTGTTAATAACTTTTGTTTAAATAAATATTAAGACATCGGACAAGTTGCAAATTTCTTACAATGAACAAACGAAGCTATTTAAATTATTTAGCACACTATATTTTATTTATTTAACAATAAATATTGCACATAAAATGTTTAAACAAATTAAAAAATTTCTGTTTTATAAATTAATGTTTGTTAATCGGATTTTCCAAAAATTGTCCATCAAAGGGTTTTTGGGTGCGCTGATTACGAATTTAACCTCAAAATTCAAAAATTCAAAATGGCGAATCCAATATGTCGGACAATTATATTTTTTAAAAGTGGACTTTTAAAAAAATTTATAGAATTTTACCAAAACTTATTATCAAAGGGTTTTAGAGGTCGCTGCTTACAAACCTGTAGTCAAAATGACAAAATTCAAAATGGCGGATCCAATGGCTGATGACAATTTTGAAAAAGTTTTCTAATCGTCCCGTCTATTGCTATCTAGGTGTTTTTGAGGTCGATAATTACGAATCTAAAGTCAAAAATACAAAATTCAAAAAATCCAAAATGGCGGACGACAATTTTTAAAAAGTTTTGTAATCGTCCCGTCTATCTCTATCTAGGGGTTTTTGAGGTCGCTGATTACGAATCCGAGGTCAGAATTTCAAAATTGAAAATGGCGAATCCAATATGGCGGATGATAATTAAAAAAAATTAATCCGACCCTCTATCGCTATCTAGGGGTTTTCGGGGTCGCTGATTACGAATCCGATATCAGATTTTGAAAATTCAATATGGTGGTTCCAATATGGCGGACAACATTTCCTAAAATTCATCGGATTCACTTGAAACTTGTTACTCAGGGGTTTTCAAGGTCGCTGACTACGAATCCAATATCAGATTTTAAAAATTCAAAATGGCGGATCCAATATAGAGGACGAAATTTGCTAAAATTCATCGGATTTACTTAAAACTTTTTACTCGGGGGTTTTTGAGGTCGCTGATTACGAATCCGATTTTTGATTTTGAAAATGCATAATAGCGGATTTAATATGGCGAATGAAATTTTCTAAAATTTGTCGGATTCATTTGAAACTCGTTACTAGAGGGTTTTCGCTGATTACGAAAATATGCAGTCGGATTTTACACTTCTTTATTTATTTTGTTTTTTTATATTTTTTCTGTTTGTTCTCATATTGGATCCGCCATTTTGAATTTTCAAAATCTGATATCGGATTCGTAGTCAGCGACCCCAAAAACCCCTGGGTAACAAGTTTCAAGTGAATCCGATGAATTTTTTAAAATATCCGCCATATTAGTTCCGCCATTTTGAATTTTCAAAATCTGATATCGGATTCGTAATTAGCAACCCCGAAAACCCCCGAGTATCAATTTGTGGACAAATATGTGTGTTTTTGTAGCCAAAAATCTGCTTGCGTCTATACACGTCATCGACAGTTTGAGCCCACCTGCACCATGACGTGTATACACGTCATCGACTGCCAAGGGGTTAAGGAAAATATTTATTATTATTTTTGTATGCGACTATTCTAATTAATTACATTATTACTATTATTTATTTAATAAAACATTAAATTTAACAATCATTCCGAGTCAGTAAATGTTCAAATAAAAATACTATTATTTATTACTTTTTTTAACAATGGACTTTAAATAAAATAAACAAAAACAGATTGAAATTTTTTTAAAAAAATTTTGAATGCTTATTGTTGTTCCATTTTCAAACTACACATAATAAATTGCTAATATTGGATCTGACATTTTTAATTAAGGAATTTTGACTTTATATTCGTAATCAGCGACCTCGAAAACCCCTAGATAGCGATAGATGGGTCGATTTGAAAACTTTTTCAAAATTGTCGTCCGCCATATTGTGTCCGACATTTTGAATTTTTGGACTTTATATTGGTAATGAGCGACCTCAAAAACCCCAAGATAGCGATAGGCGGAACGATTAGAATTTTTTTTTCAAAATTTTCTGCCATATTGGGTCCGCCATTTTGAATTTTGAAATTCTGACCTCAGATTTGTAATCAGCGACCCCGAAAACCCCTAGATACCGATCGCCGTGCAAATCCTACATCCTAAAAAATGTATGCATTTGCAAGCGACTTTGTGGGTAGAAACGTATGCGCAGGAGGGTTAATATTTGAGTAAAAATACACCAGCATGCAAAATTTCAGCTCTCCATGTCGAATAGTTTAGAAGTTAAGGGGGGGAGAATGGTCACTATTTATGCATTTTTGGCCAAAAATCTTGTTATTTCCTTGACAACGCTATGACCATCACGTCCAATCACATTCGCTATATTTTTCCTGTAATCTACGAGTGAAAATACATACCTGGACCAAATTTGAGCTCTTTAGGTCAAATAGTTTAGCCGCTAGGGGGGACACGATTTTGCTACGGACACAAGAGTCTCACCAATAGGGTTCCATCGGTACACCGTCGGTGTACAGAACCCTAAAAATGTCAAATTGAAAAAATAAGGTATACTACATATGGTTGTTTTAAGTATTGACACCTGGCCGGTTTGCCCCACTCTCCCCTAACTATTATGAAAATATTTTATTTTGATGTTATTACGGATAAACAAAATTTTTTTTAGCAGTTCAAACTATTCTTTAACTTCTTGGACTCGTGACAAACTAGTTTTACTAAAATATAGTTAGCTAAGAATTTATTTGTATTAGTTTTTAAAAAATTTTGAAAATTATAAATACCTTCGCATGAAAAACCAAACTGTCTACTGCCTCCGGTGCAGTACCGAAAAAACATTTAAAAGACAGGGTCCGTTCAATTCTTCTTTTAAAAAAATTTTTTGGTCCTGTGTAATGATATTAAAATTTGTAAAAAAACTAAATTATTCAAAAATTAGGCAAATCGAAATTTCGCATAAGGGCGGTAAAACGGCTAAGGACGGCACTGATCGTCCTGATACTCGTGGACGGTAGTGTATATATAATTAAACTTTCATAAAAGAAAAAATATTAAATTGTTCTAAAGGACCATACATCAATTTATAACAATAAAATTAAACATTACACTACCGTCCAAAAGTATCAGGACGATTACATTAGACTCTATGAAAAAACATGCCATCACTTTTTCAATCATATCTCGGAAATAAAAGGAGATACAAGAAAGAATTAAATACGGTTAGAAAGGTGATTAAATTTTGCGTAAAATAAGCCGCCTTTAAAGTCATTTCGATAATTATTTTTTGAGTTGTAGAGTGAGAAAGAAATAAAAAAAATTATCAAATTTTCTAATTTTTGTCTCTTGACTTCAACTTTTTCAAAAATCTGGAAAAATTTAAATAAAATTTTTCTAAAAACACAGAAATCTTCGTTAGAATTTCAGCTTTAAAATAAGCCTTCGAAAATTAAAAAAGGTCAATCCGTCTCCGATATATCATTAAAAATGTGAAGCCGTATTTCGACCGATTGGTGCATTGAAATTCAACTGCGACGACTCGGTTCTGGCTACGCGCGGCAGCGAATGAGAGAGAAAACAGGAACGAATTCATGCGGGGGAACGACGAACTTTTGAGTTTCTTTATATGACTTGTGAAACATCATTATTTATTATTCTCCAGCAAAAATTCGTCCCTGTTTTCTCTTCCATTTGCAGCCACGCGAAGCTAGAATCCAGTCGTCACAGTTAAATTCCAATGCACCAATCGTCGAAACTTGGCTTCACATTTTTAATGATATATCGAAGACGGATTAACCTTTTTTAATTTTCGAAGGCTTATTTTAAAGCTAAAATTCTAACAAAGATTTCTGTGTTTTTAAAAAACATTTATCTAAATTTTTTTAGATTTTTGAAAAAGTTGAAGTCAAGAGACAAAAATGAGAAAATTTGATAATTTTTTTTATTTCTTTCTCACTCTACAACTCAAAAAATAATTATCGAAATGACTTTAAAGACAGCTTATTTTACGCAAAATTTAATCACCTTTCTAACCGTATTTAATTCTTTCTTGTATCTCCTTTTATTTCCGAGATATGATTGAAAAAGTGATGGCATGTTTTTTCATAGAGTCGAATGTAATCGTCCTGATACTTTTGGACGGTAGTGTATTTTAGTGTAAATAATAAAACAGAATTATCTAAAATAACAAAGTCATCATAGTTATTAAGAATTGAATAATAACCAATTAACTTTATCAATGCAATTAGTTACTGCAAGGTCAACAATTTTTTCCCGATGTTCATGATGAAGCTCATTATGTTTCGAATAATACCGACAGGTTAGCTCGGTCGGATAAATGCCTGGCTCGGTGGGCGGACCAAGGGTACTTGGTTTGCGCCCATTAGCCTGGGATTTTTCCGGCACGTGAGATAATCTGAGCGAAAGGTTTGACGTCGAAGTATAATGATGTGCACCGACGATTTTTGTCCGGTACACACCATTAGAATTCAACTGTCGATAAACCGGTTGTACTCGGAGAGGTTTTCTACAGTTTCCCTTTCCACTGGCGAGAAAACCTCAAAGTCGTTCCGTAGAAACGCAAAAACAAGTTGGTATATAAGAGTGTGTGTTCTGACAGTTGGCTAAGCCTGAAGTCATTTAAAAAAAAACTGTTTCGAATAACATTTTTGAATTGATCGTCCTTCTTTGGACTCTTTCAGTGTACGCGTAACTGTCGGTAAATTTAATGCTTTTAGCATTTCTCTTCCAACAAACGATCTATCAGTCTCATTAAGAGAATTGTCTGTTTCACTTGTTACCAGTTCGTTCTAAAAAATTTAAATTTAATCAAAAATACGTCAAATACAAAGTACACAAAAACAAAAGAAACTTATTTGTTATAATTCTACTTTATACAGTCTTATTACCATAATTATACAATAAACACTTGCTGCATGAAGTGTCAATTCCGAAGTTCTTACTTCAGGTGTTTTAACAGTGATGTCTAATTTCTTTAAAATGCTCTTTCCAATGTTTTCTAAACTTTACTTTCCGACCAACATCAGGTATTAGAATATCAATCTCTTCCTTTCAAAGATTTTCACAAGCTTTTTAATCGATATTTTGATCTAAAGAAAGAATACAAATAGTAAAATAAAAAAAATTATTTTAAATACTGCAACATATTTTTACATACATAGTTAATATATATATATATATATATATATATATATATATATATATATATATATATATATATTAATAAATAAAATAACAGGGTTGTCACAAAAATTAATTTTTCAATTTTCCTTCACAGTCAAATATAAGCCCAGGCGGAAATTTAAAGCTGGCGCGTATCCTCGCCCGTACTGGCAACAGTCAACTGGCATTCTCCCGCCTAGCGGCGGGCCATACAGTGCCGTTCTGTCGTAAATTTTTTTTTATTTAATTTTAAAAATTTATGTGGAAAAAAATTATTTTCCTGATTTCTTGACATTTTTTTGACTTATGACAACCCGCTGAACAAATAACTTGTGGAACAAATGGAATATGGAATGGGGGTTAATTTTAATATTCCAATTATAGTTTAATTTCAGCAGTTTTAATATTTTTAAACAATAATAATCAAGAATTTTTTATTTTTATTCATAAATCAATATTTTTAATCCAGCAAAAATTTATTTTTTATGTAATATTCAATAAATTCTAGTGATAAGAAACATTTTGATCGAATATAATATGTATACTTAGAAATTTTTACGTAACTAATTATTTTTAGCAATAAGATAATTATATCGATGTAGATGAAAAATAATGATTATTAAAAAATAAACAGTTTTTTGTAATTCATACAAATAATAATTGAGGGCTCGGAACGAAGAACCGACGCTTGTAAACGCACAGAACATTGCGAAGCGTCGGTTCTTCGATCCGTTTATCAGGCATTTATTTCAATAAAATAAAAATCAAAATGAAACAGACAAACGCACAGTGGCGCAAAAAAAACGCTATTCGACAAATTGATTTTTAGACCACAATTTTTAACCGATTGACAAAATTTTTTTTTCAATTAAAGCTAATAAAATTTTAAATAAAATGTACGTTTTTTATTTAAGAAACAAATTTTTTGTTAATTGTTTATTGAATGTTAAATAAAAAAATTAGAAATTTGTTTACTTTAAACAAATATTGTTGCTTATAAAAGCCTATTATATTATTAATAATTAACAAAAACATTATAGCCATGTTCTAAAAATGTTTTGAGACATTAACTATTTTGTTTAAACAATTTTAGCTTTTTTATAAACAAATAAATTAACAAAAGCTTTTTTTAATATTATGTAAATTTAGTGACTAAATTTTGCATAATCTACTATACTTATAATATGCAAGTAAATACTAGTTAAATTTATTGTTATAAACAATTACTTTTTGTTATGTTACAAACAATTTATTTATTAACAATTTTTATTTTTATTTTTTTTACACAAAATTAATTATATTTTATGAACAATTATTATTATTAGTTACGATTTCCAGAATGTATTTTTTACTCTTATTTATAAATGTAACATTGTTTAAACAAAGCTTAATTAACAATTGCACCGTTTCTTTATTTTTAGTTGTTTAAGTCTCGTTTTTTGTATATTTCCATGCATATAAAGTAATTTCTTAACTTGTTGTCAAATTTCACATTCGTTTATAATTTGAATTGTTATTAACAATTGTTAAAAAATATTAAGGAGAAATTTTTTTAAAACATAGTGTGGAACCCAATCAGTGACCAACCATACAAATAAGAAAATATTTATTTGATTCATAAGCAAATAAGAAATAAAAAAACAGAAAATGTTGAATTAAAGGCTGATTTTAAATTAAGATTTTCTTTTTATTGTGTAATTAAAGTTAAAATTTGTACACTCAACGTGCATTCGAAATTATCCTCCCTGATTCTACTCTTCTGTTTTTATGATATTCAATCTGTCACTTTTGCTTTTTCAATCAAGAATTGATTGACAATGTCAGTTTTTAAAATATTAATGTTTTTAATAGTTTGTTTAAATAATTCTAAAATAATATAAATTATAATATAATAATAATAATGAGAAAAATTAAAAAAGGTTTTTATTTTTTATTTGCTTATGAATCAAATAGTTATTTTCTTATTTGTATGGTTGGTCACTGATTAAGTCCCACACTACGTTTTAAAAAATTTTTCTCCTTAGTATTTTTGAACAATTGTTAATAACAATTCAAATTATTAACAAATGTGAAATTTGACAACAAGTTAAGAAATTACTTTATATGCATGGAAATATACAAAATCGAGACTTAAACAACTAAAAATAAAGAAACGGTGCAATTGTTTATTAAGCTTTGTTTAAACAATGTTACATTTATAAATAAGAGTAAAAAATACTTCCTGGAAATCGTAACTAATAATAATTGTTCATAAAATATAATTAATTTTGTGTAAAAAAAATAAAAATTGTTAATAAATAAATTGTTTGTAACATAACAAAAAGTAATTGTTTATAACAATAAATTTAACTAGTATTTACTTGCATATTATAAGTATAGTAGATTATGCAAAATTTAGTCACTAAATTTACATTAATATTAAAAAAAGGTTTTTTTAATTCATTTGTTTATAACAAAAGCTAAAACAAGTTGTACATTTTTATAATTTTGGTGTTCATTTCATGAACACTTTGCTTCCTCATAAAAATAATAATAATTGAAATATAAGAATTACTTTTTATAAAAGGGTTAAAAATCATTAAATCTTGGTCCAAAAAATGTGTTTTTATATATTCTATAAGATGGTAATAATAGTTTAATAATTACACATAAATTAATAAACAAAAATGTTGAAAAAATGATATTTTCCACAATTCTTGATTTTTCAAATACCAATAATTTCATAATTTCTGCCTGAATCAGGTTCAAAAATAGGTCAATCGAAGCATTTTTTAATGCTCTTCAAGTTTGTAATAATTTTTTGAAGTTACTTTTACATAATTTAAAAAAATTTTTATAAAAGACTTATTTTTCAAAATTTTAGATTTTTAAAAGTTTAATATCTTTGGTTAATATGGACGAAAAATGTTCAATCGGGGCTCAAAAGATGCGTCTGAAAAAACTCTACAAAACTAAATACAAAACAAAACTAAATTTCTACATTTTTCAACAAAAAATTTTTTAAAGTTTAATATTTCCGGTTAATATGAACGAAAAATATTCAATTAGGGCTCAAAAGATGCGTGTGAAAAAACTCTACAAAACTAAAGAAAAACATTTATAAGTGTCCTAACATTTTTTTAAGTTACGTCCAAAAAACGTTTTTTTATAAAATAAAAAATGCAAAAAAAATAGTTAAACTTCATGAATCGGGCTGAAAATACTCTCATTTTATGTCCCCCGGGGAGACCTACAATTTAAAAAAAAATTGAGGCCTTTAGCTCTTTCTTGTTCTGAGATATTGAGGCAAATGTAATGTTAGTACACACACACACACACATCGGGACAAATTTTTAAAATCCGTTTTTTGGACTTCGGAGTTCAAAATACGTCGAAATTTTTTTTTATTTATTTAGAACATTTATACGGGAAGTTCCTGTGCATATATAAAGTACTAAAGTATTAGGCATAATAAAAAAAAATTTATAAATATGTCAAAAAATGACCATCTAAAATTTTGCTAATACAAAGCTTCCTTTATGAGGAAGCAATTGTTTAAACAAAATAGTTAATGTCTCAAAACATTTTTAGAACATGGCTATAATGTTTTTGTTAATTATTAATAATATAATAGGCTTTCATAAGCAACAATATTTGTTTAAAGTAAACAAATTTCTAATTTTTTTATTTAACATTCAATAAACAATTAACAAAAAATTTGTTTCTTAAACAAAAAACGTACATTTTATTTAAAATTTTATTAGCTTCAATTGAAAAAAAAAATTTTGTCAATCGGTTAAAAATTGTGGTCTAAAAATAAATTTGTCCAAAAGCGTGTTTTTTGCCCCACTGTAAAACGCCACCAGTCCAAACGCCTCGAAGGTCACGACGTAAAGGAACGATCAAGTCAGTTGCTGAAAACTATTATGAAACAGAGTGTATGGCGGGCCACTTATGCACCTGCCGATTGAAGCCCTGTGAGGGTCCTAGAACCCCTACAGGTGTCCCTGCGCTTGCGCTATGTTCAATGTGAAATTGATATAAACTCTCATGCGCTTATTTTAAAAACACAAATATATGAATAAAATAATTTACTAGAATGAAAAATAGTTTACTTATTTTTAACAACTATAAATCTACTAGCAGATATTTTTATAAAAATATTGTTTTTTAAAGATAACATCAATTTTAATTTCAAGCTTAAATAAATTTTAACTTTATTAATTTAAAATTTTATATTATTTATTCATTAAATTTAATTATTTTCATTATTTTTTATTGTAATAATATAGGGTGATGTGGGGTGATTTGCAACGTATTTTTTCGTTGGACGAAAAACATGTCAAATAATTAAATTTTTAAATATTTCAAAATTGAATGACATAGAGGCATTATAATAGAATATTTCTGCATTATTAGCTTTTCAGAATTAAAAATTTTTCCTACAAATTTTTCGCTTTTTCAAAAACGTCTGTTTTTTCATTTTCCAAAAAAGTTGGGGTGATGTGCAACATCAGTTAAATTCAGGTATGCAATGCATAAATATCGATGAAAATCTCTTTAATTATTAATTTTAGGCTTTTTCAATGCAAAATAATCAAAATCTGCAAAAAAAAAATTTAATAATGTATAGTTGACCTCTAAAAAGTGTAGATTTCACCAAAGAAAAAAAAATTTTTTGTTTAATTTTTTATTTATTCATAACTGAATAAAGAATATAATTAAAGAAAAATAACTAAGCATTTTTTATTCATCATGTCAATCGCAGTTATATCACGTAAAAAGTAGTTACGTCCACCCCAAAAAAAAGTGTTGCACATTACCCCAAATATGATATTTTGCGAAAAATGATTTGTACGCAATACAATGCAATGGAAACACAAAATATAAACAGATATTTTAAAACACTTAAAAAACCAACAATAAACACATTCTTATGTATAAAATAAATTAAAACCCTTCACGAAACGACTAGAAATGTAAAGCGCGAAAAATATTTCCTTCTCGAGAAATTTAAGTCAACTTACGTACAGCAAACCTAGCTGCGAGTTGTCTCGTGAGTTTTATATATAAAACAAGCTATTGAGGACACAAACAAATGGCAATACTTGGCTTTGTTCAATATCGAACTGTAGATCAGAAATCGGCGGTGTTGCACATCCCCCCATGTTTCACATCACCCCACATCACCCTACTTAAAAGTGCATTTTAAGTATATTTTTTGCATTAATTCTCACCGCGTTTTTTTATTTCATTATTTGGGTCTCCTGAAGGTATTTGCTAAATATCTTTAGTCAGATTTATTATATTTGTTGTTAAAGCCAAAAACGCACCCTGGGCGAAAAGTTAAATGTATTTTTACTTGTTATTTAAATTTTTTTATTTTTCGTGTTTTTGGGTTTATTTGTTTAAAAATGATTTGTTTGACATTAGGCAAGTACTCTCAAAAAACAAGACCGTTCACGTAAAATAAACCAAATTTTTTTTTAATTTTATTTTTGTAACTTTATAACTGTTTTAAAGCTTTTGTTAAATAAACACAGATCTTTTATTAACTAAATTACTTGTTTACGTATACTTTAAATTATCTACTACTTAACACCTATCAGAATAAAGTTTTAGTCGGCTAAAAATAGAATTTAACATTTTGCCCCAGCAAGGGGCGAAAAGTTAAAAAAACAAAATTTTCAAAAAAGGACAAAATATATATTTTAATGCGAAAATATCAGAAACTTTTTTATTAAAAGTTGTAGGGGACAAGTTGCTCTACAATATTGATATATAAATATTTACATCTAAGCGGATTATATTGTCTAAAAAAATTATTTATGCAATATTTAACTTTTCGCCCCAGTCTCCCCTACAATATACATACTGTCATGCAAAACTGTTTTTATTTTTAATACAGCTTCATGCTTTTTATAAATCTATTTTATATTATGTCAAAAATTAGCAAGTGAAAAATTAATGCAAGTATAAATTTGTATTGTCAAAGAAGAAAGAAAATATTATCGGAATATAGTTTTTTATTTTTTTGAACATGACATCCTTTATAACAATTGCAAGGTTTTTTTGTACAAATTTTATTAATAAAGCTAAATAAATATAAGGAAGATGAAAGTAAATAAGCTCTTAAGAAAACATAGTTTAACTGACAAGCTTTTATTACGAATTGTTAAATAATTAAATGAAATAGTACACAATTTTTTAGATTTAATTAAAATTTCTTTTAATGAATTTTGAATCGATTAGGCATAATGTTTTAAAATTTCCTTTATTTTGTTAAATTTTGTCCTTGAAAATGGCACATGACCAAAGGCTTTAATTATTATGATCTTTTCGTAGCCCATAGTAATATTTTGTTTTTGTTGGGTGATTATACTTTGCATCAAATTTTCAACTTTATTAGAACATTTAGTTAAATTTTTAATATTTTCATCCTCAACTCTGCTTTGAACCAGTCCCAAGCCCGGGACTCCATCTTCTCTGCTCATCTGCGCCCATTTGTGTATTATTTTACATAGGTGTGTGCACGTGTGCTGACTTGTTTGGAGGAGGAGGAGGGTAGTTTGGAGAGCTTTTGAGCACAGGTCTCCTCAGAGGTGGACAGGTTATTTTAAAATGTAACGCTACAAACTTGGTAGGGAGTTGTTCCAAATGACTTCCAGATTCCAAATTTTCAAACCGATAAATCGTACCTGATCCTCTTTTCGAATTATCTCTTTTACAGATAGTCGGAAACTTGAAAATGTATTATCTTAATGTGGAAGCTTTGATTCAGAAGACTGCTGATTTTTCGTTATTAAAAATTTTTTAGACAAAGATTTTATAGATAATTGTTCATGATTTTGAGAAAAGTGGGGGTAGGGGAGAGTGGGGCAAGACGGGGTACTTAAGGTTTAAAGCGCAAAAAAACGAAAATTATCGAATATATATTTTATTATTTTATTTAATAACTATCTTTGGGAATCAGTCTTTAGTAATAAAGGCGTACAAAGGCCATCTGTTTCTTAAAAAATCATAAAATTAATAATATGGAAAAAATTGCAAATCTCCCCATCTTACCCCACCGGCGCGGGACTAAAAAAGCAACCTATTTCTGTCGACAAATTTTACAAGTAAAGGTTGCATCTTCATCTGCGTTATCGACACCAGCACAACTGCACAAAGCCCATTGACCGCAGACAGAACAAGCAGCCCAGCCTTCATTTGAGTCTAAATAATAACCATTACAATTTATAGAGACAAGGTGTATTTTCCACTTTACCATCGCTAATCATTGATTTAACCTGACAAGCTTTTTTCTTTTTGGTCACTCTTATTCTATTCAGTCCTGATTTAAGTATTTTTCTTAACTTCCCTTATTTTTCTTTTCTTTTGCTTCATTTGTGTACCCCGTCTTGCCCCACTCTTCTCTACCCTATCATGCCCGCACCTACGAAATTGAATAAAATGATCAATTACTACAATTTACGATTCAACAAAGAAAAAAACATATGCTTCCCTTCTTCTGTAACCCTTGCCAGTTATAAAAAATTTTATATAGTTTATTAACTGTTATTCCTTAATAGAAAAACAGCTATTTTTTTTGGCTGGAGTTTGAGAGTGACGGTCGTGATTGGTTGTGAAAATGACATGATGACGGTCGCGAGTGGTTGAAATACGGTGATGACGGTCGTGATTGGTTAAAGTCCGATGATGACGGTCGCTATTGGCTGAAATTTCATGATGTTGGTCGCTGTTGGTTGAAAATATCATAGTGACGGTCGCGATTGGTTGAAAGACGATGATGACGGTCGCTATTGGCTGAAAACCGATGATGACGGTCGCTATTGGTCAGAAATCCTAGCGGAGACGCTTGCTATTGGTGTATTTTCTTTGTTTATAAGAGCTTCAACAGTAGTTACAGTTTACAGTAGTTACAGTTTATTAACAGATTTTTACAGTATATAATACAGAAAAATAAAAGTGCAAAGTTAAGAACACGTTTTTTTCTCTCTTCCAAATTAATAAAAAATTAGACAAAAAAAATTTTGTGATTAAAAATAAGGATAAGGAGGTCAGTTTTAAAAAATTGTGTAAAATACTGCTTTTTAATTATATAAAATAATTTTTCTTATTTGTAATTAAAAATTGCAATTAATAAATTAACATCTTTCCCGTCTAAGTCACTAACATTATCTACTTTTTCAACAATTAAACTTGTAAAGAAATTTAAATAACTTTCTAGAATCAGTTAAAGAATCCTTGAGCTCATCCTTGAGTTTGCCTTGTTTTATTAAAAACTTAATATAATTTCAGAATAATACTTTACATGGTTTAATATTTTTTTAATGAATCTTAAACAAGTACCCAGATTTTTATTATAAAAAAATTTATGTTGTCTTAAAAAAAAGAATATTTTTTATTTTAGTTCAAAATTAGAGTCTTTAAGGTAATAAACAGGTGCCATAATAATAAGGTGCCAGTATAAGAATCATGTTTTTGACTTATTTTAGAAGTAATTTTGATTACTGATTTTTAACTTTAAATTCTTAAAAATTGGTAAAAAATTAAAGCTTAAAGTGACCATCTGTACTGTTCATTTTAAAGTATTTTTATAATAGTATTTAATGTTGAAATACTTAAATAAAACTAAAAATTACTTAACTGACTAAAATTTAAATTTCTTTTAATTTATTAAAATTTTGTATTTTTTTATAAATATAAAAATAAATTAATATAAATAATATAATAATAAAATAATAATAAAATAATGTAATTTTTTAATTTCTAAATTTTTGAACTATATTATAAAAATGTTTTTTGTGTAAAAAAATTAGGTAGGATAGTGTTGTATTACTATGATTACTATGAGTTAAAATAAGAAATTAAAAAAATTTTATATTGTAAATGTTTTAAAAAAGGCACAATTTTTGTTTTAGCTTAATATTTTTTTAACCAGAAATGGCCAAGCATAGAAGTTAGGTTTCTACATAAAGTTCTCTCTTGTTCGGCTTTTCTATTTACATATTTACTTGTAAATTTTAATGTTAAATACTATTTTTAAAAAACATTAATTGTATTAAAATAAACTGAATGCATATTTCAGCTTTATCCAAAGAACATAAACACGTGTAAAGTATTTCTAAAATTATATTAATTTTATTAAAACAAGACAAACTCAAGTATCTTTTTAATGATTTTAGAAAGATAGTTAAATTTTACTTTTAAGATTAATTTTTAAATAATTATATTGAGTTTTAGTGCCTTAGACGGGAAAAATGTTAATTAATACCTACATTTTGCAAAATAAAAAAATTATTTATAGCACTAACATGTAGTATTTACACAATTTTCGCAGATAGTGTACAATTAATTAAAATTGATTTAATAAATGGTAATAAATCATTTGTCAGAGAATAATTTATTCCCAACAAAAAAATCTTTGATGTTTTAATATAATGGGTCCAAATAAGTAAAACAATTTCAAAAAAAATTTTATTATTAAAGTAATTTGGTGTTGAAGTTCTGGATCATTTTATTTTCATGTTATTATTACTTTAAAACAAATAATGATAATAAAGTAATTTCTTTTAAATAAAGCTTAATATCTATACTTTAATGACAAAATAAAAAGATTGTTAAAAAATTAAAATTTAAAATTGTTATTAACAATTCTTATAAACAATTGCAAATTCAAGAATGTTCTTAATATTTTGGAAAAATTAAATTACCATGTATTGATGTGCAAAACTCCAAGTATTAATTTAAAAAAATTTTCGCCTGTATTTTGGCAGAAAAATCTACACAATTTCTATAATATAGAAGTTTACTGATTTTTCTTTCTTTAAATTAATCCTTGGAGTTTTGCCATAATTTTTCAAGTGGCCGGTTTCATTTATTTTGTCCATACCCATTTTCAGGAGAATGAAAAACATTTTAAAACGTATCATGTACGGAACCTAAAATTTTTGTATATTTTAAGTTTTAAAAGATGTTTAAATTTTGAATAGATCAAGATCTTTTAGAAGTCATTTGATCAATATTTTATTTAGACATTTTTAAAAAATGATAATTTTCAATGTTTTACAAAAATTTTAATAACTTCTAAAATACTCAATGCTTTTTAATGATGTTATGCTTATTTTAAAGGTGATTTTCTCCAGAATGAGAATTTTTTATAGGCATTAACGTGTTATTTTTTTAGAAAATTCAATTTGTCAAACTTACATTTAAAAAATTAAAAAACTTTTAAACAATCTTATTAACAGAGAAATAATTTTTAAAATATAAACATATGTTTTTATTTAATTAAGATTTAATTTAAGGTTATATTAAGGTTTTTGTTGTGGGAAAGGACCAGAAGTAGGCGCGCAACGCGCGCCCTTTTGGTTCTAGTATTAAATAAATAAACACCTCCTAAAAAAAGTGAAAAATTGACAAGAAAATCGTCGAAAACAGTTTTTTTAGTAAAACAGATAAAAGATTTGTTCTCATGGCTTTTAGGTTTTGTAAACAAGAAGCTATTGTCTCGGTGCAGTATTATGTAAAATATAATCGGGATTGGTTAATTCGTTTGTTAAATAGAGCCGGTACCCCGTCTTGCCTTACTCTCCCCTATAAGTCCCAAAAATCACTTTTTAGTTTTTGTAAATACAACTGTTTTAAAAAATGATTGGATTGGTTTAAAATTTGTTACTTAGGGGTTTCGGGGTCGCTGATTGCGAATATGATGTCAAAATAAAAAAATCTGTGGATAGATTCCTAATCAGCGACCCCGAAACCCCTCGAGTAACGAGTTTCAGGCAAATTGAATCGATTTTTAAAAGTCGATCGCCATATTGGATCTAATATTTTGAGTTTTGAAAATCTGACGTCATATTCGTAATCAGCGATCCCAAAAACCCCCGAGTAACAAATTCTTAGCGAATCCAATCATTTTTTTAAATAGTTGTACTTAGGTCAATTTGTATGCAGGACAACTGTTGAAAAAACAATTTTGACAGTTAATTTAGTTTGTTGTTGGCAATATCGCTATATTTTCGTAAAGTAGAGGGTTCGAGCTTTTAATTTAACTCATTTGATAAGTCTCTAGCACGTCGTATTTACCCAGTAGAAATTTTCAAAAACTACTAAAAAAATGATTTTTAGGTATTTCACCCCCAATTTTCTTAAAATCCTGACGTGATGGGAGGTTTAAGTTAAATGTTAATTCGGATTTAGCGCACAAAAAGCTACGGTAAATGACTTCTCGATCTCAGATAACAGAAATTTTTATTTTTTTGCAGGCTTTTGAAATTATATATATATATTCATATATGTAGCACTTTAACATGTGACAGACGTTTCCAAATTCAAAAAATCAAAAAGTTTCTTGAAGAAGAGACAATTCGGATCAATAATTATCTATAAAATCTTTGTCTAAAAAATTTGTAGTAACGAAAAATCAGCAGTCTTCTGAATCAAAGCTTCCACATTAAGATAATAAATTTTTCAAGTTTCCGACTATCTGAATAAGAGATAATTCGAAAAGAGGATCAGGTACGATTTATCGGTTTGAAAATTTAAAATCTGGAAGTCATTTGGAACAACTCCCCACCAAGTTTGTAGCGTTATATTTTAGAATAACCTGTCCACCTCTGAGGAGACCTGTGTGAGGTGGGGACTATCTGGATTAGGGTGTCCGTTATTTCCCAAGTTAGCTATTTTCATTTGGGTATCGTCAAAATCGTTTCTTTTTGACCTAAAAACAATTCTAGAAACTAAAAAAAAAATTTACGATGTTGTTTAACCCTGCCTAAATAACAATACTTTTCCCATTTAATTAACATGGGATTTTTGTACTTTTTAGAAAATAATTTTTATTTCGTTTATAATACTCTTTGACTAACTAATAATGCTTGATTTTATTTCTATTATGATTTCTTTAGATAGAGAAATTTTCATATTATCGCGAAAAATTTATTACACAATTTTTAAAAAGGTCAATTTCATTTTTATTGATTTTTCTGATTATTTTGCTAAATCTACTTATTAATTAATTTTTTTTCGATATTTCATTGAAAGTTTCTTGTTTTATACATCCAATTTGACCATAACAATAATTTCAATTCATAAACTATCCAAGAATCACACAGTAGACTAATTACATTTCAAATCAGGCATGTCGACTAACTTCATGTTATAGAAAAAAAATTGTTTTGCTTGTCATTTTTTATCTTTTGAGTAAAATTAAATTTTCTTTCTTGTGTCTTGTAGATGGTCTTGTCCTCTTCACAATCCAGTTTGAAATTTAAAAAAATATTTAAAATTATAAAAATAGGGGATGATTTTATGAAAATAATAAGATCAATTTTCTCAAAAACATCACCTTTTTTTGTTATCAAATTTTTACTACAAATTCTTAAAATAATTATGAACATTTCCTATGAATTTCAAGCGGGCTAAACCATTCTGTCAATCAAGAGAATTTTTTTTTAATATTTATTTTTGCAAATTTTCAAATTGTTAACTTGCATTTTTAAAAACAAATGAATCGTTAAAACATTGTTGACGTAAACGTTAACAATTTAAAAATTTGTAAAAATAAATTTTTCAAAAAAAAATTTCCCTGATGGCCAGAATGGTTTAGCCCGCTTGAAATTCATAGAAAATGTTTATATAAACAAGAAACTTTCAATGAAATACCGAATAAAAATTAATTAATAAGTAAATTTAGCAAAATAATCAGAAAAATCAATAAAAATGAAATTGACCTTTTTAAAACTTGTGCAATAAATTTTTCGCGATAATATGAAAATTTCTCTATCTAAAGGAATCATAATAGAAGCAAAATCAAGCATTGTTGGTTAGTCAAAGAGTATTATAAACAAAATAAAAATTATTTTCTAAAAAGTGCAAAAATCCTATGTTAATTAAATGGGAAAAGTATTGTTATTTAGGCAGGGTTAAACTGCATCGTAAATTTTTTTTCTAGTTTCTAGAATTGTTTTTAGGTCAAAAAGAAACGATTTTGACGATACCCAAATGAAAATAGCTAACTTGGGAAATAACGGACACCCTAATCTGGATATCAGCATGTTAGGGAATGGTATTAATGGAATGTATTGATATAAACACAATATCCCTCTGAATGGGCAGGAAGAATCTGAACCGGTAAGTTCAGTATGAAATTTTTGTTCTGTTTTTTTTTGGTGATTGGGAAGACATAGGGGAGAGGTACGCACATTGAGACGGTCCGCACGTTGAGACACTAAGATATTATAACCTGTGTAACTGATAATACCAAAAATTTTATTGGCATTTTGTCGTATCATTAATACCAAACTTTTTATTCAAAAAAAGCGCAATAACTCTTGTTTTTTTCGGTAGCACTAGAGCGAACCAATTTTTTAGTTAAAAAAGTGTTTTTCAGAATTTCTGTTTAGTGTATTTACCATGTATTTTTTAATGGCAGAAAAAATTGCGGATAACATTTGCATATCAATTTTGGTTCTACTTTAAAGTTCCGACGAAAATTTAGACATACGTTAACATCTACAAATAATTTCAAAGCTTTAAAAAAATAACGGCAAGGTCTGCACGTTGAGACACACTGTGGTACGCAGGTTAAAACGCTCACGATGTGAAAATAATACTACCATTAAAATTGATTTTGAATCCACAATTTTTAAGCGTTTTACATGTTCTTCACCTGTAAAAATTGCGAATATAAAAATTTCGATTAATTATTTTTGTGCAAAATAAAACTTTTTTTTTAATTATTTTTTTTAAGTTAATTTTTAATGTTTTAATTTTTTTTCTTTGAGCTAAGACCATCAAAATAAGTAAATAAACAACAAAAAATTAGAATCTGACGTAATTATTCATTTTGTTTCAATTTAAAATAAATTATTATGGGTGTCTCAACGTGCGTACCACTTTTTTTTTGGTCAAAAATAACATGTTTAAAAAATCAGCTATAAATTTTTCAATTTTGTCCAAAAAAAGTAACTTTCTTTGGCAATGTTGTAGCCCTGGACAATACTTTTAAGAAAGCATTTCGAATTTTTCGCTAAATTTTGTTTTTTAAAAATTATAACTGAAAAACAGAACCCGTCTCAACGTGCGTACCTCTCCCCTAGTCTATAAACGGCATCTTCCACGAATGGGCAACTCCTGTTATCCACGCTAGCCATCTCTGCCGGCACGTCGGATCATGTTAAGTCATGCGCTCGAGACGCAGATTAGGGGGATTCAGCTTGCGGGATAGCAGGAGCTGATGTATGAATCTGAAAGGTTTAAGCCTATAAACGGCGCCTTTCATGTTGGTGAGGTGAAAGCTCGAGAAATATTTCCTTCTCGAGAAATTTAAGTCAACTTACGTACAGCAAACCTAGCTGCGAGCTGTCTCGTGAGTTTTATATAAAAAACAAGCTATTGAGGACACAAACAAATGGCAATACTTAACTCTGTTCAATATCGAACTGTAGATCAGAAATCGGCGGTGTTGCACATCCCCCCATGCTTCACATCACCCCATATCACCCTAATTAGCATAAAAAATAATAATAAATTAAATTTATTAATAATATTATTATTTATTAATAATTATTTTAATTTTTTCTACTATGAAATAGCGGAAAAATAATTCCAAATGTTACAAATAACGTGACATAGATATATAACCTAGAAGATAGGACTATAGAGAAAATTAAAAATTAAAATGGCGGCTCAAAAAAGGAGTTTAAAGTTCAAATCTTTTTCAAAATTTGATTCGAAAGTACGAAATTGTTAAAAGTGTTTAGATCAGCTTAAAATTTGTTACTTGGGGGTTTTAGGGGTCGCTGATCACAAATCTGAAGACCAATTTAAAAAATTCAAAATAGCGGTTCTAATATGGCGGACAATTTTTTTTTTAGAATTATTAAATTTGCTTGAAACTTGTTACTCGGGGGGTTTTAGAGTCGCTAATTATGAATTTGAAGTCCAATTTTCAAAATTCAAAATGGCGGATCTAATATGGCCGACTAATTTTTAAAAACTCATTAGATTAGCTTAAAATTTGTTACTCGGGGGTTTTAGGTGTCGCTGATAACGAATCTGGAGTCTAATTTTAAAAATTCGAAACGGCGAATCCAATATGGCGGACAATTTTTCTAAAAAATCATTAGATTCGCTAGAAACTTGTTACTTGAGGGTTTTTGGGGTCGCTTATTACGATTATAATGTCCAATTTTTAAAATTAAACATGGCCGCTCCAATATATAAAAAAATTGTTTTCCCCAATTTGACCTTGAAATAAGTCATGATTAAAATAAAACATATACATTTCCATTTTTTGACCTTTAAATTAAAAAATTATAATAACAAAGAAAATAAAGAAAAATACATAAAAAATGAAAAAAGGAAAAAATCAAAAGTAAAAAAAATATATAATTTAAAAATAAAAAAGAGACTTTCCAGTTTACGTTTACCTCCACGTGGTGAAAGTTGGGAAACATTAAAAAAATTTTAAGTATTTTAATGGCTAAAGAACGTGATTATCAAATTTCAACTATAAATTCGACTGTCATATTGGAGCGGCCATGTTTAATTTTAAAAATTGGACATTACATTCGTAATCAGCGACACCAAAAACCCCCGAGTAACAAGTTTCAAGAAAATTTAATGAGTTTTTAAAAAAATTGTCCGCCATATTGGATCCGCCATTTTGAATTTTTAAACTTGGACTTCAGATTCGTGATCAGTGACCCTAAAAACCCCCGAGTAACAAATTTCAAGCTGATCTAAACACTTTTAACAATTTCGTATTTTCGAATCAAATTTTGAAAAAAAATTTGAACTTCAAACTCTATTTCTGAGCCGCCATTTTAATTTTTAATTTTCTTTATAGTCCTATCTTCTAGGTCATATATCTATGTCACGTTATTTGTAACATTTGGAATTATTTTTCCGCTATTTCATGGTAGAAAAAATTAAAAATTAAACAAAAATTGGAAAAAAATCGGACTTTTCTTATAAAAAACATTAATAACGATACGGCCCTGCTGCCTGCTTGACAATCGTCTTTTCAGCTTGTCTCGTGAAAAAACGTGTTTTCGGTTGGTCGTTTGTATTTAAGCAGTATTTTTCGGCTTAAAAGTGATTATCAATCTTGGATCTAATCCATTAATTCTAATTTTTGTTTTTTATTCTCTCTTCTGTGTTTTATTACTCGTTTTCGAGTACACCACGTGTTACCTAACCTCCTTTTCGCACATGTGCTAAGATGTCTAAAGACACTTTACGTGTTTCGAAAAAGTGCCCTGTTTGTAAGAAAAATGCAGTTAACGACGTTGTTAATTGTATAGCCTGCAATTCCCCTTATCACTCTAGCTGTGCTGAACATGCTGCAAAGTTGGATAATGGTGCATACGCAAAATGTTGCAAACCGCGTTCTCCCTTATCAGTGACCCAGTCGGATCCGAGCACGTCTGTTATGACAAATGAAAGTGTCGAGGAAATTGTTCGGAATGCCATAGACGGACTCCAAAAGGGATTAAATAAGAATTTTTCATCATTATCTGTTTCTATGAAGGAGTTATCAACAAAAGTTGAAAAAGCAACTTCTAAAATGGATGAAGTAGTCACAACTGTCAACGAACACTCAGATAGAATTGCTGCAATTGAAGGTACTCTAAGCAATATAGATACTAACAATTTATCTGGTACATGTATTAACGAGATTCAAAATCGACTCTCTCGATCAAATAATTTAATTCTTTTTGGTCTCAAGGAAGATGATCCTAATATATCTAATACTAACACGCAACCTAATTCTAACAATTTACGTCAACTTTTTCGCAATTTCTCACCACCTGAACTTTTTGACAGTTCTAAATCATTTAGAATTGGTTCGTTTGTACAGTCTCAGATGCGGCCTCGTCCAATAAAAATAATCTGCAACTCTGTACAAAATGCGAAGACTCTACTTCAATCGTTTCTGAGTGCAAAAGGAAAGGAGGAATTCAAACCAATGTTACAAGGAATGAGGCTTACATGGGACATAACAAAATTGCAACAGGAGGAGCTATCTATCCTGAAAAAAGAGATGGAATCGAGGCAAAAGGAGGGAGAAACAAATATTCGGATTGTTTACCGCAACGGAGTACATCGTATAGTGTCGACGGCCCTGCAAACGAAATAGAAGTTTTGTGCGCAGACTCTTCTGATATCGCTAGTGTTAACAGTGCTTCACCCTCCCTACCTTCCCGACTTACGCAGAGAGACCCGCCTACTCCCTCTTCTCACTTTACGTGTACAGATTTAACTATATATTACCAAAATGTGCGTGGTTTACGAAGTAAACTAGTTTCTTTACGTCAATCATTATCAACAACTAAGTTTAAAATTTTTTCTTTAACTGAAACTTGGCTGAATTCAGCTTTTAGTTCCTCTGAACTTGGTTTCATTAATTATGACATATTTCGCCAAGATAGAAATCGCGGCACAAGTCAATTCTCGAGAGGTGGGGGAGTGCTCGTAGCATGTGATTCAACACTCAAGGCTTCTTCTGTTCATACCAACGAAACATCTGTCGAACATACCTTTGTAAAATTTCATTACAAATCAACCCTGTATATTGTGGGAACATTTTATATTCCCCCAAATTCGAATTTGGACATTTATAATACTGTTTGTAACATAATAAACGAAATTTCAATCTCTTTTCCAACAGCTACACTATGTATCACTGGCGATTTTAACACCATTTATTGCATGGAACAAAATTATTGAAAGTGGCCCCTCATGTTTCTCTAAGGTTAAATCATCTCGTGCTTATAATCAAATTGCTTATCTATTGAGTAATACTCTTGATTTTTTAAATCTTTATCAAATTAACACCTTTGTCAATTCTGCCGGAAATATTCTTGATTTAATATTTTGCAACTTTTCAAATTATACAATTGAATTAATAGATGATCCTATAATTACTCCTGACAATTATCATCCACCCCTCCTTCTTACAATCTTAACCTACATTCCAGTTGACAATAGTAGTTCCTTTAACGCCCAATATATAAAATATGATTTTGAAAGAGCAAGTTTATCTGAATTAAGTGCATATCTTTTTAGTATAGATTGGGCTCTACTTTTCTCTTGTAATCTTAGCATTGATGATATGGTGGAAGCATTCTATAACACAGTCTATTACGCTTTCAGTCTCTTTGTTCCAAATAAAATTATTAAGAAATCAAGTTATCCTGTATGGTTCACAAATGGCCTCAAACGTTTAGTTTCTCAAAAAAAATTGGCTCACCTGAAATATAAATGCACAAACTCTTCTTCGGATTATTTAACTTTTTCTCAACTACGTGTAAAATGTAAACGTGAATCTAAGAAATGTTATAAGAACTATTTACATCGTGTTGAAAATTCAATAACTACCAATCCAAAATACTTTTGGAATTATGTCAATTCTTTACGCAAAAATCCTAGGATTCCTAATGAAGTTAAATATGACAACCTTACCGCAAATACGAGTGTTGATATCGCAAATTGTTTTAAATTATTTTTTGGTTCGGTTTATACTAACCCAACAACTAATGTGTCACCTGAAGATTTTGATTCAAATAATAATAATCATGTCAACGTTTTTCAAATAACTGAACAAAGCATACTATTGAAACTAAAATCTTTAGATGCAAGAAAGGGTGCAGGCCCTGATGAAATTCCACCATCAATCCTGAAATCATGTTGCTCTGCATTTGTCGCACCCCTCTATCTCTTATTCAATCGTTCCCTCTCCTGTGGAACTTTTCCACTTACATGGAAAAGAGGAATAGTCGTTCCTGTCTACAAGGAGGGGAACAAGAATGAAGTTACTAATTACCGCCCAATAATAATTCTTAGTAGTATTGCAAAAATTTTTGAAAATCTTATGTTCGATAAAATATATAGACACTTAGAATCTACTATAATTGAGGAGCAGCATGGTTTCATGAGAGGTAGGTCGGTTGTTACCAATATGAGTCTTTTTTCAAATGATGTACTTCGTAACCTTGAAGCGGGATATCAGGTTGACACAATATACACTGATTTCTCAAAGGCATTCGATAAAGTTGATCATGCTATCTTGTTAGCGAAGCTTGAAGCCATGGGGTTTACAAGTGACTTACTTGTATGGGTGAGAAGTTATTTGCTCGACAGGTTCTTATCAGTGCGTATAGACTACCATTTTTCTGATGTCTTTTTGGCTACCTCTGGTGTACCCCAGGGGTCGCATCTTGGCCCACTTTTTTTTACAATATTTATTAATGACCTACCATCTGCTTTTAAACATAGTTTCTTTTTTTTTCGCTGATGATTTAAAAATTTACAAACCTATTAAAGATCATAAAGATCAGATTGATCTTCAATCTGATCTTGGTCGATTACAAACTTGGTCATTAAAAAATAATCTATACCTCAATGTCAAAAAGTAAATCAAGAAATACTAAAGTCTTTAATTATAAGATTGGCGACACTGTTCTATCTAGAGTCTCCATTGTCCGCGACCTCGGGATCATGCTACATGCTTCTTTCTCATATTATGATCACACTATTTATGTAATAAATAAATCAGTCAGGGCTCTGGGCTTCGTCACAAGAAACGCAAAATGTTTTAGAAATGCGAAAATTCTCAAAATATTGTACTTTGCGTTGGTAAGACCAATATTAGAGTTCGCGGCAGTTATTTGGTGGCCATACCAGGATTATTTACTTATAGAACTTGAGCGTGTTCAAAATAAATTTCTTCGTTTTCTCACTAGACAAACAGGTATCATAATTGACTACCGGGATCATGACTATACTGAGTTGAGGAGCGCTCTGGGAATTCCATTGTTGTCACAAAGGTTTTTATTTGCTGATCTGCTTTTTCTTTTTAAAATAATAAATGGAATGCTTAACTGCCCTAAACTTTTGAGTCTGTTTAACTTTAATGTTCCGTATATAAAAACTAGAAACACATTATTATTCAGTCCATCTAAGGCTAGAACAAACTATTTTGATAATTCTACAATCAACAGATTGAGCAGAGAGGCAAATGAGCACCGTGATTTCATGGATTTTTTTGGAGTGTCCCTTAATTCTTTTATTCAGACCGCAAAAGGTGTCATTTTTGATATTAATAATAATAATAGTAGAGCAGCCATTTAGTTTAATTATTACGTTGTAAATTTTTCAATAGTACTTGGTACGATTGGGCTTAAAGCCCGTGTATTTTGAATAAATAAATAAACAATAAATAACTTTTTTGTTTATAAATTTTTGACTTTTTTTAACGCTATTCGATAGAGCGCATATGAAAACATAAGAAATGATGTTTCGTGAATTTTTCTATTAATTTTTAAATACCGAAATAAGTCCTCAAACTTCATGCCAAAATTTGGTCCATTTGGGCGTTAAAGGGTTAAGTCGACGTCTTAAAATCGGCTGTTGGCATGCAGATTATTTAGAGCAGGATGTAGTCAATAATAATACACAAATACGGATAAAATCAGTCGTTTATTAAGAGCTCGTAGACGATCGAGACGAAATGGTTTCGAGACGTTCACGGTCGAAGCGATATCGAGAAGAAGGAGGAGTGCGTGCGCACACGGTAGTGACGTAGGATCAACTACTGTTAGAGTCAAGCGAAATATTAGGCGCGAATATACAATATTTCAACATCGGCCAAAAATATTTTTTTTCTATTCTGTATCGAAAAAAACAGATACGTATTTTTTATTTTTGTTTAATTGTCCAAATTTTTGAGTTATGAATTTTCGAAATTTTGGACTTTTAATTGTAGACCTAGGGTAATGTCACCTTGAGTGGACCGCCACTTTGAGTAGACCGCCTGAGCTTTTAAGTTATCTGACAGCGGAAACGTGAAATAAATAGTGCGAATAGCAGCACCGCACCTAGAATCCGTAAGAAATTAAGTTCCGCGATAAACATATACGTTATCGTTTGATGTAACGCGTTTTTAAGATCACAAAACAAAAAAAAAGTCGCTCTTACAATAAGTAAAGTGATTCCGAAGTGTAAAAGTAGTGTAAAATTTAAGTTTTAAAAGGGAACTTATTTCTTTCCTACTACTTTAAACATTTAAATGGATTATCTTAGTTTAATTAAGTGATAATTTTGACTAAAAAAATGGTGGTGGCTGCCATGAAAAGTTGCATGTCACCATCAGTGGACCACTGTTTGTAACCATGAGTGGACTGCTTGTTTTTTCATTTTTAATGTCAGTTTACCATTTTTTGAATACAAATTGATAATAAATTGGTTTCAAACTATGTTTTATGTTCTTTATTAATTTTTTTGTGATATTGATGTGATATGTACCAAAATTATTAAAAATGGTTTCAATTGCAAACATTGCGACACACACATGATCTGAAGCTGCATAAGCATAACTTTTGTTTTAATATATCAGAAATATTAAATACATTAAAGAATTTAGAATAACTTTTGCAATTTTTTAGGAGTGGTCCACTCGAGGTTACACTTTTTTCATTCCTTAAAAATTAGCTTTTTTTTAAAGTCAATTTTTTCTTCCAAATAAAAAAAAATCAAAGCTATTATATTCCAAAAAGTCCCGAAATGGGCCTGATATGTGTTAAATGAGTTTTAAAACATTTTCAAAAATCACTTGCAAGCATCACAGTGGGATTTTTTTACAATTAACTGTTTAAAACTGTCTACAGCGTATAATTTTTAATCTATTTAAGTGTTCTTTGTTTTAAATTAAAGGGTCTACGCTGTAGACATTTTTAAAAAGTTAATTGTAAAAAAAATCCCACCGTGATGCTTGTAAGAGATTTTTTTCAGTATAGCATAAAAAACTAATAAAAATCAAAACTTTAAAAAGATATCCATATTTTTAAAAAGCTCTTAATTCAGGAAAAAACCAAAATAATTTTAAAATTTTAATTTTTTAAAAAAAACTCACTTTTACAAATGAAAAATACTTACCTTTAACAGCTATCTTAGAAATGGAGACAGCTGCCCAACGACAGCCAGACTTTTTCGCATAGGGCGGTGTACATCCTACATAATTGTTGCAGAATTTGCAAAGTAATTTGGGAGGTTTTAGAGCCGCTCTATTTTAGGAATAATGATGTTGGGAGCTACAGAAATATAGCTAATGAATTTCAAAGAAAATGGAATTTTCCCCATTTCCTTGGAGCAATTGACGGCAAAGAAATAAGGATAAAGCGTCCACCCAATTCAGAAAGCTGATTTTTTAATAACAAAAAATTTTTCAGTTTCAAATTATTAGCAATCGCTGATGCAAATTATCGATTTACATAAGTCGACGTAGGTGATTATGGTTAGTTAAAAATATGTAAATAATTTTAAACGTTGCACCAACTCTTTAAAAAGTACAACATAGCTAGCAATAACTTTATTATGTTATTTTTTAAATTTTGAAGTTCATAAGCATTTAATACCATGAATTTTGAATTTTAATGCGAAACGTTGCGTTCTTATACATTTTACTGGTTTTAAGAAAATATGTATGTAAATCTTTTAAAATTTCTGACAAAATTTCTAAATAAACATTTATTACCCACATAGCACCATATTTTGCGGGAAACTAACAGGAAACTAACCATGTTAGCTTCTATAGCTAACATGGTTAGCTTCCCGTTAGCTTCCCTTGGCCTATAAATGTCCTACGCTTTTTAGTTTTCCGTGTTAGCTTGCAGAAAGTTATCTAAGAAACTTTTCTAAAAACAAGTAGAGAAAAGTTCTTTCAAACTATCTCTGGTGAGTATCTGTAAGAATTAGAAGGTAGTTTCTAGTAAGCGTCATAAGGTAAGTAATATAATATAAATTGATATTATACAAATAATCATTTACGGAATTTCCGTAATTATCTATTTAATTTGCACTTAAACTTATTCAATATTTCAGTTTATTTATAACTAAAAAATAGTATTTATAAATTTAATAAAAAATATTTCTCTCTATAATTTATTTATTGCCGCGAACTGATTACTTATTTATTCCTCAATATCAATATTATTGAAGAATAATTTTGAAAATAAATTTGGAGGGACTGGGGATAGAACCCGGGTTCACAACGCAGAAAGAAACAACCTAACCAACTAACCTAATCAACCATGTGTAGGGAAGAATATTTCGGGTTCTTTTAAGCTTCAAGTGATCTCATTGGTTGGTGTCACTAATGGCGGGATAATTTAAAAAAGGATTCACAAAGATATTTGCATTTTCTCATTACAATAAATAATTTAATTTCTAATATTATTTATTAATTAAATCTTTAAAAAATAAGAATAAATAAATTATTAAAAATGAAAATATTAAATTAGAAAGTTAATAGATAAGCATTAAACTAAACTTTATTTTTTTTCTTACTTAATTTGACTTCACATCTATTCGCAATTTGAAGTTAGTTGTTTCTGTTTGCATTTTGTTCTCTAGTTTTTTTTATAGTTAATTATTCTTTTTAATATTTTAATATTTAAAATTAATGAAAATTCTAATGTATAATAAAATGCTTTCAATATTGGAAAAGCAATTAAACAAAATTTTTCTCAATTAAAAATATTCCTTATGCGTTATTTCTTACTTAATTTCATAATTTTTAACCTGCAATAATTTAATTTTTACAAAAAAATAAATCCAAAATTTTCAAAATAATTAAATTTTTTGCGAAAAATTAAAATAAAATCTTTTTAAAAAGTTTATTCTTACGCAAAATTTAATTAGAATAATATTTAAAATATTTAAATTTTTATAAAGAGTTTTATCAAAATTTCTTATAATAATAATTTAATTCTTTTGTGAAATGTTATTAATTAATTATGAAACTAATTGAATTTCTGAGAAGAATTTTATTAAAATCTTTAAAAATCCTAATTAAATTCATTTGAATTTTTTTCAAATAATGGAGTTTCTTTAATAATATTTCAATCGAAGATTTTGAAAGTAATTAAAATTTATGAACATTTTTATTTTGTTATTTGCATAATAATAGTAAATCATTCCGTGCATAACATTTGCTGATTTATTGATAACTTTTGCACAATAAAATTTGTAAATACGTCAAGAATATTAAAATTTAAAAAAAGAATAGCAATTTTTATTAATGAATTATTTAATAATAGAAATAATTTATTGTTTAAATTATATTTATTTTACTATTTTTTATATCATTTTTCTTTTATTTATTCATTTGAAATGTTTTTATTTAAAGAATCGATGTTAAAAAAATATTATTTAAACAATAAATTATTTCTATTACAGGATTTCCAGAGGTCAGGGAAATCAGGGAAAAGTCAGAGATTTTTATTAAAGTACTCGAAAAAATTAAATTTTGGAGAAGTTACAAACGATTGCAGAATTCAATTATTTTTAAAAGAAATAAAATTCTTCTCAGAAATTCAATTAGTTTCATAATTAATTAATAACATTTCACAAAAGAATTAAATTATTATTATAAGAAATTTTGATAAAACTCTTTATAAAAATTTAAATATTTTAAATATTATTCTAATTAAATTTTGCGTAAGAATAAACTTTTTAAAAAGATTTTATTTTAATTTTTCGCAAAAAATTTAATTATTTTGAAAATTTTGGATTTATTTTTTTGTAAAAATTAAATTATTGCAGGTTAAAAATTATGAAATTAAGTAAGAAATAACGCATAAGGAATATTTTTAATTGAGAAAAATTTTGTTTAATTGCTTTTCCAATATTGAAAGCATTTTATTATACATTAGAATTTTCATTAATTTTAAATATTAAAATATTAAAAAGAATAATTAACTATAAAAAAAACTAGAGAACAAAATGCAAACAGAAACAACTAACTTCAAATTGCGAATAGATGTGAAGTCAAATTAAGTAAGAAAAAAAATAAAGTTTAGTTTAATGCTTATCTATTAACTTTCTAATTTAATATTTTCATTTTTAATAATTTATTTATTCTTATTTTTTAAAGATTTAATTAATAAATAATATTAGAAATTAAATTATTTATTGTAATGAGAAAATGCAAATATCTTTGTGAATCCTTTTTTAAATTATCCCGCCATTAGTGACACCAACCAATGAGATCACTTGAAGCTTAAAAGAACCCGAAATATTCTTCCCTACACATGGTTGATTAGGTTAGTTGGTTAGGTTGTTCCTTTCTGCGTTGTGAACCCGGGTTCTATCCCCAGTCCCTCCAAATTTATTTTCAAAATTATTCTTCAATAATATTGATATTGAGGAATAAATAAGTAATCAGTTCGCGGCAATAAATAAATTATAGAGAGAAATATTTTTTATTAAATTTATAAATACTATTTTTTAGTTATAAATAAACTGAAATATTGAATAAGTTTAAGTGCAAATTAAATAGATAATTACGGAAATTCGGTAAATGATTATTTGTATAATATCAATTTATATTATATTACTTACCTTATGACGCTTACTAGAAACTACCTTCTAATGCTTACAGATACTTACCAGAGATAGTTTCAAAGAACTTTTCTCTACTTGTTTTTAGAAAAGTTTCTTAGATAACTTTCTGCAAGCTAACACGAAAAACTAAAAAGCGTAGGACATTTATAGGCCAAGGGAAGCTAACGGGAAGCTAACCATGTTAGCTATAGAAGCTAACATGGTTAGTTTCCCGTTAGCTTCGCGCAAAATATGGTGCTATGTGGGTAATATTGACTTTAAGAATTTTATTTCGCTTCCGTTTCTTTCAACTGCACATTTAAATAAATACCTAAAATTATATATCGAAAATTCGTTTATTTTGTACTTTTTCGATTATCTGGATTTTCGATTATGCGGATATAAGTGCATGCATCCATTAGCCCGGATAATGGGATTTCTACTGTAATTTATTTCATATTTGTATGTCATGAGTTGTTTATGTATTATATATATTAACAAAACAAATCGCAAATTTTATTCTTTCCAACAAGACAAATCGATTGATGTATTTAAAGAATATACATATGTATTTTATTTGAATTTACAGAACTAATTACAATTGAAATTCAAATTGAAAAATTAACTTTATTTATTTAGAATTATAAATTATTATAATAATTTTAATATATGATTATTATTATTCTTTTTATAATATTAAGGGAAGAGGTTCGGTTGTGGGCATAGTTTCGTTTTTGACTCATAATTTGTGTTCTTGTAGATATTAAGCAAACATATCGTTCACTCCAAGTGGAATGTACGTGGGTGATTCTACAAACGAAGGACGAAAATCAAGAAAATTTGGACACAACATTTTTTTCTCATTTAAGGTCTGAAAAGTATTTTAACTTCAAGCTAATGGTACTAATAAAGACATCCATAAGTGGCCAGACAAAATATTAAAAATTACAAAAGTTATGGTTATTTATAAACAATTTATCCAGAGAATTAAAATCGTGTCAAGAAAATTCACATTCACATAAAAATTAATGAATGGATTTTTATAAAATTGGTTACTCGGGGGTTTACGGGGTTGTTAATTAAGAATCCAATGTCAGTTTTTCAAAATTCAAAATGACGGATCCAATATGGCGGACGACTTTTGAAAAAACTTATCGTATTCGTCTAAAAATCGTTACCCGGGGGTTTTCGGGATTGCTGATTAAGAATCTAATGTCAGTTTTTTAAAATTCAAAATGGCGGATCCAATATAGCGGACGAATTTTGAAAAAACTTATCGTATTCGTCTAAAAATCGTTACCCGGGGGTTTTTGAGGTCGCTGATTAAGAATCTAATTAAATGAATTTTTAAAAAATTGTTCGATATTTATTAAATTTGATTTTGTAAAATATATTTAAACGTTAAATAAGTTATTAACCTACAGGAAAAGTTAGAACTAACAATTTACAAGTTACCACCATTTTCGCAACTTTTGAATCAGATAGTTCAAGATTATTTAAAATACGGTATACTTGATGCATACGGAAGTTTCAGAGGACTGAAAAGAAATCGAATACTAAATACTTTGAGTACACCTCTAGTTTTTAACGTTGAGTTTAATTTTGAATTTACTTTTTAATAATTTATTAATTTATTTTTATTTAATTTATTTAACTAATTAATAATTAATAATAATAATAAATTGTAATTAATTAATTAATTATGATTATTAAAAATTATTTAAAATTTATTTATTTATTTTTTTACATCTATGAACTATAAATATAGTAGTAGAACTAAAAACATAATTAAATTGTTTAAACAAATTGTAAAAACAATGGTTAATTTGAAAAAAGTTGACCTCGGATTGGTAATAAGCGAAACAGAAAATCACCGAGTAACGATTTTCAGACGAATATGTTAAGTTTCTCCAAAATCGTCGGCCATATTGGATCCGCCATTTTGAATTTGAAAAATTTTAAAAACTGACATTAGGTTCTTAATCAGCAACCCCGAAAACCCCCGAGTAACGATTTTTACGAGGATCAATAAAAGTCATCGGTTTAATTAATTTTTGTTGTAATTTAATTAATAATTGTTTTTAACAAATTACGGATGGTCTATTTGTTTCTATAGGCACAATTTCACAAATCATAGAATTGTAAAAGTAAGTTCAAGTGTCTAATAATAAAGAACTACTTTGATTTTAGTGGGCTAAACTTTATTCATATAAAAAAATACTTATTCCATTTGTTTGTTTATGTCAATATAATTATTTATGCGAAATGATAATTGAAAATTCAGTTATAGCAATTTCTTGTAAATTTAATTAGGATTATTTTAAGACCAGAAAATCGAACAATAGTTAAAAATTGTTAGTTTTACGCTATTTTTAGTGATATGTGACCGGGACTGAGAAAAGGGACCTACTTACCAAAAAATCAATTTTTTTATGATGGTTTCTTTTAGTTTAAGGTCCTAGAAATACAATGCAATCAGTCCAGATTGTTAATAAAATTTTTTTGCAATTGTTTAAACAAATTTAAAAAAAAAAAATTTTTTTAATTTTTTTTATAAAATATAAGTAATTTTAAGACAAAAATTACTCTTGGTTGTCTAAGTGTCAAGAATATATCCCCTAAATCTTAAATTGAATGCCTAAACCATTTACAAAAAATTCGACTTAATTCCTCGAAGATGATCCCCAAGTATACCCCGTCATCGGAAACCTGGTTGTGCAAGTCAAAAAATAACTATGGATTATTGTAGAGTTCAGAATTATTCTTTATTGTATCAGTTCCGAACTTGCATACAAAATTTCAGACCTGTAGGACATCCGGAAGTCTTTTAAATTAATTTTGAAAATTCCATAATTTGACTTTTGCGAAATAAATTGTTTATAACAATTACAGGGTTGTTTAAACAATTATTTAACCATGAAAATCGGATTCAGCATAAAAAAATACATAAATAACACTCATCAAGTTAATTTAAAATGCAAAATGTTTCAAGAAATCCAATTTATTTGGATAGAAAACTTTAAACGCGTTTTTCTCGAAAAGTTGATTTTGGTAAGTAGGTCCCTTTTCTCAGTCCCGGTCACATATAGTGTACATCCTATCTCAAAAGTGCCAGACGAATGAGAACCAGACGAATGAGAATTTGGCATTTTTTGTTTAAAAAATAGAAAAATAACATTAAATGAAAAAATCCCTCAGTTCTATCTTATAGAGAATAATAATCTACAAAATATAAGTCTGTAGAATAACCAAAAAATAAAATATTTTTTTAAAAAATTTATGCCAGACGAATGAGAATTTGTCTGGTCACAACACAATCTCCGTCACAAATTGAGAAATCTTGGTTAATAGATTAGAAGATTCAATAAAACCCGATTGGTATCACATTTAGTTTAGTTTAATTAACAACTACAACGAACAGTCACTTCATCAAAATGTTGATTTTTAATAATTTTTACATTTTTTGCACTGCCAGACGAATGATAACAAATTCAGGGGACAAACTTCGCGAAGATATTATATAAATAAGATATAGAGAAACGTCATAATTATTTCCATATTAGTAATCTACAACTATTCAAAATTACTAATTCAGTATGAATTTTCCGCAAAACATTTGAAATCTGATATTTATTCTCAATATGAACTGTCATTCTCCCAAAGGGACATGCCAGACGAATGAGAATTTAGCACTATATAATGTGTATTTTTTGCAAAAAAATATTTTTTTTCATCGGTTTTTTTCTGTGCCATAATAGAAACCATTAAGATTTACAATTTCCATTAAAAGTAAAATTATTCTTTCCAAAATTCCTTAATAGAAAAACAGCTATTTTTTTTGGCTGGAGTTTGAGAGTGACGGTCGTGATTGGTTGTGAAAATGACATGATGACGGTCGCGAGTGGTTGAAATACGGTGATGACGGTCGTGATTGGTTAAAATCCGATGATGACGGTCGCTATTGGCTAAAATTTCATGATGTTGGTCGCTGTTGGTTGAAAATATCATGGTGACGGTCGCGATTGGTTGAAAGACGATGATAACGGTCGCTATTGGCTGAAAACCGATGATGACGGTCGCTATTGGTCAGAAATCCTAGCAAAGACGCTTACTATTGGTGTATTTTCTTTGTTTATAAGAGCTTTAACAGTAGTTACAGTTTACAGTAGTTACAGTTTATTAACAGATTTTAACAGTATATAATACAGAAAAAGAAAAATAAAAGTGCAAAGTTAAGAACACGTTTTTTTCTCTCTTCCAAATAAAAAAAAAATAAGACAAAAAAAATTTTGTGGTTAAAAATAAGGATAAGGAGGTCAGTTTTAAAAAATTGTGTAAAATACTGCTTTTTAATTATATAAAATAATTTTTCTTTTTTGTAATTAAGAATTGCAATTAATAAATTAACATCTTTCCCGTCTAAGTCACTAACATTATCTACTTTTTTAACAATTAAACTTGTAAAGAAATTTAAATAACTTTCTAGAATCAGTTAAAAAATCCTTTAGCTCATCCTTGAGTTTGCCTTGTTTTATTAAAAACTTAATATAATTTCAGAATACTAATACTTTACATGGTTTAATATTTTTTTAATGAATCTTAAACAAGTACCCAGTTTTTTATTATAAAAAAATTTATGTTGTCTTAAAAAAAAGAATATTTTTTATTTCAGTTCAAAATTACACTGAGAAAAATGGATATTAAGCTTTATTATCTAGATATTAATGGTCAATATCTGTGACAGTGAAATATGTAACTTCTTAGATTTTCAAATTTAATATGTAAGATATTGGAAAAAGACTTGTTTAAACATAACCTCACATTTACAGATTATACTTTTTAACATCTGAGATATTAAACCAAAACATCTGGATGATATGCATTAGCATCTTTTCTCTAATATCTAGTATATTAAGATTTTTAATATCCAGTTTCCTCAGTGAAGAGTCTTGAAGGTAATAAACAGGTGCCATAAATAATAAGGTGCCAGTTTCAGAATCATGTTTTTGACTTATTTTAGAAGTAATTTTGATTACTGATTTTTAACTTTAAATTCTAAAAATTTGTTAAAAATCAAAACTTAAAGTGACCATCGTACTGTTCATTTTAAAGTATTTTTATAATAGTATTCAATGTTGAAATACTTAAATAAAACTAAAAATTACTTAACTGACTAAAATTTAAATTTCTTTTAATTTATAAAAATTTTGTATTTTCTTATAAATATAAAAATAAATTAATATAAATAATATAATAATAAAATAATAATAAAATAATATAATTTTCTAATTTCTAAATTTTTGAACTTTATTATAAAAATGTTTTTTGTGTAAAAAAATTAGGTAGAATAGTGTTGTATTACTATGATTACTATGAGTTAAAATAAGAAATTAAAAAAATTTTATATTGTAAATGTTTTAAAAAAGGCACAATTTTTGTTTTAGCTTGATATTTTTTTAACTAGAAATGGCCAAGCATAGAAGTTAGGTTTCTACATAAAGTTCTGTCTTGTTCGGCTTTTTTATTTACATATTTACTTGTAAATTTTAATGTTAAATACTATCTTTAAAAAACATTAATTGTATTAAAATAAACTGAATGCATATTTCAGCTTTATCCAAAGAACATAAACACGTGTAAAGTATTTCTAAAATTATATTAATTTTATTAAAACAAGACAAACTCAAGTATCTTTCTAATGATTTTAGAAAGATAGTTAAATTTTACTTTTAAGTTTAATTTTTAAATAATTATATTGAGTTTTAGTGCCTTAGACGGGAAAAATGTTAATTAATAGAGGAGACTGGGGCGAAAAGTTAAATTGTGAAAACAGTTTAAATTCATTATCTTTCGAACGGAAATAGTTAGAGCATTGCAATTTTAATTATAGAAGGGTGTTATCACCCTTAATAAATGTCTAGAGTTATGTGACATTCTGCTAATTTTTGTGGTGCCCATATTTAAATTTTTTTTTCACCCTACTTTTGAAAATTTTTTCGTAAATGAAAATATCAACTTTGAAGTGTATTTTTTGCATTTATTCTTACCGCGATTTTTTTACTTCATTATTTGGGTCCCCTGAAGAGATACCTAAAGGTATTTGCTAAATATCTTTAGTCAGATTTTTTATATTTGTTGTTAAAGCCAAAAACGCACCCTGGGGTGAAAAGTTAAATAATGGGTAGGGCGAAAAGTTAAATGTATTTTTACATGTTGTTAAATTTTTTTTTATTTTTCGTTTTTTTGGGCTTATTTGTTTAAAAATGATTTATTTGACATTAGGGAAGTACTCTGTCAAAAAACAAGACCGTTCACGTAAAATAAAGCAAAATTTTTTTTTTAACTTTATAACTGTTTTAAAGCTTTTGTTCAATAAACACAGATCTTTTATTAACTAAATTACTTGTTTATGAATACTTTAACTTATCTACTACTTAACACCTATCAGAAAATAGTTTTAGTTGGCTAGAAATAGAATTTAACATTTCGCCCCAGCCATTTAACTTTTTGCCCCAGCATGGGGCGAAAAGTTAAAAAAAACAAAATTTTCAAGAAAGGACAAAACATGTATTGTATGCGAAAATATCAGAAACTTTTTTATTGAAAGTTGTAGGGGACAATTTGCCCTACAATATTGATATATAAATATTTGCATCTAAGCGGATTATATTGTCTAAAAAAATCATTTATGCAAAATTTAACTTTTCGCCCTAGTCTCCCCTACATTTTGCAAAATGAAAAAATTATTTATAGCACTAACATGTAGTATTTACACAATTTTCGCAGATAGTGTACAATTAATTAAAATTGATTTAATAAATGGTAATAAACCATTTATCAGAGAATAATTTATTCCTAACAAAAACATCTTTGATGTTTCAATATAATGGGTCCAAATAAGTGAAACAATTTCAAAAAAAAATTTATTATTAAAGTAATTTCTTTTAAATAAAGCTTAATGTCTATACTTTAATGATAAAATAAAAAGATTGTTAAAAAATTAAAATTTAAAATTGTTATTAACAATTCTTATAAACAATTGCAAATTCAAGAATGTTCTTAATATTTTGGGAAAATTGAATTACCATGTATTGATGTGCAAAACTCTAAGTATTAATTTAAAAAAAATTTCGCCTGTATTTTGGCAGAAAAATCTACACAATTTCTATAATATAGAAGGTTACTGATTTTTCTTTCTTTAAATTAATCCTTGGAGTTTTGCCATAATTTTTCAAGTGGCCGGTTTCCTTTTTTTTCCCCTAATATAAGTAAAAATATAATAAACTGATGGAAAATATCTGTAGCGTTTTTAATTTGTAATTTCCATATTATAAACACAATTAGTTTTGTAATATATATATTATATAAATATTATTTCAATATTAAATATAAAAAAACTCTAATAAAAATATAATATACACTACCAGTTAAAATTTAGAGACCATACCCATTTTCACAAGAATGAAAAACATTTTAAAACGTATCATGTACGGAACCTAAAATTTTTGTATCTTTTAAGTTTTAAAAGATGTTTAAATTTTGAATAGATCAAGATCTTTTAGAATTCATTTGATCAATATTTTATTTACACATTTAAAAAAAATGATAATTTTCAATGTTTTACAAAAATTTTAATAACTTCTAAAATACTGAATGCTTTTTAATGATGTTATGCTTATTTTAAAGGTGATTTTCTCCAGAATGAGAATTTTTTATAGGCATTAACGTGTAATTTTTTTTAGAAAATTCAATTTGTCAAACTTACATTTAAAAAATTAAAAAACTTTTAAACAATCTTATTAACAGAGAAATAATTTTTAAAATATAAACATATGTTTTTATTTAATTAAGATTTAATTTAAGGTTATATTAAGGTTTTTGTTGTGGGAAAGGACCAGAAGTGGGCGCGCAACGCGCGCCCTTTTGGTTCTAGTAATATACAAAACATGCTTCAGACATCAAAATTCCCTCTTTTGTAGAATCACCCACGTATGTTTAAAGAACATTTTAGAAGTTACGTATCTTCCACGTTCAGTGAAGAAACCACGTATCTTTCTGTTCCGTGCAAGAACTACGTATCTCTGTCAGTCACTTTAGAAGATCTACATTTTATTATTATTATTATTATTTTGAAGTTAATATTTTGTTATAAAGTAATAATTTTTTCAAAAGTTGATGCAATAAAATGTATATTTTTAATAATAATTTAATTTTTTTTCTTAAAATATTAGAATATTATTAGAAGTTTCTAAAGCGACTGACAGAGATACGTAGCACAGTGGTTCAAATCACAAATCTAGCTGGACGAAACTATTTTATCAAATACACTTTACACCACTATTCAAATTACTTTTTATCTAGAGGTTTTCAGGGTCGCTGATTATGAATCTAAAGTCATTTTAAAAAAATTCAAAATGGCGGATCCAATATGGCGGTCGAAAAATTAAAAAAATTAGTAGATTTTTATGAAACTGGGTATTTAAAGGTTTTTTGGGTCGCTGATTACGAATCTGAAGCTATTTTCCAAAATTTCAAAATGGTGGATCCAACATGGCGGACGAAAAATGTAAAAAATTGGCAGATTTCTATAAAACTGGGTATCTAAAGGTTTTTTGGGTCGCTGATTGTGAATCTAAAGTCATTTTCCAAAAATTCAAAATTGCGGATCCAATATGGCGGACGAAAAATGTAAAAAATTGGTAGATTTTTATAAAACTGGGTATCCAAAGGTTTTTTGGGTCGCTGATTGTGAATCTACAGTCATTTTCCAAAAATTCAAAATGGCGGATCCAATATGACGGACGAAAAATATAAAAAGTTAGCAGATTTTTATAAAACTGGGGACCTAAAGGTTTTTTGGGTCACTGATAGTGAATCTACAGTCATTTTCAAAAAATTCAAAATGTCGTTTCCAATATGGCAGACGAGAAAATGACAGATGTAAAGTTTGAAAGATTGTTAAATTTAATAGAACTCAGTAGTATTTTTCTGTATTAAATTAAGATTTTTATTCTATATTTAATTTATAATAACGATTTAATTAAACTTTTTAAAATAATTCAATAGAACATAAGATTTTTTAATAAATACATATTAATCTTAACTTTCAAGGTCACAAACACTGATTGTGTTTGTTGATTCTGTTTAATTATTTTCATCAAACTCCACTAATAATCTCAATACATCAGAAGGTATACTACTGTCCTTTTTCTGACGTTTCACTCGAAGACTGCTTATAAGAGGGTCCGATGATATCAACAGTATGTGAATTAAGTCTGTCATTGTTTCTGTTCTTGAAAATTTACGAGTATTATATTCTCTTAATCTTTTATAATCCTTATTTCGATGTTCTTGAGCTTCCTCATACATCATACCAACTGGAAGTACGGATTCTTTTATAACTTGTGCACCATGCATTAGTATTTTGTGAACAGTCTGCGGCATGTAATACCAATTGTATTTCTGCACGTACAGTTTAGCAGTTTCAGAACAATACTCATCAAATTTCTCTACATTGATGTTATACCCACTAGCTAATGTCCTTAGAATGATACTGAAACGTCGAATCAGTTCCACATCTACACCAGTAATTTCTGATGCCTTAACCGGATCTTCAAAAAACCTTCGTGCCGTATTCCCATCATTACTTGTGCCACATCCCGGTTTAGGTATATCAACTAGAAGTCCCATTTCTTTTCGAAAACGATCTTGTATGTTTTTTTTTCTGACATCAACCACATCTTTATTTTTCTTCTGTATTCTCCACAATTTGATATCTAGTCTGTAGGAAATGTGCAATATGCACTCAAAAAATTTTATCCAAGCATGGAGAATTGACAAACCCAACTCTAATGAATTAACTTTTCTTTTTCGAATGAGGTTTAGATTATTCATTTGCGATGGAGTAGCAATTTTGAGATGCTTCTTCATTTAGTACACTACAAATTTTTCCATCAACCATAGTGAGGACAAGGTTTGATTTGACTAAAATATCACGACCATCAATAGCTGGCTACTACGGTTGGCTGCAATTTATCTATTTGTGATAGTACGTTATTGACTATTGGTTTTGTCAGTTCTGAAGTTTCTTTCTTCATAATTATTTTAATGGAGCGACAAAATTTAGTTGAAGAAGGCAGAGGATTATTCCATAAAATTAGTTTCTTTCCTTGATCTGTACTGTTAGTCACAGTATATGTAGTGATTTGCAGCGGTACAAGAGATACGGTGAATACATACGAATCATTTACATCTTCGTCCAGACTGGTAAACTGCTGTTTGTATCGACTTTGATTAGACGCACCATCACAACCCCATTTGAAAATAATATTTAGTGTTGGAAGTGTATCTATGCCAATACGCATTTGTTGAAAAACTTCCATTTGAATAACTGCTAAACGTTCAATTGTATGATTAATTAGTGATTGTAATTCTATTTCTGCAGAGAATTCAGTAACGCGAATATTTTCTGGATAACATTCTTTTTTAGCTTCAAGGAGTAAATGGTAATTTGGATAAATATCTGCATTGTGATCTTTATTTATCTGACGCATGGATAAATACTGCTCTTTGGAAAATTTTTCATCTACGTAAAAAGATAGCGCTTCGATTTTCGTCAATTTTATAGGAATAGCACTAGTTATACTAGTTTGATTTAATTTTTTATATTTTGAGGTTCTTTCTGGAGAATGTGTCATTTCCCTAATTAGTTTTGCTGCATCGCGTTTACCTTCTGCTCTTAAACTTGTTTCAGCTGCAACAATAATCTCATTTGAGGTGTGATTCTCTAAAATCGACTTTAATTTTCGTTTCTGAACTTTTCTACTACAGTCATCAAACGATTTTTGAGGTCTACCGTTTTTACATTTTTGCCGCAAATTAACGTTTCCAATAAAAGTGAGTTCAGTTTTAAGCCAATCATGTTTTTTTCTGAAACTGTTCAAGTGAATAATGACTCTCAATCCACAGTTTTCGAAGTTTTTTGCAGAATTCTACACACTTTTTTTCTACTTCGGAAAGAACATTATCGTTAGTTATGTCTATTAATAATTTATTGATGACATAATCGCGGACACCTTGTTGTCTTTCGGAAACTTCAGGAATACTTCTTCAAACTTCAAACAACTCACTTCTTAATATTTGACTTGCCATGACTAAAATAAAAAATCAGAGCGAAAAGGTTAGACATCAATATACCACTTTACTTATCAAATTTTAGATACATAAATTAATTTCAGAGTCTAATTTAATAATAGCTTTCAAAAAAGTTACCTTTGCATTCCTGTTGTAGGATTTTTTAATATAAGAATATAGAAAATTCTAAAGTTGCGATTTTATTGAAAACTCTTACTTAACCAAAGTTTTGACAGCTAAAAGTAGTTTTTTGTTTTGGAATGAATATAGCGCTGTATACTGATACATATAAATCATATAATAAAAAATTGCAAGAAAGTTACATCGATTTTCAAAAAAATGGTCCGCCATATTTGATCTGTCATTTTGAATTTTTAGTATTTTATCTTACATTTATATTCAAAATCTCTAAAAACCTTTATAAAGTTTTCTTATAAACTTAAAATAGAATAAACTCCTGTTTGTAATTACTTTTGAATTTTAGGTTTTGATATACCGTCACTATAATGTAAATATCTGAGCCAAATGGTTAGACATGGTTATCAAACTTAACCTCAGCATTTTTGAAGGTGTAAAGAACAATATGCAAGTGGTTTTATAATAGCCTTCAGTGGCCTTTACTTTTGCTACTCTTAAATTTATATTTCTAACTAATCAAAGAAAACGAATCTTTACTATAATTTTACTTACATTAAATATGAACATAAATTATTTTATAAGCTTTCAGCTTATAGAGAAATATGTGTAATTTTGGCTTAAAAAGTAAATTTGTCATTATGTAAATATTTGTAAGTGAAATCACAAAATGTTTGGGGTAAATTTTAATAGTTATAATAGTGTTCTCAAATTGACGGTGTCATTTACCTTTCTTTATTTTTTCTACATGTTTATTGCTATAATAAATGCAATTTCTATCTAAACATATTGTCCAGCTAGATTTGCGTTTTGAACCACTGTGCGTAGTTTTTGCACGGAACAGAAAGATACGTGGTTTCTTCACTGAACCTGGAAGATACGTAACTTCTAAAATGTTCTTTAAACATACGTACATTCGACTTGGAGTGAACGATATGTATATGTATTTTAAGCTAGGGACCTTAGCTAACTACTGATAAAGAAACTAAATTGATTCCATTGACTAGAATTTTTTTTTTTAAATTCAATAAAGTGGGCATTTTTCTAACAAAGAAAATTTTGGTTTGGTTGTGGGCACTCTTGAAAAATCAAATAAAAATGCAAAAAATTAACTAAGTAACGATTCATTAACTACGTAAGGATGATTTTATCTAATTTTGACATTACTTCCTCCCCATGTAAGGACATATAAGATTTCTAACACTGAACCTCAGCAGCACAGTTACTAGCTACGAACGACGCATAAAAATCAAAGTCTTGTTATATTAATTTCCGTGCTAAACTACGAAACTTTTAAAATTCATAAAACACTATTAAATGTTGTAAGGAATTACTTATGATTATATCGACTACGATATTTCACGATTTGTCAAGAATAAGAGTGGTGTCCACAACCGAATCAATTTAGGTGTTCACAACCGAACTTTACCATCATTTTGAAACATCATGAAAAAAAATTTGCTTGTAAACATGGTTGTGATACTTGATATTGGAGCACAAAATATAACATATTTACTGTGTAAATACGCATTGAACTTATCATTTTAATGAATTTATTTCGATTTGTTGAATATTTAACAATGTTCAAAAATACATTTTTGTTATATTCAACGTGTCAAAAATTAATTTATATATAGTAAAAAGCACAGTTGTCTAATCACTTTTGTATTTGCATCGATAACTACGTTTGGTCATAACACACACGTGACATTTGTCAGATTAGAAAAATCTCATTTATGTCAAAAGTTCTGTGGGGGTGTCCACAACCGAACCTTTTCCCCTATATATTATTAAATTATTACTAGCAGAGCTACGCGCGCTAAAGCGCGCGCGATATTTCTACTTTTGTCTTATTATACTTACGACCTTATTTCATTGTGTGTATATAAAAATGTGACTAAGACTTTAAAATGTTTTTTTCTTCTTCGGAAATATTAGAAAACAAAAAAAAAATAAAAAAAAAAAAAAAATAGAAAAAAAAAATAAAAAAATAAAAAAAAAATAAAAAAAACACGAAAACCAAAAATTAAATTTAACATACTGAGCAGTTTCACGACATAAATATAATATTTTTTTATTTTTATAATTATTTCCTTAAATTTTCAGTTTTTAGTTTAGTCAAGCGATAGAAAAACTTTATATAAATTCATCACACATTAGAAGAATTCTTTTATTGAAGTATTCTTCCTTCTTTGTCAAAAGATTGACACCGAGATTTATTGATAGTCATGATATTAGCCGCGGTATAAGCTTAGGGGCCGTCCATAAACCACGAGGACAATTTTTCACCAATCTTTGACCACTCCCCATCCAATATAGAACAAAAATTTTTACTTTATGCAATTGACCTTAATTTTGTCACTCGGTGGTTTCTACCCAGATAACAATTTGAGATTGATATGCGTCTCATATCGCTCGCATGTATGAGGTTTCTTTTTGCACTCGTGCCTTCACTGATGCAGACAGATGCGTCCTCATATGAGACGCATTACGCTCGCATGTCATAAAGGAGCATGATACATGAGAGTGAAATGCGAGTCTCGTGCGTTTTTCAAGGATTATTTATGATAAATATATTGTAAAAAAATAAATACAAAAAACTAAGGTTAAATTTAAAAATATATCATAAAAATTTTTCATTTCAATAATATAAACATGGCATTAATATTGAACATTTTTCTCTTTAGTCTTGAACATACATAACCTCCTAAATAACCTATAATAAACAGCTGAGATCATAATTCGTAATAAATATAAACTTTTCAACACAAATTCAAGAAAAGTCAACTGTATAATATAATAAATTAACAATTTGGACTGCGTCTAAGAGCCTTTCTATTCGAAGCAAATCAACTTTAAATGATCTTATTCGTTATGACCGTTAAATTTTTTAATTTTTCAATTTAAAAACGAGTTTAAACAAAAACAAATATTTATAAAACATAAAAGAAACAAAACTGTGATTTGCACACGCACTTTTTATAAACACAAACAATCACGACATTCACCCAACGATAAAAACACATGCTCAGAGCGAAACTGGACGTCATGTGACTCAAGACGGACATCAACAAGTAAATTTTCGGCCATATTGGGAAAATTGGCTGCGCACCCTGCGCACATGTGCATCGGTGAGACCGCGAATATTAAAAAATTATAAAGTCAATTCTTTTTCTGCCTTTATTATCAACTTTAGATAAATAAATGAAAATAACGTTCTACAGTAAAGTTTTATTTTTTTAAGTAAAAATTTTTTGTAGTAATTTCAAAACATTTAGTAATTTATTATTATTTAAATTAAATTATAAATTACAATCTATAATAAATATTATATATATGTAAGTCATTCCATTATATTTCGACTAAAGTCTTTGCCGACTAATTTTAAAAAATTATAATATTTTGCAGGAATGATTTTAAAGATATTAGGATCATCGAACAAAAAGAATTCTTTAAATATTTTTTATATTTATTGTAAAATAAGCATCTAAAGTATATAAAGTCGTAAAAACGGTCTATTAGAAAATATTAAAGAAGGCACATAATTTACTATGAAAACGTAAAAAATTATTAGAATTTATTATGAATGGATTATTTTATTATTATAAATTGATAGAAACAATTATTATTAAGAAATATTTAAAAAAAATTATTTTAAAGTTCACCTGGCAAATAACCTATTTTTTCAAATTTCATTCGCTAAATGTGAGAAAGAGAAATCATTAAATTGAATAAAACCTTATGAAATATAAAGAAACTTTTAATAACTTTTAGTTTTTCTATCACTTTCTTCTTTTTTTTCTTTACAAATGTTAAAAAATAAGCAATTAAAACTGGCACTTTGCTTACTTTCACGATTTTAAAATGTAAATAACTTCTGACCAGAAAAATGAAAAATTACGAAAATTGGGCAATAATAATAAGATGCTTATTTTACAATAAATATAAAAAATATTTAAAAAATTCTTTTTGTTCGATGATCCTAATATCTTTAAAATCATTCCTGCAAAATATTATGATTTTTTAAAATTAGTCGGCAACGACTTTAGTCGAAATATAATAGAATGGCTCATATGCATATTATATAAATTAATAAAATATAAATTATATATTAAATTTTAAATTGTAAATTATTAAATAATTCAATTTTAAAAATTTTTCATAAATTTTATTGATTTAATGTAAAATAAGATTATTTGAGGGGCTTATATAAAGTGGTTTAAAAAAATATTGGGAGAAAAAGTGGGATAAGTGACTTGGTAGTAAAAATGGTTTAAAACAATTAAAATATTTATTAATAAGTTTATTACACGAATGACTTGCAAAATATTAAAGTTTTTCTTTACTACTAGAACAAAAAGGGCGCGCGTTGCGCGCCCACTCCTGGTCCTTTAACACACAAAATAAAACCTTAATGTAACCTTAAATTAAATCTTAATTTAATAAAAACATATGTTTATATTTTAAAAATTATTTTTCTGTTAATAAGATTGTTTAAAATTTTTTTATTTTTTTTAATCTAAGTTTGACGAATTAAAATTTCTATAAAAAATTACACGTTAATGCCTATAAAAAATTCTCATCCTGGAGAAAATCACCTTTAAAATAAGCCTAAAATCATTAAAAAGCATTCAGTATTTTAGAAGTCATTAAAATTTCTGTAAAACATTAAAAATTATCAGTTTTTAAAAATGTCTAAATAAAATATTGATCAAATTACTTGAAAAATTATGTACAAACTCCAAGGATTAATTTAAAAAAAAAATCTGTAACCTTCTATGTTATAAAAATTGTGTAGATTTTTCTGCCAAAATACAGGCGAAATTTTTTAAAAATTAATACTTGGAGTTTTGCACATCAATACAGGGTAATTTAATTTTCCCAAAATATTGAGAACATTCTTGAATTAGCAATTGTTTTAAAGAATTTTTAATAACAATTTTAAAATTTCATTTTTTAACAATCCCTTTATTTTATCATTAAAGTATAGACTTTAAGCTTTAATTAAAAAAAATTACTTAATTATTACTTCCTCAAAGAGGAAGTATTGTAATACCAAAATTTTTCGAGTTCGATTTTTTGATATATCTTTATGTTATTTGACCTCAGGAGTTGCGGACATAAAGTGAGAGTACTTTGTGATAGATTAATAAAGTTTAACTAAATTTTTTTTGGATTTTTAATTTTCCAAAAACACGTTTTTTGCCCATAACTTTAAAAAAATGTTAGGACACCTATAAATGTTTTTCTATAAATTTGTAGAGTTTTTTTAAATGCATCTTTTGAGTCCTAATTGAACATTTTTCGTTTATATTAACTGGAGATATTAAACTTTTAAAAATCATAAATTTAAAAAAAAATATTTTTTTGAAAATTTTGTTAAAAAATGTAGAAGTAATCTTAAAATTATCGTTACCAACTTGTAGAGAATTATAAAACGATTCGATTGACCTATTTTTGAACCTAATTCGATAATAAATTTCAAAATTATTGGTATTTTAAAAACCAAAAATTGTGGAAAATGACATTTTCTCAAATTTTTTGTTTAACTATTAAACTATAATAACTATATTGTAAAGTATTTAAAAATACATTGATTGACCTAAGATTCAATCACTTTTACCATATTTATAAAAAGTTATTCATATATTTTCTTATTATTATTATCTCTATGAGGAAGCAAAGTGTTTATGAAATGAGCGCACCAAAATTATAAAAAATATACAACTTAGCAGCGGTTTCTTTATTTGTTTAAAAGTAATAATAACATGAAAATAAAATGATCTAAAACTTTAACACCAAATTACTTTAATAATAAAATTTTTTTTTGAAAAAGTTTCCCTTAAATTAGGAAAAAAAATTTTTTTCCTTATTGGGTCAAAACCCATTATATTAACCCTTAAACCGCACTCTGGGTGTGCGACACCCATATTCTAGCTTTTTACTCTAATATTTCGTTTAAAGTCGTACAAATTGATCATATGTCGCTATTGAATGACACATTTTGTACTTAACTTTATGTTTCGTGAGAGACATTAGTCTTCCAAGTGTCTTTGTGTATTTGATAACTTTATGAAATTAACAGTGAAAAATTTCTGGGTGGCTGATACCCAGTTTTTGGTTTAAGGTGATTTCAATAGTTTTAAAAAACATTTTTTTAATTATTAAGATTAAATAAATCATTATGAAACTTATTTTCCTTCAAAATAGATGTACTGAGCTACATAAGATAATTTTTCTGAACCATAATATTCTTTTCCAGCTTGGAGAACACACTTTAAAGCCCCCGGGTGTCGCACAACCAGTGTGCGGTTTAAGGATGGATTCGGAAGTGTGCGGTTTAAGGGTTAAAACATCAAAGATGTTTTTGTTGGGATTAAATTATTCTCTAATTAATGATTTATTACCATTTATTAAATCAATTTTAATTAATTATTGTACACTATCTGCTAAAATTATGTAAATGCTACATTTTAGTGCTATAAATAATTTTTTCATTTTGCAAAATGTATTAATTAATATTTTTCCCGTCTAAGACGAGAATGCTAATAGTATTTAACATTAAAATCTACAAGTAAATATGTAAATAAAAAAGCCAAACATGACAGAATTTTATGTATTATCCTAACTTAAATGCTTGGCCATTTCTGGTTAAAAAAGTATCAAGCTAAAACAAAATTGTCTTTTTCAAAACATTTACAATATAAATTTTTTTTAAATTTTTCATTTTTACTCATAGTAATCATAATAATACAACACTATCCTACATAATTTTTTTACACAAAAAACATTTTTATAAAAAAGTTTAAAAATTAAAAAATTATATTATTTATATACATTTATTTTTGAATTTGAATTTATAAGAAAATACAAAATTTTTATAAAATAAAAAAAATTGAATATTAGTCAGTTAAGGGGGGAAACCACATTAAAACGCTGTTTTTTTGCCGTTTTTCGCGAATTTTTTTTTTAAAGTAATATTTTTTTTGAATGAAATAAAACATTTCCACTATGTTGTTCATTTTTATTGTAACGTTAATTTTAAATAATCACGTTATAAAAACCGAATTTAGTTTTCGCCGAAACTTATTCAGTTAATTCTTGATTAATTATTATAAATTAAATGCGGTAGACAGAATCGAACTCAACATTTTACTTTATTATTATCTTGTTGAATTGTATAGAATCAATATAATACAAAAATGTTGAGTTGTATAAAAATCATATTGTTTATCTCAAGAGAATTCCACACGTTTTGGTTGATTAGAAAACACAATGTTATTTATTGTTATTTAATTATCAACCGACCGAAAATGTGTCAACAATTAATATTAATCGGCACAAATCTACTGTCAACTGGCAACCACCTGTCATAGATGTTGGGCCTGTTATCATGCTGCTGGGGCGAACCTAACGTCCGCATGACATATATACGGGACCGAAGCAGGATGTCAATTAACCTAATTTCGACAGTTCGTGCCTGGCTGCCGATTAAATTATACGGTTTCACCGCGGTTGACCATTTTCACTGTCCAAATATTAAAAGATGGATTTCCGTGCTCGGTTGGACCGAATCAAAGGTTAGTGTCCAGTGTCCATCTTCCTCGTTATCTTGGGAATATCACCGGTGCACGGTGTGACCGAGAAATAATATCGAGAAGGAAGACCTCATGGCAAGCCGATAGGACGCCGCCATTTTCGGTCGACCGTCGCAATCACCGGCGTGTGGAAGTTCTCAGTTCTCTTCACAAAGTTCAAAGTTTAAAATAAAAAGAAGAGTGATTTAAAAGAAAATAATCTGCTTGTGTGTTCTTATAATTTTCTTTATTCATTTTTTTTATTTGTGTGTTAAATTCAACTTGTCTCTCTCCTCTGTGTGCGGTACTCGCGCCCTATTATTTCAATATAAAACGTAACTTCGTAAATGAAATATTGAGCTCGGTAAGAGCTAGTCCGGGAAAGTTCTTTGTTTTGTTACAGCATCGTGATCCGGGTAGTTTACCTACCTGGCGCCGGGGAAGTTCCGTAAAACAGGTCATCGATGGTGTATTATAAGTTCGAAGTGTGGAATTTATAATTCGGCAATTTGGAATCAGTAAATTGCTATTTTTGTAACGATTCGCGGGTAAGATCCGCAAGTAAACGTAAAGATCGTTACAATATTTAACTGTAACTCATATTTTTTATAAGCGTTTATATAAAAAATCTTCCAAATTGGGAGCTATTGAATATAGAGCTGCTCCGCCGGAGTTCATGACTGCCGTGCAGTCCTGAGCCCACAAATTTTGTTTGAAAGCAAAAAATCAAGTTTATTCATATTCTATAAATATTTTATTATTAAGTGAGCTAACTTTTAAGTAAAAATATTAAAAATTGAAAAATTGACACTACTTTAAAAAAAATTTGATTTTTTGCCTACTTTTTTGCAACTTTTTTATTTTAAAAAAGGTACTAAAAATTTTTTTCTTTTCAAGTTTAGTTCACTTAATAATAAATTTAATAACAAACAATTTCTAATTTTTCATTTTAAAATCGGTCAATAACTTTTTGAGCTACACTGCACGGCAATTTTAAAAATCCTGTTTTGAGAAAAACGCTTTTAAAAAAGTAGTATCAAAAATTGATATTTATACAAAAAAATTTTTTAAATTTAATCGGCTATTCCAACACTATAAATGAGGCATTTTACGTAAAATGTCCTAAGTTGAAATTTTAACTTCTTAAAAAAAATTGAAACTCAATGAATTTGTTGTTCTATCAAGTAGAAATGTGACCCAAAAAATATTTTTGATTTTTTCGAAAAATTGGAGGGGGCAGAGGGGGGTCAATTTGACGAATTTTGCCAACACCGGCTACTTTGTGAATTTTTTCTGAACATACTTGTAATGAAAAAAAATTTTTAGAATATGTTTCTGAAAGGTTTTTTCGTCCTTTTTTCAATGGTGTATTTTATTTTTTAATATTTTTAAAATTTACCCTAATTTTTGATAATCAATAATTAACTTTCAATTTCCCAAAAATCGGTCCGTTTTTTTAAAATAAATTATTGCAAACGAAAGCTGAGGTTTTTTTTCTATCGGCATGTAAATTTTCAGAAAGCCCTTTTTTTGTTTTTGAGTTATTAAATTTCAAAGAATAAATTGCGTCCTGGACGCCTCGTCTCACGCCGGTTACCACGCGGCTCAGTGCAACCGCGACGCAGCGCGCCGCAATTTATTCTTTGAAATTTAATAACTCAAAAACAAAAAAAGGCATTCTGAAAATTTACACGCCGATAGGAAAAAAACCTCAGCATTCGTTTGCAATAATTTATTTTAAAAAACGGACCGATTTTTGGGAAATTGAAAATTAATTATTAATTATTAAAAATTAGGATAAATTTTTAGAATATTAAAAAATAAAATACACCATTGGAAAGAGGACGAAAAAACATTTCAGAAACATATTCTAAAAAATTTTTCGCATTACAAGTATATTCATAAAAAATTCACAAAGTAGCCGGTGTTGGCAAAGTTGGTCAAATTGACCCTCCTCTACCCTCTCCAATTTTACGAAAAAATCAAAAATATTTTTTGGGTCACATTTCTACTTGATAGAACAACAAATTCCTTGAGTTTCAATTTTTTTCAAGAAGTTGAAATTTCAACTTAAAATGCCTCATATATCCTTTCATGTGCTTCATAAGTAGCATGTAAGTCTAATAATTCCTCTTTTCGTGACTTTCTGCTCTCCTTAGTCTAAAAAGTGCTACGCTCATTCTACTAATCTACGGTAACCTAGAGCGCGCTCCGTTCATCGCTAGTACAGCGAGGACTTCGAATTTTGCTCTAAAAACTTTGTTAGTCTATTTTTGAATACCTTAACGAACAATTTATGCAAAAAAGAAAAAATCGATTTTTTCAGACGTCTAATGTGGTTTCCCTCCTTAAGTAATTTTTAGTTTTATTTAAGTATTTTAACATTAAATACTATTATAAAAATACTTTGAAATTAAAAGTACAGAAGGTCACTCTAAGCTTTAAATTGTTACCAATTTTTAAGAATTTAAAGTTAAAAATCACTAATCAAAATTATTTTCAAAATAAGTCAAAAACATGATTCTGAAACTGGCACCTTATTATTATGGCACCTGTTTATTACCTTCAAGACTCTAATTTTGAACTGAAATAAAAAATATTCTTTTTTCGTTTAAGACAACATAAACTTTTTTATAATAAAAAACTTGGTACTTGTTTAAGATTAATTAAAAAAATATTAAACCATGTAAAGTATTTCTGAAATTATGTTAATTTTTTAATAAAACAAGGCAAACTCAAGGACGAGATCAAGCATTTTTAAAATGATTCTAGAAAGTTATTTAAATTTCTTTACAAGTTTAATTGTTGAAAAAGTAGATAATGTTAGTGACTAAGACGGGAAAGTTGTTAATTTATTACTTGCATTTCTTAATTACAAAAAAGAAAAATCATTTTATATCATTAAAAAGTAGTATTTTACACAATTTTTAAAAACTTACCTCCTTATCCTTATTTTAATTCACAAAAATTTTTTTCGTCTTATTTTTTTTTAATTTTGAAAAGAGAAAAAAAAAGTGTTCTTCACATTGCACTTTTATTTTTCTGTATTATATACTGTAAAAATCTGTTAACAAACTGTAACTACACTGTAAAAAAGAGAGGTAAATTTTAACTCCCCAGGGGATTCTATAAAAGTCGCACCCATTGGGGAGTTAAATAAAGAGAGTTAAAACTTCACACCCAAATGCTAACTCCCTAATGAAAAAATAACTCGCGCGGGTGTTGAATGAAGAGATTTAGAAATTAACTCTCTTTTGGAGTTGATTTTTAACTTGAAAAATTTCACTCCAAACTCCCAAGTCCGTTAACTTCCTAAATTTTTCACAGTGTATATGTACTCAAGTATAAAATAGACTACCAATTCAACTCCCTCTCTCTCTCTCTCTGCTCACTGGTCACTCAATAGACTGCCTACTGGTTGAAAGAAACCCTTTAAACAATAGGCCAGGTACTCGAGCAGTCCTTTCGTTTCTCTTTAAATTATATATATATATATCTTTCAAATATCTTTCTGTCTTCTTCTTTCTAAATAAATAACATAAATCGGTCCCTGTTTATAACGCAGAAAATCTAACGCTATTGCTTTCTTCCTCTTTCCAAATAGAAATAACATAAATCGGTCTCTGTTTATAACGCAGAAAATCTAACGCTATTGCTTTCTTTTTCTTTCGAGGATAAGTAACATTAGATTGTCTCTCTTTACCTAATTTGCATATCTACTCGTTTCATATTAAGGATTTTAAATATTTTTTGATCATTAATTATAATTAATTTTTCCATAAATTACAAATTCATTTTAGTCCGTATTTGCGCCCAAGTCACTTATCCCACTTTTGCTCCTAATTACCAGTTTTACTATCAACCCCGAAGTGCGACAAAGTGCGACGCATGATTGTTATCTGGGTAGGGTCGCTGATTACGAACAGATGTAAGTTTTCATAAATTTAAAATGGCGGAATTTTCTTTTTAATTTATGCAATGGACTTTAATTTTGTTACTCGGGAGTTCTTATACCAGTCAGGTAGGTGAAAATGTCCTAGTGAGCGCACTGACAATTGACTTCTGTTTTAGCACTTGCGCTGACTCACAACCAGCGAGCGTGTATAGAAATTTTTTCAAATTTATCTTCCTCATATTATATTAGCCACTTTGAATTTTTGAAAACAAACATCGTATTCGTAATCATCGACCTTAAAAACCACCGAGTCACAAAATTAAGATCAATTGCATAAAGTAAAAATTTTATTCTATATTGGATCCGCCATTTTGACTTATTGGAAACTAAAATCGAATTCGTTATCAGCATAATCAAAGTTTAAAAATTAAAAATGGCGGCTTCAAAATGGCGATCGACAAATTTCAAAGTTTACTGACTTTAAATTTTTTCGTTGGCCATTTTGGAATGGCTAAACTGAACTCTTGCTGTAATAGACGTTGCTGTAATGTACTAGTTTGTAGATGAAGTGGTGAGCGGGGAAACGGGGTCGCTGAGCTCGGCTACTAGCGCCACCAACAAAGTATTATTTTTTAAATTTTACGGGTGCACAGTCTCCCCACTAATGTTCAATTTTTTATTATTTTATGAGCTGTTCAGTCATTTAAAAAAAAATATTTTCCAAAATTATGTTTCCATTCCTTAATTACTTGCTTTTAGTTAAAAATTTGTGCATTTAAAGGAAATAAAAAAAATTATTTAGAATTTATGTTTTAAATCTTTATACGGCCCTGAATGTTTTGATGACCTTGCTTCAAGGGTACTCTTGCTGTAATGGACCACAGCACATTCGAGTCCATTACAGCAAGAGTTCAGTGTATTTTGAATTTTTAAATTTTGACTAAAGATTTGGATTTAGAAACCTCAAAATCCCCCGAACCAGCATTTTAAGCGACCCCAAAACTTTAGAATATTCATTGATATTCATATTTCATTTATTACCGAGATTTGCATTTTAGATGCCACTATAGCGGTCATACACACTGGTGGCACGATTTATGTTTGCCTCTATAGACGTCATACACTGGGAAGGGGATAAAGGGTAAAAAAATTATCAAACTTAAAAAAATGAATTTTTTTTTGTTTTTGAAATTATAACCGCTATATTTAATTTTTGGGTTAAACGAAATTCTTTTTTACACAAGAATCGAAAAGAGGACACTCAATAAAATAAAATTTGATAAGAATTTTTTTTTCAGGCGTTAATGAGTTAATCATTAACATAATAAACGAACACTATAATTTAATTAAAATCTTTATTTTTTTAAAATTATTATAATATTATATCAACACCATAGTCAGGGAAATGTCAGAAAAAAATTTTTTCATGGAAATTAAAAAAATTGAGAAAATACATAAAAAACCACAATTTTTACAAAAAACGTGCATGTTATTTTGATAATGCGAAAAGTAACTATAAACAAATCATTCAAAAATTGTTTTTGAATCATTTTTTAAGACATAATTTAATTTTTTAAATATACCTATAATAAAAATTTTTTTGAATAGTTGAAATTTTGTAAAATTTAATTGAAAAATAATTAATTTATTTTAAGTATTTTGTTACAATTTTTAAAAATTGTTTAAATTAAATTTTAAAATGAATGAAAATTGGCTTCTAATTTTTTAAAATTCAATATTTTCAGTGTTTTCAAATACATATATTTCCAAAAATCTAAATACATACAAAAACAATATTTCAGAATAATTTTCAACATTTAAAAAAAAAACATTTATATTCAAGATTTTTAAATGAAATTCATCAAAAAATTTATAATTTTTTTAAAGTTATACAAAAGCTCTTTTAAATAATTCAATAATTTTTAAAAAATTACATTAAAATATTTTTAAAAAGTAATTAGTATAATTGTTTTATAATGATTATTTAAGATTCAATTATTATCTTCAAAAACAATTAAAATTTATAAAAATCTTTTAAAAATAATAGAATTAGTAAAAAATATTAATAAAAATGATCAAATTCTTTGAGAATTTTAATTATTAACAGGACCATAATTTGTCAAAAATTTCAATAAGTCCAAAAAGTAAATATTCAAAAATTTTTATTTACATTGTTCGGAGATTATTAAATCTTAAATAATCATTATAAAACAATTATACGAATTAGTTTTTAAAAAAAATTTAAGGCAATTTTTAAAAAATAGGATTGAATTTTATAATAGATTTTTTGTATAATTGAAATAAACTTATTAATTATTTGATGAATTTTAATTAAACATTTTGAAAATAAATGTTTTCTCCAAAATATTAAAAATAATTTTTTAATATTATTTTCGTATGTATTTGGATTTTTGGAAATATGTAATTATAAATACTGAAAATATTGCATTTTACAAAAATTAGATGCTAATTTTTATTAATTTAAAAGATTTGTTTATAAGTCGAAAAAATGTCTCAATTTTCTTACTTTCCCTGAAAAAAAATTTTTTATTGACATTTCCTTGATTTTACTGAAAAAATTTTGTTTCCCTGACTATGGTGTTAATATAACAATATAATAATTAAAAAAAATTAAGCGTTAATATGTTTAAAATGAGCTTTATTACTTTTTAAAATGCAGGAGTAATATTAAAAAAATACTTACATACTTTTCAAATGTGCATTGTCCACGTGGATAAGTGTAAAGAGGAAAGGGTTTGCCAAATGTTCATGATTGTCCACAACCAGAGGCAGGGGGGATCAGAAATTGGTGAAAAATGTCCATTTAGTATATGGAATACCGATAAAATTTATACCTCTCACTCTTACCTCGTTTTCGATCTCCCTCTCTTGCACTCCTTAATCTACCTGTGAGTGAGAAAAGAAAAATAATTAGCCAATAAGGAAATAAGACGCCCTTTTCGTATTTTGGCTTGAAAGTGAAATTCCCTACTTTTTCTTTCCCTCCCAATTTCTGTTCCTCTCTTTCTACCTAACACGGAAAATGAAGAAAACATTATGCTCTTCTGTAAACCAAAGAAATAGGCGTTACTTTCTTAACTATTCGCCTCTCTCTCGCTCCTACTCTAAACTGAAAGAAGAGACGATACTTCTCTCTCTTACTCTGTATCGTGCTTTCTCTCTCATACTCTGACAGACAGAATGAATTTTGGAATACGAAGATTAATATAGTTAATAATTATAATAGGGTAGGGGAGAGTAGGGCAAATCGGACCCCCTAACGGTTTTTTGACTCTTGTGACTAAACGAATCAACCGATTTCATTTTTTGAGGTCTTGTTTAAAAGATCATTTAATTGTGTATCTTTTTCCCAGAGACACTTATACTTTATCTTTTATTGTTTAGTTGTTGTGTTAACTTTAAAAAAATTTTGCAAACGGGACGGTTTGCCCCACCCCCAGTGGTAAACTGGCCACCCCCATGGGCAAACCGGACCGTTTGGTTTTTTATTTATAATATTGAATTAACATAATCCACAATAATAAAAAACATAAAGAATCATGTAAACAAAGGTTGTAGTAATGAAAATAATAATACGAAATTGAATTTTAATTAAATAAATATTTTTTCTAATAAAAAAATAAAAATGTTTGTCATTATCAGAGAAACAATATTAAAGGGTTTAATTCTCATTGGAAGACAATTATTTTTCATTGTAAGTAAATATTTTAATGAAAGAAACATTTTATTAAAAAATAATTTTTATGAAACTTTAATTCAATGGAAATATCCTTTGGCCGGTTTGCCCCACCGAAAACGGTCCGGTTTGCCCCATAGGCCCATTTTGAAAATAGATGTTTGTCAAAAAAACGCTTTGCAAATTCATCAAAGTTTTTGGGGGTAAATATTCCTGAGGTGTGTACCTTCAAAACCCAAGACCTAATATTTGGAAATATTACACGATTTTCTCAGAATTTCCTTAAGAAAAAATTCGTAAAAGTGTAGAAAAAACTAAAAAAAAAACTTTTTGCTCCTAGCGTTGCACAAACAAAAGTAAGAAATGTCAAATTGACTTTTGACAATTACGCCATTTCGGAGATATTGACCCCTGACCGGTTTACCCACCGGGCCGGTTTGCCCCACTCTCCTATATATAATTATTATTATTTTTAATCATAAATACAATAAAATTTATTCTTTTTATTAATAAAAACTTATAAAGATTTTTAAAAAACTTTTTTCAAGTTTATAAAATTGACTACAAGTTGTCGGCGAAAACTTGACACAAGACGGACATTTTGCTATTTGCAGTGCAAGCTTTCAAAGCTTGCATTGCAAACTTGCTGAAAAACGTTCTGCCATGAGGTCTACCATGCAAAATATAAAATTTCTAAATTTATCTGTATCACTATCTACTTACAGGATCAGTTAGCGACATTTCAGCATTCCAATTCATAGACTTGTACACAGCATTGGAAGCGGGACAGTTAAACATTCCACCTAACGATCATCTACCAAATTCTACTTTTTTATTAGGCATGAAAATTTTGCGCAAAAAAATTATATGATGCGCCTATTTTCAAGAAACAATGGTTTAAATGAAACGCAACAGAATTTTAATAAAAGGTAGAAATATATTTAAAAATCTAATAATTATTACATTTTTATAGAAAACGATTAGTAAACTTATACAATATTATTTAATCCATATAACCATATTCTTTGTATGTTTATGTTTCATTTTTACTACTTATTTTATAAATTTAATATTGAAACTTCAATTGATTATGTATAATAATGTTTAAACTTTTAAATAATAATTATACTCGTTGATCCATTACTTTTTTTTTAATTCGGGGTGGCACAAAAAAACCCCAAAAATTAATCAAGGTATAAAAAAAAATTTTCCTGAAAGTTTAAAGCAGATCGAACAATATTAACACGTGCCTCTAATCGACTGAAATTTTGAATGGAAAATACATGTAATTTTTCGTGCAACTCACAAAAAGTTTTTTCTAGCTTATACAAATTTATTTACAATTCTATAACTTGGGGTTCTTTTAGTATATTTAGTAATATTATTACTATCTTTCAGCCTGGAAATTAGTAGTCCCCGAAGGAAACCGCTTAACCATCATGCGAGAAGCCCATGAGAATACTCAGGCTGGTCACTTAGGTGGCCAAAAGACCTACGATCGCGCATCAATCCGTTACTATTGGCCTGGCATGCTAAAAGATATAGAAAACTTTGTACGTAAATGCATTGTCTGCCAATTAAATAAAACCGAACAAGCTAAACCGCGTGGCTTAATGACACAACGAGTTGTTCACGAACTATGGAGTGTGGTGGCCACTGATGTCATGGGTCCTTTCCCCAGGAGTGCAAGATGCTTCAAATACCTAATAGTATTCCAGGACCTCTTTGCCAAATGGGTTGAGGTGGCCCCATTGAGAACAGCCAACGCTGTTGGGGACAACAGTAATTAACACATTCCGTGAACTCGTGATAAACCATTGGGGCACTCCTCAAGTGCTTCATAGTGACAGTGGTACGCAATATAACAATAACGCGATAAAAGAATTAACAAAGACGTATCACATTCACCACTCTTTTAACCCTTTATACCATCCACAAGCGAACCCCGTCGAGAGGACCAATAGGGTCCTCAAGACTATGATTCGATCGTTCATTAACGATAACCATCGAAACTGGGACATTTATATCGGCGATTTTCGTTTCGCGTATAACACGGCGCTTCATAATACCAATCGAGTCACCCCTGCCTTCTTAAATTTTGGAAGGGATGTCAATGAATGGACAACTCGAATGACCAGATTGAATGACCTAAAAGAGAAAATAACGTTAAATCAAGACAAGGCTTTTCTTCGCCAAGCCAAATATTATAATCGTCATTATAGGGACCAGCGTTTTGAAATCGGAGATTTGGTCAAGAAACCACTTCATGTCCTTTCCAGTAAACGCGATAACATAGCAAGTAAATTGGCCCCAGCCTTTCATGGCCCCTTTATGATAACCAAAATTATTTCTCGTAACATCTATGAATTGGCGTCAGTAGAAGGTCGTCTCGCGGGTAGATATCACGCTTCACACTTGCATCCCTATCATGCCGAGGACTTGAGCAGCGAATCTGAGGATTCGGAAGAAGAACGCATTTCCAATCGTGAATTGTTAGAAATTAATTGGTCCGATACCGAATCTGAGTCCACCCAGTCGGACCCAGTGGTTGATCCGATCATAGACGCGAACCTTGCATTCGAAGAGGAACGCGTTCACCGTCGTAAATTACGTAATCGGTCTTATTCTTACTAAATCACCTCTTCTCGGAATAATCTCGTTCTCTGCTGTCCAAAGTTAAAAAATGGTAAGTCGCATTGGCTATAAAGGCGAAAATAGAAAGTCCCGAGGATTCGCACATGTATTTTCTATACACTCATAACCCTTTTTTTACATAGATTTTGATCCCTCGCTGCGTTCCAGGCGACATCCCCTCCAAGTCAGATCAGTCCCTCGCCACAGTACCCTTTCTCCTTCTAAATTTTCTTCGTTTTCTAGTGAATGAACGAATTTGCCGTCTTGCGACTCTTCTGTCAAAATTTAAAGTGCACTTAATTTCTGGCACTGACCTTTATTATTATTCAATGATTCCCAGCATTTATTGAAAAATTTTCTTAACTTTTTTTTAATTAAGTGAATTAAGGCAAAATCGAAATTTAACTACAGTAAAACCCACATATATCGGAACCGCATTTATCGGATTCCCGCTTACATCGGAATAATTTTCCGGTCCCTTGGATTTTTCGAAGTTTTCTATGTTAAAATACCCGCTTATATCGGACCCGGTTATATCATAAACCCGCCTACATCGGCTGAATTTTATAGTCCTCTAAGCTAAATTATTCCCATATATATCGGATCTTAAAATTTCGGTATAAAATTTAGATAAAATTTAGAATCAATTTTTGAAAATCCATTCACTAAATATAAATAAATTGTTTAAACAAGTGAAAAATAAATAAGAAAGTGCAAATATGTATATCATTGAGTTTATTGGTAAGATTTTAAGATTTAATTAGAATTTTGTTACTTATAAGTAACTTTTTATATAAATATAGGTAATATAATTTATTAATTAAAATAACTCTTGAGAATAAATATCAAATAACTTTTTATAAAAAACAAACATTAAAGTGTTTAAAATAAAAATTGCATAGTATTCTAAATAATTTAAAAGAATACATAAATATAAAACTTTAAATCAAATATTAGATATACATGAAAACATCACTTTTAATTCTTTGAAGTAATAATTTAATAAAAGGTAACACTTTCAATAAAAAATTTTTGGTTATAGCGTTTTCCCGGGTGTTTGGATATTTTTCTCGGTCCCTTCAAATCCGATATATGTGGGTTTTACTGTAGTATTAATAACAAATAATAATAATAATAATAATAAATAATAATTTTTAAAAAGTAGAAGTAATAAAATTTAATGATTGTTAATAACAAATACACATCTATTGATAATATTTATTATTAATTTATTTTTACTAATAATTCTTTTTTTAATAAGTAAAAAATGTTATAAAATAAAATTATTAGTTTCATGGAAAAGTAATTCGTCGTGTATTGTCGCACTTGGGAACAATTTTCTGAAAATTAATCATAAGTAACTGACATCTTATTTATATATAATTTTTATATAATTTTATAATTTATATTTATATTTTAAAGGAGATTCTTTTTGAACTCCCTATATAAGCATTGCTGAACATAATATTACACTGTTTATCGTCGTTTTTTATGTTCATGAACCCTAATTTTGGTTGTAAAAATAACTTGAATAGATTTCGTTTTTACGATTTATTGGCTGCAATCACATTCCAGCTCAGCATAACTATGTACAGGTACAGGTACACTAATATAATTGTAAACAGGTTCCATCTCTAGAAAACTTCTTAGGTAAAAATACTAAAATTGCAAGGTTTTTTAAAGGAAAACTCTCAGTTTTCTTCAGTTGCCCGTCAACTTTCGTTGAGTTGACTAGCATTTTTCCTTAGAGCGTTTTTTTTTGTAAAAATTTGAAACAAGTGGATACAAAATTGTGAAGGAAAGTGTGACTAGTTTCTTGGATATATCATCCCAAAATAAAAGTGGTTGAAGAAACAATTTGAGTAAGTACTTTAAAAAAGAAAAATTACTTTTCTTTTATTCGGTAGAATAAACTTATTTTAGTATTTAAGTCCAAGGTAGGGGAGAGTGGGGCAAAACCTCTAAGCGGGACAAAGACGTTTTTTAAAATATGATTTTGAAAATCATATTTTCGCGCGGTTATTTACATAAATAAATAAAAGGCAATAAAATTTAAAATATGGGGTTATAAATATAAGTCGTCATTATTTTCAATAAAATGGATTAAATCTTTTTAAAAGTATGTAAAATATTTATGTTTTATAATTACTGCACCAATAAAAGTAATTTGATACATGATTTAGATCATTTATTATTATATTAACCGTACTTAAACCCTGATTTATAAGCTTCTTACTAGCTTGTGACAAGATTCCATGCTAAAGTTTGCAAGTTTTCAAGTTTGCAGTAGGCTTACGTGCTTTCACTGAGAGAAAAGATTTCTTATACCAAGATGAAAAATATGCTTCGACTATATGCTTGGATTAATAATAATTATTCTTGGATCAAAGATAATTATACTTAATTCCTGAATAATTATCCTTGTTTTAAGAATAATTTTTGACGCAAGCTAAGTATACTTGGATCAATAATAAATTATTCTTGATCCAACAATTGGTCCAATTAATTTCTCTCAGTGTTCTGGAATAATTTATCTACATATTGAGGTCCGATTACTTTTAACAAATCACTATTTCTTTTCAGATAATCGTTTTTTCTTTTTAGAGTTTCAAGTATTTTTGGTATTTGCAGACGTCAATGAAAGTAAGTGATCGACAGATCAAGAAGTTAACGTACTTTAATTGTACGTTTAGTATTTTGTTTTGAAAAAAATATCAAGTTTGAATAGAAATAGATTATTGAGGATAAATACTAACTGAAGGTATAGTTGCATAAAATAAAAAATTTATTCTTTTTACAGTGGTTAATAAATATCAACTTTTGCCTGGGTGTAAAGAAAGCTGTAGACAAAAATGCAGGGAAAGGCTTCCAGAAGATCAAAGAAGATTTATTTTCGATCATTTTCATAGTTTAAAACTTTGGAGAACGAAGGTGGTTTTTTGAAGGCAATGTCAACACACCAGGCGTCAAAAGAAGAAAAGTGAAAAACACTGAAGATGTTCAGCTCACAATCAGGCGAAATCATACTTTGCAATATAATCTTCCATCTGTAGATCAAAGTTCGGTCCAAGTGTGCAAAACAATGTTCTTAGCTACACTTGGATTTAAAACAGATGGAAGAGTGCAAAAATTTATTAGTACATCAGCAAATAATGGTGGCCTACCAGACACTTTTGACAAACGAGGGCGAATGTCTTTCGGATCAAAAGATGCAGGTAAAATTATAGAGCACATCAATTCTTTCAATCCACAAGTTTCGCATTATCGGGCAGTAAATTCTCCTAACAGAAGGTATTTAGAATGCAAATTAAATCTGCAAATAATGTTTCAGGATTATTTGGAAAAATATCCGAACTTTAAGGTTTCTATAGAAACTTATCGTTTAGTTTTTAAGGAAGAAAACATAGGGTTTTCAGGCCAAAGGAAGATGTGTGTGGAATTTGTGAAAAACAAAAACACCACGAATGCACTGTAGAGGATACTTTGTGTAAATTATGTCAGGAGCATAAGAAACACAAAGTAAACTATACAGAAGCAAGAAAATCTTACCAGGCAGATAAAAACGCCGAATGGCCTTCGGATACAAATATTTATGCTGTAGATATGCAAAAGATTATTATATTACCAAAAATGACAACAAAGAATAGCTTCTTTGTAAGTCGTTTGGTGGTAATTAATGAAACTTTTGCATCTCTTCGTGAAAGAGATAAAAATATTTGTGTTCTTTGGCATGAGGCAATTACAGGTAGAACTTCAAAAGATGTTGCTTGTTCCTATTTAAAAATCATGGAAATCTCTAAAAATGTTAAAAATTTCATTTTTTGGATGGACAATTGTTCTGCCCAAAACAAAAATTGGACATTTTTTGCTACCCTTCTGCAAGTTGTAAATACTGATTTGGGCCCTGAAACTGTTACACTTAAATATTTAGAAGTCGGTCATACCTATATGAAAGCTGACAGTGTTAATGGACAAATTGGTGCTCTTTGGAAAAAGACAGAAGAAATTTTAAACTATAATGACTTTAAAATATTTTTAACCAAAGTTAGTCCCTTAATTGAAATTGTAGATATGCAAACGCAAGATTTTAGATGTCTAGATGAAAATATATGTAGAAAACGTCACAAAAATTCCGATCTGCCATTATTAAATGACATTAAAGAAGCTTGTTTTAAGAAGGGTAGTAAATTATTACACTACAGAACATTATTTACTGACGAGTATAAAGAAATTGACATTTTGAGAAGTGATTTTGACGTAGGAACTCCTTTAGGTCCTATTTTGTCTGCACCGAGAGGTATTATTGAAAGTAAAAAATTAAAAATAATTAAGGAGTTATTACCCAAAATGCCGGTAGATAAACGATCATTTTGGGAAAATTTACTAACATCGTTAAATTCGCCAGATCTGTGCAGTAATTTTCAATAAATATTTTCAATAAATATCCACAAGACAAAAGCATTCTATAAAGCATCAGTAAAAATATTGTTTAGTCTGCTATTTGCTCTCGATTTTCAAAAGTGTCAGTTAGAGGCCAATTTTGTTTGTTATGTCCATAGAATATCCAAACAACGAATCCTCAAATATTTTTAAAATGTAAGTTACTTATGAATAATTTTCAGAATATCTTAGGATATACGGGATATTATTGTTCCCAAGTGCGACAATTTATTTGGGCCAAAACTGTCATAGTTAAATCTGAATTACTTATGTTTTTACTAATCATTTAGTACAAAATAACTAATTATTAATCAAATTCATTTTTAGGTTATGACAAACTAACTAATATTTTAGTAAAATTATGTTTACTAATTCAATAAGTAAAATTTTCAACTATTTTACAGTTATTTTTTACTAAGAATTTGTCCTTTTTTTAAATAATAATTAGTTATTTTTAACTAATTTAAATTTAGATAGTAAATTTTACCTGCTTAAAATCACGAAATAATTGTATTTTTTCAATATATGATGTTATTTATTTATTGTATATATATAGTTATAAATTAGGCAATTTTGTTAATAACTTTCAATAATCTACAACTTGCGATATAACCGATTATTTGTCTGTTGGTCCATAATTTATGTTTAAACATACTTATAATAATACGCTTATGCAATTAAAAATAGTGCAATATTTGTAATGTAAATTATAATATTTATTAAAATATTTTATGATATAGCACTTTAATACTTATGAATTATTACAAAATACACGACGAATTACTTTTCCATGAAACTAAAAATTTTATTTTATAACATTTTTTACTCATTAAAAAAAGAATTATTAATAAAAATAAATTAATAATTAATATTATCAGTAGATGTGTATTTGTTATTAACAATCATTCAATTTTATTACTTCTACTTTTTAAAAATTATTATTTATTATTATTATTATTATTTGTTATTAATACTAGTTAAACTTCAATTTTGGCTTAATTCACTTAATTAAAAAAAAAGTTAAGAAAATTTTTCAATAAATGCTGGGAATCATTGAATAATAATAAAGGTCAGCGCCAGAAATTAAGTGCACTTTAAATTTTGACAGAAGAGTCGCAAGACGGCAAATTCGTTCATTCACTAGAAAACGAAGAAAATTTAGGAGGAGAAAGGGTACTGTGGTGAGGGACTGATCTGACTTGGAGGGGATGTCGCCTGGAACGCAGCGAGGGATCAAAATCTATGTAAAAAAAAGGGTTATGAGTGTATAGGAAATACATGTGCGAATCCTCGGGACTTTCTATTTTCGCCTTTATAGCCAATGCGACTTACCATCTTTTAACTTTGGACAGCAGTTCTGCCAAAAGTTCTAACCCTAATATTATTATCAATTAACTAAATTTAGTAAATCATTTGACAGAGGAGATATTGTTGGGTCCACGTCGACTGGACTATGAGGAGGAGGTGGATTGTTTGGTGACAGCTCGCCATTTGCTCACACGAGGACGTTTCCCATATCAGGCTACCTTGTTTTCTGAGAGCGATTTGGAGGAAATTCGACGCTCCATCGGCCAGGCTGTACCTATCCGACTGTCACCGGAGGAGGAAATCTTCCTACCAAGAATAGAAAGCCCTGAACCAGCACTACCTGAAGATTGGGCCTTAAGGCCTCAATCCCCAACTCACTCTTCGCCTGAGGCTGGCCCTTCGACTTCCGGCCTCAGGCCTGGTTATTCTAAACCCCTTAACCGTAATCCAACTTACCCCAGGATTAATAAGCCGAAATACTGGGGAGTGGATAAGGCTCGTCGGGGCATTTGTGGTAAATTCCACCAGCCAGGTCATGGGTACCTTTCATGTCCATGTCTCTCTGAACAGAGACCAACGACAAATTACCCGAACCATTCGGCAAATTAAAATTAAAATTTTTTTTTGTACTAGCCCTTGTAGGGAGGGGAAATACCCTACTTTAGAATTAAATTTATTAATAATCTTATTTAACATGTTATTATTCTTGTTTTCAAAACCTAAATCCTTCCATAAAAATAATTAACTCCTTTTGATATGAAATCGACAAACTATATTCCATCATTTTGAATGTCACTTTAATTAATAACTGGAAACGTTCTCAATCAATTTTGTTCTGGTAAATTGATATTTGGGTTTTAATCGAATTAAATTAAAAATCTAATCACGGAAATGAAAAATTATAATTATAATATTAAATCTGATGACTATTGTGATCGATCGGTAATCTGACGGAGATGACTCGTTAAAGACAGCTCATCGGTTCGCCTTCAAGCCCCCCCCCAGGTTCACCCTTGGCAGGAGGGAGTTGTAACGCGGCATTTTATTTGCCGCGTACAAATTAATAATTCTTGTCATTAATTGACTTTTAACCTTTTTCTTATTCACGTCAAATTGAGAATCCACCATTATTTTCTCCTTCCGAGAAATATTCTCCTATTAATCCACTTTGTTAAATTATTGTATCAAACCTGTAAAATAGCGAACAGTCAGATCACTGGTCAACACAATGATATTTAAACAATAGAAGTTGATACTCGAATTATCATTTCATGTCATTGCGAGTTTCGGAATTACCAAACATCGGGATTACTGCCGAGAGATTACTTCGTATTTATTACTGGAAATAAATACCGGTCATACGAAGTGACAGAAAGAGGAGGTCCATCGACGAGGACATCAGCTGTCATAACACTGGCTGCAGCCATCTTGCTAACCGGACGTCGTCGCGCAGTGCCCCTCGCGGAGACTAAACGAACTTTTATGAACTCTTCTCGACAGTCGGTAATTTACCTAATTACTGACTGGCGCGCATCGATTACCATCGGAAAATCTATGTAACAAGTGCGCGTGGGACTCACCACGAAGTGGAGATGCGCGTCGACTTCGGCGTCCCCGTCGGCCATTTAATTCATTCTCATTTTGGCGTCTTATTGTGACAGGTCGCAGTAGACCATTTTTGTATTAATTAAAAATTAAAATCAGTTGCCTACTTCCCAAGGATGAGCCGAGGAACAATGCGGGGGCGTCGGCGCATCTCCGGTGAGTTTAGAAAGAATTAGTGTGTTGTCTCCTGACGGAATAATCGATCAAAAATAAACTTGTCAATTTTCTTTGTTTCACGACATTTCTGTAATTTGAACAGGTCCCGTCTGGACCTGTAATTTATTATTATTAAATCAAAATTTAAACATTAACTGGTGATTTCTCTTACCCCGCGCTCTCCTTGAAAAGATTGAGCTAGCATAAAATTATTTAAAATAATAGGTTTGAATATTTTTCCATAAAATATCTCTGGCGTTCGGGCATAAATTCAAAACAACAAAGTAACGTGTGTTTTATTTAATTAGTTGATCCTAAAGTAAACAAAAATAAATTCTTGAAATAAAATAACCTCATTTAGAGTAACAAAATTAAGAGTAATTTCTCAAATAATTATAAAAATAGTAAGACACCCGTTATACTATATATTAACCCTTAGATGCATACATTTATTCATTCATTTAAATTTGACGAAACTCGTTATTGGGGGGTTTTCGGGTCGCTGATTACGAATCTGAGGTCATTTTGAAAAAATTAAAAATGTCTGAGTCAATATATCGGATATGCTTACTCGTTCTTAGCGTTTCTAAGATTTTTAAAAGAAATTTTTTGAATGCTATTAAAGGCTGAGTATCTCTGCCTTTCAGAAGAGAGAAAATGTTTTCTGGATTTTCATATAAATAGTTGACTAAGAGGTCCTTCTTAGTTTTAATATGTGCCATAGGAAAGAGACGAGTACCGAGTTTCAGTTCAATTGAACGACTTTTTTTTTGTGTTCACCATATTGGATCCGCCATTTTGAATTTTTTAAAACTAACCTCGGATTCGTAATCAGCGACCCCAGAAACCCCTGAGTACCAAGTTTCAGTCCAATTAAATGACTATTTTTTATATTTGTCATATTGAATCCGCCATTTTGAATTTTTTTTAAATGACCTTAGATTCGTAATCAGCAGCCCGAAAACCCCCCCAGTACCGAGTTTTGTCAAATTTCAATAAATGAATAAATGTATGAAACGAAGGGTTAATATATAGTCCTGTTTACTGTGATAGCGGCATATTCATCAAGCTTGTAAATGGAGCAAATACTTTCAAAAAAATTTGGAAAAATTAGAAGTTTTACATAAGGAAGATTTCGACTATATTAGCAATTAGTGACATCTATTAGATGTCAATTAAACTTTTTGGTTTAGAGTCAGGTGTTTTTCTTAGGATAATTATTCCGATATGGTTTTCGGTAAATAATTATTTTTTAAATTCAATTTTTGATCTGAAAAAATAAGCTGCGTGAACCACTGCACTGTGCATCTGTGAGGACTCGACTCGACCTTGCTGTGTTGGCAAGGTGCATTGGTAGGCGTTAGTCCCGCGATAGGCAGCTATTAACTGGGGTTCGAGTCCTTACAGATGCACAGTGCAGTCATTTATAACACAGGCACACAAAAAAATAAAAAAGTCAAAACTTAGAGGTTACACCCCCTTATCCCCATGTTTTTGGGGTCGCTGAAACCGAATATGACCATGAAAAATTTTTATCATCGGCCATTTTCCCGCTACCACCCCCTTACACCTGCTCCCGGGGGTTGGAATTTAAGTTTAAAAAAAGTGGAGTAGGGTGTCTGTTCCTATGTTTTTTGGGTCGCTGAAACCAAAAAAGACTACCAAAAACAAATTTTTCCCTCCCTTAACCCCCTACAACCCCTTTAACAACCCCGGGGTGAGGGGTCGAAATTCGAATTTTCACGAAAAGTCGATTACGGTGTCTAAACCTACGTTTTTTGGGCCGCTGAAACCAAAAAAGACTACCAAAATCAAATCCTTTCCACCCCCGACCCCCTACAACCCCCTGCAATAATTTTTTTCAAATAAAACGAACCGATTTTTGGGAAATTGAAAATTAAATATTAATTATCAAAAATTATTGCAGGGGGTTGTAGGGGGTCGAGGGTGGAAAGGATTTGATTTTGGTAGTCTTTTTTGGTTTCAGCGGCCCAAAAAACGTAGGTTTAGACACCGTGATCGACTTTTCGTGAAAATTCGAATTTCGACCCATCACCCCGGGGTTGTTAAGGGGGTTGTAGGGGGTTAAGGGAGGAAAAATTTGTTTTTGGTAGTCTTTTTTGGTTTCAGCGACCCAAAAAACATAGGAACAGACACCCTACTCCACTTTTTTTTAAACTTAAATTCCAACCCCCGGGAGCAGGTGTAAGGGGGTGGTAGCGGGAAAATGGCCGATGAAAAAAAAATTTCATGGTCATATTCGGTTTCAGCGATCCCAAAAACATGGGGATAGGGGGGTGTGACCTCTGGGTTTTGACTTTTTTATTTTTTTGTGTGCCTGTGTAATCAGCATATAATTTCCTACATTAGAAGTTTTACCTCTTATCATGTACTAAAAAAAGCCAAAGTTAGAGGATTGTAAATAAATTTGTATAAGCTAGAACATTTTTTTGTGATTTCCACGAAAAATCACATGTATTTTCCATTTAAAATTTCAGTCGACTAGAGGCACGTGTTAATATTGTTCGATCTGATTCAAACTTTTAGGAAAAAATTTTTTTATACCTTGATTAATTTTTTGGGGTGATACCGAAGATTTGGAAACATCACCCAAATAAGAACCACCCTAGTGGCCACTTTAAAAAAAGTTTACTGTCATAAAGAATAATAATTATTATTTTTCCACAGGTATTAACATTACAAAAAATTTAAAATCGTTTAAAAGTAAATCTTTTTAATGAAATATTATTAATAAGTTATAAGACAAATATTTCTATTTATTCTCAGAAAATAATAATCAATAAATTTAAAAATAAATTCTTTTATTCTTTTGAATAAAACAACTTACGTTAGACCACATGTTGATTAAATTTTTCATTATAAAACTGATTTTAAGACCTAAAATCGTCTTCTTTATATTTAAGCCTAAAAATGTGTTTAATTTTAAAAAAATATCGTTATAGCTGTAAGTATTTTTAGACTTTGTTTTTACAGTGAAGATACATAAACTTTGTCAAATCTTTAAAATTTTAAGCAATAAGCTTACTCTATAAATGATAGACATGATAATTTTATCAAACAAAACTTTTTCAAAAATAAAAAAATATAAAATTTTTTTAATTTTATATTTTAATTTTTAAGTTTTAGACATTCTTATGGCTATATATTATTTATATTATGCAGTTGTCATGTTAAACAAATATTTTTAACGGATCCTCTTTTTCCACAAAACCTGAAATTTAAAAAAAATCATAATTATTTTACATTTAGACTGTCACGTGCTAGAAATTGCATCGAAGACGTTTTTGGTATACTTACCTCAAAGTGGCGCATTTTGATGAGCAGGCTAGATTTTAAATTAGAAAACTCAGTCAACATCGTTCTCGCTCTTGTATGTCTTCATATCTTTTTGTTGACCAATGAGATGAATTTAAACGAAGAAGAAAGAATGTATCGACGAGAAGGAAATGACAGAGCTGTAATACCTCGAGAAAATATAATCGAACAAAATATCAATGACGAAAATCCAAGATTACCGTATCAATTGAAAAATATTTTGGCTGATTATTTATTAAATAAAGGTGCCATATAATGATAGATTTATTAACTTTTAAAACATTCAAAAATTTTATTTAAAAAAAAGTTTTGTAAAAATATGTTATGTAAATTAAAAATTATCAAACAATATTGTATAATACTGGAAATCTTGTAAACCCGGGGTGTCTGATTTATGTGATAATGAACAAAATAATTAACAAAACAATTCAAAAATGGTCAAAGTTAATGTACTTTATGTTGCGTCATCGTTACCATCTTATTACTTATAATTTGTGTTCTTCTTTAATTCATCGATATTTAATGTACTTTATTTTAGAATTATTTCCAATGCGGAAGAATTGTTATTGTTTCTTCTAATTTAAAGTTTTCGCGATAAATATTAGAATTAACAATGAATGTTTATTAATTGGATGTCTAAAATGGAATGCTATGTAATTTTGTAAACAAAACAATTCGAAAATTGTTAAACTTAATATTCTGTATTATGTTGCGCCATCGTTGACACCTTATTACTTAAAATTTGAGTACTTAAATTAATCGATAATTAATATATTTCACTTTAGAATTATTCTCCACGTTGAAGAATTGTTATCGTTTCTTCTAATTTACAGATTTCGCGATAAGTATTAAAATTAACAATTAATGTTGATTAATTGGATCTCTAAAATGAAATGTTATGTAATTAAAAAACAATTCAAAAATTGTTGAACTTAATATACTGTATTAAGTTGTGCCATCTTTTTAATTTGTGATCTTCCTTAATTCATTCAAATTTAATATATTTTAATTCAGAACTACTCTAAACGTCGTACAATTGTTATTGTTTCTTCTAATTCACAGTTTTTGCAATAAATATTATTATTAATTGGTAGAAATTATTATAAATATGAATTTCAAATTTTAACAGTGAAAATGTCATTTTCAACTTGGATTTACCAATTTTTTTAAACCAAAATTAAAAAGGAGGATGTTCAAAAAGGTCGATTTTTGCCCCCGAAGCGAGAAGTAAATTTCAAGTGAATTCTTATACATTTTGAGCCCAGGAATCCAGTAGTAACCTTCAATTCCCCCATACCTTCGGGAAAGTGATAAAAATGAGGAAAAACCATGAAAAGTAAAAAAAAAAAAGAATTAAGTTGGAATAAGAGCAAAAGGGCTAAAAACAAACTATAAAATATTTTCTGGTCTACAAATAACTGCGACATGCTTTGCTACTGTCGGAAAAGTTGGAAAATTTATGAAAATTCCTTAAAAAATATAACAAATTCTTTTTAAGTGGTCAAAATCGGTTTAGGGTAGAGTAAAGTTAACTTAGATTAATTCCAAAACAATTTTATCCTTAATATAAAAAGAGTCCTTAATATAAAAAGAGTAGATATGCAAATTAGGTAAAGAGAGACATTCTTATTTATATTGCCTTTAGAGAAAGAGAGAAACCAGAGCCAGCGTTACTGGCGCCGTTACCCAGACGTTATATATTTATTGACTTTTATCTATAGTTTTCCTTGCGATGAAGGAAGAAAAAAAATATTACTACCTGGGTCCCTCATTTACAAAGGCTATTGTTCAAGGGTTCGTATTGTTTGTGGTAATTCTTCGTAGGGTCTAATAAAGGTCTAATGTATAAATATGTATATTATATATATTGGCCTCAGAATCAATCTACGAGTGCAAAAAGGACCCTCACGCTTAGAGCCTACCACCTAAATATAAGAACGAATATTTTTTTAATTTAAAAATCATATCGTAGATTATTTTCCTTGGGACACGTTCTACTGTCTTTAAAGAAAATTTAATTAAAAAATCTTTATAATTCACTGGTGAATTCACTTTACTATATGTGAGTGAATATAAAGTTAAATAAGTAAATTATTAGTGAATACTTCGTGAATTAGTAAATAGTGATTTAGTGAATAGTAAGTATTAGTGAATATAATAATTAGTGACAATAAGTGAATGGTAAATAATAATAGAATTACATTAAGATACTGTTTTCTAAATTTTTTTAATCATTAAATAATTAATTGAGTTGTGTTTTGTTTTTGATGTTGATTATTAATAAAGTTAAAAAATTTGTTTTAAATTTTTTGATGTTTATTAATAAATTAAAAATTTTGTTAAAATTTGAAAATCATCTGTAATTGGATAAAAGGCAAAATTAGAAATTGCTTATATTAGATAAAAAGCAAAATTGGACATTGGTTCTATTGGATAAAAAACAAAGCTGGAAATTGGTTAAATTGGATGAAAGGAAAAATTGGAAATTGATTATATTGGATAAAAAAAACTGAAAATTGTTTAAATTGGATAAAAACAAATCTGGAAATTGGTTAAAATGGATGAAAGGAAAAATTAGAATTAGATTACATTGGATAAAAAAGCTGAAAATTGTTTAAATTGGATAAAAACAAAGCTGAAAATTGTTTAAATTGGATGAACTAAAAAATTGGAAATTGATTATATTGGATAAAAACAAAGCTGTAAATTGTTTAAATTGACTAAAAACAAATCTGGAAATTGGTTAAATTGGATGAAAGAAAAATTGAAAATTGATTATATTGGATAAAAACAAAGCTGGAAATTGGTTAGATTGGATAAAAGGAAAAATTGGAAATTGGTTATATTGGATAAAAACAAAGCTGGAAATTGGTTAAATTGGATGAATGGAAAAATTGGAAATTGATTATATTGGATAAAAAAACTGAAAATTGTTTAAATTGGATAAAAACCAATCTGGAAATTGGTTAAAATGGATGAAAGGAAAAATTAGAAATTGATTACATTGGATAAAAAAGCTAAAAATTGTTTAAATTGGATAAAAAACAAAGCTGAAAATTGTTTAAATTGGATGAAATAAAAAAATTGGAAATTGATTATATTGGATAAAAACAAAGCTGTAAATTGTTTAAATTGAATAAAAACAAATCTGGAAATTGGTTAAATTTGATAAAAGACAAAATTAGAAATTGGTTATATTGGATAAAAGGCAAAATTCGAAATAGGTTATATTGGATAAAAGACAAAATTGGAAATTGGTTCTATTGGATAAATACAAAGCTGGAAATTGGTTAAATTGGATTAAATGCAAAATTGGAAATTGTTTATATTGGATAAAAGGCAAAATTAGAAATAGGTTATATTGGATAAAAGGCAAAATTAGAAATTGGTTATATTAGATAAAAGGCAAAATTGAAAATTGGTTATAATGGATGAAAGGCAAAATTGGAAGTTGGTTCTATTCGATAAAAGCAAAGCTGGGAATTGGTTAAATTGGTTAAAAGGAAAAATTGGAAATTGGTTATATTGAATAAGAACAAAGCTTGAAATTGGTTAAATTAGACAAAAGGAAAAATTAGAAAATATTTATATTAGATAAAAACAAATCTGGAAATCGGTTAAATTGCATGAAAGGAAAAATTGGAAATTGATTATATTGGATAAAAACAAAGCTGAGAATTGGTTAAATTGGATAAAAGAAAAAATTGGAAATTGGTTATATTGGATAAAAACAAAGCTGAAAATTGGTTAAATTGGTTTAAAAAAAGCTGGAACTTGGTTTAATTGGATAAAAGGAAAAATTTGGAAATTGGTTATATTGGATAAAAGGCAAAATTAGAAATTGGTTCTATTGGATAAAAACAAAGCTGGAAATTGGTTTAATTGGATGAAAGGAAAAATTGGAAATTGATTTTATTGGATAAAAACAAAGCTGGAAATTGTTTAAATTGGATAATAACAAAGCTGGAAACTGGTTAAATTGAATAAAAGGCAAAATTAGAAATTGGTTATATTGGATAAAAAGCAAAATTGAAAATTGTTTATAATGAATAAAAAGCAAAATTGGAAGTTGGTTCTATTGGATAAATACAAAGCTGGAAATTGGTTAAATTGGATTAAATGCAAAATTGGAAATTGTTTATATTGGATAAAAACAAAGCTAGAAATTGGTTAAATTGGATAAAAGGAAAAATTTTAAATTTTTTATATTGGATAAAAACAAAGCTGGAATTTAGTTAAATTAGAGAAAAGGAAAAATTGTAAAATGTTTAAATATTGGATAAGAGACAAAATTGGAAATTAGTTAAATTGGATGAAAGACAAAATTGGACATTGTTTATATTTGAAAGAAGAAAAAATTTGAAAGTTTTGAATAAGAAGAGAATTGTAAATTTGTTGTTATTTTGTATAAGAGGCAAAATTTGGTAACATTAGATAAAAGAAAATTATAAAATTTATAATTAAATGTATAAAACTTGATGTTAAAATTCTAATGTAATATTACTATTTTTAAAATTATAATTCCTAGATATAAGTAAATTTTATAAAATAAAAGAACAGTTTCTTACAAAGGAGAAAATGTTAATTTGACTACTCATGATTTAAGTATTGTTGTCACTGAAGGAGCAATGCTAAATAACGATCATATGTATAAATTTTAAAAGCTATTGGGAAGACAATCAAATTTGTTTTATAATATGCAAAATACTTTGTGTTTACAAACAAGTGATTTGATAGTTCTAGTCGAGAAAAGTAAGCAGCACATTCAAATACTTTTTAGTGGATATTATAAATGTGGTCATTGGATTTGTACTTATTATGATGAAATAAGCCTTTACATTTTTGATAGTCTTAATAAAAAATGTTTAAATCATAATCAAAGAGATTATTTAATTAGATCATATCCTTTTGAACCACCAGTAGTTTTCACAACTGTTGATCAACAACCAGAATACAGTCTTTTTTTGGAGTATATGCAATAGCATTTGCAACATCGTTGTTTTTTATATTCTGCCCACTCTGTCAATTACTATTATTGTAATATTAGAAATCATTTAATGTTAATGTTCGAAAACAATAGTTTATGTAAATTTCCCTCTGTACAACATTCTAATAGTAGATCTTGCATAGTTGTGTATGACTGAAATTGCTTTTTAAATGAAAAAGATATTCAACTTTAGCATGGCGAATCAAACTTTTCTAAAAACTCTATTAAGAAAGAAATTTCTTTCTCGAGAATAATAAATGAAATAAATGAAGGAAATATTGCATCAACAACACTTAAACAAAGTAGGGCTGAAATGCAAAATAGTTATCGTGAGAGGCAAAAATTAAAACGTAAAATTGATAATAAAAATTATTCAGAGGAAGCATACACATCCATTTCTTTCCCGAGAATTATAAATGAAATAAAGAAAGAAATATTGCATCAAAAACACTTAAAGAAAGTAGGGCTGAAATTCAAAAAAATTATCGTGAGAGGCAAAAATTAAAACGTACAATTGATAACGTAAATTATTAAGTGAAAAACTCACTTCAACTAAGAAAAAACTTCAAGTAAAACTCACAATAAAATATGCTGAGAACCTTAAATTAAAAAATAAAAATAGTGATACAAGTTCTTTGTCAAAAACAAAGAATACTCGATGTCAAAGAAATTATTGTGAAGGAGTATTAAAGCATCAAATTCAGAATGAGTTGAATGTTGAAAATTATCTAAGTCCAATAAACAATTACTGCACACATTGTCAAGCTAAACATTTTAAAGATAAAAAGTTTCTGGTAAAAAAGTTAGTTTTAATGACTATTGTAGTCATGGAGGTGTTGTGTTAACTTTAATACTATATCCAGATAAATTAAGGCTTTTGTTAGAAGAGTTTCATAAAAAATTAGGTCATTTTAAAAAGAATATAAGGCTGTATAATAATATCATTTTTTGCATCTTTAAATGCTAATGTAATTAATTTTAATGGCAGAAGAAGAGGACCATTCTGTTAGAAAATTCAAGGTCAAATTTACTATCAAATTAATAGTGCTTTATATCCGGATAAAGGTGAGGATCCATGTTTTGGTCAATTATTTATTTATGACCCTGAGGAATCAAACAGATACAGATTAAAAAGTAACGAAAATTTAGATAAAGACAGTCTAAAATCTATAGAAAATATTATGAGAAATTCTAATGCATACACAAAATCTCACATGATGAGGTCAGATGTAATTCAAATAGAAGCTGAATTAGCAAGACAAATAATAAAGAAATTCCTAAGTTACAATCATTGTTCACGTTGAAAAAAAGCTTTGATAAAAAAAAAAATATATATATATATATATATATATATATATATATATATATATATATATATATATATATATATATATATATATATATATATATATACAATTCTCAAAGTTTTAATGAAGTTGCTGCAATTGTTAATACAAACTCTGAAAGAGAAATACCAGAATCTTATGAGACGGTTTATAATAAATCTACAAAGAAATTAAAATTGGTTAGTAATTAAGATCCGAATGGTGAACCATGGATTTATCACATATTTTATCCACTTGGAAATAAGGGTTATAATATTAATAAGATTCGTAGTGATAGTTATTACACAATTAGAAATCATATTATTTCTAGGTCTGCCTACATTAAATACAAAATTGCTGTAAGAGATAAAGAATTTATTCAATTTTTATATGGAGGTAGATTGTTTCAACAATGGGTGGTTGAAAGTGATGTAAAAATAGGAAATGATAGATTAAGATTTTGTGCAAATAATCAAGCTCAAGTGAGAAGTGAAAGATATAAAGGACTGATGGATTATTTACACAATCATGTGTTGGAAAATGATGTACACGTGTCAAAAACGCTTATAATTGCCTTCTACTTTTATAGGATCACCTCGCAATATGATGCAACAATATCAGGATTCAATGGCTATTGTTGCTCGTCATGGTAGAACAGATTTATTTATCACAATGACGTGTAATCCAAATTGTAAAGAGATACAGGAAAATTTATTCATTGTCGTCAAAGAAATAATAATAAAGCGTATGAACGACCAAATGGATTTATTGTTGATAATTCTACTGTTGTTCCGTATTGCCCTAAACTTTTAGAAATATTTAATTGCCATATTAATGTAGAAATAGTTTCAAGTATCAAGTCTGTTAAATATTTATATAAATATATATAGTAACGGCATTTCTTTCGATTTAAATATAAAAATTTTGGATTATTTTAAACTTAACCAACGAGATAGTAATGCTCAAAAGTATTATTATTCAGATGTACCAGAGCATTATACATGGGTAACAAAATCTCTTGAATGGAAACAAAGAATTCGTAAAGTAAAAGTATAGTGAAGAATGTATTCAGTTAATCCACATCAATTGGAGCTGTGGCGCTGATTTATTTGTTTGTTAAAAGTAAAGCTCCTCAGTATTTTAAAGTTTTTATTAGTTATTTTACTTTTTATTACCATTGTGAACTGTGCACACTAAATGTACGTTTGTGTTTTTGTGCAATGTGTAGTGATTTTGACTGCTGAGGTCTGTTTTTTGGCAAATTTTGACTTTATTTATTGACTGGATGGATTGTGCTATGCTTCCTGCCAGAAGCAATGACGATATTTAAATGTTGTCTAGTGATGTTTTCTTTTTGTGTACTACGTGAGTTAATCCAAGGGATTTTCAGATTCTAAATTTTGAAACTGTTTTTTGACATACATTATGTTGTATTATGTGGATCTGTTTGTGTATTTATGAAACTGTTGTCAAATGATAGTTGCTGCCATCTATAATATTTTGATTAATTTCTTTGACAACTGGTTTTTGAAAGCTGTTTTATCAGCTGCATTTTCTTAAAATTCACGTATGTTCTCCGGTTGCCTATTGCTCAGGAGCTGACAGAGATACTTCTGACATGTGCTTTTGGTTGCCTAATGTCCAGGGGTCAAGTATAAGTCAGAAATTTACCGTGTTCTTCTGTTCCCTATTTTTTATAGGCCTATTGAACTTATTTTCTTAGTCTTAAATATGCCTATAGAGTGTAGATTTTGTAAAAAAGTCATTGTTAAAATAGCTGCTTATTGCAAAAAGTGTGATAAATATTTCCACACAAATAAAACCTGCTATAGTCATAAAGTATATAATGAGAAAAATGTACTTGTGCAGTGTTTTGAAAATCTTGTTAGTGTCAATCTTAAAGACTCTACCTATTCAAGTGATTTGACTACTGATATTGAGGATAGTGAGGATTTGCAGATGGATGTTTCGAACGGTCAATTTGAACAGCTTATGTTAGCAATTACTGGCTGTACGAATGCTGTTCATACATTACGTTCTGAACAGAATGCATTGAATGCTGACTTGGCTGATATCAAGCAAAAAGTTGAGTGCCTTCCAAATCTTCAGCATATGATCAATGAGAATTCTAAGAAGTTAAATGACATTTCTCAGCGAACTCATGATCTAAATCTAAAAGTTTCTCAAGTATCTGAGGAAAATATTGTTCTTCAAGAACAATTAAGGACTACTCGGGATGAACTAAGCAAGATGGATCAGAGACTAATAAGGACTGAGATTAAGCAGTGTGAGGATTTATTGGTTATTGCTGGTTTGCCGGAAACTGAGGGTGAAGAACTAAAACAGCTTCTCTGTATGATGGCTTCTTTTTTAAATGTCTCTCTCGGTGTGCCTGATATTGTTTCAGTGAATCGTGTTTCGTCTGTTTCATCTAATTCCTTTTATAATAATAATCCAAGCACAAGAAACAGGAATATCATAGTTCGTTTCTCCTCAAGTAAACCTGCTAGTGATTTTGATTCCGCGATGAGAAATAAAAAATCTCTTTTCTCAACCGAAATATGCTCTACTCTGCAAAAATCACGTATTTATATTAATGCTTATTTGCCCACAAACTTTTACAATCTCTTAAAACAAACAAAAGTCAAGGCAAGACTATTAAACTATAAATACGTATGGCATAGAGATGGAACTATCTTCGTAAGACGTCAGGATAAGGAAGAGGTTATAAGAGTCAACTTTATTAAGGACCTTGATAATTTGAAGGAGTGACTATCTTCGGTACCTGCGCAGCGTTCTGCACTTGGGAATGTTTCTGCGGCTGTAGCTAGTGTTTCTGACCATGTGACAGACTCGTCCTTAGAGATCTGTCATATTAACATTAATTCACTTAGATCTAATATAAATCTACGTATGCATTTATCACTGCATACGTATGATGTTTTTGCACTGAGTGAAACGTGGCTCACTGAGGAGGTTGATGATAGTACGGTTAACATTAGTGATTTTAATTTTGTTCGAAGAGACAGAAATGGTAAGAGAGGTGGAGGTGTTGCAGTTTATGTTAAGAAATATCTTGGTCTTCGGGTTTTATATTCATCTCCATGTGATTTTGATAATAAACCCGAGTATTGAAATTTCGAGTAAAGATGTGAAGCCTTTACTTTTTGTTGTAGTTTATAGACGACCTGGAGGCGAGAGGAGGAAATACTTTAACAAGAAGTAATTTTAAAAAACTTAGAAATAAGGTAAAGTCTTTAGTTAAGCAAGCGCGTGATACGTACAACACTGGTAGACTAAAAAACATAACGGATTCGGGAAAACTTTGGAAGGAGTTAAGACGTATTGGCATTGCTAAAGATAAAAGAGATGATTCTCAACTTAATTTTAATGTGAATATAATTAATGATTACTTTTTATCTGTTTGTGGAGACTCATCTTTTAATGTGACACCTTCCTTTATTTCGAACTTGCTTGTTAATTATGAGTTTAATGACGGTCTGTTTTTCTTTGAAGATATTTGTCGCTCTACATTATTAAAAGCTCTTAAAAGTATCAAAACAGAGGCGCAGGGATCTGATGGACTGTCTATAAGTTATATCATGAAAGGAATACCAGTGTTGTTTCCTTACGTGCTTGATCTTTTTAATATGTCTTTACAGACTTCTATTTTTCCGGAAGATTAGAAGAGGGTTTTGATTAAGCCTATTGGAAAGGTAAAAGTTCCGCAGCAGCCGGGGGACTACAGACCTATTGCTATTCTTTCTTCATTGTCAAAGGTTCTTGAGAAAGTTGTGTTTTACCAGTTGAATAAATTTGTTGAGACAAATGATGTTCTTAGCCTTTTTCAGTCTGGTTACAGAAAAGGGTTCAGTACACAAACACTCTTGGCTGGTGCAACTGATGATATATGTAAAGCGATTGATCAAAAGAAGGTTACCATAGTGGTGTTCTTTGATTTTAGTAAAGCTTTTGATTCGGTACCTCATACTATCTTGCTATCGAAACTCAAAGCCATAGGTTTGTCGGGGTCGGTAATAAGATGGTTTGCTTCGTATTTGTCAGGTAGAACCCAGGCTGTTGTGGGACCAGATGAAGAGCTATCTGAGTGGGGAAATATTGGTACTGGAATTCCTCAAGGTTCAGTGCTGGGTCCTCTATTGTTCCTACTTTATACTAATGACTTCAGGGGTGTTCTCAAGTATTCGAAGCATATGTATTTTGTGGATGATTTGCAGATCTATATACATTCTAGTTTGGAAGACTTGCAGAATAATATAAGGTTAATAAATGAGGATGTTAAGGCTGTATTTGATTGGGCGTAAATATTCTTAAAATAAATTTTAATAAGACTTATTCTATGATAATCGGCTCTACTTGGTACGTAAATAAAATAAATTTGAGTGACTCCTCTGTAATACAAATTAATGATAATACCATCCCTTTTGTTGATTTAGTTTAAAATTTGGGTGTTATCTTTACGCCAACTCTTTCTTGGGATAAGCAGGTTGGCAAAATGTGCAAGAGCGTCTATGCCACCTTATCACAATTCAAAACAAATAAGAAAGCCCTTACGGTTGAATTAAAGACGAAACTTGTTACGTCATTGGTTTTCCCTCATTTTGATTACTGTTGTGTTGTATATAATGATATGACTGAAGAATTAAATTACAAACTTGAGAAACTCTTGAATTCATGTATAAGATTTATATTTGATTTAAAGAGGGATGAACATGTAACTCCATATAGGTTACAGCTAGGTTGGCTTAGTGTTAGTAACAGACGACTTTGGTACATCGGCTGTCTTACACATGTAATTTTAAACAATAAAAAACCTTCGTACTTGTATAAAAAGTTTGTCTTTAGAGAGGAAATTACTACTAGAGAGTTAAGATCTCCTTGCATTCTTAGGGCTCCAAAATGTAAAACAGAAAAATATAAAAACTCGTTCATGGTTACTGCCATAAATTTATGGAACTCTCTCCCTCGTTCTATGACAAATATTGAAAGTCCAAAAACATTTAAACTAAAATTATATAAATATTTATTTTCGTTGGATGTATAGAGTATATGGAGTGTATCTTGATTGGTATGTCATCTGTGTGTGAGTTGCTGTGATAATTTGTAAATTAAAGTATTTTATTGTCTGGATGAGATGTATATAGCTTTATTAAAATTTAATACGATATATATGTTATTAATTACTGTATTTTTAATGGTTGTCCTCGTGGTATTTACCTAGGACATAATAAAATATATTCTATTCTATTCTATTTCATCCTAGATTATTGTTGCTTACAGTAAAAGGAGCAACTTCTTTTGAAAGTTTGAGAACAGTTAATGGAGTTGTTCATGAATCTTTTATAACTGCTTGTTTGGCATTAGGACTTGTAGAAGATGACAGTGAGTGGATTAGGACAATCGAAAAAGCTGCATTATGCAAAATGCCTTATTCACTTCGCCAATTATTCACAAGAATTTTAATTTAATGTCATCCTGTACATACGGATAAACTATATATGGGAACAATTTAAGGGTCAAATGTCAAAAGATTATTAAAAAATAAATGAGATTGAAGCTAAACAAAACGCTTGTAGAAATATTAAAACAATGTCATTTAACGAAGGATATAATTTAACTGACTTTTAGGGGTTATTAGATATTTTTTTTTTGCTTAGGGAATTTTGGGAAATCTGCCTACAGAAACCTTGGATTCCGCACTCTAAGGTTATGTGGGGTTGGTGTGATAAAACAAAAGGAAATATGAAAAAAAAGAAAAAGAAAAAGAAAATCAAATATATAAAATAGTAAATTTAATAAACTGGCGACCTACTGCCAGCCCGACCCACTAAAACCCGTAACCCTTCTTCTGGAGCCCTTTACCCTCCCTCGGAACTGTCGTAAGACTTTAGCCTTCGAGGGTGGCGCTCTAACTCTGTCGCCAATGCGACTTTCTGCCTTTCTCTGCGGTTATCCTGCGTCTTTAGTTAAAAATTTAAAACTATTTAAATAAATAAAATAAATAATTAAAAATTATTCGCTCCTTTTAATATTCCTTATTTACTTTTAGTCCTTGCGAAAGTCTTCTTCGCCTCCTCAAGGGCCGTCCTGAAGACTTCGCATCCTCCACTTCCTGCAATATGGGTGGTTGACACCTTATTGCCAATCTTTTCCTTGCACAAAAAGCAACTTGAGTTGTTTTTACAGTTGGAGAACCTGTGGCCGGCCTCACCGCACTTAAAGCACGCAGCCGATCTGTCCTCCTTCTGGCATTTGGCTCCAATATAGCCGTATCCCAGGCATCGATGACACCGGACGACCATCACTCTTCTTTTGATTGGGCAACACATAAAACCAATTTTTACGTGTCCCAATTTTTCCAGCCTGTTCGCCTCTTCCAGGTTGGTGACTACAACCGCGAGCTTCATCCCTCGGCGGTTGGGTCCTAAGACCGTCACTCTCCTGTTTACTGGCTTACCCATTGCTTCAGGCAACACTTGTTGCACCTCAGCTTCTTGGGTAAGGCAATCTAAATCACGGATCTCGAGTGTAACTCTTCGATCCAATGACTGCACCTTACCCATGCTTCCAACCGCCTTGGTGCCCTCAGCGGTGAAAGCTTCCTTATCGGAGTCTCCTCTGAACTTAATCAGAAGGTCCCCCTTGTTTGTAGCTTTTGCTGCTACTATTCTCGTATGGCTGTCCTCTGGGTTGACCTCTTTGCGAAGCTTACCCAGAACGTCAGCATACGTCAATCCTTCACCGACTCGGATTAGAACTGTGGATCTTTTTGACCCAATTCTTTCCAATTGAGGAATCTTTGGATCTGGTACTTCCGTTTCCATTGGAGGAGCTTCCTCCTTCTTCCTCTTATCGGTTTTGGTTCGAGTCTCTTCTAGACTGTCACCCTCTCTCTTCCGTTTCTGACCATCTCTTAAGACGCTTTGGAGATTACGCCTATAGAAACGCTCTCTCTCTCTTTCTTACGGTCCTTGCGGTTGCATTCCGCACCGCTCAGAACGCATGCCAAATCGACGTCCGACTCATCGGCCGCGGCATGCTTTGCCCTTGCCTCCTTTAGCAGGACGTCGATGACCTTGAGTCCATCCTTTACCGTCCTATTGACGGTCTTCTGAATGTCGCAAGATTTTATCATCTTTGCGACCTCCAACTCCATTTTTTCGAGACAAGTCGCCTTCTCCTTTTTGAGCCGCAAGCATATCTCGCGAGTCTCTTCTATCGCCTCGTCGTCTACTTCTGAGTGGATAGCGCTATGAACGGTTTTTTCCGCTTCTGCAGCTTGATACACTCAGAAGGCTCGACGTGCTTCCTTTCCTCGTTTTTTTATTTTCCACGTTGTTCTGTGGATCTACCCTTTCCACGATCACTCGTGGCACTGCAAGAAATTGTGCGCCCCCACAATCCGCACGCACTTGAGCATCGGTCCTGGGACCGATGGTGAGATTTACCGTTTCCGGACTGCTCACATGGGGTACCTTCTGAGAATTTTTCGAATTCATTTTTTCTTGCTGTTTAGTTGTCCTTTAGTTGAAAGGATTCTTCTTTTGATGGTCCTATGGCAATTGTTAAAAAGTAAAGGAATAAATGTTTGCAACATGGCATTTACAGGTATAGCTGCGACTCTGCTTCGTAATGGAAAAACTGTTCATAAAGTTTTAGGCTTACCCGTTCCATTTTACAGTGATTTATCTTCAAACATTGAAGTTCAATCTTTAGAAGGCCTCTTTTTAAAAAATATAGATGTTTTTATTTGGGATGAAGCACCAATGTCTCCAAAATATGCTTTAGAAATTATGGATTATCTATTCCAACGAACCTTTTGGTGGTAAAATTGTAATTCTAGGCGGAGATTTTCGACAATCTTTACCAATTAAAAAAATGGGGTACTAAATCAGAAATAGTAAATTTATTAATAAACAATAGTAAACTATAGAAATATTTCAAAAAATACACATTAACAGATAATATGAGAGCTTTACCACAAGAAACGGAATTTGTAGAACATATCATTCAAAAAAGGAATAGGTACACAAAATTTAAAATAAAATTTAATCCTTTAAAGATAAAATGTTTTTAATTACTACCCAACGGGAAGTTGACAATGATAACGATTGGTTCAATAACACAGGTCAACAAAAAAAGACTTACTTTTTTTATGAGATAGCGGAATGGTTTCCTATGTATTCTTGGACGCTGAACACGATCCCGACTTCCAAATTTGCCCATCACGTCAGGATTTTGAGAAAAGTGGGGGTAAAGACCCAAAAACGCTTTTTTGAGGATTTTCAACATTTCTTTTCTCTTTAACCTGACGTGCTAAAGACTTCCACAAGTACAAGCTTTAAATTACAAGCTTTAAATTAAAGCTTGTAATGTGCACTACAAGACCAATATTCATAAAATAAAAAAAAATTAAAATTTTTTTCAAAAAATGGGGTTGAAGACACCAAAAATTTGTGTTTTTGGATTGCTTTAACAGACTTCTTGCAATCGCTTGGATTCGCTTGAAAATGGGTACTTGGGGTTTTTGGGGTCGCTGATTACGAATCCGCCATTTTTTAATTTTTGCAAACCTGTAAAGTTAAAGGTTTTACATTAAATTATGAAAATAGTGAAAAAATAAATTTTCATAGTTTAAAAGAAATGATTGTCACAAAAATCCTTTTTGATCCTGACCTGTGTCATATTTTTGACATGTTAGTTGAATACTTTTTATTTTTGAAGTCATAGAGTACAATTTTATAAAATTTAATAATTATCATTAATTTGATTCAGCAACTTATTACTGGGTGTATGGCTACTACAATCCGATGATCTTTCTAAATAATGAACCACAAATGCATTGTGCAACAGTAACTCAGACGTCGTCGTCGTCAACAATTTCAGATCTGTAAAACGTTTAAAATACTTGTAAATATTGTAATAAAAATAAAAAAAATTAAAAATGTATATAATTACATATTAAATATCTTTATTTTCACCTTTCACCTGTTTTTATAAAGTAATTGGTAAAATATTCAAAATAATTATAAAAATAACAATTTTAATAAAATAAAAATAAAATGTTTTAATTTTTACATAAATAATAATAATAATTTAAAAATTTTAATTTTATAAAATTTAATCAATAAATAATCTTGTTAATAGGGTAATGTTACATTGAGTGGACCACCTAAGTTTTTAAGTTATCTGACAGCGGAAACGTGAAATAAATAAAACGAATAGTAGCACCGCACTTAGAAAAAAATTAAGTTCCGCGATAATCATATACGTTATCGTTTGATGTAACGCATTTTTAAGAACACAAACCAAAAAAGAAGTCCCTCTTACAATGAGTAAAGTGATTTGGAAGTGTAAAAGTAGTGTAAAATTTAAGTTTTTAAAGGTTACTTATTTCTTTCCTACTACTTTGGACATTGAAATTGATTGTCTTAGTTTAATTAAGTGATAATTTTGACTAAAAAAAATTGTGGTGGCTGCCATAAAAAGTTGAATGTCAGTATGAGTGGACCACTGTCTATAACTATGAGTGAACTGCCTATTTTTTATATTTTTAATATCAGTTTACCATTTTTAAGAAATAAATTGACGATAAGTTGGTTTGAAACTATGTTTTATGTTGTTTATTAATTTTTTTTGTGATATTGATGTGATATGTGCCAAAATTATTAAAAGTGGTTTCACTTGTAAAGATTGCGACACATACATGGTCTGAAGCTGCATAAGCATAAATTTTGTTTCAATATATCAGAAATATTAAATACATTAATGAATTTAGAATAAACTCTTACAATTTTTAAGAGTGGTCCACTCAAGGTTACACTTTTTTTATTCCTTAGAAATTAGCTATTTTTTTAAAGTCAATTGTTTTTTCCAAATAAAAAAAAATCAAAGCTATTATGGTATAAACACTTATCTAGGGATCTAAACTAAAGCTTGGAATAGAAACCTCCGATTAATTTGCTTTTATAAATCATTTATTAGAAAAAAAGCTTAGGCGGTCCACTCAAGGTGACATTACCCTATTATAAAATTCTAAAAATGATATATATATTAATAAAAAAGTAAACACTAAAAACTTGACACATGAATTTGTAGGTTAGTTTTCTATATACACATACACAAGAAGTTTAAAAACTTAAGAAAATGACAGAAAAACGTCTTAGATAAAATAGGTTATATTTCTGTTTACAGTTAAAAATAAAGAAAAAAATTGTCTTTTTTATATAAGTTTTGTTAAATATTAAAATAAATTTAAACAAAATTTTGATATAAATGTATATATGAATACTTACATGTAAAATGTTTGAATTAATTTTCCTTTTCTCTTGATTTTTAACAAGTTATTAGTCAAACATTTAAAATAATTTTGTATATCCAGTTGCAAAAAATATACGGAATTTTTAATATCTGTATTTATATAAAATTCTAAGAATATAGTATATATACACGTAGCCATATTGTGAAAAACTTATATTTAATAGCACTTCATGAAATGTCAAAAAATGTTGGACACATTGTAAAGTAAATATTTTTTTCACAATGTGGCTGCACTTCACGAAACGTCTAAACATTTCATAAAGTACGGTTTTTCACAATGTGGCTGCAACATATATACTATATTCACTCATTTGACATTGAATGTAAACACTAATCTTGACACGAGAATTTTTTTTGTTAGGTTTTTAATGTATATTTACAACGAGTTTAAAAACTTTAAGTAGGACATTGAGAAAACCTCTTGTGTTTCAACATACTGTGTAGGCACAGGTCTTAAGGTTATAGTCCCATGTGAACCAGAAGTATAAAACCAAAGAGCAGAAACTCTTGAGAGTGAGAGAGACTATAATATCAACCTTTCTCTCTTACACACATGATTTCTGTTTTTAGTTTACGTATTCTGCTTACATAGGACTACGCCCTAAGGCCCTCTTACATTCAGCACATTGGTTACGGCGGGCGGCGGAGTCTATAAGTAGCGAAAACACGGATTAAACAAGCTTGTAATAATCGCGTGCACATGCTAATTATATTTTAAACAAATTTCTAAGCTTTTAAACATAATGCATTAGCTCATGAGATTAAAGTCAAATTCAATAGTACAAGGTTGATTAAAGCATTAACCCTTTAACGCCCAAATGTGCTGTTTTCCGATTTGAATTTTAACTTCGTACAACTATTAAAAAAAATATTTAAAAAATTCAAAAGTACCATTTCCTACTATTTTCGGGGTCGCTCTTTCGAATAACGTTGTCAAAATTTCCAAAAAATGACATTAACCCCCTCTTTTAATGAAATTTTCCAAAAAATGCAAGATTTTTGGATGAAATTTTTTTTTATTGCAATTTTCATTGATATATCGGTATCTACATATCGTCTAAGGTATAAAAATTGTATTCCTGATAGCTGTACTTTAGAAATATGCAGTAGTTTTTCTTCTTTTTTTATTTTTCATTAAAAAATGGTACCCGAACGCTAAATTTTTTTTTATTACACATACAAATTTTTTTTCCTAAATTTACTTAAATTCGCTTAAAATTTGTTACTCGGGGGTTTATGAGGTCGCTGATTACAAATCTGATATTAGTTTTGAAAAATTCAAAATGGCGGATTTAATATGGTGGATGATTTTTTAAAAAATTACTAAATTCACCTAAAACTTGTTACTCGGGGGTTTTCGCTGATTACGAATATGATGTTACTTTTTAAAAATCCAAAATGGCGGATCAAAAATGGCGACCGATAAAATAAAAATCATTCGGATTGGCTTAAAAATTGGTACTCGGGGGTTTTTGGAGTCGCTGATTACGAATATGATGTTAGTTTTTAAAAATCCAAAATTTCGGATCTAATATGCAACAGATATTTAAATAATAAAATACATTTGTCCTTAGTAACTGAAGGTATCCCGAGATAAAACCTTTTTTAATTTAACCCTCAATGTGTAAAATCAAATCAGCACTTTACCTTCCTTTTATTATTCGCTGAATAAAATTACCCTTGCCTTAGCTCAGGACGTGACAGAAGACAACCTCAAACAATTTCAAAATTGACCCAAATAACAATTTTCAAGCCAATCCGAATGATTTCTATTTTTTTTGTCTGACATATTAGATCCGAAATTTTGGATTTTTAAAAACTAACATCATATTCGTAATCAGCGACCCCAAAAACCCCCGAGTACCAATTTTTAAGCCAATCCAAATGATTTTTATTTTTTCGGTCGCCATTTTGGATCCGCCCTTTTCGATTTTTAAAAACTAACATTATATTCGTAATCAACTACCCCAAAAACCCCCGAGTACCAATTTTTAAGCCAATCTGAATGATTTTTATTTTTTGGTCGCGATTTTGGATTTTTAAAAACTAACATCATTTTCGTAATCAGCGACCCTGAAAACCCCCGAGTAACAAGTTTCAGGCGAATTTGGTAAGTTTTTAAAAAAATCGTCCCCCATATTGAATCCGCCATTTTGAATTTTTCAAAACTAACATCAGATTCGTAATTAGCGACCCCATAAACCCCCGAGTAACAAATTTTAAGCGAATTTAAGCAAATTTAGAAAAAAAATATGTATGCGTAATAAAAAAAAATTTAGCGTTCGGTCGCCATTTTTTAATGACAAATGAAAAAAAGAAGAAAAACTACTGCATATTTTTAAAGTACAGCTATCGGGAATACGGTTTTTATACCTTAGACGATATGTAGATACCGATATAACAATAAAAATTGCAATAAAAAAAATTTTCATCCAAAAATCTTGCATTTTTTGGAAAATTTCATTAAAAGAGGGGGTTAATTTTATTTTTTGAAAATTTTGACAACGCCATTCGAAAGAGCGATCCCAAAAATAATAGGGAATGGTACTTTTGAAATTTTTTAGCTTTCTTTTAATAGTTGTGTTCGGGTTTTATACTATTTGAAAGGAAGGAAGAAAATTTGAATTTCCCGCCATGTTTCGTATACACTCGTGACGTTACTAGTTTGCGCATGCGGGTGCCACGGAGACCATGGCCATGCGGTCGAAGAGATGCGCGCGGAGTTTTCTTTATGTGGGAGAGTCTTGAAACATCATTCGAGTGCAGCGGTCGATCGTCCTTATGGTTGATTGATTCCCTTTTGTGACTCATGTGCGAGTGTGGACTCAGTGAAGGTATCCTGGAATTAAGTGGAAGCGAGGCCACGTGCAATCTACCTTGGCGTGCCCGTTTTCAGTGAAGGTATCCTGGAATTAAGTGGAAGCGAGGCCACGTGCAATCTACCTTGGCGTGCCCGTTTTCAATTGACGGTATCCTGGAATTAAGTGGAAGCGAGGCCACGTGCAATCTACCTTGGCGTGCCCGTTTTCAATTGACGACATCCCAGCGCGGCAGGACTCTAGAAGGCCTGCCCGCGATCCAGGTCGGTCCCCTCGAGACGTCGAGGCGCCCTGCGATCTCGGAAAGGGAATGTTGAACCACGAGCTGCCAGCACATTTCGCCGTGCTGTCCACGTTCTGCCCGGTAAGGTAAGAGAGCTTTTGAGTGCGTCGAGGTACCTCACGACAATAAGCGATATCGAAGGCGTAGTGTGCCAATTACGATTTCCACTTCATTTTGGTTTTATTAATTCCGCCTTCTGTTTCCTTTTTTTGTGGTAAGCAATACCCGTAGAATTATCTTTTCTTCGTGAAGTTGTGCCAATAGATTTACGTTTGTTTGTGTTTTCCTTTTATGTTATCTATGTAAATTATTATTATTATAATCAATTAAAATTAATACTTGCGCAGGCATTCTTTCATTTGAGAAGGGTCTTGTGCTGGCGCAAGTGTTCCTTTACCGTAAATGATTTGTTCTTTCGTTTCACCTTTCTCTCTCATCCCGTCATTTTAGCTGCATAGCGCACTTACATTAATTGAATTTATATTGGTTAACGAAACAAGTTGTACAAAGTTAAAATTCAAGTCGGAAAACAGCACATTTGGGCGTTAAAGGGTTAAGAAGCTGGTAATATGTCACTAGCTAGTTATATGTTACTAGCTAGAGAAAAGTAGTAATTTTTCTTAGTTTTTATCATTTTATTTACATAAATATATATATTTAAAAAAATGCAAACACGTAAGACTTACGTTTCTTACCAATACGCATTTACAAACATAAAGAGTTAAATGAAAAGAGTTAAATGCGTATCGGTAAGAAACGTAAGTCTTACGTGTTTGCATTTTTTTAAATATATATATATATATATATTGTAACAGTGTCAAAATTGAAGACACTTTTTAAGTCCTCGACCTTGACGTGAAGCCCCCTTTTTATATATATTTTCCTTTGGATAAAATGTTATTTTTTAGAAGGGGTAAAATCAATCTATGTAATTTTGATAAACACTTACTGTTAAAATTATTATTCTTTTCATAAAAAAATCTATCTCAAAAGGATCCGAGAGTATTTCCGAAAGTTAGAAAGAACTGATTACTGCCGTATTGTTTTTATTTTTTGTTTAAGCCTATTAGATGCAAGGAAAGTAGCGCAACGAAACCAATAAGGACTCTCAGAAGGAGCGAGCAGAGTTCAGGAAGCAGTCTTGAGGACGAATATTAAATAATGCAGCCAAAAGTTCTATCACAAGAACTATTATTATTAAACAAAAATTTGTTTTATTGTTTATGTTTATAAAATTAATTTTATTGTGTTATTGCAATGCTCCAGGCTCATTACGTGATAATTTAGTGTCACTAGTCCAAGATTAGCTGTTTTCCTTAAATTAATATTAAGTCGCGCCTGCAAGGCCGCAACCCATTAGTCGTTACTCGTAGATGTATTAATCTACATTTATCGACAGGGTGGCTGTTGAGTAAGAGCCGCGTCTTATAGGCGAAAAGAACGAGCAGCCGAGGGGCGCTCGTTCTTTACGTTTTGCACGTCAAAGACGACGGACTTATTTTTAAAGAAAGATTCTTTTGTTTTCGTTTTGTTTTAATTTGAGGCATTGGCCGGAAAGTAAAAGGAAAAATTATTAAGGAGGAATATTTGAATATTTAGTTATGGCGGTAAGTCAGAGCCTTGATTGTTAAAAACTAAAAATTAAAAAGAAATTCATTTGTTTTTATGCTCTCGCATCCATGAGGGAATTTCGAGATTTTGTTTCTTTTATCTAATTTCTAAACTTTTTCTAAATGATAATAAATGTGATTCTGTGTTAATTTAAATATATATATATATATATATATATATATATATATATGTTTGTATTTATTTATTAATGGTCACCACTCGAATTCACGTCCAGCCGGAATATAAATTATATTTTCTGATTTCACTAATCAAGATTTAAATCGCGTAAATTTTATAAATATGGCCATTAATTATTTGTATATATATAAACATATGTTATACGAATAATTATTAAATTGCCAGGCGCTCATAAATCGCGAGCAACCTTTATAATTTGTCAATTTGTTTAAGGTTAACCCGAGACTTCGATTTCCAAAAAGGAGTTATTTTCATTTCTAATTAAATATAAGAATTGACAAGCTATAATATTTCTGTAAATAAAATGATAAAAACTAAAAAAAATTACTACTTCTCTCTAGCTAGTGACATATTACCAGCTTCTTAACCCTTTAACGCCCAAATGTGCTGTTTTCTGACTTGAATTTTAACTTCGTACAATATATATATATATATATATATATATATATATATATATATATGTATAGACTGTACGTTACTGCCTCCGAAATAAATATACAATAGACGAAGTCGCCTCATATATAACGTTGTCACCTCCGAAATCGGAGGTGACAACGTTTTGCTGTATTTTCAATGCAGATCGACGTATAAGAGCGTTTTAAAACATTTGCCGAAAATACGTATGGAGGTGACAAAGTTAATTATTTATCTGCAGTGACGGCATCCTAGTTTGAGTATATATCACCGGCGCTAGTATCGCTATACCTTGCGGTACGTACGCGACGTTGTCACCTCTGTTATATATTTCATTAAACACTGATATAGCCGTATCGTTCTCGCCTCTGAAATCTGGCAACACTGTACAAGACTTTTAACCATGTCTAGAAGTTTCTGTTCCCTAACTGAATTTTGGAAATTAATGTAAAGCATGCACTTGTGGATAATAAATCCATTTTTCAATATCTTACCTGTCACTTATATTACAAAATTTGTTATACTGTTTGGTTAGTAATAATAATATTTATATTATAATAATTTATAATATAATTTTATTATTATTAAATTTAAAATAATTTTATTACTACTGCATATATATATATTACAGTTTTTAAATCATATAGGTAATTTTACTACTGAACACTAAATACTTTTGTGTTATATATATATATAGAAAATCATTATTTTTGACTTTGCACAGTAAAGTTTTATTTAAACTCGAATAATATAATTTTAATATTTTTATCTTGGAGTCAGCATTTTTTTGTTATTATTTAATCAATAAGAATTTAAAAAATAATTCTGAGTTCCATAAATTTCATTATTTTAAATAATTTATTTAGGTATTTTGAAAATAATTGATTAAAAAAATATTTAAATTATAGTAATTATATTATCAACTTAAAAATTGATCATTCTCTCTAAAGAATAAGTAAATATGCACTTATTCATGTTTCAAATCTCTTCCACATAAGAAATAAGTGCATGTATACTTAAAATAAGTGAAATTCCACTTGTTTCAAGTGTAAATACACTTAAGTTTTTACGTTTTGAATTATTCATATTCAGAGAGTTCTTTAATTTATTGTGAATATAGACTATGAACGCTGAGATGCTTTTTGTATAAAATCGAAAAATTTAAAAATATGAAAATTAAAGTCGAATATCTTGCTATGGAATACATTCATATTTGATTTTAGGGAAGTATTTGAAATCAATTACTTTAAGTTCTTTGTTGTTTTGAAGATAAATATAAAAAATACATATAAAATATAATTAAAATATAAAATATATGTTTAGGTTTATTTAAAAAATGAATTTACATTTTGAAATATCAATTTAAAACAATTATTACTTTGATTTATTTTTAAATAAATCAGTTATAGGTTATATATAATTACTTGTTAACCTTTATTTTACTACTGTTTCTAATAAAATTTTTTATTTTAATTAATTAGGGATTAAAAATGAATTTGTTTCAAGATTTAATAAATGCATTGCTATACAGTCAACCAAACGTTTGTAAGATTCAACCAAATAATTTCTTTCAATACGTTTATTTGTATTAACCAAATGGTTATTACACTTAACAAAAAATTTTTATTTAATATAACTAAAAAATTTGTTTATTTTAAGAGAAAAGATTTGTTTGATTCAAATAAATACTTTTAGTAAACGTATTTGGTTTATTTAAATAAATATTTTTGTTTACTTAATTTTGTTATTTATTTTCCTCTAATAATATTTGAATTTCCTAATTTAATATTTTCTAGTACATATTATTGGTTAATTTATAATTTATTATATAATCATTGATATTTTAAAATTAAACATATAATAAATCATAAATTAACCAATAATATGTATACTCGAAAATATTAAATTAGGAAACTCAAACAGTATTAGAGGAAAATAAATAACAATTAAGTAAAATATTATATATTTCTTCATAAAAGCAAAATTACTTAATAATAAAAAAACATTTAAAATATTACATTAAACATATTATATGATTTTTATACATGTTCTCAGAGAAAAGTTTATTCGAAACAACCAACTGAAAACTTCACAAAACATTTTTGTAAATATTCTTCTCACTGGTACAAATTAAATATGCAGTAAGTCTAAAATGAACACAATGTATAATTTATTTAACCGACACTTATAATTTTGTTTCTTTGTTTTACCGATTTAACTAATAAATTTGACGCAAACGCGGACTGTAGACAAGTGAGATCGCCATTTTTTAATTCACACACGTACTTTTTGATACAAGCAAATATTTTTGTTTGACTCAAATAAAATGATTTGGTTAAATCAAAAAAAATTTGTGTGTTGTGTCGAACAAATTGTATTTAACTAAACAATATTCTCTATTCAAAACACAAATTTGGTTAAATAAAACAAACAACTTTTAATAAAAAATTTCTTTCCAATTACCAAACAAATTATACGTATTTATTAAAATAAACAAAATTTTTATTTAAATCAGAAAAATTGTTTTATCGTGACAAATACAATTTGGCGGATAAGTCATTACACATAATTCTCATTTAACATAAAATTCAGTTGTCATAGATTCCATTTTACAAAGATCACTTGACATGAAAGTGAAGGAGCGAATTTCAAAATTGTCGAATCACAATGTTGTTGATAATATCTAATTGGTTACTTTTAAAATTCGCGCCGATATTTTTATGTAAAATGTAATTTGTGTAAAATGATTTTATGTCAAATGAGAATTTTATAAATGATTTTTATGTCAAATTTAATTTATGTCAAATTACTTTTATAACAAATGAGAATGGAAGCATTGGGTGCAAGAAGGGCGTATCACAAAAAACCTTAAGTTTTCAAACTTTAATAGCTCAAAAACTGTACATGCAAATTAAATATACTTCTTTTTAATTAATTAGTCTATTGAAATATCAAATTCAAGTGTAAAATAAGGGGAAAATTGTAATTAAATAATAAATAATAATGTTTTTCAAAAACAGTTTATTTAGCTAACGCGCTTCTTGCACCCAATGCTTCATATTATGTTAAATGTCTTTTATGTCAAATAAACTTTATGTAAAATGAAATTTATGTTAAATGAGAATATCTTGAAAAGTATTACTTTTTTCGACTTTTTCTAAAAAAATGCGACTTTTTCAACTTTTTTTCTTGTCTTAAAAAAATATTTGGGTCAGAATTTCTCAAACAGATCACCTAAAACTAAAAAATTTTCTTTTTTAACGAAAATATTCTTTTTTACTCTTAATATGGTTAAGAAGAATCCCTGAAAATATTAAGCCAAAAAATTGTCTTTGTAAAAGTTCTTAACAATTAAAATTTTTAATACTGCTAAATTAACAAATTTTTTCTCAATTTTTTGGCTTAATAGTTTCAGGGATTCTTCTTAACCATATTAAGAGTAAAAAAAATATTTTGGTTCAAAAATAAAATTTTTTAGATTTAGGTGATCCGTTTGAGAAATTCTGACCCATTATTAATATTTGTTGAAAAACCGTATCTTAAATAAGAAAATTATTATTGATTTTATTAATTACTGTTATTCTAACATTATTATCATAATAATGTATTTCGTTTGTAAACTTTTATGCGTAAAATTGATATATATCATTTTATTTTCTAAAATTTTTAATAATATATTAGATAACTTTTTATGTCAAAATTTTGTTATTCAATTGCAATAATAAACCCTATGTTCGTAGTGTACATTGTTCTGTTATTTTAATTGGAAATATTTAAAATATTAACAGCATGTGACTGTTAGACATTCAATGGTAATTTTTTTAACCACATTTCTCTTTAAATATTTAATAAATTGAGCTGAAATTTTGTAAGAAAGTCTGAAATATAATAAAGAAGGGCAGTAATGTGCAACAGTTTTAATAATTAAAAAATAAATTATAATAAAACATTTGAAATCGGTAAAGACGAGAAATTGATTAGAAGTGACTGTGACAACTGACAATTTTAAAGTAATTTGTAATAATTGATTTTAAAAATATTTAAACTTTTGCACATCACTGCCCTTCTTTATTGTATTTTAGACTTTTGTACAAAATTTCAGCTCAATTTATTAAATATTTTAAGAGAAAAGTGATCGAAAAAATTACCATTGAAAGCCTAACAATCACATGCTGTTAAAATTGACTTTTTTGACTTTTTTAAAAATTATAATCGACTTTTTTCAAAAACTATAAAAGTCGATCCGAGGCCTGCAAATGAATTTTAGGACAAAATAAAATTCATTAAATGTATATTATGTCAAATGACGTATGATGTTAAACAAATTTTACCTCAAATTAATTTTCTGTCAAATAACACTTATGTCAATTAAAATATATGTCAAGTGATTTTTATATGAAATAAAATTCAAGTCAATTGTATTATTACGTTAAATGGAAATTATGCTAAATGATTTACAAAAGGTTCGATTTTGTAAAAAATTATAATTAATGTATTTAGTGAAATAAAAACTTTAAAAATAATTCTAGAATTTTTTATCAGTAAATAAAAAATACTTTTCCAATCAAATATATTTTTCTAACATTTAATAATATAAAGCAATTCAGAATATTTTATAAAAATGAATACTGATAAACACAAAAACTTCTTAGCAAATTTTAATTAACTACCAAAAAAATTAAATAATTTATCAACATTCTTTAAATAAATAACTGAATTTAAAATAATTTATCAAAAAACCTGAATGATTAACAATTAAATTTAAAAAAAAAAAAAAAAAAAAAAAAAAAAAATTTAAATTATCAAATTGTAAATAAAAAAGTTATAAATTTTAAAAGTTAAATAAATTGAGATTCTTAGTGATTCTAAAGTACCTAGATCTTATAGCCTCAGTGTTAAACTCAACATAAAGCATAAGAAATACGTCACACCTCCCTAATACCTGTGGCAACAACGCTGGAGGTTAGTACGTATTGAAATTAACGCGCTTCCAAATATACAACGGAGGTCTCAACGTTCATGTTATACTTACAAAATGTATATTTAAAAAAAATAAAAAATCATTACCCCTCTCTTGAAAAACGTGTTTAATGGGTCCCCCTTAACACATATATACAAGAAAAATTTTGATATTTCCATGGGAAATAGTGGAGGCGAGAACGTAGGACACACTACACGGAGGTGACAGCGCACAGCCTATACATATATATATATATATATATATATATATATATATATATATATATATATTCTCTTAAGGGTTAATTTTGATTATTGTGTAATCATTTAATTAATAAATAAATTCTTGATAATTAAATGATTAATATTAATATCAAAAGTGTTAAGGATGTATAATTATGTATAAGAATTAAAATTATACCATTTCATGCAATTAATATGCATATTATGTCTTTTCTTAAATAATATAATGTAATATTAGGATTTTTATGTTCAATTTAGTGTATTTCATATTTTAATATGAAACTTTTAAATTAATTTTGTAAAATGACTAGTCGTAGAGTTCCTCGTTATTCTATGCAAAAAAAATCTACCCCTTCCGAGGGACAGATTTTTTTTTATGCACCTTTCGTGGGTATAAAAAGGGACGAAAACGGCTGGTCGTCCAGTCATTCTTCCGCCCACACTTGTATCGAGAATACTTCCGGAGTGTCAAAATAAAGTGACAAAACACCACAAAACACCAGTTTCTCTTCTTTTCCTTCCACCACCAGCATCACTCAAAGTAAGTACCTAATTTTACTTCTCCCTCTCGTATCAGCCTTGTGAAACCGTCTCTACACTGTTTTCTCACAAGGATTACATCCTTAGTTTGGGGAAAGCGTGAAGAACGACACTCAGCTGGACAATTAATTCAAAATTTGTGCACTGTCGTATCACCCTCACACAAACGTATTATATACACTTTCACAAGCATGCAGGATTCATCCTTGATTGCCGTGTACGTGAGTTAATACTTTACACTCGACTCTTCCGCTCACACAAACGTATTATACACACTGTCACCAGCATGCAGGATTCATCCTTGATTGCCGTGTACGTGAGTTAATACTTTACACTCGACTCTCCCGCTCACGCAAACGTATTATACACACTGTCACAGGCATGCAGGATTCATCCTTGATTGCCGTGTACGTGAGTTAATACTTTACACTTGACTTTCCCGCTCGCACCACGTATTATACACACTGTCACAAGCATGCAGGATTCATCCTTGATTGCCGTGTACGTGAGTTAGTACTTTGTGCTTGATTCTTTATGCCCACTACTGTTTTATTCTCACATCCACCGTCACACTGATCGAGCACTACGGGAAGAGATTCCTAGCTCCGTTCGATGCGTGAGGCGGTCGAGGGGGATAGTGGTTAGTGGGCCTAAGGGGAATGACGTCTCCGTGTTACTGCCACTTCGACTTAGCATAGCGGAGAATTTTCCGTCCTGTGTTGAGTGCAGGAGGCAGTTTTCAGGGACGGCGGTGCACCAGTGGGTAATTGTTCGGCCCGCCTAATCTCTCCCTATTTTATCATGCTATCAATCACCTGAATTTTGTAGATGTGTCAACCTGACTCCCGTCCAAGGAAAGTTCGTAAAGAGAACGACAAACAGAAGGAAAAAAGGAGGCTGCGAGGTCTGAAATTAAAAGCAGCCCGTAAAGCCCGCCAACTTGCGAAGCGCTTGTCTTGCAACGGATCTGTCAAGGTGCCCGCTGAGCCTACCTATATCCCGGAAGGTCTTTTCGGTCCAGATACATGGGAAGAGTATATCCCTACACCGCGGGAATTTCTCGAGGACGCTCCCACCATCGACGAGGAGTTTGACCTCCTCTTCGAGAACGTTCTCCGAGAAGCCTCACCTAGAGCGCCGTCGACAACGACCAAACTCCTGCCCTGGATCATTTCGGTGCAATCTCTCACTAACCCTATCGTCCGTCTCGTGGAGTTGCCATCACCTGTAACAACGACGTCTCTTAGCGCGGCCCAAGTTGCCCCCGCGGAAACGATCCAATTGGAAAGCGACCACGACGACGACAATGTGTTAGAACTCTTCCCCAGGTCACCTCTGGCACGGACACCCTCGCCGACGATCGACACTCTCGCTGACGACGAAGTGCAAGTTTTGCACATAAGTCGTCCTCTGGATCTTCCCATCCTGACGGAGGACGTCGCCACTCCACCGAGACCGGCACTACCATCTTTGCTTGACCTTCCGTACCTTCGTCCACGTCAGCAATCTCACCGTCTCCCTGTCGCCGCCCCGCCGACACATAGAAGACGACCTGTTGCCCGACCTACCATAACGTGACGCAACTTGGCTTTTGAGAAACTCAAAAGATTGGCGGGCAGAGCCCCCCGACGACGCTAGAAGGACTAAACAAGAAACGTCCATGTATAACAGATAAACAATTGATTAAATAAATTAGAAATTTTAAACTAACCGCCGTTTTTTAATTGTTATTACCTTGATACTATAAAGTAATGTGAGTTATTATTTTACCTATAAAGTTTAATTTAAATCAAATTCAACTCTTCTTTTAGAAAATTCATTTATAATTAAATAATCATTTGTTATAGTAACTCTCCCATATCTCAAACCAACCTCGAAACAAAATTAACATCCTCTTTCTGAAACAACATAAATGATTAATTCACAACTAATTATAATTAATTGAATTTCCTGTTTTACAATCAACATTATCTTCATATACTCGTGACAGATTTCCTAACCTCTGTCGTTGTTTACGTTCATGTCATGGAGTATAGACTTAAGGAGACCAATCTTATATGCATGTACTTCACTGAAAGGCGCAACATTTTGTCGGAAGTACATCAGTAGTACGTGTACATCCTGTAGATGGCAAACGATCGCATATATAGTCGCTTGATTAAGTCCTAACCGTCCTAACCTTATTTTTGCTGTATTTTGAAATTAAAAATAATTTCAAATAATACATAGGTAATATAAAATTATGACAATGAATTTTATTTTCATAAATAATAACATTCTTCGAAAACATTCAATTATTTTTAATACAATTTTTATAAAACTTCACTAAAGGATTCAATTTAAAAAAAACAAAGAAATTCTTCAAAAAATTTAATTATTTATAAAAGTTATAATAAAATTGATTAAAAGAGTTTAATGTTCTATCAATAATTTTAGTAAAGTTTTAATAGGCACGTGGCCACTGAATAACATGACCTTTATAGTAAAATTAATTATTACTATAATTTGAGGTTATTAACATAACCTCAAACTAAAAAGTGATCTAACAATTATGACAAATAGTAGCTCATTCTGTTCTTTAAAACATTCTTTACAATTACATTTGTTAAATTTTGTTTAAAATATTTTGTTCAATAGTTAAGCAAATAAAATAAAAAAAAATTTTTTAAATAACTTTTGAACAAAATATTTTAAACAAAATTCAACGAGTGGAAATGTAGAGAATGTTTCAAAGAGTAGAATGAGCTATTATTTATCAAAATTGGTTACTGACCCTTAAAGAAAAAACACATAATGTTTAACAATTATGATTTTACATCAAATTTTGGTCCAACCTAATTTTTCCTGATAATTGTACAACTGGATCTTTCATAATTTGGTGAAATCATTTTATTTATGGTTTTATTTGCTGTTAAAAATCACTTTTTAGTTTGAGGTTATGTCAAGCGATCGACACTCCTGAATCAAAAAAATCTGTAAAAAGCACATTTTTTCACAAAAAAGTCGCACAATTCGAGCCCTGTAATATAAACTTTGTATTGTTATCTTATTATTATTATATTTATATTTATAATTTGAATATATAGTATATACATGAATTAGTAAACTTATAGAAATCCATGTTCATTTTAAAACTTCAGCTATCTATGCGATCGTTGCGCGCTATACGAGAAGATTCAGAACCATGAACTTCCGACATAAAATGGTTGATTTCATACACACTACATTGGTCTCCTTAAGTCTATACTCCCTGGTTCATGTGTCTGAATTCCGAGCCACCGGATGTGACAACGAACGCACCGGAACCTAACCTCAATTTCAGTAAAGGTACATCCCCACTTGGACTATTGCCTTAAGGCTTGATCACTACCAGCCTACGCACTCCCTCTACCAAACTCTCTCGACCTAATGAGAGTGAGAGAGAAACGACACTTTCTCCCTCGCACCCACGTACCTACCGCATGTAGAACGGTCTCTCCACAGTAAGGCCCCTTTTGCCTGTGACTCTCGATCCAATGAGAGTGAGAGAGAACGATACCTAGTCGCTTCTCTCTCTCACCTATCTTCACAACAGTCCCCCTCGTAGGACGATTCACTGTTCTACGGGCTGTTTATCGCACATTGGAGTAACAGAGAATAATAGACTGTAGTCTCTCTCTTTCTATCCCCAATTATTTTATTCTTTAAGCTTAAGGGTAACTTCTTTGCCCGGTTCCGTCCCATCACACGGTGACCGGTAACAACTTTCTCTACAAAAATGGGAAATTAGAAAAAAAATGAGTAATAAAGTCACTTAAAACAAAACCAGGGGAGCATTGCAACACAATAATATTCCACCAACAAATATATACCGAACGTAAACCGGTTAAACTAAATTAAATAAGCCGAGACACGCACAACTATGTGCTCAAAAGTAGCCACCTAGCGGATTTTTTTCCGCTAGGAAAAAGATTAAATTAATTTTTCAATTAATTGGAGAATTCTTATCAAATTGTATTAAATTAAATTTTATATTCTTTCTTTTAATTAATTATTTTTAAATAATAATAATAATAATAATAATAATAGGTATTTTTTAAGAGTTTTAATTGAAAATTTAAAAATTTACCAGGATTGAAAACTAAATTGAATGCAAGTTCTATAGGTTTGATTAACATTTATTTTGTGATGCGGAATTAAAGTAACCGAAACATAGAAGTAAATTTTTTTTTCTTTGATTAGGTTAGACAAAATACATTAAAAAAAGTGGTGAAAATATGCTTTTATGTTATTATATTTTAATATTTTCTAAATTTTTTTAAAACACTAAAAAATATATATTACGATGTTATTTTGTTTAAATTTGTAATTTTAGTGAGAACTTATTTTGTTTTTTGCAAAAATTCATTCATACACTACCGTCGGGAATTATTATCCGTACGACTGCAACGCACGGCCCAAAAACATACCAACCTTTAAATCACGATTTTTTTGTAAATACGAATGTCAGAAAATTAACAATTATACCATTCGAAAGATAATAAAATTCTACAAATAATGATACATAACTGAAAATTTTAATAATTAATACAAAGATTGCAGCAATAGACAAATTTAAAAAAAAAATTTTTTAAATAAAATTTTTCTGAAAATTTTTTCAACCCCTGCACATTTTTAAATATTGTAGAAAAAATTTGAAACTTATATAGGTGTGATCATTTAAGTCTCATCTTTAATTTAAGGCCAAAAAAGTTCAAAAATCTTAGTCGGTTAGCGAGATATCATTATAAACGGCCGAGCATTTTTAGCAAAAAACCGTTCAAAATCGACTAATTCAATGCATTTATCAAAAAACATGCTCGGACGTTTCTAATGATATATCACGAACCGAATCAGATTTTTAAACTCTTTTAGTCTTCACATTTTTATTGGTATATCGAAGACAGATTAACCTTTTTAAATTTTCAAGGGCTTATTTTAAAGCTAAAATTCTAACAAAGATTTATGTGTTTTTAGAAATTTGAGTAAAGAGACGAAAATGAGATAATTTGATAATTTTTTTTATTTCTTTCTCACTCTACAACTTAGAAAATAATTAATGAAATGACTTCAAAGACGGCTTATTATACGCAAAATTTAATCAGCTTTCTAACCGTATTTAAGTTTTTTTGTATCTCCTTTTATTTACGAGATATGATTGAAAAAGTGATGACAGGGTTTTTCGTAGAGTCGTGTATAATCGTCCTGATACTCGTGGACAGTAGTGTATTAGTTTAAATTATTTTATAACTAACATCATTTTTTATGTTATTCTTTGTATCTTTTAACATTTCCATACTTGAAATTGATTTTTTCTTCAATTTTGTAAGAAGTAATGAACTGTTTCTATTTACACCTAAATTTTAGCAAAGTTGAAAAATTTAGGGGTAGATAGAAACAGTTGATTATTACGATTTAATGATTTCCATATTTTCTACTACTCCATAAAATTGTTCCACGGAAGTGAAATAATAACTCAATACACAAAAAAACCGAAAGTATTCGGATTTAAAAGAAAAACTTATGTTATTGGTGAAACTTAGCAAATCTGTTTCTATTTACCCCAACTGACCCTACAACTATAGGTACCTATATTTTATTATAAAAATTTTATAATCTTTAAAAAATTATGCATTTATTTTATTAGATTATTGTTAGAGACACTCTCTGCCTCGAATGTTATACTTACTTCTGGTTGCTTGTCATTTGAAGACGAGGACTGCTGTTTTGAATGATGCTCCTTTCTTTGTTGCCTCACCTATGAAATTATTATATTTATAATATTTATATTAATAACCGACAGATTAGCTCAGTCGGATAGATGCCTCGCTTGGCAGACGTTTTAGGAGCAAGGATACTTGGTTCGTGCCCATTTGGTTTGGTATTTTTCCGGCACGTGAGATAAAATCTGAGCGGGAGGTTTGACGTCGAGGTATAATGATGTACACTGTCGATTATTTTCCGGTACACACCATTAGAACTCGACTGTCGTTAAACCTGTTGTACTTAGGAAAGGTTTTCTACAGTTTCCCTTTCCCCTGGCAAGAAAACCCATTAGACGGGTGTTCCAGGCAAATGCGAGTACTCCTAATTTTAAAGTCGTTCTGTAGGCGCAAAAATTTAGAATAAGTTTATAGTATGTAAGTAAATTTCCTCGGGGACACTTGTAAACGCTAGTATTAACGCAAAAAGACGAGTGTAAAAAAATAAATAAAAATAAAATAATATTTTAAAATATTTATATAAAAAATATTAAATTATTAAATCAAGATATTACTAATAGTTTGTGAAATTTTACTAATTTTGTAGTACAATTTCACTATTTGTTAGTTATTAATTTTATTACATAAATCATTTGAGGTTGTTGCGTCGACGGAGATTGGTACATCGACGAAGGTTGTTGCATCGGCGGAGGTAGTTGCATCGGTGCAGGTTGTTGCATAAAAGGCTGCTGAAACGCATGACTATATCTGAAATTTTATTTGACATAATAGTACTTAGAGATTTTTATATGCAGATTGTCTATTCATGTTTAAATTTTGAATTATGTATGCTTTAGTACTTTGTACGATTGGGCATTTGCTCGTATGCTTTTTGAATAAATAAATAAATAATAGTCATTTGACATAAATAGTTTATTAAGCAACAAGAGGATAAAGGCAGCCATTTCTTTACGGTGATTTTTGTGACACTAGTGGAGGTCGAGGTAAATGTGCAGTAAATGACCTTCAAAATAAGCCTAAGATCATTAAAAAGCGTTCATTATTTTAGAAGTTATTCAAATTTATGTAAAACATTGAAAATGACGAGTTTTTAAAAATATCTAAATAAAATATTGGCCAAATGACGTCTAAAAGATCTTGTTCTTTTCAAAATTTTATCATCTTTCAAAAAATAAAAAGAAAAAAATTTTAGTTTCCATACATTTTATGTTTTAAAATATTTTTCAACCACCTGAGAGTAATGTAATGCGAATCATTTTGACAGGTGATCCTTCACGCTCCCTGCATGCTTCTGCCCTCTAATGGCAAATGACTGTAACACACGACTTGCCGCCTGTCATTACATTACTTTTGTGTAATGTATACTACCGTCCACGAGTATCAGGACGATTACAATCGACTTTATGAAAAAACGTGCCATCACATTTCTTTTATTTCTTCATTGTTATAGGGTCAAACGACAATTTCTTTGATTTAAAGGAATTATTTCATTATTATACTGAGTACTCATTAGTAGTTTAATCACCATCTGTAATTAAATCAATGAATTTTAAAAAAAACTATGAACAAATAGAAATTGACGATGGGCGTCCTCAACAATTGGCATGTCGTTTCGATGAGGTGCCTCAATGTCAATTTCTTATATTTTGACCAGACATTTGATATGTTAAGAATAAACGAATTCTTTGTTTCAAACAAATCTTTTTCTAGGTGTAAATAAGAATTATTTGACTAACTTTTTTGTACCATCAGTGTTTTTTATAATTGTTGTCTCAAAATTTGTCTTAACTTCTGCTTATATCAAAGCCTGTAGGAATTTACAGGAAGTGTATTTAAAAATTATACTTGAAAAATGAAAATTGATTTCACATGGAATTTGTTGTAAGATTTAATATAAGAATATTTTTCAACAAATGAAAAAAGATTTCATTATGAGATTTTATGTAGAATTTTTCATGAGAAATATGATTTAAAATTTTTATTGCAGAAATATAGACTTTTTTATAAAGTTTATTTAACACATTAATGCCCATAGGCACAGAAACGCTGATATCGAAAAAACAACATTTGGGATCCTGGCATGGGGTCTAATAATAATTTTTAAAGTTAAAAATTTTGTTTAAAAATTTTCTTTTAAACAATTTGTTATAAACATATGTTGCAAAATATTTAAAAAAAGACCTATTGTTATAAAAATGTTATAAACAATTAGCCTGCGTATATACTAGGGTGGTCCAAAAAAGCTAAAATCGGAATTTTAATGCTCTCACCCCCTAGGTTTGTTCTATATGGAGAAAAAAAATACCCCTATTTTTTTTTAAATAAAAAAATATTTAGATGTCGCTCAAAGCGCTTAAAGTTTCCCATGTAAAATGCATGGGGAAAAAACACTTTTTCGTAAGAATTACACAGGTCTCCTCAGAGGTGGGCAGGTTATTCTAAAATGTAACGCTACAAACTTGGTGGGGAGTTGTTCCAAATGACTTCCAAATTCTAAATTTTTAAACCGATAAATCGTACCTGATCCTCTTTTCGAATTATCTTTTTTACAGATAGTCAAAAACTTGAAAAATTTATTTTCTCTTAATGTGGAAGCTTTGATTCAGAAGACTGCTGATTACTTAAGGTTTAAAGCGCAAAACAACAAAAATTATCGAATATATATTCTATTATTTTATTTAATAACCATCTTTGGGAATCAGTCTTTCGTAATAAAGGCGTACAAAGGCCATCTGTTTCTTAAAAAAGCATAAAATTAATAATATGAAAAAAATTACAAATCTATCTTATATACGATGGGTAAGATGGGGTACTAAAAAAGCAACCTATTTCTGTCGACAAATTTTACAAGTAAAGGTTGCATCTTCGTCATCGACACCAGCACAACTGCACAAAGCCCATTGGCCGCAAACAGAACAAGCAGCTTAGCCTTCATTTGAGTCTAAATAATAACCATTGCAATAGAGATAAGGTGTATTTTTCACTTTACCATCGCTAATTAATAATTTAACCTGACATGCTTTTTTCTTTTTGGTCACTCTTATTTTATTCAGTCTTGATTTAAGTAGTTTTCTCAACTTTTCTTATTTTTCTTTTCTTTTGCTTCATTTGTGTACCCCGTCGTACCCCACTCTCCCCTACCCTATCTTGCCCGCACCTACAAAATTGAATAAAACGATTAATTACTACAATTTACAATTTAACAAAGAAAAAACATGCTTTCCTTCTTCTGTAACCCTTGCCAGTTATAAAAAATTTTATATAGTTCATTAACTGTTATTATTAAATAATAAACACCTCCTAAAAAAAGTAAAAAAATCACAAGAAAATCGGCAAAAACAGTTTTTTTAGTAAAACAGATAAAAAATTTGTTCTCATGGCTTTTAGGTTTTGTAAACAAGAAACTATCGTCTCGGTGCAGTATTATGTAAAATATAATCGCGATTATAATATCCCCTATAAGTCCCAAAAATCACTTTTTAGCAGTTTTTGAAAATTTCTGTCTGGTAAATCCGACGTGCTACAGACTTGATATAAGAGTCAAATTGAAGTTTGAGCCCTCTACTTTACGAAGATATTGCGATATTGACAACGAACTAAATTAGCTATCAAAAGTAATTTTTTAACAGTTGGCAAGCATAAAAATAGACTCACAATTTCCGTAAATACAACTGTTTTAAAAAATTATTGGATTGGTATAGAATTTGTTACTCAGGAGTTTCAGGGTCGCTGAAACCTCTCGAGTAACGAGTTTCAGGCAAATTGAATCGATTTTTAAAAGTCGATCGCCATATTGGATCCAACACTTTGAGTTTTGAAAATCTGACGTCATATTCGTAATCAGCGATCCCGAAAACCCCCGAGTAACAAATTCTTAGTGAATCCAATCATTTTTAAAATAGTGGTATTTAGGTCAATTTTTATGCAGGACAACTGTTGAAAAATCAATTTCGACAGTTAATTTAGTTTGTTGTTGGCAATATCGCTATATCTTTGTAAAGTAGAGGGTTCAAGCTTTAATTTAACTAATATGACAAGTCTCTAGCACATCGGATTTACTCAGTAGAAGTTTTCAAAAACTACTAAAAAGTGATTTTTGGGGGTATTTTACCCCCAATTTTCTCAAAATCCTGACGTGATGTGAGGTTTTTGTTATTCATATAGAATAATTTTTTATAGAATTAATTTAATTACATTTTAGAATAACCTGCCTACATCTGAAGAGACCTGTGAATTGGTATAGAATCCTTGAAAATCAATATTTTTCATTCACCAAACTCTGTTTCTCTTCAGAAGACTTCAAAGAATCATTTTTTTAAATTAACTATTTTTTATAGTACCCTAAAAAACCCCATAAATTTCAAAATTACAAAAAAGTCGTTAAAAAATATTTTTTATTATTTTTATTAAAGTTTTTTCCTAGATTATGAATAAATAACACAAATATTAATTTTTAAACATTATTCCATGTAATTGTTAATTTGTTTAAACAAATTATTATTGTTTATTTATAACTTTTTATCAAATTGAGCTAAAGAGTTTCGATTTTTTCTCAATTTTTTAACTTTTTAGGCCGAATGTAACCAGTCACTATCAACTAAATAAGAATATTAATTTTACCAATTGTTTAAACAAATTACTATTGTTTAATTTTATCTTTTTATCAAATTGAGCTACAGAGTTGCAACTTTTTTTAATTGTACATTTTTTTGTGAGGTAATAATTAATGTAAGACTTAATTTTCGAGTAAAAATTGTGAACAATAAATTTATTATTATAAAAATGATAAGTACAAACATTTTTATTTAGGTAATTGAAATTACTACTGCGATAGCTTCAAATTTAAAATAACAATTTGTTTAAACAATTGGTAAAATTGTAATTCTTAGATTGTTGTTAGTAACTAGTTACATTTGGCTTGGAAAAATACAAAATTAAGAAAAAAATTGCAACTCTGCAGCTCAATTTGATAAAAAGATAAAATTAAACAATAGTAATTTGTTTAAACAATTGGTAAAATTAATATTCTTATTTAGTTGATAGTGACTGGTTACATTCGGCCTAAAAAGTTAAAAAATTAAGAAAAAATCTTTAAATTTTGCAACATATGTTCTCGTAGTAGTTTTTTGCGTAGAATCGAATGGCGCTATCTGTTTTTTATAAAAATCAATTTTTCTTAATTTGTTTATAACAAATTGTTTAAAAGAAAATTTTTAAACAAAATTTTTAACTTTAAAAATTATTATTAGACCCCATGCCAGGATCCCAAATGTTGTTTTTTCGATATTAGCGTTTCTGTGCCTATGGGCATTAATGTGTTAAATAAACTTTATAAAAAAGTCTATATTTCTGCAATAAAAATTTTAAATCATATTTCTCATGAAAAATTCTACATAAAATCTCATAATGAAATCTTTTTTCATTTGTTGAAAAATATTCTTATATTAAATCTTACAACAAATTCCATGTGAAATCAATTTTCATTTTTCAAGTATAATTTTTAAATACACTTCCTGTAAATTCCTACAGGCTTTGATATAAGCAGAAGTTAAGACAAATTTTGAGACAACAATTATAAAAAACACTGATGGTACAAAAAAGTTAGTCAAATAATTCTTATTTACACCTAGAAAAAGATTTGTTTGAAACAAAGAATTCGTTTATTCTTAACATATCAAATGTCTGGTCAAAATATAAGAAATTGACATTGAGGCACCTCATCGAAACGACATGCTAATTGTTGAGGACGCCCATCGTCAATTTCTATTTGTTCATAGTTTTTTTAAAATTCATTGATTTAATTACAGATGGTGATTAAACTACTAATGAGTACTCAGTGTAATAATGAAATAATTCCTTTAAATCAAAGAAATTGTCGTTTGACCCTATAACAAGGCAACATTTCTTTAAAACAAAGAAATCTTTCTCTGGGTTTACACTACCGGCGGAAATTGTGCGAACGCTGACATCTCGAGCTATTAAAAAACACACCCGCACAGAAAGAGTGATAACTCCGTTAAAAATGAAGCTAGATGCTTTTTTTAAATTGCATTGAAAAGCTTATTAAATTTCCAATGAAATACCACTATTTTAAGTTGTATTGCATAAATAGAAAGCGAGAGAGGTTTCGCTCGAGGCGTGGTCGAGTAAGGTTGTTGTCTAGAGAGCTCTTACATTTTGATTTGTTTTGTTTTGAATTTGGCAAAATTAATATTACAGTACTGTGTTTTTTAAACATTATCTAGTGCTTTAAGAGACCTTTATATTTGTACTATTGAGTGCATTTAAAGTGCAATTTATTTTTGATCCTTGTAGCTGCAATTAGTAATTTTAAACTACAGTTACATTCACGAAATTAAAAAAAATTTCATTTTTGAATATTTAACAAATTTTAAGAACAAATAGTAGAAAAAATACAAGAAATTCCCGGTTTGAAAATAATTCCTGGTCATTTCCCGGTCAATTTTTAAAATCCCGGTCATTTCCCGGATATCTGGTCAGCTCGCCACCCTGATAATATTTATTATTTTGCAATAATTATTATCTAGAAGTACACTACCGGCGGAAATTGTGCGACCGCTAACACCTCGAGGTATTAAAAAACACACCCGCACAAAAACAATGATAATTCCGTCAAAACTGAAGCTAGATGCTTTTTTTAAATTGCATTGGAAAGCTAATTAAATTTCCAATGAAATTACTCTATTTTCATCTGTATTACTCAACGGCGAATTAGAGAATTCGATGATTGAAAATTTTGCTTCGCACGGTCAGACTCTTTTTGTAATATCTCGGGAATCCGTTAATATTTGTTGCTGTTCTTGGTCTCTATTTAACGCTTAGATAACAAGGAAAAGTCTGTAAAAGTAACAATTTTTTTCATCAACTTTTCTAAATTTTGCCAGGAGTCAAAGTCAGGGTAAGAAATTAAAAAAAAAGTGGAATTATTTTTGCGTCCATAACATGCTAACTAATTTCCGCGGGTTGTGTATTTGAAGTTATTAATTACTCAAGAAGATTTGTAACAACAGTTCTGACTGAAATATAATAAGGGTTTTATAACATACTCTGAAGAAATATTTTAATCATACTTGAATGCATTTTTATAAAGTTTTTCAGTAAATGTATACAGGTAACTTTCTCTCACAGTTTGAATAAACCTAATTTTTAGAGGTTATGTTGCAAAAATTTTTAATTTGTAGCAGTGAAGGCTTGTAAAAAAAACTTGCCTTAAGAGCGTTCGATGGTGTCTAAAATTTGTAGGTTATGTGCGACCTACACTTGTCGACCTACAAGAACGGTACTGCCTGGTTTAAATGATGTGAAATTGGTAAACAATCATTTTCGAACGAGTTTTTCTCTGCACATAAGCACTTTTTGCAAAATCTGCATCCCAACCATCGACACAAATCTTCTTAATTACCTAAATCCGAAAGATTACATTACATTACCGTCCGCGAGTATCAGTACGATTACAAAAGAAATGAAAGAAATGTGATGGCACGTTTTTTCATAGAGTCGACTGTAATCGTCCTGATACTCGTGGACGGTAGTATACATTACACAAAAGTAATGTAATGACAGTCGGCAAGACGTGTGTTACAGTCATTTGCCATTAGAGGGCAGAAGCATGCAGGGAGCGTAAAGGATCACCTGTCAAAATGATTCGCATTACATTACTCTCAGGTTATTGAAAAATATTTTAAAACATAAAATGTATGGAAACTAAAATTTTTTTCTTTTTATTTTTTGAAAGATGATAAAATTTTAAAAAGAACAAGATCTTTTAGACGTCATTTGGCCAATATTTTATTTAGATATTTTTAAAAAATCGTCATTTTCAATGTTTTACATAAATTTGAATAACTTCTAAAATAATGAACGCTTTTTAATGATCTTAGGCTTATTTTAAAGGTCATTTAATGCACATTTACCTCGACATCCACTAGTGTCACAAAAATCACAGTAAAGAAATGGCTGCCTTTATCCTCTTGTTGCTTAATATACTATTTATGTCAAATGACTATTATTTATTTATTTATTCAAAAAGCATACGAGCTTATTGTTACCGTCAAATACAATTTTTCGCAATTCCACTATAAATTTGTTAAGTGAGTCACCAAAAAAGTCCATTTTAGTATTATACTGATTAGTTTGTTAACGTAACCTATTCACAACAGAATTGCCCTGATAATCGGTTCTAATAATATGAATCTGAAATAATTGTGAATGTCTACTTGGTCTAGGAGGCACATAGCATCCGAAGAGACTCAACAAATTTGAACAATTGATTACACCATTTACAACTTTAAACATGAATAGACAATCTGCATATAAAAATCTCTGAGTACTATTATGTCAAATAAGATTTCGGATATAGTCATGCGTTTCAGCAGCCTTTTATGCAACAACCTGCACCGATGCAACTACCTCCGCCGATGCAACAACCTTCGTCGATGTACCAATCTCCGTCGACGCAACAACCTCAACCGATTTATATAATAAAATTGATAACTAACAAGTAGTAAAATTGTACTACAAAATTAGTAAAATTTTACAAACTATTAGTAATATCTTGATTTAATAATTTAATATTTTTTATATAAATATTTTAAAATATTATTTTATTTTTATTTATTCTTTATACACTCGTCTTTTTGCGTTAATACTAGCGTTTACAAGTGTCCCCGAGGAAATTTACTTACATACTATAAACTTATTCTAAATTTTTGCGCCTACAGAACGACTTTAAAATTAGGAGTACTCGCATTTGCCTGGAACACCCGTCTAATGGGTTTTCTCGCCAGGGGAAAGGGAAACTGTAGAAAACCTTTCCTAAGTACAACCGCACGGAAAAAACTCGATGTTTGTGGTATCCATAAATATGGTTGCCACAACCACAATAAATTGTAAAATACGGGACAACTACATTTGTAGTTGTCACAACAACATTGAACTTTATGCACCAATGTAGTTGTTGGAATCAAGTCGTGTTGTTGGGACAACCACACAGTCTTGCTATCAAAATCGTTTTGTGCGGTTGACCCAACAGCAGAGTGTAGTTGTCAGTGTCGTTCTGAGTGGTTGAGGCAACTAAACAGTTTGTTCTCAAATCACATTTTGTTGTTGTAGCAACTGAATATTGTTGTTGTTAGAATCATTTTATATGGTTGAGGTAACTCATACACTGTAAAAAAAGGGAGTTAAATTTTAACTCCCCAGGGGATTCTATAAAAGTCGCACCCATTGGAGAGTTAATGCCAGGGGAGTTAAATAAAGAGAGTTAAAATTTAACACCCAAATGCTAACTCCCCATGGAAAAATAACTCGCGCGGGTGTTGAATGAGGGGAGTTAGAAATTAACTCTCTTTTGGAGTTGATTTTTAACTCGAAAAATTTAACTCCCGAGTCCGTTAACTCCCTAAATTTTTTACAGTGTAATGTTGTTGTCAGAATCGGTCTATACTATAGTATTGCTACATTGAAAAAACTATATTCTAGGTTTAAGGATATAATCTTAGCTCCTATGTAAGTATATTTTTCATGTATTTATTCTTAAAGTAAGAAATATAATATTCTTATAATTAAAAAATTTTCTTATTTTAAGAAACTTTTTCTATTTTAATAGTATTATATTCTAACTTTAAGAATAAAACACATAGAAAAAATATACTTTAATAGGATTTAAAATTATATTCTTAAATTTAGAATATCGTTTTTTCTCTGTATTAAAATCTTTAGAATTTCTTAGACAATCAGATGAAGTAGTTGTCGTTAATTACAATATAGTTGACATAGCAACAATGATAGTGTTGTATATACTTGGGGTTACAAAGTTAATAAACATTGTTAAAACATATAATTTTTAAAATAATTTATTTATTAATATTAAATAAAATGTTTTATAACAAAGATAATATAATGAATACTAAATCTAAATTAAAATCGCACTTATCAAAAATATAATAAATATTTGAATTGTATATTTAACAATTGCGTGTAATGAACTACTGCCAATATGATGAAGGATGACAGGAGATGGAGTAACCCATTTCTGAAAATCCATGAAGCCATATTATTTTATGTTATTTATGTTTTAATTGATTTTAATCATGTTTCATTTGTATAAAATATATTTGTTTACTTACTATTTATTAACGAAGTCATCTTTCTTTATTCTTGTAACTTTAAAGACACTTTTAACTTAAACAACGGAAATAAAATAAATACATTAAGCACTTAGCATTTAACATACAAACGATTTGACGCCTTCAACAGGACTAGTTTGTCACTTTAGAGCTCAGGTACATCCGAAGCGTCTGTTGCAGTTTTGGGGAAAACCCAATAGGGCTGTAAGAAATATTATTATTCCCAGTGTTAAAATCAAATTTCGTCTTTTCATTCTATTTTTCTGAAATTAACGATAAAAAATATTAAATCTGAATTATTAGTTAAAATTAATTAATTGTATAATAATGTAATTTATATATACATATATAATTTATATTCCTGACTCCAGGGGGTTCTGACCCCCATGATTCAGAAATGACCTTGGATCCGTCACTAACATTACTGCAAGTAAGGCTATGTTGTTGCCACAACAACATACAAACGCTGGAGTGAACATAGTTGTGGTTTTGGCAACTATATCACTTCAACTAGAACCATGTTGTAGCCACAACAACATCATATCAATGTTGCTGTAACCATAGACGTGGATAGGTTACAAATACTGTAGTTATTGCAACCACATCACTCCGACTAGAACCATGTTGTTCCCACAACAACATCATTTTCTTGGGAAAAGAAAAAAAATATTTAAGACAACAACACTTATGGTTATTACAACACTATCTCTTGCAACATTTAAATTGTAGTTGCCACAACCATAGCAGTTTTTTCCGTGCGGTTTATCGACAGTCAAGTTCTAATGGTGTGTACTGGAAAATAATCGACAGTATACATCATTATACCTTGACGTCAAACCTCTCGCTCAGATTTTATCTCACGTGCCGGAAAAATACCAAACCAAATGGGCACGAACCAAGTATCCTTGCTCCTAAAACGTCCGCCAAGCGAGGCATCTATCCAACTGAGCTAATCTGTCGGTTATTAATATAAATATTATAAATATAATAATTTCATAGGTGAGGCAACAAAGAAAGGAGCATCAGTCAAAACAGCAGTCCTCGTCTTCAAATGACAAGCAACCAGAAGTATAACATTCGAGGCAGAGAGTGTCTCTAACAATAATCTAATAAAATAAATGCATAATTTTTTAAAGATTATAAAATTTTTATAATAAAATATAGGTACCTATAGTTGTAGGGTCAGTTGGGGTAAATAGAAACAGATTTGCTAAGTTTCACCAATAACATAAGTTTTTTCTTTTAAATCCGAATACTTTCGGTTTTTTTTGTGTATTGAGTTATTATTTCACTTCCGTGGAACAATTTTATGGAGTAGTAGAAAATATGGGAATCATTAAATCGTAATAATCAACTGTTTCTATCCACCCCTAAATTTTTCAACTTTGCTAAAATTTAGGTGTAAATAGAAACAGTTCATTACTTCTTACAAAATTGAAGAAAAAATCAATTTCAAGTATGGAAATGTTAAAAGATACAAAGAATAACATAAAAAATGATGTTAGTTATAAAATAATTTAAACTAATACACTACTGTCCACGAGTATCAGGACGATTATACACGACTCTACGAAAAACCCTGTCATCACTTTTTCAATCATATCTCGTAAATAAAAGGAGATACAAAAAAACTTAAATACGGTTAGAAAGCTGATTAAATTTTGCGTACAATAAGCCATATTTGAAGTCATTTTATTAATTATTTTCTGAGTTGTAGAGTGAGAAAGAAATAAAAAAAATTATGAAATTATCTCATTTTCGTCTCTTTACTCAAACTTCTAAAAACACATAAATCTTTGTTAGAATTTCAGCTTTAAAATAAGCCTTTGGAAATTTAAAAAGGTTAATCTGTCTTCGATATACCAATAAAAATGAGAAGACTAAAAGAGTTTAAAAATCTTATTCGGTTCGTGAGATATCATTAGAAACATCCGAGCATGTTTTTTGATAAATGCATTGAATTAGTCGATTTTGAACGGTTTTTTGCTAAAAATGCTCGGCCATTTATAATGATATCTCGCTAACCGACTAAGATTTTTGAACTTTTTTGGCCTTAAATTAAAGATGAGACTTAAATGATCACACCTATATAAGTTTCAAATTTTTTTTACAATTTTTAAAAAATGCGCAGGTGTTGAAAAAATTTTCAGAAAAATTTTATTTAAAAAATTTTTTTGTCAAATTTGTCTATTGCTGCAATCTTTGTATTAATTATTAAAATTTTCAGTTATGTATCATTATTTGTAGAATTTTATTATCTTTCGAATGGTATAATTGTTAATTTTCTGACATTCGTATTTACAAAAAAATCGTGATTTAAAGGTTGGTATGTTTTTGGGCCGTGCGTTTCAGTCGTACCGATATTAATTCCCGACGGTAGTGTATGAATGGATTTTTGCAAAAAACAAAATAAGTTCTCACTAAAATTACAAATTCAAACAAAATAACATCGTAATATATATTTTTTAGTGTTTTTAAAAAATTTAGAAAATATTAAAATATAATAACATAAAAGCATATTTTCACCACTTTTTTCAATGTATTTTGTATAACCTAATCAAAGAAAAAAAATTTACTTCTATGTTTCGGTTACTTTAATTCCGCATCACAAAATAAATGTTGATCAAACCTATAGAACTTGCATTCAATTTAGTTTTCTATCCTGGTAAATTTTTAAATTTTCAATTAAAACTCTTAAAAAATACCTATTATTATTATTATTTAAAAATAATTATTTAAAAATAATTATTTAAAATAAAGAATATAGAATTTAATTTAATACAATTTGATAAGAATCCTCCAATTAATTGAAAAATTAATTTAATCTTTTTCCTAGCGGAAAAAATCCGCTAGGTGGCTACTTTTGAGCACATAGTTGTGCGTGTCTCGGCTTATTTGATTTAGTTTAACCGTTTTACGTTCGGTATATATTTGTTGGTGGAATATTATTGTGTTACAATGCTTACCTGGTTTTGTTTTAAATGACTTTATTACCTGTCGGTGTCATTTATTTTCAGTGTAAACTTGTGTTTATATTTTCTAACCTCACTTTGGACGTTACATTTTTAACAAGGTTTTTCTCACTAAAGCGAGTTTGCAGTTTGGCAATTCTTTTTTGAGGACATTTTATTTTACAAGTAATATTTTTTGTTTAATTGAAAATGGCATCTACATCAAAAATCGAGAGATGTACTAAGTGTGGTAGGGACATTTCACGTGTTATTCCCACGTTGTGTTCTGGATGTAAATTTTCTTATCATCCAAGCTGTGCAATGCAGACATCTACTTTGTCTGATGCATCTTTTGCTAATTGCTGTAGGCCGAGGTCACTGTCCCCATTAGCTGATTCTCAGTGTTCGCAATCTTCTGTCAATCTGGATGGCATTATGGGCGCCATAGAATACTTAACGCAAGCTGTATCTAAAAACCTTACCGTGATGACAGAGAATTTTGCGGACATAAATACTAAGTTGGATGACACGCTGTCAAGACTTGTAAATATGGAGGGAAGAGTAGTCGACTTGACGGATCAGCTTACTGTTGTCGAGAAGAGACTTGACGAGTATGAAGTGAGCCGTTCACAATTAGTTGACCCCGTGATCAAAACTTATGCTTGTGTAAATGAAATTGTTGATCGTTCAGAAAGAAAGAATAATCTTATTTTGTTTAATTTTCTTGAGGATAAAACTCAGAATATAGACTCTAACACCTTAAAAGCCCTTGTGATTAACAAATTTAAGATCTTTACTAAATCAATTGATTTCGATGAAATCCGTTCATACAGAATTGGCAAAAATGCGCAAGTTTCCCAGAATCCACGCTCTGTGAAGATCGTATGTGCAACGGAGGAAAGGGCACAGGCGATTCTACGTACTTTTATTGCTGCTAAAGGAGACTCTAAGAGATCAGTTGATTTGGAGTGTTTGTGGATGTCAAATGACAAAACTTTGATGCAGAGGGAGAAGATAAAGAGAGTAAAGGAGCAGCTAGCTGTGCGCTGTCAAGAGGGGGAAACTAATATCTCATTAGCTTATCGTCGTGGTATCCCCACTATAATCAAAATCCCTCCTCGCCAGCGCAGATCTACTTTCACACTTCAAATAGGAGGATAATTCCATCCGTTTTTAGCCAAAACTCTTCTGTCGTCGTTAACATAAATCAAACATCTTTAAGAGTAAGTCCAAAGTGCGAAATGTAAACAAACCAAGAGGTAAACAAACCCAACACAAAAATCGCACTTTTGTAACAGCCATTTCTCCTACAACAATTAACATTCTTACACTTTCTTTACAAAAATGGAAAATTAGAGTGTTAAAGTTTCCAATGAAATCATTTTTGACTATGAGAAATAAAAAGCAATTAGTAAAATAACTAATTAAAATGACCTATAAAACGGCATTTTTGACGCGTCACGAAAATAAAACTGTTTGACTATATCAACCGCACGGATGATGAAGAAGTCTTATGTCAGCGATTGGACCTTCAACATGTGGAAAGGGAAATTTTTCCCTTTCCTTCTTGGAATTACAAGAGAAAGGGTAAAAACTTCTTCATCGTCAGTGCGGTTGATATACTCAAACAGTTTATTTTTCGCGACGCGTAAAAAATGCTATTTTATAGGTCATTTTAATTAGTTATTTTACTAATTGCTTTTTATTGCTCATAGCCAAAAATGATTTTTTTGGATACTTTGAAACTCTAATTTCCCATTTTTGTAGAGAAAGTGTAAAAATGTTAATTTCTGTGGAAGAAATGGCTGTTACAAAAGTGCGATTTTTGTGTTTGGTTTGTTTACATTTCACAACTTGGACATGCCCTTAAGCAGGGTGTCTAGCGACCTGGCAGTCCTTGAAAACGTGGAAAAGTCCTTGAATTTTTTTTTACCTGGAAAACCTGGAAAAGTTCTTGAATTTTTCGAATACTTAAATAAGAATTTTTTTCTCAGCCACTTTTGAAAACGAAAAATTAGATGAAATAGTTCATAAACGTCCCACCTAAACATAACTTAATAATGTTGTCAAAATTTAAAAAGAACTTAGTAAACAAACACCCCTTACCTTAAAATTTTTATTTTATATTTTATTACAAATTCAGAGAATTCGACAATGCTATTAAATCAGATGGGCGATTCTCCGGAAAGGGACCCTTTTTTGGTTGAATTTCTAAAAAATCAAATTATTCTTTTTTTTACTTTTTTTTATATATAAGTTAGAAGATGTTTAAAAATAAAAATATACATAAGTCGCGCAAAATTATTTCTCAGAAATAAGACCTGCAGGAACATTTTATTATCATCTGTTCTAGAGGTTAAGTATAATTAATTATAACTGATACCGGTCACATGTATGTGAAAATTCCGCGAAAGAAAAACACCACTGCACAAGTTGAGAACCCTTCTTTTGAAGGTCTCAACTTCGTGAAAATGTGGTATCTTCCCTTGGGTTGACTTTTTCGACATCGACATGTACAAAAAATTAGTCTAGCTGGGCCTTACACGTTGATTTCCCTGACTGCGCGCCTTTCTCTGTCTTTTCTATCTCTGTCTCTCTCTACTCTACGTTTCCGCTTTTCCTCTTTCGCATTCCTCCCCAGCAAAGATTCAAAGGGCCCAGCAACCACTATATATATATATATATATATATATATATATATATATATATATATATATATATATATATATATTATATATATATCTATATATATATATAGTTCGAGTTAAAATTCGTGTTAACAATTTTGAAATTAACAAATTTGAAATTAAATTCCTGGCACAGCCAGGAAAGACATCGGCAATGACTGAATAATTGATTGTACTTGAAGACTTTGTCATACTGATTAAAGCCTGGTGTTAACATTGCACATTTGGAATGGCAAATTCAATATGGCGGACAAAATGTAACAGGTTTTCGGATTCTCTTGAAACTTGTTTACTTAGGGTTTTTGAGGTCGCCGATTGCGAATCTGATGTTAGTTTTCAAAAATTCAAAATGGCGAATCCAAAATGGCGGACAAATTTTGAAATTAACAGGATATATTGTAATAAGGATTTAATAATCATTGATACTTATACTTATATTGTTTTACTAAGAATTAGTTTAACAATATTTGACTGATTAAGTATAAATATTATTATTCCTATTATTTTAATTATTATTATATTAGTGTTATTATTATTAATACTGTTAATATTATCAACACTATTATGTTTTATTGAATTGCTGTTCATTTTTTATCAATTTAATGTTAATTATTTTTCCATTGAGAAATAATTCTTTTAATGTTTAATAATAATAATAATCTTATTATTAATACGTTTATATTATCTTGAGTATTAATTTTGATTATTGTTTAATTGTTTAATTAATAAATAAATTAGTATTAATTAAATAATTAATAAATCAATATTAAATTAAATAAAGAGATAAATATATTCTTTTATTTATAATATAATTATACAACGTTATGCAAATTATATGCATTATTATGTCTCAATTAGGGTAAAATGAATGTAAAATTAGATTTTTAAGTTTAATTAAGTTTATTTTATATTTTAATATTAAGTTTTAGTTATTTGTAAGCTGACTAGCAAGTTTGTCTCTTCCCTATATTAAAGAACCAGTTGAGACCAGTAGAAATTGAACATGGATCTACTGGTGTCAATTTGCTTTTCAAATTGAAAAACTTTTCCGTGTAGCAATTCTACTGGTTTTAACTTGGAAATCCTATTTATGTAACTGAAACGGATATCCAAGATAAAATTGAAATGGTTCTATCTTGGATTGTCCTCTTCAATTTTTGTTTCGACTTGTTTTAACATGGATTTCCAATCTTATCGTTTCTACTTGTATTTCCAAGTTCGCACGTACTACAAGTATCAGCTTGCATTTCCAAATACAAAATTAAGTTCAAGTATCTACTTGGTTCAATTTGGATTCTCGAATACTACATTTCACTTGTCCTGTCAAATTAAAAATCAACAAGCTTGAGTTTGGAACTTCCAACTCCAAATTTATATAGCACAGTGAAGGATTAATATCATCTTGGTTTAATTTGAATCGGGGATGCATTCTATTTGGAATTTTAAGTTCAAATTTAAAGAGTTTGATTAATCGCTAATTGGAATTCTTTAAATTGTCATTTTCGCCAATTGTTATTTTTGCAAAGAATTATTATTGCAAATTTACATTTTACAAATATTTATTTTAGTTTACTGTTATTTTTCAAATTTGTTATTTTTGCAAACTTGCATTCTTCGCAATGGACAGTTTTACAAATTGTTAGATACTTTTGCTAATTGTTATTTTTTGCGAAACTGCTTTGTTGTGTATCATTATTTCTGCTAATTGTTGCTTTGATAATTTTATTTTTGCGAATTTGCATTTCTCGAATTGATATTTTTATGAATTTGTTACTGTTGCTATTAGTAATTTTGTAATTTTATGAAAATCTGTAGTTCACAACAAAACAATAAAGCACTTTTAACCGTTTTTTTGAAATTTTAAATTTTTGTTATTTTTTGCATTAACAAAATATTACAAAATTTAAAAAAAATTAATAACTCATAAAAGCCGTTTACAATAAATTAATGAAACTTACACTATTTACACAAAATTGTTTACACTCTTTTAATAGAAAATATTTGCATGATTGTAAATTTAAAAATTCCGTATTTTTAATAACAATTTTATAAACAATTTTAATTATTTATGTGTTCGACCGCTCCTGTTGCAATGAAACTCATAGGAAGTATACTTAGTAGTCTCTTCTTGAAACCCCCCAAAAAATGTTGGTATTTTCAATTTGGAATGTACATAACGAATTTTTTTATTAAAAACGCGCGCCAACTCCACAGTGGGAAAAAGTTGATTGTTGTGGTAAATTCAGTCTTTTATTTAAAAAAAAATTTATAAAAAACAAATAATAATTGTAACGTCTAGACTAAATTTTCCACGACAATCACATTTTTCCCATTGTGGAATGGACGAGCGTTTTTATTAAAAAATACGTTATGTACATTCCAAATTGAAAATTTTTTATTAGGGTCTTCAAAAAGAGACTACTATGACTATACCTCCTATGAGTTTCATTGCAATTATGGAGGGGTAGAACACATAAATAATTCAAATTGTTTATAAAATTGTTATTAAAAATAGGGAATTTTAAAATTTACAATCATGCAAATATTTTCTTTTAAAAGAGTGAACAATTTTGTGTAATCAGTGTAAGTTTTATTAATTTATGGTAAACGACTTTTGAGTTATTAATTTTTTTTAAATTTTGTAATATTTTGTTAATGCAAGAAAAATAACAAAAGTTTCAAAAAACGATTAAAAGTGTTTTATTGTTTTGTTGTAAACTACAGATTTTCATAAAAGTTTTAACATTTTAGAAAATCAATGAAATTTTTTAACACAGTTGAGCTGGTCTGGCCCAGTCATTTTGGGAATTTTAATTTTTACGAATTTTCTGTTTTTTATTTCGCTTAATGTTATTTTTTGCAAATATTTGCAAAAAATTACAAAGCGGTCAAATGACATTTGAGCAAAAATGTATTAAATATTTAATTAATCTTTTTTACATAATATCATATATTTGCAAATCTCTATAAATATTTTAATTTCTGCTTGTATTTTTATAGGTACTTACAAAAATTATAATATTTTACATGAACTTATTACGTTTTCCAAAGTTGCAGTTTATATAGACAGGTCGAAAAATATTTCTCACGTCGATTCGATAGCCGCGGTCGTTAAGCGTTTAGATAGATAGGTCATAGGTACGGGGTTCGATTCCCATAGGGTACAAGTTTTAATTTAATACTTCCAGTTTAATTAAAATGTTTGTATGTCTGGAGCGTGCTAAGAATATAAAGTTATTAATGGTCATAAGAATCTTTTATTATTTTTTCCACAAATATTTTTTTTCAAAAATATCTGCTCAATTGTTACTACCTTGGATTTCCAATTGTGAATCGATATCCAAGTTGAAACAAGTTCATGTTGTACAATGTAACCTATTTAGAATTTCCTGTTTACTGTAATGTTCAAACTGAGACCAGTTCATTTTGAACTTGACATTCCAAATTCAAACCAGCTGAAAATACTTATCTACTGGTTTGAAATTGGAACTTACGTGACAATAACCAACTTAAAGCAAGTAGGCTCCTGATTCTACCCGGTTCTACTGGTTCTTTAATATAGGGTTGTTATCCCTCTTACATGTATAAAAAATCTTCCCCTTCCGAGAGGCAGATTTTTTATGCATAGAGTTATTGGGTATAAAAGGCGACGAAAATGCCCAGTCAGAGAGTCACTTCGCCGCCAACCCTTGTAACGGAACTACTTCCGTAGTTTCCTCCTAAATAAAACTTTAAATAAAATTTTAAAGACCAACTTAAACTGTTGTCTCTTTTTCTTTTACCTACACTACTACCCCTACTGGAAGTAAAAAGATAGAAAGAGATAGAATTTTAGGGATAGAAAGAGATAAAGTTTTTTCTATCCCTTTGAAATAGCTACTTTGCATACCCGAAATATTATACCTTTTTATCTCCAAATTTCTATCTCTTTTTATACTCTATTATCCCCTATCTATCTATTTTTATACCTATGTACTTTTATCTCTTTTTATTTCTCTTTGCTGCAAATTTTTATCCTTTTTTAAAAAATAAAGAATTAATTAATCAATATTATTAACAATATTAAAGACTTTATAAAGTATTACAATTTCAATTGAATTTATTTAAAAAAAATATTTTTAGAGTTTTCGTACTTCTATTTATTACCTATTTTTAACAAATCAAGTTATTTATTTATTTGTTATGAAATTATTATTTATTGTTTAAATCTATATTTCATTTCACGTTATTAACCAACATTATACACATAACATTTAAAACCAAATTTGAAAAATCTCGCACGCAGAAGGGCTCGAACCCTGAACCTTAGGGACGCAAGTCGAATACACATGTCACTCAGCCACGCTAGCTTGAAAGATATTTTTCTTGAACTACCTTTTAAATTTTTAGACTGTATTGATCTCTTTTTATATCTTACTCTATCACTCTTTATCTTTCAGTTGATCTCCTTTTTAAAGTTTTAATTTATCTTTATTTATCATGAAATCGTCACATTCAAAAGCGTATAAAAAGTTTTTGGGGATTGAAAAAGGATTCAATGGGATATAATGAAGGTTATTGAAAAAGATTAAGAAAAAACAAAAAATGAGATTTAAATAGGGATAGAAAGGGAAAGAAGTGAATAGTAAGAGGATAAAAGGCGATAAAGTAAGGGTTATTAAAAGAGAATGAATAAAAAGGAAAGATAGAAAGAGATTAAGGGGAATAAAAAAGGGATAGCCTGGGATAAAAACAAGATTATTAAAAGAGAAAAGTATATTCTTAGATGAAATTAGGGATAGAAAGAGATAGGTGTGGATATTGAAAGTATTAACAGAGATGAAATAAAGGTTATTGAAAAAGATTTATACAGAAGAAGAGATAAAAAGTGATTAAAGTGATAAAGTGGGGATAGACTAAGATAGAGGAACTTTATCTCTTTCTATCTCAGAGATAAAAAAATATTCAAAGAGATAGGATTTCTATCCCTTTACTTCCAGCAGGGGTACACCAGCTCTTGCACTATTTCTGTACACACTGGCAATACGGGATTTATTTCCTGATTTTGCGCGTGAGTCGGTACTATAGTACTCACTTCACCCCGTACGAGAGTTACGCACAATTATACGTCACTGAGAGTTGCCACTTTTGACAGTGCTTTGCGGGAATTTTTTTCCTGTTCTGAGCTCTGTGCAGGAGGCAAACTCTCGACGAAACCCTTACACCCACAAGCTATTTAACCCCAATTTACTACCACACTGATTATAGCACTACGGGAAGAAATTCCTTGCTCTGCTTAATGCGTGAGGTGGTCGAACGGGACGATGGCTTTTGGGGTTAATGGGTCTGACGTCACTGAGAAAAACTACCACCTTTGACAGAACTTTGCGGGAATTTTTCCTGTTCTGAGCTCTGTGCAGGAGGCAATTTCTCAAGACGACAGCAGTATGACTATTGTGTAACTCTCTCCCTTCCCACTACAGTACACAACTTTATTTGTAAACTTTTCCTGAATTTTATGATTAATGACAATTAATTATTAACTTTCAGACTTTGCTTAATTTTAAACTTCTCTCATAGGTGAACTATTAACCAACATCCATTTACAGATTTATTAATTAAATTATGTGTAAATGCACATTTCCAACACCAGAAAGGTAAACAAACCCTTCTAACCTTCAAGTTTGTTTACGTTTGTGTGTCTAAATTCCTCCTCGACTTGACGCTCGCATTTGTTTTGACAGAAAAGCTAACCTCTAAATTCGGTCTGCTTCTGAGCCTTTAAATCTCGAGGTGCCCAGTCGATTATCGATTATCGGACTTCGAGAGATCGATTATCGAACATCGAGAGATCGATATATTGCTGACGTCACTGTTTAAACGGCGGTTACGGAGAAGCTGCCTTCCCCTAAGGCCCAGCTACTCTGACGTCACTGTCAAGGTGCTACGAAAATAGCAATCCGCTCTTTGCCCGGTCCCTTCCCTTCACACAATGACCGGTAACATAACCTTTAAATTAATTATTTTGTAAAAAAAATTCGGTAGGAAATTTTTTTTTTAAATAATAAATTGTTATTTTTTAATTTATTGCACTTTTTGCTTGTACATTTTATTTTTATTAAATAAATAATTTAATTTAGAGGTTAAATATTTTAAAACAATGATTAAAAAATTAAAAACAAAAGAAAACGCCTATCAAATATAACAAAGGCTTCGGAGATGAATTGATAATTTCATAAAAAAATTCTCGTTTTTTCTAATTTTAAAAATATTAGGGGAGAGGGCCCCAAGATAGACATTTCCTATAAAATTTTTGTTTAAAGTGACACCATCTTCTCAATTTTTTTATTTTTGTTGTTTGTATAGACGAAGATTTTTATGCATATTTGAAAAATAAAACCAGTTTTTTTCTACTGCGCATATCACCTGAATTTTTTGTCAAAGAAAGTTTTATTTCCGATTTTTCTCAAGTCGATAAAGTTATTTAAATTTTTGATTTTAGATAGGTATTTATCGTTATAATAACTATTATTTATTTATCATATAATAATATTTTTAAATGATTTTATTATTATTTTGTTTGTACACGGAGAGAAAAATCAAGCGTTTGTAGTATGGAGACTTCCTATGCTAATTTTGTATGAACGTCCTGCTAAAGAGGCATGTTTTTATACCTCAGTTGCATGAAACATATACTAAAAAAGCATGGATCTCTTGCAATCGTAGTATACTGACGTCCCATGCGTTACAGGTAAAACTTTTATGCTGATAACGTAGAAATTTATACAAATACAGCAGAAGTTTTACGCATATTGCGCATGTGCATTCTTTTACGAAATAAGCTTAACTGTCCATACTACAAACGCTTGATTTTTCTCTCCGTGTATACAATTTTTTTCTGGGTTTAAAAAAAAGGTGTCATTTACCCTAAGATGGACACTTTCGAGACCCTAAGATGGACAATACATTTCAATGTATTTATTTTCATGCTTTCGATTACACATTTTTTAAATAATTTTGTAAGCCTCGTAATTGAGATTTTTTATTTTTACCGCCATGGAATGTAGAGCTATCGATAGAGAATTCGATATATCGATATATCTTAACTTGTCAAATTAAAGTTAAATATGTTATTTTTTTATTTTCAAGTTATAAAATAAAGATTTTTAATAATGTTATTCCTAGTAAATAGAATAAAATGATAAAACATTAGTTTAAAAATTAATACAGGATGTTTATCTTTAATTTACTACACTTTAAAGTGATTTTTAAGAAGGTGTCCATCTTGGGGACACTTTTTTTTTGGTCAAAAATTTTAACAATTAGAAAGAATGCTATAAAAAATGATTAAGTTCAAAATAAAATTTTATCTCAGTGGCCATAAGTTACCTAATAAATTGTACTTTTATTTAGTATAAAACATTTTAACATATCTTATTCGGTTTGGATTTTAGAGCCATCAATCGAAGAGGTGTCCAACTTGGGTCCCTCTCCCCTACAATTTTTTAAACAATATATTTTTAGTTTTAATCATCAAATATTTTTACATAGTTTACATATTATGTTTAAAACGTTAAAAAATATGATGTTATTATATAGAAAATGAGGCTTCGGAGATGAATTGAATTTTTACTCTCATTAATAATACTATTTTAATTAATAATTTCAATAACTTTTCATATCATATTTTAAACAAATATTTAAGTAAAAAATAAACGTTATATTCTAAACTTTAATTTGATATATAGCATAAATATGTTAAAATTATTTAATTACGTTAAAATATAATTATAAAATATACATTCTGTTTAACGAAAATTCGATGACAAAATTAAATATGTTTTTTAAATAGAAAGAACTTTAAATATAAGTATTAGATAAAGATAGATGAATCTTCGTAGATTATAAATAAATTTTTTTAAAAATATTTAACTATATAAAATATTAATAAAAAATTAATTTAAATAATGAACCTCATGTTGGAGACACGTGAAGTGATCACTTTTATTAAAATTTTTTAAAATAGTACCTGGAAAAAAAATATTTTTAACCTAGAAGACTTGGAAAAGTCCTGGAATTTTATTTGACAATAATACTAGACACCCTGCTTTAAGCAAACTTTAGTAAACAAATTTTTAAGTTGATCATGTATTAATATTCACTAGTCGAATCTTTGTTTATACATTTTCTGTAATGCTTAATACATCTACTAATTTTCATTCCATTTCATTTAATTTTTTTAAATTGATTTAATTTAATCAGAGTCATTTAACTGATTTAAACTAGATTATTAATTTCGTTTTCCATATGTGGTTTTTTTTATTATTTGAAAATCAATAATATGCATTCATGTGAATTTTTCGACTTATAAACTAAGCAGTAAAACAAATCTATTGTTCAATTATATTATTTTATTTTGTAAGGTTCATTACAACATTGTATTGTTTAGATTTATACCAAACTTAACCTTTTAAGGAGCCACCTTAATATTGTAAATTTTTTTCAGTTGTTACATAAGTAACTTATAGATTGTAGGAGTACACATTGTACGAAAGGACATGTCCCGTTATGTTTCTAAATAAATAAATAAATCTTTTTGTACATTTTTATTATAATTTAACTATCTTTTATGAGAACTTAATTATATTTAAATAGAAAAAGAAATGATTGAATAATTTATTCAATAGTGAATATCAAAAATGTCTCAACACAGATTTTTCTAAATTTCATTCTTTTGCATTTTTAGATTATTATAAATTTTCTATGGACATTTTCTTATTTTAACAGAAAAATGTAGTGTTTCTTTTGTTAGCAACATCGTATCGTGTAGGAGAATCTACGCTTCGTAAAGTAATTCAAGAGACGAGCATAGCATTAATTTAAGTACTGGCTCCTGATTACCTAAAAGTACCTAATCGTAAGAACTGGATTAAAGTATCTGAAGGATTGAGGGATGTTTGGAACTTGACGAACTTATTTGGATGTTGTAACAATGCTAGAATTTTTGAAGACAGTTTACTTTCAGAAGGATTCTTTAATGTCATTTTGAATTTACCCGACTAGTATTACAACCCTAATTTTTTTGGATGGTGACAACATTTTTCCATTATGTACCAAGCTGTTAAAACCATATCCTGGTTCTCATTTAAGTGAAGAACAAAAGGTTTTCAATTATTGTTTGTCAGGTGCGAGAAGAATTTTTAAAACGATTTTAGTATTATGGCTTCGAGATGAAGAACTTTACACACTAAAATTTCTGCTGACCCTCAGAAAGTCGAAAACATTGTCATAGACATTATTTGCCTGCATAACTTCTTAATGACTATGAACAATAAAACAGACACAAATAGACGGTAATATTATCTAGCATCTCATGTTGATCGAGAAACAGAAGGAGGATGTGTCCTATTAGGTAAATTTTTTTAATATTTACGATTTTGAAAGTTTTAATTTGATTATTTATGTGGTCATAGCGGAAAAATAATTCCAAATGTTACAAATAACGTGACAGATATATAACCTGGAAGATAAGACAATAGAGAAAATTAAAAATTAAAATGGCGGCTCGAAAATGGAGTTTGAAAGTTTAAATTTTTTTTCAAAATTTGATTCGAAAGTACGAAATTATTAAAAGTGTTTAGATCAGCTTGAAATTTGTTACTCAAGGGTTTTTGGGGTCGCTGATCACGAATCTGAAGTCCAATTTTAAAAATTTAAAATAGCGGACCCAATATGGCGGACAATTTTTTTAAAAACTTATTAAATTTGCTTGAAACTTGATACTCGGGGGTTTTTGGGGTCGCTGATCACGAATATAATGTCCAATTTTTAAAACTAAACATGGCCGCTCCAATATGACAGACGAATTTTCAGTTGAAATTCGATAATCACGGTCTTTAGCTATTAAAATACTTAAAATATTTGTAATGTTTTCCAACTTTTACCACGTGGAGGTAAACGTGAAATGGAAAGTCTTTTTTTTATTTTTAAAATAAAAATAATTTATGTCTTTTTTAAAATATCTTTTTCTCGATTTAATATATTAAAAAGTAAAATTAATCGATTAAAACTGTGAATAATAATTTTTAAAATGTTTTAAAAGAGCTGCAAGCTGGAGATAAAAAAATTGTTTTCTTTTAATTTGACCTTGCAATAAGTAATGATTAAAATAAAACATATACATTTCCATTTTTAAACAGTTAAATTCAAAAATTATAATAACAAATAAAAAGAAGAAAAAGACATAAAAAATGAAAAAAATATAGAATTAAAAAAAAGACATTTCAGTTCACGTTTACATCCACGTGGTGAAAGTTGGAAAACATAAAAAACATTTTAAGTATTTTAATGGCTAAACAACGTGATTACCAAATTTTAACTGAAAATTTGTCTGTCATATTAGAGCGGCCATGTTCAATTTTAAAAATTGAACATTACATTTGTAATCAGCGACACCAAAAACCCCCGAGTAACAAGTTTCAAGCGAATCTAATGATTTTTTTAAAAAAATTGTCCGCCATATTGGATCCGCTATTTTGAATTTTTAAAATTGGACTTCAGATTCGTGATCAGCGACCCCTAAAACCCCCGAGTAACAAATTTCAAGCTAAACTAAACACTTTTAATAATTTTGTACTTTCGAATCAAATTTTGAAAAAAAATTTAAACTTGAAACTGTTTAAACTTTTTACCGACACGAACGGACAAGCGGGGTCCAGTGGACCCCGCATTGTCATAAGGATAAAAAAATTGCAATAACGTACACGGTAAAAATTATACTATGTGGACTACAGTACCACTTAGTGGAATAGATCAAATTTTCAAATTGTGATATTAACAAATAACAAAATAGTGTTTTTATTTTAAGAAATTTGAGCCTACACCAAAAAATTCTGTCTTGCACTAAGAACGGTGTGTGTTGTTTTTCCCAGGGTATTTTGAAAATCTATCTGTTTGTTAAAATTAAAATCTTAATCATTATTTTAATATTTTAATGCATTTAAATTCATAATATAATAAAAAGAAAACAAAATATACAAATATCTATGTTTTAAGGAGCTATACCTGTTTGAAGGCTTAAAAAAAGGGTGCTTTTCAAAAATTGTTATGAGTACAGTTTTAAATTATTGTTGGCAACATCGGCTTTTAAAATAAAAAAAATGTTTTTTATAAACTACATAAGATTATCTAGTGAAAATTTTAATCATGTGTACATGATTATAATTTTAGAATTTTTTTGGAAGAATTGTGAGACTTGCAAAAAAATCGCATTTTTTACCCAAAAAAGTCGACTTTAATTCTTCATAAAAAAATCCTGTTGATCAATTTTAAAAGTCGTGTGAACTTCACTAAATAATCTATCTAAGTAGCTAAAGTTAAATTTTCAGGCCAATCGGACGAAAATTTTGCGAGTTCTACTGCTCGCCGATTTGCAAAACATGGTTAATACGCGTTTGAAGTTTAAATGTTCAATTTTGACACTCCGAAATTGATCCAAAAAAATTAAATTTAAGAAAAAATTAAAATTGTTTTCATGCAAGGACGTTTTGATTATCAATCTAGGAATATCATAGTATATTTTAAGCCAATAAAAAAACATTGTTTTAAAAAAAATGCATTTGAAATTAAAATTTTCTACACTGAAAGAATTTTGGGCAGACTGCAGGCTTTACATGAGTGCCGCTAGAGCTCGCTGCCTCAAGCTCGCAGTTAACCTCAAAAAGGCGAGAATCTACTCCCAAAAGGTAAGCAGCAACTCCTCAGGGGCAGCTGCTTACCTTTCGGGAGTAGATGCTCGCTTTTTTGAGGTGAGCTGCGAGCCCTGCGCAAGGGGCACTAATTTCGGACATGAAAAGCCAGCAGCCTGCCTAAAATTCTTTCAGTGTATTTTTACAATTTAGAATTTCTCCAGAAAACATAATTTTAATTAATTATATTAATTTTTTATTCTGTATCGAAAAAAAACAAATACCGTCAACAGAGGTAATTATGAAACATCAGAGGTAAATATGGAAAGCGTAATTTTTTTTATGTAAAATTTTTGTGGTAAATTATTTTAATTTGGTTCTTGTTGTAAATAATAGTTTAATATATTGCCTACAAAGTTACTCAGATGTTTTTTAATTTAATGTCATTGGCGACGAGAAAATAATTATTAAACATCGAAAAAATGGAAAAGCTATTTCACAAAAGTGTAAAAATCTACTAATTTCTTTGAATTAAATTCGCGTTTAGTTTACTATTAATATCTATTATTATTTTACTCTGCAGTACTAAATAAAGTTCTCCTAATATACAGACAAAGAAAATTTGTTATACTTGCTTTTATAATTAATTATAACATTTTGTTCTATAATTGCCCTAAATGCGAGGCAATTACGGAGCAATATTTATGTTTAAATAATTCCGTCAAAATTTTTTTTTTGTAAATGGAACTTGAAGGAAATCTTTAAAAGAATGTTCACAATATATTTGAATAGCTAATAAAATTTTTTTGTACACTTTAGATTTTTAGTAAAGAAGAAACTAAAAAAATCGCGTTTTTTTGTTCCATAATTACCCCTGTTGACGGTAGGTATTTTTTATTTTTGTTTAATTGTCCAAATTTTCGAGTCATGAATTTTCGAAATTTTTGACTTTAAATTGTAGACCTATATTTGGTAGCTTATAAGTCAGAAAATATTGAGTTTAGTAAAAAGTTGTTAAAGAATAAAAGTTTTAGTTTTCTTTTGACTTTTAAGAAATGTAAACAAAAATATTTTTTTAATTTTTTAATCTATTTGAGTGTTCTTTGTTTAAAATTAAAGGGTTTACGCTGTAGACAGTTTTAAAAAGTTAATTGTAAGAAAATCCTACCGTGATGCTTGTATAAATCAAAAAAATTTTTAAAAAATCCGTCCCAAAGTTAAAAAAAATTAATTTGTTTATAAAAAAAAATTTTGTTTACATTTCTTAAAAATTGAAGGTTTCTATTTCAAGGTTACGTTTAGATCTCTAGACAAGTGTTTATACCATAATAGCTTTGATTTTTTTTTTTTTTGAAGAAAAAATTGACTTTAAAAAAAGCTTATTTTTAAGGAATAAAAAAAGTGTAACCTTGAGCGGACCACTCTAAAAAAACTGCAAAAGTTATTCTAAATTCTTTAATGTATTTAATATTTCTGATATATTAATACAAAATTTATGCTTATGCAGCTTCAGACCATGTGTGTGTCGCAATATTTTTGAGCGAAACCATTTTTAATAATTTTGGCACATATCATATCAATATCACAAAAATTAATAAAGAACATAAAACATAGTTTCAAAACAATTTATTGTCAATTTATATCCATAAAAATGGTAAACTAACATTAAAAATATAAAAAACAGGCATTCCACTCATGGTTATAAACAGTGGTCCACTCATGGTGACATGCAACTTTTTAAGGCAGCCACAAAAATTTTTTTTTGAGTAAAAATAATCACTTAATTAAATTAAGACGATAATCAATTTTAATGTGAAGCATTATTTCTCAAACGTCCCAGCCCAAAAAAGGTCTTGGGATTGGCTTCATATTTTGGGAAATTGTTATCCTATATGAAAGTAATAAATTTGTAAAATATTAGTTCTTTTAAAAAAATTAATTTTGAAAAAGAAAGCTTAATGCTTAAAAATTAAATATTTTTCTAATTCAATCGAAATAAAGATTTATATGTATATATGTAATTTTGAAAAACCTGCGTTAGTATTATTGTTAACTTGGGTTTAAAATTAAAAGAGTTCTTTTAAATTTAATTGACGAGATAGTACATCATTTTTTTTCATTTTTACTCGTTTTTTTAGGTGATAAACTCGTGGTGTAATTTTTTTACTTTTTTTAGGAAAATTATCAAATCCCTTGTATAGTTTAAGCATTATCAAATTTGTTCTTTAATATTTTTTGCTGTCTCAACGTAGATGTCTTTGGCACTGTAAAATGTTTGGGTTTCTTTACAATATTTTTGCGTCCAGTCTAAAAGAGCTTTTGCAGTCAAAATTCTATTATTTGGAGAACATTGAAGACTATAATATTTTTAAATTTAATAATTTCCCTAAAAAAAAGTAAAAAAATTACTCTACGAGTTTCTCGAAAAAAAACCGAGTAAAAAGTAAAAAAAACGATTTACTATCTCGTCAATTAAATTTATAATTATAATTTGAGTGGGTATCATTTTCACACAAATTTTTTTCCAAAAATGTTATATTATACAAAATAGATAAGTTTATATTGTAATAGAAGTAAAAAGAAAATTTGTTACTTTTTGCAAAGGAGAAATTTATAAATGTTATATTTTACAATTCTCAAATTGACAAATGCTATATTTTACAAATTTCGCATATTGAGTTTTCAATCTTAACTTTTTTTATATATTATTTAAATATCATTCATAATTGATAAATATAAGGGTACTCAAATATAATAATAATAATATAATATAATATAATATAATATAATATAATATAATATAATATAATATAATATAATATAATATAATATAATATAATATAATATAATATAATATAATAATAATATAATAATAATAATAATAATAATAATAATAATAATAATAATAATAATAATAATAATAATAATAATAATAATAATAATAATAATAATAATAATAATAATATCTGAAATATTATAAGTAATATAATATTTGTTTTTAAATAATTAATATCATTGATTAACTTTTAATTAAGGTTGGTGGAATTAGCCCTAAAAGAGCATTTAAAATTCATTGTCTATAATTATGTAGTATGGTTTCTATAGCTATGCGAAAGAGCTTTTTGTCTCCGTCAATGAAAATGAAGGCTTCAAATTTTCTAACCGATAATTTTCTTTTTCGCGTGTAATATTAAAACGGTACTAACAAAATTTAAGTTAGTTTTATTACGGCTTTTCCAAATGAATACAAATAGAATTTAGAGTTGGTTGGAAACAGAATTCAAAAATTATAAATTTCTAATTGTTTTTAAATCCTTACTTCTTACTAGGAATTATAATTTTTGAGGTAACTTTGATGTGAAATATTGCAGAGGTGGGACATTTAATCTTGTAGCAACATTGCATGCCCACTACAAAAAATACAGCATCTTATAAATGTCCGAAAAGAAGACATTTAGACGTTTACAAATGTCCTATAAAATATGTTTTTCTAGAGTTTCTTAAATTAGAAACATAACATAACGACTTAAAAATGATTAACTAAATGTTTCAAACGAAGACATTCTTTTTTTACAGTGATTTGTTGCGTAAATGTTGTCGTGAGGTTACATGCTATTTTCAAAATAAGTATGCTAGACTCCCCCCTCCTGTTTGATACGTTTTTTATAGTTTAGTATATCAAATTTGATTAGAGCGTGATATTTTGCTTAACCCCACCCACCCTTATATATATATCTCCCTATAAAAAGATATCGCCGACGCGACGTCGCCGCTGTTTTAAGATTTTGTGACTCACAGGTCAAGAGTTGACCTGTAGTTTCTCCCCTCAAAATTTAGGTTAATTTTAAGGGAAGTTTTTACTTACACGTCAAAAATTGATAAACAATTCTCGCTGCCATCAAAATTTAGGTCAATTTTAAGGGCTGTTTTGACATAAACGTCAAAAATTCACAAACAATTCTCTCTGCCCTCAGAATGAAGGTCAATTTTAAGGGCAGTTTTAACCTACAGGTCAAAAATTGACAAACTAATCCCTGTGCTCTAAAAATTTTTTTTTAACCTATAATTTTAAGGGCAGTTTTGACCTATGGGTAAAAATGCCCACAAGCGTCTATGACATTACGTCGAAATCTTTAGGTAATTTGACAGTTTCTTCTATTTACAGGTCATAAACGGCCAATTAAGGGGTGGTTCCCATGGCAGGAGTCAAAAAAATTGATTTATTATTTTTTTTTAAAGCTATATATGTTAGGCTCAAAAGCCGAAAACGGCCAATTGTTAATAATAGAGATTTTTACAAGATGTCAAATAGGGAAAAATAATGCAAAAACGCAGTTTTTTAAAAATGTGTCCGCCATTTTGTCATTTTATTAACTTTTTAACTATTTTATAGGTATAACCTATTCTTTAGGATGTCATTTTTATAAAAAAATTTTGAGTTTTTGTTTTAGACTAAAAATTGCGCAGTGTAGAATGTTTACCGTTTAACCTATTTAAAAAAACATTTTTTTAGATGTGCCATATTGGCCGCCATTTTTCATTTTTTTTAAAAAATCAAATATATGTTTTAAAAGTTCTAGAATGTATCTTCATTTAGAAAAAAAACTACATCGCGAAGTCATAGCCGTTCCTCGCAAAAAATGTATGTCAGGTTTGACGTATTTTTAAAACTGCAAGTAAAAAGGGGCCCAATAATGCCTTTGTCACTGAGAAAAAAGAATAAACTATGAGGAGTGTCAAACTTGAAATAGTTGACACTCTTCTGTTTAGATCTTAAGGAGGTTGTTTACAGGTATGCAGACCTACATAAAAAATATTGAATTGACATTAAAGAATTTTTTAATATTATTAAGTTATTCGTATCTTCCCCACAGCACCTAAACTTTCCTAAAAATTTATTAAATATTTACGACCGACAGATTAGCTCAGTCGGATAGATGCCTCGCTTGGCGGTCGTTTAAGGACCAAGGGTAAGTACCCTTGGTTCGCGCCCATTTGGCTTGGTATTTTTCCGGAACGTGAGACAATCTGAGCGGGAGGTTTGACATCGAGGTATAATGATGTGCATCGTCGATTATTGTCCGGTACACACCATTAGAACGATTAGAACTCGACTGTCGATAAACCGGCTGTACTCAGGAGAGGTTTTCTACAGTTTCCCTCTCTACTGGCGAGAAAACCCATTAGACGGGTGGTGTAGGCAAATGTGAGTATTCCTAATTTTCAAGTCGCTCTGTAGGCGAAAAATTTAGTATTAAGGGCAAGTCCAAGTTGTAAAATGTAAACAAACCAAAAGGTAAACAAACCAAGCACAAAAATCGAACTTTTGTAACATCCATTTCTCCCACAAAAATTAATATTTTTACACTTTCTTTTATAAACTGTTTGAGTATACATATCAACCGCATTGACGATGACGATGAAGAAGTCCCATGTCAGCGATTGGATCTTCAACATGTGGAAAGGGAAATTTTTTCCTTTCCTCCTTAAAATTACAAGGGAAAGGGTAAAAACTTTTTCATCGTCCGTGCGGTTGATATAGTCAAACACTTTAATTTTTCGCTACGTGAACTCTGTTGCTCTCTGCGCACGCACAGAGCGTACTAAGAATGCATTGACAGCACTATGCAGAAGTGCAGATTTTGTTTTAGTTCAAAACTTAGTTTCTTTAGCATGCTTTCAGCTACGCTAAGTATAGTTACCAAATTCATTACGTCAGTTCACAATTTTGATAAAGAAAATGTGAATTTATATTTATTTATGCAAATGAGAAAATCGAAAAAATGCTTCACTATTCGGTCTATAATGAAGCATTTTTTCGACCTTCTCATTTTCATAAATAAATATAAGTTCACATTTTCTTTATGGAAATGGCGAACTGACGTGTTGAATTTGGTAACTATACCTTGCTTAGCTGAAAGCATGAGAAAACAACTAAGTTTCAGTCGAAAACAAAATGTGCATTTTCGCATGGTGATATCATTGCGATCTTGGTACGGTCTGCGCACGCGCAGAGAGCAAGAGAGTTAACTCGCAAAAAATTAAAGTGTTTGACTATATCAACCGCACGGACGATGAAGAAGTTTTACCCTTTCTCTTGTAATTTCAAGCAGGAAAGGGAAAAATTTCCCTTTCCACATGTTGAAGGTCCAATCGCTGACATGAGACTTCTTCATCGTCAGTGCGGTTGATATAGTCAAACAGTTTATTTTTCGCGACGCGTCAAAAATGCCATTTTACAGGTCATTTTAATTAGTTATTTTACTAATTGCTTTTTATTGCTTTTAGTCAAAAATTATTTCATTGGACACTTTGACACTCTAATTTTCCATTTTCGTAAAGAAAGTGTAAAAATATTAATTTGTATGGGAGAATTGGCTGTCGCAAAATTGCGATTTTAGTGCTGGTATAGTGACCTTTTGGTTCCCAAGTGCGAAATGCCGAGACTGCAAAAACGGCCCATCATTGGCGCAGTAATGTTTGCCGAGAATTGGCAGTAGTTACTGGGCCATTATTGGTATTCAAAACGTCCCATTACTGGGCCAATGATGGCGCCGATGGTCAGAATTTCAAATTTTTTAAGACTGGGCCAGCTCTCGGCCCAATAATGGCACATTCATGGCAAAGTTGATCAATCTTTAATGGCAAAAGACAATTGCCAGTGATGTACCTACTATCGGCCCAGTAATGACTCATTATTGGCACTTTAATGGCAAAAAATTTGTATCGTTCATGGCAAATTATAATTACCAGTATTGGGAAGTAGCTTGGCTCAATAACGGCACAATATTGGCAAAGTTGATCAATCTTTAATGGCAAATTTCAATTGCCAGTGATGTCACGAAGATCGGCCCATTAATGGCACATTAGTGGCACTTTAATGACAAACATTTTGTATCTTTGATGGCAAATTATAATTGCCAGTATTGGGGAGTAGCTTGGCCCAATAACGGCACGTTATTGTCAAAGTTGATCAATCTTTAATGGGAAAATTCAATTGCCACACTGAGAGAAACCGGGACGTAATAGTTCTCGCTAGGCGTCGCTATGCGCTACTTTGCTTGCCGCGCGTGAGTTGTTTCGAAATCTGGCGCTGAAACGCCCCGATTCCGTTGGCAAACATTGTTCAACAACTGGTGGCCGAAACTGAAAGTTCTGAGTAATCCCGCTTCGGGACGTTCCACGTTTCACACCGGGGCTAGAGACATCCCGATTCGAGGATTCACATAAGAACTTTCAAAAGTACCACTCAAGGCCCGCACGGGACGTATTAGTTCCCTTACTTCTCTCAGTGCAGTGATGTGACGAAGATCGGCCCATTAAAGGTACATTAATGGCATTTTAATTTGGTAAAATTTTTTATAAGAATTTAATTTTAAGAAACATTCAGTTATTCAATAAATTATTTATTTTGTATTTAAATAATTGAATAAGCTTGAAAAGGATTCAAATTAAAATATTCGAAACTTTGAATTTTCTATATTTTTAACTGTCAATTTTAAAGAATTAATTTTTTTGAAAAAGTTTAATTAAGTATTAATTTAAAAAAGAAGTTATTAATGTTTTCAAATAATTTTACAATTAAAGAAATTCGTAAATAAATGTAACAGAAACATTTTTTTGAGTAAAATTTTTTTTTTATTTAAAAATTAAGAAATTTTCAATTTATTCAATAAACTATTTATTCAAATAATTAAATTCTCGTAGAATTTTCTAGTAAAAATTGATTTCCAAATGGATTCTTGTCAAATTTTTAGATAATAATTAAATATTAAAAACATAGCATGAATTTTGATATTAAAATTTTTTTAAATTCAATGATGTGACGAAGATTGGCCCATTAAAGGCACATTAATGGCACTTTAATGGCACTTTAATGGCAAAAATTTTGTATCTTTGATGGCAAAAAATAATTGCCAGAATTGGGGCGTTGCTTGGCCCACTAATGGCACATTCACGGCAAAGTTGACCAATCTCTAATGGCAATATTCAATTGCCAGTGATGTGACGAAGATCGGCTCATTAATGGCTCATTATTGGCACTTTAATGGCAAAAAATTTGTACCATTCATGGCAAATTATAATTGCCTGTATTGGGACGTAGCTTGGCTCAATAACGGCACAATATTGGTAAAGTTGATCAATCTTTAATGGCAAAATTCAATTGCCAGTGATGTGACGAAGATCGGTCCATTAATGGCTCATTAGTGGCACTTTAATGGCAAAAATTTTTTATCTTTGATGGCAAAATATAATTGCCAGAATTGGGGTATAGCTTGGCCCAGGAATGGTACATTAATGTCTATAACTTTGTATCTATAATGGCAAATTATAATTGCCAATATTGGGACGTAGCTTGGCCCAATAATGGCACAGTATCGGCCAGTGTAATGTAGCTTATAAGAACTTTTTGCTTCCTCGACTTCAAGTCAGAGTAGCAGAGTGGTCAGAGTGTTAGGCTGTGGTGTGTCAGGTTCAGGTATCGATCCCCGCGAGAGGTAAGAATTTTTCAAATATTTGTAAGTTTGCGTTTAATTTAGGGAAATAAGCCGTATAAATGTTATAAATTAATTAGTTAATTGAATAAAAAAAAAATTTATTTTTATTTTTTTCCAATTTTGTCAACACTGGGGGAGTAATGGCAGCCAATATTGGGCCATTAATGTCTGCTGAGATCTGGCTGCCAATAATGGGCCATTAATGTCTGCCGAGATCTGGTGTCAATATTGGGCCATTAATGTCTGCCGAGATCTGGCTGCCGACGTCCAACCGCTGTTAATACCACAAGAGTCGGCGCAAAGTCGGGCCAATATTGTCTGCCAAGTCTCGATGCCAGCTTTGCTAATACTGGGCCAGTGTTGGGCCGCGTTGGTTTTCGCACTTGGGTTTGTTTGCATTTAACACCTTGGACATGCCCTTAAGAATAGAAATAGAAAATATTGTATGAGAGAAAAATTTTAAAGAGACACTTGTATTGCCAAGTTATGTAGGCTGAAGACAGGTGTATAAACAAATAAATAAATAAAATATTAAATATTTACTTGCCATATTCAGAATATTTAATTGCAATGTTTATTGAAAGTTGTGTAAAGATTAAAATGTCTCGATTAAAAAAATGTTTATAGCGCGAAACTTTCCTGAACATTTCAATGACATTTCAATGTTCAGGAAAGTTTCGCGCTATAAACATTTATTTTAAATATTGCAAGTAAATATTTAATAAATTTTTAGGAAAGATTCGGTGCTGTGGGGGTTTATTTAGTCATTTTGCATGTGATCAAAGTTTTCTTTATATTAAATGGTTAAACTTTTTTAAAAATGATTCGATTTAAGTTAATAATGGCTTATTTTCTTCAGAAAATGATTTTCTATGATTTGTCTAGTCAGATTTATACAGAAATACACCGTTTTGAAAATATGCTTATTTGTATAAAAAATTTTTTTTAACTTAAATCACTTTTTTTAAACAAATAAGCATATTTTCAAAACGGTGTATTTGTTTATAAATCAAAATTGGTCAAGTTATAGAGAATCATTTTCTGAAGAAAATAAGCCATCATTAACTTATTACTATGCATTCATATTCAGATTGTTGCGGACTAATTACGGACTGAATTCGCAGATATTCAGGATTACTTCGGAGTGTTTTCTGATTCAGGTTTTTGTTCGCATAGATATCAGACTGACGCGGATCGTCTTCGGACATTTTTCTTACAATTTTCGAACTAATCCGCATTAATCTGTCCGTATTTAATTCTGAATTAGTCCGAAATTATTACCAGGGAAGGAAACGATATATTCTTTGCGAGCATATATTCGCGTCTGCACAAATACGTTAATTTAATAAGGAAATAAATAATGTTTGATCAGGACCAGATCGAGGCAACGAGAAAATATGGATTTCCTGATCATGTCTTAATCGGGAGCGGTGTTTTATTCTCTAACCTAGTAGGTACAAGGACGGCTTAAAGGCGTCTCTTTTTGTCAGCGGACATTCTAGGACAATGATGGTAATGTCTCTGAGTAAATAAAAAAAAGTTTATAAAACATTCTATGTCTAGTCCCTAGAGACATAAGAAAGGACGTCTAAAGTACGTCTTTTAAGCGTTTAAAAGACGTCCTATTCACATTCCTTTAAATCTTAAATAGATACTTCTTTTACAATGTTTTCTAAATTGAAACACTTATATTCAAGAAGTATGCATTTCCCCTAAACGCCAAGTCTTCGAATGTTCAAATAGTTGAATACCAAGTAGTCGAATGGACAAAGGTCGAATGCTAAAAACATCGAATGGACAAAAGGTCGAATGCTAAAAACATTGAATCGTCATTTAGTCTAATGCTAAAAACATTGAATTGTCAATTGAGGCTCTGGATCTTAAATGGGCACTTTCACCATGTAAAGTCTATGCGGAAAGTGCCCTTTTAAGATCCGGAGCCTCAATTCGTCGAATGCTAAAAACATCGAATCGTGATTTAGTCGAATCTTAAAAACATTGAATTGGCAATTCGTCGAATGCTAAAAACATCGAATTGTCGGTTCATCTGATGATGCTCAAATAGTCGAAACGCCATCTGTTCGAATTGTCAAGTAGCAGAATCCCAGTAAAAAAAGGAGGATTGGAAGAGACCGAATAGTATATTAGCGGTGAGTTTCTGCCAATGCGTTTTCGCATGAAAACCGTATTGGGGGCATTCTGACAATTCTGCTTTACTCTTTTTCACCGTCAATTCTGTCCTCTTGAATCTTTCGATTTCACGTTTATTGACTCGATTTGGCATTTTAATCAAAAAGACTGATTGGTTTAATGTGTAAAAATGATGATAACGAATAGGAATTATAAAATTTTGTTAAAATGTAAATAAATAAAATTTGACAGCAGACTGTGTACTGTTGGTCTATTACCATATGATTTAGGGTATTTTCTAGATTAGTGCTGTGACTTATACTCACAGCATCCCTAGCGCGAACGTCGAAAGCTCCCTAAATCATCATCTGTTCGAATTGCCAAGCATTGAGCATTCGACGATTTGACAATTGGATGTTTTTAGCATTCGACGTTTTGTACATTCGACGAATTAAAAATTCGATGATTTAAGCATTCGACGAATTAACAGTTCGATGTTTTGAGCATTCGACGAATTGACGATTCGATGTTTTTAGCATTCGACTAAATGACGATTCAATGTTTTTTTTAGCACTCGGCCTTTTTTCTATTCGATGTTTTTAGCCTTTGACGTTTTGTCCATTCGACTACTTGGTATTCAACTTTTTGAACATTCGACGACTTGGCGTTTAGGAGAAATGCATATGCGTCTCTTATATTCTATTGCATTTATTTCAAGTTTGATTTTGAGTTTCCTAAAATATGCAGAAGCAATGAAAAAATTCCTACGAAGCTGGTATCGAAGTCAAATTATTTGGGCTTGAAGCACTGTGCCTTGAGCATCTCAGCTGTTTAAGTCAAATATGAATCTCTACAAAGTTTATGATCTCACTTGTCAATGAAACTCGTGTAGAAATTTGTCGTGGAAGTATATGAGAAACTGTCTAGTTGTGCTACATTCTGTCTATGAACTTGAAGGAAATTCTGGGCAGAAGCGAACTCGGAATGTGACGTTAGAAACTTGTAGAATATATATAGGCCGGCTGTCTAGTGTCTTTTAAATAAAATATAGCGTTCCTGGACAAATCCACGATACATTGTGACACGTTTAGTAGAGATCTCCCTCTCCCCCCTAAAAACGTGACATTATTTGTGAACGCTACCATATAATGAAGTGCTTGTGGAACTGTATTTATTATAATAATACAAGAGATTTATGTAAAATTGATTGTTGTTAATTGTTTGAATAGCTTTTTCATCTCGTTACTGCCTGTAAGGTAAGTGGAAGTAAATATTTTTTTAGGATAGTTAAAATTTTTGAATTTTTTGTTTGTATACGTGTATCGTAACTACAATACATATTTTAGGAAATCTTGCGGACTAACTAATATACCTGGCTAATATTATTAGTTTTAATAATGTTTTTATTTTACATTTAGATTTTACATTGTACGAATATTTAATATTCTCTCTTCTGGAAAGAGATAAATTTTCAATAATTTTGAACGTAAAATTAATAAACTAATTTATAAAAATATAATATTAATACATAAGAAGAACTGAAATGAAAATGTATACAAAAGAAAAAGTTATAATATTACATTGATGCACATATTAAAGTTTATCTTTTACTTTCAGATTTTTCTATACAATCTTCCATGTCCCACACTTTTTACACTGTAAAAAATTTAGGGAGTTAACGAACTCGGGAGTTGGGAGTGAAATTTTTCAGTTAAAAATCAACTCCAAAAGAGAGTTAATTGACTAACTCCTACTAACTCCCTTCATCAACACCCGTGCAAGTTATTTTTTCCTTGGGGAGTTAGCGTTTGGGTGTAAAGTTTTAACTCTCTTTATTTAATTCCCCTGGCATTAACTCCCCAATGGGTGCGACTTTTATAGAATCCCCTGGGGAGTTAAAATTTAACTCCCTTTATTTACAGTGTACGAATTCAATAGTTCAAAACTTGACATTTTGTTGACCGAAGATAAATAGTAATAGTATAATTGAATATATTTATCACTCTAAACTTATTTTCTAAACGCGATCTCATTGATGCTTTCTTTAATACTGTCTAGTGCATGCGTGAAAATCTACGGAGTTAACAAGCACGGATTGCTAATTTATTAGCTGTAATTGCTAACTTTTTTGCTGTAATGGCTAATTTGGATAATTTTTACAGCTAATGATTATTAATCTGTATAGCAATTAAAGATTAGTTGCTATAGCAAATAATTTGCTCACTCAGCTAAATTATCTGCACCAACAGCTAATAAATTTTTGATAATGCAAATTTGCTGCTGTTGCTAAAGTATTTTTCTCTGTGTAGGGACAACTATATAGATATTAAAATTAAATATCTGGGTGTTAAGCGTTAATATCCAGCATGTGATTTGAATATCTAGATATTAAAGTTTAATATTTTTTATTTTCAGATTTAATATATTTTTTAATATCTACTTTACTCTGAATATTGTGTGGCCCCTTGTAGGCCACACCAAAGGTTTTTCAATATTAATACTGAAATGAATTGTTTACCTTTAAATTGTCAATGAAAATTAATCTTTTGAGTCGGTTTTGTTGCAGTCGGGGGGCTCCGCCCCCGAACCCCCTGGCCGGGCCTCCGCCCCTGGACCCCGTCGGGGGAGACCCCCCCCCTGAACCCCCCGCGCGACAAAACGTTTTTGTACGTTTGAATGTATATCGGTAAACTAGTTTTGTGATAAATCTGGGTGTCTCGTTTTTAACGCCTTTTTTATGACTTTATTATAAAAAGTATCGTTCGTAACTTGCGTGAACTGCTTTTTGAATCTTGCGCAAGTTTTTGAAACTCGTTTCCGTCTCGGCGCTTCGCCTACAACTCGTTTCACAAACATTGCGCTATTGTAGACTGAAAGAATTTTGGTTAGGTTGCTGGCTTTTCATGTCCAAAATTAGAGCTCCTGTCACAGGGCTTGCAGCTCACCTCAAAAAGGTGAGAATCTACTCCCAAAAAGTGAGCAGCTACCTCTGAGGAGTTGCTGCTTACTTTTCGGGAGTAGATTCTCGTCTTTTTGAGGTGAACTGCGAGTTTTGAGGTAGCGAGCTCTAGTGGCACCCATGTAAAGCCTGCAGTCTACCCGAAATTCTTTCAGTGTAACGTGAAAATATTAAAAACTGGGCAAGTGCGAGTTGCACTTGCACTGAAATGGTGGGTTCCGTATATTAATATTTAGATCATTTGGTACAAAAAACTTTTTTTCTTAATTTTTTCAAAAATTGTCTTAAATACATTTTTCATAACGTAATCATAAAAATGGTGATATTTGTATTTCCGTAGGTCAACGTAAAGTGATTCTTTTTAGTGCGTAATTACGAAAATACTGTGAATGATCAGTACAGTTCGAAAACGAGCTTTGTTTGTGCTTGTTCGAGTATTTTCGTAACGCTCGAGTAATTTGAATTCCGTCCAGTAGAGGCGTCAGCCGCGTAGGAACGAATTATTTTCCGGGGGGGGGACAAACTACATATATAGATATATTTAACAATGTAATATGTATATAACTGAGAAGCGTGATTATGTTTTCGTTCAGTTACCTAGTTTTACCGTGTCTTACAGCTGCAATACAGCATCTGTTAAATACTGAGAGGTCCTAACCTCCTTTTAGCTATCGCTCGTGTGAAAAATTCTGTTTTTATTCTTTAATGATATTTTTTTTTATTAATACGTTGAAGTACACGACTAGGTTTCGAGGGGCTTCGCTCCTCGACGCGTCCGGTGGCTTGGGTTATTATAAAATGCGATTCTTTGAAATGTCGAAAATTATTATTATTCTTTTGAGTCGGTTTTGTTATAGTCGAAGAACGAAACCTCTGACTGGGACTCCGCCCCTGGACCCCGTCGGGGGAGACCCCCTAAAGACCTAAGCACAACTATTTCGCGAATGTCGTTTGCGAACGCAATGCATGTGTTAGAAAAGGACAGAGATATATTTGTGTTCTTTTCTAACTCATGCTTTACATTCGCGAACGACGTTCGCGAAGCAGTTGTGCGTTGGCCTTAACCCCGCGCGCAATCAACTAGTAACGTACGCGTGACGGTGGATCTGTGTTCCGAATTTTATGTATATTTTCTAGTTTTAAAAGGCCATAATTGATTTAGCTCTATATCTATTATTTAATTAACTAGAAGCATTTGAGTGACAGCGTGTAAATTGTAACGACTGCACAAAGTGAATCATCTATAATATTTCTAAATTGAAGACAAATAATTTCTTATAACAACTTTTATTAATTATTCTTCATTTTTGACTCAGCGTAATAGTGCGTGAAAGTGTCATAGAGATGACAGCACTAATATTGTTTCGAATTTTTTTTAAAATAACCGTTCTCATCATCACTTGTAACAACTGCACAACGGTACATTTTTTACAATAAATCACTTTATTAAAAAATTATACACTAAATGTCTACAACCAAGGCTGTTTGTTAAACCTTAATTATCATAGAATTGATATTAAAAAATTTATTTGGTTAAGTGTAAAGGTCTATTAGTCATTTAAAAAATACCAAGCAGTCTCCAAAAACCAATGTGCCTGTTTTTTTACTTGTAAAGCTTGTATATAATTTTTAAACATATTGCAACAAGTTCGTACATAAAAACTAAACATTTTTCCCTTTGGAACCGCATCGCTATAATTAACTTTTTATAAGATATTACATTTGTAACAACTGCACACTGTAACAACCGCACCTAGTCTCCCCTACGCGTTTCTCAACATTATTTCCAATTAAATATGTTTTTCAGTGTCAACACCTTTTTATAAGTTTGTTATGAAAAGTATTGTCCGCAACACGTGTGGCGGTATTTTTGAACGAGCGCTAGTTCACACTTGTTATGTTATGACTATAACTTCCAGTCACATTCGTTATATTTTCCTGTAATTTACAAGTGAAAATACACTCAATAACATATAGGCTTTCCTTCCGGATTGGACAACTTTTTGAAAAGTGGTGTGCCTTCTATAAAAATGTTTTAATTCTATGGATTTAAACCACAGACTTAAGCCATAGACTTAAAACATTTTTATAGAAGGCACACCACTTTTCAAAAAGTTGTCCAAACCGGAAAAAAATCATACATATATGTTATTGTGTGTACATATATGTACCAAAAAGTTCTCTAGATCAAACAGTTCAACTGCTAAGGGGGGGCACGATTTGGCTACTGACACAAGAAGAGTCTCACCAATTGGGTTCCGTCAGTACACCTTAGCCCTTGTAAAAATTTGTCATAGTATCTTTAACTCTCTGCTGATGCTAACTTATCCCCATTTTATCGCCAAAGAATGTTACTCCCATAGTCCCCACCAGGCATCCAGAATGACGATTTTTGACGATAACGGTTGTTAGCATCAGCAGAGTGTTAAGAGCACTGGACAGTTCCACTAGAAAATTTCGATGCACTTTACAGTTAAACTGGATAAAAACTATAAAGCAAAAAGCAGGGACAGTTACCAAACGTTTGTGTTGAGTTCGTGTTGTGTTCTGAATACGAATTCATTTCAATATTAGATTTGTGTTGTGTTTAGAAAACAAAATACTTTTGATAATAAAATGTGTTTGTGTTCAAAAAAACGCATTTGCTCAAACACATCGTTCACTCCAAGTGGAATGTACGTATGTTTAAAGAACATTTTAGAAGTTACGTATCTTCCACGTTCAGTGAAGAAACCACGTATCTTTCTGTTCCGTGCAAAAACTACGTATCTCTGTCAGTCACTTTAGAAGATCTATATTTTATTATTATTATTATTATTTTGAAGTTAATATTTTGTTATGAAGTAATAAGTTTTTCAAAAGTTGCCCTAGTAGAAATTTGTCGTGGCATGACTAGATTTATTCAAGTTACTGTACAGTTTTAGTCATGGAAGTTTAATCTAGCTTAACTGGCGAATTACTAGACAGCTACTGCATAACACTGTTAAAGAAAATATAAAGTTGAACTTGATTATTACTGCATAGAAGTCCTGTACAGTTATTTTCATGGCACTGTCGAGGCGTTCCGAGAAATGATGTTCCAAAGTTTGTCGTGGCGTTAGCGCTACCGCCAGTTTCAGTAACTAAACAGTTGTGTATTGACATTTTCGAAATATTTTCTATAAAATAAATCTTTTGGTTTTACAGTTTATAGTTTTTATAATTTTAATTTTGTTCTTTTATTTTACTGTTGACAACTAAATAACAAATTTTTTAAATTATTTAATATTAAAATTTTGATTTAATAATAAAAATTTCTTTTCAATCAAAATTTATTTTTAATGACAATTCCTTTAGAAAAAAAAAATTTTTTTAAAATTCGCTTCAATTAATTGAGTTAATTAAAATAACTAATTTTTTAAATTCAGAAGACAATTTCTTTTCAAGATTATATACTCTTATTATATGTATAAATATTAATTTAACAAACCTGTTACATACAAAAAGTTAGAATTGGTCCAATAAAGTGAGGTTATGTTTTACATTGATGAATTGACGTTGACATATGTATAGCTCTCCGATCTGAATAACAGAACTGTCTATAATTAATGACAGTAGACAGTAACAATTTATTACTAATTCCTTACGGAAAAAATAGACATAATTCTAGTTACACCCGCGAATTATTTCTTTCAGTGTATACTCTGATGTATTTATGGAAAATGTCTACACAACACTGTTCACTTGCTGGACTGACGGTAGCGCTAACGCCACGACAAACTTTGAAACATAATTTCACGGAACGCCTAGACAGTACCATGAGAATAACTGGACAGACAGAACTTCTATACAGTAATAATCAATAAGTTCAACTTTAGAGTGTTATGCAGTAGCTGTCCAGTAATTCGCCAGTTGAGCTAGAAAAGATGAAAAAGGGAACTGCTTTACCTGCCGGTAGAGTATGGTTCTTATTTTTCCGGAATCGTCCATCGACTAGAACGGCCGTGATGCGTAAAGCGTGCGTTTAGGTATTTCGTCCCAGTGTGACCCGAGTTCGCTCCCCGAAACCGCTAGATATTTTTCGTTTGAACTGAATTAATTCTTCATATTAGGGTTTACTTATAAGTTTGTAGTGTGATAAAATAATAATATTTATTTCAGTGTTGTGCTTAATTAAAGGAAAAAGTGAATGTTGTTTAATGTAAAAAAATGACATGTGTTCAAGAATCAGTAATTTTTATATTTTTTTTTAATTATGTAGTTATTTAAAAATAATTTTACAGATAATTTATTATAAATCATTTATTATACGGAACAATAGATACACCAACAGTAAAAATATAGTTTCGTAAAATTTTAATTTATTTAATTTGTTGACAAAAAAATTTAACGTTATATTTTCAAATTTGTACGTGTTTAATACGTAACGTCAATATAAAGAAAGTTTTGACATTTCCAAGTGAATTATTTTGTATAGTTTTTCTACAGGACTGATGATCAGAAACTGTAAAATTTGACTGGACAATAACTTGAAGAAATTAGCGTGACATCACTTTATAGTTTTTAGCCAGTTTAACTGTAAAGTGCCTCGAAATTTTCCAGTGGAACTGTCCAGTGCCCTTAAAGATACTATGACAAATTTCTACTAGGGTGATGCAATAAAATGTATATTTTTAATAATAATTTAATCTTTTTTCTTAAAAATATTAGAATATTATTCGAAGTTTCTAAAGCGACTGACAGAGATACGTAGTTTTTGCACGGAACAGAAAGATACGTGGTTTCTTCACTGAACGTGGACGATACGTAACTTCTAAAATGTTCTTTAATCATACGTACATTCCACTTGGAGTGAACGACATGTGCCGAGTTCAATTTACTATTGAAATCTGTTTATGTTTAGAACACAACACATTTCAATATTTGAATTGTGTTGTGTTCTGAACACAACACGAACACACACTTGATAATTGTTTTTATTTGTGTTGGAATGAGTCCCTGTTATAAAGTGATCTCACGTAAATTTCCCGTGTGGGAGCCCCATTACAAAACTAGCCCCTAACCAGAAACTTAACTCTGTCATGGTTAACTTGGGCTATTTCCACATGGGTTCTTCAAGTTATTGTCCAGTCAAATTTTACAGTTGTTGATCAGTAGTCCTGCAGAAAAACTATAAAATAATTCATTTGGAAATGTTAAAACTTTCTTTATATTGACGTTTTGTATTAAACATGTACTAATTTGAAAATGTAAGTAAAATTTTTTGTCAATAAATTAAATAAATTAAAATTTTATACGAAACTATATTTTTACTGTTGGTATATGAGCCATTCCATGTCAAGTGATCAAGGTGGGAAAAAATTTTTCTCCAATCATGCCTAAACTTGGGGCTTTTGTAGTACTAGTGGATAGTGATTTTTGGTTAAAATATTTTTTAATTTAGTAAAATATTTTCCGAGGGGGAGGGGGTGAAAGTTTTGGGTTTTTCGGTACAATGCTTATTTTGATAATTTTTTACTCTTAAACAAATAAAAATTTGGACGAGTACAGTTTCGAAAGGTTTTTTCATGCTCTTTCGATTGGAAACAAACATTTTGAAAAAAAATTTTTTTTGACCAAAAAAAATCAAAATTAAAAATAAATTTTAATTTTTGGGGGGAAGGATACGATTTTTTTTTTTTTTTTTTTAAACGAAAGCTGAGGTTTTTTCCTAAAATAACATATATGTACAAAAGTGGGACAAGAATGTTTAAACACCGAAAAAAAGAGATTTCTACTGACCGGAGTGCTCAAAATCCGGTTTTTGGCTCCATTTTGTAGAAATCTCTTTTTTTCGGTGTTTAAACATTCTTGTCCCACTTTTGCACATATATGTTCTTTTAGGAAAAAACCTCAGCTTCGTTAAAAAAAAAAAAAAAAAAAAATCGTATCCTTCCCCCCCAAAAATTAAAATTTATTTTTAATTTTGATTTTTTTGGTCAAACAAAATTTTTTTTTCAAAATGCTTGTTTTCATTCGAAAGAGCATGAAAAAACCTTTCGATATTGTACTCGGTCAAATTTTTATGTTTAATTGTTTAAGAGTAAAAAATTATCAAAATAAACATTGCACCGTAAGACCCCTTGATCACTTGACGTGGAATCGCTCATATATATTGTTCGGTATAATAAATGATTTATAATAAATTATCTGTAAAATTATTTTTAAATAACTACATAATTAAAAAAAAAATATAAAAATTACTGATTCTTGAACACATGTGATTTTTTTACATTAAACAACATTCACTTTTTCCTTTAATTAAGCACAACACTGAAATAAATATTATTATTTTATCACACTACAAACTTGTAAGTAAACCCTAATATGAAGAACTAATTCAGTTCAAACGAAAAATATCTAGCGGTATCGGGGAGCGAACTCGGGTCACACTGGGACGAAATACTTAAACGCACGCTTACGCATCACGGCCGTTCTAGTCGATGGACGATTCTGGAAAAATAAGAACCATACTCTACCGGCAGGTAAAGCAGTTCCCTTTTTCTTCTTTTGTAGCTCAACTGGCGAATTACTAGACAGCTACTGCATAACACTCTAAAGTTGAACTTATTGATTATTACTGTATAGAAGTTCTGTCTGTTCAGTTATTTTCATGGTACTGTCTAGGTGTTCCGTGAAATTATGTTTCAAAGTTTGTCGTGGCATTAGAGCTACCGTCAGTCCAGCAACTGAACAATGTTATGTAGATATTTTCTATACAGAGCTATACAGAGTGTGGAAACTAGAGCATGAAACTATGAATTCTGAAGTTTAGCCAATCAACATTCAGAATTCCCCTAGACCAACCAACCACGTTTCGTACTTTCAGAGCGCTCAGAGTGTCAACGTCGAAAACACCCGTAATATCGAGATTTTGAAGTCCCGAGATCGTCGTTATAACGAGAATCGAGTGTACTTGAATGTTTAAAATAAATTTTATTAAAAAAGAAAGATATTTTTCATAACGCAATCATAAAAATGGCGTTATTTGTCTCTCCGTAGGCCAATGTAAAGTTATTCTTTTTAGTACGTAGTTACGAAAATACTGCGAATGACAGTTCAGGCTGGAGTCCCATGGCAGCGTTTTGCGTTGCGTCGTAATGGGAGAGAAAAAGACGCAAATATACGTTTGCTGCATTCTCTCTCATTACAACGCAACGCAAAACGCTGCCATGGGACTGCGGCTTCAGTTCAAAAAAGAGCTTTGTTTGTGTTTGTTCGAGTATTTTTGTAACGCTCGAGTAGTTGCAATTCCGTCCAGAAGAGGCGCGATTATGTTTTCGTTCAGTTAAATACATTTACCGTGTCTTACAGCAGCAACACAGTATCTGTCAAATACTGAGAGTTTCTAACCTTCTTTTCGCGATCTCTCGTGTGAAAAATTCTGTTTTTATTCTTTAATGAAATTATTTTTATTAATACAGTGGTTCTGTATTCCGAATCTTATGTATGCGTTTCTCAACATTCTTTTCAGTTATATATGTTTTTCAGTGTCAACGCCTTTTTATGATTTTGTTATGAAAAGTATCGTGCGCAACACGTGTGGCGGCATTTTGGAATTCGCGCTTCTTTTTCGTAACGAAATGAGTTACGAGGCTCTTTCGAAAAAGGCCGCTAGTTCACACTTGTTACGCAATGTACTAAATTTAAATTTTTTTTTAATTAATACAAGTTTTAAATAATGTTACTTAAAATTCTGATAAAATTGTAAATTTTAATTCAATTGTTAAAAGATTTTGATTTTTAAAACAATTTTATTAAAAAATGATAAAAAATGAATTGAGATTTCATAAATATAATACAATTTGTTGGGGCGGTATCAATTTCACATAATTAATTCAAATGTATATAGGAAAACTGCATTTTAAGAAAGAACTGACGTCTCAAAGAATTTTTATTTAATAATAATTTATAAATAATAGAAATGACTTGTATAAAGAGTTATAGTTTCAATTTTTATTAATTAGTACATTTTAAAATGATATAAATTAGGTAATTTTTTTCTAATAAAAGTCTAGAAAAATTTGATTTAAAATTCTAAAAATTTAAGTTTTTAAAATATTTCAAATTTTGCGCCCTTGATACGAAAATGACTATTTCGTAAAAAAATCATTTTCCGGAAAATTCCCAGATGATTTTCGTAAAAAAAATGAATTTCCAGAAAGTTTCCAAAGTCATTTGCGTAAAAAAAATTTAATTTCCCTAAAATTTCTGTAAAAAAATCAATTTTCGGAAGATTTCCGGAGTGATTTCCGTAAAAAAAAAATTTTCGAAAGATTTCCGGAAAGTTTCCGAAGTGATTTTCGTAAAAAAAATTAATCTCTGAAAAATTTCTAAAATATTTCTGGATGATGTCCGTAAAAAATTCGAAATGATTTCTGTAAAAGAAATCAAATTACGGAAGATTTCCGAATGATGTCCGTAAAAAAATCAATTTCCGGATGATTTCTGTAAAAAAAAGTTAATTTCTGGCAGATTTCCGTAAAAAAATCAATTTTCTGGAAAATTTCAAGATGATTTTCGTAAAAAAAATCAATTTCCAGAAAGTTTCCAAAATGATTTCCGTAAAAAAATCAATTTTCGGAAGATTTCCGAATTGATTTCCGAAGTGATTTCCGTAAAAAAAATAATTTCCGAAAGATTTCCGGAAAGTTTTCGAAGTGATTTCCGTAAAAGAAATCAATCTACGGAAGATTTCCAGAATATTTCTGGAAGATGTCCGTAAAAAAAATTAATTTCCGAAAGATTTCCGCAAAGTTTTCGAAGTGATTTCCGTAAAAAAATCATTATACGGATGATTACCAGAAAAAAAGTCAATTTCTGGAAGATTTCCGGATGATTTTCGTTAAAAAAATCAATTTCCGGAAAGTTTCCGAAGTGATTTCAGTAAAAAAAATTAATTTCCGAAATATTTCCGTAAAAAAAATCATTTTCCGGAAAATTTCCGGATGATTCCTTTAAAAAAATTAAATTTACGGATGATTTCTGTAAAAAAAAATTAATTTTCGGAAGATTTGCGGATAATAAAAAGTAGTTCGCGCTGTTAAAGTAATAATAATTAATAAGGACAGCCATATTTTTCTAGCCTTTTTTAGTGTTTTTTTTGTGCGATCATGTATATCTAGGAAAATTTGTTGCGTTCGTGTATGGACTTTACGTAGGTTGTCTTGACAACGGGTGTAGTTATTCTTCTGTCAACTGTTTTTGTAGACTCGCTCTTTCTGTTTGCGTCAATTTTGTTAACCCCAAAATGTTTATCTGAATGGAAGATTTTTCTATAAATTGTAAGTTTTTTTTAAAAAATAAGTTTAATTTGAAATTAATAAATTTTTTAATAATTTAATTTTTGTTATTTTTATATTCAATATTATTTATTTCCATAATATTAAAAGTTTTTAATGTTGTTCTTTTGTGTGCATTTTCCAACAGTTTTTTCAAATCGTTCTTGAGAATTTTCCTGATTTTCCTGATTCCTGACAATCCTGGAAGTTTTTTCGCGTTTTTCTGGATAACTTTCCTGCCAGTCTTGTTTCCTGTTATTCCTGTAAGTCATTTTCTTTCATTTCCTCATGTAATTTTAGTTTATTCTAATTTTTAGTTTATTTTTTTTATTCTTTTAGTTTTAATAATAATTTCTAAATTTATGCTTTTTAAATGCATTTTTTATTTCATTATATTTTATTATAATATACAAAATTTGTTCATGATATAATTTTTCTCTAAATTATTGTTTAAATATGTACAATTATTTTTTTGAAAAACATTTTTTTAATATTGTGAAGTATTAATATTATTTATATTTTCTTTTTCTTTATTTAACAATTTTTAGAGATATTCACGAAATTTTGTAGTTTTTTTACCAATTACAAAATTCGTAATTTTTCATTTTATAATTATGTTGGTAGTTAATAATGGTCATTCATAAGCAATATAAATTAAAAATTACTTTTTATTTTCAAAAATAATAATGCTAAGCATTTTGTGTTTTTAAACATTTTTGAGATTTATTTTCATATATATTTTTCCTCAAATATTAATTATTATAATATTAATATTATATAAATTTAATATTAATTTATTCACGAATTTCTTTAATTGTAAAATTATTCGCAAATTTCAATTTTTTTTTAATTGTAAGTATATTCATTCATTATTATTTTTTCGTAGGAATTAAAATATTTTTCAAAATATTCAACTTCAACTTCTTCAAAATTTATTTCATGTTTCAATAAAAATTATTATTTTCTATAATTTATAACTAAAATTCTTTTTATAGCAATTATTTTTAATAATTTTTGAAAAAAGTTGTTTAAGAATTTTCAAATCTATTTGTTTATAATTTAATTTTACGAAATTTCGATTATTCGTGACTTTTTCAATTTTTTAAAGATTTTAATTTGTAAACTTTTCAAAATTCAATTATTTCTCAACATTCATACTCCACGCTATATCGCATTTAATTTTCAATTATAATCTAAAATTTATACTAAAATTCATTTTTATATCAATGTTTTTAAGAAAATTCTACGAGAATTCAATTATTTAAACAGGGCTCGGATTGTGAGACTTTTTCGACTTTTTTCGACTTTTCTAAGAAAATGTGACTTTTTTTGACTATTTTGTAAAAAAATGCGACTAATCGACTTTATCGAGATTTTTTTTAGTAAAATGCGACTGAATTTTTAAATTTTTAGAAAATTAAAGGAAAAAGTTTCAGTAAAAAAAATGTTCTGTTACATTTATTTACAAATTTATTTTAAATTTTTCGAAAACATCAATAACTTATTTTTTAAATAAATATTTAATTATTGTTTTTCCATAGGAATTAAAATTCTTCAAAACTTTTAAATTTAAACATTTTTGAAATTAAACAACTTATAAAAAATTCTTATAAAACATGAAAAAGTCTATCACTCCGAGTCTTCGACTCGGAGCAATCGATTTCTTCATGTTTTATAATAATTAAAGATGACCGAGTGAAAAAAAATTTTTAATTATTTTTTATGAAAATAATTGAATTATTGGAAAATTTTTTTTTTATAATTATTGGGAAGAAATTTATATAAAATTAATAAGTAATTGAATGTTGCAGAAGAAATTTGATATTTACAAAGATAATTGAAATTTTGAGCAGAATTTTAAAAAAAATTTGAAAATAATTGAATTTCTGCGAAGAATTTTCTTACTTTTGAAGATAATTAAATTTTGCAAAAAATTTTATGATGAATTTTATTATTTATAAAATTTCGATAAGAAATTTAAAAAAAATTTTGTATATAATTGAAATTCTGCGAAGAATTTTATTACTTTTGAAAATAAATGAATTTCAGAGAAGAGTTTTATTATTTATAACGATAATTGAAATTTTGACAAGAATTTTATTAAAATTTTTTTCAAATAATTGAATTTCGGAGAAGAATTTTATTATTTATAAAATTAATTGACATTTTAAAGAGAATTTAAAAAAAAAATGTTAAAAATACCTAATTGAAATTGTTCTATGAATTTTCTTAAATTTTATTCCGGATTGTTTGATATTAAAAATTAAAGTATGTGTTGTCGAGAAATGTAAGTTTTTTTACAACTTTGTCAATTTCGTGTTTCCTTTTTAGTGTTTTTTCTAAAATTTCATGCGACTTTTTTCCGACTTTTTCTGAAATTTTATGCAATTTTTCGTGACTTTTGTTGTGAATGTATGCGACTAAAGCGACTTTTTTGTCTTAAGAGCATTTGAACCATTATGACGTCATAATAGTTCAATTCCCCTTAAAGACGGTCCGATCCCTGTTTAAATTTAAAAATAAATAACTTACTCAATAATTAAATGTTTTTAAAATTCAATTCTTATAAAGAATTTTATCTAGTAAAATTTTAAATAATTGAATTCTTTCTACAAGTTTTAATACAATTATTAGGAATAATTACAGTTTTCAAGGAATTCTATTATAATTGTATTAAAAATAATTAAAATTCTGCGATAAATTTTATAATTTTTAAAAATAATTGAATCTCTATAAAATTTTCATTATATATGAAAATAATTAAATTTTTTCATAGAATAAAAGGGATATCACCAGTCGGGTAGCAGAGCTGATAATAATAATTATTTTTTATTTCAATTATTTGTTTTATACTACTTAATAATAATAGGGTGGTTGTAAAATTTCATTTTCAGAATTCCCTGACTTTTTCTGACTATTTTATAATTCTCTCTATAATTATAACAAATTCTTAAATTATTTAATATTATTTAATACTTATTATATATATATATATATATATATATATATATATATATATATATATATATTATACTTAATATATTATATTATATATAGTATATTATGTGTCAATATCTCCGAAATGGTGAAAGTGTCAAAAGTGCTATTTAGAAATTTGAAACAACCATATGTAGTATACCTTATTTTTTCAATTTGACATTTTTTACTTTTGTTTGTGCAACGCTTGGAGCAAAAGTTTTTTTTAGTCTTTTTCTACACTTTTATGAATTTCTTTTTAAGGAAATTCTAAGGAAATCGTGTAATATTTTCAAATATTAGGTTTTAGGTTTTGAAAGTACACACCTCAGAAATATTTACCACTAAAAACTTTGATGAATTTGCAAAGCATTTTTTTAAACAAACATTTATTTTCAAAATGAGCCTGTGGGGCAAACCGGACATAGGATATTTTCACTGTATCAGAGTTTTAAGAAAATTATTATTAATTAATAGTTATTTTCGTATCAAGGGCGCAAAATAGGTGATTTCGCCAGAGTCGTAATCACCTTTGCGCCCATGATGCTAACATAATTTTTTGTCCTAACTGCATGGAAAGTATGTCATTGAGGGCACGAACGATTAAACGCTCATATTAGTTAAAAATTAAACTCTATATGAATGTTAACTCTTTGGAGTCTATAATGATAGAAGTTTTAATATAGAAATAAGAAAACAATGTATTCTGGAAATATAGTAATTGACAATTTTTATAACCGAAATGTGAACAAAATCAAATGTGTCATAATTTTTTTTTAGAGAAAATCGAAAAAAATTGCACATTTTTCTAGACAAAATAAAACAAGTTGAAAATGTTTGCATTTTTATAGTCAACATAAAAATAACTCGAAAATATCACATTTTAATGAAGAAAATCTAATAATTAACATGCGGGCGCAAAATACTCTTCCGCCTGCTCGAAGGTAGGGGAAGCGGGCGCAAAATATTTTGCGCCCGCTCGGAGGTTGGTGAGCGGGCGCAAAATATTTTGCGCCCGCTTCCCCTACCCCTGGGTGGTAATGAGTTACTTTGCGCCCGCTCTAAGTGCCCGAAATGACATACTTTCCGTGCAGGTAGGACAAAAAATGTTTTTTTTTCATTAAAATATTTACTTTCAATGAATTGTCTTCCAATCAGAATTAGACCCTTCAAAATTTTTTCCTTGTTAATTTCAAACATTTTTTGTTTTGTTATTAAAAAAAATTTTTTTTTTAATTAAAATTCAATCCTGTATTATTATTTACATTATTGCAACCATTGTTCTTATGATTCTTTATGTTTGTGGTTATTGTAGATTATACAAATGCAATATTATAGATAAAAAAATCTAGGTGTTCGGTTTGCCTCATGGGGGTTGCGGGTTTACCCCAGGGAGTGGGGCAAACCGGCCAATTTGCAAAATTTTTTAAAGTTAACACAGCAACTAAACAATAAAAGATAAATTATAGGTGTCTCTGGGAAAAAGTTGCTCAATTAAATGATCTTTTAAACAAGCCATCGAAAAATGAAATCGATTGATTCCTTTTGTCACAAGAGTCAAAAAATCGTTAGTATGGACAGTTGGTCCCATTCTCCCCTATAGTAAAAAAAATTTTATTTCTTAAGCAAGCTTGATAATTCATTAAAACTGTTTTTCGGTTTATCAAGAATTAAGGATAATAATTCAACTTAAAAATTGCAAAATACATGAATTTTTGAATTTTTCAATGAAAATATAATTACGATTTTTCAAAATTTTTTTTTGACAATGACAGATTCGCTTCGAAATCGTTACACGGGGGTTTTCAAGGTAACTCATTACGAATCTGACATCAGATTTTCAAAATTCAAAATTTTATCTGGGCCCAAAAAACGGCCTTATTGATATTTATCATTTATTTTAAAAACTTTAGGAAACTATAACGGAATACTGATATTCATTATAAATTATCTTTCTAACATATTCTGTTTTACTTTTTTGAATTCAAAACTTCAAACAGAAATACTAATTTTGTAGACGTTTAGGTTTCTAATGCATTTCGTAGTTTGATTTAAATCAAGATTAAAATCATGATTTAAATTACTGCTGCCCTGTTCTATGGATCCTCTTAATTGAATTTTGTAAAAGAATTTTATTACTTTTAAAAATAATAATCGAATTTCTGCAGTCATTTGTAACTTCTCCAAAATTCAATTTTCCTAGTGTTCTTAACTAAAACTCTTTTATATTTTTAATATTTTAAATAATTTATTAAATATATATTAAAAAGTTTAACAAATTCTAGAAGGATTTGAAATATTAAAATTTTTCAAAAGGGTGGTAATTTTATAGTTTGAGGCAAATAAAAAATTCATTAAAATTCATAATTTCCTTATGAAATCTAAAAATTTAATTTTTTCCCGTACTTTTAATAAAAATCCCTGACTTTTTCTTGATTTCCCAGACCAATTATACTTTCCCTGACTTTTCTCTTAATTCTCTAACCTGTGGCAACCCTCTTTTAACATTCATATTTGTCAATTTATTTCTCAGCTACACCTTGCAAAAAAATTAATTTCAAACAACAAAATTTTTGTTGAATTTACCAAATAAATGCATTAATATACAGTTAAGTGTTTTTTTTATTTAACCAAATTTTTTTAATTAAATATTTTTATATGAATAAACCAAATACTTTATTGAATTCAACCAAATATTTTTGTTTAATGTAAGTTAAAAATCTATTTCCCACATATTACATTATTTTTCTTAAGGGGTGGGTGGGGCAAGACGGGGTACTTAAGGTTTCAAGCGCAAACAAACGAAAATTATCGAATATATACTTTATTATTATTTTTAATTATCATCTTTGGGAATCAGTCTTTCGTAAAAAAGGCGTACAAAGGCCATCTGTTTCTTAAAAAAGCTTATAACACTGGTCGACACTAAAAATGATTCAAAGATCGGACAAGGATATTCTTATAGGATTTTCATCGCTGAACACGAATCTGACTTCCAAAAGTGCCCATCACGTCGAGATTTTGAGAAAAATGGACTCAAAGTCTCAAAAAACCATGTTTTTGGCCTTTTTTTATCACGTGTAGAGAATAATGCCGAGGTGCTAGAAATCTCTAATTAGTCTTAAATTAAAGCTTGAACTGTCAACTATAAGAATCAAATCAAAAAATCTCTGAATCAATCAAAAATTTTCATATAGCACAACTTTTTCATGTGCGCGCGCACTCTACTTGCACTCATAGAGCGGTACACAATGACACACCTACTTATTCATTTTATTTGCGCTATTTATTGTTATTTATCATTTTTGGGGTCGCTGAACGTTGCTGATTGAATGTAAGGTCGTTATTAAAACATTATTATTAAAGTATTATTATTAAATTTTTATGTCCGCTATTTTGAAACCGCCATTTTGAATTTTTTAATAATGACCTTACATTCAATCAGCAACGTTCAGCGACCCCAAAAATGATAAATAACAATAAATAGCGCAAATAAAATGAATAAGTAGGTGTGTCATTGTGTACCGCTCTATGAGTGCAAATAGAGTGCGCGCGCACATGAAAAAGTTGTGCTATATGAAAATTTTTGATTGATTCAGAGATTTTTTGATTTGATTCTTATAGTTGACAGTTCAAGCTTTAATTTAAGACTAATTAGAGATTTCTAGCACCTCGGCATCATTCTCTACACGTGATAAAAAAAGGCCAAAAACATGGTTTTTTGAGACTTTGAGTTCATTTTTCTCAAAATCTCGACGTGATGGGCACTTTTGGAGGTCAGATTCGTGTTCAGCGATGAAAATCCTATAAGACTATCCTTGTCCGATCTTTGAATCAGAAAAAAAGTTATTTTTTGTCGACCAGTGTAATTAATAATATTAAAAAAATTGCAAATCTCCCCAACTTGCCCCACCGGCGGGTAAGATGGGGTTCTCAAGAAAGCAAACTATTTCTGTCGTCAAATTTCACAAGTAAAGGTTGCATCTTCATTTTCATGCATAACTGCACTGAGCCTATTAGCCGCAGACAAAAAAAGCAGCCCAGCCTTCATTTGAGTCTAAATAATAACCATTACACCATCGCTAATTGACGATTTAACCTGACAAGCTTTTTTCTTTTTGGTCACTCTTATTTTATTCAGTCTTGATTTTAGTAGTTTTCTTAATTTCTCTTATTTCTCTTTTTTTTGCTTAATTTGTGAACCCCATCTTGCCCCACTCTCCCCTACCCCATCTTGGCCGCACCTACGAAATTGAATAAAACGATTAATTACTACAATTTACGATTCAACAAAGAAAAAAAACATATGCTTCCCTTCTTCTGTAATCCTTGACAGTTAGAAAAAAATTTATACAGTTCATTAACTGTTATTATTAAGTAATAAACACCTCCTAAAAAAAGTGAAAAAATGACAAGAAAATCGTCAAAAACAGTTTTTTTGTAAAACAGATAAAAGATTTGTTCTCATGGTTTTTAGGTTTTGTAAACAAGAAACTATCGTCTCGGTGCAGTATTTTGTAAAATATAATCGCGATTGGTTAATTCGTTTGTTAAATAAGGCCGGTACCCCGTCTTACCCGCTACCCCGTCTTGTCCCACTCTCCCCTATTTCATTTTCCATTTTTTCCTCATAAATTAATAAAATTTCTCAAAACATCTGAAACCTTGTATATTATGGTCTTTTTTCCCCTTTTTATATGATAATCTTTCAGAAATTGAAATTTTTTTATAAGTTAAAAAAATTTCTACTTTTTGTAAACCTTGAAAAAATTATAGTTTTCGAAACAAAAATATTTTCATATTATTTTCTCAGAGTTTTTGAACTTGGAATTTTTTTATACGAGGCAGAAAATATAAAATAATTTACTGCTTACAAAGCAAAATGAAAACCGTTAGAAATTTCTGCCAATTTGTTTTATTTTAAGAAAAATTTTATTAATTTGAAAATGTATTTTATTATTTTTACTACAAGTTACTTTGCAAATTATAAAATAGTTGTGGTTTTCAGATTTGATTTATTTTTTTAATAAATTATAAAAATATTCAAATTTTCTCTATTAGAATGTAATTTTTAAGGTATTTGAATTTTATTATTTTAAAATGATTTTTTTCTATTATTGTGGATGCATTTTGAACATTTTTCATAAGATTCAGTTCAGTTTTCATGTACCCAAATAAATATTTTTCGTAAAAAAAAATCAATTTCCGGAAGATTTTCAGAAGATTTTTGTAAAAAAATCAATTTCCAGAAAGTTTTTAAAGTGATTTACGTAAAAAAAAATTTAATTTCCCGTAAATTTCTGTAAAAAAATCAATATTCGGAAAATTTTCGGAAACTTTCCGAAGTGATTTCAGTAAAAAGAAAATCATTTTCCGGAAAATTTCCGAAAAGTTTCCGAAGTGATTTCCGTAAAAAAATCAATCTCTAGAAGATTTCCGGATAATGTCCGTAAAAAGAAATCAATTTCCGGAAGAATTACGTAAAAAAGTCAATTTCTGGCAGATTTCCGGATGATTTCCAAAAAAAAAAAAATTTCTGGAAGTTTTCCAGATAATTTCCGTAAAAAAGATAAATTTCCGGAAGATTTCCGTAAAGTTTCCAAAGTGATTTACGTAAATAAAATTAATTTATGAAAAATTTCCGGAAAGTTTCCAAAGTGATTTGCGTAAAAAAAATCAATTTCCAGAAGATTTCCAGATGATTTCCGCAAAAAAAAAACATTTTTCGGATGATTTCTTAAAAAAAAAATCAATTTCCGGATGATTTCTGTAAAAAAAAAATCAATTTTCGGAAGATTTGCGGATAATAAAAAGTTGTTCGCGCTATTAAAGTAATAATAATTAATAAGGATAGCCATATTTTTCTAGAGTTTTTTAGTTTTTTTTTGTGCGAACATGTATATCTAGGAATATTTGTTGCGTAGTGTATGGACTTTACGTAGGTTGTCTTGACAACGGGTGTAGTTTTTCTTCTGTCAACTGTTTTTGTAGACTCGCTCTTTCTGTTTGCGTCAATTTTGTTAACCCCAAAATGTTTATCTGAATGGAAGATTTTTCTATAAATTGTAAGTTTTTTTTAAAAAATAAGTTTAATTTGAAATTAATAAATTTTTTAATAATTTAATTTTTGTTACTTTTATATTCAATATTATTTATTTCCATAATATTAAAAGTTTTTAATGTTGTTCTTTTGTGTGCATTTTCCAACAGTTTTTTCAAATCGTTCTTGAGAATTTTCCTGATTTTCCTGATTCCTGACAATCCTGGAAGTTTTTTCGCGTTTTTCTGGATAACTTTCCTGCCAGTCTTGTTTCCTGTTATTCCTGTAAGTCATTTTCTTTCATTTCCTCATGTAATTTTAGTTTATTCTAATTTTTAGTTTATTTTTTTTATTCTTTTAGTTTTAATAATAATTTCTAAATTTATGCTTTTTAAATGCATTTTTTATTTCATTATATTTTATTATAATATACAAAATTTGTTCATGATATAATTTTTCTCTAAATTATTGTTTAAATATGTACAATTATTTTTTTGAAAAACATTTTTTAAATATTGTGAAGTATTAATATTATTTATATTTTCTTTTTCTTTATTTAACAATTTTTAGAGATATTCACGAAATTTTGTAGTTTTTTTACCAATTACAAAATTCGTAATTTTTCATTTTATAATTATGTTGGTAGTTAATAATGGTCATTCATAAGCAATATAAATTAAAAATTACTTTTTATTTTCAAAAATAATAATGCTAAGCATTTTGTGTTTTTAAACATTTTTGAGATTTATTTTCATATATATTTTTCCTCAAATATTGTTGTTGATTTAAAAATGCATGTTTTCCTATAAAACTTTAATTTCCCATCAAATATATTATTGTATTTCAAAAATTTTAATTGACAGATTGAAATGAGCAGATATTTTTTTAAATTTCTTTACATAAAAATGTTTAAATTTGCTAAGAAGTTGCATTTATTTATTACTGCCTTTATATTTATTATTATATAATATTATATATTTATATGAAGAATATAATGAAAAAGTGACCAATATTATAAATTTTATGAGAGTGGGTGATTTTCGTTATATTGCAATTTTTTTTTAGAGAAATTTTAAAATTCGATGTGTACAAATATAAAAGAATATGTGTAGCATGTTTTTTTTGTAATTTACTGGGTTGCCACAAAAAAATGCTTTATTTAATTTATTTACGAATTTCTTTAATTGTAAAATTATTCGCAAATTTCAATTTTTTTTAATTGTAAGTATATTCATTCATTATTATTTTTTCGTAGGAATTAAAGTATTTTTCAAAATATTCAACTTCAACTTCTTCAAAATTTATTTCATGTTTCAATAAAAATTATTATTTTCTATAATTTATAACTAAAATTCTTTTTATAGCAATTATTTTTAATAATTTTTGAAAAAAGTTGTTTAAGAATTTTCAAATCTATTTGTTTACAATTCAATTTTACGAAATTTCGATTATTCGTGACTTTTTCAATTTTTTAAAGATTTTAATTTGTAAACTTTTCAAAATTCAATTATTTCTCAACATTCATACTCCACGCTATATCGCATTTAATTTTCAATTATAATCTAAAATTTATACTAAAATTCATTTTTATATCAATGTTTTTAAGAAAATTCTACGAGAATTCAATTATTTAAACAGGGCTCGGATTGTGAGACTTTTTCGACTTTTGTCGACTTTTCTAAGAAAATGTGACTTTTTTTGACTATTTTTAAAAATAATTACATTTTTCATGAAATTTGATAACAATATTGTATTAATAATAATTAAAATTTTGCGATGAATTTTATTATTTTTAAAATAAAATGAATCTCTGTAACAAATTTTATTATTTATAAAAATAATTAAATTATTGCGAAGAATTTTATAAAAAATTTTGTAAATAATTTAATTCCTGTAAAATTTTTGTTATTTATGAAAATACATAAATTTTTTCATAGAATGGAAGGGATGTCACCAGTCAGGTAGCAGAGCTGATAATAATAATTATTTTTTATTTAAATTATTTGTTTTATACTATTTTATATGTAATAATAGGGTGATTGTAAAATTTCATTTTCAGAATACCCTGATTTTTTCTGACTAATTTATAATTAATTCTCTCTATAGTTAACAAATTCTTAAATTATTTAATATTCTGCATTGATAATTAAAATTTTAATAATGCTTTTTATGTAAAAATTTTATTTACAAAGAAAAACATATGATAATTTCAAATTGTTTGCTAAAAAAATTTTTAGTCTGTTTACTTTTATTATAAATAAAGTAAATGTAAATTTACAATATAAATTAAATTGATATTTATAAAAGTTTTTTAATTATAGTAGTTTCTTTCGATTAAAATTACCTGACTTTCCTATGACTAAAAAATTATATAATATATAGTTTTTTTTACTAATTTATGACCACCCTGAATAAAAACAACATATATAAACTCTTGTTACAATAAAAGGTTGATGCCGTTTTTTGGGCCCTGGTAAAATTAGCTTAGGGGAGAGTGGGTCAAACTGGCTCGGTGGGTAAACCGGCCAGGTGTCAATATCTTTGAAATGGCGAAATTGTCAAAAGTGCTATTTAAAAATTTGAAACAACTATGTGTAGTATACCTTATTTTTTCAATTTGACATTTTTTACTTTTGTTTGTGCAACGCTAGGAGCAAAAGTTTTTTTTTAGTTTTTTCTACACTTTTATGAATTTCTTCTTAAGGAAATTCTAAGGAAATCGTGTAATATTTTCAAAATTAGTTTTTAGGTTTTGAAAGTATCAGGAATATTTACCACCAAAAACTTTGATGAATTTGCAAAGCATTTTTTTAAACAAACATTTATTCTCAAAATGAGCTTGTGCGGCAAACCGGACATAGGATATTTTCACTGTATCAGAGTTTTAAGAAAATAATTATTAATTAAAATGTTTTTTTTTTCATTAAAATATTTACTTTCAATGAATTGTCTTCCAATAAGAATTAGACCCTTCATAATTGTTTCCTTGTTAATTTCAAACATTTTTTGTTTTGTTATTAAAAAAAATTTTTTATTTAATTAAAATTCAATCCTGTATTATTATTTACATTATTGCAACCATTGTTCTTATGATTCTTTATGTTTGTGGTTATTGTAGATTATACAAATGCAATATTATAGATAAAAAAATCTAGGTGGCCGGTTTGCTTCATGGGGGTTGCGGGTTTACCCCAGGAGGTGGGGCTAACCTACCAGTTTGCAAATTTTTTTAAAAGTTAACACAACAACTAAACAATAAAAGATAAAGTATAGGTGTTTCTAGGAAAAAGTTGCGCAATTAAATGATCTTTCAAACAAGCCATCGAAAAATGAGATCGGTTGATTCCTTTAGTCACAAGAGTCAAAAAACCGTTATAGTATCGACGGTTGAATTGGAGAGTCAATGCCAGTGCAGGCAGTCTGTACCGATTCGGATGAGAATTTCTGCTGGCGCGGTACAAAGTCGGATCCGACTTTTGGTGCAGTCTTTCTACTGTCGGCTGTACAGGCGCGGTACAGGATTTGATTCAACCACCGGATCAAAATTTATACCAACCCGTGTAGAAATTTCGCTGGGGCCCTGATCAGGGCCGGATAGGGCCGACCTATTAGGGAATGAAACGCCGCGCCCGATGTGGCCCTGATCAGGAAATCTACATTTTCTTGTCGTCCCGATCTGGCCCTGATCGGGCGCGGCGTTTCATTCCTTACTACGGCCCTAGTAGGGCAATTTCTACACGGGAACTAGCAACCGGCCTTGTACTGGCATTCGTCCGTCTAACGACCCGAGCGGTACAGGATTTATACCAACTAACAACCGGCGTTGCACTGGCATTCGTCCGTCTAACGACCCGAGCGGTACAGCACAGGAAAAAAAAAGTCTGACTCCCTTTACACCTTAAATTCAGCCCATGTATTTCACATAAGTCTGTCCTTGTTTAATGGGGCTGACTCCGTTTACAGGCATTCTACCGACTGAGAACTAAATAATTTATATTATTATTAATAAGATTTTAATTAATAATAATAAGCTAAGAATATGATTATTGTTATCTATTCTTTCAAAACAATTTAATGCTTTCATAGGATAATTATTTTTTTAATCAACACACTATTTAGAATCTTCTAAAATAGATTTTTTACAAAGTGAAAATTTAGCTATATTTTTATTGTTTCCAATAAAAATTGATTAAATAAAATGGATAAGATAATAATTAAAGTAATAAAAATTTTAAATCCTTTACGTTGTAAAAACTTTTGTATAGGAGAATTTTTTGAAGTTTAAATACTAAAAAAGGAATTAATACTGCAAGAATATAAAATTTAATTGTAAAAATGAATGAATTTAAAAAATAGGTTGTAATTATATTTTTTAATAATATTTATTATTTATTTATTAATTAATAATGATTAATAAATTAAAGATTTAATTTTTTTTGTTATATTCAAGTTTCTATAATAATTATTATAAATTAATTAAATTTAACTGAATTTAAAAAAAATTATGTTCAATCAATGAAAACTTAAAAAGAATAGTATTAAATTGTTTTTTAATATAAAATTTCAGGTTTTTTACATTACAATTACATACAGTCCTGTATCAATTAAAATTGCGCCCGGTTCGGTGCAGGTTTCAACGAGTACTCGTTTCAACCTGCCAAGCACCCGGCTTGTACTGGCATTCGTCCGTCTAGCAACCAGCGCGGGCCAAATTTTATTCTTTATTAAAAATTAAAATAAAAGAAATGTTTAATTAACTATGCAAGGTGAATGTTACTTAATATTTAATATTTCTTTCAAATTAATTACATTCATCTTTTTCTCTTTTTTAAAAACATTTATAAAGTATGAATGAAACGCAGTAAGTTACAAATGTTTATTTTATGTAGTTAATTTTGTATTAATTTCGAATACTTATAAAGTGAAGTGTGCAACTAATTATTCCTAAATAATAAAATAAAGATAAATATTAAAAACATTGAAGATTAAATAAAAATATAATAAAACTTTAAATTTATTTGCATAATATAAATAAAATGCTAAAATATTGAAAAATATCTGAGTAAAAATTATTATTCACTTTATATAAGTTGTTGTTTCCCGACGGTATTGTATATTGGCGTTGTTTTGCTCACATCCGCAAGCGAGCGAATAGCGTAGTGGTTAGCGTATTAGACTTCGGTGCGTAGATTAGGATAGGCTTGGGCTTCGTATCCCACTGCAAGCGTTTAGAATTTTAATGTGTAAAAAAATGTAAAATGTGTAAAAAATGCTTCAAATGATTTATAAATAAATGTTAATTAACATGCACCATGCATAGTTAATTAAATATTTATTTTATTTTTCAATAGAGAATATAGTTTGGCCCGCGTCGCTTGCTAGGCGGACGAATGCCAGTAGAACGCCAGTAGAAAGTCATCTTTCGGAACAAAATTTGGCCCGTCCTGGTTTTCAGACGGACGAATGCCGGTACAACGCCGGATGTTCGGCGGCATCAAATTTGTACCGAGCCAGGCGCGCAGCCACTACAACACATTGTCAGGTTCCAGTAGAATGTCTGTACCGCTCCGGTCGTCAGGCGGATCCATGCCAGTACAGTCTTACCGACGTCTGTACAGGCGCGGTACCCTGCCAGTAGGAAATTTCCGCCTGGGTCTCCCCAACACGCGGAAAAATAGTTGAATTCAGTATACTATGTGTTGGATACTCCAGCTATAACGCGGAAAAAACTTTAGGTGGTGATTGTGATCGTTTTATCTTGATTAAAAAGCATTTTTGTATTCTGCAAAACCAAAAGTAATTATTATTGAATGTTTTAGATATAATTAAGATTTAAATATCATTAGTTATCACTGAAAATTAATTCTCTTTATGGATTTTTTTTACTTTAAAATTAACAAACATAACCTAAAATTTTTTTCCGCGTTAGGTATTCCCCATCGTGGAGCGTCACAAATAAATCAATTTATTAAAATCATATTTTCTTTAAGAGATAATAGTGTTTCATAATCTATAAAGATTATCTGTAAAAGCGAAGACAGAATTTCACAAACTTTGATTTCAATTTTGCTACTTTATTACTTGACACTTTCACTTACTCACTTTCGTTTAACAATGTTATTAAATGTTCATAGTTTGTTGGCAAGAATTATTTTCAAAAAATTTATCGTGTTTTCGTCCATTATAGTATTTTTGTCTTGGCAGTTCACGTTCACGCACGAAATTGTCGGAATCGAGTCGCAACTTTTTGACAGCGTATGCGCATCATAGGAATCGGGACTTACAAATTTCAGTTGGCTGCTACATCTAACTCGTTGGAAACCGTATCCAACTAAATAGATATAATGACATGAAAGTATAAATTTAAAATTGTCACTGGAACTAACGCCGTTTATTCATATATGGGTGATTTTCAAATAACTGTGATTTTTTTAATAAAACGTTTTTCCGCTAAAATAGTGATCCAAATTTGACATTCATTACATATGTCAGTACGTTTTTGTTATTGAAGTATATGTTCAAAAGGAAACTACAGAATTTTGAATATTTTTAAAGTTACGATGAAAAACGCAAACAAAACGCAAAAGTGACATGCCATGGACCTGACATTTTGCCACGGTCCTGACATGTGTATCACAGTTAAAATACGTAAATAAATAAATAATCGAATAAATATTTTCTTTTTAAGGTTCGCACTTCAAAATAATACCAGTAGAAGTCAATTAAAAATAAAATTGGGTAATAAAATCACGATGTCGTTAACATGTGTAGATAGAAAGTAATTAACAATTTAAAACATGAAAAAAGTGCTCGTGTACGTAGAATATCATTATAATAAAAATATTTTTATATGTAAAACATCTGGTTAGATTTGGCCTACAAAGTTCTTAAAAGATAGTCTCAATATTTGCTCACGTAAAAATTTCAGAACAAAATTTAAAAAAAACGTATGCCACAGACCTGACAATTTAACCCTTTTTTTCTTAATTTTAACTATGATAATGATTAAATAATGAACTGAATATTAAGTATCTTTAAGAAGAGACTTCTATTAAGTGATTTATGAAGTGGGTGGCAAAAAAAATAATTTTAATAGTCATTTATCTATGAGGACATGCAAATATGACAGTTATTTGAAAATCACCCATATGTTTTTACATAGATATAACAGCTAATTTTCTTCTATCCAATAAAAATTGGATGTATTATTCAACTTTTTATTTGCGTGTATATTAAAAAAAAATTTATCTCTTAAGCAAGCTTGATAATTCCCTAAAACTGTTTTTCGGTTAGTCAAGAATTAAGGAAAATAATTCAACTTAAAAATTGCAAAATACATGAATTTTTGAATTTTTCAATGAAAATATAATTACGATTTTTCCAATTTTTTTTTTTACAATGACAGATTCGCTTCGACATCATTACACGGGGGTTTTCAAGGTAACTCATTACGAATCTGACATCAGATTTTCAAAATTCAAAATTTTATCTGGGCCCAAAAAACGGCCTTATTGATATTTATCATTTATTTTAAAAACTTTAGGAAACTATAACGGAATACTGATATTCATTATAAATTATCTTTCTAACATATTCTGTTTTACTTTTTTGAATTCAAAACTTCAAACAGAAATACTAATTTTGTAGACGTTTAGGTTTCTAATGCATTTCGTAGTTTGATTTAAATCAAGATTAAAATCATGATTTAAATTACTGCTGCCCTGTTCTATGGATCCTCTTAATTGAATTATGTAAAAGAATTTTATTACTTTTAAAAATAATAATTGAATTTCTGCAGTCATTTGTAACTTCTCCAAAATTCAATTTTCCTAGTGTTTTTAACTAAAACTCTTTTATTATTTAATATTTTAAATAATTTATTAAATATATATTAAAAAGTTTAACGAATTCTAGAAGGATTTGAAATATTAAAATTTTTCAAAAGGGTGGTAATTTTATAGTTTGAGGCAAATAAAAAATTCATTAAAATTCATAATTTCCTTATGAAATCTAAAAATTTAATTTTTTCCTGTACTTTTAATAAAAATCCCTGACTTTTTCTTGATTTCCCAGACCAATTATACTTTCCCTGACTTTTCTCTTAATTCTCTAACCTGTGGCAACCCTGTTTTAACATTCATATTTGTCAATTTATTTCTCAGCTACACCTTGCAAAAAAATTAATTTCAAACAACAAAATTTTTGTTGAATTTACCAAATAAATGCATTAATATACAGTTAAGTGTTTTTTTTATTTAACCAAATTTTTTTAATTAAATATTTTTATATGAATAAACCAAATACTTTATTGAATTCAACAAAACCCCAGTAGCACGTAATATTACAGCAATATTGAGAGAACTTCCCTAACATTACCAATATTGCCTTAATATTACCAATGGTTCTAGAATCATGTTGTAATGTTAGTAATATTACGTGCTACTGAAGAATATTTTTGTTTCATGTAAGTTAAAAATCTATTTCGCACATATCACATTATTCTTTTTTACCTCATTTTCTATTTTTTCCTCATAAATTAATAAAATTTCTCAATACATCTGAAACCTTCACGTAAAGAAAAGGTTTGGAAGAGATATCCATCAAAATATTGTTGAGCAGAATATTTTGTTATCCAATTCAATGGAAGAGGCAACTTTCAGAATGGAAGCACTTTCAATATCCAATGGATGAGGGAGCTATATTATATTGTTGAATCAAATACGGATGTGACATCCATAGGCATGGTTGGGCTTACAATCCATGCTATGGATTTTCACATATGGCTGCCTCATCCATATAATCTTTGGTTTGGAGATCCATAGTTAGTTCAAAATTCCGATACATGCGCTGCGCGCAATTCATTATCATGGCATCTATTTAAAAATGAACATCTCAATTTGTCTCGCAATTTGTCCGTCGCGTCTATATAATCGTGTTGTGAGTTTATTGTGTATAATGTTATAATATTATATATTATATATATATATATATATATATTATAATATTATAATGTTATAATTGTTTATTATTGTTATTTTCTATTAGTGTTTATTTAAATTCATTTTCATGAAATATGTGTAGAGTATAATATAAAGAATATTATATGCTCAAATATTGTAGTTGCGTGTATCGTGTAGTGGATAGCGTTAGTGTTTACTATGCTTTAGGTCTAGGGTTCGTCTCCCCCGTCGGTTAATAATTTATTTCGTAAATATGCAGTTATTCAATAAGTGGTGTGTATTAATTAACAAAAATGTGTATAAAATATCTCAAGTGACATTGCATTTAATTAATTGAGTGATTAAAATTCTTTTTTCCATTTCCATTACTATGGATCACCCAACTATAGATCTTTTATTGCTTCAACAATATACAGTCAGCCATAGAATATGGATGTAGCAACCTTAACTATGGATATCCCGTATTTTTCAATATAATATGGCTGTGATATCCATGTATCTGGATGTGTCTACTATTCTTTTCTCTCCGTGTTGTATATCATGGTTCTTTTCTCCCTTTTTTTATAATAATCTTTCAGAAATTAACATTTTTTTAAGTTAAAAATTTTTTTACTTTTTGTAAGCCTTGGAAAAATTATAGTTTTTGAAACAAAAATATTTTTATATTATTTTCCCAGAGTTTTTGAACTTGGAATTTTTTTATACGAGGCAGAAAATATAAAATAATTTATTGCTTACAAAGCAAAATGAAAACCGTTAGAAATTTCTGCCAATTTGTTTTATTTTAAGAAAAATTTTATTAATTTGAAAATGTATTTTATTATTTTTACTATAATTTACTTTGTAAATTATAAAATAGTTGTGATTTTCAGAATTGATTGCATTTTTTAATGATTTATAAAAATATTTAAATTTTCTCAATTAAAATGTAATTTTTAAAGTATTTGAATTTTATTATTTTAAAATGATTAAATTCTTCAAACAAACTTAAAATTTACATTTTTGGAAAAAGCCTAAACTTAATTTTTAATCGTTTTTAATATTTTTTCCATTTTTTGTGGATTCATTTTGAACATTTTTCATAAGATTCAGTGCAGATTTCATGTACTCAAATATTTCAAATAGGCATACTGCACTGAATATAATACACGTTAAATACTGTGTATTATACCCGAGGTTTTCTACGTACCCATCTCTGTTTGTTTGTGCTTGTTCGAGTATTTTCATAACGTTCGAGTTGTTGCAATTCCATCTAATAGAGGCGTGATTATGTTTTCGTTCAGTTACCTACTTTTACCGTGTCTTACAGCTGCAACACAGCATCTGTCAAATACTGAGAGATTCTAACCTTCTTTTCGCGTTTGCTCGTGTGAAAAATTATGTTGTTATTCTTTAATGATATTATTTTTATTAATACGTCGAAGTACACGACTAGGTTGCCCCCCGAAGCGTCTGGTGGCTTGGGTATTATAATAGTACATTGTACAACTAGTGACGAAAGTGTGATTTTTCGAGAGTGATGTTTGCGGCTCGAGCATAGCAAAATAGAGAAAAATCATTCGAGAAAAAATTTTTCAGTATCAACGCCTTTTCATGATTTTGATATGAAAAGTATCGTGCTCAACACGTGTGGCGGCATTTTGAAACGAGCGCTACTTTTTCGTAACACGTCTCCGGTGAGAGCGCCCTCACCTACGGCTCGTTAGGAAAACTTAACACTCGTTCCAAAAAGGCCGCTAGTTCACACTTGTTACGCAATGTATTATTTTACCTAAGTGTAAACATATAAATGGTTGGCGTTTTGGTTATTATTACCAATTCATTATGGGAAAAATAAAAATAATTCTAGTTGTACTGACTTATTATTTCTTTAGTGTTAAAAAGAAAATTCAGCTGAAAAATTCAAATTCATATTGTTTACATGAATCTGTAGCTAACACCTACTTTATTATTATTAATACCTGCTTATTAGTACCGATTTAATTTTAGATTTTTATGTTTGTTTTAAGATAATAGAAGACACTATATTGATAAATTTCAGAGGCATTAATGAATTATTTCATTTAAATTTTTTTCTTAAAATTTAAATGAGATAATAATAATTTTTTTTAATTAAAATTGTCTCATAAGAAGCATAACAATTTTATGTACTACTTTTTCTTGCTCGTGAAAGAAAAAAAGTGTTATATTCTCTTTTATTCTTTAATAATAAGTTTTATATAAAGTTTCGACAATTAATTTTAATTAATCCAGAAGATATAAATTAAAAAAGAATATTAATTTCGAGCTTGTAGTTTGTACTAAATATTCTACTTTCTAAAATACAAAATAAAATTTTCTATTGGGTTTCTCAATTAAAGAGTTTTAATACAAAAGAAATTACGATCTTTTTGTAAAATAATTTGGATTTTTTTTTTTGAAAAATTAATTTCACATAGTACTTAAAAGTTTTTTGACAGGTTTCGATGATTAAATTGCATCAGGGATGAAATTTTGATTTTTTCAAAAATTAATTTGTCTTTTTAAAAATAATTTATTTTACAAGGCCCAGAACCGTTCAAAAACAGAGAATTCTAAGCCGAAGTCAGGTGTGTACACCTTTGACATTTTTTTTTAATTTTTTTTTTTTGGCTGAATGTATAAAGATTAGAAAAGAAGGGATAACATACGTAGCACTATTAGTTGTATAGACACTCCTAATTTGTCGATGGCCCGCCTACCTGTCTTACCTGTGCAGAAATTAAAATGTGGGCCTGATAGGGTACTGGACAGTTTTTCCGATCTCTGGTGTGGCTCTGGGTAGAGAAAGTGACCAGTGCTCGACTAGTGTGTGACGCTGTTCCCGACCAATGCCCTACTTAGGGAAAAACTGGTCAGGGCCTCGTCAGTTTTTCTAAAAATTGTCCTATTTTGTGAGGTTAATTTTATTCAAAAGAAATTACAATAAAATTGCTGTAATTAAAAATATTATTATATTAGAAACATAATGAACATATTCATTATATATACATAACATAATGAGGTATTATAGTCATTTTGACTAATTTAAAAGTGAAAATGATAAAAATAATATAATTTCAAGAATAGAAAAACTTAAAAATTTTTGAAAAATATAATTTTTAATTTTATGATTAATTCATTTTTCTTTTGGAGGTTGTCGCTCCTTTCTGCCTCCTTAATTTTATAATATTAATAATGGTTATAATTTTTGTTTTCAAATGTATAAGTAATAATTAATATTTATTTAATAAATATTTTATTCAAATTTATTAATTATGTTTAAAAAATAGTTATTAAATATTGAAGGTGTTAAATTTAACAATCTCTCCGAATCATTTTCTCACTTTAAGCTAATATAATATAAAATAATTATTATTATTAAAATAATAAAATATTTGTACAAACCAAATGATAAATTCATCCTATAAATTAATAATTATTAAAATTCATTAAGTATAATTTATTAATAATTGTTTATTAATTATTATTTTTTAAATTCATAATTTTTATTTTTAAATAAATGTATAATAATAAATTATTTAATAACTATTATTATTCGTTATTTATAATTTAGTTGTTACTATTAATAAATATACTTTATTATAATTTTGTACTTAAAGAAAAAAAAAATTATATGTATTTTCGTTTTTTATATATATTACCATAATTATTTTATAAAGTGATTTAAAAGAAAACGCTTTTTTAACTTCAATAACTGTTTTAAAAAAGTTAATTTTAAAAAATTAAATTTATTTACATGCTTTTAAAACGAGAAAAACTGTCGAGGCCCATAACAGAGCCCTATTTCATATCTAGTGAAAACCCCACTTAGGGTTTTGGCCAAAGTTTCTGGTCAAACCCATAAGATAAAAAAATTCTTAAAAATGTAGTAAAATTACTCCGTTTAATTAACTTCTTCAATTTTATTTTCTTCTTAAATGACTTGAAGCTAGGCCAACTGTCAGAACACACACTCTTATATACCAACTAGTTTTGCGTTTCTACAGAACGACTTTTTGAGGTTAGGAGTAGTCGCATTTGCCTGGACCACCCGTCAATGGGTTTTCTCGCCAGAGAAGAGGGAAACTAGAAAACCTCTCCTGAGTACAAACGGTTTATTGACAGCAGAGTTTTAACGGTGTGTACTGGACAATAATCGACAGTGCACATCATTATACCTCGACGTCAAATCTCCCGCTCAGATTATCTCACGTGCCGGAAAAATCCCAGGCTAATGGGCGCGAACCAAGTACCCTTGGTCCTAAGCTTCCGCCGAGCCAGGCGGACAATTGTTTATAATTTTATTATGGGAACTAATTTAAAAAACTTAATTCATTTACACTTTATTCAAACGAGGAAAACTGTCAAGGCCCTGATCAGAGCCCTATTTAATATCTAGTGAACACCTCACTTGGGGTTTTGGCTAGAAATTCTGGTCAAACCCACAAAATAAAAAAATTATTAAAACGATAGTATAATTACTCCCTTTAATTGTATTCTTCAATTGTTCATTATTTTTTATTACAAGTAATTTTAGAGATTTAATGTTTTTACACTTTATTTAAATAAGGAAAACTGTCGAGGCCCTGATCAGTACCCTATCTAAAATCTAATGAACACCCTACCTGGGGTTCTGGCTAGGAATTCTAGTCAAACCCCTAAAATAAAAAAAATTATTAAATAACTAAAATAATGATTGCCTTTCATTGTTAATAGCTTCTACAACAAAAACGGATTCTAAAAATTTTATTAAAAAAAAAAAAATTTTAATAGGTGCTTGGTAAATGAAATGTATCTTAAGAATTGCTTGACCAAGTAAATGCTTAAGATGACCGAACGCTCAATAAGATCATCTTAAGCATTTGTTTAGTCTATGAATACATACGGTCTTAAGCTCGACTCATTTTAATAAGACTGTGTTGGTCAAGCAGTGGTTGAGTCCTTGCTTAAGTCGGAACTATGAATACCGCCCTCACAGCTCACTTTATATTTATATTTTTTTTATATTTTATATTTTTACTTTATATTTTGATTGAGCTGTGAGTTGAAAATGAGACAGGATTTTAGATAGGAATAATCATAGAAGATTTGAACAGTTTGTCTATGAATAAAACCATATGAATTCCCACATGAAATCTTGCATGTTTTTCCCAGTCAAATCCTAAACCAAATACCATGTGAAAAACAGTATCATTTATTAATAATTATTTTCCCAAGTCAATCCCCCAACTGAAATCCTTTTTCCTTTTTTTTTTAAATTTCCCATGTCAAATCCTAAACCAAATCCCATGTGAAAAACATTATCTGCCTTATTGAATATCCCTACATGGAAATCCACTTAGAATTTTACAAGGGATTTCACATAGGATTTTATATGGGAATTGACATTTGCCAATAATGAGCCATTAATGGCCGATATTGTGCCATTATTGAGCCAATAATAATATTGACATCACTGGCAATTGAATTTTGCCATTAAAGATTGATCAACTTTGACAATATTGTGCCGTTATTGAGCCAAGTTACGCCCCAATACTGGCAATTATAATTTGCCATGAAAGATACAAATCTTTTGCCATTAAAGTGCCAATAATAAGCCATTACTGGGCCGATGGTCGGCACATCATTGGCAATTGCCTTTTGCCATTAAAGATTGATCAACTTTGCCATGAATGTGCCATTATTGGGCCGAGAGCTGGCTAAATATGCTACAGTAACTGCACCATACTATAGCATTTTATTAAAATTTACTTTTGAGAGTGAGTGTCGCGAGCGTACTACCTTAACGAAACATTCGTAAACTTTCAAAAAATTTTTTAAAAAAATAAAAAATAATTTCTAGATACCATTTTTTTGATAATATTTAATTTAATTTAATAATTACACACTATTTTCAACACATACAAACCTATAACGCACCAATCACACAGAATACACAATTTTATCGCCATTAAAATTCGCAATTCGCTTCATAGGATTCGAACCTAGTACCCTATAACCTATAACATGATTGTCCTAACAACTAACAGCCACTGCTAAATCTAGATATACTGTACTTTTACAAACGACTCTTTTAGCTTTAGTCAGCTGTGGGGCTTAGGATCGTGCAAAATGGAAAAAACCTTTAATCGTAACATTTAATTCATGTTATGAATTACAGTACACCCAGAAAAAAGATTTCTTTGAAGCAAAGAAATCGATTTTTTAAACTCTCTCTTTGAATGAAAGATAAAATTTGTTTGAGTTAAAAATAGTTTTCTTTACTTTTACGAAAAACAAGTTTCGAGGTTTTTTGAATCAAAGCAATTTTTTCTTTGAATGATATTTTTGATCAAAAGAAAAATTTCTTTAAGACAAATAAAATGCCGAGAACATTCAAAGAAATTATTTCTTTGATTTATTTTCTTTGAATCAAAAAAATATTTCTTTAAATTAAAGAAACAACAGTCTCGCGCTGCTTATGTTTGAAATTACTTCGGATAAGTTGTCACCAGGGCGCGCAAGTTTCTTTTCTCGCTGACAAGTTTATTTACCAGTTCTATATAAGAGGAGACGATTGCATTCTTAAACTTAAAGACAAATATTATTTTTGTCTCATTTTTATCACACTCTGTTTTTAATAGAGTGTTTCAATTAAATTAATTCCTTTTCCTCCTTCAAACTAATACTTTAATTTTTTTTAAATTCTTGCCATGTGTTGGTATTTGTAAAATATTGATTTCAAACGTTGGTTCAGTATTGGTAACCAAGAAATAACCAAGCGTTCATTTAATTTTGAACCGTTGGTAAATCATTTGTTATTAATATTGGTCCAATCTTTGTTGCCAATGAATAACCAAAGCATGGAATGTCATGCATTTGCCTTGGCAGCCAATAGTGTTCCAATATTTCATTAACTTAAATAAAAAATTTCTTAAATCAAAAGAAATATTTTTTCGGCATAAACAAAAAATTTCTTAAATTTAAAGAAATATTTCTTTGACTTAAAAAAAAATGTATTAAATTCTAAGAAATATGTCTTTGAGGCAACAAAAAACAGTTAAAGAAATAATTTCTTTAAATCAAAGAAACTTTTTTTTGACCCTATAACAATGCACAAATTTCTTTGATTCAAAGAAACTTTCTTTAAATCAAAGAAGCTTTTTTCTGGATGTATAACCTCGGTTATCCGAGCTTCGATTATCCGAGACTCTGGGTTATCTGCGGTTCTAAACATGCTCGGATAATGTGGAGTAACTCGAATTATGTTCAGTGCATTTAAAATTTCGTCTATTTTTGTCGTTTAATATTATTGTAACACTTTAAACACATAAAAAATAATTAAACTTTTTAAAATTTTCATTAGTTCGTATTATCCGAGGCGCCTCTTCCCCACATTACTTTTGATAATCGAGGTTCTACTGTATTTGTTTCTTAAACGAAATTAACCCACAAAAATATTCACTAAATACACAAAACAATATTATGAACAAATATTATACGTCGATTGTAAATAATAACCTAAATCAAAAACTGATTTTTGCCCGAATGTAAACACCGATGACAATGACTGAATAATGAATTCTTCATCATTTATATTTTATGCGCATTACGAACTGCGCATACAACTGAAAGTCGCGATAACAGTTTTGCTTTTTATTTAGTTGTAGACAATTTCTTATCTTGTTCTATAACTATTTATTTATAACCAATTTCCAATTTTGCCTTTTATCTAACCCTTAAAGCGCACACTTACGAATGCATTCTTAAACCGCACACTGGGTGTGCAACACCCGGGGACTTTAAAGTGTGTTCTCCAAGCTGGAATAAGATATTATCTTTTAGAAAAATTATATTATGTAGCTCTGTACATCTATTTTGAAGGAAAATAGGTTTCATGAGCGTGTACAATATTTTGAACTCAATTGAAAAGCGACAAATGGCGTGCTAGTATTGGTTAGTGTCGGCACAGTACTGTAAACAAGTAATGGCAGGATTGTTACGATCATATCAGTTCTTAATTGTGGTGCAGTTATAATTTACACTATAGGTGCGGTAATTTGGTTTAGTATTAATTAATTAAAAAAGATTAAACTAATAAAATAGATTATTTCATTTATGTGTTTAATTAAATGTTTAAATTTAAGGTAAATTTTAAATTATATTTATCAAATATCTCATTATTCATTTGTCAATGGTAAAAATCGGGATTTACGAAATTAAAGTCTTCAATACTAATGGTCATTCAAAGTCTGACTCAAGTGAGAATAGATTTTTCCGTCACAGTAGTATTTTGTACTGCAATCAATATGTAGACTCCTAGTACCATACCAAATTTAGCAGTTTGTAAGACTCGGAATTTTTCCGATTTTTAAATCTAAGATATATAATATATACACAGATACTGTAATGTCTTTCTTGTTATGCGATATATTGTAGGAAAGATTAATAAATTCATCGAAACTTTTTTAGCATTATGCAGATATTTTACTATGGGGGCTATGGATACCACGAAGATGGCAGGTGTAAAACTACCACTTACAGGTTATTTAAAATTAATCATATATATATATATACAGTTAAAAGGGACTTACGGACCGAAAAAAATATTTCGAGAAAAAAGACTTCGATGTTTACCAAGTTGATCTTCTTGCTTTGTTTTTTTTTCAGAGTACCTAACTTTAAAGTGAAATTGTGAGAAAACTAATGCAGCTAGAAAGCTGCGGTTTAATGCATTGGAAAGAGCTGTTCGTTTACTATAGGAATCGATAAAAAAGTGAAAATCGATTTTTTCGACCCGTAGGTCCCTTTTACCTGTCCTTGACAAATATATACAATATATCATTACACATATATTATTTCATATATTTACAAAATATTTTAAATAAAAATTTCTGTTGGATTAATGAGGGATTAGAACATAAAAATTGAAGATTTCTTATATTTTAAAATTTATTTGTACATGCGGTATAAGAATTTGTTCTTTTTTTAATTATTAAAGAATTAATAAATTTGAAACATTGGATATGGTTACTTTAAAGACATGTTATTCAGTAGTCCCGTTTTTCTATGAAGGTGTTTACACTGTGTGGTATAAATTTATTTTCTGCGCACATCAACGGAAATATTCTCCACGAGTATATATTTGCGCCTGCGCAAACACGTGGCCAAGGCAAAGCCTTTCACTAAACAACTGTAGGCAAACATTTTGCGCAGACGCGAATATATTCTCGTGGAGAATATTTTTGTTTATGCGTGCAGAGAATAAATTTATTCCACACGATGTAAACACCTTCTATAATTAGTGTATGGAGTACATGACTACAGTATATAATATGATCTTAAAGTTATGTCACTGTAAGAGAAGTTTAATCAAAGTTAGATGAGTTGTCTATTTGGAAAAGATGAATTTAGTTACGTCGTAAGTTGCTTGTCAGGTTTGACACATCATTTTAAAATTCAATTTTTTTGGTAGTCCATCTGTAGGTATTTAATGGTTATTCAATTTACTTGTTGATGCCCAAGTCAAAATTTAGATCCTCTTTTAGTTCTCCAAAAACCTCTTTTTAACCTCTTTAACACTTTTAAATTCTCTGTTAAACCTGAAAACTGCTGAAATGGATTTTTCCGCACTATTAGAGGTTCAAAAGAGGTTGAAAAAAGAGGATCAAAAAAGGGTCTAAATTTTGACTCGGGTGATTTGTATAGGGGAGAGTGGACTACATTGAACCAGCGTCAACAGTAAACCACTTCAATTTTCTGAGAAATGACTGAGTGAAAATTTTTCTTATTTAATATATAAGTTAGTTTTTACCGAAACAGACTATGTCCAAAAATTTCAGGCACGTAGGTTTATTATTTACAAAGAAAAACTAAAAAAAATGTTTTTCATATACAAAACAAAAAATTTTTTGGAAATATAATGAAGTTTTTTTATTGAAATAGGAAGTTTTAAAAATTAGTAAACTTGTGATTTATTTCGCTTAGGGTGTCAACTTCAATATTCTGATGTGGCAAAGAATTTTAAAACCTTACATAAATTTATTATAAAAAATTTTTGTTGTGAAAGTTATGTGAATACATATAGTGAGTGCGGCATCATTGAAACACCCGAAAAAGCAAAGAATTTTAAATTTTAAGAGTTGTAAAGTTGTCGTCTGCTCTACTAATTAGTAAGAAAAATTCTGGAAGACATGCTTTCATCACAATTGTCAACGAGATAAACTTAAACTGTCACCTCTGCTATGAAATCTGACATCGAAATATATTAATATCCTATATTAACAAATAATAACTATTTAACAACAATTTTTTATTTTTTTCAGTGAAAAATAAGATTTCTTACAATGTGTAAGTGGAAATATTATTGTCGAAGTAAGTTGTAGTGTTTTATTTGAGGTGGTTCAATGTAGACACACATTCTTCAAAATAAGAAAAGTGTAACTGGTTAGAAAAAAATTAAATTTCATTATTTAATCATAATAATTTGTATTTGTAACGTGTGTATTAACTAAAGGAGTACTTCAGTTTTATTTTGATACAAAAACCTGATAAAAATTTGTAAAATTTAATTAGTTCTTGGACTATAGAAAAAACCCGGTTCAATGTAGCCTACTCTCCCCTACAGTTACTTTTTTGTGTGGTTGCTTATGTATGATAAATAGTCTTATTTTCTCCCGTTTCCCTCTTATTAAAGCTGTTTCTTTTATGAGACATGAGAACTTTAAAACATAAACATAGCTATAGCAATCCCCAGTGAAATAAAAGATGCTTTCTGGTTGTTTGATTTGCAAAGCATTATAGGATCAACGGGATATGAGGACGAATTCTAAAAGCTCCACAAATAAACAATCTAAATATGAATTTTCAAATTGTTGGAATATAGCATAACTTCACTTATGTTTGAGATATTCTTAGAAACTACAATTTTTTTAAGGGGACTTTCTGGTCAAGGATTTCAAAAAAACATATTTTTTCTACAACATATGCACGAAAAACTCGTGTCTGGCAAATTTTTAATTTAATACTGATTCTATCGCTTATACCAGCGTAGTTGTACTCAAAGTAACTAACTTTAAGGAGGAAATGATATTTTCTTAATCAAAACTATTAAAAATTTTAACTAATTTTAATTAACAGCTCATCTTTTGCTGCAAATTAGTTCAATTTTGCTAAATAATTAAAAAAACATTTGTTTTAACAATTTATATTCAAAATTTATTTGATCTACAGTAAAAAGTTGTGCACTAATTCAAATTAGTTTAAATAGTTTTTTTAATTCACTTTTAGATTATATGCACTTGTCCGATTTAAATAAATTGTTTTAGGCGACATTTCTGTACTATAAAAAATCACTCAAATTGAATTTCTGAAAAATAATATTTCACTCTAAACAAAATTAAGCTACAAAAATTTTTTATAATATTTTTTCTGTCTATTAATAAATTGTATAAATAACTGTTTTATTTAATACAAATTTTAGCAAATAGAAATGTTAAATACATAAAAATTTGATCCAATGTACATTATGTCAAATGAAATTTCGATTATGTAAAAATTTGGTTTATGGAAATTGATTTAAGTGAATGTGTTAGTAATTAGTAAAAATTCTCAGAAACAAAATTTTGATTAAAGAAAACTTCTGACACATAGGATTATATATTTCAAAAATTACAGACTTTAATTAAATTATAGCTCTATGGAGTGATCATGCGTATCGTATTTATTTATTATTCACTGTAAAAAGAAGTGTGTTACTGGAATGCACTTCAAGTGCATAAATTTGTCCCAGTTCTGAACACACTTTGAGTGCATTATTCTCATGCACTTTGAAGTGCATAAAATATAAAATGCATAAGAATTACACACTTTGACGTCAAAGTGCATGAGAATAATGCACTCAAAGTGTGTTCAGAACTTTGACAAATTTATGCACTTGAAGTGCATTCCAGTAACACACTTCTTTTTACAGTGTTATTATTATTTATGTGAGAAAAAATCATTCTGTCCGAGTCAAATGAAAAGAGTGATAAATTATACTTCATATATTATTTTTATTGTTATTATTAGGTATTAATAAATCTTGATTAGAAAGTAAAAAAATTAAATAAATTATATATGTAGGTATATATTGTAGTTAACGCCAGTACTGCAGAAATGTTTGTGTGTAAGTAAAAAACTCTTATTTCACTATTTAATTTAATTTTTCTCTATTTTTATATGTGGACGTCTGCATGAAAAGGGACCACTTTGTCGGTTCCAGATTCGGAGATAATGGCAATTTACTAATATTAAAAAAAATATCCAAACTTTTTTATTCCTTTTTCTTAATTTCTAATTTTTCATTAATTTATTGATACTTTAAGTATTTTATTTCGCTGTTAGACAAAATCACTAGAAGGGACCACTTTGCCGGTCTGTTGCAAAAGTTGTTTCTGTTTCAAAAGGGAAGGGGCGCAAAAATTCAAAACCTTTTGATTTTCCATCTTATGGGTGTACTAGACTTGAAATAATTCTCATCGGAATAACTTCCTAGAAGAACTAGAGAAATTTGTATTACAGTTTTTAATTTCTTTCTTTTTAGAAATGATGTTTTTGACATTCTGAACTTTGAAATTATGTATCTTATCGAATTTTTCACCCAAAAAGATTTAAGACGACTCAAAATTTTCTAAATTTTGCAAGGAATTCGTCCATATAGATAAGTCCAATAGTTTCAAAGTGGACCCTTTTCATGCGGACGTCCACATATAAATATAGATAAAAATTAAATTAAATAGTGAAAGAAGACTTTTTTTACTTACATACAAACATTCTGCAAAACTGGCGTTAAAAATTGTACCAGTACTGCACCAGTACTAGTTTTCCAGTGTTTTCTTCGCAATACTGGCACAGTACTGGCATACCAGTCTTAATGGGTAGTATACTGTCATAATATAGAATTTTTTTAAAGCCATTACTGAACCTGTACTGGCATGTCAGTACTGATGCAATTCTGTGCCTGTTGTGAATACTGGCATTTGACAGAATTTTTTCTTGGGATATATTCTTTTTTCTATATTTGCTTAAAAATGTTCTTTAGTACCTAACATGAAGCTCTTAAGTTGGAAAATTTTTGTAATAACTTCAATACTTTTTTTACAATAAATGTTTGAAAAAGTGTGTTTTTTAACTAATTCCACAGCAGGAAGTCCCATTATGTGAAACTTATTTATTGACTGCAAAAGTAATTTTAAAATTAATAAAAAAAATTGTAAAATATTTTTCAAAAGTGTATTATTTCGATAGTTTTTTCACGCTGACACATAATTTACACAAACATGTTTTTATTCATTATTTGAGGTATTTCGCTCATTTTTATTCTCGAAAAACTGATTTAATTAAAATATTCTTGAAAATTTGAATACATGTTTCTTCATGCAAGCCATTTGTCTAATAAAAAATTTAAAACCTTTTACCGTACTGTAATTGAGATATTATGAATACAACCCGAGTCAAAATTTAGACCCTCTTTTGAACCTGAAAAAGATGCGGAAAAATCCATATTCCGATGTTTACACGGAAAAAATTCCGGGACATTAGATGCGCCAAGGACAGTGTCAACAGCAGTACATTTCATTTTGCACGTCTGAGGTGCCATTTTGAGATATCAGACGTACAAAATGCACGTCAGATACGCCAAACTGGCACACATGGCGTGCAAAATAAATGTAGAAGAAAATTTGACACAACCTGTACATCTGACGTGCCGATACTTTTTCTGTGTAGAGGTTGAAAATAGGATTTCAAATTTTTTTGAAATTTAAATTTTTTAAATTTCTATCTACCCGTGTGGAAAAGTGGTGTGGGCCCGCATGGATCGCCCACATCCATGAGGGGCCCAACGTGGGTGATCCAGGCGAGGCCCCTCATGGAAACGACATGCTGATCGATGAGGGCGCCCGCATGGGCGATCCACGCGGGCGCCCTCGTCGGCCCCCGGCGTGGCCCTCGCGTTTGTCCTCGTCTTTGCCCTCGACTTACCCTCATCTTTATTTTTCAAAATTAAGTTAATAAATTAATTATTTATTAATAACAAGCAAGTTCAATTATTAATAAATAACATTGTTATTTAACGATTTTTACTTTTTTTAATTAAATCGTGAACAAAAAAAAAAAAATCTGACGCACTCAGGAATAGAACCTACGACCTACGGACTACCAGACAAACGCTTTACCACTGTGCTACGGGACCTACTTGAAAATTATTGATCTATTGTAGGTGACTTGCTGACTTGCTTTTGATAATAAAATTATTATAATCATTAATTTTTGTTATGTAAAAAAATATTTTTTGTTAGGACTTAGAAATTTTTGCTAGTCAATGATGTGGGTGATCCATGCGGGCCCCTCGCGTGGGCCCTCAAGGATTTGCCCTCATGTGAGTTTTATATTTTTTTAAAAGTACCATTGAATATTTGTTAAAAACGTGTTTTTCATTGTTTAAAATCATTATAAACATTAATTTTATGTTTTAAAAAAAAGTTTTTTGTTTGGACTTAGAAATTTTTGCTGGTACATGATGTGGGCGATCCATGCAGGCCCCTCGTGTGGCCCTCAAAGATTTTCCCTTATGTAAGTTCAATATTTTCAAAAAAATGTCAAAACATTTCTCTTAAAAACGTGTTTTATATTGTTTATAATCAGTATAAACATTAATTTTTTGTTGTAAAAAAAATTTTTTGTTCGGACTTAGAAATTTTTGCTAGTTAATGATGTGGGCGATCCATACAGTCCCCTCGTGTGGCCCTCAAAGATTTTCCCTTATGTAAGTTCAATATTTTCAAAAAAATGTCAAAACATTTCTCTTAAAAACGTGTTTTATATTGTTTATAATCAGTATAAACATTAATTTTTTGTTGTAAAAAAAATTTTTTGTTCGGACTTAGAAATTTTTGCTAGTTAATGATGTGGGCGATCCATACAGGCCCCTCGTGTGGCCCTCAAAGATTTTCCCTTATGTAAGTTCAATATTTTCAAAAAAATGTCAAAACATTTCTGTTAAAAACGTGTTTTATATTGTTTATAATCAGTATAAACATTAATTTTTTGTTGTAAAAAAAATTTTTTGTTCGGACTTAGAAATTTTTGCTAGTTAATGATGTGGGCGATCCATACAGGCCCCTCGTGTGGCCCTCAAAGATTTTCCCTTATGTAAGTTCAATATTTTCAAAAAAATGTCAAAACATTTCTGTTAAAAACGTGTTTTATATTGTTTATAATCAGTATAAACATTAATTTTTTGTTGTAAAAAAAATTTTTTGTTCGGACTTAGAAATTTTTGCTAGTTAATGATGTGGGTGATCCATGCGGGCCCCTCGCGAGGGGCCCTCAAGGATTTGCCCTCATGTGAGTTTGATGTTTTCCAAAAAGTGTAAATAATTTTTTGTTAAAAATGAGTTTTTCATTGTTTAAAATGATTGTAAACATTAATTTTTTGTTGTAAAAAAATATTCGTTGTTTGGACTTAAATATGTGTTTTTAATTGTTTATAATCATTCTAAACATTAATTTTGAAGTAATAAAAAATTATTTGAGGTTCGAACTTAGAAATTTTTGCAAGTTAATGATGTGGGCAATCCATGCGGGCCCTCGGCGTGGCCCTCATGGATTTGCCCACATGGATCAGCCCTCGTCGGCCCCCGCCGGGGGCCCTCACGTCGTGTGGGCTTCATGGGGGCTTTTTCTAAACGGGTATGCTAATAGATTTATTGAAATCATTCAAAAACTATTATTTGCATCTTCTATAGGGCAATTAAAATATAACTCTGAAAAAAATTCCAATTTTAGTTTTCGAAATATTTTTAAAAATCTTTTTTCGGACCTATTTTTTAGCCTTCTTACTTCTCTTTTCAACTTCTTTACAACCTCTAATAGTGCAGAAAAATCCATTTCAGCAGTTTTCTGGATCAAAAGAGGGTTTAGAAGTGTTAAAGAGGCTTAAAAGAGGTTAAAAAGAGGTTTTTGGAGAACTAAAAAAGGGTCTAAATTTTGACTCGGGAAATATCTCAATTTCCTAGCGATGAAGGGTTTTAAAATGTTTACCAAGCAGAAGACTTGCATAAAGGAACATTTACTCAAAATTTTAAGAATTTTTAAATAAAATCGATTGCTTGAAGTATAAGAGCAAGTTATATACCTTAATTAACATAAAAATATTGAAAAGAATAATTTTCTATAGATGTTGTCATCGAACAAATAGAAGTCGAGGAGGCTGTAAAGGTATTTTGAAAAAAGTAAATGGTGTTTATACTATTACAAAACCTCATATATGTTCTCCGGACCAGTATGCCGAAAATAATAATGCTGCAAAAAAGGAAATGAAAAAGCGGTGTTTAACGATGACAACAACATTGAGAAACATATATGACACAGTTTGTCTGAAGTAAGTAAATAGCTTTAAATAATTAAAACAAATCGATGGTAAACGGTGTATATGACCTAGTTTACTTTTTTGTTTTTTTTAAATAAAAAAGGTTATTGCATTCGTCTAGAGACAATGCTGTTGGATTCAACTATATTGTATATTAAAATCGAATAGTATCTATAAGCTCCAAGTTATGTGGGTTGAAATTAAAATTTTATTTTTCTAATTTATATTTTATTCCTATAAGGCCATAACTCTAGAACCTTTAACTTTTTAATGAGAAAAAATTTGTTAATTTTTTTAGCACAGTATTGAAACTCTGTATACATAAACTTTAAGAAATAAACTTTCAAACTATGCAAGTGGACAGATAAAATGATTCGTTTTCAATAAGTTAAAAACTATTTAAAATTGTGAATTATTGTTAACGTACAACAACAAAGTATTTAACAGGTGTTTGGTTTTTAGAATCGAAAACAATTGAAAGTAATTAACTCAGGGGTTATAATTTATAATGATAATTATATTATATAATTTATTACTTTTATATTTATTATATTATTACTAGTCATTAACATTACTTTTCTTTTTTGTTTGAATTATTAAAAAATTAAAATGGTTTTTATTCTAAAAATAGATTTTAATTAAATTGAATTGTAAAAATATGAAATTATAATCTATAAAGTTTACCTTTCAATTTCCAGATACATTTTATTTTAATTTAACACCAATTTCTATTCATTTTTTTTTTCTTATATCTTATTTTTTCAGAATTAATTTTTTTTTGATCATTTATTCTGTGTAAAAAAATGTAAATAAACATTGAAACTTAACCTTTAGTTTTGTTTATTAACAGTTTCTATAAAAAAGTGAGAATCGACAACTTTATACTTAAGAATTTATTTTCTAAAAACTTTTGGTCGATTACAGTGTTTTCTGTTATTCAAATTACAACAGTTTTTTGAAGACACTTAAATTTATTATGTCTCAAAATAATTCTAATAATTTGAACTTTTATTTCCCGTAAGTCATTTTGATGTGCCATTTGTCTTATTAGTGAAAAATGAATATATCGATTACGATCAAATTGGTTAAAAGTTTGGGACAACTTTTAAAAGCTTATAACTTTTTTCACAATTAACAAATTTTTAATTTTTTTACGGAAAAGTGTTCACGCTGTTTAATTAACTTTAAAAAGGTGCGTCTTAGAAATAGTAATTCTTATTCATTACAAAGTTATATCATTTAACCCATCCGAAAGTATGGTTAGGCACAATTAGATACACGGAGAAAACTGGAGTATTCAACTAACTATCTGGAGGGCCAAACAGACTATATTTGAGGTTAAGTTTTTCGTAACCATCTCGGAGGGATAAATAGACACTCCGATGATTAATTTGACTCACTCGGAGGGAAAAGTTAACTATCCAGAGAATCAGGCTTAACACGCAAAACCTAACCCTCTAAGTTTGACTATCCAGTTTTCTCAGTGTACTGATTTATCTTATCAAGCTTTAATATTTCCAAGAAAAATAAAGAAAAAAGTTATTGAAATTATTGAAATATTTGCGAGGGACATGAAAGTTAAAGGTTTCAGAGATATGTCCATAATTTTGCAAATCTCAATGACTGTCAATAAGCAGAATGAACCGACCACCCGGCAAGAAGGCTGGAATTGATTGGAATTAAAAAAATGAATTCCATTTATTACCTGATTTTTCCAATACTTCGTAAGTCTACGTACGGAATAGATAACAGCCAAGTTGAATACCTTTTTATTCCGTTCAAGCAAAACGTAAAATGGAATTAAAACTTTTGCGTATTGAATATAAATAATATATATAATTCTTTTTCAATAAATATTTTAAAAATAATAATAAAAAGTATTTTACATTGAAATTAATAAATCATTTACTGTAATAAAGAAAAATATAATAGGTTAAATAAGAGATTTATAAATGAAGGACACCTAACCTAAAATTTGAAAGAGAATTACTGCAATTCAGAAAATTCAAATTACGTGAGAGATGCGTGTCATTCTAACCTACAAAGGTTCGAATGACATGCATCTCAAAAACATTAAGAACTTGAACTGATTATTAATCACTTTTATTGACAACAACATAATTGTAATCTTCTTATTTATTAAAATATTACAAAGTTTTAATTTGCACCATATTATATATGCACGTAAAGCCGGTTGAAAAAACAAACACATTACAACTTGTTACAAATCTGACTGAAATCACCTTGAACAAAACCATTTATCTCTTTTCTCTTTTCATCGTTTTTTCCAGTAACCATTTTGATTGGTTAATTTTTTGTTTGCCTAGAAAGAGTTTGTTATTATTATATTTGTTACTAACCTATTTCTATAATAATTTTTTTATTTATTTTATGTCTTATTTATTTTAAAATTAAAAGAAATTAATTAAATTAAATTAAATAGAAAATTATTTAAACTTTTAATTCTATTCTATTCTTTTTAACAGAAAACAAATTTACGACTGATAATAGCTTTTAAATTTTAGAATTAAGTGGAATTCATTTTGTTGGCGATTTATCCTACTCCGTTGAACTAGAAAAAGTGGAAAAATCAGGTATTAAAAAGAATTAAAATTTTTCACCTCCATGTACGAACGTGAGATAACTTTAATTCCATCCAATTCCGGCCTTCTTGCTGGGCATTGGTTGATCCAGTTAAGATGTCCGAGAATTAGCACCTAGCCGTAATTAATTGTTTTCTTCTTAAAATAGACTTCTTAAAATGATAAATTAAGAACCATCTATAAATTAGGTGAGATTTTGGAGGGGTCTAAATATTTTTACGAACAATAAAAATAATATATATATAACATTTCTTTCAAGGACTAGAAAAGAGGTTTAAATTATGTAAAAAGTATGTTACGTAACTTATGAACGGCTCTTAAAAGTTACAGTAACCAATGAAAAATTAACAACTGGCTTGGTAGTGTCGCAGTACTGGACAGTGCTGGTGCTGTACCGTAACCCAGCTGAAAAATCTTGCACAAGATCGTGTACACGATCTTGCACAAGATCATGTACAGGAACATTGACCCGAACCTACACAAGATCAGCAAGTGAACTTGTGCAAGGAATTGGAACAAAGAACATGAACAAGAACGTGTACAAGAACATGCACGTGTACATTCTTGAGGAAAAGCTGTTTTAACATCCATTTGATGGATTAACAAATTATATTGATTGGCTATAGCAATTAATATTCTAAAAGTTGTTATTCTCGCGACTGGTGCGAAAGTTTCATCATAATCTAATAAATATTGTTGACTGAAACCTTTCGCTACTACCCTTGCTTTATATTTTGATGGATTTCCATGACCATCATGTTTTAAAACAAATGTCCACCTGCAGTCAACAATATTTTTACCATCTGGACAAGGCACTAGAGTCCAAGTATTATTTAGTAAAAGAGATTCAATTTCTTCCTTCATTGCCATCTCCCACTTGAGTCTGTCATCGCGATCTTTTATCTCACTATATATTTTGGGAGCGTTACAAACAACGGACTGAGCGCACGTGTAAATTCTTTCTGTAACATTATCTGTTTCTTTGTATGAAATAGGAGTCAAGTCCCTAATTCGTGAACTCCGTCTCAGTATGTTTGGGTTTAAGTCGGTTTGTGAGTTTACGTTAGAGTTTGAAGGCTTATTAACTTTATCTGTTTCTATGACTGATTTGTTAATATTAATTACTTCTTTATTACTGATTTCTAAAGTAGGATCAGTTTTCGTTCTTTTTGCGTCGAGATTTTCTAATTCAGTAATCTCTTTGTTATATAAGGGTGGTCGTGAAGTTTTATAATTAACTTCATCGAAAACTACATCACGAGCGGTGATAAATTTATTTGTTTCCACATTTAGAATTTTATAGCCACTTTGTTCATAACCTACGAGAATACCTTTGAATGATTTTTTATCAAACTTAGTTTTCATCGTTTTATTATGAACATAGACTGTACAACCAAAAACCTTTAAATGATTTAATTTTGGCAATTTATTGTGCCAAAGTTCATAAGGTGTTTTGTTGTCAGTTATGGCTTTTGTGGGGGTTAAGTTGAGCAAATACGCTGCTGTGAGTATTGCTTCCCCCCATAATTCTTTACCTAAATCTGCTCCGTGTATTAAAGCACGGCCTTTTTCTGTCAAGGACCTGTTTAGGCGCTCCGCAACAGAATTCTGTTGTGGAGTATGTGGTACAGTTAAATGATACTGTATACCCTTATTGACGCAGAACGATTTGAACTCATTCGATAAATATTCCCTCCCATTATCGCAATATAAATGAGCAATTTTCAGATTAAAATGTGTTTCGCATTTTGCAACGAAATCTTCAAATACAGTAAAAACTTCACATTTATAGTGTTCTCGGTATCACTCACAAACGCGAAACTTGTATCATTTTCATTTATATGTACTGTTTGTATAGTTCGCGGACGTTCTTCTTGCTGTTGAGAATTTCGCTTGTAATAGTAGCAATTTTTCTTCTCGTGGTTTCTTCTTCCACAATGGTCGCATTTTTTGTTGTTATAATTATTATTACTGTTATGTTTTGCGTTTGAATGTTTTTGATTCGGCTCTCGATGATAGTTTGGTTTACCTTTGAAAGATTTTGAATTCTTCCATTTTCTTTGATTTCCGTTTGATGAATGTTTTCGGTTTTTATCCACCTGTTGAGTTACTGCCTGTAGGACCTTTCCGCTAGTATCTCCACTTTCATTTCTTAATTTTATTTCGTAATCAAGAAGTCGAATTTTCACGAAGGCGAGTGATAAATTTTAGTCTGAAAGTGTTTGGATCGCAGTGACTACAGAATCGTAAGAATTCGGAAGTGTGAGTTGTAATCTTGCGATTTTGCTGGTCTCATTTAAAATTGCTCCTGCAGCCAACAATTCGACGATCATTTCATCGAATTCGACAAAATGTTTTGCCAGTGATGAGTCCCCTTTGTATTTGAAACTTAGTAGTTTCTTTTCAACTGCCAGTTGTGTAGCCAAGCTCTTTCTTTCATAAATCTCGTCTAGTTTTTTGAAAATCTGACGAGCGGTATCTTGCTCAGTTGCGAATCCAATCATGGAATCACTAAGATGTTGAATAATTGAACCTTTTGCGATACGCTCTCGTTTTTGCCATTCCTCAGATACATCGTTAGGTTTTTCATTATCCAGAACCTGTAACGCATCTTCTTCGGCTATTAGTGCACGAACACGAAATTTCCAAATGCTGTATTTTTCACCGTCAAACAGTTTGATATTTCGTTTTGTTTTTATTATATCGGCACTCATTGTCACTAGAGTTGCTTTACACTAAAATGCACTAAAACTATAATTGTCACTTAAATCACTAAAACACCCAAAAGCACTTATAGTCACTTATTATGTGCCTCGGCCCATAACCTATTGGAATTTAATTAAAAGAAGGAAGCAGTTCGGTTAAAGTAAAGTAAAATCAAATATAATATTAAAGTCAAAATGTATTTAAGAAGAAATACGTCTTTACAAATCGAGAGCCGGCAAGGGACTAAAAAAGATAGTGTCAAATACACTATGGTCCACACCACTACATGAGCTGGGCCGTATCGATATCATATAAACAAAGTTAAGAAGGTGCACGTGGCACATATATGAATATCTACATTACTACATATATAGTTAAATAATATTAAATTATTTTGTATATTTCAATAGAGAACATCTAGGCGAACATGCACCTGTTCATGCACATGTTCGTGTGTGTATTAAAAAATCGTTGATTTCAGGTTTAAAATTTAAGAAAATTTAAAGAAAATTTCTAGTTATAATCAAAAGGTGTCTCTGACTGAAGTTGCAAAAAACTACTGCGCAGCTGTAAAACACTTAGAAAACTACTGCGCAGCCTTTAAAGTATTTGAATGATCATGCACATGAACATGAACCAGTCAAAGTTATACACACACGAACATGTGCATGAACAGGTGCATGTTCGCCTAGATGTTCTCAAACTCAAAAGCCACTCAAGAATGTACACGTGCATGTTCTTGTACACGTTCTTGTTCATGTTCTTTGTTCCAATTCCTTGCACAAGTTCACTTGCTGATCTTGTGTAGGTTCGGGTCAATGTTCCTGTACATGATCTTGTGCAAGATCGTGTACACGATCTTGTGCAAGATTTTTCAGCTGGGAAACCATTATTAAAATGATTCTTTTGAATTTTGGAGAGCCTATTAGCGCAATCTTTTAGGCAAATACGGTAATACGTTGCCAATGATATACATATGAATCGGTCAAACTGTCAGGACAACACGCGTCATTAAAAAAATTTTATTGGAAAAAATAAAAATTTCATAATTTTGATCTAAGGAAAGCTTAACTTTGTGTTTAGGTAACTTTTGTTGTAGAAGCTGAAATTCAACGTTTTTTGAACTGATAGCTTCAGTATACCTACAATTAAGTGATCTGATTGTTACTTTGGACTAACAAATCTTGTAGGTTAAGTTACAAGTAATAAAATTCAAATTAAATTATCTAGTGTTAATAAAGAATTCAATTTTTCTTGCTTCTTATATGTTTTTATTATGAAAACTAACTTATCTAAAATAAAAAGTTGACATCTACATCTATTTTGTTAATTTTCTTGACACGGATCTAAATGTTTTAGTTTTTGCTTGCTTCGAACAGTGCACAATATTCCCGACGAATGCACTATTCAAAGATCCTACTGTAGTAAAATATTAATTGGCTGCATTTATTTCAAATGAGAATAGTTAGATAGATTAATTATTTAGTAGTGCGTAAAAATACTCGATTATGTTGATTTTTCTTTCAATAATTGGTTTTAACCCTTAGGTAAAACACTCGTACACCTTTCCCCTAGTCATTTTTACAGTCAATGAATGCTTAATCATCCATATTTAATGCGCATACTACTGAAAGTCGCGATAACAGTTCACAATTTTTTTCGTGAACTTATTCCTTAACTTTTGACGAACTACTTTTCTTTTACACAGTTCGTCAATACAGTAGGATCTTTCAATAGTGCAGTTGTTGGGAATATTGTGCACTGTTCGAAGCAAGCAAAAACTAAAACATTTAGGTCCGTGTCAAGAAAATTAAGAGTCTCCCACTACTAAATACCGGGCACCACTAAATGATAGTATATAATCAAATGAGCGACGGAACCGTATTTGACATCACAGATTCCCTTTCCCTTTGCCTCCCGAAATCCCTTGACTACTCAACTCACTAATGACTGCACTGTTCAGAACTGCACTATTGAAAGATCCTACTGTAATTCATTAACTTTGTTTCATTTTTTCGTCAAAGTTCGTCATTTCTAATCAAAAGTGAATGAAACTTTTGAAATTTTGTGTCCCATCCAAAAATGATGTACTAGTTTACGAGTGTTTCGTGAACTTTTTTTCCCTGCAAAAACGTGCAGATGTTTCTCTAATTTTGATTGGCTATCCCTATAGAGAGATTCCAAAACTTCCAATTTTTTGGAATTTTTCTATTCAATCAAAATTAGAGAAACCTTTGCACGTTTCTGAATATACTCAAAAACGTGGAAACTTTTCGGGGAAACTATGTATACCTTTTTCTGAGAGGTCCCTGAAATCAGGGTCCATGCTCAGACTCGAAAAATGTTTTTTGCAAAAATAAATATAATAAAATAAATCTCAAAAAATAATATTTGACACTATGAGTATTGAATTGCATATTTTAAAACACTGTCCATAGTCGCTATGTACACAACCACTGGTCGGTCTAAGGAGTATAATGGCTACTTAAAGAAAAAACTTAATCCTTTTGCATCTTAAAACTAAATTGATTAAAAATAACCTCAAGTGCGAAAATCAACATGGTCCAACACTGATCCAGTATTGACAAAGATGGCATTGCGTCTTGGCAGATAATATTGGCCCGATTGTTGTGGTATTAAACATGGTCGAACGTCTGCGGACAACCTGCAGCCATTATTGGACCATATTGGCTGAAAATTACTCTTTCAGAATTGTCAAAATTTGAAAAATAATAAAGATAATAATATTTTTTAACTAATTAATCAATTAGTTTATACACTATAAAAAAAGGTTCTAAATTAGAGCTGATTTCGGTACTAAAATAGAACCAAATTACGATTTAGTACCAATTTTGGTACTAAATTACTACCTTTCTTTTTACAGTGTAATATTTATACTGCTTATTTCCTTAAATTAAACGCATTACTGGTCTAAACTTCGTGCCATTATTGTCTTTCATCCAAAATAGAAAACTTGAGTTATTAATGTTCCACACAGCACCAAAAATTTCCTGAAAGTTGCAATTAACTTGACTGCAACCTTCTTAATCTTTAGTTGCAAAGTTGAAGTTTTAAGCCTGGTAAGAAACGGAAAACTGAAAATAATTCAAAAGTTGTATTCTTCTTAATATGTGAATTTACCTCGGAGCTGTATTCCACGGGAACCATAAAAATTTCAGAAAAATCTATTATTCTGAATTCTCCTAACAAAAATATGAAACGCGCATTCAAAAGAATGAGAAAGTACAACAAATTAGTAGAAATTTCTATCCAAGAGAGAAATGACAGGTCTAACCGACGTCTAAATGGGTCTTTTTGGAGACCTCTTAGACATCAGTCAGATCTTTAATTTCTCATTGGGATTCCATTAAATTGACTCACTACCACTCCATAGTTGGCTTCAAGTAAATTTAGGTTTTGCGAAAATGGTGCCCGAGTCAAAATTTAGACCCTCTTTTTTTAAACCTCTTTTGAACCTGAAAATGATGCGGAAAAATCCACATTCCGATGTTTCAGAAGTTGAAAAGAGTATTTCAAATTTGTTGGAAATTTATTTTTTTAAAATTTCTATCTATGCTAATAGATTAATTCATATCATTCAAAAACTATTATTTGCATCTTCTATAGGGCAATTAAAATATAATACACTCGACTCTCGGATCTTTTGCACTTACGGGACCAAATCCTCTCATACATTTTACCAAAACAAGTGCCATGGTAATGCAAAACAAAGCAATATGTATAACCAAATATGTAAATTAATGACAGTATTTATGTTTTAGTTTTAATATTTACATTTATAATAATTAAAATTTTAATATAATTTTAATTACATATTGGAGGAGCTGTTCTAATTTACTTTAGATAACCAAAGTTATCGCAAAATAAATGTTTTGACAATTTGATAGTCATTTATTTATTTAATATAAAAGTTAAAAGGTGCGGGAGAAAAATTGCAAAAGAAGCGAGAGTGTAAAAGAACTGAATGCAAAAGATCCGAGAGTCGAGTGTACTGTGAAAAAATTCAAATTTTAGTTTTCGAAATATTTTAAAAAATCTTTTTTCAGACCTCTTTTAAGCCTCCTTATTTCTCTTTTCAACCTCTTTTGAATCCCTAATAGTGTGGAAAAATCCATTTCTGCAGTTTTTAGGTTGAAAAGAGGATTTAGAAGTTTAAAGAGGCTTAAAAGAGGTTAAAAAGAGGTTTTTGGATAACTAAAAGAGGGTCTAAATTTTGACTCGGGTGACGAAATCGGCTAGTGGCATTTCAATCCTGTACATTTGAATTATTGGATTTTATTAGAGTAAAAAGACGAATTTATAATTCGGCATTTTAATTTATTGTATCCCAAAATAATATGTATACATTAAATGACAAACAACTAAAGAATTGGGTGTACTACAATAATAATTCAGTAATTGATGGTAATTAACATTACTAATTCAATACAAGTGTACACCATCCCGTGTAGAAAAATTGATGGGTTCTAGTGTTGAGCCACAAAGACAGTCTATTCTTTAACGGGGCACTGAAAAGACTGCATTAATCGTTAAAAAATAAAATAACATGTTTGGAGTTACGGAAAATTGATTCTTTATTGTTTACAGCTTGTAACTTAGTGAAATAATAAAAATAAACAATATAAAAAAATTAATATAAATAAAAAAAAAAAAATTTGCACTGAAATATTAATCAAATTAAATAAAAATATTAATAAGATTATCAATTATATTATGAGTTATTCAGAATTGTAGTTTTTGCAAATGAAGTAGCTCGTGCTCATCTTTGCGCATTTTAAACACAAAGTGGCCGACCTTGACAGAAAGTAACATTTCCGAATTGTTGTAACCATAAAGAAATACGTTTCGGGATTCGATTTTTTACTGTGATTTGCTTCCAACCATAAGTCCCACAAAATTTCTGCATGCTTGCCTTAACGATTCCATTTTTTAAAATCTTTTATTACTGGTTTTTCACATGACGCACAAAACTTTTTTTAAGCTTTTTTTGTACCGACGTCACAGAAAACACAATTTTCGATTTTCCGAAAATGTAATTGAAAAAAAGTTAGGTTCCACTAAGACAAGCTTCGACAAGCATGCGCGTAGGTGGCGCTAGTGAACTTGAAAAAAAACGCGAATGGCCTACCTAGACAGTGGTCCAACCTCGACTATACTCCCCTAGATAATGAAAATCATTGAATTAAAGAAAATTTTTTAAAATAATTGGAATTTTGACAAGAATCTTGTTAAAAATTTGTAAAATAATTGAATTTCAGAGAACGATTTTATTATTTATAAAGATAATTGAAATTTTGAAAATAATTAAATTTCTACAATAATCTGTAACTTCTCCAACACTCAATTGTTTATAATGTTTTAACTAAAATTCTTTCACAGATAAATTATTTTTAGTAATTAATCAAATACAATATGTTTAAAAATTTATCTAATTTCAGGAGAATTTGAATTATTAAACATTTTTCAAAAATCTCAGTTCTTTGAAATTTTTAATTAAATTCATTTCAATTAAAATCCTTTTGAAGTTAGGGGCCGTACACATAATACGTCACGCGGCTAGGGGGAGGGAAGGGGTCTGAGAATTGTGACTAAGTGTGACATGGGGGAGGGGGGGTGAACTCATGTGTTAAGTCACAATCTTTTAAATTCAAAGATTATAAGAAATTATATATCTATTATGTATCTGTACTGAGAAAAATAGATATTAAGCCTTATTATCTAGATATTAATGGTCAATATCTGTAACAGTGAACTATGTAAACTTCTTAGATGTTCAAATTTAATATCTAAGTTATTGGAAAAAGACTTGTTCAAACATAACCTCACATTTACAGATTATACTTTTTAACATCTGAGATATTAAACCATAACATCTGGATGATATGCATTAGCATCTTTTCTTAATATCTAGTATATTAAGATTTTTAATATCCAGTTTTCTCAGTGTGTTTAACATCTATTGGTATATTATTTGTAATATGATAAATAATATATTCTCTTAATTTGAATCAGTTAAAAATCATGGTTTTAACTGACAATCAGTAGTGACTGACTTTTTGCTTCTGAATTAGTTAAAAATAACTGAAAAATTATCCACAAAACACCGAAATTTTTCTAAATATTCTATATTAAAGATTTGCTTGCATAATTCGAAAAATTATATAATTATATAATAAATTATATTAAAAATTATATAATATAAAATGTACGTGTGTGACGTGACGTAGGGGGGAGGGGGGTTCAAGATTTGTGACGAAGTGTGACATAGGGGGAGGGAGGGGTTAAAAATGGTCAAAAATAGAATACAGTAAGACTGTCAAGATGCATCTAGTTGAATGATATTGAATGATAGTGAAACGTCAAATAGATATTATAAGAATATTACAAATTTAATAATAACTTGAAAAAAGGATCATGTAAGATTTTCGTCTTTATGATTTTTGAAGCTCTAAATGAAGAAGAATAAAATGCCACTAACCGATTTTGTCACCATTTTTTCCAAACTTGACATTAAACATTGAAGACTCGAAAATTTCTTTCTATAAAAGCATTTTATATTATATCATAAGCACTTTGTATTTTTAACCATATTTTTACTAGTTTTAATATTTCATTTTAATACTTTAGTACCGTAAACTGGGGCTATTAGGAACAGATTTTAATTTTAAAGTCTTGCAACTTTTTTGTGTATTAAAATATTGCCTTAATTTTTTGTTTCTTTTCTTGATCTTGGCAAGAACATTGAAGGGTTAAATAATTGCCTTGATCAAAGCTAGAATTTTAAACAAAAAAAAAAGAAAAAGACGCATTTTTTCGAAATTATAAAATGGGGCTATTAGGAACAAGGCGGTAAAAACCATTAGAAAACGTATTTTAAATTAAAGAAGTTATTTTTTATTGCTCGAAAGCAAACACAGAGTATAAAACAAATGTAAAAACAAAACTAAAAGAGAGAATGTGTGTTTTAAATGTTGCTGGTATCATAGTAGAGGTCGATGATGGAATCACTAGTCGTTTTTTGCGACTTGTCGGTACCAACACTCTTTTACAATTTCGAACCATCTTTGAACACTAAAAACCAAATTAGGTGATAAAAACAAAAGAAATTACGAAAAACTTACGTTTTGACAACACACTTTAACAATTCGGAAGAAATAATTGTGTTTCTTATATACCCATACACTGGGGTCAAAAAGTTTCAGTACATTTGAACTGATTACTGTTAAGTGCTCGCTTCACTTAAAATTCAAATATTTCTGTAAAAATAGATGTATGAGCTATCAAAGTAGGATCATTTTAAAGTTAAATAAATTTAGAGTCAAATAGGATAAGATATAATCAATTTAATAGTGTAAATATTAAAAATATAATTCTTTAAAGTTAGAGATTTTTTTTGAAAATTGCGATTTTGAAATCTAGAATTCAAGCGCACGCCAATTAAAGAAAAAATTTTTTTACGATTTGATAGTTGCACAATAAAAAGTACAAATCTCATTCTTTAATTCTAGACCAAAATCATTCACATAAATTAAGTATTTTCTTCAAATTCTATACAAATAATATCTCTTGCTCTAAATTTTTCGAAAAATATAAATTGCAAATTCGTTGTTTTCATTCACTTGTTCTATCAAATAACCACACTTTTGAAAAATATAGAACCTCTTCATCTTAGAAAATTAAAGATATTTAAATGAAATTTATCCCTCTTCTTATAGTTTTACAAATTTTAACTTTATCATTATTCCTTATTTTCTTTCTAGGTGACTATTTTTTTATTTTACAATGACAAAAAGGTGCATATTTTTCAAAAGTGTGGTTAATTGAAAAAACAAGTGAACGAAAACGACGAATTTGCAATTAATATTCTTTGAAAAATTTCGAGAGCAAGGAAAGTTATTTTTATAGAATTTGAAAAAAATACTTACTATTTGTGAATTATTTTGGTCTAGAATTAAAGAATGGAATTTATACTTGATATTGTGCAACTATCAAATCTTAAAAAAAATTTTTCTTCAATTGGCGTGCGCTTGAATTCCAGATTTCAAAATCGCAATTTTCACAAAAAATCTCTAACTTTAAAGAATAATATTTTTAATATTTACACTATTAAATTGGTTGTGTCTTAGCCTATTTGACTCTAAATTTATTGAACTTTAAAATGATCCTAGTTTGATAGCTCTAACATCTATTTTTACAGAAATATTTGAATTTGAAGTGAAGCGAGCATTTAAAAGTAATTAGTACAAATGTACTGAAACTTTTTGACCCCAGTGTAGTTTGAGAATTTTGGTTTTTGTTTCCAAAATCTTACTGTAAATACAAAATAAACGTATTTATTACTTAGTGAACTCAATAACTTTTATCATTTCTGGGAAAACACTACCTGAATCAATGTTGGACCGTTTTGCAGTGTTGGAATTTCGCACTTGAGAGCCTATATTTTTGTACTTAAAACTTGGAAATTAACATGCTTTTTGCAATTTTATAGATTTATTAGGAATGAGAAGCCAGTGTCATTAGAATGGCGACGTATGAAGCAAATAATGATTCGACATCGGAAAAAGGCGGGATACAAGCACTTTGATAATTTGGATGAATTGTCCGAAAGTATTAGCAAAAATAATAAATTAAATCATATTTATCAAGGATTGGTTAAAGCTGGCAGAGAACGTGCAATAATATTTTCTAGCGCAGAATTGATAAGGACATTAAATGAGCAGGAAGAAGTATATATGGATGGGACTTTCAAAGTAAATTGAATTAGAGGATTGAGTCTTTTTGTTTTACATTTACGGATAAAATTAATCGCTGATATTTTAAGCGACTAATCGAAGACTCTCGGATACAAAGAAATAATTACGGAGCTTTGTAAATACTCTTCGATTTTCACAGCAATTTTCGAAAATGGTCGAAGATTTTTTTAGAAACTTAGTAGCGGAAAAAAGTTGCTGAAATATTGTAACACTTTGGTAGGAAGTTTCTTTGACGAGTTGAGGAAAGTGGTGCGCAAAAATTAAAACGCTAAATAACACTGTTTATTGTAACGTTTGCAATGTACTATTTATGAGAATTGATTAACAAGACTTTGAATTATTATTAATATTATTTACTCCCGTGTGGAAAATTTCTGATGGCCCTTTATATGTTCTACCTAGATTTCCCTTTATTAACTTGGCCCTAGCTTGTTTATCCTTATAGGCTCTATGTTGAAACGTCACGCTCTTCTAGCCTGGTTCTACCTAGAGAATCTAGTTAGGCCCAATAATAATAGGAACAGTTTAATTAACTATTTAAAAAAATTATTTATTCTTATTTATTATTATTGAGATTTATTATTTCATCTTTGTTTTACCTACTTTTGCTATCATGTAATTTATAATAGGGGAGAGGGCCCCAAGGTGGTCACCCCAAGAAAATTTTTGTATATTAGTTAGTATCTTCGAATGTTTTTTGTTATTGTTACTATTTGAGAAGACAAAGATTTTAGTAAAGGTTTTAGGTAAATAGTCGTATGAGTCTCTTTTTAACGTGAACGTCGTAAAATTTCTGTTTTTAAATGATCGAGAAATTTTTTTCTCAGGGTGTTAAAATCATCGAAATTAACCATTTTAAATTAGTAAAAATCGTTATAATTATCTTTATATATCGTACAATAATATTCCAAATGAATATACCTAATTAATTTTGTGCTTTAAAAAATTTTTTCATTAACGTTTAAAAAATTTTCATTTTTGATTTTTTATGAAAATGTGTTTATACGCTATATTTATCAACATTTATCACTGTGAATGTGAATTTTATCAATTTTTAAGTTTTATGATGAATAATAATAATAAACGCAAGCGTGAAGATAAAAGTTTAAAATTATCAAACAAAAAAACGTTAAAGAAGGTTCGAAAAAACAAAAGCAGTCACTTTTGCCTAAACGAATGCGAACATCTTTGAGAAACTCTAACTCAGCAGTAAAAGAAGAAACTTCAGATGAAGATAATAATTTTTGCATTATCTGTTTAAAAGATATGCTGAAAAAACTTGCGAAATTCAATTCGATTGCTTGCAACGAATGTAATAGAGAAGTACATTTAAAATGTGCCAATATGCGCGGTTCTTGGTACACTTGTTCACAATGAGATATTTCTGACTAAATTTGTATTTTACAGTTGATTTTCTAAATAATAATTTACATTTTATCTAATAATTTAACTTTTTCTAATTATATAACTTGTTTTCTGTGATCATAAATTATAAAATTGTTATAAAGTATTCATTATTATCTATATATATTATAATAATTTATTAATATATGTAATATGTTTCTGTGATCCTGAAAAACAATTAATATTAAATAAACAACTTAATAATACATTCTTTTATAACTTTTTTAGTGGATTTTTATATGGTGACCACCTTGGGGACACTTTTTTAAAAGTCGAATTTTAAACTTTTTTTAAAAAGTGCCATAACCTTTTTTTTAATTAATGAAATGAAATAAACTTTATGATAGGAAGATAGGTAATAAGATAAAGTTTCAAACGCCGTATTATTGACCTTTATATATAATTTCATTTGAAATCTACAGTCGTTCAAAAGATGGGTGACGACCTTACAGTCCGGGAGCTAGCGACCAAAACAACTATCTCATTTCATACCGGCTGAAAATTTGGGTATAGATTACTGAAGACATGTAAATAACAGAAACCCACGTCTGGCAGGCCGATGCTGGGGTGGGGGGTGGCGGCGGGGGTCCGAATAGGTGAAAAATAATGTACAATTTTCTCATTTCATATCGATTAAAACCTTCATAACTCGAAAGTTTACACCCACACGAGTGTAAAAATGTGCGTCTGGCAGTTCTGGGGTGGGGCAAAGTACGTCTGGCAAAGGGTTAAACACGTAAAAGAATCGAAAATTTTTTCTGATTTCATACCGATTAAAACCTTTAGAAATCAAAAGTTTACATTCAAACAAGTGTAAAAATGTGCGTCTGGCAGTTCTGGGGTGGGGCAAAGTACGTCTGGCAGCCCTTCAAAGATGCGGCAAATAGGTCAAGCGGTGAAAAATAATGTAAATTTTTCTCATTTCATACTGATTAAAACCTTCATAACTCGAAAGTTTACATCTATACGAGTGTAAAAATGTACGTCTGGTAGTTCCGGGGTGGGGCAAAGTTCGCCTGGCTAATAGTTAAATACGTAAAAAATCGAAAATTTTTTTCTCATTTCATACTGATTAAAACCTTTAGAAATCGAAAGTTTACATTCAGTCAAGTGTAAAAATACACGTCTGGATGTCGTGGGGTGGGGCAAAGTACGTCTGGCAGCCCTTCAAAGATGCGGCAAATAGGTCAAGCGGTGAAAAATAATGTAAATTTTTCTCATTTCATACTGATTAAAACCTTCATAACTCGAAAGTTTACATCTATACGAGTGTAAAAATGTACGTCTGGCAGTTCCGGGGTGGGGCAAAGTTCGCCTGGCAAATAGTTAAATACGTAAAAAATCGAAATTTTTTTTCTCATTTCATACTGATTAAAACCTTTAGAAATCGAAAGTTTACATTCAGTCAAGTGTAAAAATACACGTCTGGATGTCGTGAGGTGGGGCAAAGTACGTCTGGCAGCCCTTCGAAGATGTAGATTTTTACATTTGTTTAAATGTAAACTTTCGATATTTCATGGTTTTAATCGGTATGAAATGAGATTAAATTTTATGATTTTTTATGTAATTAATCACATCACGTCTTTGCACGACGTACTTTGCCCCACCCCAGAACTGCCAGACGCACATTTTTACACTCGTGTAGGTGTAAACTTTCGAGTTATGAAGGTTTTAATCGGTATGAAATGAGAAAATTTTACATTATTTTTCATCAATTCGCCCCCCTGCCCCAGCACCGGCCTGCCAGACGTGGGTTTCTGTTATTTACATGTCTTCAGTACTCTATATTCAAATTTTCAGCCGGTATGAAATGAGATAGTTGTTTTGGTCGCTAGCTCCTGCACTATTAGGGCCCTCTCCCCTACTTAATTCCTGTATACTAACAGAGAAAAAAAACCCCACACGTTGGGAGTTGAACGTACGACCCTAATATTCGTAAACCGATAACCTAACCACGCTCGCTCGGTACGATGCGTTGCATGATACTTCAGGTCATTCTTGTCATCATAAGTCATATTAAATATTCCATTAAAAAATTTCTCAAAATAATAAAACTGAGGTCAGTAACATTTTCGTTGACGCAAAATGAGAAAAGAATTTTTTTAAAGGTCAAGATACAAATATTTTCTGATAAAAATAACATAATTGTTCTTTTCATTACATTCTACATGATTCTTTATCCGATCGGCGAGGAAAAGTCAATTATTATTTAAAAATTGAAGTTTTTATCTCATTTCGTTGACGTAAATGTTGGAAACTTCAGTTTCATTCATCAAAATGTGATTGTAACAGAAGTTAACAAATCCGTGAACGGTTTTAAAAATTTAACTTGAAAAATATACTACCGTCGGGAATTATCGGTACGGCTGCACGCGCACGGCCCAAAAACATACTAATCTTTAAATCACGATATTTTTGTAAATACAAATGTCAGAAACTTAACAAATATACCGTTCGAAAGATTATTAAATTCTACGATTAATGATACATAACTAAACATTTTAATAATTTATACAAAGATTGCAGCAATAGACAAATTTGACAAACAAATTTTTAAAATAAAATTTTTTTGGAAATTTTTTTAACCCCTACACATTTTTTAAAAATTGTAGAAAAAATTTGAAACTTATATAGGTGTGAACATTCAAGTCTCATCTTTAACCCGTTGACTGTCGCTGACGCATATATATGCGCAAAACTAAACTGGCCAAAAGTGGTTCATGACGCATATATGCGCAACTTAAAAAAAGTGATTAAAAACTTCTTAAATGTTCCTGAAACCGGTTACTCGGAGGTTTTCGAGGTCGCTGATTACGAATATGACATTCGTTTTTCAAAATTCAAAATGGCGGATCCAATATGGCGGACAACAAAATAAAAAATTGATCAGATTGACTTAAAAGGTAGTACTTGGGGGTTTTTGGGGTCGCTGATTACGAATCTGACATCAGTTTTTCGAAATTCAAAATGGCGGATCCAAGATGGCGGAATTTTTTTCAAAATTCGTCGAATTTGCTTGAAACTTGTTACTCGGCGGTTTTAAGGGTCGCTGATTATGAATCTAACATTAGTTTTCCAAAATTCAAAATGGCGGATCCAATATGGCCGACGACAAAATAAAAAATTAATTATAATGGCTTGAAACTGAATACTCGGGGGTTTTTAGGGTCGCTGATTACGAATCTGACATTAGTTTTTCAGGGTATTTAACGAAATTTATTTTCACCAAAAATTATCATACTGATGTCAGATTAACCAGTTTATTTCGTTGTCCGCCATATTGGATCCGCCATTTTGAATTTTGGAAATTTAATGTTAGATTCGTAATCAGCGACCCTTAAAACCCCCGAGTAACAAGTTTCAAGCAAATTCGACGAATTTTGAAAAAATTTCCGCCATCTTGGATCCGCCATTTTGAATTTCGAAAAACTGATGTAAGATTCGTAATCAGCGACCCCAGAAACCTTAGGGTACCAAGTTTCATAAAAATCCATTAAAAATTTTTTCAACACACTTTTGGCCCAAACAGTGGAAATCTCGTTGCCAGCCAAGGGGTTAAAGATGAGAATTGAATGATCACACTTATGTAAGTTTCAAAGTTTTTCTACAATTTTTAAAAAATGTGGAGGGGTTGAAAAAATTTCCAAAAAAATTTTATTTTTTAAATTTTTTTGTCAAATTTGTTAATTGCTGCAATCTTTGTATAAATTATTAAAATTTTCAGTTATGTACCATTAGAGTAGAGGGGGGTAATGTAGTGCACTGGCTTTACTGACTAAACGAATGAATTGAATTACTTGCCGTTGGTATGGTAGGGTTAAGGTATCAAATTATAGTAATGTATATCATTTTGGCTTTATTGTGCTTCTTCTAAAAGAAGTTGTGGCGTCACTTCAAAAACACTAGATTTCGAAATCATATTTCCGTTTTTTGTAGTTACTTGAAAAAAATCTAAGGCTTGTTAAAAAAGTATCAGGGGGCCGTGCGTGTGCAGCCGTACCGTTAATTCCCGACGGTAGTGCATATTGTAATGAAAATTTTAATTGAGTTAATTAACTGAAGCTTAAATCTCAAAACTATATGAAAAATTTTTAAAATTGTCGAGAAAAAATATTTGAGATTATTAATTTACAAAATGTGGCACCTTTTCTAGCACGCGAAAAATAAATGTTCCGTTTAATATATCAGGACAATGAGAAAGTAGATTCATAACGTGCGAAACAGCAAAAATGCAACGTAATAGTGCGTATTAAAGTGTTAGTACTATATAGGTTTGTGGTAGGTTGATTGGTCTAAACAAATATGTTCATGTGTAGTTGTATGTACATGTAGGAAGAAGGAGAAATTGAAAATTTTTTTATTTTTCATTTTCCGCGAATGTAGATGAAACCTTAGAACACTGTAGAGTAAATTCAGGTTCGCAATTTTCTTCAACTGTCGCGGAATCGAGCAACGCGCGCATAGAGTTTTTATTTTCTTCGACTGCCGCGAAAAGTTTAGAACACTTTTTTGAATTTTTTTCAAATGTAGTCTATTTCTTCGATAACTGGTAATATCCGAGAGTCTTTCTACAAAGTCGAGGAAACTTTCAGTGATTAATTTTTCCCGTGTATTATATCCAGGTTGTCATACGTCAGTAAAATTAAGAAAAAATCAGGGTAAATATGTGGGTGACAACTCTTGCCGTTGGCACTGTCTCAAAAAGTTCGCACCCTTCTTTTTTTTAAATAACAGAAAATATTAAATTAAAAATGTTGCGAATTTTAATAATCATATGCAAAACTTACTATTATAAACTGTTACAATTATTCTATTTAAAATAATTTAATTATTTCTTTTTGATTAAAAGGTTACCCCAAAGATTGCAAGAATTTGTCAATTATATACTATTATAATGCGCGTGAATGACAAGGTATAATGAAACATAATTTTTTATAATAACCCCATTAGTCCCTATGCGAACGAAAAACAAATTATAGAAAAAAATAAATATTTGAATCAGAAATTTCATGATTTATGTAATATAAACTTTGGTAGTAGAGTTGAACAGGGTGAGGCAGCCAATTGCTTCTTATTTCTAAATAATGTAGTTTGTTTACACTACCGTCCGTGATTATCAGGACGCCCCTTTTTTCATGAGTGGAAAAATGCTTAAAACGTAGAAAATAAGAATGACAAAAATTTTTCGTATTTTTTTCCTGAAAGCTAATGAAATTATGAAAAGACTGACACCCGATCGAAGAATTTTCGTTGACTATTCTGTCAGATACAGAAAAAATACTGGATTTTGCATGCTTTTCGTAATTTTTTAATTTCTCGAAAACTAATTAACTTTGATTAGCGCTCTTGGTCTTGTTTTAATCTCTATTTAATGTAGAATCTGAATTATTAACTGGTATTGTGAAATAAATTTTTCCAAAAAAATTTGAAACTGTAAAAGTAGGATTAAAAAAATTCAAAAAATTATCATGAATATTAAAGTGTCAAAAAGGTCAATGTAAAATATGTTCATTTAATAGATATACTAAAATTTAAAAAAGCTTTTTAATTACATAATTATTTAATTTAAAAAAACTTTTTTTGTTGAAAAAGTGTCAATGTGTTTTTCAACATTTTTTTATCCGACTTTCACAGTTTCAAATTTTTTTGGAAAAATTTATATCACAATTCCATTAATTAATTTAGATTCTGCATTGAATAGAGATTGAAACAAGACCAAGAACGCTAAAAAAAGTTTATTACACTGAAAAACTGTTGGTAGAGCAGTTACGCTATTGACTGTTGTGCAGCGCTATTTGACTTTAAACTCACAGCTCTATCAAAATTAGGCGAGTTGCTCTCCTAAACTTGACTACCAATGGCGTTGGCGAGCGGCTGCTTGACAAAAAGATCAGCAGCTCTATCAAAAAGGAGAGTTGCTCGCCTAAAAAGGAGAGTAACTCGCCCAAAAATAAAGCGAACATCTCTACCAACAGTTTTTCAGTGTAGTTTTCGAGAAATTTTTAAGTGCAACCTACGTCAAAATGTTCTATGGCAATTTTTTAGCCAAAAAGACAAGCTTTCTAACGCGATATTAAAATTGAAAAAACCTATTTAAATAACTGCCTCGCAAACCAAAATGTGCCGGCTTGGCTGCCTCGCCCCGTTCTCTTCTATAGTATATGATATAGATATAGTATCTAAGTAAGATGGAAGAAATATCTTCATCACTGCTAAAACGTATAAAACATTTTAAATATCAGTAAGATGCTTTAGAAAACATCTTATCCCAGTAAAAAAAAGTTTTAAGTGGAGCCGTTAGGAATTGGCAGTAACTCTGAGCCACTATTGAAATTTCTCGGTAGACATTATTGGACTAACGATGGACCGTTTTTCTATAGTCTCGGTATTTTGCACTTGAGATCCAAATTTAAATTTTTTCTATATTTGCTTTGCTATTCACATGGGTGTTAATGGATTAATTAAGAATCAGCTTTTCTTTTAACTTTCTTATTATATGATTTCTTTGCAGAGTGTTGGGGCAGTATTTATATTAATGACGAAGAGAACTGCAGCTTTGTATACTGCTGTTTTAAGAAAACTGCAAATGCTCTGTCCGAATTTAAAATATGGTTTAAAACACGTTATGGTTGATTTTGAAGATGCAATAAAGTTGAGCATTAAAAGATTATTTCCAAATTGCAAAGTCCATGGGTGTTGGTTTCATTCCAAAAAGGTAATATTATTACCTTAGGGCTCCTAATGTCAATAGCACTTTATAATTCCTTTATCCAATCTAATCTCAGTTAAACATTTATGAATATCATTTTCTATTTTGACAACTGGATTTTTTCCACTTTTACACGGAGAGACCCACATTTGTAAAAATTACTAAAAATGGTTGCAATGACCGGAAATAAGGGGACTTTTAGCATAATGTACTACAGAATCTGGCAAATGAAAACATTTTCCACTAAAACCTACTATCCACTGCACTGTAGTAATTTTTGGTGAGCAAGTGTGGCTAGCGAGTGCAGTCATATGGCGCCTGTATTTCTATTGGTTGATAACTTCGTCAATCTCCGTAAATGAGCCGATGCCATCCGATCATTGACAATGACTATGTTTCGCGTATGAAAAATAAATTTGGATATTATCTATTAATTAAATATAAAGTGAAACGTAGGTCGTTCGTTATCTCAGAAATTGACCATTATAAATTAATAAATTTTGCATTTATTCCTGTCCCAAGAACTATGTCTTATAATAAGTTGTTAAAAGTAAACTGCTTTCTCGTAAGTGCTGTAAATTTTCATCATTCAATATATAAGGAAACAAAGATGTATGCTTTCAGTGAAATTCGTTGTCGTGCGTGCAGTTGTGTATTAGTGTATTAATTAACCGCGTCTATACATATAAGTGAAATATACATGTGTGTGTCTTCAAATATTTATCCAACAAATATATAATGTGTGTGTCTGTGTATGTAAAAATCCTTCCAGTTTACCTCCATTAGTCAAGAATTGACGGGAAACCGGCGACAAAAATCCGTATTTTTTCTTTCACTCTTTCTTTCTGCATTTACAAACGACTGTAGTAATTTTACGTACACAATACTTCTGAGTTTACTACAGTTGTTTGGAACTATTGGACGAAATAGTAAGATACTTTGCTAATTTGGTGAACATTTGTCGGAATTAGTGACTTAGTGTAGAAAATAGTAAAAAATACAAAAAGTTCCCTTATTTCCGGTGGTTGCAATGTGAAAATAGTAAATTCTAGTGTGATTTTATACAAAAATTAGTAATATCGGTCTCTCCGTGTATATTCGTTAACTCTAGTGTTGCTGCAAGTTTAGTCTTAAATATTATCAACATTTTTTCAATTAACAAGGATTCCATAGGTCAGAGTCATGTCAAAAATCTATAAATTCATGTTTATATATTTTTTTAAATTCGTACTCGTCATTGATTATATATACGTAGAATACAAAAAAACGTTGTGCACAACATTTGTATTGGTCATTAAGCATAATTAATGCTCTGGATCTTAAAAGAGCACTTTCACCATTTAAAATCAATGCTGTAAGTATTAAGATTAAGATCCGGAGCCTCAATTGTGATTCCATGTTTTTATAGGCTATTAAGAAGAAATGGAAAAATTTAGGTCTGCGAGATGCCGATAAATTATTCTTAAACATGGCGTGTTGTCTTGCTTTGGCGCCTTCTGGTCATTATTTTAGAGGCATCAAAGTACTGAAGAATAAAGTGAATGAATATGATAGAAGATTCCACAAAAAAATGTACAAATTCCTTAGGTATTTAGTAGCTTATTGGGGACGAAGAAAAGAAATTCTTTGTATTGGTGACCGACCTCACCGAACAAATAATCTCTGTGAATCTTTGAACAGCCGATTAAAGGAAAAATTAGGGGGCTTGCATCCAGGAATTTGGAAGTTTATAGGTGTGTTTAGATTTTTTATATTATTATTAATGCAAACATAATTTCCACTTATTTTTTTAAGGATACTTTATGTTATAAAATTTTGATGAAAAACAAAATTATATAAATGTACTAGCTGCCGGATCTAAACAGAAACTATTAGTTTCTGCTAATATATTTGATAGGGTGTTTAGCAACTAGGAAATAGCCGAGAATGAAATTTTACTGGGAAAAACTAATAATTAGTTACCATTAACTATTTCTTTAGGAAAATATTACTATTTGAATCAATGACAGATTTTTTTCTATCAAATTTGTTATTCAGGAACAGTATTTGTCAACTTGTAGTACTTTATACGTTTGTCTGCAATTAATGTATTGAAAATTAATCCTAAATTTACACCAGCTTTTGGAGTCAAAGTAGAGTCTAATTCGAAATAATTGTATCGCAATTAGACCCTACGTTACGACTGTCATAAACCTAAATAAAATCTATATGTTTGAGCTGAAAGTAGAGCCTAAATTTTAACTCGGGTCTGTATACATAAATATTACATCAATAAAAATTAATGTAAAAAGCAGTTTTTAAGAATAAATTAATTGAATAAAACTTTTTTAATTAGGTAAGAAAGTTCCCGGTTTTTCCTAGTCAAATTAAATTCCCGGCTATTTCTCGGTTTACCCGCGCAATTGGTAGACACAAGTTTAAAAACAATTTATTAAAAAATGTAAACTTTGAAAATTTGTAATTTTTAAAATTTTTTGAAAACATTTTTATACTTAAATCTTACTTATAGCACACTATTTTTTACAAAATTATGCTAAAATGTGACTAAATAATAACATGTAATACTTAATTGCAGATAGTTTAAAAGCAATTCATTAAAAAAATGTAAAATTTGGAAATTTGCGATTTTTTGAAATCATTTTTATACTTACATCTTCGTTATAGGACAGTATTTTTGGAAAAATTATGCTAAAATTTAACTAAAAAACATGTTATACTGAATTATAGAAAGTTTAAAAGCAGTTTTTAAAAAAATTTAAATTTGAAAATTTTGATTTTTTAATTATTTAAAAAAATTGAATATCTCCCGTTCTAATTAATATTTTTTAAATCTGTAAATTTATAAACCTTCCTTGGCTCAAGGTCTAACATTCTGCCAAATCTGGTTTCAAAGGGTTCAGCCGTTTCTATGTGATGCGCGAACAAAGATTCTGTGACATACATACATACATACACCAAATTTTTTATTGGTATATTTGGAATCCTTGATGCTCAAAACGAATAATTATGTGCGAAATTTAAAGATCTGAACAATGTACAAACAAAAGTCTGATTTTATATATATATAGAAGATAGATATTGTAAAAATGTTTTTGTGGTAATTGTAAAAGTTCTTTGTAAATATTGTTACATAATACTCTAATCATTATTAACTCTTCTCTTATTCGTTTAATTTGTCTACACTGGACATGTACCATATTGCATATTGTATCTGTCAATACTCTTGAATTTATGATAACGAATATTAAATTTGTAATCAGCTGCCGATAAGATTTAAGTAAATTTATTTATTTAATTTAAACAAGTTTCTAACAATTGGCAGAATTTTTAAATTTTTGCACGTCATATTAGATCCACTATTCTTGATTCTGAAAAAGAAATTCAGCGATTCCAAAAATCCCCGAATGACACTATTTCATCCAATTGACTCAAGTTTTTAATTTTTTCGTCCGCCATATCAGATTCACCAATTTTAATTTTTAAAAGCTAATATCAAATTTGTAATCAGCGACTTTGAGAACTTCCGAGTAACAAAATTTAGACGAATTCATAACATTTTAGTGATTTGAAAAATAGTTATCAAGACTTTCAAATTTTACTTCATATTTGACACCAATATTTGCTTCAAAATCTTGAAATTTATATAAATAAAAATGTTTTTGTGTTATTTGACATTAAAACCGCCATATTTAATTTTAGTTCAATCAAAATATATTTTTGACACTGGAATCGATAAGAACACACAAAAAGACCTATATAGGAAACATACTTCTGGTACAAAATATAAACCTGTTTATTCATAAAATCATAGGTTGAAATTGTTCAAATAATTTACTACTTTTGGGCAAATATGATTTCGTGGACAGATTTGAATGAAATGAATCATAATATAAGACATAAGTTAAATAATATCTTTGGTGACTTATTGAATTAAGAAAAGTAGTAAAATTTACTAAAAAATTTTTTCAGTGTAGGTCTTTTATCTTTAATTCATTCAAATCCTATTACTTTTGTTCATTATTTTAGATTATAGAGTAGTATATATATATGAAACATTATTTTAAAGAAATGTCTGTAACATTGGAGGTTACTAAAAATAGTATATTGTAATTTTTATTATTTAAGAATATTTTTCTTAATTATAAATATGAAAATGATTAATATTTTTTTATAGTTTTATTGGAAAAAACAATTGCTCTTGAGGAAATAAGATTGGTTGATTTAAAGAATGGAAAGTTTCTTGGTGTCCCAATGAGCAGAAAAGATAGAAATCGCAACAGAATTATATTTAATGCCACTCAAGAATTTCAACATGGAGGGTAGGTGTACAATAACTTGACACACTCGAAATATACCTTTTGCTTAAAATTGGAAAATGTGTTGGAAAGATAATCTATTGCAAACACATTTCTTAATTTTTTTGTCAAAAAATTTTATCTTTCTTTTCTAGAAATATATCTCACAAAAGTTTAAACATTTCTTGACAGATATCTAAACATCTTTCTAGAAGACTGCGCTAACATTTAAAAGTTTATTCATCAGGAATGGTGTTCATAGTGTTTTCAATGGTTTTTAAATTATAATTATTGTTTATAAACAAAAAGTATAAAAGTATATGTGTTAATAGTTTCCTACAATTTATTGCATTTCTTTGTTATGTTATATATCCAACATGTATCATTTTTTTAAACCTTCTTTTAAAAAATCAGTTTTAATTTTGTCACCATAATGATATTGTCATCAAAATTATATTGTCTATAAAATACAATTAATAAATCTATAAAAATTTAAAAAATATGTTTCTATATAAAAAGATATCCCTACTCCCTTCTTTACATTACAAAAAAATATCACCGCCGTCGCCGCTTCTTCCAAATTTTGTTGGCCCCCTTATCCTACTTTTCATTATAATCCTGTTTCATCTTTTATCATGATCTATCCTCCTTTCCCACTCATAAAATCGTTTTTTATCTCACATGCACAAAAAGGCGCTTTCTGATAGCCGACAACATGGAGAAAAGTCATTTATTTCTTTGACTGTATGAAAATGGCGGCCGTGTTCTCCCATGGGCAAGAAAATCAGCTGTTCCCATGTGTTTTTCTTGCCCATGCGAGAAAACGGCCGCCAATTCCATTTACAAGTCGAACAAGTGAAGTAAAAGTCATTACTTTTACTCCCTGTCGTCTGCTATCTGAAATAGATAGGGGAGACTAGGTGCGGTTGTTACAAATGGAATATTTTAGAAACAGTTAGTTATAGAGATGGCCCAGTGTGCACGTTCCGGAACAATTGTGGAACCGTTATGTAACAGTTCTTTATTTCCATTAACTGTTACAGAACAGTTCCAGAACGTGCACACTGGGGGGGTTCCAAAGAGAAAAATGTTTAGTTTTTATGTACCAACTTACTGCAATATGTTTAAAAATTATATGCAATCTTCACAAGTAAAAAAATAGGCACATTGGTTTTTAGAGGCCAAAAGTAAATATTTCTCTGCCTGATATTTTTTATATAATTAATAGACCTTTATATTTAACAAAGTAAATTTTTTAATATGATTTCTATGAAGATTAAGCTTTAAAAAACTGCCTTGGTTGACCACATTTAGAGTATACTTTTTTAATAAAGTTTTTTATTGTAAAAAATGTACCTGTTTTGCAGTTGTTACAAGTGATAATGAGAACGGATATTTTTTCCAAAATTCAGCAGATTCGTTTGAAATGTAAAATATTTTTAAAAAATGTAATCACACTCATTTTTTATGAAAAATCTCATGGTTTTTCTAAATTCGTCTTCAAAATTAATGAAAAAAAACTTTTTTAAGTTTCTTTCATTTCGAAACAATATTAATGCTGCCATCTCTATGGAACTGTCACGTACTATTACGTGGGGGCCATTCAAGTATTACGTAAGCATATTTTTCGGGTTTTAGACCCCCCCTACACCATCGTAAGATTTTTTATATGCATTAGCGACATTTTTTCTAATGGAAATAAGCAATAGCTAGACCCCCCTCCCCCTTAAATGCTTACGTAATACTTGAATGGTCCCTTGAGTAAAAAATGATGAATAATTAATAAAAGTTGTTATAAGAAATTATTTGTCTTCAATTTAAAAATGTTATAGATGATTCTTGGTATTGTAACAACCGACATTCACTTTGTGCAGTTGTTACAATTTACAAGATGTCACTCAAATGGTTCTAGTTAATTAAATAATAGATATAGAGCTAAATCTATTATGGCCTTTTAAAACTAGATAATATACCTTTGAATTAATCGTTTGACCAGACCAAAGAAATTGGAGTTAAACTCTAAGCACAGTAACTGTTTTTATCAAAATTGTAACAACTGCACCTTGTCTCTTCTACTTTTGTGTATTAGGAATAAAAAATATCGTAAGTAACACGAGAATAAAGGCGCCCTCGACCTCCACTCGTGTCACAAAAATCACCGTAAATAAATAGCCTTTATTTTTTTGTTGCTTAATATTCTATGAAAATGACGGCGACAGCGGTGATCGATGACTTAATGACAGTTGTAATATAATTAATAATCGTTAGAAAATTTGGTAAATTAATTAATAAACAATCAATAATGTCAGTAAAATAGTCCTAAACTCATACTAAAATACTATGTGTTACGAATTGAATTTAAGTAAAGAATAAAATAAGGAAATTATTTTACTTTTAGTTTAAATTTTCTCAAGATAACTAATAATGCTCTTCAGCAAATGAAAATATTTGAAACGTAGGGGACTTTTCCTCTCTCATAATTATTTATCTCAATTGTGTGGATATAATGCCAAATTAATAAAAATAGAAATTTGGATTAAGTTAATATTTAATGAATGTTTTTTTATTTGTTTTGATGATAAGGTTGAATAAAAATCAATGCAGAAAATCATAAAATGTACATATATTACTATGACTTATTACTTTTCAAATACAATACATATGTTCTTTTAAAAAATTTAAATTTCAGTATTGATAAAGTGGATATTTTTTTTTAGAAAAATCTTATAAAATCAACATATGAAAATTCATGTATGCTTTGAAAATTATTTTGTATGTGTAGGTGTAATGTGAAAATTCTCTACTCACTTTTAATCGTTTTGTTTTTCCTTTTTTTTATTTTAAAATCGCAGCAATTGTCCTTCTCTTATTTGTTTGTTTTCAAACTTGGTATTCGTTCAAATGAAAATAATCTCAATTTTATATTTATTTTCTTTTGCACAATAAATAGGGACTACACCCTTTGATTCACAAATAACTCACAAAAATATCAAGTCAATACGACTAAAAAAATATATCGTTCAGGTAACTTTGCCTGAATTAAACTGCCCAACTTAGTTACGCCAAGTTTACGCGGGCAACTGCCCAGATTTCTCCTTGTCAATTCTTTTTATTGATTGACAATTATGTGGGGAAATCCTCAATGCAGTTTATTCTGACAGCTTGCAGAATTTGGTACTTGCAAAATTAATAAAATTAAACCACTTCGTTATTGTGCAATAATTGAAGTTAACTGAAGGAAACCTTACCTTGCAATATTAAAATAAAGAAAATTGTAATTGCTTAATTCTTTGTGCTAAATACCCGATTAAAAGTAGATTGTTAAGAATTTGCTTAATGTTGGAAATTATGAGTATTGTCAATTAATATGTGTTTTTGTATAATAATGTTGAATGTGTTTTTAGGTTAAAAAATGATTAAATGGATTTTATAGAATTCAAATAAAATCCGTTGTTTGTATTGAAATATAAAGGTTACGAAGTCATACGTAACACTATGAAAAATTTTAAAACTAGTCGAGAAAAAATATTTGAGATTTTTAAATTACAAAATATGGCACCTTTTCTCGCAAGCGATAAATAAATGTTACGTTTAATATATAAGGACGAAGAGAAAGTAAATACATGACGTACGAAACAGCAAAAATGTAGTTGTATGTACATGTAGGAAGAAGGAGAAATTGAGAATTTTTTTTATTTTTCATTGCTTGGACGGATTTTGTATTTTCCGCGACTGTCGATGAAACATTTGAACTCTGTAGAGTAAATTCAGGTTCCCAATTTTCCTCGACTGTCGCCGAATCGATAACGCGCGCATAGTTTTCATTTTCCTAGACTGTCGCAGAAAGTTTAGAACACTTTTTCTAAATCTTCAAATCGCAGAAAAAACTTGGACTCATTTTTGTTGCAACTCAAAATGAGTCCATGTCAAATGACATAGAACGTGGCGCCATCTGCGAGGTTCATTTTTGTTGCAGCTCATAATGAGTCACTTTTTCGACTTATATTGAGTTCAGTTTTTCTTTGTGATGTAGTCTATTTCTTCGATAATTGGTAATATAACTTGTAATACAGTTTAAACTATATCTGAAAATCTTCTACGAAATCGACGAAAATTTCAGCGATTAATTTTTTCCGTTTAAGAACTTTAACATCACATTTTTTACAAAAGTTTTCCCTCGTATAGATCTGCATGTGATCTTGCACAGGAAAGGTTTTATTTCCATCCTTGAAGAAACATGTAGATCCTATTAAGAACCATTATATTTTTCTTATAATAATATTTTCTAATCCTTCTTTCTATCCTACATAGGTTTCTTCAAAGGATGTCAAGAAAAGTATGATCTCATGTAGGTCCATACGAGGAACAATTTTTGTGGAAAACCTAATGTTAAGGTTCCCACACAAAAACTGACGAGGAACAATGTTTATTATAGCACTCTATACATAACGGTCCCATACTTCAAAAGGAAGTTTAAGTGAGATCACTTCCAAGCTTGCGTGGCTATGCGGTATGTGTATTCGACTTGCGTCCTCGAGGTCTAGGGTTCGATCCCCCGTGCGTGTGCAATATTTTTCCGTCTTAGTTTTAAGTGTTTAGTGTTTAATTCTTAATAGTGTTACATAAAGTATAGATTTAAATAATCATTAATAAAGATAATAATGATTTAGTCACTAATTTATATAAATAAAATAATCTGTTTAAATTAATAATGAAAGAAAATAAGAAAAATATGTTTTTATAAATTTAAAAAAAAGCAATTCTATTAATTATTTACATTTTTATTGATACTCATAATAGTACATTTCGCAACAAGTGTGAACTGATAATATATAATATATAATCGCGCATTTCTTAATACACAAAGCCCCTGGATGTGGCGTCGGGGGGCCAAGCCCCCCGAATCCTAGTCGTGTAATTGGACGTATTAATAAAAATAATATGAATGTTATGAAAAAATAAAATTTTATGTTTTTAAATTATAATTTTCAAACTTTATTTATTATTAAAATTAAATATAATTCCTTTTTACAAGAATTTTTTAATGTTTAATTAAAGCTTTATTGTTTGGTAACATTAATTGGCAAGTCAGTCTTCATCTTAATATTCCACATAAAAATTTTTAAAACTTAAATTTTACTTTAATACTGTAAACAAAAAATGTTACTTATTACAAGTAATAGTAACATTGGTACAATAATTTTTATACAACTCAGGCGTATTATGGTCACTTTATCTACCTGTACAGGTGCCTACTAAGTTCCTTCTTATAACCCAGCAGTCAATAAAGAAACCATTATAGCCCTAGGGAGATAAAGGGTATATTATTGACCGCTCACAGGTCAATAAAGTACCCTTTATCTCCCTAGGGCAATAATGGATACTTTATTGACCAGCTGGGTTATATGGGAGAACTTAGCATGCACCGGTACAGGTAACATAGAGTAACCATAATACGCCTTTGTTGTATAAAGCAAAGTATGGAACAAGGGAGGTAACCTCGTTTATGACCTCGCACAATATTGAAAAACTCGGACGTACCTCCCTTGTTGCATAATGTACTATTAATCACAATTCTTCCTGGTGAAGGATTCTTTACACTCGGATTAAAGTTTTCAGAATAAGAAATGCGAAGTTTTTTCGAGGGAGCAGTATTCTCAGAATCGTTGTTAATTTGACTATCAATTATGGCATTGGAAATTCTCTTAGCAGTTTTTTTTTATACTCTGTGGAATTTTCTACATAGCATTGAGCCACTCCTGCAGATTTCCACCCTTCAAGGCGTTTCAAATCCATTGTGGAAACTCCAGTATTAGTCCGAAGTTATTCTGATAATACGCAACTTGGAAATGTGATATTATTAAATCAGGAATTAATCTAGTTTTGGTCAGGTTTTTGTCATACGAAATTATTATTCTATTTGAATTTATCTGCATTTAATACAAATTGTTTTTAATATAGAAATTCAATATTGTACCAAAATCATTCCTGATTAAGTCTTTGAATTGGATTGAATATAGATTGTTTTGAACTGTCTGTGGATTGTATAGGTATAAATATTTACAAATTCTTATAATAATATAAGACTTATTTTCGGACTGTGGTGTTTTGATTAGATATTATTCGGATTGACGCTGATTATTACCGGATTCTTTGAATACAGATTTTAGATTGTTCCATACTTGTTTCGGATTAAATCTTTTAACTGGATTAAATTCGGATTATTGCGCACTGATTTCGTATTATTTACATATTGATTTCGTATTTATTTTAGATGAGTTTTTTGACGGACATAATTTCGGATTGTTGCGTAATAATTACGGACTTAATTTATAGACATTTAAGATTTCTCCAGACAGATTTTTAGGATTCACAATTTCACTCGGATTGATGTTAGATTAACGCGGATCATTTTCGTACAATTATCGGACTAATCCACACTAATATAACCGGATTACTCCGAAATTTTTATCAGGGATATAATATGATTCGGGTGGCCGTCTATTACTGGATTCTTAGCATACATATTTCGGATTGTTTCGTATTTGTTTCGGAATATGATTTTACCACACTAATTCTGAATTGAAGCGGACTAATGTCGGATTCTTTGTGTACAGATTTCGGATTATTTCGTATTTGTTTCGGATTATAGCTTTTAATTGGATTAAACCGGATTGTCGATTGTTGCAGACAATTTTCGGATTCTTAGCATACACCTAAGCAGCACGTAAGCTTATCGTGACATCACTGTAATATTACATTGGAGATTCGTCATATTACACTATAATATTACAGTGATCTTACTGAGATATCAAAATGTCCGCCTTGATGTAATATTACGTTGTCATATTAAGAGAATATTACCTGGTAATATTAAGGTAATATTACATAGGAATATTAAGGTAATATTACTTGGTAATATTAAGGTAATATTACTTGGTAATATTAAGGTAATATTACACTGTAATATTAACGTAATGTTAAGGTAATATTCAGATAAAATTAGAATAATTTTATAATTTAGAAAAAAACATTTCACAAAGCTGGACTTTAACCCTGAACCTTGTGCACAGTAATCAAGAGTCTTACCACTGAGCCAAACTTACTTACAGTGTATTAAGATTTTTGATGAAATATGAAGAACTTTAAAAAAACTTACAAAGATTATATACCGTCGAGAATCTTAATACACTACAAGTAAGTTTGGCTCAGTGGTAAGACTCATGATTACTATGCACATGGTTCAGGGTTTGAGTCCAGCTTTGTGAAATGTTTTTTTCTAAATTATAAAATTATTCTAATTTTATCTGAATATTACCTTAACATTACGTTAATATTACCTTAATATTATCAGGTAATATTCTCTTAATATGACAACGTAATATTATCTCCAGGCGGACATTTTGATATCCCAGTAAGATCACTGTAATATTACAGTGTAATATGACGAATCTCCAATGTAATATTACAGTGATGTCAAGATGAGCTTACGTGCTGCTTGGGTAGATTTCGGATAGTTTCGTACTTCTTTCAGAATAGGATTTTGCCACACTTAGTTTCAAATTGTTGCGGACTAATACCGGATTTCCTGCTTACAGAGTTCGGATTGCTCCGGACATTTTGCGGATTAAGTTTTTTTAACTACATCAAACTCGGATTGTTGCGGACTGATTCCGTATTCTTTACATATTGATTTCGGATAATTCCGTACTTATTTTAGAAGAATTCTTCACCGGTCATAAATTTGGATTGTTGCGAACTAATTACGGACTGAATTCGTAGACATTCAGGATTACTCCGGAGTGTTTTCGGATGCAAGTTTTCGTTCGGATTGATATCAGACTAGCGCTGATTATTTTCGGACTTTTTTTGTACAATTTTCGGACTAATCCGTACTAATCTGTCCGTATTTAATCCGGAATTAGTCCGAAATTTATACCAGGGTTAGGACCACTGTTGATTTTTACAAGTTTCAAATTTTTACGCTAATAAAAAAAATGTAATTAAAAAATGAACAGAACTTCTTATTACAACATTAAATAAAGGAACTAGCGCACACCCCAGCAAGAAGGCCGGAATTGGATGGAATTAAAGTTATCTCACGTTCGTACATGGAGGTGAAAAATTTTAATTCTTTTTAATACCTGATTTTTCCACTTTTTCTAGTTCAACGGAGTAGGATAAATTGCCAACAAAATGAATTCCACTTAATTCTAAAATTTAAAAGCTATTATCAGTCGTAAATTTGTTTTCTGTTAAAAAGAATAGAATAGAATTAAAAGTTTAAATAATTTTCTATTTAATTTAATTTAATTAATTTCTTTTAATTTTAAAATAAATAAGACATAAAATAAATAAAAAATTTATTATAGAAATAGGTTAATAACAAATATAATAATAACAAACACTTTCTAGGCAAACAAAAAATTAACCAATCAAAATGGTTACTGGAAAAAACGATGAAAAGAGAAAAGAGATAAATGGTTTTGTTCAAGCCCAGTAAGAAACGAAAAATTGAAAAGAATTGAAATAACTGAACCTATGTATAGTGTAGTGGGAATTATTTAATCTTTTTGAATTCCATTTCTGTCCAATACTTTTCTGTACCATGATAGGACCCCGTTTCGTCTAAAAATGAATGCTATTCAATTCTAATTGTTAACAAAGACAAAATTTTTTTCTGAATGCTTTCCAATCCCATCCGAAATTATTACAGCCTGTCATTACATCACTTTTCAATTTTTCATTGGAACCGCGTTTCTGCATGCATTCAAGCAATCTTCTGGATTTTTGTAATTTATAAGATACATACATTGGCAGATTTTGTAAAAAGTGTTTGTGTTCAAAGAAAAACTTGCTGAAAAATTGATTGTTTACCAATTTTACGTCATTTAAACGAGTCAGGGCCGTTATTCTGTTAGACAATAAATCACAACCTAAAAATTTCAGAGACCTTTAAACACTTTTAACCCTCTTAACTGATAATTTAATAATTATTCCTTTTTAAAATAGCAAATAAAGTCATGAGTGCAGTTATTTGAAAGTAATTGAACATTCTATGCAATATCAACAATATTAGTATTATATTATTATACTACTGTCGCGGAATTCAGAAGCACAGGACAGAAATGGTATTCATAAGGATAGAATTTTTTTAATGCTTCTTAATCTTTGCTTTCTTACTGGGTATTCAAGAGGATTGATATCGTTACTTTTCATATTGCTCTCACTGAATAGAAAAGTATTGGACAGAAATGGCATTCAAAAGAATAGAATCTTTTTAATACTTTTCAATTTCTCGTTTCTTACTGGGAGGTGATTTCAGTCAGATTTGTAACAAGTTGTAATGTGCTTGTTTTTTCAACCGGCTTTACGTGCATATATAATATGGTGCAAATTAAAACTTTGTAATATTTTAATAAATAAGAATTACAATTATGTTGTTGTCAATAAAAGTGATTAATAATCAGTTCAAGTTCTTAATGTTTTTGAGATGCATGTCATTCGAACCTTTGTAGGTTAGAATGACACGCATCTCTCACGTAATTTGAATTTTCTGAATTGCAGTAATTCTCTTTCAAATTTTAGGTTAGGTGTCCTTCATTTATAAATCTCTTATTTAACCTATTATATTTTTCTTTATTACAATAAATGATATATTAATTTCAATTTAAAATACTTTTTATTATTATTTTTAAAATATTTATTGAAAAAGAATTATATATTATTTATATTCAATACGCAAAAGTTTTAATTCCATTTTACGTTTTGCTTGAACGGAATAAAAAGGTATTCAACTTGGCTGTTATCTATTCCGTACGTAGACTTACGAAGTATTGGAAAAATCAGGTATTAAATGGAATTCATTTTTTTAATTCCAATCAATTCCAGCCTTCTTGCCGGGACACTCTTATTAATAAGAAGAACCTCTTATTACAACATTAAATAAAGAAACTAGCGCAAACACACACTTACAAATTTTTAATTATTTATCTCTTGTACACGGACAAGTTTGTGGGAGAGCAGCCGTCTCTCACTCGCTTCCCACAGTAAAGGTTTTCTGCTTTCTCTTTAAAGAAAGCACTGATGCCCCACAGTAGGAAAGCAGCAGTCTCAGTAGGTGAAATGAGTTATCAAAATCACTTTACCAAAGTCACTTTACCATAGGTACAAATCACGCAGTGCCACCACAACAGGTACAGCGACTCGCCCAAAAACTTTTCCGTGCAGCTGCTCTCGAAAAAACAAGAAAAATCAAATTTTTTTTTCGGAAACAATATTATTGTCCTCACAATGCGTAAAAGAATCTTAGATTATAATTACGTTCATAAATTATATCATGGTTTATCAATATAGCATACCACGAAATTATATATTCGTCCAGTATACCATCTCTGAGAAACGCAGGGTGGCCAACTTAGAACCACTCTCCCCTACTTTTTCATATTTATTATTTACATTCATAAATTATATTCATGTTATTCCTTTTGTACTTTTATATTTTATATTTATGAATTATTTTATTTAATTTTTTTTCTCAGAATTTATTATATTTATTTCTTAAAGTAATAGTGGGTTTGCTTTACCTTTGTTGCTAGATACACTTAATCTGGCGCATTTTCAAAAAATAAGTTAATTTCAGCAGTAGAGAAAACTTTAGCTTTTTTCGATTTGTAGCCTCGAGAGTTTTGACTGAATAGTGCAGATAATTCCTTATTGGCAATGAAAATTACCACCGCGGGCTCGCTGTTGCTAGTGTTTTACACCAAAAATGGACGAAATGGGTGTACAAATTTAAAAAAAATATAAACTTATATTGTGACTTTTCGGTTTTAATTTTAAGTAGTTTTTCAATAAAGAGATAAATAATGACCAACAATCTTAACAAATATTTTTTAAACATTATAATACTTTAAATATTAACAATTTTTGCAACCTTGTACACCCACAGCAGCCATTCTTTTAGTTCACTTTATGGTCACTATGTGTCGCATTGCAATTTTAAATCCCCAATAATTATCAATTGGAATTATTTCGTTAATTTGAATCGTACTTTTTAATTGGGAATAAATAGACCAAATGGTGAATGGTTTGTAATTTTTAATCAGATCTTTGAAATAAACCTTTAAACAATTTTCTGATGTGATTGCCTTGTTTGGCTCTTTCCACTGAACGTCCTTTTTGTACGCGTCTTCGTATGTGTTTTTCGATTTCTTAGATAATAATTTACTGCTCATTTCCTCTGTTTCTTTTTAAATTTCCGGCGGCGTGCAACATTCACTGTCGCTACTTTTCATTTTCTAAGATGATAAAAATTTAATATATAGTTTAATTGTGACAGATTGGAGGTTATGTTTTTTAATTCAAGTTCTAAAACAATGTTTTAGTTTTGTTCTAGAATTTTTACAGATTTTGCTCCTATTTTGTGCCCCCAGAGGGACAACACTTTGATCTACCTGTTCCTCACTACTTATAGAATTTGTTCTTTTTGTTCTGGAATAGTTATGTAATTGTTTGAAAACTTTGAACACTGGGTACGCAGAAACCTTGTATGAATATTCTGAACAGGATTCGGTTAGGATCCCGTTCAGAAAAAGTCATTTTTAATTTGATTTTTTTTATAAATGAAAATTTTAATATTTCTTAAGATTATTCACAATAAAGTACCTTAAAAAATTCTTCTATGTCTACTTTCGCTTCAAATAAGTCAATAAATTAACATCCAACCATTAACTTCGCAAAAAATCAGGTTTATTGATTAAAAAATACAATTTTAGAAAAGGGACCACTTTGTCGGATGTTTGTTATTTTTTTCATTGCTTCAAAATGGAGAGGCTGGGGAATTCGAAAACTATTAATTTTTCATTTTAAAGGTGTACTAGAATTAAAACCATTCTTGTCTGAATAACTTCCTAGAAGAATCTAAGATATTCGCAACACAATCTTTGATTTCGATTTTATATAAATGAGATTCTTGACATTCTGAACTTTAAAATTGTATAACTCAGCGATCTTTGTACACAAAGAGAAATTTATAGTAGTGGGTAACATGATGATTGTTAGAGTGACCATCTTTAATGCTACAAATACGGACAGCTATCCAAAAGTGGACCAAAGTGGTCTCTTTTCATGCGGACGTCCACATATTCTAGATTATGTATATTTTCACATCTGGTAGTTCTCAGGTTAATAGTTCAGTAACCTAAGAAAACATAATCTTAAATATTTCGTTTTCTCAAATTTTTAAACAAGTGTCAAAACTTCCTTTAAATTTAACACTTCATAATTTAACAAATTAAACATTCCATGTCTTATACATAATAAACAAAAAAATTACATTTCAATCGGTTCACTTTAAAAGAAATAAATTTATGTTACAGTGGATAACATGGCATTGTTAGACGGGAAATTTGAAAAGTCAAAAATCCTTGTTGTCAATAAATACAAATATTACTTATCATCGTCGAATAAAGAAATCGCTTACTGTGCTTTAAGGAACGCTAAGCACAAAGATTGTTCTGCAAAAGTCGATTTTGTTGATGGTGAATGGGTTGAAGACCCTACTAAACCACATAATAGTACAGAACCAGCAAAAGATTATGTGGCTATTAATAAAGCAGAGAAAGAAATTTTGGAGTTATGTGAAACAACTTCAACATCTTTTAAATTTATTGTCTCTGATGTTTGCAAGCGGTATTATCAAATTTCTTTTACATAAATAGGGAAAATGCGCCAATTACGTCGACTTTTTAAAAAATACAATATTATTTACTGTTTTAGAATAATTCGCTGGATTAGTGGAAAAAAGTACACCTCGCTCTTTAATTGAAGAAAAGGATATTGTTTATCACAAAAACTCATAAAACAATTGCATTACACATAGTATCATCGAACGAAAATTTATTTAAAATGAATATTTTAGACGTGTTCTTTTCTTCAACTAAAAGGGGAGGTGCCCTTTTTTCAATCAAAATTTGAGGTGTACTTTTTTCACTAACACATCGAATATGGCTATTATTTGAAAAATTAGTTTTGACCTTACTCAATACAATTGTATATAAAGACAAACATTTTAACTATTATTAATTTAATTATTTAAGAACAAACATTTTTTTGCTCCAAAATTGGTACCTATATTTCCATTGAATACACGTGTTCTAGTTATGGCACGTAACGTAACCTTTAAATACATGTTATTTTCGTCGCCATAACTGACGCGCAGAAACTGATTCAATTGCATATTAATTAATGTCACGAGCTTTTACATTAAAAAGCGATAAATTTACTTTTTTTTAATTATAATTATCGAACTTTCTATTTCAAAAGTGGCTAATCCAGAATCGCGCCGTAATTGGTACATTTATCCTATTACAAAAATACTTTTCTCATATAGAAACATTAAATTATAATATAAATATATATATATATATATATATATATATATATATATATATATATATATATATATATATATATATATATATATATATATAAATATTATAAATAATAAATATAATATAAATAATTTAATTGGACAAATTGAAAAAAATTAATATATGTAATACCATCTTCGTTTATGAAAGCTCATCTTTCTAACACAGATGTCATTTTATATTTTCTTTTACAATCATATTCTCAATATATATTTAATCACAATCTCTTCATCTAATCTGCAGTCACGACTCATGTATAACGCAATTGTCTTATCTGTAAACTTGCTACAAGATTCCCTCACAGCACCGGGATATTCAAGATATCCCAGAGACGTCCTGGGGATATCGATTTGTTTTCGGAAGTTTGGATATCTCTGGGATATCCTAGGGACGTCCATGGATATCCAGAGGATATTCCAGGGATATCCAAACTTCCGAAAACAAATCGATATCCCCAGGACGTCTCTGGAATATCCTGAATATCCCGATGCTGTGAGGGTTGCAATGCAATACACTTTTTGTGTGGACGCTAATGGCGAACTTTCTGTCCATTCCCACTCCATCTTCTGGGCAAGTAGTACTTCCGGCGGTACCAACGCATGTAACGAATAAGTGGTAAAAATTTTATAACAATCGGTCCAGTAATTTCGAAGAAAAAAATTCTAATATTATCTAATCTAACATCTATGATTGACCTGGATTTTCTCGAATTGGAAAAGTAATCACCTAGATTAGGGACCGTCCATAAATTACGTAAGGCATTTTTCTTACATTTTGACCCATGCACCCACGTCTGTAAGGCTCCGTAAGATTTTGAACCACCCACCCCCCCTATCTTACGTAAGTTTTTGCTTAGGTATTTTTTACTAGAATTTACTAGTAGCATTGCAAAAAATTATTTAACTAATAAAATGAATTAATAAACAAATGTTTGGTGTTTATAGTGTATAGTTCTGTATTTTTTAGAATATACTTAATTTATATAAAATTTATTAAACAGATTTTCCTTTGGTCAAAATAATAAATATTAATGCAGAAATTTAGTTAAATATTAACATCTTTGGCATTGGGACGCGTCGCGTCTTAGTTGCGTTTTGGCTCATTCTGGAACAACCCTATCATAGCTTGAGAACTTCCGAAATTTATAGAGTAGTGTAAGAAAATATATCTTACCTAAGAAATTCGTTTAACCAGGTACCCACCCATGTAAGTTAACATAGAAAAATTATCCATCCACCCAAATGACCTTACGTAATTTATGGACGGCCCCTTACATAGTCTGCACATAGGTGAAACTTGTCTATCTATTTTATGCTGATGGTAATTCAATAGTCCATGACCCGTAAGTAGACGAACTACGGTTCTAATTCTGATTTTATCGAGTTTTAGAAGATCGCTCGCTCGCCTCTTGTTAAGTACTAGCTCCAACAGAGTCTTCGCTTGCCTTCCAAACCTAATGCGCGCCCAATACATTTCATGTTCCTTTTACCTCCATTTTTCTATGGCTACTTTAACCGAGCACAACATTAATGTCACTGTTGGTTCTGGACATATAAATGCTGTCTCGGAACTGATTTTTGCCAAGATGTCTACTCTTTCATTACCCTTGATTCCTGAGTAAACCGGTACCCAGATCAATGAAAGTTTATTTGATGAACTCAACTAATCTTAAAGGTTTAATGATAAATCGTCCAAACGCCCGTCCTGCCGGAAGGACGTTCCGAAAAAAAGGCTTTTAAAAAAAGGGAATTCAACTTTTCTTTTCTGGCACTCCTTGGGATTAAAGTAGACGAAAAGACGAAAAAATCCATATTTTTGACTTTTTAAAATAATAATTTAAACCATTTTTCAAAGCCTTCAAACTTGCTATGTTTCTAAACAGTGAAAAAAACATTTTTTCGTAAATGTAATGTAAAATCCACAAAAATCAATATTTTTTGACCGGACAAGTCTCTTTCTCTTCAGAAACGTTCAAAGAATGAAACCTAATTTTTTAATTAAAAAAAAATTCATTTTTAACATTTTTCAGTATATTTGAGTAATACTCAAGCGCGAGTCCCTTCGAAATTGCTCCATAAAATTAATATAGAAGCAGATAAATATAAAACTAAATATATCGTTGGAAAGGTAATGAAACAAGCTTTCAAATGATGTAAATATCGAGTCTTTAAATTTATAAACCTGGGCTAGGCAGTCTCTTAAATAAAGCGAAAAGCGTCCTGCCGGCAGGACCGGGCTTCGTCATTCTGTGACTAAAAATTATGTGAATTTTTGGAACATGTAACTTCTTCAAACTACCCAGCCCTTAGTTTTGAACTTACAAGCTCGATATTTATATGCGCTGAAAGCTTGTTTCGTTACCTTTCCAATGATATATTTCATTTTTTATTTATCTGAATCCATGTTAGTTTTCTTTAGTGATTTCGGAGGGACTCACCTGAGTCTTTTTCGTCCTGCCGGAAGGACGTTGGACGATTTATCATTAAATTTCACCCTTTTGATCATTCTATCTTGCACCATACTTCATTCTAGGATTGATAGAATTGAACGCTCAAGTTTGGTGTATTTACCACCAAACTTTCACTTTTCCTGCGCGGTTAACCTGCTCATAATAAGAGCCGCCTTTTTCACTGCAACAATATGCAGAGGTACTTTGGCTAGTATGAATCCCTAAGCAGCTGTCGGCGGGATTCTCTTAGATCCCGTAATACCCCTGCAAACCATTGCACAATCTTCTATACTGATATCCGAAATGTTTTTTCCAACTCAGCTTTTTATCTAGGATTACTACCAGGTACTTAGCTGATTCGAAAAAAGAAATTTCTTATCCATAAAATATCGGCTTCTTTAAACTGGATTCCTTATATTTTCTTGTACAAACTACTATATTAGTTTTCTCTGGATTTACTGAAATTCAAATTAGACTACACTAATCCTTGAAAATCTTAAATGCACCTTCCGTAAACCCAAAAGGAGCATTCAGACCTCCAAAGGCTGCCTGCCTGCGCAGGCAGGAGCAATAAGAGTAAGGGAGAAAGTGTACTAAATTTGAATTCACTGTCTCTCTTACTCTTGTACGTTACTATGGCAACCTGCAGGCAGGCTGCTGAGGTCTGAACACTCCATTAGACGGTCTCAATTGAGTGCCCTCTTATAATTATAAGGAAATCATCTGCATAACTTTGCGTATAATATCCCTGGCAATTGAGGTTTCTAATCAACTCATCTGCCACTAGGCACCACAATAATGGAGAGAGAACTCCTTCTTATGGGCACCCTTTTGAGACAAGGCTTGTTACCCTAGCCTCAACAAACTCTGCTTCTAGAGCACTTTCGCGAAGCATACTGATGATCCACTTAGTTAATGTCTCGGGCACACCTCGCTTCCTTGCTGCCCTACAAATAACTTTAGGTACCAACAGCATAGCCACCATTGCTTATTTGTCCTTCTATTCTACCTACTGCAGAATGGAGGGCTATTTCTACTGCGAAACCTGCTCTATTAGCATGTTGTCCTTGGTGTAGAGGATAATCCCTGAGACATTCCTATCTGATAAAATTATCCATAACGTCTTTAGTATAAAAGAAGTCTTTAATGATTTGAAAATGGAGGTCTTGATATCCTCAATATATAAAACTTAATCAGGATTCCTAGGTTAAAGTCCTCATTTATGTTCCCAATCTTTCAAATCCATTCTGAATGTAATAAGTCTGTGGTCCGAAAAAGAATCTTCATCAGACACCCTCCAGTCCCTCACACCATCCCACAAAAACTTGGAACAGATCGTAATATCCAATACTTCTTTTCTGTTAACAGAAAGGAAAGTTGGCTCATAACTCTGATTCAAAATTTATAAATCTGTTTATATCAGAAAATCTAAAAGTCTTCTGCCTCTATCGTTAATGTCAGTGCTGCATCACATCCTATTATCAAAGATAGATTTTGCCGTTGACAGTAATCTACTAACTTCTCAACCTCTTTAGATGATGCGGGTTCATCCCCCGATCCCGGAAAATAAACGGAAGCTACCACATTCTCCCATTTATTTCTGTTATTTTCCAAGTACTTAGCCTTAACAACAGCTAAGTACCTAGTAGTTAATTCCAATAGTGGGAAAGCGTGAAGAAACCTTTATAGATCAGGTCTTGGAACTGATTCATGTGGTGAAGTAACTAGCTCCCCACAGCCAGTTAGTCCTCTAATTTAACCTCTGTAAACCGAAGGTTATTGATAAACGAAGGCTATATCTGTCTGCATCCTTTTAAAGTTCTTGGCTATAATCGCTGAAGCGCCTTTACAATGATGCAAATTAATCTGCATACAGTGAATCCCGGATGCATACATATTTAAAACTGGCTAACGGTTCCCTCTGTCGCTACCACACCCTGGTCGCCAGCATCGTGATCCTCCAAAGGGGGCTCTTCAACGCTCGCGCGTGTGGTTTTATTGTTATTAATCTCCGTAGTATCCATTAAGGTCCCACGAGAAAAGAGGAAATGAAGGTCCATTATTAAAGAGCCTCACAATGGGAACGTTGAGTCCAGAAGGACGAGACCCTCCTGTAACACAACCGCTCCCAAGTTTTACAAGAGCTAAGTTATACATACCCAGCGATGGTCTTCTCCCTGAAGAACCTGAAGGATTTGGTAACTCTGGTATCCATGGACAAGAGTTCATCACGGATTTTGTTATGAATAAGCTTACAAAGTTCGTGCATGCGCTCAAGTATCACCGAAAAAAATATATTTAGAATGCTAGGATCTTTCTGAAAATGTTATGAACCCTTAAGCTTAACTCTACCTAAACAAGTGTTTTCACACCGTAGAAATTATTCTGATACATTATAATATCTAAACCATTTCTATTGAAAAGTAGAAGTGTCATAACACGTGTAGATTTGGCTGAATGTAATTATATTTTAATATTTTCTCCAAATATTTAAAATATTGTTTAAACGTGTAATTTGTACTTTCATTTAAAAGTTTATTTTTCCAAGTGCGAAATGACAAGACTAAAAAAAAACGGTCAATCATTGTTCCAGTAATGTCTGCCGAAAATAGGCAATAGTTACTGGGCCATTTCTGGTGTTCAGAACGTCTCATTGTTGGGCCAATGATGGAGCCGATTACCAGATATTCTAATTTTCCAAAACTAGGCCGACTATAGACCCAATAATGGCCCCTTTACTGTAAAGTTGATCAATATTTAATAAAATAATACAATTGTTAGTAACGTAACGAAGATCTGCCCAGTAATGGCACAATTTTGAACACTTTAATTGCAAAAACTTTTTACCTTTAATAGTAAATTGTAATTCACAGTAATGAGGTGTAGCTCGGCATAATTACGTCATATTAATGGCTAACATTTTGTATCTAGGGTAAACCCGTAAAGCAGACAGTAGTCGGCCACAGCTTTCACGAACCGTCAAAAATTTTTTTTTCTATTACAAAAGTTTAGATTTGTTTATGATCACATTAGAAATGATTAGCAACAAACAAAATACTTTTATCTCATACGGTTTTATAGCTATTCAAAATTGAAAAATGGCCGACTACTGTCTGGTTTACCCTATGATGTTAAATTATAATAGCCAATATTACTCATTCACTCGAATTGTTTGAAAGTATTAAATATACTTAAAAATCTTTATAATCATTTAAAAGTAATCATGTAATTCATATAAAAGTTTTTAAATAATTTTAATATGTTAAGAAAATTTACTATATGAGATAAAGTATTAGAGATAAGAAAAAATTTATTTGGATATTGATAAACAGTTGTTTGTAGGCATTCGGTCTCTTTAAGCTTTGCTGGATTAAGGCCGCGCATGATGGCAGCTAGAAAAAAACAGTTACCTACTATCAATAATGCAACGCTATTTTTTGAAAAACTGCGAAAATTTCAAACGCATCACAAAACATTGGCACCAGGAGTCGCAATTTTAAAACTGGCAAATTTCACATCAAATGTAAACACATTATACATTGATGAATCTATCAAAGTTAGTAAAAGTTTCTTCAATAATGAAGGAGATTGATTTCATTGGTTAAAATAATGATTTTTACTTTATTTAAATTTAAATTATATATATAATTATACGACTTTATAATTTTAAACTTGTAATTTAAATCACTTTTAAACATCTTTTGTTATATTTATTTATTGATATCATACTGAAAAATAGTTACTTTCGTATTAAGGACGCAAAATAGGTGATTGTAGCAAAGGCGAAGAACCGAGGCGAAGCCAAGGTAGCGTAGGGTCACCGAAGTTTCTCCAAAATCTCGCCTGAGACACAATCACTTTTTGCGCCCGTGCTGCGAACAACATTTTTAAGTATGAAAAGTGTGTTATTGAGAGCATACACATATGAATGAATTGTTTCTTACGTTCTATCGTAAGTAATGTTAGGTTAGTTACGTAAGTTACGTTAATTTAATTAGTTACGTACGACTCGGCTCGAAAAATGAAAAAATCGAAAATACTCGATCGAGCTTTTTGCACACCTCTAGCTTTCAATTTTGTGATATTAGCGGGCGGAAAATAATTTTGCGCCCGCTCCTATGACGTCAGCGGACGGAATGTATTTTGTGCCCGCTCGTATGACGTCAGCAGGCGCGAATGTATTTTGCGCCCGTTTACTCTAGTTTTAGGCGGGAATAACTTACTTTGCGACCGCTTCATATGCACGAAATAACACACTTTCTGTGCAGGCAGGACAAAAAGGAATTTAAAGTTGTATTTCTATTATCTCATTGATTGTTTATTTCTTTTTATAGAATACTTAAAGTTTCTAGAGCTAAAAAATCCTTCTAGGATTATATCCGTATATAGGATATATATCCTTACAAAGAACAATCTTCCTAACGCATAAATTTGTCTTGTTAAAAAGATTTAGTAGTAAATAATTTTGCATTTATTTACAGATGTCTTTCGAGAAATTTTCAATACATTTCATTTATTTCGCCATAGAGGAAAATGGAAAAGTATGTTATTTTTAAAAATAATATTTTTCTTAAAATATCTTCTTTAAAATATAGGTTATCATGTTACTTAGTTGAAGTTTAAAACATACTAAACATTATTTGTGCACGTATCGCATTTTACCATTCGTTATAATTTTTTAATTGTCTACAATTTCAATATTTTAGAGTTTCATCATTTTTTGCGTAGTAGCATCGAGGTTAACCGATTCGATTAGGAAATCTGTTATTAATGAAATTGGCGATCAATTGCAGAAAGAGGAATTGCAATTTATTGTAGGGCCTTTTAATAAGAGTATGAAGAGTTGTTGTGAAGAAATTTTTCCAAAAACAAACTATTGTCACAATTGGAGTCAATTTAAAAAGGTATGATAAGTTGAACGTCCCCAGGTAAAAATTTCATAAAGAATTTCGTTCAGAAATCCTATTGAATTCGTATGAAATTACTAGTAAAATTCGTGTTGCGTTTCGCACGGAAATTATTTTGACAATTTGCTTAAAAAATTGTTTGCCAATCCTCCGAACGAATTACGTACGAAATTCGTGCAAATTACAAACAAATTATTTATGAAAAATTTATACAAAATTCTGCTCGGAAATTCGTATGGAATTTCACATAAAATGTCAAAAAAAAATTGTTTTAAAAAACTTTCGGGCAAATTTCCATACGAATTTCCAAGCTGAAATTTTTAAAAAATTTTCATGAATATTTCGAAGGTAATTCGCTCGAATTTCGTACTAATTTTGTAAGGAAATGTGGCCGAAAATTGTTAAAAAAAATTTTAGCTGCATACCATGCGAAATTTCATACGAATTTTGGAACAGAAATTTTTAAAAATTTTCTATAAATAATTCAATGGTAATTCACTCAAATTTCGTACAAATTTTATATGGAAATTTAACCAAAAATTTGTAAATTTGTAATAACCAAAAATTTGTAAAGTAATTTTTAGCTGACATTTCATGCGAAATTCCATACGAATTTCCGATCAGAATTTCCTTATGAATAATTTCGCAAATGTTTATAACAGAACTAAGAAAACAAACTTTTTCTCCTACACTTAGCCGGTTTACCCCATTCCCCTATTCTTTAACAAAATTGAATATATTATTTTCTCATTGTTCCCTTATCTTTCTTAGAACTATATCAATAATAAAAGTATTATTGAATATTATTTTAGCTGATTGAAGAAGTGTGGTTTCGCAATGGTTTCTCGTTGGACAAGAACGGGGTAATCGCTGCAGGTTTTACTATTCCTCTCCTCCCAGAAAGTGGGATTTTAGATGCCTGTAGAGAGTTCTCAACAATTGCGGAGAATGCTGGCCCGGAGTTCAACAAGTTTGCTGAAGAAGTATTAAGAATCATAACCCGTTTAGGTTCTACAGTTTCGCTTTTAAATGTAGTTGTAAACCGAGAATGTTCGGTGTCGAGAAACACATTAAAAATTTGCGACAGCCAATTTGAGACGGTGGCGAAGAGTAAATCTCCGGGAGATTTATTGGGTAAATATTGAAGTGGTTATAATCAATTTGTTGCAAAATTTGTCTAGATTATTTTTACTATAATCTGTAAAAGAAGTTAGATAGTGAGAATTAAGCAAACGTATTTAAGCTTTCCCAGTAGCACATAATATTGTAGTAATGCCTTAACATTCCCAATATTGCCTCAATGTTCTCGATGTTACTGGAATAATGCTGGAATATTCACAACATTACGTGCTACCCGGGTGGCATGTTGAATCCGTTATTTAAATTTTAAATCAAATAAAATAATTAATAAAAGGTCAAATCTGTTGTCTGTAGGAAGTCCAATACTTTCCAGTGAAAACAGCGTTAAAATGAATGAAAACATATTTTAATTACAATAAAACTGATCATCTATAAATAAAAAGAATAAACTGTAATTGTGTTTTTGGGATCGTTGATTACGAATCTGATGTTTGATTTTCAAAATTTAAAATGTCGGATCCAATAAAAGGGACCAAAATTAATGAATGTTTATTTGCTGAATTATCTACACAAATACTAATCCTCTTGCCCTTTGTTCGGTTTTGAATGAACATTTTGGTGAAGGTTAAAATCGCACAGCCCTCGGCCTGTCAGTCCGTGGCATATTGTCCTAGTGACTAAAACACTTTAATGCATCAAGTTTTTCGCTAGATTCCGAAGCCTGCACCGCAGTCCATCTTGGAGCCTATACCAGACTTCGTCCCCAAGTGAAACAACTTTCTTCCAGTCCGTTCTGGAAGATGTAATAATCTTAAAGCGGAGTTTAAATTTCACCCTTTTGATCATCCTGTCTTGCAGCATACTTAATGCAATATGCAGAAGTACTTCGGCTAGCATAAATCCCAACGTAGCTGTTAGCTTGGTCCTCATAGTTCCCGTAATACCCATGAAAATTATTGTTTGCAGTTGGTCCAGTTTCTCTTTAACCGTTATCAGTTGAGTCCTAGACCATTAAACAACCACCGCGTAAAGAAACCTGGGTTTAGTCCCTGGGCCTTAGTCCCCACGATGACCCGATTGCCTTTCTACACGCCCAACAAGCAGTATAGAACCTTCTATACTGATATTCGAAATGTTCTTTCTAAATCAACTTTTTATCCAGGATTACAATAAAAGAAAGAGAACTCCTCCTTGTGGGCACTCTTTTGAAACAAAGCCTGTTACCCTACCCTCACCACACTCTGCATCAAGGGCCCTTTCGCCAAGCGTATTGTCGATCCACTTAATTAGCGGTAGGTCCCACCTCGCTTTCTAGCTGCTCTACAGATAACTTTGCTGGAGGTGTTAGGGAAGGCACCTTCAATATCAAGAAAGGCGCCAACCACATAGCCACCACTGCTAGTTTGTCCCTCTATTCTACCTACTGCAGAATGGAGGAAAACAGTAGAAACAGTTCTACTGAGAAACCTGCTCTGTATGCATGTTGTCCCTGGTGTAGAGGATAATTTTTAAGACATTCTTGTCTGATAAAATTATCCACTGGATATATACCGTCCCCTCTGAGGCCTTGAATGGTTTGTGTAATATATTTATAACAGTTTATTAATATATATGATACAGAGTAGACAACTAGTTAGCTTGGAAGATAACCAAGGAATGAGATATACATGACTGTAAAGGCGCACACACAAACGGTCTCTGGTAACAACTAGTGACAATTCCCTATACATCACACTCCTCCACACATAATTCAAAAACAATATCACAAATTGAGAACATCTCTCGGTTTTCTTATTCTCGTAGATCGCCTCAAAGTAACACAAACATCAGATTTATCATTGATTATTTTTTTATTTAAATCATAATTTTTACCATCTTCTAAATTTTCAATATTTACATTTTCACTAGGCGAATGATTTTCCGAAAATACTTTATTATCAATTGAACTTTCATTCAACACTCCAGCATTCATATCAACAACTCTCTCCCCACCGATAGATTCTGTCTCTCTCCCTTTTCGATCAAACGAAAGATTACATGGTCGGAGCTGGTCGACATGACGTTTCCAAAGTTTATTGTTTTCTGTTCTTACTTGATAAGTAACCGGTCCTAATTGTTTCTCAATTTCCGATTTTTGCCAATTTTCCGCCATATAATCTCTCGCCATCACAACTTCGTTATTTTTAAAATGAATTGCTCTATTACCGTGAAAAAATTTCTTTTGTGATTCTTGACTTCGAATAACCTTTTCTTTAACCTCAATTTTTAACAAATCAAATCTATTTCTAAATTTACGATTACATTGAAGTTCGGCTGGACTAACTCCCGTTGAACAATGTGGAGTTGAACGCCAATAAAAAAGATATTTAACTAATGCATCTTGGCTATCCGTTTCCAATCTGAGCAATTCAAATTTACTTTTAAAAGTTCTTACAGCATTCTCAGCAGCTCCATTAGAAGCTGGATGATACGGCGGAGTTTTAATATGACGAATACCATTTTTTACAACAAAATCTCGAAAAGCAAACGAAGTGAACGTTGGACCATTATCAGTTACTAGTTTGAACGGTAAACCCCACGTACAAAAATATTCTTTAAAAGCTCTAATTGTATTTTCAGCTGTTATATTCTTCATTAACTTTACGTCAACCCATTTCGAATAAGCGTCAACAATAATTAAAAACATTTCACCCGAAACTGGACCCAAAAAATCAGCGTGAATTCTGTGATTTGGTCCATTAGGCCAATCCCAAGAATGCAAATTTGCTTTAGGTGGGTTATCTGCATTTTTTAAACACGATTCGCACGATTTACCAATTAACTCGATATCTTTATCAATATTCGGCCACCAAATATAAGATCTCGCTAATGTTTTCATTTTAACTACCCCCATGTGAGCACTATGCAATTCTGCAAGTAACTCTTTTCTCAACGTACTCGGAATTGCAATTCTATGACCCCACATTACACAACCATTTTCAATAGTTAATTCTCGATTTTTGCTCGCATATTTTTTTAAATCATCCGAAACTTTGCTTGGCCATCCCTCCAGAATAAAACGTTTAACTGTCTTTAATTCACAGTCATTATCGATTTCATTACGTAAAACATCAATTGAGATAACTTCAATATCATTCGTTACAAAATTTAAATATGAATATTCATTAGTTTCGCAATCAATTTCTTTTTTATCGTTTTTAACTGGAAAGTGGGAAAAGCAATCGGCATTTTTATTCTTCCCTTCAATATATTTAATTTTATAATTATATCCCGACAAAAATACTGCCCAACGCTGAACGCGAGATGCCGCCATTTGTGGAATTCCTTTTTTATCACCAAAAATATAAATTAAAGGTCTATGATCAGTCTCAAGAATGAATGATCTACCATAAACAAATTGATGAAAGGTTTTAACCCCGAACACCAAAGATAATGCTTCGCGATCTAACTGAGAATATCCGGACTCAGCCTTGTTTAACGTGGATGAAGCGAACGCAATAGGTATGTCCCTTCCCTTTACTACATGTGACAAGACTGCTCCCACCCCATGTGGTGACGCATCAGTCGTAATTTTCAAAGGTAAATCAGGATCGTATTTCATGAGAACCTCACTCGACATTAACTTCTCTTTAATCGATTGAAAAGCATTCTCACACTCGTTAGACCAATTCCATTCAACTCCTTTTTTCAATAATTTATACAACGGGCTTAATGTTTCCGAAAATCCGCGAACAAATTTCGCGTGATAATTAACGGATCCTAAAAAGACCTGTAATTCTTTAACTTTCGTGGGCCTCGGAATTTTTTTTATAGCATCAACTTTACTTTCCGCTACTTTAATACCCTCAGCCGACAATTCGTAACCAAGAAAAACTATTTTTTCTTTAAGTAATTCACATTTCGAAATCTCGAGTTTTAATCCGTGGTTCTTAAATATTTGTAAGACCTTTTTTAATCTTTCGTCGTGTTCCTCAAAAGATGACCCCGTGATAAGAATGTCATCGAAAAACACTAATACTCCCTCAATATTCGCGAACAATTTTTCCATCTCCCTCTGAAAAATACCCGGTGCCGACGCGATACCAAATGTTAATCGTTTAAATGCAAATAACCCCCTGTGGGTACTAATAGTAGTCAATTTTTGCGATTCTTCGTTCAATTCTAGTTGCTGATAAGCATTTGACATGTCTAATTTACTAAAAATAACGCTCGGTTTTAACGTAACAAATAAATCTTGAATTCTAGGAACAGGATGTCGATCAATTTTTAAATTCGGATTCAGAGTAACTTTATAATCTCCGCAGATTCTTAAATCACCATTTTTTTTAAGGATTGGAACAATCGGTGTTGCCCAATCACAGCTCTTAACTGGATAAATTACATCAGCTGTTTCTAGTCTATCCAATTCTTTATCAATTTTTCCTTTAAGTGCATACGGAGCTGGGCGAGGTCTGCAAAATACCGGTTTAGCATTTTCTACTAAATCAAGATCGAATTTTCCCTTGTTAAAGAAACCAATTCCCTTTGAAAAAACATCGTCAAACTGTTCTAAAATTTTTTCTAAACTCGACCTTTCATGAAATTCAATTTTGTTAAGTTTTTTACGTTCAATATTTTGTAAAATGTTAAAAACAGAAATCCAATTACGTCCAATAATTGGCAAACCCCCTCCAGGTAAAATAAACAATTCCAAAATTTTACAATTATTATTAAAATCAACCTCAACATTAATTTTTCCAACTGGAATTATCGGATCTCCAGCGTAACTTTGAAACTTTCGATTAGTTTTCTCTAATTTGCACTTTAAACCCGAATTCGCAAAAAATTCTCTAGAAAAAGCGGTGACTGGTGACCCTGTGTCGATTTCAAATTTGAATTCTAAATTGTCAACCTTCAATAAAATCTCATACAGTTTAACAAAATTAACCGATTCATTAATTTTTTCATTAATTGCAAATAAATTATCGAAATCTCCTGACAAATCACAATCAACAAGATAATTTTGTTTCGATTTAAATTTAACTTTTTCTTTTTTGTAGTTGTTGTTGACGTAGTTGACCTTCTCTGGATCACCTCTTGTTTCCAATTTGGAACCTGTAGTTCCACGGTTGGCAATTTCGAACATAGTTGCCAGTTCGATTGCCTTATCAAATGTTAATTCCTTTTCTCGAAGTAACCTTTTTTGTGACGATTCTGTGAACAGACCCCACACGAACTGATCCCGCAAGACTTCACTTTGACTGGCTCCATAATTGCAATGGATTGACACCTTTTTTAAATTCTCGACATAGGACTTGATATCCTCACATTCACCCTGCTTACACTGTTTAAACTTGAACCGCTCCAACATGACGTTAGGCTCCGGTTCCATGTGTTTCTTCATAACGTCCGCTAAATCAGCGTACGTTTTAGTGCTAGGTAGATTTGGTGAACACAAACTTCTAAGGATAGAGTATCCCTCACTGCCAATAAGAGTTAGAAAAAGAGCTGCTTTTCTGTCCTCCCTCACGTTATTAGCCAGAAAGTACTGCTCCAAACGCTCGTGCCACATGGTCCAATTCTCGTTTCTTGAAAACTCATTTATGCTGCCAATATTTGAAGCCATTTTGCTTTTTTCGTTTTCAAACACAAGTCGATTTTCGTTAAGCAACTGTCCCTCACGATTGATTTGATCGCGTTGAAGAATCAATTCTTGTTTGGCTGATTCTAATTTATACTTCCAAGCCTCTAGCTTTTTCCTGTCACTCTCTAATATTTCAAATTCGGCTTTCAATTGTTCCTCATTCATACTTTATGAATGCCATGGATTTACTGTTCAACACGTGGCCCAGTGCCCAGCACGTTGAATTATCACTTAAAATTTTCGTTTTTCACTGCCCTTTGCCATGAAAAAACGAAATTCACTTTTTATGACCACTTCCGATCACACCAATTATCCTCGTCGCCAATTGTAATATATTTATAACAGTTTATTAATATATATGATACAGAGTAGACAACTAGTTAGCTTGGAAGATAACCAAGGAATGAGATATACATGACTGTAAAGGCGCACACACAAACGGTCTCTGGTAACAACTAGTGACAATTCCCTATACATCACAGTTTGTATGTGCCTATTGCCCAATCAATCCCTTCCGGAGTCACAACTTTGGCTGTTAGTTTCCAGTGTTCCCATTTTGCTCGGGCCCTTCTGGATCCCACGCCATAGTTATTCTCCAACTTTTCTCTAAAGTCCGGGAAGTTTACTTCCATCAGATACTTTAGACACTCCCTTGTTTCCTGGGCATAATGCCCATTAGGTAACTTAATAGTAGTTAGTTTGACCATTCGGTCTCTAGCTAGTACCTTATGGAGTCTTGATGCTTCTGGTACTCTTTCTATTCTCTGGCAAAAGCTCTTTGAGCTGATACTCCATGCCTTCCGTATCTCTTTCCTGTAAGAATTACGAGCAGCATGATATATATAAATATCTATTTCTTACATTTCTTGATTTTATTGAAAACGTTTCTTACTGTTTGCCTATGTCCCTCCAAACAGGAGTTCCACAATTTACTACACCTGTTGGATTCCACTTTTTGAGCTACACAGCTTCTTTTAAAAGAGCAGATAATCGAATCTCGTAGATATTCCGCTGCGAATTCCAACTCTTCATATGTTCCATAAGAGGTGGGGAAGCACTCCATAGAGGCCTTGAGGTCCTAAATATATGAAGCCCAATCAGTACTCCTAGGAATACGTCCCTATTTATGTTCTCGATCTTACGATTCTATTCTGAATGTAATAAATCTATAGTCCGTGAGGGAATCTTCATCAGACACCCTCCAGTCCCTCACACCACTCCACACAAACTTGGAACAGATCGTATATTCAATACTTTTTTTCTGTTAACAGTAACAAAAGTTGGCTCATTACTTTGATTTCAAATTTCTAAATCCGTATCTATCAGAAAATATAAAAGTCTTCTGCCTCTGTCTTTAATGTCAGTGCTGCCCCATACGACATGGTGCGCATTGGCATAACAACCTATTATCAAAGGGAGACTTTGCCGTTGACAGTAATCTACCAACTTCTCCACCTCTCTAGATGGTGCGGAGTTATCCCCCGATCCCTGAAAATAAGCGGAAGCTACTACAACCTCCTATTTATTTCCGTTCTTTTCTAAGTACTTAGCATTAACAACAGCTAAGTCCCTAGTAGTTAATTCCAATAGAGGGAAAGCGACTAGACCTTTATAGATCAGACAAGCCCTTAGAACTGTTTCCTATGGTGAACTAACTAGCTCTTCACAACCATATAGACCTTTAATCTTATCCTTGTAAACCCAAGGTTCTTGACCAAAGACTATAGTTGTCTGCATCCTTGCGAAGTTCTTGGCATCTGCATAAAGTGGATCCTGGAAGCAGCCATATTTAAGACTGACTCACGGTCCCCTCTGTCGCCTCCACACCCTGATCGCCACCATCGTGTTCCCCCAAAGAGGGCTCTTCAACACTGGTGTGAGTGGTTTATTGTTATTTATCTCCGTAGTGTCCATTATATTCCCACGAGAAAAGAGGAAAACAAGGTCTATCCTTAAAGAACCTCTATTTAAGGAAAAGGCTAATTATATCGGAGAGGTCGCCTGGTATCCCAGAGTCTCGTTTAAGATACCTCTATTCAGAGCCCCACCATGGGATCGTAGCATCCAGAAAGACAGGCCCCTCCCGAGCTTTACGAGAGCTAAGTTATGCCCAGCGATGGTCGTTCCCCACCCGCACCGCCCCCCGGAAGAACCCCAAGGATTTGGTAACCCTGAACAAACCACGGAAGGATTTCTTTTTATTCAGACTCCGCCAGCAGGAAATCTTTGGAATGGACCCGCGGTTAATTCTCTGTCCATCCCTTCTCTCTTGATGACCCCTCTAAATCGCCATGCCCTGGGACACTGTCCAGCGAAACATAGTAGATTCGGTTTCTCGTGCGGCTGACCCATTTTAAAGGGTTCGCCCCCTATGTCCCCACGAAAGGTCTCGAAAAGTAGTTTCCTGCCGGAAAAGAGCCCCTCAAGCGGCAAGGTCTTGAAACCCCTAGGGAGGGCGTTATAATATAAAGGACAAAAAAATTGATCTAGGCTCATGGAAATTTCTATTCGGGGATTTTTGGGGTCACTGACTACGTATCTGATGTTAATTTTTCAATATTTAAAATGGCGGATCCAATAGAGTGGACGAAAAAATTTGTTTATTGAACTAAGCTCATGAAAATTACTAATCGGAGTTTTTAGGTCACTGTTTTACGAATCGGATTTTGATTTTTCAAAATTCAAAACGGTCGATCCAAAATAGCAGATTTTAAAAATTTAGAAATAAAATGGGACGCATAAAAATTTATATTCGGATGTGTTACGGATAACTGATTTCAAATCTGATGTTAGTTTTTCAATGTTCAAAATGACGAATGCAATATGATAAAGGAAAGAATTTAAAAATTGAACTATGCTCGGAATATGATGTTACAGTGAGTTCTCGAGAGTCGTTCAACTCACGAGTCGTTCAAACTCGCGAATCGTTCAACAGCTGATCAGTGTTCGATTCACGAGTCGTTCAATTTCTAGTATGCGCGGGCCGGTGCTCAGTGCTGTGTAATTTAAACGGTCACTGATCAATCGAACGTATTGAACTTCATACAGAAAATATATTTGATCTAACACTTCAATATGTTAAAATTCAACATGACAAACTTTATCCAACTTCTTTTACAGGGGCAGTAATTAATCATTTTTAAATTGAAATTTCTGAATTTTTCTTTATAAAAATCATTTGTTCTTAATTACTACATAATGTAGAAATAAATATTTTACATGTTTTACATAAATAATTTATAGAAAAATTAGAGGAATTACACTACAATCGTAAAAGGACTAAGACTTCTTGGGAAACGACGGAAAATATGTTTGACATCATGGATAAATTGAAATACTCTCCGAACAAGTAAGCCAATTTAATATAATAAATAAAATATTTAAACTTTTAAATAAGTGATATCCCTAGTTAAAAAACCGGACAGATTTCGTACTAATCCGAAATTTGTCCAAAATAGTGGGATTTATAGTCAGGTTTTTGTCACTCGAAATTAAACTGGATAAATCCGAACTCTATACGGTTTGTAAATATCTACTAGTGAATCCGAAACTGCTCCGATAAAGTCCAAAATTAATCTGTTAATTTAACTAGCAAATCTGAAATTTATCCGAAATTAGAATATCTACTTCAAATTGCGCGGTGGGTACAGTACGGTTTATTGCGCAGTTTTTTCACATTGAAATAAGTTTGAAATCAATACAGTTTTTTTATAACTATTTAATCCGAAATTAGTCCGGTTTAGTCTAAAGTTAGTCAGATAATATGCACCTAGTAAATACAGAAGTAATTCTGTTGGTTTAACCAGTGAATCCGCAGTTAATCCGAAACAGTTTGCTTATGGTCAGATTTTTGTCACTCGGAATTAGCATGATTTTATTCCAAGTTAGTCTGATAATACGCAACTTGCAAACGTAAAATTACTCCCATCAAGTCCGGAATTTATCTGGTTATGGTCAGGTTTTTGTTTCATATGAAATTATAATTATAGTTTGAATTTTTCCGTATTTAATACAATTTGTTTTTTAACAAGGAAAAGTTTTTGGGCGATTCGCTATACCTGTTGTGGTGGCGATGCGTGACTTGTACCTATGGTAAAGAGACAACCCTATTTTGGTAGCTCATTTCACCGACTGAGACTGTTGCTTTTCTACTGTAGGGCGTCAGGGCTCTCTTTAGAGAGAAAACAGAAAACCTTTACTGTGGGAAGCGAGCAAAAGACGGCTGCTCTCCCAAAAACTATTCTGTGCAGGTTGTCGTAAATTCTAACCGAATACTTTGTAAAAAGATTTCAAATTCTTCTATATTTATATCGTATTAAATTTAATCATAACCTTATTTTTCTTTACAACTACACTGAGAGAAGACCGGGACGTAATAATTCTCGCTAGGCGTCGCTATGCGCTACTTTGCTTGCCGCGCGTGAGTTGTTTCGAAATCTGGCGCTGAGACGCCCCGATTCCGTTGGCAAACATTGTTCAACAACTGGTGGCCGAAACTGAAAGTTCTGAGTAATCCCGCTTCGGGACGTTCCACGTTTCACACCGGGGCTAGAGACATCCCGATTCGAGGATTCACATAAGAACTTTCAAAAGTACCACTCAAGGCCCGCACGGGACGTATTAGTTCCCTTACTTCTCTCAGTGTATATTGAATCCGCATTATTTTATATTGTCTATGGATTGTCTATATATACAAATTCATTTTGGATTAACTCTTTGAGATGGATTGAATATAGATTGTTTTGGACTGTTTATGAATAATATTCACACTATTATCGGATTCTTTGTATACAAATTTTGGATAATTATGAACTCACTTTGGAATAGGATTTTACCACAATAATTTCAAATTATTGCGGACTAAGTAAAGCATTCCTTGCATACAGATTTCAAAATCTTCATTACTTTTTTTGGATTAAGGGCCAGTTCTACCAACTCCAATTAAAATTTAATTAATGATTAATGTAAATTTAACCGCTCATGATTGGTCGGTTAAGGATTTTAGAATTGATTAACTATTAATCAGTGCTGGTGAAACTGGCCCTAAATCTTAATTGTTGCGGATTATTTATATATATTATGTATATACAAATTCCAGATTGTATTGGATTCACAGCGTAAACAGACAATTCTCAAATTTTTGACATACAAATTTCGGATTGTTCCACACTTGTTTTTGATTAAGGCGTACTTGCGTTTGCGAAGGCAAAAAATAGGCCCCACATAAATGTTTTTTTTCACAGTCATTTTATTTAAAATATTAAAAACGATTTTTGCACCTTAAAGTAGATTATAAAAAGAAAAAAAAGACATTTTTTTCAATTTTTAACCGTTATTTACGATTCGTAGAGTGCCCCAAAAATTGTCGATCTCAAATTTGTAAGAGTTTGCGGTGCCCCGCATAGAGCCTCTCCTGACTGTCTAAAATCAAAAAAACAAAATTTATTCTTTAGTATACATTAATACCTAGTGGACTAACGTGATGAAATTAAAATCAAAAAAACAAAATTTATTCTTTAGTATACATTAATACCTAGTGGACTAACGTGATGAAATTAAAAAAAAGTAAAAAAAAAACGAAAATGCGGTACTTTTAAAGTCAAAACTTCAAAAGATCAAAATCATCATTTCTTAAAAATTGACTTTAAAAGTACCGCATTTTCGTTTTTTTTTACTTTTTTTTAATTTCATCACGTTAGTCCACTAGGTATTAATGTATACTAAAGAATAAATTTTGTTTTTTTGATTTTAGACAGTCAGAAGAGGCTCTATGCGGGGCACCGCAAACTCTTACAAATTTGAGATCGTAATGTTTGGGACCCTCTACAAATCGTAAATAACGGTTAAAAATTGAAAAAAAATGTCTTTTTTTTGTTTTTATAATCTACTTTAAGGTGCAAAAATCGTTTTTAATATTTTAAATAAAATGACTGTGAAAAAAAATATTAAAGTGGGGCCTATTTTTTGCCTTCGCAAACGCAAGTACGCCTTAAATCTTTTAACTGGATTAAATTCGGATTATTGAGGGCTGATTTCGTATTCTTCACATATTGGTTTCGTATTATTCCGTATTTATTTTAGATAAATTTTGGATTGTTACGTACTTGTTTCGGATTGTCTTTTAATTGGATTAAATCCCAATTGTTGCAGACAATTTTCGGATTGATTTTATCGGTCAAAAATTCCGATTGTTGTGGACTAATTACGTACTGAATTTGTAGACATTCAGGATTACTCCGGAGTGTTTTCGGATTCAGTTTTTCTTCGCACTGATATCAGGCTAATGCAGATCATTTTTGGAAATATTTCGCACAATTTTCGGACTAATTCTTACTTATCTGTCCGTATTTAATTCGGAATTAATCTGAAATTTTTGCAAGATATAACATAGGTATATCGGAATTGCAAATTTCATACAAAGCAAATTATAACTAAATGAAACAATTTTGCTGAATGGAAAGATATGTTTTCCAAGCTTGTTATAAAAAATACAGATCAAGAAATCTGTGCAAATTTTTGGAATCGAAATAGGGTCAAATATTCTAATTACAACAAACCTTAAGACCTTAAGATCATTAGTAAACTTTTTTTCAACTGTTTTATATTATAGGTTAAATGTCCCACAAGCATTTAAAAATTTATATTTGGAAACAAAAAATGATAAGAAAATTGTGAAACGTGAGTATTAAAATTAATTTCTTTTTAATTGAAAATTTCTTAAAATGTAAAAAATATATATTTTATATACTGCTCGAATTTTATAGAATGAAACTATTTCTATACTTTATACAATAAATTTAACATATAAAATTAAGATTATAATAAGATTTAAACTTAAAAAAAATTATTTCCAATCATTACACAGGCACACGAAAAAAAGTCTAAACCTAGAGGTCACCCCTCTATCCCCATGTTTTTGAGATTGCTGAAACCGAATATTACCATGAAAAATTAATTCATTCAAATTTATTAATTCAAAGAATAAATTGCGGCGTGCTACAACGCGGTGGCACTGAGCCGCATGGCACTTGGCGTGTTGCTAGGAAGTTTAAGGGGGGAAGAAGGAAATAAATTTATTTTTTGTAGTGTTTTTCAGTTTCAGCGCCTCACAAAACATAGGATCAGACACCGCACTCGACTTTAAGTCAACACGGAAAGAAAAGAATAGTAGACACATCCAGATACATGGATATCACAGTCATATTATATTAAAAAATACGGGATATCCATAGTTAAGGTTGCTACATCCATATTCTATGGTTGGCTGTATATTGTTGAAGCAATAAAAGATCTATAGTTGGGTGATCCATAGTAATGGGAATGGAAAAAAGAATTTTAATCACTCAATTAATTAAATGCAATGTCACTTGAGATATTTTATACACATTTTTGTTAATTAATACACACCACTTATTGAATAACTGCATATAGGGGGAGACAAACCCTAGACCTAAAGCATACTAAACACTAACGCTATCCACTACACAATACACGCAACTACAATATTTGAGCATATAATATTCCTTATATACTCTACACATATTTCATGAAAATGAATTTAAATAAACACTAATAGAAAATAACAATAATAAACAATTATAACATTATAATATTATAATATATATATATATATATATATATATATATATATATATAATATATAATATTATAACATTATACACAATAAACTCACAACACGATTATATAGACGCGACGGACAAATTGCGAGACAAATTGAGATGTTCATTTTTAAATAGATGCCATGATAATGAATTGCGCGCAGCGCATGTATCGGAATTTTGAACTAACTATGGATCTCCAAACCAAAGATTATATGGATGAGGCAGCCATATGTGAAAATCCATAGCATGGATTGTAAGCCCAACCATGCCTATGGATGTCACATCCGTATTTGATTCAACAATATAATATAGCTCCCTCATCCATTGGATATTGAAAGTGCTTCCATTCTGAAAGTTGCCTCTTCCATTGAATTGGATAACAAAATATTCTGCTCAACAATATTTTGATGGATATCTCTTCCAAACCTTTTCTTTAAGTGAAAATTTAAATTGCAACCTCCTTTTTTTAAACTGAAATTCAAACCCCCGGGAACAGGTATAAGGGGATTTTAGTAGGGAAATAGGCGATGGAAAAAAATTTTCATGGTCATATTCGGTTTCAGCGACCCCAAAAACATAGGGATAGGGGGGTGTGACCTCTGGATTTTGTCTTCTTTTTTTGTGTGCCTATGTTATTAATTACGCCTAGGCGTATCCATCGCGACCTAATCAGGGGCGTATTGGATAGCATTTCATTGCTCTAGAAAAACAATTATTGAAAAAAGTAAAAGGGATGTCGGAACGTAGTTTTTTCAAAAGAAATCTATGATACTACAGTCAATATTGTGAGGAATAAGCATTTAAATACTATCAAAATGGTAAAGTAAAAAACGAAGAGTAAAAAGCAAACCAAAACGCCCCAGACTCCCATACAAAGTTCCAATTTATAGCTCAAGGGTCAATAAAGTAACTATTAGTGCCTTAGGTCAAAGTACACTTTCTTACATGTTTACAGGTCAATATATCACTTTTTATTACCCTAAAGCAATCATAGGCACTTTGTTGATCAGCTGGGATATATTGAAGAACTTAGTATGTACCGGCACAGATAGTGTAAGTGACCATCCACACAGCATAAAATCTTTCTAGAGGATTCCAGTAGAATATCAATTTTCTTAATATTGTACAATAAAAGAAATTTTCTATTTATTCCATAAAAATAAACAGAATTTAAAAAACACTTTAAAAAATATGAGAATTTTAAAAAACTTACCTTCTACTGGAAGCTTTCCTTGACTTGGAAAGTCAAGGTAACATTTCTTGAAGGTGGTCGCTTCCTTTTAAGTGAATATTTCGAGCTTTAAGAAAACTTGCTTTAAACTTTTAAATGAAGATTGGAAAGATTTCACTGGAAGCTTCCGGGAAGATCTTGTGCTGTGTGGACATAATACGCCTTTGTTACATAAAGCATAATATGTAAAATGTATGTACATCTTTTATCTCGAGTGATACTTCCAAACCCTCTCCGACTCGTTGGAAATATCAACACTCGACTATAAAGATGCACCTATGACACTTTGTAAAATGTCCCGTGTAGAAATTTCCCCATTTATTCCTATGTCTAGTAAGGCCCTCGCTAGATTCTCACTAGAATCTCTTATCTCAAAAAACTAGTAGGGTCCCTATCAAATTCTAATTAGATAATTTAGACTAGAAAAACTCACTAGAACTCTATCAGATAAAGTATAATTTAAACTAGAGAAAAATAATCAGGACCTTATTGATTTCCAACTAGACAAACTGGTGTACAAGTATTATACATAAATTTTTTTTTTAGATAAATAATTCAGATTAATTAATAAAGAAACTTACCAACATTATTTATTAAAAAATTTTGCATATTATTTAATTATTTAATTTTATTATAGTAAATTCAATAATATAATTATAGTAAATATTAAAAGTAATATAAAATTAAAAGGGGAGGATGGGGCAAGAATAGTTAGTGGCTGTTATACTAAGACGGCTTGCTCAAAAATCGCGTAATTCATGATATTTTCGCTTCTTAACACCAAACGATGATAGTAAAAATTGAAAGTCAATCTGCCTGTTTTTGGAAAATGTCAACGGAATCTTTGTAACGTTTTATCATATTGTTTTCTTTATTAGTGCTTCCGAATATTAATTTACGTAAATGTTTTCCGGAGTGGAATTTCCTGCTGAACACGAATATCGTATTTATTTTCAATTAAATTCAAGTCGTTTTACAAAAAATATAATATATAATATATATATAATATGGCACGATACAATCCTGCTAATGCGACTGTAAATTATAAAAAATGTTTAATTGTTCTTTTTAGGCTGATATACTTAATATTGCGTAATTATTTACGGAAAACAAAGCTTATTGACCAATAAATTGGTAGTTGTCTGAAGAAAATTGGTTAAAACTTATATTCAAGTTCAGACGAATTTTAATGCAATAATTGAAATTCAGAAAATGTTCAAAACATATTGTTAATACTTCAGATATCAGTATTGAATAATCTAAATCGAATAAAATAAAGCGATCGAAAATCTACTTAATTTTTATAACATTCGGATTCTTTAACTATCCTTGACCCGGTACTGAGGGAAGGATAGTTAAAAAATTTTGTTTCCTTTTTATTCGTATTTCGTAGGGATTTAAGTCTACAGTAAAATAATGTATAGCAAAATTATAGCCAAATAACCAAACTTTCCATAAATACTTTTCGTTTGCAAATACCTATTCAAGTTTGGCCACTAGATCCGAAAAGGTCTTACCTAACTATCCTTGCCCCATCCTTACTAATATTTATTATATTGGCTACAGAAACGTTATCGTACGTTTGAATCTTTAAGGAGGCATAAGCAGTTGTCAAATCCCATTTGAAATATGCCTATTTTTAGGTACCATTTTCTCAGCTCCAAATGATTATTTTTTATCAAACTTTTTTTGTGATGACTTTATATACAAAGGATTAAAATCTGATAGTTCAATAGAACCAAGTTTTTATTTATGAATTTTCTGTACCATTTTGAAAAAATCGCATTTTTACACACCTATGTATGTACCATTTTCTCGAAAACCACTTAACGGATATGCTTCATTTTTAGGGTTTCATTTTTCGAATTTTTGAATTCTGTTTGTGACCAGTTCTTTTCATTTTCATTTGGAGAAGCCGAAAAGAAGCTAAGTTTATTCTTTTGAATACCGTTTTAATATTTTAAACGGAAAAAAAATTTGACTATTCGAAGATTTGAACCCTCAAGCTTCATTGTCGGAGACAAACAGCTTATCCACTCAGCTATTTAATCTATACTATGACTACCGAATTTTATAAGCACTTATCTCAAAGTGTTGCAAACTTCAAAGGAATTAAAAAATTACAAAATATTAAAATGGAATAGACATAAATTGAACTTACCGAGTGTCACACAGCATTTCAGAATTCACAAAAATTAAAGAAATATTAAAACGGAATTGATTGGAATTCACTTTCAAAAAATCTTTGCCTCAAAAAAGAATACATAGGAATTAGACAGAAAGGAAATTCAACAAAATTGATAATTTAGAGTAGAACGGGGTGAAATAGCCACATTTTTACATTTTAATTTATAAAATCTGAATTTAAAATTTTTTTCTCAAATTTCCAATTGACATTGAAAGTTTAGTTATTAAACTTGAATATTCTTCACGGAAATATTTTTTATCCCATGAAAGAACTAAGTTATAAGAGTTTTACGAAACCTCTGCAAATGGCATTTTTGTACCACCTGGTGGGGGGAGAAAGCCACCTCGCGATTTTATCAAAATATGTTATTAATTTTAGTATTTTTATAGTTTTCCTTTATTTACGTGACAAATAATCTTATTTTTAAAATATTTTAATAAATTTTAAAGAGCTTTTATCAAGGAAAATTGAATATTATGTTAAGTTTACCTGTTTTCGAATTACACTGACAAGTTTTTATACCTTTTTTTAAAGTCTTCCTTAAATTTCACCACAGATGCCATATTTTGTTGCAACCGTTTTTTCGTCGTTTATTTTTTAACGCACTTTATACTATTTTTTTGTCGTGTTTTGCACCATGGCTATTTCACCCCGTTCTACTCTAATATTTTTTGTAAAAAGTTAAAAATGTTCAATTTTTCTCAATTCCTTACTTCTTACTGGGTGTATTAAAATTGATTTTATTACTTATTTTGTAATCCTTTTAGGACAAGAAACCCTAAAATGTAGGCTCCTTGTGCCTGCTTCTTTCACTGATGTTTTTAAAATACTTGTGCAATAATGAACTGTAATCTGATTGTTCGGTTTTACAAATAAATTAGTTTATTTAAAGTTATTTGATTATTTAACAAAGAAACCAAGAAAACGGGTAATTATTTTTTCAAAATGACACACAAAATTCAAAAATAAATATTTGGCTTTATCTCACAATTAGATTTTAGTACTTTGCATATAAAATCAGCCACCTGAACAAGAAATCAAAATCATGACCTGCCTCAGAAAAAATATCATCGGACTTACAATCGGGTTCAGCATTGCCATCATGTAAATCAGATTCGACAGAATTATTAACGGATGAAATTATGTTGGCATTGATATATTTTGTCGTCCGCCATTTTTATTTTTTAAATCCGACTTCAAATTCGTAATCAGCGACCACAAAAAGGTTTAAAAAAAGCGTTAAAGGATTAAATAAATCCATTTAAGAATGTAAATTGAATAATAATATACTTATGTATTATGAAATTTTGCAGATTTTGATAAACTGTATCAATTTCCATTGGACTCCGAACTCGAAGGTAAAAATATTAATAACAAGAATAATGAAAAACACCTGTTATTATCATTTTAGTACTCAACTTTATTTATATATCCCAGGTAAAAATGGTTTATACGAATTTCGGTTAAATTTCGTTGAAAAATTCGACTAAATTTGTACAAAATTCCCATCGAATTACTAACAAAATTCATGTGACGATTTGAAACATTATTTCGTACGAATATTCGTATAAATAACACCCAAATTTGTAATTTGGATTTTAAAAAAATTTTGTTGCTCGAAAATTCATATGGAAATTCGCACGGAATTTCTTTTGACAATTTTATAAAAAATTTACATCCAAATTTCAAAACAAATTACTAACGAGTTTTTCAATTGAAATTTAAAAAAATATTTTACTCGCAAATTCATATGTCTACTGAAGATTTTCTTAAAAAATGTTTATCCCCATTTCCACACGAATTTTGTACAAACTTTAAGCCAATTAGTAACGAATTTTTAATTTAAATTTTTAAAAATATTTTGATAGAAAATTAATATCGAATTCTGCATTAAATGTCTGCTAAAAATTTTATAAAAAATTTTCAGTCACACTTCCTAAAGAAAATCACACGAAATTCGAGCGAATTTAATCGGATTTCTGAACGAAATTCGTAAAAATCATTTTAACCTGGAATATCTCTACAAAGCTTGTTATGAAAGTTTTGCAAACTTTAAATGTGATATCCATAGAAAGATTTACGTCTTAGCTTATTACAATATTATGCGACAAGCTTTCTGCAAGATAACAAGGTTAGCGTTTTATGGGTGGGACACTTAAAGCTTTAAGAAATCTTGCGGCAAATGTTTAACTGATGTGATAATACTGGTGCAATACTGAAATTAATTTTTAGGATAGGGGTCGTACACATAATACGTCACGCGATCAGAGGGAGGGGGGTCAAGACATTTGTGACTACCTATAGAAAAAATGGAGCTAATCTATGGGACAGTGTGTGACATGGGGAAGGGGGGGCCTAAAATGGTCCAAAATCGCGTGAAGTATTATGTGTTCGGCCCCATACAAACGATACATAAGGCAAATTAATATAATGTGTATAAAAATAAACAATGAAGATTAAATTCCATTTTACAGAAACCTTCGGCCTCCGAGAGAAGGAGATGGAAATCGACAGAAAAAGAGGTAATTATTTATTGACAACAAAACTTTTAAGAAATAAAATTAAAACACTAATGATTGCTATATATTCTTCTCAACCACATTATTTACATTTCAGAGCTGCAGGAAGAAACTTTAAAGGGAGGTGAAGGATCAGGAATTATAATTTCAACTGGTATGTTTCCTTTGAACTTATATAATAATTAGTCAATGAGAAACTTAGAAACAGGACGGTTGTCGTTGACTATAATTAAACTGCCTTTAGAGAAACTGCACAAAATAAAAGTGCACGGAGAGAAGGGCGTAGTAGATTCTACTGACATGGCAGTTAAATCTACTAAACAGAATCGTTAGGTTTGGACTGACGGTACAGACAGTGTCATCTACTGCACTGTTTAGTAAGATAGTAAGATACACTGAGCAAACAGTATATTCTACTAAACAGAGAGGTGTCGTAGTGTATTATACTAAACATACAGTTGGCGCCACTAACCGGTGCACTAAATGATTTACTAAACGCGTTCTGTCACATTTACTGCAACTCTTCTCTTCGTGTGTACTCGATTATTTTTAAATAAAATTTTAAAAAATTAAAATTATAAGTTACATACAGCAAAACTGTATACCAATAAATTGAATGTATAATATTTTATTTCAAAAATTATTTGCTAATTACATGTATACCGTTTACACGAGAAAACTGTAAACAAATTAATATATAAATTAATTGAAATGTCGTTAAAGTGCAAACTTTTAAACCACATACAATTGAAATGTATGCAGTTAAGTATGCGCAGTTTAACGACTTTTATATATTTATATATAGGGGAGTGTAAGGTATGGTGGCGGACACTTTCTTTTTTGCGTCTCTCTCTCTCAAAAAACAATATTTTTCAAAATTTCAAAAGCAGTCAGTTGCTGACATCTATTAAGCATATTTCTGTCAGAAGTGGCTGTTAAAATTTAAATTCAGTGAAATTTTACATCTTTTTGCGCAAAAAACTGATTTTTTTTATTTTTGAAAGTTGTAAGGTATGGTTGCGCATTTGGTGTATTTAACTAAAATATTATGTAGATGTTAAAATTATTTATTAAAACTAATAGAAACAATGAAAAATAACAAAAAGAGAAAAAACTGATGATTTTACATTATAGAAAAAAAGTTTCACTTCAGTTATGGTAACAATTTGGACATGTGAAGTAGCTGGTGACTGTTTTAATGCAACGAAAATAAGAGAAGACCGCAAGTGTCACATATTCGAGAATTGTTGCGGTGGAGCACATGAGGCATTAGTACACAAAAATCCAAAGACAATTGAAACTCGTGCAAAAAATGATCCGCCACTGTACGTTACAAAAATTGCGCCACCATACCTTACAAGCTATTGATGAAAATATGATGGTGTTACTTTCATACAGCACGAATTGAGAAAAATGTAAAATACAAAAAACTGTTGTCCAAGGTCTAAACAATACGTTCTATACACTCTGTCACTGTTAGCACACATATCCAATAAAACTTTTTATTTTTTTTTCACTTCTTTTTTATTTAAAATCACTTAAAGTACAAAGCACGCGTTTGATCATTAATACTAATACATATAAAATGTCATCACGTTAAAAGACATCGACCATAGTGATAAGGCGCTTTACATGCCAGATTTGACAAGTCTGCCACCATACCTTACACGCCACGATACCTTAAATTCCATTATATATACTTTTATCAGTAAAGTTTTGACAGTTTTCCGGTAATAAGTTTAATTGTAGACAAAAACAACCATCCCCTGAGAAATAAAGTTGAAATTTATTAAAAATTGTCAGTAAATAGAAATATGTTGCAATTTTGTATTTTTGTATATTATAAGTTTATTTACTCTCCCGACTAACACAAAATTCAAGACTCCCTAATACAATTCTAGCTCTTTGAAACTAAACATACATTTTCACTTACAATTAAATATCGCAATCCTTAAACTACCTTATACTAATGGACTTATTTATTACATTTCAATTAATAATTTGCTATCCGATAAAGCACCGGGTTTTCATTTCCAGTTCCTTATGCCCTTCTTTACTTCGTCAAAATATAAAAAAGTAATATTACCTATTTAAAAACTATTTTTATTTTTTATTTACAGGAATTTCTGCTTCACCCCAAAAAATCCAACTCATTTACATACCTTAGCACATTATTTGTTTCTTCATTCTCTTCAAATTATTTATCTATGTTTTCCATTCTCTTTCAAAATCCACTTCAGTTCATCCCCATCCCTCTCAATATTTCTTCTAAACATCAGTCTAAAACATGCTCCCAATCTTCCACTTCAAATCCATACATTCTACACATTTTCTCTTAATTATCCATCCAGTACATGCACTCCTTCACACCCTCACCCATCCTGAATCTACATAACCATTTCATCTTTCATACTCTCTTAACAAGTCTCAAACATTCCCTTCCTTCCTCCAGCTTCTCCTCCAACCCCATTGCCATCTTTCCTTGTCTCATTACCACCTTCTCCCTTTCCAGTTTCTCCTTTAGTATATACCCACTTGCTCCACTCTTTTCTCATTCAACTTTCACTCCACCTCATTTTTTTCTCTAACGTACCTTTCAAAATCTTTCAGCCCTGCTTTAATGATCAAATAATCAGTTAACTTCAAGTGAGATACCTTTCCTTATTAGTTAATTGCAAGCATGAAGTAGTATAAGGAGACCGAACGAAATACATTATAAATGGGCCAGATTTCGGTACCCGCTTAGTAGGTGAAAAATACCGAAAGGAACACTAGCGCTGCGCATGGGAAAAATGGAAAACACAGTTCATTCACAGTTGATAGAATTATAACACTGAAAATAACACTATAATTATTTTACATTGATAATATTTAAAAAATATGAGGAACACATGAAAACATATATGACACACATGAATTAGTGAAACATAAACAAATAATATAGGTTATGTTTTGTGCTTCTCATAGTCAACAATTTAACCACATGCTGCGCTGGTGTTTCTTTCGGTATTTTTCACCCACTATTCAAGTACCGAAATCTGTCCCACTTTCAATACAAAATTTGCATGGTCGTTCGGTCTCCTTATAATACTTCATAATTGCAAGATAGCGTAATATTATTGGTTAAAATTGACAACTTTTAATATGTAACTTCGTGTGTATAACTTTTCTTTTTATTTGTCGATTATATATTATATAATAATTATATTGTATAAATTAATATTCTTATTTAGCATAAATAAATATTTTCAAATAATGGATTTTATTTATTTAAATTAAATTAATTAAATAGAAAGAATTTTATATTTCATTCTTAAAATAGAAATTGCGAGAAAAGGTCAAATATATTAAAAAATATTAAAAACGGAAAGAAGCATTGACAATGTAAAAACTGAATAAAAAGGCTCTTTTTAATATCTTCTGTATATATAAGATTATACTTTTGTCTGTACATTGCTCATAACTTTAAATTTCGCACATAATTATTCATTTTTTGGATCAAAGATTCCAAATATACCAATAAAAAATTCCGTGTATATGTGTGTGTCGATATGTCACAGAATCTCTGTTTGTAATATGAATGTAAACAGGCCCGAGCAAAAGTTTAAGCCCTACTTTCAGCCTAAACATATAGATTTTATTTAGGTATTAGCAGTCGTAAGGTAGGATCTAATTGCGACACAATTATTTTGAAATAGACTCTACTTTGACTCCAAAAGCGGACCACCTTCGCATAAACCTTATACATTACAGGCATAAAAGTAATATAATATAATAACCACCTCACCCATATCTTTCTCGTTCCTTCTTCCCTTATTCTACTCCCTACCCCACTACTTAAACCTTTGAAATAATCCCTCTACCCCCATTTCTATTTCCCTATACATCCCTTTCCTTCTCTTCCTTTCCCTGTTTATTACCTCCCTCTCTCTGCCCTCCTTTATTACCGATTCTACCTCGTTCATATACCTTATCCCTTTTTCTCCTTGCCAACATTCCATGTTCTCTATGCACCCTATGTTCTAGGTGCATATTCACTACCCTTTTAAATCATCCACCCTCCAGTCCCTTACTGAGTTCATCAAGACTTTCCCTACATTTGTCGCACTAATCCTCCCACCAACCCTTTTTGCGCTTTCTCTCTCTACTCTCTTCTTCCTCTATCTTACCCTTTACATCATCCAAAACTTTTCCAATCTCTTATTTACACACCCCACACCTTTCTTGAATGAATATTACCGCCTTCTCTTGCATCTTATTTTTGAAATCAAATATGATTTCTCTTCTCCAATTACCAATTTTTATTAAACCCTCTTCACTTTGTCCTTTTCTTTCTTTTATTAATTTCCACTGTTAATGAGACGTACCCCGAATCATCCTCAACCTCCACCCTCATCCGCTTAATCATACCCTTTGTCCTTTCATCTGTTCCATACATTCTTCCTTTTGCCTCCATCCTCTTCTGTCCCCTCTTCTCCTATATATACCAACCACCGTTAGCTTCTTTTTCGTTAATTAAACCTCCCTCACCATACATCCCTCCTTTTGAACCCCCACACACTTGTGTTACATTAATTTCCGTTTTGACACTCGCTATACCCATCACTTTTTTAGTCCCTTGATAGCTCTTTTCTTTCCAACCACGTCTCACTAAACATTAAAACACCCCACTTACCAATATCCCTCCAGAATCCCACCTCCTTATTCTTCATTCATTCTACTGTTTTAACAGAAAAGACAAATAAAAATGAAGACTACGCGACAACTGTGAGGAAGTTTGTGCAGCAATATGAACCACAAAGCAGCATGTCATCGGGTGAGTAAAGGAAAAAAACAGAAAAAACTGCTTCATTATAACGTAAGCAGAAAAAATTAAGGAAGATAATTTATACTGAATGAAATTTGTTTCAAAAATTGAATTAAGAATTCATACAACTTTACACGCCTGAAAATTTAGCCATAATATATGGAATTTTCATTCAGTCGAAAAAATTATTAACTTTACTCTCTATCGTCAACTATCAGGAAACGCCATTTTTTTGCATATGGAATACAAAAAATATTATCTGCTTCTTAAAAATTTAACAATAATTTTAGCCTTGAAAGAAATACCGATGCCAGCTTTGTGTGTGTCTTTTCAGATTAAAAAGTTTAGAAACGCAAAAACTAAAAAGGTTTCAATTCTGTCAAAACTAGAATTATTTCTTTTCATGGAACAATAACAGAATTGGAACAGGTTAAATAAAGTTGTTCGAAAAACGGTCTTTATTTAACAGTTTTCGGGTTTAAAAAATAGATAAAATTATTATTTTTACATTAAAATAGTTTCCACAGTAACTACGCATTGTATGGAAAAAGTTGTAAAAATTTCATAAGAATCGGTCAAATAGTTTCCAAGAAAAATATTACACAGATGAGAAAAATGTGGTTTCGAGAAAAACTCGGTTGAAGCTTTTTTATCCCACATGCACAAAACTATCGCTTTCTGATAGCATACGACAGAGAGGAAAGTCATTCATTTCTTCGACCATAAGAAAATGGTGTCCGTGTTCTCCCATGTGATAGAAAATCTGCTGTTCCCATGCACTTTTCTTACCAATGAGAGAAAACGGCCGCCAATTTCATACAAGTCGAACAAGTGAATAATTTTTAATCCCTGTCGTCTGCTATTGTAGTACAACATTTTTGAGATAATTATACTTTCGATTTCTTTATAAAAAATCGATTTTTTAAAGTTGACAAAGTGGTATAAACCCTTAAACATTTAATGTACACAAATTTCATTTACAACCATTTGAATCAAATTTTTAGAAAACCAAACCTTATTTAAATACAATCGTTAACAGAACTGAACTTCTTTATTCATTCTATTATTTTAGCAGGACATATAAATAACGAAAATGACAAGGCGGGAACTGTGAAGGAGTCTGTGCAGCAAAATGGACCGCAAAGCAGCATGTCAACAGGTAAAAAAAGTTTTATGGCGAAAGCAGAAAAATTTAAGGAAGATAATTAAGATTAAATGAAATTTGTTTCGAAAATTGAATTAAAGATTCATACCATTTTACACGCCTGAAAATTTAGTTTTTTCGTAGAATTTTTTTACTATCTCTGTAGACTTTATTGATCTAGATATTTTTTAGGTCAAAAAGGAAACTATTTAACTATATTGAAAACGTCTTATTACTAACAAAATATTATCTTCTTCTTGAAAATTTAATAATATCTTTAACCCTGATAGAAATACCAATGCTTTGTATGAGTCTTTTCAGATTAAAGCATTTAGAAATGAAAAACTAAAAAGATTTAAATTCAGTAGGATTGTAGATATTGTCAAAACTAGAATTGTTTATTTTCATGAAAAATTTTATAAGAATCGGTCCAGTAGTTTCCGCGAAAAATATTACATAGCTTGGAAAAATGTGGTTTCAAGAAAAACGCGGTTAAGAGTGCAGTCCCATGTGAGCAGAATACATCGACCGAAATCTGGAAATCATGAAAGTGAGAAGAAGAACAATATCTACCTATCTCTTTTGCACTCACAATTTTCTGTTTTCGTCCAACGTATTCTGCTCACATGGAATCGTACCCTAAAGCTTTTTGTTGAATACTTACAAAGCCCGTAAATGCGCTCAAATAGCACCAAAATCATATATTTAGAGTGCTGGGAACTTTCTAAAATTTTTGTACGACATTTTTGAGATATTATACTTTCAATTTCCTTATAAAAAATCGGTTTTTGGAAGTGAAAAAGTGGTATAAGCTCTTAAAAATTTAATGTACACTACCGTCGGGAATTATCGGTACGGCTGCATGCGCACGGCCCAAAAACATACCAATCTTTAAATCACGATTTCTTTGTAAATACAAATGTCAGAAAATTAACAAATATACCATTCGAAAGATTATTAAATTCTGCGATTAATTATACATAACTAAAAATTTTAATAATTTATACAAAGATTGCAGCAATCGCCAAATTTGACAAAAAAATTTAAAGAATAAAATTTTTTGGAAATTTTTTCAACCTCTGCACATTTTTTAAAAATTGTAGACAAAATTTAAAATTTATATAGGTGTAATCATTCAAGTCTCATCTTTAATTTAAGACCAAAAGAGTTTAAAAATCTTATTCGGTTCGTGAGATATCATTATAGACGTCGGAGCATGTTTTTTGACAAATGCATTGAATTAGTCGATTTTAAACGGTTTTTGGCAGAAAATGCTCGGACGTTTATAATGATATCTCACGAACCGATTAAGATTTTTTAACTCTTTTGGTCTTAAATTAAAGATGAGACTTGAATGATTACACCTATATAAGTTTCAAATTTTTTCAACAATTTTTAAAAAATGTGCAGGGCTTGAAAAAATTTCCAAAAGAATTTTATTTTTAAAATTTTTTGTCAAATTTGGCGATTGCTGCAATCTTTGTATAAATTATTAAAATTTTCAGTTATGTATAATTAATCGTAGAATTTAATAATCTTTCGAATGGTATATTTGTTAATTTTCTGACATTTGTATTTACAAAGAAATCGTGATCTAAAAATTGGCATGTTTTTAGGCCGTGCGTGTGCAGCCGTACCGATAATTCCCGACGGTATTGTACACAAATTTTATTTACAACTATATAAAAAAATTTTTACAAAACCAAACCTTATCACACCTTATATAAAATAGGATCGATAACAGAACTGAATGCAAACGAAATGCATATCAAAGATGCTCCAATCGATGATGCGATCACTGGGGATCCATCAAATGATAAATCAAAAAGTAAGTAAAATCTTTATTGGAAAAACTAAAATTACAAATCATTTCCAACGCACTCCTACTTTTCACCTCAAAAACTTTAAAATATAACCGAGGCTAAAATCGAATTAGATTTATTATTTTATTTTCGTAGTGACTTGACTTTAAATGGGGTGTATATGTTTCCCATAGACTATAAAGGGGTTAAAGAACAATATTTAAATTACATGAAGAATTACATGAAACATTCTAATCATTCATAATTAATACAAAAAAATAAGGTTCGCTAACATTCTAATAACTCCTTCCCACTATTTACTTTTCACCCACGTCTTGCTAAACATTACCACATCTTATTACAAATATCCCTCCAGAATCCATCCTAATTATTCATTATTCATTCTGTTATTTTAGCAGGACATATGAATGATGAAAATGTTAATGCGGGAACTGTGAAGGAGTCTGTGCAGCAAAATGGACCGCAAAGCAGCATGTCAACAGGTAAAAAAAGTTTTATGGCGAAAGCAGAAAAATTTAAGGAAGATAATTAAGATTAAATGAAATTTGTTTCGAAAATTGAATTAAAGATTCATACCATTTTACACGCCTGAAAATTTAGTTTTTTCGTAGAATTTTTTTACTATCTCTGTAGACTTTATTGATCTAGATATTTTTTAGGTCAAAAAGGAAACTATTTAACTATATTGAAAACATCATATTTCTAAAAAAATATTATTTACTTCTTTAAAATTTAACAATAATTTTATCCCTGATAGAAATACCAATGCTAGCTTTATATGTGTTTTTTCGGATTAAAAAATTTAAGAACTAATAATATTTAAAGTCAGTAGGATTGTAGATATTGTTAAAACTAGAATTATTTATTTTCATGTATGTGAAGTAGAAGTTTTAAAAAATTTAAATGGAATAGGTCAAGTAGTTTCCAGGAAAAATTTTACACAGCTTGGAAAATAGTGATTTTGTGAAAATCGCGGTTAAAGCTTTTGTTTTATACTTATAATGTTCGTTCAAACGTTCAAATATCACCAAAATAGTATATTTAGAGTGCTGGGATCTTTCTACAATTTTTGTGCAACATTTTTGAGATATTATACTTTCGATTTCCTTATAATAAATCAATTTTCTGAAGTTGACAAAGTGGTATGAGCTCTTAAAAATTTAATGTACACAAATTTAATTCACAACTATATAAAGAAAATTTTTACAAAACCAAACATTATTTAAAATAGAATCGTCAACAGAAGTAAAGCAATACGAAATGCCTGTCCAGGATGCTTCAACCGATGAGCCGATAACTGTGGATCCACCAAGTGACAAATCAAGAAGTAAGGAAAATATTTTTTATGCAAAAACTCAAGTTACACTCCCATTCTTACCCTTTAGACAACTTCCTATTAATCACTTCCCACTTTTTACTCTTTACTCACGTCTAGCATAACATGACCACATCGTATTACTAAACTTTTGAACTAAGATTAGCTTCCGACGCAAAAGTGATCGGTTATATTGAAGTACGAGCATAGCAGTTTGGTCTCCTGTAGTCTATTCTCCATGCTAATATCCCTCCAGAATCCCTCCTCCTTATTCTTCATTCATTCTTATTTTAACAGAACATATAGATGAAGAAATTGACAACGCGGCAACTGCGAAGGAGTCTGTGCTTTTTTGTATACACCATAATATACAGTAAAATCAACATAAAAGTATAGTTATTGATTAGAAATGTATAAAAATTAATTTTCATATCGCAATCATAAAAATGGCGTTATTTTTCTCTCCGTAGACCAACGTTAAATGGTTCTTTTTAGTACGTATAGTTACGAAAATACTGCGAATGACAGTTCAGTTCAAAAAAGAGTTTTGCTTGTTTTTATCCAGTAGAGGCGTGATTATATTTTCGTTCAGTTACCTACTTTTACCATGTCTTACAGCTGCAACACAGCATTTAGGTTGTTCTCCAACACGTTCGGTAGCTTGGGGTATTATAAAATGCGATTCTTTAAAATGTAGAAAATTATTATTATTCTTTTGAGTTATTTTTTTTAGTATTCGAGGGGCTTAGCCCTCCAAATTCCCTGACCAGGGTTCCGCTCTTAGACCCCGTCGGGGGGGGGGGAGACCCCCGAACCCCCTGCACGATCAACTAGTAACGTACTCTTGACAGTGGATCTGTGTTCCGAATCCACAATTAAATATGTTTTTCAGAGTCAACGCCTTTTTATGATTTTGTTATGAAAAGTATAGTGCGCAACACGTGTAGCGGCATTTTGGAACGAGCGTTACGTTCTCGTAACTCGTCTCCGTTGAGGGGGCTATCGACTCGTTACGAAAACTTAACGCTCGAAGTGCCTATCCAGGATGTAAGAAAAATATTTATTGCAAAACTCAAATTACGAATTATTCCCAAAAACCTTAAAATACTAATCGATATTAAAATCGAATTAGATTTATTATTTTATTTTCGTAGTGGCATGCATTTAAATGAACAATATATGTTCCCCATAGACTATCAAGGAGTTAAAGAAGAATATTCAAATAACATGCAGAATTACATGAAACATTCGAATCATTCATAATTAATATCAAAAAAATTAGGTTTAGTAACATCCTAAAAATCCCTTCCCACTATTTACTTTTCACCCACGTCTTGCTAAACATTACCACATCTTATTACTAATATCCCTCCAGAATCCCTCCTCCTTATTCTTCATTCATTCTTTATTTTAGCAGGACTTTTAGATGAAGAAATTGACGAGGCAGCTGCGAAGAAGTCTGTGGAACAAAATGAACAGCAAAGCAACATGTCAGCAGGTAAGAAAAAAACAGATTATGGCGGAATCAGAAATGAAATTTGTTTCGAAAATTGAATTAAGGATTCATACCATTTTACACGCCTGAAAATTTAGTTTTTTCGTAGAATTTTTTTACGATATCTGTAGATTTTATTGATCTATATATTTTTTATGTCAACAAAGAAACTCTTTAACTATATTGAAAACGTTGTATTTCTAAAAAAATATTATTTACTTCTTTAAAATTTAACAATAATTTTATCCCTGATAGAAATACCAATGCTAGCATTATATGTGTCTTTTCAGATTAAAAAATTAAAGAACTAATAAGATTTAAAGTCAGTAGGATTGTAGATATTGTTAAAACTAGAATTATTTATTTTCATGCATGTGAAGTAGAAGTTTTAAAAAATTTAAACGGAATTGGTCAAGTAGTTTCCAGGAAAAATGTTACACAGCTTGGAAAATAGTGATTTTATGAAAATCGCGGTTAAAGCTTTTGTTGTATACTTATAATGTTCGTTCATACGTTCAAATATCACCAAAATAGTATATTTGAAGAGTGGCATGACAAAAGGGGTCAAGCAAAAATTTTTCGAAATTGAGATTTTTTTCATAAAAAATCAAGTAAATTTACACAATTCTGTAATAGTATATTACGATACTAGGCCAGAAAGTTGGATCACGCTCGCTAGGGTATCCAAATTTCTGGCCGTGTGTCGTATACAATTTTTCTGTATCTCCAGCCGAAAGTACGTTAAATAATTATTGTTTGAATAATAAAATAGCTCAATAAGTTGCCCGCCCGACTTTTGAAAACTCGAGGAGAAGCCGAGACTTAGCTGGTCGGAGCGGGCATGAAAAAAAATTATAAGTAAAAAATAATTGGAAGTAAAATTTAAAAAATATTAAACAAGAAATTTTCTTTTACAAATAAATATTTAATAATAGTAATATACCTACTTAACGATCATCGGTTCGAAATATTCATCTATTGAGAGTGGTAACCTACTTTAGAAAAGTGACATCTATAAAATGTCGTTCAAACTCAAAATTTTTAATATAATAATTCTTGGTATTTAAATTATAATATTTTTAAATAATTAAAAAATAATAAAAGAAAATAAGAAATTTCGTGCATTATTTTGATGACTGTCAGTTTTTTCAAAACGTGAGCTCTGTAAGTAACGTGTCTGTGTGGTTGCTATGCTAACATGTACGTGTGTTGAAATTCTTGTAACCAATCAGCGCGCTCGTTGGGTCTGTCGAGCCGGCCACAAAAGTATTCCCGGAGCCAAATCAGACCGGGAAGACAGTGCTTTCGGCAAAGGGATACAGAAAAATCAATTTTTTGAAGATGACAAAGTGGTATGAGCTCTTAATAATTTAATGTACACAAATTTTATTGACAACTGTATAAAGTAAATTTTTACAAAACCAAACCTTATTTAAAATAGGATCGTTAACAGATGTTAAACAAAACGAAATGCCTGTCCAGGATGGTTCAATCGCTGAGGAGATCACTGCGAATCGGCAAAGTAATAAATCAAAAAGTAAGAAAAATATTTATTACAAAAACAAAAATAGTAAATTATGAACATTTAAATGACACTCCACTTTTAACCCCATACAATAAAATTGCGGTACGAAAATGCCATGAAATAGTACATTGTGCAACAAGTACAGAAAGAAGCTGTTTTCAACGAGTGCAAAATCTGCTGTCCCAAGCGAAGTTGGAAAATCTTCTTTCGTACGTGTTGCACACAGTACTTTGTGCAACACCTTTTGGTTTTGGTAAAAAAAGCTGTTTGAAAACGGTAGTTGACGCCAACATACGTGCTGTTTAGCAGGGTTTGAAATGTTACCGCACGTAATATACGTGGTTTTCCACGCGTATATTACTGTAAAAAACAGGTATTCTACAAATAGAAAACAAATACCTATGTATATCACCGCACTAGTGCAGCAAAGTACTGTTTTGCGCCTACTTTACAGACATGTAAAGTATTACTTTCCTTACAGGTGTTGCCCAAATACTATTTACAGTTTATTTTACAAAAATTGTGTTTTTGTTTTGGTTTTTATAACTTTTTGATCATAATTTTCATCTCATTACATATCAAAAATGTTATCTTCTTTCTTATAAAAAACTAGTAGTATACTACCTATTATAATTAAGTTATATTGCATAAAACATAAACATTGTATAAATAATCCAAAATTGGGGTAACTTTTGTTCGACAGTTATATTTCTACGAAAGAGCCAAAAATATTGTACTGATAGCTATACATGTTTTTGGATGTGATTAATACCCCTATTTTCCTTAATTTTTGTAGCTTCATTTTTTAGAAAAATTTAATATTCTCAACTAATGAAAAAGTCAATATTTTATTCTTAAAGTTTTTCTATATACCTTTTAAAATCCGCTTGATTTCTTTAAATTTATCACTTTGTTAAAGGGCCAGTTCCATGTTGGCGTAAAAACGACAAAGCGTCGGCGTCAAAGCGTAAACATATGAGAGTGAAAGCAATAACCTTATACCACTGTCTCGCTAACTCACATACTTTAACGCCAAGAGTAATCAACGCCAACGCTTTGACGTTTTAACGCCGACATGGGACTGGCCTTTAAGAAACTACAATAATTACAAACAACAATTAAACATTTTGCGAAATTTTCCAACTTTCTCTATTCTCTTTTGTTTTAACAATCTTTTTCAAAATTTCTCAACATTTTACTAGCCGCAGTCTTGACAAATTTGGATACAAACGTTAAGCCAAGTTTGGACAACTATGATTGCCAAAGTTATGCAAATAATAATCAAAGTTACCCCGATTATGGTGCCATAGATGGACCAATAAATTAACCACTGGTCAAATGACGTGATCTTCATCAACACCCTGGTTAAAAAACCGTACAGATTTGGGACAAATCCAAAATTTATCCGAAACAGTATGATTTAAGGTCAGGTTTTTGTCATCCAAAATTAGTTGTGATAAATCTGTAATCAATACGAGTTGTATACAACTAATAAATCAGGAATTAGTCAAAAACAGTCAAAAATTATTTCGGACAATTTAATGAATGTTAATAAAAAAATAATTATACAAGTTACACATACGGGAGACTGTTAAAGTTTATTGAATAAAAAACAACCGTTTGTCTGTAATGACAAATTTATTTGATAAGATACAAAAATGAAACGCACACGCTGTGCCAATGCTCGTGGCTATACTAAACTCGTAACGACGATATCTGCGACTACATACGTTACAGCATCAATCATACGTCACAAAAGAGCGGGATAAATCAAAATCTTAACACTCCCTCTATTTGAGCGCTCTCCTAGATGTAGAATCCTAGTGTAGAACAAAGAAAATTGTGACGATTCTTAGGCAGTGCCTTTGTGAAAAGATCAGCGCGTTGAAATTGAGTCGAAACATATTCTATAGTTATAATATTTTCTGAAATCTTCTCTCTGATATGGTGATATCGCACACTCATGTGTTTAGTGCGTTTATGAAACTCTGGGTTTTTCACAAGTTTAATAGCACTTTGATTATCTACGAAAAGAACCGTAGCACCAAAACACTGACGTCCAATATCACCAAGCAAAGATCTGAGCCAAACAGCTTCCCTAGCAGCTTCGGATGCCGCTACATATTCTGACTGTCGTACTCAACGTAACTAATTTTTGTCTCTGAGTTGTCCATAATACAGCACCATTAGCTAAAGTGAAGGCATAGCCTGTAACAGACCTACGCGTTACAATATCGCTAGCGTAATCTGCATCCGAGAAACCAATAAGCTGTGGCTCATTCCCGTCCCTAGTGTACCTGATACCATAGTCAGCTGTTCCGATTAAATACTTAATGATGCGCTTAACAGCTTGCCAGTGAGTGTCGTCATATTTGTCTAGAAATCGGCTTACAATATTAACAGCATAAACAATATCAACACGAGTAACAGTTGCTAAAAAAATTAACGAACCCACAGCCTCACGATAAGGCACTTTATCTACTTTTTCACACGTTACTCGAACTGGTTGTAAGATAACATTCGGATCTGCAGGCAGACTGAGATGGTTCGCGTCATTCATTCGAAATTTAGAAATAATTTTATCAATAAACGTGCGTTAATGTAAAAACATTGTACCACTTTCTCGATCACGTTCAATTTGTAGTCCTACAAATATACTCGTATCTCTTATTGTGATGTCAAATGTTTCTTTCAAATGGTTAAGAACCAAATCAACCACTTTTTGAGACTTGGCTGCAATGAGCCCGTCGTCGACATACAATGCGAGAAACACAACACTATCCTCCACAATACCACGAAAAATACACCTGTCGGAAGCACTTTCCACAAAATTAAATTGCTTTAGAAAATTATGAAATATTTCACTCCAACATCTTGGAGCTTGTTTAAGCCCATATAAGAATTTTTCAAGCTTACACACACAATTTTCACTAGATTCATCGATGAGTAGTCCTTCTGGAATCTCCATCAAAATATCCTCTTGAAGATTGCCATAAAGAAAGGCACTTTTTACGTCAAATTGGGTCACCTTCAAATCCACTTGTGTGATGATAGCCAACAATACTCGAAGAGAGTCGTACCTCACGACAGAAGCAAAGGTCTCGTTTTAATCCATTCCTGGTTGTTGTTGATAACCCTTGGCCACCAATCGAGCTCTATATCGTTCTATTTCACCTGATGAATTTTGCTGAATTTTAAAAATCCACTTCGAGTCAATAGGCTTACGATCCTTCGGCCTTGGTATAATTTTCCTCGTCTTATTTCTACTGAGAGCCTGAAATTCTTCATGTATAACATTTATCCATTCTGCAGAATCAGAACCCGTGAAAGCTTCTTAGTATGTCTCAGGTAAATGACATTCAGTGAAACTTACTTCATACCTTGCAGGTTTTTTAAGTAAATCTCGACTCCTCAAACTTCTGGGCTCTGCGTCATCATTGGCTCTGACATCTCGCATCACTGGTTGATTTACAGGATTTTCTTCTTCGTCTCCCTCTGCTTCGATATTGACATGTTCTGTAGAAGCTTCGTTGAAAGGAATTTTGACCTCAATCGTATTTTCCGCACTCATTGGAAACACCCCATGTGATTTTTCATTGAAGGTCACATTTCTTGACACTGAAACACGTTTATTTACTGGATCATATAACCGATAATTGGATAACTCATCTTCGTAACCAACGAGTAAAACTTTGCGCGATTTCACATCTAATTTTTTTCTTAAATTTTTATTCACATGCACAAAAGCTTCTGATCCAAAAATCCTCATGTGACTGAGATTAGGTTTTTTGTCCATCCAAATTTCGTAAGGTGTGATTCCAGGATTTTTACTTGATGCTGTCCGGTTTAGCGTATAAACAGAAGTGTTTACAGCCTCAGCCCATAAAGCCAATAAAAGATCTTTCGCGTGCAACATTGTTCTGGCACTCTCGACAATTGTTCGATTATCTCTTTCAGACTTCCCATTCTGCTCCGGTGTATATAGAGCAGTTGTCTCCAGAATAATTCCTCGCTTTGAAAGATAGTTCTTCATTTCTTTATTTAGGTACTCGCCTCCATTGTCCGAACGTAAAACTTTCATAGTTTGATTGAATTTGTTAGCTACCATCCGTTCATATTTTTGAAAACACTCAAACACATCAGACTTGTGCTTTAAAAAATACACTTAATGAAAACCCGATGCGTCGTCCTTGAAAGTGACAAAGTATTTAGCCCCACCCAAAGACTCCACTGACATCGGCCCACACACGTCAGAATGCACATATTCTCCAGGTTTTCGAACTTGTGGATTTCCTTGTTTATTAAAAGGTAGACGATGACTTTTACCCAGCTGACAGGATTCACAGAAAAAATCACTCTTATCCGACAATTTCAATCCATCTACACATCCTTTTGTAGCCATTTCTCGAATAGTTTTTTTATTAACGTGGCCTAGCCTTTCGTGCCAGACTTGCAGGCTCGTTGTTGACACATTAGCTTCACGAGTATTTGGTGTTCTTAGCCTAAAGAACATCCAATAGATTTCATTGTCTCTCTTATACCCTTGTGCAATTTCTTTATTTTCACGAGTAAATATAACAAGATTTCCGGTAAACAAAACATCGAATTTTTTTGTTGTACACACTCCGATAGAAAATAAATTTTTACGTAAACCCGGAACATAAAGTACGTTTTCGATTCGCGATTCAGTCCACTCATCATTGATTAATTTTTCGATCAGTACTGTTCCGTGTCCTTTAACCTCAAAAGTCCCGTCATCCCCTAGGGTAACTGTACCACCTATTCCTGGGATGAATTCACTATACCAATCTCGTCGGTATGTAATATGTCTGGAGGCACCACTGTCGGCGATCCAGACATCCTGCATTTCATTATTCAACAATAACACAACCTGCGGACGAGATGGCACTACACTCAATAGATCACTTCCTTGATTATCACTTTTACCAGATGAGGTAACGATAAAACCACAGTCTTGAGAATTACTATTCTTTTGTTCAAGTTCTTTATCGTGTTTTTGTTTTCGACATTCCCGAGCGATATGTCCTCTTTTTTGTAATAGTAACACTCACCATTGAATTTCTTTCCTTGCTGTATTCGTACACTATTCGTCTTCGATATATCACTCGTGTTTGTAAATATTCGGTTACTTTTAAGACTCATGGCAGCCAAAGCCGATGTGGCCTCGTCGTCTCCCGTAAGACGGTTCTCTTCTTTCAAAAGTCTTTCTTCTAGGTTATCCAATGTCTGATTATCTGGAACAACGCTATCCCAGGCAGTCTTCAAAGCATTATATTTTGCAGGAAGACTCGCAAGAATTTTCGCCATTACTGCCACGTCTGAGATGTTCTCACCTACGTCGATCAAACGCGCTGCCATATTTTTCACTTTTACCACATGTTGAACAACCGTGTCAGTCGAACTCATTCGATAGTCGTGAAACCTTTACGTTAAAATCAATTTGTTCGAAGCAGATTTTTGCTCATGAATACTGCTTAATTTTGTCCACATTTCTCGGGCTGTATTAAGTGTCAAAAGACACTCAAGCTGCTCTGCAGCAAGCGATGACGAAATGAGAAACATTGCTTTTGCGTTGTCCTTAACCCAAGCTTTCGCCTCAGAGGATTGAATATCGTTAGGCATTTGTCGTGTGCTTTCTATTATTTCCAGCAATCCATACATAGTAGCTAAAGCTCTGAACTGGAACTTCCAAACTTGATAATTTGTATCATCAAACCTCGAGACATATCTCACAGTAAATTCTTCCGCCATCTTTATAGCGTGATTTTAGACACACACGGTAAAAACTAAAACGACAAAGAAACAAATTTTCTAAACTTCACGAACCTCGCGATTTTCTACAGACAAGATTACTGCGCAGGCAAGGCAAACTGAGCACATAACCTGTTAAAGTTTATTGAATAAAAAACAACCGTTTGTCTGTAATGACAAATTTATTTGATAAGATACAAAAATGAAACGCACACGCTGTGCCAATGCTCGTGGCTATACTAAACTCGTAACAACGATATCTGCGACTACGTACGTTACAGCATCAATCATACGTCACAAAAGAGCGCGATAATTCAAAATCTTAACAGAGACTGGGGTAAACCCGCTCACTAGCGATTTGACGGTATGAACTTAACTTAAGATGAAGATATTGGTACTGTAAATAGTACTTAACATTAAACTTATATTAACGACCTTTCGTTTAGTTTCACGAATTCAACATAGAATCAGAGGCAATCAAGTGTTTTAGAGGTGTTAGAAAAAAAATGTTTTTTGGATTTTTAAGTTTTTCGATCATTATTTTAGAGTCTTAATTTATTTGGCAAATTTTTTTTGTTGCTATTGGATGTCCTTCTTCGAAGTATATATATATAGTTTTTTCTTATTTCAAAAAGATTTAATTAAATTTATTCTAAAATGTGAGAAATACACTCGGGGTAAAGCCGCTCACTTAGTTTTAAATTTAAAATTTAAAATAAAATAATTTCACGTATTATATTTTAACAATAACAAAATGTATGACTTGTTAAAACCAAAAATTGTAACTACATTTCATTTTCTCTTAATAAAATATAACATTATTTAAATCCATAGTTGTAATTCATGAAAACTATATTTATTATTTATTAAACCAATTTGTTGTTTATAGAATTTTTTATTGAACTCATATTTTATCAATAATAAATCATACTTAAGACGGGAATAAGACGAATTTTAATATTTAAAAAAAACTGTTCCATCTTAAAAAGATAGAGTGAGCGGGTTCACCCTGGAAAATTGTGATTTCCAAATTTGGTATTTGTTTATTAAAAAGTTTCTCTAAGTAAAACTAAAAAAAGATAAATCAAAAACACTTTTTTATTTTTTTAGTAGAAATCATAAGCTTTCAAATGATATAAATTAACCTTGGATTTAGAGAATAACTTCCTAGATATTTACTGATCTGAAAAAAGTGAACGGGTTTACCCCAGTCTACCCTATTAATTATTATTACTTTATGGAACATTCAACATACATTTCAATGTACCTATCACAATTTTATTTACATTAACTTAAAATTTCTAACGCTTCGAGATTCGAACCTACGCTTATCTAACATTATAACGTATCGAATACCACTACACTACGCTGTGATGGTAGTTCAAATTCGTAATAAAATTTATAAAGTGCCACTAAAAGAAATGACAAAAAACTAATAAATGAATGTTAATTATAATATTGAAACAATATAACCAATAAAGGCGCTTGTATACCTCCACGTTTCTGAGTATATTCAGAAACATCCAGCGTTTTGATTGGCTTTTTTGGAAATTCCCTATGAGCATAGCCAATCAAAACGCTGGTCGTTTCTGATATACTCAGAAACGTGGAGGTATACAAACGCCTTAATACTAGTAAATTGGTAAAAACAAATTGACTGCAAAAGTAAATAATATTTTATTTACCATAAGGAAATACCTTGAATAAAAAGTTGGACCGATTTCGGACTACTAATCCAGAATTTGTCCACAACAGTGCGGTTTATTATAGAGTTTTTTTACACTGAATCAAGTTTGAAATAAATACCGTTTTTTATAATTATTGAATCCATAATTAGTCCGGTTTAGTCTGCAGTTAGTCAGATCATATGCAACTAATAAATGCAGTAGTAATTCGGTTGGTTTAGTACTGCGAAGGTCTTCAAGCCAATCAGCCTAACTTCTTTTATATTAAAGGCGTTAGAGAAACTGGTAGACAATTTTATCAGACAGGAATGTCTTAGGGATTATCCTCTTCATCAGGGACAACAGTCATATAGAGCAGATTTCTCAGTAGAAAGAGCCCTCCATTCTGCAGTAGGTAGAATAGAAGGACAAATTAGCAATTAGCTTCGCGAAAGGGCCCTTGAAGCAGAGTATGGTAAGGCTAAGGTAACAGAACTTGTTTCAAAAGGGTGCTCACATGGAGGAGTTCTCTCTCTTTTATTGTGGTGCTTAGTGGCAGATGAGTTAATTAGAAACCTTAATAGCCAGGGATATTATACGCAAAGTTACGCGAATGATTTCCTTATAATTATAAGAGGGCACTCAATAGAAGACCCTCTTAGAGCTTACGGAACGTGCAATTAAGATTGTTAAGGATTGGTGCAATCTAACTGGACTTTCTGTAAACCTAGAGAAAACGAATATAGTAGTTTTCACAAGGAAATATAAGGTACCGGCTGTACGTGCGGTGCAGGCTTCGGAATCTATCGAAAAACTGGCTGCATTAAAGTGGCTGAGTCACTAGGACAATATGCCACGGTCTGGCAGAACGAGATTTATAGGTCTGGAACCAGCATTGGCAATAATGCCGTGCTGGGTTATGGGAGCCATAGAAAAATGGGGTCAAATGGAACACGAAATGTATTAAGTGGACATTGGGGTGGGAAGGCAAACGAAGACTCTGTCGGGGCTAGTACTCAACAAGAGGCGAGCGAGCGATCTTCTAAAACTTGATAAAATCAGAATTAGAAACTTAGTTCGTCTTCTTACAGGTCATGGACTATTGAATTACCATCAGCATAAAACAGGTAGACAAGTTTCACCTATTTGCAGATTGTGCACAGAAAAAAGTGAGTGTTATTTTAACACTGAATTCGGTGTTAAAAGTGTCTGCATCAAACTTTAGCTCGGAAGTGTTATTTTAACACCGAAAATAAGGTAAATTTTCTATTATAGAAAATTTATCCTCAATAAAATTACCCTACCAAAATTTACCCGCATCAAAAACAACACTCGCTTTTCTCTGTGTGTGATACAAGTAATGAAACTTCGACTCACATATTATCTGAATACCCAGCGTTAGCTAGGATCAGGCTATCTAGTTGGGGCCAAGTAATTATTGACCCAAAGCACGTGAGCAACCTATCGATAGAAAAGATACTGGACTTCTGGAGAAAAAGAGGACTTTAAAGGGGTTGCTATAAACGAGCGAGCTGGAGTCTAGGACAATAGATTTTATAACCTAGGTACTTACTTTCCTCTCTTTAGAAAAATCCAGCTTGATCTCGGTTATTAGATTAGAATCCGGTTGCTTAAACCAGTGAATCTGCAACTAATCCGAAACAGTCTGCTTATGATCAGATTTTGTCACACAGAATTAGTCCGGATAAATCTAAACTCAATACGATTTGTGTATAACCAGTGAATCCAGAATTAGTATAATCTTATCCCAAGTTAATCTGATAATACGCATCTTGCAATTATGTGAAATTAGTCCGATTAAGTCCGGAATTAATCTGATTATCGTCAGGGTATTGTTCACCCAAAATTATAATTACAGTTTGAATTTATTTGAATTCAATACAAATTGTTTTCAATATACAAATTCAATATCATTCCAAAATCATTCCGAATTAAGCCTTTGAATTGTATTGAATATGCATTATTTTGAACTGTTTGTGGATTACGTATATTTACAAATTCCATATTATTATTATAACACTTATTTTCGGACCGGGTTATTACTATATTATGAACTTGTTTATTACTAGATTATTTGCATTAAAATTTTGAATTGTTCCACAATTCTATCAAATTAAATCTTTTTAACTGGATTAAATCGGAATATTGTCGACTAATTTCGTATTCTTTACATATTGACTTCGGATTCTTTCGTATTTCTTTCAGATTAATTTTTAACGATATAATTTCAGATTGTTACGGAATAATTAACGACTTAATTCATAGACATTCAAGATTGCACTAAACTGATTTAGGATTCATAATTTCTCTAGGATTGATGTTGGATTAACGAAGATCAATTTCGAACATCTTTCGTACAATTATCGGACTAATCCACACTAATATGTCGGGATTTAATCCGGATTAGTCCAAAATTTTTACCAAGGCTATAATATGATTCGTGTTACGTACAGATTTCAGATTATTTCGTATTTGCTTCGGATTATGCCTTTTAATTGGATTAAATCCCAATTGTTGTAGACAATTTTCTAATTCGTTGCATACAGCTTTCGGAATGTTTCCTATATACTTGTTTCGGAATAAGATTTTGCCACACTTTATTTAAAACTGTAATGGAGTAATATCGAATTTCTTGCTTACAGAGTTCATATTGCTTTGGATGTATTGTGAATTAAGTTTTTACAAGTATGTTTAATTCGGAATGTTAAGGACTGATTCTGTATTCTTTACATATAGATTTCAAGTAAATCCGTACTAATTATAAAAGAATTTTTCACCAGTATTAAGTTTGGTTTATTGCGGACTAATTACGGACTGAATTCGTAAACATTCAGGATTACACAATAGTGTTTTCAAATTAAGGTTTTCATTCGGAGTAATATCAAACTAACGCGGATCAGTTTCGGACATTTTTCGGACTAATCCGTAATAATCTGTCCGTATTTAATAAGGAATTGGTCCTTAATTTTTACATAAGCAGCCACAGTTGGGCCATACATACAAAAGGTTAACAAACTATACGTCGACCAACAATTCGTAACTACGGAACTCACTAAAAGATAGGGGAAGATGGGGCAAAGATAGTTAGGTAAAACCTTTTCGGATCTAGCGACCAAACTTGAATATAGATCTGCAAATAAAAAGTATTTTTAGAAAGCCTGGTTATTTGGCTATAATTTTGCTGTATATTATTTTACTGTAGACTCAAATCCCTACAAGATATAAATGAAAAAGTAAACAAAAATTTTTAACTATCCTTGCCCCAGTACCGGAGCAAGGATAGTTAAAAGAATTCGAATGGTAAAAATGTTATAGAAAATCAGTAAATTCTTGTTTTCTTTATTTTACTAGATTTAGACTATTCAATATTGATATCTCAAGTATTAAAAATATGTATGGAACATTTTCTGAATTGAATTTATTGTATTAAAATTCATCTGAACTAGAATCAGAGGTTTAACTAATTTTCTTCAGACGACCACCAATTTCTTGGTCACAAGATTCGTTTTCCGCATATAATTACGCACGATTATGTATATCAACCTAAAAAGAACAATTAAATACTTTTTTAAAATTTGCAATGGCATTAACAGGATTTTACCGTGCCATATTATCACTAACTATCCTTGCCTCGTGAGCACATACTTAAGTTATCTCTAAATTGTAAGGAACGACGTAAATTAATTTGAAAATAAATACCATATTCAGCAGGAAATTCCACTCTTGAAAACACTTACGTAAAAAAAATTCTGAAATTCTAATGTACAAAACAATATGATAAACATTACGTAGACATTCTGACAAAACATACATTTTTCAAAAATAAAATCCTAACTTCGCAAAAGTAACAGATTGCCTTCCAATTTTTACTATCATCTTTTGGTGTTAAAAAGCGAATATACCATTAATTACGCGATTTTTGAGCAAACCGTCTAAGCATAACAGCAACTAAATATAAAAATAAAAATTATAAAGTTAAGGGGTAATTACCCCTTAACTTTATAATTGCCCAATCCTCCCCTATAATACTCAATATAAAAAATTTATTTTTCAGAAAGAGGTCCACCACATCAAAGAAGTCCAACAATTAGGTCAACATCCAATAAATACAGAAGACACTACAACATTCCAGTACCCGACTACAGACCATACATACAACAATATAGACAAACACAAACACAACTACAAAACCAAATTATCTGGCACAATTACAATCAACACTATTATCAAAGATTTCACCCATACCACAATCAACAACAATACAGTAATACACAATTTCCACACAACAACCAACATCACAGAAATCCATATTTTCAATAAGGTCAGTTTTTGCAAATACATTATAAAATAAAACTTTTAAAAAAACAAACATATAAAAACAAAAAAAATATAGTTATAAATAAATAAAAGAATTAAATACCTATTAAACAAATAGTACATTTTATTAAATTTCAAAAACCTCAGCTTATATTGAGTATAAATTTCAAATACATAACCTCTCAAAGAAATCATAAATTTTCTTTAAATTTCGAAAACCTCAGCTTATATTGAGTGTAAATTTTTAATACATAACTTTTAAAAGAAACCATATTTTTTTTAAATTTCGAAAACCTCAGCTTAAATTGAGTGTAAATCTTAAATACTTACAGTTCTAAAGAAAGCGTAATTTTTTTTTAAATCTCGAAATCCTCAGCTTATATTGAGTGTAAATATTAAATACATAAACTTTTAAAGAAACCATTTTCTTTAAATTTCGAAATGCTAAGTTTATATTGAGTGTAAATTTTAAATACAAAAACCTTTAAAAAAATCTTAAATTTTTTTTAAATTTCGAAATCCTCAGCACATATTCAGTGTAAATTTTAAATACATAATCCTTAAAAAAAATTCTAAATTTTTTTTAAATATCGAAATCCTCAGTTTATATTGAGTGTAAATTTCAAATACATAACCTTTCAAAGAAGTCAAATTTTTTTTAAATTTCGAAATCCTCAGATTATATTGAGTGTAAATTTTAAATACAAAATCCTTAAAAAATTCTAAATTATTTTTAAATATCGAAAACCTCAGTTTATATTGAGTGTAAATTTCAAATACATAACCATCCAAATAAGTAGAATTTTTTTTAATTTCGAAATCCTCAGTTTATATTGAGTGTAAAATTTAAATACATAACCTTTCAAAGAAAACATAAATTTTCTTTAAATTTCGAAAACCTCAGCTTATATTCTGCGTAAATTTTAAGTACATAACCATCCAAATAAGTCAAATTTTTTTTTAATTTCGAAATCCTCAGTATATATTGAGTTTACATTTTAAGTACATAACCTTTAAAAAAACCATAAATTTTTTTTAATTTTCGAAAACCTCAGCTTATATTGAGTGTAAATTTTAAATACAAAATCCTTAAAAAAAATTCAAAATTTTTTTTAAATATCGAAAACCTCAGTTTATATTAAGTGTAAATTTCAAATACCCTTTCAAAGAAGTCAAATTTTTTTTTAATTTCGAAATCCTCAGTTTATATTGAGTGTAAATTTTAAATAAAAAATCCTCAAAAAAATTCTAAATTTTTTTTAAATATCGAAATCCTCAGTTTATATTGAGTGTAAATTTTAAATACATAATCCTTAAAAAAAATTCTAAATTTTTTTTAAATATCGAAATCCTCAGTTTATATTGAGTGTAAATTTCAAATACATAAACTTTCAAAGGAGTCAAATTTTTTTTAAATTTCGAAATCCTCAGTTTATATTGAGTGTAAATTTTAAATACAAAATCCTTAAAAAATTCTAAATTTTTTTTAAATATCGAAAACCTCAGTTTATATTGAGTGTAAATTTCAAATACATAACCTTTCAAAGAAGTCAAATTTTTTTTAAATTTCGAAATCCTCAGTTTATATTGAGTGTAAATTTTAAATACAAAATCCTTAAAAAAAATTCTAAATTTTTTTTAAATATCGAAAACCTCAGTTTATATTGAGTGTAAATTTCAAATACATAACCATTCAAAGAAGTCAAATTTTTTTTTAATTTCGAAATCCTCAGTTTATATTGAGTGTAAATTTTAAATACAAAATCCTTAAAAAAATTCTAAATTTTTTTTTAATTTCGAAAACCTCAGTTTATATTGAGTGTAAATTTCAATTACATAACCATCCAAATAAGTCAAATTTTTATTAATTTCGAAAACCTCAGCTTATATTGAGTGTAAAATTTAAATAAATAATCTTTCAAAGAAATCATAAATTTTCTTTAAATTTCGAAAACCTCAGTTTATATTGAGTGTAAATTTCAAATACATAACCTTTCAAAGAAGTCAAATTTTTTTTAAATATCGAAATCCTCAGTTTATATTGAGTGTAAATTTTATATACAAAATCCTTAAAAAAAAATTCTAAATTTTTTTTAAATATCGAAATCCTCAGTTTATATTGAGTGTAAATTTCAAATACATAACCTTTCAAAGAAGTCAAATTTTTTTTAAATTTCGAAATCCTCAGTTTATATTGAGTGTAAATTTTAAATACAAAATCCTTAAAAAATTCTAAATTTTTTTTAAATATCGAAATCCTCAGTTTATATTGAGTGTAAATTTCAAATACATAACCTTTCAAAGAAGTCAAATTTTTTTTAAATTTCGAAATCCTCAGTTTATATTGAGTGTAAATTTTAAATACAAAATCCTTAAAAAATTCTAAATTTTTTTTAAATATCGAAAACCTCAGTTTATATTGAGTGTAAATTTCAAATACATAACCTTTCAAAGAAGTCAAATTTTTTTTAAATTTCGAAATCCTCAGTTTATATTGAGTGTAAATTTTAAATACAAAATCCTTAAAAAAAATTCTAAATTTTTTTTAAATATCGAAAACCTCAGTTTATATTGAGTGTAAATTTCAAATACATAACCATTCAAAGAAGTCAAATTTTTTTTTAATTTCGAAATCCTCAGTTTATATTGAGTGTAAATTTTAAATACAAAATCCTTAAAAAATTCTAAATTTTTTTTAAATATCGAAAACCTCAGTTTATATTGAGTGTAAATTTCAAATACATAACCTTTCAAAAGAAGTCAAATTTTTTTTAAATTTCGAAATCCTCAGTTTATATTGAGTGTAAATTTTAAATACAAAATCCTTAAAAAAAATTCTAAATTTTTTTTAAATATCGAAAACCTCAGTTTATATTGAGTGTAAATTTCAAATACATAACCATTCAAAGAAGTCAAATTTTTTTTTAATTTCGAAATCCTCAGTTTATATTGAGTGTAAATTTTAAATACAAAATCCTTAAAAAAATTCTAAATTTTTTTTAAATATCGAAAACCTCAGTTTATATTGAGTGTAAATTTCAATTACATAACCATCCAAATAAGTCAAATTTTTTTTAATTTCGAAAACCTCAGCTTATATTGAGTGTAAAATTTAAATAAATAATCTTTCAAAGAAATCATAAATTTTCTTTAAATTTCGAAAACCTCAGTTTATATTGAGTGTAAATTTCAAATACATAACCTTTCAAAGAAGTCAAATTTTTTTTAAATTTCGAAATCCTCAGTTTATATTAAGTGTAAATTTCAAATACATAACCTTTCAAAGAAGTCAAATTTTTTTTTAATTTCGAAATCCTCAGTTTATATTGAGTGTAAATTTTAAATACAAAATCCTTAAAAAAATTCTAAATTTTTTTTTAATTTCGAAAACCTCAGTTTATATTGAGTGTAAATTTCAATTACATAACCATCCAAATAAGTCAAATTTTTTTTAATTTCGAAAACCTCAGCTTATATTGAGTGTAAAATTTAAATAAATAATCTTTCAAAGAAATCATAAATTTTCTTTAAATTTCGAGAACCTCAGTTTATATTGAGTGTAAATTTCAAATACATAACCTTTCAAAGAAGTCAAATTTTTTTTAAATTTCGAAATCCTCAGTTTATATTGAGTGTAAATTTTAAATACAAAATCCTTAAAAAATTCTAAATTTTTTTTAAATATCGAAAACCTCAGTTTATATTGAGTGTAAATTTCAAATACATAACCTTTCAAAGAAGTCAAATTTTTTTTAAATTTCGAAATCCTCAGTTTATATTGAGTGTAAATTTCAATTACATAATCCTTAAAAAAAATTCTAAATTTTTTTTAAATATCGAAATCCTCAGTTTATATTGAGTGTAAATTTCAAATACATAAAATTTCAAAGGAGTCAAATTTTTTTTAAATTTCGAAATCCTCAGTTTATATTGAGTGTAAATTTTAAATACAAAATCCTTAAAAAATTCTAAATTTTTTTTAAATATCGAAAACCTCAGTTTATATTGAGTGTAAATTTCAAATACATAACCTTTCAAAGAAGTCAAATTTTTTTTAAATTTCGAAATCCTCAGTTTATATTGAGTGTAAATTTTAAATACAAAATCCTTAAAAAAAAGTCTAAATTTTTTTTAAATATCGAAAACCTCAGTTTATATTGAGTGTAAATTTCAAATACATAACCTTTCAAAGAAGTCAAATTTTTTTTAAATTTCGAAATTCTCAGTTTATATTGAGTGTAAATTTTAAATACAAAATCCTTAAAAAAAAGTCTAAATTTTTTTTAAATATCGAAAACCTCAGTTTATATTGAGTGTAAATTTCAAATACATAACCATTCAAAGAAGTCAAATTTTTTTTAAATTTCGAAATCCTCAGTTTATATTGATTGTAAAATTTAAATACATAACCTTTAAAAAAACCACAAATTTTTTTTAAATTTCGAAAACCTCAGCTTATATTGAGTGTGAATTTTAAATACAAAATCCTTAAAAAAAATTCTAAATTTTTTTTAAATATCGAAAACCTCAGTTTATATTGAGTGTAAATTTCAATTACATAACCATCCAAATAAGTCAAATTTTTTTTAATTTCGAAAACCTCAGCTTATATTGAGTGTAAAATTTAAATAAATAATCTTTCAAAGAAATCATAAATTTTCTTTAAATTTCGAGAACCTCAGTTTATATTGAGTGTAAATTTCAAATACATAACCTTTCAAAGAAGTCAAATTTTTTTTAAATTTCGAAATCCTCAGTTTATATTGAGTGTAAATTTTAAATACAAAATCCTTAAAAAAAATTCTAAATTTTTTTTAAATATCGAAAACCTCAGTTTATATTGAGTGTAAATTTCAATTACATAACCATCCAAATAAGTCAAATTTTTTTTAATTTCGAAAACCTCAGCTTATATTGAGTGTAAAATTTAAATAAATAATCTTTCAAAGAAATCATAAATTTTCTTTAAATTTCGAAAACCTCAGTTTATATTGAGTGTAAATTTTAAATACATAACCATTCAAAGAAGTCAAATTTTTTTTTAATTTCGAAATCCTCAGTTTATATTGAGTGTAAATTTTAAATACAAAATCCTTAAAAAAATTCTAAATTTTTTTTAAATATCGAAAACCTCAGTTTATATTGAGTGTAAATTTCAAATACATAAAATTTCAAAGGAGTCAAATTTTTTTTAAATTTCGAAATCCTCAGTTTATATTGAGTGTAAATTTTAAATACAAAATCCTTAAAAAATTCTAAATTTTTTTTAAATATCGAAAACCTCAGTTTATATTGAGTGTAAATTTCAAATACATAAAATTTCAAAGGAGTCAAATTTTTTTTAAATTTCGAAATCCTCAGTTTATATTGAGTGTAAATTTTAAATACAAAATCCTTAAAAAATTCTAAATTTTTTTTAAATATCGAAAACCTCAGTTTATATTGAGTGTAAATTTCAAATACATAACCTTTCAAAGAAGTCAAATTTTTTTTAAATTTCGAAATCCTCAGTTTATATTGAGTGTAAATTTTAAATACAAAATCCTTAAAAAAAAGTCTAAATTTTTTTTAAATATCGAAAACCTCAGTTTATATTGAGTGTAAATTTCAAATACATAACCTTTCAAAGAAGTCAAATTTTTTTTAAATTTGGAAATCCTCAGTTTATATTGAGTGTAAATTTTAAATACAAAATCCTTAAAAAAAAGTCTAAATTTTTTTTAAATATCGAAAACCTCAGTTTATATTGAGTGTAAATTTCAAATACATAACCTTTCAAAGAAGTCAAATTTTTTTTAAATTTCGAAATCCTCAGTTTATATTGAGTGTAAATTTTAAATACAAAATCCTTAAAAAAAATTCTAAATTTTTTTTAAATATCGAAAACCTCAGTTTATATTGAGTGTAAATTTCAAATACATAACCATTCAAAGAAGTCAAATTTTTTTTTAATTTCGAAATCCTCAGTTTATATTGAGTGTAAATTTTAAATACAAAATCCTTAAAAAAATTCTAAATTTTTTTTAAATATCGAAATCCTCAGTTTATATTAAGTGTAAATTTCAAATACATAACCTTTCAAAGAAGTCAAATTTTTTTTTAATTTCGAAATCCTCAGTTTATATTGAGTGTAAATTTTAAATACAAAATCCTTAAAAAAATTCTAAATTTTTTTTAAATATCGAAAACCTCAGTTTATATTGAGGGTAAATTTCAATTACATAACCATCCAAATAAGTCAAATTTTTTTTAATTTCGAAAACCTCAGCTTATATTGAGTGTAAAATTTAAATAAATAATCTTTCAAAGAAATCATAAATTTTCTTTAAATTTCGAAAACCTCAGTTTATATTGAGTGTAAATTTCAAATACATAACCTTTCAAAGAAGTCAAATTTTTTTTAAATTTCGAAATCCTCAGTTTATATTGAGTGTAAATTTTATATACAAAATCCTTAAAAAAAAATTCTAAATTTTTTTTAAATATCGAAATCCTCAGTTTATATTGAGTGTAAATTTCAAATACATAACCTTTCAAAGAAGTCAAATTTTTTTTAAATTTCGAAATCCTCAGTTTATATTGAGTGTAAATTTTAAATACAAAATCCTTAAAAAATTCTAAATTTTTTTTAAATATCGAAATCCTCAGTTTATATTGAGTGTAAATTTCAAATACATAACCTTTCAAAGAAGTCAAATTTTTTTTAAATTTCGAAATCCTCAGTTTATATTGAGTGTAAATTTTAAATACAAAATCCTTAAAAAATTCTAAATTTTTTTTAAATATCGAAAACCTCAGTTTATATTGAGTGTAAATTTCAAATACATAACCTTTCAAAGAAGTCAAATTTTTTTTAAATTTCGAAATCCTCAGTTTATATTGAGTGTAAATTTTAAATACAAAATCCTTAAAAAAAATTCTAAATTTTTTTTAAATATCGAAAACCTCAGTTTATATTGAGTGTAAATTTCAAATACATAACCATTCAAAGAAGTCAAATTTTTTTTTAATTTCGAAATCCTCAGTTTATATTGAGTGTAAATTTTAAATACAAAATCCTTAAAAAATTCTAAATTTTTTTTAAATATCGAAAACCTCAGTTTATATTGAGTGTAAATTTCAAATACATAACCTTTCAAAAGAAGTCAAATTTTTTTTAAATTTCGAAATCCTCAGTTTATATTGAGTGTAAATTTTAAATACAAAATCCTTAAAAAAAATTCTAAATTTTTTTTAAATATCGAAAACCTCAGTTTATATTGAGTGTAAATTTCAAATACATAACCATTCAAAGAAGTCAAATTTTTTTTTAATTTCGAAATCCTCAGTTTATATTGAGTGTAAATTTTAAATACAAAATCCTTAAAAAAATTCTAAATTTTTTTTAAATATCGAAAACCTCAGTTTATATTGAGTGTAAATTTCAATTACATAACCATCCAAATAAGTCAAATTTTTTTTAATTTCGAAAACCTCAGCTTATATTGAGTGTAAAATTTAAATAAATAATCTTTCAAAGAAATCATAAATTTTCTTTAAATTTCGAGAACCTCAGTTTATATTGAGTGTAAATTTCAAATACATAACCTTTCAAAGAAGTCAAATTTTTTTTAAATTTCGAAATCCTCAGTTTATATTAAGTGTAAATTTCAAATACATAACCTTTCAAAGAAGTCAAATTTTTTTTTAATTTCGAAATCCTCAGTTTATATTGAGTGTAAATTTTAAATACAAAATCCTTAAAAAAAATTCTAAATTTTTTTTAAATATCGAAAACCTCAGTTTATATTGAGTGTAAATTTCAAATACATAACCATTCAAAGAAGTCAAATTTTTTTTTAATTTCGAAATCCTCAGTTTATATTGAGTGTAAATTTTAAATACAAAATCCTTAAAAAAAATTCTAAATTTTTTTTAAATATCGAAAACCTCAGTTTATATTGAGTGTAAATTTCAAATACATAACCATTCAAAGAAGTCAAATTTTTTTTTAATTTCGAAATCCTCAGTTTATATTGAGTGTAAATTTTAAATACAAAATCCTTAAAAAATTCTAAATTTTTTTTAAATATCGAAAACCTCAGTTTATATTGAGTGTAAATTTCAAATACATAACCTTTCAAAAGAAGTCAAATTTTTTTTAAATTTCGAAATCCTCAGTTTATATTGAGTGTAAATTTTAAATACAAAATCCTTAAAAAAAATTCTAAATTTTTTTTAAATATCGAAAACCTCAGTTTATATTGAGTGTAAATTTCAAATACATAACCATTCAAAGAAGTCAAATTTTTTTTTAATTTCGAAATCCTCAGTTTATATTGAGTGTAAATTTTATATACAAAATCCTTAAAAAAAAATTCTAAATTTTTTTTAAATATCGAAATCCTCAGTTTATATTGAGTGTAAATTTCAAATACATAACCTTTCAAAGAAGTCAAATTTTTTTTAAATTTCGAAATCCTCAGTTTATATTGAGTGTAAATTTTAAATACAAAATCCTTAAAAAATTCTAAATTTTTTTTAAATATCGAAATCCTCAGTTTATATTGAGTGTAAATTTCAAATACATAACCTTTCAAAGAAGTCAATTTTTTTTTTAATTTCGAAATCCTCAGTTTATATTGAGTGTAAATTTTAAATACAAAATCCTTAAAAAAATTCTAAATTTTTTTTAAATATCGAAATCCTCAGTTTATATTGAGTGTAAATTTCAAATACATAACCTTTCAAAGAAGTCAAATTTTTTTTTAATTTCGAAATCCTCAGTTTATATTGAGTGTAAATTTTAAATACAAAATCCTTAAAAAAATTCTAAATTTTTTTTAAATATCGAAAACCTCAGTTTATATTGAGTGTAAATTTCAATTACATAACCATCCAAATAAGTCAAATTTTTTTTAATTTCGAAAACCTCAGCTTATATTCAGTGTAAAATTTAAATAAATAATCTTTCAAAGAAATCATAAATTTTCTTTAAATTTCGAAAACCTCAGTTTATATTGAGTGTAAATTTCAAATACATAACCATTCAAAGAAGTTAAATTTTTTTTAAATTTCGAAATCCTCAGTTTATATTGAGTGTAAATTTAAAATACAAAATCCTTAAAAAATTCTAAATTTTTTTTAAATATCGAAATCCTCAGTTTATATTGAGTGTAAATTTCAAATACATAACCTTTCAAAGAAGTCAATTTTTTTTTTAATTTCGAAATCCTCAGTTTATATTGAGTGTAAATTTTAAATACAAAATCCTTAAAAAAATTCTAAATTTTTTTTAAATATCGAAATCCTCAGTTTATATTGAGTGTAAATTTCAAATACATAACCTTTCAAAGAAGTCAAATTTTTTTTTAATTTCGAAATCCTCAGTTTATATTGAGTGTAAATTTTAAATACAAAATCCTTAAAAAAATTCTAAATTTTTTTTAAATATCGAAAACCTCAGTTTATATTGAGTGTAAATTTTAATTACATAACCATCCAAATAAGTCAAATTTTTTTTAATTTCGAAAACCTCAGCTTATATTCAGTGTAAAATTTAAATAAATAATCTTTCAAAGAAATCATAAATTTTCTTTAAATTTCGAAAACCTCAGTTTATATTGAGTGTAAATTTCAAATACATAACCATTCAAAGAAGTCAAATTTTTTTTAAATTTCGAAATCCTCAGTTTATATTGAGTGTAAATTTAAAATACAAAATCCTTAAAAAGTTCTAAATTTTTTTTAAATATCGAAAACCTCAGTTTATATTGAGTGTAAATTTCAAATACATAACCTTTCAAAGAAGTCAAATTTTTTTTAAATTTCGAAATCCTCAGTTTATATTGAGTGTAAATTTTATATACAAAATCCTTAAAAAAAAATTCTAAATTTTTTTTAAATATCGAAATCCTCAGTTTATATTGAGTGTAAATTTCAAATACATAACCTTTCAAAGAAGTCAAATTTTTTTTAAATTTCGAAATCCTCAGTTTATATTGAGTGTAAATTTTAAATACAAAATCTTTAAAAAATTCTAAATTTTCTTTAAATTTCGAGAACCTCAGTTTATATTGAGTGTAAATTTCAAATACATAACCTTTCAAAGAAGTCAAATTTTTTTTAAATTTCGAAATCCTCAGTTTATATTGAGTGTAAATTTTAAATACAAAATCCTTAAAAAAAATTCTAAATTTTTTTTAAATATCGAAAACCTCAGTTTATATTGAGTGTAAATTTCAAATACATAACCATTCAAAGAAGTCAAATTTTTTTTTAATTTCGAAATCCTCAGTTTATATTGAGTGTAAATTTTAAATACAAAATCCTTAAAAAAAATTCTAAATTTTTTTTAAATATCGAAAACCTCAGTTTATATTGAGTGTAAATTTCAATTACATAATCCTTAAAAAAAATTCTAAATTTTTTTTAAATATCGAAATCCTCAGTTTATATTGAGTGTAAATTTCAAATACATAAACTTTCAAAGGAGTCAAATTTTTTTTAAATTTCGAAATCCTCAGTTTATATTGAGTGTAAATTTTAAATACAAAATCCTTAAAAAATTCTAAATTTTTTTTAAATATCGAAAACCTCAGTTTATATTGAGTGTAAATTTCAAATACATAACCTTTCAAAGAAGTCAAATTTTTTTTAATTTCGAAATCCTCAGTTTATATTGAGTGTAAAATTTAAATACATAACCTTTAAGAAAACCATAAATTTTTTTTAAATTTCGAAAACCTCAGCTTATATTGAGTGTAAAATTTAAATAAATAATCTTTCAAAGAAATCATAAATTTTCTTTAAATTTCGAAAACCTCAGTTTATATTGAGTGTAAATTTCAAATACATAACCTTTCAAAGAAGTCAAATTTTTTTTAAATTTCGAAATCCTCAGTTTATATTGAGTGTAAATTTTAAATACAAAATCCTTAAAAAAAATTCTAAATTTTTTTTAAATATCGAAAACCTCAGTTTATATTGAGTGTAAAATTTAAATACATAACCATCCAAAGAAATGATAAATTTCCTTTAAATTTCGAAAACCTCAGTTTATATTGAGTGTAAATTTTAAATACAAAATCCTTAAAAAAATTCTAAATATTTTTTAAATATCGAAAACCTCAGTTTATATTGAGTGTAAATTTCAATTACATAACCATCCAAATAAGTCATTTTTTTTTAATTTCGAAAACCTCAGCTTATATTGAGTGTAAAATTTAAATAAATAATCTTTCAAAGAAATCATAAATTTTCTTTAAATTTCGAAAACCTCAGTTTATATTGAGTGTAAATTTCAAATACATAACCTTTCAAAGAAGTCAAATTTTTTTTAAATTTCGAAATCCTCAGTTTATATTGAGTGTAAATTTTATATACAAAATCCTTAAAAAAAAATTCTAAATTTTTTTTAAATATCGAAATCCTCAGTTTATATTGAGTGTAAATTTCAAATACATAACCTTTCAAAGAAGTCAAATTTTTTTTAAATTTCGAAATCCTCAGTTTATATTGAGTGTAAATTTTAAATACAAAATCCTTAAAAAAAAGTCTAAATTTTTTTTAAATATCGAAAACCTCAGTTTATATTGAGTGTAAATTTCAAATACATAACCATTCAAAGAAGTCAAATTTTTTTTAAATTTCGAAATCCTCAGTTTATATTGAGTGTAAATTTTAAATACAAAATCCTTAAAAAATTCTAAATTTTTTTTAAATATCGAAAACCTCAGTTTATATTGAGTGTAAATTTCAAATACATAACCTTTCAAAGAAGTCATTTTTTTTTTTAATTTCGAAAACCTCAGCTTATATTGAGTGTAAAATTTAAATAAATAATCTTTCAAAGAAATCATAAATTTTCTTTAAATTTCGAAAACCTCAGTTTATATTGAGTGTAAATTTCAAATACATAACCTTTCAAAGAAGTCAAATTTTTTTTTTAATTTCGAAATCCTCAGTTTATATTGAGTGTAAAATTTAAATACATAAGCTTTAAAAAGACCATAAATTTGTTTTTAATTTCGAAATCCTCAGTTTATATTGAGTGTAAAATTTAAATAAATAACCTTTTAAAGAAATAATAAATTTTCTTTAAAATTCAAAAACCTCATCTTATATTGAGTGTAAATTTTATATACATAACCTTAAAAAAAGCCACAGTTTTTTTTTAATTTCGAAAACCTCAACTTATATTGAGTTTAAATTTTAAGTACATAACCTTTAAAAGAAACTATAATTTTTTTAAATTTCGAAAACGTCTTATATTCAGTGTAAATTTTAAATACATAACCTTTGAAAGAAACTATATTTTTTTTTAAATTTCGAAAACCTTAGCTTATATTGAGTGAACCAAGGAAATGTCGAATTTTATATGGATCTCGCAAAAGTTACGAGCAATATATTTAAAATAAAAATTTTCTATTATTGTATTTAATAATAATTAGTCATTTATTATAAATTGAGGCCTTTGTTCGAATAACTTAACCGACGCTCGGAGGAACGCGCAACTGCCAGTCAGTGAGCAGTTAGCGCCTCAGGGTCACTCACTGCGTTATTCGATTCAAGGACTCAATGAAATTATATTATATTATTCATGTTATAAGTTTATTTACACTTATTAATTGATAATTTCTAATTATTAATTAATTTTTCTTAATTGATTTTACTTTTATCAGATAAAAATTATTAAAAATAATTTACATATTTACCTATTAATTGACTATTATTAATTAAATATTTTATTGAATTAAATGATATTTATTGGAGTCAATTTAATGGTATTTAAACCAATAAATATCATTTAATTCGCATAGGTCTCTTGCAATCGTAGTATGAAGAACTTTCATGCTAAAAAGCCCAGATATTTCTCTCCGTGTAGCTTTCAAAAAACACAATAAAAAAGATATAAATTTTTTTGAATCCCGCGATGGAAACCTCTCCTTTACCTTGTAAAAAATGATTTATTAATAAAAAACCGTTCTTTTTAAAAATGGGCCCATTTCGTCGAATTTTCGTGTTTTTCAAAATTGAGGGGAGGGGGGGTTAATTTTAAAAATTTTAAACTTATTGGTTTTTCATCTTTAAGGTGCCCTGGACTGGAAACAATTTTTATCTGAAAAACTTCCCAGAAGAACCAGAGATATCACAATCTTTAATTCCGTTTTTCTCGAAATGAAGTTTTGGCGTTCTAAATTTTGAAATTCTGTAACTCATCGAATTTTTCACCTAAAACCCAGGTTAAAATCCCTGTACAGGATCCTTAAAGGATCCTCTCGGGATCCTGTGCAGGATCCCGACCGGATCCCGTGCAGGAAATTGGAACAGGGTTCCTGTGCAGGTTCCGATGCAGGAACCTTAGCTATCAAAGGTTCTTGTAAAGGTTCCTGTACAGGAACACTTGCAGGATCATGTACAGGAAACTTTGTAAAGGTTCATGCACAGGAACCTTTACAGTTTTGTAAACTGCAGGTACTTAAGTATAAAGGATCCTGTAAGGAACCCGTAAAGGAACCTACACAGTTTCCTCAATTAATTTATTTATATTTTTAACTCCTGCGCAGTAGTTTTCTATGAGTTTCTCGAATGCGCAATACATTTTTCTGTCCAACATTGTTATACGAGCCTAACATATTGAAATATGAAGTCTATGTATGTCAAATGTTGCTTAACATATAGGGTAGGGTGGGGCATTACTATTCTTTTTTGGATTTTTGAGTCTAGAAAATGTATTTAAAAAAAAATAAAAAAATGAGTAGAACCGTTTGAAAGCTTGACTTCTTAGCTACAATTTTGCCATGTATCATTTTGCTGTAACTCGATTCTATTCCGAACTACAGCGATTTTACGAAAAAAAATTTTTTTTGATGTCGAAAAAAACGAGGGGCGTAACTATTCTTGCAGCTATTAATGATATAATACTAAAAAAATATAAAAAATAATTTGTTAATTGAAGGATTTTTTCTGGTTTTTTTCTGACAATTTCTTACCATTCTAACCTAGAAACAAGGAGAATAAAAAAAATACACTGTTTTGTAGTTTTTGCTGTCATCAGTGGAAGAATAGTTACGCCCCATCCGCTCATTTTTTGAAAAAACACTTGTAAAATTTTTGAACAATAGAATATCAAAAATCTATTATGATATTCGTGTTCAGCACTAAATTTGACTTTGGAAATATTTTCTCCGATAATTTTTTCGACCGTTTATCACTATTTACAATGGCAGACTAAATGAGTGAAAACAAGTAAGCGAGTATATCAAAATCACATTTGGGTACCTAACTCCTATGATAGATGGCGCTAGAAGCTCAAATGTGGCATGCAATGTTTATTTCACATGACAAGTATACAGTGTAAAAAAAACTTTAATCGGCTGAATAGTTTTCTCTCCAGGACAAAGAATAGTTACGCCCCGCGAATAGTAATGCCCCACTCTACCCTAAAAATTAAAAAATTAAAAAGTTTCCTGTACATGATCCTGCAAGTGTTCCTGTACAGGAACCTTTACAAGAACCTTTGATAGCTAAGGTTCCTGCATCGGAACCTGCACAGGAACCCTGTTCCAATTTTCTGCACGGGATCCGGTCAGGATCCTGTACAGGACGGGTACGGGATCCGGTCGGGATCCTGCACAGGACCTGCACTGGATCCCGAGAGGATCCTTTAAGGATCCTGTACGGGGATTTTAACCTGGGAATGTTCTATGACCACTCAAAATTTTCTAAATTTTGCAAGGAATTCGCCCATGTAGATAAGTCCAATAGTGTCAAAATGGGACCTTTTCATGTGGACGTCCATATATGTGACGCGACCCGAAGAAAGGTACCTAAGAAGGAAAAAATTTGAGGTTATGTTTTAAATTTGTTGAGTAAAAATACAAAAAGATAATCAATTAATAATTAAAAATTGTTGGTCTTCAAGTCTTTATTATATTCAAAATATTTCATGAATATTGGTTTCAATTTCAAATAATTAAAAATGAACTTTTAATCAAGATAAATTTAACTCTAACCCAACCTATAATTCGTTTGCTTCTTAGGTACCTTTCTTGGGGTCGCGTCACATATATTAATTATATAACATACGATCCCACATAAAACGATTCCACGGAAACCACTCTACGAAAATTCCGTAAAAAAGTTTCGGTACGGAATTTTTGCAAATGTTTCGCATTGTATATTTTTGTCGTTTTCGATTTTAAAAAACTATTAAACTAACTTGGTAACAGTATAACATTTTTTTATCAGCTAAGGATTTTTTTCCGTGAAAAATTAATAAAAATATTTTTAAAAGTAATACAGAAATAATATTAAAAAGTATAAAAAACTGTTACCAATTCCAATTGGAATTGTTAACAGTTTGACAGTTTTATAAGTTATCGAAAACTCTACTAAAATATACAATGCGGAATATTTGCAGAAATTCCGTAAGGAAATTTTTTACACAATTTTCGTAAAGCGGTATCCGTAGAATCGTTTCACGTAGAAAAATAAAACTACAGTCCACTATGTCAAGAATTGTAACCGCTAGCGTTACAATTGTGAATTGTAACACACTTTTTTGATTAAATTCTCAAAAATTTCAATTTTTTTAAGAGAACAATTTAAATATCAACTTCTATCATTTTCGCTATATTTTTTCTGGTATATCTACGCGTGAAAATACATAAGTTTACTAATTTCCAGCTCTCAAGGTAAAAAATTATGAGCGCCAAGGGGTAAATGCATGTTTTTCAAAATTTTCGATTCTTTTTCTGAAAATACTATGAAGATCAATTTCAAATATGTTCGCTATATTTTTTCAGTAATCTACGAGTGAAAATACATATGTGTACCAATTTTTAATTCTCTAGGAACAAAACTGTGAACATTAGGACGAAGGGGTGTACATGGTCATTTTCGTAACTGTTATAATAGTTAAAAAACGATTGAAAAACTCAATTATGCAAAATTTTGTAAAATATAGCATTTGTCAATTTTAGAATTGTAAAATATAACATTTATAAATTTCTCCTTTGCAAAAAGTAACAAATTTTCTTTTTACTTCTATTACAATATAAACTTATCTATTTTGTATAATATAACATTTTTGGAAAAAAATTTGTGTGAAAATGATACCCACTCTTTTGATATAAAAAGTGCACGTCTTATAGTTCATTTATACACGTTTATCCTTTGTCGTGCCAGCATAGAGATTTTTAAAGACACTTATATTTTAATAATTATCAATATAATAACTATATTGATGTATTAAAAAATTTCATCGATAAAAATTGAAGCTTTTGAGTTAATCTTTCATAATATTTATTGAATAATTAAAGATAATTCTTTTTTTATAAGTAATAGTACTTTAAAGTTTGGTACTCAGAGGTAAAGACATATTGAATTGCTGTTTTCCAGCTGTTAAATGTTGTTTTCCACTAAATTTGTGTTAAAAAATTATCGTTTTTTATAAAGGGTATAATAAGTGATGTTTAAATAATATGTTTGTCCAATGTTAATATTTAAATGTTAAGTTGTTTAGAAGATATAAGTCAAAGACATGAAATTGCCCACTTTCAGGAGAATCACCCATATATAAGACATGGAAAAAAGTTATAGTCTATTTTATTTATATTCTTAATTAAATAATTTTCTAAATAATTAAAAAGTTAACATTAAAATTTTTTTTTGTTATAAGAAAAATGACAAATGAAAGATAAATGTCATCAGTAATTCACAAATTTAAATGACAGGTCCAAACACATTAAAGAATAATAATTAGTGATTTTTTGCGTTTTTTCTTCAAAGTAGATCATTTTGAAAAATACTAATTTATTGTTAAGATTTATTATGGATAAGGTTTATTATGGATAATGTTTATTATGGATCTTTTACGATTTTAATTTAAGTGGTAAGTATTTACAATAAAATGTAAAACGAAATTTTACTAAAATATTCTAGACTTATTAATTTTAAGACAAAGTTTAGATCTCGTATAACAATATTTCAAAATATTTTCACAAATAAATTTGTAATATTTTTTCTGTTAATTTAAATACAGTTCTGTCTTATTTCTCTTATTGCGTTTAAAAATTAAAATTAATGACCTATTTTTTCATTTAAATAAGGTTAATTTATGAAATAGAATATATCGTATAACTTAGTATTAATTATTAAAAAATAAGATTAGCTCAGTCGGATAGATGCCTAGCTTGGCGGTCGTTTAAGGACCAAGGGTATAAGTACCCTTGGTTCGCGCCCATTTGGCTTGGTATTTTTCCGGCACGTGAGAAAATCTGAGCGGGAGGTTTGACGTCGAGGTATAATGATGTGCACCGTCGATTATTGTCCAGTACACACCATTAGAACTCGACTGTCGATAAACCGGTTGTACTCAGGAGAGGTTTTCTACAGTTTCCCTCTTCTCTGGCAAGAAAACCCATTGACGGGTGGTCCAGGCGCAATGCGAGTACTCCTAATAAAGTCGGCTGTAGACGCAAATTAGGTTAATATATAGAAAATTTCATAAGTAGAATGGTTATGCTTAATCCAAAAAGTATTTCTCGGGGACTCTTGTCGAAGTGCGTAAGGCCAATAGGGCAGGAGTATAAACAAAAAAAAAACAAAAAAAAATTATTAAAAATAAATAAAATAGATTATAACTTTACTATTACAATTTCTTATGCAGATTTCCGAGATAAATTCTAATGTAATTTTTGTCAAGAAAATAATTTGACTTAAAATGGACTCTAGAGCATCCACTTCAAATGGTAATTATTTAAAATAATAGTTTGTGATAAAAAAGATTGTAATGAAATATTTGTCAGTATTTTAAAAACCTAAGTTTATTATTATTCCAAAGAATTATTCATAAACTATTTTGTTAATAATTGCAAATGTTAACAATTACGTAAGAAATTGTGTCACAAATTTAGAACTACTTGATGATGAAATTTATTTAAAATCATACAGGTTATTCATGGTCGGAATTGAAAATTAATTTTGTTTTCAAAATATTGGGTTTTAAAAAATCTTGGATATGTAATTTTACTAACAAATGTTTTTCACTAAATTGAAAGGGTTTTCTTTTTTTAAGTTAGGTTCAATTATTAATAAAAAAAAATAATAATAATATAATAATTTTTTTTATTTTTTATAATAATAATTATTTATCAAAACGTTCAGGGAAAAATTAATTTATGAGAGTTATACCTTTTTAAGTATTTGGAATACCTCAATTAATCTTTTGAATTTGTTTTTAACCAAATTTTAATAAATAAAATTGCAATTTTTTAAAATGGAAATTTAGTAACCTACAAATTCTATTAAGTAAAAATTTATATTTCTTTATATTTAATTGAAAACAAATTCGAAAAATAAAAAAAGATTAAAAAAATTATTTCCAGTAAAATTATATAAATCGAATTTTAGAACTTTAATAATTTTACTATAAATTAAGTTTTGGTGGAAATTATTTTTTAACAAAAAGAATAATCAAACCAATATGAACAAAATAAAATCTACATTTTCAAGTAATATCAATGCAAAATGTTGAGGTTTGTAAAACGTGTATTTTAAAACTAATAAATGATAACATTATTTTTCATTTTCGACCATATCCAGTCTATGATTTCTAATGAATTTTGTAAATTATAAATAATCTTAACTCTTTATAATTATTTATCGACATAGATTTTTCGGAAGAAGTGAGTCTTGATATTAATTCGGAAATAGGATCCGCTATAACCAATACTAATCTCTCACCTAAAAACCTGTCTACAAAAGATAATGAAGGCGTACTTTGGGAAAATATGAATAAATCATTTTTGAACAATGGTGAATTTGACTTATTATTTCGGAGCGATCCTTCTACTTCAAATCAATTGGATTTTATGGAAAACAATGGTCTTTTAAATGATATCCCTATTATCAATTCTGATGACTGCGTCGATTCTGATTGGGAAAAAAATATAGATTTTTCTAACGACCTATCTGTTGTACGTGACGAAGTTTTTCTTTCATCAGATGAAGAAACAGAATTTCCTCAGGACTCGGAAAAACAGGAAAATATTATTGATTTGGATAATGCCAAAGATTTAACAGAATCAATACCCGTGGACAATGGAGAGAAGAGAAAAAGCGAAGAAACAGATAACTTATTAACAAAGAAAAGGTTGTGTAACATTGATAAATGGAAAAGAAATGTCAGAAAAAATGCAGTAAACACGGGACAGGAATATTCATCACTATCCTCAAATAAAATTGTTGCAGCTCGTTCTATGCAGCGAACTTGTGGTCCGGGTTGCAAATTTAAATGTGAGAATAGGATTTCTGAGGCAGCAAGGAGTGTTTTCTTTCATGATTATTGGAGTATTTCGGAGCATGCAAAAAGTATGATTTTATTTCTAGATATGTCTCTGAAACTTGTAAACCGGAAAAATTAAATGAAAATAGCAGAATGCGCCGCAAGACTTTTACTATTAACGACAGGGATAAGAAAATTATTGTCTGCCAGACTATGTTTTTAAACACTCTAAACATAAGCAAGCAAACTGTGAATACGGCTTAAAAAAAATCCAAAATAATGATCCAGTATTAATCGATAAAAGGGGGACATCAAAATCAAGACCAAGGGCAGTTGATGAAGATATAAAGGCGAGCGTAATGAAGCATATAAATATGTTTTCGAGAATTGAATCTCATTATGTGCAAAAAGATTCGAATCGAGAATATTTAGAGGAAATTTTAAATTTGAGTAAAATGTTTGAGATGTACGTTGATTGTATGACGGAGAAGAAAAAACCAATGGCCACGAAACACTACTATTGCGATATTTTTAATACGAAATTTAACATTGGATTTTTCAGACCAAACACTTGCGAAAGATTTAAAAATTCATCAGATAATGAAAAAGAATCTTTAGCTGATAAATACAAAGTTCACATCGAAAATAAAGAGACGGTGAGGAAAATTAAGGATCTGGATAAAATGAAGGCTAACGAAAATAAAAATGTCAGCATGACTGTTTTTGATTTTCAGAAGGTGTTAAAAACTCCGATGGCAACTGCTGGTGTATTATATTATAAACGTAAACTTTCGGTTTATAATCTCACGATTTACGATATTGGACGACACGAAGCGTTTTGCTATATTTGGAGTGAAGATGAAGCAAGAAAAGGATCTAACGAAGTAGCGAGTTGCTTGTTTCACTATATTCAAAAAAAGGCATCTGAAGGAATTGTAGATTTTCTCCTCTGGTCGGATAATTGCGCGGGACAGAATCGAAATAAAAACGTGTTCTCTATGTACGTCTATGCCTCTGCTAAGTTTAATGTAAATATTAAACATTCATTTTTAGAGACAGGTCATACGCAAAATGAAGGCGATTCTGTACATGCAGCAATAAAGAGACACGCAAAAGGCCATCAAATTTATACACTAAATGAGTAGGGCAGCATAATTAGTGAAGCAAAAGTATCAAAACCGATCTATCAAGTCATAAATATTACTTATGAAATGATATTCGACTTCAAAAATTTGTCATCACTAATGAACTGGTCTCAAACTGCTATGCAAAAGAAGAAAAAACAAACAATTCTGTTGACTATTTCAAAAGTCAAACAAATATCAGTCTCAAGTAAGATGTGTAATCAATTAGAATACCGAACTTCATTCGAAATGGATTTTGAAACGCACGTTACAAGACTTGAAGAAAGCAACGTAAATGTTAAAAAGTATACTCTTAAAGGCGCTTAATCAAGTCATCAAGGAATTCCTTCCGCCAAATTGAAAGACTTAAAAACTTTATGTCGAACAAACATCATTCTTCCAAAATATCACGAGTATTATAACTCGTTTCAACAGAAAGTAAGTGCAACTGACGAAGATGAAGATTAAAAAAGATTTAGGGAAATTAATATTATTTTTGCTTCCTCATAAAGGAAGCTTTGTATTAGCAAAATTTTAGATTGTCATTTTTTGACATATTTATAAATTTTTTTTTATTATGCCTAATACTTTAGTACTTTATATATGTACAGGAACTCCCTGTATAAATGTTCTAAATAAATAAAAAAAAATTTTGACGTATTTTGACCTCCGAAGTCTAAAAAACAGATTTTAAAAATTTGTCCCGATGTGTGTGTGTGTGTGTGTGTACTAACATTACATTTGCCTCAATATCTCAGAACGAGAAAGAGCTAAAGGCCTCAATTTTTTTTTAAATTGTAGGTCTCCCCGGGGGACATAAAATGAGAGTATTTTCAGCCTGATTCATAAAATTTAACTACATTTTTTTTCCATTTTTCATTTTGTAAAAAAACGTTTTTTGGGCATAACTTAAAAAAATGTTAGGACACTTATAAATCTTTTTCTTCAGTATTGTAGAGTTTTTTCACACGCATCTTTTAAGTTCTCATTAAACATTTTTCGTACATATTAACCGGAGATATTAAACTTTTAAAAATCAAAAATTTTGAAAAATAAAACTTTTTAAAAACTTTTGTTAAAAAATGTAGAAGTTTAGTTTTGTTTTGTATTTATTTTTGTAGAGTTTTTCAACACGCATCTTTTAGGCCCTAATTGAACATTTTTCGTCCTTATTAACCGGAGATATTAAACTTTTAAACATCAAAAATTTTGGAAAATAAGACTTTTTAAAAAATTTTTTAAAATTATGTAAAAGTAACTTTAAAAAATTATTACCAACTTGAAGAGCATTAAAAAACGCTTCGATTGACCTATTTTTTAACCTGATTCGGGCAGAAATTATGAAATTATTGGTATTTGAAAAATCAAGAATTGTGGAAAATATCATTTTTTCAACATTCGTGTTTATTAATTTATGTGAATTATTGAACTATTATTACCATCTTATAGAATATATAAAAACACATTTTTTAGACCAAGATTTAATGATTTTTAACCCTTTTATAAAAAGTAATTCTTATATTTCAATTATTATTATTTCTATGAGGAAGCAAAGTGTTCATGAAATGAACATCAAAATTATAAAAATGTACAACTTGGCAGCGGTTTTCAAAGCTCGTTTTACTATTTTTGTTTAATTTTTACCATTCTCAATGTTCTTCTAATTTAAAATGTTTAAAATGAATAAATAAAGTTGAATAAAAATTGACATTATTTTATCTGGTGAAAGTAACAAGAATTCTGATTGAAATAACAAGAAAGTCATGTCAAATACTGGAGTTAACCAGAATTCCGGTTATTTTAACCGAACACTTTTTTCAGTGTATTTATATTATCATTATTATAATTAATTATAAAAAACTACATTCATTCAGAAGAATAGGTACTTCAAATATAAACGTTTAATTAAAATTTTTCAATTTTTATCTAAATTCCACTTTATTCTAAAATTTATTCCTTGGCAATCCAAATAATTTAAATTTTAATCGATTTTAATAATTAAACTCAAATTCAATCCATCGAAATTTAATAAAATTAAATAAGTTCCAATTTACACAAGTATTATAATATTCAAGTTTTATTTGATTTTAATTGTAGTCGATCAGTTTCAATTCTATTCAAATTTTAAACAATTTTAGTTTCATTCGATTTTATTTTTTTTTGGTAAAAATATATATATAAATTAATATTTTTATCGATTTAAAACAAGATCAAACGCATATGAAATTTAACTTCAGGTTCAGACAGAATGTATTATGTGGACAGGTACGTCGATTTATGTATGTATGTATGTATGTATTATTATTATTTTCAAAATTACTATGATTATTTTTTAATCAAGTATAACTTGAAATTTAATTTTAAATTATTAAATTGTGCCTTTGTTACTTTATTTTTAATAATTTCTTCAAATTTCTTGTCTATGTTAATTTTTCATTAAATAATACATTTTGTAATACCATTACTACAATATATAAATAAATTTTATTAAATATAAGGATAACATATGTATAAAAAGTTAAATTTTTGAATTAAATAATAGTGACACAGTAGAATTTTTAAAACGAAAATCTGAACTGGTCGTTAAACATTACTAGTAACTAATTACTGTAAGTAATTAATTCAATTAATTAATTAAATCATCAGTAATACAATTTTTTAAAGAAATACAAAATCGGGAATACGGTTTTTATACCTTAGACGATATGTAGATACTGATATAACAATGAAAATTGCAATAAAAATAAATTTTATCCAAAAATCTTGCATTCTTTGGAAAATTTCATTAAAAGAGGGGGTTAATTTCATTTTTTGGAAATTTTGACAAAGCCATTCGAAAGAGCGACCCCTAAAAAAAGTAGGGAATGGTACTTTTGAAATTTTTTTAGCTTTCTTTTAATAGTTGTACGAAGTTAAAATTCAAGTCGGAAAACAGCACATTTGGGCGTTAGAGGGTTAAATTAATTATTTGCGGATTTACAAGATTAAATAAGCTTAACCCTTTGAGTCACGTATCAGTTTTTAAAAATTCAAAATGGCGGATCCAATATAGCAGACATGAAAATTTAAAATCGACTGGATTCGCTTCAAAATCGTTACTCAGTGGTTTTTAGGGTGGCTGAGTACGAATCTGTGGTTATCATTTAAAAATTCAATATGGAAAATCCAATATGGCGGACACGTAAATGGAGATTTGAATGCTAATATTTCTGCCAATAACTAACTAGCGGAATCAATACATCAAATGACGATCGACATGCAATAACACTAACGCTGTAATGACTTTTTCAAGAGACAAGTATCTGATTCAACAAAACAAAAGATAATTGCCGGGCACTAACACTAATACTCTAATAATAACACAGGCACACAAAAAATTTTTTTTTCGTCAATCAGAGGACAGAACCTTATATTCCTACGTTTTAGGGGTCGCTGAAACCGAATATGACCATGAAAAATTTTTGTACTTGCCAGTTTTCCCGCTTTACACCCCCCACAAAAGAGTGAGAGGGTTGTCATTTCAGTTTTCAAAAAAAGTCGAGTAGAGTGTATATTTTTATGTATTTTGGGTCGCTGAAACCGAAAAAGACCACTAAAAACAAATTCGTCCATCCCTTTACCCCCCAGAACGCCCTAAATACACCCTTAAAGGGAGTTAAAATTTCATTTTTCAGGAAAATTTGAATGCGGTGTATATTCCTATGTTTTTTGAGTTCATGAAACCGTAAAAGACCACCAAACATAAATTAGTCCCTTCCTCCACTCCCTAAGTATCTCTAGAGAAGATGTTGAACTTTTTGGTTTTATGAAAAGTCATCTATACTTTTCATAAAACCGAAAATTTTAATCCCCTTTAGGGGATAGTAAGAGAGGGATATAATGTGAAGGAGAGGACTAATTTATGTTTGGTAGTCTTTTACGGTTTCAGGAACTCAAAAAACATAGGAATATACACCGCATTCGACTTTTCGTGAAAAATGAAATTTTAACTCCCTTTAAGGGTGTATTTAGGGCGTTCTGGGGGGTAAAGGGATGGACGAATTTGTTTTTAGTGGTCTTTTTCGGTTTCAGCGACCCAAAATACATAAGAATAGACACCCTACTTGACCTTTTTTGAAAACTGAAATGCCAATCACCTCACTCACGTGTGGGGGTGTAAAGGGGGTGGTAGCGGAAAACTGGCAAATTCAAAATTTTGTCATGGTCGTATTCGGTTTCAGTGACCCCTAAAACGTACGAATATAAGGTTCTGTCCTCTGGATCACGAAAAAAAATTTTTTTGTGTGCCTGTGTAATTCTACAAGATGAAAGTATTGAATTCGTTGAAACAAATGACGATCGTCACAAAGTAACACTAATGCTCTAATAATTTCCATAACAGATAAATAAGTATTAGATCAATAAAACAAATGACGATCATCAGAATGTTGAGTAATCATTAGAATAAACGATTATAACTCGAGCTACGCCTACGCTTAAGACAGAGTAATTGTGATTGTAATGATCGTCATTTTTCTGGTATATGACTTACATACAAGCATCTTACATTTTTTAACCGTTTTAAATCATCAAAATCTATTTTCATATTCAACTACCCTAAAAAATCCCTGAGTAACTAGTTTCAAACAAATTCAGTCGATTTTAAATTTTTATGGCCGCCATATTTAATCCGCTATTTCGAATTTTCGAGAACTAACCTCAGATTTGTATTCAGCAAACCAAAAAACCACGAGTAACTATTTTCAAGCAAATCCAGTCAATTTAAAATTTTTATGTTCGTCATATTGGATCTGCCATTTTTAATTAATTAAAAATAACCACAGATTCGTATTTAGCGACACAAAAAACTTCCGAATAACGAGTTTCAAGCGAATTCAGTCGATTTTTAATTTTCATGTCCGCCATATTGGATCCGCCATATTGAATTTAGAAAAAGTAACCACAGATTCGTATTCAGCGATTCAAAAAACTCGCGAGTAACGAGTTTCAAGCGAATTTAGTCGATTTTTTTACTTTTCATGTCCGCCATATTGGATCCGACATTTTGAATTTTCAAAAAATAAACTAAGATTTGTATTCAGCGATGCCAAAAACCCCCGAGTAACTTTTCATGGTTAAATAGGATATCATTTTCTCTAAAAATATTTTTATTTATAAAATATTACATAATAAAGTAATTTATTGTTAAAATTTATAGTGAAAATTTGCAAAAAAGAATTTACAAAAATTGTTTAGGATATAAAAAGTAAAGAAAAAAATTCACATCTTAACTGTTGGATAGGATTACTAGAAAATGATTTTTTTTATGTAAAGGGACATTTCTCTCTGTTTTTCATTTGTTTATAATGGTTTTATTGTTAATAAATTCTGGTTCAGTAATTTTTTAGACATGTTCATGTATAAGGAACATGCCAAAACTAAACTATTTTTTAATCCATTGATAAATATGTAATAGAAATGCAGAAAACTGCGAGAGAATGGGTGGGTCGCTGAGCGACACACTGTGACGCAAAGGGTTAAGAAGGATTTTTTTACAAGTATTTAATTGATATATTTAACGCTGTACATAAATAGTTACAAAATAATATGAAGTTTGAAAAATAAACACAATAGAAAAATGAATGATAATATCTTTTATACAGTGTTATTAGTGGTTATTTCTAGGCCGATAATCGTGACAATACATGCGTCTTTGACAACGGTAACACGCAGTGTCCTGATGTCTTCCACGATGACGACAAAATCTACGCCTGTGACATCTGTAACATGCAGCATCCGCTTAATTTCTTCCATGATGTCGGTGGTATTGTCTACGTCTTTGGCAACGATAACACACAACAACGTCCTGATTTCTGGGGTTATGTTGGTGACAAAAGTTACGTCTTCGACATTGAAAACACGCAGCATCCTCTTGATTTCTTTCTAACGGCAAAAGTAACCTCTGCGACGACGGACGCATGCAGTATTCTCATCGGCGGAAACAGTTGCTTTTGGAGTTGATGGTCAACAACTCTCAACTTGATTATCATTAGAAGAAGAAATAGGTAATTCCGGAGTCGCAGTTCGATTAGCACTTGGTAAATGCAGTGGGGACTAAAATTTTTAAAACAAAAAAAGTTTTATATTTTGAATTTAAAAGTTAAATAATATTTCCAAGGTTAAAAGAATAAAAATTTACATTAATCAATGAAGAATATTCAGCCCAAGTTATTCCGCATAAATATAAGAAATCGTTGATATCTTGTTCGGATGGTTCAGCATTGAGAAAATCGAGAATCCAATTAGTTTGCGTAGCTGCATCTCGAGAAAAATGTACATTTTCATAATAACAGCCATCCTCTGTTTCGAACACTATATTTTGCGCTCCCAATCGCGATTGGGATCACTTTTCGTGTGTTCAAAATGGTATATTTCACATCGCACCAGGTTTGTCAAAATGTCTATAAAATTTGTCAGCTATATACAATATTAATGCGTGTCATGGATAAGGTATGCATAATAATTTTTCTTTTATTTCTTCATAATACACTTATCTTACAGATTTCTATATATGGGTGATTAAAATTAAAATGTCATTTTTGATCCTACTAACTTTGATTTTTCGATGTTGGATTTTGAACTTAACGATACCCTATTTTGGTTGACTAGAATATATGATAGACAAAAATAATAGTGGTCGAGCAGGTGGAAGCAAATTTTAATTTTCTCCAGGTGAAAAACGATAGGCAGAAATGATAAGAAATTTTCTATTTTCGTTTATTCTTTTCTCAAATAAATTCTTACAACTTTAAAAAGTTAAAATATTTCAAATTACAATAATAAATGTTTCAACATGACTTAAAAATATTTGTAATGAGTTCTGCCATAAATTATATACTTTTAAAGTCCAAAAAAAACATATTAACATTACGGGACATCACTGACATATTTGAAAGATTTCACTGATAATTTTTTTTGAATAGTGGGTATAAAATTAGCTTATAAATTACAATCCAGAATCGAATCTTCATTAACTGCATATAAGGAGTAAATTTAACACAAATTTATAAAAAATAAAATAATAAGATGCAAGAAACAGAATTTTGAGGGGACACCATTGACAAGGGACACCACTGATATTTTGCTTCATTTCTCAATTTCGAAAAAGAAAAACTTTATTTTTAAGTTAAAGTCGGTGCGGTTTTTAAAGTACGTGTAATACCTGAAAACGAGATACAATAATATTTAAAAAATATTAATATTATAAACAATTTTTCGATGGGGACACCACTGACATGGTGTGCTCGACAAACTGATACTTGCTTTCTGCCACCAACCGTACAAGTTATAGATGTGATAGAATGATGTAATGTTTTTTCTTTAAGAAGCTATACATATCACCAATACTATTAACGCTTAATAAGTCAATTATCTGCACTAGGTTATTTAAATATCAGGTATGATATTCAAAATTTTTGATAATTACTTAAAAATATGAAACTTACGGACAGGCGATTTTGACGTTTTTTCTAGCACTGGATCAAGATCATTCTGTTAGCATAATTACTATATAAAAATATAGACTCTTATCTGTACAACATAATTTTTCTGGTACTAAAAATGTGAGAATCAAAATTTTTATTATTAAGCAAAGTTCTGATTTCTTAAGTGCGGACAAGGGACACCACTGACAATTTGCTTCAAATTCTTCTGCCAAATTTTTTCAGAGAATTTCTAGCGACTAAAAATTATTAATTCAAGTAGAAGGAGTAATTAAGAAAATTAATTGACTTACAAAACTTTTATATAGGAACTAGTGCGTGTTCTAAATTTTTGGGCAGGACATAAAAATGACATTTTAATTTTAATCACCCATATACAGATATGAGTCACTCTGAGAAAATAATTATTAACCTTTTTAATTAAAAAATGCATCAATATGTTGATTGTTTTCTTCTGTTATTTTGTAAGCTTTTTTGTTTTATAATTTTTTACTACTTAATTAAATTATTAAGAAATTCTCATTTTCCATAGTTGACAACTCATTAGATATTTGGATACAACAAACAATTAATTTTGGAATTGATTTAAATTTTAGCTTTCTAATTTTGAAAATTACAAAATAAAAATTAATCTATCAAATTTTATAAATTACTTTTCTTTATAAATAAAATTTAATACTCATTCTCTCTCCGTGCTTAAGATTCCTTAATAATTTTTGTAGTAAATATATCGACGCCTCCAGTTTATATAATTGCTTATTAAACAGTCAATATACTAGTTATTATTCATGATTTTCTGCAATAGCATTCCTATCTATAGTTTTGTGCATTAGGTATACTTTTTATTGTTTAAATTATAATGTAATAAAATTCTGACTCGAAGCAGTTTTTTAACTGTTTTTCCTCTATTTTAATAAGAAGAATATTGCACTGAAAGAATAAGACTTATAATACACAGAACTGTAGATAGGAATTTTATTGCAGAAAATAAAAAATGAGAACTATATTACATTAACTATCTAATATTATATATGAACCAGAAGCGTCGACATAATATCTATCCACTGGTACATTTACAAGGACTAGGTCATTTATCTGAATTATGAAATTAAATTAAAAATTTGACTGGGTGTAGGGACCATCTTCATATTAATGACTGGTAGAAAACATGGATTATACAACAAAATTTTTGAGTGTGAAACAGAAATTTATTAACGCTAAACAAGATGGATGTTGGCTTTACTACGGAAAGGTGAATAATGAACAAATTTCGTACGAGTTATAAATGGAATTTTTTTTGTCAATTTTTTTTATTATGAAATTTATGATTAAATACAATTTTTTTTTATACAATTCGTACGAAATTCATACGGATCCTTATCAAAATTCTGTACAAAACTTGTACGAATTGTATGGGCCAGTCGCATGTCAGCGTTAAAACGGAAAACATTTAGCCAGTGATGATTTAATGAAAATCATTCTAAAAGAACTTTCTTATTGGTTAAACATGTAACGAAGCATTTCGTTATGATTTTCCTTTTGGTTATTTAAGTTAAATATTTATTTTGAATATTCGCGGGTTTTGCGGGAATGGTTTTGATTGGGTCTGAGGCCCTTGTGTTAATTTCGCGTAGCGGTTTCGAGTGTCCAATCAGAGGAGCGGGTTAGCTGTCTTTCCGTTGCACCAAGGAGTTTTCGTCGCGAGGAGAAGCCGGCCGGCATCATTATCACATTGATTACCGAAAAGGAACTTTGCGTTTTGACATTATTTTGAAGTATTGTTTGAGGCGTAAGCCAATTTAATTATTATAATTAGAGTCAGTTTTAAGTTCAGTTACAAAGTGCATTACTTAACAATAAATCTTTGTTTATCTAATTATTGTATAATTATTTTGTGTTAAGTCAATTCCCGGATTAATTTGTGTGAAAAGTTCCTTTGTCTAATTCTCTACTTTTGGTAAGTCATGTTTCTTTATTGAAATTGTCGTTTCTGTCTCGCCGTCGTCGCATCCGTCGGTTTGGTTCCAGGGCGGAATTTCCCCTGAGGTGGTTTTTGGTCTTGAGATTGATTGTGCAGTTGATGCAGTTTAATTGTTAATTAAATTAATATCTGTCACAAATTTGGCGCCCAACGTGGGGAAAAGCGTTGGACTGAGAAACGGAAACGATAATGGCTTTTCATATTTTTTATGGTTCTTAATTAATATTTTTGGAGGTTAAAAGGTTTGTGTTTGGACACAGAATTTTTTGGGTTTGAGTGATGGTCAAATTGGCCATATTTGGGATTATTTTCAGTGATAAAATTGGGGGTCGAAAATGTCGAAGTTGGGACAATTGTTTTTCGGTAAGGTTAATTTTTGGGAATTGCAGTGAAATAAGTCGAAATTTTTGTCCGTGATTTTTTTAATGGTAAAATTATTCGGGCAAGTGATGCACATAAATAATAATTGAATATTTTCTTTTGAAAAATTGATGGGATTATTTTTGGCTGCAAATGTATTGACACAGTTTCTGTTGTGTTAGGTTGGTATTGTCAGGTCAATACTTTGGCTTTTGGTCAAAAATATTGAATTTTGGCGGATTTTTATGAAAATTGTTTGTGCGTATTTTTGTTTTATTTTTATTTTACGGCAATTGAATAAATTGACTTTTATTTTTATTGGACAAAATATTTTTGGCGGAAATAAAATTCGGGAAAATTGGGAAATTTGACAAATTTTTCGAGGAAGCAATGGTTGACTAAGTATTGTGTGGTCAATACTATTGCGTCGGAAAGAAAGGTTGATTTTTCGAAATTGTTTCCCGGCCATTTTAATTAATTAATATTAATTGAAATAAAACAAGTATTTTACGTCAAATATTTTGGTGTTTTGGTCGTGTTTATGGTGCGAATTTATTAAAGAATTTTTGTTTTTTTTTGTTTTTGTGTGTATTATTTGGGTTAAAATAATTTTTACAAAATTCTGGAAAATTTAATCCAGGGACGAGGTTGCCAATAAACGCGGGAAAAATTTTACAGGACGGCGATTTTGGGCCGTAGGAAAATTTTGAGCGTTGGTGGCAGCCATATTGTGGTTTTATTTTGGAACTAAAATTTTAATTAATGGAAATTTTTTTTATTTTAATACGAATTTCGAGTGACAATTTTTTTTAAATTATTATTTGTGTTTGGATTTTTATTTTATGCTATTTCGTGGGGAAAATAATTTTTTTTATTTATTATTTTTCTCAAAAGTAAGGTTTTCGAGACTTTGAAAATTTTTCACAAGTGTAAAAATTTTTTATTTTTTATTTGTGTGATAGCATAAATTTTGGGTTTGTGTCGAAGTGTAAAAATTTCCAAAATTGTTGGTTAATTGTCACTGAGCATTTTGGTTGTTTAACATTTTATTATTTGTCGGGAAAATTGATATTCAATTTTTTATTTGACAGATTATTGTCAGTTGGTAAACGATAATTTTTTTTGTGGATTTAGCAAATAAATAATTTGGGTTTGGCACGACGAGGGGTCGTAAAGGTCAAAACAAATTGGGTAAATCCATGAGGATTTAGATTTGTTTCAAGTGATATTTTACAAATTTGTTTTTGGGTTTGGAAATTTTATTTGAGTATTAGTTTGTTTTAAGTGTTTGTTGAAGAATTTTAAATTGATTAACAAATAATTTTGTTAATTAATTGTTTGGATTTGGTGTGGATTTATTTAATAAATTTTCGCATTTTGGATAAACGTGTCAATTATGGATTCGTATCAAAAGCATATGCTCAAAATTTTGGAAAGTCGGCAAGCTAGGGTCATTTGGAGGGAAATTCAAAGAACCCCCGTTAATGATGTGGATCAGGAATTGGTTAGGGCTAATTGTAGTACAAAAGGGTCAATCCAGGTACTACGGGAACGCTTATTACGATTCAGGACCAAGGAAATTTTAGCGGGAATAATTTCAGTTCTATGGCTGGAAATGTATGATGCGGCGGATTCTCAAAGGGTTTTCTTGAGCGAGGCACTTGCAGCTCGTAGGGCAAGAAGGGTCGATTACTCGGGTTATGAAACAGAACAGGAAGCGGCCATTGATTTATTTTCATTTGAGAGCAACCTGTTAGGGGAACTAGATTCTCAGGTTTTATCGAGTAATGATGATTACTTTTTGGGATTTGAGAGAGAACAGCAATTAGAAAGTGCCGAAGAAGCTTCGGCCAGCAGTAGCACTGTTACGACTTGTGTGTCGTCAGTGGCCAACTCTGTGGTGACCACAACATCTAATTCGAGCGGGAGGGCCGCAACGAATGTGGTTTGGAGTTCGGCAGTAGGTGGCGTCACCTCTTCAATGATTACACCGAGTAGTTGGAGAGTTAGTCAGGTTGATGCTAGGATGCATTTCCATCCAGATTTGGGCGCTATTTTTGCCCAAAATAAGAACGTAGAGGTTAATTGGTTACATCCCTCCGTTAATGCAGTGGCCCAGACACTTTAATCGGTCTCTGATAGGGTAGTGTCTCCCCAAAATTCGGGAAATTTGGGACCTAGTGGAGGTTCTGGGGTGATCTCGGATCAACAAAATGCGGGTCTCGAGGCTATTCCCCAACAGCAAATTGCAAATCCTGAGGTTATTTCCCAACCACAAATTGTGGGAAATGGGGCTATACCCAAACGGCTACAAATAAATCGGGTCGATAGTGGGACACAGTGGGAACCATGCGTCCCTAGAGTAGAATCGGCAGGATCGGCAGGATACGGAAAGCGATAGCTGGGATGAGGTTCGGAAGAAAAGAAGTAGGAAACGGTCCCAAGGGCGTAAATATAGTTCTTCACGAAAAACTAGGCTCTCAACGTGGCAGTTGTCCAGTGACTCTGAGTCAGAGGCGAGTCTGGACTCTAGGAAAACGGGAAATAGGTCAAAAAAGGGCCATCACCACCACCATGGGTCTAGTTTGAACTTAACGAAGACGCTTAAGGACTGGGAAAATAAATTTTCGGCGGGCGAAAAGGAGGACCCAGAAGAATTTTTAGAGCGGCTAGAGGATTGCATTATATGCTATGATCTCTCTGGTCATAATATGCATAAGGCGGTTCCTTCGGCGTTGCGTGGGGCAGCCAGCTGTTGGTATAGGTTGACTAGGAACGAAATCGTTTCGTAGAAACAATTTAAAAAGGCGTTTTTGAGAGAATTCTCCAGTGTTCTCGATGATGAGGACCTTTGGGACAAGCTTAAAGCTCGAACTCAGGCTAAAGGAGAAAGAATTTCAACTTATATTATGAGTCTGCGCACAATAGCCGATCATTTCAGGCATCCTATTTCTTCTAGGAAATTTTTGCGTGTGGTTTTTCGAGGGTTAACACCTGATTATCGTAGGTATGTGTCGAATTTCGAGGTCGAAAAGATAGGGGAACTAGAGCATATTCTGAGGAGATACGAACGAATCAGGGACATTGACAAAAGGTATGTTCCACCCCCGGCTAAGAAAAAGATGAGGGTTCCGTCGGCAGCACCAAAAGGGGTTCCGAAAGGGACAAAATTGGATGCATTAGTCGAGGGCTCTTCATCTGAAAGTAGTAAGAGTAGTAAAAAGGCTAGGGGGCCAAAGAAGTATAAGAATAAAAATCAAGCGAATCAAGAAACAACGGAAAATAAGGAAAATGCAGTGGATGCATTTAGGATGGGTCAGGGTCGGCCTAGGGGAGCTGCAGGGGGTCAACCAAACAAAGGGTGGCCCAAGCCAATGCAAGTAGCTCCGGGGCCGGCACAACCTATAATCTTTTCGCAAAGTGGGGGTGTAAGGGCCCCACCTAATGCACCGGGCGGCCAAGTGGCTGGTGCATTACCCCAACAAGGTAGGCCTAAACCGGGTGTAGCAAACCAGGGTAATGGTCAGGTTCCTTTTATGGGTATTTGCAATGGTCGTCAGGTTGTAGGACACCGTTTATCCCAGTGTCCTTATCGGGTTTGTTTTAGCTGCCAACGACAGGGTCATTTTGCTACAGAATGCCCTAGCAGACAACAAGCTCAGGTTGAGGTTTCGTGTCAGGTTTGTGGGGCTAAGGGAGCAGTTTTTGCTCAATGTCCAAGATGCGTGGAGTTTCGAAGTTATTTGGAAAACGCGAAAGGGGGGGGCAAAACAACTTCCCCCCAATCCAAACAGTAGGGACAGGGTTAGAGGTCCCTGTGTGTAGTAATGAAGTGTTTTTGCGTGTACAAGAGATGGATTATTCGTTGCCGAGTGAGGAGAACTCACTCTGTAATCCATCTCAAGTGTGTATTGTTGGTGAGGAGGACTCACCTGTAAATGTTGAGGATTTGTGTGTGTCGAGTGAGGAGAACTTACTCTCAAATATTGGGAATTTGTGTGTTGCAAGTGAGGAGAACTCACTCTTAAAAGTTGGAAATTGTGTCAGCGTGAATTTGGGCACATTCGGTAGGGCTAGGCTTGAACCATGCTCAGGTCGTCGCGGGACTTGAGACGTTTCTGGTGGAACAAATGGCTCGCCAATAGTGGTTACCGAAAACGAGAGTAATGAATTTGGTCAAATGAATAAGGAATACTCATTCTCTGTGGGCTTAGATAAAGCTGTGGTTTCTGCGGAAAATCTTGGTGAGGCCCCTGGTAATAGTAGGACTAATAGTGTTAAAGAGGAGAGGGGAAAAACTGCATCGGATGCAGTAGGTTCTCTGGATTCAAACGAGATTGTCGATGGGACTAGGCCTGAAAATAGGTACTTTTTAAAAGTAATCATTGCAGATCGTCCATACTAAAGGATTAATGGCCAAGAATGGCATAAGTTTGCGTCCGATAATGGAGAAATAAACTCTGAGGGTATTTTCGCGGAATGTGCAGGTATTTCGGAGCTTACAGTTGATCAGAGAAATGACGTTCAAAGTTTGGGTAATGAATTGGTCCCTCCTCAAGGTCCCAGTTTTGGCTCGGCCGGATTTTAGCAAACCGTTCACTGTCCAATGTGACGCTAGTGACTCGGCGATTGGCGCGGTGTTGACACAGGAGTCTGAGGATAGCGAACACCCAATTGTGTACGCAAGTAAGGCTTTAACAGGGGCAGAAAGGAATTATAGTGTCACTGAGCGCGAGTGTTTGGCATTATTATAGGCCATTAAAAAATTCAGGCCATATCTAGAGGGATATCGGTTTAAGGCTATCACGGATCATAGTGCACTGAGGTGGCTCAGGAATCTTAAAGATCCGTCTGGTCTTTGGCTCGTTGGGCACTCGAGATGCAACAATGGGATTTCGACATTGTTCATCGTCGCGGTGTTAATCATCACGTACCGGACGAATTGTCGCGTATGTACGAGAATAACACGGACGAGATGTCGGCTTTTAGCACCATTGATGACCCGTGGTACATCAAGAGAAAAAAATTGGTCGCGGAGTTTCCTCAACGTTTTCCAGGTTGGTTGGTGGAAAACAATTTGCTATATCGTCATAGGAACGATCCTTTATTGTTACTAATCACGGGCGAGGAACAGGGTTGGAAGTTGGTTGTCCCAGAGGAGCATCGGTGTAGGATACTCAGGGATGCTCATTCTGAAATTGCAGCAGGTCATTTGGGAATAGAGAAGACATATGCTAGGGTGGTTGCAGAGTATTACTGGCCAGGCATTTGGCATGATGTCCAGAGGTTTGTTCGCGAATGTCCTGACTGTCAAAGGTTTAAGGTTTCGCAAGAAGGACCTCAAGGATTAATGAGTCAAAGGATTGTGGAACATCCGTGGACGGTGGTTGCAGCTGACTGTATGGAGTTTCTATCCAGCAAGAATCAGTGTAAGCATTTGGTTGTTTTCCAGGGTTTTTTTAACGCTGGATTGAGGTTAAACCAATCAGGTCTGCTGATGGCAAATCCATTGCGAAGGCATTTGAGAAATTGGTAGTGTTCAGGTGGGACACTCCTCACTTTCTGTTAACGGATAACGGAAAGAAGTTCTACAACCAACACCTTAAAACCATTTTTAAGAGTATGGTATCAGGCATTTAACAACGCCGCCATACCACCCCCAGGCTAACCCGGTCGAACAAAGTAACCGTACTTTAAAGACGATGATTGCAACTTTTGTGGGCGAGGATCATCGGAATTGGGACAAACATGTCCATGAGTTCCGACATGCGGTCAATACGGCCGTACAGTCTTTGACAAAGGTTTCACCGGCCTTTTTGAATTATGGTCGTCAGCCTCAACCGGTTAAGAGTTTGAGGAGAGAGGTCGAAAGTAAGGTTACGGTTCAGAGGATTGATCCAGAGGTTTGGTGCGATAGGTTGCGTAAGTTGGACGCGCTGAGAGATTTGGTTGCGAGGTTTATTGACGAGAAACGGGAAAAACAAAGTCGTTATTATAACCGTAATAAACGAGAGGCTACTTTTCATGTGGGGGATCAGGTTTTATAGAGGACTCATAAATTGTCGAATGCGGCAAATAGGTTTTCGGCAAAGTTGGCTCCTAAATTTGAAGGTCCCTTCGAAATTGTTAGGCAATTGTCTCCTTCGGTTTACGAATTGGGTTTGGGAAATAACCGACGTGTGGCTAAGGTTCATGTGTCCGATCTCAAACGTTTTATACCTCCACGTTCTCGGCAATAATTTTGAATGTGTTACTTATTTATTAAATGTTTTAGATTGTTCGGGCTGAGGTTAATGAACCGGGGCAACTTGCTCCAGTTCAGATGGCTGAAAGGTTGCCATTGGATGGCTCAGCGGCTAAGCCGTCGGCCGATGAAGTGGTTCCGGATCCAGTGCCTTCGGCCACTGGGTTGATGGATTATTTAAGGTTGCTGGAAGCATCTTTGGTTGGCCTCCCGCAAGAATTGGCGATTGCGGCTCGTACTGCCTTTTGGCAGGATCGCCAGCGAAGAGGTTTCTCATAGAATGGGGGCCCCAGTATAAAAAAAGATTATTTTGGTTTTTATTATTATTTGATTTAATTTGATTTTTCTTGGTTTAGTGTTAACTAATTTTTGAATAAATATATTTAATTTCATTCCTTAAATTGGTAGTTTTTCTTTTGTTAATTTTGGGTTTAATCGGCAACAATTTTTGGATTATTGTTGGCCTAGGAGAGGGGATTGTAACGAAGCATTTCGTTATGATTTTCCTTCTGGTTATTTAAGTTTAATATTCATTTTGAATATTCGCGGGTTTTGCGGGAATGGTTTTGATTGGGTCTGAGGCCCTTGGGTTGGTTTCGCGCAGCGGTTTCGAGTGTCCAATCAGAGAAGCGGGTTAGCTGTCTTTCCGTTGGACCAAGGAGTTTTCGTCGCGAAGAGAAGCAGGCCGGCATCATTATCACATTGATTACCGAGAAGGAACTTTGCGTGTTGACATTATTTTGAAGTATTGTTTGAGGCGTAAGCCAATTTAATTATTATAATTAGAGTCAGTTTTAAGTTCAGTTACAAAGTGCATTACTTAACAATAAATCTTTGTTTATCTAATTATTGTATAATTATTTTGTGTTAAGTAAATTCCCGGATTAATTTGTGTGGAAAGTTCCTTTGTCTAATTCGCTACTTTTGGTAAGTCATGTTTCTTTATTGAAATTATCGTTTCTGTCTCGCCGTCGCTGCATCAGTCAGTTTGGTTCCAGGGCGGAATTTCCCTTGAGGTGGTTTTTGGTCTTGAGATTGATTGTGCAGTTGATGCAGTTTAATTGTTAATTAAATTAATATCTGTCTCAAACATTTACCGTTTCACGTTAATATGAGACTGTACCAACCAACCAACCAATATGACGGAGAAATTTCATTAAATTTATACAATTCTATTTTTTTTAGTTAATTGAATTAATTATTATGTTGAATTTAATTTTTTTAATTACTATGTTTGAATTAATTGTATATATAAATTAGTAAACTTATTTTTAGGCATGCAAAAAAAATGGAAGGAATTTGGCCTGAAGAAAGCGGATAAGAAAATTTTAAACATGTCAATTAAAATGGCTCTGCTTCCATCAAATGAGTTTGAAACTTGCCTTCAATAATTAATGAATGATGAAATAAAAAACTATGATAAAAAATACAAGGAAGGATTGGTTAAATATTTAAAATATATAAAGCGATTCTGACTACCTAAAAAATAACAAGTATCAGATTATAAATTGCCTTATCACACAAATAATTTGTGAGAATCGTTAAATAGTAGACTTAAAACGAAACTCGTAGGAAAACATCCAAGAGTTTGGAAATTTACAAGTATTAATTTAATTTAATTCAAGACATATACATAAACTATATGTGTGTCGACCACATGAAAAGAGACCACTTTGGCACTATTAAGCTTATCTATATGAGTATATTAAATAAATTTTGAACAGTTGAGCGGTCTTAGAATCCTGTAAATGTAAAATTTGCAAAATTATTGAGAATTAAAATTATGAAAAATTTAATAATTAAAAACCTATTTCAAAGAAAAACGAGTTTAAAATTCAAATCTACCATTAGTTTTCATGTAATTTAAAAATTAAAAATATGATTATTGGTGGTTTTAAGGTACTACTACACGTTAGAATTTAAATTTTTTTTATTTTTTTATTGTATTTTTTAACTCCTTATGACTTTAGAAAACACCTCCTTAAGTATTTATAATAAATTGTAAAAAATAAAAGTGAATTTTTTTAAAAAAATATTCAATTAATGTAAAAAGTTATTGACAAATTAAGTAAGTCTTCAAGGGGATGGTGGGGTCCAGCTTTTTGTTACGACCAGTAGAAACATTGGTGCTAATGTATGTAACAGTGTCTGACATAACAAAATGGTGGGGTTTCAATTTGCAAAAAAATTTTAGGTAATTTATGAATGGCCTCTAACGATACATTTAAGGTTTAAATGCGTTTTTCTCAAAGTAACGTTTTCTCAAATTGCGGACGGTTTATCTCTAAATCTACTGAACCGATTTTAATAAATAATAACTCGTTTTGTTTGTTAGCATTTTCTGTGTGAGAATTCACCAGAAAATTGTCAAAAAATTAAAAAAAACATTTTTGCAGACTAGAATAATACTGAAAAACATAATGTATTTTGACAAAAATTATTGAAACATCTGCTTTTTTATATTTTAGTCCATTTTTCATTAATGGTGGTGAATTTCTATGCAAGACACCTTTCTTTTTAAAAAGCAATTTGGATTTCTTGTTTCCGATTTGTCAATCTTGAGATAAACTGTCCGCAATTGTACAACTAACTTTTTGGAGTTTCGATCTGAATGCTGTCTGCAGATTATGATATTAAAAAAAACCGATTTAGTTTAGGAAAATTTAGTTTAGGTGTATTATTATTTAATTTAGTTTAGGTGTCTTGCATAGAAATTCACCACCATTAATGAAAAATGGACTAAAATATAAAAAAGCAGATGTTTCAATAATTTTTGTCAAAATACACTATGTTTTTCAGTATTATTCTAGTCTGCAAAAATGTTTTTTTTTAATTTTTTGACAATTTTCTGGTGAATTCTCACACAGAAAATGCTAACAAACAAAACGAGTTATTATTTATTAAAACCGGTTTAGTTGTCGGACCCGTCTTCGACGGGTTTTAGTTTCTGCTAGTACATTTCATAGGGTGTCTACCAACCGGGAAATAGCCGGGAATTAAATTTGACTGGGAAAAACTAATAATTAGTTACCATTAACTATTTCGTTAGAAAAATATCACTATTTGAATAAGTTCATTATTCCCGGCTATTTATCGGTTTCCCCGCGCAATTACTAGAGAGCGTACACAAATTACGTAACATTATAAAGGGGAGAGGGGTCTAGCTATTTGTTATGTACAGCAGGAAAAATGGAGCTAATGTATGTATCAGTGTATTACATGAGGGAGGGGGGGGGGTCAAAATTTTCAAAAATTATCGTTACGTAATATGTTAACGCTCCCTTAGTAGACACTCTGTCAAATCTATTATGGTAGAAACTAAATCCCGTCAAAGACTGGTACTTAACATATTTTATTTAAAACAAGTATGTTATTCCCGCTTTCTCGGCGCGTTTTTGAGAAGCAAAGTATGCCTTTACTTCAAGCAGCAGTTTTACGGTCCTAGGACCGTAAAACTACTACTTGAAGCAAGGCCATGCTCGGACGAGAAACTTGCGCTTTCCGTCCTTGTTGCACAATGTACTATTCTTAAAAAAGAGTATTTTCATAAAATAAGTCAATTTTTGTAGCCATCTGCAGATTTATTTATGGCTAAAACTTAAAATCAAGTAAATTTAAATTTGTTTAAAAAAATAAACCGGGTAAAATTTGGACAACGCCGGGAAGTTTTTTAATCAAACATAGAGACCGTGCTTAACTTTTGTCTTTACATTGCTCAAAACATCTTTAGAAGTTTAATCTTAAAGTAAAATAACGTAATTTTTTATCACCTAAGCTTTCACCCATTATCATAATGCTAGTATCCAATCAAAGGTGACTAACAATTCTTGACATCCTGTGATATAATTTTTTTTCATAAAATATTTATCATAAAACATCTTAATTTTTAAAGTTTCTGAAGTTCCTTTAATTAAAGAATATTAAATGAATTGGATAAATAATTATAAATTGCATTATTTTGACGTCAAAATCTTAGTCAGAGACCCCAAAAATATTACTGACTTACATAAGCTTTATAGTAATTAATAACAATTATAATTTTTTTGATTTATTGATAGCGAAAATAATTTTATACTTACATCTTAGTCATATTATTTTTTGTGCAAAATTATGCTAAAATGTGAATAAGTAACATGTAATACTCAATTATGCAGAGTTTAAAAGCAATTCATTAAAAAATGTAAACTTTAAAAATTTGCGTTTTTTAAAATTTTTTGAAAACATTTTTATGCTTAAATCTTAGTTATAGGACACCATTTCTTGCAAAATTATGCTAAAATGTGACTAAATAACATGTAATTCTTAATTATAGATAGTTTTTTTTATAAAATAATATAAATTATATCTTGTTTATATTTTATAGAATGATGCAGGAAGATTCACTAATTGATGTTCTCCTTTTTACAATAATTTGACGTGCAAATTATTTTATTACAGATTTGAAGTGAACTTTTTGTAGGGGTTTTTCCCACATGTCCTTAATATTCATAAACTCTTAAATTGATTTGACAATATTAAAAATGAATGCTTAAATTAAAAATAATTTCTTGCATAAATAAATCTATATTCCTCAGTTCTACTAAAACAATTAATGAAAGACGAAGAGATTCGTCTACAACAATTAAATGACGGTTTGTTAGTTGGACCCCTGATGATATGAGACATTGAAAACAAAAACTAGTTTTTGGCAGTTTTAATCTAAATTAAAATATTAACCGCAATAATAAAATTAAAGCTGTTTTACTATTTAAATAATATTTTAAAAATTAAATTAAATTCTCAAACGTTTATAAATATTTCAGAAATTAAATTTTAGTCATTTAATCTGATATTAGACACTTGAGTTATGTTTTATAAGTCTCAGATCTAATTATTTTGTTCTCAGGCCTCGAACTACCTTTGGCATTGAAAATTACGTACTTTACTTACTAAAAAAGGAAAAATTAGTGATCAATTGACGTACCAAAATTTGTAATTTTTTATTTAAAGTGCCGACTTTAAATCGCAAAATAGAATGATTTAGTTTAAACAATTACTTGGATTTCAATCAGCATATTTTTATTAGTTTAGAAAATCTTAAAATTAAAATAATATTTTAATTATGTTCTTATGTAAATTAAGAAGTTTTTGAATTTCTTTAAGGGTTCATACTACTTTGTCAACTTCAAAAAATTAAATTTTTTACGGATTTTGAAAGTAAAATATCTCAAAAATGTTGTGTAAAATTTTAGAAAGATCTCAGCACTTTAAATATATTATTTTAGGTGACATTTGAACGCGTACAAAGGCTATGTACTTACATAGTTACTAGTTGCATCAATAAATTTTTAGATTATCAGTAACTCAATTCACATTTTTTCATGCTGCGTATTTAAAGTGACCATATGGAAATAGTGTCAATGCGGGACACCCGCTTATTAATATGATTTAATAAACAAAAAAAAGGTCATTTGTCACAAGAAAAAAGAATTAGGGAATTTGTTGGAGTCAATTGGAGCGGAATTGAAACAAAGGCGCGTCTTATGACATTTACATATTTATATTATGCTTATTTTGTAACATTAAATCACATATGTTTCTGACGATTGAACTTTTCTTAAAATATCACGAAGTCTATCTCTCTCACACTTATATACGCGCTACTGTGCTAACCTGTAGATGCAGGATATTCTTAACTATTTTCTGGGATATGCAGGACATTTTATGTCAAATGCGGGACGTTTTGCGGGACGCTAGCCTTTGCGGGACAAAGGGGAAAAATCCGGGACAGTCCCGCACAATCCGGGACGTATAGTCACTTTATGTGTATTCTATTGTTAAATTTTAAATAATTAAATTAAACAATATTTTTTTTAATAAAACGACGTTTTCTATATAGTTAAAGAGTGTCTTTGTTAAACTATAAAAGACCTAGATCAATAAAATTTACATGGATCGTAAAAAAATTCTACAAAAAAGCTAAATTTTGAGGCATGTATAGTGGTATGAACCCTTTATTAACAAAATATGACTTTCGTTTTCGACCAATCACTGTTTCTGAAAATGATCACCGTCAGCGGATTGATCGGAAAGTGAATGTGAATAAAAATAGAGAAGGCATCACTAAATATTTATTCACAATCTGTATACATATTTTGATTTTTAGTCAAAATGGTCAAAATTACGTACTTTACGGACCTTTTGTCAAAATTACGTACTTTTCCTTAATTTATGTACTCAGTTCGAGGCCCGTTTCTGTAGTTAATCTGAAAATTTTTGTTTGTTTGTAAAATAAATACTACTTTTTTAGTTTGTAGTTAAAATTTATGAATTTTTCGTAGGTACAATACAAAGTACCTCGTTTAAGAAAAGGGGCTTTGCCATGAGTGTTTCCGAACTGTCCGAAATACTTATCAAAAAATCGACATCAAGAAGATCTCCAAAGAAAAGAGATTTTGAACAAAATTTAAAAAGGAGGAAATAAAAGGACAGTTCAGAAAATGAAGGCAATAACGAATTAATTTCATTGGATGTACCACTCAAAATAAAAAAAATCTGTCCGCGCAAGCGCGGACACATTCTCGTCCGCGCTTCGCGCGGGGGCTCGCTTCGCTCGCAAGTTTCAGCGCGCCTCGGGGCGCGCAAATATTGATTGTCGCGCTTCGCGCTCCAGCGATTATTTCGCACGTCGCGCTCCGTGTGTTGTTGCGCGCAAATGGCTCGCTTTGCTCGCGGTGATCTGCAATTATTGTGCATTATTATATTTTGTTCTTGTTTCCTATTATATGTTTCATAAAACATTTTAATTTCTTAAAGTTACTACTACTTTAAGGATTACATTTTCATCACATGTTTTTGTTTGCTGATGATTGCGAGATTAAGTGCTGTAACGCGGCATTTTATTTGCCGCGTACAAATTAATAATTTTTGTCATTAATTGATTTTTAACCTTTTTCTTATTTACGTCAAATTGAGAATCGACCATTATTTTCTCCTTCCGAGAAATATTCTCTTATTAATCCACTTTTGTTAAATGTATTGTATCAAACCTGTATAATAGCGAACAGTCAGATCGCTGGTCAACACAATGATAATTAAACAATAGAAGTTGATACTCGATTTATTATTTCATGTCATTGCGAGTTTCGGAATTACCAAACATCGGGATTACTGCCGAGAGATTACTTCGTATTTATTACCGGGAATAAATACCGGTTATACGAAGTGACAGAAAGAGGAAGTCCATCGGCGAGGACATCAGCTGTCATAACACTGGCTGCATCCATCTTGCTGACCGGACGTCGTCGCGCAGTGCCCCTCGCGGAGACTAAACGAACTTTTATGAACTCTTCTCGACAGTCGGTAATTTACCTAATTACTGACTGGCGCGCATCGATTACCATCGGTAAATCTATGTAACAAGTGCGCGTGACACTCACCACGAAGTGGAGATGCGCGTCGACTTCGGCCATTTAATTCATTCTCATTTTGGCGTCTTTGTGACAGGTCACAGTAGACCGCTTTCTCATAAAAATTAATAAAAATAACTTTAATTGTGCCTTTTTCCTGGTCGAGACAAGCCGTGGGACGATGAGGGGACGTCGGCGTATCTCCGTTGAGTCTCTGAAGAATTAAAAGTGTTGTCTCCTGACGAACAATTGATTAAAAATTTAACATGTGTCAATTTCCTTTGTTTCACGACATATCATTTGTGTAGCTTTTGAACAGGTCCCGTCTGGACCTGTAATTTCTTGTTATTAAATCAAAAATTAAAAACTAACTTGTGATTTCTCTTACCCCGCGCTCTCCTTGAAAAGATTGAGCTAGCGTAAAATTAATTAAATATTAGGTTTGAATATTTTTCCATAAAATATCTCTGGCGTCGGGCAATTAATTCAACAACAAAGTAGCGTGTGTTTTATTTAATTAGTTAATCCTGAAGTAAACAAAAATAAATTCTTGAAATAAAATAATCTCATTTAGTGTAATAAAATCAATAGTAATTTCTCAAATATTAACAACAATAGTAAGACACCCGTTATAGTGCATTTAAATGTATATTTTTGGTCTTGATGATAAAATTGAGAAGTTATTTTTAATTCTACTAACTCTTTTAGCAGAAACATGATTTGCAGAAGCAGCTAAAATATTCTTAAAGTATTAGTTTTATTATAAGTTTTTTGTGTCGTGTAGACCGGAGCGTAATGGCTAAATTTTCACTCTTTGTTGATTTACTCGGACATCTCCTAGAAAAGTTATTCTGGTATTTCAGCTTTCTTTTAAAAAAACGAACGTCACTATATTCATCTCACATTTGTTTCTACAATGAACGTACACTTCGTAGGTATCGTAGGTTGCTCTTTATGCATAGCGTGTTGCATTAGCCAACACACCCTAGGGGTACATGGGAAATATTTTGTAATTTTTATCAATACAGTAAGTGTGAATCAAAAATCTCAAATTGACCCTCAAAATAGGTTTCAAGCTTAAAATGCGATTTTAGTTTTTAGGGTTTTGTGGCCAAAAGCCGAAACCCTTATAGCGAGACTCTGGTGTCCGTCCGTAGTTTTTCCTAGCAACAGTTGCCATTACAACCGTTGCTATGGTAATTTTTTGCCATAACAACCGTTGCCATGGTAATTGTTGCCATAACAACGGTTGCCATGGTAATGGTTGTCATAGCAACGCTTGTTATTAAAATCATTATGTGAAGTTTATGATTGATTTTATTATTTATTCTTTGTCATTTCAGGTCACGAAACCCTAAGATGTAGGCGCATTGCGCCTGCTTCTCTCACTGATTTTTTAAAGTTATTGAAAAAAAATTAGAACGAAAAAATGAAAATTTTGAAAAGTTACTTTCATATGTGAAATACAGTTTTTCTACTATATTTCTTACAATAGTGATTGAATAATAAATAATCAAACTTTGTAGAAACTTGCAGTACATCAAGTTGTGTTTGGAGCGAAATCATTTCGATTTACGATTTTTAAATAAATTACAATTATTCATTACGTCCCTTAAACATTATGTCCCGTTCCCCCTATACCCTAGTAGAAATTTATCCTAGTTATTATAAAGGAACTGTCCAGTCGCGCTTGAAATTGTCTAGTTACTTTACAAGCCAACTGGCTAATAACTGGAATATAGTGTCACGTTTTTTTCATCAAGTTATTATCTAGCCCAACTTTATAAATTCTGGTCAACGGTTCTGTAGAAAAACTAGACAAATTAATTCTTTTAAAATACTAAAAATTTGTTTTATATTAAGATTTACTGTAGTTAACACATTTATTTCATGCAATTAATATAAAATTTCTATTTAGCACCAAAAAAATTCAATAAAAAATATTTTTTGAAAATTTCTGTATCCATTATAATATATACATAATAAATGGAATAGAATAAAAAATTATATAATATTTTATAATTTTTAATTAATTAGTTGAATTATTATATAAAAATAATTTAAATAGTAAATTATTACATGCAATTTTCTACATTACCTTTTGATTTTTAATTCAATTAAAAAAAATTCTAAATTCAAATATCCTAAATATTTACTGTTTTCAAACAAATTTCATTTTTTTAATGCACTATTATTAACAATAACACTGAAACAAATATTTTTTATTAGTATTAACAATTATAATCTATATAAACCTTAAAACTATAACGCAATTTCACCGAAAAAATCTTGGGGGGTAAAACGAGGAGCGAAACCGGGTCCCGCTGGACTAAAGTCGCGCCGCTTAACGCACTCGGCCGTTTAACGCAATGGATACTGAGAAATAATAACCACTGCACATATGTTTCAGTTCAGTGCCGTAACTAGAGATTTTAAGCATTGGTATATACTTTTAATATTTTCTATGTAATACAAAATTTTAGATGATTTTTTAATTATTATAGCTTTTTAGTAATTTAATTTGCAACGTTAACAATTAATAAATAAATTGATTACTGTAATTAAATTTTTAATTATTTTTATTAATTTATTATAAAATATTATAAATATTTATTAATTAATTTTATTATTTTATATGATTAATTGATTATTAATTAATAATAATAAATTCTTTAAATTTTTAATTAATAGAAAATTATAATTAAACTAAAATGTAATTTAAAAAATTAAGTTTTAACTAATTTTATAATTTTTCTATTTATTATAAATAATTGTAAATATTTATTAATTATTAATATTATTAATTAATTTTAATTATAAATATTATTAATTTATAATAATAAATTAATTAAATTTTTAATTAATAACAAATTAAAATGAAAAGTTTTAAAATATTGGAAAGAATAAGAACAAATTTATCTCTAGCAAATAATCAGTCGAGCTGTCTAGTTATTAGACATTATTGCAGTGTCATCGACACGACAAACTTAGAACTATAATTTCTAGGAATACTTTAAAGTAACATTAAAAAAACTAGACAGAAGTTATGTCTAGCGAATATCAAATTCAACTTGAATCTTTGACGAAGAGCGTTGGTCAGTAACTTTACAGTTATTTACCAGTCCGCCAGGCTCGGTCAACTCCACTAGAAAATATAGCGAATTTAATTTCAGACTAGTTCGGGGTCTCTCACAGGTAGCGCTGCTATCTTGAGGGCGAGGGGAATTGTCGACGTAAGGGGAACGCGACGGTCGCCATGTGACAACCGGCTGTTTATGTTGATAACTTGAATTAGTGTCAATTAGTGTTTATAATATAATTTCAATTTGACATTTTGTTAATTTGAATGAAAAATTTAAATAGTAGTGTATAATTAATTTATACACTTAATTAAATTAAATTTAAGTACCTTATCACATGCTGTGAGTGTTGTTTGATTAAAATTATGTCGGAGGTTAACCTCGAAATCGACAACAGGAAGTGTGTTGTTCCCGGATGTGATTCGGCCAAGAATAATACGAATAAGCACTTTGGACATCGTATTCCAATAAAAGCATCAATTCGATCCAAATGGATGGATGCCATTAAACACGCAGGTTTAAGAACTTTGCCTGACAAGGAAATTTCAAAAAGGCGATTATTTGTCTGCAGCAAACATTTCTCTCCTGTCTTTTTACAACGCAAAACGATTCCTTGCGATTAAGAAACGATGCAGTACCGACATTATATTTACCCGAAGATGTCACATTGGAGAATATACCTCTTGACATAGATAATGGATTGTGTTTGCCAAGTTCGCTGTGCGAAAGTCAAAGTATTACATCACCATGGTTTGGAAAACTAACTGAAATCGAATTGCCTAAATTCGACAGTGAATTTAGAGAAATTAATTTACCGGTGTTAACGAATGTGAGATATAAATTTAATTCTGACGATTTCACTAGTTCTTTTTAGTCCATTTATTTTTCTTTTCTTTTTATTTTTTTTGTTCAATTATTATTAATTATTCAATCAATAAATATAAAATAAATATACATTAAAATTATATATAAGAATAATTTAAAAAATTTTATTTTGGAATTTTTCTGTAAATATTTGTTTAAAATATAGAATTAAAAAAATATTATAATATATAATATACATATATATATATATATATATATATATAAATTAATATTAATATACACTACCGTCCAAAAGTATCAGGACGATTACATTCGACTCTATGAAAAAACATGCCATCACTTTTTCAATCATATCTCGGAAATAAAAGGAGATACAAGAAAGAATTAAATACGGTTAGAAAGGTGATTAAATTTTGCGTAAAATAAGCCGCCTTTAAAGTCATTTCGATAATTATTTTTTTAGTTTTAGAGTGAGAAAGAAATAAAAAAAATTATCAAATTTTCTAATTTTTGTCTCTTGACTTCAACTTTTTCAAAAATCTGGAAAAATTTAAATAAAATTTTTCTAAAAACACAAATCTTCGTTAGAATTTCAGCTTTAAAATAAGCCTTCGAAAATTAAAAAAGGTTAATCCGTCTCCGATATATCATTAAAAATGTGAAGCCGTATTTCGACCGATTGGTGCATTGAAATTCAACTGCGACGACTCGGTTCTGGCTTCGCGCGGCAGCGAATGAGAGAGAAAACAGGAACGAATTCATGCGGGGGAACGACGAACTTTTGAGTTTCTTTATATGACTCGTGAAACATGATTATTTATTATTCTCCAGTAAAAATCCGTCCCTGTTTTCTCTTCCATTTGCAGCCACGCGAAGCTAGAATCCAGTCGTCACAGTTAAATTCCAATTCACCAATCGTCGAAACTCGGCTTCACATTTTTAATGATATATCGAAGACGGATTAACCTTTTTTAATTTCCGAAGGCTTATTTTAAAGCTGAAATTCTAACAAAGATTCCTGTGTTTTTAAAAAACATCTATCTAAATTTTTTTTTTTTGAAAAAGTTGAAGTCAAGAGACAAAAATGAGAAAATTTGATAATTTTTTTAGTTCTTTCTCATTCTACAACTCAAAAAATAACTATCGAAATGACTTTAAAGGTGGCTTATTTTACGCAAAATTTAATCACCTTTCTAACCGTATTTAATTCTTTCTTGTATCTCCTTTTATTTCCGAGATATGATTGAAAAAGTAATGGCATGTTTTTTCATAGAGTCGAATGTAATCGTCCTGATACTTTTGGACGGTAGTGTAATAATAAAAATAACAATAATAATAAAAGAATAATTTTCTTATGTAGGAAACTTTAGAAATTCCTCTGCCAGCAGAACTGAATAATCCGTCAGTTGAGAATACTGTCAGAGTGTCAACTTCTGTTTTACAAATTCCTCTGCCAGCAGAACTGAATAATCGTTCAGTAGAAAATCCTGTCAGAGTGACAACTCCTGTTGAGGATTCTGCAAAACAGGACTTCACATCTACTCCAAAAAGTCCGAAAAGCAGACCTAACAATCGGTCACGTTGGAGGCGAAGTGATCTGGATTCTCTGCGTAAACGTAAGCTCTACGATGAATTGCAGAACAAACGGGAAGTGGTATACAACATGTCAAAGAAATTTAAGAGGTATCATGTTATAAAAATCGAATTTTACTCAATTGCAATCTACGATGACTATGGCACACATTGCTAGTATGTAAATGCTAGTTAAAAAATTATATCTTTGTAGAAATATTAAATTTTATTGTAGTAAATTTATTCATTTTGAAAGTAGTTTAAAATAGTATTCTGCTTATTAATTTATTTAATATGAAAAGATTTATATCATCAAAGTTATGATTTTTATATAAATTAAATATATTTTTTCAAAATTATAAATAGTTTTTAAAATCTATTTACTTATTCACAAAAAAAAAATTAATTTGGCAATTAAAATTGCAATTTATGACACAAGTATTTTGTAGTCAGCTGTATATAAAAAATTTTAAAGCCTTTAAAAGAAAATTATTTAAATAAATACTATTAATTTAAATAATAATAAATATGTATACCATTGCTGCGCACTTGTGTCAGTTCCTGTGCTCCAATCGCTGTCTTTAAAATAAAGCGTTTTTATAGGCAATTTTGATGACCATAATGAGAGCACTTGTATTTAATGAAAATGTGCAATTACTACGCAAAGCAATATTGGATTTTAAATAATTTAATAAATAATAGTTCAATTGGTCAGTTTTATAAACAATTTTGTTAAAATAATTGTATTTCAATATTTATAAAATAATTTTTTAAAACATTTTTAAACATATATATGCTTTGAAAAAATAAAATTAGTACACTTATACAACTTATTTTTATTAGACTTTTTCTACTTTTACCAAAGAAGCATAAATTTTTTTCTTTTAAATGAATAAAAATATAGGTTTTGATGATATACAATCTACTTTGCTTTTTATGAATAAAATTATATACAGGCCAGAAAATTGTTAGCTGTAAGTTAATTGTATCAACGCTATACTAGTACTGTTCGTCTTTATTTATATTTTGTCATAATTCTGTAATTAATTGATGCGATCATTGCAAAATATTTTTCCATGCTTAAAAATTCTTTTTAGATACTATGATAATAAACGTTACTTTAATAAGAACTTGATGTAAATGTTTATTCACTTTGATGAAACCCCTTCCTCTTAGGCATAGGTACGAAAGAAAATTAAAAAATCCCAGTGAATGTTGTTATTCTAAAAAATTCCATAAGATTTTCAATAAATTGTCTTTTACTCAACAAAGTTTTATAAACGTGATAATTAGAAACAGCGATCGGAATTTAACTGGTAGGAGATACACTCCAGAAGAAGAAATTCTATGTCTCTCAATTTACAAGAGTTCTGCAAAGTGCTATAGATATTTAAGAAGTTTTCTCCTTTACCAAGCATGACAACGCTAAAAAAATTGTTAAAGAATGTCGTTATGGATACAGGAGTCACTAAAGAGACTAGAGAGAGACTACAGGAAGCTGCTAAACTTGCATCGTCTGAAAAAGACAAAGCTAGTGATGCATAACGAGACTCTGTCCTTTCATAAAAGGAAAGAGATGAAACTATAACATTCAATTGTTTTCATTGTATTTTTCGCGAGATTCTCGTTCTCACGAGACGATATTCGCTCGTAATGCATCACTAGACAAAGCTGTTATACTGATGTGGGATGAGATGTCTCTAGGTTTAGGACTTTATTATGATGAAACTGCGGATAAAATAGTCGGCTTTGAAGACTGGGGAAATTGTCGAACTGATAAATTTGCGGATCATTCTTTTGTTTTTATGCTACGTTTTATAGATTCTGGCGACACTAATCCTATATATTTTAACTTTTGCGAGCAACAAACCAAGACACCTCAATTGTTATACTGCATTAAGGAAATTATTGGAGTCGTTAAAGATGCTGGTTTAAATGTCGTGGCTACAGTTTGCGATTCAGGATTGAGTAATCAGTCAGCAATTAATACATTGATTCAAGACACAATCAAAGTAAAAGGTCAAGATTACTTTGATACTCGTAAGTGTTTTATTCTTTATATTATTTCATAATTAACTTCCGAGCGATAAACAATATTGAAAAAAATTTATTCTAAGCACTTATTAAATTTACAAATCTTTATATTCAACTAAACCAATTAAAAATATTTTTTAATTAAGATAATTAAAATTATTTTACAGGTGGAAAATTTGTAGTTCATGAAGTTGAAATAATTCCCTTGTTTGATGCACCGCATTTAATTAAAGGACTACGTAACAATTTACTCAACAAGAACTTGGAATTTGATTTCCATGCGAAAAAAGAGGAGAAAAATAGAACTTTTGCTAACTGGGACCATATAATAACTGCGTATGAAATTGATGTTCACGGACTTCAAAAGCAGCGATTTCTCCCGAAATTGACAGAACGACACATTTATCCGAACAAGATAAAAAAATGAACGTTAAAAACGCTATTCAAACTTTAAGTTTGTCTGTTGCCAGTAGCATCGAAGGACTTGCCGGAGGAGCTGGTATTTTTTCTATTTTTCACAAAAAATATACTCAGTAAAATACGCATACACACTAAAAAAGAGAACGATTTGCAGCACATTTTGGAGTAACGTTGCTCTACTCAGTCCTGAGTTATGCAACATACTTTTACATATTTTTATATATGTATAGCTTTATAATATATATATATACATCTTTTCCAGAACGGAATACTTCATTAGGTTTACGAAAAATACCTTCTGAAGCCAAAAACACTGCATGGTTCTTGTGTTTCTGCAATAAATTGTCCGACGCGTTTAACGGAAAAGTCAGAACTGATCCAAATAGTCCGTACAGAACTCTCTTGAATGATGATTCATTTCATATTCCTTTTTTTAACGAAGCAATTCGAAATTTACAGTCTATAAGATATGTCGATCCATTAACGAAGAAACCTACAAAGCAACCACCTACTATTAAAAATTTAATTTTAACCTTAAAGGGATTTAAAATTTTGTGGAGTACTCTAAAAACATTAGGTTTTCAAAATTTAAAAACAAAGCATATCAGCCAAGACCCGTTGGAAAATTTTTTCTGCAGAATTAGATCTTGCGGCACGTCAAACCGAAAACCAACTTGTTTCCAATTTATTGGATTTTTTAAAACACTGGTAGTCAACAATATGACGAAAACCCACTATGATGGTGCAAACTGTGCAGAAGATGGAAGCAATTTTGTTTTATCTTATCAAAATTATTTCGGTTTTGGAAATGGACAAGATCCGATTATTCATACTCAAGCAGCATGTAATCTATCACCATCTTGTTCAAAAATTACAACTTGTAACACCGATCCTCTACCGGAAAAAGGAACAGTACCAACAACCACTGCTAGTGTTATTAATCACCTTTTAAAGCAGTGTGATTACTTATCTTCCTGTCCTTCCTGTAAGTGTCTCATGAACAACGTTGTTTCCAATTCATCTAATCAAGAGGGTGATCAAGGGATGTCTCGCTTACAACAGGTACATAACGATGTAAAAAGCATCCTCCGCAGAATTATGGGTAGCGTATACTCTTTAATTGGAATCAAGCGGATTATTGTGAGCTATTTACAAAAATAAATATTTATGGATTTCGTTACGTGCAATGAACACAAAGTACCTTTCCTTTCCGCTTTTCTCCATTGTTGCGTTAAGCAGTACATATTATCAACATCAGCTCATTTAGTCAGTATTTTGAAAGGGAAAATAAGTTACGACCTTGTAAAAAAAACCTAATGCTCATTTTTTCGTCGTTAAAGCCTTCTTAAAATACAAATCCTCTTTGAAAAGTCGACATAAGTTTTCGACTGTCCCTACGGAAACCGAAAAAATTTAAAAGAATATCGTAAAATTAGTTAATTTTATGATAATCCACATATTGTGAATGTTTAATCGAACGACATTTACTGATTGTTATAAAAAATTAAATTTTTCAATCTTTATAATTTGCATCTATTTAATAATTAACGCAATAATATTTCAATAAAATTTTAATTTAAAGAAGAAAAACTTTCATTCGTTTGAGGAGTTATTAAACAAGAAGCCTGAAATTCAAAGACATGGAATTCTTTTGGTCGATGAAATGTTAACAAGACGAAACATCAGACTGGATTACAAATCTATGACTTACAAAGGTCTTATTGATTTTGGTGAAAATTTGGCTTGGGTTTATGTGGATGAGATGGCTGACCATGGCTTGGTTTTATTATTCCAACCTCAAATGTATGAGTGTACCCAACCAATTGCGGTTTTCACTGCTAAAGGAGCAACACCAGGACTCATGTTGACAAAATTAATAATCCAAGCCATAGTGGCGTTGGAAAAAGTCGGTGCGAAAATCCATGGTGTCGTTATAGACGGAGCAGCAACCAATAGAAAATTTTGGAAAGAAGTTGGTTGTGCAACAACATTAAAGGAGATAAAAAATAGTTTTCCTTATCCCACAGAAGAGAAACGAAATGTGTATATATTCTCTGATACTCCACACTTGATTAAAACCATTCGTAATCGCTTGTTTGACAAAAGGGAATTAAAGGTATTTATATTTAATAATAATATATAATTTTATAGGAAATTTATACTATTTTGTTTCAGGTCGAACCAAACGCTGATTCAGTAAAATGGCAGTATTTCGAATCATTATTCGAAATAGACCGAAAGAATACCTATGGTCGTCTTTGTCCAAAGTTAACGAACAATCATATTAATCCGAATAACCTTCTTAAAAAGTGCGTTTTTTAGCCGTTAAGGTATACTTTTTTATTTGATAATTTAAACAAGTTTGTTTTAAACATTAAATTTTCTGCATGTTAAAAATTATTTTTCCTTTTCTTATACAAATTTGTTCTACTGTAAAAAATGAATCTGTTTAAATCAAACATAACTTTTATTTAAATTCTAAAATCTAATAACTAATCTTATAACTCTTATATAAATTAGTTTATATTAAAATTATAATTAATTAATTTTTACAAATTTCTAATTAAATACTTTATGCATTTTATACTTTAGATTTTTAGCAATACAACTGCAAAAGCTTTGTTAAATTACAAAGATTATTACGAAGAGCTTAAAGACTGTGAGAAAACTGCAGAATTTTGTCAATTTATAACCAAAATGTTTGATGCTTTAAACCGCACAAAACCAGAAAATGGATTAAAGCTTGATAGTAGAGACTATGTGGTGAGAAAACCGCAAATTTTTTTAAACTTTTTAATTTTTCATATTTTTCTACAATTATAAATTGAATCAACAGGTTTTGGTAGAATCGTTAGCATGGTTGGACAAGTGGGAACAGAACATGGTGCATGGATTTATACGTAAAGAGGAGTTTTTAACTTCGAATACAAGTGAAGGACTACGAATGACATTAAATTCCGCCATAGACTTAACAAAAATTCTTTTAGAAAAATTCAAATTCAATTTTGTGTTAACTGGGAGAATTAATCAAGATCCTTTAGAGGTATTTTTATCATGTCATTCTACATTACATAATATTTTTAAGAAAAAGTAAAAAAATTAGAAGAATTGCATAAATCGAACTCTAAAAGTGCCGTGGATACCTTAAAAGAAAAATTTAAGCAAGTCATAGATTATGAAGACGGGGATTTCAGCGATTTTGTAAAGGCAGTCGCGCACGATTATTCATTACCAGCGGTAAATGAGTATTTGCTCTATTATTCAATAATTCAATAATTTATTTGTTTAAGGATTTCTTGATCCATACAAAGGAGTTTGATACATTTCTGAGATAACACACAAAACAAACATTTCACAAATCAAATTTTAAAAGTAATTACAGTCTAGTACAATCATGATATACCTAACAATTGTTTTAACAGAATACGGCCTCTTATCATTTAAAAAATTCATCCAAGCATTTTTCATCATTTCCCCATCATCGGCGCATTTAAAGAACTGTTTTCTGGTTTCGGAGAGAGCTTTACATTCAACAAATAGGTGGTATTCGTCGTAAATAGGTCTGCGCTCTTCACAGTTGCATTTTTTATCTCTGTCAAATTTAAAACATTTATTATTAAGAATTATTCTAGATTAAAAAACATTAAGCAATCTGACCTGAGCGAAGATTTTAATTATTGGAAGAGGGAGTTTAGATTTAAAATAGGGTTAAAGACTGTCATATAGAGCTAGATGCGGATAAATTTTTAGAGATGAGGAGGTCTGGAGCCTGACCAAATCTTTTTCTATCAAAAGAGTCTCATAACTTTTCAGTAAATGAAACTTGGTTGTTTTTAAAATATCGACTGACAAGTTACTCCAGATCTCCTCTGCTTTAATACTTTCAAAAAATATTGTTTTAATTTGGGCGGCCCAATTATATTTAACGTCCTTGATTTTAAAGTCTTTACTGTCTGCAATACTTTTCAGCTTCATAAAGCAAATCTTAGGGTATCGTTCATCCTCCATTTCATATAACTTCTCCAACCATTTCAATACCATTTTAAAGATTCGCAAGGAGATATGACGTCTACCCGTTTCTATCCTCACTGCGTAGTTCGGCGTATTTTTAGGAAGGTTAAGGACACTTTTGTAATATTCTAACTGAAATTTCTCCAACTCATCCATATATCTAAGACCCCAGATTATTACCGCGTACAGTAAGGTACCAGAAATAAAACTCTCAAAAAATTTGTTAACAGGGTTCCAGGAATTAGGATTTAGTTTGTTTATCAGGGAAATGGAGGTGCTAATTACTAATTTTGTTTTACTGGTCGCCGCTTTTAAAGCAGGTGTGAAGAGCGCAGACCCCGTAAAAGGGATTCCCAGATATGTGTAGGAGTCAACAATTTCAATCCTCTCCTCGCCATACATTAATAACGGGTATCTTTTAACATGGCCACGCCCCCCTTTCTGATAAACTACAACTTTTGTTTTTTCTACATTAATAATTAATTTACAATACTCCCGCAAAACTTTAATTATTTTGATCATTTCGACTATATTATCGGTAACTATGGCCATGTCGTCGGCATATGCTTCTATTAAAATTTCTTTGCGATGATTGATTGCGACTCCTCTTATTCCTTTACTAATCAAGTACTCTTTGAGATCCGCTGTATATAGATTAAAAATCGCCGGACTAAGTGTGAGCCTGTTTACACCGCGTCGCATAAATGTATTCCTCCGCACGCATAAACGTATATTCCTCCAGGAGAATAAACTCGCGTCTGCGCAAAGTGCTTCCCAGCTGTGATGTGAAGAGTTTGAAACCGCTGGGAAGCACTTTGCGCAGACGCGAGTTTATTCTCCTGGAGGAATATACGTTTATGCGCGCGGAGGAATACATTTATGCGACGCGGTGTAAACAGGCTCTGTTTCGCCTTGCAATACCCCTTCCGTCACTTCAACTCTCTCCGATTTACCTTCTATACTTTTAACAGACATGTTCGCTCTTGAGTATAGACTCATCAAAATCTTAATAAATTTAGATCCGGTTCCCATATTACATAATTTATTTTTAATTAACTTGTGAGGCAGGGAAGGAAATGCTCTTTTAAAATCGATATATAATACAAATAATTTGCCCTTACTCATATTCAGCCTGTTTTGTATCAAGGAGCTTAAAGTAAACAGATTGTCTACACAGCTACGACCTACTCTAAAACCGGACTGATATTCAGGAATTATATTGACTGAAATGGCCCATTTATTGAGTCTTTACGAAAGAACCTGCGTGAACAGTTTCAGGATGCAATTTAATAAAGCAATCGGTCTGTAGTTTAAGTGGTCTATTTTACTTCCTTTTTTATATATCATTATTGTATCTATCTTAGTCCACGATTTTGGAACTTTTTCTTCTTTCATAACTTTATTAAATAATTCCCGAATAAAATTGATCCCACTATCAGGCAGATTCTTCAAGAACTCATAAGAGATCTCATCGGGGCCAGGGGCCTTGTTGTGTTTACATTTATTGAGACTATTTATAATTTCATCGTTGGTTATGCACACATCCATAATTTCATTACAAGAGTCAGGAACGTTCATCGAATAACTTTGAGGTTTTCTTTGGGGGAAAGTTCCTTTAAAGAATGTCACCCATGATTCCAAATCTAACTGTTCAGAAATGAATGGTTTCCGTCTAAAATTGTTCACTACTTTCCAAAACGACAAGGAATCCTTACAAGAGGCCAAAACTTCTATAGTATTACTAAAATAAAATTTCTTTTTCTTTTGCAGTAACATTAAATGACTTTTTTTCATAATAATATATTCCTTCGAAATATCTGGGGGAAATTCTCTCGCTCTGCATTCATTTAACTTTTGTTTTAATTTCTTTTTACTCAACCCACATTCATTATCCAACCACGGTTTAATAACGCTTACTTTATTAACAAATTTCGAGGTCATGCCTAAGTCACTGGCGACGTTTTTTATTGTATTTATTATACATAAAGACAAATTATCAATATCCCTTATTTGATGATCTAACGTCAGAGCTGAAGACATAGCTTTCTTAAATTCATTTGCAAGATTATTCTTCCATTTAATTTTCGAAACTAGTTGTTTATTCTTCATCTTAAAGTTCAATGAGAGAGCTACTGGGAAATGGTCCGAACCCGAAATTAAATTTTCTACTTTTAAATATTTAATCAAATGAGTGCTGTTAAGATTTGACCAAATCATATAAATTAATGATTTACCTCCCAAGGAGTTCATGAAAGTAAAATTCGCCGGATTGTCTCCCGCAACTCTTCCATTAAGCAGAAACATACCTAAAGATTCCAAGTTTTCTACCAATTTAACTCCTCGATTATTAATTATTTTATCAAGACTTTCGCGCGAATTAGTCAAATTACTATTTAAAAAATATACATCTTCATCTATTTGGTTAAGATCACCAACTCTACAATTCCAGTCACCTACGATAAAAATAGGTAGATCAATGTATTTTTGATTTATATCAAATATAATTTCATTAAACGATTCTATGCTTTCCGAAATATTAGTAAGAGGATTAAAATATAAGAGACCAATGATAAACTTAACATTACTTTTTCTTACACACACACAGATAACAATAATTGAGAAATTTACATACAGAGTTTCTACCTTATAAAAACGTTTGTTTAACAGAATCATCAGTCCACCTTTAGGTCTACCTCTTCCATCACACTTCAAGGCCGGTGAGAAAATGACCTCAGATTGGAAATTTGACTGAGTGATATTTAATCTAGGAGATGATGTCGCCCAAATTTCTGAAAAACATAGGATATCCTCGCTATTCGAATATTCCAAGAGATTACTAATGTGTTTACTACCCCTGGTATTCCAGAAGAAGATTCTGGGTGAGAAATCCCGATCGAGATGTCAATCCTTAGGGTTGTTTTCCACAATTTCACTAGAAGCTGTGTCTCTTTTAAAGTAATCTTTCAAACTACCAGAAGAATGCACTAACGGGGCCTTTTTCCCTTTTATCTTCTTCACTGAGGAATTAGTCTTTGAGCCTTGTTGATTTTCCCTCTTACGTTTGACTGCCGACGAAAAAGAATTGACCGAGTCATCGCTGTCGGACACAGAGGCAATTTCATTCAGACCATTCTCGTCGGGAGCTAATGTCTGTATGAACTTCAAGGCCGAATATTCATCGTAAACTTTGTTTTCACAAAATAATTTAATAATTCTCACTTGAGCAATTTTACCCAGCTTTTCGAGAGAGTCTTTGTAAACAAACAATTTCGCGCGGGTTTCATTACGCACTATTCTTTGCTCTTTCGAGAGGTCATTGGTGACAGTTATCTTCATGTCCCTCAGTTTAATCACATCTTTAAAGATCGTAGATTTATGATGCACTTCATTAAAAATAATTAAAAGAGGGCCAGCACCTTTGACAGCTCTCAATCTTTTAACCGAACAAATATCTTCCTTTTTAATGTCTATACGAGCAGAGGTGAAAATTTCGAGCACTTTACTTATCAAAACTTCACCCTCCGATTCTTCGACTCCAAACATAATAAGATTTTTCTCTCTTTCCTTTTTTTTGAAGAAAATGAACCACAGACTCAACTTTAGACAGTCTCTCCTTTAATTGACTATTTTCTTGAGACAATATTTTATTACTAGTTTTACAAACCTTCAAGCATGAGAATAATTTCTCGTTAGCACTTTTTAAACTAACAATGTCAGAGGCTACATTAGACAACTTTTGATTATTTTCACTAATATTCACTTTTATGTCTAAAAGTAACTTCATTAAATCGTCATTCGTAGCTGTATACCGACTACTAAGTTATATTTATATTTCTTGCACTTATGTTATATTGTTTATCAAAATATTTAAAAAAATTAAATTTTTATTTTTAAAATGTTGTGCTACTTTTAGCTAATGCTAATGATCTTTAAATTAATAATTGTTTATAAATATATTTTATAAAAATTTTATATTTAAAGATTTTAAGAGTTCTAGGTAATAAAAATTTCTTTTCATAAACAAATATACAAGCATTTTAAATTTTTAATCCTTTTATAAACTTTATTCTTTAATTTTATAAACTTTAATAATATCTGATTATTGAATAATTTCATAATCTGATTTTTATATGTGTTAAGAAACATTTCTTTTATTAATTACTTATTATTAAATATAATACATAAATAAAACTTCTTTTTTTCAGTTAAATTATACTTATCTATATTTTAGAATAGTATAAATGTTTATTAGTATTTGATTCTCTGATTATGTTATATACATAAATCAAATTACATTTTTCGCTTATTAAATTTTGTTTTTGGCTGTTTCTTTAACATTTGCTCATAATAAGGCTATTAAAAATAATGTATTTTTATAAATAATGTAAGGTTTTATAATTTTTTGAGTGGAAATTTACGACTTTACAAAATTTTTGTATGACTTTCAATATATTTGTAGAGCGGGACACTGGCAGCGCCGCTCTCGCGGCCAATTCTCTAAGATGAAAGAGCGAGTCAGTAAGAAACGCCATTTTTTATTCAGTCAGATCGGGCTGCTGTAAGAAGAGACCATGCTGCTTCTTATGTGAAAAGAAGTTCGACGGGAAGGAGAAAACTAACCACGTCGCAGGGTCAGGAAACTGCAAGGTCTTTAGAACTGCCTTAGAGGAAGCAAAGAAGACTTTGTCTAGGACGCGAAGAAAATAGGGAGAACCATGATAAAAGGGCCATGTTTGCGGCAGTTGGCTTTGAAATTAACGTCCATAACATGGTGTCTATCATGGTTTAAAACCTGGACTCACGAGACATTTAATCCTTAATTATTAAAATAATAGGGAAAAGATAAAGACGGAAGACGAGGTTGACCGGAAGAATCCAGTGCTCAGGAGTGTGTGAGCGTGGGGGGAGGAAAACATTTAGCTTTTCCTGCCGTCCGTGCTCACACATTGCATGAGCAGATAAATGGAAAGTTAAGAAGAAGGACAAGGGGGCCACCACTTGCGAAGTTTAAAGCCTTACGGTAGTGCCGCAGGTGGATCATAGTGTCCCAAATTAAGACGGGAGTGGTTTTTAGTGGGTCGACCAGAACAAGAGCGGTCATCCTCACATAACCTGGGTTTATTTAAGCAAGTATCTGAATTTACAGATTTTTCACTTCCGACTACAAAAAAACATTCGTCTCTTGCTACTTATCAGTAGTGTCTTTTCCCAATTTTACAATTGATTTAAGATTTATATTAACAATTAAGACAGAATAAATGTTGTATGTTTTTACAATGTTGGATAAATTAGTAAAATTAGAATTAGAATTCTTTTTGAATTTTGATCTTTAGTATCAAATTTAATTTTATTTAATCGAATTCTTATATATTTATTAAAAATTAGTCAGAGAAGCAGGCGCAATGCGCCTACATCATAGGGTTTCGTGGCCTAAAATGACAAAAAAATGAATAAATAATAATTTATTTAGAAATTCTTTTGTACTTAAGATTGAAAATTTTTTTTATTACCATAGTAACGGTTGCCATGGCAACGGTTGTTATCTCAACCATTAACATAGCAACGGTTGACATGGAAACGGTTTTTATGTTGTTTTAAGACTTAAGACACAAGTGAACAATACAAGGAAAATTGAAATAACTGTCAATTCAAAATTCGCACCGCGGTGCAGAAGAAATGAAAAGTCACGGGTGAAAAACACAATCACAAAGACAGATTTCACGTAAAAAAAAGATCACTTATTAATTCATCGAATTGCATCGGCGCACAATTGAGAAACAAAATAAAGTCAAAAGCACTTCAAGAAAAGCACAAAACAAACGATCACACATGTCTAAGGGAACACTAAAGGAAAAACAGTATCTCAAAAAAATAGTTTACAATATACTAGAGACAGCAGAAACAGTCCGTGGAAATAAAAAAAGTAAATTAAACTTCAAAATAAAACTATAAGTAACCGAAAATATCGGGGCACGAGAAAATACGACCGCTCTCAATGACAGTTTGAGCAAAACTCATTAAAAAATTCAATATTAAAATGTATGTCACGGGTTTCAATTTTAAGTAATTTAAATAAAAATTGTTTTCTCACATGAGCGAAATGTGCGTGACAGGAAGAACTATAAAATGTCAAATGATTGAGACGCTTACTGATGTTGTAGATGTGTTGTGGAACAACGTCATGACTTCTGCAACTGAGATAATATTGTCGCTTGGATAAAAAAACAGCCAAATGTCGTAGTGTGGTCGTCCAATATTTAAGTAATTTTTGAATGTATAGTCCATAATTCGATTTGATGAACATAAAAGTATCGTCGTGAATAAAGGGTCCATATTTGATCAAAGACTCAATGTTTAGATAAGAAGTAAAACTTAGTTTAGATAAAAAGTAAAATACCTGATAAAATCAGGTCCTCAACAACGAAACCAGTAGATAAGACGTTTCAAAAAAATTTACTCAAACAAATTCTCATTCCTCAGTACCACCACCACCAGCTCCAACTAATGTTCATTCCTCAGCACCTACACCAACTACTTCTGATTCCTCAACACCAACTTTAACCACCTATAGAACTCTATATACCAGTTTACACAGAATCAAATACTCCAACTGCCAAAGGAACGATACCATTTTCTGGTTCGTGTGAATCCTCTACTTCAGAAGATTCATCCAGCTCTTCAACATCTTCAAGTATTTCAACTGAGCCGACACCAGGATCTTCTTCTGGATCTCAAACAAATTTAATTCAAATCAATCCAAATATCACAAGTCAATCATTAAAAAAATCTTTAGAAGATATTAAAATTTCAAAAAAAGATTTAGAAGCTATTCAAAGCTTAAGAAAAAGAAAATTTGATTCAAAAATAGAGGCTTAAAAAGTTAAAAATTCACAATTAATGAAAAAATAAGATGAAGATCCTTCAGATCCTTGTGTTAGAAAGACAACTAGACCTGACATAGAAAATTCAGTGATTAAGAAAAAAACAAGGTTAATCTACTAGCTAAATAGAAAAAAAGAAAAAAGTGACGTTTCAAAAAGTTATATTGACATTATTTAATAATTCTTTTTTTAATTCCAGTTACTAAATATTCGCCTACTATTTTAATCGTTTTTATTTAAAAAAAAGTTAATTTGACATTAAATGTTACTTTTTTAAAATAATTATTTTACTTAATTGATCTCAATGTGAATATTTATTTTTATTACTTCAGTGTGAATATTTATTTATATTACTTCAGTGTGAATATTTTGTATCATTTTAAAGTGATTGTTGTGTTTAACGCACAATTTAATTTTTTAATTTATATCACTTTAAAATTGTTGTGTTGTGTTTCATTAAGCGCATAATTTTATTTTCGTTTGTATTTCTTAAATGTGATTACTTGATTTTTAATCGCATTATTTAACGCGTTTCTTTTCTCAATATAGAGAAAGTTATTGCGTTAGTTTTAATTACTTTTTATTAAATTTAAAGTGATAAAGGCTTTTCTCATATTGTACACATTCAGTTTTCAAAACTTATTAAGTTATGTATTTCACCGTGATTTTAGTATTTTTATTATTATTTAGATTTGTATAACTTTATTATTTATTTTTCCGTTTAGTTAATTATTTAATTAATTATTGAAAAGTACCGTAAACTGGGGCAATTAGGAACAGATTTTAACTTTAACCCTATAACGCTCAGCGGTTTCGATCGAAACCACCTTTGATTTCTACAATCTATAACTTTGACAAAAATTAGGATATTTTTGATTTCTAAACGCTCGCGACCCACAAATTTATAAACCTTTATGAAAAAAATTTACATTTTAAAAAATAATTCACAATTTTGTAATTACAACAATAATAAAAAAAAAATTTGTTGCAAAATTTGCAACAAAATTACAAATTCGAAAATAAAAGGAAACAAAGCTACTGAAAATTGTTACTCGGGGGTTTTCGGGGTCGCTGATTACAAATTTGATGTCAGATTTCAAAAATTCAAAATAGCGGATCCAATATGGCGGACATCATTTTTAAAAACTGATTCAATTTGCCTGAAAATTGTTACTCGGGGGTTTTCGAGGTCGCTGATTACAAATTTGATGCCAGATTTTAATAATTCAAAATAGCGGATCCAATATGGCGGACATCATTTCTAAAAACTGATGCAATTTGACTGAAAATTGTTACTCGGGGGTTTTCGGGGTCGTTGATTACGAATTTGATGCCAGATTTAAAAAATTCAAAATGGCGGATCCAATATGGCGGACGTCATTTCTAAAAACTGATGTAATTTGCCTGAAAATTGTTACTCGGGGGTTTTCGGGGTCGCTGATTGCGAATTTGATATCAGATTTTAAAAATTCAAAATAGCGTATCCAATATGGCAGACATCTTTTATAAAAATTGATTCAATTTGCCTGAAAATTGTTACTCGGGGGTATTCGGGGTCGCTGATTACGATTTTGATTTTAATTTTTTAAAATGTAAAATAGCGGTTTCAATTTAGTGTATAAAATGTCCAAATAAAAACGAGATCAGAATAAAATGTTTGTCTACCTTCGTGACAATGTGAAAAACAAATGCCTAACGCAAAATCGGCATGATAATGATTAATGAAATATTCATTTCTATATTCGTAATAATCAGAAAAACAAATGCCTAACGCAAAGACGAAATCAATCTAAAATGCTTGACTATATTTGTGAAAATCGGAAAACAAAAACCTAACATTAGAACGCGATCCGAATAAAATATGAATCTACATTTGTGACAATGCGATAAACAAATGCCTAATAAGAAAACGATGTCAAAATTAAATGTTCGTTTACATTTGTGACTATAGAAAAACAATTGCCTAACATAGACTCTAACATTGGATTAGTAAACAGCGCCCCTGAAAACCCCCTACTAACAATTTTTAGGCAAATTGAATCAATTATTGAAAAAGATGTCCGCCATATTAGATCCGCCATTTTGAATTTTTAAAATCTGACATCTAATTCGTAATCAACGACTTCGAAAATCCCCGAGTAACACTTTGCAAACAAATTAAATCCGTTTTTAGAAAATATGTCCGCCATATTGGATCCGCCATTTTGAATTTTTAAAATTTGACCTCAAATTCGTATTTAGCGTCCCCGAAAACCCCCGAGTTACAATTTTCAAGCAAATTGTATCAGTTTTTTGAAAATATGTCCGCCATATTAGATCCGCCATTTTGAATTTTGAAAAAAGGACATCGGATTCGTAATTAGCGCTCCCAAAAACCCCCGAGTAACAATTTTCAGGCAAATTGAATTAATTTTTAGAAAAGATGGCCGCCATATTGGATCCGCCATTTTGAATTTAAAAAAACTGACCTCATATTCGTATTCAGCGACCCCGAAAACCTTTATATACGAGCAATGACGTAAATTGCACTGCTACAAAAAAGTCGGGCGTTAAAGTGTTAAAGGCTTGTAACTAGGGTAAGTGTGGGTATTACCGTGGGTGCGTGAGTTACCGTGGTTTCGCTATTTTTGTCAAATTTTACCATTTATATTCCAATTTGTTAATCAAAAAAATTCAGATAGTTACTTTCATATTGTATGTGTTTAATAAATAAAAAATTATTGTTATTTAACTTACATTTCTTGTTTTAAAAAATTCTAAATTTTGTAGGTGCGGAAGTTTGATAAATTGCTCATTGTAATGCAAAAATACAGTTTTATATAAATCGCTTTTTTCATTATTAATACTTTTAAACTTGTTAATTTTTGTATATGGGGCAAAATTCCTCAACTGTCCAGGTCAAAAAATGAATTTTCTCTAAACTTTGCTAAAATGTTACTATTATTAGTAGAAGTGTAAATATATAGTATATTAAGCAACAAGGGCATAAAGGCAGCCAATTTGTTTACGGTGATTTTTGTGACACGAGTGGAGGTCGAGGGCGCCGTAGGCGCCCCAAGACCTACACTCGTGTCACAAAAATCATCGTAAACAAATTGGCTGCCTTTATTCCCGTGTTACTTACGATATTTTTTATTCCTAATGCACAAAAGTGGCGATTTCAGATAGCAGACGACAGGGAGTAAAAGTCATTCACTTGTTCGACTTGTATGAAAATGGCGGCCTTTTTTTTACCTTGGGCAAAAAAAAGCATGGGACCAGCTGTTTTTTTGCCCTTGGGGAAAAAAAAGTCGCCATTTTCATACGGTCAAACAAATAAATGACTTTACTCCCTATCGTCAGCTATCTAAAAGCGCCATTTTTGTGCATGTGGGATAAAAAATTTTTTTTTGAATTTGATAAAATATTTTTTGAGTTATGGAGTTTCAAAATTTTGATTTTTTTAAAAATATCTTTTTTCAATTTAATATATTGATAAGTAAAATTAATCAAATTTAAAGTATGAATAGTGATTTTTAAAGGAGTTTTCACGGGCTATAAGCTGGTGATGAAAAAAAAGTTGTTTTCTTTTAATTTGACCTTGAAATTCAAGGTCAAATTCTTAATTTCAATATATCTCAAAATCGATGTTTTTTATTTTTTTCTGACCTATCCCAATCGAAAGCTTACTTTTTTTCCTATGAGCCATGTAAAAATCAGAGTGGGACCATGGGAATTTGTGAAGAAAATAATAATTTATCATTATTTTACATAGAAAATGATGATTTATAATTAATTTCTTTAAAAATTTCCATGGTCCCACTCTCATTTTTACATGGCTCATAGGAAAAAAAGTAAGCTTTCGATTGGGATAGGTCAGAAAAAAATAAAAAACATTGATTTTGAGACATATTGAAATTAAGAATTTGACCTTGAATTTCAAGGTCAAATTAAAAGAAAACAACTTTTTTTCATCACCAGCTTATAGCCCGTGAAAACCCCTTTAAAAATCACTATTCATACTTTAAATTTGATTAATTTTACTTATCAATATATTAAATTGAAAAAAAGATATTTTCAAAAAAATCAAAATTTTGAAACTCCATAACTCAAAAAATATTTTATCAAATTCAAAAAAAAATTATATTTACACTTCTACTAATAATAGTAACATTTTAGCAAAGTTTAGAGAAAACTCATTTTTTAACCTGGACAGTTGAGGAATTTTGCCCCATATTCGATTAATTAATGTATTTTTAAAGTTAAAAACTTCGTGGTAAATTATGATTTAACGTATTTTTATTTTTATTTTATCAACACGGTAATTGGATAACGTTTTGAACTTGTGCGCCAAATACCGTGGGTCGTTATTATCATTAAAAATAATATGTAAAGTAACAAATCGTGCTTTTCAAGTTAAAGGAGAACCACAGGAATTAAAAAATAATTTTAAAATGATTTAGACCAAATACTATTGTTGTTTTAATAATAATTACTATTTTCATAAAAAATATTTAATTAAATATTATTAGGAATGTATGCACTAAATAAAGGCACTAAATAAAGTTATTAATAGATTTATAACGAATTCTGTGATTGTTATTAGTATCTGCTAAAATATAAGAATATTTATTGTTAAATTAATAAACCATTGTTTTAAATTTGCTTAATTTCATTTAACCGTTTGCGAATTCTACAAGTTGAAAGTTTCGCGGTATAAGGCACACGGTAACTAGATCATCCACGGTATTTGGCACACGGTATTCCGATCATGAAGCTTTGTGCACCACGGTAATACCAGCACTTGCATTACTTTCAAAAATATTTATTATTTAATAAAATATACGCACTACGACATTATAAATTTTTTTATTATATCAAATAAAGTCAAAGATCAATTTAAAAAAAATTATACTAATATCTTGTGAGGTTTGTTCACAATCTATTGACTAAGTCTGCATTAGATTTCAAACCACGGTAATACCCACATTTACCCTATTTTGCATTTTGAAGTATTGTCTTAATTTTTTGTTTTTTTTCTTGATCTTGGCGAGAACATTGAAGGCTTGAATAATTGTCTTGATCAAAGCTGGAATTTTATACAAAAAAAGTCGAAAAAGACGCATTTTTTCGAAATTACAAAATGGCTATTAGGAACAAGGCGGTAAAAACCATTGGAAAACGTATTTAAAATTAAAGAAGTTATATTTTATTGCTCGAAAGTACACACACAATTTAAAACAAATGTAAAAATAAAACTAAATAGCAAATGTGTATTTCAAACGTTGCTGGTATCATTACTTGAGGTCGATAATGGAATCACTGGTCGTTTTTTGCGACTTGACGGTCTCAACACTCTTTTACAATTTCAAAACCATCTATGAACACTAAAAACAAAATTAGGTAATAAAAAACACAAGAAATTACGAAAAACTTACGTTTTGGCAACACACTTTAACAATTCAGAAGAAAGAATTGTGTTTCTTATATCCCCGCCATCCAGGCAGTTGTGGACATAGCCAAAGCAGGAAAAAACAAATTGGGACCTGGAAAAAAGAAGAGCTTCTGCGCGTTGGTAGCAATTGACATACACAACGCGTTTAATTCCGCAAGATGGAAAGATCTCATCGAGTCGATGAAAAAGAAAAACATACCGCCCTACTTGTTGCGGATAATGGATAATTATCTTAGCGACAGGTAGGTTATATATGAGGGAGGCACCTGCACTCTCAGGGAAGAGATGCAGCGTGGGGCTCCTCAAGGCTCGAGGGTGGGTCCATTTGTATGGAATGTATCGTATGATGATTTTCTGCGAATGGATCTGCCCGAAGGTGCGGTGATCATCGGCTTTGCGGACGACGCGTTGTTCGTGTGCACTGCCCAAAGTGAGGAGGCTCTTGGGACATTGGTGAACGAATGTCTGCGACTAGCAAAAAGCTGGCTTGATACCAGAGGTCTTGAAATGGCCCTGGAAAAGACTGAGGCACTGCTGGTCACAGACAGACGTGGTTATGAGCTCCCACGAATCGTGATAGACGGATTCGAGGTGAAGTGGAGTAAACAAATTAAATATCTTAGTGTAAAGTTGGATGGAAGGTTAAACTTCCACCACCACATGGCTACGGCGTCAAATAAGGCGATCGAGTGTGCGGCTAATCTTTCACGGTTAATGCCAAACGTAGGCGGACCCCGTGAACAAAAAAGAAGACTGGTGGCGAGTGTCGCCCATGCTAAAATGCTCTACGCAGCACCAGCGTGGGCCCCATCCCTGAGGAGTAAAAGATGTGTGACCATCTGTGAGAAGATACTGTCGGCGCAGAGATCGATAACAACGCGTATCATCTCTGCATATAAGACGGTATCTACGAGTCTGTGCAGGTCCTTGCAAGTGTCCCGCCAGCAGATCTTTTGGCGAGGAAAAGGGAAGAAATGTTTCTCTTTTCTAAAGAAAGAAGTTCCTTGGATGAGGAAATAAGACCAAGCAAGGGCCTGATCCGCAAAGAAGCGAGGCACAGGCTCATAGAAAGATGGCAGGAAAGATGGGATGGTGAGGAAAAAGGTCGATGGACTTATCGCCTTATCCCGGCACTCGCCACCTGGATAAATAGAAAACACGGTCAGGTTTCCTATTATTTGACTCAGGCGCTCACAGGTCACGGGTGTTTTAACCCGTACCTGTGTCGCTTTAAATTACGCGAGGACGAGGTGTGTGCATATTGCCAGTTCCCTGAGGACAACGCGGAGCACACCCTCTTCTCATGCAAGAATTGGGACTTGGAGAGGCGGGCCATGTTCGAAGGTGTAAACAGTCAAGTTACACCAGAGAACATGGTATCGCTGATGACCCAGTCGGAAGAGAATTGGCGGCAAGTCGAGAACTTCATAATCTCGGTTATGTCGAGGAAGGATCTCGACGGCTGCCAAAAAGCGTAATTTAAACAGCTTTTAATTTTGTACGTTTGTTTTTTATTAGTTTATTTTGTGATTTATTTGTCCTTATACATTTTTTAATTGTTTGTGTTTTTTATTCATCTTTCTACAGTTTTATGTTTTCAATATTTTATACGCGTTTATTTTTTCTTTTTTTTATATATCCGTTTGTAATTTTATCTTCTGACTTTTTACACTTTTTAGAATTTGCTTTTTTTATTGTTGTGCTGTAAATTCCGCTTATACTTTGAAATAGTTAATTTTTTTTTTAACTATGGACGCAGGTTAACCGCAGAGAAAAGCAGAAAGTCGCATTAGCGACAGAGTTGGAGCGCCACCCTCAAAGGCTAAAGTCTTACGACAGTTCCGAGGGAGGGTAAAGGGCTCCAGATGAAGGGTTACGGGTTTTAGTGGGTCGGGCTGGCAGTAGGTCGCCAGTTTATTAAATTTACTATTTTATATATTTATTTTTCTTTTTTTATCTCCTTTTGTTTCATCACACCAACCCCACATAACCTTGGAGTGCGGAATCCAAGGTATCTGTAGGCAGATTTCCCGAAAGTCCTTAAGCAAAAAAAAAAAAAAAAAGCTACTACTGTTTACAAAATAACACAGACACACAAAAATAATAAAGTGTCTTGATCTGGGATCGAGACATATGTATTCCGATGTATTTCGATGCGCTGAATCCGAATCCGCCATCAGAATTTGGCCAATGGGTCCTTGTTTCGCCCTAACCTCAAAAAATACCCTAAAATCGTTAAAATGGTCACTATTGATTTATCAAAATTGAATCAAATTGAATCTAACCGCAAATTGGTAATTTTTTCAGATCCCTTAATTTATATAAACTATTCTATAAGCTTTTCAATTAAAAATTCATATAAAACATTAAATATATCGTAACCTAACATCAAAAACACATCTAAGATTCGAAACAAACAAATTATACTACACACAGCGCAATAAAAATTAGGTAGGCTCATGAAAGTTACAACTAAGGTGTTTCTATGATAGCTGACTACGAATCCGGTGTTAGTTTATCAAAATTCAAAATGGCGGATCCAATATGTCGGACAATATAATTAAAATTTGTTTGGATTGGCTCAAAAATCGTTACTCGGGGGTTTTCGGGGTCGCTGATGACGAATCCCATGTCGGTTTCTAAAAATTTAAAGTAGCGGATCCAATATGGCGGTCCTTATTATTTTAACGATTTTTTAAAATTTATTACTAGCGGTATTTTGGGACCATTGATAACGAATCCTATATCAATTTTTATAATCTTAAAGTCTTACGAATTGTTTTCTAAGATTTTTTTGTTAAGATTATTAAAATTGATATATGATTCATTATCAAAGGTCCCAAAAACACTCGAGTAACGATTTTCAAGCAAATCGAAACAAATTTAAATTATATTGTACGTCATATTGGATCCGCTATTTTGAATTTTAATAAACTAACACCGGATTCGTAGTCAGAAATCATAGAAACACCTAAGTTGTAACTTTCATGAGCTTACCTAATTTTTATTGCGCTGTGTATGGTATAATTTGTTTGTTTGGAATCTTAGATGTGTTTTTGAGGTTAGGTTCGATATATTTAATGTTTTATATAAATTTGCAATTGAAAAGCTTATAGAATAGTATATTAAGCAACAAGAGGATAAAGGCAGCCATTTCTTTACGGTGATTTTTGTGACACGAGTGGAGGTCGAGGGCCCCGTAGGCGCCCCGAGACCTCCATTTATGTCACAAAAATCATCGTAAAGAAATTGGCTGCCTTTATTCTCGTGTTACTTACGATATATTTATTCCTAATGCTCAAAAGTGTCGATTTCAGATAGCAGACGACAGGGATTAAAAGTCATTCACTTGTTCGACTTGTATGAAAATAACATCCGTTTTCTCCCAAGGGCAAGAAAAATGCATGTGAACAGCTAATTTTCTTGCCCATGGGAGAACACGGCCATTTTAACATTTTTAGGGTATTCTTTGAGGTTAGGGCAAAACAAGGACCCATTGGCCAAATTCTGATGGTGCATTCGGATTCAGCGCATCGAAATACATCGGAATACATATGTCTCGACCCTAGATCAAGACACTTTTTTTTGTGTGGCTGTGTACTTAACGCTTTAACGCCCAAATGTGTTGTTTTCCGACATGAATTTTAATTTCGTACAACTATTAAAAGAAAGCTAAAAAATTTCAAAAGTACCATCTCCTACTATTTTCGGGGTCGCTCTTTCGAATGGCGTTATCAAAATTTCCAAAAAATGAAATTAACCCCTTCTTTCAATGATATTTTCCAAAAAATGCAAGATTTTTGGATGAAATTTTTTTTATTGCAATTTTTATTGTTATATCGGTATCTACATATCGTCTAAGGTATAGAAACCGTATTTCCGATAGCTGTATTTAAAAAATATGCAGTAGTTTTTTTTTCTTTTTTTCATTTTTTATTAAAAAATGGCACCCGAACGCTAAATTTTTTTTTATTACACATGCAAATTTTTTTCTGAATTTGCTTAAATTCGCTTAAAATTTGTTACTCGGGGGTTTGTGGGGTCGCTTATTACTAATCTGATGTTAGTTTTGAAAAATTCAAAATGGCGAATTCAATATGACGGACGATTTTTTTTTAAATTTACCAAATTCGCCTGAAACTTGTTACTCGGGGGGCTTCAGGGTCGCTGATTACGAATATGATGCTAGTTTTTAAAAATCCAAAATGGCGGATCCAAAATGGCGTTAAAAAAAATAAAAGTCATTCGGATTGGCTTAAAATTTGGTACTCGGGGGTTTTTGGGGTCGCTGATTACGAATATGATGTTAGTTTTTAAAAATCCAAAATTTCGGATCTAATATGTCGGACAAAAAAATTAAAATTCATCCGGATTGGCTACTATACTTATACTCAATTAATAATAATGTCAAACTTGAAACATTACTTTCATAAAACTTAGTTTAATTACTTATTGAACTTTAAAGTAGGGACCTTTTTCATCATTAAACTTTGTTTGAAATTGTTTTCTGTCACGTTCTGAGATAAGGCAAGAGTAATTTTATTAAGCGAATAATAAAAGGGAGGTAAAGTGCTGATTTGGTTTTACACACTTTTTATATTGTTAATACCTTCTTTAATTATACTCAAACTAAAATTACGTACATCATTAATTCAATCACAAGATTTTGTTAACACATCTTAAAGATTTACACAAAAACAACCCTTTGTAATTTCACAAAAGGGACATTCTTCTTTTTGAATATTTTAATCTAAAGTATTTTAATCCAATAAAAATCTAATTCTACATAAATAATAGATTTAATGGAATTTAACATTCCTTTAAGTTTCACAATTTTGAGGTGAAAACTCTAAGAATATAACACGGTATTTCTTAATAAATTCCTTTTCTTGGACAAACAGTTTATTGACCTTTTTGAGGAATAGTTGGAAAATATGAAAAATAAATTGCTTAATATAAGGAGTGGTGCATCTAAGTCACCGAACTCGGATCACGCCACTGCCTAAATCTGCAAGCTTGCAGAATTTTCTTGGCAACAGTCAAGTGCAATAAACTTAACATATAATTTCCCTACATAGGCTGTTTTCGGCACTCACCCAGGGTTAACCCCAAGTTAAATATTATCCAATCATCAAAAACATTCTGTTGGTCTAACCAATCACCATTAACCCGGAGTTAACTCGGGGCGAGTGCCGAAAACAGCCTAAATCGTCTTTCAATAAAATTGATTGACACTGGGAAATCTAGGCAGTTTAAACCAGGCCGTTGTAGCTGGCAGTTAGCCCGGGCAATTTGGGCCCGCAGTTTAGTCCAGGTCGTAGTCACCTGTAGTTGTAGCCGGCAGTTTTGGCCAGGCAATTCTAAGTCCGGCAATTGGCCGTGTTTAATTAAATTTTGTAATCCCTGAGCAAGGGATTTTCTTAGAAGTTAAAGGGTTTAATAAAAAGTTTGATCAGAAAAGTGAATTTTAATTGAGAATAAAAATTTAAAGAAATAAAAAGTAAAAAAAGGTTGAATTTAAAAGTTATATTGAGAATAATAAAAGTGACAAGTAAAAGAGTAAAGTAATTAAAAGAAAATATTGAAAATAAAGTGAGTAAAAATAAATATAAAGAATTTGTGAAGGAAAATAAAATAATTAAAGAACTGAAAAAGAATATTGATTATAAAGTGAATTAAAAAATAAATATGGTGGATATCACGTCAAAAGTCCACCCAAAATAAAAATGTTATCCAATTATTCCCAAATTTTTTTTATGATATGCCCTATAGGTTAGTAATTTGTCGGATTTATATTTTTGAATTTTATAAAAAATTGTCCGAGGGGGAGGGGGTAGAAGTTCTGAACTTTTGCGTGACACGCTCCACTTTAATTATTTCTTATAATTAGAGGAAAAAATTTTAAAAAAATTAGGATATAGGTTTTTTAGATTTTTTCATGGGCTTTCGAATGGCAAAGTCTATTTTCAAAAATTTTTTTATTTTTACATAAATTTTAAAAAAATAAAAATAAATTTTCACTTTTCGCATCTTTGGGTCAATTTTTTCTTTTTCATTTTATTTTTAAATGAAAGCTGAGCTTTTTTCTGATAAAATATTTGTTTTCCAAGAAACCGTTTTTTTTGTTTTCGAGAAATGAATTTTTGAATATAGCGCATCACGTCGTCGCGCCGCAATTTAATTTATAAAACGTTCCATTGAACTATTTTCTGCATTTTACAGGGTTGAGACTGACATAAGAACAATATAATGCCTGCATTATAGTATTTTTTATTTTTTTAATTTAAAAAAAATATTTAATTTTTTAAAAATTTTCAACAAATTTTTTTTGCAATTTTATTTTTAATTTAATGCCTGTATTTTATTTTTTTGTTCGCTTTTTTTTACTTTAGCTGTTCTCAACTTTGTCTCTGCATTTTTTGTTTTAGTGCCCTTACTTTTTGAATCTCTTGATGCTGGAAACTCCACATAATTTAAACCCAACGAAGTTTTTTTAAGAAACAATTTTTTGTTAATTGTAGGAATATCCTATCGAGAAAAGATTAGAAAAATAATGGCACGAAAACAAAAAGTACAGAGACAAAGTCAAGAACAGCTAAAATAAAAAATCCAACAAAAAGAAAATATAAAATACCTGTTTTGAAAATGTAACGAAATCAGTATTATGAAATATTTAAAAATCGGAGAAAATTTTTCAACATCAAAATAGAAAAAAATTGGGAAGAAATATAAATAAATAAATTGTAAGTATTAAATTAGAAATAAAAGTCTAAAAAAAATTTTTTTTTTAAATAAAAAAAACTATAATGCAAGCATTATATTAATCTAATGTCAGTCTCAACTCTGTAAAATGCAGAAAATAGTTCAATGTAACGTTTTATAAATTAAATTGCGGCGCGACGACGTGATGCTCTATATTCAAAAATTCATTTCTCGAAAACAAAAAACCGGTTTCTTGGAAAACAAGTATTTCATCAGAAAAAAGCTCAGCTTTCATTTAAAAGTAAAAAGAAAAAGAAAAAATGGACCCAAAGATGCGAAAAGTGAAAATTTATTTTGATTTTTTCAAAATTTGTGTCAAAACAACAAAATTTTTGAAAATAGACTTTGCCATTCGAAAACCCATGAAATAATCTAAAAAACCCATATCCTAATTTTTTTTTAAAATTTTTTCCTCTAATTATAAGAAATAATCAAAGTAGTGTGTCACGCAAAAGTTCAGAACTTCTACCCCCTCCCCCTCGGACAATTTTTTATAAAATTCAAAAAAATTTATCCGATAAATTACTAACCTATAGGGCATATCATAAAAAAAATTTGGGAATAATTGGACAACATATTTTTTTGGGTTGACTTTTGACGTGATATCCACCATATAAAGAATTTGTGAAAGAGATATAAAATATAAAGTAAAAGAATCAAAAGAGAATATTGAAAAAGTCTGGGGTCAGCAAGAATAAAATAAAAAAATAATTTTATTAAAAGAATATCAATTTAAATATATCTTTGAAGACAGCCTTTTTTACGGGGTTTAGGTCTTTATTTTGTGCAATAAAAGGAATATTAAGGTTCAAGACGAAATATCAATCTAGTGAACCTAGATTAATTATTTCTTTAGTTTTCCGGAGAAACAACGCGAAATTTACGAAGTCAGAACGTGTCATTGGATTAATATATTTATTCACACATAAATAAAGTACTTTCTTTACACACATAAAAAATTAGATTACTTGTATTAGGGACTTTTTGGGTAAAATATATAATTAATTGTTTACATCTTAATTTTGCATTTTAATTTAAACATCCTAATTAATTTTCCTATCTTCTCATTTTTCTTAAGAGTAGGGTTCTCAACCTCTTAGTTAAATCAATAACTAAGTAGAGAGGGAATCCACTACCTTTACAATTTCTTTGTCCGAAGGACACGTGAGTTAAAGTTTTAAAAATTAATCTTTTAAAATTAAATTTCTAAAATTAAAAAACGTTTTATCTCGGAATGTAACATCTACCAAAACTTATTCTAAGTCCTGGTCACCTTCAGTTACTAATGACAAATGTTTTTTATTATTTGAATATCTGTTGCATATTAGATCCGAAATTTTGGATTTTTAAAAACTTACATCATGCATATTAAAACATTGGTTAAGGAATGCGTTGTGATATTGTATGTTTGTGGGGATGAATGGAAGCAACACACATACGGCTGTGAGCCTGCCGGTTGTAAGTAGTAACACACATACAATTGAGTCTAAAGATTATAAGCACCAACACTCGGCTACAGATATTAATGCCTACGCTATAAGAACCACCATAAACGCGCTATGCTTGCCTCTAATCGCTGCCTTGGCAGTGCATGGACCTCTCCTTTCCCCTCAGGGCCTACAATCTGCAATATAAAATAATTGAGAATTGTGATAAAAACATGTCTTTCAGTATTTTTTTTACTAATTAGTAGAGCAGACAACTTTACAACTCTTAAAATTGAAAATTCTTTGCTTTTTCGGGTGGTTCAAAAATTGTTTATAATAAATTTATGTAAGAGTTAAAATTCTTTATTACATCGGAATATTTAAGTTGACACCCTAAGCGAAATAAATCACAAGCTTATTAATTTTTAAAACTTCCTATTTCAAAAAAAACTTGATTATATTTTCACAAAATTTTTTGTTTTGTACGTGAAAAACAGTTTTTTTAGTTTTTCTTTATAAATAATAAACCTACGTGCCCGAAATTTTTGAACATAGTTTGTTTCAGTAAAACTAACTTATATATTGAATAAGAAAAAATTTCACTCAGTCATTTCTCAGAAAATTGAAGTGATTCACTATTGACGCTGGTTCAATGTAGCCTACTCTCCCCTATATAGTTTATCGCGTGGGTATACTAGGTGCGCATGTAGTCTTATTGGAGAATCTGCTTTTATTTCCATGGATCAGATAAATACTCCATTTTATATCTAACTTTGATTTCAGAAACACAGTGATTATTTTTACATTTTTAAAATCTGACAACAGGTTCGTAATAAGCAATCCAAAAAACCTCTACATACCTATGTTTCATTGAAATTAATTAATTTAAAATTTTTTATGACCGTCATTTTGATTTTTTGAAATCTGACGTCAGATTCGTAATCAGCGAACCAAAAACCATAGAGTTATTAGAATAGAGTGCGCAAGCGACCAAAATGTTTCTTAGGCACATAGACGGAGACAGCCATACGAAAAGTAGACCCCTTTTCTTTCTTTCTCTAATAAAGCATGCGCAATAGTGAAACAGCTGATTCATCGAAGTAACTGTTTCTTGCTTGCTGGCAATTAAATTTTTCTTTTATTTACGTGACAAATAAATAATTTAAAAACATTTTTAGCAGGAAAAATGGTATTTTATGTTAAGTTTACCTGCTTTTAATTTATACTCATCGAAATAAGCAGCTCAAAATAAAAAATTTCAATTACTATAATATTATCGATACGACATCCAAACTAGAATCAAAAGTTGCGCCTTAACTTTAAATAACAGCCAAATAGCTTTTTTTCAACATGACCTTTTAATCCCACTCTACCCTATTTATTGTAAAATATTTATTTTACATTTAATTTTATTATATTTAAGGCAGTAGTCTCCTTTACAGGCTTAAAAAATCGACTTTTTTATTTTGTCTTAAATCTATTTCAAAACTATCCAAGAATATGTCTTTAAAATTTTAGAGGCCAATTTGACATATTTTCAAAGATAGAACAGATTTTGTGACCGATCGTTGAGCACGTGTGAATACTCGGGCAGACTCCAAAGCGCGCGCTCCGCCCCTTCATGCGTTTTATTGTTTACCTAACCTTGTATCATCTTGTATACACCTAAAAAGGTGTATACACACACTCAAAATTCGAACAAAGCATTCAATTCGCTTGTGTAGCGCCTAAACCCAAAACACGTCAATTCCGGCTCTAAAATCGTCGCAATGGCGGCAAATTTGGCTGCAGGCAATTTTAACGAGGCCTATGCATCTGTGCTGACCACTATGCAGCTGCTCGATATTGTTATCGGGCAGCAATGCAAAAATTTTGCCGATAATATCGATGCTGAGTGCATAATGAGAAAAAAAACGGCGCTCGTCATTTTCGAGCAAGGAGGCTCGGACGTTTTGTCATTTGTTTAACTTTTTACTATTTTATAGGTATAACCTATTCTTTAGGATATAACCTATTCTTTAGAAATAATCTTGAGGTTTTGTTTTAGATGCAAAATTGAGCAGTATAGAATGCCCACCATTTTTCCTATTTAAAAAAACATTGTTTTCTAGATGCGACATATTGGCCGCCATTTTGCATTTTTTTGAAAAAGAAATATATGTTTTAAAAGTTCAAGGATGTATCCTTTTTAGAAAAAAAACTACATCGCTCTCCTTAATTACCAATGTTAGTAGAAATGCGTAAATATCCATTCTTTTAATCGAGTTTTGATTGAAACTCTGACGTTGGACTGGCAGGTGTAAATAGGCATTATGGTATTGACTTTATGGCCGTGACTGATTCGATATTAGGAATTAAATCGTCGCATTTCAAATTTGGATCCGGATCACTTGAGGTGGAATGCCACATATACGGAATGACATTTTTTAGAAATGAAATTTTTGAAACTTTGAGGTCACATAACAAAGCTATGTCAAAAAATCAAGCTCAAAAAATTTTGGATTATATGGAGAAATTTTAAGAATTCTGTTCACTACATTAGATTAAAAAAAAACTGACTTCAGATTCATGATTAGAGACCCTAAGAACCCCCGAGTAACAAGTTTGAAGTAAATTTAATGAATTTTAAGAATTTAGTCTGCTATATTAAATCCGCCATTTTGAATTTTTTAAATTTGACTTCAGATTCATGATCAGCGACCCTGAAAAGCCCCGAGTAACAAGTTTAAAGAAAATTTAATAAATTAAAAATTTTTGGTCCGCCATATTGGATCCGCCATTTTGAATTTTAAAAATTTGATTTTAGATTTATAAGAACCCTCAAAGCTTTTAAGAGGAAACGAATTAACAACATTAGTAAAGAATTATTAAATCTATCTACAATTTGTTAAAATTCAACAATTTTTTTGCAAAGATTAAGACCGTGCAAAAAAATCTGTTTAGCTTAAACTAAAAAGATCGCACCTATATCATATCCTAATATATAAGCAGTATTTTAAGCGCAGTCTCTTGTCAATTCAATAAAAATTATGCCGGAGAAAGAATTTTAACGTCATTTTGGTCATTTTCGCCCACTGTGTGCCGTTTCTGTAAGAGCTTGACACAGAAGATTTCGACTGAAACATCAATAGAACCATTGACACTGAGAAAATGTTTTCGTCAAGTTTTGTGTCTTCAGGAAGCACTTGTTTATGAGCACTGAAACCAGATGCTCCATCGCGTCCATATTTTAACGTTACTTTGATATCAGAAGCATTCTCTACACTCTTTTTGCTCTCACATCAGTTATCTGTAGTAAACGATGAAGAGTATGATTTAATGTTTCTTGTAATTTGCATTTCTTACATTGAGCTGTAAACGAATCAGTTGGTACTGATGTTTAGACAATTTAGCATCTTCAATCAGAACTAGAGTTTCATCATCTGTAAATGGAATTAATTCCTTAGTTTGTGAAATTTTGACATTTCTTCAAAATCAACTGATAAAAGTTTACCTACTGCGTTCGTATATTTTTATTTTTCTGTTAGTTCTCAAATTAGTCAGAAAAACATCTTGAATTTCAATTACCGAATACAACTTATTAATAGTTTGTACTCTCCTCCTTTTCGTCGATTTAGAGCATTGACTGTAATTTTCTATAGACTTTCTACCTTATATTATTTCAGTTAAACCAATAGAAACTTCCAAATCTAACCATTTCTTATTTTTGTTTTCAAAAATTTCAAAGTTAACTATTTGTTAATTAATATGTTTATAACAATTAAAATAAGTTATTTTTAAACAAGGAGGACATATATTCTTTAAATAAACCTGAATGAAAAAGTAAAAGTGAAAAAAATTTTTTTAGTAAACATGAGTCAACAAAGTTAACTATTTTTTAATTAATATTGTTTATAACATATTAAATAAGTTACTTTTTCAACAAAAAGGACATATATTTCTGAAATTAACTTAAATTAAAAGGAAAATGTGTAAAAAACCATTTTTTAGTCGAGAAGAATCAAAGTTATCTATTTGTTAATTAACATTGTTTATAACAATTTAAATAAATTATTTTATGTTTTATTAATTGTCTGGTGGTCATTTTGGATAAATTGGAACTGATTTAGGGTATGTACAGTAACGGAATAAGAAAATAAACGTCCTTTTTTAAAAAAATGGATTAATTTGTTAACTTTGATTAAAAAAATAAATTATAGACAATTAAAAACTCAAAAATCGGCCACGAGGAATGTCTTAAAAATTTATTCCTCTTTAATTTAATAAAAAGAACACTTAAAACGGTTAAAAATTGCAGGCTGTAGACTGTTTGGATTGTGTAAGTTAGTCAATTGTTCTTTATCGGCTAGATCGTTTTTTGTTTTTTCTATAACATCACCTTCGACAGTTATTTGTAATTCTGCAGTTGCATGGTATTTTTTTGGTTTGCATTATTTACTTTATTAGTTATTTTAGCTTTTATTTCATTAAAACTTAATTTTTGTCTGCTTGGGTTGTGTAATTTAGTTAATTGTTCGTTTCTGCTAGATCGTTTTTTGTTTTTCTACAATACATTCATTTCGACAATCATTTAAAATAGTGCAGATAAATCGTTTCTTCTTTCGTCTGCATCGTTTCTTTTATCATTTAATATAGATTTTACTATTGAATAACTTTTAATTTTGTTTGCTTCTTATTATTAATCATACCTCGAAGTTTTGCCTATAGAAATAATCCAGATCGCTGGTGTTATATTTGTGGCTTTTATACGACAAGTAAAGGAAGATATGCTATCTCTCAATTTGTCAAAGAGGTGTAAAAAAATTTAATTTTAAAAATATTTATGTTATTCTTTTAAGAAAAGAATATTTAGGTAGGTATAAAATTAAACTCTGAAAGTTAATAAATAGGTGCTATAATAATTGGTTTAGAGTTTTAGCATCTGTAACTTTTATAATTAAATTTTAATGGTAGGGGAGAGTTGTCAGAGTTGGACAGGCACAGGTCTCCTCAGAGGTGGGCAAGTTATTTTAAAATGTAACGCTACAAACTTGGTAAAGAGTTGTTCCAAATGACTTCCAGATTCCAAATTTTCAAACCGATAAATCGTACCTGATCCTCTTTTCGAATTATCTCTTTTACAGATAGTCGGAAACTTGAAAATGTATTTTCTTAATGTGGAAGCTATAATTCAGAAGACTGCTGATTTTTCGTTATTAAAAATTTTTTAGACAAAGATTTTATAGATAATTATGTTCATGATTTTGAGAAAAGTGGGGGTAGGGGAGAGTAGGGCAAGACGGGGTACCTAAGGATTAAAGCGCAAAAAAAAATTATCGAATATATTTTTATTTTTTATTTAATAACCATCTTTGGGAATCAGTCTTTAGTAATAAAGGCGCACAAAGGCTATCTGTTTCTTAAAAAATCATGAAATTAATAATACGGAAAAAATTGCAAATCTCCCCATCTTGCCCCACCGTCGCCTTACTAAAAAAGCAACCTATTTCTGTCGACAAATTTTACAAGTAAAGGTTGCATCTTCATCTTCGTTATCGACACCAGCACAACTGCACAAAGCCCATTGACCGCAGACATAACAAGCAGCCCAGCCTTCAGGGGAGGTTCTCATTGCGGAGGCCAAAATAAACACAAATTTTAACAATTTTTTGCGAGGAACGGCTATGACTTAGCGACGTAATTTTTTTTCTAAATAAAGCTAAATTCTTGAACTTTTAAAAATCGATTCGATTTGCCTGACATTTGTTACTCAGTGCTCGGGACGGCAGTGAGTTCAAGACGCCATAAAAACGAAAATATTCTTCGGATCAAAAAATCGCTATACACACATATTCTACATATATATAGCTTTCAAAAAATACAATAAAAAATAAATCAATTTTTTTGATTCCCGCAATGGGAACCTCCCCTTCATTTGCGTCTAAATAATAACCATTACAATTTATAGAGACAAGGTGTATTTTCTTCTTTACCATCGCTAATTATTGATTTAACCTGACAAGGTTTTTTCTTTTTGGTCTCTCTTATTTTATTCAGTCTTGATTTAAGTAGTTTTCTTAACTTACCTCATTTCTCTTTTCTTTTGCTTCATTTGTGTACCCCGTCTTGCCCCACTCTTTCCTACTCTATCTTGCCCGCACCTACGAAATTGAATAAAATGATTAATTACTACAATTTACGATTCAACAAAGAAAAAAACCGGACAAGTGCGAGTAGAACTCGTACTAAAACCGAGGGTTCCGTACCCTCGTTTAAAACTGCTACTTTTTTGCTGGAAAAAATATAAAGATCAACTCTAATATTTTTCGCTGTATTTTTTCTTTATATCTACAGGTGAAAATAAATAAATAACTAATTTTCATCTCTTCAGATAAAAAACTGTGGGCGCTAGGATAAAAAACACGTTTTTTTGACGAAATTTAAAAATTTTTTGAGTTTTTCGCTAAAAAAAATATGAAGATAAAATCCAATTATGTTCGGTGTATTTTTCCTGAAATGTACACTTGAAAATACATCAAACAAGAAAAACTGTAGTCCAATAGGCCAAGAATTGTGAAAACCAAGGGGAGGGGGGTAAACACTTTTTTTCTAAAATGAAAAAATTTTTTAGTTTTTCGCAAAAAAAAAATTATTATCAAAAATTGAAAAACAAAATTTAGGTTTTCGCTCAAAACGCAATGAAGATCAATTCTAATCATTTCCACTATATTTTACCTGTAATCTACACGTGAAAATACAAAAGTGTACCAATTTTCAGCTCTTTAGGTAAAAACTGTGAGTGCTAGGGTGAAATAAACGCTTTTTTGACGAAATTTTTGATTTTTTTTCATCAAGACTTGAAATACTCTTGAACAATATTTTTTAAGCCCACAATTAGTTTTACAAATTTTTAGTAAAAAATATTCAAAATTTTTTTTAAATTTTGGTAAAAATTTCTATTATCTTTATAAATAATAAAATTCTTCTCCGAAATTCTATTATTTTCAAAAATTTTAATAAAATTCTTGGCAAAATTTCAATTATTTTCAAAAATGTTCCTCATTTCAATGTTTTTCAATGTCTACTATTTGATTAAAATTTTTCCAAAACAATCTAATTATTTAAAAAAATTTTAATTATTTTCATAAAATAATAAACATTTCACAGGAATTCAATTATTTACAAATTCAATACTATTTTAAATCAATTAATCGAAAAATTCAATTATTTTCAAAAATAAAGTTTTCCAGAAGAATCCAATTATTTAAAATAAAATTTTCATAATATTTCTTATATTTCGAAAAAATTAATAATTTAAAGCAATTTTGAATAAAATTCTTATGAAGAATTCCATTATTTTCAAAAATAATAAAATTTTTCAAAAAAATTTAATTCTTTTTAAACATTTTAATAAAAATTTTTGCAATAATTCAATTATTTTAAATAAATCATATAAATTTTTCAGGAATTCAAATATTTTTGAAAATTTTAATAAAATTCTTTGCAACTATTTAATTGTTTACATAAATAACAAAATCCATTAAAGGATTTCAATTATTTTTAATAAAATTTTATAGAAATTGCTTAAAAAAATGTAATTATTGTCAAAAATTTAATTTCAATTCCTCGAGAAAATCAATTACTTAAAAAAAATGTTTTTTTAAATTCTTTGGAAGAATTAAATCATTTTCGTAAATAACAATATTCATTACAAGAATTCAATTATTTTTTTAAAAACTTTTCACTATTCAATGATTTTTAATATCTACTATTTTTATAAAATTTCCAAACAAAATTTAATTATTTAAAAATTTTATGTAAAAATCTTCGTAACAGTTCCATTTTTTTGAGAATAATAAAAATTTCTTAGGAATTCAATTATTTTTGAAAATTTTTTTGCAAAATTGTTAACAACTATTCAATTATTTTCATAAATAATAAAAATCATCAAAGAATTTCAATTATTTTTAATACAATTTTAATCGAATTCTTCGAAAAATGTAATTTTTCTTTAAAATTTTATTAAAATTCGTCATCAATTTAAAAATTTGTTGGTAAAATTCTTTATAAGAATTAAATTTTAAAAAACATTCAATAATTCAATAAATTATTTATTTTTGTTTTTAAATAATTGAATTCTAATAAAAATGAATTTAAGTTAAAATTTTAGATAATAATTGAATATTAAAAGCCGTATAGCGTGTAGTTTTATAATTAATTGAATGTTTTTAATTGAAGTTTTTATTTTCGAATATATATTTAATTGAAGAATTTACGAAAAATTGAGATTTCGTAAAAGTGATTTAAAGATGAATTTTAGTTAAAAATTGTTGAAAATAATAATTGAATTGATAATGATTTTATCACTCGATCATCTTTAATTATTATTAGAAAACATGAAGAAATCTATCACTCCGAGTCGAAGACTTGGAGTTATTGATATCTTTATGTTTTATAGTTGTGAAAAATTTAATTTAATAATTTTAAGTAAAATGTTCTCTTATTTGACTCAGACTGCTGATATTTTTGTTCGTGTAAATGGTTCGTTTTCATTTTTGGCTTGTAAAGTACATATTTTTAAATACTGTGTCACTGGTTCGAGCCCTGATAATTTTTTTAAAAATGTTCATTTTATATACATAATTTATAACGTTGGTGACGTTTCCAATAATTTAGAAGAAAAAATAATTTTCTATTCAAATTTTGTCTTAATAAAACTTTTACAATGTTTCTTGAACAAAAAGTTAAAAAAGGATAATTTTGTAAACGTAAAATATTGTTTTCTGAGTGAAAAACAGTTTTTTTTCTTAAAAAAAAGTTGATGACAAACGTTGTAAATACTTCTCCCACGTCATTTATAAGTGTTATCAAATAAAATTTAAGCAACCCAAGTGCGAAATGCCAAGACTGCAAATACGGCCCATCACGGCCCAATACGGCACAATCTGTGCTAAAAATCCTTACAGTATGCAGAATTATTGTAAAAAAATTGAAAAATACGATAATGTTACAAAACTGTTTAATGCAATAATATTTTTTAAATTTGCTAAAAAATTTATTATATATTGATGGATTTAAAAATACTTTAAAGTGTACAAATTAATCACAATTTGTAAAAAATTATTAGGGCGTTGTCGGCAGTGGCAGGACAGCGGGTAAAGCGAGACACTGCAGTATTTCAAACAGCTGAGTTGACAGTGTTGCTTTTTTTGGTGTAAAGTAAAGTTTTATTCTGTTGAAGCTTTTTTATATGATACACACTTTCTGGATGTAAAATATGTCACTTTAATGCTGTCAATAGTTTTAAGCAAGTTTTAAAGTTTTATTCTTCGAAAGAAAAAGTGTTTATAAAATTAACCTTTTCAAAATTTGGTGAACGGCAAATATTTTAAGTTATTAGTATGTAAGATTCCTTCAAAATTCCTAGAACATTATCAGTATTATTTTTTTAAGTTTTGTCGGCAATATTTTTTATAACAATAACCTAATCTTAAATTTACGAATGTATTTTTAAATAATCCGTAATAATAAAAATAATAATCTTAACTCTTTTTTTAAATGATGAAAAACGTAAACAATTTAAGAGGGACACAAAGGAACCCAAATGCTTTGAAATTAAAAGCCGTAAAAGACATTGTAATTGAAAAATTTGCGATTTAAAGTAATGCCCCGCCACTACCGACGCTTTTTAATGTCAATAGTCGCGAGACATTATTGTACTTCGGTTACAGCTATTTATTTTTAAAAACTTATGTTATCTACTTTATGTAAATTTGCAATAGATAGTTTGACTTTTCTGCCTTCATAGATGCGGACTAAATATTCATGAAAATACGGGTGATATACTAAAAAAATTAAGCATGTCCTGCCACTGCCAACTCTCTTCTACTTTTTTGAATTATTCAGTATCAAAATAAGTATAAATAAATAAAATTGTCAAAACAAGACAATAAAAATCTTCAGTAAATTTTATAACCTTTATTTAAAAACGTATATATAATAAATTTAAAAATTAACGTATGAAACATAATTAAAATTTGATTTTTATCATATTATCAACGCCATTTTGTATTCTTAAAAATCTGACGTCATATTTGTAATCAGCGACTCCAAAAACCCCCGAGTAACGAGTTTTAGACAAAATAAATCGATTTAAAAAAAAAACTTCTGCAATATTGGATCCGCCATTTTGAATATTAAAAAACCAACATCGGATTCGTAATCAGCGACCCCAAAGACCTCCGAGTAACGATATTTAGCAAAATTGAATCGATTTTCAAAAACAGCATCCGCCATATTGTATCCGCCATTTTGAATTTTGAAAAACCAACATTGGATTCGTAATCAGCGACCCCAAAAACCCTTAACTAGACAAATTCATCCAAATCTATCAAAGCGTTTATCCACATTAACAATTTGTTGTAAACTTAATTATTTGTTAATATGATTTGTTTATAACATTCGAATATTTACTTGCACAAATTTTTTACAATTTACAGAGTACTCTATGTGTGTTTCTAAAAAGTTTTTAGCACGTGCTATTAGATTATAGAGGCTGGAGATAACTTTTTCTGAAAAATAGATGCTTTTGTTAAACTTTGCAATAAAAAAATAAATAGGGGAGAGTCTCCAGTTGTGAGACACCTCCAGTTGTGAGACAGTCAATTTTTTTTAACATGCAATATTAAAAAGCTGATTGGTTTATATAAAAACATTTCTTTTTATATGAGCCAACTTTTTCGTGTACGCCGAAGCGGATATATAAACTGTTTTTGTTAAATACCAACACTGTGTGTGATAATCGACTAAAAAGCGTTTTTTCAATAAATGCAAAGTACTTTTTTTCCAAGTTAATTAATTGGAAAAGGTAAATGTAATGCATTTTCTTTTAGTGTTTTCCTTATATTTTGTAATGCAATATTGCATTGTTCCAATCTACAGTTGAAAATAATTTAATTTTCCTTTTTCAAAATTGCCCCAATTTCTGGGTGTGAGACACAGCATATCACCAGTTGTGAGACGGTGTCAACACCCATCTGGGCAGCATAAAAAAACGACTTTGCAGGCATACTATTTAAATGTTGTTTTGATTTTTTTTCTAGTATTTTTGGGCATGTCAAGTGGAAAAAAGTCAATTGATTCAGAATAAGAAATCAATTTTAATGCTCTTGTTGAAGCTATTAAATTGTGTTTATTTGATAGTCATATTTTGGCGAATAAATATTATTATTTATTATATAATAATATATATTATTAATATATTTAATTATTTCTACTAAACATAACGTTTTATGTCAAACTTATTAAATTTTAGCAATTTTTAATGAGTGTCTCACAACTGGAGACATTTTTTTTTTTGAAAAAAGAGATGTGCTCGGAAAATGTATCGTTAAATTTTTTGAATTCATCGAAACACTATACTTTCTTTTGATAAAAGTTGCGTATTTCTGTTACCTTTCGAACGGTGTATTTTATTTACAATTTCGTTTACCCGTTTACAATTTACGGGTCAAAAATAAAACCCGTCTCACAACTGGAGACTCTCCCCTATAAACAAATTAAAATTTAAAATTCGGCCGCGACAAATCTCTTCCAAATTTAATAATCTTTTATTTAAAATAAAGTTTAGTGAAATCAGTTAAAATATGAAGGCTTTAGACTATTATGAACAGTAAATTGCAGTTTGGTCCCACTGTGAGTGGGCCAGGAACTCAAATTTTTGTCCAAAATGGAAATTTTTTAACTTGATTTAAATTAAATGAGATATACATTGCTTATTTCTATACATTTTTTTACATTAAACACTAAAATAGTTTTGCATTATATTAATTGGGAAGAATTATACAACCCTTCGAACAATAAATTTTATATTTTAAATTTGTAGCGTTGTATGAATATTTAACGCATGTTTTTATTTACAATTTTTTTAAATGGCATAATAAGGAACTTTTTTTTATTCACATATAAGATAAAAGTTTGTTAATCAATAATTGCAGCTTCCTAATTAATTTGAAATAAGGTTATACCTCATTGAATAAATATTTATATATAAAATTTTGTACGTGACTAGATTTAAATAAATGTTTCCCTCGATTTCCACCACTAAATTAAATGAGAAATACAATGTTTAAATAATTAATTTTTAGTTTTTCTTTTATCCTTGAATGTTTTAGTTACAAAAAATGCACAATTAAAAAAAACTAGAAGTTTCTAACCCTAAGTACAGTTAAGGAAAGAAATAACAATTAATTGTTAAAACAATTTAATAAATTGGTATACTTTTGTTATACATCAGAAACCCTCAAATTTTCTTTTAATAGGTTTTTTGATTAATTTTCTGAATGATTAAAGCTGAAAAAATATATTTTACGATTTTATAATTTTTTTAAAACTTATTGTTATTAAAAAAATGTTTAAAAACAAAATTTCAAAACCGGGCTCGAGAGATCGAAAGAAAACTTAATTACGAAGATTTAGAAAAAAAGAAGATCGTTTTGGCAAAAAATTGTGACTTGTAAAGTGATTTGGAACGAAACTTGCGCCGCCATAAGCGAATACATGCACGAGTCCCGGCTTGCCGCGCTGGACATTTTATTTTTTTTCTTGTAAAGTTACTGTTGTCCCATAATTAAATTTATATGAAGTATTCTTGACTTTATAGACAATAACTACAAAAAAAAATCCAAATCAAAGAGATATTTTTTTCAAAATTTTGATTCAAAAAATTTTTTTTAAATTTTTTAGGGCAAAAAAAAATTTTTTTTCTTCTTTTTATTTTTTTAAAGTGCTTCTTATTATGAGTATTTTCAAAAAAAATTATCTTAATCGGTTAACAAAGAAAAAAATGATGTGCCTTTTTTGAAAAACCGACCAAAATTTTGAGTAAGCGGTAACTCAAAAAATTTTAAAAATTTTGAAAAAACTTTTATACATTTTTATTCCATGTATATAAGGGAACAAATTCAGTAAGTATTATTAATATTGCTAAAATCATCGAAAATTCTTCAGATCACTTCCCGTGGAATTGCTCTATTATTAAATATAAGACCGTTAGGATGTAAAATTAAAGAAAGCAAAAATAGCTCGAATACTGCCGGAAAACAAACTACCATGACGCTTTACTTTCTTCTATTGTTGTTCAACAATCGAGTCTAGATTGACGACTGGTAGCTTATGATGTTGTTATTTGAATCGCATCCTGATTTAGACTGCCGTTAATGATATAAAAACAGCGTTTATATAGATAACGAATCATTCTACTCTTAACTTTCACAGAGTAAGGTATGATTATACATCATCGCTTTCAAAGAAAAGGTTTAATTAATAAATTTAATTAATAAACTTATAAACAAGTTACCATTTGAATTACATTTGCCGGGTTATCAATATTGTGGACCGGGCACAAAGTTAGCAAAACGTCTAGACCGAGGTGATCCAGGTGTTAATCCATTAGACACCGCTTGTAAAGAGCACGATATTGCTTACTCGAAAAATCGAGAAAACGTTGAAGAAAGAAACGCTGCTGATAGAGTATTGGCTGACAAAGCGTGGCAACGTGCATTTGCTCCAGACGCACGATATAGTGAAAGAGCTGCAGCTTACGCAATAACAAACGCTATGAAAGCAAAATCAAAATTTGGGATGGGAGTAAAGAAGAAGAAGACAAAGTCAAAGAAACGAGTAAAGAAGATAAAATCAAAAAATTGGACAAGTGCGAGTTGTACTCGCACTGCAATGGCGGGTTCCGCACTCAAATATTAAAACAATACTTGCAACATTGATCGGTAATTAGTAGAATTAAAATAAACAATTAAAAAAATATATTAAAATCATTTGATAAAAAAATAACTAAAAAAAATTAAAGTATTGTATATATCTAATATTGTAAACAATAATAAGCAGAGGAACTATAATAAATTTTGAAAATTTTGTTCCTCTGCTTATTATTGTTTACAATATTAGATATATACAATACTTTAATTTTTTTAGTTATTTTTTTATCAAATGATTTTAATATATTTTTATAATTGTTTATTTTAATTCTACCAATTACCGATCAATGTTGCAAGTATTGTTTTAATATTTGAGTGCGGAACCCGCCATTGCAGTGCGAGTACAACTCGCACTTGTCCAATTTTTTTTATTTTTAGTTAAGAAATTAAAGTCAGAAAACAATATCTCATTTATTCTCTTAAAATTTGACTCTCTTCTTTAAAATATTTAATGCCACGTGTTTAAACTAAAAAAAATTAAAAATTTTTTTTTTTTTTGAAAAAAAAAATTAAAAAAAATTTTTTTTTGATTTTTTTTCAAAAAGTTTCTTAAATAAATTTTTTTTCGTCAGACTGTAATAATACACTAGGATATTAATTTTCAGCTCATTAGGTCAAATAATGTAAAAGTTCGGGAAAAAAATTTTTTTTTAAAATTTTTTAGTTTTTCCTTGACAACGCTATGGCTATCATTACATATCAAGTTCTCTATATTTTTCCTGTAATATTCGAGTAAAAATACACCAGCATGCAAAATTTCAGCTCTCCATGTCGAATAGTTTAGAAGTTAAGGGGGGGGAATGGTCACTTTTTATGCATTTTTGGCCAAAAGTTTTGTTATTTCCTTGACAACGCTATGCCCATCACGTCCAATCACATTCGCTATATTTTTCCTGTAATCTACGTGTGAAAATACATATCTGTACCAAATTTGAGCTCTTTAGGTCAAATAGTTTAGCCGCTAGGGGGGGGGACACGATTTGGCTACGGACAACAGAGTCTCACCAATAGGGTTCCGCCGATACACCGTAGGTGTACGGAACCCTAAAAACGAGTAAACCTTAGAAAAATTGTTTATGCTACAAGAAAATCAATAATTCCTGGTAATGATGCTCGTTTAACAATTAAGTCAGCTATTGAAACAGCTCGAAAAGCTGTAAGGAAAGCAGGTGGTAGAGAAAAGGTTTTCACACCTCGTATTCTACCTGTCCCATCAAAAGTTGGTGGTCTGTTACCATTGACTCCCATTTTTGCAGGTCTAAGTGCACTTGGAGCGCTTACTGGGGGAGCTGCTGGTGTAGCAAAAGCTGTTAATGATGCAAGTGTAGCAAAAGAGCAGTTGAAGGAAGCTCAGCGTTCCAATAGAGAGTTGGAAGCAGTTGCACTTGGTAAAGGTCTACATTTAAAATCATACCGACAAGGCACAGTGGGCCAGAGGAGACCAAAAAAGGCAAAAAACAAAGTTTCATATTTCAAAAAAGTACTTACTCTGTCATAAAAAGTACACCTTAAAGTAGTTTTTTTGAAATTTTTAAAGATTTTCATTAAAAAATGTACTGTTAGTAATGCAATACATTTGGAAAATATGTTTAAAATTAAAAATTTGTATCTTTCCTAAAATAATTTTTTTTTCTATTCTGTATTTTTATATAATTTCTAATGACCTCTTTTACTAATAGGTATACGGCAACTTAAAAAAAATAGTTTTCTATATCAAAAATATTTGAAAGATACTTTTTTTCACAGGCTTTTACATGATTTGTTGAAGTTTTTATTCTTGTGCTTACTTTCGATTTACAGTTCCCTTAAGTTCCACTCAAACTGTCGATATTGTGTCTAGACTCAAGTAGATTTGTATCTAGATTAACAGACAGATTTGTCCCAAAATTGTTACTTGCTGTGTATGAGTCTGATTTCAAATTTTCAAAATTCAAAATGGTTGATCCAGTATGGCGGACATTTTCAAAAATTTATCGGATTCACTACTTAAAACTTGATACTCGGGGGTTTTCGTGCACAGAGAGAAAATATATATTAAATTTTGTAAAAGTATTTTACAAATTGGGAAAAAAGTGCGACAAAGCGAAATTTTAGTATAAAAAATAATAAACTTTAAAAAAACTTATGTGAAATATAATAAAGTTTTATTAGAATTTAATTAATATTCTTGATATTTGATATAATTATACTAAATTTCACATAAGTTTTTCTAAATTTTAGTATTTTTTATATCCAAATTTTGCTTTGTCGCACTTTTTCCCCAAATTGTAAAAGGGTCAAATCATACCTAACAAATCAAAGTTGTTCCTCAGTTCTCTGATTTTGGTGAAACTTTGAGAAATTGTAGGGGAATACATGCGAATAAAAATTCCAAAAAAGATTTTCGAAAATTTTGAAAATTTTTGGTTGTTCAGGGTTTTTAAATTTTTTTTTTAAATTTTGAAAACGCAATATCTCAGAGACATTTGGATGGATTTTAATGATTTTTTCAGGAATTACTTATTATTTACAAACAATTAAAATGAAAAACTTTGCAAAAAAATTTTTTTTGATTTAAATAAAAAATTTAAAAAATATTGTTTAAACAAATTTTTTGTTTATAAGCATATCTTTAATTTTTTTCTAATAGCGATATTTTGATTCCTTAGGATTTCACGAGTATTTTGACATAAAGAAATCAATGGAGACTCTTAAACTTTCGGAGATATTGTATTTTTTGTCTTTGCGCGCAGGGCCAAAAAGAGCACTGAAGCAAAGGCTCTGTGTACAAGGTAACGGGCAAAATTACCTAATACTTGCGTAAATTTCAATCAAATTGAATTCTTTCTTTTTTAAATCAATTAGTAATATTCTATGAACAAAAATAAATAAATAATAAATATTTATAAATAAATAATAAGTTATTAAAAAATAAACAAATTAATGTAAATTAAAAAACAATAACAAAATTGAGAAATATCTTAAATACACTACCGTCTAAAAGTATCAGGACGATTACATTTGACTCTATAAAAAAACATGCCATCACTTTTTCAATCATATCTCGGAAATAAAAGGAGGTATAAAAAAACTTAAATACGGTTAAAAAGCTGATTAAATTCTGCGTAAAATAAGCCATTTTTGAAGTCATTTCGTTAACTATTTTTTGAGTTGTAGAGTGCGAAAGAAATAAAAAAATTATCAAATTTTCTTATTTTTGTCTCTTGACTTCAACTTTTTCAAAAATGTAGAAAAATTTAGATACAATTTTTTTAAAAACACAGAAATCTTCGTTAGAATTTCAGCTTTAAAGTAAGCCTTCGAAAATTAAAAAAGGTTAATCCGTCTTTGATGAATAATTAAAAATGTAAAGCCGTGTTTCGACCGATTGGTGCATTGAAATTCAACAGTGACGACTCGATTGTGGCTTCGCGCGGCAGCGAATGAGAGAGAAAGCAGGGACGAATTGATGTGGGGGAACGATGAACTTTTGAGTTTCTTTATATTACTCGTGAAACATCATTATTTATTATTCTCCTGCAAAAATTCGTCCCTGTTTTCTCTCTTTCGCTGCCGCGCGAAGCCAGAATCGAGTCGTCATAGTTGAATTTCAATGCAGCAATCTGTCAAAACACTGCTTCACATTTTTAATAATATATAGAAAACGGATGAACCTTTTTTAATTTTCGAAGGCATATTTTTAAGCTGAAATTCTAACGAAGATTTCTGTGTTTTTAGAAAAATTTTATCTAAATTTTTCTAGATTTTTGAAAAAGTTGAAGTCAAGAGACAAAAATGAGAAAATTTGATAATTTTTTTATTTCTTTCTCACTCTACAACTCAAAAAATAATTATCGAAATGACTTGAAAAACGGCTTATTTTACGGAGAATTTAATCAGCTTTCTAACCGTATTTAAGTTTTTTTGTACCTCGTTTTAGTTCCGAGATATGATTGAAAAAGTAATGGCATGTTTTTTCATAGAGTCGAATGTAATCGTCCTGATACTTTTGGACGGTAGTGTAAGTTCATAGTAGATTATTTGACTACTTTTTAACTACTCTGATTTGTTCAACAAGTCCTACATTAAATTAAACAACTTGTATTAATCATCAAAAAGTAGTTAAAATACATTAGATAAATAGAAAAATAAAAAAGTAATATATGATGGAAAAGTAACATTTTATTCGTTTACCTAAAGCGGAGACCCAGTTCGTGAATCGAGTAATTCTTTATATGAAGAGCGCGCATGCGTAGACTTGACTCGGATAACTTCGTTCAGTCTCGTAACGCGACTGCGCGTCCGAAAGAGTGGATTTGTCAAAGAGGGGGTTCTAAGAGTCTCATTTTTAAATTAGCATTCGTTCGAGCACCCTCCATGTTTGTAGCAAGTGATAATTGTAGAACTAGGTCTTTTTAATAGTCTTTTTCATAGTTAAAAAGGAATTATAAACTTAAACCTAAGGAAAAAATTAAAAAGAAACGCAAAGAAACTTATTTACATTTACTTAAACCTAAAAAAACAGAAAACACAAATCAAACAAACAAACCTTAAACCACAAAAATGACACTAATAAACATGCAATAAAACCTGAAACTATTAAAAAGACTATTAAAAAGACCTAGTTCTACAATTATCACTTGCTACAAACATGGAGGGTGCTCTTTGACAAATCCACTCTTCCGGACGCGCAGTCGCGTTACGAGACTGAACGAAGTTATCCGAGTTGAGTCTTCGCATGCGCGCTCTTCATATAAAGAATTACTCGATTCGCGAACTAGGTATTCGCTTTATGTAAACGAATAAAATGTTACTTTTCCATCATATATTACTTTTTTATTTTTCTATTTATCTGATTTATTTTAACTACTTTTTGATAAATAATACAAGTTGTTTAATTTAATGTAGGACTTGTTGAACAAATCAGAGTAGTTAAAAATTAGTCAAATAATCTACTATGAACTTATTTGAGATATTTCTCAATTTTGTTATTGTTTTTTAATTTACATTAATTTGTTTATTTTATTTTACGCAGACAAATTATTTGTTTATTTTTTAATAACTTATTATTTATTTATAAATATTTATTATTTATTTATATAGAATATTATAAATATTATATTATAGAATTATTATATTATATTAATTATTATTATTAATTATTATTATTATTATTATTATTAATTATTATATTATATTAATATTATAGAATATTATATTTTTATTTCATAGAATATTACTAATTAATTTAAAAAAAGAATTCAATTCGATTGAAATTTACGCGAGTATTAGGTAATGTTGACCGTTACCTTGTACACAGAGCCTTTGCTTCAGTGCGCTTTTTGGCCCTGCGCGCAAAGACAAAAAATACAATATCTCCGAAAGTTTAAGAGTCTCCATCGATTTCTTTATGTCAAAATACTCGTGAAATCCTAAGGAATCAAAATATCGCTATTAGAAAAAAATTAAAGATACGCTTATAAACAAAAAATTTGTTTAAACAATATTTTTTTAATTTTTTATTTAAAACAAAAAAAAATTTTTTTGCAAATTTTTTCATTATAATTGTTTGTAAATAATAAGTAATTCCTGAAAAAATCATTAAAATCTATCCATATGTCTTTGAGATATTGCGTTTTCAAAATTTCAAAAAAAAATTTTGAAAACCCTGAACAACCACAAATTTTTAAAATTTTCTAAAATGTTTTTTGGAATTTTTATTCACATGTATTCCCCTACAAATTCTCAAATTTTTACCAAAATCAGAGAACTGAGGGACAACTTTGATTTGTTAGGTATGATTTGACCCAAAATAATTTTACAAAATTTAATATATATTCTCTCTCCGTGTGATCGTTGATTATGAATCCAATGTTAGTTTCCAAAAATTCAAAATGGTTTGTGACGGAAACGAATAAAATCAAAGTTAAAATTTAATTATTTATCGAAAATACCAAAAATGTTTTTGTTTTCTATTCGACGCTCTACGAAAATTTGTTGTACGCTCCTGAGTGCCGATAGTGCGCGTGCGCTCAGCCTCCGACCAATAGTAAGCGAGAAGCTCTCTCCCGCCGAGATCTTCTCCCTCCAGCGCGACCCGAATCGAGGACCTTGAATGCACGGTCCGAGATCGTCACTTCTCAAAGCGGTGTTACCGCAGAAGGAGCTCGAAGCGGTCTTACTGCAGCGAAAGGGTTTTACCCTAAGTGGTCTTACCACAGGTGATGAGGTTTTACCTCGAAACGGTTTTACCGTAGTCACTAGGAGACGATTCTCTTAACGCGGTCTCTACGACGACGAAATGGTTTTACCATGATCTACGATTTTATGAACGGTTTTACCGTGAATAAAATGCCGTCTACGCTCACGTTTCACGAAGTCGCGAATTAATATCCGCGCATACACCGATGTTCACGTTCCCGCAGCTACCGACGTTTTCCGTATAATAGTTTTTGTTACGTTTTCTTTACGCGATTCGACGATTCTTCACGTTTAAGGGGACATTCCAGTTCAAAATGTAAAAAAAATCAATTTTTTTTTGTTTTTATTTTCTGATTTCTTATAAAGTCAAGAATACTCTCCTAAAATATTATTGCAAAATTCGAAGTAAAACAAATGTTATACATCCTTATTCTTCGCTATGTCAAAGATGTTTTTGTATGCGGATAAGCAATCGAATCATTTAAACGTTTTCTCATTAGCATTTTTTAAAAAAGACAAACAAAAATGTATTTGGTAATGCTGATCACAAATTAAATATTAAATTTTCAAAATTCAAAATGGTGGATCCAATATGGCAGAAAAAATTTTTTTTTATTTTAATTTTTTTTCGTTTAATTTTTTTTGTCCACCATATTCCATCCGCCATTATTAATTTTGAAAAAAATATGTCATATTTGTAATCAGCGACCCCAAAAAACCCCCTGTATCGATTTTTAAGCAAATCCAATGATTTTGAAAAAAATGTCCGCCATATTAGATCCGCCATTTTGAATTTTAAAAATCTAATTCCATATTCGTAATTAGCGACCTCAAAAACCCTCGAGTAACAATTTTCAAGCAAATCCGATGATTTTTAAAAAAAAATTTCGAATCTTATGAACAAAAACTTTAAATGCGTTTTTCGCAAGATGTCCTTTTTTGATCTAGTAAGAGTAATATCTCGAGTTCTTCTGAAGCGATTTTAAGAAAAATTTTTCCATTTTCTATGTTTTTGTAATTGAGCTTGTTAATTTCTTAGATTTTAACGAACCCTGACCGACGAGCTATTCCCTCTCAATTAACATTCATTACAAGTTATTCGATATGGTAAAATTTTGTATTCAATATAATTTAAAAAAGTGTTTGTAATCAGCGATCATAAACACTACCGAGTACGAATTTTAAATCAATTTTAAATTTTATGACTTTATTTGGAAAAATTATCCGCCATATTGGATGTGACTTTTACCCGGAAACATCAGAATAACGAATATCAAATAAATCCCATGAATTTTTGAAAATGATATTCACCATAATGGATCCGTTATATTAAATTTTTGAAAACTAACATCGAATTTATAATCAGTGATCCCGAAAACCTCCAAGTAACAAGTTTTAAATGATTCTGGTGATTTTTAGAATATTTCCGCCATATTGGATCCTACATTTTAAAAATCTGACTTTAGATTTGTGACCAGGGATCGTAAAAACCCTTGTATACCAAGTTTCATAAAAAAATTAATTTTTAGTTCTTATGTCCGCCATAATGGATCCTACATTTTTAATTTTTTAAATCTGACTTCATATTCGTGATCAGGGACCGCAAAAATCCTTGTATACCAAGTTTCATAAAAAAGATAAATTTTTTAATTTTTATGTCCGCCATATTGGATTCGACATTTTGAATTTGGAAAATCTGACTTTAAATTCGTGATCAGCGATTCCGAAAACAATAGAGAGGATAATTTAAATTTCTAAATATTTCTTAATTTTGAAGTTATTAATTTTTGCCAAAAATTTACGATTCTGTCCCACTGTGCAAGGGTTGGGACTTCATTTAAAACTATATGTTAAAGGACTAGGTATTAAAAGACTATGTACAAAAAAAAAGTTTAAAGCTACCTTAACGAGCACTTACTGATCTAGATTTGCTTAAATATGCTAAATGAATGAAAATTTCTCATTTTCAAGGAGTTTTTTGCGAAATGAACTATCTATAAGAGGTCCTCGAAAAAATGAATCAGCCATTATTAATTTAGATGATAAAAATGGTTCTGGAACTCATTGGGTTGCATATAAAAAAGTTAATAAGAAAGCAGTATACTTTGATAGTTTTGGTAATCTTTAACCACCCTATAAGCTTGTCAATTACTTAGGTTATAATACTTTAATACAGTATAATCATAAAAATTATCAAAATTATAACAGTTTTAATTGTAGTCATTTATGTCTGAAATACTTATGTGGACAGCTTGAAATAACTCAAAAATATATTCTATATAAGTGATTGTAAGTCATTCCACCTAATCAGTTAATAAAAAGTCATTAACATAGCATAAAAGAATCTTTTACTCTGACTATCTCAGGCAATTCATCTACCCTTGAAGCAGAATGTTTTCCTCCCATAGAATTATTATCTTATAAAAATTATGTACTTGGCTGAGTTGAATTATTAACCTTCAATTCAATTCCTAATATTGATCAAGGCAAAAATAAATTTTATATTGGTAATAAAGTAATTACTATTTCCCCTGGAAGTTATGAAATTGAAGATATTGAAAAATATATTCAAAACTCTATTGAAAATGGATCTGAAATTGTAAGAAATTCAACATCAAGACTTGTACATTCTTCCCTCTAAAAGTACTCTACACGTCACTGGCAGAATTGTTAAGCCTAACAATACGCTTGTAACTAATACAAAGTTAATTAGCAATGGTATTTCCTACACGTTTAATGAGATTCGTTATGAATTAAATGGTGTTGAAATTGATCGCTCTAAAAATGTTGGTATTACAACCACAATGAAAAATACAATTTCGCAAACACCTAATCAAATGATTTATTTTTATTTATTTATTTTATTTATTTGAATGAAGTTCCTAGGGCTAATAAGCCCTTTAAGAAACAGTTACATATAATTTATTTTTGATTTATAAAATATATAGATATTAAAATATCACTCTAATATAATGATAAAAAACAGTAAATAAAAGAAAAATATTTCATATAAACAATAATGATAGTAGATATGATAAAGATAATGATAATGATAGTAGAGTGACAAATGAGCCGTTCGCTAGAAAAACGACCTAAGTCGACTTAAGTTTTTGACGAAAAAATTAAATTAAAGATTCGGAAACGAATTACTAATATAATTTACGTATTAATTATATCGATCATTTTTCCCAATACAAAGGTATTATCAAAGAATTCTTTAAAAGAAAAGAAGGTCGAGTAAACAATGTTTTGCTACTTTAATAACATTATTTTATAACAAATGACTTAAGTCGTTTTTCCAGCGAACCACTAAAAATGAAACAAAATTAAGTATTTTATAAAAGAACACTTTTATTTTAATGTATTAAAACATATTTATTATTCTAAAAAGTCTTACGATATATTTTTTAGTAATATTCAATTAAATATCAACATTATAATGCACAAGTTTAGTTAACAAAATGAAAAAATTACTCGCTTTTGTAATAATCCAAAATTTTTAAAAATTTCAAATATATAGCAGTGAAGGCTTGTAGGAAAAACCTTCTTTAGTATTTAAAAAAAAGAAAATTGAAATCGGTGGAGATTTGTATTGTCGGCAGAATTTTGTCCAAAACACTGCATTTCTTCCCACTGTACGCGGTAGCAGAGGACGTGAACGCGCGTTTGCGTAAGTGCTTCAATTTCGGGACCCAGGAAGTTTAAACACCTCAATTAATTCATAAATAGCGACCTACAACTTTAGAAACTTGATATATGTAATCTATATGTCTTGTAGAATACACTGATAACAAATTTTTTAAAACCGCTTAAGTCGACTTAAGTCGTTTTTCTAGCGAACGGCTCAAATGATACTGGATATTTTGATGTAAATATTCCACTAAGTATGATTATTGGGTAAAAATAAGTGAAACCGGACACTTGAAAAATTTTTGTCTTTAATTTTTAAGTTATCTATGATTTTTGGTAGATATATGAGTAGGGGAAAAGGTTCGGTTGTGGGCATGGTCCGGTTGTGGACACCCCCGCAGAACTTTTGACAGAAATGAGATTTTTCTAATCTGACAAATGTCACGTGTGTGTTATAACCAAACGTAGTTATCGATGCAAATACAAAAGTGATTAGACAACTGTGCTTTTTACTATATATAAATTAATTTTTCGACACGTTGGATATAACAAAAATGTATTTTTGAACAATGTTAAATATTCAACAAATCAAAGTGAATTAATTAAAATGATAACTTCAATGCGTATTTACACAGTAATGTTACGACCCGATAAATATTAAAATTTTTACACTTATTTTTAATACGTAGTTTTTTATGTATAAACAAAACTAGTATTAAAAATACTATATACAACGATAATTTGAATAATAATCAACTATTATTACTATTATTAATTAATAATAAGTTTAATCAGAGTAATGAATTTAAAATAAGCTACAAATGATAATAATTGATTACCGACCAAAAAATTATATCACTCTTCTTAACTATGGTCGATACATTATCAATGCGTATAGTAAATAATCAAAGTAGAATTAATTATGAAGTATCGGTAAGAAAGGACACAATATTTTCATGTAATCAGAGAATAAATTAAAAACACATATACAAATTAAAATACGACTTAATTAATGGAAAAATATTAAATAATGGGTAAACATGTTTTTCACACCTCAATAGAAAGCCATATATTAATAAATACTCAATATATAAGAAAGTATGTTAAAAACAGATAAACTTTGACCACCGATAACAATAAGATTAATAATTAAATTGACTAATTGAGACAAATGAATAATAAATCTAATTGACTTTTAAACTCTATAAAATTTTATCAATATTAAAATTAGCTCATCACATTGTTTAAAAGAGTATATAAACCGTATATAAATTCAAATTATTGTCAAAATACTCCGGTGAGTCTCTGCCCGAGCAGTATCGTCGAGTCGACCCTTCAATTGTTTAAATTCGCGTAACTTGAGAGTGATGTTATAGAAGTTTGTTCCTTTTAATTTATGGAGGTAAATTAACATTTTGATAACGGATTTTAATACAATTGTCGTTAAAACTTTATTCTAATAATTATTTTATTGCTCTATTATTGAGACTTGAACTAGAATTAGTGTTCATTATTTCTATATAAAAGAAACCAATTTCTTTTACTTTTTAAATACAGTGAATATAAAGTTTCATAAAATAATTATATGTTAAAGTTTTAATAGTCGTTTTGATAACAAGTGTATTATTGCTAAATCGAACTGAAAATTTTATTAATCAACAACAGCAATCTATATAACATCTGTATAAGACAGGTTGCTGTTTTAACATCATTATACGTTTATCAACGCATCTAATTAAATTGTAAGTAAATAAAAACTGTTTAATCATTGCTATTAAAAATAAAATGTATTATTAAAGAGGGAATATGCATTAATTATTTAACAAGAACCCATAGTTCTTTAACCCCTTCAGTGTGTAGCTAAAATATAACAAAATGGTCCCAAAATGTGTAAGACCTTCTTGTTAATAAATTTTCATGACACTAGGTACTAAGGGGTTTTTGGGGTCACTGATTACGATTTCGGTGTTAGTTTTCAAAAATTCAAAATGGCGGATCCAATATGGCGGACACGATTTTGAAAAATTCATAGGATTCGCTTAAAAATCGTTATACTCGGGGATTTCCGTGGTCGCTGATTACGAATCTGACATTAGTTTCCTAAAATTCAAAATAGCGAATCCAAAATGGCGGACACGATTTTGAAAAATTCATTGGATTCGCTTAAAATTCGTTACTCGGAGGTTCTCGTGGTCGCTGATTACTAATCTGACATTAGTTTTTTAAAATTCAAAATAACGGATTCCAAATAGTGGTCACGATTCTTAAAAATTCATTGAATACGCTTAAAATTCGTTATTCGGGGGTTTTTGGGGTCGCTGATTACGAATCTGTTATTAGTTTTTCAAAGTTTAAATGGTAAGAATTATGAAAAGAATTTATCAACTTTTGAAATTTTTCAAAATTTTTGGCGGATATTTTGTATGAAAAATTATTCATTTTGAAAATCTTACTTCAGAATCGTGATCAGCGACCCCAAAAATCCCTAAGTAAGAATTTTTAAAAGAATTTATCCACTTTTAAACTTTTTCAAAATTTTTGGCGGCCATTTTTGATGAAAAATTATGTTTTCTGAAAATATGACTTCAGAATCGTGATTAGCGACCCCAAAAACCCCCCGAGTAAGAATTTTTAAGAGTTTATCCAATTTTGAAATTTTTGGCGGCCATTATGGATGAAAAATTATGTATTCTGAAAATATGACTTTAGAATCGTGATCAGCGACCCCAAATACCCCCGAGTAAGAATTTTTAAAAGAATTTATCCACTTTTGAAATTTTTCAAAATTTTTGGCGGTCATTTTAGATAAAAAATTATTTATTTTGAAAATATGACTTTAGAATCGTGATCAGCGACCTCAAAAACTCCCGAGTAAGAATTTTCAAAAGAATTTATCGACTTTTAAAATTTTTCAAAATTTTTGGCGGCCATTTTGGATGAAAAATTATTTATTTTGAAAATCTGACTTCAGAATCGTGATCAGCGACCCCAAAAACCTCGAGTAAATTTTTTTGCGAATGTACGTTAAGATGTTTTCTTGTTTGGGCCATGACGTGTATACATGTCATCCACTGTTTGGGCCAGTTTTTTTCATGACGTGTATACACGTCATCCACAGTCAAGGGGTTAAAGTGACACGAATCCACAAAAAAAAATAAAAGTCAAGACTTACCAACTTGACTAATCAGCTAATTGTCTCCATTTTGTAAATTATTAATAATTATTAATAAAATTTACTCATTTCCTTGCTCGGAACGTGACAAGTAAATATGTTATATTTTGTGCTCCAATACCAAGTATCACAACCATGTTATTATTATGTTATTATTCACTCTTATTCTTATTCATATTCTTGACAAATCGTGAAATAACGTAGTCGATATAATTATAAGTAATTCCTTACAACATTTAATAGTGTTTTATGAATTTTAAAAGTTTCGTAGTTTATTACGGAAATTAATATAACAAGACTTTGATTTTTATGCGTCGTTCGTAGCTAGTAACTGTGCTGCTAAGGTTCAGTGTTAGAAATCTTATATGTCCTTACATGGGGAGAAAGTAATGTCATTTTTGCATTTTTATTTGATTTTTCAAGAGTGCCCACAACCGAACCAAAATTTTCTTTGTTAGAAAAATGCCCACTTTATTGAATTTTTAATAAAATTTTTCTAGTCAATAGAATCAATTTAGTTTCTTCATCAGTAGTTAGCTAAGGTCCCTAGCTTTAAATACATATACATATGTTTGCTTAATACCTACAAGGACACAAATTATTAGTCAAAAACGAAACTATGCCCACAACCGAACCTCTTTCCCTACACTTTTTCCCTCTAAAATATTTTTCAAAAAAAATTTTATTTTTTAAGTAATCAGGTATTGAAGTTTTGGGTCATTTTATTTTTATTTTATTATTACTTTTAAACAAATAAAGATATTTAAGAAATTTTTTTAATTAAAGCTTAAAGTCTATACTTTAAAGATGAAATAAAGCGATTGCTAAAAAATGAAAATTTATAATTGTTATTAACATTTCTTTTAAACAATTGCAAATTGAAGAATGTTCTCAATGTTTTTGAAAGATTAAATTACGATATATTGATGCGCAAAACTGTAAGGATTCATTTAAAAAAAATAAAAATTAGTAACCTCCAATATTATAGAAATTGTGTAGATTTTTCTGCCAAAATGCAGGCGAAAATCGATTTTTCATCTTAAAAATCCGCTTGAAAGCGTGAAGTTTCTAACAAAACAAAAAAATATCTTATTTATTCGTTTGCAATTTTATCTTTTTCCAGGAACTTGAGTCAATTTTCGCCTGCATTTTGTCAGAAAAATTTGCATAATTTCTATAATATTAGAAGTTACTGATTTTTCTTTTTTTTAAATGAATCCTTATAGTTTTGCGCATCAATATATCGTAATTTAATCTTTCAAAAACATTGAGAACATTCTTTAATTTTCAATTGTTTAAAATAATTGTTAATAAGAATGATAAATATTTATTTTTTAGCAATCGCTTTATTTCATCTTTAAAGTATAGACTTTAAGCTTTAAATTAAAAAAAATCTACTTAATTATCTTTATTTGTTTCGAAGTAATAATAAAATGAAAATAAAATGACCTAAAACTTCAATACCTGATTACTTCAAAAATAAAATTTTTTTTTTGAAAAATATTTAAGGGGAAAAAAGTGTACACACACATATATCTACTAAAAATCATAGATAACTTGAAAATTGGAGACAAAAATTTTTCAAGTGGCCGGATTCACTTATTTTGACCCATTGGTTTTGCTGAAGACTATCGAAAGATTGTTGTAAATGCAAAACATGAACTTATTTTAACAAGATCTTGTACTGATCTAAATGCTGTAGTAAACATTGGAGCAGCTAAGCGTGAAGAATTTAAAATTAAAATTAATAAAATTGAATGGTTAATTCCATATTTAATAGTAAATGATCAACAAAAAATTAAATTATTATAATTCATTGAAAAAGACTCACTTATATCAATGAGTTTTAGATCATGAGATTTGTATGAGTATCCTATGATTCCTGACACTCAAAAGCATGTGTGGACTGTAAAAACTTCAACACAAGTTGAAAACCTCGATATGTTATTTTTGGTTTTCAAACAAATCGAAAAGAATATCAAAGAAGGTATGCAAATTTATTTGCTGCCTGTAATCTTCTCAATGTTAAACTTTTCTTAAACTCACAGTACTATCCTTATGGAAATTTAAATTTTACTCAAAACAAATTATCCATACTATATGAAATGTATTGTAATTTTTAACCGTCCTACTATGGAAAAGAATCTCAACCTTTATTAACTAGAAATAACTTTAAAGATTAAGCACCATTGGCTGTGCATCGTAAAATAGATATTTTTAAAAGGTCCAAATTGGAAATTGTTAAGGAAAATATGGGCTTTTGTACGCATATAATGAAAACCCAAGGAAACAAGTTGTAAATCTAGATGTTCATTACATGAACATTTTGCTTCCTCTTTACGATCGTAAAAAAAAATTTTATTAACAATAAGTATATTTAATTTTTAAATCATTTTTAATACAATTTAACATTTATAAAATAAAGTTCATTCGTCTTAATAGAAAGAATAAAATTTTCTTATACAGTAATATAAATCTAAATAAACAAAAAAATTTTTAGAAAAAAAGTGAATTTGTTAAATTTAATTGTAATTAATTCTATAATTTTCAATAGAATATATACTTTATATACATCAATCGATTCGTTTTGATGCAAAGAATAAGATTTTTGATTTATTTTTCAATAAATAATAACATTTCATACAATTTATACTTTGTATATACCAATTGATTCGTCTTAATGCAAAGAATAAGATTTTATTATATATTAACTTCAATAACTAACTTTAAAAAAAAATTTTTTAATTTTTTTTAGAAAAAGTCAAAAAAAATTTTCTGAGAATTTTTTAAAGTTTATCAATCCATTTCGATATATTTTAATGATAAATATACCTGGTAAATTTTAGCCAAATTCGTTAAAACCTATTCGAGTTATCGTGTTCACAAAAATTGGGATCCACATACACACACATACATAAGCAATTATGTATACATAATTACATATAAGTATACATAATACATAAGCAATTTTTACATAAGCAAAATTGTTATATCCTGATAAAAAACCAAAGAGTACCCCAAAAACGGCATTTTTTCAATTTTCAAGGTCAAATTTCTTAAAAATCTAGGGTGATGGAACAATTCCTCTTAATAATTCCTCTTAATAAATTGCCGTATTATAGCCACATGCTTTTTACAGGGCATAAAGTCAAAAATAATTTCAATTTAAAAGTCAACGTTTGGTTTTAATTGAGTTTTGATTTGGAAGATTTTCAACATATTCTAATGTTTTTAAATACACTGAAAGACAAAAATTTTAATTAAAAATAGGTATAAGATAGAATTATAAAGTTTTTAATTTATTTGTCTTCATTTAATTATAATTGTTTTAAATTTAAAGTATTTATTTTAAAATCGTTTCATTTTGACGGTAATAAATTACCACATGGCTAAAATTTCATAGTGAAATTTTTATTAATTATTATTAAAATGCAAATTTTAGGAGTGTATTTATAAAAAAATAATATTATTGGCGTTAAAACTTAGTTAATTTTTTATTTCTATAAAGGTAGAAATACAATTTCGTTCTCTAAAGCTCTTTTCCATTCAAGAGTTAGCGAAAATTTGTTCTTGTATTCCTCTACCACGACAGAACCAGCCTAACCCAATATTAACTATTTTATTCATTTAATTGATAATTTAAATATTACCTTTTGTAGTGCTGGCTCTATCGAGAGAGGAGCGATTTACACACATGCGTCATATTTAACCCTCTAGCGCATGACTTTTCACCGGAAATGTGGTTTCCAAATGCATACATTTTTCTTAAAGTTGAATTTGTTTGAAACTTGGTATCTACAAGGAGAAAAAAATCAGGGCTTTGTAGCATGGAGTGGTCTATAGCTTTAGCGCATGGGCGCTTCCTTGCGGCGAAAGAACGAACTCATACGATTGCAGCAAGGCTCCTTACTAAAATAGGGCAAGCTCTTGCTGCAATCGTACAAATTCGTTCTTTCGCCGTAAGGAAGCGCCCATGCGCTAAAGGTTTAGACCACTCCATGCTAAAAAGCCCTGATTTTTTTCTCCGTGTAGGGGTTTTTAGAAATGTTGATTACAAATCCGAAATCAGTTTTTGAAAATTCAAAATAGCGAATCCAATATGGTGGATGACTTTTTTCAAAAATTGTTGGATTCTCATAAAACTTGATATCTAGGGATTATTCGAGTCGCTGATTTACAAATCTGAAGTCAGTTTTTGAAAATTTAAAATGGCATATAACCATTTCCAAAAATTATTGTAATAAGTTATTTTAATGGTATAATATTCTTTGTTAAATTTTTTTGACAAATTAGAAAGGGATTTAAAAAATTTATCTAAAAATTTCCAATTTAGATGTTTTACAGGGTGCCTACTAACCAGGAAATAGCCGGTAATTTTAATCGACCGGGAATAAGCCAGGAATTTCATGCCAAACCGGTAATTTTTTCACCAAATTAAAAAAAGTTTTATTATTTTAATTTGTTTTTAAAATATCGCTTTCAATTAAATTTTTATAGACATGTATACTGTTCTCTAAATTAGAATTAAATTTGAGTTAAAAATAATTAATTTGATAGTAAAAAATCAGTCACGGATTTAAATATAGTATGTAAATAAATTTAAAAAAAATTATCAAAAGCATATAAATTTTATAAAATTCAACTAAAAATAATTAAATTTGTTAAAAAATTTCATTAAAAACTTTGTAACAAATTGAATTTTTAAAGTACTTCAATTTAATAATTGATAAATAATTGAATTTAATAAAGAGACACATTCTAATGTATTAATCTGCCTTAGTGCGAAGATTAATAATTAAAATTTTTATTGGTTAATTTAGAAAAAGATACACACGTAGAGGAGGGTAGGCTACATTGAACCAAGTTTTTTTTAAAGTCCAAGAACTAATTAAATTTTACTAATGTTGATCAGGTTTTTGTATAAAAATAAAACTGAAGTACTTCTTTAGTTAATACACACATTACAAACACAAATTATTATGATTAAATAATTAAATTTAATTTTTTTCTAGCCAGTTACACTTTTCTTATTTTGAAGAATGTGTGTCTACATTGAACCACCTCTAATAAAACACTACAACTTACTTCTAAAATAATAATTTTACTTACACATTGTAAAAAATCTTATTTTCCACTCAAAAAAATAGAACATTGTTGTTAAATAGTTATTATTTGTTAATATAGGATATTCATATATTTCTATATCAGATTTCGTAGCAGAAGTGACAGTTTAAGTTTATCTCGTTGACAATTGTGATGAAAGCAAGTCTTCTAGTATTTCTCTTACTAATAAGTAGAGCAGACAACTTTACAACTCTTAAAATTGAAAATTCTTTGCTTTTTCGGGTGGTTCAATGATGCCGCACTCACTGTATACACATGACATTCACAACAAAAATTGTTTATAATAAATTTATGTAAGAGTTAAAATTCTTTATCACATCGGAATATTAAAGTTGACACTCTAAGCAAAATAAATCACAAGCCTATTAATTTTTAAAACTTCCTATTTCAATAAAAAGATGTCATTATATTTGCATAACATTTTTTGTTTTGTACGTGAAAAACCGTTTTTTTTAGTTTTTCAATGTAAAAAATAAACCTACGTGCCGTAAATTTTTAAACATAGTCTGTTTCGGTAAAACTAACTTATATATTAATGTAGAAATAGTTTCGAGTATCAAGTCTGTTAAATATTTATATAAATATATTCTCAAAGGGCATGATGCGTTAATCACTTATCCATACATTTGCCAAACGAACAGAATGTTATTATTTGAGAAGAAAAAGATAGTAACGACATTTCTTTCTATTTAAATAAAAATACAAAACTTCTGGATTATTTTAAACTTAACCAACGAGACAGTAATGCTCAAAAGTATTATTATTTAGAAATACCAGAGCTTTATACATGGGTAACAAAATCTCTTGAATGGACACAAAGAATTCGTAAAGAAAAAGTATTGGGAAGAATGTATTCAGTTAATCCACATCAATTGGAGTTATTTCACCTTATATTATTGTTGCTTACAGTAAAAGGAGCAACTTCTTTTGAAAAATTGAGAACTGTTAATGGAGTTGTTTATGAATCTTTTACAAGTGCTTGTTTGGCATTAGGACTTGTAGAAGATGATAGTCAGTAGATTAGGACAATGGAAGAAGCTGCATTATGGATGATGCCTCATTCATTTCGCCAATTATTCACAAGAATTTTAAATCATTGTCATCCTGTACATCCGGATAAAATATGGGAACAATTTAAGGGTCAAATGTCAGAAGATTATTAAAAAATTAACGACATTGAAGCTGAACAATGGGCTTATAGAAATATTAAAACAATGTTATTTAACGAAGGATATAATTTTACTGACTTTCAGGAGTTATAAGATATACAAGATGAAATTTTTACTGATGAAGTTAATGATATAAATATTGCATAACATATTAACATATGAGAACAGAATACATGATGCCCTAAAGGATTCTTCTTTTGATGGTTACCTGTTCCATTATACAGTGATTCATCTTCAAACATTAAAGTTCAATATTTAGAAGGCCTCTTTTTTAAAAATATAGATGTTTTTATTTGGGATGAAGCATCAATGGCTCCAAAATATGCTTTAGAAATTATGGATTATCTATTTCAACGAACCTTTTGGTGGTGAAATTGTAATTCTAGGCGGACATTTTCGACAAACTTTACCAATTAAAGAACGGGGTACTAGATCAGAAATAGTAAATTTATCAATAAAAGATAGTAAACTATGGAAATATTTCAAGAAATACACATTAACAGATAATATGAAAGCTTTACCACAAGAAACGGAATTTGTAGATTTTTAACTTAAAGTTGTCAATGGTTGTCAGAACATATTATTTGAAAAGGGAATAGGTATACAAAAACAAAATTTTATCCTTTAAAGACAATTTAGGTGTACAAAATTTAAAACAAAATTTAATCCTTTAAAGATGAAATGTTTATAATAACTATATGTGTATCTTTAGAGTAATATTAAAAACTTTTCGGTGTAAAAACATTTCCATTTTAAATAGCAGAAAGAAAGAGGGCGTGCGTAGCGCACAAAATTAGTGACTAGTAATAGGTAAAGCTAAGAAGCAATTGTTTTATTGCTGGCAAAAATCACTCTATTTCTTAAATTTATTAACATGAATGTTCAATTTTGTTATATATTTAAAACCATGCTTATATGCTTTAAAATTATTTTAGTACAGAACTACTGTTAACCAGATGAATCAAGAAATTAATATTTTTGAATTGTTTATAGATCCAATTCAACGATGGAGATACGTCAAAATTTTACAAGGCACCATAAAAATGGGAACATGAATTGGTTGTTTTATAATAAAATGTTATTTTTAAGCGAGTTTATTAAACATAAACCTCAAGATAGTGTGAATAATTCTCAAGGCAATAATAACATCGCAGAATCACAAAAGAATTTCAGACCATCTTTTGAGAATTATAGAGGGCAAGTTCATTATTGCCTTTTTTAAAATCGTTATTTGGTAGCCAAACTTATCAAATATATATATATATATATATATATATATATATATATATATATATATATATATATATATATATATATATATATATATATATATATATATATATATATATATATATATATTATATTGATTCCTAAGAACGTTAATTTTATAATTTAAAATATATAAAACGTCATATAATTATTTATTATAAAGTAGTTTTTTTTTATTTTAGCACAAAATTTTTATTAAATTTTATTTGCAGAAATCTTGGAACGAATAATAGTGGATCTATTAAACGTGTTAATACTCAATTTGAATTGATGCACAGTGTTACTCGTCAGGATAATTATACAACTTTAAATGCTCCAGAACATAGAGAATGTTTAACTATTGGCAGGAATTTCGATTTTACGCCCAGTCCTTTATCACAGAATATAAATAAAGCGTCAATTTTTCAGGAAATCCGAAATCTTGAATCAGATTCCATACTATCGTACGCTCTTCCATTTAAGGAGATTGATAACACAAATTCGACTTCCAGTTCATCTTTGAAGGATTTATCTTCAACTTTTAAAAGAAATTTCGTTCTTACACAAAATCCTAATTCTCAAAATGCAAGTAATGTAGCATTGACTTCACGGGACTTCAACTCAGATTCGACTTTAGGCTCAACTTGGAAGGACTTGTCTTTAATGCTTGGAAGGATACAAAAGATCAACGGCTCAAAAAGGTTTCACAGACCCACAAAAAAAGGAAAGTACCCTGCACGAAAGTCCAGAGTACCGTACCGCTATGTATTTTGATGCGCTGAACACGAATTCAAAGTCAGATTTGCTCCATCAGGTCAGGATTTTTTTCTAACCTCAAAAAACATGTTAGATTTAATGTAATTTATGTAAAATACAAAATTTTTTAAAAATTGATTAGATTTGTCTCAAACTTGTTTCTCGGGGGTTTTTAAGATCGCTGATTACGAATCTGCAGTCAGTTTTTAAAAATTTAAAATGACGGATTTAATATGTCGGACAAATTTAAAAAATTTGTTGGATTTTCACTTTACTTAGTATATAGGGGTTTTCGGGGTCGCTGATTTCAAAAATTCAATATGGCGGATCCAATATGGCGGTCATTTTTTTGAAAATTGATTTATTTTGCTTTAAAATGGGTACTCAGTGATTTTTCGGATCACTGATAACAAATCTTCAATTAGATTTTGAAAAATCAATATGTCTGTTTGAAAATAATGTAATTTTAATTTATGTCTGTTTATGGTAACGGACTCGTTTGTCTTCGAAAGACCTGTGCAGTAGTTTTCTTTTTAAGTTTACTCTTCCTGGAACAATATCCCTTTTTAGCATCCAGCAATAGTCAGTTATCACATTTACGTCCCATCTGCCTTTATATCTGCTCTCCATTTCATTAATATCTTGATGAAACCGTTCTCCCTGTTCCTCGCTGTAGTCTTCTAAATTTTTGGGAAAGCAACTTAGATGTGAATGTAGGAAATGGAGCTTCAAACTTATCAAGCATCCCAATTTTTAAAAGTTTTTGATCATACCATTCACTATTAGTTCCCAATTCTCGCTCTTATGGTTGCCAAGAAAGTTTTCAATAACTCCCTTAAAACTAAGCTATGCAGCTTTCTCCTTTTTACTCATTGGCATTGCTGTGATAAATTTTTCATCTTTTACTAGTTTGCGAATTTGAGACCCAACAAAAATTCCTTCCTTTAATTTCGCATCAGATATCTCTGGAAATTTTTGTTCCAGATACTTGAAACATTTCCCTTCTTTATCTAAAGACTTTACAAACTGTTTCATTACCTCTAGTTTAATATATAAAGGTGGTGGAATTACCTTTGAAGGTTCAACTAGAGGTTTTTTTATAATATTTTTGGAACCTGGTGTAAAGGATGTTCTTTTGGGACATTATTTTTGTACGTAATGTTTTTTTCGATCTCTACTGTCCTACAAACATAAAAAGCAAGGTGTTTTCGTAAAACCTGCTTGTTGGCCCAACATGATACTTATAATTTTAAAATCTCCACAAATTTTCCAATTGTGTTCTTAATATTTAATTTTCTCCGAAAATAATTTGACAGTTTCATAATCTTCTTTAAGTTCAGTGGAATGGGCTACGGGAATTAAAGCAAAAACATTAGTGTTGTGAATTAGCACTGACTACGTTTAGAAGAGTCAATGAATAACCTTCAATGTTGATCTTCATATACGTTTGGTTTCAATTTATTTATTAGTCCTTCAATGTCAGAACAATATACTAATGAAAGCTTATCGTCTTTTGTAAAATATTTCCGAAATTCCTTTTCTCTGTCACGATAAAAGTAAGCTGTGGTGCCTTTGGATAATAAATTTTAAAACTGAAGCTAGATATTCTGCTCCATCTTTGGGTAATTTCAAATCTCTGATGAGGTTGCTAAGCTCTCCTTGCGTTAAGCCTTCTTTAACTTTTTCTTCCTGATAACCATCTGGAATATAAATATCGTCATTGTCTTCTACAATATGTGACAACCCTGATCGCGAGATTTAATTAAAAGAATCTATCTTATAAAAGTGAATGTGAAACTACTTTAATATACGGGTTCGACTCGCGACGGAGAGCACAATGTACACTAGCACATTTCTCAATGAAGATCCTCTGGGTGGAGTTACAGCGGCAGAGAGCAAAGAAGGAACGTTTTCAAGTACTGCGAAACAATGGCCATGTGAAAGATGGACTTACCGGTAACGCTGGCTCTCTGCGACAATCCAAAAGTAATCCGTGGTGGATGGTAAAAAGGGCACTTTATAGTATTAAATAACTTTCGCGAAATCTATTTCTTAAAATTGATACAATTATTTATTTTTCACAAATTTTAGCAAAGTACAATAAAAGAAACAAATCGCTTTAATACACTATTTTGTGTGCCTCTAGGCAATGCTCGCAACAGTATTTCGTCGTAGCTCGCGACAATCTTTGCTCGTAGCTCGCGACAATCTGCCGGTTGGCGTCGTTTTTTGCTTAGCACGCGGTTTTGTCGTCTGCTCTATCAGCTGCGAGAAGTATCGCATCGATTCGTGCGTCGCGAGATCGATAATCGATAGTCGACAATCGAGTATCGAACATCGACGTTTGAATAGCGAATTTAAAAGCAACTGCGAATAAAATAACTAATTCGGTTCGTTACATTCCCCCTTACTTAGTCGGAGTTACTGCAGTATTCGATACTTAACGCTGAAAGAACATGATTAGTGGTACATGCTAAAGTGTTTTCGCAATGTTAGTCCATCTTAGTTGGCCATTGCGAATAAGAAATATTAGAATTTAGTTAAAATGAAAAATAAAATTGTTGAATTTGAGTTTAAGAAAATGAACAGTAACTTGTTTCTGAAAATAAAAGAAAGATTAGTACTTGTTAACGTTCGTTCTCTTTGGGGAAATAATTCGAAATCTTCTATCGAACATATTTTATTTATTAAAGCGATACTAAGTGATTTGTAGACCAGTACAAAATTATCGCGGTAGAAAAAGTACAAAAATATTTCGGGAACTTGTGTTCCGCATGGCTCAAATAAATTTAATAATTGAGAATAATGGGATATAGAAAAATAAGAAAAGCTTAATATTAATATGCCATGTGAGAATTTGACGACAAAAGAACGTAAGAACAAAAAATTTTTTTTGAAATGGCATGTAACTTATACACTTATTACAGGACTTAATGTTTATAGACAAGAAAACTAGAGTCCTTAAGCATTGTTAGAGTTTTTCTTCGCGAACTTTTCGCGATTCACTCTTCTTCTTCTTCTTCGTTAATGCCTAACTCATATGCTTGAGATAGCGTTTTCCACAGCTCGATATTATTGTCGTCCGAGTCGAATGGTGCGAGGACTTTGTAAATGTCTCTAGGCTCGTTTCCGGTGTCGTTCTCTGAAGGTGGAGATGCTGGGGGTTGTTTTCGCGAGTTAGAACTTGCAGGTTCACAAGCATTTTTGTCATCTCGAGAAATTGTTTTTCGCGAAGATTTCTGCTTTCGGGGCGGAGTTTGCGATGTAGTCTCTGCTCGTGGTGAAGATTCGTTCGAAGGTTCTTCAAGCTTGAGTTGGGATATCAACTTTGGGATTGCGCCCTTTTCTTCCGCGGGTAACGGTTTCGAGGTGATTTGTAGATTGCTTGTTTGTTTTATGACTTCAAGCATTTGCTGGTCGCGCTTCGTGATTCTGCGTTCCATTTCTCGTTTGCGGCAGTCACCGCAGTTAACGTCTGGTAGATTCTTTGGTCGTTTACAAGTCCTACAGCGTTGGTGCTCTGGAATGTCGAATTTTTCTTCTGCAACGTGTGGCCATGGGCATTCGTCGGTGCTAAAATCCGGGTTTGCGCACTTTTGACAGAAGCGTCCAGTGTACTCCTTTCGGCAGAATTTGAAGCTGTGTCCTGGCATACTGCAGTTGAGGCAGCCATCGGGAGCCTTGGGTCTTATTCGTATTTCGCGAAGTTCCGCTTGCATTTTAAAAACTTCAGAAATTTTATGCCGGAAGAGATTGCGGGTACGGAGTTGAAGCTTTTCCATATAGTTGTAATCGGCCAAAAGCGCGTTATAATCTGTTTCGTAGCTATCAACGATCTTCTTTAATTTTGCGGCTTCAGCTTTGAAGTGGGTGGCTTCATCTTTGTGGTGGGCGACTTCATCTTCGTGCTGGGCGGCTTCATTTTCGTGCTTCGCGAGTTGTTCGGCGAGATTTTGCTTCTCGAGGAGTAGATCGGTAAGCAACTTGTAGTGTGCTGCCATGTTTGGCACGCCGCTGTTGTCGGGTTTCTCGTTGATTGCAGAAATTTCTTCGCGAAGTGTGACGATGATGTGGTTGGCTTCTACTAACTGGTTAGATAGCTCTTGGCGTGAGTTAACTAAGTAGTCGAAGTTGTCTTTGTTCAACGCGATTAGACCAGTTGGCTGTTGATCGAACCCCAGTTGATTTCCATCTTCAGAGACCGTGGAAATCTGAGTCGATAAGATCTCGAAGGAGTTGGGTGAGTTGTCGACGTTGTTGCTGTTTGTTGAATCCATAATGAATCTGAAAAGAAATTTACAAATTGTTTTGTGATCGAAGGCCCTGTTTTGCTGGTTTTAAATCGTTGACATGGTATTTGCCAATTCTTTTCCTTTGCAAATCGCTAATGACTACCACCACAGGAGATAATTTTTCTGTTATGATAGCTGGGCCTTTGTATCGAGGCGCTAGTTTTGAACTGTAACCTTCAATTGCTTTGGATAATTTATTATTTGGGTAGAACACTAGATTGCCAATTTCAAAATGTAAATCATTTTTGCGGTTTTTGTTATAAACTTTCCTTTGTTTCTCACATGCTTTAGTCATTAACTTTTGAACTTTTTCACGAAGGTCATCTATGCGTTTTATCCGTTCTAACCAGTCGTTGGTTGTATTGTCGATTGTCATTTTCGCGTTAGTTTCGAGTTTTTGTTCTCCCGTGCGTCTTGGTTCGCGAGCGAAGTTTAAGAATGCGGGAGTTACACCTAAAGAGGAATGGACGGTAGTGTTGTAAGCGAATTGTATTTCTTCTAACAACAAATCCCATTCGCGTTGATTTTCGCCAAGAAGACTGGCGATCATCGTTTTTAGATTTCGATTTACGCGTTCGACGGGGTTAGATTGTGGGTGATAAACCGGAGTCGTGCGTTGGTCAGAACCAATTTCGTTTAAGAATTTCGCAATATTTCGATTGACGAATTCGGTTCCATTGTCTGTGACAAATGTTCTGGGTGTTCCCCATTTGTTAATTAAAGTGTTTAATGACTTAACGATTTTTGGACCGTCGGCTTTTGTCAAGGCGAAGCATTCGATATATCGCGTATAAATGTCTTCGCAAACTAGAATGAAGGATTTTCCTGATTTGGATCGCGGAAGTGGTCCTACAATGTCCAATGAAACAATATCCCATGGTTCATTGAATTTACGCGGATACATAAGTCCTTGAGGGGGATTGTTTTTGGGTTTGCATTTTAAACAAATTTCGCATTTTTCGATATATCTTTTAATATCTTCGCGCATACCGGGCCAATAATGATGATTAATAATTGACAAATAAGTTTTATTAATCCCTTGATGTGCGGATTGTGTGGTGTCATGATATTTGGAAATAATCGGGAGTATTTCATTTTCTTTTAACACTTTCTTCCATGCGTTGTTATCGCCTATGGTTTCTTTGAGTTGGTTTGGTTTGTAATAGTACAGTTCGTTGTTCGAGTCGAGTCTGTATCGTTCGTAGCGCGTGGGGGTATTACGTACACGTTCAACCATCTCGTCGTACCAAGATATGCTGTGGGTGTGACTTAGCTGTGAGGGGGGCTTGTCTTCCGAGACGTTCTCGTAAAGGCGCGATAGAGTGTCAGCTGCTTCGTTGGTTGTACCTTTGCGGTGTTCAATTTTCGCATTATTTGCCGATAATTCTAATGCCCATCTCGCAAGTCTACCTCGCGAATCTTTTAAGTTTTGCAACCAGACTAAGCTTGAATGATCGGTAATTACCGTAAATTCTGTCGCTTCGAGATAACATCGCAATTTCTTAATCGCAAAGATCACGGCCAAGCATTCCTTCTCGGTGGTAGTATAATTTAACTCTGCACCTCTCAAAGGTCTGCTTAGGCATGTGATGAGATATTCAATATCTCCGTCTTTTTGAGTGAGAATTGCACCTATGCCGGTGTCGCTTGCGTCTGTGTATAAGAAGAATGGTAAATTTGGTCGCGGCGGATTTAACGTTAAAGCATGTTTTAATAAATTTTTTACTTCTTGATAAGATTTTTCGTGCTCTTCTGTCCATTTCCACGGTACTTTGGGACTTGCTAATTTATTTAACGGTCCTTGTACTCGCGCGATATTACGTAAATGACGGTGATACCAATTTACGGAGCCGTTGAATTGACGTAATTCTTTGCGGTTACGGGGAGTAGGACGTTCGAGAATTGGATCTACGCGTTTCGGATTGGGTTTAAGACCTTCTTTGTCGAGAACAAAGCCGAGATATTCGACAGAGGATTTTGCGAAAAATGATTTTTCTCGGTTTATTGTTAAACCTGCTTTGTGAAGAATATCAAAGACAATATTTAACAATAAAAGGTGTTCATCAAACGTTTTAGAGATGATAATCCAGTCATCGAGATACGCGTGTACTTGATCGATATATTGTTCAGGTAAATTGTTCGTGCGAATGTGTTCGACAAATTTTTCTTTCAGCCTATCAGTTAATTCTTGAAAAGTGGCTGGTGAGTTAGTGAGGCCAAAGGGCATTCTAACCCATTCGTATTGTCCACGTCCGGGTACTACAAAACCGGTATATTCGCGTGAATCTGGGTGAATTGGAATATGGTGAAATGCATCAGTAAGATCTATTGTACTGATTATATTTGCTTCGAATAACGCGTCAAGGATAGTATCCATGCGCGGTAAAGGATATGCAGATTTTTTAGTATTTTTATTTAATTTTCGGAAATCCATGCAAACTCTTGGTCTGCCATCTTTACGATAAGTTAAGACAATAGGACTCGCGAATCGACCAAAGCTTCGAATTATAAATCTTTTTTCGATATATTTATCAATTTGATCATTTATTATTTTATTAGCTTCTAAACTGTAACGATGAGGTTTGAGTTTAAACGGGGTTTGATCCGTCAGTTCGATTACGTGAGTTGCTAAGTTCGTGATGCCTGTGTATTCTGCGAAATTTGATAATTTTTTATCTACAAATTCATCTAGAATTTTTCTTTGTTCGGGTGTTAATTCTAATAATTGCACCGAATTTAGAAAATTACGCGAGTTATTTGCTGGGATAAAAGGATTCTGTGTTTTTGAATCTTCGATGGACCAATAACCTTTGCTGGCGTCTATGACGATTTGCCATGCGGTTATGAAGTCCATGCCTAATATTATGGGCGTGGTCAGTCCATCGAGGACTGCGAACCATAATTCGCCAGTACAATCGTTAATTGTAACGTCAAATTTTGCGGAATAACGGGGCGCGGCTACGTGGTCGCGTTGAGCTAATTGTACGCCTGCACGAGTTATTGCATCTTGAATTGGGTCACCGTTCGCGAATTCTTTAATTTGGTCGTATAATTCTCCAGACATAAAGGTACGATCGCTACCTGTGTCGAGAAGACCGATAATTTGTTTATCGCCGATATTTATTGTTGTGGTTATCGTGTTCCGTTTTTGTGGCGGTAAGGGCAATGCGGGCCCTTTGTGTACTAAGCGCTTGAATTTACTGGCTGCTGCTAGTAAGCCAACAGCTGGTTGTGACAAGGGCTTCGACGTAAGCGAGTGTATGCTCACCTCTGCCGTCTTAGTGTGTGCGGTAGTGGGGATGAGCTCGTCGCTTGAGTCTGAGTACTCCGTCTCGGATTCCGAGTAGCAATTGTCATCGTATTCGCTTTCGGAATCACTAGTGAAATTCCTACTGGCATGCGCTTGATTAAGCGCTGATGCATTTTGAGGAATACACGTTGAGTCCTTTGCGGTGTGACTGCAACTTGGTATTACACGGTTGTCAAAAATATCGCGGTTATTTATTTTTACAATTTTATCGTTGGGATTTTCCGAATTTTTATTTGAGTTAATTATTTGTTCGCCAGGGAGATTTAATCTCTCCTGGCATCTATCTCGTTTTTTGGCGAAAAAGGGTTAGGTGCATTGAAACCGAGGGTGTTTGGAAAATCGCGATTGCCGAACCAAGGTGGTACTTGAGGTGGCAAGGGCATTTGTGGGGGTGTGAATGGTTGTTGCGCATTGCCGGGTTGGCAGAATTGCGAAAGGTATTGGTAATAATCATAATTATTATTACCACGACCACGACCATTCCATCCGTTTTTATTTCCGCGTCCGCGTTGGTTGCGATTTTCGTATCTGCGTCCGTCACCGCGGTCTTTGTCTCGTTTCGTGTCTCTACTGTGGTCACGAGTTCTGCGCGCTGGCGATCTACGTTTTCCCCCCTCTCGTCGCGAAGACACGGAACGTGAGGAGCGAGAAGATCTAGAAGTGGATCGGCGGCGTGACTTGCGGGCCGGTGGTGGGGAGGCAGGTGGCTTCTTAGCGCTCTGATCTTTTTCAGATCTTTGTTTTTCGCTTGTTGGTAATTTTGCTTCTAATCTTTTAATTTGCTGTTTATAAATTTCTACTTTATTTAAACTGACTTCTGGTTCGCTTTTATTAGATTTTTTGTTATTTTTGGGTTTCTTTGAAACATTTTCTGCTTTGGTTTCTTTTTCTGATTTATTTTGTTGAACGGAATCAGATGTGGGCGGGGCGGTTTCAATTGCGTTTAATTGGTTTTTACCGCGTGAGTTACGAGTTTTTTTCGAGTCTTGTTCGCGAATTTTTGAAGTAAATTGCATTGTTGCTATTTTTTCTTCGTATTTGCGAATTTTGCGAATTAAACCGTCGTAATTTGTGAAACTATCGCGATCAAATTGCAAAATTAAGTCAGAATGAAGGGCTGAGTAAATTTTGTCAAGTTGATTTTCTTCCGCAACTTTTTGTTGTAATTTATTATATAGTGAACCTATTCTTATAACGAATTCGATTCCTGACTCGTCTTCGAGTTGGACGGCGCGTTGAATTTTATTCGTAATGCGTTGATCGTCATTTGATTCACCAAATGTCGATCGGAATTTGGTTGAAAATTCATTCCACGTGTTCCAAGAATTGCGAAATGTGGCGAACCAAGTGTACGCGGATTCGGCAAGTACTTGGGACATCGTCGCGAGCGCATCATCGGGGTTGATATTTGAAACGTGTAATTTGCGTTCAAATTCGTCGATGAATTCGTCTGCGTCGAGCGGTCCTGGGAATTTTAGGTCCCAAGATTTTATAGTTTTATGCAAATTGTGATTTTGCCCATAAAATTTTGGTGGGGGTCTCGTGATAGGTTCTTGTGTGTTAATGTGAGATGTTTCGTAAGGATCGCTGTCAGAAGGTGGGGGGGAAATGAGAATTTCTGGCGGCTCGGTGAATTGCAGTGTACGGTTTCGAAGAGTAGTGCGCACGGAAGGTGTTGTGGACAGTGGTGGGGGGAGAGCTGTTGCTATACCCGAACTAAATGTCGCATGTGTCCCTGTATTCGTAGTTGTCACTGTAGTAGTGGTACTCGTAGATGGTAGGGATGTAGGTTGTGATACCTGCTGTGTGCTAGCGTGATAACCGTTGTCGATTGATTCCCATCGAGAATCATGCCAAGGGGATGGTGTTTGTTTAACTTGCAATTCCGAAATTTTTTGCGAGAGAGATTCTATCATTTTGTTAACTTCCTTTCTATTTTCTCTAATTAAATTGTTTATTTCTAGGTGATTTGATTGGATTAATTGGAATGTTTCATTTTTAAGGGTTGTTATTTCTTTTCTATTGTGTTTTAGGTCTTCCAACCGAGCTTCTTGAATTACGCGGCGAGTTTCATTGTAAAAATGACTTAATTGATCACGAGATTCGTCCAAATTACGGTCGAGCATATGTTGCATGTGACGTTTAAAATCATTGTTTTGTGTTACTTGGGTCGCGTGAATGTTATCAAAACGTGTGAGGATTTGTTTGATTGCTGCGTTAGAGGTAGGCGTTTTATGTTTCGGTTTCCGACCACGGCGTGTTGGGATTGAAATTTTTGGGGTGGTTCCTGTACCAGGTGCTGCAGAGGATGATTTATCCAGATCGCTAGTGCGATTTTCTGGATGATTTTGCGTTTCGTTTGTAGCATTTTCCGTTACTGCGGGGTTTGTGTGTGGAGCGGTTGAAACGTTGTTTGTCGCTGTCTCTAATAACGCGGTATCATTTTCTACTGTGAGCACGTTTTGGTCACTTTGCGTTGAAGGATTCGGGTGGGGAGAATTCGTTTCCGAATTATTGCTTTGCTTCGACAGGGGGGGTGTCCTGTACATGTTGTTGTTTTTTGCACGCAATCTAGTTGTGATTCCTCCTTGTTTTGGCGTTTTATTTCTTCTCGTCATGTGAGAAAAGAAAATTTGTGTTTATTTGATAATTGTAAGAAAAGAGAAAAAAAAAATTGTTTGAAGAGAGAAAAAAAAATTTTAATTAATTTTTTTTTTATTGTATTTTGGAGAAATTATTTATTTAAGTTTGAATAATTTTTCTAATTTTTAAATAGTTTTAATTTTATACGAGTTTTTATTTTCTTATTTCTAATATTTTAATTTGGAGAAATTTTAATTTTGTAGGGAATGACCAAACATGTGAGGAACAATGGCAAGCTGTGAATGTAAACACAGCTGTGTTTTGGTCGCGTTGTCGAATGACGAACCGAGTGTTCACTGAAAATAATTTGGCATGAAATATCTTATATTTGAAAAGGAATAAAATTTCCTATGGTGGTTCTTATTGCGATTTATACATAAAAGATTTCAATTTTCAATTTATTAAGCAGAATTGATCAAGAGAAGTGCGTGTGCAAAAGCAAAAAAAATATTACAGTTTTGCATAAGAAAAAAATTAAGCGATGTTGTTAATTACAATTTTATACATTTTCGATTAATTTAGCAAAATCATTTAAATAATTACATGTGTAATGCGAAAAAAATTACATAAAAAAAATTAAGCATGTCCTATATAAAGTGAAGAAGAATTAGCGAAGATGTACAAAGAAAAAGAAAAAGTAGAAGTGTTTTTGTTTTAAATTGTACAATTGATAAATTAAAGCAATAAGATAATAGAAGCAATAATTAAAGATACATTTTTATTGAGATTGTGCGAGCTAATAAGCAATTTTTAATCGAGAATCTTCATTGCCATGTGCTTGTGATGTTTGCGACGCGATTTGAAAATGGGAACTTTTTGATAATTTTCCAAATTAGCGAATTAAGCAAACAGAATTTTTTTTTTTTTTTATTTTACTTGAAAAAAAAGAATAAAATTATTGATAATTTTATGGTTAGATCATAATAAGATTCTGAAATTTTAATTTCAAAGTAAAAGCACGTTGGGCGCCATTTTTGTGACAACCCTGATCGCGAGATTTAATTAAAAGAATCTATCTTATAAAAGTGAATGTGAAACTACTTTAATATACGGGTTCGACTCGCGACGGAGAGCACAATGTACACTAGCACATTTCTCAATGAAGATCCTCTGGGTGGAGTTACAGCGGCAGAGAGCAAAGAAGGAACGTTTTCAAGTACTGCGAAACAATGGCCATGTGAAAGATGGACTTACCGGTAACGCTGGCTCTCTGCGACAATCCAAAAGTAATCCGTGGTGGATGGTAAAAAGGGCACTTTATAGTATTAAATAACTTTCGCGAAATCTATTTCTTAAAATTGATACAATTATTTATTTTTCACAAATTTTAGCAAAGTACAATAAAAGAAACAAATCGCTTTAATACACTATTTTGTGTGCCTCTAGGCAATGCTCGCAACAGTATTTCGTCGTAGCTCGCGACAATCTTTGCTCGTAGCTCGCGACAATCTGCCGGTTGGCGTCGTTTTTTGCTTAGCACGCGGTTTTGTCGTCTGCTCTATCAGCTGCGAGAAGTATCGCATCGATTCGTGCGTCGCGAGATCGATAATCGATAGTCGACAATCGAGTATCGAACATCGACGTTTGAATAGCGAATTTAAAAGCAACTGCGAATAAAATAACTAATTCGGTTCGTTACAAATATTACTAATCTCATCACTTATATCGGAAAGTACATACTCTAATGGTGAACTGTCGATTTCCATATTTGCAGAAGAAAGAGTTAAATGACTTAAAATTTCGGGTTTAGTCACAGATACTACACATGCGTAAATTATATTCTTCTTATTATTTTTATTATAGCCCTTTACATTGGTCATGCAAAAGAAGCAATCTTCTCGATTCAATGGTTTTTTCCACAATGTTGGTTTTTTAAACTTCAGGTGTTTATCCTCTTTCGTATCATTCAAACGAGTTAACATTATGTAGCAGGAACTGCAGATTGTATGTGGAACCCATTTTTCATTCTGATTAACTATCTCAAAATCAATACAATCTTTGTAAATTTGTTTAATGTTTTCATTAATTAATTTGCGGTTTTTCGGGATATCAAATTGTCCGCATACGTAACAAAATACATCTGCATTGCTGTCACATGTATGTTGTGAGGTTAACCCTCAGGGTACTGACTGGGTTAGCGTAACCCAGGCGAATTTTGAAAGTTGCGCCATTTCTAAACAAATCGATGGAGGCGGCTCGAACCTGGGGGGGAAAAAACTTTGAGATTAGAACCGAAAGTAGCTGATTTAGCAGAGCCGGTCAGCACTTGCTGTTCAAGCTGCGAATTATTGAAATTTGTATTCGGGTGAATTACACCCAGTCAGTACGCTATGTTATAAAATCCATGTTTTTGTGAATTGTGAAATCTCATTAAATTAATTGAAAATTATTCATAAATTACATTTAAAAGTTCATAAAGTGTAAAGCGGAAGGATTTTGTAAATTTGGTGAATTTGGGTTTGTAAATTTTCGCGATATTTTTAATGAATTTATCGTTTGACTTTTTTTTACATGTCAAAAATAGAGCATTTTCAAATCTAAAAAAAAATATACTTTTTAAGATTAATTAAAAAGCGGCTAACGTTATCTTAAAGATCAACTTTTCACCTTTCCAAAACACCTGTATAAAATGATTTTATCTTTTTTTTCATAAAAATACGGGCTTTTGAAAAAAATATTTTTTTTCATGAAAATTTTTTGAAAACCATTTGTATTTTTAACAATAACTTTTATAAATAAAAAATATCACTAATCCGACAAATCCGGCATATTCCTGAGGAAATTTTAAACAGATTACAAAAAAAAGAACTTTAATTCATCAATAACAGCCCAAGATACAGGCGATCGAAGTTGCTGGGTTACGCTAACCCATGTCAGTACGGAACGTTACATTTTTATAGTCAGTACCCTGAGGGTTAAAACTACAAAAAGAACTTTTAAAGCGTTTGAATTGTTTTGCGTTTTATTGTTTTGATTTTTGAAAGCCATGATATTTAGGAAAATGCCCACACGCTAGGGATCCTGGTCCGATCGCAGGCGAGTCCACCATCCTAGGGGTGATAACTCTCATACCTCCCTAGGCCTAAGTATGAGAGCTTTCCGACTTTGATGAGGACATTGTCAACTTGTCGTCGGACCCCCATTCGGGGCAGTTGTCATCGCCTACTACATCTATCGAAGCAGCAGGATTAATATTGTGCCAAAGCACAACTGAAATACAATACTGTATTATGTTCTAGCAGGCCTGCGTCCAAGAGAAAAGTATTCTGCAATTTCCCGGTTTTTCGGTTAGTAGACACATTGCCACACAGACGCTTTATGTGCTTCAGAAGGCAGATTGTGATATTTCTGACGTAGAATCGCCCTTATGCTTACTCCCAATTCCGAACGACTCCACTTAATACTTTCTTTTTTACTGGGTTAGATAAGTCAGACTTTTTTTCGTTTTCTTTTATTTCCCCCCACTTTGTTTAATTCTTTCGTTTATTTTGATGTTTATCATGACCAGGAGCAAACTGATGTGAAAGACTTTTATTGCTCTGCTAAAAAATCCTCCTTAAGTATATTTGGAAAAAAAAATAAAAAAATATCTGTTGACATATTTAATGTCTTGTTGCTTCTTTTTCCTTTAATATTGGTATTTAGAGATTATCTTGCTGACCGTTAACTGAATTTAATAATAAATAATTAAATTCATAATAGTTTAAATTCGCATTTTTTTGAACAAATTTAATAAGGAAGGTTTTAAATAATTTTTTTGAAAGTTAAAAAAATAATGCTATAAAGTATGAAAAATAATTCTCGTTCAAAGCCGAAAGACATGACTTATGTATAATAAATAAATAAATAAATAAAATAATGAAAAATAAATCAAAAATATTTTTGTTTAAGGGTATATTTATGTAGATCTAAGAACATCATCTTCTTATTTATTAAAAAGGAGAAAAGTGACATATAGTAATATTATTTTGCGTTAAATATAAACATTCTAACGAGAAAAAATTTCGAGTTTCTTTCTTATTCCAATTGTACTTCAACGTATGAGCCAACATATGTGTACTCTTTAGGCTTATAGACTTTTATAAGCAATCTAATTTATTTGATGAATTAACCCTTTCAGTCCCAGTGGTCGATATATCGACCACCTTCTAAGCCACCGATTTTTTTAACATAACTTAAATGAAAACTTTAAATAATTGCATATTTCTTATTTTTATGTTTCTACAGATAGGGTTTAGTAGTTTTTTAACAAATTAGGTTATATTATTTATGTTTTTTTGTTATTAACAAACTTATACACGGCAACGCATTATTTCAGGTTAAACTTAACTGTAATAAAATTAAATCAGTAACATACATACTTTAAATTATGGTTGTTTTCAAAATTCTCAGGGTTTGCTAAATATTATTATAAAATCAGATATGCAAATTCAAAATGGTGGATCTAATATGGCGGACAAAAATAAAAAATTATACTTTGCTTGAAAATGGTCTCTCGGGGGTTTTTGGGGTCGCTGATTACGAATCTAAAGTCAGTTTTTAAAAAATCAAAATAGTAGATCCATAAATCCATATGGCGGACATAAAAAGTTACGAAGTTGGAAACACCCTCCTCTTTTTTAATAGGGGCTTTGGACCGGCAATGGCAGAGTTTCTTCTCTTTTCTTTTAATTTTTTTTGTTTTTTTAAAATGTTTTAAATGTTTTTTTTAATTTTTAAATACTATTATTAATTTTGTTTTCTTTAAATATTTTTATATTTGTCGTAAGAAACGACAAAAGACAAGTGACAAACCATAAAAGACGAATGACAAAAAAACAAAAGAAAATCAAGAGAAAAAAGGGAAAATGTCAAACAACAAAAAACAGTACTACTCTCCTATTTTTAATAATATTATTGTAATAGTCGTAACATATTAGATTCGCCATTTAAAAATTTTGTAAGAATGATTCGAGATTTGTATTTACACACCCCGCAAACTTTCAAGAAGCAGCATTCAGTCCTATATTGTCAATTTTTAATTTTTGACTATCATATTGTATCCATTATTTTAAAGTTAGAGAAACTGACTTCAGATTCGTAATAAGTGACCTAGAAAAACCTAAGCGGTAATTTTCAAACAAATTTGATGGATTTTTTATTTCTTTGTCCAACATATTAAATCCTCCATTTTTAATTTTAATAAACTGACTTCAGATTCAGCATCAGCGACTTTAAAAACCTCCGAATGCCAACTTTAAATGAAATTTGTTTCATTTTTAAATTTTGTCTGACATATTGGATCCGCCATTTTGAATTTTGACAAACTGACTCCAGATTTGAAACGAGCGACCCCAAAAACCACCGTAAGACTACTTTTTATGTAAATTTGATTAATTTTTTAATCTATCGTCCGCCATATTGAATCCGCCATTCTAAATTTTAAAAACTGACTTCAGATTCGTAATCAGCGACCCCAATAACCTCTAAGAGACAATTTTCAAGCAAATTGGTTTCATTTTTAACTTTTGTTTGCCATATTAGATCCGCCATTTTAAATTTTAAAAAACTGACTCCAGATTTGTAATCAGCGACCCCAAAAATTATAGGACGTAAAGGGTTAACGAATTATAATTAAATTTTTATGGATCCGGTAAGAAGACTGGAATAGAATAGAATTAAAGAAGTTAATTCAATTTACTCCTAAAATTCTCTCTGTTTTAATTCTACGCATAAAATAGAAATTTGTAAATTTTTATTTATTTTAATTCACTTATTGTAAAATGTTAACGGAAATTTCTTCATTTTTGCATTGAAAGATATTAAAAAACCTTAAATCTATTTCAGATTGGGAATAGAAAATATTTATATTATATTTTATATATATAATATAAATATTTATATTATAAAAATATAAATATAAAAATATAAATATTTATATTATATATTATATTTCTTGTAAAAGGTATTGTTTAGAATTTGAAAAAATTAAAAATCTCCTTAACAGAATCATCTTTTTAGGGTTTCGTTCACCTACAGTGTATCGGCGGAACCCTATTGGTGAGACTCTTGTGTCCGTAGCCAAATGGTGTCTCCTCCATAGCGGTTAAACTATTTGACCTAAAGAGCTCAAATTTGGTCCAGATATGTATTTTCACTCGTATATTACAGGAAAAAAATAGCGAATGTAATTGGACGTGATGGTCATAGCGTTGTCAAAAAAATAACAAGATTACAGTCTGACGACAAAAAATTTATTTAAGAAACTTTTTGAAAAAAAATCAAAAAAAAATTTTTTTAATTTTTCTTCAAGAAAAAAATTGTTTTTTTAATTTTTTTTAGTTTAAACACGTGTCATTAAATATTTTAAGAAAGAGTGAAATTTTAAGAGAATAAATGAGAGATTGTTTTCTGACTTTAATTTCTTAACTAAAAATAAAAAAAAATTAGACAAGTGCGAGTTGTACTCGCACTGCAATAGCGGGTTCCGTACACAAATATTAAAACAATACTTGAAACATTTATCGGTAATTGGTAGAATTAAAATAAACAATTAAAAAAATATATTAAAATCATTTGATAAAAAAAATTAAAGTATTGTATATCTAATATTGTAAACAATAGTAAGCAGAGGAACTATAATTTTGAAAATTTTGTTCCTCTGCTTATTATTGTTTACAATATTAGATATATACAACACTTTAATTTTTTTAGTTATTTTTTTTATCAAATGATTTTAATATATTCTTTAATTGTTTAGTTCAATTCTGCCAATTACCGATAAATGTTCCAAGTATTGTTTTAATATTTGTGTACGGAACCCGCCATTGCAGTGCGAGTACAACTAGCACTTGTCCAATTTTTTATGTATTGATTAACGAAAAATTTTTATATTGGACATTTCTACAAGAAAAATTGAATTTGTGTCTGTGCGTCACCACATTAAAAATAGGTGTATCTTTAAAATATTATGCTACAAAATTAAAATCTAAATTGGACATTTTTTCATATTTCTTAATGTATCATTTAGAAAAAAAATTTACTTTTATAATATGTTACGTATTACATTCGTAACTATTTTTAATTTTTTTAATAAATTAAAAATTCTTATATTATATAACTTTATTTAAAAAATTGGGAATTTTGTAATTAGATTTAAGTACACTATAGCATACAAATCATTTACACAAAGACAATTCAAACTATCTATCATTTAAAAGTAACAAATTTACTATTTGTTATCCTTAATTTTACCTAAATAGTAATTTGGATATATTTTCTTTTGCACCAACAATATTAAATGACATTTTAATTTATTAAAATTAAGAATCGCTAAGAAGTATGGACAACACCCATATTTCGAAAGAGTTATTTTCCAGTGGAAGACTCTAAATGTATTGTTTCAAATATCAAGAAAAGAAACATACACATTAAAAGTATAGTGGAATTAGAGCATTGAACTCGTGTTAGCCAACTTTAGGAATTTGCAAGCTTGCGAAAAGCTTGCCTGGCAACAAAGAAGTTTAATGAACTGTGTGTAACAGTCTCCCCACTATTAACATTTTAATGCAATTTCAGGGTGTGATCCATAACTTCGATTGATTTAACGATTGAGTCTGAATTTGTTCCTCCCGCAGTAAGGCTGCGTAATATATTGTTTCTACCGAAAATTGGTAGAGTTTATATTTTGCATTTCCCGCAAAGTCGGAGGTTTATATTTTATCCCCAAAAGAAGGGTTGATTTGTGAATTTAATAATTATAGTGAATTTATACGACATAAATTGTGAAGTGAAATATTTATAATAAAAAAAAGTTGATTTAAATATTGAATTGAAGTTCTGTGAAAGAAAGTGATTTGAGTAGTAATAAAGTAGTAAAGAAATAATTTGAATTGAATAAAAATTAATTAAAATAATTAAAGTCTCATTGATATTAGAAATATCAACCTCCGTCTAATGCACTTAAAATCGATTGATTAAATAATATCATCAACCAAATATTTAAATGCAGTGACCCTGTAGTTTGAATATTGTAAGTTGATTTGAAATTATTAATTTATTATTGTTGGAACAAATCAAAGAAGATTCTTAATAAAGAAATTAGAGAGAATAAGCGATAAGCAATTTTGATGACAATAGTGTCATTTTTCAAGTGACATAACTTGGATTATTTGAGGAAAAACACAGAAGTCTAAGGGTAACAACAATATATAAAATATGTTATTTTTATTGGTGAGTAAAATTGTCAAATAACTACTATTATTCACACACACATTGAGAGTCATACACAATACTATTTTACAAGAATTTAATAAATTCTAAAAAAACCTTTTTCTGTTTATATTAACTAAATATAAAATGTGCAATAACTATTGCTAAAGAGTTACAGCTAATTATTTGGAATAACTATAATTGTCAATATATGTAAAAATATAAGATACACATTATTGTTTCTAATCTTGGAGAATTTAAAGTTGAATAAACTGTGAGAATCACATTACACACACATTGTAGTGTTTTATTACGATTAACTTTTTCACACCTGTCTTTTTTACTTTATTCCTTTTATTTAAATATAAATACCGTCTATCCGGGATTATTAAACAATAATAATCTAAGAAAGGATCCACTACCTTTAAATAAATAAATTATTTTCGAAGGGCAAATAACGTTTTACCTTGAGACATTTTTATTTAAATTTTTGTGTTTAATTAATTTGTTAGCAAATTGTTAAAACTAGTTTTTGTGAAAATAAGAATTTTGATTAATAAATTAAAGTATTCAAAATTCATCCTTAACATAATAATTAGAAAAAAAGATATAGTCTATTTAATAATAGTAACGCATGGACACAAAATGTCCGCTTTATCGTAGAAATGCTAAATTAAAAATTTAGGTAGGGGAGTGTAAGGTATGGTGGCGGACACTTTTTTTTGCGTCTCTCTCTCTCAAAAAACAATATTTTTCAAAATTTCAAAAGCAGGCAGTTGCTGACATCTATTAAGCATATTTCTGTCATAAGCGGCTGTTAAAATTTAAATTCAGTGAAACTTTACAGCTCTTAGCGAAAAAACTGATTTTTTTTTATTTTTGAAAGTTGTAAGGTATGGTGGCGCATTTGGTGTATTTAACTAAAATATTATGTAGATGTTAAAATTATTTATTAAAACTACTAGAAATGATGAAAAATAACAAAAAGAGAAAAAACTGATGATATCACATTACAGAAAAAAAAGTTTCACTTCAGTTATGGTTACAATTTGGACATGTGAAGTAGCTGGTGGCTGTTTTAACGCAACTAAAATAAGAGAAGACCGCAAGTGTCACATATTCGAGAATTGTTGCGTTGGAGCACATAAGGCATTAGTACACAAAAAATTGCAAAGACAATTGAAACTCGTGCAAAAAATGATCCGCCACTGTACGTTGCAAAAATTGCGCCATCATACCTTACAAGCTATTGATGAAAATATGATGGTGTTACTTTCATACAGCGCGAATTGAGAAAAATGTAAAATACAAAAACTGTTGTCCAAGGTCTAAACAATACGTTCCATATATTTACCAGACTCAATTTTCAAAAATTTTCACTCTGGCACTGTTAACACACATATATCCAATAAAACTTTTTTTCTTTTTTTCACTACTTTTTTATTCAAAATCACTTAAAGTACAAAGCACGCGTTTGATCATAAGTACTACTGCATATAAAATGTCATCACGATAAAAGACATCGACCATAGTGATAAGGCGCTTCACATGTGACGTTACATGCCAGATTTGACAAGTCCGCCACTATACCTTACACTCCCCTACGTAATATATTCTACTTATGGTATACAAGTGGCATTTAAAAAAGAGAGAAATTAACCTTTTGAACATTCTGTCAAAATTCGAGGGTATAGAAATTCAGAAGGAATATCCGGGATTAAATAGAAAATAATACGTTTAAATTTGAAAAATTACCTTAAAAATTCACACAGGCGAGAGGTCCCTTACGAAGAATATCGTAAACACCAAAACTATTATTTGTACCATCCCGTTTCTTTTGGTCACAACAATTATAAGGAGATCAATCTGTCCTTCATTCTACCTGCAAATATTTAATTACATTACATTTTTCAAAAACAAATTTTGCTCTTAATTACGTAACAAATCACTGACCTTTTTAGGTCTTGTTTCTTTTAAGGCATCATTTCAACTGATTTCCACTGATTTCTACGGATTTTCCCGATAATTTGTACATTTTTCTGCAATTTCTTGTCAGCTTGTCATAGAAAATTTGCGCCACCGGAAAGATGAATTTTCTTAAATATTCAAATATAAATTCAAAAAAAAATTTAATTACTATACTTAAGATTTAGGTAACTTTTTTTATAAACAAAAAACTGACTTTAAATTTGAATTCAAATTGCAAAAAAAATTTTGTAAATTAATAAGAAGAAAATAAATTATTACTTTGAAAATTAGTTTTTTATTGACTCCTCTTTTATTAATTTAACGATTACTAGTTTACTAATATCAAAATAGTAATGACATTATTTCAAATGGAAAATTTTCCAACATCAACATTCACAAGAGCTATAAGCAAAAAAAAAAATTGCAAGCAAAAGCAAGAAAATTAAGACAGAAACTTCAAATTGTTTAAATTATTAGCATACTTTTTTAAATTAATAATCAAACGTTTGAATAATATTGTAATGTGTCCTGGGGCTTTGTAAACAAACGTCATATTTAACCTCACTAACTTGAAATCAATATAACAAGTCAATTCCTCCTGAAAATCTACTGACGATGCACTAAGATTTAAACCTACTTAATTTTTATCAGAGCACATTTATTTTTTTAACACACTATAACAATCGTTTTCATCTTTTTAAATTCATATGCAAATTTGTTAAAAATGTCATTTTAAATCTTTATATTTTCAGTTATGCCCAAAATTGCACCCTACGTTTACGCTACTGATAAAGATCATTTTTATTTCCCCTGACAGTTGGCAATACCAAAAACACTACACATTATACTACACATTACACATATTTTTACACATTATTAATTCTGTTGTAGACGCTACCTAAAACTTTTTTAAAAAAATTCAAATTTTAATTTTTAGAAATCAATACTCGATCTTCGTGTCAAGTGTGTGTGTATTCGTTGACACTTATTGATTGTATTTCTTTGATAATTGGCACATTTGTTTTATCATAAGTTCACTGGCCCTTGATTTCGTGGTAGAACAAAATATTCTAAGATGGACTATACTATTATTTTTGCAAAATAGTGAATAATTGATGAAGCAATAGGTTTGACTATAGGCTTGACATGTTTATCTTTATGCATAATTCTAAGCACGGTGGGTTTGAATGAACTTCAACCCAAAGATGCTTGAGTATCAAAAATTCTTTCTGATTTTCTTTCTAGGATGTCCCCTGATAATTTTGAGCCCAAAATGAAAAAATCGCTTGGGCCGTTTTTGAAAAAACTCATTTTTTTGATTTTTTAAAAATACGAATTAACTTTTTCTCTAAAAAGGAAATAATAGTAAGTTTATTATAGGGTTTTAAACAATTCAATTAACATAAGTAAACGGTCCCTAGATGCTGAATATATGCATCAACTAAAACGCTGTAAAAAATCTGAAAAAACCCGTTTGAAAGTTGGTTGTTTAAAGAATTACTTCCTTTCATTGCATTTTAACCCGTTAAAGATCCTCACAAAAATTAAAGCTTATGAAAATATCTGTGAATTGCAAAAATATTTTATCTTTAAAACTGTCGACGTTATGACCATTAGAGTATAAAAAATTTATCAACTATAAATTATTTTCTTTTTATTTCTATAACGTCACATTTTTAATATCTTTGGTATAACGATGTTGTATTAATTTAATCACTGGCACTGAAAATTCAAGAAAAATGAATATCGATATTACTTTAAAATGATAATCTCATTACAAGCGTCATTTATATGTTATTTGTGATTTTCATAATAATGTCGGAAACTCACGCAAAAATGCATAATGAAATTTTTTTTTATCCCACATGCACAAAATTGGCGCGTTTAGATAGCTGACGACAGGGAGTAAAGTCACTCATTTGTTCGACCATATGAAAATGGCGTCCATTTTTTCCCATGTGCAAACATAACCGCTGATCCCATGCGTTATTTTTGCCCAAGGGAGAAAACGGCCGCCATTTTTATGTAAGTCGAACAAGTGACTGACTTTTATTCCCTGTCGTCTGCTATCTGAGATCGCCACTTTTGTGCATTAGGAATAAAAAATATCGTAAGTAACACGGGAATACTATTTCCATAATTTCCAGTTTACCTTGTCTAAGCACCGGAAAAATTCTCTTTGTTTTACCAAATCACAACAAGCAAATTTGTTGCTTATTTACATTACACTGAAAAAAAATATTCCTAATTTAAGAATATATTAGGGGAGAGTAGGCTACATTAAACCAGGTTTTTTATAAAGTCCAAGAACTAATTAAATTTTACAAATTTTGATCAGGTTTTTGTATAAAAATAAAACTGAAGTACTCCTTCAGTTAATGCACACGTTATAAATACAAATTATTATAATTAAATAATGAAATTTAATTTTTCTCTAATCAGTTACCCTTTTCTTATTTTAAAATGTGTGTCTACATTGAACCACCTCTAATAAAACACTACAATTTACTTCGAAAATAATATTTCCACTTACACATTGTAAAAAACCTTATTTTCCACTCAAAAAACTAGAAAATTGTTGTTAAATAGTTATTATTTGTTAATATAGAAGATTAATATATTTCGATGTCAGGTTAGGTAGCAAAAGTGATAGTTTCAGTTTATCTCGTTCACAATTGTGATGAAAGCATGTCTTTGAGTAGTTTTCTTACTAATTAATAGAGCAGACAACTTTACCACTCCTAAAATTAAAAACTCCTTGCTTTTTCGGGTGGTTTAATGATGCCGCACTCACTGTATACACATGATATTCACAACACAAATTGTTTATAATAAATTTATGTAAGATTTAAAATTCTTTATCGAATCAAAATATTGAAGTTGACACCCTAAGCAAAATAAATTACAAGTTTACTAATTTTTAAAAATTCCTATTTCAATAAAAAAACGTCATTATAATTCCACAAAATTTTTTGTTTTGTATGTAAAAAACAGTTTTTTTAGTTTTTCTTTGTAAATAATAAACCTATGTGCCGGAAATTTTTATATATATATATATAATCAGGGTGGCCACATGGCAGGGAAATGTTGGGAAAAAAAGGATTGTCAGGGACATGCGCAGTAGTGCAATTTAGTAGTTATTGCTGCGCAATAGTCTACCATTACACTTGAACATGCGCAGTAGTGTAATTTAGTACTTATTGCTGCGCAGTAGTCTACCATTACACTTGGTCATGCGCAGTAGTGTAATTTAGTAGGGGAGTGTAAGGTATGGTGGCGGACACTTTCTTTTTTGCGTCTCCCTCTCTCAAAAAACAATATTTTTCAAAATTTTAAAAGCAGGCAGTTTCTGACATCTATTAAGCATATTTATGTCAGAAGCGGCTGTTAAAATTTAAATTCAGTGAAATTTTACAGCTCTTGGCGCAAAAAACTGATTTTTTTTATTTTTGAAAATTGTAAGGTATGGTGGCGCCTATGGTGTATTTAACTAAAATATTATGAAGATGTTAAAATTATTTATTAAAACTACTAAAAATGATGAAAAATAACAGAAAGAGAAAAAACTGATGATTTTACATTATAGAAAAAAAAGTTTCATTTCAGTTATGGTTACAATTTGGACATGTGAAGTAGCTGGTAGCTGTTTTAACGCAACTAGAATAAGAGAAGACCGCAAGTGTCACATATTCGAGAATTGTTTGCGTTGGAGCACATGAGGCATTAGTACACAAAAAATGCAAAGACAATTGAAACTCGTGCAAAAAATGATCCGCCACTGTACTGTACTGTGACGCAAAGGGTTAAACATTACTAGAATTATTATTGGTAGGGGAGTATCGTCGTGGTTGGACCACTGTCTAGGTAGGCCACTCGCGTTTTATTGTCAAGTTCACTAGCGCCACCTACGCGCATACTTGTCGAAGCTTGTCTTAGTGAAACCTAACTTTTTGTTTAATTACATTTTTGGAGAATCGATAATTGTGTTTTCTGTGACGTCGGTACAAAAAAAGCTCAAAAAAAGTTTTGTGCATCATGTGAAAAATCATTAATAAAAAATTAAAAAAAATTGAATCGTCAAGGCAAGCAAAGTGAAAAATCGAATCCCAAAACGTAAATCCTTATAGTTACAACAATTCGGTAATGTTACTTTCTGCCAAGGTTGGCCACTTTGTGTTTAAAAAGCGCAAAGATGAGGACGAGCTACTTCATTTGCAAAAACTGAAATTCTGTATAACTCATTATATAATTGATCATCTTATTAACATTTTTATTTAATTTTATTAATATTTCAGTGCAAAATTTTTTTTTATTTATATTTATTTTTTTATATTGTTTATTGTTATTATTTTGTTATTTCATTAAGTTACAAGCTGTAAACAATAAAGAATCAATTTTCCGTAACTCTAAACATGTTATTTTATTTTTTAACGATTAATGCCCTTTGAATTTTAAACATGGATGACCTTGACTGTAAGGACCAACCTGGACTACAAATTTTTTTTTAATCTTTATAACTTTTTCATTTTAAAACCAATCAATTTACTTTGTACAAAAAAGATGTTCCTATTAAACAGGACTTTCCAACCATATTCTTCAATTGTCCAAATTCATTTTTAAAAAAAGTTATAAACAAAAGTCAAAAAGTAGGCCGACCTCGATTATGTTCCCCTATTTAGCCAATTTTATTGAAACTAAATTTTTTAAAGTTTTTTACTTTTCATAATTACATAAAAGATAAAATTTTAAGGAAATGAGAGAGATAATTTTTGTAATTTTCAATAAATGCTTAAAGAAAAAGCATTTCAATGATATTGTTTCCGAGATGCACCACGTGGAGGTAATTAATATTGGGTGTTTTTGCAAATCTTTAAATTATTCTTCAAGAGCTTAGTGAAACTAAAAAACTTTTTTAAAAAATTAAATTCCACGTAAATCATTTTAATTTTATTATTACTAAATTGTTTTTGTAAATAATTTGTACCTATAAATGTAATAAAAACGTTCATCGCATCTCATACTGTATGAAATTTAGATTTAATTTTTCTCTAAGATATTATATAAATAAATTTAAAAAATATTTACTAAAAAACAAATATAAATAAACATTAAATTAATTTTTATACCGAAAAAATTAAAAACCACGAATGAAAGTACTTTTTGTTGATTTACCATTAGCTTTTTTCTTAATTCACTCTTTTTTTTTACTTTTTTTTCAACACGTTTCTGAATAATTACCCTGAATTTGGATGCTTCGTTAGTCTCCCACTCAATCTTGTGTTTTCCACGTGGTATCTCATTGTAATTCAATCCTACGGTTTTCAAGAATTGTTCATCAGTTAACTCATCTATTATTTAATTTATATTTAATAACTTAATATTAACCCATTAACGCCTAAATGTCCAAAATTTTTGACTAAAGTTCAAGGTAAGAATTTTTATCCTAAATGAATAGACTTTTAAAAAACCCTTCAGTACTAAGGGGTATTAAGGTCCGCTCTTTCAGAATCCGGGGTCAAAAAAGCATTTCGACCATCAGGGAAACCAATATGGCGCCCAAAATGGAGAAAAAACCGAAAAATTCGTAAGGTTTTTTTTTGAAACACGTTTTTCACATCAATAAGAATTTTTGGGCGGGTCTCATGTATGCTATAGGTGGATAAAATAGTTGTACTTTTGAACTGTGTACTTGACAGCTTGAAAATTCAAGATGGCGAATCCAAAATGGCAGAAAAATCAAAGCAAAATACTTGATAAATAGCAAATGCATCATCAATATTCAAAACTTGATTTAAATCATCTGAAAATTACTTCTCGGGGGTTTTCGGGGTCGCTGATTACGAATATGAAGTTTAATTTTAAAAATTCAAAATGGCGGTTCCAATATGGCGGATAAAAATTTTTGAAAATTAATAAAATTGCATGAAATTACTCACTCGGGGGTTTTTGGGGTCGCTGATTACGAATATGAAGTTAAATTTTTAAAATTAAAAATGGCAGATCTAATATGGCGGAAAATTTTTTTTAAAATAGATAAAGTTGCATGAAATTACTCACTTGGGGTTTTCGGCGTCGCCGATTACGAATATAAAGTTCAATTTTTAAAATTCAAAATGGAGGTTCTAATATGGCGGATAAAAATTTTTGAAAATCGATAAAATTGCATAATATTACTCACTCAGGGGTTTTCGGGGTCGCTGAATACGAATATGAAGTTCAATTTTTAAAATTCAAATGGCCCAACTCTCACTACGTGGAGTTCGTCAAAGTTTCTTAACTTTGTCTTCTTTTTTAAAAAAAATTTTTGAACAATTTTTTAATATTTTTTTGAATTTTTAAATTTTGTTGTTGGGTGTTGTGGGGTGATGTGCAACGTTTTTTTTCTTTGGACGAAAAACATGTCAAATATTTAAATTTTTAAATATTTCAAAATTGAATGACTTAGAAGCATTATAATAGAATATTTCTGCATTATTAGATTTTAAGAATTTTAAATTTTTCCTACAAATTTTTCACTTTTTCAAAAACGTCTGTTTTTGCATTTTTCAAAAAAGTTGGGGTGATGTGCAACACCAGTAAAATTCAGGTATGTAATGCATAAATATCGATGAAAATCTATTTAAATATTAATTTTAGGCTTTTTCAATGTAAAATAATCAAAATCTGACAAAAAAAATTTACTAAGGTATAGTTGACCTCTAAAAAGTAGAGATTTCAACAAAGAAAAAATTTTTTGTTTTATTTTTTATTTATTTATAACTGAATAAGGAATATAATTAAAGGAAAATAGCTAATCATGTTTTATTCATAATGTGAATCGCAGTTATGTTAAGTAAAAAGTAGTTACGTCCACCCCAAAACAAGTGTTGCACATCACCCTAAATATGATATTTTGCGAAAAATGATTTGTACGCAATACAATTCAATGGAAACACAAAATATAAAAAGATATTAAAAAACACTTGAAAAAGCAACAATAAGCACATTCTTATCTATAAAATAAATTAAAACCCTTCACGAAACGACTAGAAATGTAAAGCGCGAGAAATATTTCCTTCCTGAGAAATTTAAGTCAACTTACGTACAGCAAACCTGGCTGGGAGCTGTCTCGTGAGTTTTATATCAAAAACAAGCAACTGAGGATACAAACAAATAGCAATACTTGGCTCTGTTCAATATCGAACTATAGATCAGAAATCGGCGGTGTTGCACATCCCCCCATGTTTCACATCACTCCACATCACCCTACTTTTTCATTTAAAAATTTTTTTGTGTTTTTAACTGTTTTTATATTTTATTTAAAACTTTTTTATAACAATAAAATTAGTCGACCTCCACGTGGTGAGAGTAATTATCGACCCCGAAAATTCCCGAGTAAGTAATTTCATGCAATTTTATCTATTTTAAAAAAATTTTATCCACCATATATGATCCGCCATTTTGAATTTTTAAAATTGAACTTTATATTCGTAATCATCGACCCCAAAAACCCCCGAGTGAGTAATTTTATGCAATTTTATCGATTTTCAAAATTTTTTATCCGCCATATTGGAACCGCCATTTTGAATTTTTAAAATTAAACTTCATATTTGTAATCAGCGACCCCGAAAACTCCCGAGTAAGTCATTTCATGCAATTTTATCGATTTTAAAAAAATTTTATCCGCAATATTGGATCCGCCATTTTAAATTTTAAAAATTGAACTTCATATTCGTAATCAGCGACCCCCGAGTGAGTAATTTCATGCAATTTTATCGATTTTCAAAAATTTTTATCCGCCATATTGGAACCGCCATTTTGAATTTTTAAAATTAAACTTCATATTCGTAATCATCGACCCTAAAAACCCCCGACTGAGTAATTTTATGCAATTTTATCGATTTTCAAAATTTTTTATCCGCCATATTGGAACCGCCATTTTGAATTTTTAAAATTAAACTTTATATTTGTAATCAGCGACCCCGAAAACTCCCGAGTAAGTCATTTCATGCAATTTTATCGATTTTAAAAATATTTTATTCGCCATATTGGATCCGCCATTTTAAATTTTAAAAATTAAAATCATTTTCGTAATCAGCGACCCCCGAGTGAGTAATTTCATGCAATTTTATCGATTTTCAAAAATTTTTATCCGCCATATTGAAACCGCCATTTTGAATTTTTAAAATTAAACTTCATATTTGTAATCAGCGACCCCGAAAACTCCCAAGTAAGTAATTTCATGCAATTTTATCTATTTTAAAAAAAATTTTCCGCCATATTAGATCTGCCATTTTGAATTTTAAAAATTTAACTTCATATTCGTAATCAGCGACCCCAAAAACCCCCGAGTGAGTAATTTCATGCAATCTTATTGATTTTCAAAAATTTTTATCCGCCATATTGGAACCGCCATTTTGAATTTTTAAAATTAAACTTCATATTCGTAATCATCGACCCTAAAAACCCCCAAGTGAGTAATTTTATGCAATTTTATCGATTTTCAAAATTTTTTATCCGCCATATTGGAACCGCCATTTTGAATTTTTAAAATTAAACTTTATATTTGTAATCAGCGACCCCGAAAACTCCCGAGTAAGTCATTTCATGCAATTTTATCGATTTTAAAAATATTTTATTCGCCATATTGGATCCGCCATTTTAAATTTTAAAAATTGAACTTCATATTCGTAATCAGCGACCCTAAAAACCCCCGTGTGAGTAATTTCATGCAATTTTATCAATTTTCAAAAATTTATATCCGCCATATTGGATCCGCCATTTTGAATTTTTTAAATTAAACTTTATAAACCCCGAGAAGTAATTTTTAGATGATTTAAATCAAGTTTTGAATATTGATGATGCATTTGCTATTTATCAAGTATTTTGCTTTGATTTTTCTGCCATTTTGAATCCTCCATCTTAAATTATCAAGTTGTCAAGTACTCAGTTCGGAAGTACAACTATTTTATCCACCTATAGCATACATGAGACCCGCCCAAAAAAATCTTATTAATGTGAAAAGTGTGTTTCAAAAAAAACCTTACGATTTTTTCGGTATTTTCTCCATTTTGGGCGACATATTGGTTTCCCTGATGGTCGAAATGCTTTTTTGACCCCGGATTCTGAAAGAGCAGACCTCAATACCTCTTAGTACCAAATGGTTTTTAAAAGTCTAATCATTTAGGATAAAAATTCTTACCTTGAACTTCAGTCAAAAATTTTAAACATTTGGGCGTTAATGGGTTAATATTGAAAAAAATTTAATATAGGGGAGACTGGGGTAAACCCGCTCACTAGCGATTTTACGCCATGAACTCAACTTAAGATGAAGATATTGGTACTGTGAATAGTACTTGACATTCAACTTATATTAACGAACTTTCGTTTAGTTTCATGAACTCAACATAGAATCAGAGACGATTAAATGTTTTTAGAGGTGTCAGAAAAAAAACGTATTTTGGATTTTTAAGTTTTTCGATCATTATTTTTGAGTCTTAATTTATCTGGCAAATTTTTTTTGCTTCTATTGGATGTCCTTCTTCGAAGTACATATGGGCAATTCCACGTGAGATTTCAGTCGACCTTTTAAAATCGGCCAAAAATATTTTTTTTCTATTCTGTATTGAAAAAAACAGATACGTATTTTTTTATTATTTTTTTGGAGGCCAAATTTTTGAGTTATGAATTTTCAAAATTTTTGCTTTTTAAATGTAGGTATATTTTTAATGTCAGATAACTAAAAAAATATTGCTTCTTTTCATTTTTTGACAGGAAAAAAAAAGTTTTGTTTTTCTTTCTACTTTTGAATAATCATAACAAAAAAATTTTTTTTTCATTTTTTATTAAAAAAATAAAAAAATTTTATAAAGAAATTAATTTTTTTTAACTTTGGGTATGATAAACTTTTAATTTTCTTTTTTTAAAACATACCTGGAAATGATAAGAAGGTTTTGCAAAAAGTTTTAGATTGGGCCTGACAAGTTTGATGGGTCGAAAAAAATAATTAAGTTGTCCGTGCAGGTCGCACGCACGTGGCACAATAAAATTTTTTTACAATTTATTGTTAAAAATTGTCTAGAGCCTACAAATTTTATCGGATTTTGATTATTATTGAATTTTTAGGCTCTAAACAATTTTTAATAATAAATTATAAAAAAATCCCATTGTGCCACGTGCGTGCGACCTGCACGGAGAGCTTAATTATTTTTTTGGACCCATCAAACTTGTCAGGCCCACTCTAAAACTTTGAGTTTTAAATTAAATTAAAATTTAAATGTAAATTTTTGCAAAACCTTCTTATAATTTCCAGGTATGTTTTAAAAAAAGAAAATTAAAAAATTATCATACCCAAAGTTAAAAAAAATTAATTTGTTTATAAAATTTTTTTATTTTTTTAATAAAAAATGAAAAAAAAAAATTTTTGTTATGATTATTCAAAAGTAGAGAGAAAAACAAAACTTTTTTTTTCTTGTCAAAAAATGAAAAGAAGCAATATTTTTTTAGTTATCTGACATTATAAATATACCTACATTCAAAAAGCGAAAATTTTGAAAATTCATAACTCAAAAATTTGGCCTCCAAAAAAATAATAAAAAAATACGTATCTGTTTTTTTTCAATACAGAATAGAAAAAAAAATATTTTTGGCCGATTTTAGTCTTATTTTAAAAAGATTTAATTAAATTTATTCTGAAATGTGAGGAATACGCTCGGGGTAAAGTCGCTCACGTGAAGTCGGGGTAAAGCCGCTCACTTAGTTTTAAATTTAAAATTTGGAATAAAATAATTTCACGTATTATATTTCAAACAAAAAACACAATTTATGACTTATTAAAACCAAAATTGTAACTACATTTCACTTTCTCTAAATAAAATATAACACTATTTAAATCCATAGTTGTAATTCATGAAATCTATGTTCATTATTCATTAAACCAATTTGTTGTTTATAGAATTGTTTGTAAAACTCATAAAATATCAATAATAATTCATACTTAAGACGGGAATAAGACGAACTTTAATATTTAAAAAATAAAACTCTTTCGTCTTGAAAAGATAAGGTGAGCGGGTTTACCCTGGAAAATTGTGATTTCGAAATGTGGTATATGTTTATTAAAAAGTTTCTCTAAGTAAAACTAAAAAATATAAATCAAAAACTCTTTTTAATTTTTCTAGTAGAAATCATAAGCTTTCAAATGATATAAATTAACTTGGATTTAGAGAATAATTTCCTAGATTTTAGCCAATCTGAAAAAAAGTGAGCGGGTTTACCCCAGTCTCCCCTACTATATTTGAATTGTTTATAATAGTAGAAAACTTCTATTACCAAAAATATCTATTAATACCATTTTATTTTCTCTTGGTTGTTTCCTTAAATATATTAAAAATATTAATTAAAAAAATTTATATTTGACTCAATTTTTAATTTAATTTATCCAATATTAATTAAAAAATAATACAAATTTTTAAACATTTTTAAATTACGTTTGCAAGTCTGTAGTCTGACAAATTTTGCATGACAGTCAAATTACATAAAGTTATACTCGTATTCGATTGTATCGATTTTGTGTTAATTTAATTTTTTTTAACTTTTAATATTAAAAAAACTTTTAAAAATTTTTTTGTAAAAATAGATTGTATTTATCCTGAAAAATCAGTAACGTATTGTTTTGCATTCATTTTTCAAAAATTAAAAAATTTACATTTTTTGACATAAATACACGAAATTTTTTACTTGAAAATATATTTAGATTCCTTGATGCCTACAATATTTATTTATTTTATTTGTTTATACACTCATCTGAAGCCTACAATTTTGGCTGGACAAGTGTTTTTACATTTTCTAAAATTTCTCTTACAAATTTTTCCCTGACAAACTTAATACTAAATTTTGCGCCTACAGAACGACTTGAAAATGAGGAGTACTCGCATTTCCCTGGACCACCCGTCTATTGGGTTTTCTCGCCAGTAGAGAGGGAAACTGTAGAAAACCTTCCTGAGTACAACCAGCTTATTGACAGTCGAGTTCTAATAGTGTGACCGGACAATAATAATCGACGGTGCACATTATTATACCTCGACGTCATACCTCCCGCTCAGATTGTCTCACGTGCCGGAAAAATACAAAGCCAAATGGGCGTGCTTACCCTTGGTCCTTAAGCGACCGCCAAGCGAAGCATCTATTTGACTGAGCTAATCTGTCGGTTGATGCCTACAATATCATTTTCATCATAAAACATTAATGTTTATATGAGGCATTATTCCTGAAATGCCCCAAAAATAAAAAAAGTTCTTGATTTTCCTTTATACTTTGGAAATATGTTACCCTAGTAGGTACAAGTTACTACACCAATTTACAGGTCCAACCCCCCACCCCTATCAAAAGGGTGGGAGGTAGAAATTTCAGCTTAAACTCGAACATGCGTTTTTTAAACATTTGTAGTTTCTACTTAAATTATTTGATTAAAAAAAAGTAAGTACTGTTTTAGAATAGTATATTAAGCAACAAGGTACGTAAAGGCAGCCATTTATTTACGGTGATTTTTGTGACACGAGTGGAGGTCGAGGGCGCCTCGAGACCGTAACAAGTGTCACAAAAATCATCGTAAATAAATTGTCAGCCTTTAAATCCCGTGTTACTTACGATATTTTTTATTCCAAAGGCATAAAAGTAGCGATTTTAGATAGCAGACGACAGGGAGTAAAAACCATTCACTTGTTCGACTTGTATAAAAATGGAGGCCTTTTTTCTCATGAGCACAAATAACGCATGGGACTAGCTGTTTTTTTGCTGATGGGAAAAAAAGTCGCCATTTTTATTCAAGTTGACAAATGAATGGCATTTAGTTCCTGTCGGCTGCTATTCAAAAGCGCCTATTTTGTGCCTGAGGTATGAAAAGGTTTTTTTGTGTACTTTTAAAATATTTTATTTATTTAATAAAAAAAAATTTTTTATGCAAACATTTTTAAAAATAAATAGTTTTTTGCAATTTTGTGCAAGTTCGACAGTTTTTATTTTCTTTTCAATAATCTCAAATAAAAGCTTGGGATTTCCCCTAAAAGAAGATATAAGTCTGAAAATAGGCCGAAAAAATTGCCAAAGAAAAAAAAAAAAAAAAACACCGCCGATTTCTGATCTACCGTTTGATATTGAACAGGGGCAAGTATTGACATTTGCTTGTGTCCTCAGTAACTTGTTTTTGATATATAACTCACGAGACAGCTCGCAGCTAGGTTCGCTGTGCGTAAGTTGACTTAAATTTCTCGAGCTTGAAATATTTCTCGCGCTTTATATTTGTAGTCGTTTCGTGAAGGGTTTTAATTTATTTTATAGATAAGAATGTGTTTATTGTTGGTTTTTTAGATGTTTTTAAATATCTGTTTATATTTTGTGTTTCCATTGCATTGTATTGCGTACAAATCATTTTTCGCAAAATATCATATTTGGGGTGATGTGCAACACTTTTCTCTTTTTTATACTTTACGTGCAATAAATGTAATTCACATGATGAATAACAAATTCTGAGTTATTTTCCTTTAATTATATTCCTTATTCAGTTATGAATAAATAAAAAATTAAACAAAAAAAAATTTTTTTTCTTTGGTGAAATCTCCACTTTTTAGAGCTCAACTGTACCTTAGTAATTTTTTTTTGGCAGTTTTCGATTCTGCTGTGAAACTTCCTTGCTCGGGAGATCTCCTTCTATACGTAGGATAACCATCTTCTCCAGTTATTGTTTCTCGCATAAATTGCTTTAGAAATCTTTTAGTACACCGACCCTCCTTCATACATCCATGGCGTGTGTTAAAAGATCCACATGGTCCATGTACCATATGGCTTTTTACAATGTCAAATAATTGTTGATCGTCTGCAGGATTTGTCAGTTCTGCACATATGATCTCATCAATATAATTTGGGCGTAGAGTTTCTTCTAACCAGAGTAATATATAGGCATGAGGCAGACCACGCTTCTGCCATTCAACGGAACAAATAAAACAACGCACAATACCGAAAATTTGTCCATTTTGCAAAAGCGACATCAAACATTTTATATTTAAGTGAAATACTCGCGAAACAATGTCATGACGATCTTGCGCGGATTGACCTTCGAACAATAAAACGTTAATTTCTTACCATCGCAGATTGGTTGTGATAGTTATAAAGAGATCAGGACGCCCAAATTTCAGAACGTAGCAGAATGCATCTTGAGTACGTGAATGCATGTATCTAGGACTGCCAGTGAAGGATGAAGGTAGAATTAGCTTCTGTCCTAAATTTTGTACATTCTTATCTCTGCTGATGTCATCCTGGAAATAAATATACTTTTCGGCTCTAAGTTCGGTTTGGTGTGTTCGATAATAGTCCATCCTTTCACTCTCAATTTTCGCATAAATATCTACTGCAAACTGATTAAACAATTGCCAATATTTATGTAAGTGGTTAGGATCGTTTACCCGGATCATAAAACAATAAGCATAAAGTTCCAAAGCAGAAGTTTTTTTATTTACAAATTCTCCTGATGCAGGATCTCTATGCTTATACTGAAAATGGTAAACATCTTCTCCATGACAAAAAATAAGTGGGTAAAATTGGTAGTAAAATTGGTGGGTATCATAAGCGCGATGAGTCTCAGATATTCTAATCAGTTGGCCTGTTCTTTTTTGTAAGATAATGTCCCTTGATTCACAAACCATGATTACAGCGACTTCAGATGCAGTTGGTGCCGAGGTTGGTGCATTATATATCTACCTGGATGATCTCCTGCTGGAAGTCGGTCTGCTTTTATCACAATTCTGTAATCTGCTGATTCAGAGGGCATTGTCTCTACAGCTGATTTAAAACTACGAATATAAGAGTTTTGTTCATGTAGCAATTCTTGAATTTGTAGAATTAAGTTTGAATAAAGAGTATAAAAAATGGAAACTCTTCTTGTAGCCTGCTCCTGAGCATCGGATATAAAGTAGGGGAGAGTCTCCAGTTGTGAGACGGGTTTTATTTTTGACCCGTAAATTGTAAACGGGTAAACGAAATTGTAAATAAAATACACCGTTCGAAAGGTAACAGAAATAATAAATAATAAAATTCATCATGAAATTTAATTATTTTCAAAAGCACATCGCTTTTGTCAAAAAAAAATGTCTCCAGTTGTGAGACACTCATTAAAAATTGCTTGAATTTAATAAGTTTGACATAAAACGTTATGTTTAGTAGAAATAATTAAATATATTAATAATATATATTATTATATACTAAATAATAATATTTATTCGTTAAAATATGACTATCAAATAAACACAATTTAATAGCTTCAACAAGAGCATTAAAATTGATTTCTTCTGAATCAATCGACTTTTTTCCACTTGACATGCCCAAAAATACTAGAAAAAAATCAAAACAACATTTAAATAATATGCCTGCAAAGTCGTATTTTTTATGCTGCCCAGATGGGTGTTGATACCGTCTTACACGGAAAAAAGAATAGCACAAGAGATGTGCCAAACAGTAGGACAAGTCGTGTGCGTTAATTCAGCGCGTCTGGTGTGCCTTGTTGGAACAGCAGACATACTTAGTTTGGCGCAGGCGCTGTGCTTTACAGCTTGTACATTTTATAAGCACAGCGTCTGCACCGAAAAAGTTTGTCTGCTGTTCCAAAAAGGCACACCAGACGCGCTGAATTAACGCACACGACTTGTCCTACTGTTTGGCGCATCTCTTGTGCTATTATTTTTTCCGTGTACAACTGGTGATATGCTGTGTCTCACACCCAGAAATTGGCGCTATTTTGAAAAAGGAAAATTAAATTATTTTCAACCGTAGATTGGAACAATGCAATATTGCATCACAAAATATAAGGAAAACACTGAAAGAAAATGCATTACATTTACCTTTTCCAATTAATTAACTTGGAAAAAAGTACTTTGCATTTATTAAAAAAACGCTTTTTAGTCGATTTTCACACACGGTGTTGGTATTTAACAAAAACAGTTTATATATCCGCTTCGGCGTACACGAAAAAGTTGGCTTATATAAAAAGAAATGTTTTTATATAAACCAATCGGCTTTTTAATATTGCATGTTAAAAAAAATTGACTGTCTCACAACTGGAGACTCTCCCTATATTTGAAGATAGCTCGCGGATTGACCAGAAGAAGCTAAAAGAGATCCCATTCTGCGATACACTTGTCCTTGAATTCTACATGTAGGCCTGAACTCGAAGTTGTTGCAAGAACATCAGAGACTGAGGAAGATCTCCGTTAAGTAAAGATCGAAGAGATTCTGGTGGTTCTGGTAAAGAAGGTATAACAATTTTGCCAGAAGAACAGCATAAGCCCATTTCAAAGATTGACAATAGGTACAAACTTTATTCATTTGTCCAATATTTGCAGCTTCAGAATAATTAATAAGTGAATCATAAGAAATCACAGTTTCGTTTATTTTACCACTTATTATTATTCCTTATCACGTGCCTTGATACTTCAATTGCAAGTCTATTTTGTATGACATGAATAGGCTCAAATTCTCTTATAGCTTGTTGTCTCTCTCTATCAATTGCTTGTCTATGTGCAGTTTGTTCTTCTGATTAATTGTTTCTTATAACCTGAACTCTCATTGCTTCCTCTTCTAATCTTTTATTACGAAGATTACTTTGAATATGATAATTACTTTTATTTCTACACAATCTTTCATCTCTCTCATCCACATTTTCATTCATTCTAGATATAGAGTTCCGAACTCTATTGCTTTCTAACCTTTCTTCTACACTTTCATCCATTCTAGCAATAGAGTTCCGCACTGTATTGCCCTCCAATCTTTGTTCTCTCTCTTCCACACTTTCAATCATTGTAGCAATAGAGTTCCGCAATCTATTGCCCACCAATCTTTGTTCTCTCTCTTCCACACTTTCAATCATTGTAGCAATAGTGTTCCGCAATCTATTACCCTCCAATATTTCTTCTCTCTCTTCAATAATTTTATTCATTTTAGCAATAGAGTTTCGTACTCTATTACACTCCAATCGTCCTTCTCTCTTTTAAACAATTTCATACATTCTAGGAATAGAGTTTTGCACTCTATTATACGCAATCTCCGTCATCGGATCGACTTTAAGGCTGGAAAAAAGTCGCTTTACGCAATTAAAGATTTAAAAAAGTCGTTTATTTTATTCAGTATTGTCTCAAAAAGAGCCTCGGCAAGCCCCATGCAAAAAATGCCCCTTTTTCGTACCTCGAATTTTAAAACTTTCTTTTATGCCAAATGGTTACATATGATGACCCAATAATCTCTGCAAAATTTCAAGATGAGCATGTGCCCCCTTTCCGAAATACAGGGGGTCAAAGAGGGCCATGTCTAAAAATAGAATATGCAATATAATCGAATAATAATGTTAAAAAATCAGACCAAATGGTTCCCTTAAGATTTTCGTCTGCTGATTACGAAGCTAAAGTCCGTTTTTATAAATTCAAAATGGCGGACCCAATATGGCGGACGACATTTTTAAAAATCGATCCAATTTACTTAAAAATCGTTACTCGGGGGTTTTTGGGGTCGCTGATTACGAATATAACGTCCGTTTTTAAAAATTTGAAATGGCGGATCCAATATGGCGGACGACATTTTTGAAAATCGATCCAATTGACTTGAAACTTGTTACTCGGGGGTTTTTGGGGTCTCTGATTACGAATATGATGTCCGTTTTCAAAAATTTAAAATAGCGGATCCAATATGGCGGACGACATTTTTGAAAATCGATCCAATTGATTTGAAACTTGTTACTCGGAGGTTTATGGGGTCGCTGATTACGAATCTAAAGGTGGACTAACATTGAAAAAGCACTAACCATTTTTTATTAGTAAATATATTTTTTTGAGCTTGCACAGAAAACGAAAAGTAATCTAGAAACATTTATATCTTTAGTACATCATTTAAAAACATCTTTTTTGAATGTGAGCTTGAGAATGTGATAATAGAGTTCTAATTTTAGTTTAAAAGTATCAAATTATTGAAAGATTTTATCTTACATTCGAACACTCCGGAAACAAAAGACGATCTGAAAATTATAATGTTATATACTCCTATTCTAATCTACATTTAATGTGTGTTGTATTTGTGATGTAGAATTTGTGATGTATCTGTAACTATACCAAAGGAAAAACCACAACCCATGCAAAGAGAAGACTAAGGAAACAGCACTACATCTTACCTTTGTTGGTTGGATTCTAATCCCTTATCTTTGTTGATCGGGCTGTCGATTACATCTTGACTTCATTGGTTGGATAACTTCATCTTACCTTTGTTGGTTGGATTATTATCTCTTATCTTTGCTGATCGGGTTGTCGATTACATCTTGCCTTCATTGGTTGGATAACTTCATCCTACCTTTGTTGGTTGGATTATTATCTCTTATCTTTGCTGATAGGGTTGTCGATTACATCTTGCCTTCATTGGTTGGATAACTTCATCTTACCTTTGTTGGTTGGATTATTATCTCTTATCTTTGCTGATCGGGTTGTTGATTACATCTTGCCTTCATTAGTTTGATTCTAATCCCTTATCTTTGTTGATTGGAATATTACAACTTACTTTAGATAGTTTCAAAATTATTACATCTGGCCTTTTCAAGCTGAATTTAGCCTTAAATCTTGCCTTTATTCGTTATATTAGATCCGGCATTTTGAATTTTTGAAAACGGACATCACATTCGTAATCAGCGACCCCAAAAACCCCCCGAGTAACAAGTTTCAAATCGATTGGATCGATTTTCAAAAATGTCGTCCGCCATATTGGATCCGCTATTTTAAATTTTTAAAAACGGACATCATATTCGTAATCAGAGACCCCAAAAACCCCCGAGTAACAAGTTTCAAGTCAATTGGATCGATTTTCAAAAATGTCGTCCGCCATATTGGATCCGCCATTTCGAATTTTTGAAAACGGGCATCATATTCGTAATCAGCGACCCCAAAAACCCCCGAGTAACGATTTTTAAGTAAATTGGATCGATTTTTAAAAATGTCGTCCGCCATATTGGGTCCGCTATTTTGAATTTTTAAAAACGGACTATAGATTCGTAATCAGCAGACGAAAATCTTTAGGGAACCATTTGGTCTGTTTTTTTAACATTATTATTCGATTATATTGCATATTCTATTTTTGGACATGGCCCCTTTTGACCCCCTGTATTTCGGAAAGGGGGCACATGCTTATCTAGAAATTTTGCAGGAATTATTGGGTCATCATATGTAACCATTTGGCATTAAAAAAAGTTTCAAAATTCGAGGTACGAAAAAGGGGCATTTTTTTGCCGAGACTCTTTCATATCTTATTTCTCTAATGTTTCCCTTTTAATGATTTTAAAATTAAATTATTCAAAATTTTAATAATTTTTGTTAAATAAATATATTTAAATTCTTATTTATTTTTCCACAAGAATTAAAAATTTTAAATTCCAATTTCATTCTGAAAATTAATTATTTCGATAAGAATTAAAATTGCAATTCTTCAAAAATTAAATTACTTTCAATAATTTTTAACTAAACTTATTTTTTAAATCAATTATTATTTTTTAATAATTTTCCCAAAGTTTTTTTAGAATTCAATAATTTAAATGTATGTAAAAGTTCAATTTTTTACAATAATTGTAAATTCATCATTTTTTTCTAGTTATTAAGATGAATTATTCGAGGAATTATTTAAAATATGTCATTTGTTTATTTACTCTCCCTGCTCACGCAGGGTTCGAGACTCTCTAATACAAAAACAACTGCTTAACCTATATATACAATTTTCTTATAACTACTTCGCACGCAAACCTTACACTATCTTATACTTATAATGTAAAGAATTTTTTGGAACAATTTTTTATTTTGATTTTTTATTAAAATTTTCCAAAGTACCTATGATATTCATAAATTTTTATTAACTTTAAAAAAACGAATTGTATTTTCAATATAATTTTACAAAATTTCAATTATTTAACAACTTTTTGATTATATATTTTGGAAATTTAACTTTCTTAATTACAAATGAATTTAGAAATATTAGAATGTACATAGTATTTTTTCACATTCCAAAAATTTAAAAAAATTTTGAACATAAGTAGAAAAAAGTCATTTTTTCTAAAAATAGTCGGAAAAAGTCGAAATATCCTAAGAATGCAATCTCCATAAACGTTAATGTTGTATTGAATCGTACACGCGACTAAAGTAAATATGTTGATTTTTATTTTGAACTCGGTATATCATTATTTTTTGTTTTGAATACAAATCTATTGCCGATTAACAAACAGATCTCAGTATGTTTTACTACAACTTTGTTTTTTTGAAAACAAATCGTTTATGTAATATACAAATAAAATGTTAACGTTGTATCGAATCTAGTAGCCCTTTTTACTAATGGAAGCCTGTAAAAAAATGTAGTTGGTTAAAAGAAAATTTTTGTAATTGTATTCAAATTATATAATATTTACATTTAATTTAAAAAAATTTCATTTGTCTCTTTGTTTAAATTAAAAATTTAAAAACAATATAATTAAGAAATATTTAAAAATGCATCTATTAACTTATTTGTAAACATTTTCTTTTAAAATAATACGAAGTTATTGACATTTTAAAAATAGAAAATCTTGAAAAATACGAAAAAATCTCTATAAGGAAGCGAAGAGTTTATAAAATGAACACAGAAAATTAATTAATTGGCAGTATTTTTTTGCATATAATTTACCTTTTTTAGCGCTTCATTAAAATCATCCAGATTTTTTTCTGACAAATATTTAATAACTTCTAAAACAGAACAATAATCAAGGCCAAAACACTCTTCTAAATTCGCAACTCCCTTCCTTATTTTATTTGCTAATCCCTTAGCCTTTGTAAAGTGACAAATCACTAGACATCCAAAAATGTCTAAATATAGTAGATTTGAATCCAAAAGATCTTCAAATCCAAATTCTCTCAGTGTACTATGCTGAATAAATTATAAGGAATATTGAGATAATTCCGTTTTCCAGAGTGAATAAAAACTCTTCTTACTTTATGTACACTGTAAAGAAAATTCATAAAAATTATTGTTTTATTTTAAAATTAGCTTTAATTTAATTTAATTTTTTTCTTAATTTATATTTAAAATCAAATTACTAAATATTTCCTATTTCAAGAGTTGCCAATCTTTTGCTATTTTAAAATTCCATGACTTTTCAAGGTTTTCCAAGTCAAAAAATTAATTTTCCAGAGGTTGCTTTAAAAATTTCATTCTCTCAAATAAGAAAGTCATAAAACAAGAGTATTTTCTATTTATTTGTTTTCAAATGCAGGATGCTTCTTTGGTTTTTTTAATTAACTAATTTAGAGAGAAATACCTAACATATTGACAGACAAATTTTATTTTCAAAACACTATAATTTATTGTAGATAAAAAGAGATAAATATTTAACATTTTTATATTCTTCATTCAAACATACAAAATTAAAATTTTTAAATGCATATACTCTTGAGAAAAAAATATAAACGACACAAGTTCTCTAAAATTATCGATAACAACAAATTAAAATTTAATTAATATAATATGAGATAAAATCAAATCATTAGAAAATAATAAGAATTTTAATTACACAGAGAAAATTTTATCTGTAGACATTACAGAACTGTCACGGTACTGCTCAAACAAAATTCCACGAACAATAATGGTTAAATAAAAATGCCTATTAATAAAGACGGAATCAAAATGGAAAAAATTATGATCGTACCCTTATTCAATACAGATCTGTTTTGTAAAATAAGAAACCGGTGACACCTGCGAAGAAAAGGCGCAAGCGTGCCCCGTTCACAAACAGTTCTGTAATCATAACGAATCAGAACTGTAATTCTGATTTTATAAAGTAAAAAAAAATTATTTTCATTTGTACCATTTTGGCATACAACCACGTTCAAATTTTGTTCACATTCTCACTCTACACATACATTTTAATTTCGCTCGCTTATATACAAATATTCCTAACACCAACCTAAACTAACGCAGTATAAACATAAACGCACTGTACTATTACATTCGCTATATTAAGTATATTCCGAACTGCTCTTATATACTAACTTCTCAAATTCTTTTGCTCTTGCGAGAAACGTAATACATAATAAGAAGTTTATCAATTTGATAAAACTTTAAGTTTAAAAATTAATTAAAGCTTTTAGAAAATCAATTATGATCAGGGTCAATTTTATATATGACAAGAAAGTAGTAATTTACTAATATTCATAAAATTAGTTACTTTATTTTATAATAATAAATTTGAATTTACACAAATTTTTTAATTATATTTAATAAAACTATTAATTATTATATATTTCGAAAAATTTTCTATTTACACTACCGTCCACGAGTATCAGGACGATTACATTTGACTCTATGAAAAAACATGCCATCACTTTTTTAATCATATCTCGGAAATTAAAGGAGATACAATAAAAAGACCTTTGGTCCGTAAAAGTAAGGTGTTGGTTTCAACAATTTATTTAATTGAAAATAATTTTATTTCTATCTAATGCATTTTCGCTGTCAACACAGCTCATCAGGAACTACAATGAAAAAAATCTGCCCGCGCAAGCGCGGACACATTCTCATCCGCGCTTCGCGCGGGGGCTCGCTTCGCTCGCTAGTTTCAGCGCGCCTCGGGGCGCGCGAATATTGATCGTCGCGCTTTGCGCGCAAATGGCTCGCGGTGGTCTGCAATTGTTGTTCATTATTTGTGTTATTGTTCTTGTTTCCTATTAAATGTTTCATAAAGCATTTTTTTTCTTAAAGTTACTACGACTTTAAGGATTACATTCTCATCACATGTTTTTGTTTGCTGATGATTGCGAGATAAAGTGGATTTAGATGTATATTTTTGGTCTTGATGATCAAAAATCTCAAATTGACCCTAAAAAAATGTTTCAAGCTTAAAACGCGATTTTAGTTTCATTTTTAACCCTTTAACGCCCAGTGGTACATACGCTGTACCACAAATGCATTAAAGTCATCATAACTTTAAAACTAATACATATTACTAAAAATTTTAAATTCTTAGCTCTAGTAAAACTCTTCCAGCAGATAATTAAAAAAAAATAAAAGTAAAAAAATAATAATAAATAAATAAAATAATAATAAATAAAAAAAGTGTCAAGATACATTTTCTCCTATGACGGACGAAAAAATTTTAAAAAATTAATCAGATTCGTTTAAAACTTGTTACTCGGGGGTTTTTGGGGTCACTGAATACGAATATGAAGTAAAAATGGAAAAATTCAAAATGGCGGATCCAATATGGCGGACGAAAAAATAAAAAATAATGGGATTTATATGAAACTTGTCACTCGGGGGTTTTTGGGGTCACTGATTACGAATATGGAGTCAAAATTGCAAAATTCAAAATGGCGGATGCAATATGGAGGACAAAAAAATAAAAAATAATGGGAGATATATGAAACTTGTCACTCGGGGGTTTTTGAGGTCGCTGATTACGAATATGAAGTAAAAAATTCAAAATGGCGGATACAATATGAAAGACAAAAAATAACAAATTAATGGGATTGACATTTAATTTGATGCTTTGGGTTTTTGGGGTTTCTGAGTTTAAAATGTTAAGAATCATAATGGTGGATCTAATAGGGCGAATTATGTTTAATAAAAGTAAGAAATTTAATCCATTTGTGAAAGGAAACCTGGAACGCTTGATTCGAACGAAAAAGAACAAATGAAAATCAGCTGGCCAATCAATAAAAACAATTGACAACCCTGGAGCGCATGACTTGAATGAAGAAAAACAAATGATAGTCAGCTGGTAACAATATTCAAGTAAATCCTATTTAATTTTTTATTCTCGTCCACCATATTGGATCCGCCATTTTGAATTTTGCAATTTTGACTTCATATTCGCAATCAGCGACCCCAAAAACCCCCGAGTAACAAGTTTCATATAAATCCCATTATTTTTTATGTTTTTTATCCGCCATATTGGATCCGCCATTTTGAATTTTGCAATTTTGACTTCAGATTCGTAATCAGCGTCCCCAAAAACCATTATATACCAAGTGTGGTTGAAATCGAATCGGTGGAAATAATTCGGGCTTTAAAGGGTTAAAGTTATTTTAAAAAAATTAGAACGAAAAAATGAAAATTTTGAAAAGTTACATATATATTAAATGTATTATTAAAAACATGTAAATCCGGATACAGTGAATGTGATAGTTTAATTGTTTTAAGAAAAACTTTAAATTTACTGAAGATTTAAAAATGAACAATTAGATAAATTTTCTGCATGATTTTTTTAAGAGAACGTCCAAGCGCCTAAACTTTCGGTAGGACCTTTCGGCAGGACGCGCCTCTTACATAATTTATTAAATATATTAACAAATATTGTTATTATATGTTATTTTAAGCTTAAACAAGAAATTCACTTAGAGATTTTGAAAAAATCGCCATTTTTAATGTTAAACAAATATTTGAATAACTTATAAAATAGTAAACGTTTTCTAAAGCTTCTCTTCTCATTTTTAAGGTCATTTTCAACAGTATTAGATTTACTTCAGGTATTAACGTGTATTCTTTGCTTAGAAATTGTAAGCAAAGCACAAACGTGGCGATTTAAGATAGCAGACGACAGGGAGTAAAAGTCATTCACTTGTTCGACTTGTATGAAAATGGCGGCCTTTTTTGCCATGAGCAAAAGTAACGCATGGTACTAGCTGTTTTTTTTGCCCATGGGAAAAAAAGGTCGCCATTTTCATTCAAGTGGACAAATGAATGGCTTTTAGTTCCTGTTGGATGCTATCTAAAAGCGTCTATTTTGTGCCTGAGGTATAAAAAGTCAATTTTTCACCAAATCTAATACCTTTTCATGTGATGAGAATGTAAAAAACCATTTCCAACAAGATAGGATCAAAAATTGAAATGTTAAAAAAAGGTCAGACCAGCCCAACTGTGTAAAAAAAATTTCATTGATTTTCTAAAATGTTAAAACTTATATGAATATATTTTAGTTATAACATTTTATAAAATCAATAAAAAAATTTTAACCCAGTTGAGGTAGCCTGACCCAAAAACTTAAAAAAAATTAAATTTCTATGAGAAAATGTTATAGAGGAAAATTGTTTTTATTTTTCTAATCTAAAGTAATATAAAGTAAAAAAATATTGAAATTTAAAAGAAAAATTGAAATTTTAAAATTTTAAAAGTACTGTAGTTTGTGTAGTTTTCGACGAAAATGGCTGGCTAACAAACTTGACCTGTAATTTAACAGTAACTTTGTACTTGCAAAGTTGCAAGTTGATACAATAAGTTTTTCAAAAGTTATCGTGGCGACACCATTGCGTGTGTAGACACACCCAGGTACGATTTTTTGGTCAGACAAAAAAAAAGGTACAGACAGACAGACACTTTTTCTAGATCATGTTTTTTGGACTCAGGGGACCACAAAACGTCAAGATTTCATGAAATTAGAGAAAGTAAATTTTCGACCAAAACTAATACTTTCTCATGTGATGAAAATGTAATAAATAAGCCGCTCACTGCTACTTGACTAGTATTATCGCTTTTAACCATGCTCTCGTCCCCTTATTCCAGCCAGCCCTTCATTTGTAAATAACAATTATTTGTTTAAACTGCTGCTCAATTTGATCAAATCATAAAATATCTTTATGTTTTTATGAACAATTTAATTATTAGCAAAATTTAAAAATAACCCTAGTTTTTAGCTGGTTTTGCATAAGAAAAATAATAAAATAATAATAACTACTAAGTAGACTTCCTACTCTCTAAATCTGAATATGCACTGAAAAAAAAATATTCTTAAATTGAGAGGAAAATTCCTCTTCAGAAATCCTCTTAAATTTTATACTAAAATCAAGAATATTACTCTTAATCGGAGAGTATTTTCCTTCCTTTTCAAGAGGTTTGAAATTAGAGGACTACTTTAGCACATTATTCTTACATTGAAATTAATCTTTTCAATATGAGAATAATATTCTTATAATGTAGAATATTCTTTTTGTTTTAATAATAATCCTCTAACTTTAAGAGGATTTCCTCTAGAAATTCGCACATGCGCAACTATTGATTTCGTCATGTAAACATATAATGGCGAAGTGTCTCGTGAATGTTTTATAGTTTTGTTAAAGACTCCTGAGTTTAGTACAAATGAAGAACAGTGATTTGAATAATTTTGAGGTTATGCATATTGTTTTATTATATTTTATAAATGTTTTTGTAATGTTTGTTTGCAGAAAATTTATATCATTTTGAGGTTATGCTTCTTTACAATATTTTATATTTTTTTCAATAGGATTTCCTTTTGATTTAAGAATATCCTCTTATTTTAAGAGAAATACTCTGAAGTAGAGGACATTCCTCTTAAATTAAAAGCACAGTTTTTTGAGCTATATTCTAGAGGAAAATATGCATTGAAATAAGAGGAATCCGCTTAAAACAAGAATATTTTTTTTTCGGTGTGTGAAAATTCACATATTTGTACGTTATAAGTCGTCTTCTCGATCAATAAGTGAATATACACTTATAATAAGTGAAATTTCACTCAGAATAAGTGAAAAATTCACTTATTTATAAGTGTATATGCACTTATTGATCGAGAGGACGACTTATAACGTACAATAAGTGAAATTTCACATATTCAGATTTAGAGAGTATGAAATTCAATGCAATTCGAGGGGTAGAACATATAAATAATTCAAATTGTTTATAAAATTATTATTAAAAAAATGAAATTTTTAAATTTACAATCATGAAAATATTTTCAATTGAAAGAGTGAACTACTTTGTGTAATCAGTGTAAGTTTAATTAATTTATTGTAAACGCATTTTAAGTTATTAATCCTATATAAGAAATCTGCTATTTTATGACATGATAACGCTTGCTATTGGTCAAGATACGATGATAACGCTTGCCATTGGCTTAAATTCAATAAAAATGCTTGTTATTGGTTCTTGCTAAGATGATAACGCTCGTCATTGGTTAGAATACGATGATAACGGTCGCTATTGGTTAAAAGTATCGGCGACAACGCTTGCTATTGGTGCATTGTGTTGAGAGTCAAACAAGTATATTTATATATATTTTTTTGAATTGAAATTACGAATTAAAGTTTTTAAATGTTAATTAAAGTAAGAAAAATGAATATCAATTCAAAGTTAGTTAAAAAGTTAGTTAAAAAGTTAGTTAAAAAAAAGTTTTTGTTTATTGATAAATTTTTTTTTATTGTAATTACGCGAGTGTAATTCTTGGTAGTGTTCGCCGTGCTGTCGGGTGGGATTTCTCTTTTTCAAAATTTCTTGTGAATAAAAAGTTATTGTAAATTAAAAAAGTTTGAAAAAACGAATTACTTGCAAAGTGCATTTTTATAGTTTTAAGAGGTGAGTTTTCTTGTAATTTTTTATTTTTATTATGGTAATATATGAAAGAATCTTTTTATTGCAAATTTATTTTATATATTCTTCATTATTTTGTTATAAATAAAGTTTTTAGATCTTTATATATATATTTAGTTGTTGTTAATTGTGCTGTGGTGATCCTTTCCTTTCTCTTAAAACTAACTTGAATAGTAATTATTAGATATTAAATTGTTATTTACTTAACCTTAAAAATAATAATTTCAATTTTTTGAAATGATGTCTTAAAGTTATTTACAAGTGTTTTTTATTCGGTTCGCAAAATATCATTATAAATATCCGTTCATGTTTTTGGATAAATACATTGAATTACTCAATTTTGTATGGTTTTTGATAATAAAAAGGCTCGCGACTAACATGAAAAGGCATATCAGGAAGCTTATAACTTACTTTATTGACCTAGGATAGTAAATTAAAATTTGGTAAGCTTTTATAAAAACAAATTAAGGAGAAGTTCCCATTGCGAGAGTCAAAAAAATTGATTTCTTTTTTATTGTATTTTTTTAATATGACCTGACATTTTGTGGAGTCTTTACCCCCACTTTTCTAAAAATTCTGGAGTGATGGGCAATTTTAAGACTCAGTATCGTGTTCAATAACTAAAACTACATTAGAAATAATTCCGATATCAAAAATGAGGAGACAATTTTTTTTGGCATCTGTGTGCTCAAATGAGCGCACGCCGTGCTGATTAATTAACACGCGTGCGAGCATGTGTCCGTCACTATGCGCGCACTTTGCTATCTGGGCTATTAAAAAATTTATTTTTAACCGCTAATTTAGTTTGTTGTTGCAATTTATATGTAATTAAATTCGTCAGCCATATTGGATCCAACACTTTGAATTTTGCTAATTGGACTTTAGATTCGTAATCAGCGTCCCCAAAATCCTCCAAGTAACAAGTTTCAATCGAATTCAAGACATTTTTAAAAATTCGTCCTCCATATTGGATCCGCTATTTTGAATTTGGAAAAGCTGACTTTAGATTCGTATCCAGCGACGCGACACCGAAAACCCCTAAGTAACAAGTTTCAATCGAATTCAAGAAATTTTTAAAAATTAGTCCGTCATGTTGGATCCGCCTTTTTGAATTTTGAAATTCTGCCTTCAGATTCGTAATCTGCGACCCCAAAAGCTTTTAAAAATGTGGTGACCCAAAATTTATGCATCAAATTTTAAATGTATATACTTGAAATTCCAACATAATTGAAATTAAATTTTTTCAATAAGTTTCTACCCATAAGACATTTTTTTGACATAGCCACAATATAACCAATCACTTCTCTAAATCAATAAAAGATATTTAAAAATTATCACGCTAGAGTTCAGAAAAATATTAGTTTTATATAATAAACTGAGTTTTAATATAAATGCCGCTCATAAATTTTCTAAACGGATTTTAATTTCTTATAGTTTTAATTGTATGTTAAGATTTTTTCAAATTTTTAGTAGGCAGAAAAAAAATTTCTTATTCATTTGTTTTTAAAGTGACCATCGGTACTGTTCATTTTAAAGTATTTTTATAATAGTATTTAATGTTGAAATACTTAAATAAAACTAAAAATTACTTAACTGACTAAAATTTAGATTTCTTTTAATTTATAGAAATGTTGTATTTTCTTATAAATATAAAAATAAATTAATATAAATGATATAATAATAAAATAATAATAAAACAATATAATTTTTTAATTTCTAAATTTTTGAACTTTATTATAAAAATGTTTTTGTGTAAAAAAATTAGGTATAGGATAGTGTTGTATTACTATGATTGGGGCGCATGATTATTCCTCAAATTTCAATTTCCTAATGTTCAAAACATCGAAATTCTTATCATGGAAACATCATTTTGCATAATTTTCAGTTTTCGAAATTTCATTCAACATAATTTTTAATTTATCGATTTATTCTTTATCCTATTATTTAAATAGTCGAATTGTTTTTTAATATAATTTTTAATATGTCTAAAATTTTTTTGACACACATTTTGTTTTTCCGAATGACTATTTGTCATAATTATTAATCCTCCCAATTGCCATTTGACATAATTTTCAAACCTTCGAAATATTATATTACATAACTTTCATTTATCGAAATTTTATTTGTCATAATGTTCATTTACTCGAATTATCAAGTGACATAAAGCGCATTTACTCGAATTCTCATGTAGATTTAAAGGTTATGTCTCATGAGAATTCAAGTAAATGCGTTTTATGTCACTTGATAATTCGAGTAATGAATATTATGACAAATAAAATTTCGATAAATGAAATTTCTTAAATATGACATTTCGAAGATTTGAAGGTTATGTCACATGAGAATTCGAGTAAATGCGCTTTATGTCACTTGATAATTCGAGTAAATGAACATTATGACAAATAAAATTTCGATAAATGAAAGTTATGTAATATAATATTTCGAAGGTTTGAAAATTATGTAAAATGGCAATTAGGAGGATTAATAATTATGACAAATAGTCATTCGGAAAAACAAAATGTATGTCAAAAAAATTTTAGACATATTAAAAATTATATTAAAAAACAATTCGACTATTTAAATAATAGGATAAAGAATAAATCGATAAATTAAAAATTATGTTGAATGAAATTTCAAAAACTGAAAATTATGCGAAATGATGTTTCGATGATAAGAATTTCGATGTTTTGAACATTAGGAAATTGAAATTTGAGAAATAATCATGCGCCCCACTATGATTACTATGAGTTAAAATGAGAAATTAAAAAAAATTTATATTGGGGGACGTTCAAAAAATACGTATCGCTATTTTTCGGAAATTTAGACCCTCCTCCCCCATGTAACGCAATGTTGTATGCATTAGCGCCATTTTTTCTGCTGACCGTAACAAATAGCTTGACCCCCCCTCCCCCCTAAAGCGTTACGTATTTTTTGAACGGTCCCTTGTAAATGTTTTAAAAAAGGCACAATTTTTGTTTTAGCTAGATATTTTTTTAACCAAAAATGGCCAAGCACAATTAATTAAAATTGATTTAATAAATGGTAATAAATCATTTATCAGAGAATAATTTATTCCAAAAAAACATCTTTGATGTTTTAATATAATAGGTCAAAATAAGTAAAACAATTTCAAAAAAAAAATTATTATTAAAGTAATTTGGTGTTGAAGTTCTGGATCATTTTATTTTCATGTTATTATTACTTTGAAACAAATAATGATAATAAAGTAATTTATTTTAAATAAAGCTTAATGTCTATACTTTAATGATAAAATAAAAAGATTGTTAAAAAATTAAAATTTAAAATTGTTATTAACAATTCATATAAACAATTGCAAATTCAAGAATGTTCTTAATATTTTGGAAAAATTAAATAACCATGTATTGATGGTAAAAAGTATTAATTAAAACAATTTTCGCCTGTATTTTTGCAGAAAAATCTACACAATTTCTATAATATAGAAGGTTACTGATTTTTCTTTCTTTAAATTAATCCTTGGAGTTTTTTCTTAATTTTTCAAGTGTCCGGTTTCATTTATTTTGTTCCTAATATAAGTAAAAATATAATAAACTGATGGAAAATATCTGTAGCGTTTTTACTTTGTAATTTTCATATTATGAACACAATTAGTTTTGTAATTTGTTTTTCTTAATAAGAAAAACTCTAATAAAAATATAATATACACTACCAGTTTAAATTTAGAAACCATACCCATTTTCAGGAGAATAAAAAACATTTTAAAACGTATCATGTACGGAAACTAAAATTTTTGTATCTTTTAAGTTTTAAAAGATGTTTAAATTTTGAATAGATCAAGATCTTTTAGAAGTCATTTGATCAATATTTTATTAGACATTTTTAAAAAATGATAATTTTCAATGTTTTACAAAAATTTTAATAACTTCTAAAATACTGAATGCTTTTTAATGATGTTATGCTTATTTTAAAGGTGATTTTCTCCAGAATATGAATTTTTCATAGGCATTAACGTGTAATTTTTTTTAGAAAATTCAATTTGTCAAACTTACATTTAAAAAATTAAAAAACTTTTAAACAATTTTATTAACAGAGAAATAATTTTTAAAATATAAACATATGTTTTTATTTAATCAAAATTTAATTTAAGGTTATATTAAGGTTTTTGTTGTGGGAAAGGACCAGAAGTGGGCGCGCAACGCGCGCCCTATTGGTTCTAGTTATTTTAAAAAGATTTAGTATTCTGTAATAAAGCAAAAGAAATAATTTTAAATCAGTTAGAAGTTTTATTTTATTTATTCTAAACTACAGATATTTATAAGAGTTTAAAAATTTTAAAAAACAATAATTTTTTTTAAAACAGTAGAACTGGTCAGGCCCAAAAACTTAAAAAAAAAAAAAAAATTTTTTTTAAAATGTTATAGAAAAAAGTTGTTTGTATTTTTCTAATCTAAAATAATATAAAGTTAAAAATTCTGAAATTTGAAAAAATTGAGTTTTCAAAATTTTGAAACTACCGTAGTTTTTGTAGTTTTTAACGAAAATGGCTGGTTAACGAACTTAACCTTCATTTTTACACCAACTTTAAGTGTGTTAAATTTAAAAACGATCAGACAAGATTTTCAAAAGTTATTGTGTCAACAACATTTTGGTCTACAGACGGACATACATACATACAGACAGACAGACGGACAGACAGACAGACACACAGACAGACGGACTCGCCGGACCATGTTTTTCGGGTTCAGGGGACCTCAAAACGTAAAGATTTCATAAAATTAGCAAAAGTCAATTTTCGACCAAAACTAATACTTTCTCATGTGATGAGAATGTAATAAAAATTACTTTTTTTCAGAATAACTCGAAAAGTATAGGGTTTGGCGAAATGATGTCTACAGCAAAGTTGTAGCTGAGGATGAGACGAGAAAAAAAGTCTGTAGTAGCAAGATTCCATATGGAATAGATTCGGAGATAATTGAGTCGGAATATCGATTTTTAGTCAAAAAAGCGCACAAAAAATATATATATAGAGTGGTTTTTCCGGAAATTACGACTTTTTTGTGTACAAGTATATTTTTCAAGTATTTTAGGGTGAGAATATGTCAAAATCAATTGACTGACTTTTATTTCTTTAAAGAAATTCGATTTTCAGTGATATTTTAGGATTTTTTAGTTTTTTTTGACCATTTAAGAGACTATAACTTCGAAAATTGAGTTTTTATGAAAAAATTTTGTAAAGAAAAGTTGTTTGTATTTTTCTAATCTAAAATAATATAAAGTTAAAAATTCTGAAATTTGAAAAAATTGAGTTTTCAAAATTTTGAAACTACCGTAGTTTTTGTAGTTTTTAACGAAAATGGCTGGTTAACGAACTTAACCTTCATTTTTACACCAACTTTAAGTGTGTTAAATTTAAAAACGATCAGACAAGATTTTCAAAAGTTATTGTGTCAACAACATTTTGGTCTACAGACGGACATACATACATACAGACAGACAGACGGACAGACAGACAGACAGACAGACAGACACACAGACAGACGGACTCGCCGGACCATGTTTTTCGGGTTCAGGGGACCTCAAAACGTAAAGATTTCATAAAATTAGCAAAAGTCAATTTTCGACCAAAACTAATACTTTCTCATGTGATGAGAATGTAATAAAAATTACTTTTTTTCAGAATAACTCGAAAAGTATAGGGTTTGGCGAAATGATGTCTACAGCAAAGTTGTAGCTGAGGATGAGACGAGAAAAAAAGTCTGTAGTAGCAAGATTCCATATGGAATAGATTCGGAGATAATTGAGTCGGAATATCGATTTTTAGTCAAAAAAGCGCACAAAAAATATATATATAGAGTGGTTTTTCCGGAAATTACGACTTTTTTGTGTACAAGTATATTTTTCAAGTATTTTAGGGTGAGAATATGTCAAAATCAATTGACTGACTTTTATTTCTTTAAAGAAATTCGATTTTCAGTGATATTTTAGGATTTTTTAGTTTTTTTTGACCATTTAAGAGACTATAACTTCGAAAATTGAGTTTTTATGAAAAAATTTTGTAAAGAAAAGTTGTTTGTATTTTTCTAATCTAAAATAATATAAAGTTAAAAATTCTGAAATTTGAAAAAATTGAGTTTTCAAAATGTTGAAACTACCGTAGTTTTTGTAGTTTTTAACGAAAATGGCTGGTTAACGAACTTAACCTTCATTTTTACACCAACTTTAAGTGTGTTAAATTTAAAAACGATCAGACAAGATTTTCAAAAGTTATTGTGTCAACAACATTTTGGTCTACAGACGGACATACATACATACAGACAGACAGACGGACAGACAGACAGACACACAGACAGACGGACTCGCCGGACCATGTTTTTCGGGTTCAGGGGACCTCAAAACGTAAAGATTTCATAAAATTAGCAAAAGTCAATTTTCGACCAAAACTAATACTTTCTCATGTGATGAGAATGTAATAAAAATTACTTTTTTTCAGAATAACTCGAAAAGTATAGGGTTTGGCGAAATGATGTCTACAGCAAAGTTGTAGCTGAGGATGAGACGAGAAAAAAAGTCTCTAGTAGCAAGATTCCATATGGAATAGATTCGGAGATAATTGAGTCGGAATATCGATTTTTAGTCAAAAAAGCGCACAAAAAATATATATATAGAGTGGTTTTTCCGGAAATTACGACTTTTTTGTGTACAAGTATATTTTTCAAGTATTTTAGGGTGAGAATATGTCAAAATCAATTGACTGACTTTTATTTCTTTAAAGAAATTCGATTTTCAGTGATATTTTAGGATTTTTTAGTTTTTTTTGACCATTTAAGAGACTATAACTTCGAAAATTGAGTTTTTATGAAAAAATTTTGTAAAGAAAAGTTGTTTGTATTTTTCTAATCTAAAATAATATAAAGTTAAAAATTCTGAAATTTGAAAAAATTGAGTTTTCAAAATTTTGAAACTACCGTAGTTTTTGTAGTTTTTAACGAAAATGGCTGGTTAACGAACTTAACCTTCATTTTTACACCAACTTTAAGTGTGTTAAATTTAAAAACGATCAGACAAGATTTTCAAAAGTTATTGTGTCAACAACATTTTGGTCTACAGACGGACATACATACATACAGACAGACAGACGGACTCGCCGGACTATGTTTTTCGGGTTCAGGGGACCTCAAAACGTAAAGATTTCATAAAATTAGCAAAAGTCAATTTTCGACCAAAACTAATACTTTCTCATGTGATGCGAATGTAATAAAAATTACTTTTTTTCAGAATAACTCGAAAAGTATAGGGTTTGGCGAAATGATGTCTACAGCAAAGTTGTAGCTGAGGATGAGACGAGAAAAAAAGTCTCTAGTAGCAAGATTCCATATGGAATAGATTCGGAGATAATTGAGTCGGAATATCGATTTTTAGTCAAAAAAGCGCACAAAAAATATATATATAGAGTGGTTTTTCCGGAAATTACGACTTTTTTGTGTACAAGTATATTTTTCAAGTATTTTAGGGTGAGAATATGTCAAAATCAATTGACTGACTTTTATTTCTTTAAAGAAATTCGATTTTCAGTGATATTTTAGGATTTTTTAGTTTTTTTTGACCATTTAAGAGACTATAACTTCGAAAATTGAGTTTTTATGAAAAAATTTTGTAAAGAAAAGTTGTTTGTATTTTTCTAATCTAAAATAATATAAAGTTAAAAATTCTGAAATTTGAAAAAATTGAGTTTTCAAAATTTTGAAACTACCGTAGTTTTTGTAGTTTTTAACGAAAATGGCTGATTAACGAACTTAACCTTCATTTTTACACCAACTTTAAGTGTGTTAAATTTAAAAACGATCAGACAAGATTTTCAAAAGTTATTGTGTCAACAACATTTTGGTCTACAGACGGACATACATACATACAGACAGACAGACGGACAGACAGACAGACACACAGACAGACGGACTCGCCGGACCATGTTTTTCGGGTTCAGGGGACCTCAAAACGTAAAGATTTCATAAAATTAGCAAAAGTCAATTTTCGACCAAAACTAATACTTTCTCATGTGATGAGAATGTAATAAAAATTACTTTTTTTCAGAATAACTCGAAAAGTATAGGGTTTGGCGAAATGATGTCTACAGCAAAGTTGTAGCTGAGGATGAGACGAGAAAAAAAGTCTCTAGTAGCAAGATTCCATATGGAATAGATTCGGAGATAATTGAGTCGGAATATCGATTTTTAGTCAAAAAAGCGCACAAAAAATATATATATAGAGTGGTTTTTCCGGAAATTACGACTTTTTTGTGTACAAGTATATTTTTCAAGTATTTTAGGGTGAGAATATGTCAAAATCAATTGACTGACTTTTATTTCTTTAAAGAAATTCGATTTTCAGTGATATTTTAGGATTTTTTAGTTTTTTTTGACCATTTAAGAGACTATAACTTCGAAAATTGAGTTTTTATGAAAAAATTTTGTAAAGAAAAGTTGTTTGTATTTTTCTAATCTAAAATAATATAAAGTTAAAAATTCTGAAATTTGAAAAAATTGAGTTTTCAAAATTTTGAAACTACCGTAGTTTTTGTAGTTTTTAACGAAAATGGCTGGTTAACGAACTTAACCTTCATTTTTACACCAACTTTAAGTGTGTTAAATTTAAAAACGATCAGACAAGATTTTCAAAAGTTATTGTGTCAACAACATTTTGGTCTACAGACGGACATACATACATACAGACAGACAGACGGACAGACAGACAGACAGACACACAGACAGACGGACTCGCCGGACCATGTTTTTCGGGTTCAGGGGACCTTAAAACGTAAAGATTTCATAAAATTAGCAAAAGTCAATTTTCGACCAAAACTAATACTTTCTCATGTGATGAGAATGTAAAAATATATACATGTCAATTTAAGTGTACACATGTAGTTCAAAGTATAATATAGAAAAAAAACATATCTTACCACATTTGGAAATTAATAAAAACAATTAAAATTTTAAATATAAATATAAATATAAATATTGTAAGAAAACATAACCTCAGTCGATAAAAACAATTAAAAAATAATAAATATGTAGAAAATCTTTGTTCCATAAGGCAGAGGTTCCATAATATTTTGCACAGATGACATATTTTTTATTTTTTGAATTTTTGTAATCTTGTAAATTCAAAATTCAAAATAAAAATAAAAAGACTAGATATATCAGTCATTTCTAGAGTGGAAAAAACACATGTGTTCTCACAAAACAAGACACACAATCTAAAAGATAAGGGTGACATATGATATGAAGTTCAGTACACAGGCAATATTAATATTAAAAGAGAAATATGTAAAGGAAATTAAATATAAAGGTTACTACACAAGTGCATTAACTTTTTATTTTTATGAAAAACTTAAAAGTGTGGATAATGTCAAAATACATAATACTTTTACGGACCAAAGGCCACAAAATCTTATTAAGTTTATTAATAATTTATGTTCATTTGAATTATTTATATGCTTCTACAAATTATTAAATTCAAATTATTTATTAATTTAGGACATTTTATCATACATTTAAAAATGAATATAAGTTTGTAAATTTTCTGTTACAAATTTTATTTGCGAAGAAAATTATTACATTAAATTAAAATATAAAAATTACAGGATTACTTAACCCCAAATTTTATTTATGTAATTAAAATCGTACTGTAATTTAGTCAAATAATAAATTTCGCCAACTTCAACATTTTTTAAATTTAATTCTACCCATTCAAAGCAATCTTTATTTATTATTTGAAATGCATGATAATGCTCATCGAAATAATAATCGCAAAGGTGTTTTGTAATTATTTTGCAGTCATTTTCAGTTAAAAAAATTGTTTCGACAATGTGGGATTCATGTCCTTCTGGTTACTATACGATTTACTACAGTATTACGTAATTACTATACTCTTTGACGTCAGGCGCACACGTAAACACACCACTAAGGCACCACATTTAACAACGCTACAAGTCAGCTCTGTAATCGATTACCATTCGAACCTTACTAAGAACGGAACTTAAATTCGGAAGCAAAGTACAGTAGGCTTCGTGACATGTTACAGATGCGTTCTGTAATTTGAGCAGATCTATTTTAAAAAGTAGTAGAACTGCTCTGTAGCTGTAACAAAAGTGGTCTAAAATGGTCGTTTCGTCCGAGCAATATATTTTTTATTTACGATCTGCAAAAGACTAATTTAAATCTTAAAATTAAAAACACGATTTAAATCAAATTATAATTATTATCACTTACACTTTACATTAAAATTTTTAAAATACTCTTGACTTAAATCAAAACAAACTGATTAAATTAAAAATATCAGATCGTTTTGATATTTTTAAAAATATAATTGCTTTTTTAATTCCTGAAGGTTAGAATGCCCATTTGACAGCTGTTACAGTCTGTTACGCCTACGTCATAAAGTACACATTTCTATAGAAACGTCGCGACTTTTAAAAATGTGTAAAAACCGAAAGGGCAGCATTAGTGCACTTGGGTGTACTTTAAAAACTTACAGAATTATCTTACTTTGTAAGATGAAAGAAATATTTTCATTACTGCTGAAACGTATAATAGTACATTATGCAACAAGGGAGGTAAGTCCGAGTTTATGTACTCGCTTCGCTCGTGCTACGACTCGTTTTTTAATATTGTGCTCGGTAGATAAACTCGGACTTACCTCCCTTGTTCCATACTTTGCTTTATACAACAAAGGCGTATTATGGTTACTCTATGCAACCTGTACCGGTGCATGCTAAGTTCTTCCATATAACCCAGCTGGTCAATAAAGTAACCATTATTGCCCTAGGGAGATAAAGGCTACTTTATTGACCTGTTCACAGGTTAATTTATTGACCAGCTGGGTTATATGGGAGAACTTATTGTTAGAATGTACCGGTACAGGTAGCATAGAGTAACCATAATACGCTTTTGTTATATAAAATATCTTAGAAATCAGTAATATACTTTAGGAAATAGCTTCCTCTACAGCACAAAAAATTTCAGCAATATTGTAAACGTTAATAAAACATTTCCACTCTATCTGAAATATTGCTGCAATATTTTAGCAACGTTGGCAATATTGCTGAAATTTTTTGTGCTGTGGGGGTTATTTTAAGGTGTAAGATGCCATTTTTCCATTTTACATCTTCTTTTAAGATATTAAAAAAGACACCTATTTTTGCAGTGTTTATAGCTGACACATTTTTTATTAAATTTTTAAGAAATTTCTGTTAGAAATTCGATAGGAATTGTACATGACCCAGGCACAAATGTCGGAGTTCTGCCCGGTGGAAAAGAGGGTCTTATGCCGGCACCCAATGAAAAATTTCCGTATTATTACCATTGATGACAAATGGCGCAGTACCGCGCCAGCCATGTAATTCCGACATTGGCGCGGTAATGACTTCAATAATGCACCATTACTGCGTCAATACCGTTGTTCCAGTAAAGAAAGTCCAGTACTGACTCAATGTTGGTGCAGTACATGGAAAAAATTTATTCAGGAAACATTCCTGAATTAGTTTAAGAGCGGTGGATATAAGAAAAGTTCGCCATAATTTACGGATCAACTATAGTTTTAAAATATCATGTACACATTTCAAGAATTTTATTTGAAAATTTTTTCAGATTTACTTGAAACATTTTACTTGGGGGTTTTTAAGGTCGCTGAATACGTATTTCACCTTAATTTTAAAAAATAATGGATAAATATTGGATCCGCCATCTTGAGTTTTTTTAAAATAAAGTAAAATTCGTATTCATCGACCCTAAAATCCCTCAAGTAAGAAGTTTCAAGTAAATCTGATAAATTTTTGAAAAATTCGTCAGCTATATTGGATCCGCTATTTAGAAGAAACTTGACGTGTTGGCGAAAAACTGAGTTTGGATTCGAATTCAGCGACCCAAAGACATATAAAAAACATGGTCCAGTCAATATTTCCTTTAAAAAATTGTGTGGTCCTTTATTATAGATTACCTATACGTAACAATTATTAAATTTTCTGTATCTCCGAAAGAGTGCAACGTAGAAAAAAATTACGTATATGAATTTTGTAGGTTTTTTAAGCTCTACAACTTTTCTATTTACACTAAAACGCAAAAATGGTTTCTTTTATACGAAAAAGGAGAAAAACTGATTCTTTGCCATTTTGGCTCCCTCTACACTGAAAAAAATTATAGGCAGAATGTGCTTTTTACTAAGGTAATTTTTGCCTAAGTACAAAAGCAATACACGCAAAGCAATTGTTTCTTAAAAAAGCAATTTTTGCTTTAGTTAATAAAGTACCAAATTCTTATCATTTATCAAGTAAATTGTTTATAAATATCAAATCGAATTTTATAATTAATTAAAATAATTGATACCAAAGGAAGAAATTTACTACTGAAATGGAATCGAGGAAATTTTCTTGAAATATTTAAAGGTACTAATTTTATTTGTTTAATAAAATTATTTACGCATAAAACTAGACCAGTTTGGTTACAAAATTCACACATGCATAACTGTTATTGAAATCGATAATGTAGTTCTATTATTTTCTTTATTTAATTAATGTAAAATATTATTAATATAATAATAATTATAATAATTATTATATAATAATTATTTCATATTGTATTTTCTAAATATTTAAATAAAAATTTGCCTTGTGATTTTAACCTTATTAACTAAGAAAAAAATTGCCTTTTTTTAAAGAAACAATTGTTTTTCGTGAATTGCTTTTGTACTTAGGCAAAAATTGCCATAGTAAAAAGCACATTCTGCCTATTATTTTTTTCAATGTAGCTTTCGCAAATTAAGTTGTACAGTAGGGTCACAATGAGATAAAATGTAGAGAAATTTGTTCTATACAACTTTTATTTAAGACATTTTTCAGTACGACTTACGGTTTTTGTACAAAATCAAATCCAAAGAAATTTTGAGTTTCTTCCCCCTCCCCAAGGGGGGGGGAAGTGTCCTAACTTTTTGGTTTTAATCTAGTCACATGTGCCACTAACGATTTATAAAATAATCTCGAGTAAGGTATTTTTTTCAAAAAAACGGCTTTTTCAGGCTAGATTGACTGTACTATTTACCCCAAGATTTAGAAAATTTCTTAAAATTTGGGGTAAATCCGTACAGATTAGTTTCTAGGAAAGGTTTGAAAAAAGTTATCTTGAGTATACTACTCTATTAAGGGATGTAACAACTTAAAAAAAATTCATAACAGATGTATAAAAGTTGAATCAGTTAAGGGGTTAAACCACTCTAGAACGTCAAAAAGAGGTTCTAATTTCAACATTTTTTTTAAAGAAAAGTTTAAAAGTAATGAAAAATATATTTACATATCTCTATCAGGTACACTTTAAAGAGAAAAAAATATACTTTATAAATTTTTTTTGTTTAAAACCAGCAGATGTACATGTACGTGATGGAAACCCTTTGTAAAAAGAATTCATTCGCGGCCGGAAAGGTTTTTGGTACAATTTTCATCCTAGAACAGAAAACAAATTTTTTTCTATTTTTACATCTCAAAAGCTAGAGAAAGACGTAGGGGATTTTTTTTAAATCGATTTTTTGCAAAAATGGGGAACATTTTATAGAAAAACTGAGTTTTCGACTGAAAAAAATAGGCACTAAATTGTTTATAACTAAAAAAATATGCAACAAAAAAATGCTCTACGTCTTTCTCCAGCTTTTGAGATGTAAAAATAGAAAAAAATTTGTTTTCTGTTTTAGGATGAAAATTGTAACAAAAACATTTCCGGCCGCGAAGGAATTCATTTTACAAAGGGTTTCCATCACGTACATGTACATCTGCAGTTTTTAAACAAAAAAAATTTATAAAGTATATTTTTTTCTCTTTAAAGTGTACCTAATAGAGATATGTAAACATATTTCTCATTACTTTTAAACTTTTCTTTAAAACAAATGTTGAAATTAGAACCTCTTTTTGACGCTCTAGATTGGTTTAATCCCTTAAGTGTTACAGTATCATAAAAGTTAAGAAATTATCTATTCAAAAAGTAGTAAACAAAAACTTAAATAACTTTAACAAATTGTAATGGATTTTAATTAAACTTGGCAAAGAAAAGTTTTTGGGGTCACTGAATAAGAATCCGAAGTAATATTTTGAAAATTCAAAATGGCAGATCCAATATGGATAATGAATAATAATAATAATAATAATAATATTAATAATTAAATAAATTAATAATAATTTTTATTAAAAAAGAAAACTATCACTTTATTTGAATTTAAATATTCCACCTAATTTAAGCGAGCTGCCTGCGCAGGCAGCTGTTGAAAAGAATTGTGGCAATGAACAATAAATTGAACCTTTACTTTCATTCAAAAAACACAAAGAGACTGACTTTTCTTATAAAACTCTATTTCATGATTCTTTTAAAGTGCAAACCAGTTGTAAAAAACCTCTAAATCAACTATTATAGCCGTAATATTTCCTACTTTACAAAAGAGTAAGTGACACAATTATACATTTTCTCAAAAACAAGCATCCACGCCAAAATGAAATCGAACCTTTAATTATAAGGTTGTTGCATTTGTTTTTCAAAGCAAATATATTTTCCGTAAATTGACATCTAACCTAACTTGAAATTTCATTCTTTTGTTTTCCTAAAAGTTAATTTGCTTTTTCTAACCACACAATTTTCTCAATTTGTAAAATTAACGTAAAAGATTTGTAGAATTAACGTAAGTAATTTTTTCTACATCTTGTTTATAATAAAAAAAATGTTCATTAACTCGAATTGAGCGACTTTTCTAAGAAAATGTTACTTTTTTCGACTTTTTTGTGAAAAAATGTGACTAATCAACTTTTTGGAAATTTTTTTTTAGTAAAATGCGTCTAATCGACTTTTTTTCATTTTTCAATTACTTTTCGACTTAAATTGTAAATGGCAGAAATCTTTTTTTGTAAACAATATTATTCATAAAATCATTCTTATCTTTAGGGAAAAAACATAACATATTATCCCGTTTCTTAATATTTTTGAAGGAAATTCTCAATTTTCATATGGAAATAATTTGCATCATTTCTATTTCTTAATTACAATTGCTTAAATAAAATTTAATTTTGCAGAAGAATTTTAATATTCATAAAAATAATTAAAATTTTGAGGAGAAATAAAAAAAATTTTAAATATAATTGAATTTCTGCAAAGAATTTTATTATTTTTGAAAATAATTGAATTTCAGAGAAGAATTTTATTATTTATAAAGATAATTAAAATTTTGACAAGAATTTTATTATTATTTTTACAAATAATTAAATTTCAGAGAACAATTTTATTATTTATAAAGATAATTGAAATATTTGAAATTTTTTTTAAATGTCTAAAAGTAATTGACTTTTGCAGAAGAATTTTAATATTTAGGGTAGAGTCTCCAGTTGTGAGACACCTCCAGTTGTGAGACAGTCAATTTTTTTTAACATGCAATATTAAAAAGCCGAATGGTTTATATAAAAACATTTCTTTTTATATGAGCCAACTTTTTCGTGTACGCCTAAGCGGATATATAAACTGTTTTTGTTAAATACCAACACCGTGTGTGATAATCGACAAAGAAGCGTTTTTTCAATAAATGCAAAGTACTTTTTTCCAAGTTAATTAATTGCAAACGGTAAATGTAATGCATTTTCTTTTAGTGTTTTCCTTATATTTTGTGATGCAATATTGCATTGTTCCAATCTACGGTTGAAAATAATTTAATTTTCCTTTTTCAAAATAGCGCCAATTTCTGGGTGTGAGACACAGCATATCACCAGTTGTGAGACGGTGTCAACACCCATCTGGGCAGCATAAAAAATACGACTTTGTAGGCATACTATTTAAATGTTGTTTTGATTTTTTTCTAGTATTTTTGGGCATGTCAAGTGGAAAAAAGTCGATTGATTCAGAAGAAATCGATTTTAATGCTCTTGTTGAAGCTATTAAATTGTGTTCATTTGATAGTCATATTTTAACGAATAAATATTATTATTTAGTATATAATAATATATATTATTAATATATTTAATTATTTCTACTAAACATAACTTTTTATGTCAAACTTATTAAATTTTAGCAATTTTTAATGAGTGTCTCACAACTGGAGACATTTTTTTTTGACAAAAGCGATGTACTCGGAAAATGTATCGTAAAATTTTTTGAGTTCATTGAAGCACTACACTTTCTTTTCATAAAAGTTGCGTATTTCTGTTACCTTTCGAACAGTGTATTTTATTTACAATTTCGTTTGCCCGTTTACAATTTACGGGTCAAAAATAAAACCCGTCTCACAACTAGAGACTCTCCCCTATAAAAATAATTGAAATTTTGAAGAGAATTTAAAAAAAATTTTGAAAATAATTAAATTTCTGCGAAAAATTTTATTACTTTTGAAAATAATTAAATTTTGCAAAGAATTTTATCAAAACTTTAAAAAATAATTAATTTTCATGATGAATTTTATTATTTAGAAAATTTTCATATGAAATTGAAAAAATCTTTTGAAAATAATTGAATTTTAGAGAAGAATTTTATTGTTTATAAAGATAATTGAAATTTTGACATGAATTTTGTTAATAATTTTTTTAAATAATTTAATTTCGGAAAAGAATGTTATTATTTATAAAAATAATTGACATTTTAAAGAGAATTTTTAAAAAAATGTTAAAAATACCTAATTAAAATTTTGATATGAATTTAACCTATAAGTTAAAAAATACAATGTGATTAATTTAATATCTACATAATATAAGAAATAAAAAAATAAATCAGCTTTAAAACTTATGCTGTTTCTGCACAAAATGAAATAAAAAACACAGAAAATTTATTAAATCGAGTTTACCAGATTAAAAAGATTTATTTAAAGATAAATTTTTAATAAAAAAGTGATTTTCGAACAAAATAGACTTATGCTGTGTCTGCACAAAAGGCGTCAATTATATTATTTTGGTAAAATAAACATTAGAATTTTTCAATTTCTTATTTTTTTAGGAAGTAAAGAAAGCGAGTAGAAAATATGGCCAACGATGAAAACAACAGTAGAGTTGATGATGAAATATCAGAAGAAGCAACATAGATTAATAAATGTTTTCCAGAAGTCATCATTTCCGATATCATAGCGAAATTAAATAAATACCGAATGGCGTCGAATCGCATCATTCTTATTTTTTGGGAATTAATGCCCAGAGAGAAGCCAGTTTTGCAAATTCGAGATGAAACCGCGCCTAAAAGAAAGTCGAATTCGTCGAAAGCTCTGCAGCAATTATCAAAAAGTCGAGAAACTCGAATAAAAGTGGAGAAAACTCCTTGTCAACTTCTTCAAATGTATTTAATAATATTAGTCACAATTGGCCGAATTCGCGTGATTTAATAAATAAATATAAGAATAAGGTATACACTTTTTTTTAAATTGTATCTTTTTAAAATTATTCTTTTTTTCGCTCTCTTTCTCTAAGAGAAAGTAAATTTTAATTTTTTCTATAAATACATAATTAAATTCTTCTCAGAAATGCAATGATTTAAAAAATTTTTAATTAGTTTCAAAAATTTCAACGACTTTCAATATTTACTATTTAAATAAAATTTTCCAAAAGAATTCAATTATTTAAAAAAAATTTAATCGAGGGGCAAACAACTAAAATATTGGATGTTCACCTACTACAATCATAATTGATTAATTTACGGTAATTTGGTGGTAATTCACATTAGTAATTCAATACAAGTGTAGGGGAGGGTAGGCTACATTGAACCGGGTATTTTATAAAGTCCAAGAACTAATAAAATTTTACTAATTTCGATCAGGTTTTTGTATCAAAATTAAGCTGAAGTACTTCTTTAGTTAATACACACGTTACAAACACAAATTATAATGATTAAATAATAAAATTAAATTTTTTCTAGCCAGTTACACTTTTCTTCTTTTGAAGAATGTGTGTCTACATTGAACCACCTTTAATGAAACACTACAATTTACTTCTAAAATAATATTTCCACTTACACATTGTAAAAAATCTTATTTTTCACTCAAAAAAATAGAAAATTGTTGTTAAAGAAATATTATTTGTTAATATAGGAGATTAATATATTTTGATGTCAGGTTAGGTAGGTAAAGTGACAGATTGAGTTTATTTCGTTCACAATTGTGATGAAAGCATGTCTTCCAGTATTTTGCTTACTAATTAGTAGAGCAGACAACTTTACAACTCTTAAAATTGAAAATTCTTTGCTTTTTTGGGTGGTTCAATGATGCCGCACTCACTGTATTCACATGACATTCACAACAAAAATTGTTTATAATAAATTTATGTAAGAGTTAAAATTCTTTATCACATCGGAATATTGAAGTTGGCACCCTAAGCTAAATAAATCACAAGTTTACTAATTTTTAAAACTTCCTATTTCAAAAAAAAACTTGATTATATTTCCACAAAATTTTTTGTTTTGTACGTGAAAAACAGTTTTTTAGGTTTTTCTTTATAAATAATAAACCTACGTGCCCGAAATTTTTGGACATAGTTTGTTTCAGTAAAACTAACTTATATATTAAATAAGAAAAAATTTCACTTAGTCATTTCTTAGAAAATTGAAGTGGTTCACTGCTGACGCTGGTTCAATGTAGCCTACTCTCCCCTACACCATAATTCACGAGTTATTCACCAATTGATTTAAATAAAACTACGTAAACATTGAATTATTTTCACAAATAATTAAAATTTCACAGAAATTTAGTTGTTTGCGAAATTCTTATAAATTTCTTTGCAACAATTTCATTATTTTTATAAATAATAAAATTCTTTTTAAGAATTCAGTTATTTTCATTTTTATAATAAATAATAAAACTCATTGCTAATTAGTGTTGCTAATTTCAGGTTGGAACAATTTCTTATATTTATAGAAAAAAATCACCACAATATGAGTTTGACTGCTGCCGAATTAAAGAACGTGGCAGCAGACCTCAAAGTAAGACGTGGAACATATAAAATTATCCCAGAGGACATTGAAACCCTGAAGGAAATGACATTTATTAAACATAAAGAAAAAATTATCATAATAAATTAATTTTTTTGATTTTTGGAAGACGTATATAAAAGGTAAAAGAAAAACATTTTTTTACTTTTTTATAAAATAGACGACGTTTCGGTGGTCAGGTTCGCCACCATCATCAGGTCACTTTAAAAGAAAAAATTTTCTTTATAAAAATTAATACAACAAAATTTTTAAAAAAATTAAATTTAAACAAAAAATAAAAAACAATTTTTACCTAGTTAAAGTCAACAAAATAAACATCACGTCAATAAATTAAAAACATAAATGAACGCAATACAACAAAAAATCGGACAAGTGCGAGTTTCACTCGCATTAAGATCGAGGGTTCCGTACACCAAAATAAAACTCATTGTTTATAAAAAAATTATTTCAAAAATTCTTACAAAATTTAAAAAAAATAATTAAAAAATAGTAATATATTTTTTTAAATTTCGAATAAATATTTTTATTATTTTATTTTATTAATAAATCTTTATATTTTTTCTTTTATAGTACTTATCTTCGCCAATCACATTCTCTTTATTTTTTCTATAATTTGCACTTGAAAAAAAATATACAAGCTGAATCTTAACTCACCAGGTTTAAATTTATAAAAGTTAAAGTAGGGACAGTGTAATTTTTTCAAAAAATTCAAATTCTTGCCCTTCAATTTCGCAAATAACTCCGCCAATCAGGTTCGCTATATTTTTACCTCAATCTTTACTTAAAAATGAAGATCTGTACCGAATTTCAGCTCACTAGGTTGAGATTTATAAAAGTTAACCGCAGGAACAGGGTCATTTTTTACAATTTTTTCGAAAAAATTGAATTTCTTTCCCTCTTAGTTCGTAAATATGTCCGTCAATCGGGTTCGCTATATTTATCCTGTAATCTGCATTTGAAACTGAAGATCCCTACTGAATTTCAGCTCATAAAGTTAAGATTTGTAAAAGTTAAGGGGGGGACAGAGTCATTTTTTGCAACTTTTTCGATAAAATTGAATTTCTTTTCCTCCTAGTTCGCAAATATGTTTGTCAATGGGGTTCGCTATATTTTTCCTGTAATCTGCACTTAAAACTGAAGATCCCTACCTAATTTCAGCTCATAAGGTTGAGATTTGTAAAAGTTAAGGAGGTGGACAGGGTCATTTTTTGCAATTTTTTCGAAAAAATTGAATTTCTTTCTCTCCTTGTTCCCAAATATCTCCACCAATCAGGTTCGCTATATTTTTTCTGTAATCTGCACTTAAAACTGAAGATCCCTACCGAATTTCAGCTCATAAGGTTGAGATTTGTCAAAGTTAAGGGGGGGGGAACAGGGTCATTTTTGCAATTTTTTCAAAAAAATTGAATTTCTTTCCCTCCTAGTTCGCAAATATGTCCGTCAATCGGGTTCGCTATATTTTTCCTGTAATCTGCATTTGAAACTGAAGATCCCTACCGAATTTCAGCTCATAAAGTTAAGATTTGTAAAAGTTAAGGGGGGGACAGAGTCATTTTTTGCAACTTTTTCGACAAAATTGAATTTCTTTTCCTCCTAGTTCGCAAATATGTTTGTCAATCGGGTTCGCTATATTTTTCCTGTAATCTGCACTTAAAACTGAAGATCCCTACCTAATTTCAGCTCATAAGGTTGAGATTTGTAAAAGTTAAGGAGGTGGACAGGGTCATTTTTTGCAATTTTTTCGAAAAAATTGAATTTCTTTCTCTCCTTGTTCCCAAATATCTCCACCAATCAGGTTTGCTATATTTTTTCTGTAATCTGCACTTAAAACTGAAGATCTCTACCGAATTTCAGCTCATAAGGTTGAGATTTGTCAAAGTTAAGGGGGGGGGAACAGGGTCATTTTTGCAATTTTTTCAAAAAAATTGAATTTCTTTCCCTCCTAGTTCGCAAATATGTCCGTCAATCGGGTTCGCTATATTTTTCCTGTAATCTGCATTTGAAACTGAAGATCCCTACCGAATTTCAGCTCATAAAGTTAAGATTTGTAAAAGTTAAGGGGGGGACAGAGTCATTTTTTGCAACTTTTTCGATAAAATTGAATTTCTTTTCCTCCTAGTTCGCAAATATGTTTGTCAATCGGGTTCGCTATATTTTTCCTGTAATCTGCACTTAAAACTGAAGATCCCTACCTAATTTCAGCTCATAAGGTTGAGATTTGTAAAAGTTAAGGAGGTGGACAGGGTCATTTTTTGCAATTTTTTCGAAAAAATTGAATTTCTTTCTCTCCTTGTTCCCAAATATCTCCACCAATCAGGTTCGCTATATTTTTTCTGTAATCTGCACTTAAAACTGAAGATCCCTACCGAATTTCAGCTCATAAGGTTGAGATTTGTCAAAGTTAAGGGGGGGGGAACAGGGTCATTTTTGCAATTTTTTCAAAAAAATTGAATTTCTTTCCCTCCTAGTTCGCAAATATGTCCGTCAATCGGGTTCGCTATATTTTTCCTGTAATCTGCATTTGAAACTGAAGATCCCTACCGAATTTCAGCTCATAAGGTTGAGATTTGTAAAAGTTAAGGGGGGGTGACAGGGTCATTTTTTGCAATTTTTTCGAAAAAATTGAATTTCTTTCCCTCCTTGTTCCCAAATATCTCTACCAATCAGGTTCGCTATATTTTTCTTGTAATCTGCACTTAAAACTGAAGATCCCTACCGAATTTCAGCTCATAAGGTTGAGATTTGTAAAAGTTAAGGGCGGGGACAGTGTCATTTTTTGCAATTTTTTTTTTAAAAACTCAATTTCTTTCCTTCCTAATTCCCAAATATCTCCACCAATCAGGTTCGCTATATTTTTCCTGTAATCTGCACTTGAAACTGAAGATCCCTACCGAATTTCAGCTCATAAAGTTAAGATTTGTAAAAGTTAAGGGGGGGACAGAGTCATTTTTTGCAACTTTTTCGATAAAAATGAATTTCATATCCTCCTAGTTCGCAAATATGTTTGTCAATCGGGTTCGCTATATTTTTCCTGTAATCTGCACTTAAAACTGAAGATCCCTACCTAATTTCAACTCACCAGGTTGAGATTTGTAAAAGTTAAGGGGGGACAGCCCATTTTGCGTGGCTGGGACGGACACACGAGTGATTTCATAAGGGTTCCGTCAGTACACCTATGGTGTACGAAACCCTAAAAAAAATAAAATATTTAAATTTACAAATCACAAACATATTTAAACGAGTGATTAGTCAAACTGACTGAGCCGGTGACAATTTTCGCGTTATATACAGTCGATGGGGTCAATGACCCGCAATCGAAATATTATGAATTATAACCATTATTTCAATTTATTAAGCAAAGGAAAATAGGAATTACTAAGAAACTGTATATCTTCCTTCTTGTTAATAGTAAAATTATTGCATTTAATATAAATCATCTTAGAAATTAATCGTTTTTTATAAGAAGTTTCATAATCTAAAATTTCTGCATCGTCAAAATTAAAAGAATGAATATATTCAGTTTGATGTTTGTTCACAACGGATTCGAGGTTTTTGTTTTTATGCTCGCTAATTCTTTTTTTCAAAGTACGCTTTGATTCACCAATATATGTTGTGAACAAACATCAAACTGAATATAATCATTCTTTTAATTTTGACGATGCAGAAATTTTAGATTATGAAACTTCTTATAAAAAACGATTAATTTCTAAGATGATGTATATTAAATGCAATAATTTTACTATTAACAAGAAGGAAGATATACAGTTTCTTAGTAATTCTTATTTTCCTTTGCTTAATAAATCCACTTTAAACATTTTTGCGCACGAAGTACGTTATTTTGGAAAATATGGCATTGTCTATTTATATGAATAGAAAGGAAAAAATTATATAATCATAATTTTTAAGTGGTAATTCTATTAAACTTTTATTATTTTAACACTTTAGTACTAATAAAATATAAAAATGTAACATAATTTAATTATAAATAGGGAAGGGTAGGCTACATTGAACCACCTTTAATAAAACACTACAATTTACTTCTAAAATAATATTTCCACTTACACATTGTAAAAAATCTTATTTTTCACTCAAAAAAATAGAAAATTGTTGTTAAAGAGTTATTATTTGTTAATATAGGAGATTAATATATTTTGATGTCAGGTTAGGTAGGTAAAGTGACAGTTTGAGTTTATTTCGTTCACAATTGTGATGAAAGCATGTCTTTCAGTATTTTGCTTACTAATTAGTAGAGCAGACAACTTTACAACTCTTAAAATTGAAAATTCTTTGCTTTTTTGGGTGGTTCAATGATGCCGCACTCACTGTATTCACATGACATTCACAACAAAAATTGTTTATAATAAATTTATGTAAGAGTTAAAATTCTTTATCACATCGGAATATTGAAATTGGCACCCTAAGCTAAATAAATCACAAGTTTACTAATTTTTAAAACTTCCTATTTCAAAAAAAAACTTGATTATATTTCCACAAAATTTTTTGTTTTGTACGTGAAAAACAGTTTTTTTGGTTTTTCTTTATAAATAATAAACCTACGTGCCCGAAATTTTTGGACATAGTTTGTTTTAGTAAAACTAACTTATATATTAAATAAGAAAAAATTTCACTCAGTCATTTCTTAGAAAATTAAAGTGGTTCACTGTTGACGCTGGTTCAATGTAGCCTACTCTCTCCTACACCATAATTCACGAGTTATTCACCCCTTGATTCAAATAAAACTACGCAAACATTGAATTATTTTCACAAATAATTAAAATTTCACAGAAATTTAGTTGTTTGCAAAATTCTTATAAATTTCTTTGCAATAATATAATTATTTTTATAAATAATAAAATTCTTTTTAAGAATTCAGTTATTTTCATTTTTATAATAAATAATAAAACTCATTGCTAATTAGTGTTGCTAATTTCAAGTTGGAACAATTTCTTATATTTATAGAAAAAATCACCACAATATGAGTTTGACTGCTGCCGAATTAAAGAACGTGGCAGCAGACGTGGAACATATGAAATTATCCCAAAGGACATTGAAACCCTGCAGGAAATGACATTTATTAAACATAAAGAAAAAATTATCATAATAAATTAATTTTTTTGATTTTTGGAAGACGTATATAAAAGGTAAAAGAAAAACACTCTTTTACTTTTTTATAAAATAGACGACGTTTCGGTGGTCAGGTTCGCCATCATCATCAGGTCACTTTAATAGAAAAAATTTTCTTTATAAAAATTAATACAACAAAATTTTAAAAAAAATTAAATTTAAACAGAAAATAAAAAACAATTTTTACCTAGTTAAAGTCAACAAAATAAACATCACGTCAATAAATTAAAAACATAAATGAACGCAAAACAAAAAAAAATAAAATATTTAATTTTACATATCACAAACATATTAAAATAAGTGATTAGTCAAACTGACTGAGCCGGTGACAATTTTCGCGTTATATACAGTCGATGGGGTCAATGACCCGCAATCGAAATATTATGAATTATAACCATTATTTTAATTTATTAAGCAAAGGAAAATAGGAATTACTAAGAAACTGTATATCTTCATTCTTGTTAATAGTAAAATTATTGCATTTAATATAAATCATCTTAAAAATTAATCGTTTTTTATAAGAAGTTTCATAATCTAAAATTTCTGCATCGTCAAAATTAAAAGAATGAATATATTCAGTTTGATGTTTGTTCACAACGGATTCGAGGTTTTTGTTTTTATGCTCGCTAATTCTTTTTTTCAAAGTACGCTTTGATTCACTAATATATGTTGTGAACAAACATCAAACTGAATATAATCATTCTTTTAATTTTGACGATGCAGAAATTTTAGATTATGAAACTTCTTATAAAAAACGATTAATTTTTAAGATGATTTATATTAAATGCAATAATTTTACTATTAACAAGAATGAAGATATACAGTTTCTTAGTAATTCCTATTTTCCTTTGCTTAATAAATTAAAATAATGGTTATAATTCATAATATTTCGATTGCGGGTCATTGACCCCATCGACTGTATATAACGCGAAAATTGTCACCGGCTCAGTCAGTTTGACTAATCACTCATTTTAATATGTTTGTGATTTGTAAAATTAAATATTTTATTTTTTTTTTGTTTTGCGTTCATTTATGTTTTTAATTTATTGACGTGATGTTTATTTTGTTGACTTTAACTAGGTAAAAAATGTTTTTTATTTTTTGTTTAAATTTAATTTTTTTTTAAATTTTGTTGCAATTATTTTTATAAAGAAAATTTATTCTATTAAAGTGACCTGATGATGGTGGCGAACCTGATCACCTAAACGTCGTCTATTTTATGAAAAAGTAAAAGAGTGTTTTTCTTTTACCTGTTATATACGTCTTCCAAAAATCGAAAAAATTAATTTAGTAAATAACTGTGGAAGAATTTACTAAATATTTAAAAAAATATCATTTTCATGGAAAAATAAAAAAAATAATTGTTTGAATAATTGAAATTGAAAACTTTTATAATTTAATGAAAAAATAATTTTCTTAACTTCGTGCACATGGTGCGCCTTAACTAAAATTAAATAAAAAGGTCTTACACCTAAAAAATTAGTAGAGTTTCTGAATTTACAATGTTCATAGATAAGAAAAATCAAAAACATAAAATAATCTGTGAAGAGATTTTCAAATAAATCCACTTTGAACATTTTTGCGCACGAAGTACGTTATTTTGGAAAATATGGCATTGTCTATTTATATGATAAAAAGGAAAAAAATTATATAATCATAATTTTTAAGTGGTAATTCTATTAAACTTTTATTATTTTAACACTTTAGTACTAATAAAATATAAAAATGTAACATAATTTAATTATAAATAGGGAAGGGTAGGCTACATTGAACCGGGTATTTTAAAAAATCCAAGAACTAATTAAATTTTACTAATTTCGATTAGGTTTTTGTATCAAAATTAAGCTAAAGTACTTCCTTAGTTAATACACACGTTACAAACACAAATTATTATGATTAAATAATAAAATTTAATTTTTTTCTAGCCAGTTACACTTTTCTTATTTTGAAAAATGTGTGTCAACATTGAACCACCTTTAATAAAACACTACAATTTACTTCTAAAATAATATTTCCACTTACACATTGTAAAAAATCTTATTTTTCACTCAAAAAAATAGAAAATTGTTGTTAAAGAGTTATTATTTGTTAATATAGGAGATTAATATATTTTGATGTCAGGTTAGGTAGGTAAAGTGACAGTTTGAGTTTATTTCGTTCACAATTGTGATGAAAGCATGTCTTTCAGTATTTTGCTTACTAATTAGTAGAGCAGACAACTTTACAACTCTTAAAATTGAAAATTCTTTGCTTTTTTGGGTGGTTCAATGATGCCGCACTCACTGTATTCACATGACATTCACAACAAAAATTGTTTATAATAAATTTATGTAAGAGTTAAAATTCTTTATCACATCGGAATATTGAAATTGGCACCCTAAGCTAAATAAATCACAAGTTTACTAATTTTTAAAACTTCCTATTTCAAAAAAAAACTTGATTATATTTCCACAAAATTTTTTGTTTTGTACGTGAAAAACAGTTTTTTTGGTTTTTCTTTATAAATAATAAACCTACGTGCCCGAAATTTTTGGACATAGTTTGTTTTAGTAAAACTAACTTATATATTAAATAAGAAAAAATTTCACTCAGTCATTTCTTAGAAAATTAAAGTGGTTCACTGTTGACGCTGGTTCAATGTAGCCTACTCTCTCCTACACCATAATTCACGAGTTATTCACCCCTTGATTCAAATAAAACTACGCAAACATTGAATTATTTTCACAAATAATTAAAATTTCACAGAAATTTAGTTGTTTGCAAAATTCTTATAAATTTCTTTGCAATAATATAATTATTTTTATAAATAATAAAATTCTTTTTAAGAATTCAGTTATTTTCATTTTTATAATAAATAATAAAACTCATTGCTAATTAGTGTTGCTAATTTCAAGTTGGAACAATTTCTTATATTTATAGAAAAAATCACCACAATATGAGTTTGACTGCTGCCGAATTAAAGAACGTGGCAGCAGACGTGGAACATATGAAATTATCCCAAAGGACATTGAAACCCTGCAGGAAATGACATTTATTAAACATAAAGAAAAAATTATCATAATAAATTAATTTTTTTGATTTTTGGAAGACGTATATAAAAGGTAAAAGAAAAACACTCTTTTACTTTTTTATAAAATAGACGACGTTTCGGTGGTCAGGTTCGCCATCATCATCAGGTCACTTTAATAGAAAAAATTTTCTTTATAAAAATTAATACAACAAAATTTTTAAAAAAAATTAAATTTAAACAGAAAATAAAAAACAATTTTTACCTAGTTAAAGTCAACAAAATAAACATTACGTCAATAAATTAAAAACATAAATGAACGCAAAACAAAAAAAAAATAAAATATTTAATTTTACATATCACAAACATATTAAAATAAGTGATTAGTCAAACTGACTGAGCCGGTGACAATTTTTCGCGTTATATACAGTCGATGGGGTCAATGACCCGCAATCGAAATATTATGAATTATAACCATTATTTTAATTTATTAAGCAAAGGAAAATAGGAATTACTAAGAAACTGTATATCTTCATTCTTGTTAATAGTAAAATTATTGCATTTAATATAAATCATCTTAAAAATTAATCGTTTTTTATAAGAAGTTTCATAATCTAAAATTTCTGCATCGTCAAAATTAAAAGAATGAATATATTCAGTTTGATGTTTGTTCACAACGGATTCGAGGTTTTTGTTTTTATGCTCGCTAATTCTTTTTTTCAAAGTACGCTTTGATTCACTAATATATGTTGTGAACAAACATCAAACTGAATATAATCATTCTTTTAATTTTGACGATGCAGAAATTTTAGATTATGAAACTTCTTATAAAAAACGATTAATTTTTAAGATGATTTATATTAAATGCAATAATTTTACTATTAACAAGAATGAAGATATACAGTTTCTTAGTAATTCCTATTTTCCTTTGCTTAATAAATTAAAATAATGGTTATAATTCATAATATTTCGATTGCGGGTCATTGACCCCATCGACTGTATATAACGCGAAAATTGTCACCGGCTCAGTCAGTTTGACTAATCACTCATTTTAATATGTTTGTGATTTGTAAAATTAAATATTTTATTTTTTTTTTGTTTTGCGTTCATTTATGTTTTTAATTTATTGACGTGATGTTTATTTTGTTGACTTTAACTAGGTAAAAAATGTTTTTTATTTTTTGTTTAAATTTAATTTTTTTTTAAATTTTGTTGCAATTATTTTTATAAAGAAAATTTATTCTATTAAAGTGACCTGATGATGGTGGCGAACCTGACCACCTAAACGTCGTCTATTTTATGAAAAAGTAAAAGAGTGTTTTTCTTTTACCTGTTATATACGTCTTCCAAAAATCGAAAAAATTAATTTAGTAAATAACTGTGGAAGAATTTACTAAATATTTAAAAAATTATCATTTTCATGGAAAAATAAAAAAAATAATTGTTTGAATAATTGAAATTGAAAACTTTTATAATTTAATGAAAAAATAATTTTCTTAACTTCGTGCACATGGTGCGCCTTAACTAAAATTAAATAAAAAGGTCTTACACCTAAAAAATTAGTAGAGTTTCTGAATTTACAATGTTCATAGATAAGAAAAATCAAAAACATAAAATAATCTGTGAAGAGATTTTCAAATAAATCCACTTTGAACATTTTTGCGCACGAAGTACGTTATTTTGGAAAATATGGCATTGTCTATTTATATGATAAAAAGGAAAAAATTATATAATCATAATTTTTAAGTGGTAATTCTATTAAACTTTTATTATTTTAACACTTTAGTACTAATAAAATATAAAAATGTAACATAATTTAATTATAAATAGGGAAGGGTAGGCTACATTGAACCGGGTATTTTAAAAAATCCAAGAACTAATTAAATTTTACTAATTTCGATCAGGTTTTTGTATCAAAATTAAGCTAAAGTACTTCCTTAGTTAATACACACGTTACAAACACAAATTATTATGATTAAATAATAAAATTTAATTTTTTTCTAGCCAGTTACACTTTTCTTATTTTGAAAAATGTGTGTCAACATTGAACCACCTTTAATAAAACACTACAATTTACTTCTAAAATAATATTTCCACTTACACATTGTAAAAAATCTTATTTTTCACTCAAAAAAATAGAAAATTGTTGTTAAAGAGTTATTATTTGTTAATATAGGAGATTAATATATTTTGATGTCAGGTTAGGTAGGTAAAGTGACAGTTTGAGTTTATTTCGTTCACAATTGTGATGAAAGCATGTCTTTCAGTATTTTGCTTACTAATTAGTAGAGCAGACAACTTTACAACTCTTAAAATTGAAAATTCTTTGCTTTTTTGGGTGGTTCAATGATGCCGCACTCACTGTATTCACATGACATTCACAACAAAAATTGTTTATAATAAATTTATGTAAGAGTTAAAATTCTTTATCACATCGGAATATTGAAATTGGCACCCTAAGCTAAATAAATCACAAGTTTACTAATTTTTAAAACTTCCTATTTCAGAAAAAAACTTGATTATATTTCCACAAAATTTTTTGTTTTGTACGTGAAAAACAGTTTTTTTTGGTTTTTCTTTATAAATAATAAACCTACGTGCCCGAAATTTTTGGACATAGTTTGTTTTAGTAAAACTAACTTATATATTAAATAAGAAAAAAATTTCACTCAGTCATTTCTTAGAAAATTAAAGTGGTTCACTGTTGACGCTGGTTCAATGTAGCCTACTCTCTCCTACACCATAATTCACGAGTTATTCACCCCTTGATTCAAATAAAACTACGCAAACATTGAATTATTTTCACAAATAATTAAAATTTCACAGAAATTTAGTTGTTTGCAAAATTCTTATAAATTTCTTTGCAATAATATAATTATTTTTATAAATAATAAAATTCTTTTTAAGAATTCAGTTATTTTCATTTTTATAATAAATAATAAAACTCATTGCTAATTAGTGTTGCTAATTTCAAGTTGGAACAATTTCTTATATTTATAGAAAAAATCACCACAATATGAGTTTGACTGCTGCCGAATTAAAGAACGTGGCAGCAGACGTGGAACATATGAAATTATCCCAAAGGACATTGAAACCCTGCAGGAAATGACATTTATTAAACATAAAGAAAAAATTATCATAATAAATTAATTTTTTTGATTTTTGGAAGACGTATATAAAAGGTAAAAGAAAAACACTCTTTTACTTTTTTATAAAATAGACGACGTTTCGGTGGTCAGGTTCGCCATCATCATCAGGTCACTTTAATAGAAAAAATTTTCTTTATAAAAATTAATACAACAAAATTTTAAAAAAAATTAAATTTAAACAGAAAATAAAAAACAATTTTTACCTAGTTAAAGTCAACAAAATAAACATTACGTCAATAAATTAAAAACATAAATGAACGCAAAACAAAAAAAAAATAAAATATTTAATTTTACATATCACAAACATATTAAAATAAGTGATTAGTCAAACTGACTGAGCCGGTGACAATTTTCGCGTTATATACAGTCGATGGGGTCAATGACCCGCAATCGAAATATTATGAATTATAACCATTATTTTAATTTATTAAGCAAAGGAAAATAGGAATTACTAAGAAACTGTATATCTTCATTCTTGTTAATAGTAAAATTATTGCATTTAATATAAATCATCTTAAAAATTAATCGTTTTTTATAAGAAGTTTCATAATCTAAAATTTCTGCATCGTCAAAATTAAAAGAATGAATATATTCAGTTTGATGTTTGTTCACAACGGATTCGAGGTTTTTGTTTTTATGCTCGCTAATTCTTTTTTTCAAAGTACGCTTTGATTCACTAATATATGTTGTGAACAAACATCAAACTGAATATAATCATTCTTTTAATTTTGACGATGCAGAAATTTTAGATTATGAAACTTCTTATAAAAAAACGATTAATTTTTAAGATGATTTATATTAAATGCAATAATTTTACTATTAACAAGAATGAAGATATACAGTTTCTTAGTAATTCCTATTTTCCTTTGCTTAATAAATTAAAATAATGGTTATAATTCATAATATTTCGATTGCGGGTCATTGACCCCATCGACTGTATATAACGCGAAAATTGTCACCGGCTCAGTCAGTTTGACTAATCACTCATTTTAATATGTTTGTGATTTGTAAAATTAAATATTTTATTTTTTTTTGTTTTGCGTTCATTTATGTTTTTAATTTATTGACGTGATGTTTATTTTGTTGACTTTAACTAGGTAAAAAATGTTTTTTATTTTTTGTTTAAATTTAATTTTTTTTTAAATTTTGTTGCAATTATTTTTATAAAGAAAATTTATTCTATTAAAGTGACCTGATGATGGTGGCGAACCTGACCACCTAAACGTCGTCTATTTTATGAAAAAGTAAAAGAGTGTTTTTCTTTTACCTGTTATATACGTCTTCCAAAAATCGAAAAAATTAATTTAGTAAATAACTGTGGAAGAATTTACTAAATATTTAAAAAATTATCATTTTCATGGAAAAATAAAAAAAATAATTGTTTGAATAATTGAAATTGAAAACTTTTATAATTTAATGAAAAAATAATTTTCTTAACTTCGTGCACATGGTGCGCCTTAACTAAAATTAAATAAAAAGGTCTTACACCTAAAAAATTAGTAGAGTTTCTGAATTTACAATGTTCATAGATAAGAAAAATCAAAAACATAAAATAATCTGTGAAGAGATTTTCAAATAAATCCACTTTGAACATTTTTGCGCACGAAGTACGTTATTTTGGAAAATATGGCATTGTCTATTTATATGATAAAAAGGAAAAAATTATATAATCATAATTTTTAAGTGGTAATTCTATTAAACTTTTATTATTTTAACACTTTAGTACTAATAAAATATAAAAATGTAACATAATTTAATTATAAATAGGGAAGGGTAGGCTACATTGAACCGGGTATTTTAAAAAATCCAAGAACTAATTAAATTTTACTAATTTCGATCAGGTTTTTGTATCAAAATTAAGCTAAAGTACTTCCTTAGTTAATACACACGTTACAAACACAAATTATTATGATTAAATAATAAAATTTAATTTTTTTCTAGCCAGTTACACTTTTCTTATTTTGAAAAATGTGTGTCAACATTGAACCACCTTTAATAAAACACTACAATTTACTTCTAAAATAATATTTCCACTTACACATTGTAAAAAATCTTATTTTTCACTCAAAAAAATAGAAAATTGTTGTTAAAGAGTTATTATTTGTTAATATAGGAGATTAATATATTTTGATGTCAGGTTAGGTAGGTAAAGTGACAGTTTGAGTTTATTTCGTTCACAATTGTGATGAAAGCATGTCTTTCAGTATTTTGCTTACTAATTAGTAGAGCAGACAACTTTACAACTCTTAAAATTGAAAATTCTTTGCTTTTTTGGGTGGTTCAATGATGCCGCACTCACTGTATTCACATGACATTCACAACAAAAATTGTTTATAATAAATTTATGTAAGAGTTAAAATTCTTTATCACATCGGAATATTGAAATTGGCACCCTAAGCTAAATAAATCACAAGTTTACTAATTTTTAAAACTTCCTATTTCAAAAAAAAACTTGATTATATTTCCACAAAATTTTTTGTTTTGTACGTGAAAAACAGTTTTTTTGGTTTTTCTTTATAAATAATAAACCTACGTGCCCGAAATTTTTGGACATAGTTTGTTTTAGTAAAACTAACTTATATATTAAATAAGAAAAAATTTCACTCAGTCATTTCTTAGAAAATTAAAGTGGTTCACTGTTGACGCTGGTTCAATGTAGCCTACTCTCTCCTACACCATAATTCACGAGTTATTCACCCCTTGATTCAAATAAAACTACGCAAACATTGAATTATTTTCACAAATAATTAAAATTTCACAGAAATTTAGTTGTTTGCAAAATTCTTATTAATTTCTTTGCAATAATTTTATTATTTTTATAAATAATAAAATTCTTTTTAAGAATTCAGTTATTTTCATTTTTATAATAAATAATAAAACTCATTGCTAATTAGTGTTGCCAATTTCAAGTTGGAACAATTTCTTATATTTATAGAAAAAATCACCACAATATAAGTTTGACTGCTGCCGAATTAAAGAACGTGGCAGCAGACGTGGAACATATGAAATTATCCCAAAGGACATTGAAACCCTGCAGGAAATGACATTTATTAAACATAAAGAAAAAATTATCATAATAAATTAATTTTTTTGATTTTTGGAAGACGTATATAAAAGGTAAAAGAAAAACACTCTTTTACTTTTTTATAAAATAGACGACGTTTCGGTGGTCAGGTTCGCCATCATCATCAGGTCACTTTAATAGAAAAAATTTTCTTTATAAAAATTAATACAACAAAATTTTAAAAAAAATTAAATTTAAACAAAAAATAAAAAACAATTTTTACCTAGTTAAAGTCAACAAAATAAACATCACGTCAATAAATTAAAAACATAAATGAACGCAAAACAAAAAAAAAATAAAATATTTAAATTTACAAATCACAAACATATTAAAATGAGTGATTAGTCAAACTGACTGAGCCGGTGACAATTTTTGCGTTATATACAGTCGATGGGGTCAATGACCCGCAATCGAAATATTATGAATTATAACCATTATTTCAATTTATTAAGCAAAGGAAAATAGGAATTACTAAGAAACTGTATATCTTCATTCTTGTTAATAGTAAAATTATTGCATTTAATATAAATCATCTTAAAAATTAATAGTTTTTTATAAGAAGTTTCATAATCTAAAATTTCTGCATCGTCAAAGTTAAAGAATGAATATATTCAGTTTGATGTTTGTTCACAACGGATTCGAGGTTTTGTTTTTATGCTCGCTAATTCTTTTTTTCAAAGTACGCTTTGATTCACCAATATATGTTGTGAACAAACATCAAACTGAATATAATCATTCTTTTAATTTTGACGATGCAGAAATTTTAAATTATAAAACTTTTTATAAAAAACGATTAATTTCTGAGATGATTTATATTAAATGCAATAATTTTACTATTAACAAGAAGGAAGATATAAAGTTTCTTAGTAATTTCTATTTTCCTTTTCTTAATAAATTGAAATAATGGTTATAATTCATAATATTTCGATTGCGGGTCATTTACCCCATCGACTGTATATAACGCGAAAATTGTCACCGGCTCAGTCAGTTTGACTAATCACTCGTTTTAATATGTTTGTGATTTGCAAATTTAAATATTTTTTTTTGTATTGCGTTTATTTATGTTTTTAATTTATTGACGTGATGTTTATTTTGTTAACTTTAACTAGGTAAAAATTGTTTTCTATTTAAAAAATTTATTATTATTATTATTATTATTTATTATTATTTATTATTATTTATTTATTTATTTTTAATTTTTTTTTTTTTTTTTTAATTTTTTAAGTGTTTATCTCCTAGAAAAGTTACTCTGGTATCTTAGCTTTCTTTAAATAAACGAACGTTCCTATATTACTCTTACATTTTTTTCTACAATGTCGTCAGTATCGTAGGTAACAAAAACAAAGTTTTTGTCTACGGACAGACAGACAGACGTAATCGCCGGACCATGTTCAGTGTGGCCGCAAAATTTTATTTTCAAAATTCCCTGACTTTTCCCTGATTTTTCCCTAACTAATTTTTTACTTTCCCTGACTAACAAATTTTTGAATTATTTAATATTCTACACTGAAATGTCCGTAAGTAGGTTCAATATTATAAAAAATGTGACGGGACCATTATAATGAACTTTATTACAAAAACATCTAAATTAAAAACTGAATTGATATTTTAATTTTAAGAACCAAAGTTTTTTAATTTGTGGTTTTTTTCGATCAAAATTCTTCGACTATTAAAGAATTTTTAAAATTTCCCTGATTTTTCCTTGACTAACAAAATTCCCTGACTTTTCTCTGATGTTTTTTAGATTTATGGCACATCAAAACGCAAAGATTTCAAAAAATTAGCAAAAGTAAATTTTCTACTAAATCTAATACTTTCTCATGTGATAAGAATGTAAAAAAACTTTTCCAACAAGATAGAACCAAAAATTAAAATATAAAAAGGGGTCACACCAGCCCAACTGTATTAAAAAAATTTCATTAATTTTCTAAAATGTTATATCTTTTATGAATATATTTTAGTTATAACATTTTAGAAAAATAAATAAAATCTTTTTAACCCCGTTGAGCTGGCCTGACCCAAAAACTTAAAAAAAATTAAGTTTCTATAAAAAAATGTTGTAGGGAAAAGTTGTTTGTATTTTTCTAATCAAAAGTAATAAAAATATTGAAATTTGAAAAAATTGAATTTTCAAAATTTTGAAACTACTATAGTTGTGTAGTTTTTGACGAAAATGGCTGTCTAACGAACTCGATCTGTATTTTAACACTAACTTTGTGCATGAAAACTTGCAAGTTGATGCAATAAGTTATCAGTTATAAGTTGATATTCAAGAGTTATCATAGGGACACCATTGTGTCTACAGACAGACACGAAGACAGACATAGAGACAGATACTTTTCTAAAACTATGTTTTTCGGACTCAAGGAAACCCAAAACGTAAAGATTTCATAAAATTAGCAAAAGTCCATTTTCGACTAGAACTAATACTTTCTCATCTGATGAGAATGTAAAAATTATTAAAAACAAAAAATATATTCAAATACTGCAATTCAAGACGAAACATTCATATTTCGAATTTTATATCGATCAACTAGAACTCAAGAACAAATTTGTTTAATTTCGAAATGTAAAAAAATTAAATTTTTAATAACTTTAAAAAAAAATTTTCTGCTCAATATGTTAAGCAATACTTCTAAATAATGTTGAGAATAAAAAAAAAATATATTTTTAATTAAAAATAAAATTTTTAGTTCTCGATAAACCGTTTAACCGCTAAACCTGGCCCAAAAACTTAAAAAAAAAATCATAACTTTTTTGTTTTTTGTTGTACTAAAAAGTGTCTGAAAGAAAAGTTGTTTGTTTTAGCGCAAAATTTGAGGAAAAAAATTAAAAAAAGTATTTTTTTTTTAAATTGTAAGGAATCCAAAATTTTGAAAATTTGAAATTTTAAAAAAAATTCATAACTTTTTTGTTTTTTGTTGTACAAAAAAGTGTCTAAAAGAAAAGTTGTTTGTTTTAGCGCAAAATTTAACGAAAAAAATTAAGAAAAGTATTTTTTTAAAAATTGTAAGAAATCCAAAATTTTGAAAATTTGAAAATTAAAAAAAAATTTATAACTTTTTTGTTTTTTGTTGTACAAAAAAGTGTCTAAAGGAAAAGTTGTTTGTTTTTGTACAAATTTTAAGGAAAAAATTTGAAAAAAATATTTTTTTTAAAATTCGAAAAAATACGAAATTTTTAAAATTTGAAAGTTTTGTATTTTTGTCGTTTTTTGACGAAATGAGCTGTCCAACGAACTCAGGCTTCATTTTAATGGACTAAAAAAGCAACCCAAATTGCAAGTCGATTCGTTAAAATTTATTCGAGTTATCGTCGAGACAAAATTTTCTACAGACCAACAGACAGACAGACAGACATACAGACACTTCGCTAAAAACCATTTTTTTGGAATCAGGGGGTCATGAAACGTGAAGATTTATCAAAATTAGAAATTTCTCAAAATCGCACAAATCCAAGACTTTCTCATTTTTGATGAGAATGTAAAAAACAAATATTACGAAAAAATTCAAAAACAGCAAAATTTCCGGACATTTTGAGTTCTTTTTTCTTCCTAATTTTGTATATTTACCTAAATTTGTCATCTGAAAAAAAAAAATTAAATTTTTGACATGTTTTTATTGTTTTTTTAATGTTTTGGCTAATGCTTCACTCACTATAAATCTCAATTTTTTGCACTTTTTTGGAAAAAAAATTCATAACTTTTTTGTTTTTTGTTGTACAAAAAAGTGTCTCAAGGAAAAGTTGCTTGATTTTGTTTAGTATTTAACAAAAAAAATAAAAAAAAATATTTTTTTAAAAATTGTCAAAAATACAAAATTTTGAAAATTCAAAATTTTTTGGAATCAATGGGTCATGAAACGTGAAGATTTATCAAAATTAGAAATTTCTCAAAATCGCACAAATCCAAGACTTTCTCATTTTTGATGAGAATGTAAAAAACAAATATTACGAAAAAATTCAAAAACAGCAAAATTTTCGGATATTTTGAGTTCTTTTTTGTTCCTAATTTTGTATATTTACCTAAACTTGGCATCTAAAAGAAAAAAATGAAAGTTTTGACATGTTTTTAATGTTTTTTAATGTTTCAGCTAATGCTTCACTCACTATAAATCTCAATTTTTTGCACTTTTATTTAAAAAAAAATTCATAACTTTTTTGTTTTTGTTGTACAAAAAAGTGTCTCAAGGAAAAGTTGTTTGTTTTAGAGCAAAATTTGAGGAAAAAAATTAAAAAAAGTATTTTTTTTTAAATTGTAAAAAATACGAAATTTTAAAAATTTAAAAGTTTTGTTTTGTTTTTTGTTGTACAAAAAAGTGTCTAAAGGAAAAGTTGTTTGATTTAGCGCAAAATTTGAGGAAAAAAATTTAAAAAAGTATTTTTTTAAAAATTGTAAGAAATCCAAAATTTTGAAAATTTGAAAATTTAAAAAAAATTCATAACTTCTTTGTTTTTTGTTGTACAATTAAGTGTGTAAATGAAAAGGTGTTTGTTTTAGCGCAAAATTTGAGAAAAAAATTAAAAAAAGTATTTTTTTGAAAATTGTAAGAAATCAAAAATTTTGAAAATTTGAAAATTTAAAAAAAATTCATAACTTTTTTGTTTTTTGTTGTACAAAAAAGTGTCTAAAGAAAAAGTTGTTTGTTTTTGTAAAAGTTTTAAGAAAAAACTTGGAAAAAATACGAAATTTTGAAAATTTAAAAGTTTTGTATTTCTGTCGTTTTTTGACGAAATGAGCTGTCTAACGAACTTAGGCTTCATTTTAATGGACTAAAAAAGCACTCCAAATTGCAAGTCGATTCATTAAAATTTATTCGAGTTATCGTCGAGACAAAATTTTCTACAGACAGACAGACAGACAGACACTTCGCTAAAAACAATTTTTTTGGAATCAATGGGTCATGAAACGTGAAGATTTATCAAAATTAGAAATTTCTCAAAATCGCACAAATCCAAGACTTTCTCATTTTTGATAAGAATGTAAAAAACAAATATTACAAAAAAATTCAAAAACAGCAAAATTTTCGGATATTTTGAGTTCTTTTTTGTTCCTAATTTTGTATATTTACCTAAACTTGTCATCTAAAAGAAAAAAATAAAAGTTTTGACATGTTTTTAATGTTTTTTAATGTTTCGGCTAATGCTTCACTCACTATAAATCTCAATTTTTTGCACTTTTAGTGTAAAAAAAATTCATAACTATTTTGTTTTTTGTTGTACAAAAAAGTGTTTAAAGGAAAAGTTGTTTGTTTTAGCGCAAAATTTGAGGAAAAAAATTGAAAAATTTTTTTTTTTTTGAAAATTGTAAAAAATACGAAATTTTAAAAATTTAAAAATTTTGTATTTCTGTCGTTTTTTGACGAAATGAGCTGTCCAACGAACTCAGGCTTCATTTTAATGGAATAAAAAAGCACTCCAAATTGCAAGTCGATTCATTAAAATTTATTCGAGTTATCGTCGAGACAAAATTTTCTACAGACAGACAGACACTTCGCTAAAAACCATTTTTTTGGAATCAGGGGGTCATGAAACGTAAAGATTTATCAAAATTAAAAATTTTTTAAAATCGCACAAATCCAAGATTTTCTCATTTTTGATGAGAATGTAATAAAAGCAATTTTTGAATCAATTATTCGATAAGATTTTCTGAAATTTATTGAATTTTTATAAGGTAATTAAATTTCCAAGAACATTTTTCGACTGAAAATATTTGACGACAATTTCGTGCAGAAAATGCAGAAGTTTCTTGTCTTTAAGTTTTACTTTTCTCAAAAATGAAGAAAACCAATTTTTAAATCAATTCATCGATAAGATTTTTTTAAAATTTATTGGATTTTAATAGGTTAATTAAATTTTCAAAAATATTTTTCGACTGAAAATATTTTACGACAATTTCGAGCAGAAAATGCAGAAGTTTCTTGTCTTTATGTTTCACTTTTCTCATAAAAAAATAAAACCAATTTTTAAATCAATTCATCGAAAAGATATTTTGAAATTTATTGGATTTTTATAGGTTAATTAAATTTCCAAGAAGATTTTTCGACTGAAAATATTTTACGACAATTTCGAGCAGAAAATGCAGAAGTTTCTTGTCTTTAAGTTTCACTTTTTTCATAAATAAAGAAAAACAACTTTTGAATCAATTCATCGAAAAGATATTACAATAATAAAATTAATTGTTACTGAAACATTAATTTCTTTTTTTATATTTAAAATAAATATTGCATCATTTTTCAAAAAAGTTGAAGAATGTTTTTGTGATACTTAAAAAATGCATTAAAATTAGAAAGAATAGAAACTATTTAAAAACACGGCGAGAGGGCAGCACCTGTCAAGACCATTTTGAAAAAATGACATTTAGAAATTGATAAATTAAATTGTTGTTTTTAAATAATAAAAGCTATAAAAATCTATTCAGCAGAATCACTTATTCATTTAATAATAAAAATGGTTAATTTATAACTTAACCTTATTTAATTTTACTTAATTTTAACAATTACAAAAATTTGTCTTTGTACTTACCTTTGACAAAGATTATTAAATTGTGTAGTTTCTTTCTTTAATTTATTAAGAATAAATGTTCAATTTTACTCACAAATTTACAATTAAATATTTTCTATTTATAATTATATTAAAAAAATGAAAATTTACTTACTTCTGAAGGTTATGGATATTAAAAAAAATTTTATTCACTTTTATAAATTACAGTTCATTAATAAAATAAAAAAATTTAAGTAATTACTAAATAAATATTTATTTTCCTTATTTACAATTTATTTAAGCATTTTTTTAAAAGAAAAATAAAAAAAAATTAATCTTACCGAGAGTTAAACGCAGAATTGCAATTTACAAACCCGATGTGATTGCCAATGAACCAATCGAGGAGTTCTTTCTGCATTTGTTTAGTTATTATTTAAGGGAAATTCATTTTGACAGTCGAAAAAAAAATTGATCCTGAAATCAACCAGAGGATTGATTTCAGGATCAATTTTTTTTCTCTTTTCGTAAACTGAAAAAAATGGTTATCAAGAATTAATTAATTGCTTAGTGTGGTTTTAAAAAATTGAAAGAAATTTTGAGAGTGAGAAAATAAATTTGTAATTTTAAACAGCTCTACAAGATGTCAGCTGCTGACGGAAAATTAAAAATAGAATTGATTAAATATTTTATATTTTTCATTTTATTTAACAATAAATTTTTAATTACAATAAAATAAAATTTATATTTAAAAAATAATTAATTTTAAATTGTTAATTATTAGTTAATTAATCAATATTGTTTAATAAATATCATCAAATTAACCTGAAAATGATGACACTTTTTTGTAATCTTTTACACTTACCTCTTAAATAATCTTGCGACACCTTTCAATTCTTCATTAAATTACACCAACTTTATTTTTTACTTTCACAAATATTACTTAAAAAAAAAATTTAGAATTCGCGTTTGACATTTCAAGTTTTGGTAAACAAACTTTTTTGAAATTACTTTCCGTTAGAACCAACCAATAGCACGTTTCCGTTTGAATACAGGCTTTTGTTTTTTCTTCTCCACTTTTTTTACAATCAGACAAGTTGGTCGCACGACTAAAATGGCGACCAAACAATTGTCACTCATTGTCAGTTCACGCAATTTTAATTTTCAATTTATTCAAAAATTTCTCAAAATTTTACAAAACAAAAAAAATAGTCCGCTTCTACACAACATTCTGAACCCGGGGACAAAATATTATCTGCGATTTACCAATCACCCTGTATAAGACGGTATCTACGAGTGCTGTGCAGGTCCTTGCAAGTGTCCCGCCAGCAGATCTTTTGGCGAGGGAAAGGGAAGAAATGTTTCTCTTTTCTAAAGAAAGAAGTTCCTTGGATGAGGAATTAAGACCAAGCAAGGGCCTGATCCGCAAAGAAGCGAGGCACAGGCTCATAGAAAGATGGCAAGAAAGATGGGATGGTGAGGAAAAAGGTCGATGGACTTATCGCCTTATCCCGGCACTCGCCACCTGGATAAATAGGAAACACGGTCAGGTTTCCTATTATATGACTCAGGCGCTCACAGGTCACGGGTGTTTTAACTCGTACCTGTGTCGCTTTAAATTACGCGAGGACGAGGTGTGTGCATATTGCCAGTTCCCTGAGGACAACGCGGAGCACACCCTCTTCTCATGCAAGAAATGGGACTTGGAGAGGCAGGCCATGTTCGAAGGTGTAAACAGTCAAGTTACACCGGAGAACATGGTATCGCTGATGACCCAGTCAGAGGAGAATTGGCGGCAAGTCGAGAACTTCATAATCTCTGTTATGTCGAGGAAGGATCTCGACGGCCGCCAAAAAGCGTAATTTAAACAGCTTTTAATTTATTCGTTTGTTTTTTATTAATTTATTTTGTGATTTATTTGTCGTTATACAATTTTAATTTATTCCGTTTTATGTTTTTAATATTATATACGCGTTTATTTTTTTTTCTTTTTTTATATATCCGTTTGCAATTTTATCTTTTGACTGTTTACACTTGATTAAACATTTTTTTTATTATTGTTGTGCTGTTAATTCCGCTTTTATATTGAAATAGTTTTAAATTTTTAACTATTAACGCAGGATAACCGCAGAGAAAAGCAGAAAGTCGCATTAGCGACAGAGTCGGAGCGCCACCCTCGAAGGCTAAAGTCTTACGACAGTTCCGAGGGAGGGTAAAGGGCTCCAAAAGAAGGGTTACGGGTTTTAGTGGGTCGGGCTGGTAGTAGGTCGCCAGTTTGTTAAATTTATTAAAACATTTATTTATTTTTCTTTTTTTTATATTTCTTTTTGTTTTTTTTATTATACCAATAATAATAATAATAATAATTCCGTGCCCGGTTGGAACTTTTGTTCTAATTGGAACTTTTGTTCTACCTGGGGCGCATTAGAGCTGTTCTTTTGCGCGGGGTTGCTGGTCCTCTATCGGACGCGTGCCAGGTGGCGGATAGGTTAGCTTCCTAGAAATAGGTGGTATCGAGGAAATCAAATACTCGACGCGGACCAAAACCAGCAAACAAGAAAAATCCATCATGAGCGATTGTAAAAACGAGGAAGAGTACCTGCGGGGTAATGCTACGGTTAAATCCCTCACTGGTTCCGATCGTTAAGCGCTTTCGAGCGTGAGGGCGGTGGCCAGTGGCCCAAGGATGCAGAAGGGCAACAACGCGTTGGTAGTGCCACAGATCACCGTGGACAGGTCGGAGAGACGAGGGAGTACGAGCAGCGTGACGAGTCAAGCCAGCTGCATTTCTGTCTTCAGTAATGCCTCGGAAAAGGACATTGCAAGCTGCAACCAAGATCGAGATGAATGCATTAAGCTGCGGGAGGAAGAGGCAACATGCATTCTAGCAATGGAGGAAGAGGTTAACAAGATGATGAAGTCCTGCGAGGTCCAGAAGAATGTCAATATGACAATTAAGGACGGACTCAAAAGCATGAAATCGCTCATACAGGAGATGAAGGAGAAGCACGTAGCAGCTACGAAAAAGGATGAGAGTCTCTACCAGGGATTGACTTGGTCGGAAGAGGCCAGACAGGATCGTAGAGTTAGACGAGATCGCTGTAACGCGATCGAGTCGGTACCATTTTGACACAAAAAAATTTTTTTTTTTTTTTAAAAAATTTTTTTCGTATATAAAAAAAATTTTTCTATATAAAAAAATTTTTTTTTTCATAAAAAAAATTTTTTTTTTCATAACAAAAATTTTTTTTTTATAACAAAAATTTTTTTTTTCATAAAAAAAAATTTTTTTTTCATAAATTTTTTTTTCACCCTATAGTAATTCAAAATGGCGGATTCAATATAAGAGTCGAAAAAAACATTATACTCAATCAATCGTCTTGGCTTGAATGTTGTCAAATGTAAAATTAATAATAATCAAAGGCATTGACTTGAAATTTGTTGCATAAGGGTTATTGAGGGGTCGCTGATGACGAATTTAAAATTGAAACTTTAATAGTCAACTTGGCTGATTCAACATGGCGGATGAAAAAACTTAATATCATTCGAATAGGCTTAAAATTTGTTGTAGGTGGGTTTATCAAAACGCTGATCGACAATTTGTATTTGCAATTTCAAAATTCAACATGGCCGATTCAATATGGCGGACTAAAAAATTTAAAATCATTCTCATTGGGGGCCGTTCAAAAAATACGTAATGATTTAGGTTGGAGGGGGGTCAAGCTATTTGTTACGGTCAGCAGAAAAAATGGCGCTGATGTTTACAACGTTGCGTTACATGGGGGGAGGGGGGTCCAAATTTCTGAAAAATAGCGTTACGTATTTTTTGAACGGCCCCTTGGCTTAAAACTTATTGTAGGAGAGTTTGAGGGGTCGCTGATCAAGAATTTAAAATTGAAACATTTAACATTCAACAAGACTGATTCAACATGGCGGATTAAAAATTTTTAAATCATTCAGATGGGCTCAAAAATTGTTGTAGGGGAGTTTTTTGGATCTTTGATTACCAGATTTAAATTCAAAATTCAAAGTGTATGATTCGATATGGGGGACTAAAAAATTAAAAACCATTTAGATTGGCTTAAAAATTGTTTTAGGGGAGTTTTTAATGTTTATTAGAGCTTCGAATTGCTCAACTCGACTTGGTTAACTTTCGATTCGAACTGGACAATTCGAATTGCTCGACTCGAGTCTCGAATAAAGTCGGCCAATTTGAAAATCGAAGTTAGACTTTCGAATTGCTATGTAATGTACTATGATGTGTTTGCACCCTGGTTAAAAAACCGGACAGATTTCGGCAGGGCTTGGAAGTTACGCGCAACTTGCGAATTTTTAACGTATATTACGTTTACGACGTAATATACGTCAAAAAGCGTAAAATATTCAGTATATTACGTTTTCAATATGGCGAGCGCAAGATATGTATAAATATACTTCAAATTTGAATTTATAGGTTATATTTATAACTGTTATCTGGACGGCGGAGAAAATAAAGAATTTTGTTACAAATTTATATAATGCAGTATAGTATAGACTCCCAGGCTGGAGTCCCATGGTAGCGTTTTGCGTTGCGTTTTGTAACTAGGCAATGAGTGCAAATAGAGCAAACATATATCTCTGTCTCTCTCACACTCATGGCCTAGTTGCAAAACGCAACGCAAAACGGTGCCATGGGACTCCACCCCCACTCCACAAATTTCAATATTAACGTATTAATTTTTTTGTAAGGATGTTCACTCATAACATAACCTTTAAAAACATATACCTTATAATTTTCCCTACTTATTAAACTTTGCATAATTAGACGATAAAATTATATCACATTTTTTTAATTTAAATGTTGGTTTTTATACAATTATACGTAAATCGCATTATTTTTCTGATAGTGTGTCAATTGTTTTAGAAATGTCTGCAAAAAAAGGGTGACAAAAATGCGTCCGATGCAGACAATTTGCAGTCAAAGACATTCATCTTCGCAGGCAGATGATTAATAATAAACAATTTGTGGTTATTATTAACAATGTGGTTATTGAATTACAAATATTTGAGGTTATGTTATGCACGTTTTACCCGCTCTACGCATGCGCCGTAGTAATATCGATAAAACGTAATATACGTCTATTTTCGTAAAAAATTCAAGACGTAATATACGTAGTAATATACGTGTAGAAAACTACGTATATTACCTTGACGTATATTACGTGCGAACCCTGGTAATCGGTAACTTCAAGTGACTCAAAATGAAAAAAATGTCAGGTTCTACTTTTTTTGTTTGTTATGTTGGCAACAACTGTAGAAAATGTCTGCTGCGCGTTGCGGCGTTAAAGGTCTTTCTCCAATAGGAGTTGCTATAGCAACCGACGCAGACGCAGAGTTTTCAGAACATATTCGAGAAAGGGCATAACCCGTTTAGAAATTTAACCATGGCCCAAATCGGGGCCAGATCTTTTAATCATTCTGTAGGCCATAACATGGTAATTTCTACACGGGAGGAGAGTCCAATATATGTCTCTTTCTACCGACGTTCACAAACCCTATTTTGGACTTTCCTTTACTTTTTTTGTGTTTCGCATGTTTCGTGTTACATGGTTGCCATCCCTGTCAGTCAATTCACAAGTTAACGTAAAAATTTGTTTTTCATTTCTCATAAATGCGATAAATCGACTTCAAGTATATTTTTATGAATTATTCTGCGTTATTCTAATGTTATTGTAATTTTATCATAATTCTGAAATAATACTGCTTTTACTCATTTTGAGTTTTTTTCCAGAAACTCAGAATGAGTCAAAGGAGGTATAATTTTTGTTTCACTTTAAAATGAGTTTCATATGCTACTCATTTTGAGTTCAGTTTTTTTCTGTGTTTTGATTTTAAGTGAACTATCATTTATAGTAAAAAATAACAATAAAAAGGATTATTTTAATTTCTTTGTTTTAATTTAATCTGCAACGTTTTTTAATACCTCACAATTTATTGTGTTTTACAATATTTTTTTAGATTTATAGAAATGTACCTAATGTTAACAAATACAAATAAATTTAATTATTTGTATTTTTTTAAATGATTAATTTTAATGAAATATTTTAAAAATGAATGTCAGTTTATGACTACTTTTTTGACTGAAGCCTAATATTATGATTGCATTATTTTTTTTAGTATGATTAATTTTGGAGGTTACTTCAAAACTAACTTAATTTTTTATGTAACTTCATTACTCATTACCTAGAGGTAAAGATTACATGAGTACTCGATTACTATTATATTTGTTAATTTTTTCTGTCATTTAACAACCCATAATCCATAGGTTTTTAAGTAATTTTACATCTTCTTATCTGTAAAGAAAATCTGTTATATCAAAATGACACTTTACATACAGGGCCAAAATTATGTAACGTTACTTAGGGGATCTTATAGCGTTATTTTTTGACTTGTAAAGTTTAACTTATCAAGTTTCATTCAAATTATCTTTAACGACTCCTTAAAGGGTCTACAAGTAAAAAAAGACCTTGTAAATCTTTCATGGATATGCGTTATGCGTTAAATTAAAATTTAGGTTGAATTTAACGTATATATATACAGTTTAAAAGAAGGCCTTATAAGGATCCTTATTCAAATGGTTATTATCCTAGGTCAAAATTTAATTCAATGTGACCTACAGGCAAACAATTTTGTCAAATTTGGTCTAAATTTGGACGTAAGGGCGGCGAAATGTTTTTATATAATAGGATATGTAAAAAAGTATGTATGCTGTATATAGATTGATGAACTTTTAACAAGTGATACAGATTGAACAGTGAAATACAGTGTCTTGCAATTATTTTTTATTAAAAAAAGAAGATGAAAGAAAAAATTTCAAATATTTTCAAGGTAAGTCATATTATCTGGGAATATTTCCTTAATAATCCCTTAAAATCAGCCTGGAATATTCCGTTAATATTACGGTGGAACATTTCCTCAATCCTTAATTCAAAAGTTGCGTATTACCTAATAGTATTTATATTCTAAACAGCTGATAAATCGGCCTAATAGTTTTTAAATAAAACTCAAATAACTTTTTTACACCATGGCTTTTTCACCCCACTCTACCCTACATATTATTTTATGTTATATTGTTTATTCTTTGTTTACAAAACGTCATCAAACTTTGTCACCAAATTTTCGTGATTTTTACAATCACGTTTGCATATCCATAATATTAAAAATAATATGGCAACAACAATTACATTTTAATAAATAGATGAAGAAGTAAAAAATAATAAAATAAATAGTTTTCATGTTAATGTGGTTGAACTTAACCTATTTTTTAATAATAATAACGGGTTACAAATAATACTACGAAATAAGACCTTTTTATTATATATTAGAGTAGTTCACGGTATATTTTGGAGCGCTGAACACAGGATCCCGGGTTCTAAAATAACAGATCACGTCAGGACTTTAAGAATAGTGGGGTTAAAGACCCCAAAAACGTGTTTTTCAGGGTTTTTAATGTTTTTTTCGATAAACATGACATGCTAAGGACTTCTAATTATGCTTAAAATAAAACTTAAATCCTACATAACAAGACCCATATCAGTAAGACTCTTAAGAATAGTTATTATCGTATCAAGGGCACAAAATAGATGATTGCGACGATGGCCGCTCGGGCTAGATGAAGCGGGCGCAAAAGTACTTTTTTGTCCTACCTGCACGAAAAGTATGTCATTTCGGGCACTTAAAGTGGGCGCAAAGGAACTGATTCTCGCTCGGGGTCGGGGAAGCGGGCGCAAAAGTACTTTTACGCCCGCTTGCTGTACTTTTGCGCCCGCTTCGCTCGTGCCCTCAATGCCATACTTTTTATGCAGTTAGAACAAAAAATTATGTTCGCAACATTGGCGCAAAGGTGATTACGACTTTGGCGAGATTTCGGGACCTCGGGGACACTTTCGCACCCTCGGTCCCTTCATCTCGCCATCGTCGCAATCACCTATTTTGCGCCCTTCATACGATAATAACTATTGCGTCCGCTTGTGTGACGTCAGCGGTCGTAAAAGAACTTTTGCGCCCGCTTCCCCGATCCTGGGCGAGAATCAGTTACTTTGCGCCCACTTTAAGTGCCCGAAATGACATACTCTTCGTGCAGGTAGGACAAAAATTAATTTTTTTTTTAAATTCAGTTACAGTAAGCAAAAAAATTTTTTTTTACTTAGAAAAGATTTTGAAATTTCATTTTTTTAAAGTCTTACGACTATTAGTATTGTCGATTAGGATTTCGGTTGTAATTTAAACCTAATTAGAAGTTTTTATTACGTCAGATTTAGTAGAAAAAATACTGAAAACCCCCAAAAATTCATTTTTTGTGTCCTTAACCGCTTTAATTCTGTTTTTCAAAATTTGTTTTCTGTTTTACGGATATGGATTTTGTAGTGTACGATTTACGTTTTAATTTAAGTCTAACTAGAAGTTTTTAGCACTTCAGGTTTATGAGAAAAAAATTGAAATCCCTGAAAAAACATCTGAGAAACGACTTTGTAAATTTTAAATTAGTAGAATCACTTTTACTACTGATTGTACTAAGAAATATTAGTGGAATACAATTATTACCAATTTATTATTCGAAAGTTTGCGGAAAATCATCCATATATCGAATTCGATTGAAAGTCATAGTTACGAAATAGCACTGAATAAATTCAATTTTTTCAGAAAAAATTACGACAAATGACCTGCCCCCCTTTAACTTTTACATCTCGTTACCTAATGAGATAAAATTTGGTACACATATTCATTTTTAATTATAGATTATGGGAAAAATATAAAGAATCTAATTGGAGGTCATATTTATTAATTAGAGCTGAAATTTGATAGCCTAAATATTAGAGGAAAAATATAGCCGACCTGATTGGAGAAGGTATTTAAGAAATAAAAAGTAAATAAATCGATTTTAAACAAAAAAATTAAAATTGTAATCTTAATTCGTATATTTTTCCTTCCCACTGCAAGAAAATGCATTGTGTTTGAAATTTTTGAGGTAATTTACGTACACTGAAAAAAATGATAATGTTAATTTTGATATACGAGTATGATTGGGATGTATAGTTGAAACAGCAATACCTTATTGCTGTTCTTAAAATACATTATTGGTTTTCACAAAATCCGTAATATTAAAAATATCGCAATTCCATTAACACCGTTGTCTGTAGCACTAAATACTGCATTGAAAATCACTTTACAATAATTTTATTCGTGTAACTCTATTAACTAAAATCATCAAAATAACTCATAGAAAAGTTACATCCAAAAAGTTTGTTTTCATAAATGATACTGTCATTGCTAAACTGCTGCAGCATTGATGCCCATCTGTTTATCTGTTCTCCTCTATATTTTTTTCAGTGTACGTAGTATACGTAATAAACCCATGTAAATTACGTAACGTAAATTACTTGTAAATTTACAGTTGCGAAAATAAATTTCAACATGGCGAAAGTTAATTATGACCTAATTTTTTTTTCTTCAACGGAGATATGCGTTTTTTGTCTCACTTTTTCCCTACCCAAAACATTCGTCTGTTATTACATTGAACATAAGCTCGAGCCACCAACTTCACTCTCGAAAAATCACACTTTCGCAACTAGTTGTGCAAAGTACTATTTTATGCAATTGTGAGAATAGACAATAAATGTTTATTGAATTAGCGACTTTTTGACAATTTTTTGTTCTAGGCAGAGGAAAATGAAATTTTGTTGCTACCAATACAACAAATTTTGCTACAAATATTTTCAAATGTCGGCTATAAATTGTAATTTTGGAAAGAAAAAATATATGTGGACGTCAACATGAAAAGAAGGGCCCATTTTGGCACTATTGGATTTATCTATATGGATGAATTTCTTGGAAAATTTTGAGTAATCATAGAACTTTTTTAGTGAAAAATTCAATGAGTAACAGAATTTGAAAGTTTAGAACGCCAAAATCTTATTTCGAGAAAAACGAAATTAAAGATTGTGATACCAATTAACGGTGATATCTCTGGTTCTTCTGTGAAGTTATTCTTATAAGAATTATTTCCAGTACAGGACATTTTAAAGATGAAAAATCAATAGGTTTTAAATTTTTAAAACCAACCCCTCCTCCATTTTGAAAAATACGAAAATTCGACAAAATGGGCCATTTTCTAAAAAGGACGGTTTTTTATTAATAAAACATTTTTACAAGGTTAATGATTGGGTGAAATTTTATTGTGTTATTTAAGGGTTTGTGGAATCAGCCAACTTTAATTAATAAATGTATTAATATTCCCACCGGTTTTCTAAAAAAATATTTAATAAATCTTGACAAAATATAAGAAAAATAATATTTTATTTATTGAGGCATGGATCTCTAGTCCAATTAATACAAAAATTTGCTTTTAAATATTATTTTCCATTTAATAAAAAGTTTAATATTTTTTGAGAAAAAAAGACAATCAAATACAAATTAATATTGAAAAAAATGAATAAATTTATATTCAGGAATTAGCGACTTTCTGACAATTTTTTGTTATGTTGTTAAGAAGTCAAAATCGAAAGTAATTAATTTTTTAATGCAAAGCAAAATGTTATTTTGTTACTTTTAATGGAACAAATTTTGCTAAACAAGGTACTCAAATATCAGATGCAAATTGTAATTTTAGAAAGAAAAAAATATATTTTCATAAATTAGAGTATTTTTAACAATCTTTTGTTTTTAATATCAAAAGTGAAAATCGAAAGTAATTAGTTTTCTAAGCAAAGAAAAATGTAATTTTGTTGCTATGAATGCAACAAATTTTGCTACAAAAGTTTTTAAATGTCGGCTACAAATTGTAATTTTAAGAAGAAAAAATATGTTTTCATAAATTACAGCATTTTTATTAATAATTTTTCGTTTTCATCTCAAAAAGTCAAAATCGAAAATAATTAGTTTTGTAAAGCAAAAGAAAATATAATTTTATTATTATTAATAAAACAAATTTTGCAAGAAAAATGCCCAAATTAATATTGGATACAATTTGCAATATTTGGTAACAAAAAAAAATATTTTTAAACAATTTATCGTTTTTTTTATTTTCGAAACCAAAATTGAAAGTAATTAGTTTTCGAAGCAAAAGAAAATGTCATTTTGTTGCTATAAATCAAACAAATTTTGCTACAAAAGTATAAGTAAGTACAAAAGTATATATCTGATGCAAATTGTCATTTTTGGAAATAAAAATACATTTTCATAAATTTTAGCATTTTTACCAATTTTTCGTTCTGATCTCCAAAAGTCAAAGTCGAAAGTAATTACTTTTTTAAGAAAATGAAAATGGTATTTTGTTATTATTAATGAAGCAAATTTTGCAACAAAAATGCTCAAATATTTATTTTCAATTTTTAGAATAAAAAAAAATTACTCTTTTGCATGAATTAGCGACTTTTTGGCATTTTCTCGTTCTGGAGTCAAGAAGTTAATATCGAAAGTAATACATTTTTTATGGAGAGTTAAATGTCAGTTTGTTGCTGTCAATGCAACAAATTTTGCTACAAATGTTTTTAAATGTCGGCTACAGATTGTAATTTTGGGAAATAAAAATAGATTTTATAAGTTATAGGATTTTTATCAATTTTTCGTTTTGATTTCAAAAAGTCACAATCTAATGTAATTAATTTTTTAAGCAAAAGAAAATTTCACTTTGTTGATATCAATGAAACAAATTTTGCAACAAAAAGTTCTAAAATATCAGATAAGAGAACTGTAAAAAAAATTTTCTGTAGATTTACAGTTTTTTAAAAAATTTTACAGAAACTTGTAAAATAACGTCTTTAAAAGTAGTGAATTTAAAATCCCTTCTGTAAAATTTATACTTTTAATGTGTCTATTTTATAATTTTTCTATAAAACTACTTTAAAAGTAGGTAATAAAAAGAAAAAAATATTACCTAGTTTCAGAGTAGTAAATTTTACAGAAAATTGTCAAATTGACACATTGAAAGTATTAATTTTACAGAAGGGATTTTAAATTCACTATTTTTAAAGACGTTATTTTACAAGTTTCTGTAAAATTCTAAACAAAACTGTAAATCTACAGAAAATTTTTTTTACAGTGAGCGAAATCATAATTTTGGAAAGAAAGAATAGGTTTTATAAATTACAGCACTTTCAACAATTTTTCTTTTTGGTCTCCAAAAGTTAAAGTCGAAAGAAATTAGTTTTTTTAAGCAAAGAACAATGTCGTTTTGTTACTATTAATGAAGAAAATTTTGCAACAAATATGCTCAAATATTTATTACAATTTTTGGAACAGAAAACAGATTTTTCATTAATTATCGTACTTTTGATAATTTTTTATTCTGGAGTCAATAAGTTAATATCGTATGTAATTAAAAAATAAGACCATATTTTGTTCTTGTGTAAACGAGTCTTAATCGATAGAGTGTTGGTTTTTAAAAACAATCAAAATGCTATTTTGTTCCCCTTGATTAACAAGTGCGTTTAATTAATGTAATAAAATGCATAACCTTAAAATGATTTGTTTCTTATGGTGCGTTTATATCGTTTATATTTATTCTTCTTCTTTATTACAGTATATTGTAGTTATTTTGTGGCTTCGAAAAATCAGACCAATTATATTTGCGCAAATTATTTCTTACGTGCACAATATTTAGTTTCACTTTAGTTTTTATAATTTCATCGTGTAGTGTCTATCCGCTATCCGATGTTTCAGTATTTATTTTTATTTTATAAAATATATAAGTTACACAGCTCTGAAAAGGGTGTTATTAATCTCATCGTAATAGGCAATATTTGATATTTTCGTTTCTTATAAACTAAAATTTAATTTATCCCAAACTTATTGTTTGGGCCTGCCACAGGCAACATTACCACCTTTTGTTATTTTTGATTTTCTTTTAAATATTTTAAAATCGTAATGCTTAAATTGAAAGTTTGTTAAAGAATATAAACATCAATGTTTTTTATGCTTGTAATAAGGCGACAATTAGAGGTTATGTTGTTGCCAGACGGCCAGACGTAAACTACCTAGACACGTAAATTACCAGGTAATATCAGGGATGGGTTTTGACGCGTCACTCGAGGTTTTTTATACGTATAATACATTTTCGACGTAAGTATAAAACTGTATAAAACTAGGTAAAATACATAATCATGATAGCAGACTTATTTTGACATGTTACCCTCTTTACCATAACCTCAAATGTTTGTTATTTATTATTCATATTCCTATTATTCTTATATTTAAATTTAAAACAAAATTTTAATTGATAAAAAAAGTTTTGCACATGTTACACGTACTATGACACTAGTGAATATAGGTTATGTTGTATGCTTATATATACATATATTACTGTGACGACTATGATCAAATTTATAAATAAAAGAAATGAAATATGTAAAGATTAATAAACATTTTATTTTACTATTAACAAAACGATAAAAATTTTGTTAATTTAAAAATTAACAACTTATTGTTTTATTAATTATATTATTGTAAACTAAGAAATTTCAAAACACCACCTTTCAGTTACCACGTTACGTCATCACATGTAATATACATAATGTAGAAAACCTAGGACGTAATATACGTAGTAGGTATGTTTTCGTTGCCTGCACTTCTTACACTTTAACACCTAACCTGCACTATGCTGTTCTCTTTGCCGGATGTGACGTAATTTTACCATACATTTCGCTACATTTTCTGCACCTACTCTTGAGGTGGTGTAAAAGTTACACTTAGGGTGGAGTCCCATGACAGCGTTTTGCGTTGCGTCGTAATGGGAGAGAAAAAGACGCAAATATACGTTTGCTGCATTCTCTCTCATTACAACGCAACGCAAAACGCTGCCATGGGACTGGGGCCTTAGTGCAGGCAACGAAAACATACCTAGTATTATACATGTATAAAACCACGTATTATACATCATGTATTATACGCACCCATCCCTGGGTAATATACATAAGAATTTGCATTGCGTCGTTTGTTTGTTTTCACTCCAGCTAACTGACGTCACAACTGACCCATACCTGGCCATAAGCTTATATTCAACTATATTGTGAAAAAACCCTTAAGGTACTCTCTCACCTCTACTGCCTGCCTGCCAGCGCAGGCAGGCGCAATGAGAGTGAGGGAGAAAAAACATTTAATTTGAATTTTCTGACTCTCTTATGTGTTACCATGACGACCTGCAGGCAGGCAGGCAGTAGAGCTGTGCGAGCGCCTTTACGGTTTCAATTCCGTTGCCAAAACATTATTGTGCATTCGCCTTGAATGTGGGCATCAGAATCTATTGTGTGTTGGCCTTTAGTAGTTTAGGTCGACCTAACCTTTTCGTTTTTCAAATATGAAAATATTCTACAAAATGTAAACAGAAAAAATTGTCACAAAATCTTGAAAAATGGGAAGATGCAAAATGAGTTACAAACAATTTCATTTTATTAGATAAGTATATTCACAATCATTTAAATTTCGTTAATATTTATTTTATATTCATGTTTATAATTTGAGAAGGAAGTAGTTCTAAAATTGAGGTGTATAATTATTTCTTAAATGTATTTTTTAATTTCTTATACAGTAAAATATAAATTTAAAAATATTTGATTTCAATAGTTTACTTAAAAATTCGTTACGTCATTGCGAACAGATTCAAATTTATTCATTGTTTTTGGTTGTCATGACAACAGGACGTTTTCTTTTGTTTTTTCTTTTCTTCTTTCAGTCGACATATTGATAGCCGCATTCGTTTTCTTCTCGTTGGATTTTTGTTCGTCTTGACATCGTTAATATTTTAAATTGTGAGTATAATTTTTTTCGTTTACTTTATCTTTTTAATGATTTCTTGTACATTTTTATTTTCTTCTGTTTCTCCCTTCTTTCAGTCGAGCTGTTTTTGTGGAATTTTGACGTCGCGTCGGTGCATCTGTTCGTCGTTTTTCTTCATTCGATGGATTGAGTCTTCGTTTTCCTTGGGAATATTCTAATTATTTTAATTGGTGAGTACAATTTTTTCCCTTTAGCTTTTTTTTCTTTTGACTTAATTTTATTTTGAATAATATTTTTATATTTATTGATTTTTTTAAAATTTCAATTATTCTTTTTTACGTCTGTTTTTAAAATTAATTAAATTTTTTTTAATTATGTATTTATATTAAGTGAATAATAGAATGTAACTTTACTGTTTTAATATGCTTTTATTTTTTAATTTTTAACTGTTTATCAAATTCCTTTGATATCCATAATTTTCTGTTAAATGATTTCTTGTACATTTTTATTTTCTTCTGTTTCTCCCTTCTTTCAGTCGAGCTGTTTTTGTGGAATTTTGACGTCGCGTCGGTGCGTTTGTTCGTCGTTTTTCTTTATTCGATGGATTAAGTCTTCGTTTTCCTTGGGAATATTCTAATTATTTTAATTGGTGAGTACAATTTTTTCTCTTTAGCTTTTTTTTTCTTTCGACTTAATTTTATTTTGAATAATATTTTTATATTTATTGATTTTTTTAAATTTCAATTATTCTTTTTTACGTCTGTTTTTAAAATTAATTAAAAATTTTTTAATTATGTATTTATATTAAGTAAATAATATAATGTAATTTTTACTGTTTCAATATACTTTTATTTTTTAATTTTTAACCGTTTACCAAATTCCTCTGATTTTCATAATTTTCTTTTAAATGATTTTTTGTAAATTTTTGTTTTCTTCTGTTTCTTCCTTGTATCAGTCGAGCTGTTTTTGTGGAATTTTGACGTCGGTGCGGATGTTCGTCGTTTTTCTTCATTCGATGGATTGAGTCTTCGTTTTTCCTTGGAATTATCCTAATTATTTTAATTGGTGAGTACAATTTTTTCCCTTTTCTTTCTTTTGAATTAATTTTATTTTCAATAATATTTTTATAATTATTGATTGTTTTCATTTCAACTGTTATTATTCTTTACGTTTGTTTTTAAAATTAATTAAACATTTTTTAATTACGTATTTATATTAAGTAAATAATATAATGTAATTTTTAACGTTTTAATTTGCTTTTATTAAATTATTCTTATAGTTAGAAATTGTTTAAAGTTTTTTATTTTTTATCGTTTTTCCAAATTTCTCTGATTTCCATAATTTGAGTAAAAAAGACGACTCTTATCGTAGTTTCAAAATGCAATTTTTTAAAAATTTTCTTTAAAAAATTACAACTAAGTTCAATTTTTTCAGGCTTGGAAATTTATAATTTTTTTTTCTCTTTCGATTATTTTTAAAAATGGAATTTTTTTAACTATTTAGTTACAAAATTTGCGACTTTGTCGACTTGTCTTCTGAATATTACAACGAAATACAAAATTTGTTGTGCAAAATACAACTTATTTCGATTTATATTGGTGTGAGAAGTATAACAATAGACAAATCTTTCAAAAATTCTCTCAAAAATAATGTTTCTAATTCAATTTTCTAAATATACATTTAAAACGATTTGGAATAATTAAAATTTGGCAGAATTTAATTATAAAATGACTGATTTTTATAAAGTCTTTTTTATTTTGTAACAATATTTGATAAATTTTAATTGCAAATGTTTTAAATAATCAAAATCTTTAAATTTTTAATAAAAAATCTTTAGTGTTACAGACAATTTACAGAACTGAAATTTTTAGTAACTAATTGAGTTAGTAAGTTTGATTATTTTTCTTGTTATTTAAATATTTATCACATCTATTTTATATCTTATTATAGGGTAAATGCACTAGTAGTCGGACACTTAAGGATACAATCTTAAATTATGCTTTTTTTCTTGAAATAGCAAATATCTACTGTGTTTATAAGCACATTATTAATTAAAGGAGTTCTTCAGGATTAAAAATCATATAAATTTGTTACAAATAGTTGAGTATTTAATAAAATATAAACAATTTAATAAAAAATTACGATTGCTTTAGTAGTCGGACACTTTTTCCCCTTGTTTCTATAGTCGGACATCTGTCAGATATTTTGGATTTATAAAGTAAAACAGATAATTTTTTAATTGCTATCTGCTGGAAAATGGAATTAAAGCATATTAAAAGTTATTAATATAATATTTAGACCCTATACGTTTTAATATTTATGATTAATTATCAACAAAACTTTGTGCCACTCATCGCGCTACTCGAAAATGGTTGTATCTATAGTCGGACACCATGATTTTTAAAACATTAAATAAAATATTTCTTGTTTAATTATTTTCGAAAATAACACTATTTTAATAAAATATAAACTTCACACATTCGTCTAGTATACTGTTTAAAGTAATTATCACAATGCATTATTATTTATTTGCCAAAAAACACGAAAGTGTCCGACTACTAGTACTGTCCGACTATACCCGCACTTACCCTATCTATTTATTGTCTTATTTATTATTTTATTTATATTATTATATCTATTTATCTATATGATGGACATATTTCAGTAAAGACAGGGAAATGTGAGGAAAACAAAATTCTTGTCCGTAAAGTCAGGGAAATGTTTGGAAAAATTTTTTTGTCAGAGAAATTAAGAAAATTGTTCAAAAACTTTAATTAAAATTCATCAAAAAATTAATTACTTTTTTTGAATTATACAGAAAATTCTTTAAAGATATTTAATTATTTTTTACAATTACATGAGAATATTTTTAACCCTCAGAGAACACATGGGGTCATTTTGACTCCACGATTTTTTTCGAATAGCTTTTTATCTATTGTTTAATATTTTTTATAAGGATTTTAAAGTACACAAACTTATTTTACAGAGTTTAAACTACATTTTTAAAAAATCTTTAGGTTAATCAGATGAACAGTTCAAAATTGGTTGAGCATTGAAAAATGATCTAAAAACTAATGGTTATATTTAATATAATTTATATTTTTCAAAATTTCAATTGCCTATTTTTAAAAGATTTTACCAAATTTTAATTTTTTTGGAAATTTTTCGAGTAATTGTATATAATTCAAAAAATATTATCTTTCGAAAATTATTTAAAAAATACTTTTAAAAAAATAAATTGTAAAAATTTCTTTATTATAAAATTTTAAAAATATTATACTTTAATTACTTAAGAAAAAAATATGAAATTACAATTATTGTAAAAAATTGAATTTTTATATTTCAATCAGGGATGGCAACTGAAATTTTATCGGTTTCGGTTTTCTCTTTTCGGTATTCTTCTAAAAAGAATTCTGTTTCGGCATTTCGGTTACAGTTTTTTTTCAAAGAATTAGAGTTGCTTTATTTGGGTTTCGGTTTTAAAAGTTAATAATTACGGTTACGGTTTCTTGTTTTTGGTTTCTTAAAAATTTAGGTTTTTTGGGTTAAAGGTTTCGGTTTTTTGGTTGTTTTCCCCGGACAATATATGAATAAAAATATTTGTGTGCATTTTAATTCCTTAGAATAAAATATGAGTATTAATTACTCATAATTTATTTATAAATTTGTTTTATATTTTATAACATGGCCATAGCGTTGTCAAAGAAAAACTAAAAATTTTTTGAGATAAAGTTTTTTCCTCGTAACTTGTACATTATTTGAGGACCTAATTAGCTAAAAATTGGAACTCTATTGTACCTATTTTTACAGGCTGATTACAAATAATTAATTTAAGAAAATTTTTTTCTAATTTATTATCGAAATTTTTTTTTTTAATTAATTATTTGTAATCTGCAAATTTAGTTCGTCTATTTATTATTTACAATATTAGACATTTCGTACTTCAATATTTCTTTTTCGTTTATTTTTTTGTACCAAAAGATTTTTCATTCAGTTTTACTTTTATATTAAAAACTGAAAGAAAGGAAATTTAGGTTTTGAAATAAAGGGTTTTAAATTTTTATAATACGGGTTTCGGTTTACTGTTTTTTGTTTCAGATAATTTTTTTTTTCGTTTCGGTTTCTAGTTTTCGGTTCTTTAAAAATTTCTTTTTTTTCTGTTAACGGTTTCGGTTATCGGTTTCGGTTGCCATCCCTGAATTTTAAATAGGTGAATTCTGAAAGAGCTTTCGGAAAACTATTTAAAATAATTGATTTAGAGATGATTATTTGAAAATTGAAGAGAAGATAAGAATTTAGGAAGGGTTACAATTTTTCCGACAACTGGTATATTTTTTTTGGAAAAAATTTTATAACTTTATAAATAACTGCAAATTTTTTTGAACAAAAATAGTAGACATACCCTGTTTATAAAAAAATAAATCTTACTTTTCTTCCAATTTTTACTAAAACTGTTTAAATTAGTAACAGTTTTGACTTAATCTTAGTTTTGAGATTTTTATTTTAAGTTCTAAAATTGACTTAATCTAATTTTAAGCTGAAAAATAGACTACTTCTCAATCATTTCAGTTTCAACATGCAAATGGTTTCTGATCTTGTTTTTTCTGTGTAGCATCGGTATTTTTAGTAGACTCAATATTATTGTTTAATTGTAAATTAACAAATATTTTTTTTACATAAAACAATGTTTTTTATATAATTGAAGAGTGTTAAAATAAATTTTACTAGATATTATGTGTACATTATAATATATCAAAATGGATAGTTAAAAATTTAAAGTCATCATAGAATCTCCATTATTTTTTGGAATTTTAAAGTACATGATTTTATTTGTAGCATTTAAAAAATAGAAAACTAATTTTATTTATTTTCACATATTGTTTTTAATTCTTAATTTGATACTCTGCATCAGTACCTATGGGTAGCCAGTGCAAAATATTCATCCAAATCATTTACATAGTTAAAAATAACTTTATTTATTTTATTGCTTCTTTTTAATCTAATTAATAAATTGGTATATAGTAAAATTCGATCCTTAGAAGGTATATTAAATAACATAAACAATATTTTGTATGTCATATTGTTTAAAATTTATTGTCAAAAGTAAAAAACGACGTTTCGATGACTCGGTTCGTCATCGTCATCAGCCTCGTTCTGAATAATAAATGTTAACAACACTTTAATTATATATAAATTATAAATAAATAAAAATTGATTTTAAATAAATAATTATCTAATTTAAGTATTATTGTCAATACATTTTTCATAAAATTTCTTGAAAGAATTAAATTTTTTTCAAAAATTTTAATGAAATTCTTTTCATCGAATCAATCTTTTTTCAAAATAATTCTAATAATATTCTTAGAACAAAGGACCACGCACAAAATACATTAAAATATATAAAAATTGGATCCCAGTCGATTTCTCTTTAAACTGCGTAGAAAAGTAGTTTTTTCTGTCAGAAAAAAGATTCCCAATTGAAAAATAGAAAAAAATTGACTGGGATTCAATTTGTATGTATTTTGTCCGTGGTCCTTTAATTAATTTCAATAATTTATCAAAATTGAATTATTTTCAATATCTACTATTTCAATAAAATTTCACAAAAGAATTCAATTATTTAAAAACGATTTCAATAATCTGTTCGCAAATATTGAATTATTTTCATAAATAATAAAAATTTAACGGGAATTCAAATATTTGCAAATTTTTTGTAAGTTTATTCGCCAGTAATTCAATTATTTTCATGAATTTTAATACTATTCTTTATAAAATGATTTAGATCACAAAAATGTATTAAGGGAAATGAAAACTATTAACCAAAAGTTTTTTTTCTTCTTAAGGTATTTGTCGCGTAAATTCGTTTTCGTCAGATTTTTTTTAAATTTCACATAATTATTCTTTGGATATTTATCTACAAAATAAGGCCTATTAAAATAAAATTGACCGTCTGTAAGTCTCAAAAAATGAAATCAAAGTTTCGATTTTTAACATGTAAGGTATAGGAAAACCATATGAAAACCACAGATTTTTAATTTTTGCACTTATACTAATCGTCAGATTTTTTAGAAAAACTAAAGTTTCATTTATTGAACCAAAATAAACTTTTATAAAAAAAATGAAAATTTTTCACCGTCTTGTTTAAAAGACATTTAACATCAAACTTGAAAAATTATTTTAACATTTACTGTAAATGTCAGGTGAATTTGTAAACGTGGCAATAGCGCTTGTTAAATACTACAGCTTGTCTGCTACTTTTGGCGCGAAATTTTAAAGACGGCCATACGCCAAACTTGCGACGTTGCCACGATCGTTTTTCATGCGAGAGGTTATGAATATACTTTGAGAACATCTGTGTGTCAAACTGTACGTCCGCAAAAGTTTTTCGGAAACTCGCATTCATAATCGTTTCATAAGTACAGTCAACGGATACAAACTTTTGACAGTGACCAGTCGCGCGACAAATACCTTAAATTAGAGATCATAACATCTAGATGTACAAATCCTATAAAGTCAATAATTAAAATTTCTGTCGTAGGTTATTTTGAACAATTGAATAATTATTATTGCAAGCATCACGAATTAAACTGCAAAAGTGTGAGTCTTATCGGAAGCAATGGTTGTCTCTCCTTTGTGAGCAGCAACGTGCATGCATGCAATTATAGAATATTCAACAGTGCAATTCTGTTTCAGTTGATAAATATATATACTATAATATAATATAATATATATACTTGGCAAAACTTCAATTATTTTCAACAACTTTTCTCAATTCAATCAAATTTTTTACAGAGATTCAATTATTTTTAATACAATTTTAATTAAATTTCTTGTAAAATGTAATTATTATTAACAATTTTATTAAAATGCGCTGAAACTTGGCAAAACTTCAATTATTTTCAACAACTTTTCTCAATTCAATCAAATTTTTTACAGAGATTCAATTATTTTTAATACAATTTTAATTAAATTTCTTGTAAAATGTAATTATTATTAACAATTTTATTAAAATGCGCTAAAAGAATTCAATTTTTTAAAAATTTATTAATAAAATTCTTCATGAGAAATCAATTTTAAAAAAACATTCTATTCTTTAGTAAAGTATATATTTCTGTATTTAAATAATTGAATTCTCGTAGAATTTTTTAATAAAAATTTATTTAAATTTGAATTAATTAGTAAACATTTTTACTAATTCAAATTTAGAGAGAAAGTAATATAGCGTTCATTTTTAAAAATAATTGAATTTTTAAAAGGTTTAAAATTATAATCTTTGAATGTTTTAATTTTTCATACATTTAATTAAAAATTGTGTAGATTTAATTTTTTTAAAAAGTTTAATTGAATTTTTTTAAGTTATCTACTCTCTAAATTTGAATCAGCGAAAAGTCGCTGATTATGCAGCTATAAGTATGCAGCTGATTCAATCAACGTATATATATATATATATATATATATATATATATATATATATACGTTGATATATATATATATATATATATATATATATATATATATATATATATATATATATACGTTGATATATATATATATATATATATATATATATATATATATATATATATATATATATATATATATATATACTAATGAAACAGCGAATAGTCATTGATATTTCAGCCTATATCAGCGTGCTGATTGAATCAGCTGCATACTTATAGCTGCATAATCAGCAACTTTTCTGAATAATCGATGAAATTTCGTCAAATTTAATTGTAAACAAAAGGATTTAGGAATTTTCAAAAAAAATTTCAAAAATTATTAAGAATAATTAATTTAAAGAAGAATTTTAGTTAAAAATTCTGGAAAACAATAATGGAATTGAAGTGATGAAAGTAATTTTGAATAAGTTACTGTAACAATATTCTTATAATATAAAATAATGATTTTATCAGTCGGTTATTTTTAATTATTATAAAACATGAAGATATCGATTGCTCCGAGTCGAAGACTCGGAGTGATCGACTTATTTATGTTTTATAACAATTTTTTAGAAGTTGTTTAATTTCAAAAAGGTTTGAATTTTAAATTTTTGAATGTCTTAATTGTAATGAAGAAAAAATAATTATTAAATTTTTATTTTTGTAAAATATAAATGCAGTTTTAAAAACCTGGAAAAATTCCGTTTTTTAACATGGAAAAGTCAGGGAATTTAAAATGAACAAAAGCGTGTCAAACCTTAAATAATTATGTAACTCATTTTTAACAAAAAATATGTAATTATTTATGTAAAATCTATTTTAATTTATGTAAATGTTTGTGTTGCTACAGTTTTTAAAGTGATGTTAATATTTATTACAAGGAACGAGCCTGATGATGATGACGTACCATTAAGCAATCGAAACGTCACTTTTTTATTTTGGACAATAAATTTTAAAGAATGACACAAACAAATTATTTTTCATAACGCGGTGCAAAAAAGGGCACTTTTTTGCACCTTGTTATGAAAAATATATTTCGTAACTAGTGCTAGCAGTTGCCAATTTTTAAACGAGCACTTTTTTTGGAACAAACTGTAGGCGAAGCTTCGCTTCGCATACAGTTCGTTCCAAAAAAAGTGCTCATTCAAAAATTGACAACTGCTCGCACTCGTTACGAAATATACTATATATTATTTATACCTTCCACGGATCGAATTTTAATGTAAACCAATATAAATTCATAAGAAAGTTTATACTTTTTTTTAAACTAATTAATAAATGTTCGAATTTTTCTTTAATTTACTATGTACTTAATGCGTATTAAGTTATCTATATTTAGTAATATATCAAATAATCCTTTTTAGGATGTCATGAAAAAGACAGGGAATTGATTTCTCTTAATTTGTTAGACTATAGGAGGTCAAAAGATACATCTTAAAAATCTCTGTAGAATAATTTAAAAAATCTATACATCTTCTTTTAAGAACATTATTCAAAAAATATTTTAAAAATTGTTTCTTGTAAATTTTTAAAACACGTAAAAAAAGTAATCAAAATCTATAGATTAAATGTAAATATTGGTGATTTTTGTACCTCTCAGTTAGAACAAAAAATTAAAGTGAACATTCATCCCTTCAAGTTTTTGCAAAACTTGTGATATATACACTCCCGCTCAATAACTTTTGCCCACCCTACAGCGATTGAAGGCTTTACAAAAAGTTTTGTATTTTGTTTATTATTAAAGATAAAAAGCTCAAAAAGGTCTCTTTTTAAAGCTCTTTTCCTGAGCTTTAACACTGTATAAAACAAAAATTAAAAAAATTAATTTGTTAATGTTTAAAAAATGTTATTGCAACATAAAATTTTTCGTTTCTTTGTTTTTTTTAAAGTGATACAGTTTGATAGGAAATGGTCGCATTTTAATCCCACATATATTTTCTGAAAGCTAGTTTTATCACCTTTAAAATGCATTTTCTAAAAATTTTATACGATAATTTTTAAGAAAAATATGATTTTTTGTTTAAAAAAATAGCCATTTTTTTCAATTGTTAATAACTCAAAAACGGTTACTTTAGGAAAAAATTTTTAAGAACATAAATTATTCCTTTTTATGTGCAGAATTAGAAAAAAAATATTAAAAATTTTTTTTTCAAAAAAATTTTTTTGACTTTTTTTGAAAAAAATTTTTTTTTTCAATTATTTATAACTCAAAAACGGTTACTTTAAGAAAAAATTTTTTAGAACATAAATAATTCCTTTTTATGTGCAGAATTAGAAAAAAAATATTAAAAATTTTTTTTTCCAAAAATTTTTTTTGACTTTTTTTGAAAAAAATAATTTTTTCATTTTTTATATTTTTTAGTTTTAATTGTAGAAACTCGCTTTTTACACTTACTACAACAAGCATTTTTTTTAATTCTGCACATAAAAAGGAATAATTTAAGTTTTTAAAAATTTTTTTCCTAAAGTAACCGTTTTTGAGTTATCAACAATTGAAAAAATTCTTTTTTTCAAAAAAAGTCAAAAAAAATTTTTGAATAAAAAATTTTTAATATTTTTTTTGTAATTTTGCACATAAAAAGGAATAATTTATGTTCTTAAAAATTTTTTCCTAAAGTAACCGTTTTAGAGTTATCAACAATTGAAAAAAATGGCTATTTTTTTAAACAAAAAATCATATTTTTCATAAAAATTATCGTATAAAATTTAAAAAAAATGCATTTTAAAGGTGATAAAACTAGCTTTCAGAAAATATATGTGGGATTAAAATGCGACCATTTCCTATCAAACTGTATCACTTTAAAAAAAACAAAAAAAAACGAAAAATTTTATGTTGCAATAACATTTTTTAAACATTAACAATTTAATTTTTTTAATTTTTGTTTTATACAGTGTTAAAGCTCAGGAAAAGTGCTTTAAAAAGAGACCTTTTTGAGCATTTTATCTTTAATAATAAACAAAATACAAAACTTTTTGTAAAACCTTCAATCGCTGTAGGGTGGGCAAAAGTTATTGAGCGGGAGTGTATATGCTCTCTAAAACTGAATCAGTGAAATTTGACTGAGAATCAGTGACTCTATTCTCGCGATTTGAATCAGTGAAATTTCACTGAAGATCAGTTAAAAATGATTGAAATTTTAGTCATTTTTCACTGATTGGACAATTAAAAAATAACTGAAATTTCCAATATTTGTGACAGAAATTTTCAGTAATTTTTTAATTGGCGAATCAGTGGAAAATGACTGAAATTTCAGTTATTTTTAACTGATTGTCAGTGAAATTCCACTGATTCAAATCGCGAGAATAGAGTCACTGATTCTCAGTCAAATTTCACTGATTTTCAGTGGAATTTCACTGATTCAGATTTAGAGAGTGAGAATGTAATGTATGGACAAACAACATACACACACCTAACATGATAAATATAACATTGAAAATTTTTTTTTTTGGAAAAGTATAATCAACATCCTAAGGGGTGAATTAAAATCGATTGACACTTTTATGTCTTTAAATTCCAAACTAATTCCGCTTTTATCCGCAATTGTAATAAATTCCTTTTACTATTGTTAAATTGTTTATTTCTATCTAATTCAGTTCTCTGTATTCTCGTTACCAGAATTTAAATTCCCTTTAAATGACTTTAAGGAAATCATTACTTGCGGAGATAGTGCCCTTAAATTGACTTGATTCTCTTAAAAGGCATTAAAGTCCCAGTAAAGAAGTAAGGAATTGAGAAGAATTGACCATTTTTTACTTTTTACAGAAAATGTTAAATTAAAATTTTTTTTTGTATTTCTCTTCTGTCCAATTCCTATATATATATATATATATATATATATATATTGCTTTTTGAGGCAAATATTTCTTTAAAGTGAATTTCAATCAATTCCGTTTTACTATATTTTTAATTTTTATGAATTTTGAAATACTGTGTACAACACTTTGAGATAAGTGCTTCTAAAATTCAATAGTCATAGTCAAAATAATCCAAAATAATAAACTTAGCTTCTTTTCGGCTTCACCAAATGAAAATGAAAAGAATTGGTCAAATACGAAATTGAAAAGAATTAAAAATTTCGTATTCTTATTCTAAAAAAAAATTTTTTTACTTCTTACTGTGGGGATTCCAGATTCTGTTCATGTGATTAAAGAGAATTGAATTGGATAGAAATAAATAACTTAACAATAGTAAAAGAAATTCATTACGATTGTGAACAAAATCCGAAATGATTTGGAATTTAAGGGCATAAAGGTGCCAATCCATTTTAATTCACCCCTTATTACTGGAATGCTATTAGATTATTGCTAAACTCCAAAAAGGGATAATTCTTGTTTCATGTGCAAAAAAAAGTTGAACTCAATATTTGAAAGCAAAAAAAAAATAAATAAAAGAATTTAAATACTCTCTACATTTGAGTAAGTAAAATGTTTGCTAAGTGTGATTTGCGACTGACTTTTTGTTTTTAAAGTAGTAAATTTTAATAATAAATTAGTAGAAATTGATATTTATTAATAAAATAAGCTAATTCAAAAGCAAAAGTTTAATGTTTAATTTGATAAAACAATGTTTAATTTGATAATTTTTTACTCTTATACAATTAAACATAAAAATTTGACCAAGTACAGTTTCAAAAGGTTTTTTCATGCACTTTCGATTAGCAATAAGCATTTTGAAAAAAAAATTTTTTTGGCCAAAAAAATCTAAATTAAAAATAAATGTTAATTTTTGGAGGGGAAGGACACGATTTTTTTTAAACGAAAGCTGCAGTTTTTTACTAAAAGGACATATATATGCGAAAATGGGCCTAGAATGTTTAAACATTGAAAAAAGATATTTCTACTGACTTGAGAGCTCAAAACCCGGTTTTTGGCACCGTTTGGTAGAAATCTCTTTTTTTCAGTGTTTAAACATTCTAGGCCCACTTTCGCATATATATGTCCTTTTAGTAAAAAATCTCAGCTTTCGTTTAAAAAAAGAAAAAAAAATTGTATCCTTCCCAACCAAAAATTAAAATTTATTTTTAATTATGATTTAATATGGTCAAAAAAATTTTTTTTCAAAACTTTCGACAATTGACTTTAATGACTAAGAAAATACTAATTCATTAAAAACAAAATTTTGAGAATTCAGCGAGAATACAATTTTGTAAGGCCATTGGATCGTTTTCCCATTTCTATGCAATATTTTTAACTGTTTAAGAACGAAGTGTAAGTTATCTACTATTTATCGAGAATAAAGATTCTGTAAACTAAATAGAAGTATTTTACCACGCTTCGATAATACTAATCATTCATGATAAAAATTGCGAATTTTCTAAAAATGAATATCGAGTTTGTTGTCTAAACTAGGAATTTTATTAGGGCCCAAGTACCGCGTTACGCTCTATATGTTCATCTGTCAACTTCTTAGTAACTAAATAAAGCTATTATACAAGGTTTTAAAAATTGAATGTAGTAACGAATGAAAATACGAATTTTTTGAAAAATATTTCGCGTTTTTCAGCCAAAAAGCGACTTTGCGGACCGAGAAATCGAATTTTAATGCTCTTTTTAAAGCGATAATGCCATTTTGCAATGTTGTCGGACTGCGTACTATGCTTACGGCTTATACTAATCGAATCACATAATGCTTATTGCCGTTAATGCAGAATATTTTAAAGATTCTGTAAATTAGAAAAAAGCATTTCACCACACTTTGATAATATTAATCATTCATTATAGAAAATGCGAATTTTTTAAAAATGAATTTCGAGTTTGTCGTCTAAAATAGGAACTTTATTAAGGACCACGAACTGCGTCGCGCTCTATATGTTCATCTGTCAACTTCTTAATAACTAAATCAAGCTATTATACAAGGTTTTGAAAATTGAATGTAGTAACGAAAGAAAATACGAATTTTTTGAAAAATATTTCGCGTTTTTTCAGCCAAAAAGCGACTTTGCGGACCGAGAAATCGAATTTTGATGCTCTTTTTAAAGCGATAATGCCATTTTGCAATGTTGTCGGACTGCGTACTATGCTTACGGTTTATACTGATCGAATCACATAATGCTTATTGCCGTTAATGCAGCATATTTTAAAGATTCTGTAAAATAAATAGAAGTATTTTACCACGCTTCGATAATACTAATCATTCATTATAGAAATTGCGATATTTCTAAAAATAAATATCGAGTTTGTCATCTACACTTGGGATTTTATTGAAGCGCACATGCCGCGTATAATTATATGTTCATCTGTCAACTTAATAACTAAATGAAGCTATTATACAAGCTTTTGAAAATTGCATTTAGTAACAAAAGAAACAATTTTTTTGAAAATATTTCGCGTTTTTTAGCCAAATAGCGACTTTGCGGACGGAGAAATCGAATTCTGCGGTTCTTTACAGCAATAATGCCATTGTAATGCTATCGGACTGCGTAATATGCTTACGGTCTATGCTGATCGAATCACATAATGCTTACTGTCGTTAATGCATAATATTTTAAAGATTCTGTAAACTTTATAATGTTTAAATGAAAGTTAATCTCTCAGGTACCGAGAATGTAATTTAATCAATGAAAGAAATATGAATTCGTTTAAAATTATTTTTGAGTTTTTCAGAGAAAAGGAATTACCGACTGTAATTTAATAATATGTATCCGTGAAGCTTATTATAAAAAATATTATAAAATAATATTCGAAATTATTATGGTGCAAAATGTAGTCAATTCCAAATTTAATTTTACAACATTGGAGATCTAGATTTGAAAGAAAATTTATGATCGTCACAATCATTATCAAAAATACAGGAATCATTTAACAGTAACGATTAAATGAATATATTCTACCATGTCTCAACAACAGAATTTAAAAATGAAAGAGAATATGAATTTCTGTTGCAAATATTTTTTAAATTTTTAACGAAACTGTAATTTTGTAAGGCCCAGGAAACAGTTTTATGGTCTGTGCTAATTTTTTATTTTTTTTACAACAAAATGAGAGTATTTTTCAGATTTCAATAATTGAATTTAATTCAGGTAGAAAAGACTAATTTTTTAAAACTAAATTACTTGTTTTTTCATGAAAAACTCGTTTTGTATATAAGTGGTAGGTGTACCCTTACTTTAAAAGAAAAGTTTACACGCGATTCGTAATGAGAATTTTGTCTATAAGAGAGCGTAAAATAGAATTGTTGACTTCTTGATTTTATCATCATTAAATGAGATTCAATAATAAATTAATGTTTGTAGTGCTTTTTAATAAAAAATTCTAAAAATTGTCAATAAATTGTAGGAAAGTGTATACTTTAAGTTTGTTTTAAAATTCTTAGAGACAAAAAACAAAGTTCCTAGTCTTATTAATTCAAAATCAACAACTAAGATCTAATAACTTAGACATCCTCAATTAAAAAGATTAAATTAAATCAGGGTAATTTTTTAAAACAATTTTTCAAAATTGCAAAGACAGAAATAGACATAGTTCTTAAATTTTTTAAATATTAAAAATCTCATATAAAAACAAAAAGAAGTTTTGTTAGTCTGACATTCATTACACTTATACTCATTATAATATACTCTCTAAATCTAAATTAGTGCGGATTCCATTATCAATTTGAATTAGTAACATTTTTTTACTCATTTTTTAGTGAATTTTTACTAATTGCTAGTAAAAAATTACTAATTTAATTAGCAGAACGTATTTTTTACTACTTCAAATTAGTAAATTTTCTACTAATAATTAGTAGAAAACTACTAAAAATTAGTAAAAGCAGTTACTAATTCAATTAATTTTTAAAAAATATTACGAGGATTTAAACTATTATTATTTTATTTTTTGTGTTTCTTCTAAAGTATCTTTTGACCTGTTAAACATAATTTTACAGTTTTTACATGCAAAACTATTTATTTATTTATTACAGAAAATATAAGTTTGTTCCATTGAATATTATTAAAAAATTTATAACTAAATTTTTTTCTATATACAAAAATAAAAATATTATGACAGAAAATAAAACCCATATCTAATAATTAGTTGTATTTTTCTTTTCTTTCTAAATTTAAATAGTAGACGAAAACAGAGATTAAGAAATTGTGTATTTGACATAAAAAAAATTCAATATGCATACAGAGAAAATGCATTTTATCATCTAAATAATTCAAAATACATAAAACTAATCTACTCAAAATTAATTTGATTAAAAGAACTGATCAAATATATCTTTTCCCTAAAACATAGAATAAATTGAATTTAAGAATAACTTAACACAACGAATTTGGGAGGCAATATGAATTATTTTTTGGGTGTAATCGGGTTTTTCTGTTCAAAAGAACATAAAATAAAGTTTAAATTTGAGATTTTATGAATTAGATGCATTGAATTTACCTCTCTATCTTTAAACATGTATACAATTATTATAAACACATGCATTTTCTAGTGTTATAAATGAACAAATAACTTATATAAAATTTGATGCTTGCAATAATAATTATTCAATTGTTCAAAATAACCTACGACAGAAATTTTAATTATTGACTTTATAGGATTTGTTCATCTAGATGTTATGATCTCTAATTTAAGAACAAAAAAAACTTTTGGTTAATAGTTTTCATTTCCCTTAATAATACTTTGTGATCTAAATCATTGCTAATACTTTTAATTTTATATTTATCAACTGAAACAGAATTGCACTGCTGAATATTCTATAATTGCATGCATGCACGTTGCTGCTCAAAAAGGAGAGACAACCATTGCTTACGATGAGACTCACACTTTTGCAGTTTAATCCGTGATGCTTGCAATAATAATTATTCAATTGTTCAAAATAACCTACGACAGAAATTTTAATTATTGACTTTATAGGATTTGTACATCTAGATGTTATGATCTCTAATTTAAAAACAAAAAAAACTTTTGGTTAATAGTTTTCATTTCCTTTAATAATACTTTGTGATCTAAATCATTGCTAATACTTTTAATTTTATATTTATCAACTGAAACAGAATTGCACTGTTGAATATTCTATAATTGCATGCATGCACGTTGCTGCTCACAAAGGAGAGACAACCATTGCTTACGATGAGACTCACACTTTTGCAGTTTAATTCGTGATGCTTGCAATAATAATTATTCAATTGTTCAAAATAACCTACGACAGAAATTTTAATTATTGACTTTATAGGATTTGTACATCTAGATGTTATGATCTCTAATTTAAGAACAAAAAATACTTTTGGTTAATAGTTTTCATTTCCCTTAATAATACTTTGTGATCTAAATCATTGCTAATACTTTTAATTTTATATTTATCAACTGAAACAGAATTGCACTGCTGAATATTCTATAATTGCATGCATGCACGTTGCTGCTCACAAAGGAGAGACAACTATTGCTTCCGATGAGACTCACACTTTTGCAGTTTAATCCGTGATGCTTGCAATAATAATTATTCAATTGTTCAAAATAACCTACGACAGAAATTTTAATTATTGACTTTATAGGATTTGTACATCTAGATGTTATGATCTCTAATTTAAGAACAAAAAAAACTTTTGGTTAATAGTTTTCATTTCCCTTAATAATACTTTGTGATCTAAATCATTGCTAATACTTTTAATTTTATATTTATCAACTGAAACAGAATTGCACTGTTGAATATTCTATAATTGCATGCATGCACGTTGCTGCTCACAAAGGAGAGACAACCATTGCTTCTGATGAGACTTACACTTTTGCAGTTTAATTCGTGATGCTTGCAATAATAATTATTCAATTGTTCAAAATAACCTACGACAGAAATTTTAATTATTGACTTTATAGGATTTGTACATCTAGATGTTATGATCTCTAATTTAAGAACAAAAAATACTTTTGGTTAATAGTTTTCATTTCCCTGAATAATACTTTGTGATGTAAATCATTGCTAATACTTTTAATTTTATATTTATCAACTGAAACAGAATCGCACTGTTGAATATTCTATAATTGCATGCATGCACGTTGCTTCTCACAAAGGAAAGACAACCATTGCTTACGATGAGACTCACACTTTTGCAGTTTAATCCGTGATGCTTGCAATAATAATTATTCAATTGTTTAAAATAACCTACGACAGAAATTTTAATTATTGACTTTATAGGACTTGTACATCTAGATGTTATGATCTCTAATTTAAGAACAAAAAAACTTTTGGTTAATAGTTTTCATTTCCCTTAATAATACTTTGTGATCTAAATCATTGCTAATACTTTTAATTTTATATTTATCAACTGAAACAGAATTGCACTGTTGAATATTCTATAATTGCATGCATGCACGTTGCTGCTCACAAAGGAGAGACAACCATTGCTTACGATGAGACTCACACTTTTGCAGTTTAATTCGTGATGCTTGCAATAATAATTATTCAATTGTTCAAAATAACCTACGACAGAAATTTTAATTATTGACTTTATAGGATTTGTACATCTAGATGTTATGATCTCTAATTTAAGAACAAAAAATACTTTTGGTTAATAGTTTTCATTTCCCTTAATAATACTTTGTGATGTAAATCATTGGCAATACTTTTAATTTTATATTTATCAACTGAAACAGAATTGCACTGTTGAATATTCTATAATTAATTCAAATTCAAATTCATTTATTTGTTCATAGGTAAAACCCATTACAAATATATACATAAATATTGCCTTATAACACGTGTTGCTCTGAAGGAACATCAACTCAATATACTAAGATTAATTTATTAATACAATACCAAAAAGAAAACTAAAATCAAGAATGCAATATGTTGCATTTGCCGCAATAGTACCTGTACACATACATACATGCAACAACAAAATACACACATAATCAAAATAAGTAGTTAAGCTAGGCGGGTTCTGGGCCACTTACCTACAGTCGGTAAGGTAGATTTCTTTAATAGTGAACTTTCAAGTGGCTTAGAAGGGGTATTCTGTTTTACCGACCGAGTTTTAGTACTGGCTGTCACCGCTAGATGGCGCCACTTTATTTTTGTTCAATTTAAACCCCCTTAGAGGGGTATTTAAATTTTTATTTTTGAATTTTCAAGTGGCTTAGAAGGGGTGTTATGTTTTACCGACATCTGAGTTTAGGCTGCCACCGAGAGATGGCGCCACATGTGAATTCTGACCCACTTGGCGCGAAATTTCAATTTTTTATTTTTAAACTTTCAAGTGGGTTAGAAGGGGTAATTTTAAATTTCGCGCCACTAAGTGAAAGTTGGTTGGTGTTCTACTTTACCGACCTTGATGATAATACTCCTATAAAAATGCCGGTAAATTACCGACTGATGATAAGTTACCGACCAATGGCATTACCGACCGATGACCCACTTGGGTTATGTTAACTTCAAGTTATCCCAGTAGTCGGCGTTAACTACATTGTGGTAGGAGAGTTGCGTGCGCCTGTGGAGTAGTGGGGAGTTGCACAGTGGGGAGGTGCGTATAGTGGGGACTGGGGTATAAGTTACGGAGCGCGAGCCACGAGCATCAGTTGCATCTTGAATGGTGCAGCAGACTACTTTCAGGTTTTCAGGGTTCCAGATTTTCTTTAGAGTTTTCAGAGATTTTTTTTCGATTTGATTTTCAGAGACAATTTTTCAGAGTTTTTTTTTTCGTTTTGAATTTAGGAGTTATTTATTATAGGTTTTTTTTTATTTTTTGTGTTCTATTTTGCATTAGTTTTAAGTTGGTGGTGGTTTTTTTTCTATTTTTGGGTTCTTTTTTTTCTATTTCAGGATTTTTTTTTAGATCTAGTTGTTTATTTTCAGGATTTTTTTAGATATAGTTGTTTATTTTCAGGATTTTTTTTAGTTTTAGTTGTTTATTTTCAGGATTTTTTTTTAGTTTGAGTTTTTTTCAGGTTTTCCTTAGTTTTATACGTATTTTTTTAAGTTTATTTTCAGATTTAGGTACAAGATGCCAAAGTGCAAATCGTCAAAGAAATCACGACGTCGAATAGACCTCAAGTACTACAATGAGGTGTGTGAGGAGGCTGACAGCTTTATCAAAGTCGCAGAGCGTGAACTCAGCACCACGATGAATATGACAGGTGATGATAAGCTTATTAAATGTTTTGAATGGCAAAACAAGTGTGAGCGTTACAAAAACATAATGCGTAATTTTTTGAAAAAATATGAATTTTTACCTTATCAAAAATCAAGATGTTTGAATTTAAACCAAAAGATAGAGTACTTGTCTTGCCATTTTGATACATTAATGAAACGTGGTGCAGGTGTGCAAATGGAGAATGAAAGATTGAAATGGGTAAATTTTGATAAGGCATTCGATGATCGTTTACAAACCAGTGCTATTATGAATTTATCGTATAAAGATATTAACTCGTTCTTGGATGATGCCTTTGCTTTATTCGAAATTAATATTCAAAAAGCTTTAAACAGGTTTGGTTCGCTAAAAGTGTATACCGTGTTAGGCGCGAAATTTGTTAAAGATTCCATTGACGGTAAAACACAAGAAATATCAGATTTAAAGACATTTATCGCGAAAACCGGTGAAATTTTAGTTACAACCCCATTAGATGACTGGTACAATGTTTATGTTAAACAAGTAACCCTAAAAAGAATGGAGGAATTCCAAGAGAAAGATTCTAATTGGAGACTTCATTCTATTGAAAGGTTGGAAGTTAACATTAACAAATACAACCCAATGCGTGCAAGCTCGTATATCAATTTGCCATCTGCTATCAATAGAAAGCATGCCTGCATAAATGTTCAAAACACCGATAACCAGTGTTTTAAATGGTCAATATTGTCAGCGTTATATCCCTCAGATAATAAGCATGCACACAGAGTTGCAAAATACAGGCAATATGAAGATTCACTCGATTTTACTGGAATTGAATTTCCAGTTGCACTTAAAGATATTTCAAAGTTTGAGGTTTTAAACAACATATCAGTCAACGTTTACGGCCTTGTCAAAAGAGATGAAAAATTTAGTGTTTCACCTCTACATCTATCATCACAAAAGAAAATTCATCATGTTAACCTTTTACGAGTTGAAGACCACTACATTGATGAAAATCATGAAGAAGAAGAGGAGGAGGAGGAGGATGAAGTTGCTATCATGTCATTCAACTACCACTATGTCTGGATCAAGGATTTGTCGAGACTCGTCAGTTCAGACTTATCAAAGAAGAAGAACAAAAAATACATCTGTGATCGCTGCTTACACTATTTTGGAGAAGAATCTAAGCTGAACGAACATGAAGAAAATTGTAGAGTGATGAACGACACAAGAATTAAATTGCCTCAACTTGGAAAAAATATCCTTGAATTTCAACATTTCCAAAACAAGGAACGTGTGCCTTTTATTATCTATGCGGATTGTGAGAGTCTTTTAATTCCTACAGAAGCACCAAAAGAAATATCCAATACAGAAGTTTTTCAAAATCATGAAACTCTCAGTATTGGATATTACTTGAAGTGCGCTTTTGATGATTCTTTGTCTGTATACAAATCGTCTCCAAGAGATGAGGAGTATCCAGCAAAGTGGTTTGCAAAGGAATTAAAAAATTTGGCTGATAATATAGATTCTCTATTTAAAAATCCTGTGCCCATGGAAACTCTAAGTTCTCAGCAATGGGTAGCTTTTCGAAATGATAGCACATGTCATATTTGTAAAAAGAAAATCGAGCCTGGACAAGTAAAAGTAAGAGACCATTGTCATCTAACAGGGAAGTTTCGTGGACCCGCGCATCAAGAATGTAATATTAATTACCATGAATCGCAAACCATACCTGTCGTTTTTCATAACCTAAGCGGCTATGATGCACACTTTATCATTGAATCGATTGCTACTGAATTTGAAGGTAATGTTTATCTCCTCCCCATAAATAAAGAAAAATATATTAGTTTTACTAAAAATGTAAAAGGTAGTTTTATAAAATTTCGTTTTATCGATTCTTTTAAATTCATGGCATCATCATTGGACAAGTTAGCATCCTATCTTAATGAGTACAAAATTGTTAATTCTGTTTTTTCCAACTATAGTGATGACAAAATTCAATTGTTAACTCGAAAAGGAGTTTTTCCCTACGAGTACATTGATTCAAGGGAAAAACTCAATGAAACAGAGTTACCACCCAAAGAAAAATTTTATAGCACTTTAAACGATTCGAATGTCTCTGATGATGATTATACCCACGCGCAGAAAGTTTGGAATGAATTCAATTGTCAAAATCTCGGTGATTACGTATACTTGTACATGCAAACCGATATATTGTTACTCGCGGACATTTTTGAAAATTTTAGAAATCAATGTTTAGTCGCGTACGGTCTTGACGCAGCGCATTATTATACAACACCGGGACTAACATGGGATGCCATGTTGAAGTACACGGAAATAAGATTGGAACTCCTCACTGACATTGACATGGTAATGTTTATAGAACGTGGTATAAGAGGTGGAGTGAGTCAGTGCATGAATCGTTACGCAAAAGCTAATAATCATTATATGAAGAATTACAATGAGAGTGAGGAAACATCTTATATCATGTACTTTGACGCTAACAACCTGTACGGTTGGGCCATGGTTCAGTCACTTCCCTATGGTGGCTTCAAGTGGGTAGAGAATGTCGATAATAGTTTTGATTTCAATGTTGCAGACGATGCGCCTACGGGTTACATTTTGGAAGTTGATTTGGATTATCCAGATCAGCTTCATGATAAACACAGCGATTTTCCATTTTGTCCGGAACGCTCGAAGCCACCAGGGTCAAAACAGGAGAAGCTCCTAACTACCCTCCTACCGAAACGAAAGCACGTTCTCCATTATCGTGCCTTAAAACAAGCTATTGACAACGGTCTCGTGCTAGTTAAAATTCATCGCGTCTTAAAATTCGAACAATCCATGTGGTTGAAAAGTTACATTGACTTTAATACTACGAAAAGAACAAACGCTAGTAATGAATTTGAGAAAAACTTGTTTAAATTGATGAACAACGCAGTATTTGGCAAAACAATGGAGAACGTGCGGAAACATGTGGAAATTAAACTTGTGACAAAGTGGGAGGGTAGGTATGGAGCTGAAGCCTTAATCTCCAAACCTAATTTCCACAGCAGAGCCATTTTCAATGAAAACTTGATTGCTGTGGAACTTAGAAAAATGGAAGTTCTAATGAACAAACCACTTTATATTGGTTTAACCGTGCTAGATGTTTCAAAAACGCTAATCTATGACTTTCACTATGATTATATGCTGAAAAAATATGATGAAAAGAAACTAAAATTATTGTACACCGACACCGATAGTCTTATTTATGAAATCAAGTGCTCAGACATTTACGAAGACATGAAGAAAGATATTCAAAAGTTTGATACTTCTGATTACCCAACAAATAACGTGTACAATATTCCGCAAGCCAACAAAAAGATATTAGGCCTCATGAAGGATGAGTGCAGTGGAAAAGTTGTAACAGAATTTGTTGGCTTGCGGAGCAAAATGTACAGCGTTCGCGTAGAAGAGAAAGATTTAATAAAAAAGGCTAAAGGTGTGAAAGCATTAGTTGTAAAGAAAAATATCGACTTTGATGATTATGTTTATTGTCTACAAAATGTTAAAATCCAATCGAGGACGCAATATTGTATTCGGTCGAATCTTCACAAAGTACAAACTTTGAAACAAACAAAAATTGCTTTAAGTCCTTATGACGACAAGAGATACTTAATAGAAAACAGCACCGACACCCTCGCATGGGGCCATTGTAAAATTCTTGAAATTGACGACGAAGAAGATAAATTAATGTGAATAAAACATTGTTAAAAAAAAGAGAGAGGGAGGAATTGATTGTTTGAATAAAATATGTTCATTTTATTTTATGTCTTCTTTATTTTAAATAAACCTTAATCTAGTTACATGAATTTATTTTAAACTTTTTAAACTTATTTTAACTTTTCTTAACATTACTTTAACTTTATTTAACTATATTTTAACTTTATTTAACTATATTTTAACTTTACTTTAACTTATTTTAACGTTACTTTAACTTATTTGAAAGTTACTTTAACTATACTTTAACGTTAACTATATTACATATCAGATTTTTTTATCCAACTATTATGTGAGCTATCGAATCCAAGCCATTTCACGTATACATCATTACCACGAGTCTTGAGAACTTTTTCTACAAGGTAAACATCTGGATATTGAACTTTCAGCAATTCTTCTTCGTAGAAACCACCTTCGATGGGTTGATTTTGATAATCTTTCAGCTTGTATGTAACTGGTTTTGTTGATTTAACTTTTTCCACAGTGAATATTTCCGTTGTCCAATTGGGAGTATATCCTTTTTCAAAAATATTTTTAAACTTGCTAACTCGAACTCTGTCTCCAACTTTGAATTTTGATCTTTTTAGCGGAATTCTACGTAGTTTACGGATACGTCTCAGCAGTTCTCTTGTATCTTCTACGGTGACATCTTTGGGTTTCATACCAATAGTACGATGCTTTTTATTATTGTACTTTGACATAAGAGTTGGTAAAAGATTAATCCATTTATAATTGCCTTGTAAGCTGAATTCAGGCCACATCATATTTTTTAGAGTGCGGTTAAATCTTTCAACAATTGAGGCTTTCAAATTACTATAGGTAGAATAGAGATTAATGTTAAATTCTTGCATTAAACTCTTAAATTCAGAATTGTAAAATTCTTTGCCTCTATCAGTATGCAAATTTTTAGGAATTCGGCCTTGTTTGAGAATAGTTTTCATGGCCAAAGAAATATCCTTTCCATTCTTACTCTTTACAGCCACAGCCCAGGCATATTTGGAAAATATGTCTATAACTGTGAGCATGTATTTGAAACCTTTATTAGAATAAGAATAAGGTATCATTTCAACCAAATCTGCTTGCCAGGTTTCATCGATGCCACGCATTTGAACTTTTCGACGAGGATAATTTTTTCTAGCTTGTCTATGCAATTCTTTAACAACAGTTAACTTTTCACCGTCCATTTTCAAGATGGGTTAAACGTGAATCCAACTTAGCGATATATTTAGCGTTTTGAAGAGGTAGTTCAAGTTGTAACTCAGTTTCAATCTGCTTAAGTTTTTCGTTAATTCTTTCTTCAATAGATTGAATAAGAATAGTCAAGTCATCAATAGCTGATCTTGAAGAAGTTGTAACTGCAAAGACGGTTTTTATTTCGTTTTTAACAATTTTTTTTACTTGTCTTAAATTTACAGCGTCTCGTTGCTCTTCAGCGTCTTGAACGTTGCAAAGTCTTTTGTTATCAATGTCGTATTGTCCACTTGGAGTAATTTTAAAACCAATTCCAGAAGGTCCAGGAAGTCCACGACTTGCAAGAGGCCGTGACAAGGGATGTCCAAACACATCAATGCTCATTTTAATACTAAGCTCTATTTGCTTGCACTCTCCTAATATATAATGCGAGCTTCACGTAGTTCTTCGATGATTGACATAATTTCATTATTATGGCTTGGATTACCAGCTTGCTGTGATGCTACTAGCAGACGTAATCGGTCAACTAGTTCATTGGGATCATCCCAATAGATGTAGTCTGGTTCAAATTGTTTCTTTGAAATCATAAATTGAGGTAATTTCTTTCCAAGCTTCTTCTTCTTCTTCTTCAAAATACCTCTACCCTTTTTTGGTGTACCCTTAAAAAGTTTTGAAATGACATCAGTGTATTTAGAATTCCTGGTTACGTTGACAAGTCCACTGGAACTATAATTTTTTCGGTGTGCATTTGTAGCTACAAGAATTTCTTTATAATTTTCCAAATCATCTGAACTTATTAATGCAGGATTAGGTTCTTGTCGAAATAAAAGTTCAAGCAACCCAGCAGTTTTTAAATATTTTTTCTTTCCAACAAGTTGAATATGTGAACCTTCTAAATCAACTGGTGTATCACCAATAATAAAAGAACCATTAGGAAGCTTACGTACTCCATAAACCAAGTCTAGAAAACTTTTCCTGTTTTTATTCAATAATTGAATAAACTTATTTGTCAAATTTTCATAATTAAGTTCTTCTCCCTCTTCTTCAAACTTGTTGCTCTTATCAAATAGACTGTCATTGAGTAGAGTTTTATCAAATTCCTCTTCCTCATCAACAGCAGTTGAGAAAGAAAAATCATTTTCCTCCTTTTTAACTTTTTCTTTCTTAATATTTTTGAAAGGTATGTCAGTTATGTTCACCAGCTTTTCCAGGGGTGTTACTATTGGTTGAAAAGTTTCTTTCAATACTGTTTCTGCAGCCTCTTTACCCATTTTGAGTAAACGATGTTTCCTCCTAATAGCATCACTTGCTTTTGCTATTTGACGAAGCGTTTCTTGCTCTTTTTGATACATGTTTTCTTCGAGACAAGATAAACTATACTAACGAAAAATTCAATAAAGTTCTTGTATTTATAGTGAAATGAAGCAATCAAATCCTCTTCTATATCTTCCTTCATTAAAATTACGGTCCTTATCAATAACAACAAATCCATATTTGTCAGATTTCCAACATTCTGAACATAAATCGCGAAATTGAGTATAACTCATATCTGTATTAACATGATCTTCGTATACATGTTTCAGATTCTTTTCATCTTGTCTAAATAGAACCAATAAATTAACATTATCTCGAACTAGATGTTTAGGAATACGAGCATACGTTTGACATAAATAGAAACTGTCAACGTTTACATGTCTGCCCATACAAAAGAAAGCTCTAACATTATCTTGCTTTTCACAAGCAATGTCATCAAAAACGAATATTGAATTTGCTTTAGCATCTTTTGGAGATACTACTTCTTCATGTTCACTAAATGGAAAATACTCAACACCATCTACCTGACTGATTACATTTTCTAAAAATTTATATTTCGGTTGCTGTAGAGATTTAGAGTAGAGGTAAATATTTTCAAAACTTAGACCATTTGGATGTATTATTAGGGAAAGAAGAGCATTCGTTTTACCACAATTTGAGGGGCCACAGAAAACTGCTCGAATGCTGTCTGAAAACAGACTACCGTGACGTTTAATCTTTTTTTCATTAGTTTCAACATCTATACTAGAGATTGGCAGTGCGACAGGTTGTTTCGTGAACTGCATCTTGACAGTAACTGCTTGAAAATCTATAAATACCCAGCTTTTATAGTCAATTTGTCAGTTTCACGTCAACCATTGTAGAGTGAAGTATGATTCTGCATCAGGAGGTGAAAAAAGGTCGCTATCAAGGAAAAGGTTTAATTAATCGTATCATCAATAGTCTACCGTTTGAGTTACATTTACCAGGATACCAATTCTGTGGGCCTGGTACAAAATTGGCTAAGCGTTTGTCACGAGGTGACCAAGGAATTAATCCACTAGACGCTGCATGCAAGCAACACGACATTGCATATTCGCAAAATCGTGAAAATATTCAAGCTAGAAACGAAGCAGATAAAGTATTAGCTAAGAAAGCTTGGGAACGTGTTAAAGCTAGTGATTCTAGTTTAGGTGAAAGAGCAGCTGCTTTAGCTATTTCTGGAACCATGAAAACTAAATCTAAATTAGGTATGGGGATGAAAAGAAGGAGAAAATCATCCATTAGAAAGAAAAAAAGAAAAACAATATGTAGGAAGAAAAGGATAGCACTAAGAAAAATTGTAGATGCTGCGCGAAAAAGTATGGTTCCCAGTAATAATGCTGAAGAATCAATTAGAGCAGCTATGACTGGTGCACGAAAAGCAATAAAAAATGTTGGTGGTAAATCCAAAGTTCTATCACCTAGAATTCTTCCAGTACCTACTAAAGTAGGTGGAATTTTACCGCTAGTTTCAATTTTTGCTGGACTTAGTGCATTAGGAGCTCTTGCTGGAGGAGCTTCAGGAATAGCAAGAGCTGTTAATAAGGCTAAAACAGCTAGTGAACAACTCGCAGAAGCTCAGCGTCACAATAAAACAATGGAAGCTATATCGCTTGGAAAAGGATTACACCTTAAACCTTATCGACAAGGACTTGGTCTCCATCTTAAACCTTACACTCAAGGAAAAGGAATTGGAAAACGAAAGAAACGAGCACCGAGAAAGAAAAAACGAGCATCAAGGAAGAAGAAGAAAATAACAAGAAGGAAAAAAAAACTTGTTTTGAAGCTACCTCACCGACCATTAACTGATTTTGATTTGTTAAAGTATGCCAAAACTATAAAAATACCTTATTTTCGCGGTGTTTTTATGCGAAATGAACTACCTATTAGTGGTCCTCATCAATATGAATCAGGAATAATCAATCTTGATAATAAAGAAGGTGCTGGAACACATTGGGTAGCATATAAAAAATTCAAAAACGAAACAATGTATTTTGATAGTTTTGGTAACCTTGCACCACCAACAGATCTTTTCATTTATCTAGGTGATGGTAGCTTAATAAAATATAATCATGAAAGATTTCAAAATTATAATACATTTGTATGTGGGCACTTGTGTCTTAAATTTTTATGTAATCAACTTAATATTAAGAGTAGCTTTAACCTATATAAAAGTGTGTAACTATTGTAAGCTTTCAGTATAAAATCTGATAGCAAGATGAGTGGTTCATTTACTTTAACGTTAACGGGAAATTCTTCAGTTCTTGAAGCTGAATATTTCCCTCCAATAGAACTAAATTCAAATAAAAGTTATGTACTTGGTCTTGTTGAACTATTGACTTTTAATTCAATTCCCAATATTGATAAAGGAAATAATAAGTTTTACGTTGGAAATCAAGTAATTGATATTTCAACTGGAAGTTATGAAATTAAAGACATTGAATCTTATATACAAAATTCTGTAGAAATCGGAACTGTCATTAGTATAAAACCGAATAATAATACTTTGCGCAGTGTAGTTAAATCCAATTTGCCAATTGATTTTAACCCTAAAGACTCAATTGGTAATTTGTTGGGATTTACATCGAAGCTTCTAGAACCTCATAGAGCACATACTTCTGATTTACCTGTAGCCATTCTAAAGGTCAATTCAGTGAGAATTGAGAGCAACATAACATCTGGAGCGTATATAAATAATCAAAAAGTCCACACCATTCATGAGTTCTTCCCCAGCGTTCCACCAGGATATAAGATTGTGGAAGTGCCAGCTCACGTCATTTACCTTCCGATTGCCACCAAGACAATACATAATATACAGCTGCGAATTGTCGATCAGGACGGTGATTTAATAAATTTTAGAGGAGAAACTATAACAATTCGATTGCATATAAAGTCTTTGTAATGGGAATCATTTATAATCAAAGAGCTGTTGTTGGTGGAAACTATAAAAGTCAACCAACATGCAAGAGTCCAATCAGTCTAAATTTATCTCACAAGGTGTTAACACCTCAGAATCGCCTCTTTCTGCAAGAACTAGGTCTAAAAGTTCAAGGAAAGAAAATAAGACAACGAGACAATTAATCTACATATTTTTTGGTTGCTGTTGCAATAAAAATGGACGAACTTCTCAATATTCCAGCAGCAGTGAATTTTGATGAGTCTATAGCTCATTATGAAATTCATGCTCATCAACCGTATGCATCTTCATCTTTTAACAATAGCGATGAAATTCGAATCGCAGTACAACATCAAGACTTGTGCATTTTACCCAGTAAAAGTTCATTACACATTTTTGGCAGATTAGCTAAAAATGATGGAATTACTCTTACAGAAAACATGCATTTAAGTAATAATGCTGTATGTTTCTTGTTTGATGAAATTCGCTATGAACTAAATGGAATTGAAATAGATCGATGCAAAAACGTTGGACATACTACAATCATGAAAAATTATGTCTCACAAACTCCAACTCAGCTCAATTTTATTGAAAATGCTGGGTATTCAAAAATTGCAGCTGACGCAAGACTTACATTGGAAAATGGATATTTTGACGTCACAATACCACTCAGCATGATTTTTGGTTTTGCTGAAGATTATAAAAAAATCATTATGAACGCTAAACATGAACTTATTTTAACAAGAGCACGTTCTGACGTGAATGCTGTAATTCAAACAGGACAAGGAGGGGATGAAGAATTCAAAATTTTCATTAATAAACTTGAATGGATGGTTCCATACGTTTTACCTTCTGACAATAACAAAGTTAAATTGTTAAAATATATTGAAAAGGATCCATTAATTTCAATAAGTTTTAGGTCTTGGGAAATGTATGAGTATCCTTTAATTCCTACAAGTTCAAAAGTTTTGTGGCAAATTAAAACATCAACGCAATTAGAGAAACCACGCTATGTTATTGTTGGATTTCAAACAGCGAGAAAAGATAAACGTAAAAAATATGCTTGTCATTTTGATCATTGTAATATTACAAACGTTAAACTCTTTTTAAATTCACAATATTATCCTTATGGAAATTTAAATCTAAATTTTGATCAAAATCAGTACTCTCTACTTTATGAAATGTACGCTAATTTTCAATCATCCTATTATGGTAAAGATTCAAAACCTATTTTAACAAAGGATATTTTTAAAAGTTTGTTTCCTCTAATTGTTATTGATTGTTCTAAACAAAATGAGTTTCTAAAACAAGCGTCAGTTGATGTGCGTTTAGAATTTGAAGCAGGAATCAACATGCCGGCTGAAACCACTGCCTATTGCCTAATCATCCATGACCGCGTCATACAATATAAGCCAATCAGCGGTGTTGTAAAGAAACTATTGTAAAGGAGTGGGGATAATGTGGTAGTGGTGGGGGTGATTACTATAAAAGCAGCTGCTCTCGGCTAGAAATTCATTACTGCTTCAACATGGAGTTTATTGTAGACGTTCAAGGTTTTAAAAGAGCCAACAACGAGTTTGTCTTTAAAGAATTGGCAATACTTCCACTGCAATCGGATGCTCTACCACTTGTTTTACTGTTTGAACCTCCTTGTCCTTGAAATTCACTGCCAGGACGCTACAAAAGTGAAAATCTATGGCTAACTCATAATTACCATGGAATTGATTGGGCTGCTGGAGATGTCCCTTACGATGAAGTCCGACTTATTCTACAAGGAATCCTGCGAGGTGCTAGTGCCATCTATGTTAAAGGATTCGAAAAGATGACATGGCTAGAGACATACATACTAAATGTATATAATTTAGAAGATTATAATTGTCCATCGTTGAAAAAACTTGAGAACAAATTGTTAACTACATGTAAACATCATACTTTTCATAGTGAAAATTGTGCTGCAAAAAATGTTAAACTTCTCCAAGAATGGTTTTTAGAACCTTCAAACAAATATATTAGTGCCGCTGTTAAAGGAATTGATGAAGTTGATTCTATGATTAATACTAATTTAAAATATTTTTATGAAAATTATGAATCTTTTTTGTAAATATTTTGATAAGTTTAAAAATAATAAATCTTGTTAACTTTGAATTTAAAAGAATGTTTTGTAATTTCAAAAACCTAACCCTGAAATGCTTTAAAATTCCTGAAAATAAACTTATACTATTTAAATTAACTTATATATAAGGAAGATAATAATAATTTTAAATTCAATTTACAAATAAAATTGTATTTATTTTTCTAATTTCTCTCTCTGATATAAACATTTCTTTTTTTTAATTTTATTTTACAAATTGAAATTCTACAATATTATAAGTTCCACCAATATACTTCATTTGAAGCTGCTTTGCGATTGCAGCTTCTTGCATCGTCTCCAGAGAACTTGGATCTTCTTCAAATAGTTTAGCGAATCTTGACGGTAAGTAAGCAATGAAGTCAGCATTTATTTATTATTATTTATTTTATTTTTTTATTTATTTATTTATTTTAGCATTTATTTATTTATTTTTGTAATATAATAAACAGCATTTTTAACCATTTCGGAAAGAGGCTTCGTCGGCAAGTAACCTTCGAAACGTCCAACGGCGTTGACTTTTTCTAAATCCATTTTAGTTGGTGGTAATGCAAAAGAACCTTAAACAAACAAAATATAAAACAAAGTTAAATTTTTCTATAAAGAATAAAGTTGCAGTATTTAGAAATATAAAAAAATTGGAAAGAGAAACTTAGAAGTATAAAGTCTAAAAATAACCTAAAAGACAAAAAAATGTAATAAAAGTATAAAAAAAATTATAAAGCTGAAAATAGAAACTTAGGAATATTAAACATGAAAATAACCTAAAAAGCAAGAAAAGTTGTAATAAAACTTTGAAATAAGCTGAAAATAGAAATTAGAAACAAAATATATATATATATATATATATATATATATAAAGCCTCAAAATTGAAACTAAATAATATTAAACTTAAAAATATCCTAAAGGATAGAAAACATTGAAATGAAACTTTGAAAATAAAGCTGAAAATAGAAACTAAAAAATATAAAATCATGAAAAGATACTTAGAAATATAAAGTCTGAAAATAATGCTGAAAGAAAAAAAAAATGTAATAAAACTATAAAAATTATAAAGCTGAAAATAGAAACTTAGAAATATAAAACCTGAAAATATCCTAAAAGATAGAAAACACTGAAATAAAACTTTAAAAATAAAGCTGAAAATAGAAACTTAGGAATATTAAACCTGAAAATAACCTAAAACTTTGAAAATAAAGCTGAAAATAGAAACTTAGAAATATAAAACCTGAAAATATCCTAAAAGATAGAAAACACTGAAATGAAACTTTGAAAATAAAGCTGAAAATAGAAACTTAGGAATATTAAACCTGAAAATAACCTAAAAGATAGAAAAATTGTAATAAAACTTTAAAAATAAAGCTGAAAATAGAAACTTAGGAATATTAAACCTGAAAATAACCTAAAACTTTGAAAATAAAGCTGAAAATAGAAACTTAGAAATATAAAACCTGAAAATATCCTAAAAGATAGAAAACACTAAAATAAAACTTTAAAAATAAAGCTGAAAATAAAAACTTAGGAATATTAAACCTGAAAATAACCTAAAACTTTCAAAATAAAGCTGAAAATAGAAATTTAGGAATATAAAATCCTGAAAAGATACTTAGAAGTACAAAGTCTGAAAATAATGCTGAAAGGAGCTTGAAAATTAAGAATAAAGCTGAAAGAAATGTTACTTACTTTTTGATGACCTGAAAAATAATGATTTTAGTGACTTAAAAGTCGCCTTATATATTCACTACCCCCCTTTTTTTTTTTTCTTTAACCCCACCACTGATATTAATGCGCAACCGCAAACATATCCTAATATGAGGGCGCTGTAGTAATCTTAATCTAATATACATATGCAGTTAATATTGGTGAGAATGGACAACATTTTTCTTCTTGTAAAATTGTATTTTATATCATTAATTAATTAATTAATTAATTAATTGTTCCTTAATTACTTAAGTTATTTTTTTTTAATACTACGTTTGGAAGGTGATGATGACGAATTGGTGATACAGAAGAGGATCTATCTTTACGATTAACTGGTGATCGAGAACGTGATCTATCTTCACGTCTGATTGGTGATGATTTCGAAGTTGAATCTGGTGTCAGTATCAACGTTGGTGGTGTCCATGATCTCTCTAATGGGATGTCAGTTACTTCATTATTTGATTCTGCATATAGTGTGAGTGACCCATCATGCTGGAAATCAAAATTTTCTAACATTGTATCAATGTCAGGAACGCACTCTAGTAACTGTAACATCTATAAAATTGTGAAAAAAAACAGAATTATGATAAAATAAAGAAAATTAATTCTATGAAAAAAAAAAAAAAACTATAATTCTAATGACCTCATGTTCATCAATATCAATGGTAAGAAAATCTAAATCTTCTTCTTCTTCTTCATCAATATCGTTGTCACTTCCAAACGGGACAGTAGTTGCTTCACTATCAACGTCATCTTCTGGGCAAATATTTTCAGGAATTATGTGCCCTTCAGTCATGGTATCAGGCTTGGCAGATAATGAGGAAGTTTCCTTGTCCATTTTGTAAAGGAAGAAGTAGCTATAACAAAAATTTGCTAATTTAAGAAAATCGAGAGAAAAATATCTATAAGTATGAAAAAGTAAAAGTTATAAAAAAACAATAAGAATAAGAAGAAAATAAACTTATAAGTTAAGTTGAAAAAAAGAAAAAAAATGAAAGCTAAATTGAATCTAAGTAAAATGAAAGTAAATCTAGAAAGAAAGAAGTGAACGCACCTTTCCTAAAAGGTATTGCTGCTGTTTCTGAAAAAGAAATGATTCTGAAATGGAAATGATTATTCTTAACGCGCACGTTGTTTTATACTTTCTTCTGCCCCCCCCTTAAAGGAGGTAAAGGAGAAGGAGAAGGAACTGAGGAACCACCACCTGGTAGTTTTCAAAACTAATCGTACTACGCGGGAAATTTTAAAATTTTTATAACTATATACAACTTTAATTAAACTTATTATTATTATTATTATTATTATTATTATTATTATTATTATTATTATTATTATTATTATTATTATTATTATTATTATTATTATTATTATTATTATTATTATTATTATTATTATTATTATTATTATTATTATTATTATTATTATTATTATTATTATTATTATTATTATTATTATTATTATTATTATTATTATTATTATTATTATTATTATTATTATTATTATTATTATTATTATTATTATTATTATTATTATTATTATTATTATTATTATTATTATTATTATTATTATTATTATTATTATTATTATTATTATTATTATTATTATTATTATTATTATTATTATTATTATTATTATTATTATTATTATTATTATTATTATTATTATTATTATTATTATTATTATTATTATTATTATTATTATTATTATTATTATTATTATTATTATTATTATTATTATTATTATTATTATTATTATTATTTTTTTTTTTTTTTTTTTTTTTTTTGCTTAGGGACTTTTGGGAAATCTGCCTACAGATACCTTGGATTCCGCACTCCAAGGTTATGTGGGGTTGGTAAAATAAGAAAAAAAAAAGGGAATATAAAAAAAAGATAAATAAAGAAATGTTATAAGAAATTTAATTAACTGGCGACCTACTACCAGCCCGACCCACTAAAACCCGTAACCCTTCTTTTGGAGCCCTTTACCTTCCCTCGGAACTGTCGTAAGACTTTAGCCTTCGAGGGAGGCGCTCCAACTCTATCGCTGCTGCGACTCTGTTCTGTGTCTACGGTTCTCCTGCGTCAATAGTTAAAAAATTTAAAACTATTTCAATATAAAAGCGGAATTAACAGCACAACAACAATAAAAAACAAAATTTTTATGAAGTTTAAAAAGTCAAAAGATAAAATTATAAACGGATATATAAAAAAAAAGAAAAAAATAAACGCGTATAAAATATTGAAAACAAAACTGTACAAACATGAATAAAAAAAACACACACAATTAAAAAATGTATATGGACAAATAAATCACAAAATAAATTAATAAAAAACAAATAAACAAATTAAAAGCTGTTTAAATTACGCTTTTTGGCGGCCGTCGAGATCCTTCCTCGACATAACCGAGATTATGAAGTTCTCGACTTTCCGCCAATTATCTGCTGACTGGGTCATCAGCGATACCATGTTCTCTGGTGTAACTTGACTGTTTACACCTTCGAACATGGCCCGCCTCTCCAAGTCCCATTTCTTGCATGAGAAGAGGGTGTGCTCCGCGTTGTCCTCAGGGAACTGGCAATATGCACACACCTCGTCCTCGCGTAATTTAAAGCGACACAGGTACGAGTTAAAACACCCGTGACCTGTGAGCGCCTGAGTCAAATAATAGGAGACTTCTCCATGTTTTCGGTTTATCCAGGTGGTGAGTGTTGGAATCAGACGATAGGTCCATCTACCCTTTTCCTCCCTGTCCCATCTGTCCTGCCATGTCTCGATAAGTCTGTTTCTCGCGTATTTGCGGATGTAGTCCTTGCTAGGTCTTTTCTCTTCTGGGTACTCGGGATTATTTCTTCTTTTAAAAAGAAGAAATACTTCCTCCCTTTCCCTTGCCATAAGATCTGCCGGCGGGACACTTGCAAGGACTTGCACAGCGCTCGTCGAGACCGTCTTATACGCAGAAACGATACGGGTAGTAACACATCTCTGCGCAGACAGCATATTATCGCAAATGGTTTTGCTTCTTGTTTTAAGTGAGGGAGCCCACGCTGCTGCTGCGTAAAACAGCTTAGCGTGGGCAACACTAACCACCAGTCTCCTTTTCCTTTCACGTGGTCCGCGAACGTTTGGCATAAGTCGTGCCAAGTCTGACGCACACTTTATCGCCTTATTCAAGGCCGTCGCTATATGGTAATGGAAGTTTAACCTTCCATCGAGCTCCACTCCTAAATACTTAATATGTTTACTCCACTTGACCTCGAATTCGTCTATCACGATTCGTGGGAAACTATAACCACGTCTGTCTGTGACGAGCAGAGCTTCGGTTTTTTCCAAGGCCATTTGAAGACCTCTGGCATCCAACCAGCTTTTAACTCGCCGCAGACATTCGTTCACCAATGTCCCAAGGGCTTCCTCGCTTTCGGCTGAGCACACGACCAACGCATCGTCCGCAAAGCCGATGATGACCGCGCCTTCAGGTAGACCCATTCGCAGGAAGTTATCATAGGATACATTCCACACGAATGGTCCCACCCTCGAGCCTTGGGGGGCACCACTTTGCATCTCTTCCTTCAGAGTCCAGTTGTCCCCCTCATAGATTACCCACCTGTCGCTAAGATAATCATTCATTATCCGCAACAAGTAGGGCGGTATTCTCTTCTCCATCATCGACTGGATGAGATCTTTCCATCGTGCGGAGTTAAACGCGTTACGTATGTCAATAGCCACCAATGCGCAGAAGCCCTTCTTCTTCTTTGGTCCCAATTTGTTTTTTGCCGCTTTGGCTATGTCCACAACTGCCTGAATGGCATCAACCGTGGACCTGCCTTTGCGGAAACCAAATTGGTAATCGGATAGACTATTCTCTCCGGTCAAATGGGTTTGCATTCTCTGCAGAACCATATCCTCTAGAAGTTTACCCATCGTATCTAACAGGCAAATAGGCCTGTACGACGAGACTTTATCCAGAGGTTTTTCGCCTTTTCTTAGGAGGACTAGCCTCTGCCGCTTCCAGTCGCGGAAGAACTCTCCTTTCTCAAGGCAAAGATTGAAACATCGGAGCAGAATCTGGGGTGAAGTGTCGATAACCAATTTTAGGATCTCGTTACTTATCCCATCGATTCCAGGCGCCTTGCCTGTTTTCAATCTTCTACCTGCATTTCTCAATTCTGTAAGAGTGAAGAGTTCCTCCTCACCGACTTCGCAGGTACTCCAGTCCTTCCTAACCCACGGTTCTGCAGGAGGAAATAGAGCTTTTATAATCCTTCTGACCCAATCGGGATTGTCCAGGCCGGGGGTCTTTTGCCTCGTTCCTAATTTCTTAGTAACGATTTTAAAAGCCAGACCCCATGGGTCCTTCTCGACATCATCAATTAGGTCTTTCCAGCAACGGCGTTGTGACGCTTGAATCTCTTTTTTCAGGCTTTTCTTGGCCTCCTTAAATACTTCCTTTAGCAAAGGATCTCCCTTAGAACGGGTATAATTCCTTCTAGCTTTGAAGCACGCTTTCCGCAAGGAGGCCAGAGCATCCGACCACCAGTGCACCGAGCTTTTTCGTGAAGCGGTACACCTGCGACGCGGCATAGATGCATCGCAGGCAGCGGTGATGGTTTTCCTCACCGCTCGTACCTCTGCATCCAGGGTATTTGGCCTCTGCACCCAACCCAATTCCTCAATGAGGCGGGATTCTTCCAGGGATCGGACAAATTTCTCCTTATCGATTTTCTTCACATTCCAGGAGAGGCGTTTTCGACATGGTGCTTCCTGTCTTCCACCATTTCCTGTGTCTCCCACTGAGACTGAAAACTCGATGTACTGGTGGTCACTTGCGGTATACTCCTCAGAGACTCGCCATTCGTTAATGCGTCTGAATAGAGGAGATGATGCAATCGTAAGATCAATGATCGATCCAATTGCACCCCTCCTAAACGTCCATGTCCTTCCCCGGTTCACAATCGTTAAATTGCTCCTGGAGACCATTTCTCCGATCACTCTGCCTCTTTTATCGAGCCTTGACTCGCCCCACTCCGGCGACTTAGCATTAAAATCCCCGGTGACGAGTACATCCAGCTTGGATTCTCTAAGGCTCGACTCGAGTTCCTGAATGTCATCTTCGAAGTCCGTCAGTGCATCGTTTGGCGAGAAGTAGCAGCTGTACATACGTATGCCCGCAGCCTCTACCCAAACGAATCCACTGCTCGTCTCCAGATACCTTGCAACCCGCAGCTCAGGATTGCACACTTGAACAGCGGCCCTACCTGATTTATCCTGGTACCAGGGAGCGAGATCGTTTTTCCTGTGTTGCTCGCTGCAGAACAGGATGTCGATCCCTTTTTCCTTGACCGTCTGCATCAGGAGGGCCTGCGCCGTCCTGCAGGTGTGCAGGTTGACCTGCAGAAACTTTAAGGGTTTGCCTTTTTATGCCTCTGCAGCAATTCCCTGTAAACCGGACAAGAGCTTTTCCCGGATATATGGACAATATCTGTCTTTCCTAAATCTGTGCATGTTAAACACTTAGGTTGTTCGACGGAACAGTTCTTTGCCATGTGACCCTCACCGCCGCATCTCCGACAGTTTTTAGTTCTGTCGGGGCCTTTGCATGATCGGGTCACGTGTCCATATGTAAGGCACTTTAGGCACCTCACAACTTCCAGATGCTCTCGGACTCGGACGTTTAACCATCCTATTCTTACCTTGCCGATCTTCAGCAGAGTCTGACTATCAGTCTCTGCCAGGCGGACCAACGCAACCTTTGTGCCACTAAAACGTGGCAGAAGTCTGCACACTATGTCCGTGTCAGGCTTCCCCAATTTCTCCCTCAAAACCGAAACCACATCCTCCTCGGTCGTAGTTTCATCGAGGCCGTTCAATTCCAGACACCTCTTGTTTACAAGAGCCGTAACCTCGGCCCTATCATGCGAGGCCGAGGCCAGAGCCCTCGCAAATTTTAAGGTGTCACCTCCCTTTTTCACAACCAGGAGAACATCTTTATTAAGTGCCCTCCTGATCCTGAGAACCTCTATATTTGACTCTTCAGGCTTCACAGTGCGTTTCATTTCAGTCACGATCTCAGCGATAGCCTTTGGGTTTTTCGCTGAGATCCTTACTGCCTCTGTATTTCTCGGCTTTGAAGGATACTTTTGGAGCTCCTTCTCTTGTTTCTTTTTTAAGGCCTTCTTTTTGGCCTTTGCCTTTTTATCGATGACAGCGGCAAAGCCGTCGCCATCTACTTTGTCATCCTTTGAGACCACTGAAGCGTGAGTCTCTTTGACTATTTTCTCGGCTGCTCCTCCACTACCTGGCTCCAACGGAAGGGTTTGCGTAGGTACTTCCTCGCACTTCCTCTTCTCAGACTGGCCATCAGGATGTGGACTCGCATCCGGACTATTCCCGTTCCTTGGGCGCTTCTTATCATTAAATGCACCGCTCTGACCCGCCGCAGCACGCTTGTGTGATGGTGTTACACAGTTCGCGTTTGTTGGCTCCGGGATTATAAAGGGCTCGGGGATAAATCGCATGTTCTTGCGAATTATCTCGTGCACCTTTCCCAACGCCAACATTCCGTCCTGGACGTCCTTGCTAATGTTTTTCTGCTTTTTGCAGGCCCGCCACATACCGTCGAGTATTTTAGGCATTAGTTCGACCTGCTCTACAACATTTTTTTGGAAACTGTTAAGTCCCTTCTCCGCAGAATTTTCGTTTTGGCCCCCCCCAAAATCCGTGGGGCCTGCGACGGTCTTTGAAAGATCGACGGGAGTATTGTCCCCTTGCGGGGTTCCTCCTTGGGGTAATTCATTTAAACTTTGACTCATCTTCATTAGTATTTTGGTTTTTATGTCAGGGAACCACCCTGTTGGTTGTCCTTTAGTGAAAAGCCCCGCCACCACGGCAAGGTCTACCGAACATATCCAAGATGCCAGTCGTGTCTGGCAGCGGACCCACTTCTCCCAGTACATCAAAGAAGTCAATGACGTTTGGCAGTGGATCCGCTTCTCCCAGCACGTCAAAGACATCTATGATGTTCGGTAGTGGACAACCCGGCGGGGATTATTATTATTATTATTATTATTATTATTATTATTATTATTATTATTATTATTATTATTATTATTATTATTATTATTATTATTATTATTATTATTATTATTATTATTATTATTATTATTATTATTATTATTATTATTATTATTATTATTATTATTATTATTATTATTATTATTATTATTATTATTATTATTATTATTATTATTATTATTATTATTATTATTATTATTATTATTATTATTATTATTATTATTATTATTATTATTATTATTATTATTATTATTATTATTATTATTATTATTATTATTATTATTATTATTATTATTATTATTATTATTATTATTATTATTATTATTATTATTATTATTATTATTATTATTATTATTATTATTATTATTATTATTATTATTATTATTATTATTATTATTATTATTATTATTATTATTTTTTTTTTTTTTTTTTTTTTTTGCTTAGGGACTTTTGGGAAATCTGCTTACAGATACCTTGGATTCCGCACTCCAAGGTTATGTGGGGTTGGTATGAAAATTAAAAAAAAGAAAAATAAATGTAAATTTAATAAACTGGCGACTTACTGCCAGCCCGACCCACTAAAACCCGTAACCCTTCTTCTGGAGCCCTTTACCCTCCCTCGGAACTGTCGTTAGACTCTAGCCTTCGAGGGTGGCGCTCCAACTCTGTCGCTATTGCGACTTTCTGCTTTTCTCTGCGGTTATCCTGCGTTAATAGTTAAAAATTTTGAAACTATTTCAATATAAAAGCGGAATTAACAGTACAACAATAATTAAAAATAACAAATGTGTAATTAAGTGTAAAAAGTCAATAGATAAAATTATAAACGGATATATAAAAAAAAGAAAAAATAAACGCGTATAAAATATTGAAAACACAAAACTGTACAAAGATGAATAAAAAACACAAACAAATTAAAAAATGTATAAGGACAAATAAATCACAAAATAAATTAATAAAAAACAAACGAATAAATTAAAAGCTGTTTAAATTACGCTTTTTGGCGGCCGTCGAGATCCTTCCTCGACATAACCGAGATTATGAAGTTCTCGACTTGCCGCCAATTCTCCTCTGACTGGGTCATCAGCGATACCATGTTCTCCGGTGTAACTTGACTGTTTACACCTTCGAACATGGCCCGCCTCTCCAAGTTCCATTTCTTGCATGAAAAGAGGGTGTGCTCCGCGTTGTCCTCAGGGAACTGGCAATATGCACACACCTCGTTCTCGCGTAATTTAAAGCGACACAGGTACGAGTTAAAACACCCGTGACCTGTGAACGCCTGAGTCAAGTAATAGGAAACCTGACCGTGTTTCCTATTTATCCAGGTGGCGAGTGCCGGGATAAGGCGATAAGTCCATCGACCTTTTTCCTCACCATCCCATCTTTCTTGCCATCTTTCTATGAGCCTGTGCCTCGCTTCTTTGCGGATCAGGCCCTTGCTTGGTCTTAATTCCTCATTCAAGGAACTGCTTTCTTTAGAAAAGAGAAACATTTCTTCCCTTTCCCTCGCCAAAAGATCTGCTGGCGGGACACTTGCAAGGACCTGCACAGCACTCGTAGATACCGTCTTATATGCAGAGATGATACGCGTTGTTATCGATCTCTGCGCAGACAGTATCTTTTCACAGATGGTCACACATCTTTTACTCCTCAGGGATGTGGCCCACGCTGGTGCTGCATAGAGCATTTTAGCGTGGGCGACACTCGCCACCAGTCTTCTTTTTTGTTCACGGGGTCCGCCAACATTTGGCATTAGCCGTGAAAGATTAGCCGCACACTCGATCGCCTTATTTGACGCCGTAGCCATGTGGTGGTGGAAGTTTAATTTCCCATCTAACTCCACACCAAGATATTTAATTTGCTTACTCCACTTGACCTCGAATCCGTCTATCACGATTCGTGGGAGCTCATAACCACGTCTGTCTGTGACCAGCAGTGCCTCGGTCTTTTCCAGGGCCATTTCAAGACCTCTGGTATCCAGCCAGCTTTTAGCTAGTCGCAGACATTCGTTCACCAATGTCCCAAGAGCCTCCTCACTTTCGGCAGTGCAAACGAATAACGCGTCGTCCGCAAAGCCGATGATCACTGCACCTTCGGGCAGATCCATTCGCAGAAAATCATCGTAAGATACATTCCATACAAATGGACCCACCCTCGAGCCTTGAGGAGCCCCACGCTGCATCTCTTCCTTGAGAGTGCAGGTGTCTCCCTCATATATAACCCACCTGTCGCTAAGATAATTATCCATTATCCGCAACAAGTAGGGCGGCATGTTTTTCTTTTCCATCGACTCGATGAGATCTTTCCATTTTGCGGAATTAAACGCGTTGCGTATGTCAATTGCTACCAACGCGCAGAAGCTCTTCTTTTTCCCAGGTCCCAATTTGTTTTTTCCTGCTTTGGCTATGTCCACAACTGCCTGGATGGCATCAACCGTGGACTTGCCTTTACGGAAACCAAATTGGTGATCGGATAGACGATTCTCTTCGGTCAAGTTACTTTGCATTCTCTGCAGAACCATATCCTCTAGAAGTTTACCCATCGTATCTAGCAGGCATATAGGCCTGTACGATGAAACCTTATCTAGAGGTTTTTCACCTTTCCTTAGGAGGACTAACCTCTGTCGCTTCCAGTCGCGGAAGAACTCTCCTCTCTCAAGGCAAAGATTGAAGCATCGAAGCAGAATCTGGGGTGAAGTGTCGATTACCAACTTTAGGATCTCGTTACTTATCCCATCGATTCCAGGCGCCTTGCCTGTTTTCAATCTTTTGCCTGCTTTTTGCAGTTCACTAAGTGTGAAGAGTTCTTCCTCTTCGACTTTGCAAAAACTCCATTCCCTTCTAAGGTATGGTTCCGCAGGAGGAAACAAAGAATTTATTATCTTTCTGACCCAATCGGGATTGTCCAGGCCGGGGGTCTTTTGCCTCGTCGCTAATTTCTTAGTAACGATTTTAAAAGCCAGACCCCATGGGTCCTTATCGACTTCCTCGATTAGGTCCTTCCAGCTACGGCGTCGCGACTTGCGGATCTCTTTCTTGAGGTTCTTTTTTGCCTCCTTGAAAGCCTCTTTCAGCAAGGGATCTCCCTTAGATCGGGTATATGTCCTTCTTGCTTTGAGGCATTCCTTCCTCAAGGAGGCTAGCTCCTCTGACCACCAGTGCAAGGATTTTCTTACGGGAATGGCGCCTTTGAGTGGCATTGACGCATTGCAAGCGGTGACTATCATGTTTCTCACCGCTCGCACCTTCCCATCCAGACTGCTCGGCCTTTTCACCCAGCCCAAGTCCTCAATCAAAAGGGATTCTCTTAGGGACCGGCCGAACTTTTCCTTGTCGAGTCTCTTCATATTCCACGAGGAGGTTTTGCGACTAGGAACATCCTGTCTTTTTTCTCCTCGTGTGCCTCCCATCGAGACTGAGAACTCAATGTACTGGTGGTCACTTGCGGTATATTCCTCTGAGACCCGCCAGTCGCTTATGCGGCTAAATAGTTTAGACGATGCGATCGTTAGATCTATAATTGATCCGATCGCACCTCGTCTAAAAGTCCATGTATTGCCTCGGTTCACAGCTAATAAGTCGTTTCTGGAGATCATTTCTCCAATACGAATTCCTCTCTTGTCGAGTCTCGTCTCACCCCACTCTGGCGACTTTGCGTTAAAATCGCCAGTGATGATGACATCCAGCCTGGATTCTGTGAGGCTCGCTTCTAGGTCTTCGATATTGGCTTCGAAGTTTGTCAGTGGGTCGTTGGGTGAGAAGTAGCAGCTATACATACGTATATTAGCTACCTCTATCCACACGAACCCACTGCTCGTCTCCAGAAACTTGTCAACCCGCAATTCTGGGTTGCACAGCTTTATTGCGGCTCTCTTCGCCTTATCCTGATACCAAGGGGCGAGGTCGCTTCCTTGATACTGCTCACTGCAGAAATTATTATTATTATTATTATTATTATTATTATTATTATTATTATTATTATTATTATTATTATTATTATTATTATTATTATTATTATTATTATTATTATTATTATTATTATTATTATTATTATTATTATTATTATTATTATTATTATTATTATTATTATTATTATTATTTTTTTTTTTTTTTTTTTTTTTTTATTCACGGGGGAGAAGAGGAAATGCATTTACGCATCCCCAGAAAGATCCCACTTACCTGGGGTATGTCGGACTCGTACAAAATGCAAGGAAAAAAAAAACCTCACATACCTGCTTTTAACGGCAGTCACCCTACCGACTAAAACCTCTTCTTGTTTCCCCTGGGTTTCGAACCTTCTATCCACCTACGGAACTACCTAGTGGCTTCAGACTTCGTAGATGAATGGTTCCATGTAGTCGCTGGCGCAACTCTCCCGTGCCGCTCTTGTTCTGGCCTTATTTTCTCCTTGTCCTTGACAAAGTCTTCTTTGCTTCCTCGAGGGCAGTTCTGAAGACCTTGCAACTCCCTGATCCGGCTACATGTTGGATGTTCTCCTTTTCGCCGAACTTCGCCTTGCATAAGAAGCAGCATGGGCTCTTCTTACAGTCTGCTGCCTTATGGCCGGCTTCTCCGCACTTAAAGCACGCAGCCGACCTATCTACTGCATTGCAGTCTCGACCTATATGACCATAGTCGAGACACCTATGGCACCTTTTGACCATCACTCTACTTCTGATCCTGCAGGACACGAATCCAATCTTTACGTGACCCACCTTCTCCAGCTTATCAGCATCTTCCTGGCTGGTGACCACAACAGCGAGTTTCACTCCTCGCTTATTTGGCCCAAGGACCGTCACCTTTCTGCTTCCAGCTGGAACTGTGGAAACTTTCTCCAGGGCATCCTCAACATCTTCCTTCTCAGTAAGGGCATCCATGTCGCGGATTTCCAGCGTAGTTCGCCGATCCGCCATCTGCACCTTACCCAAATCGCCGATTACCTTTGTCACCTCCTCGGTGAACAGCTTCTTGTTTGAAGACCCTCCAATACCTGCTTTTAACGGCAGTCACCCTACCGACTAAAACCTCTTCTTGTTTCCCCTGGGTTTCGAACCTTCTATCCACCTACGGAACTACCTAGTGGCTTCAGACTTCGTAGATGAATGGTTCCATGTAGTCGCTGGCGCAACTCTCCCGTGCCGCTCTTGTTCTGGCCTTATTTTCTCCTTGTCCTTGACAAAGTCTTCTTTGCTTCCTCGAGGGCAGTTCTGAAGACCTTGCAACTCCCTGATCCGGCTACATGTTGGATGTTCTCCTTTTCGCCGAACTTCGCCTTGCATAAGAAGCAGCATGGGCTCTTCTTACAGTCTGCTGCCTTATGGCCGGCTTCTCCGCACTTAAAGCACGCAGCCGACCTATCTACTGCATTGCAGTCTCGACCTATATGACCATAGTCGAGACACCTATGGCACCTTTTGACCATCACTCTACTTCTGATCCTGCAGGACACGAATCCAATCTTTACGTGACCCACCTTCTCCAGCTTATCAGCATCTTCCTGGCTGGTGACCACAACAGCGAGTTTCACTCCTCGCTTATTTGGCCCAAGGACCGTCACCTTTCTGCTTCCAGCTGGAACTGTGGAAACTTTCTCCAGGGCATCCTCAACATCTTCCTTCTCAGTAAGGGCATCCATGTCGCGGATTTCCAGCGTAGTTCGCCGATCCGCCATCTGCACCTTACCCAAATCGCCGATTACCTTTGTCACCTCCTCGGTGAACAGCTTCTTGTTTGAAGACCCTCCAATTTTAATGAGAAGGTCTCCCTTTTTAGTGGGTAAAGCTCCCACAACCCTTGTCTGGCTGGCCTCCAGGTCAGCCTCTCTTCGAACCTTCGCCAGCACTTCAGCGAAAGTTTTACCTTCGGCCACTTTAACGATCACTGTGGCTCTTCCCTTCTTGACCTGGTCTGGCTTTGGAACCGTTTTGTTCCCCTTGCCTCCAGTCTTTTTTGGTTTCTCCTCCTTTTTCCTTTTTGGATCCTTCGCAGGCTCAGGATCACTTCTCTTCCGCTTCTGAGCATCCAAGACGACGTTTCTCAACACAATCGCGTTACAGCGATCTCGTCTAGCTCTGCGATCTTGTCTAGCTTCTTCAGACCAGGTCAAACCCTGGTAGAAACTCTCGTCCTTTTTCGCAGCTGCTGCGTGCTTCTCCTTTACGTCCCTTATGAGCGATGTTAAGCTTTTGAGTCCATCCTTGATTGTCCTATTGACATTTTTCTGGACTTCACAGGACTTCAGCATCTTGCTGACCTCCTCCTCCATTTCTAGAATACTCGCTGCCTCTTCCTCCCGCAGCTTAACGCATTCATCTCGATCTTGGTTGCAGCTTGCAATGTCCTTTGCCGAGGCATTACTGAAGACAGAAATGCAGCTGGCTTGACTCGTCACGCTGCTCGTACTCCCTCGTCTCTCCGACCTGTCCACGATGATCTGTGGCACTACCAACGCGTTGTTGCCCTCCTGCATCCTTGGGCCACTGGCCACCGCCCTCACGCTCGAAAGCGCTTGACGATCGGAACCAGTGAGGGATTTAGCCGTAGCATTACCCCGCAGGTACTCTTCCTCGTTTTTACAATCGCTCATGATGGATGTTTCTTGTTTGCTGGTTTTGGTCCGCGTCGAGTATTTGATTTCCTCGATACCACCTATTTCTAGGAAGCTAACCTATCCGCCACCTGGCACGCGTCCGATTATTATTTTGAAAAAAAAAAGAATAAAAACCATCAAGAAGAAAAAATGAAAGTAATGTGTATATAAATAAATATATTTTTTTTTCTTAAATTATAAAATAGACAAAATTTTGTTTTAAAGTCACGCTTTAAAATCAACACATTATATTTATGTCTTTCATTATAAAATTGTTTATTTATTTATTTATTTAAAAAAATACATTTTCTTTTTTTAAACATCTCACAAATGATTATATCATTAGTCATACAAGAACTGTTAAGTTCAAAAACAAAAATAAAATACTTGTCTTAAATTGAATGACTACACAATTTTAACAATTTTTTTTTTCAATATGTGAGTCAACATAAAATAAATGTAGAAATATTAATAATACATAATTAGAGAGACTTAATAAGTCTTTGGTAAGAAAAATACATGAACTGTTAAAGTTCAAAAACAAAAATAAAATACTTGTCTTAAATTGAATGACTACATGAACTGTTAAGTTCAAAAACAAAAATAAAATACTTGTCTTAAATTGAATGACTACACAATTTTAACAATTTTTTTTTTAATATGTGAGTCAACATAAAATAAATGTAGAAATATTAATAATACATAATTAGAGAGACTTAATAAGTCTTTGGTAAGAAAAATACATGAACTGTTAAAGTTCAAAAACAAAAATAAAATACTTGTCTTAAATTGAATGACTACATGAACTGTTAAGTTCAAAAACAAAAATAAAATACTTGTCTTAAATTGAAGTCTTACATGAACTGTTAAGTTCAAAAACAAAAATAAAATACTTGTCTTAAATTGAATGACTACACAATTTTAACAATTTTTTTTTTCAATATGTGAGTCAACATAAAATAAATGTAGAAATATTAATAATACATAATTAGAGAGACTTAATAAGTCTTTGGTAAGAAAAATACATGAACTGTTAAAGTTCAAAAACAAAATACTTCTCAAGAAGAACGATTAAACATTCAAACATACTGACTATAGATTGAAATAAAAAACTCACAGTATGCATAGAGAAAACAAATTTTCAAATAGTAAAAATGCAAACTATTTTTCCTTTTCTCCCATTGAGTAAATAAAACTTACTTTTCCTCATGTTCTTTGTCATCTGAAGACACTCTTCTTTTTTTACTCATTGCAGTTTTCTTATTTTCCCTTACTTTTCTTTTCCTAGGGAAACATGGGTGTTCATTAATTATTATAGTTTTTGATTTTTCTGGTGGCTGGGAGATTGAAGCAATCGCTGCAATAAGTTCTGTATCTGAGGATTTCAATACGGAAGCATCAATGGATTTTTTTTGAGTTGCTAATTTCAAAGTAGAAGCATCCACAGATTTTGGTTGAGTTGATAACTTTGAAGTAGAAGCATCAATGGATTTTTTTTGAGTTGCTAATTTCAAAGTAGAAGCATCCACAGATTTTTGTTGAGTTGATAACTTTGAAGTAGAAGCATCAATGGATTTTTTTTGAGTTGCTAATTTCAAAGTAGAAGCATCCACAGACTCTGGTTGAGTTGACATCTTTGAAGTAGAAACATCAATGGATTTTTTTTTAGTTGCTAATTTTAAAGTAGAAGCATCCACAGACTCTGGTTGAGTTGACATCTTTGAGGAACTCATTGACTTTTCAGAGCTCGATGACTTCAACGATTTAGATGAACACGATGATTTAGAGGACTTTGAAGATTTAGATGAACTCGATGATTTAGAGGACTTTGAAGATTTAGATGAACTTGATGATTTAGAGGACTTTGAGGACTCAGATGAACTCGATGATTTAGAGGACTTTGAGGACTTAGATGAACTCAATGATTTTGCTGGAGAGGATGGAACTGCTTCCTTATTTTCCTTATTTTCCTTATTTTCCTTATTTTCCTTATTTTCCTTATTTTCTTCATCTTGCATTTCATTTAAACTTAGTTCAACAGAAGTTTCTTTTATTATGGTTGTCTGAATAGGAGTTGGAGTATATTCCAGTTGTAATGAATCCTTCATGTCAGAAGATGGAACATATTCAGTAGGTTCCCATCGAGATTGTCTTTGACGTTGAGTTATAGTTGGGTTGTTTACCTATTTAATTGAAAAGTTTAAAAATTAAAATCTAATTAAGAGAATTAAATATTTTTTCTAAAGTCAGTACAACGATTTACACTATAAACATTCATTATAAATTGAAATAGGAAATTTTAATTTAATTAATATAAAAAATGGATAATATTATTCTTAACAATTTAAATTAATATAAATTGAAATAGGAAATTTTAATTTAATTAATATGAAAAATGAATAATATTATTCTTAACAATTTAAATTTAATATTAATTGAAATAGGAAATTTTAATTTAATTAATATGAAAAATGAATAATATTATTCTTAACAATTTAAATTTAATATTAATTGAAATAGGAAATTTTAATTTAATTATATACTTACACCATGATGAACGTTAAGTTGAGCCTGATGATTGGATGTAGTCATAACATTAGCTGGATTAAAAAATATTCGTGGATGACTTGGTGGTGGATAATGAACCGGATAAGGAGGTAGAGTTTGATTAATTACTGGCCTTTGATTCATTACTGGTCCTTGATTCATTACTGGCCTTTGATTATTTCCAGGTTGTTGATTCATTATTGGCCTTTGATTATTTCCAGGTTGTTGATTCATTATTGGCCTTTGATTATTTCCAGGTTGTTGATTCATTATTGGCCTTTGATTATTTCCAGGTTGTTGATTCATTACTGGCCTTTGATTATTTCCAGGTTGTTGATTCATTATTGGCCTTTGATTATTTCCAGGTTGTTGATTCATTACTGGCCTACTGAGAATGTGTCCAAATTCTGAAATTATCTGTAACATTGTTTTTAAATATATATATAAACTTTAAAAGTAGAAATAAATTATATATTTTTATAAGGAATAAAATTTTAGGTTATGACAGGTTAGGTTTGTATTTTTATAAGGAATAAAATTTTAGGTTATGACAGCTTAACTTTATATGTACTTAAATTATGTAATATAAATAAATATATATATTTTTTCTATAACATTAATTTTAACTTACGTGGGGATAAATTAATTGCAATAAATGACAAAGACAACATCCTGGACAACGAGTGCCACTACTTTCATTTGAATGATAATTCTAAAACACAAAACAATAGATTAAATATTTTTATGTATACTATAAACTATATATATTCTTTTACATGACATTTATTCGTTACATACATATTTTATTAGTTTTTTATTTTGTTACTAATTTATAAAATAACAATGCAAACTTACCATTTTCACTGTTCGTTTAGTTGTGAGCACGTTTTCGTTAACTTTGAAACTCTAGCAGAAGTATGATTCAATTAGACCACTGCTACCAACTTTACACATTTAATACTTAAAAACGGTCTCTTGTATCCACAGCATGGTAACTTTTTATTCAGCATTCTGATTGGCTCTTTCCATAGGACAAACTTGAAGTCAATGAGAATCAAAATAACACTATATATATTTAATTGCATATTTTGATAAAATAAAATACACTAACTGCAAAATCGCTTTATAGTAGAAAATAAACAAATAATAAAAATAAATCCCAAGTGGTACCTAGGGTTAATTTTTAGAGTTACTAAATAAATTATGGTGGAATTTAAAATAATTTTGAATTGATTGCTAAAATGTAGTTATAGCTACTAAAACTTAAATTAGCTAGTATTTTAGGTGTGAAATTTGAAATCACCAAACCACTTAATATTTAATAATAATAATAAAAGATTGTAATATATCACAAACGGGGTTACAATTCGATGTCTGTCTAAAACAATTATTGGTAATTTTGGCGCGAAATTTAAAATTATCCCTTCAAACCCACTTGAAAGTTTAAAAATAAAAAATTTAAATATCCCGCCAAGTGGGTCAGAATTCACATGTGGCGCCATCTCTCGGTGGCAGCCTGAACTCAGATGTCGGTAAAACATAACACCCCTTCTAAGCCACTTGAAAATTCAAAAATAAAAATTTAAATACCCCTCTAAGGGGGTTTAAATTGAACAAAAATAAAGTGGCGCCATCTAGCGGTGACAGCCAGTACTAAAACTCGGTCGGTAAAACAGAATACCCCTTCTAAGCCACTTGAAAGTTCACTATTAAAGAAATCTACCTTACCGACTGTAGGTAAGTGGCCCAGAACCCGCCTAGCTTAACTACTAAAATAAAAACAAATGAATCAACAACAATTTCAAGTCTCGATAATATACGTGCGCAATCGCAATACGGCTACTATAAAGTTGGCCACCTTTTTTAATTCAATCGGCGAGTCCGATTTTTAGAAGATACACTCAGTACTGAGGATTACTAATAACCTCCCTAGGCAAATGAAAGATGAAAGATCTCAAATCATTGTACATTGGGCAGGAAATCAGAATGTGGAATAAAGATTCACCCTTTCCCATATTACACACGCAGCTAGACTTAAGTGGATCGTAGATAAGCGAAAAACCCCCCGATCGAATACAACCGCGTTTTGAACCCATCATTAGTAGTTGCGCAATTACCTTAGGTATATACCTTGGCAGATTTAAGGACAAATATGTACTTTCTCTTGATCTTCCTGATAAATAAGGAAAGATTTCAAGGCTTTGCGAACTCTGTACTCTTAAAACATGTTTCTGTTTCAAGTACCCAAAGTAATTGCACAACACCTTTTTTTTATTTTCAATTAGCCGCATATTTTATTATTTGTTTTACACTACAGGAAATTTAAAACAACTAGTTTTTTAGTTGAAGTAAGTAACCGCAAATGCAGCTAAAAAAAGGAACATCGATAAATAAATTCTGATGTTTAAAAATGTAGGTCATTGTTTATTTATTATTTATTTTTGTAGATTTGTAGATGATTATAAAATAATAATCTCTATTGAAACAATATTTGTATTAATATGTACCATATTTTAATTGCTTTTTTTTCAAGAAATTTTTTTAATGAATTGTTATTAAAAAGACTAAATGAATTCTTAAATTCTTTTAATGTCTGAAAAGTTTAAAATTACATTAACAAATCTAAAATGTTCTGCGATTTAAAATTTTTATTATGTAAGTAAAAATAATTACGTTTACTTTAGACTATATAAATTACACTCCTCAGGGTAAATCTAAGTGTCGCTTGCAATAAAAATTATTTAATTGTCCAAAAAGGTTTTAACACAAAAAACACAGGTTTCAAATTTTTATATTATATACCTTGAGTTATTTTCTAAAATTACGTTTCACAAAATTGTGTGGTTGAATGAATTAAAATTGCACGTGAATTGCAAGTTGCTTTACAGTAAGAGTTAACTATAGCATTCAATAGCACTTAATCTGCTTTATCTAAATAAATTTCACCTAATAAGATAATTATTTCTCTGTACAAAAAAAAAACATTTTACTAAAGTTTAAATGTTCAATATATGATAGATTTTTTCTGTTTGTATAACTTTCAGTTATTTTTTCTTACTCCTTTTTAACTGAAAGTTACTGATTATATTTTTCGGTCTGCTCAAATGGTATAATACTTAATATCACATGCTTGTTTCAAAGCGTTCGTAATTTAATATCGCATACTAAACTACATTGAGGAACAGCTCATTGTGGTTTAATTGGTTAATTAATTTAATACACTCTAAATTCAAACTTTCTCTACTTATTCGGTGCTTTCTGGAAACATAATTATTTAACAGTTTTAATAAATCATATTACACTAGTTTTATTACACTCCAAATATAAATAGATTTTGATCTTCACTTTTTAAATTTATTATTATTTTTTGTATCTTATTGTTAATTTTTTAATTCTTATAAATAAACATTTTGTTGGTTACTACCTATTCATCCTTTAGGATATAAGATATCCTATTCTTCAGTAGCTTTACTAAATAAACATAATATATTTGTACATGTGTTACGTATGACTTCGTAACCTTTATATTTACATAGAAACAACGTAGTTTAATTGAATTATATAGAATCCATTTCATAATTTTGCCTTGTAACCTAAAAACACAATTATCGTTCTTACACAAAAATACATATTTATTAGTAACACCAATAAATTCCAACATTAAGCAAAACTCTGAACAACCCACTTTTAAACGGGTAATTAGCACAATTAAATTAAGCAAAGCACATTTTTCCTTTTTATGTTAATATCGCAAGGCAAGATTTCTTTCAATTATTTGTAAATTATTGCACAACAACGAAGTGGTCAAAATCTAAATTTCGCAAGTACCAAATTCTGCAAGTCGTCAGAATTTCGCTTAGTAATAACTAAGTGCAATAAACTGCATTGAGGATTTTCCCCACCAAAATTGTCAATCAATAAAAAGACTTGACAAGGGAAAATCTGGGCAGTTTAATTCAGGCAAAGTACCTGAATGTTATATACATTGTGAGTCATAAAGACTAAAGAATTTTTATCCTTTTGTGAATTAAAGGGCGTAGTCCCCATTTATTTTGTAAAACAGAAATATTGCATTGAGATTAAGTCCACTTTAAAAGAATATCAAGTTTGAGACTAAATACAAATAAGAGAAAAGGAAGATTGCTGCAATATAAATACAAATAAAAGAAGCAAACATAACGATTAAAAGTGAGTAAATAATTTCACATTACACTCATATACACAAATCAATTTTTAAAGAAATACGTAAATTTTCATAAGTTGATTTTATGAGATTTTACTAAAAAGAATATTCACATTCTTTTTTTTATTATAACTAGAACAAACTCTGCGCGCTACGCGCGCCCATTCAATTTTTTTTAACTGTAAACTTCTATGCTACAAATTAAGTTTTATACCAATACCACAACATAATTTTAAATTTTAAACATTTTTTCAGGTATTTGATTATTTTTATAAAATATAATAAACTCATTCAGAGTAATTCAACTAATTTCAAGAATATCAATATTCGTCACAAGAATTCTTTTTTTTCAAAAGTAATAAAATTTTTTAAAGAAATTCAATTATTCTTAAAAAATTTTATTCTTAAAAAAATTTACGAATATCTCGTCAAGAATTCAGTTATCAATTATATTCAAAATGTTTTAAAAATTAAAAATTTTTCAATAATTACTATTTTTATAAAATCTATCAAATAATTTTACAAAAACATTTAATTATTTTCATAAATAATAAAATAAAATTTTATTTATGAATACAATTATTGTCATCGCAAAATTTCATATTTTTTTAATACAATTTTAAATAAATTCTTCGAAAATTGTAATAACTATTCTTCATAATTTTATTGATACTTGCCGAAAGAAGTTAATTTTAAGAAACATTCAATTTATATTTAATTAAATAATAAAATTCGTTACAATAATCTATTATTTATTTACTTATTTATTATATATTATATTTATTATTTATTTTAAAAAATAACTTTTAATTCGTCGCAGAAATTCAATTAGGTATTTTGATAAATAACGAAATTTGTAACAAGAATTCAATTGTTTGAATAGTAATAAAATGCTTGATAGAAATTATTTTCAAGTTTTTAAAAATTCTCGTCAAGAATTAAATTATGTTTATGAATAGGTCGTGAAACTTTTTCCAGTATTCAATTATTGTAAAAAATTTAAATAAAAATCTTGGCAAAATTTTAATTATTTAAAAAAAATTTAATAAAATTCTTCGCAGATAAACCAAGGGCCACAAAAACATTATCTGAATAATAATAATAATAATAATAAAAAATTAAAATAAATTTAATTATTATAATTTAAAAAACATAAAATATTTAAAAACAAAAAATTCTTATTTCTATTAATCAATAATAAATAAATATTTATTGTCCTTGAAAACAAAAATTCAAAGGAGTATAAGACAAGACGACCCAAATAACGTGACATCTTTTGTGAACGTTTCCCCTTATTAACAAAAATTAATGGAAAATTATAAATTAGAATATTTAAAAAATATTTCTGAAGCTAACATTGTAAAAAATCAAAATTAAAAATGTTATATTTATTTTACAATCAAAAATTAAATATCTATTTCTATGAATTAAAGAAAAATGCGATAATAAATTATTATTAATAGAGAAATCTTGATCATTAAAAATGTTATCTTATTTTTTGATGAATTTTTAGAAATAAAAACTAATTTATTTATATTCTATTATCTCCAATATATTAATTTGTGAAAATATTTTTAAAATTTTTTATTACAATTAATTTAAAAGAACATAAATTATATTTATTTTTCTTCTTATTTAAACTTTAGTAAGATTTCTTTATTATGCATTTTATAAATTTATAACAATTTTTTTTTAATTTTAAAAAATTGTAACTTAGATTCTACATTTTTTAATTAATTAAATTATAGTTTTAGAATATATCAGTAAATAATTTAATCATCCAAAATTGTTAATATTTTATTTAAACTTTGTACATTGTTTTTTTATTAAAATAATTTAATTTTATTATTATTACATATTATTAATTACTGAATTTATCCAATGTTTTATTTTATAAATAAAGAATTATTGTAAAAATTGTGTGGATTACATTTGCATTATTTAAAGAGTAGTTAATTTTTCTTTATTATTTTGACATGTTTACATACGTCAAATCACTTGAAATTATCCTTTTGGTATAAAAAGATTTCATGTAAAAATCAAAAGAAATCAGCTAGTATTCAAACGATTTTCTTCTTTCCAATAAACTTCTAACCTTTTTGTATTAAAAAGATTCCTTTTACAATAAAATTATTACTACTAATGGTTAAAAGACATGATTTAAAAGAAAATTAGTTTTAAAGTTAATGGATTATTTCTGTGAGTGATAATATGTGACTGTCCACGCGAAAACAGGGCTTAGCTCCCAAACGTGAATTTCACAGGGCGAGCGATTGAAGTACTACGATTGAAGTTAACTACGCTTGACATACCCATCTTTAAAACGATATATTGTCGAAAGTAGTTGATATTTTTAACTTTTGACTTTTGCATCTGAAAAAGCAACATAAAATCTGTCGATTACGATAAAAAACTCAAATTGATTTTTTGGACCTAAGCCGTGTTTTGTCGTGGACAGTCGACGATTGAAGTTAACTACGCTTGACATACCCAGCTTTAAAACGATATATTGTCGAAAATAATTGATATTTTTAACTTTTGACTTTTGCATTTGAAAAAGCAACATAAAATCTGTCGATTACCATAAAAAACTCAAAATTTATTTTTTGGACCTAAGCCGTGTTTTGTCGTGGACAGTCGACGATTGAAGTTAACTACGCTTGACATACCCAGCTTTAAAACGATATATTGTCGAAAATAATTGATATTTTTAACTTTTGACTTTTGCATTTGAAAAAGCAACATAAAATCTGTCGATTACCATAAAAAACTCAAAATTTATTTTTTGGACCTAAGCCGTGTTTTGTCGTGGACAGTCGACGATTGAAGTTAACTACGCTTGACATACCCAGCTTTAAAACGATATATTGTCGAAAATAATTGATATTTTTAACTTTTGACTTTTGCATTTGAAAAAGCAACATAAAATCTGTCGATTACCATAAAAAACTCAAAATTTATTTTTTGGACCTAAGGGGCCGTACACATAATACGTCACGCGGCTAGGGGGAGGGAGGGGGTCTGAGAATTGTGACTAAGTGTGACATGGGGGAGGGGGGGGGTGAACTCATGTGTTACGTCACGATCTTTTAAATTCAAAGATAATAAGAAATTATATGTGACAATGTCACTTTTTCTAAATAAAACAAGTTAAAAATGTTTTGAACTATTTAATATCTATTATGTATCTGTTTAAGGGGTAACATCACCCAGAGCCTATACAAAATATGGTCTATTTCAATTAATTATTTTAAGAAAACGGTCAAGTACAATGTTGCTGGGTTTACTCCAACGTTAAACACATGGGTTAAACTTAATTTAAAAATAAAACAAAAAAAAATTTTTTCAAAATGGCGCCTTTACACATCCAACAGTGAAAAAATTGTAAAAAAAACTGGCCGGAAGGATTTCTCCAAAATTTTTTGACGGATTCAATTAAAATTTAGACTGTAGCTTTAAAACAACATTCTTTATCGAAGTACATAGGATTTTTTAGATCGGTTAATGCGTTTCCGTTTTATAACCATTTTTACCTTGATTTTTTAACAAAAAATAACATTTTTGTCATCGAAGTCATACTATTTTGCGAAAAATTGATATTTTTAAAATATCCTATGTACTTTTCTAGTAAATGTCATCCTCTTTCATAATTCGTTTGAATTTTTTGCCTAGGTGCTTATGGAACGTAGAATAGCTTCCGGCTGCAGAGGTTGTTTTAAAAAACGTGATCTACGTTGAACTGTTGTGAAGGCGCCATTTTGAAAACAAAAATTTTTTTTTTATTTTTAAATTAAGTTTAATTCATGAGTTTAACGTTGCAGAAAACCTAGCAACATTGTACTGAACCGTTTTCTTAAAATAATTAATTGAAATAGACCGTATTTTGTATAGGCTCTGGGTGATGTTACCCCTTAACATCTATTGGCATATTATTTATAATATGATAAATAATATCCCGTGTAGAAATATCCCTATTATGGCCATATTAGGGAATGAAACACACGGCCCGTCCTGGGCCAGATCGGGGCGACGATCAAATGTGGATTTCCTGATCAGGGCCATATCAGGCCGTGTGTTTCATTCCCTAATATGGAAGGCCCGATGAGTCCCTGATCCGGACCATAGCGAAATTTCTACACGGGATATTCTCTTAATTTGAATCAGTTAAAAATCATGGTTTTAACTGTCAATCAGCAGTGACTGACTTTTTGCTTCTGAATCAGTTAAAAATAACTGAAAAATTATCCACAAAACACCGAAATTTTTCTAAATATTGTATATTAAAGATTTGCTTGCATAAGTTAAAAAATTTACTTGCAAAGTTTATTTTAAAATTGTGTAAAGATTTAAATTTCTCACTCCAATAAATGTCTATCGTCAAATTTTCTTAAAAATATAGCTTGAAACTTTCCTGAACATTTGAATTGCATTTTCGACTATACTTTCGTGAAAATCTTCCTGAAAATTTAACTTAAATTTTCGGAAAAGTTTCCCGCTAAACATTTATTGAAGTGGGATATTTAAATCTTTACACAATTTTAACTATAAACTTTGCATTTAAATATTTCGAAGCTTGCGAGTAAATCTTTAGTAAATTTTTAGGAAAGTTTCGGTGCTATGTAGGTAGTTAAACGTGACTAATTGAATCAATCAAAAACAATTGTATTGAAACATCAGTTATTTTCAACTAATTGTCAGAAAAAAATATTACTATTTGAATTAGTTACTGATTTTTTGCTTCTAAATCCGATATTCTTAACTGATTCAATAATTTAGAGTGTAAGATATAATATACATATATATTGTCCAATGTATAAAATTTACAGTGAAATTTACGTGTGTGACGTGACGTAGGGGGGAGGGGGGGTTCAAGATTTGTGACGAAGTGTGACATAGGGGGAGGGAGGGGTTAAAAGTGGTCAAAAATCGCGTGACGTATTATGTGTACGGCCCCTAAGCCCTGTTTTCTCGTGGACAGTCACATATATGGCGTTAATTTCATAAATATTTAACATTTTTATTTTATGTGTCTCTCATATTTAATTTTGGAAAACTAAAATCGAATTCACAATTAATAACCCTAAAAACATATAGAGCTACTCTGTATAAGATGAAAATTTAAATTTAGAATTATTTCAAAAAATTTATTAGAAAAAATAAAATATTAAAATAAAATAAAATATTTTTAAGAATGTCTCTTATAAACTGTTATACAAAAAAAATGATAAAATCCTAAAATATTAAATTTTTAAAAAATTAATTACGTAAATTGTGAAGATCACGATTATGTCATTTCAAGCGAAATTGATAATTTAAAATCAATATACTTTTGAAAAAACTTAAAAGATAAAAAATTTCCTACAATAAATTTAAAAACATTTCGTTTTTGATATAAATACGAGTAAAAATTGAATTTATACATATTTTTACAAACCTTATCTTCTCATTCAAACTTTAGAACTTAATATACTCTGATAAAAGGACCTATTGAAGAAAAAATTCAAAAAAAAATTAATACTTACATAGGATTTACGTTACCTCATTGTAAAGGAGCATCAATCCTTGCACTTCGTTCTTTATTGCTTATGTCTCCTCAATTATTAACTAAAATTATTATTATTTATTATATAATTATTATTATTAAGAGTCTAGTCTCTTTCAGTATAATCAAGTTATATCTTTTGGTGTTGTTAGCAGAGAGAAATATTTGTATTTTTTAAAATTTACACTGATCTTTCCCTTCAATGTAATGTTTCACATTTGAAATCCCAAAGGAATTCAACAACAAAATAAACTAAATTAAGAAAAGTCCAAAATTTCCCTATAAACATAATTTTTTATATATATATTACTTCTATTTTCTCCTAAAAATATTTTTACGGAATCAAATGATTTTACTCTTGATAATGCAACATACATCTGACCATGATTAAAAACATCTCGTCTTAAATCAATGAATATTTTAATAAATGTTTGACCTTGAGATTTATTAATGGTCATTGCGAAAGCCAATTTTATAGGTAACTGTCGTCTTTTAAAAGTAAATGGATATAAATTTTCACAATATAAAGTTACTCGATGTAAAAAAACAATATTTCCACTCTTATCTCCGGTTAATATTTTACATTTAATAACATTATGTGATAAATCTAAAACAATTAACCTTGTTCCGTTACATAATCCTTCATTAATACTAAGATTTCTAATAAGCATTACAACAGAATTAATTCTTAAATGTAATTCATGTGGTGGTAAAGAAGGTGGAGAGAGAGTGTTTAAATATTCTGGTAATAAAACTTCAGAAAATTTTCCATTATCACAACTTTCAGTAGAATCAATACTTTTATATTTTTTTTCACCTTTACTGTCTAAGAGATTTATCACCCTCTTATTAATATCATCAACGTCAACATTTCTTGGTGCTAAAATTGCACACATTGACAAATCTTTAAATTTTTTCTGTTGTATCAAATGACTATACATTTCTTCAGCAATATCTATATTTCCTTGTTGAATAATATGTTCTGGTAATTCGATGTTATCATCTATATCATTTAATTCGCCATTACCAACTTTAAGTAGAAATTCTACAAATTCTGTTTCCTCTGGTAAAGCTCTCATATTTTCTGTTAATGTGTATTTTGTGAAATGTTGCCATAAATGACTATTTTTTATTGATAAATTTATTATTTCTGATCTAGTACCTCGTTCTTTTATCGGTAAAATTTGTCGAAAATCTCCTCCTAGAATTACAATTTTTCCACCAAAAACTTCATTTGATTTCATTATATCTCTTAATAACTTATCCATAATTTCTAAGGCATATTTTGGAGCCATTGGTGCTTCATCCCAAATAAAAACATCAATATTTTTTAAAAATTGTCCTTCTTTTGACTGAACTTTAATATTTGAAGATGAATCATTGTACAATGGAACAGGTAAGCCTAAGACTTTATGTACAGTTTTCCCATTAGGAAGCAGTGTGGCAGCTATGCCTGTAAATGCCATGTTGCAAACATTTATTCCTTTACTTTTTAATAAATGCCATAAGGTAGTATATAAAAAAGTTTTTCCAGATCCTCCACAACCATTAATATATAAGCATTTAGAACTATTAGAAGAAGAATCTTTTATTACTTCAAGTATATAATCAACTATATTTTTTTGTTTAACATTTGATTTAGTATAATTCTGCTCTCCTATTTTTATATGTTCAAAAATATTTATATCATCAACCTGCGCAGGAAAATTTTCATCTATATCTAATAAACCCTGAAAATCGGTTAAACAATATCCTTCATTCAATAACATTGATTTTATATTTCTATAAGCTATTTTTTCAGCTTCAATATTGTCAATTTTTGAATAGTCTTCTGACATTTGACCTTTAAATTTCTCCCAAAGTTTTTCCGGATGTACAGGATGACAATGAATTAGAATTCTTACAAATAATTGTCGAAGTGAATGAGGCATCATCCATAAAGTAGCTTCTTCCATTGTCCTAATCCACTCACTATCATCTTCTATAAGTCCTAATGCCAAACAAGCAGATGTAAAAGATTCATGAATAACTCCATTAACTGTTCTTAAACTTTGGAAAGAAGTTACTCCTTTTACTGTAAGTAACAATAATCTAAGGTGAAATAATTCCAATTGGCGTGAATTAACTGAATACATTCTTCCCAATACTTTTTCTTTACGACTCCTTTTTTGCCATTCAAGAGTTTTTTTTATCCACGTATAATGTTCTGGTATTTGTGTATAATAATACTGACGAGCAGTACTATCACGCTCATTAAGTTTAAAAAAATCGAGCAATTTTGTATTTTTCTGTAAATCAAAAGAAACATTGTTATTATCTTTCCTTTCGCGAATAATAACATTCTGTTCATTTGGTAAATGTATGGGTAAACGATTTATACTATGGCTCTTTTTCCCTAAAGGTTTACTTAAAATTCTCCAAACAGCCTCAACAGGACCTACATACCTATTTTCTTCATAATGATTAATTTCATTGTGATTAACAGTTACCTCACCATTCGCATTTGTAATAATAATGGATGCAGCATCATGACCCTTGAAAATATATTTATATAGATATTTAACAGATTTAATACTTGAAACTATTTCCACATTTATATGGCAATTAAATATTTCCGAAAGTGTAGGGCAATATGGAACCACATTAGAATTGTCAACAACAAATCCATTTGGTCGCTCATACGTTTTATTATTATTTCTTCGACGACAACGAACATAACAGTTTTCTTCAATTGTAGTTTCTTCTTGGTAACATTTTGGAAATTTTTTTGAACATTTACCATCAATTAAACACCAATCTCCACAAGGTCCGTGAATGTTATTTTGCTTTATTATGTTATGCAAGGAAGGATTGATATTTTCATCAGGAATTTCTGCAGAAATATAACGATCAACACTTTCAACTGTTAATATTTTAGAATTTTCTTTTAATATAACTAACAAATGAATATGTGGTAATCCTCGCTTTTGAAATTCAATAACATAAACATAAGACTTAACCTCTCCAAATAATTTGTTGTCAACAATAACATTTAAAAGTTGTTTCACCTTCAATGCAAAAACTCTAGTTACTATATCAGGTCTATCAGAAGCAGTTTGATGAGGTAATAAATTTTCTTGTATCTCTTTCCAATTTGGATTACACGTCATTGTAATAAATAAATCTGGTCTACCATGACGACCAACAATAGCCATGGCATCCTGATATTGTTGCATCATATTACGAGGTGATCCTATAAAAGTGGAAGGCAATATAAGCATTTTTCCAACATGTACATCATTTTCTAACTCATTATTTTGTAAATAATCGATTAATCCTTGATATGTTTCACTTCTCAATTGAGCTTGATTGTTTGCACAAAATTGCAATCTATCTTTCTCTATTTTTACATAATTGTCAACTACCCATTGTTGAAACAATCTTCCCCCATATAAAAATTGATTAAATTCCTTATCTCTTATAGCAATTTTGTATTTACAATAGGCAGACCTAGAAATATTATGTTTTTTACTTCTAAAATCACTATCACTACGAAGCATATTAATATTATAACCTTTATTTCCAAGTGGATAAAATATGGGATAGATCCATGGTTCAACATTCGGATCTAAATTACTAACTGATTTCAGTTCCTTTGTAGACTTATTATAAACTGTTACATAAGATTCTGGTATTTTTCCTTCTGAGTTTGTATTGAAAATAGCAGCAACTTCATTGTAACTTTGATAATTATATCTTTTTTTATCAAAACCTTTTTTCAACGTGAACAATAGTTGTAACTCTGGAACATCTTCATTATTTTGTCTTGCTAATTCAGTTTCTATTTTAATTACTTCTGACATCATCATGTAAGATTTTGTGTATGCGTTTGAAGTTCTCATAATATTTTCTATATTTTGTAAAAGTTCTTTGTCCAAATTTTCGTTACTTTTTAATCTGTATCTGATTGATTCGTCAGGGTCATAAATAAATAATTGACCAAAACATGGATCCTCACCTTTATCCGGATATAAAGCACTATTAATTTGATAGTAAATTTGACCTTGAATTTTATAACAAAATGGTCCTCTTCTTCTGCCATTAAAATTAATTACATTAGCATTTAAAGATGCAAAAGAAAAATAATTATTATATAGTCTTATATTCTTTTTAAAGTGACCTGATTTTTGATGAAATTATTTTATTTATTTCTCTCGGTAAAGAAATGGATGTGTATGCTTCCTCTGAATATTCTTCATTGTCAATTTTACCTTTTAATTTTTGCCTCTCACGATAACTTTTTTGAATTTCTGCCCTACTTTGTTTAAGTGTTGTTGATGCAATATTTCCTTCATTTATTTTATTTATTTCTGTCGGAAAAGAAATGGAAGTGTGTGCCTTCTCTGAATAATTTGCATTATCAAATTTACGTTTTAATTTTTGCCTCTTACGATAACTTTTTTGAATTTCAGCCCTACTTTGTTTAAGTGTTGTTGATGCAATATTTCCTTCATTTATTTTATTTATTATGCTCGGGAAAGAAATTTCTTTCTTAATAGAGTTTTTAGAAAAGTTTGATTCTCCATACAGAAGTTGAATATCATTTTTATTTAAAAGGCAATTCCAGTCATAAGCAACTATGCAAGATCTACTATTAGAAAGTTGTACAGAGGGAAATTTACATAAACTATTGTTTTCGAACATTAGCATTAAATGATTTCTCATATTACAATAATAGTAATTGACAGAGTGGGGCATAATATTGAAAAACAACTATGTTGCGAATGCTATTGCATATACTCCACAAGAAAGACTGTATTCTGGTTGTTGATCAACAGTTGTGAAAACTACTGGTGGTTCAAAGGGATATAATCTAATTAAATAATCTCTTTGATCATGATTTAAATATTTTTTATTAAGGCTATCAAAAATGTAAAGGCTTATTCCATCATAATAAGTACAAATCCAATGACCGGATTTATAAGATCCACTAAAAAGTATTTGAATGTGCTGCTTACTTTTCTCGACTGGAACTATCAAATCAAGTGTTTGTAAACACAAAGTATTTTGCATATTATAAAAAAAATTTGATTGTCTTCCCAATAGCTTTTGAAATTCATACATATGATCATTATTTAGCATTGCTCCTTCAGTGACAATAATACTTAAATCATGAGTAGTCAAATTAACACTTTCTCCTTTGTTAGACATTGTTCTTTTATTTTATAAAATTTACTTATATCAAGGAATTAAAAATTTAAAAATAGTAATATTACATTAGAATTTTAAGATCAAGTTTTATACATTTAATTATAAATTTTATAATTTCCTTTTAATCAATGTTATTACTAAATTTTGCCTCTTATAGAAAATAAAAACAAATTTACAATTCTCTCCTTATTCAAAACTTTTCCAATATAATCAATGTCCCATTTTGTCTTTCATCCAAAACTAATTTCCAATTTTGTCTCTTATCAAATATAACCAATTTCCAATTTTGCCTTTTATCCAATATAACCAATTTCCAATTTTGCTTTTTATCGAATATAACCAATTTCCAATTTTGACTTTTATCCAATATAACCAATTTCCAATTTTGCCTTTTATCCAATATAACCGATTTCCTATTTTGCAATTTAACCAATATAACCAATTTCCAGCTTTTGTATCCAATATAACCAATTTTCAATTTTGCCTTTAATCCAATATAACCAATTTCCAATTTTGCTTTTTATCGAATATAACCAATTTCCAGCTTTTTTATCCAATATAACCAATTTCCAATTTTTATCCAATATAACCAATTTCCGATTTTGCAATTTAACCAATATAACCAATTTCCAGCTTTTGTATCCAATATAACCATTTTCCAATTTAACCAATATAACTAATTTCCAGCTTTTGTATCCAATATAACCAATTTTCAATTTTGCCTTTAATCCAATATAACCAATTTCCAATTTTGCCTTTTATCCAATATAACCAATTTCCTATTTTACAATTTAACCAATATAACCAATTTCCAGGTTTGTATCCAATATAACCAATTCCAATTTTGCAATTTAACCAATATAACCAATTTCCAGCTTTTGTATCCAATTATAGATGATTTATAAATTATAACAAATTTTTATAAACTTATTAATAAACATAAAAAATTAACTTTATTAAAACTAAACACAACTCAATTTAATTATTTAAATAAATAATGATAGAAAAAAATTTTGCAAACAGTATGTTAATGTAATTTTATTAAAATTAAAGGTTTATAAAATATATGTAAATCTGATAATTAAATAAATATGAATTTAACCAATAATTTCTATTCTTATTAATTGTAACTACACAATTGATATCAATAATTGTGAGAGTGGAAAAGTCCCCTACCTATTCAAATTTATTTAATTTGCTGAAGAGCATTTTTCGTTATCGCGACAGATTTAAATTGATAATAAAATAATTTATCTATTTTACTTTTATTAAATTAAATCCTATTCGTAACAACTGGTGGCAGCGGTGGGATTTTTCCCTCTAAATTATAAGGGTAGAATTTTGGAAATTTATATTTAAAAAAAAAAAAAATTTTGAAAAAAAAAAAAAATTTTTTTACACATTACACATATTTACACACTGATACTATCATTGACTATATATATATGTTTGTACATGAAATTTTAATTGTTTTTTATTTACAGTAAATATAAAATAGATATTGTGCGGGTAGTAGTTTTTTTTTAGTTCGATAAAATAGAACTGTAGGGAAAAAGTAACCATCCTTGCATCGGCAAGCTCTGGTTTCTATAATAAACGTGCCCAATTCCCTGAATTAACCTTGCCGGAAGTGTGTAGCCACTTGGGCAAGTGAAGGGATTAAAATTATCGAAAATTTACACGGTTTAAATAAAAATTTTAAACATTTTTTCCCCACGGGTAAATAAGCATTTTAATCAACGCAAAATTGCTACAACATTCATGTTGTAGTTTATAGTTTTCTTTTCTCAATGAACAGTTCAGATAGTAAAAAAAATAATAGTCAAGAAGGAATAAAATTCGCAAGAGCAGTTCGAAGTAAATTCGATTTAGAACAAGTAAATTTAGTTAAACGCGTACTATTCATGGAAAACAAATCGAAAAATAGTAACGACAATAAAAATAATTCTCTCGAAAAAATTGTAGAGAATCTAGACAGTTTAAAACTGCGAGAATAGACGTTTATATTGAAGTACAGAAATAAATGAATATTTGCAATTAAGCAAAACTGAGATTTATGCGAAAAATAAATAAACTAGTAGCTGTTTGAGAAAAATAAAAAGTATATTGTTCGTTTAAATTTGTAGTTGCATTTTTATATAAGAAAGAAGAAAAGAAATTTTAGTGAAGTGAATTTTATAATTATTAAAAGTTTTATTTTAAAACACATTTTAATACACACGTTACAAACACAAATTATTATGATTAAATAATGAAATTTAATTTTTTTCTAACCAGTTACACTTTTCTTATTTTGAAGAATGTGTGTCTACATTGAACCACCTCTAATAAAACACTACAATTTACTTCAAAAATAATATTTCCACTTACACATATTTCAATAATAAAATGCTACGAGAAAATTTTTTGAGTACACATTTCTTATGTGTCAAGAGTCTCTCTTTCGAATAGCGTGCTTAAAAAAACTAAAAAATGTTAAATAAACAATTTATTAAACAATTTATAACAAAAAACACGATGTTTTAAGAATTCTAAATTGGTTTTTTAAATTTTTTTATAGCTTAACCCTTCAGCATACCTTGTACTGTTATAAATATCGCGTCAAAAATAATTGGGCTACAAGATAGGATTATTTTAGAGATTAAATTTTTAAATGGCTGACACAAAATGGTGACTAAAGTTACTTTTTTTAAACAATATTATAAACAAATGGAAGAAATTTTCAAAAATAGTTAACCTTGCTTGAAACTTGTCACTCGGGGGTTTTTGGGGTCGCTGATGACGAATATGACCTTGTTTTTTAAAAATTCAAAATGGCGCATTCAATATGGCGGACGACAAATTTAAAAAATGATTGTATTCTCTTGAAACTTGTCACTTGAGGTTTTTGGGGTCGCTAATTACGAATATAACCTTATATTTTAAAAATTCAAAATGGCGGATCCAATATGGCGGACTAATTTTTAAAAATCATACAAATTCTCATGAAACTTGTCACTCGGGGGTTTTTGGGGTCACTTATGACGAATATGACCTTGGTTTTTAAAAATTCAAAATGGCGGATCCAATATGGCGGACGACAAATTTAAAAAACGATAGTATTCTCTTGAAACATGTCACTCGGGGGTTTTTGGGGTCGCCGATGATGAATTTGACCTCATTTTTTTAAAAATTGAGAATGGTGTATTTTTAAAAATGGCGTACGAAATTGAACTACACTAGCGGTCAAAATTGAGAAACCCCCCATTTTCAGACGAATGAAAATCGTATTTAAACATAAAATTTACTGAAACTAAAATTTTTTTTGTTTTTTTTCTGAAAGTTGATAAAATTTTGGAAAGAACAAAATATTTTAGAAGTCGTTTGGCCAATAATTCATTTAAATAATTTTTAAAAAATCGTCATTTTCAATGTTTTATACAAATTTGAATAACTTTTAAATATATTTACTAAAATAGTTTTTAGTACAGAAAAAATGTTTTAAATTTTTTAATTTTTTAAATTTTCTAGGTTCAAGTTTGACAGTCTACACTTTCTAAGAAAGAAATTACTCGTTAATGACTATAAGTGATTCTTACCGTGTAGCAAATTACCTTTAAAATAAGCCTAACATCATTGACAAGCGTTCATTATTTTAGAAGTTATTCAAATTTTTGTAAAACAGTAAAAATGTCGATTTTTCAAAAATATCTAAACAAAATAATGTCAAAATGACTTCTAAAAGATCTTGTTCTTTTCAAAATTATATCATCTTTTCAGAAATAAAAAGAAAAAATTTTTAGATTCCATATATTTTATGTTTTAAAATGTTTTTTAATTACCTGAAAATAGGTGGTCTATCAATTTTGACCGGTAGTGTAATTTGTCGGGAAATTATAAATCAGTGAATTTTTAAAATACAATATACTATCTATATCCATTACATTAATTCATTATTTTTTAAGAACTAATCCAATTTTATTTCTTGATTATTTAATAAGTTCACAATTATTAATATTCGAATTTAAAATAATTTGTGGGAATTTTCAAAGAGTACGTTTTCAATACATACTATATTGAATACATTAATTATGATAATATATTATATATTAAAAGTAATTTATTAACGCCCATGATTAGACAAATGAAAATATCATCAAAATTATTGGAAACAGGACTGCGGATCAAATAATGACATTTGACGTCAAAAATTGTTTAAAAAATAATTTGTTTATAAAAATTGTTATAAACAAATGGAGAAAATTGATAAAATTTTAAAAACTAATAGCGCCATTCGATTCTACGTGAAAAATTACTAAAGGAACATGTATGACATTTTAAAAATTTCTACTCTGTTTGTTGTAAATAATTTATAAACAAATAATAATGCACTCTTATGTACCTATTTGAGCCCATCAATACACAACTAAACATTTCATCAAAATTATGATTGGAAACAGGACTGCGGATCAAATAATGACTTTTGACGTCAAAAATTGTTTAAAAATAATTTGTTTATAAAAATTGTTATAAACAAATGGAGAAAATTGATAAAATTTTTAAAACTAATAGCGCCATTCGATTCTACGTGAAAAATTACTAAAGGAACATGTATGACATTTTAAAAATTTTCACTCAGTTTGTTGTAAATTAGTTATAAACAAATAATAATGCACTCTCATGTACCTATTTGAGCCCATCATTAGACAACTAAATATTTCAGCAAAATTATTACTGGAAACAAGACTGCGGATCAAATGATGACTTTTGACGTCAAAAATTGTTTGAGAAATAATTTGTTTATAAAAATTGTTATAAACAAATAGAGAAAATTAATAACATTTTTAAAACTTATAGTGTCATTCGATTTGAAGGGAAAAGACTACTAGAATATTTTTTAAATTTAAAAAATTATGATTCAACAAATTCTGCCTGCATTTGTTCGTATGAAATATTTAACCTTTAGAATTACTGTCACTGTTGTCCATTAAATGTTGTTGCATATGAATTTTAGATAGGTGTGTTCGGTATTTCGGGCAGAATTGGTCAGTTCTCTTATTGCACTTTGCTTCGTCTTCAATTAAATGTGTGCACCTTTTTTTTCTCCTATGCAAATTTTGTGGTACGTGCTTGATGTGTTGTCAGTACTTCTTTTTCTTTTATTACTCTTTTTTGTTCGCAGAGAATCTTGTAGATAATAGTTACAAATTTCTTCTACTACATCTTTAGTTCCTTTCCGATTTTCTGGATTCGCTTTGTTATATAAAACAGTTGCGTTCGTTATCGACATTTGGAGTAATCTGACGAATAAGCACCAATACCATTTCTTACCTCTGATTGCAGGTAGAACTGCATTACAGTGTTGATCATGTAGATCTACACCGCTCATTTTCTTATTATAGTGAGAAAATACGTTGGGAAAATCGATACTTTTATGTGATTTATCAACCCACCTTTTCATGCTCGTTTTTGGATCCACCCCATGTGCTGTTGATAATATAGATATTTGTTTAGCATCCATTACAGTAATGCAATTTAAATTTGAATTTTTATCATACATAGTGCAACATGTTCCTCTGGCACAGATTTTTGGTAGTTCAGATTTCGTTTTCATCCTATTCTGTCTAACTGTTCCTGTAGCTAAGAGACCCACCTTTTTCAAATGGATCATCAAATCTGGAGAAGTGAAATAATAGTCAAAGATTATTTCATAGGTTTTTAAGTGTTCGGTGGGAACAGAAGTAAGAAGTTGACGCAACATCTTTAAAACCACTTTGGAACCTAGTGCTACATTTTTTAACAAATTATCATTTTCCTTACCTGATTTTCCAGTATAAATATCCAAGTCAAAAACGTAGCCTGAATTAGAACATATAGCCCAGAGTTTTATACCAAATCTTATAGGTTTATTTCTAATACATTGTTTTATTCCAAAGTAACCGAAGTATTTGACCATAACTTCATCAATAGATAGAACGTGGCTAAACCAACCAAATTGTTGAGCGTTTTGTCGAAATAAATCATAAAGATGTCTTACCTTCCATACTTTATCATCATCATTCTTATCCTGAGCAGTGTAAAATCTAATATTTTTTTTAATGGTAAGAAATTCATTTCGAGACATAGTATTTTGAACTATTGGACAGCCTAAAACACTTTTTGTTGACCAGTAGTCACGCACAGACTTTCTAGAATTGATAATAGAAAGCATAATAATGACCAAAAATTTATTAAAGCTATCAAGGGTCAAAGAATATTCGTTATTTTTTGTTGCTTGAAGAATATATTCTTTCATATTGGATGAAAAGAAATGTTCAAACAGTTCTACAGCATTCTTTTTAGCAATCGCTTCACGAAAACTGTCATCGATAGTATCATTTTCAAGAAAAAATGTATTTTTGGAAGATCCGTCTTTCCAATCATATGTATGATTAGGTTCTAGCAGCTTTTGCGTATTGCTATAGGAATTTAAAACATATTCATAAGACCCATAGGGTAAAATTGTATCAGGATTGACATCATCTGAATCAGAATCAGAACTTAAATCAGAGTCGTCTTCAGGAATAAAAGCAATATTAACAATTTCCTCATCATCACCAATATCATCATCACAAATCAGATCTGCTAGATCTGATATTCTTTGAGGAGCTCTTCTTTTTCGAGGAGGCATTGAAAAAAAGAGAAATTCCAGAGATTTATCAAAATGTTTAAATGTGAAAACAACTGATTGAAAGTTTAAAAAACGTAATTTAGGAATTACCTAAAAATATTCACAATGCGTGCACCAAAAGCAAATAAGCTCTGAAATACAAATATGAACAAAGAACAAATGAACATCAATAATACTCCTAAAGAGATGAAATAAAGCTGTGAAAAAAACTGATTGAAAGTTTAAAATAAATACGTAATTCAGAAATTACCTAAAAATATTCACAATGCGTGCACCAAAAGCAAATAAGCTCTAAAATACAAATATGAACAAAGAACAAATGAACATCAATAATACTCCTAAAGAGATGAAATAAAGCTGTGAAAAAAACTGATTGAAAGTTTAAAATAAATACGTAATTCAGAAATTACCTAAAAATATTCACAATGCGTGCACCAAAAGCAAATAAGCTCTAAAATACAAATATGAACAAAGAACAAATGAACATCAATAATACTCCTAAAGAGATGAAATAAAGCTGTGAAAAAAACTGATTGAAAGTTTAAAATAAATACGTAATTCAGAAATTACCTAAAAATATTCACAATGCGTGCACCAAAACCAAATACGCTCTAAAACAGAAATGTGGACAAAAAACAAATAAACATCAATAATATTTCTTAAAAGATGCAATAAATCTATAGAAGTGTAATATGTAAGTAAGATGAGTAATGTAAAGTAAGTATGTGGTTATTGTCTAATACATCCTTACTCGTAACTTGCATCAATTGTTTTAAAGATTTAAATTTCGATTAACATATATTATTGAGGTTTATTTGTTTTTTGTACTTATTTACACTTCTAGTGCATACATTATGAATACTCAGGTATTTTTATAATTCCTTTGAAAAATCAACCAATGATGATGTAGAAGAAATTTGTCTTTATTATTAAACTATCTTTTGTAGCTTATTATCAAACAAAAGAAAACACAATAAGGAAACAAAGTACTAACAATAAAACAAGTGCCAACTACAAAAAGTACATAGGAAAAATATGCTTAAAAAGTCATGCCTTTCAGAACTTTTTCCCGTGTAATCAAATGACGATATAAGTTTCTAAAGATTCATTAATTACATTTATTTGTTTATAACAATTTTTATAAATAAATTATTTTTCAAACAATTTTTGACGTCAAAAGTCATCATTTGATCCGCAATCTTGTTTCCAGTAATAATTTTGCTGAAATATTTAGTTGTCTAATGATGGGCTCAAATAGGTACATGAGTGTGCATTATTATTTGTTTATAACTTATTTACAACAAACTGAGTGAAAATTTTTAAAATGTCATACATGTTCCTTTAGTAATTTTTCACGTAGAATCGAATGGCGCTATTAGTTTTTAAAATTTTATCAATTTTCTCCATTTGTTTATAACAATTTTTATAAACAAATTATTTTTAAACAATTTTTGACGTCAAAAGTCATTATTTGATCCGCAGTCCTGTTTTCAATTATAATTTTGATGAAATGTTTAGTTGTGTAATGATAGGCTCAAATAGGTACATGAGAGTGCATTATTATTTGTTTATAAATTATTTACAACAGAGTAAAAATTTTTAAAATGTCATACATGTTCCTTTAGTAATTTTTCACGTAAAATCGAATGGCGCTATTAGTTTTTAAAATTTTATCAATTTCCTCCATTTGTTTATAACAATTTTTATGAACAAATTATTTTTTAAACAATTTTTAACGTCAAAAGTCATCATTTAATCCGCAGTCCTGTTTCCAATAATAATTTTGATGATATTTTCATTTGTTTAATCATAGGCGTTAATAGGTTAATTAATTTTCGAAATTATTTATTATATAAAAATCAAAATTAATTCATAATTAAGAAAATATATATATAATTTGACGAAAATTTTGAACGTATTTATTATATCAGCAATGCAATCAATATTTTTGCAAACAGTGTTTTTTAGAATCACATAAAAAAATAATTAAAGTGAGAATAGAATAAAAATTTTCTAAATAATGTTTAAAAAATATAAAAGGCAACAAAAGTATTAAAAAAATTTTAAAATAAAAAAAAAGATTCTTCAAAAACGGTTTAACTCCACGCGGTGAGAATACAATCATTTAAAAAGTTTTTCGTACGCCATTTTGAATCCACCCTTTTGAATTTTTGAAAAAACGATATCAGATTCATCATTAGCGACCCCAAAAGCCCCCGAGTGACAAGTTTCAAGAGAAGGCAATCATTTTTTAAATTTGTCGTCCGCCATATTGGATCCGCCATTTTGAATTTTTAAAAAACAAGGTCATATTCGTCATCAGCATCCCCAAAACTCCCAAGTGACAAGTTTCAAGAGAATACAATAATTTTTTAAATTTGTCGTCCGCCATATTGGATCCGCCATTTTGAATTTTTAAAAAACAAGGTCATATTCGTCATCAGCGACCCCAAAAGTCCTATCTTGTAGGCCAACTATTTTTGACGCGATATTTATAACAGTAGAAGGTATGCTGAAGGGTTAAGCTATAAAAAAATTTAAAAAACCAATTTAAAATTTTTAAAAAATCGTGTTTTTTGTTATAAATTGTTAAATAAATTGTTTATTTAACATTATTTAGTTTTTTTAAGCACGCCATTCGAAAGAGGGACTCTTGACACATAAGAAATATGTATTAAAAAAATTTTCTCGTAGCATTTTATTATTGAAATATATCCTTAAACATTGTGTACAAATTTTGTACATCCCGTCCTTAATGGGTTAATAGAATTAATTGGAAACAAGTTGTAAATCCAGATGTTCATTACATGAACATTTTGCTTCCTCTTTACGATCAGCGAAAAAAATTTGCTTCCTCGTGAAGGAAGCATTAACGATAAATATATTTCATTTTTAAATCATTTTTAATACAATTCAACATTTATACAATAAAGTTCATTCGTCTTAATAGAAAGAATAAAATTTTCTTATACAGTAATATTAATCTAAATAAACAAAAAAAATTTTAGTTAAAAAGTGAATTTTTCAACTTTAATTGTAATTAATTCTATAAAAAAGACATGACATAAGAAAGGTCGAAATAAATCAAAAGTCGAATTATGTGCACTTCTCTGATTGGCTGAATCGAAGTAGTGCGCCAATATTTGAATTTGGAGTGAATTTAACTTATTAAATTAAATAACTTAAATTATTAAAATATATACACTTTTAAAATAAAAAAATTATATCATAATTATATCCTTTTTTCCACAAAAATATTCATAGTTTGAAAATATTGAAAGATATTCACCTCAGCAGTACACTTTGTAAACAAATGTTCCTAACCTCACTAACTCACATACTTAACCACACAAACAAAAAGAATTTCTGTTGTTTTGGTAGCTTAAAATTATATTAAAACAAAAAAACATATTTATTATATACGCGTTTATAATAACTAAACAATAATAAAAAAAAACAATTATTTGTGAAAAGATGTATTTTTATATCATTACTAAAAAAATACATAAGGAGACACACGGTAGTTTTTTGATTATTTTTTGTTTGTATATTTTGTATAAACTAAAGCTTTCGTTCAAAAATATTTTTAGTGCTGAGTGATTTCGTTAAAAATAGTTAATTTAAAAATAAAAAGAAGTTTAAAAATAAAAATCTAAATATTTAATTATATTTTAAAAATAAAAATTCAAAAAATTATGATATAAGAATACAAAGAAATCTAAAACTATAAAATCTAAAACTAATCTAATTATCTTATTATAATGATTGTAGATCAAAAGTTCTACACAAAAAGTTCCAAAACAAATGTTCCAATCCGAAAGTTCCAAAATAAAAATGAATCAAAAGACAAAAGTTCCAAAACAAATGTTCCAATCCGAAAGTTCCAAAATAAAAATGAATCAAAAGACAAAAGTTCCAAAAAAATAGTGCCAAAACACGAAAGTTTCCATATAATTTTAAACGTAATGAGGAGCAATTGAGATAAACACATTCAAAGCATTCGTTAGAAATCGATTTATCAATGTTCAATTTAAAAAAAAAAATTATTACCAAAGATTTTTCAATTTAAAAAATATTTCAGCCTAAACTTGATAAAAACCTTTAAATTCCCTTATTACAATAGACTTTAATTACAAACAGAACGTTTTAAATAGAAAAAAATATTCAATAATGAATAATTTATTCAGGGTGTCTACTACTTCCCGGTTAACTGGGAAAAACCGGAAAATAGTCGGGAAATGAAATATCTTAGTAACATTTTTATCAAATCGTGTGCTATGTAAGGAAACAGCTAGCTTGGTCGGAGAATTTTACCTAAGCATTCAGTATTAGAAGAAATAATTTTTCTCATGTTTGAAATTAAAAAATAAATTTCTGTTTTATTTATAAAGTGTTTCTTTGTAGCTTTTTTATAAAAGGATTTACTATTTGAAGGGTGGCATGATAAAAGGGGTTTATCAGATTTTAAAAGCTTACTCCTCATATATGTAAAAAGTACAAAAATTTTAAAAAACAATTATGATTCAAAAAATGTATGAAAGAGACAAATATGAATAGGGAGAGAAAGTTAAAAGACAACATTATGACTAATATTGTGGTCTTTGGAAAAAAAAGTTTTGAAAAAAAGAACTTTTGGAACTTTCAGTCTTTGGAAATTAAAATCTTTTGAACTTTTTTTCATTGGAACTTCTGTTTTGGAACTTTAGTCCTCCAACCATTATAGCAGAAAAACAAAAGAAACCTATTGTGAGCATATGCCTTAAAACATTAAGTATATTATGGTCAATTACATTAATTTGCTTTGAATTGAAAGAAATATTATAATTATAATTATAAAATACAAAAAAAATATATATATAAGTTAAAAAAATTATTAACATTTAAACAAATGAAGTAAAAATTATTATTGTTGTTAAGTTACCAAAAGTGATACTAAATGTAATAACATTGAAATTATTATTTTACTACTAAATAAATAATATGTGGACCTCCATATGAAAAGGGCCCAATTTGGCACTATTGGAGTTATCTATATGGGCGTATTCCTGGCAAAATTTGGAAAATTTGGAGTGGTCTTAGAACTTTTTTGGTTAAAAATTCGTTGAATTACGGAATTTCAAAGTTAAGAACGCCAAAACCTCATTTTTCTAAAGAACCAATGAAATCAAACAGTTAAATTATCGATAAATTAATGAAAACCGCATGATTTGACTTGTCAAAACATGTAGATTGATAATAAAAAATTTTAAAAAATTAAGATTTTGCTCCAAAATTACTAAATTGCGATTATCTCGAAAACTAGAACCGACAATATGGGCCCTTTTCATGTGGACGACCACATATAATAGAAGGGCTACATAAAATAAGGGGACGAACGCGAGGCTTGGAAGGGATACTACCAGTCAGGTAGCAGTGACAAGCCTTGAGCCGCTCGCTGCTACCTGACTGATATTATCCCTTTCAACCATGCGTTCGTCCCCTTATTTTATGTAGCCCTTCAATAAATAACATATAATTTCAAATTAAAAATATAATTAAATTAATAGAAAATTTTATACTTAAAAAAAATATTTTTAATAAAATGGAATTCTATTTAAAAAAACATAAATTGAAAAAATTAACATTAGAAATTTTAAAAATTGAACAAAAATAAACATGGAACAGAAGCAACGAAGACGGCCGAAGACCGTCTGAGGCGCTATTTAATCAAAAAGCAAAAACTTTACGTTGTATTCTTTTCATTTATTTATATATTTTTTAAGAAACAACAAAATATAAACAGCTTTTTAAGGTTGCAAGTCTACAATAGCATTTTTTATGTCCTTATTATTGTGTGTTGAACATAATATAAGAAGAGAATAAAAGTAAAATATTTTTATTGTACACTCACAAAAATGATCTATTCAACATAAAACTAATTTCCTTTTAAATTATGTCCTTTAACCGTTAGCAAAAATAGTTTTATTGTAAAAGGGATTTTTCAAATATAATAAAGTTAGAAGTTTATTGGAAAAAAGAAAAACGTTCTGATTTCTTTTGATTTTTAAATGAAATCCTTTTATGTAAAAAGGATAGTTTCACGTGATTTGACGTTTGTAAACAAATTAAAATATTAAAATAAAAAAAGTTTATTTACTCTTTATATAATGCAAAGGTAATCTGCACAAATAAATTTAACGATTAATAATAATAATAAAAATTAAATTATTATTTTAATAAAATAAACAAAATACAAAATTTAAATAAAATATTTTCAATTTTGGATAATTATAATAATTATTTATGTATTCGAAAACTGTAATTTAATTAATTAAAAAATGTAGTATCCAATTCATAACTTTTTGAAATTTTTAAAATTGATAAAAGGTTATATATGGAAATTATGATAAAAGAAATTTAGTTCTTCTTTTTATATATTTTATTTGCCTATATCAATTTATTATTTGAAGACTTATGCTATTATTATTTTATTTGAAATTAAATTTAATTTCAAATATTTCATAAATTTGAGTCCCAAATAAAAAAATTATTATTACAATTAAATAAATATGAATTAATGAATCACAGATAATAAAAATAAATAAAACTACTGATAAAATGATTCTTTTTAATAGTAAACAAAAATCATTTATATAATAATTAAAGGATATATAATATAAAGGAATTTCCTTTTAATAGAAAAGGAATTCCTCTTAGACAAATATTAAAAGGAAAATTCGTTTATAGTAAAAAGATTCCTTTTTATTTAAATAGACTGTTTTGTGAGTGTAATAATATTCATCAGAAGAACAAAAGAAATCTATTGTTAGCATAGCCTTATAATATAAATTCTTTATATTATATAATCATTGAATTAGCTTTTTTTAATTAAAAAATATTATTTACAATTATAAAATACAAAAAAATATATAATTATATATAAAAGTTTAAAAATTATTAACAATTAAACAATCTGAAGTGAAAATTATTGTTGTGTTGTTACTAAAAATAATAATATTATTATAATAAATAATAATAACAATATTATTTAAATGTAATAAAATTCAAATTATTCTTATACTCTACTAATACTATTAAAAATAACATATTTAAATAACTAGAAAATTTTATGCATGAAATGAAAAAGGAAATATTAAAATAGTGAAATAGAATTTTTTTTATTAAAAAAAACATAAATTGAAAAAATTAACGTTAAAACTTTTAAAAATTGAACAAAAATGAACATAAAACGGAAGCAACGGAGACGGCCGAAGGCCGTCGGAGGCGCTAGTTAATTCTATAAATTTTAATATAATATATACTTTATATACATCAATCGATTCGTCTTGATGCAAAGAATAAGATTTTTGATTTGTTTTTAATAAATAATAACATTCTATTGTACAGCAACATGATTTTTAAGAAAAAATTAATTTTTATTAAAAGTGCAAATTTTTTGTCTATAATTGGTTTTAATTCTATAAATTTAAGTAAAACATATACTTTAAATATACCAATCGATCCATCTTGGTGTAATGAATAAGATTTTAGAAATAAATGAGTAAGATTTTCTTACACAGCAACATAATTTTGCGGAAAGAACTTATTTTTTGATAAAAATGCGATTTTTTTTAGCTTTAATTGTGATTAACTCTATAAATTCTCATACAATTTATACTTCCTATATACCAATCGATTCGTCTTGATGCAAAGAATACGATTTTATTATGTATTAACTTCAATAAACAACTTAAAAAAATTTAAAAAAAAAAATTTTTTAGAAAAAAGTCAAAAAAAGTTTTTTTTTAGGAATTTTTTAAAGTCTATCAATCCATTTCGAGATATTTTTATGATAAATATACCTGGTAAATTAAAACCTCTTCGAGTTATCGTGTTCACAAAAATCGGGATCCACACACACACACATACACACACACATACATACATCCGGACAATTGTTCAGGGTCTTATATAACATAGTCCCATATAGAAGAAAATTTGTTAAAAGGATTTTTAAAAATTTTGTAAATTAAACGACTACAAAGCTTCCTCACGAGGAAGCAAAATGTGCAAAAGTTACTTAAAATAAAAACGTATACAAAATATATTTTTGCTAAAGAAATTGAATGTAAAAATTAAAAAAATACTTTTATACTATACTTACTAATATGTTTGTCGTATACAATTTCATTAAATCTGTTACTTTATTTATAATTTTGTTCGTTGCAACTTGAGAAACTTTACAATTTTCTCGTATATCAACTATAAATTGAGCTGCTGTCCAATTTAATTCCTCTAAGGGTGCAACAATTGGATCTCCAATATCTATAAAAAAATTAATTAATACATGAGTAAGTTCCATGCAGAAAGTGTAAAGGGGACTAAGAAGAATCTGACAATAAAAAAAGTTGTCCCAAATCAATATTTTGGTATATTAAAACAAAAAGTAAAAAAGTTTAATTTCAAAGCGATTTGAATAATATAGGGGAGAGTCTCCAGTTGTGAGACACCTCCAGTTGTAAGACAGTCAATTTTTTTAACATGCAATATTAAAAAACCGATTGGCTTATATAAAAACATTTCTTTTTATATAAGCCAACTTTTTCGTGTGCGCCGAAGCGGATATATAAACTGTTTTTGTTAAATACCAACACTGTGTGTGATAATCGAATAAAAAGCGTTTTTTCAATAAATGCAAAGTACTTTTTTCCCAAGTTAATTAATTGGAAAAGGTAAATGTAATGCATTTTCTTTTAGTGTTTTCCTTATATTTTGTAATGCAATATTGCATTGTTCCAATCTACGGTTGAAAATAATTTAATTTTCCTTTTTCAAAATAGCGCCAATTTTTTTCTAGTATTTTTGGGCATGTCAAGTGGAAAAAAGTCAATTGATTCAGAAGAAATCAATTTTAATGCTCTTGTTGAAGCTATTAAATTGTGTTTATTTGATAGTCATATTTTGGCGAACAAATATTATTATTTAGAATATAATAATATATATTATTAATATATTTAATTATTTCTACTAAAAATAACGTTTTATGTTAAACTTATTAAATTTTAGCAACTTTTAATGAGTGTCTCACAACTGGAGACATTTTTTTTAAAAAAGCGATGAGCTCGGAAAATGTATCGTAAATTTTTTTGAGTTCATCGAAACACTATACTTTCTTTTAATAAAAGTTGCGTATTTCTGTTAGCTTTCGAACGGTGTATTTTATTTACAATTTCGTTTACCCGTTTACAATTTACGGGTCAAAAATAAAACCCGTCTTACAACTAGAGACTCTTCCCTATTGAATTATATTTTTAACACTTTTTTACGTTAAAATATGTACATAATTGTATGAAAATGTAATGTAATATAATTAATATCATAATTTAAAAAAATGCAATTTCATTTTCCTTTGAAATAGTAGGATAATATAAATAATATCTTAATTAATCTTACTTTGTGCATTTTGTACAATAACCACATTATTTGGTATGTTATCTACAATATTTTCTCCACCATTATTTTGCACATGTGGTTGACGATGATAGCTACTCTTATGTTGCTTATAGGAGCTCTACTTTTTAAACGTAACTCCACATTGTGAATAATGACATGTCACTTTAAATAGTGGATCAAAACGATGAAAACGGATAATGTGTGTTAGAAAACGATGAAAACGGATAATGTGTGTTAGAATCTTGATAAATTATTTGGCAACCATGTACGATAAATATTAATTTCAAATCAACCCAAGCATATAAAAGCATCGCAACGCAGCGACGCTATGCTTGAGGATATTTGACACCCTGATAACGTTAAATATCTTACCGAGAGAATGCCTTTAACTGAGAAATGCTTATAAAACAATAGTTAGAAGGACAAAAGAAATTATTATTTCTTTTCTCCTTCTACCAATTAATAAATATAATAAATAGTTATTAATAATTGTACCAGCGCAGTCAATACTGCTTACATCGAACCTTGCGGCAATATTATGCGGTAAATAATAAATGTAAAATTCTTTTCAAAATTTTCTGTAAAACATAAAAGGAGGCGCAATGCTGCAGCCAATATATGTATTCCATTTGTCAATTACTATCTACAACTAAGGAAATACACTGTGAGGTTGCGCGTGTGTGGGGATGGTCGGCGGCAACACACACATGCCTGCGCGGCCGCCGCTTGTGAACACTAGCACACTCACTGGCTTCCCCGGCTACAGAACTAATACCTTGACGGATTTTATGCTACGGATACCAATACAAGTGCGCTATGCTTGCCTCTAGTCGTTGCCTGGTTGTGCGTAGAACTTTCCTCTCCCCTCGGGGCCCATAAGCTGTAGACTACAGCTTCAAAACAAACGCACGTGCGTTACAGCTGACCTAAACAACAAGGCGGCATGCCTTATGACACTTGAATTTATGAATCAAGTCAGATGCACATAGAAACAATTAACAATAGTTAAACATTTTGTTGTAAACATTGTTGTTACAACAAAATGCCGGAGGACATTAGGTTATATGTATATGTATATATGTTGCTCGATATGTAAATTGCATATACAAACAATCTATAAAAAGTAGGAACAATATAATTACAATAAATAAATTATATACATTATAATAACTAAGATAAATAATAATTTTATTAATTAAACAATATAATTATTATTTAAATTCTGAGTTATTTCAAATAATATTTCAAAAGTATCATGTTAACAGACTGTTTCCGTTCTCACGGACCTACCGTGAGATCCAAAACGTCAGCGAAAATGCATAGACCAATGGGCCCCTGACTTACTCCTACTCTTTACTCCTACTCCTAAAATCTTCCCCGCTTTGCACCAAAGGCAAGGGTTAGAGGCTTGTCGCAAAATTAAAATCAACGCAGTACGAATTCTCGCTTCTTCTCGAAGACACCTCTCCTGGGTCTAACCTAGAAAGTGTTTTGAGACAGAGAAATTTCGCGACAAAAAAGCCCGTCCGCGACCCGGAACCCGATTTGCATGAATTAGGGCAGACGTTAAAATTCTCAAATTCTCTGAGCCGGTGGAGTCCAGTGCGGGCTGATTTTGGAGAGATTCTGGAATAATTAATATAATTAATTATTCTAAAATCTTGTTGTTGACAACCGGCCGGTTGCATAGATATTGCCCGCGTCCGTCTCAAATATCGGTGGCCCACGAGCGCGATCAAACTAATTATCGAATTATTGGTTATATATATATAGCCCGGACTAATTCGGTAAAAGAGTGGATCCGCAGTGAGTTTACACAGTTGTGTGAGACGGCCGGTTGCATAGAAATTGCCCGCGCCCACTCACCACAGGTGCAACCTCAAAAACAAAAGAAAATAGCGCGAATCTTACGTCGCGATTTTCTGCAAGAGAAAACAAAAGAATTTTCGCCCGACGGATGTTTTGTGATTCGAAAGAGGAATAGCTCCGCCGGTAGTTTGTAAGTAAATAAGTATCGTATCCATCACATATTTTAACACACACACACCCTTTCTATTTGTAACACACTATATCCATTCTGTATTTAAAAAGTATTTTGCTATTTTAAAATAAATCATGTATTCATAAAATCAATTTCTTTACTTACCAAACTAAACCTAAAATTCAGAATCATAAAAGAGAAATAGTGCGCTTAACGAATCAGAACAGTAACTTTTAAAAGTAGGATAACGTCCCGCAAATTAAACAAGGTCCTTCAGACCTTGGCAGCTTAGTGCCTCCCCAAGCCAAAATAGAGGGCCATCTCAAAGGCCCAATTACACTGGTCGACAAAAAATAACTTTTTTTCTGATTCAAAGATCGGACAAGGATAGTCTTATAGGATTTTCATCGCTGAACACGAATCTGACCTCCAAAAGTGCCCATCACGTCGAGATTTTGAGAAAAATGAACTCAAAGTCTCAAAAAACCATGTTTTTGGCCTTTTTTTATCACGTGTAGAGAATGATGCCGAGGTGCTAGAAATCTCTAATTAGTCTTAAATTAAAGCTTGAACTGTCAACTATAAGAATCAAATCAAAAAATCTCTGAATCAATCAAAAATTTTCATATAGCACAACTTTTTCATGTGCGCGCGCACTCTATTTGCACTCATAGAGCGGTACACAATGACACACCTACTTATTCATTTTATTTGCGCTATTTATTGTTATTTATCATTTTTGGGGTCGCTGAACGTTGCTGATTGAATGTAAGGTCATTATTAAAAAATTCAAAATGGCGGTTTCAAAATAGCGGACATAAAAATTTAATAATAATACTTTAATAATAATGTTTTAATAACGACCTTACATTCAATCAGCAACGTTCAGCGACCCCAAAAATGATAAATAACAATAAATAGCGCAAATAAAATGAATAAGTAGGTGTGTCATTGTGTACCGCTCTATGAGTGCAAGTAGAGTGCGCGCGCACATGAAAAAGTTGTGCTATATGAAAATTTTTGATTGATTCAGAGATTTTTTGATTTGATTCTTATAGTTGACAGTTCAAGCTTTAATTTAAGACTAATTAGAGATTTCTAGCACCTCGGCATTATTCTCTACACGTGATAAAAAAAGGCCAAAAACATGGTTTTTTGAGACTTTGAGTCCATTTTTCTCAAAATCTCGACGTGATGGGCACTTTTGGAAGTCAGATTCGTGTTCAGCGATGAAAATCCTATAAGAATATCCTTGTCCGATCTTTGAATCATTTTTAGTGTCGACCAGTGTTATTAAATTTATTCTGGTTTGTAACAAGCTGATGGTGGCAGCGGTGGGATTTTCCTACGCGTTACCGTTCTGCCCCGTTACCAGGTAACATTTGTTACCAGTGGCACCAATTTTCAATTTTTTAAAATTTAACATTTTAACAAAAATCGCTAAATCAAGGGTCTCCGTTTCCTCTCTTACATCTTGCCTGTCTTTCCTTTATTAAGCATCAATTCAATATTTTATTTCCCACAAATTTAATATCAGGAAAACGTGCAACTATATATATTTATTTTAAATAATTATATTATATTAGTTCTGGATAGTCCGTGATGACAAGTCTCCGTGATTCGCTCATTGGATGACATGGCTCCGAAATTCCTTAACTAATAACCAGCACTATTTTCGACTGATAACAAATTTTCCTCTCTATAATTTTTCCTAAAAGATCACAATTTTTAATTGGCAAGGTTACAAAAGGAAATCAATAAATGATTATATTGGTTTCGATTTTCTGTGATTAGTCCGTGACGACAGGTCTCCGTGGTTCGACCACTGGACGACAAGTCTCCGAAATTTCACAGGTAATTAATCTGTGTAGCCTTGTTCTAAATTCGAAAAGTGTATCTAATGCTTCGAGAAAATTTGCTTGGTTATCCTAAACCTCAAATAAAACCTAACAATGAGTAGTTATGCCCGCTAATTTTCGTCAGAGAGGAAAACGAAATCGTCGGAAGGATAGACCAAAAAGGGTTCGAAACGAAGAACGAAGGGGAGAACTTTTCCCTTCCCAAAAAACAGCGGAATTTTCAAACCTTGAAATTCCTCAGACAATTTCATCTGGACGTCTCCTTGCTCGAAAAAATACTTCCCACCAGAACAACCCGAGTTTTGAAGGAGAATTTCCGAAGAAATTACATTATTTCGTAGTATTTAATCCAAAATTCCCGTTTCATAAGGGTTCAGTTGTGAATAATCACGACTTGAAAAGGCTCTCCTTAACGTTAGTACAATCTGCTGACCTTCTTACGGATACCCCCACCTTACAACTGAGGGTTAGACGTATTGAGAATTTCAACAATGAAAAAGTAACGTTGAGGCAAGCCCCGCGAGAACAAGAGAAGAAAGTTAAGAATTAGCCCTAGAACTACGCGAATTAAATAATTAAATTCTGCTTGTGTACTATTAGTTTACTTTACATCCGTATGACAATCCTACAAAATTTTAATGACTTCGGAGTCATTGTTATTAATTCCGAGTTCTTACAAAACGAAGTAGTGAATGTATCTCTAAACAGTTTCTACAAACACAACTACATTTGCCAAACTGTTTTAAAACTAGACTGCCCCATATTAGGATACCCGACTGCAGACTATGTTAACGACACCTACGTAGACATTTTAGGCGTGGTATATTTTCACATCGAAAATCAAGAAGTTTGTTTCTTTGTCGTGGACTCCTTCTATTCAGATACCTGGATAATCGCCCCGGCTGTACTTGGGCGAACTAGTTGCGTCGATTTAGGTTTTCTCTAAAATAATCCCTAAAAAGAAAAGTTCACCACCTACTACATCCTAATTCCTAAATATCCATCAAAATTAATTATCAATAGTGCTTTAAAAGCGTAATCGTTGAGACTAGTTTCGACTAATCCTAACGACTAGCAATACAACCTCGCCGTTTTGTGGGTACAAGGCCGCAAGATTGGAAAAACTTCTGGTCGAATCCTGGTGAGTTCCAATTGGAATTCGGAAAGCAGGAAATTTATTTTCTGCTTTCCCTTACACTAGGAAGCGCCGTTGTGAGTACTGATCGTCCCGCCTAGGAGAGCATCTCTGGCTGAACTTGTATTTTAACGCACTATTATAATCCAATCCAAATAAAATTAACTAAAATGACATCCTAAATGTCTTCCGATCCAAAGAAAACAAAAAGAGGAAAACGTGCCGGTAAGCGACGCATTTTGATCGAACAAGGAACGACTAGGGCACCAGAATCTGAAATCTATTACAGTCTCACGAAACCTTTAACAAAGTTCAGACCTACGTGCAAGGTTGCACCCACCCCTAGACAACCAGAGCCGGTCCAACCACCTCCGGTACAGTTAGCACAAATTCAAATTATCGAAATCGACCTCGATATCGAAGAGGCATTAGCACAGAGACAGATCGCTCGCGCACAAGAGAATCTTGTGAGACTTGTCCCCGTACAGCAACAAAACGTCCATCAACCTGACGGCGACTCTGACAGCACACTCGATTACGACAGCGACGTCATGATTATTGGCTAAATAAATTAACGAAATTCAATTTAATAAATTTTAAAGTAAATGTAACCTTTTGAATAACTCATGTTTCCTCGAGGGAGCGCAATTGTTACTGGGTTCTCCCAGGACCAATGGTCCGAGTTAATCGAGGGAGTTGAGTTGATCGAAGAAAGATATAGCTTTCTTATTTTAGAAAATTCGAGATTGTCCAAACAAGCGTCCGAGTTAGAGACTCAGGTAACATTCCTTAATAGTTCCCTAGCCGCGTTTACACAGGCTAACTTCGCACAAGCCTTACTAGTTTCTGGTCTCGAAGAAAGAGTAAAAACAATGAAACCTATCATCGACCTTTTAACTAAGAAACTTGAGAATTTAAAAATCGATTAGGTTTTAGCAATGACGCCTGAATGGAAGAATATACTTTTTGATAATTCTGAAGAACACGTACAACGCGTGAACAGATTCTTAGCATTCCATTTTCGTGAAAGTAGAAATTTGAGAAGATCAAATTCTGAATTGAGAACTAAGATAGAGTCACTCAAAACTAGGATCGCACTTCTGAAATCCCAAATCATAGAAGCAAAACGTAAGCAATTAGACTTTTGTAAATCCTTAAGCGAATTAGAACAACTAACGCAAAATTTAAATTTGGAACCTTAGAATATGGATCTAAATACAAGAATTACAGGCCGTTCCCCTTTTTCTATACCCTAAGTTAAAGTTGTTAAAGGAGAAAACGGTAGACTGATTGTCGATTTCACGAAAGTTAATCCCGAATTCAGCAAAATACATTTCTTGGTCAGAAACCGCATCCTTAACGAAAACAAAATCTAATCCCTAAAAGGCTCAAGTTGCAGGAATTTTCTACGGTGGCGAATCTTCCGCTCTTTTAAAAGTTACAATCACAGTTACTCTTAATACATACATATAACCACTCACACTTTTGTATAAATATAAAAATCGTAAGTATAAAAATTTTTTTTGTATATTTATATTTAGTTATAACACTTTTATGCACCTGAAATATCCTCGCATAAACATGTCGATCCCAAATCCTAACGGTCAGCAACCCCCGGCGAACCTTGACGTTAGCGTGGCAAACGCTTTAGATCGATTAAATTTACGAACAAGCGCAAGTGACATCCCCCTGTTCGACGGTCGAAACCCCTCGCTAAAAGAATTCCTACAAGCCGTACAACGTGCGGGAATTTTCGTTACAGATACCGCCGAACCCGAATTCCTTAGGGCCGTTTTAAGTAGATTACATGGAGCAGCATGGGACAGTTGTAAAAACAAAGATTTTGATCAACTAGACGAGCTGCTCGATCACCTACGGAAGCGATTTGCCCCGAACAAAAAATACCAGTGGTATTTCGAGAGTATAATAACCCTCAGGCAAAAACAGACGGAAACTGCTAGTGATTATTATGATCGCTTGCAGGGCCTAATCGCAGGTGCCCGTCATGCCCTTGAACCAAAATACAATAGGACGTTCAGGGAAGTTAGAGAGGGTAACAACGCTGTAGAACTCACGGAGTTCAATATTATTTTGCAACCCATTCGCGAATGCGCCCTAGACTCGTTCGTGAGAGGGCTTTCCACGGAAGTATCGAAATTCGTGGATGCTAGGAATCCACATGACTTGGACGAAGCCCTAGAATTTGCGAAGCATGCTGAAGATCGCGAAAGCTACAGTGAAAGATCGCGTTCGTCATCTTATCATATATCCAAGATCGAGGAACGGACAAGATCACCAAGCCCGTACTCGCGACAAATTGAGAAACCCAACATTGCGACGAGACGTAGAACAGACTCTGACAGAGAGCCAAATCATGCCAACCATTCCTCTAAGCCTACTTCCTCTGACATGTTGCACCTCACCCCAGAACAACTTGGGAATTTCTATCGATCAATCATGCCCCAGTATCCTCCTCCCTTCACATATCCTACACCATCTCACATGATCCCACCTCAAAACCCGCAATATCCAACACCTTTTGCATATCCGCAAATGATGCCCCAGGCTCCTCCTAATCCCACGCCTATGCACAACCAATATCCTAGATCGACTCAGAACTATCGGACTAGTACAACCCCACCACGGGCTGTATCTCCAGCACCTGCTAGTAATTTAAACTACCAGCAGACTCGCCGTCCGGACGCACCAGCGAGTCCCCTTCCGCAGCGTCCGAAGAACGTGCACTTTGCGGAACACTCAATAGGATCTTTAGAGCAAAATCAGAGGCCGAGGACTCCCCAGTAGTCCAATTAAGCGCCCCTGAATTCAGACATGACAAAATAAGGTTCCTCGTAGATCCTGGGTCGGACACTAACCTCGTAAAGATGTGTGCATTAAATCCCGTGCTCACCCTTGTCCCGGACAAGTGTCTTGAGATTACAGGAATAACTAATCACGCTGTTAGAACAATGGGAACCATTCAGTTAACTATCGATAATGTTCCGGTAGAATTTCACGTTGTCAAAAACTGTTTTCCCATTTCGACCCATGGTATCCTTGGAAGACCATATCTACGACAGGTCCAAGCCCAAATTTCTTTTAGGCATAACACCCTTGTGACCATATCTTCCCCAGTGACCCCTATCAATTTTGTTGATAAGGAATCACTGGAGGCTAAAAAAACCTTAAGGTCTGAAATCAAACCGTTTGCTCGAGTCCTACGCATCAAATCCCGTACAAAAACCCCAGTCGCGATAGACATAATTAACACAGGGTTAAAAGAAGGATATCTTCCTCGAATCGAAACCCCAGAAGGACTTTACCTGGGTGAGGCCATTGTTACAAATAAGGATGGTGTATGCCACGCCATGGCAATCAACACTACCGAAAATGACATTGACATAACCCTTAAGCCTCAGGAGTTAATCCCGTTCGATTTCTGTAAATTCCCCGGTGAAGAATTTACAGATTCTGAGGCAGAGGGCACTCAATTCGATTCGCAACAAACCTATTCTGAGAGAGCCATCAAGGTCAAGAATGCGTTATACTTGGCTCATTTGGCTCCAGACGAGCGGAAGATCGTATTAGGATGGGCGGAAGACTATGCTGATATATTTCATTTAAACGGTGAACTACTATCTTGCACTCACCTTATCCAGCATAGAATTCCGACCATCGACGATAAAGTCATTCATAAGAAACAATATAGGTCCCCTGTCGAGGCCCTTGAACAAATTGACGTTCAATTATCAAAACAGTTTAATAGCGGAATTATAGGACATTCTAATTCTCCATTCAACTCGCCACTACTGATCGTCCCAAAGAAACTTGACGCGTCCGGTGAGAAAAAGTGGCGTGTTGTGGTAGACTACAGAGTCCTAAACGAAAACATCATAGGAGACGCTTTCCCACTGCCCAACATAACCTCAATATTCGACCGGTTGGGCACCGCACGCTACTTCACCGTTTTTGACCTTGCCAGTGGTTTCCATCAAGTGGAAACTCACCCAGACGATAGGCACAAAACTGCCTTCTCGTCTCGCAATGGTCACTTTGAGTACAAGCGGATGCCCATGGGCATAAAGAACGCCCCGCCTACATTCCAACGACTGTTAAATAATGTTTTAAGTACTATGCTCGATGATGAAGCGTTTGTGTACTTAGATGACATTATAATCTACTCTGACACTCTTGAAGAACACGACATACGAGCACGCAGACTTTTTAACCGACTTAGGGATGCCAATTTGAAACTACAGCCAGATAAATGCGAGTTCTTAAAAACCGAAGTCGCGTATCTTGGACATGTAATCAGTGAAGAGGGAATAAAGCCGAATCCGAATAAAATCACTGCAATTCGAAAATTCCCTCTCCCAAAAACCCCTAGGGACATTAAAAGTTTTCTTGGTCTTTCTGGATACTATAGACGGTTTATCGAAAACTACGCTAAGTGGGCTAAACCTTTGACTGAACTCTTAAAAAAGGATACCGAGTGGAAATGGGAAAAACCCCAGAAGAAAAGTTTTTGTTATCTAAGACGATATTTGTGCCGTGAACCTATTCTACAGTATCCGAACTTTAGAGAAACCTTTAAATTAACGTGCGACGCTTCAGAACACGCAACTCCAGTTGGTCAGAATCATTCTCCTCGGATCTCGAAAAGCCCAAACTTCGGAAAAGGGCAATCACTCGTAAAACGGAATCCAGTGATGACGAGCCCAGCGAAAAGGTAAAGACATGTCGGGCATTACCTATAACGCGTTCCTTAACCAGCGAAGCGAAAGAGAGTGCACGAGTGAACCCGAAGGAGAAAGAAAGAAAGTCCAAAGGAACTGAAAGGGCTAGCGCGTCAACAACTCGACAACGATTTGGTAGTTTACAAGAAAAGCTCAAACCAAAACAAACGAAGCCACGACCTGGACCTTCCTCCAACCTTGGGGCTACGCAAAAGTTGTTTAACCCAAAACATTCAGGAAAGGAACCTCCTCGTCGACCGTCCGTTACCACGGCACCAAAAGGGGTAACGGAGCCAAGAAAAACAATCTTAAAACGTCCAAAGGATCCGGAACCAAGTACCAGCTCGGGACAACCAAGCAGTTCAAAGGGTCCTCCTATTAAACCTAAGTTAAATCCCACTAAGACGGCTGCCAAGGAACCTCCTCGTCGAGGGCGACCTGTTGGAAGCACCAAATCTGCAATGGCTGATAGTGACGAAACCTATCGACCCCCGCAGGATATTCCCGTTAATGAAGCGGACGAAAGCTGCATCGCCAACAGACTACGACCCCGCGGAACCACTGCTTCAAAGGAGGATACAACTAAGGAACCGTCCTATTCATCATCAAGTGATGAAAGTGCTAAAGAAGAATCGGAGGAAGGAACAGATGAAGATTCGGATCCCCCGGTGTTCCGAGAAGACTATAGTGCTTTCCCTAATCTTCCTGTCCATACTACTCCACTTAAATCACCTAAACTCAAAACCAACGCCCCTCAGAATCAAGGCCCCGACCCGTACACGGACGTTTTCGTTGATGGAGCCTGCTGCGAAAATGGAGGATCCAGTCCAAAAGCAGGAATTGGCGTGTGGTTTGGTCCAGACAATCCTTTAAACATTTCTCGACGTTATAACGGACGTCAGACGAATAACGCTTCCGAAATCGAAGCAGCCACTATGGCAGCTCGACAGGCCAAGAAGGCGGGTATCAAAAAACTAAGGATCAAAACAGACTTCCGATACTTGGTGCAGAGCGTTGAGGAATGGATACCGAAATGGAAACAGAACGATTGGAGGACAACAGAGAACAAACCGGTGAAGAATAGAAAGCCTTACGAACGATTAATTAAGGCTATCGAACCTCTTGACGTTGTTTGGGAGCATATCCCTGGGCATGAGGGCATCACCGGTAACGAGAACGCGGATCGTCTCGCTAGAGAAGGAGCTCTGAAAAATCCAGAACCGGATTCATCGCCATCATCGGAATCGGAACCTGAGGAGTTACCTCTAGAAGAAATGATCATCGAAGGCCGACGCAAAATTGATAACAGCGATGACGAAACCAGCGAATCAGATGATCAGAACCCAGGACAACGATCACTGTCCGACGCTAAACAGCTGATTCAGGGTGTATCAGAATCTGTCGATAGATTCGATCGATCGATTGCGAACGCCGGATTAAATCTCTCCAATCCGACAAACAATACTCTACTTTGGGATTATGAAGGCCTAGACCACAGTCCACGAAGACAATATGTTTCTGACGGTGAAGAAGATCAAGAACATCTGGACTATTTAGAAACTCTTGATCCTGCCGTTGGAACCGATGACGAACTCTCCAAAAGAGTAAAGAAATTTCTGGACGACTTCAACCGGAGTAGAGCGAAAAAATTAACTGAATCAGAAGAGTTTTCAAGTGAGCAACCTGAATTGCCCACCACGATGGAAGGATCACAAAAGGAAACTCCTCTAACTAGTAAATCTACCAAACCAAGGAGACAAAGTACGGTAAGATTCAAGGACATCCCAGAAGTCTTTGAACATTCTATAGATGATCAAACACTCGAGATGGAAACCGAGCTATCTACTCCAGGGCCATCAACTATCCCACGTGCACAATCCACCCCGTTTACGGGATTCAAGGATGAAAGGATCAATTCCAACCGAGAGATCACCGCGAGGAACCAGGGCATGAAACCTAGACGAATACAGGATACAGACAATGATGCAGCAAAGAAGTGCGCGCCTCTTAGCTCTTCGTTCCTAAAATTCAAGGATTCATATTTTGATCCTCCATCATCTTCCGGGACATCCAGTGAAAGTGATCGTGATAGTGAACCCCAAGAATTGAAACCGAACAACAACAAGCCCCTTGGTGGTGTAACAAATCAATGGACAGAACCTTTGACGTACAGACGAGACAACTATGCCCACTTCCTTTCTGAAGATTGTGAACCAGTCGATCCAATCTCAAAATTATTAGTCGCCACAGAAAATATTGACTTACAGGATATTAGGGACAGCAGACCCGTCAAAGGACAAATTTTCATCTCCCCTAACGGTAAATACAAGGTCTTTTCGATCATTGTTAAAAGACGTCATTTTGATGAAGTTTGTTGGAAAGATGTTATAATCGGACTCAAAAACCTGAGAAAAGCCTTAGCATCTAACCATCAAAATTCTTGTCGAATGGCAAATTCCGGAGACCTGCTAGGTACACTCCCTCAAAATAAAATGTCGGAACTTGTCGCAGGAATTTTCCGCGGTGGCGACGCAACCATCACCTTGTGCCACGGAAAAATTGAAGTACCCCCAGTCGAACTACGCGGTAAAATCGTTTCCGAATTTCATTCCAGTTTGATAGGTGGACACAAAGGTATAGGCAAGACCTACCGACGAATTAGGGAAAGATACTACTGGCCCAGGATGCGCGACGACGTTACCCAATTTATTCGAGGATGTAAGAGTTGTTTCGAAAACAAGCTCGCTAGGGCCCGTACAAGAGAACCGATGATAATTACCGATACTCCGGCAATGCCTTTTGACAAGGTGTCTTTAGACACCGTCGGGAAATTGCGAACCACCCCAAACGGAAATCGGCACATCCTAACAATGCAGGATAATTTCTCTAAGTACTGTATCGCGGTCCCCATTCCGAATATAGAAACAAAAACAATTGCCCATGCGGTAGCTACGAACTTATTCTCAGTGTTTGGAGCACCCCGTTGCATCCTAACGGATAGAGGAGCAAGTTTTGTTAGCACCTTGATGCGTAAGTTGGAAAAAATCTTTGGCGTTAAACAACTTACGACGTCTGGTTATCGCCCACAAACTAACGGGGCACTTGAGAGAAGTCACATCGAACTGACGGATTATATTAAACATTACGCGAAGGATTTTGACGATTGGGATCGTCTGCTTCCGTTCGCGATGTTTAATTATAACACATCCGTTCATGAGGCAACCAATTTTACCCCATACGAACTCGTGTTTGGACATTTGGCTAGAGCACCTAGTTCATTACCTCAAGGGCCCAAAGTCGAAACATATGGATCCTATCTGAAGGACTTAATTACCCGGATGAACGAACTACAAAATTTAGCTGCTAAATATTTAGTTCGATCAAAACAACGGTCAAAAGAAATCTACGATCGTAAGGCACGACCTTTGAATGCCAAAATAGGCGACCAGGTGTATGTCTTTAAAGAAGTCCGGTCTAATAAGTTCGACAAGCGAGCAGAAGGACCATACACCCTTGCAGGATTCACAGAAAATAACAATGTGATCCTCGAAACCAAAAACGGTGAAAGGTTCGCAAAACATAGGGATAAGGTCAGGATTGCCCAATTGTGAAATTCCTGACTTAATTCTAAACCCATATTAACTTGTTCTTTCTGATTTTAGATTGACGAACAAGCGATGATGACCAATTATCTAACTTTGACATGCCTCTTCCTAACCTTAGTGATGACAACGAAGCAGACCTATTCCCACGATGTGGAGATGACTACCTCCAGTGATCGTTACCAGATCACTCCTTTCAAGTCCAGCAGCGGGATATATTTCGAATATATCGGAGAAGTCAGGAGGTCCGTCAGCAACTGGAGGATTGCCGTATTCCTGGATGTGGGCAAGCAGACTCGATTCTTTGACGACCTAAGGAGCAGGCTGCAGCGACTAAAACAGCAGTGTAAACCTGAGGAAGAATGGTGCAACGAATTAGTCGAATACTATGACTGGGAAGACAAATGGGAAATGGCCTCAGAACTTCAAAAACAGTTTCGAGTCCAGATCGAAGAACTGGAAAATACTAAAAAGACCTTACCAACCAAGATGACCACCCAACTACGAGCAAGGCGTTCAGTCCCACTATTAGGATTCCTGGGAAAGATTGCAGGACCAATCGTCGGCGTTCTGACCTACGACGACGGAGAAAAATATAGTGCTGCCATCCAAGATCTCAACGAAGCCCAGGCCAACTTGTCACACCTGGTGGGAAAACAAACCCACGTAGTGAGATCACAACTCGATTCGCTGCACTCCCAGGTGCAACAACATGGATTTTTGCTGAAGGAACTACAGGAACAACTCCAAGTCCTGATTGCCGTAGGAAGTACTAAGTCAAAGGCTGAAATGGAGAGAAGAAATCTAACATATGCCATCGCCAAGGCATTAAGATTGGGCCTCGATCACAACATGCAGGCCACTACCACTATGTTAGAAGCAGTTCATAAAGCCAGGAAAGGATATCTACACCCCGGCCTCATAACATCAGAACAACTGGAACCAATTCTGCGAGAAGTGCAGGATAACCTCAAGGATGTTCAGTTTCCATTGACCGGGCCTAGGATCAGCATCGACGAACTGATGCGTATCTCCACCATCACCATCTTGTGCGAAAATCATCAACTTAAGGTCCTCATCGACATACCACTCCTAGAAAAATATAATTATCAAGCCTTCAAATTACACTCACTCCCGACCACTCAAGAAATGCTCGAGAATGGTACCGGAAGAGCATATATAACATCTGAATACGATTACCTTATTATTGACGAGGATCAACGAACATACCTCTTGTTAAAGGAGCAGGAATGGAATTTGTGTAAAACAACAACATCTTTTCACGCCTGTCTTCAAGGCGCCCCAATCTACGATCTACGTGAACGAGCGTCCTGTGAAGCCTTATTATTGATCAAGCCCAACGTGGAAGCTTTAAGGTTATGCGATGTCAGAGTAACCAGTGAATTCAAGTCTTATTGGAAGCCTTTGACCACCATAGGCGGATGGATTTATTCCTTTGCTGCACCAGAAAAAGCGACAATAGCATGCCATTCCATGAGTCCAATCAAGATCATGCTGAGCGAAGTTGGGATCCTTAAATTGGGTCCAGGGTGCTCCCTCAAAACCAAAGACGCCATAATTCCAGCAACCACCTCACAAGCTGGTCAATCAGAGTTTATTTTTGAATCGGATCTACATCTAAACTTAACAAAACTATCCCCAACACTACTAAAATATAATCACCTGCTTGAAAACACCAGAGTCCTAACGAAGTCCATCCTCGAGATTAACCCGCAGTTATCAGCATTCAAGTTGAATTCCAAAACCCTAGACGAACTAGAACAACAACTTCAAGAGTTCGCCTTACAACAACATAATCAAGGAAGACACTCGACCTTGATTTACGGATCATATGGAGGAATTATTCTCTTATGTGCATTTTTGCTTATGTACTTGTGTCGATCACCACTGAAAACTAAGACATATAAACTGTCTCAATCAATTTTCTCAAGGCAAAAAGATGAGAATATTCAAACGCCACAGCGAAGGAAACCGTTAACTAAAACTCCAACACCCGAGGATATTGCTGGATTATACGAGGATATCCCTTCTACAAGTAAAACCGCTGCTAACAAAGAGGTGACCGTACCAGCAAGCACAACTTTGACCCAACCAACAACTACTCCAAAGAAGGAGATAAAGCCTGCAACGTCCGAAGATAAACCATCAGTGAAGATCAGATGACTAACCGAAGGGTTAGGTTCCAAGCTGCGAGGAATTCAGGTAGAGGAGGACTACATTGGGAAAGAATCACCAACGACTTTTTCGCCAGTAGTTCTCGTTAAATACAACCCCGCAAGACAACACGGAAGATCTTCGACTCAAAGAGGTTAGTGCTTACAACGACCCCAACAGGCGTTCAAAAAATCGCCACCCGAAATAACCTGATTCCGCAGGTCCATCATAATAAGAGAACACATATAGAGAGAGAGTTTTTTTTAATTTACCTATATATATATATATTCTTTAATTCGGATACTATTTTCAAAAAAAAAAAAAATTTTTTATGCCTGATATAAATTTAATATTAAAACTTTTTATTTCTATATAAAAGAAAATAGTTTAATGGAATTATTTATTATATAATAAAAATTTTTTTTTTATTAAAACATTAATTATATCAGATAAATTGATCACTTTATAAATATATATTTAGAAGATTTCTTAATAGGCCATCTAAATAATAATCATTAATTATGTGTTAGTTCTTTTATTCGTTTGTATATTCACAAGAAGGGAAAAGCGTATTCCAATTAATCGTATAGTTAATTGACTATTTAACTTTAGTCCACGAAGGTTTCGCGCAACCCTTTCCTCCTCTTACGCGATGAAAACTCTTTAATCCAGGCTTCCGGGAGTCAGTCAGCCGCAAAATGTGTTTACAGCTCCTGCATTTCCACACGTACGGACGCAATTGGTAGAGTACTTTCCGCGGAAGATTGTGATGAGTGACTACCTAAAAAAAAAAAAGGAAATTTTATGCATGTTTAATACCTAAAAACCTTTAACAAAATTCTGGAAACAATTTGGGTAATTAATAACATACCCGGTAGGGCCCAATTTTGTTAATGCGCCTCAACTCCTTTTGAAATTCGCCCTTGTGACTGAAACTATTAGCATCATTCCTATGATGGAACAGCTTGACATGAATCATCTCGTGGAGTAATGTTCCGATCAGTTCTTCCTCAGGAAGAAGTCTATGGATTTCCCAACTAATCCGAACTATGCGTAGGGGTAGGTCGGTGTACCCAGAGGTCCTTTTCATCCTCCGCCCCCAACCTATTGTATACCCCGCAGCTGCTAGTCTTCCATCAAAATAGTTTTGATCCAACTGACCATATAGACCCCTCAGGTCAGGCCGTTCATCGGTAGTGCACGGATGTTTGGAAAAGTGTAATCCTTTTACTAACGGCAATTGTTGGGATCTGGTTACTCTGCCACTCATTTTGAAAATACCTGCGTATGAGTAAATGTTAAAAAAAAATTTTTGGAAGAGAAGCAAGCGCAAAACGCCTACATCTAGGGTTTCGTGGCATTTAAAAAGAAAAATAAAAATTTAAAAAAGGAAACTATGGATGTTTAATTAATTTCTATAAATTCATTTTCCACCAATTAACGAGTTGATTAAATCCATGGTATCTTCCTTTAAAATTTGAATTTGACTATCATTTTATAATTGCAATTCAATACTGAAATTATCTGTATAGGTATAAAATATTTTGTATTAATTTATTTTTATATTTTATTTTATTAATATTTTGTCTTTATAGATATTTTATTATAGATAATATATTTGTGACAAATAAAAAAAAATTATTAAAAGCAGGCATTCACGAATCCTGTTTTGGTTATCATAAACCATTGTGGTTAAGACTGAGTGACTGACTGACTGATTTGGGATCTATAGTACCCCAAATTTGGGATCTATAGTGCCCCAAATTACGACAGACGGACAGACGGACGCCAAAGTGAAATTATAAGGCTTTCGGCCATGGGCCACGAAACCCTAAAAAGAGAGAAAATAGTAATAATAATAAGAATAAACCAAAAGTTACACATTATTTTAATCTTGCAATAAGCTTGATTGAGTTTACAAGAAGAGAAGGGGCTAAGAAAAGCAAGATTTTACTATTGATACCACTAAAGCCCATTTTCGGAATGATCAACTTCAAAGCCAATTTTGAGGCACTTCTAACGATTTCTGTGAAAATTAACCATACAGAAAAAGTTGTAGCTACAGCTCTAAGGAACAATTTTCTATGCCCAAAATAAAAATCGACCCTATATTGGGGAACTTATTAACAATTTTCCCAGTAGGACCACATGCCGAGCGTGCGAATGCTCAACGAAGGCAACCGCCGCCGTCCATTACAGCCGCCTGACGGACGGCCTTCGCGCAGTGGCTAAGAACACAAATTATAGACTTACTAATTTTACACAAAACGTAGATTTGTCAATAATAACCTATTATTATTTATCAAAAAGAAAAATAATAAATAATTTTTTTGATATCCAAAAATATTTAAATTTTCTCTTATTAATTCTATTAAAAGGTAAAAAAAAATTGTTTTTAAATTCATTTTAGTAAATTAAAATTGTTATATAAAGTTTTAAAAAAAAATTTTTAATTCAAGGTGTCTAGTGAATTATTATTTTCAAATTCCTAGACCAAAAGGAAATATTCCCGGATTGATTTTAAAACAATAACTATAAAATTTAAATATTAATACTTTAATAAAGAAATTTTAAAGAGGATCAATTGAGGAAAGGGGATCAATAGATATCTTTATTTAGAGAAATATGTATACTATTATTTTCATATATTACTCAATAAGTATAATTAGGTTGCTTTGAATAATTGTAACATAATTAAGTTTTCAAATATGTCAAAAAAAAAAATAAATATACTTTGAATGGTTGAAGTTTTGCAAGGTTTAATTGAGGATAATTGATTTATTTAAAGTATTTTGTTACAATTTTTGGAATTTTAGTTGCGAATTCTGAGAATGATTGAATTACCAAAAATAATAACATTTTAGAATTAATTCTAACATTTTGGAGAAGACAATTGTGTTTGTGATTTTAGTGGAAATTCATCAAGAAAAAAAATAAAAAAGGGGAATTTTATTAGGTTTTTGAATTAGGATATAAATTTTTTTAAGAAATTTAATTATTTTCGAAAATTAACATTAGAATATTCTTAAAAAACTAATTATTGGAATTTTATAATAATTCTTAGGATTTAATTATCTTCGAATAATCTAAATAAACATCCATAAAAATTTTTTTTTGGGATTTTGGAAAATTGTTTAAATCAATTCAGAGATAAAGTTAAGTTAAAATTGTAGAAAGTATATGAATTTAAAAGGGGTAATAATGGTAATTTTTGCACTGCGGGGATAAGTGTCCTATTTGATATCTTGAAATAAGATGTAAGACGGAAAAATGGTATCTTACATCCTGAAATAAGATGTTTTTAAAGTATCTTACTAATTTTTTTTTAAGACGTATACGTCTTAGATATTTCTTCTATCTTGAAGAAGCAAGATATTTCTGTAAGTCTTTTTGGGTATCTTAATTGGAATGTTTCTGTCTCAATAAGATGTTTAGCGATAAGATACTTGTGAATTTTAAGATGCGAAAAAATTTAAGTTACTAAAAACTAAGATACTTGTAACTCATCTTTGCGAATAATGAAATCATATTTCGTTTTGCTAAAAAAAAAGGAAAAAGAATTTTGATATTACATACCTAAAATTAAAAGTAATCTTCAACTTTCTGAACAAAGAATATAGATTATTTTTTTTTGAGAATTTCCACTATTTTAGAATTCGCTAATTAAAAAGAAAAAAAAATCAATTATTTAACAGAATTTTGTGCGATCTATTTTCACAATAATTCAATTACTTTCACTAATAATGAAATTTTTCACGAAAAATCAATCAATTAAAAAAAAAGGGGATTTTGATTAAATTCGAAGTAAGAATTTAATTATTTTCATGAATGGTAGAACTCATCGGGGAATTTTAATTATTTTCATTATTATTCTAAATTAATAATCGAAAGAATCAATCATTTACACAACTAATTTCGAAGGAATTCAATTATTAAAGATAAATTTAAAAAAAAAAGAAATCCTTTTTTTTCTCCCGAAAATTTAATCATTTTGAGGTATTTTAATAACATTTTTATTCAATCATTTTCATGAATAACAGATTTCTTCTTAAAAGTTCCATGATTTTAAAAATTCTAGTAAATCGGTTGCAAGAGTTCCATTGTTTTCATAAGTAATAAAATGTTTTTTTTTGAAATTTAATTATTTTCAGCAAAATTTAATCAAACAAATTGTCCTAAAAACACTCTAAAAAAAAATATATATATTTTTCTTTTAAATAAAATTTCCCACAGACATTCTCATTATTGACAAATTTTAATGGAATTCTTTATAAAATTTAATTATCTCTAAAGGATTTTCGTAATCCAATTAATTATTTTGTATTTGAATGGCTGAATTGTGGGGAATTTTCTAGTAATAATAATTGATTGAAATATGGATTTCGGTCGGGATCTCGGATAATAGCTGAGCTTTGAAACTTTGAACTGTACTCTCTTAAAGAATTTCTTTGGATTTTCTTTTATTAATGGAGTTTCTTTAGTGATTTCAAAAAAAAAAAAAATTTTTTGCAACCTTACCTTTGCGTTATGGATTGAGTCCAACCAAATCCTTCACTCTGTTTTCCAATTATGGCACGAACGAAAAAAAAAAAAAGAAAACGATTGCTAAAAGAAAAGGAACACAAGAAAATAATAACAATTATTGGTTGCAAGTATTATTGCTATTTCACTCTCGAAAACCGACGCGCACTTCAATAAAAGGCAAGCGTAGAACGAAAGGTAAATTGTTATGTTTAGCAGAGGAATGAATCTCGCTATAGGAAGTGTTTGTGTAACTGAGCACGTTTAGGGTAATAGCCGGCATACCCTCAGCAGCAGTCAATTCCCCCTCCCTCCTTCGACAGCCAAAGACCCATTAAGCCTAATGCATAGTTAACGAGCAGCGGACGCCAGGACTTTTCAATAAAGGAAATGAGTTTCTTCCAAAACCCGATTTTCTAAAATTGATTTTCTATATTAAAAAAAAAAAGAAGAGAATAAATATTTTTTTAACTCATAAACAATACTTTAGTTATTTCGTTATTCGAGATCTTCCGAATAATATAACCCAATTAATTGTTTTTATAAGAATTAAACTTGTTCGTTTGAAAATAATGATTGAATTGAAATGATAAAATGAAAAGGAATAGTTTCGAATTTAGGAACAAATTACAATTAAAAGGCTCGGTTATTAAAAAAACAAAAAAAAAAAGAGAAAAGAAAAAATATTAATATTATTTAAAGTCAAATTTAAAACTTGATAGACAAAATATTTATAAATATTGTTTTATGTTTGTACCCTCTTTTATTTTAGATCGTTAAAACAATTAAAAAAAAAGAGGGGGGAGGAATTTTTTTTTATATACGAACAAAACTGTTTTCCAATTATTCCCTTATGAAAATTGAGAATATTAAAAAAGAAAATCGTGTGGCAGCATTGCCTCCAATATTTGATGGCTGTGAGTTAAGTATACACAAGGTAGTGTCAGGTTACTCTCGGCGTCATTCAACACTCCGACCGTCATAAAATTTATCTAAATCCTAACACACCAATAACGACCGGCGGGCGACAACAAAATTATAAGTGGAGAAAAATATTTTCCTCTCCTCGAGTTTAACTCTCCATAACCCTCCGTTAAGAATTCTCTTATTCAAACGACGCAGATTTCTAAGAAGAAATATATTCTTTTGAAACTAAGTCGAATTTTCACATATCTATGATTTGTTTACCAAAAGCTAATAAGCTCAAAATAGTTACAAGGCAAGCGATGAGAACACCATTTCTCCGAGCTCCTTTGTACCTATGAAATGTTTAAGCAAATTTAAACAGAATTTTAATCTGAGAATGAATTTTGTTTGCAACTATAAAACTTGCAAATGTCTGCTGCACCCAGAGAATGATTTAATTAAATTAAATGAATTTTATTTAAAATAAACAACAACAATTTTTAATTGTCTCAAAACCAACTAGACTCTTACTCAAGTTCAAATACTATCTTGTTTTAAATTAATAATTCGTTTACATATCCGTTCTATTTGGATAATTGAAATTACACATTTTCTTTAATTGTATCCTATATCTGGTGCAATTGAAGGATTTTCGTTTATAAATCCTGTGAGCATTCTAAATTATTAAATTCGCTTATAACTGTCAAACCTTCACTATCAATAATAAAATTCTAACAAATATTATTATTAAAAAAAAAATAATAATAAAAAAATTACGGACAAATTACGGACCAATTACTGACAAAATATATAAGAGAACATTTTAGTTAAAACTATAAATTGAATTTTTTATAACAAAAAAAAACATGAGGATGTCGATAACTCCGAGTCTTCGACTCGGAGCGATCGATTACTTCATGTTTTATAATAAATTAAAGATAGAGTGATAAAATTATTATCAATTCAATTATTGTTTTCAAGAATTTTTAACTAAGATTCTTCTTAAATTTCTTTACAATATTTATTTTTACGAAATTTTAATTACTTGTAAATTCTTCAATTAAATATGCATTAGAAAAATAAAAACTTCAAATAATATAAAAAAAAAATCCGCAATTAAAATTTCCAAAAAAAAAATTATTAATTTCACAGAATTGTTAGTTAAAAATATGAAAAATTCAAATTTTCAAAGATTTGAATCTGAAACTTTTTGAATCAATTTAATTATTTCTAAAACTTTACGCTCCAATACTTTAAAATTCAATTATAATCTAAAAGTTTTGACTGAAGTCCATTTTTGAATCAATTTTATGGAAAAATTCTACGAGAATTTAGTTATTTAAATTTTTTTTTGTTGGAATTTAATTGAATAATTAAATAATTTAATTATTAATAAAATAAGTATTAATATAAATATTAATATTAATATATTAATATAAATTAATTGAATAATTTAAATTAAAATTTATTGAATAATTACATATGTTCCTTGAGATTGAATTCTTTTGAGGAATTTTTAATCAATTTTCAAATGATTTGAAATCTTTTGCAAAATTTTAATAACATAGTAGATATTAAAAATAATTAAATTAGGGAAAATTTTTGAAAATGATTGAAGTTTTGCCAAGAAATTTATTACATTTTTAAATAATTCAATTTTGGAGAAGAGTTTTATTATTTATGAGGTTAATTGATAATTTACGCAAAGAACGGCATTAAAATTTTTGTTAATGCGATAATTTTATTCTTTGAAGAAATTTAATTAAAAAAAAAATTTATTAAAAATAATATTAAAATTCTAATAAGTAAATTATAGCAAGGGTTATTAAGATGATTGAATTTCTTTGATAAATTTTAATGAAACTTGTCGAATGATTTCAATTATTTTAATACTATTTTAAATTAATAATAAAAAAAAAAAAAATTTTTTTTTTAGTTATTTTCACAAACATAGTTTTCCACTAGAATTAAATTATTTAAACTAATAAAACTTTCGTAATATTTGTTGTATTTCGAAAAGAATTAATTATTTAAAACAATATTCATAAAATTCTTATGAAGAATTCAATTACTTAAAAATGATTGGTAAAAGTTATTGTAAGAATTCAATTCAATTTTGTAAATGTTAAAATTCTTTGAAGAATAATAAAATTCGTTGCAGAAATTCAATTTATTGAAAGGATAAAAAAAAAATTATTTTTTTAAAAATTAGGAAAAGTCAGCAAGATAAAATATGGATAATGGAATGGAATTTTCCCAATTTTGTGAAGTAAATAAAAAAAAAAAGAAAAAAAATTTTTTTTGATTAATTTTCAAAACAAACAAATGAATGCAGATAATTTGCTAATAAGGTATTATTTTATTCTGCAACCTGGTTGAACATAATTTTAGTTTAATGTAATTTCAACTAAAACATCCATTTCAAATTAGGATCTCAAAAATCTCTGGAAGATTAATCATAAAAAAAAAAAAAATTTTTAGTCGATTAAGAATATTATTAAAACTAAGAATAATAATAACTAATTTATACGCAATAAAGACATGTCCTTTGGAGAGAGCTGCTTGAAGGAGAAAACTTAAGAACAAAGTATAAAAAAATATATAAGTATTGTCCGCTTCTTGATGGATATATATGGTTATTGGACCGCCCTCACGATTAATCGTCCCCTCCACGGCTCCAATTTCCCTTACGAAGGAGGCCCAGCGTACCAATCTCTCTCCACTCTTCCTCTACCTCAACGTTAAACGACTAAAAAGAAAAAGAAAAAAAAATTTTTTTTGTATTCTGTAAATGCTAAACGATGAATCTATCACAACTATTATGCTAACTTACCAGAACCCATCGGTTATACCCCTTCGGAACGCCATCCTGGTCCCAAAAGAATGTTTGGAGGAAGGTCAATTTTAATGTCTTATCAAATGGTTAAAATCCCACTTGCGGAGGCACTTCAGGCAGGGAACTTAGTAAGCTAAAAAAGGGAGAGAAGGACATTCTTAAATAACACCTTTTTATATACACAAATAAAATTTAAAATTAAAGAAACTTATTTGGAAATGAATCTTGGTATTTTAGATCATTATAGAATGAATAAAGCATTTCTAGGATCCGAGAGAAATCATAATTCTAGTCTAACAATCTTCTTTAATCAAATTCGATCCCGCAATTTTCAACTAACCAACATTGAACTACTTAAGAATTTCATAAAAATATTGATATAGTAATGCATGAATACTTGCCACAGGGTATTGCGGCCGTCACCTTGCCACCCCCCTTGTAAAATCTTCGTAGACTCGTGTCCTATGGTCAGTTCTGCAAAACTGGCATAACAACGCTAAAAGGAAAAACAATTTTCTTTACTTTCAAAAACAAAACAAAAAACAAATAACACCGCAAAAGAGCGATTCTAGTTCTTACCGTAGCCCAGAAGCCCCGGTACATGTATTGCTGACCCAATTCATCCCAGCTATACTCCTGATACCATCGGGATCGCGAGTACAGTTTGGGATAACTATCTTTGACCAATTCCTTGTTACGGAACCAAACAACGTTCGCATAATCTCTAATGGGGGCAGGCATCCAGGGCCCATATCTAACCAAAAAGCTAAAAAGGGATACTATTAAGTACAGCAACACACTCTGACCACTATGCACTACCCCATTATATTTTCCCAATTCAGTCTATAGACATTCTTTAAACAAACTCGGGACGCCTCGCAGAATCACATAATCCAGATACAAATTCAATTTAATTAAAGAAAACACGAAAATCAAAACCAATACTAATTAAAAGAAAAAAAAAAAAAGGGGTATCAAAATAATTTTGTTTTATCTTTCAAAATAAAAAAAAAAAACATTTAATTAAAAATTTTTAAATGCTATTACAATTTAACAATAATTAAAATTTCAATGGTTTCAATTAAATAATTTTTCAAAATTTAGTTTGTTTTAAATTAGTTCTTCTTGAAAGGTTTAATTCAAATTCAGTTATTTGAACATAGAAATGTATAATTGTGAAGAACTAAAGAATCTATAAAAAAAAAATGATTGAATTCTTGTGAGAACTTTTGTTAGAATTTTTATTTAACTTTAAAAATTACCAACTCGATAGATGCCCTAAGATTATTAAATAAAATATTACAATATTTAGATTTACTCACCCCCGAGAGGAGTTCAATTTTGCTAAAATCATAAATGATTCGAACAGGGCCTCGTAGCGACGCAATAAAATTGAAATCGGAACAGAAGGGCCTCTCTGCTCTTCTTCCTGGCACTCAATCACTTCCTCGACGGTTTTCTTAAGATTCTGCAATTCTGCGACCTTGCGCTGCAGACTTTTTAGTCTCGATGTAGGACCGTAATTAATTTTTATACCCTCTTGCACTATCCTCCCCCGGCGCAGTTTCAATTCTTCAGCTGTGCACTGAAGGCGTTCCAATTTTGTCTTGGGGACATGAGGACCTTTCGAACCAGCATCAAGGTCAATACTGCTTGGATACTCGGCAATTTCCTTTTCGTCCCGAACATCCCAACCGTATATCTTTTTAAACAAAATTGCTCTTCTGCTCTTGTGTTTTTCCTCCGGGAAGAGATTAAAAATTGCCTCCGTCCTCCAATGGCAATCCCAAAGGTTCACAGCATCAAGAGGCTCCATTTCAGAGTCACTGGCAATTTGAGGAGAATCACTAAATGAATCCTCTGCCTCGGAAATAAAAACATCCGGTAAGGACATTTTATTTATATTCTTTTTTTTAATTTTATCGAAAGCACCAATTCTACTCGCCACTTCACCGTACACTGCTCACCGTCACTAAGGTTGAAGAAGCACTGAATCACTGGATTAGGGTACTGGACCGCGACGCACTATACTAACATTACGTCACCAACTTGACGGTTCCCTATTGCGTTCGTACTACTTGAAGATGTACGAGCATAACGTTAAGGGGTACAAACGTTAAGCGCGTTAAGCACCACTGATCGTGCACGCATAATGCTACGATTTATGTTACCAATGATTATTGAGTTTTCTTTTAGTTTATGAACAATAAAAAAAAAAAGAAATGAGAGAGGAAAGGGAATATAACCAAAGGATTTCCTTCCCTTAAAAGGCTACTGTTGATTGCTATCAATAAGCAAAACTATTATTATAAATATTATTATTGTCACCATCGACCATACTACTATTACTACAGTTTATTATTATTATTATTATCGACATTGTTAATGGTTGATAATTTTCTCAAACAGTCGCCGCCAACCATAACACCCGTCGTTAACTATGTACAGGCCGATTCTTTAAATTTTAGGGCTTACACAGAGGAAAATATATATGAACAAATAATGATTGTTTATGGTAATTGTTATTGCAACAATTTAATTACATTTATTATTATTCTCGACTATTAATTGTTGTTGTTCACATTGTTATTAACAATTATTAATTAATAATAAACTGAAAGAAATAAATAAAATAATAATAAAGGTTACAAATTTCTAGTTTTGACTACACTTGACAATATTTTAACTGTCTTCAAAATAATAAAAAAAAAAAATAATAATAAAAAAAGAATAATAATAAATAAATTTTATATATATTTTCTCTTATAATTTTATGATATTGCATTTGCAGCAATTAGAATTTCGACCTTTTCAAATTGCTCTCTTGAGTTGGATTAATTCTGAAGGAAGTCTACATAAATATTTTCTAAATTACATCATCTCAATCCTCAATGTAAAGTTTCACTTGTTATTCATATAAAAAATTTACTTTAAAATTTGTAATAATATTTCTGTCAAATTTCTTTTGCTGTAATCCAATTTAGTCTTAAATAGCCGAAAATTTAAAATTAATGAACTATAATCACAACTTTGATAAATAATTACGGCAAATTAATACTATCACCATAATTAATGCTATTTCCACTAGATTATAGGATCTACACCAAGTTGTGAAATTGTCATTTTAATATTAAAGAAATTGTATTGATGCGTCGTATCATTGTGCGCATCCCTAAGTTCAAGGCATCAGGGTTTTCGGGGACGAAAACGGGAATTTTCACGGTGGATTGTTAGAATCTTGATAAATTATTTGGCAACCATGTACGATAAATATTAATTTCAAATCAACCCAAGCATATAAAAGCATCGCAACGCAGCGACGCTATGCTTGAGGATATTTGACACCCTGATAACGTTAAATATCTTACCGAGAGAATGCCTTTAACTGAGAAATGCTTATAAAACAATAGTTAGAAGGACAAAAGAAATTATTATTTCTTTTCTCCTTCTACCAATTAATAAATATAATAAATAGTTATTAATAATTGTACCAGCGCAGTCAATACTGCTTACATCGAACCTTGCGGCAATATTATGCGGTAAATAATAAATGTAAAATTCTTTTCAAAATTTTCTGTAAAACATAAAAGGAGGCGCAATGCTGCAGCCAATATATGTATTCCATTTGTCAATTACTATCTACAACTAAGGAAATACACTGTGAGGTTGCGCGTGTGTGGGGATGGTCGGCGGCAACACACACATGCCTGCGCGGCCGCCGCTTGTGAACACTAGCACACTCACTGGCTTCCCCGGCTACAGAACTAATACCTTGACGGATTTTATGCTACGGATACCAATACAAGTGCGCTATGCTTGCCTCTAGTCGTTGCCTGGTTGTGCGTAGAACTTTCCTCTCCCCTCGGGGCCCATAAGCTGTAGACTACAGCTTCAAAACAAACGCACGTGCGTTACAGCTGACCTAAACAACAAGGCGGCATGCCTTATGACACTTGAATTTATGAATCAAGTCAGATGCACATAGAAACAATTAACAATAGTTAAACATTTTGTTGTAAACATTGTTGTTACAACAAAATGCCGGAGGACATTAGGTTATATGTATATGTATATATGTTGCTCGATATGTAAATTGCATATACAAACAATCTATAAAAAGTAGGAACAATATAATTACAATAAATAAATTATATACATTATAATAACTAAGATAAATAATAATTTTATTAATTAAACAATATAATTATTATTTAAATTCTGAGTTATTTCAAATAATATTTCAAAAGTATCATGTTAACAGACTGTTTCCGTTCTCACGGACCTACCGTGAGATCCAAAACGTCAGCGAAAATGCATAGACCAATGGGCCCCTGACTTACTCCTACTCTTTACTCCTACTCCTAAAATCTTCCCCGCTTTGCACCAAAGGCAAGGGTTAGAGGCTTGTCGCAAAATTAAAATCAACGCAGTACGAATTCTCGCTTCTTCTCGAAGACACCTCTCCTGGGTCTAACCTAGAAAGTGTTTTGAGACAGAGAAATTTCGCGACAAAAAAGCCCGTCCGCGACCCGGAACCCGATTTGCATGAATTAGGGCAGACGTTAAAATTCTCAAATTCTCTGAGCCGGTGGAGTCCAGTGCGGGCTGATTTTGGAGAGATTCTGGAATAATTAATATAATTAATTATTCTAAAATCTTGTTGTTGACAACCGGCCGGTTGCATAGATATTGCCCGCGTCCGTCTCAAATATCGGTGGCCCACGAGCGCGATCAAACTAATTATCGAATTATTGGTTATATATATATAGCCCGGACTAATTCGGTAAAAGAGTGGATCCGCAGTGAGTTTACACAGTTGTGTGAGACGGCCGGTTGCATAGAAATTGCCCGCGCCCACTCACCACAGGTGCAACCTCAAAAACAAAAGAAAATAGCGCGAATCTTACGTCGCGATTTTCTGCAAGAGAAAACAAAAGAATTTTCGCCCGACGGATGTTTTGTGATTCGAAAGAGGAATAGCTCCGCCGGTAGTTTGTAAGTAAATAAGTATCGTATCCATCACATATTTTAACACACACACACCCTTTCTATTTGTAACACACTATATCCATTCTGTATTTAAAAAGTATTTTGCTATTTTAAAATAAATCATGTATTCATAAAATCAATTTCTTTACTTACCAAACTAAACCTAAAATTCAGAATCATAAAAGAGAAATAGTGCGCTTAACGAATCAGAACAGTAACTTTTAAAAGTAGGATAACGTCCCGCAAATTAAACAAGGTCCTTCAGACCTTGGCAGCTTAGTGCCTCCCCAAGCCAAAATAGAGGGCCATCTCAAAGGCCCAATTATTAAATTTATTCTGGTTTGTAACAATGTGTTTTTCCAAATGATCAACAGATACACCTGTTACAAAGGAAAATATAATTCGGCAGCATTGTATAAAATAATTCTATCGACATCGGGGCTCGCTACAATGTAAAGAGCCTTGATGCCGGACACCCGACACCCCGATAAGAATTTCCGCGTCAATCCTGATGCTTTCAGCTAAATTTTATTAATATCCTGAACACTTGATACTGGAATTATGGTATAATATAATTGTAATATGTATATATATGTGCGGCATATGTATGTATATTGCTGCTGTTGTACGATATAATTAAAGCTCGCGGCAATATTACGAAGCAAAATGGGCGATAAGTAATATTGTCGCGTATTTTAAAGAAATGCGGACGTTGCGGCAACGTTATGAAGTTACCAACGAAAATTAACATTGCAGCAACAAAGTACCAAATAATTTATATTGACAATGGAAAATATATCAAAATGGATAGTCGAAAATTTTCAATCCATGCAGTACAAATTCTTGACTCTTCCGAGCAACGCCTTTCCTGGCTTTAGCCTGGCAAGTGTTGTGAGAATTCAAGAACGACGAGACTAAGCCCGTCTGCGCTTAGGACCCCCGTGTAGAACCAGCAAAATATCTGGTATAATACGAAAGGCGGACGATAAATTTAATAGAACCTTCTAACCGACGAAGTCCATGTGAAGCTATAGCTGGGTGAAATTTAGGATAAATAAATTAATTTTGCTTCTCCTGATTTTTGTCTCTGACCGGCCAGTCCGTGCGTGTAGCACCTGCGCCGTTCCGGTATAGTGGCTCGCAACCTAATTTTCAAACTTGAAAATTAGAACAATAAGAACAAAGTTGATTGTGAACAACGAATAAAAAATTGTTCTGCCCGACGTCAACCAGAGTACCTCAACGTGGCTTCGGTAGTTTGTAAGTAGAACTGTATCGTTCCATCGATATTAACAATATTCATTTTCTTTCTTTCCAACACACTAAATTGTATTTTACACATTTAATTAACTAAATAAATTACACATTTTTGGGAATCAATTTCTTTTATATACTTACCTTTAGTCAAAACTCCTTTCTTCCGCAAAATCACAAAAACAGAAGCAGAAACGGTAACTTTTAAAAGTAAGATCACGAACCCACACAATTGAACAGGGCCTTAAAGACCCTGGCAGCTTGGTGCCTCCCCAAACCGAATTTAAATAAGAGCCATCTCAAAAGCTCGAATAAAAGGAACAGCATAAATTTATTATTCTGGTTTGTAACAACACCGGTAAAATAGCACATATCACACTTAAAACTATTCATTTTAAAATAAAAAAGTAAGATGAAACCATTTTCTTCAATAACATAAATATTTATGGATGCTTTTCATTAAAAACTAGAAACGTGTAATGACTAAAACTGGTTTAGAGTGAAATTGTCAATCGAACAAAACATTTTTTTTTCGAATAGTAGGTGTTTTTGAGTAAGAAAATCATAGTTTTAATTTTTTTCCCTTGTGCAGTTTTTCTGTAGCTTCAAATTTTGCATTTTCGAGGTTAAACGTCACTTAAACTTACCTGTAGGAAAATTAGCTTATCAAAATATAATAAATAAGGTATCATTGAAAAGGTTATTAAATTACCTTTCGACCCATAGGTCACAGAATAAAATTCAATGAAAATTGAAAAAGTTACAGTCGATTAAAGATCAAATTTTATGCCAATTTTGATGATTTTTTGACACTTAAGTAACTTGTACTATTTTTTTCTACATCAAACAGGAAAAATCTTTAGGTTTTAATTTTTTTATTGATAGACTATATAATTACAAAAACTTTGAGCCCTTGTGGACCTCGATTGGATTAAAAATGACAATTCTACACTAAATTTAGTGAACGAAACTACTTTCTCCATTTTTAGTATCCCGTAAACATTTTCAGCAAAAATTCAAGTAATAAAATTTAGTTAAGCCCTCAAGTGACTAAAATCACTAATCAAGGGCTTCTAATGTCGTAGATTTTGAATCTAATGTTAGTTTTTTAAATTTCAAAATTGCGGATCCAATATGGCTGACAAGTTTTTAAAAATCGATGAAATTCGTCTTAAATTCGTTTCTCGGGGGCTTTCGGGGTCGCTGATTACGAATCCGATGTCAGATTACAAAAATTCAAAATGGCGGATTCATAATGGTGGACGAGTTTTTCAAAAATCCATCGAATTCGCACCTATTAGATCCGCCATTTTAAATTTTTGTAATCTGACACCGGATTCGTAATCAGCGACCCCGAAAACCCCCGAGTTACGAATTTAAGACGAATTTCATCGATTTTTAAAAACTTGTCCGCCATATTAGATCCGACATTTTGAAATTTGAAAAACTAACGTTGGATTCAAAATCTACGACATCGGAAACCCTTGATTAGTGATTTTAGTCACTTTAGGGCTTAACTAAATTTTATTACTTGAATTTTTGCTAAAAATGTTTACGGGATACTAAAAATGGAGAAAGTAGTTTCGTTCACTAAATTTAGTGTAGAATTGTCATTTTTAATCCAATCGAGGTCCACAAGGGCTCAAAGTTTTTGTAATTATATAGTCTATCAATAAAAAAATTAAAACCTAAAGATTTTTCCTGTTTGATGTAGAAAAAAATAGTACAAGTTACTTAAGTGTCAAAAAATCATCAAAATTGGCATAAAATTTGATCTTTAATCGACTGTAACTTTCTCAATTTTCATTGAATTTTATTCTGTGACCTATGGATCGAAAGGTAATTTAATAACCTTTTCAATAATACCTCATTTGTTATATTTTGATAAGCTAATTTTCCTACAGGTAAGTTTAAGTGACGTTTAACCTCGAAAATGCAAAATTTGAAGCTACAGAAAAATTGCACGAGGAAAAAAAATTAAAACTTGTGACGTATAATTTTAACTAATTTATTTTTAAGTTAAAAGTTCTGCTTTACGTCAGGCAAAATCCGACGCTTTCAACATTAATAATAATAGAGAATTTAAATCAATTAAATCTCGCCGTCAGGCGCCAATTAATTTTTAAAAGCTAAATTAATAAACTTTAATTTGACTCGACCAACAAATACAACTCGACACCTCTGAGCTTCTCTCTCACTCAAAGGAGATTCTGCTCAAACAATTGGCAAGCAGAAAATGCCAACGACGAGACACGACTGGCTTAGTACTGGCAAGCGACTTACCCACGGTAATCTTTCCTTTGACCTCCCTGGCAACTGTTAATCCTCCTGGTCTCTCGGCCGACAACTCCTCGGAGATGTTACTCGGGTTGAAAACGGGAGATTCTAGGGAAGAAAAACTACACACACTTCAACTATTTAAGTTCTATTTTATTCACACGAAATCCTGGTTTCAATGCACAGTTCTCGGCTACACAGTTTCTCAAATTCACTTCAAACTCACTCAAAGAAAACGAAAATTTAGTCACGGCGACGGGTTGTAGTACCGGCGCGGCAATATCAAATTTCGTTATGGCGGCTAATGTATTGTACACCTGTAGCGTCTAATTTCTCTCCGCACGTGGCTCGTCTTCTTCCTCTAGTTGCTTCAAATTTTAGTACTGGCCCTGCCACCTGTCACTTTCTCTTCCTACTAACTAGCCGCGCGACCTACTTTCACGACTTTCACTGGGTCAGCCGGCAGCATTGAGTTTCCCTCATTGCCATAATTTTGGAACTCTACGGTTCAATGACTTCTGACAGGTGGCACCACAATTTAGGTTTTTGGGATTTTAAGAAAGTGACTATTTATATCGTCACAAACTATGATTTTCTTACTCAAAAAACACCTACTATTCGAAAAAAAATGTTTTGTTCGATTGACAAAAAAAAGTTATTAATTTGTAAACCTGTGTTAGACATCCTCAAGGAAATATTGTCGAGAGAATTCACAGGGAATTATCAAGATCCTTTAGATCGTTAACGAAAGGTAGACACAATTCTTGGTGGAATTAGGTAAAAATTATCGAAGATTGCATCAATGAAACACACCATGAGACTACAGAGTTTACGCCAGTCGAGTTATTCCTAAAGAAGAAACCAAAACGAGTGTGGGAGAAATGGCTAGATTTACCTCCAATTCCGAAGGAAATGGATTATGAAAGAAAATTAGAATTATCATACGACAATATCTGCAAGAAAGGAAAGAAACGAGCTGAAAAGTTTAATATTTCGCAAAAAATATCTGAATTTAAAGTTGGAGATCAAGTCTTAATTAAATTACTAAATAAATATGATAAGGAAAATAAAATCATCGCGAAATTTCTTTAAGTTTACGAGGGACCTTACGAAATAAAAAAGATTGTTAAAAAAGGTACATACATTCTATAGGATTCGAAATCGAAAATCGAAAAAGGAATGTATCATAGTCAAGACTTAAAAAAATATATATCAAAAAATAATAACAGTAAAAAAAGTGAATAAACTAAACATGTGACAATATGTAAATAAAAATAAAGTGAATTTAATAAACAATAAAAAATAATAAAGTGAATAAATAATGAATATAGTGCAAAGTGATAAACAATATTAAATTAATATTAAAATTATTTAAAGAAAAATAATTTTGAACTATAATATAAATTTAATTATATCAGAGTGTGTGTAAATAAAAGTGATAGAGATAAGTAGTTGATATTTTGATCTCATCAATATCAACTAATACTAATAAAAGAAGAAGAGGACAACATAAATAAAAGTGATAGAGACACTAAGTGTTAGTTCGCGTAGTTTTTAAAATAGAATATAAGATATACAGCATGCATAAAAAAAATAAAATAAAAATAAAAATTTTTTTTTATGTTTTTTTTGAGAAAGAAATGAGTAATTTTTATAAAGATAAAGGAAATTAGTTTTTTTTAAATAGAAAATGAAAATCATGATAACGGATCAAGGCACAATGCCACTAAAACATCGTCTGTGTGATGCATTTAAAACAAAGAGACCTACATCCATTTCGGATTCAATTGAACAAGGAGAGAGAAGTGGAAGATATTAAAAAAGGAAAAAAATGCGTGTACACAAACACCTGATAATTTTAATAAAATTAAGATTAATAAGAAAAATTCAAAAGCAAGAAGGAAATTAAAGAATAGTAAAAAGCCTAAAATTATTAAAATTGAAAATTTAAAAACAAAAGTCAAAATAATTAAAAATTATAATGACGAAGAAATCCAATTATTATTTGCCAAGTTAGAAAAGGTTATAATGGGAGCTTAGAAAATAAAACAGGAAATTTAATTGACTGGATGTTTTTAAAATATTCTAAAGAGTTTTATTTATTTATAAATCCTTTAAAATAATTATTGAAATAATGATTGAATGTTCAAAGTGATTTTGTCGATTTTGATTAGATTATTTAATTTAAAAGTTTTTTTTATTGTAGCACAGTTAATCTCTAGTTATATTAAAAAATATATATATAAAGTTTTTTTTTGTTTTTTTTAAGAATGTCGCTTCAGCCGAATATAATAAGAGGAGGAGACTTAGTTCTGACAAGGGAGTCATTTCCTTTAAAAATTCTTAAATATGGGCAATATAAGGTTAAAATGGTGGAACCAATTAGTCCATCATTTATGCGGGTAACGACGCCTGAATTATTAGAACACAAGAAATTAAAAAAAAAATAGAAATATATTATGTATCTAGAGAACAGTAACTTAGAGTTGATTTCGAGAACAACAACATCGAATTCTCAGGATTACCAATAGTGTTTAAATTAGGAAATAAAAAATATGCAAGGAGGCATATAATGCTACTTAATTCAGGGATTGATAATGTCGTGTTGGTGTATGATGTTGATGAACATAGACATTATCACATTGATAAAAATAATATATATTATATAAATTATACTTTTTTAATATTAACTAAAAGTCTTATTATAATTGCTTTAACGGATATTAATTCAAAAAGAAACGGAGTAAGGGGAGAAAATAAAATAAGTAAATTTTGAAACTTCATCAGTAATAAAATGTTCACCTTCTTTAATAAAGGTATTAAAGAAGATCGCTATATTGGTTGGGCTAAATTAAATAGTCTAATATCATTAGATGACTGGTTATTAAATAAGGGTATTGCAAAGTTGGTGCCAAATAATAAGCAATTATATTTAAATTTCGATGAGGTATTGCAAGATTCAGATGAAGAAATTGAGGAGGATTCGGAAGAAGAAGAAGATAACAATGTAGGGGAATATTTAATTCTAAGAGACAAGGAGGAGTTGTGATTTGTATATTTGATATATATAAAAACTAATCAATTTATTTGAAAAAATAAAAAAATTTATTAGTTTAGCGGGGCATTAGGACCTTAATTCTAAAAATAAGATTTAATTTATTTTCTTTCTTCTTTTGTTTTAAAATAGCATATTAGAATATATTATTTTTGAATTATGCCTATTGAAATTTTATTTGTTTTTAAATTAAACAAATCATCTTTTCATTAAAAAGGAGTGATTGTTTCAGCGGGGCATTGAAATGGTATTTGAATAGTCATAAATAAATTAATAAGGGAATAAATAATAATGCATTAAATAAAAATATTAATTATTAGATTAATTTTATAAGTATAGGAAAAAGGGATAATAAGAAATATACTTCAAATAAAATTGAAGATAAATATTCACAATAGAAAGAAATCAGTACACACACTAATACATAGCGATGGCTCAGCTGACTCAAGGCCAAGGTTAAGTGAGAGATAAGAGAAATTGATATTTTAAAAGTATAAAATTAATTAAGAATTTGAATAAATATTATTAAGATAAATTATAAAAAATTAACACAATGTTAATTTTCTATTTAAAAATGTATATTTTGTTTTATATTAATAATATTAATTTTATTAATTAAAATCATTTAATTATTTTATTATTGTAACTTATAATAAATAAAGTAATTGTGAAATTTATATCAATAAATAGATAAAAATTAATAGATATCATTAGAAGAATTAAAATGATTATAAATTTATTATTTAAAGAATTATATAAATTTAAAGAAATAAAATAAAGTCTTAGAGGAAAAGTGATTGACAGTTATACAATAGCATTGTTCTCGGGAAAACGTTAGACACGTTGGCGACCAGAAAGAGAGAAAATATATTTCTATCCTCATTCTGAAATTTGAATATTATTGGCGAGAAAAATTAGACGCTTTCCAAAAAGCAAAGAGGGGGATAAAATTGGCGGTAAGAAATGCATGGCAAAATTAAGCGTCCCTAAAGGGTAGGGGAAAGTTTGGAATTTCAGTCAATCAAAGGAAAGAGTTTTACGTACACTAATATAGTTTTTGAATTTTATACAAGAATTGTAAATCTGGGGGTTGATCACGACTATATAAACCCTGAAAATAGAAGCGGCGCTCTCTCATTTTGAAAGCAATTAACAAAGGTAATACACTTAAATTATTATTCAGGGGCTATTGAGAAATCTTTGTTCCACCTGGATTATATAATTTTTACACTACATTCATACACTTAATATAATTAGTACAGGGGCTATTGAGAAATCTTTGTTCCACCTGTACTAATTAAAAACAATATACAATTAGTTTTTCCTAATATATAATATAATTATTAATTATTAAATTATTAATTATATTTTAAAAATTCTACAAAGTCAAGCTATGGTGAAAGTGTTGAGAGCCTATTGAGAAATCTTTGTTCCACCTCATAATCTGAATCCTTAAATGGTATAAAAAGCAAATCGTAAGTTTATTGAATATTCTTATGAGCTGTGTTCATATAGTAATAGGCTATATCGATGTGGCAGTTTGAAAGATTTAATAAATATTGATCCTAATACTCAAAAATTATTATTTATAATAGGAAATAATTAAAACATTTGTATTAATTATTTAGTTAATTTTTCAGAGAAATAAATAGATTTCCCTAAGTAAATTAAAGTAATGTTGATCATTTTTCGATATTATAATTTATAATATCTTAAATAAATCAATAATTGCATAATTTATATTTAAGAAGAATATTTATTTAGTTAGAAAATAGTTAATTTAGGGAATAGGGAAAACTTGTCCTTGTAATTGTAGGCAGGATTTGTAAAACTTTATTATTGAGTTTTGTTTAAATTTTTATTTATAGAATTGTTATAAAGGAAGAATTGAGAAACTACCGTTCATAAGTGAGAGAAGGGAATAACATTCAGAGGTGAATGAACTTTATTATTTATTTTGTTTTGTTTTATTGATTTTGAGTCGATTTATATGGAATATAGCAACCGAACTTACAAAATTATTTATATATAAAAACTATATCATAAGAAAAGATTTCTTTATAGTTTAATAATTGTGTTAATCATTATAATTTAACATTAATTTTTTAATTTATTATTTTATATATTTATCCTATGAACAGAAGATAAAAAAATTATCTTATTTAGTAGTGGATAAATTAGAAAGAATAAAAAGCTGAATTACCGAATAATTATTTGAGCAGATTCCTCTAATTTGGTTACAAAGCGACAAATTTTCTCAAAAATAAAATATATTATTAAATTAAAGAGAAATACAGATTACATAATTTCATTCATAAAATATATTACTATATGTTGTTAAAAGAAGATCTTATCAGTTAATATAGTTTAACGCGTGCCTAATTGTCAGAGGATCTTTTGGGAAACAATGTCCTTTTAAATTAAGCAATAACATTCTTTCTATTATATCATTCATATGATATAAGAATGAGAATTGTCAAATACGTATGTGTGAGATAATTTTCATATTTGAAACACGTAGGTTTTCAGAATATTACCGTACAGTGGGCTTTTAAATCAATATATATATATATATATATATATATATATATATATATATATATATATATATATATATATTTCAAATATCTTTCTGTCTTCTTCTTTCTAAATAAGTAACATAAATCGGTCCCTGTTTATAACGCAGAAAATCTAACGCTATTGCTTTCTTTCTCTTTCGAGGATAAGTAATATTAGACTGTCTCTCTTTACTTAATTTGCATATCTACTTGTTTCATATTAAGGATTTAATCAATCTTTCCCTTGGCAAAATTATTGCTTTTGAGGCCCTTAATAAGCATAAAAAATTTTGACCCAATCCGATTAATATTTTTTTCATAATCTGATTGTTAATTAACAAACTTTTTTTTTTGTATTGAATGTCAATTTTGTGAATCGTTAAAAAAAATTTTTTTTCAAGTTGCATTTTACTCTTAAGGGTCTATATTTTTGATAACATGTATTGCGGAATAAAAAAAGAAATTTTTATTGCAAAAAAATAAATTTTTAAAAATGGTCAATTTTTTCACTATAAACAATGAAGCATATCTCAGTCAAATTTTATTTTAGAAAATCGGGATATAAACATCTTTATTCCTTGTATCTTCCTACAACTTTTAAGACCAAAGTGATTATTCTAGCTCGAACAGTATTAGAAATAATTTTTTTTTTCAAAAAAATCCAGACAATTTGTTTATTAATATTTTTTAATTTTTTTCGTACAGATTTGAAGATTACAACATGCAGTTTAATACAAAAAATCGTGAAATTTATCCATTTATTATTAATAATTAAAACATCAAAGTAAGAATTTATCTTGATGTAGCGCGTGGAGTTTACTATTTAAAGTTGATTGCGATGGTGGAGATGGTGTAGTTTCCTTAGTTCAAGTCGCGGCTACTTTAGAGAATTGGCGCCACCTCCTTGACCACTGACACATAGATCCACTTGTCTGTGGGCTCGCCAACATATTGTCCGAAACTTTTACCAAAAATTCAACTTTTTAACGTTCTTTTTCAATACTTTTTTCGAAAATTACTTGCAAATTTCGAGAATACTCTTCATCAGCACGAATTCCTTTAATTATCCTAATAAATTCGAACGAGATATAAAAACTTTGGTACATATTAACAAATTTCGATCATCCTTTTTTTAAACTGGACTAACTTTTTCTCAGGATTTCAAATCTTTTATTACCTTCTTAAAAAAATTATAAATAATATGAGAAAAATAATTTTAATTTTTTTGAAATTTTTATTTTCCTTAAAAAAATTGTTTTCTATTACAATGTAAAATATCATAAGTAACTAACATAATTATTTTTTCAAAAAAACTTTCAAAAATATACGATTTTCTTTTGTTAAATTAATTTCTAAATTGAATTTAATGAATTTGAAAGGTTTAGGAAAGAATTATTTTATTTTACAATAAATTATTAGAGAAAATAAAAATTTTGAAAAAATGAATATTAATTTAGAGATAGAAATTTTATTTTTTTTGAAAAAAGAATATTAAATTTGAATAGCTGAGTAAAAAACACCCTAGTTTAAAAAAAGAAAAATCAAAATTGGTCTTTTTGTTCCAAAGTTACAGCAACTTTTGCAAATTTAAATGCTGCCCGAATTCAATATTCTGCTGCGAGCGACTGCAACGCGCCGCTGGACTCCATCCCCCACTCCACGCGCTACATCAAGATAAATTCTTACTTTGATTTTAATGTCCTCTTTTAACTATTAATAATGAATGGATAAATTTCACGATTTTTTATGTTAAACTGCAGATTGTAATCTTTAAATCTGTACGAAAATAATTTAAGAATATTAACCCTCCTGCGTATTTATTTTCACCAATAAAATTGTTTCCAAATGCACAAATTTTTCACACTGTTGGATTTTTCTACAATTTGGTACCTAGGGGTTTTTGGGGTCACTGATTACGAATCTGAGGTCAGATTTAAAAAATTCAAAATGGCGGATCCAATATGGCGGATAATTTTTTTAAAAATTGTTTGATTGTAATGAAACTTGGTATCTAGGAGTTTTTGGGGTCGCTAATTACGAATCTGAGGTCAGATTTAAAAAAATTTAAAATGGCGGATCTAATATAGCGGATGAATTTTTTAAAAATTGTTTGATTGTAATGAAACTTGGTATCTAGGGGTTTTTGGGGTCACTAATTACGAAGCTGAGATCAGATTTTAAAAATACAGAAGATCAGAGCCAATATGGCCGCCAGTTTTAGAAATTTTTTAGATTTGTTATAGATATATTGGTACTTTACGAGTCCTTTATAAACTACGTCTCTGTTATATGAAACAATGTGCATTTATTAGACTTCCTAAGTTTAGTAGTACTACATAATGATGTTTTATGAATAAATAAATATATATATTATTTAGCTTAGTTAATTGCAAAATTAGAAAAAATTGCATGCTTCTAGATATTTTTTGTAAAAACTTAGTAAATAACAACAATATTTGTTTAAACAATTAAAGAATCGTTCAATTTATAAAGAATCTTCATGAAATATTACTCAGCTTAGTTAATTGTAAAATTAGAAAAACAATTGCATGTTTCTAGATGTTTTTGTAAAAAGTTAGTAAATAACATCATTATTTGTTTAAACAATTAAAGAATTGTTAAATTTATAAAATATTCTTATATTGCCATTTTGAGTTTTGAAAATCTGACATCAGATTTGAAAACAGCGACCACAAAAACCTCCAGATACCAGGTTTTTTAAAAATCAAACAATTTTTTTAAAATTCATCCGCCATATTAGATCCGCCATTTTTAATTTTTTAAATCTGATCTTAGATTTGTAATCAGCGACCTCAAAAACCCCCGATTTTAAAATTTCAAGAAATTTGGATAAATTTTTGAAAAACTCATCCGCCATATTAGATCCGCCATTTTGGATTTTTTAAATATGACCTTAGATTCGTAATCAGCGACCTGAAAAAACCCCGGTTATAAATTTTCAAGAAATTCGGATAAATTTTTGAAAAACTCATTTGCCATATTGGATCCGCAGATTTTGGACTTTATTAATCTGAACTTAGATTCGTAATCAGCGACCTCAAAAACCCCCGATTATAAATTTTCAAGAAATTTGGATAAATTTTTGAAAAACTCATTCGCCATATTGGATCCGCCATTTTGGATTTTTTAAATCTGACCTTAGATTCGTAAACAGCGACCTCAAAAACCCCTGATTATAAATTTTTAAGAAATTTGGATGAATTTTTGAAAAACTCATCCGCCATATTGGATCCGCCATTTTAAATTTTTTTAATCTGGCTTCAGATTCTTAATCAGCAACCCCAAAAACCCTTGAGATACCAAGTTTCATTAAAATCAAACAATTTTTTAAAGAAAAGTATGTATTTGCAACTTTTATTTTGTGACCTATCCTCTACTGTTTATAACAAATATTTAATACTTTCTTTATTAACAAATACTTTAATTGGAGACTTTATTATGTATGTATAATTAATTATGAACCTTGCACTGTAAGTTGCACTTTGTCTCGTGTGTTAAAGTTAATTTGTTTAAAAGTTATGAGCAAAAATATTTGGACGAGATTTTTTTGAAAAAAATTATTTCTAATACCGTTCGAGCTAGATTAATCACTTTGGTCTTAAAAGTTGTAGGAAGATACAAGGAATAAAGATGTTTTTATCCCGATTTTCTAAAATAAAATTTGACTGAGATATGCTTCATTGTTTATAGTGAAAAAATTTTCCATTTTTAAAAATTTATTTTTTAGCAATAAAAATTTCTTTTTTTATTCCGCAATACATGATATTTAAAATATAGACCCTTAAGAGTAAAATGCAACTTAAAAAACATTTTTTTTAACGATTCACAAATTTCGACATTCAATGCAAAAAAAAAAGTTTGTTAATTAACAATCAGATTATGGAAAAAATATTAATCCGATTGGGTCAAAATTTTTTATGCTTATTAAGGGCCTCAAAAGCAATAATTTTGCCAAGGGAAAGATTGAGTGTCTCATTTTAAGACATTTGTTACATCCCAGATACATTTTTGCTTTGATAAGATTAAAAGGGATATGTTTTGTGTAGCTGCGATGTAACGAAAAGCTAAAAGAATGTCATTATTATCATTTTTATAATACTCATGTTGAAAGACTTGGAATTCATAAATTGAGATAGAAGTTACAAATTAAGATCTCACATTTTGTCCTACATATTGAAATAATGTTAAAAAAATAAAACAAGAGGTAGACATTAACCAAAATAGAGAACAATGCGTAGCATCAACCAATGACTCATATGTAAGCTCGGACTCGCCGGCTATGACCTCTTTTCGTAACCCGAGTCCGATGAATCATTGCCTATGACATGAGCTTCATAATTCCATATATGAGGTAAATATATTGGCTAGTTGCCAGTGAGACACATTCTTTCCTTGCAACCTAATTATAAATAGAATTATACTGAAAAGTATTATTCTTAAGAATTGACATCTTTTACCCTCATAATCATCTACAAACTCTCCCACTTTTAATAATTTTATAGTATATGAGGCAAAGCTTTTTCATCAAAGGCTGTCAAAAGTTCCGGTGCGGTTTATAAGACCAATAGTCATTGTAGAGCGACCCTTCAGTTTTTCATTAAATTTTGTATTCTTTCTCTAATCGGCAACTGCAGTTCGAGTTGTACTCGGTTTTTGTGCAAGTCAATTTTGTTTTTCACTTAGAAACAAGTTTCTTTCCGTAAAAGGTGCAAGAAAAGAAATTTGACATTTATAATCAATCATTTAAATGAATTAACTGTCGTATTTTGCGTGTCAAGTTTCATTAATTGTAGTTTTTCACCAATTCTTTCTCTAATTGGCAATTGCAGACCGAATTGTACTCAATTATTGTGCAAGTTGCTTTTCTCACACTTAGAAACAAGTTTCTTTCCTTAAATAGGTGCAAGTGACGATAAGTAACACTTAGAAACGGTATTTAACTCTTGAAACAAACGCAAAAACATTAATAAGTTGTGAAAGTTACATAAGTGTAACATAACAAACTTTCTTAGTTTCATTCAATTGAAACAACTGTTAAAACCCAAACTTATAACGACCTGCGCTGTTATTGAAATCTACGAATAAACCTGTAATTAAAAGTAAGTAACATTTATGTAACTATTTGTAAACATTACTTGAATATTTAATAAACATTGTTAAAAGGGAATATTTATTGTTGTTGTAACTCAAAACCCGTAGTTTTGACAAGTACCAACGATCCTACTTAAAAATAAAGGTCAAGCTTTACCAACTTGACCATAATCAGCCTACCATTCCTCCAAAATTCTTTAACCTGACCTTAAAACCTCGCCTTCTGCTCGGGATGTAACAGCTGATTTGGTGGCAGCGGTGGGATTCGTCACTTTTGTTGGACAATTATAATATTTCCTATTATAAAGTATTAAATTAAAAATTTAGGAGTGTTAATTAATTCAAATTATTCTTTCTTTAACCGGCAATTGCAGTTCGAATTGTACTCGGTTATTGTGCAAGTTGTTAAGTTTTAACACTTAGGATTGTTGATTTCTGCTCGCGGATCGGAGTTCTACGAAACACTATTCTTTCCTTCTACAAGGTGCAAGTTAAACACTTACAACACTTAGAATAAAGAACAATTTAACTGACGCTCTAACAACATTCTTTTCATGTAAATTATTAATTACACAACACATTATACAACAATCACTTAAAGTAATAAAAGAACAAGTTGTATAAAATCGCTCTTACGCCTTTTGGCGAATTTCGATTCTACTAGTGGCATTTTACGCTGATCGGCGAATCTGTTATTAGGACAACTAACCTTATTAAAACACAAGTTCTTGATTTTATCATTTTACGCTGATCGGCGAATTTGTTAAAATAAATAGCTTCTCAAATTTTGTTAAGTTTAAGGCCTACTTTTGAGTTATTTTTACGCCGATCGGCGAATTTTAACTTTGAAGAAGTAGAGGCTTTTTCCTTAATAAAATTCCATAATCAAACATACTACTTTAACAATAATTTAAATTTTCTTATAATCAAAGACAAAATGTCTTTATTTGCAGTTTGAGATCATGCAAAATAATAACGACAAACCAAGGAATAGAGGAGGAAAAAGAAATCAGAAACGCTTTCAACAAAAACAAGTAGAATATACTGATAATTTATTAGAAGTACGAGAATTAAATTCAAATCAAGAATTTTCAAAATTTATCGAAAAATCATTAACTAATACGGAGCAAATTTTAAATAAAAATAAAGAATTGTAACAAAAATATTGTAATTTTGCTAAGACAATTGACTTGCACATAGCCAACCAAATTTTAATAAAAATATAAATTTAAAAAATTAAATGAGTAGTTATTTTTCAAATCTAAGTTATAATCAACATAATTACCCTTACGTTGAATTGATTTCGGGTTATTTCAATTTACATAGAGGTAACTTTTTAATAGATCACACCTTATCAATAAATTTAATTCAACAATCAGCAACAGCATCATTCGTATACATAGAACGTAATAATTCAACTATATCTCGACAAGGTGCGATTCATACTATTGGAAATACAATAATAGAATTTAGTGATTTTTCTTTGAGATTTGAAGTTGACGCTTATTCTCATAGTGATACAGAAATTATAGGTATATTAGGAGTACCATTTCTAGATCAAATTTTTGAAACTAGATATTTTGAAAGAATTGCAATCATTTACGAAAGAGAAATCTGGAGACGTGAATTATCAATTCAGAGACGATTAAGACGTCGCGTAGCTAATTTCTTCAGAAATAATTTATTTAGAAGATCTTCTATTTTTCATAGAATTTTCTCATGAGTGAACATATCAATAACATTTCATTCAATTTAGAGATTTATCCGAAAATTCACATATCTTCCAAAAATTTAATAGAGAATAGAGGACTCTTTTTAATCAATCCTGCTTTGGATATTAATTTAATAAACGAAAACAAACTCACTCAAGATACTGAAATCAAAAGAATTGAAAAATACACAATAAATTTCGGGTCATTCGTTACATCCGGAACAACAAAAATAGTAATTGCTAATAAAGCAATAAAATTTAAAACTTTTGTTAATCAAAATCAACCTGAGTTAACAGGTATATTAGGATCTCCTTTCATTAATACAGATCCTAGTAAATTTACATTCTAATTAACTACATATTACATGTATTGTATAATACTATTCACAACACTTTTTATTGTAACATTTTCAATAATTTGGTGGCTAAGAATTTTATATATAACTCAAAATATTAAATTCAATAATTCATCAAATATTTTAATTTAAACAAATCTAAAAAAAAAAAAAAAAATTATATATAAAGCAAATTTTACACTTATACGAAAATAATACTCCCAGTAAAATTTAATTAATGAACTCATATTTTCAGTTCTTACTAAAGTATAGCGAATTATATCCACTATTATCATTAAATTCTTCATTTTTACAAATAACGAAGGCCTATTCATATTAGATCCCTCGTTACCTATTAATATCATTAAAGAAGACAGACTTAATCCATTTTTAGGAGTAAATCGTATAATAAAATACTTTTTGAGAGACGGTACTTTACGAACACACGGAGAAACAAAAGTTTGTATTAATTATACAGTAATAGAGTTTCAAACGATAATTTGTGACGACAATTCAGATATTATTGGAGTTCTAGGGCTTCCTTTTTCATTTGATATTATTAACGAACTAATTTAAATTAACATCAAAATGCCTCGTAGAAAACACCAAAAAGATTATGTAGACGATAATAATGACGAAACTACAGGACCAAGTGGTTCAACCTTCACAACCTCCATTAATAGATCCCTTCATGATACTATGGTAAATTCTATGGCTGAATGTTTTGCGTTACAACAGGGTATAATGAATATTCCTTTTTATGACGGCCATAATATGCCAGTTAAAGATTTTATTGAAGATATTATAAATGCTGAATCTACTATTCCAACACATTGTGAAGATCAGTATTTAAAATCTGTTCTTGCTAAATTAAAAGGTGCTGCTAGAAGTAGTACTCATGGTAAGTTTTTTGGAACCATTCAACAATTAATAGATCATTTAAAACAAAGATTTTCTACTCATAAATCATACGCATGGTATTTACAAGAAATATCCACAATTCGTATGAATCGAAGCGAAAATGTTAGTGAATTTTATGACAGGTTATCTCAGTTATTATCAGGAGCAAACGCAACACTTGCTAGTTCCTATGGAGCAATTAACGCTCTAACCCAAATGAAACCCCTAAATCATTGTGCTTTAGAAGCCTTTATAAAAGGACTCCCAGATACTATGGCAACCATAATAGAAGCGCGAAATCCTAAAACACTTGATGATGCGTTTGATATTGCTTTAGATTTCGAACAACGTCATGGTTATCACAAACCTGACTACAATGCTTATCATTATTCCCGACATCAATCACAAGATTATAGATATCGAGAAAGAAGTCCTAGCAATAGAGTGCAATTTTCATATCCTCATGAACAAACGAGATATCAATCTCAATCATCTGCTCCTACTGGAATATTAAGAAATCCATATCCACCTTATATGACAAATAATAATTTTCCTCAACAATACTCTAACTACCCTAACTTCAATTTTCCTAATGCTTATATGCCATATAATTCTTATCCTTTTTATCCTTATCCTCCTCCACAAGAACCATATTTTGGTAAACCTCAAGATGGAAATAGAACACCACCTCGTTCTCAATCTCCTCACTCTTTTGAAAAGAGTAATTTAAACTTAAACACGACTCGACGGACAGACGCGACGACGAGCGAAGATTTCAAAGAGCGTCCAGCCAACCCGAGAATTCTGTCGTTACAAAACACATCTTCCATGCAAGAAACTCCAGAGAATCTCCATTAATAATTATTAAATCCTCAAGCTTTCAAAATTTATCAGCAACCTTATTGATAGATACAGGCGCTGATATAAACATCATAAAAGAAAACGTAATATTACCAGAATTATCAATAAATCAAGACGAAGCTATACATATAGCCAGAATTGTTCCTATTAAAATTCTAACATTAGGAACAGTTCAATTAGACATCAATTCGAAACTAATAACTTTTCAAGTAGTATCTACCAATTTCCCTATAGAATCAGACGGTATACTAGGTCGTGAATACCTACGTGAAGAAAAAGTTGAAATTTCATTTTGGCATAATACTATAGTCACACATTCAGATCCTGTAAAACCTATATTTTTCGCGGATAAAGAATCAACAGAAGCTAGAGATGCATTAACTGAAAACAAAGCTAATAAATGGAAAAACGTAATTATCAAAGCCAGAACAAGACAAGTAATACCCATTGATATTTTAAACACAGAATTAAAGAAAGGATACCTACCATTAATAAAAACAGCTGAAGGATTACTAGTAGGTGAAGGAGTAGTAACAAACGACAATGGTGTTTGTCATATCTATGCCATAAATATGACATCTGAGGATGCAGAAATTGAAATACCACCCCAAGAATTAATTCCTTTCGAATTCTATAAATTACCAGGTGAAGATTTAGATAACTATTCAACAGAAGAAGAATACATACCACCAACAGATAGAGTTTCAGCTATATTAGAATGTTTGCGACTTGATCATTCGAATGAAGACGAAAAAGAACATGTAAAGCAATTAGTAAGAGAATTTCCAGACAGTTTTCATCTAGCAGGAGAACAATTAACACCAACACATATGGTACAACACAAAATTCTTACAAATGATAAAATACCAATTCATACTAAGCAGTATAGATTTTCACCAACCCAAAAAGAAGAAATTGATAAAGTTATTGATAGAATGAAATCAGAAGGAGCTATAGGTCCTTCTAATTCACCATACAACTCACCACTACTCATAATTCCAAAGAAAATCGATGGAACTGGTAAGAAAAAGTGGCGAATAGTAATCGATTTCAGGGCACTAAACGAGAAGACAATTGGTAATTGTTATCCATTACCAAATATAATTAGTATACTTGACACCCTCGGAGGAGCTCAATATTTTTCTGTATTCGATTTAGCAAGTGGATTTCATCAAATTGAATTAGATCCTCTTGATAGATCAAAAACAGCATTTTCTACTATACATGGACATTACGAATACATAAGAATGCCCATGGGATTAAAAAATTCACCATCAACATTTCAAAGATTAATGGATCAAGTTTTAACAGGACTTCAAGGAGTTGAACTATTCGTATACTTAGATGACATCGTAGTTTATGCTAACGATTTAGAAGAACATGGTAAAAAGGTAAGACGATTATTACGAAGATTAAAAAGTGCAAATCTTTCATTGCAACCAGAAAAATGCGAATTTCTTTTTAAAGAAGTAGCTTATTTAGGACACATAATAAGCAGTGAAGGTGTAAAACCCAACCCAAAAACCGTAGAAGCAGTTAAAAATTTTCCTACACCTAAAACACCCAGAAATGTAAAACAATTTCTAGGATTAGCAGGATATTATCGAAGATTCATAAAAGATTTTTCAGCAAAAGCTAAACCACTATCTAATTTGTTAAAAAAGGAAGCTAAATTCGAATGAAAACAAGAACAAGAAGAAAGTTTCAAAGAGCTAAGAGAAGCTTTGTGTACTAGTCCCATTTTACAATATCCAGATTACGAAAAACAATTTACTTTAACAACAGACGCATCAGACTTCGCTATAGGCGCAGTATTAAGTCAAGAAAAAGATGGATTCGATCTTCCCATTGCATATCTTTCTAGAGTACTAAATGCACCAGAATTAAATTACTCAACAACTGAAAAAGAGTGTCTAGCAGTTCTGTATGCAGTTCATCATTTTAGACCTTATATATATGGTAAGAAATTTACTTTAGTAAGTGATCATGAACCATTAAGATGGATCGACACCATAAAGGATCCAGGACAGCGATTAATACGATGGAGACTAAAATTAAGAGACTATGAGTATGAGTTCCAACATAAATCAGGAAAATTAAACACAAATGCCGACGCTCTTTCTAGAAATGTTAATGAAGAAATTAACAACAATTCTCAAACTAAGATCGAACAACAAAAGCAAGTTAGAATACTAATTAATAAAAAACTTGATAATGACCCAAAGAAACCAAAGAAACCACCAACAAAAGTTTATGTGAATCCTCTAAAATCAAAATTACATCCTCAAAAATCAATACTAAAACCATCAACATCAAAAGGTAATTTAAATCAAAGTACAATAGGATCAAGAGTATCACAAAGAAGAGCAACACAACCTAGAGTAATAACAATAGATAAAGATTCAGACGACGATATTACTGAAGAAGATATAGAGATACCAAACCCTCCTATTCAAAAACCTGGTAGAAGTTTACTTCCTAGTTTGAAACTTCCACCAGCAGCTATAAAAAATATGCCTGGACCTAAGAGTGCACCTCCACAATTGATACCCAAAAATGTAAATTTTCCAAGCTCAGAAAAAACAGTAATAACGGTAGAACCACCAGTTAGTGGAAGCGAAGAAAGTTCCGACGAAGAAGAAAACAATTCGGTGACCTTAAGCAGAAAAGAAATAACTCAAGACTTAGGAAATTCTATATCGCGATTCAATCAATCCCTAAAACAACATGAAGATTGGCTAGTAGACTCACCTCAACCCCCTAGAGATTGGATTACACACTCAGATGGAAACGACGACGAAGCTATTCATAAAGCAGCTAACGAATTAATTTCAGGAAACCACTCAGAATTCTCACAAAAATTAGATTTTTATTGGGATTATGCTAAAGGTGAATCTATGTGGCAGAAAAATCAAACAGATAATTTCGATATTAAAAATTCAATTAAAGAAACAATAGAACCAGAAAAACCAATATATCAAGCACCACAAAAAAACAAAATGGACAAAAACAAACTCAAAAATGTCACTTTCAGACCCTCAACATCAGAACCTAACACACCTGTATTTTTCAAAACTCCAAATGCTATGTCAACACCTTATCACACTTCATTGCACGAAACAGATGTCGATACAGATGATGAAGATGAAGAAACCACAGATGATGATAATGAAGATGACAAAGAGGAAAATAAAGAAAAGGAAAACGATGACGAAGAACAAAAAGAAGACAATACAAAAAATGAAGAAGAATCCACGGACAACGAAACACAGGAAAATAAGTTTAATGCTATAAACAGCATTCCTCCAAATCTGCTTCCGAATTATTCAAGAATATCAGAAAAATCTTCAAACATCACAAGTGACAGAGAAAATCTTACATATCATCGAAATAACTATGTTCATTTTCTATCTGCCGATTCTGAGTTTACAACTTCAATAAGCAGATTACTCATTGACATTGCAGTAATAGATCCTGAAGAAATAAAAAATAAAAACCCTATAAAAGGACAAATTCTTGTAACCTCAAGAGGACGATATAACATATATTCTATAATAGCAAAAGATAATTACTATGATCCATTATCAAAAGAAGACATTATTTTAGGAATGCAGAATTTAAAAATACTTCTTTCTAAAGAGAAGGCAAAAGAAATAAGAATTTCTCGACATGGAGACTTTACAGACGAATTGTTAAAAGGAGAACTAAGACAGATTATTGAATCAGTTTTCTACAATAGCAACATTAATATAACTATGTGCTATGGACAAGTATCTGTTCCTAAAGAAGAAAATAGAGAAGATATCATAAGTGAATTCCATAAAAGTAAAATAGCAGGACACAAAGGAATAGTGAAAACGAATAGAAGAATTCGCGAAAAGTTTTATTGGCCACGATTAAGGGAACAAGTGACAGAATTTGTAAGAAAATGTCCCACATGTCAAACACAAAAATTAGTTAGAGCAAAAACTAGAGAACCTATGATTATAACAGATACACCCCTAGATGTTTTTGACAAAATTTCACTAGACACAGTAGGAAAACTTCCTACAACCCCCGACGGAAATTGTCATATTCTTACGATGCAAGACCATTTATCCAAATACTGTATAGCAGTTGCAATTCCAGATATTTCAGCAACTACTATTGCTCATGCTGTTGCAAAAGAATTATTTTCAGTGTATGGAGCCCCAAGGGTAATTTTAACAGATAAAGGTACTTCTTTCATTGGCAAATTAATGTCAAAATTATCCAAAATTTTTAAAGTATAACAAGTTACAACCTCTGGTTATAGGCCCCAAACAAACGGCGCCTTAGAACGCAGTCATGCCGTTTTAGCCGACTATATAAAACAATACACTAAAGACTATGACGATTGGGACAAATTACTACCCTTTGCAATGTTTGCTTACAACACGTCTGTGCATGAAGCAACTAATTTCACCCCATACAAGTTAGTTTTTGGAAAAACTGCTCGTTCCCCTAGTTCTTTTCCTCAAGAAGTTAAATATGAAACATATGGTTCCTATTTAACTGAACTTATTACCAAATTAATTGAATTAAGAGCACTAGCAGCCAAAAATTTGATAAATGCTAAATTAAAATCCAAAGATAGGTATGATAAATCTATCAAACCTTTTCAAGGAAAAGTCGGTGATAAAGCCTATGTAATGAAAGAAGGTTTAAAAAGAAAATTCGATCCTCATTATCATGGTCCATACAAAATTGTGGATATTCTAAACAAAAACAATGTTATTCTAATAAATGATGATGGTCACAGGTTCCAAAAATATGTAGATAAGTTAAAAATTGCATATGAATAACAATAATAACATGATTTTAATTTTTAGATGTCCGAATCCATAATTTTCTCCCCACCACTACAAGGAGAAATGGTATCAGCTTTTACGTTTCCAAAAGGAAACATAGACAACATATCATACCCAAAAGGAATACTCGAGGAATTAACGGCAGAATACAACCTTAATAAACCCAATTATATAGTTGACAAAACCACAGGACCCACTTTTAATAAATTGTGGCAAGTGAAGTGCACAGTAACAGACAATAAGAACAATAACATGTTTGTTGCTACTGGAAATGAGTGCAGAACAATTAAGGAATCGGAACATTCAGCAGCCAAAATAATCCTAAAAGAATTAAATGACACTTATTTCTTTAGCGAAGAAGAAAGACCCAAAAACCTAAAACGAAAAATTTATGTAATGTCCCAAGACGAACCATCAGTACTAAAATTAAAACTTTTCAAATGGGAAAACTGTTGCGAATATTGCTATAAAAGAGGGCACATCAAAGAACAATGCTTTAGCGTAATCAGAAATAAGAAAATATTAAGAAAAGAAAATTCAACAACAAGCGTATCTGACGATTCAGACGAATTTTGGAATTTACCAGCCCCTACCCTACCTTGGGACTAAAATAACGCAATAGATTCCAATTAACAGTTATTTCAATAAACCATGTATAAAATTTTAATAAATTAACTGTTAATAGGAAATAAAAAAAAATAAATAAATAAATAAATAAATAAAAATAAATAAATAAATAATATATATATATATATATATATATATATATATATGGACCATTCCACGTCAACACGGACAGAGCTCTAAACAAAAATTGCTTTGATGGATTTAAACGTTCTAGGGCTTAAAAGATTTCTACGTTCATGTACTTTAAGATGCCGATGGGCGTTTTTTGAAAAATTCCATTTCCGATGCCAATAGAACTGTCAAAAGTCAAAAGGTCCAAAAATCTCAAAATACTTTTATTAATTAAAAGCAAAAAACGAGGTAAATTATTCTGTAACTCATTCTTTATCAGTTTTTAAGGTTTCCGAATATAAATCTAAAGTTTTTTTTAAAAAATCCAAAATGGCGAATTCAATATGGCGGACAAAATTCAAATTTGATCAGATTTGATTAAAACTTGTAACTCGGGGGTTTTTAGGGTCGCTGATTACGAATCTTAAGTCACTTTTAAAAAATTCAAAATGGCGGATCCAATATGGCGGAAAAAATTTTCAAATTTGATCCGATTCCCTTAAAACGTGTTACTCGGGGGCTTTTGGGGTCGCAGATTATAAATATGAAGTTACTTTGTGTTTGAGACTTCAAATTCATAATCAGATACGCTAAAAACCACCGAGTAACACTTTTTAATTAAATCTGATCAAATTAAAAAATTTGATCCGCCATTTTAAATTTCTACAAAGTAACTTCATATTCATAATCTGCGACCCCAAAAGCCCCCGAGTAACACGTTTTAAGGGAATCGGATCAAATTTGAAAATTTTTTCCGCCATATTGGATCCGCCATTTTGAATTTTTAAAAAGTGACTTCAGATTCGTAATCAGCGACCCTAAAAACCCCCGAGTAACAAGTTTTAATCGAATCTGATCAAATTTGAATTTTGTCCGCCATATTGAATTCGCCATTTTGGATTTTAAAAAAACTTTAGATTTATATTCGGGAACCCTAAAAACTGATAAAGAATGAGTTACAGAATTATTTACCTCGTTTTTTGCTTTTAATTCATAAAAGTATTTTGAGATTTTTGGACCTTTTGACTTTTGACAGTTCTATTGGCATCAAAAAACTCCTATCGGCATCTTAAAGTACATGAACGTAGAAATCTTTTAAGCCCTAGAACGTTTAAATCCATCAAAGCAATTTTTGTTTAGAGCTCTGTCTGTGTTGACGTGGAATGTCCCATATATATATATATATATATATATATATATATATAAATATATATATATATATATATATATATATATATATTTGCAAAAAATAAATTGTAATAAAAATTTTGCAAGTCCATTTAACGTAACTATAACTTATAATTGTAACAGCGGAAAATTAAAAAAAATTTAAGTATTAAAATTGTTGAAAGATGTAGAATAGAGAAACGTAATTATTATGTGGTTTAGATTTTAATTGTTTAGAATTTTTTTTTAGAATTTTTCTTATTTTTAAAATTTGCACTAATTTAACTATAAACAATTATATACAATAAAATATTCTTTCCTGACACTCAACAATCTTGTCAAAGCAAGAATATTCATTGGTTCAGTGGTCCGGTGGATGTGGCGTTTGCTTCTAGATGCTAGGGTCGTAGTTTCGATTCTCAAAGAGCGTATTTTTTTATTGAATTTTTTTTAAATATATTAATTACAATTATTATTTAAATACATTTAAAGTATCTTTTTTATTAATTATTGTCAGATTATATAGTCAGAAACAATTTTCAACCTACTTTTTTGAAGGCAATTAAATTTTTAAGAAATGAATTTTTAAAATTCTTAAAATTACATTTTTTAAAATTATAAAAATTGTATATTAAAAATTATATTAAAAAAAATTATTTAAATTATATTATGTTTTAAAAATCACTTTTTAAGTACACGGAGAAGAACACGATTTGTGTATTTTAAAATTTAAAAACACAAATAGTGTTTGCAAACAAAAAAAGATTTTTAAAAAATTCAAATGAGGGAAGTATTGTTTAGCGCCTAAACAATATTTCCCTCATTAGAATTTTTAAAAATATTTTTTTGTTTTTAAGATTATAATTAACGGCACTTTTATCTCGCGGCACGTTCAACCCCGCTCACCCCTAATTCTTCTCCGTGTAGCAGCTTCTGGTCCTAGTGTAGCGAAGAGTTTCAGCTAACCTTATACATGTGCGTGTGTGAATTTGTAGACTCACATCACTATACATATATATATGTGAACGATTAGCTAAGCGCGTGCTATAGGAAGAAGGAAGGAAGGTGAAAATAGAACGTTTTGTAGTGAACAGATTGCTGGTCATTGAACGCGTAAAGCGGAGATCGCTTTTTTGTTTTTACGTAAAGTTGCCCGTTCAAACCTGCAGAATTTTAAAAAACAAATTACGGTTAGGTGTTTAATATTTTGTTAAATACTGACATTTTATTAAACGCTAATGTGAATTTGTTTCTTAAAAACTATTTTTAGTGAAGTGTGACAATTCAAGAGGACAGGAGATAATATTAGAATTTTTTTAAAAAAATTCCATTGTAGTTAAAAGTAAATTTTTTTAAAACTATTATTACACAAACACAAACTTGTGTAAAAAATACTTTTTTTTGTGAAAGTACAAGTGGACAGGAGATTTTTTAAGTGATTTAGTGATTTAAGTGTAAAAGACAATGGAGAAGAACAACGAAAAGGGTAGTGGACACCAGGAGAAAGAGGACAACAGCAATAACAAAAAGGACAACCAAAAGGAGAAGAAAGAAATTTTAAACAAGTGCTACAAAAGGAAAAATGGGATTTATCGTACCAGCGGCAGGAGACTCTCCAAATCAAAAGCAGCTAGAGCAAGGTAAGTTCTTTTTACATTTTTTTCATTACATTATTTAAGGGGTTATATACAGTCAGGCGGTCGGAAAAATGCAGTTTTTCAGGATTTTTTTGTAAAAAGGAATATTAACTTATTAAAGCGAAAGTTTTCCTATAATGTTTTACATCTTTTAAAGTTTAAAAACATATATTTAATTTGTAAAAATATTTTTTTTTGGCCTCTGTAGCTTATCTCCCAAAGATCTACGAAAAAAAAGTGCCCCGCGGTGAACAAGATAACAATTGATAGAATCATCTGAGAGCAAAAAGTTAAATAGATTCTGTTAATGTATGAGAAAATGTAGTCTTTGATCGTTGGAATTAAAAAAATATCACTTTTTGACAAAATGGCAGCCAAAGAAAAAAAAAGTTAATTTTTATGAAGAAAAAAATCGTCTTCAAATATTGATTAAAATTAAAATTTTAATTTTATTTAAAAAACCAACGATCAAGGACAGCAAAAAGTAGTTGTTAAGTTTGTGTGAAAATCAGAGCTAAATCGGTTCAGCAGTTTTTGAGAAATCGTGTTCACCGACTTGAAAAACATAGTTTTGAGAAAAGCGAGTTTAAAGACGCTGCACCTGCTCTATACCCCATGGCGCGCCTTTCTAGTTTTGTCTGCAACTTCGAAAATATTTCGCGAATCTTAATAAAAATTTTTTTCACAACAGGCAAATATATATACCTTAAGAAAATGCAAAAAAAATCGATTTTTTGAAAATCGTGACTGTATATAACCCCTTAAAGACGCTGCACCTACTCTACACCTCGCGGCGCGCGTTTCTAGTTTTGTCTGCAACTTCGAAAATATTTCTCGAATCTTAATAAAATTTGATTTCACAACAGGCAAATATATATACTTTAAGAAAATGCAAAAAAAAATAATCGATTTTTTGAAAATCGTGACTGTATATAACCCCTTAACAGTTTTTTAAACTTTCAGAAATTTAATTAATTTGTGCATATTTTGAGGTTTTATACATTTTAATGAAATAATTATTTTGTCAAATACATCATTCAATATAATAACATTGCGTCAGAAAACATTTTACAAAAATTAAAGGGAGGAGTAGTGAAATATTAGTCTATCTAATTTTTCGTTTACAGGTAATAAATTAATTTTATTTTTAACATTAGTTGAAATTTATACATTTGGGACCATTCAAGTATTACGTAAGCATTTAAGGAGGAGGGGGTCTAGCTATTGCTTATTTCCATTAGAAAAAATGGCGCTAATGCATATAAAACATCTTACGATGGGGGAGGGGGTTCTGAAAACCTGAAAAATATGCTTGCGTAATACTTGAATGGCCCCTTTTCAATATTAAATTTATTTTTAATAATTTAATTTTTGAAAAAATATTCATAAATTATTATTTATAAATTATTTTGCGAATAATTTTCTTTCAAATGAAAAAAAAACATTCATAAATTACGTAACGCTTTTTGGTCATTTTAACCCCCCCTCCCCCATGTAACAAACATGGTGTAACAAATATCTTGACCCACCTCCCCTACCCCCTGAAGCGTTACATAATTTATTTGAAATTTTTTTTTATCAGGCCACAAAATTCTTTTTGTTTTCTTACTCAAATTGGTACTCAATAAATCTGTTGACCAGGAATTTTATATTTGTTTATTGCTTCTACAAACTCCCCAAATATTTGTACGTAATTAAAAAAAATGGCTGCCCGGGAATTAATTTTTCTGCTATTGAAAATTCAAAAATTCAAAAAACTAACCCGATAGTTCGATAGAAACTCGTTGAAATAATTTTTTATGTAATTATTTGTAGTATAAATTTAAATTTTTGAAAATCTTTATATTCATAAATTTGTGATAATTGAATTTTTAAAAAAATATTTGGATTGATGATAATTTTTATTAATCGTTAGAAATGTTTAATACTTTATAACTTAATATGATTCATTTAGATTAGAAAATTTATTTTTACTCTTTTTATTTTATTTTCTAATGAAAAATCTTTAAAAAATGATAATATAATAATATTAGAATAAATTATTATAAAAAATTATTTTTAAGAAATTGTATCTGAATATTTCTTTAATAATGCGATTCATCTATTTTTTTATTATAATTAAATAAAATTTATGTACTTGCAACTAAAAAAACTACACACGCGCCGTGTGATTTTTACGATCTACTTTTACTAATTAAAAATATTTGCTTTTTTAAATTTATTAACAAAAAAATTGTTTCTTTATCAAATGTAATCCAATTTTTTTAAATAACTGTTTTTCGAAAAATAATTTTAAAAAAGTAAAACAATTACAAATTTTGTCAAGTTTTTTTAAAATAGGTTTAATATTTTAAAAAACTTTATTTGTTTTCGTTTAAAAATTTTTTTTTGAAATAAAATTGTATTTTTAAAAAGTTCTTATTAATAATTTGAAAACTAATTAAATTTAAAAAGAAATAAACTTATTTATATACGATAGTATCAACAATATTATATAAATATTTAGATACAATTTATAGATAATAATTTTTTATTAATATTAATTTTAATATTATCATTTTTTGGAGATTTTTCATTAAGGGTATTTAAACTGTTATGACGTCATAATTTTAGAACTAATGCTTTGCTTAAATTGTGACGTTTTAATGGTCCAAATGCATTTAAATAAAGGCGATTCTCCAGAACAATAATTTCTTTTTGTCAGATGGAAATAAAAAAAGCAAAAATAATTTTTTTTCTCAATGAGGGTTGCCACGCAACCTGGAAACCTGGAAATGTCAGGGAATTTTTATAAACCTTGAAAAAACCTGAAAAAGTCAGGGAATTTTGATTGGAATCCTGGAAAATTATTGTTTTCTAAAGTTATTGTGCTTATTCTTGAAATCTCATTTTACTTAAATATTTTAAAATTAATTCAATTTTAAAAGAGTTGCCTTTACAATTTTTCTTACCAATAATTTAATTATTTTCATAAACAATAAAAAAAATTTATAGATTTACAATTATTTTCATAAATAATAAAACTCATCGCAAAATTTCAATTATTTTTAATACAATTTTAATGGAATTTCTCGAAAAATGTATAATTATTCTTAAAAATTTTATTAAAGTTCATCAAAGAAATTCAATTATTTTCAAAAGTAATAAAATTCTATGCAGAAATTCAATTATGGTAAAAAGTTTAAAAAATTTATAGTCAAAATTTCAATTATTATCTCTATAAATATTAAAATTTTTCTCCAAAATTCAATTATTTTCAAAAATTTTAATGCAATTCTTTCTAAAAAATTCAATTTTTTTTTTAAAATTCTCCTTCAGCCAATGACTTTTAATATCTACTATTTTAATAAAATTTTCCAAAAGAAATGAATTATTTAAAATTTTCATTATAAATTTCTTCGCAATAATTCTATTATTTTCAAAAATATTCAATTTATGTTTACAGAGATTTAATTATTTTTATAAATATGTCATACAATTTCTTACAGGGATTCAATTATTATTTTTATAAATAATAAAACTCATTGCAGAATTTCAATTATTTTTTATACAATTTTAATCGAATTCCTCGAAAAATGTAATTATTCTTAAAATTTTATTAAAATTCGTCAAAATAATTCAATTATTTGCAAATACCTATGTTAATAAAATTCTTTATAAAAATTAAATTTTGAGAAACATTCAATTATTCAATAAATTATTTATTTTTGTATTAAAAATAATTAGGTATTTAAAAAGAAATATTATTAGAAAATTCGTTCAAGAATTCAGTTATTTCCAAAAGTAATAAAATTCTTAGCAGAAATTCAATTATGATCAAAAGTTTAAAAAAATTTATAGTCAAAATTTCAATTATTTTTATAAGTATTAAAATTTTTCTCTAAAATTCAATTATTGTCAAAAAATTTAATAAAATTCTTGGCATAATGTTGTCTATGTCCAAGTACATTTATTTATTTACTTTTTTTACACTTTTTTAACATTTGTTTTTTATTGTTGTGTTGTGAATGCCGCTTTGACATTAAAATAGATTTACATTTTAACTATTGACGCAGGAGAGCCGCAGGGAACGAACAAAGTCGCATCAGCGACAGAGTTGGAGCGCCGCCCTCGAAGGCTAAAGTCTTACGACAGTTCCGAGGGTGGGTATAGGGCTCCAAAAGAAGGGTTACGGGTTTTAGTGGGTCGGGCTGGAGTAGATATACACGGAGGGTTCTAGACACAGATCCCTGCACCGACATGTTACTGACACTTTTAGCCCAGACTCAAACCTCTTAGCCAAGACTCAAACCATGGGGGGGGGGAATATTCAGACTGTTATGCTGAGCGGGATATAACGTCATACTTCCTAGAATTTCCGGGGGGGGATATTGAGATCATGATGCAAATGTGATTCTTGGAATTTATCTAATTTCTTGGAATTATAAAACAATCCTAGAATTTTCCATAAGGGTTGATGACTCAGAATTTTGGAATTTTTTATTGGAATTTCCTGTTTTTTGTTTTTTACAGGATGCATTCTTTAACGATGACGCATAATTTCTTTGTTTTTCGCAAAATGGGGTTGATGACTCATTATCATTGGAATTTCCTGTTTTTGTTTTTTTACATGGTGCATTCTTCAACGATGACACATAATTTCTTTGTTTTTCCCAAAATAGGGGTTGATGACTCAGAGTTTTGGAATTTTTTATTGATGACTCATTATCATTGGTATTTCCTGTTTTTGTTTTTTTACCACAATTCTAAGAAAACCATAATTAACTTGAAGTAAAATTAGTCATAATTTGTGTATATAAAGAAGACAATTTTTCTTAACAAAATCATTTCTGCAGTTTAAGTTGTTCAATCAACATATCAGAAAAACATCGTAAAATTCAAGTGCGCTTAAACATCTCGTTTTAAAAAAATCGCTATAGTTAAAAGTTTAATTTTAGTCTGATCGGAGTTAATCATTGTAGTGAAAAAAAATTGACAGTTTCAATACAAGTGATAAAAATGAATTTGGATAAATTAAATGCAGGAATTAAAGTTGTGGAAAGTGATAAAAGCTCAAGTTATTATAAAAATTTTGTAACAATTATGAACAATGCTTTTAAAACATTAAGTAAAAAAACTACAAGAGAGGAATTAAATTTTTGGATAAATAATAGTGTAGAAAACATTAGATTACTGAATAAATTGTTAAGAAATGGATCTGTGTCATGTGGAGAGAAAAAAAAGATTTTGTCAACTATTGGAGTATTGAAAGCAAATAGCAGAAAGTTCAAGAAACTAAGAAGAACAGGAACTGGTTTATTTAAAAAGGATGAGAGATGGATCAGGTGGGAAGAATTAGAGAATGCTTTTGACAATCGAATTAGAACAGGTGTAGTTATTAATTTAAAACATAAAAATATGGACAGTTTTCTCAGTGATGCAAAGAAAATGATCATTTCTCGATTAAAAAATGCATTTAAAAAGATGGGAAACATGAAAGTTAATGTTGGTCTTGCGGCAAATTATACTGTTTTAGAAGAAGGTGAGGAAATTGAAGATATTAAATATTTCAATACTAAAAATTCAAAAATTTTAGAATCAACAAACTTTGATGAATGGTTTGATCATAAAATTCGTGAAAAACTTTTTGTTAAGATTGATGATTTTCAACAAAAAAAGTCAGGTTGGTCTTTAAATGAAATTATAAATTTAAGTGTTAATATAAATAAATATGTTCCTATTGCGGCTGGATACTCAACTTTTATAAGAATGCTAAAATTTATAATCGATAAAAGAGCTGTTATTAAAGTTAAAAATTTTGATAAATACTGTTTTTTATGGTCTATCATTGCACAACGTTTTCCAGCGAATAGTCACGTAGATTGTACAAGTTCGTATCCTCACTTTAAAGATACTGATTTAAAGTTTAATGATTTTCAATTCCCCATTTCTCTTAGCGACATTCCAAAATTTAAAAAATTAAACAATTTAAGTATTAATATGTACGGAATTGATAAAAGCAGTAATAAAAAGAATAAAATTATTCCACTTTATTTAAGTAAAAGCAAATCAGATGAACCTACTTATCACTTATTAATGATTGAAAATACAGAACTTGATTTAGACGATGATGATGATGATAATAATTTTCAAATTAGCAAAGTTTATCATTTTGCATTAATCAATAATTTATCTCGTTTAGTAAAATCTCAAATAACAAAAGATCGAAATCGAACCATACTTTGTGATAGATGTTTATGCCATTTTAAATATGAAAAATCATTTAATAATCATAAAATTGATTGTGATAAAATAAACATGTGTCGAGTAATTTTACATAAAGAAGAGGATAAAATTTAAAAATTTAAAAATTACAGAAATAAAGAAAATGTCCCCTTTGTCGTTTATGCCGACACTGAAAGTCTCTTAGAACCTATAGCATGTACACACACAAACACATCAACATACCAAAAACATATCCCGACAAGTTTTGCTTTCTATGTACATTGCAATTTTAATGAATCTCTTTCAGAATTTAAATCATATCGAGGTCCAGATTGTGTTGATTGGTTCATGGCTGAATTAAAACAATTAGCTGAAAAAGCAAACTCTTATTTTACAAATATTATTCCAATGGAAAATTTAACTATTTTACAACAAATTCAATTTGACACAGCAACAGTTTGTCATATTTGTGAAAAACCTTTTGAAAATGATGACATTAAACACCGCGATCATTGTCATTTCACGGGAAAATATCGTGGCCCAGCACATCAAGGTTGCAATGTAAATTATAAAGATTCGCATGTTGTTCCCATAATTTTTCACAACTTGTCAGGATATGATGCACATTTCATTATTAAAGCTTTAGCAACGTCTTTTGAGGGTGAAATGAAACTGTTACCAATAAACAAAGAAAAGTACATTTCATTTTCAAAATATGTGAAGGGTACCAAAGTAGTATTAAGATTTCTTGATTCATTTAGATTTATGCCCAGCAGTTTAGACAAATTATCCTCCTATCTTGAAAATGATGAGAAAAAAATTACAAAAAAGTATTGTAAAAATATGGACGAGTTTAATTTGTTGACAAGAAAAGGAATATTTCCTTACGAATATGTTAGTAGCTGGGAAAAATTAGAAGAAGGTCAATTGCCTCTAAAAGATTCTTTTAACTCTAAATTGAATGACTCACATATTTCAGACAAAGACTATGAACATGCTTGGAATGTATGGAAAACGTTTAATTTAAAAACAATAGAAGAATACTCTGACTTGTATTTACAGACTGACGTTTTACTACTTATTGATATTTTTGAAAATTTTAGAAAAACTTGTTTTACAACTTATAACTTGGACGCGTTACATTACTATACTGCCCCAGGACTGGCATTTGACGCTATGCTAAAGTACACAGACATAAAACTTGATTTGTTGACAGATGTAGAAATGTTGCTTTTTATTGAAAAAGGTATAAGAGGTGGAGTTTCACAATGCTTAAACAGATACGCGAAAGCTAATAATAGATTTATGGAAAAAGATTTTAATCCCCTAATACCAGAATCTTACATTATGTATTTCGATATAAATAATCAGTATGGTGTTTCTATGAGCGAAAGCTTGCCTTATACAGATTTTGAATGGTTTGAAAATTATAGCAATGACTTTTTCTTGAATATTCCAGATGATTCTCCTGAAGGATATATTCTTGAAGTAGATTTAGATTATCCAACTCAACTTCATGATTCACATAAAGACTTGCCGTTATGCCCTGAACATTTCATACCTCCTCTCCCAAAATGTACAATTCCTAAATTAATTCCAAATTTATTACCAAAGAAGAACTATACAATTCACTATAGAAATTTAAAGCTATATTTATCTTTGGGAATGAAATTAACTAAAATACATAGAGTTTTAAAATTTAAACAAAAGCAGTGGTTAAAACCCTACATTGATTTAAATACCGAGCTTAGAAAAAAATCGAGTAATGAATTTGAGAAGAATTTTTACAAGCTAATGAACAATTCCGTATTTGGCAAGACAATGGAAAATGTTAGAAAAGACAAAGATGTTAGATTAATAACAAAATGGGAGGGAAGGTATTGCGCGAAAAATTTAATTGCTCAACCAAACTTTCAAAGTTGCACCATATTCGATAAAGATATGGTCATTATTGAGATGAATAAAACAAAGGTATACTTTAACAAACCAATTTACATAGGATTCACTATTTTAGACATATCAAAGATAATAACATATGACTTTCATTACAATTACATTAAAGAGACTTTCAGTGATTCTGCAAAATTACTCTACACAGATACTGACAGTCTTGTTTATCACATCACAGTACCAAATTTTTATGATTATATTAAAAGAGATTTACATAAATTCGATACATCCGATTATCCTGAAAACAACATTTATAATATACCACTTGCAAATAAAAAAATCCTGGGTCTTATGAAAGACGATAATAACGGTAAAATTGTAGACCAATTTATAGGTTTAAGATCAAAACTATATGCATTCAAGTTATGGGGTGATGAGGAAGCTAAAAAGAAAGCAAAAGAGGTAAAATATTCAACTTTAAAAAGAATAGGTTTCGATGATTTTAAGCATACTCTCAATGAAAATGAAAACCTGATCCGATCTCAGCACTTTATACGCAGCAAAAAACATGAAGTATTTACTGTCAAACAAAATAAAATTGCTCTAAGTTGGCAGGATGATAAAAGAATTTTGATACCAGGGAAAACTGACACCTTTCCTTGGGGTTACCAACAGCATGATCCAATGGAAATAGATAAAATTGATGTATAAAATGTAAATATTTGTTTAAAATGTAGTTTGTATTAGTTCTCTACTATTCGCTTTATACAATTTTTACAATAAATTATATTTAAAAAAAATTGTAATTTATTATAATAAATATGTTTAAATAAATAAATGTATTTAAAATAAATGTCGTTTCTTATTCCTGAAAACAATAAGGTTAGGTTAGAAATAATAATTACAGTCCAATTGATATTTTATAATTTTATTGAGGAAAAAAATAGAATAGATTTTCAACTAAAATACTCAAATATTACAGTTTTTGCAGAACCAAGTTTTTAAGTTTATAACATTCTGAAGAGCACAAGTAAAAGTTTTCTTGTTGATTAAATGTTTTGAACAAGTTCCAATACATGTTTCAATGTTTAACTTTTTTAATGAAGGACAATTCAAATCATTCATGTCGATAATTTCAATACAATATTTTTCATCGATTAAGCTTTTTAACCATTTTTTCTTCTCTAAACCTTTAACATAAATTGTCTTTGCTTCTTTAAACACATTTTCTAAATTTTCTTTTAAATAAACGTACGGTACATCACCAGCATTCCAACGAATACCATGGAAATTATTTTCTAACCAACGATTGATACATTTATATTTGTTTGTGACGCAATTCCATGGACAAGGAGGTTGGAAAACCATATTTATTGGTATTGAATCATTATTTACAGAAACTATAGCTAATTCTTTTAAAACAAATTTATTAATTGGCAATTTGAATCCTTGCACATCTATTAAGTACTGCATTTTTAAATCAACTAATCTCATTACGCGTAAAGAGTTAAATATATATAAGCTTAAAGTTAAACAATTTTTTTAACAATTCCACTGATTGGTTTATATTCAACGATGCGGTCATGCAAAACTAAGCAATAAGCTGAAGTATTGGCGGGAAAATTTTCTTTTGATTCAAATTCTAGGCGGATATCAACTGGTCCACTTTTTAAAGACTAATTTTGTTTTGAACAATACACTACAACTAAAGGAGCATATTGTAAAAATTCTTTTTTTGATAAAATTGGTTGAGACTCTTTACTATAATAAGATGCTTGAAAATTTGTAAACATTTCATATAAAGTAGAGTACTGGTTTCTACCAATATTCAGATTCATGTTGCCATAAGGATAACATTGTGAATTTAAAAATAATTTTACATCAGATAAATCACAATGATCAAAATAACTAGAGTTTTGAACTGTAGGGGAGAGTCTCCAGTTGTGAGACGGGTTTCATTTTTGACCCGTAAATTGTAAACGGGCAAACGAAATTGTAAATAAAATACACCGTTCGAAAGGTAACAGAAATACGCAACTTTTATTAAAAGAAAGTATAGTGTTTCGATGAACTCAAAAAATTTTACGATACATTTTCCGAGCACATCGATTTTTTCAAAAAAAAAAAAATGTCTCCAGTTGTGAGACGCTCATTAAACAAGTTGTTCATTTTATGACCATTAAGCTTCCTCAATATATAAAAATTGCGGTTTTGCAAACTTTTGAAAAATTATGTACAAAAGGGTTCGTCCAGAAGATTGGTTGAAAATAAAATTATATAAATCATTTATAAGTTGTTGTATAAATATTTGGTGAAATTTACACTTTCATTTGCCAATTGCTTCTATTTTATGATAGAATAATCATTTCAAAATATTAATATTAAATTAATTATGAAAAAAATACCAAATTTGAATTTTTTGTGAAAAAGAAAAATATTTATTAATTTTATAAATTTTGATAAAATATATACTTTGTATACATCAATCGATTCGTTTTCTTGCCAGGAATGTAATTTTGAGAATAATTAATAAAAATATTAACAAATAAAAAAATTATTTCAGAAAATACAAAAAAAAAATTTTCTGAATTTTAAAAAAATTGTATAAAAAAAAATTTTGTACATATTTTTGAAAATCCTTGTGTCAGATTTCAGGTATTAATGACTGCAATAAACCTGCAAAATTTCAGGACAATCTAACAAAATTTGTCTGAGATAATTTGTACACAATTTTTGTGACATACACACACACACACATACACACATACACACACACATACACACATACATACACACACACATACATCTGGACATTTGCTCATAATTGAATATACATATGTTCTAGATGAAAATGAGTCCATATAACCTTGTTTTGAAAAATTGAAAATCGTCACCAATGCAAAGCTTCCTCATGAGGAAGCAAAATTGCTAAAATTTAATAAGTTTGACATAAAACGTTATGTTTAGTAGAAATAATTAAATATATTAATAATATATATTATTATATACTAAATAATAATATTTATTCGCCAAAATATGACTATCAAATAAACACAATTTAATAGCTTCAACAAGAGCATTAAAATTGATTTCTTCTGAATCAATTGACTTTTTTCCACTTGACATGCCCAAAAATACTAGAAAAAAGAATCAAAACAACATTTAAATAGTATGCCTGCAAAGTAGTATTTTTTATGCTGCCCAGATGGGTGTTGACACCGTCTCACAACTGGTGATATGCTGTGTCTCACACCCAGAAATTGGCGCTATTTTGAAAAAGGAAAATTAAATTATTTTCAACCCTAGATTGGAACAATGCAATGTTGCATCACAAAATATAAGGAAAACACTAAAAGAAAATGCATTACATTTACCTTTTTCAATTAATTAAATTGCAAAAAAAGTACTTTACATTTATTGAAAAAACGCTTTTTAGTCGATTATCACACACAGTGTTGGTATTTAACAAAAACAGTTTATATATCCGCCTCGGTGTACACAAAATAGTTGGCTCATATAAAAAGAAATGTTTTTATATAAACCAATCGGCTTTTTAATATTGCATGTTAAAAAAAATTGACTGTCTCACAACTGGAGGTGTCTCACAACTGGAGACTCTCCCCTATTATTTTTTCTGTTTCTCTGAAACCCTAATACAATAAATCTAGGTTTCTCTAATTGACTTGAAGTTTTCACACTCCAAATGTGCTTAGGAGTAATTGGTAATAAAGGATATTCATACAATTCCCAAGTTCTGAAACTTATTGGAATAGATGGATCTTTTTCAATATATTTTAACAATTTAAAGTTTCGAGCATCTGATAATTTTATGTATGGTAATAACCATTCAATTTTTTCAATGACAATTTTAAACTCTTCTAAAGGTGCTACTTGCAACAATGCGTTAGTATCAGTTCTTGATCTGATTGTTCTTGATCCCGTTGTTATTTTACATTCTACTCTTAATGAATTTATTTTAATGATTGACACTGGTTGATCAGACTAATGGTATTCTTGAGCTTTTAATTTGCGAGGAGAAAATCCTAACAAACTACCTATAGAATAATTAGGTTTAAAATTCATTTCTTCATCACAATAAACTGTACATGATTCTAAAATTAATTCCTTTATTTTTTAAAATTAAATGCAAAACTTGATCAATATCACTTACTTCATAACTTCCTGTGAGTATAATAATTTCTTCATTTCCTACCTAAAATTTATTTTTCCCAGCATCTATATTCAGAATAGAATTAAAAGTTAAAAATTCAACAAGACCAAGAGCATAATTTTTAAAATTAGACAACTCTATTGGTGGAAAAAATTGAGATTCTAAGATGGAAGAATTTCCAGACAACGTTAAAATGAGTGAATCGTCCATGATGAGGTCAAATTAATAACTGACATTTAAACCAAGAATATCATTTATTTATATGCAGAGTATACAAATCAGAAATATTCAATTGTTTACATAAAAATTTAAGACATAAATGTCCGCATACATATGTATTATAGTTTTGATATCGTTTATGATTATATTTTATGCTACCAACACCAAAATATTTAACAAGATCCGAAGGTGGTCGAAGATTACAAAAGCTATCAAAATATATGATTTTATCTTTATTCTCTTTATAGGCACACCAATGTGTACCAGGACCATTTTTATCATCTAGATTAATAATTGCAAATTCATTTTCTTTAGGACCACGCATAGGTAGTTCATTTCGCATAAAAACTCCTCGAAAATATGGAATTTTTAAACTTTTTGCAAAGTTTAGTAAATCTAAATCTGTTAGCGCACGGTGAGGTAGCTGTACTTCAAGTTTTTTGACTTTAAACCTTGTCCTAATTTGTAGGGTTTTAGATGAAGGCCTAGTCCTGCTTTATATGGTTTTAGAAAGAGACCTTTTCCTAAGGCAATAGATTCCATTGTTTGATTATGTCGCTTGCTTTCCTCTAGTTGACGTTTTGCAGAATTTGCATCATTTACAGCTTTTGCTATGCCAGATGCTCCCCCTGCTAGAGCCCCTGTTGCACTTAAACCCGCAAACAAAGGAATAAGAAAAGGTAAAATTCCTCCCACTTTAGAAGGTATCGGTAAAACTCGAGGTTTATTAATTTTTCGCCTGCCACCAGCAATTTTAACTGCCAAACGTGCACCTTTAAGTGCTGATTTAATAGTAGACTGTGCATTTGTATCTAATTTCATAGATTTTTTCGCTGCGGTTACAATCTTTCTCAACGTTGATTTTTTATTTTCCCTCTTTTTCTTCATATTTTCTTTTGATTTAAATCCCCTGCCCAATTTTGATTTGACCTTCATTGCATTTGTTATTGCGTAAGCTGCAGCTCTTTCACTATAATTTGCGTCAGGAGCAAACACACGATGCCAAGCTTTATCATCAAGTGCTCGTTTCTCGCTTCTACACTTTCCCTATTTTTTGAATAAGAAATATCGTGCTGTTTACAAGCAGCATCGAGAGGGTTGATTCCTGGATCACCTCGTTCTAATCTTTTCCCCAATTTTGTTCCTGGACCACAGTATTGATAGCCAGGTATATGAAGTTCGAAAGGTAATTTATTGATAATTTTATTCAAAAAACCTTGACCTCGTCTTACTATTTTCGAAGTTTTCTTTAAACTAATTTGTTTTTTATTTACACCCATATTTATATTCTTTACGGTAAGAAAACTTTTTCAAGACTAAAGGGGAAATCTATATAACCAATGTATTTATAGTTTTTTTGCCATTTGACTACAAACAGTCGACCTTTAATGATCTAACAAAAAAATTATGACAGTAATAGTCAATTATCACAGTAACAGTCAATTATCCCAGTTGCCTCCGACAGTAGGGCCTAACGTAGACCTTGCCCAAAGCATGAAAGAGTTAACTATCGACACAAAATCTCAAACATCTCCTAAGAAACTAGACCTAGCAGCATGAAGGAGTTAACTATAGACACAAAATCGCAAACATCTCCCAAAAAACTAGACCTAGCAATCAAATACTGTAAAGTACCATGGACCTTATTATTGAACTTGCATGCAAACGTTACAAGCGTCTACAGTAAACTGACATTGATACTATTAAAAACCTTGTATTTATAGTTTTAACCTCAGTTATCGTAAGAATGGAGTTTGAAGCACAATCGATTAAATTGCCAGTCTACAATTTTGACACTCTTGTTCAAGATTGTAATAAGAAAACAGAAAATCGTCATGGAAATTTATTGCCAAATAGTGTGAGAGCAATATTTTGTGGACCGTCAAATTTTGGAAAGACAAATGCTTTACTTGTTTTTTTATTACATCCCAATGGATTACGATTTGAAAATGTTTATGTGTACTCAAAATCGTTATATCAACCAAAATACAAATTTTTAGAAAACATTTTGCAACCAGTAGAGGGTGTTGGCTACTTTCCATTTAATAAACATGTTGATGTTGTAGAACCAAACAATGAGCTACCAAACTCAATATTTATATTTGATGACGTAGCATGTGAAAAACAAGATAATATTAAGGCCTTTTTTGCTATGGGAAGACACAAAGCTGTGGATTGCTTTTATTTATGTCAAACATATGCGCGCATTCCAAAAAATTTAATACGTGACAATGTTAATTTACTAGTTTTATTCAAACAAGATGAAATGAATCTTAGACATATTTATGATGATCATGTAAATACTGATATGACATTTATGGAATTTAAAAAACTTTGCAACTCTTGTTGGAAAAATAAGCATGATTTTATTGTGATTGATAAAGATCGTGATATTAATGAAGGTAGATATAGAAAATGTTTTGATTGTTTTATAAAATTAGAGAAATTATATTCTTTATAAACAGTTTCATTCAAGACATTGGTCTATCAACATGTTTTCTACACACTTGAAACATTTGCGAAAACAAAAAGACATTCTTGGTCAAATTGCAAAAGCCAGTGATGCTATTCGACGAAAGCATAGACTGATGAAATTGGGCAAGGAGGAAATTGAACAGACTTTAAATAATACCTTTAAACCTATAGTGACACCAATTCAGAAATTAGTTGACGACATTGCAATTGTTAAACAAATTCGACCAGTAAAAATTGAAAGAGAGGGAGACCTTCCCTTAGAGTTTGAAGAAGAAGATCAAGAAGTTAAGAGAGAGAATGAATCATTTTTAAGAGATGACTTATCATTTGCAACAGCTGCTGATGATGACGATAACGGTGATGATTTTGATGATGATGATGGAGATGGAGATAAATCAGAGAAAGATGGTGCTATTTTATATCTTCAAATGTTGGATGAAAAGGAAAAAGATTTAGATCCTTCATATGGAGTTCGTAAATTATCTAAAGGGCAATTAATGATTGGTAATTCAGGAATAAAGTTTTAACAAAATAATATTAGTGTAGGTAATAAAACATATCCTGCAACGAAAGGTTTACTTGAGCTTTTATTCAAAAAAGTTCCAGAAGAAGCTGTTTTAAGTGTAGTTGATCGGGAAAATTATAAAAATATTGTAACATCAACTAATGCTCATAAAAAATATTACAAAGCAGATGGCGCTGTTAGAGATAAAAAGAGTTTAAAATATTTAAACTATATAGCAGTACATTCTGGTGAAGGTTTAATTCCAGAATATATGACTCAACAAGAAGATGCAAAAATTGATTATGTTTATTGGGATGATCCTAATGAATTGGTTGATCGTTTAAGATTGCTCTTGGCATCTCAAGCAGCTGGAAATCCCAGTCATAATAATGAGATTATATCAATTATTGAAGAGTTGAGAGAAGCTGGAATTGTTTATTAATTAACAGTTGTAGAAATTTTTATCATTTTCATCATGAGTATCGACATATTCTGACGTCAGTTTAAAAGAACAGAAACTTCAAATCGAGGTCCACCAGGACTTGGTTTTAAGTTGACTGCTGAAGGAGATTTTAATATTGAAAATAAGAAACTTTGTAACGTAGCTAATGCTGAGAGCAACGATGATGCAGTAAACTTGAATACTGTAAACAAAGTTATTGAATCTAAAGCGAACGCCATCTATGATGTAATCGGTTCTGTGAGAAATGATATTAATGACAATGTTGTAAAGATTTTAGATTTAGAAGATTTGATAAAAAAATATTTTGAAAATCTAAGAATCAGTATTGAAAGAAGTATAGAGATGATGTCTACCAACAAAGACATTATTTTACAATTAGACAGCAGACTGCGCACACTTGAAGGTAATTAGCAATGGAGGATCAAAAACTACAGTTGGTGAAAAAGTTACATAAACCAGCGAGAAAAAATTATAAGCGAAGAAGTGTTGACATTCGAGGTTTTGACGAGACTTGGCAAGCTGATCTTGTTGAAATGCAACCTTATGCGAGAGAAAATAAAGGTTACAAGTACCTGTTAACCGTCATTGATACATTTTTAAAGTTTGCCTGGGCTGTTCCAGTAAAGTCCAAAAAAGGTGAAGATGTGACTGCGGCAATGAAATCTATTTTAATTAAAAAACGCATACCGAAAAATTTGCAAGTAGATAAAGGAAAAGAATTTTATAATTCACATTTTGAAAATCTTATTAAAAATTATAACATTAATTTGTATTTTACTCATAGTAATTTGAAAGCGTCAATTTGTGAACGATTTAATCGTACTTTGAAGAATAAAATGTGGATGCAATTTAGTTTACGTGGTACTTACAAATGGATAGATATATTAAGTGATTTAGTAAATGCGTATAATAATAGTAAACATCGAACAATAAAAATGAAACCAATAGATGTAAATGCTCAAAATAAAAATAATTTGTTGTTTAATGTTTTTAAAAAAGTTGCAGTAAACAGGCAATATATAACAAATTTAAAGTTGGAGATAGAGTACGTATAAGTAAAGTTAAACATGTTTTTGAGAAAGGTTATACACCAAATTGGACTACAGAAATATTTACTATAAGCGATGTAAAAAATACTAATCCAATAACATATATCTTGAAGGATTATCAGGAAAATCTAATAAGTGGATGTTTTTACGAGCAAGAACTTTTTAAAGTTAAATATCCAGATGTATATTTAGTTAAAAAAGTATTTAAAAAACGAGGATCTAATGTATTTGTAAAATGGTTAGGTTTTGATAATTTTTATAACAGTTGGATAAACGAATCTGAATTATAATGTATTTGAGAAAGGTTTAAAATAAAAATAAATTGAATTGTATGCATTCTTGTATTTATTTATCCTCTCTTTACAATAATTTACCATTTATACATTGAATATTTGACATTTGTTGAATAGCTTCATTTGATATTTGTTTACATTGAAATGTGACAAGTTCCAGCAATAATGTCTCTAAATTTAAAACATTAGTTCTTCCCATCACTTTTTGAAGTATTCTACTGTAATGTTTTTTAATAAAATCCGTGCCATGTTTTGTAGACTTTACATTATTTTTAAAGATTAATTCTGCAATAAACTTTACAATTGCAAATGAAGTTTCACTAAATGAGCCGTTTGCTTGAAAAACGACTTAAGTCGACTTAAGCGGTTTTTAAAAATTTTGTTATCAGTGTATTCTACAAGACATATAGATTACATATATCAAGTTTCTAAAGTTGTAGGTCACTATTTATGAATTAATTGAGGTGTTTAAACTTCCTGGGTCCCGAAATTGAAGCACTTACGCAAGCGCGCGTTCACGTCCTCTGCTACCGCGTACAGTGGGAAGAAATGCAGTGTTTTGGACAAAATTCAGCCGACAATACAAATCTCCACCGATTTAAATTTTCTTTTTTTTTAAATACTAAAGAAGGTTTTTCCTACAAGCCTTCACTGCTATAAATTTGAAATTTTTAAAAATTTTGGATTATTACAAAAGCGAGTAATTTTTTCATTTTGTTAACTAAACTTGTGCATTATAATGTTGATATTTAATTGAATATTACTAAAAAATATATCGTAAGACTTTTAAGAATAATAAATATGTTTTAATACATTAAAATAAAAGTGTTCTTTCATAAAATACCTAATTTTGTTTCATTTTTAGTGGTTCGCTGGAAAAAGTCATTTGTTATAAAATAATGTTATTAAAGTAGCAAAACATTGTTTACTTGACCTTCTTTTCTTTTAAAGAATTCTTTGATAATACCTTTGTATTGGAAAAAATAATCGATATAATTAATACGTAAATTATATTAGTAATTCGTTTCCGAATCTTTAATTTAATTTTTTCGTCAAAAACTTAAGTCGACTTAGGTCGTTTTTCTAGCGAACGGCTCAAATGTAAATGATTGATTTAAACGCTCAATTGATATTAAACGATATGTAACACTTAAACGTATTGTAAACGTTTCACAATCCAGCACTGTTGAATCACAATCTCCGTTGAAAAATCGCATGATATGTTTTACTGCATCACACAATAGGCGCCATTCTTGAAGCTCCAAAGACAATGATACTCGTGGATGGCTGCTTCTTAGTTGAATTTTAAGTATTATATTCCCATTTATGTCTAGTTCTGCTCCAACGATAACTTGCTTTGTAAATGATGGATTTAAGTTGTAAATTTTTGATAATACCATTTCTCTGCATGGTAAATATAACATTTTATGTCTTCTACTGGTCAACTCCCTCAGGAACAAACTCTATCTGATTGTAAGGTCCTCCACGATTTCTTAAATATACACCACCTCTGACAGCTTCAGCTTTTAGACTGTTGAAAAGATTTGCATCCTCTTCAAATATTTTTAGCATTCTTGGTGGTAGGAAAATGTTAAATTCATTATTTATTTCAGCAACAATTTTCGGACCAAATTTCGTATCAATTTTTCGAATGTCTGTTACTTTATAGAATGCATCGATGATTAACTCCTTTGTTGTTTTGGTGACAAAGACTTTGCTTGCTTTGTTTAACTTATCAAAATTCATTTTTATCACTTAAATTTAAATTTTCAAATTTTTTTATTAAAATATTTAACTGCGACCTTGCTTCAATTAAACTTTTAACTTTATGTATTTCTTGAATTAATTTGTTCAAGCGCACTTGAATTTCACGACGTTGTTCTGCTAATATGTTCATTAACCAACTTAAACTGCAGGAATGATTTCGTTTATAAAAATTGCCCTCTTTATGTATATGAGATATGACCTATTTGACCTTCAAGTTAATTATAGATTTCTTGGAATTTCGGTAAGATCAAAAGCATTCTTATGAAAAGAACCAAAAATGTTTGTAAAAATTCCTTAGATAAGAATCTAATAAACAGTGATTTGCAATATTTAGACAAAAATAATAATAATTCCAAGAATAAAATAAGTAAAAAACAAAAACAGGAAATGCCAATGATAATGAGTCATCAATAAAAAATTCCAAAATTCTGAGTCATCAACCCCTATTTTGGAAAAAACAAAGAAATTATGTGTCATCGTTGAAGAATGCACCATGTAAAAAAACAAAAACAGGAAATACCAATGATAATGAGTCATCAACCCCATTTTGCGAAAAACAAAGAAATTATGCGTCATCGTTAAAGAATGCATCCTGTAAAAAAACAAAAACAGGAAATTCCAATAAAAAATTCCAAAATTCTGAGTCATCAACCCCTATGGAAAATTTTAGGATTGTTTTATAATTCCAAGAAATTAGATAAATTCCAAGAATCACATTTGCATCATGATCTTAATACCCCCCCCGAAAATTCTAGGAAGTATGACGTCATATCCGGCTCAGCATAACAGTCTGAATATCCCCCCCATGGTTTGAGTCTGGGCTAAAAGTGTCGGTAACATGTCGATGCAGGGATCTGTATCTAGAACCCTCCCTGTATATCTACTGGCTGGCAGTAGTCGCTAGTTTATTAAAATTATTATAATATTTATTTATTTACCTTTTTTTATAATTCTTTTTTTTGTTTCATTGTACCAACCCCACATAACCTTGGAGTGCGGAATCCAAGGTATCTGTAGGCAGATTTCCCAAAAGTCCCTAAGCAAAAAAATAATAATAATAATACAAAAATATATTTAAACTTTTTATTAACTATCTTATATATAGCTATATTTTTTTAAATTAACGAATGTTTGAAAATATGTTAAAGTTGACTTAACACTGTTATTTTACTATTAACAAATGTACATCGGTCATAACACATTATATTCCTTTAATAATATTTAAACATGCTTCAACACATTTAAGAGTCTTGTGTTTAAAAAACATCTTTAAAAATCTTATATGTAGTAATACTACAATAACAAAAGAATAGGTCCAATAATTGTATTAAAATTTTGGAAAAATTCAACTCTGAAGAGTCGCATCAAACAAGTTTTGATTGTTCATTTCTTTTAAAACAGCCTTATTCACTAAAACGGATATCTCGGCTTGGACATGTATTTTTTCATTTGTGGACAAGAGATTTAATTGCGAATCTATATATTGTAAAAAAGGCGAATTATCATTGAAAACTTTACTTTGATTACTGGAATTTCTATTTGCAAAATGGTCCTTAACGATTTGACTCAATGAATTATTCGAAGTTTCCAGTACCTCCGCTTTGGCATCGGCTTCCTTTTTAATTTTTTTTGTAGATGGTTTACTGTCTACTGGCGCTGTATTGCTGCAATTAAAATAGTTTTAATTGTAATAATCGATAAAGTTTCTTGATAACAAAGTTGTAATAATTATAAATAAATCAATTAATAAGAGAATTACCACGAAAATTTAATGTTGTTTTTCCTGACTTTTCTCTCATTTCCATACAAAATTTTCACTTTTTCCCTGACCTTGAAGAATATTCCAAGTCACTTTAAAAATTATTAGATACTCAAAAAGAATGTTTTAAAACATTTATTTAACAAATTTCTTTAATTTTAAAATTATTAGAAAATCATCAATAACTTCTTTTTTAAATAAATATTTAATCATTATTAAGATTTTCAAATTTAAACCTTCTGAAAATGTAATAACTTATTAGAATATTATTATCAGGGTGGCCGCAAGATTGACTTTATCAATTTCCCTGACATTTTACTGACATAACAACGAATTTCCCTGACAAAATTTTTTTTGTTTAGAGCAAAAAATGTATTGCATGACCGTCTTAATTTCTTTAATTGCCCTGACAAAACAATTTTTCTTGACATTTCCCTGACTTTACTGACAAAAAATTTTTTTCCTAACATTTCCCTTCTTCTTTAATTGCCCTGACAAAAAAAATTTTTCCTGACATTTCCCTGACTTTACTGACAAAAAATTTTTTTTCCTGACATTTCCCTGATTTTACTGACAAAAATTTTTTTCCCGGCATTTCCCTTCTTCTCTAATTGCCCTGACAAAAAAAAATTTTTTCTGTCATTTCCCTGACTTTACTGACAAAAATTTTTTTTCCTGACATTTCCCTGATTTTACTGACAAAATATTTTTTTCCCTGACATTTCCCTGACTTTACTGACATGCGGCCACCCTGATTATAAATCGCTTGGATTCGTAAAAGGCGAATCCTTATGATTTCCTAAAATTTGGGCAGATTCTCCACGGATTTCTTTGTATTCGTAAATAATCGTTCCCTTACGAATCTTGGATTCGAGAGTAAACAGCCCCTCGTGAAATTATATTTGAAATTTACATAGAATTTTGATAAAATTTATTTGTCTAATCTATATATATATATATATATATATATATATATATATATATATATATATATATATATATATATATATATATATATATATATATATATATATATATATATATATATATATATATATATATATATATATATATATATATATATATATATATATATATAGATTTAAATTATTTCATATAATAATTATATTTTAAACAATATTTAAATAAACAATTAAAAAATAAAAGAAAAAAAACAAAGAAATTATATCAAAATTTTATGTAAATTTCAAATATAATTTCAATTATTAAAAGTTGTTATTATATATATATATATATATATATATATATATATATATACAGTAAGAAAAGCTATACGTCAGTCATAGGATTTGTAATAGAAACTTAATACAATCAGACTTACATCAAAAAGTGCAAATAGATATTAGCCAGGGGCTATATTTAAATTTCGTGCGTGAAAATGGCTGCCGCGCATGACAACAGACGTCGTAAATAAAGAACGAACCCAAAGGCGTAGCATTAGGGACTTGCAAAATGATTTTAGCCACTTGACGCTATAAATCTTAATTAATAAATAAACAAAACATTGTCAACAAGAAACAAAGTGTAAATTTGGTTGAAAAAATATAAAAATGTGATGAGTGAAAGTTTTATTGTTCTCAGTTGTTGTGATATTGTGAAAATACTAATTTTAGTAAAAGTGAGGTTATGTCACTTTGTTGACAGAATTTCGAAATTTTTTCGAAAATTGATTGATTAATTATTCCAATGAAATCAATAAAATGTGAATTATAAAGAAAAAAAATGCAATTAAGATGCTGAAAGAACTCCTTCAGTGCATGTGAGTATTTTTTGTTTTCTTGTTGACATAAACTTTTAGTTGTAAATTTAAGAGAAATATTTGACAACTTTTGACCATTAGTTGCAAATAATTAAATTAAAATTTCTCTTGTTAATTTACAAAATATTAAATAGTTATAAGTTAAAAACAAAAAATAAAAGAAATATTTCTTTCTTTCTGGAAGTGTTGTTTAAAATTTAGAATTAATATCCATCAATTAAAAAAACGTTATGAATTTGTAAATTTTGCCACATTAAATTAATACAGAATTTATTTCAATTAATTTATTTATTTACTAATATCAACGTTTACATTATTTCTTTATTTTATGTCGTTGATTGAATGTAATTTTTTTCTAATAATTTAAAAAATATTAATCTTTGTAAATAATAGCAAAGAATATTACAAATCTTCAAAATAAAATACTTTTTTCTCTTTATAGGAAGAAAATTTGTCCACATCCAGAAATACAAGTGTTGGAAAAAATGTTTTAAAATAAAAGCGATAGAAGAAAGCCAGTCTGGAATCATTAGAAAAGAAAATTAAGGTATGTTACTTCCAATTAATGTCAAATATTTTCAAAAATAAAAAGAAACTATTGTTCACTCATTTTCAGAATAATTTCCTCATGGTAATCGCGTCTCGGCTCTGATAGTGATGTTGATGACAACGTTAACATTACTGATTTAGGAGAAGATAAGGATACAGGATAATAAAATATTAATATTATTCTTATTAGTTTTATGCCATTAATTATTGGATAATAATAAATAAATAATTTTTTAGACAAAATATCGTCGGGGATAGCAGTCAAGACAAATGGACATGCAGCAAAAAGAAAGATCTTTTCAAATTTGGAAAACCAAATTTCCCAACTTACTCGATTTTAAGGCCTGAAAAGCATTATTTTTCTTTGAAAATGCAATTGTACATAAGAAAAAGAGATGGAAGAACGTGTAATACACTGCTTCAGTTTCTTCATCAGGGTGGAAGGAAGGAAGACACGACAATTACTACACGAGCCACTTTTTTATTTGACAGACTTGCCACAGGTCAGGGATATCAGGGAATTCAGAGAAAAGTCTAGGCAAGTAAAATTGGTCAGGGAAGTCAGGGAAAATTCAGTGATTTTTATTCAAAAATTGAATTTAGGAAAGTTACAAATGATTACAAAAATTCAATTATTTTCAAAAGTAATAAAATTCTTCGCAAAAATACAATTATGTTAAAAAATTACAAACAACTTCTCGTAAAAATTCAATCATCTTTAAAATTAATAAAATTCCTTTCAAAATTTAAAATAATTTCAAAAAATTAATAAAATTTTTTGTAAAATTTAATATATTTTCAAAAAATTTTTCTCAATTCAATAAAATTGTAAATAGTTACAATTTTTGAAGAATTTACTTAAAATTTGTAATAAAAATAATTGAAATCCTGTGAAGAAGTTTATTAATTTATGAAATTAATTAAATTCTTGCAAAGAATTTTTCATTTTTTTTTTATTAATTAAAATACTGTAAAGAATCTTATTATTTATGAAAATAATTGAATTCCTGCATCGAATTTTATTACATTTTTTTTAATAATTGAATTCTTTTTAGAACTTTTATTAAAAAAGTAGATTGTAAAAATATTTGAATTTGAACGAAGAATTACCTTATTTAATTTTTGCAAAATTGTTTAAAGATATTTTTATTTTTTGAAAAAATTATTTAAAATTGTATTAAAAATAATTGAAACTATGTGAAGAATTTTATTATTTATGAAAATAATTGAATTTTTGTAACGAAGTTTATTATTTGTAAATAGTTTAATTTTTTTAAAAATTTTATGGAAATTAAAATCTTTATGTTTTATAATAATATTCTTATAAGTTGTTTTATTTTAAAAATGTTTGACTTTGAATGGTTTGAAGAATTTTCAATCCTATAAAAAAAATAATTAAATACTTATTTGAAAATGTAGTTATTGATGTTTGCGAATAATTTTACAATTTAAGAAATTCGTACATAAATGTACTACGATGCTTTTTTTAATATCTAATAATTTTAAGAGTTACTCAGATTATTCTTTATGGTCAGGAAAAAAAGTGAAAATATCGTCTGAAAGTCAGGGAAAAGTAAGGGATTTTTTATTTAAGTATCTGGTAAAAATTGAATTTAGGAAAAGTTACAAATGATTGCAAAAATTTAATTATTTTCAAAAGTAATTAAATTTTTTGCAAAATTTCATTTATTTTTAAAAAATTTTTCTCTATTCAATGAAATTGAAAATAGTTACAATTTTTGAAGAGTTTACTTAAAATTTGTATTAAAAATAATTGAAATCCTGTGAAGAATTTTATTAATTTATGAAATTAATTGAATTATTGCAAAGAATTTTTCATTTTTTTTTAAATTATTAAAATAATGTAAAGAATCTTATTATTTATGAAAATACTTGAATTCCTGCATCGAATTTTATTACATTTTTTAAAAATAATTGTATTCTTTTTAGAACTTTTATCAAAAAAGTAAATTGTAAAAATATTTAAATTTGAGCGAAGAATTACCTAATTTAATTCTTGCAAAATTGTTTGAAGATATTTTTATTTTTCGAAAAATTTATTTAAAATTGTATTAAAAATAATTGAAACTATGTGAAGAATTTTATTATTTATGAAAATAATTGAATTTTTGTAACGAAGTTTATTATTTGTAAATAGTTTAATTTTTTTTTTAATTTTATGGAAATTAAAATCTTTATGTTTTATAATAATATTCTTATAAGCTGTTTAATTTTAAAAATGTTTGAATTTGAATGGTTTGAAGAATTTTCATTCCTATGAAAAAATAATAATTAAATACTTATTTAAAAATGTAGTTATTGATGTTTGCGAATAATTTTACAATTTAAGAAATTCGTACGTAAATGTAATACAATGCTTTTTTTGAGTATCTAATAATTTTTAGAGTTACTCAGAATATTCTTTATGGTCAGAAAAAAAAGTTAAAATATCGTCTGAAAGTCAGAGAAAAGTGAGGGATTTTTTATTTAAGTATCTGGTAAAAATTGAATTTAGGAAAAGTTACAAATGATTGCAGAAATTCAATTATTTTCAAAAGTAATAAAATTCTTAGCAAAAATTCAATTATGTTCAAAAATTACAAAAAAAATTCTTGTAAAAATTCAATTATCTTTAAAAATAATAAAATTTCTCTCAAAATTTAAAATAATTTCAAAAAATTAATAAAATTTTTTGTAAAATTTAATATATTTTCAAAAAATTTTTCTCAATTCAATGAAATTGTAAATAGTTACAATTTTTGAAGAATTTACTTAAAATTTGTAATAAAAATAATTGAAATCCTGTGAAGAAGTTTATTAATTTATGAAATTAATTAAATTCTTGCGAAGAATTTTTCATTTTTTTTTTTTTGAATAATTGATATGATGTAAAGAATCTTATTATTTTTGAAAATAATTGAATTCCTGCATCGATTTTTATTACATTTTATTTTTAATAATTGAATTCTTTTTAGAACTTTTATCAAAAAAGTAGATTGTAAAAATATTTGAATTTGAACGAAGAATTACCTAATTTAATTCTTGCAAAAAATGTTTAGGGATAATTTTATTTTTTAAAAAATTTATTTAAAATTGTATTAAAAATAATTGAAACTATGTGAAGAATTTTATTATTTATGAAAATAATTGAATTTTCGTAACGAAGTTTATTATTTGTAAATAGTTTAATTTTTTTTTAAATTTGATGGAAATTAAAATCTTTATGTTTTATAATAATATTCTTATAAGTTGTTTAATTTTAAAAATGTTTAAATTTGAATGGTTTGAAAAATTTTCATTCCTATGAAAAAATAATAATTAAATACTTATTTAAAAATGTAGTTATTGATGTTTGCGAATAATTTTACAATTTAAGAAATTCGTAGGTAAATGTAATACAATTATTTTTTGAGTATCTAATAATTTTTAGAGTTACTCAGAATATTCTTTATGGTCAGGAAAAAAAAGTGAAAATATTGTCTGAAAGTCAGGGAAAAGTGAGGGATTTTTTATTTAAGTATCTGGTAAAAATTGCATTTAGGAAATGTTATGTTTGAATTCGATTGTTTATGATTTAATTATTATTAATTTGAGAGATTTTATAATTTAATCGAATTCGGACTTAAGTGTATTAAAAAGAATTTTTAATAGTCTTAAATCAATAAAACACTCAGTATTTTATAGTGAGAAATGGATGTTAAATTTATTTCAAAATTAATACTGTTATTAAAAATTTTGGATCCCCCCTTCAAGTACGTTATTTGTTCAACGTCTCAGATTAGATGGTATTTTAGTTGAGAGAAAAAAAAGGAAAAGGTGGCAATAGTAAGGTAGAATTTCAATAAAAACACTGAATAATATGTGTAATATGATGTTACAAGAGTCTATTTATTCAATACTTTTAAAAATATTAATGTTAATTTTATTACAATTGCTATTGTCTTATCATTATTACAATGTGCACCCTTTTTAATTTATGATTCTTTATGTCTTAAAAAACATACCCTTTATAAAATAACATTTGATAAAATAAAGTCCAATACTTAGAATTATGACAATAGAAAAATTATAACTTATGAATATACTTGTGTTTTAGACAGATATTGATATTTAAAGAAATTAACTAATAAGTGTGTGTGTGTGTAAATGTGTAAAAGTAATTACAGAATAATTATAAATTAACTCACCAATTATAACTTATTAAAATTTATATCTCTTTTTTTTAAAGACAGAAAAGTCTCTTATTTCTATGTTTTCCAGTTACACCTGTAGTAGTATTCACGTATTCACTTTTACTTCTCCTTTTTAGTTTATCTCTTATATTCTTTCTTTAAATGGTCTTTTAATAAATTCCTTTTTTTATCTTTAGAAAAACTCAAAAAGATCAAAATTGATTTTAATATTTAAAATTTTGGGGTCACCAAATTTTAAATTTGTAATCAATTCTGAAGTTCTTTATTATACGTAGAATGAAAGAAACAAATCTTCAAACCACAAAAAAAACGAGGTTCAATATTTTATTACTTTTCTTTGCTTTTAAAATTCTCTTTTTTTTGTTAATAATCCTTATTAATTTATTCTTTTCTTCACACAAACCGTTTTCTAAAATATTTTCCACTTTTAATTCTATTCATCTCGAATAACTTCTTTAACATTTCCTTTTATCTTTATATTTTCAAATAAATCACTTTGTTTCAATTATAATTTTCTATAATCAACTTTAAATAATCATTACTTCACTCAATATTATATATTTTTACAATAGCAATCAATTAAACTCAATTAATTCAAATTATATAAAATCAACCCTTAAAATTGGGGAAATAAAATACAAAACCTCCGCCTTTTTGCGGGAAAAAATCACAAAATATAAAAAATTGGTAACGTCCGCTCTGCGGGAAATACTCATTAAGACTCCTCGATTAATTATCGTGGACAATCGGTCACACCCTGGAAAATCGACTAAAATCGGTAAAGTGGGAGAATCCGTTGCACACGGCCCACCAAACCTTGCTGTTGCCAAGCAAGCTTTTAGCAAACTTGCAAATTCCTCAAGAATGGCGTGATATAGTTTGATACTTTGTATCCTGTTTCGCCAATATGCATTCAATTTAGGTATTCTCCACAATATTATTTAAGAAAAGAAACTCCTTTCTTTAGAGAAATATCCTTTTAATTTAAGGGAGTCGATAAATTACCAAGGGTTGTAGACGATTTCTATACTTGATAACATTTATTTTGTATTTCCCAATCACCCAATATTTAGGTAAAAACCATTAAAAAAATATTTAATTTCGAATTTTCTCAAATTCAGGTATAATAAATAAAATATTTGATGAATACAAGTAAATAGTTGATGAGAGAATCATATACAGAATTTTTTTTAACCCCTTTTTTATGTGTATGTGTTATTTAATTTAAATTAAATAACAGGAAAAGTTACAAATGATTGCAGAAATTCAATTATTTTCAAAAGTAATAAAATTCTTTGCAAAAATTCAATTATGTTCAAAAATTACAAAAAAATTCTTGTAAAAATTAAATTATCTTCAAAAATAATAAAATTCCTCTCAAAATTTTTGGATTTTAAAATACCAATAATTTAGAAATTTATTATCGAATTAGGTTCAAAAATAGGTCAATCGAAGCGTTTTTTAATGCTCTACAAGTTGATAACGATAATTTTAAAGTTACTTCAATGTTTTTCAACAAAATTTTCAAAAAGTCTTATTTTCCAAAATTTTTGATTTTTAAAAGTTTAATAACTCCGGTTAATATGGACAAAAAATTTTTAATTAGGGCTCAAAAGATGCGTCTAAAAAAACTCTACAAAATTATGCAAAAACATTTATAGGTGTCCTAACATTTTTTTAAAGTTATGGGCAAAAAACGTTTTTTTTGGAAAATTAAAAATAAAAAAAAAATTTAGATAAACTTTATTAATATATCAGAAAGTACTCTCGCTTTATGTCCGCAGGTGAGATCTACAATTTAAAAAAAATCCAGCCCAAAATCTCTTCATGATTTCGAGATATTTATAAAAATGTGATCTTTACACACACACACACGCGGAATGACATTTCATAAAGATGTCATTTTTGAACTCCTGAGGTCAAATAACATAAAAATATGTCAAAAAATCAAACTCAAAAAATTTCGGTATTACAATACTTCCTCTATGAGGAAGTAATAGATACTAATTTAAATAGATTCATTGCTACTTTGCGCAAAATTATAATATTAAGATTTTAAATTATTCATGAGGTTAATGTTACACAAATGTTGAAAAGCGACAAATTCTTGTCGGTGTCTTTATACTTTGTAAAGGGTTTGTTACCCGTTTATATTTAAATAAATAAATAAATTTTTAAAATATTTGAATTTGAATGGTTTGAAGAATTTTCATTCCTATGAAAAAATAATAATTAAATACTTATTTAAAAATGTAGTTATTGATGTTTGCGAATAATTTTACAATTTAGGAAATTCATACGTAAATGTTAATAGAATGTTTTTCTGAGTATCTAATAATTTTTAGAGTGATTTAGAATATTCTTTATAGTCAGGGAAAAAGTGAAAATTTCGTCTGGAAATCAGGGAAAAAATAAGATTAAATATTTGTGGGTACCCTGCAATAATAGACAAGCCACTGTTGCACTTTATTGATAATTGCACAGTATTGGCTACTTTTAAGAAATAATAAAAATAAAATGTGGTATTATAATTAGTTATTTTATAAAGACTAGTAGAGTAGCCGCTTTTTTTTGCCAATGACTACATATCAATTTTTATTTTTAATAATAATCAAGAGTTTCTAAAGGGAAGTGTCTCATCAATTTGATTTCAAATTAATCGTGAAATTGATTATTGGTATTGACCACAAAACTTTCTCTGTTTTTCGTAATTTTTTGACGTCAATTTGACGATAATATTTTTTTAGTAATAAATTAGTTCTTCAAAGGTCATTTTTAATACATTTTTTATTCGAAAATTTATCATTGAAACTTTAGATAACTGAATTATTTTGAGGCTTTGCAATTGAAATTCTTCAAATTTTAATTTTTAAAAATATTACGTTTTTCTTAAACTAACGGCTGTAATGTAAATAATAGAATTTTTTGTTAAAAATAAAAATTTAACCCTAGATATTACTCTTGATTATTTTTAATAGGAAATAAATGTATACAAACATTCGTAAAGAAAATTTTTTTCATTTTTGTTTTTCTTTTTTAATTTTTCCATCATCTTCCAAGAATTAAAAAAAAAAATTTTTATTTAATATTATAATGGAAGGAAAAACTTCTTTAAAAGAAAAACTGTTTCAAATATTTATTCAAAAAAATTTTAATTTTTTATTCACTTTTGTCATTTTTAATTTGAATTAAAAATTGAACGCCTTGATGCAAGAACCAGACATAGCTCCGAGAAAAGAGTGGGGGGTAGTCCCCTGGCAATAAAATATTCAACTTTAAAATTTTTGAATTTTTAAATTTTATTCTTATAAAGAATAAAAAACTGCATCTTTTTTTCCTTTGAGAAAAAGTTGTAGAATTAATATTTTTTTAAATAAAATTAAAAAACTTGTTTTTTCTCAAACGAATTTTTAATTAAAATTTCATCTTCAACTCGCTGCCAAATCTACAATTTTGCATATTTTTCAATCAAATTTAGAATGGACACACTTTATATTATCCTTTTTGAGCATATATGTTTTAAAAATTTATATGTTTGTTTATAAACAAACTAAAAAATATTTATTAGCCAATGGTAAAATTTTAACACCATAATCTTTAAACGTTTCGTTTATCGAGGAAATTTTGAGCAAATGAAAACTTCCAGTGAAGAAGTTGTTCAAAATAGTATAAAAAAGTTTTCTAGAAATTATTAAATTATCAAAATTGATAGAAAAAATTCTAACAACGTTTAACTTTTCTCTATATCTTCTATATCTGGCGGAGCCAGCCAGGACTGTCTGTTTTTTTCATTTCACAGCTTAGAATAATGAAAACAAAACATTCATATGCTTTTTTCGGAAAACAATATTTTTCATATTACTCAATATAAGAATAAATAAATTATTATATTAGCGTTAAAAAATATTATTAAAATAGTAAATATTAATTATTTTCATTATTCTAAGCTGTGAAATGAAAAAACAGACAGTCCTGGCTGGCTCCGCCAGATATAGAAATTCGTTTCGTTGTTAGAATTTTTTCTATCAATTTTGATAATTTAATAATTTCCAGAAAACTTTTTTATACTATTTTAAACAACTTCTTCACTTGAAGTTTTCATTTGCTCAAAATTTCCTCGATAAACGAAGCGTTCAAAGATTATGGTGTTAAAATTTTACCATTGGCTAATAAATATTTTTTAGTTTGTTTATAAACAAACATATAAATTTTTAAAACATATATGCTCAAAAAGGATAATATAAAGTGTGTCCATTCTAAATTTGATTGAAAAATATGCAAAATTGTAGATTTGGCAGCGAGTTGAAGATGAAATTTTAATTAAAAATTCGTTTGAGAAAAAACAAGTTTTTTAATTTTATTTAAAAAAATATTAATTCTACAACTTTTTCTCAAAGGAAAAAAAGATGCAGTTTTTTATTCTTTATAAGAATAAAATTTAAAAATTCAAAAATTTTGAAGTTGAATATTTTATTGCCAGGGGACAACCCCCCACTTTTTTCTCGGAGCTATGTCTGGTTCTTGCATCAAGGCGTTCAATTGTTTGTTGTAGCGAATATTAGAAATACATGTTATTAATTAATACACTTTGTATTACATTTTATAAATAAATTTATAAATTTTCACTATCATCAAATTTACGTCAATATTTAATGAAAATTGAAATTTTATTAAAAAACTGCATTAAATCTAACGTGGAAGTCAATTTGTTTAATACATATAATAATATTAATCACTACAACTAATAGCACTTAAAAGGAAATCGTCAAATTTTAGACATTTTTCTGAAAAATTTGTTTCATTCATCATAGTAGTAAAAAGTGACGTGAAGTTCATTGATAATTTCTCTTTGGGTTGTTATTCAGTGTAAAACGGTATGAGAAGAAAGTTATACAAACGTAAACGTTTTAGTGGAGTGTTGACTGTTTTGGTTTTTATACACTCGATTCCTAGAAATTTCACTCGTGATCTGTTTTCGGCATTCACACAGAGTTAACTCCGAGTTAACGATTGTCCAATCATCATAATAACATTCTGTTAGATCTGGATAATCATATGATAATCACATTCAACCCGAAGTTATCCCGGGGCCAACGTCGAAAACAGTCGTGAAGCATAACTGAGTATCAAACCTTGTGTTAAGGGTAGCCAGGCCGTCATTTTTTTAAATTGTCGACAAATTTGAATTGCTATTTGTTGTGCTGACGTATTTTATCAAAAAATTTATAATTATGGCTTTTCAACAGGTCTACAATGTAGACCATAAAAAATTTATTGTTCGAGTGCAATTAGCTGGAGCAAGTGGAAGAGTAACCAGAAATCTCTTTGCTGAGAAATTTCCTGACATGCCAGTGCCATCACTTCAAACTGTGCAAGCATATTTAAATCATTTTAATACTTATGGCTGTGTTAATGATCGACATGATGGTGAAAGAGTGAGTTTAATTTATTATCAAAAAATAATTTTAATTATACTTTTTCTATTTTTGCTATTCCCAACAATTTGGTCAACTCAGTGTCGTTTTTCTGTATAAAAAGGAGTGTTTCTAAAAATTAAATTACTCATGTGTTTTAATTATTATTATTATTATTGTGTTTTTATTATTTTTATTTTATTTTTTTCGTTTTTTTTAATTTAGAGTTTTTAAAAATATTCAAAAAATTTTAGAGTCAAAAAATGTGATTTTCATGAATAACTATTAACTCTTTCAAAAACTGTTATACACTTTTTTTATTGTGCTCGCTGAGTAGAGTTCAGCACAAATTTTATTTTTTTTTAATTTTGATTTTTGAAAAATGTTTAAAAAAATTGTAGTATAAAAGATAATTTTTTTTTAATTTTTAAAAAATATTAAAATTTTTTTTCCAGCACTTATTTGTTGTCGTTTGCTAAGTGTAGAGCACAATTTTCGTTTTTTAGTTTTATCAAAATTTTGTTAAGAAAAAATGAAATAGCGTTACCAACTTCTTGAACATACGTTCTTGGGCGCGTTAGTCTCAACGGGGCTGAACTTAACTACAACTTATTACTTTTGGCTACCACTATAAAAAAATAAAAAAAAATATGAGGGGGGTGTTTTTCAAAAAATAAAAAAAAAATTTTTGAACATTTTTAAATAATAAATACGTTTACTAATGCTTCGGGCAATATTCTCGATTTGGTATTTATAAATTCGTCAAATTTTTCTTTAAAGCTTGCGTCAGAGAACATTCTTTCTATTGATAAACACCACCCACCACTTGTTCTGGATATCTTTAGTAATGATAAGTTTACGAATACTAATAAATGTAATTCTACAAATAATCAGGATAGATATGATTTTAGGAATGCTGATATTGCTAATTTGAACGTTTACTTAATGAATATTGATTGGAACACTATATTGAATGTGAGTAGTTTCTATTTTTTATGAGCAACTTTATAATGCTTTTAATTTCTTTGTACCAATTAAATCATATGCACCATCTACATATCCGTCATAATTTACTTATGAACTTAAGCGTTTAGTTTTGTCAAAAAAAATTGCTCATTAAAATTATAAGTGTACGAATTCTGTTCAGGATTACTTAGTTTTCTCTCAACTTCGAGCGGAATGTAAACTTAAATCTAAACTATTTTATAAAAATTACATAACTGGTGTTGAGAGCATAATTACTTCGAATCCTAAGAGATTTTGGAAGTTTGTCAACAATTTAAGTGGTAATTCGAGAATTCCGAATGAAATAATATATGGACCAAATACTGTAAACACTAAAATTGACAGTGCGAATTGTTTTAAAGCGTTTTTTAATTCTGTTTACACACAGCCTTCAGTAAATATCTCAGCCTCTGATTTTAGTAAAAATATTAACAATTTTGTTACTTTAAATCAAATATCAAGGGAAACAATAATGTTAAAGCTTAAAGCGTTGGATATTAATAAGGGTGCTGGCCCTGATGGCATTCCACTCTCCCTCTTGAGATCATGCTGTGCCGCTTTACTTGAACCACTCTATATTTTATTCAATTGGTCTCTTTCTTGTGGTGTTTTCCCGCTTGTATGGAAACGTGGAATTGTTGTCCCGGTACAAAAAGATGGGGACAAGAAGGAGGTAATTAATTATCGCCCAATTATAATTTTAAGTACTGTTTCTAAAATTTTTGAAAGTATAGTTCATGACGAACTTTACCGTCAAGTTGAGTCGTCGATTATTGAGGAGCAGAATGGTTTCATGGGGGGTAGGTCTGTTTTGACGAACATGTGTGTTTTTTCAAATTTTGTTCTCAACAATTTAGCTAATGGTCTACAGGTTGACGTCATTTATACGGACTTCGCTAAAGCATTTGACAAGGTTGACCATGGCATTCTTCTTGCGAAGCTTGAGGCTCTTGGTTTTTCTGAGAATTCGCTTACATGGCTTGCAAGTTATCTTGAAAAAAGAACGTTATCTGTACGTGTTGATTACGAGTATTCTGACGTTTTTTACCCTACATCTGGAGTTCCTCAGGGCTCGAATCTTGGACCATTACTATTTTTAATTTTTATTAATGACATTAATATTTTTAGATTTTGTAAGTTTCTTTTATTTGCTGATGATTTAAAATTGTTTGTACCAATTTCTAACGAATGTGACCATATGCAATTGCAATATGACATTAATTAATTGCAGTTGTGGTGTCAAAAAAATAATCTTTTTTTGAATATATTGAAATGTAAATTAATTTCATTTTCGTCATCTTCCAAAATAATTAAATCTAATTATAAAGTTAATGGTATTATATTGTCCAGAGTGTCCATGATAAGTGACCTAGGAATTTTACTTAGTGAAACTTTTTCGTACATTGACCATATCATAAATATAGTTAACAAGGCAACTAGAGCCCTGGGTTTCGTCATGAGGAATGCAAAACAGTTTCATAATGTGAGGGCCTTGCTAGCGCTGTATTTTGAGCTTTTTAGGCCTATACTTGAATTTGCCTCTACGTTGTGGAGACCTTGTCAAACTTATTTAATAATGGATATTGAGAGAGTCCAAAATAGGTTTTTAAGATTTACAGCTAGACAAATTGGTATTGTACTTGACTATCATAACCACGATTATACTGACTTAAGATCATCACTCAAAATACCATCCATATCTCAGAGATTTTTATATGCTGACTTACTATTTTTGTTTAAAATTATTAACAGTTTTATCAATTGTTCTAGCTTATTGCGATTATTTAATTTTCATATTCCACAAAGACCTATGAGACATCCGCAATTGTTTAGCATTTAGTTTTCTAGAACCAATTATCTTGATAACTCAGTAAATTTTAGGTTGCGTAGGGAGGCAAATGAGTTAAATGGTGTCATTGATTTCTTTGGTGTTTCAATCAATTCATTTATAAAAAATTTGCGAGCGATTATTAATGATAATAATAACAATGATGTAAATGCGGCCAACTAATTTTTGTAATTAATTCTGTCATACTTTTTTATTATACTTAGTACACTGTACGAATGGGCACAGCCCGTATATATATCTAAATGAATAAATAAATAAATAATTTATAAAAATATTTTTTTCTAAAAATTTATCCTGGATTTTTTGAGTTTGACAAAGTACGGGAAAGTATGGGAGATTAAAAAATAGTTTTTTTGGGAAATATTCAGTCTGCAAATTGATATTATGTATATTTGGAGTTCGGCATAGTAGGGCAAAGTACAGCAAAGTATAAGAGATTTAAAAAATAGTTTTTTTTTGAAATATTAAATATGAAAATTAAAATTCTGTATTTTTGGAGTTCGACAAAGTACAGCAAAGTATGTGAGAGTAAAAAAGGGTTTTTTGAAAAATATTAAATCTAAAAATTGAAATTCTGTCTTTTTAAAGTTCGGCAAAGTAAACTATTTTTTACTCACCCATACTTTGCTGTACTTTCCCGTACTCTAAAAATTCAGATTTTTAATTTTTTGATTTAATATTTTCCAAAAAACTCGCCTCCAATACTTTTGTGTAGTTCTTCATTCGAAAATATTTCCAAAAAATCTATTTTCTTGTTCCCGTACTTTGCCGAACTGTCCCCATACTTTAAATATCGTTGTTAACCATGTACATTTCAAAGTATGGGAAACGCTCATAAGCATTGCTTTACTGTCCTTTGTCCATACTATTCTGTACTTTGATAGACTTTGCTGGATTTTGCCCATACTTTCATTTCCACGCGGGTAATTATTATTAATTATTAATAATAATAATAATAAAGCACATGTTCCGATAATCTGTTCGCAGTTTGAAGTCAGTAGCTGTTTGCTTTATTGTTTCTTAAGTTTATTTAATAATTTTTCTTTTTAAATATTTTCAATTTTAAAATAAAAATATAGTATTAAAAAGCATCAAATTGTTGCAAAGAATTAAATCAAATAATTTGATAAGAATAGAATTCCTTCGTATTTGACTAAATTCTAATTTCATGTAATGAGATATTCAATGATAGAATGTCTAAGTGCTTGACCTGTCGGAAGGCACCTTCGACATTCTATCTTTAACGTTATTAAAAAATTTATTTAAATAATCTTGGCTCTATGGAAATTTTTCTTTGATATTATAAAAAACTCATAAAATTTTGTGAGGAAATATTTGTATGAGTCCTGTAAATAAAAATAAAAAAAGTTTTTAAATATTACCGTTGATGTCCTAATTTCTGTCCACATTTATTTTAACAATAATAATTATAATAAACTTATTTTCTCAAATTTGATTAGATGTACTAATAATTATACTCTAAAAATTAAATCAAAATATCTTCAAAAATTAATTAAAATTATTTAAAAAATCTTTAAAAATGAATGGTAACTGGGACGTGGATGGAAAGTAAGACATTCACGGTAATTACTTTAATTTAATAATTATTATTTTATTTTTTTCATTTGAAGAGGAGACGTCCCAATCGCGTGATATTGGATGAGGATATGAGGATTAGAATTTGCGCAATAGTCGAAATGGATCGTCTCCTCCCGAGCAGACAAATTGCTAGGGAAGTTGGAGTTTCCCAACCGTCTGTCCTGAAAGTTCTTAAAGAAGCTGGATACTTTCCTTATAAAATTCGAAGTGGACAAATATTATTAACACCAGATCCAGAGAGACGTTTGCAAATGTGCAACGAATTTATTCGTCGATTCAGAGCTGATCCTACGTTTAAGCGTAAGATTCTCTGGACCGGCGAGTGCACATTCTTTGTGGATGGAAAGCGCAATGTGCAACATATGCGCACGTGGTCCCGTGAAAATTCGTTTTTACAGGTGCCAACTCATTCCCAATACCAACAAAAGGTGAATATTTGGTGTGGTATTATCGATGAACATATCATTGGTCCCTTTTTTATTGAGGGCAATTTGACAAGTGAAAAAAAACCAACAGCTGTTGATCGAAGATGTTGGTCCAGCACTCCATCACATATTCGGCGACGAAGAAATGGTATACCCTCAGAATTACACCCTCTATGGCACAACAATTTTGTAGTCAAATAAGTAGGTATTTAAATATTTGTTTCAAAAAACTATTTTATTTTAAAAAGTAATTTAGAAATTATAAAAATTTGAGTCATGTTTAATTTTTGAGTACCTACTTTTTTAAATACTTTTATTTTATCTTTAAGCTACCAGGGCTCGAAGCAGTGAAAGTATTTAAAAATTTTAAAAAATGTTTTCGAGGAATTCGATTAAAATTCTATTGAAAATAATTAAATTCCTAAAAAGAATTTTATTACTTTTGAAAATAATTGAATATTTGGGTAAGACTCCGTCAGAAAAAAAGCAATTTGCAAGTGGTCTTCCGATTTCTTTGAAAGCTTGGGAAATAAAAGTCTTATATGAGTTAAATTTAACCTTAAATGGATTTTGAAAAATTTTCAAAATGGCAGCCGCTACGCCATATTGAAAATGAGTGTTGCGTTTTTTACAAAAATTAATATCTCTGAAACTTTTTGATCGATTTTAATAAAATTTACAGGCGATATAGTTAAAAATACGTAGTTTAATTTTATATTATGACCAAAAAAAAATTTCCAAAATTTGTAAAAAAAAGTCAAAAAAATTTTTTGAATTAATTTTTAGTTAAGTTGGCCTAATTTTTGAATTTTCTAATAGGTAAATATCGATTCCTTGTAATTTTACCTTTCATCTCATAAAAAAAAAATTATGGAGACTCTAATAGTTCTCGAGATATTGCGATTTTAGTGCGAGCGTACAAACGTGCACAATAGGGTGTCCGTAACAATGCGACTTTCGAATTTTGTTTCCGCCACCCCCCCAGATGGTTCCAATAAAATAAAATAATGATTTCCCAAAATTTGAAGCCGATAGTTTAAAATTAACCCGTGCCAGTAATCGATCGAAATGTCCCATTAAAAATACATAGAAAAAATGCACTTTTAAAAAAAAATTCATAACTTTTTTAATTTTCATGCAAAAAATTCTCCAGGTCACATTTGTCTTCATTTTTAGCTGTACTATAAGATAGCACTTTGCCAAAAATTCAATTTTTAAAATTTTTTAAAATGTTGGATGTTTAAAGTGGGTCATAAAAATGCACTACAATATATCCAAGGTTTTAACACATAAATGTTGTCAAAAATTCAAAAAAATTTCTTACTCGGTATTTTTGATCGTTTATCATAAATCTGATATCAGAAATTAATTTTTCAAAATTTTCGATCCAATATGGCGGGTTCAAAATTTTGATTTTCTACATTTTTGAAGTATATATTCTAAAACAACGTCAAGGGCGATTTTTGGAAGCGCTATTTACGAATCTAATGTTAAAAATTTATTTTTCAAATTACCCGATCTAATATGGCGGATTCAAAATTATGATTTTCTACATTTTTGAAGTAAATTGTCTAAATATTAATTTATAGATTAATAGTTACAAAAAATAATGATTGGGATATTTTAGAAACTCTTTTTTAGAAACTTAACTTTTTATACCTCTGCTCTTAAAATGGATTATTAAAGGAATATATATATAGGGGAGTGTAAGGTATGGGTGGCGGACACTTTCTTTTTTGCGTCTCTCTCTCTCAAAAACAATATTTTTTAAAATTTCAAAAGCAGGCAGTTGCTGACATCTATTAAGCATATTTCTGTCAGAAGCGGCTGTTAAAATTTAAATTCAGTGAAATTTTACAGCTCTTGGCGAAAAAACTGATTTTTTTATTTTTGAAAGTTGTAAGGTATGGTGGCGCATTTGGTGTATTTAACTAAAATATTATGTAGATGTTAAAATTATTTATGAAAACTACTAGAAATGATGAAAAATAACAAAAAGAGAAAAAACTGATGATTTCACATTACAGAAAAAAAAAGTTTCTCTTCAGTTATGGTTACAATTTGGACATGTGAAGTAGCTGGTGGCTGTTTTAACGCAACTAAAATAAGAGAAGACCGCAAGTGTCACATATTCGAGAATTGTTGCGTTGGAGCACATAAGGCATTAGTACACAAAAAAATGCAAAGACAATTGAAACTCGTGCAAAAAATGATCCACCACTGTACGTTGCAAAAATTGCGCTATCATACCTTACAAGCTATTGATGAAAATATGATGGTGTTACTTTCATACAGCGCGAATTAAGAAAAATGTAAAATACAAAAAACTGTTGTCCAAGGTCTAAACAATACGTTCCATATATTTACCAGACTCAATTTTCAAAAAATTTTTACTCTGGCACTGTTAACACACATATATCCAATAAAACTTTTTTTCTTTTTTTCACTACTTTTTTATTCAAAATCACTTAAAGTACAAAGCACGCGTTTGATCATAAGTACTACTGCATATAAAATGTCATCACGATAAAAGACATCGACCATAGTGATAAGGCGCTTCACATGTGACGTTACATGCCAGATTTGACAAGTCCGCCACCATACCTTACACGCTACCATACCTTACACTCCCCTATATAAAAAAAATTTTAAATCCGCCATGCCATATTAGCTCGGGTAACTTGAAAAATAAATTTTTAACATTAGATTCGTGAATAGCGCTTCTAAAAATCGCCCTTGACTTTGTTTTACAATATTTACTTCAAAAATGTAGAAAATTAAAATTTTGAACCCGCCATATTCGATCGAAAATTTCAAAAAATTAATTTCTGATATCAGATTCATGATAAACGATCTAAAATACCCCCGAGTAAGAAATTTTTTTGAATTTTTGACAACATTTATGTGTTAAAACCTTGGATATATTGTGGTGCATTTTTATGACCCACTTTAAACAACCACCATTTTAAAAAATTTTGAAAATTGAATTTTTGGCAAAGTGCTATCATATAGTACAGCTAAAAATGAAAACAAATGTGACCTGGAGAAACTTTTGCATGAAAATTAAAAAAGTTATGGATTTTTTTTAAAAAGTGCACTTTTCTTATGTATATTTAATGGGACATTTCGATCGATCACTGGCACGGGTTAATATTAAACTATCGGCTTCAAATATTGGGAAATTTTTATTTTACTTTATTGGAACCATCTGAGGGGGTGGCGTAAACAAAATTCGAAAGTCGCATTGTTACGGACACCCTATTGTGCACGTGTGTACGCTCCCACTAAAATCGCAATATCTCGAGAACTATTAAAGTCTCCATAAATTTTCTTTTATGAGATGAAAGGTAAAATTACAAGGAATTACTTCTATTTCCCAAGCTTTCAAAGAAATCGGAAGATCACTTGCAAATCGCTTTTTTTCTGACGGAGTCTTACCCATTTTCACTTTAAAAAATAATTGAATTCGTATGGTAAAAATTGTTCATTACTGAACATAATTAAAAAAAGTTAATGAATTTTATTTAAATTTTTGAAAATAATTGAATTTTGTCCACGAATTTTGCTATTTAGGTATAAAGATAATTGAGATGTTGACCATTTTTTATAGATTTTTTGAAAATAATTGAATTTCGAAAAAGAATTTTAATATTTCTAAAGATAATTGAATTTTAAAGAGAATTAAAAAAAATTTTTGAGCATAATTGAATTTCTGCAAAGAATTTTATTATTTTCGAAAATAATTGAATTTCTGCAATGGATTTTATTAAAATTTTTGAAAGTAATTGAATTTTTATTACTTTAGAAAATAATTGAATTCGTGTGATAAATATTGTTAATTAAGAAAATAATTGAAATTTTTTAATGAATTTTATTAAAAATTTTGAAAATAATTGAATTTTGTAAAAGAATTTTGCTATTTATCCTTTTTAAATGAAATTACGAAATTTACGGACCTTTTTTTAAAAAACGGACTTTTACGGACTTAAAGCAAAGTTACGAACATTTTCAGGATTTACGGACCTACTTCGAGCCCTGAGCTACTTATTGATAAATTTCTTAAATTAATTATCAAGTACGAAGCCAGTATTTTAAAAATATTATTTATTCATAGGAAATTTACTACCAACAAGACGGAGCCGGTCCTCATGTGGCATATGCCGTACGCGATATATTAAACATAATGTTTAATTGTTTTACCGTTGGATTGGGCGATTTAGTCCCGAGTTAGACTGGTCTCCAAGATCTCCAGACCTTACGCCGATGGACTTCTTCTTCTGGGCCTACTTAAAAACCAAAGTATATGGATTTGAGAGAATTGAAAGTCTCGAATTATTGCGTGAAAAAATTTTGAACGTTTCCGCTGCTATACCGGCAAGAATGATACAAAAAGTCACAAATGATGGGGTTCCAAGAAGGATGCTTGCATGCATCCAGGCAGAAGGAGGTCTTTTTGAATACCTTTTAAGATAAAAGAAGGCTGGTATTATATTAATATTACTATATATTAATATATTCCAATGTGATAATTATTATTATTAATTAAGTAGTTTAAAAAATTAATTTTTGTTTACAAATTTATTAATATCACGTCAAACAAACAGATGTTTATTCAAAAATGTTCGAAATTTAACATTATGTTGATAAAGTACTTTATAAGAAATAAATTTTCTATTTTTTTAGTTATAAAAAATAATTAATGGTACTCCACATACTTAAAATGTTAAAATGTAACAAAATTCTGAAAAGTAAAAGTTTTTTTACTCAACACTCAAATTAACAAACAAAACTGTCAAATAAAAAAGTGGCTCAATAAAGAAAGAATTAATAATAGACTAGCCACAAATATTTAATTTTATTTTTCCCTGATTTCCAGACAAAATTTTCATCTTTTCCCGGACCATAAAGAATGAATATTCAGAATCACTCTAAAAATTATAAGATACTCAAAAAAACATTCTATTAACATTTGCATACGAATTTCTTAAATTGTTCAAATATTTTTACAATTTACTTTTTTGATAAAAGTTCTAAAAAGAATACAATTATTACAAAAAATGTAATAAAATTCGATGCAGGAATTCAATTATTTTCAAAAATAATAAGATTCTTTACATCATATCAATTATTCAAAAAAAAAAAGAAAAATTCTTTGCAAGAATTCAATTAATTTCATAAATTAATAAAATTCTTCACAGGATTTCAATTATTTTTAAAACAAATTTTAAGTAAACTCTTCAAAAATTGTAAATATTTACAATTTCATTGAATTTAGAAAAATTTTTTGAAAATAAATTAAATTTTACAAAGAATTTTATTAAAATTTTTGTAATTATTTTAAATTTTGAGAGGAATTTTATTATTTTTAAATTATTTTTAAAGATAATTGAATTTTTACGAGAAATTTTTTGTAATTTTTGAACATAATTAAATTTTTGCAACGAATTTTATTACTTTTGGAAATAATTGAATTTCTGCAATCATTTGTAACTTTTCCTAAATTTAATTTTTACCAGATACTTAAATAAAAAATCCCTTACTTTTCCCTGACTTTCAGACGATATTTTCACTTTTTTTCCTGACCATAAGAATGATACAAAAAGTCACAAATGATGGGGTTCCAAGAAGGATGCTTGCATGCATCCAGGCAGAAGGAGGTCTTTTTGAATACCTTTTAAGATAAAAGAAGGCTGGTATTATATTAATATTACTATATATTAATATATTCCAATGTGATAATTATTATTATTAATTAAGTAGTTTAAAAAATTAATTTTTGTTTACAAATTTATTAATATCACGTCAAACAAACAGATGTTTATTCAAAAATGTTCGAAATTTAACATTATGTTGATAAAGTACTTTATAAGAAATAAATTTTCTATTTTTTTAGTTATAAAAAATAATTAATGGTACTCCACATACTTAAAATGTTAAAATGTAACAAAATTCTGAAAAGTAAAAGTTTTTTTACTCAACACTCAAATTAACAAACAAAACTGTCAAATAAAAAAGTGGCTCAATAAAGAAAGAATTAATAATAGACTAGCCACAAATATTTAATTTTATTTTTCCCTGATTTCCAGACAAAATTTTCATCTTTTCCCGGACCATAAAGAATGAATATTCAGAATCACTCTAAAAATTATAAGATACTCAAAAAAACATTCTATTAACATTTGCATACGAATTTCTTAAATTGTTCAAATATTTTTACAATTTACTTTTTTGATAAAAGTTCTAAAAAGAATACAATTATTACAAAAAATGTAATAAAATTCGATGCAGGAATTCAATTATTTTCAAAAATAATAAGATTCTTTACATCATATCAATTATTCAAAAAAAAAAAGAAAAATTCTTTGCAAGAATTCAATTAATTTCATAAATTAATAAAATTCTTCACAGGATTTCAATTATTTTTAAAACAAATTTTAAGTAAACTCTTCAAAAATTGTAAATATTTACAATTTCATTGAATTTAGAAAAATTTTTTGAAAATAAATTAAATTTTACAAAGAATTTTATTAAAATTTTTGTAATTATTTTAAATTTTGAGAGGAATTTTATTATTTTTAAATTATTTTTAAAGATAATTGAATTTTTACGAGAAATTTTTTGTAATTTTTGAACATAATTAAATTTTTGCAACGAATTTTATTACTTTTGGAAATAATTGAATTTCTGCAATCATTTGTAACTTTTCCTAAATTTAATTTTTACCAGATACTTAAATAAAAAATCCCTTACTTTTCCCTGACTTTCAGACGATATTTTCACTTTTTTTCCTGACCATAAAGAATATTCTGAGTAACTCTAAAAATTATTAGATACTAAAAAAAGCATTGTTTTACATTTACGTACGAATTTCTTAAATTGTAAAATTATTCGCAAACATCAATAACTACATTTTTAAATAAGTATTTAATTATTATTTTTTCATAGGAATGAAAATTCTTCAAACCATTCAAGTTCATAAATTTTTAAAATTAAACAACTTATAAGAATATTATTATAAAACATAAAGATTTTAATTTCCATAAAATTTAAAAAAAAAATTAAACTATTTACAAATAATTAACTTCGTTACAAACATTCAATTATTTTCATAAATAATAAAATTCTTCACATAGTTTCATTTATTTTTAATACAATTTTAAAAAAATTTTTTTAAAAATAAAATTATCTTCAAACATTTTTTGCAAAAATTAAATTAGGTAATTCTTCGTTCAAATTCAAATATTTTTACAATTTACTTTTTTGATAAAAGTTCTAAAAAGAATTCAATTATTACAAAAAAGGTAATAAAATTCGATGCAGGAATTCAATTATTTTCATAAATAATAAGATTCTTTAGATTATTTCAATTATTTAAAAAAAAATGAAAAATTTCTTTTAAGAATTCAATTAATTTCATAAATTAATAAACTTGTTTACAGGAATTCAATTATTTTTAATACAAATTTTAAGTAAATTCTTCAAAAATTGTAAATATTTACAATTTCATTGAATTTAGAAAAATTTTTTGAAAATAAATTAAATTTTACAAAGAATTTTATTAAAATTTTTGTAATTATTTTAAATTTTGAGAGGAATTTTATTATTTTTAAATTATTTTTAAAGATAATTGAATTTTTACGAGAAATTTTTTGTAATTTTTGAACATAATTGAATTTTTGCAAAGAATTTTATTACTTTTGAAAATAATTGAATTTCTGCAATCATTTGTAACTTTTCCTAAATTCAATTTTTACCAGATACTTAAATAAAAAATCCCTCACTTTTCCGTGACTTTCAGATGATATTTTCACTTTTTTTTCTGACCATAAAGAATATTCTGAGTAACTCTAAAAATTATTAGATACTCAAAAAAGCATTGTATTACATTTATGTACGAATTTCTTAAATTGTAAAATTATTCGCAAACATCAATAACTACATTTTTAAATAAGTATTTAATTATTATTTTTTCATAGGAATGAAAATTCTTCAAACCATTCAAATTCAAACATTTTTAAAATTAAACAACTTATAAGAATATTATTATAAAACATAAAGATTTTAATTTCCATAAAATTTAAGAAAAAATTAAACTATTTACAAATAATAAACTTCGTTACAAAAATTCAATTATTTTCATAAATAATAAAATTCTTCACATAGTTTCAATTATTTTTAATACAATTTTAAATAAATTTTTCGAAAAATAAAATTATCTTCAAACATTTTTTGCAAGAATTAAATTAGGTAATTCTTCGTTCAAATTCAAATATTTTTACAATCTACCTTTTTGATAAAAGTTCTAAAAAGAATTCTATTATTAAAAAAAATGTAATAAAATTTGATGCAGGAAGTCAATTATTTTCATTAATAATAAAATTCTTTACATTATTTCAATTATTTAAAAAAAATGAAAAATTCTTTGCAAGAATTCAATTTATTTATTTATTTATTTACAAAAACAGTTCCCGCAGTCCAAAAGGACCATAAATGGGTAACTAAAATTTGATACAATAAAATAACATAATTGGATAATAACTAACAAAAATTTTAGATTGTAAAGAGAATATGGCCAACTGAATTATAATAATAAATGTTAGCTCACATTATAAATTTTAAATTATTAAGAATCGATGTAAGCATTAAGAGTAGATGTGAAAACTTTTGCTGATGAAAAAAACAAATCTAAGTCCGGAACCATTCGTGTAAATAATTGGTTAATATGGTTGCATGCGAAAAAAATGGGTGCAGTTGTACCAATTGATTTCTTTGGAGTGTCAAGGTAAAATGGTTCGAAATTACGTGATAAGAGTCGGCGAATTCTTAAATTAATCATAAATAAAATTTCGGGAACATAAATTTGAGAATTAAGAACTTTAAACAAGAACAGAGTCGCAGTTAAAATACGTCTTTTTGCTATTGAGCGAAAAGCGAAACGTTCACACAAACAATCGTAATCAGAACCTTTAGGCGGATAGCACCCATCCTTTTTAAAAGCTAAAAATTTTAAAAATCTCTTTTGAATTCTCTCCAGATCATCATTGTATTTTTGGAAAAGGGGGTTAGCGATAGTATAAGCAAAAATTAAGCGGAAAAGAACTAGAGAATCAAAGAGTGTTGTTAAAGTAGATGTATTTGTAAAACCTTTTGATGATCTAATGAGAAAACCAAGAGCTTTCGACGCAGATGCTAGGACCCTAGAAATGTGATCATTAAATGACTGTCGGTCATCATAAGTCACTCCAAGGTCACAAGTAGAAAATACTCTTTCCAACATTGTTTCACCTATTTTATAATTATAGAAAAGGGGTTTAGTACGTCTCGTAAAAGATAGAACATGACATTTATTAACATTTAAGGGAAGTAAATTATTTTTAGACCATAAGAAAATTTGATTTAAGTCAGATTGAAGTGTTTTAGAATCATTCACAGAGTAAATAACACGAAAAATCTTAACGTCATCAGCAAAGATAAGAACAAAGGACTTTAAGTTTAAAATTAAATCATTAATATAAAGATTAAATAAAGGTGAACCAAAGGAGGATCCTCGAGGAACACCAGCAGTGGGAAAAAATGCATAGGAAGAATGGTGACCAATGGTGACACAATGCGACCGACTGACTAGATAATTTAATATTAATTTAGAAATGTTATCCGGCAAATCCAAATTTTTCATTTTTTAGCTAACAATTGGTGATCTATAGTATCAAAGGCCTTTGAGAAGTCCAGATAAACAACATCAACCTGTAAACCCTTTTGTAGAGATGTATTAATAATTTGCGCAAATATCGTTAAGTTAGTAGTAATCGAACGATTTCGAACACAGCCATGTTGTTCGTCAATAATAAAGTTAATGAGAGAAGATTGTAAAGTGTTTAGAATGGCGCGTTCAAAAACTTTGGCAAAATTTTGAATAAGGCCAATAGGTCGGTAGTTGGATATGATAGACCTCTCTCCAGCCTTATAAACTGGTATAATTTTAGCATGTTTCCATGGATGGGGAAAAATACAAGTCGATAAAGCCAAGTTAAAAATAATAGTCAATGGCTCAGCTAACACTGAGGCACAATACCTTACAATAAAACTCGGAATGTTATCCGGACCAGAAACAAATGTTGCTTTTAATGATTTAGCTGCTTAAGCCACTGCATTGTCAGTAAATAAAAAAGTATTTTTACAAAAAAAAGATTTATTTTGATTGTTATCAATTACTCCAGACGGAAATGTAGTGGCTTTTGAATGATAAGAAAAAAGATCAGCAAAAGAATTCACAATTGACATAGGTGTATCAAGTGTTACATTATCCTTAAACATTAAATCAGGTATAGTAGAGTTTCTTTTGTTTCTATTAACATAACCCCAAAATTTCTTTAAATCCCTTCTGAGAGCATCTTCCACGGATTTAATGTACTGAACATGGTTGTTTTTAATACGTTTGTGCAGTGATGCAGAAATTCAGCGTAATTGTTCTGCGTAATAATTAGATAGATGTCTCTTTTTTAATAAACCTTTCTTAATGTTGATATCGTTAATTATTGACTGGTCAAACCAGGGAGGATACCTGTGACCCGAATTGTGATTTGTTTTGTATATAGGCACATATTTATTAAAAGCATTATGTATGACAGAAAGAAACTCATCACAAGCCAAGTTTACATCAGTGTAAGATCGCAAACTAGACCAATCAACATCAGAGAAGAAAACATAAAGTCCCATTAAATCAGCTTTTTTGAAATTGTATCTTAAAGGTGGTGGTGCTGAAGGTGAAGAAGTGTCAAAGTTAGATTTAAGGAACCTTTTCATAGAAGTAAGGTTGATTTCGAGGGAAAGTGCTGGATGGTAAGGGTCTTCAGGAACGATAGAAAGTAATGCTCTTTAACATGGCGATTTTTCTCTAATACAAATTAAGTCAAGTAATTTACAATAGTTGTTGGGTGTCGAGTTTACCTGATATGAGTTAAGAGAGTTGAAACAATTATATAAAATTTGGGATTTAGGGTCAGCATGTTGACCTAAAGAAAATTGTAGAAATCCAGGACAATTGAAGTCACCAACAAAAATAAGTGGATACGAAAACAAAATTAGGCATTCTTCTAAGTCAGAAAAAAAGAATGAAAAACTTGATAAGATGATATCAGGCGGAATGTAGGTTACCAAAATAATAAATGTGAAAATATGTTTAGTAACGACGAAACAAAGTAAATCAATAATATTTTGATAACAATTTAACTCACTCAAGTCTAATGTTTTTACACTGAACTCTGAATTAACAGCTACCAATACACCTCCTTCTTTCTTAGTTTCACGATCTTTACGAAATACTTTAAAAGAAAGAAGGTTAAAATAATTTTCAGACAGTACATGTGGTTTTAGTCATGTTTCAGTAAAAACGAAAAAACAATAGTTATAAAAATCCTAATATCTATCGAAAAAAACTTGTTTTCAATTACTGCCGCGAACATTTTGATAATAGAGTGACCAATGAGACCTTGATGTGTCGATTACACTGTTATGATGGAGGGAGCACCGAGGCGGTAAACAATTTTCAAATTTGTATCCCCTTGCGCGATTCTCGCTGTGAGTTCTTTCCTGACGCGTTGATACTCCATTTGTTGATGTCTCGTTCTGTCGGGAGCTATTGAAACTGTAGAAAACTCCTGAGGTAGAAGGTTTTTCTTTTTGATCTGTATTAATTAATTTCATAAATTAATAAAATTCTTTACATAATTTCAATTATTTTTAATACAAAATTTAAGTAAACTCTTCAAAAATTGTAATTATTTTCAATTTCATTGAATAGAGAAAAATGTTTTGAAAATAAATGAAATTTTGCAAAGAATTTTATTACTTTTGAAAATAATTGAATTTCTGCAATCATTTGGAACTTTTCCTAAATTCAATTTTTACCAAATACTTAAATAAAAAATCCCTCACTTTTCCCTGACTTTCAGACGATATTTTCACTTTTTTTCCTGACCATAAAGAATATTCTGAGTAACTCTAAAAATTATTAGATACTCAAAAAAGCATTGTATTACATTTACGTACGAATTTCTTAAATTGTAAAATTATTCGCAAACATCAATAACTACATTTTTAAATAAGTATTTAATTATTATTTTTTCATCGGAATGAAAATTCTTCAAACCATTCAAATTCAAACATTTTTAAAATTAAACAACTTATAAGAATATTATTATAAAACTTAAAGATTTTAATTTCCATAAAATTTTTACAAAAAATTAAACTATTTACAAATAATAAACTTCGTTACAAAAATTCAATTATTTTCATAAATAATAAAATTCTTCACATAGTTTCATTTATTTTTAATACAATTTTAAATAAATTTTTTTATTGGAAGGCCATTCAATCGCTCGTAGTGTCTCCTATCGCTTTCTTCCCCTACTGCTTGGAGCACTTGGTTGAAGATGCCTAAGGCTATTACGGTTGCCTCTTGTTTAATTCGGATTTTCTGCTCCTGTTCCTCCTTGATTCTCTCTTCTTTGGGTTTTTCCAGCCATTTTTGCCTGGCTATCCAAGCCAATTCTGCTTCAGCGGCTCTTCTTCGATTTGCCTCTTTTCCAAGGGCGTCTTCCTTCGCCTTGACCATGTCTTGTTTTGCCTCTCTTCATCCGACGTCGGTCTTTCCGCTTGTATCAGGAGTCTCTCAATTTGGGCTGCTAACTCTCTTTTCCGGTCTGCTTCTCGGCGAAGTTCATCTTCTTCTTCTGTAAATTAGAATTTATTTCCCAATTTATCTTCGGTTAACCTACTTTCTATGGTTCCACCACCCGTTTAATATTTTACTAAAATCTCTTGTCTTTCTATTAATATTTACTTATCTTATAGTCAAAATTTCCAACTAACGTGCCTATTCTATGATACTTATTTACATGCACGAGTTTTATTTTCAAGAGATTCCTTTTATGGGTTATCTCTTTCTCCCCCATCCCTAGGTTCTCTGTAGGGGACCAAGAGTTTTATAGGGAACCTACCTAGTGATCTACCTTCATCTGTCGCGATTTCGTATACGGAAGGTCCTAGAATTCGTATTACTGTAAACAGTCCCTGATTTTTACCACCGAACGCTCGTGTGATTTTTTTGCTAGCGGATGAAGTTACTTGTTTCTTGAACATGACTTTATCTCCTACTTGGAATACTACGTTTCGACGTCTTTTGTTATAGTGAACTTTCTGTCTGTCAAAAGCACTGTCCATTTGTAGCGAGACGAGATCTTGTAACTCTTTTAGTTTCTCTATTCGCTCTAACCATTCGTCTTCGTTTGTCGTCTCGAATTCTGTCGGTTCTTCCGTTCTGTACCGTAAATTATTGTACGGCCTAGGTTCCCTTCCCGTATTTAGAAATGCCGGGCTTACACCAGTACTACCGTGCACTGCTGTATTGTACGCAAATCTAAGGTCTTTTAGGTATACGTCCCATTTGGTGTGATTTTTGGAAACGTACGCTGAAATCATTGTTTTAATTACTCGGTTTACCCGTTCTACCGGATCGGATTGCGGGTGGTATACGCTTCGGTTAACCTTTCGAACGCTTGATTTACATATTCCGTACCATTATCCGAAACTAATACTTGGGGGGCTCCCCATCGGTTGAGAATTAAGTCCTCAAAAGCTTTAATTATCGTTTCCGCGTTTGCTTTGCGCATCGGGGCTAATTCTATCCAACGAGTGTATAAGTCTTTGAAAATTACTAAATATTGTGTGACGATGTGAATTGTCGTTCTTTATTTTGTCGAAATTCTGAATCGTCATGTCATCTGTCGGAATTATCCCTGAACCATGATCGTTAATTGGTATGGTAATTTAGAAAGTCGGAACTGCCGTGTGACCCACTATCAGTGGTGAATGTGTGTCGCGCGGCTAGTTAGTAGGAGAGAAAGTACTAGAGGGCAGAGCCGCTGTCTATTAGAAAGAGATAGAGAGAGGAGAGCCAGCGGAACGAGAGAGAAGAAGAGACGAAGAAGCCGAGCACGTGTAGGAAAAGCGAGAAACAGGTGTCATTAGTTTTCGCCGACATTTTGGCAGTCAGTTGATCTAAGACGTGTGTAGATAGTTGTTCTGAGAGACGTGTGTGATAGTTTGTCAAATTTTGAGTGTGTCGAGAAATTGGAGTGTCGTGCCGAGAAGAGAACAAATAAAGAGTGTAAATAATAGTGAAGTTGTTTTCTTTGGATTATTCCTCATTTATCCCCGAGGAAAACAGCTGCCGAGAAGCCAGCAAAAATGAGAGAAAGAGAAGAGTCTTTGGGTGAGTCAGTATCGAGCCAGGGTTGTGCCAGTCGTGTCTCGTCGTTGGCATTTCTGCTTGCCAACTTGTTCAGGCAGAATTTCCTCTGACGATTGAGAGCGTCTCAGAGGTGTTGTTGTTTGTCGGGTTGTTGTTAAAGAGTCGAGTAGTTTATTAATTGAGCTCTAAAATTAATTGGCGCCTGACGGCGAAATTTATTAAATTAAATTTCATATTATTATATTTGTTGAAAACGTCGGATTTTGCCTGACGAAAGCAGAACTTTTAGCTTAAAATAAAATTAGTTAAAATTATACGTCACAATTGAAATCCTAGCGAACCATGGTGCTTGTATTACCCTTTTTCCCATGAGTCCTGCCGCGGGTCTTTGATCGGGTTTGATCTTCTGACAAGTGTCGCATGTCCCTACCCATTCTTTGATATCGCGGTACATACCTGGCCAGTAATACTGTACAGATACTCGTCTGTACGTTTTTTCTATCCCAAGGTGACCTGCTTGGGGTTCGCAATGTGTCTCGTTAAACACTTCTTTTCTTTGTTCTTTAGGAATTACTAATTTCCACGCGTCGAGGTCGTCGATTACCGAATCAATTAGCGGGTTTAGGCGATAACGATAAAGTTTACCGTCGGTTACCTTCCATCCGTGGAATTTTCTCGGAGTTTCATTCACTTCCTTCACACGTTGGCAATACCATGCATCTTCCACCGGTTTCATAGCGGCTAACGGTAGCGCCATCGCCTCTTCGTACATTCTCGATAGTGCATCAGGGACCAAGTGTTCTGAACCTTTACGATACACTACGTCGAAATCGTATTCTAGGAGATCTAACGCCCACCGAGCCAACCGTCCAGTCGGATTATGCAAGTTGTGAAGCCAGCGTAGTGAACTGTGATCGGTAATGACCGTGAAATGAAACCCTTCGAGGTAATGGCGGAACTTCTTTACCGCCCAAATTACCGCGAGGCATTCTTTTTCGGTGACCGAGTATTTTCGTTTGGCTGCTGTTAACGTTCTGCTGGCGTAAGCTATTGCTCGATTTTGCCCTTCTTGTACTTGGGTAAGAACTACACCAATACCGAAATCGCTCGCGTCGGTGTGTAGTTCAAACGGTAACGTAAAGTCGGGGTATGTCAGAGTTGGAGCTGTCGCGAGTTGTTCCTTAATTCTGTCGAACGCGATTTGTTGGCTCTCATCCCATTCCCAGGAAACGTTTGTCCTCAATAATTTGTTTAAGGGCTCTGCTAAGGTGGCTAATTGGGGAATGAAATGTCTATACCATGACGCCATTCCTAAAAATCGTCTTAGTTGTTTAACCTTTTTTGGCTCGGGATACGTGCGGATGGGTTCTACTTTCTCTGGGTCTACTTGTAAACCCTCGTGGTTTACAATGAATCCTAAATACCTTGTGGATGTGACTCCGAACTTACTTTTCTCAGGATTTATTGTAAGACCTGCCGCTTGTTAACGATCTATTACTAGTTTGAGCCATTCTTTATGTTCTTCTAGAGTCTCTGTCACTATTACTATGTCGTCTAGATACGCATATACGTATGGTTCCATTTCTGGTCCAATCAGAGAATCGATCATTCTCTGAAATGTCGCTGGGGCACCTGACAACCCAAATGGCATACGAGTGAACTGAAAAAGTCCAAGACCTGGGACTGTAAAAGCAGTATATTCTTTACTTTTTTCCGAAAGGGGGATCTGATGGTAACCCCATTTCAAATCTAAGGTCGTAATATACTTGGCTTTTCTGAGCTTTTCCAGTATCATGTCCATTTTCGGTAACGGATACGCGTCGGTTTTGGCTATTTTATTAAGCTTCCGGAAATCTATACATAATCGGTAAGTTCCGTTCGCTTTTCGGACCATAACTACCGGACTCGACCAACCACTTTTAGACGGTTCTATAATTCCTTCGGCTAACATTCTTAACGCGTCGTCGTGCATCGCTTTTAGTACTTTCGGCGATACCCTATAATACCGTTGTTTGATAGCTGGGTGATTCTGTACGTCAATTACGTGTTCTGCGCGGTCTGTCGCGGGTAAGTTATCTGGTACTAATCTAAGTATAGAAGAAATAAATTGTTCTAAGTCATTTCTCTCTTCGGCAGAGATTACTTTTAACCCGCTTACTTGATCTACTTCCGTTGGGGTGTTTTCTTCTGTGACTTTAATTGCTTCTATACCCTCTTCTGTATAATGGTGTACCGTGTCTGGGTAGTCGGACATGTACCATTTTCTTTGACTACCATTGAGTACCACGCCAGAAGTGTGACAATCAACACCTTCATCATGCGAGATACCCGATCGACCTCTATTGGGAGATAGCAGACTGCTTTTACTGGACGAACCGTTCCGTCGGCTGTCACGACTGCTTTTTCGGTTGCCGGTTGCAATTCCGCCTTGTACTTGTCGGCAATTGCTAAACCGATATCTCCCAATACTGTGCGCGATGCACTATTATCTATCAAGGCTTGTACGTTATGGGTATTACCTATCCGTATATTCGTGAATACCCTTAAACTAAAACCTTTGTCTTCCGTTGGCGGTTCCCTAATTTCTAATCGCAGTTTGGTTGGCCTCGAATTTACTAGTGGCCTTCCGGTTTTTCGACTTCTTGTTAACGGTCCCCACGGATTTCCGGTTTTCTATGAGTACGGGTTCGGATTCTTCCGCGGTTTTTTCTATTACTGTTGTTGCGGTCTGTTCTTTTTCTAAGGAGAGGGAGTTGACCTTTACTTCTCCTCCTTCTTCAAGTTTCCCGGACAACCTTCGCATGTTTGTGTCGTTACTCCCTCTTTACTACAACGCCTACAATAGTCCTTTCGTTTTTGTTCGGCGCAACCGGTTTGAAAATGTTTCGTTTTCTTACAATTTCAGCAAACTATTTCACTCGGTTTAGAACTGTTTTTCGTATCGGTTTGTGAGCTCGACGTAGGTGGGGCTGTGTCATTTTTATTATCCGGGTTTTTCGGTGGCGAATATTTCTTTTTCTTGTTCCACTTAGAACCTCCGCTATTTTGTTTATTTGCGTTATTCTGATTGTTCGATAGGGATTGCATTTTACTACCTACCAACGCTGCTACTAACGCGTCCATTGTCTTTAAACAAACTTCGCTCGTATTTTCACCGACAGTTTTCGGTTCGTCCGTTTTGGACGATTTTCCGATTTGATCCGGTTTTGAATCGATAGCCGCAATTTTGTTCGAGTCGATAGTACTTTTCTCCGCTCCTTTAAACGCGTATTCCGGAATTAGCGAAAAATTCTCAAAGGATTTTCATTTCTGCTGCAGAGAAAAATAATAAAATAAATACAGAAAAAGCATAATAATCACATATAATTTAAAAAAAAATTAAAATTATTATTTATTAATATTTATATGATTTTTATTTTATTTGTATTCAGAAAAAATGTCATTACAATAAGTTAATAAAAATAATAATAGTAATAAATAACAATATATTATTGCCTATATTTAAAAAAAAAAGTTTAAATATTAATTAAAAAAATATTAACAAGAAATAAAGCAAACCACAAATCGATAGTTATAAAAAGTCAAGGAAGAAAATGTGAATTTTTTTAAAATTAAAAGTTTGGGTTTTTCCAGAAAAAATCATTTTTTAAGACCCAATGGTCTTGTCCCGCGGTCTAATAAAATTTTTTAGGTATATACTAATGTGACAAAAGTATTTCAACAAAAATCGATAGTTAAAAATAGTCAAGGAAGAAATTGTGAATTTTTTCAAAATTAAAAAATTGGTTTTTTCCAGAAAAAATCATTTTTTAAGGCCCAATGGTCTTGTCCCGCGGTTTAATAAAATTTTTAAGGTTTATACTAATCTAACAAAAGTATTTCAACAAAAATCGATAGTTAAAAATAGTCAAGGAAGAAATTGTGAATTTTTTCAAAATTAAAAAATTGGGTTTTTCCCGAAAAAATCATTTTTTAAGGCCCAATGATCTTGTCCCGCGGTCTAATAATTATTTTTAGTTTTATACTAATCTGAAAAAAGTATTTCAACAAAAATTGATAGTTAAAAATAGTCAAGGAAGAAATTGTGAATTTTTTCAAAATTTCAAAAATTGGTTTTTTCCAGAAAAAATCATTCTTCAAGGCCCATTGGTCTTGTCCCGCGGTCTAATAATTATTTTTAGTTTAAGACTAATCTGAAAAAAGTATTTCATTAAAAATCGATAGTTAAAAATAGTCAAGGAAGAAAATGTGAATTTTTTCAAAATTAAAAAATTGGTTTTTTCCAGAAAAAATAATTTCTTGAGGCCCAGTGGTCTTGTCCCGCGGTCTAATAAAATTTTTTAGATATATACTAATCTGACAAAAGTATTTCAACAAAAATCGATAGTTAAAAATAGTCAAGGAAAAAATTGTGAATTTTTTCAAAATTAAAAAATTGGGTTTTTCCCGAAAAAATCATTTTTTAAGGCCCAATGATCTTGTCCCGCGGTCTAATAATTATTTTTAGTTTTATACTAATCTGAAAAAAGTATTTCAACAAAAATTGATAGTTAAAAATAGTCAAGGAAAAAATTGTGAATTTTTTCAAAATTAAAAAATTGGGTTTTTCCCGAAAAAATCATTTTTTAAGGCCCAATGATCTTGTCCCGCGGTCTAATAATTATTTTTAGTTTTATACTAATCTGAAAAAAGTATTTCAACAAAAATTGATAGTTAAAAATAGTCAAGGAAGAAATTGTGAATTTTTTCAAAATTTCAAAACTTGGTTTTTTCCAGAAAAAATCATTCTTCAAGGCCCATTGGTCTTGTCCCGCGGTCTAATAATTACTTTTAGATTAAGACTAATCTGAAAAAAGTATTTCATCAAAAATCGATAGTTAAAAATAGTCAAGGAAGAAAATTTGAATTTTTTCAAAATTAAAAAATTGGTTTTTTCCAGAAAAAATAATTTTTTGAGGCCCAGTGGTCTTGTCCCGCGGTCTAATAAAATTTTTAAGGTTGATACTAATGTGACAAAAGTATTTCAACAAAAATCGATAGTTAAAAATAGTCAAGGAAAAAATTGTGAATTTTTTCAAAATTAAAAAATTGGGTTTTTCCAGAAAAAATCATTTTTTAAGGCCCAATGGGCTTGTCCCGCGGTCTAATAAAATTTTTTAGGTATATACTAATGTGACAAAAGTATTTCAACAAAAATCGATAGTTAAAAATCGTCAAGGAAGAAATTGTAAATTTTTTCAAAATTAAAAAATTGGTTTTTTCCAGAAAAAATCATTTTTTAAGGCCCAATGGTCTTGTCCTGCGGTCTAATAAAATTTTTTAGGTATATACTAATGTGACAAAAGTATTTCAACAAAAATCGATAGTTAAAAATAGTCAAGGAAGAAATTGTGAATTTTTTCAAAATTAAAAAATTGGTTTTTTCCAGAAAAAATCATTTTTTAAGACCCAATGGTCTTGTCACGCGGTCTTATAAAATTTTTTAGATATATACTAATCTAACAAAAGTATTTCAACAAAAAGCGATAGTTAAAAATAGTCAAGGAAGAAATTGTGAATTTTTTCAAAATTAAAAAATTGGGTTTTTCCCGAAAAAATCATTTTTTAAGGCCCAATGATCTTGTCCCGCGGTCTATTAATTATTTTTAGTTTTATACTAATCTAAAAAAAGTATTTCAACAAAAATTGATAGTTAAAAATAGTCAAGGAAAAAATTGTGAATTTTTTCAAAATTAAAAAATTGGGTTTTTCCCGAAAAAATCATTTTTTAAGGCCCAATGATCTTGTCCCGCGGTCTAATAAATATTTTTAGTTTTATACTAATCTGAAAAAAGTATTTCAACAAAAATTGATAGTTAAAAATAGTCAAGGAAGAAATTGTGAATTTTTTCAAAATTAAAAAATTGGGTTTATCCAGAAAAAATCATTTTTTAAGGCCCAATGGTATTGTCCCGCGGTCTAATAAAATTTTTTAGGTATATACTAATGTGACAAAATTTTTCAAAAAAAATCGATAGTTAAAAATAGTCAAGGAAAAAATTGTGAATTTTTTCAAAATTAAAAAATTGGGTTTTTCCAGAAAAAATCATTTTTTAAGGCCCAATGGGCTTGTCCCGCGGTCTAATAAAATTTTTAAGGTTGATACTAATGTGACAAAAGTATTTCAACAAAAATCGATAGTTAAAAATAGTCAAGGAAAAAATTGTGAATTTTTTCAAACTTAAAAAATTGGGTTTTTCCAGAAAAAATCATTTTTTAAGGCCCAATGGTCTTGTCCCGCGGTCTAATAAAATTTTTTAGGTATACACTAATGTGACAAAAGTATTTCAACAAAAATCGATAGTTAAAAATAGTCAAGGAAGAAATTGTGAATTTTTTCAAAATTAAAAAATTGGTTTTTTCTAGAAAAAATCATTTTTTAAGACCCAATGGTCTTGTCCCGCGGTCTAATAAAATTTTTTAGATATATACTAATCTGACAAAAGTATTTCAACAAAAATCGATAGTTAAAAATAGTCAAGGAAGAAATTGTGAATTTTTTCAAAATTAAAAAATTTGGGTTTTCCCGAAAAAATCATTTTTTAAGTCCCAATGATCTTGTCCCGCGGTCTAATAAAATTTTTAAGGTTGATACTAATGTGACAAAAGTATTTCAACAAAAATCGATAGTTAAAAATAGTCAAGGAAAAAATTGTGAATTTTTTCAAACTTAAAAAATTGGGTTTTTCCAGAAAAAATCATTTTTTAAGACCCAATGGTCTTGTCCCGCGGTCTAATAAAATTTTTTAGGTATATACTAATGTGACAAAAGTATTTCAACAAAAATCGATAGTTAAAAATAGTCAAGGAAGAAATTGTGAATTTTTTCAAAATTAAAAAATTGGTTTTTTCTAGAAAAAATCATTTTTTAAGACCCAATGGTCTTGTTTCGCGGTCTAATAAAATTTTTTAGATATATACTAATCTGACAAAAGTATTTCAACAAAAATCGATAGTAAAAAATAGTCAAGGAAGAAATTGTGAATTTTTTCAAAATTAAAAAATTTGGGTTTTCCCGAAAAAATCACTTTTTAAGTCCCAATGATCTTGTCCCGCGGTCTAATAATTATTTTTAGTTTTATACTAATGTGACAAAAGTATTCCAACAAAAATCGATAGTTAAAAATAGTCAAGGAAAAAATTGTGAATTTTTTCAAACTTAAAAAATTGGGTTTTTCCAGAAAAAATCATTTTTTAAGGCCCAATGGTCTTGTCCCGCGGTCTAATAAAATTTTTTAGGTATATACTAATGTGACAAAAGTATTTCAACAAAAATCGATAGTTAAAAATAGTCAAGGAAGAAATTGTGAATTTTTTCAAAATTAAAAAATTGGTTTTTTCTAGAAAAAATCATTTTTTAAGACCCAATGGTCTTGTCCCGCGGTCTAATAAAATTTTTTAGATATATACTAATCTGACAAAAGTATTTCAACAAAAATCGATAGTTAAAAATAGTCAAGGAAGAAATTGTGAATTTTTTCAAAATTAAAAAATTTGGGTTTTCCCGAAAAAATCATTTTTTAAGTCCCAATGATCTTGTCCCGCGGTCTAATAATTATTTTTAGTTTTATACTAATGTGACAAAAGTATTTCAACAAAAATCGATAGTTAAAAATAGTCAAGGAAAAAATTGTGAATTTTTTCAAACTTAAAAAATTGGTTTTTTCCAGAAAAAATCATTTTTTAAGGCCCAATGGTCTTGTCCCGCGGTTTAATAAAATTTTTAAGGTTTATACTAATCTAACAAAAGTATTTCAACAAAAATCGATAGTTAAAAATAGTCAAGGAAGAAATTGTGAATTTTTTCAAAATTAAAAAATTGGGTTTTTCCAGAAAAAATCATTTTTTAAGGCCCAATGGTCTTGTCTCGCGGTCTAATAAAATTTTTTAGATATATACTAACCTGACAAAAGTATTTCAACAAAAATCGATAGTTAAAAATAGTCAAGGAAGAAATTGTGAATTTTTTCAAAATTAAAAAATTGGGTTTTTCCAGAAAAAATCATTTTTTAAGGCCCAATGGGCTTGTCCCGCGGTCTTATAAAATTTTTTAGGTATATACTAATGTGACAAAAGTATTTCAACAAAAATCGATAGTTAAAAATAGTCAAGGAAGAAATTGTGAATTTTTTCAAAATTAAAAAATTGGTTTTTTCTAGAAAAAATCATTTTTTTAGACCCAATGGTCTTGTCCCGCGGTCTTATAAAATTTTTTAGATATATACTAATCTGACAAAAGTATTTCAACAAAAATCGATAGTTAAAAATAGTCAAGGAAGAAATTGTGAATTTTTTCAAAATTAAAAAATTGGTTTTTTCCAGAAAAAATCATTTTTAAGACCCAATGGTCTTGTCCCGCGGTCTAATAAAATTTTTTAGATATATACTAACCTGACAAAAGTATTTCAACAAAAATCGATAGTTAAAAATAGTCAAGGAAGAAATTGTGAATTTTTTCAAAATTAAAAAATTTGGGTTTTCCCGAAAAAATCATTTTTCCAGAAAAAATAATTTTTTGAGGCCCAGTGGTCTTGTCTAGCGGTCTAATAAAATTTTTAAGGTTTATACTAATCTGACAAAAGTATTTCAATAAAAATCGATAGTTAAAAATAGTCAAGGAAGAAAATTTGAATTTTTTCAAAATTAGAAGTTTGGTTTTTTTTAGAAAAAATCATTCTTTAAGGCCCAATGGTCTTGTCCCGCGGTCTAATAAAATTTTTTAGGTTTATACTAATGTGACAAAAGTATTTCAATAAAAATCGATAGTTAAAAATAGTCAAGGAAGAAATTGTGAATTTTTTCAAAATTAAAAAATTGGTTTTTTCCAGAAAAAATAATTTTTTGAGGCCCAGTGGTCTTGTCTAGCGGTCTAATAAAATTTTTATGGTTTATACTAATCTGACAAAAGTATTTCAACAAAAATCGATAGTTAAAAATAGTCAAGGAAGAAAATTTGAATTTTTTCAAAATTAGAAGTTTGGTTTTTTTTAGAAAAAATCATTCTTTAAGGCCCAATGGTCTTGTCCCGCGGTCTAATAAAATTTTTTAGGTTTATACTAATGTGACAAAAGTATTTCAATAAAAATCGATAGTTAAAAATAGTCAAGGAAGAAATTGTGAATTTTTTCAAAATTAAAAAATTGGTTTTTTCCAGAAAAAATCATTTTTTAAGGCCCAATGGTCTTGTCCCGCGGTCTAATTAAATTTTTTTGGTCTATATTAATCTCACAATAGTATTTCAACAAAAACTAGGTATCTATTTTTGGTTTGCTTTTTTTTATTAATTATTTTTTAATTAATATTTAAACTTTTTTTTTAAATATAGGCAATAATATATTGTTATTTATTACTATTATTATTATTAACTTATTGTAATGACATTTTTTCTAAATACAATTAAAATAAAAATCATATAAGCATTAATAAATAAAGGGTGGCCACTTTTTGTAGAAAATTGAATTCCCGGTTTTTTCCCGGTTTTCCCGGTCAATTTTTTTTTATTTCCCGGTCATTGTATAATACATTAAAACAATATTTTAGTTTGAAATATTAAAAATATTAATAACAAACAAAAAAAATTATCTTTAATTATTGTGTATTATGCATATTACAAATTTAAACTAATCAATATATTGAGCTCATTTAGAGATAACATTTTTTTGACATTTTTCCGAACTGACAATAATATGAAAATTGTAAAAAAATAATAAATTTTTACTATTTTACAAATTTCTCATTTTTTAAATGAATTAAAATTTTTCATAATGAACTTTATGATTGATTCTTTAAAACTGAAATAAACGTATGAAAAATAATAGAAATTATGAGAAAAATCCTGTGGAATAAATACTAAAAGAAAAATCCGCTTAAAATAAAAGGATTTCTTTAAATTTAAATAAGTATATTATTTTCTCATAAACCCCTCTTCATCCCTAACAAAAGTCTGTTAATTTATGTATTCTCTACTATACCTACTTATGTACAATATACTTCTCGAGTAAAAATTAAAAAAAAAATTTTGTTTGGGTCAGTTTAAAAATAAAATTAAAAATAAAAAATAAATTCCCGGTTTAGTATCAAATTTCCCGGTAATTTTCCGGTTATCCCGGTCAATTTTTCAATTCCCGGTCATTTCCCGGTTTCCCGGTCAAGTGGCCACAAAAATTAAATTAAATTAATTAATTAATTTAATTAATTAATTAAATTTAATTAATTAATTATTAATTAATTTTATTTTATTTTTAATTATATGTGATTATTATGCTTTTTTTTTATTTATTTTATTATTTTTCTCTGCATTAGAAATGAAAATCCTTTTAGATTTTTTTTTTATTGATTTGTATTCAATTGTTTTTAATGTATAACCTTTGAAGAATATACATTCTGTTAGAACCGTTTGATTTTCTCAGCTATGGTTTTCTTTTGTTTCATTGCCAACATAAAATTTTGAAAAAATAAGTGGGTGCTGATAACTGGGTGCCAGCTTCAGCTTCATTGTATAAATATTGGGATAATTGTTTCCTGTAATCGGGTTCGGTATACCGTACGTGTCAGTTGGTCTGCTGTTTGACGATTGGCACCACGCCACAGATTGTCCTGTGACAGTTGTTGTCGTATGACATGTTGGACATGTACTTGTCACTGTCGTTGGTTTCTCTGTCTGTTTCTGTACCAGTGTCGTCAGTGCTTTAATTTGTTTTTGCATAAGCAAAATTGACTCACGCAATTCTTGAGTTTCAGATCTGTCGGAAAATTCAAATCGGGGATCTATTGTCACCCTGTTTCTCGGATTTGTGTTAACGTGTATGTACGCTGGGTTGGGTGGGGAAAAGCTGGTTTGAAAATTTTCTGGTCTGTTAATTCTGTTAATGTCATTAGGATTTTTATTTAAGAGATTCATTTCTCCTGGATTAATAACCGGACTTTCGGGTAATTCAAAATTTCTGGCCGAGCCTGGTGTGTTGGGGGTAGACGTTTGTATTTCGTTACCGAATTTCGGAAGCGCCTCGTCAGTGACGTACCACGGTACTGATGTATTTTCTTGCAATTAGTCTTTCTATTATCGATTGAACTGTCGCAAAACTACCGGAACTACTACAACCGTTTAATTCTAATTGGCGTTTCATTGGACTCATGGTTTTCGGACTGATGTACCTGTACTATCGTTTTAATACTGTCTGTCTGCTCAGCAGTTATTATCTCGTCAGATTCCGTACTCGTACTGTCATTAGAGTCTTTCTGTTTGTCTGACATTTTTCGAAAATTAATTTTTACTTATACAAAAGAAAGACTGATAATCCAAATAAATTAAATTTCAATCTTTATTAAAAAATTTTTAAAGTCAACAGTTATTTTACGAAAGAAAAGAAACAAAAATTTTTTTCACAAAAGGAGAGAAAAAAAATTCCTTAAATTTATTGAAAATTATCAAAATTTAAATTCTCTTTCTATTATTTTTTCTTAGAATTCGTAATATTTCAAAATTTTCCAAAACCTTCCAAAATTTTCCTAAAATTAATAGAATAAATATTTAAATTTATTGAAAATTATCAAAATTCAATTTTTCTTTCAAATATTTTCACTAGCAAAAACAATCAAAAATTTCTCTTAACTTCCGCAAAAAAAATTTCAAAAAATTTCAATATTTCCGAAAATTTCCCAAAATTTCCGGAAATTTCCGCTTTTCCTTACTCTGCTTCCGATTGATTTCCAACTTTACTACAAATTTCACTATTTTTCAGAGTTAATCATCGGTTTATTTAATAAATTTCTTAAATTACCGATAAATTTCCTAAAATTCTCGGAAATTACCGCTATTCACTCTTCGGTTTCCGATTATTTCCTATTATTTCTGAAAAAAATTTTTTTTTTTCTTTGGAAATTAATTATCTGTTAATTTCTTAAATTTCATAAATTACTGATAAATTTCCAAAAAATTTCGGAAATTACCGCTATTCACTATTCGGTTTCCGATTATTTTCTATTACTTTTAAAAAAAATTCTCTTTTTGGGAATTAGTTATCGGTTAATTTCTTAAATTCCTTAAATTACCGATAAATTTCCTAAAATTCTCGGAAACTACTGCTATTTACTGTTTAGTTTCCAATCGTTTTCTGTTTTACTGTAAATTTTGCTATTTTTAGGAATTAATTATCGGTTAATTTCTTAAATTTCCTAAATTACTGATAAATTTCCCAAAGTTTCCAGTAAATTACCTACTTGAAAAATTTAATTAGGATCCGTCGAGAAATATTTCCTCTATCAATAAATTAATTTTTCAACTTTACACGAAATATTGCAAAATTTTGTAAGTTACCAGTAAATTTCTTCCTTCTTGGAGTAACTTTCCTAACTCTAAATTTAGCTACTGTCGGTTGAGAAATATTTTCTCTTTCAATTCACTAAATTTTTAACTTAATTGGGAATATTTCCAAAATTTCATAAATTCCCAATATTACGAAGTAATTTTTCAGAATAAAAAAAATTCTTTATTTACTTAAAAAAAAATTTTTCGGAGATTGAAATTACCTGTAATTGCTTAATTCTATTTTTTTCTAACTATTTTGGAAATTTGATTACGTTTACTTAAATTTCCAAAATGTCTGGTAATTTTCTCTTTTATATCCAATGTCGGAAAAGGGAAAATTATTTTTAAAAATTATTATTTACCTGGTTAGGTAAATTACCATTAATTTTTATTTCAATAAATTTTCTAATCAAATAATATAATATTTCAGCCTACTACAAATTATATATTTGAAATGAAAATAAAGGGACTTTTACTTGAGTTCGTGACTGTTTATTTCTTGATAAACAATAGAGAAAATTCTTTTCTACACAATTATTCTATTTTTAAAATTTATTCCTTCACCTCGGTCTTTGAGAAATCCAATAAACTTCTTAATTAAATTCAAAAAATATTTTTAGTAATTTTTCTATTTACTATTTACCAAATTTTTTTTACTAAAACGAAACTTTTTCTACTTTTCTCGAAGGTGATAGGGGACACTGCAGGTACAAAAAAAATCTTCTTTCATGCTGAAAAAAATATACAAAAAAACAATTTTCAAAGCATCATTTTTCTACAAAATTATTATAAAATAAATTTTCAAATTTTTCCCCAGAAGCAAAAATAAATAGTACCTGTCAGATCGAAAAAGAAAAATAAATTTGAAAAGAAAAGAAAATTCAATTACTCACCAGCAGTGAAGGCTCTCATTTCGCGAATCGTTACAAAAATGGCAATTTACTGATTCCAAATTGCCGAATTATAAATTGCACATTTCGAACTTATAATACACCATCGATGACCCGTTTTAGGAAACTTCCCCGGCGCCAGGTAGGTAAACTACCCGGATCACGATGCTGTAACAAAGCAAAGAACTTTCCCGGACTAGCTCTTACCGAGCTCAATATTTTATTTACGAAGTTACGTTTTATATTGAAATAATAGGTCGCGAGTACCGCACACAGAGGAGAGAGACAAGTTGAATTTAACACACAAATAAAACAAAGAAATAAAGAAAATTATAAGAACACACAAGCAGATTATTTTCTTTTAAATCATTCTTCTTTTTATTTTAAACTTTGAACTTTGTGAAGAGAACTGAGAACTTCCACACGCCGGTGATTGCGACGGTCGACCGAAAATGGCGGCGTCCTATCGGCTTGCCATGAGGTTTTCCTTCTCGATACTATTTCTCGGTCACACCGTACACCGGTGATATTCCCAAGACAACGAGGAAGATGGATACTGGACACTAACCTTTGATTCGGTCCAACCGAGCACGGAAATCCATCTTTTAATATTTTGTTAAAGAAAATGACCACTGCGGTGAAACCGTATAATTCAATCGGCAGCCAGGCACGAACTGTCGGAATTAGGTTACTTGGCTTCCTGCTTTGGTCCCGTATATAGGTCATGCGCAATATGGGTTCGCCCCTGCGGCATGACAACAGTCCCAACGTCTATGACAGGTGATTGCCGGTTGACAGTAGATTTGTGCCGATTGTTATAAATTGTTAACACATTTTCGGTCGGTTGATTTTCGGTTCGGGTGGAGTTGAAGTTATCGGGGCTGTGTATGAATAAATTGTGTTACTTGCTTTTGAAAAATTGTTGCTGGGGTAACTACCAATACTATTCAATGCAATAATTGCGACTATTAATAATTTTGTGAACAGTAGTAGCTTGTAAGTGAGTAATTGTGTTTTAGTGAAATTTCTAACTTTGGAAACATTTGATTGCCGAGGTAAGTTGTTCCTATTTTAACTTCTCAAATTAATTTTTTTTTATTAAAGCGATTTATTATGGAAAGTTTTATTGAGTTCACTAAGTAATAAATACGTTTATTTTGTATTTACAGTAAGATTTACGAGAAAAAAACCAAAATTCACAAACGGCGGGTATATAAGGAACACAATTATTTCTTCCGAATTGTTAAAGTGTGTTGTCAAAACGTAAGTTTTTCGTAATTTTGTTTGTTTTTTATCACCTAATTTGGTTTTTAGTGTTCAAAGATGGTTCGAAATTGTAAAAGAGTGTTGGTACCGACAAGTCACAAAAAACGACCAGTTATCATCATCGACCTCAACTGATGATACCAGCAACGTTTAGTTTTGTTTTTACATTTGTTTTATATTCTGTGTTTACTTTCGATCAATAAAAAATAATTTCTTTAACTTTAAATACGTTTGTAACGTTTAAATACGCCTTGTTCCTTATAGCCCCATTTTGTAATTTCGAAAAAATGTGTCTTTTTCGTATTTTTTGCTTAAAATTCCAGCTTTGATCAAAACAATTCTTTAACCCTTCAAAATGCTCGCCAAGATCAAGAAAAGAGAAAAAAAATGAAGGCAATATTTCAATAAAAAAAAAAGTTGCAAGACTTTAAAGCTGAAATCAGTTCTTTATAGCCCCAGATTACGGTAATTTTTTTTTAATATGAATGCATCTTAATAAATTACATACAATACATATATGACAAAATACACATAGATTTCGATGCAATGTAACAATCGTTATGGACCTTATTTTATCTATATGTCAAAAATTAGAATAAACTTTGACATATATTTCGACCCATTTTAACCTGTGGGTTAAAAAGACGATAAATTTTAAATAGATTTTGACGTATCCTAGATACGTTTATTGTCCTTTATTGTCCCTTTTTAAGTTGTAGTTAAATAAATGTCAAATTACACATAGATTATGACGTAACTAAATAAGAGAGTAAAAATAATACGTCAAAATTAGGTCAAAATGATAGGTATAAGAGCAAACACAATTTTAAAACTACCTTACATTGTTAGGTCAGATGGCAAACTTCATTTCTTAAATTCGATTGAAACTTTTTACTCGGGGCTTTTGGGTTCGCTTATTACAAATCTGAAGTCAGACTTTTAAAATTAAAAATGGCGGATCTAATATGGCAGGCGAATTTTAAAAAATTTCTTGAATTCGCTTGACACTTATTACTTGGGGGTTTTTGGTGTCGCTGATTACAAATCTGAAATTTAATTTGCAAAATTCAAAATGGCAAGTATAATATGGCCTTGAAAAAGTCCGATAAAAATAATTTTGCAATGCGGGACGATTGGGTGGCCTTGCAAAAGACCGATCTATATAATATTATTGCAATGCGCAATTATTAAGTGGTCTTTCAAAAAGCCGATTGATATAATATTGCAATGCGCAGATGTTAAGTGGCCTTGAAAAAGGCCAATTGATATAATATTGCAATATGCAATTATTGAGTGGCCTTGAAAAAGGCCGATTGATATATTATTGCAATGTGCAAAGATTGGGTGGCCTTGAAAAAGGGCGATTGATATAATATTGCAATGTGCAATGATTGTGTAAAGAATAGTTAAAAAAAGGGAATTTAGTTATCATTTTAGTTGATTAAATAAAAATAAAAAAAAGGTTGAAAAATTTTAGTTATTGTGTCTTCTATTGTAAGAAATTTTGTAAGGTACTATATATATATAATTATGTATATGTTAGTATGGACATGTAGGTGAAGAAACATTACAATTTGTAATATTAAAATATTGAAGAATATTAAAGACGAAGAAACTATTGAATAAATCATTGAATAGAAAAACAGTTCCACAAGGTAATACAATATTACCTGGAAAAAAGGTTTGTAAATAGTGGCAGATGGAAATATAAGGGAAATGTCCCATGAGAGAAAGAGGAAAAGGTCTCATGACGGAGAAGGAGATAGTTTTCTTTGTTACAGGTAATAAAAATGGGACGGACCATAACGCCACGAATCCATAAGGAGAAGGGTCAGATTTCCTCGAGCGATAGTTTTTCCTCGACCGGCAACACGCGAACGTGGAAAATAGTAATAATAAATAAGTTTATAAAAAAGAGAGAAATATAAAATAAAAAATTAAGTTTTCTTAAATTATTGTTTATATTGATTGTAGCTAGAGTTTTTTGTTATTATTATTAATATTATTATTTAGAAATTTAAAATTAATTCGTTTTGTTTACAAAATGGTGCCGAAACCCGGGATTTTGATCTGTGTTAATAAAAAAGAATAATAATAACTATTTCTCCACCTTAAATATAGTGAAAAATAATTAATGTGAATTGGTGCAAAATGGAAAATGACAAACAACAATCACCATCAAAGCGAAGGAGAACGACACAAAGGGTGGATCCCGAAGGAGAATCGGATACGGAAGTTTTAAACAATCCCTCCCCGCAACCCAGTACATCCAGAGGAACATTGTATTCACACGTAAGTCGATCCAGATCTCGAAATTTGGGAAAATCCCGGACATCGCGTGACAATAGATCAAGGTCTCCACATGCAAATAGATACCAGTCTTCTAATGTAAGTAGATCTAATGTTTCAAATACAAATAAAAGTAGATTATCAGGAATTGGTTCGTTGTGTAGAAAAAGATCATTAATGTTAGACGCAGCCGAAGAACGCGCAAAATTAAGACGATCCCTACTACATGAAAGGGAACGTATAGAATTAGATTTGATAAATGAACGACTGGCCGTTCAAGTCGATAAAAGTGATAGTTCGATATCCGAAAATAGATCGTTATATAGTAGTAGATCAATGTATTACGAAAAATCAAATAGGGAACGCGAAAGGGAGACACTTGCTTCTAAAAGTATTGCAAATGGACTTGATGATAGGAAGAGACAATATATTCTAGATTGGCGCGAAAAGGTAGAATTGAATAACCCCAACAGTAATACTATGAATTCATTAAGTCAAAATAAACCACTGAATCCACAAACGAGTGGAATGCGTATAAATGAAAACAATTTAAAATTTGATGTTGTTCGAGCACTTGTAGAAACTCTAGGGATTTTGGGAGAGGCGACACGCAATACCAATGTTTCGCGTTTGTTGGTTAGTCGAATGACATCGGCAAAGGAATTGCCCTCATTTGCAGGAGATCCTATTGAATGGTTACGTTTTAAGTAGTCCTTTGAGATGACAACTAACTTAGGAAAATATTCGAAAGAAGAAAATATAGCACGTTTGCACCAAGCATTAAAAGGAGAAGCTAGGGAAACTGTAGATGCCTTAATATTAACTAATAGTGATGCAACAAACATTATGAAATTATTAGAGCTTAGATTCGGTAATCCGGAAAATGTAGTAAAAAAGGTTATCCTAGATATTAAAAAATTACCTAAAATACAAAGTGGGAAGGTAGATTTAGTGACATTCACGACTAAGGTGCGTAATGCGGTTGCAGCCATACAAGCTGTAAATCATATTGGGCAGTTACATAATCCAGAACTAATTAATGAAATTGTTACAAAAATGCCGAGTACGTTAATATATGGGTTTAATCGTTATGTGGCTGAAGATAAACAGCAAGAACCAAAATTAGTTAGTTTGTCAAATTATTTATATTCGGAAGCCGAAATGTCTAGTAAAGCCGGCACAAATCAAATTAAATGTCTAGATAACAAAACTAATACAAAAGAAATTGATAAAATGAAATATAAAGGAAACTCTCAGGTTCGCCCAGTATTGTTATCTGCTTCGCGTGAATCTATCGTACCAGAAAATAAAGATAAAACAAATGTGTCAGAAATATGTAAAAAATGTACCTATTGCAATAAAGAGAAACATACTATTATAAAGTGTTTTAGTTTCAAAAATCTGTCTATAGATGATAGATGGAAATGGGTTGAAAAGAATAGAGTGTGTTTCAATTGCTTAATCAAGGGACATTCGTGTAGAGTATGTAAAATGAAATATTGTGACATTCAAAATTGTGGTAAAAAACATAATAGATTATTACATATGGTAAAGAAGACCGCAGGGAAAGTAGATTTAGCAGGAAATGTAAATATTGCTTTAACGGAAGAGAAAAATAATTCAAATGAGTCGGAACCCATTCAAACGTCAAGACTAAATCAAGGATATTCAAAAATCCTTCCAGTAACAATAATAGGCCCAAATAAGTGTGTTAAAACCTACGCCTTATTAGATGATGGATCCACAATTACTATGATTAATAAAGGACTCACAATTATGATAGGTGCATCAGGACCCCCAGTTAAATTAACAATTCAGGGAGTAGGCAAATTGGGCTCTTTACACACAATAAGTGAAAGGGTCTCTTTCACAATTAAAGGGGAATGGGAACAATTTAACTTAAACAATGTATACGCGATATCAGATATCTCATTACCAAGTAAAACCGTAGACAAACATTTAATTCAAAATTCAAAAAATTTACGAGAACTAAAAATTCAACCTTACAAAGAAGCAGTACCTTTGTTACTAATCGGTCAAGACAATTGGGAACTGCTGAGAGTACATAAAGCGAACATTATTTATGTAAATTCTTTGATGCATCAAAAACACTTCTGGGATGGGTAGTTTATGGTCGATTAAATTCAAAATTAAATTATGCCGATTTATGTACATCATGTGTAGTACAAAAAAATATTACTGGAAATATAGATAAACTAAAGTCAGATAAAATGGATTCCTAATTACACAATTTAGTAAAAACCTATTTCCAGATTGAAGCATTAGGTATAGAAAATAAAAAGAAAATAAGTTATGAAAACCGTAAAGCAAATGAAATTTTAAAGAAAACTACTCGTCGAATTTCACCATGTTTATGGGAGACAGGTCTGTTATGGAAAAATGAACCGCCAAACAATAAAGATAGTAAAAATATGGCTCTAAAACGTCTAGAAAGTCTTGAACGAAAATTAGATAAAAATCCTAAATACGCATCTCTGTATTATCAGGAAATGAATAGATTTATACAAAATGGGTTTGCAATAAAATTAGAAGATACGCCTAACAACAAAGTTTCCTGGTATATACCCCATTTCGGTGTATTAAGTAGAAATAATTTAAAGGTGAGAATAGTGTTTGACGCGGCAGAAAAATTTAAGGAATATTCCTTGAATGATTTCTTAATCCCAGGTCCGACTTTATTAAAACCACTTATTGGGGTACTTATGAGATTTCGGCAATACCCCGTAGCAGTGAAAGGTGACATAAAGGACTTGTTTCTGCGAGTCAAAGTATGCACTGAAGATCAAGGTGCTCAACGTTTCTTGTGGAGAAACAATGATAGAAACAGAGATCCTGACGAATATGTTATGAGTTCTTTAATATTCGGTTCAAAGGCATCTCCAACTAGTGCATTGTTTGTAAAAAATAAAAATGCAGAAGATTTTAAAAACAGTATGCCGGAAGCAGTTTGGTCCATACAGAACAGTAGTTACGTTGATGATTTTTTAGATAGTTTTGAAACCCAAAATATAGCTATGCAAACAGTAAAAGATATAGAAGTTATAAATTCCAAAGGGGGGTTTAAAATGCATACTTGGATTAGTAATGATAAAGAGGTTGCTACTGAAGTAAATAAAACAAAAATACATTTAGGGACGGAAATTAATCTAGAACAAAATACGCTGTTGGATAAAAATATTGAGAAGGTTTTAGGTTTAAGATGGGATACAGTGACAGACGTTATCCGGTTTAATGTAAATTTATCAAGTGTATCCGAAAATATTCTACAGTACAAAGAGAAGCCTACTAAACGAATTTTTCTAAAAATTATTATGTCTGTCTATGATCCATTAGGATTAATAGCTCCCTTTATAATTCAATCAAAAATAATCATGCAAGATGTTTGGGTAAATAAGATTGAGTGGGACGGAAAAATTGGAGATACACAATTTGAAGTATGGAAGAAATGGTTAAATGAATTACAGGAGGTCACCCTTTGTCATATCCCAAGATGTTACGTGTCTCATTCAAAAAGGAAGGTAAAACAGGACCTTCACATATTTTGCGATGCAAGCACGAAAGCTTATGCGTCCGTAGGTTATTGGAGAGTTGAATTTGATGATGGATCAGTGGAAACCAACATAATAGCGAGTAAAAGTCGAGTCGCCCCATTAAAACTAATATCTGTACCAAGACTCGAATTACAAGCAGCTTTACTTGGAACACGTTTAGCTAAAATAATAGAAAACGAACATACCATTAAAATCCACAAACGTGTATTTTGGAGTGACTCGCAAACAGTGTTAGCATGGATTAAATCTAGTCCGCGGGATTATCACACATTTGTAGCTCAGAGACTCGGAGAGATTGCAGAGTCAACAAACACCTCAGAATGGAAATGGGTACCAACGAACTTGAACCCAGCAGACTATGCAACTCGATTTACAGAAATACCGATTCATAAAAATAAAATTTGGTTCAATGGACCTGAATTTTTAATTTCAAGTGAGGAATTATGGCCAACAAAGAAGAGTTTGAAGTCGACACAAGCTACGGAAGTTGAATTAGAAAAAAAGAAGAGCGTAATGGTAGTGAAAGATAGCATTGGGTCATATCTTCCTGATTATAATAGATTTTCTAGTTAGCAAAAATTACTTGGAAGCACAGCAAAATTAATAATAGCACTGAAGGTATAGAGCAAGAAATACAAACCAGAAGATACTGCAGAATATTATATCCAGGCAGAAAATTTACTCCTAAATCATGCACAAGAGGAAAGCTTCTCTGAGGAAATTGCATCATTAAAACGACAGGGGATTATAAAAGAAAATAGTAAGGTAAAAAGACTAACACCGGTGTTAGATAAAAACGGGTTGATGATTGTAAATGGGAGAATAGAAAAGGTAAAGTGTACAAATCTAAACTGTCATCCAATAATCTTAGATGGAAAACATCCTATCACTCGTCTGCTATTAGAATATTACCATGTACAAATGAAACACGGTAATATTCAAACCGTCATGAACGAAATAAGACAAAAATTTTGCGTAATGGGACTTCGGACATCAATAAAAACTGTTACTACAAAATGCAAGTTATGTAAGCTGAGACGTGCAAAACCTAAAACACCTTTAATGGGAATGTTACCAAAGGAAAGAATAGCATATCATGAACGGCCATTTACAAATTGTGGTTTATACTATTTCGGACCTTTATACGTCACTGTAGGAAGAAGAAGAGAAAAAAGATAGGGAGCGTTATTCACTTGTCTATCAACGAGAGGTATTCATCTGGAAATAGTTCATTCTTTGAGCGCAGATTCGACTATAATGGCGTTACGTAGAATGATGTCACGGAGGGGTCAACCGAGTATTATCTATTCAGATAATGGAACAAACTTTTTAGGAGCATCTCGAGAAATAAATACTGCGTTCACAGAAATGGATATGAATAAACAATTAAGATTTGCAGCAGAAAACAAAATTAAGTGGATTTTCACACCACCTATAGCCCCACACATGGGTGGTGCATGGGAAAGATTTGTCAGATCAGTCAAAGTAACTTTAAGAGCTATCCTCACAGACCAAGCGCCAAAGGAAGAATTGTTAAGTACGTTGTTCGCTGAGGTGGAACACTGCATAAATTCAAGACCATTAACACATGTGTCTTTGGATCCACAAGATAAAGAAGCCATAACTCCAAATCATTTTCTTATTGAATCATCTTCAGGCATGGCGATATGTGCTAGGTTCAGAGGAGTTACTGAATGCACTAAATCACAATGGTTAAAGGCGCAGAAATTGGCAGATCAATTTTGGCAAAGGTGGTTGAAGGAGTAGGTACCGACAATGATTGAACCACTAGAGGAAGTTACCGTAGGCCAATAAATATGTTAATAAGGTTAGTAAAAGGAGTAGAAGTACAAAGATCATAATCTTGTATAGGAGGAAGAGTTGTAAAGAATAGTTAAAAAAGGGAATTTAGTTATCGTTTTAGTTGATTAAATAAAAAAAATAAAAAAAGGTTGAAAAATTTTAGAGTTATTTGTGTCTTCTATTGTAAGAAATTTTGTAAGGTACTATATATATAATTATGTATATGTTAGTATGGACGTGTAGGTGAAGAAACATTACAATTTGTAATATTAAAATATTGGAGAATATTAAAGACGAAGAAACTATTGAATAAATTATTGAATAGAAAAACAGTTCCACAAGGTAATAAAATATTACCTGGAAAAAAGGTCTGTAAATAGTGGCAGATGAAAATATAAGGGAAATGTCCTATGAGAGAAAGAGGGAAAGGTCCCATGACGGAAAAGGAGATAGTTTTCTTTGTTACAGGTAATAAAAATGGGACGGACCATGGCGCCACGAATCCACAAGGAGAAGGGTCAGATTTCCTCGAGCGATAGTTTTTCCTTGACCGGCAACACGCGAACGTGGAAAATAGTAATAATAAATAAGTTTATAAAAAAGAGAGAAATATAAAATAAAAAATTAAGTTTTCTTAAATTGTTGTTTATATTTATTGTAGCTAGAGTTTTTTGTTATTATTATTAATATTATTATTTAGAAATTTAAAATTAATTCGTTTTGTTTACAGATTGGGTGGCCTTGAAAAAGGCCGATTGATATTATATTGCAATGGGCAATTTCAGTATGCATCTCGCTTCTGAACGAACCTACTGCAACTTCGACTTCGCCGCCTTGCGGATAAACAAAGAACTGTAATGTAAAACGCGCAAATTTTTGAAAATGATGTAGGCTTTGTAAATAATACAGAGCAAAATTAAGATCAATCAGCATAAAAAATTGAGTCTATATAATTTAAATAATATTTCATGCAAAATAATCAATATTGTTTTATTATTTAATTAATAAAACTTAAAAAATAAATAGAATGTAAATTGAAATTTTCATTAAATAAACACGATTTATATAAAACTTTTTACTTAGGAGTTTTCGAGGTCGCCGATTGGGAATCTGAAGTCCAATTTGCAAAATTAAAAATGGCGGATCCAATATGGGGTACGAATGTTGTAAAAATTCGTTATTCTTGAGAAATTTCGTAAAAGATTAATGGATTTTCATAAAAGAATTTTCTAACGGGTTTTCGGTGTTGTTAAATTCGAATAATTTGTCAGATTTTTAAAATTTTAAGTGGCGGACTTAGAATGGCAGACGACTTTTTGAAAATCATGAGCAATTCACTTGAAAATTGTTATTTCTGGTTTCCAAAACCTCCGAGTAAAAAGTTTCAAGCGAATTCAATAAGTTTGTTCAAATTTGTCTGCCATATTGGGTCCGCCATTTTAAATTTTGCAAATTAGACTTCAGATTCGTAATCAGTGACCTCGAAAACCCCCGAGTAAAAAGTGTCCAGCGAATTCAAGATATTTTTTAAAATTTTCCCGCCATATTGGATCCGCCATTTTAAATCTTGAAAATCTGACTTCAGATTCGTAATAAGCGACCCCAAAAACCTCCGAGTAAAAAGTTTCAAGCGAATTCAATAAGTTTGTTCAAATTTGTCTGCCATATTGGGTCCGCCATTTTAAATTTTGCAAATTAGACTTCAGATTCGTAATCAGCGACCCCAAAAACCCCCGAGTAAAAAGTTTCAAGCGAATTCAAGAAATTTTTCTAAAATCGTCCGCCATATTGGATCTGCCATTTTGAATTTTGAAAATCTGACTTCAGATTCGTAATCAGAGACCCCAAAAACATCAAAATCTATTTTGACCCAATATTTATGCATCGTTTTTTAAAAGTAATTAATAAATATATTTACTTATTTTTGAGTTTAGCCTCTTCCAATTGACGTAGTAAGGACGCCATTTTGAATTTTCAATTCTGCCACTTTGCAATTGAAAGGGGATGTCATGACGAGTATTTTCATGTGCATAACTTGTATTTTGATTGCATACAATTTTGGGCACAGCTTTGGGCCGTTTGACGTGAAACGTCCCATATATATATATATATTTTTAATTATTATTATATTATTATTAATAATTTTTAAAATACTCACCTATTATTATTTCCTTTGAAGTAAATCGCGAATTAAAATCACATTTATCTTTATAAACTTTCTTCTTATAATAAGTGTGATCCGATGCCATGCGTGGAGGTTAAATTTGTGAGGTTAGGCGTCGAACAACAACTTTCGCGATGATTTTAACGCACAATTAACTTTTGCTTCGCGAACGCCGTTCGCGAACGAGTGTCACGTTTGCGAAGCTATTGTGCTTAGGCCTTAACACTCGCAGCGGAGGGCGCTATGTCTCTTCTAACTGCGAACAGACAAAATAACTGCGAACAGACAAAATAATTGCGAACAGACAAGATAAATGCGAACAGACAAAATATATATATGCAAACGGAAATACGGACTTTAATATTGTTAATAACTAGCTAAAACAAACGCGCGTGAATACTTGCTGGGCGCAACTGCCATAAGATAAGAACCCTGATTACCTTAAAAATAATGTAAGAAAATAAATAAATTTTGCAATAATTTTAATTAATTGTGCAAATATCAATATCATTTTTAAAAAAATTAACAAATTATGCATAATTTTACATAGTCTTATTTAATTACTTAACAATTATTGAAAAATTTTCTGTCTACTTCATAAAATAAACAAATCATCATATTAAATACTATTTCTCATAAACCTTTTCTTAAAAAGATTTGTATCATATTTCTAAATAGTAACAGTTATCGTCAAACAGAAACAATAATACTTCAATTAAGTATTTTTACACTAATTTTATTCTTTTTTTTAATAATATTTAGAAAATTAAATCTGATAGCGTTCCACAAATGTAAGAATGGATGTCGAAATGTTAACAATTCTAAGAAACATGTTAAACATTCATGATATACATTCATGATATTTTCGTATCTTAACACTAAGGGGCCATTCATAAACCATGTTACCTCTTGAGGGGGGGGAGGGGTCAAGCAATTGACTACGACAAGAGGAAAAAATGGCGCTAATACATGTAATAGCGTACTACATGGGGAGAGGGTTTAAAATTCCCAAAAAATGGGGCTACGTGGCTTATGGACGACCCCTAACAGATGATAGTAAAAATTGGAAGTCAATCTGACACCATTTGTGAAGTTAGGAGTTTATTTTTATAAAACACCTGTTTTTTTAAAATGTCAACGTAATTTTAATCACGCTTTATTATATTCTTGCTGAACACGAATATCGTATTTATTTTCAATTAAATTCACGTTGTTCCACAAAATTTAGGAAAAATTGAAATATGGGTTCCTTGCTCCCCCATGGGTCAAGAATAGTTAGAGCTAGTTTGGCACAGAACAATCCTGTTAATGCGACTGCAAATTATAAAAAAATGTTTAATTGTTCTTTTTAGGTTGATATACACAGTAGTGCGTAATTATATACAGAAAAATGAAGCTTATTGACCAAGAAATTGGTGGTCGTCTGAAGAAAATTTGTTAACTCTCAGGTTCTAGTTCAGACGAATTTTTATTCAATAATTGAAATTTAGAAAATGTTCACAACATATTGCGGGGCGGATTTGATTCTGCACTTTTTACTGCATACATAATTAACTGCATACCGCTGATTGAATACGGTTTGACTTTATACAAATATTTATTTCATAATTTTCTAATTAAATTCTATACAGTTAAACTTTACACTGTTGAAAAACTTGCGTTTGAATAAAATTTTATATGTTTGACCGTAAATAGTTCGACTTTATACTACTTAACTTTATATAATGTTTAATATTAAATTGCATACGGTTAAATTCTAAACAGTAAATCAGAATACCCTTGAAATATTATTCACTTCGAAAATTGCATACAATTAAACTGCATACTAACAAAATTAAAAAATGTAAAAGTTTAATTTCATACAGTTGAATTGTATACAGAGTAACTGAATACCTGATATTTAATTTTTAATTGTATACAGTAAACTTTTTATACTATTAAAATATTATAAAATATTTATATCAAGTTCTATACGATTTAAATTGTATACAGTAAAACCGTATACAAGCCAAATTAAAAATCTAAAACTGTCGAATTCTATACGTTTTAATTGTGCACAATAATAGCTTTTCAAATATTAATATTAAACCATATGCTGTTGAACTCCATACAATATTACTGCGTAGGGTAATGTCACCTTGCGTGGACCGCCTAAGCTTTTTTTCTAAAAAATTCTATATGAAAGCAAATTAATCGGAGGTTTCTATTCCAAGCTTTAGTTTAGATCCCTAGATAAGTATTTATACCATAATAGATTTGATTTTTTTATTTGGAAAAAACAATTGACTTTAAAAAATAGCTAATTTTTAAGAAATGAAAAAAGTGTAACCTTAAGTGGACCACTTTTAAAAAATTGTAAAATTTATTCGAAATTCTTTAATGTATTTAATATTTCTGATATATTGAAACAAAATTTATGCTTATGCTGCTTCAGACCATGTTTGTGTCGCAATGTTTACAAGTAAAACCATTTTTAATAATTTTGGCACATATCACATCAAAATCACAAAAAAATTAATAAAGAACATAAAACATAGTTTCAAACCCAATAATAATTAATGTTGGTAATTTTTACACAGGACGTCACAAAACTGTAGACCCCCCTCCCCCCTAAGCCTGTGACATAATATGTGAATGATCTCTTGTTCGAGGTGAATATTTTTTTCCGTGTGGAACAAGTATTATAAATCGTGTGATTATTTTTACTTTTAAAAGACTTTTATTAGAAAACGATTTAAATGTCAAACATCAAAATTAAAAAAATGTGTAATTGAAAAATATGTATAATTACTTGAATTATAAATAAATATTACTTGAATTGAATACCTACATTATATTCTAACAGACAATTGTGTATTTAAATTTAAAACAATAAAAAATGTTTTATTTCCCCTAAAAATGTCTTAAATTTCATAAAAAAAGACAAAACAATTCATATTTATCATTTATGTCAATTGATGTAAGTTAAGTGAACCTTTAATAGATTGCGAAATTACATTCGATTTTTTGGAGCTATTTTTGCTTGATGCGAGAACAAAATACGAAGCAAAGAGGTAAAATTTTTAATTTATTTTTTAATCCCTTTTACTTGGAGCGAATAATAATTTATTTTTCAAGTTTTAACCAATAAACAGACAAAAGCTTGATTTTATACTAATAGATAAATTCACTGTAAAAAAGGGAGTTAAATTTTAACTCCCTAGGGGATTCTATAAAAGTCGTATAATAGATTATTACATATGGTAAAGAAGACCGCAGGGAAAGTAGATTTAGCAGGAAATGTAAATATTGCTTTAACGGAAGAGAAAAATAATTCAAATGAGTCGGAACCTATTCAAACGTCAAGACTAAATCAAGGATATTTAAAAATCCTTCCAGTAACAATAATAGGCCCAAATAAGTGTGTTAAAACCTACGCCTTATTAGATGATGGATCCACAATTACTATGATTAATAAAGGACTCACAATTATGATAGGTGCATCAGGACCCCCAGTTAAATTAACAATTCAGGGAGTAGGCAAATTGGGCTCTTTACACACAATAAGTGAAAGGGTCTCTTTCACAATTAAAGGGGAATGGGAACAATTTAACTTAAACAATGTATACGCGATATCAGATATCTCATTACCAAGTAAAACCGTAGACAAACATTTAATTCAAAATTCAAAAAATTTACGAGAACTAAAAATTCAACCTTACAAAGAAGCAGTACCTTTGTTACTAATCGGTCAAGACAATTGGGAACTGCTGAGAGTACATAAAGCGAACATTATTTATGTAAATTCTTTGATGCATCAAAAACACTTCTGGGATGGGTAGTTTATGGTCGATTAAATTCAAAATTAAATTATGCCGATTTATGTACATCATGTGTAGTACAAAAAAATATTACTGGAAATATAGATAAACTAAAGTCAGATAAAATGGATTCCTAATTACACAATTTAGTAAAAACCTATTTCCAGATTGAAGCATTAGGTATAGAAAATAAAAAGAAAATAAGTTATGAAAACCGTAAAGCAAATGAAATTTTAAAGAAAACTACTCGTCGAATTTCACCATGTTTATGGGAGACAGGTCTGTTATGGAAAAATGAACCGCCAAACAATAAAGATAGTAAAAATATGGCTCTAAAACGTCTAGAAAGTCTTGAACGAAAATTAGATAAAAATCCTAAATACGCATCTCTGTATTATCAGGAAATGAATAGATTTATACAAAATGGGTTTGCAATAAAATTAGAAGATACGCCTAACAACAAAGTTTCCTGGTATATACCCCATTTCGGTGTATTAAGTAGAAATAATTTAAAGGTGAGAATAGTGTTTGACGCGGCAGAAAAATTTAAGGAATATTCCTTGAATGATTTCTTAATCCCAGGTCCGACTTTATTAAAACCACTTATTGGGGTACTTATGAGATTTCGGCAATACCCCGTAGCAGTGAAAGGTGACATAAAGGACTTGTTTCTGCGAGTCAAAGTATGCACTGAAGATCAAGGTGCTCAACGTTTCTTGTGGAGAAACAATGATAGAAACAGAGATCCTGACGAATATGTTATGAGTTCTTTAATATTCGGTTCAAAGGCATCTCCAACTAGTGCATTGTTTGTAAAAAATAAAAATGCAGAAGATTTTAAAAACAGTATGCCGGAAGCAGTTTGGTCCATACAGAACAGTAGTTACGTTGATGATTTTTTAGATAGTTTTGAAACCCAAAATATAGCTATGCAAACAGTAAAAGATATAGAAGTTATAAATTCCAAAGGGGGGTTTAAAATGCATACATGGATTAGTAATGATAAAGAGGTTGCTACTGAAGTAAATAAAACAAAAATACATTTAGGGACGGAAATTAATCTAGAACAAAATACGCTGTTGGATAAAAATATTGAGAAGGTTTTAGGTTTAAGATGGGATACAGTGACAGACGTTATCCGGTTTAATGTAAATTTATCAAGTGTATCCGAAAATATTCTACAGTACAAAGAGAAGCCTACTAAACGAATTTTTCTAAAAATTATTATGTCTGTCTATGATCCATTAGGATTAATAGCTCCCTTTATAATTCAATCAAAAATAATCATGCAAGATGTTTGGGTAAATAAGATTGAGTGGGACGGAAAAATTGGAGATACACAATTTGAAGTATGGAAGAAATGGTTAAATGAATTACAGGAGGTCACCCTTTGTCATATCCCAAGATGTTACGTGTCTCATTCAAAAAGGAAGGTAAAACAGGACCTTCACATATTTTGCGATGCAAGCACGAAAGCTTATGCGTCCGTAGGTTATTGGAGAGTTGAATTTGATGATGGATCAGTGGAAACCAACATAATAGCGAGTAAAAGTCGAGTCGCCCCATTAAAACTAATATCTGTACCAAGACTCGAATTACAAGCAGCTTTACTTGGAACACGTTTAGCTAAAATAATAGAAAACGAACATACCATTAAAATCCACAAACGTGTATTTTGGAGTGACTCGCAAACAGTGTTAGCATGGATTAAATCTAGTCCGCGGGATTATCACACATTTGTAGCTCAGAGACTCGGAGAGATTGCAGAGTCAACAAACACCTCAGAATGGAAATGGGTACCAACGAACTTGAACCCAGCAGACTATGCAACTCGATTTACAGAAATACCGATTCATAAAAATAAAATTTGGTTCAATGGACCTGAATTTTTAATTTCAAGTGAGGAATTATGGCCAACAAAGAAGAGTTTGAAGTCGACACAAGCTACGGAAGTTGAATTAGAAAAAAAGAAGAGCGTAATGGTAGTGAAAGATAGCATTGGGTCATATCTTCCTGATTATAATAGATTTTCTAGTTAGCAAAAATTACTTGGAAGCACAGCAAAATTAATAATAGCACTGAAGGTATAGAGCAAGAAATACAAACCAGAAGATACTGCAGAATATTATATCCAGGCAGAAAATTTACTCCTAAATCATGCACAAGAGGAAAGCTTCTCTGAGGAAATTGCATCATTAAAACGACAGGGGATTATAAAAGAAAATAGTAAGGTAAAAAGACTAACACCGGTGTTAGATAAAAACGGGTTGATGATTGTAAATGGGAGAATAGAAAAGGTAAAGTGTACAAATCTAAACTGTCATCCAATAATCTTAGATGGAAAACATCCTATCACTCGTCTGCTATTAGAATATTACCATGTACAAATGAAACACGGTAATATTCAAACCGTCATGAACGAAATAAGACAAAAATTTTGCGTAATGGGACTTCGGACATCAATAAAAACTGTTACTACAAAATGCAAGTTATGTAAGCTGAGACGTGCAAAACCTAAAACACCTTTAATGGGAATGTTACCAAAGGAAAGAATAGCATATCATGAACGGCCATTTACAAATTGTGGTTTATACTATTTCGGACCTTTATACGTCACTGTAGGAAGAAGAAGAGAAAAAAGATAGGGAGCGTTATTCACTTGTCTATCAACGAGAGGTATTCATCTGGAAATAGTTCATTCTTTGAGCGCAGATTCGACTATAATGGCGTTACGTAGAATGATGTCACGGAGGGGTCAACCGAGTATTATCTATTCAGATAATGGAACAAACTTTTTAGGAGCATCTCGAGAAATAAATACTGCGTTCACAGAAATGGATATGAATAAACAATTAAGATTTGCAGCAGAAAACAAAATTAAGTGGATTTTCACACCACCTATAGCCCCACACATGGGTGGTGCATGGGAAAGATTTGTCAGATCAGTCAAAGTAACTTTAAGAGCTATCCTCACAGACCAAGCGCCAAAGGAAGAATTGTTAAGTACGTTGTTCGCTGAGGTGGAACACTGCATAAATTCAAGACCATTAACACATGTGTCTTTGGATCCACAAGATAAAGAAGCCATAACTCCAAATCATTTTCTTATTGAATCATCTTCAGGCATGGCGATATGTGCTAGGTTCAGAGGAGTTACTGAATGCACTAAATCACAATGGTTAAAGGCGCAGAAATTGGCAGATCAATTTTGGCAAAGGTGGTTGAAGGAGTAGGTACCGACAATGATTGAACCACTAGAGGAAGTTACCGTAGGCCAATAAATATGTTAATAAGGTTAGTAAAAGGAGTAGAAGTACAAAGATCATAATCTTGTATAGGAGGAAGAGTTGTAAAGAATAGTTAAAAAAGGGAATTTAGTTATCGTTTTAGTTGATTAAATAAAAAAAATAAAAAAAGGTTGAAAAATTTTAGAGTTATTTGTGTCTTCTATTGTAAGAAATTTTGTAAGGTACTATATATATAATTATGTATATGTTAGTATGGACGTGTAGGTGAAGAAACATTACAATTTGTAATATTAAAATATTGGAGAATATTAAAGACGAAGAAACTATTGAATAAATTATTGAATAGAAAAACAGTTCCACAAGGTAATAAAATATTACCTGCAAAAAAGGTCTGTAAATAGTGGCAGATGAAAATATAAGGGAAATGTCCTATGAGAGAAAGAGGGAAAGGTCCCATGACGGAAAAGGAGATAGTTTTCTTTGTTACAGGTAATAAAAATGGGACGGACCATGGCGCCACGAATCCACAAGGAGAAGGGTCAGATTTCCTCGAGCGATAGTTTTTCCTTGACCGGCAACACGCGAACGTGGAAAATAGTAATAATAAATAAGTTTATAAAAAAGAGAGAAATATAAAATAAAAAATTAAGTTTTCTTAAATTGTTGTTTATATTTATTGTAGCTAGAGTTTTTTGTTATTATTATTAATATTATTATTTAGAAATTTAAAATTAATTCGTTTTGTTTACAGATTGGGTGGCCTTGAAAAAGGCCGATTGATATTATATTGCAATGGGCAATTTCAGTATGCATCTCGCTTCTGAACGAACCTACTGCAACTTCGACTTCGCCGCCTTGCGGATAAACAAAGAACTGTAATGTAAAACGCGCAAATTTTTGAAAATGATGTAGGCTTTGTAAATAATACAGAGCAAAATTAAGATCAATCAGCATAAAAAATTGAGTCTATATAATTTAAATAATATTTCATGCAAAATAATCAATATTGTTTTATTATTTAATTAATAAAACTTAAAAAATAAATAGAATGTAAATTGAAATTTTCATTAAATAAACACGATTTATATAAAACTTTTTACTTAGGAGTTTTCGAGGTCGCCGATTGGGAATCTGAAGTCCAATTTGCAAAATTAAAAATGGCGGATCCAATATGGGGTACGAATGTTGTAAAAATTCGTTATTCTTGAGAAATTTCGTAAAAGATTAATGGATTTTCATAAAAGAATTTTCTAACGGGTTTTCGGTGTTGTTAAATTCGAATAATTTGTCAGATTTTTAAAATTTTAAGTGGCGGACTTAGAATGGCAGACGACTTTTTGAAAATCATGAGCAATTCACTTGAAAATTGTTATTTCTGGTTTCCAAAACCTCCGAGTAAAAAGTTTCAAGCGAATTCAATAAGTTTGTTCAAATTTGTCTGCCATATTGGGTCCGCCATTTTAAATTTTGCAAATTAGACTTCAGATTCGTAATCAGTGACCTCGAAAACCCCCGAGTAAAAAGTGTCCAGCGAATTCAAGATATTTTTTAAAATTTTCCCGCCATATTGGATCCGCCATTTTAAATCTTGAAAATCTGACTTCAGATTCGTAATAAGCGACCCCAAAAACCTCCGAGTAAAAAGTTTCAAGCGAATTCAATAAGTTTGTTCAAATTTGTCTGCCATATTGGGTCCGCCATTTTAAATTTTGCAAATTAGACTTCAGATTCGTAATCAGCGACCCCAAAAACCCCCGAGTAAAAAGTTTCAAGCGAATTCAAGAAATTTTTCTAAAATCGTCCGCCATATTGGATCTGCCATTTTGAATTTTGAAAATCTGACTTCAGATTCGTAATCAGAGACCCCAAAAACATTAAAATCTATTTTGACCCAATATTTATGCATCGTTTTTTAAAAGTAATTAATAAATATATTTACTTATTTTTGAGTTTAGCCTCTTCCAATTGACGTAGTAAGGACGCCATTTTGAATTTTCAATTCTGCCACTTTGCAATTGAAAGGGGATGTCATGACGAGTATTTTCATGTGCATAACTTGTATTTTGATTGCATACAATTTTGGGCACAGCTTTGGGCCGTTTGACGTGAAACGTCCCATATATATATATATATATATATATATATATATATATATATATATATATATATGTATTTATTTATATTAATTTATATTTTTTACAATGTGGTCGTTTTAATATCAACAATACTTCTTAAAATTTAAAAAAAAAATTTTTCGTATTATATAATATGAACATTAAGTATAACTTGTTTCTAAGTGTTTCAGTTTGAAATTTTTATATTTTTATTTTTAAATAAGTAAAAATAAGGAGCTTTGATAAAAAAATTGCAACATTTTTTAAGGCAGAAAACTTGATGGAAGAAACAACATTGTCCCAGGTAAAATCTCAGCATAATTAATAATAATAAAATAATAATTTAAAATTGATATTCTCTGCTTATAATATGATTCTCTGTTCTTTATATGTATGTACATATATATAGACTTAAACGAGATTCGAGATAGATTAGTAGAGGAGGAAAGGCGTAATGTAGAAGGTAAGGTTCAAATATATAAATTTCATTCTAATTATTATATTCAAAAAGCAGTTGGGTTATATTAACCAAAAATTTAATTGACTCAAAATAGAAATGATTAAAGGAAAATTTGTTTTATCCATTCAAGTTTTGTTTAAATCAATAAACTAACCAAATATTTGACTCAATCAACTAAAATTTTTTTTATTGTACGACTAAAATGAGAAAGTTTAATGAAAATAACTAAATTAATTATTCATTACAAATACTACACAGTACAAGAAAATGTTATTGTTGAGGGTGATTTTTGAAAATAATATATTTTAACCTTTATAACCATAGAAAATTAGAATTTTTGGGGCGGATTTGATTCTGCACATTTTAACTGCATACAGAATTAACTGCATACCGCTGATTGAATACGGATTGACTTTAAACAAATATTTATGGCATAATTTTCTTATTAAACTCTATACAGTTATACTTTACACAGTTGAAATGCTTGCGTTTGAATAAAATTTTATATGTTTGACCGTAAACAGTTCGACTTTATACTACTTAACTTTATATAATGTTTAATACTAATGTGCATACGGTTAAATTCTATACAGTAAATCAGAATGCCCTTGAAATATTATTTACTTCGAAAATTGCATACAATTAAACTGCATACTAACAAAATTAAAAAATGTAAAAATGTATAATTTCATACAGTTGAATTGTATACAGCATAACTGAATACCTAACATTTTATTTTTAATTGTACACAGTAAACTTTTTATACTATTAAAATTTTATAAAATATTGATATCAAGTTCTATACGATATAAATTGTATACTGTAAAACCGTATACAAGCCAAATTAAAAATCTAAAACTGTCGAATTCTGTACGTTTTAACTGTGCACAATAATAGTTTTTTAAATATTAATATTAAACCATATGCTGTTGAACTGCATACACTATTACTGCGTACTACTGATTACACAGGTCAACAAAAAAAGACTTACTCTTTTTATGAGATGTCCGAATGGTTTTCGATGTATTTTTAAACGCTGAACACGATCCCGACTTCCAAAATTACCCATCACGTCAGGATTTTGAGAAAAGTGGGTGTATAAACTTCAAAAACTTGTTTTTGAGGGTTTTCAACATTTTTTTCTCTTTAACCCGACGTGCTAGAGACTTTTTGAGGTGAGCTGCGAGCCCTGTGGCAGAATCTCTGATTTCGGACATAAAAAGCTAGTAGCCTGCCTAAAATTCTTTCAGTGTAATGTACACTACAAGACCCATATTCATAAAATAAAAAAAATTAATTTTTTTTTAAATGTGGTTGAAGACACCAAAAAGGTGTGTTTTTTGATTGCTTTAATAGACTTCTTGCAATTGCTTGGATTCGTTTAAAAATGGTTAATCGGTGTTTTTTGGGTCGCTGATTACAAATCAGATATTAGTTTTTAAAAATTCAAAATGGCGGATTCGTAATCAGCGACCTCAAAAATCCCGGAGTAGCCATTTTTAAGGGGACATTCCTGTTCAAAATGTGAAAAAATCGATTTTTTTTGTTTTTATTTTCAGATTTCTTATAGTGTCAAGAATACTGTCCTAAAATATCATTGCAAAATTCTAAGTAAAACAAAAGTTATACATCCTTATTCTTCGCCATGTCAAAGATGTTTTTGTGTGCGAATAAGTAATCGAATGATTTAAATGTTTTCTGATTTGCATTTTTTTAAAAAGACAAACAAGAATGTATTTGGTGTTGCTGATCACAAATTAGATATCAAATTTTCAAAATTCAAAATGACGGATCCAATATGGCGGAAAAGAAAATTTTTTTATTTTAATTTTTATTTCGTTTAATTTTTTTTGTCTACCATATTGCATCTGCTATTTTTAATTTTAAAAAAATGATGTCATATTCGTTATCAGAGACCCCAAAAACACCCCCGTAACGAGTAAGAGTGATATCTTGAGATCTTCTGAAGCGATTTTTTTATAAGAGATATTCTGAATAAAAACACCTTTTTTTTTGCATATTTTGGGAAAAAATTACTCTAAAAAAGGGGGGGAAGAAAATTCCACTTTTTTGAGGTTCCACACCTAAAAAAATATCTAACAAAGAAAATGTCACTTCGTTTTTGGTTTTATATACCAAATTTGGCGTATATCGCCGCCATTTTGACATAAAAATGAAAATTTTTTTTTACAAATTCTTAAATAAATTATTTATTACATGTAAAAGAAAATTTTTAAATAAATGTCATAGTTATTTCAATAATATATATTAAAAAAGCCTTCTTTTTGCCTGTTTTGAACTGGAATGTCCCCTTAAGTGAATCCAAGCAATTATAAATTTTTACATCTGCCATCTTCGTTCCGCCATTTTGAATTTTTAGAAACTAATATCGGATCTGTAATTAGCGACCCCAAAACCCCCGAGTAACCATTTTTAAGCGAATCCAAGTATTTGCAAGAAGTCTATTAAAGCAATCAAAAAACACACCTTTTTGGTGTCTTCAACCACATTTAAAAAAAAATTAATTATTTTTATTTTATGAATATGGGTCTTGTAGTGCACATTACAAGCTTCAATTTAAATAAAAAAAATAATTAAATTAATAATTAAATTTTTAAGACCTTGTGGAAGTCTCTAGCACGTCAGGTTGAAGAGAAAAAAATGTTGAAATCCCTCAAAATCACGTTTTTGAGGTTTATACACCCACTTTTTTCAAAATCCTGACGTGATGGGTAATTTTGGAAGTTGAGATCGTGTTCAGCGTTTAAAAATACATCGAAAACCATTCGGACATCTCATAAAAAGAGTAAGCCTTTTTTTGTTGACCTGTGTAATCAGTAGTACGCAGTAATAGTGTATGCAGTTCAACAGCATATGGTTTAATATTAATATTTAAAAAACTATTATTGTGCACAGTTAAAACGTACAGAATTCGACAGTTTTAGATTTTTAATTTGGCTTGTATACGGTTTTACAGTATACATTTTATATCGTATAGAACTTGATATCAATATTTTATAAAATTTTAATAGTATAAAAAGTTTACTGTGTACAATTAAAAATTAAATGTTAGGTATTCAGTTATGCTGTATACAATTCAACTGAATGAAATTAAACTTTTACATTTTTTAATTTTGTTAGTATGCAGTTTAATTGTATGCAATTTTCGAAGTGAATAATATTTCAAGGGCACTCTGATTTACTGTATAGAATTTAACCGTATGCACATTAATATTAAACATTATATAAAGTTAAGTAGTATAAAGTCGAACTGTTTACGGTCAAACATATAAAATTTTATTCAAACGCAAGCATTTCAACTGTGTAAAGTGTAACTCTATAGAGTTTAATAAGAAAATTATGCCATAAATATTTGTATAAAGTCAAACCGTATTCAATCAGCGGTATGCAGTTAATTCTGTATGCATTTAAAATGTGCAGAATTAAATCAGCCCCATTAAATTATGTTACAATTTTATATTTTATTAGTACTAAAATGTTAAAATAATAAAAGTTTAATAGAATTACCACTTAAAAATTATTATTATATAATTTTTTCCTTTCTATTCATATAAATAAACAATGCCATATTTTCCAAAATATCGTACTTCGTTCGCAAAAATGTTGAAAGTGGATTTATTTCAAAATCTCTCCACAGATTATTTTAGTTTTTTGATTTTTCTTATCTGTGAACATTGTAAATTCAGAAACTCTACTAATTTTCTAGGTGTAAGACCTTTTTAATTAATTTTAGTTAAGGCGCACATAAAATAATTAAAACATGAAAAAAAATTTATTGTAACATTATTTGTTAATGTAAATTGTGACGTGTCGTGAAATTTGTTTTTTCAACTTCGACGAGAAAAAGTATGCGGGGAACTTTTAAATTTATAAAACTTCCAGTAAGACATTTGTTCATCACTATACAAGGAAGTTTTCTAGAATTTTTCAAATCGATTCATTCACAAGTTTCGAAAATAAAAACGTTTTTCGAAAAAGCGCGCTAGCGAGTTATCGCGCAGAGAAAATGATAGTCGCCGTGCGCCTAAAAGAAAATAATGTTTATTTATTTCTAGAAACTTTTAAGCATAAATAAACATAAATCTTTATTAAGAAGAAAGAAATAATTTAAAATAATTTAATAATTAATAATAATAATAATCATAATTATTTTTAGCATTAATTTAATAATTTAATAATTTTTATAATTATAATTATAAATCTTTATTGTTTATAAAAGTAATACAATTAATTAAGAAGAATAAATTATTTTAATTACTACAAATATTTATATAATACTATTCAGTCATATCTGTTAATAAATTATTATTATTATTAACATTTTGCAAGTAGTAATTTAAATGATTAATATAATTTTCAAGTTTGTTTAACATGGGTAGTTTTTGTTTAACATTTTTAACACTTAACAGTAACATTTTATTTAACATATGTAGTTCAGTTTTTACCGTAAAATTTATTTTGAAAGTTTCAAAAATATTTTCTACATTTTATTAGCAAAATATATCGGTAACTGTTTATAAATTAATACTGCATATATATCTTACAATATATTTCTAAACGATTTTTAATAGGAAGTTCAATTTGTTCAATTTTTTGAACTCAGATTCCTATTTAATTAACTTCTTTCTGGCTTCTTATTTTCCTTTTCCCGATTGTTTCTTCTTTCCTTTCAATTTTTTTTCGACTTGCTTCTTTTCTTCGATTTGCTTCTTCTTTCTCCCCCGTTTTTTCTCAAATCTGTTCCGTTTTTTTCAGTCTGTTTCTCTTTTCCGCTTGTTTCTTTTTTTTCAAGAACTTTGAATATATCGTAGAAAAATTGTTTACCTACAGGACTTAGGTATTTTAATAAAGATTTAACGTCCGCTATCTTTGCTGCAGTTATACCAACTGGAGAAGTAACGGTAGAGTTTTTTATTAAACTATCAAACGTCACTGGCCAATCGATATAATAATCGACAGGATTTTGATAATACATATTTCTCAAAAGCATTTACGTGGTTGTTAGGAAAATAAACAATTTTAAATAGTTTGCTAATTTGTAGGCCTTTTGGAATGGTAGCACTCAACATCGATTCAAAATCTTTTATTTCTAACTGGTCTTGATTTACAATAGTGAATTGAGGATTTCTAGATGATTTTATCATTTTAATGTACTCATTAGCAGTTTCAAATTTCTCAATTTCCTTCTTTTTCCCCCATAAACTCCGAAATTCCTGTCGCATTGACAATAGGAGTGCCCACGTATGGGATAAACGTGGTGAACTTCTTTTTGAAAATAATTCGAAAGCAATGATAAAATAATTAAAACATTATAATTGCTTCATATTACAACAAGTAATGTGTTTACTTGTAATCATTGCGGGTCATACGAAGTGACAAAAAGGCGAAGGTCCATCGACGAGGACATCAGCTGTCAAAACACTGGCTGCAGTTATCTCGCGAACCGGACGTCGTCGCGCAGTGCCCCTCGCGGAGACTAAACGACTAAATTGCCTATTGAAGGCCTCTACTTCATTATTTGTCCTTATTGGACACCTATATGCTAAAACTATGTGGGCCCTAGGCAACCATTGCCGTCTTAAATATGCCACAAATTCAAGTATTCTAGGGAAATTGTTTGCATCTACATCCGCATTTTCTTGAATAACGATTATAGCTTCTCTAAACCTACCTGCAGGAAGCAGAGCTAGGCTCATTACCATCCAGAGGACTTCTTTCGGAGCATCCAGTAATCCTAAGCTCTTCCACTTCCGAATAAGAGCTTGAATAAGGTGGAACCAGCAACCTCTTAATATGGCACTCGGCAAAATTAGTCAAATTGCTGAACGAATAGCAGCCTCAAAATTTCCCATTACAGAAATTCCATTTCTATTAAGTTCAGGAACCAATTCCAAGACTTTTTCCCAAATAGCCACATACATTGCAGTTGATCTAGAATCGGCTAAAATCCAAAATCCTGGAAATATCTATGAATTCATAGATGGATAATTATTATATTATTACACTATTGCCAAAATTTACATTGTGCATTAACTCACTACGTCTGCATATCGAACGTGAATAGTAAATAGCTGAGAAACTCTTGGTCTTGAAGGAGAAACCTATAATTGAGATTCTATTAGCAGGCTTCGCACTCTTCTACTAAAACCTACTATTTACTACTATTTTTATCATTAGCTACTATTTGGATACTTTTTTTTTAAATTTGTGACACTAAAAGCTACTTTTTTCTATTTTATCAAAATTTCAACTACTTTAAAATTTAAATTCGCTAATAGTTAAAGAGAAATAATTATTAATTAATTTTGCAAGAATTCAAATATTTTCACAAACAATGAAATCCTTCGCTGAAATTCAAATATTTTCAAGAACTTACAATTTTAATAAAATTTCTCAAAAGAATTCAATTATTTAAAATATTTACATAATCCTTCGCAAGAATTAAATTATTTTTAAAATTAAAAATATTTTTCATAGGAATTCAATTATTTAAAAAAATTTACTAAAATTCTTTGCACAGGATTTCAATTACTTTTAATAAAATTTTAATCAAAATTCTTGAAAAATGTAGTTGCTCTTAAAAATTTTATTATTATTTTTTGAAATATTATAAGAATTCAGTTATTTTCAGTACAATTATAATTATTTTCCTCAAAAGAATTTAATTATTTTTAAAATTCGTAATAAAAAATTCTTTAAAAAATCCAACTATGTATAAAAATTTTAATAAATTTTGTTGCATTTAAGTATTTTCTCAAATAATGTAAATCGTCATAGAAATTCAATTTATTAAAAAATATTAATAAAATTTGTTGCAAGAATGCAATTACTTTAATTATTAATCAAATACTTTGCAGGATTTCAATTATTTAAAAAAATTTACTGAAATTCTTTCAAAGAATTCAATTATTTTCATAAATAATGAAATTCTTCACAGAAATTCAATTATTTAAAAAAAATTTACAGAAATTCTTTATAAGAAGAAACTAATCTTACGTCAAACGTTCCATCTACAGAGAACGATCTTCTTGTTGAAAAGGTTTCTATAATTTTTTCTGTGGCAAAAACAAAAGCAGTACTATTATCGTTCCCTGTAACTGAGCCTCGAAATATATTCTGTGTACATTCTAAATTCAAGTTTTGAAGCAATTCTCCAAAGGCTAATAAGTTATCAGGAATTGGTCCTCTGTTTAACATCATTTGGAGGTACATCGTTTTTCTAACCGATTCAGAACTTATTAACTGGGAAACTTCAGAGGGATATCTGTAATTTTTAATATTTACCTTAATCTAATTGTAATTAATTTTGATAAAAAATACAATTTTTTACCTCAAACAAATTAAGTCAAATATATGGCAGGGAGTCAATTCAACCTTTTCCAATCCTACAAATACTCGATTCTATAAAGCCAACTGTACAAAATAATATTCTACATGCTGATTAATTCTTCATTGACCGATTATAATTTTAATTAATAAGACAGTTAGAAAACCCGACTCTTCAATGACCGACTCTACAAATTATAATTTGGATTAATATGACAATTAGAAAACCCGACTCTTTAATGACCGACTCTACACATTATAATTAATAAAACAGTTAGAAAACCCGACTCTTCAATGACCGACTCTACAAATTATAATTTTAATTAATAAGACAGTTAGAAAACCCGACTCTTCAATGACCGACTCTACAAATTATAATTTGGATTAATATGAAAATTAGAAAACCCGACTCTTCAATGACCAACTCTACAAATTATAATTTTAATTAATAAGACAGTTAGAAAACTCGACTTTTTAATTACCGACTCTACAAATTATAATTTGGATTAATAAGACAGTTAGAAAACTTGACTCTTCAATGACCGACTCTACAAATTATAATTTGGATTAATATGACAATTAGAAAACCCGACTCTTCAATGACCGACTCTACAAATTATAATTTGGATTAATATGAAAATTAGAAAACCCGACTCTTTAATGACCAACTCTACAAATTATAATTTTAATTAATAAGACAGTTAGAAAACTCGACTCTTTAATGACCGACTCTACGAATTATAATTTAAATTAATAAAACAATTCAAAATCCCGACTCTTCAATGACCGACTCTACAAATTGTAATTTTGATTAATAAGACCATTAGAAACTCAACTCTTTAATGACCGACCTTACAAATTATAATTTTAATTAATAAGACAGTTAGAAAACCCGACTCTTCAATGACCGACTCTACGAATTATAATTTAAATTAATAAAACAATCAGAAATCCTGACTCTTCAATGACCGACTCTACAAATTATAATTTTAATTAATAAGACAAACAGAAATCCCCACTATTCAAATACCGACTCTACAAATTATAATTTTAATAATTAAAACAATTAAAAATCCCGACTCTTCAATGACCGACTCTACAAATTATAATTTTAATTAATAAAACAATAAAAAATTCCGACTCTTCAATGACCGACTCTACAAATTATAATTTTAATTAATAAAACAATTAAAAATCCCGACTATTCAATGACCGACTCTACAAATTATAATTTTAATTAATAAGACAGTTAGAAAACCCGACTCTTCAATGACCGACTCTACGAATTATAATTTAAATTAATAAAACAATCAGAAATCCTGACTCTTCAATGACCGACTCTACAAATTATAATTTTAATTAATAAGACAAACAGAAATCCCCACTCTTCAAATATCGACTCTACAAATTATAATTTTAATTAATAAAACAATTAAAAATCCCGACTATTCAATGACCGACTCTACAAATTATAATTTTAATTAATAAGACAGTTAGAAAACCCGACTCTTCAATGACCGACTCTACAAATTATAATTTGGATTAATATGACAATTAGAAAACCCGACTCTTTAATGACCGACTCTACACATTATAATTAATAAAACAGTTAGAAAACCCGACTCTTCAATGACCGACTCTACAAATTATAATTTTAATTAATAAGACAGTTAGAAAACCCGACTCTTCAATGACCGACTCTACAAATTATAATTTGGATTAATATGAAAATTAGAAAACCCGACTCTTCAATGACCAACTCTACAAATTATAATTTTAATTAATAAGACAGTTAGAAAACTCGACTTTTTAATTACCGACTCTACAAATTATAATTTGGATTAATAAGACAGTTAGAAAACTTGACTCTTCAATGACCGACTCTACAAATTATAATTTGGATTAATATGACAATTAGAAAACCCGACTCTTCAATGACCGACTCTACAAATTATAATTTGGATTAATATGAAAATTAGAAAACCCGACTCTTTAATGACCGACTCTACGAATTATAATTTAAATTAATAAAACAATCAGAAATCCTGACTCTTCAATGACCGACTCTACAAATTATAATTTTAATTAATAAGACAAACAGAAATCCCCACTCTTCAAATATCGACTCTACAAATTATAATTTTAATTAATAAAACAATTAAAAATCCCGACTATTCAATGACCGACTCTACAAATTATAATTTTAATTAATAAGACAGTTAGAAAACCCGACTCTTCAATGACCGACTCTACAAATTATAATTTGGATTAATATGACAATTAGAAAACCCGACTCTTTAATGACCGACTCTACACATTATAATTAATAAAACAGTTAGAAAACCCGACTCTTCAATGACCGACTCTACAAATTATAATTTTAATTAATAAGACAGTTAGAAAACCCGACTCTTCAATGACCGACTCTACAAATTATAATTTGGATTAATATGAAAATTAGAAAACCCGACTCTTCAATGACCAACTCTACAAATTATAATTTTAATTAATAAGACAGTTAGAAAACTCGACTTTTTAATTACCGACTCTACAAATTATAATTTGGATTAATAAGACAGTTAGAAAACTTGACTCTTCAATGACCGACTCTACAAATTATAATTTGGATTAATATGACAATTAGAAAACCCGACTCTTCAATGACCGACTCTACAAATTATAATTTGGATTAATATGAAAATTAGAAAACCCGACTCTTTAATGACCAACTCTACAAATTATAATTTTAATTAATAAGACAGTTAGAAAACTCGACTCTTTAATGACCGACTCTACGAATTATAATTTAAATTAATAAAACAATTCAAAATCCCGACTCTTCAATGACCGACTCTACAAATTGTAATTTTGATTAATAAGACCATTAGAAACTCAACTCTTTAATGACCGACCTTACAAATTATAATTTTAATTAATAAGACAGTTAGAAAACCCGACTCTTCAATGACCGACTCTACGAATTATAATTTAAATTAATAAAACAATCAGAAATCCTGACTCTTCAATGACCGACTCTACAAATTATAATTTTAATTAATAAGACAAACAGGAATCCCCACTATTCAAATACCGACTCTACAAATTATAATTTTAATAATTAAAACAATTAAAAATCCCGACTATTCAATGACCGACTCTACAAATTATAATTTTAATTAATAAGACAGGTAGAAAACCCGACTCTTCAATGACCGACTCTACAAATTATAATTTGGATTAATATGACAATTAGAAAACCCGACTCTTTAATGACCGACTCTACACATTATAATTAATAAAACAGTTAGAAAACCCGACTTTTCAATGACCAACTCTACAAATTATAATTTTAATTAATAAGACAGTTAGAAAACTCGACTCTTTAATTACCGACTCTACAAATTATAATTAATAAGACAGTTAGAAAACTTGACTCTTCAATGACCGACTCTACAAATTATAATTTGGATTAATATGACAATTAGAAAACCCGACTCTTCAATGACCGACTCTACAAATTATAATTTGGATTAATATGAAAATTAGAAAACCCGACTCTTTAATGACCAACTCTACAAATTATAATTTTAATTAATAAGACAGTTAGAAAACTCGACTCTTTAATGACCGACTCTACAAATTATAATTTGGATTAATATGAAAATTAGAAAACCCGACTCTTTAATGACCGACTCTACAAATTATAATTTTAATTAATAAGACAGTTAGAAAACCCGACTCTTCAATGACCGACTCTACAAATTATAATTTTAATTAATAAAACAATTCAAAATCCCGACTCTTCAATGACCGACTCTACAAATTGTAATTTTGATTAATAAGACCATTAGAAACTCAACTCTTTAATGACCGACCTTACAAATTATAATTTTAATTAATAAGACAGTTAGAAAACCCGACTCTTCAATGACCGACTCTACGAATTATAATTTAAATTAATAAAACAATCAGAAATCCTGACTCTTCAATGACCGACTCTACAAATTATAATTTTAATTAATAAGACAAACAGAAATCCCTACTATTCAAATACCGACTCTACAAATTATAATTTTATTTAATAAAACAATTAAAAATCCCGACTATTTAATGACCGACTCTACAAATTATAATTTTAATTAATAAAACAATTAAAAATCCCGACTCTTTAATGACCGACTCTACAAATTATAATTTTAATTAATTAGACAGTTAGAAAACCCGACTCTTCAATGACGGACTCTACAAATTATAATTAAAATTAATAAAACAATTAAAAATCCCGACTATTCAATGACCGACTCTACAAATTATAATTTTAATTAATAAAACAATTAAAAATCCCGACTCTTCAATGACCGACTCTACAAATTATAATTTGGATTAATATGACAATTAGAAAACCCGACTCTTTAATAACCGACTCTACACATTATAATTAATAAAACAGTCAGAAAACCCGACTCTTCAATGACCAACTCTACAAATTATAATTTTAATTAATAAGACAGTTAGAAAACTCGACTCTTTAATTACCGACTCTACAAATTAAAATTTGGATTAATAAGACAGTTAGAAAACTTGACTCTTCAATGACCGACTCTACAAATTATAATTTGGATTAATATGACAATTAGAAAACCCGACTCTTCAATGACCGACTCTACAAATTATAATTTGGATTAATATGAAAATTAGAAAACCCGACTCTTTAATGACCAACTCTACAAATTATAATTTTAATTAATAAGACAGTTAGAAAACTCGACTCTTTAATGACCGACTCTACAAATTATAATTTGGATTAATATGAAAATTAGAAAACCCGACTTTTTAATGACCGACTCTACAAATTATAATTTTAATTAATAAGACAGTTAGAAAACTCGACTCTTTAATGACCGACTCTACGAATTATAATTTGGATTAATATGAAATTAGAAAACTCGACTCTTTAATGACCAACTCTACAAAATATAATTTGGATTAATATGAAAATTAGAAAACCCGACTCTTCAATGACCAACTCTACAAATTATAATTTTAATTAATAAGACCATTAGAAACCCGACTTTTTAATGACCAAATCTACAAATTATAATTTGGATTAATATGAAAATTAGAAAACCCGACTCTTTAATGACCAAATCTACAAATTATAATTTTAATTAATAAGACAGTTAGAAAACTCGACTCTTCAATGACTGACTCTACAAATTATAATTTTTATTAATAAGACAGTTAGAAAACCCGACTCTTCAATGACTGACTCTACAAATTATAATTTGGATTAATATGACAATTAGAAAACCCGACTCTTTAATGACCGACTCTACACATTATAATTAATAAGACAGTTAGAAAACCCGACTCTACAAATTATAATTTTAATTAATAAGACAGTTAGAAAACTCGACTCTTTAATGACCGACTCTACAAATTATAATTTGGATTAATATGAAAATTGGAAAACCCGACTCTTTAATGACCGACTCTACAAATTATAATTTTAATTAATAAGACAGTTAAAAAACTCGACTCTTTAATGACCGGCTCTACAAATTATAATTTTAATTAATAAGACAGTTAGAAAACCCGACTCTTCAATGACCGACTCTACAAATAATAATTTTAATTAATAAAACATTAAAAAATCCCGACTCTTCAATGACCGACTCTAGAAATTACAATTTTAATTAATAAAACAATAAAAAATCCCGACTCTTTAATGACCGACTCTACAAATTGTAATTTTGATTAATAAGACCATTAGAAACCCGACTGTTCAATGACCGACTCTACAAATACCGATATCTATTATTATTATAATTAAAAATCCTGACTCTTTAATGACCGACTCTACGAATTATAATTTGAATTAATAAAACAATTCAAAATCCCGACTCTTCAATGACCGACTCTACAAATTGTAATTTTGATTAATAAGACCATTAGAAATCCGACTCTTTAATAACCGACTCTACAAATTATAATTTTAATTAATAAGACAGTTAGAAAACCAGACTCTTCAATGACCGACTCTACAAATTATAATTTTAATTAATAAAACAATTAAAAATCCCGACTCTTCAATGACCCACTCTACAAATTGTAATTTTGATTAATAAGACCATTAGAAACCCGACTCTTCAATGACCAACTCTACAAATTATAATTTTAATTAATAAAACAATTAAAAATTCCGACTCTTTCATGACCGACTCTACAAATTATAATTTTAATTAATAAAACAATTAAAAATCCCGACTCTTCAATGACCAACTCTACAAATTGTAATTTTGATTAATAAGACCATAAGAAACCCGACTCATCAATGACCGAGTCTACAAATTGTAATTTTGATTAATAAGACAATCAGAAATCCCGACTCTTCAATGACAGATTCTACAAATAAAAATTTTAATTAATAAAACAATAAAATATCCCGACTCTTCAATGACCGACTCTACAAATTATAATTTTAATTAATAAAACAATTAAAAATCCCGACTCTTCAATGACCCACTCTACAAATTATAATTTTAATTAATAAGACAGTTAGAAAACCCGACTCTTCAATGACGGACTCTACAAATTATAATTTAAATTAATAAAACAATTAAAAATCTCGACTCTTCAATGACCGACTCTACAAATTATAATTTTAATTAATTAGACAGTTAGAAAACCCGGCTCTTCAATTACCGACTCTACAAATTATAATTTTGATTAATAAGACCATTAGAAACCCGACTGTCCAACGACCGACTCTACGAATTCCGATATCCATTATTATTATAATTAAAAATCCTGACTCTTCAATGACCGAATCTACATATTATAATTTAAATTAATAAAACAGTTAGAAAACCCGACTCTTCAATGACCGACTCTACAAATTATAATTTTAATTAATAATACTATTAAAAATCTCGACTCTTCAATGACCGAATCTACTTATTATAATTTAAATTAATAAAACAATTAAAAATCCCGACTCTTTAATGACCGACTCTACAAATTATAATTTTAATTAATTAGACAGTTAGAAAACCCGACTCTTCAATGACCGACTCTACAAATTATAATTTTGATTATTAAGACTATTAGAAACCCGACTCTTCAATGACCGACTCTACAAATTATAATTTTAATTAATAAAACAATTAAAAATCCCGACTCTTCAATGACCGACTCTACAAATTATAATTTTAATTAATAAGACAGTTACAAACCCCGACTCTTCAATGACCGACTCTACAAATTATAATTTAAATTAATAAAACAATTAAAAATCCCGACTCTTTAATGACCGAATCTACAAATTATAATTTTAATTAATAAAACAATCAGAAATCCCGACTCTTTAATGACCGATTCTACAAATTATAATTTTGATAAATAAGACCATTAGAAACCAGACTGTTCAATGACCGACTCTACAAATTCCGATATCCATTATTATTATAATTAAAAATCCCGACTCTTCAATGACCGACTGTACAAATTATAATTTTAATTAATAAGACAGTTAGAAAACCCGACTCTTCAATGACCGACTCTACAAATTATAATTTTAATTAATAAAACAATTAAAAATCTCGACTCTTTAATGACCGAATCTACATATTATAATTTTTATTATAATTTTTATAATTATAATTATAAATCTTTATTGTTTATAAAAGTAATACAATTAATTAAGAAGAATAAATTATTTTAATTACTACAAATATTTATATAATACTATTCAGTCATATCTGTTAATAAATTATTATTATTATTAACATTTTGCAAGTAGTAATTTAAATGATTAATATAATTTTCAAGTTTGTTTAACATGGGTAGTTTTTGTTTAACATTTTTAACACTTAACAGTAACATTTTATTTAACATATGTAGTTCAGTTTTTACCGTAAAATTTATTTTGAAAGTTTCAAAAATATTTTCTACATTTTATTAGCAAAATATATCGGTAACTGTTTATAAATTAATACTGCATATATATCTTACAATATATTTCTAAACGATTTTTAATAGGAAGTTCAATTTGTTCAATTTTTTGAACTCAGATTCCTATTTAATTAACTTCTTTCTGGCTTCTTATTTTCCTTTTCCCGATTGTTTCTTCTTTCCTTTCAATTTTTTTTCGACTTGCTTCTTTTCTTCGATTTGCTTCTTCTTTCTCCCCCGTTTTTTCTCAAATCTGTTCCGTTTTTTTCAGTCTGTTTCTCTTTTCCGCTTGTTTCTTTTTTTTCAAGAACTTTGAATATATCGTAGAAAAATTGTTTACCTACAGGACTTAGGTATTTTAATAAAGATTTAACGTCCGCTATCTTTGCTGCAGTTATACCAACTGGAGAAGTAACGGTAGAGTTTTTTATTAAACTATCAAACGTCACTGGCCAATCGATATAATAATCGACAGGATTTTGATAATACATATTTCTCAAAAGCATTTACGTGGTTGTTAGGAAAATAAGCAATTTTAAATAGTTTGCTAATTTGTAGGCCTTTTGGAATGGTAGCACTCAACATCGATTCAAAATCTTTTATTTCTAACTGGTCTTGATTTACAATAGTGAATTCAGGATTTCTAGATGATTTTATCATTTTAATGTACTCATTAGCAGTTTCAAATTTCTCAATTTCCTTCTTTTTCCCCCATAAACTCCGAAATTCCTGTCGCATTGACAATAGGAGTGCCCACGTATGGGATAAACGTGGTGAACTTCTTTTTGAAAATAATTCGAAAGCAATGATAAAAAAATTAAAACATTATAATTGCTTCATATTACAACAAGTAATGTGTTTACTTGTAATCATTGCGGGTCATACGAAGTGACAAAAAGGCGAAGGTCCATCGACGAGGACATCAGCTGTCAAAACACTGGCTGCAGTTATCTCGCGAACCGGACGTCGTCGCGCAGTGCCCCTCGCGGAGACTAAACGACTAAATTGCCTATTGAAGGCCTCTACTTCATTATTTGTCCTTATTGGACACCTATATGCTAAAACTATGTGGGCCCTAGGCAACCATTGCCGTCTTAAATATGCCACAAATTCAAGTATTCTAGGGAAATTGTTTGCATCTACATCCGCATTTTCTTGAATAACGATTATAGCTTCTCTAAACCTACCTGCAGGAAGCAGAGCTAGGCTCATTACCATCCAGAGGACTTCTTTCGGAGCATCCAGTAATCCTAAGCTCTTCCACTTCCGAATAAGAGCTTGAATAAGGTGGAACCAGCAACCTCTTAATATGGCACTCGGCAAAATTAGTCAAATTGCTGAACGAATAGCAGCCTCAAAATTTCCCATTACAGAAATTCCATTTCTATTAAGTTCAGGAACCAATTCCAAGACTTTTTCCCAAATAGCCACATACATTGCAGTTGATCTAGAATCGGCTAAAATCCAAAATCCTGGAAATATCTATGAATTCATAGATGGATAATTATTATATTATTACACTATTGCCAAAATTTACATTGTGCATTAACTCACTACGTCTGCATATCGAACGTGAATAGTAAATAGCTGAGAAACTCTTGGTCTTGAAGGAGAAACCTATAATTGAGATTCTATTAGCAGGCTTCGCACTCTTCTACTAAAACCTACTATTTACTACTATTTTTATCATTAGCTACTATTTGGATACTTTTTTTTTAAATTTGTGACACTAAAAGCTACTTTTTTCTATTTTATCAAAATTTCAACTACTTTAAAATTTAAATTCGCTAATAGTTAAAGAGAAATAATTATTAATTAATTTTGCAAGAATTCAAATATTTTCACAAACAATGAAATCCTTCGCTGAAATTCAAATATTTTCAAGAACTTACAATTTTAATAAAATTTCTCAAAAGAATTCAATTATTTAAAATATTTACATAATCCTTCGCAAGAATTAAATTATTTTTAAAATTAAAAATATTTTTCATAGGAATTCAATTATTTAAAAAAATTTACTAAAATTCTTTGCACAGGATTTCAATTACTTTTAATAAAATTTTAATCAAAATTCTTGAAAAATGTAGTTGCTCTTAAAAATTTTATTATTATTTTTTGAAATATTATAAGAATTCAGTTATTTTCAGTACAATTATAATTATTTTCCTCAAAAGAATTTAATTATTTTTAAAATTCGTAATAAAAAATTCTTTAAAAAATCCAACTATGTATAAAAATTTTAATAAATTTTGTTGCATTTAAGTATTTTCTCAAATAATGTAAATCGTCATAGAAATTCAATTTATTAAAAAATATTAATAAAATTTGTTGCAAGAATGCAATTACTTTAATTATTAATCAAATACTTTGCAGGATTTCAATTATTTAAAAAAATTTACTGAAATTCTTTCAAAGAATTCAATTATTTTCATAAATAATGAAATTCTTCACAGAAATTCAATTATTTAAAAAAAATTTACAGAAATTCTTTATAAGAAGAAACTAATCTTACGTCAAACGTTCCATCTACAGAGAACGATCTTCTTGTTGAAAAGGTTTCTATAATTTTTTCTGTGGCAAAAACAAAAGCAGTACTATTATCGTTCCCTGTAACTGAGCCTCGAAATATATTCTGTGTACATTCTAAATTCAAGTTTTGAAGCAATTCTCCAAAGGCTAATAAGTTATCAGGAATTGGTCCTCTGTTTAACATCATTTGGAGGTACATCGTTTTTCTAACCGATTCAGAACTTATTAACTGGGAAACTTCAGAGGGATATCTGTAATTTTTAATATTTACCTTAATCTAATTGTAATTAATTTTGATAAAAAATACAATTTTTTACTTTAAACAAATTAAGTCAAATATATGGCAGGGAGTCAATTCAACCTTTTCCAATCCTACAAATACTCGATTCTATAAAGCCAACTGTACAAAATAATATTCTACATGCTGATTAATTCTTCATTGACCGATTATAATTTTAATTAATAAGACAGTTAGAAAACCCGACTCTTCAATGACCGACTCTACAAATTATAATTTGGATTAATATGACAATTAGAAAACCCGACTCTTTAATGACCGACTCTACACATTATAATTAATAAAACAGTTAGAAAACCCGACTCTTCAATGACCGACTCTACAAATTATAATTTTAATTAATAAGACAGTTAGAAAACCCGACTCTTCAATGACCGACTCTACAAATTATAATTTGGATTAATATGAAAATTAGAAAACCCGACTCTTCAATGACCAACTCTACAAATTATAATTTTAATTAATAAGACAGTTAGAAAACTCGACTTTTTAATTACCGACTCTACAAATTATAATTTGGATTAATAAGACAGTTAGAAAACTTGACTCTTCAATGACCGACTCTACAAATTATAATTTGGATTAATATGACAATTAGAAAACCCGACTCTTCAATGACCGACTCTACAAATTATAATTTGGATTAATATGAAAATTAGAAAACCCGACTCTTTAATGACCAACTCTACAAATTATAATTTTAATTAATAAGACAGTTAGAAAACTCGACTCTTTAATGACCGACTCTACGAATTATAATTTAAATTAATAAAACAATTCAAAATCCCGACTCTTCAATGACCGACTCTACAAATTGTAATTTTGATTAATAAGACCATTAGAAACTCAACTCTTTAATGACCGACCTTACAAATTATAATTTTAATTAATAAGACAGTTAGAAAACCCGACTCTTCAATGACCGACTCTACGAATTATAATTTAAATTAATAAAACAATCAGAAATCCTGACTCTTCAATGACCGACTCTACAAATTATAATTTTAATTAATAAGACAAACAGAAATCCCCACTATTCAAATACCGACTCTACAAATTATAATTTTAATAATTAAAACAATTAAAAATCCCGACTCTTCAATGACCGACTCTACAAATTATAATTTTAATTAATAAAACAATAAAAAATTCCGACTCTTCAATGACCGACTCTACAAATTATAATTTTAATTAATAAAACAATTAAAAATCCCGACTATTCAATGACCGACTCTACAAATTATAATTTTAATTAATAAGACAGTTAGAAAACCCGACTCTTCAATGACCGACTCTACGAATTATAATTTAAATTAATAAAACAATCAGAAATCCTGACTCTTCAATGACCGACTCTACAAATTATAATTTTAATTAATAAGACAAACAGAAATCCCCACTCTTCAAATATCGACTCTTCAAATTATAATTTTAATTAATAAAACAATTAAAAATCCCGACTATTCAATGACCGACTCTACAAATTATAATTTTAATTAATAAGACAGTTAGAAAACCCGACTCTTCAATGACCGACTCTACAAATTATAATTTGGATTAATATGACAATTAGAAAACCCGACTCTTTAATGACCGACTCTACACATTATAATTAATAAAACAGTTAGAAAACCCGACTCTTCAATGACCGACTCTACAAATTATAATTTTAATTAATAAGACAGTTAGAAAACCCGACTCTTCAATGACCGACTCTACAAATTATAATTTGGATTAATATGAAAATTAGAAAACCCGACTCTTCAATGACCAACTCTACAAATTATAATTTTAATTAATAAGACAGTTAGAAAACTCGACTTTTTAATTACCGACTCTACAAATTATAATTTGGATTAATAAGACAGTTAGAAAACTTGACTCTTCAATGACCGACTCTACAAATTATAATTTGGATTAATATGACAATTAGAAAACCCGACTCTTCAATGACCGACTCTACAAATTATAATTTGGATTAATATGAAAATTAGAAAACCCGACTCTTTAATGACCAACTCTACAAATTATAATTTTAATTAATAAGACAGTTAGAAAACTCGACTCTTTAATGACCGACTCTACGAATTATAATTTTAATTAATAAGACAAGCAGAAATCCCCACTATTCAAATACCGACTCTACAAATTATAATTTTAATAATTAAAACAATTAAAAATCCCGACTATTCAATGACCGACTCTACAAATTATAATTTTAATTAATAAGACAGTTAGAAAACCCGACTCTTCAATGACCGACTCTACAAATTATAATTTGGATTAATATGACATTTAGAAAACCCGACTCTTTAATGACCGACTCTACACATTATAATTAATAAAACAGTTAGAAAACCCGACTCTTCAATGACCAACTCTACAAATTATAATTTTAATTAATAAGACAGTTAGAAAACTCGACTCTTTAATTACCGACTCTACAAATTATAATTTGGATTAATAAGACAGTTAGAAAACTTGACTCTTCAATGACCGACTCTACAAATTATAATTTGGATTAATATGACAATTAGAAAACCCGACTCTTCAATGACCGACTCTACAAATTATAATTTGGATTAATATGAAAATTAGAAAACCCGACTCTTTAATGACCAACTCTACAAATTATAATTTTAATTAATAAGACAGTTAGAAAACTCGACTCTTTAATGACCGACTCTACAAATTATAATTTGGATTAATATGAAAATTAGAAAACCCGACTCTTTAATGACCGACTCTACAAATTATAATTTTAATTAATAAGACAGTTAGAAAACTCGACTCTTTAATGACCGGCTCTACAAATTATAATTTTAATTAATAAGACAGTTAGAAAAGCCGACTCTTCAATGACCGACTCTACAAATTATAATTTGGATTAATATGACAATTAGAAAACCCGACTCTTCAATGACCGACTCTACAAATTATAATTTGGATTAATATGAAAATTAGAAAACTCGACTCTTTAATGACCAACTCTACAAATTATAATTTGGATTAATATGAAAATTAGAAAACCCGACTCTTCAATGACCAACTCTACAAATTATAATTTTAATTAATAAGACAGTTAGAAAACTCGACTTTTTAATTACCGACTCTACAAATTATAATTTGGATTAATAAGACAGTTAGAAAACCCGACTCTTCAATGACCGACTCTACAAATTATAATTTTAATTAATAAAACAATTCAAAATCCCGACTCTTCAATGACCGACTCTACAAATTGTAATTTTGATTAATAAGACCATTAGAAACTCAACTCTTTAATGACAGACCTTACAAATTATAATTTTAATTAATAAGACAGTTAGAAAACCCGACTCTTCAATGACCGACTCTACGAATTATAATTTAAATTAATAAAACAATCAGAAATCCTGACTCTTCAATGACCGACTCTACAAATTATAATTTTAATTAATAAGACAAACAGAAATCCCTACTATTCAAATACCGACTCTACAAATTATAATTTTAATTAATAAAACAATTAAAAATCCCGACTATTCAATGACCGACTCTACAAATTATAATTTTAATTAATAAAACAATTAAAAATCCCGACTCTTTAATGACCGACTCTACAAATTATAATTTTAATTAATTAGACAGTTAGAAAACCCGACTCTTCAATGACGGACTCTACAAATTATAATTAAAATTAATAAAACAATTAAAAATCCCGACTATTCAATGACCGACTCTACAAATTATAATTTTAATTAATAAGACAAACAGAAATCCCCACTATTCAAATACCGACTCTACAAATTATAATTTTAATAATTAAAACAATTAAAAATCCCGACTCTTCAATGACCGACTCTACAAATTATAATTTTAATTAATAAAACAATAAAAAATTCCGACTCTTCAATGACCGACTCTACAAATTATAATTTAAATTAACAAAACAATTAAAAATCCCGACTCTTCAATGACCGACTCTACAAATTATAATTTTAATTAATAAAACAATCAGAAATCCCGACTCTTCAATAACCAACTCTACAAATTGTAATTTTGATTAATAAGACCATTAGAAACCCGACTCTTCAATAACCAACTCTACAAATTGTAATTTTGATTAATAAGACCATTAGAAAACCGACTGTTCAATGACCGACTCTACAAATTCCGATATTCATTATTAATATAATTAAAAATCCAGACTCTTCAATGACCGAATCTACATATTATAATTTAAATTAATAAAACAGTTAGAAAACCAGACTCTTCAATGACTGACTCTACAAATTATAATTTTTATTAATAAGACAGTTAGAAAACCCGACTCTTTAATGACCGACTCTACAAATTATAATTTTAATTAATATGACAAACAGAAATCCCCACTCTTCAAATACCGACTCTACAAATTATAATTTTAATTAATAAAACAATTAAAAATCCCGACTATTCAATGACTGACTGTACAAATTATAATTTTAATTAATAAGACAGTTAAAAAACCCGACTCTTCAATGACCGACTCTACAAATTATAATTTGGATTAATATGACAATTAGAAAACCCGACTATTTAAAGACCGACTCTACAAATTATAATTAATAAGACAGTTAGAAAACCCGACTCTTTAATGACCGACTCTACAAATTATAATTTTAATTAATAAGACAAACAGAAATCCCCACTTTTCAAATACCGACTCTACAAATTATAATTTTAATTAATAAGACAGTTAGAAAACCCGACTCTTCAATGACCGACTCTACAAATTATAATTTTAATTAATAAAACAATAAAAAATCCCGACTCTTTAATGACCGTCTCTACAAATTATAATTTTGATTAATATGACAATTAGAAAACCCGACTCTTCAATGACCGACTCTACAAATTATAATTTTACTTAGTAAGACAGTTAGAAAACCCGACTCTTCAATGACCGACTCTATAAATTATAATTTGGATTAATATGAAAATTAGAAAACCCGACTCTTTAATGACCAACTCTACAAATTATAATTTTAATTAATAAGACAGTTAGAAAACTCGACTTTTTAATGACCGACTCTACAAATTATAATTTGGATTAATATGAAAATTAGAAAACCCGACTCTTTAATGACCGACTCTACAAATTATAATTTTAATTAATAAGACAGTTAGAAAACTCGACTCTTTAATGACCGGCTCTACAAATTATAATTTTAATTAATAAGACAGTTAGAAAACCCGACTCTTCAATGACCGACTCTACAAATTATAATTATAATTAATAAGACAGTTAGAAAACCTGACTCTTCAATAACCAACTATACAAATTGTAATTTTGATTAATAAGACCATTAGAAACCCGACTGTTCAATGACCGACTCTACAAATTCCGATATACATTATTATTATAATTAAAAATCCTGACTCTTTAATGACCGACTCTACGAATTATAATTTAAATTAATAAAACAATTCAAAATCCCGACTCTTCAATGACCGACTCTACAAATTGTAATTTTGATTAATAAGACCATTAGAAACTCAACTCTTTAATGACCGACCTTACAAATTTCAATTTTAATTAATAAGACAGTTAGAAAACCCGACTCTTCAATGACCGACTCTACGAATTATAATTTAAATTAATAAAACAATCAGAAATCCTGACTCTTCAATGACCGACTCTACAAATTATAATTTTAATTAATAAGACAAACAGAAATCCCCACTCTTCAAATATCGACTCTACAAATTATAATTTTAATTAATAAAACAATTAAAAATCCCGACTATTCAATGACCGACTCTACAAATTATAATTTTAATTAATAAGACAGTTAGAAAACCCGACTCTTCAATGACCGACTCTACAAATTATAATTTGGATTAATATGACAATTAGAAAACCCGACTCTTTAATGACCGACTCTACACATTATAATTAATAAAACAGTTAGAAAACCCGACTCTTCAATGACCGACTCTACAAATTATAATTTTAATTAATAAGACAGTTAGAAAACCCGACTCTTCAATGACCGACTCTACAAATTATAATTTGGATTAATATGAAAATTAGAAAACCCGACTCTTCAATGACCAACTCTACAAATTATAATTTTAATTAATAAGACAGTTAGAAAACTCGACTTTTTAATTACCGACTCTACAAATTATAATTTGGATTAATAAGACAGTTAGAAAACTTGACTCTTCAATGACCGACTCTACAAATTATAATTTGGATTAATATGACAATTAGAAAACCCGACTCTTCAATGACCGACTCTACAAATTATAATTTGGATTAATATGAAAATTAGAAAACCCGACTCTTTGATGACCAACTCTACAAATTATAATTTTAATTAATAAGACAGTTAGAAAACTCGACTCTTTAATGACCGACTCTACGAATTATAATTTAAATTAATAAAACAATTCAAAATCCCGACTCTTCAATGACCGACTCTACAAATTGTAATTTTGATTAATAAGACCATTAGAAACTCAACTCTTTAATGACCGACCTTACAAATTATAATTTTAATTAATAAGACAGTTAGAAAACCCGACTCTTCAATGACCGACTCTACGAATTATAATTTAAATTAATAAAACAATCAGAAATCCTGACTCTTCAATGACCGACTCTACAAATTATAATTTTAATTAATAAGACAAACAGGAATCCCCACTATTCAAATACCGACTCTACAAATTATAATTTTAATAATTAAAACAATTAAAAATCCCGACTATTCAATGACCGACTCTACAAATTATAATTTTAATTAATAAGACAGGTAGAAAACCCGACTCTTCAATGACCGACTCTACAAATTATAATTTGGATTAATATGACAATTAGAAAACCCGACTCTTTAATGACCGACTCTACACATTATAATTAATAAAACAGTTAGAAAACCCGACTCTTCAATGACCAACTCTACAAATTATAATTTTAATTAATAAGACAGTTAGAAAACTCGACTCTTTAATTACCGACTCTACAAATTATAATTTGGATTAATAAGACAGTTAGAAAACTTGACTCTTCAATGACCGACTCTACAAATTATAATTTGGATTGATATGACAATTAGAAAACCCGACTCTTCAATGACCGACTCTACAAATTATAATTTGGATTAATATAAAAATTAGAAAACCCGACTCTTTAATGACCAACTCTACAAATTATAATTTTAATTAATAAGACAGTTAGAAAACTCGACTCTTTAATGACCGACTCTACAAATTATAATTTGGATTAATATGAAAATTAGAAAACCCGACTCTTTAATGACCGACTTTACAAATTATAATTTTAATTAATAAGACAGTTAGAAAACCCGACTCTTCAATGACCGACTCTACAAATTATAATTTTAATTAATAAAACAATTCAAAATCCCGACTCTTCAATGACCGACTCTACAAATTGTAATTTTGATTAATAAGACCATTAGAAACTCAACTCTTTAATGACCGACCTTACAAATTATAATTTTAATTAATAAGACAGTTAGAAAACCCGACTCTTCAATGACCGACTCTACGAATTATAATTTAAATTAATAAAACAATCAGAAATCCTGACTCTTCAATGACCGACTCTACAAATTATAATTTTAATTAATAAGACAAACAGAAATCCCTACTATTCAAATACCGACTCTACAAATTATAATTTTATTTAATAAAACAATTAAAAATCCCGACTATTCAATGACCGACTCTACAAATTATAATTTTAATTAATAAAACAATTAAAAATCCCGACTCTTTAATGACCGACTCTACAAATTATAATTTTAATTAATTAGACAGTTAGAAAACCCGACTCTCCAATGACGGACTCTACAAATTATAATTAAAATTAATAAAACAATTAAAAATCCCGACTATTCAATGACCGACTCTACAAATTATAATTTTAATTAATAAAACAATTAAAAATCCCGACTCTTCAATGACCGACTCTACAAATTATAATTTGGATTAATATGACAATTAGAAAACCCGACTCTTTAATAACCGACTCTACACATTATAATTAATAAAACAGTTAGAAAACCCGACTCTTCAATGACCAACTCTACAAATTATAATTTTAATTAATAAGACAGTTAGAAAACTCGACTCTTTAATTACCGACTCTACAAATTATAATTTGGATTAATAAGACAGTTAGAAAACTTGACTCTTCAATGACCGACTCTACAAATTATAATTTGGATTAATATGACAATTAGAAAACCCGACTCTTCAATGACCGACTCTACAAATTATAATTTGGATTAATATGAAAATTAGAAAACCCGACTCTTTAATGACCAACTCTACAAATTATAATTTTAATTAATAAGACAGTTAGAAAACTCGACTCTTTAATGACCGACTCTACAAATTATAATTTGGATTAATATGAAAATTAGAAAACCCGACTCTTTAATGACCGACTCTACAAATTATAATTTTAATTAATAAGACAGTTAGAAAACTCGACTCTTTAATGACCGACTCTACGAATTATGATTTAAATTAATAAAACAATTCAAAATCCCGACTCTTCAATGACCGACTCTACAAATTGTAATTTTGATTAATAAGACCATAAGAAACTCAACTCTTTAATGACCGACCTTACAAATTATAATTTTAATTAATAAGACAGTTAGAAAACCCGACTCTTCAATGACCGACTCTACGAATTATAATTTAAATTAATAAAACAATCAGAAATCCTGACTCTTCAATGACCGACTCTACAAATTATAATTTTAATTAATAAGACAAACAGAAATCCCCACTATTCAAATACCGACTCTACAAATTATAATTTTAATAATTAAAACAATTAAAAATCCCGACTATTCAATGACCGACTCTACAAATTATAATTTTAATTAATAAGACAGTTAGAAAACCCGACTCTTCAATGACCGACTTTACAAATTATAATTTGGATTAATATGACAATTAGAAAACCCGACTCTTTAATGACCGACTCTACACATTATAATTAATAAAACAGTTAGAAAACCCGACTCTTCAATGACCAACTCTACAAATTATAATTTTAATTAATAAGACAGTTAGAAAACTCGACTCTTTAATTACCGACTCTACAAATTATAATTTGGATTAATAAGACAGTTAGAAAACTTGACTCTTCAATGACCGACTCTACAAATTATAATTTGGATTAATATGACAATTAGAAAACCCGACTCTTCAATGACCGACTCTACAAATTATAATTTGGATTAATATGAAAATTAGAAAACCCGACTCTTTAATGACCAACTCTACAAATTATAATTTTAATTAATAAGACAGTTAGAAAACTCGACTCTTTAATGACCGACTCTACAAATTATAATTTGGATTAATATGAAAATTAGAAAACCCGACTCTTCAATGACCGACTCTACAAATTGTAATTTTGATTAATAAGACCATTAGAAACTCAACTCTTTAATGACCGACCTTACAAATTATAATTTTAATTAATAAGACAGTTAGAAAACCCGACTCTTCAATGACCGACTCTACGAATTATAATTTAAATTAATAAAACAATCAGAAATCCTGACTCTTCAATGACCGACTCTACAAATTATAATTTTAATTAATAAGACAAACAGAAATCCCTACTATTCAAATACCGACTCTACAAATTATAATTTTAATTAATAAAACAATTAAAAATCCCGACTATTCAATGACCGACTCTACAAATTATAATTTTAATTAATAAGACAGTTAGAAAACCCGACTCTTCAATGACCGACTCTACAAATTATAATTTGGATTAATATGACAATTAGAAAACCCGACTCTTTAATAACCGACTCTACACATTATAATTAATAAAACAGTTAGAAAACCCGACTCTTCAATGACCAACTCTACAAATTATAATTTTAATTAATAAGACAGTTAGAAAACTCGACTCTTTAATTACCGACTCTACAAATTATAATTTGGATTAATAAGACAGTTAGAAAACTTGACTCTTCAATGACCGACTCTACAAATTATAATTTGGATTAATATGACAATTAGAAAACCCGACTCTTCAATGACCGACTCTACAAATTATAATTTGGATTAATATGAAAATTAGAAAACCCGACTCTTTAATGACCAACTCTACAAATTATAATTTTAATTAATAGGACAGTTAGAAAACTCGACTCTTCAATGACCGACTCTACAAATTATAATTTGGATTAATATGAAAATTAGAAAACCCGACTCTTTAATGACCAACTCTACAAATTATAATTTTAATTAATAGGACAGTTAGAAAACTCGACTCTTTAATGACCGACTCTACAAATTATAATTTTAATTAATAAGACAGTTAGAAAACCCGACTCTTCAATGACCGACTCTACAAATTATAATTTGGATTAATATGACAATTAGAAAACCCGACTCTTTAATAACCGACTCTACACATTATAATTAATAAAACAGTTAGAAAACCCGACTCTTCAATGACCAACTCTACAAATTATAATTTTAATTAATAAGACAGTTAGAAAACTCGACTCTTTAATTACCGACTCTACAAATTATAATTTGGATTAATAAGACAGTTAGAAAACTTGACTCTTCAATGACCGACTCTACAAATTATAATTTGGATTAATATGACAATTAGAAAACCCGACTCTTCAATGACCGACTCTACAAATTATAATTTGGATTAATATGAAAATTAGAAAACCCGACTCTTTAATGACCAACTCTACAAATTATAATTTTAATGAATAAGACAGTTAAAAAATTCGACTCTTTAATGACCGGCTCTACAAATTATAATTTTAATTAATAAGACAGTTAGAAAACTCGACTCTTCAATGACTAACTCTACAAATTATAATTTTAATTAATAAGACAGTTAGAAAACTCGACTCATCAATGACCGACTCTACAAATTATAATTTTGATTAATATGACAATTAGAAAACCCGACTCTTTAATGACCGACTCTACAAATTATAATTATAATTAATAAGACAGTTAGAAAACCTGACTCTTCAATAACCAACTCTACAAATTGTAATTTTGTTTAATAAGACCATTAGAAACCCGACTGTTCAATGACCGACTCTACAAATTCCGATATCCATTATTATTATAATTAAAATCCTGACTCTTCAATGACCGACTCTACGAATTATAATTTAAATTAATATAACAATTCAAAATCCCGACTCTTCAATAACCGACTCTACAAATTGTAATTTTAATTAATAAAACAATTAAAAATTCCGACTCATCAATGACCAACTCTACAAATTGTAATTTTAATTAATAAGACCATTAGAAACTTGACTCTTCAATGACCGACTCTACAAATTATAATTTTAATAATTAAGACAGTTAGAAAACCCGACTCTTCAATGACCGACTCTACAAATTATAGTTTCAATTAATAAGACAATTAGAAAACCCGACTTTTTAATGACCGGCTCTACAAATTATAATTTTAATTAATAAGACAGTTAGAAAACTCGACTCTTCAATGACCGACTCTACAAATTATAATTTTAATTAATAAGACAATTAGAAAGCCCGACTCTTTAATGACCGACTCTACAAATTGTAATTTTGATTAATAAGACCATTAGAAACCCGACTTTTTAATGACCAAATCTACAAATTATAATTTGGATTAATATGAAAATTAGAAAACCCGACTCTTTAATGACCAAATCTACAAATTATAATTTTAATTAATAAGACAGTTAGAAAACTCGACTCTTCAATGACTGACTCTACAAATTATAATTTTTATTAATAAGACAGTTAGAAAACCCGACTCTTCAATGACTGACTCTACAAATTATAATTTGGATTAATATGACAATTAGAAAACCCGACTTTTTAATGACCGACTCTACACATTATAATTAATAAGACAGTTAGAAAACCCGACTCTACAAATTATAATTTTAATTAATAAGACAGTTAGAAAACTCGACTCTTTAATGACCGACTCTACAAATTATAATTTGGATTAATATGAAAATTGGAAAACCCGACTCTTTAATGACCGACTCTACAAATTATAATTTTAATTAATAAGACAGTTAAAAAACTCGACTCTTTAATGACCGGCTCTACAAATTATAATTTTAATTAATAAGACAGTTAGAAAACCCGACTCTTCAATGACCGACTCTACAAATTATAATTTTAATTAATAAAACATTAAAAAATCCCGACTCTTCAATGACCGACTCTAGAAATTACAATTTTAATTAATAAAACAATAAAAAATCCCGACTCTTTAATGACCGACTCTACAAATTGTAATTTTGATTAATAAGACCATTAGAAACCCGACTGTTCAATGACCGACTCTACAAATACCGATATCTATTATTATTATAATTAAAAATCCTGACTCTTTAATGACCGACTCTACGAATTATAATTTGAATTAATAAAACAATTCAAAATCCCGACTCTTCAATGACCGACTCTACAAATTGTAATTTTGATTAATAAGACCATTAGAAATCCGACTCTTTAATAACCGACTCTACAAATTATAATTTTAATTAATAAGACAGTTAGAAAACCAGACTCTTCAATGACCGACTCTACAAATTATAATTTTAATTAATAAAACAATTAAAAATCCCGACTCTTCAATGACCCACTCTACAAATTGTAATTTTGATTAATAAGACCATTAGAAACCCGACTCTTCAATGATTAACTCTACAAATTATAATTTTAATTAATAAAACAATTAAAAATTCCGACTCTTTCATGACCGACTCTACAAATTATAATTTTAATTAATAAAACAATTAAAAATCCCGACTCTTCAATGACCAACTCTACAAATTGTAATTTTGATTAATAAGACCATAAGAAACCCGACTCATCAATGACCGAGTCTACAAATTGTAATTTTGATTAATAAGACAATCAGAAATCCCGACTCTTCAATGACAGATTCTACAAATAAAAATTTTAATTAATAAAACAATAAAATATCCCGACTCTTCAATGACCGACTCTACAAATTATAATTTTAATTAATAAAACAATTAAAAATCCCGACTCTTCAATGACCCACTCTACAAATTATAATTTTAATTAATAAGACAGTTAGAAAACCCGACTCTTCAATGACGGACTCTACAAATTATAATTTAAATTAATAAAACAATTAAAAATCTCGACTCTTCAATGACCGACTCTACAAATTATAATTTTAATTAATTAGACAGTTAGAAAACCCGGCTCTTCAATTACCGACTCTACAAATTATAATTTTGATTAATAAGACCATTAGAAACCCGACTGTCCAACGACCGACTCTACGAATTCCGATATCCATTATTATTATAATTAAAAATCCTGACTCTTCAATGACCGAATCTACATATTATAATTTAAATTAATAAAACAGTTAGAAAACCCGACTCTTCAATGACCGACTCTACAAATTATAATTTTAATTAATAATACTATTAAAAATCTCGACTCTTCAATGACCGAATCTACTTATTATAATTTAAATTAATAAAACAATTAAAAATCCCGACTCTTTAATGACCGACTCTACAAATTATAATTTTAATTAATTAGACAGTTAGAAAACCCGACTCTTCAATGACCGACTCTACAAATTATAATTTTGATTATTAAGACTATTAGAAACCCGACTCTTCAATGACCGACTCTACAAATTATAATTTTAATTAATAAAACAATTAAAAATCCCGACTCTTCAATGACCGACTCTACAAATTATAATTTTAATTAATAAGACAGTTACAAACCCCGACTCTTCAATGACCGACTCTACAAATTATAATTTAAATTAATAAAACAATTAAAAATCCCGACTCTTTAATGACCGAATCTACAAATTATAATTTTAATTAATAAAACAATCAGAAATCCCGACTCTTTAATGACCGATTCTACAAATTATAATTTTGATAAATAAGACCATTAGAAACCAGACTGTTCAATGACCGACTCTACAAATTCCGATATCCATTATTATTATAATTAAAAATCCCGACTCTTCAATGACCGACTGTACAAATTATAATTTTAATTAATAAGACAGTTAGAAAACCCGACTCTTCAATGACCGACTCTACAAATTATAATTTTAATTAATAAAACAATTAAAAATCTCGACTCTTTAATGACCGAATCTACATATTATAATTTTTATTATAATTTTTATAATTATAATTATAAATCTTTATTGTTTATAAAAGTAATACAATTAATTAAGAAGAATAAATTATTTTAATTACTACAAATATTTATATAATACTATTCAGTCATATCTGTTAATAAATTATTATTATTATTAACATTTTGCAAGTAGTAATTTAAATGATTAATATAATTTTCAAGTTTGTTTAACATGGGTAGTTTTTGTTTAACATTTTTAACACTTAACAGTAACATTTTATTTAACATATGTAGTTCAGTTTTTACCGTAAAATTTATTTTGAAAGTTTCAAAAATATTTTCTACATTTTATTAGCAAAATATATCGGTAACTGTTTATAAATTAATACTGCATATATATCTTACAATATATTTCTAAACGATTTTTAATAGGAAGTTCAATTTGTTCAATTTTTTGAACTCAGATTCCTATTTAATTAACTTCTTTCTGGCTTCTTATTTTCCTTTTCCCGATTGTTTCTTCTTTCCTTTCAATTTTTTTTCGACTTGCTTCTTTTCTTCGATTTGCTTCTTCTTTCTCCCCTGTTTTTTCTCAAATCTGTTCCGTTTTTTTCAGTCTGTTTCTCTTTTCCGCTTGTTTCTTTTTTTTCAAGAACTTTGAATATATCGTAGAAAAATTGTTTACCTACAGGACTTAGGTATTTTAATAAAGATTTAACGTCCGCTATCTTTGCTGCAGTTATACCAACTGGAGAAGTAACGGTAGAGTTTTTTATTAAACTATCAAACGTCACTGGCCAATCGATATAATAATCGACAGGATTTTGATAATACATATTTCTCAAAAGCATTTACGTGGTTGTTAGGAAAATAAGCAATTTTAAATAGTTTGCTAATTTGTAGGCCTTTTGGAATGGTAGCACTCAACATCGATTCAAAATCTTTTATTTCTAACTGGTCTTGATTTACAATAGTGAATTGAGGATTTCTAGATGATTTTATCATTTTAATGTACTCATTAGCAGTTTCAAATTTCTCAATTTCCTTCTTTTTCCCCCATAAACTCCGAAATTCCTGTCGCATTGACAATAGGAGTGCCCACGTATGGGATAAACGTGGTGAACTTCTTTTTGAAAATAATTCGAAAGCAATGATAAAAAAATTAAAACATTATAATTGCTTCATATTACAACAAGTAATGTGTTTACTTGTAATCATTGCGGGTCATACGAAGTGACAAAAAGGCGAAGGTCCATCGACGAGGACATCAGCTGTCAAAACACTGGCTGCAGTTATCTCGCGAACCGGACGTCGTCGCGCAGTGCCCCTCGCGGAGACTAAACGACTAAATTGCCTATTGAAGGCCTCTACTTCATTATTTGTCCTTATTGGACACCTATATGCTAAAACTATGTGGGCCCTAGGCAACCATTGCCGTCTTAAATATGCCACAAATTCAAGTATTCTAGGGAAATTGTTTGCATCTACATCCGCATTTTCTTGAATAACGATTATAGCTTCTCTAAACCTACCTGCAGGAAGCAGAGCTAGGCTCATTACCATCCAGAGGACTTCTTTCGGAGCATCCAGTAATCCTAAGCTCTTCCACTTCCGAATAAGAGCTTGAATAAGGTGGAACCAGCAACCTCTTAATATGGCACTCGGCAAAATTAGTCAAATTGCTGAACGAATAGCAGCCTCAAAATTTCCCATTACAGAAATTCCATTTCTATTAAGTTCAGGAACCAATTCCAAGACTTTTTCCCAAATAGCCACATACATTGCAGTTGATCTAGAATCGGCTAAAATCCAAAATCCTGGAAATATCTATGAATTCATAGATGGATAATTATTATATTATTACACTATTGCCAAAATTTACATTGTGCATTAACTCACTACGTCTGCATATCGAACGTGAATAGTAAATAGCTGAGAAACTCTTGGTCTTGAAAGAGAAACCTATAATTGAGATTCTATTAGCAGGCTTCGCACTCTTCTACTAAAACCTACTATTTACTACTATTTTTATCATTAGCTACTATTTGGATACTTTTTTTTTAAATTTGTGACACTAAAAGCTACTTTTTTCTATTTTATCAAAATTTCAACTACTTTAAAATTTAAATTCGCTAATAGTTAAAGAGAAATAATTATTAATTAATTTTGCAAGAATTCAAATATTTTCACAAACAATGAAATCCTTCGCTGAAATTCAAATATTTTCAAGAACTTACAATTTTAATAAAATTTCTCAAAAGAATTCAATTATTTAAAATATTTACATAATCCTTCGCAAGAATTAAATTATTTTTAAAATTAAAAATATTTTTCATAGGAATTCAATTATTTAAAAAAATTTACTAAAATTCTTTGCACAGGATTTCAATTACTTTTAATAAAATTTTAATCAAAATTCTTGAAAAATGTAGTTGCTCTTAAAAATTTTATTATTATTTTTTGAAATATTATAAGAATTCAGTTATTTTCAGTACAATTATAATTATTTTCCTCAAAAGAATTTAATTATTTTTAAAATTCGTAATAAAAAATTCTTTAAAAAATCCAACTATGTATAAAAATTTTAATAAATTTTGTTGCATTTAAGTATTTTCTCAAATAATGTAAATCGTCATAGAAATTCAATTTATTAAAAAATATTAATAAAATTTGTTGCAAGAATGCAATTACTTTAATTATTAATCAAATACTTTGCAGGATTTCAATTATTTAAAAAAATTTACTGAAATTCTTTCAAAGAATTCAATTATTTTCATAAATAATGAAATTCTTCACAGAAATTCAATTATTTAAAAAAAATTTACAGAAATTCTTTATAAGAAGAAACTAATCTTACGTCAAACGTTCCATCTACAGAGAACGATCTTCTTGTTGAAAAGGTTTCTATAATTTTTTCTGTGGCAAAAACAAAAGCAGTACTATTATCGTTCCCTGTAACTGAGCCTCGAAATATATTCTGTGTACATTCTAAATTCAAGTTTTGAAGCAATTCTCCAAAGGCTAATAAGTTATCAGGAATTGGTCCTCTGTTTAACATCATTTGGAGGTACATCGTTTTTCTAACCGATTCAGAACTTATTAACTGGGAAACTTCAGAGGGATATCTGTAATTTTTAATATTTACCTTAATCTAATTGTAATTAATTTTGATAAAAAATACAATTTTTTACCTCAAACAAATTAAGTCAAATATATGGCAGGGAGTCAATTCAACCTTTTCCAATCCTACAAATACTCGATTCTATAAAGCCAACTGTACAAAATAATATTCTACATGCTGATTAATTCTTCATTGACCGACTCTATAGAACCCAACTGTACAAGGAATAAGAAATATCAAACAGTAAAATCAATGTTCGACTGTTCAATGACCGACTCTACAAATTCCGATATCCATTATTATTATAATTAAAAATCCTGACTCTTCAATGACCGACTCTACAAATTGTAATTTTGATTAATAAGACCATTAGAAACTCAACTCTTTAATGACCGACCTTACAAATTATAATTTTAATTAATAAGACAGTTAGAAAACCCGACTCTTCAATGACCGACTCTACGAATTATAATTTAAATTAATAAAACAATCAGAAATCCTGACTCTTCAATGACCGACTCTACAAATTATAATTTTAATTAATAAGACAAACAGAAATCCCCACTATTCAAATACCGACTCTACAAATTATAATTTTAATAATTAAAACAATTAAAAATCCCGACTATTCAATGACCGACTCTACAAATTATAATTTTAATTAATAAGACAGTTAGAAAACCCGACTCTTCAATGACCGACTCTACAAATTATAATTTGGATTAATATGACAATTAGAAAACTTGACTCTTCAATGACCGACTCTACAAATTATAATTTGGATTAATATGACAATTAGAAAACCCGACTCTTCAATGACCGACTCTACAAATTATAATTTGGATTAATATGAAAATTAGAAAACCCGACTCTTTAATGACCAACTCTACAAATTATAATTTTAATTAATAAGACAGTTAGAAAACTCGACTCTTTAATGACCGACTCTACAAATTATAATTTGGATTAATATGAAAATTAGAAAACCCGACTCTTTAATGACCGACTCTACAAATTATAATTTTAATTAATAAGACAGTTAGAAAACTCGACTCTTTAATGACCGGCTCTACAAATTATAATTTTAATTAATAAGACAATTAGAAAACCCGACTCTTTAATGACCGACTCTACAAATTGTAATTTTGATTAATAAGACCATTAGAAACCCGACTTTTTAATGACCAAATCTACAAATTATAATTTGGATTAATATGAAAATTAGAAAACCCGACTCTTTAATGACCAAATCTACAAATTATAATTTTAATTAATAAGACAGTTAGAAAACTCGACTCTTCAATGACTGACTCTACAAATTATAATTTTTATTAATAAGACAGTTAGAAAACCCGACTCTTCAATGACCGACTCTACAAATTATAATTTGGATTAATATGAAAATTAGAAAACCCGACTCTTTAATGACCGACTCTACAAATTATAATTTTAATTAATAAGACAGTTAGAAAACTCGACTCTTTAATGACCGACTCTACAAATTATAATTTTAATTAATAAGACAATTAGAAAACCCGACTCTTTAATGACCGACTCTACAAATTGTAATTTTGATTAATAAGACCATTAGAAACCCGACTTTTTAATGACCAAATCTACAAATTATAATTTGGATTAATATGAAAATTAGAAAACCCGACTCTTTAATGACCAAATCTACAAATTATAATTTTAATTAATAAGACAGTTAGAAAACTCGACTCTTCAATGACTGACTCTACAAATTATAATTTTTATTAATAAGACAGTTAGAAAACCCGACTCTTCAATGACCGACTCTACAAATTATAATTTGGATTAATATGACAATTAGAAAACCCGACTCTTTAATGACCGACTCTACACATTATAATTAATAAGACAGTTAGAAAACACGACTCTACAAATTATAATTTTAATTAATAAGACAGTTAGAAAACTCGACTCTTTAATGACCGACTCTACAAATTATAATTTGGATTAATATGAAAATTAGAAAACCCGACTCTTTAATGACCGACTCTACAAATTATAATTTTAATTAATAAGACAGTTAGAAAACTCGACTCTTTAATGACCGGCTCTACAAATTATAATTTTAATTAATAAGACAGTTAGAAAACCCGACTCTTCAATGACCGACTCTACAAATTATAATTTTAATTAATAAAACATTAAAAAATCCCGACTCTTCAATGACCGACTCTAGAAATTACAATTTTAATTAATAAAACAATAAAAAATCCCGACTCTTTAATGACCGACTCTACAAATTGTAATTTTGATTAATAAGACCATTAGAAACCCGACTGTTCAATGACCGACTCTACAAATACCGATATCTATTATTATTATAATTAAAAATCCTGACTCTTTAATGACCGACTCTACGAATTATAATTTGAATTAATAAAACAATTCAAAATCCCGACTCTTCAATGACCGACTCTACAAATTGTAATTTTGATTAATAAGACCATTAGAAATCCGACTCTTTAATAACCGACTCTACAAATTATAATTTTAATTAATAAGACAGTTAGAAAACCAGACTCTTCAATGACCGACTCTACAAATTATAATTATAATTAATAAAACAATAAAAAATCCCGACTCTTCAATGACCGACTTTACAAATTATAATTTTGATTAATATGACAATTAGAAAACCCGACTCTTTAATGACCGACTCTACAAATTATAATTTTAACTAATAAGACAGTTAGAAAACCCGACTTTTCAATGACCGACTCTAAAAATTATAATTTTAATTAATAAAACAATTAAAAATCCCGACTCTTCAATGACTGACTCTACAAATTGTAATTTTGATTAATAAGACCATTAGAAACCCGACTCTTTAATGACCGACTCAACAAATTATAATTTTAATTAATAAGACAGTTAGAAAACCCGACTCTTCAATGACCGACTCTACAAATTGTAATTTTGATTAATAAGACCATTAGAAACCCGACTCTTTAATGACCGACTCTACAAATTCCAATATCCATTATTATTATAATTAAAAATCCTGACTCTTCAATGACCGAATCTACATATTATAATTTAAATTAATAAAACATTTAAAAATCCAGACTCTTCTATGACCAACTCTACAAATTATAATTTAAATTAATAAAACAATTAGAAACCCGACTCTTTAATAACCGACTCTACAAATTATAATTTTAATTAATAAAACAATAAAAAATCCCGACTCTTCAATGACCGACTTTACAAATTATAATTTTGATTAATATGACAATTAGAAAACCCGACTCTTTAATGACCGACTCTACAAATTGTAATTTTGATTAATAAGACCATAAGAAACCCGACTCATCAATGAGCGAGTCTACAAATTGTAATTTTGATTAATAAGACAATCAGAAATCCCGACTCTTCAATGACAGATTCTACAAATAACAATTTTAATTAATAAAACAATAAAATATCCCGACTCTTCAATGACCGACTCTACAAATTATAATTTTCATTAATAAAACAATTAAAAATCCCGACTCTTCAATGACCCACTCTACAAATTATAATTTTAATTAATAAGACAGTTAGAAAACCCGACTCTTCAATGACGGACTCTACAAATTATAATTTAAATTAATAAAACAATTAAAAATCTCGACTCTTCAATGACCGACTCTACAAATTATAATTTTAATTAATTAGACAGTTAGAAAACCCGGCTCTTCAATTACCGACTCTACAAATTATAATTTTGATTAATAAGACCATTAGAAACCCGACTGTCCAACGACCGACTCTACGAATTCCGATATCCATTATTATTATAATTAAAAATCCTGACTCTTCAATGACCGAATCTACATATTATAATTTAAATTAATAAAACAGTTAGAAAACCCGACTCTTCAATGACCGACTCTACAAATTATAATTTTAATTAATAATACTATTAAAAATCTCGACTCTTCAATGACCGAATCTACTTATTATAATTTAAATTAATAAAACAATTAAAAATCCCGACTCTTTAATGACCGACTCTACAAATTATAATTTTAATTAATTAGACAGTTAGAAAACCCGACTCTTCAATGACCGACTCTACAAATTATAATTTTGATTATTAAGACTATTAGAAACCCGACTCTTCAATGACCGACTCTACAAATTATAATTTTAGTTAATAAAACAATTAAAAATCCCGACTCTTCAATGACCGACTCTACAAATTATAATTTTAATTAATAAGACAGTTACAAACCCCGACTCTTCAATGACCGACTCTACAAATTATAATTTAAATTAATAAAACAATTAAAAATCCCGACTCTTTAATGACCGAATCTACAAATTATAATTTTAATTAATAAAACAATCAGAAATCCCGACTCTTTAATGACCGATTCTACAAATTATAATTTTGATAAATAAGACCATTAGAAACCAGACTGTTCAATGACCGACTCTACAAATTCCGATATTCATTATTATTATAATTAAAAATCCCGACTCTTCAATGACCGACTGTACAAATTATAATTTTAATTAATAAGACAGTTAGAAAACCCGACTCTTCAATGACCGACTCTACAAATTATAATTTTAATTAATAAAACAATTAAAAATCTCGACTCTTTAATGACCGAATCTACATATTATAATTTAAATTCATAAAACAGTTAGAAAACCCGACTCTTCAATGACCCACTCTACAAATTATAATTTTAATTAATAAGACAGTTAGAAAACCCGACTCTTCAATGACGGACTCTACAAATTATAATTAAAATTAATAAAACAATTAAAAATCTCGACTCTTCAATGACCGACTCTACAAATTATAATTTTAATTAATTAGACAGTTAGAAAACCCGGCTCTTCAATTACCGACTCTACAAATTATAATTTTGATTAATAAGACCATTAGAAACCCGACTGTCCAACGACCGACTCTACGAATTCCGATATCCATTATTATTATAATTAAAAATCCTGACTCTTCAATGACCGAATCTACATATTATAATTTAAATTAATAAAACAGTTAGAAAACCCGACTCTTCAATGACCGACTCTACAAATTATAATTTTAATTAATAAAACTATTAAAAATCTCGACTCTTCAATGACCGAATCTACTTATTATAATTTAAATTAATAAAACTATTAAAAATCCCGACTCTTTAATGACCGACTCTACAAATTATAATTTTAATTAATAAGACAATCAGAAATCCCGACTCTTCAATGACCGACTCTACAAATTGTAATTTTGATTAATAAGACCATTAGAAACCCGACTCTTTAATGACCGACTCAACAAATTATAATTTTAATTAATAAGACAGTTAGAAAACCCGACTCTTCAATGACCGACTCTACAAATTATAATTTTGATTATTAAGACTATTAGAAACCCGACTCTTTAATGACCGACTCTACAAATTATAATTTTAATTAATAAAACAATTAAAAATCCCGACTCTTCAATTACCGACTCTACAAATTATAATTTTAATTAATAAGACAGTTAGAAAACCCGACTCTTCAATGACCGACTCTACAAATTATAATTTTAATTAATAAGACAGTTACAAAACCCGACTCTTCAATGACCGACTCTACAAATTATAATTTAAATTAATAAAACAATTAAAAATCCCGACTCTTTAATGACCGAATCTACAAATTATAATTTTAATTAATAAGATCATTAGAAACCCGACTCTTCAATGACTAAATCTACAAATTGTAATTTTGATAATTAAGACCATTAGAAACCCGACTCTTTAATGACCGACTCTACAAATTATAATTTTAATTAATAAAACAATAAAAAATTCCGACTTTTCAATGACCGACTCTACAAATAATAATTTTAATTAATAAAACAATTAAAAATCCCGACTCTTTAATGACCGAATCTACAATTTATAATTTTAATTAATAAAACAATTAAAAATCCCGACTCTTCAATGACCAACTCTACAAATTGTAATTTTGATTAATAAGACCATTAGAAAGTATATCTATTGAGACGGCACGCGAGTTACATCGCTCTCCAACAGTTTGTCAATTTTTTTTGCGAATTTCGATTGACCAGTGAGTCCTAATGTGTATTATTGCCTTTTGTTTTGACTTGAATAAACTACGCGCTACTGGTGAGCGTTTTTTCTTTGTGTTTTGTGCACTTTTTCGGTTATAGAACTTAAAAGTTCGCTTGCTTCATTCATAGCAGTGGCCCTTTTTCGTTTTGTGCAACGTCGTGCAACCGCATGTGATAAAATTTTTGGTTCTTTGGTTTTCCGGCTATGTGCGCGTGTGATGGTGCAATTTGATTGACCAATTCGAAATACTTTGTTTTCGATTAATCCACCTTTATTGCATTCTTGTGCAGGCCCCCGCTGCATCTCATACTCTTTATAAAAGCATAACGCCTGTAGTTGTACTTGACTGTACTTTATGCTTTATAAGGTGGCTGTACTTTAATACAATGTCGGAGTCATCCCAGCTGACAAGTGATCCTAGCCATCTCTCTGTGACAAAACCTATAGATGGCTCCACAATTAAGTGTACGCAATGCAATGCGACTCTTTAATGACCGACTCTACAAATTATAATTTTTATTAATAAGACAGTTAGAAAACCCGACTCTTCAATGACTGACTCTACAAATTATAATTTAAATTAATAAAACAATTAAAAATCCCGACTCTTCAATGACCGACTCTACAAATTATAGTTTTAATTAATAAGACAATCAGAAATCACGACTCTTTAAATACCGACTCTACAAATTATAATTTTAATTAATAAGACAGTTAGAAAACCCGACTCTTCAATGACCGACTCTACAAATTATAATTTTAATTAATAAAACAATAAAAAATCCCGACTCTTCAATGACCGACTTTACAAATTATAATTTTGATTAATATGACAATTAGAAAACCCGACTCTTTAATGACCGACTCTACAAATTGTAATTTTGATTAATAAGACCATTAGAAACCCGACTTTTCAATGACCAACACTACAAATTATAATTTTAATTCTTAAAACAATTAAAAATCCCGACTCTTCAATGACCGAGTCTACAAATTATAATTTTAATTAATAAGATCATTAGAAACCCGACTCTTCAATGACCGACTCTACAAATTATAATTTAAATTTATCAAACAATTGAAAATCCCGACTCTTCAATGACCGAATCTACAAATTATAATTATAATTAATAAGACAGTTAGAAAACCCGACTCTGTAATGACCGACTCTACAAATTATAATTTTAATTAATAAGACAATCAGAAATCCCGACTCTTCAATGACCGACTCTACAAATTATAATTTTGATAAATAAGACCATTAGAAACCAGACTGTTCAATGACCGACTCTACAAATTCCGATATCCATTATTATCATAATTAAAAATCCCGACTCTTCAATGACCGAATCTACAAATTATAATTTAAATTAATAAAACAATTAAAAATCCCGACTCTTCAATGACCAACTCTACAAATTGTAATTTTGATTAATAAGACCATTAGAAACCCGACTCTTTAATGACCGACTTAACAAATTATAATTTTAATTGATAAGACAGTTAGAAAACCCGACTCTTCAATGACCGACTCTACAAATTATAATTTTAATTAATAAAACAAATTAAAATCTCGACTCTTTAATGACCGAATCTACATATTATAATTTAAATTCATAAAACAGTTAGAAAACCCGACTCTTCAATGACCCACTCTACAAATTATAATTTTAATTAATAAGACAGTTAGAAAACCCGACTCTTCAATGACGGACTCTACAAATTATAATTTAAATTAATAAAACAATTAAAAATCTCGACTCTTCAATGACCGACTCTACAAATTATAATTTTAATTAATTAGACAGTTAGAAAACCCGGCTCTTCAATTACCGACTCTACAAATTATAATTTTGATTAATAAGACCATTAGAAACCCGACTGTCCAACGACCGACTCTACGAATTCCGATATCCATTATTATTATAATTAAAAATCCTGACTCTTCAATGACCGAATCTACATATTATAATTTAAATTAATAAAACAGTTAGAAAACCCGACTCTTCAATGACCGACTCTACAAATTATAATTTTAATTAATAATACTATTAAAAATCTCGACTCTTCAATGACCGAATCTACTTATTATAATTTAAATTAATAAAACAATTAAAAATCCCGACTCTTTAATGACCGACTCTACAAATTATAATTTTAATTAATTAGACAGTTAGAAAACCCGACTCTTCAATGACCGACTCTACAAATTATAATTTTGATTATTAAGACTATTAGAAACCCGACTCTTCAATGACCGAATCTACAAATTATAATTTAAATTAATAAAACAATTGAAAATCCCGACTCTTCAATGACCGATTCTACAAATTATAATTTTGATAAATAAGACCATTAGAAACCAGACTGTTCAATGACCGACTCTACAAATTCCGATATCCATTATTATTATAATTAAAAATCCCGACTCTTCAATGACCGACTGTACAAATTATAATTTTAATTAATAAGACAGTTAGAAAACCCGACTCTTCAATGACCGACTCTACAAATTATAATTTTAATTAATAAAACAATTAAAAATCTCGACTCTTTAATGACCGAATCTACATATTATAATTTAAATTCATAAAACAGTTAGAAAACCCGACTCTTCAATGACCCACTCTACAAATTATAATTTTAATTAATAAGACAGTTAGAAAACCCGACTCTTCAATGACGGACTCTACAAATTATAATTTAAATTAATAAAACAATTAAAAATCTCGACTCTTCAAATTATAATTTTAATTAATTAGACAGTTAGAAAACCCGGCTCTTCAATTACCGACTCTACAAATTATAATTTTGATTAATAAGACCATTAGAAACCCGACTGTCCAACGACCGACTCTACGAATTCCGATATCCATTATTATTATAATTAAAAATCCTGACTCTTCAATGACCGAATCTACATATTATAATTTAAATTAATAAAACAGTTAGAAAACCCGACTCTTCAATGACCGACTCTACAAATTATAATTTTAATTAATAAAACTATTAAAAATCTCGACTCTTCAATGACCGAATCCACTTATTATAATTTAAATTAATAAAACTATTAAAAATCACGACTCTTTAATGACCGACTCTACAAATTATAATTTTAATTAATTAGACAGTTAGAAAACCCGACTCTTCAATGACCGACTCTACAAATTATAATTTTGATTATTAAGACTATTAGAAACCCGACTCTTCAATGACCGACTCTACAAATTATAATTTTAATTAATAAAACAATTAAAAATCCCGACTCTTCAATTACCGACTCTACAAATTATAATTTTAATTAATAAGACAGTTAGAAAACCCGACTCTTCAATGACCGACTCTACAAATTATAATTTTAATTAATAAGACAGTTACAAAACCCGACTCTTCAATGACCGACTCTACAAATTATAATTTAAATTAATAAAACAATTGAAAATCCCGACTCTTCAATGACCGAATCTACAAATTATAATTATAAATAATAAGGCAGTTAGAAAACCCGACTCTTTAATGACCGACTCTACAAATTATAATTTTAATTAATAAGACAATCAGAAATCCCGACTCTTCAATGACTGATTCTACAAATTATAATTTTGATAAATAAGACCATTAGAAACCAGACTGTTCAATGACCGACTCTACAAATTCCGATATCCATTATTATTATAATTAAAAATCCCGACTCTTCAATGACCGACTGTACAAATTATAATTTTAATTAATAAGACAGTTAGAAAACCCGACTCTTCAATGACCGACTCTACAAATTATAATTTTAATTAATAAAACAATTAAAAATCTCGACTCTTTAATGACCGAATCTACATATTATAATTTAAATTCATAAAACAGTTAGAAAACCCGACTCTTCAATGACCCACTCTACAAATTATAATTTTAATTAATAATACAGTTAGAAAACCCGACTCTTCAATGACGGACTCTACAAATTATAATTTAAATTAATAAAACAATTAAAAATCTCGACTCTTCAATGACCGACTCTACAAATTATAATTTTAATTAATTAGACAGTTAGAAAACCCGGCTCTTCAATAACCGACTCTACAAATTATAATTTTGATTAATAAGACCATTAGAAACCCGACTGTCCAACGACCGACTCTACGAATTCCGATATCCATTATTATTATAATTAAAAATCCTGACTCTTCAATGACCGAATCTACATATTATAATTTAAATTAATAAAACAGTTAGAAAACCCGACTCTTCAATGAACGACTCTACAAATTATAATTTTAATTAATAAGACAGTTAAAAACCCCGACTCTTCAATGACCGACTCTACAAATTATAATTTAAATTAATAAAACAATTAAAAATCCCGACTCTTTAATGACCGACTCTACAAATTATAATTTTTATAATTATGACAATTAAAAATTGCGACTCTACAAATTGTATGGGAAGTGCGCCGGTTGTGGGCACCCCCCGGTTATGGGCGCCCCTACGTAAACTTTGACAGCAAGCAGATTTTACTGATCTAAGTATTGCAAGTCGTGTTCGTTGACAATACGGACTTTTCGTATTGATAACGAAACAAATATATGCATTTGTGTAATAGCTGTGAGCATAGTAAAGAAAATTTGCATTAAATAAATAAAAAAGTAATTTTGTATTGTTTTCGAAGAGCAACATATGGGTGTAGATTTGTTCAGAAAAAAAGGGTTTAATTTTTTTTTGCAGTATTGTTATTATATTTTGTGATATACCTTCGTGTTTAACCAAAATTCTGCATCACAAAATGTGTTGGTCTTTTTAAGAAATGACTGTCATTCCCGGTTGTGGGCACCTTTATGTTAAGGAGGCTCTACCATCTGACAATGATGTGGACTACTGTCTCATCTATCTATACTTTCTGCCAAGGAAAGTGACAGCCGCAAACTCCATTGAATGCGATGAAAAAATATAGTCGTTCAGTGCATTAGAAGTGCGTTATGGTATGCGTACTAGCTACTTCACATGCAAGCATTATGCTTTTGTTAGCGATGAGCATAGTGTGAAAACGTGTCATCATTTTTGTTCTTTATCCCGGCAAAGTCTCTTAAAATAAAGAAACTTTCATTTTTTCTTTATTTGTGTTGGTTTCCTTTAATATTTTTTCATTTTTAGCGGATGTTTCAAGGGTGCCACAACCGGGTACCAAATTTTGTTTGTCAAAAATTTTCCATTTTACTAAATTTCTAATAAAACTTTTTTATTTAAAGGAATCAATTTAATTCCTTCACTGACAGTCACATTAGACCTCCAGCTTTAAATTCGTACACATACATTTGTTTAATATGCACATGGACAAATGTTATGAGGCAAAAACAAAAGGGTGCCCACAACCGGAACACTTCCCTTAATTTTTATAATGATATATGAATAAAATAAAAACTCTTACTATTTTTGTAAAATAGCTTTTCTATTTATTTAATGTAATGAAACATATACATATATACATATGTTAACAAACTAATTCAATTTTCGAAATATAATTGTAAATTTAATTTTGTTTGCATTTTCTCCCTGGGTTTTTGCGCGACGTTGATATTTCTTTGACTGAACTTCTAGTTTGCCTAGGATATTTGACAGGTGTTTGCTGTTTAAATGCCTTTCTCTTTTTTTACTATCCTTGTTGTTTTCCTTGTTGGTTTCTTCTTCTGCTACTATTTTTTAAAAGACATTCATTTATTTAATTTTTACTAATGTTTGGAAACTAATTTTAAAATATTTCGATTAAACAAAATTTGCTGCTTACATGTACATTCTGTCATTAATGTGCCCATCTTAATTTGATATTCACGTGTCACAACGGTTGTCAGAAATTGATGCAAGTTCAACCTTTATAATTTTTTTATATACTATCACATTTGTTAGTTTGTAATTATTAAATTTATCAAAATTAAAGTTATATAAAGGATTCTTTCTTACTTTCTGCTTTGAAATTAATTTTGACAATATAGAATGTGCTTGTCATTATTCAAAATACTTTCTGGCACGTTTCTGCGAAGAGGAAATCCTTTTAATAATCTGTGATATTGCAAATCTTCGGATTTAATGTAATTCGCCATTTTTCCTATTAATATAAAGCTTATATATTTGATGTAATATCCCATACAAGGTATCTTTTAAATTGAATTTACAATAATCAAAAACAGAGGATTTTTTATAGGAAACTTTTTACAGTAATGTATGGCTATATTGTGTTAAAATGAATTTAAGATTAACTGTAAAGATTGATTTATATGAATGCAATAGATTACACAAGATCAATATTACACAGATTAACCGAAGCTGTCGAAATGCAATTCGATTTTTAAAATTTTTTTTCATTCAAAAATATCAAGGAAAATGATTTTCCCTTTGTTTCAAAATATTGTAAAAATATTACAAAATTAAATTATATTATAAATTATTATAGATTGTTTACAGTAATGAAATTTAAAAAATCGAGTTGTATTCAGTCAGGTTTCACTGTATTATTTTTAACACTGATATGCAATAGGTACTACGATAACTATTGCTCAAGAATGTACGTTATCTTAAAAACTTACGAAGGAAACAGTACATATTTGGGTGAATGCCCCCTAATTCGTCAGACGCATTTTTATGAAAACTTTCGACGCAATTGTCTGTCCTTCTTTAATTGTTGAAGTGGCATACAAAAACAGCTTTAGAAATCCATTGATTTTTCATATATTCTATGAAAGTCATAAATTTTGGAAATAATTTAATTTGCTCATCATATAATTCAGTTATCAGTTGAAGTCCTTCTTCGAAGCTTGAGGCAGGTGCTAAAGCCAGACTCATGCACATCTAGAGCAAGTCTTTTGGTGCTTTTAATGCACAAAGTCCCAACATTCGCCATCTTCTTAAGAGAGCCTGTAAATCGACAACTAAAATAATATTCTCAAAATGTCTCAAAACTTTTTTAACACTTTAACGCCCCTGGGACATAAATTTTTTCAGGAGAATTGGCTTAATAATTTGCTGCAAAAGATTTCTGTCAGTTTTGTCATTTCATTGCATAACGTTACGTTTTTTGTGAAAAATATAGAGGTTCCGTTTATATTAACCCCAAATGACCCTATGCCTTTAATTTTTTTTCTATTTATCAAAAAAGATTCATAATTACTTGGCAGTAATGGAACCAGCAACCTAAAATTATTAGTTGTGCAGAAATCGTATTCATAATAGACTTTTGTATTGCAGATTCAAAGTCGGTCATGAGTTCTCTCAAGTTGTATTTTAATTTCGGAGCTAATTCAATAATTTTCTGCCACACTGCAGTGTATAATTTTAGGGTCTTTCGAGTCATCAGTACCCAAATAGCACAAAATACCTACATTGCAATAGAAAATGTATAGAAAAAGATTAAAATATGACATGTATGTTTACTAAGAGCGCGCGACAAACTCAAAAATTGTTGGAGTTGTCGATATTTTCTTCTTGAACTTAAAAATTTCAGAATTCCCGAAAAATCTAATACAGATTGTTAAAATTCGTAATATTTATATGATTTTACAGCTCAAGAAAATAGATTATAAGAAATTCAATTTTAACTATACTGCACTTACTGTTCCACGAATAGGTATGTGCACAGTATACAATTGATATACAGAAAGATCTCGTGGCGTAACCTGTAATATTATTATTATTATATTAAAACTTTTCGAAAATAATATAAAACTTATCTTTTAGTGTCAGATTTGGTTTATAAATATCAAACAATTTTTAATTATAATTTTTTTATATTGTTTTCAAATCTAAGAGATGGGCTAAATTAAATTAAATTATTTTATTTAAAAATTTATATTTTAGTAAAATATTTTTTCATGTAAAGGTTTAGAATAGGTTACTATACACGTTACAAATGAATTTTATCGTTTTCTTACAGAAAAAGTTGCATCTATTTCTAGTCTTTGTGTTTCTTCAGAATTGATTATAGAAATCATTAAATTTGATGCAAAGATCAATGCTGTAGACCCATCGTCAGCTTCCACAAGACCTTTAAAAAAATCTTTTGTTGGTTCAAATTTGTCATTCAGGACGTCCTCAAAATCTTTCATATTTTTTAGAATTTTTGGAACTCCTTTTAATTGTTTTTTCCTGCAAATCGTCCTTCTCATCGAATTAAAATTAATTGATGACCCAATTTCAGAAGGTTGTCTGAGATTTTTCAATAACATTTTTTTACGTGTATTAAATATTAATATTGTAAGTATTATAATACTTACAATATTATTCAAAAATTAATATTATTATCACTTTAAAACATATACATACTGATTAACAGTTTTATTGAAAAAATGCTTTGGCTTTAAATCCGTATTTATACTTCCTTTAATAATGGATGTTTTCAAATTTGAGATTGCTTGAGCTTTAAAATTTTCGGGATGATTATTATTTTTTTTAATTTTGACATTTTTAAGCTCATTTTCAATAGCCGTTCCGAGGCAACCATATGTACCAAATCGAATGCAACGAAATTCTTTAGATTCTAAATTATCAGTTTTTGATTTTTTATGGTAATAATACCCATTGTCTAATGAGTGTCATATCGCGAGAAAAGAAACAAAAAAAAGGTTAAGAAAAATATAATTTTTACAAGGAAACGAGGAAAATAATTATCAAAAAGATTGAAAATACTATGGAGAAACTTACTGGAGAACGAAATGGTACAATTAAATATTTCTTGAATGAATATTTTTACCATAAAATGAAAAATGAACCAGGAGAAGAAAACATTGTTGATCGATGCGCTACAAGATCGACTACCTCTTGTACTGCAATAATTACGGAGAAAATAGAAACAGGGATTTTAACATTTTCCGGAGTGCTTATTGATGAGCTACATATTCATGGTGCGACAATATGCCGATTAAAACAAACTATGCTAGAATTAGCAAAAACAACATCTAGACCAGTGAAAGAAATTTATAATTCGGTTATTGAAGGGTAATTTTATTTACTTAATTAAATTAAAAAAATAGTTTTCTGATAGTTAAAATGTGAAATTCGTTTTTAGTTTTTAACTTAAATTTCCGTTATAACTTAAATTTTATTTATTTAGACATACTTTAATAAAATTTTGAAAGTGTAAATAAAGAAATTGTATCACTAGAGTTATTTTGGTTACAATCTATTGTAATTAAATTAAACAATTTTTTCCTAATAAAGTTTTGACGTTTAAACGAAAGAAATATTTTTTTCTGTTTTCATATTTTTCAAACTAACTGTAATTAAATAAAAAATAATGTAATTAAATAAACTTATTAAAAATTAAATTCTTAAATATAAAAACAATATTTTGTAATATTGCAGTGTGGGTATTAATGACAGACAGAAGCAGAGAATTATATGATAAAATTTGGTTGAAAATATGCGAAATAATTCCACAACTAACGATTCAAAAAATTAAATGTGGTTTTAAGGATAATGCTGTGAACGCCATGCACAATGCCATGCCAGAATCAATCGTATTTGGCACTTGGCATCATTATATTTTGGTACACAATTTTTCCTTAGTTTGTTAGAGAAAGAAAATCTTACATAATTTTAAATGTAGGATTTTCAAGAAAGATGCAGTGTGGATATTTTCTGTATATTCTGAGAACAATTCTACGATATCATATTATATTTTTAAATTAGAATTTTCTATAATAATTCATGGAATGTTGAGTTAATTTTCTCTTCTTTGAAATTTAAAGTTTTCTTTTTTTTATTATTTACAAAATTAGGAATTGTTATCTGATTGGAAATCGCTTAATATCACTTCAAATTGCGATGAAATTTTGTGGATGGCTACTGCGTTGCCATTAGCACCTGCATTAGATTTTGAAGAAGAACTCCTCGTAATTCAAAAAGAAGCAGATAAATTGGCGTCTACTGTACCACAAATTAATAGCTTCATGAGTCTGATGAGAACAAAATGGTCTCCACTAGCAGATTCTGTCAACTCCTTTTATTGCGAAGAAAGAACAAGCGCATTTGAAGAAACTTTTTACATTTTTTTACTTTCACAGTTACAACGAGTAAAAAGCCTTACAATCGAAGCATATTTCTGTAAGAGAATTTAAATAGGCTTACATGAATTATTTTCAAATTTATTTCTATTTTTTAAAAATATATAAAATATAATCTTAAAAATATTTTTAGCCCTTTAAAAATTTACAAAGATTTTTACATCAATTTTTTTAATGAACTTCTAAATATACTTAAAAATTATTTCTTATGTAAAATCTAATGAAAGGAGACATTTTAATGGAATTGGTTTCATTATGTTGTATTTTCTTTGACTCAATTCTTCTTCGTTATTTATATATCCCTACGAATAATCTCAGGTTAAATTTTGGTTTTAAAGAATTTTTTCGGGAAATAATAATGATGTAAATTTGTAAATTAAAATCTATTTACAAATTAAAAATCTATTTAAATCAAAAGTTAAATAAAAAATTTCAGAACGGATTAGTAAGGTAATCGAATCTGAGGACAAGAAACTTTCTAATGAAAAAACTCAAAGAGTATTGAAATGTTTTTTAGATGAAGAACATATCCAAAACAACCAAGAACAGCTTCTTGTTAACCGGTAATTATTTAGAAATAAAAAATTTATAAGCATAGAAATAATTATGTAATGTGTATCAGATATGAAGTATTATACTATGATAATATTTTAATTTAGGTTAACATTGAAAAATTTTTTACTCGGGGTTCTCAATTTTAATCAACGAGAAGTTATGAAATCTTTATTATACCAAATGCGTAAGGTTCAACTTGTAAAATTATTCATATTTTCGAAGCTAAAATTATCTTTTTATTACTTTTATGTAAAAAATTGTAGATCCGGATTGCGACAACTCAGAACTTCTACATGATTCATTTATAATGGAAAAGAACAAAAACACCCGTGGTATTACAATCGATTGGTGAGCGACTTTAATTCGTTATCATCATTACTTATATAACTAAAAAAATTTAAACCTTATAATCATTTTTACCAAAAATATTATTTCTCTAGAACAAAACTCAATACCTAACGATTTTGAAAATGAAGTGGTGGATAGTACAGGTAATTTTAAGAAAATTTAAAGAGACAAAAATGACAATTTATAAATTAGATAAATATATAATAAAAATTAAATTATAATTTTAGTTTGTCCTACAATTGACAGGGTCAATGAAAATGCTAATAGCGCTGAAACAGGTAAACGGAAAATAATTTTAAAAAAAGAAATACAGTAGAACCTCGATTATCCGAGGTAAAGTGGGGAAGAGGTGCCTCGGATAATCGAAAACTTCGATAACGCGGAACAAATGAAAATTTCAACATTTTTAATTATTGTTCATGTATTTAAAGTGTTAGAATAATATTAAACGACAGAAATAGACGAAATTTTTAATACAATGAACATAAATAGTGGTTCTGTGAAATTTGTTTTCCAAATGTAGTCGCTCTATCCGTTTTATTCGAGTTATTCCGCATTATCCAAGCATGTTTAGTGCTTCGGATAACCTGGAGTCTCGGATAATAGGAACTCGGATAACCGAAGTTCTACTGTAATTGTAGATCTCGGCAGAATATAACGATCTTCAAAGCATATTTGAGATTTATAGGAAACATTAAACTAAAAAATTTATTTTGAGTTAACCAGTTCATAACAGTTCACGTATAGTCATTAATAATAAATTGAAAATTATAGTTTTTCTTTTCTTCTATAAAATATCCAATCACATCGTAGATTGTTATTGAAAATACCTATTTAAATCATGAAAGGAATAAAGATAGAATTAGTAAAAGTTATATATACTTATTGCAATTTAAATAATTCTATTCTGATAATTGAATCCATTCTACTAATAAATAAAAAGAAAAATTAAAGAATCTAAACATTAACATTTATTTCAGAAAGTAGAGATTCAGTAATAGATTCATCAACATTAGATGATAATCCATCAATCTTACAAAACCTAAGCAATAAGGATAAAAAAAAGAAAAGAGAAAGGCTTTTGAAAAATCAGAAAAACTGACACCTGCGAAACAACCGAGGCAGACTAGAAGTTCAGTCAAAAAAATATCGAAGTTGCGCAAAAACCCAGGGCGAAAATGCAAATAAATTAAATTTACTATTACATTTAAAAATTACTATTCGTTTTGTTAACAGATATTTAATTAAATGTTAAAACAGATGTTTCATTAAATTAAATAAATCTTTAAGACATTTAATAAAAATAGGAGTTTTTATTTTATTCATACATCACTATATAAAATTAAAATTTGTAGAGTCAATCATTTAACAGTCAGGTTTTCCAATTGTCATATCAATCCAAATTATAATTTGCAGAGTCGGAAATTGAAGAGTCGGGATTTTTAATTGTTTTATTAATTTAAATTATAATTTAAATTAATTTAATTAAATTATAATTACTATGGGGCCGTTCAAAAAATACGTAACGCTTTTTGGAGGGAGGGGAGGTCAAGCTATTTGTTACGATCAGCAGAAAAATGTCGCTAATGTATACAATATTGCGTTACATGGGGGAGGGGGGGTCTAAATTTCAGAAAAATAGCGTTACGTATTTTTTGAACGGCCCCTATTATATTTATTAGTTAAATTAATATAATTTCGAAAATACTTTACATGTTTCAATGTTCTTTGTATAAAGCGGAAATAAGCATCCAGTTTATTTTTAAAATATTAATGTTTTTTTTTTAAAAAAGAATATCTACCATTAAAATTTAATTCTAAAAGTTACAGATATAAATATAAATATTTTTAAAATAAAATCTGGGTGCTTGTTTAAGATTCTTAAAAAAATATAAAAACATGTAAAGTATTTCAGAAATTATATTAATTTTAATATTTTAATTATACAAGACAGACTAAAGAATTTTTAAACTGATTCTAGAAAGTTACTTAAATTTCTTTATAATACGTTTAATTTTTATAAGTTTAATTGCTAAAGAAATAGATTATATTTTAGTGACAAAGAGATTATATAAATGGCCAAGATCTTGACTTTGAACGGTTTGAAGAGGGTCACATTGTAAGAAGAGCACGAAGAACAATTTCAATTTTGGATGATATTCATATTTTACAATGCACTGATGAATTGGATTTGGGAAGGTGTGATAAAACACTACACAAATATAAAAATTATTATTAAAATCTGACAAAAATTATCTTTTAAATTTTAGTTATTTTATTATTATTATTATTATTATTATTATTATTATTATTATTATTATTATTATTATTATTATTATTATTATTATTATTATTATTATTATTATTATTATTATTATTATTATTATTATTATTATTATTATTATTATTATTATTATTATTATTATTATTATTATTATTATTATTATTATTATTATTATTATTATTATTATTATTATTATTATTATTATTATTATTATTATTATTATTATTATTATTATTATTATTATTATTATTATTATTATTATTATTATTATTATTATTATTATTATTATTATTATTATTATTATTTTTTTTTTTTTTTTTTTTTTTGTAGTCGGAAGTGGAAAATCTGTGAATTCAGATACCTGAGTAATGAATTCCAGGTTATGTGGGGATGACCGCTCTTCTTCTGGTCGACCCACTAAAAACCACTCCCGTCTTATTTGGGACTCTTAATCCACCTGCGGAACCACCGCCAGGCCTTAAACTTCGCAAGTGGGGTCCCCTTACCGTGCTCCTTAACTTGCCCTTAACCTACTCAAGCCATGTGGGAGCGTGGGTGGGAGGAAAACTAAATGATTTCCTCCCCCCCACGCTCACACACAGCCAAGCACTGGATTCCTTCTGTCAACCTCGTCTTCCGTCTGTATCTTTTTCTTTCATTACTTTAATAATGAAGGATTCAATATGCCTCCACGAGTCCACGTTCTGAACCATGGTAAATACCATGTTATCGGCGTTGATTTCAAAGCCAACTGCCGTAAACATGGCCATTCTATCATGGCTCCAGTGCCCGCAATAAAAGAGAGTATGCTCCGCGTCATCTACTGCAGCGTCACAGTAGGCGCATTTTGCTACTCTCTTAATCTTAAACCTATGAAGGTACTGTCGGAAACATCCGTGACCTGACAACACTTGTGTCAGGTAGTAGCCAACTTCACCGTGCTTTCTTCCTAGCCAAGTGGCGAGGTCGGGGATCAGGCGGTATGTCCACCTTCCTTTAAGATCCCCATCCCATCTCTCTTGCCATTGTTCAAGGAGTCTACATCTCGCCTCTTTGCGGATAGCCGCTTTGGCGAGATTTCTACTCTGCTCTTGCGAGGTAACTAGATCTTTGTTACGCTGAAAGACTTCCTGTCTTTCCCTCGCCAGTAAGTCCACTGGCGGGAGACTCGCAAGAACTAGAGCAGCGCTCGTTGAAACTGTTCTATAGGCTGAAACCACTCTCCGCGCACAACCACCCTGTGCAGAGAGTAGCTCGTCAGAGATGCCGCGGTTCTTTAGGGACTCAGCCCATGCAGGGGCAGCGTAGAGCTGCTTTGCTTGAACCACGGTCGCCACTAATCGGCGTTTCTTTTCCCTGGGGCCACCGACATTGGGCATCATCCTAGATAGGTTTCCCATACAGTCGGCGGCATTCAGTGACGTGATCTTAGAATGTTGGTCGAACTTTAATTTTCGATCCAACGTCACTCCCAGGTACTTTAAACTGTTTCCCCAGGAGACTTCAGTCTGTCCTATCCGAATCTTCGGGACCTCAAAGGATCTTTTACTTGTGACAAGCAAAGCTTCTGTCTTCTCTGTGGCCATTTGTAGGCCGTTGAGATCTAACCAGAGCTTTGCTCGTCTCAAGCTTTCGTTGACCCTTATTTCTAGAATCCGAGAAGTCCGCGCGCCACACACTATAATGACGTCATCCGCAAAGCCAACCATTATCGTATCTTCAGGTAACTCAATTCTAAGGAAGTCATCGTACATGACGTTCCATATGAATGGACCTACCTTTGATCCTTGGGGAGCTCCGCATGTCATTTCATGTTTGAGATGACATGCATCGCTCTTGTATTCAACCCATCTGTCGCTGAGATAGTTGTCTATCATTCGCAACAGATAGGTTGGTACCCCTTTACGACGCATCGCCTTGATACAATTGTCCCACTTTGCGGAGTTAAATGCATTACGTATGTCGATGGAAATAAGCGCGCAGAATCCCTTCTTCTTATCCTCTTTGACTTTCTTTGCATGTTTTACAACAGTGAGTATTGCGTCAACTGTTGACCTGCCTTTACGAAAGCCAAATTGATTCTCCGATAGGCTATTTTCGCCTACCAGGATTTCCTGAAGTCTCTGCAGAACCATGCCCTCTAGAAATTTGCCCATCGTATCCAATAAACAAATTGGTCTGAACGATGTTACCTTATCCAGAGGTTTATCGCCTTTCCTGAGAAGGATTAACTTCTGCGTTTTCCAGTCATCGAAGAACTCTCCGGTTGTCAAGCACGTATTAAAGACGTCAAGAAGCAGCTCAGGATCCACTGCGACAATCTCTTTTAAGATTTCGCTCGGTATCCCATCATTGCCCGGCGCTTTGCCGTTTCTTAACGTCCTTGCCACCTTTTTTAATTCCTCAATCGTGAAGAGCTCCTCGTCTCGTACTACGCAGTAAGTGTAGTCCTCTCTGGGGCTAGGTTCCACATAGGGAAACAGTGCCTTTATGATTTTCAGGACCCAAATCGGATCATCCAAACCAGGGGTTTTATGCCTTGTCACTAATTTCTTAGCGACAATCTTAAAGGCCAAACCCCACGGATCCTTCTCGGAATCTCCGATTAGGTCCCTCCAGCAACGGCGTTGGCTACTTTTCACGGCCCGCTTAAAAGTACGCCTGGCTTTATGCCATGTTTCCCGCAGCTGGAGGTTTCCCTTCGAATGGGTAAAATGCCTCCTTGCTGCGTGGCATTCTCTCTTAAGACAGGCCAATTCTTCATTCCACCGGTACATAGATCCCTTTCCCGTTTTTCTTTTCTGCCGGCGAGGCATAGAGTGATTGCAAGCTTGAACAATCACCCGCCTCGCCTCTCGCACTATACCCTTTAAAGAAGCTGGTTTCCTCACCCAGTTTGATTTGCGAATAAGTCGCGACTCTTCTAGGGATTCCGCCAGCTTCTCCCTGTTTAGTCGCCTGAGGTTCCAAGAGGCTCCCTTGCTACCATTTTTTGGTGCGGTACGTCCTCGAAGTTTTCCCTCAGAGACTAAAAACTCTATGTACTGGTGGTCACTCAATGTTTCCTCATCCAGTACCCTCTATTCTCTTATTCTGCGGGCTAGGCGGGGAGATGCGATTGTTAAATCAAGGATAGATCCCGATTCTCCCCTCCTGAACGTGAACTCGTGGCCCCGGTTTAACACCACCAGTCCATTCGTCGCCAGCATGTCGGAAACCAAAATTCCTCTCCTGTCCTGACGAGTCTCTCCCCATTCCGGCGACTTACTATTGAAATCTCCCGCAATGAGGACATCCCCGTCAAAAGCTCTCAAACTTTCTTCAAGAGAACGAATCTGAGTAGCGAATTTTCCGAATGGGTCGTTGGGCGAGAAATAGCAGCTATATATACGAATACCTGCCACGTCCGCCCAAACAAACCCCTTGTCTGTACCCAAGAATGAACCGGTGGTAATACCCGGATTGCATATCTGTATTGCCGATCTACCTGATGAGTCTTGAAACCAATTCGAGAATCCTTGCTTCTTATACTGCTCACTAATAAGCAGTATATCCACTCCTCTCTCTCTGGCAGACTGCATCAGGAGATTTTGGGCAACACTACCCTTTCTGAGGTTGACCTGAAGAAATCTTACCTCTTCTGCTTCAGCTTCTTCAGTTCCTCCCTATAGACGGGGCAGGACCCGCTTCCTGGAGCGTGCTTTGTCTCCTTTATCCCTTTGTCCTCACAAGTTGTGCAATGGGATTCCCCTGCACAGTTCTTGTGGGAATGATCTGGAGATCCACATTTCCAGCAAGCTTTACTCCTATCGGGTCCTTTACAGACCCTTGCGATGTGCCCATAGCCAAGGCATCTGTGGCACCTATCCACTTCCACCCTGCTGCGGATCCTGCAGTTAATCCAGCCTACCCTAACTTTACCGGCCGTAAGCAGAGCATCTGCGTCGGGTTCTGGTAGTTGGATCACTGCCATCTTTACTGCTCCACGCAGGGTGAAGAGTCTGCAGGACACCTCTAATTCGGTCCTCCCCAAAGCTTTTTTTAAGGCCTTAGTCACATCTTCCGTATCGGCTGTCTCATCCAAATCTCTAACCTCTAGTGATCGCTTTGTCACCAGAGGTGAGACCATTGCTTTGCCTTTGAGGGCCTCGGTCAACTTGCTGCTGAACGTTGAGAACTCCTGTCCCCTTTTAAGAACGAAAAGCAAATCTTGCTTTTTGGTTCTTCTAATGGACAGAACCTCTGTTTTTGTTTCAGCAGGGTTGACCGTGGTGAAAAGCTCTTCAATAAGTTTTTTTGAAGGAACCTTTCCGTCCTCCATTGATACTCTGATGGCGTCCGTTTTCCGTTTCTTTTTCTGACCTTTGCCGCTAGACGATTGTTTTGTCTCGCTTTTCTTCTTTTCCTCATTCTTCTTCTTTTCCGTATTTCTCTTCTCCTTCCTGGAAACAACCTTATTCCAGCCGTCAGGATTTTCTTTCTCTGACGGTGTGTCGGATTTAATGTTTTCCTCCTTCTGTATTTGTACAGAAGCCGGTTTTTTAATCTTCCGGTCTTCTGGGGATGTTGAGGCACCTCTCTTCGTGCTTTTGGTAGAAGAGGAAGTCTTTTGTTCTCTCTTCTGTTTCGGAGTGGTCGACGCCTTTTTAAAACGTGCCATTTGACCCCCACTTCGGTACTGCAATGGTTGTAAAGCTTTTTGGAGCCTATCTGCTGATGACCGGAGAGCGAGACCCGCGCTTCTGACTCCGGCCGAGATTTCTTTTGCTTCAGCCATATATTCCTTTACCTCATTTGGCGTGTTCTTTCTAAAGGAACTTTCCATCGCCAAAAGTGTTTTTTCCATTGCTTCATTTTGAAGCCTCTGTTCCGTCATTATGCCAAGCATAATTTTCCATACTTCGGCCCATGGCGGAATCAAAAGACCACCTTGGCTTGCTCCATTTGCAGCAAAAGCTGCAGCTGTGCTTTTCTCTTCCGTACTTGTGGAAGAGGATTGGTTCACCTTTATAAAAACAGACTCTGTTTCTCCAGTGTCCATTCCCGTTTCCATTCTACATGTGGGACGGAGTTGATGCACCTCTGCTACAACCTTTATTTCTTGAGGACTCTCATCTGATAAAATAACAGATTCAGTCTCTCCAGTCTCCATTATCTCGATTTTGTTTTCATCGTTTTCCTTATTGTTATTCTCCATAAATTCGTTGCTACCAGCGCATCGTCTGTGGAGGAGCGGGTCGGTATAGTTGGGAACGGGTGTACCCTCGGACGTATCCTACCCCAGTTCCCTGAGGCCCAACCACCGCTTAGCCGATCCCGGAATACACCCTCCCTCGGAACTGTCGTAAGACTTTAGCCTTCGAGGGAGGCGCTCCAACTCTATCGCTGCTGCGACTTTGTTCTGTGTCTGCGGTTCTCCTGCGTCAATAGTTAAAAAATTTAAAACTATTTCAATATAAAAGCGGAATTAACAGCACAACAACAATAAAAAACAAAAATTTTAAGAAGTTTAAAAAGTCAAAAGATAAAATTATAAACGGATATATAAAAAAAATAAAAATAAACGCGTATAAAATATTGAAAACATAAAATTGTACAAAGATGAATAAAAAAAACAAAACAAATTAAAAAAAATGTATAGGGACAAATAAATCACAAAATAAATTAATAAAAAACAAACAAACAAATTTAAAGCTGTTTAAATTACGCTTTTTGGCGGCCGTCGAGATCCTTCCTCGACATAACCGAGATTATGAAGTTCTCGACTTGCCGCCAATTCTCTTCCGACTGGGTCATCAGCGATACCATATTCTCCAGTGTAACTTGACTGTTTACACCTTCGAACATGGCCCGCCTCTCCAAGTCCCATTTTTTGCATGAGAAGAGGGTGTGCTCCGCGTTGTCCTCAGGGAACTGGCAATATGCACACACCTCGTTCTCGCGTAATTTAAAGCGACACAGGTACGAGTTAAAACACCCGTGACCTGTGAGCGCCTGAGTCAAATAATAGGAAACCTGACCGTGTTTCCTATTTATCCAGGTGGCGAGTGCCGGGATAAGGCGATAGGTCCATCGACCTTTTCCCTCACCATCCCATCTTTCCTGCCATCTTTCTATGAGCCTGTGCCTCGCTTCTTTGCGGATCAGGCCCTTGCTTGGTCTTAATTCCTCATCCCAGGAACTGCTTTCTTTAGAAAAGAGAAACATTTCTTCCCTTTCCCTCGCCAAGAGATCTGCTGGCGGGACACTTGCAAGGACCTGCACAGCACTCGTAGATACCGTCTTATATGCAGAGATGATACGCGTTGTTATCGATCTCTGCGCCGACAGTATCTTTTCACAGATGGTAACACATCTTTTACTCCTCAGGGATGGGGCCCACGCTGGTGCTGCATAGAGCATTTTAGCGTGGGCGACACTCGCCACCAGTCTTCTTTTTTGTTCACGGGGTCCGCCAACATTTGGCATTAACCGTGAAAGATTAGCCGCACACTTGATCGCCTTATTCGACGCCGTAGCCATGTGGTGGTGGAAGTTTAACCTTCCATCCAACTCCACACCAAGGTATTTAATTTGTTTACTCCACTTGACCTCGAATCCGTCTATCACGATTCGTGGGAGCTCATAACCACGTCTGTCTGTGACTAGCAGTGCCTCGGTCTTTTCCAGGGCCATTTCAAGACCTCTGGTATCCAGCCAGCTTTTTGCTAGTCGCAGACATTCGTTCACCAATGTCCCAAGAGCCTCCTCACTCTCGGCAGTGCACACGAACAACGCGTCGTCCGCAAAGCCGATGATCATCGCACCTTCGGGCAGATCCATTCGCAGAAAATCATCGTAAGATACATTCCATACAAATGGACCCACCCTCGAGCCTTGAGGAGCCCTACGCTGCATCTCTTCCCTGAGAGTGCAGGTGTCTCCCTCATATATAACCCACCTGTCGCTAAGATAATTATCCATTATCCGCAACAAGTAGGGCGGCATGTTTTTCTTTTCCATCGACTCGATGAGATCTTTCCATCTTGCGGAATTAAACGCGTTGCGTATGTCAATTGCTACCAACGCGCAGAAGCTCTTCTTTTTCCCAGGTCCCAATTTGTTTTTTCCTGCTTTGGCTATGTCCACAACTGCCTGGATGGCATCAACTGTGGACTTGCCTTTACGGAAACCAAATTGGTAATCGGATAGACGATTCTCTTCGGTCAAGTGGCCCTGCATTCTCTGGAGAACCATATCCTCTAGAAGTTTACCCATCGTATCTAGCAGGCATATAGGCCTGTACGATGAAACCTTATCTAGAGGTTTTTCACCTTTCCTTAGGAGGACTAACCTCTGTCGCTTCCAGTCGCGGAAGAACTCTCCTCTCTCAAGGCAAAGATTGAAGCATCGAAGCAGAATCTGGGGTGAAGTGTCGATTACCAACTTTAGGATCTCGTTACTTATCCCATCGATTCCAGGCGCCTTGCCTGTTTTTAATCTTTTGCCTGCTTTTTTCAGTTCACTAAGTGTGAAGAGTTCTTCCTCTTCGACTTTGCAAAAACTCCAGTCCCTTCTAAGGTATGGTTCTGCAGGAGGAAACAAAGAACTTATTATCTTTCTGACCCAATCGGGATTGTCCAGGCCGGGGGTCTTTTGCCTCGTCACTAATTTCTTAGTTACGATTTTAAAAGCCAGACCCCATGGGTCCTTATCGACTTCCTCGATTAGGTCCTTCCAGCTACGGCGTCGCGACTTGCGGATCTCTTTCTTGAGGTCCTTTTTCGCCTCCTTGAAAGCCTCTTTCAGCAAGGGATCTCCCTTAGATCGGGTATATGTCCTTCTTGCTTTGAGGCATTCCTTTCTCAAGGAGGCTAGCTCCTCTGACCACCAGTGCAAGGATTTTCTTACTGGAGTGGCGCCTTTGCGTGGCATTGACGCATTGCAAGCGGTGACTATCATGTTCCTCACCGCTCGCACCTCCCCATCCAGACTGCTCGGCCTCTTCACCCAGCCCAAGTCCTCAATTAAAAGGGCTTCTCTTAGGGACCGGCCGAACTTTTCCTTGTCGAGTCTCTTCATATTCCACGAGGAGGTTTTGCGACTAGGAACATCCTGTCTTTTTTCTCCTCGTGTGCCTCCCATCGAGACTGAGAACTCAATGTACTGGTGGTCACTTGCAGTATATTCCTCTGAGACCCGCCAGTCGCTTATGCGGCTAAATAGTTTAGACGATGCGATCGTTAGATCTATAATTGATCCGATCGCACCTCGTCTAAAAGTCCATGTATTGCCTCGGTTCACAGCTAATAAGTCGTTTCTGGAGATCATTTCTCCAATACGAATTCCTCTCTTGTCGAGTCTCGTCTCACCCCACTCTGGCGACTTTGCGTTAAAATCGCCAGTGATGATGACATCCAGCCTGGATTCTGTGAGGCTCGCTTCTAGGTCTTCGATATTGGCTTCGAAGTTTGTCAGTGGGTCGTTGGGTGAGAAGTAGCAGCTATACATACGTATATTAGCTACCTCTATCCACACGAACCCACTGCTCGTCTCCAGAAACTTGTCAACCCGCAATTCTGGGTTGCACAGCTTGATGGCGGCTCTCTTCGCCTTATCCTGATACCAAGGTGCGAGGTCGCTTCCTTGATACTGCTCACTGCAGAACAGGACATCGACCTCATTTTCCCTTGCCGTTTGCATTAGAAGCAACTGTGCATCCTTACTTGTATGCAGGTTAACCTGCAAAAATTTTAAGGATTTGCCTTTTTAATCTTTTGCAGTTCTTCAAAGTAAACCGGGCAGGCTCTCTTTCCGGACTCATGATTTGTTTCTGGCTTTCCCAGGTCCAAGCATGTAAGGCACTTCGGCTTAACGTTACAGCTCTTCGCGAGGTGTCCCTCTCCGCCGCATCTCCGACAGTTTTTACTTCTGTCGGGGCCTTTGCAGAATAGGGTTCTGTGTCCGTAACCTAGGCACTTTTGGCACCTAATTACTTCAACATGCTCACGAATTGGAGCGTTTATCCAGCCGATTTTGATTCGGCCAAGTTTAAGCAGAATGTCACTTTCTGCTTCTGCTAAGCGGATTAGAGCCACCTTAGTACTTGTAAAGCGCGTCAAAAGGTGGCACTCTATCTTCAGATCAGGTTTGCCCAGCTTATCTCTCAGAACTGAAATCACCTCATCCTCCGTCGTGGTTTCATCCAGCTCCTTGATCTCATGAGACCTTTTATTTACGAGAGCAGTGACGTCGCATGGCAAGGCGCCATGCAGAGCCGAGGACAGTGCTTCCGCAAACTTCAAGGTATCTCCACCCTTTTTCACTATCACAAGAACCTCCTGTTTAAAGGTTCTCCTGATTTTATGAATTACGGTACCAGTGTCTTCTGGTTTAACCTTTGCTTTTATCAGCGGCAAGATACCCTCATAAGATTTTGGGTCTCTTGCCGTGATCTTTACCGCTTCCGTGGTTCTAAGCTTCAAAGGGTGTTTTGGGAGCTCTTTTTTCTCGCCTGGGGGCTTTTTTCTTGGAGCCCGTTCCCTTCTCTTTCCAACAACCTTAAAGCTGTCCTCATTGTCCGCTCCGTCTTTTAATACGGTCTCAGCATACGTCTTGCTGGGACTACTTGAGGGCGCCTCTTTTGCTCCAACTAGCGACCCAGAATTAAGCTGTGGAGCATCCTTTCGCTTAATCCTCTTTCCGCTCCGAGTTACTTGTTGAGGACTCTTATCCGGGCTTACACCTTCTCTGGGGCGCTTACTCACCTTCTTTTCCTTATTAGAATCTGTAGCTGCTGCACTATCAAGAGTTGCAGCAGCACTCCTCTTTTGCCTTGGAGTTCCCACAGTTGAAATCCGTGGCTCCTGATCTCTGAACGGTTCAGGGATAAAACGCAGATTCCTACAAATTGTTAAGAACGCACTCTCCAAAACCGCCACGCCATCCTGGATGTCGCGACTGACGTTCTTTTGGCGCTTGAATGCCTGGTGCACGCTCTTAAAAATCCCGGGAATAGCCAGAAACTGATTTGCGACATTTGATTCGTAGCATGTCAGCTGGCTATCTATTTGGCTCCCTCCAAAATCCTTGGAGCCATCTGCACCGACTATCGGGGCTTGCACCCGATCAGAATCGGTGGTGGGATTACCTTCTTTCGAGGTACCCACTTGGAGTATTTCATTAAAAATTTTGTCCATTTTATTCATTTTTTTATTTCTTTGTCCCGTGTCGAGGGACAATCGGGCCTTAACAGGGTACTACCATCTGGCCAGGATGGGCCCTGAACCGCCTCCGTTAGTTACATAAACGTTATAGCATTGCCGGAGCATTGATGCGACGTCTATGATATCCAAGGGCACGTGAACATGTATGTTCGGACGTGGAGGTCGATGTGTCTCTCCAAGATAGCAGGAAGTTTCCGCAAAGGGAGTGCATCCTGGTATCTCTTCACAGAGTTTACCCTCATTATTATTATTATTATTATTATTACTGTTTTTATTTACTAATTTAGAATCACCGTGGAAGAGTTTTTGAGGTCTGTCGTGAATTTTCGAAGGCGTCAAGAATTTGAACATATGTTGCAGAGACGTAAGTAAACATAAATTAATTAATTGTATTATAAATACAACAACCAAAGTATTAATTTTATCTTATGCTTAATTTTTTCTATTATTCTAATTATATTTCTTAAAAGTTTATTATTTTTAGTATTGTGAAGTTTTACTGAGGAATTATACCGTCTAATTTCCTAATATAAATAATAATTACAATAACAACTCTTTAACCTTAATCACGTAATTTCATTAATTGTGTAATTTGCAGCTGATGCAGCATTGGTTCCTCAAGAAGATCCTGTTTTAGTTGATGAAGAGGTTATGGAGAGGAATATCAATGTTCCCGGTTGGATAACAATATCTTTTAATTCCATAGATTGAATTTTTTCTTTAGAAATATTCACTCCTATCTTAACCCTTAAAGTACAAACTGGGTGTAGATCGCCCTGGTGTTTGATTCAAATGCGTTTCCATTCTTTAAAACATTTCATTGTATAGGGAAGAGTGGGGCAAACCGGACCGTTTGCAAAAATTTTTAAAGTTAACACAGCAACTAAACAATAAAAGATAAAGTATAGGTGTCTCTGGGAAAAAGTTGTGCAATTAAATGATCTTTCAAACAAGTCATCGAAAAATGAAATCGGTTGATTCGTTTAGTCACAAGAGTCAAAAAAACCGATAGGGGGTCCGGTTTTCCCCACTCTCCCCTATTGTTAAATATTTTTTAACACATTAATTTTATATCAACAAAACTATATTTTTCATATTCCTCATAACATTTCCTATCGATTAAAAAAATTGACTGAATTTGATCAATTTGAGATAAAGATATAAGGTTTTAAAATATTGCAGGGTACAAATCGCCCATGTGTGTATCGAACGTATGTTTTTGAAGTGTGAACTTTAAGGCTTAATAACAAATTTATTTAAAAATAATGAGATTTCGATCTAATGCATAAAAATAGTTTTAAAATCCAATTAATTTATTTTAAGAGGAATATTCTTAAATGAGGATATTAATTTAAGAGAAATCCCATAAGAATAAGAGGATTATTCTTGAGTCAAATTAAAAATGAAAATATGTATCAAAATAAGAAGAATTTGTTTAAAACAAGAATTGTCTGGTGTATAAACATAAAGTGATAATATCACTTTACATTACAATCCATTTTTCAATTAACTTGATGTGAAAAATAATTCTGTTGGATTGAAATCTTAATTAATCAATCTATAATATAAAATGACACATTTTTTATATGTATTTTGTTTTTTATGGTATCTACATGAAGACCTCAATGAAATTCAGGCGAGATTACAAAGTAGACAGCAGTATTACAATGAGATACGAGGTAAAGTTTAATTTAAAATAGTGAAAATCTAAATAAAATATTGGCCAAATGACTTCTAAAAGATCTTGTTCTTTTCAAAAGATTAACATCTTTCAAAAATAAAAAGAAAAAAAATTTAGTTTCCATACATTTTATGTTTTAAAATGTTTTTTATTTGCCTGAAAATGGGTGGTCTCTCAATTTTGACCGGTAGTGTATTATTATATTATTATAATAAATAATAAATTACAATTTAAAAAGGTATCGAACAGAATGATGTCGTTGAAGAGGAAAATGCCAATGAAGATCATCATCCTTTTGAACCCCAAGAAGATATTCATCTGCAGGACGCTGCACTCCCAAGAGAGGCTGAAATCCAAGGAGACCCAATTCTTCCTCGAGGCGTCGCACTTCTAAGAGGCCCTATCGCATTGGGAAATCCTGGACGTGTTAGACGTCCTAGGCGAGCAAGAGGTGCTGCACGTCCAAGAGGTGTTGGACAGCAAAGAGGTGTTGGACAGCAGAGAGATGTTGGACAGCAGAGAGGTGCTGGACGTCAGAGAGGTGCTGGACGTCAGAGAGGTGCTGCACGCCAGAGAGGTGCTGGACGCCAGAGAGGTGCTGGACGCCCCAGAGGTCTTATTCGGATGAGAGGCATGGGTCGTCCTCGAGAAGATGAACGACCTCAAAATGTTGAGCTCGAAGTGGTTGAGAACAACGACGCTGAACAACAACGATGAAGTAAGAAATTCTTTTTTGTTCAAAATGCAATTGAACCGCAAAACTTGTTGAGATAGAGGCTCGTAGTAGTGTCTCTTTAATACAACCTTAATAAGATCAATCTTGCGTATAACTTTATTTACTCTCCCTGTAGTCAAGCAGGGTTCGCAGACCCAAATAAAAATACAACTTACAAACTACATACAGAAACGTAAAGAACGAATTATAAAAAAGCCTCATAAAGTAATCGCAATCTTATTCTATTTTTCAAATTACCAATCCAATTTGCTCTCTTGGCTTCATCATCAACAAAGCTTTCCAATTCATTCATTCAGTAATATTATAATATCCCTGCTAGAAGTAAAGGGATAGAAATCCTATCTCTTTGAATATTTTTTTATCTTTGAGATAGAAAGAGATAAAGTTTCTCTATCTTAGTCTATCCCCATTTTATCACTTCAATCACTTTTTATCTCTCCTTCTATATAAATCTTTTTCAATAACCTTTATTTCATCTCTTTTAATACTTTCAATATCCACACCTATCTCTTCCTATCTCTAATTTCATTTAAGAACATACATATCTCTTTTAATATTCTTGTTTCTATCCCAGGCTATCCCTTTTTCATTCCTCTCAATCTCTTTCTATCTTTCCTTTTTATTCAATTTTTTTAATAACTCTTACTTTATCGACTTTTATCCTTTTACTATTCACTTCCTTCCCTTTCTTAATCTCAGTTCATACTTGTCTCTTTTTATCCCTTCGGTTCTATCAGAGTCTAGCTCTTTTCTATTAGAATAAAAAAAATCCTATTACAATTTTTTTAAAATTAATTAGTTAACAATCCAATTTTTTCTTTTTTCTTAATCTTTTTCAATAACCTTTATTATATCCCACTGAATCCTTTTTCAATCCCCAAAGTTAACTTTTTATACCCTTTTTAATGTCACTTCATACTTTTTATCTCCCTGCTGGAGGTAAAGGGATAGAAATCCTATCTCCTTAAATATTTGTTTATCTCTGAGATGGAAACAGATAAAGTTTATTTCTTTTAATTTATCTCCATTTTTATTACTAATATCGCTTTCTATCTTCTCTTCTTCTCAATCTTTTTGAATAACATTTTTCTTATCTTCTTTAATACTTTTCCTATCTACTTTCTTCCTTTTCTGTCGCTACTTTAATCTAAGAAAACACTGATCTCTGCTTATAACCTTCCCTTATCCCAGACTTTTCTTTTTTAATCCCTTCAATATCTTTTTATCTCATATTTTTCTCAACCTCTTCTAATAACCCTTATTTTATCTCTTTTAATCCTACTACTATTTACTTTATTCTCTTTTTATCCTGATTTGAATCTTTGTATTTATTTTTTTCCTTATCTTTCTAAATAACATTTGTTTTATACCTTTCAATCCTTTTTATCCTTGTACTTCTCTCTTTTTATCCACATTTTAATCTTAGTACACACTCATCCCCATTTATACCTTGGGTTTAATCTTAGTCTATCACCTCTGGATTCGATTCAATCTCTTTCCATCACCTACTTTTGCTCAATCCCTTTTAATAACCTTTATTTTATCTCCATTAATTCTTTTACTATTTACTTTCTTTCCTTTTTATCCTAACTTTATTCTGATGCCATACTTTTCTCTTTTTATCCCCTCGATTCTATATCAGTCTATTTCTTTCCAATTCGATTGAAAAAGGCCTTTATACTTTTATCTCAATAATTTTTTTATGACATTAGCTAGAGTAAGAGATAAAAAGAGATCAATACAGTCCCGAAATTTAAAAGGTAGTTCAAGAAAAATATCTTCCAAGCTAGCGTGGCTGAGTGACATGTGTATTCGACTTGCGACCCTAAGGTTCAGAGTTCGAGCCCTCCTGCGTGCGAGATTTTTCAAATTTAGTTCTAAGTGTTATGTGTACAATGTTAGTTAATAATGTAAAATGAAATATAGATTTAAACAATGAATAATAATTTCATAACAAATAAATAAATAACTTGATTTGTGAAAAATAAGTTATAAATAGAAGTACGAAAACTCTAAAAATATTTTTTTTAAATAATAAATTCAATTAAAATTGTAATACTTCATAAAGTCAATAATATTGTTTAATTAATTCTTTATATATTAAAAAGGATAACAATTTGCATCAAAGAGAAATAAAAAGAGATAAAAGTATATAGATATAAAAAGAGATAGATATAAGGGGATAATAGGGTATAAAAAGGGATAGAAATTTGGAGATAAAAAGGTATAATATTTTGGGTATGCAAAGTGTCTATTTCAAAGAAAAAGAAAAATCTTTATCTCTTTTTATCTCCAAAATTCTATCTCTTTCTATCTTTTTACTTCCAGTAGGGATATCACTTGTAAATATAATATAATAATCCTATTAATAATGTTTAAAATAAAATCAAACTTTATTTATCTATGAATTTTAAAGACGATGCGATTAGAACAGAAGATGTGGCAGAGGATTAAATAATGAACTTCATTCCCCCTGAAGACCTTCAACCACCAAGGCAGAATGTTATTGGTAATAAATATAAATATCTAAAAAATATGTAAACAAATTAGTTTTTGTATTTAATGTTAACTTGGATATCAACAAAACATCTTCGATACAAAATGTCACGCCGAGTAAAAATATTATTTTAACGCTCGAAACAATTTGTGAAATGAAAAAAAGGACAAGAATGCCTATATTTTGGTAAATAGATTCGCTGATTTTTTTACTTGTCGTCGATATTCTACCGCGAATCTTGAAATTTATCAAGTGCAAATTACACTCGCTTACCTGGGGTTCTATTCACAATTACATTTTTACATACATTTATATTTTAGAGTGACATTTTTTTATTAAAAACTTTTGATTGAGATAAATTTCAAATTACAATATATCAAAACTTAACTAAAAATTATTTTTTATTAATTATATTATTTTTTCTTAGAGAATGTATATATTTTTTAGAAAGATTCTATAATAGGGTTTCGTCACATTTTACTGTGTGAACGAAAACCTAAAAAAATCATTATTTCTACACAAAAAGTTTTAATATAAATGTGTTATCTTTTCCAAAATGACAATTTTTATGAGTTTGGAATTTCGATTAAATATTACACTTTTTGAAAATTCTTTTGATTTTTATTATAAACTGTGTTTAAAAAAATAAAATTTTTTAAATAGTCGAAAGGGAACGCCTGCAGCTAGAGCCATAGCCTCAGCCAGAGCCGCAACAACAGCCACTGAGGGATCCACCAAGGTGTTGCGTTTGCCTTGAAAATTTTCCAACTGTTCTTCTACTGCCATGCAGGCATTTATGTATGTGCAACGGCCCCAATTGCTTCAGAGGTTACCCCGAAGAAAATTCAGTTCTAGTTTTCTCTTTCTAGCTTTATTTGCAGTTTGTTTTGTTTTTAATTTATTTTTTTAAAGTAGTATTTAAATGTTTAATTTATATCTTATGTTATTATAAAAATATATGCTTCTGAAACACAAACCGTTCAAGTTGTATTTGTTAATGGACTTCGACAATGATCTTTTTCTTCTAAAAATATACTTTTTAATTAATATAAACCGGGTTTTCTACTATATCTATGGCTCGAAGAAATTAACTTATTTAAAAAAAGAGAGAACTCAAACTAAAGTCAGTTAAAATGTTTAAATTTTTCTTCATTATTATAAAAATGTTGTTTTATTAAAATTAATTTGCAATATTAAAGATATAAAAATTATATTATAATTACACACTAAAAAAAGTCTTACTTTCAGCCTATTTTTGAGGCTGAATTTAAGGTGTAAACGGAGTCAGCCCCGTTAAACAAGGACAGACTTATGTAAAATACATGGGCTGAATTTAAGGTGTAAACGGAGTCAGACTTTTTTTCCTGTGTACATTCATTGCATGGACAATTTGCATTCTTATGGAGTTTTTTATGTCAAATAACTAACTTTTAATGCCTTTATAAAATATTCAATATATTAAAACTTATATGCAAATATAATACCAAAAATACTATATATTTCTAAAAAAAATTTTTAATTAGATTATTCAGAATTTTTTATTTTAAAATGTCAATAGCTTTGAATAGAATAACTAAAGAATCTTTTCATTATTACGAATTGACTGATCAACACTTTAAACTTAATTTTTCAAAATCGTGTCCGACATTTTTGATCCGCCATTTTGAATTTTAAAAAACTAATGTCAGATTTGTAATCAGCGACCACGAAAACCCCCGAGTAATAAATTTTAAGCGAATCCAATGAATTTTTCAAAATCGTGTCTGACATTTTTGATCCGCCATTTTGAATTTTAAAAAACTAATGTCAGATTTGTAATCCGGTGCATCTTTTATTTCTTTATTTGAAAACAATTTAATTCCAGGGTCATATAAATAACACTCGCAGTGTAACTTGAAGTTTAATAGTTGTATTTAATATCAAAGTAAAAAATGAAACAGTCAATAATTTTAACAAAATTATAAATAATTTATTTCCCGCAAAATAGAAAAATGATAAAATCGTAGGAGGGTTAACACTGTTTAAAAAGTACAATCTAATATTCACAATAATATGATTTAGCACACATCACCCGACAATATTCCACATTTACTTGAACATTTTAATAACGAAATTATACCATTACAAATATCTAAGGCCTATAGTTTTGAATGGCATGCTCAAGAAACATGAAAATTCCCGAATAAATAGCAATTACATCAAATCCTTTCAAATAAATTTAAATAAACAAATACAATGTATAAAATTAAAAGCGAAAATCGAATAATTATTTTACAATTTATTTTCTTAACTTAAAAATTTTTTATGACCTCGACAAATGAGTATTCGAATCGAAAACGAAAAGAATAAACAATTTACAATATTTATTAATTATTATTATTTATTTATTTATTTATTTTTCAAAATAAATTGCAAGATCAACAAACAAAAATGGAAATCATTGGTCATGGTCAAAGTCATCTTTCTTATAGTATTTTCTTAGATTGGTTCTATTATAAATACCAATCCCCCGATTTGAGTCATCGGCATCGCATAGTTCATAGGAATTATTTTTCAAATCTTTTTTTATCCTATATGGTCCATAATAGATGTGAAAAAATTTTCGCGTAACTTTTTTTAGCGCATCGGATTGTTTCGGGATAAAAAGCAATACTAGATCATTTTCATTTAATTTAACTTCTGACGAATGCCTTTAAAAATTCGCGCGTCTTGCATAGCTTTTATCAATGTTTTCCTTTGCTAAAACAATCTTGGCTTTATATGATAGGTGAGCGGTCTCAGGGAAACTCAAAATTCTCTCGATCATATCTTTAGGCTGATTTCCAGTATGCAACTCAACGGGTGAAAATCCGGTACTAAAATGAGTAGTGGCATTCAAAAACCATTCGATATCACCAATGTGCAGAGCCCACCTTGTATGCCTTTCAGCGCATAATGTTCGAAAAAGCCTACCGAGTTCGCGCATGACTCTCTCAGCCGGATTGCTTTGAGGATGCCTAATGGAAGAATAAACAACTTTAATTCCAGATTCAATCAATTTTCTACTCCATTTCGGGGAGGTAAATTGCGTACCGTGATCAGCCAGGATTCGAGCCGGCATTCCCATTTCCGGAATATATTTAGTGAATAGTTTTTTCAAAATAGTGTCAGTCGTTTCCTTTTTTATTGGGTACAATTTGACATACTTCGAGAAAACATCCAGCATGACAAAAATATACTCAAGACCTCCCCTTGAACGCGGCAAGGGTCCAAAAAAATCCACGCAAACCAAATCCCCTGGTTTTTCAGCACGAACTAATTGATACGGACCTTCCATTTTTACATTGACATCTTTTACCCTCTGGCATAAATCACACGAAAGGACATGGCGTTTAATGTCACGATTCATTGATTTCCAATGATAAAATCTTTTAATATATGTTTTTGTTTTGTAAATACCTGGATGTCCCAATTTAGAATGGACACAGTCAATCAAAGCATTTTTTATAACATCGGGAATCACGACCTGCCAAACATTCAATATCCCATCCCTTCGAAACAGAACATTTTTTTTATAATATAACAATCAAGATTTAGATTATCATTTATTTTTTCCAAGATTTTCTTTATCATTGGATCCCTATTTTGTAAATCTGCTAAATTTTTTAAAGAGTCATATAAATTTTTTTTATATTCAATTACATTACAGTCAACCACTTCGTTCTCTCTATCTTCATCTATCAGCAAAACGTCAACAGATAAACTCACAGGTGAAACGGACTCGAATTTACCACGTGGATTTCGGCTAAAGAAATCTGCCACTATGTTATCTTTGCCCTTGCAGTATGACACCTCAAAATCATACTGTTGAAGAAGAATACTCCAACGTATTATACGAGCATTGAGATAAACAGTTGTATTCAAAAATGTTAATGCCTTATGATCCGCGATAATTTCAAATTTCGCGCCTATCAAATAAATTCGAAGCTTAATTATTGAATAGACGATCGCAAGTAGTTCTTTTTCGGTGGTAGTATAGTCGACCTCTGCCGAATCAAGACACCTACTGACCAATGCAACAATTTTGTGATTACCCTCCCGATCATTCTGATATAATACACCGCTGACACCCAGATCAGACGCATCAGTTTGCAATTTAAACCTTGAATTAGGCAAATAATGGTGCAATTTAACACAATCTACGAAAGCATTTTTCATCTCCTCAAACGCACAATCATGATCACTGGTCCAATTCCAAAGATTATTTTTTTGTAAAAGATTTCTAAAAGGATATAACAAATTCGAATGACGAACGGTAAATGAACGGTAATATGTACATATACCAATGAATTGTTGCAATTGTTGTAAATTTTTTGGTTTTTCAAAATTAATTATCGAATCAATTTTACTTGTTAATGGGCGTATACCGTCCGTCGAAAGCTCAAATCCCAAAAACTCAACCCTTTTTTGACAAAATTTTGATTTTGCTAAATTGATAGTAAAATTATTTTTTTGCAAAACTCTAAAAATCGAACATAAAGCCAAAATGTGATCATATATTGAACCTCGCGTTACCATAAGAAAATCATCAATATACTTTGTGAGTATATTGTCAAACTGAGTTCCAAGAGCGACATTCAAAGCACGAATAAATGCGGAACCCGCTGTTTTTAAACCAAACGGTACGCGACAAAATTGGTACATTTTACCATCAAAAACAAAGGCCGTATACTTTCGACACGATTGTCGAAAGCAATGGAATTTGTGCAATGGAATTTGCCAATACCCAGAAGCCAAGTCATTTATTGTCATAAAAGTAACTCAAAAAATTTTTTGCATTATTTCACTAATTATTGGTGGGCATTCATGATCTGACTTAATTATTTCGTTTATATATCTTGCGTCAAGACAAACGCGTACTGTCCCATTTGATTTGATCACTATTCTCAACGGATTACAATATTCACAATCTGCCCTTTCTATGATCTTAGCTTCCTCCATTTCTCCCAAAGTTATGCGTACCTTCCCCCTATGCTCAAACGGGACTGGGTAAGTTTTCCGTACAACCGTTTTATGAGGTTTAATTCGAAATTTATACGGTTCAACATCAGCACAGTCAGGCTTGAGCGTAAAAAGTTTTTCAAATTCCAACATTCGATTCACAAAAAATTTTCTCTCCTCATCACTCAAATCCGGCAGCGATAATGCAAGCTCTTCTAATTGTTCACGAAATTTAGGACCATCGATGCATTCTGCACAATCTATATCCCCTCCCAAACTACAAATGTTATACCCGGACTCGATTAACTCGTTTTCATAAATAATGTTACCTCCCACCAACTCAGATTTATGACATTCATTAATTATTTCACTATTTTCCATAATCAAATTTTTTTGAAAATCTCAACAGAATTAATTTCAATATTAAATGAATTTTCAGAATCAAATGAATTATAATCTATAGCTTGTGAGTATTGATATTCCTCGTCATCCTTTGAAATCAGACGTTTATTCGAAGGCACTTTACCAAACAAAACAAATTTACTCGGAATATCATTTTCGTTAATAGTAAAACGTGACTGTCGTTAATTTACTATCGCCTGATTTTTCAACATCCAATCGTTACCTAATATGATAGGATTTGATAATTTTGGAACAACTAAGAATCCCGAAGGAACAATCCTCTCACCAATTTTTATATCATAAAATATTTGCTTTTTTATATTGGTGAGCTTTTTTCCTATAGCTGTGAATAGCACGACATTCGAGACTGGTAATTCCGCGAGTGTATTATGTTTTAATAAATATACATAATATTCCTCTGAAATGGCAGTAATTTGGCTGCCAGTATCAATTAGAGCCAAAATAGGTACAGAAAAAATCGAAATAATTACTCGGGGACAACGAGGTATATTTGATGTATCGCTCGGCTGTTCATTTTCACTAGTCTCCGTCAATCCCCTCCCCAAATTATTGAAGTCATCGTAATCAAATGGGCGCGACATTCCCATGGACAATATCGCGCCGTTTACCAGTTTAAATGATCCCTTGAAGACGACGCATGAATCTGACGCAGGTTGACAGAGAAAGAAGGAGGAGGGATAGTCATATCGGGTAAGGGTATCGGTCTATTTTGGGAAAGGGAACTTGACTCTAAAGGCTTTCGATGATTACGCTCCCCACACGTTTCAATATGATTACTTGTTACTCCTTCCTTCATGTCCGCTCTTCTCCCATTCCCTCTAAAATCCCCCTAAAACCGCTGACCATGCGCCTGACGATTTCTTACTTTATCGTCAAAGTCCGAATCGTCGCGAGAATTATGGCTTGATGGTTCAACTAAATTTTTTTTGGATTACTATAATTTTATCATTAAATGTCAAATCGAGTTGTGCGAGTGCTTGTGATATTTTGTCGAATTTTGCAAAGTCTACGGTGACCAGCGCTTCTCTCACTCTCATAGGCATTTTCTGTACGACAGAATAATGCATCTCGTATGACTCCATTTGAGGCAAAAAATATTGTGCTTCTTGCACCTGTTTTGAAAAATACATTTGCAAACTACCATGCGTACCATTAAACTTTCTCGCTAACCATTCGGCCTTAATTCGTACACGAATAGGTATCGAATAAAATTCTGCTAAAAATTTTGTTTTAAAATCATCCACCAATACTCTAACCAATTCACTTCCATTATCTCCGTTTTGATTTTCTATCATTTCACGTAACCGCTCTACTTGATTAATCTGAGTTAAACTCATTTGTCTCAATCTTAACACTTCTTCACGCAATTGTTGCTCGTTCATGGCGTTCAACAATTCCTCTTCGTCCGCCATTTTATCTACTAATTTTCTCCGAACACTATTTTTCTTTTCTACAGAAATTTTTCTCGGTTTTACGGTATCGAGACCCTCGTATAACACACCCTGTTTCGATCTAGTTTTACGCGTAAAATATTCGTCATTCAGAAATTAAATTTCAATTTAAAATTTCAAAAATTATCATTTTCAAAAATATACAAAGTAAAATGGGTTTATCAGTCGAGCCCCACGTTGGGCGCCAAAAAATGTAGCGAATCAAAATTTACACGCCACACTTTAAATATTTTAACTTTTGATTATTAAAATAATATATATATTAACAACTTCACAAACACACATAAAAATTAAATTCAGAAATTAAGCAAATATAGATATACGTATATATTTTCTGAGTCAGTTTATTATCAAATTATAAACAAAATACGCTACGTAAGCGATGTCATATAAAATTAAATATAAAAAATCGTTAGTTTCTTTCAAGATGAGCTCATCGTTCGCATATTTTTAAATATAAAAAATATAATAATTTATCAATAAATGACTATAGAGAGAGATAATTTTGGGAATGTGAGACATATAAAATAAAATGAGACTTATCGCTTCCTTGATTATTGAAGGAGATAATCCGCCATATATAATTAATTATTTCCTCGTGGATTCAATTGTTGACGGCTCCAAGATTTGTCATTATGAATAAATGGTCCGGACGCTTGGGTTATTCGCCATTGGAGTTGGCCACGAGGTGATCACAAAATTTCCTTTATATTCACAGATGCACCATAATAACGCGCCACACTATAAAAGACGTATATTACGGATTTAAACAATATATAATTTTCATACAATTATAATTATACATTTCACATTTTCACTTTATGACATACCTATAAGGTCGTCGGCGACGCGCTTATCTTGTGGCGACAAGTCTCTCTCAAGGACAATTTACAAGTGTGAAAATTATACAATAAGAAATATCTCACATGCCTTGCGTAGAAACTCGAATCAATCCGAAAGAATCCGAATTTGAGGAATTGGCGGGCAATCCTTCCCACTATCTCACTAAATAAGCGTCTCGCTACCTCTCTCTCTACATCAATTTATTATCTCTCTCTTTTTATTTTCTCTCAAATGACTAATTCGCCTCACTATTATTTTTAAAAAAAAATGTTTACCATCTTAAGAAATTTTTCTTTCAAGATCACTAATAGTAAATAAAGTTTGACTTCAAGAAATAGAAGAAATAATTATTTAAAAATTGCCTTCCAATGGCAATTGTTCATAAGGTGGTTCGTTTTAAAATGGAATGTCCATATTTAAAAATAAAAGAATTTGTAATTTGCATAAAAATTATAAAAATAAGAAATTGAACACGACATTCTGAAACATTTGTTTGTACTAATAATAAGAAATAATAAAATTAAACAAAAACGTCCATAACATCAGTAATTGGGTATCTGCAGAAAGGACAAATCTCTTCTTGATAACGTGTATAACACTCGAGACACAAGCATAAATGCCTGCATGGCATTAACAAGCAATTTGGAGGAACATCCAGGTATTTGCAGCATTTGATTCTGTGCTGATATTCTTGCGCTCGTCGATCTTCGACTCCTTTAAAGAAAAAAAGTTACTATTAAAAATGCGTTATGATATATGTTCGTTCACATATAAAGTGACCACTTTGTCAGTTGTAGATTTTAAGATAACCTCAGTTTAATTATGTCTCTTTTTTATATACAAAATTGATAAGAATGCAGTCAACCTAATTACCTCTTCTAGGTGCTTGCACATTGTTTTGTGGCTCTGGCTCAGCAGGTATATGGGGAGGTGCTGGATTCTGTGCCGGCTCAGGTACTGGAGGAATAATTTCCAGGACAGGATTGGCTTCATTTACTGGATATGATCACAGGATTGTTTTTTATCTAAAACATAGTATTGTAAAAATTAAAAAAACAGAATTACTTTATCAGACTTATCCTAACCTGTTGGGGCCGTTCAAAAATTACGTAACGCTTTTTGGGGGGAGGGTGGGTACAAACTATTTGTTACGGTCAGCAGAAAAAATGTCGCTAATATATACAACATTGCATTACATGGGGAGGGGGGGTCCAAATTTCCGAAAAATTGCGTTACGTATTTTTTGAACGGCCCCGTTCGTATTTACAAAAATTGGTATGTTTTAAATTATTCAAACACTCCTAAAATTGCATTTTATAGATAAAAAATCTTTTTTTTCTTTTTTAAAGCAAACAAGTTAGTATAAGTTTGATAAAATTTTATAATTAATTCTCAATTTTAATTCTAAAAAATAAAATAAAATTTTCTACAATTATACAGTGTAATTTATGGGCATTTTCACGATACTTGAACTGTATATTTAAAATTTTCGAAAAAAATTTTAGGGTTAATATTATGCAAACTTACGTCTAGGCGCTCCATTAGGGTTATTACGAACTTCAAAAGAAATGTCCATTCTAAATGTCACATTTTCGAAGGCTATTTCGATGTGCTGATTCATTTTAATTCAATTCTAAATAATATTTGTTATTTATGAATTTGTGACGTTTCTATCGAGAATTTTTTAAACAAATTAATTTTAATATTTTTTTGTTTTTACATAATATTACCATGGAAACGGAACCTACAAATATAATGGTAATTATTTACACTGAGAGGGAGATAATCGCAATTTACTTTATTATTTTTTCTTAATCTACAGAGTCTTACACACCGAATCATGCATTTTTCATTAACTTCTTGATACTTTAAGTATTTTATTTTGTTGGTAAACAAAAAAAATAAAAGGGACCACTTTGTCAGACTGTTGCAAAAGTTGTTTCTGTTTCAAAATGGAGGGGGCGGAAAAATTACAATTTTTAAATTCGTTTTTTTAGAAATTAAAATTTCGATATTTTTTAAAATTATTCACAATAAAGTCCCTTAAAAAATGTTTCATGTATACATTTTTTTTGCTTCAAATCACTCAATAAAATAACATTTAACCATTAACTTCCCAAAAAACCAGGTTCTCTCTAAATCTGAATCAGTGAAATTCCACTGAAAATCAGTGCAATTTGACTTAGAATCAGTGACTCTATTTTCCCGATTTGAATCAGTGGAATTTCACTGAAAATAAGTTTAAAATAACTGAAATTACAGACATTTTCCACTGATTCATCAATTAAAAAACTACTGAAAATTTTTGTCACAAATATTAAAAATTTCAGTTATTTTTTAATTGACCAATGAGGGAAAAAAACTGTAATTTCAATCATTTTTAACTGATCTTCAGTGAAATTTCACTGATTCAAATCGCGAGAATGGAGTCACTGATTCTCAGTCAAATTTTACTGATTCAATTTTAGAGAGTTTATTAATTAAAAAACTCAATTTTAGAAAAAAGGACCACTTTGTCGGATGTCTGTTATTTTTTCATTGTTTGAAAATGGAGGGGAGAGAAAATTCGAAACCTATTAATTTTTCATCTTAAAAGTATAATAGACTTAAAACACTTCTTATCTGAATAACTTCCTAGAAGAACCAAAGATATTCGCATTACAATCTTTGATTTCGATTTTCTCGAAAAGAGGTTTTTTACATTCTAAACTTTGAAATTCTGTAACTCATCGAATTTTTTACCAAAAAGGTTCTAAGACCACTCAAAATTTTATAAATTTCACAAGAAATTCGCCCATGTAGATAAGTCCAATAGTACCAAAATGATCCATTTTTATGCGGACGTCCACATAAAAAAAAATCATTTGTGCAAAATTCAACATTTAGCCCCAGTCTCCCTTACATTTTATTTATTTATGAAACTCTTTATTCAAGTATTTACCTTTAGAAGCTTATATTAATTTGTTATTTGATTATTAAAGAAAAGGGAGTAATTTATTGAATACTAACAATTATTATTAATATTTCTGTAGTAAATAAACTTTTATGAGTAACAATAAAAATGTAAATAATTAGCAAAATTGCTTTTATTGAAATAAGTTTTAAAAAAAATTTTTCTTTTTTTTCATTAATTTATACAATCTTATTTATTTTAATTAATTACTAAATTATTATTATTATTATTGTTTATAATTATTTAAATTTATATTTTATGTAACACTGTTGAGAATTATACACTAAACACTTAGAACTAAGACAGAAAAATATCGCACACGCACGGGGGATAGAAACCTAGACCTCCAGGACGCAAGTCGAATACACTAACCGTACAGCCACGCAAGGTTGGAAGTGATTTTACTTAAACTTCCTTTTGAATTATGAGAAGGATATATACAGTGCTATAATAATGAATTCACTGTATATTATATTTATTTAAAGAAAAATTATTATAAATATATGTTTTATACGTTTTTATGTTTTTTTATTGATTATTTTTAAATTATTTAATTATTTATTAAAAGAATAAAAAAAAATATATATTTATATATTTTTAAAAAATAAAAAAAAATTTATACATAATAGTAAAAATAATTAATAAATAATAATTTATTATTATTATGATATACCAATTAATTAATAATTAATAATATATTAATTAAGTGTTTAATGTTATTGTTGATGAATAATGTTTTTAAAAATCTCTTGGAAAATATTTTAATAGTTAATAAATCAAACGATGTTGTTATTAATAGTGGCCGATTTGATGCCATTATAACAAATTTTGTTTGTTTTTTAACTCCTTCGTAAAGTACTAATTTGGTGTTATGCCAGTTTTTTGCCAGTACTGATTTTAATACTTTATTAACTCCGACGTATTACTGATTCGGTTTTGGAGTCAGTATACTCCCAGTACTGATCTGGTTCCGTAAGTCAGTACCGTCGGTCAGTACTGAGTCAGTACCATGCCGGTGTTTAACTCTGTCCTAACACCGGACATTTCTACTTGGGCTATTTTTCACGAAAAACATTATTTTTTTTTGTTAATAGGTAAAACGGACGGATTTTTTTTGCACGAACTTGTTACTAGAGTTCCCTAGAAAAATTTTATGAGGTACAAAAAAATATTGATGCACCTGAATCGCCTAAAACTGACTGTTTACATTTACTTCGAGATTTAGAAATTTTCCTAAAATTTGGGGTAAATGTAAACACCACTGTAGTTAAACGAGGTTTAAGAAACAAGTTATTTCAAGTATACTACTGTTCTAAGGGATGGAAAAACTAAAAAAAAATTCTTCGTAGATGTGTAGTAAATCAATCAGTTGACTGATAATGTATCATATAAAATAAACAATCAACCATTACAAAATTAGTAATGTAAAAACTTGAATAACTTCAACAAATTTTAATAGATTTTCATTCAACTTGGTAAAAAGAAGTTTTTTTTTATTTTGCTGAATAAGAATCTAAAATCGAATTTTTAAATTTCAAACTGGTAGATCCAATATAGCGGATGAACCTAAAAATAATATTTTTAAAAATTGATCAAATTTGCTTCAATCTGGCTACTCGGGGGTTTTTGAGCCTAATTTTTGTTAGGGCATTAATAAGGAAGAATTACATATTTTTAATTAAGGAAGATTTCGACTATATCAGCAATTATTGACATCTATTAGACGTCAATTGAACTCTTTGGTTTAGAGTCAGGTGTTATTCTTAAGATAATTATTCCGATATGGTTGTCGGTAAATAATTATATTTTTGAATTTAATTTTTGATCTGAAAAAATAAGCTGCGTGAACGACTGCACTGTGCATCTGTGAGGACTAGAACCCCAGTTAAAAGCTGCCTTTCGCGGGACTAACGCCTACCAATGCACCATGCCAACACAGCCTGGACGTTCACGTTTCTTATAATCTCAGATCAAGCCCATACACTAGTCGAAGAGCTGTATAGTTAATGTAGGAAATTATTTGCTGATTAAGAATTTTAATTAAGGAAGATTTCGACTATATCAGCAATTAGTGACATCTATTAGACGTCAATTGAACTCTTTGGTTTAGAGTCAGGTGTTATTCTTAAGATAATTATTCCGATATGGTTGTCGGTAAATAATTATATTTTTGAATTTAATTTTTGATCTGAAAAAATAAGCTGCGTGAACGACTGCACTGTGCATCTGTGAGGACTCGAACCCCAGTTAATAGCTGCCTTTCGCGGGACTAACGCCTACCAATGCACCATGCCAACACAGCCTGGACGTTCACGTTTCTTATAATCTCAGATCAGGCCCATACACTAGTCGAAGAGCTGTATAGTTAATGTAGGAAATTATTTGCTGATTAAGAATTTTAATTAAGGAAGATTTCGACTATATCAGCAATTAGTGACATCTTTTAGACGTCAATTGAACTCTTTGGTTTAGTCGTTCACGCAGCTTATTTTTTCAGATCAAAAATTAAATTCAAAAATATAATTATTTACCGACAACCATATCGGAATAATTATCTTAAGAATAACACCTGACTCTAAACCAAAGAGTTCAATTGACGTCTAATAGATGTCACTAATTGCTGATATAGTCGAAATCTTCCTTAATTAAAATTCTTAATCAGCAAATAATTTCCTACATTAACTATACAGCTCTTCGACTAGTGTATGGGCTTGATCTGAGATTATAAGAAACGTGAACGTCCAGGCTGTGTTGGCATGGTGCATTGGTAGGTGTTAGTCCCTCGAAAGGCAGCTATTAACTGGGGTTCGAGTCCTCACAGATGCACAGTGCAGTCGTTCAAGCAGCTTATTTTTTCAGATCAAAAATTAAATTCAAAAATATAATTATTTACCGACAACCATATCGGAATAATTATCTTAAGAATAACACCTGACTCTAAACCAAAGAGTTCAATTGACGTCTAATAGATGTCACTAATTGCTGATATAGTCGAAATCTTCCTTAATTAAAATTCATAATCAGCAAATAATTTCCTACATTAATTACATATTTTTGTTTGATTTTTTAATTTATTTTTATGCAAATGCGAGATAAAATACTGAAACAGTAAAATTATGATTTACAATCTTTTTTGCATTAAAAGATAACTTACACTATGGCATTGCCAATTGTCAAAATAAAATATTGGCAATACTCAGAACATCTTGTAGGTGAGCTGAGGTAAAGATATTGACATCGTACTTATTTTTAAATTTGTAAATTTAGCTGAAACATCTACTGTTTACATTTACCCCAAATGACCCTATATTAATAAAGTTTAACTAAATTTTTTTTTTATTTTTAATTTTGCAAAAAAACGTTTTTTGCCCATAACTTTAAAAAATGTTAGGACACCTATAAATGTTTTTCCATAATTTTTGTAGAGTTTTTTTTTAGACGCATCTTTTGAGCCCTAATTGAACATTTTTCGTCCATATTAACCGGAGTTATTAAACTTTTTAAAATCAACAATTTTGGAAAATAAGACTTTTGAAAATTTTGTTGAAAAACGTAAAAGTAACTTTAAAAAATTATCGTTATCAACTTGTAGAGCATTAAAAACCGCTTCGATTGACCTATTTTTGAACCTAATTCGATAATAAATTTCGAAATTATTGGTATTTTAAAAACCAAAAATTGTGAAAAATGACATTTTCTCAACTTTTTTGTTTGAAAATTTTTATTTAACTATTAAATTATTGTAACTATCTTGTAGGGTATTAAAAAAATACATTGATTGACTCAAAATTCAATCATTTTTACCATATTTATAAAAAGTTATTCATATATTTCTATTATTTTTATCGCCATGAGGAAGTAAAGTGTTCATGAAATGAGCACCAAAATTATAAAAAAATATACAACTTGGCAGCGGTTTTTTTTACTTTTTTTAAATGGGAACCCAGATTGTCCCTTGGAAAAATTTCCACACGGCATATTATTTAAATATTAATGTAAGTAATTAACTATAATTTATTTTTTTTGATTGACCTATAACAAAAAATCTAAATAAATTTCAGTTCGAGAATTCTTTAGGAAAGCCGACTTTTGAATTAGGAATACTTGCATTTGTCTGGACATTCGGCCAGGGGAGAAGAAAACTGCAGAAAAACAAGACCCAAGTACAACCGGTTTATTGACGTCGAGTCATGAATGTACATCTGGATAGCCATCATAAATGCACAAACATAGCCTCGACGTCAAACCTCCCGTTTGATATATCTCGATCAGCAATAAACACCGAGACTGTAGCGATATTCACAGAGAGTCACCCATCCAAGTACTAACCGCACTCAAAGTGGCTTAAACTCTGTGATCGCAAGTCACGGGATTCCGCCAACCGAGCTATACCATCGGTCTTATTTGTACAGTATATTATTTAAATAATAATTAATTTAACAAAATTATTTTATTTTTTCATTTTACAAATTTTTGGAAGCCAACACGGAAAGAAAGTTATTAAATTTTATAATTAAGTATTTTACAAGTAGAGGACAAAATACGACAAAGGTAAATTGTGATATCCGAAGTACTCAGCTTTAAAAACAGTATAATTATGGTATGTAGTAAAGTTATATAAAAAATTACTTTGATGCATTAATTGGTAAGTATTTAGATATTTTTAAATAAGCACGACTTTATTCAGAACGATTTCGTATAAGACAAATAAATTAAGAATAATTATTGACTTAATTTTAATAAAATTAAATTATTAAAATAAAAAAATATACAACTACTTCTAAGTTATATAGCCAGATTCTTTATTTCATTTCTTATTTCAATCTAGTGATGTATTTAAACAATACAAAATTCAACGTATTATTATTTTTGCAAATGACTCGTGTTGAACTGAACAGTGCACAAATTATTAGTATTTAAATAAACTGTTTCAAATTAAAAAAAAATTTTTTATAAATGCTTGTATAGAATTAAACTGTATACAGATAAACATGAATAAAATCTTTAATTGTACTAAAATTGTATGTATACATTTTAACCGTATAGAGTTAAACGAATAATTATTCTTCAAATTTACTTGTGTAGAGTTGCACTGTGTACAATTTAACTGTGTTCAATTAAACTGTATCGAATTTAAATTTAATGTTTTTTTTATTTTTTCTGTATACAGATAAACTGTGCATAATTAACTTGTATTTAATTAAACTGATAACAATTAAACGATTTCTTTTTTTATTAAATGCTTGTATAGAATAAAACTGTATACAGATAATCGCGAATAAAATATTTAATTGTACTGAAATTGAATGTATACATTTTAACCGTATAGAGTTAAACGAATAATTATTTTTCAAATTTACGTGTATAGAGTTGTACTGTGCACAATTTAACTGTGTACAATTAAACTGTATCGAATTTAAGTTTAACATTTTTTTAATTTCTCTATATACAAATGAACAGTGCAGAATTAACTGTATGAAAATTCTCTGTATACAACTGATTTGTATAGAACTGATACCCCGCCGGCTACTTTTCACGGCCTGCTTAAAAGTACGCCTAGCTTTATGCCATGTTTCCCGCAGCTGGAGGTTTCCCTTCGAATGGGTAAAATGCCTCCTTGCTGCGTAGCATTCTCTCTTAAGACAGGCCAATTCTTCATTCCACCAGTTCATAGATCCCTTTCCCGTTTTTCTTTTCTGTCGGCGAGGCATAGAGTGATTGCAAGCTTGAACAATCACCCGCCTCGCCTCTCGCACTATACCCTTTAAAGAAGCTGGCTTTCTCACCCAGGGGTGCTATTCTGTAACTTCACTTCACATTCACTTCACTTTCACTTCACATTCATTTCACTTCACTTTCACTTCACATTCACTCCCTATTAACTTCACTTTCACTCCACATTCACTTCACTTTTCATTTTTAATGTGAAGTGAATGTGAAGTGAAAGTGAAGGGAATGTGAAGTGAAAGTGAAGTAAAGTTACAGAATAGCACCCCAGTTTGAATTGCGAATAAGTTGCGACTCTTCTAGGGATTCCGCCAGCTTCTCCCTGTTTAGTCTCCTGAGGTTCCAAGAGGCTCTCTTGCTACCATTTTTCGGTGCGGTACGTCCTCGAAGTTTTTTCTCAGAGACTAAAAACTCTATGTACTGGTGGTCACTCAATGTTTCCTCATCCAGTACCCTCCATTTTCTTATTCTGCAGGCTAGGCGGGGAGATGCGATTGTTAAATCAAGAATAGATCCCGATTCTCCCCTCCTGAACGTGAACTCGTGGCCCCGGCTTAACACCACCAGTCCATTCGTCGCCAGCATGTCGGAAACCAAGATTCCTCTCCTGTCCTGACGAGTCTCCCCCCATTCCGGTGACTTACTATTGAAATCTCCCGCAATGAGGACATCCCCGTCGAAAGCTCTCAGACTTTATTCAAGGGAGCGAATCTCGGAGTCGAATTTTCCAAGTGGGTCGTTGGGCGAGTAGTAGCAGCTGTATATGAGGCATTATTCCTGAACTGCCCCAAAAATAAAAAAAAGTTCTTGGATTTCCTTTATACTTTGGAAATATGTTACCCTAGTAGGTACAAGTTACTACACCAATTTACAGGTCCAACCCCCCACCCCTATCAAAAGGGTGGGGGGTTGAAATTTCAGCTTAAACTCGAACATGCGTTTTTTAAACATTTGTAGTTTCTACTTAAATTATTCGATTAAAAAAAGTAAGTAGTGTTTTGGAAAGGTTTTTTTTGTGTACTTTTAAAATATTTCATTTATTTAATAAAAAAAAAAAAATTATGAAAAAATTTTTAAAAATAAATAGTTTTTTGCAATTTTGTGCAAGTTTGGCAGTTTTTATTTTCTTTTTAATAATCTTAAATGAAAGCTTGGGATTTCCCCTAAAAGAAGATATAAGTTTGAAAATGGGCCAAAAAAGTTTGCCAAAGATATAGTGTAATAAGTCAAATTTGTCCATCCGCTCGCGCACTCCAGTGCGATGAACAGTGAAATTTTTTTACAATTTACTATTGAAAATTGTCTAGAAACTACAAATTTTATCGGATAATGATGTTCTTGGTCTAAAATTACTAAGAGATCCATCAGAATCGGTTTTTTGAATTTTTATTTTTTTATTTTTTTCCTGTTACTCAAAAAGTTGACAAATTACAATATTTTTAGAAAAAATCATGTTTATTTTTTTATTTTTCCATTGCACATGATCGAAATCAATTTAAATTAGTCTAGTATCACCACCGGACAATTAATAATGCATAATACAATTTATTTAAATTGTTGCAAACAATGTTAATTCACAAATAGATTACTTCGGACCTTCTTCATAAAAAAAATTGTCTTTTTTGCAGACAAGTTTAAATTTAAGTCTAATTTAGTAAAAAATTATTTTAAAGTTAAAAATTATCATTGTTATTTACAATTATATAAACAATAATCAACTTCCTTTTGTATTTGTAAACATTTTCGTCATTTTTTAAACTATAAATATTTATATCATATGTATATTTTTTCAAAAACCTAAGAAAATTATTAGCTTAAACAATTACATTTGTTATAAACAAATTCTTTATTTTTAAACAAATAAGTAGCTTTCTTCGGCAAACAAAATTTTTTCCTTTTTTTATATTTACTATCATAAAAAAGAACTCCTTAATGAAATGGGAATACATTAAATTATTCTTTTAATTTTAATAAACATTATAAGTTAACAAATATTTAAATTTGTTCTTTATTCACAGACAAAATATAATTACTTATATACATTTAAATGTATACTGTTTTAACTAAAAAATTAAAAATATAAATATTTCTTAACTTTTAATGTTTATTAAAATTATATGAATTATTTAAGGTATTTCTATTTCATTAAGGGGGGCGCCTACTTTATCGGGTCAAAAAAATCGATTTTTTAAAAGTTGTCTTAACTGAAAGTACAACTATAAGAGAATATGCTCTTAAAATATTACGTCAAAATACAAAGTATTTTTCGAGTTACAGCTTGTAGAACGCAATAAAGCGCGTGGACTGGCGCTTGGCCTGGCGCGCGATTCCACTCGCGGTCTCTAACACTTTTTATAATTTGTCGCGCTTATCTACTATTACACCTACCATTAAAATTACCATTTATCAGTAAAATCTCTTCTTATCCAAGAGCTACACATAAAAAAATAGTCGTTCATCGAGGCCGCGAAATAGCATTTATATATGTTTTTCAATCTTTAAACGCGTTTTTCTCAAAACACTGTTTTTGTAGTTTGCGTACACGATAGACAAAAATCTAATCAACCGATAAGGGTCTATTTGGGCTTGTTTTCAAGATGAAAAGTGTCTTTTCTGTATGAATTAAATTTGTTTTTGATAGAGTTAAATTTAATGCTTTCTTTTAAAGAAAAAATGAGATTTTTTTGGCAAAAATTAAATTTTTTTTAAAAGTCATGTAAAAATTTCAGTTTTTACTTTCTATTGAAATCTTTTAATTCATACAGAAGGCAATAATGTATATTTATAGAAAAATTTTGTTTTTTGTATTAGATAAGAATTGTGGGCCCTAGGTTGTACGCAATTGGAAAATTTTAGCAGCAAGGCGTTATATATATGGCGTTTATTTTATTATTAAATTCTATTTTCATTTAATAAAAAAATTATATTTCAAAGGTTTAAATATATAAGAAAACATACACTAAATCTCGCATCGATTTATTTAAATGTGTTTGAGAAAAAAATTCCTGAAATGTACGCAGTTTTTTACCTTCTAAAGTAGGCGCCCCCCTTAAGGAGTTCTTTTTTATGATGGTAAATGTAAAAAAAGGAACAAATTTTGTTTGTTGAAGAAAGCTACTTATTTGTTTGAAAATGAAGAATTTTTTGAAAAAAATACATATGATATAAATATTTATAGTTTAAAAAATGACGAAAATGTTTACAAATACAAAAGGAAGTTGATTATTGTTTATATAATTGTAAATAACAATGATAATTTTTAACTTTAAAATAATTTTTTACTAAATTAGACTTTAATTTAAACTTGTCTGCAAAAAAGCCAATTTTTTTATGAAGAAGGTCCGAAGTAATCTATTTGTTAATTAACATTGTTTGCAACAATTTAAATAAATTGTATTATGCATTATTAATTGTCCGGTGGTGATACTAGACTAATTTAAATTGATTTCGATCATGTGCAATGGAAAAATAAAAAAATAAACATGATTTTTCCTAAAAATATTGTAATTTGTCAACTTTTTGAGTAACAGGAAAAAAATAAAAATTCAAAAATCGATTCTGATAGATCTCTTAGTAATTTTAGACCAAGAACATTATTATCCGATAAAATTTGTAGTTTCTAGATAATTTTCAATAGTAAATTGTAAAAAAAATTCACTGTTCATCGCGCTGGAGTGCGCGAGCGGATGGACAAATTTGACTTATTACACTATATCTTTGGCAAACTTTTTCGGCCCATTTTCAAACTTATATCTTCTTTTAGGGGAAATCCCAAACTTTCATTTAAGATTATTAAAAAGAAAATAAAAACTGCCGAACTTGCACAAAATTGCAAAAAACTATTTATTTTTAAAAATTTTTTCATAAATTTTTTTTTTATTAAATAAATAAAATATTTTAAAAGTACACAAAAAAAACCTTTCCAAAACACTACTTACTTTTTTTAATCGAATAATTTAAGTAGAAACTACAAATGTTTAAAAAACGCATGTTCGAGTTTAAGCTGAAATTTCAACCCCCCACCCTTTTGATAGGGGTGGGGGGTTGGACCTGTAAATTGGTGTAGTAACTTGTACCTACTAGGGTAACATATTTCCAAAGTATAAAGGAAATCCAAGAACTTTTTTTTATTTTTGGGGCAGTTCAGGAATAATGCCTCATATGCGAATACCCGCCATCTCTACCCAAACAAACCCTTTGTCCGTAGCTAGGAATGAACCGGCGGTGATATCCGGATTGCATATATGTATTGCCGATCTACCTGATAAGTCTTGAAACCAGTTTGAGAATCCTTGCTTCTTATACTGCTCACTAATGAGCAGTATATCCACTCCTCTCTTTCTGGCAGACTGCATCAGGAGATTTTGGGCAACACTACCCTTTCTAGGGTTGACCTGAAGAAATCTTACCTCTTCTGCTTCAGCTTCTTCAGTTCCTCCCTATAGACGGGGCAGGACCCGCTTCCTGGAGCGTGCTTTGTCTCCTTTATCCCTTTGTCCTCACAAGTTGTGCAATGGGATTCCCCTGCACAGTTCTTGTGGGAATGGTCTAGGGAGCCACACTTCCAGCAAGCTTTGCTCCTATTGGGTCCTTTGCAGACCCTTGCGATATGCCCATAGCTGAGGCATTTTTGTCATCTGTCCACTTCCACCCTGCTGCGGATCCTGCAGTTTATCCAACCTACCTTAACTCTACCGGTCATAAGCAGAACATCCGCGTCTGCTTCTAGTAATTGGATAACTGCCATCTTTACTCCTCCATGCAGGGTAAAGAGTCTGCAGGACACTTCAAAATCGGTCCTGCCCAAAGCTTCTTTTAAGGCCTCAGTGACATCCTCAATACTGGTTGTCTCATCCAAATCTCTAATCTCTAGTGATCTCTTTGTCACCAGAGGTGAGACAATTGCTTTGCCTTTGAGGGCCTCGGTCAACTTGCTGCTGAACGTTGAGAACTCCTGACCCCTTTTAAGAACAAAAAGCAAATCTTGATTTTTCGTTCTTCTAATGGACAGAACCTTTGTTTTTGTTTCAGCAGGGTTGACCTTGGCGAAAAGCTCTTCAATAAGTATCTCCAAGAACTTGTCAACCCGCAATTCTAGGTTGCACAGCTTGATGGCGGCTCTCTTTGCCTTATCCTGATACCAAGGTGCAAGGTCGCTTCCTTGATGCTGCTCACTACAGAACAGGATATCGACCTCATTTTCCCTAGCTGTTTGCATCAGGAGCACCTGTGCATCCTTACTTGTATGCAGGTTGACTTGAAGGAGCTTTAGGGATTTGCCCATTTAAGTTTCTCCAGTTCGTCCTTGTAAACCGGGCAGAAAATTCTTCCAGGGATATGGTTGACTTCCGTTTTTCCCAAATCTGCACTTTGCCTAGCTTAAGCAGACTCTCACTGTCCTTTTCACTCAAGCGTACTAGTGCCACTTTTGTACCACCAAAACGTGTCAGAACTCTGCAAGTCACATCTAATTTGGGCTTTTGCAACTTGTCCTTAAAGACGGTTAAAACGTCCGCCTCTGAAGTTGTTTTATCGAGTTCCCGAATTTCGAGGGTCTTTTTATTGACAAGAGCCGTAACCTCGGCCTTGTCCTGAAGGACGGAGGTAAGATTCTCAGCGAACTTTGAAGTTTCACCCCCCTTTTTTACCACAACAAGAACTTCCTTTTTAAGAGTTCTCCTAATTTTTACAATCTCGGTGCCAGTTTCCTCTGGCTTTACCGAATTCGTTGTCAGTTTTATAAGATCATAGTAGGTCTCTGGATTCCGGGCCGAAATTTTTATTGCCTCCGTGGTTTTAATGTTGGGGGGGCGCTTCTAAAGTCTCTCCCTCTCTTCTGCTTTCGTCAAGGCCTTTCTCTTACGGGCCTCCCGTTTCCTATTGGAGACGGTTTCGAAGTCTTTTTCGTTTTCAGGCTTATTTTCCACAGTTGCCTCCGAATAAGAAGCAACCCTGGCCGAAGCAGCCTTACTTACCTCCGTCTCCATAGCCGTAGGGTTTGCCTTGGTCTCTTTGCTCTTAACCCTCTTACCCTTGGGAGTGGTCACAGTAGAATCAGTCTCCGGACCTTCATACTCTCTAGGGCGCTTTCTTGGGTCGATGGACTTGCTCTCGCTGGATGTGGCGTGCGACATCGATCCAGGAGTTTCAGGATTCGACCTTGGTTTGCTTAGGCTTATAAAGGGCTTAGGTATAAAACACAGGTTACTGCGAAGCACCTCGTGCACCTTCCCCAATGCCACCATTCCATCCTGAACATCCTTGCTAATGTTTCTTTGCTTTTTGCAAGCACGCCACATACTTTCCAGTATTTTAGGGATCAGATCGACCTGCTCTAAAACATTATTTTTGACTCTGCTAAGTCCCTTATCCTCTGAATTTTTGCTTTGGCTCCCTCCAAAATCCTTGGAGCCGTCTGCACCAACTATCGGGGCTTGCACCCGATCAGAATCGGTGGTGGGATTACCCTCTACAGAGGTACCCACTTGGAGTAATTTATTTGATTCTTTATCCATTTCATTCATTTTTTTTTGGTTTTCAAATCAGGGAACCACCCTGTTGGTTGTCCTTTAGTGAAAAGCCCCGCCACCACGGCAAGGTCTACCGAACATATCCAAGACGCCAGTCGGTTTTTCGAATTTTTGATAAATTTTGATAATTTTAGATTTTTTACCAAAGAGTCGAGACTATTTAATAAGTAAAGTATTTTCCAAAAGCACAAAAATAATTAAGCTAAGTCCCATAAAAGAGACTGTCTTTTTTTCAGTCCCTACTTCACCAGTTTATAACTTTAAAAAAATTTACTTATTTAATAGTCTCCACCCTTTGGTAAAAATTCTAAAATTATCAAAATTTATCAAAAATTCGAAAAACCGATTTTTTTAAAATTCAACATTTTTTCCTCTCTTTTATGGGATTTAGCTTCATTATTTTTGTGCTTTTAAAAAATACTTTACTTATTTAATAGTCTCGACTCTTTGGTGAAAAATCTAAAATTATAGAAAATTATCAAAAATTCAAAAATCCGAATTTCTTAAAATTTAAAATTTTTTCTCCTCTTTTATGGGATTTAGCTTCATTATTTTTGGGTTCTTGGAAAATACTTTACTTATTTTATAGTCTTCACCCTTTGGTAAAAAATATAAAATTATCAAAAATTCAAAAATCCGAATTTCTTAAAATTCATCATTTTTTCCTCTCTTTTATGAGATTTAGCATCATTATTTTTGTGCTTTTAGAAAATACTTTACTTATTAAATAGTCTCGACTCTTTGGTAAAATATCTAAAATTATCAAAATTTATCAAAAATTCGAAAAAACCGATTTTTTTTTAATTTAACAGTTTTTCTTCTCTTTAATAGTATTTAGCTTCATTATTTTTGGGCTCTTGGAAAATACTTTACTTATTTATTAGTCTCCACCCTTTGGTAAAAAATAGAAAATTATCAAAAATCCGAATTCCTTAAAATTCAACATAATAATAATAATAATAATAATAATAATAATAATAATAATAATAATAATAATAATACTAATAATAATAATAATAATTATTATTACAATAATAATAATAATTGTTATTATTATTATTTATTTAATTATTCAAGAAAAATGACAAACAAAAATAGGATGAATTTATTTTTCGGAAATCAATTCTGCTATTGCCACTGTATATTGACTATCCGAAAAGCACTGACGTCAGTGCATATACAGAGAATTTTAATTGTTTTAATTTGTTTTATAATAAATTGCAGATAAATGTTAATCACGAATATTAAATAAATATATTCAATAGTTGAAACTTTAGTTTATTTCACAGTATATTCTATTTTAATGGAATTTAATAATTAAATTACAACTACTCTAAGTATTGAGAAATTGTTACTAGTGCCACCTACCGTGTTTCGAGCGCGGCTATTTTTCTGCACACCTCTGTTATCGAAACTATACGCTTTCACTTTATAATAGAACAAGAAAAAACGAAAGTGATTCTTACAGGATTTTTGACGTAGATTACGAATCTGTAAGTGAAATTGTCCCATCACGTCTCAATTTTGAGAAAAACGGGGTCAAAGTGCAAAAAAATGGCTTTTATGGCACTTTTTGAAGTACAATAAAAAAGAACGCGACGTGATAAAAAGCTCAAATATGGCTTAAATGAGAGCTCAAACCCTCAACTTTAACATCCAAAAGCAAAAAACCATGTAGAAATAATTCAAAATTGTGGGGAACAACTTTTCGCTAAAATTGCTAAAATATCGCCAAAATAATAGCTGTTTTACGCGCATGCGGTAAAAAGTTGTTCCCAACAATTTTGAGTTATTTCTACATGGTTTTTTGCTTTTGGATGTTAAAGTTGAGGGTTTGAGCTCTCATTTAAGCCATATTTGAGCTTTTTATCACGTCGCGTTCTTTTTTTATTGTACTTCAAAAAGTGCCATAAAAGCCATTTTTTGGAACTTTGACCCCGTTTTTCTCAAAATTGAGACGTGATGGGACAATTTCACTTACAGATTCGTAATCTACGTCGAAAATCCTGTAAGAATCACTTTCGTTTATTCTTGAAGCCAAATTTTGTCGAACAGTGTTATTATCATTATCATTTAAAGTACCATTTCCAACTGATAATAAATATTCTGAAAATTCTATTTCATCAGGTAAAGTTCTCATACTTTCTGTAAATGATATTTCCTTAAAATGACTTCATAATGTGCTAGATTTAATAGATAAATTAACTAATTCGCTTCTAGTAGCATTAACTTTAACAGGCAATAATTGTCTAAAATCACCACCCAAAAGCATAGTTTTTCCACCAAATGGCATATCAACATTCATAAAATCGCGTAATGTTCTATCAATTAATTCCATAGCATATCTTGGCGCCATTGGAGCTTCATCCCAAATAAAGACATCAACCTCTTTCAAAAATGTAGCTGCCTTAGATTGACTTTTAATATTTGATGTAGAATCATAGAACAATGGAACAGGCATCCCAAACGTTTTATGTACAGTTTTACCACGGGGAAGTAATATTGCGGCAATGCCTGTAAATGCCATAGTACAAACACATTTTCCTTTACTTCTTAACAAATGGTATAAAGTTGTATAAACAAAAGTTTTTCCGAATCCACCTGGTCCATCAATGTAATAACATGAAGAAGATGGTATTCTTTTATCTTGGATAACTACATTTCGTTGTTCGTTTGATTTTCTGTTTTAATACTTATTTCATTTAACTGTATCATTTCAGGAAAATTGCGAATATTTGATCCTTCATGCAACAGAAAGTTAATTATATTATTATATGCTCTTATATGAGCTTCATTAGATGGATAATTTTTCTGATAATCTTCAGACATAGCCTCTTTAAACTTTTCCCAAAGTTCGTTTGGATGAACTGGATGGCAATAAATTAAAATACGCACAAATAAACGTCTTAATTGTTGTGGCATCATCCATACTTCTCCTTCTGTCAAAGCACGTTCCCATTCTCCATCATCTTCAATAAGGCCTAATGCTAAACATGCACTACGAAAAGTGTCATGTACAATAATGTTGACAGTTCGCAGATGATCATAACTTGTAGCGCCTTTAACTACTATTAAAAGTAATCTAAGATGAAACAGTTCTGATTGACTGGGCGAAATTTAATACATCCGTCCAATGACATTAAATGACCCTTTACGCTTCACCCATTTTAATGCATTTTCACCACGTTCTTTCTTAAAAACATAATAACATGGAATTTCTGCATATGTATATTGTCTAGCTTGTGGATCATGCCTATTTAAATCGAAGTATTCTAATAACATAGTCCGTTTCTGTAAAGCTTCATTTATAGCATCATCATTTGCTTCTTCACTAATGGTTACAGTATGCCGATTAATTAAATGAACAGGTAATCGGAGAATAGAATGACTTTTACTTTGTAATGGTCTACCAAATACATATCGAGTTTCAATAAAGTTTTTTATTTCATCATATTCTAAAGAACTTGTATTATTACTACTATCGGTAATTAATTACTACAGCATTAATTACATTAATTACTACAGCAGCAGCATCATGTCCCTTAAAAATATATTTATACAAATATTTTACGCATTTAATACTTGAAACTACTTCTACATTAATATGACAATTAAATAACTGAAGTAATGTAGGATTGTATGGAACAACGTATTGATTATCTGTAGTTCCTCCATTTAGGCGATCGTATTGTCCTGTATTAAGGCGGCGATACGTTGGGTATCCGCTTTTATCCATTATTGTCTTAGAACAGAATTGCTTTGGGAAACCTTTCAAACATTTACTATTATTATCTTTACACCAATTTCCACATGGGCCATGAATCATATTTTTCATAACGATGTCATGAAGTATAACATTTTCTGATTTACTTGGAATTTCTGCCGAAATATATTTGTCTACAATCTCGGGTGTTGTTATTTTATAATTTTGTTTCAAAGTCACTAATAAATGCATATGCGGCAATCCACGTTTTTGATATTCAATGACATACACATAAGCAATCACTTCGCAAAATAATTGTTCCTTTACAATAGTATTAATAAGTTTATCTTTTTTTATGGTAAAAACACGCAATACAATATCTAGTCTGTCAGAGGCAGTTTGGTTAGGTAATAAATTTTCCTTTATTTCACGCCAGTTTGGATTACACGTCATCGTAATAAAAAGATCAGGTTTACCAAATTTTTTCACAATAGCCATTGCAAATTGGTAATGCTGTAACATATTTCTCGAAAAACCTGTGAAAGATGATGGAAGTATTCTAATTTTCCCAACTTCATTGTTCGAATCATCAGCTCTTCTTTGTAAATGATCAATTAGACCTTCGTAAGTATCTGCACGAAGTTTCTTTTGATTCTTTCGACAGAAATTTGTCCTATCTTTTTCAATTTTCACATAACTGTCGACAATCCATTGCTGAAATAATCTACCACCCTTTAAAAATACATTGTTGTCCCTAGAAGCCATTCTATGCCTGATGTATGCAGCTCTTGATACACGTTTATTTGTATTAGCGCAAGTCAGATTTTTGTCCCAACCTCTTGTTCCATGTGGATAAAATAAAGGATATATCCATGGCTCAACATTGGGATTCATAGAACTTATGGGCAGTTCCACGTGAGATTTCAGTCGACCTCTTAAAATCGGCCAAAAATATTTTTTTTCTATTCTGTATTGAAAAAAAACAGATACGTATTTTTTTATTATTTTTTTGGAGGCCAAATTTTTGAGTTATGAATTTTCAAAATTTTCGCTTTTTAAATGTAGGTATATTTTTAATGTCACATAACTAAAAAAATATTGCTTCTTTTCATTTTTTGGCAAGAGAAAAAAAGTTTTGTTTTTCTCTCTACTTTTGAATAATCATAACAAAAAAATTTTTTTTCATTTTTTATTAAAAAAATAAAAAAATTTTATAAACAAATTAATTTTTTTTAACTTTGGGTATGATAAATTTTTAATTTTCTTTTTTTAAAACATACCTGGAAATGATAAGAAGGTTTTGCAAAAAGTTTCAGAGTGGGCCTGACAAGTTTGATGGGTCCAAAAAAATAATTAAGCTGTCCGTGCAGGTCGCACGCACGTGGCACAATGGGATTTTTTTACAATTTATTATTAAAAATTGTTTAGAGCCTAAAAATTTAATAATAATCAAAATCCGATAAAATTTGTAGGCTCTAGACAATTTTTAATAATAAATTGTAAAAAAATCCCATTGTGCCACGTGCGTGCGACCTGCACGGACAGCTTAATTATTTTTTTGGACCCATCAAACTTGTCAGGCCCACTCTGAAACTTTTTGAAAAACCTTCTTATCATTTTCAGGTATGTTTTAAAAAAAGAAAATTAAAAATTTATCATACCCAAAGTTAAAAAAAATTAATTTGTTTATAAAATTTTTTTATTTTTTTAATAAAAAATGAAAAAAAAATTTTTTGTTATGATTATTCAAAAGTAGAGAGAAAAACAGAACTTTTTTTTTCTTGTCAAAAAATGAAAAGAAGCAATATTTTTTTAGTTATGTGACATTAAAAATATACCTACATTTAAAAAGCGAAAATTTTGAAAATTCATAACTCAAAAATTTGGCCTTCAAAAAAATAATAAAAAAATACGTATCTGTTTTTTTCAATACAGAATAGAAAAAAAATATTTTTGGGCGATTTTAAGAGGTCGACTGAAATCTCACGTGGAATTGCCCTTATATATTGTAAACTTTTTGTATTCTTATTATATACGGTAACATATGATTCTGGAATATCACCATCAGCAGTTGTAGTCAAAATTGCTGCAACTTCATTGACACTTTGTAAATTATAACGTCTACTATCCATCCCAGGCAGAAGCCCGTTTTTTTTGGCGATGTGTTTTTTGATAAGCTACATTTTTTTGACGACCGGAAATATTAGTATTTGATAAATTTGCTGTAACAGTTACATTATCTTTTGCCAAAGATGTAGTAACAGTTGTAGAGGATTTTTCTGAATTTATATTTGATTTTGACACTGTAATAATACTGTCCTTTGTTTGAAGTGATTGAGGGTTAAGAATTCTATTATTCTCTTGTTTTTTTTGTCGAAACTTTCTTTGATAAGCAGCTTTCTTTTGATGTTTCATGACTTCATGTTGTTCTTCTTCCTCTAAAGAACGTATTATTGATCTTTTTTTACTTGATTTTCATTTTTTAAATTAGTATATTTTGTAACATTTCTTGAATCATTACAATCATCATTAGTTTTTGATTTTATAAATAATTCACTGTTAACTTTATGTTCACAAAGTTTTACATAAGAATGATCACGTGTAATGTTCATTTCATTACAATAACCTATCTCTATATGTGACTTTGAAATAATATCAGACTGATTTTGTTTTTGAATATATTTTGTAGTAACAGTTGTAGAGGATTTTTCTGAATTTATATTTGATTTTGACACTGTAATAATACTGTCCTTTGTTTGAAGTGATTGAGGGTTAAGAATTCTATTATTCTCTTGTTTTTTTGTCAATATTTTTTTGGATAAGCAGCTTTTTTTGACGTTTTATGATTTTATATTTTTCTTCTTCTTCAGAAAAATGAACCATAGCTCTTTTTTCTCCTTGCTTCTCAGTTATTATTAATCTAGTATCTTTCATTCCATTGCTTGAATCAATAGAAATATTATTACCATCATTTTCTGGAATTAAAGGCAAATTTTCTAAACAACTAACAACAAAATTTTTTTTACAAACATTGCTGGTTGAATTCAACGATGATAAATTATTGTCAACAATTTTATTTTCTTCATTTTGGAAAACTTTTTTCTCTAGCTCGATTCCTAAGAAGACACTCCGAATTATATTCAACAGTCATAGTTCTAATATTAGTCGACCTTACTGACGGAAATTTACTTAAACGATTGTTTTTGAACATTAACATTAAATGATTTCTCATGTTATAATAATAGTAATTGACAGAGTGGGGCATAATATTAAAAAATATCGATGTTGCGAATGCTATTGCATATATTCCACAAGCAAGACTATTGTTTGGTTGTTGATCAACAGTTGTGAAAACTACTGGAGGTTTAAAAGGATATAATCTACTTAAATATTTCCTTTGATCTTCATTTAAACATCCTTCATTAAAACTATCATAAATATAAAGTCTCATTCCGTCATAATAAGTGCAAATCCAATGACCTTTCTTGATAGGTCCACTAAAAAGTATTTGAATATGCTTTTTACCTTTTTCAATCGGACTAATAAATTCAAGCGTATATAAATACAAAGTGCTTTGCATGCTAAAAGCAGAATTTGATTCTCTTTTCAATAATTTTTCGAATTCATCAATATGAGTATCATTTAACATTCCTCCTTCAGTAAGTATAATATTAAAATCTGTAACACTTAAATTAACAGTTTCTTTTTTGTTCGACATGATTTCTTTCAATTTATTGAAAAGATATCGCTTCTAAAAAATAGTTTTTCATAAAATTAATTAATTCAGAACACATGTAAATAATGTTACTATTGTCACATTTAACAGTAACTGGAATTTTTATCTTATCCTTTCTTATTAAAGATTATTAAGAAATTATTAAGATTATTAAGAATGTAAAAAATGTATCTTCATCTATTAATATTATTAATATTATTAAATGTAAGTATATTTTTGGTAAATATTTCTGTTTTGTATCTGTTTATATTTCTTATTTTTTTAACTTTTATTCTAGTATCTGTTAATCTAGTAGCTCTTGGCTAAATCTCTGTTTACCAAGTATCTGGTATCTCGTAATCACATGTTATCAATAGTACTTATCTTTAATTTTTATATATTTTATCAACAATAAATATATGCGTATTTTTTGTAAGCTTTTCTGTTTTGGATCTGTTTAGTATCTGTTAATCTAGTATCTGTTAATCTAGTACCTCTTGACTAAATCTCTGTTTATCAAGTATCTGGTATCTCGTAATCACATGTTATTTTTAGTACTTATCTTTAATATTTATAAAGTTTTTTTTCAAATAATAAATGATAATAACTAACTACCAAAATGTTGAAAAATCAATAATTAAGATTAAGAAAACAAATATAAATCAATATTAAATCACAATTATTACCACTATAATATAATTATGTAATATACAAACATCAGAATTTGAAAAAATCAATTAATATTCTACATTCAGAAATAAAAATAACAGGCAAATGTCCTTTATTCTTTTAAACATAGATGTAGCAAACAAACAATTTTTGTTTGGAAAAAAGATGCGCGCGCAACAATTTTGAAGTGTCTAAAATGAATCATAAAATTAAATATATTTTAATATTAAACTTTTAATTTATAACAAACCAAACTATAATTAAAAATTATTATATTAAACTACTTTTAGTTAACTTTTAGTTAATAATTTTAATTAATTATTTTTTTAATTTTAAATTTTAAAAAAGAAAAACGAAAATATAAAAGTGTGAGGTCACCATCATTATAAAATTCAGCCAATGAGGAACACTCATTATAAAATCAGCCAATGAGGAAAAAGTTCTACACTTGAAGTTAGCTGCTTTGACATCAGTAAGTAGTGTCACGACGATTATATCCAATCAAAGTAAAGGATTTTGAAATAGAGCCAATCAAGAAAAAGTTCTACACTTGAAGTTAGTCGATCTTACACACCTCGTTTTTACGAAAGAATACAAAATTATTACTTTAATTTACGTTTTTCTTGTTAATATGCAGTAATTAACAAAACTATATAATAAATCAATTACTTTAAATATTAAAGAATATATATTCGCTCTTTTTCTTAACGTTTTAAACTAATTTTTATCGACAATTTGTGAATTTTGCACACTATTTCAACTGACAGATTAACACAAAATACTTTAAATCTTAATTATTCCATAATTACTGTTTCATTAAACATAATTTTCACCCGAATCAATTAAATAATGCCTACCCAAGCAGCACGGAATGTAGCCTAAAAGTGAAGGGAACATGATATTGCATATTCAGAATATTCCAGTGGAATGTTCCAGGAATCTTAAAGTAATATTAAAATGTCCGCCCGACAGGAATATTCCAAGATAATATTGAAGGAATGTTCCACGGGAATGTTGAGGGAATGTTCCACGGTTATATTAAATATAATGAAAATAACAATAAAATTTATGTTTTTTTAAAAAAAAACAGGATAAATGAAAAAATGGTAAAATATTTTTAAGGTATGTAATAATAATTTTTTATTAAAATTATATATTAAATTTGTGTACAACACGCATAAATTTTGATTTTTGAATATTAATTAAAATGATTTTTATATTTGAACAAAATTTGAAAAATGTTTAAATGTATAAAATGTAATTAAGAATAAATATGTAATTTTCCTTTGAACGAGAACAGCACAAAAAAACAGCAAATTTAAATGTATAAAATGTAATTAAGAATAAATATGTAATTTTCCTTTGAACGAGAACAGCACAAAAAAATCTGAAATACACTATTGTCCAAAAGTATCAGGACGATTACATTCGACTCTATAAAAAAACATGCCATCACTTTTTCAATCATATCTCGGAAATAAAAGGAGATACAAGAAAGAATTAAATACGGTTTGAAAGCTGATTAAATTTTGCGTAAAGTAAGACGTCTTTAAAGTCATTTTGATAATTATTTGTTGAGTTGTAGAGTGAGAAAGAAATAAAAAAAATTATCAAATTTTCTCATTTTTGTCTCATGACTTCAACTTTTTCAAAAATCTAAAAAAATTTAGATAATTGTTTTCTAAAAACACAGAAATCTTTGTTAGAATTTCAGCTTTAAAATAAGCCTTTAAAAATTAAAAAAGGTTAATCCGTCTTCGATATATTATTAAAAATGTAAAGCCGTGTTTTGACCGATTGGTGCATTGAAATTCAACTGTGACGACTCGATTCTGGCTTCGCACGGCAGCGAATGAGAGAAAACAGGGACGAATTTTTGCTGGAGAATAATAAATAATGATGTTTCACGAGTAATATAAAGAAACTTAAAAGTTCATCGTTTCCCCGCATGAATTCGTTCCTGTTTTCTCTCTCATTCGCTACCCCGCAAAGCCACAATCGAGTCGTCACAGTTGAATTTCAATGCACCAATCGGTCGAAACACGGCTTCACATTTTTAATGATATATCAAAGACGGATTAACCTTTTTTAAATTTCGAAGGCTTATTTTAAAGCTGAAATTAAAACGAAAATTTCTGTGTTTTTAGAAAAATTTTATCTAAATTTTTCTAGATTTTTGAAAAAGTTGAAGTCAAGAGACAAAAATTAGAAAATTTGGTAATTTTTTTATTTCTTTCTCACTCTACAACTTAAAAAATAATTAACGAAATGACTTTAAAAACGGCTTATTTTACGCAGAATTTAATCAGTTTTCTAACCGTATTAAAGTTTTTTTTGTACCTCCTTTTATTTCCGAGATATGATTAAAAAAGTGATAGCATGTTTTTTCATAGAGTCGAATGTAATCGTCCTGATACTTTTGGACGGCAGTGTAGAAAAATTAAAAATATTAAAATTTCTCTTTTAATTTCAAACAAAATAGTCTTTGTATATTTGAAATTGCGAAAATGAAAATATTGTAGGGACAAAATAAGTGAGACCGGTCACTTGAAAAACTCCAATTTTCAATTTTTTTTATTTTCGGTAGATATACAAGTATATCTTTACCCCCTAATAAATTTTTAAAAAAAATTTATTTTGGAAGTAATCAGGTGCTGAAGTTTTGGGTTATTTTATTTCCGTTTTCTTATTACTTTAAAACGAATAAAGATAATCAAGTAAACTTTTTTTTAAAATTAAAGCTTAAAATCTATACTTTAGAGATGAATTTAAGAGATTACTAAAAAATGAATATTTATAATTATTATTAACAATTCTTTTAAACAATTACAAATTAAAATATGTTCTCAATGTTTTTGAATGATTAAATTACCATGTATCGATGCGCAAAACTCCAGGGATTTATTTTTAAAAAAAAGAAAAATCAGTAACCTCCAATATATTATAGAAAAATGTCTGAATTTTTCTGCCAAATGCAGGCAAAAATCGACTCTTGATCTTGAAAATCCACTTGAAAGCGTAAAGTTTCCAACATAACAAAAGAACATCTTATTTATTCGTTTGCAATTTTATCTTTTTTCAGGAACAGAAGTCGATTTTCGCCTACATTTTGTCAGAAAAATCTACCCAAAACTTTAACACCTGTTAAAGTAAGTAATTTAATTAATTTAATTAATTAAATTAATTAATTAATTAATTAACAAAGTAAGTAAGTAAGGTAATTAAGGTACGTAGACAAGTATTTTTTACTTTTTCTAAGTAAGTAAGTATTACTTACTTTGTTAATTAAATTAAATTAATTAATTAATTCATTCATTCATTCATTCATTTAATTAATTTAATTAATTTACTTTTTTAACACCTGTTTACTTCCAGAATAAAATTTTTTTTTAAAAAATACTCTAGGGGGTAAAAATGTACTTGTATATTTACAGAAAATAATAAAAAAACATGTAAATTGGAGACAAAAGTTTCTCAAGTGGCCTGTTTAACTTATTTTAGCCCTGTAAAAATTTTAATTTGAAAAAAATGTAATCTAAAACATAGTACTACTTTAAAAAAACAACGGCGCTTTCGCTATAACCAAATTATTGAAAAAAATTTTTAAATTAACTTAATTTTATTAAACGAAAATTTATTGTTGTTTTTAATTATATGATTACTTATTTTAATAGAATAAAATTTAAATGTATAAAATTATTAAAAGCTAAAACTTATTTTATTTTTGTTGAAAAGAAATAAACGATAATATTTCTGAAATGTTTCAAATAAATGATTATGAGAATATATATGTATATATACTAACAGAAATGAATACGAGTCAGTAGTTGGTGGTACCACCAACTGCACCGCGTAGACAAGTATTTCTTTACTTTTTCTTTGAAGAATTGAAGAAATATTACGTAAGGAATTACCTAAAACAAAAATTAAACATTCAAAAAAATTAAAAAAGATATGATTTTTTTTTAATTCAAAGACACTTATCGAGATTTTGAACTTACTTCAATAAAAATTAAATCCTTTAAACACCAGTGAAATTGGCAACTTTTAATAATGAATTTGATAATTGTCCTTTCATTTCATGAAGTTAGTGACGTACTCATATAAAAAATGGTGATGCAAAGAATCATATATGAATAGGTGTCGCTTCCAAAACAGGGCCCATTTTTCTGTAATAAAAAAAATTTGTTCAAACAATCTTAATTAATTTAATTTAAAAAAATTTTAAGCATATAGTAAATAGAGGAAATATTATATATATATTATTACAGTGTTTAAAAAAATTCACACAAATTCCTACTTTAATTAAACAGTTTTTTTCTTATCTTATATTTGTATTATAACTCAGGGTTATATTTAAAAATTGACAAAATTTGTTAGAAACTCTTACCTTATATAAATGTCAATGAAAAGTGTTTTATCAACTATAGTGTAATAGCGGTAGAATTATTTGTCCTTTTGAAGAAGGTATCTTCCACGCCTTTCCTGAGTTGTTTTTAAAGGGAATTATGTGAAGTTTTTCATTGCTATTATCCATTATATGAATATTAAACAACCTTGAGTCAGGTTCTTGATATAGACTCTCTTTAAATTCAAGTTGCTTTCCCATAAAATATATTTCATTATTTTTGAACTTTACAATGTTTTCAACTACTAAAAAATTTCCATCGTTTAAAATGACACACCTATCCTTTGCGTTATTGCAGTTTATAACACAATTTTCATTTTTTTAAACTTTAAATTGGCTATTTAATAACGTGTAACGATCTTTACGTTTACTTGCGGATCTTACCCGCCCATCGATACAAAAATGACAATTTACGGATTCCAAATTGCCGAATTATAAATTCCACACTTCGAACTTATAATACACCATCGATGACCCGTTTTAGGGAACTTTCCCGGCGCCAGGTAGGTAAACTACCCGGGTCACGATGCTGTAACAAAACAAAGAACTTTCCCGGTCTAGCTCTTACCGAGCTCAATATTTTATTTACGAAGTTACGTTTTATACTGAAATAATAGGGCGCGAGTACCGCACACAGAGGAGAGAGACAAGATGAATTTAGCACACAAATAAAACAAATGAATAAAGAAAATTAAAAGAACACACAAGCATATTATTTTCTTTTAAATCACTCTTCTTTTTATTTTAAACTTTGAACTTTGTGAAGAGAACTGAGAACTTCCACACGCCGGTAATTTGTGTCGGTCGACCGAAAATGGCGGCGTCCTATCGGCTTGCCATGAGGTCTTCCGTCTCGATAGTATTTCACGGTCACACCGTGCACCGGTGATATTCCCAAGATAACAAGGAAGATGGACACTGGACACTAACCTTTGATTTGGTCCAACCGAGCACGGAAATCGATCTTTTTACTTTACTGATGGTCGAAATAATTGACCGCGGTGAAACCGTATTATCAAATCGGCAGCTAGTCATGAACTGTCGAAATTAGGTTAATTGACATTCTGCTTCGGTCCCGTATATATGTCATGCGCACATTGGGTTCGCCCCAGCAGCATGATAACAGGCCCAACATCTATGACAGGTGGTTGCCAGTTGACAGTAGATTTGTGCCGATTAATATTAATTGTTGACACATTTTCGGTCAGTTGATAATTAAATAACAATAAATAACATTGTGTTTTCTAATCAACCAAAACGTGTGGAATTCTCTTGAGATAAACAATATGATTTTTATACAACTCAACTCTTGAATTCTATACAATTTAACAAGATAATAATAAAGTAAAATGTTGAGTTCGATTCTGGCTACCGCATTTAATTTATAATAATTAATCAAGAAATAACTGAATAAGTTTCTGCGAAAACCAAATTCGGTTTTTATAACGTGATTATTTAAAATCAACGTTACAACTCCTCTTGGCCTAGCCGAAACATATTCCTGAACTTCATCGGGTTTATGACCAGAACACCTCTCACTCGATATCTTTTTTGTTATCTTTGAATTGGAAATCCTTAACCACTTCGGTGGCGTGGCGTTCTAATTGGCGTTCCACGTCCCTGGCCAAAAGTGGCGAAAATAGCGAAATTGCGTTCCAACTTTTTCTAGATTTTTAAAGAGCATATTAAATTTTAATCTACTGCAACAATATATTTCTATGTTTTCAATATCAGGGAACACAAAAATGACAATAAAAATTTGTTTTTTTAAGATTTTCATTGTTCAATGAATTTTAATAAAAATTGTTACTTGGGGGTTTTTGGGGTCGCTGATAACGAATCCGATGTCAGTTTTTCAAAATTAAAAATGTCGGATTCAATATGGCGGGCAAGTTTATAAAAAATTAATTGAATTGGCTTGAAACGTTTTACTCGAGGGTTTTTGAGGTCGCTGATAACAAATGCGATATCAGTTTTTCAAAATTCAAAATGGCGAATTCAATATGGCAGACGAGTTTATAAAAAATTGATTGAATTTGCTTGAAACGCTTCACTCGGGGGTTTTTTGGGGTCGCTGATTACGAATCCGATGTCAGTTTTTCAAAATTCAAAATGGCGGATTCAATATGGCGGGCGAGTTTATAAAAAATTAATTAACAAAAAAATAATAGAAATTAAAAAAAAGCAAAAAAAAATACAAAAAATAAAGGACCACAAAATCCTATCGCTGCAGCCTTCTCGTGGCGTGCTCTGGGTAGAGAACATTTTCTCTAGCGAATGCAGGTTGGTCCTTGACATATAAGCAAAAAAAACCTTGGCTCACTTTTGTTGCAGCTCATAATAAGTTACTTTCCTGACTTATTTTAACTTTTGCTTTTCATGATAAACTCATATTAAATTCCTAATAAGCATCCCTAAAAACCCCTGAGGAAAACGATTCAGGCGAATTTAATCAATTTTTTACAAACTCGCCCGCCATATTGAATCCGCCATTTTGAATTTTAAAATACTGATATCAGATTTGTTATCAGCGACCTCAAATACCCCCGAGTAAAACGTTTCAAGCGAATTGAATCAATTTTTTATAAACTCGTCCGCCACATTGAATCCGCCATTTTGAATTTTGAAAAACTGATATCAGATTCGTTATCAGCGACCCCAAAAACCCCCGAGTAAAACGTTTCAAGCGAATTTAATCAATTTTTTATAAACTCGTCCGCCATATTGGATCGGCCATTTTGAATTTTTAAAAACTGACATCGGATTCGTTATCAGCGACCCCAAAAACCCCCGAGTAACAATTTTTATTAAAATTTATTGAACACATCGTCTTAATTAACAATTTGTTTATATAATTTGTTTATAACAATTTACAAATGATTCTATAACACAATTCTACGATTCCGAGATTCTAAGATATAAATAAATATTATTTTCCATAGAAAGATCTTGAGTTTATTTATCAATATTTGAGCCAAAGTGGAACGCCATTCGTAGAAAAGTATTAAAAATGACATTTTGCAATGTCCAAAAAAACAATGAAATTTTAAAAAAAACAAAATTTTTATTGTCATTTTTGTGTTCCCTGATATTGAAAACATAGAAATATATTGTTGCAGTAGATTAAAATTAAATATACTCTTTAAAAATCTAGAAAAAGTTGGAACGCCATTTCGCTATTTTCGCCACTTTTGGCCAGGGACGTGGAACGCCAATTGGAACGCCACGCCACCGAAGTGGTTAATAACCCTTAAACCTTTATCGATCTGACATGGTACGTGATGCTTCGGAAATTAGTATTTTATCAAATCTATTACCTTATTACGTACAATGTCCTTTCTACCTACCTTTTGTTTTTCATTTGAACCGTTAGGTAACGTTGTCCTCGGATTCTTTCTTTTAACAAATATTTAGTGTGATTCTTGATGACAAAGGTGAGTCAATAGGTCAAGAATAAAAATTAAATTTGAATTAAAATTTTTAATTATTTAATTGACAACTTTTAAGAAGAGAAACAAAAAACTAAACGTAATTATTTGAAATATAAACAACAACAAACCAAAGGATTACCATCTCTCTCGAAAAGGTTGACGTTGTTGCTTTTTTCTGGAATCGTTAATGTTTTACCATTAAAACAAAACTAACATGCCTATTCTAGTTTTCTTATTTACATTGACGAGTTCTATTTTCAAGAGATTCCTCTTATGAGCTATCTCTTTCTCCCCCATCCCTAGGTTCTCTGTAGGGGACCAAGAGTTTTATAGGGAACCTACCTAGTGATCTACCTTCATTTGTCGCGATTTCGTATACGGAAGGTCCTAAAATTCGTATTACTGTAAACGGTCCCTGGTTTTTACCACCGAACGCTCGTGTGATTTTCTTGCTAGCGGATGAAGTTACTTGTTTCTTGCACATGACTTTATCTCCTACCTAGAATACTACGTTTCGACGTCTTTTGTCATAGTGAACTTTCTGTCTGTCAAAAGCACTGTCCATTTGTAGCGAGACAAGATCTTGTAACTCTTTTAGTTTCTCTATTCGCTCTAACCATTCGTCTTCGTTTGTTGCTTCGAATTCTGTCGGTTCTTCCGTTCTGTACCGTAAATTATTGTACGGCCTAGGTTCCCTTCCCGTATTTAGAAATGCCGGGCTTACACCAGTACTACCGTGTACTGTTGTATTATACGCAAATCTAAGGCCTTTTAGGTATACGTCCCATTTGGTATTATTCTTGAAAACATACGCTGAAATCATTGTCTTAATTACTCGGTCGCTCGCGTCGGTGTGCAGTTCAAACGGTAACGTAAAGTCGGGGTATGTCAGAATTGGAGCTGTCACGAGTTGTTCCTTGATACTGTCGAACGCGATTTGTTGGCTCTCATCCTATTCCCAGGAAACGTTTGTCCTCAACAATTTGTTTAAGGGCTCTGCTAAGGTGGCTAATTGGGGAATGAAATGTCTATACCATGACGCCATTCCTAAAAATCGTCTTAGTTGTTTAACCGTTTTTGGCTCGGGATACGTGCGGATGGGTTCTAATTTCTCTGGGTCTACTTGTAAACCCTCGTGGTTTACAATGAATCCTAAATACCTTGTGAATGTGACTCCAAACTTACTTTTCTCGGGATTAATTGTACGACCTGCCGCTTGTGAACGATCTATTACTAGTTTGAGCCATTCTTTATTTTCTTCTAGAGTCTCTGTCACTATTACCGGACCATAACTTTTCGGACCATAACTACCGGACTCGACCAACCACTTTTAGACGGTTCTATAATTCCTTCGGCTAACATTCTTAACGCGTCGTCGTGCATCGCTTTCAGTACTTTCAGCGAATAATAATACCTAATAATAATACCCTATAATACCGTTGTTTGATAGCTGGGTGATTCTGTACGTCAATTACGTGTTCTGCGCGGTCTGTCGCGGGTAAGTTATCTGGTACTAATCTAAGTATAGAAGAAATAAATTGTTCTAAGTCGTTTCTCTCTTCGGCAGAGATTACTTTTAACCCGCTTACTTGATCTACTTCCGTTGGGGTGTTTTCTTCTGTGACTTTAATTGCTTCTATGCCCTCTTCTGTATAATGGTGTACCATGTCTGGGTAGTCGGCCATGTACCATTTTCTTTGACTACCATCGAGTACCACGCCAAAGGTGTGAATAAAGTCTACTCCCAAGAATACCTGTTCACCCATTCCTGGGACGATCAACACCTTCATCATGCGAGATACCCGATCGATCTCTATTGAGAGATAGCAGACTGCTTTTACTGGATGAACCGTACCGTCGGCTGTCACGACTGCTTTTTCGGTTGCCGGTTGCAATTCCGCCTTGTACTTGTCGGCAATTGCTAAACCGATATCTCCCAATACTGTGCGCGATGCACTATTATCTATCAAGGCTTGTACGTTATGGGTATTACCTATCCGTATATTCGTGAATACCCTTAAACTAAAACCTTTGTCTTCCGTTGGCGGTTCACTAATTTCTAATCGCAACGGTTTTTGTTCTGGTACTAACTTCGGTTCGATGTCTGATTTCAAAAGTGACATAATCGCCTGGTTTTTCTCCCAAGGACATGCACCATTTATTCCCTCAACGCGATCGTTTAGCAAGACAATTTGGTTGGCCTCGAATTTACTAGTGGCCTTCCGGTTTTTCGACTTCTTGTTAACGGTCTCCACGGATTTCCGGTTTTCTATGAGTACGGGTTCGGATTGTTCTGCGGTTTTTTCTATTACTGTTGTTGAGGTCTGTTCTTTTTCTAAAGAGGAAGAGTTGACCTTTACTTCTCCTCCTTTTTTAAGTTTCCCGGCAACCTTCGCACGTTTTTGTTGTCACTCCCTCTTTACTACAACGCCTACAATAGTCGTTTTGTTTTTGTTGAGCGCAACCTGTTTGAAAATGTCCTACTTTCTTACAATTCTAGCAAACTACTTCTTTTTGATTAGAACTGTTTTCCTTATCGGTTTGAGAACTCGATGTGGGCTTATCTGTGTCTTTCTTACTATCCGAATTTTTCTGTGGCGAAGAGTTCTTTTTCTTGTTCCACTTGGAACCTCCGCCATTTTGTTTATTTGCGTTATTCTGATTCTCTGATAGGGACTGTATTTTACTACCTAGCAACGCTGCTACTAACGCGTCCATTGTCTTTGACCAAACTTCGCTTGTATTTTCACTGACTGTTTTCGGTTCGTCCGTTCCGCACGATTTTCCGATTTGATCCGGTTTTGAATCGATAGCCGCAACTTCGTTCGAGTCGATAGTACTTTTCTCCGCTCCTTTAAAAGCGTATTCCGGAATTAGCGATTTTTCCGGTGCGGGTGGGAGTACGTCGTCAAGATTCGTCATTATTGCTCTCTCGTATTCGTTTGTTAACTCGGTTAAACCGTTATAATCGAAAAATTCGTGTCGTCTTATTGCTCTCCGATAATCTGCTCTTAAATTCGTGTAAACCCGATCCATTTGAGCTATCATGTCTATTGGTCCCGTTGATAGTTGGTATAAACCATACATGTAAGTCAGAAAATCAATCGCTGGTTCCACAGGACCTTGTCTTCGCGAAATAATCTGTTCTTCGAGTCTATCTTGGAACCTAGCGTCACCGAAACGGTTTCTAAATTGTCTTTTACAATTTTCCTAAGAAAATAAAAACTGTCGGTTTTGACGATACCAGTGGGCTGCTATGTCTGTCAAAAGAAATGGTATTGCTACAAGTAGTTCTCCGTCTGATAGAAAAGACGCGGCCCTACCTTCCTCAACTCGCCATAAGAAATTGTCTACACTAGCGTTTTTCTGTCCGTCGAAACTAATGTTCCAACTCCGAACGATTCTCGCGACATCTCTCGGTGGTCTGAATTGAGTATTCGACATTTAGGAAAATCTAGGGGCTGGTTCCCATTGTCGAGTTGGGTCTGGGATAAATCCCGTTTGTCTGTTGCCGAAATATGGATCTTGAAACGCGTTACGGTATTCTGTGTCGTTTCTTTCTCCGTATTATGTCGACTGTCTATTATAATCGTACGTACTTGTCGTCGGTCTTGACACAGTAGGTACTGTTGGATTTGCGTGTGGAAACATACTATTTACGGGGTAATTTTGACTTTGAGAAAATAACCGATTGGACTCAACTGTCGGGTGTCCAAACGGTTCATGGGGATACCGGTCTACAGTCGGTTGGTAACCCCAAGCTCCTTGTTGATACTTGAAATCTGATTGTTCACGCGCGTATGTGAAACTATTGTCTACCGGATTTAGAGGGTTATCTCGTCCCTCATTTTTACTTCAACTTAATCCCTGAAATTGAAAGTCTCTATTGTATGGGATTGCTGTCTGGATTGTGTGTGGCACTAATACGTTTGTATGAATATTGGGATAAATGTTTCCAGTATTCGGGTTTGGTATACCGTACGTGTCAGTTGGTCTGCTGGTTGACGATTGGTACCACGCCACAAATTGTTCTGTGACAGTTGTTGTCGTATGACACGTTGGACATGTACTTGTAACTGTCGTTGGTTTTTCTGTCTGTTTCTGTACCAGTGTCGTCAGTGCTTCAATTTGTTTTTGCATAAGCGAAATTGACTCACGCAATTTTTGAGTTTCACATTTGTCGGAAAATTCAAATCGGGGATCTATTGACACCTTGTCTCTCGGATTTGTGTTAACGTATTTGAACGCTAGGTTGGGTGAGGGGAAAGCTGGTTTGAAAATTTTCTGGTCTGTAAATTCTATTAATATCGTTAGGATTTTTATTTAAGAGATTCGTTTCTCCTGGATTAATAACCGGACTTTCGGGTAATTTAAAATTTCTGTCCGAGCCTGGTGTGTTGGGGGTAGACGTTTGTACTTCGTTACCGAATTTCTGAAGCGCCTCGTCAGTGTTGTACCACGGTACTGCTGTATTGCCTTGCATTCTTGCAATTAGTCTTTCTATTCTCGATTGAACTATCGCAAAACTACCGGAACTACTAGAACCGTTTAATTATAATTGGCGTTTCATTTCCTAAAAAGCGCGTACACCCCCTCCTAGCTGCTCTGCGAGACTTGGGCCTTGATTCGATTGGTCCCTAGTGTCATCGGAGTCAAGTGTTTCAGGCCGATGTACCTGTACTATCGTTTCAATACTGTCTGTCTGCTCAGCAGTTATTATCTCGTCAGTTTCTGTACTCGTACTGTTTTTAGGGTTTTGCTGTTTGTCTGACATTTTTCGAAAATTAATTTTTACTTACACAAAAGAAAGACTGGTAATCAAAATAAATTAAATTTCAATCTTTATTGAAAAATTTACAAAGTCAACTGTTATTTCACGAAAGGAAAAAAAATTTTTCCACAAAAGGAGAGAAAAAAAAATTACTTAAATTTATTGAAAATTATAAAAATTTTATTTCTCCTTCTATTATTTTCTCTTAGAATTCGCAAAAATTCAAAATTTTCCAAAATTCACTAAAACCTCAAAAATTTTTCCAAAATCAATAGAATAAATATTTAAATTTATTGAACAATGTCAAAATTCAATTTTTCTTTCAAATATTTTCTCTTAAATTTCGCAAAAAAATCAAAAATTTTCAAAATTTCAAAGATTTTCGAAATTTTCCGGAAATTACCGCTCTTCCCAACTCTGTTTTCGATTGATTTCCAACTTTACTACAAATTTCACTATCTTTCAGAGTTAATTATCGGTTTATTTAATAAATTTCATAAATCAACGATAAATTTCCTAAAATTTTCGGAAATTATCGCTATTCACTATTCGGTTTCCGATTATTTTCTATTATTTCTGAAAATTTTTTTCTTTTAGGAATGAGTTATCGGTTAATTTTCTAAATTTCCGATAAATTTCCTAAAATTCTCGGAAACTACTGTTATTTACTGTTTAGTTTCCGATCGTTTTCTGTTTTACTGTAAATTTTGCTATTTTTGGGAATTAATTATCGGTTAATTTCCTAAATTTCCTAAATTACCGATAAATTTCCCAAAGTTTCCGGTAAATTACCTACTTGAAAAATTTAATTAGGGTCCGTCGAGAAATATTTCCTCTATCAATAAATTAATTTTTCAACTTTACACGAAATATTACAAAATTTGATAATTTACAAGTAAATTTCTTTCTTCTTGGAGTAACTTTCCTAACTCTAAATTTAGCTACTGTCGGTTGAGAAATATTTTCTCTTTCAATTCACTAAATTTTTAACTTAATTGGGAATATTTCCAAAATTTAATAAATTCCCGATATGACAAGGTAATTTTTCTGAATAAAAAAATTCTCTATTTACTTAAAAACTTTTATCGGAGATCGAAATTACCCGTAATTGATTAATTCTATTTTTCTAACTATTTTGGAAATTTGATTACGTTTACTTAAATTTCCAAAATGTCTGGTAATTTTCTCTTTTATATCCAATGTCGAAAAAGGGAAAATTATTTTTAAAAATTATTATTTACCTGGTTAGGTAAATTACCATTAATTTTTATTTCAATAAATTTTCTAATCAAATAATATAATATTTCAGCCTACTACAAATTATATATTTGAAATAAAAACCGGACAAGTGCGAGTTGCACTCGCACTGAATTGGCGGGTTCCGTACACAAATACAAGAATAATACTAGTGATATTGTATAACAGAAAATAGTAGAATTTTTCAACTTTTGCATTATTTTGGAAAATGGAATTTTCAACAATAGGTTAAAAATAAAAAAAATAAAAATTGAAGTATTATATTTGTTTTATATTGTAAGCATTAAGCAAAGAAACCAATATTTTGAAAATTTGTTCCAAAATTGGTTCCTCTGCTTATTGCTTATAATATAAAACAAATATAATACTTCAATTTTTCTTTTTTTTATTTTTAACCTATTGTCGAAAATTCAATTTTCAAAATAATGCAAAAGTTGAAAAATTCTACTATTTTCTGTTATACAATATCACTAGTATTATTCTTGTATTTGTGTACGGAACCCGCCAATTCAGTGCGAGTGCAACTCGCACTTGTCCGGTTTTTTTTATTTAAGAAATTATAGGGAGAAAACAGTCATTTAAAATCAACAAATATTTTAAATATTAAATTTTATTTATTTATTTTTATTTTAAATAAATACATTTCCTAATAAATAAATCCACAATCCAACGTTAAAAAGAAATTATTTTTGCTGTTTTTACTTATATAATTTTGATATTTCTTTTTTTAATTTTTGTAAATAAATTTTTACAAAAAAATTTTATTTAAAAAAAATTTTTTTTTTTAATTTTATTTAAAAAAAAAATTAAAAAAAAATTTAAAAAAAATTTAAAATTTTAATTTTAAAAAAATTTTTAAATTTAATTTTTGTAATGACTTTTTAAAAAATTTTTAAAAAAATTAAAAAAAAAATTTTTTTTTAATTTTTTGTATTTAGCCAGTGAAAATATACTAATAAACCAATTTTTAGTTAATTAGATCAAATAATATGGAAATTAAAAGTTTTTCATGGAAATGATCTAATTATCTATCTAATTATCTAATTATCTAATTATCTCATTATCTCATTATCTAATTATCTAATGGAAATTAAAGCGTTTTTCCTTGACAACGCTATGGCTATTATTACATAGAAAGTTCTCTATATTTTTCCTGTAATATTCGCGTTAAAATACACCAGTATGCCAAATTTCAGCCCTCCAGGTTGAATAGTTTAGAAGTTAAGGGGGGGGGAATGGTCACTTTTTATGCATTTTTGGCCAAAAATCTTGTTATTTCCTTGACAACGCTATGACCATCACCTCTAATCACATTCTCTATATTTTTCCTGTAATCTACGTGTGAAAATACGTATCTGTACCAAATTTGAGCTCTCTAGGTCATATAGTTTAGCCGCTAGGGGGGGGGGGACACGATTTCGCTACGGACGCAAGAGTCTCACCAATAGGGTTCCGTCCATACACCGAAGGTGTACGGAACCCTAAAAATTAAGGGACTTTTACTTGAGTTCGTGACTGTTTATTTCTCCAAATAAACAATAGAGAAAATTCTTTTTTACACAATTATCTTATTTTCAAAATTTATTCCTTCACCTCGGTCTTCGAAAAATCCAATAAACTTCTTAATTAAATTCAAAAAATATTTTTGGTAATTTTTCTATTTACTATTTACCAAAAATTTTTTTACTAAAAAGAAACTTTTTCTACTTTTCTCAAAGGTGGTAGGGGACACTGCAGGTACAAAAAAAATCTTCTTTCATGCTGAAAAAATATACAAAAAAACAATTTTCAAAGCATCATTTTTCTACAAAATTATTATAAAAATAAATTTTTAAATTTTTCCCAGAAGCAAAAATAAATAGTACCTGTCAGATCGAAAAAGAAAAATAAATTTGAAAAGAAAAGAAAATTCAATTACTCACCAGCAGTGAAGGTTCTCATTCCGTTCTCTCACTTCACTAATACACTGAAAATTCTTGTACAGTCTCTCTCGTCTGTCACGGCCCTTAAGTTGGGTGCCACTGTTGTAACGATCTTTACGTTTACTTGCGGATCTTACCCGCCAATCGTTACAAAAATGGCAATTTACGGATTCCAAATTGTCGAATTATAAATTCCACATTTCGAACTTATAATACACCATCAATGACCCGTTTTAAGGAACTGTAACAAAACAAAGAACTTTCCCGGACTAGCTCTTACCGAGCTCAATATTTTATTTACGAAGTTACGTTTTATACTGAAATAATACGGCGCGTGTACCGCACACAGAGGAGAAAGACAAGATGAATTTAGCACACAAATAAAACAAATGAATAAAGAAAATTAAAAGAACACACAAGCATATTATTTTCTTTTAAATCACTCTTTTTTTATTTTAAACTTTGAACTTTGTGAAGAGAACTGAGAACTTCCACACGCCGGTAATTTGTGTCGGTCGACCGAAAATGGCGGCGTCCTATCGGCTTGCCATGAGGTCTTCCGTCTCGATATATTTCTCGGTCACACCGTGCACCGGTGATATTCCCAAGATAACGAGAAAGATGGACACTGGACACTAACCTTTGATTCGGTCCAACCGAGCACGGAAATCCATCTTTTTACTTTACTGATGGTCGGAATAATTGACCGCGGTGAAACCGTATTATCAAATCGGCAGCCAAGCACAAACTGTCGAAATTAGGTTAATTGACATCCTGCTTCGGTCCCGTATATATGTCATGCGCACATTGGGTTCGCCCCAGCAGCATGATAATAGGCCCAACATCTATGACAGTAGTCCAGTCGCCCTATGTTTTTCCGTGCCAAAATTGATACTTCACATTTGACTGCGGATTCAAATAGTGTGTGACAGTAGTATGAATATGTATATGTTTCCCACTCGAGATTTTTCCAGCTGCGCGTTATAAACAATTGCAAAGGTGCAGAAAAACAGTTTTTCGATGACCGTTCTTTCCCATAAAATTATAGGGGAAAAAGTTGTTATTAAAAGTTATAGAGCTCGGAAATACCTGTAAAATGATGGGTTATAAGTTAAAATTGGTTCATTTGTTTACTCGCAAATGAATTTAAACCACTAAAAATGGCACTTTCTTAATTGTTTAATAACTTGAATAAAAGTTGACTAATTCTTTTGGTATTCATTAAAAATATGCCTCTCAGGACCCTTAAGATGTGCGCGAAATTTGGATCCGATCGGATAAATAGTTTATGAAAAATTCCATTTGTTAACTAAAAACATGATTTTTTTCAATGGAATTTCTACATTTTTGGCCGGATGAAAATCAGTTTTTTTTATCGGATTCTCTTCAGGAAATGCCAATCTATCAATCACAATTTGTGGCAAATTGAATTTTTGCATAAAAACTGGTTTCCTGGAGGGAGTAAATTTTTGCTGATAAACAATTAAACACAGTAGCGATAATTTTAACTTAATCAATTTCGGACAAACGCTAATCAATTAGAAATATTTTTCTGCAAATTTTCAAAAAAAAATTTTTGACCTAGCACTAAAGGGGTGGGAGAAAATTTTATTTTTTAATTATAATCCTGAGTATTTGTTTATTAATATTTTAACTTGGTTCTTTCATAATTTATTAATGTATTAGTTATATTATCCGTTAAAAAATTGACAAACATTTCAACAAATTATTTGACAATGAAAAATTGAGTCAAAGTGGAGTTTACTATTTAACTCGCTCGCGACGATGGAGTGGGGGACTCGGACAGATGCGGCAGCAGCGCGACAATATTCGCTTCAAATTGTCAAATTTTTTTAAATTGCTATAACTTTGGGTCAAATTAACGAATTTTGATCGTTCTTTTTTTAAACTGGAATAACTTTTTCTCAGGATTTCAAATCTTTTATTGCTTTTTTAAAAAAATTATAAATTATATGAGAAAATTAATATTAAATTTTTAAAAAATTTATTTTTCTAAAAAAATTATTGTTAATTTAATAAATTGTTCTTTCTGCATAACTAATTGCAAAAACTGTTTTTCTCAAAGAAATTTATAAAAAAATTCGGGTATCCAAAAATTCTTGTTTTATATTGTTTTTACCGAAATTTTAACACAATAAAATCTAAGAATAATTAAATGAAATAAATTCATTTTTATCTGTTTCATTCTTAATTTTATATTATCTTGTATCATTTCCTCATAATTGAAATATATTATTTTGATTTACACTAAAATATAATAATTAATAAACATTTAATTCTAAAATGATATCCTTTTAGAAAAAACAATATCAAACAAAATTTTTTTATGAATTTGACTTAGAAACATAGCTTTTGCAATCAGTAATGTTGAAAGGACAATTTATTAAATTGACAATAATTTTTTAGAAAAATAAAAATTTCTGAAAAATTAATATTACTTTTCTGATATTATTTATAATTTTTTAAAAAAAGTAATAAAGGATATAAAATCCTGAGAAAAAGTTAGCACAGTTTAAAAAAAGAATGATCGAAATTCGTTAATTTGTACTAAAAGTTTTTATATCTCGTTCGGATTTATCAGGATAATTAGGGGAATTCGTGCTGATCAAGAATATTCTCGAAATTTTCAAGTAATTTTCAAAATATTTATTAAAACAGAACGTTGAAAAGTTGAAATTTTGGCAAAAGTTTCGGATAATATGGCGGCGATCACACAGACAAGTGGATCTATGTGTCAGTGGTCAAGGAGGTGGCGCCAATTCTCGGGAGTAGCCGCGACTCAAACTAAGGAAACTACACCATCTCCATCGTCGCGAGCGAGTTAAATAGTAAACTCCACTTTGACTCAATTTTTCATTGTCAAATAATTTGTTGAAATGTTTGTAAATTTTTTAACGGATAATATAAATAATACATTAATAAATTATGAAAGAACCAAGTTAAAATATTAATAAACAAATACTCAGGATTTTAATTAAAAAATAAAATTTTCTCCCACCCCTTTAGTGCTAGGTCAATAATTTTTTTTTGAAAATTTGCAGAAAAATATTTCTAATTGACTGGCGTTTGTCCGAAATTAATTAAGTTAAAATTATCGCTACTGTGTTTAATTGTTTATCAGCAAAAATTTACTCCCTCCAGGAAATCAGTTTTTATGCAAAAATTCAATTTGCCATAAATTGTGATTGATAGATTGGCATTTCCTGAAGAGAATCCGACAAAAAAAACTGATTTTCATCCGGCCAAAAATGTAGAAATTCCATTGAAAAAAAATCATGTTTTTAGTTAACAAATGGAATTTTTCATAAACTATTTTTCCGATCGGATCCAAATTTCGCACACATCTTAAGGGTCGTGAGAGACATAATTTTGAAGAATACCGAAAGAATTGGTTAACTTTTATTCAAGTTATTAAACAATTAAGAAAGTGCCATTTTTAGTGGTTTAAATTCACTTGCGAGTAAACAAATGAACCAATTTTAACCTATGACCCATCATTTTACAGGTATTTCCGAGCTCTATAACTTTTAATAACAACTTTTTCCCCTATAATTTTATAGAAAAAAACGGTCATCGTAAAACTGTTTTTCGGCACCTTTGCAATTGTTTATAACGCGCAGCTGGAAAAATATCGAGTGGGAAACATATACATATTTATACTACCGTCACACACTATTTGAATCCACAGTCAAAAGTGAAGTATTAATTTTGGCAGAAAATGACGCCTTTTTTCATAGGGCGACTGGACTATATTTTGTACCAAAGTTATAGCAATTTGAAAAAATTTGACAATTTGAAGCGAATATTGTCGCGCTGCTGCCGCATCTGTCCAAGTCCCCCACTCCATCGTCGCGAGCGAGTTAAATAGTAAACTCCACTTTGACTCAATTTTTCATTGTCAAATAATTTGTTGAAATGTTTGTAAATTTTTTAACGGATAATATAACTAATACATTAATAAATTATGAAAGAACTAGGTTAAAATATTAATAAACAAATACTCAGGATTTTAATTAAAAAATAAAATTTTCTCCCACCCCTTTAGTGCTAGGTCAAAAATTTTTTTTTGAAAATTTGCAGAAAAATATTTCTAATTGATTGGCGTTTGTCCGAAATTGATTAAGTTAAATTTATCGCTACTGTGTTTAATTGTTTATCAGCAAAAATTTACTCCCTCCAGGAAACCAGTTTTTATGTAAAAATTCAATTTGTCACAAATTGTGATTGATAGATTGGCATTTCCTGAAGAGAATCCGACAAAAAGAACTGATTTTTATCCGGCCAAAAATGTAGAAATTCCATTGAAAAAAATCATGTTTTTAGTTAACAAATGGAATTTTTTATAAACTATTTATCCGATCGGATCCAAATTTCGCACACATCTTAAGGGTCGTGAGAGACATAATTTTGAAGAATACCGAAAGAATTGGTTAACTTTTATTCAAGTTATTAAACAATTAAGAAAGTGCCATTTTTAGTGGTTTAAATTCACTTGCGAGTAAACAAATGAACCAATTTTAACCTATGATCCATCATTTTACAGGTATTTCCGAGCTCTATAACTTTTAATAAAAACTTTTTCCCCTATAATTTTATAGGAAAAGACGGTCATCGTAAAACTGTTTTTCGGCACCTTTGCAATTGTTTATAACGCGCAGCTGGAAAAATCTCGAGTGGGAAACATATACATATTCATACTACCGTCACACACTATTTGAATCCACAGTCAAAAGTGAAGTATCAATTTTGGCAGAAAATGACGCCTTTTTTCATAGGGCGACTGGACTACAGGTGGTTGCCAGTTGACAGTAGATTTGTGCCGATTAATATTAATTGTTGACACATTTTCGGTCAGTTGATAATTAAATAACAATAAATAACATTGTGTTTTCTAATCAACCAAAACGTGTGGAATTCTCTTGATATAAACAATATGATTTTTATACGCAACTCAACATTTCTGTATTATATTGATTCTATACAATTCAACAAGATTCTGTTATTGGTCCGCTTGTATGAATCTCTTTTAAAACTAGTTGTTTATCAGATGCTTTTTGATTTGAGAACTTTCCATTTCACTGTACCTTTTGACAATTTGTTAAAGTGATTTATTGCCTGATCTTATCATTTGTTTTACAGTTGATAAATAATTTTCGAATTTGAAAGCACTGAAATTGTCTAGAACACCGTACTTTTTTACATCATTACAAATATGAAGGAGATTGTGCACATTGTATGATACCGTTTCCTTTCCATAAAATTTAGCGAATTTGTCAACGAAAACTGTCAGCATGTCGTGAGCATAGTCAATATTTTATAAATCGTGCATGTGGATTTTACTGACTAATATCGTAACTGCAGAATGGAAAAGGGGAAAGTGAGAATATAAATGTTTCTTGAGATTATTTTTTAAAACAACAACACCAGAATATAATAAAAAAGTGCGAAACTCCGCCGCCTTCCAAAATTTGTACTCTAGCAAAGTTCTCGCTTTCCTATTAAACTCTGATGGAATAGTTTGACGCAGAAGCAGTAATGATTCTGAAATCGACTGAACTTGTTCAGATGTAAGTCTATTTTTGGAAGGTCCGTAAAGCCACAGCTTAATAAGCTTTTTCATAACGCCTATTAGCATTAGATGCATGTAATCTAACGGAACTGAGCTCACACAACCAAATGCAGGAATTTCCGATAGGATTGTTTTTTTACTGCAATCTTTTTTGAATGCAAAGTCATTATCACTTCTCAAGGGAAATTCTTCGATTCCTACAAAGCAAACCCTTTTTTTGGTTTTTTTCCTCTTTTTGGAAATTTGGGAAGTACACTTTTTCCTTGAATAAAGCATTTAGGACAACTTCCATATCCTGTATGTCCTTTTATGTAAAATATATAAGATTTTGCAGGCGCATCGCAAACAATTGCATCTATTGAGATATTACCATTAAAAATTTATGAACCATTTTGACTGAGAAAAATTGCTTTTTCCACAAATTGTTTAAGAAATTCATTTGCTTTTTCTGGTTTTTCTTTTCCTATTGAAGCTCCAACAGGATATACATTTTTGCAATTCTTTTCCGAGCAAAGGATGATCCATATGCTGTCACTACCGCTGTTAGAAATAGGAACTCCGTCGACATTAATTATTAGTTTTATTTCAGATGGTTCTTCTTCTTTTATTTGAATCTCTTGAAGAATATTCTTAATTGCTCTTTGCAAACCAAAATGATGGTATGTCCCGCCTTTTATTTCAGTCACTTTACATTTTTTTAAAATACCCAATAGTGTTCGTCCATCAACCGGCAAATTAACATTAAATATTACTTTCAAGAAGAGTTATTACTCTGAGTGCATTATTATGCACTCAGGGCAACTAATGTAATGTGGAATTTTAAGGCCCAGTCATGTATGGCTTCCTTTAGTAAATGTTCGTTGGCAGTATTCTCTGTATTAGGCAACTTTTCAGAATTCTCACAAACATTTTCCAATGAATCGTCAATACTTAAATTACTGTCATCAATGTAAACATCACTACTAAATTCGTCATTAATTCCAAGTAGATTCAAATTTAAACAAAAAATTTCGTCCTCAGAACTGTCGTTTGCTATCATTAAATTATTATGAAGTAATGGCAGGTTTTGGTTATCTTCACTGTCGTGGAAAAAATTACGCTGATCGATATTCTCATTCTCATTATAGTCACTGTCTATTAACAGCTCATTTTGCAGAAGTTGGGCGGTTGTCTCATTTCCAATAGAGTGGGTATAATATCTGAATAGACTTCTTCGTTGAAATGTAGTGTGCACGGTTCTTTACTGCTTTCATATGTCATCAAATTATGTTGGTCTGTACCACTTGTAGAAAATTCTGAGTCTTCCTTCTGTTCTGATAGATCTAATTCAGCATTATTTTGCTGAATAATGCGACGCATATGACGTGTTGAATAGTCACAGAATCTTGGGGTTTTATATTTTGATTCAACTGAAATGTAAATATATGATTTATGTTTTTTGGTCTCTTATCTGCAACGAAAAAGTGTCTCTTTTAGTACTCGAAAAGGGCACAAAATAAGAAATTGCTATAAGGAAATTTACAAAATAATATAATACTATTCTTGAATAATGTAATATTTTAAACTATGTATATAAAAACACATCGTTTGAAGTAATACATTTTCAATTTCTAATATTGCAGTTTATCGGTTTTTTGAAATTTTACATGAGCCACAAAAAACGGTTCATTTCAAACAGCTTTAATTAAGGCACTTTTTCTATATGGCGGTTTAAAAAAAACGATTTTTTTTGCATGTTTCGAAAGTACAATATTGTAGAAATATCGTCTAAAAGTTTTAGACAGATATTTGAAAAACTAACGAAGTTACAGCGTGTAGAATTAAACAGTGCACGGGCGGCAAGCTACAGCTACCAACACTTTAAACGCGTTTTTCTCAAAACCACATTTTTCTAACTGGTGACGAGGATTACTCAAAATCTATTTAACCGATCGGTCTGCAATTTGGAGGCATTATTCTACACATGAGTAGCTATCGTATGAACTTCGATCATGATTTTACATAAACATTTTCCTATTTTTTTAAACAATTACTTACGAAAAAACAAGCGATTTTAAAAATTTTTTTTAACAGTCCGCCATTTTGTTATTTGTTAAGATAAATTGTTTATTGAGGTTCACACGATAACAGTAAGCGTACTGAGTAAAACTAGGTTTGATTTTTTATTTCAGACAATACTGAAGAAAGTTATCGTTGCGACCGTTCACCCGTGCATTTTCAAAAGAGACACCTTTGACTCATAAAAATAATTATTAAATGATTTAAAAAAATCACTAAAAAAATTTTTTTGTATATTTTTAGACACCAATTACAACATGTAAAATAAATTATAGAATTATATTTTATTTTTTGTGAAGAAAAAATTCCTGAAAAAAGACAAATTTCGGCCGTCACATAGGAAAAGTGCCTTAAAAAAAGTCTAGAATTTTGTTTAGTAACTAGGTGCTTTGTTATATGAGAAAATGATAAAATAATTACTCTTACAGTAAGTTGGAGAAAATTGATATTATAGTTGTTAGATTTGAGCCCTTTTCAAAATTCATGATCAAAATTTAAGCGTTAAAATGATTCGATAAAGTATAAATTGATAGGTTATGCATGAAAAAGTTGTATTTTATAAAAAAAGAAACATTTTTATATAAAAAATTATATTTTTATGAAAAAAGACCTTTTTTATTTGTAACTACTTATGAAATTTGAGTTACGATTAATTGAAAACTTCTGTGTTTTCTCTAGGCAAAGATTAAATTCTAAAAGAAAATACATGTGGTAAATGACAGTCAAATTTAAATTATTTTTAAAGTTAAAGTTCATTTTATAATTCATTTTTATGATTTTCACTATTCGACAATTGTCTTTAATTTCTTTTATTTCAGTTGTTTAACTAATTATGTTTTTTTAAGTAACACTAATATTAATATTTTTCATAAAAGTGCATCTATTGAACTCTAAAACTCCAAAATATTTTTTAAAATTGCAAACTTTTTAAGAAACTACAACAATTTTTGTGAAAAAAATCTTACAATTTTTTGGATTTCATTTTAGGGTTAAAAAAATAAAGCATAAAGAAAAGTTGTGCGGGCAATATGAAAGTTTTTATCTTAATAAATAAAATGTAAATAAAGTTTTTAAAATTGTTTTAAAAAAATGAAGAAATAAACCTTTTGTGTTTGCAACACTATATTTCACTTTCTTCCTGAAAACGCCACTGCATCCAGGCTTTGATAATTCTAAAATATATTGCAATTTTTCCTTTGCATCTTCGAAACTGTCTGAAAAAGAAATATTGACTATAATAATTAACAATATTAAATGAATCAAAAAGAAGTAAAAATTGCAGTTATTTGTTTTTATTTATATAGACTATATATAGACTATTTTTCACTTTTGGTATTATACAGTTTTCTATATTATATTTTTATTAATTTTTTAATAGTTCTCTATAAAATTTTTATTTTTTCAGAGAAATGTCGCAATAAGTCGATTCCCGGTTCAGGGACACTAAACATTGACACTAAACATTTCTCATTGTCTTAATCATAACAAATAAGTATAAGTTTTTAAGCGTCTGAACTAATAAAATAAGTCGCATGTTACTTATTATTTATTATATCCTTTGGTGACAAGACATGCGTCTGTAAAACTCAGAGCCTTTATTTATTCATATAAATAAATAAATAAAAACTTTCTTGAGAATTTAATTATTTTTGTAATATTTAACATTTTTCTTAGGAATACAATTATTATCAAAAATATTAGTCAAATTTTTTGAAACAATTTTAGAATTCTTCAAAACAATTGAATTAAAAAAAAATAAAAAAAAATTTTACGCAAAAAAATCTAATAAAATTCTTCTACAGATTTCAATTATTTTCAATTTTTTAATAAAATTTTTTGATGAAATTTAATTATTTTCAAAAAGTTTATAAAAATTCTGAGAAATTCAATTATTTAAAAAAATCGGAATAAAATTCTTTATAAGAAATTAATTATTTTCATAAATAATATCATTCTTCGGAATTCAATTATTTTTACAATTTAATAAATTATTTATTCTTGTATTTAAATAATTAAATTCTCGGAAAATTTTCTATTAGAAAATAATTAAACAGTAAATTTTAATTAAAATTTTTAATTATAATTGAATATTAAAAGCATGAAAGCGTAAATTTTTAAAAATAATTGAATTTTAAAGAGTTCAAACTAAAATTTTTAAAAATTTGATTTTTTATAGATACAATATTCTTATGGTATAAAATAATAATTTTATCACTCTGTCATCTTAAGTTTATTATAAGGTATTAAATTTTAGAATCTTATTTTCTATAGAAAAATAATAATGATTAAATATTTATTTAAAAGAGAAGTTATTGATGTTTTTGAATAATTTTACAATTAAAGAATTTCGTAAAGAAATGTAAAAACTTTTTTTGAGACTCTAATAATTTTTGAATGTATCCAAATATTCTTTGAGGTTAGGAAAAAAGTCAAAATTTTGTCTGCACTGAAAAAATACTGAAAAAATCTATTTTACACACTGTTAAAAAGTTACACTTTAGGCACAATTTTTCATGTGTAAAATTCACATCGATGTCAAGTTGAGGGACATTGCAAGAGAAATTTTTTTGAGAAGTCTCATACAAAAATAATTCTATACATATTATGTTTAATTATAAATATTATCTAATGTTGTGAATAAAAAAATATAAAAAAATATTTCTTACCGACAGTTATCGTTTTAGATTGTAATTTGAAATTTTTAAGTTTTCAAATAAAATAATTAATTCATTCTGTTGACAATTAAGCCAAAACGTATATTAAGAGCTACTTATTTTTAATCAACATTATGGACTTCAACTTGGTTCGATTTTTCCTTTTTTCAAGATTAAATTTTTTAAAAAAATATAAATAAATAAATATAAATAATATAGACTAATTTTTTTAATACATTTAATTTTGGAAAATTATAAAATAAAAACACATAACGATAAATTAAACACTATATATTAAAATTTCTAACTTAATAAATTAGATGATACATAGAAATTCAAAACTAATATAAAATAAATAATATAAATGCAATGAATTTAAAGGCATAAAAATATAAAGTTTGAAATTTACTCACCACTGTAAGAATAAGTTTTTATTACTTTAAGTCTATTCCCTGCTGTTTCGTACCATGTGTTGTCATTATCCTCTTGCATTAAAAGTTTCTCCATTTCTTTCTTTGATACATCAGGAATAGTTGCTAAATATATTTCTCCTTGTTCGTCAAAAAATGTCTAACTTGTTTTAATTACCTCTATTTTCGAGTTTTCTAATTCAACTATAGTAAATTTTTGTTTTCTTCTGGTTTCAATATTTGCACTTTCCATTCTACCTATGTAATAAAAAGAATGAATTTATTTTTTGAGGTTATGTCAAACACATGTGCCGAAAAAGTTAAATTTATTTTATATAATTATATAAATATATAAATAATAAATACCTGCACACTTCAGTGTTGAATTACAAAAAACAAAATTAAAATTGTTATTGATTATCCTAGATTATATCAAAAGCACGGAACAGTTAATAATATACTTAAAGGAGAACATGAAGATTTGGTCGGTGATAAGTATTTCGAATAGGGCAGTGGCGGGGGAAAAGGGGTGGATAATGGCGCGCAAGTTTGCATAGAAAAAATATATGAAATAGAACCAAATTCTTCCATTAGTTTCTTAAAAATAGAATATAAAATTCTAATAATTTTATATCCATAAATGCCATTAAAACCATATATAATAATAATAATTTAGATTTCATAACATAAACTTTAAATACAATACTTACCTCCAATTAACATCCATCTTGAATTATCTCCCACCCAATTTGAAATTCCTAGTACATTTTCCGCCAAATCTTCATGTTCTCATTTGACTACAGCAGTAAATTACTTTTCTAGGATTCATGATAACAAGCACGTGTTTTAATAGTTTTATAATATTTATATGTATCCAGTTTAATCTAAACCATAAAAGTTGCACATTGTTCATCTGTTAATTTATTAAAGTGTGTGAGATTGGATCAATTCGTTTTTTAAGATATTTATTATTTTTCAAAAAAATTTAACCCTTTTCCAACATTTGTAACGCGACACGGGAAAACGTGCCAATTGACAAAAAAAAACGATTTATATTTTTTTATGTTATTCAACAGATTTTGAGTTGACCTTTAAAGTATATAAATCACAAATTGAATAATTTAAATAGTTTTAATAATATAAAGCCGTAAAAAAAGACATGTTCGCCCAAATACACATGTTTTTCGTTTCTCATATTGCTTTAAAAGCCCGTCTTGTAAAATTAATGGTTGCAGCAGTAGGTACGTTTTCTCGCGTCGTCTGACAAATATTTGATATTAACTTAAAACTGCTTGAAACGAAAGAATAATTGAAAAACTCTTTTACAGAATGAAGAGAGTAATTTTGAATAGAACCAGTAGACAAAAATTTTCTGTAATAGAATTTGAAAATTCAAATGCAGAAATAATAAAAACAAGTTAGGCATTTTATAACGAGAGAAATGAGATTGATGCAACAATTTTTCCTGACGTGGTATCTCAGAAGGAATATGAAGTGTTTTTAAAGCAAGAGGATCTGTAGATGATTCGTGGTATAATAATAATGGAGAACCCTACACTGTTGTAAAAACTTATGGATATTGTGGTAAGATAAACTTTAAGCCTATTTCTGTGTACTTAATACAAATTAGTTAATACTAGTCACAATTCCAAAAAATAATTAAATTATTTGAAAATTTTTTTATAAAATTCTTCACAAGAATTAAATTATATTCAGAAAAATATTAAAAGTTTCACAGCAATTCTTAACACTTTTTTTAAATTCTTAACATTAAACAAAATTTAATAGAGTTATTCGGAAGAATTTAATTATTTCTACAAATAATAAAATTTTTTATGGGAATTCAATTAATTAAAAAGTTTTAATATAAATCTGCAGAAGAATTTAATTATTTTAAATTTTTTTTATGAAATTCTTAGCAAAAATTTAATTATTTTTTAAATAACAAAGTTCTTCGAGGGAATTCAATTACTTTTAAATAATTTTTTGAAAAATGCAATTATTCTTAAAGAAAATTAAAATTCCTCTAAAAAGTTAAATTACTTTAAAAATTTTTCTAAAATTCTGTATAAGAATTCAATACTGAGAATTATTCAATTATTCGATAATTTCTTTGTTTTTGTAATTAAATAATTGAATTCTCGCGAAACTTTTTAATAAGAATTGATTTAAAAATGTAATTAATATAACATTTAAAATAATTAAATTGGAAGAGATTTTTAAATTGATATAGCTAAAAATTTTAATTGTTGTAAAGCTTTAGTGATATTTTAATGTTTATTCTAAAAATTATAAATTTATTATGTTCTCAAATGATGATTCATGCTATTGAATAATTTTATTTAAAAAATTCGCCAAAAAAGTGATTTAATTGTGGAAGAATTACAATTGTAATTGTTAGAAGTAGTTAAATTTAAAAAAAAATCTTACATTAAAATCATTTTAATACCTATATTATAATTTCTTTGGAAAAATAAATAAAGCATTTAAATATTTATTTAACAAAATTTATTCATCTTTTAAATCATTTCTTTTAAAAACAATGAAAAATTATTCTTTTGAAGAATTGTAATTAACTATATTAATCTTCGTATTCCAAAATTCATTCTGTCTGTCAGAGTATGAGAGAAAAAGCATGATTCAGAGTAAGAGAAGGAAGTATTGTCTCTTCTTTCAGTTTAGAGTAGGAGCGAGAGAGAGGCGAATAGTTAAGAAAGTAACGCCTACTTTTTTTCGTTTCGGCATCATGGTTTTCTCTATTCTCAGTGACAGATAGAAGGAGTGAGTAAAAGAGTGGTAGGGGAGTTAAAAGTGGGGACTTTTACATTTAAGCGAAAATACCAAAGGGCGTAATGTTTCCTTATTGGTAGATAATTTTCCATCTCTTTATGACAGTGTAAAGAAAAAATAAGTGGGGGTTTTTACTTGTAAGGTAATCTCTAATATGAATTTCGGCTGTAAAGTGAAAGTTCTTCAAGTGAAAAATTTCCTAATTATTTAATGGAAACATTTTTTGCGATTTTGTAGTTTAATTACAAAATCTTGTGATTTATACTTTAATTACAAGTTATTTCTTATAACAATAAAAATTGTAGTTTGTTTTAAGTGCAATTTGTAATATGCAGTGCATTTAATGATATTTTTTTGTTAGTTTTTTGTGATTTACGTTTAAAGTGTAATTTGTTATAATTAGTGAATTCTTTAAGTACTTTTTTTTATACAGTTTCTTACATGAAAACTGTAATTTCTGTTTAAGGTGCAATTTGTGGTACGTAGTGAACTAAATCATATCAATTTGTTAATTTTTTTGTGATTAGTGATTTACGTTTAAAGTGTAATTTGTTATAATTAGTGAATTCTTTAAGTACTTTTTTATACAGTTTCTTACATGAAAACTGTAATTTCTGTTTAAGGTGCAATTTGTGGTACGTAGTGAACTAAATCATATCAATTTGTTAATTGTTTTGTGATTAAAGTTTAAAGTGTAATATATTTTGAAAAAATGGTGTTTTAGAAGTTATTTTTATAAATTTATTTTTAAGTTCCTGTTAATAGACGTTTCAGGTGCAAGGAGTGAGACGTAGTGATTTTTGCTTAAGTTAAAATTTGTGATTCTTAGTAAATATAATTATATATTTTTGTTATTTTTATGTTTATATTTACATGCATATATGAGTACTTTCTTATGAGATTTATAAGTTACATATGAGAATTCTGATATATATATATATATATATATATATATATATGAGATTTATGAGTTATACATGAGATCTATGAGCAATATAAGAGATTTATGAGATATATGCGAAAGTTGATGAGTATTTACATGAGTTCATGAGTTCTATAAGACTAATAAATTTAAAAACTATGGCAAACAAAGAAAGTTGTGTTACATTGAGTAGAACAGATTTTAAAATTATAGAGAATGAAGATGGATGGTTAACGGATGATCACATACATGAATTTGCAAAATTGTTAAGAAATGTTTCAAATTCTGTTTTCAATATGCAAAGTACTTTATATTTATATAGTCTTGATAATATTATTCCAATTCAAAAAGGTGAAAAGCATATTCAAATACTTTTTAGTGGTTTGCTGAATTATGGCCATTGGATATGTACTTTTTACGATGGAGAAAAAATTTATATTTTGGACAGTCAGAATAAAGGTTGTTTAAACGCTGATCAAAAAACATATTTAAATAGACTATATTCTTTTAAACCTCCAGTAGTTTTTGTAGCTGTTGATCAACAGCCAAATGGCAGTGTAGATTGTGGAGTATATTCAATAGCATTTGCGACATCATTATATTTTAATGTAATGCCGAATAATGATAGAATGATAGATTGAGAAAACGTAGTCGTCGAGAAACAGAAACGTTAGATGAAAAGAAAAATCGTTTACAAAATGATTTAAAATATAAAAACAAAATATTATCTTTAGAAACTGATGATGAAAAGAAAAGACGTCAAAAAAAAAATTTAGAAAATAAAAAGAAAAAATTATTTTTAGAAGCAGACTTTGAAACAATAAAAGAAAATAATTTGAAATCTAAAAACAAAAAATTATCTTTAGTATCGGATGAGAAAATAAAGGATCATCAAAAAAGAAAATTATCTTCTGAAACGGAGAATGAAAAGGAAATTTGTCAACAAGGAAATTTAAAATGTAAACAGAATAAATTAGCATTAGAAACGGATGTTAAAAAAAAGCAGTACCAAATAAACAATTTAATAAATAAAAAAAGTAATAAAATATTGGAAACAAAAGGAATTGGAATTATTTCTCCTGATTTTTTTGATGAATGTAAATTTGAACAAAACTATTTGGGTTTGATGGATGTTAAGTGCTCTTTTTGTGCAGCATTACATTTTATGTGTGAAAGACCATCAGATAAAAATTTAGTAGTTGTCATAAGGGAAAAGTAAAATTAGATGATTTAAATGATTATCCAATTTATTTACGAAATTTATTAAATGATTCCAACTTTGAAGGTAAAATTTTAGGGAAAATATTCGTTCTTATAATAGTTCTTCTGCTTTTGCCAGTATGGGAGCTAAATTGGAAATTCCTAAAGGGAATGGTCCTTATGTGTTTCGTATACATGGACAAGTGTATCATAATACATATGCTCTTCATCCTAATGATGGCGACAGCCTAAAATATGGTCAGCTGTATATTCTTGATACTAATGAAGCAGTATTAGAACGATTAAAAAATGAATCGAATAAAAAATGTTTGCTCCCATTATTGGAAGGAATAGATAAATTACTAAGAGATGTCAGTCCATATGCAGAAGGATTAAAAATGATGAGAGACGTAGAATTAGAAGAAGAAACTAGAGCGAAGTTAGAAAATAAACCTATAAGAGATATTCAAATGTGGATCAAACGCGATAGGTCATTAAATCAAAATAAATTTAATGTTCCATCCTGTAATGAAGTAGCAGTCGTATTTGTCAGTGAAAATGGTGAACCTCCAGTGGAACGTGATATATGTATACATCCAATAGGTTCTGAAAGTATTCCAATTTCCATTCTTAGTGTAAACGCTGATCCTATGATATATCCTTTAATGTTTCCCTCAGGTGATCGAGGATGGACTGTAAACATCAAGCAAATTTATAGTGTTCGTAATGTTACTGCTTTACAATTTTATATGTATCGCCTTTCTTACAGAGGAACATTTAATCCATGTATTCAAATGGGAAAATTAAGTCAACAATTTATAGTTGATATTTGGTCAAAAGTGGAAGGTGGACGTATGACCTATAATTATTTAAATCAAACTAAATTTCGGGTAGAAATGTATTGTGGATTAATGGATTATTTACATAATAAAGCAAAAGAAGAAAATGTTCGAGCGGGAACAATTACTATTTTACCATCAACATTTGTTGGAGGACCGGTATATAAACGAAGAAATGATAGTACAAAAATTATTTTTTACAATAAAGATGGATCTATTAAATGTACTGCAGACAATTCGATGGTTGTGTCATATAATCCATATTTAAGTAAAAAATTTGCATGCCATATTAACGTTGTAGCATGTGGTAGTATAGGTGGCATTAAATATTTATTCAAATATTGTTATAAAGGTCATGATTGTGCAATAATAGGTTATAAAGATAACAATCAGGTAATGCATTATGATGAAATTCAAAATTATTTAAATACCCGCTATGTGTGTGCACCAGAAGCAATGTATAGACTTCACGAATATAATATGCACGAGCAATCACATGCAACGTATAGATTAGCTGTACATTTGCCCAATCAACAATCAATATGTTTTCAAGAAGGAATGGAATAAACTGCAATTGACAATTTCAAAAATACAACGTTGACAGCATGGTTTCAGTTAAATAGACAAGATCCTGAGGCACGCAAATATTTGTATTCTGAAATACCACATAAGTATGTTTTTGTTGAGTCATCTAAAACTTGGAAAAAACGAGAACGAATTACAAAACCTATAATTTGTCGAATGTATTTTGTAAGTCCAAAAGATATTGAAAGATATTTTTTGAGAATTTTACTACTTTATGTACGTGGAGCTGAATCGTTTGAAGATATAAGAACATTTGAAGGTATTACATATAATACTTATACAGACGCAGCGCGTGCAAGAAATTTGATGGTAAACGATAATGAGTGGGATGATTGTTTGACTGAAGCTGTGAGTATGAAATTTCCTAAAGAACTTTGTCGTTTATTTGCATATATATGTGTGTTTGGTTTGCCTATAAATGCTGTTGATTTATGGAATAAATTTAAAGAACACATGATTTTTGATAATAATTTACCTGTGGAAGTATCGCATCAAAAATCATTAGTTTTAATTAATGAAGTATTTAATTTTCATGGATTTACGTTACATCATTTTGGTTTACTGAAAATCTATCTAAAAGTTCTTGAAGATTATAATTCTGTAGGTAAAGAAGATAATGCGTTAACATTACAATTGCTCAAAGAAGAAGCTAATTCTCTTATTGAAAGTTTGAATGATAATCAACGGCAAGTTTTTAATGATGTTATGATGGCCGTACATAATGATGAATATGGTAGTAGATATTTTTTTCTTGATGGGCCTGGAGGAAGTGGTAAAAGCTATTTACACAATACAATTATTACTACAGTCGAAAGTGAAGGAATTGTAGTTTTATCAGTTGCTTGGACAGGAATAGCTGCTAATCTTTTAAAAGGTGGACAAACGTCACATTCTATGTTCAAATTTCCTATACCAATCAATGAAAATTCAACGTGTAATATAAGCGGAATGTCAAAGCATGCTGAACTTTTAAGAAGTGCCAAAATCATAATTTGGGATGAAATTACAATGGCACCTAAGTACGCTTTACAAGCAATGGAATGTATGTTAAGAGATATTACAAAATGTAATAAACCGTTTGGAGGTAAAGTTATTTTGCTTTCAGGAGATTTTAGACAAACTTTGCCAATTGTTCCACATGGTAGTCGCACTCATATTGTTGAGGTATGTGTAAAAAATAGTAAATTGTGGAAATACTTTAAAACTAAGTCTTTAAATGTGAACGTTAGATTACATGGTAATCAGATTGAGTTTTCAAATTGGTTGTTGAATATTGGCGATGGCGAACCTCAAAGTACGTTTAAAAAAGAAAATGATGTTTTAGAAATTCCACAGGATTTGATATCGAATGGGAATTTAATTGATGAAATATACGGGTCCTCAATAAATCCAAATGATGTGAGTGTTTATTCTTCTTGTATTCTTTCATTGACTAATTCAGAAGTATTAGACATAAATGATCGCATTTTGTCAAAATTGGAAGGAGAAGATGTAATTTATTATAGTATTGATTTACATGTAAATGATGATGATCCAAAAGATGTAAATAATATTGTTCCAGTAGAATTTTTAAATAGTTTAACACCAGATAGTATGCCTCCTCATAAATTACGCTTGAAGATAGGATGTATAATTATGCTTTTAAGAAATATGAATTTGGTTCAAGGATTATGTAACGGGACTCGATTAGTTGTAAAATCTTTATTGAAACACGTTATTGCTGCAAAAATAATTACTGGAAAATCTAAAGGTGAAATAGTTTTTATTCCTCGTGTTGATTTATCTCCTTCAGAAGATGCATTTCCTTTTAAAATGGTTAGAAGACAATTTCCAATCAGACTTGCTTATGCAATGACTATCAATAAATCTCAAGGACAATCTTTTGATAAAGTAGGAATATTTCTACCTATATCTGCATTTGGTCATGGTCAAGTTTATGTTGGTTTTTCTAGAGTCAAATCTAAAGAAAATTTAAAAATTCAAGTCCTAGATAATGCTGTAGTCAAAAATTTAAAATATCCGCAAAAATTATACATTAAAAATATTGTTTTTCATGAGATACTTTGATAATATATTTATGTCATAATGATATTATATGGGTGATTAAATTTAAAATGTCATTTTCACTATCTGCAAATGTTGACTTGGCGATGTTGAAATTTCTGGTTAAATTATTTTTTTTTTGGTTGACTAGCATGTATAATCCATGAAATCAATAGTGGTCAAGCACATAATAACAAATATTTTCATAAACAGACAGATTTTTTGAGAAAAAACATATATTTTCACGAGGCACTTTTTCAGTATGTATTCACTAGAACAAACTGAAAATACAATCAGATTTTATAATAAATCATTGTATTAAAAGCTAATAGTCAAATACGAGTTATAAAATAATTTATATTAATTTTCACCGTGAATTATGTAGCTGTAAATCACAAGAAGACATAAGCAAGTTAGGGGACACCAGTGACACGCTTAAAGATGTCATTGAAAATTATTTTTAAATAATAAAAAAGATATGAACATATGAGTAAAAATATAGTTTAAAACTAGAATAATTGAACGTAATAAATAGAAAATATAGGTGGATTTATAATCCATAGAAAAAATGTAGAAAGCTTAATATTGACAAAAAAAAGAAAAATATGTTGTTAAATTTTATAATTTCAAAAAACGACTCTAAAATTATTTATTATTATTTACTTTTATTTCAAAATTTTGAGCAAATTTGTCAATTCTGCCTTCGGATTCGGATTCAGCAGCGAAAAATACATAGTGTTTAGAACAAAACGCTTTTTTTTGAGTGCCTGTGTATTTTAGGGGACACCAGTGACAGGGGACACCAGTGACATTCTGCCTCAATTTTCATTTTAAAAAAGAATGATTATATTTCTAACTTTGGAGGTGTGCGATTCTGAAAGTTTCAGTAATAAGTGAGACTATAATGAGGTATTTGAAAAAAATACTAATATTAAGTACTATTTTGTCGCAGGGACACCAGTGACATTTGTGCTCGGTAAATTCATTCTGCCAATCTGCCATGCATCGTGTATTTTGCAGATAGGTTAGAACGTTGTAGTTTTTTTCTCTAGGCTTCTAGACACATAGTACTTTCTATTAACAGTCGATAAAGCAGTTTTATACTCTTGCACAATTAAATATTAAGCGCGAGATTCAGATTTTGTCATTTTCTCTTAAAATATGAAATTTAAGGACATACGCTTTTGATTTTTTTCCAACCACTATTTTATTTATTTATATTCGACTAGTAGTTTTTCTTTAAATATAGAAGTTCCACTTTACGAAATAATTTTTTCGGTAATCAAAAACATGAAAAATAACCATTTTTCTTAGTAGACAAGATATGGTTTCATGTTCGCGGACACGGGACACCAGTGACATTTTGCCTGCAATTTTGCTGCCAAATTTTTTCTGAGTGCTTTTGGTGGCTAAAAATTAAAATTTGAACAAAATAAATGATATATAAAATTAATGAACCATAATATGTTCGATATATAAGTTCGGACTCGAGTTTTCTCGCCAGGACAGCAAAATGACATTTTAAATTTAATTACCCATATATATAATAAATTGAATAGATATGCGAATTGGGTAAAGTAAGAAATTATAATGTTATTTGTTTTGGATTGAAGAAGAAGGAAAAATATTAAATTTTGTGCGTTATGTGAGAAAGGGTATTTTATATCATTTTCTTTAAGTAAAGTGAGTTAGAAAATTTAACTAAAAGAAGAAAATCTTATTTCATATTCCTTAAAGAAAATAACATAAATTTACAGAAATAGGGTTCCTATTTCAGTGTCCCTATAACATAGAGAGAAAAAAATGATATTTTAATATTTATGTTTCTTTAATCAAGGTTTGATGAAAAAAGAAGAACTTATGTTATATTCCTTGAACAGAGAGAGAGACAAATTTGCAGAAAAAAGAGTATTTTATATAATATCCTTTAACTGAGAGCGAAAATTACTTTATTATTGTATTTCTATCTCTAAATTATATTTTCCTGAGTCTAAGTATTTATTTCTTTAATGTTAGTTTTTAATAACAAATACTGTATTTTTTAAAAGGTTTTTATTTTATTAGTAATAATGTGAACAAGTACACCATAGTTTATTTTCAGGTCAATTGTCAGGTCAAAAGTTTAAAATTAAAAATGTGGTTTTCTGTAACTCGAAGTAATTTTAAATTCTCTTGAACAATTTTTTCATTTATTCATACCTCTATAACTTGAAGTTAATACAATTTTTATCAATTTTCAAACTTTAGATCTTAAGATATCAAATTAGATATTGTTTGCAAACTTACATTTATCGATTTTAGAACATTTTCAAGAGAAATTAAATTAATCACTCTTAACTTGTTAATAAAATAAATATAATGAATAGAATTATATTAATTATAATATAAATACTATTATAATAAGTGACTTTCAACATTCAACAGTAATAAAAAATAAATATATATATATTTTTTTTAAATGTTATTTTGTTGTCGAAATGTTACCTAAATAGATTTTATTTTTTGTAACTTATTATGAACTTATTATTATATTAAATATTAGATAAATTATATTATGTATACATTATTAAAAAAAATGTTAACATTTTATTGTTTATCTATATCTTGAAAAAGTTATAACTAATCAATTTGCACCAATTTGACAAAATTTAAAAAATTATAATTTATGTTAGAATATATAATAAAATATATAATATAAAAAAATATTATATATAATATTATACTAATATTTTCTAATATTTGTTAATTAAATATGGTTAACATTTGAAATTATTCTTATAGCTATAAAAGATTGACAAATTTTACTTCAATTGAACAAGATGTTATCCAATGATACACGCGAAGAAATGCAAAATTATTAGAATTTAATTAAATATTTTATCCTGAGTTTCTTTGGCTCGCTGATTACTAATATAAAGACAGTTTTTAAAAATTTCATAATGGTACATCTAATATAGCAGATTTAGTTTAAAAATTTAATGTTTACATATAAAATAATTGTTTGAAACAAATTTGCCATCTTAAATTTAATTTGTGAGTTATTGAAATTTTATTTCAGAATAGTAGGGTAAGAGGTTCGGTTATGGACACACCTGTGTAACTTTTGATAAAAAGTAAAGGAATCAAATTTGACAAATGTCAAGTGTGTGTTATAGTATACATCCTTTTTGTGCCAATATCAAAGCAAACAGTTTCTTTTTGTTTATTCTTTAAAGAAATTTGTTTTTTCATACGTGTGTCGAGATATAAGTCTATTTTTTCTTATTTTGAAAAATGTTCCAAATCGAAGAAAATTGATCGAAAAGGTCAGTGCAATGCACAGTTACAAAGCAAATTTATTATAATTGAAGCGTTTTGTGCAGAAAACGGATAAGTAAATTTTTTCGAAAGTCACTTTTTTTGAAAATTTATCTTTAAATGAAGCTCTACAATAGGGTGGTCCAAAAATATATGGGAAAAACAAAAATTTGGAATTTTTTTGCTCTCACCCCTCAGGATTAAAGTTTATTGAAAATAAAAATACCCCTATTTTTTTTTGGTAATAAATTAATATTAACCCGTGACTCAAAGACCCTCAAATTTCCCATGTATTTTAAATGAGGAAAAAACGATTTTTCGTTAGTTTAATAAAAAATCTAAAGAAAAATTTTTTCCATTCGGTCAAGGATGTTTCTCTTTTAAAGTATTCAAGGAATGTAGTCCTCTTACATATTTAACAATTTTTTTCATTTTTATATATTTTATAGATTTTTGAAAAATTCTCAAAAAAGCAAAAAACGGTAATTTATTATTTTTTATTAGTTATTATCATTTTTTCTCATCTATTATATTACAATTGGCTTTATGAATCTATAAAAAAAATAATGAATATAAATTCATTAAACCAATTAAATTACAATCGATGAGAAAAAATGATAATAGCTAATAACAAATATTAAATTACCGTTTTTTGCTTTTTTGAAGATTTTTTAAAAATCTATAAAATATATAAAAATTTAAAAATGTTAATTATGTAAGAGGACTACATTTCTTGAACTTTAAAAAAAAACATCCTGGTCCGAATGAAAAAAAATTTTTTCTCTAGATTTTATATTAAATTAACGAAAAATCGTTTTTTCCCCATTTAAAATACATGGGAAATTTAAGGGGCTTTGAGGCACGGGTTAATATTAATTTATTACCAACATAAAAATAGGGGTATTTTTATTTTCAATAAACTTTAATCCTGGAGGGTGAGAGCAAAAAAATTCCGACTTTCTGTTTTTGGACCACCCTACTCTACAATCTGGTAAAATATTACATAAGTGATTAAACTCTAAACCTTTAAAAAAAAATTAAAATTTAATTTCATGCAGAAACAGCACAAGTCCATGATAAGTTTTATACAACTCAGGCGTATTATGGTCACTTTATCTACCTGTACAGGCGCGTACTAAGTTCCCCCTTATAACCCAGCAGTCAATAAAGAAACCATTATAGCCCTCGGGAGATAAAGGGTATATTATTGACCGCTCACAGGTCACTCACAGGTCCTTTATCTCCCTAGGGCAATAATGGTTACTTTATTGACCAGCTGGGTTATATGGGAGAACTTAGCATGCACCGGTACAGGTAGCATAGAGTAACCATAATACGCCTTTGTTGTATAAAGCAAAGTATGGAACAAGGGAGGTAACCTCGTTTATGACCTCGCACAATATTGAAAAACTCGTCTTCGCACTTGCTTCGCTCGTGCTACGACTCGTTTTTGAATATTGTGCTCGGTACATAAACTCGGACGTACCTCCCTTGTTGCATAATGTACTATTATATTTACTTGTGGTATTCTTAACATATTTTAATAATTTGTATTAAACATTTTATATTATAAATAAAAAACACTCAAGGGAAGCAAATAGTGATTGTGGTGACTGAATTATTTTAAAATTAGAAAATATTGAAAATTAGTTAAATTTATTCTTAAAACAATTTTTTTATTTATAAATTATAAAATGTTACTGAAAATTATTCAAATTCAATATTTTAAATAAATGTTATTAAATGTTTAATAAAACTTTGATACTTTACTCGACTCTATAAATTTGTTGTTTTTCATTTCATTTTGTGCAGAAACAGCATAAGTCAAAACGTTAATTTATTTTTTTATTTCTTATATTAAAAAGATAATAAATTACTCACATTGAATTTTTTAGCTTATAGGTTAGTAGAATATAATTCAAAAAGCAGAATTTAAAAAAATATTAACATTTACAAAATAACAGTTTTTATTGATTCCTGAACAATTTCGAATTATGGACAAAACGCTTCAAACATTGACTCTGATTATTTTTGAAATTAAATTAAAGTTGTACAGAAATTATTGAAAATTGTAATATATTAAAACTGATCTGACATTCTTAACCCTTCATCACACACCTAGAAAAGGATTCTCTCTACGGTTTCAGTATTTTTTAAATAACTTTTGTTTTCGTCATTGCAAAATAAAATCAGTTTCTATACCTTTCGACAATTTCCTCCTCAACACATTTCTAAAAAAAACTTTTAATTTAAACATAATTAATCTTTAATTATGAGGTTTGAAAGCCAGAAAAAACCCGAAAAAGTAAGGTTATATTAAGTAAAAAATCAAGTTTTCAAAATATTTTTTGTTCCACTGTTGGTTAATGACAAAATTATATTATAAATATAATTAAAATGAATTGTTTAATGATTTTTTTGCTTATTTGTTAATGTTATATTATTTTTACATGTAAAGTGGAATTCTTTCGAAGATGTGCATTCATGTATTTAATTTTTATTTTTGAGACCGTAAATAAATTTTATAATTTAGAATTATTTACTACATATTTGTAAGTTTGTGATAAAATTAAATTTTTGTTGATTCTTTCGTTTATTTTGTAATGCCGCTTATTTTTCAATGTGGTGAGGGATTCCCTCTAAACGTGTGTAATGGTGTAATTATTTCATAGGTGTGTGACGGAGGGTTAATCAACGAGCTTAAAGACTTTTTAACCTTTAAAGTGCTATGCCGGTCTGACAGACCGCTATTAAAATTTTCTTTGCTTGTAACTTTTTTTCAAAGTATAATAAGAACTTGAACTTTTTAGTAGCTTCATATTTTATGAAAATCTGTTAGGAGACAATTTTTTCAAAAATTTTTATTCGTTAAATTTTGTAATATAAATAAATATTTGAAGTATAGCGGTCTGTGAGACCGGGGTTAGCTTTAAGTGAAAGTATATTCCAGTATATTCCCATGAGTGACGTCTGCGCAACTTGACGCGCAGCTAGTTCTACTGACAGTTCTCATAGACTGCATTTATAAAATAAATAAAATAAATAAATAGATAATACAGAAATGACTTTTTTTGTTAAAAAGTAAAAAATATTTATAATAGTTGTCTTTTAAAAATTATAAATGACTAAAAAACTGTCAAAAGGGAATAGCGGTCTGACAGACCGGGGTTAGCACTGAGCGTGATTTTTCAACACTTAGCACTTTAAAGGTTAAAGACAAGAAACTTCTGCATTTTCTGCTCGAAACTGGCGTAAAATATTTTCAGTCGAAAAATCTTCTTGGAAATTTAATTAACCTCTAAAAATCTAATAAATTTCAAAATATCTTTTCGATGAATTGATTTAAAAATTAGTTTTATATTTTTATAAATAAAGTGAAACTTAAAGACAAGAAACTTCTGCATTTGCTGCTCGGAATTGTCGTAAAATATTTTCAGTCGAAAATTCTTCTTAGAAATTTAATAAACCTATTAAAATCCAATAAATTTTAAAAAATTCTTTTCGATGAATTGATTCAAAAATTTTTTTTCTTTATTTTTGAGAAAAGTGAAACTTAAAGACAAGAAGCTTCTGCATTTTCTGCTCAAAATTGTCGTAAAATATTTTCAGTCGAAAAATCTTCTTGGAAATTTAATTAACCTATAAAAATAAAATAAATTTCAAAATATCTTTGCACAGAATTGATTCAAAAGTTGTTTTTCTTTATTTATGAGAAAAGTGAAAATTTAAGACAAGAAACATTTGCATTTTCTGCTCGAAATTGTCGTAAAATATTTTCAGTCAAAAAATCTTCTTCGAAATTTAATTAACCTATAAAAATCTAATAAATTTTAAAATATCTTTTTGATGAATTGATTCAAAAATAGCTTTTATTTTTTTATGAAAAAAGTAAAACTTAAAGACAAGAAACTTCTGCATTTTCTGCTCGAAATTGTCGTAAAATATTTTCAGTCAAAAAATCTTGTTGGAAATTTAATTAACCTATAAAAATAAAATAAATTTCAAAATATCTTTGCACAGAATTGATTCAAAAGTTGTTTTTCTTTATTTATGAGAAAAGTGAAAGTTAAAGACAAGAAGCTTCTGCATTTTCTGCTCGGAATTGTCGTCAAATATTTTCAGTCGAAAAATCTTCTTGGAAATTTAATTAACCTATTAAAATCCAATAAATTTTAAAAAAATCTTTTCGATGAATTGATTCAAAAGTTGTTTTTCTTTATTTATGAGAAAAGTAAAACATAAAGACAAGAAACTTCTGCATTTTCTGCTCGAAATTGGCGTAAAATATTTTTAGTCGAAAAATCTTCTTGGAAATTTAATAAACCTATTAAAATCCAATAAATTTTAAAAAATTCTTTTCGATGAATTGATTCAAAAATTGTTTTTCTTTATTTTTGAGAAAAGTGAAACTTAAAGACAAGAAGCTTCTGCATTTTCTGCTCGAAATTGTCGTAAAATATTTTCAGTCGAAAAATCTTCTTGGAAATTTAATTAAACCTATAAAAATTAAATAAATTTCAAAATATCTTTGCACAGAATTGATTCAAAAGTTGTTTTTCTTTATTTATGAGTAGAGAAAGGTAGATTATGCATTTTGAGTCCCTCTAATTATGCGTTAAAATTGTGCACAATTATGCGGAATTATGCGCTTAAATTGTGTACAATTATGTGGAATTATGCGACCAAAAAATTAATTCTGCGTTAATTATGCGCTAAAATGAGCATGATTATGCAGAATTATGCAATTAAAAAGAATTCTGCTTCAATTATGCGCTAAAAAATGTTCATTTTACAAAATTATGTTGCATTTGAAAAATTTTTTTTGATTTGAAACGGTTACTGGTTATTTTTCGAAACCAACTTCCTGAAAGGTCCTATCCCGAATGTCTAAAATTACAAATACCTTTTTCCCGAATCTAATTTCCCGAAGATTTATGTACCCAAAAATTTCTTTGTTTTTTATTATGAAATGGATATATGTGCGACTCCAAGTAAGAATTTAGTTTTCTCGGAGTAAGTAAAACAATTGCAATAAAATTCAGGAATTTTAATCTACACATAAAAAAAAATGTTTCCACCACACTTAATTCAGCAAAAAAAACGAAACAATTGTTTATATTATGTTTATACAAATTTTTATTAACACAACAGATATTAAATAATAATAATTTAATAACTTTTGAACGACCAAACGAAATTGAATGAGGCAAACACTAAACAAATCTTTGCTGTGGTTTCTTTAAGATTCCAAAAAAAATTTTAACAACGGAAACATCTTCATACAAAATTTTGTATAAAAGTATTCGAGATTTTAGACATTTGATAAATTACACGGAGAGAAAAAACAAGGCTTTTCCCTGTGACTTCAATTCATGCCTTTTTCAGGTAGCAGTTTCACCGGATTTCCCGATGAATTTCTTGCGTTTAGCGGTTAGGCCATGCCTTAGCACCTATTGGCCTTAGCTCGTTGCAAGAATCTCACCGGGAAAACCTGTGAGCGTCCTGCATTTTTACTGTGATAATTTTCACGCGTTAAATGCATATTTTTTCATGGGGAAAAGCCTTGTTTTTTTTCTCCGTGTAGACATTCGGGAAAATGACCGGAAACGATTTTACTCATCATAATTATATAGCACTTACTGCTTTTTAAAATTTAAGATTTATTTAATTTTTCAATAACATTTAACAAGTTAGTTAACAGTTTAAAAACTTATTTATTATTTAATTTAAAAAAATATTTTAAAAATAAAGAAACTGAAAAAAATGTTCATGGTTTTTAAATAAGAAAAGCACTATTTTAAAAATTTTGAGCCTATTATGCGATCATTATGCAAAAAGAGTACAATTATGCAGTGAGTAAAAAATTATGCAATATTATGCGCTCTAGAAACATGTTGTAAAAGGTTTAAAACATGAATTAACATAATATTATAATGTTTCTACTTGATTTTAAAAAATTATGCAATTATGCAATCGCATAATCTACCTTTCTCTATTTATGAGAAAAGTGAAACTTAAAGACAAGAAACTTCTGCATTTTCTGCTCGAAATTGTCGTAAAATATTTTCAGTCGAAAAATCTTCTTGGAAATTTAAATAACCTATAAAAATCAAAAAAATTTCAAAAGAGCTTTTCGAAGAATTCTTTCAAAAAATGCTTTTATTTTTTTATGAGAAAAGTGAAACTTAAAGACAAGAAACTTCTGCATTTTCTGCTCGAAATTGTCGTAAAATATTTTCAGTCGAAAAATCTTCTTAGAAATTTAATTAACCTATAAAAATAAAATAAATTTCAAAATATCTTTGCACAGAATTGATTCAAAAGTTGTTTTTTTTATTTATGAGAAAAGTGAAACTTATAGACAAGAAAAATTTGCATTTTCTGTTCGGAATTGTAGTCAGATATTTTCAGTCAAAAAATCTTCTTGGAAATTTAATTAACATATTAAAATCTAATAAATTTCAAAAAATCTTTTCAAAGAATTGTTTTAAAAAATGGTTTTATATTTTTATGTGAAAAGTAAAACTTTAAGACAAAAAACTTCTGCATTTTCTGCTCGAAATTGGCGTAAAATATTTTCAGTCGAAAAATCTTCTTGGAAATTTAATTAACCTATAAAAATCCAAAAAATTTCAAAAGAGCTTTTCGAAGAATTCTTTCAAAAATTGCTTTTATTTTTTTATGAGAAAAGTAAAACTTAAAGACAAGAAACTTCTGCATTTTCTGCTCGAAATTGTCGTAAATTATTTTCAGTCGAAATATCTTCTTAGAAATTTAATAAACCTATAAAAATAAAATAAATTTCAAAATATCTTTGCACAGAATTGATTCAAAAATTGTTTTTCTTTATTTTTGAGAAAAGTAAAACTTAAAGACAAGAAACTTCTGCATTTTCTGCTCGGAATTGTCGTAAAATATATTTCAGTCGTAAATTCTTCTTGGAAATTTAATTAACCTATTAAAATCCAATAAATTTTAAAAAAATCTTTTCGATGAATTGATTCAAAAGTTGTTTTTCTTTATTTATGAGAAAAGTAAAACTTAAAGACAAGAAACTTCTGCATTTTCTGCTCGAAATTGGCGTAAAATATTTTCAGTCGAAAAATCTTCTTGGAAATTTAATAAACCTATTAAAATCCAATAAATTTTAAAAAATTCTTTTCGATGAATTTATTCAAAAATTGTTTTTCTTTATTTTTGAGAAAAGTGAAACTTAAAGACAAGAAGCTTCTGCATTTTCTGCTCGAAATTGTCGTAAAATATTTTCAGTCGAAAAATCTTCTTGGAAATTTAATTAACCTATAAAAATAAAATAAATTTCAAAATATCTTTGCACAGAATTGATTCAAAAGTTGTTTTTCTTTATTTATGAGAAAAGTGAAACTTAAAGACAAGAAACTTCTGCATTTTCTGCTCGAAATTGTCGTAAAATATTTTCAGTCGAAAAATCTTCTTAGAAATTTAATTAACCTATAAAAATAAAATAAATTTCAAAATATCTTTGCACAGAATTGATTCAAAAGTTGTTTTTTTTATTTATGAGAAAAGTGAAACTTATAGACAAGAAAAATTTGCATTTTCTGCTCGGAATTGTCGTCAGATATTTTCAGTCAAAAAATCTTCTTGGAAATTTAATTAACATATTAAAATCTAATAAATTTCAAAAAATCTTTTCAAAGAATTGTTTTAAAAATTGGTTTTATATTTTTATGTGAAAAGTAAAACTTTAAGACAAGAAACTTCTGCATTTTCTGCTCGAAATTGGCGTAAAATATTTTCATTTGAAAAATCTTCTTGGAAATTTAATTAACCTATAAAAATCCAAAAAATTTCAAAAGAGCTTTTCGAAGAATTCTTTCAAAAATTGCTTTTATTTTTTTATGAGAAAACTAAAACTTAAAGACAAGAAACTTCTGCATTTTCTGCTCGAAATTGTCGTAAATTATTTTCAGTCGAAAAATCTTCTTAGAAATTTAATTAACCTATAAAAATAAAATAAATTTCAAAATATCTTTGCACAGAATTGATTCAAAAGTTGTTTTTCTTTATTTATGAGAATAGTGAAATTTATAGACAAGAAACATTTGCATTTTCTGCTCGGAATTGTCGTCAGATATTTTCAGTCAAAAAATCTTCTTGGAAATTTAATTAACCTATTAAAATCCAATAAATTTAAAAAAAAACTTTTCCATGAATTGATTTAAAAGTTGTTTTTCTTTATTTATGAGAAAAGTAAAACTTAAAGACAAGAAACTTCTGCATTTTCTGCTCGAAATTGGCGTAAAATATTTTCAGTCAAAAAATCTTCTTGGAAATTTAATTAACCTATTAAAATCCAATAAATTTCAAAAAATCTTTTCAAAGAATTGATTCAAAAATTGGTTTTATATTTTTATGAGAAAAGTGAAACTTAAAGACAAGAAACTTCTGCATTTGCTGATCGGAATTGTCGTAAAATATTTTCAGTCGAAAATTCTTGTTGGAAATTTAATTATCTTATAAAAATTCAATAAATTTAAAAATATCTTTGCACAGAATTGATTCAAAAATTGTTTTTCTTTATTTTTGAGAAAAGTAAAACTTAAAGACAAGAAACTTCTGCATTTTCTGCTCGGAATTGTCGTAAAATATATTTCAGTCGTAAATTCTTCTTGGAAATTTAATTAACCTATAAAAATCAAAAAAATTTCAAAAGAGCTTTTCGAAGAATTCTTTCAAAAAATGCTTTTATTTTTTTATGAGAAAAGTGAAACTTAAAGACAAGAAACTTCTGCATTTTATGCTCGAAATTGTCGTAAAATATTTTCAGTCGAAAAATCTTCTTGGAAATTTAATTAACCTATAAAAATCCAAAAAATTTCAAAAGAGCTTTTCAAAGAATTCTTTCAGAAATTGCTTTTATTTTTTTATGAGAAAAGTAAAACTTAAAGACAAGAAACTTCTGCATTTTCTGCTCGAAATTGTCGTAAATTATTTTCAGTCGAAAAATCTTCTTAGAAATTTAATTAACCTATAAAAATAAAATAAATTTCAAAATATCTTTGCACAGAATTGATTCAAAAATTGTTTTTCTTTATTTTTGAGAAAAGTAAAACTTAAAGACAAGAAACTTCTGCATTTTCTGCTCGGAATTGTCGTAAAATATATTTCAGTCGTAAATTCTTCTTGGAAATTTAATTAACCTATTAAAATCCAATAAATTTTAAAAAAATCTTTTCGATGAATTGATTCAAAAGTTGTTTTTCTTTATTTATGAGAAAAGTAAAACTTAAAGACAAGAAACTTCTGCATTTTCTGCTCGAAATTGGCGTAAAATATTTTCAGTCAAAAAATCTTCTTGGAAATTTAATAAACCTATTAAAATCCAATAAATTTTAAAAAATTCTTTTCGATGAATTGATTCAAAAATTGTTTTTCTTTATTTTTGAGAAAAGTGAAACTTAAAGACAAGAAGCTTCTGCATTTTCTGCTCGAAATTGTCGTAAAATATTTTTAGTCGAAAAATCTTCTTAGAAATTTAATTAATCTATAAAAATAAAATAAATTTCAAAAAATCTTTTCAAAGAATTGATTCAAAAATTGGTTTTATATTTTTATGAGAAAAGTGAAACTTAAAGACAAGAAACTTCTGCATTTGCTGATCGGAATTGTCGTAAAATATTTTCAGTCGAAAATTCTTGTTGGAAATTTAATTATCTTATAAAAATTCAATAAATTTTAAAAAAATCTTTTCGATGAATTGATTCAAAAATTGTTTTTTTTTATTTTTGAGTAAAGTAAAACTGAAAGACAAGAAACTTCTGCATTTTCTGCTCGAAATTGTCTTAAAATATTTTCAGTCGAAAAATATTCTTAGAAATTTATTTAACCTATAAAAATAAAATAAATTTCAAAATATCTTTGCACAGAATTGATTCAAAAGTTGTTTTTCTTTATTTAGGAGAAAAGTGAAACTTATAGACAAGAAACATTTGCATTTTCTGCTCGGAATTGTCGTAAAATATATTTCAGTCGTAAATTCTTCTTGGAAATTTAATTAACCTATTAAAATCCAATAAATTTTAAAAAAATCTTTTCGATGAATTGATTCAAAAGTTGTTTTTCTTTATTTATGAGAAAAGTAAAACTTAAAGACAAGAAACTTCTGCATTTTCTGCTCGAAATTGTCGTAAAATATTTTCAGTCGAAAAATCTTCTTGGAAATTTAATTAACCTATAAAAATCCAAAAAATTTCAAAAGAGCTTTTCGAAGAATTCTTTTAAAAATTGCTTTTATTTTTTTATGAGAAAAGTAAAACTTAAAGACAAGAAACTTCTGCATTTTCTGCTCGAAATTGTCGTAAATTATTTTCAGTCGAAAAATCTTCTTAGAAATTTAATTAACCTATAAAAATAAAATAAATTTCAAAATATCTTTGCACAGAATTGATTCAAAAATTGTTTTTCTTTATTTTTGAGAAAAGTAAAACTTAAAGACAAGAAACTTCTGCATTTTCTGCTCGGAATTGTCGTAAAATATATTTCAGTCGTAAATTCTTCTTGGAAATTTAATTAACCTATTAAAATCCAATAAATTTTAAAAAAATCTTTTCGATGAATTTATTCAAAAGTTGTTTTTCTTTATTTATGAGAAAAGTAAAACTTAAAGACAAGAAACTTCTGCATTTTCTGCTCGAAATTGGCGTAAAATATTTTCAGTCGAAAAATCTTCTTGGAAATTTAATAAACCTATTAAAATCCAATAAATTTTAAAAAATTCTTTTCGATGAATTGATTCAAAAATTGTTTTTCTTTATTTTTGAGAAAAGTGAAACTTAAAGACAAGAAGCTTCTGCATTTTCTGCTCGAAATTGTCGTAAAATATTTTCAGTCGAAAAATCTTCTTGGAAATTTAATTAACCTATAAAAATAAAATAAATTTCAAAATATCTTTGCACAGAATTGATTCAAAAGTTGTTTTTTTTATTTATGAGAAAAGTGAAACTTATAGACAAGAAAAATTTGCATTTTCTGCTCGGAATTGTCGTCAGATATTTTCAGTCAAAAAATGTTCTTGGAAATTTAATTAACATATTAAAATCTAATAAATTTCAAAAAATCTTTTCAAAGAATTGTTTTAAAAATTGGTTTTATATTTTCATGTGAAAAGTAAAACTTAAAGACAAGAAACTTCTGCATTTTCTGCTCGAAATTGGCGTAAAATATTTTCAGTCGAAAAATCTTCTTAGAAATTTAATTAACCTATTAAAATCCAATAAATTTCAAAAAATCTTTTCAAAGAATTGATTCAAAAATTGGTTTTATATTTTTATGAGAAAAGTGAAACTTAAAGACAAGAAACTTCTGCATTTGCTGATCGGAATTGTCGTAAAATATTTTCAGTCGAAAATTCTTGTTGGAAATTTAATTATCTTATAAAAATTCAATAAATTTTAAAAAAATCTTTTCGATGAATTCATTCAAAAATTTGTTTTTTTTTATTTTTGAGAAAAGTAAAACTGAAAGACAAGAAACTTCTGCATTTTCTGCTCGAAATTGTCTTAAAATATTTTCAGTCGAAAAATCTTCTTAGAAATTTATTTAACCTATAAAAATAAAATAAATTTCAAAATATCTTTGCACAGAATTGATTCAAAAGTTGTTTTTCTTTATTTAGGAGAAAAGTGAAACTTATAGACAAGAAACATTTGCATTTTCTGCTCGGACTTGTCGTCAGATATTTTCAGTCGAAAAATCTTCTTGGAAATTTAATTAACCTATAAAAATCAAAAAAATTTCAAAAGAGCTTTTCGAAGAATTCTTTCAAAAAATGCTTTTATTTTTTTATGAGAAAAGTGAAACTTAAAGACAAGAAACTTCTGCATTTTCTGCTCGAAATTGTCGTAAAATATTTTCAGTTGAAAAATTTTCTTGGAAATTTAATTAACCTATAAAAATCCAAAAAATTTCAAAAGAGCTTTTCGAAGAATTCTTTCAGAAATTGCTTTTATTTTTTTATGAGAAAAGTAAAACTTAAAGACAAGAAACTTCTGCATTTTCTGCTCGAAATTGTCGTAAATTATTTTCAGTCGAAAAATCTTCTTAGAAATTTAATTAACCTATAAAAATAAAATAAATTTCAAAATATCTTTGCACAGAATTGATTCAAAAATTGTTTTTCTTTATTTTTGAGAAAAGTAAAACTTAAAGACAAGAAACTTCTGCATTTTCTGCTCGGAATTGTCGTAAAATATATTTCAGTCGTAAATTCTTCTTGGAAATTTAATTAACCTATAAAAATCAAAAAAATTTCAAAAGAGCTTTTCGAAGAATTCTTTCAAAAAATGCTTTTATTTTTTTATGAGAAAAGTGAAACTTAAAGACAAGAAACTTCTGCATTTTCTGCTCGAAATTGTCGTAAAATATTTTCAGTCGAAAAATCTTCTTGGAAATTTAATTAACCTATAAAAATACAAAAAATTTCAAAAGAGCTTTTCGAAGAATTCTTTCAGAAATTGCTTTTATTTTTTTATGAGAAAAGTAAAACTTAAAGACAAGAAACTTCTGCATTTTCTGCTCGAAATTGTCGTAAATTATTTTCAGTCGGAAAATCTTCTTAGAAATTTAATTAACCTATAAAAATAAAATAAATTTCAAAATATCTTTGCACAGAATTGATTCAAAAATTGTTTTTCTTTATTTTTGAGAAAAGTAAAACTTAAAGACAAGAAACTTCTGCATTTTCTGCTCGGAATTGTCGTAAAATATACTTCAGTCGTAAATTCTTCTTGGAAATTTAATTAACCTATTAAAATCCAATAAATTTTAAAAAAATCTTTTCAATGAATTGATTCAAAAGTTGTTTTTCTTTATTTATGAGAAAAGTAAAACTTAAAGACAAGAAACTTCTGCATTTTCTGCTCGAAATTGGCGTAAAATATTTTCAGTCGAAAAATCTTCTTGGAAATTTAATAAACCTATTAAAATCCAATAAATTTTAAAAAATTCTTTTCGATGAATTGATTCAAAAATTGTTTTTCTTTATTTTTGAGAAAAGTGAAACTTAAAGACAAGAAGCTTCTGCATTTTCTGCTCGAAATTGTCGTAAAATATTTTTAGTCGAAAAATCTTCTTGGAAATTTAATTAATCCATAAAAATAAAATAAATTTCAAAAAATCTTTTCAAAGAATTGATTCAAAAATTGGTTTTATATTTTTATGAGAAAAGTGAAACTTAAAGACAAGAAACTTCTGCATTTGCTGATCGGAATTGTCGTAAAATATTTTCAGTCGAAAATTCTTGTTGGAAATTTAATTATCTTATAAAAATTCAATAAATTTTAAAAAAATCTTTTCGATGAATTGATTCAAAAATTGTTTTTTTTTATTTTTGAGAAAAGTAAAACTGAAAGACAAGAAACTTCTGCATTTTCTGCTCGAAATTGTCTTAAAATATTTTCAGTCGAAAAATCTTCTTAGAAATTTATTTAACCTATAAAAATAAAATAAATTTCAAAATATCTTTGCACAGAATTGATTCAAAAGTTGTTTTTCTTTATTTAGGAGAAAAGTGAAACTTATAGACAAGAAACATTTGCATTTTCTGCTCGGACTTGTCGTCAGATATTTTCAGTCGAAAAATCTTCTTGGAAATTTAATTAACCTATAAAAATCAAAAAAATTTCAAAAGAGCTTTTCGAAGAATTCTTTCAAAAAATGCTTTTATTTTTTTATGAGAAAAGTGAAACTTAAAGACAAGAAACTTCTGCATTTTCTGCTCGAAATTGTCGTAAAATATTTTCAGTCGAAAAATCTTCTTGGAAATTTAATTAACCTATAAAAATCCAAAAAATTTCAAAAGAGCTTTTCGAAGAATTCTTTCAGAAATTGCTTTTATTTTTTTATGAGAAAAGTAAAACTTAAAGACAAGAAACTTCTGCATTTTCTGCTCGAAATTGTCGTAAATTATTTTCAGTCGAAAAATCTTCTTAGAAATTTAATTAACCTATAAAAATAAAATAAATTTCAAAATATCTTTGCACAGAATTGATTCAAAAATTGTTTTTCTTTATTTTTGAGAAAAGTAAAACTTAAAGACAAGAAACTTCTGCATTTTCTGCTCGGAATTGTCGTAAAATATATTTCAGTCGTAAATTCTTCTTGGAAATTTAATTAACCTATAAAAATCAAAAAAATTTCAAAAGAGCTTTTCGAAGAATTCTTTCAAAAAATGCTTTTATTTTTTTATGAGAAAAGTGAAACTTAAAGACAAGAAACTTCTGCATTTTCTGCTCGAAATTGTCGTAAAATATTTTCAGTCGAAAAATCTTCTTGGAAATTTAATTAACCTATAAAAATCCAAAAAATTTCAAAAGAGCTTTTCAAAGAATTCTTTCAGAAATTGCTTTTATTTTTTTATGAGAAAAGTAAAACTTAAAGACAAGAAACTTCTGCATTTTCTGCTCGAAATTGTCGTAAATTATTTTCAGTCGAAAAATCTTCTTAGAAATTTAATTAACCTATAAAAATAAAATAAATTTCAAAATATCTTTGCACAGAATTGATTCAAAAATTGTTTTTCTTTATTTTTGAGAAAAGTAAAACTTAAAGACAAGAAACTTCTGCATTTTCTGCTCGGAATTGTCGTAAAATATATTTCAGTCGTAAATTCTTCTTGGAAATTTAATTAACCTATTAAAATCCAATAAATTTTAAAAAAATCTTTTCGATGAATTGATTCAAAAGTTGTTTTTCTTTATTTATGAGAAAAGTAAAACTTAAAGACAAGAAACTTCTGCATTTTCTGCTCGAAATTGGCGTAAAATATTTTCAGTCAAAAAATCTTCTTGGAAATTTAATAAACCTATTAAAATCCAATAAATTTTAAAAAATTCTTTTCGATGAATTGATTCAAAAATTGTTTTTCTTTATTTTTGAGAAAAGTGAAACTTAAAGACAAGAAGCTTCTGCATTTTCTGCTCGAAATTGTCGTAAAATATTTTTAGTCGAAAAATCTTCTTAGAAATTTAATTTATCTATAAAAATAAAATAAATTTCAAAAAATCTTTTCAAAGAATTGATTCAAAAATTGGTTTTATATTTTTATGAGAAAAGTGAAACTTAAAGACAAGAAACTTCTGCATTTGCTGATCGGAATTGTCGTAAAATATTTTCAGTCGAAAATTCTTGTTGGAAATTTAATTATCTTATAAAAATTCAATAAATTTTAAAAAAATCTTTTCGATGAATTGATTCAAAAATTGTTTTTTTTTATTTTTGAGTAAAGTAAAACTGAAAGACAAGAAACTTCTGCATTTTCTGCTCGAAATTGTCTTAAAATATTTTCAGTCGAAAAATATTCTTAGAAATTTATTTAACCTATAAAAATAAAATAAATTTCAAAATATCTTTGCACAGAATTGATTCAAAAGTTGTTTTTCTTTATTTAGGAGAAAAGTGAAACTTATAGACAAGAAACATTTGCATTTTCTGCTCGGAATTGTCGTAAAATATATTTCAGTCGTTAATTCTTCTTGGAAATTTAATTAACCTATTAAAATCCAATAAATTTTAAAAAAATCTTTTCGATGAATTGATTCAAAAGTTGTTTTTCTTTATTTATGAGAAAAGTAAAACTTAAAGACAAGAAACTTCTGCATTTTCTGCTCGAAATTGTCGTAAAATATTTTCAGTCGAAAAATCTTCTTGGAAATTTAATTAACCTATAAAAATCCAAAAAATTTCAAAAGAGCTTTTCGAAGAATTCTTTTAAAAATTGCTTTTATTTTTTTATGAGAAAAGTAAAACTTAAAGACAAGAAACTTCTGCATTTTCTGCTCGAAATTGTCGTAAATTATTTTCAGTCGAAAAATCTTCTTAGAAATTTAATTAACCTATAAAAATAAAATAAATTTCAAAATATCTTTGCACAGAATTGATTCAAAAATTGTTTTTCTTTATTTTTGAGAAAAGTAAAACTTAAAGACAAGAAACTTCTGCATTTTCTGCTCGGAATTGTCGTAAAATATATTTCAGTCGTAAATTCTTCTTGGAAATTTAATTAACCTATTAAAATCCAATAAATTTTAAAAAAATCTTTTCGATGAATTGATTCAAAAGTTGTTTTTCTTTATTTATGAGAAAAGTAAAACTTAAAGACAAGAAACTTCTGCATTTTCTGCTCGAAATTGGCGTAAAATATTTTCAGTCGAAAAATCTTCTTGGAAATTTAATAAACCTATTAAAATCCAATAAATTTTAAAAAATTCTTTTCGATGAATTGATTCAAAAATTGTTTTTCTTTATTTTTGAGAAAAGTGAAACTTAAAGACAAGAAGCTTCTGCATTTTCTGCTCGAAATTGTCGTAAAATATTTTTAGTCGAAAAATCTTCTTGGAAATTTAATTAACCTATAAAAATAAAATAAATTTCAAAATATCTTTGCACAGAATTGATTCAAATTTGTTTTTCTTTATTTATGAGAAAAGTGAAACTTAAAGACAATAAACTTCTGCATTTTCTGCTCGAAATTGTCGTAAAATATTTTAAGTCGAAAAATCTTCTTGGAAATTTAATTAACCTATAAAAATCAAAAAAATTTCAAAAGAGCTTTTCGAAGAATTCTTTCAAAAAATGCTTTTATTTTTTTATGAGAAAAGTGAAACTTAAAGACAAGAAACTTCTGCATTTTCTGCTCGAAATTGTCGTAAAATATTTTCAGTCGAAAAATCTTCTTAGAAATTTAATTAACCTATAAAAATAAAATAAATTTCAAAATATCTTTGCACAGAATTGATTCAAAAGTTGTTTTTTTTATTTATGAGAAAAGTGAAACTTATAGACAAGAAAAATTTGCATTTTCTGCTCGGAATTGTCGTCAGATATTTTCAGTCAAAAAATGTTCTTGGAAATTTAATTAACATATTAAAATCTAATAAATTTCAAAAAATCTTTTCAAAGAATTGTTTTAAAAATTGGTTTTATATTTTCATGTGAAAAGTAAAACTTAAAGACAAGAAACTTCTGCATTTTCTGCTCGAAATTGGCGTAAAATATTTTCAGTCGAAAAATCTTCTTGGAAATTTAATTAACCTATTAAAATCCAATAAATTTCAAAAAATCTTTTCAAAGAATTGATTCAAAAATTGGTTTTATATTTTTATGAGAAAAGTGAAACTTAAAGACAAGAAACTTCTGCATTTGCTGATCGGAATTGTCGTAAAATATTTTCAGTCGAAAATTCTTGTTGGAAATTTAATTATCTTATAAAAATTCAATAAATTTTAAAAAAATCTTTTCGATGAATTCATTCAAAAATTTGTTTTTTTTTTATTTTTGAGAAAAGTAAAACTGAAAGACAAGAAACTTCTGCATTTTCTGCTCGAAATTGTCTTAAAATATTTTCAGTCGAAAAATCTTCTTAGAAATTTATTTAACCTATAAAAATAAAATAAATTTCAAAATATCTTTGCACAGAATTGATTCAAAAGTTGTTTTTCTTTATTTAGGAGAAAAGTGAAACTTATAGACAAGAAACATTTGCATTTTCTGCTCGGACTTGTCGTCAGATATTTTCAGTCGAAAAATCTTCTTGGAAATTTAATTAACCTATAAAAATCAAAAAAATTTCAAAAGAGCTTTTCGAAGAATTCTTTCAAAAAATGCTTTTATTTTTTTATGAGAAAAGTGAAACTTAAAGACAAGAAACTTCTGCATTTTCTGCTCGAAATTGTCGTAAAATATTTTCAGTTGAAAAATTTTCTTGGAAATTTAATTAACCTATAAAAATCCAAAAAATTTCAAAAGAGCTTTCCGAAGAATTCTTTCAGAAATTGCTTTTATTTTTTTATGAGAAAAGTAAAACTTAAAGACAAGAAACTTCTGCATTTTCTGCTCGAAATTGTCGTAAATTATTTTCAGTCGAAAAATCTTCTTAGAAATTTAATTAACCTATAAAAATAAAATAAATTTCAAAATATCTTTGCACAGAATTGATTCAAAAATTGTTTTTCTTTATTTTTGAGAAAAGTAAAACTTAAAGACAAGAAACTTCTGCATTTTCTGCTCGGAATTGTCGTAAAATATATTTCAGTCGTAAATTCTTCTTGGAAATTTAATTAACCTATAAAAATCAAAAAAATTTCAAAAGAGCTTTTCGAAGAATTCTTTCAAAAAATGCTTTTATTTTTTTATGAGAAAAGTGAAACTTAAAGACAAGAAACTTCTGCATTTTCTGCTCGAAATTGTCGTAAAATATTTTCAGTCGAAAAATCTTCTTGGAAATTTAATTAACCTATAAAAATACAAAAAATTTCAAAAGAGCTTTTCGAAGAATTCTTTCAGAAATTGCTTTTATTTTTTTATGAGAAAAGTAAAACTTAAAGACAAGAAACTTCTGCATTTTCTGCTCGAAATTGTCGTAAATTATTTTCAGTCGGAAAATCTTCTTAGAAATTTAATTAACCTATAAAAATAAAATAAATTTCAAAATATGTGACGCGATCTGAAGAAAGGGACCTTAGAAGCAAATCATTTTGAGGTTGGGTTAGAGTTACTTTTTTCTTGTTTGAAAGTTTCTTTTTACTTATTTCGAATAAAAATCAGTGTTTATTAAATATTTTAGTTTTAATGAAGACTTAAACTTCAATGATTTATATTGACAGTTGATCCTTTTTTTGTATTTTCAATTAAAAAATTGCAAACATAACCTATAATTTTTTGCTTCTAAGGTCCCTTTCTTCAGATCGCGTCACATATCTTTGCACAGAATTGATTCAAAAATTGTTTTTCTTTATTTTTGAGAAAAGTAAAACTTAAAGACAAGAAACTTCTGCATTTTCTGCTCGGAATTGTCGTAAAATATATTTCAGTCGTAAATTCTTCTTGGAAATTTAATTAACCTATTAAAATCCAATAAATTTTAAAAAAATCTTTTCAATGAATTGATTCAAAAGTTGTTTTTCTTTATTTATGAGAAAAGTAAAACTTAAAGACAAGAAACTTCTGCATTTTCTGCTCGAAATTGGCGTAAAATATTTTCAGTCGAAAAATCTTCTTGGAAATTTAATAAACCTATTAAAATCCAATAAATTTTAAAAAATTCTTTTCGATGAATTGATTCAAAAATTGTTTTTGTTTATTTTTGAGAAAAGTGAAACTTAAAGACAAGAAGCTTCTGCATTTTCTGCTCGAAATTGTCGTAAAATATTTTTAGTCGAAAAATCTTCTGGGAAATTTAATTAATCTATAAAAATAAAATAAATTTCAAAAAATCTTTTCAAAGAATTGATTCAAAAATTGGTTTTATATTTTTATGAGAAAAGTGAAACTTAAAGACAAGAAACTTCTGCATTTGCTGATCGGAATTGTCGTAAAATATTTTCAGTCGAAAATTCTTGTTGGAAATTTAATTATCTTATAAAAATTCAATAAATTTTAAAAAAATCTTTTCGATGAATTGATTCAAAAATTGTTTTTTTTTATTTTTGAGAAAAGTAAAACTGAAAGACAAGAAACTTCTGCATTTTCTGCTCGAAATTGTCTTAAAATATTTTCAGTCGAAAAATCTTCTTAGAAATTTATTTAACCTATAAAAATAAAATAAATTTCAAAATATCTTTGCACAGAATTGATTCAAAAGTTGTTTTTCTTTATTTAGGAGAAAAGTGAAACTTATAGACAAGAAACATTTGCATTTTCTGCTCGGAATTGTCGTAAAATATATTTCAGTCGTAAATTCTTCTTGGAAATTTAATTAACCTATTAAAATCCAATAAATTTTAAAAAAATCTTTTCGATGAATTGATTCAAAAGTTGTTTTTCTTTATTTATGAGAAAAGTAAAACTTAAAGACAAGAAACTTCTGCATTTTCTGCTCGAAATTTGCGTAAAATATTTTCAGTCGAAAAATCTTCTTGGAAATTTAATAAACCTATTAAAATCCAATAAATTTTAAAAAATTCTTTTCGATGAATTGATTCAAAAATTGTTTTTCTTTATTTTTGAGAAAAGTGAAACTTAAAGACAAGAAGCTTCTGCATTTTCTGCTCGAAATTGTCGTAAAATATTTTCAGTCGAAAAATCTTCTTGGAAATTTAATTAACCTATAAAAATAAAATAAATTTCAAAATATCTTTGCACAGAATTGATTCAAAAGTTGTTTTTCTTTATTTATGAGAAAAGTGAAACTTAAAGACAAGAAACTTCTGCATTTTCTGCTCGAAATTGTCGTAAAATATTTTAAGTCGAAAAATCTTCTTGGAAATTTAATTAACCTATAAAAATCAAAAAAATTTCAAAAGAGCTTTTCGAAGAATTCTTTCAAAAAATGCTTTTATTTTTTTATGAGAAAAGTGAAACTTAAAGACAAGAAACTTCTGCATTTTCTGCTCGAAATTGTCGTAAAATATTTTCAGTCGAAAAATCTTCTTAGAAATTTAATTAACCTATAAAAATAAAATAAATTTCAAAATATCTTTGCACAGAATTGATTCAAAAGTTGTTTTTTTTATTTATGAGAAAAGTGAAACTTATAGACAAGAAAAATTTGCATTTTCTGCTCGGAATTGTCGTCAGATATTTTCAGTCAAAAAATGTTCTTGGAAATTTAATTAACATATTAAAATCTAATAAATTTCAAAAAATCTTTTCAAAGAATTGTTTTAAAAATTGGTTTTATATTTTTATGTGAAAAGTAAAACTTTAAGACAAGAAACTTCTCCATTTTCTGCTCGAAATTGGCGTAAAATATTTTCAGTCGAAAAATCTTCTTGGAAATTTAATTAACCTATAAAAATCCAAAAAATTTCAAAAGAGCTTTTCGAAGAATTCTTTCAAAAATTGCTTTTATTTTTTTATGAGAAAAGTAAAACTTAAAGACAAGAAACTTCTGCATTTTCTGCTCGAAATTGTCGTAAATTATTTTCAGTCGAAAAATCTTCTTAAAAATTTAATTAACCTATAAAAATAAAATAAATTTCAAAATATCTTTGCACAGAATTGATTCAAAAGTTGTTTTTCTTTATTTATGAGAATAGTGAAATTTATAGACAAGAAACATTTGCATTTTCTGCTCGGAATTGTCGTCAGATATTTTCAGTCAAAAAATCTTCTTGGAAATTTAATTAACCTATTAAAATCCAATAAATTTAAAAAAAAACTTTTCCATGAATTGATTTAAAAGTTGTTTTTTTTTATTTATGAGAAAAGTAAAACTTAAAGACAAGAAACTTCTGCATTTTCTGCTCGAAATTGGCGTAAAATATTTTCAGTCGAAAAATCTTCTTGGAAATTTAATTAACCTATTAAAATCCAATAAATTTCAAAAAATCTTTTCGATGAATTGATTCAAAAATTGTTTTTTTTTATTTTTGAGAAAAGTAAAACTGAAAGACAAGAAACTTCTGCATTTTCTGCTCGAAATTGTCTTAAAATATTTTCAGTCGAAAAATCTTCTTAGAAATTTATTTAACCTATAAAAATAAAATAAATTTCAAAATATCTTTGCACAGAATTGATTCAAAAGTTGTTTTTCTTTATTTAGGAGAAAAGTGAAACTTATAGACAAGAAACATTTGCATTTTCTGCTCGGACTTGTCGTCAGATATTTTCAGTCGAAAAATCTTCTTGGAAATTTAATTAACCTATTAAAATCCAATAAATTTCAAAAAATATTTTACGACAATTTCGAGCACAAAATGCAGAAGGTTTTTGTCTTTAAGTTTTACTTTTCTCAAAAATAAAGAAAAACAATTTTTGAATCAATTCATTGAAAAGATTTTTTTAAAATTTATTGGATTTTAATAGGTTAATTAAATTTCCAAGAAGATTTTTCGACTGAAAATATTTGACGACAATTCCGAGCAGAAAATGCAGAAGTTTCTTGTCTTTAAATTTCACTTTTCTCATAAAAAAAAAATCTGTCCGCGCAAGCGCGGACACATTCTCATCCGCGATTCGCGCGGGGGCTCGCTTCGCTCGCAAGTTTCAGCGCGCCTCGGGGCGCGCGAATATTGATCGTCGCGCTTCGCGCTCTGGCGATTATTTCACACGTCGCTCTTCGCGCTCCGTGTGTTATTGCGCGCAAATGGCTCGATTCGCTCGCCGGAGTCTGCAATTGTTGTGCATTATTTGTGTTCTTGTTTCCTATTATATGTTTTATAAAACAGTTTTTTTTTTCTTAAAGTTACTACGACTTTAAGGATTACATTCTCATCACATGTTTTTGTTTGCTGATGATTGCGATATTAAGTGAATTTAAATGTATATTTTTGGTCTTGATGATTAAAATTGGGAAGTTATTTTTAATTATACTAACTTTCTTAGTAAAATAACATGATTTGCAGAAGCAGCTATAATATTTTTAAAGTATTAGTATCAAGCTTTTTGTGTAGTGTAGACCGGAGCGTAATGGCTAACTTTTCATTCTTTGCTGATTTACTCAGACATTTTTGTTAAAAAAAAAAAAAAAAAAAAAAAAAAAATTTTGTTGTATTAATTTTTATAAAGAAAATTTTTTCTATTAAAGTGACCTGATGATGGTGGCGAACCTGACCACCGAAACGTCGTCTATTTTATAAAGAAGTAAAAGAGTGTTTTTCTTTTACCTTTTATATACGTCTTCCAAAAATCGAAAAAATTAATTTATTAAATAACTGTGGAAGAATTTACTAAATATTTAAAAAATTATCATTTTCATGGAAAAATAAAAAAATAATTGTTTGAATAATTAAAATTGAAAATTTTTATAATTTAATGAAAAAATAATTTTCTTAACTTCGTGCACATGGTGCGCCTTAACTAAAATTAAATAAAAAGGTCTTACACCTAAAAAATTAGTAGAGTTTCTGAATTTACAATGTTCATAGATGAGAAAAATCAAAAACATAAAATAATCTGTGAAGAGATTTTCAAATAAATCCACTTTGAACATTTTTGCGCACGAAGTACGTTATTTTGGAAAATATGGCATTGTCTATTTATATGAATAGAAAGGAAAAAATTATATAATCATAATTTTTAAGTGGTAATTCTATTAAACTTTTATTATTTTAACACTTTATTACTAATAAAATATAAAAATGTAACATAATTTAATTATAAATAGGGGAGGGTAGGCTACATTGAACCGGGTATTTTAAAAAATCCAAGAACTAATTAAATTTAATTATTTTCGATCAGGTTTTTGTATCAAAATTAAGCTGAACTACTCCTTTAGTTAATACACACGTTACAAACACAAATTATTATGATTAAATAATTTAATTTAATTTTTTTCTAACAAGTCACACTTTTCTTATTTTGAAGGATCTGTGTCTTCATTGAACCACCTATAATAAAACACTACAATTTACTTCAAAAATAATATTTCTACTTACACATTGTAAAAAATCTTATTTTTCACTCAAAAAAATAGAAAATTGTTGTTAAAAAGGTATTCACATGACATTCACAACAAAAATTGTTTATAATAAATTTATGTGAAAGTTAAAATTCTTTATCACGTCGTAATATTAAAGTTGACACCCTAAGCGAATTAAATCACAATTTTACTAATTTTTAAAACTTCCTATTTAAAAAAAAAACTTGATTATATTTCCACAAAATTTTTTGTTTTGTACGTGAAAAACAGTTTTTTTAATTTTTCTTCATAAATAATAAACCTACTTGCCCGAAATTTTTGGACATAGTTTGAGTAGTAGAGCTAGGCCGGTCCTGGGCCACTTACCGACCGTCGGTAAGGTAGATTTTTAATTGGTCAATTTTAAGTGGCTTGGTCGGGGTGTTCTACCTTACCGACCGAGTTTTTAGTACAGGCTGCCACCGTTAGATGGCGCCACTTTTTTTGCTCAATTTAAACCCCCTTGGTGGGGTATTTAAATATATATTTTTAAACTTTTAAGTGGCTTGGTCGGGGTGTTCTGTTTTACCGACTGAGTTACCACCTGCCCTGATAGGTGGCGCCACCGGTGAATTTAACCCCCCCTGGTGGGATATTTAAATTTTTTTTATTTTCTAACTTCAAGTCCCTTGGTATGGGGGAATTTTTAAATTTTCCAACAAAAATTACCGACTGACTTTAATACCACCTACCTCCGATAGATGGCGCCACCGTGGAATTCTACCCCCCCCCCCTTTCGTGAAATATTTATCAATTAATTTTTAATCCTTTTCTATGAGTGTATTTTTGAATTTCGCGCCTAAATTCCCTATCGAGTTTAATTCGAGATGCCTCTAATTGATGGCGCTATTTCGTTCGAGTAAATTACCCTCCGTTTTCTACCTTACCTACCTAACCTACTGTAAGTATGCTTGGCATATGATAACTTTATGTTATTCATATAGTTGACGCTCACTACATTAGGCATGCGGTAGGAGTTGAGTCTCGAGCGCGACTGAGGAGTAGCGGGCCTCATCGTAGTGGCCTGTGGAGAAGTGGGGTGTTGCGCGCGACTCTGGAGTAGTGGGGTGATGCGCGCAACGTTCGAGTAGTGGGGCGCAGCGTAGTGGGGAGGTGAGTATGGTGGGGAGCAGTGTATAAGTTGCGGAGCGCAAGCCACAAGCATCAGTTGCATCTTGATAGGTGCAGCAGTCTGTTTCAGATTTTCCAGAGTTTCGAGAGTATCCAGAGTTCCCAGAGTATCCAGAGTTTTCAGAGTATCTAGAGTTTTCAGAGTATCCAGGGTGTTCAGAGTGTTCGGAGTTATTATTTTTGTTTTAGGTGGAATTGTTATTTTTATTTTTTTTATTTTTGTATTAGGTTTAAGGTGGTGGTTTTTTTTTATTTCAGGGTTTTCTTAGTTTTAGTTTTTTTTATAGTTTTAAGTGTGGTTTTTTCAGTTTATTTACAGGTTTTTTTTTAGATTCAGCATTTACAATGCCAAAGTGCAGATCAAAGAAAAAGTCTCGACAACGAATCAACGTGGATGAATTCAATGAAGTATGTCAGGAGTCTGACAACTTTATTAAAGTTGCGGAACGCCAGCTTATTTCTACCATGTCAATGACTGGCGATGACAAAATCATTACGGCATTTGAATGGCATAGCAAGTGTCAGCGGTATAAAAATATTTTTAAAACCTTTTTACACAAGTCTGATTTACTTTCTTTTCAACGATCTAGATGTATGAATATAAGTCAAAAACTTGAATACTTGTGCTGCCATTTTGATGCATTAATGATACGCGGTGCTGGGTTGCAAGTGTCTAATGAGAGAATGAAGTGGGTGGATATTGAGTATGCATTCGATGACCGGTTACAAACTAGTGCTATTATGAACATGGACTACAAGGATATCAATGAGTTCCTTGATGATGCCTTTTCCTTATTTAAATTAAACATTGAGAAAATTTTAAACAGGTTTGGTCCGCTGAAAGTGTACACAGTATTGAGCGCGAAATATGTAAAAGATTCGATCGATGGAAATGAACAATCGTCAGACTTAAAAACGTTTATCGCGAAAACGGGTGAAATTCTTGTTACAACCCAGTTAGATGAGTGGTATAATGATAATGTTAAACAGATAACCTTGAAGAGAATTGAAGAATTCCAACAAAAAGATTCTAATTGGAAACTGGATTCAATTCAAAGGTTGGAAGTTAACGTTAACAAGTACAACCCATTGTGTGCTGGTTCTTTTATTGATTTACCACCTGCTGTTAAACGTAAGCATGCTTGCATAAATGTTCAAAATAATGATAACCAGTGTTTTAAATGGTCAATTTTGTCTGCTCTACACCCTGTTAAAGATCATGCTTATCGTGTTGGCAATTACAAACCTTTTGAAAAAGAACTTAATTTCACAGGAATTGAGTTTCCCGTTTCACTTGATGATATTTTAAAGTTTGAAAAATTAAACGTTGAAATATCAATTAATGTTTATGGCCTTGTTAAAAGTAATGATCAGTATAGCGTTTGTCCATTGTATCTAACAAAACAGAAGAGAATACATCATGTAAATCTTTTACGTGTTGAAGATCACTATATTGATGACAGCTTCAATGCAGAGGAAGAAGAAGAAGAAGAAGAAGAGCAGTTACCTCTCATGTCTTTTAACTATCACTATGTTTGGATAAAAGATTTATCAATGCTTGTAGGATCACAATTGTCAAAACACAATCATAAAAAGTACATTTGTGACCGTTGCCTGCACTATTTTGCTTAACAACAAAAGCTAGTTGAACATGAGGAGAATTGCCGTATTATGAATGATGTTAAAATTAAACTCCCCCAAAAAGGTAAAAATACTGTTGAATTTAAGAATTTCCAGAACAAGGAGCGCGTACCTTTTATTATTTACGCAGATTGTGAGAGTTTGTTAATCCCACCAGAAGCACCACAAGAAGAAAGCAATACTGAGGTCTTCCAAAATCACAAGTTGCTCAGTATTGGTTATTACTTAAAGTGTGGCTTCGACGATTCTTTGTCTTTATATAAAGTTTCACCAAAAGACGAAGAGAATCCATCAAAATGGTTTTCGAAAGAGTTAAGAAATTTAGTAGACAATGTAGAGCCCATTTTTAAGAACTTTCAACCTATGCAAGCACTTAGTCCACAGCAGCTGGTAAATTTCAGAAATGACAATATCTGTCATATCTGTCAAAAGAGAATCATGCATGGAGATGTCAAAGTAAGAGACCATTGTCATTTAACAGGGAAGTATAGGGGAGCCGCGCATCAAGATTGTAATATTAATTATCATGAATCACCTACCATACCTGTTGTTTTCCATAATCTCAGTGGCTACGATGCACATTTCATAATTGAAGCAATCGCTACTGAATTTGATGGTAAAGTTGATCTACTTCCAATTAACAAAGAGAAGTACATCAGCTTCACTAAAAATGTTAAAGGTAGTTTGATAAAATTTCGTTTCATTGACTCTTTCAAGTTTATGGCATCATCATTGGACAAGTTAGCTTCCTATCTCGACAAATATAAAATTGTAAATTCAGCTTTTTCCAATTATAGTGATGATAAAATCCAATTGTTCACGCGCAAAGGAGTTTTTCCCTACGAGTATCTTGACTCTAGGGAAAAGCTCGACGAAACAGAATTACCACCGAAAGAAAATTTTTACAGCACGTTGAACGATTCAAATGTTTCAGATGAAGACTACGCGCATGCGCAGAAAGTGTGGAGTGAATTTAGTTGTCAGAATATTGCTGATTATGTGTACTTGTATATGAAAACGGATATTTTGTTACTCGCGGACATTTTTGAAAATTTCAGGAATCAATGTTTATTAGCATACAATCTTGATCCAGCACACTATTATACTACGCCTGGCCTTACCTGGGATGCAATGTTAAAGTACACGAATATAAGATTAGAACTTTTCACGGACATCGACATGGTGATGTTTGTCGAACGCGGAATAAGAGGTGGAGTGAGTCAGTGTACAAATCGGTATGCGAAAGCTAACAATCCTTACATGAAGAGTTTCAATGAAAACGAGGAGACGTCTTATATCGTGTACTATGACGCAAACAATCTTTATGGCTGGGCTATGGTCCAGTCGCTTCCCTACGGTGGCTTCGAGTGGGTAGAAAATGTAGACAATGATTTTGATTTTAATGTTTCAGATAATGGGCTAATTGGGTACATCTTGGAAGTTGATCTCGATTATCCAGATCATCTTCACGATAAACATAGCGACTTTCCGTTTTGCCCTGAACGCTCGAAGCCACCAGGGTCTAAAGAGGAGAAGCTCCTAACTACCCTCCTACCGAAACGAAAGCACGTTCTCCATTATCGCGCTTTAAAACAAGCTATTGACAACGGTTTAGTTTTAGTTAAAATCCATCGCGTCTTAAAATTCAAGCAATCTACTTGGCTAAAGAGTTATATTGACTTTAATACCTTGAAGAGAACAAATGCTAGTAACGAATTCGAGAAAAACTTATTCAAACTAATGAATAACGCGGTATTTGGAAAAACAATGGAGAACGTGCGAAAACATGTAGACATCAAACTTGTGACAAAGTGGGAGGATAGATATGGAGCTGAAGCCCTAATTTCCAAACCTAATTTCCACAGCAGAGCCATTTTTAATGAGAATTTAGTTGCTGTGGAACTTAGGAAAATGGAGGTTTTGATGAACAAACCCTTGTATGTTGGCTTGACTGTTTTGGATGTGTCAAAAACATTAATTTACGACTTCCACTATGATTATATGTTGCAAAAGTATGATGAAAACAAATTAAAATTATTGTACACCGACACCGATAGCCTGATTTATGAAATAAAGTGCTCTGACGTTTACACTGATATGAAACAAGATATTAATAAATTCGACACTTCCGATTATCCAGCAAATAATATTTACGGTATTCCGCAAGCCAACAAAAAAGTTTTAGGTCTGATGAAGGATGAATGTAGTGGGAAAATTGTGACTGAATTTGTTAGCTTGCGGAGCAAAATGTATAGTGTGCGAGTTGAAGAGAAAGATTTAATAAAAAAGGCTAAGGGTGTAAAAGCTGTAGTTGTAAAAAAAGATATTAGTTTTGAAGATTATGTGTACTGTCTGCGAAATGTTACAATTCAATCAAGAACCCAGTATTCTATTAGGTCAAAACTACACAATGTAAAAACATTAAAACAAACAAAAGTCGCACTAAGTCCTTATGACGATAAGAGGTATCTTATAGACAACAGCACCGACACCCTTGCATGGGGACACTATAAAATTCTAGAAATCGACGATGATGATGATGATGATGATGATGATGATGATGATGATGATGATGATGATGATGATGATGAACCAATGTAAATAGAAAATTATTTGTTATGAAAAAAAAAAGGAGAAGGAGTATGAGGAAAATAGATTTAATAAACAAGATGTTCAATTTTATTTTATGTCTACTTTATTTAAAGAAACCTTAATCTATTTACATTAACTATATTTTAACTTATTTTATCTTTTTTTAACTGTATTTTAACTATATTTTAACTTATTTTAACTATATTTTAACTTTACTTTAAATTATTTTAACGTTACTTTAACATTAGTTTAACGTTACTTTAACTATATTTTAACGTTACTTTAACTATACTTTAACGTTACTTTAACTATACTACATATCAGATTTTTTTATCCAACTATTGTGTGAGCTATCGAATCCAAGCCATTTCACGTATACATCATTACCATGAGTCTTGAGAACTTTTTCTACAAGGTAAACATCTGGATATTGGACTTTCAGCAATTCTTCCTCATAGAATCCACCTTCGATGGGTTGATTTTGATAATCTTTCAGCTTGTATGTGATTGGTTTTGTTGATTTAACTTTATCCACGGTGAATATTTCCGTTGTCCAGTTGGGAGTATATCCTTTTTCAAAGATATTTTTGTACTTGCTAACTCGAACTCTGTCTCCAACTTTGAATTTTGATTTTTTCAGTGGAATTCTACGTAGTTTACGGATACGTCTCAGAAGTTCTCTTGTATCTTCTACGGTGACATCTTTAGGTTTCATACCAATAGTACGATGCTTTTTATTATTGTACTTTGACATGAGAGTTGGTAAAAGATTAATCCATTTATAATTGCCTTGCAAGCTGAATTCAGGCCACATCATATTTTTTAGAGTGCGGTTAAATCTTTCAACAATTGAGGCTTTCAAATTACTATAGGTAGAATAGAGATTAATGTTAAATTCTTGCATTAAACTCTTAAATTCAGAATTGTAAAATTCTTTGCCTCTATCAGTATGCAAATTTTTTGGAATTCGGCCTTGTTTTAATATCAATTTCATGGCTAAAGAAATATTCTTTCCATTCTTACTCTTTACAGCTACAGCCCAGGCATATTTGGAAAATATGTCTATAACTGTGAGCATGTATTTGAAACCTTTATTAGAATAAGAATAAGGTATCATTTCAACTAAATCTGCTTGCCAGGTTTCATCTATACCACGCATTTGAACTTTTCGACGAGGATAATTTTTTCTAGCTTGTTTATGCAGTTCAGATACAACTGTCAATTTTTGATCAGCCATCCCTGTTGTATAAATTTAGCCTCTTTGATAATGTAATTTTGCTGTGATTCAATTTCTTTAAGTTTTTCGTTTACTCTATCCTCGATAATTCGGATATAAATATTCAAATCATCAATAGCTGATCTTAAAGAAGATGTAATTTGAAAAACTGTTTTTATCTCGTTTTTAATAATTTTCTGTGCAAGTCTTAAATTTACAGCGTCTTGTTGTTCTTCAGCGTCTTGAACGTTGCAAAGTCTTTTGTTATCAATGTCGTATTGTTCACTTGGAGTAATTTTAAACCCAATTCCAGAAGGTCCAGGAAGTCCACGACTTGCAACAGACCGTGACAAGGGATGTCCAAACACGTCAATGCTCATTTTAATACTAAGCTCTATTTGATTGTACTCTCCTAATATATAATGTGAGCTTCACGTAGTTCTTCGATGATTGACATAATTTCATTATTATGGCTCGGATTTCCAGCTTGCTGTGATGCTACTAGCAGACGTAAACGGTCAACTAGTTCATTGGGATCATCCCAATAGATGTAGTCTGGTTCAAATTGTTTCTTTGAAATCATAAATCGAGGTAGTTTTTTCCCAAGCTTCTTCTTCAAAACACCACTACCCTTCTTTGGTGTACCCTTAAAAAGTTTTGAAATGACATCAGTGTATTTAGAACTCCTGGTTACGTTGACAAGTCCACTGGGACTATAATTTTTTCGGTGTGCATTTGTAGCTACAAGAATTTCTTTATAATTTTCCAAATCATCTGAACTTATTAATGCATGATTAGGTCTTTGTTTAAATAAAAGTTCAATCAACCCAGCAGTTTTTAAATACTTTTTCTTTCCAGCAAGTTGAATATGTGAACCTTCTAAATCAACTGGTGTATCACCAATTATAAAAGAACCATTAGGAAGCTTACGTACTCCATAAACCATGTCTAAAAAACTTTTCCTGTTTTTATTCAATAATTGAATAAATTTATTTGTCAAATTTTCATAATTAAGTTCTTCTCCTTCAAAGTTGTTGTTGCTTTTATCAAGTAGACTGTCATTGAGTAGTGTTTTATTAAATTCCTCTTCCTCATCAACAGCAGTAGAGAAAGAAAAATCATTTTCCTCCTTTTTAACTTTTTCTTTTTTAATATGTTTGAAAGGTATGTCAGTTACTTTAACCAACTTTTCCAGGGGTGTTACTATTGGTTGAAAAGTTTCTTTCAATACTGTTTCTGCAGCCTCTTTACCCATTTTGAGTAAACGATGTTTCCGCCTAATAGCATCACTTGCTTTTGCTATTTGACGAAGCGTTACTTGCTCTTTTCGATACATGTTTTCTTGGAGACAAGATAAACTATACTAATTAAAAATTCAATAAACTTCTTGTATTTATAGTGAAATGAAGCAATCAAAACCTCTTCTATATCTTCCTTCATTAAAATTACGGTCCTTATCAATAACAACAAATCCATATTTGTCAGATTTCCAACATTCTGAACATAAATCGCGAAATTGAGTATAACTCATATCTGTATTAACATGATCTTCGTATACATGTTTCAGATTCTTCTCATCTTGTCTAAATAGAACCAATAAATTAACATTGTCTCGAACTAGATGTTTAGGAATACGAGCATACGTTTGACATAAATAGAAACTGTCAACGTTTACATGTCTGCCCATACAAAAGAAAGCTCTAACATTATCTTGCTTTTCACAAGCAATGTCATCAAAAACGAATATTGAATTTTCTTTAGCATCTTTTGGAGATACTACTTCTTCATGTTCACTAAATGGAAAATACTCAACACCATCTACTTGACTGATTACATTTTCTAAAAATTTATATTTCGGTTGCTGTAGAGATTTAGAGTAGAGGTAAATATTTTCAAAACTTAGACCATTTGGATGTATTATTAAGGAAAGAAGAGCATTTGTTTTACCACAATTTGAGGGGCCACAGAAAACTGCTCGAATGCTGTCTGAAAACAGACTACCGTGACGTTTAATCTTTTTTTCATTAGTTTCAACATCTATACTAGAGATTGGCAGTGCAACAGGTTGTTTCGTGAACTGCATCTTGACAGTAACTGCTTGAAAATCTATAAATACCCAGCTTTTATAGTCAATTTTGTCAGTTTCACGTCAACCATTGTAGAGTGAAGTATGATTCTGCATCAGGAGGTGAAAAAAGGACGCTATCAAGGAAAAGGTTTAATCAATCGTATCATCAATAGTTTACCGTTTGAGTTACATTTACCAGGATACCAATTCTGTGGGCCTGGTACAAAGTTGGCTAAGCGTTTGTCACGAGGTGACCAAGGAATTAATCCACTGGACGCTGCATGTAAACAACACGACATTGCTTATTCACAAAATCGTGAAAATATTCAAGCTAGAAACGAAGCAGATAAAGTATTAGCTAAGAAAGCGTGGGAACGTGTTACAGCTAAAGATTCTGGTGTAAGTGAAAGAGCAGCTGCTTTAGCTATATCCGGAACCATGAAAGCTAAATCAAAGTTAGGTATGGGAATGAGAAGAAAACCATCTATAAAGAAGAAGAAAAAGAGTAAAAAAATGTGTAAAAATAAACTAGTAGCGCTAAGAAAAATTGTTGATGCTGCACGAAAAAGTATGATTCCCAGTAATAATGCCAAAGAAACAATTCGAGCAGCTATAGTTGGTGCACGAAAAGCAATAAAAAATGTTGGTGGAAAATCCAAAATTTTATCACCTAGAATTCTTCCTGTACCTACTAAAGTAGGTGGAATTTTACCGCTAGTTCCAATTTTTGCTGGAAATAGTGCTTTAGGAGCTCTTGCTGGAGGTGCTTCAGGAATAGCAAGGGCTGTTAATAAGGCTAAAACAGCTAGTGAACAGCTTAAAGAAGCTCAACGTCACAATAGATCCATGGAAGCCATATCGCTTGGAAAAGGATTACACCTTAAACCTTATCGACAAGGACTTGGGCTCCACTTGAAACCCTACATTCAAGGAAAAGGAATTAAAAAACGAGCATCAAGAAAGAAGAAGAAGAAACGAGCATCAAGAAAAAAGAGAACAACAAGGAGCAAAAAAAACTTGTTTTGAAGCTACCTCACCGACCATTAACTGACTTTGATTTGTTAAAATATGCCAAAGCTGTCAAAATACCTCATTTTCGTGGTATTTTTATGCGAAATGAACTACCTGTAAATGGTCCTCACAAGTGTGAATCAGGAATAATTAATCTTGATAATAAAGAAGGTGCTGGAACACATTGGGTAGCATATAAAAAATTTAATAATGAAACAATGTATTTTGATAGTTTTGGCAACCTTGCTCCACCAACAGATCTTGTCATTTACTTGGGTGATGGTAGCTTAATAAAATATAATCATAAAAGATATCAAAATTATGATACATTTGTTTGTGGACACTTGTGTCTTAAATTTTTGTGTAATCAACTTAATGTTAAGAGTTGTTTTAACCTTTATAAAAGTGTGTAACTATTGTAAGCTTTCAGTATAAAATCTGACAGCAACATGAGTGATTCGTTTACTTTAACGTTAACAGGAAATTCTTCAGTTCTGGGAGCTGAATATTTCCCTCCAATAGAACTAAATTCAAATAAAAGTTATGTACTTGGTCTTGTTGAACTATTGACTTTTAATTCAATTCCCAATATTGATAAAGGAAATAACAAATTTTACGTTGGAAATCAAGTAATTGATATTCCAACTGGAAGTTATGAAATCAAAGATATTGAATCATATTTACAAAATTCTGTAAAAACTGGAACTGTTATTAGTATAAAACCTAATAATAATACATTACGCAGTATCGTTGAATCTAATTTACCAATTGATTTTAAACCTAAAGATTCGATTGGTAAGTTGTTGGGATTTGCATCACAGAAACTACCATCTCATAGAGCACATACTTCTGATTTACCTGTAGCCATTTTAAAGGTTAATTCAGTTAGAATTGAGTGTAATATCACATCTAGAGCGTATATAAATAACCAAAAAGTTCACACTATCCATGAATTCTTCCCCAGCGTTCCACCAGGATATAAGATTGTGGAAGTGCCTGCACACGTCATTTACCTTCCGATTGCCACCAAGACAATACATAATATACAGCTGCGAATTGTTGATCAGGACGGTGATTTAATCAATTTTAGAGGAGAAACTATAACAATTCGATTGCATATAAAGTCTTTGTAATGGGAATCGTTTATAATCAAAGAGCTGTTGTTGGTGGAAACTATAAAAGTCAACCAACATGCAAGAGTCAAATCAGTCTAAATTTGTCTCACAAGGTGTTAACACCTCAGAATCGCCTCTTTCTGCAAGAACTAGGTCTAAAAGTTCAAGGAAAGAAAATAAGACAACAAGACAATTAATCTACATATTTTTTGGTTGCTGTTGCAATAAAAATGAACGAACTTCTCAATATTCCAGCAGCAGTGAATTTTGATGAGTCCATAGCTCATTATGAAATTCATGCTCATCAACCGTATGCATCTTCATCTTTTAACAATAGCGATGAAATTCGAATCGCAGTACAACATCAAGATTTGTGCATTTTACCTAGTAAAAGTTCATTACACATTTTTGGTAGATTAACTAAAAATGATGGAATTACTCTTACACAAAACGTGCATTTAAGTAATAATGCTGTATGTTTTTTGTTTGATGAAATTCGCTATGAACTAAATGGCATTGAAATTGATCGCTGCAAATACGTTGGACATACTACAATCATGAAAAATTACACCTCGCAAACATCAAATCAGCTAAATTTTATTGAAAATGCTGGATATTCCAAAATTTCAGCTGATGCAAGACTTACATTGGAAAATGGTTATTTTGACGTCACAATACCACTCAGCATGATTTTTGGTTTTGCCGAAGATTATAAAAAAATCATTATGAACGCTAAACATGAACTTATTTTAACAAGAGCATGTTCTGACGTGAATGCCATAATTCAAATAGGACAAGGAGGGGATGAGGAATTCAAAATTTCCATCAATAAACTTGAATGGATGGTTCCATACGTTTTACCTTCTGACAATAACAAACTTAAATTGTTAAAATTTATTGAAAAGGATCCATTAATTTCAATAAGTTTTAGGTCATGGGAAATGTATGAGTATCCTTTAATTCCTACAAGTTCAAAAGTTTTGTGGCAAATTAAAACATCAACGCAATTAGAGAAACCTCGTTATGTTATTGTTGGATTTCAAACATCGAGAAAAGATAAACGAAAAAAATATGCCTGTCATTTTGATCATTGCAATATTACAAATGTCAAACTCTTTTTAAATTCACAATATTATCCTTATAGAAATTTAAATCTAAACTTTGATCAAAATCAGTACTCTCTACTTTATGAAATGTACGCTAATTTTCAATCATCCTATTATGGTAAAGATTCAAAACCTATTTTAACAAAGGATATTTTTAAAAGTCTATTTCCTCTAATTGTTATTGATTGTTCTAAACAAAACGAGTTTTTAAAACAAGCATCAGTTGATGTGAGGTTAGAATTTGAAGCAGGAATCAACATGCCAGTCGAGACCACCGCCTATTGCCTAATCATCCATGACCGCGTCATACAATATAAGCCAATCAGCGGCGTTGTAAAGAAGCTACTGTAGAGGAGTGGGGGTAAAGTGGTGGGGATGGTTGATATAAAACAGCCACTCTTGGACAGAAATTCATTTTGTTTCAGGATGGAGTTCATAGTAGACGTCCAAGGTTTCAAAAAACCTTGCAACGAGTTTATCTTTAAAGAATTGGCAATACTTCCTCTACAATCAGATGCTCAACCACTTGTTCTTCTGTTTGAACCTCCTTGTCCTTGGAATTCACTACCAGGACGCTACAAAAGTGAAAATCTATGGCTAACTCATAATTATCATGGAATTGATTGGACAGCTGGAGATGTCCCTTACGATGAACTTCAATCTATTCTACAAGGAATACTACGAGATGCTAAAGCCATCTACGTTAAAGGTTTTGAAAAAATGACTTGGCTAGAGAAATATTTATTAAATGTATATAATTTAGAAGATTATAAGTGTCCATCGCTGAAAAAACTTGAAACTAAATTATTATCTACTTGTAAACATCATACTATTTATAAAGAAAATTGCGCTGCAAAAAATGTTAAACTTCTTCAAGCATGGTTTTTGGAGCCTCCAAACCAATATATAAGTATAGTTGTTAAAGACACTGATGAAGTTGATTCTAAGGTCAATACTACTGTAAAATCTTTCTATGAAAATTGTGAATCTTTTTTGTAAATACATTTTAAAAAAATAAATAAATATTATTAATTTTAAATTCAAAACAATGTTTCTTAATTTAAAATAAACAACCTATCCTTTACTATTTCATTTAATTTAAATATTATATATATTTTAATAATTTCTGAAAATAAAACTTATTCTAATTCTGAAAAATAACTTATATTAAGAGGAGAAGGAAAATAAATTTAAAATCAATTTATAGGTAAAACTTTGTGTGTTTATTTTCTAAGCAATTAATTTAAAATATGTACAATCTTTGAACAATATCTTATTTTACAAATTGAAATTCAATCATATTGTAAGTTCCTCCAAGATATTTCATTTGAAGCTGCTTTGCGACTGCAGCTTCTTGCATCATTTCCAACGAATTTGGTTCATCTTCAAAATGTTTGGCAAACCTAGAAGGTAAGTATGTGACAAAATCCGCATTTACTTCTACAATAATTCTCGGTCCATATTTGGTCTGGACTTTCTTCATTCTTGTGATAAAGTACAGGCCATTTTTAGTCAATTCTGATAGACACTTTGTCGGTAGGAAACCTTCAAAACGTCCAACTGCGTTGACTTTTTCGAGATCCATTTTTTTTTCTTTGTAATTGGAGAAAATACTAAAACAGAAAAAAAATAATTACTTCTAAATATATATAAATAATCCTATAATAGAAAAAACCTAAATAAAAAAATCTGAAAGCTAAAACAGGAACATTAGAAAAAAATAATAAAGCTGTAAACAAAAAAAAAACACTTAGGAGGGAAAACTGAAAAGAAACCTAGAATTTAAGAAAAGTGTTGATAAAAGGAGAGAAGCTTATACTTACTGCTCCTCAGAACACTCGGACCTGAAATAATGACTCTAGCGGCTTCGGAGTCGCTTTTATAACATCATTCCCCCTCTCTTTTCTCTACCCCCACCACTATGATGCGCGCGCAATTTTAAACACACCCTAATATGAACATGATATTACCCCCACTTTACCCTTTTCTCCTATGTGCAAATTGTATGATTATTAAACTAAAGAAAAAATAGAAATCAATTTAATTTGCATATATAATTGTATTTTATTTTTTTCTTATAAAAAAACATTTTTATTTATAAACAAACATCAAACCGGTTATTCCCACAATTCTTCATACATCTGAAACCAAAAGTGAATTTTAAGCATTTAAATGAACATTTAAGATTCAATTTAAAACAAAAATACTTACCTCATCAATGTCAATATCAATAACTAAAATGTAATTTTCATAATCATAATTTTCATATTGAAAGTTGTTATCGTCATCATGATGATCTTCAGCATCATCATCATCAGCATCATCAATATTATTAGACTCACAATCACTGATATTGATAGAATCTCCTTGGGAGTTATAGACATCGTCCATGACGATAAAAGCGTCATCATCAATATTATTTGACTCACAGTCACTGATAGATTCTCCTTGGGAGCTATGGACACCATCAATGACGATAAAAGCGTCATCATCAAGATAGTCATAATTGACAATCATGGACTCATCATCACTATCTACATTTGTAGATGGTAAGGTTGAGGTAGCTTTAGACCTGTCCATTTTGAATCTTAAATTAAAAAATTACATTATGAGGTAAATAAGATATAAATATAAATAACTTAAAATAAATATAATTTTAAAAAATAGGATAAGAATTTACGTGAAATTACCTTTATATTTAAAATACAAATTAGGAAATTTGTATTTGACTAAAAATATTTGGAAAAGAAATTAATACTTTATGTAACAAAAATAATAAATCTAAATAAAGTTTAAGAGCTATGTGCACTCTAAAAATGTGGATCTCCGATATCTGTAATGCATGAAAGGCTGAAAAAGAATGATTCAACCAGCTCGCAAGCTATAGCTTATAACCAACAGCCCCCCCCCACTATAGCTGACCCCCACTATACCTTACCCCTACTACACCTCACTCACATCTAACTATATACGTTCACGGTAATATTTTTAGAGCCTTGGATCTTTTGTATGAACCTTATATTCACTTCCTTGTCTAGATAAAAGATTTAATCAACTTATTATTCAATACATATAATTTATTGAAATATTTTCAATTTAACAAATTATTACATCTTTAATCATGTATATAAATTAAATTTAAATCTTAGTCAGTCACTATGAAATCAAATTAATTATTGTATTTTTTTTTTAATAATCAAAAATCATAATTTTTCTATTAAAGGAAATTTAACAATAATTTCCTGGAAATATTATACATGATTAAATTTATTTAAATGTTGTTAAAATAATTAGATTTTTTTTCAATTTATAGTTTGTAATTTATATTATAATAAAACGATGTTTTTTTAAATTGTAAATAGTGAAATCAATTTTAATTTATTAAAAATGATTTATGGAAAAATTAGTTATTTATTAAAATAATTAATTTTGTTAAATTTAACATGTGAATAATTTAAAATTTTAACAAATAAAAAAAAAGGATAAATTTGTTTTAAAAAGTATTACACAATTTATGGTAAATAAAATTCTGATAGTTGTAAAACAAATTTATTGTTTATACTTTAAATTATAGAAATAAAGATTATATCAAAGATTTATATAAAAATTGTAATAATTATTATATTTGAATTAATAAAAGTTAGAAAATTCTAAAAAATAGGTTTGTGGAATTTTTCATAAAATAAAAGAGTATCAATCAATTTGTTAAACAGTTTTAATTTTAAAATATATATAATATTTTAACATAAATCACAAGTCAAGCTTTTAACTTTTTTTTTTCGTTTACATCACAAGTCAAGCTTTTAACTTTTTTTAATATTATTAATAATATTATTAATATACACTGGGGTCAAAAAGTTTCAGTACATTTGTACTGATTACTGTTAAGTGCTCGCTTCACATAAAATTCAAATATTTCTGTAAAAATAGATGTTAGAGCTATCAAACTAGGATCATTTTAAAGTTCAATAAATTTAGAGTCAAATAGGCTAAGATATAACCAATTTAATAGTGTAAATATTAAAAATATAATTCTTTAAAGTTAGAGATTTTTTGTGAAAATTGCGATTTTGAAATCTGGAATTCAAGCGCACGCCAATTGAAGAAACATTTTTTTTAAGATTTGATAGTTACACAATATCAAGTACAAATTCCATTCTATAATTCTAGACCAAAATAATTCACATATATTAAGTATTTTCTTCAAATTCTATAAAAATAACTTCCCTTGCTCACGAAATTTTTCAAAGAATATTAATTGCAAATTCGTCGTTTTCGTTCACTTGTTTTATCAATTAACCACACTTTTGAAAAATATGCATCTTTTTTTATTGTAAAATAAAAAAATAGTCACCTAGAATGAAAATAAGGAATAATGATAGAGTTAAAATTTGTAAAATTATAAGAAGATGGATAAATTTCATGTAAATAACTTAAATTTCCTAAGATGATGAGGTTCTATATTTTTCAAAAGTGTGGTTATTTGATAGAACAAGTGAATGAAAACGACGAATTTGCAATTTATGTTCTTAGAAAAATTTAGAGCAAGAGATATTATTTTTATAGAATTTGAAGAAAATACTTAATTTATGTGAATGATTTTGGTCTAGAATTAAAGAATGAAATTTGTACTTTTTATTGTGCAACTATCAAAACTTAAAAAAATTTTTTTTTCAATTGGCGTACGCTTGAATTCCAGATTTCAAAATCACAATTTTCACAAAAAATCTCTAGCTTTAAAGAATTATATTTTTAATATTTACACTATTAAATTGGTTATATCTTATCCTATTTGACTCTAAATTTATTAAACTTTAAAATGATCCTACTTTGATAGCTCTTACATCCATTTTTACAGAAATATTTGAATTTGAAGTGAAGCGAGCACTTAACAGTAATCAGTACAAATGTACTGAAACTTTTTGACCCCAGTGTATTAATAATTAATAATATAAATAATATTAATATATAATATTAATATAATAATTAATATAATTAATATATTATTAATTAATCAATTATATAATTAAAATTATTAAATTAATTAAAAAAAGTTTTATTATATTAATTCATTTTTAAAAAATTGCTTTTTGCTTTAATTTTTATTGATGTAATATTTTTATTTGTCAAAATTTAAGACCTACTTTCAGATTACAATATAGGTCTTATTTTAGATTTTAGCAGTCGTAACGTGGGGCCTACTTGCGATACAATTAGTTCGAATTAGACTCTACATAACTCCAAAAGCTGGTTGAAAATTAGTATTAATTATTAATGCATTAATTGAAATACTACGAACGCATAAAGTACTACAAATTGACAAAAAAAAAGTTAAAAAAAATAATAATATTAATATATTATTAATATTAATTAATATTATTTATATATATAATATAATATAATATTAATATAATATATTAATTAATATAATATTAATATATTAATAATAATAATATTATTAATATTAAATATTAATATTATTATTATTATGTGTTTATCACAAGAATCACTTTGAAATGATACAAAAAATATTCACACGCAGCAGTATAAATAAATATTCACACTGAACTCATAAAAATAAATACTAACATTGAGATCAATTAAGTGAAATAATAATTTTTTTTTTTAAAAGTAACATTTAATGTCATTTTTTTTTTCTAATAAGAATGGTTAATTTAGTAAAAAAATATTATTTAGTCACTTGAATTAAGAAAGTATTTTTGAATAATGTAAGCATAACTTTTGAAACGTCACTTTTTTCGATTTAACTACTAGATTAACCTTGCTTTTTTTTCTTCATCACTAAATTTTTTATATCAGGTCTAGTTGTCCTTCTTACACAAGGATCTGAAGGATCTTCATCTTGTTTTTTTGATTGTGGATTTTCAACTTTTTGAGCCTCTACTCTTGGATCAAATTTTCTTTTTCGTAAGCTTTGAATAGCTTCTAAAGCTTTTTTTGAAATTTCAATATCTTCTAAAGATTTTTTTAAGGCCTGACTTGTGATATTTGGATTGACTTTATTTAAATTTGTTTGACATCCAGAAGATGGTCCTGGTGTCGGCTCAGTCGAAATACTTGAAGATGTCGAAATACTTGAAGATGTTGAAGAGCTGGATGAATCCCCTGAAGTAGAGGATTCACTTGAACCAGAAGATGGTTTTGTTTCCTTGGGAGTTGGTGTATATGTTTCTGTGTATTCTGGTATATATAGTTCTATAGGTGGTGGTGGTGGTGCTAAGGAATGAAAAGTAGTCGAAGTTGGTGTTGAAGAATCAGAAGTAGTTGGAGTTGGTGTTGAGGAATGAGAAGTAGTTGGAGTTGATGTTGAGGAATGAGAAGTAGTTGGTGTTGGTGCTGAGGAATGAGCATTAGTTGGAGCTGGTGGTGGTGTTGAGGAATGTGAATTTGTTGCAGTGGATTTTTTTAAAACGTCCCATCGACTGATTCGTTGCCTAGGACCTGATTTTAGAGAAATCACAGGATTAATTGGAGCTACAGATTGAAGTGTAGTTGTTTTAGGTGTGTTAGACGTAAAAGAATGAACTGGAGGTTGAAAGGAAGCAGTTGGACATCTGACAAACTTTGGAGAAAGTGCTGGTTGTAACAGAACATTAGAACTTCCTCGAAGATGTGGCTGTGATTGCCCCCCGAAATGGTTGTTGTTTTATAACTGTTGGATGTGCAGTAGACGATTGTGTCACACCTTTTGGAAATCTAGTTGGTGTTGACCCCACACCTGTTGGAAATCTGGATGGTGTTGACTTTAAACCATCGTTGACCATATTAACCAATTGGATCAAATTATGGTAGCAATGGATCCTTTGTTGATGAATTTCACCAATCTATAAATTAAAATTTATATATAAATAATAATAATAATAATAATAATAATATAAATAAATAATAATAAATGAATAAAGTTAATTAAAATTCGCACAATAAAACTATATAATACTAAAATTATGTTTTATTAGTATAGCGTTAAACGATCGTTCAAAGTACACATTAAAAATTTTAAATAAAATATTAAAATAAAAAAAAAAAGATACCTGATCAAAAATGCTTATTAGAATCTAAATTTCTTTCCTCTGCTCTTAATTAATAAAATTAAAATATTAAATACATTTGACTAAATTGAAATAAAGTTAGTTTAGAATGAATTAAATAAAAATTAATTTTCAAAATTGGAAATTAGATTCTAAATTTCTTTCCTCTGCTCTTAATTAATAAAATTAAAATATTAAATACATTTGACTAAATTGAAATAAAGTTAGTTTAGAATGAATTAAATAAAAATTATTTTTCCAATTTTGAAAAATATGAAAATAAACAAACAATACTGAATTCAAATTTACGTTTATGGAAATTTTGTTTGTTTACTTTCTCTAAAATGACCTCACCTCAAATTACTCACATGTACTTAATTTTTCAATTTTATCAATTTAGGAGCAGAAAAGAAGTTTTTCAAATTTGAAAAAATAATAAAATGAACAAAAAAATACTTTATAAAAAATTTTAACTAGCAAATAATTAATTCATTCTAAACTGACCGAACCTCAACTTACTCACATGTGCTTAATATTTTCATCTTATATTTTAATTTATCATTTTATCAATTTAAGAGTAGCAAAAAAAAATTAAAAGTTTTTCAAATTTGAAAAATAAACAGAAAAAAATGCTTAATAAAAATTTTTAACTTGTGTATAATTAATTCATTATAAACTGACATAACCTCAACTTACTCACATGTGCATAATATTTAATATCTTATCAATAAGAAAAAGAAAAAAGAAAAAAAAAATTTTAAGTTAAAAATTGTTTTTTATATTTTACCTTTCGGAAGCGATCATCCCAGGAAGTTAATTGAAATATGTCTGTTGAAATATCCATCTCCTTGCAAATTTTGTCAAAAAATTGGCAAAAACAACAGGTGCATATATTTGGCAGCTCATTTCTTTTAGCACTCTTTAAAAAAAATATATATATATTTTGTTATTATCTTATAATAATAATAATAATATTAATAATAATAAGTTTAAATTTTCTTACTATTTTATCCAATTTAGTGTATACTTTTATGAGAGAACAAAAATGTACCTTCTCACATTGAAAGTGACGATTTCAAAGAGAGAGAGTGTTTACAGCGTGTTCATAAAGTCAGCTTGAATAATCCTTACTTAAAGAGATACTCGATAGGGAATTTAGGCTCGAAATTCAAAAATACACTCATAGAAAAGGATTAAAAATTAATTGATAAATATTTCACGAAAGGGGGGGGGTAGAAATCCACGGTGGCGCCATCTATCGGAGGTAGGTGGTATTAAAGTCAGTCGGTAATTTTTGTTGGAAAATTTAAAAATTCCCCCATACCAAGGGACTTGAAGTTAGAAAATAAAAAAAATTTAAATATCCCACCAGGGGGGGTTAAATTCACCGGTGGCGCCACCTATCAGGGCAGGTGGTAACTCAGTCGGTAAAACAGAACACCCCGACCAAGCCACTTGAAAGTTTAAAAATATATATTTAAATACCCCACCAAGGGGGTTTAAATTGAGCAAAAAAAAGTGGCGCCATCTAGCGGTGGCAGCCTGTACTAAAAACTCGGTCGGTAAGGTAGAACACCCCGACCAAGCCACTTAAAATTGACCAATTAAAAATCTACCTTACCGACGGTCGGTAAGTGGCCCAGGACCGGCCTAGCTCTACTACTAGTTTGTTTCAGTAAAACTAACTTATATATTAAATAAGAATAAACATGTTTAAATTGATGTAATTATAATTAAATTATGTTACAATTTTATATTTTATTAGTTTTTGCTTCCTCGTGAGGAAGCTTTGTAGTCGTTTAATTTACAAAAGTTTTAAAAATCCTTTTAACAAATTTTCTTCTATATGGGACTATGTTATATAAGACCCTGAACAATTGTCCGGATGTATGTATGTGTGTGTATGTGTGTGTGTGGATCCCGATTTTTGTGAACACGATAACTCGAAGAGGTTTTAACGAATTCGGCTAAAATTTACCAGGTATATTTATCATAAAAATATCTCGAAATGGATTGATAGACTTTAAAAAATTCTCAAAAAAAAATTTTTTTTTGACTTTTTTCTAAAAATTTTTTTTTTTCAAAAAATTTTTTTTAAGTTGTTTATTGAAGTTAATATATAATAAAATCTTATTCTTTGTGTTACAAACCAGAATTTATTTTGGTTAAATAATTGAGCTTTTGAGATGGCTCTAAATTCTTATTTGGGGAGGCACCAAGCTGCCGAATTCCTTGAGGAAATCGTTTAGATTGTGGATCCGTTTTCCACTTTTATAAGTTACGCACTGCTTCTTTAGAATGTTTGTGTGAGGAATAAAGGTAAGTAAAGAGAGGAAAATTAACTTGAGAGAATAAATGGTTTATTTTGTGTAGTGCAAAAATTATAAACGATACATTACTTACTCTACCGGCGACAGTGGTGTCACAATCAGCTGCCGTCGGGCGAAACAAACTTTTGTTGTTGTTGGCACACAACGTGAATTTAGTCTTTTGAACTTTAACTCCTCTTATCATTCGATTACATCATTTAAATTTTAACTTCTTCCGACGCGAAATAACTTTATTTTGTCAGAATTCCGTGCCGAAATAAAAAGAAAATTTTTATTTTCGAAATTAAAAATTTAAACTTTGTTTGTGGGGCTGTTGTGTCGAGACGGCGCAGGTGTCACACACACGGACTGGCCGGTTCCAAGAAACAAAAATTTAGTTATTTATTTTATTAAATGAACCAATTTTTCACCCAACACAATCCTCACAGGACTCCGTCGGCTAGGAGAATTCAATTTCTTAATTTTCGTCCGCCTTTCGCGTTGTACTTATAAAGTTTTACGCGGGGGTCCGACTCGCGGACGGGCTAAGTCGCGGCGTTCTTGAATCTCGCAACACTTACCAGGTCAAGACCAGGAGAGGTGTTGCTTGAGAGATGCAAGAAGTAGTACTGCGTTGGTTTTGGGAGTTTGACTAGCCTCTAGTCCTTGCTTCGAACCAAGGTGGGATAATTCCAGTGATAAGAGGTGTAAAAAAATAGGGAGTAGGGGAAGATTCGCGGCCCATTGGACATTGCAATTCTGCTGATTTTGTTAATTCCCACGGCAGCTCCGTGAGAACGGAAACAAATAATTTGATCCTTTTTGGGAATAATAATATTCGTTGAATATTTTAATAATTATTATTGTTAATAATTTATCATTGTGTTTTCACAGAAAACATAACTGTAACTTACTTTGTTATGGTGGTTAGTGTTTTCTGAAAATGATTAATATTTCTTATTCATTTGAAATTATTTGGAGTAATATCCATTAATATTCAAATTTGTTTAATACTAAGCACGGGTATTACATTAAGTATCCCGTCTTATTTCTGTCAAACGCACGTGCGTTTGTTATTATGCTACAAGCCAATCTTGTGGGCCCGGAGGGGAAGGGAGGACTCCGTTGGGTAAAGAAGCATTGAGTAGAGGCTAGCATAGGTGTACATGTGTTGGTGCATTGATATCAGGCTTCGTTTAGTCGTGTGAGTCTCGTAGCGGAGGGAGACCCGTGAGAGTGCCAATACCTATACACTGCAGCCTAGTGCGTGTGTGTGTGTTGCCGTCTAAACGCACGTGCACTCACAATGAGCTCTTTGATCCTATATATAATTTTCTTTTGACTTTTCTTTTAGGCACGTTTTGTGTTGTAATCTTAGTTTACCAATTATGAAACGGTAACAAATATTGTATCGTTCTAACATTGTGGTCGTAAAATACCAATTTATTTAGTTGCTATAATAATTAAGTAATAATTAAAATTAAATAATTCCCCTCTTTTTTATTCAGTCGCTATGTGAAACACTTCCCTTAAACAGAACGGAATTCCAATCCAAAACATCTATGCTGACAAGGCCGGCCTTATCAAGGTATTGGGTGTCTTGCAGCAAGTCTCACTGCGAAGTAGCGAGTCTTGCTAGCAAATAAAATTAAATATTTATTAGGCAGCGTTGCCAAGTTTTTATTTTAACATGCAACAATCCACCGCAGAAATTCCCCTTTTTGTCCCCAAAAAGTCTGATGTTTTGGATTCGAAACCGGAGATTTACCGAACAGGTGCTTCTCGTGTTTTCTTGGGCGAATTATAATAATTAATTATACATGACACAGCTCGTAACAGAAAATGTAACAATTGTTTACACATAACGGGAGGGAGTTGAATGCCTAAAATTACTTAATCCATTTAAAGCATATAATATAAGTTCTTATTTTTAATCCTAAATTCAAAAAAAATCAATTATTTCGATACAACTTTATTAAATTCCGGATTAGTATTTTTTTTATTTATCTTTACATGTATATATGTATATATACATATATATATACATATATTTGTTTTCTTTTTTTTTAATGTTTTCAGAGAGAGCAAATTTTTTTTTTAACAAAATCCATCGCAAGAATTGATTTATTATGAAGTTCTTTGAAAAAAAACTTAATTAATAAATTTTTATGAATAATATAATTTGAAGTGATTCAATTATTTAGGAAAGAAAACAATCTATTAATTTTTTTTTTTAATACCAAATGAATTGTTTCGAGAAATTCCATTAGGGATGTAATTTTTATTCAATTCCCTAAAAAAACTTCACAACATGGTATGTATAAAATTAAAATAGGTCGGATTGAAGATTCTAAAAGTTGAAGAGAACCGCATTTTGCGATAACGTGAATCGTATAAATTTTTCTTTAAGTAACCATCCTTTTATTCAGAATGTTAAATTTAATTATGATTTTAATTCAGAACAATTTTGCTTAATTACCTTTTTTTTATTTAATCTTCCAGACATTGGATTAGAATTTTATTACGTTTAAAATTCAAACAAAAATTAGCTTAACTATACTATTCAATGAACTACAAAAAAAAATTTTTTTTTCTTATTTCAAACCTTAAGTGGATCTTTGCAATTGAACAATCTTCTTTTTTTTTTAATTCAATTCTAATTATGCTTAGTTACTGACTATGTGGTAAGGTTGCTATAACCTGATTTAAACAGGCTACGCCTGAATTCAACAAATCCTACTTTATTATAGTGGTAAGATCTTTTAACCAGAATTCGAATAATAAGCATTATATATAAAATTTCAAACTCGGTCATCTCCAAAGTTCACGCTGTTCTGTCTTTACCATTCAATTATTATCAAGTTATTTCCCAAAAAGTTTTTTGTTAATGTACGTTGATATGAGATTCTCAGATGTCTCATCGATCTCGATAGATAATGGAGTATTCTCAAAAGAAAAATCTCGCCTTTTAATAATAATTCCCGTTTCATTTCTTCTCACTTCTCGTTTTTTTTTAAATATTTATTTAATAATAGACAAATAATGGCTGTTATTTGATTCAAATAAATTTGTTGTCTAAGGAAACAAACAAAACAAAATTTTTTTTTAAGTGTTGAGGAGTTTTTGTTTATACTATTTTTATTTATTAGGAAAATAATTTAAATTAATCTTAAAATAGCAAAGGGAATATCAATATTATAATTAAAAAAAATGTATTAAACAAAAAGATAAAATATAAAGTTATAATTTTGTCAATATTTTAGATACATTTTAATTAAAGAGAAAAAAAAATTTCTATTTAAGAAGATATTTTCTACTGTATTTTGAACGTATTGCAATTAATAAAAGTGCATAAATATAATAAACCTTGAACTATGGATAGCTTTTATTCAATTAAAATATTTCCTTTTAATTAAACAAATTCTGCAATTAATTATTGATGTAAATATTCAAATCGAAAATAATATTTTATTAGCTAACCCCATCGATGTCTGGTAAAAAAATAGTTTTGGGCCACAAACGTTTTAGACAAATAAACAAATATTCAAAATTGCTGTTCGCCATATTTGCTCAATTAATTTAAAAAATTTTTTTTTGAATAAGTCATCGACTTTTCTTTGACTTGTGGCGACCCTGTAGCATTTGGATAATTTCTTTCCATGCTGTATATGGTACCAGTTCCTTGTTCCCTGCCTCCTTGATACGTGCTTATTTATCGTTGTCGCGGTCCGGTGTCAACGATTAGTCGTATCACGCCCTTCATAAGAGTGGCTCGGTAGTTAAGTGTGCTCAGTGTGTGAAAAAAAAGCATCGTTTTTTTAAGATGAGTGAAGAAATAAGTGCCGGGTTAGCAATGTTGTTGGAGAAGGTGAAAACCAGAATGGAAATTTACGCGAAAAATAAAACCCTTCGCGCGAATTTAGTGATGGAAAGGGACCTGTCTGTGGTGGAAGTGATCCAGAGGCAGAAAATCGAGTTGCTTTTGGAGAAAACGCTGGATCTACAGCAAGTTTCCGAAAAATCAAAAGGGTAAGTTAAATATTAAATTTATGTACTAGCTAAACTACTTTCATCTCCGAAGCCTTCCTAAAATCAGAGCTTGAAAAAAGTCCGTAAAATCCGTGAATTTTACGATAAAATTTAGATAATTTTAGAGAATTTCCGAATGATTGTGGAAATCAATTATTTTCAAACGTACTAAATCTCTTTGCAAATTGCAATCATCTTCAAAACTTTTCTTTAATTCAATGATTTTTAGTAGGTATCTATTATTCTAATAAAATTTTCCAAAATTTAGTTGTTTAAAAAGAAACATTAATAAAGATCTACAATAAACCATTACCTTCATAAATAATAAAATTCTTATTAGGAATTCAATTATTTTGATAAGCAATTAAACTCATTGCAGAATTTCAATTACTTTTGATACAATTTTTTAATCAAATTCCTCAAAAATGTAATTAATTTTAAACATTTTATTACAATTCGTCAAAAGAATTCAATTATTATTTATAAATTTATTAATAAAATTGATTAAAAATTGTATTTAGTTAAAAAAAATTTTTTTGATAATAATTGAACTTTGAAAAGATGTTAGATTAAAATCTTCGAAAATTTGAAAAAATCTTTTTTTATTTTTGACTAACAATTCTGTGGAATTATTGTTTATTGAGAAGGTTTAATTCTGTAAAAAAAAATTTTTCTTTTTATTGTTTGAAGTTTTTTTTCTTTATTTTCTAGTATATATTTAATTGGAAAATTTTACGAATAATTGAAATTTCGCAAAGTTGGATATTATACACGGAGAGAGAATATTTATTGAATTTGTAAAAGTATTTTACAAACTGGGGAGAAAGTGCGACAAGCGAAATTTTGATATAAAGGATACCAAATTTAAAATAACTTATGTGAAATTTAGTATAATTATAACAACCTTTCCGGAAATTATTAAAATTAATTGATTTTAAGAAAAATCTTAGTTAAAATTCTTAAAAACAATAATTTCGTCACTGGGTCATCTTTAATTATTATAAAACATGAAGAAATTGATCATTCCGAGTCAAAAACCTACAGTTATGAAAAATTTAATATATAGTTTCAGTAAATTGTCTGCTTTATTTGACTCGTCCTGATTACATTTTGTCAGTTGGTCCGTCAAGTCCGTGGTTTTAACTACTTTCATTGGTTTGAGCCCTGCGAAATACGCGAATTTTTTTTCTTTTGTTTAGTATCCACCCGCATTGCCTTGAAAAGTTATCCGGGTTACTATTACGTCAAGTATTTTAAATAAATATAATTTAATTGAATTGAATATATTTCGTATCGGAATATGCAATTGATTGTTTTAAACAGTGTGATTGTATTTCCAATTTGGTAAACGATGTTAGTGTTGGCTTTTAATAGAAACTAGCAAACAATTCGCGCGCTAAAGCGCGGCTAGCTTCTTCCTACCTTCTTTAAATATAATTAGTAATTTTAAAATAATAGAATTTAAAAATTTTCTAATTTAAATTCGTGTTGAAAACAAAAAAAAATATCAATTTTGAAATAATTACAAATAATAATAAAAAAATTAAAATTCTTCTTACAAAATTCAACTATGTTCAAAATTAAAAAATTCTGGTAAAAATCCCATTTGACTTTATAAATAACAAAATTCTTCTCCAAAGTTCAATTATTTTCACAAACGTCAAAAAAAATTATTGTCCTAATTTTAATAATTTTTAACAAATTTTCTAATTTTAATGGTTTTCAATATATACTATTTTAATGAAATTTCTAAAAAAAAGAATTCAATTATTTGAAAAAAGGTTTAATAAAATTTTGTGCAAACATTTAATATTTTTTACAACTAATAAAAGTTTCACAGGAATTCAATTATTTTCATAAAAACAATTTTAAATTCTAGAAAATAATAATTCGATTAAAATAATGAAAATAATTTTGATAAAGTTACAGTAACAATATTTTTTCTTTGTGGTATAAAATAACGATTTTATCTCTCGATCATCCTTTATTAGAAAACATGAAGATATCGATTGCTCCCAGTCAAAGACTCGGAGCGATCGACCTCTTAATGTTTTATAACAAATTCCTGTTGTAAATCCTGTCGCAAAAGAAAAGATTAAAAATAAGATTTGTGCAAATTTTGTTCTTCTTTTTCTAAAACAAAATAATAATTTTGTTTAAAGAAATTGTGATTCATAAACAAAAATAATGCAAAATAAATAAATTTTCTATTTCCTAATCACAGTTGTTTAACAACTTTCTAATTTTCTTTAGAAGTAAAGAACAAAAATAAATTCAGTTTGACAAAACATAATATTTAAGAAGATTTTCAGTCTTTTAATGAAAAGATGTAAAAAAAAATTTTGATGATTTCTATTTGTGATTATAATTTTGAAGTAATTATTATAAAATAAAAGTAAAAATAAAAATAAAAAAAAATAAAAATTATTATAAAATAATAATATGTATACAATCTATTTAATGTTAATAAGAAAAAACAAAAGTATATAAAAAAAAACTTCAGAGTGTGAGGGACAGAAAAGTGATAGAGTGAAAGAACATTCAATTAATGTAGTTAATTCGTGAAAAATAAAACTAGATTTTTTTTTGAAATTTTAAGAGTAAGGTCTCAAAATAAAGTTTTCCAGGAGAATCTAATTAATAAAATAAGATTTTCACAACACTTGTTATACTAAAAATGAACAATTTAAAGCAAAAACTTCCTTTTTTTTATATGAAGAATTCACTTATTTTCCAAAACATAAAAAATTTCTCTTTTGCAAATTAAGTTACCTTCAAACAATTCAATTAAAATGTTCCAGCAGTTCAATCACTTTCAAACATCCCAATAAAACTGTTCAAAGAATCAATTATTTCAAGTACAATTTTAATTACATTTTTTTTTGTTCATTCATTCTTTTATAATTTCAAATAGAAATCCCTCCTTCTTTTTTTTCAACTTCAATTGTTCCCATAAATAACAATATTCATTACGAGAATTTAATCATTTCATAATAATAAGAATTATAGTACAATTCTTCGAAAATGTAATCATTCTTAAAATTTGTTGGTAAAAATCTTTATGAGAATTAAATGTTAGGAAACATTTAGTAATTCCATAAATTATTTTGTAGTTAAATGATTGAAATTTCGTAAAATTGACTTAAAAAAAGGAATTCCAGTTAAAACCGCTGAAAACAATGATTGAATTGATAATGATTCTGTCGCTCAGTCATCTCTAATTACCACAAACAATTCCGTAATTTTAGGTAATATTTTCCTTTATTTGACTTAATCAACAAAAGTCATGTATACATATTCACTATTTTAATTAAAATTATGCAAGGTTCAAATTAGTTGAAAATTGATTGATACAGTTCCCTGAAAGAATTTAATTTCAGGAAACACGTAATTATTCAGTTAATTGTTGTTTTTCTTTTTCAATGAATTTCTTGCAGTTTCCTCATAAAATTTACTTTAGAAATGGATCTTAATTAATATTTTAAATTATTGTTGAATATTAAAAGCATTAAAGCGCAGAGTTTAAAAATAACTAGACCCTGAAAAGGCTTTAGATTTGAATCCTTAAAACTCCAAGGTTTCCTTTAAACTTTAACTAACAATTAGAAGTGTTATTAAATTTTCAACTGCAGATGTTTATATATTATTTGAAGTTTATATTCTAATACGTGTCCAATTAAAGAATTTACAAATAGCTAAACTTTGCAAAACTGAACAATGTAAAGAAATGGATTTGAAAATTGCTACGAATAACCCCTTTTAAGAAGGGTTGTTTCAAATCTGATTTTTTTAAAAAAAAAAAAATTTTTTTTTACTTTTTATTATTTTAATATTTAAGATATTTAACTATTTTATAAGTAGTTCGTTTCTTTAATATTAAACATTATAAAATTAGTAATAATAGGGTGGATGGAGAATTTATTTTAAGAATTCTCTGACATTTCCTGACTAAATTTTTCTTTTCCTGATTAATGAATTTTTTAAAATTATTTAACATTCTGCATTAATAATTAAAATTTAATAATGCTTTTCAAGTAACAATTTTATTTATAAGAAAACGTAAGATAATTAAAAATTGTTTGTAAAAAAAATTTTTTTTTTTAATGTGTTTAAAACTTTTATTATAAGAAAAGTTTACAAAATTTACAAAATAAATCGTGCTCAATAAGTTATATTTATTTATTTAGATAAATTGCCAATGCCCGTTCATCAAATATTATACAGAACTAAATTTACATTTATCAAAGTTTTTTTTTTTTATTTGGTGGTTCTTTTCGATTTAAATTGCCTGACCTTTCCCTGAACAAAAATTCTCTAATTTCCAGTTTTTCCCAATTTGAGTCAAATAAACAAATCTAATAATTATGATATGTTTATTATATTATCTCTGTAATGTATTCTTTTCTATATTTATTTATTATTTAAATTTTTTTTTTTTTTAATTCAAAACCTTAAACGAAAATACTAATTTTGCAAACTTTTCTGTTTCTAATGCATTTTGTAGTTTAATCTAAATCATGACTCCAAGGATAAGATTTAAATCAAGATTAAAATCATGATTCAAATCAAGTTGATTCAAATCATTGCAGCCCTGAATGATGAAATTGATAATGGCTTTATCACTCTATCTTTTAATTATTATAAGACAATACGTGATCGATCGCTCCGAGACGAAGACTCGGAGTTATCGACCTCCTTATGCTTTTAGTTGTGGGAAAATCCAATTTATAGTTTAAGCAAGATGTTCCCTTATATATATATTTTTTTTTTTGATTTTTTTTAATTAAAGCTTTGAATAAGAGTTTCTTTCAAACAATTTTGTTCACACACATTTTTTTTGAATACCTACTATACTACTACTATACTGTACTACTATAAGAATAGTTGATAATAATCAAATACTTATTTCAAAAATATATTTAAGTTCAAATTGTTACTAGAGTAACTAAATAAAATGTTTATAAATAATGTTTACTAAACTAATATAATTCTTGTATAATATAAAAACATCAGCCTCGCTCACAAAACAATTAAAAATACGTTTAATTTATATTTTCGAGTCATTCCATTATAATTCGACTAAATTTGCTACTGACCAACTTCAAAATTGTAATACTTGGCAGGAATGATGTTAAAGATATTAGGACCACCGAACAAAAGGACCCCCTTTTTTTCTAATTTTTTTTTAACATTTTAATTTTCATTAAATTAATATATTGAAAACCATTGAATTCCTTAAAAATTTCTTTAATTTATTGAATATAATCGATTTTCCAATAATTTTTTATAAATAATTTTACTATTTAACTTTTATCAAAATTATTCATTGAAAATTAAATTCTTTTATAAAATGTAAAATTTCTAAAGTAATTCAAAAAAAAAATTTTCAAATAATTGAATTGAACGAAAATTCTTTTCGGCTTTTTTTTTTTTAATTGTCAATGAATAAAAAAAATTTCTTTAAAAAAATAAAATAATTAAATTGCTTCAAAGGATTTATTAAAAAAAAATTTTTTTTTTAGAACAATTCATTTTTTAACATTATAGGAGTTAAAAAAACTTGATTTAAAATTCCATTAAAACACAAAACAATTCAACTTTTCTTTTTCAATATTTTTAATTTTAAATTACTGTATTGAAAATCATTGATTTGTGTTTCTTCTCAATAATACAATATTGTCCATAGACTTCTTCAGAGTAATTCAATCATTTTCAAAATTCAATTTGAAATAAAATTTCTTCAGCACAGTTCTATTATTCTGCAGGAAAATCTGAACATGATTTATAATCAGTCACTATTGATAAAGTAGATGTTGGTAAGATTTTCCTAATATCATATTGATTGTCGATTTTCATTAATGATTTCAGATTTTAACACTGTTTTGGATGGAAATGTGAAAATTAAATTTAAATTTGACTTTTATTTAGAAGGTAGTTTTTGGTGGCCTTAGTAGAAAAGTACGAAACCTGTTACATAATAATCCTATATTTTAAAACCTATTTCCCTTCTTCTTTTTTTTTTAGTCTTCTTGTCAATTTTGGAACTTGGGCTCCTGCTCCTACTCGAGAGGATGAGGACTCATTTTGGAGTTTCGATAGAGACCTTGCCCGGGGACGAGAGAAACTTCACCCGGCTCAGTCGTGGTTCCAAGAATATTTTTGAGACGAAGACGACCAAGTATACATTAGACGAGGCTTCTGGGCTTCAGTAAGGGTTAATTTGTATTTCATTATTTGATAAAAATAATACATTTTGCATGCACAAAAACATATTATTTTCCCTTTTCTTTTTTTTTTAATAGAAAAGCTTCCGCAATCCTGTGAGGGTAAACACCTATTTGCCTGGGCTAAAAATGGTGGTAGGGGAGTTTCCCAAAGAAGGGGTTCCAGAGATTTGGTATGTGAATTTAGAATGCAATGCAATTGATGTAGTGTTCTCCTTCTTCTCCTCCCCTTTCTTTTAATGTAATTTTCTTCTCTCCTTTTAGCTTACTGAAGGATCTTCCCGAGAAACCCCGGCACGTGGGAGTGCAACCATTGCGCAAGGGGCTGAAGATCAGCTTCTTGCAGTGCCACGACTGGTTAGGGGTGAATCAACCCCGTACAAGAGGCTGGTTGCAGCTGGTTAGTACGAAAATCATATTCATGTGTTTTGTGTGTGATTTTAATGTGACCTCAAGAGAAATAATTAATTATTGCTAAATTTTTAGAGGCTAGATGTGGATAACCAGAGTGCTTGGCACACTTTTCCGGATCCTCGTCCTCCGGCGATCACTCAGATAAGTTATGAGGAAGAGGAGACAAATTCGGAGGAAGGGACAAGTTGGGAGGACGAGACAAATTCGGAGGAAGAGACGAATTGGGAGGAAGAGACGAATTGGGAGGGAGAGACGAATTGGGAGGGAGAGACGAATTGGGGGGAAGAGACAATAGAAACGGGAGGGAGTTGGGAGGAAGAGTTCCCCAATAGTTTAAGTGAATGATACGTATCATATTATATATTATTACTATTATGTGTTTCATTAATTAAAGTGGATGCAAATGGTGAGAGAGCCTCCATTATATTATCAACAATAAGTTTTTTTTTTAATAATATAAAAATTTTCTTTTTTTTTATATTTTCTTTCTTTATATTTTTAATAAACAGTAGCCATTCTCTTAACCCCTGTTGTTTTAATTTACACGTGGATTCATAATTCCCATGGATGCTTATTCGAATTCTGGTTATTCTTCTCTCTTTGTTTTAGAACATTGGAATAATACACTTAGTTGCTTCAAAAATGAAAAAGTTGACGGCCACTGTGAGAGCCGCCATCGGTCATATGCTGACCCAAAACTCCCATAGCTCATGGGTGAACGCTTGCGCATTGTAAAATACACACGCGCTCACCACTGTTGACTATATGGTAGAAGGGATAGTTTGGCGATTTTGAGGGCGGCCCAAACGGCTGCACAGCCGGTAAGTCCGTGTAAGCTTCCCTCACGAAAATTCTTTCCTTTTTTTTAAGGATTAAGCCGAACACGTCCCGACGGCACTGGCATCACTGACACCTCTCACCACAAAATATGGAGACTTTTGTTTTATGTGGATAATGTTAAATATTGGCTATAATTGCATCTTATCGACCATTTGTTTAATATTAATGGTCCATGGATTAATGTCCAGTTTTATTAAAGTATGTAAAAATCCTCTTTTTTTTAATATAGTTACTCCTTTAGTTGGAAAGCGTAGATATTTTACTAAAAAAAATTTTTTTTTACTGAGGTCGGCGGACCTTGATAGTTTGAATACTTTAAGAAATTTAACTGGTTAATATTTTATAAAGGATATTATTGTTTTTTTTTGTTAAGACTACTTAATTAATTACTTGAAATCATTATTATTTTAATAAGAATTTACTTATCTTGAATAATTATGGGAGCTACCGCGATTCTCATTGTCAGTTGTGATTTGGGCGGTGATAACCTTTTCCGGTGATCTTCGGAGTTGTCTTCCGGGATGTCGTTCTTTTTGTGGTGAAAACGTCTGGTGGTAGTCGAAGACTTTCTGTTTCTTCTTGTTGTCATCTTCTGTCGAGACAGGAAAGGTCCAGGATTCCGATCCTTCAATCAGTCATCTGATCTTCCGTTGCTGAGATTCTTCAAATGTTGCGAGCCTTTTCTTCCTTAGGTTGGTCGATATGCTGGAGGTCGATGCCTTTTCTACCCTCATAGTTGTCTCTCCTTGCTTTGTCGGGGGCGGGGCGATCTCTTTGTACACTGGCTCTTCCTTCTCCTGCTGGCGAACGGGGGGGCTTGGTCCTTCTAGTGTTGAAACTGGTAGTTCAAAACTCTCACTTTTTGTCCTGACGAGCCACATTCGGCTAAATTTAGCTATTCCAGATTGGCATGGAACGCGGCAAATGTACAGCATGAGAATCATGGACAGTAGAACCAGTCCTCCGTATGATCCATATACCAAGGTCCGGTGTTCTCCTCCGAGGTGATGTTGGAGAGATAATTCCTGCAGCTGCTGTTCCAGATCATCTAATGTCTTGGAGTTGGCCTCGAAGGTGGAGAGTTCGGGTTCCTTCCCAGAACGGGGGTTAGCAGCAAACGTTATTCCTTTTAGCAGGTGACCGTATCTTGCCAATAATGGCGATAGTGTGGTTAAATTTAAATGTAGTTCTGATTCGAAGATAAACTCAGATTCCCCGGCCTGGGCGGTCGTGGCTGGGATGATAGTGTCCTTGGTTTTTAAGGAGCATCCGGGTCCCAGTTTGATGATTCCGGCATTTAACTCAATTTTCAATGGACTAAGGGAGTGGCAAACAATCGTTGCAGTTTCCGGAGCTGCGAAGGAGTAGATCCAGCCGCCAATAGAATTCAGTGGTTTCCAGTAAGATTCTTGTTTGCTGGTAATTCTCACTTCACAAAACCTTAGGGCTTCCGTAGTTGGTTTAGTTAAGAGTGAAGCCTCACAGGATACTCGTTGTTGAAAATCGTAGATGGTGGCACCTTAAAGACATGCATGGAATGACGTCGTTGACTTACATTGGTCCCAGTCTTGCTCCTTCAGCAGGAGATATGTTCGTTGATCCTCGTCTATTATCAAATAATCATATTTTGAGTTTACATATGCCCTTCCGGTACCATTTTCGAGCATTTCTTGGGTGGTGGGGAGTGAGTGAAGCTTGAAGGCCTGGTAGTTATATTTTTCCAGGAGGGGAATATCGATGAGAACGTTAAGTTGTTGGTTTTCACAATGGATTGTGACCGTGGAGATATGCATTAGTTCGTCGGCGCTGATCCTTGGTCCTGTTAGAGAAAATTTCACGTCTTTGAGGTTATCTTGAACTTCTCTGAGAATTGGTTCTAGCTGGGCGGAGGTGATGAGCCCAGGATGCAACTGCCCCTTCCTGGCCTCATAAACTGCTTCCAACATGGTAGAGGTGGCCTGAATACTGTGATCGAGTCCTATTCTCAGGGCTCTGGCTATGGCGTAGGTCAGGTTTCTTCTCTCCATCTCAGCCTTCATCTTGACGAGGTTCTGGGCAGCCAGCGTTTGGAGTTGTTCCTGTAGATGCTGCAGCAGGGAGCCTTGTCGCTGTACCTGAGCGTGTAATGAATCAAGCTGTGATCTAACTATATGAGTCTGTTTTCCGACGAGATGCGATAAGTTAGCTTGAGCTTGGTTCAAGGTTCGAATGGCTGCGTCGTATCTTTCTCCGTCATCATATGTCATCACGCCGATAATTGGTCCTGCGATTTTCCCTAGGAAGCCAAGTAGGGGAACAGCTCGCCTCGCGCGTAGCTGCGAGGCCATCCTTCTAGGTGAGGTTCTTTTCGTATTCTCTAGTTCTTCAATTTGGACTCGGAACTGCTCTTGGAGTTCGGAGGCCATTTCCCATCTGTCCTCCCATTGGTAGGATTCCATTAAGTCCAAACACCATTCTTCTCCAGGTCCACACTGCGCTGACAGCTTCCTCAGACGCTGCTTCAGATCATCGAAAAATCGGCACTGCTTTCCAACATCAAGAAATACGGCAATTCTCCAATTGCTGACCGATCTCCTGACTTCTCCGATGTACTCGAAATACATCCCGCTACTGGATTGGAAAGGGTTGATCTGGTACTGGTCGCCTCCTTGGGGCGCCTCTGGTCGGCCTAGGGCTCCTTGTCGGGTCTGTGTCGTTGTAATCGAGAGGAGACATAGCAAAGTTATAACGGCAACCCTCATTATCATGGATTGGTTGATCATCCTCATTCTAGAACAATATTGAATATTAGTGATTTGAATTATATATGGGCAACCATGACTTTGTCCCTATGTTTTGAAAATCTCGTGCCGTTTTCGTTTTCTAGGACCACGTTATTATTTTCGGTGAATCCTATGATAGTGAAAGGGCCATCTGCTCGTTTATCGAACTTATTTGTTCGAACTTCCTTATAAACATAAACCTTATCCCCTATCTTAGCATTTAAAGATCTAGTTTTTCTATCGTACGCTTGTTTCGACTTTTCCTTTGATTGAACCAAATATTTAGCTGCGAGGTTTTGTAGTTCGTTCATTCGGGTGATTAGGTCCTTAAGATAAGAGCCATAGGTTTCGACTTCCGGGCCTTGGGGCAATGAGCTGGGTGCTCTTGCCAAATGGCCGAACACGAGCTCGTATGGTGTAAAATTTGTAGCTTCATGAACTGAGGTATTATAGTTGAACATAGCAAATGGGAGCAGACGATCCCAATCGTCGAAATCCCTTGCATAATGTTTAATATAATCCGTCAGTTCAATGTGGCTTCTCTCGAGCGCACCATTTGTTTGTGGTCGGTATCCGGAAATAGTAAGTTGTTTGACGCCAAAAATTTTTTCCAATTTGCGCATCAATGAACTCACGAAACTTGCTCCTCTGTCAGTCAGCACACATCGTGGTGCTCCGAAGACAGAAAAAAGATTAGTTGCCACTGCGTGGCCAATTGTTTTAGTCTCGATATTTGGGATTGGGACCGCAATACAATATTTAGAAAAATTATCCTGCATCGTGAGGATGTGACGATTTCCATTCGGGGTTGTTTGTAGTTTCCCAACCGTATCCAGCGAGACTATCAAAAGGCATCGCTGGAGTGTCGGTGATTAACATCGGCTCCCTAGTTCGCGCCCTAACTAGCTTGTTCTCGAAACAGCTTTTGCACCCGCGAATGAATTGTGTGACGTCGTTGCGCATTCGTGGCCAATAATATCGTTCTCGAATTCTACGGTACGTTTTGGAAATTCCTTTGTGTCCACCGATTAGACTGGAGTGGAATTCGGCAATGATCTTACTGCGCAAGCTTTCAGGAGGTACTTCAATTTTTCCGTGGCAAAGGGTGATAGTGACGTCGCCACCGCGGAAAATTCCTGTTACGAGTTCAGCCATTTTTCCTTGGGGAGTTGCACCTAGCAAGTCTCCAGTATTCGCTATTCTACAAGAATTTTGACCATCTGTTTCTAAAATTTTCCTTAAATTTTTAAGTCCCCTAATCACATCATCCCAACTAATTTCGTCGAAATGGTACCTCTTTACTACAATCGAATAAACTCGATATTTTCCGTTACGGGTAATATAAATTTGTCCTTTCACAGGTTTACTATCCCTAATCTCTCGGAGGTCAATCTTTTCCGTTGCAATTAGAAGTTTGGCGATTGGACTAGTAGGTTCGCAATCTTCAGAAATAAAATGTGCGTAATTGTCACGTCTGTAGGTCAAAGGTTCGGTCCACTGATTTTGGATAAATTCAAAGGGCTTATTATTTTGTGACGAGGGTTCTTGGGGTACACAATCACTATCATTTTCACTTCTGATTTCACTTTCATCATCACTTCCTGATTGGGAAAAGGGAGGATCAATATAGGGTTCTTTAATGTCTAAAAGTGAGTTGCCCGTTAGTATATTATTCGATCGCTCCTTATCGTTTATTCCCTGAATTCGTCTTGGTTTCAAGTTTGCTTTTTTATTGATTAAAGCTTCTTTAGAGGTGTCGATGTTACCCTTAAATCGAGTGAAGGGTGTTGATTGTGCGAAAGGGGCTGTTAGGGTTCCTGAAAATGATAGGTTTGATGCCTTTGATTGTTCATCCTTCGCAGCTTCGAAAACTTCTGGCATTTCCTTGAATCTAACGATGCTCTTTCTTTTGGGATCTAGCGAGCAGGTAGTCAATGGAGTTTCTTGGGGATGGGCAGGGGTGTCAGCGGCTGGTCGATGTTCGAGAGGATCGTCGGATTTTCTTCCGGATTGATCCTTAGCTCGGCTCTGGTTGTATTTATCCAGAAATTTCTTTACTCTTCTTGAAAGTCCATCGTCGTATTCATCAACAGGATCCTGGGTCCTCAAGTAGTCCAAATGCTCTTGATCATCCTCACCATCTGAAACACATTGTCTTCTGGAAGCGTGGTCCAATCCTTCATAATCCCAGAATAGGGTGTTGTTCGTGAGATTAGAGACACCTGCTCCTGCGCCTGTGAAGGAGTTGAATTTATTAATGGATTCATTCACTCCCTGGATAAGATGTTGAGTTTCAGTTATAGGATCATCCTTGGGTTGGTCCTCCAGATCACTTGATTCACTGCTGCTGTTGCTGATCCTTCGTTGCCCTTCGATGATTATTTGGCCGGGAGGTAGTTCTTCTGATTCTGACTCAGAAGATGATGATGAATCAGGTTCGGGATCCTTTAATGTTCCTTCTCTTGCCAGTTGATCAGCATTTTCGTTTCCAGGAATTCCTTCATGACCGGGGACGTGTTTCCAGACTACATCCAAAGGTTTCAGAGTCTTGATCAACTTTTCGTAAACCTTTCTATTCTTTACAGGTTTGTTTTCAGTAGTCTTCCAGTCATTCTGCTGCCATCTGGGTACCCACTCTTGGACGCTCTGCACTAGGTATTTGGAATCAGTGTTGATCCTTAATTTTCTAATTCCTGCTTTTATTGCTTGCTGAGCAGCAATAGTTGCTGCTTCAATTTCTGAGGCGTTGTTAGTTTGCTTGCCTTTATATCGTTGCGAGACGTTGAGAGGGTGATCTTTACCAAACCAGACGCCGACTCCGGCTCTCGGGCTGGATCCGCTATTTTCGCAACATGCTCCATCAACATAGACGTCTGTATATGTGTCCAGGGTTTTGTCTCTGGAAGTGGAGGGTTGAGAAAGGGGAAGGTGAGGTGGAAGGTTGGGAAAGGCACTGTAGGCTTTCCGGAAAACAGGGGGATCAGAATCTTCTTCTGACAACTCCTCGATTTCCTTTTCCGGTTCTTCCTCCGAAGTTGCTTCAGTAGCGGACGATTGTGTAGGGTCGGTGTCGTCAGGGTCTTCAGAAATGGCACCCTTGCGCGGCCGCAGACGGTTGGCGATGCAGCTCTCGTCTGCTGCGTTTATTATTATTTTTTTTGTGGGACGGAAGGTTTCGTCACCTGTAGGTCTCGCTGACTTCATGCTGCCTACTGGTCTTCCTCTGCCCCTGGGCTCAGATTTGGGTTTCGGTTCGGCCTTACGTGACTGCTTTTTGAGATCTATTTTAGGTGGGCCAGATCTGACCTCCAGGTTGCTGGGTCTTTTAAAATGGTTATTTGCCGTTGTTGTCCTTGACTCGTGGATGGTTGTCCAAGATATCCTCCCCTCGCAGCTGGTTTCCTGGTGAGGGTGGGGTCAATAACCTTTTGTTTTGTTCCGGCTTTTGCGGGAATTCCTGATTTTGATCCTTTAGGCTTTAATCCTTCCTTTAGGCTTCCGGTTCGTTCTAATGATTGGGTAGGCCTTTGAAGTAACCTTTTCTTGTCTTTCGGATCGTTAGGATTTACTCGCGCACTTTCTTGTTCTTTGCTAGTGGAGGAACGATTAATGGGTAAAGCTCGATAGGCTTTAGGGCTGGAGCTTGCATCATTTAATCGTTTCGACGCTTTCGATGTAGCGCCTAGGTTGTCCGGATCAGAGGAGGGAAAATCCGACCAGTTGGAATCCGAACCAGCTTTGGGCTCACCTAAATGATCAACAGGATTGTTGGATAGTGCTTCAACAATTCTATTGATTTTTCCAGGTTTGCATTCAAACTTATATTGATAATTCTGCATACGAATCCTCCATCTTTGGATTCGGGCTCCAGGATTCTCAATATAAGTCATCCAGTGAACTGGTTCAAAATCGCAAGCCAATATAAAATCTCGTCCATAGAGATAGGGTCGGAAATGTTCCATGGCGTATAAAATGCCGAGACACTCCTTTTCTGCCTTCGGGTATTTTTGTTCATTGGCGTTCAAAATTTTAGAATAGTACGCGACAGGCAAATCGATGTTATCCTTTTCTTGAGTTAAAATTGCACCTACAGCATACTCCGAGGCATCACAAGTTAGTTTAAAAGTCGCGTTAAAGTCTGGATATTGGAGGACCGGTTCCTTACACAAATATCGTCTCAATCGAGAAAAACTATCTCTTTGTGGTTTTTCCCATTTCCACGCGGTGTCCTTTTTTAGCAATACTGTGAGAGGCTTTGCATGTTTTGCGTAGTCTTTTATGAAACGCCTGTAATATCCCGAAAGGCCAAGGAAACTTTTAATGTCTCTTGGTGTTTTTGGTGGGGGAAAGTTTTTAATCGCGATTATTTTGTTTGGGTTTGGTTTTACCCCGTCTTCACTAATAATATGTCCCAGGTATGCTACTTCAGTCTTTAGGAATTCGCACTTGTCGGGTTGAAGTTTCAAATTCGCTTCTCTCAGTCTATTGAATAACCGTCGAGCCCTTCTGTCGTGTTCTCCTAAGGTAACTGAATAGACAATAATATCGTCTAAGTACACGAACGCTTTAGAATCTTGCATTGTGTTCAGGACACTGTTGAGCAACCTTTGGAAAGTAGGGGGTGCGTTTTTTATTCCCATAGGCATTCGCTTATACTCGAAATGTCCGTTTCGCGAGGAGAAGGCAGTTTTGTGTCTGTCCTCAGGGTGAGTTTCCACCTGGTGGAAACCGCTCGCTAAATCGAACACGGTAAAGTACCGTGCATTTCCGAGTCGGTCAAATACGTAATTTATACTCGGAAGCTGAAACGCGTCACCTATAATACTGTCGTTTAGGGCCCTATAGTCCACTACGACTCGCCATTTCTTTTCGCCCGATGCGTCCATTTTTTTCGGTACTATTAAAAGGGGTGCAGTATAGGGGGAGTTAGAGTGCTTGATGATACCGCTATCGAATTGTTTCTTTAACTGATTGTCAATTTGATCTAATGCTTCGAACGGGGACCTATACTGTTTTTTGTGTATGACTTTATTGTCTATGGTCGGGATTCTATGTTGTATCAGGTTAGTACAGGTTAGCATTTCCCCATTTAAGTGGAATATATCTGCGTAGTCTTCTGCCCATTTAGAAACGATCTTACGCTCGTCAGGAGCTAGGTAGTTCAAAAACAGTGCATTTTTTACCTTTATAACCCTCTCTGCATAATTCGGGCACTGTCCGGGGTCAGGGGCGTCATTCTCTGAATCCGTTGGTTCTTCCCCGGGGAATTTACAAAAATCGAAAGGAATTAGTTCCTGGAGAGGGATGCGTACATCAATATCTTCCTCGGTGGTATTAATCGCCATTGCGTGACAGATGCCATTGTTATTTGTGACAATGGCTTCACCTAGGTAGAGTCCAGTGGGAGTCTCTATTCGAGGAAGATATCCCTGTTTAAGGTCAGAGGTTATGACATCAATGGCCACAGGAGTTCGTGTTCGGGATTGGATACGCTGAATTCGCGTGAAAGGTTTAATTTCAGACCTCAGGGCTTTCCTGGCTTCCAGTGATTCCTTATCAACAAAGGGGATAGGGGTCACTGGGTTAGACACTGTTACCAATGTGTTGTGTTTAAAGGAAATTTGCGCCTGCTCCTTCCGTAAGTATGGTCTTCCGAGTATTCCATGTGTGGAAATAGGAAAGCTATCTCGAACCACATGGAATTCCACAGGGTTGCTGGAAATAGTTAAGTTTACCGTTCCCAGTGTTGTTACTACGTGATTTGTTATCCCGGAAATCTCAATGCACTTGTCCTTGACAAGTGTGAGTTCAGGGTTCAAAACACACAGTTTAACAAGATTCGAATCTGACCCTGGGTCTACAAGGAATTGAACCTTGTCATGCTTGAATTCTGGGGCCTGTAGTAGGACTACTGGGGAGTCCTGGGCCGCTGCTCCTGTTGTAGAGAACCGACAGTGTTCTCGGCGAACTGTACATTCCTCGGACGCGGGGGGGTCGGGCTCGCTGTCGCGTCTTGACGACGAGCCGGTTGATAGTTTAAATTTCCTTAGGGTGCCGGAGAAGTAGCCCTTGGCGATATCGCACCAGAGTGATACCCTTGATTTTGTCTGGAATATTGTCCAGGTGGTCGGACTGATTGTTGATTTGGTTGTGGTACTGGCTGTGGAATTGGCTGTTGGAATGTTGGGTTAGGGAAGTATGAGGAGTTATGGGGTGGTATATTTATCGGGAGCGGGAAAGGGTACGGAAATGGGGGTGGGTATTGAGGCATCATTGACCTGTAGAACTGACCCAATTGCTCAGGGGTGAGATGGAGTACATCTGAGGATCTGTGGTGTGAAGAGGAGGAGGCATGGGACGCAGGTTCCCTTCCTGGATCAGGTCTTCTTTTTCCCCCTGAGTTATGTTGTTCCAATTGTTTAGAGTATGGACTGGGGGGGCGGGGTCTTTCTTCTATCTTATTAATGTGATACGAAGTGGAACGTGGCTTTTCCGAATAATTTTCACGTTCCTCCGCATGGAGCGCATACTCCAAAGCTTCCTCCATGTTGTGGGGATTACGGGCATCTACGAATTTTGATATTTCGGTAGGTAATCCCTTGACAAAAGCATCGAGCGCGCAGTCTCTAATCGGTTGGAGGATAATATCGCATTCTCTCCGCCTAATGTCCCTTTCATCATTTGTTATTTCCCGGAACAATTTATTATATTTTGGTTTCAGGGCATGTCTAGCCCCATTAATTAAGTCTTGGAGTCTGTCATGGTAGTCGTGCGCAGTTTCGGTTTGTTTTTGTTTAATTGTCACTATATGTTCGAAATACCACTGGTATTTCTTTGTCTGCGCAAATCTTTTTTTTAAATGCTTGAACAGCTCGGCTAGTGAGTTAAACTCCCTATGCTCACAGCTAGCATAAGCCTGGCCATCTAACCTACTAAGGACTGCCCGGATATATTCGGGTTCCGCTACGTCGGTGATAAAAATTCCGGCTCGTTTTACTGCCTGCACGAAATCTCGCAGGGGGGGGGGGTTTCCGTCAACTATTGGTATGTCACATGCGCTTGTGCGTAACGTAAGTCGGTCAATGGCCGAACTTGCGTCCGCACCCGCGGGGTTCATAGTTCCGTTTAGGACGGCATTTCCAGGTGGACCTCCACCCGGACGTCGTTCGATGTTCCTATCCTGTATATCGTTGTTCCTATCCTGTATATCGCCCGGATCAGAATCACTGTGTTGAGACATGGTGTGTGCTGTTAATGTTGAGTAAAGAGATAGACAGAGAGAATTGTGTAGAATTAGAAATAAAATTAGTTCTAAAGAAGGGAAATGTTACTTGAGACTGTGGGCGTCGCCACCGCGGAAAATTCCTGCAGCTTGGTGCAAGGTTTGCTGCGTTCAAGTTTATATACTTGTTCCCCTTCTCTAATTCTGTTCTCGATCCTGCATAGCCCTTCTTATGAGTAAGGCTGTGATTTTTGCTTCGAGTTCCTTTTGAACTTCTGGGTGTTTGTCATTAAGGGCTCGGAACTTTATGCATAACCTACAATTTTCACCTTTAGTTATTCTTTCGATAGGTGCTGAGTATGGGGATGAATTCGATTGAGACAGGGGCATAATTTCCTTTTTTTAAGAACATTATAGTTTTAGGTCCGTTAATAACTTTTCCACTTTGCTCAAGGATTCGGTAAGCGAAATAGATTTGTCTTGTTCTTGTGTAATTAAGACGTGTATAAGGTTAATTTTTTCTTCCAGACATTCTATTTCCAATTGGAGGTGGAGATTGGTTCTCGCTAAATTCGCGCTTTCTCGGGAGTAGAATATTAATAGGGTCCTAATCTTCCGAATGTTTTCTTCGGAATTGTTAAAAAGGATATTTTTCCACTCGGGTGTCATTACCTTTTCTTACTCGATTTTTAATTCGTCTAATTTTTTGGTCAAAAAATCCATAGCATATTTTAGCTGACGTGCCCGTTTTTCGACACTTGAAACTAACAAGGATTGTGCGAAAGTAGCTTGTGAAAGAGTGGCCAGGGAGGTGTTGAGAAAATATGCTTGTTTCTCCAGATCAGCTGATCGTTTCACCAGCTCTGAATTCTGTTTCACAAGACATTCGTATCTTTCCCCAATTAAATCTATTCCTTCTGCTAATTCCGACCACTGGTCCTGGGAAAACCCAGTAACTATGGTGCTTCTGCGAGGAAACATGAATTATCTTGGAGGAAGGTTGACCTTGACAGTTTCTATTCTTTGGATTTTAAGCTTATTTCTTGGGATTATAGAAACAATGTGAGCGGATGTTATGAACGCGAGAGGGATAGATTTTAATTCCGACTGACTTAATAATTCGGGATCCGATATGGGAAATTTAGGACTATATTCTACAAGGTAGTAAAAATCAGACATTTACTCGGCTTGGTCCATACGTTGGTTTGCATAGGGGTGATTTCGTCTTCGTTCCCGGATTCTGTTTCGAATGTTTTCCCTCATTTCATCAGTAATGGGAATCACTCCGGGAGGTGGGGGAATAAATTCTGTTGGGGGAATAAATTCTGGTTGCCTTGGGAGTAGATAAATTGGGGGGAACAATGTCTGGTATTTGCTTTTGATAACACATTCGATAGGGTTAATTAATAATCATTACATCACTATCGTATTCTAAAGTGGTGTCTGAGTCGTCGTCAGGTTGCGTTATATTTTGTCGCAGTGCGGGGACTACTCTAATATGATTTTCTTGGGCGTATGCAATGTGTCGTTGTGCTAGTGCTACTTCGACATCCAAATCGATTTCAATAACGGGGATTCGTGGTTGTACTAGAATTGGCTGGGCAGGTTCTGGTTGTCTGACAATGGGTACAACCTTACAAGTAGGTCTTAAGTTTATCACGGGCTTGGTGAGGCGGTAATAAATTTCCGATTCTGGTGCCCTATCTGTTCTTAGTTCGGTCGATATGTGTCGTTTTCCGGCACGTTTTCCTCTTTTTGATTTTCCTGGGTTAGAGGACATTTCCAAATGACATTTTAAACCCAAAAAAAAAGAAATCTCAACAGTGCGTTAAATTACAGATTCGGCACGGGAGCTCTCCTAGGCGGGACGATCAGTTATCACAACGGCGCTTCCTAGTATAAGGGAAAGAAGAAAATAAATTTCCTTCTTTCCGAATTCCGTAGAATTCTCTAGGATTCGACCAGAAGCTCTCCAATCATGCGGCCTTGTACCCACAACCAGCGATTCTGTTTTGCTAGTCGTTGGGACTAATTTCTATTAATCCCAACAAATACGCATTTAAACACTATCATGTATTTTCTTTTCCCCTGAAATATTAAATGTCAGGGATTTTTTTTTTTGAGTCAATTAGAGGGTAGCCAAATCGATGCAACTCACTCGCCCAAGTATTGCGGGGGCTACTGGCCAGGTGTGGGAGTAAAAGGAATCTACGACCTGGAAACACACCGTTTGGTTTGCGACTTAGAGATATACTAATCCAAGAATATCGACATAGATATTATTGATATAATCTGCACTGGGATGACCTAGGATAGGGGAGTGTAGTTTTAGAGCACTTTCACAAACGTAGTTATGTTTATAACGAAAATCTATAGAGACGGTAACGATTTCGCCTTGTAAAATTTCCGAAGTAGCAAAGGTACTACCAAAGCGATAGGAATTTTCGGGAATAGTCATTGAAAAGAAAATTAATCAATCTTTTAATTCCCGTTCTTCCAAGGCCACCCTTACACGCCTCTCGATTTTACGACGCTTATTGTTTTTAATAATTTCGGCCTCAGCCTTGTTAAGAAGATGTTCAAAAAAATTAGAAAATTCTTTCCAATCACTTAAAGGTTCCTTTTGCTCCTTTTTAATGGGTGCAGAAGGTTTTTTGAAAATTTCTGATTCTGAAAATGTTAGAGAAGGATTTTCTTTTGTAACTTTTGGAGAGGGATTTTCTTTTCAGGCTCGTTTCTTAGAACGGTTTCCGCGCAGCCTTGGTTTGTTAGGCATAGTTTAGAGACATTGTAATGGTAAAACAACAAGACTGCAGGTAAAAATCCCGAACCTATTTTGGCAAATAGTTTGAAAATCAGTTCTCACGGTGCGCAATTAGAATGAGTCGTCATCTACGACTACTGTCGGAGAGCCAGATTCTAATTTACCGGAGTCGAAGATATTCAAATTACGACCTTTTGGTAAAATCTCGCAAAGAAATTGTCTTTATTGATTGAGTCGTCATCGACGGCATAAGCCGTAGAGCCAAAATCGATTAGGAATAAGTCATCATCTACGACTGCTGTCGGAGAGCCAAATTCCAAATCTGTTGAGACAATTTTCTTGTGAAACTTGAGGATTTTCATGGTCGCTGATTACGAATCTGACATTAGTTTTTTAAAATTCAAAATGGCGGATCCAAAATGGCGGACACAATTTTGAAAAATTCATTGGATTCGCTTAAAATTTGTTACTCGGGGGTTTTCGTGGTCGCTGATTACAAATCTGACATCAGATTTTCAAAATTTAAAATGGCGGATCAAATATGGCGGACGAAATTTTCAAAAATCCCTCGCATTTACTTAAAACTCGTTACTCGGGGGTTTTCGGGGTCGCTGATTACGAATATGATGTTAGTTTATAAAAATTCAATATGGCGGTTCTAATATAGCGGAAAAAAAGAACAGAGTTCTTTATTTTTTATGTCTTGAGTACCTTACCCTCTTGGTTTCAAATGATCTCCAGAGAGGAGCTCTTTTTCTCTTCTTTGAAGTTTTAGTCTCTGGTTTATCTCTTTTTAGCGTCAAACAATAGTCTGCTAACATATTCTTACTTCATTTCTCTTGTTAGCGTTTCTCCATATCCTTTAAATCTTGGTAAAATCTCTCGCCTTGTTCCTCGCTGGAATCACCAAGATTTTTAGGAAATTCATCTAAATGTGGATCCAAAAAATAAATTTTATAACTTATCAAACATATCAGCTTTTTAATATTCTCTACCATTTTTCCTACAATTTCTCTATATCTGTGACTTTTTTATTTTCTAAAAATCCCAAGCAAACTTTAAATTTTTGCAGCATATAAGTAAATTGCTCTTAAAATCTTAGTTAGTAATATATTCTCTTGCCCTTTTTCCACCGCAACCTGGATTGCTTCACTGATAGCTGGAGAAAGTGTCAAATTTCTCGTTATTGTACTATTACCATCACTAAGTTTAGACAGTTCACTGTTCGAGCCAAAGGTGGCATTGTCTTTTGCATTTTTGCATTTACTGCAAATAAACACATTGATTGGACTTTTCTTTGACTTCTCAACTTCTTTTCCGGATGTTTTAGCGATTGAACAATTTAGATAAGTTAAGCGACCTCATTTTTCACACGCATGGCGCAAGTGAAAGTTGTTAATCAAAAAGTTAAAAAAAATGCACAATGGACCACTATTTCAGCTATCTTTAATTATCTGACTTGACTACCAAAATTTACAGTCAATTTACATCAATTTCATCAATTCTGATTTCTATACATGGGTGATTTGCACGTAACTGTAATATTTGGCGGCGTCACAGAAAACAAATTCAAAATAAAAAATTTTTGCTTGGGTATGGATACATTTCACAGGTATATATAAAACCTATTCGCAACAACAAATATGTACAAATAGATATTATATTTTTTGATAAATTGCAGAATTCCCTCCAAAATTTTAGCTCCGTGGCGTGTCCGTTTTTTAAAATTTTAAGTTAAAATTCAGAAATTTTATTGAAACGCCGAAACTGAAAACGAGAATTTTTGTAATATGAATTGTGTATATAGGTGAACAATTTCTACATATAATGCATCTTCTAATACTTCTTATAATATTATAAAATGTAAAATAGTTTTGTCCACAAATTTTTTTAATTTTGTAATAAGATTTTTTCCCTATAATTTAACTTTTTATGGTACATTTTAATGTTATCTGAGAATTACAATCTAAAATAAGATCCATTAGCAACAAATATCAGTAAAAAAAAGGTTTAAAAATTGTAAGTTCTACACTTAAAAACAATTTTTTTTGTAAAAATGTGAAGTTCACAAAAAAGTGGTCATTACCGTGGTATTACTATTCTTTTAATCTAAACACTCTCTGTGGTAATTATTACAATTTTTTTGAAGATTATATTAGAAACAAATTATCTGCCCAAAAAAAAGAATTATTTTGCAAAATTGTCTGAGTTAGGTTAGTTTAAATGTTAAATGTCAGCTGCGTGGTGTCACATAAAATGTCAGTTCCGTGGCGCCTGTGGCGTACAGTGTAAAGGTGCAAATTCATGGATGAACAGTTGCTACAACAACACATATTATAGTAGAGGACATACATAGTTGTGTCCTTTTATATTTCAGTGCTTCGGCAACCGTTGACTTATTAAAAAACACCTTAATATTCGAAAAAACACGCCTTTACAACAACCAAGCAGAAGCACAGTATAATTACTGTTGATCGTAACGCTCTTATTTGTGAATACTTTTCTACAATTAGTTTTATTAACTAATTTCGTAATGTTATGAAAATGAAATTCTCTGGTTATGTCAAGCTGATAGTAAATAGTAAATATTTTTGCTGGGGCTTATTTTGTGCATCAAAATGCTTTTTTTAACTCAGTGATTTATTCAAATTCAGAATTAAAAGAAAATCAACTTTTGCATATGTCATACTTCCTTCTGAAGGTTTCCTATGAATTAGTCAATGAAATAAATTTTTTTGTCGGAGTTGTAGTCATTAAAAGTTGTGCACAAAATAGACCCCGGGATGGGGCTACTCTGTGCATTAAACTTTGTGTTTTTATAATGTTGCATAAACATTTTTTTTATCCTTTCTTATTCATTAAATCTTTTGTGTAGATATTTCACAGTAAATTAAAAAAGAATAAGATATTAAACAAAAATTTTGTGTAAATATTATACAACAAAATGTAAAATAAAATACTAAGATTTTGCTAAAATCTTAATTTATTAAAAATTAACAACCTTTCTTCCAATTTTATATTACTCAGAAAATAAATAACAATTTTTCTTTTTAAATATACATTTTACAATAATACATTATGATAATAATTATAAAACTATCATTTAAACACATGTAAATAACTTTAAATAATCATTTTAATAGAAGCTTTTTTAAACGTTTTGAATATGATATTTTTTAAAAACTTGAAATTAATATTTTAAGGTTAAATGAATAACAATTTAATATCTAATACAGTTTTCCAGTTATTTTAAGAGAAACGAGAAAAATGATTTTAAGACTAATTTCAAAAACTTATAAATTTTAATTAAAGTTAATTTTTTGTCGTTATGTTGCTTACCGGTTGAAGTTTTAATCGTTTTAAGGATTTTAATTAACTTGTTTTTGGTTTTTTGACAAAGAAGTTCTTTTTAATATTTTTATTTATTAAATACCTCGAGTACATAAAGTAGCCCCAGTTGACGGCAGTATTATTCAATGCATATATATAGGGTGGTCTGCTCCGTGGCAGCCAATTTTCGAAAATTTGTTATAATTTTTTTATAATTATAGCTGTAGTAAAACCGTTCAAATTGCAACTGTATTATGCCCTAATGATGAGGAAAAGTGATATTTAACATTAAAAAAAAATTTTTTTCTTTTAAAACTGATCTTGAAATTGCACAGTTACGTGAAAATGACCCACATACAAATAATTGTAATTGTAAATCAAAATAAAGTACCTGACGCCATTTTTCTTCGCTTCGTTAATTAGAATCGTTCATAGCATTTAATGTAAGCATTAAAATTCTCCATTCTTGGGCATTATTTCTTTTCTCAAACCCTATCCAGGATCTTGTTATTAAAAAAAATTGGATTTTCCTCCACAAGTTCCACCAATTTTTCTTTTTGGGAGAAAGAAAAGCGCTTTAATCTATGTTGGTTATTCACTAAAAAATAATTTAAAATATTTTAATTAAAAGTTAAAATTATTTTTTTATGAATTGATAATTTAAAAGTCACTTTTAAAAACCCTTGAAGAAACTATCATAAAATTCATCGACAAACTAACCTATATGATAATTAAAAAAAGAACATAGCTTTTTTATTACATACATGCAGACTCAATGTGAACTGAAATTAAAAATGTCGGTAGATAAAGTGAAATTTTAGTGTTTATAAAAATAGATGGCGCAGCAAATAAAAGTCTACAAATAATATTAAATAAAATAAAAATTCTTAATAAATAATTTATTTTAATTAATTTATAGAAGAGTCAAAATACGTAATAGAATCAATGGATTTTAATGAACGTTGCATTTTTGTAAACCTTAAATATTCTAGATTTATTTGAAAAAATAAAAAAGACTTATTGTTAAAAATTACTAATTGTTATTGCAAAATTAATTGTTTAATTGCAAAATAAACAATGTTCTCAACGTTTTAGAAAGTTCGTTCAGATTCTATTGGAAAGAGAATTTTATAAAGATTTAATACCCGTTTCCAAATTTCGTAAGCCACATTAGGAAAGAAGTAATTACATTTTTTTAAATTGTATTAATTTGTTAACTTTGATTAAATAAAGAATTATAAACAATTGAAAACTGAAAAATCGGCCTCAAGGCCTCAAATCGGTTAAAAATTTTGAACAGTAAATTGTAAAAGCACTGTGACACTGTGTGGACGCGCTCTCTGTCAGTTAACGTGCGACGCGGTAAAAAAACGTACCGCCCGCCAGAAAAAATGTAACTACTTCTTTCCCAATTGCGGCTCACAAAATTTGGAAACGGGTATTCAATCTTAATAAAATTCTCTTTCCAATAGAATTTGAACGAACTTTCTAAAACTTTGAGAACTTTGTTTATTTTGTGCTGGTACACTTCATGTATTTTTACTCAGAAATAAATATGTTTTTTTTGCTTAGGCAATTTTAGAAAATCTGTCTGCAGATACCTTGGATTCCGCACTTCAAGGTTATGTGAGGTTGGTATAATAATAAAAAGAAATTTATAAAAAAAATTAATACCATAATAAAAATAAACTGGCGACCTACAGCCAGCCCTGACCCACTAAAACCCGTAACCCTTCTTTTGAAGCCCTTTACCCACCTTTGGAACTGTCGTAAGACTTAAGCCTTCGAAAGCGGCGCTCCAACTCTGTCGCTATTGCGACTTAGTTCTTTTCCTGCGGTTCTCCTGCGTCAATAGTTAAAATTTAAAACTATTTCAATGTTGAAGAATAAAGGATCAAATGTTAAAAAGTAGTGTTAAAAGTTAAAAGACAAAATTGTAAACGGACATAAAAAAAACAGAAATGAATCAATTAAACACATATGTATTAAGGTCAAAAGGTAAAATTGTAAAAGGACAAGTTAAATAAAAACAGAAACAAATCAAATAAAAGAATAAATAAACAAATATATAAAAGTTAGAAGAATAAAAATGTAAAAGAAGAGTAAAAACCACAAATAAAAATAATTTAAATAAATAAAATAAATTATTCGCTCCTTTTAATACTTCTTATTTACTTTTAGTTCTTGCGAGAGTCTTCTTCGCCACGTCAAGGTCCGTCCTGAAGACTCCGCATTCTCCGCTGCCTGCAATATGGGTGGTTAACACCTTATTGCCATACTTTTTCTTGCATAAAAAGCAACTTGGGCTCTTTTTACAGTTGGAGAACCTGTGACCGGCTTCCTCGCACTTGACCCCTTCACTGTTTGAGAAAAATTCAACATGATGTCCAAAAATGTGCAGCAAAATCTGGTCGATAAATTTTCTTAAAAATTAGTATCTAGGGGTTTTTGGGGTCGCTGATTACGAATCTGAAGTTAGATTTCAAAAATTCAAAATGGCGGATCTAATATGGCGGATGTCAAAAACAAAAATTGATCGGAATGGCTTGAAAATAACTACTCTCGGGTTTTCGGAGTCGCTGCATACAAATCTAAAGTCAGATTTAAAAAATTCAAAATGGCTGTTCCAATATGGCGGATGTCAAAAATAAAAATTGATCGGAATGGCTCGAAAATTACTACTCGGGGGTTTTCGGGGTCGCTTATTACGAATCTGAAGTCAGAATTCAAAAATTCAAAATGGCGGACTTAATATGGCGGATAAAAATTAAAAAAATTTATTGAATTTTTGTAAAACTTGGTATCTGGGAGTTTTTGGGGTCGCTGAATTCAAATCTGATACAATGATTCTAAAATTTAAAGAAGCAGATTCAAAATCGCAGATAAAACTTTTAAATATTAGGTAGATTTCCATAAAAGTCAGCTTTGTTCGATTTTCATAATAATTGTATATAAATTTAAGTTTAGAGGATATTAATTTTGAGTGATATACCCCAACTGAGCTAAGAATTTAAAACATTTTTATTTGTTCCTTTGCATTTGCTGATGAATTGTTTCATGGCCCTGGAATGTGCCACGAGGAGGCTGCAAAGTTTTACATTCCATTTTTTTTCTATAATTTTTCAAATTTGTATTCATTTTCCTTTGAATTTTCAATTTTTTTTAGCCACGAGGAGGCTGCAAAGTTTTACATTCAATTTTTTTTGTTTTTTTTCTTTTTTTTATAATTTTTCAAATTTGTATTCTGTTACGCCATTATCGTAACAAAAATTTTACAAAAATTTTATATTTTATTTATCATTAATTAAAAATTAATTGATATGCTTAGCATTTTAAAATCGCGCAGAAAATGAACTCGGTTCAAAGACCGTAAGCCTTTTCTTCCGTCTGAAAGTACTATTTCAGCAATTAAAATATTTTACTTTCATGACTTTCAGGCAAATCAATTAATGAAGGGCTATAATTTTTATTTTTATATGACTTTAGAAACAACAACCACATAAGCAAATTCGTGTGTGTACATATATATATGAGACATTATTCCTGAACTGCCCCAAAAATAAAAAAAAGTTCTTGAATTTCCTTTATACTTTGGAAATATGTTACCCTAGTAGGTACAAGTTACTACACCAATTTACAGGTCCAACCCCCCACCCCTATCAAAAGAGTGGGGGGTTGAAATTTCAGCTTAAACTCGAACATGCGTTTTTTAAACATTTGTAGTTTCTATTTAAATTATTCGATTAAAAAAAGTAAGTAGTGTTTTGGAAAGGTTTTTTTGTGTTCTTTTAAAATATTTTATTTATTTAATAAAAAAAAAAATTTATGAAAAAATTTTTAAAAATAAATAGTTTTTTGCAATTTTGTGCAAGTTCGGCAGTTTTTATTTTCTTTTTAATAATCTCAAATGAAAGCTTCAGATTTCCCCTAAAAGAAGATATAAGTTTGAAAATGGGCCGAAAAAGTTTGCCAAAGATATAGTGTAATAAGTAAAATTTGTCCATCCGCTCGCGCACTCCAGCGCGATGAACAGTGAAATTTTTTTACAATTTACTATTGAAAATTGTCTAGAAACTACAAATTTTATCGGATAATGATGTTCTTGGTCTAAAATTACTAAGAGATCCATTAGAGTCGATTTTTATTTTTTTATTTTTTTTCTTGTTACTCAAAAAGTTGACAAATTACAATATTTTTAGAAAAAATCATGTTTATTTTTTTATTTTTCCATTGCACATGATCAAAATCAATTTAAATTAGTCTAGTATCACCACCGGACAATTAATAATGCATAATACAATTTATTTAAATTGTTGCAAACAATGTTAAATAACAAATATATTACTTCGGACCTTCTTCATAAAAAATTGGCTTTTTTGCAGACAAGTTTAAATTTAAGTCTAATTTAGTAAAAAATTATTTTAAAGTTAAAAATTATTATTGTTATTTACAATTATATAAACAATAATCAACTTCCTTTTGTATTTGTAAACATTTTTGTCATTTTTTAAACTATTAATATTTATATCATATGTATATTTTTTCAAAAACCTAAAAAAATTATTAGCTTAAACAATTACATTTGTTATAAACAAATTCTTTATTTTTAAACAAGTAAGTAGCTTTCTTCAACAAACAAAATTTTTTCCTTTTTTTATATTTACTATCATAAAAAAGAACTCCTTAATGAAATGGGAATACATTAAATTGTTCTTTTAATTTTAATAAACATTATAAGTTAACAAATATTTAAAGGGCCTAGCGGAGTAAGCATTCAAAATCTGCCCCCGCTCAAAAAAATTTGAAATTCTTGTTACATATTGGCAGCATTAAGATAAAACTTTTCACTAAATATTTTTTCAAAAAATGTATTTTTGTAAGAGTTATGGAGGGGGAAAGAAAAATAAAAAATTTGTTTTTTCTCGAAAACCACTGGATCGATTTTAATAAAATTTATACGTGTTTAATAAATTAATAAGAGAAATTTAAAATAAAAATTTTAAAAAATTTTGCCCTAAAAAAACCCAAAAAAAAATTTTTTAATTTTCAAAAAAAAATTTTTTGGTCTTATTTTAGAGATACTACTTTGGAACTTTTACAGAAAATTCTTCTAAATGTGTACTTTTAAGAAATATTTTTGTCGATTTCTTTAATTGGGTACCACATAGTTAAACAAATTAAAATCCTAGGTGGCGCATCATTCCGGCTGAAGCACAATGTACCAAGTCATTTTGAATTTTGAAAATTTAATATTACATTCGTACTGAGTGAACCCTGAAACGCATAATTACTAAATTTTAAAAAAATTTAAAAATAATCAGTTACTGGATACATTGTGCTTCAGCCGGAATGATGCGCCACCTAGGATTTTAATTTTTTTAACTATGTGGTACCCAATTAAAAAAAACGCCAAAAATATTTCTTAAAAGTACACATTTAGAAAAATTTTCTGTCAAAATTGCAAAGCAGTATCTCCAAAATAAGACCAAAAAATTTTTTTTTGAAAATTAAAAAAATTTTTTTTGGTTTTTTTTAGGTTTTTTTCAGGCAAAATTTTTAGAAATTTTTTTTTGAAATTCCTCCTATTAATTTATAAAACACGTATAAATTTCATTAAAATCGAACTAGTGGTTTTCGAGAAAAAACAAATTTTTGATTTTTCTTTCCCCCTCCATAACTCTTAAAAAATACATTTTTTGAAAAAATATTTAGTGAAAAATTTTATCTTAATGCTGCTAACATGTAACAAGAATTTCAAATTTTTTTGAGCGAGGGCAGATTTTGCATGCTTACTCCGCTAGGCCCTTTGTTCTTTATTCACAGACAAAATATAATTACTTATATACATTTAAATGTATACTGTTTTAAATAAAAAATGAAAAATATAAATATTTCTTCACTTTGACGTGAGGGATTTTTCCTCACTTTTAATTATTTGATCGATCCGGAAAAATGAGCGACCTTACGGTATTTTTACCGTAGGTGGCGCCTGTTCTCGGCCACTTACCGGTAAAGCGAAGCAATTTTCCATATTAATTACATGAAGTGCTGTGTGGTGCGCATACGCGATTCGTGCGAATATGACTTCGCTCAGTGCGTAGATATAAACGGATCACCGAATTATGTACATCGACAACCGTACCCGACCTCTCATTGCCTGGAGGGGGAGGTACCGGTTCTAGCTAAGAAATAAAAGCAAACTTGAAATTACTCAAGTCGGCTTATTTTTCTCCTATACCCATTTTCCTATCTTCCATGCTACGAGCCTCGACCAGCAGCCAGAAGGAGAAGGTAGGAAGAAGAGAAGGAAGGAAGCTATTCTCCAGCCGCCCTGGGTCCCCCACCGCCTGCCTGCCAATTATCTCCTAACCACGATGTCAGCAGCAAGGCCCCCATCGTCCGCCTCACTGCCACGACCCCCCCCCCCGCTCAACGTCGATACCAAAATCCAACCTGCATCGCAGCACCGAGGGTTGCATTGGTTCCCCATGCAGTTCCCCATAAGGGTTAATTTTCATTTCCCCTAAATTCTCGCGGGTCAACCGGACACTCTTAAAATACTAAAAATTCAATATACCCTTTTAAAAGTTTCGCAGCACTCTTCTGTGAACAAATTTGACGAGAATTTCCCTACCCGTAAAAAAAAGGGAAATTCGCCCATGTCAACTTATAATGTTTATTAAAATTATATGAATTATTTAAGGTATTCCTATTTCATTAGGGAGTTCTTTTTTATGATAGTAAATATAAAAAAAGGAAAAAATTTTGTTTGTTGAAGAAAGCTACTTATTTGCTTAAAAATGAAGAATTTTTTGAAAAAATATACATATGTGACGCGACACGAGAAAAGGGACCTATCGTTAAAAAAATCGATTTTGAGATTATGGTGCTATTCGACAGATTATTCTTTGCTCTTTCACGTGAAAAAATCAAAAGTTGAAAAACTTAAATAGTGTTAATAATATAAAGCCCGAAAGTTAAGCATGTACGCGTAAATACACGGGTTTTCTGCGCATGGCGTCGCTTTAAACGCTCTCCCTGTAAAATTCTCTTTTGCGGCGATAGGTCCCTTTTCTCGTGTCGCGTCACATATGATATAAATATTTATAGTTTAAAAAATGAGGAAAATGTTTACAAATACAAAGGAAGTTGATTATTGTTTATATAATTGTTAATAACAATGATAATTTTTAACTTTAAAATAATTTTTTACTAAATTAGACTTAAATTTAAACTTGTCTGCAAAAAAGCCAATTTTTTTATGAAGAAGGTCCGAAATAATCTATTTGTTAATTAACATTGTTTGCATCAATTTAAATAAATTGTATTATGCATTATTAATTGCCCGGTGGTGATACTAGACTAATTTAAATTGATTTCGATCATGTGCAATAGAAAAATAAAAAAATAAACATGATTTTTTCTAAAAATATTGTAATTTGTCAACTTTTTGAGTAACAGGAAAAAAATAAAAATTCAAAAATCGACTCTGATGGATCTGTTAGTAATTTTAGACCAAGAACATTATTATCCGATAAAATTTGTAGTTTCTAGACAATTTTAAATAGTAAATTGTAAAAAAATTTCACTGTTTCTTCGCGCTGGAGTGCGCGAGCGGATGGACAAATTTTACTTATTACACTATATCTTTGGCAAACTTTTTCGGCCCATTTTCAAACTTATATCTTCTTTTAGGGGAAATCCCAAGCTTTCATTTGAGATTATTAAAAAGAAAATAAAAACTGCCGAACTTGCACAAAATTGCAAAAAACTATTTATTTTTAAAAATTTTTTCATAAATGTTTTTTTGCATTTGTAACCAACTGAACTATTGCTTTTGAATCACAAAAAGAATGTTAAACTGGAGAAAATGTACCTGATTCAGTCCAAGTCAAATCTTCAATAAATTTTTTCCTTCTTTGTATTAACGGTACATCAGATTCATCTGCTGATGTGTTTTTTTCATTGTTACTTGAAGCAATATCTTCATTAGGAATGTCCGATAGATTATCGGACAAATCAGAATCAGAACTATTGTTAAATGGAACAGTACTATCCGAATCCATTGATACAGATAGTAAGAGTAAAAACAGTAAAACAAAAAATTTTTTTAGTGCAATGCCTTTTTAATGTAGGAAATTATTGCTGATTGAGAATTTTAATTCAGAAAGATTTCGACTATATCAGCAATTAGTGACATCTATTAGACGTCAATTGAACTCTTTGGTTTAGAGTCAGGTGTTATTCTTAAGATAATTATTCCGATATGGTTGTCGGTAAATAATTATACTTTTTGAATTTAATTTTTGATCTGAAAAAATAAGCTGCGTGAACGACTGCACTGTGCATCTGTGAGGACTCGAAGCTTTTTTTTATTCTTACTCACCATAGGTAGCACAGTAAATTAGATATTAGAAGATTCACGGGCTTCTATTACGTGGTAGGGAGATAGACTTCCATTAGTCGCCCTACAGCTTATGCACACATACGCGCGCAGCTCCAGCTTCCCCACCACCGAGAAAACTTATACAGACGTGTGACTTTTTTACACGAGGAAAGCGAAAAACGAAAATAAAAACAAGGATATGAGACAAGTTGCGTCGAAATAAACATTGAAATGACTATTCGACTGTTTTATAATGCAAATTTGAATATTATCAACTAATTAGAGTTAAAATGAAACTTATGAACACATTTTTAATTAAATTAGAGCTAAATGAAATCATTAAATTAAATTGAGATGCGATTCAAATACAAATTAAAAGAACCTGAAATTAGATTAGTTTCCCTAATTGCTGTAAGTGTGATTTATTTATGTAATTATTCAATTTTTGATGGCAATTATCAAATTATCAAATTATCAAATTATTATCAATTATAGATATTACTATTTCAAATTCTCCATCTTGAATTTTTATATTAGGTTTAAATTAAGCGCCTTAAGAAACCCTTATAAACTAAGATTCATAGAATTCAGCATAAATTTAAAAAAATATGTCCGCCATATTGGAACCGCCATTATGAATTTTCAAAATCTGACCTCAGATTCATGATCAGCGACCCCAAAAACTCCCAAGTAATCATTTTCAAGAAAATCCAACAAAGTTTTCAAAAAAGTGTCCGCAATATTGGATCCGCCATTTTGAATTTTTAAAAGCTGACCTCAGATTCATTATCAGCGACCCCCAAAACTCCCACGTAATCATTTTCAAGAGAATCCAATAAAGTTTTCAAAAAAGTGTCTGCCATATTGGATCCGCCATTTTGAAATTTTGAAATCTGACTTCACATTCATGATCAGCGACCCCAAAAACCCCCTAGTAATCATTTTCAAGAGAATCCAATAAAGTTTTCAAAAAAGTGTCCGCCATATTGGATCCGCCATTTTGAATTTTCAAAATCTGACTTCAGATTCATGATCAGCGACCCCAAATATCCATATACATAATACGATTGTTCAAATACAAGGAGAAATAAAAATCTTGATTTTTACCTGTTTTTTAAATATTTATAATTTATTTAAATAGTAAATAATTACCTAATTATTTCAAAAATTACAATCAGTGATACCTTTAGACTTCGAATATTGTTATAAATAAAATTATGTCCCGATTGGTATTAAAATTATGATTTTTTGTGCTAAGGTGTTCACGACCCAACGTTGGGTCGCAAACAGTCTGGGACAAAGTTTTCCACGACCTAACGTTGGGTCGCAAACAGGCAACGGGTTAAAGCACGCAGCTGATCTGTCCTCCTTCTGGCATTTCGCTCTAATATGACCGTATCCCAAGCATCGATGACACCGGACGACCATTACTCTTTTTATAATTAGACAACACATAAAACCAATTTTTACGTGTCCTAATTTCTCTAGCCTGTTAGCCTCTTCCAGGTTGGTGACTACAACCGCGAGCTTCATTCCTCGGCGGTTGGGTCCTAAGACCGTCACTCTCCTGCTTCCAGGCTTTCCTATCGCTTCCGACAATACTTGTTGTACCTCGGATTCTTGGGTAAGGCAATCCAAATCACGGATCTTGAGTGTAACTCTTCGATCCAACGACTGCACCTTACCCATGCTTCCAACCGCTTTGGTGACCTCAGCAGTGAAAGCGTCCTTGTCGGAGCCTCCTCTGATCTTAATCCGTAGGTCTCCCTTCTTTGTAGCTTTTTTTGCTTCTACTATTCTCGTATGGCAGTCGTTCGGGTTGACCTCTTTGCGAAGTTTACCCAGAACGTCAGCATACATTAATTCTTGACCGACTCGGATTAGAACTGCGAATCTTTTTGACCTCATTCTTTCCAATTAAGGAATCTTAGAATCTGGTACTTCCTTTTCCATTGGAAGAGCTTCTTCCTTTTTCTTCTTATCTGTTTGGGTTCTAGCACCGCAGAGAACGCATGCTAAATCGAAGTCCGACTCATCGGCCGCGACATGCTTTACTTTTGGGTCAAATTTTCTCAAAAAAATCAAAGTTGGTCATGGGTCTTTCAATTTTTGTGAAACTAGGTATAAAGGGTGGATTCTACGTCAGTTTAACACACTTATTTTCCTGACTTGTTGGGATTTGGCTGTACATTTGTAAATTTATTACTTTTATAGTGATAAACAATTCCACCAAATATTTTTTCAAAATTTTGAAAATTACAAAAAATATGGCATTTTTAAAATTGTTGTCTTTTTTTTAAGAGCTATAACTTTGGTTATAATTAACCGATTTTGGATTTTAAAAAAAGGATTTCTTTGGTTTTAAGTATATTTTAAGTTAAAATTAATATAAAAAAATTCAAAAAAATTTTTTTCTGAAATTTTGAAAAATTAAAAATTTACAAATGTACAGCCAAATCCTAACAAGTCATGAAAATAAGTGTGTTGAACTGACGTGGAATCCACCAAAGGTAGTATTTTAAGGCAAAAGATTTTAGGAAAATTTTTTTTTAATTTTCAAAATTGTAGATTTTACCGGGCATTAAACATTAAAGCTCATTTTTTTGAAAAACGAATAACTTTTATCCATTTAGTTAGATTTTGTTTATATTTTAGGTAATAATAGTTGATTATCTAACAATTAGAAGTGCAATATTCAGGAAAAAAAATCCAAAATTTGCCTGAAAAATAAGTCAAAAAAAATTTTGATTTTATTTTTTTGGCCATAAGCACCCCTTTGATTTTTTTGTAACTATAATATTTGGAATCGTTATCTTCTCCAGAATTTATTGCAAAAAAATCCCTGCAAACTTTAAAACTAACCGAAATATCGAATTTTTTTCTCGAGGTGCACAGATATCGATCACGTGTAAACACGCCTGAGATGTGCACCAAACGTTCTTAAGCGTTAATTTTCGCATTCTAATATTTTTCTGTTAATTTTTAGTAAAAAAGGAAGGTTTAAAAATTAAGTTTTGCAATTATAAATTTGTTTTTAAACAATTTTGAATCTCAAAATGTGTATGTAATTTATAAGGGGCAAATTTTCTCAAGTGTATCAATGTCAAAATTGCAAGTTGTTAGATCGGGCTAATATTTTCACAGTATTTAGAACTATGAATGAGTACTTAAAACCACAAAGTAATTATGAAATTTTATAAAAAATTGTAGGGTGGAGGGGGTTGAAGATTTTAAATAAGTATAAACAGTGAGTTTTATAAACAATCGTAGCTTTTATACTATAATAAAAAAATTGTGACCTATATGTTTTTGGTAGGTTTTTTCTGCTCTTTCAAATAGTGAGAATTCTTTTTTAAATTTAAAATTTAACCCTTTTTTTGAAAATGAGAAGAATTTTTAATTTTTTTTTCAAAAAAGCCCCTTTTTTTCTTGTATCAAAAAAAGCTTATGATGTGTACTTTCAATATGTGAAACGAAAAAAATGACGTTTTTTTTGTTTTTGAATTATTAATTAATTAATTAATAAAAATTGAAATATTTTACAATATAAAGTATTTTGATTAAATTGACGTTTTACAAATGAATATTTATAAAAATAAAGATAAAGTGTTTTGTTTCTTTTAAATCAAATGTTTATATATTTCTAATTTAAAAAAATATATTCCAGTTATTTGCAACGATTGCTTAAATAAAATATTCAACGCCTTATGCGTGTATCACGCTTGATATTGATATTAACCCTCCTGCGTACCGTGACGAGTATACTCGTCCAAACTAAGTTGTTACCAAATGCGCAAGGACGAGTATACTCGTCCAAATATTTTTTTTCATAATTTTTAAACAAATTATTTTTAACACATGAGACAAAGTGCAACTTACAGTGCAAGGTTCATAGTTAATGATACATACAAAATAAAGTTTCCAATTAAAGTATTTGTTAATAAACAAAGTATTAAATATTTGTTATAAACAGTAGAGGATAGGTCACAAAATAAAAGTTGCAAATACATACAGATTAAAAAATCCAAAATGGCGGATCAAATATAGCGGAAGAGTTTTTCAAAAATTCATCCAAATTTCTTGAAAATTTATAATCGGGGGTTTTTAAGGTCGCTGATTACGAATCTAAGGACAGATTTGAACAATCCAAAATTGCAAATCCAATATGGCGAATGAGTTTTTTAAAAATTTATCCAAATTTTTTGAAAATTTATAATCGGGGGTTTTTGAGGTCGCTGATTACGAATCTAAGATCAGATTTAAAAATTTAAAATGGCAGATCCAATATGGCGGATAAGTTTTTCAAAAATTCATCCAAATTTCTTGAAAATTTATAATCGGTGGTTTTTGAGGTCGCTAATTACGAATCTAAGGTCAGATTTTAAAAATTCAAAATGGCGGATCTAATATGGCGGATGAGTTTTTCAAAAATTGATCCAAATTTCTTGAAAATTTATAATCGGTGGTTTTTGAGGTCGCTAATTACGAATCTAAGGTCAGATTTTAAAAATTCAAAATGGCGGATCCAATATGGCGGATGAATTTTTAAAAAATTGTTTGATTTTAATGAAACTTGGTATATAGGGGTTCTTGGGGTCGTTGATTAAATCTGAAGCCAGATTTAAAAAATTAAAAATGGTAAATCCAATATGGCTGATAAATTTAAAAAAATTTTTGATTTTAATGAAACTTGGTATCTAAAGGTTTTCGTGGTCGCTGATTACAAATCTGAGGTCAGATTTTCAAAACTCAAAATGGTGGATCCAAAATAACGGGCGAATTTTTAAAAAATTGTTCGATTTTAATTAAAAATATAACATCTAAGAACATGCAATTTTTTTGTAATTTTGCTATTAATTTATCTGATCAATATAAGGACATTTTATAAATTTAAAATTATTCTTTAATTGTTTAAACAAATAATGTTATTTACTAACTTTTTACAAAAAACATCTAGAAACATGCAATTTTTTCTAATTTTGCAATTAACTAAGCTGAATATAATATACCTCAAATTTTTCAATTAACAAACAAGAATCTTACAATAATTAAATCAATTAATTAATAATTAATAATGAAATTAATAAATAAATAAATAATAATAAAAATAAATTAATAATTAATTAATTAATTAAATTTTAAAATTTAGAAAAAGCATGTTTCTAATAACTATAAGTCTTTTGTGCAAGGAGTTAATCAACATTTATAATTATTTGTTTAAATATGTGTTAAATTGTTATATTCATAAAACATAATTAATTAATTAATTACTATTAGCTTAGGAAGTCTAAAAAATGCACATTGTTACATATAACAAAGACGTAGTTTATGAAGGACTCGTAGAATACTAATATATGTATAAAAATCTAAAAAAAAATTCTAAATCTGGCGGCCATATTGGCTTTGATCTTCTGTATTTTTAAAATCTGATCTCAGCTTTGTAATTAGTGACCTCAAAAAACCCTAGACACCAAGTTTCATTGAAATTTTTTAATAAAATGAAACAATTTTTAAAAAATTCGTCCGCTATATTTGATCCGCCATTTTTAATTTTTTAAATTTGACCTTAGATTCGTAATCAGCGACCTCAAAAACACCCAATTATAAATTTTCAAGAAATTTGGATGAATTTTTGAAAAACTCATCCGCCATTTTGAATTTTTTTAATTTGACCACAGATTCGTAATCAGCGACCTTAAAAACCTCTAGATACCAAGTTTCATTACAATCAAACAAATTTTTAAAAATTCATCCGCCATATTAGATCCGCCATTTTGAATTTTTTTTAAATCTGACCTGAAATTCGTAATCAGCGACCCCAAAAACCCCTAGGTACCAAATTGTAGAAAAATCCAACAGTGTGAAAAATTTGTGCATTTGGAAACAATTTTATGGGTGAAAATAGGTACGCAGGAGGGTTAAAATAATAAAAAATTATTCAGATAAAAATAAATCATCTCTTCTTACATCAAAAATGTAAAAATTTAAAAAATGTACTTTAAAAAAGGTCAAAAAATATTAAGCCGGGAAGGTTAGTTTACAAATTTTTTTTTTAATTTTCAAAAAAGGGTTAAATTTTGAATTTTTTGGAAAAAAATTATCACTATTTGAAAGAGCAGAAAAAACCTACCAAAAACATATAAGTCACAATTTTTTTTCTTTATTATATAAAAGCTACGATTTTTTATAAATCTCACTGTTTATACTTATCCAAAATCTTCAACCCTCTCCCCCTACAATTTTTTATAAATTTTCATAATTACTTGGTGATTTTAAGTACTCATTCATAGTTCTAAATACTGTGAAAATATTAGCCCGATCTAACAACTTCTAATTCAGCAATTCCACGGGAAGTGATCTGAAGAATTTTCGATGATTTTAGCAATATTTATAATACTTACTGAATTTTTTTCCTTATATACATGGAATAAAAATGTATAAAAGTTTTTTCAAAATTTTTTGAGTTACTGCTTACTCAAAATTTTGGTCGGTTTTTCAAAAAAGGCACATAACTTTTTTCTTTGTCAACCGATTAAGATAATTTTTTTTGGAAAATACTCATAATAAGAAGCACTTTAAAGAAAAAAAAATTTTTTTGTCCGAAAAAATTTTTTAAAAATTTTTTGAATCAAAATTTTGAAAAAAATACCTCTTTGATTTAAAAATTTTTTTTTGTAGTTATTGTCTATAAAGTCAAGAATACTTCCTATAAATTTAATTATGGGACAACAGTAACTTTACGAGAAAAAAAATAAAATGTCCAGCACGGCATACCGGGACTCGTGCATGTATTCGCATGATGGCGGCTCAAGTTTCGTTCCAAATCACTCTACAAGTCACAATTTTTTGCCAAAACGATCTTTCTTTTTTTTTAAATTCTCGTATTTAAGTTTTCTTTATTTATTTATTATTAAATTGTTTAAACAATTAATTGTTATTTCTTTCCTAAACTGTACTTAGGGTTAGAAACTTCTAGTTTTTTTAATTGTGCATTTTTTTGTAACTAAAACATTCAAGAATAAAAGAAAAACTAAAAATTAATTATTTAAACATTGTTTAAACAATTTATTTTTTGTAAAGTTTTCTCCTGAAAAATTGAACAATTGAGAAAAAACTAGAAACTTCTAACCTTAAGTACAGTTTAGGAAAGAAATAACAATTAATTGTTTAAACAATTTAATAAATTGGTATACTTTTGTAATACATCAGAAAAATTCAAACATTCTTTTAATAGGTTTTTTGATTACTTTTCTGAATGATTGAAGCTGAAAAAAATATATTTTACGATTTTATTAAAATTTATTGTTATTAAAAAAATGTTTAAAAACAAAATTTTAAAACCGGGCTCGAGAGATCGTTAGAAAACTTAATTACGAAGATTTAGAAAAAAAGAAAAATCGTTTTGGCAAAAAATTGTGACTTGTAGAGTGATTTGGAACGAAACTTGCGCCGCCATAAGCGAATACATGCACGAGTACCGGCATGCCGTGCTGGACATTTTATTTTTTTTCGTAAAGTTACTGTTGTCCCATAATTAAATTTATAGGAAGTATTCTTGACTTTATAGACAATAACTACAAAAAAAAATTTCAAATCGAAAAGGTATTTTTTGAAAATTTTGATTCAAAAATTTTTTTAAAATTTTTTTCGGGCAAAAAGAAAATTTTTTTTCTTTTCCTTTTTTTAAAGTGCTTCTTATTATGAGTAATTTCCAAAAAAAATTATCTTAATCAGTTAACAAAGAAAAAAGTTATGTGCCTTTTTTGAAAAACCGACCAAAATTTTGAGTAAGCAGTAACTCAAAAAATTTTGAAAATTTTGAAAAACTTTTATACATTTTTATTCCATGTATATGAGGGAACAAATTCGGTAAGTATTATTAATCCTCCATCCGTCGCATGGTGAGAATTTCCCTCACCCAGTTTCTTTTTTTATTTATAACTTTTAAAATACAAAAAATTATAATTTCATATTTTTAGTACCTTTTACGGCACTCTTTTTCTTTACATTAAAACAATTTTGGTGTTTTTTATATTTTAATTTCTTTGTTATTGAATTTGAAAGCAGCAAATGTCAGGGATTTTTGACGCAAAGTGAGGGAACTTCTCACCATGCGACTGACCGCGTATACTCGATTTCATTTGTCATTAATTTTTTATTGAAATAATTAACAGGAAATAAAAGTTAATTTTACTGCCAATAGGTTGTTTAGAAATTCTAATAAACATTCAAGAAAAAATTTGGCATTTTAGAACAAGTTTGGACTAATTTATGAGGGTGAGAATTTCCCTCACCTGCGACGGATCGCGTTACAAAAAAAAGTGCGACGGATGGAGGGTTAATATTGCTAAAATCATCGAAAATTCTTCAGATCACTTCCCGTCGAATTGCTCAATTTTGACAATGGTACACTTGAGAAAATTTGCCCCTTATATGTTACATACACATTTTGAGATTCAAAATTGTTTAAAAACTAATTTATAATTGATAAACTTAATTTTTAAACCTTCCTTTTTTACTAAAAATTAACAGAAAAATATTAGAATGCAAAAATTTATGCTGAAGAACGTTTGGTGCACATCTCAGGCGTGTTTACGCGAGATCGATATCTGTGCACCTGGAGACAAAAAATTCGATATTATATATATATATTATATATAATTTAAATATTTATATTTATTTATTTATTATTATATATAATATAAATTATATATAATATTAGCCAAATGACTTCTAAAAGATCTTGTTCTTTTCAAAAATTTAACATCTTTCAAAAAATAAAAAGAAAAAAATTTTAGTTTCCATACATTTTATGTTTTATAATGTTTTCCAATCATCTGAAAATGGGTGGTCTCTCAATTTTGACCGGTACTGTATCTATTAAAAATTAAATTTAAAAAACTGCAAGCAAATTTTAAAAAATAGTTTAATCATTTATTAATTTAATTGCTTAATAAAATAAATATCCTTTATGGTATATTTTGGAAAACTCCTGAAAACGGTAAGTAGATATTTCATAGTAATTATGTTTCTTAAAATTATTAACTTTACGCGAAATAAATTTGTTTATATTTTATTATATTTCATATATTTTACCATAATAATAGAGAATATTATTATATACACTATTGTTCACGAGCATCAGGACGATTACACGGGACTATATGAAAAAACATGCCATACTTTTTCAATCATATCTCGGAAATAAAAGGAGATATAAGAAAAACTTAAATACGGTTAAAAAGCTGATTAAATTTTGCGTGAAATAAGTCGTCTTTGAAATAATTTCGTTAAATATTTTTTGAGTTGTAGAGTAAGAAAGAAATGAAAAAATTACCAAATTTTCTCATTTTCATCTCTTGACTTCAACTTTTTCAAAAATCTAGAAAAATTTAGATAACATTTTTCTAAAAACACAGAAATCTTCATCAGAATTTTAGCTTTAAAATAAGCCTTCAAAAATTAAAAAATGTTAATCCGTCTTCGATATATTATTAAAAATGTGAAGCCATGTTTCGACCGATTGGTGCATTGAAATTTAACTTGACGACTCGATTCTAGCTTCTCGCTGCTGCGAATAAGAGAGAAAGCAGGGACGAATTCATGCGGGGGAACAATGAACTTTTTAGTTTCTTTATATTACTTGTGTAACATCATTATTTATTAATCCCCAGCATAAATCCGTCCTTTTTTCTTTCCCATTCGCAGCCGCGAGAAGCCAGAATCGAGACATCAAGTTGAATTTCAATGCACTAATCGGTCGAAACTCTTAAGGATTTTCACCGGTAATTTAAGGAATAGTCCAGTGGCCCTATAAAAAAAGTCGCCATAAAATTATAGGGGAAAAAGTTGTTATTAAAAGTTATGGAGCTCGAAAATACCTGTAAAATGATGGGTCATAGGTTAAAATTGGTTCATTTGTTTACTTGCAAGTGAACTTAAACCACTAAAAATGGCACTTTCTTAATTGTTTAATAGCTTGAATAAAAATTAACTAATTCTTTCGGTATTCATAAAAAATATGCCTTTCAGGACCCTTAAGATGTGTGCGAAATTTGGATCCGATAGGATAAATAGTTTATGAAAAATTCCATTTGTTAACTAAAAACATGATTTTTTCAATGGAATTTCTACATTTTTCGCCGGATAAAAATCAATTTTTTTTGTCGGATTCTCTTCAGGAAATGCCAATCTATCAATCACAATTTGTGGCAAATTGAATTTTTGCAAAAAACTGGTTTCCTGGAGGGAGTAAATTTTTGCTGATAAAAAATTAAACACTGTAGCCACAATTTTAACTTGAACAATTTCGGGCAAAGCCATTCAATTAGAAAGGTTTTTCTGCAAATTTAAAAAAAAAATTTTGACTTAGCACTAAAGGGGTGGGAGAAAATTTTATTTTTTAATTAAAATCCTGAGTATTTGTTTATTAATATTTTAACTTGGTTTTTTCATATTTTACTAATGTATTAGTTATATTATCCGTTAAAAAATTTACAAACATTTCAACAAATTATTTGATAATGAAAAATCGAGTCAAAGTGGAGTTTACTATTTAACTCGCTCGCGTCAATGGAGTGGGGTACTCGGAGAGATGCGGCAGCAGCGCGACAGAATTCGCTTCAAGTTGTCAAATTTTTTTTAAATTGCAATAACTTTGGTACAAATTAACGAATTTCGATCGTTCTTTTTTTAAACTGGGCTAACTTTTTCTCAGAATTTCAAATCTTTTATTGTTTTTTTAAAAAAATTATAAATAATATGAGAAAATTAATATTAAATTTTTAAAAGTTTTATTTAAAAAAAAATATTGTTAATTTAATAAATTGTTCTTTCTGCATTACTAATTGCAAAAACTGTTTTTCTTAAAGAAATTCATAAAAAAATCTTGTTTTATATTGTTTTTACCGAAATTTATACTCAATAAAATCTAAGAATAATTAAATGAAATAAATTCAATTTTATCTGTTTCATTCTTACTTTATCTTATCTTGTATCATTCCCTCATAATCGAAATATATTATTTTGATTTACACTAAAATATAATAATTAATAAACATTTAATTCTAAAATAATATCCTTTTAGAAAAAACAATATTAAACAAAACTTTTATATGAATTTGCTTTAGAAACATAGCTTTTGCAATCAGTAATGTTGAAAGGACAATTTATTAAATTGACAATAATTTTTTAGAAAAATATAAAATTTCTGAAAAATTGATATTGATTTTCTCATATTATTTATAATTTTTAAAATAAAGTAACAAAAGATTTGAAATCCTGAGAAAAAGTTAGCACAGTTTGAAAAAAGAATGATCGAAATTCGATAATTTGTACCAAAGTTTGTATATCTCGTTCGGATTTATCAGGATAATTAGAGGAAATCGTGCTGATGAAGAATATTCTCGAAATTTGCAAGTAATTTTCAAATTAAGTATTTAGAAAGAACGTTAAAAAGTTGAATTTTTGGCAGTGGCAAGGAGCACTTAAACTAAGGAAACTACACCATATCCACCGTCACGAGCGAGTTCCATAGTAAACTCCACTTTGACTTGATTTTTCATTATCAAATAATGAAATGTTTGTAAATTTTTTAACGGATTATATAACTAATACACTAATAAATTATGAAAGAACCAAGTTAAAATATTAATAAACAAATACTCAGGATTTTAATTAAATAATAAAATTTTCTCCCACCCCTTTAGTGCTAGGTCAACAATTTTTTTGTCAACATTTTTTTAAAAAATTATTTCTAATTTAATGGCGTTTGTCCGAAATTGTTTAAGTTAAAATTGTCGCTACTGTATTTAATTTTTTATATCAGCAAAAATTTACTCCCTCCAGGAAACCAGTTTTTTGCAAAAATTCAATTTGCCACAAATTGTGATTGATAGATTGTCATTTCCTGAAGAGAATCCGACAAAGAAAAATGATTTTCATCCGGCGAAAAATGTAGAAATTTCATTGAAAAAAATCATGTTTTTAGTTAACAAATGGAATTTTTCAAAAACTATTTATCCGATCGGTTCTAAATTTCGCACACATCTTAAGGAGCCTGAGAGGCATATTTTTGATGAATACCGAAAGAATTAGTTAACTTTTATTCAAGTTATTAAACAATTAGGAAAGTGCCATTTTTAATAGTTTAAGTTCACTTGCGAGGAAACAAATGAACTAATTTTAACTTATGATTCATCATTTTACAGGTATTTCCGAGCTCTACAACTTTTAATAAAAATTGAAATATTTTGAATTTTTTCGTCTCTTCCTTTTTTAGGCCTTGTTAGTGTATTGCATTTCTTAGAGGGAATAGTAGAGTACTTTTAAGTAACGTACTACATTCAAAGCTTTCAAGGTTTAGTTAAAATTACTTTCCTAAAAATCTTAAAATTAATCATACTTAATTTAAGTATATTGAATCTTTAAATAGAAAATTAACAAATAATTTTTTTGGCTTCTCTTGTCCTTGGGAATTGGTCATCATGTCGGACATCGATAAACAGAAAGCACTAGCTAAGCGGATTACTAAACATTACTCCGATATTATCAAGTCCCCCAGAGCAAAGGATAGTCCGTTACATTGCTTGGAAACACGTCTGGAAACATTAGAATCATATTGGAAAGATTGTTACGAATTACATTGGAGGATACTTGGAAATACTGAATATGCTCAAACCGAATATGTCGTCCAGTCGTTATTTGATAACATTGAGGAAGATTACACAGTAACTAAAGCAGTAACTAAAGCTATTTTACAAAAAATTCAAATCATCCTACCATCTAAGGAAACTTCTTCACAAGTGTCCGTAAGACAAGGTTGCTTTTGATCACTCTTATAAACATCTTCCTGCTTTATCATTACCTAAATTTCCAGGAAATCAATTGGAGTGGGAAACTTTTAAAAACCTTTTCACTGCTATGGTTAATGAAACTAAACACTCAGACGTCAAAAAGTTATATTATTTAAAATCCTCCCTAACCGGTAAAGCCGCGAAAAGAGTAAAAAATCTTGCTGTTAACGAATCTAATTATGCAGAGGCTTGGAGCATGTTAGTTAGAAGGTACGATAATAAGCGAGTATTATTATTAACACATGCGGAAACTCTCATCTTATCCTGCAGCGTCTAAACGATCAGTCGATGAGATCCCCTGGTTGTTAGACTCAACGAATGAATCAATTCGAGCCTTCTATAACATGGGCAGACCCGTCGAACTTTGGGATGACTGGTTTGTTAACCTCTTAGTAAATAAGCTTGATTCAGTCACTAGAAAAGTTTGGGAGACATCCTTGAAAGATTCTGAGAAATTTCCTTCCTACGAAGATCTGTCTTTATTCTTATAAAACACTGTTAGAGCTTTAAAAGCCTCTTAGACAATTCAGAGTCCCTCCACTAACACCCCTAAATCTCAAAATGCTAAAGGGAAGAAATCAATCATTTTAGTTAATCATTCTCAGACTAATTCCACACCTTCTTCTAATCCTTGCCCTCTTTGCCCTCTTTTCATATCTTATTCTTCTCAATTTAAAAAGCTTAAAGTCCCACAACGAGTTGAAAAGGTAAAGAGTTTAAAGCTTTGTTTTAATTGCTTGAGAAGCAATCATAAATTAGAAAATTGTCCGTTAGAAAAGAGATGTTTTGTATGTAGTTCTAATCATCATACATTCCTCCATAACAATTTTCAACCAAACGATCAAACCATACAGGCTTCTAACCCTGTTGCAGGCACTTCTTCCTCTGTACAGGTAACCTGTCACACTGTCTATCAAACTAATCATCTTTCAAATCACCTTGAGAGTGATCCAAAAGTTATCTTTGCCACAGCTTATGTAAAATTGACATCATTCAATGGAAAAACAATCATCGTGAAGGGTTTTTTGGATTCTGGTTCTGAACAAACTTTAATAACGGAATGTGCAGCTCAATTATTAAAATTACCCAAACAAAAATGGGATGTGTCTTTAAAAGGTATCGCCAATACCTCACTAGGATCATCACACTACAAGGTTAATCTCTGGCTGCAATCACCAAGAGATTCAGAATTTATACTACCTCTCAATGCATTAGTGCTTAAATCTCTTGTCCAATTAGTACCCAAACTCACACTTAACCACAGTAAATGGCAACATCTTAAGGATCTTGATCTTGCTGATCCCAACTACCATCTTTCAGAACCCATTGATTGCGTTATTGGAATTGATCTTCTCGGCCACATTTTATTACCAGGGTTAAAGCAAGGTTCTCTTAATAGTCTCACTGCATTACTTACCATATTTGGTTAGATCATTTTTGGTGGTCCATCTTTACAAAATGATGGTGAGAGTCATACTTGCAATCTTCAAGTTGAAGAGAAGGAATCTCTTTATGAACAGCTGCGAAAATTTTGGGAATTAGAAGAACTGCCTCGAACAACATTTCTTTCTAAAGAAGAAATTGAGTGCGAGAACTTCTTTCAAAATACTCATTATAGAAACAATGATGGCCAGTATGTTGTTCAACTTCCTAAACTTAAATCTCCTGATATTTTGGGACAATCTAAAGAACCCGTTATTTCTATGTTTAAAAGAATTAAAGCTCGTTTGATGAAAGACCCTGAAGCAAGAACTAAATATAACACTTTCATGAGTGATTATCTCTTGTTGAATCATATGGAACCTGTTTCCAAGGAAGACGAAGATTTTCCTAAACCCAACTACCTACCGCATCACGTGATAACTAAAGCTCATGACCCTTTAGCAGCCATTAGAGTAGTGTTTAATGGATCTTTTCTGACTGGATCAGGTGTATCTTTAAATGAAATCTTGCACCCCGGGCAGAAATTGCAACCAGATATCTGGCTGATCATCAGCCGATGGAGATTTTGTAATTTTGTATTCACTGCTGACACAGTAAAAATGTTTAGGCAAATTAAAATCCTATTTCCCGATTGTAATTTACAACGCATATTGTGGAGACCTGATCTTTGTCAACCTTTGCTAGAGTATAATCTGACTACAGTCACTTATGGTACTAGACCTGCTCCTTTTCTAGCCATCAGAGTGCTCTAACAACTAGCTAGTGACGAAGCTGATCGTTTTCCCGTAGGCGCGCAAGTGTTACTCAACAACACATATGTCGATACATTTATCCCGGAGCAAACACTTTAGAACGAGCAATTGAAATCAGAAATGATCTCATCAACATCCTTAACACATCTTGCATCAACCTCAGCAAATAGGCAGCAAATCATACTGCTCTGCTTCCTGACAATGCTTCCGAAAAAGTAAAAATTAAGAAAGTCTTCGATCCAGAAAATTCCGTATCTACGTTAGGTTTACGTTGGAATCAAAATTCGGACGAGTTTCATTTCGAAATTACTCCTATTTTTATTACTAATCCAACGAAACGAATGGTCGCATCAGAAATTGCTAAGCTTTTCGACCCATTGGGATGGTTGACTCCATTTTTAGGGTTTCGTGGCCAAGGGCCAAAACCTTTATAGCGAGACTCTGGTGTCCGCCCGTAGTTCTTAAGTCTTAAGTCCTATGGCTTAAGTCTTATGTCTTAAGTCTTAAGGCCTTACGTCTTAAGTCTAACGTAATGGTTGCCATAGCAACCGTTGCTATGGTAATGGTTGTCATAGCAACCGTCGCCATGGCAACCATTACTATGGTAATGGTTGCCATAACAACCGTCGCCATGGCAACCGTTGCTATGGTAATGGTTGTTATAACAACCGTCTCCATAGTAATCGTTGCTATGGTAATGGTTGCTATGTTATTTGTTGCCATGTTAATGGTTGTCATAACAACGGTTGCTAGGGTAATGGTTGTTTATTAAAAAAATTTAATAAATTATTATTTATTTATCATTTTACGCCACGAAACCCTATGATGTAGGCGCATTGCGCCTGCTTCTCCGACTGATTTTTGTTAACTGCCAAAATTCTCCTTTAAGATTGCTGGCTTGCAGGTATTGATTGGGATGTAATTCTTTCCAATTATCTGTTGGATAAGTGGAATAAATTTCAGGAACAATTAAATCAACTCGATACTATCATGATTCCTCGATGGATTCACACTAATGATGATCAGTCTAATTGGGATCTTCACAGTTTTGCAGATGCTTCTGAAAGAGCCTACTCACCAGCCCTGTTCTTGCAAGTAACACTAGGGAACCGACAAACGCCGATTTTTTTGAAAATTTGCATACAAGTAGTTCCTTGGAAAATATTTGACATGTGTTTTTTATATCGGCAAAATTTTGGTTTGAAGGGTAGAAAACACCCTTTTCAAATTTAAGGGATGAAAACAGCAACTCAAAGAAAACTTATTAGATTGATCCAATTTATCTTCACCAAATTACACATTCGGAAAGGAATTTTCTTTTCAACTAAACAAAAAATTATCGATTTAACAATTGTTTAAACAAATAATTGTTACTACTTGCGAACTCCTGAAACAAAACACCTATAGAACCTTGCAATTTTTTTCTAATTTTGCAGTAAACTAATTTAAATAGTATAACATGAAGAAATTTTATAAATATAACAATTCAGCAATTGTTTAAATAAATAATTATTGATTTTTACCAACTCTTCGGACAAAAAACTTACAAACTTGCAGTTTTTCTTAATTTTTCAATTTATCAAGGTAAGTATTATTGCTAAATTAGAAGTAACTTGCAATGTTTTACGTGTATTGTTTAAAAAAAAAGTAAATAATAATAATCATTTTTCTAAGGGGTCGTCCATATACCACGTGGACATTTTTTAAGCACTTTTTGTCACCTTCTCCCCTCTGATTGTCCACGTGGACAATCTGGTTTTTTATTTTAAAATAGTGAATAATAAACAGATATTTAATAAAAAATACAATTCGAAAATTTTGTTTATTTTCTTATAACAAATTTCTTTAAAATTGAATAAAGATTAAATTATCTTAAAATGTTATTAACCACTTGAGCGGCAGGGCGTCAGAATTGGCGTCGGGCGTAGAAGTGATAGAAGCGGCAGAAAGGCGTCAAGACTTGACTCCGATTTTCTAATTCTGTTATGAGATTTATAATATCAAAATAAAGTATTCTTTTTTTAAGATTAAAGAAGTCATAAGTCTGTAAGTCTGTTCTTTTATCTTAAAAAAAAGAATACATTATTTTGATATTATAAATCTCCTTACAGAATTAGAAAATCGGAGTCAAGTCTTGACGTCTTTCTGCCACTTCTGTCACTTCTACGTCTAACGCTAATTCTGACGCCCTGCCGCTCAAGTGGTTAAATAGATAAATACTATTTTTAGTATTATAGACAGGACTTTGGCTGCAATACATTGCCGCGAAATTTGAAAGTTAAATAAAAAGAAAAAAAGATATAAAATTAAACTTTGTGTCCACGTGGAGATTTGTATTGACCCCCCCTCCCCCCTCGTGGACAATCGTAGATTTTTGTCAAACGGTTATACCTTAACAAGTTGATAGATAAAAAAATAAAGTCAGCTTGATAAATTACAAAAATTCGAAAACACAGCCTGACTGCATAAGTTTATATCACAACAATAAAATTTATTGCAATGTTAGATTCGGTAGTTTAAATTTTTTAAATCTGACTTTAGATTCCTGTTCAGCGACCCCAAAAACCCTCGAGTAACAAGTTTTAAGCAAATCCAAATAGTTTTTAAATTTGCTATCCGCCATATTGGAACCGCCATTTAAAATTTTGAAAATCCGACTTTAGATTCGTGTTTAGCGACCCTAAAAACCCCCAAGTAACAAGTTTTGAGCGAATCCAAATAGTTTTCAAATTTGACATCCGACATATTGGATCTGCCATTTTAAATTTTGAAAATCCGACTTTAGATTCGTAATCAGCGACCACAAAAACCCTCGAGTAACAAGTTTCAAGTGTTTTAATTGATGAAAAGTTCTTACACATTTTTGACCTAGTTTATAATATTTCAGCTCCACATGGAAGGGGTTAATCTGCCATATTAGATCGGCCATTTTGAATTTTTAAAAATAGACTTTATATTCGTAAGCAGCGACCCCAAAAACCTCCGAGGAACAAATTTCATTAAAATCTAATGAGATTTCTCCGAGTTACTGTTTTCATCCCTTAAATTTGAATAGGGTGTTTTCTACCCTTCAAACCAAAATTGAGCCGATATAAAAAAACACGTGTCAAATATTTTCCAAGGAACTGCATGTATGCAAATTTTCAGAAAAATCGGCGTATGTCGGTTCCCTAGTGTTACTTGTTAGTCGATCGATCACAAGAGATTTCTCAATCTCATCTCCTAATTTCTAAAACTAAACTAGCACCAGTTAAAGTGATTTCTCTGCCTAAACTTGAATTATGTGCCGTTCATTTGTTAGCCAAACTAGTCGCAATTGTCATTGAGAAACTATTATCCTTAGTTAAATCAATCTTCTGCTGGTCATTCTCACAAATTGTTTTGTCTTGGCTTCAAGGTCATCCTTCAAGATGGAAACCATTTGTAACAAACCGCATAAGTAAAATTCACTTAATTTTAAAAGATGTTTCTTGGTCGCATGTTTGTTCCGAACATAACCCTGCTGATTGTGCAACACGAGGTTTCAAGGTGGAAGAACTTCGAAATTCAACATTATGGTGTCATAGACGAACATGGTTAACAGAGAATTCTGAGAACTGGCTGGTTTCTAATCATGTAATCGACGCTAAATTAAATCTTGAGATTAGTTCAAAATTCGAGAATAGTAATGAAGACACTCAAATCAACCTGTTACAAGAAAATCAAGTTCCTGATCTACTCACAAGAGTTTTATCACTGTCCAAACTCATTAGAACAACTGCATACTGCTTCCGTTTTGCTAAGAAATTGTTAAATCAAGATACTGATTTTACAACATACCTTACTTCCGACAAACTAAAACATTCTATTGAATTTTGGATTAAACTAATCCAAAAAGAATATTTCTCTGACACTATAACCGCTCTAGAATCCAATCGACCTTTGTCTACTAAAAGTTCTCTTATAAAGCTCACTCCATTTTTAGATCAAAACTCATAACACTTGGTGGTTGAAGTACTCATACATAGTTACTAAATACTATGGAAATATTAGCCCGATTCAACAACTTGCAATTTTGACACTAGGTATACTTGAGAAAATTTGCCCCTTATATATTACATACACATTTTGAGATTCAAAATTGTTTAAAAACAAATTTATAATTGCAAAACTTCATTTTTTAACCTTCCTTTTTTACTAAAAATTAACAGAAAAATATTAGAATGCGAAAATTTTACGCTTAAGAACGTTTGGTGCACATCTCAGGCGTGTTTACGCGAAGTCGATATCTGTGCACCTCGAGACAAAAAATTCGACATTCCGTTAGTTTTAAAGTCTTCAGGGATTTTTTTACAAAAAATTCTAGAGAAGATAACGAATCTAAATATTATAGTTACAAAAAAATCAAAGGGGTGCTTATGTCCGAAAAAAGGAAATCAAAATTTTTTTTGACTTTTTTTCCGCGCAAATTTTGGATTTCTTGTTTTTTAATATTGCACTTTAAATTGTTAGATAATCAACTATTATTACCTAAAATATAAACAAAATCTAACTAAATCGATAACAGTTATTCGTTTTTTTAAAAAAATGTACTTTAATGTTTAATGCCCGGTAAAATTCACAATTTTGAAAATTTTTTAAAATCTTTTTTTTCTAAAATCTTTTGTTATAAAACACTACATTTATTCCAAGTTTCACAAAAATTGAAACACCCATGACCAACTTTGATTTTTTTGAGAAAATTTGACCCATGTTTAACATAATTTATATGTATTACAAACAATAGTGGCATAAGGTGTGAGCCCTCAGGTACACCAGAGGTAGCTAAAAAGAAATAAGAAAACGCATTGTCAACTCTTACCACCTGACATCTATCAGAAAGATAACTTTGAAAGAATAAAATTAGATTTTCAGACACACCCAAAGATTTAAGTTTATTTATTAAGATACGATGATCAACTTTATCAAATGCTTTCGAATAATCAGCATAAATCGCATTAATATGATAGCCCTTTTCAAGGTTAGTGGTCAAATAATTTATAAAAATTCCAAGATTTGTTACAGTCGACTTATTTTGGACAAATCCATGCTGCTCTTCGATTATCACATTTAAGACAGACGAATATAATGAATCAAATATTATACTCCCAAATATTTTTGGGATAGCACTAAGTATTGAGATTGGTCTATAATTTTCAACATTATTTTTATCATTACTTTTATATACAGAAATAATTATAGCCTTCTTCCATTCGAAGGGAAAAGTACAACTAAGCAGAGACCTATTGAACAAGACAAACAAAGGCTCAACGAATGAGTATCCACATACTATAACAAGAGAAGCAGGAATTTGAACCGGTTCAGCACCTTTATTCACATCCAAGTTCCTAATCTTATTTAATATGTCACCTCTAGTTATAGTAATAAAATTTAAATCCACTATGTCAAAAATATTGTTAACTTCATTTAAATCATGTTTAACATGCATAGTATAAACAGATTTAAAATGGTTTGCAAATAAATCAGCAATTTTAATTGGAGTATTACCAGTTTCACTCCTCAAATACATATTATTCGGTATTGAATGATAACAACGCATAGATTTAATATATTTCCAAAAATTTTTTGGACACTCATAAATGAATTGTTCTGTTATAGAAATAAAATTGTTATAGCATTTCTTTGATAAAATTTTACAATTTGACCTTAGCTTAAAGAATAACAAATAATTAGAATGGCTTTTGTTTTTCTTGTATTGAATGTGAGCGATTTTTTTATCTAGAACGAGTTTCTTTAACCCTTTGAGGGGCACATTTTATTCATATGGACGGATTTTCTTTACAACTCATGTCTTAATATATTTGGTATCGCTGATGACGAATCTGATGTTAGTTTTTAAAAATTCAAAATGGCGGATCCAATATGGCGGACCATTTTTTTTAATAAATCATATTCACCTGAAAATGTTTACTCACGGGTTTTTGGGGTCGCTGATTACAAATCTGATGTTAGTTTTTAAAAACTTTAAATGTCGAATCTAACATAGCGGTCAATTTTGTTTTAAATTAATTGGATTTACTTAAAAATTGTTATTTAAGAATTTTGGAAGTCACTGATTTAAAAATTTCTCCGCTAATTATTAAGCTACAATTTAAATTTAAAAATAAAGTAAACATTGGTAATCAGGGACTACAACAACCTTCGAGTAACAAGTTTCGTGACATCTAATAAATTTTTACATTTGTCATCTAACATATTGGATCCGCCATTTTAAATTTTTAAAAACCAACATAAAATTCGTCATCAGCGAATCCTGAAACCTCTAAGTAACAATTTTTAGGTAAAACTAAACAATTTTTAAAAAATCGTCTGCCATATCGGATCCGCCATTATAAATTTTTAGAAACTGATGTCATATTTGTAATCAGCAACTTCAAAAACCCCCAAATAACAATTTTTAGTCGATTTTAAAATGTTTAAAAAGTTCGTGATTTTTAACAATAATTTATGAATTTCTTTAAACAATAGGGATTTTTTAACATGATCTAGGTTACATATTTTTAAAGCCCTATTCTTCCTGAAAAGAAGGCACCACATTTGACTAAAAAATATTAATTTTCGTCAAGATATTAAGGTTTTTGTAGGTGGGACGTATGCGTCCCACTGCCCCTCAAAGGTTTAATTCACTAGTGTACCATGGTGGAATACTGGTATTTTTAATAAATAATTAGTGACAATTTGTGCAATATTGTCATTCTTAAAATCGTACATATTGTTATTTTCCAATAAAAAAATTTTATGGTTATCATAATTACTATTATCAACATAAACAATGTCAATCAAAAGTGGTGGATGGTAATCATCAACAGGTAAAACAAAGTCATCAGATAATGCAACAGAAAATTTTTCAGGATTACAAAAAATCAAATCAAGAATTGAACTATGAGAATTTAAATTGTTATTAATTTGAAATAGACCCATAAAATCAATTGTATCAGATATTAATAATGCCATTAAAGATTGTTGATATGAATAATTTGAATTTATGTTACTAGCAATGTTCATATCCCATTCAAAATTCCAATTTACAAATGGCAAATTTAAATCACCTAGTATACAAAAAATAGAAGTTGGAAATTTCTCAAAAATATCTTCAAGGACACGAATTTAATTAAAATTAAACTTTATAATAATATGCTCTACAGATGTTAATGTAGTTTTTACTACAGAACTACATAGATTCTTCCTAACAGTCAACAATACTCCTCCACCCCTGGATTTTTCGCTAGTTAATATATTTCTGTCAAAACGGAAAATATCGAAATCAAGTTCTCCCGAATGTATGCCTGAGTTTAACCAAGTCTCAGTGAAAGCAAAAATGCTATACAAATACAAGGAAACTCTTTGACACAAGTCGTGTCTTTGTACGCACGCCTCTCACATTTTGATAATATATCTGGAGAAATGAAATAGGGGAATAAGAGGGGACATAGTGTTCATTACCAACAGAAAGTGGGGAGTCAACTATTCGACTTGAATCGTAAGAGTAGATAGAGGTACGTTTCCGAGGTCAATCTTTGACTATGGTGGGGATCCCGTGGCGATAGACGATTCTCAGATTCGCCTCTCCCTCCTGCCGACGCACTGACAGCTGATCTTTCATAGTCCTCAGTTCCTCCAATTGCAGCCTCGTTTTGTCGTTTGACATCCAAATGTTTACAAGAGAACAAGAATGCACTGGATCTTTTTTAGGAACTACAAACATTCCGAGAATCACTTGTGCCTTCTCCTCCGTCGCACAAATAAGTTTCACAGGTCGAGGTTTTTGATTTTGAACCTGCGCATTAGTACCGACTCTAAACACCTTAATATTTAAAAGTTCATTGGGAGGGATAAATTTACTCAACATATCAACTACTACAGATGTCAAAACTTCATGCTTGTTAGAGTTATCAACACCCTTTCCCAACATTTTAATTTTCGGAAGATTACAAATAATAAGATTTTTTTTCCTTTCAGCACGGTCATTTATCTCTTTAATGAAATTATTAGTAACATTGTTAGAACACAAATTGACACTTGTGGCAACATTATCAAGCCTTCCCTCAACAGTAGCAAGACGATCAGACAATTCATTTACTCTACCTTCGGTACTGCACAGTCTAGATATACAATCATCTAGTTTTAAATTGACATCATCAAGTTTAAAGTTCATATTACTTGATAGATCTGTAATCGCTTGCATGATAGAATCAAAATCAGCATGTTGAACAAAAGTCGAAATAAGTTAAGAAGAGTTTTACGATCTAGAAGGAAAGTAAAAATCTTTAAAAACCGTCACAGTTGTTAGCCTTAACAGACCTTACAATTAAACAGAACTTTCAAAACCTTAAAGTCAACAGTACAAAAATCATTCATATAATAATGCGAGTAAAACAAAAACACGTGCTAAGGTTAGCGAGTTTAAAAAAAACTCCTGATAATTTTACAACAAAAATTTTTAATCAATCAGTAACTCAGTTTTTACAATTATCTAATCGATTTTAGATTTCTAAAAAGTATTAAGGGCATATCCAAGTTGTGAAATATAAACAAACCAGACACAAAAATCGCACTTTTGTAACAGCCATGTCTCCCACAAAAATTAATATTTTTTCACATTCTTTACAAAAATGGAAAATTAGAGTGTCAAAGTGTCCAATAAAATCATTTTTGACTATAGGCAATAAAAAGCAATTAGTAAAATAACTAATTAAAATTACCTGTAAAATAGCATTCTTGACGCGTCGCGAAAAATAAACTGTTTGAGTATTTCAACCGCACGGATGATGAAGAAGTTCCATTTTAGCGATTGGACCTTCAACATGTGGAAGGGTAAATTTTTCCCTTTCCTTCTTAAAATTACAAGAGAAAGAGTAAAAACTTCTTCATCGTCCGTGCGGTTGATATAGTCAAACACTTTAATTTTTCGCGACGTGAATTCTGTTGCTCTTTGCGCGTGCGCAGACTATACTAAGAATGCATTGACAGCACTATGCAGAAGTGCACAATTTGTTTTGAATGAAACTTAGTTATTTTCTCATTTTTTTCAGCTATGCTGGGTATAGTTACCAAATTCAATACTTTAGTTTACCATGTGACAACCCTAATCGCGAGATTTTAATTTGAAAATTAAAAATTGAGTTTGAAAAATATATGTAAGTACGGGTTGCAAGTACTGCTATCACGATGGCCAAAGGAAAAGATGGACTTACCGCTGTGAATCGCCGGCTCTCTGCGATGAGGAATCTCTGCTTATTAAGAATGCGAAGCGAACACTATTAACAACAATAACTGAACAAATGAAGTTATATTTAATTTAGTATTTATTATAACACAAAAGAACAGTGATTTTAACAAAGAAATAACGCTAATCACGTATAACTTAGTGCGCTGTTCGCAACAATCTTTTATTCTAATTTTCGACAATCTTTTAGCGCAGCTCGCGACAATCTGCCTGTCGGCGTCTCTTTTCGCTAGCACGCGGTTTTGTCGTCTGCTTTCAGCATCGAGAATCGATGTATCGATTAGTCATATCTCGCGATAGAACATCGATTCGCGAATTTCAAATAGTGTGGGAAGCAACTGCGATTAAAATCAATTTGGTTTGTTACAACCATTTCCATAAAGAAAATGTGAATTTATGTTTATTTATGCAAATGAGATGGTCGCAAAAATGCTTCATTATAGACCGAATAGTGAAGCATTTTTTCGACCATCTCATTTGCATAAATAAATATAAATTCACATTTTCTTTATGGAAATGGTAAACTAAAGTATTGAATTTGGTAACTATACCTAGCATAGCTGAAAGCATGAGAAAACAACAAAGTTATAGTCGAAAACAAAATGTGCATTTTTGCATGGTTTTATTGCAGGGCACGAAAGGAATAGAATATTAAGGTTTGTTCACACATCACCTGAATGCTAGTTGTCATGCTAGTTACATTTGTTTGATTCCAGTACTGCCAATCTTACAGTTGGTATAAGCAAACAATACCAAACGGTTTGGCAGTGGTAATTATGGAATATTTATTATATAATCATACTTATTATAATAATATTTTATATATAACAATTAATAAAATATGTATTTTTATATGTATTTAATTTAATAAATTACACTATGTGGTAATTTGTGCATACGATATTTTTAAAAAAACCAGATTTATGTCAGCAATCGCAAAAAATTTCATTCGCGTTAGGCAGCCAAAACCATATCACTCATTGCAAAAATAAGCATAAAAAAATTTTTGTTCCACGTTATTTTAATATTTTTAATAATTTAGCGTTTCTGTAATGTTAATAAAAAACAAAGGAACATAAATAACAAAAAAGGCAAAAAAAAACCTAACGTAACCAGTTTTAAGCAAATCTAATCAATTTTTAAAAAAATTATCCGACATTTTTAATTTTAAAAAACTGATATTGGATTCGTAATCAGCAACCCCAAAAACCCCTGAGTAAAAAGTTTCAAGCAATAAGATGTGATTTTTAAAAAAATTATCCGCCATATTGGATCCGCTATTTTGGATTTTGAAAAACTGATATTAGATTCGTAATCAGCGACCCAAAAAACCCCTGAGTAATTAGTTTTAAGCGAATCTGAGAAATTTTAGAAAAAGTCGTCCGCCATATTGGATCCGCCATTTTGATCATTAATATTTTAACCCCTTGTAACCCCCATTTTAACACTATATCCAAAAAACAAAAGATATGCTCCCTTTAAAATGGTCATGAAATTAATATCCCTTTTTACGGCGCATTTTAGAATATGTTTGATTGAAAAATTCGCGGTCCGAAAAATGGGCTAAAAAACAGGTGTTTTTAGCGTCACTCTTTTGTTAACCCTTTAAAGCCCGACTTTTTTGTAGCAGTGCAATTTACGTCATTGCTCGTATATAAAGGTTTTCGGGGTCGCTGAATACGAATATGAGGTCAGTTTTTTTAAATTCAAAATGGCGGATCCAATATGGCGGCTATCTTTTCTAAAAATTAATTCAATTTGCCTGAAAATTGTTACTCGGGGGTTTTTGGGAGCGCTAATTACGAATCCGATGTCCTTTTTTCAAAATTCAAAATGGCGGATCCAATATGGCGGACATCTTTTCTAAAAACTAATTCAATTTGCTTGAAAATTGTTACTCGGGGATTTTCGGGGACGCTGAACCTAGGTACAAGTTTCTGTTCTTATGGGCATAACTTTCTTGGCATACAACGAAACAATTCTAAACGATGGTGAATTAAACTTTACTTTTTGTAGAATGTATTGAAAGTTTAAAAAAAGATGTGCTCTTAATTATAAAGAAATTGTAATACTTGAAAATAGCGTTACTCATTATTTTTTAATAACATAATTTATGGAAACTTTGTAATATAACTTTCGTGGCGATTGTTCAATTAAAATTTTTGACAACCGCACTTATTCGTCTTAAACAGACAAATAAATCTTGGTATTGTAAAATAATGTGCCTTTAGAATTAAAGAAAATTTTACAATAACTATCACCTTAGGCTTGAGCGTGAACAACTCTAAACTTAGCCTTTTTCTAGGAGCACATCTACAGATTAAAATAAAATAAATTAAAAACGTGCGTGATTATTAGAAAGCATTGTTATAATTTTGATATTCAAATGCCAAATTTTATCTCTAATTTATAATGACAAAATATTAAGAATTACAATAAAATTTTGCAATATTTATTTATTTAGTTCCTTATGAACGTATCAGTCAATGTCAAAAATTGAATAACTTTTCATCTGTTATTTTTTATTTTTACTTTTGTCAAAATTAAGGTAATGTAACTAACAGAATTAAAAAATAGATGCCAAAATGATGTTATTAATAAATTATTATATTAATCATAAATATATTTTAATATTAATTGTCTTACACGAATAAATAATTATAATGAATAATAAAATTATTCATGTTTTGCACATATTAATATATAAAACAAAAGAAGGAAGAAATACTAATTTTTGATTGTATTTTCTGAAAAAACTCATATTTTCGTTTTTTATTTTTATTTCGCATGGCATTAAATTAAAATGAATCACGAAAGAAGATAATTGTTCGAAATAAATTTTTAAAGAAATGAATTATAAATGAGAGGTGTGCTTTCAATTTAAGAATTTTCATTATTATAAGTGAATGTCGACCAACTCGGTGGATTTTCCCATATATTTATACCAATTTTGGACTATTTTTACATATAGGTCAGAAGTAGGCCCCATGGCCTTATAAATTCCTCATTAGCATTATTTAAAATTTATATAAATTAAAATAAATAAAAAATAATAAAAAAATATAACATTTCCATGTAATGTTGCCTTAATTATGTTTAAATATTGCCTGTCAATGTTGCGTCAACATTGCCGGACAATGTTTCTACAGAGCAGACATAATCAATGTTGAGTAATGTTGCGTCTACATTGGTCGGAAATTTTGCCAATATTGACACAAATGAATCTTAAACAAGTACCAAGTTTTTTATTATAAAAAAATTTATGTTGTCTCAAAGGGGGAAACCACATTAGACGTCTGAAAAAATCGATTTTTTCTTTTTTGCATAAATTGTTAGTTAAGGTGTTCAAAAATAGGCTGCAAAAGTTTTAAGAGCAAAATTTGACGTCCTCGCTGTACTGGTGATGAACGGAGCGCGCTCCAGGTTACCGTAGATTAGTAGAATAGGCGTAGCACTTTTGAGACTAAGGAGAGCAGAAAGGGACAAAAAGAGGACTTATTAGACTTTGTAACGTTGATTTTAAATAATCACGTTATAAAAACCGAATTGAGTTTTCGCCGAAACTTATTCAGTTAATTCTTGATTAATTATTATAAATTAAATGCGGTAGCCAGAATCGAACTCAACATTTTACTTTATTATTATCTTGTTGAATTGTATAGAATCAATATAATACAAAAATGTTGAGTTGTATAAAAATCATATTGTTTATCTCAAGAGAATTTCACACGTTTTGGTTGATTAGAAAACACAATGTTATTTATTGTTATTTAATTATCAACCGACCGAAAATGTGTCAACAATTAATATTAATCGGCACAAATCTACTGTCAACTGGCAACCACCTGTCATAGATGTTGGGCCTGTTATCATGCTGCTGGGGCGAACCCAAGGTGCGCATGACATATATACGGGACCGAAGCAGGATGTCAATTAACCTAACTTCGACAGTTCGTGCCTGGCTGCCGAGTAATCATACGGTTTCACCGCGGTTGACCATTTTCTATCATTGTTAAAAATCAAAATGGATTATCGTGCATTCCTGGAGCGAGCAAAAGGTTAGTGTCCAGTGCACATCTTCCTCGTTGTCTTGGGAATATCACCGGTGTACGGTGTGACCGAGAAATAGTATCGAGAAGGAAGACCTCATGGCAAGCCGATAGAGCGCCGCCATTTTCGGTCGACCGTCGCAATCACCGGCGGGTGGAAGTTCTCAGTTCTCTTCACAAAGTTCAAAGTTAAAATAAAAAGAAGAGTGATTTAAAAGAAAATAATATGCTTGTGTGTTCTTATAATTTTCTTTATTCATTTGTTTTATTTGTGTGTTAAATTCAACTTGTCTCTCTCCTCTGTGTGCGGTACTCGCGCCCTATTATTTCAATATAAAACGTAACTTCGTAAATAAAATATTGAGCTCGGTAAGAGCTAGTCCGGGAAAGTTCTTTATTTTGTTACAGCATCGTGATCCGGGTAGTTTACCTACCTGGCGCCGGGGAAGTTCCCTAAAACGGGTCATCGATGGTGTATTATAAGTTCGAAGTGTGGAATTTATAATTCGGCAATTTGAAATCCGTAAATTGCCATTTTTGTAACGATTCGCGGGTAAGATCCGCAAGTAAACGTAAGGATCGTTACAACAGTGGCACCCAACTAAAGGGCCGTGACAGACGAGAGAGATTATATAAGGATTTTCAGTGTATTAGTGAAGTGAGAGAACGAAATGAGAACCTTCACTGCTGGTGAGTAATTGAATTTTCTTTTCTTTTCAAATTTATTTTTCTTTTTCGATCTGACAGGTACTATTTATTTTTGCTTCTGGGAAAAAATTTGAAAATTTATTTTTATAATAATTTTGTAGAAAAATGATGCTTTGAAAATTGTTTTTTTTGTATATTTTTTTCAGCATGAAAGAAGATTTTTTTTGTACCTGCAGTGTCCCCTACCACCTTCGAGAAAAGTAGAAAAAGTTTCTTTTTAGAAAAAAATTTGGTAAATAGTAAATAGAAAAATTACCAAAAATATTTTTTGAATTTAATTAAAAAGTTTATTGGATTTCTCGAAGACCGAGGTGAAGGAATAAATTTTGAAAATAGAATAATTGTGTGGAAAAGAATTTTCTCTGTTGTTTATTTGGAGATAAACAGTCACGAACTCAAGTAAAAGTCCCTTTATTTTCATTTCAAATATATAATTTGTAGTAGGCTGAAATATTATATTATTTGATTAGAAAATTTATTGAAATAAAAATTAATGGTAATTTACCTAACCAGGTAAATAATAATTTTTAAAATAATTTTCCCTTTTTCGACATTGGATATAAAAGAGAAAATTACCAGACATTTTGGAAATTTAAGGAAACGTAATCAAATTTCCAAAATAGTTAGAAAAAATTAAAATTAAGCAATTACAGGTAATTTCGATCTCCGATAAAATTTTTTAAGTAAATAGAGAATTTATTTTATTCGGAAAAATTACCCCGTAATATTGGGAATTTATGAAATTTTGGAAATATTCCCAATTAAGCTAAAAATTTAGTGAATTGAAAGAGAAAATATTTCTCAACCGACAGTAGCTAAATTTAGAGTTAGGAAAGTTACTCCAAGAAGGAAGAAATTTACTGGTAACTTATGAAATTTTGCAATATTTCGTGTAAAAGTTGAAAAATTAATTTATTGATAGAGGAAATATTTCTCGACGGACCCTAATTAAATTTTTCAAGTAGGTAATTTACCGGAAACTTTGGGAAATTTATCGGTAATTTAGGAAATTTAGGAAATTAACCGATAATTAATTCCCAAAAATAGCAAAATTTACAGTATAACAGAAAACAATCGGAAACTAAACAGTAAATAGCAGTAGTTTCCGAGAATTTTAGGAAATTTATCGGTAATTTGGGAAATTTAGGAAATTAACCGATAAATTATTCCTAAAAGAGAAAATTTTTCAGAAATAGTGTAAAATTATCGGAAACCGAATAGTGAATAGCGGTAATTTCCGGAATTTTTTTGGAAACTTATCGGTAATTTATGAAATTTAAGAAATTAACAGATAATTAATTCCTAAAAAGAAATTTTTGTTTTAGAAATAATAGAAAATAATCGGAAACCGAATAGTGAATAGCGGTAATTTTCAGAAATTTTAGGAAATTTATCGGTAATTTATGAAATTTATTAAATAAACCGATAATTAACTCTGAAAAATAGTGAAATTTGTAGTAAAGTTGGAAATCAATCGGAAACAGAATAGGGAAAAGCTGTAATTTCCGGAAATTTTGTGAAATTTTCGGAAATATTGGAAATTTTTGAAATTTTTTTTTGCGGAAGCAGAGAGAAATTTTTGATTTTCTTGCTAGCGAAAATATTTGAAAGAAAAATTGAATTTTGATAATTTTCAACAAATTTAAATATTTATTCTATTAATTTTGGAAAAAAAGTTTGGAAGGTTTTGGAAATTTTCGAATTTTTTTTTACGAATTCTAAGAGAAAATAATAAAAAGAGAAACTAAATTTTGATAATTTTCAATAAATTTAAGTAAAAATTTTTTTTTTCTCCTTTTGTAAAAATTTTTTTTTCTTTTCTTTCTTTTTCGTAAAATAACAGTTGACTTTGAAAATTTTTCAATAAAGATTGAAATTTAATTTATTTTGATTACCAGTCTTTCTTTTGTATAAGTAAAAATTAATTTTTCGAAAAATGTCAGACAAACAGAAAGACCCTAATGACAGTACGAGTAGGGAATCTGACGAAATAATAACTGCTGAGCAGACAGACAGTTTTGATACGATAGTACAGGTACATCAGTCCGAAAACCATGAGTCCAATGAAACTAGGGACCAATCGAATCAAGGCTCAAGTCTCGCAGAGCAGCTAGGAGGGGGCGTACGCGCTTTTGAAGAAATGAAACGCCAATTAGAATTAAACGGTTGTAGTAGTTCCGGTAGTTTTGCGACAGTTCAATCGAGAATAGAAAGGCTAATTGCAAGAATGCAAGGCAACACAGCAGTACCGTGGTACGACACTGACGAGGCGCTTCCGAAATTCGGTAACGAAGTACAAACGTCCACCCCCAACACACCAGGCTCGGCCAGAAATTTTGACTTACCCGAAAGTCCGGTTATTAACCCAGGAGAAACGAATTTCTTAAATAAAAATCCTAATGACATTAATAGAATTTACAGACCAGAAAATTTTCAAACCAGCTTTCCCCCACCCAACCCAGCGTACATACACGTCAACACAAATCCGAGAAACAGGGTGACAATAGATCCCCGATTTGAATTTTCCGACAGATCTGAAACTCAAGAATTGCGTGAGTCAATTTTGCTTATGCAAAAACAAATTAAAGCACTGACGACACTGGTACAGAAACAGACAGAGAAACCAACGACAGTGACAAGTACATGTCCAACATGTCATACGACAACAACTGTCACAGGACAATCTGTGACGGGGTACCAATCGTCAACCAACAGACCAACTGACACGTACGGTATACCGAACCCAAATACTGGAAACTTTTATTCCAATATTCACACAAACGTATCAGTGCCAAACACAATTCAGGCAGCAATCCCATACAATAGAGACTATCAATTTCAGGGATTAAGTTGGAGTAGAAATGAAGGTCGAGTACCTGCTCTACATCCAACAAATATTGATCCAAGAAACGCGCGCGACCAAACAGATTACAGGGATCGACAAGGGGCTTGGGGCTACCAACCGACAGTAGACCGGTACCCTCAAGGGTCGTACGGACACCCGACAATAGAGTCCAACCGACCACCACCCCAGAGCCAGTACTACCCTACAAATAGTATATTTCCTTACGCGAACCCGACTTTAGCCGCGGAGGAAAAACCGACAGTAGGCAGATACACCCAACAGAGTAGGTCGACACAATACGGGGAAAGAAACGACACAGAATACCGTAACGCGTTTCAAGATCCATATTTCGAGAACAGACGAACGGGATTTATCCCAGACTCAAATCGACAATGGGAACCAGCCCCTAGATTTTCCCAAATGTCGAGCACTCAATTCAGACCACCGAGAGATGTCGCGAGAATCGTTCGGAGTTGGAACATTAGTTTCGACGGACAGAAAAACGCTAGTGTAGACAATTTCTTATGGCGAGTTGAGGAAGGTAGGGCCGCGTCATTTCTATCAGACGAAGAACTACTTGTAGCTATACCATTTCTTTTGACAGACATAGCAGCCCATTGGTATCGTCAAAATCGACCATTTTTATTTTCTTGGGAAAATTGTAAAAGCCAGTATAGAAACCGTTTCGGTGACGCTAGGTTCCAAGATAGGCTCGAAGAACAGATTATTTCGCGAAGACAAGGTCCTGGCGAACCAGCGATCGATTTTCTGACCTGCATGTATGGTTTATACCAACTATCTACGCGACCAATAGACATGACAGCTCAAATGGATCGGGTTTACACGAATTTAAGAGCAGATTATCGGAGAGCAATAAGACGACACGAATTTTTCGATTATAACGGTTTAACCGAGTTAACAAACGAATACGAGAGAGCAATAATGACGAATCCCGACGACGTACTCCCACCCGCACCGGAAAAATCGCTAATTCCGGAATACGCGTTTAAAGGAGCGGAGAAAAGTACTATCGACTCGAACAAAGTTGCGGCTATCGATTCAAAACCGGATCAAATCGGAAAATCGTGCGGAACGGACGAACCGAAAACAGTCGGTGAAAATACGAGCGAAGTTTGGTCAAAGACAGTGGACGCGTTAGTAGCAGCGTTGGTAGGTAGTAAAATGCAATCCCTATCGAACAATCAGAATAACGCAAATAAACGAAATGGCGGAGGTTCTAAGTGGAACAAGAAAAAGAACTATTCGCCACCGAAAGACCCGGATAATAAAAATGACACAGCCCCACCTACGTCGAACTCACAAACCGATACGAAAAACAGTTCTAAACCGAGTGAAATAGTTTGCTGGAATTGTAAGAAAACGGGACATTTTCAAACCGGTTGCGCCGAACAAAAACGAAAGGACTATTGTAGACGTTGTAGTAAAGAGGGAGTAACGACACAAACATGCGAAGGTTGTCCGGGAAACTTGAAAAAGGAGGAGAAGTAAAGGTCAACTCTTCCTCCTTAGAAAAAGAACAGACCTCAACAACAGTAATAGAAAAAACCGCGGAACAATCCGAACCCGTACTCATAGAAAACCGGAAATTCGTGGAGACCGTTAACAAGAAGTCGAAAAACCGGAAGGCCACCAGTAAATTCGAGGCCAACCAAACTGTCTTGCTAAACGATCGCGTTGAGGGAATAAATGGTGCATGTCCTTGGGAGAAAAACCAGGCGATTATGTCACTTTTGAAATCGGACATAGAACCGAAGTTAGTACCAGAACAAAAACCGCTGCGATTAGAAATTAGGGAACCGCCAGCGGAAGACAAAGGTTTTAGTTTGAGGGTATTTACGAATATACGGATAGGTAATACCCATAACGTACAAGCCTTGATAGATAATAGTGCATCGCGCACAGTATTGGGAGATATCGGTTTAGCAATTGCCGACAAGTACAAGGCGGAATTGCAACCGGCGACCGAAAAAGCAGTCGTGACAGCCGACGGTACGGTTCGTCCAGTAAAAGCAGTCTGCTATCTCCCAATAGAGGTCGATCGGGTATCTCGCATGATGAAGGTGCTGATCGTCCCAGGAATGGGTGAACAGGTATTCCTGGGAGTGGACTTTATTCACACCTTTGGCGTGGTACTCGATGGTAGTCAAAGAAAATGGTACATGGCCGACTACCCAGACACGGTACACCATTATACAGAAGAGGGTATAGAAGCAATTAAAGTCACAGAAGAAAACACCCCACAGGAAGTAGATCAAGTAAGCGGGTTAAAAGTAATCTCTGCCGAAGAGAGAAACGACTTAGAACAATTTATTTCTTCTATACTTAGATTAGTACCAGATAACTTACCCGCGACAGACCGCGCAGAACACGTAATTGACGTACAGAATCACCCAGCTATCAAACAACGGTATTATAGGGTATCGCCGAAAGTACTGAAAGCGATGCACGACGACGCGTTAAGAATGTTAGCCGAAGGAATAATAGAACCGTCAAAAAGTGGTTGGTCGAGTCCGGTAGTTATGGTCCGAAAAGCGAACGGAACTTACCGATTATGTATAGATTTCCGGAAGCTTAATAAAATAGCCAAAACCGACGCGTATCCGCTACCGAAAATGGACATGATACTGGAAAAGCTCAGAAAAGCCAAGTATATTACGACCTTAGATTTGAAATGGGGTTATCATCAGATTCCCCTTTCGGAAAAAAGTAAAGAATATACTGCTTTTACAGTTCCAGGTCTTGGACTTTTCCAGTTCACTCGTATGCCATTTGGGTTGTCAGGTGCCCCAGCGACATTTCAGAGAATGATCGATTCTCTGATCGGACCAGAAATGGAACCATACGTATACGCGTATCTAGATGACATAGTAATAGTGACAGAGACTCTAGAAGAACATAAAGAATGGCTCAAACTAGTAATAGATCGTTTACAAGCGGCAGGTCTTACAATTAATCCTGAGAAAAGTAAGTTTGGAGTCACATCCACAAGGTATTTAGGATTCATTGTAAACCACGAGGGTTTACAAGTAGACCCAGAGAAAGTAGAACCCATCCGCACATATCCAGAGCCAAAAACGGTTAAACAACTAAGACGATTTTTAGGAATGGCGTCATGGTATAGACATTTCATTCCCCAATTAGCCACCTTAGCAGAGCCCTTAAACAAATTGTTGAGGACAAACGTTTCCTGGGAATGGGATGAGAGCCAACAAATCGCGTTCGACAGTATTAAGGAACAACTCGTGACAGCTCCAACTCTGACATACCCCGACTTTACGTTACCGTTTGAACTACACACCGACGCGAGCGATTTCGGTATTGGTGTAGTTCTTACCCAAGTACAAGAAGGGCAAAATCGAGCAATAGCTTACGCGAGCAGAACGTTAACAGCAGCCGAACGGAAATACTCGGTCACCGAAAAAGAATGCCTCGCGGTAATTTGGGCGGTAAAGAAGTTCCGCCATTACCTCGAAGGGTTTCATTTCACGGTCATTACCGATCACAGTTCACTACGCTGGCTTCACAACTTGCATAATCCGACTGGACGGTTGGCTCGGTGGGCGTTAGATCTCCTAGAATACGATTTCGACGTAGTGTATCGCAAAGGTTCAGAACACTTGGTTCCTGATGCACTATCGAGAATGTATGAAGAGGAGATGGCGCTACCGATAGCCGCTATGGAACCGGTGGAAGATGCATGGTATTGCCAACGTGTGAAGGAAGTGAATGAAACTCCGAGAAAATTCCACGGATGGAAGGTAACCGACGGTAAACTTTATCGTTATCGCCCAGACCCGCTAATTGATTCGGTAATCGACGACCTCGACGCGTGGAAATTAGTAATTCCTAAAGAACAGAGAAAAGAAGTATTTAACGAGACTCATTGCGAACCCCAAGCAGGTCACCTTGGGATACAAAAAACGTACAGACGAGTATCTGTACAGTATTACTGGCCAGGTATGTACCGCGATATCAAAGAATGGGTAGGAACATGCGACACTTGTCAGAAGATCAAACCCGATCAAAGACCCGCGGCAGGACTCATGGGAAAACGGGTAATACAAACACCGTGGTCAGTAGTCGCAACAGATGTTATGGGCCCATGGCCAAAAAGTTCGCTAGGATTTCAATATTTAGTAATTTTCGAAGACTTATACACTCGTTGGATAGAATTAGCTCCGATGCGCAAAGCAAACGCGGAAACGATAATTAAAGCTTTCGAGGACTTAATTCTCAACCGATGGGGAGCCCCCCAAGTATTAGTTTCGGATAATGGTACGGAATATGTAAATCAAGCGTTCGAAGGGTTAACCGAAGCGTACGGAATCAAACACGCGTTTACTCCAGTATACCACCCGCAATCCGATCCGGTAGAACGGGTAAACCGAGTAATTAAAACAATGATTTCAGCGTACGTTTCCAAAAATCACACCAAATGGGACGTATACCTAAAAGACCTTAGATTTGCGTATAATGCAGCAGTACACGGTAGTACTGGTGTAAGCCCGGCATTTCTAAATACGGGAAGGGAACCTAGGCCGTATAATAATTTACGGTACAGAACGGAAGAACCGACAGAATTCGAAGCGACAAACGAAGACGAATGGTTAGAGCGAATAGAGAAACTAAAAGAGTTACAAGACCTCGTCTCGCTACAAATGGACAGCGCTTTTGACAGACAGAAAATTCACTATGACAAAAGACGTCGAAACATAGTATTCCAAGTAGGAGATAAAGTCATGTGCAAGAAACAAGTAACTTCATCCGCTAGCAAGAAAATCACACGAGCGTTCGGTGGTAAAAATCAGGGACCGTTTACAGTAATACGAATTTTAGGACCTTCCGTATACGAAATCGCGACAAATGAAGGAAGATCACTAGGTAGGTTCCCCATAAAACTCTTGGTCCCCTACAGAGAACCTAGGGATGGGGGAGAAAGAGATAGTCCATAAAAGGAATCTCTTGTAAATAGAACATGTAAATAAGTAACGTAGAATAGGCATGTTAGTTAAGATTTTGATAATTATTATAAGAAAAAGAGCAACAACGTCAACCTTCTCAAGAGAGATACCAATCTTTTGGTTTGTTGTTGTTTATTTTTCAAATAATTACGTTTAGTATTTTTTTTCTCTTCTTAAAAGTTTTCAATTGAATAATTAAAAATTGGAATTTTGTTGTTGTGGACCATTCTTGACCTATCGACTCATCTTTGTCATCGAGAAACACACTAAATATTTGTTAAAAAGAAAGAATCCGAGGACAACGGCACCTAACGGTTCAAATTAAAAACAAAAGGAAGGTAGAAAGGACATTGTACGTAATAAGGTAATAAATTTGGTAAAATATAAATTTCCAAAGCATCACGTACCATGTCAGATCGATAAAGGTTTAAGGGTTGTTAAGGGTTTAATAATCGAAGATAAAAAAAAAAATATGGATAACGAGTGATATGTATTCTGGTCATAAACCCGAGGTTCAGAGGTATGTTTCGGCTAGGCCAAGGGGAGTTGTAACGTTGATTTTAAATAATCACGTTATAAAAACCGAATTGAGTTTTCGCCGAAACTTATTCAGTTAATTCTTGATTAATTATTATAAATTAAATGCGGTAGCCAGAATCGAACTCAACATTTTACTTTATTATTATCTTGTTGAATTGTATAGAATCAATATAATACAAAAATGTTGAGTTGTATAAAAATCATATTGTTTATCTCAAGAGAATTCCACACGTTTTGGTTGATTAGAAAACACAATGTTATTTATTGTTATTTAATTATCAACCGACCGAAAATGTGTCAACAATTAATATTAATCGGCACAAATCTACTGTCAACTGGCAACCACCTGTCATAGATGTTGGGCCTGTTATCATGCTGCTGGGGCGAACCCAAGGTGCGCATGACATATATACGGGACCGAAGCAGGATGTCAATTAACCTAACTTCGACAGTTCGTGCCTGGCTGCCGAGTAATCATACGGTTTCACCGCGGTTGACCATTTTCTATCATTGTTAAAAATCAAAATGGATTATCGTGCATTCCTGGAGCGAGCAAAAGGTTAGTGTCCAGTGCACATCTTCCTCGTTGTCTTGGGAATATCACCGGTGTACGGTGTGACCGAGAAATAGTATCGAGAAGGAAGACCTCATGGCAAGCCGATAGAGCGCCGCCATTTTCGGTCGACCGTCGCAATCACCGGCGGGTGGAAGTTCTCAGTTCTCTTCACAAAGTTCAAAGTTAAAATAAAAAGAAGAGTGATTTAAAAGAAAATAATATGCTTGTGTGTTCTTATAATTTTCTTTATTCATTTGTTTTATTTGTGTGTTAAATTCAACTTGTCTCTCTCCTCTGTGTGCGGTACTCGCGCCCTATTATTTCAATATAAAACGTAACTTCGTAAATAAAATATTGAGCTCGGTAAGAGCTAGTCCGGGAAAGTTCTTTATTTTGTTACAGCATCGTGATCCGGGTAGTTTACCTACCTGGCGCCGGGGAAGTTCCCTAAAACGGGTCATCGATGGTGTATTATAAGTTCGAAGTGTGGAATTTATAATTCGGCAATTTGAAATCCGTAAATTGCCATTTTTGTAACGATTCGCGGGTAAGATCCGCAAGTAAACGTAAGGATCGTTACAACTTACATGCTACTTATGAAGCAGATAAAGGAATATGTATAGTGCTAGGATAGCCGATTAAAGTGTAAGCACTTTAAAAAAAATTTTGTATAAATATCAATTTTTTGATACTTTTTTTCAAAAATGCGTTTTTCTCAAAACAGGATTTTTGAAATTGCCGTGCAGTGTAGCTCAAAAAGTTATTGACCGATTTTAAAATGAAAAATTGAAAATTGTTCGTTATTAAATTTATTATTAAGTGAACTAAACTTAAAAAGAAAAAAAAAATTTTAGTACCTTTTTTAAAATAAAAAGTAGGCAAAAAATCGAATATTTTTTTCAAAGTAGTGTCAATTTTTCAATATTTTCACTTAAAAGTTAGTTCACTTAATAATAAAATATTTATAAAATGTGAATAAACTTGATTTTTTGCTTTCGGACAAAAGGGTATAGCCGGATAAGTATGCAAAAAGTGCCCCCGCATGTATTTTATTCATAATTTATCCATACATTCCTACCCACTTAAAGATAACATTCTGAAAGTTTGAACTCAAAATTCGCTTTTTTGGGGGAGTTATGGAGGGGGAAAGAAAAATCAAAAAATGCGTTTTTCTCGAAAACTAATGAACCGATTTCAATAAAATTTAAATATGTTATAAATGTCAACAAAACAGTTTTAAAAAAAATTTTTCAAATTTTTTTTTCAAAAAAATCCAAAAAATTTTTTTTTTGAAATTTTCAAAAAAAATTTTTTTTTCTTTTTTTAAGAGCGACACCTGCCATTTTTGTACTATTTACTCGTTAAAGTGTCTATTTTCAGAAAAAAATTTTCCTCAATTTTTTTTTGAGGTGCGTGATAGTGAAAAAATATAAAAACCACAAGTGGGTTATGGAGTTATAGAGGGGGAACGAAAAAAACAAAAAACTTATTTTTCTCGAAAACTACTGAATCGATTTTAATAAAATTTTAAGAGGTTGTAAATATAGATAAGACGATTTTAGTAAAAAAAATCAAAATTTTTTTTTCAAAAAAAGTCAAAAACATTTTTTTTTTGATATTTTCAAAAAATTTTTTCAGGGTTATTTTTTGAAGTGAACACTTTTTCTTTTATTGTAAAAAGTACCTTATAATGTCCCCTTTAACATATATTTTTATTAAATTTTTAAGAAATATAGTTTTTGAGTAAAATGTCAAAAACCATGGTCATGCTATTTGTCACGTACGGTAATGCACATATATGCATATGGGCATTTTTATGTGATAGGGTATAGCCGGATAAGTATAAAAAAAAAGTGACCCAAATATATTTTTCCTATTCATTTTACCCACAAAATAACTTTTTGAAATTTTTAACTCAAAATTTTGAGTTTTTTGAACTTATGGAGAGAAAAAATCAAAAAACGCATTTTTCTCTAAAACTATTGTATGCATTTTTATCAGCTTTGGATTTGTTGAAAAGACAATTAAAGAGATCAAAAAAAAAATTTCAAAATTTTTTTCAAAAAATCCAAAAAAACTGTTTTTTAAAAAATTAAAAAAATTTTTTTTGGTTCTATTAAAGTGACATTTTTATGTATTTCCTCATTTCAGTCTCTTATGTGATCTACTTAATAAAAAAATTTTGCCTGACATGATTTCAGTGTGTGTCACGGTGAAAAACCAGATAAAAATGTACCGGGTAGGGTTTTTGAGTTATTTACTGTGACACACACTGAAATCATGTCAGGCAAAATTTTTTCATAAAGTAGATCACATAAGAGACTGAAATGAGAAAATACATAAAAATGTCACTTTAATAGAACCAAAAAAATTTTTTTTTAATTTTTTAAAAAACAGTTTTTTGGAATTTTTTGAAAAAAATTTTGAAATTTTTTTTGATCTCTTTAATTGTCTTTTCAACAAATCCAAAGCTGATAAAAATGCATACAATAGTTTTAGAGAAAAATGCGTTTTTTGATTTTTTTTCTCCATAAGTTCAAAAAACTCAAAATTTTGAGTTAAAAATTTCAAAAAGTTATTTTGTGGGTAGGAATGAATAGGAAAAATATATTTGGGTCACTTTTTCCATAGTTATCCGGCTATACCCTAACACATGAAATTGCCCATATGCATATATGTGCATTACCGTACGTGACAAATAGCATGACCATGGTTTTTGCCATTTAATCAAAAACTGTATTTTTTAAAAATTTGGAAAAAATATATGTTAAAGGGGACATTATAAGGTACTTTTTACAATAAAGGAAAAAGTGGCCACTTAAAAAAATAACCCTGAAAAAAAATTTTTTAAATTTGAAAAGATTTTTTAAGCTGTACATTGTACCCACTTGCGGTTTTTATTTTTTTTCACTATCACGCACCTCAAAAAAAAATTGGGAAAAATTTTTTTCTGAAAAAAAAACACTTTAACGAGTATAGTAAAAAATGGCGGGTGTCGCTCTTAAAAAAAAAAAAAAGAATTTTTTTGAAAATTTAAAAAAAAAAATTTTTTTGGATTTTTTTGAAAAAAAAATTAAAATTTTTTTTTTTAAAACTGTTTTGTTGACATTTATAACATATTTAAATTTCATTAAAATCGGTTCAGTAGTTTTCGAGAAAAACGCATTTTTTGATTTTTCTTTCCCCCTCCATAACTCCCCCAAAAAAGCGAATTTTGAGTTCAAAATTTCAGAATGTTATCTTTAAGTGGGTAGGAATGTATGGATAAATTATGAATAAAATACATGCGGGGGCACTTTTTGCATACTTATCCGGCTATACCCTTTGTGGGCTCAGGACTGCACGGCAGTCATGAACTCCGGCGAAGCAGCTCTATATGTAATAGCTCCCAATTTGAAAGATTTTTTATATAAACGCTTAAAAATATGAGTTACAGTTGAATATATGTGAAACATGATGCAAATGTTTTATTTCATTCAAAAAAATTCTTACCTTAATAAAAAATTCGCGAAAAAACGGCTAAAAAAACAGCGTTCTAATGTGGTTTTCTCCCTTAAGCAAAAAAAATTTTTATTTAGGTTCAAAATTAGAGTCTTAACCCTTTTAGTCCCATAATTAGGGCAATTGAAAAATATCTACAATAGGTATAGTTCCTATGGTTTTCGAGGTCGCTGATTACGAATCTGGTATCAGATTTTCAAAATTTTGAAAATTCAAAATGGCGGAGTTAAAATGGCGGACTATAAAATTAAACAAGTTGTAAATCCAGATGTTCATTACATGAACATTTTGCTTCCTCTTTACGATCAGCAAAAAAAATTTGCTTCCTCGTGAAGGAAGCATTAACGATAAATATATTTTATTTTTAAATCATTTTTAATACAATTTAACATTTATAAAATAAAGTTCATTCGTCTTGATAGAAAGAATAAAATTTTCTTATACAGTAATATGAATCTAAATAAACAAAAAAATTTTTAGTTAAAAAGTGAATTTTTCAACTTTACACATACACATACATACATTCGGACAATTGTTCAGGGTCTTATATAACATAGTCCCATATAGAAGAAAATTTGTTAAAAGGATTTTTAAAAATTTTGTAAATTAAACGACTACAAAGCTTCCTCACGAGGAAGCAAAATTATTTAATTTTACTTGAAAGTTGTCACCCGGGTGTTTTTGGGGTCGCTGATTACGAATCTGGAGTCAGTTTTTCAAGATTCAAAATGACGGATCCAATATAGCGGACAAAAATTAAAAATTAAACAAATTGACTTGAATGTTGTCACTAGGGGATTTTTGGTGTCGCTGATTACGAATCTGAAGTCAGTTTTTCAAAATTCAAAATGGCGGATCCAATATCGCTGACGATAATATAAAACAAGTTGTAAATCCAGATGTTCATTACATAAACATTTTGCTTCCTCTTTACGACCAGCAAAAAAAATTTAACTATAAGATAAATTAACTATAAGTTTATTTGATTTTTCAATCATTTTTAATACAATTTAACATTTATAAAATAAAGTTCATTCGTCTTAATAGAAATAATAAAATTTTCTTATACAGTACCTAATATAAATCTAAATAAACAAAAAAATTTTTAGTAAAAAAGTAAACTTTTCAACTTTAGTTGTAATTAATTCTATAATTTCCAATAGAATAAATACTTTGTATACATCAATCGATTCGTCTTGATGCAAAGAATAAGATTATTAATTTATTTCTCAATAAATAGTAGCATTTTATTGTACAGCAACATGACTTTTAAGAAAAAATGAATTTTTATTAAAAGTTCAAATTTCTTGTCTATAATTGGTTTTAATTCTATAAATTTAAATGCAATATATACTTTTTATATACCAATCGATCCGTCTTGGTGCAAAGAATAAGATTTTAGAAATAAATGAGTACGATTTTCTTACACAGCAACATAATTTTGCGAAAAGAACTCATTTTTTGATAAAGAAGCGAATTTTTCAGCTTTAATTGTGTTTAACTCTATAAATTCTCGTACAATTTATACTTTGTGTATACCAATCGAGTCGTCTTGATGCAAAGAATAAGATTTTATTATATATTAACTTTAATAACCAACTTAAAAAAATTTTTTTTTAAATTTTTTTAGAAAAAAGTCAAAAATCAATCTATTTCAAGGTATTTTTATAATAAATATACACAGTAAATTGGAGGAGATCATTTTAATTGCAACGTTTTGATACGCATAACTAATATCAAGTTGAGACGACGTTATTGGATCATTTTTAAAAATCATTCCGGTAAAGCGTATCAATTTTTGATACTTACACTGGTATGAAAAAATATATCTGTCATGGCCGACATGAAGTTATTTTTTACTTTACATCCTTTACATGTTATTAATTCTATTTTATATTATATCTTATTATTTCTATTTTATATTATATCTTATAATTAGCAAAATTATATTTTATTAAAACAAATAAATGTATAAATTATTTCCTTTTTGTAATAGTAATATAATCATGAAAAATGGAATTTAAAAAATACTAACCACTAGATCTAAAATATTATAAATGTATACAAATAACATATTACTATTTCATAAAAATATATTATAATCATATTTTTTTATCACAACTCATGTTTATTAAAAATATTTAAAATTATTTATGCATTTGTACATTCTCTGTGATAAACTGTAAATTTTGAGGTTAGGAGGGTTTGTTTACTAAGTTCGAATTTCCAATGCAATTTAATCAAATATGTAAAGGCGACTACACATTCCATGGTAAGCGTCCGTGTACGTTGCGAATGTATATGGAATGTGTAGTCGCCTTAACAACTGAGTTGCATGCGTAAGTTGGTTACGGGATATGTAAGTTCCGCAACCGACTTTTAGTTGAGTCCAAATAGACAAAATTTGCCTTGAGCAATGCATAGTGACGCATAGCCTCTGCCGTGGTTAGAAATTAGGTTAGAAATTTTTTCTATTCTGTTTTTGTTGATCAATGCTACACATAACCTACGAGGTTGTTAATTAAAAGTGTTAATTTTATTATGCATACATAATAAAGTGAGTTAAAACTACTATTTTAGAAATTATATTTAATTATTGAAGTGGGAAAAGTTCTGTTAAACATAAAAAATAGACTACAATCAAAGAAAATGTGTATAAAGTTTTAATTGAAATAGTGTATTACCTAGTATAACCAAGACATTAATATTTAAGAAATTGTCTGTAATTAATTTATGTCGGACTATGTTTGGATTTATCTATTTCAATTTTTCTAGGTACGTATAACTAACAATCTCTTGTTATTGCAAAAATAATCTAAATTAATAGTAATTTTTATTTTAAATACATAGTAACTTAAATTCATAAAGTGTTAATAAAAAGTACACTGTGATAAATAAATATTAAATATTGGATGTAATGTGTAAAAATTTATTTGGAACGACGTATGAAAATTTCAGAATTAATGAAATTCAAATGGTCATTCTATGTAACTTTCATGCATTTATTGAATTTTCATACGATTAACGATTAATATAAAATGAGATAATTAAAATTTTTACCGTTCGGTTATTCAGTGGTCACTAATAATCTTTAAATTTGATTAAAAGAGCTGTAAAACGCAAGTTCAAAAAATTTTAAGGTTATGTGTGAAAGATGCGAAAATTGTGAAATATAACTTAAAATTAGTAAAATTTATAGTAATGTGCGCATGCGCATCTTTTCAATACATTCTTTACAAACTTTCAGTAAATTTAAATAAATTTTTGAAAATTACAGTTATAAATTAATTTTCAATAACCGTGTGTGGAAAAAATTCATAAAAAATAAAATTTTACATTTATGAAGTAAAATTAATATCTCGTTCCGTTGCAATTTTATGTCAATCGTTGTTCTATTGAAATTTCAATGTGAATTTCTTAAGGGCTAGTCCCATGTTGGCGTAAAAACGTTAAAGCGTAAATATATTTGAAAGAGTGAAAGGAACAACCTAATATCACTGTCTCACTCAGTCACATACTTTAACGCCAACGCTTCAACACTTTGACATTTTTACGCCGACATGGAACAACCCTAGGGTCGAGTCCCATGGAAACGTTTTGCGTTGCGTTTTGTAACTAAGCTGAGAGTGTGAGAGAGATAGAGATATATGTTCGCTATATTTGCACTCACGGCCTAGTTACAAAACACAACATAAAACGGTGCCATGGGACTCCACCCTTACAGTGAAGCATTATCTAATAGAAATTTATGTTTTCTTTTTAAATAAACTTAAAAAACTTACAATAATTTTTTTCTTTCAGATAACTATTACGTTTCTGCTTTTAAGTGCCGTTAAGAATCTATTTGAACTTAAATGGAACCTCCGGGTTTCGTGTGTGGTTTCGTGTTTGGTTTAACCAAATGCAAGATGTGGTACGTACTTATGTTCGAGATAGTTTTTGTCGAATCGATCAAAGTTTACAGGAAAGGGGTCTAAACATGAACGATTATGTCGATGTAGAACAGAAAATTGAATAAACTAATTGCATTTATGAATTGAACAATAAAAGGAAACGAGCAAAGTATTTAGAAAAAGAGTTCGACGTTTTAATGCCAACCAGGTATACGCTTGGAAGGCGATTTGTAAAGTACGGAAGTGCCATTACTGGTAAAAATCGCCCTACAAAGAGAAAGAAAGATGAAATGATGATCATTCCTTGAACAAAGATTCTCCAAAAATTTGCTGCCAATGATTCGTTTCACGGACTTCTAAAGTATCACGATGCAGTGAATGGAATTTTCTCTAATGTCGAAAATGAAATCAAATACCAAAATCACAACTGGTGGAAGGACCGTGATGATTCATTTCACTTTAAATTGTATGCAGACGAGGTAGACATGTGCGACGGATTAGGTTCGAAGTCATCTGGACAACAGAAGTTGTTAATGGTTTACTGTTCATTGACAGATATTGATCCTGTTTACTAATCATCATTATTGTATTATTTTTTAGTAGGAATCGCTAGATCTGATGATTTGAAACGGTACTGCATAAATAAAATATTAAAACCATTTGTGGATGATATAAAAAAATTGGAGATAGGTGTCGATGGCCCAAATGAAACCTATATTAATGGAGGGTTATTTGCCATTCAAGGAGACAATGTGTCACAGAATTGTGTTGTTTGAATTTGTGTTGTCTAAAGGAATCATTTGGAATAACTCTACACTCGTGTCGCTTCTGTCTTGCTAGTCTCTCTGATATGCAGACAATGACAGAAGAAAATTTAGATGTTATTCGAAACCCGCAAGATCATGATAGGCAAGTTGCTGAAATTGAAGCTGCAGTAGGAGAAGCAAGAAAAGAATTATCAAAATTGTATGGAATTAATTCAAGGAGCATCCTCAATGAATTGCAAGGGTTTCACTGTTCTTTAGACGCACCACCAGACATAACTCATGACATTTACCTGGGACTTTTACCACGAACATTTCAAAACTTTTACCAAAAAGCAATTTTGCCAAAAATTTCTCTCTCAAAGTTGAACAAGAGAATACTTAATTATGATTATGGATATTCTGAAACAAAATATAAACCTTCTCCACTAAAGGCGAAACATTTAATTCCGGGATCGAATATTAAGCAAACGGCGATGCAAATGTTAACTTTAGCATATTCGATTCCGTTTATTATTCGTGACATTGTGGAGACAGACTGTCTATATTTTTCCAACTTTAAAAACTTGTTGGAAATAACAACTATTGTTTCTGGATACTCCATCAGTTCTGAAATGATTCAGTACGTTGCAGACAGTATTGCAGAATATTTAAACGACTATGCCACTTTATACGGAACTGATGACGAAAATGTAAAGTTGGTGCCAAAGCATCACTTTTTAACACATTATCCGCGATTAATAACCATATTTGGTCCGTTGCGGTATTACATGTGTTTACGTGCTAAAGGAAAACACCAGCAGTCGAAACGTAGAGTGCAAGGAATGCGCAACTACAAGAATTTACCTTACACGTTAGCAGTGAGACACCAATATTGCCAAACTTTGCAACTCCTTGGACCTCTAGAAAAAAGTGTTATAACAGGTCCTACAAAACTTGAAGCCACTGAGACACTACCATTTTATGCCTTATTTCCCGAGGAAGCATTGCAATGCACTACAAAGTGGGCAAATTTTAATGGTGTCAAGTATATTTGTGACAAGTGCTTAATTGCTGTAGGATACGAAAGTGTTGCTTGTTTATCACAATTTGCAGCACTTCACAAAATTTTAAGAAGAAATGCGGAAATTATTTTTATTTGCAAAAAAGTGGAGTCGATAGAGTACAACACCGACTTAATAAGTTATGAAGTGAGGATTGACAGTGAATTTATTGGTGTTAATCCTAAAAATTTAATAAACCACGAAGTATTCCACACTCATAAATCACTAGGAAAACTGTTTGTCACAGTGAAAAGTTGCTTTGGTAACTTATATTAGACGCTGTGTGTACCAGAAAAAAAGGAGAACTGTTAAAAAAATTTCAAATTATTTAACGTTCCAGTTAATTATTTTAATTGTATACCATTCTTTTATATTATTGCTTTATGTTAACATGAAAATAGAATCTACTTTGCTTAACAATTTTGTTGTAATAAGAACATTAATTTCCGAAAGTGTGTATAATTATTTAATTCATATTGCAATTTAATCCATCCGTACCAAAACATCTACAATTTAAAAACTATTTATTTTAATAGATTTTGAGATTTTTTAGATATTTTTAGAAATATAATGTAATATAAAATGTAATACATACATAATGATATTAGTTTCTATAAATGTGATTTATTAATAACACTAATATTTTTACTAATAATAATGTTTTAATATTTGTTAATAATATGGAATTGTATGGATAATTAAAAAAACTATCAGCTGTAAGCAACTTTACATCTTTTATTCACTGTTATCTTGCTTTAGCAGAGAGATTTTTTATTCTTTTGTTTATATTATTTTAGTAAAAACGGAAAAGAGCGCGCCTCAGTGAGCCTTCCTCCATCTCTCCTCCAAATATGAACCAGAAATATTTTATCCTCTCGAAATAAAACTTCAATTCCAAACAGTAGAAAATCTCTTTTATTGAATGCTTGAAATTGAATTCACTCACTCTATTACTCTTGTACATTACCATAACAACCTGCAAGCAGGCAGGCTGCAGACGTCTGAACGCTCCATAATTAGAAAGAGAAAAAAAATATACTTCTATCCTTGTTACATTCAGGGTGGAGTCCCATGGCATCGTTTTGCGTTGTGTTTTGTAACTAGGCCATGAGTGCAAATATATCGAACACATATCTCCATCTCTCTCACTCATGGTCTACACGGAAAAAAAGTACGTGAAATTTTCCTTGGAAGTGCTTGATTTTTGGATAGGACAAAATTTCTAGACTACATCATATACTTTTTATTAGAAAATATAATAAAATCAAGAAAATAATGAAAAAAGTCATAGAATTATATAGCAAAACGCAGCGTTCGAACGCAAACATGTACACACATCCTGAGCCGTTGTGAAGCGTCCCTTAATGGAGAGAACACAATCCATTGGTACGCGAACGTAAACGTGTACGTGAACGTATGACGTCACAATGTTATTCAAATGGGTGACGTCACACGTTCGCGTTAACGTTATTGTGTTCTCACCTTAAAGCAACCTACGCAACGCAGACTTTTCGGAACCTATTGGAGAAAGGCCTTAACAAAAATTTTCTATTGCGGAGTCAACCTTACATACAACCTCTAACGGATATATTTTTTCAAATATAATAAGCCATTATGGAAGTCTGCTGTCATTAATATATTGTTTACTCGTGAAGTTTGTGTTGAAAAAATAATAAAAACAAAAAGAAAAAAGTTGAGGATATCGTAAGTATTATATTAACAAAAATGTTTCTTTATATCACAGGTAATATTTATAAGTTAATAGTGCATTATGAGTTTTGAAGATATAGAAATTAACGAGAAGAAAAATATACTGACGAGTCATAGTTTTGCAATATTCAATTCCACTTAATGCACATTATATTTATTAAGAATTAATTTAATTAAATATTCTTTTAAGAACAAACAAATAATGTCAAACATCGACAGCTGGGGTATTAAACGCGGCAATTGTTCTTGTGGCGAATGCGATGAGTTCACCGTACACGTGGGTGCTGCTTCTTCAATGATTTGTGTCTATTGTGGTTGCTTCCCAACAAAGCACGCAAAATTAGGTAATATTAATGTGTTATCTATGAAACAATTTGCTTTTTAAGGTAAAATTGCACTAGAAAAATTATATTTCTATTTATTGAAAATAAACCACCGGATAAAATGTACACGTCATGCTTTTTAATAGATGAGAAGAATTCTAATGAAAATTTTGGTTCGACTGTGCACACCTCTGACAAAGGTATTCAAGGCGCGGAAATGGAAATAGTTTCTTCCAAAAATACAACAGATGACACTGAAGAAGATCGAGTTGAAAGTATAGGAGTAGATATTAACGATGATAATAAATCAAACTCGTCATCAATAATCGAAGAAGGTAATGTACAAGTTTACGAATTTAATCGTAAATTTTTTAATTATTTGATCCTCTTTAAACAATTATTTGCATGTAAGTAATTTTTTGTTTAGTATTAATAAAATAAAATTAATTTCTGTTTATTTTAGAACACAATGAGAACCATAGTGAGAACGATTATTCCAATCTTCCAGAAGCAGTCCAAAATCAACTGGTAAAGTAATTTAAACTATGTCAATGTATAAAAAGTTTATAGTGACATTTAATTTCCTGCAGAGGCGATAATTATTAGTCCAAAAAAATGGTTAAAAAATTTTCAAGATTGCCGCAGGTCAGAGAAATTAGAGAATTCAGGGAAAAGTCAGGGATTTTTATTAAAGTACTGAAAAAATTAAATTTTAATTAATTAATTAAAATTTAAAAAAATTAAATTAGTTTTATTCTATTTTTTAATACATATATTTAATTAATTGTTAAAAATTATGGATTTATTGAAGAATGTTAGTTAAAAAAATTGTATTTTAGAAAAGTTACAAATGTTTGCAAAAATTTATAATAATTCTATTTAAAATTCCAATTATCTTTACAAATAATAAAATTCTTCTCTAAAATTCAATTATTTTTATAAATAATAAACATTTCATAGGAATTCAACTATTTATAAATTTTTTATAAGCTTTTTCGCAATAATTCAATTATTTTCATAAATTATAATTTTTTTACAACGATTCAATTATTGTCATGAATAATAAAACTCATCATAGAATTTTAATTATTTTTAATACAATTTGAACCGAATTTCTCGAAAAATGTAATTCTTCTTGTAAATTTTATTAAAATTCTTTGAAAAAATTCGATTATTTAAAAATTTGTTGGTAAAATTCTTTATGAGAATTAAATTTTTAAAAAATTCATTTATTCAATAAATTTTTCATTTTTGTATTTAAATATCTGAATTCTCAAAGAATTTTCTAATAAAAATCGTTTTAAAAATGAATTTCAGATAAAAAATTTTAAATAATTAATAATTGTTCATTTATTTCTTTCGAAGAATTTTAATAAAATTTTTTAAATAAATTAATTGAAATCCTAAGGAGAATTTCATTATTTAGGAAAATAATTGAAGTCATGCAACGATATTTATGACATTTCTTTAAAATAAATGAAATCCTGTGAAGAATTTTATTATTTATGAAAATAATTGAATTCTTTTGCGAAATTTTATTAAAATAGTAGATTTTGAAAATATTTTAATTTCAGCGAAAAATTTTATTATTTGTGAAATTTAATTGAATTCTTGCAAACAACGTTTGAAAATGATAACATTTTTCGAGGAATTCATTTAAAATTGTATTTAAAATAATGTAGGGGAGAGTAGGCTACATTAAACCAGCGTCAACAGTGAACCACTTCAATTTTCTGAGAAATGACTGAGTGAATTTTTTTCTTATTTAATATATAAGTTAGTTTTACTGAAACAAACTATGTCCAAAAATTTCGGGCACGTAGGTTTATTATTTATAAAGAAAAACTAAAAACAACTGTTTTTCACGTACAAAACAAAAAATTTTGTGTAAATATAATCAAGTTTTTTGTTGAAATAGGAAGTTTTAAAAATTAGTAAACTTGTGATTTATTTCGCTTAGGGTGTAAACTTTAATATTCCGATGTGATAAAGAATTTTAACTTTTACATAAATTTATTATAAACAATTTTTGTTGTGAATGTCATGTGAATACAGTGAGTGCGTCATCATTGAACCACCCGAAAAAGCAAAGAATTTTCAATTTTGAGAGTTGTAAAGTTGTCTGCTCTACTAATTAGTAAGAAAAATACTGGAAGACATGCTTTTATCACAATTGTGAACGAGATAAACTCAAACTGTCACTTTACCTACCTAACCTGACATCAAAATATATTAATTTCCTATATTAACAAATAATAACTTTTTAACAACAATTTTCTATTTTTTTGAGTGAAAAATAAGATTTTTTACAATGTGTAAGTGGAAATATTATGTTTGAAGTAAATTGTAGTGTTTTATTAGAGGTGGTTCAATGTAGACACAGATCCTTCGAAATAAGAAAAGTGTGACTTGTTAGAAAAAAATTAAATTTAGTTATTTAATCATAATAATTTGTGTTTGTAACGTGTGTATTAACTAAAGGAGTACTTCAGCTTAATTTTGATACAAAAACCTGATCGAAATTAGTAAAATTTAATTAGTTCTTGGATTTTATAAAATACCCGGTTCAATGTAGCCTACCCTCTCCTAAATCCTAGGAAAAATTATATTATTTATGATAATTGAATTCTTACAACGAATTTTATTACATTTTTCTAAATAATTGAATTGGTGTGAAAAATTGTATTACTTATAAAAATAATTGAATTCTTGCGAAAGATTTTATTAAAATTTTTGGAAATACTTTAATTTTTTTTTGTTTATAATGTACCAAATTTTAGAGTTACATAGATTTTTCAAAAAAATATAAATGTTTTTAAATTTCGTCCAAATTGATATATGTTGTCTAATACTCTTATTCATAAATGTCAAGTCAGGATATTACAAACAACTTTTTTTTATTTACAGGTAAACATTGGGAAAATAATCCCTCACAATTTCAATGATAATTATTATGAAGACATAATGAAAGAACTATTTGAAACAAAAGAAATCGAAAAGGTTAAGTTTTGTAAAATAGTTAAAATTATTGCTGACAAGTTAATTGACGCAAAAAGAACCTCTACAAGTGACATTCTACAAGCAGCAATTATCTCGAGTAATAGATTTCCAGGTCTTCAAGGAAAGAACGGTATACCTCATGTAAGTTGTATGAAATAGGGGTACACCAAATTCGAAAAAAATTCAAATTTATCTAGACTGATCGAAAATTGAAGCTTCCGTTTACGTTTCATAATTCGAAACTTTGATTTTTTAATTGACTAACTTGGTTCGATTTTCTTTCGAAATAGTATGACAAATTCAAAAATTAAAGCTTCCGAACAAACCCAATCGATTAGAATTTTTTCATCGTATTGATAAATTTTCGATTAAACTCAAACAAATGCACATTTTTGTAAAAATTATTTATTAAACCTGGGTATTAATATATATTTTCTAAAATTATTTTCAGAGAAGAATAGAAATACGCTTAAAAACTTGTTTAAAGAATAAAAGAAGCCGAACTAAACAAATAATGCATGAAAATAAAGGTAAAAAGACGAATGAAAATTCGAACGATTGTGATGAGCAAACTTTGGAAATAAATTTAGAGATGTTAATAGAGGAATTCGGAAAAACTCTTATCAATGTTAGTAAAATAAAGAAGTTGCTTGAAAAAACTCGAAATCTAAGAACAAGCGAGGCTAAAACTAAAACGGCGAAGCAAATGCTGGAAAAGTATCCAATTTTACAGGAAACTAAATTTGTGAGTAAAAAATTAAGTAATTGTGTATTCTTCATATTCATTGATTTTATCTAAAAAAATCCATTTTTTGTAGCTTCTTTGGGAATTCGGCCAAATAGTCAACTTGTCAGAAAACATAATGAAAAACAATTTGACAAACGCTTTGTCAAAATTGTTAGCAATTCTCCCAAATGTTGATGACGAATCTGTTACCGAAATGATGTTTTTGAAAAAAATTGATTGCTTTTTTCCATCTGCAAAAAAGAAATCTATCCGGAAGAAACGTAAAATCGTTGAAATTCTTAAATCCTTAATATGAAACGAGTAGATATGCAAATTAGGTAAAGAGAGACAGTCTAATGTTGCTTATCCTCGAAAGAGAAAGAAAGCAATAGCGTTAGATTTTCTGCGTTATAAACAGAGACCGATTTATGTTATTTCTATTTGGAAAGAGGAAGAAAGCAATAGCGTTAGATTTTTTGCGTTATAAACAGGGACCGATTTATGTTATTTATTTGGAAAGAAGAAGACAGAAAGATATTTAAAAGATATACATATATATAAAATTTAAAGAAAAACGAAAGGCCTGCTCGAGTACCTGGCCTATTGTTTGAAGGGTTTCTTTCAAACAGTAGGCAGTCTATTGAGTGACCAGTGACCAGAGAGAGAGAAAGAGAGAGAGAGAGAGTTGCATTGGCAGTCTATTTTATACTTGAGTATATATACACTGTAAAAAATTTAGAGAGTTAACGGACTCGGGAGTTTGGAGTGAAATTTTTCGAGTTAAAAATCAACTTCAAAAGAGAGTTAATTTCTAACTCCCTTCATTCAACACCCGCGCGAGTTATTTTTTCATTGGGGAGTTAGCATTTGTGTGTGAAGTTTTAACTCTCTTTATTTAACTCCCCTGGCATTAACTCCCCAATGGGTGCGACTTTTATAGAATCCCCTGGGGAGTTAAAATTTAACTCTCTTTTTTTACAGTGTAGTTATAGTTTATTAACAGATTTTTGCATTATATAATACAGAAAAATAAAAGTGCAATGTGAAGAACACTTTTTTTCTCTTTTCAAAATTAAAAGACGAAAAAAATTTTTGTGATTAAAAATAAGGATAAGGAGGTAAGTTTTTAAAAATTGTGTAAAATACTACTTTTTAGTGATATAAAATGATTTTTCTTTTTTGTAATTAAGAAATGCAAGTAATAAATTAACAACTTTCCCGTCTAAGTCACTAACATTATCTACTTTTTCAACAATTAAACTTTTAAAGAAATTTAAATAACTTTCTAGAATCATTTTAAAAATGATTGATCTCGTCCTTCAGTTTGCCTTGTTTTATTAAAAAATTAATATAATTTCAGAAATACTTTACATGGTTTAATATTTTTTTAACAAATCTTAAACAAGTACCCAGTTTTTTATTATAAAAAAGTTTATGTTGTCCTAAACAAAAAAAGGATGTTTTTTATTTCAGTTCAAAATTAGAGTCTTGAAGGTAATAAACAGGTGCCATAATAATAAGGTGCCAGTTTCAGAATCATGTTTTTGACTTATTTTGAAAGTAATTTTGATTAGTGATTTTTAACTTTAAATTCTTAAAAATTGGTAAAAATTTAAAGCTTAGAGTGACCATTTGTACTGTTAATTTCAAAGTATTTTTATAATTAAATATTATAGTAAAACGACCAGATATTCATAATAATTGTAATAAAACGGCTTTTTTGGTCGAAATAATTTATTTTATTTTGCCAACGTTTCGAACTGGTACCAGTTCATCTTCAGGGCTAAAAAACGTTAGAATACATTTAATATTTGTTTAAAATTTACAAAAATCAACTAATTAAAAAACCTACCATTAACAAATTCTTCTAAAACATAAAAAAACATAACACAAAAAAAAGTGCAATACTTGTGTGTCTACATAGTTCCGATGGACTGACTGATGTGTCAAATCAAGCATAATTGAGACGTATATCGGATTGCCAGTCTACAGGGGTTGTAATAGATTACGACGTTTACATTGATTAAATTTTTACAAAAATACCAAAAATATAAAAAAATAAATAATAAAAATAATAAAAATATAAAGAAACAAACAAAAATAATTTTTTTTTTTTTAAATAAACAAAGGAGTATATAACCAAAAAAGCCGTTTTATTACAATTATTATTTTTATAATAGTATTTAATGTTAAAATACTTAAATAAAACTAAAAATTACTTAAGGGTGGAAACCACATTAGACGTCTAAAAAAATCGATTTTTTCTTTTTTGCATAAATTGTTAGTTAAGGTATTCAAAAATAGGCTAACAAAGTTTTTAGAGCAAAATTCGAAGTCCTCGCTGTACTAGCGATGAACGGAGCGCGCTTCAGGTTACCGTAGATTAGTAGAATAAGCGTAGCACTTTTGAGACTAAGGAGAGCAGAAAGTCACGAAAAGAGGAATTATTAGACTTACACGCTACTTATGAAGCAAATGAAAGGATATATGAGGAATTTCACGTGAAATGTCCTAAGTTGAAATTTCAACTTCTTAAAAAAAGTTGAAACTCGAGGAATTTGTTGTTCTATCAAGTAGAAATGTGACCCAAAAAATATTTTCATTTTTTCGAAAAATTGGAGGGGGGAAGGGGGGTCAATTTGAACAATTTTGCCAATACTGACTACTTTAGAATATGTTTCTGATAGGTTTTTTCGTCCTTTTTCCAATGGTATAATTTATTTTTTAATATTTTAAAAATTTACCCTAATTTTTGATAATTAATAATTAATTTTCAATTTCCTAAAAATCGGTCCGTTTTTTTTAAATAAATTATTGCAAACGAAAGCTGAGGTTTTTTCCTATCGGCACGTAAATTTTCAGAATGCCCTTTTTTGTTTTTGAGTTATTAAATTTGAAAGAATAAATTGCGTCCCGGGCGCCTCGTCTCACGCCGGTTACCACGCGGCTTAGTGCAAACGCGACGCAGCGCGCCGCAATTTATTTTTTAAAATTTAATAACTCAAAAACAAAAAAAGGGCATACTGAAAATTTACATGCCGATAGGAAAAAACCTCAGCTTTCGTTTACAATAATTTATTTAAAAAAACGGACCAATTTTTGAGAAATTGAAAATTAATTATTAATTATCAAAAATTAGGGTAAATTTTTAAAATATTAAAAAATAAAATACACCATTGGAAAGAGGACGAAAAAACATTTCAGAAACATATTCTTAAAAATTTTTCCCATTACAAGTATGTTCAGAAAAAATTCACAAAGTAGCCGGTGTTGGCAAAATTGGTCAAATTGAGCCCCCTCTACCCCCTCCAATTTTTCGAAAAAATCAAAAATATTTTTTGGGTCACATTTCTACTTGATAGAAAACAAATTCCTCGAGTTTCAATTTTTTTCAAGAAGTTGAAATTTCAACTTAGGACATTTCACGTAAAATGCTTCATATATAGTGTTGGAATAGCCCATTAAAGTGTAATCACTTTAAAAAAATTTTTTGTATAAATATCAATTTTTAATACTATTTTTTTAAATGCGTTTTTCTCAAAACAGGATTTTTAAAATTGCCGTGCAGTGTAGCTCAAAAAGTTCTTGACCGATTTTAAAATGAAAAATTGGAAATTGTTCGTTATTAAATATTTATAAAATATGAATAAACTTGATTTTTTGCTTTCGGACAAAATTTGTGGGCTCAGGACTGCACGGCAGTCATGAACTCCGGCGGAGCAGCTCTATATGCAATAGCTCCCAATTTGGAAGATTTTTGATATAAACGCTTATAAAAAATATGAGTTACAGATAAATATATGAACAACATAGTGGAAATGTTTTATTTCATTCAAAAAATTCTTACTTTAAAAAAAAAATTCGCGAAAAACGACAAAAAACATTTTATATTGTAAATGTTTTGAAACAGACAATTTTTGTTTTAGCTTGATACGTTTTTAACTAGAAATGGCCAAGCATTAAAGTTAGGATAATACATAAAATTCTGTCATGTTTGGCTTTTTTATTTACATATTTACTTGTAGATTTTAATGTTAAATACTACTAGCATAAATTAATACTATTAACATTAATTGTATTAAAATAAACTGAATGCTTATTTCAGCTTTATTCAAAGAACATTAAAACATGTATAGTATTTCCAAAATTATATTAATTTTATTAAACAAGACAAAGTCAAGAAATTTTTTAATGATTTTAGAAAGTTAATTAAATTTTACTTTTAAGTTTAATTTTTAAATACTTATTATATTGAGTTTTAGTGTCTTAGAAGGGAAAAATGTTAATTAATACATTTTGCAAAATGAAAAAATTATTTATAGCACTAAAATGTAGCATTTACATAATTTTTTGCAGACAGTGTACAATTAATTAAAATTGATTCAATAAATGGTAATAAATCATTAATTAGAGAATAATTTAATCCCAACAAAAACATCTTTGATGTTTTAATATAATAGGTTTTGACCCAATAAGGAAAAAAAATTTTTTTCCCAATAAGGGAAACTTTTTCAAAAAAAATTGTATTGTTAAAGTAATTTGGTGTTAAAGTTTTAGATCATTTTATTTTCATGTTATTATTACTTTGAAACAAATAAAGAAACCGCTGCCAAGTTGTATATTTTTTTATAATTTTGGTGCGCTCATTTCATGAACACTTTGCTTCCTCATAGAGATAATAATAATAATAGGAAAATATATGAATAACATTTTATAAATATGGTAAAAGTGATTGAATCTTGGGTCAATCAATGTATTTTTAAATACTCTACAATATAGTTATAATAGTTTAATAGTTAAACAAAAATTTTCAAACAAAAAAGTTGAGAAAATGTCATTTTCCACAATTTTTGGTTTTTAAAATACCAATAATTTCGAAATTTACTATCGAATTAGGTTCAAAAATAGGTCAATCGAATCGTTTTATAATGCTCTACAAGTTGGTAACGATAATTTTAAGATTACTTCTACATTTTTCAACAAAATTTTTAAAAAAAGTCTTATTTTCCAAAATTTTGAATTTTTAAAAGTTTAATATCTCCGGTTAATATGGACGAAAAATGTTCAATTAGGACTCAAAAGATGCGTTTAAAAAAACTCTACAAAATTATGGAGAAACATTTATAGGTGTTCTAACATTTTTTTAAAGTTATGTGCAAAAAACGTGTTTTTGGAAAATTAAAAATCCAAAAAAAATTTAGTTAAACTTTATTAATCTATCACAAAGTACGCTCACTTTATGTCTGCAACTCCTGAGGTCAAATAACATAAAGATATATCAAAAAATCGAACTCGAAAAATTTTGGTATTACAATACTTTCTCTATGAGGAAGTAATAATTAAGTAATTTTTTTTTTAATTAAAGCTTAAAGTCTATACTTTAATGATAAAGTAAAGGGATTGTTAAAAAATGAAAGTTTAAAATTGTTATTAACAATTCTTTCAAACAATTGCAAATTCGAGAATGTTCTCAATATTTTGGGAAAATTAAATTACCCTGTATTGATGTGCAAAACTCCAAGTAGGGGAGACTGGGGTAAACCCGCTCACTTTTTTTCAGATCGGTAAAAATCTAGGAAATTATTCTCTAAATCCAAGTTAATTTATATCATTTGAAAGCTTATGATTTCTACTAAAAAAATAAAAAAACCGGACAAGTGCGAGTAGAACTCGTACTAAAACCGAGGGTTCCGTACCTTCGTTTAAAACTTCTACTTTTTTGCTGAAAAAAATATAAAGATCAACTTCAATATTTTTCGCTGTATTTTTTCTGTAATCTACAGGTGAAAATAAATAAATAACTAATTTTCATCTCTTCAGATAAAAAACTTTTGGCGCTAGGGTAAAAAACACGCTTTTTTGACGAAATTTTTAAAAAATTTTAGTTTTTCGCAAAAAAATATGAAGATGAACTCCAATAATTTTTTCTGTATGTTTGTTGAAATCTACACGAAAAAATAAATAAAAATGTATAACGCCAGTCCACTAGACTAAGAATTGAGAGAACTAGCATAGGCACTAAGGCGCTAGGGTAAAAAACACGCATTTTTGACGAAATTTTTAAAAACTTTGAGTTTCTCGCTAAAAAAAATATGAAGATAAAATCCAATCATGTTCGGTGTTTTTTTTCCTGAAATCTACACATGAAAATACATAATATAAGCAAAACTGTAGTCCAATAGGCCAAGAATTGTGAAAACCAAGGGGAGGGTACACACTTTTTTTTCCAAAACGAAAAAAATTTTTAGTTTCTCGCAAAAAAAAATATGAAGATGAACTCTGATAATTTTTTCTGTATGTTTGTTGAAATCTACACGAAAAAATAAATAAAAATGTATAACGCCTGTCCACTAGACTAAGAATTAAGAGAACTATCACAGGTATAATTATTATCGAAAATTGAAAAAAAAAATTTAGGTTTTCGCTTAAAACGCAATGAAGATCAATTCTAATCATTTCCACTATATTTTTCCTGTAATCTACACGTGAAAATACAAAAGTGTACCAATTTTCAGCTCTCTAGGTAAAAAACTGTGAGCGCTAGAGTGAAATACACGCTTTTTTGACGAAATTTTTAAAAACTTTGAGTTTCTCGCTAAAAAAAATATGAAGATAAAATCCAATCATGTTCGGTGTTTTTTTTCCTGAAATCTACACATGAAAATACATAATATAAGCAAAACTGTAGTCAAATAGGCAAACAATTTTGAAAACCAAGGGGGGGGTACACACTTTTTTTTAAAACGAAAATTTTTTTTAGTTTTTTGCAAAAAAAAATATGAAGATGAATTCCAATAATTTTTTCTGTATGTTTGTTGGAATCTGCACGAAAAAGCAAATAAAAATGTATAACGCCAGTCCTCTAGATTAAGAATTGAGAGAACCAGCAAGGGTTAAAGTATTTTCGAGCTTGCAAAAAGAGATTTTAGTTTTTCGATGAAAACACCATGAAAATAAATTCTAATCACTTCCGCTATATTTTTCCTGTAATCTATGCGTAAAAACGAATAAGTATGCCAATTTTCAGCTTTCCAGGTAAAAAAATGTAGGCGCCAGGGGGGGGGTACATGGATTTTTTTCGGAATTTTCAAAATTTTTGACTTTTTCGATAAAAACAGAATGAAGATGAATACTAAATGTGTTCGCTATATTTTTCCTTTAATCCATTTTTGAAAATACATATGCATACCAATTTTCAACTTACTAGGTAAAAAACTGTGAGCGCTAGGGGGGGGGTACATGCCTTTTTTTGCGAAAAATGGCCAAAATTTGATGTTTTTCGTCGAAAACTCTATGAAGATCAATCCCAATAACGTTCGCTATATTTTTCCTGTAATCTACGCGTGAAAATACATACGTGTACCAATTTTTAGCTCTCTAGGTGTAAAACTGTGAGTTCTAGGGGGGGGTACATGGTCATTTTTGTAACCGTTCCAATAGGGTTCCTACCGGGTACGGAACCCTAAAAAGAGTTTTTGATTTATCTTTTTAGTTTTACTTAGAAAAACTTTTTAATACACATATACCAAATTTTGAAATTCCAATTTTCCAGGGTAAACCCGCTCACTTTATCTTTTCAAGACGGAACAGTTTTATTTTTTAAATATTAAAATTGGTCTTATTCCCGTCTTAAGTGTGATTTATTATTGATAAACTATGAGTTCTATAAACAATTCTATAAACAACAAATTGATTTCATAAATAATGAATATAGGTTTCATGAATTACAAATATGGATTTAAATAATGTTATATTTTATTAAGAGAAAATGAAATGTAGCTACAATTTTGGTTTTAACAAGTCATAAATAGTGTTATTGTTAAAATATAATACGTGAAATTATTTTACTCTAAATTTTAAATTAAAAATTAAGTGAGCGGGTTTACCCCGACTTCACGTGAGCGACTTTACCCAGAGTGTATTCCTTATATTTAAGAATAAATTTAATTAAATCTTTTTGAAATAAAATAAAACTATACATGTACTTCGAAGAAGGACATCCAATAGCAACAAAAAAAATTTGCCAAATAAATTAAGACTCAAAAATAATGATCGAAAAACTTAAAAATCCAAAAAACGTTTTTTTTCTGATACCTCTAAAAACATTTGATTGCCTCTGATTCTATGTTGAATTCATGAAACTAAACGAAAGTTCGTTAATATAAGTTGAATGTTAAGTACTATTCACAGTATCAATATCTCCATCTTAAGTTGAGTTCATCGCGTTAAATCGCTAGTGAGCGGGTTTACCCTGTGCGCGAGTTTACCCCAGTCTCTCCTATTAATTTAAAAAAAATTTCGCCTGTATTTTGGCAGAAAAGTCTACACAATTTTTATAATATAGAAGGTTATAATATAGAAGGTTTTTAAATTAATCCTTAGAGTTTGTACATAATTTTTCAAGTCATTTAATCAATATTTTATTTAGACATTTTCGAAAAATGATAATTTTCAATGTTTTACAAAAATTTTAATGACTTCTAAAATACTAAATGCTTTTTAATGATTTTAGGCTTATTTTAAAAGTAATTTTCTCCAGAATGAGAATTTTTTATAGGCATTAACGTGTAATTTTTTATAGAAAATTTAATTCGTCAAACTTAGATTAAAAAAATTTTAAAAATTTTAAACAATCTTATTAACAGAAAAATAATTATTAAAATATAAACATATGTTTTTATTAAATTAAGATTTAATGTGAGGTTACATTAAGGTTTTATTTTGTGTGTCAAAGGACCAGGAGTGGGCGCGCAACGCGCGCATTTTTGGTTCTAGTATTTATAAATAGAAATAAAGCGTGCTTGAAAATCTAACTTCTATTATAATTGTGTTAAAAAAGATGAGTACATATTTTTTGAAACTTCTTAGCATAAAATTTTATTTCATAAAAATATTTACAGTAACAATTTTTCATTTAACCTCATTTTCAAGTGTAGAGTTTTCAAAGCTCCAAATTTTTCTCCAGTAAAATATTAACGTCAAAAACTATAATTTCATAAAATTCAACTGACGAATTGTAAACTTTTAGTTATTTCAATAGATTATTTTCTCTTGAGTTTTAATAATTACTAGAAGTAATTTTTTAACTATAATAGTTTTTTAAAGCAACTTTGTAAAAAATAAAATATTTAAATTGTTTTTATTTCAAATTATGCTGAATTAGAAAATTATGAATAATTGTATTTACTTTTTTTTAAAAATCTGATGGCAAGAGTATTTCCGATGTTCCAACAACAGATAAAGCTCCTTACTTAATCATCTTCGATGACAATGATGAGACAGTAAAATGTTACGTGGACGCTGAGCCTCTTTTTGTCGAGAAACCTGTAGATGCTATTCTATTACTTTTAGCAACATACTGGGTTTTCGATATTGATTTCGACAAAGATTTTTATCAACAAATATTATTATTATGCCTAATAGTTTTTGGCGAACATGCTCAACGCATCCTGGGACCATACGGAATTGAATCCATAACCGTAAACAACATTTTGTCAAAAGCTGGCTTATAAAAAGACTACCAAATTTTAGTAATTTTCTTACTGAATATTTTAATATTTGTTACAGGTTTAAAAGTCTTAATAGTTTTAAAAATAGAGACAAAATCTTTTCTTTGTGTTTTTATAATTTGTTAGTTTTATGTGGTAAAAATTTATTTTAAAAATGTATTAAACATTTTTTCAATCTAAGTATTTTTTTGAAGTCTTAAATGTTTTAATATTATATAAGAGAATTTAAATATTGTTTACCAAAAATGTGTCTTCACTTTTCAGTATTATGTATTTCGTAATATTTTAGATTTATGTGGCAAAGTTTTATTTTTAAAATGTTTAAACGTTTTCTAAATCTAAGAATCTTCTTGAAGAATGTTCAATATTTTCATATTATATAAAAAAATTGAAGTATTGTTTATCAAAAATGTGTCTTTAATTTTCAGTATTACATATTTTGTAATATTCAGTATTATTTTTTACTACCATATTAAGTTGTATTACATTTATACTTATTTTTTACATTGACATAATATCTATGTGTAAAATGTATATTATAAAATTGAAACTGAAATTTAAATTGTTAAATAATACAATTTTTAAACTTCTTATATAACTTTATTTGGAATTATCACTATGAAAAATATACAAATCTGTGTTTTGTTTACTTAACATTCATTAAATTTGTGGTTACTTAAAATATTTATTTATATCCTACCCACACGGAAAGTGCGTCAATTTCGCTGACGAAAAAGAAAAGATGTGTAATCCTAATCACAATAAACTCCACCTAACCTCAAAATGAAAGCGAATGTCATATCTTAGGCTTTTAAGGTCATGATATTAAATATACTTGGTAATTATCATGCAGATAGTCTTGAATTAAAAAAGGACACAATGGTCTACTATAATATAGAATATTTTAATTAATTCAAGTATTTTACACGGTTAACCCTGAAAATCATTCTTATGTTGTTGACATAATTCAAATCTACTGCGTATTTGAGGTTAGCATGTTGTATATAATTTTTAACCACTTAAATGTTTCACACAACATTAAATGAAATTTTACATTGTAAAAATATTTTGTTTCTTCTTTCCTTTTAAATCAATTTTAATTATAAGATATAATAAAAAATAGAAATTTAATAATATGTAAAGGATGTAAAGTAAAAAATGTGTCCGCGCAAGCGCGGACACATTCATGTCTTCGCTCGCAAGTTTCAGCGCGCCTCGGGGCGCGCGAATATTGATCGTCGCGCTTCGCGCTCCGACGACTATTTTGCAGGTCGCGCTACGCGCTCCGTGTGTTGTTGCGCGCTTCGCGCGCAAATGGCTCGCTTCGCTCGCGGTGGTCTGCAATTATTGTGCATTATTTGTGTTCTTGTTTCCTATTATATGTTTCATAAAACATTTTTTTTCTTAAAGTTACTACGACTTTAAGGATTACATTCTCATCACATGTTTTTGTTTGCTGATGATTGCGAGATTAAGTGGATTTAAATGTATATTTTTGGTCTTGATGATTAAAATTGTGAAGTTATTTTTAATTATACTAACTCTCTTAGCAGAAACATGATTTGCAGAAGCAGCTAAAATATTCATAAATTATTAGTATCAAGTTTTTTGTGTAGTGTAGACCGGAGCGTAATGGCTAACTTATCACTCTTTGTTGATTTACTCGGACATTTTTGTTTTAATTAAATGTTTATCTCCTAAAAAAAGTTACTCTGGTATCTCAGCTTTCTTTTAAAAAACGAACGTTCCTATATTACTCCCAAGTAAAAAAACTAACTCAAACGGATTAAAATGAATTAAGATTTTTGATCGAAAGCGGGATTCATTCAAGCTTTTTGTATATTCGATTAAATTCGATTCAAATTACCTGAATTTGTGCAAACGAATTCGCATTCGAAAGAAATGACCAAGGCATGCCTTGAATTCGTGCTGGCGAATTAAAAAAAAATTAAAGGCCCCAAATTTTGTCCATTGAATTAGTGAGAATAGAAGATTTGGGTTTTCAATACAGGTTGACGAATTCAGGAAAATTGCAACATAGCTCCAATTCGTATTTGTCACAAAGCGGGATTCACTGAAGCTCTTTGCGAATTCTTTTTAATTTATTTCAATTAGTTTTTGTTTACTGGGTCTTACTTTTCTTCTACAATGAACGTACGCTTCGTAGGTTGCTCTTTATGCATAGCGTGTTTCATTAGCCAACACGCCTTAGGGGTACATGGGAAATATTTTGTAATTTTTATCAATACAGTTAGTATGAATCAAAAATCTCAAATTGACCCTAAAACGTCGAGATTTCATGAAATTAGCGAAAGTTAATTTTCGACCAAAACTAATACTTTCTCATGTGATGAGAATGTAAAAAAATTTTTATTTAAAAATAAAATTTTTTAGTTCTAGATAAACCGTTTAGCTAAACCTGCCGAAAAACATAAAAACTAAACCTGGCCCAAAAACTTAAAAAAAAAAAAAAAAATTCATCTTTTTTGTTTTTTGTTATACAAAAAAGTGTCTAAAGGAAAAGTTGTTTGTTTTTGTACATATTTTAAGGAAAAAATTAGAAAAAAATATTTTTTTGAAAATTGTAAAAAATACAAAATTTTGAAAATTTAAAAGTTTTGTATTTTTGTAGTTTTTTGACGAAATAAGCTGTCCAACGAACTCAGGCTTCATTTTTATGGACTAAAAAAGTCCCCCAAATTGCAAATCGATTCATAAAAATTTACTCGAGTTATCGTGACGACAAAATTTTCTACAGACAGACAGACAGACAGACGGACAGATAGACAGACAGACAGACACTTCTCTAAAAACCATTTTTTTGGAATCAGGGGGTCATGAAACGTAAAGATTTACCAAAATTAGACATTGCTCAAAATCGCACAAATCCAAGACTTTCTCATTTTTGATGAGAATGTAAAAATACATTCATGCCGGCCATGACAGATATATTTTTTCATACCAGTGTAAGTATCAAAAATTGATACGCTTTACCGGAATGATTTTTAAAATTGATCCAATAACGTCGTCTCAACTTGATATTAGTTATGCGTATCAAAAGGTTGCAACGTTTTGATACGATTTTGGTATTAAGTTGATCACCTTAGATTTACTGTGTACCTATTAAATTTTAGCCAAATTCGTTAAAACCTCTTCGAGTTATCGTGTTCACAAAAATCGGGATCCACACACACACACATACATACATCCGGACTTGTATAATTGTTTAGGGTCTTATATAACATAGTCCCATATGGAAGAAAATTTGTTAAAAGGATTTTTAAAAATTTTGTAAATTAAACGACTACAAAGCTTCCTCAAGAGGAAGCAAAATTAATCAAATTTACTTAAAAGTAGTCTTTCGGGACTTTTGGGATCGCTGATTACAAATCTGGAGTCAGTTTGTCAAAATTCAAAATGGCAGATCCAATATGTCTGACAAAATTTAAACATGAAACAAATTTGCTTAAAAGTTGGCATCTAGAGGTTTTTGAAGTCGCTGATTCTGAATCTGAAGTTAGTTTATTAAAATTCAAAATGGGGGATTCAATATGTTGGACGAAGAAATAAAAAATTTATCAAATTTGTTTAAAAATTACCGCTTAGGTTTTTTCTAGATCACTGATTACGAATCTAAAGTCAGTTTTTCTAACTCTAAAATAATGGATACAATATGATAGTCAAAAATTTTAAATGTTTTTTGTCGTTTGTCATTTTCTCTTTGTTTTCTCTTTGTTTTCTCTTGATTGTCTTTTGTTTTTTGTCGTTCGTCTTTTATGTTTCGTCACTTGTCTTTTGTCGTTTGTTACGACAAATATAAATATTAAAAAAATAAACAAATTAATAAAAGTATTAAAAAATGAAAAGGAAACATTAAAAACATTTTTAAGGGTATGTGGAATCAGCCAACTTCAATTAATACATGTATTTTATACTCCCACCAGTTTTCCAAAAAAATATTTAATAAATCTTGACAAAATATAAAAAAATAATATTTTATTTATTGAGGCATGGATCTCTAATCCAATTAATACAAAAATTTGCTTTTAAATATTATTTTTCATTTAATAAAAAGTTTGATATTTTCTGAGAAAAAAAGACAATCAAATACAAATTAATATTAAAAAAAATTAATAAATTTATATTTTTCTATTCAAACTTTCATTTTTTTGACAATTTTCGAGAAAAAAAGACAATCGAATACAAATTGCCATTGAAAAAACCGGACAAGTGCGAGTAGAACTCGTACTAAAACCTAGGGTTCCGTACCCTCCATAAAAACTTCTAATTTTCCTTCTTATAAAAATAAATATATATCAATTCCAATTCAATTTGAAGTTACTCTGTTTTGAAAATATAAACAAAATCATATTTAATGATTGTATTAATAAAAAACAAATGTAATTTTTAAATATTTTTTTAAAAGATTATTTTTAAAAAATAATAGTCAAATAAAGTCAAAAATAAAATATAGGCAAAAATATAGTCCAATAGGCCAAGAATTGTGAAAACCAAAGGGGGAGTACACACTTTTTTTCTAAAACGAAAAAAAAATTTTAGTTTTTCGAAAAAAAAAATATGAAGATGAACTCCAATAATTTTCTCTGTAATGTTTGTTGAAATCTACACGAAAAAATAAATAAAAATGTATAACGCCAGTCCACTAGACTAAGAATTGAGAGAACTAGCATAGGTATAATTATTATCAAAAATTGAAAAAAAAATTTAGGTTTTCGCTCAAAACGCAATGAAGATCAATTCTAATCATTTCCACTATATTTTACCTGTAATCTACACGTGAAAATACAAAAGTGTACCAATTTTCAGCTCTTTAGGTAAAAAACTGTGAGTGCTAGGGTGAAATAAACGCTTTTTTGACGAAATCTTTAAAAACTTTAAGTTTTTTGATGAAAAAAATATGAAGATCAAATCCAATCAGGTTCGCTATATTTTTCCTGAAATCTACTGACGAAAATACATAAAATAAGCAAAACTGCAGTCCAATAGGCCAAGAATTGTGAAAACCAAGGGGGGGGGGGTACACACTTTTTTTTTTAAACGAAAAATTTTTTTAGTTTTTCGCAAAAAAAAATATGAAGATGAATTCCAATAATTTTTTCTGTATGTTTTTTGAAATCTACACGAAAAAATAAATAAAAATGTATAGCGACAGTCCACTAGATTAAGAATTGAGAGAACCAGCAATAGTTAAAGAATTTTCGAGCTTTCAAAAAGAGATTTTAGTTTTTCGATGAAAACATCATGAAGATCAATTCTAATCACTTGCGCTATATTTTTCCTGTAATCTATGCGTAAAAACGAATAAGTATGCCAATTTTCAGCTCTTCAGATAAAAAACTGTGGGCGCCAGGGGGGGGGTACATGCATTTTTTTCGAAATTTTCAAAATTTTTGACTTTTTCGATAAAAACAGAATGAAGATCAATACTAAATGTGTTCGCTATATTTTTCCTTTAATCCATTTTTGAAAATACATATGCATACCAATTTTCAACTTTCTAGGTAAAAAACTGTGAGCGCTAGGGGGGGGGGGTACATGCCTTTTTTTGCGAAAAATGGCCAAAATTTGATGTTTTTCGACGCAAACTCTATGAAGATCAATCCCAATCACGTTCGCTATATTTTTCCTGTAATCTACGAGTGAAAATACATACGTGTACCAATTTTTAGCTCTTTAGGTGTAAAACTGTGAGTTCTAGGGGGGGGGGTACATGGTCATTTTTGTAACCGTTCCAATAGGGTTCCTACCGGGTACGGAACCCTAAAAATGAATGTTAACATAGAAAAATATAAATTTATTCATCTTTTTCAATATTAATTTGTATTTGATTGTCTTTTTTTCTCAAAAAATATCAAACTTTTTATTAAATGAAAAATAATATTTAAAAGCAAATTTTTGTATTAATTGGACTAGAGATCCATGCCTCAATAAATAAAATATTATTTTTCTTATATTTTGTCAAGATTTATTAAATATTTTTTTAGAAAACCGGTGGGAATATTAATACATGTATTAATTGAAGTTGGCTGATTCCACATACCCTTAAGCAAAACAAAAAAAGTTTAAAAATTAAAAATAAAGAAATGAAACTCTGCCATTGCTTGTCCCAAGCCCGTTTAAAAAAAGAAGAGGGTGTTTCCAAATTCATAACTTTTTATGTCCACTATATGGATTTATGGATCCACTCTTTTGAATTTTTAAAAACTAACTTTAGATTCGTAATCAGCGACCCCAAAATCACCCGAGAGACAATTTTCAGGCAAATTTATTTAATTTTTAATTTTTGTCCGCCATATTGGATCCGACATTTTGAATTTTTAAAAACTGACTTAAGATTTGTAATCAGCGACCTCAAAAACTCCCGAGAGACCATTTTGCTTCCTCGTGAGAAAGCTTTGTAGTCGTTTAATTAACAAAATTTTTAAAAATCCTTTTAACAAATTTTCTTCTATATGGGACTATGTTATATAAGACCCTGAACAATTGTCCGGATGTATGTATGTGTGTGTATGTGTGTGTGTGTGGATCCCGATTTTTGTGAACACGATAACTCGAAGAGGTTTTAACGAATTTGGCTAAAATTTACCAGGTATATTTTTCATAAAAATATCTCGAAATGGATTGATAGACTTTAAAAAATTCTCAAAAAAAATTTTTTTGACTTTTTTCTAAAAAAATTTTTTTTTCAAAAAAATTTTTTTAAGTTGTTTATTGAAGTTAATATATAATAAAATCTTATTCTTTGCATCAAGACGAATCGATTGGTATATAAGAAGTTTAAATTGTATGAGAATTTATAGAGTTAATCACAATTAAAGCTGAAAAAATCGCATTTTTATCAAAAAAATGAGTTCTTTCCGCAAAATTATGTTGCTGTGTAAGAAAATCTTACTCATTTATTTCTAAAATCTTATTCATTACACCAAGACGGATCAATTGGTATATATAAAGTATATGCTTTACTTAAATTTATTAAATTAAAACCAATTATAGACAAAAAATTTGAACTTTTAATAAAAATTCATTTTTTCTTAAAAATCATGTTGCTGTACAATAGAATGTTATTATTTATTAAAAAATAAATCAAAAATCTTATTCTTTGCATCAAGACGCATCGATTGATGTATATAAAGTATATATTCTATTGAAAATTATAGAATTAATTACAATTAAAGTTGAAAAATTCACTTTTTAACTAAAAATTTTTTTGTTTATTTAGATTCATATTACTGTATAAGAAAATTTTATTTTTTCTATTAAGACGAATGAACTTTATTTTACAAATGTTAAATTGTATTAAGAATGATTTAAAAATTAAATATATTTATCGTTAATGCTTCCTCCACGAGGAAGGAAATTATTTTTGCTGATCGTGAAGAGGAAACAAAATGTTCATGTAATGAACATCTGGAATTACAACTTGTTTAATTTTTGTCCGCCATATTGGATCCACCATTTTGAATTTGCATATCTGATTTTAGATTAATATTCAGCAAACTCCGAGAATTTAGAAAACAACCATAATTTAAAGTATATGTTACTAATTTAATTTTATTACAGTCAAGTTTAACCTGAAATAATGCGTTGCCGTGTAGAAGTATGTTAATAACAAAAAACATAAATAATATAAATTAATTTGTTAAAAACTACTAAACCTTATTTGTAGAAACATAAAAATTAGTAATATGAAATCATTTAAAGTTTTCCTTTAACCCTTTAACGCCCAAATGTGCTGTTTTCCGACTTGAATTTTAACTTCGTACAACTATTAAAAGAAAGCTAAAAAAATTTCAAAAGTACCATTCCCTACTATTTTCGGAATCGCTCTTTCGAATGGTGTTGTCAAAATTTTCAAAAAATAAAATTAACCCCCTCTTTTAATGAAATTTTCCAAAAAATGTAAGATTTTTGGATGGAAAATTTTTTTTATTGCAATTTTCATTGTTATATCGGTATCTACATATCGTCTAAGGTATAAAAATCGTATTCCCGATCGCTGTACTTTAAAAATATGCAGTATTTTTTTTTCTTTTTTTCATTTGTCATTAAAAAATGTCGACCGAACGCTAAATTTTTTTTTATTACGCATACAAATTTTTTTTTCTAAATTTGCTTAAATTCGCTTAAAATTTGTTACTCGAGGGTTTATGGGGTCGCTAATTACGAATCTGATGTTAGTTTTGAAAAATTCAAAATGGCGGATTCAATATGGCGGACGATTTTTTCAAAAACTTACTAAATTCGCCTGAAACTTGTTACCCTGAAGGTCGCTGATTACGAAAATGATGTTAGTTTTTAAAAATCTAAAATGGCGACCAAAAAATAAAAATCATTCAGATTGGCTTAAAAATTGGTACTCGGAAGTTTTTAAGATAGTTGATTACGAATATGATGTTAGTTTTTAAAAATCGAAAAGGGCGGATCCAAAATGGCAACCGAAAAAATTAAAATCATTTGGATTGGCTTTAAAATTGGTACTCGGGGGTTTTTGGAATTTACTTATACTCAATTAATAACACAAGCCTGCAAAAAAATAAAAATTTCGGTTGTCTGAGATCGAGAAGTCATTTCCCGCAGTATTTGGTGCGCTGAATCCGAATCTGGCAACGAAAACCTCCCATCACGTCAGGATTTTGAGAAAAGTGGGGGTAAATTCCTAAAAATCATGTTTTTCGCAGTTTTTGAAAATTTCTACCGGGTAAGTCTGACGTGCTAGAGACTTGTCATAAGAGTCAAATTAAAGCCAGAACCCAGTACTTTAAGAAAATAAACCGATATTGCTGACAACAAACTAAATTAGCCGTCAAAAATGATTTTTTTTAACAGTTGGCAATCATAAAAATTGACTGACACTGTCCGTAAATACAACTATTTTAAAAAATGATTGGATTCGCTTAGAATTTACTGCTTTGGGGTTTTCGGGGTCGTTGCTTACAAATATGATGTCAAAATAAAAAATCTGTAGTTGGATTCATAATCAACGACCCTAAAAACCCCCGAATAACAAGTTTCAAGTGAATTTGATCAATTCTGAAAAATAAGTCCGCCATATTGTATCCGACATTTTGAATTTTAATAATCTGACAACATATTCGTAATCAGCGACCCCAAAAACCCCTGAGTAACAAATTTTAAGCGAATTCAATCATTTTTCAAATAGTTTTGTTTACGGACAGTGTTAGTCAATTTTTATACTTGACAACTGTTAAAAAAAATCATTTTTTATGGCTAAGTTAGTTTGTTGTTAGGAATATCGCTGTATCTTCTTAAAGTACAGGGTTCAGGCTTTAATTTGACTCCTATGACAAGTCTCTAGCACGTCAGACTTACCCGGTAGAAATTTTCAAAAACTGCGAAAAACATGATTTTTAGGAATTTACCCCCACTTTTCTCAAAATCTTGACGTGATGGGAGGTTTTCGTTGCCAGATTCGGATTCAGCGCACCAAATACTGCGGGAAATGACTTCTCGATCTCAGACAACCGAAATTTTTATTTTTTTGCAGGCTTGTGTAATAATAATGTCAAACTTGAAACATTACTTTCATAAAACTTAGTTTAATTACTTATTGAACTTTAAAGAGGGGGGGGGGGGCTTTTTTCATCATTAAACATTGTTTGAGGTTGTCTTCTGTCACGTCCTGAGCTAAGGCAAGGGTAATTTTATTAAGCGAATAATAAAAGGGAGGTAAGGTGCTGATTTGATTTTACACATTGAGACTTAAATTAAAAAAGGTTTTATCTCGGGATACCTTCAGTTACTAAGGACAAATGTTTTTTATTATTTAAATATCTGTTGCATATTAGATCCGAAATTTTAAATTTTTAAAAACTAACATCATATTCATAATCAGCGACTCCAAAAACCCCCAAGTACCAATTTTTAAGCCAATCCGAATGATTTTTATTTTCTCGGTCGCCATTTTTGATCCGCCATTTTGGATTTTTAAAAAGTAACATCATATTCGTAAACAGCGACCCTGAAAACCCCCGAGTAACAAGTTTTAGGTGAATTTATTAATTTTTTAAAAAATCATCCGCCATATTGAATCCTCCATTTTGAATTTTCCAAAACTAATATCAGATTTGTAATCAGCGACCTCATAAACCCCCGAGTAACAAATTTTAAGCGAATTTAAGTAAATTTAGGAAAAAAATTTGTATGTGTAATAAAAAAAAATTTAGCGTTCGGGCGCCATTTTTTAATAAAAAATGAAAAAAAGAAAAAAAACTACTGCATACTTCTAAAGTACAGCTATCAGGAATACAGTTTTTATACCTTAGACGATATGTAGATACCGATATATCAATGAAAATTGTAATAAAAAAAAAATTTTCATCCAAAAATCTTGAATTTTTTGGAAAATTTCATTAAAAGAGGGGGTTAATGTCATTTTTTTGGAAATTTTAACAAAGCCATTCGAAAGAGCGACCCTGAAAATAGTAGGAAATGGTACTTTTGAATTTTTTTATATTTTTTTAATAGTTGTACGAAGTTAAAATTCAAATCGGGAAACAGCACATTTGGGCGTTAAAGGGTTAAGTTATGTTAAAATAATCGGTTGCTTAAAAGGTGGTCGATATATCGACCACTGGGACTGAAAGGTTTAAAGGTAACAAACATGTGTTATAATAATTGAGTGCCAGTTTCAGGATCATGTTTTTGAATTTTGAATCTTAAACAAGTACCCAGTTTTTATTATAAAAAAATTTATGTTGTCTTAACCCCTTCAGTGTGTAGCTAAAATATAACAAAATGGTCCCAAAATGTGTAAGACCTTTTTGTCAATAAATTTCTATGACACTAGGTACTAAGGGGTTTTTGGGGTCGCTGATTACGATTCCGGTGTTAGTTTTCAAAAATTCAAAATGGCGGATCCAATATGTCAGACACGATTTTGAAAAATTCATTGGATTTGCTTAAAATTCGTTACTGGGGGTTTTCGTGGTCGATGATTACGAATATGACCTTAGTTTTTTAAAATTCAAAATGGCGGGTCCAAAATAGCGGTCACGATTTTAAAAAATTCATTAGATACGCTTAAAATTCGTTATTCGGGGGTTTTTGGGGTCGCTGATTACGAATCTGTTATTAGTTATTTAAAGTTTGAATGGTAAGAATTTTTGAAAGAATTTATCCACTTTTGAAATTTTTTAAAATTTTTGGCGGCCTTTTTGGATAAAAAATTATCTATTTTGAAAATATGACTTCAGAATCGTAATCAGAGACTCCAAAAACCCCCGCGTAAGAATTTTTAAAAGAATTTATCCACTTTTAAAATTTTTCAAAATTTTTGGCGGTCATTTTGGATGAAAAATTATGTATTTTGAAAATATGACTTCATAATCGTAATCAGCGACATCAAAAACCCCTGAGTAAAAATTGTTAAAAGAATTTATCCACTTTTAAAATTTTTCAAAATTTTTGGCGGTCATTTTGGATTAAAAAAGATGTATTCTGAAAATATGACTTTAGAATCGTAATCAGCGACCCCAAAAACCCCCGAGTAAGCATTTTTAAAAGAATTTATCCACTTTTAAAATTTTTTAAAATTTTTGGCGGCCATTTTGGATAAAAAATTATTTATTTTGAAAATCTGACTTTAGAATCGTAATCAGCGCCCCAAAAACCCCCGAGTGAAAGTTTTTGCGAATATACGTTAAGATGTTTTTTTGTTTGGGCCATGACGTGTATACACGTCATCTACTGTTTAAGCCTTTTTTTTCATGACGTGTATACACGTCATCCACAGTCAAGGGGTTAATGTTAGTTTTTATAAATTCAAAATGGCAGATCTAATATGTCTGCTGTCAAAATTAGAAATTTACCGGATGACAATGAGTATTTAAGTATTTTATTCAAGTACTTCACATGAATTTAAATAAGTTTAGGTATTTTCTAGATTACTAAAAATAAACTAAGTAGTAACATGTCCTTTTGACAGCTGACGGCTATGAAAAAACTTTCAAACATAGAAAATGTTAGTTTTCAAGAAATTTCACCTTGATTTACTTAAATAGCAGTATTTTTTAAATTACAAAGATCAAACTATATAATAGAATGTTAGTTTGACAGATGACAGGTGTCAAAAATGCTGTCAATCTTTTAAAAAAGAAATTTCTTTAAGTATTTTACATTAATTTGAATCAGTTCTAGCATTTTTAGACTACTAACAAGTAACACTACCCAAGTGTCATACGCCGATTTTTTTGAAACTTGGTTTTACTACTAAAACATCGAAAAATATTTGACACGTATTTCTTCATATCGGCCCGTTTTGAGTTTTAAGGGTAGAAAACACCCTTTTATTTTTTAAGGAATAAAATCAGTATCTCAGAAAATACTTTCTATATTTCAATAAAACTTGTTACTCGGGGGTTTTCGGGGTCGCTGATTACGAAAATGAAGTCAGATTTTTAAAATTCAAAATGGCGGATCCAATATGGCAGCCATTAAAATTAAAAATCAATCAAATTTGATTGAAAATCACCACTTGGGGGTTTTCGAGGTCGCTGATTACTATTTTAATGTCACTTACTTTATTCTTTAATTACTGACAAAAGTTGAAGTTTATCTTTTCTTTCTTTTTTATTGAAATTTTACTGCACAAGTTTGCTAGTTTGCGTTTCTTATCGATTAAAGAATTTCGTCTTTGGTCAGTGTTTAGAAAAATCTCTATAAGTTTAAAATGTTGACCATTATTACAAACAGTTTTGATAGACTAGAATATAATATTGATTCATTCAGCACAAATAATAAAAAATCTCCTGCAAAGTATCAATAATTTAATTGAGAAATCCATAAATACAAAATAGCAATATGATCTGTTTGATATTTATTGCTACAATAATAGAAGTGTGTATCCCGCTACAATTATTCCTGATTCTGAAATTTATATTAATTGAGAATGTTTTAAAATTAATGTAATAAATTGAAAATTGCCGTAGATATTAAATAAAAAATGTTGTTGAATTTTAGCGTTTAGGTAAGGCTGACATGGGCGAATTTCCTTTTTTTACGGTTAGGGAAATTCTCGTCAAATTTGTTCACAGAAATATGCTGTGAAACTCTTAAAAGGGCAGATTAAAATTTTTTTACTTAAGGGTGTTCGGTTTACCCACGAGAATTAAGGTAAAATTAAAATTAACCCTTATGGGGAACTGCATGGGGAACCATCGCAACCTTCAATTCTGCGGTATCGTCGTTGAGCGGGGGGGGGGGGTAATACGTGGCAGTGAGGCGGACGATGGGGGCCTTTGAGTTGACATCGTGTTTAGAAGAGAATTGCCAGGCAGGCGGTGGGGGACCCAGGGCGGCTGGAGAATAGCTTCCTTCCTTCTCCTTCTGGCTGCTGGTCGAGGCTCGTAGTATGGAAAGATGGGAAATGGGTGTAAGGAAAAAAATTAAGCAGACTTGCGTAAAATTCAAGTTAGCTTTTATTAATTTTAACTCGAATCGGTACCTCCCCCTCCAGGCAATGAGAAGTCGGATACGGTTGTCGAAGTACATTAATTTGGTGATCCGCTTATATCTATTTGCTGAGCGAAGTCATATTCGCACGAATCGTTTACGTGCACCACACAGCACTTCATGTAATTAGATATTGAAATATGCATTGCTTTACCGGTAAGTGGCCGAGAACAGGCGCCACCTACGGTGAAAATACCGTAAGGTCGCTCATTTTTCCGGATCAATCAAAAAATTAAAAGTGAGGAAATATCCCTCACGTCAAACCACAGGGTTGATCGATTAAGAATGGAGCGGTACATTCGAAGATTTAAAACTAATGTTATTTATAATGTATGACACGTCGATGAGCTGGGACCATTCACATCGGTCGCCTCTACTAAACCTGAAGCGGTGAGAAGGACTTCTCTCGATGTGCTGGGACCATTTACCTCGGTCGCCTCTACTCAACCTGGAGCGGTGAGGAGAACTTTCCTCGACGGACTGGGGCCATTTACTTCGGTCGCCTCTACTCAACCAGGAGTGGTGAGGAGGTCTTCCCTCGATGTCGTTACAGTAGAATTTTCTCTAGGTCTTCTTCGTCGGCGAATCGGAGAATTACTAGACTGATTCACTGGACCGATTACTGCTTTTTCCTTGGGCATTCTCTACGGCGGATCGGGGGTGAAATAAACTGTTTTAGTGTTGACCGTCTGGTTCAACGGGGTTATTGTGGTCTACCTCTTCGGAGAATCAGAGGGATGCGAAAAATTGTAGTGTTGACAATTTGGTTCAACTGGGGTTCTTCGTGGTCTGCCTCGTCGGCGAAATTAGAGGGACACGAACTGGATCTTCTAGAGTGGTCACTATATTTTTCCTAAGTCATCCTCGTCGGCGAATCAGAGGCGCTGCAGGATAGATGTGGGTCACTATAGGATTTGAAGGAGGCCTACTCTTAGGCCGTTCTCGACAACTAGTAATTGTTGTAGAGTGGGGGCAATTGTTGCTGATCTCCTGATCGGTAAGAGTGACTGTCCGGGGTCTCGCTGGCCATAATTGTGACGCGTGAGCTTTTGTTTTTCGGCTGAACAGGTTTAGTTCATACACTTGCCCTTGTTGATGACGTATAATAGAGTAAGGTCCTCTTCTTAATGGAGCTAATGAAGCGTTGAACTGCTTCGAAGCGTCTGATAACTGAAAGTTTCTCAAATATACGAGATCACCCGGTTTATAGGGAGAAATATCCGTCGGATTCGTGGCGGCACTTAGATATTTTACCGTGATTTTCTCTGGCTTGAACAACTCTGTCCTTTGGATGTTGATAAGTTGAGAGTGGGAGTGTCCAATCACCAGGTCTATTTAAATTGTGTCCCAAGAGAATCTCACTGGGTGTGAGACCGGTAGCTGCATTTATTTTCTTTACAGCAGTAGTAAGAACGAATGTTAAACGGCTTATGAAGTAATAATTTGATTTCGTGAACCATACAATTGGTTTGAGTCAGGGGACCCACAGGGTTAACGGTTTTCCGAAATCGAAACGAAACATTTAAAATTAATGTTCGGTAATCTGTCGGAATGTCAGATACCGTCTTAATAAACTAGGATCAAGATCCTCTACCGAAAAGGAGGGAATGTGCTTTCCGAAATAATTGGTACCTCGGTTTGTTTTCCAATATGGATACATCGGCGGGATCGGTCGTAGACTACTTGGTGCTCTTCTATCCATGGGATTGCAAATTTATTCCGATATTAGAAACATCTCTTTTTTAGAATTTGCAATCTAGATTACCCTAGAATATTTAGGGCAACTCCTTTTTACTTATTCCACTCTCACGGTAACTGGTTAATTTATTTAACTGTAAGGGAAAGAGAGGCAAGTCGGTAGAGGTCAAATCAAAAAGAACTTAACTTATTCTGTCGTTAAATTCGAACGTAACAAAAATTGGAACGGATATTTGTAGAGTAGATATACTTGAAGATAAACTAATAGGTGGACAGCTGAGCCTCGAGTTGCCCTTTTTTGCTAGTTTCCTTGTTGGTCGGATGAAGTCTGCTCTTCAGGGAAAGCTCGTTTGGAGCAATCACGGGTTTACCGAATGTGAAGTCCCACCCAAGGGAAGATGATTTCGAAGGCTGCCTGATGTATGTCTTGAGAATCCAGGGATGAGATCATTGTATGCTGGTGGTGAAGTTCTCTCAGCTGCAGGTGGACGGTATCCAGGAGGCTGAGTTCTGGACGGTCTTGGTGTCGGTTCTTCCGTTCACAAAGACATCGTAGAATGAGAAGGGCGGGTATTTACAAATCCCGTAAAATCAGATTGATCAAGAAGAGAATTTGAAATTGAGGTATTATTAGGAGGTGTTCGTTCAACAGGCATTATTTTTCACCTTTGAAACGAAGAACGAAAAATTGTTAAAGAAGGGCGCTACCAGATTTAATTGGTCTGAACCATTGGAGGTTTAAAAGAAGAAAAGCTCCACAGGGTGGAGAAAAGAAAATTTTTTTTAACAATGTTTACCACAGGGGGTGGTTAGAATTTTTATTTCGAGCTAAGTCACATAAGGGAGGGTGACTTAGAATTTTGTACGTACCACAGGGGGTAGTTGGCATTTTATTTTAAGCTAAGTCCCACAGGAGAGAGTGACTTAGAAATTTTTTCCACAGGGGGAAGAAAATATTTTTTTTTAAATAATTGGAAGCCACAGAGGGCGCGGCGGGGTTTTGAAAACGAAAAAATTATTTTCCTTACTGGAGAGCATTTGAGAAAAGAAAAATTAATTTCTTTAAAGAAGAGCATTTGAGACAACAGGGTGGGTAAAAGTAACTTTTTTAATTCGTGCCCCACGTTGGGCGCCATTTTGACATGAGCGAATTTCCTTTTTCCGGTTAGGGGAATTCTCGTAAAATTTGTTGACAGAAAAATGCTGTGAAACTCTTAAAAGGGCAGATTGAAATTTTTGTACTTGAGGGTGTCCGGTTGACCCGCGAGAATTTAGGAAAAATTAAAACTAACCCTTATGGGGAACTGCATAACTGTTAGTAGGTATTGACAATTGTTGATAGAATATAACTGCAAGATATTTGTGGAACTTTTATTCATGTCAATTTCATAATTATTCATTCAGCACTTTTTTTAAATTACTAACGAAATTTAACTACCATTCGAATATCATTAATTTTGATAATCTGACTTCATTTTCGTAATCAGCAACCTCGAAAACCCCCAAGTGGTGATTTTTAAGCAAATCTAATTAGATTTTAATTTTAATGGCTGACATATTGGATCCGCTATTTTGAATTTTAAAAATCTGACTTCATTTTTGAAATCAGCGACCCCGAAAACCCCCAAGTGGTGATTTTTAAGCAAATCTGATTGATTTTTAACTTAAATGGCCGCCATATTGGATCCGACATTTTGAATTTTAAAAATCTGACTTTATTTTCGAAATTAGCGACCCCGAAAACCCCCGAGTAACAAGTTTTATTGAAATCTAAAGAGTATTTTTTGAGATAATAATTTCATCCCTTAAAAATTAAAAGGGTGTTTTCTACCCTTAAAACTCAAAACGGGCCGATATAAAGAAATACGTGTCAAATATTTTTCGATGTTTTTGTAGTAAAACCAAGTTTCAAAAAAATCGGCGTATGACACTTGGGTAGTGTTACTTGTGAGATCAAACTAAGTCGCAACATGTCTTTTTGACAGTTATAAAAAAATTCTGTCAAACTTAGAAAATGGTAGGTTATAAGAAATTTTATCTTTATTTTTCCAAATAAGTTTTTAGACTACTGAGACTAAAACGAATAGTAGAATGTCATTTTGACAGATGAGAGCCTTAAAAATGCTGTCAAACTTTTAAAAACGAAATTTTTGAAAGTATTATGCTTTACTCAAATTCAAGTGTTATAAAAAAAGGTTAAAATAAATGACATGTCATTTTGACAGTTGACAGCTGTAAATTTATGTTTATTTATGTAATAAATGGTAAAATTTATGTCATGGACATTTGACCTGATCTAATCTAACAACCGAGATCGAGCTGGATTTTCTTAAAGAGGGAAAAGTAAGCACCTAGATTAGAAAACCCATTGTACTAGACTCCAGCTCGCTCGTTTATAGCAAACCCTTTAGAGTCCTGTTCTTCTCCAGAAGTCCAGTATCTTTTCTATCGATAGGTTGCTCACCTGCTTAGGGTCAATAATTGCTTAACAACAACTAAAGTCGGGGACAAAAGAAAGCGACTCTGGCTTTTTTTGTTTATATCTCATTGAAAAAAAATCTCTTAACATTCTGGTAAAAAATTTATGAAAGCTTAAAGTCTTGAGAATGAAAAAAAGTATATTTCGATACCACAAAAAAAATTTTGCAGTAGCTATGACACAAAATGTGCCAAAAACACAGTTTTTCAGCACTTTTTTTTAAGTCTATACTTTCACCTGTTCCCCAAGCGAAACTTCTAGTAGAAAAAATTTGAAAAAATTTACAGATATTCTTTAAGGTGTGTACAATTAATTTTTGATTTTGAAATTAAAAAAATAATAATTAATTTATTGTTTTCACAGCTTTATTCAGCTTAATGCTACCTTTTAAACAAAAAGAGATAAAATGACGTTTTTTTAGATTAAAATGTGCAATTTTATAGTAGGATAAAATAACATAAATTAAAAACTAAATAAATTGAATATTCTTCTCAAAAAATGAATTTACATATTTTGGGCTTTAATGAGAATCGACGTGTGGGTGCCATAAAGCAAAAAGTTGTAGAAAAAAAGAGTTTCGAGTGTACAATAGGAAACCCAAAAGAAATTCGCCTGATGTGGGATTGCACTCAGGGCTGTCTCTACGCTTAACAGATAAAATCCTTGAGTGACTCCCAATAAATGAGACAAAACTTTATGAAATAATATTTTGTAATGTGGAAATAGAACTTTTTTATGTTTCAAACGGTTAAGAGTCTCGCCGAAACATTTTTCATAAAAAGCCTCGCGAACGGAAAAATAAAATTAACAGAAAAATGAATACCTTTCGAATTTATATTTTTCGTGATCAAGCCCAGACTCTCCCGACCTATTATTTGTAAATTATACCCAAATGGGATTTCACGGCAAACCGAATTTATAATTTGAATTTATAATTTGTGTATTAAACCTGAGATCCACACTTCAAAAATATATTGTAATTTCGCCTAAGTCATAACATGATCAGGGGCGAGAATTATAAAAGCCGCCTAATATCAAACCGAGGGGCCAGTGACGAGAAGTGAGTTGTCAACACGACCACCAAAGCACGGATGGCACCACCTGACGGGACAAGCAACGACGGCAGAGCCATCGACGTCGGCCGGCGTGAATTCGCTAGTTCGCGCTTGGTCATAGCGGTGTTACGGTCGCCTACCGAATTCTTGAATATCAGTGCCAAGAAGAATACAAATGGATTACGAGAAGTTGCTGCGTCGTCTCCGAGGTTAGTGTGCGGCGGCAATCTTCTTGTTCCTGGGTTTGTCTCACCCGTAGTGGGAGAAAAGACCAGAGAGTCGTGCTCGGCGTGAGGACCACATGTTCGCCAACGAAGGCCGCCATTGTGTACGCTAGGGCATTGTGAGACGAGTTTTGATTCTATTGTGGGATTTTTCAGAGCCCCTAAGGCCGCCTGACTATCCACACAAATACTAATCCTCTTGACCATTATTCCGTTTTGAATGGTCATTTAATTATGCAGCCAGTTTTTAGATAGATTCCGAAGCCTGCACCGCAATCCATCTTGGAGCCGTCTGTATACCAGATTTTGTTCCCAAGTGGAAAATCTTTCTTCCAGTCCGTTCTGAAAGGTGAAATGATCTTAAATCGGAGTTTAAATTTCACCCTCTTGATCATTCTATCTTGTACCATACTTAATTCTAGGATTAATAGAATTGAGCGTGGAAGCTTGTTGTGTATACCACCAAACTTTCACCTTTCCTGCGTGGTTAACCTGCTTATAGTAAGAGCCGCCTTTTTCACCGCAGCAATATGCAGAGGTACTTCGGCTAGCATGAATCCCAACACAGCTGTTGGTGTGGTCCTCATAACCCCCGTCATACTTCTGAAAATCATTGCTTGCAGTTGGTCCAGTTTCTCTTTAACCGTTATCAGTTGAGTCTTAAACCCCAAAAATCAATACAGAACCTTCTATACTGATAGTCGAAATGTTCCTTACAAATCAGCTTTTTATCCAGGATTCCTCTTAGGCGAACCCTTCAAAATGGGTTAGCCGCTCTAGAAGCCGAATCTTTTTGTGTTTCTCTGAGTAGTGTCCCAGGGCATGGATGAATGATATCAGGGTTACTTAAATATGGCTACTTCCGGGATCCACTGTATGCAGATTAACTTGCATCATTGTAAAGGCGCTTTCGGCGATTCTAGCCAGCAACTTTACTAGGATGCAGGCAGCTATAGCTTTTGTTCAAAAACCTTGGGTTTACAAGGGTAAGATTAGAGGTCTAACTTGCTGTGGGTTGCTAGTTAGTTCACCACAGGAACCAGTTCCAAGGTCTTGCCTGATCTATAAAGGTCTAGACGCTTTCCCTCAATTAGAATTAACTACTAGGGACTTAGCTGTTGTTACGGCTATGTACTTGAAAAAGAACGAAAATAAAATGGAGGTTGTAGTAGCTTCTGCTTATTTTCCGGGATTGGGGGATGACCCCGCACCACCTACAGAGGTAGAAAAGTTGGTAGATTACTGGCAACGTGATGCCAATGCGCACCATGTCGTATAGCGCAGCACTGACATTAACGACAGAGACAGAAGACTTTTAGATTTTCTGATAGATACGGATTTAGAAATTTTAAATCAGGGTAATGAGCCAACTGTCGTTACTGTTAACAAAAAAGAAGTGTTGGATATTACGATCTGTTCCAAGTCTGGGTGGAGTGGTGTGAGGGACTGAAGGGTTTCTGATAAAGCTTCCCTCTCGGACCACAGACTTATTACATTCAGAATGGAATCGAATGATCGGGAACATAAATGGGGACGTAATCCTAGGAGTACTGATTGGGTTTCATATATTGAGGACCTAAAGGCCTCTATGTTGTGCTTCCCCACCTCTTAAGGAACATATGAAAAGTTGGAACTCGCAGCGGGATATCTGCGAGAATCGATTATATGCTCTTTTGAAAAAAGCTGTGTAGCCAAAAAAGTGGACTCCAACAGGGGTAGTAAATGGTGGAACTCCTGTTTAGAGGGACATAGGCAAACAGTAAGAAAGCTTTTCAATAAAACCAAGAAACGTAAGAATCAACAAGCATGGGATGAATATCATGCCACTCGTAATTCTTACAAGAAAGAGGTAAAGAAGGCACAGGGTATCAGCTGGAAGAGCTTTAGCAAGGTAATCGAAAGAGTACCAGAAGGATCAAGACTCCATAAGGTACTAGCTAGAGACCCAATGGCCAAACTAACTACCATTAAGTTACCTACTAAGTAAACTTCCCGGACTTTAGAGAAAAGTTGGAGAATAACTATGGCGTGGGACCCAGAAGGGCCCGAGGAAATCGGGAACACTGGAAACTAGCAGCCAAAGTTGTAACTCCGGATGGAATTAATTAGGTAATAGGTACTTTCAATCCATTTAAGGCTTTAGGGGAGAAGGTATATTTCCGGTTCTTTTGCTTAGGGTAACAGACCTCGTCTCAAAAGGGTACCCACAAGGAGGAGTTCTCTCTCCTTTATTGTGGTGCTTAGTGGCAGATGAGTTAATTAGAAACCTCAATAGCCAGGAATATTATACGCAAAGTTATGCGGATGATTTCCTTATAATTATAAGAGGGCACTCAATTGAGACTCTCTTAGATCTTACGGAACGTGCACTTAAGATTGTCAAGGATTGGTGCAATCTTAGTGGACTTTTAGTAAACCCAGAGATAACGAATATAGTAGTTTTAACAGAAAAATATAAGGTACTAAGTTTGAAGACACCGATATTTTATGGAACAGAAATTTCTTTTTCTGAATCTGCTAAGTACGTGGGAGGAATCCTGGATATAAAGTTGATTTGGAAGGAACATTTCGACTATCAGTATAGAAGGTTCTGTATTGATTTTTGGGCGTGTAGAAGGGCGATAGGGTCATCGTAAGGACTAAGGCCTAATATGGTCAACTAGCTCTATCAGACGAATGGGGCCGTTTAAAAAATACGTCACGCTTTAGGGGGGAGTGGGGTCAAGCTATTTGTTGCGGTCAGCAGAAAAAATGGCGCTAATCTATACAACATTGCGTTACATGAGGGAGGGAGGGTCTAAATTTCTGAAAAATAGCGTTACATATTTTTTGATCGGCCCCAATTTAAAACCAAGGTTTTTTCACGCGGTGGTTGTTTGGTGGTTTAAGACTCAACTGATAACGGTTAAAGAGAAACTGGACCAACTGCAAGCAATGATTTTCAGGGGTATTACGGGGGTTATGAGGACCACGCCAACAGCTGCGTTGGGATTTATGCTAGCCGAAGTACCTCTGCATATTGCTGCCGTGAAAAAGGCGGCTCTTACTATGAGCAGGTTAACCGCGCAGGGGAAGTGAAAGTTTTGTGGTATACACAACAAGCTTCCACGCTCAATTCTATCAATCTCAGAATTAAGTATGGTACAAGATAGAATGATCAAGAGGGTGAAATTTAAACCCCGCTTTAAGTTCATTACACCTTCCAGAATAGACTGGAAGAAAGATTTTCCATTTGGGGACGAAGTCTGGTATACAAACGGCTCCAAGATGAATTGCAGTGCAGGCTTCGGAATCTATATAAAAAAATTGGCTGCATTAAAGTGGCTGAGTCACTAGTCTGTGCCACGCACAGTGGAACCAAACTGCAATTTACTGTTCATAATAGTCTAGAGCCATCATTTTTTAACCGATTTTACATAACTTTGTTGTAAATGAATAATTATTAATGTAGGAAATTATTTGCTGTTTAAGAATTTTAATTAAGGAAGATTTCGACTATATCAGCAATTATTGACATCTATTAGACGTCAATTGAACTCTTTGATTTAGAGTCAGGTGTTATTCTTAAGATAATTATTCCGATATGGTTGTCGGTAAATAATTAAATTTTTGAATTTAATTTTTGATCTGAAAAAATAAGCTGCTTGAACCACTGCACTGTGCATCTGTGAGGACTCGAACCCCAGTTAATAGCTGCCTTTCGCGGGACTATCGCCTACCAATGCACTATGACAACACAGCCTGGACGTTCATGTTTCTTATAATCTCAGATCAAGCCCATACACTAGTCGAAGAGCTGTATAGTTAATGTAGGAAATTATTTGCTGATTAAGAATTTTAATTAAGGAAGATTTCGACTATATCAGCAATTAGTCGAAATCTTCCTTAATTAAAATTCTTAATCAGCAAATAATTTCCTACATTAACTATACAGCTCTTCGACTAGTGTATGGGCTTGATCTGAGAAGATTTCGACTATATCAGCAATTAGTCGAAATCTTCCTCAATTAAAATTCTTAATCAGCAAATAATTTCCTCCATTAACTATACAGCTCTTCGACTAGTGTATGGGCTTGATCTGAGATTATAAGAAACGTGAACGTCCAGGCTGTGTTGTCATGGTGCATTGGTAGGCGTTAGTCCCGCGAAAGGCAGCTATTAACTGGGGTTCGAGTCCTCACAGATGCACAGTGCAGTCGTTCACGCAGCTTATTTTTTCAGATCAAAAATTAAATTCAAAAATATAATTATTTACCGACAACCATATCGGAATAATTATCTTAAGAATAACACTTGACTCTAAACCAAAGAGTTCAATTGACGTCTAATAGATGTCACTAATTGCTGATATAGTCGAAATCTTCCTTAATTTGAATGATTATTAAATTTAAAAGAGATTTGTCAAAGCCGAATTTTCAATTTCAATTTGTTTATATTTATTTTCGTATTGCAAAGTTTAAAAAAACCATCTATTTTTAAGAAAAAGTTGTCTCCAGCCTCTATAATCGAATTGCACGTGCTAAAAACTTTTTAGAAACACACATAGAGTACTAAGTAAATTGTAAAAAATTTGTGCAGGTAAATATTCGAATGTTATAAACAATTTATATTAACAAATAATTAGGTTAACAACAATTGTTAATGTGGACAAACGCTTTAATAGATTTTGATGAAATTGTATACTTAAGGGTTTTTGGGTCGCTGATTACGAATCCAATGTTGGTTTTTCAAAATTGAAAACGGCGGATCCATAATGGCGGATGCTTTTTTTGAAAATCGATTCAATTTAGCTAAAAATCGTTACTCGGGGGTTTTTGGGGTCGCTGATTACGAATCTATAATTATTTTTTCAAAATTTTTAATAAATGATATAATGTGTAAGGCGCTTTACTAAAAAATTGATTAGATATATTTGAAACTTGTTACTCGGAGAGGTTTTTTGGGTTTTTTAAATATAATTAATATTTTTAGTGTATCAAAATCTTTTACATTATTAATTCACAAATGTTATAAGCTTTTATAATGAAAAACGAATCGTTCTCACTTATAGGTGAAAAAGCTTCAAGCCATCTCGCGGCAAAGATGAAAAGCTCATACTTTTACCGCGAAATTTAAATCACTAACAATCTGTGCTAAAAATCCTTACACTATGCAGAATTATTGTAAAAAATTGAAAAATACAATGATGTTGAAAAAATCTTTAAAGCAATAATATTTTTTAAATTTGCTAAAAAATTTATTATATGGGGCAAAATTCCTCAACTGGCCAGGTCAAAAAATGGATTTTCTCTAAACATTGCTAAAATGTTACTATTATTAGTAGAAGTGTAAATATACATTTTTTTAAATTTAATTAAATATTTGTTGAGTTATAGAGTTTCAAAATTTTGATTTTTTTAAAAATATTTTTTTTTGATTTAATATATTAATAAGTAACTGACAGATTAGCCCAGTCGGATAGATGCCTCGCTTGGCGGTCGTTTAAGGACCAACGGTAAGTACCCTTGGTTCGCGCCCATTTGGCTTGGTATTTTTTCGGCACGTGAGAAAATATGAGCGGGAGGTTTGACGTCAAGATATAATGATGTGCACCGTCGATTATTGTCCGGTACACACCATTAGAACTCGACTGTCGATAAACCGGTTGTACTCAGGAGAGGTTATCTACAGTTTCCCTCTCCACTGTCGAGAAAACCCATTAGACGGGTGGTCCAGGCAAATGCAAGTACTCCTAATTTTCAAGTCACTCTGTAGGCGCAAAATTTCGTATTAGGAAATGTATAAAAGAAATATTTGTATGAGAAATTTACAAAATGTAAACAAAACACTTGTATAGCCAAGTATGTAAGGCTGAAGACAGGTGTATAAACCAATAAATATAAATAAAATATTGATAAGTAAAATTAATCAAATTTAAAGTATAAATAGTGATTTTTAAAGGGTTTTTCGCGGGCTTTAAGCTGGTGATGAAAAAAGTTGTTTTCTTTTAATTTGACCTTGAAATTTAAGGTCAAACTCTTTATTTTAATATATCTCAAAATCGATGTTTTTTATTTTTTTCTAACCTATCCCAATCGAAAGCTTACCTTTTTTCCTATGAGCCATGTAAAAATCAGAGTGGGACCATGGAACTTTTTCAAAAAATTAAATATAAATCATCATTTTCTATGTAAAACAATGATAAATTATTATTATTAATTTTAATCTACTGCAACAATATATTTCTATGCTTTTAATATCAGGGAACACAAAATTGACAATAAAAATTTGTTTTTTAGGATTTTCATTGTTTTTAGGACGTTGTAAATTGGCATTTTTAATACTTTTCTACCAATGGCGCTCCACTTTCGCTCAAATATTGATAAATAAAGTCAAGATCTTTCTATGGGAAATAATATTTATTTATATCTCTGAATTGATGAATTGTATTATAAAATCATTGGTAAATTGTTATAAACAAATTATATAAACAAATTGTTAATTAAGACGATGCGTTCAATGAATTTTAATAGATATTGTTACTCGGAGATTTTTGGGGTCGCTGATTACGAATCCGATGAATATATTCATGTTAAACTCATATTAAAGTCTGAATCAGCGACTTCAAAAACCCCTGAGTCAAACGTTTCAAGCGAATTCAATCAATTTTTTATAAACTCGTCCGCCATATTGGATTTGCCTTTTTGAATTTTGAAAAACTGACATCGGATTCGTAATCAGCGACACCAAAAACCCCCGAGTCAAATGTTTTAAGCGAATTCAATCAATTTTTATAAACTCGTCCGCCATATTGGATTTGCCTTTTTGAATTTTTAAAAACTGACATCGGATTCGTAATCAGCGACCCCAAAAACCTCCGAGTAACAATGTTTATTAAAATTCATTGAACGCATCATCTTAACTAACAAATTGTTAATATAATTTGTTTATAACAATTTAAAAATGATTCTATAACACAATTTTACGATTCAGAGATTCTAAGATATAAATAAATATTATTTCCTATAGAAAGATCTTCAGTTTATTTATCAATATATGAGCGAAAGCGGAACGCCATTCGTAGAAAAGTATTAAAAATGCCAATTTGCAACGTCCAAAAAAACAATATAAATCTTTAAAAAAACAAATTTTTATTGTCATTTTTGTGTTCTCTGATATTGAAAACATAGAAATATATTGTTGCAGTAGATTAAAATTAAATTTACTCTTTAAAAATCTAGAAAAAGTTGGAACGCCATTTCGTTGATTTCGACACTTTTGTCCAGGAACGTGGAACGCCAATTGGAACGCCACGCCACTGAAGCGGTTAATTAAGGGGTTACCCCCACTTGCAACTTTAAAAAAATCGATTTTTCTTTTATTGCATTTTTTTGAAGCATAAGTTTCTGAGAGTATGTCCTAAAAATTTCAAGTCGATTCCAACAAAATTGACTAAGATATGAGCATTGAAAGAGACTGATACTGATTTGTAAGATATACATATATGCATCGATAAAATAAATATCTATTTTTTTAATTACCACCTGTAGTTAATATCCGCAGAAGGCTACTGCGACTCATGAATTTTCAGCCTACTTCTGGAAACCAAACTATTACGTACCCTCACTACCGGAGTTGGACCACCTGTTTCTAGTGTTTTTGGACCGGCAAGTCTGCAGCCTGGTGCGCTCGATTCTCTCACTCTCTCTCTGCAGATTTTATTTATTTTACATTTAAAAATGGATCGAAAAAAGGTTCGCGAGAAACAAGATTAAAGACTAGTTTATACTCATATTTGACTAAATTTATCCACATTTTTTGTTTCAGATGATTCACTTCGCCGCAATGTTGGTCACCGCAAACCGTATAAATAAAAACATTATTTCATTGACGGCAGTTTGACACTTAACGATGTAATATTTTTCAATAAAAAAATTACTGAAAGTTCTTCTGTTACGGCCGAACTCCGTAACTTTTTATATTGTTAATACCTTTTTTAATTATATTTAAACTAAAATTACATGCAACAATTACACGCAACATGAGATTTTGTTAAACATCATAAAAACATTTACACAAAAACAACCCTTTGTAATTTCACATAAGGGACATTCTTCTTTTTGAATATCTTAATTCAAAATATTTTAATCGGATAAGGATCTGATTCTATATAAATAAAAGATTTAATGGAATTCAACATTCCTTTAAGTTTTACAATTTTAAAGTAAAAACTTAAGAATATAATGCAGTACTTCTTAATAAATTCCTTTCTTTTACAAACAGCTTATTAACTCTTTTAAGAAATGGTTAGAAATAATGAAAATCAAGCAAATAGCTCAATATAAGGAGTGGTGCATCCAAGTCACCGAACTCGGATCACACCACTGCCTAAATCTGCAAGGTTGCAGAAATCGGCTTAGCAACAGCCACGTTAATTATGAATTCTCCCACTAAATCGTCTTTCAATAAAATTGATTGACACAGGAAAATCTGGGCAGTTTAAGCCAGGCCGTTGTAGCCGGCAGTTAGCCCGGGCAGCAGGTTTAGTCCTGGACCCGCAGTTTAGTCCAGGCCGTTGTAGCCTGTAGTTGTAGCCGGCATTTTTGGGCCAGGCAAACCTAAGTCCGGCAATTGGCCGTGTTTGTATGAAAAAGATCTCAGAAGTTTAAAGAAATTAATAAGAAGTTTGTTAAGAAAAGTGAATTAAATTGAAAAAAATATAAATAAATAAAAGTAAACAAGGTTAAATTAAAAAATATATAATTGAAATATAAAGAATAAAATAAAGTGATATAATTAAAAAGATAAAAGAAATAAAAGAAAATATTGAAAATAAAATAAATGATATTGAATATAAAAATTTGTGAAATAAACATAAATGAATTTGTGAAAGAAATATAAAAGAATTAAAGTGGTCAAAGTAAAGTAAAAGACTCTTATATCAAAAAGGAAAATAAAGTAAAGCCATTAAAGAATAAATAATATTAATTTCAAATATATATTAGAAGACAACCTTTATTTACCCTAAGGTTTAGGTCTTAAACTTTGTGTAACTTAAAAAGAATATTAAAGTTCCCAGTGAAATATCAATCTAGTGAACCTAGATTTGGTATTTCCTAAATTTTTCGGAAAAACATCGTGAAGCAGGTATAAAGACAAGACACATTTATCGGATTCATATTACCAAGGAAGAATCACCGAGTAGTGAGTAAAGATCTTACGTGTCACAACACACACTAATATTCCATTCACACAGATACACTTCCTCTTCTTACACATAAAATTAGATTTATCTGTAATAGGAACTTTTAGCAAAATATATACATTAATTGTTTTCATCTTAATATTGCATTTTAATTTAAGCATCCTAACAATTTTTCTATCTTCTCATTTTACTCAAGAGTAGGGTTCTGAACCTCTTACAATTAGTTGAATCAATAACTAAGTAGAGAGGGAATCTACTACTTTTACAATTTCTTTTGTCCGAAGGACACGTAAGTTAAAGATTTAAAAATTATTAAATGTATTAAAAAAACTTATTTTTTTTACTAAATTAGTAAGCGAGAATTTTTTAGCATTTCATGTCTTTTTTTTTTCAATCTGATAATTGTATTCTATATTTTTAATCATTTACTTAAGTGTTGATTTAGTTATCATTTTACTTTATTTATCATTTTATTTTTATTGTTATAAATATTTTGACGGAGTTGACTTTGAGTCTCGGTAGCGAGTAGACGTGTTTGTGTTCGTTCTGGTGATTAAAATTTCTGATTGTACTGTTTTATTTACCTTATTTTGTGCTACCTTACTAAATTTGTTTAAAAAGTGAGTGTAGTGAGAACTGAAAGCTTGAAGTGCATTTTGCGTGTTAAGTAGACTTCTTTTTCCTGTTCAGTGTTGAGCGGTGGATTTTTTCGGCCTCTGTGCAGATCTATTATTCAGCTCTGATTAAAATGGAGGAGTTTAATTTGGAAGGGTCTATCAAAAGTCTCGTAAAGAGTATTGAAGACCTTAAGGAGTCGCAAAAAGAAACACGGATTGAAGTGCAGGAGGCGTGTGGTATATCCAGAGGTATTAGAGAGGATATGAATAAAATTCATCACAAAATTAATCAAATCGAACTGAATGTTGAAAGTTTTGAGCGTAGAAACAGAGCGAACAATATTATTATTTTTGGTATGAAAGACAATGAGGACACAGACCTACTCGCTACAATAACAACAATTTTCCAAAATATTAAATTGAATATTCCGGAAGTCGCGATAGCAGATGTTTTTAAATTAGGAAAAATCAAAGGCAATCGTCCGGTCCTTGTTAGATTTATTGCCCCGAAATGGGTAAAGCTTGTCTTTACAAAATTGGCGGAATTTAACAGGCTAAATCTCAGTATAGCCAACGATCGTTCTAAGCAAGAGAGGGAGGAAAGAAAGGAATTACGCAAGCAGGAGGACCTCCTACTTAGAGCCGGACTGGATGCTAGCATCAAGAAGAATAGGCTATTTGTAGGAGAGAGGGAAATTTTTCCTAGTGATATAGAGACGCTTTTGAAGTCAGCAAGAAAGCGTAAAGTGGGGGACGAGGGAAACGATAAGGATAGATTGACAGAGGAGATGGCATCGAAGAGAAGGGGTCGCTTTTCAAACAGGGATCTTTTGGCGGAAGACAAAAACAATCAAAGCATGATACCTTTTTTTGTCACCAAGACCGACAGAACCCCCCCTCAAACAGACAACAACTTAGGAACAAAAAAGAAGCAAACTAAGAGCGGGATTCCACGGAATAATTACTACTCCGCTCCAACCTCTAAAGTGATCATATGGAATTTGCATGGATTTGCCAATCTAAAGGATATTGATACTTATTTCAATCAAGAGGATATTTTATGTTTACTCGAAACGTGGATAGAAACGCCGTCGGTGTGGAACTCTGTGTTTTCCAGTGATATGGTGTGGTTCCACTCTCCAGCACTCAGAGAAGCAAATAAGGGAAGAGCAAAGGGAGGTATTCTAGTGGTTCTAAGTGGTAAATTATTTTCCCCTCAATTGTTTTTTTCTACTCCAGAAATTATTATTGTCAAGATTAATGATAAAAAATTTGAATTTATTTTGGGAATTGTTTATCTTGCCCCTTCGGCTAATGTTGGCAAATTCTTAGAGTCGTTGAATATAATGTTATCTTCTATTAGGGAGAGATTCCCCCAACTTCCGATTTACTTAGGTGGGGACTTCAATTGTAGAGTGGGAGAGCTGAACCTGTTGGAAGAATCTATCTTTCTGGATTGTGACGCATTCTCAGCAGAGAGACACTCGAAGGACTTGATTGTAAACGGTAGGGGTAAACAGTTAGAGTGCTTTATGAGCAATAACAGTCTTTGGCTCTTAAATGGTAGATCAAAAGGTGATTCGCCAGCTCAATTTACGTTCAGTAATCATTTGGGTTCAAGTGTAATTGATCTTTTATGGACTTCGATAGATGGTTTTTCTTATTTAATTGATTTTAAAGTTTTACCTATTTTGACAATGTCAGATCATCTACCTATTGTTATGTATATGAATTGGGAGAAGCAGTTAATGAATAGTGAATATGAATTAGATTTTACTTCAGAATGTGTTAGTCTTCGTTTTAATGTAGATTGTAGTTTGAATTTTGAGGAAAAGATGAGATGGAGAGATGAAGTATCAAGGGTAGATGAAAATGTTGATGTTTTAAATAAAAATTTAATTGATACCATTGTAGATGTCGCAAAAGAATTGAATATGATTAATGTCAAAAAGAATAATGATAGAAATGTGATTAGATTGAAGGATAAAGTATGGTTTGATTCGGAATGTCATTCTGCTAGAAGTAACATGGTGGTGGATTTTCAAAATTCTCAGAAGAACGAGGATATTATAGGAAGGGAAGCTTTTAATAAAAGTAAAAAAGAATATTTGAAACTTTTGCAATATAAAAGAAAGATTTTTGAAAATAATTTAATAGATAAAATTGCAAATACTCGAGATTCATTTTCTTTTTGGTCTATTATCAATAAAAAGCGCATAAGAAAAAACAATATTAATTTGATTGATAAAGACATTTGGCTTCAGTACTTAAAAAATATGTTTCCAATAAAATTAATAAGTCGTCCTATCGAAGAGCATATAGGTCACCCCATGTTGGATGGATTAATAACAAGGGATGAGTTACTTCTAAGTCTTAATAAATGTAAAGATAAAAAAGCTGCTGGTGTGGATTTAATTAATTATAGTTTTTATAAACGACTGCCAGAAAATTGGATATTCTACTTAGAACAAATGTTTAATAAGATATTTTCTTTAGAAAAAATTCCGTCAGCATGGGGTGTTCTATCCACGACCATGTTGTCCAAGGGAGGGGATAGCGGTAATCCGGATAATTACAGGCCAATAACATTGGTAAATAATATCGTTAAGATTTTTACTCAAATTTTATCGGAAAGGCTGATTAGCTGGAGTGAAGCAGGCGATTTGATTCCGGAATTTCAGTCGGGATTTAGAAGGGGGCGTGGTTGTCTGGATAATCTTTTTACTTTACAATCATTGATCCAGATTCATTTGAGACATCCGAAACGAGCAGTATACGCTGCCTTTGTCGATTTTAAAAGCGCTTTCCCGTCAGTCCCGCATGATTTATTATGGGTTAAATTGAGTACTCTGGGAATGAGTTCAAAATTAATTAATGTTATAAGGGATTTTTATGAGAAGGCATATGCTTGCATCAAGACTAAGACAGGCAACACCGAATTTGTAAGGGTTTCACAGGGTGTTCTGCAGGGTGATACCTTGAGTCCATTGTTATTTTCTTTATACATTAGTGATCTTGAAAAATATTTGCGGGAACACGGTTGCAGGGGTCTTTCAGTAAATAGAGTGTTAGAGATTCTTATTTTGGCCTACGCGGACGACTTGGTGCTCCTTGCGGATACCCCTGTGGAGCTTAGCAAAAAGTTAGAGGCGTTAAGAAGGTATTGCGAGTTGAACGGTCTGAATATTAATCCTATTAAAACGAAGGTAGTAATTTTTCGTACAAACGCCAATAATAAGGCGGGAAGGTTTAAGTCGTTTAAATTGGGAGAGGAAAAAATTGAAGTGGTGAAGAGCTATAATTATTTAGGCGTGATCTTCAGCGATAATTGTAAATACGAATCCGCTTCGAAAAAATTTAGTAACTCAGCTAATGCAGCGAAATGTGCCGTTATGAAAATTATAAATGAACTTAAAATTGACTCTTGGGCAGCTTACATTAAATTATTGGAAAGTTTGGTAAATAGTTCAAGTTCGTACGGTATTCAGATATGGGGGCTGTTCTGTCTGGGTAACCTGGAGAAGATCCAATTGGGGTTTTTTAAAGAGTTGCTTCATTTACCATCTTGCACGCCGAACTATGCGGTAAGATTAGAAGTGGGTAGACCCCCATTTTTTGTGTAGTTTTGGCTAGGATACTGTCTTGGATAGAAAAAATTTCTCATATGGTCTCTTCACGGTTTCCAAGACAGTGTCTAGAGAGACTCATAGTTTTGTCGCGTACAAAAAATTCTGGTCGTTTAAACTGGTTTTCTCAATTGAAGCATTTTTTTGAAACAAGTGGTCATTTAAAGTTATGGGAAGAAGCTTCATTGAATGACATGGCTCGGTGTGCAGGGGAGGTATTGAGTGCCTACATGAGAGCACAACTAAAAAGTGACTTAGATGCTAGATCTCGCTCTAGGTGCTTGCAGGTCTGGCCACATCTTGACTTACATCAAGGTGTGCAACCTTATATTCTGAGGAGAATGAATTTGAACTATAAAAGAGGTTTTGCCCAATTGCGTCTTGCCAATAGTCATGTAGACTTCATCAATTTATTTATGAAAAGATATAGGATTTTTAATTCGGACCGGTGTATGTTTTGCTTTGGTGAGAGCGTGGATTTAAATCATTTTCTTAATGTATGTCCCCACTTCGAAAATATCAAAAGCAAGTTCTTTCCACAAATAACAGCTTGTTCAAATCAAGGAACCTTTTGGCGTGCGATTTTGTCTTCAGAAGATGTTAAAATTTGTAAGGACTTTGTTAAAATGATTTTGGAAATGTTGCAAGTGTGTGTCTAGAATGTAAAATGTTGGAATGCAAATGTATGAGTTACTTTTTTTGTAAAGATTTTATACTTTTTTTTCATGTAATAGACTGTACTGTCTGAATAAACTAATTAATTAAATATTTTGACCTTCTTTTTTTACTCATTAAAGCATTACTGTTTTTGAAGTACTTTACGTTTATTAATGTAGTTAGTTTCGAATTTTAGTTTTATTTTTGTAATTTATTAGGCAGAAAAATTTTAGTTTGACATTTTAATGCGGCCCTTAATGACGTTAATTTTCATTTATTATAGCAGCGTATCATATTTTTTAAATTTACTAAAAGCATTTATTAGGCTTACATTTTTTTACATGTTAGTAATCTGCTGTTTATAAAATATGTTATAATAACTTTTTTTCCTTTTTTTTACTGAATTTAGTTGGCGATATTTTTTTTACTAAAACTATTTGATTAGAATTTCTATTAGTAATGAAATTAAAAAAATCAGAAACTTCCATTTTTGAATATTGTTTACAAATTTCTATATGATACAGCATAAAAATGTAATAAAGAAACAGAGTTAAATTTATATAATTTAACATTTTCTTCTTTTAATGTTGAACGTCTTTTAAAAGAACTATAAAACATTCACAAAGACTAAATCTATAATGACTAAATCTACATATTTTGATGACAAAAGTTTTAAAGTTAAAAAGACATTTTTTTAAATCAAAATGTATTCTCGCTACCACGTATTAAAATAATTTAATGCTATAAAGAAAAAAAACATTTTATTATAATTCAAAAAAAAATATTTTAAATAGAATTTTTTTAAAAAAAGTATGAAAATTCACAATATTCCAACCTATGAAAGTATTTTTTTGTGAAAATAAAATTTTTATCTTATTATTGTGTAATAAAAATATTCTGCAACCTATGCAAAATTATTTAATAACAGCATTAAGAAAAATTGAAATGATAAATAAATTCGACAATCTTCGTTAAAAAAAGTTTATAATTATAAATTTCTAACAAAAACAATTTGTTATGATTAATTCAAATTTTTATACTTTGAAATAATGTTTTTTCAAATCATTAAAAATAAAAATATTTAATGTATTCTACGTTTCAAATTAATAGCACTCGAAAAAATTGTATACTAATATTAGCTATAGGTTTTATAATTTACAAAATACATTTAAAAATAAGGATCAATTAAAAATTCTTAAGATAATAAACGTTTTCACTCAAATATTATAAAAAAAATGTGAAATGAAAATTTAAAAAATTACATATCTTGAAGTAAACAAATGCCTAGTTTGGTAAAAATGCTATTAAAATATAAACAGTTAAAATTATGTTTTTTAGTAATAGAGTAATATGCAAATCAACAAAAATATTAAAAATATAATATTTTTATATAAACAATAAAATAATTCATGCTAAATACAAAAATAATTTGTAAACCATCGAAAACCAGTTTTCTTTTTTGCTTCTATTGTAAACTAAAACTCACAACAATAATTTACTTTTATTTATAACAAATCTTTACAACGCGAAAAGATTTCGAAAAATTGGAAAGAAAAGAAAAAACAAAAGCATTTAGAAATTGCTGCCAAGGGACGTCAGCCTAATTAAAAGGGGGGCATGACAACAGAATTGTCGTCACAATTTTTTTTTCCTCTCTTCTCTTTTCGAAAATAAAAAAAAAATTTATTATGACAATCACATACAATACAACTTAGGTAGACATGGTTACGTTAATTCATATGATACTAGTGAAAGACGTTGTCAGCGTTTAAAGTCATATTCGACAAAATTCTTTTAAAATTGTATAATTATACAAAAAACACAATGACCTGTATAACCATTTTTATTAACAATAAAATAAAAACATTGTAGAAAAACACTTTATTCAAGGAACTTAGGCATATAGCATGTTAAATCGCATTTCATTTTGAACATGTTCTATAAATTAAAAATATATTAAAATTTGTAAGGCTAGTTTTTAAGTAAGATTAACATAATCACACTTCGACATAAACTTTTGTAAAGCAAGATAACCAGAATACGATTTTTTGTAAAACTCAAACGAGTTATATCTACAAATTTTAAAAAAGGATCTTCGATAACGCATTCATAGCAGCTGACAAGGGACGTCAGCCTAATAAAAGGGGGGCATTTGTTACGGCCGAACTCACAGTGGGCCAGGAACTCACATTTTTGGCCAAAAAGGCAATTTTTTAACTTGATTTAAATTAGATGAGATATACATTACTTATTTCTATACATTTTTTTACATCAAACACTAAAATAGTTTTGCATTATATTAATTGGGAAGAATTATACAACCCTTTGAACAATAAATTTTATTTTTTTAATTTCTAGCGTTCTATGAATATTTAATGCATCTTCTTATTTACAATTTTTTTAAATAGCATAATAAGGCACTTTTTTTATTCACATATAAGATGAAAGCTTGTTAATAAATAATTACAGCTTCCTTATTAATTTGAAATTAAGTTACACCTCATTGAATAAATATTTATATATAAAATTTCATACGCGACTAGATTTAAATAAATGTATCCCTCGATTTCCACCACAAAATTAAATGAGAAATATGACAAATTACTCCTTAGATAGTATACTTTAACTCACATATGCTTCTTTTTGTCCATTTTGATTTTAACAAGAAAAAAAAGTAAAAAAAAATTGTCGTAAATATTTTGTATGACTATAGAATTTAAATTTTTTGAAAGATTTAGAGGGCTCGGAAGTTTTACCTGCAACGCGTTAAACTCATTTTACGCTTTTTGTTAGTTGTGAATACTATATTAATCGAATTCAAGTATGGAAATTCCTTTTCAGACGCGAACCAATCAGAGAATCAGGCCAAGATTCAAATTCATTATTTTACTCAAATGATTTTTTTTCTTATTTTAAACATTTATGCAAGTATGTAAGGAATAATTTTCAGAAACATTTAAAGAGAAGTTTTAGGCTGTTGGACCCCTAAATGTATAAAATAGCTTAAAGTGACATATTTACAGATAAAAATAGTTTGTTAAATATTTTAAAATAATTATATGATCCAATATGGCGGACATAAAACTAAAAAAATTATTTAAATTTCATGAAACTTTATATCAGGGGATTTATAGAGTGGCTGATTACGAATATGAAGTCAGATTTAAAAAATTAAAAATTGCAGATTTATTTATGTTAATTTTATGCTTCGAAGCATAATAACAAATAAATAAATATGACATTTTCAATTTTTTTAATGTGACTTAACTTTTGCAATCAGCGACTCCGAAAACCTCTGATATCGAGTTTTATAAAAATTAAAAAAAAATTAATTTAATGTCTGCCATATTAAATACGCCATTTTGAATTTTAAAATCTAATTCAATTTTGAATTTATATAAAATCTGATTTAATATTTGTAATCAGCGTCCCCAAAAACCTTCTTGATATAAAGTTTAATTAAAATTAAATAATTTTTTTAATTTTATGTCTGACATAATTACCCGCCATTTTGAATTTTAAAATCTTACTTCATATTCGTAATCAGCGACTCCGAAAACGCCCTGATTTAATGTTATATAAAAATTAAATAATTTTTTCAATTTGATGTCCGCCATATTGAATTCGCCATTTTGAATTTTTTTATAATCTGGCTACATATTCGTAATTAGCGACCTCAAAACCCCCTTGATATCGAGTTTTATAAAAATTGAATAATTTTTTTAATTTGATGTCCGCCATATTGGATCTGCCATTTTGAATTTTTTAAATCTGACTTCATATTCGTAATCAGCGACTCTAAAAACAATAGATAGCATATTTAGTAGGCCTACATTTTCTCTCTTTTTGAGAATTATTAATTTTGGCCAAAAACTAGTGATTCTGGCCCACTGTGGGAATCTGTAACTTTTTATATTGTTAATACCTTTTTTAATTATATTTAAACTAAAATTACATGCACCAATTGCACGTAACATTAATAAATTCCTTTCTTTCACAAACAGTTTATTAACTCTTTTGAGAAATTGATTGACACAGGGAAATCTGGGCAGTTTAAGCCAGGCCGTTGTAGCCGGCAGTTTAGGCCCGCAGTTTAGTCCAGGCCGTTGTAGCCTGTAGTTGTAGCCGGCATTTTTGGGCCAAGCAAACCTAAGTCCGACAATTGGCCGTGTTTGTATGAAAACGATCTCAGAAGTTTAAAGAAATTAATAAGAAGTTTGTTTAGAAAAGTGAATTTAATTGAGAAAAATATAAATAAAAGTAAAAAAAGATTGAATTGAAAAATATAGGGGAGTGTAAGGTATGGTGGCGGGCTTGTCAAATCTGGCATGTAACGTCACATCTGAAGCGCCTTGTCACTATGGTCGATGTCTTTTATCGTGATGACATTTTATATGCAGTAGTATTTATGATCAAACGCGTGCTTTGTACTTTAAGTGATTTTGAATAAAAAAGTAGTAAAAAAAAGAAAAAAAGTTTTATTCGATATGTGTGTTAACAGTGCCAGAGTGAAAATTTTTTGAAAATTAAGTCTGGTAAATGTATGGAACGTATTGTTTAGACCTTGAACAGATTTTTGTATTTTACATTTTTCTAAATTCGCGCTATATGAAAGTAACACCATCATATTTTCATCAATAGCTTGTAAGGTATGATGGCGCAATTTTTGCAACGTACAGTGGCGGATCATTTTTTGCACGAGTTTCAATTGTCTTTGCATTTTTTGTGTACTAATGCCTCATGTGCTTCAACGCAACAATTCTCGAATATGTGACACTTGCGGTCTTCTCTTATTCTAGTTGCGTTAAAACAGCCACCAGCTACTTCACATGTCCAAATTGAAATCATAACTGAAGTGAAACTTTTTTTTCTATAATGTGAAATCATCAGTTTTTTCTTTTTTTGTTATTTTTCATCATTTCTAGTAGTTTTAATAAATAATTTTAACATCTACATAATATTTTAGTTAAATACACCAAATGCGCCACCATACCTTACAACTTTCAAAAATAAAAAAATCAGTTTTTTGCGTAAAGAGCTGTAAAATTTCATTGAATTTAAATTTTAACAGCCGCTTCTGACAGAAATATGCTTAATAGATGTCAGCAACTGCCTGCTTTTGAAATTTTGAAAAATATTGTTTTTTGAGAGAAAGAGAGAGAGAGAGAGAGAGAGACGCAAAAAAGAAAGTGTCCGCCACCATACCTTACACTCTCCTACAATTGAAATATAAAGAATAAAATAAAGTGATATAATTGAAAAGATAAAAGAAATAAAAGAAAATATTGAAAATAAATTAAATGATATTGAATATAAAAATTTGTAGAATAAAAGTAAAGGAATTTATGTAAGAAATATAAAAGAATTAAAGTGGTCAAAGTAAAGTAAAGGACTCTTATATCAAAAAGGAAAATAAAGTAAAGCCATTAAAGAATAAATAATATTAATTTCAAACATATATTAGAAGACAACCTTTATTTACAAGGTTTAGGTCTTAAACTTTGTGTAACTCAAAAAGAATATTAAAGTTCCCAGTGAAATATCAATCTAGTAAACCTAGATTTGGTATTTCCTAAATATTTCGGAAAAACATCGTGAAGCAGGTATAAAGACAAGACACATTCATCAGATTCATATTACCAAGGAAGAATCACCGAGTAGTGAGTAAAGATCTTACGTATCACAACACACACTAATATTTCCTTCACATAGATACACTTACTCTTTTTACACATAAAATTAGATTTATCTGTAATAGGGACCTACGTTAACATCTTCAATATGTGTTCTTTAAGATGATATAGTTATCGATTAAAAAGTTTTGTAGTTTTCTTTTAAAAAATTCATAAAAAGGCTTATTTTTTTGCGCTACAAGTGGGGGTAACCCCTTAAGTGCGTTTTTTTGTGCGTTTTATAAAGTTAAAAGGATTATATTTTAATATGTTAAATAATTTATTTTAAATATTTAATTAATTATTATTTTTGGGCAGTTCCATACGAAAAGCAAATAGTGGATCACCGATTTTTCTTAAAGTTTGTAATTTTGTAGTACTTGGGGTACTAAATAACTGTGCCAAACCTTTTTGCTGATATTTAGATTCGAAATTTTAGATATTTAGATTTGAAAAATCAGAAACTGAAAAAATGACTTTTTTGAGAATTTTTATTTTGAAAACTATTGATTCTACCAAAAAAGTCATTTATTTAAAATTGTAGAGAAAATGTCAATTTTTTATAATATTAAAAAAAAAGTTAAGAAAATTTTTTTTTTAATAATTTGTTTAAACAATAATTTTTTATTGTTAAAAAAAAGCAAAGGACATCATAGAATTTTCTGGAAAAATTATTTTCTTAAAATTTGAACCTTCCTTAATAAGTGTTTAAATCTTCAAAGAAGTGATTTTCGATGTTTTTGAAAAAAAAATTTTTGAAGTTTGCGCTACGAGTTTTTGTGCGTTGTGCTAACTAAGCAGCGCCTATATCAGTGTATTTTAAAAGATGATATGACCTTTACTGCTCGCCCCTAATACGTTTATTAATTATATGCTTATATATTATTATTATAAACAGTATAACAATATATTTATAACTTTTTTATAAAAATTATTTTCCTTTTTTAACCCATTAATGCCCATGGGCACAGGAACGCATATTTAAAATATAACTATTGGGATCCTGGCATAGGGTCTAATAATAATTTTTGACGTTAAAAATTTAAAAAAAAATTTTAATAAAATTTTAATAAATTTTTGTCATAAACAAATAAAGAAAAATTGATTTTTATAAAAAACTGATAGCGCCATTCGTTTCGACGCAAAAAACTACTACGAAAACGTATATTACATAATTGTTAAAAAAAGACAAATTGTTGTAAAAATGTTATAAGCAATTAGCCTGTATTTAAACTGTATGAGGTAGAAGGATCGTTTTTGAAGTTAAAAATTTTTTTAAACAAAATAAGTTTAACAAGGAAAGTTTTTGACGTTACAAATTTTTTAAACAAAATTTTTACCTGAAAAACGATCCTTCTACCTTATGCAGTATAAATGCAGGCTAATTGTTTATAACATTTTCACAACAATATGTCTTTTTTTTAAATTGTGTAGGTAATATACGTTCTCGTAGTAGTTTTTTGCGTCGAATCGAATAGCGCTATCAAACAAATTGTTTAAAATTTTTTTTTAATTTTTAACGTCAAAAATTATTATTAGACCCTATGCCAGGATCACAATAGTTACTTTTTATATATGCGTTCCTGTGCCCATGGGCATTAATGGGTTAAAAAAAATAATGTTTATAAAAAAGTTAAAAAATATTGTTATACTGTTTATAATAATAATATATACGTATGTAATTAATAAATGTATTAGGGGCGAGCAGTAGAGGTCATATCATTTTTTAAAATACACTGATATAGGCGCTGCTTAGTTAGCGCAACGCACAAAAACTTGTAGCGCAAACTTCAAAAAATTTTTCTCAAAAACATCAAAAATAACTTCTTTAAAAATTTAACCACTTATTAAGAAAGGTTTAAATTTTAAGAAAATAATTTTTCTAGAAAATTCCATGATGTCCTTTGCTTTTTTTTAACAATAAAAAATTATTGTTTAAACAAATTATTGAAAAATTAATTTTTCTCAACTTTTTTTTAATATTATAAAAAATTGACATTTTCTCTGCAATTTTAAATAAATGACTTTTTCTTGTAAATTCAATAGTTTTCGATATAAAAATTCTCAAAAAAAGTCATTTTTTTTTTAGTTTCCGATTTTTCAAATCTAAATAACTTGCAAACAAATTTTTTTCTTGCAAAACTGTTTGGCACATTTATTTAGTACCCCAAGTACTACAAAATTACATACTTTAAGAAAAATCGGTGATCCACCATTTGCTTTTCGTATAGAACTGCCCTATTATAAATCATTCTGAATAAATGTTTTTTGAATAAATGTTATTCTATTACTTCCTCCTAGAGGAAGTATTGTAATATTAAAATTCTTCGAGATCGATTTTTTTACATATTTATAATATATATATATATATAAAGTTTAACTAATTTTTTTTTTATTTTCAATTTTGTATAACTATTAAATTATTGTAACTATCTTGTAGGGTATTTAAAAATACATTCATTGACTCAAAATTTAATCACTTTTACTATATTTATAAAAAGTTATTCATATATTTCTATTATTTTTATCTCCATGAGGAAGTAAAGTGTTCATGAAATGAGCACCAAAATAATAAAAAAAATATAGAACTTGGCAGCAGTTTTTTATTTTATTTATATTTATTATATTTTTATTCAATAAAGAATAGATTTTGTTACAAGCCTACGCTGACGATTTAGTTTTATTGGACGATACACCTCTGAGATTGAAGAAAAAACTTAAAGCCTTGAATGAATATTGTTTGCAAAACGGCCTGATAATTAATCCTAGCAAAACAAAAATTGTTATCTTTAGAAATTGAAGGAACACAAAAGTCGATTCAATAAATAGTTTTAACATAGGGGAGACAAAGATTAAAGTTGCGGATTGCTATGAGTATCTTGGAGTAATTTTTGATAATAAATGTAATTTTGAGGAGGCTTCGAAAAAGTTTGTTATCAAAAAAAAGTTTCACGTTATCCAAGACCAGTGTCTTGAGAGACTCATGGAATTGGCGCGTTCGGGGTCGGTGGGCTTGTGCGGTAATTGGTACATGGAACTGAGGTACTATTATAAGGCTAGTAACATGCTAGTAACAAATATGTGGGAAAAGGCTCCTTTAACAGAATTGGTTACTTATTCGACTCAACTTCTGTCTACGTTTAGATTAATTAAAATAAATAATGATAGAGAGTCTAGAGCGCGTTCTAAAAGCTTGCAGGTCTGGCCCCATCTACCCTTATCCCAGGGACCTCAACCCTATCTGACAAAGAGACTACCACTGAAGCATAAACGTGGGATGGCGCAAATACGCCTTACCAATTTTCACACAGATACAGTGTGGTTATCTAGGAAAAAAATTTAAAGTTTTTAATCGGGAACAGTGTATCTTCTGTCTGTCAGATGGGGTTGATTTAAATCATATTCTAAACGCATGCTCTAAATATATGGATGTGATAAAGAAATTATTTCCGGAAATGAATGGATGCGATGAACAAGCGATAATGAACTGAACTTTTGACTCAGTTTGTCAAAGTTTTTTAATAATGATGTTAGAAGTTCTTACTTTGTCAGAGACTTAAAAATATTAGTAGTATGTGTCGTGGATTATTTTTTTTATAGTTTGTTTTATTTTGTGTAATAGACGGAAATGTCTCAATAAAGGAATAATATTATATTTTTATTAATTATATAAAATAATTTTTTAAAAATATTTGTATCGTCGTTATATAAAGAAATTGATTTATATTCATACTTTAAAGTTTAGCAGAGTAATTAAAAATATTAATTAAAATGAAAATTTTTATTTTAAATAAAAAAAATATTAATTAAAAATATTAAATTATATTTTTAAATGAATAATAATGTACAAAAATAAAAAATAAATAATTGTTTAAAAGTAACTTTTTTTCTATAATTTAAAATAAATTAATAACAATATATTTTACAAATAAGGAAATTTAGGTTAAAGTTATTAAATTTTCAAAGCCAATTTCTAAGAAATTAAAAATAATAAAAAGTGATAAACATTTTAATTAATATAGGGGAAACTAGGCGCAGTTGTTTGGTCAAACGGTTAAATCATAGGTATATTATTTTCTAGTTTTAAAAGGCCATAATTCTATTATAATAATCTATTATTTAATTAACTAGAATCATTTGAGAGACATCGTGTAAATTGTAACAACTGCACAAAGTGAATGTCGGTTGTTACAATACTGTAACGTCCGTAACTTCGTCACATACACTTAATTTAACTATAATATTTATATGTTTAATTCCTTTTAATTTTGCCTACATATTATATTGTAAATGCTCTCTATATGTTTTAGTATATCTTATAAGTATGGTAATCATTATTATTTATCTTATATGTATTTATAAATTATAACAAATTAAAGAAAGAAGAGTAATGTTTTGAACTATGTAAAAAGAATAACGATCGTGCATCAATTAGACGACCTATCAAAAGCTTAAAGCTAATAATTTTCAACGATTTTCGACAACCTTCGACACGTGGAAGAATAGAAAACAGCAAAATATATCATTAAGGATTACACATACACGTTCTACGAGTTATAAAGCATAAAGCAGGAAGAGGCACATGGAACGTCGTGAAAAGAGCCAAACATTTAAAAAAACGTCAAGTGTGGAGGCCTTGGCACACAGGAAGAGGCACATGGAACGTCGTGAGCCAAACATTTAAACAAACGTCGAGTGTGGAGGCCTTGTCACACAAGGAAGAGGCACATGGAACGTCGTGACCCAAACATTTAAACACACGTCGAGTGGGGAGGCTTGTTTCACCAAAGAGCCAAACATTCAAGTAGCATTAGATTAATGAGGAAAGTTTGATATAAAAAGGGGTACCATTTCTGTTTAGAACAGAGAGTAATAATTTGAAAGCCAACCTCATAACATCTTCAGTACAGAGAGTAGTTTTTTTGAAATCAACTTGAACACATCGCTTAGTACAGAGAGTAACTATTTGGAAATCAACCTGAACACATTGTTCAGTACAGGAGACCAGAAAGTAATTTGTTGGAAATCAACTAGTACCTATTATATCGTCTACAAGTGAACTCAAAGTACATCTTTAAAAGTGAACAGTATATCCCCAAGTATTATTGTTGAAAGTACATCTTTAAAAGTGAACTATTTCCCCAAGTATTAAATTTCAAGTTAACTTTAATACATCAATTCGCAACGTATAAATTTTAACAATATCCAAAAAATATAAATTTGGAAATAACTCAACTATCAACGAAGGTCTAATATTGAAACAACACATTCCAAATTCCGAACCATCGAAATTTGCTCAAGAGGCGACAACCGTCTGGAAGAAAGCAGATATTTTCACAATACAATACACTATCTCATTAGTGTAAACAAGAGGACTAATACCCAACCATTAAGGACAACAAGCAGAAGGGCCCCCTTTTCGTCTAGCGCTCAACACAATTGAGATTGGACAACAGATTATCATCACACCACCAGTAATCGTTATTCTTTAAGTAAGATTCATAATTTTTGTACTCATTGTATTTTTGTCAACTCTTTTCTTTCTTGTTGGTTTTTAAATAAATTATTCTCTCAATACATTTAGTAGGCTCATTGACTTATCCTCATCCCAAATTAGATTCATTTATGAAACTAATTTAAAACGAGGAACGTTAGGTATATTTAAAAAGGTTTCTCGTTTTGACGTAACAATACCAAAAATCATCTATAAAATTTCTAAATTGAAGACAAATAATTTTTTCTAACCATTTTTATTAATTATTTATAATTTTTAGCTCAACGTAATAGTACGTGACAGTTTCATAGAGATGGCAGCATTAACATTGTTTCGAAATGAAAGAAATTAAAAAAAGTTTTTTTTTCATTAATTTTGAAGGCGAATTTAGAAAAACCATGAAATTTTTCATAAAAAATTAGTGTGATTACATTTTTGACAAATATTTTACATTTGAAACGAATCTGCTGAATTTTAGAAAAAAAAATATCCGTTCTCATTATCACTTGTAACAACTGCACAACAGGTACATTTTTACAATAAAACACTTTATTTAAAAAGTATACAGTAAATGTGGACAACCAAGGCAGTTTTTTAAAGCTTAATCCTCATAGAATTAATATTAAAAAATTTATTTTGTTAAGTATAAATGTCTCTTAATTATTTAAAAAATATCAGGCAGAGAAATATTTACTTTTAGCCTCTAAAAATCAATGTGCCTATTTTTTTACTTGTAAAGCTTGCATATAATTTTTAAACATATTGCAGTAAGTTAGTACATAAAAACTAACATTTTTCTCTTTGGAACACCATCTCTATAACTAACTGTTTCTGAGATATTCCATTTGTAACAACTGCACACTGTAACAACCGCACCTAGTCTCCCTAAACATTTATTTTACTTCTTTGGTTTTTTTTTAGTTCAAATAGAAAAGACACTTATAAGAAGTAAAAAAAAATTGGTTTAAATGTTTCAGATGCATCTTACGACCTCCAACACTGGCACTGATTTAAAAATACAGACTGCAGCGCTTCACAAAAATCGTTGTTACTAAGAAGAATTTAAATATTTAAAAAAAATAAAAGTTGGTTTTTGAAGCTCAAATACAGTAGAATATCACCCAAAAAATTCGTTTACCGAAATCATTTCCTTCCCTTAAAAAAAAATTCCTAAAAAAAACGCTTTTTCGCATTCTAAAGGAGACTACTGCCTTAACCCTTTGAGTCACGCATTTTTATTTTTACTGAATTCGCTTAAAAATCGTTACTCGGGGGTTTTTAGGGTCGCTGATTACGAATCTAGTATCAGTTTTTAAAAATTCAAAATGTCGGATCCAATATGGCGAACATGAAAATTAAAAATCGACTGAATTCGCTTAAAACTCGTTACATGGGGGTTTTTAGGGTGGCTGAGTACGAATCTAAGGTTATCTTTTAAAAATTTAAATATGGAAAATCCAATATGTCGAACACGTAAATGGAGATTTGAATGCTAATATTTCTGCTAAAAACTAACTAGCGGAATCAATACATCAAATGACTATCGACATGCAATAACACTAACGCTCTGATGACTTTTTCAAGAGACAAGTATCTGATTCAACAAAACAAAAGATAATCGCCGGGCACTAACACTAACACTCTAATAATAATTCTACCAAGATGAAAGTATTGATTTCGGTGAAACAAATGACGATCGTCACAAAGTATCACTAATGCTCTAATGATTTCCATAACAGATAAGATAAGTATCAGATCAACAAAACAAATGACGATCATCAGAATGTTGAGTAATCATTAGAATAAACGATTATAAGTCGAGCTACGCCTACGCTTAAGACAGACTAATTGTGATTTGGTGTGATGATCGTCATTTTTCTGGTACATGACTTACATACAAGCATCTTACATTTTTTTCAACCGTTTTGAATCACACTGGTCGACACTAAAAATGATTCAAAGATCGGACAAGGATATTCTTATAGGATTTTCATCGCTGAACACGAATCTGACTTCCAAAAGTGCCCATCACGTCGAGATTTTGAGAAAAATGGACTCAAAGTCTCAAAAAACCATGTTTTTGGCCTTTTTTTATCACGTGTAGAGAATAATGCCGAGGTGCTAGAAATCTCTAATTAGTCTTAAATTAAAGCTTGAACTGTCAACTATAAGAATCAAATCAAAAAATCTCTGAATCAATCAAAAATTTTCATATAGCACAACTTTTTCATGTGCGCGCGCACTCTACTTGCACTCATAGAGCGGTACACAATGACACACCTACTTATTCATTTTATTTGCGCTATTTATTGTTATTTATCATTTTTGGGGTCGCTGAACGTTGCTGATTGAATGTAAGGTCGTTATTAAAACATTATTATTAAAGTATTATTATTAAATTTTTATGTCCGCTATTTTGAAACCGCCATTTTGAATTTTTTAATAATGACCTTACATTCAATCAGCAACGTTCAGCGACCCCAAAAATGATAAATAACAATAAATAGCGCAAATAAAATGAATAAGTAGGTGTGTCATTGTGTACCGCTCTATGAGTGCAAATAGAGTGCGCGCGCACATGAAAAAGTTGTGCTATATGAAAATTTTTGATTGATTCAGAGATTTTTTGATTTGATTCTTATAGTTGACAGTTCAAGCTTTAATTTAAGACTAATTAGAGATTTCTAGCACCTCGGCATCATTCTCTACACGTGATAAAAAAAGGCCAAAAACATGGTTTTTTGAGACTTTGAGTTCATTTTTCTCAAAATCTCGACGTGATGGGCACTTTTGGAGGTCAGATTCGTGTTCAGCGATGAAAATCCTATAAGACTATCCTTGTCCGATCTTTGAATCAGAAAAAAAGTTATTTTTTGTCGACCAGTGTCATCAAAATCTATTTTAATTTTCGTATTCAACTACCCTAAAAAATCCCTGAGTAACTAGTTTTAAACAAATTCAGTCGATTTTGAATTTTTATGGCCACCATATTTGATCCGCTATTTTGAATTTTCGAAAACTAACCTCAGATTTGTATTCATCAAACCAAAAACCCCCGAGTAACTTTTCATGCTTAAATAGAATATCATTTTTGAGGACCAGTTTCAGAATCAGACTGAGGAGTTGTTCGAGGATTACATTTAGTATCAGATAGAGGACTTGTTTAAGGACCAGTTTTAATATCATATTCATATTTAGGACTAGTTTAAGGACTTCAGCTAGGGTTCTGCCATGGTAGACAAGGTGCTGCCTTTAGCGTGGGTTCTGCCATGGTAGGCAGGGTAGTACCTTTAGCCAAAGTTCTGCCATGGTAGGCAGGGTAGTACCTTTAGCCAAAGTTCTGCCATGGTCAAGGCTGTGCCTATAGGCATGTTTTGCCATGGTATAACAGACGGTGCCTTTTGCCAGGGTTCTGCATCACATTGGCAGAACCCTGTCTAAAGGCAATTATTTGATATTTTGGTCATTTTTTACATTTACCTTTTCCTAGTCCTATTTCTGACCTTAAGTGGGGCACTTTTGACTTCAGTATTTTGTTTAGCATTCTTACAACTTAAATACCCACAAAGTTTCAAACTATTTCACTGGAAGATTTTTACGTGCATTTTGTGCAGGGTCCAATAAAAATTCAAAATAGCGGATCCAATATGGCGGACATTTTCAAAAATTCATCGGATTCACTTGAAACTAGTTACTCGGAGGTTCTGGGGACCGCTGATTACGAATCCGATGTTAATTTTTAAAAATTCAAAATGACGGTGCAATATGGCAAATAATTTTTTTTAATTAATCCTAATCACTTGAAAATGTTTACTTGGGGGGTTTTGGGGTCGCTGATAACGAATCCAATGTCAGTTTTTAAATGTTCGATATGTCGGATTCAGTATGCTGGATAATTTTTCCAAAAAAGTCATAAAATTTTAAATTGCTTTAAAATAAATAACAAAACATTTCGATTAACAAATTTCATACAGATATAATTAATTTTCACACAAATCAAGTTAACTTTTGAAATTACTAGATCTCATATTAGATCTGCATTTTAAAAACCTATATCCGATTTGTAATCTGCGACATCAATAAACCCTGAGTAAGAACTTTTAAGTGAATCTGATAATTTTTTTAAAATGGCCACTGCCATAGTGGAATCGTCACATTATATTTTGAAATCTAATGCAAGATTCGTAATCAGCGATCCCGAAAATCCCTGAGTAACAAGTTTTAAGTGAATACGATGAATTTTTGAAAATTTCATTTGCCATATTGAATTTTCATAATCTGATGTCGGATTCGTAATCTACGACCCCGAAAACCCATGAGTAAAAAGTTTTAAGTAAATCTGATAAATATTAAAGGAGAAGAAGCTATCAATAATCCGAATCAAATTTTTACAAACAAATTAAATATCTTAAATAAATCTCTATAAGCTCATAGATTTCACATGTATCGACAGCACAGCTGCCCGAATACAGAAACCAAACAAACAATTTTGGGACAAATCTGTCTTTTTCTAGCCAAAAATCTGTTTGCGTCTATACACGTCATCGACAATTTGAGTCCACCTTTACCATGACGTGTATACACGTCATCGACTGCTAGGGGGTTAATTATATTTAAATTCATTATTTTTTAACTTATCTTTCACTTTAAGGGAATACTAAAAACACTTTTTTTATTAATTTAAAACACTTTAATTTCTAATTATTATTTTAATTTAATAATTAATAATTGCAACAAGTTAATTGAATATTTTCAAAATTTAATTATAGTAAAGGAGAATAAAACAAAAAAATTCGGACAAATAGTTTTTAAAAAATTAGTTTAGTCCAACGTAAAAGATTGATCAATAATTCAAAATTTAATTTTTCAAATATTAATGTTCCTTTCTAGTTACTTTTTCATAAATCAATTTAATGTTCATATGAAGTTCATCAACCTGTATAGAAATTGAATAAATATATAAGGTATAGATTAACAAAAGTATAAGGAGGAAAATATAATAAAATGGAACTAAATAATATTTATAAAAAATAATTTAATTTTATTATTTTAAGTAGTTGTTGTTTTTACAACTAAGTTATCTTAGTATAAATTTAATATTGACTCCTATTTAACTAAGGAAAGTAGTAAATTCAATTATATTTTCACTACTTTCTGGTTTAAAATTGACAAAAAACACACTTTTTAAAACTTTTATTGTGAAAAATGTATTACAGTTTTTCCCAAAATTCTTTTCGACATTGTTATACATTATGTGAAAAGAATTTTAAAAAGTTTTAGAAGTAAATTTAGTTATGTATCGCAGCTGTACGTGGCGTCTTCCAAAGGTATCTTTTTTCGGACGACTTGTAACTTATATATTAAAAAAACTGGATTCTGTTCATAAGTGTTTGTTCTAGGTAACAAACTTGAAAAACGATTTTTAAATGTATTTTTTAATTTTTTATATACATTTTACTTAAAAAATCGCAAATTCTCTGTGTTTTTTGGTCAATTTACTCCCGTATAAAAAACAGGGGGTATAATTGTTAAATTTTAAAGGTTTATTACCTAGATTTTTAGGTAAGGAATCGAATGGTCTTTGGTTTTTTGAAATCAGTTTAGTAGATTTCGAGAAAATTTACTCCCTGAAAAAGGTACTTTTGGAGAAGACGCCACCTACAGCTGCGGTACGTAACTAAATGTACTTCTAAAAGTTTTTAAAATTCTTACTACATAATGTATAACAATGTTCGAAAAGAATTTTGGGGAAAAACTGTAATACTTTTTTTACAATAAAAGTTTTAAAAAGTGTGTTTTTTGTTAATTTTAAACCAGAAAGTCTCCTTAAGTTCAAAAATATTTTTGGGAACTTATTAAACTATAGGAAAGTAGTTAAAAAGTATTTGAATTTAATAAGAAATTTTTTTAGTGTACATTTTAATATTATTTAAAAAAATACCCGAAAATTTTAATAAGGCACTAAATTTAAAATAAAAATTTTGAATTGATAAAATAATAAAGAAAATAATAATTGCAAACAAATAATAATATTCAAGAAAATTTGACATATCGATTGAAAAATTTAATATTTATTTATTTATTTATCAAAATACATCCCCGCGGTCCTACAAAGAACCATAAATGGGTTACAAAAGAAAAAATAGAATTGAACAAAAAAAATGTGTTTATAGAAAAGCTAGTACAATCAGAACTAAGCTACTTAAAGAGAAAAAATAAAAATAATACAGAAAATAAAATTAAAAAAAACAAAAATATGTTAGCTAATAGTGACGTGATTAGTTGTGCTCTCGTAGGCTGACAACATAGTTTTTTACGCATTCTACAAACTTAGATTGTGACGCTACAAATAAATCCATATTCGGGCGAAAAGAATTGAACATTCGGTTTATATGATAGCACGCAAAAAAGATAGGAGTATTTTTTATTCGAATTAAGTCACTTTGGTCAATATAAAATGGTGAAACATCTCTAGATGATATACGAGGGATCCTGATATTAATTAAGTCTAGTAGAATTCTACAGTCAATGTTATAGTTAATGATTTTGAATACAAAAATAGTTGCATTGATTATGCGTCGTTCTTCCAAAGTTAAAAAATCAAAGCGTTCACACCGTGCAATATAATCACACCCTCGTGGGGGGTAAAGACCGTCCTCCTTAAAAGCTAGGAATTTTAAGAAACGTTTTTGGATTTTATCAATAGGCTTAGCACCCTTTTTAGTATGGGGATTCCATATTAACGAAGCATATTCTGTCGGAAAGCGAACCAGAGCGTTAAATAATAAGGTAAACGTTGACACGTTACTAAAGTTTCTACTGGACCTGATGAGAAAACCCAGCATTCGAGAAGCGGTAGAGACTAAGGATGTTATATGATCCTCAAAAGATAAGTCATAGAAAAAAGTTACGCCAAGGTCACGTGTGGAAGTTACTTGAGAAAGAAAGGTGTTATTTATTTGGTAAGGAAAAAGGAAGGGAAAATTAGATTTGTGAAAAGTTAGAATTTGACATTTAGAAATATTTAGGAGCAATTTGTTACTAGTACACCAAAAGTGGATGGTTTAAAGGTCAGATTGGAGGTTGGTAGCGTCAAAAATAGAGTTGACTCTTCTGAAAATTTTCAAATCATCAGCAAAAAGTAAAACCATAGGTTTTATATTATTCACTACATCATCAATATAGATAGTAAAGAGGGGGGAGCCTAGGGCTGAAACCTGAGGAACACCACGAAAAGGGATAAAAGGTTTAGATTGAAAATTACCAACTTTGACGAAATGAGACCGATTTTTTAAGTAATTTAAGATTAAAAGTTTTAAGTTAAGAGGGATATTTAGTAGATCTAATTTTGTGACTAGGATATCATGGTCAATGGTATCGAAAGCTTTAGCAAAATCAAGATAAATTACATCAACCTGGAAATTAAGTTTGAAGGATTCTCTAATAAAATGAGTAAGTTGTGCTAGATTTGTTAAAGTAGATCTTTTTGGCATACAGCCGTGTTGAAATTCTGAAACGACAGGTTTAATTGCATAATTAAGAGTTGGTATGATACAAAATTTAAAAATTTTAGCAAAATTGTTAATTATTGCAATTCGTCTGTAGTTCGTGCAACTCGATTTATCGCCAGATTTATAAACTGAAAGAACTTTCGTTAGTTGAAAAATTTAATATTCAACTAACAATAACCCCACACAGATTCATTGCTAAAAACAATCGAACGTAAGTAAATCTGCTCACGAAAAAAATGCTAACCGTTACTATAGATACTTCAAAATTTGTTTATACAATAATTGTGAATTTTATTTCCTTCATGAGACAAATTGTGTTTTTTTTTATTTTAAGTTTTTTTTTAATTTTGTTAAATTTACACGCAAGATATTTTTTAAAAATATTAGAGAAAATGGTTTTCTATAGCGCTCTAGAGTATGGTTACATGTTAACTTGTTACAAAATAGGTAACCAAAATGCTAGACGTGCTGCCAGAATATACCGTGAACTGTATCCTGACCGGCAGCGATACCCAAATCACAACGTTATCCTGAATCTTATAAACAGAATTAATCAACCAGGAGCTGAGCTAGTACCTAATCACAGGTCTCCTCAGAGGTGAGCAGGTTATTCTAAAATGTAACGCTGCAAACTTGGTAGGGAGTTTTTTCAAATGACTTCCAGATTCCAAATTTTCAAACCGATAAATCGTACCTGATCCTCTTTTCGAATCTCTTCGAATCTCTTCGATCTCTTATATATATATATATATATATATATATATATATATATATATATATATATATATATAATTTCAGAAGCCTGCAAAAAAATAAAAATTTCCGTTGTCTGAGATCAAGAAGTCATTTAACCGTAGCTTTTGGTGCGCTAAATCCGAATTAACATTTAACAAAAACCTCCCATCACGTCAGGATTTTAAGAAAATTGGGGGTAAAGTACCCAAAAATCATTTCTTATTAGTTTTTAAAAATTTCTACTGGGTAAATCTGACGTGCTAGAGACTTGTCATATTAGTTAAATTAAAGTTTGAATACTCTACTTTACGAAAATATAGCGATATTGCCAACAACAAACTAAATTAATTGTCAAAATTGATTTTTCAACAGTTGTCCTGCATACAAATTGACTTAAATACAACTATTTTAAAAAATGATTAAATTCGCTAAGAATTTGTTACTCGGGGGTTTTCGGGATCGCTGATTACGAATATGACGTCAGATTTTCAAAACTCAAAATGTTGGATCCAATATGGCGATCGACTTTTAAAAATCGATTTAATATGCCTGAAACACGTTACTCGCGGGGTTTCGCTGATTAGGAATTTGTCCACAGATTTTTTTATTTTGACATCATATTCGCAATCAGCGACCCGAAACCCCTGAGTAAAAATTTTAAACCAATCCAATCATTTTTTAAAACAGTTGTATTTACAAAAACTAAAAAGTGATTTTTGGGACTTATAGGGGAGAGTGGGGCAAGACGGGGTACCGGCCCTATTTAACAAACGAATTAACTAATCGCGATTATATTTTACATAATACTGCACCGAGACGATAGTCTCTTGTTTACAAAACCTAAAAGCCATGAGAACAAATCTTTTATCTGTTTAACTAAAAAAACTGTTTTTGACGATTTTCTTGTGAATTTTTTACTTTTTTAGGAGGTGTTTATTATTTAATAATAACAGTTAATGAACTATATAAAATTTTTTATAACTGGCAAGGGTTACAGAAGAAGGGAAGCATATGTTTTTTCTTTGTTAAATCGTAAATTGTAGTAATTAATCATTTTATTCAATTTCGTAGGTGCGGGCAAGATAAGTTAGGAGAGAGTGGGTCAAGACGGGGTTCACAAATTAAGCAAAAAAAGAGAAATAAGAGAAGTTACGAAAACTACTGAAATCAGGACTGAATAAAATAAGAGTGACCAAAAGAAAAAAGCTTGTCAGGTTAAATCAATAATTAGCGAGGGTAAAGTGGAAAATACACCAGAGTCTCTATAAATTGTAATGGTTATTATTTAGACTCAAATGAAGGCTGGGCTGCTTCTTCTGTCTGCGGCCAAAGGGCTTTGTGCCGTTGTGCTGGTGCCAATGACGAAGATGCAACCTTTACTTGTAAAATTTGTCGACAGAAATAGGCTGCTTTTTTAGTACCGCGCCGGTGGGTCAAGATGGGGAGATTTGCAATTTTTCCATATTATTAATTTTATGATTTTTTAAGAAACAAATAGCCTTTGTGCGCCTTTATTACTAAAGACTGATTTCCAAAGATGGTTATTAAATAAAATAATAAAATATGTATTCGATAATTTTCGTTTTTTTGCGCTTTAAACCTTAAGTACCCCGTCTTGACCCACTCTCCCCTACCCCCACTTTTCTCAAAATCATGAACATAATTATCTATAAAATCTTTGTCTAAAAAATTTTTAATAACGAACAATCAGCAGTCTTCTGAATCAAAGCTTCCACATTAAGATAATACATTTTTAAGTTTCCGACTATCTGTAAAATAGATAATTCGAAAAGAGGATCAGGTACGATTTATCGGTTTGAAAATTTGGAATCTGGAAGTCATTTGGAACAACTCCCCACCAAGTTTAAAGCGTTACATTTTAGAATAACCTGCCCACCTCTGAGGAGACCTGTGATAATGACACGAACAATCCGGGGCGAACAAGAGGTGTATGGACAGTTCGGAATGAAGAAAGAGTGCTTGCATATATTCGCAATAATCTCCGGGTTGGGTTACGACGAGTTAGACGAGAATTCAGAATGTCCTTAGCAGCTTTTCAAAGGATAACAAGAGATGCACATAGATGTCACTTTGCATACGTGTTCAAGAATGTTTTAGCACCACAAATTCGTATGCGTGATTCATTTTTAACCCATGCCCCCAATGTTTAACACTTATTATTAACCCCTTCCGGAACTGAAATATTATAAAGTGAACAAAAAATGTATAAGACCTTCCCATCAATTAAATCAGTTGAAACTTTTTACTTGGAGGTTTTTGGGGTTGCCGCTGGACAATCTGAAGTCGGTTTTTTAAAATTCAAAATGTCGGCTCCATTATGACGAATGACAAGTTTAAATAGTTGGATTTAATTGCAACTCGTTACTCGGGGGTCTTTGGGGTCGCTGATTACGAATTTAGAGTTTAAATTTAAATTTAAAATGATTAATTGAACTTTTTGATTTTTAAGAATTCAACTTCTAAAATTTTAAGCATATTCTTAACTTAATAAAATTCATAGTTTTCAAAATCCTTGAGCGGCATACTTTTTTTAATATCTGTAAGGCAATGCTTTGATCACACTATACATGGACTTGTTTAAAGTTAAATTGTAGTTGTGCCTTTCAAAAATGTATAATTTTAAATAAAATCACGATTTGTATTAACATCTTAAAATTGTTTCTACAGGAATACAAATATATAGGCACACTAATGAAAAAGGTCTTAAAATGATCGATTTTTTATTGTCTATTTAGAAACTTATTAAACTTTTATTTTTATTCTACGCCGCACTAGGTATTTTCATAAGAAGACGTTCAATTAAATGTTCTTAAAAAGTGTCATCATTCAATCAAACCTTCATATATTTTCTTACAATCGTAGCACACTAATGGGATAGTGAAAAAAATTTGAAAACATACGTCTTTTATCTATTTTCCTTTTAGCTGAATTAATATTTCACACGCCGCAAAAATAAAAACGTTAAAAATGTATACTTTTTTGAGAGTTTCAAATGAAATTTAAGCGTTTTTTTAATTTTAAACTCATAAAATTAATTGACAAATTAATATTTTGTTCTAATACTGTACATAAATGTTGCTTAGTATATAATTTAGGAAAATATGATTAAACAATAAGTTTCAATCTAAAATAATACGGACTTTTAAGTGTTTGATTCGAGTATCATAAAAGTTAACAGTTTTGTGGATTTGCCCAAATATCTAGAAGAAGACATAAATGCCACTGAATAGTGCAAAATATTTCCAAAACAATCATTTATCCACAGATATAAACGAAAATAATTATAATTTCTATTATCCGAACCAGATGCTGTATTATAAAAATCATGAAATTTTAAGAGTTTAGTTATCAATGTAAAAAAAATCCGGTAATAATTTAGTTTTAGGTCTGGGAAATCCGGGATTTTGCCGGGGATTTGCAAATTATAATTTGCTAGACACCCTATAATATATTTCAACTAAAACAGTTGAGGTGATGTTAAAAAAATCTGAAAAGAATAATAATTAATATTCTAAAAAAATAGTTCCGTTAAATATTTTAAACCATTATATCTATTATATATTTACTTTGGAGTTTAAATTAGTAGGTTAAGTTGCATAAAGAAGATAGGTACTTTTATATTTTACAGCTTTTTAACTTTAATAAAAAATGCACGGAAATAATATAGAGTATTTATTTACTTATTTATTTTCCATATACAAGAGAAATTCATTCATTAATAATTTTAAAAAAAAAGTTTAATTTACTTATATTAATTGATTATTGGGTAAATACGATCAAAATATAAGATGATAAATTTTATAATTTCTTGTGAAATTTCAAAAGTAAACACTTTAAATATATTTTTGAAAACTATTTTAGATATTGTGTATTTAAATATTAGTACATATTAAAAAGAAATATTCCACACCATATCGATATATGTGACCTGGACAGTGAAAAGGGACCTTACGTGCAAAAACAAGTTTTCGAGAAAACAGCAGTTAAAGTTTAACTTAGAAAAACCCTTGTAACTTTTTTACATATTAATATTTTTAAACAATTTAGGCTTATTTTCTTCACCGTGGATCACAGTGTCAAGATAAAAAACATACAAATAATGAAATTTTTTTTAATAATTGTTTATATAAATTAATAACAAACTCCCCAAACATAGGATAAATAATCTAAGTTTTCTAAATAGCAACAATAAGTATAAATAAGTGACACATGTTTGTAAGGGTTTTCGAGGCCACTGATTACGAATATGATGTTAAATTGACATTTTGACAGTTGACAGCTGTCAACTTCTCTAAAAAGTGGTCGTTTTTTATAAAAAAGAAGGTTTTTGAGGTCGCTAATTACGAATAAGATATAAAATTTAAATTTTAACTGTTGACAGTTGTCAAAGAAACTGTCAAATTTTCAAAATAATAAAAAATTATCGTCTTCGTTATTTTAATCTGTATAATAACAAAAAAATCAGTTTTTTCGTATTTTTACTCTTGTTTCTTTTGACTTTAAAAATTTTTTTTAAACACTTCTAACTTATGACTTTTTGGTTTTCATCATCCTAAAGAGCGTTTCAAACTCTATCCGAATCAACAAAAAAGTAAAAAATGATTTTTTGACACGTTAGGTCCCTTTTCATAGACCAGGTTTCAATTAAGCAAAATTGAAATTTTTAAAGAAGTCCACGATTTTTTCAAAAAATTTTTATTTAACAATTTACGAACTACGAATATTTCACAAATTACAATTTTGAAGAAAACATATTTTTTTATTGCTGATAACGTCTACAAAAATGGATCAATTTTAATATTTTTAAAATATCAATTTTCAATGTTTGTCCCAATACTAAAAAATAGTAACGCGTTACCGTTACTTTTTTCATAAAAGTATAACTCGTTATCGTTACATATTCGACAGTAGCACTGTTCCTTTTCGACGTTACTTTAACAGGGTTGACACAGGTCAGGGAAGTCAGGGAAAATATAATTGGTCAGGGAAAAGTCAGGGATTTTTATTGAAGCACTGATAAAAATTAAATCTTTGGAGTTAATAAGAAAATTCTGAATTTTTGTGTCTTTTTTAAAAAAAACTTTAATTTCAATTTTGTTGAAATTAGTTTCAATTTTAAAAATGTTAACGCAATTATTTAAAAGAATTCAATTATCTTAATAAATATTAAACTTCTTTTAAGAAATTCAATTATATTAAAAAATGTTTAATGAATTCTCGTCAACATTTCAATTATCTTTATAAATAGCAAAATTCATTGTAAAATTCAAAGAATCGTCCATTTCCACTCATTGCTGTAGGTATTGCATGGCTGACTTGCAACAAATCAGAGCGATAATTAGAGAAGATGAAACATTGCTTAGAACTCCGCAAGAACATGATCGTCAAACTCAAGAAATTGAGATCCAAAGAAAGAAAAAACTTTCAAAAGCTTATGGCATAAATAGACGATGCAGTTTAAATTAATTAATTGGCTCTCACGCAACACAAACGACTCATAATGTCGTTCACGACGATTTGTTAAGATATTGCATTTTAACAACAAGACTTTAATTAAATAACGTTTGCCTCGAGAACGAATTCTTGACTTTGGAAATGTTCTTAATGCTAGTTGCTAGGATACAGGAGTTTGATTATGGTTACTCTCAGAAGTCATCTAAACCTTCAATAATTAAGAAGAAGTACATAACAAATAAGAGAGAAGGTTTCAAACAGAATGCATCACAGATGTGGCAGTTGGTGACAATGTTACCACTTATCTTATGTGACTATGTATCAGAAGCTTGTCCACCATATCAAAATTTACTACTGATGTTACAAATTTTATGCATTTCGTTGGGTGACAAAGTAAGTGAACCTATGGTGAATTACTTAAATGGAGTAGTTGCCGAGTACTTAGAGAGCTTTCAAGACATTTATCAAATAAATTTCATTCCAAAGCAACTTTTTCTTCTACATCGAGCTTCACGAATTCTGAAATTTGGACCCGTCAGTCATTTTTCGACAATCAGAGAGGAAGCGAAACATCAAACTTTCAAGAGAGAAGCGCAAGGCAAACGAACCTACAAAAACTTACCCATTATGTTAGCTAAAAAACACTAGCTTTCCCAAGCATCAATCTTGACCGAAACTCTTTTCAATAAAGTTAAAACTGGACCAAAAAAGTTAATCGACACCGACAGAGATCCGTTCAATATTTATATTATATATATATATATATATATATATATATATATATATATATATATATATATATATATATATATATATATATATATATATATATATATATATATATATAATATTATGTATTATATAATATTTATATTAATATATTTATAATTCGACAATGACACACGTGTGTACTCAACTTTGTGGACAAAATTAAATGGCGTCAAATATGTATCTGGAAAATGTTTAATTGCAGTTGGCTACAATGAAGACAACTTACCACAGTTCGCCGCTTTGGATAAAATTTGTTTATTAGATGATAACACTGTACTTTTGTATAAAAAAGTCAAAACATTACAGCATGATGTCTTTAATGGCTTATGAAATCAAAATCGTTGAAGAGTTTGTGACATTTTTCTTTAACGATTTAATATCACATGATATTTTTCACTCCCACCAAGTATCGATGTCTTCGATGTGCTGGGAGAAGTGGATGCATATCCACTGCCAGACATGATTGACATCATGGATATGTTCGGTAGACCTTGTCGTGGTGGCATCCCTAACACTTTCGCGAGCAGGACCCTTCAGCTTACTTAAAATAGCTTTTATGAAACTCGGTTCGCCCGCCTCACTTACAAATACTGCACCATTTACCACATCTTGGAGAAAATCTTTTAAGGGGGGAAATTTTCCATCCAAATGTGAAATATGATAAGTGCTTTGTTGCACTGTCATATTTTCCATGACAGATGCCATTGCTGCACTAGCATCAGCAGGAACAGGAGGAAGAGTGACATTCGGTCCACCTGTACCAGTTGTCAATTCATCATCTCCAGCCATGTTGGAGTGAATAATAATAGTAGAATTGCTGCCAATTATTTTTCTTGGAATTAAGGAATTTCTCAATAAATTAGCCACGATTCTAAGTTAATTTAAAAATTTTTTAAAATCATAAATTGTAAGAATAAACACTAAATCGAATTATAAACAATTAGATTTTTGAAAAAGAGCAAATATAATTTGATAGTAATAATAATAGTATGTATACTTATATCATTATTATTATTATAAATTTTTTTTTATCACTTATTGGTATACAAACAATTTAGCAACTATATATTAACGTAAGCAAGCATTATTTTTAAAATACAAAAACTTGGTACGTCGTTCTATAACTATTGGCAGTATCGTTGTGGTTATCACCACCACGGATATTTTCTGTCACAAAGTTCTTGTTTACTAATATTTATATATATATTTTTTTTAATTTTCACAAAAATGTATATATATATACAATTTTTATTTTAATTAAATATAAAAATCAAATCTGAATGAAAGGATTAAAATTTTAGAATTCTAACTTGACAAATTTGCCGAACGGCATAAGATGTCAATGACAAAACTGAAATTTGCCGAACGGCATAAGAACAGTTTCGAAAGAATATCTAAAATTTTTCAAAATAAAGGATCGATTTAATTGTCGAATAAAAAACACCGACCTGACGAATTTGCCGAACGGCATAAGATGTCATATGTAGTACTGTAATTTGCCGAACGGCATAAGAACAACACAAGTCGATACTTTTTAATCAATCAATAATTGTTGGAAAAATTATCAACAATAGAGAGATTGAGTTAGACAATCCTGCCGTACGGAATAAGAACAGTCTTCACTAATCCCTCAGTTTTGTTAAAGATTGCTAAGAAGGAAATAAAGTATTAGAACTCTATTTTGACAAATTTGCCGAACGGCATAAGAACAGTCTCGATAGAATATCTAAAACCTTAAAGGAAAATTATTAAAAATATAAGGAAAACAGCGTAACAAATTTGCCGAACGGCATAAGATGTTAACAATAGAACTACAATTTGCCGAACGGCATAAGAATAGATCCAGCTGAGTTTCCTTAAAATCTTTAATAGATATAGGATTAATTAATAATCGAATAAAAATACCAGTATAACAAATTTGCCGGACGGCATAAGATGTTAAGTGTAGCGCTGTAATTTGCCGAACGGCATAAGAACAGCACCAACTGATAATTTTCAAATGATTAATAAAGTGGAAGGAAAATTTATTTTCTTATTTTTAATATTGTGAATTTTTATATTTTATAAAAATTTTATAAAAATCTATCCCACCGCTGCCACCATCAGCTTGTTACGAACGAAAAATAAATTGTATTTATTTTTATTTATTTAATAATTTATTTATTAATTATTCGCAGGAGGAACCAAGCTGCCAATACCTGAGAGAGAAATCCTAATCAGATAATGTTTATTTTTGTGGGTTCGATTGATTTGATCGCCGATAGAAGACGAAACCGCCAATGAATATAAATAAATTCCAAAAAGTATCTTATTTCCTTTGAGGTGAAAATTTAACACTTAATATTTGACAGAAAGATAAAATTTTAATAAATAATAAGACTCACAATTTCGTATAATTTAGCTTAGTTTATTAACATTAAAGAGATTTAATTATAATAATGCTTGCTTGATACAATAGGAAAATAATAAAAGGGAACGATACATTTGTTATCTTACTTACAGTATACTCTTACACTCTACCGCCTGAAAGATGGAGAGAAAGGAAGGATATCTTTGACTCACCGTTCCTTCGACGGGCAAATTGAATAAAAGGTGTACGCTTACGCGTACTATCCACGTCTCGAAACGCGGTATCGGTACCCGTTTGAGTATAGACGGCGCAAGTACAATCCGCACAACTGGCCGGTTATAAGAACGAAAAATTATTTAATTAATATTAAATTATTTAAATAACTTCTCACTACATCAAATTACCGATAGGGACTTGCCGGTTTAAGATTTAATTTAAGTGAACGTCCGCCCAAATAAAACCCAAAAGTTAAAATTTGAAGCCAGCACGTGGACGGGTCTAAAGTAAACTATTATTCGGATTCTACGAATAGCTGATGTGATACAGCGAATAATAATTTTAAAACTATTATTCGGATTCTACGAAAAGCTAATGTGATACAGCGAACAATAATTTTTTTAAATTCTTGAACTATTATCTGGCTCAACGAATATCTATCGTGATACAACAGAATATAATAATTTTTGAATTTAAAGCAATATCCCGATTTATTATCTAGCTCAACGAAAATCTATCGTGATACATTAGAATAATAATTTCAGAACGCCTCGCGAATTAACTCTTAAACTTTTATTTGTTAAGACGAGCAAAAATTATCGCATAAACGCGTCACAAAGGATACTGAAGCAACTTTAAGACTGAAGACTAGAGCTTGTGCCCTGGCTTTTATAGAAGCTCTGCACAATGCAAAATGGAATAGATGAAATGGGGGTTGCACGGAATTAGGAGTGGCAATACCATATTTGGACATGCAGTATAGGATTCTGGGAATTTTTCAATAGCACATCTTCCACAAACTTTTAATTCTAGGAATCAAATATGAGTTACAATGTTAAAGAGTAACTACAGCCGTCTACTTGTTTCTTTCTTTAGATGAAATTAACCCTGCACGTGTTAAACTTCATCACACCTGCTATTCCACAAACTTTTTAATTCTAAGAATTAAATGTGAATAGTGTTACATCCCTAGATATAACCTAATTTTTAAAATTTTTAATTTAAAATTAGTAGTAAAATAAGATAAATAATTCTATAATAATTTTTAAATATTCAATTATTATTACTATTATTATTATTATTTCATTATTATTGCTATTATTATTATCATTGGCATATGAGTTACCATCTAAGGCAATTGGATTCATAATCGACCGTGATCTAGAAAGACGTGATAAGTGGTCGGCGGTCGGTTCGTTACCTACACTTATGGTAATTAATCGGTTGCCGTTCGCTTATCATAAGCGGCGCAAAGGATGCGAACGTATGAAAGTTCGTAATCCAGACACTAGAGAATTAGATTTGAAAAACATAAGAATGAATGCATAATGACTAATGTATAAAAATTATTGTAAAAGCGAGTATCATATTACTCATCTTTGATCAAACGAATAATGTTTAGGTAAAATGATCTTACTCGTACGTGCTTTCTACATTTTAGCACAGATACGTGACTTCTACATTTTAGCACGGATACGTGCCTTTTGACCGTCTCATCCCCAATCAAGTAGACTTTTAGCTACTATATAAACCCCTAGCTTTCCTAGAGCAATTGTCAAATACTCCGGTGTGCTTCTGCCCGAACGGTATCGTTGAGTCGGCCCTTCGATCGTGAAATTGAGTAGTAAATTCAGTGTTAAAGAAGACTTGTTCTTATAGTAAGGGAATAAATCGCACTAATTGAAATACCAATAACACTTTCGTCGTATAACAATTCAATTTAATATTCTCTTTCTAATTGTAAAAAGTTAGTGCGAGTTCTTTCCAAACACTAAGAAAATAAGTTTTCTTTTGTATCAAGGTACAGTGTGTGAAAGAACACTTAAAATTGTTAAATAATTGTTTAAATAGTTGTTCTTTTGTGTTTAAAAAGAAACGAACTGAAAAGCTCATAATATCTTGTAACCTGTAACGCAACAACGCATAACTGGTTGCCGCTTCATTACTGTAATTTCCACACCAACTTCAAAATTGTAAGTAATAGTAATTGTTTAATTATTAATGATTATTAATAAATAATTACATAAAAAGGAATAAGCATATAATTTATTTAACGGAAACCCGTAGTTTCTTTAAAGTCTAACGAATCCACACTTAAAAATAAATGTCAAGACTTACCAACTTGACAAATCAGCGAAATACCTCCCTTTTATTAAACACTTGATAAAACTACCCTCGCCTTAGCTCGGGACGTAACAGCTGATTTGGTGGCAGCGGTGGGATTTGTTACTTTTATTAATAATTATTAATTATTCCAAAACCTGTTCGAATTTCATAAAACTCACCCTTTAAAATTCATTTTTAGCATAATTCAACTAATATATTATTCCTTTCTTTAATCGGCAATTGCGGATAGAATTGTACTCGGTTATCGTGCAAGTAATTAATATTAACACTTAGAATTGTTGTTTCTGCTCGCAGTTCGGAGTTATACGAAACCCTTTCTTTCCATTCACGTGGTGCAAGTTAAAATTCAATTACACTTAGGATAAAATATTAGATTGATAAAAATTTATATAATTACACAAACATTCTATACTCATTATACACAAAACATATAATTCATTGCTATACTATACACTAATCGTTTTAAAAGGTTAATTTTACGCCTTTTCGGCGAATTTCGACCTTGCAATTTTGCCTCTGTAAAATTGCTAATAACGATTTTATTACACTTTAATAGTTAATCTTTGGAAGTAACTTTTTACGCCTTTTCGGCGAATTTGTTAATTCAAAGATAACAATTGAAAATTAATTAAGTTGAAACATAATTGAGGTTATTTTACGCCTTTTCGGCGAATTTCGACCTTAATACAATGAAATTCTACGCCGTTCGGCGGGAATCTCTTTTTGTTTCACATTAATAATTGATTTTCTTTTATTAAACATAAAAACAACAGGTTAAACTAAATTAAGGACAAAATGTCTTTTATTTCAGTTTAAATTATCATGCAAAACGAAGACCAAGTCTTCAAAAAGCCCAGGAATAGAGGAGGACGAAAAGTTCAAAAAAGACAACAGGAAAAATCCTTAGAAACAGTAGAAAAATTATTAGAAGTAAAAACATTAAAAACACAACAAGAATTTTCAGACTTCTTCGAAGCACTATTAAATAATACCGAAAATATATTAAACAATAAAAAATAAGTCTCATAGTAAAAAATCAAATTACACAAATAATAATTGTATACAAAATTAGAAATAAACAAAAATTATCTTTAATGAATAATTATTTTGAACTAATTAATTCAAATAGATTTAACTATCCTCAAATAGAGTTAATTTCAGGCGATTTAGCAAATCATACAGGTAATTTTGTAATTGATCATACTATTCATTTTAATTTGATAAAAGAAACGGAATTATTTTCGTTTGTTAATATAAATAGAAATAATTGTTATACTGTGAGACAAAATTCGATCTACACTAGAGGCGATACTAAAATAGAATTTCACGACTTTACTTTAAAATTTGAAATCATAGAATACGAGAGAGATTCGGAAATTATTGGTGTTTTAGGCGCACCGTTTCTTGATCAATTATTTGAAACCAGTTATTTTAGTCGAATTGCTGAAGAGAACTATAGACGAATTCGAAGAAGAGAAGATTCTATTCGACAGCGAATTATTAGACGAGTTAGTCGAATTTTTCAAAATTTTTCGCTTAGAAAATTTCCATGAATTATTATAAAATCTGGTTTAAAATTGTCATTTTATCTTGATGAAATTGAATTAGAATTTGCAGTAGATAAATTAAAATTCATTCAATCATGTGTTTTGTTTATTTAAGTGTTTTTATTGCAACATTGATAATTTTAATCATTTTCTTGTGGTTTTCATAATATCAGTATTTAATTCATATAATTCAAGTTAAGCGCGTGTCGCCCTTGGACAAGAATTGCATTTACCTAAACTACTGTATCTCGCCTTTATGCGACGATCTCACAGTAGTACAAATTAATTGAAGTCGGACTGACAACTCACAGCTAAACATACATACATAGAAATAAAAACACATCAGAAATTAATTTTAAACAGTTTTAATAAACATAATAAACAAAGCGATTCCATGCATAAATATTTAAACTCTTCTTGTAATTATCCAAGTGGACACTTTATTTCTCATCACTGTATATCTCAAAATAAACGATTTCTTATTGATCCTACTATATCTATAAATTTAATTAAGCAATCAGAGCTAGAATCTTTCGTTAAAATTAATAAAAAGAAAACTCACACACTATTTGAAGGAGAAATTCTAACAACTGGTGAAGTAATTTTACCAGTTTACATAACAGACGAATATTATATAAAAGGCGAATCAAGCGAAAAAGTATCGTTAAAATTTGGTTTGATTAATTATCAATCTAATTCTAATATTATTGCAGTCCTAGGAGCTGCTAGTTTGGATCAATTTTGTCAATTTAATCATTTTGTTAATAAAACAACTATTCAAGACGGAAATTGGGACAAAAATATAATAATAGATAGATTTAAAGGTGGTTTTGAAGCAATAGCCCAAAATCCAATAACCTTCAAAATAATCAATAACAAAAAATTGCAGATTGATCAAAAGATTAAATAAGTTTCTTTATTTATTGGTAAATAACACGTTAGCACAAACTAAAGAAAATCATTACAATTATACCAAACAAAAGCATAAATACACTGAAACATCTCGCAATTATATAACTGACGAGTTCGAATCTGATTACATAATATCAAAAAGTAAAAGTTATATTTTTGATTCCACAATACCTGTAAATTTAATTAAACAGTCTGAATTAGAAACGGTTGATGTTATTAATAAAGACAAAACCTATTGACTCTGTAACAAAGAAATTCAAACTATTGGCGAAGTAGAATTTCCTATTAGAATAACAAATTCTTATACTAAAAAAAAAAAAAAAAAAAAAAAAAAAAAAAAAAATAATTTATTGGCGAAGTTCCAGTTAAATTTCAAGTAGTAAACTATCAAAGTGATTCCAACATTGTTGCAATTTTGGGAGCTGCCTTTTTCGATCAAATCTGTCAATTTAATCAATTTCAATACGAAATATTTTTCCAAAACTAAAATTCGATTTCAGAAACAACATTCGAATATAGCGCGAAAATACATATCATTGACTTAAACTACTCATTGACTTCGCGCGCAGTTCACTCGCAGTAGTTCGAGCCGAGTCAAGTCGGACGCTCATACCGCGGAAACAAGAGTTGTAAAATCACTAGCAAGCTTAAGCCTTTAAGCGGTGTTCACATCAAATCCCTCATGAGTTCATATTTCTACTTTATAGAAAGATACAACAATTTATACCCTCTAATTCTATTAAAATCAAGATTCGTTAAAGAATTCGAAGCAAAATTCATTATTGACTCATCATTACCAATAAATTTGATAAAAAATAAGGAATTAAATCCTTATTTTGGTATTGATTATACTAAAAGTCTTTCATTAAGAGAAGGTACAATAAAAACCTTAGGGAAAACTAAAGTTTTCATTAATCATACAATTCTCGAATTTCACTCTATTAATTACACAGGATTCACAGATATAACCGGGATTTTAGGATTACCCTTTAATTTCGACATTATTAACGAATTTTAAGAATAATATATCACGTAAAAATTCATGAAGATTGGTAATCAAACAAGCAAAATGCCTGACGATAACGAATCCGATTCTAACGACCCCATGATTACCGCCCTGTCGGAGTGTTTTGCACTACAGCAAGGAACTATGCATATTCCTTTTTATGATGGTAAAAACATGCCTTTAAGAGAATTTCTTGAAGATGTGAAAAATGGAGAATCTTCTATTCCTATTAATTGTGACAAACAATATATTAAACTTATATTAACTAAGTTAAGAGGTGTCGCTCGCGAAAGCACCTATGGTAAAACTTTTGAAACCCTTGACGATCTCATTAAACATTTGAAACAGAGATACTCTACTAAAAAGTCTTATGCGTAGTATCTCCACGAGATATCCACGATTCGTATGGCTCGAGGCGAAAGTATAAGCGAATTTTATGATAGATTAACCCTTTTAGTAGCCGAAGCAAAGGCTGCACTTCAAAGTTCATATGGAGAAACCAGAATGAAAAACATGTTAGAGCCCTTAGACGATTGTGCCTTAGATGCATTCATTAACGGTGTTCCGGACGCAATTTCTAGTTTAATAGAAGCTCGCAAAATAAAAAAAAAAGTTGAAAGAAGCAGTAGACATTGCATTAGAATTTGAAACAAGACATCAACATCAAACAGATAATTATAATCATGCTTATCATGTATCGAGATATCAGCAGCCGAGCGAAAGTAAAAATTATAATACTAATTTGAGGTTAGAAATAGGAGTCCCAGCCCTACAGCATGTTCGTCTATAATACATCAGTTCATGAAGCAACAAATTTCACTCCTTTCGAATTAATTTTCGGAAAAACAGCCCGAACTCCTACTTCCGTTCCCTCAGAAGAAAAACTAGAATCCTACGGTTCTCACTTAGTAGAATTAATATCGAGACTAACAGAAATAAAAACATTGGCCGCGAAAAACCTCATACAGTCTAAACATAAATCTAAACAAAACTACGATAAAAAGATAAGGCCCTTTTTAGGAAGAGTAGGAGATAAAGCTTATGTCCTTAGAGAAGTTAAGAAAAACAAATTTAGACCTTACTATCACGGGCCATGAGAAATTGTGGATCTCTTACACAAACATACCGCAATTTTAATTACAAATGAAGGTCAAAGGTTTGAAAAACATGTAGACAAATTAAAACTTGCTTATGAACAAGTATAATAACACAATTTAATGTTATAGATGGCAGAAATGGTCCTCAAAACACCCCCTTTACAAGGAGAGCTCGTCGCCATAACCGTATTTCCTAAAGGAAATATCGACCAACTAGAATTCCCAAAAGGAATTCTTGAAGAATTCACTGCGGAATACAATTTAACCAAACCTCTTTACTCCGTTGAATCTGTATCAGGCCCCCCCAATAATCGAAGATACGATGTTAAATGTATTGTAACAGATTTAATTCACGACAATATTTTTGTCACGAGATCCCGTAATGAAAGAAAAATTAAAGATGGTGAACATGATACCGCTAGACAAATTCTAAAACTATTAGACAAAACATACTATTTCAGCGAGCAAGAAAAAGAATCAAATGAAAAAGGATTAACTTTTGTGATGTCTAAGGAAGAACCAACAATATTAAAAATAAAATTATTTAAATGGACGAATTGTTGCGAATTTTGCTTCCTAAGGGGTCACACAAAACTTCATTGCAAAGGACCTATTAGAAACAAAAAGTTAAACCTAAAATTAAAACAAAATGACAATAACATTGACGAATTCTGGGAAATCCCAGGAACCCCAATTAAAACTCCAAATAATTACCAAATTAAAACGGAAAACTGGGATATACCAGAAACTGTAGAACCTAAACAAGAAAAAGAAGACTCTTGGGATTCCCCAGAAGCCTTTTTTTTAACATAAAATTCTCGACAAAAGAATGGCAAAATAACTCTAATACAATATAACAAATAATCTCTAATATGTACATAGATATATATATAAATAAAAATTAAATAAATAATAATATGAAAAAAATTAATTAAAAATTAAGCTAATGTACAAATTAAATAGTAATACTATATTCATATTATTATAAATAAATAAGAACTAAAACTATAATAACTATCAAAAATATACTATTCACATTATATATATATATGTATATATTAAACTAGGTTAAAAATGTAATCACAAAAACAAATAAAATAAAAATTACCAAAAGAAAGACGAAAGAAAAAGAAGGAAGGGGATTTGGAGGTCGCCTTCTTCTTTCCTCTTCATTTTAAAAAATTCTTTATAACGAAAAATCACAAAAATACTGATAATTAACATAATATTAATAATAAATAATAAAATAGATTATATTTTCTATAAATTAATAAGATAACAAGACAACCTTTATAAATCATATCGCACATCGATATATCAATCTTCGATATAGTCTTATCGAAATTAACAAAGACATTAATCAATACAAAAAATTATAGAAAAGATAATCGAAATATTAAGTTAAGATTAAATTAATCAATAAATAACATAATTAATTAATTAAAATATAGCAATTTTACAATTAACATTTTAACACATCGATCTATATATCGTTCGAGATTCTCGATTAAAAATACATACAAATTACAAAAATTCCTACTTTTGACATTCACTAAATAACTACATAACTATAATTAATCAAAATGATAAGAAAAAAGTATCTAACAAATACTAAAATTCATAAAATAAAACAAAAACAAATTTCAAAATTCCCTATATAATACAAATTCAAAATATAAAATATTAATAACAAAATTTCATTCCACAGATGAATATACCAATTCTGGGTTCCATCTCTGAAGCTATGGATTACATTTCAGTAGCCTTTAAATTACTACTATTATTATTAGCAATAAAAAAAAAAAAAAAATTTATACATATGCTACAAGGTTATATCCATGAGAAGACGACGTACGAACCAACCTGCAAGCCTATAACTAATCATTGGGGACAATGGAAGTTTTAGGGAGGGAGGTCTAACTATAAAAATTTTCAAAATTCATACAAATTTCAAGTTACTCTCTACAAATGCACGCTGTTGAACTACCATCTGACGTCACACGTATATCGACCGCAACCATCGATTCTCTCTTGCGCGAGATCATACGACGTGTATTCTCTGTCTCTCTCTCTGTCCGCGTCGTTACAGCACACCCTGTACGCGCACCGACCTTGCAAGCCATTCGAAAGTCTCCTCACTTGTGTATCAACCACGATCGTAACTCTTCAAAACATCTGCAGCGCCGCTGTTCAACACCAATGAAACGAACTTAAGGCTGACTGAATTATCGTCACGATATATTTTATTAAGAGACGAAATATAACTCGAAGCTAAATTCAAGTACTTATCAATTATAATCATCGATTAATCGTTTCTTTGAAAATAGGTTGGTCGCAATTAAAAAAAAACAAACAAACAAACAAAAAATATATATATATATATAAATAAATAAATTATATTGTTTCAAGGAAAAATCCAACTAAGAAAAATAATAAAATTACCTCTCAGTTAAAAAGAAATCTTTATTAAATATAATGGCAAAAATGTTAAAACCATAAATATATATAAACAAAAAATTTTGACGTAAATTGTGTGATTCATGATAATAATTGACATAAAATAATACACATCACATAAACACCTACACAACATGTTACAATTGTAATCAATGATCTTCTTTTATTCAACGGGAAAAGAATTCTCCACAGAAGCCATGACTATATAAGTAAGTTGGAGGATAAATTCGACCACAGGAACAAATTTTAAACTCCGAATCGCCAGTTCTGAAAATAACAAAATTATATTACAATGCAATAAATACAAATGACTTAAAATATAAATTATCAACTCCAAAAAAAAAAAAAAAAAAAAAAGGTTTACCTTGATGAACCAGATGATGAAGCCAACGAATCAATAAGATTCGGAAAATTCCACATAAAGCTACTAATACTTCGGTTTAACTCGCTAGCTTCCTCCAAGCTTCCTCTTTTGGCCTGATCCAGTTGAGATTGACGAATCAATTTTAATCTGTGAAATCTCTCATTGGCTGCCTTACTCGGACGACCCCTTTTTCGTTTTTCGTCCGTCAATCCCAAATGTTCGATGTTATCCATTATGTGAATATTGTGTAACAACGATACAGACAAGGCATTAATTTTATGCAAAAATTGATTAATCTCACAGGAAAGCACTGAATTACCATCACCTGAAAATAAAAAAAAAAAAGAGAATCATTAGTGAGCAATTAATCAAGTTTAATTAAAATTATACGAGAACATTACTCTGAAGCAACATGAAGACCTTCCAATAGAAATAAGTCACTATTATTCAATATCTTGTTTCGCAGGAATAAATTAGACAAAGATAATAGAACACCCGCCCGTCTAATATCTAATGGTTGAACAACTTTAAAATCCTTCTCTGATACTTCTAAATTGAGTTTGCTTTTACACAATTTGGTGATTAGGTCTATTGCCTTGTTCATTTTCACTTTCCAAAAGGCAATATAGAATATTCCTAACTGTTCTTCAACACGCCGCAATCTACATGTCAAGCTCTCTAATTTAGTCAATGAATGAGAATTCAATTCTAAGTTACTATTATTATCCTCATCAAAAAGAGAAATATCAAAATTTTCAATCGACTGACAAAATTCTGTCTCATTTTGCGATATTAAATTTTCCTCATTTTCTAAAGAATGAAGAAGAATATTAGAAAATTCACTGTCACATTCCATTTAAAACAGAGACAACAAATGAAATGAATATTATATATAAATAATGAAAACAACACGGAAAACAAATTGATAATTCAACACTCACCAGTAGACTGAGGTTCCATGTCAACATTAATCGAAGAAACTTCCCTCTTATGTTCTTCATACGAGACAGTATCACTAGAAGAAGAGCTTTCGTTCTCCATGACAAATGCCGAAGAATAACTGATCGTTGTCACTCCCTTACAATGCATCTTGGAGTTCAACATTATGACTACGTGACCAGAAACTGATGACAATAGTCAAAAATTACTATCAGTCATATATCAAGAAGGACGACTAGATTCCAAAAGATACAAGAAAACTACTTACCTCAGAAAAACGGATAAACGTTACATATCACATCACTAGACAAAACACTACAAATACAGTCTCACTCATTCCATAACATATCACATTGAAACAAGCACAATTTCGTCATTATATTCTGTAAGAACAAAATATTTCAATATTGGTTGTTAAAAATTAATTCATTACAAATTCATTTAATTTACAAATTTATCGGGACGATAAATAGTCTAAGGAGGGAGGACTGTTACATCCCTAGATATAACCTAATTTTTAAAATTTTTAATTTAAAATTAGTAGTAAAATAAGATAAATAATTCTATAATAATTTTTAAATATTCAATTATTATTATTATTATTATTATTTCATTATTATTGCTATTATTATTATAATTGGCATATGAGTTACCATCTAAGGCAATTGGATTCATAATCGACCGTGATCTAGAGAGACGTGATAAGTGGTCGGCGGTCGGTTCGTTACCTACACTTATGGTAATTAATCGGTTGCCGTTCGCTTATCATAAGCGGCGCAAAGGATGCGAACGTATGAAAGTTCGTAATCCAGACACTAGAGAATTAGATTTGAAAAACATAAGAATGAATGCATAATGACTAATGTATAAAAATTATTGTAAAAGCGAGTATCATATTACTCATCTTTGATCGAACGAATAATGTTTAGGTAAAATGATCTTACTCGTACGTGCTTTCTACATTTTAGCACAGATACGTGACTTCTACATTTTAGCACGGATACGTGCCTTTTGACCGTCTCATCCCCAATCAAGTAGACTTTTAGCTACTATATAAACCCCTAGCTTTCCTAGAGCAATTGTCAAATACTCCGGTGTGCTTCTGCCCGAACGGTATCGTTGAGTCGGCCCTTCGATCGTGAAATTGAGTAGTAAATTCAGTGTTAAAGAAGACTTGTTCTTATAGTAAGGGAATAAATCGCACTAATTGAAATACCAATAACACTTTCGTCGTATAACAATTCAATTTAATATTTTCTTTCTAATTGTAAAAAGTTAGTGCGAGTTCTTTCCAAACACTAAGAAAATAAGTTTTCTTTTGTATCAAGGTACAGTGTGTGAAAGAACACTTAGAGTTGTTAAATAATTGTTTAAATAGTTGTTCTTTTGTGTTTAAAAAGAAACGAACTGAAAAGCTCATAATATCTTGTAACCTGTAACGCAACAACGCATAACTGGTTGCCGCTTCATTACTGTAATTTCCACACCAACTTCAAAATTGTAAGTAATAGTAATTGTTTAATTATTAATGATTATTAATAAATAATTACATAAAAAGGAATAAGCATATATTTTATTTAACGGAAACCTGTAGTTTCTTTAAAGTCTAACGAATCCACACTTAAAAATAAATGTCAAGACTTACCAACTTGACAAATCAGCGAAATACCTCCCTTTTATTAAACACTTGATAAAACTACCCTCGCCTTAGCTCGGGACGTAACAAATAGCAATCTTAAAGAACAACTATAGCCTTCTTATGTCTCTTTCACTTTTATATGAAATTGAGACTAAATCTATGCGGTTTAAACTTCATTGCAATGTGGTAGTTGGTTTTGAAGATGTAACTTATATTTTATGTTCCAACACTTCTTCAATTTTAGGAGTAAAAGGAAAGAAAATAGGAGAAGATTGATATATGCATAGTGCATTGCTTCTTAAGAATCTCCAGTTACATTATCAATAACTATAGATTTTGCACGTGTGCGTACAGTACCAGCGTCGCATGACTCAATGCACCTAGCCGCGAAGGAGAAGAGGAGAAAAGACAGTAGTATGAATTGAATTACGCGAATATCCTCCCCTTTTCACATCTTACATCTCCTTTTTCAGCAAATTTTATAACAATAATTGGTTATTATTTTGATTATTTACACACTACATATATTACATGTATTGTCGTAATTAATTATTACGAGCCAATTAGTTATAGTCCTTTATAGAAAATTAACAAAATAGATAATATGAATAATTATAATAATAATAAAATAATCAACTTTTTACATAATTGATTATTGATAAAATATGCATATTTTATAATAATAAATAGGAAATAATAGAATTTGTTCTTTCTATTTTAATTGTTTTAATTGAATAAATATATATATAGATATATACATACTATATATGGGCAATTCTACGTGAGATTTCAGTCGACCTCTTAAAATCGGCCAAAAATATTTTTTTTCTATTCTGTATTGAAAAAAAAACAGATACGTATTTTTTTATTATTTTTTTGGAGGCCAAATTTTTGAGTTATGAATTTTCAAAATTTTCGCTTTTTAAATGTAGCTATATTTTTAATGTCAGATAACTCAAAAAATATTGCTTCTTTTCATTTTTTGACAAGAAAAAAAAATTTTGTTTTTCTCTCTACTTTTGAATAATCATTACAAATTTTTTTTTTTATTTTTTATTAAAAAAATAAAAAAAATTTATAAACAAATTAATTTTTTTTAACTTTGGGTATAATAAATTTTTAATTTTCTTTTTCTAAAACATACCTGGAAATGATAAGAAGGTTTTGCAAAAAGTTTCAGAGTGGGCCTGACAAGTTTGATGGGTCCAAAAAAAATTAAGCTGTCCGTGCAGGTCGCACGCACGTGGCACAATGGGATTCTTTTACAATTTATTATTAAAAATTGTCTAGAGACTACAAATTTTATCGGATTTTGATTATTATTGAATTTTTAGGCTCTAAACAATTTTTAATAATAAATTGTAAAAAAGTCCCATTGTGCCACGTGCGTGCGACCTGCACGGAGAGCTTAATTATTTTTTTGGACTCATCAAATTTGTCAGGCCCACTCTGAAACTTTTTGCAAAACCTTCTTATCATTTCCAGGTATGTTTTAGAAAAAGAAAATTAAAAATTTATCATACCTAAAGTTAAAAAAAATTAATTTGTTTATAAAATTTTTTTATTTTTTTAATAAAAAATGAAAAAAAATTTTTTGTTATGATTATTCAAAAGTAGAGAGAAAAACAAAACTTTTTTTCTCTTGTCAAAAAATAAAAAGAAGCAATATTTTTTGAGTTATCTGACATTAAAAATATATCTTCATTTAAAAAACGAAAATTTTGAAAATTTATAACTCAAAAATTTGGCCTCCAAAAAAATAATAAAAAAATACGTATCTGTTTTTTTTCAATACAGAATAGAAAAAAAAATATTTTTGGCCGATTTTAAGAGGTCGACTGAAATCTCACGTGGAATTGCCCATATATATAGACATAATGTATCTTCGAGACATCAATGCGTATCGGTTTACGTCTGTTAACGCACGTGGTTGCCGGGGACTGTAGTAGTTAAGTGTCCATGTGCAACTAGATATTAAACATTGACACTTTTCCACTTTTATATTTAATTTAATATATATTTTTTTATGAATTATTAATAGAAATATTAACGTTACGATTGTTCGTAACAATGTCATTTTAAAAAAAAAATAAAAAATAGTTTTCTATACTCTACTTTGTAAATTTGATTTTTTAAAACTTACATTTAACCTTTCAGCACTTCTGGCTTCAGTTTTTCGAGTCGTTTCCCTTTCTTGCAACTCCTTGTACTGCTGCATAAAAACAACAGCTTCATTTTGTTCGCCTGTGAAAAAATTAATTATATATATATATATATATATATATATATATATATATATATATATATATATATATATATATATATATATATTCTATATACAAAAAATACCGAACAAATTTATAATATATTTTGTGAAAATAAAACGTATAATAAAATGTTTATTTACCTTCATTAGTTGCAATTCGTTGCAAACTCATTATTTTCTAATTTCGGGAATTCACCTTCTCAATGTCTAACTGGTTGTGCTGAACGCTGATTCTGTTTCTTGCTAATCAAATGGGGACGCGTCGCGTCTGCGTTTGCGTCCAGTCCATTCTGGAACCAACCTTAAGGAAGCATTTACAACTTCGGTAAAAATTTCTAGAACGGAAAATTTTTCATTGGAGTAAGAGAGACTGACTGTGTCTCTGACTCTCTTACTCCAATGCAAATTGGAATTTCACCTTAGGCTGAAGTCCCATAGCAGCGTTTTGCGTTGCGTTTTGTTAATAGAACATGAGTGTGAGAGAGATGGAGATATATGTTTGCTATATTTGCACTCATGGCCTAGTTACAAAACGCAACGCAAAACGGTGCCATGGGACTGAACCCTAAAATGTCTTGTCTTTCTTTCTCCTATGGCAGAGGCATAAGTTTGTCTCACTCTACATTTTCTTACTTTTCCAAAAACAGAAAATGTAGAGTGAGGAGACAAACTAATGCCTCTGCCATAGGAGAGAGAAAGCCAAGAATGGTTTTTCCAAAAGTCGTGTGAACGTACGCTTATACTTTTCTATTATGCCTTCATAGTTTGGAACTATACCATGAGGGTACGGTCCCATGTTAAGCAGAAAACACAATGCAAAGCAGAATTTCGTGAGAGTGGAAAGGATAGTGATATCTGACTATCTCTCTTACACTAACGAAATTCTGCTTTGCATTCTGTTTTCTGCTCAGCATGGGACTGCACCCTAAAGCTGTATTTAAATGCTTGCGTTTTCGTTAAATTTAATTCTGGTCACAGCGGTGGAAATGCACCTTTACGTACTAAACGCAATTGTGCTTCGACCTTAACCCTCCTGCGTACCGTGACGAGTATACTCGTCCAAACTAAGTTGTTACCAAATGCGCGAGGACGAGTATGCTCGTCCAAATATTTTTTCTCATAACTTTTAAACAAATTAACTTTAACACACAAGACAAAGTGCAACTTACAGTTTAAGGTTCATAGTTAATGATACATACATAATAAAGTCTCCAATTAAAGTATTTGTTAATAAACAAAGTATTAAATATTTGTTATAAACACTAGAGGATAGGTCACAAAAAAAAATGTTGCAAATACATACTTCTCTTAAAAAAATTGTTTGATTTTAATGAAACTTGGTATTTCAAGGGTCTTTCGAGTTGCTGATTAAGAATCTGAAGCCAGATTTAAAAAATCCAAAATGGCGGTTCCAATATGGCGGATAAGTTTTTAAAAAATTCATCCAAATTTCTTGAAAATTTATAATCGGGGGTTTTTGAGGTCGCTGATTACAAATATAAGGTTAAATTAGAAAAATTCAAAATAGCAGATCCAATATGGCGGATAAAATTTTCAAAAAATTATCCAAATTTCTTGAAAATTTATAATCGGGGGTTTTTGAGGTCGCTGATTACAAATCTAAGGTCATATTTAAAAATTTCAAAATGAAGGATTCAATATGGCAGATGAATTTTAAAAAAATTGTTTAATTTTAATGAAACTTGTTATCTAGGGGTTTTTGGGGTCGCTGATTAAGAATCTGAAGCCAGATTTATAAAATCCAAAATCGCGGATCCAATATGGAGGATGAGTTTTTCAAAAATTCATCTAAATTTCTTAAAAATTTATAATCGTGGGTTTTTGAGGTCGCTGATTACGAATCTAAGGTCATATTTAAAAAATCCAAAATGGCGGATCTAATATGGCGGATGAGTTTTTCAAAAATTTATCCAAATTTCTTGAAAATTTATAATCAGGGGTTTTTGAGGTCGCTGATTACGAATCTAAGGTCATATTCAAAAATTTCAAAATGGAGGATCCAATATGGCGGATGAATTTTAAAAAAATTGTTTGATTTTAATGAAACTTGGTATCCAGGGGTTTTTGGGGTCGCTGATTAAGAATCTAAGGTCATATTTAAAAAATCCAAATAGCGGATCCAATATGGCAGATGAGAGTTTTTTAAAAATTTATCCAAATTTTTTGAAAATTTATAATCGGGGGTTTTTGAGGTCGCTGATTACGAATCTAAGGTCAGATTAAAAAAATTAAAAATGGCGGATCCAATATGGTGGATGAATTTTAAAAAAATTGTTTGAATTTAATATAACTTGGTATCTAGAGGTTTTCGTGGTCGCTGATTACAAATCTGAGGTCAGATTTTCAATACTTAAAATGGCAATATAAGAATATTTTATAAATTTAAAAATTCTTTAATTGTTTAAACAAATAATTGTTGTTATGTACTAACTTTTTACAAAAAATATTTAGAAACATGCAGCTTTTTCTAATTTTGCAATTAATTAAGCTGAGTAATATTACATTTAGATTTTTCATAAATTTAACGATTCTTTAATTGTTTAAACAAATAATGTTGTTATTTACTAACTTTTTACAAAAACATCTAGAAACATGCAATTTTTTTTCTAATTTTACAATTAACTAAGCTGAGTAATATTACATGAAGATTCTTCATAAATTGAACGATTCTTTAATTGTTTAAACAAATAATGTTGTTATTTACTAACTTTTTACAAAAAACATCTAAAAGCATGCAATTTCTTCTAATTTTGCAATTAACTAAGTTGAATAAAATAACTTCAATTTTGCAATTAACAAACATGAAACTTACAATAATACTGATCTTGTTAACTTTTAAAATTTAAAAAAAGCATGTTTCTAAGTCTTTTGTGCAAGGAGTTAATCAACATCTATAATTATTTGTTTAAATATGTGTTAAATTGTTAAATTTATAAAACATCATTATGTAGTACTACTCAACTTAGGAATTCTAAAAAATGCACATTGTTTCATATAACAGAGACGTAGTTTATAAAGGACTTGTAAAATACCAACATATCTATAACAAATCTAAAATATTTTTAAAACTGGCGGCCATATTGGCTCTGATCTTCTGTATTTTTAAAATCTGATCTCAGCTTCGTAATAAGTGACCTCAAAAAACCCCAGACACCAAGTTTCATTAAAATTTTTTAATAAAACCAAACAATTTTTTAAAAATTCATCCGCCATTTCGACAATTGCAAAACTTTTGTGAATTATTTGGTAAGTCCAATATTAACTCAATTCTCTAATTTATTTTCTCAATAATAATCCTAAGCAGTGTAGTGTCGTCTCTTTTTAGGTTATATTTCTTTTGAAAATTTCTTTGTATTATTTCACGCGTGATTTAGTAAAATTGAAATGCAGTATTGTGATAAAATGTTTCAAGGATACAAAAACACAACTAATAGTAGAAAAACAAGAAAACTATATAAATAAGAAAATATTTATTACAAAATAAAAGAATTGAAAATGTCATTTTATTTTAAACCGTATGTAAAAAAAGTAAACTGTGTTATATACGAAAAAAAGTAACAATTATTTGTTTTAAATCTTCAATTGACATTATAGTGAAATAAAAAGTAAACTTAGAAAAAAAATATAATTAAAAGATTTTAGTTCAAAGTTACATAAAAGAAAATTATTACTAAAAATATATATGCCATAAAAAATGTAATATAGATATTATTATTGTATTGTATCGAACAAAAATAAACTTTTCGTCTATGATACACGAAATATTTTCCATAAAGTGAATAAAATAGTAATAGAGGCGCCCTCTAAATCTGAGTTCGCAGTTTTCTATTAATGAAATGAAGCATATTCGTTTAACAATTGAATTATTAACAGTTTAGATTAATTTTTAAAATGTTTTCAGTAATTAAATTAGTAGAATGCTACTGAACATTAGTTAAAACTGTTACTAATTCAACCAGTAAAAGAATTCGAACAATTTCATTATTAAAAAACTACTAATTCAGATTTAAATAGTGGATGCATCTGCCTGTTACTTTTTCAGCGAGCAACGAAGCTTGCATTTTACATGTTTTATAAAAACAAGATATAGATTAAAAAGAAATATAAGGGTACAAAGTAACAACAAAATATTTAAAACAAAGAAAATAAGTAATGCCATTTTATTTTCAATTTAAAAATATTTAAAAAGAAGAAATGTTATTAAACAAACAAAAATATATAGTACAATGTGCGCATAAGTCGTATAAAAGAATTGAACGAATATATTACCTGGTATTTTAATTAGTTTAGTGTATTTTAATTACAAACTGATCAGAACAGTAATAATACACTGTATACATAAAATCTCAGCCTACTAAAGTCATAATTATATTTTAAAAATTAATTAAAATTTCATGTTTCACATATTCGAAAAAAAGAAATTATAAATATGAATTGTTTATTTTTTGAAAATATAAAATAATATATATGTAAATGAATTTTTTAATGTTTTACTTCCTCATAGAGGAAGTATTGTAATACCGAAATTTTTCGAGTTCGATTTTTTTACATATCTTTATGTTATTTGACCTCAGGAGTTCAAAAATGACATTTTTAAAAAATGTCATTCCGTATGTGTGTGTGTGTGTGTAAACATCACATTTTCATAAATATCTCGAAATCATGAAGAGCTTTTGGGTTAAATTTTTTTTTAAATTGTAGATCTCACCTGCGGACATAAAATGAGAGTACTTTGAGATAGATTAATAAAGTTTAACTAAATTTTTTTTGGATTTTTAATTTTTCAAAAAAACGTTTCTTGCCTATAACTTTAAAAAAATGTTAGGACACCTATAAATGTTTTTCCATAATTTTGTAGAGTTTTTTAGACGCATCTTTTGAGCCCTAATTGAACATTTTTCGTCCATATTAACCGGAGTTATTAAACTTTTAAAAATCAAAAATTTTGGAAAATAAGACTTTTTTGAAAATTTTGTTAAAAAACATTAAAGTAACTTTAAAATTATCGTTATCAACTTGTAGAGCATTAAAAAACGCTTCGATTGACCTATTTTTTAAATTTAGAACTATTGCTGTTGTATAATATTTTGTTGTAGAATTGGACTTGGATATCCATATGGAGAAGGAAGAATAAAAATGAGGCTCAACTATCGGCAAATTAAACTAAAGAGGAATATCAATTCTTCTGCAGAAAATCTATTTTATTGGTTAGTATATATCAATATCTCTAATGAAAATATTGATTTATACATAACATGATTTTTCATTGCAGTGTACTATAAAAATGGAGCCACATTACTGGTTACTCAAATGTCTTCACTAGATTGCGAAAAACACTTCCACTTCAAATATCATCATCATCATCACCATCATTTTTAGAATACTATCAAGTGGTGCGACTTCGATGATCAACTTACAACAATTACAAGGTGATGTTTTTATTTGTATAAATAATTTTCTTTTAATTTTATATAACATTATTAACTATTAATTTAAAAGTTGAAAAATTTGACCTCTTATATTCTATTAGCTTAATATTGAAATAGAGATATTGAAAGGCTCTTTGTACTATTAAGGTGAAAGAAAATCTAATATTACAACTTAACACAATATTTATAATATAATTATTTTTAATTATTAAAAGTAAAATAGATTGAATAATTGAAAAATATCTTACAAATTATAAAAAAAGTTGAAAAAAATGTTAGAAGTTATTTAATTGAGGATTCAGGAAGAATTGCTAGCAAATGCCTGTTCTGATACCAGTCGAAGAGCAGTAAACGCCTTTAGGCCTTTCAGATCTAATCTACTAGTAGCTGCATGTGAGCGCGTGCTTTTAGCGACTTCTTCTTGGTTCCTTTACTTACAATTTTCAACAAAACAAATGAATTGAAATATAATAGAAAAAGATTTATCTATTACCAAAGTAATAAGAGAAATATAAAATAATTAACCTTCAATTAGTGTCATAATAAAAATGTTCAAAAGAAAGAAAACAAAGTATAATTGAAATAGTAATGTCAATATTACATGAAATTATTAAATTATTACGACAAAAGTATATGCCATGAAAAAATGAATATATACAATATGATATTACAGTGAAATAAGCCTAACCTTTCGTGTATGATACACGAAATCTTTTTCATAAGGTGCATAAAATAACGATAGGCAGATACATATGTCTGTTTGCAAATTTCATATACTTATAAATCATTTGAAACGTTACTAATCCAAAGTAATATAACTAATAAATAGAAATTATAATAAAGCCTAAATTGTATATATAAAAAAGAAAATATTACTCAAAATGATAAGTTAAACATCGTGGTATTACTGTAAAATATGTTTGTATATTTTGCAATATAAAAATGGCACTAGGAAGTAGATGATTTGAAAAATGTTTATAGACTGTCTAGAAGACATCCTAAAAAAATTTTTAAACATACTATGGTAAACCATACAGCAGTCGGCCACTTTTCAGTTTTGAATAGCTATAAAACCGTATAAGATAAAAATATTTTTTTTGTTTGTTGCTAATCATTTCTAAGGTGATCATAAACAAATTTAAACTTTTGTAATTGAAAAAAAAAAATGTTTGTACGGTTTTTGAAAGTTTTTTTAAGTGTCCGATTACTGTCGGATTCTACTTGTTTATTTACTAATTTTCTTAACGAATAAAAATTGTTTTTCATAAACATGATGGGTTTAATAGTTTTGTGTGATCGTAAGGAACAACATCACATGAAAGAATTACGAAAAAAATATGAATTGCACTTTTAAAACAGTGTTAATTAAAAAGATTGCTTCTGATGGCCGTCTGCTGTCGGATTCTTACTGTTTTTGTAAATTTTTTTTAACGAATAAGAAATTTTTTTTTTGAAAACACGATTGGTATACTATTTTTGTAGAAATATTAGGAACAATTACACATTGAAGAAATTTTAAAGAAATTTTAATTGTAATTATTAAACAGTATTCATTAAAAATATTTTCTTAAGTGGCCAACTACTGTCTGGTTTACCCTATGTTCCAGAGTCCATAATTAAAATTTATTGATTTTAAAGATGGTGAAAAGAGCAAAAAATTATATGTTATTAATCTTTAATAATGAATACTGTAAACGCATGAAAACAATTTTTATAAAATTTAAAAAGATAAAATGAAAAGAAATACGTGAAAATCATGGCAAAGGAATTATAAGCAAAAAAATATGAATGTCATAAAAAATGAATATAAACAAAACTATAGTGCATTGAAATGAACACAAAATTTCGTATATGGTACTTTTTATCAGGTACATAAAATAACGATAGGTAGATGCATTTCTCAATTGATTTACTTGAAACTTGGTACTCGTGGGTTTTTAGTTTTTATAATTACAAATCCAGTGTTAGTTTTCAAAAATTCTAAACGGCAATCTATGTATGGAGAACGGAAGCTCAAAATCTAATTGGATTCGCTTGAAATTTAGTACTCAGGGATTTTTGGAGTCGTTAATCTAACATAAAGTCGAATTTACGAAATGTATCGAATAAATTATTCGTTGCTTTTCATAGTTCTCAACCATTTTAAGCGAATTCAATTAGATTTTAAACTTCGTTCGCCATAATGGGTCTGATATTTTGGATTTTTTAAATTTACACTAAATTTACAATCAGCAATTTAGAAAACCCACCAAAATTTAGAATTCACCATATTGAATAAAAAATTTTTATTTTTAGTTATTTTGTGAAATGATATTTAATTTCACTCCTTAAAGTAAAATCATAGTCTAATCTCTGATTCTGATCCAGCTACCATAAATACGTAAGAAATAACTATTGTGGTTCGCCGGACAAATAAATTTTTTCATTTTGTGGGGCTGTGTAATTAGTAGCAGTCAGTTTTTTCTAGACAAAAATGATTTACTCTTTGCACATTTTGTAAAAAGAAAAAAAGATAACAAAAAGAATAAGAAATATAAAAGAAAGTAAAGAAACCAAATATATTTGAAAATATATATGCATCAAAGGAAATTAAAAAACTATATCTCATTGAAAATACAAGTATAAACTGCAAACTTCAAAAATATAAAGAGAACTAATATGATTAAATCAAAAAGATGCAATTATTAAATAAAACAATTAATTAAAATATAATGTAAATGAATTAAAAGTCACGTTCTTCTTATTAAAGAAAATCTTTCATGTGATATCAGGGTGGCCGCAAGTCAGGGAAAAATTTGGAAAGCAGTAAAAACTCAGGGAGTATTTAAAGGAATTTTGATCGAAACAAACCACAAATTAAAAAACTTTGATACATAAATATCAATTCGGTTTTTTTAATTAGACATAATAAAATTTTCTTAAGAAACAATTTTTAATTATCTTATTTTTTCCTTCATAAATGAAATTGTTACCTAAAAAGCATTAAAAACATTTCAATGAGCAATTTAGAATATTAAATAATTCAAAAACTTATTAGTCAGGGAAAATAAAAAATTAGTTAGAGAAAAGTTAAGGAATTTTGAAAATTAAATTTTGCGGCCACCCAGCCTGTATAATGTATAATATAAATTTATGTACATTAAAAAGTTCCATGAAACAAAATTATATAAACGGCATACAACAAAAATTTATTAAAATGAAATACAATACAAACAAAAATAGTAAAGGAAATAAATTACTAAAAATGTTAATGTGTAAAAAAATAACAAATGTACGTAAATATTAATAAAATACAATACGTTGCAACATATAACTGTTAGTTGTTTAGTATTTTTAATTGCAAAGTGATTACAAAGTACTAATACAATGTAAACGTCGTATGTCATCCTCCTAAAACCATATGTTTTAAATAGAAATTAAATTTCATGTTTCACACAATTAAAAAGGAACAGTTATAATTACGTATGAATTGTTTATTTTTTGAAAGAGTGAAATGATACATACAAATGAGTTTTTCAATGTTTGCAAGTTCAATGTCAAATTTTCTTCTTGTCAACTGCATTTTACAACAAACTAATACACCTTCCTTTGCTTGTAGTATATGGGCAATTCCACGTGAGATTTCAGTCGACCTCTTAAAATCGGCCAAAAATATTTTTTTTCTATTCTGTATTGAAAAAAAAACAGATACGTATTTTTTTATTATTTTTTTGGAGGCCAAATTTTTGAGTTATGAATTTTCAAAATTTTCGCTTTTTAAATGTAGGTATATTTTTAATGTCAGATAACTCAAAAAATATTGCTTCTTTTCATTTTTTGACAGGAAAAAAAAAGTTTTGTTTTTCTCTCTACTTTTGAATAATCACAACAAAAAAATTTTTTTTTTCATTTTTTATTAAAAAAACAAAAAAATTTTATAAACAAATTAATTTTTTTTAACTTTGGGTATGATAAATTTTTAATTTTCTTTTTTTAAAACATACCTGGAAATGATAAGAAGGTTTTGCAAAAAGTTTCAGAGTGGGCCTGACAAGTTTGATGGGTCCAAAAAAATAATTAAGCTGTCCGTGCAGGTCGCACGCACGTGGCACAATGGGATTTTTTTACATTTTATTATTAAAAATTGTCTAGAGCCTACAAACTTTATCGGATTTTGATTATTATTGAATTTTTAGGCTCTAAACAATTTTTAATAATAAATTGTAAAAAAATCCCATTGTGACACGTGCGTGCGACCTGCACGGAGAGCTTAATTATTTTTTTGGACCCATCAAACTTGTCAGGCCCACTCTGAAACTTTTTGCAAAACCTTCTTATCATTTCCAGGTATGTTTTAAAAAAAGAAAATTAAAAATTTATCATACCCAAAGTTAAAAAAAATTAATTTGTTTATAAATTTTTTTTATTTTTTTAATAAAAAATGAAAAAAAATTTTTTTTGTTATGATTATTCAAAAGTAGAGAGAAAAACAAAACTTTTTTTCTCCTGTCGAAAAATGAAAAGAAGCAATATTTTTTGAGTTATCTGACATTAAAAATATACATACATTTAAAAAGCGAAAATTTTGAAAATTCATAACTCAAAAATTTGGCCTCTTTAAAAATAATAAAAAAATACGTATCTGTTTTTTTTCGATACAGAATAGAAAAAAAATATTTTTGGCCGATTTTAAGAGGTCGACTGAAATCTCACGTGGAATTGCCCATATTTATTATATAAAAAGGTGACTACAGTTCAGAACTATTGCTGTTGTATAATATTTTGTTATAGAATTGGACTTGGATATCCGTATGGAGAAAGAAGAATAAAAATTTGGCCCAACTGTCAGCAAGTCACAGCAATGAGGAGTGTCAGATCTTCTGCTGACTTAGTGTTTTATTCGTAAGTATATACAACAATATCTCTAAAAAAATATCGACTCGTAAATAATAATTTTGTATTACAGTGTACTATAAAAATGGATCCACATTGCAGTATCTTCAATTACCTACATAAGATTAGGATGTGAAGTACCAGTTATTCTGATTATAAAATGGTTGCAAAACATTTATACAACTACTATCATCATAAAAAAATACTAATAAGTGGTGCAACTTTGATGACCAACTTACAAAAATTGCAAGGTGATGTTTTCATTTGATTATTAAATTTTAAAAAATATTTTTAATTATTAATAAATTATAAATTTGATTTGAAAAATTTGGCCTTATATATTCCATTAATTTAATACTGAGTTTAAAGTATTCAAAGTCTATTCATATTATTTGTGTACTAGAAAATTTAATATTATTTATCAATAATAGTCCAAATTTACCAACATAAAATTGCCTATTTCACAAAGTATTTATAATAATGCATTATTTCAAATTTTTAAAAGTATAAAAGAAAGAACAAATAAAAAAAAGTTTTATACAAATGAGGAATAATTTAAGAAAACCTTTGAAGTTTTCTAATTATCTTTGGCAATAAATATTCCAATTTTCTACAAAAGCATGAAAATGTAATAAAAAGAATTCATCCTAAACTATTGTATTAAAAACGAATATAAACAAAATGCAAATAAAAAAAATAAAAACAAAAGATACAAATTTAACACAGCAAAAGATAATGATTATTTAATAGAGGTGTGCAAAAAGCTCGAATAGCCGAGCCGGGCTCGATGTATTAGGTACCCGAAATTTTCGAGTACCCGAAACATTCGGGTACCCAAATTTACTCGAGTACTCGAATATTTCGGGTACTCGAATGAATTCGGGTACCCGAAATTTTCGAGCACTCGATTTAATTCGAGCTTTTAAATTAAAAATTTTTTTCTTTTTTTTTTAAATTTAATTAAAAATTAATGTAGAAAATTTTGGATTTTCTCAAGGGCTCGAATCAAATCGAGTACTCAAAAATTTCGAGAACCCGAAATTATTCGAGCTTTTTATAAAGCTCGGCCCGAGCTCGGCTCAAGCTCGAACTAAATAGGCTCGGCTCGGCTCGAAAAATGAAAAGCTCGAAAATACCCGCTCGAGCTTCGAGCTTGTTGCACACCTCTATTAATTAATTATATATCTGAAATATAATTATGAAAGAAAATGGAAAATTTCATGATATAGCATAATATTATAAAAAATGAGTTTTAGCAAAAAAAGTAAAATCACATCATTTGTAAAATTAACGTTATAATTGCAAGAAAAGAAAAAATACATTGCTTTTAAATAATATTTAAAATAGAATACATAAATTTTAATTTTTCACTTATAATATATATTCCAGTATGCGCAGTGATATGTATTGCTTTTAAAATCTCCATATATTTTCAAAATATGTTTTAAAAATATTTTTTAAACATAAAGATATCTTTGAAATATTATTTGAATGTATATAGACATCTTAATCATCACCAATATGCACTTTTCGACTGGGACAATATTACTTTCAAAACTTGCATATATATATATATATATATATATATATATATATATATATATATATATATATATATATATATATATATATATATATATATATATATATATATATATATATATATATATATATATATATTAGGGTGTCCGTTATTTACCAAGTTGTTAATATTTCTTGCGACGCCCCCTAAATTATTAGTTTACCATCTAAAACAAAATGTCAAACCAAAATAAACCCTTAATATTCATAATAAACCTTGCCCCAAAGACGATACATTTCCCATTTAAAATACATGGGATTTTGCTACTTTTTACAAATTAATTTTTTTTTCGTTAAATATTTCATTTTACATCAATGAAAAATATATATTCTTATAGGAAATTTAACGCTTTAAAAAAAAGTTTTCCTATGATTTTTTGATAAATTATCTCCTTTAAGAGTTATTTAAAGTTAAAATTCAACACCGTAAATTTTAAGATTTTTGTACTTTTACGGCAAAATTATTATGAAAGGATCCATATTAAATCATGCAGGCATTTCGACGATATAAATTGCGAATTATTTTCGCAATGACATATGTTATCCTACTCAAAAAATAATAAAATGCGTATTTTTTAATTTTGAATAGGATTCTGTTTGCACTTTTTACTAATATTTTAAGATTTTAGCAAAAAATTACTTTTTTGTATTTTCTTCTATAAAATTGCGTAATTTTTATATTTTTTGTTGCTCTTGGGGCTTACTTTTTCCTTTTATATACTATTTTATGTAAAATTGCGCAAAATAAAAAATAATAAAAAACAAGTGATACAAATTCAATTTAAAAAAAAAAAATTTCTAAAAAAGGACATCTTTTTTCTCTCTTTATTTTTAGGATTTATTGGTACTAATGTGTAGTATTTAACATAAAAATACCATTTTGTATTTTTTTGTTTATCTATTAAGAGAAAAAATTATTTTCAATTTTTTACTAAAAATTCAAAAATTTCGCAACTTTTCAGGTTTCTATTTTCGTACCGTCGCTTATTTTTTTAAATTTTAACATCAGTTTGAAAAATCTTGTCAATAGTAAAGAATATTGATAATTAACATTATGTCCGAAAATTATGTTAATTATCTATATGATAATGATGATGTTCGAAAATGTTATTTATCCCGGTTAGTTTATTTAAGACGTTCAAATTTTTTAATCAAAGGTTAAAATTTTTTGTCAATAAAATTCAACATAACTTATTATGCGAGAATATTATTACCTGATTAAGTCGATTGATTAAAAGAAAAATTTCAACTATAAATAGAAATTTTTTTCTCTTTTATAGATATTGCCTCTGAAATAAATGTAAATATATAATAAAATAATTCCTAAGAAACAAAAAAATTGTAATGTTATTAAAAAAGGATATTTTTTTAAAGAACTTAAAAAAGTAACATAAAAATTGTATTTATATATTCCAATATAAAAAAAATAAGTAGAATGGTATTTTTATGTTAAATACTATACATGAGTATTAATAAATCCTGAAAATAAAGAGATAAAAAAGATGTCCTTTTTTAGAAAGTTTTTTTTTTAATTGAAATTGTATCATTTGTTTTTTATTATTTTTTCATTTTGCGTAATTTTACATAAAAGAGTATATAAAAGGTAAAAATAAGCCCCGAGAGTACAAAAAATATGAAAATTGCGCAATTTTATAGAAGAAAATACAAAAAAGTAATTTTTTTGATAAAATCTTAAAATATTCGTAAAAAGTGCAAACAAAATCCTATTCAAAATTAAAAAAATACGCATTTTATTATTTTTTGAGTAGGATAACATATGTCATTGCGAAAATAATTCGCAATTTATATCGTCGGAATGCCTGCATGATTTGATATGGATCCTTTCATAATAATTTTGCCGTAAAAGTACTAAAATCTAAAAATTTACACAGTGTTGAACTTTAACTTTAAATAACTCTTAAAGGAGATAATTTATCAAAAAATCATATGAAAACTTTTTTTTAGAGTGTTAAATTTCCTATAAGAATATATATTTTTCATTAATGTAAAATGAAATATTTAACGAAAAAAAAAATTAATTTGTAAAAAGTAGCAAAATCCCATGTATTTTAAATGGGAAATGTATCGTCTTTGGGGCAAGGTTTATTATGAATATTAAGGGTTTATTTTGGTCTGACATTTTGTTTTAGATGGTAAACTAATAATTAAGGGGGCGTCGCAAGAAATATTAACAACTTGGTAAATAACGGAGACCCTAATATATATATATAGTATGGCGATAGATAGATAGCATCTGCATGTTACTTTATCAGTGAAATAAAGCACTTTTTGCCATTTAAAAAAATGATAAATTGTATCATTTGGAAGTTTCTCATCAAAAACCACCTACTTTAAACAAAATTTTGTAAAAAAATGAGAATAAATCACAAAAAATCTGACATTATGCCAAAAAGACAAATATTATAAATAAACTCTCTAAATTTGAAATAGCAAAATGTTGTGTATTGTGCTGGTATAAAAAATTAGAAGTTATTCTTGTTTAAATAAATTGAATTAATTTATTTGCAAATACTCCTAATACAATTTCGTCTAACTTAAAAGATACTGCTTGGAAAAATTTGTGTTTCGTTCGAGAGAAAATTAGTGAATGAAAAATCTCTTAAAGGTTCCTATCTCTTTCCTCATTACCTGTATTTTCAAAGTGGTGGGGTAAAGACTTCCCCTTCTCTATTAGTTGAAGGATGGTTCAACTGACCATCTACGAGTACAATGAAATAGACCCTAAGTATATTTTCAATACAATTTTAAGTGAATTGCTCTGAATCCTATATTTGTGCATTTTTATTAGTGTTATTTTAAGACCCAAATAAAGATATACACTATGTTGAGGATATAATCTTGATAAGTACAAAACTGTTTGTTACACGTTAATCTGGTAGTAAAAATACAAATGTGGGTTTTTCCTTTGCAAACACATGCTACTCTCTATTCTATCTTTAATCCCTTAAGAGATGTTGTAAAAAAAGGTAGATGAAAGTTTTAATAATTTTGTGTGTTACTAACTACAGTTGACTCTCGATAATTACACTCTTGATAAATTGAATCTTTCGATAAATTGAAGTAAGATGCTGGTCCCTTGAAAAACTTTCGGTAAATTGAAAGAAAACAATGGTTTTATATACTCTCGATAATTAAAAGTAGCTTTTGGTGAAATTTGTCTATTCTCTCTCTATAAATTAAATTTATCCGAACCAAACTCTCTATAATTTGAACTTTTCTTGATGTATACATATTTTGAAAATATTTTCTTCTTAATAAACGCTATTGTATTGTTCCACTTGTCAAAATACCTAATTACCTGATGACAAAGAGAGCTCACAGAGCTCAGTAATTTCTTAATTCAGTTTGATATTTTCCTCGGTTGATATCGTTTAAAATGTTTCCCAGAAGTAATAAATGTTTATCCATTTCCGAAAAGAAAAAACTTATTGAAGTGGTAGAAAGTGGAGCAACAAAAAAAGATGTTGCCAAACAACACTTTCAAATATTTTAAAAAACAAGGATCAAATAATTGGACTCAATGTAAAAGGATCAAAAAAAAGGTTTCGCCAATGTGAATTTCCCAATTTAGAGAAATGTTTAGTCGAGTGGTTTACGCAGTGTAGAGATAAAAATATTCCTGTGGGAGGGACGTTGCTTAAAGAAAAAGCAAAGTCATTTGCCATCTCCCTTGGAATAGAAGGTTTTGCAGCTAGCGAAGGATGGCTCACTAATTTTAAAAAACGACAAAACATTGCTTTCAAGAAGGTATGCGGGGAAAGTGCAAGTGTTGACAATTCAGTTTGTTCAAGTTGGACAGAACAATCACAGCTGATTTTTAAAAACTATGAGCCACACAACATTTTTAATACTGACGAAACGGGCCTTTTTTTCAAGTGTCTTCCAAATAAAACTTTAACTTTTAAAGACGAAAAATGCCATGGGGGTAAGCATTCAAAAGAAAGGTTAACGGTTTTGTTAACTTCAAATATGGACGGGACTGAAAAGTTAAGTCCACTTGTGATAGGGAAATCACAAAATCCACGTTGTTTTAAAAATATTAAAACATTCCCCACCGATTATCGTGCAAATAAAAAAGCGTGGATGACAACAACACTTTTTAACGAGTGGCTAATCAAATTAAATGAATCTATGAAAAAAAATAACCGAAAAATTTTACTTTTACTGGATAACTGTACAGTTCATAATAATGCTCCCCCATTGGACTGCATTCAACTTCACTTTTTTCCTCCAAACACTACTTCAAAATTGCAACCATTGGACCAAGGAGTCATTCATAATTTTAAAACTTTTTATCGGAAAGAAGTTGTGAAATTAGTTTTAGATGGGATTGAAAATGGATCTGAGGCGAAAATTTCAGTTCTTATGGCTATGACAATGATAGACAAAGCTTGGAAAAACGTCTGTAAAACAACAATAAAGAACTGTTTTATCAAATCTGGATTTTGTCACAATGTCACATCTGCCGGTAAGAATATACAACTTGTTCCGAAGAATAGACATTCCTAATATTGTACAAAATAAAAATTAAATATTTTTCGATTTTTTTATTTTTTAGAGTCTCAAGAAGATAATTCTGTTTCACAAGATAAGTTCTGGAATCTTCTTCCTGATCAAGGAACTGTTACACTTAATGATTACATTCATTTTGACGATGGCCTTGGAGTACATGGGATTCTCTCGGACGATGAAATTCTAAATTCAATAAGTGACCGTAACCGTGATGATAATATAGGAGATGATAATGATGATTCTGGTGAAGATGATGATGATGAAGTTCCCTATGTCACACTAAAAGAAGCGAGATCATCGTTGTGTGCTTTGCGCTCATATGCACTTCGCACAGATATTGGAGAAGACTTTTTTGCAGCTCTAGTGACAATTGAAAACAATCTAGACACTGCACGTTTGAGTGCAATGAAACAAAAAAAAATTACAGACTTTATTTTATCACAATAGTAAAGAATGTATTCTTAAAATACACATATATTAATTAAATTGCTAATACTCTTGTTATTTTGAATTTTCTCATACTCCCACTCAGTAATTAAAACATGCGATAAATAAAACTCTTGATAATTTGAATTGCATTTACGGTCCCTTGAAGTTCAATTTATCGAGAGTATACTGTAATACATTTTATATTGTTACACCGTAACACAAAATTTTGACTGAATACCAATCAGTGGCTTACTTTAAGGTATCTAAATCAGTCATTTGAAAAAGAAAAATGAAGAGAAATGATATTGAAAGTAAAAATGTAATGCAAAAAGTAATAATTATATTTTATTATCCTCTTATTGCCGTCACAATGAAAATGTTGAATTAAAAAAAAATTATTTATAAAAAAAATTATTAAAAAATACAAAGGCCACAAAAAATTAATTTTAATATAATAATATTGCATTAAGATAAACTTAACCTTTCTTGAATGATATAAAAATTCTTTTTTCGTAAAGTGCATAAAATAGCGATAGGTGAATGGATCTGTCTGTTACATTTTTTCTTTATCCTGTGATAAAGCACTTTTGTGCCATTACTGCGTAATGATAATTTGTGTAAGTCAGATGTTTCCGACCCACAATCGCTTGCATATGACGTGTTTTATGAAAACGAGAAGTAGGAAAAAAAAACAAATCATAATATATTTCAAAAGAAAAGTGATAATGATCATTTTATTTCCAAATGAACGCAAAAATTGCAACTTACAAATATTTATAAAAAATAAACTTTATTAAACAATATTAATACAATGAGAAAAAGCAAACTGTATAATGTGCATAAGTTGTATATAAAGAAAGAATATATTACTTGAAATAGTAAATTAAATGTATTATATTAACGTGGCATCATTGTAAAATAGTTTTATATGTATATTTTTCAAAAATAAAAAATTGGTACTATCCTGTAAGCATTGGGACATAAGACATCTTTAAGGCATCCTTAGGACACCCAAAGGACATCCTATATAGGAATGATGTTTGAATAACTCAAAATTCTTTTCCGTAAAAAAATAAGTGCATATACACTTGAAATAAGTGAAATTCAACTTACTCATAAGTGAAATTTCACTTACTTTAAGTGTATACGCACTTATTTTTTACGTGGAAGAGTTTTGAAGATATCTGTTGGATGTCCTTAGAACAGACATAGACATCTGAAGGATGTCCTAAAAGCATAATATATCCTAATAGCAAAAGGAGAAGAAAATGATGGCTTGAAAAATGTTTATACGTCGTATAAAATAAATCCTAAAAACATTTTTAAAACATGCTATGTATAAAAGAGTCAATAATTAGAATGATATTTAAAATTCGTATATGGTGAAAAAATCAACAATTAAAATGGCAAATGTGATGAAAAGAGTTACGTCAAAATAATAAAAAAAATTAGTACAAAAAAATATATGATCTGAAAAAATTTAAAAAGATAAAAAGAAAAGATTGATTAATAATATTGACATTATTGTATTGCATTAAAATAAACCTAATCTTTCGTGTACGATACACGATATGATTTCCATAATGTGAAAAAAGTAGCCTTATGTAGATGCATCTGTTTGTCACATTTACAGGGTGTAATAAAGAACTTTCTGTCATTATTGCATACTGATAAATAGTGACACTCTAATGTTTCTAGCCAATAATCGTTTGCATTATGCATGGTTAAAAAAATTAAGTTTAAAAAAAATGATAAACGAAAATTTAAGAAGAAGAAATATAAATAAACAAAAAATACAGAAGAAATTAATCATTAATATAAAGAAATTGCATAAGTTGTAAAAAAAGAGAAATATATCTTTAAAATAAAATTTTAAATATGCAGAATGGATATTTCACTTGAGTGCAAAAAGAAGTGAAACAATGTGATATTCCAGAATATTTTACGGATGTCTAAATGTATCCAGAAATTAGGATAATCCTAAGATGCCCTCAAAATATCTGTGGATGTTCCTTGAACATTCTAAGTAAATTTGAATCAGCTAAACATAACTGAGTTATAGTAGTATAGTTATAGTATTCAGCTGCGTAATTAAAACTACGAATCAGCGATTTTTCGCTGATTCAAACTTACAGAATACGGATAAAATAATTACCAAATATCGATTTAGATATCCAGAATACCGAAATGCTATTGGGGAAGAAATAATAAATGTACACTGAAAACATATTTCTGTGTTTATGTTTAAAATAAAAGTATTAATAAAATTTATATCGCAAGTATTGAGTAAAATATATTTCATAAAACAAAGCAGAAATACAATAAAATAAATGAACACATGTTCAAGTAGATATCAATTGAAATATAAATATTAAAACATAATCTTCCTTTATCAGTAATAATTTATCGCAATTAATAGTTTTCTAACTAAACACCAAGAAAATACAATTTATTTTGTGAAAAAAATTAAATGAAACATTAAAATATAAGAATTAAAAAATCTTTTAGCGCGTCATTTCTTATAAAAATTTAAAATATCTATACGAATACACGATAATAGAATAAAAGAGGCGAATTTTTTTAGTTTCATTGTATTTTATTATAAAAACTAGCTCCTCTGACGGCCGCAAGCGGCCGTCTACGGTGCTAGTTTTTATATGTCCATTGTCCAAGTCCATTATTTTATTAACAATAATATTCAAATTTTTTCAGTTAATAATTTGCTTATTTATATTTGAAATGTTGACGTTTTTTTTGACAATGCAAAATAAGATTTATTATGCATGTGTACTTTCTCTTAACAAAAATAAAATTCATATATTCGCGCTCTTTTTAAATAACATACGACTGCAGCGTCACCTTCACATGTACAAACAATTTTAAAAACACCCTTCTATTAAGATTTTACATTCTCATTGCCCATCCTTTACTTCGATACTTTTCGATACATTCGACCTTTCCACTCCATGTCTTTTTTAAGAAAGGATATTAATATTTTCTCTCTGTCTTTAGTGAACCATTACTGTTGTAGTTTTTATTTTGTTTCAGAAAATCACTCGTTGTAAGAACATCACCGGGAAAAACCGTGAGCGTCCTGGATTTGTACCATGTTTGTCCTGTGTATAACGCATGAACACTATTGTGCTAAAACGCTATAATATCCTAGGATTTTTATGTAATTCTCATACGGTATCCGGACAAGAATTTCAATCCAGAAAATCCAATGTAAATGAAATCCAAAAAAGTAAAAAGCAAATAGTTTCACTTTGGTCTTATTTTTTGGATTTTTTGTCCTAGTCAAAAAGTCCAAAGAAATTAAAAATCCAATGAAAAAAATTGAGGTATAAAAATTTAAATGGTTGCCTTGAATTAAATTGTCTTTTTTTTAAGTTGCTCATTTCGATGACTGTGAATCGAAACTAGATAAACCTAACAATTTTTTGAAAAATTTTATTATTTCTGTAAATAATTAAAATCTTGCGATTTTAAAATTATAACATTTTAAATACCGATTTTATAGCGTAAAAAGTAGAAACGTGTCTTTTTCACGTGTTTCATTATTTATTTTGGACCTCTACTTATTTTTGATTTTTTATTTACTTTGAACATTTTTATTTTGAATTTTTTGTACTTTGGACTTTTTTTCTTGGATTTTTAGGTCTGGATTTTTTGTATTGAATTTTTCGTCCTGTAATCCTCTCATACTAATACTTATCGGATCTCAAACGACGATAATTTGTAACACATGACAAGTTACTGAATACGACACTTTGTACACAATTTTTGTCATCTATGTAAAATGGTTGAGTATGAAAAAAACTCTTCAACTTGTTTAAAATAATCACGCTTATTATAAAACGTGCAAAATATTGATATGTGAATGTACAATTAAATAAAAAGTAAAGAATATTAGTAAATCGCATTACAGCAACATTGTCTCAAGGTTCAAGTATGTGCTAATGAAATAGCAAATAATAGCAGATACAGTTGAACATTTTGATAATGTTGCTATGTAATACGGAGCAATGCAAAATTCAGCAGACATATTACAATATATTATATTTGAACTATGCACAAGAAAGTTCACAGATAATAATTATGTAATGTGCTTTGTTTAAAACATCAATTTCTGGTTTGTGTTTTGTACCTCATATTCCCCTTCTTAAATTCCTTAGAAGTTGTGGTAAGTGTTGAATCACTTCAATTCTTGTTTTGCATAATACAAATTTATCCTATTTTATGTTTAATAATTTTAAAAACTATTTTTTTTCTTTTTAAGACGATATTTAATTAATGCGAAAATGTATCTTTTCAAAAATTTTTATTTAAAAATGAACTTATCTTGCGTACATTTTTCAACGTACACAAAAATAAGTTAGTTTTAATGTAATGTTCAATTCAGCATTGGTTATCTTAACCCCTTAACTGCCGGCTAAAAAACACTAAATGTGCCCAGAATGCCAAAAATAAAAAATCGTCCAAATTGTCTGAAACTTATAACTCAGGGGTTTTTGGGGTCGCTGATTACAAATCTGATGTCGGTTTTTCAAAATTCAAAATGGCGGATCTAATATGGAGGACGGATTTTTGAAAATTGATCAAAATTACCTGAAATTTATGACTCGGCGGGTTTCGGGGTCCCTGACTACGAATATGATGATGGTTTGTCAAAATTCAAAATGGCGGATCCAATATGACGGACTTTTTTTTTAAATTTTTGATTCGCTTGAAAATTATCATTAGGGGGTTTTCGGGGTCGCTGATGGTGAATCCGATGTCAGTTTTTAAAAATTAAAAATTGCGGATCCAATATGGTGGACATTTTTTTTTTAAATTTTGTATTCGCTTGAAACTTGTCACTCAGGGATTTTTAGGGTCGCTGATGACGATTTCCATGTCAGTTTTTCAAAATTCAAAATGGAAGATCCATTATGTCGGATATTTTTTTTTAAATTTTAGATTTTCTTGAAAATTATCACTCGGGGGTTTTCGGGGTCGCTGATGACGAATCGGATGTCTGTTTTTAAAAATTCAAAATGTTGGATCCAATATGGCGGACATTTTTTTTAAAAAAATTTGTTTTTATCATAAAAGCAGTACAAATTTTACAAATGCCGGTTTCATAGAACAGCAAAAATTGAAATTCCATTGAAATGTCCTAACCAATAAGTTCACCTTTCCAATAAGTTCATGGGTGAAGTGGATCTCCACTGTATGCCATATTTTATCCGCAATTTTAAATTTTGAAAAACTGACATCGGATTCGTCATCAGCGACCACGAAAACCCCCGAATGATAATTTTAAAGCGAATCTAAAATTTTTTAAAAAAATGTCTGCCATGTTGGATCCGCCATTTTGGATTTTAAAAAATCATCATCATATTCGTAATCAGCGACCCCGACAACCCCCGAGTAACAAATTTCAGGTAAATTGGATCAATTTTAAAAAAAGTCATCCTTCACATTGGATCCGCCATTTTGAATTTTGAAAAACCATCATCATATTCGTAATCAGCGACCCCGACGACTCCCGAATAACAAATTTCAGGTAATTTGGATCATTTTTTAAAAAAGTCATCCGCCATATTGGATCCGCCATTTTGAATTTTGAAAAAAACTGACATCATATTCGTAATCAGCGACCCCAAAAACCCCCGAGTAATAGATTTCAGGCGATTTTAGACATTTTTAAAATAAAAACGCATTGTATTTGTCCATGGCAAAGATTTTAAAAAATTTGCTAAAAGTGTTGTTTTTAAAAATTTATAACATTTTTATAATTCATTGAATTTAAAAACAGAAACGTGCGTCGCATTCTGCATAGCGTTGACTTTTTAGAAATAATTTTATTTTTAATTTTCAGCCATTTTTGACTTTTTTACATCAATTTTTATCATGGCAAAGATTGTCAGTTTTCCGGCAGTCAGAGCAAAGTCTGAAATGGCAAAGATCTTTGCCATCGGCAGTCAAGGGGTTAAAAATGTTGCAATTAGATGACCTTTGAAACTGCTAAAATGAAGTAAAAGAAAGGTAAGTAGAAATTTATTTTTTCAAATTTTAATATTGTACAAAAAACTCTCAATAATGTTGAAAATTCCGCTTATCATTATTAAACTTTCTTTTTATATAGATAAGAATAAATAATAAAAAAAATTCATGATTCTAATTAGTATAAAACTTTTTTAAAAAATTAAAGTTTACCATACAATTGTATGGTATATTCTGTTCTTTTTTCTACAATAAACTTAGAGATAAAATTTTATCAGATCAACAGCTATTGAACAATTGCTTAATTCAACTAAAATTTTATGTCTAGTGACTAAATTCTTTATTTGAGTTTATAAAATATTTACTTCCACAAAAAAAATTGTAATTGAGTATAATTCATAACTAATCGAAAAGTATGATAAATGTGCCAATGACGGCATATTAGGTTAGAGATTAAAACGTTAATTATGGTGCGATTGATTCAGTTGCGGCAACGAAAATAATGTGTATTTAATCAATAATCAATCTTTACGTATAATTGTATCGAGTGAGGTCGAAACTTACTCTAAATTAATATCTAGCGGTATATTTTAAATTTCTCCAATTATATTTTATGACTAAAAACAATATATAAATATATCATTAATATTTTCATATATTTGCTGTTCTTTATTGTAAAATTGTTTTTCTTGTATAATATATACCATTTATAATGTATTGTAAATTTACAAAAGACGTTACAAACATAAAAATAATATTTATGTGATTTTTGAAATGTACCGTTTTTAAAAATACAATTCATTTTTACCAATCTCAAAGAGTTTGATAATTTATAACAATTGTTATAAATGTGAAGACACAATTGAGAAGAAACAAAATGTCACATTTTAAATAATAGCGAATTCGGTAATCTGCTCCGTGCAAGAGTGCTCCAGTCTGCTCCTTATGCTTTTACTACATAGCAAATCGAGCATGCTTGCTACTCCTTCGAGGAGCAGATCTGAGCTTCTAATCAATGGCTGCCAAATGCGAGAGGCGCCAGCTGACAGAGAGCACAAATAAAATAATAAAACTGATAAGTTTCTAAATAGATGAGATAAAAATAATTCTATTTTTCATTGTAGCACAATACAATAAAATATATTATATCAACAAAAGTACATTACCTTATTATTTTTTTCTGTCTGAAATCCGAAATTGATTTACATTATGCAAGTCTTTTTCTAAATTGAAATTTTTTATTACTTACCTGCATTTTCATCTATAATAACATAAATAATTTTTTATGCACAAAAAACATTGAGTTCTTTACATTTATCATCAGTAAACAAAATTTTTAAAGATGTTAGTATAAAATTAAAATACACATTAGAATAATATAAATGCACGCCAGTCCATATGCAATGTATTTGTCTTTCTTTTCTTTCGTACATATAGGTTTTGATAATTTATGAAATAAAATAAAGTGCCTAATAAAATTTAAAAAAACATATTATTTATAATTACTTTACAATTATGCAAGTAAAAATTACATTTACACAAATATACAATTTATAGTTGTATAAATAAAGACCATGTTACCCAATATATTATTGCTCACGAGAAGACTGGGGGCGCCTGACGATAGGCTGCCGCGTGCATTCACTATGTGTATTTCAATATTTAAAAAAAAACTTTTTTTGCATAATTTTGACAAAATAGCTAGCTGCACTCAAAATTTATGTTATTTTCTACCTATCAACAACTTTTCATGCAAAAATATGCATAATTGTCAACGTGAGAAGTCTGCCAATTTTCAATGTTAAAATTTGTAATTTCTGACGTCATCAAGGTTCAAAAGGCCTTAATCAATTAAATACTTTATTTCAAATGTCAGATACAATATGAAATTAGCTTAAAATTCAAAAACATTCAATCAATATTTTTTCAAATGTCAGGTTCAATATGAAGTTATCTTGAAGTTGAAAAAAATAAACAGTGAATTATATTAATAAATTAGACTTTTTTCTTCAGAGAAATAAAATTTCAATAAATTAAAAAATAATTATTAATATTAAAATATGGAACAAAATAAAAGAAGTAAGTAAAATATAAATATTTAAAATATTTAATAATAATAATTAAAATATTAACAATTTTTTAAATCGTTTTTATGTTTTACAGAAAATGAAAATGATTCGAATGAATTGACAAAAAAAAGGGTTAAGCAAGGTTAGTTTGAATATAATTATATTACTTTTATTAATATTAATAATAAAAATAATATATAAATTTTTTTTTAAAATTATAAAATTCTATTTCAGATTTACCAGAATGTTCGACACATAAATAAATATATTTATCATTACAGAAAATGAAAATGATTTACATGAATTACCAAAAGAAAGGGTTAAGGAAGGTTAGTTTTAATATATACTTTTACTTTTATTAATATTAATTATAGAAATATTATATAAATTTTCCTTTAAAATTATAAAATTTTATTTCAGATTTACCAAAATGTTCGACACGTAAAAAAAATATTAAAGGTTAGTTTTTACACAAAAAATTAAAAAAATTAATTATTAATTTTATTATTTACTAAATTCATTAATTAATAAATATTTTTATCATTACAGAAAATAAAAATAATTCAAATGAATTACCAAAAGAAATGGTTAAGAAAGGTTAGTTTTAATATATATTTTTATTTTTATTAATATTAATAATAAAAATATTATATAAAGTTTCCTTTAAAATTATAAAATGTTATTTCAGATTTACCAGAATGTTCTACGCGTAAAGAAAATGTTCCTACCCAAAAAATTAAATATTAATTTTATTATTTAGTAAATTAATTAATTATTAAATATTTTAAAATTTACTTTTTTGTTTTAGATTCAAAAACCAGTTCTATTTAAAATTTAACGCAAGGTTAGTTTTAATATATATTATTATTTTTATCAATATTAATTATAAAAATAATATATAAAAATAATAATAACAATAGTATATCAAATTTTAATTAAAATTATAAAATTTTATTTCAGATTTACCAGGATGTTCTACAGAAAATTCAAATCAACAAAATAATAAGTTTGGTAATAACATATTTTTTAATATTAAAAATTTTTTAATTAATTAATTATTTGCAAATATTAATAAAATGAGTTTAGAAATTTATAATTAATATTTAATAATTAATTTTATTTTTATTTAGAAGAAAGTGGGGCAAACCGGATCCCCTAACGGTTTTTTGACTCTTGTGACTAAACGAATCAACCGATTTCATTTTTCGAAGGCTTGTTTGAAAGATCATTTAATTGTGCAACTTTTTCTTAGAGACACCTATAGTTTATCTTTTATTGTTTAGTTGCTGTGTTAACTTTAAAAAATTTTGCAAACGGTCCGGTTTGCCCCACCCCCTGGGGTAAACCGGACCCCCCTATGGGCAAACCGGACCGTTTGGTTTTTTATTTATAATATTGCATTTACATAATCTACAATAATAAAAAACATAAAGAATCATGTAAACAATGGTTGTAGTAATGAAAATAATAATACGGGATTGAATTTTAATTAAATAAATATTTTTTTTAATAAAAAAAATAAAAATGTTTGTCATTATCAGAGAAACAATATTAAAGGGTCCAATTCTCATTGAAAGACAATTATTTTTCATTGTAAGTAAATAGTTTAATGAAAGAAACATTTTATTTAAAAATAATTTTTATGCAACTTTAATTCAATGGAAATATCCTATGGCCGGTTTGCCCCACAGGCCCATTTTGAGAATAAATGTTTGTCAAAAAGAAACGCTTTGCAAATTCATTAAAGTTTTTGGTGGTAAATATTCCTAAGGTGTGTACCTTCAAAACCTAAGACCTAATATTTGGAAACATTACTCGATTTCCTCAGAATTTCCTTAAGAAAAAATTCGTAAAAGTGTAAAAAAAATAAAAAAAAACTTTTGCTCCCTTCGTCGCACAAACGCAAGCTAAAACTGTCAGATTGAAAAAATGATGTATACTAAACATGGTTGTTTTAAATTTGTAAACAAAACTTTTGACAATTTCGCCATTTCGGAAATATTGAGGGGGGTCCGGTTTACCTACCGGTCCGGTTTAGCCCACTCTCCCCTAATAATTAATATTTAAGTTATATATTATATAACTATAATTTTTTTCTTTTATAGAAATAACTGACTCTGATGATAAGGATATATTAGCTGCTTTTTTAGAATTGGAAAACAAGAATAATAATAAAATCAATAAATAGAAAACAAAATAAATAAATAACTTTATGTAAAATTTTTTTAAAATCAAGTTTAACAATTTTCTAATTTTTTAAAAATAATAAATTAAAATAAAATAATATTAAATTTTTATTATATAAATCAATAAAAATAAAATAAATAAATAAATTAAATAAAATAAATAAAATAACATTAACAAAAAAAATTTTAAAGAATTGAATTAAAAATATTTATTTTTATTTTTTATTTAATTAATATTCATTTTCGTAAAATGAGATATAATTGAATAATAATACATTTAAACTAAAATCTTTGAAAACATGAAGAATATGGTGAATTCTTTGTGTATCTTGTGTTTTGTGAATATTGAAAATTTTATTTTATTTTTTTCTGATATTTATTTCTGGTATGTATTGTTAGCATGAATTTCGTGATTAGAATTGTCCAGGAGGTCTAAATTTTTTTGTATAATATGTCAAGTTTGTGTATTTTTGATTATTTATTCTCGATCTTCCTGAATATCTTATTTTTTGCTCTTCATAAAGCTCTTTGTTTTTTTCTATTAATCTTCTATTTTCCCACTGCAAACGTGAAATTTCTCTGAAATTTAATAATAAAAAATATAAATAAATTATATTAATTTAGCTGTCTGCTATCAAAAGACCTTGCACAAGATATTAATTTGCCTCTAAAACATTTAGAAATTTGCTGAACGTTAGGCAACGAAATTCACGTATGATATATATTTTCATGAAAATAACAAAATTTTATTAAATTAAATATTATAATAAAAAATTATTTTTTAAAAATTAATTTTCTAAAAATATATAATTTTCATTAAATTTATAAATCCAGAAACACAAAAAATTAAATTTAACATATACATACTTATCATTTTCTTTCATCTTCTGTCTCCTTCTGAAATTTCCAAAAAGATTCGAGATGGGCCGACTCATAGTTTTCGTTCTATACATTTTTTAATTAATTTGTTTATAAAAAAAAAATTTTTTTTCTTAAAAATTAAAAAAAAATTTTTTTTAAATCATATAAAAGTTAAAGAAAAACCAAGATTTTCTTTTTCTGACAAGTTTTTTCTAAACTTAAAACTTTCAAAGTTACAAGCTATTAGACTTATAATTCACAGTTTTCGTTCTATAAAAAATTTATGGAACGAAAACTACGAGTCGGCCCATCTCGAATCTTTTTGGAAATTTTTTTGTATATTAGTAGGTATAAATAAATAAAAAAAAATCGCGCCCAAATTTAAAAAAAATTAATTTGTTTATAAAAAAAAAATTTTTTTTAAATAAAAATTGAAAAAGAAATTTTTTTTTAAATCTTTTAAAAGTTGAAGAAAAACCAAAACTTTCTTTCTTTGACAACTTTTTCGCAAACTCAATACTTTTAAAGTTATAAGCTATTGAGAAAATAGGTCTACTTTTAAAAATCCAAAATTTCGAAAATTCATAACTCGAAAATTTTGGCAAATATGGAAAAATAAAAAAATACGTATTTAATATTTTTCTATCAAGAACGAGAAAAAAATATGTTTAACCGATTCTAAAATGTCGTAGAAAAATTTCCCGTGGAATTGCCCATATGTATAAAACAATAATATAAATAAAAATAATAAAAATAAATTCTTAAAAAAATTTTATAATTAAAATTTTCCTAAATATTTATAATTTTGATTACATTATATATACATAAAGAAACACCAAAAATTAAATTTAATATATTCATACCTGTCTTTTTCTTTCATCTCTTGCCTCATTCTGAAATTCCTTTCCAAATTTTCTTCTTCGTCAATTTCACTTTTCTTCTTGCCTTCTTCATTTCTATTCTCTTTTTTTCATTATTCTTTTCACATAATTCCTGTCTTCCATCACGATTTTCTTCTATTTCTTCTTTATTTTCACATAATTTCTCCTTTGTCTCGCGTTTTTCTGAATCCTTTTCTTTAAAAAAAAAACTTTTCAAAAATCCAAAAACTGAAAAATTTAAATTTTTTATTATTAATATATTAAAATAAAATAAAACTAATAAAATATTAAATCATAATTTTAAAAAATTATAACCATTTACAACTATAAAAAAATTAAAATTCTTTTTAATAATTAAATTTTCTCACTTACCCATTATTTTTCGAAAATTTTTTTTATATTAAATATAATTAATTTATTAATATTAAATAATATAAAATTCAATATTTATTCAAATTTTATTTTTGGCACGTGAAATGACAACGATTAATAAAAACTGATTGTATTTTTTTAAATCTATCTTCATTTTTTTTATCTATAGCTCATATTCAAATAAATTTTGTTATTTTTAATTATTTCAACAATTCTTAAAAATATAAAAAAAATAATTAAAAAAATGCTAATATATTTTTTTAAATTTCGAATAAATATTTTTATTATTTTATTTTATATTATTTTTTAATTTTTTTAATTTAATTTTATTTTTATCTTCGCCAATCACATTATCTTTATTTTTCTGTAATTTGCACTTAAAAAAAATATACAAACTGAATTTTAAGTCACCACATTGAAATTTATAAAAGTTAAATTAGTGACATTGTAATTTTTTCAAAAAATTTAAATTCTTGCCTTTCAATTTCGCAAATATCTCAAACAATCATGTTTGCTATATTTTCACCTTAATCTTCACTTAAAAATGAAGATCCCTACTGAATTTCAGCTCATCAAATTAAGATTCCTAAAAGTTCAAAAGGGGGAGAGAAAAGTGTCATTTTTTGCAATTTTTTCGTAAAAATTCAATTTCTTTCCCTCCTAGTTCGCAAATATGTCCGTCAATCGAGTTCGATATATTTTTCCTGTAATCTGCATTTGAAACTGAAGATCCCTACCAAATTTCAGCTCATAAGGTTGAGATTTGTAAAAGTTAAGGGGGGGACAGGGTCATTTTTTGCAATTTTTTCAAAAAAATTCAATTTCTTTCCCTCCTAGTTCCCAAATATCTCCACCAATCAGATTCGCTATATTTTTTCTGTAATCTGCACTTGAAACTGAAGATCCCTACCGAATTTCAGCTCATAAAGTTGAGATTTGTAAAAGTTAAGAGGGGGGACAGGGTCATTTTTTGCAACTTTTTTGATAAAATTGAATTTCTTTTCCTCCTAGTTCGCAAATATGTTTGTCAATCGGGTTCGCTATATTTTTCCTGTAATCTGCACTTAAAACTGAAGATCCCTACCGAATTTCAACTCACCAGGTTGAGATTTGTAGAAGTTAAGGGGCAGCCCATTTTGCGTGGCTGGGACGGACACACGAGTGATTTCATAAGGGTTCCGTCAGTACACCTGTGGTGTATGGAACCCTAGAAATGTAAAAATTTGTTAAATCTTCTGAATCAAAAGGATTTCTTTGAACTGTTTTAAATGTTTTGTCAAAAACTAATTTTAAACATAAATAAATATAAAGATCAATAATTTTTCCCACATGGTTGATTTTAAATTCTCCTTTATATTTTTAACTACATTTGAATTTTTTAAAAACAATTAGATCGAGAAAGAATTTTTTTTCATTTGAAAGTTTAAAAATCTTTAGGATAATCTTTTTACACATATAAATAAGTACTATTGTAATAAATAAGAATAATAAATAATAATAAATAAGAGTCGCAAATATATCTTCAAAAAGAAAGGACGCCGCATTATTAAAACAAAAGCATCTGTCATGCTTTTAAAAACAAAAGGTTTACGAAAACGCATGGCAAAAGCTCGTGAGATTTTAAGGGAAGTTATACAAAAGTTTCGAAAAATAATCAAAGAAGCTGCCAAACGACGAAGAGAGGATGGTTCATTGTCATATGAGCAGAAAATTGAGTTTCTCAAGAAGGACATAATGATTGTGGTGTACCACGCTTTTGGTTGTCATAAACAATGTGTTTCATTGGGCTGGCCTTGCGATCAGATGAAAAATGTTGAAAAAAAATCTGATCCAATAAAAGCGGTGGTTACCGGTAATGGTAAATTTCTTAATAAAGAAACTGATCCTGTGGACATGATGGTTACTGGAAGCAACAACTTTGTCTTTGAAAAAAAATCCGATTCATTGGAAACAGTAACTACTGAAAGTGAGGAAGTTGATTCTGTGAAAGAATGTAATTCCAAGAAGATGATGACTTCTGATAGTAACGACACTGATGAACAACCGAGTGAAGTTATTGCTTTACAAGACGAGTTTGATGTTATTCCACAGCTTCTTCGGTTACATGGGCGATTGTTTCTAATAATTGACAGTTTGTTGTTAGATACTACAACAAACTCACAATCAGTTGAAGCATTACATTCACTAATTTGCAAATATTGTGCAGGAAAAAGACTAGGACTTTCTAGAACTGGCAACTATTGTGCACGATGTTATTGCGCGGTAATTGCTTGGAGTACTAGGCACTTGCAATCTACTATTATGAAACACGCTGGAAAAGTGGTACCTACTTCTGTTTCAACAATGGAAAAGACTAGGGAAGAGAAAATAGAAAGAAACAAGAAGTACGTAAGCAAAAAAAGAAGGGACAAAAAAATAAGCAAAAGCAATGATCCAAACTACGGTCCATCTGCGGAGAAGCCAGATATGGACGAGGAAATGTATGATAAGCAAAAAGAAATTTACCTCAAAACACTCAAAACTTACCAGGAAAATAGAGTAGTCATTGCTGGACGCACTGTTAATCAAAGTTTAAATGAGGAATGAAAGTATTATCACCGTAAACTTCTAACGTCTTCAACATTTAAAGAAATTTGCAAACGACGAGAAACAACATTGTGTAGGGAATTATTAAAAAAATTGTTGTACCCTAGTACAAGAGATCCTTTTGATGCTGCATTTTATGGATTGGAAAACGAACCAATTGCAAGAGAAGATTTGTCATTGATGATAGGTCATCCTATAGAACGAACTGGAATATGGATAGATATTTAGAGTACCTGGCTGCGTCATCTGACAGTCTTGTTGAAGTCGATCCTAAGGATTTACGCATTTTTGGTTCCAAAGTTAAAGTAAAGAAGCCTCATTTTACGTACAGCGTTACAGAAGGTGGCGTTGTTGAAATAAAGTGTCCTCAAAGAGGAGAGGATCTTTCGCCGGATGATCTTTTAGATACTTATCCTGATCTTAGGAATGTCTATGACAGAAAAAAACCAAATCTGCACATGAATACGACGAATGCGTACTATTACCAAATTCAAGGCCAAATGCATACAACCAGGAGAGCTTGGGGCCTTTTTGTATTGTGGACTCCCCTGGGAATGAAAGTACTTTTTGTGTGGAGAAATGATGACTTTTGGAAGAAGATGATGGAACCACGCTTGACACGATTCTTTTTTGATTGTATGCTGCCAGAAATTATTGACAGCCGCACCTCGAGAAGTATGCTGATTCGAGAACCTGAGTACATTCTCGAAAAAAGGGCAATGAAAAAGAAACCCGCAATTGATGTCAAAGTAGAAGTGCAGCAAAGCAAGAGAAAGGTTGATCAGATTGACGATGACGTGATTTTTGTTGAGGAAATATCCGCAAAGGAAAAAAAGACCAAAACTATGAACATGGAAGGTGAAATGCCAACTAAAAAAAAGATACGAAAAATAGATTACTAGCTTGGGCTCCACACGATTTGACATATGGTTTAAGTCGTATCAAAGATGGTCGATGGTTAGACGACGAAGGTTTGGACGCATTTTACAGGTGGTACAAGAACATTCAGATTTCGAGACACGAACTGTTTTTAGCTTATGCATTATGCAGACGTTACTGAATGTAAAACTGATCGTGATGTTCAAATTATTGGCGGTGATATCATTGGTCATTGGCGATGTTATTATTACGAAAATGGCACAGCAGGAAATAGAAGTCTTACAATTTTTGACAGTTTGTACAATGAGTTAACGTACAAAAAGATTCACGAAAATGAAAAACTGTTTATAAAAAGTCGATATCCGAAATTGTATGAAAAGAACGTGCGCTTCATTTGTATCCAAAAACAACCTGATTGAAGCTCTTGGGGCGTGTATGCTGCATCAATTTGTGCAAGTATAGCACTGAGTGTAGATCCTTACACACAAAAGTATTCGGTCAAAGCCGCGAAAATAAGAGCGCATATGGCGAAGATTATAACATCTAAGGAGTTGACACCTTTTCCGAAAGTTGAGAAAAAACTTACAAAGAAAGAACGGAAATTATTCCCTTCCTATGAGTGATGTACCATAATTCTTTACATGAATTGTTCATTTCATGTGTGTACTTTTATAATGACGAAAAAGGAAAGTTATCTAGATTGGATCTAGAAAAAATATCTTCTTAAATTTTAAAATAAAATTTAAAAGTATAGCTTTCATATCACGAACTGATTATCAGAGCTCGTCATTACATGAATTATTGTATATTTCATACACGTTCCTTTTAATTTTGACTGCAAAATAGTCAAAATAATCATGCTTGCATGCGCATGATATTTGCAAACATATTGCAAATACGTCATTATAGAAACTTTTATTTGTACATTTTTTTTCTTGCAATATTACTTTGATTAATAATGACGGGAAAGGAACAATATCTAAAGTATATCTAGAAAAAATAACTTCTTAGATATTAAAATAAAATTAAAAAGTAAAACTTTTATATTACTAACTGATTATTAAAGTTCATTACATGAATTATTCTTCATTTCATGTACGTTCCTTTTTATTTTGACTGCGAAAGAGTCAAAATAATCATGCTTGCATGCGCATGATATTTACAAACATTTTGCAAATACGTCATTATATAAACTTTTGTTTACATTTTTTTAATATGTACGATTTTTTTATTAGAGTAGAGGGGGGTAATATAGTGCACTGGCTTTACTGACTAAACGAATGAATTGAATTACTTGTCTTCTAAAAGAAGTTGTGGCGTCACTTCAAAAACACTAGATTTCGAAACCATATTTCCGTTTTTTTAGTGACTTGAAAAAAATGTGAGGCTCGTTAAAAAAGTATCAGGAAAGTGATTTTTCCATGTAAAATTTACTTCTGAACACAAATTTAGTATTGCTTTGACGTTTAATTTTGTTTTTATTGAGATATTAAAGTCAACGTGAAAAAAGTGCTTAGGGCATTGTAATGCACGGGGTTGGGGGCAATGTAGTGCAATTATACAGAGTACCGTAAGTATGTATTATTTAACCATGTTTGCTTTTTGCAAATTTTTGCAGTTTTCTTTCAGTTTTATCTAACACAGGACCAAAGAAATCTCTAGTTTATAGTGCTATCCACAAGATGAGATAATACCATGCAAAGTCTTGATCTTGTCTCGGTTTTTACATGCAAAGTCTCGTCTTGTGGGCATCACTACTAATTTATAGTTTTTTAAGTCTTTTATGTTCCTACTATTATATCTAATAAAATAAAATCGTTTATGATATATTCTCTGCTTCTTATTTCACTAAGAAAGTGGTGCACTACATTGCCCCACAAATTTTAGAATGTCGAAAAAAAAAATGCCTTCAGTTTTTTGGATATAGAAAAGCTCTATCTACATCTACAAAAAAATAATGTACACCATAAATGTAGCTAGAAGCATTGTCTTTTTAACGAGTCCTTATTGATCAAAATTGGTTGAAAATTGCAACCACAGGAGTCTTCGAAAGAAAAGTGCACTACATTACCCCCTTCTACTCTATTAATGACGGAAAAGGAACGTTATTCAATTTGAATCATGGAAACATATTTTTTAATAAATTTTAAAAGTGTAACTTAAATTGTGTACTAATTAACAAAGATTTTTTTCATGTACGTTCCTTATAATTTTGACTGAAGGTGTCAAAATAATCATGCTTGCATGCGCATGATATTTGCAAACAAATTGCAAATACGTCATTATTTAAATTTTTGTTTATTACTTTTTATGTATTTACCATTTTGCTTCCTCGTGAGAAAGCATTGTAGTCGTTTAATTTACAAAATTTTTAAAAATCCTTTTAACAAATTTTCTTCTACATGGGACTATGTTATATAAGACCCTGAACAATTGTCCTGATGTATGTATGTGTTTGTGTATGTGTGTGTATGTGTGTGTGTGTGGATCCCGATTTTTGTGAACACGATAACTCGAAGAGGTTTTAACGAATTTGGCTAAAATTTACCAGGTATATTTATCATAAAAATATCTCGAAATGGATTGATAGACTTTAAAAAATTCTCAAAAAAAAATTTTTTTTTGACTTTTTTCTAAAAAATTATTTTTTTCAAAAAAATTTTTTTAAGTTGTTTATTGAAGTTAATATATAATAAAATCTTATTCTTTGCATCAAGACGAATCGATTGGTATATAAGAAGTATAAATTGTATGAGAATTTATAGAGTTGATCACAATTAAAGCTGAAAAAATCGCATTTTTATCAAAAAAATGAGTTCTTTCCGCAAAATTATGTTGCTGTGTAAGAAAATCTTACTCATTTATTTCTAAAATCTTCTAATAAAAATTCATTTTTTTTTAAATCTTGTTGCTGTACAATAGAATGTTATTATTTATTAAAAAATAAATCAAAAATCTTATTCTTTGCATCAAGACGAATCGATTGATGTATATAAAGTATATATTCTATTGAAAATTATAGAATTAATTACAATTAAAGTTGAAAAATTCACTTTTTAACTAAAAATTTTTTTGTTTATTTCGATTCATATTACTGTATAAGAAAATTTTATTCTTTCTATTAAGACGAATGAACTTTATTTTATAAATGTTAAATTGTATTGAAAATGATTGAAAAATGAAATATATTTATCGTTAATGCTTCCTTCACGAGGAAGCAAATTTTTTTTGCTGATCGTAAAGAGGAAGCAAAATGTTCATGTAATGAACATCTGGATTTACAACTTGTTTTCTTGAATAATAATGACGGAAAAGGAACGTTATTCAAATTGGATCTTGACAGAATATCCTTTTTCATTAAAATCGATTCAGAGGTTTTCGAGAAAAACTAAATTTTTGATTTTTCTTTCCCCCTCTATAACTCTAACAAAAGTACATTTTTTGAAAAAATATTTGGTGAAAAATTTTATCTTCATGTTGCCAACATGTAGCAAGAATTTCAAATTTTTTTGAGCGGGGGCAGATTTTGCATGCTTACTCTGCTGGGCCCTTTATAGGAAACCTTCAGAAGGATGTCTACAACATATATCAAAAGTTGATTTTCTTTATTCTGATATTGAAGTTCCTTCAGAAGTGGTGGAAGTTGCATCTCTTGGCCCTACTTTTTGTTTTACAGAAAACATTGGCAAAAAAGATGTTGTAAATTCTATTAAAAACCTGGAGTCTTCTTTATCTACACTTGACATTAATGAAAACTCAAAGAATAATTTAAGGGGAAAATTTTCTGATGTCCTGTTAAGTAATTTAAATAATAAAAATCTTTCTAAAAACCAAGATAGGTCATTTGTCAAAAAATTACAAAGCACAAAAAGTTTTTTAAAGAGTAATCCTGATGTTTTTTTCACTCCAGCCGATAAAGGCAATGTGACTGTACTTATAAAAAAGTCTGAATACAATAAAAAAATGTTGGATATGTTTTCTGACGTGTCAACATACGAACTTATAAAAAAGAATCCGCTTAAAAAACTAATCAAAGAAACATCAAGCTTTTTAAAATATCTGAATGAAAATGAATTTCTCGACAAAAACTACCAACCTAATCAATTGACCCTGACTGACACTGTATTAGCGAAGGCATATGGACTTCCAAAAATACACAAAGAAAATGTTCCACTTCGTCCAATTATATCTCTAATAAACAGTCCAACACATTTTCTTGCAAAAATATTGTATAATTCATTAAAAAATTGTATTACTCTACCTCGTTCACATATTAATAATAGTTTAGAACTTAAAAATAAACTGAGCAATCTTGTTATGGACGATAACTATACTTTTATTTCTCTCGACGTAAGTTCTATGTTTACAAACGTTTCTTGTGAACTGGTCATTCAGAGTTTAGATCGACGTATTCATTCTATAAGACAGAAATGTAAGATTCCTTTCTCAGATATTATCGACTGTACTAAATTTGTATTTAACAACACCTATTTCTTTCTTGGAGAAAAATTTTATCGACAAATTTATGGTACACCGATGGGTTCACCAATTTCAGCCTTCGTTTCAGACATTGTCATGGATGATCTGGAAACTGATTGTTTAACAAAATTAAAGGAGGAGCACAATTGTGTCCCCCTTTTTTATTTTAGATATGTTGATGACACAATATTAGATGTAAAAAAAGAACATGTCAACTTAGTCATCAATACTTTTAATGCTTCAATCAAAAATTACAATTTACTATTGAGAAAGAAAAGGATAACTCAATTAATTTTCTTGATCTAAAACTTACTAGAAAAAACAACAAAATTGTCACAAATTGGTATCAAAAGCCGACTTCATCGGATAGACTCATTAATTATTTTTCAGATCATCCAATCGAACAAAAAAAGAATATTGTATACAATGTGGTTGATAGAGCGATTTCATTGTCCAACAAAGAGTTTCATTTTGATAACTTAAAGAAGATAAGATCCATCTTAAAAAACAATAACTATCCTTTGGATTCTATTGATAAACATATAAAAATTCGTATAAACCATATAAAATTTTCTCAGGTTAATAATAATAATAACAATAATCGAAATAAAATTAGTATTTACAGTCAAATCCCGAAGATTTGCTTACCGTTCAATAAAAAATGTTTCTTTAAGTTGGCAAATATTTTCAAAGAGTTTCATTTTACTGCGATTTCACTTATTAATAAAAACTCCAATTCTATAATTAGACTTGGTAAAGATTCATCTAAAAAATGGGACAGAACAAATGTTGTATACAAGTTTGACTGTAAAGATTGTCCAAGCAACATATATAGGTGAAACAAAACGATCATTGTTAACTCGCATAAATAAACATAAAAAAGTAAATGATAACTCTGTAGTTTACCGTCATCGAATTAATTGTAATCATGACTTCGATTGCGAAAATGCCAAAATTTTGGACAATAAACCAAATTTTATAAAACGACGAATATCTGAAATGATCCATATAAAAACAAATCATTCCACTATTAATAGAAAGGAAGATATTTTCACTCTAAACAGAACTTTTTTTCCTCTTCTCAGACGTTTAGACTCTTGTCTATAATGACACAACAATAACACAACTTGCTCCCTCTATGATAAAACTGTGTTTACATTCGGTTCATTGACTTTTTCTTTATCTTGATTCTTTTGACTTTCTCGAAATAGCAAATTTTTAATTTATTTCAGTTGACACTGAACTAGTGTGCTTAAATGTCTTCCTCTCATATGAAGAAACTTTTCTTTTTTAATACATGTGGAAATTTTTATAAAAAAATATTTTTTCTCTATGAAATCTTTTTTATTTTGACGAGTTAGAACGCGATTTCTATGTTTTAACGAACCTGGTAGGATATTCTTTAAACATATTTTTAGTATAGTGTATAGTGTTGTTTAAAACCTTTATAAATATTGAAGTGTTTCTCTGTTTAAATAAATTTAGCCTGATGAGGTTGGCAAACCTTAGCCAACGAAACGTCGCAATTTTGACGATACATTGAATTTTTTTCAATTCTTCACCTTCCCATGATCATTTATTTTACTACTAACAATTAAACTATGGAAGGATTTAACGCTTATCACTCAAACTAGATTATTGTTTATATGATTGTTAATAACAATAGTAATTATAAAATTCAAAATAAATTTTTACCAAAATCGACATAGATTACTTAAATAAATATAAATATGTCTGAAAAAAATTTTGTTTTTAAAAAAGAACCAAAGTTATCTATTTGTTAATTAACATTGTTTGCAACAATTTAAATAAATTGTATTATACATTATTATTTGTCTGGTGGTCATGCTGGACTTATTAAAATTGATTCCAATCACCTGCAATAAAAAAATAAAAAAGTAAACATGATTTTTTCTAAAAATATTGTAAACTGTTAACTTTGAGTAAAAAAAAATATAATCAATTTAAAATTCAAAAATTGGTTTAGTGGAATCTCTTAAAAATTTTATCCCCTTTAATTTAAGACTAAGCCCATGAAAATCCGATAAAATTTGTAGATTAAAGACAATTTTGAAAAAAATGCCAATGCGCGCAGGGCGAGTTTAACGTCATATAAAGCCCTACACGGCTGCAGTTTTTAATTAATAACTTTTTTTCTAATTGAGGCTCATTTTTTTCGAAACGGTTTTACATTCGGAGACATTTAAGGAATAGAATACAATTTTAATTTTTTTGTTAGGACGTGAATAACATATTTGTTTATTAACATTTTATAAACAAATTATATAAAAAATTATAAAAAATAAAAAAATTTAAAAACAAAAAATATATTCAAATAGTTCAATTCAAGATGAAAAAAACCCATATTTGAATTTTAAAACCCGCAACTAGAACTCGAAAAAAAATTTGTTAATTTAGCAGTACTAAAAAATTCAATTGTTAATAACTTTTCAAAAAAAATTTTTTGGCTTAATATTTTCAGGGATTCTTCTTAACCATATTAAAAGTAAAAAAAAACTATTTTGGTTCAAAAAGAAAATTTTTTAGTTTTAGGTGATCCGTTTGAGAAATTCTGACCCTACTAGCAGTGAAGATTTTGTATTTATCTTTGGTAAGATCAATTATTGAGTTTGCCTCAATCATTTGGTCATTCTATTAAGATTATCTTATGATAGAATTAGAAAGAATACAAAACAAGTTTATGCGTTTTGTTGCGAGGCAGACGAGAATGTCGTTTGATTATTATAGTCATGACTATTCTGAGTTGAGACGGATTTTGGGAATACCACTCTTAAGGAACAGATTTCTTTTTTAGACTTACTTTTTTTGTATAAGACAATCAACGGTATTATAAGATGCTCACCTTTATTATCGTTATTAAATTTTGCAGTTCCATTAAAACCTTCCAGAAATCCGACTCTATTCAAGGAGTCATTTCATAAAACTAGTCTTATACTGAATTCAGTGATCGCTAGAATAACTAGAGAGGCTAATGAGTATCACAATGTTATAGATTTCTACGGTGTGCCTTTGGTTACATTTATCAATAGATTGAGAAATCATATTTTCATGACTGTGTGAACTGTATGCCAGCGTTTGCATTTGAATAAAATTAATACCAATAGCTTATAAGTACTTCTGTACGAAAGGGATTTTCCCGTGTAAATTAAATAAATAAATAAATAAATTTTTTCTATAATATTTATGCTTTTTTTTTTTGCAAAAGCAGGTATACTTTAAACCATAGAGATAATATAAATAGAGTGAGCTGTGTCACATTTCGAAGCTTGTACTATTATGTATTTTTATACGTTTTGCACCCTGACAAATGAACCTTGATTAGATAGACCTTGTTCACTTTTTTGACAGGTTTGTACATGTGAAAAACAAGAACTGTGATATAGTGTTTTGGCTACCTGCTTTGCGAAAAGCCAGTAAGTCATAAAAAATAGAAAAAAACAAGAATCTTAGGAGAAGAAAATCGGGATCATCTTTTTTCACGTTGAGAAATTTATTTTTATTGTGACGTATTTGTCATTCACTGTGTTAGTGAACTCAAATAAATTAAAGGAGGTTTTGCAGTGCGAGATAAGAAGTAAGTTTTATTTTTACTAGAACCAAAACGGCGAGCGTCGCGCGCCCAATCCTAATCATTGCACATGGGGCACACTGCAAAAAGAGGTGTCTTATTTTGAGACGTTTTTAGTGTTTTAGACACTAAGATCGTCTCAAAATAAGACACCTCTTTTTTAAGCAGTGCATTCTCTGTAAAATAGACTTTCCTCTCTGCCCAAGATAAGTTTAAACATAAAAAACCTTTCTTTTTGAAAAATTACAGCTTGAGATATGTAATTACTTTTTCCGTATGGCTTTTATAATTCAAAAATTTTATATGACAACATAGCGTCATAAATAAATAAATGTTAACAAACAAAAAGTTGTTCATTTCATGATCATTTAGCTTCCTCAATATAATATATATACCAATTGTTTAATTTTTTATTTTAGAATAATTATTTTAAAGTGTTAAGATAAAAATTTCAAAATTTCAATTTTTTGTGAAAAATAAAAATATTGATTAATTCTATAAATATTGATAAAATATGTACTTTATATACATAAAACGATTCATTTTCATGTCAAGAATGCAATTTTGCCAAAAACCAACAAAAATTTTAATAAAGAAAAAAGTTATTTAAAAAAATACAACAATCGATTTTTTTGAAAATTATATAACAAAATTTTTTATAGATATTTTTGAAAATCCTTCTGTCTAATTTTAGGTATTTGTGACCGTACTACACCTATAAAATTTCATCAAAATCCGTCAAAACGTGTAAGAGAAAATTTTTCCACAAGAATCGGTGACGTACACACACATACACGGAAAAAAATTAGTTTGCTATTATATAATAGCTGCCTTAGCTAACAATGATTGCCATCCATATAATAGCAATTAAGGTTAGCTAAGGTAGCTAAAAATTAGCTGAAATAGCTAACTATTTTTCTCCGTGTACATACACACATAAATCTGTATTTATGTGTGTATGTGTGTATTTATGTGTTGTTCCTCTCGACGAATTATATATATTACACTTGAAAATTTGTAAACATAATTGATTCTAAAAAATTCGAAAATCGACATCTCTATAAGGCTTTTTTTAAGAGGAAGCAAAATGAATAGATTGTTTCAAAGTTACGAATCGGAAATCACTTTTTAGAAATTCGAAATGGCGGATCCAATATGGAGGACAAATTATCATATTTTATTAGATTAAACATTAAAGAATAAGTTTTTATAATTGAAAAGTTTCATTATAAATATTTTATTATAGAAATAAATACTAAAAGTAGGCAAGTTTTTAGAATTAAGCGACAAAAATTAGATTTTTTAAAAATTGTATTTTTTGTAATTTTTAACATTTTTAACTAATATTTTACATTTGTACTCTTAAATAGTGGTACAATAAAATTAAAATATATTCTATACTGCAGTTTGTAGAAAAGCATTATAATTATTAGAACCTAAGACAATTACTTTTATGAGATCACTGATTACGAATCTGCCCCCACAGCACTGAAACTTTCCTAAAAATTTATTAAATATTTACTTGCAATGTTCGGAATATATAATTGCAATGTTTATTGAAAGTTGTGTAAAGATTTAAATGTCCTGATTTAAAAAAATTTTTGAAAAATTACAATGTTAATTAAAGAGAATGCCCCATATACATATATACACAAGTATAAAATAATCTACAAGTGCAACAGTAACGCTCCTAGATATGTAATTTGATTGAATCTCACTCGCACTCATGCTTACTACTAATTCATAGTTTCTCTCTCTCTATCTCTGCTCACTGGTCACTCAATAGACTGCCTACTGGTTGAAAGAAACCCTTTAATCAATAGGCCAGGTACTTTAGCAAACTTTTCGTTTCTCTTTAAATTTTATATATATGGGACATTCTACGTCAACACAGACAGAGCTCTAATAGTCCGGGAGCTAGCGACCAAAACAACTATCTCATTTCATACCGGCTGAAAATTTGAGTAAAGATTACTAAAGACACGTAATTAACAGAAACCCACGTCTGGCAGGCCGGCGCTGGGGCAGGGGGCGGCGGCGGGGGGGGCGAATAGGTGAAAAATAATGTAAAATTTTCTGATTTCATACCGCTTAAAACCTTCGTAACTCGAAAGTAGACACCCACACGAGTGTAAAAATGTGCGTCTGGCAGTTCTGGGGTGGGGCAAAGTACGTCTGGCAAAGGGTTAAACACGCAAAAAAATCGAAAATTTTTTCTGATTTCATACCGCTTAAAACCTTTAGAAATCGAAAGTTTACATCCACACGAGTGTAAAAATGTGCGTCTGGCAGTTCTGGGGTGGGGCAAAGTACGTCTGGCAGCCCTTCGAAGATGCGGCAAATGGGTCAAGCGGTGAAAAAAAAAGTAAATTTTCTCATTTCATACCGATTAAAACCTTCGTAACTTGAAAGTTTACATCCACACGAGTGTAAAAATGTGCGTCTGGCAGTTCTGGGGTGGGGCAAAGTACGTCTGGCAGCCCTTCGAAGATGCGGCAAATGGGTCAATGGGTGAAAAATAATGTAAATATTTCTCATTTCATACCGATTAAAACCTTCATAACTCGAAAGTTTACACCTACACGAGTGTAAAAATGTACGTCTGGCAAAGGGTTAAACACGTAAAAAATCGAAATTTTTTTTCTCATTTCATACCGATTAAAACCTTTAGAAATCGATAGTTTACATTCAAACAAGTGTAAAAATACTCGTCTGGCTGTCGTGGGGTGGGGCAAAGTACGTCTGGCAGCCCTTCGAAGATGTAGATTTTTATATTTGTTTAAATGTAAACTTTCGATATATGATGGTTTTAATCAATGTGAAATGAGATTAAATTTTATGATTTTTTATGTGATTAACCCTTTGCCAGACGTATGTTGCCCCACCCCAGAACTGCCAGACGCACTTTTTTACACTTGTTTGAATGTAACCTTTCGATTTCTAAAGGTTTTAATCGGTATGAAATCAGAAAAAATTTTCGATTTTTTTGCGTGTTTAACCCTTTGCCAGACGTACTTTGCCCCACCCCAGAACTGCCAGACGCACATTTTTACACTCGTGTGGGTGTCTACTTTCGAGTTATGAAGGTTTTAAGCGGTATGAAATCAGAAAATTTTACATTATTTTTCACCTCTCGACCGATTTGCCGCATCTTCGAAGGGCTGCCAGACGTACTTTGCCCCACCTCAGAACTGCCAGACGCACATTTTTACACTCGTGTGGATGTAAACTTTCGATTTCTAAAGGTTTTAATCGGTATGAAATCAGAAAAAATTTTCGATTTTTTTGCGTGTTTAACCCTTTGCCAGACGTACTTTGCCCCACCCCAGAACTGCCAGACGCACATTTTTACACTCGTGTGGGTGTCTACTTTCGAGTTATGAAGGTTTTAAGCGGTATGAAATCAGAAAATTTTACATTATTTTTCACCTCTCGACCGATTTGCCGCATCTTCGAAGGGCTGCCAGACGTACTTTGCCCCACCTCAGAACTGCCAGACGCACATTTTTACACTCGTGTGGATGTAAACTTTCGATTTCTAAAGGTTTTAAGCGGTATGAAATCAGAAAAAATTTTCGATTTTTTTGCGTGTTTAACCCTTTGCCAGACGTACTTTGCCCCACCCCAGAACTGCCAGACGCACATTTTTACACTCGTGTGGGTGTCTACTTTCGAGTTATGAAGGTTTTAAGCGGTATGAAATCAGAAAATTTTACATTATTTTTCACCTATTCGCCCCCCCGCCGCCGCCCCCTGCCCCAGCGCCGGCCTGCCAGACGTGGGTTTCTGTTAATTACATGTCTTTAGTAATCTTTACTCAAATTTTCAGCCGGTATGAAATGAGATAGTTGTTTTGGTCGCTAGCTCCCGGACTATAAACAAAAATTGCTTTAAAGGATTTAAACGTTCTAGGGCTTAAAAGATTTCTACGTTCATGTACTTTAAGATGCCGATGGGCGTTTTTTGAGAAATTCCATTTCCGATGCCAATAGAACTGTCAAAAGTCAAAAGGTCCAAAAATCTCAAAATACTTTTATGAATTAAAAGCAAAAAACGAGGTAAATAATTCTCTTACTCATTCTTTATCAGTTATTAGAGTTCCCGAATATAAATCTAAAGTTTTTTTTGAAAATCCAAAATGGCGAATTCAATATGGCGGACAAAATTCAAATTTGATCAGATTCGATTAAAACTTGTTACTCGGGGGTTTTTAGGGTCGCTGATTACGAATCTGAAGTCACTTTTTAAAAATTCAAAATGGCGGATCCAATATAGCAGAAAAAATTTTTAAATTTAATCCGATTCCCTTAAACGTGTTACTCGGGGGCTTTTGGGGTCGCAGATTATAAATATGAAGTTACTTTGTAGAAATTCAAAATGGCGGATCAAATTTTTTAATTTGATCAGATTTAATTAAAAAGTGTTACTCGGTGGTTTTTAGCGTATCTGATTATGAATTTAAAGTCTCAAACACAAAGTAACTTTATATTCATAATCTGCGACCCCAAAAGCCCCCGAGTAACACGTTTTAAGGGAATCGGATCAAATTTGAAAATTTTTTCCGCCATATTGGATCCGCTATTTTGAATTTTTAAAAAGTGACTTTAGATTCGTAATCAGCGACCCTAAAAACCCCCGAGTAACAAGTTTTAATCAAAGTTCTATTGGCATCGGAAATGGAATTTCTCAAAAAACGCCCATCGGCATCTTAAAGTACATGAACGTAGAAATCTTTTAAGCCCTAGAACGTTTAAATCTATCAAAGCAATTTTTGTTTAGAGCTTTGTCTGTGTTGACGTGGAATGTCCCATATATATATATATATATATTTCAAATATCTTTGTCTCCTTCGTTCTAGATACTAAATAACATTATCGGTCTCTGTTTATAACGCAGAAAATCTAACGCTATTGCTTTCTTCCTCTTTCGAAAGTAAATAACATTAGAATGTCTCTCTTTACCTAATTCGCATATTTACTCGTTTCATATTAAGGATATATACTTTTATAATTGAAACACAAAAGGTAACGTCTGGGTAACGGCGTCAGTAACGCCGGCTCTGGTTTCTCTTTTTCTCTAAAGGCAATATAAATAAGAATGTCTCTCTTTACCTAATTTGCATATCTACTCGTTTCATATTAAGGATATTAAAAATGTGATTTATGTTAAGTGTCAGTCAATAATATTCATAGGATTCAATAATATTCATATAAATTAATGGTAATTTTAGTTTTTAATTGGTAATGCCATACGTAGGAAAGTCTCAAATGAATTTTACTAGTTTGAAAATGGGATTTATAACCTACTTTTTATGTGTCAATTTTACATAAATAAGTGATTGTGCTATATTAAAAATGACAATATTCCTTGGTTTAATGTAAAAAAAATTCCCATTTGTTGGATAATGCCACTCAAAACATAATAAAGTTTTGGGAATTTTTCCATTTGGTGTATAGTTTCACCATAATTATTTAAAATGGAAAAATTACAAGATTTCGTATTTTTCAGTTTAGATTCTGAATTTCTGCCGCATTAAAGGAAATATTATAGCCAAGGATTTTGTAAAATAAAATCAATAACTTTAGGAAAATTTCGTTAAGACTTTTTACAGCGTATATATCTCTGAAATAGAAAATTAGTTGAATAAAATCCACAAGTGTTTTTCTTTAATCGTGGCATTAATTTAGAGAAAATAATAAAATATTATAAATTATTTTGGTCAAACGGTCAATTTAATTAAAAATCTTTACATAAATTGACTCTAGAAACTTTAAGTTTTCAATAAGAAAAAATTTTTTTATTTTTTTTGTGGACAGTATTAAAACTCTGTCAACGTAAACTCTAAAAACAAAGCTTTTAAATTCTGCATGTGGACAGATAAACAAATCGCCTTCAAAAAATTATAAATTATTTTAAATTAAGAATTATTCTTAACCTATAACGACATAATCTGTCATCACCTGAAGTTAGTGTTGTTTAATTCCAATTTTTGTTTTATAGTTTAAATTGTTATATCAAAAGTTTAAAAATTAATTTGTAAATAATAAAATAGTAAGGAAATGTAACCCTAATTTAGAAAAATCAATAAAGAGGTAAAGCTTGACCATTTATTTTTATGTGAGTACGTTGTTTTCTATCGATCCTACGGGGGTCGTCTTATAATTATTTCAAATTTAATTGTTAGATAATTACCTTTTCTTTAGAACTTTAGGATATTTAATAAATTTAACTCAAAAATTTAATGATTTTATATTTTAATTAAATATTTATTATCTTTGATTACAAGAAATGAGGTGTATAAATGTTGTTGTGTTGAATGTTAATACAAATTGTTTAAAATTTAGAAGGTACTTACAATTACCTCTGTTCAGAGGGCAGATACAAGGATGATTTTTTTTATCAGGAATATAATTCCTAAAATCGTTGACACTGTGAGGTTTTGCAACTCTTAAAAAAAACGGTTGGGACTTTGTCACAGTTTTCTAGTTCTTATTTTCCAAATGGCACACACGTCACGTTTGCAATTCGTATAATTTGAAAATAGACTAATTACGACAGACAATTTAATTTTGAGAATACCGACTCACAAGTCTGGCGATAATGAATACTTGCTCAATATTTTAGAGCAACGAGTAAACTTTATACTGTTCGAAAATGTAAGATTTATGGCCAAAATTATGATTACCGAAGGGTCAAGCTTAAAGATGAAGTTGTCACGACGCGAACGTAACGATGACTTTGTATCGAAATAAACTGACAGATGACAATGGATTTGCATATAGTTTTATAGTAGCAAATCTTTCTTAGTAGGAGACAAAAGATCAAAGATCACCCCCATCTCTAAGCTTGATTCCTAGATCATCCCAAGAATTGAATCACTTCTTGGAGCTTTGTGACCACCAGCATCACATATAGTATATCGCGAGTATCACTATTCCATGGGATAGTAAACATTCCCAGGAAGAAAACTAAGCTCGTGCCTTCGCGACATACTAATATGAGTCAAGTCCACTCATAATACATATATAATTTTTTTTATAATTCGTATTGGTGTGCATCTGAATATCGAATCTCATAGCTTTAGTTCTATGAAGAATAAGATAATTACTTTGTATTTTGTCAATCATGAAGATCGATATACAGATGAACTATTTCGAAAAACATTCTATACTCTATGCATCTGCAAAATAATTATTAGAAGGTAATGCATAGAGAATAGAATGATACATTTATTGTTTAATAATAATTTTGAAACAAGAGTATTGCGTGAGAAATAATCAGCCAATTAAATATTATTTCGTATTTAATTATTATTATTCTATCTCAAAATTTTGTAATTATTTTTATTTAAAGGTTTATTTTAATTTTGATAAATTATTAAAAGTAATAATATCATTTCTCTAATATTTTCCTTATTTATTTTATATTTATTGCTTTTCATTTTGTTATATTTATTTCAAATGCAATATCTCTATTCTTGATATTTTACATACGCGATCATTAGCAATGATTTACTGCTAATGTCATTAAATTTCAAAAAGGGAATTTTGTTACTGGGATGTAACAGTCCTCCCTCCTTAAATTTGTTCATCGTCCCGATTGAAAACTTTAATTTTTGGATTTTTGCAAACGTGAATATTTTGACAATTTTAAACCTATTTGTTCCTTCCATTCATTGATATAATACTGTAATGCATTATTATTGACGGAAATAAAGACTTTAGCTTAGAGTTATGTCTTGCAATAGTAAACATAATTGATAGTGTATAGTGTTACGTGTGGAATGTGTTATCAGTGATACCTCTGGAGCAAATATCTGCATCATCGTTGGTATGACTTTATTGTTTATTGACTTCTGTTGTCTTTGATATAATGTGTCACTGAACCTTTATTTCTTCCTTTTGTCTTGAATGTCATGTGATCTTTCAATTATCCATCAGTACTTAAACGATAATCATGCAGAGCAGACCATCTTCTGCAGAAACAGTTATTTATGAAGATTTTCTGGCAGGTATGTAGTAGATGAAATTTTTTTTAAAAATAATTTCGTTTCTTTTGTATATTTATTTTTTTTTCTAGGACGGTTTTCTCCACGATGTCCAGTTCGACGAGACGTATTTCTGGATCGAATCACGACTACATCCGTTGTGTTATATCACAACGTTCAGGTGATACAGCAGTTGATCGAGTTGACTAGAAATAATCCTTTGGCAATAATCAAGAGGAACTACGCACTTTGCAGGCAGATACTCTGGAAACGTCTGCAGCATTTGCTCAACTAATGAGTTTAGTGACGTAAGGCTCTTTTCTTTTTAATTTTTGTGTGTGTAATTTTTGTAAAATTAATAAATTTATCTTCTATTCCTTGTTTTAGAAATCCTAGACGCCTTCAAGAGTGTTAGTGTGGAGAATGCTTACTTCAAAGGCCAGAAAATATAGCAGGTAATAATAGTGAGGCATCTGCAGTATCCGGTCCTTTCCCAATTCAAGAATCTTCAATAGCAGAGTCCGAGATGGAATTTAAAAATGAAATTTTGGACATCGAAATGTCGTTGTTTGAGAAAGTTAGATTGAATGAAGATGATCGATTTTCTGGAGGCCAAACCTACGAAGAAGCAGATCCTCTCCAAATTTAGACTGTCGGTGTAGTGGATTGTTTTAGTGTAAAGTGTAGTGTCATTATTATTTTTCTTCTATCTTATATTTTTTGTGTATGTGTAAATATGTAAGTATTTTAAATATAGTTTGTTTACATTTTAATATACATATCCTTTTTTATAATTTTCATTAAACACATTTTTTAATGCTTCCGTCTTTGTTTCCCTTTTTTTAACATTCAAAATTTTTGTTTTTCTTTTCTTTTCTTTACCAAAGATAATTTATATAAAACACATGTATATCTATAGATGTATATATATATATATATATATATAATAAGTATTTTACTTTAAATAGAATGATCATTTTATCATATACTTTCATTTATTTATTTTATATTTATTAATTTAAAATTTATTTATTATTATTATTATTATTTTTTATTCTTTTGTAATTGAGAAAATGATCAAACATTATTTCCTTTAAACAATAAAATAAGATTTTCGCAAAATATATATATATATATGTATAGACTGTACGTTACTGCCTCCGAAATAAATATACAATAGACGAAGTCGCCTCATATATAACGTTGTCACCTACGAAATCGGAGGTGACAACGTTTTGCTGTATTTTCAATGCAGATCGACGTATAAGAGCGTTTTAAAACATTTGCCGAAAATACGTATGGAGGTGACAAAGTTAATTATTTATCTGCAGTGACGGCATCCTAGTTTGAGTATATATCACCGGCGCTAGTATCGCTATACATTGCGGTACGTACGCGACGTTGTCACCTCTGTTATATATTTCATTAAACACTGATATAGCCGTATCGTTCTCGCCTCTGAAATCTGGCAACACTGTACAAGACTTTTAACCATGTCTAGAAGTTTCTGTTCCCTAACTGAATTTTGGAAATTAATGTAAAGCATGCACTTGTGGATAATAAATCCATTTTTCAATATCTTACCTGTCACTTATATTACAAAATTTGTTATACTGTTTGGTTAGTAATAATAATATTTATATTATAATAATTTATAATATAATTTTATTATTATTAAATTTAAAATAATTTTATTACTACTGCATATATATATTACAGTTTTTAAATCATATAGGTAATTTTACTAATGAACACTAAATACTTTTGTGTTATATATATATAGAAAATCATTATTTTTGACTTTGCACAGTAAAGTTTTATTTAAACTCGAATAATATAATTTTAATATTTTTATCTTGGAGTCAGCATTTTTTTGTTATTATTTAATCAATAAGAATTTGAAAAATAATTCTGAGTTCCATAAATTTCATTATTTTAAATAATTTATTTAGGTATTTTGAAAATAATTGATTAAAAAAATATTTAAATTATAGTAATTATATTATCAACTTGAAAATTGATCATTCTCTCTAAAGAATAAGTAAATATGCACTTATTCATGTTTCAAAACTCTTTCACATAAGAAATAAGTGCATGTATACTTAAAATATAAGTGAAATTCCACTTGTTTCAAGTGTAAATACACTTAAGTTTTTACGTTTTGAATTATTCATATTCAGAGAGTTCTTTAATTTATTGTGAATATAGACTATGAACGCTGAGATGCTTTTTGTATAAAATCGAAAAATTTAAAAATATTAAAATTAAAGTCGAATATCTTGCTATGGAATAAATTCATATTTGATTTTAGGGAAGTATTTGAAATCAATTACTTTAAGTTCTTTGTTGTTTTGAAGATAAATATAAAAAATACATATAAAATATAATTAAAATATAAAATATATGTTTAGGTTTATTTAAAAAATGAATTTACATTTTGAAATATCAATTTAAAACAATTATTACTTTGATTTATTTTTAAATAAATCAGTTATAGGTTATATATAATTACTTGTTAACCTTTATTTTACTACTGTTTCTAATAAAATTTTTTATTTTAATTAATTAGGGATTAAAAATGAATTTGTTTCAAGATTTAATAAATGCATTGCTATACAGTCAACCAAACGTTTGTAAGATTCAACCAAATAATTTCTTTCAATACGTTTATTTGTATTAACCAAATGGTTATTACACTTAACAAAAATTTTTTATTTAATATAACTAAAAAATTTGTTTATTTTAAGAGAAAAGATTTGTTTGATTCAAATAAATACTTTTAGTAAACGTATTTGGTTTATTTAAATAAATATTTTTGTTTACTTAATTTTGTTATTTATTTTCCTCTAATAATATTTGAATTTCCTAATTTAATATTTTCTAGTACATATTATTGGTTAATTTATAATTTATTATATAATCATTGATATTTTAAAATTAAACATATAATAAATCATAAATTAACCAATAATATGTATACTCGAAAATATTAAATTAGAAAACTCAAACAGTATTAGAGGAAAATAAATAACAATTAAGTAAAATATTATATATTTCTTCATAAAAGCAAAATTACTTAATAATAAAAAAACATTTAAAATATTACATTAAACATATTATATGATTTTTATACATGTTCTCAGAGAAAAGTTTATTCGAAACAACCAACTGAAAACTTCACAAAACATTTTTGTAAATATTCTTCTCACTGGTACAAATTAAATATGCAGTAAGTCTAAAATGAACACAATGTATAATTTATTTAACCGACACTTATAATTTTGTTTCTTTGTTTTACCGATTTAACTAATAAATTTGACGCAAACGCGGACTGTAGACAAGTGAGATCGCCATTTTTTAATTCACACACGTACTTTTTGATACAAGCAAATATTTTTGTTTGACTAAAAATAAAATGATTTGGTTAAATCAAAAAAAATTTGTGTGTTGTGTCGAACAAATTGTATTTAACTAAACAATATTCTCTATTCAAAACACAAATTTGGTTAAATAAAACAAACAACTTTTAATAAAAAATTTCTTTCCAATTACCAAACAAATTATACGTATTTATTAAAATAAACAAAATTTTTATTTAAATCAGCAAAATTGTTTTATCGTGACAAATACAATTTGGCGGATAAGTCATTACACATAATTCTCATTTAACATAAAATTCAGTTGTCATAGATTCCATTTTACAAAGATCACTTGACATGAAAGTGAAGGAGCGAATTTCAAAATTGTCGAATCACAATGTTGTTGATAATATCTAATTGGTTACTTTTAAAATTCGCGCCGATATTTTTATGTAAAATGTAATTTGTGTAAAATGATTTTATGTCAAATGAGAATTTTATAAATGATTTTTATGTCAAATTTAATTTATGTCAAATGACTTTTATAACAAATGAGAATGGAAGCATTGGGTGCAAGAAGGGCGTATCACAAAAAACCTTAAGTTTTCAAACTTTAATAGCTCAAAAACTGTACATGCAAATTAAATATACTTCTTTTTAATTAATTAGTCTATTGAAATATCAAATTCAAGTGTAAAATAAGGGGAAAATTGTAATTAAATAATAAATAATAATGTTTTTCAAAAACAGTTTATTTAGCTAACGCCCTTCTTGCACCCAATGCTTCATATTATGTTAAATGTCTTTTATGTCAAATAAACTTTATGTAAAATGAAATTTATGTTAAATGAGAATATCTTGAAAAATATTACTTTTTTCGACTTTTTCTAAAAAATGCGATTTTTTCGACTTTTTCTAAAAAAAATGCGACTTTTTCAACTTTTTTTCTTGTCTTAAAAAAATATTTGGGTCAGAATTTCTCAAACAGATCACCTAAAACTAAAAAATTTTCTTTTTTAATGAAAATATTCTTTTTTACTCTTAATATGGTTAAGAAGAATCCCTGAAAATATTAAGCCAAAAAATTGTCTTTGTAAAAGTTCTTAACAATTAAAATTTTTAATACTGCTAAATTAACAAATTTTTTCTCAATTTTTTGGCTTAATAGTTTCAGGGATTCTTCTTAACCATATTAAGAGTAAAAAAAATATTTTGGTTCAAAAATAAAATTTTTTAGATTTAGGTGATCCGTTTGAGAAATTCTGACCCATTATTAATATTTGTTGAAAAACCGTATCTTAAATAAGAAAATTATTATTGATTTTATTAATTACTGTTATTCTAACATTATTATCATAATAATGTATTTCGTTTGTAAACTTTTATGCGTAAAATTGATATATATCATTTTATTTTCTAAAATTTTTGATAATAAATTAGATAACTTTTTATGTCAAAATTTTGTTATTCAATTGCAATAATAAACCCTATGTTCGTAGTGTACATTGTTCTGTTATTTTAATTGGAAATATTTAAAATATTAACAGCATGTGACTGTTAGACATTCAATGGTAATTTTTTTAACCACATTTCTCTTTAAATATTTAATAAATTGAGCTGAAATTTTGTAAGAAAGTCTGAAATATAATAAAGAAGGGCAGTAATGTGCAACAGTTTTAATAATTAAAAAATAAATTATAATAAAACATTTGAAATCGGTAAAGACGAGAAATTGATTAGAAGTGACTGTGACAACTGACAATTTTAAAGTAATTTGTAATAATTGATTTTAAAAATATTTAAACTTTTGCACATCACTGCCCTTCTTTATTGTATTTTAGACTTTTGTACAAAATTTCAGCTCAATTTATTAAATATTTTAAGAGAAAAGTGATCGAAAAAGTTACCATTGAAAGCCTAACAATCACATGCTGTTAAAATTGACTTTTTTGACTTTTTTAAAAATTATAATCGACTTTTTTCAAAAACTATAAAAGTCGATCCGAGGCCTGCAAATGAATTTTAGGACAAAATAAAATTCATTAAATGTATATTATGTCAAATGACGTATGATGTTAAACAAATTTTACCTCAAATTAATTTTCTGTCAAATAACACTTATGTCAATTAAAATATATGTCAAGTGATTTTTATATGAAATAAAATTCAAGTCAATTGTATTATTACGTTAAATGGAAATTATGCTAAATGATTTACAAAAGGTTCGATTTTGTAAAAAATTATAATTAATGTATTTAGTGAAATAAAAACTTTAAAAATAATTCTAGCATTTTTTATCAGTAAATAAAAAATACTTTTCCAATCAAATATATTTTTCTAACATTTAATAATATAAAGCAATTCAGAATATTTTATAAAAATGAATACTGATAAACACAAAAACTTCTTAGCAAATTTTAATTAACTACCAAAAAAATTAAATAATTTATTAACATTCTTTAAATAAATAACTGAATTTAAAATAATTTATCAAAAAACCTAAATGATTAACAATTAAATACAAAAAATTTAAATTATTAAATTGTAAATAAAAAAGTTATAAATTTTAAAAGTTAAATAAATTGAGATTCTTAGTGATTCTAAAGTACCTAGATCTTATAGCCTCAGTGTTAAACTCAACATAAAGCATAAGAAATACGTCACACCTCCCTAATACCTGTGGCAACAACGCTGGAGGTGAGTACGTATTGAAATTAACGCGCTTCCAAATATACAACGGAGGTCTCAACGTTCATGTTATACTTACAAAATGTATATTTAAAAAAAATAAAAAATCATTACCCCTCTCTTGAAAAACGTGTTTAATGGGTCCCCCTTAACACATATATACAAGAAAAGCGGTTGGTCGAACCCTATAGTGATGGTAAAGAAAGCCGACGGTACGTATCGCCTCTGTATAGACTTTCGCAAGCTAAATCGGGTAGCGAAAACCGACGCATATCCACTTCCAAAAATGGATATGATTTTGGAAAAACTTCGAGACGCGAAATACATCACGACACTAGATCTAAAATGGGGATATCACCAAATACCCCTATCGAAAGACAGTAGAGAACCAAGAGCCTACAACAATCTACGCGACAGATCCGAAGAACCGTTAGACTCAGTACCAGACAACCCACAAGAATGGTTAGAACGGATCGAAAAATTAAAAGAACTGCAAGACTTAGTTTCCCTACAAATGGACAGTGCAGATAGGAGGAGAGAATTGACTAGAAGGATGGAGCAGCTGTTTAGAGAATACGAAGCACCCAATCCTGGAGCAAGATCACATCATATGGGAAGAGAATCACCCGCAAACCCCATTCATGGCCATACCCGGATCTACTAGGGAGAAATCCAGGTCACGATGGGTATAATGCAGCGGCAAATCAAAGACTACCTTAGAATTACAGACCCGGACCAAGCCAGAGACAACCCCAACCAACCTATTATGGCTACGAAGGATACGACCCACAATTAAACCATGGATAACTTTGACCCTTCCATTACTATTACGAAGAAAGAGGCTCTGAGTATGATCAAGGACAAGTCCAACCTTATGATTACGACTGTTAGGAAAAAGAATACCCAACCAACCCGAGAGCTCCCCGGGATCGGGAAACAACCCAACGGTCAACCAGCGATGATGCAGAAGTGAAATGGGAACCGACAGGCTGCCCCCCCAGTAAAGAAGTAAGGAATCGGTCCGGTAATACCATGGATTCCGAAGAGACAAGGGAACGTCACTTAACCCAAAAGCAAATACCTAAACAAGAAGGTCGAAAGAGCTACGAGACTTGGAAGGAGTATCGACTTAGAACAGACGCCGTAAGACCACCCAAATATATCAGGGATAGGGATTAGCGACGACAACAACAACAAACAGCAGCCGAACGAGGTCGCAGAGAAGGTCGTGCGGATAGACTCAAAGCCGAAAAAGAAGCTGAACAGAAGAAGCGAATCGAAGAGGCAGATATTCTCTGGAACGAGAGGCAAGCGAGAGAAAAATCTCTTAGACAAGAGAGGGAAGCTAAGGAAATAGCTCAGGCATTTGCCAAACAAACAAACAAAATTCTTAAAAATCAACAAACACAGTTCGTCAAAATTTCATCAACTCCTTTACTAGAAACATAGAACGGTTTCCGAACTTTTCGTCAAAGTTAACGAAAAATTCGTAAACTTTTAAAAAATGCTAAAAACAATAAAAAATAATTTCCAGACACTACTTTTTTATAGTATTTTACTTTATTTGATAACTTGACGCCTATTACGCATCCAACTACACAGAATACACAATTTTATCGCCATTAAAATTCGTAATTCGCTTCACGGGATTCGAACCTAGTACCTATACCCTATAACATAATATTTCTAACAACTAACCGCCACGGCTAAATCTAGATACACTGTCCTTCGACAAACGAAACGATTAGCTTTGTCTGCTGTAAAACTCGGGACCGTGCAAAAGTAGAAAAAGTCCCTTATCGTAACTTTTAATTCATTTTATGAATTATTTGTTTCACAAAGGAAATTAACAAACAAAAATATTCACTAAGTAATAAAAAACACTGATTCTAAATAATAACTTTCATCAAAGAATTTTCCCGAATGTAAACACCGATGACACCGACTGAATGATGAATGCTTGATCAGCCATATTTGATGCGCATTACGAACTGCGCATACTACTGACACTCGCGAGTTCACGATTTTTTCGTGAACTTGTACCTCTACTTTTGACGAACTACTCTTCATTAACAGTTCATCAAAAATTCATTAACTTTGTTTCTGTTTTTCGTTGACGTTCGCCATTTCTAATCAAAAGTGAATGAAAACTTTGAAATTGTGTGTTCCATCCAAAAGTGATATACTAGTTCACGAGAGATTCGTGAACTTTTTTTTCCGTGTAGTCTCAGGAAGAGTTTTAGTTTAAGCAACAAAAATTTTTGTTTGTTGATATTTTTTTTTGGTCTTTCGAAGACCCAGCTTGGAGGGATAGCGTAGGAGCAGATTAGGGCTTAGGGCTAACACTTAATACCCCTAGAGTATTTTTTTTCCTTTCTTTCCCCTTCACTTCTTTTCACGATTTTGTTTTTCTTTTGTTTATCTGCTTTACTCAGTAATAGTGATTCTTTTTTTTACTCGTAACTAAGAAGACAAATTGAGACTGAATTCGCCGCTACGCCTCCCAGAAACCCATTCATAATTTTATTTTTGTTACCCTGGGATTGGTATACGGCCAGAATATGACTGACAAATATAGTTAAAATAAATAAATATAATTTCAAAAATTTGTAGTTTGACATAATTACCCGTATCTCCCGAAGGTCCACGAACGGCTAAACAAGTGTCGAACACCGAAAGATGAGCTGGGAAGCCGAAAGAGGAAACTGGCAGGTAAGACGTTGCTCGTAGTAGAATCATTAGAGTCTTTCTTTTTGTTGTTGTTATGGTTTGTCTATTTTATTTCAAATATTCGCATATTGGCAAAGCATCCAGCTCTCTGAGGAGTCGAAAAGGTTCAGGAGGGAGAGAGATAATTTCTTTAAGGTTTAATTCTCTCGAGTTTGGGAGAGAGAGGAGAGAAAGGGAAAAATCCTACAGTCAGCTGGATAAGAAAGGGAGTTTGGTTACTAAACCGAGCCCAATAGAGAAATAGGTTTCGGCTAGGCCCAGGGGAGTTGTGACGTAGATTTTGCATGTCCACGTCATAATAATTACTACAGGGTTCGCCGAAAGCCTGTTTTTCTCTTGATTTGTAAATAATTGTCACGAATTAGTTAACCCGTTGATTAAAGAATCGGGGGAGAACCCCCGATTCTTTAATCAACGGGTCAAGCTCGGACTCAGAATTTATTATTTTGTAAAGAAACGAATTTTGAGTCGTCGTTGTAATAATTACTTTTACCTGTTGATTTATAAAAACAATCTTATTATAAAACAAGAAAAAGTAAAAGCATAAACATTTTTCTCATGAGTTAAAAAGAACCACACTTCTGGGAAAAATAACATTGTATTTAAACTGAATAAATAAGAAAAGGCCACGGCGCGAAGTCAGTCGATTAAGAAGATTTCTCCATACACCATGTCAAAGCCAATTTCACGTGTCCAGAATGAATCGTCGAACACCAGACCAAAGAGAGTACTGTTAACGGTACTGATGCTGCCATCTTCATACCACAGGGCGTACCACAGTGGATATGAGCGGGCTTCGGTGCACGAAGCCGGCGCGTCCGGAAGGTTGGGTCAGTTCGAGCTTGGCTTGCTATAGAGAACAGACACATTGTCCTTTTTGTTTGCCGTTTTGTCGGAATTATTATAATTAAAAGTGCAAATATGGATTACCGGGCAATGCTGGCGAAACTCAAAGGTTGGTGACCACTCTCCACATATTTGGCTGACGTTTCCTAGAGTACCAGGAATACCATTATAGCGGAAAAGTCGACTGACTTCACCGTTCTTGTATCGACGCCAGAAGTGCGGATTCTCATCTCGTGAATAGTTTGTTTTTATTAAATAAAGAAATTTTCTAACTCAATTTGATACGTAAAGTGAATCGAGAAAAGTTCGAGTCAGTGCCTTTTCTCTTTCCTTATCCCGAAAAAACCATAACCCTGAAAAGTTTCTCAAAGTAAAGTTTGCGCGGTTGATTGTGAGCTCGGTAAATGAGCTAGACCGGGAGTGCTCATAATTCAAAATACGGCGGCGGAGGTCCGGGTAAAATTCCTACCTGGCGCTGCAGAGGCTCTCCTAAACGGATCACAGTTGGCCGTATACAAGTTTGGAGCGTGGAACTTGTATATTCAATTTACGTAAGGTGCCATCATCGCCATTTTTGTAACGCTTTTCTAAGTGGAATTTTCCACTTGCCTCATGGCAAGAAAACGCGTTGTATCATATCGTAATATGATAAGTACAGCAATAAAAGTTATGATACGGAAGACGGTTAAGATGTTGTTGAAATATTTGTTTAATGACAGATATTTGTAACTGTTCTAGAACTGTAACAAGTATCTTTGTCAACATGTTACAGATCTGTTACTTAACTGTGACATCCCCCTGACTCCCAAGTGCGAAATGCCAAGACTGCAAAAACGGCCCATCATTGGTGCAGTAATGTCTGCCGAGAATTGGCAGTAGTTACTGGGCCGTTATTGGTGTTCAAAACGTCCCATTACTGGGCCAATGATAGCGCTGATGGTCAGAATTTTAAATTTTTCAAGACTGGGCCAGCTCTCGGCCCAATAATGGCACATTCATGGCAAAGTTGATCAATCTTTAATGGCAAAAGACAATTGCCGGTGATGTGCCGACAATAGGCCCAGTAATGGCTCATTATTGGCACTTTAATGGCAAAAAGTTTGTATCGTTCATGGCAAATTATAATTACCAGTATTGGGGAGTAGCTTGGCTCAATAACGGCACAATATTGGCAAAGTTGATCAATCTTTAATGGTAAAAGACAATTGCCAGTGATGTCACGAAGATCGGCTCATTGATGGCACATTAGTGGCACTTTAATGGCAAACATTTTGTATCTTTGATGGCAAATTATAATTGCCAGTATGAGGGCGTAACTTGGCCCAATAATGGCACATTCACGGCAAAGTTGATCAATCTTTAATGGCAAAAGACAATTGACAGTGATGTCACGAAGATCGGCCCATTAATGGCTCATTAGTGGCACTTTAATGGTAAACATTTTGTATCTTTGATGGCAAATTATAATTGCCAGTATGAGAGCGTAACTTGGCCCAATAATGGCACGTTATTGTCAAAGTTGATCAATCTTTAATGGGAGAATTCAATTGCCAGTGATGTGACGAAGATAGGCCCATTAAAGGTACATAAATGGCATTTTAATTTGGTAAAATTTTTTATAAGAATTTAATTTTAAGAAACATTCAGTTATTCAATAAATTATTTATTTTGTATTTAAATAATTGAATAAGCTTGAAAAGGATTCAAATTAAAATATTCGAAACTTTGAATTTTCTATATTTTTAACTGTCAATTTTAAAGAATTAATTTTTTTGAAACAGTTTAATTAAGTATTAATTTTAAAAAGAAGTTATTAATATTTTCAAATAATTTTACAATCGAATTTTTAGATAATAATTAAATATTAAAAACATAGCATGAATTTTGATATTAACATTTTTTTAATTTCAATTGCCAATGATGTGAATTAATGTGCCCATTAAAGGCACATTAATGGCACTTTAATGGCAAAAATTTTGTATCTTTTATGGCAAAATATAATTGCAAGAATTGGGGCGTTGCTTGGCCCAATAATGGCACATTCACGGCAAAGTTGCTCAATCTTTAATGGCAAAAGACAATTCCCAGTGATGTGACGAAGATCGGCTCATTATTGGCACTTTAATGGCAAAAAATTTGTATCTTTCATGGCAAATTATAATTGCCTGTATTGGGACGTAGCTTGGCTCAATAACGGCACATTCACGGCAAAGTTGATCAATCTTTAATGGCAAAATTCAATTGCCAGTGATGTGAAGAAGATCGGTCCATTAATGGCTCATTAGTGGCACTTTCATGGCAAAATATAATTGCCAGAATTGGAGTGTAGGTTGGCCCAGGAATGGCACATTAATGTCTATCATTTTGTATCTATGATGGCAAATTATAATTGCCAATATTAGGACGTAGCTCGGCCCAATAATGGCACAGTATCGGCCAGTGTAGTGTAGCATATAAGAACCCTTTTGCTTCCTCGACTTCAAGTCAGAGTAGCAGAGTGGTCAGAGTGTTTGGCTATGGTGCGTCAGGTTCAGGTATCGATCCCCGCGAGAGGTAAGAATTTTTCAAATATTTGTAAGTTTGCGTTTAATTTAGGGAAATAAGATTTCATTGCCGTATAAATGTTATAAATTAATTAGTTAACTGAATAAAAAAAAATTTATTTTTATTTTTTTCTAATTTTGTCAACACTGGGGGAGTAATGGCAGTCAATATTGGGCCATTAATGTCTGCTGAGATCTGGCTGCCAATAATGGGCCATTAACGTCTGCCGAGATCTGGCGGCCAATATTGGACTATTAATGTCTGCCGAGATCTGGCTGCCGACGTCCAACCGCTGTTAACACTACAAGAGTCGGCGCAAAGTCGGGCCAATATTGTCTGCCAAGTCTCGATGCCAGCTTTGTCAATACTGGGCCAGTGTTGGGCTGCGTTGGTTTTCGCACTTGGGCTACGACATTTTGCGTACCCAGTGAGTCACCTGTGAGTCTTCAGTTACAGAACATGTTCTTTTAATTATTTGTCACAGTTCTATAACAGATCTGTAATAGTGTTTGCTGGGATGTGTACTAATTTGGGGTTAGGAAAATTCTGTTAGATCAGCACCGGTCACTAAATCAAATTAGAATCAAATGAGGCTTTTATAATTATGTTTCTTAATACTTATTTTTAAAATTACTATTAAATGTAGAAAAAATTTCTTTATTAGTTTTGTTACTCTCTAATTATAAAGAAGAATACAGAACGTAAAATTGTACAATTGTCAAAATATTAATTCTACATAGTATATTTGTTATATCATATAAATAATAAATTAGTAATAAAAAAGTACAAGTGAAATAATCTGTCTGTTCTCGCTGTCGATAAAAATATATAAGATTTTAAATAGTTTCTATATTGCAATCCTATACGTGTATTTTTTGTCGTAGATTATGCAGAAGAGATCAAAAATTGTTATTTTAAAGTTTATTATAATATAAACAGAAATTGGTTTATAAGTAAAAAAAGAAAGATTCAAAATTCAAAAAGGGATGAACTGAGTAAAATGGTGAAAGAGACAGTAAATCACTGATTCCAGGTGCGTTGAATCGTTGACATTTGATGATCTGTCAATGTCTGTAAAATAAAAGGTTTAACATTTACATTCGTTATACATATTATATTATACATAATATATATTAATAGCAAAAATTGTCTTTTCTTTATGGAAAATTATAAGTGACACTAATAAATAAAGTATGGATAAAAAAAACTGGAAACGAATACCATGATATTGGACAATGTTAGTGTAGTATTTGATAAAATTTATTAAAAGATTTGGGACCATTCAAGTATTACGTAAGCCTTGAAGGGGAGGGGGGTCTAGCTATTGCTTATTTCCATTAGAAAAAATGGCGCTAATGTATATAAAAAATCTTACATGGGGGAGGGGGGTCTAAAATTCTGAAAAATATGCTTACGTAATACTTGAATGGCCCCTTTGTACTTAGATTATTAATATGATTATGTATTTACTTTTAAGAGAATTGTACTAAAATTTTCTAATCCTGCTTAAAGTTGAAAGAATTAAAATTATTCATTAAATACTAACCATTAAATTAATGGGAGTCGGAATTTGAGGGAAAAAAGAACGTGGCTGCTGCAAAAAGAGATTTACATGGTTGTGCAAGCTGATGCTGCCATGTAGTTTGAAAAGGAGTTTGAACATATTGTACTGGCTGCAGATTTTTTTTTTCAAAGATGGATTTCTGATAGAATTTTCTTTTCTTGTGCTGCAAATAAAATAATATAGATATAAAACATAATAATAAATAATGTAGATATAAAATTTGGTTTTAAAAATTAATTAAAAATGTCTTAAAATTGAATAATGTAAAAAACAGTTAAAACAAAAAATTATAAATATTCGCCCAGAGATAACATTGCATGGTAATATTGATGCTACATTTCCAAACAATATTGATGGAATATTGCTTGTAAATTTTAAAAATTATTATAATATTGTAATTATTATAATATAATTTTATAATAATATAAAGTAATATAATACAGTTAACTCTCGATAAGATAAAGTGCGATAATTCAAATTTTTCGGTAATTCAAAGTAATTTTCGGGTATCGGTCATTCTCTATAAGCATTATTAACATTTGATAACTCAAACTTTTCGATATAAACTTTTTGATATGTAACTCAAAGTTTTCTCTGTCTCTCTTTGAGCTCGTCTTATCGAGAGTTTGCTGTATGTATTATATAATTATAATATCCTTTGAGTCATATTTGAAAATTTTTCGCCCATATTAGGCGTCGATATTAAAATTTTTTTAAATCTAAAATTTTGTAAAGACTTTTTTAAAATTTTTATGAAGAAATGTTGAAGTAACTTTTAAAATTGCTTAACCACTAGAGCCGGCTCGATGTATCGAGTACTCAAATGACTTCGAGTACTTGAAAAATTAAAGTACTCGGGTAAATTCAAGTACTGATTAAATTCGAGCTCTCGAAATTTTTAAAAACTCTGATGGATTCCAGCTTTTAAATTACCAAAAAAAATTATTTATAATTAAAGACCTCCACGGAATAACGATCTATGGCACATTTTGACATAAATGCAATTTTAATGAAAATATATGCACGTTTTATTGAATTTCGAGTCTAAATGAATGAAATAGTGTAATTAAATAAACAGAGATTATTATTTATTGCTTTTCATTAGATATTAGAGTTGGAATAACAATTTATGTCAACTCCAAGTTGAAAATTGCAAGCATTTTTAAATGTGCCATAGATCTTTACACCGTTAAGGTCTTCAATTAGAAAATTTCGAATTCATGCGAATTACTGAATGAATAAAGTAAATAAGTCTTCAACCAAATTTAATAATAATTTTTTTAATTATTTGTATTTTTAAAAAACAAAAATTGTGGAAAATGACAATAGACAACTTGACAGCGGATTTTAATAGGTTTTAAAAATTACGACGTAATGTCGCCTGAATATTGCATAAATACTTCCAGGCAATATTCCGTCAATATTGACAGGTAATGTTCCCACAGGGTGGATATACTCATGTTGAGATAATTTTGTCTCAACTTTTCCCGGCAATACTGGCAATGTTACCATGCAATATTGACATAATATTCAGCTCAAATGTTGTGCTACTTAGGAATGAATTAAAATTGAAATAAAAATGAAGTTAGAGTAGGTGAAAATAGTAATTAATTTAACATAAACTGAAAGGAAAATTCAAATAAACATGTAGTGCAGGTAAAATGAAAATAAAAGTGAAATTAATTTTTAATAGTATAGCTATGGAATGAAAGTGAGGTGACAAAAAATAAAATTTAAGTGAAGATAAATACGAGATAGAAAATGGAGTGGAAGTTAGGTTAAAGTTATTTGAAAATCTGGTGAAAGTGAAATAAATATTTAGTGAAAGTGAAGTTAAAGAATTGAATTAATTGAATTGCTTCTTGTAGAAGCAGTAAAGCGAATTGGAAATGAAGTGAGAATAATGTAAAACTGAAGTTACAGAATCACACCCCCGTACTAAGCTTGAGACGTACTTGGTGTTGAGGTTTCGTCATCTCTGAATCTTTTAAATTTGATGTTGATTGTTGCTCTGCTCGTTGAATGTTTTCTTGTACTTGTTTTGTGTAATGTTGTAATTGTTCTGCGTGCTGTTGTAGTAAATTCTTAATTTCTTTTTCTCGTTTATGTAAGTCGTTTTCTTGTTCGTATGAATAAAGTGTTTGTGTTTCTTTATCTACTCCACAATTTATTTTTTTTTCGATAACTTGTTTGCTTTTTTCAAAAATGGCTTTTTCTTTATCAAGGTTCTGTTTGTCCACAATAATCTGTTTTTCTCGTTCTGTCAGATTTTGTGTAGTATCGTTCAAGTCATGTGTTTTTCTTTTTAATTTTTCTTTTTCTAATTCAAATTCCTGTCGTTCGTTCTGTAGATTAATTTTTTCAGTCTCTAATTTGTTTTGTAATTGTTGAATGTTTAGTTTGATTCGATTAATATTTTCCTCCTCTTGTTGCAGTTTTTCTTTTTGTCTTTCCAAATTTTGTTGAATTTGTTGATTTTCATTGCCGAAATTTTGAAGTGTTTGTTGCAGAGTGTGATTTTCTTGCAGTATGTCTGTGGATGTCTGCAGTGGAAGAAGATTTGTGCAATGTGATTGTCATGTTGTTTTCTGCTACTAGTTGGACAATGTTTTTTTTTTCTTTTTTTCCATTTTTATCCTAAACATCAAATTTCATTTAATTCATTCATTTACCTTCGTATTCCATGAGAAAAAATTAAGCATTAGTCATACAACACGACGTCTACCCTGCACCGAAAACTAAAGGGAAGCTTCCCTGAAGCTTTCAGTAGAATATTCATTTTCTCAATAATATTTCTTGATAATTTTGAGGCAATATTATCTCAATTTAAACTGTCAATGTATATTTTTTTATGGTGGGCATGATTGGCATTTCAATTTTGATATGAAACAAGTGAACAAACATTTTTTATAAAAAATGATAAATTTTGAACAGAGTGACGTAGCCGTTTTGAAAAAAAGTGCTTGCATCTCCGTCATTTTAATTTAAAAGAAATTATTTCGTACTTATATGTATAGCTCACAATAAGTATTAAAAAACAATAAAAGTAAAAATGTCTTATCTTAAATATTTTCGTAAAAAAAATTCGTAAAAAACCGTTCAATTTAAATGCGTTCAGGGTGGCGTAACCCTTTAATGAATTTAATAAATAAATAAATTAATTTAATACTTCAATTTATTTAATTACAATAAAATAGTGAACGTTAAGAAATATAAAAATAATAGTTTTAATTAGTTTTAAAAAAAAGATTTAGTTGTATTAATTAAATAATATGGTTTTAGACAAATATTTAACCAAATTATTTAGTTATCTCAAACAAATTTTGGTTTCTTTTTCTCAGTGTAACAATTTTAAATAAGGAGATGCTTGAAAAAGACTCAAGAAAATGTACAAGACACAAAAGAAAAGGAAGAATACACAAGTAGAAAGTAAGTAAGTAAAAGAAAGCAAATTAATAACAGTAGATAAAAGAAGAATCAAAAAAGAATTTATGAAAAGGAAAGGAAGATTCAATAAAGAAGATAATTCATTTAATTCTAAAAGGGAATAAATAACATAAGATGCTTAAGAATAAGAAATAATAAAAATTAAAAACTAGAAAACAATTGCGACCAAAAAATAACCTAATAACATTTTACCATTTCTTTAGTGTTACTTTCTAGAGGTATAGTAATTCCTCCAAATACTCCTCTTCCTCGTCCTCGTCGACTTCCTCTGCACTGAAAAAAAAATCGGCAGAATGCGCTTTTTACTCAGGCAATTTTTGCCTAAGAACAAAAGCAATACACGTAAAGCAATTGTTTCTTTTAACCCTTTGCGGCATAGTGGTAACCCAGATTACCACCTTTTATATTCTGAAAATATCTGTTTATATACAGTCTTTTTCAAGTAAAATAAAAAAATCTTTGTTTATTAATAATCAAAATATTGTTAAATGTCGAAAAATTGATAGTAAATGAGGTTACGTGAAATTAAAAACAACTATAAATAAATAAATTAAAGAACAAAAAAAAATTTTTTTTTTAATTTTATCGAAATTGATTGAAAGTCTTCACTCTGGGGTTTTTGGGGTCGCTGATTACGAATCTGAAGTCCGTTTCCCAAAATTCAAAATGGCGGATCCAATATGACGGACGAATTTTTTTATAATTGATCAAAATCGCTTGAAAATAGTTACTCGGAGGTTTTCAGGGTCGCTGATCACGAATCTGAAGTCCGTTTTTAAAAATTCAAGATGGCGGATCCAATATGTCGGATGAATTTTTTTAGAATTGATCGAAATCGCTTGAAAATAGTTACTCGAGGGTTTTTGGGGTCGCTGATCACGAATCTGAAGTCCGTTTTCCAAAATTCAAAATGGCGGATCCAATATGGCTGACAAAATTTTTTAGAATTGATCGAAATCGCTTGAAAATCGTTACTCGGGGGTTTTCGGGGTCGCTGATTACGATTCTGAAATTACTTTTAATAAATAAACGTTAATTTATTAAATAATTGTACCGTCGGCATTTGCGTTACCCGATGTACACCGCGGGGAGGTTGCACGATCGGGTTTTGTACATCGTTTAGATCTGAAAAGGGCAGTTTGGTAAATACTGTTCAAAACTTTATAATAATCAAATTGAGCTGTTTATTTCCTAATAAAATTAACTAATTAATTAAAATCAGCGGATTTTAATTGCTATTATAAAGTTTTGATGTGTCATGCATACCTACGTTGATGATAACAAACAATAAACAAAACATTATTCAGAGTTTGACAAAACAAATGAGAAGCGCAAAAAAGACAAGTTCTAATTCAACATTATTTTACTGAACGCATACCTACGTTGATGGTAACAAACAATAAACAAAATACTATATCCAGAGTTTGACGAAAAAAATGACAAGCGTAAAAAAGACAAGTTCTAATTCAGCATTATTTAACTGAACGCATACCTACGTTGATGGTAACACACAATAAACAAAACACTATTCATAAATTGACAAAACAAATGACAATCGCAAAAAAGACAAGTAATAAATCAGCAATATTTGACTGAACGCATATTAACGTTGATTATAACAAACAATAAACAATACACTGTTGAGAGTTCAAAGACACTAAAATACTAACTGGACTAAAGCAAATAAATTTTGCTGAAAGCGAATTGCTTCGCTGCTTACCACTGCTGCAAATAAAATTCAATTATTGTTCAAAGCAAGACACATCAAAACTTTGATTTTAATTAATTAGTTAATTTTATTAGGAAATAAACAGCTCAATTTGATTATTATAAAGTTTTGAACAGTATTTACCAAACTGCCCTTTTTAAGGGCTGAACGATGTACAAAACCCGATCGTGCAACCTCCCCGCGGTGTACATCGGGTAACGCAAATGCCGACGGTACAATTATTTAATAAATTAACGTTTATTTATTAAAAGTAATTTCAGATTCGTAATCAGCGACCCCGAAAACCCCCGAGTAACTATTTTCAAGCGATTTCGATCAATTCTAAAAAAATTCGTCAGCCATACTGGATCCGCCATTTTGAATTTTGGAAAACGGACTTCAGATTCGTGATCAGCGACCCCGAAAACCCCCGAGTAACTATTTTTAAGCGATTTCGATCAATTCTAAAAAAATTCGTCCGCCATATTGGATCCGCCATCTTGAATTTTGGAAAACGGACTTCAGATTCGTAATCAGCGACCCTGAAAACCCTTATAAGCATTTGTGATTTTTAAATTAATGTCATAATGTTATGCATGCCGCAAAGGGTTAAAAAAAGGCAATTTTTGCCTTTTAAAAAGGTAAAAATTGCCTTAGTTAAAATTTTTGCCTTTTTTAAAAGCAAAAATTGCTTTTTTTTAAAAGAAACAATTGCTTTACGTGTATTGCTTTTGTTCTTAGGCAAAAATTGCCTGAGTAAAAAGCACATTCTGCCGAATTTTTTTTTCAGTGTGCCCCTACTTTGATTCGAAAGCACTCCTTTAACTGCATTACTGCTTATTGTTAGAATTTCAGAATCAGGATGTTTCTATATATATATTTAAACATTCATTTTATTATAATAAATAAAAAACAATTTATAATTTGTATAATATTTACATAACCCACAAGATACCCACTAGGTAAAAATCAAATAGGTTTTAATTGTGTGCATTTCTCAAACGCATGCATTGAAACTATATTTTTTTTATATTATCTTACCTCATCCTCATTCACAGTACGAGATGTATTAATTGTGCTATATCCTCCTCTAGTTTTCATACTTTGCCTTTGGAAGATAATAACTTTTTTTTTCTTCTTCTCCAGGAAAATCATTCATTTTATTCATAGTTTGTGCAAAACAATCTCTGTCAAAATTGTATTATAAATATCTAACATGAATTTAGTAGCATATTTACACGCGGAGAGAATATAGTAGTGGGTAACATAACGATGGTTAGGGTCTGCACGTGATACCTACAATTTAAAAAAAAAATTCATCCCTAAAAGAAAGCAATAAATAAAATAAATAAATAAAATAAATAAAACAAATAAAATAAATAAAATAAATAAAATAAATAAAATAAATAAAATAAATAAAATAAATAAAATAAATAAAATAAATAAAATAAATAAAATAAATAAAATAAATAAAATAAATAAAATAAATAAAATAAATAAAATAAATAAAATAAATAAAATAAATAAAATAAATAAAATAAAATAAAAAAGTAATTCTTAAAGTTTGTTAAATTTAAACTTTAGAATTTCTTTTGTTTTATCATTAACCTGTATTTTCTGATTTGGAGAAATTGATGTTTGAGAAAATTATAATAAAAAAGCAGGATGAGCAACCAGCAGAATGATAAGGTAAAAATTATTATAATACATTTATTACATTTTTAGTTGTTCAATTTTACAAATAAAATTAGAAATTCGTATAAAATATTTCTGGTAAATAATTCGAAAAGTCAATAATTTTTTATAAATAATCAAATTATGATTTTTTCAATAAATTGGATTTGTAATGGTTTTTTCAATTTTTGAGTGAAATTATTTGATAAATAATTTATAAATAATAAATTGTTTAAAAATTTCTAGTCACTAACAACCTTTACATGTGGCAACCCTGATTTTGTCTATACTTTAACCTATAAAAAATTAATTATTAAAATCAAATGAAAATGATTTTCATTCTGTGAAATTGGCAAACATTTTAAAAGTATTTAACCTTAAAGTAATTAACTAATTAAGTAATTTACATTTTAAATAAAGATGTTATTTATTACTGGGTGTATTTTTAGAAAAATAATAAAAAATGTATTACATAATTAAATTATATTTATTATATAACTAACTAGAAAATTTTTTAAGGGTCATGAAAAAAAAGATTATTGTCCTTTCAATAATTATGAGAACAATTATCCGAAATTAAATCCTTTTCATCGAAGAAAACGGGGGACTAATCATAATTTGGTAAGTTCTCATTAAAAGAAAAAAATAATATATTAAACATGAAATATTGACAAAAAATGTCTTTAAGATTTAAATCTTGAACGTAATCAATTCATTAATTCAAATTTTAAATGCTACAGGGTTGCCACAAAAATTTGATTTCGTTTTTCCCTGGCTTTTTATTGATTTCTAGATATAATTTTGACTTTTATCTTATCCCTCTAAAAAATTAATGTAGTTAAAAATAAAATGAGTAATTTTGTCAAACATTCTTTCTTATTTTTAAAAATTCTTAAAAACTTAAATTATTTTTAATAGAATTTTAGGACATTTTAATATTGGTAATTTTTAATACATTTTTTTGAAGAAATTTTTTTAAAGAAATCCAATTTTTCCAGAATTTTAAATAAAATTATTTAAAACTTGAATAATTTTTCTAGTAATTCTATAAGTTTTAATTTTCTAGTAATTTTTGACAAAAGTTCTTAACTTTTTCTCTATTTCCTTGATTTTTGGCGATTCTTTGCTAAATTACAATTCATGATAAAAATTTTATTAAAATACATTTTATTTCTAATTCTAATTAATTGATTTTATTATGACAATCAAGAAGAGTATATACGTTCCTTGGAGGAGAAAGTGAAGGAACTACAGAAAGAGAAAGAAGAACATTTAATGAGTAATTAATTTATTCTGAATATGATAGTTAAAAATGCGTTTACAATATTATAATTATTTTAAGGGCATTTGAACCATTATAAATGTTTAAATGGTCCTTAAATAATTAAAAACATTTTTCTTCTTTTGTAACATATTTTTATAAATTTATTTACAGAGCAATGTACATCTTGGGCTGAACACTACTGGTGAGTTTAAAATTATAACTGCACTAAAAAAAGTATTATCGTTTTGAGAGGATAATTCCTCTTCTAAAATCATCTTCCATTTTATTCTTGATTTAAGGATATTGTGAAGCAATATTTTCAAGTAATAATTTATATCTTATTAGATGGTCATGAGATGCAAACGGAAAGTGCGGAACAACGAAATGGCACCAATCCATTGTTCGTGCCAAACAAAACATCAGTGAAATTACAAAATGGTATAATTATTTTCTTATATGTTTTATTTTTTCTATTGTTTAAATTTTTATTAAATTATTTTATTACTTGTTTAAAAAATTTTTAAAAGAATAAAATAATTGTTTAAAATTTTAATAACATTTTTCGTAAAATTTAATTATTTTTAAAATTTTCAATTAAAGTTACTAAAAAAACATTATTTTCCATAACAGATATTTTTTAAAAGAATTTAATTATTTAGGAAAATTGTAATAAAATTGATAAAAAAAATGTATTAATTATTAACTACTAAATGTGACACGTTGCATTTTCCTCATTGTATAAAAATTTATAAAATTACTTGACAGGGGGGTTTTAATTCTCAAAAAAGTAAGTGACATAATTTGTGAACGTTTCTAAAATTCAAATAAAATTTTAAAAACATTTCAATTATTTTCAAAAATTTTAATAAAATTTTTCTCAATAATTAAATTATTTTCATAAGTAATACAATTTTTTTGTGATAATTCAAATTATTTTCAATACAATTTTATCAAAATTTAGCAAAAGAATTCAATAATAATTTTATAATCCAAAAATAAAAAAAAATAAAAAAGGTTATGAAGCAAACTAACAACTATCTATATTATTAATAAAGATGTTTTGATTTTTTTACAGGTAATCAAATGTCCTCTCGGAGAGCGGGTAGATGGGTGCAGGCAAGAAGGAGGTATTCAAATGTCAATCGATCCACCAACTTTGCCAAATTTCTTGTTGATCTTTTCGACCAGAGTAGTTCGACCTCTGCACACCAACGAGGAAGAGGTCGTGGACATAGACATCAACGTGGACATGGACGTGGACGTGGACGTGGAAGTGGACGTGGACAAGGAAGTGAAAGTGGAAGTGGAAGTGGACGTTTAAATTAAAAATTAATTATGATTTTTTATTACTTTCATTCAAATTAATTATGAAATGTTTAATTCTTTATAATTAAAAAAATTGCTGCCAACTTGTATATTTTTTTTATAATTTTGGTGCTCATTTCATGAACACTTTACTTCCTCATAGAGATAAAAATAATAGAAATATATGAATAACTTTTTATAAATATGGTAAAAGTGATTGAATTCTGGGTCAATCAATGTATTTTTAAATACTCTACAAGATATTTACAATAATTTAATAGTTAAAAAAAATTTCAAACAAAAAAGTTGAGAAAATGTCATTTTTCACAATTTTTGGTTTTTACAATACCAATAATTTCGAAATTTATGATCGAATTAGGTTCAAAAATAGGTCAATCGAAGCGTTTTTAATGCTCTACAAGTTGGTAATGATAATTTTAAAGCTACTTCTACATTTTTCAACAAAATTCAATCAAAATTGGGGGAAAATGAAGTTTAAATTGATTTTCTTTCTTTCTAATATTTTTTAATTTGTTGTTACCCTGTCGAAAATTTCACCAACAAATGTGGGTTTCATGATGTTTGAAAATAGTTTTATTTTGCTCAAACACAGATCTCAGTATCTTGAAACACACTTCTATATTTAAACATATTTTGAACACACTTCTGACATACTTTTTATAGTAAATAAATCATTCATTCAACACTATTTAAACATGTTACTCACATTAAGAGTAAACAGTCATAAGACATTTTCTTGACATACATATCAGGGTTCATACCATGTTTTGAAAACACTAAGTTCACAAACTATTGTATATTTTACAATGAACATACTTGAAACTATCTTTTGACAAACATTTGTATGTTTGTTCAGTATTACTAAACAATGATTTCACATGCTTTGGAAAACAATGAATCACTCAAGTTGTATGTTTATAGTATGTTTAGAGAACACTATCTGAACAAGTATGAACACAGAAAGAAAGTTATTTTTAAATTTTATAAAAATATTTTACAAGTGTTGGACAAAAAGCGACAAAGGTAAATATTTATATCAGAAGTATTAAACTTTATAAAAACTTATATGATATTTAGTAAAGTTATATCAAGTATCATAAACTTGTAACAAATTTTAATATAACTTTACTAAATTTTATAAGTTTTTTTAAAGTTAAGTGTTTCTGATATCAAAATTTACCTTTATCGCATTTTGTCCTATACTTGTAAAATACTTTTATAAAATTTGATAATAACTTTCTTTCCGTGTATATGTTTCATTCGTATATTATTATCCCAGCAAACACGTTCTATAAGTATTCCATAACAGCATGGAGAGAGTACTCAATGCATGTATTAAATTTGTTTAATAATTATTTATATGATAACTAATCGTCAGATTTTGAAATAAAACTGCCAAAGTATTCAATTAGATAAAACAAATGCATAAAAAAAACATGACATTTTTTGACCGCACCAAACTATAAATATATTGACAGAAAGGTAAAAAAATAGTTAAATTATATGAAATTTCATACGAACGAATAGAGTGGGGAGTTAAACTGTCTCTCTCACTCTCACTGATGCCCCACTCTAGTAAGCGGCCCAGTAAAATTTTGGCCAGAGCCAGCAGCGCGACTAATACCTTAAGCCTTTCCTTATACTTTTAACTTTGAAAATTAACATTCTTTAATAACATAACATATTAAATATAATGTATATTATACATAAAATAATTATACTATTGTTGCAAATACAGTATCCTTTCTTCAAGTTACATAGCACATTTTCATAGTTCCTTCGTTACATATGTAAATTCTAAACTTCCTTTCATGAGCCTCCGTGGCGCAGTTGGTAGAGCGTGTGATTTCTAATCCACTCCTAGCTGCTCCTTGCGTTCGAGACCTAGTGATTGTAAATATTTAGATAAATAGCGAAACAAATTTTCGTCGACAGGTATAAACATTCTAAGTATGTATGACATGCGAGAACAGAATGGAATATTTTTTTACTGTAATTTAAATATTTTTTTAATGGCAGATTACTATAAAAACATAAAACTTTAAAAAGGTTGTAAAGATAATGTTAAGTGTGTGTTTAATTAGTAGATCAGGGTTTCATGAATGTGAAAAGAGTGTTTTAAGAGTATTTTTACCTGAACATTGTGTGTTCTATAAACACACTTCTGACACACAATTCAGTGTTTTCCAAACACTCAAAGCGTTCCAAAATACACGGATTAGACACACTTTATTGTGTTCACAAACACATAATCGACACACAATAAACATTCTATAAAACACTATTTAAACACGCTTTGCCCAAGATATTTTCGACAGGGTAATGACCTAAATTGTTGCTAGAGTGTTGCTGAACACCATCCATATTGATGAAGAATTTTAAATTGACTTTTAAGTAGTAGTATCTTAATTAGTTAAAAATAATTCATTTGATGGTAAACAATTAGTCACTGATTCAAATATAGTATGTAAATAAATTTAAAAAATAATTATCGAATTATCAGACGTATTATAAAATTCAAAGTAATTTTTTAAATTCTGAAAAATAAGATTTTTGAAATTTGAAAATAGAATTTTTATAAACAAATAATGAAAAATTTTTACAATAATTGAATTTTTTTTACATTATATTACAAATAATTGAATTCTTTTAAAGATGTTTTTAATTACAATTACACAGTGCAACACATAAAATATGCAGTAAGTTTTGACTTCAGTTTCTGAAAGTACTTATCAAAACTAGCAAAAACCTACTTCAGTTTTACTAGATTAGCTCGGATTTGAATTTTATCGACATTTGATTTTTTTTTAATTTTCACATTTTTCAGTTTTCTGATACAGGCGGATGGGAACACTGGCTATTAAAAGTTTATTAAAAAAATTCACAACTGTCAAATTCTAAAATGCAATCCTTTAATTTCTGATAAAAGAAAAAAAAATTGGTAGAAAATTATTCGTGTTATTTATTTCTGAATATTTGTATACCGGCGATTCCTGTCGAGCCGCGAGTTTTGATTTTTTTGACTTTTTTCAAAACCAAATATTTCGAATCAAATATTTTTTCTTGGGCAGAAAAAATAAATAGAGATTATTGCTCTTTAAATTGTGCTCGTTACTAATTCTTTTTATAAATTTTTAATAGTCAGTATTCTCACTTCCGTTTTCAGAAAACCGAAAATTCAAAAAAAGTAAAAAAAAATTATTCATAACTTGAACAATTTTTGACCAAATTTTTTTTCTTGGGCAGAAATTAAAGAGAAAGTATTGTTCTCCAAAATGTGACCATTACGATTTTAAAAAAGAAAAATTTAATAACCTGCGTTCTCATCCGCCCGAATCTAAATCAAGAAAAATTTCAAAAAAGTACGAAAAAATTTCATAACTCGAACAATTTTTGTCCAAATTTTTTTTCAATGTCAGAAATTAGGGAGGAATTACTGCTCTTCAAATAGTAACCATTTTGAATTTTTTTTAAAACTTTTAATAGCCAGCGTTTCCACCCGCTTTATCAAAAAACCGAAAAATGTGAAAAAGTAAAAAAAAATTCATAACTCGAACAATTTTTGACCAAATTTTTTTTTCTTTATCAGAATTTAAAGAGTCTCTCCATCATGAGTTCTGTCCAGAAAAAAGGTTAAAAAAAGTATTTATTAAATAATTTTAAAAAATATTTTGTATACATTGATTTTTTTCCAACAAAAAATGTTTTCATTTTATGTTTAAAAATAAAAATTTTTATGTATTCAAAAATTTAAATAAGAAAAATTTTTAATTAAATTCACTAAATAAATAAATTTATTTTTATTATCAATTTTATTGCAAAATGACAAATTTTTAAAAACACAAAAATTTTAATAAAAAAAATTAAATTAAATTTACATTTATTTCTAATATTGTCTATTTAATAATTATTTATTTTATTGTGAAATGATTCATTTTTTTGAATTCAAAAATTTGTATACTAAGTAATTTCAAAGCTGGTGGTCATGGTAACAAATACGTTAACTAGTGTTTACAAAATGTCATAACTATTGTTTTCCACGTTAGAAAATTTTTATTTTCGAGAAAATACATCATCGAATTTAAAAGAGTAAATTGGGAAATTTGTAAAAAATAATTCATATTTAAATCATATAACCCAATATTTTAACATTCGGAGCAATTGTGGGAAAATATAGAAAACAAGGTTAGATGTTTTTCAGGTTATTTTAAAATTTTAATCAGGAAACTAATTTATTGCTTATTGCAAAAGTTTTTAATTTTAAATTTATCCAATTAATTTATTGAACTTTTACAAAAGTTTTTAAATTCGACTTTTATACTTTTTTTAATTTTGTTTTCTCAGAAGAAGTTTTATATATAGTGATGTCAATTTCCAAATTTCGTAATATCAATTACTTTTTAAAATTTATAAATGTGATATATTTATTTCGACTTGAGGAATAATTGCCTAGATGTATTTATGTTTGAATTTCACCAAAGATATGTAAAAGTAATTTAATATTATATTTATAACATTAATTTTTTTTGCTTTTTTGAAAAGAAGAAATTTGTTTATCATAATGAGAAAGCAAAATGGTAATGAAATTACCAACTTATTAGTCTCTAAATTATTGTCAATAATTACTCAATAAAATTTTTTCATTCTTTATTATATTAAAATTATAAATGTAAATTTAGTTCAAATAATTAATTCAAATAATAAAATTTAATTTATTATTTAAATTTATTCTTTTTACTTTTATTTTTTTACATGAAATAAATTTCAAATATAATTAAATTATTATGTTGAATTTTTTTAATCATTTATTATTAATAATTTTTTATGTAATAAAATTATACTAAATAATGATAAATACTGATTTACTGAATTGATAAATTCTCGCAGAAAGTGAAATAATTAATTGGAAAATGGAAGAAACGAGCATGGAAAGGGGATATGAAAATTCGAGTAGACAGAATAAATACAAGAGAAAGGGACACTACCAAACTTCTGGTCGACGTTTGTCAAAAAAATATTCAGCTCGCATGTTGTAAGTAAAAATACGTCAACAGACAAATAATATTCCACAAAATTTATAATATTAAATTTGTCCTCATTGTTACAAATGCGCACAACAAATATGCTGATTAAAATTTAACAATCTAAATAATTCATTTAGAGAGTTAGGAGTCATTTGGGGTAAATGTAAACAGTAGATGTTTCAGGTAGATTTACAAATTTAAAAATATGTACGACGTCAATATTTTTACCTCGGCTCACCTACAAGATGTTCTGAGTATTACTAATATTTTATTTTGACAATTGGCAATGCCACAGTGTAAGTTATCTTTTAATGCAAAAAAGATTGAAAATCAAAGTTTTACTGTTTCAGTATTTTGTCTCGCATTTGCATAAAAATAAATTTTAAAATCAAACAAAAATATGTAATTCTTCCTTATTAATGCCCTAAAAAAAATAGATTTTGATGTTTGATTTTCGTCAATTTAGTTAACAAATAATTAAGTGTCTACATTTACCCCGAGAATTCGAAAACTCGGGGTAAATGTAAACAGAACTTGAACTACATTTTAAAAGAAAATAATTGAATAAATTTGCTTTTATTTCACAATTTCATTAATATTTGTCAATGTAAAATTACATAGAAAAAGAAATTAGGTCTTCTTTAAAAAAAAATGTGATAAAATTTTTTTTTTTAAATTTGATCAATTTTTAAAAATATTTTTAGGTTCATCTGCCATTTTGAAAATTCAAAATTTGACTTCAAATTCGTATTAAGCGACCTCAAAAACCCCCTAGTAGCCAGATTTAAGCAAATTTGATCAATTTTTCAAAATATTATTTTTAGGTTCATCCGCCATATTGGATCCACCATTTTGAAATTTAAAAATTCCATTTTAGATTCTTATTCAGTAACCTTAAAAACTTCTTTTTACCAAATTAAATGAAAATCCATTAAAATTTCTTAAAGTTATTCAAGTTTTTACATTACTAATTTTGTAATGGTTGGTTGATTGTTTATTTATATGATACATTATCAGTCAACTGGTTGATTAACTATACATCTACGAAGAATTTTTTTCAGTTTCTCTATCCCTTAAAACAGTAGTATACTTAAAATAACTTGTTTCTTAAACTTCGCTTAACTACAGTGGTGTTTGTATTTACCCCGAATTTTAGGAAAATTTCAAAATATTGGGGTAAATGTAAACAGTCAGTTTTAGGCGATTCAGGTGCATCAATATTTTTTTGTACCTCCTCAAATTTTTCTAGGGAACTCTAGTAACAAGTTCATGCAAAAGAAATCCGTCCGTTTTACCTTTTAACAAAGAAACTAATGTTTTTCGTGAAAAATAGATATTTCGTTTACATTTACCACAAATGACCCTACATAATTAAAATTTAATTAGGTTTCTCTCATACTACTAAGCTTACAACATTTTTAAAATTATAAAAAAATTAAATTAGAGGAATGTGTGGGAATTGGAGCCCCCTTAAGGAACATTACTAAAAAACCAACTTGTCTTTATAAAAATATATTGTTTTGATCATTTTATATTTATTTCGTTTTTTATCTTTAATTATGTTAAATTAGATACTAAAAAAAGCAAGTGGATTTCAAAAAGTAAAATTTAAAAAAACTCATTTTCTCCCATTGTTACACCTGTGGGGGATTGTGAGCTTTCGTTTGAAATTCAAATAAATATATTTAATTTCAATTTTTTAAGAATATTTTTTGTTTTCTAATGGGAAATATAGTAATACTTACAATCAAGCCAAAACTTTAGACTTCAAATAAATTCTTTTTTAAATTATAATTAAATAAAAATTTGTTAAATTAAAGCGTAATGACAAGACGGAAGTATAGGGAAAAACAAACTAGAAATAGCAAAATGTTAAACAAAATAAGGGTCAAATCAAATTCTTACAATCATTTATAACTCGCTTACTCGAAAGTCGTAAAATTTAAATTAAATAACAAAAATTTTCCATTTTTTACTTTAAATGTTGATATGAAAAATTAATTCAAGTTATGCGTAGTCAAATTTTTAATATTTTATTTAATTTTTTCGTGTATGGAATTCCATACATGGATTCGTTTCATGTATGGAGAACTCCATACCATCCATACTGCTTGCGTAGTCCCTGTGTATAGGAGCGATTTAGTGAGGAATAGTGAAACGTCAAATTGCGCGAGCCTAAAAAATTCTGTGGACTGAAATCGGGCAACTAGCGTTACTTCATGTGATCTATTTGGACGAGACGATGCAGCATAGTTACTTGTTTTTTCATACATGTATACCTATCTACACATATTCACTTATAATATGGTAAAGTGTGGATAGATGCCCTCTAGTTCGAAAATTACATCTAAATTCAATAAATATTAATATTTTTAATTGACTATTCGATTTTTCTACACTACCGTCAACCGGGGCTATTTTGTGCACCAAATAGCTTTTTTTTTATTCAAAGATTTATTTAAATTCAGAATTAAGAGAATAAAGAAAATCAACTTTTGATATATGTTGTGGACATCCTTCTGAAGGTTTCCTATAAATTTTGCAAAGAAAAAAATTTTTTTGTCTTAGTTATAGTCATTGAAAGTCGTGAACACAATAACTCCCGGGATGGGGCTATTTTGTGCATCGAACTTTGTTCTTCTATAATGTTGCGTAAACAATTTTTTTAATCGTTTCTGCTTCATGAAATCTTTTGTGTATATATTTGAGAGTAAATTAAAAAAAGAATGACCTAGTAAAATTTTTTTTGTAGATATATTATACAAAAAATGTAAAATAAAGCACTAAAATTTTGCTAAAATCTGGATTTACTAAAAATTAACAATCTTTCTTTAAATTGTATATTACGCAGATAGTAAATAAAATTTTTTTCTTTTTTAATATATATTTTATAATAATATACTAATATAATTATAAAATAATAGTTTTGAATGATATTTTTAAAAAACTTGAAATAAATATTTTTAAGGTTAAATAGATAACAATTTAATATCTAATATGACTTTCAAGTTATTTTAAGAGAAACGAGAATATAGTTTTAAAACTAATTTGAAAAACTTATAAATATTAATTAAAGTTCATTTTTTGAGGTTACGTTGTGCACCGGTAGAGCTTTTAATCGTTTTAATGATTTTAATTGACGTATTTACAGTTTTTTGACAGAAAAGTAAGACAAAAATGTATAAAAATGATAAACAGAATCTTCTTTACTTACTAAATAAAATATTTATGAAAAATATTTGATTTTTTTAAGTGCACAAAATAGCCCCATGGAATCCTGGTTTTTCAGTTTTTTCCACTTTTCTCTTAAAATAATGAATAAAAAGTTAGCGCATTACGTATCTATCATCACAACACAATTGAAAACAAATATCTAACACAGTTTATGAGACACATTAAAACTCTAGAAGATCTGGTATAATTTTTCCGAACTTTCAAAATTTTTTAAACAAATTTTCCGTTTTTAGGAATTTTTTTCTCTTAATTGCCAAAGAATTAAATAATAACATTTAGTGCTCTCTATTGTCATGTAATCAAACTTTCATTTTACAAAATAGCAGATTAAAATAATTCATTTTAATAATTTTTTTTCATTAAAAAACTTGCGTGCACAAAATAGCCCCCGGATGCACAAAATAGCCCCAGTTGACGGTATTACTATTTATCATTAACATATGTAAGGACCAAATATCTACAATAAATAATAAATTAGTCAGAACGAAAATATGAAAAATCTACATTTCGCCATATATCCCATCTGGGTGGATTAGACGCCCCTTGCGGTAAAAGTAGATGCCCCGAGAGATTTAATAAAAATATTTGTAATATTTAATAAAAAAAATTATGTATTTAAATATTATATTACTAATACATACATATAGTTTTAATGTTTTAACTAAAGTATGTTTTTTTGCAATAATATATTTTATATACCAGCTAAAAATTTAACCCTCAAATAATTAAGTTTTTTATAGGGGTGAGTGGGTCAAACCGGACCGGTGGGTAAACCGGACCCCTCTCAATATTTCAGAAATGACGAAATTGGAAAAAGTGTTGTTTACAAATTTAAAACAACCATCTTTAGTATACCTTATTTTTTCAATCTGACAGCTTTAGCTTGCGTTTGTGCGACGAAGGAAGCAAAATTTTTTTTTTAGTTTTTTTCTACACTTTTACGAATTTTTTCTTAAGGAAATTCTGAGGAAATCGTGCAATGTTTCCAAATATTAGGTCTTAGGTTTTGAAGGTACACACCTCAGGAATATTTACCACCAAAAACTTTGATGAATTTGTAAAGCGTTTCTTTTTGACAAACATTTATTCTCAAAATGGGCCTGTGGGGCAAACCGGCCATAGGATATTTCCATTGAATTAAAGTTTCATAAAAATTATTTTTAAATAAAATGTTTCTTTCATTAAAATATTTACTTACAATGAAAATTAATTGTCTTCCAATGATAATTGGATCCTTTAATATTGTTTCTCTGATAATGACAAACATTCTTATCTTTTTATTAAAAAAATATTTATTTAATTAAAATCCAATCCAGTATTATTATTTTCATTACTACAACCATTGTTTACATGATTCTTTAGGTTTTTTATTATTGTAGATTATGTAAATGCAATATTATAAATAAAAAACCAAACGGTCCGGTTTACCCCAGAGGGTGGGGCAAACCGGACCGTTTGCAAAAAATTTTAAAGTTAACACAGTAACTAAACAATAAAAGATAAAGTATAGGTGTCTCTAAGAAAAAGTTGCGCAATTAAATGATCTTTTAAACAAGTTGCCTCCTCATTTATTATAAAAAATGTAAAACGTCGATCTAATATGTTTCTCTGATTAATTTGAGACAAGAAAATAATTGCAAATATTTTCTTACGTGTTAAATACTCTTATAATGAGGAAGTAGGGTAAAAGTACCAATTGTAGAGGATGGTTCCTGTTGTCGAGTAAACAAACTTTGAATTTTATTTAAACAGTGTAGTATATTGTAAATGAAAAAAAGTAATAAATATTAATTTTTTTATGCGTTATAAATGTGAAAAAAATATATTAATATTATAAACACAAACAAATGAGACATTTTAGACAATATTTTTTGGTTATTACCATGGTAACATCGACAAATGGAACACCCTCGGCAATTGGTACGCTTACCCTATAAGTGAATATTTTTAGAAATCTTAATTTTTCACTTTATTATAACTAAAATAATCCCGGAGTGCAAGCGGGCTGAAACTTTATAGCAAAACCCGTGCAGAAATTGGACTTAGGGAGTAGTAGGGTAATAGCCAATTTGCCCTACTTTTGATAGGGTTCTGGTCAGGCAAATTTGTTGGTGCCTATCTAATTCGGTAACACTTAATACATCAGGCTCTAACCAGAACGATTTGACGAGGCAACAGCTATTTCCCCTCTCTACTGCCCGACCAAAATGAAATGCCTATTTAGAACTTCATTATTGCCTTATAGAACCCGCTAGCTGTTCTAGAAGGTTGATGACGCTGCAGGCATGCTTCAGTAAAAATATTTTTTTACATTTTTCATGTAATAAAACTACTTTTATGACTGTAATACGGTAATTCCAATACTTTGGAATTTAAAATGATGTAACACTATATTTAATATTGTTTTTTTATATTTCACTTCACATTAAAAATTATATGCTCTGTAAAGAAAAGCCGCAGAGTTAATTTTACACTTCGGGATTTTATATGAGGTATCATTATATTTTCCGACGATTCAACGAATTTGTAAAATTATATTGCACTCTGGAGAACAAAATAAATCGAAAATTGACAAATAAATAATTTGAAATTCATGAAAACTTTGAGAGCAATTTAGAAGTTTTCTGCCGCACATATTAAAAAAATCATCATAGAATCATATCATCATAGAATAAAATAACTACAAACGTCAAGCTTGACATTTTGGGTTATGTATTTGCGTCATTTAATGAGTTATTGCGCATGCGCGCTTACTGTTGAGGGCTTCATTAGGACCTCTCTACACTAAAGCCCAATTCCCCGCTAGAGGTGAATAGTAACATTATCCAGAAAGGTTATAGTTTTTTACTATAATCAGATTCGACTTATCTAGTCAGAATGTTCTAGAGAATCACCCTATTTTAAATAGGGACAAGTGGGTCAATTTCTGCACGGGAATTGTTATGTTTAATAGGTATAAAAAACCAATAATACATAAACACAGTTTATCAAAAAATACATTTTCCCTTGTCCTTATTTTTGGTTTTTAGGATTCCGTACTTCCGTACACCATGTGTGTACTAACGGAACACTTATGCAATCTCTCGTGTGTCTGTCCTAGCTTCTCTGAATAATCTGTCCTCCCTTAACTTCTACAAATCTCAACCTGATGAGCTGAAATTCGGTACACAAATGTATTTTTACGTGAATATTACAGGAAAAGTATAGCGAACCTAAATAGAGGTCATAATTACAAACTAGGAACAAAATAAATCGATTTTTCCCAAGAAAAAAGTTGATTATGTCCCCCCTTAATTTCACGTCTAGATTACAGGAAAAATATAGTTAGGTTAATTCAATCATTCGAGCTTTTTTCAAAACTCTAGTTACCATCAATTGGACCTATAACGCCACTAACCACAACTAAACAGTCAAAAATAACAACCGAACAACGTGTGTTAGAAAAAATAGTATGTACAACTCGGAAGAAAAATGATTTTCACTCGTATTTTACAGTTCTCTGCGTCGCTTGCAAACACTCGCTCATCCTCGAACTGAAAATCACACTCGTCGGAAATCAACCATTTTCTTCCCTTGATGTACAATATAGTATTTTAACCTCCTTAACTTCTACATATCGGAAACTAATAAGCTATAATTCGGTACACATATGTATTTTTATCTGTAGACTAGAAAAGAAATATGGCGAACCTGAAAAACAATGTCATTGAAAAAGTAATGTTTTTTAAAAATAAAATATTTACAACATTTTAAATAAAACTGAATTTTATTGAAAAATTGTGAAAATACCAATTAATAAAAATATTATTTGAAATCATAAATGATAAATTCAGTACGGTCGCGATAATCTGATCCCATGGCTAATCCGACAATGCGATCATCTCAGGTGGGGAAAAAGAAAGTCTTATTCAATTAAAGTAACTAAAATAAAAAAACAAGTATACATAGATAGTCCGTATTCATTACTTCTAATTGGTTCTGTTATATTTTTCTTGTAATCTAGTGATGAGAATATGTATCCTAGTAAAAAAAGCAGCATTAGAAAAGAGCGAATAGTATTGGCGGTGAGTTTCTGCCAATACGTTTCGGCTTGAAAACCGTACTTGGGTCATTCTGCCAATCCTGCATTTTCACCGTCAATTCTGTCCTCTTGGATCTTTTGATTTCACATTTATTGACTCGACTCGCAGCGCCCCTAGCGCGAACGTCAAAAGCTGCCTAAATCATGTGGTAATAGATCAACAGTACACTGCCGAATCGATCAATAAACGTGAAATCGAAAGATTCAAGAGGACAGAATTGACAGTGTAAAAACTGGATTGGCAGAATGCCCCCAATACAGTTTTCACGCGAAAACGTATTGGCAGAAACTCACCGCCAATACTATTCGCTCTCTTCCAATACTGCTTTTTTACTGAGATGTATACCGAATCTCTTCCTTTCCTAATTCGTATTTTTTACTTTATCAATCATATTTTTCCCCATATATCTTTGTATAAAAAAGGAGTTTAATTTTGGTGTACGGAACCCTCGATTTTAGTGCGAGTGTAACTCGCACTTGTCCGTTTTTTATTAATCTTCATTGGTTTAATTTTTATTTTTATATATAGACGATTGAAGAAAGTTATAGATGACAATCCTGTAGCGGAAATGAACGAGCTGATAAAGAAGTATAAAGAACCAATGGAAATTGAGACAAAAAATGAGAAAATGATTGTAGCCACTGAAGAAAGAAGAATTTTCAATGTCATTCCTGAAATGGAAATAACTGAAGAAATCATGAATCATAACCTAAAAGATGACAAAAACGAAGATGATAAATTCCAAGGACATGATTTTGACAGAATGGAGTTTAAAAATTCCTCTTTTTCAGAAGAGTCACGTTTTTTTAATCGCTTAAAAATGATTACAGTATTGGAAATCAAACTTTAATTGAAAAGAAACACATATTTATGGAATCAAATGCTGAAGAAAACCTTCGTCAATTGGAAGTAGAATTAGAAAAGTTAGAATTATCGGAAGAAGAAATATATCATACCCGGAAGAATCATAAATTTAATATTGACGAATTTGAAAAAAGGGAATCTGATAATTTGGTATTTTCCAATGCTGACAGCTTAGAAGAGAAACATTTTACCCCTGAATATGAAAATGAAGAAAGTATTGAAAACCAAAACACATTTGATGAGAGATATTCTTCTATTGGACAACGTTATGCAGATGTAGGATACATTATGTGGCAGACAATGCAAGCATGCGATAACAAGGAAAACCATGTAGATGGATGTACTTCTGGACGTTGGAAGGTAGTGAAAACTTATGAAAAAGGAATTCAAACAATAATTAATATGAAATGTGATAATTGTAATGCATCTCTGAATATTAAATCACATGAAGAAAAGAAGACATTAAATCCAAATTATAAATTTGTATCAGGTTGTATGGCTGCCGGCATTGGATACTCTAATATAGAAGAGTTTAATGCCGCACAAGGAATGCCAACTATGAGTGATAAGACTTTTAGAAAATATCAAGAACAAGTCGCACTGGATGCAATACAAATTTCAGAAGAATGTATGCGAAATTCCGCCAAGAAGGAAAGAGATATAGCAAGAGAAAAAGGTTACCTGATTGATGATATCCCATACACAACAATAATTACAGACACATGTTGAACACACCCATTGAACAAACGTTCAATGGGAGGAAGGTATGATTCATTAGGTGGAGTTGGAGTTGTAATAGGATATGAAACCGGAGAAATCATAGACTGTATTGTTAAGGTCAAAGTATGTGCTACGTGTGATAGAGCAGCTAGAGAAAACAGAGAACCTAAGTCGCATTGTTGCTTCAAGAATTTTGAGCGGAATAAAAGCTCAGGAGCTATGGAATCAGTAGGAATCACAGAAACTTTCATGCGTAGTGTTAGTAGAAATGGTTTGACTTACAAATTTTTAATTGCAGTTGGAGATGCAAGTGTTTTAGCTAATATACAAAAACATAAACCATATAAAAAATATGGCGTTACAGTGAAAAAGATTAGATGTTGTAATCATCTATTAAAAAACTTTTGTTTTGCCTTACAAGATATTGTTTCCACTGCAGGTAAAGATACCTGTGAAGCTCGTCGTTTTCTTAAAAAAAATATACTAAACATTCGAGCAGAAATAAGAGAAGCATCAACAAGAAGAAGAGAAGATGAGTCTTTAAGTATTAATAAAAAACTGGACTTACTGTTCTGTGATATAATGAACGTTACAAGCCACATATTTGGTGAGCATAAAGAGTGTCGTGCATTGAATTGGCCATGTCAAGGAAATCGTAAAGCTGATGAGGAAAATGTCTTACCACTTTTAAGTTCCATCGCGGAAAATATGAGAAAAGAATTTAGAGATTTGGCTAAATTTACTGAAAGTTTGTTATATAATGTAACAACCAATAGGGTTGAATGGTTTAATAATCTAATTTGCAAAGCTATTGGTGGCAAAAGAATTAATTTTACTGAGACAGGCTCATATCCAGGACGAGTCGCTTTCGCAATTTTGCAAAGCACAAATAAAGGAGCTTTGTCTAGTTTGTATAAAGGTATCGACGCACCTATTCCTAAAGTTCTATCTAAAATGGAACAAAGAAGACAATTGCAAGTAGAACGCAACAGAACTTATGATACTGCACCACGAAATATACCAAGTCACAAGCAAGCAACTGATAAAGACTACGGACCAAATGCGAATAAACCTGATGTTTCTGATGCAACAATGAATAATCTTATTACCGAATTAGAAAAAACTCAAAAGGAAAATCAGAAAAACAGATGCAAAATATTTTTGGACACATTGAAACAATCTGAAAGTAAATTATGGATGGATCTTCGGGAAGAAATGCTTACTGCTTCAAACTTTGGTCAAGTGTGTAGTCGACAAAGAGCAACTTTAACTTGTGAAATAGTTAAAAATATATTATATTGGACACCAACGCGTGGCAAAGTTCTGGACGCTTTGGAGTATGGAAAAGAAAATTAGCGAGTAGCTATTTATGACTTATCACAAATTTTGGATGTAAAAATAAGTAAAAGCGGTTTTATAATTGATGAATATATACCATTCTTAGGTGCTTCTCCAGATGGTTGTATTATGGAAAGTTTAAGTCAATTGAATATATCAAAAGAAAAAATTATGAATGCACATCTTTTGACGAGTTCCTTGCTCTCAAATGAAGGAGGAATCGTAGAAGTTAAATGTCCAATTACTGCTACAAATGCTAAAACTTTAAACGATTTAATGAATGTGCCTGCTGTTAAAAAAATATTTGATCCAAAGAATACTAATGCAATGAATAAGAATTATAAATATTATTATCAAGTTCAAGGAGCACTTCACATTAGTCAATGCTGTTATTGTGTATTTGCTGTTTGGACACCACACAATATTAAATACATTGTAGTATTACGCGATGATGAATTTTGGAGCAACAAAATGATGGAGAAACTAACTAAATTTTATATTGATTGTTTAAGACCTGAAATTTTAGACAGTCGTGAAAATAGAAGTATGTTACTTCGTGAGCCAGACTATGTTCTACAAGCTTATGAACAAAAACAATCTAAAAAGTCTGATACTTTAAAAACTGTTAAAGCAAAAGTCAATTATGAAACAATAGATTCAATTGAAAGAAGTAATAAGTTAGAAAACAAAAATCAAGATTTCAAAGATACTAATCAAGGATACGATATAAAAAATTATTTACATTTTGCAGTATCAAATTTGAATGACAATTATGAAACAATAGATTTAATTAAAGAAAGTAATAAGTTAGAAGACATAAATCATCAAGATTTTGAAAATGCCAATCAAAGACACGACATAAATAATGATTCAAATTTTGCAGTATCAAATCTGAATGACAATTATGAAGTTATTGATAAAGATATAATGATATCAAAATTTTCAAGTGGAACACGAAAACTGCGAGACATTCTCGAGATAGATCCATCAGATGAATACAAAAATGTTATTTTAGATAATAATGAATATCTAAATGAGGTTTGTATGGCAAACTTATATAAAGTCTTGAATAGAAATTCCTTATACGATTTCATATGTGTTACACACTTAATATATCCTAATTTCATAAAACCATTTGACATTAAAGGAATACCTCCTAGAAACAAAGACCTTGAAATTATTGGTGGAGGTATTTCTTTTCATTGGCGGTGTATACATTATGATGGAATGTATTTACACATTTATGATAGTAAAGGACCACGAAAACTAAAAGAATTACCTATAGATGAACAAACTTATATTAACCACAGATATCCTGGACTAGATCCAAAGAATGTTATTTCAAAACAGGTAACAAAACAACCTGACGATATAAGTTGTGGTGTTTACGCAATTGCATTTGCCGTTTCAATTATTTTATTAGAAGACCCTTACAAAATAAAATATTCCACTGATAATCAACTCATGAGGAATCATCTTCTAAAAATAATTGAAACTGGAGAAATAATTTCCTTTCCAAAAGAAAAATAATAATATTAATAATAAGACTGTAAGTCATAATAAGCAGTTAAAAAATTTACACTGAATATCAAGATACACAGTAAAAAGAAAATCTTATTTTAAGGTAGCCGGACAGTCTAAAGTTAACATAAGATAACCAATGTTGCATTTACGCAATGGATTGTGGATGATTTAACACTGAAGCAGATAATGATGAATTTAAAATTGATCTAAAAAAGTAAGATTTACTTTCTTCTGTGTAATTAAGGCTTTTGAGCCACGTAACTTTTTATGAGATTGAAAATAATAAAAATAAATTTTTTATTAATTTTTAGTATCTGCTTTTAATCTCATTTAAAGTATAAAGCGTAAAAAATTAACAACTTCATTTAACAAAGCAGTATATCCACGTTCTCGTGTTGGGCTGCTTCTGTAATATATAAATTGTTAAATGTTTAAATTAAATTTTAACACGGCTTTTTAGCCACGTTACTTTTCATAATATACAAAGTAAATACAAAAAAATTAACTTTATCGAATTTTATTATCTTTACCATTCTCCTGAATTCCCAATAGATTATAAGCCCAGAAAGATACACAGTTATTAACCATGCATATTCAATAAAATGTCCAATAAAAACACAATACAAATTCCCCGCTCCTGAAACGTCGAAAAGTAATAGTACCGGAGAATATCAAGCAAGGTTGTGAAGAAGTTATATGAACGTAAACGCCAACATGTTTGAAAGCCTAAAATTTAAAGTCACAACTGTTAATATATTAATGTTAACAAAACCTTAAATACAAAACCATTTCTATAAAAACCAAAATACAAGGGTGATTTTTGTGAAAAACAAAAAGACGTTTATAACCACAGCAGTACTTTGAGAAACCTCATCAACAAAAAATGTAATTTAAAAATCGCTATTAATTAAAATCTTGTCAAAGTAGGAGAAAATTTCATAGAATACAAAGCACTTGTCAAAAATCAAATAACCAATCGCATAATAGGCACGAGTTTTAAAAGTAGAGATTTAAAAGTTTTTCTGAAGGGCTATGCAATCTATTATTGACTGACAATTACAACAAAACGGCGTGGCCGAACGCAACACTGGAACCCTAACAAAGGCTGCAAAGGCTTTGTTAATGTCATCAGAAATTTTTATATCTTATATTAGGCAAAAGCTACTTTTACTTCAAACAGTATAAGAAATAGATACATGATGAAAGAAATTTTCAAGGGTACACCGGGATACACCATCTGAAAAATGAAATGGACGCCCTGCGTGGATATAGTCTGTAAATATTCAGAAAAAAGTTTTGTTTTTTTAAATAGGCGCCTAAGAAATGAAAAATTTTAATCCAGAGACGTCGAAGGGATTTTTGTTGAATCTGATGATTGATAAAAAGCGTTACATATCTAGAATCCTTAAATAAGAAAAATTGTTTTATCAAAAGATGTGATATTTATATTTCATAAATATGGACCGAATTGCGAAGATTTTCGTCCGCAGATTTTTAATCAGGTACTGGTAAATTTTCCTTCGAAGTGACTGATAATTCCAACATTTATAAAAATCATCTTTAATATGTAATATGTAAATCACACAAACTGATTCAAAATGGACACAAGTGGCTATTTTGAAATCAATCGGTTTGGAAAGTATTCAATCGAATGCTTGCCTACACGTTGATCTTTTTAGACAGCGGAAAAAATCATTGGAGACTGCATAAGGAGTATCAGCCTAAGAGGAGTTTTCGAAAAGAAAAATTTAATATTTTTAAAAGATATCAAGAAACTGCTGATATATAGATGTCGAGTGGGTCAACGACAACGTTGTTCATACTCAAACCTTTAGATAATCCCAAAAGAGTAAACAAAATCAAGGAGAAACTTTCGACTCATTTTAAATCTAAAGACAGCGAAAAATAACATTGGAGACTGCATAAGGAGTATCAGCCAAAGAGGAGTATCAGCCGATCATACTCTAACCTTTAGACAATCCAGAAATGAGTAAACAAAATCAAGGAGAAACTTTCGACATATTTTAATCCTAAAGACAGGGGAAAATAACATTAAAGACTGCATAAAGAGTATCAGCCGAAGAAGAGTTTTCGAAAAAAGTTAATATTTTCAATAGATATCAAGAACCAGCTGATATATGGATGTCGAGTGCATCAACGATAACGCCGATCGCAGAACATATTCTAAACTTCTCAAAGAACTCAAGTGCTCAGACTTAATATACATCACACACTTTAACGACAATAAATTTTCTAGAAAATTAATCGTGAACTTGATTTTTTAAAATCAGTTAAAACACATCGATAAATAATTTCATTTAATAAGAAATGTTTTTAGACAATATTAATTTAAAATCAAAATATCTAACGACAGAAAAGAAAATAGAGTATATTGGGTTTTCAATTTAATTGTCCCCTTTTTTAATTTCTCATGAAGTAACTAAAATTGTTTCAATTTGCAACTTTGTATGTTATGTTCAGTATAAAACGTAAGAAATTATAAATGTGCTTTTTAGCCACGTATCTATTAATGTAATTAAAAAATTTAATATAACTTTATTGTTAGCTAAATATTAAAGACTATAAAAATTCATAAATAATTTTTCTGCATTTTTCTTGTACATAAAAATGAATACAGTTGAAACCGCTTATATAACCAATAACAAACCAAGAAATATCTTAATTTTATCTTCGTAATATCCTATTACTATTGAATACCCGTAGCATGTAATATTACATGTAATATTGCAAGGGCATGAAAGTAATTATACGTACTATTCAAGTAGATGTATATAAAATAAAATTTATAAAAAGTCAAACAATACATTATATAATTCTTTTCTCATTTTTCATATAATTTTAACTTAATCTCTTTTTTGTACTCTCTGTTTTAATATAATTTTGTTCGCCTGTGACACTATAATTATACAAAATATAAAATAACTACAAACAAAATAAATATTCCAAACTTATAAATAGTTTACGATATAAGCAATTTCAATTGTAATTTTTTATTTTAATTGCATTAAAAGTATAAATCGTAATTGATATTCAAAAATTTTTCCCAGGGCGAACCTCAGCTACTGGGCGGGTCGCAAGTGGCGGATAGCGAACGCCCTTATAGAAATGTTGCATTCAATAAATATATATATATTTCGCTCGATTAAGGATTAAATCATTGATTGAATTTTAATCAGAGTTGGTAAAACCGGCCCTTAATATTTTAAAACGATTTAAAATTTGCTATTTAATACTTTTTAAGTTTAAACTTGTTATACGAATTTCTATTTCTTTTTTCAATAAAATAAATATTTATTACATGCTACTTTCTTTAGGGTAACTGTGAATAAGAATAATGCAACGATAATCAATAAAATATATAGAATTTCTTTTAAATGAAAAATTAACAACTCCTCTTATTTTTAAATCATTATATTATTTGTGCATTATTTCCAATAAACAGTCCCGGACCGAGGAATAGACATTAAAATCAATTAATTTTCATTAAAAAAGTATAATATCTATGTCTGATAAATAACTCGTAGTGTTATTTTAACACTAAATGTTAGATAAAATCAAACAGTTTCGGTTAAAAATGATCTGTGTTGTTTTAACACCACATTTACTATTAAAATAACTCTTCTTTTTTTGTGTGAATTAATAATGTAAATTAACAAAACCTAAGCTAACAATAACCTTACAGTATAATATTAAAATATTTTTTGTATTTTTAACAGCAATTCAAGGTTCAATTGAAAGAATTTTCCAGCACCGAAATTTATAGAAAAAGTTGTCTTCAAAAAATTTAAGTTCAAATTCAATATTTCCTTTTCTTGACACAGTTTCCTGCATCAGTAACTTTTTTAGTAAGTTTTCCTTCATTCTATATTTTTGCTTACAAAAAAATATTATAACATACAGAAAAACGTCTTATAAGAACCCAACAAGTTTTGTATTGTGGTAGGTTCTATTCCCCATGCGTAGATTTTTATTTTTTTTTTTATTTTTCAAAGTTTTAAATATTAATTCATCAAAATTTAAAATGTGCGTTTATTTCCATATTGTATATTACTTCCTCATAGAGAAAGTATTGTAATACCAAAATTTTTTGAGTTCGATTTTTTGACATATCTTTATGTTATTTGACCTCAGGAGTTCAAAAATGACATTTTTAAAAAATGTCATTCCGAATGTGTGTGTGTGTGTGTAAACATCACATTTTCATAAATATCTCAAAATCATAAAGAGCTTTTGGGTTGAATTTTTTTTTAAATTGTAGATCTCACCTGCGGACATAAAGTGAGAGTACTTTGAGATAGATTAATAAAGTTTAACTAAATTTTTGTTGTATTTTTAATTTTGCAAAAAAACGTTTTTTGTCCATAACTTTAAAAAAACCTATAAATGTTTTTCCATAATTTTGTAGAGTTTTTTTAGACGCATCTTTTGAGCCCTAATTGAACATTTCTCGTCCATATTAACCGGAGATATTAAACTTTTAAAAATTCAAAATTTTGAAAAATAAGACTTTTTTGAAAATTTTGTTGAAAAATGTAGAAGTAATCTTAAAATTATTGTTACCGACTTGTAGAGCTTCAAAAAACGCTTCGATTGACCTATTTTTGAACCTAATTCGATAATAAATTTCGAAATTATTGGTATTTTAAAAACCAAAAATTGTGGAAAATGACATTTTCTCAACTTTTTTATTTGATAATTTTTGTTTAACTATTAAATTATTGTAACTATCTTGTAGGGTATTTAAAAATAAATTGATTGACCCAAAATTCAATCACTTTTACCATATTTATAAAAGTTATTCATATATTTCTATTATTTTTATCTCTATGAGGAAGTAAAGTGTTCATGAAATGAGCACCAAAATTATACAAAAAAATATACAACTTGGCAGCGGTTTTTCTTTATTCTTGAACATTATTTTTGAATAATTAGCAGTTTGTCCATTACTAGCTTTAAGATCACTGTTCACTTTTTAAAACCTAATGACAAAACTAAAAATTGTTTTTAATAATATCTATAGGGAAGACTGGGGTGAAAAGTTAAACTGCCAAAACCGTTAAAATTCATTATTTTTCGAACGAAAATAGTTAGAGCATTACAATTTTAATTATAGAAGGGTGTTATCACCCTAAATAAATGTCCGGAGTTGTGTGCAATTCTCTTTATTTTTGTGGTGTCGATATTGAAAGTTTTTTTTCAACCTACTTTTGAAAATTTTTTCGAAAAAGAAAATATCAACTTTTAAGTATATTTTTTAAATTTAATCTGATCGCGATTTTTTTAGATCCTTATTTGGGTCTCCTGAAGAGATACCTAAAGGTATTTGCTAAATATCTTTAGTCAGATTTTTTATATTTGTTGTTAAAGCCAAAAACGCACCCTGTGGCGAAAAGTTAAATGTATTTTTACATATGTTGTTAAAATTTTTTTTTTATTTTTAGTTTTTTTGGGTTTATTTGTTTAAACATTATTTATTTGACATTGGGCAAGTACTCTGTCAAAAAAATAAGCCGGTTAACGTGAAATAAAAAAAAAATTTTTTTTGAAATTTCAATTTTTTAACTTTACAACTATTCTAAATCTTTTGTCAAATAAGCAAAGATCTTTTATTTACTAAATTACTTGTTTACGTATACTTTAAATTATCTACTACTTAACACCTATCAGAAAATAGTTTTAGTAGGCTAAAAATAAAATGTAACTTTTCGCCCCAGACATTTAACTTTTCGCCCCAGCATAGGGCGTAAAGTTAAAAAAAAACAAAATTTTCATAAAAGGACAAAACATGTATTTTTTGCGAAAAAATCAGGAACTTTTTTATTGAAAGTTGTAGAGGACAAGTTGCCCTAAAATATTGATACACAAATATTTGTATCTAAGCGGCTTGTATTGCCAAAAAAAATCATTTATGCAAAATTTAACTTTTCGACCCAGCCTCCCCTACACTTTCGGATTATCAGTTATAATTTTAGAGTAAAAAATCAATAACAATATCTAGAAAGATCTGGACACTATTACGCCATTACTACACCTGTAATAAGTTGGCCGCCGACTGAAGCTAACAGTTGAACTCTCGGCACTCTTTCATAGGCACAAACCACTATTTATCGAGTATTACAAAATTTGATAAAGGAATATAACATGGAGAAATATTAGTGGTTGAAGCAGGGTGTTGAACGTGGCTGCTATAGTCCAACGCACAATAGGTTTGCGAAAGTCGTTCGCGAACGAGACGCCTTATATAGAAACCTTCGAAAATATATATCTCTATCTTTTTCTAACTCATATTTTGCGTTCGAGAACGATATTTGCGAATCAGTTGTGTTTAGGCCTTAAAACTTTAGTCGGCATGATAAGAAAATTTTTTTCGGTAGGCGAAAAATCAGATAACGATTTTTACGTCTACATATTATTAGCTATCTTTGGGTTATTGAGTTGATATGTGACTGCAATATTTAATTCAGTTTTACAAAAGACGGAAGTTCAGAATATAGGCATATATTAAAACAACCTTCAATTGATATCGAAACAACAAACAATATATGTCACTCTACAGATAGTGTTGCAGCTTATTTAGGTAAAAAGATATATATTTACATTTGAGTCAAGAAACGTTTCTTGAAAGTGAATGTTCTTTAATCACTGGACAAAATTAATTAGTAAAACATGCCTGTAGGGATACTAACAAATTTTAAAAAAGAACATGTATTTGTTGTTTAATACCAATTTAAATTACAATTAAAATTGTCACTTGATTTTTGTTGCTTTAACATAATATTACACAAAACTATTTTTCACAAGATTCAAGATATAGTAGTACCCACTAAACTAAAATCCATTCAGATAAATTAAATTATAAGCAACAAATTTATAAACTTTAAAGAAGTGAAAAAGGATGTATTTATACAATAAAAATTTACTTTGCAGAATGAATTTATTGGACTCTTTGAACAGAAAAATGAAGTTGATAATCTACAATGAACATAATAAACTGTATCATAAATTGAATTTATTATAAGTATCACATCAACTTATATTAAATATATGTTACAGGTTACTCATTTTTTATTAATGTACTAACTTGCAACTCTGAACTACAAACACACTTACTTACTCTAATTCTTTATTATGACACAAACTTTAAATTTTGTAAACATTTTGAATAGTAAGGCGAAATGTTCATAGTTTAATCTTATGTAACACAAAATGTATTACTATTTGTATGTTCTTAAATTTATAAATAAAAAAAGTAGCCGGTTGAAGTTATAGTCAAGCTTAGCACCCCCCCCCCACTTAAATGAATGTTTTAAAAGCAAAAAGTAAAATTGAATAAAGATTAATTGTTGAGAAACAGTAGTGATTGGTGTATACGGGAGGGTACTGAGCACGACCGTAAGCTTCGACCGACAGAAAGAAGAGAGTTATAATTCGTCAGTAACATCACGGTAAATCGTTACTTGTTAAAATAACACCAAAATGGATTAAAATAACACTAAATTGGATTATTTTAATTCTTTTTGGTGTTATTTTAATACCTAACGATTTACCGTGATATAGATAACAACGACAACATCGGGTGTGAGTGGGCTCTCACACTCGTAAAGGTATCATGCGACTGTTAAAAATGAACATAATTTTATCAAAAATTGCACTAAGAAACAAGGATAAATATTTTTTAGAAATTTAATTGACTCTTCTACTACATTAAAGGCACAGTAGTAAAACATACAAAAAATATATGTTAAATTTCTTGCGTGTAATTATCAGGTGGTGTTGTTTTAACACGCAGTTTTGGTATCATTTTTTCTAGTGTTAATAAATAATTAAATAATTGATACAACAATTATTTTGCACCAGACATAATTTTTGTCAATTATGTCAAAACAATTGCTGCCTTAAACTAACAAGAATATGTTTTGTTATCAAAAATATTTTTGCACTCAGACATAATATTGAATAATATATCCAAACAATTGCTGCATCTAGTTTATAAAAATGACATAATATTGAATAATATATCAAAACAATTGCTGCTTCTAGCTAATTAGAATTTCATTTGCTTTAAAAAATTATTTTTACCGCCGATATAATATTAGATAATATATAAAAACAATTGCTGCTTCTAGCTAATCAGAATTTGCATTGCTATAAAAAATTATTCTGCACCTAAACATAATTGCTACTCCAAACTAATAAGAATTTGATTTGCTATAAAAATTACTTTGCTCTCAGACATAATATTGGATAATGTATTCAAACATTTGTTGCTTCTAGCAAATCAGAATATGCTTTGCTAAAAAAACTTAATTTGCTCTCAGACATGATATTAGATAATATATCCAGAAATTCGTTTCTTCTAGCTAATTAGAATTTGCTTTGCTACAAAAACTTAATTTGCACTCAAACATAATACTGGATAATATATTCTAACGATTGCTGCTTCTAGCTAATAAGAATTTGCATTGCTACAAAACATTTTTTTTCTCTGAGACGTAAAATTGGATAATATATCTAAAAAATTGCTGCCACAATCTTATAGAAATTTGCTACGCTATAAAAAAATTATTTGGCTCTCAGACATAATAATGGATAATGTGTCCAAAAAATTGCTGCTTCTAGCTAATAAGAATTTGCATAGCTATAAAACATTATTTTGCTCCCAGACATAATATTAGATAATGTATCCAAACATTTGTCGCCTATAGTTAGTTAGAATTTTCTATGCTATAAAAAATATTTTGCACTCATACATAATATTGAATAATATATCCTAATAATTGCTGCTTCTAGCAAATCAGAATATGCTATAAAAAATATTTTGCACTCATACATAATATTGAATAATATATCCTTATAATTGCTGCTTCTAGCAAATCAGAATATGCTTTGCTAAAAAAGACTTAATTTGCACTCAAACATAATACTGGATACTATACACAAATGATTGCTACTTCTAGATTATAAGAATTTTCTATGCTATAAAACATTTTTTTTCACTCAGACATAATATTGTATAATGTATCCAAACCATTGCTTCTTCTAGCTAATAAGAATGTGCATTGTTATTAAAAATTATTTTGCATCTAAATATAATATTGGATAACATATCCAAACGATTGCTGCTAATAAGAATTCGCTTTGCTATACAATTTTCTTTGCACCCAGACATAATATTATATAATAAATCCAAATAGTTGATGCTTCTAGCAAGACAAAATTTGATTGCTAAAAAAATTATTTTGCACCTAAATATAATATTGGATAACCGATTGTTGCTAATAAGAATTTGCTTTGCTATACAAATTTCTTTGCTCTCAGACATAATATTGGATAATATATATAAACAATTGCTGCCTTTAGCTAATAAGTATTTGCTTTGCTATAAAAAATTATATTGCTCTCAGATATAATATTGGATAATATATCCAAACAATTGCTGCTTCTAGCTAGTAAGAATTTACATTGCCATAAAACATTATTTTGCTCTCAGACATAATATTGGATAATATATCCTAATAATTGCTGCTTCTAGCAAATCAGAATATGCTTTGCTAAAAAAACTTAATTTGCTCTTAAATATAATACTGGATAATATATCCAAACGATTGCTACTTCTAGATTATAAAAATTTTCTATAATATTGGATAATATATCAAAAGTATTGCTAATTCAAGCTAATCAGAATTTGCTTTACTATAAAAATTTCTTTGACCCCAGACATAATATTGGATAATATATTTAAACAAATGCTGCTTCTAGCTAGTAAGGATTTACATTGCTATAAAACATTATTTTGCTCTCAGACATAATATTGTATAATGTATCCAAACCATTGCTTCATCTAGCTAATAAGAATGTGCATTGTTATTAAAAATTATTTTTCATCCAAATATAATATTAGATAACATATCCAAACGATTGCTGCTTCTAGCTAATCAGAATTTGCTTTGCTACAAAACATTTTTTTCCTCTCAGACATAATTTTGGATAATATATCTATACAATTACTGCTACTAGCTTATAAAATTTTGCATTATTTTAAAAAATTATTCTGCACACTGCTGTAGAAGTGGATATTATGTAGATGTTATAGTTGCACATTCATAATAAATTTTCGCTTTGATATAGGAGATCGATGCTATATTCTGATATTGAATTGACGTGTAATTTATAAATAAAGAAATTAATTCGTTTGTTGTTTTTAAAAATCTTTTCAACATTTGGTAAGTACAAAATTTCTTAAATTAAAAAATTGCCTACAAATTCTTTTACAAAAAATTATAATTTTTAAATCGGCATCAAATCCCAATTCAATTTTTCAAAAAAATGTTCTCTGTGTACTCTTAGTATTGAAAAATTAAATTTTAATTATTTTAATGCCTAAAAAACTTGTCAGCAATTTTTATAAAAAGCAAAACTTTTTTTGCAAAATTTCCCTTAATAATTTTTCCATTTGTTGCTTCTAACTAATAAGGAAATCCTTTGCTCTATCAATTATTTTGCACCCACACATTATTTTTGACAATATATATCCAAACAATTGCAGCTTTAAATAATAAGAATATGCTTTGTTTCTAAAAATATTTTTGCACTCAGACATAATATTGAATAATATACATATCCAAACAATTCCTGCTTCTAGCTAATAAGAATTTGCATAGCTATAAAACATTATTTTGCAATCAAGCATAATATTTGATAATATATCAAAAGTATTGCTACTTTAAGCTAATCAGAATTTGCTTTTCAATAAAAATTTCTTTGATCACAGACATAATATTGGATAATATTTTTAAACAAATGCTGCTTCTAGCTAGTAAGGACTTACATTGCTATAAAACATTATTTTACTCTCAGAAATAATATTAGATAATGTATCCAAACATTTGTAGCCTCTAGCTAGTTAGAATTTTCTATACTATAAAAAAATATTTTGCACTCATACATAATATTGGATAATATATCCTAATAATTGCTGGTTCTAGCAAATCAGAATATGCTTTGCTAAAAAAACTTAATTTGCACTCAAACATAATACTGGATAATATATCCAAACAATTGCTACTTGTAGATTATAAAAATTTTCTATAATATTGGATAATATATCAAAAGTATTGCTACTTCAAGCTAATCAGAATTTGCTTTTCTATAAAAATTTCTTTGATCCCAGACATAATATTGGAAAATATATTTAAACAAATGCTGCTTCTAGCTAGTAAGGATTTACATTGCTATAAAACATTATTTTGCTCTCAGACATAATATTGGATAATGTATTCAAACAATTGCTTCTTCTAGCTAATAAGAATGTGCATTGTTATTAAAAATTATTTTGCATCTAAATATAATATTGGATAACATATCTAAACGATTGCTGCTAATAAGAATTCGCTTTGCTATACAATTTTCTTTGCACCCAAAAATAAATCCAAATAGTTGCTGCTTCTAGCAAGACAGAATTTGCTTTGCTAAAAAAATTAAATTGCACTCAAACATAATATTGGATAATATATCTAAACAATTGTTGCCTTTAGCTAATAAGTGTTTGTTTTGCTATAAAAAATTATTTTGCTCTTAGACATAATATTGGATAATATATCCAAACAATTGCTGCTTCTAGCTAGTAAGAATTTACATTGCCATAAAACATTATTTTGCTCTCAGACATAATATTGGATAATATATCCTAATAATTGCTGCTTCTAGCAAATCAGAATATGCTTTGCTAAAAAAACTTAATTTGCACTTAAACATAATACTGGATAATATATCAAAACGATTGCTACTTCTAGATTATAAAAATTTTCTATAATATTGGATAATATATCAAAAGTATTGCTACTTCAAACTACTCAGAATTTGCTTTACTATAAAAATTTCTTTGACCCCAGACATAATATTGGATAATATATTTTAAAAAATGCTGCTTCTAGCTAGTAAGGATTTACATTGCTATAAAACATTATTTTGTTCTCAGACATAATATTGTATAATGTATCCAAACCATTGCTTCTTCTAGCTAATAAGAATGTGCATTGTTATTAAAAATTATTTTGCATCTAAATATAATATTGGATAACATATCCAAACGATTGCTGCTTCTAGCTAATCAGAATTTGCTTTGCTACAAAACATTTTTTTCCTCTCAGACATAATTTTGGATAATATATCTAAACAAATACTGCTTCTAGCTTATAAAATTTTGCATTATTTTAAAAAATTATTCTGCACACTGCTGTAGAAGTGGATATTATGTAGATGCTATAGTTGCTCAGTCATAATAAACTTTAGCTTTGATATAGGAGATCGATGCTATATTCCGATATTGAATTGGCGTGTAATTTATAAATAAAGAAATTAATTCGTTTGTTGTCTTTAAAAATCTTTTCAACATTTGGTAAGTACAAAATTTCTTAAATTAAAAAATTGCATACAAATTCTTTTACAAAAAATTAAAATTTTTAAATCGGCATCAAATTCCAATTTCATTTTTCAAAAAAATATTCTCTGTGTACTCTTAGTATTGAAAAATTATATTTAAATTATTTTAATGCCTAATAAATTTTTTAGCAATTTTTATGAAAAGCAAAACCTTTTTTTGCAAAATTTCCCTTAATAAGCTTTCCATTTGTTGCTTGTAACTAATAAGAAAATCCTTTGTTTTATCAATTATTTTGCACCCAGACATTATTTTTGACAATGTATATCCAAAAAATTGCTGCTTTAACTAATAAGAATATACTTTGCTGCTAAAAATATTTTTGCTCTCAGACATAATATTGGATAATATATCTAAACGATTGCTGCTTCTAGCTAATCAGAATTTGTTTTACTATGAAAATCTATTTTGCACTCATACATAATATTGGATAATATATCCAAACGATTGCTGCTTCTATCTAATAAGAATTTACTTTTGTATAACAAATTATTCTGCCCTCAGCCGTAGAGCTGTAGAAGCTATAGTTTTTTATAGTTAATAAACTTACGCTTTGATATAGAAGGATGATGCTAAATTCCGATATTGAATTGGTGTGTAATTTATAAATAAAGAAATTAATTCGTTTGTTGTCTTTAAAAATCTTTCCAACATTTGATAAATACAAAATTTTTTAAATTAAAGAATTGCATACAAATTCTTCTACAAAAAATTGTTGCTTCTAACTAATAAGGTAATCGTTTGCCATGTCAATTATTTTGCACCCAGGCATAATTTTTGACAATATATATATGTTGACGTCCGCATGAAAAGGGACCACTTTGGCACTATTGGACTTATCTATATGGGCGAATTCCTGACAAAATTTGGAAAATTTTGAATGGTCTTACAACCTTTTTGGTAAAAAATTCGATGAGTTACAGAATTTTAAAGTTTGGAGTATCAAATACGTCATTTCGAGAAAAACGAAATCAAAGATTGTAATATGAATATCTGTGGTTCTTCTGGGAAGTTATTCAGATAATAGTTGTTTTAAGTCTAGTACACCCTTAAGATTGAAAATCAATAGGTTTCGAATTCCCCCCCCCTCATTTTTTAACAATGACAAAATAATGGATCTCCGGCAAAGTGGTCCCTTTTCTAAAAATACGGTTATTAATTAATAAAGTGGAATATTTAACGAATTTAAAGGTTCGGTGTTATTTTTTAGAGTTATTTCAAGCAAAGAAAAGAAAAGTAACCTAAAAAAATTTTTTAAGCGACTTTATTATAAAAAATCTTAGAAAAAATTAAAAATTTCATTTCTAAAAACACGAAATTAAAAATTGTAATGCGAATTTCTCCGGCTCTTCTGGAAAGTTATTCAGATAAGAGTTGTTTTAAGTCTAGTACACCCTTAAGATTGAAAATCAATAGGTTTCGAATTTTTCCCTCCCTTCGTTTTGAAACATTAAAAAAATAACAGATTTCCGACAAAGTGGTCCCTTTTCATTTTTTTTAACAACGAAATAAAATGCTTAGAGTGTCAATAAATTAATAAAAACTGCATGAATCGACGTGGTAGACCCTGTAGATTAAGAAAAAAAGATAAAAACAATTTCAATATTTTTCTTCAAAATTAGTACATTGCGAATATCTCGGAATCTAGAACCGACAAAGTGGTCCCTTTTCATGCGGACGTCCACATATTGTCCAAGAAATTGCTGCTTTGTGAACGCTACCTTTAATTAATGCTGCTTCTATAGCTAATAAGAATTTGCTTTGCTATAAAAATAAATTTTGTACTCACATAATATTGGATAATATATCCGAATTATTGCTGCTTCTACCTAATAAGAATTTGCATTGCTATTAAAAATTATTTTGCACCCTGCCGTAAAAATGGACATTATATAGTAGTTATAGTTGCTCTTTCAAACTTGACTATACATTTTAGATTGATTATTATTTCTAAAATCAAAATTGACTTTTGTTGTAAAGAAATATTTCCGCTTAGGAATAGAGTATATATATATAAAGAAATTATAATACTTAGTCAAATAAAATTCATTAAGAAATTATTGCGAGAGTAACATTTTTTTGCGAAATGTTGCTTAAGCTTTCCTTTTGGTGCTTTTATCTTATAAAAAATTGGCTTGTTATAAAAAATTATTTTGCACTTAGACATAATATTGAATAATAGAGCGAAACAATTGTTGCTTCTAACTTATAAGAATTTGCTTTTGCTTTCATGTGGTGCAGGATGAAACACGAAGTATAAAACATAAGTAAAGTTGTTTACCGTTAGTGCCAGGCAGTTTTGTCCTGCCAATACAAAATAAAACTTATGTTATTTTAATATACGGTTTATTACTTATTACATGATATTTTTACTTCGTGTAGTGGTGAGTGGGGAAAAATAGGGTACTCGTGTTTTCCCATAATGGGTACTTTTAATTTTTTTATCCTCTATATATATAGATAAGAATTTATCAATTATCAATTATTCTTATCATTCATATTGATAGGAAAATGTTATTAATTATAAAGACACTACGAAATTTTTTTTTTAATTTATACAACTTTAAAGTTTTAATAAAAAATATTAATATTTTTCTAAATTAAAGTGCTTACAAAACTTTTTGGGATAATTTATTTAATTTGGCAAGTAAAGGATATTTTCATCAGTTATTCTAGAATATTTTTCAATAGGATAGATTGGTTAATTGTTTACAATAACTTGGAAACATTACATGTTGTTGAAATATACAGTGTGGGGCAGAATGGGGTTCAACAGTGTGGGTCCTTACCCGTGACTATGCTGTTTCATTGAACTACTTAAAAAGATTATATTATGCATTATTTTTCGTGTAAAAACACAGAAAGGGTGTACATAGAGAATTATCGTCAAATACCTTGTATGATTATTCTACATTTTATTGAAGAGAATAATAATAATTATTATTATAATCATGCACACCACATTTGTGATCAATTATACTTTTGAATTAGATTTTTTAAATTCAAAATATTAATAACTTATTCTTACACACATTATTGATTTTTTTCCGAGGCAAGTTTTCTTTAGCTTTTGACATTTGGTTTCTCTTGTTGCTATTGAAAAAACGGCTTGATTTTTTAGAAAAGTTATAATACATATATGGTTTTTGCTTTACGCCTGGATTTGACTTTCCTTACAATGGTGCTTCTTTGAAAAAAACAATACGATAAAGGCAAGCTACTGACACGCGAATTACCATCCGATATTTATGGTTTTGTGCATAATCCTTTTCATTTCTAACAACATTTCCAGGCAATTTTTCCTCAAGGCGGACAATTAATATTGTGTTATTTGGATTTACATTACATAATAATTCAATCATTCGTATTGAGTAATTTAATACTTGATTCAAAAGAATGTTTTACTACTTTTGAGTAGCATATTATTAAACTGATGTGTAAAAATTCTTTCAGAATAATTTTTTTTATATGAGTGTTTCAATTCAAACTAAAATATATGTAATATATTAAATAAAATGTAATATAATAATAAATTATATAACACATAATATTTAGAAAGATCATAAATATTATTGAATAAAATATCAAATTTGAATATATTTATCATCTATATACTCCTATTTCTTTAATTTAAATTAATTTACGTTATTAAATATATGTTATTATAATTATAATTATTTTTATTATTATTTTACAGCAAGTTCCGTACAATTTGAAATAAATAATAATTCTTATTATGTTTGTGTTGTTATTATTATTGTTATTACTGTTATTAATATTTGTTATTATTATTATTAATTTGAAATTTTATTATGGAGATTTTATAAATGACCTATATTCTAGTTCTAGAAGATAAATAGTAGGAGAGGATGGGGCAAGGATAGTTAGAGCTAATATGGCACGGTACAATCCTGCTAATGCGACTGTAAATTATAAAATAATGTTTAATTGTTCTTTTAGGCTGCTTTACATAATAGTGCGTGATTATATACAGAAAACAAAGCTTATTGACCAAGAAATTGGTAGTTTTCTGAAGAAAATTGGTTATAACTAAGATTCAAGTTCAGACAAATTTTTATGCAATAATTAAATATTGAACCTAATTTTTTGTCCGAACTGCATGAAAAGTGTGGCATTGAAGACAGGAGCAGTGCATTTTTTTTAATGGCCAAAGAGGTTGTTCTTTAATTAAATAAAAACATATTTCTATGTAATCGAGATGCGTTTTAACATTTTTAAGTAAGAGCAGGCGTAAAATATGTTACGCCTGCTCTGAGGTAGAGTAAGCTGGCTCAAAATATTTTGCGCCCGCTAACCCTACCTCCAGGCGGGTATGTGTTACTTTGTGTCCGCTCCAAGTGCTCTAAATGACATACTTTTCGTGCAGGTAGGACAAAAAACATAGTCAACACGTAAATTCAATTGGAATTCTGACCTTAGTATTCGAGAAATTTTTTGTATAATTAAAACGGAATTTTTTTATTATCAATTTTGTATCCTTTCCCGCAAACACACAAAAAAATAAGTGTTATATTTTAATACCGAATGTGGTGTAGAAATATCACGATTTATGTATAAATTCTGTTTTAAAACGCCACAAGAATTTTAGTAAGAATTAAACTGGAATTCCGAAAGAATTTTAAAAAAATTTCGTGAGAATTATTATCACCTGGAAACATTATTTTTTTAATACACGACTATCGAAAGTATAATTAATAAATACTTACGTTTATTTCTAACGTAGGTATAGTTGTGACTGGAGATGATGTAGTTACTACTGGTCGTGAACCAGACGTTTATGATTAATTATTTAGTTACATTTTGAAGCACTGAAAATCACTGAAGAGAAGGTTTCTTTTCTCTCTTATTATTGACGACATCGGGAGGAAATGACATACTTGTCTCCAGCTTTACAGTTAATAAATGGTGTACTTTCGGTGCATGTGTTAGGAAAAAATTATTAATTTTTTTGTTGCTCAGTGTAAAAATTCCTTTACAAACTTTTTAAGGGCTTTACCAAGTAGTAGGGGAAAGGCTAGTGAAAGTTTTTCCACTTGTATTTTTTATTATTCTAGAAGTGCCATAATTAAAAACGCGACTGATACTGTAGTCTAATATCATTATGTTGTCAATATCAGTCGCGTTTTTAATTAGGGCATTTTTAGAATACAAAAAAAACGCAATTGAGACAACCTGCAAGTCTTTCCCCTACGTAATGTTTTTGTAATATTAATAATATTACAATGGAATACTATACAGTAACAATAACTAATTATTAGTGAAATCGTAGTAAATTTTTTACTTCAGCAAATAATAAAAATATCTAATTATTAGTAGATAATTACTAATTATTCGTAAATAAACATCTACGAAAATATTCAAATTTTACTTATTAAATTAGTCACCAAAAATTCAGTTATTTTTACATAACCTAACAGTGAAATTAATTAAATAATTTGTGTTTTAGAATGAGTTGAAATAAACATTTTTTTAAATTATTATTTCTGAAAATCCTGTTTTTGTATTTTCTAAAATAGTAAAACATATAGATTTTTTACACTGAATATCTTACTAGTAGGAAACATAATTTTAAAAATTTATTTTATTTTTGTATACTTATTTGAAAAATGTGATATATAAATATAAATTACATATAATTATAAGTACAATTTATTATTAATATAACTGTAATAATTATAATAATAATAATAATAATATTATTATTATTATTATTATTATTATTATTATTATTATTATTATTATTATTATTATTATTATTTTTTTTTTTTTTTTTTGCTTAGGGAATTTTGGGAAATCTGCCTACAGATACCTTGGATTCCGCACTCCAAGGTTATGTGGGGTTGGTGTGATAAAACAAAAGGAGATAAAAAAAAGAAAAATAAATATATAAAATAGTAAATTTAATAAACTGGCGACCTACTGCCAGCCCGACCCACTAAAACCCGTAACCCTTCTTCTGGAGCCCTTTACCCTCCCTCGAAACTGTCGTAAGACTTTAGCCTTCGAGGGTGGCGCTCCAACTCTGTCGCTAATGTGACTTTCTGCTTTTCTCTGCGGTTATCCTGCGTTAATAGTTAAAAATTTAAAACTATTTCAATATAAAGCGGAATTAACAGCACAACAATAATTAAAAATAACAAATGTGTAATTAAGTGTAAAAAGTCAAAAGATAAAATTATAAACGGATATATAAAAAAAAGAAAAAATAAACGCGTATAAAAAATTGAAAACATAAAACTGTACAAAGATGAATAATAAAAAAAAAACACAAACAATTAAAAAATGTATAAGGACAAATAAATCACAAAATAAATTAATAAAAAACAAACGAATAAATTAAAAGCTGTTTAAATTACGCTTTTTGGCGGCCGTCGAGATCCTTCCTCGACATAACCGAGATTATGAATTTCTCGACTTGCCGCCAATTCTCCTTTGACTGGGTCATCAGCGATACCATGTTCTCCGGTGTAACTTGACTGTTTACACCTTCGAACATGGCCCGCCTCTCCAAGTCCCATTTCTTGCATGAGAAGAGGGTGTGCTCCGCGTTGTCCTCAGGGAACTGGCAATATGCACACACCTCGTTCTCGCGTAATTTAAAGCGACACAGGTACGAGTTAAAACACCCGTGACCTGTGAACGCCTGAGTCAAGTAATAGGAAACCTGACCGTGTTTCCTATTTATCCAGGTGGCGAGTGCCGGGATAAGGCGATAAGTCCATCGACCTTTTTCCTCACCATCCCATCTTTCTTGCCATCTTTCTATGAGCCTGTGCCTCGCTTCTTTGCGGATTAGGCCCTTGCTTGGTCCTAATTCCTCATTCAAGGAACTGCTTTCTTTAGAAAAGAGAAACATTTCTTCCCTTTCCCTCGCCAAAAGATCTGCTGGCGGGACACTTGCAAGGACCTGCACAGCACTCGTAGATACCGTCTTATATGCAGAGATGATACGCGTTGTTATCGATCTCTGCGCAGACAGTATCTTTTCACAGATGGTCACACATCTTTTACTCCTCAGGGATGGGGCCCACGCTGGTGCTGCATAGAGCATTTTAGCGTGGGCGACACTCGCCACCAGTCTTCTTTTTTGTTCACGGGGTCCGCCAACATTTGGCATTAGCCGTGAAAGATTTGCCGCACACTCGATCGCTTTATTTGACGCCGTAGCCATGTGGTGGTTGAAGTTTAACCTTCCATCTAACTTCACACCAAGATATTTAATTTGCTTACTCCACTTGACCTCAAATCCGTCTATCACGATTCGTGGGAGCTCATAACCACGTCTGTCTGTGACCAGCAGTGCCTCGGTCTTTTCCAGGGCCATTTCAAGACCTCTGGTATCCAGCCAGCTTTTAGCTAGTCGCAGACATTCGTTCACCAATGTCCCAAGAGCCTCCTCACTTTCGGCAGTGCACACGAATAATGCGTCGTCCACAAAGCCGATGATCACCGCACCTTCGGGCAGATCCATTCGCAGAAAATCATCGTAAGATACATTCCATACAAATGGACCTACCCTTGAGCCTTGAGGAGCCCCACGCTGCATCTCTTCCTTGAGAGTGCAGGTGTCTCCCTCATATATAACCCACCTGTCGCTAAGATAATTATCCATTATCCGCAACAAGTAGGGCGGCATGTTTTTCTTTTCCATCGACTCGATGAGATCTTTCCATCTTGCGGAATTAAACGCGTTACGTATGTCAATTGCTACCAACGCGCAGAAGCTCTTCTTTTTCCCAGGTCCCAATTTGTTTTTTCCTGCTTTGGCTATGTCCACAACTGCCTGGATGGCATCAACTGTGGACTTGCCTTTACGGAAACCAAATTGGTGATCGGACAGACGATTCTCTTCGGTCAAGTGGCCTTGCATTCTCTGCAGAACCATATCCTCTAGAAGTTTACCCATCGTATCTAGCAGGCATATAGGCCTGTACGATGAAACCTTATCTAGAGGTTTTTCACCTTTCCTTAGGAGGACTAACCTCTGTCGCTTCCAGTCGCGGAAGAACTCTCCTCTCTCAAGGCAAAGATTGAAGCATCGAAGCAGAATCTGGGGTAAAGTGTCGATTACCAACTTTAGGATCTCGTTACTTATCCCATCGATTCCAGGCGCCTTGCCTGTTTTCAATCTTTTGCCTGCTTTTTGCAGTTCACTAAGTGTGAAGAGTTCTTCCTCTTCGACTTTGCAAAAACTCCAGTCCCTTCTAAGGTATGGCTCCGCAGGAGGAAACAAAGAACTTATTATCTTTCTGACCCAATCGGGATTGTCCAGGCCGGGGGTCTTTTGCCTCGTCACTAATTTCTTAGTTACGATTTTAAAAGCCAGACCCCATGGGTCCTTATCGACTTCCTCGATTAGGTCCTTCCAGCTACGGCGTCGCGACTTGCGGATCTCTTTCTTGAGGTCCTTTTTCGCCTCCTTGAAAGCCTCTTTCAGCAAGGGATCTCCCTTAGATCGGGTATATGTCCTTCTTGCTTTGAGGCATTCCTTTCTCAAGGAGGCTAGCTCCTCTGACCACCAGTGCAAGGATTTTCTTACTGGAGTGGCGCCTTTGCGTGGCATTGACGCATTGCAAGCGGTGACTATCATGTTCCTCACCGCTCGCACCTCCCCATCCAGACTGCTCGGCCTCTTCACCCAGCCCAAGTCCTCAATTAAAAGGGCTTCTCTTAGGGACCGGCCGAACTTTTCCTTGTCGAGTCTCTTCATATTCCACGAGGAGGTTTTGCGACTAGGAGCATCCTGTCTTTTTCCTCCTCGTGTGTCTCCCATAGAGACTGAGAACTCAATGTACTGGTGGTCACTTGCGGTATATTCCTCTGAGACCCGCCAGTCGGTTATGCGGCTAAATAGTTTAGACGATGCGATTGTTAGATCTATTATTGATCCGATCGCACCTCGTCTAAAAGTCCATGTATTGCCTCGGTTTACTGCCAATAAGTCGTTTCTGGAGATCATTTCTCCAATACGAATTCCTCTCTTGTCGAGTCTCGTCTCACCCCACTCTGGCGACTTTGCGTTAAAATCACCAGTGATGATGACATCCAGCCTGGATTCTGTGAGGCTCGATTCTAGGTCTTCGATATTGGCTTCGAAGTTTGTCAGTGGGTCGTTGGGTGAGAAGTAGCAGCTATACATACGTATATTAGCCACCTCTATCCACACGAACCCACTGCTCGTCTCCAGAAACTTGTCAACCCGCAATTCTGGGTTGCACAGCTTTATGGCGGCTCTCTTCGCCTTATCCTGATACCAAAGGGCGAGATCGCTTCCTTGATACTGCTCACTGCAGAACAGGATATCGACCTCATTTTCCCTTGCTGTTTGCATTAGGAGCAACTGTGCATCCTTACTTGTATGCAAGTTGACCTGCAAAAATTTTAAGGATTTGCCCTTTTAATCTTTTGCAGTTCTTCTCTGTAAACCGGGCAGGCTCTCTTTCCGGAATCGTGATCCGTCTCTGGCTTTCCCAGGTCCAAGCATGTAAGGCACTTCGGCTTAACTTTACAGCTCTTCGCGAGGTGTCCCTCTCCGCCGCATCTCCGACAGTTTTTGCTTCTGTCGGGGCCTTTGCAGGTTCGGGTTGAGTGTCCGTATGCTAGGCACTTTTGGCACCTAGCTACTTCAACATGCTCGCGAATTGGAGCATTTATCCAGCCGATTTTTATTTTACCAAGCTTTAGCAGAGTGTTACTTTCTGCCTCTGTCAGACGTACCAGAGCAACCTTAGTTCCTCTGTATCGCGGCAAAAGTCGACACTCCATCTTCAGGTCGGGTTTACCCAGCTTTTCTCTTAGTGCTGCAGTTACCTCATCCTCTGAGGTGGCTTCGTCCAAATCCTTAATCTCTAGAGACCTTTTATTCACTAGAGGTGTGACCTCAGCTTTACCATGCAGGGCCGAAGACAGTGCATCTGCAAATTTTAAGGTCTCTCCTCCCTTTTTCACTATCACGAGAACCTCCTGTTTAAAGGTTCTCCTGATTTTCCGGATCACGGTACCCGTATCTTCTGGGTTTACCTTTGCTTTTAGCAGCGGCAAGATACCCTCATAAAGCTTTGGGTCGCTTGCCGTAATTTTAACAGCTTCCGTGCTCCTCAGCTTCAAAGGGGGCTTCGGAAGCTCTTTTTTCTCACCTGAGGGTTTCTCTTTTGGAGTCCGTTTCTTTTTGCTTTTAACAACTTTGAAGCCGTCCCCATTGTCCGCTCCGTCCTTTAAAACGGTCTCAGCATACGAACTGCCAGGACTATTTAAGGGCGCCTCTTTCGTTCCATCTAGCGACTCAGAACCAATCTGTGGAGCATCCTTTCGCTTAATTCTTTTCCCGCTTTGAGTCGCCCGTTGCGGACTCGCATCTGGGCTTGCACCTTCCCTGGGGCGCTTATTAACGCCCTTTGCCTTATTAGGGCGTGCAGTTACGCCGTCCAGAGCTGTAGTCGTGCTCTCCGTCTGATCTCGAGCTCCCACAGTTGGATGTTGCGGCGCCTGGTCTTTGAACGGCTCGGGGATAAAACGTAAATTCTTACAAATTGTTAAGAACGAACTCTCCAAAACCGCCACGCCATCCTGGATGTCACGACTGACGTTCTTTTGGCGCTTGAATGCCTGGTACACGCTCTTAAAAATCCCGGGAATAGCCAGAAACTGATTTGCGACATTTGATTCGTAGCATGTCAGCTGGCTATCTATTTGGCTCCCTCCAAAATCCTTGGAGCCATCTGCACCGACTATCGGGGCTTGCACCCGATCAGAATCGGTGGTGGGATTACCCTCTTTCGAGGTACCCACTTGGAGTATTTCGTTTAAAATTTTGTCCATTTCATTTGTGTTTTTTTTTTAATTCTTTGTCCCGTGTCGAGGGACAATCGGGCCTTAACAGGGTACTACCATCTGGCCAAGATGGGCCCTGAACCGCCTCCGTTAGTTACATAGACGTTATAGCATTGCCGGAGCATTGATGCGACGTCTATGATATCCAAGGGCACGTGAACATGTGTGTTCGGACGTGGAGGTCGATGTGTCTCTCCAAGATAGCAGGAAGTTTCCGCAAAGGGAGTGCATCCTGGTATCTCTTCACAGAGTTTACCCTCATTATTATTATTATTATTATTATTATTATTATTATTATTATTATTATTATTATTATTATTATTATTATTATTATTATTATTATTATTATTATTATTATTATTATTATTATTATTATTATTATTATTATTATTATTATTATTATTATTATTATTATTATTATTATTATTATTATTATTATTATTATTATTATTATTATTATTATTATTATTATTATTATTATTATTATTATTATTATTATTATTATTATTATTATTATTATTATTATTATTATTATTATTATTATTATTATTATTATTATTATTATTATTATTATTATTATTATTATTATTATTATTATTATTATTATTATTATTATTATTATTATTATTATTATTATTATTATTATTATTATTATTATTATTATTATTATTATTATTATTATTATTATTATTATTATTATTATTATTATTATTATTATTATTATTATTATTATTATTATTATTATTATTATTATTATTATTATTATTATTATTATTATTATTATTATTATTATTATTATTATTATTATTATTATTATTATTATTATTATTATTATTATTATTATTATTATTATTATTATTATTATTATTATTATTATTATTATTATTATTATTATTATTATTATTATTATTATTATTATTATTATTATTATTATTATTATTATTATTATTATTATTATTATTATTATTATTATTATTATTATTATTATTATTATTTTTTTTTTTTTTTTTTTTTTTTGTAGTCGGAAGTGGAAAATCTGCGAATTCAGATACCTGGGTAATGAATTCCAGGTTATGTGGGGATGACCGCTCTTGTTCTGGTCTACCCACTAAAAACCACTCCCGTTTTAATTTGGGACACTTGATCCACCTGCGGAACTACCGTCAGGCCTTCAACTTCGCAAGTGGTGGTCCCCTTGTCCTACTCCTTAACTGGGCCTTAATCCGCTCTAGCTATGTGGGAACGTGGGTGGGAGGAAAACTAAATGATTCCCTCCCCCCCACGCTCACACACAGCCGAGCACTGGATTCCTCCGGTCAACCTCGTCTTCCGTCTCTATCTTTTTTTTCATTACTTTAATAATGAAGGATTCAATATGCCTCCACGAGTCCACGTTCTGAACCATGGTAGACACCATGTTATCGGCGTTGATTTCAAAGCCAACTGCCGTAAACATGGCCATTCTATCATGGCTCCAGTGCCTGCAATAAAAGAGAGTATGCTCCGCGTCATCTACTGCAGCGTCACAGTAGGCGCATTTTGCTACTCTCTTAATCTTAAACCTATGAAGGTACTGTCGGAAACATCCGTGACCTGACAACACTTGTGTCAGGTAGTAGCCAACTTCACCGTGCTTTCTTCCTAGCCAAGTGGCGAGGTTGGGGATCAGGCGATATGTCCACCTTCCTTTAAGATCCCCATCCCATCTCTCTTGCCATTGTTCAAGGAGTCTACATCTCGCCTCTTTGCGGATAACCGCTTTGGCGAGATTTCTACTCTGCTCTTGCGAGGTAACTAGATCTTTGTTACGCTGAAAGACTTCCTGTCTTTCCCTCGCCAGTAAGTCCACTGGCGGGAGACTCGCAAGAACTAAAGCAGCGCTCGTTGAAACTGTTCTGTAGGCTGAAACTACTCTCCGCGCACAACCACCCTGTGCGGAGAGTAGCTCGTCAGAGATGCCGCGGTTCTTCAGGGACTCAGCCCATGCAGGGGCAGCATAGAGCTGCTTTGCTTGAACCACGGTCGCCACTAATCGGCGTTTCTTTTCCCTGGGGCCACTGACATTGGGCATCATCCTAGAAAGGTTTCCCATGCAGTCGGCGGCATTCAGTGACGTGATCTTAGAATGTTGGTCGAACTTTAATTTTCGATCCAACGTCACTCCCAGGTACTTTAAACTGTTTCCCCAGGAGACTTCAGTCTGTCCTATTCGAATCTTCGGGACCTCAAAGGATCTTTTACCTGTGACAAGCAAAGCTTCTGTCTTCTCTGTAGCCATTTGTAGGCCGTTGAGATCTAACCAGAGCTTTGCTCGTCTCAAGCTTTCGTTGACCCTTATTTCTAGAATCCGAGAAGTCCGCGCGCCACACACTATAATGACGTCATCCGCAAAGCCGACCATTATCGTATCTTCAGGTAACTCAATTCTAAGGAAGTCATCGGACATGATGTTCCATATGAATGGACCTACCTTTGATCCTTGGGGAGCTCCGCATGTCATTTCATGTTTGAGATGACATGCATCGCTCTTGTATTCAACCCATCTGTCGCTAAGATAGTTGTCTATCATTCGCAACAGATAGGTTGGTACCCCTTTACGACGCATCGCCTTGATGCAATTGTCCCACTTTGCGGAGTTAAATGCATTACGTATGTCGATGGAAATAAGCGCGCAGAATCCCTTCTTCTTGTCCTCTTTGACTTTCCTCGCATGTTTTACAACAGTGAGTATTGCGTCAACTGTTGACCGACCTTTACGAAAGCCAAATTGATTCTCCGATAGGCTATTTTCGCCTATCAGGATTTCCTGAAGTCTCTGCAGAACCATTCCCTCTAGAAATTTGCCCATCGTATCCAATAAACAAATTGGTCTGAACGATGTGACTTTATCCAGAGGTTTATCGCCTTTCCTGAGAAGGACCAACTTCTGCGTTTTCCAGTCACCGAAGAACTCTCCGGCAGTCAAGCACGTATTAAAGACGTCAAGAAGCAACTCAGGATCCACTGCGACAATCTCTTTTAAGATTTCGCTCGGTATCCATCCCGCATCGTCTGTGGAGAAGCGGGTCGGTATAGTTGGGAACGGGTGTACCCTCGGACGTATCCTACCCCAGTTCCCTGAGGCCCAACCACCGCTTAGCCGGTCCCGGAATACACGGACGGACCGGACTCGCCCGGAGCAATATGGATTCCGACCTCCATATTCACCACAGACTCTCCTGATCAGGGTCCCGAAGGGGCTGGCTCCTGATTCCTTACCTCGGATGACACATCGGCAGAGCGAGCTCACATCAACCCCTACGCCCCGTCCACCGAAAACAAATGAACGAAGTTTCGGGGTACTCCCAGTGGTCCGAGGAAGGAAACAATCATATGGGTGTGATAAGTGTATTGTGAATATGTGTGAATAGATGTGTAAGTGATGTAATTGTGTGTAACCCATATATGTGTAGAGAAGTGTATGTGTAGAGTGTACTGTTTGGTTGCCCTTTGGTGGAAAGCCCCGCCACCACTGCAAGGTCCACCGAACATATCCAAAATGACACTCGAGACTGGCAGCGGACAGGCATCCCGCCCCGGTAAACCAACGCCGTCAAGAATGGCAGTAATGTCTGGACTAAGGATATGCATCCAGACCCAGCACACCAATGCCATCAAAGACGGCAGCCGCGTCCGGGAGAGGATAATCATCCGCTTCTCCCAGAACATCAAAGACATCACCGATGCTCGGCAGTGGACAACCAGCGGCGGAGATTATTATTATTATTATTATTATTATTATTATTATTATTATTATTATTATTATTATTATTATTCTCCCCGACGGTTGGCACCTTGCCGCGGTGGGTGGGCTTTAAGGCAAACTGAAGGAGCTTTCCTTCCCCTTTTTTGTGGCAGCAAAGCTTTACCGGTTTTCCTCTATCTAAGATCAACCACTGACATGGAGAACTGATGCAATATTTTTATAGAAAAAGGGGAATAAGTGGCGAAATGTTTAGGGCTCATTCCTCTGCGGCCGATCGAATTCTCGTCTGCTTCTCTGCTCCTTGCTCCAGCAGTTCTTAGTACCGATGAGGATTGACTTGCTAATCTGTGCGAAAAATCCTGTGTTTTAACACTCGATTTCCAAACGGAGGCAGTGACCATTTGCGCGGGCTAAAACCCGTTGTCCTTGTGGTTCCAGCAACCCTAAGAAGGAATGTTCGTTTGGTCGTTCTTCCAGACTGGGGAAGCTGGTCTTCCAACTCTGCGAAAGGGACTGTTGGACTCTCGGAGTGGTGGAGCACCGGGTCTTCGTTTTGCGGTCGATGGGAGTGGTGCACTGTGCAGATCCCACCCTGATAAGTTACTCCAAAAGACATAACACATAGACACCTTTTCACACGCGCATGTAAGTTACACACACCGACACAAAACATGCACGAACCCCCGTGCACCCTGCAAATAGCAGTACATTACGGAGATCTCACAGCACACATAATTCACAAACAATATCACATACTTACATGCTAAGGGAAGGAACCCCGAAAAAAAATACAAATCAAAATTTAAATATGGAAAAGTCACTTAATGATAATAAAGTTACCCAACAGGGGAAGTCGGAAGCCCCAGTGGCGGCGGCTCAGGGTGTGCAAGCAGGCCCGGAGGTGTCGAGATCCAATTACTGCAGTGTTTCATCGGTGGTTGACTTGGCCGATGATTCATTAAGGACTACAAGTGCTAGTTTGAAGTTGGGGGAGGAAATGATGGAGACAGAAAGTGTAGTTCCCTCTGTCCCCATCATTGAAAAGGAAAGAGAGAACCTGGAGACACGGACTTCTTCGCCATCGGCTGAGGAATGGCAGGTCGTCCTTGGTCTGATGGAGAAGAGTTCTGTGGTGGTTGAGCATATCATGAGGTCACTAAAAATAGTGAATGAAGGGATGCTCAAAAACAACTCCAGAGAGGTTAAAATATGTGCCAGGGAGGCATACCAGTTTGGTGAAAGTCTCAGAGGCATCATGAAAGACATGAAAGAGGAGGGGGTCTGTGTTCTTCAAAAGATAGAGAAAGTGGATTCCCTCACTCAGAAACGAGTTCGAGGCCGTCAGGGTGTAATAACCTTGGTGACTCCGAATTCGGAAAGAAAATCAAAAAAGAGAGATGCCTCTGGGACACCACCAGAGAAAAATGAAAATAAGAAGGGCAAAACAGACGAGCTAGCCCTAGGGGAGAGTGAGTCTGTTGCCGAAAATGAACAAATTTTGAGCTCGGCCCAGGGAAGCGAAGCCTGGAAAGAGGTCAAGAAAAAGAAAAAAAAGAAAAAAAAGAAAAAAGTTAGAGAAAATACGGGGGAGCCGAACAATGAGATGAGTCGACCCCCTCGTAAAAAGAAAGAAAGAATAACGGATGCTATCGTGATATCCACGGAAGATCCGGATATAATGGCAAAAATGAAAGCGGCGGTTAGGCCTGCGGATACGGAGACGGAGATACTGTCAATCCGGAGAACCAGGAAGAATGATCTCCTTCTGGTTCTCAAGAAGGGACAGGGCGTCTCGGGTTTCAGCAGTGCCTTGACCGCTGCGCTTCGGGGCAAAGCAGAAGTAAGAACTGTGGTTTCGATGAGGTCGATAGAAATTAGAGACCTCGACGAGACCATAGTTAAGGAAGAAGTGGTAGAGGCAGTCCGGGGTGTACTGGGCAGACCAGATTTAGAAGTGCCGTGTCAATTATTCGGTCGGTATGGGGGTATAAAGATGGCCATTCTGCGACTTCCGGAAACGAAAGCGGGGTCGCTGTTAAAGGTAGGACGAGTTAAAATCGGGTGGGTCAGCTGTAGAGTCCATGCCAGAGTGGAAGTGGAGAGGTGTTTTCGATGCCTCTGTTACGGCCATCTGGCTAGAGGATGCAGCGGCCCGGACCGAAAGGCGGCTTGCTGGAGATGTGGCGGTCTCGACCACAAGAGGGGTCAGTGCAAAGGGGAAGCCCGATGCACTGACTGCTCCGATCGTGGATTGGAAGACACGAAGCACTCTCCAGGGAGCAAAGCCTGCCCGGTGTATTGGAAGATGCTGACGGATCTAAAGTCCAGAGCTTAGGATTCTCCAGGTAAATCTTAGGAAGGGAAAAGTCGCGCAAGATCTCTTGATGCAGACTGCCAGAGAGAGGGGAACTGATATACTGCTTTTCAGTGAGCAGTATAGGAAGTCGGAACACTCTGTCTGGTTTGAGGATGCATCAAGGAGATCTGGTATACAAGTATGTAACCCGGACATCACCATTGGTGATTTTCTAGAGACCGACAAGGGGTTCGTTTGGGTGGAGTTGGCGGGGGTACGCGTCTACAGCTGCTACTTCTCTCCGAACGATCCCTTTAAAAAGTTCGACTCTGAGGTTCAGGCTCTTGAAGAAAGCATTCAAGCTTTCGGCGGGGATGTCCTCATTGCGGGAGACTTTAATAGTAAGTCGCCGGAATGGGGAGAGACTCGTCTAGACAGGAGGGGAACCTTAGTGTCGGACATGGTCGCAGCGAATGATTTAGTGGTGGTGAACCGGGGACGAGAGTTCACGTTCAGACGCGGGGTATCAGGGTCTATCATTGATTTGACAATTGCGACGCCCCGCGTGGCCCGTAGAATTGTGCGGTGGGAGGTGCTGGATGAAACAACTATGAGCGATCACCAGTACATAGAGTTCACAGTCGCTGAGAAAAATTTAGGAGGGAACAGCAGGCCTTATGTTTGCCGTAAGAAGCCCTCTTGGAATCTCAGACGACTGAATCGGGCGAAGTTGGCGGAGTCTTTAGCAGAGTCTCGAGCTATACACGAGCTGGGCTGGACAACGAAGCCAACTTCGGTGGGTGATAAAGTGCGTGAGGCGAGGCGAGTAATCATTGCAGCGTGCAACTACTCAATGCCTCGCCGGCAACAAAAAAGAACTAGGAAGGGAGCTCTGTACTGGTGGAACGACGAACTAGCTCGCTTGAGGAGAGAATGCCATGCAGCAAGAAGGAAATATACCCAATCTAAGGGAGACCTTCTGCTGCAAGAAGAGTGGCAAGAAGCCAGGCAGACTTTTAAGCGGGCTATAAGGAGTAGCAAAAAGTCGTGTTGGAAGGACCTGATCGGAGAAGCAGAAAAAGACCCATGGGGTTTGGCCTACAAAGTCGTCACTAAGAAATTAGTTTCGAGGCAAAAAACCCCGGGTCTTGACAATCCGATCTGGGTCCGAAAGATAATAAAAGCGCTGTTTCCCATGTGGAATCTACCCCTAGGGAGGATTATACCTCTTGTGTGGTCCAGGGGAGAGAGCTCTTCACGCTTGAGGAGCTTAAAAAGGTGGCAAGGACGTTAAGGAATGGCACAGCGCCAGGCAGCGACGGAATACCCAACGAGATCCTCAAAGAGGTTGTCGCTGTGTACCCAGAGCTTCTCCTCGACGTCTTTAATACATGTCTCGAGAGTGGTGAGTTTTTTAGTGATTGGAAAACGCAGAGGTTGGTCCTCCTAAGAAAAGGGGATAAACCTCTAGATAAAGTCTCATCGTTTAGACCAATCTGCTTATTGGACACGATGGGTAAATTTCTAGAGGGAATGATTCTAGAGCGACTTCAGAGAATCCTGGTAGGTGAAAATAGCCTATCAGAAAATCAATTCGGTTTTAGGAAAGGGCGGTCGACAGTAGACGCGATCCTAGCGGTTCTCGATAAGGCGAAAAAAGTCAAAGAGGGACGGAAGAAGGGATTTTGCGCGCTCGTTTCGATAGACATCCGTAACGCGTTTAATTCCGCGAAATGGGATAACTGTATGGAAGCAATGAGACGTAAAGGGGTGCCAACGTATCTGTTGCGAATGATGGACAACTATCTTAGCGACAGATGGGTTGTTTACGAGAGCGATGCATGTCATATTAAAGAGAAAATGACATGCGGAGCTCCCCAAGGATCAAAGGTGGGTCCAACTGTCTGGAACGTCATGTATGACGACTTTCTGAGGTTGAACCTACCCGAAGGTACGTCCATATCCGGGTTCGCGGACGACGTGCTTATAATTTGTTACGACGAGGAGTTAAAACTGCTAAAGATAAAACTTGAAGATAGTCTAAGACGAGCTGAGTTTTGGTTGTTCCGGCATGGCCTGCAAATGGCCTTCGAGAAGACCGAGGCTCTGCTCGTCACGGACAGGAGAGTTTATGAAACCCCAAAAATCGAAATGGGAGGAACTGAAGTCGTATAGGGAAATACGCTGAAGTACCTGGGAGTGTGGTTGGACAGACGTTTAAGTTTTGCCCAACATATTAACATCTCCACACTCAAAGCCATTGAATGCATGGGAAACCTCTCGAGGATGATGCCCAATATCGGTGGCCCCAGGGAAAATAAACGAAGACTGGTGGCGACTGTGGTTCAATCAAAGCAGCTTTACGCTGCCCCTGTATGGGCATCGGCCCTAAAGATCCACAGCATCTCAGACAGGCTTCTCTCTGCCCAGAGAGAACCGGCAAAGAGAATAACGTCAGCCTTCAGAACGGTGTCTGATTGCGCTCTCCGGGTGCTTGCTAGATTGCCGCCAATCGATTTATTGGCGATGGAGAGGCAGGAAAATTTCCAGCTTTCCAAAAATCTGGTTGGCGACCGGGGGCGCATAGAAAGATTCAAAGCGGAAATCCGCAAAGAATCTAGAAACAGACTCGTTCAGAGATGGCAGGAGAGATGGGATGGGGAAACCAAAGGGCGATGGACTCATCGCCTGATTCCCCACCTCGCCACATGGTTAGATAGACAACACGGTGAAGTAAGCTACTACCTTACACAAGCGATGTCGGGTCATGGTTGTTTCAGACAGTACTTCTATCGGTTTAAAATAGAAGAAGACGCGAAATGTGTGTACTGCAACGGTTCGGGTGACGACGAAGCAGGGCACACTGATGACGCGGAGCATACGCTTTTTTCCTGCGGGCACTGGCGTGAACTCAGGGAAGCCATGTTTTCGGCCGTGGGCACTGAAGTCACGGTCGAGAACATGGTTCAAATTATGTTACAGAGTGCAGACTCATGGCGCGAGATAGAGTCCTTTGTCATCAAAGTCATGCAGACAAAGGAAAAGGACAGAAGGATGTCACAACACCATCGGAGAATTCCTGCAGCTCGGCTGGGCGCTCGCGGAAGACGGAGGAGACCTTAACTGGACCTCCTCCCTCTTCCACTAGCGCTTAGTTAAGGATTTTAGATCTGGAAGTAGGTAAGGAGACCTCCACTGGCGATGTTAAGCTTGACGGCAGTTCCGCCAGGGGAGATATGTCTCGAAAGGGAGTGGTTTTTAGTGGGTCGGCCAGAACAAGAGCGGTCATCCCCACATAACCTGGGAGTACGGGCTCCAGGTATCTGACTTGGAAGTAGGCCTCCAAGGTTATAGCAGATTTTCCACTTCCCACGCAAAAAAAAAAAAAAAAAAAATTATTATTATTATTATTATTATTATTATTATTATTATTATTATTATTATTATTATTATTATTATTATTATTATTATTATTATTATTATTATTATTATTATTATTATTATTATTATTATTATTATTATTATTATTATTATTATTATTATTATTATTATTATTATTATTATTATTATTATTATTATTATTATTATTATTATTATTATTATTATTATTATTATTATTATTATTATTATTATTATTATTATTATTTTTTTTTTTTTTTTTTTGTAGTCGGAAGTGGAAAATCTGCGAATTCAGATACCTGGGTAATGAATTCCAGGTTATGTGGGGGGTGACTGCTCTTGTTCTGGTCTACCCACTAAAAACCACTCCCGTCTTAAATTGGGACACTTAATCCACCTGCGGAACTACCGTCAGGCCTTTAACTTCGCAAGTGGTGGTCCCCTTGTCCTATTCCTTAACTTTCCATTAACCCACTCAAGCCATGTGGGAGCGTGGGTGGGAGGAAAACTAAGTGATTTCCTCCCCCCACGCTCACACACAGCTGAGCACTGGATTCCTTCGGTCAACCTCGTCTTCCGTCTCTATCTTTTTCTTTCATTACTTTAATAATGAAGGATTCAATATGCCTCCACGAATCCACGTTCTGAACCATGGTAGACACCATGTTATCAGCGTTGATTTCAAAGCCAACTGCCGTAAACATGGCCATTCTATCATGGCTCCAGTGCCCGCAATAAAAGAGAGTATGCTCCGCGTCATCTACTGCAGCGTCACAGTAGGCGCATTTTGCTACTCTCTTAATCTTAAACCTATGAAGGTACTGTCGGAAACATCCGTGACCTGACAACACTTGTGTCAGGTAGTAGCCAACTTCACCGTGCTTTCTTCCTAGCCAAGTGGCGAGGTTGGGGATCAGGCGATATGTCCACCTTCCTTTAAGATCCCCATCCCATCTCTCTTGCCATTGTTCAAGGATGTTCTACATCTCGCCTCTTTGCGGATAGCCGCTTTGGCGAGATTTCTACTCTGCTCTTGCGAGGTAACTAGATCTTTGTTACGCTGAAAGACTTCCTGTCTTTCCCTCGCCAGTAAGTCCACTGGCGGGAGACTCGCAAGAACTAAAGCAGCGCTCGTTGAAACTGTTCTGTAGGCTGAAACTACTCTCCGCGCACAACCACCCTGTGCGGAGAGTAGCTCGTCAGAGATGCCGCGGTTCTTTAGGGACTCAGCCCATGCAGGGGCAGCATAGAGTTGCTTTGCTTGAACCACGGTCGCCACTAATCGGCGTTTCTTTTCCCTGGGGCCACCGACATTGGGCATCATCCTAGAAAGGTTTCCCATGCAGTCGGCGGCATTCAGTGACGTGATCTTAGAATGTTGGTCAAACTTTAATTTTCGATCCAACGTCACTCCCAGGTACTTTAAACTGTTTCCCCAGGAGACTTCAGTCTGTCCTATCCGAATCTTAGGGACCTCAAAGGATCTTTTACCTGTGACAAGCAAAGCTTCTGTCTTCTCTGTAGCCATTTGTAGGCCGTTGAGATCTAACCAGAGCTTTGCTCGTCTCAAGCTTTCGTTGACCCTTATTTCTAGAATCCGAGAAGTCCGCGCGCCACACACTATAATGACGTCATCCGCAAAGCCGACCATTATCGTATCTTCAGGTAACTCAATTCTAAGGAAGTCATCGTACATGATGTTCCATATGAATGGACCTACCTTTGATCCTTGGGGAGCTCCGCATGTCATTTCATGTTTGAGATGACATGCATCGCTCTTGTATTCAACCCATCTGTCGCTGAGATAGTTGTCTATCATTCGCAACAGATAGGTTGGTACCCCTTTACGACGCATCGCCTTGATGCAATTGTCCCACTTTGCGGAGTTAAATGCATTACGTATGTCGATGGAAATAAGCGCGCAGAATCCCTTCTTCTTGTCCTCTTTGACTTTCCTCGCATGGTTTACAACAGTAAGTATTGCGTCAACTGTTGACCGGCCTTTACGAAAGCCAAATTGATTCTCCGATAGGCTATTTTCACCTATCAGGATTTCCTGAAGTCTCTGCAGAACCATTCCCTCTAGAAATTTGCCCATCGTATCCAATAAACAAATTGGTCTGAACGATGTGACCTTATCCAGAGGTTTATCGCCTTTCCTGAGAAGGACCAACTTCTGCGTTTTCCAGTCACCGAAGAACTCTCCGTCTGTCAAGCACGTATTAAAGACGTCAAGAAGCAACTCAGGATCCACTGCGACAATCTCTTTTAAGATTTCGCTCGGTATCCCATCATTGCCCGGCGCTTTGCCGTTTCTTAACGTCTTTGCCACCTTTTTTAATTCCTCAATCGTGAAGAGCTCCTCGTCTCGTACTACGCAGTGAGTGTAGTCCTCTCTGGGGCTAGGTTCCGCATAGGGAAACAGTGCCTTTATGATTTTCAGGACCCAAATCGGATCATCCAAACCAGGGGTTTTATGCCTTGTCACTAATTTCTTAGCGACAATCTTAAAGGCCAAACCCCACGGATCCTTCTCGGAATCTCCGATTAGGTCCCTCCAGCAACGGCGTTGGCTACTTTTCACGGCCTGCTTAAAAGTACGTCTGGCTTTATGCCATGTTTCCCGCAGCTGGAGGTTTCCCTTCGAGTGGGTATAATGCCTCCTTGCTGCGTGACACTCTCTCTTAAGACGGGCCAGTTCTTCATTCCACCAGTACATAGATCCCTTTCCCGTTTTTCTTTTTTGCCGGCGAGGCATAAAGTGATTGCAAGCTTGAACAATCACCCGCCTCGCCTCTCGCACTATACCCTTTAAAGAAGCTGGTTTCCTCACCCAGTTTGATTTGCGAATAAGTCGCGACTCTTCTAGGGATTCCGCCAGCTTCTCCCTGTTTAGTCGCCTGAGGTTCCAAGAGGCTCCCTTGCTACCATTTTTTGGTGCGGTACGTCCTCGAAGTTTTTCCTCAGAGACTAAAAACTCTATGTACTGGTGGTCACTCAATGTTTCCTCATCCAGTACCCTCCATTCTCTTATTCTGCGGGCTAGGCGGGGAGATGCGATTGTTAAATCAAGGATAGATCCCGATTCTCCCCTCCTGAACGTGAACTCGTGGCCCCGGTTTAACACCACCAGCCCATTCGTTGCCAGCATGTCGGAAACCAAGATTCCTCTCCTGTCCTGACGAGTCTCTCCCCATTCCGGCGACTTACTATTGAAGTCTCCCGCAATGAGGACATCCCCGTCAAAAGCTCTCAGACTTTCTTCAAGATAACGAATCTCAGTAGCGAATTTTCCGAAAGGGTCGTTGGGTCGCACTCCAAGGTTATGTGGGGTTGGTAAAATAAAAAAAGGGAATTTAAAAAAAAAGATAAATAAATAAATGTTATAATAAATTTAATAAACTGGCGACCTACTACCAGCCCGACCCACTAAAACCCGTAACCCTTCTTTTGGAGCCCTTTACCCTCCCTCGGAACTGTCGTAAGACTTTAGCCATCGAGGGAGGCGCTCCAACTCTATCGCTGCTGCGACTTTGTTCTGTGTCTGCGGTTCTCCTGCGTCAATAGTTAAAAAATTTAAAACTATTTCAATATAAAAGCGGAAATAACAGCACAACAACAATAAAAAACAAAAGATTTTAAGAAGTTTAAAAAGTCAAAAGATAAAATTATAAACGGATATATAAAAAAAAATAAAAAAAAAAAAAAATGAAAAAATAAAAAAATAAAAAAATAAAAAAAAAAAAAAAAAAAAAAAAAAAAAAAATAAACGCGTATAAAATATTAAAACCATAAAACTGTACAAAGATGAATAAAAAAAAACACAAACAATTAAAAAAATGTATAAGGACAAATAAATCACAAAATAAATTAATAAAAAACAACGAACAAAATTAAAAGCTGTTTAAATTACGCTTTTTGGCGGCCGTCGAGATCCTTCCTCGACATAACCGAGATTATGAAGTTCTCGACTTGCCGCCAATTCTCTTCTGAATGGGTCATCAGCGATACCATGTTCTCCGGTGTAACTTGACTGTTTACACCTTCGAACATGGCCCGCCTCTCCAAGTCCCATTTCTTGCATGAGAAGAGGGTGTGCTCCGCGTTGTCCTCAGGGAACTGGAAATATGCACACACCTCGTCCTCGCGTAATATAAAGCGACACAGGTACGAGTTAAAACACCCGTGACCTGTGAGCGCCTGAGTCAAATAACAGGAAACCTGACCGTGTTTCCTATTTATCCAGGTGGCGAGTGCCGGGATAAGGCGATAAGTCCATCGACCTTTTTCCTCACCATCCCATCTTTCCTGCCATCTTTCTATGAGCCTGTGCCTCGCTTCTTTGCGGATCAGGCCCTTGCTTGGTCTTAGTTCCTCATCCCAGGAACTGCTTTCTTTAGAAAAGAGAAACATTTCTTCCCTTTCCTTCGCCAAGAGATCTGCTGGCGGGACACTTGCAAGGACCTGCACAGCACTCGTAGATACCGTCTTATATGCAGAGATGATACGCGTTGTTATCGATCTCTGCGCCGACAGTATCTTTTCACAGATGGTAACACATCTTTTACTCCTCAGGGATGGGGCCCACGCTGGTGCTGCATAGAGCATTTTAGCGTGGGCGACACTCGCCACCAGTCTTCTTTTTTGTTCACGGGGTCCGCCAACATTTGGCATTAACCGTGAAAGATTAGCCGCACACTCGATCGCCTTATTCGACGCCGTAGCCATGTGGTGGTGGAAGTTTAACCTTCCATCCAACTCCACACCAAGGTATTTAATTTGTTTACTCCACTTGACCTCGAATCCGTCTATCACGATTCGTGGGAGCTCATAACCACGTCTGTCTGTGACTAGCAGTGCCTCGGTCTTTTCCAGGGCCATTTCAAGACCTCTGGTATCCAGCCAGCTTTTTGCTAGTCGCAGACATTCGTTCACCAATGTCCCAAGAGCCTCCTCACTCTCGGCAGTGCACACGAACAACGCGTCGTCCGCAAAGCCGATGATCATCGCACCTTCGGGCAGATCCATTCGCAGAAAATCATCGTAAGATACATTCCATACAAATGGACCCACCCTCGAGCCTTGAGGAGCCCCACGCTGCATCTCTTCCCTGAGAGTGCAGGTGTCTCCCTCATATATAACCCACCTGTCGCTAAGATAATTATCCATTATCCGCAACAAGTAGGGCGGCATGTTTTTCTTTTCCATCGACTCGATGAGATCTTTCCATCTTGCGGAATTAAACGCGTTGCGTATGTCAATTGCTACCAACGCGCAGAAGCTCTTCTTTTTCCCAGGTCCCAATTTGTTTTTTCCTGCTTTGGCTATGTCCACAACTGCCTGGATGGCATCAACTGTGGACTTGCCTTTACGGAAACCAAATTGGTAATCGGATAGACGATTCTCTTCGGTCAAGTGGCCCTGCATTCTCTGGAGAACCATATCCTCTAGAAGTTTACCCATCGTATCTAGCAGGCATATAGGCCTGTACGATGAAACCTTATCTAGAGGTTTTTCACCTTTCCTTAGGAGGACTAACCTCTGTCGCTTCCAGTCGCGGAAGAACTCTCCTCTCTCAAGGCAAAGATTGAAGCATAGAAGCAGAATCTGGGGTGAAGTGTCGATTACCAACTTTAGGATCTCGTTACTTATCCCATCGATTCCAGGCGCCTTGCCTGTTTTTAATCTTTTGCCTGCTTTTTTCAGTTCACTAAGTGTGAAGAGTTCTTCCTCTCGACTTTGCAAAAACTCTAGTCCCTTCTAAGGTATGGTTCTGCAGGAGGAAACAAAGAACTTATTATCTTTCTGACCCAATCAGGATTGTCCAGGCCGGGGGTCTTTTGCCTCGTCACTAATTTCTTAGTTACGATTTTAAAAGCCAGACCCCATGGGTCCTTATCGACCTCCTCGATTAGGTCCTTCCAGCTACGGCGTCGCAACTTGCGGATCTCTTTCTTGAGGTCCTTTTTCGCCTCCTTGAAAGCCTTTTTCAGCAAGGGATCTCCCTTAGAACGGGTATATGTCCTTCTTGCTTTGAGGCATTCCTTTCTCAAGGAGGACAGTTTTTCTGACCACCAGTGCAAGGATTTTTTCCTTGGAAAGGCGCCTTTGCGACGTGGCATCGACGCATTGCAAGCGGTGACGATTATATTTCGCACCGCTCGCACCTCTCCATTTAGACTTTTTGGCCTCCTCACCCAACCAGAATCCTCAATTAAGATAGATTCTTTTAGGGACCGGCTGAACTTCTCCTTGTCGAGTTTCTTAATGTTCCACGAGAAGGTTTTGCGACTAGGAGCTTCCTGTCTCTTTCCTCCTCGTGTGTCTCCCATTGAGACTGAGAACTCAATGTACTGGTGGTCACTTGCTGTATATTCCTCAGAGACCCGCCAGTCGCTTATGCGGCTAAATATATTAGACGATGCTATCGTTAAATCTATTATCGATCCGATCGCACCTCGTCTAAACGTCCATGTTTTTCCCCGGTTTACAACTAATAAATCGTTCTTGGAGATCATTTCTCCAATCAGAATTCCTCTCTTGTCGAGCCTCGTCTCACCCCACTCTGGCGACTTTGCATTAAAATCGCCAGTGATGATGACATCCAGCTTGGATTCTATGAGGCTCGATTCTAGGTCTTCTATATTGGCTTCGAAGGTGGTCAGCGGGTCGTTGGGTGAGAAGTAGCAGCTATACATACGTATGTTAGCCACCTCTATCCACACAAACCCGCTGCTTGTCTCCAAGAACTTGTCAACCCGCAATTCTGGGTTGCACAGCTTGATGGCGGCTCTCTTCGCCTTATCCTGATACCAAGGTGCGAGGTCGCTTCCTTGATACTGCTCACTGCAGAACAGGATATCCACCTCATTTTCCCTAGCTGTTTGCATCAGGAGCACCTGTGCATCCTTACTTGTATGCAGGTTGACTTGAAGGAGCTTTAAGGATTTGCCCTTTTAAGTTTCTCCAGTTCCTCCTTGTAAACCGGGCAGGAAATTCTTCCAGGGATATGGTTGACTTCCGTTTTTCCCAAATCTGTACACGTTATGCACTTTGGCTTGTCATTAGTACACTTTTTGGAGAAGTGTCCCGCTTCGCCGCATCTCCGACAGTTTTTTTGTTCTGTCGGGGCCCTTGCAAATTCGGGTCACGTGTCCATAGGCTAGGCACTTTTGACATCTTGTCACTTCTAAGTGCGTTCGGATGGATGCATTTATCCAGCCAATACGCACTTTGCCCAGCTTAAGCAGACTCTCGCTGTCCGTTTCATTCAAGCGTACTAGTGCCACTTTCGTACCACCAAAACGTGTCAGAAGTCGGCAAGTCACCTCTAATTCGGGCTTTTGCAACTTCTGCTTTAAGACGGTTAAAACGTCCTCCTCTAAAGTTGTTTCGTCAAGATCCCGAATTTCAAGGGTCTTTTTACTGACAAGAGCCGTAACCTCGGCCTTGTCCAGAAGAACGGAGGTAAGATTCTGAGCGAACTTTGAAGTTTCACCCCCCTTTTTCACAACAACAAGAACCTCTTTTTTAAGAGTTCTCCTAATTTTCACAATCTCTGTTCCAGTTTCCTCTGGCTTTACCGAAGTTGTTGCCAGTTTTATGAGATCATGGTAGGTCTCTGGATTCCGGGCCACAATTTTTATTGCCTCCGTTGTTCTAATTTTGGGGGGGCGCTTCTGAAGTCGCTCCCTCTCCTCCGCTTTCTTCAAGGCCTTTTTCTTACGGGCCTCCCGTTTCCTATTGGAGACGGTTTCAAAGTCTTTTTCGTTTTCAGGCTTATTTGCCACAGTTGCCTCCGAATAAGAAGCAACCCTGGCCGAAGCAGCCTTACTCACCTCCGTCTCCATAACAGTAGGGTTTGCCTTGGTCTCCTTGCTCTTAACCCTCTTACCCTTGGGAGTGGTCACAGAAGAATCAGTCTCCGGGCCTTCAAACTCTCTAGGGCGCTTCCTTGGGTCGATGGACTTGCTCTCGCTGGATGTGGCGTGCGACATCGATCTAGGAGTTTCAGGATTCGACCTTGGTTTGCTTGGGCTAATGAAGGGCTTAGGTATAAATCGCAGGTTTCTGCAAAGCACCTCGTGCACCTTCTCCATTGCCACCATTCCATCCTTAACATCCTTGCTAATGTTTTTTTGCTTTCTGCAAGCACGCCACATACTATCCAGTATTATTGGGATCAGATCGACCTGTTCTAAAACATTTTGTTCGAATCTGCTAAGTCCCACATCCTCAGAATTTTTTATTTGGCTCCCTCCAAAATCCTTGGAGCCATCTGCACCGACTACCGGGGCTTGAACCCGATCAGAATCGGTGACGGGATTACCCTCATTTGAGGTACCCGCTTGGAGTAATTTATTTAAATCTTTATCCATTTCATTCATTTTTTTTTTGGTTTTAGAATCAGGGAACCACCCTGTTGGTTGCCCTTTAGTGAAAAGCCCCGCCACCACGGCAAGGTTTACCGAACATATCCATGATGTCAATCATGTCTGGCAGTGGATAAGCATCCACTTCTCCCAGCACATCAAAGACATCGATGATGTTCGGTAGTGGACAACCATCGGCGGGGATTATTATTATTATTATTATTATTATTATTATTATTATTATTATCTTTATAAAAATAAATTTTTATAAAGAAATTGTTCTTTTTATTTTGCTCTTATACAATATCGTTTGGGAAATTTTTTTTACAATTTCAAAAGTTAAATTACGTAAAATTAATATTTTCTTTATTTATTTTATTTTGTATTTTTGAATTATAAAATCTAAGAAATGTATTTAATATTTATTTGTCAGTACATTTTCAAATACGATTCTTTATTGTTTTTTTCTAATAAAAATTATATTTTGATTGTCATTTTTTAGCGCAAAAAATGACAAACTCTAGACAGAAATGTCAAACTTTAAATTTCAAAATAATTTCATTTAGAAATGTTTTTTTCATTCAAATTGGTCAGAGACCAAATTAGGAACTAATTCCCTGAAGCAAGTTGATGGCGAGAAAGACACGGGTCAAGATACTGAAATTGGGAAGCTGAAAACTGTTCTTAAAGTGGAAATAGGCCTTGTCACTTTTCCAGCAACTACGCTCCTTTTTCCGGCGTAGCAATACAAGATTCGTAAGGGCTATTAGTGGGGAAAAGCGGAGAAGGACCAGCAGGGTACGAGCCGGCAGTCATCGTTATCATCGCTCTCTTTCGATCCTGCTTTCAACACCACTGGACGCATTATTGGAATTCTCTTAAATATTTTTTTTGATATATCAGAAATTGTAGTTTCCTTATTTTGACGAGCGTGCAGTTTTGACGGCGATTCAGTCTGTGATTCTTGTGTGCTGTTTAGCAAAGTAAGTTTTTTTTTAAAATGGAATTTTGTTTTATTTTATATTAAAATTATGAGAGTTTAAAATTCGATTCGAGACCTTTTTCTTTCATTGGCTTTAAAATTTAGTTTAGTTTTATTATTAAATGATTTCCTTTTTTTATTGGATTTTATTAATTATTCATACATTTATTAAATAATTGAATTTTCTGGATGTCTCTTGTTCAACCATGCGTTGCCTTTTGTTACTCTTTTCCCCTTTTATTCTTAAAGTTTTTCCAATAAATTCTTCCCCGTTACCAACGTTACCAACCCCCTAAACATTTTATTATTTTAAAATAAAGAAAATGACCCTTTAGCTTTCCCCAGTTACCATATTCGTTACCCTTTTAGGTGCCTTTTTGTTGTTGATTTTGGCTGAATCTTATAACTATTTTGTAATTATGTAAAACTGAAAATTTTGTCTATTTTGTTGATTGTGTGTAAAGTATACAATTTGTTTATTAGTTGTTTAAATAATTATTGTCCAATTTCCTAAGTGTTATATGTGATTTCTACGGTTAATTGTGTCACCTTGAGTGATTGAATTGTTACCCCTAATTGTATTAATTTAAAATTTTGGTTACAATATATTATAATTTTTTTTATAAATTGCTGAGTATAATTTCTTCGAACGACGACGCTTCCTTTGACCTTTTTGGTCCTAGCTAACCGGCAAAATCCTTAATATTTTATTCGTTTCTCAACTCAAAACCCCCTTTGCTCTTGTTTTGGAATTTGGTCAATTTTAATTTTGTTTTATTTGAAGCGACGATTAGTAGAGAACAATGGTCTTGTTTCCCTGTAATCTAGGTACTTGTTTTGTTAATAATTTTAGTATTATAAATTTTGAGGATTCAATGGTCTTGTTTCCTTAAAATCTTATTCGTTTTGTTAATTCTCTAATTTTCTTTTTATAAGAAAATGTCCCTAGAAAGGACTGGCGCTCAACAAATTAGTTGAGTTGAGAAATTTATAAAGTATTCCCCTCTCTCTCCTTCCTTCCAATTGTATTGGGTATAAAGACTTTGGCTAAGTTTTATTATTTATTTTTGTTATTGTTAATAATTTATTTTATTTATAAATTGGATTTTATTTACTGTTTGCTCTCTTTTTTTTGAAAACATTAATTTTGTTGTTGTTATTATTATGATTGTTTTTAATAAATTGTTTATAAGTTTTATAAATTTTATTAATTGTTGGAACAACCCATTACAAATTATGGCGCCCAACGTGGGGCAGCCAAAGCAAGAAATTATACTCAAAGCAAATTTTTGTTGTTGTTAATAAAAATTAAATAGTAAAATAATTATATTATTTGCCCATATGATATTTGAATTTTATTTCAAATTAATAGAATATTTTATTTCGTTGTTTTCGATAAAATCGAAAAAGTCACCAGTCACTAATTACTTTTGTGTTTATATTTTGTGTCTATTGTGTCTATTGTATTCCCCTGTATGAGTCACCAACTATTTGATAATCTTTGTCCCTCAAAATTTCGTTCTTAAGAATTATCTAGAAATTAATAAGTACGAAATTAAAATAAAATTATCACAATTTTTCAAATTTGTTCAAAAGTTAATTATTAATCATAATTTTTTTTTGAAACATTTTATTGTTACATTTTTCTTTTTTGTTTAAAAATAAATTTTTTTTTGAGAAGTTTATTAATTGCAATTATTTTTTTTGTTGTTACAATTTTCTAATTTGTTAAAAAAATTTCCTAATGTGTTTAAAAATTATTTTTTTTTGAAATTTATTTTTTTTTTTATTGCTCAGTGTAGTTTTAATGAAAAATTTATTAATGAATTTTCTTGAAAATTTATGGTTTTAAAATTTTTTTTTATTGTTTAAAGACTAAATTTGGTGAAAAATTTGTTATTTGAAATATATTTTGTTGTGAATTGTTTTATTTATGAAAATTTTAATGAAATATTTTCTGCCATTATTAATAGTATTGTTTGGTATAGTAAATTAGAGTATTCATTTATATCGTATTTGAATTTTAATTGTGATTATTTGATCATGTATTTTAGTTTGCTGTTTTCGATAAAATCGAAAAATTCGCTAATTAAATTTAGTGTTTATATTTTCTACCTATGTGTCACCCAATATGAGTCACCCACAAGATTTCAATTATCCCCGTCTTTCAAAATTTCGTTCTTGACAGTTACCTTGAAGTTCAGAACGAAAGAAAATTAATATTCCCCTTTATATTAAAAACCTCAATATAATAATTTTTGTAAAAGGAAATTAATTATTGAAAATTTATTTTTTTTGAAAAATTTAATTTGTTAAAATTAAAATTTTTTTTTATCGATAAAAGATTTTTTTTTTTGGTAGAAATTAATTTTGTTAAAATTTTATAATTTTTTTTTTGGGAAGTTGTTTATTAAAAATTAATTTTTTTTGTGTAAAAATATTTGTTAAATTTTTTTTTGTTAACAAATTTTTTTTTGAGTGAAATTATTTTGTTAACAATTTATATTTTTTTTTAATTTTTTTTTTGGTTAATAATTTTTTTTTGTTATAATTATTTTTTTTTTGAATTATGGCATCTAATTAATCGATTTATGCTTTTATTTTTTTTTATTTTTTTTGGTATATTGAAGGTTGCAGTAAAATTATATGGACGTTGTCCATGTATCTTCCCTGTCACCCACACACACCTAATAGAAATAGAAGAGCTTGTTGCAGAATTTAATTTTTTTTATTGTTAACTAAACATTGTACTTTATTTATTTTTTTTTACTAAACATTTTGTACTTTATTTATATTTTTTTTTTACTGTAATGAAAATAAATAATTTTTTTTATCTTGGGTCACATTTCAAGATTTTAAAAGAATATATTTTTTTTGTGTGCCTTTTGTATTCCCTTACTACTTCTATTTATTTTATTTTTTTTATATGAAATTAAAATTTTACTTTAAATTTAAATCATTTTTTTTGTACCTGTCCCCGTACAGCTGTTGAATCAACAATGGCAACTAGTGTAAACCAATTTTTTTTGTGTTACCCTACCCGAGAAAATTTACAACTTCTGCAAATAAATTTACAATATATCCTTGTATAATATGATTGTGTCTTTTTATGTATAATATATAATTTTTTTTGTGAATCGGTAATTATAAACAAGTCATCTATACCAGCTGTTGATGCTATTTTACAAATAGACCTTCCCTCATGGTGTCAGAATGACACTACCTTGTTACCTCACCCTATATATTTTTTTTTACCCAGTTTTCAGGTATCCCGTAATTGAAAAACATTTTATTTTGTACCTGGTTACCCAGTTATCATTACTCATGTGATCACCCAGCCATGGCTGAACTAAAATTTACATAATTTTGTGAAACTTTTTTTGTTGCAATTTGGAGACTTACAAATTCGAAGAATAAGTCCGCAAAACTGCACACAGTCCTGGAAAGTTCATAAGGAAAATTATGAGTAGAGATTCGGTATTAGGTCGACACCCCGTTACCTCGTTACCCTCATTTTTTTGAAATTTAATAATATTTAAAAAGATTATCTTCTTACCCCAGTATTCTCTCATAATTAATAATTATCTATTATTGATTAATAGCTACTATAATATTTTTTTAATGGTAAAATTTTGGATCGCAACATTTCATGACCTTAAAAAGTGATTGTCACTTAATACACCCTCTACAAAATTTTTTTTGCTCCTTTTCCATAACAGGTTTTAACAAACAACTGTCTTCATAGAACATTTTTTTTGATTATAATACTTTGGGTTTCTAAACCCTTCCCTTTCTTCACAGGCAACTATAACTATGGCCCCTAACCTTTTTGTTACCCTTCGGTATTTAAAATAAGATATCAAATCCTGCAGCCATTGCTCATTTGCCAGTGGTCTTTTAGGGTGAAATCGAGTAATATAACCAAGTTACCCCGTTACTCCCCATTCACCCAGTTACCTTTTTATAAACTATGTGCAATGGGTCGGATCGACTGGTACCTAGTTACCCCTATTTTACTCACTTAACCTTAATACTACCTAATGCTGTTATAATAGTCGCTAAGGTTAATAGCCTGTCACCCCGTCACCCGTTCACTACTTCCTTACATGAAAGACAGCAATTCTGCCAACTTCTCAGACGGTTTTTGATGGATAAATTGACTTGGAAATCATTTACCCCAAGTAACAAGTTACCCTGTTACCCCATTAAAATTTCATTGACCTTTCTATATATATCATTTTCTTTTAATATAGGTTCCACATCAGTTTAACCCCTCTCTTTATGAATTTTTTTTATTTTTTTTTAGAAATATCAGACGATATGTCGCGTAACGAGAGATCTTGGATAGACAATTTGAATCCGCGAGATCTAGAAATCGAATTAGCAAATAGAGGTTTGCCAGTCCAAGGAACGGTCGACGAAAGGCGTAGGCGCCTCCGCTATTTCGAACGAACGAACCGCCATCTGGAAGAGAACACCGGAATAACACCTCCTACTGAAGTTACCCAGTTACCTCAAAACCCCTTAGGTCCTAACGAAATTAGTACAGTGACTAATTTAAACATGTCACACGACCTAAACACTAGTGCATCCACAGTGTCAGCCTTTAGTCCTCCGACTCAAGAAAACCCTCATCCTCGTAACCACCAAGCAGATGGTGCAACCGCCGTGGTTACCACTGAACCCCTAACCTCCGTAGCAAACATCAACCATGCTAACGATGTTACACGAGCCTCAAACACCGGAACGGTATCTCGAGTGTCTCAAAATAATGTGGTCCATAGCACCCAACAAGAGACACGGGCCACCACTAACAATGCTACAAGAGTTCGCGCGGAAACAACCCAAAATACCAACCGTTCGTATCAAGATGAATGGGAGTTACCTCCACCGCAATATGATACTCTTAGTTCGTCTCAACGTGCCCCAGAACCAAGACACCGTTACCAAATGACCCCCAGCAGCGCTCACGAGTTCTTACAACCTCAGCAGAATAGAGGTCACCAAGCCTCTAACCCTCAATATCGCGATCCTCAATATGGCGATCCTCAATATCGCGATCCTCAATATCGCGATCCTCAATATCGCGATCTTCAATATCGTGATCCCCAATATCGTGACCCCCATTATCGTGACCCTTATTATCGTCCCTCGGCTCCTGAATACTACGATTATGATCCTGCTGTTGAACGATCAACCCGTCCAACAGATGAGTTCGAAAGAGAATTTGGTAGAATGTCAATTCGAAATAACCGAAGTAGAACACCCACTCCATTTATGGAAGATGTTCGAGACCCAGATCAAAGATACGGCCCAACATCTAATCAGGAAAATAGGAATTACAGACCAGCTGTTAGTTCCTTGAACCAACCTCCGGTTATCCCCCGAAATCATGATCACTCTGTAAACAGACAATCATTTCGAGAAGATCTTGAAAATAGAGATCGAAACATACCTATTGAACAAGATCGTCCGCGAGTTCATTTTAATCCGAACACCTCATCTGTTCAAGGAAGGCCCTTGAATAGAAATTACGAACCTTATTCCCAGTTACCCCCTATTCCGGACCCCTATAACCGAAGAAATAACTCTAACGGTGCAGCTCAAGCATATCACATTATGCGAAAATGGGACCTTAGGTTTTCAGGTCAACGACAAGATGACCCAGATGTATTTCTGCGTAGAATTTCAGCAGGTAGATCTATGATTTACGTAAGAGATGAAGATCTTTTAAATCTTCTGCCCTTCTTCCTATCTGGTATATCTGCCAGATGGTACGAAGTAAATCGCTATCGTTGGCTCAGTTTCGATGAATTCGCAAGAGATTTCAGAAGTCGCTTCAGTGATCCTGATTTTCAATTTGAGTTGATGCAAGATATCCATCGCAGAACTCAAGGAGAACAAGAATCCGTAGCTGACTACTTAACCTGCATGCTCTCAATGTTCGATAGATTGTCCCCTCGACTCACGGAATACGAGGAAATAAACTTTGCTCATCGAAATCTGTTACCCCGATTGCATCTTACTCTCCCAAGATCTATCATTAGAAACTTTGCCCATTTTGAACAAGTAGCTGTTGCCGCAGAGAAATCCTTTAGGGTTGCTAAATCCTATCAACCCCCACCTAGACCCGAAAGTTCTTTGCTTCCTGACTTGGCTTACAGAGGTTCAATGAGACCGTCACCCCGAAAGAGAGAACAAATTCATTTACTAGAAGAAGATTATGTCTCTGAAGACGAATGCAATGAATCAGAAATCGAAGATTTGCTCATGTTAAATCAAAGCCCCAATAAAAACTCTAAATCTTCCTCAAATCCTTCTAGAAATAGTTCACACAGACAAAATTCTTCCCAGTCGGCTAAGCCCCGTGATCGATCAAAGTTCGAATCCCCTAAGTCACCAGAAACTGCAACAAAAACTAGTCCCGACAAGTCCTTTAAACCCACTTGTTGGAATTATGAACAGGAAGGACACATGCGCAACGAATGTAAGGAACCTCTAGTGATTCGTTGCTATGGTTGTAAAAAGGAAGGTGTTATCAAGCCCAAATGCCCTAAGTGCTCGGGAAAAGGTGCACAGGATTGTTAAAAGAGGCCCAGACAATCCTGGAGTCATCCTTAAGGCCTCCAGATTCTACCCTTTGCTCATCGTTACCTTTAAATTCTACCCTTTGCCCATCGTTACCTCCAGATTCAATCTCTTGTTCCCCGTTACCTTCAGTTTCTAGTAAAAAGAAACCACTTCCAAAATTGGTTGAAATAGAAATCCTAAATTTAGACACCGACATATCTGAAATTAATGGAATTTATAGTCCTAAAAACTTAGATATATTCATCTTTTGCGAATCCGGTAAATTCTTTGTCAAAGAATGTGAAGTAGAAAAGATTAAAGGTAGTAAAGATTATGTATTGAAAAATAAATCGGCTGAAAGTTCACTCGATTCACAGGATTTTTCCAAACCAGAAGCAGTAAAAACTACCATCGATAGAGATAATCCTAACATTTGCTATAAAATCTCGAGTTTAAGTTACCCTTCAGTAGCACCCTCTGATCCTGAACCACTACTCTATGTCACCGTTTCTATTAATAATCATAGAATAAAAGCCCTAGTAGATTGTGGAGCATCAAGGAGTTTCATTGGCCCTACTGGAATGCAAATTATTGAAAATCTTAAACTCCCTGTCAGCGAAAAGAATGGAACTGTACAAGTAGCTAACGGTCAGTTACTAACTGTTTCAAAAGAAATTATTTTGCCCTTAGAATTATGTGGACTAGAAAAACCTTTACGAGTACGAATCTTAGATTCCCTAACAGAACCTTTAGTTCTAGGATTAGACTTTCTCAAACAATTTCGAATTCAAGTAGATTTTGTACAACGTTCCTGGTTCTACAAAAACAAACCCAGAAAAGCTTACAATTTTGAAAGAAAATTGAGCGATTCAGCTGAAGATTGTTTTGGTTTAATCGAATTAACGTCCCCGCAAATAAAAAGGTTAGAAACCTTTCTAAAGTTACACTTACCCGATATTCCTGACGAACCAGGCCTAACAACTCTTACAGTACATTCTATTAATACCGAGGATAATGCCCCTATAAAACAACGTTGTTACATGGTATCTCCTAAAGTCATGGAAGCTATTATCGCCGAAGTGAAAAAGATGTTAAGAGATGGAATAATAGAGCCCTCTTCTAGCGATTGGTCCAATCCGATAGTGATGATTAGGAAACCCAATGGCGAGTATAGATTTTGCCTCGACTTTCGAAAGCTTAATGCCATTACGAAAAAGGACAGTTACCCTATACCCCAAATGGATGCTATATTATCCAAATTGAGAAAAGCTCGTTACATCTCCAAAATTGATTTAGATAAAGGATTCTGGCAGGTGCCACTTTCCGAAGAGAGCAAGGAAAAGACTGCCTTTGCTATACCTGGTCTGGGATTATTTCAATTTACCCGTATGCCCTTCGGATTAACTAACGCCCCCGCTACCTTTCAAAGAATGATGGACAAAGTTATAAAACCCGAAATGGATCCTTATTGTTTTGTCTATCTTGATGACATTATTATCGTTACCGAAACCTTCGAAGAACATCTTAAATGGTTAAAGATCGTCTTGGACAAACTTAAAGAGAACAAGTTAAAAATAAACCCTAACAAATGTGAGTTTGTAGTTCCACAAGTTCAATATCTAGGCTTTCTGGTAGATGAAAGAGGACTATCAGCAGACCCCGAAAAAGTTACCCCAATTCTGACTTACCCTGTTCCCACTAACGTCAAAGAATTGCGAAGATTTCTCGGCATGTCTGGCTGGTATCGTAGATTCATTCCTCAATTCGCAACACTAGCTTCACCCCTAAATAAACTACTTCGCAAAAAGCAAAATTGGCTTTGGGAAGAAGAACAACAAACAGCATTTGATAAAATCCGAATTTCCTTAACCAGCGCTCCAGTTCTAACTCGCCCTGATTTTGAAATCCCTTTTGAGTTGCAAACAGACGCAAGCGAAGTAGGCCTTAGCGCTGTGTTGACCCAGAAAATAGACGGAATAGAACATGTTATCGCTTTTGCTAGTAGAACTCTCAGATGCCGAGCGAAAATACACTACCACCGAAAAAGAATGCCTTGCCGTTGTGTGGTCTATTCAAAAATTTAGAGCTTACCTAGAGGGTTATGAATTTACGGTAATTACAGACCACAGCAGCCTCAGATGGTTACACAATTTGCAAAATCCTACAGGTCGTCTTGCTCGATGGGCCTTAACTCTGTTGGAATATAATTACAATATAATACATAGAAAGGGAGCCTTGCACCATGTCCCAGATGCCCTTTCTCGAATTCCCACACAAGTTACCAATGACCCTAATTCAAGCCCTGTAGACTCTCTCTATAAAGTTATCGAAACAGATTCCTCTTGGTACACGCGACGTTACCTTTCAGTTACCGAATTCCCCGGACGCTTTCCAAATTGGAAGATCAAAGATAATAAACTCTATTATTATCGCCCTGACCCGGTAATCTCATCCATCACTACCGATACTAACGCTTGGAAATTAGTCCCTACTGAAAGTGAAAGAGCCGCTATATTGAATGAAGCCCACGATGAACCCCAAGCAGGACATTTAGGAACCCAAAAAACTTATATGATAATTGCTAATAACTATTATTGGCCAGGTTGTTACAAAAATGTAGCCGAATATGTCCGCCGCTGCGAGCTTTGCCAAACTTGCAAAGTTAATCAGTCCGCACCAGCAGGATTAATGGGACAAAGAGTAGTAGAACAGCCCTGGACAGTAGTAGCCGCTGATATTATGGGACCATTTCCCCCTAGTAGATCGAGCTTTAAGTATATCCTAGTAATCCAAGATGTTTTCACTAAATGGATCGAAGTAAAAGCCCTAAGAAATGCTACTGGAAAATTAATTGCCGAAGCCTTTCGCGAATTAGTGATTAATCGTTGGGGAACCCCTAAAGTACTGCTAACTGACAACGGAACTGAATTTATTAACAATGTTATTCGTTCTCTAGCCGAAGAATTCGGAATATATCACTCTACCACTCCACCTTACCATCAACAATCCAACCCGGTTGAACGAGTGAATCGTGTCCTGAAAACAATGATAATTTCATTTTTAGATGAAGACCATAGGAATTGGGATAAATATTTAAGCGAATTTAGATTTGCCTATAATACAGCCCACCATGACACATTAAAAACGTCACCAGCATTCCTTAACTTTGGTAGATACCCTAAACCGACAAATGAATTGCGAAGTAAATCAGAAAATCCTACAACAATTGATCCACAAGATCCCTCTTCCTGGCGAGAAAGAATGCAAAAACTACAGATTATGAATGATTGGATAATTGAAAACCTAGATAAAGCATTCTTGAAACAATCCCAATATTACAACAAACGTCACCGTCCCGTAAAATATGTTGTAGGAGACTTAGTTCTTACTCGCTGTCGTATTTTGTCTTCCAAGTTTAAAAATGTCTCGTCTAAACTAAACCCTAAGTTTGTTGGACCTTATAAGTTTCCAAAATTTTGTCACCCAGTGTTGTAGAATTGTGTGATTTGTCTTTTGTCAAACTAGGAAAATTTCACGTACAAGACATTAAACCCTATCTAAGTGTCGAATGAGTTTAAAATTTCGACAATCCCCTATGTTACCTGAAAATAAAAGTTAATTACCTGAAAATAAAAATTACTTACCTGAAAATAAAAGTTAGTTGAAAATAAAATATGTTACTGAAAATAAATTACGTTACCGAAGATTAAAATACTTACCCTTGAATTCCTGTTACCTTAATTACCTAAAATTAATTTTCTTCATATCGTCTTCCGGAGTTTTGTGAAGTCCTGCCTTCCAGTGCTGTAAAATGTCGTCTTCTCCTATGTGAAATGTCCAAGTACAAGGTCAAAATAATAAAACCTAACATAAATACTTTTCGATAATCCTACTTTAGCAAAAAAACAAACAATGGAGGAAACTTCAGAACTGTACCCGGGAGATTGGGAGTTCGTCGACGCCGACGACATCAGGGATGATGTGGGAAACCTGGACCAAATGGAACCAGAAGAGGAAGCGGAGCTCCTAAGAAGTCCCGAATACTCTTCGACGGAAAACCCCCCAGAACTCCCCAGCGACCAACCCATTATTCTAGAAGCCTCCACATCGTCTCCCAGAGAGTTGTCCCTAATGGAGGAGGTGTCGAAGCTAAGCAACGTTGTGGCGACTCAGCAGCAGTATATTCTCCAATACCACAACGAAATAAATAGGCTCACTCAAATAATTCTCCACGAACAGGAGAAAGGGAGACAGTTGAACGACATCATCGTGAAAATAGGGACCGAAAAAGCAGAGTTAATCAATAAATTCCAGGAAGCTGGAAAAATCCTAAAGGACCGAAAAGAGGAGAATCGTGAGCTCCTCTTAAACATCGAGGCACTGCAAGAACAGCTCCGAGAATACCACGAGCCCATACCCGAGGATGAACCCTGGACCCTGGAGGACGAGCTTAGAATTGTCGATCAGCCCAGTTGGCGCTTCTTGAAGCCCCACAGGAAGGTCCTTTCCAACCTGGAAACCCTTTTCCCCAAACTGTTACCTGCTTTGTCCCAAGCTTTTCTGGCAGAGCGCCAGAATTATTTACTCTCTCACAGAATAGAGGTAAACATATTGCCGACAACGAATGAACAAGTTGAGATCCAGACTTCCCCCGAACCCAACACATCACACAACAACGACACTGATACCAATACACGATCTGCTTCCCCAACTTCACACATTGACATAACAGACGAAGAACGCGACGAAATTTTATCTTTCTCACGAAACCCCGACATGACAATTACAGACGAAACACCCCTCGTTACCCATAACCCCACTTCAAACACTCACTCCCACTTGTCACCCTCTACGAACACTCAAGAACACTACAAAGAAGACCCCCACCCCATTTTACGAGAGAACTTTTACGGATCCAACCGTACACAACAAACCGTCAAGAAACAGAGGAAACACCGAATGTCACCCTACCGACCCCGCACACCCTCTTACCACGTGCCTCGGTCAAAGAGCCCTATAGCTCCGAAAACCAGACGTACTCGATCTCGATCTCCAACATGCCGAACACCCGGCTGCCCCATCGATCACAAAAATCCCCAAAAATACACAAAGAAACCCAACCCCGAATCTGTTACCCCTACCGAATATTATAATATCCCTATCGTCACCAACCCGTTATCGAATCCAGCAGACCCGTCACCAAAACCAATCCCCTCGCTACTAGACATCGTGGTGGAACCACCCAAGAAGGTTGAACCCGACTTAATAAAATGGCTCCGCTGTAGCAGCAAGAAAGGTTGCTGGACGTGTGGTGACCAGGGTCACAAATGTGAAGATTGCGCCAACCCCATCATCGACATCAAGGATGTTTGCCGAACATGCGGAGACATCCTCACCAACAAGAAGTGCCTAAACTGCGCACTGACTTCGCGCTTGTAAATAAGAAATAAAAGTTTTTTTTTTCTTTTTTTATGAATTACGTTGTCCTTCAATTTTTTTATTTGTTACCAAACTTACCTTCCCTGAACTAATTTTTTTGTCTTACAGCGCCCTCTTGGCTTCATCTAAGGATGGGGGTGTTGTGACGTTGCAAATTTTTCATAAAAATATTAATAAAATTTCATAATAAGTTTGCATAAAATTTAATTGTAAACAATCATTTTTTTTTATAAACAACAATAATAACTAAAACAAAGCTTAAAATTAAAACTAGTTTGTTATATAAACACTAATTTAATACTATAAATATTATTTATCATTTCGCTTTTGCAAATTTTTGTTTCTCGTATTCCCTGAATATTTCTAATATATGGAATCATCGAAACGACGTTCGTCGGTCAACCTGCAAGCAGAGTTCCCCTCTCGTCGTTAAGAATTTCCCCTTTCTTCGTACGAATGAAGGAGAAAACCCCCTTTCTCAAAGAAATGATTCCTCGAGAGTTGCCGCTTTCGCTATGCTTTTCCCCGTTTTCGCTTTCCCCTACCTACCGGAAACTACTAAGTCACCCAAGTTACCTTGTAATAATTTTGAAATTGTTACCTTTTTCTTGTACCTAACCCGAGAATTGTTCTAAATAATATTAATACCCTAAAATTTATTAACTTTATTATTATTCCGGAATTTTTATTATTATAGAGGTGTATTATTTATGAAACAAATAAGGGAGAATTTTCTCGTCAAATTTTCTCGTAGTGAAAACCTCTTGTCAATCAGGCCCGAATTAATCGTTGCTAAAGGCCCACTCTGAATTTCGTATTTTTTTTGTATTTTGGTTATTTGGATTATTTGGTTGTTTTATTTGGTTTTGGATCAGAGTGAGACCACAAATTAGGAACTAATTCCCTGAAGCAAGTTGATGGCGAGAAAGACACGGGTCAAGATACTGAAATTGGGAAGCTGAAAACTGTTCTTAAAGTGGAAATAGGCCTTGTCACTTTTCCAGCAACTACGCTCCTTTTTCCGGCGTAGCAATACAAGATTCGTAAGGGCTATTAGTGGGGAAAAGCGGAGAAGGACCAGCAGGGTACGAGCCGGCAGTCATCGTTATCATCGCTCTCTTTCGATCCTGCTTTCAACACCACTGGACGCATTATTGGAATTCTCTTAAATACTTTTTTTTGATATATCAGAAATTGTAGTTTCCTTATTTTGACGAGCGTGCAGTTTTGACGGCGATTCAGTCTGTGATTCTTGTGTGCTGTTTAGCAAAGTAAGTTTTTTTTTTAAAATGGAATTTTGTTTTATTTTATATTAAAATTATGAGAGTTTAAAATTCGATTCAGCCGGCCTCATGGCTGAACAAGAGACCTTTTTCTTTCATTGGCTTTAAAATTTAGTTTAGTTTTATTATTAAATGATTTCCTTTTTTTATTGGATTTTATTAATTATTCATACATTTATTAAATAATTGAATTTTCTGGATGTCTCTTGTTCAACCATGCGTTGCCTTTTGTTACCCTTTTCCCCTTTTATTCTTAAAGTTTTTCCAATAAATTCTTCCCCGTTACCAACGTTACCAACCCCCTAAACATTGTATTTATAAATTATAACAAATTAAAGAAAGAAGAGTAATGTTTTGAACTATGTAAAAAGAATAACGATTATGCATCAAGTAGATGACCTACTAAAAGCTTAACTACATAAAAGAAGAAAAGCAATGTTGAATTACGTAAACAGAATAATAATTTTCAACGATTTTCGACAACCTTCGACACGTGGAAGAATAGAAAACAGCAAAATATATCATTAAGGATTACACATATACGTTCTACGAGTTAAGTCATAAAACAGGAAGAGGCACATGGAACGTCGTGAAAAGAGCCAAACATTTAAAGAAACGTCGAGTGTGGAGGCCTTGGCACACAGGAAGAGGCACATTGAACGTCGTGAGCCAAACATTTAAACAAACGTCGAGTGTGGAGGCCTTGTCACACAAGGAAGAGGCACATGGAACGTCGTGAGCCAAACATTTAAACACACGTCGAGTGGGGAGGCTTGTTCCACCAAAGAGCCAAACATTCAAGTAGCATTAGATTAATGAGGAAAGTTTGATATAAAAAGGGGTACCATTTCTGTTTAGAACAGAGAGTAATAATTTGAAAGCCAACCTCATAACATCTTCAGTACAGAGAGTAGTTTTTTTTAAATCAACTTGAACACATCGCTTAGTACAGAGAGTAACTATTTGGAAATCAACCTGAACACATTGTTCAGTACAGGAGACCAGAAAGTAATTTGTTGGAAATCAACTAGTACCCATTATATCGTCTACAAGTGAACTCAAAGTACATCTTTAAAAGTGAACAGTATATCCCCAAGTATTATTGTTGAAAGTACATCTTTAAAAGTGAACTATTTCCCCAAGTATTAAATTTCAAGTGAACTTTAATACATCAATTCGCAACGTATAAATTTTAACAATTTCCAAAAAATATAAATTTGGAAATAACTCAACTATCAACGAAGGTCTAATATTGAAACAAAACATTCCAAATTCCGAACCATCGAAATTTGCTCAAGAGGCGACAACCGTCTGGAAGAAAGCAGATATTTTCACAATACAATACACTATCTCATTAGTGTAAACAAGAGGACTAATACCCAACCATTAAGGACAACAAGCAGAAGGGCCCCCCCTTTTCGTCTAGCGCTCAACACGATTGAGATTGGACAACAGATTATCATCACACCACCAGTAATCGTTATTCTTTAAGTAAGATTCATAATTTTTGTACTCATTGTATTTTTGTCAACTCTTTTCTTTCTTGTTGGTTTTTAAATAAATTATTCTCTCAATACATTTAGTAGGCTCATTGACTTATCCTCATCCCAAATTAGATTCATTTATGAAACTAATTTAAAACGAGGAACGTTAGGTATATTTAAAAAGGTTTCTCGTTTTGACGTAACAAATGCTACAAAATAATTTAACTTTGTCGAAGATTATTGTTATTTATTTATAAAGATAATTGAAATGTTCACCACAATTTTTTTTTTGATTTTTTGAAAATAATTGAATTTCTGAGAAGAATTTAATTAATTTTAAAAATAATTGAATTCTTGTGATGAATATTGTTATTAATATAAATAATTGTACTTTGCAATGAATTTTATTAAAGTACCTAAATATAATTGAATTTCGGCGAAGAATTTTTATATCTATAAAGATAATTGAAATATTGACGAAAATTAAACTTAAAACATCTAGGAAATAAATCTCACTTTTAAGAATTTTAATTTTTCAAGGTTTTGTCATAAAATTAAAGTACTTTTCAAGGTTTTAAAGGAGCAACAAAAACTCAAGTACTTTTCAAGGTTTTCAAGGTAGCTGGACACCCTGAATAATGTGTAGAAAATTGTGTAATGTATAGTGTAATTGCCCCTGACAGTTGTCAATGCCAAAAACAATGCACATTACACTACAAATTATACCTTATTTTTTTCTATTGAAGACACAGCCTTATGTGGTAGTGCCGCTTATTTTACAATGTGATGAGGGATTCCCTCTATACTTGTGTAACGGTGTAATTATTTCAAAGATGTGTGACGGTGGAGAAGAAAATTTAAAACCTTTTTTCCATTATTCAATTGCATATAATAAAAATCAAATTATCAATTTTTCTAATTGATATAATTTTCCAAGTAATCATCAGATTCAAATTTGTAAATTAATTAACAATATTAAAGTCCGTATTCCGTTTGCATTTATATATTTTGTCTGTTCGCATTTAGTTTGTCTGTTCGCCGTTAGAAGGGACATAGCGCCCCCCGCTGCGAGGGCTACTTGGAATTGAGTCCCGAGCAACCTTCACAGCGGGGGTCGCTCGGACCCTTAAACCCTCATTAAGGAAAACTATTAATGACTTTTCTATAAATAATGAAAAATATACATTTTTAAATAGTAACATTTTTATTTTTTAAATTAACATATTTAAATTTCTTACTTTTTCAGGATTTTATACAAATGTTGTCTACCAAAAAAATGTTAAAATTTAAAAATTAAGTTTAATGGTATTTGCTTTAAATACTGCAAATATTGGGTCAAATAGCATTAAAGTGATTTAGCTTAATTTTGGGATAGAGGGGTTTTTGAGGGGTCTCTGGTTACGAAATTAAAGGCAAATTTTCAAAATACAAAATGGCGGATCCAATATGGCGGTCAAAATTTTCAAAAAATTCTTCAATTTTTATAAAATTTTGTATCACGGGATTTTTGAGGTCACTGATTACGAAATTAAAGGTAAATTTTCAAAATACAAAATAGCGGTCAAAAAAAATTCTTGAATTTTCATAAAACTTGGTATCTAGAAGATTTAGGGCCGCTGCCTACAAATTACATCGTGAGCCTGCAACCAGGGCACCTCCACGTGGTGACGGCAAGCAACGGAGTTGTTCCGTGATCCGGCTCCCTGCATCACGCTCCTTAAGGTGAGTCTGCAATGGGTTTAGTTGAACGTGTACCTGACACTAATCCCATTTTAGACTCACCTTTACACCGTCATGGTAGGCACACGAAAAAAAGTACGATGCAGGGAGTCTGAACCCCAGCATCGACGGCTGGACAGGGTAAGAAAGCGGGCCCGCAGGCGTCGTCATCAAGCAACCGCTGCTCTACATTGGTGGGTGATCTGATTTTAAAATCACAGTTAGCGAGCTCAAAAACTTAGAGATACTAAGTTTTGTAAAAATTCGACAGCCATATTAGATTTGCGATTTTGTATTTTGAAAATCTGACCCTCCGTGAGGGTTGCTCGGGACTCAGTTTCGTCTTGGTGTGCCGTATGGTAGGGGAAAGCTACTTCCCCTAACGGGACTAACTTGGACATTTTCATTTTTATAACTTCTCAAAGTGATTGTTTTTTATTAATGGGATTTCTTATGAAAAACTTTATTGAGTTCACTAAGTAATAAATATATTTATTTTGTATTTACAGTAAGATTTTAGAAACAAAAACCAAAATTCACAAATGGCGGGTATATAAGGAACACAATTATTTCTTCCGTATTGTTATAGTGTGTTGTCAGAACGTAAATTTTTCGTAATTTCTTTTGTTTTTTATCACCTAATTTGGTTTTTAGTGTTTAAAGATGATCCGAAATTGTAAAAGAGTGTTGGTACCGACAAGTCACAAAGAACGACCAGTGATTCCATCATCGACCTCAACTGATGATACAGCAACATTTAAAACACACACTCGCTCTTTTAGTTTTGTTTTTACATTTGTTTTATATTCTGTGTTTACTTTCGATCAATAAAAAATAACTTCTTTAACTTTAAATACGTTTTCCAACGGTTTTTACCACCTTGTTCCTAATAGCCCCATTTTGTAATTTCGAAGAAATGCGTATTTTTCGTCTTTTTTGCTTAAAATTCCAGCTTTGTTCAAGACGATTATTCAACCCTTCAATGTGCTCGCCAAGATCAAGAAAAGAAACAAAAAGTTAAGGCAATATTTTAATACACAAAAAAGTTACAAGACTTTAAAGTTGAAATCTGTTCCTAATAGCCCCAGTTTATGGTATTACAATTTTTTGTAATTTACTATTTTTTTAATTGTAGCGGCATCCATTTGAAATAGAAAGAAATTTATCGCAAATTAATTAGTTAACTTTTATAAGAATTACTTAAAATTTTCTAAGTGGGAAATATATGTCCCAGAGGTACGAAAGGGATAATATCTGCACAAAAAAATGTTTTCTAGCTCTCTTGTCGCAGTCAATTGCTTGACCCCCCTCCCTCTCAAGAGGCTACATGGTTTATGGATGGCCCCTTAGTGTTAAGACACGAAAATATCATGAATGACGCGCTTTTTGAATAAGCCTTTTAAGCATTACATCCACTAACTAGCCTTGCCCCAACCTCTCTTACTGTATCTTTTGGACGTTTATAAGAAAATGTTTAATTTTTACACAGCAATTCTTTTTACGTTTAACATGTTTCTTAGAATTGTTAAAATTTCGACATCCATTCTTACATTTGTGGTACGCTATCAGATTAAATTTTCTAAATATTATAAAAAAGAATGAAATTAGTGTGAAAAATACTTAATTAAAGTATTATTGTTTCTGTTTGACGATAACTGTTACTATTTAGAAATATGATACAAACCTATTTAAAAAAAAGTTTTATGAGAAATAGTATTCAATATTATGCCCAGCAAGTATTCACGCGCGTTTGTTTTAGCTAGTTTTCATTGTAAAGCTTATTTTATCACTTTTTAAATAAGTATTCAAAGACTATTTTATCATCACTAGAAATTAAACTGTTATTTAAAAAAAATTAACAAAAAAAAATTACAGAGAATCTTTAAATAATGAAAGTAAGCTACTTTTTTAAAAGGGCAAAAAATATAAAATAATTATTGCTAGACAACAAATTTTTCGTCTCTGTAAATTCTACAACGGCATCTTTTTAAACAATTTATTACTAATTTTTTTACCCAAAGAAGCGTCATTGTGCCAATTTAAAATACAATAATTTTCAATAAATTCCAACAATTGAGAAAGTAATGCCGCCAAAAGTAGCAGCATGTGCTTTTTAGGTTAAAAATATTAAAAGATAAAGAATTACTTACTTTGTATCATTAACAATGCGATTTTTAACATATAAATGATTCTCATAAATATGTTCACCATTTGTGAGAAGTCCCGCTTCAATAAAACCGTTTATATTAGCCGTCGAGTAATTAAAATTTTTTTTAACCCTTTCGCCGTTTCGCACACTGGAAAAGAGAGAGAGAGAGAGAGAGAAATAAAAAAGGAAGCCTTTTTTTAGAAAGTTCTAGAAACACGAATATTTTACGAAAAGCACCGAATTTAGACGAATCATTTTGCAGAATACGTGAAACGAAAGCAGAAAATCATGAGTGCAAAAGAGATAGGAAGATATTGTTGTTCTTTTCATTCTCGTGATTTTCTGCTTTCGGTCGACGTATTCTGCTCACATGGAATCGCAACGTTACCATTTACTCTCGTGCTTCGACAATAGTAATATCGTTTTGTTTTCAAATATTCAATTTGGACATGAACGCCGGCGATCCACCCGATCAAGTTTTTACGCGTGCCTTTAGTGGAAAACACCACAATGGATTTGACTATATTGTTCATACTCGAAGTGAAAATGTCATGTAAGTTCTAATTACTTAATTCTTTGTTTTTTATAATTTAATTTCCTTATAACAGGTATATGCCTTTCAATTTATCTAATCGCACACAAATCTGAGGACATTTTTTTCTGTCATATCAATGTTTTTGTTTTGATTTGTCTTATACACTTTCATGCGTCACGTACACAATTGAGATATATTTTGCATTTCACTTTAATTTTATTTAGATTTTTGTTTTTCATTATTTTTTAAAAATTTTAATGTCAATGTAACAAAAATATCTACAATAATCTTAATTTTTTTTTCTTTCTGTTTTTACCTTAAGGTAAATTTATTTGCGTATGCTTATGTTTTGAATTTTTTTATTACTAAATGAGATAATTACAATGCAAAATGTGGTTATTGTATATATTGATTTGTTGTCAAAAATATGTTTCTGATTAAAATTCAAGTTATTTTTAATTCACTGCAAAATTTTTTTTAAATAAATGACTTAACTTTTTAAGATTTATTATTTAAAAAAGTTATTACTGAAACACCTTTTAAAATAAGAATAATATTTGATAATATTTAAATAATAATAAAATATTTATTTCTTTTTTTTACAGTTATTATATTTGTAAAAAATACAAAAGTGGCCAATGTCTAGCACGCGCAACTTTTAAAAATAATACGTTTCTTGTACGCAACAATCACATGCATAGTCCTAATTTGGAAAATGTAAAAGTAAAATTATTTAAACAAGATTTATATCGTATTGTGACTACTTCAGACGATACTTATAGAAAGTGCTACGATATTGTCCGCTCTTCGTAAGTATTACTTCAATTTTGATTTTAATTCAATTCTCTGATTAAATTATGAATTTTGAAAAGAGATAAACTCTAAAAATCGTAAGAATCATTTCCACTTTCAATTGTTATGTGAAAATGACTTACGATTTTTAGAATTAAACCTTATTCGAAATTCACAATTCAATTGTAAAATAAAATTTATAAAATAGATATTTTCTTTGCAATTATTAAAAAATTAACAATAATATATAATAAATATTGCAGTGTACAGAATTTTTGAGAATAGTTTTTAGAGGCCTCGGATAATATTATGACTTTTTCGACTTTTTTGACTATTTTCCAAATTTATCGACTTATATAAAAAAAATATTGCGACTTTCTCGACTTTTGTTTGTAAAAATTTTTCACCAAAATACCACATTTTTTTGTAAAACTGCAACTTATTTCGATTTTTATTAGTTTGAAAAATATAATTGACAATTTTTTGCCGAATTAACATAAAAAAATAATTTCAATTATTTTATTTGATGATGATTTAAAATAATTTATAAATTGATACAGTTGACTCTCGATAATTACACTCTTGATAAATTGAATCTTTCGATAAATTGAAGTAAGATGCTGGTCCCTTGAAAAACTTTCGGTAAATTGAAAGAAAACAATGGTTTTATATACTCTCGATAATTAAAAGTAGCTTTTGGTGAAATTTGTCTATTCTCTCTCTATAAATTGAATTTATCCGAACCAAACTCTCTATAATTTGAACTTTTCTTGATGTATACATATTTTGAAAATATTTTCTTCTTAATAAACGCTATTGTATTGTTCCACTTGTCAAAATACCTAATTACCTGATGACAAAGAGAGCTCACAGAGCTCAGTAATTTCTTAATTCAGTTTGATATTTTCCTCGGTTGATATCGTTTAAAATGTTTCCCAGAAGTAATAAATGTTTATCCATTTCCGAAAAGAAAAAACTTATTGAAGTGGTAGAAAGTGGAGCAACAAAAAAAGATGTTGCCAAACAATTTGGTATTTTACTGTCGACACTTTCAAATATTTTAAAAAACAAGGATCAAATAATTGGACTCAATGTAAAAGGATCAAAAAAAAGGTTTCGCCAATGTGAATTTCCCAATTTAGAGAAATGTTTAGTCGAGTGGTTTACGCAGTGTAGAGATAAAAATATTCCTGTGGGAGGGACGTTGCTTAAAGAAAAAGCAAAGTCATTTGCCATCTCCCTTGGAATAGAAGGTTTTGCAGCTAGCGAAGGATGGCTCACTAATTTTAAAAAACGACAAAACATTGCTTTCAAGAAGGTATGCGGGGAAAGTGCAAGTGTTGACAATTCAGTTTGTTCAAGTTGGACAGAACAATCACAGCTGATTTTTAAAAACTATGAGCCACACAACATTTTTAATACTGACGAAACGGGCCTTTTTTTCAAGTGTCTTCCGAATAAAACTTTAACTTTTAAAGACGAAAAATGCCATGGGGGTAAGCATTCAAAAGAAAGGTTAACGGTTTTGTTAACTTCAAATATGGACGGGACTGAAAAGTTAAGTCCACTTGTGATAGGGAAATCACAAAATCCACGTTGTTTTAAAAATATTAAAACATTCCCCACCGATTATCGTGCAAATAAAAAAGCGTGGATGACAACAACACTTTTTAACGAGTGGCTAATCAAATTAAATGAATCTATGAAAAAAAATAACCGAAAAATTTTACTTTTACTGGATAACTGTACAGTTCATAATAATGCTCTCCCATTGGACTGCATTCAACTTCACTTTTTTCCTCCAAACACTACTTCAAAATTGCAACCATTGGACCAAGGAGTCATTCATAATTTTAAAACTTTTTATCGGAAAGAAGTTGTGAAATTAGTTTTAGATGGGATTGAAAATGGATCTGAGGCGAAAATTTCAGTTCTTATGGCTATGACAATGATAGACAAAGCTTGGAAAAACGTCTGTAAAACAACAATAAAGAACTGTTTTATCAAATCTGGATTTTGTCACAATGTCACATCTGCCGGTAAGAATATACAACTTGTTCCGAAGAATAGACATTCCTAATATTGTACAAAATAAAAATTAAATATTTTTTGATTTTTTTATTTTTTAGAGTCTCAAGAAGATAATTCTGTTTCACAAGATAAGTTCTGGAATCTTCTTCCTGATCAAGGAACTGTTACACTTAATGATTACATTCATTTTGACGATGGCCTTGGAGTACATGGGATTCTCTCGGACGATGAAATTCTAAATTCAATAAGTGACCGTAACCGTGATGATAATATAGGAGATGATAATGATGATTCTGGTGAAGATGATGATGATGAAGTTCCCTATGTCACACTAAAAGAAGCGAGATCATCGTTGTGTGCTTTGCGCTCATATGCACTTCGCACAGATATTGGAGAAGACTTTTTTGCAGCTCTAGTGACAATTGAAAACAATCTAGACACTGCACGTTTGAGTGCAATGAAACAAAAAAAAATTACAGACTTTATTTTATCACAATAGTAAAGAATGTATTCTTAAAATACACATATATTAATTAAATTGCTAATACTCTTGTTATTTTGAATTTTCTCATACTCCCACTCAGTAATTAAAACATGCGATAAATAAAACTCTTGATAATTTGAATTGCATTTACGGTCCCTTGAAGTTCAATTTATCGAGAGTATACTGTATATTAATTTGAACTAATTACTATTATTTGTTGGCGCGGTGTAATTTTAGCCATCCAGAAGTTTGCATTACTTCCACCTTTGCAAAGAACGAAAATGGAATGTTTAAATGGCGTCAACATTGTTTACCTCTAATGCCAGATTCACTAACTTCCTACGTTAATATTGTAAATTCAAATGCTTGGAAACATTTGAAAAATTACCAAGGTGGTGGCACATTAAATATTTCCTTAGTCGTAGGACCCGATTTAGACACTTCGGTTGTTTTTGTCGATTTGGAATTTGCTCAAAAACTTTGTGGAAATTGTCACGCCTTCATTGATTTCACTTACGATGTTGTTCCAATTGTAAACGATACAACTCAATTCTTAACTTTTATGGCAGAAAAATATAATCACGTAAGAAATTCTAAAAATCTCACATCGGATTCATAATCTTTGGAAAAAATCGATATTTTATGCTTTACAAATTCTGAACGTTTAAATGAGCGGATTTTTTCGCGATTATAAATATTTTCAAAAATGATTTAATTTTATAAAAAAGAAAATACAAAAATAATCATTTAGAATTTTTATTTATAATTCAGTTTATTTAATATTTAACGCAATATTATTGCAATAAAATTTCAGATTTAAGTAGAAATAAATAAATTCATTCATTTGAACGTTCAACACTTTAGGAATATGACTTTTTTATGGTCCTATTTAACATTTATTCCTAATATTTAGGTCATTCGATTCGCTTGGGCGCTTATGGAGCGAAAAACAACGGGTGCGTATGTTGCAGTTTTGGAGGAGCTGAGAAGACTTCTTCCAAACTTTAATATAATTCAAGCAATGTGCAATTATAAATTGGCATGGAGAAATGCATTGCGATCTGTATTTCTTGCAATCGAGATGAATGCCTGCTTTTATCACTATGTTCAGGTAAATATTTTTCTTTTTTCTATGTAAAACTAAAACAACATATCAAACACATAATTATAACTAAATGGTGACAATTTTTTATTTGTTTACTTAATTAATAAATTATTTTCCATTAAATTCATTTGAATCGTTAAGACAGCTGTTTACAATTAAAAAAGTTTTTTATATCAAACTTATGTAGATAATATCTTTTTTGCTTGTGAAAATATAAAAAGACTGGTAAAATTATATGCGTCTAAATATAAACAAAATGTAAATCAAATGCTTTTATAATCAATTAAAATGAGATTCTATTTTATTATTTTGTCAATTTTGTAAAAAAAATAGTTCTAGAGCATAATTGTTTTAAATTAATGGAACAAACATAATATTGAAAAAAAGTTATATTCTTATTCATCGGCAATAATTGTTTAAAAAATTTATTTATTTAAAGTATTTAAAAGTGTATGTCAACTTTTTAAAGTTTTAATTAGGTATTTACTTATAAATACAAAAAAATATTTAAATAACAAGAATTAAATGTTTCAAATCAAATTTTAACTATTTAAAAATTCTGGTAGTAAAAAAAATATTTTTACTCACACTCTAATACCTTGTATTAAATTCGTTAGGCTTGTTTCAGCATGAACTAAAATGCAATGCAAACGCAACGGATTCATATTTGATTAGCATCAGAATACGTCGCGTCTCTGTTACGTTTTGGCTTATTCTGGAATGACCCTAAAATTTATTTCACAATGGAGTTCGACAAATCATGAACACGCAACACATTCACATTTAGCTTAGCATTGCAATGTGTTGCGTTGAGTTTTTTAGTTGAACTGAGGTATTTGATTTGTTTAAATAAATTTATTTAATATTTTTTTCATTTTTGAAATAAAAATTTATTTTAGTTCCCTTTTACATAAATAAAAAGTGAACGATATTAGCGACAAAATCATCCTATAAAATAATACTCGCGAGTAATATAATTGAAAGGTGATATCCTCGATATCACCAAGCATAAGCTGCGTCAGCATCGCATCGGAAACAAAGTTGGCTTACTTGAGCATATTTCTTTTAAAACTAACAAAAGGTTAGTTAATAATTAATTTTATGAATTTTAGGAAATCACCGAATACTAAAATAAAATTTTCACTTGCAATAATGTGCAGTATTAATAATTAATTACTGGTAATAACGATTTCTGATGGGCGCAGTAACATGCAGCTCCAAAGAAATTATTGTCTATAATTTAAAAGAATTAATTTTTTTTTCTCCTCGACAAAACACTCTAAATTTCCCCGAAATTGTTCTTCTTCAATTTCAGCCGACGTAAAATGCAAAATAAAGGAACAACATGCATTTTCTCCTTGAAATATTGAATAAAACCTGCTAAAAGTACTTTAATCGAAATGGCAGATACTTAAAAGTAATAATAAACCTTGCGGCAACATTCCCATTTTGAAAATATATGTATAATAATTTTGCGAATGTTGCAAACCGTAAAATGAAGCTTGCTGCATCTTCCTGAACAGTTTCCGCTGGGTCGCAACATTCCCAATTCAAAATTAATGTACGACAATCTTATAAACACTTAAACACGTTTCCATGATTGAAGGTCGAACGTATGGGTTATGTGTGCACATTTCGCGACAGCGAAATAATCTAAGAAAATTTTGCTGTAATTTTATAATTGTGATTTACATATTTTGTTGTAAAATTGATATGTTGTCAAAATAACTAAAAATATATTTAAATTGTTTTATAAAATAAAATATTAAATGGAATTAAAGGTAAAGAAATAAAATAATCAGTAATTATATCGCTTAGACCTACACATCTTCGGATGGCTATGGCAATGCACACGCATACATACGAACTCTTTGGGACAATGCTAACTGTAACGACACGCACACAGACGTACTATGCATAGTACATACCACTCACACATTGTAAGCCTTCACTCGTTGCTTCTTCTCTTTCGTTGCATCCTTCCCTCTTCCCCTGGGCCCTATGTGCTTGCCAAACAAATACACGTGCGATGATTCAAGATGGATATTAATTCTTTTTAAAGTACAACGAAATAAATTAAAATTATTTATTTCAGAAATTATTTGCACAATTAAAAATTAAAAGATGTTTCTGGAATTGCCAAAATAATTACAACTGAAACATTATTATGAACACTATTGCGTTGTTACTGATAAATAATTTTAATTAATTATTTATAACAATAATAGCAATAAACAAAAAAAAATTTTTTGTTTTATAAATAAATAATTTTTTTTTCTTTTTTTTTAATTTTCTATAGTTTACGATTAGAATTATTGGAAATAATAATTCTTCAAAAAGTATCATATTTCTGCAAACTAATTTCCGGTCTTACGCCTAGCACAAGATCCCAAAGTCAGCAAAAATCGCATCGACCAATGGGCCTTAAGTTCCTATCTCACTTTTACACCCACAAACCACCTCTTCTACCTCAAAATCTTCCCCTAGATTTACATGCGAGGAGTAAAGGCTTAGAAAGAATTTTCTAAATTCGCAGTACAATTTTCGCCTTGTTAGTCAGCTCCTCGCGGAGGCATAAACGCAGTGCGAATTACCGGAACTCGCCCGTCTGTTAATCGGCCCCTTGTCTAAAAAGACCACTACAAGATAGTGTCTAAGATTTTAGGACAGACGAAAATAAATTAAAAGGCAAAAGCTTCACAAGTGAAGCCCGACCCAATTTAATTATTTTTCGTTTTCTTAAAATTTTAAATACTAATTTTGGATTCGAATCAATAATTAAACCCAACAAAAGTTTAAACTTCAAAATTAATTAAAGGGTGTATTCCACATCAGTTCAACACACTTATTTTCATGACTTGTTGGGATTTAGCTGTACTTTTGTAAATTTATTACTTTTATAGTGATAAACAACTCTAACAAATATTTTATCAAAATTTTAAAAAATTACCAAAAATATGGCATTTTCAAAATTTTTGTCTTTTTTTTAAAGTGCTGTAACTTTGGTTCTAATTAACCGACTTCGGATTTTAAAAAAAGGATTTCTTTGGTTTTAAGTATATTTTAAGTTACAATTAATATGAAAAATAAAAATTCAAAAAAATTTTTTTTTTTAATTTTGAAAAATTAAAAATCCGTTTTTGAAAAAACATCATCTTGGTTTTTTTTCTAAATTTTACTAAATGTTAGGGAAAATGTGCTTTACATGTCCTGTAAGTTTCTTCTTGAGATCTCAAAGGGATTCAGAGTAAAAAAATAAAACGTAATCACAAATTACGAACATATATGGGGCAAAATTCCTCAACTGCCCAGGTAAAAAAATAAATTTTCTCTAAACTTTGCTAAAATGTTACTAATTATTAGTGGAAGTCTAAATATTAATTTTTTTTTATTTGATTAAATATTTTTTGAGTTATGGAGTTTCAAAATTTTGATAACATCTTTTTTTCGATTTAATATATTGATAAGTAAAATTAATAAAATTTAAAGTATGAATAGTGATTTTTAAAGGGTTTTTTACGGGCTATAAGCTGGTGACCTTTTTCTATGAACCATGTAAAAATCAGAGTGGGACCATGAGAATTTTGGAAGAAAATAATAATTTATCATTATTTTACATAGAAAATGATGATTTATAATTAATTTCTTCAAAAAGTTCCATGGTCCCACTCTGATTTTTACATGGCTCATATGAAAAAAGATAAGCTTTCGAATGGGATAGGTTAAAAAAACACCGATTTTGAGATACAGTAGAACTTATTTAATACGATTCTGTAGGGACCGCACTAAGAATGCATCTTATGCGGGAAAACGTATTAGGTGGGATATAAAATGTATGTCTTTAATTGCAGGGACCACCATAAATGAGCGTCTTAAGCGGCAAATCGTATTAAACGGGATCGTATTAACCGGGTTCTACTGTATATTGAAATTAAGAATTTGACCTTGAATTTCAAGGTCAAATTTACAGAAAACAACTTTTTTTTCATCACCAGCTTATAGCCCGTGAAAACCCCTTTTAAAATCACTATTCATACTTTAAATTTGATTAATTTTACTTATCAATATATTAAATCGAAAAAACGATATTTTAAAAAAAATCAAAATTTTGAAACTCCATAACTCAAAAAATATTTTATCAAATTTAAAAAAAAATAATATTTACACTTCTACTAATAATAGTAACATTTTAGCAAAGTTTAGAGAAAATTCATTTTTTTTACCTTGGCAGTTGAGGAATTTTACCCCATATGTTCGTAATTTGTGGTTACGTTTTATTTTTTTAATCCGAATCCCTTTGAAATCCCAAGATGAAACTTACAGGACATGTAAAGCACATTTGCCCTAACATTTAGTAAAATTTTGAAAAAAATCGAAGATGATGTTTTTTCAAAAACGGATTTTTAATTTTTTAAATTTTTTTTTGAATTTTTCTTTTTTATATTAATTGTAACTTAAAATATACTTAAACCAAAGAAATACTTTTTTTAAAATCCAAAATCGGTTAATTATAACCAAAGTTATAGCACTTTAAAAAAAAGACAATAATTTTTAAAAATGCCATATTTTTGGTAATTTTCATAATTTTGAAAAAATATTTGGTGGAGTTGTATATTATTATAAAAGTAATAAATTTACAAAAGTACAGCCAAATCCCAACAAGTCATGAAAATAAGTGTGTTGAACTGACGTGGAATCCACCAAAGAGGAGTTTTTGAATATTGTATCGTTCCTTTTTACTTTTCTCTCTTTGTATTTTTCTGTAATGATTTTCTTATTCTTGGTTTAAAATAAATTGTACTTTTTATTTGAAATCTTGTTCTCTTTAATGTCTTTATATTTGATCTCTGTTATCATCATTTTACTAAATTAGAAAAAGGTGTTGCTTGGTAAATTCTTTTAAAAGAGATAAACGGATCCCATAAATTAAAAACAGGGCCACCCGGCCCTGGCAGCTTGATTCCTCCGGCAAACCTCCGCAGGCGCGCAGTAGAATTTCTTTTCATCGCTCGACAAGTAAATTTTATATTTCAAAGTTTTGATTTCTGGATTTTTCTTCAAATTTTAATAATTTAATTAATAATTATTTTTCGGTTCGTAACAAGCTGATGGTGGCAGCGGTAGGATCTTTCTCACGTATTTGCCCGGCCCCTTTCTAGTTTTCAAAAAGAAAATTTTATCACTATTTTAAAAAAGAAAAATTTTTTTTAATCTCTCTTGAGACATTGTTATCGTTATTTTCTTTGGTGTAGAAGGGGAATAATTTTCTTTAATGTCATCTTGAATTAAAAAGAAATTGAAAAGAAAAATTTTAATTAGTTTCTTTTCGTTTTCGCTGTTTAATTGAAAATAAGTAGTATGTGACAACCCTATGTTATAGTGGGAGCTCCAGAACATTATTTAAGGTTAAATAGAATTTTTTTTTGACAAGAGAAAAATTTGACTTTCCTTATTTCCAAAAAAAAAACATTTTTACTCTCTCTTAGAATTCTATATTAATTTTTTTTTTACAAACATTCAATTTTGATTCTCTTTGATTTAAACTAGTTTAGAAAATTTTAGATAAGAATCTTTCTTAATTAATTTTTCTACTTAACTGGAAGTGAGTAGTATGTGACGACCCTATTATATAGTGGGGGCTCCAGAACCTCATTTAAGGTTGAAGCAAGGTTTCTGTCAACAAAAAGAAAAGTGCTTGTCATTATTTTGGATTTGATTGTAGGCAATTGATTTTGTTCTAATTGTTCAATTAATACTAAAATCAATTTTATTTTTTTATAAAAGAAAAAGAAAGTTTAATTATACAAGAAAATAATTTTCTTTAACGCCAGTTTAAAATTTGAGGATAGAAATTAAAAAGAAAGTTTATTAGAATTTCTTTTAATTTCACTACTTGACTAGGAGTGAAGAGTATGTGATGACCCTATTTTAATAGTGGGGGCTCCAAAAACTCATTTAAGTTAAGTTAGAATTTTCACTGACGAAAGAAGATTAATTTTTGTTTTACTTTCATCTTCTTTAATTTAGATGCACTCTTTTTAATACCCAATCTTAATTTTGACTTTAATTAGTTCGGAAAAATTAAGAAAAGAAAATGATTTTCTTTAATTAATTTCTCCTGTTTGATTGAAAGTGAGTAATATGTGACGACCCATTTTAATAGTGGGGGCTCCAGAACCTCATTTAAGGTTGAACCAAGGTTTCTGTCAATAAGGAGAAAAAGGTGTTGATTATTACTATTATTTTTGATTGATAAGAAATAACCTTCTTTAATATTAGCCAAAATTTGAAACAGAAATTGAAAAGAAAATTTAGTAAAATTTTCTTTCAATTTCACTACTTGACTAGAAGTGAAGAGTATGTGACGACCCTATTTTATAGTGGGGCTCCAGAAATTCATTAAAGGTTAAGTTAGAATTTTACTGACGAAAGAGGGTTATCTTCTGCGACTATTTTTCTTTCTCTAGGAAAACATTAAAATTAATAAATGTAATTTTTTATTAGAACGAAGAATAGAATACTTAGAAGCTAGATTAGCCTCGAATCTACTCGACGTAAGTGCTATCAGTAAAAGAGTTACGCATTTAGAGTCCTTAATTGTGCAATTAAACCTAGCAATGAAAAATCTTAATCTTGGTAAAAATAAATGTTAATGCGCCATCCCCTTATTATTTAACCAAAACTGAAACCATAAAAAGAACAAATAATCGGTTTATTATTAATTTCTCGAGAGTAAATAAAACTTACGTGGAAAAACAGAATTTGCAGATCAGAATTAGAAAATTTTTTAATAGGTTAATTCTAGGCAGCAATTAGCAGGAAAAATCCGCGGTGGCGACAGAACACGCGAATTTCTTAATTACCAAGCAAAATCCTTTCTGAGCCTTGATTAGGGCTACTGTACATACTATAATATAAACTATCGAATTAACAAAACAAAACCAAACATGTCTACTGGTGGTGACGGGACCCTAATCCCTAACAAGACCATACATGTACAAGGAGAAGTGCCGAACGTAGAAGTCCTCCCTCCACATTTAGATCACACCAACAATGTTGTCTCGGTACTTGAGCAAATGTCAGTACAAACGAATTCCAACAACATTCCTTTGTTCGACGGCCGCCAACCCCCTCTCAAAAACTTCCTACAAGAAATAGAGAACAGCGCCGCGTTCATACCCGAAGTTTCGGAACCTGGTTTCCTCAAAGCCGTTTTGAGCAAGATGCGAGGTTCAGCGCGAGACAGTGTTCGTGGCCTGCGTTTTAAGACCATAAATAACCTTGTAGAACACTTGAGAAAATGATTCGCATCCTCGAAAAAGTACCAGTAATACTTAGACAACATAATGACGATTAGACTTAAACAGACTGAAACGGTAAGCGACTACCATGACAGATTAAGAGGACTCATAAGCGGTGCAAGACACGCGTTAGAATTTAAGTACGGTAAAACTTAATTTAAAGCTGTTCGAAATGAAGTTGGTGCTAACGAACGCGGACATGAAATACTTGAAAGCGAAATAATCATGCAGCCTGTAGTGGAGAACGCATTCCGCGCTTTCGTTAGGGGTCTGCCCGATGAAATGTCTACGTTCGTCGACACGCGCAACCCAAGAAACCTCGACGAAGCATTCGAACATGCACTCTACGCGGAAGAACGTCGCAATTACACTGAAAGAACTAGAGTATCTTCCTATCACATCACTCGAGCCGACGATAGAACCAGATCCCCATATAGTCGTCAAGTAGAAGGGCATGCTCCAGTAGAAAAGAAGAGAATTGATAGTGACAGGGAAAGTAGCGGTCCTAAATCCAGCCGAAGCCAACCTAGTGGGGTGATGTAATTCACCCCAGAGCAACTTGCGGCATTCTACAAATCAATGATGCCATCATTTGCCTCACCAGCAGCTTACGCGCCCTCTATCTCACCAATGCAATACGCGCAGCCTCCCACCTATACTGCACCATATGCGCCCGTACCGACCCAACAATCCTATCAGCAGTATAGGGCACCGACACAAGGGTATAGAGCAAATAATACTCCACCTCGTTCGGTCTCGCCAGGCCCACAAACAAATCCGAGTTTTCAGAAACCGGATTTAAACTTCCAACAGACTCGACGCTCTGACGCGGCATCGAGTCCGACCTTACAGCGTCAGAGGTCCGTTCATTTTGCCCCGGACCAAGTTGGGTCCGTAGAGCAAAATCTAGGGGAGAGGATCCCCAGTAGTTCAATTAGATGCACCTGAGTTTAGGCAAACAAAGGTGAACTTCTTAGTTGACCCCGGCTCTGACACTAATCTAATTAAGGTCAGTATTTTGAATCCCGAGGTCACACTTGATCAAAGCAAGTGTACTGAGATTACGGGCATTACTAATCATTCGGTCCTAACATTGGGATCTGTCGAGGTTACAGTTCTCAATGTTCCGATCGAATTTCAAGTCGTAAAAAGTAGTTTTCCGATCTCTACATCTGGAATTCTGGGAAGGCCGTTTTTGCGTCAGGAACAGGCTCAACTTTCTTTTAGACATAATGCTCTTGTGACCAGTACAAATCCAGTGACCTCTATTCCGTTTGTGGATCGAGAATCACTGGAAGCTAGAAGAAAGTTGAGGCCTCAAATTAAACCCTTCGCAAGAATATTAAGAATTAAAGCTCAAACCAGAAAATCAATAGCGATCGATGTGCTCAACCCAGAGTTGAAAGAGGGTTATCTCCCGCGCGTGCAGACCCCAAGAGGTGTTTATTTGGGAGAAGCCCTAGTTTCGAGTAAAGATTGTGTATGCCATGCGATGGCCATTAACACTATTTTCTCTGCGTTTACAGAAAGTCCAGTTAGATTGCACCAATCTTTGACAATCTTAAATGCACGTTCCGAAAGATCTAAGAGGGTCTCAATTGAGTGCACTTTTATAATTATAAGGAAATCATCTGCATAACTTTGCGTATAATATCCCTGTCTATTAAAGTTTCTAATTAACTTATCTGTCACTAAGCACCACAATAAAGGAGAGAGAACTCCTCCTTGTGGGCACCCCTTTGAGACAAGGCATGTTACCCTAAGCAAAAGAACCGGATATATACCTTCCCCCTGAAGCCTTAAATGGATTGAAAGTGCCTATTGCCTAATCAATTCCATCCGGAGTTACAACTTTGGCTGCTAGTTTCCAGTGTTCCCGATTTCCTCGGGCCCTTTTGGGTCCCACGCCATAGTTATTCTTCAACTTTTCTCTAAAGTCCGGGAAGTTTACCCAGTAGGTAACTTAATGGTAGTTAGTTTAGCCATTGGGTCTCTAGCTCACATTATGGAGTCTTGATCCTTCTGGTACTCTTTCGATTACCTCGCTAAAGCTCTTCCAGCTGATATCCCATGCCTTCTCTACCTCTTTCTTGTAAGAATTACGAGCGGCATGATATTCATCCCATGCTTGTTGATTCTTACGTTTCTTGGTTTTATTGAAAAGCTTTCTTACTGTTCGCCTATGTCCCTCTAAACAGGAGTTCCACCATTCACTACCCCTGTTGGTGTCCACTTTTTTGGCAATACAGCTTCTTTCAAAAGAGCAGATAATCGAATCTCCCAGATATTCCGCTGCGAGTTCTAACTCTTCATATGTTCCATAAGAGGTGGGGTAGTACATCATGGAGGCCTTGAGGTCCTCAATATATGAAACCCAATTAGTACTCCTAGGATTACGTTCTTATTTATGTTCCCGATCTTTCGATTCCATTCTGAATGTAATAAGTCAGTGGTCTGAGAGGGAATTTTTATCAGACACCCTCTAGTCCCTCACACCACTCCACACAGACTTGGAACAGATCGTAATATCTAAAACTTCTCTTCTGTTAACAGTAACGAAAGTTGGCTCATTACCCTGGTTTAACCCTTAAACCGCACACTGCCGAATCCATCCTTAAACCGCACACTGGGTGTGCGACACCCGGGGACTTTTAAGTGTGTTCTCCGAGCTGGAATAGGATATTATCTTTTGGAAAAATTATCTTATATAGCTCAGTACATCTATTTTGAAGAAAAATAGGTTTCATAATGATTTATTTAATTTTAATAATTAAAAAAGAGTTTTTTAAAACTACTGAAATTACCTTAAACCAAAAACTGGGTGTCAGACAAGCAGAAATTTTTCGTTGACAACTTCATAAAGTTATCAAATACACAAAGACACTTGGCAGACTAATGTTACTCACGAAACATAAATTTAAGTACAAAATGTTCCGTCCAATATCAACACATGTTCAATTTTTACGAATTTAACCGAAATATTGGAGTAAAAAGCTAGAATATGGGTGTCGCACACCCAGGGTGCGGTTTAAGGGTTAAAATTTCTAAATCCGTATCTATCAGAAAATCTAAAATTGTTTTGCCTCTGTCGTTAATGTCAGTGCTGACCCATACGTCATGATGCGCATTGGCATCACAACCTATTATCAAAGGGAGACTTTGCCGTTAACAGTAATCTACCAACTTCTCCACCTCTGTAGGTGGTGCGGGGTCATCTCCCAAGCCCGGGAAATAAGCAGAAGCTACTACAACCTCCATTTTATTGCCGTTCTTTTCTAAGTACTTAGCCTTAACAATAGCTAAGTCCCTAGTAGTTAATTCCAATTGAGGAAAAAGCGTCTAGACCTTTATAGATCAGGCAAGCCCTTGGAACTGGTTCCTGTGGTGAACTAACTAGCACCCCACAGCCATTTAGACCTCTAATCTTACCCTTGTAAACACAAGGTTCTTGAACAAAAGCTATAGCTGCCTGCATCCTTGTAAAGCTCCTAGCTAGAATCGCCGAAGCGCCTTTACAATGATGCAAGTTTATCTGTATACAGTGGATCCCGGAAGTTTCCATATTTAAGTAACCCTGATATCATTCATCCATGTTCTGGGACACTGCCCAGAGAAACACAAAAGATTCGGTTTCTAAAGCTATTTTGAAGGGTTCGCCTGGGAGAAATCCTGGATAAAAAGCTGATTTGGAAGGAACATTTCGACTATTAGTATAGAAGGTTCTGTATTGATTTTTGGGGTTTAAAACTCAACTGATAACGGTTAAAAAGAAACTGGACCAACTGCAAGCAATGGTTTTCAGGAGCATTACGGAGGTTATGAGGACCACGCCAACAGCTGCGTTGAGATTCATGCTAGCCAAAGTACCTCTGCATATTGCTGCGGTGAAAAAGGCGGCTCTTACTATGAGCGTATGAGCATGTTAACCGCGCAGGAAAGGTAAAAGTTTGGTAGTATACACACCAAGCTTCCACGCTCAATTCTATCAAACCCAGAATTAAATATGGTGCAAGATAGAATGATCAAGAAGGTGAAATTTAAACCCCGCTTTAAGATTATTACACCTTTCAGAACGGACTGGAAGAAAGATTTTCCACTTGGGGACGAAGTCTGGTATACAGACGGCTCCAAGATGGATTGCGGTGCAGGCGTCGGAATCTATCTAAAAACTGGCTGCATTAAAGTGGCTAAGTCACTCGGACAATATGCTACGGTCTAGAAGGCCGAGGTCTGTGCGATTTTAACTTGCGCCCAAATGACCATTCAAAACAGAACAATGGTCAAGATGATAAATCGCTTGATAAATTATCAAAGTAGTGAGAAAAACACCGGCCTTTAGCGAGAATCGAACCGCAGTTGGTCGCCTATCCAAGTTTTAACCGAACTGTATGTCGCTTAACTTCAATACCGCAAGCCATGGAGTCTCACTACTGTTATTTACCATCAGTATGATAAATGAAATTAAAAAATAATAATAAAAATATAATAATAATTTTTGAAATTTTAAGGAATCGCATTTTATAATATCCCAAGATAACGGACGCGCCGCACAGTGAGGCCAAATGTATACTGTTGCATGTCGAACCGACAAATTCTCGTAATTGATCGATGAAGTTTGTTTGTCGATCATCTTTTCGAATCGCGGTAATATGTTATTTTTTTGTTTCTGATTTAATAGAAATGTAAATTTAAAAATTAATTTATTTTTTAATTATTCATAATTTTAAAAAAATATTTACAAAACATTTGAAATCTCTATAAACTTTTTTAATAAAAATAAAATAACTAAAATATTCTCAAATTGTTTTAAAGTATATAGCAATGCACAAGAAAATTCCGTTCCATTTAAATCAAAAAGAAGGAAACACTGGGACTGTTATTAGGAGATTTATTTGAATTTTTCTTTTTAAATGATTGTAAAATAGGAAAATGCAAACTGTGTCCCACAGAAAAGGAATTTATTGTCAAAATGAAAGACAGTAACACAACTGGAGTAAAACGCTATCTTTGAGACAAACACCCTGAAATATATAAGAAAACTTATCTGGACAGTGAATTAGCTATTGAATCAAAGAAAGAAGTAATTTAATTAGTTTAATTTAATTCAACAATATTTATGACAGTAAAACTAGTCAATTTTGTGTTTTTGTTTTTTCCTTTTTGAATTATTTTTTATTTATTGCTTTAAACCTACTAAAATTTATTTTAAAAACTTTTAAAAATTAATTTGTTTTATTTATGATCGTTAATTTTTATTTTCAATTCTTGCCTTTTTTAGACAATTATCAGTAGAATTTTACTAATTTTATAGTAAAAATAGTTTTTCTAAATTTCCATCTTAGATTTTCATTCTTCCTTGATCTAAAATAAAAATAAGAGGGTTAAAATTTTTGTAATATATTTTTAAAAAATGAAAAATAAATTTAACATTTATAAATAAATAATTTACTTTTTGAATATTTTAAGTGTTAATTTGTAATAAAATTCAAATTTAAAAAATTTTAATTTTTTATGGTTTACCTAATTTTCTTGACTCACAACAACTTTGATTATTTCATCAGTAATTTTTCACTTTTTCAAAAATATAATGCAGATTTATATTTTAAGCCTATTTTTCATTTTATATATATAGGTTTTTGTTCAAGAAAATTTCAACAAAAAACTAGTCGATTGGGTGGCTATAAAGTATTTTTCTTTTTCTTTCTTTGATGATAAAGAAACGCAAGATCATTTTCACTATTTAAATCCCAGAGCCAATCTTCCTCTTAGAAATGAACTTTATTCACTGACCAAGACGAGATATTTAGAAATGAAGAAAGTAGTTTTTAAAATTTTGCAAAATAATGGCTTAAAAATATCGTATACTCTTGACATGACGGTTGGACCTCTATATCTAATCGTTCGTATTTTGGAGTAACTGCTCATTTTGTCGATAATTTTTTAGAATTGCATTCGCTAACTCTTTTTTTCATACTCTCAAATGGAAAGCATTCGGGATGATATATTGCTGAAGCTTTTACCAAAGCAGTTATTGATAGTAGTTTGCAAGGTAAAATACAAGGTGTGACACTGGATAATGCGGCAGCAAACACAACGTTTATGAAAGAACTAGCAGAGCTACGCGCGCTAAAGCGCGCGCGATATTTCTGTTTTTTGTTTTATGAGACTCAAGACCTTATTTTATTGTGTGTATATAAAAATGCGACTAAGACTTTAAGATTTGTTTTTTTCTTCTTCTGAAATATTGGAAAAAGATTACAAAATTTTTTTAAAAATGTTAAAAAACAAAACACGAAAACCAAAAATTAAATTTAACACACTGAGCAGTTTTACGACATAAATATAATAATATTTTTTTATTTTTATAATTATTTCCTTAAATTGTCAGTTTTCTGGAAAACTGTATTATTTCAAGAATTCGTTATCAGCGAAAAAAATTTGAAAGTCAGTTACAAAACATTCCTTTTTTTAAACTCGTATAAACTATGTTATATTGGAAAATGTTTATAAAACGTTAAGGCAATTACATATCTTCTTTAAGATGATAAAGAGGTTCTTTCGCAAATAGAATTAGCATTACCAATTTGTTAAAATTTGTACTACTGTTAGATAAAAGTTTTAACCCTTAAACCGCACACTGCCGAATCCATCCTTAAACCGCACACTGGGTGTGTGACACTCGGGGACTTTTAACTGTGTTCTCCAAGCTGGAATAGGATATTATTTTTTGGAAAAATTATCTTATATAGCTCAGTACATCTATTTTAAAGGAAAATAGGTTTCATAATAATTTATTTAATTTTAATAATTAAAAAAGTGTTTTTTTAATCTACTAAAATTACCTTAAACCAAAAACTGGGTGTCAGACAAGCAGAAATTTTTCGCCGACAACTTCATAAAGTTATCAAATACACAAAGACACTTGGCAGACTAATGTCACTCACGAAACATAAATTTAAGTACAAAATGTACCGTCCAATATTAACACATGATCAATTTTTACGAATTTAACCGAAATATTAGAGTAAAAAGCTAGATTATGGGTGTCGCACACCCAGGGTGCGGTTTAAGGGTTAAAACAATGTAGTTAAATTTTTGAGACCTGTTGGTACTTGTGAAAAAAATTATAAGCGTATTTATTTTTAACTTTTAACATTGAGTTTTGTGGGAATTGAGTACATTTTTAAACATATTCACTCACCACAAAGTACTTAACATTAATAAATTAATGAAACATTTTTCAATACGAGACAGATATATTGATTAAATATCTGTTTAAAAAAGTGTCATTAGGTACCTGTGAAAGTTGCCATAAATTAATTTGTAAAAATATTTCATGTTTTATACAGTATATTGAACAGTTGTTTAAACGTCTGACAACATTGCACACAATTTTCTACTCAAAAATAAAGAAATGAAATCAAGGTAAACAAGTCATACCAAACATTTGCAACACGACAAACGAAATACGGTGTTGCGAGACGTTTCAAAGTACCAATCAAGTCAAATTACAAAATAATGGTTTTTGTTTCGATTAGTTCAGTCAAGCGAGAGAAAAACTTTATATAAATTCATTATACATTAGAAGAATTATTTTATTAAAGTATTCTTCCTTCTTTGTCTTTGTCCTTTGTCTTTCCTTCTTTATTGATCGAGGGGGAATTTACTCAGGGAGTCAAGTGTGCACTCTCCTGAAAATACTCGGTAATACTTGGTAATTTTTGGTAATACTTAATAATACTTAGTAATGCCTGGTCATACGTTCATTCTTTAAAAACTTAAAAAATTTATTAGCCTAAACAAGTACATTTGTTATAAACAAATTATTTACTTATTAAACAAATAAATGGCTTATTTCTGCAAAAAAACTGTTTTTCTTGTTTTTACAAGTTTAGAGTCATGTAAAGCTCTACTTGACTGTTGGTAAATAGATAATTGTTCATGTAATTATTGTTATAACAATGGTAATTATTAATTCAAAATAATTTTTTATCAAAACAGACATAAATTACTTAAATAAACATTTTGTTTGCAAAAAAATAATTGTTTTATGAACAATTCAAATAGTGCAATTCAAGACGAAAAAAAACACATATTTTAATTTTTAAATCCGTCAACTGGAACTCGAGAAAAAAATTTTTTAATTTAGCAGTACTAAAAAACTCAATTGTTAATAACTTTTACAAAAAAAAATTTTTTGGCCTAATATTTAAAGGGATTATTCTTAACCACCTTAAAAGTAAAACAAATATATTTTGGTTCAAAATGAAAATTTTCTAGATTTAGGTGATCCGTTTGGAAAATTCTCACTTTTAAAAGAAAATTCAAACCAATTGAAATGATATTTTTTATTTACATTTTAAAAAAGAAAAAATTCTCAATTAAATTTATTTATTTAATTTTTAAATCATTTTGTTGTAAATTCTACGTATAAGAAAGTGAAATTCAACGTGTTATATTCTTGATAATAGAGCTTAATACTCAATAATATGTGAGTAATAAATAATAATACAGCAAAGATATTAATATTTGAATGCGGGAATATTTTGGAAATAATAGATGATACTTGGTAATAAATGGTAATACTTGGTAATAATTGGAAGTAATTGGTAATACTTAGTAATACTCGGTAATACTTGGTAATAATGATAACAAGTGGAACAGGGAGTCAAGTGTACACTATTTTTACTAGTAAATTCCCCCTTGTCAATTGCATAAAGTAAAAATTTTGTTCCATATTAGATCCGACATTTTGATTTATGGGAAACTAAAATCGAATTCGTAATCAGCGACCACGAAAACCCACGAGTGACCAAATTAAGGTCAATTGCATATATTTTAAAAAATTTTGTCCTATATATTGGATCCGCCATCTTGAATTTCTTAAAAATAACATTGAATTCGTAATCAGCGACCCCAAATGCCTTCGAGTAAGAAAACTTAGACGAATTTAATAACATTTTGGTATTTTGAAAAATAGTGACCAACCCTTTCAAAGTTTCCGCCATATTTAAATTTTAAATTCTAATTTACGTTTCTTAAACCTATACAATTTTTGTGCCTCTATGGATGAGAATTTAATTATATACACCGAAATCGAAAAGAGCACACTTAATACCTATAAGAAACAGACTTGCGGTATAAAATATGATCCGTTTTATTCATAAAAGTATAGGTTAAAATTGCGCAAAGAATTTTCTTACTTTAGGCGTTAATGGGTTAATCATTAAAATAATATTATAATATTAGGGGACAGTGGAGCAAACCTACTAGGTGTCAATATCACCGAAATGGCGAAATTGTCGAAAGTGTTGATTAGAATTTCGAAACAACAATGTGTAGTATACCTTATTTTCAAACAAATACTTATTCTCAAAATGAGCCTATGGGACAAATCGGACATAGGATATTTTCATTGTATCAGAGTTTCATTAAAATTATTAATAATTAGAATTTTCTTTCATTAAAATATTTACTTTCAATGAAAAATAATTGTCTTCCAATCAAGCGTTTAGAAATGATTTAACGCAATTTTTCGTGATTTTATACCACCCCTTCCCCCTGTCGCGCAATTTCACATGTAAAAATACATTGTGTCACGTTTAGTAGAGACCCCCCCTACTTCCAAAAACGTTACATCATTTGTGAACGCTCTTAATGAGAATTAGACCCTTTAATATTGTTTCCCTGATAATTTCAAACATTTTTGTTTGTTTTAAAAAAAATTATTTATTTAATTAAAATACAATCCTGTATTATTATTAACATTATTACAACCATTGTTCACATGATTCTTTATGTTTATTGTTATAGTAGATTATACAAATGCTATATTATAGATAAAAAAAACCTAACTGGTCGGTTTACTCCAGGGGGTGGGTTAAACCGGTCAGTTGGCAAAATTTTTTAAAGTTAACGCAGCAACTAAACAATGAAAGGTAAAGTATAGGTGTCTCTGGGAAAAAGGTGCTCAATTAAATGATCTTTTAAACAACACATCGAAAAATGAAATCGGTTGATTCATTTAGTCACAAGAGTAAAAAACCGTTAGTATAGCTGGTTTCCCAACTGTATATTAACACCAAAGACAGCGAAATGTCATAAAAAAAATTTTTCAGGGAAATTAAGAAAATTGAGACTTTCTTCAACCTTCTTTAAGAAATTGTCACTTTTTCGTCTTTTCCTTCAAACTTCAAACATCAAAATACAAAAATGATATTTTAGAATTATTTTTAACATTTTGGAAAAAACATTTATATTCAAAATTTTTATTGACATTTATCAAAAAATTAATTAATTCAAAGAGAGGAACAGAATTTGATGGGGGAAGGAAAAGTAGGGAATTTCACTTTCAAAATCTAAAAACATGCAAAAATAATATTTTAGAATTTTTTTAAAAAAATATTGATAAAAATGATCAAATTTTTGGAGAATTTTAATTATAAACAGGACCATCATTTCTCAAAAAATTCAAAAGTCTAAAAAGTAAATATTCATAAATTTTTATTTACATTGTTCGAAGATAATTGAATCTTAAATAATTATACGAATTAGTTTTTAAAAATATTTGCGATTGTTACCAACCGGAGGCAGGGTGGGGGTCAAAAACTGGTGAAAAATTGTCCATTTGGTTTTTTTGATTATTGGCCTGTTGTCCCCGTGGGTCAAATAGCCTTTGTCCATTTGGTTTATGGAACAACGATAAAACGTATACCTCTCACTCATACCTCGTTCTCGATCTCCCTCTCTTTCACTCCTTAATCTATCTGTGAGTGAGAAAAAAAATAATTAGCCAATAAGGAAATAAGACGCCCTTTTCCTATTTTGGCTTGAAAGTAAAATTCCCTACTTTTCCTTCCCCTATCAAATTGTGTTCCTCTCTTTCTACCTGGCACGGAAAATGGAGAAAACATGATACCCCCTTTTAAATCCAAAAAGTAGGCATTACTTTCTTAACTACTCGTCTCTCTTTCGCTCCTACTCTAAACTAAAAGGAGAGACAATTCTACCCTCTCTCTTTTTCTCTCTCACTGTGAACAGAATATATAAGGAAAGACTAATTAATATATATATAGATATAATAATAATTTTCGCCTCTCTCTTGCTCCTACTCTAAACTAAAAGGACAGGCGATACTTCCCTCTCTTTCTCTCTATCAACCTTTCTCTCTCACTGCGGACAGAATATACACGCTCTGGACAGACTGAATGAATGAAAGAATACGAAGATTATTATATTTAATAGCTAAAACTTATTAAATTCGATGCAGTAGATCAACATTTTCAGCGTTCCCGGTCAATTACCCGAATCCAATCTCCCGAATGGTGAATATCCCGAATGGCGAAATTCCCGAAAATCTAAAAACCCGAATGCGAATTTCCCGAATACTTTTTCCCGAATGACTATGTTCCCGAAAATAGAAATCCAATTTTTTATTAAAATATATATGCAAAATATAAGAAAATATAAATGTTACATATAAAAGTTAGTAAAAAATATATAAATTGAATAAAAAAATTATAAAATGACGTTGTGCGATAAATTGCGTAAATATTCAACAACTCTATGCTCTGTTTTATATTCAGGATAATTTAAGCAGATTCCCTGGATTCGTCTTTGCACCAGTAACCATTTTTTTTAGGGGCAGCTTTTACTGTTCTTCCAAGACTTAGCTCGGCAATAGCCACTTCCGTGTCGGCTTGTTCCTTTTGTATTTCAGTTAAAAGCGAATATAAATCAGGATGATGCTTAGCAACAACGACAGCGAAACGATTGTGCCAGCCTTCGCTGACATTATTTGTTTTGCTGGTTCCTTGTATGACTGCTTCGTACTGATTTCAAATACGAATGGCATATCAAGGTAACACGGCTCTTCTTCGCCCTCGAGCTGGCCGTCCGGAGATGTAATTTTCAGAAAAATAGTTCAATATCGGAAGAAGTTCGTTTGGTGATTGATTTAGGAGTAATTGAAATGCATCCCTTACGTCATCCTGAGGGACAAATGCCAGGGACAGCATCATGTGCGTATAAATTTTTATGTCTCGATTTTGTGGATTGTTATACGATTCTTGTAAGCCTTCGGCTTGTACACGACGATATATAGATTGTCCTAAGTGAAAAAAACAACACGAGATTTCGGCTTCAGGGTAAATTTCAGTACAAGAATATCGTGCAAATCAGGTAATGATCTAGGATTTGGTGGAAGATTTCTCTGCCGCTGTCGCCTCATGGCTTTTTTCAAATTTTCCCGTTCTGGAAGGTGACTAAGAACTCCTGCTGGCAATTTTGGTAATTCTACTCGCAATATTTGTGCCGGCGGTTGCTCCGGATTTTCTTCCGCTTTTCTCTTCAATCTGAAGTACAAATAAATAAAAATAAATAATAATAAATAAAATAAATAAATAAAAATAAATACTAATAAATAAAATAATTAAAAATAAATAAATAAAAATAAATAAATATTTGAATATAAAAGTAATTAAACATAACAAATATTAATAAAAATAAATAAATTTATTAACCTCATTTTTGCAACTTCTACTTCACATAACTCTCTGTCTGGCACATGTGATGAATGCGCTGAAACCTTCAGAATAACGACATTTTCCCCTGGTAGACAATCTACAGTTATTGCACGAGATTTGCACTCTCCTTTGCGAAGTCGAATACAATCCCAGTACGCTTTACCTTTGGCAACTCTTGAGCGTTGATATAAGTAACCATTATTTACTAATTTAGTTCCTAAATTTATTGGAGCTTCTTCCATATTTATGTATATACAAGGAATTTAATGTCAAAATAAACACAACGTCAAAATACAAGGAATTTAAAATCAAAATAAACACAATGTCAAAGTATGTTTGACAATTTTGATTGGTTTCTATGACAACGATAGTCATTTGTTGCTAGTCTCCTGAATTAATTAAATTAACAACAATATAATCACAATAATATGACCAACAATATATATATTATTATTTTCGGTAAAAAATGTATTCGGGAAATTGGTATTAGGGAAAATGGCATTCGGGAAAAAAGATTCGGGAAAAAGGATTCGGGAAATTGCCATTCGGGTTTTTACATTTTCGGGAATTTCGCCATTCGGGATATTCACCATTCGGGAGATTGGATTCGGGTGATTGACCGGGAATCCATTTTCAGTGTTATAGGCACATTTTGAATTTAGGGGCGCAAGACTTGCTTAATGTTTTAAAAATAGATAAATCTCATTACGCAAACAATGAAAATGATTATGATGATCCAATTGAAGATGAAGATGATGGAGAAAGTGAAACTGATGTAGAGGAGAGAATTCTAAATTTACTAAATTCAACTAATTCCGAATCTGAAGAAAAATTTCCACTTTTGAAATTGCGAAAACTTTTTAAAATTTTAAAACTCTCCGAGCAATGCACAGTGGGCCAGAATCGCTAGTTTTTGGCCAAAATTAATAATTATCAAAAAGCGTGAAATTTATGCCTACTAAATATGCTATCTATTGTTTTTAGGGTCGCTGATTACGAATATGAAGACAGATTTAAAAAATTCAAAATGGCGGATCCAATATGGCGGACATCAAATTAAAAAAATTATTTAATTTTTATAAAACTTGATATCAAGGGGGTTTTAGGGGTCGCTAATTACGAATATGTAGCCAGATTATAAAAAAATTCAAAATGGCGGATCCAATATGGCGGACATCAAAATAAAGAAATTAATTAATTTTCATATAACATTATATCAGGGCGTTTTCGGAGTAGCTGATTACAAATATGAAGTAAGATTTAAAAATTCAGAATGGTGGGCAATTATGTCAGACATAAAATTAAAAAAAGTATTCACTTTTCATTAAACTTTGTATCAAGGAGGTTTTTGGGAACGCTGATTACAAATATTAAGTCAGATTTTAAAGAAATTAAAAATGGCGGATTCAATATGGCAGTAGACATCAAATTAGAAAAAATTCAATTTTCATAAAACGCGATATCAGGAGTTTTCGGAGTCGCTAATTACGAAAGTAAAGTCACATTAAAAAAATTGTAAATGGCATATTTATTTATTTGTTATTATGCTTCGAAGCATAAAATTAACATTAATAAATCTCCAATTTTTAATTTTTTAAATCTGACTTTATATTCGTAATCAGCCACTCCGAAAATCCCCTGATATAAAGTTTCATGAAATTTAAATAATTTTTTTAATTCTATGTCCGACATATTGGATCATATAATCATTTTAAAATATTTAACAAACTATTTTTACCTGTAAATATCTCACTTTAAGCTATTTTATACATTTAGGGATCCAACAACCTAAAACTTTTCTTTAAATGTTTCTGAAAATTTTTCCTTACATTTGCAAATGTTTAAAATAAGAAAAAAAATCATTTGAGTAAAATAAAAAAAATTGACTCCTGGCCACTTTTAGTAGTGAAGTTCTCTGATTGGTTCGCGTCTGAAAAGGAATTTCTATACTTAAATTCGATTAATATAGTTTTCACAACGAACAAAAAGCGTTAAACGAGTTTAACGCGTTGCAGGTAAAACTTTCGAGCCCTCTAAATCTACCTCTTTAAAACTTCTCATTTATATTTAATAAAATTAAAAAAAAACAGTCAACATGCTTAATCTAGGCTATTTTAAACCAAAATCAATGTTGAAGAATTGCATTTATGTTTAAGATTATGTATTTAAGAAAATTAAAATTGTATGGTCATACAAAATATTTACGACAAATTTTTTTTACTTTTTTTTCTTGTTAAAATCAAAATGGGCAAAAAAGAGCATATGTGAGTTAAAGTATACTATCTAAGGAGTAATTTGTCATATTTCTCATTTAATCCCGTGCAGAAATTTTGACCTGGTCCTGGTCAGGGCCAGACCGGGCAAGTCCGGGGCCACTTCGGGAAATCTGATCTGCCCCTGGCCTGGATAAAACAATAAAACCGACCGGGGCCATGCCTCGGGCCAGATCTGGTTCCCTGCTGGGGACCCGACCGGGGCCATGGAATTTTTCCCGATTTGACCGCTATTGAAATTTGTGTGGTATAGGGTAAACCATTAGTAGTATTAATTTGGATTAATTAATTATTTATTTATTATAAATATTACTTATTTTATTTGAATTTATTAATTCATGAAATAAAAACAATACTATTAAGTTTATTTCATTTTTATTTAAAGACTTTTATAAAATATGAACGACTTATATATTTATAAGTTAATCGATTAAACAAAACATAAATTATGATAATATAAACCGCATATTTAAAATTTTTAAACGATCAACATTTGAAAATTAATAACTTATCTATGGTACTGATCAATTTCTTTGTTCTTTCTTTTATCGCAATGTCTATCCCAATCCTTAGATGACTTTTCAAGAAGTAGCAACGATTTTATATATTTGTAAGTTAATTAATAAAACAAAAAATTAAATTACAGGCCACTTGTTGAAATGCAACTTAATTTATAAAATTTTATTACAGTAAACAATACCTTAAAATTGTTTTATAATTTAATTTTATAATATTTGGTTGATTCCATTTCAATTCACACAGGCTATATGTATGTAAGTCAAATTATCGTTTTTTATGGAAATATATTATTTTTCACACAATTTTAGTCGACAAGTATTTTTCAGTTTTGCAAAAAAAATTATTTCACAAAGTTAAGCGTATTTGACTTTTTAAAACTGCGAAGAATGATTTTAAGAAAATGACGGTAAAAAATATTAAAATTATTGTATCTTTCTTGTATATCTGCCTATAATGTAATGATTCTTTTTGTCCCTAATTCCGTTTTTTTCCTTTTGATTTTTTTATTACTTCCTAGAAGTCTAACGATTATTTTCCAATTGAATTTATCGGGGACCCGCGACTTAAAAAGGAATAAATTTTTTTTTGTTTTTTCAAAAATGAAAATTAGACATTTTTTCGCTACCTTTACAATATACAACAAAATTTCAAAATAAAAAAAACATTCGTCTTGAAAAATGAAATAAATATTTATTACAACTGACATTGTCACTTTTTAGAAAATTTAAATTATTAACTGTAACACACATTAACCCATTATTATCGCCTGCAACCACTGAAACTTTGTGTGTAATTTATTTAAAATATAATTCATAATAGAACTTAGTATTTATATGTTTTTAAGGTCGCTCATTACGAATCTATAATCGAAGTTTCAAAATACAAAATGGCGAATTTATTATGTCGGACAAGAATTAAAAAATTTGTTCGATTCACTTGAAAATTGTTACTTAGAGGTTTTTGGGGTCGTTGATAACGAATCTATAATAGGATTATTAAAATACAAAATGGCGGATCCAATATGGCGAACATATATTTAACAGATTTACTCGATTTCCTTGATACTTGTTACTCGGGGATTTTTTGTGCCTCTTGTTACGAATATATCATCAGATTTTCTAATTCAAACGTGGGGATCCAATATAGAAGAACAATTGTCTTGAACATCTGTTTGAATCACTTAAAACTTGTTACCTGGCATTTAAACTGTTCCTATTTAACGTCAGAATGTGTCGTTTACGAAGGAGTTTTCAGTAGTTTTGTAGTTTGATGTCATTCATTTTCGAAAATTTAATACATATTATTTGGATTATTGTGAATAGCACTTCTCAAAATTGATCAATCTGCATGCAACTTAATTCTCTAACAAGTTATTTTTTAAATTCAATTTTTAAATGTTTGTATAGTCAATCTGATATCATTTTGTACTAAGAAAATTAGAATTCCATTTGACAAAGGTACTTCTTTTATTTTAATATCAATGTAAATAATATTGTGTTTGGTGAACATTCCAGGTAATTCCTAATAATAATCTAGTCAGGCGACTAGATTTCATTTTTAAACCATTTTCTCTGACATACTGAATCCGAAATTTTGAATTTAAAAAATCTGATTACAGTTTCGTAATTAGCGACCCAAAAAAACTCCTGAGTAACAAGTTTCAAGCAAATCTAACAAATAAAAAAGATTTTATGCGCCATATTAGATTCGCCATTTTGTATTTTGAAAGTCCAATTGCAGATTCCTAATCAGAGACCCAAAAACCCCTGAGTAACAATTTTCAAGTGAATCAAACAAATTTTTTAAATTCTTGTCCGACATAATAAATCCGCCATTTTCTATTTTGAAACTTCGATTATAGATTCGTAATGAGCGACCTCAAAAACATATAAATACATATAACATATAAATACCCCGATAAATTCAATTGGAAAATAATCGTTAGACTTCCAGGAAGTAATAAAAATATGAAGAGGAAAAAAAACGCTAGGGTTTATGAGAAAATTTAATTTGCTTTTTTTTAAAAGTAGCCGCCATTTTGTTAAATTTATAAAATTTTTAATTAAACCTGTGGGATTTTAAAGAACATTTAAACCGGAATTAGGGACAAAAGAATCATTACATTATAGGCAGAAACAAGAAAGATACAATAATTTTAATATTTTTTACCGTCATTTTCTTGAAATCAGACTTCGCAGTTTTAAAAATTTAAATGCGCCTAACTTCGTTAAATAATTTTTTTTTTCAAAACGGCAAAATACGTGTAGTCTAAAATTGTGTAAAAAATAATATATTTCCATAAAATCACTAATTTGAAATTTTTCTATGGCAACCTCGGAAAATGAATTTGTTAAAAATTAGTTAATAAAAAAAATAAAATATTGTAATTACATTTAAATCTACTTAATGAACTGTTTAAGCATATAAAAATTCTAGAATAAAAATTAATTGAAGAAAATTTGCAAAACTAAAACCAAAATAATGTGTATGTTTAATCAACAAACACCTCAAATACACTGAAAGAATTTTGGGCAGAGTGTAAGTTTTAAATGGGAGCCGACAGAGCTCTCTGTTTTAGGAGTCGCATCATCCTTTCGTAAAAACGAGGTGTGTAAGATCGACTAACTTCAAGTGTAGAACTTTTTCTCGATTGGCTCTTTTTCAAAATCTTTTACTTTGATTGGATATAATCGTCGTGACACTACTTACTGATGTCAAAGCAGCTAACTTCAAGTGTAGAACTTTTTCCTGATTGGCTGATTTTATAATGAGTGTTCCTCATTGGCTGAATTTTCCTTTCGTAAAAACGAGGTGTGTAAGATCGACTAACTTCAAGTGTAGAACTTTTTCTTGATTGGCTCTTTTTCAAAATCCTTTACTTTGATTGGATATAATCGTCGTGACACTACTTACTGATGTCAAAGCAGCTAACTTCAAGTGTAGAACTTTTTCCTCATTGGCTGATTTTATAATGAGTGTTCCTCATTGGCAGAATTTTATAATGATGGTGACCTCACACTTTTTCCTTTCGTAAAAACGAGGTGCGTAAGATCGACTAACTTCAAGTGTAGAACTTTTTCTTGATTGGCTCTTTTTCAAAATCCTTTACTTTGATTGAATATAATCGTGACATTACTTACTGATGTCAAAGCAGCTAACTTCAAGTGTAGAATTTTTTCCTCATCGGCTGATTTTTATAATGATGGTGACCTCACACTTTTATATTTTCGTTTTTCTTTTTTAAAATTTAAAATTAAAAAAATAATTAATTAAAATTATTAACTAAAAGTTAACTAAAAGTAGTTTAATATAATAATTTTTAATTATAGTTTGGTTTGTAATAAATTAAAAGTTTAATATTAAAATATATTTAATTTTATGATTCATTTTAGACACTTCAAAATTGTTGCGCGCGCATCTTTTTTCCAAACAAAAATTGTTTGTTCGCTACAGCTATGTTTAAAAGAATAAAGGACATTTGCCTGTTATTTTGATTTCTGAATGCAGAATATTAATTGATTTTTTCAAATTCTGATGTTTGTATATTACATAATTATATTATAGTGGTAATAATTGTGATTTAATATTGATTTATATTTGTTTTCTTAATCTTAATTATTGATTTTTCAACATTTTGGTAGTTAGTTATTATCATTTATTATTTGGAAAAAACTTTATAAATATTAAAGATAAGTACTAAAAATAACATGTGATTACGAGATACCAGATACTTGATAAACAGAGATTTAGTCAAGAGGTACTAGATTAACAGATACTAAACAGATACAAAACAGAAAAGCTTACAAAAAATACGCATATATTTATTGTTGATAAAATATATAAAAATTAAAGATAAGTTCTATTGATAACATGTGATTACGAGATAACAGATACTTGGTAAACAGAGATTTAGCCAAGAGCTACTAGATTAACAGATACTAGAATAAAAGATAAAAAAATAAGAAATATAAACAGATACAAAACAGAAAAATTTACCAAAAATATACTTACATTTAATAATATTTATAATATTAATAGATGAAGATACATTTTTTACATTCTTAATAATCTTCAATAAGAAAGGATAAGATAAAAATTCCAGTTACTATTAAATGTGACAATAGTAACATTATTTACATGTGTTCTGAATTAATTAATTTTATGAAAAACTATTTTTTAGAAGCGATATCTTTTCAATAAATTGAAAAAAATTATGTCGAACAAAAAAGAAACTGTTAATTTAAGTGTTACAGATTTTAATATTATACTTACTGAAGGAGGAATGTTAAATGATACTCATATTGATGAATTCGAAAAATTATTGAGAAGAAAATCAAATTCTGCTTTAAGCATGCAAAGCACTTTGTATTTATATACGCTTGAATTTATTAGTCCGATTGAAAAAGGTAAAAAGCATATTCAAATACTTTTTAGTGGACCTATCAAGAAAGGTCATTGGATTTGCACTTATTATGATGGAATGAGACTTTATATTTATGATAGTCTTAATGAAGGATGTTTAAATAAAGATCAAAGGAAATATTTAAGTAGATTATATCCTTTTAAACCTCCAGTAGTTTTCACAACTGTTGATCAACAACCAAACAATAGTCTTGCTTGTGGAATATATGCAATAGCATTCGCAACATCGATATTTTTTAATATTATGCCCCACTCTGTCAATTAATATTATTATAACATGAGAAATCATTTAATGTTAATGTTCAAAAACAATTATTTAAGTAAATTTCCGTCAGTAAGGTCGACTAATATTAGAACTATGACTGTTGAATATAATTCGGAGTGTCTTCTTAGGAATCGAGCTAGATAAAAAAGTTTCCAAAATGAAGAAAATAAAATTGTTGACAATAATTTATCATCGTTGAATTCAACCAGCAATGTTTGTAAACAAAATTTTGTTGATAGTTGTTTAGAAAATTTGCCTTTAATTCCAGAAAATGATGGTAACAATATTTCTATTGATTCAAGCAATGGAATGAAAGATACAAGATTAATAATAACTGAGAAGCAAGGAGAAAAAAAGCTATGGTTCATTTTCCTGAAGAAGAAGAAAAATATAAAATCATAAAACGTCAAAAAAAGCTGCTTATCCAAAAAAATATTGACAAAAAAACAAGAGAATAATAGAATTCTTAACCCTCAATCACTTCAAACAAAGGACAGTATTATTACAGTGTCAAAATCAAATAAAATTCAGAAAAATCCTCTACAACTGTTACTACAAAATATATTCAAAAACAAAATCATTTTGATATTATTTCAAAGTCACATATAGAGATAGGTTATTGTAATGAAATGAACATTACACGTGATCATTCTTATGTAAAACTTTGTGTGTCAAAATCAAATATAAATTCAGAAAAATTCTCTACAACTGTTACTACATCTTTGGCAAAAGATAATGTAACTGTTACAGCAAATTTATCAAATACTAATATTTCCGGTCGTCAAAAAAATGTAGCTTATCAAAAAACTCATCGCCAAAAAAACAGGCTTCTGCCTGGGATGGATAGTAGACGTTATAATTTACAAAGTGTCAATGAAGTTGCAGCAATTTTGACTACAACTGCTGATGGTGATATTTCAGAATCATATGTTACCGTATATAATAAGAATACAAAAAGTTTACAATATATAAGTTCTATGAATCCCAATGTTGAGCCATGGATATATCCTTTATTTTATCCACCTGGAACAAGAGGTTGGGACAAAAATCTGACCTGCGCTAATACAAATAAACGTGTATCAAGAGCTGCATACATCAGGCATAGAATGGCTTCTAGGGACAACAATGTATTTCTAAAGGGTGGTAGATTATTTCAGCAATGGATTGTCGACAGTTATGTGAAAATTTAAAAAGATAGGACAAATTTCTGTCGAAATAATCAAAAGAAACTTCGTGCAGATACTTACGAAGGTCAAATTGATCATTTACAAAGAAGAGCTGATGATTCGAACAATGAAGTTGGAAAAATTGGAATACTTCCATCATCTTTCACAGGTTTTTCGAGAAATATGTTACAGCATTACCAATTTGCAATGGCTATTGTGAAAAAATTTGGTAAACCTGATCTTTTTATTACGATGACGTGTAATCCAAACTGGCGTGAAATAAAGGAAAATTTATTACCTAACCAAACTGCCTCTGACAGACTAGATATTGTATTGCGTGTTTTTACCATAAAAAAAGATAAACTTATTAATACTATTGTAAAGGAACAATTATTTTGCGAAGTGATTGCTTATGTGTATGTCATTGAATATCAAAAACGTGGATTGCCGCATATGCATTTATTAGTGACTTTGAAACAAAATTATAAAATAACAACACCCGAGATTGTAGACAAATATATTTCGGCAGAAATTCCAAGTAAATCAGAAAATGTTATACTTCATGACATCGTTATGAAAAATATGATTCATGGCCCATGTGGAAATTGGTGTAAAGATAATAATAGTAAATGTTTGAAAGGTTTCCCAAAGCAATTCTGTTCTAAGACAATAATGGATAAAAGCGGATACCCAACGTATCGCCGCCTTAATACAGGACAATACGATCGCCTAAATGGAGGAACTACAGATAATCAATACGTTGTTCCATACAATCCTACATTACTTCAGTTATTTAATTGTCATATTAATGTAGAAGTAGTTTCAAGTATTAAATGCGTAAAATATTTGTATAAATATATTTTTAAGGGACATGATGCTGCTGCTGTAGTAATTAATGTAATTAATGCTGTAGTAATTAATTACCGATAGTAGTAATAATACAAGTTCTTTAGAATATGATGAAATAAAAAACTTTATTGAAACTCGATATGTATTTGGTAGACCATTACAAAGTAAAAGTCATTCTATTCTCCGATTACCTGTTCATTTAATTAATCGGCATACTGTAACCATTAGTGAAGAAGCAAATGATGATGCTATAAATGAAGCTTTACAGAAACGGACTATGTTATTAGAATACTTCGATTTAAATAGGCATGATCCACAAGCTAGACAATATACATATGCAGAAATTCCATGTTATTATGTTTTTAAGAAAGAACGTGGTGAAAATGCATTAAAATGGGTGAAGCGTAAAGGGTCATTTAATGTCATTGGACGGATGTATTAAATTTCGCCCAGTCAATCAGAACTGTTTCATCTTAGATTACTTTTAATAGTAGTTAAAGGCGCTACAAGTTATGATCATCTGCGAACTGTCAACATTATTGTACATGACACTTTTCGTAGTGCATGTTTAGCATTAGGCCTTATTGAAGATGATGGAGAATGGGAACGTGCTTTGACAGAAGGAGAAGTATGGATGATGCCACAACAATTAAGACGTTTATTTGTGCGTATTTTAATTTATTGCCATCCAGTTCATCCAAACGAACTTTGGGAAAAGTTTAAAGAGGCTATGTCTGAAGATTATCAGAAAAATTATCCATCTAATGAAGCTCATATAAGAGCATATAATAATATAATTAACTTTCTGTTGCATGAAGGATCAAATATTCGCAATTTTCCTGAAATGATACAGTTAAATGAAATAAGTATTAAAACAGAAAATCAAACGAACAACGAAATGTAGTTATCCAAGATAAAAGAATACCATCTTCTTCATGTTATTACATTGATGGACCAGGTGGATTCGGAAAAACTTTTGTTTATACAACTTTATACCATTTGTTAAGAAGTAAAGGAAAATGTGTTTGTACTATGGCATTTACAGGCATTGCCGCAATATTACTTCCCCGTGGTAAAACTGTACATAAAACGTTTGGGATGCCTGTTCCATTGTTCTATGATTCTACATCAAATATTAAAAGTCAATCTAAGGAAGCTACATTTTTGAAAGAGGTTGATATCATTCATACAATATTTGGAGAATTAATTTTCAATCAAAAATACGATGATTTAGCAAAAGTAGCAATATTGTCTGCTCGAAATGTTGATGTTGATGAAATTAACAACAAGGTACTCGAACTGTTTGATAATAAAAGTGAGCGAATTTATACAAGTGTTGATAGTACCGAAAATTGTGATAATGGAAGTATAAATGATGCTTTTTTAACAGAGTATTTAAATACTTTAAATCCATCAAATTTCCCGCCTTATGAATTACGATTAAGAGCCAATTGTATTGTCATGCTACTTCATAATCTTTGTATTAATGAAGGTTTATGTAATGGAACGCGAATGCAGGTATTAGAACTATCAAACAATCTGCTACGTTGTCGTATTTTAACAGGTGATAAGGTTGGAGATATTGTATTTATAAATCGTATTACGCTGTATTGTGAGGATATTTATCCTTTTACTTTCAAACGACGTCAATTTTCTATAAAATTAGCATTCGCAATGACAATAAATAAAAGCCAAGGACAAACTTTTGACAAAATTGGTGTAGACCTTTGTAAAAATGTATTTAATCATGGGCAAGTATATGTTGCATTTTCACGAGTTAAATCTTGGGAATCATTAATTATATATTTAGGAAATCAAAGACCTAATTTACTAATCAAGAATTATGTTTACACTGAATTATTGAAATAAAAGTAAATATTTTTTCTATAAAAATGTCTGAGTCGTTATATATTTTTTTTTCTTAAAAAAGGAGTGTGTCTCAGTATGGCTGTCTTTACGCGTAAGACTTTTTTCGACGCTTCTTATTAGTAAATTACGTCATTTTTTGTAATAAGATTCAGACGTAAGATTTCTTTACACGTTTCTTTCTTATCAATTGGTCAAAGACGTTTTAATTTCTTAATTTCAAATAATAGTTGAAACTTCAGATAATTAAGACACTTATTTGTACGTATTTTAATGTACTGCCAACCAGTTCATCCAAATGAACTTTGAAAAAAGTTTAAAGATAATATTTCTCAAGATTATTAACGAAATTTTGCATCCCATGAATCTTATAGAAAAGCATATATTCAAATAAATTATTTTCTTCGAAATGACGGAGTACTTACATTTTCTGTATAATATTTACAGAAACCACACTTATTTTTCTTTTTTATTAATATTAATTAATCATACTGAATAAATAGTAAATTTGACTTTTATAAATCTTTTTGCATTTCTAAAATTATCTTTACTTTATTCTATATTGTATTAAACCATTTATTTTCACATGCATTTTTTTATAAATATTTCTTTTGTTTTTTTTTCTGAGATAGAAGTATGATTTAGTAAATTATTTTCAGAGGCCTGCAGAACGTAAAGTTAAAAAAATACCAAAAAATTTATTGGCACTTTTAAATATCAATAACTGAAAAAAGATAAAAAAGCTTCCTCAATATAATATAAACCAATTGTTTAATTTTTTATTTTATAATAATTATTTTAAAGTATTAAGATAGAATTTCAAAAAATACAAAATTTCAATTTTTTTTAGAAAAATTAAAATATTTATTAGCTCTATAAATATTGATAAAATATATACTTTATATACATGAATCGATTCGTTTTTTATGTCAGGAATGCAATTTTGACAAGAATTAATTAAAATTTTAATATAGAAAAAAGTTATTTCAAAAAATCCAAAAATTAATTTTTTTAAAAATTAAAAAATTGCAAAAAAATTTTTTTTTGATATTTTTGAAAATTCTTCTTTCTGATTTTTGGTATTTGTAACCGTAATACACCTACAAAATTTTATCAAAATTCGTCAAGACGTGTAAGAGAAAATTTGTCCACAAGAATCGGTGACATATACACATACATACACACATACATCCGGACATTTGTTCCTTTCGACGAATTATATATACTACACTTGAAAATTTGTAAAAATAATTGATTCTAAAAAATTCTAAAATCGACATCTCTATAAGGCTTCCTTTAAGAGGAAGCAAAATTAAGTAAAGAACTGAGAAAAAAGATGACTTTAAAGAAATAAAGATATATCTCTTGAGTAACAGTCTCGGACAAAAATTTATTGCAAAAGTAGGAACGATTTTAAAAAACAAAAGTAAATTTTTAATTTAATATCCTGTGTTTATGGCTTTTTTTGACAGTAGAGATGTTTTTTTGCTAGCTAAGTTAAAAATAGTTAAAAATTGTTTATTTAGTAACGTTTTTCTTTCATCACTATTTTTTAAAATATAAATTTACTATGGAAGATTTTAAATGTTACAAAATCTAATTAACAAATAGATTACTTTGATTATAAAAAGGTTTTCTATAACTTTTATAAGTACTTTTGTTAAAAAAAAATTTTAAAATTAAAAAAAGGATTGCGCAAGAGAAAAAACGCACGCGCGGCAGCGCGCGATCGTTCTCGTACTTCAAAAAGCGAGAATCTACTTCCGAAGGGTAAGCAGTAACTCCTTAGGTGCTGCTGCTCACCTTTCGGAAATTGATTCTTCCTGTTTTTAGGTGAGATGAGAAATCTAAGACAGAGAAATCTGGCGGCTCCTATGTAAAGCTTACAGTCTGACCCAAATTCTTTCAGTGTAGATGAAAAAATATTTCGTTCTAAATTTTGACAAAACATACAGACTTAAATAAAATTTCAACATGACTGCTTCAAGTTTATTGCGTTCAAAATATTAAAACATGTTTGTATTCTATGCATAATATAATATTACGTAATGCTAAGTTTAAAAGAAACATGTTTATACAATAATAATTTTTAAAGCACAGAAAGAAATAATAAAAAAAATGAATTTCTAAATATTATACTTTAAGAAACTAAGTTCATGTCTGTACTTAGCTAACTGAAAACCCCCCGAATCACAAGTTTTGAATAAATTAGGTCGTTTTAAAAAAAGTACTCCTCCATATTAGATCCATCATTTTGTATTTTTAAAATTAAGTTCAGATTTGTAATAAGCGATTCCAAAAACCCCCTAGTAACAAGTTTTGAGTAAATTGGGTCATTTAAAAAAAATAGTCCGCCATTTTTTATTTTTGATAATTGAGTTCAGATTTGTAATCAGCGACCCCAAAAACCCCCGAGTAACAAGTTTCGAGTAAATTTGGTCATTTTTAAAAAAATAGACTGCCATATTGGATCCGCCATTTTGTATTTTTGAAAATTGAGTTCAGATTTGAAATCAGCGACCTCAAAAATCCCAGAGTAACAATTTTCGAGTAAATTAGGTCATTTTTTAAAAAATAGACCGCCATATTGGATCCGTTATTTTGTATTTTTAAAAATTGAGTTCAGATTTGAAATCAGCGACCCCAAAAATCCCAGAGTAACAAGTTTTGAGTAAATTGGGTCATTTTTTAAAAAATAGTCTTCCATATTGAATCCGCCATTCTGTATTTCTGAAAATTTTGAAAAGTGTCAACATATTTTGATTATTTAGACCTCTATCAGTGTTTGTGATCAATGTAATGCCAATTTGAACGTTTTCTTCCTTTCTAAATGAATTTTTATTTATATATTTTCTACTTTTCAGTCATATAATCTGTCAGAACTTGGCCGCCATTTTGGATTTTTAAAAAGGCCAGATTGTAACTGTTAGAGTACTTCAAGGCGAACATTTTAACACCTTACACGTTATAATTGATCCCATAGAATTATGTACAGAGAACAGATCCGGTTGACATGGATCGTCCCTTTTATAAATAATAAATAATTGTTAAATAATTAAATAATTGTTTACATATTTTTCAGTTTTTACCATCAAGAAAATAAATTATTGACAATATGATTGAAAATTTTTTAACAATATTAATTTTTAATTTCACTCTAAAAATAAGGCATTTTATTTTAAGATATTTTGGTAGTCACTTTTAAGTTGTTTTGGAAAAGTTATTAAAAGCATCTTAAAATGCATTAGTTTCTAAAATTGAATTGTTCTAAATTAAAGGAAATTGTAAAATAGAGCGATTTTTAGATTCTCAAAAACTAGAAATTAAGAAGAAAATTTTACTTACTTTGAGTTTTAGAATTATTTTTTAGCATCTTCCTTCTTTTTTTTGGAACAGGATCATGATTTTCTGACGAATCAGAATCTACTATATTATTTTTCAGACGATTGACGTCTGACGTCTGACTGACTATCTTATTGCCTAAAAAAATATTATAACTTTAAATCAAAAAAAGAAAATAAATTATTATCATTATGATTGAAAAATTGTTAATATTAATTTTTAATCTATCTCAAGTTAAAAAAAATTTTTTAATAAAATGATTTTACATTTTTCAGATTCTCGAAAAATAGAAATTAATAAGAAAAATATACTTACACTGAGCATTAGAATTTTTCTTTGCTTTCTTGCTTTTGCTGCTAACTTTGGAAAGAGAATTGTCACTACTTTGAGAATCGTAGTATACTGCTGTTTTGTCTATAAAAATATAAAAATTTTAAATTACACATATAATTTAGATTTGAAAATTTACAAAAATTTGTTAATTATAATTGTTAATTAAAAATAAATATAATGTTAATTATAAATTATAAATGTTAATTATAAAGGAATTAACTTCGCAAACGACGAATTGAACGAGATTAGCAATGAAACAGATAAATTTAAATTTTCACAATTGAGTTCTAAAACTAACCTGAAAAAGTCGTAGAGTTTCTGTATTGTTTAGAATTCGAAACATTTTTTGATTTAACTCCTAAAATACCAGGCTAGGGCTCTCCAATAGTGGAAACATTCATAATACTGTTTAAATCTGGAAAAGACTTCAACTGTTGTTTAATTTTACTTGCTGCTAATTTTGTCTTTTTCTCGGGGTCTACTTCCGATTCTGTATATGCGAATTCCTTAATCTTGAGTTCGTTTAATCTCCTGACAGCTTGTTCATATGTATCTGTTAAATAATATTTTATAAATCATAAAATGTATTCGCAATATATTTAAACAAATTAAACTTAGAAAGAAACAATTTTACGCAGTTTGTTTTAAAAAATACCATATAATCCTTCCATTCTTATTTTAGATTTTTAGCAACAACACAACAAAATTTTAGTAGGTATATTTTTGACTCACCTGCATGACCAACAATTTTAACAACATACTCTGGCCAATTACTGTCAAGTGCATCTTCATTATTTTGTATTAAATCGTACACTAGGGTGCACAGATGCCTTCTCTCAAGGAAGGCACTAATTTCAAGTAGTTTGTCTACCATCTATGTTGTTTTCATGGTGGACCGATTTATTTTCGCGGAATGTGGAACGGGAATTGTCAAATGTCAAAATATGGGATAAGAGGATTTGTTATTGTTTTCATTTTGGTTGTATTTTACGAGAAACATTAAAATAATAATGTATTTCGTGTTGTAAAAATTTATTAATAATAATATTTGTATTTGGAAAAAAGAAGGAGGAGGATACATTGAAAAAAAAATTGACGGAATATTTTCTTAAAAAGCAGATAAGTTGATTTTTTATTCATGTTGAAAGAACATTGTTTATTTTTGTGTATTTTTATTAATTTTATACGATGATTAACAGGATATTTGATTGACGAAATAGTTATTGATTGCATAATATTTAATTATTAATAAGAAATAAGAACTTTAAATTTCAATTCTGTGGATAAGTTTATATCAGGTTATGTGAATGAACATTTTAATTATTAAATTTAAACATTATTTCTCATTACAAAATAATGGATATTTTGTATTGCAATTAAATGCTAAATTATTAAAATTTGTTATTGGTTGCTTTAACCTATTAATAAAATAAATACAAATTTTTTTGCAAAGATTAGCCAATTGAATTTTACATTTTAATTATTAACTATTATTAATCATTATTTTTATTACTACTATATTACAGACACAAACATAAAATTGTTATTTAACTATATTGATCATCACAAGAATTTTAAATGACATAATTTGTTGATCGCGTTAATTCATTTAACTTTTTTTACAGTAAATATTAAATTTGTAGTTTCAAATTATGTTTATAATTTTCCTGTAATTAACAGTTAATTTTTTTATATAAAATGTTTAATTGTTCTTTTTTAAAAAGAAACTGTTTTATTTTTTTCAAATTTGACAGTATCCAAAGTGTTTCTGGTTTTTAAAAAAAAAATTCATAACTGGGTATTAAAATATTTGTTAATTGAAATATTCATGAAATCGTTTCAACAATATTGAACTTCTACTTTAAATTATGAATAAATATGATTTTTTTGATAAATGAAAAATAATAATTTATTAAAAATTTGAAATTTTTATTAATTAAATACTCAATACTTATTCACAATTTCTATTTTTATTTAAAAGCTCGACATTGGATTTTTATTTAATTAAATATTTCAATTTCACAAAATTGTCATTTAATTTTTTTTCACGAAATTTTGATGTAAACAAAATTTTGATCTAAACAGCAGAATTCATTAAATCTCGTTATGCTTAAACAAATATCCTACCAAAATAAAGTATGTGCAATGTAAATCTATCAAAAATTATTTAAAGGAATTTTTGTGCGCCCTAATATTATTATGTTTAAAAATAAAGTTTAAAACTAAAGATTTATCCAAGTCAAAGTTCTTGTTGTTGATTGTGAAGGTTCTAGGAAATGGTTTAATTTTTAATTAATTATTTTTTGAGTAGGAAATACAAAATGAAGAGGAAGGCTGAATGAAAAGAAGGTGTGTCAATGGCCAAAAGGAATTCATTCACAGGAAGAAGTCTACGTGTATGTGGTAGAAATTGAAGTTCCAAAATGTATACACTGCTCAGAATTCATTCTTGCATTTACTTCAACAATTTCACCTGCTTCATCTGTTGTGATAAAACTCCAAATGCCGCAAGTCACTATGCTGGTACTGAACCAAAAAATCTGGATTAATTCGTATTTTTTTAAGAATTGATAACAAAAAATTTAATTTTAAACAAAATTATTTTCTTTTGCCAATCAAAATAATTTTTTTTGTTTCAGGCAGTTATTTGGCAAATAAAAATGAAAAAATGAACAACGACATCAAAAATGACAAAGGATGACAGATTTTATACAAAATAATTAATTTAAAAAATGAAAAAATAGTTTAATGCTTAATTTTTTTAATATCGTTTTAAGCACTTCACTGGCAGGGCGTTCCAAATGGCCTTCCACGCGCCGAGGCCCAGACTGGCAAAAACACCGAAATGGCGTTCCTAATAAAACTTTATTTTTAAAGAGTGTCCACTACTTTTTACTACTACAAAGCAATATTTCTATAGTTTAGACATCAGGAAACAAGATTATCACAATGAAAATTTCAGTTTTTGAAATTTTCAATGTTTCTTCGAACGTTGAAATAGTCGATTTTTAACACTTTTTAACAAATGGCGTTCCACTTTTGTTATTATTAATAATTATTATATTTTATTTATTAATTATTTATATTTATTTTTTACCTATTACATTATTATCTTATAATGTTATGTATGTAAATATATTTTTCAAATAAAAAATATGAGTTTTACTGCGTGAAAATTGAAAAAAAGTGGAACGCCATTTAGTGAAAAGTTGTAAAAATTAACTATTTCAACGTTTGAAAAAACATTGAAAATCTCAAAAACTGAAATTTCTATTGTGATAATCTTTGTTCCCTGATGTCTAAACTATAGAAATATTGCTTTGTAGAAGTTAAAAGTAGTGAACACTTTTTAAAAATAAAGTTTTATTAAGAACGCCATTTCGGTGTTTTTGACAGTCTGGGCCTCGGCACGTGGAACGCCATTTGGAACGCCCCGCCAGTGAAGTGGTTAAGCAAAAAATCTTCATAAGCTTGTAGATTTCTTTTCAGTAAAAATAAAAAATCTAAAAATGTCAAGTTTAAAATGTTTCCACTTTTTTTAAAAAAAATTGAATATTTTATTATTCCAATGAAACCGATTTTTTCAAAAAACAAATATAAAAATAGCCAATAGAAGTCAAGTTTCTTGTTTTTTATTACTTATGCTCAAAAGATTAGAATTATAAATTTATATAATTTTTATTCATTTAATTATTTATTAGGAACAATTTTTTTAACAATCAAAATAAATATTTGGATTATTCAAGAAATAAAATATTTCTTGAAAAATAACATTTAACTTATAACATTATAAAACACACAATACACATGTTAATTAAGTAATTGATTTTTGAGTGGGAAATACAAGATGAAGACGAAGGTATGTCAATATTCTAAAGGAAGACAAGAAGTGCTTATGAGATAGAAGTTATAAAGCAGGTGTCGCGATAGAAAAAGCTTAAAAAGATATAATTAAATATAGCGGTGCCAATTGTTAAGGCAATTAATAAGAAAATAAAAACATTAAATCTCTGTCAGTCGAATCAACTTTTAACACTCTGTTTGTCGAAGACACGGACTGTCCTTATTATAACATTTTTCCTCTAGGACGCCATACCATTCGACGATCACTTTCACTTATTTTTGTAGTGCCTTATTGAAATCATCTAAATGTTCCACCGATAAGTATTTCATTATTTCGTAACAACAATCGTATGTTAAACGAGTGTGATGATTCAAGTTTTCAATAGCGCTTCTCATTTGATCCCCGAATCTAATTGCCTCTTCAAAATGTCTAGTCAATAAATAACCAAAGATTTCTAGACTTGGGAGCATTAAATTGAGATTTTCTTTAATATTTTCGTTTTGAAGAATTCTTGCCACCTGTCGAACTTTAAGATTTAAAAGTGAACGTATGGTATGTTTGCTGTCATAAAAAATAATCCCATCTCCATAAATTTCTAATCTGAGTGAAACATGTTCAAAAAAATTGAATTTTGCTCTCCAACTTTCCAATTGTTTTTTTAAATTATGTTCAGATATGAATTCTTGAAGTTTGAAAAACGTGAAAGCTAGGTATGTCATATCCTTGTAACTCGGTTCTTCCTCAATACTCACGAGGTAATCTAGAACATCGCGGCAATTTTCTCTCATTTCTAAACCATTATTATTCATTTTTAACAACTGCTCACACGAAATTGCCAGGACACTTTTGTTTGTGGATTCCGAAAGTCCGCTTTTATTAATCCCGGCTTCTATAGCAGCTTTTATATACTCCTTCGTTTTATTACAAATCACCATGTTTTGCAATAGTGTAAAGCCATTTATGGAATAGCCAATGTCTCCACAAAAGGTTTGAAGCAATGTGACATTGGAAAGTCAAATTTTATAATGTAATACAAAGCGAAAGTAATGACTTTGTAGTCATCTTCAATCTGGTCGATATTTCCCATCAAATAATTATTTATTAAAGAAGGATCATTTGATTCTGCTAAATGCATCACCTTTCGAACATGGATAGAATCGACACTATGAAGATCATCTGGACTAATTAGGTTCATCTTTTTTATTCTGCAAAATACAAAGAAGATTTATGAAAATAAGTATTTTCAACATCTTAAATAACAAAACTAGTTTTATAAAATATACGAAGTATAAATCTTTTTTTAGTTCTCAAAAATAGTATTTAATTAATATTTATAGTGAAAAAATTCTTTTTTAATCTTTATTAATCTTTTTAGTAAAATTTGACTCATAAGTAAATATTATTAATAATTATACCTTCAAAATATGTCTTAGAAATTTTACAGAGACATTGCATTCTATTCGAAATGAAAGTTTTATTGAAAATAATTAATTTTGATGGATACAACAATTATTAATATAGATCGATAGATTTTTTTATAGTAATTAAATTTGCGAAAATTTTTAGAAATAATTAAATTTCGAAAATTTGCAATTGAAACTACAAAAGTTGAAATTTTTGAAGTTTAAAATAATTAAAATTGGAATAAATTTGTTTTGTTGAAAATCGTCTACAAATCTGGAACAGTACATAATTGAACTATAGAAAATATTTAAATAAAAAATGCTTTAAATTAGTTTAAGTCTCTACAAATAACTGAATTTTTAAAAAATGCATTTTTTTAACGCAAGATTATAATAAAATTATAAAATTCTATATTAATTGAACACGATGAGTTAAAAAAGGTCTGAAAAAGTAAATAATGCATTTTTCCGTGTAACATAATATTTACTAAGGAAATTTAGTTATATGAACCAAACATTTTTTTAATATTTATGATTTTTTGAAACAAATATAAAAATGATCAAACTTAATATTTTTCTTGTCTTTTTAACTGATTGATGAATAAATATTTATTAATTTATTTGTAAAAATATATGTGATAATTTTTCAATATTCCTTAATAAAAAAGTGAATAAAAAAAAGTTTCAATTTAAAAACTGAGCAAATACGCACATTTTGTTGCATAATTTGTAGAATAACGATGAAAGCAAAAATTAAGATTTGAACTAAACAATCGATTTTTAAAAGAATGTCGAATAATAAAAATTTAAACATCATTTTTACTAAATATTCTGCTTAACGACAAGGATAAATCATCGTTTAAATAAAAACGTCAACTTCTTTCAAAAATTTAGAAGAATTTTCAATTTTTAAAAATGATTTGTATTTGTAGCTCAAAGATGAAAAAAGTTACCAGTGAAACAAAGAATGGGTTTAAAAAAATTATTTAATTATCGAATGCTAAAAATGTGTGAAATTAGTTCTAGTTGCTACAAATAACTGTATTTTTAAGATTTGCATTTTTTTAGTCTACAAGGTTATAATAAAATTTTTTCTAATTGTATAAGATGAGTTAAAACAGCTCGAAAAAAGTAAATAATACATATTTCCGTATAACATAATATTTAGTAATTATAAAAAAGTTATTTGTATATTCATGGATTACTTACAAGTATTTTGAAAGAAAAGATGAGAAAAATACAAATTCTTTGCTGTCAAATTAACAAAATGTTTATTATCAATATGGAGTGTCGAACGCTTTTCATTTGTTTTTACCACCGAATACATTCAACTCATTCTAATATATAGTGTGTTTTTTTTCAAAGAAAATGTTAAAATTATATTACTATCAACCTATAAGTTAAAAATTCTAATAAAACTTGCAAAAGTAAATAGCAGTAATATGAAAGTAATATAAAAAAATAATAATTAAAAATATAATTATATTACTATATTTTCTACTTTTCATTTAATTTACTATTTTTAGGGGAGAGCGGAGTTAAAAGTGCCAGGGGATGAAAGTGCCGTTAATTATTTCTCAAAAACAAAACAAAGATTTGTAAAACATTTAAATGAGGGAAGTATTGTTTAGCGCCTGCGCAATACTTCCCTCATTTGAATTTTTTTTAAATCTTTTTTTTTTGTTTTTCAGAAATAATTAACGGCACTTTCAACCTCGCTCTTCCCTATCATTTTAATAATTAAAATTGTTATTCAACGCCATAATAAAATTTTCAAGTTTATCTCGTAGTCTCTCTTGCTGGAAACTTTAAATACAAAAACTATTTTTTTCAGTGTTTCTATTTTTTAAATAAATTTTGTTTAAATAACTATTAATTGTTCTTCTTAAATAATGTTTATATATTTTACCTTAAAAAGAACTGTAGTTTTTCTTCTGCATATTGCACTTTAGTTCTCCACAAGAAGCGTTTTGAAAAAGTATATCCAAATTATTTCTGTAGTTGTCTTGTGACAAATAAAAAAACATTACCTGCCATATTCCTGAAGTTAAGATTCTTATTTAATTACATGTTAGCGACGCATACCTCACTCAGCTCGATAACACTCATTCAGTTGTATTTAAAATTATTTATTTATTATTATTTTATTTATTTATTTCAGTAAAGTAAATATTTACTGGATATAAATACATACATTTATAGTGTCAAATAAATAGTTATTTGTAGCAAATACGAATTACTTAAGTCAAATAAAGGGATTGGATAATTGAATTTAATAAATATTGCCTTAAGTCAATTATGAAAATTACTTATTGAATTAATACATGGATTTTAATTCAAATAAATATTTATTTGCACCAATAAAATAATTTTTTTGAAATAACAAAATATTTATTTGTATTAAATATGCAATTATTATTCACCACAATTAATTATTTTAATTGAAACGAATATCCCTTTAATTGCGTCAAATAATTAATTATTTAGTCTAAACACCAACTTTATTTGCATCAAAACAAAACAGTTTTGAATTTAAATCAATCTAAATTTATATTAAAGAATAATGAATCTCTTTCCATTTTCATATGGGTAAAGGAATAATAAAGATAATAAAATAACAATTTGGTATTATCGATTTTGCATTCAAAGGATAAAGAAGCATCTCAAACCTAAGGGGATTTCATTTTGACTCATAGAATTATGGAAATCTCATGGAATTTTTTAAATTTTTGTTGTAAAGCCGAGTGATTGAAATTCGCGTTTTTTTTTATTACTTAGAGAATGATCACAAATTTCAGTTTATTAATTTCCCTGACAATTTACTAACATTACAATTACTTTTCCCGACAAAATTCTTTTTACAGCTCTCTAACAACTGAATCAGTGAAATTTGACTAATTTTCGATGACTCTATTCTCACGATTTGAATCAGTAAAATTTCACTGAAAATCAGTTAAAAATGATTGACAGAAATTTCTAATACTTCTTTAATTCAATGAAAAATAAAATAACAAAAATCTTTTCCTACTTAATTCTGCAAAAAATAACTCCTTGACAACAAAAAATATTAATTTTTCAATAAGATATATTTAAGAAAAACTCCCTTTTTAGTGATTTTACTAATTTTTTTATATCTTCCGAAAAAATTAACTTTTTTCAGTTTTCGTATCCTCATTTTAATCGTATTTTATTGTAGAATTAAGATTTCTTAAAAGATTTTATCTAGATACATTTTCTTTAGAATATGCATTAAGTGTTTAAAGTTGCCTAAAAAAATTAGAGAAATTATAATTACTATTAACATGCTAAAAAGTAATTACAAAATCCGTTATTTCAAAAAAATGTTTAAACTTTTAGTAAAGTTCAAGATTAAGCTATATTTGGTTTTTAAAAATTATTTTTCAGTTGTAAAAGTACTTTCAAAATTTTTATGATTTTTTCTTTTAACTTTTAACACTTCCACATTCTAAAAAAATTTATGTAAAAAAAGTCTTTTGCAAAATCTTAATTCTTCAATAAAATTCGATTAGAATGAGCTTATGAACGTTGAAAGATGTCAATTTCTTTGGAAAATGTAAAAACTTATTAAAATCACTGAAAATGGGATTTTTCTTAAATATCTTATTGGAAAATTAATATTTTTTGGTTGTTCAGGAGTCAATTTTTGCAGAATTTTATACGGTTATTAAAAATAAAAAGGAAAAAATTTTAGTAAATTATTCGGGAACTTGGTTCTTAACTTTTGGATACGACGAGCAGTACACAGAAAACTAAAGGTAGTTTTGTTTAGATATGTCATTTACTATTTCTCTAGAAATTAAAACTATTTCACCACTTCTCTGCAAACTGTTCTTAAAAAAGTCGGGAACTGTTTAAGAAAAACGAAGAGTTAGACGAGTGCATATTAGAGCATATTTTTAAAAAATTATAAAGAAATTCTTATAATTAATTTTTAAACGATAATAGTTTTCCATTTTGAAAAATTTTCAAACTATTTAAATTTGTTAAAATCTTTTAAAGGAATTATTTAATTTCTGAAAAGTAAAAGTAAAAATGATAAAATTTTTTAATAATTTTATTTATAAACATGACTATGATTTTTCAAAAATTTTAATAGTATTTATAAAAATAAAAATAAATTACACTTTTTTTATTAAAAATTGTGGTATTTTGTTGCAATGTTCGGATGAAAAGTAGCTATTTTTGAAAGTAAGTCGAAAAACTCTGAATTTTATTCATTTCCCTGACAAAAAATTTTTTTCATGACATTTATCTGACTTAACCGACAAAAATGTTGTTTTAATGTGTCATGGAAATTTTATCATTTATTACCTTAAAATAAAATAGAAATTAGTAGTTAGTAGAAACCTTGCAGTCGAATGAACTTTTTGCACTCTGTATGTCGAAGATGCGGATTGTCCTGATTGTAAATGTAAATGTTCTTATTTCTTTAAATACACATTATTTTCCTCCCTGCAATTGGAACGCCGAAATTGACTCAATCCTTCCATAATTAAAATTTTGGATCTAATTGTTATTGCTTTAATTTGTTTAAATAATTTATTTTATAAAATTTTTATTAATGTTTTATTATCTAAATAACAAGGGTTTTTAGTTTAATAATCCAAAAATTTCTTTCTTTCACTAAATTGTCGAATCTTCTGTTTCAAAGGAGGCTAAACAAAAACCGCGCCATAATTATTGTTAACTTATTTCTCCTACTTTGATTTCAACAATTAAGAAGAATTACCGATTTGTCAGTACACTGAAAAAAATATTTATTCGATTCAAATAACCGATTTATTGACTATTATCAATTAAATATTTAATTGAATCAAATAATATTTATTGGAGTCAATTAAATGGTATTTGAACCAATAATTTCAGTATTTGAAGCAAATATGAACTGAACTGAACTTGAAATGAACCACTGAACCAATTGACTCCAATAAATATTATTTAATTCAAGTAAATATTTAATTGATAATAGTCAATTAATCGGTTATTTGAATCAACTAAATTTTTTTTCAGTGTAAAGTTAAATAGAAGAAAATATTTATAATTTTTTTAAAAAAATATTTAAACGATCAATGTTAAAATTTTTCTTACATTCTTAACTGATTGATTAATAAATTTTTATTTATAAGAATACACGTAATAATTTTTCAATAATTGTTTAATAAAAAATTAAATCAACAAAAATTGTTGTTAATTTAAAAAATGAGTAAACGCTCACATTTTGTCTTATGATTTGTAGACTAACTATGCAATGAAAGCAAATTATGATTTGAACTAAAAACAATGGATTTTTAAAGAAAGTCAAAAAGTTCTTTAAAAAAGTTAGAAGAATTTTAATTTTTAAAAATGATTTATGCTTGTAGCTCTAGAATGAAAAAAATGACCAGTGAAAATAAAAATAATAAGAATAAACGAAAGCTTTATTTTTTCACATTGTAAGCAAAGCGATGCAGAAAACTCACAGACAAAAGAAAAAACTAACTTTTTAAAAATTATTTTAATTTTTAAATTTTACAAATAAAAATGAACAAATACATTAAGTTTTGAATTTTTTGAGAGCAGTTGAGAAACTGTTGAATATATTATGTGATATTAAAAATATATATGTGAGATGTAAAATTTTTGTTATAAAAACCAAACTCAAAGTTGACAGGTGTTTGTTTCTCTATAAAAGGTTTAATAAAACATAACCGTTAATTACAATAAACCTTTTAAAATGGACACCAATCTGTTGAAATTATTTTTAATCGAGTTAAAAAAATTTCCATTTATTTATGATAAGAAAATAACGACTTATCAAAACGTAAAAGGCCGCCAGCATCATGTTGATGCATTTACTTTAATTGCAACGGAAATAATTATAAAAGAAAAGAAATATTTCTACATTCAACGTAAATATAAAAATAAACTATTATTATTAAAATATATAAACTGTTCTTTCTATGCAAGTATTCCTATTATTATTAATATAATATAATTTCATTTTTTAGCAATTGAATTGGAAGGATTGTGGAAAAAAGGAAAAGCTAAATACTATACTAAGTTAAGGAAAGGAAGTAAGATGAGTAGTGATGACAGAGAATATGTTAAATTATTTGAATTTTACAAAGAATTCTTAAATGACCATAGTAATAAAAGGAAAAAAATTGTAATGATATAGGTAATTATTTATTTAATTAAGAAGCAAGTTAATTAAATAAAATTATTAATAGTTAATTATAAATCTTTAACTTGGTAACTTTTAGATCGTTTTTCTAGAAAACTTGTTTCTTGTCGTAAGATCCCTTTTAACTGTTTAAGTCGCAAAGTTTTCGATGAAAATCTGTCATTTTATTTAAAATAATTTTAATAACGCGGTGCTAAAAATGGCACTTTTTTGCACATTTTTAAGAAAAACATCGTTCGTAACTTGTGCGAGCAGATACGAAATATACTATAAAAACAAATCAATGAAAAAATGTAAGGAATATAATCACAGCAAAAGCTTTAATAAATATTTAATCAACAACAATAAAAATATTACTGTTAATAAAAGAATTCCCTTAAATACACTTTATTTAGAGCTGTGCAAAATAATTCGAGTTAGCCTAGTTCGAATGTCGAATATTTGACATTCGACATTTCGGCACCCCAAAACTGAACTAAACTTGGTTCGATTCGAATTTTGCACAGCTTTAACTTTATTCAATTTTTAATATTGCATTATTTTTCCAGAAGACATTATTTGTGCATGCATTTATTTTTCATTATATTTTTCGGGATAATATTTTAAAATTTTATTTTGTCAAACAGCTTTAAATACATATATACACACATTCAAGTGACTTAAATGTATGGTGATGAAAAACAAATGAAAATTATTAAACTCACAAATACTGAAAATTGACATTTCGCAGACGTTGAAAAATATTCTTCATTGAAATATGTAATAAAACATTTATTGTAAGTAATCCACAAATAGGTGCACAAAATCGTACAAATAACATAGAAAATATCATTTTCAATAACGAATGGGTTAAGTGTGTTTCTTCATTTTCAGTTAAAAACGTGAGAAAAATCATATTTCCATTATATACTCTACCAGAAATTTCTGAAAATGGCAGCGCGTCATCGATTCGCAAATTTATCAGGTAAAAAATTATTATTTCTTTAAAAAAAGATTGTGGTACAGATGTTTCAATTTAGAATAATCGCATCCAAAATTATGTTTAAAAATTATGCGGGTTATCGTTCAGAATTCATTTCGCTTGTCTGACATTTAATCTTCTTATAGAAAATAAGTTTCTTTTTCTGTTAAAAATTTCCAATAGTCCCAACATATTTTAATTGCTAATTTCAATTATATTCTAGATTTACCATTAATAATGTGCCTTGCACAAAAGTTACCGGGTCAGAAAAAGGGTGTTATCGACTAAAATCAACTTTTCGTGAAAAACGCGTTTAATGTTTCGGATCCGAAAAATTGAATTCTTGAAATATATTATTTTCCAAGTGACCTCAATAAGCGTGTTTTATGTATTTTTTATGATTCTCATGGTTTGAATCACTATTCGAAAATCACTCTAATTTATTGTTACAACCTATTTATTTTGCAAAAATCTAAATATGAAACTTTATGATCTAATTTAAACAACTTCCTGATGTCGTAGAGGTCTGAAACTGGCCAGTGTTTGAAAAGAAATTCTTGTCTTGTAAAGACTGACCCGATTATCTTATAAAGTAAAAATCGATTTCAATTCGACATATACCAAAAAGGCCAGTATTATAGGAACAAATTTCTGCTTGGAACCCTTTTCTCAGACACGGTCACATATAGTAAAAATATTATCATGTTAAACAGAAAAGACACCAATAAACGTATTTTTACTATTTTTACTTTATTAGTCGTATAAATAATTTCTTGGATCAGCCTCGCTATTATTTTTAAATGTTTACATTTTTAAGAAAAAACTTTTAAAGACACTCGTTTTTGCAGCGATACTAATTTTTAAAGCAATAGCAAAAACTGTCACTTTTTCAGCCATTAGAAATTTTATTAAGAAACATAGAATTATATATATATCCTTTTGTAAAAAGAACGTTTTTATCAATAAACCATTTTTCACAAAGATAATAATTCGGTAAAATTTTTTTGTTTCATTTGAAGGAAAAGAATAGAAATTTAACTTATTTAAAACTTTTAACAGTTTCTATTATGAATACTTTGACGAAATATAGAAAACTTCATTTTTTCGAAGTTTTAAATTTCGACGACTACAAAAAACAGATTCGTTTTTCAGGGTGGCGACAAGTTTCAGTTTATCAATTTCCCTGACATTTCCTTGACAATTTACTGACATTAAAATTACTTTCCCTGACAAAATTCTTTTTACAGGAAAATATGAATGTTTACGGAAAATGGGTAAAATTTATGAATTTGAATAATTTCTAAAAATTACAATTATAACCCTTCCTGAATTCAATTATTTTTTACGATTTTCAAGTAAACTTCATCTCTGAATCAATTAATTTAAATAATTTCCCAAAAGTTCTTCTAGAATTCAATTATTTAAATATAAAAATTAAATTTTTTATAATATTTGTAATTATATAAATATAATAGTTTTTTAATTTTGAATAATTTCCAAACAATTAAAATTTGGTAAAATCTTTTAAAAATAATTTGATTTTTCGAAAAATATAAATAAAAATAATCAAATTTTTGAAGAATTTTAATTATAAACAGGATCATGATTTCTTAAAAATTTTAATAACTTCAAAAACTAAATTTTCATAAATTGTTATTTACATCGTTAGAAGATAATTGAATCTTAAAAAATTATTATAAAACAATTCTAATAATTAGTTTGTAAAAATATTCTAATGTAATTTTTCGAAAATAATTGAATTTCTTAAAAAAAATCTATAATTTAAAAAACTAATTAATTTTTTTTAAAATTTTGAACTTGATTGTATTCACCAAAATGTTAAAAAGAATTCTAAAATGTTATTATTTTCGTATGTATTTGAATTTTTGGAAATATGTAATTGAAAATACTGAAAACATTGAATTTTAAAAAATTGGAAGCTAATTTCCATTAATTTCCATTTTTAAATTTACCTTTAAAGATTTTTTATTAAAATTATTTTCAAAATTTGCAATTAAAATTCTTCAAAAAATGATTTTTAAAAATTGTAAATGAATACTTGAAATGTTTGAAAGAAAAGTCGAAAAAGTCGCAATTTTTGAAAATAAGTCGAAAAAATTCTCAATTTTTCTTAATTTCTTTGACTAAAATTTTTTTCCTGACATTTCCCTGACTTTACTGACATGTGGCCACCCTGTTTTTTAACTTTTCGAACCACGTTGTAGTTTTAAATACTCAACTAAAAAAATGACTACCCATAAGCAAAAATTTTGGATGGATTGAAATTTCACTGGTCGCTTTCCTTTAATTAAAAATAATAAAATATTCCTCTTTATTTTTAGTGGTAGAACGGAGCAGAATAGTAACTCTACACGAAACGGGACACGATTTTCACGAAATTGGAAATATTGTTAACTGTTCAGTTAAAACGGTGCGGTTGTGGGTACGGACTCATGCAACTGGCGGAGACGCATCCTTAAGGGACCATAGGAAATTTAATGGAGGCATTCGTAAAAGCACTGCTCAAGAAGATGACCAAATTCTAGACTATATTGCTCACGGCAATCCGTTTTCTCCATCAGTAACAATAAGAAACGATGTGTTACCAAATGTTTCTCCTTGGACTATTAGAAGACGTCTAGCGGATATTCAATTTATTAATAGAAGACCAGAGAGGAAAACAGCTTTAACTCGTCATCATCGCAAAGAAAGAATGGGCTATGCACTTCAGTTTTATGGAGAAGACGAAGAGTTTTGGAGAAATACCATATGTATGGATGAAAAAACATTTTCAACGTCTGAAGATGGTCGTCGAATGGTGTGGCGTCCTAGAGGAGAAAGGCTCAATCCAGATTTTGTTGCTCAATTCCAGCATAGTGGCAGAATAACTTGTGGCTTTTGGGGTTTCATCACAACAGTCGGAGTAGGTGAAATCATTGAAATAAATGCTAGAATGAATGCCCAGCAGTATGTCCACATTTTGGAAAACCACTTTCTACCAAATGCGCGTAGACTTCTTCCTGTAAATGAATTCGAAGAACTCAAAGTCATTGAAGACCGTAGTACTGTCCATCGAGCGCGTTTGACCCGTTAATGGTATGAGCGTCACCCAGAAATAACTCTTCTCCCACATCCGCCCAAATCGCCAGATCTAAATGGCATCGAAAATGTTTGGGGATATATGATTCAAAGTTGGCAATCGGGAGAAGACCAAACACGAGCAGCGCTTGTGAATCATGTCCATCGATCTTGGAACGAATTGAGAGAAAGACCACACCTTGTAGCCAATTGCATTTACTCAATGCCTCGACGTTTAAATAGCGTTCTTGACAAAAAAGGTTTTTGGACTGATTATTAAAATGATAATTAATTATGTCAGTTATACCGATAATTTAAAAACTTTTCATATTAATGTTCTTTTATATGTTATAATATAACAATAGTCAAGCTCTTTAATATTTTAATTTTAAAGATTTTAAATTTGAAAGTATGAAATATTAGTAATTTTTAACGTAAAGCAATATGTTATAATAAGGATATTCCGTGTCTTCGACAAACAGAGTGTTAAAAGTTGATTCGACTGACAGAGATTTAATGTTTTTATTTTCTTATTAATTGCCTTAACAATTGGCACCGCTATATTTAATTATATCTTTTTAAGCTTTTTCTATCGCGACACCTGCTTTATAACTTCTATCTCATAAGCACTTCTTGTCTTCCTTTAGAATATTGACATACCTTCGTCTTCATCTTGTATTTCCCACTCAAAAATCAATTACTTAATTAACATGTGTATTGTGTGTTTTATAATGTTATAAGTTAAATGTTATTTTTCAAGAAATATTTTATTTCTTGAATAATCCAAATATTTATTTTGATTGTTAAAAAAATTGTTCCTAATAAATAATTAAATGAATAAAAATTATATAAATTTATAATTCTAATCTTTTGAGCATAAGTAATAAAAAACAAGAAACTTGACTTCTATTGGCTATTTTTATATTTGTTTTTTGAAAAAATCGGTTTCATTGGAATAATAAAATATTCAATTTTTTTTAAAAAAAGTGGAAACATTTTAAACTTGACATTTTTAGATTTTTTATTTTTACTGAAAAGAAATCTACAAGCTTATGAAGATTTTTTGCTTAACCACTTCACTGGCGGGGCGTTCCAAATGGCGTTCCACGTGCCGAGGCCCAGACTGTCAAAAACACCGAAATGGCGTTCTTAATAAAACTTTATTTTTAAAAAGTGTTCACTACTTTTAACTTCTACAAAGCAATATTTCTATAGTTTAGACATCAGGGAACAAAGATTATCACAATAGAAATTTCAGTTTTTGAGATTTTCAATGTTTTTTCAAACGTTGAAATAGTTAATTTTTACAACTTTTCACTAAATGGCGTTCCACTTTTTTTCAATTTTCACGCAGTAAAACTCATATTTTTTATTTGAAAAATATATTTACATACATAACATTATAAGATAATAATGTAATAGGTAAAAAATAAATATAAATAATTAATAAATAAAATATAATAATTATTAATAATAACAAAAGTGGAACGCCATTTGTTAAAAAGTGTTAAAAATCGACTATTTCAACGTTCGAAGAAACATTGAAAATTTCAAAAACTGAAATTTTCATTGTGATAATCTTGTTTCCTGATGTCTAAACTATAGAAATATTGCTTTGTAGTAGTAAAAAGTAGTGGACACTCTTTAAAAATAAAGTTTTATTAGGAACGCCATTTCGGTGTTTTTGCCAGTCTGGGCCTCGGCGCGTGGAAGGCCATTTGGAACGCCCTGCCAGTGAAGTGCTTAAAACGATATTAAAAAAATTAAGCATTAAACTATTTTTTCATTTTTTAAATTAATTATTTTGTATAAAATCTGTCATCCTTTGTCATTTTTGATGTCGTTGTTCATTTTTTCATTTTTATTTGCCAAATAACTGCCTGAAACAAAAAAAATTATTTTGATTGGCAAAAGAAAATAATTTTGTTTAAAATTAAATTTTTTGTTATCAATTCTTAAAAAAATACGAATTAATCCAGATTTTTTGGTTCAGTACCAGCATAGTGACTTGCGGCATTTGGAGTTTTATCACAACAGATGAAGCAGGTGAAATTGTTGAAGTAAATGCAAGAATGAATTCTGAGCAGTGTATACATTTTGGAACTTCAATTTCTACCACATACACGTAGACTTCTTCCTGTGAATGAATTCCTTTTGGCCATTGACACACCTTCTTTTCATTCAGCCTTCCTCTTCATTTTGTATTTCCTACTCAAAAAATAATTAATTAAAAATTAAACCATTTCCTAGAACCTTCACAATCAACAACAAGAACTTTGACTTGGATAAATCTTTAGTTTTAAACTTTATTTTTAAACATAATAATATTAGGGCGCACAAAAATTCCTTTAAATAATTTTTGATAGATTTACATTGCACATACTTTATTTTGGTAGGATATTTGTTTAAGCATAACGAGATTTAATGAATTCTGCTGTTTAGATCAAAATTTTGTTTACATCAAAATTTCGTGAAAAAAAATTAAATGACAATTTTGTGAAATTGAAATATTTAATTAAATAAAAATCCAATGTCGAGCTTTTAAATAAAAATAGAAATTGTGAATAAGTATTGAGTATTTAATTAATAAAAATTTCAAATTTTTAATAAATTATTATTTTTCATTTATCAAAAAAATCATATTTATTCATAATTTAAAGTAGAAGTTCAATATTGTTGAAACGATTTCATGAATATTTCAATTAACAAATATTTTAATACCCAGTTATGAATTTTTTTTTAAAAACCAGAAACACTTTGGATACTGTCAAATTTGAAAAAAATAAAACAGTTTCTTTTTAAAAAAGAACAATTAAACATTTTATATAAAAAAATTAACTGTTAATTACAGGAAAATTATAAACATAATTTGAAACTACAAATTTAATATTTACTGTAAAAAAAGTTAAATGAATTAACGCGATCAACAAATTATGTCATTTAAAATTCTTGTGATGATCAATATAGTTAAATAACAATTTTATGTTTGTGTCTGTAATATAGTAGTAATAAAAATAATGATTAATAATAGTTAATAATTAAAATGTAAAATTCAATTGGCTAATCTTTGCAAAAAAATTTGTATTTATTTTATTAATAGGTTAAAGCAACCAATAACAAATTTTAATAATTTAGCATTTAATTGCAATACAAAATATCCATTATTTTGTAATGAGAAATAATGTTTAAATTTAATAATTAAAATGTTCATTCACATAACCTGATATAAACTTATCCACAGAATTGAAATTTAAAGTTCTTATTTCTTATTAATAATTAAATATTATGCAATCAATAACTATTTCGTCAATCAAATATCCTGTTAATCATCGTATAAAATTAATAAAAATACACAAAAATAAACAATGTTCTTTCAACATGAATAAAAAATCAACTTATCTGCTTTTTAAGAAAATATTCCGTCAATTTTTTTTTCAATGTATCCTCCTCCTTCTTTTTTCCAAATACAAATATTATTATTAATAAATTTTTACAACACGAAATACATTATTATTTTAATGTTTCTCGTAAAATACAACCAAAATGAAAACAATAACAAATCCTCTTATCCCATATTTTGACATTTGAAAATTCCCGTTCCACATTCCGCGAAAATAAATCGGTCCACCATGAAAACAACATAGATGGTAGACAAACCACTTGAAATTAGTGCCTTCCTTGAGAGAAGGCATCTGTGCACCCTAGTGTACAACAATTTATTAGTTTTCTCATTGTATGGAGGGGGCATATACTTTGTTAAAAACTGCTTTTTTTGTTATCAAAATTAATCCATTTCAGTAATGTTATACCTACTGTTCGAGTTATCCAACTTTTACCCGACAAGGTAAAGTGGACTAATTGAAAAGGCTTACACGTTAATATTAAATCCGAGATTGCTCTGTAAAACATTTTGATTAGTTAATTTTAATGTTTAATAACTTTTAGATCATTTTTATACAATGATAAGACGTAAAAAAATAATTGCTTGGAAAGTAAACTTTTTCTTTACGGGTTGAGTTCAAACCAAAAGTCAATTTTTGTTCGTCTCGAATGTTATCGAACTCATGGATAACAACATTGAAAACTGCAATAAAATAACCTCACTTTTCATTAATTATAAAGAAGTTAAATGGCACCGTATAATAGCGATGTCGGTTTTTATTATAATATGATATATCTTTTTTAACTTTTTAATCACAACACTGCATCGATTAATATTCTAAATTGAAGAAAACACTACAACTTTTCTCAACTACGAGAAACACATAACCTATAAGTTGGCACTTTTGTACTTCTGACTTAAAGATTTTATTTTTGATTTTGTTGACACTTTTTTTAAAGAACATTATTTAATTAATAATTACATTATATACTTACATATAATTATATTAAATTCTTTAATAACACAACAATTATTCTATACTACAAACGTCCTGTTTGTGTGTATTTAAAAATGTATTTTTGAGATGCCAACGACCTATCGAATCGAATAACAGTGTTGCCAGTTTTAAACACCAAGCGACAACATAAAGCGGGAAATTCAAAAAAATCTTTCTTTATTTTTATATATTTTATTAGAAAAAAGCAATTATAAAGCAGTGAAAAATTATTTTATAAATGTGTTACAAACCAGAATTTATTTATTGTTTAAAAATTGAGCTTTTGAGATGGCTCTAAATTCTAATTTGGGGAGGCACCAAGCTGCCAAGGTCTGAAGGACCTTGTTTAATTTGCGGGAACGTTATCCTACTTTTAAAAGAAACCTGCGATGCTTCGTTTGATTTATAAATTTAATTCTTTTGACTTTAATTAGTTCAGGAGTTTTAAAGAAAGTAAATCAGATTTAGTTTTTTAAATGGCAACATTTATTTAAACATTATTTCAGAACAGAATGCAAAGGAGTTAACAAAACTTGCTAATGTTGGAGGATATAAAATTTGTATAAAGATTAGACATTGGAACAATACAGAATTACTTACGCATATTTTCTTAATCCTACCGACAGGGCATAATTCCTTTTAGACGCGGCGCAGGCGCTACGCATATTATGCATATAATATAATATATTATGCATATAATTTATAAACAATATTATAAAATATATAGGAATTTATGTTTTATAAATTCTGTCCTATCTTTTGTAGCTTTATTAAAAAGAAAAATAATAATAAAATAGTACCTGTTAAGTACTTTGTACGTAACAATCCACCATGGAAATTTTCTGTTTTCGTCCCCGAGAACTTTTTGCTCAAAAGATAAGACAGAAACCACGTAAAAAACATATATTTGATGTTTTTATAAACGTATATTTTATATATATCAATTTAGTAAACATAAGTTTCGAAATGTTTGTCATAGATCAAAGAAAATTTTTTTTTTATTTAATTTACTTCTCAACTATAGTTTTGCACGTCAAGTCGGTAGGATTAAGTTTTGCTATTTTGAAAGTTCTCAATTTTGCACTCGATTCACTCGCATATTTCATATAACGATGATATTTCGGTTAAATGTATTAATAGTACAGAATATTATTTTTTTTTTAAATTTCTCTTTCAATTTTACTCTTCAATTGTTTAGATGACACACAAAATACTCTCTCCTAGAAGTTGAAATTTTCTAGATTCAATTGTATCGTATAAATTAGATTTTGTTAAATGGACATATGCGGAGAACATAGATATTTGCTTCGATTGATGAAGAATTCGATTGATATATGAAGAATAAAAAAAAGAGTTATACCCTTTAATGGATAAGACAAAGACAAATTAGACTATTCTTGAAATTATTATTTTGTTGATTAAACTGTAGCTGCCATTAAAAGCTCAAACATGGCTTTAAATGAACGTTTGCATATCAAAAATCTTTAATCTTAAACTTTATACATTTCAAAGATCAATGTGAATCATTTCAACTTTAAAAAAATAAATTTTTTTTAGCAACTTCCATTTTCTTTACTTTTGAATTTTCAATATTATTTCTTTTCATACATTTGTATGATATAATGTATTGTACGTATAACCTTTAACTTTAACATTAAAATGTAGTCAATTATTAGATTCATATTTTTAATTAAAGAGATAACAATTTAAAGTTAATGAACATAAAGTTCCTTTTATTGCTTGCTATAATAATTTTGAAAATCTAATAATTAGTTATTTGAAATCTAAGTTTTTGATTTCGGACGTAATGTTTATCTCAGCGGATCATGTTGACATTAAGAAGATTCGTTATAACTTACATATTTTAATAATTTTTTTTTAATTTTCTAACAACTATGAATATACTAACATTTAATCAAAACCATTTATCGTTTGTCTATTGAATTAAACGAAAAAAAACAAACAATTATAGGTTCCTTACATTGTTTTAGTACACTGCAAGAACCAGTGTCTCATTTGATATCTTAAAATAAGATGCTTTCGAAAGCATCTTACTGATTTTTAAGATGCCTTATACGTCTTAGATATTTTTTCTATCTCAAAAAGTAAGACACTTATGTAAGTTTTTTAAAGTGTCCAAAATCAAGATGTTTTTGGCGCAATAAGATGTTTAGTTATATAGTCACTTATGTATCGTAAAATGCGAAAAATAATTTAAGTTAATAAATACTAAGATCCATGAAATGTTTTACATATAAGCCCATAGTTAACCTCCAAACTTTTTTCCAAAAAATATGCTGAAAATATGTACGAAGATACTTTTAACATCCTAAGTTAAGATACCTCAAGTAACTAAAAGTGACTACCAAAACATTTTAGAAATGACTACGAAAACATTTTAAATTAAGACACTTCTTTTTGCAGTGTACCAATTCTTAATCCGTACTATTAATCAAAAGTTGTCTTGTTTTATGTTTAATTTATGTCAATATAACTTTTTTTTTTAATTATAAATAATGATTTGATTTAAACAAAACTTAATTTGTAATTTTAAAATGCCATAAATTTTAAATAACAATAGGCTGATTTTAAAACAAAACAATTTTTGTTTAACTTAGATCGTTGTTTTTCGATGGTACAGTTGTAAAATTTTTTTTTTATTGTTGAATTTTAAAGAGTCGAAAGAAAGATGATTCCATAAGAGTGAGATTTTTCCAAAATCCGAAGTAATTGAATTGTAACGTGAAGTCCTTTTTTATTCCTTGTCTATAGCCATTGTTGATGGAATTTTAGATAATTGGTGACAGGTTGGTTAGGGTTATTTTTTTTCTTTACTTCTGAAAAAAGAATGATTTGTCTAATTTTGACAAAGTAACTGGATTTCAATACCTATATAACACAAGAAAATTATATGATCATACGATACTTTGAAATTTTGCCGATTGCGAAAAATTCTTCTTTTTTAGACTAGTTAAACAATAGCTGAAAACAATACTTAAAAATAGCTTTTGGTTACAGTTATATGTGTATACCAAATTTTCAAATCAACGATCGAAACCACTTGTTCTGGCTTGAAGTTTGTTCTGATGAAATTTTTTTTTAGAAATCAACCCTTTTTGAATTACTCTTATATGATGTATTCAAATATATGTCAGTCACATTACAATTATTGTTCTTCATGATTATGTTTCAAGACTTTTTTTTTATAATATTCGAGCTATTTTATATCATATAACGAAAGAGTAATCTGGATATTATAACCTCAAAAGTGAATTTTAACATCTAAAGGTTTAACTTAGTTATATTACTCATAATCTTTAGAAGTAACTAAAAAACAAAATGATGAAACTAAAATAATCATACACAATATATTAGTGATAATATGAATAATGCACACATAACCTAATACAAGAAAAGCACAAAAAAACGATCTGTTACGTTTAACTGAAAAAGAGAAAAGAAAAAACTACTACATAAGTATATACATAAATTGTATACTAATATGTTTACAATTTACTAATTAATATATATTAAAGGTAAAGCTAGTTTAATCTATATTTGTGATTAAAGCTTATTCATCAGTTTGAAAATTAGTTACTAACTTACTTAGGACATTCCTAGTGGCTATTTTTATAGAAAGACATTTTTCAATATAATTAAATGTTGTATACTTCAACTTAGTACTATTTTAATTAAATATTTAAAATTTAAAAATTAATTTTTTCTCAGGTTAAGGCAATAGATTTTATGCTACCTATCGGAATATGTTAATTTTACCTAATTGATTTAAGATTATTTTTTTTAATTATTCTTGTTTTTAAACTTTTTTTTTAACATTTTTTTTATAATGGAAAATTTTAATTACGTTAAAAGAAGTAATACTAATAGTCTCATTTGTCGTGAATGGTTATTGACTTAACTTAACCAAGCAAAAACAGAACAAATACATATTTTTTATGGTTATTATAATCTTAAAAAAACTTATTGGATTTCTCCTATAGGTATTCGTATAATTCGTATATATTAGTATAATTCTGTTAAGATATTATAGTATTGTTTAAACTATTTTATTACATTATGATAATATATTATACCATTTAGAATTATTTATCAAATAACAAAAATATAATGATATTACAATGCATTATAGTATTTAATTGTTTTAATAACAAAGTAATTAGATAACTATTGATGCAACTGGCAGTATCTTTATTTACAAAATTAACTTTAAAAATTAATTAAAAATAACTAATATTAATATTATTAATTAAAACTAAATATCTTGCTTCTTAAAGACTTAATACATTTAACTATAATATATGGGCAATTCCACGTGAGATTTCAGTCGACCTCTTAAAATCGGCCAAAAATATTTTTTTTCTATTCTGTATTGAAAAAAAACAGATACGTATTTTTTTATTATTTTTTTAGAGGCCAAATTTTTGAGTTATGAATTTTCAAAATTTTCGCTTTTTAAATGTAGGTCTATTTTTAATGTCAGATAACTCAAAAAATATTGCTTCTTTTCATTTTTCGACAAGAGAAAAAAAGTTTTGTTTTTCTCTCTACTTTTGAATAATCATAACAAAAATTTTTTTTTCATTTTTTATTAAAAAAATAAAAAAATTTATAAACAAATTAATTTTTTTAACTTTAGGTATGATAAATTTTTAATTTTTTTTTTAAAACATACCTGGAAATGATAAGAAGGTTTTGCAAAAAGTTTCAGAGTGGGCCTGACAAGTTTGATAGGTCAAAAAAAATAATTAAGCTCTCCGTGCAGGTCGCACGCACGTGGCACAATGGGATTTTTTTACAATTTATTATTAAAAATTGTTTAGAACCTAAAAATCCAATAATAATCAAAATCCAATAAAATTTGTAGGCTCTAGACAATTTTTAATAATAAATTGTAAAAAAATCCCATTGTGCCACGTGCGTGCGACCTGCACGGACAGCTTAATTATTTTTTTGGACCCATCAAACTTGTCAGGCCCACTCTGAATCTTTTTGCAAAACCTTCTTATCATTTCCAGGTATGTTTTAAAAAAAGAAAATTAAAAATTTATCATACCCAAAGTTAAAAAAAATTAATTTGTTTATAAAATTTTTTTATTTTTTCAATAAAAAATGAAAAAAAAATTTTTTTGTTGTGATTATTCAAAAGTAGAGAGAAAAACAAAACTTTTTTTTTCTTGTCAAAAAATGAAAAGAATCAATATTTTTTTAGTTATCTGACATTAAAAATATACCTACATTTAAAAAGCGAAAATTTTGAAAATTCATAACTCAAAAATTTGGCCTCCAAAAAAATAATAAAAAAATACGTATCTGTTTTTTTCCAATACAGAATAGAAAAAAAATGTTTTTGGCCGATTTTAAGAGGTCGACTGAAATCTCACGTGGAATTGCCCATATATATATATATGGGTGATTTGCACGTAACTGTAATATTTGGCGGCGTCACAGAAAACACATTCAAAATAAAAAATTTTTGCTTGGGTATGGATACATTTCACAGGTATATATAAAACCTATTCGCAACCACAAATATGTACAAATAGATATTATAATTTTTGATAAATTGCGGAATTCCATTAAAAATTTGAGCTCCTTGGCGTGTCCGTTTTTTTAAATTTTAAGTTAAAATTCAGAAATTTTATTGAAAACGCCAAAATTGGAAACGAGAATTTTTGTAATATGAATTATGTATGTAGGTGAACAATTTGTACATATAATGCATCTTCTAATACTTCTTATAAAATTATAAAATGTAAAATAGTTTTGTCCACAAATTTTTTCAATTTTTTAATAAGATTTTTTTCCCTATAATTTAACTGTTTATGGCACATTTTAATGTTATCTGAGAATTACAATCTTAAATAAGATCCATTAGCAACAAATATCAGTAAAAAGGTTCAAAAATTGGAAGTTCTACACTCAAAAACAATTTTTTTTGTAAAAATGTGAAGATCACAAAAAAAGTGATCAGTACCGTGGTATTACTTTTCTTTTAATCTAAACACTCTCTGTTGTAATTATTACGATTTTTTTGAAGATTACAATAGAAACAAATTATCTGCTTAAAGAAAATAATTATTTTGCAGAATTGTCGGAGTTAGGTTAGTTTAAATGTCAAATTTCAGCTCCGTGGTGTCACATAAAATATCAGCTCCGTGGCGCCTGTGGCGTACAGTGTGAAGGTGCAAATTCATGGATCAACAGTTGCTACAATAACATATATTATAGAAGAGGACAGACATAGTTGTGTCCTTTTATATTTCAGTGCTTCGGCAACCGTTGACTTATTAAAAAACACCTTAATATTCGAAAAAACACGCCTTTACTTTTGGTGCTTAATTTAAAATGTCTTTATGTCAACTATGCAGAAGCACAGTATTACTGTTGATCGTAACACTTTTATTTGTGAATACTTTTCTGAAATTAGTTAATTGCGCTAATTTCATAATGTTATAAAAATAAAATTCTCTGGTTATGTCAAGCTGATAGTAAATAGTAAATATTTTTGCTGGGGCTATTTTGTGCATCAAAATGCTTTTTTTAACTCAGTGATTTATTCAAATTCAGAATTAAAATAAAATCAACTTTTGCTTATGTTATACTTCCTTCTGAAGGTTTCCTATGAGTTAGTCAATGAAATAAATTTTTTTGTCGGAGTTGTAGTCATTAAAAGTTGTGCACAAAATAGACCCCGGGATGGGGCTACTTTGTGCATTGATCTTTCTGTTTTTATAATGTTACGTAAACATTTTTTTGATTCTTTCTTATTCATTAAATCTTTTGTGTAGATATTTCAGAGTAAATTAAGAAAGAATAAGATATTAAACAAAAAATTTTGTAAATATTATACAACAAAATGTAAAATAAAACATTAAGATTTTGCTAAAATCATGATTTATTAAAAATTAACAACCTTTCTTCAAATTTTATATTACTCAGAAAATAAATAACACTTTTTATTTTTAAATATACATTTTACAATTATACATTATGATAATTATAATATTAGCATTTAAACAGGTGTAAATAACTTTGAATCTCATCATTTCAATAGGAGCTTTTTTAAACGTTTTGAATATGATATTTTTCAAAAACTTGAAATTAATATTTTAAGGTTATATGAATAACAATTTAATATCTAATACACTTTTCAAGTTATTAGAGAAACGCGAGAAATAGTTTTAAAACTAATTTGAAAAACTTATAAATATTAATTAAAGTTAATTTTTTGCCGTTATGTTCCTCACCGTTTGAAGTTTTAATCGTTTTAAGGATTTTAATTAAATTATTTTTGGTTTTTTGACAAAGTTCTTTTTAATAATTTTATTTATTAAATATACCTCGTAGATAAAGTAGACCCAGTTGACGGCAGTATTATTCAATGCATAGGGTGGTCAGCTCCGTGGCAGCCAATTTTCGAAAATTTGTTCTAATTTTTTTATAATTATAGCTGTAATTAACCCGTTCAAATTACAACTATATTATGCCCTAATGATGAGGAAAAGTGATATTTAACATTAAAAAAACAAAATTTTTTTTCTTTTAAAACTGATCTTGAAATTGCACAGTTACGTGAAAATCACCCATATATATACTAGGGGGGCTTTGCCCCCCTGCGCGCTTCGCGCGCCAACCCCCTATCTCTATTTTTATATTTATTTTAATTTTTATAAATTTAAAGTAATTTTTTCTTAATATCAATGCATCTTAATAAATTGCATACAATACATGACAAAATACACATAGATTTTGACGTAATGTAACAATCGTTATGGACCTTTTTTGTCTGTATGTCAAAAATTAGATTAAACTTTGACATATATTTTGACCCATTTTAACCTATAGGTTAAAAAGGCGTCAAATTTTACATAGATTTTGACGTATCATAGATACGTTTATTGTCCTTTATTGTCCCTTTTTAAGTTGTAGTTAAATAAAAGTCAAATTCCACATAGATTATGACGTAACTAAATGAGGGAGTAAAAATAAAACGTCAAAATTAGGTCAAAATGATAGGTGTAAGAGCAAACACAATTTTAAAATCAAATTTTGACGTCTAGGTCAAAACTGCCCTCAAAATTGACCTACATTTTGAGGGTCGCGAAAATTGTTTGTCAAATTGTGACGTCTAGGTCCAAACTGCCCTTAAAATTAAATTAAATTTTGAGAGAATTTTTAACGCCTATATCAAAACTGCCCTCAAAATTGACCTTTTTTTAGGGTAGCGTGAAAATCATTGGCAAATTTTGATGCGTAGGTCAAAACTGCCCTCAAAATTGACCTAAATTTTGAGGGTAGCAGAAATTGTTTGTCAAATTTTGACGTCTTATTCAATACTGCCCTCAAAATTGACCTAAATTTTGAGGGTAGCGGGAATTCTTTGTCAAATTTTGACGTCTAGGTCAAAACTGCCCTCAAAATTGACCTAAATTTTGAAGCGAAGCGGGAATTCTCTGTCAAATTTTGATGTGTAGGTCAAAAAAGCCCTTAAAATTGACCTAAATTTTAAGATAAATTTTGACGTCTATGTCAAAACTGCCCTCAAAATTGACCTAAATTTTGAGGGTAGCGTTGATTCTTTGTCAAATTTTGACGTCTAGTTCAAAACTGCCCTCAAAATTGACCTACATTTTGAGGGTAGCAGAAATTGTTTGTCAAATTTTGACGTCTAGTTCAAAACTGCCCTCAAAATTAACCGTAATTTTGAAAGTAGCGGGAATTCTTTGTCAATTTTTGATGCGTAGGTCAAAACTGCCCTCAAAATTGACCTAAATTTTAAGGGTAGTGGAAATTGTTTGTCAAATTTTGACGTCTAGGTCAAAACTGCTCTCAAAGTTGACCTAAATTTTAAGGGGAGAAACTACAGGTCAACTCTTGACCTGTAGGTCAAAAAATCTTGAAACAGCGGCGGCGTCGGCGGCGATATCTTTTTGTAATATTGAGAGATATATATGTAAAATATGTAAAATATCTTACATGAGGGGGAGGGGGGGGTAAATTAAAAAAATTATTTTATGTAATTTATGGATGGCCCACAATATTATTTTGTAATTTTGTATAATATGATTGTCCATATGTCATTTAATTAATTCGGCTATTTATGTAATGCGACACGATACGAAAATCGGATCGTGTCGGCATCGTGTCGCGACACGATACTTGTCTCTGTGGCTTAATCGTATCGTGTAGCGACACGATGCCGACACGATACCGACACGATCCGATTTTCGTATCGTGTCGCATTACATAAATAGCCGAATTAATTAAATGACATATGGACAATCATATTATACAAAATTACAAAATAATATTGGGGGCCATCCACAGTGGCGGAACTACCATAGGGCAAACCGGGCAAAATCCCGGGGCCTCGCGACTTTGGGAGCCCCGCGAATAAGACGATTTAAATATGAAACTTAGATTATTATTAATTTTTTAAATTATTTTATGTATTTATTATATTTATTATTGTTAATGTAGGAAATTATTTGCTGATTAAGAATTTTAATTAAGGAAGATTTCGACTATATCAGCAATTAGTGACATCTATTAGACGTCAATTGAACTCTTTAGTTTAGAGTCAGGTGTTATTCTTAAGATAATTATTCCGATATGGTTGTCGGTAAATAATTATATTTTTGAATTTAATTTTTGATCTGAAAAAATAAGCTGCGTGAACGACTGCACTGTGCATCTGTGAGGACTCGAACCTCAGTTAATAGCTGCCTTTCGCGGGACTAACGCCTACCAATGCACCATGCCAACACAGCCTGGACGTTCACGTTTCTTATAATCTCAGATCAAGCCCATACACTAGTCGAAGAGCTGTATAGTTAATGTAGGAAATTATTTGCTGATTAAGAATTTTAATTAAGGAAGATATTTATATAGATATTTATATTTATTATTATTTTTCATTTTATTAAATTAATAAAATATTATTGATATTTAATATGAACATATTTGAAACTAAAAATCTTGTTTAAATCAATTCTAAAGATAAAATTTTTACTTTAATATATATTGTAATCATTCTATTGTCAAATTGTTATAATAAATTATACTAAAACTTTTATTTATGTCTTTAAGTAAATATACTTTAAGGGTAAGTCCAAGGTGTGAAATGTAAACAAACCAAAAGGTAAACAAACCAAACACAAAAATCGCACTTTTGTAACAGACGTTTCTCTTACAAAAATTAACATTTTTACACATTCTTTACAAAAATGGAAAATTAGAGTTTAAAAATGTCCAAAAAAATCATTTTTGGCTATGAGCAATAAAAAGCAATTAGTAAAATAACTAATATAAATGACCTGTAAAATAGCATTTTTTACGCGTCGTGAAAAATAAACTGTTTGAGTATATCAACCGCACGGATGATGAAGAAGTTAAATGTCAGCGATTGGACCTTCAACATGTGGAAGGGTAAATTTTTCCCTTTCCTCCTTGAAATTACAAGAGAAAGGGTAAAAACTTCTTCATCGTCCGTGCGGTTGATATAGTCAAACACTTCATTTTTTCGCGATCTGAGACTTTGTTGCTCTCTGCGCAAGCGCAGAGCGTACTAAGAATGCATTGACAGCACCATGTGAAAGTGCACATTTTGTTTTGATTGAAACTTAGTTGTTTTCTCATTTTTTTCAGCTATGCAAGGCGTAGTAACCAAATAGAATACGTCAGTTCACCATTTTCATAAAGAAAATATGAATTTATATTTATGTACGAAAATGAGACGTCGTGCAAAAATGCTTCACTATTCGCTATTTTGAAGCATTTTTGTACGAGGTCTCATTTTCGTACATAAATATAAATTCCCATTTTCTTTATGAAAATGGTGAACTGACGTATTCTATTTGGTAACTACGCCTTGCATAGGTGAAAAAAATGAGAAAACAACTAAGTTTCAATCAAAACAAAATGTGCACTTCCACATGGTGCTGTCAATGCATTCTTAGTACGCTCTGCGCTTGCGCAGAGAGCAACAGAGTCTCAGATCGCGAAAAAATGAAGTGTTTGACTATATCAACCGCACGGACGATGAAGAAGTTTTTACCCTTTCTCTTGTAATTTCAAGGAGGAAAGGGAAAAATTTACCCTTCCACATGTTGAAGGTCCAATCGCTGACATAAGACTTCTTCATCATCCGTGCGGTTGATATACTCAAACAGTTTATTTTTCGCGACGCGTCAAAAATGCTATTTTTCTGGTCATTTTAATTAGTTATTTCACTAATTGCTTTTTATTGCTCATAGCCAAAAATGATTTTTTTGGACACTTTGAAACTCTAATTTTCCATTTTTGTAGAGAAAGTTTAAAAATGTTAATTTTGGTAAGAGAAACGTCTGTTACAAAAGTGCGATTTTTGTGTTTGGTTTGTTTACCTTTTGGTTTGTTTACATTTCACAACTTGGACATACCCTTAAGCTTGTTATCTAGTCTCAACATTCTTCCATAAATATTTCTTACGACTAGAAAAACTTAATAAATGTTTTGAAAGAGAATAAGGAGTAATTTTATTATTGCTGTAAGGTATTTGTTATTTCCCACTGTTAATCAAATTTAATTTCTACTAGTAGGCCCCCAGGCTATTTACTCGCTCCAGGGCCCCGGCCTCTCTTGTTACGCTACTGTCGTAATATCAAAAGTTGTTCATTTTTCAAAAATGGTCTTGACAGCTGCTGCCCTCTCACAGTTTTTATGGTTACTTTCTTTTTTTCTCCGTATTTTTAATGCATTTTTAAAGTGACTATCAAAAACAAATATTATTCAACTTCAAGAGTGGTATAATATATTTTTTTCTATTTTAACCCATTAAGGACGGGATGTACAAAATTTGTACACAATGTTTAAGGATATATTTCAATAATAAAATGCTACGAGAAAATTTTTTGAGTACACATTTCTTATGTGTCAAGAGTCCCTCTTTCGAATGGCGTGCTCAACAAAACTAAAAAATGTTAAATAAACAATTTATTTAACAATTTATAACAAAAAACACGATTTTTTAAGAATTTTAAATTGGTTTTTTTAATTTTTTTATAGCTTAACCATTCAGCATATCTTCTACTGTTATAAATATCGCGTCAAAAATAGTTGGGCTACAAGATAGGACTATTTTGGGAATTAAATTTTTAAATGGCTGCCACAAAATGGCGACCAAAGTTACTTTTTTTAAACAATATTATAGACAAATAGAGGAAATTTTCAAAAATAGTTAACTTTGCTTAAAACTTGTCACTCGGGGGTTTTTTGGATCGCTGATGACGAATATGACCTTATTTTTTAAAAATTCAAAATGGCGGATCCAATATGGCGGACGCTAAATTTAAAAAATGATTATATTCTTTTGAAACTTGTCACTTGAGGGTTTTTGGGGTCGCTGATTACGAATATAACCTTATATTTTGAAAATTCAAAATGGCGGATCCAATATGGCGGACTTATTTTTAAAAATCATACAAATTCTCATGAAACTTCTTACTCGGGGGTTTTTGGGTTCGCTGACTACGAATATAACCTTAGATTTTAAAAATTCAAAATGGCGGATCCAATATGGCGGACAACAAATTTAAAAAACGATTGTATTCTCTTGAAACTTGTCACTAGGGGGTTTTTGGGGTCGCTGATGATGAATTTGACCTTGTTTTTTTCAAAAATTCAAAAGGGTGGATTCAAAATGGCGTACGAAAAACTTTTTAAATGATTGTATTCTCACCACGTGGAGTTAAACCGTTTTTAAAGAATTTTTTTTTTATTTTAAAAATTTTTCTAATATTTTTGTTGCCTTTTATAATTTTTAAACATTATTTAGAAAATTTTTAATCTTTTCTTACTTTAATTATTTTTTTTTTCATGTGATTCTGAAAAACACTGTTTGCAAAAATATTGATTGCATTGCTGACATAATAAATACGTTCAAATTAATTAAATTACTTTCAATAAATAATATATTATTATATTTAATGTATTCAATATAGTATGTATTTAAAACGTACTTTTTGAAAATTCCTGCAAATTATTTTCTATTGGAATATTAATAGTTATGAACTAATTAAATTGGATTATTTCTTAAAAAATAATGAATTAATGTAATGGATATAGATAGTATATTGTATTTTTAAAATATATTTAGAAGTTATTCAAATTTGTATAAAACATTGTAAATGACGATTTTTTTAAAAATATTAAAATAAATTATTGGTCAAACGACTTCTAAAATATTTTGTTCTTTCCATAATCTAAACAACTTTCAGAAAATATCAAAAAAAATTTAGTTTCAGTAAATTTTATGTTTTAATACGATTTTCATTCGTCTTAAAATGGGTGGTCTCTCAATTTTGACCGGTAGTGTAGTTCAATTTTGTACGCCATTTTGGATCCACCATTTTGAATTTTTGAAAAAATAAGGTCAAATTCATTATCAGCGAACCCAAAAACCCCCGAGTGAAAAGGTTCAAGAGAATACATTCGTTTTTTAAATTTGTCGTCCGCCATATTGGATCCGCCATTTTAAATTTTTGAAATCTAAGGTTATATTTGTAATCAGCGAACCCAAAAACCCCCGAGTAATAAGTTTCATGAGAATTTGTATGATTTTTAAAAATAAGTCCGCCATATTGGATCCGACATTTTGAATTTTCAAAATATAAGGTTATATTCGTAATCAGCGACCCCAAAAACCCCCAAGTGACAAGTTTCGAAAGAATATAATCATTTTTTAAATCTAGCGTCCGCCATATTGGATCCGCCATTTTGAATTTTTAAAAAATAAGGTCATATTCGTCATCAGCGATCCCAAAAACCCCCGAGTGACAAGTTTTAAGCAAAGTTAACTATTTTTGAAAATTTCCTCCATTTGTCTATAATATTGTTTAAAAAAATGTAACTTTGGTCGCCATTTTGTGGCAGCCATTTAAAAATTTAATTCCCAAAATAGTCCTATCTTGTAGCCCTACTATTTTTGACGCGATATTTATAACAGTAGAAGATATGCTGAAGGGTTAAGCTATAAAAAAATTTAAAAAACCAATTTAAAATTCTTAAAAAATTGTGTTTTTTGTTATAAATTGTTAAATAAATTGTTTATTTAACATTTTTTAGTTTTTTTGAGCACGCCATTCGAAAGAGGGACTCTTGACACATAAGAAATGTGTACTCAAAAAATTTTCTCGTAGCATTTTATTATTGAAATATATCCTTAAACATTGTGTACAAATTTTGTACATCCCGTCATTAATGGGTTAATTAACATCAAAAAATTAATTATTTAGTAACAATTAATTTAATGGAAATAACAATTCCTTTTCCTATTAATTACTTAAATCATTTATTATTAATTAATTATTACTAGTTCATTAATAAATCATTAATTATTACTTTACTTTTAATTTTATTTTTTTAGAAAAATTAATACTTACACGGAGAGAAACATCAAGCGTTTGTAGTTTGGAGACATTCTATAGTAATTTTGTATGAACGCCCTGTTTAAGATGTTGAATACTTAATTAAAATGTTCAATTAATATAACAAGCTTTGATTTGAATTTGTCTAGTGTCATTTTTATTTACATAGATCCTGGCTTCAATAGGTTATGGGCCCAGGTCTCGCGGTCGTGTAAATAGTCGGTAAAAAGCAAAAATCGAGTAGTCAAAAAAAGTAAGGTTAGCGTCCGAGTTGAAAGCGTCATTCAGTGAACTTAAAAATGAATTCAACGCTCTCGTCGCGAATAGAATTGTTATCGAAAGATAACTTTGACTCTTAGAAGTTGCAAATAGAAGCACTTCTAGTTATGAACGATACTTGGGAATATGTGAGTGGTGAAAAATTGAGGCCTGTGATCCCAGACGAAGGTGCTGAGGGACGCGAAGCGGCAGTGGCGAGTGCAAAAGAATGGGATGTTGCTGATCAAAGGCACGTTCAGCCTTAATTTTGTCCATTAGTCCAGCAGAGTTACAACAAATTAAAGACTGTGTAACATCTCATGACATATGGACGAAACTGCACGGAATATTTCAGTCAAAGGGGCCGGCAAGAAGAGCGACTCTTTTGAAGCAGCTTATGCTTCATAAAATGTTAGAGAATGGTGATGTACGGGAACATATTCGAAGGTTTTCCGAAAGTGTAGATAAGTTGAAGGAAATGGAAATTCCGATTGTCGATGATCTTTTATCGTGCATGTTGCTTTATAGTCTTCCTGCGTCTTATGAGAACTTCCGGTGTGCTATAGAAACACGTGATGAACTGCCGAGTCCTGAAATACTTAAAATAAAGATAATAGAAGAAACTGATGCCCGAAAATCGAAAACTCGATTCGAAGCAATGCCGAATGCTATGGTTGTTAAACCAGCTGGAGGAAATAACAATTTCAAGAAAAAATGGAAACCACAACGAAGTGACAAGAAGGAAAATCAGAATCAGCAAAAGAGTTTTCCATACAAGTGTCACAGATGTCACAAAATCGGTCACAAAGCTGCAGAATGTGATGAGGTAATCGATCGAAATAAATCACAGCAGAAGGCAAGTACGGAAGAGGAAACGTGTTGGCTTATTACTTCTCATCAGGAAAGTGCTCTTAAAGTTGAACAGTGCTATACAGAAACTAGATGATGTCTCGACAGTGGGGGTACTTCCCACATGTCTCATGATGAAAAGTTATTTGTAGATAAAAGTGAATGTGATAATAAGTTAAATCTAACAAACTACGCCTCGACTATGGTGTTGGGAAAAGGAACTGTAAAACTCGAAGTTGATAACGGTCGCGATTGTAATATTATTAAATTCGAAAATACACTTTATGTTCCGGATCTGAGAATGGACTTGATGTCAGTTGGAAAAATCACTGACAGAGGTTTTGATATGATTTTTAAGAAAGAAAAAGCCTTGGTTCAAAATAGTGATGGTGAAATTAAAATGTTCGCAGATCGAATTAACGGGCTTTATTTTGTGCGGGAAAATTCTGAAGTCGCAAGTGCCGTTAGTGAGGATAAAGGTGTGTCTAAAATTGAATTGTGGCACAAGAGACTTGGACATTTGAATGAAAAGTCTTTAAAAAGTATAGTGAGTGAAAAGAAAGTTCTCGGAGTTGAATTCAACACCAAAGACAAGTTACCAGTATGTGAATCGTGTTTAACCGGAAAATTTTCACATACTCCGTTTCCGAAAAAGTCGTTGCGAAAAACTCAAGTTCTTGAAATTATTAACTCAGATGTGTGTGGACCAATGAGAACACAGTCACTCGGCGGTGCACGGTATTTCGTTACCTTTATAGACGATGCCTCTCGGTGGTGCGAAATAAAATTTTTAAAGCACAAAAGTGATGTCATGGAAGCGTTTAAAGTCTTCAAAGCTGCTGTTGAAAATCAGACTGGCCGAAAAATTAAAGTTCTTCAGTCGGATAATTAAGGAGAATATTGCTCAAAGGAATTCGATAAATATCTCGAGGAATTGTGGAATCCAACGACGTCTTACAGTACCTCATACACCTCAACAGAATGGGGTGGCTGAGAGAAAGAATAGTACTCTCGTTGAATCAGCCAGGTGTATGATGTCAGAATCGAAAATGTCACCAGGATTTTGGGCAGAATCCATTGCAGTAGCCAATCATGTCAGAAATAGATGCCCGTCAAGGAGTCTAGATGGAAAGTCGCCATTTGAGATTTGGAGAGAAAAATTGACGGATCTATCTCATCTTAGAACGTTTGGTTGCAAAGTCGTGATTTTGAACAAGACATTAAATAAAGGAAAAATGGATCATCCTGGAAAAGTTGGATATTTTGTTGGATACTCAGATGTTTCGAAGGGGTACAGAGTTTGGGTACCAGAGGAGAGAAGAATTGAAGTTTCTCGAGATGTATCTTTTATCAATCAATTTATGTCAACGCGAAAACAAGATGAATTTGTTTCAGATGAAGTTTTTGGCAAGCTGTATCTTAAAAAAGAATCTGATGAAAGAAGATGTGCGGTATTCGATTTTCAACCCAAGGAAGTGATTCAACAAGGAGATCAGATCCATGACGATGACCTTGAAGCAGCAAATGACGATGACATCGAAGCTGTGGATGAAGATGACCTTGAAGCTGTGGATGAAAGTGACATCGAGAATGCTGATGATAATTATTCCACTGATGAGGAACCGTTTCTCGGTTTCGAGCAAGTTCGCACCGGAAATACTGTTGGTAGGCCGCGGATTCTCAGAACAGGACAACGAGGTAGGCCAAGAATTGTTCGCAATGTTCAGCGTTTAGAAGCAATCATTGAACATGCTCTGGATTATGCAGGCGTTGCTGAAATTCCAATCAAAGAAGCGTTATCAGGACCTGATGCAATGGAATGGGAGCAGTCCATCGAGGATGAATTTGGTGCACTGATCAAGAATGGAACTTAGGTTTTACAAGATTGTCCAGAAGATCGAAATATCATTGGATGTCGAATTGTTCTTATTAATAAATATAATAATGATGGAACAATTGAACGAAGGAAAGCTCGTCTGGTTGCCAAAGGCTATGAGCAGAAACCCGGTGTAGATTTTAACGAGACTTTTGCACCAGTATCTCGATTGGGTTCAATTCGATTAATTATGGCCTTAGCTGTTGAACATGATCTCATAGTGCACCAAGTTCACATAGCGACAGCTTTGTTGAATGGACATTTGGAAGAGAGTATATTCATGGAGCTGCCAGAATTGTTTCCGGAAATGTTGCAGAAAATTGCTGCGAAAGAAAAGGAAATGAGTGTCGACAGTAGAAATCAAGGAAATGCTTCGAAGATGCTACATCAATTAAAGAAATGAAATCAAGTGTGCCTATTAAAAAAGGCTATGTACGGCCTCAAACAGGCAGGTAGGTAATGGCATAAAAAACTTGATGAAGTTCTACACAGCCTAGGATTGAAATCCACGAATGCAGACCCCTGTGTTTATGTTTCCAGACGAAAAGAAGATTTCATAATTGTCATCACCTACGTAGACGACATGATATTTGCATCAAAGAGTATTAGTTGGTTGACTCAACTAAAACAGGAATTACGAAGATTTTTCGACGTAAAGGACCTAGGAAAAATCAAGCAATTTTTGAGGATGGAATTCAATCAAATTGACGATTCTATTGGGGTTTCGCAAAGGATATTTATTCAAGAAATTTTCAAGAAATGTGGAATGCAGGATTCCAAGCCTGTGTCAACACCGATGTGTTTAGGAGTAAAGTTGACTAAACCCGAGAATTACTTTACTCAAGAGCAAAAAAAATATCCATTTCGTGAACTTATTGGAGCACTTCTCTATTTAGCTGTTGGAACTAGGCTAGATAGTGCCTACACGGTTAATTAGCTAAGCCAATTTAACAATTGTTACCAAAAGGATCACTGCGAAAAGAGTCCTTCGATACTTACAGCGAACCTCGGATTTTGGACTGAAGTTTGTGAAGACTGGAAATCCACTACATGCATATGTTGATGCTGATTGGGCAAACTGTGTCGAAACTCGAAGATCGTATACGGGATATGTGTTCGTCCTTGCTGGTGTGTCTGTTTCTTGGGAAGTCAAGAAACAAGTAACAGTTGCTCAGTCGAGTCTCGAAGCAGAATACATGGGATTGACGGAAGCAGCTAAGGAAGCAATCTATTTAAGAAGATTTCTCATTGAAATTGGCTTGCAAGTGCCCAAAACAATTAAGATTTTCAATGACAATCAGGGAGCGCAAAAGCTAGCTCGAAGTCAGGTATTTCATTCTGAAACAAAGCATATAGCTCTCAAACACCATTTTGTGCGCAAAGTTTTGAAAACTGTAGTCATCGATTTGGAATATCTAGAATCTGCTGAGATGGTAGCTAATGCATTGACCAAAGGATTGCCGACGACCAAACATTGGAAGTTTATAGAAAAATTTGGACTGAAATCAGTGAAATTGTAAATTCATACCTTTCAGCTTGAGGGGCAGTGTTAAATACTTAATTAAAATGTTTAATTAATATAACAAGCTTTGATTTGAATTTGTCTAGTTTGTGGTGCCACCTATATCTAATGTATAAAACTTCACCTCCCCCTTTTTGTTCGTCGTCTCTCTGTCTTTAAGTCGCCTTTCAGGTCTTACACGTTCTTTGTTTATCTTTGATATTATACGTTTTCTTCACTTCAATATTAAACAATTTATTTACATAAATAGTGTCATTTTTATTTACATAGATCCTGGCTTCAATATAAGAGGCGTGTCCTTGTACCTCAGTTGCATGAAACATATACTAAAAAAGCATGTATCTCTTGCAATCGTAGTATACGGACGTCCCATGCGTTAAAGGTAAAACTTTTATGCTGATAACGTAGAAATTGATACAAATACAGCAGAAATTTTACGCCTATTGCGCATGTGCATTCTTTTACAAAATAAGGTTAACTGTTCATATGTCTGTTTAATTTCAGTCTATTCATAAATGGGTCGTTTCATATGAAAACGACATATGATGTCTTAGATTTTTCTCCTATTATGAGAATTGAGAGAGATTAGGGTCCTAATGGAGTATACCAAGTAACAATAAAAAATTATTTTTATTTTTCTAGATATTTGCATTAAAAAATTTTTGTAATAGTATCTTGAGCACAAAAAATGTTCAGAACAATTTTTCGCATCTCCAAGCAAGAAAAAGTTATTTTCAAAATAAAAAAATTTTACAAAAATTTTTTAATGCAAATATCTAGAAAAATAAAAATAATTTTTTATTGTTACTTAGTATACTCCATTAAGACCCTAATCACTCTCAATTTTTATAATATGAGAAAAATCTGAGATATCATATGTCGTTTTCATATGAAACGCCCCAAATAGAAAAAATTGATCTTGAAATCAATCAGAAGATTGATTTCAGGATCAATTTTATTTTGACAGTCGAAACGAATTTTTCTTATATAATAAATAACTGTAATGGCTAACATCACTTGAGATGGTTCAGTGGTACTCATTTCAGACTAGTAATTTATAGATCTGCGTTCGACTCCCGGGTCGGATGATTTTTTTTACAAAGTGTTTTTATTCACTTTTTGGTAATACAATTAATTATTTCTTCGTTAATTATTAAATCATTTAAATTAAATTATTATTACTTACATTATTAATTAAAATTAACTATAGTAATTTTAATGTTTTTTTATTCATTCACTTTTTCTGTCCCTCACACTCTACAGTTGTCTTGTGTATATTTTTTTTACTTTAGATAAATTGAGGAGGTCAATTAAATTACTCGACTTACGCTCGGCTGAAATGCTGAGAAGCTAGTCAGTCGGGTCAAAAGTGAGAAAAATAAAAACTCAAAATTTTGGTTTTTAATGCTTTTATCCAGTTTTGTTTATAAACAGGACAACAAAGAGTTTTAACAATATTTAAAACTCTCATTAGAATTTTAAAAAGTCAGTGTTCGTTTGATTTTGTCATCGTACATTTGAATTTTCTTGATTTTGAGTTATTATAAAATATTCGTAATTTTCTATTGTGCAATTAGTTTGTATACTCTGATATATAAATTATATTTTCATAAAAAATTGTAGGAATTGATGTTCTTGTTAGGGGAGGAAAAAGAGCAAGAAACGAAAACTTTTGAAAACAAAACAAAAGAAAATTCGATAAAAATATGGTAAGATATAATTTTTCTGCGGTTTAGTATTTTTTCTATTACACGCAGATCTCCTCAGAGGTGAGCAGGTTATTGTAAAATGTAACGCTACAAACTTGGTAAGGAGTTGTTCCAAATGACTTCCAGATTCCAAATTTTCAAACCGATAAACCGTACCTGATCTTCTTATCGAATTATCTCTTTTACAGATAGTTGGAAACTTGAAAATGTATTATCTTAATGTGGAAGCTTTGATTCAGAATACTGCTGATTTTTCGTTATTAAAAATTTTTTAGACAAAGATTTTATAGATAATTATGTTCATGATTTTGAGAAAAGTGGGGGTAGGGGAGAGTGGGGCAAGACAGGTTACTTAAGGTTTAAAGCGCAAAAAAAACGAAAATTATCGAATATATATTTTATTATTTTATTTAATAACGATCTTTGGAAATCAGTCTTTAGTAATAAAGGCGTACAAAGGCCATCTGTTTCTTAAAAAATCATAAAATTAATAATATAGAAAAAATTGCAAATCTTTCCCTCTTGACCCACCGGCGCGGTACTAAAAAAGCAACCTATCTCTGTCAACAAATTTTACAAGTAAAGGTTGCATCTTCATCTTCGTCATCGACACCAGCACAACTGCACAAAGCCCATTGACCGCAGACATAACAAGCAGCTCAGCCTTTATTTGAGTCTAAATAATATCCATTACAATTTATAGAGACAAGGTGTATTTTCTACTTTACCATCGCTAATTATTGATTTAACCTGACAATGTTTTTTCTTTTTGGTCACTCTTATTTTATTCAGTCTTGATTTAAGTAGTTTTCTTAACTTCCCTTATTTTTTCTTTTCTTTTGCTTCATTTGTGTACTTCGTCCTGCCCCACTCTTCCCTACCCTATCTTGCCCGCACCTACGAAATTGAATAAAATAATTAATTACTACAATTTACGATTCAACAAAGAAAAAAACATATGCTTCCCTTCTTCTGTAACCCTTGCCATTTATAAAAATTTTTATATAGTTCATTAACTGTTATTATTAAATGATAAACACCTAAAAAAAGTGAAAAATTCACAAGAAAATCGTTGAAAACAGTTTCTTTAGTAAAACAGATAAAAGATTTGTTCTCATGGCTTTTAGGTTTTGTAAACAAAAAACTATCGTCTCGGTGCAGTATTATGTAAAATATAATCGAGATTGGTTAATTCGTTTGTTAAATAGGGCCGGTACCCCGTCTTGCCCCACTCTCCCCTATAAGTCCCAAAAATCACTTTTTAGTTTTCGTAAATACAACTGTTTTAAAAAATGATTGGATTGGTTTAAAATTTGTTACTCAGGGGTTTCGGGGTCGCTGATTGCGAATATGATGTCAGAATAAAAAAATCTGTGGACAGATTCCTAATCAGCGACCCCGAAACCCCTCGAGTAACGAGTTTCAGGCAAATTGAATCGATTTTTAAAAGTCGATTGCCATATCACACTGTTCCTGAACCAAAAAAAAGTTTGACAAAAATGGATCCACAATCTGGTTGTCGGGAATGTTTCTGCATCAGACCAAATGTTAAAATCCGTTGAGATCAAAATCCTAGCTGATCCTTTTTTCGAGTTATCAATATATTTACATGCAAATTTTTGCAAAACGTTTAAATTAAAACTTTGTAACTTCATGTAGGACATCCAATCACGCAAAAGGTATCTTAACCCCTTGGCAGTCGATGACGTGTATACACGACATGGTGCAGGTGGGCTCGAACTGTCGATGACGTGTATAGACGCAAGCAGATTTTTGGCTACAAAAACACACAGATTTGTCCACAAATTTATACTCGGGGGTTTTCGGGGTCGCTGATTACAAATCCGTTTTCAGATTTAAAAAATTCAAAATGGCGGATCCAATATAGCGGACGACATTTTCAAAAATTCATCGGATTCACTTGAAACTTGTTACTCAGGGATTTTCGGGGTCGCTGATTACGAATCCGATATCAGATTTTGAAAATTCAAAATGGCGGACTTTTAAAAAAATTTATCAAATTCACTTGAAACTTGTTACTTAGAGGTTTTTGGGGTCGCTGATTACAAATTTAGTATCAAATTTTGAAAATTCAAAATGGCGGATCCAATATGGCAGACATTTTCTAAAATTCATCGGATTCACTTGAAACTTGTTACTTGGGGGTTTTCAGGGTCGCTGAATACCAATCTAGCATATGATTTTTAAAATACAATGTGGCGTTTCGAATATTGCTATCGCCATTTTAAAAAATTTATCAGAGTTACTTAACAGTTGTTACTTGGGATTTATTTATGTCGTAGATTAAAAATGTAATATCGGTTTTAAAAATAGCGAATCCAATATAAGAACAAAAAGAAAAAAATATAAAAAAACAAAATAAATAAAGGTAAATCTGATGAATTTTAGAAAATTTCGTCCTCTATATTGGATCCGCCATTTTGAATTTTTAAAATCTGAAATCGGTTTCGTAATTAGCGACCCTGAAAACCTCCGAGTAAAAAGTTTCAAGTGAATCCGATGAATTTTAGAAAATGTTGTCCGCCATATTGGAACCACCATTTTGAATTTTTAAAATCTGATACCGGATTCGTAATCAGCGACGTCAAATACAATAGTATACTCGTTTGCGCAAATTTTAGTTTTCTAATAAGTTGTCGACATTTTGAGCCCACTTATGAGATTTTGGTCTTGACTGCGAAGGGGTTAAATATTTTTTATATGTAAATATATATCATTACATTTAAAATAAGACCTAAATAAAGAAAATTGATTAATATTTATCAAAATTTCGGGGTTTTTCAATATAAAGATTAGTTAAAAGTTGGTTTTGAACTTTTTTGATATTTCAGGTGTTACGTCCGTAAACGCAACATTCGTATAAATTAAATTAATTGAACATTTTTGAGTCTAGACTTGCGTCCACTAACTCAGAAACGATTCAAATTGATAATTGTTTTAATGAATTTTCATTTTATAAGGAATAAAAGAATCATTAACCAGATTAACTAATTAATGTTCTTAGGCAAAAAAAATAAAAATAATATTGTTAAATACAAAAAATATTGCAAATAGAATTTGGAAGATATATTAACCGAATAAACCAATTAATATTCATTGAGAGAATTGACAAGAAATAGATTTTAGAAAAAGTTAGATAGCAACATAATTTTTAAAGACTTACTTTTATTAATAAATCAAAATTGTAGAAATTACAATATTTGGAACGGCAACGACTGGAACTTGATGAAAAGACTGGATCTTGGCTTCCTTCTTTACGAGTGTGGATTGAACTTTTTATTCTTTTATTAAAATTTAATAATTATTTTCACGAAATAATAAAAACTTAAAGTCTCTTTTTTTAAAAGAAAGTTTCACAAACTAAAAACTCGCGTTATTTTGAATTTAGAACTTTTTTAGAATTTTAATCGCGAACTGAGAACTTAAATGTTTGAATTTTGAAGTAGAGAAGTCTTGTAGAATTGAACTGAACTATTTTAGCAAGGATCATATTTTTATACCCTTGTCCCTTCCTAATTTTGGAGTTAGGGTTGGTTCAGAAAATATATTGTCTCAGGGTGGAGGAAAAGAGGTTGGAAAACTCTAATGATTGGATCCGTGAAAAGGAAAATGGCGAAAAACTCATTAGGTCAAGGACGGTATTGGGTCCTTCAGGCCCAGCCTTGTGAAAATAGGAGTTGCGTAGGCGTAGTTTAAAACAGGGGTGTTTTCATGTGGAAGGGGCTTAAAAGTGTTTACCGTTTTTAATAGATGGAGCCAAAATTCACCTTTTCAACAAGTTCCTGTAAATTTACATAATTTATGTAAATTAATGAATTAACAATATTAAGATTATTAAAGAAAATTGTTAACAATAATTTTAAACAATAATATCTAATTAATAATAATAAATTTATGATATAAAGAATTTTATATACTGAAATAATTATTTTATAAACAATATAACTTAAATAATTAAAAATAACTTGAATATCATTAAAAAATATTAGTAATTGTTATTAAAACTTAATATTAATTATTAAAGTATAGAAATTTCCTTATAATTATTAAAAGTTTGGAAAATAGTTAAAAATAAATGAATTAATTATTAACATTAATTAATATTAAATAAGAATTATTTAAATATTTATGAAAGTAATTATAAACAATAATTTTTGTTTATTCTTGAAAGAATTGAGGTTATGTTTGTTATAATTGTTATTTTTATGAATAATTCTTATTTATTATTTATAGGTTATCTCACTCATTCTTATATTTTATACTTTAACTAATTTTAACATTAAATTACATTAATAATAAAAAGATGTCGAATTTTAAACAATAATTATAAAATGTGTACAATAATAATAATTGAGATTTTTGGAATTTTACGCAATGAACAGGCACACTTTATTTGCTAATTTATCTAGGACTATTTGAATGTGAGAGTGCATCGGCGTCAGAGGGATTAAGATCATTACGTAAGATTACGAATATGTGTATACTTGTTTGTGGAAGGTATCGGAGGGACAACCTTAAGTGCAGTTTTCTTTCATTCATCTTTATAATTTACAACTATTGATTTTTGTGCTTTAGAATTTGAAAATATTTTCAATCTTTTGAAAAATAAGTAAATACACTTAAAGCAATCGTTCCGCTATCTTTTGTTAATTCTAGATTATTTTTCGTATACAATTTATTTAGGGTTGGCAAGAAGACGCAACAAAATTCGAAACTAACCTTATTTATTTAAGAAATATTTCCTTAAATTACTATCGGTATTTGTGGGGGACGTCACACCCCGGACGTAAAATGGTTACTTAAGGATGAAAGACGAAGAGTGACCATAAAAAGATTTACAATTATAATTTATATTTTTGCGAATGAAAGGTTTTGAGGTAGGTTTTATTTCCTGAGATTAAATTTCCATAATAAAATGTTCACTGAAGATTGAAGTATCCTCTGTGTTGTTGTATTTCATTTGTCGGATAAATTGGTGGTGATGATGGAGCTTCTGCTGTTGAGGCCTGTTCTGAAGTCTTATGAGATGAAACTTCTTGTAATGGAACATCCTCAGGTTTTGGTGATGGTCGAGTCCCCAGATGAACTAAGAGGTGAGCCACAGATCCACAGATGGCTCCCAATAGATGTATGGACCAACCATAGATAGAATGAAGGGTGTATCCGTGAACTAGGGTGTTGACTATTGACTTCAGTAGTTGAAAAATAGTTAGGATTGCAAATATTCCAGCACTTACTGTGCCGAATGTCAAGAATTTATTCCACATTTTATGCCATGTGTTATCCACAAACTTTTCAACAACCTCTTCATTGAAAAGATTTAATATATCTTTGTTGTTAGTGACGGTTTGGTATCCACTCATGGACATTGCTAAGTCGTTTAAAACTGCAGTTTTTTCCACCGGAAACATAATTTTGTCCTTGAGTTGCTCAATTTCCTTTTCGGTATAAATTCCACTCGTAGCCAAGTCTTCAGGGTTGGTGTATTTCCATTTGTTGGCCTTGGAGGGTTGAATTATCGCAGGTGGGATTGCTTCGATGGCCATTGGTAAGATTTTGTACCAATGTTCGTTGACAAGGTAATATGAGGGTAGGAGGGTGTTGCATTGAATCTGTGTTCCTCTGGTTTTCAGAACATGGGTCCTCGGGGAAAGAAAGTATGTTTGGTTGTTCGCAGACACTTGCAGTTCCATATAACAATTTTCTCCTTGTTGGATTTTGATCTCCATAGGTGTACACTTTATTATGTGAATTGCCTCTCCGGAAACTAATGCCATGTACCCTGGACCTTTCATTATATCATACGCGAATTGGTCAGGAGCTTGAGTTGCTAGAGATAGTGCGCTTTTTATAACCTGTTGCTCTAAGTTACATTTTTGAGTTATGATATCGACGTATAATTGTTTCATTTGTTTTCGTATATGCTTTTCGACGTAGATGAATTTTGAATTGACGTACGCAAAAATGTCTAAATTTGAAATTGAAATTTTCTTATTTTTAGCAAAGCTTTCTTCGGGTTGTGTTTCAAAAATAAACAATTTAGGGTGCTCAGTTTTCGTAATTTTATATCCACAAACAAGTTCGCTTGATTTAGAGTTAAGAGCAAATGTGACCTCTCCTTTACTAACTGAATAAATAGTTTGAGGGTTGGACATGTCAAGATCTACCATTTTATTTGCTCTACCTTCATACAATATACTATATTGGTCGAATTTACAAATGTGAGGTTGAATAGTATTCCAATACGTATATCCTCCTTCTTGATCTATACATTTTTCATCTAATAGTCGACAAACAGTTCCTGATTTGAGAATTATTGAATTAGAATCTAGTTTTACTCGGGCTAAATGTTCTGTGAGAGTTATTTTAACAGTTGCCTGAACTACTACATTTTTCCAGGATCCATAGGGATCTGAATAGCCTACACCTTGACATGATCCATCGTATTCAATAGATCCAGCAATAGTTGTTGGATGTGTTACAGTTTGATTGATTTTGAGACCATTAATTACACTGGTCGACAAAAAATAACTTTTTTTCTGATTCAAAGATCGGACAAGGATAGTCTTATAGGATTTTCATCGCTGAACACGAATCTGACCTCCAAAAGTGCCCATCACGTCGAGATTTTGAGAAAAATGAACTCAAAGTCTCAAAAAACCATGTTTTTGGCCTTTTTTTATCACGTGTAGAGAATGATGCCGAGGTGCTAGAAATCTCTAATTAGTCTTAAATTAAAGCTTGAACTGTCAACTATAAGAATCAAATCAAAAAATCTCTGAATCAATCAAAAATTTTCATATAGCACAACTTTTTCATGTGCGCGCGCACTCTATTTGCACTCATAGAGCGGTACACAATGACACACCTACTTATTCATTTTATTTGCGCTATTTATTGTTATTTATCATTTTTGGGGTCGCTGAACGTTGCTGATTGAATGTAAGGTCATTATTAAAAAATTCAAAATGGCGGTTTCAAAATAGCGGACATAAAAATTTAATAATAATACTTTAATAATAATGTTTTAATAACGACCTTACATTCAATCAGCAACGTTCAGCGACCCCAAAAATGATAAATAACAATAAATAGCGCAAATAAAATGAATAAGTAGGTGTGTCATTGTGTACCGCTCTATGAGTGCAAGTAGAGTGCGCGCGCACATGAAAAAGTTGTGCTATATGAAAATTTTTGATTGATTCAGAGATTTTTTGATTTGATTCTTATAGTTGACAGTTCAAGCTTTAATTTAAGACTAATTAGAGATTTCTAGCACCTCGGCATTATTCTCTACACGTGATAAAAAAAGGCCAAAAACATGGTTTTTTGAGACTTTGAGTCCATTTTTCTCAAAATCTCGACGTGATGGGCACTTTTGGAAGTCAGATTCGTGTTCAGCGATGAAAATCCTATAAGAATATCCTTGTCCGATCTTTGAATCATTTTTAGTGTCGACCAGTGTTACATGATTATTTGTTAATTTGAATATTCCCGAATTATGTGCAAGCTCACAGTCAGATTTACTAGTCTCAGTTATATACTCATTCACACCATTATTTACTACAGAATTATGAGAATGCATACCGCAATTATATATGGTCCTTCGAATTTCGACCTTACATTGCCTTACCATTGTTTCTGAATACTCACTAATCTGCAGCAGTTGAATATATGGATACGTAATATTCAGATTAGTTTCTGGAACATCGCACTGTCCGACTTCGAGTAAGGAAATTGTTGTTATATTCAATTCCCTTGATCCACAATTATACCCGATCATTCCAAATGAGAATGATGGAATGAGAAAAAGAAAGCTTAAGAGTGGAACAATCATTCTGCAACAGAATCTTTAGTTTTTTTTTATTAATAAAGGTTTTATTTAATTACTTTCATCGTAATTGCGTCTAATGTTATTAAATGGAAGTTTACTTTCTTTATTAATGTGAGATATTCGTAATCGATTTGAATAAACTACCTTATGATTTTTATCAATTTGGATTTTCACATTAGATTTACTTAAAACCTCAATTATTTTATAGGGTCCTGCGTAGTGGTTACCAAACTTACCGGGTTTAGGACCACTTAGGAGAAAAACATAATCTCCTAATTTGAAATTTACAGGATTAACGTTTTTGTCATAATACTCCTTAGATTTTTCCTTTGAAGAAATCTGGTTGTCGTAAGCAATTTTTTGGATACCATTAAGTCTAGCTACTAATTCTGTTATGTACCCTTTAAATGTGGGGACTAAATCTCCTTCTCTTAAGGGATCGCAAGAAGGGAGTCTAGCTAAACGGCCAAAAATTATTTCGTAGGGAGTATGTTTAGTACTCTCATGAACACTGGTGTTATAACTAAGCATGGCTATATCGAGCCATTGGTCCCATTCATTATCAGCATCCGTGTACTGTTTTAAAAATTCGCCTAAAGAATGGTGGGAACGCTCTAAGGATCCATTTGATTGAGGGTGGAAAGCTGTTGTTCTCAATTTTTTGATTCTAAAACGTTTTGTGATTCTAACCATTAGTTCGCTCAAAAAATTTCTACCTTGATCAGTGAGTACCGTTTTGGGTGCTCCGAATACACAAATAAATTTCTTTATAAAAGCATCAGCGATAGTACTGGATAAGGTGTTTTGAAGTGGGACTGCTACGCAAAATTTTGAGAATAAATCTTGTATGGTTAAAATATATTCATTCTTGTTTTGAGTTGGCTTTAAAGGTCCCACAATATCCATAGCTACTTTTTCCAATGCTGTACCCGGCGTATCAGTTATTATCATGGGTTGCTTAGTTTTTAACCTAACCAGTTTCTTCAACTGACAGTCTAAACACTGTTGAATTCTTCTGGTGACATCGTCCTTTAAATTTTCCCAATAGAATTTTTGCCTAATTCTATTGTATGTTTTTGAAACGCCTTTGTGTCCACCGATTGGACATTTGTGGTTTTCGTAGAAAATTTCGTCTCGTTTTGAAAGGGGAACGTATGTCAAAGATCCCATACAAATCAAAATTGAAATATTAGTATTTCTAAATACTAAATCTAACAAGTTTAAAATTTCTTTCCATTCTAAATTTTCTATATGTTCACTTTTTGCAATGGAAATATCCTTTTGATCTAATTCCGTCAACCGATTCTTTAATTTAACGAATAAATCATAAATTCGTTTACGAACTTCACTAATAGGAACTAATTCTTTTTCTTTTAAACACAATGAAAATAAAAACCGATTGTTCTTTCTTTTTATTTCATTTAAATTACCTACACTTAGCGATTGACGCGCAGGGATTTTGTTGTGTTCGCTTAATTTTGTAGCACCTACATCGCATGGTGATCCATTATTGTCGACGAAATACATAATATTATCCGCTCTGCAATGGATTGCTTCTCCTATTTTTATGAAATTCATTCTAAGTTTATCGGGTGGTTCTTTGTCTTCAGGTAATTCTTCTTCTTCAGATGATGAATTTTGGGAATCAGATTCCGTATCTGATTCGTGTTGTAATTCTCTTCTTTTTCTACCTTGTTTTCTTTTTGTAGTCAACGATTTATTTTTGTCTACAGTTTCCTCGTTTTCTACTTGTTCCTCCATAGGACTTTCTGGTAATTGTCTTCCTTTTTTTGTTTGATTATCTTTTTCGATTAGGGGTTTAATCACTGCGTTTGAATCGTCTTCAATTTCTTCTTCGCTTTCTTCATAATCACAACCTTTTATATTCCGCTTTGGATATCGATTTGTTGTTGGATCAAGATTTTCCGAAATATCTTTCAATTTGTTGGACTCCGATTTTTCCATTTGTTCTTTAACTTCATTTGCAGATGAGGATTTTTCTTGATTTTGTTCTTTTTCGGAATGAATTTCGGGGATTTCATTCATTTTTGAACTAGGGGAATTTAAAAGTTTTTGTTGTGCTCTCGTTAACACATTAACTTTAGTTTGTTCAGTTGGATTTCGCGATAAGGCATCTGCATTAGTATTAATTTTTCCCGGTCTATAATGGATCGTATAATTATGTTCGGATAATTTAAACCGCCATTTTTGAATTCGAGTATTTAAATCTGCTGACTTAAACCATACCAGAGGCTGATGATCGGTGTAAATATTAATTTCGCGATTATATACATAGGATCGGAAGGCTTTTACGCTCTCTACTACTGCTAGTGCTTCCTTTTCGTACACTTCATAGTTTAATTCCGGACCGCGGAGAACACGAGAGAAATAAGCAATAGGCTTGTCTTCGCCTATTTTTCCTTGAGATAAAATACCGCCTATAGCATATCCGGATGCATCTGTTGTAATATTGTAGGGATTATCTAGCATGGGGAATTGAAGCAAAGGTGCTTTGCACAAAAGGTCTTTTAACATTTCAAATGAAATATTGGCTTTCTCATCCCAATAGAATTCTGCATCTTTTTGCAACAATTTCGTTAAAGGTTTTGCGATTTGTGCAAAATTTTTAATAAATCGTCTATAATATCCAGCCAATCCTAAAAATTCTCTAACCTTTTTGACATTTTTAGGAATCGGAAATTGTTTGACCGCTTCGATTTTCTTTGGATCAGGGCTGAGACCGTCCTTACTTAATTTATGTCCCAAATAATTTACTTCTGTCCGCAAAAACTCACATTTGTCGGTTTGAATTTTTAATCCAGCTGCAACAAGTCTTTCCATTAATTCGTTAAATTTTTCTTCATGCTCTTCTAACGTATCTGCATAAATAACAATATCATCCAAATACACGAATAATTTATTTCCCTGAAGTCCGTCCAAAATGTTGTCCATTAATCTTTGGAAGGTAGCCGGTGCTGTTTTCAATCCAAAAGGCATTCTGACAAATTCGTAATGCCCAAAAGGTGTGCTGAATGCTGTTTTGTGCGAGTCTTTAGGGTCTAGTTTAATTTGTAAGAATCCTTTGGCTAGATCTATTATTGTATAATATTTAGCACCTCCGACTTGATCGAATATTTCCGTGATGTTAGGGAGGGGGTAACTATCATTAATGGTTTTCTCATTTAACCATCTAAAATCAAGGACGACTCTCCATTTAATAATTCCTTGTGAATCCGGTTTCTTGGGTACGATCCAGAGTGGTATGTTATAGGAAGAGTTTGATGGTTTAATTATTTTTAATTTCAACAATTCTCTCATTTGTTTAACAATCTCCTGTTTTAATGCATGCGGAAATTTATATTGCCTTGTATTGACTGGAATGTCGTCAATAGTAGGGATACGATGCATTGTGGCATCAGTGCCCGGAAGATCATCTCCTGGTAAATAAAACATGTATTTGTATTTATTTACTAGTTTTAGGACGTGTTCGCGTTCTTTTTCCATTAAATGATCAAGTCGTAAGAAATCTGCGATGTTATGATTTTTTAATCGTTCTAATTCTTCTTGTTCTTCTTGATAATAGGGATTTGATGGATCAAGATAGAACTCATTGCCTTCTGTTTCCGAATCTAAACCTTTCGATAAATCGTGAGAATTCACATGAAAAATGTATTTTTCTTTAATATCGTTTAAGGATGAAAGAGAGTTGAATTCGAATTCAATATCCGTAGGTTAAACAGTATCTATTGCGTAGACACGAGCATCATTAATTTCTGATAGTGATTGGATATTAGGATACAAGTTATCATTATTTTGTTGAGAATTAATTTGACGCGTTTTGTATTGGAATTTGAATTCCATTGAATCAATGGTTATTATGGAATTTTTAAAATCAATTATTACTTTACCATCCTGACAAAACTGAGCTCCCAGAATGGCTGTCGTAGGCATGATTACGTCATCTGAGACAACTTGAAATGTGGAAAGGACTCCATAAACAAACAAATCAGTATAACCGAGAGTTGAAACGAGGTTATTACCGACACCTTTTAGAAACACTTTTTTATCAGTCATCAATGGATCTCCAGGTAACATTAAACATTCTTTAATTATGTTTGGTTCAGAACCTGTATCGATCAAGAAATCAGTTCCCTGTTCAGTCAGACAATTATTAATAGTCATAAAAGGCAAATTTCCTAAAATATTGATATCTTCGACACTACAAACACCTTTAACTTCATTTACTCGATTGTCTCTGCGTTTTAGATTAATCCTCAAATCATTTATTTCTAACTTCTGGGTTAGAAAATTTATTCTGCATTGGGACTGAAGAAAGAAATTAGTTCCTAAAATTCCGTCATATTGCACAGGCGTATCATTAGGAATAATTAAAAATTCTGTAGTGTATCCTCCAATTTTTAGTTTAATCGAACCTAAAGTATTTGAACAACTTCCGCCAATACCGAAAATTTTGTAGATGTTATCTTCGTTAATTTTATGATATTCTGGAACGCATTTTTGTTTTAGTAAATTAACTTCTGCTCCCGTATCCAAAAGTAAAGACATTTCTTTATCTGAATTGTTAATTTTTGTATCAATATATGGACTGCACTTCCTATCATCGTCGTTTAAGAAGTTAATTCGCACGCAAGTTGCATTGCTTCCGTCACATTTACTGAGCGCTTTGGCATTCTCAGAGTCTCCATATTCGCGCTCGATTCGGGGAGACTCCTGTCGTTTCCCTGATTTTTTTGATTGTTATACATACGTTTCCTACATTCTTCTAAAGTATGCCCTTTTATTCTGCAATATCTACATATTATTTCCTGAGTAGAATTTTGTGTCATTTGAGTTACTAGAGATCTACACGTTGCCGCAGTATGCCCTATTCTATTGCAATTTTGACACTGCAATTGTGAACGTGATTCCATTGGACCTTGAACTTTTTGTTGGTTATCACGTTTATAAAAAGGATTGTTAAAACAGGTTTTAGCGTCATGACCCGATTTGTTACAAATTTGACAAGTGGGTGTATTTGTTAGTAGTCTACATGTTTTTGCATCGTGTCCTGATTTGTTACAAATTTGACAAGTAGGTGTATTTGTTAGTAGTCTACATGTTTTTGCATCGTGTCCTGATCTGTTACAAATTTGACAAGGTGAAAGTGTATTTTGTTTACAAAATTTTGAAATGTGTCCCGTTTTGCCACAAGTGTCACAATTTTTAATTTTAAAACATTGAGACGCGGTATGTCCTTTTCGGTCACAAACTTGACAAGTCGCAGTATCGTCAGTCTTTTTTAAGAAACAGTCTTGTGTGTTGTGATTACTTTTCTTACAATTATCACAAAATTTCTTTAATTTGTTACAGTCATAGGCTTCATGTCCATCTTCTCTGCATATTTGACAAGTATAGATCTCTTTTTTACGTAACTGTTTAGATTCGTTTATGACATTACTTCTACGATTTCTCTGAGTTGTTAATTTTTTTTCAATTTTTATCGCGTTTTTGATCAATTCATTAATATTATTCTGTCGTTCTAGTTTGCTTTCGATTTCCGGTAATAAACCATCTTTAAAACTTTCTATCACATCATTTTGTGTTTCAGTTATAAATGCTTGATTTGCGTTGCCCGTGGCTGCTCGTTGAGCCTCTACAATGCGTGTACCTATATCTTTTATCCTATTTGCGAACGTTATCACGTTTTCGTCCTCGTGTTGGTACTCGTTTCCTAAATCTCCTAAAAGTTGTTTCACTGAGCGACTAGTAATATAAATATCTTTAAGAAAATTTCCTAGAGCTTCCACGGTGTCGAATGTTTGGCCTAAAATCGTTTCCTGTGCTTCGCCAAAAATTTTTGTTCTAATTAATTTAACTAGATTAATTTCTGCTTCTGCGCTTACCATATTTTTTGCTTCTGTACATCCTCTTAGAAAGACATTAACCGAAATATTGGATCCATCAAATTCGGGTACGGCCTTAAGGGCGTCAGTTAAGCTGACTGTCTGGTTCAGAGTTAACGCCATTTCGAAATGATTTAAATTTTCTGGACGTACTAAAGGATTTTTTTGATTTGTGATTGCTGTTTCGTTATCAAAAATATCGCTACTTGAATTTAAATTAGAGTCTTTAAGAGTTGAAAATTCTTCACTACTGTTTGAAATTTCTAAAAATTCTAATTTTTTTTGAACAGTTTCATTTAAATTAATCGAATCTTCTAATAAAAGGTTTTCATTTCTGAAAAAATCTGATACAGACTGTGATTCACTTATTGGTGTTGATGTAGTTACATTATTTTCTAATTTATTAATTTTTTCTAGAGATGGAGAGTGTTCTAATTTAGTTTTAGGATGAAAAGGATTGAATGCTTCTACCTCGTTTGCTAAATGAGGATCATTTTTAGCTTGTTTCCTAGTAATTCTTCCGTCATTCATAAGTATTAGAGGAAAGAAAAGAGGGAAAAGGAGAGAATAAAAAAAAAAATTGAATTTCTTGTTTATATAAAAAAAAAATTTATTATTAGAGAACTTTATGATAACCTATTTCCTCATGGATTTGTTTCTTTGGGATTCTATAATTTTTTTTCCATAGATCCTTACAGGTTAAACATGTTTTTGGGTTATTATTATGTTTACACATACTCCTACGAAATAATATAATTTTGGCATCTAAATTTAACGATTTAAAAACTTCAGGATGAATTTGTCCTTTAACTAATTTATAACTATTCTTAGGTACAATATCCTTTGGTTCAATGGGTGGGAGTTGGACCTGGATTTTTTTAGCTTCTTCTGCTTCCTTTAATTTTTCTTCTTTCAATTTTTCTTCCTTCGCCTTCCTAAATTCTGCTGCCGGAAGCCATTTGTCCCCTAAGATTTCTTTAAGCTTTCGGTTATAAGCTTTTCTTTGGGTTTTGGTTAATTTCTTGGGGACGCTAGTATATCCAGACACTAAAAAAAAATTAATAATAAAATAATAACAAAACAAAAAGGATTGATTATAAACTACCGAACTAAATAAATTTTGAGTAATTTGTGGTAAAAACAGAAAAAATGGACCCTAACAATAGATATCCCAAAAAATAAGGAACATTATGACGCAACAAAAAGAAAGAAACTTTTTCATTAATTTCATGGAATAATAATGTTATTTCACTAAGAAAATTTTAATTTATCTTAATTTAAAAATTATAATTCTTTTATTTAGAGTTTGTTTTTCCCTGAATTTATTTATTTTATTCATATATTTTTTTAATTTTGAATAAAAATTTAATGTTTTTCTTATTTATTTATAATTTTGGGATTAGAGTTTAATTTATTTTTGAATTAAAGATTTCATTTAATTAAGAATTTTGTTTAATTTATTTATAATTTTGGATTTAGAATTTGATTTATTTGTTTATTATTTAGGATTTAGAATTTGAAAAGTTTTATTTAAATATTCATTTATTTTTTTTTTTGATTTAAGAATTTGGAATTTGATTTTCTTTTGTTTATAATTTTGGATTTAGAATTTGAAATATTTTATTTAAATATTCATTTATTTTTTTGATTTAAGAATTTGGAATTTGATTTTTTTTTTGTTTATAATTTTGGATTTAGAATTTGAATTTGTTTTATTTATATATTCATTTATTTTTTTGATTTAAGAATTTGGAATTTGATTTTTTTTTTGTTTATAATTTTGGATTTAGAATTTGAATTTGTTTTATTTATATATTCATTTATTTTTTTGATTTAAGAATTTGGAATTTGATTTTTTTTTGTTTATAATTTTGGATTTAGAATTTGAATTTGTTTTATTTATAATTTTGGAATTAGAGTATTCATTATTTATTTATTTATAATTTTTAAATAAGAATTTATTAGTTTACTTAGGAATTACTTTTTTATATTTTTCTTTATATTTTGGTTCAATATTTAACAAATTTATTGTATATATTTTATTTATTTTGAATTTGGAATTAGAATTTTACATTTATTTATAGTTATATCTTTTATATAAAGTTTAAACAGCCTTTTTATTCTACTAGAAATCAATATCGCGAATCAATATACGTATATATCGATTTTTTAAACTATCGATTATTGATTTTCGAGTTTCGACTATCGATCTTCGAGTTTCGATCTTTGACTTTCGATTATCGATCTTCGATTATCGACTTTCGATTATCGATCTTTGACTTTCGATTATCGATCTTCGAGTTTCGATCTTTGACTTTCTATTATCGATCTTCGATTATCGACTTTCGATTATCGATCTTTGACTTTCGATTATCGATCTTCGAGTTTCGATCTTTGACTTTAGATTATCGATTTTCGAGTATTGAAAAGGTTAGGACACTATAAACATATGATCTTGTCATTTTTACAACTGAATTATAGAATTTTATGATGAAATTCAATAAAGAAATCAAAAACAAACATAAACTCCCAAATTTTTCTTTAATTTAACCAAGTTTCTTTCATTTTGAATTAATTTTTAAATTTAAAATTTGTATAAAATTTCTCGAATTACGAATCTCTCACAATTTTATTTAACCAAAGTGATTTTGTCATATTTTTGAATTTTGTACCGTAAATTTTCACAAGTAAAGGAATAAAATTTTTATTTTGGATATTTTTAGAAAGAAAAGAGACGAAAGAAGTAGAAGTTTTAACAAATATCAATTTGAATTATCCCTCCGGGGCCTCCAAAAATTTACTATGTTACGTCCGTAAACGCAACATTCGTATAAATTAAATTAATTGAACATTTTTGAGTCTAGACTTGCGTCCACTAACTCAGGAACGATTCAAATTGATAATTGTTTTAATGAATTTTCATTTTATAAGGAATAAAAGAATCATTAACCAGATTAACTAATTAATGTTCTTAGGCAAAAAAAATAAAAATAATATTGTTAAATACAAAAAATATTGCAAATAGAATTTGGAAGATATATTAACCGAATAAACCAATTAATATTCATTGAGAGAATTGACAAGAAATAGATTTTAGAAAAAGTTAGATAGCAACATAATTTTTAAAGACTTACTTTTATTAATAAATCAAAATTGTAGAAATTACAATATTTGGAACGGCAACGACTGGAACTTGATGAAAAGACTGGATCTTGGCTTCCTTCTTTACGAGTGTGGATTGAACTTTTTATTCTTTTATTAAAATTTAATAATTATTTTCACGAAATAATAAAAACTTAAAGTCTCTTTTTTTTAAAAGAAAGTTTCACAAACTAAAAACTCGCGTTATTTTGAATTTAGAACTTTTTTAGAATTTTAATCGCGAACTGAGAACTTAAATGTTTGAACTTTGAAGTAGAGAAGTCTTGTAGAATTGAACTGAACTATTTTAGCAAGGATCATATTTTTATACCCTTGTCCCTTCCTAATTTTGGAGTTAGGGTTGGTTCAGAAAATATATTGTCTCAGGGTGGAGGAAAAGAGGTTGGAAAACTCTAATGATTGGATCCGTGAAAAGGAAAATGGCGAAAAACTCATTAGGTCAAAGACGGTATTGGGTCCTTCAGGCCCAGCCTTGTGAAAATAGGAGTTGCGTAGGCGTAGTTTAAAACAGGGGTGTTTTCATGTGGAAGGGGCTTAAAAGTGTTTACCGTTTTTAATAGATGGAGCCAAAATTCACCTTTTCAACAAGTTCCTGTAAATTTACATAATTTATGTAAATTAATGAATTAACAATATTAAGATTATTAAAGAAAATTGTTAACAATAATTTTAAACAATAATATCTAATTAATAATAATAAATTTATGATATAAAGAATTTTATATACTGAAATAATTATTTTATAAACAATATAACTTAAATAATTAAAAATAACTTGAATATCATTAAAAAATATTAGTAATTGTTATTAAAACTTAATATTAATTATTAAAGTATAGAAATTTCCTTATAATTATTAAAAGTTTGGAAAATAGTTAAAAATAAATGAATTAATTATTAACATTAATTAATATTAAATAAGAATTATTTAAATATTTATGAAAGTAATTATAAACAATAATTTTTGTTTATTCTTGAAAGAATTGAGGTTATGTTTGTTATAATTGTTATTTTTATGAATAATTCTTATTTATTATTTATAGGTTATCTCACTCATTCTTATATTTTATACTTTAACTAATTTTAACATTAAATTACATTAATAATAAAAAGATGTCGAATTTTAAACAATAATTATAAAATGTGTACAATAATAATAATTGAGATTTTTGGAATTTTACGCAATGAACAGGCACACTTTATTTGCTAATTTATCTAGGACTATTTGAATGTGAGAGTGCATCGGCGTCAGAGGGATTAAGATCATTACGTAAGATTACGAATATGTGTATACTTGTTTGTGGAAGGTATCGGAGGGACAACCTTAAGTGCAGTTTTCTTTCATTCATCTTTATAATTTACAACTATTGATTTTTGTGCTTTAGAATTTGAAAATATTTTCAATCTTTTGAAAAATAAGTAAATACACTTAAAGCAATCGTTCCGCTATCTTTTGTTAATTCTAGATTATTTTTCGTATACAATTTATTTAGGGTTGGCAAGAAGACGCAACAAAATTCGAAACTAACCTTATTTATTTAAGAAATATTTCCTTAAATTACTATCGGTATTTGTGGGGGACGTCACACAGGTAATATTTTCGTAACCTTTATATTTCTTTTAAGTGTATTAATTATATTTTAATAATATTTGCACAAAATTTTATTTTTTTGATTGAAAAAATACAAACAATAAGACATATTATGTAGACAAATACAAAAAAAAATTATTACGTTAGGGTCCCCACTTTGCCCCACATTCCCCTAGTTGGACACTTAAGGATACGTTCTTATTAGAGGTGTGCATTTAATCGAGTCAAACTGAACATTAATCGAGTCGACAACAGAAAATTTGAATCGGAGATAATTCGATTCGAACTAGTCAATTCGAAAATCGGCGTTTCGAATTTCGAATTGCTCAACTCGACTCGGTCTACTTTCGATTCGAATCGGCCAATTCGAAGTTTCGACTTTCGAATTGCTCGACTCGATTCGATTTTCGAATAAATTCATCCAATTCGAAACACAACATACTGCAACACATCATAGCACATTACATAGAAATTCGAAAGTCTAACTTCGATTTTTCTAACTTCGAGTTGAGCACTTAGAAATTCGAAACTCCGAATTGGCCGATTCGAATCGAAAGTAGACCAAGTCGAGTTGTGAAAATTCGAACCTTCGAATTTCGAATTGACAAGTTCGAATCGAATTTTCTCTCGATTCGAATTTTGCACACCTCTAGTTCTTATATTATGCATTTTTTCTTTAAATAACAAATAGTTACTGCTTGTTTGAGAACATCAATTAAAGGAGTTTTTCACGATTAAAAATCATATTAATTTGTTACAAATACTTGAGTATTTAATAAAATATAGTTAAAGCATTTTAATGAAAAATCACGAAAGCTTCAGTAGTGGGAAATAATTTTTTAATTGCTTTCTGCTGAAAAATTGAATTAAAGCTTATTAAAAGTTGATAATATAATACTTAAATCTTATAAGTTTTAATATTTATGATTAATTATCAACAAAACTTTGTGCTACTCATTACGCTACTCGATAATGGTTGTATTTATAGTTGGACACTATGATTTTTAAAATAAAAGATAAAAAACCTTTTGTTTAAATATAATGTACAATAACACTACCTTTCTTCATAAAATATAAACTTCACACATTCGACCAGTATATTCTTTAAAGTAATTATTAGAATGCATTAAAATTTATTTAATAAAAAACACAAAAGTGTCCGACTACCGACACTATAAAGCCATAGTAATTCTTATGTGAAATCCTGCAAATAATAAAGCATTAACACACTTTTTATATAAAAAATCAAGTTTAAATAATCTTAATATGAAATTGTATTAAAATAAAACAACAGAAGGTTATTTTTATCAAATACAATAAATTGCTGTGAGCATGGTATACAAAGAACACCATATCTTTAACAAATATCAATCAATTTTTTTCATTGAGGTCTTATTTTAAATGTAATTACATATATTTACATACAAAAATATTTCAGATACTTTTTAAGTAATTAGTTTGCCTACATGAAGTTACAAAGTTTTATTTTGATCTCAACGGATTTTTACTTTTGATATGATGCAGAAACATTTCGAACAACCAGATTTTAGATCCATTTTTGTCAAACTTTTTTTTGGTTCAGGAACAGTGTGATATTGAATCCAACATTTTGAGTTTTGAAAATCTGACGTCATATTCGTAATCAGCGATCCCGAAAACCCCTGAGTAACATATTCTTATCGAATCCAGTCATTTTTTAAAATAGTTGTATTTAAGTCAATTTGTATGCAGGACACCTGTTGAAAAATCAATTTTTACAGTTAATTTACTTTGTTGTTGGCAATAAATATAAATATGTCGTTGAAATTAATGAGGAACTGAACCGACATAAACAAAATGTTAAAGATAATAAAATTTTGAAAAAAACTATGCTGTCTGAAAATAATGTTTTATGTTTGGAATTTGATTTTGATCAAAATTTGCCCCTACCAAAACTACCGGTCTCAGATCAGTTCTACATAAAATTAATTTGGCTGCAAATTTTTAATGTCAATGTTTTGGGTGGTCAAAAGCGGAGTTACATGTGGGCAATTTCACGTGAGATTTCAGTCGACCTCTTAAAATCGGCCTAAAATATTTTTTTTCTATTCTGTATTGAAAAAAAAACAGATACGTATTTTTTTATTATTTTTTTGGAGGCCAAATTTTTGAGTTATGAATTTTCAAAATTTTCGCTTTTTAAATGTAGGTATATTTTTAATGTCAGATAGCTCAAAAAATATTGCTTCTTTTTATTTTTTGACAAGAGAAAAAAAGTTTTGTTTTTCTCTCTACTTTTGAATAATCACAAAAAAAAATTTTTTCATTTTTTATTAAAAAAATAAAAAAATTTTATAAACAAATTAATTTTTTTTAACTTTGGGTATGATAAATTTTTAATTTTTTTTTTTTAAAACATACCTGGAAATTATAAAAAGGTTTTGCAAAAAGTTCCAGAGTGGGCCTGACAAGTTTGATGGGTCCAAAAAAATAATTAAGCTCTCCGTGCAGGTCGCACGCACGTGGCACAATGGGATTCTTTTTACAATTTATTATTAAAAATTGTTTAGAGCCTTAAAATTCAATAATAATCAAAATCCGATAAAATTTGTAGGCTCTAGACAATTTTTAATAATAAATTGTAAAAAAATCCCATTGTGCCGCGTGCGTGCGACCTGCACGGACAGCTTAATTATTTTTTTGGACCCATCAAACTTGTCAGGCCCACTCTGAAACTTTTTGCAAAACCTTCTTATCATTTCCAGGTATGTTTTAAAAAAAGAAAATTAAAAATTTATCATACCCAAAGTTAAAAAAATTAATTTGTTTATAAATTTTTTTTATTTTTTTATTAAAAAATGAAAAAAAATTTTTTTTGTTATGATTATTCAAAAGTAGAGAGAAAAACAAAACTTTTTTTCTCTTGTCAAAAAATGAAAAGAAGCAATATTTTTTTAGTTATCTGACATTAAAAATATACCTACATTTAAAAAGCGAAAATATTGAAAATTCATATTTTAAAAATTTGGCCTCCAAAAAAATAATAAAAAAATACGTATCTGTTTTTTTCAATACAGAATAGAAAAAAAAATATTTTTGGCCGATTTTAAGAGGTCGACTGAAATCTCACGTGGAATTGCCCATGTACAACTTCTTAGAAGGAAATTTAAAAAAGGGGGCAAACACTGTGTGTAATTTTATTTTTGACTCCATACAGCGTGAACTAAGTTTTAATTGTTATGACAAAATATATTTATTCTCTGACAATTGTGGTGGGCAAAATAAAAAGTATTTATTGTTATCCTTTTTATCTTCACTATCAAAACAACTTCAAATTGAAAGATAACATGTGTATCTAGTTTGTGGCCATTCATTTTTCTCATGCGATCGAAATTTTGGTATATGTACAAGCTTGAAGAAAAATAAATTCGAGATAATCGAAACGGATAAGGATTATTTTGAAATAATTAAATGCGCGAAAAATCAGCCATTTATTCTTATTAATGATTCAGAAATAAATGTGCATGATTTTGAAGTTTTTCTTCCACATGACGTGAGCATTCCAAAGGATGTAAAAATTAGCGAGGCAGTAAAAATAAAATATTTTCGGAATGGAGAATTCGAAATATTTAAAAGTTATGAAGGCACCCCTTTTTAGTACAGATTAACTTCGGATATTCAATTTAAAAAATTGTTAAAAAAGGATCGAGCTCCTTCAGTAGGAATTAGTAAGGAAAAAATTAAAGATGTTCAGTCTTTATTTAAGTATTTGAGTCACAAAGGCAAAAATTTTTTTAATAATTTAATTGGAAAGTCTTCCATCAAATCAGCGAAATGCAATTTCAGCAAACAAAAATCTGTAAAGAAAGTTAGGCAAATTTCAAAAACATCGAAAAGTTATTCAAAGAATACTAAAAATATAAAAACAGTTGTTCCAAAGATAAAAAGTCATTAAAAAGGCTGTGAAAATGTATAGAGAAACTTTATTAATTATTAATTTAAAAACTTATTTAAACTTAAAAGTTATTATTTTTAAAATTAATTAATAATAAATTTATTTAGTGTTACTTTTAAACATAATGTGTATAGAAAAAAATATTTATGTTTTCGTTAAGTAAAACTTACTAATATTAAATATTGATTGAAATAAGAAGCATTTTAAAAATTGAATACTTTGCAAAAATGTACCAATAAAAAATATTGTCTTAATAATTATTACATAATTAAAATGTTATATTAGGACTATTGACAAATACTAAATAAAAATTGCGGAATTGAAAAATTGTAAAAATAAAGAATTTGTTGTAAAATATAAACATAAGTAGAAACGAAAATAATATAATTGTATTATTTACTGTAATATTAATAATGATAATATTTATTTAATTAATTACATAAAAAGGGGAAATTAAATAACCATGTTTAGGTACATAAAAAAATTGTTAAAATAAATTAACGACATATAGCTATCGCTAGTAGATTGCCACCACATTGTCTTTTAAGTTAAATCGCTGTTTCTTGTGGCATATGCGTGACGCGGCAGGGACTTTTTAAAAATTAAATAACTTTGTTATTTTTAAACAAATTTATTTGAAATTTCCAGAAAAACTTCGTTGAATAATATAGAACAACTTTCCTGCAACGCATGGTTGAAAAGGACTATACCAGTCAGACAGCAGTGAGAGGCATATAGAGGCGTTCACTGTAGTCTGACTGGTATGGTCCCTTTCAACCATGCGTAGCCGACAGTTATCCGTTTCAGGCCCTCAATTTTATTTAAATTTTTAGGAAAAAAATCAAGGGAAGTTTTAAAATATAAAGTCCCCCTTTAAGTTTAAAATTCATTTTTTGTTTCTAAAAATTACATTATTATTATTCAATAATTATGATTAATAAACTTTTCTTAAATTTTTATAATTTTAAATTTCTGAATTTTAAAATAAATGATATTCATTTATTTCTTGAGCAAATTAAATTTTTATTACTTATTAAGTAAATAATTAATTATTACTGCTTATTATTGTTAAAAATTTTAATGAAATTTTTCGCAAGAATTAAATTATTTTTCTAAATAATAGCATTCTTTGTAAGGATTTAGGGTCATTTAGGTTAAATTCGGACAAAATACCTATTTTTCACAATTGACGTAATTTTTTTATTATAAAATGCAATAATTCCGCACGGAGAAAAATGAGTTTGCTATTATATGGATAGATAATTTTTAGCTATTACAGTTAATAATTAGCTGTTTTAGCAAAAAAAGTTAGCTATTTTAGCTAATTATTAGCTGCATTAGCTAACAATTATTGCTATCCATATAATAGCCATTAAGGTTAGATAAGGTAGCTAAAAATTAACTGAAATAGCTAACTATTTTTCTCCGTGCGATTTTATTCCGATTTTATATTGCATTAATTTCTTCCTTGAGTTCCCTAGATAAGAGCAAATTTTTAAATAATTCAGTCACCACTACTACTTTTTGCTTCCCTTAAGTGTATTTAATTTATAATGATAAATTATTTAATAAAAATTATTTAACAATGTCTAAAACACATCTATTTCTGCATGAAATTATAAATTATTAATTTTTTTAAAGATTTTAAGTTCAGTCAAATATGTAATATTTTACCAGATTGTAGAGCTTCATTTAAAGATAAATTTTCAATAAAAAAGTGATTTTCGCAAAAAAAACTTATGTGGCTTTTGTACAAAACGCTTCAATTAGAATTATAAACAGACAAGAAGATTATTCATAAAAAAAATTTCAATTCTTCGTTTAATTTAATTATTTTTTAAATTTTCAATTCAAATTATTAAAAAAACATTATTCTCAAATAATTTAAATAAACTCGTAAAAAAAATTTAATTATTCATATAAAACTCTAATAAAAATTTTTGAAACCATTTGTAGATTTATTTATCAAATAAATTTAAATTTGATGAGAAAAACCGGGAAAAATTATGACAAAGCCGGGAAAAACCGAGAATTTTTTAAAAATAATTTTTAATAATTAAAATTTTTTAATCTGGATTAATCACATTTTTAAAGAAAATCTTAATTAAAGTAAGATTTCATTCCATTTTATTCCATTTTATAATCACAGAAACTGACCAATTACTAAGGAAAAAACAAAGCACCAGTCCCATAAAAATACACTTTTAGTCGATTATTTATAATTAGATATTAAAAATAATTTTTATGTTCCATACGGTCAAAAACAGAAAAGTCTAAAGTAACTTTATTTAAAAGCTATGATCGTTTCACTGTCACATTACCAAAGTTTAAATTTTTCTAAATTTTGACAAGATAAGCCGTCAAGTCTCTGACAAGTGACTAAACAGTTTATTTGGTCATGATTTCTGATCATTACTTCTGACAAGTCACTGGCCAGAAATTCTGGTCACCATCAGAATAGAACTTTAGTTTTTAAACTTGTAGTTATGATAAGTTACTATCTAGTCACCGTGGATGCGTTGTAACGCACATATGCGTTGTCTCTAGGGTCTAGGGTTCGATCCCACATGCGTGCGAATTTTTTATTCTTAGATTTAAGTGTTATTGGTAGAGTAATTGTTCATTAGTCTTAAATATTTGAATAAACACAAAAATATAAATAAATATGTAATTACAGTAAAACCACGATAAGACGAAGAAAATGTCAATTCCCTTTCCTAGAAGCCCAAAAACCTGTGTAACTCGAAGTAATTTTAATTTTTCTTCAACAACTTTTCCATGTATTTCAACCCCTATAACTCGAAGTTCAGTTTTGCAACCTTTATATCTCAAAGTTAGTACATATAGCCCTTTTAAACCTCTATTTTCTCTATTTTCTCTATTTTTTTGAACCTCTAGTCTAGAAAAACTAGTTAGGCCCCTATCGAATTCTAGTTAGATAATTTAGACTAGAAAAACTTACTAGAAAACTATCATATTCTAGTTAGGATAACCTGGACTAGAGAAAACTGATCAGGATCTTATTGATTTCCAACTAGACAAACTAGTGTACAAGTATTATACATAAATTGTCTTTTTAAATAAATAATTCAGATTAATTAATAGAAAAACTTACCAGCATTATTTATTAAAAATACGAAGTAATTTCGTTAAATGTTTTTTGAGTTGTAGAGTAAGCAAGAAATGAAAAAAATATCAAATTTTCTCATTTTCGTCTCTTGACTTCAACTTTTTCAAAAATCTAGAAAAATTTAGATAACATTTTTCTAAAAACACAGAAATCTTTGTCAGAATTTTAACTTTAAAATAAGCCTTCAAAAATTAAAAACGGATAATCCGTCTTCGATATATCATTAAAAATGTGAAGCCATGTTTCGACCGATTAGTGCATTGAAATTTAACTTGATGTCTCGATTCTGGCTTCTCGCGGCTGCGAATTGGAGAGAAAAAATGGACGGATTTATGGTGGGAATTAATAAATAATGATGTTTTACAAGTAATATAAAGAAACTTAAAAGTTCATCGTTCCCCCGCATGAATTTGTCCCTGCTTTCTCTCTTATTCGCAGCCGCGAGAAGCGAGAATCGAGTCGTTAAGTTGAATTTCAATGCACCAATCGGTCGAAACATGGCTTCACATTTTTAATGATATATCGAAAACGGATTAACATTTTTTAATTTTCGAAGGCTTATTTTAAAGCTGAAATTCTGATGAAGATTTCTGTGTTTTTAGAAAAATGTTATCTAAATTTTTCTAGATTTTTGAAAAAGTTGAAGTCAAGATATGAAAATGAGAAAATTTTGTAATTTTTTCATTTCTTTCTGTTAAAATACATGGGACAAGGAAATAAATGAGAACACCAGGTGTACTATAAACATGAAAGAAAGTGTTTATTTGATAACGACCTTATGTCAACTGACTCTTACAAAAACGAGTCGGTGACAATTCGACGTATCCCTTCCTAAAACTAATAACATTTTAATCGCGCAGACGTATTCTCTGAATTTATTAGTAAAGAGAAATACTCATTGAAAACACGATTTTCATTAACATTCTCCCTAGAACTCTATACGATTAATATATTATTTCATTTTTACTGACGAGTCCTAGTTTTGAGCGTAAATTAACAATTTGTGGCTTCGGTAAAGCCTTAGTAAAAATATCAGCGGTTTGCTTATCTGTTGGAGTATATTGTACATTAATCAGTCCATTTCGATACAAGTTTCTCACATAGTGATAGCGTACATCGATATGTTTACTTCTTTGATGCAGTTCTGGATTTTTAATTAATTTAATTGCGCTTGCGTTATCGACATACAACATGTACTCATTACAATAATTTTTGCATTCATTTAACAATCTTTTAATCCAGACCATTTCTTTCACGGCTGCGGCTGCACTTATGTACTCTGCCTCGGTTGTTGACAAGGCAACACAATTTTGACGTTTGCTTTGCCATGTGATCGCTGCGTTCGAATAGATACACACTACACCGGTTGTTAATTTTCTTGTATCTTTGTCACCCGCAAAATCCGCGTCACAATAAGTTTCAAACACGCCTGATTTGCTGTACAATAGACCTTTATCTGTCGTTCCTTTTATGTAACGTAAAATTCTTTTGACCAAAGACCAAGATTCATCTGTCGGATTCTCTAAATTTTTCGATGCAATATTAACTGCGAAACCGATATCGGGACGACTGACAACTTGTAAGAAAGTAAGATTTCCAACGGCTTCACGATAAGGAACTGCATTATTTCGTTTATCCGAATTAGTTTGATTCCATCCAGTTTCTATCGGCGTAGAAACGGGATTTGAATCTTTCATTCCATATCTTTCTAATATTTTCTTGGCATGTTTTTCTTGACTGATAAAAATCAAGTTATTTTTTAAACGATAAATTTCAAGGCCGAGGAAACTTTTTACTTCCTTAGTGGTTGACGAATCAAATTCCGTTTTTAAACTATCAAAGAACAGATCAAATAAACTTTCGTGCGAGGCTGCTTATAACCCATCATCTACGTAAATAGATAATAGTAATTTTTACAATCTTTTAAGTAAATATACAAACACGGATCAGCTTCGCTTTCTTTAAATCTGAAATTTTTTACAAAAGTACCAAAATGTTCAGTCCAGCATCGCGGCGCCTATTTTAGACCGTACAGACTTTTTACAAGTTTACATACTTTTTTCGAACCGTCGTTAATTCCATCAGGTTGTCTGATATATATTTCTTCTTTTAGTGTTCCATGTAAAAAGGCTGTCTTTATATCGAATTGACCTAAAATTAAATCGTCTTTTACCGCGATACTTAACATGGTTCTTACTGTATCGAAACGTACTACCGGACTGAACGTTTCGGTGTAATCTATACCCTCAATTTGTGAGCATCCTTTTATAACTACTCGTGCCTTAGAGGGTTTAGTACCATCCGGATTATTCTTAATTTTAAAAATCCATCTACTATTCAGAATCTTTTGGCCCTCCGGTTTGTCAACCAAAATCCAAGTATTATTTTGATTCAACGATTCTATCTCCTTATGCATTGCCTCCTCCCATTTTTTTCTATCTTCTGATTTAAGTACATCGTTATAATTCGTGGGTAAGGATTCCGCATGAAAAGATATAGGACAACCAAAAAATTCTGTTTTCCTGAGACTTTTTCTATCTCTTAATTGTCTGGTATTTGTTTCGCTTGAAGACTGCACATTTTGTACCGCATCAAGACTTTCGTCTTCATTTGCATTTTCGAACGAATCATCATCACTTTTAATTAATTCTGAAATTTCTTTTTTATCTAGTTCTTTATTAATTAACGAATCATTATATTTTTCTCTCGTATTGTTTTTAATTTCAACGTTAGTTTTAGTCGGAGCTAATTTTTCTTCTTTAAATAACACGTCTCTACTCAAAACAATATCTTGTTTATTCGGAACATAGATGCGGTACCCCTTGCAGTTTTCAACGTAACCCACCATGATGCCTCTTATCGCTTTTTTATCGAATTTTTTTCGTTTTTCCCCCGGTATGTGAATAAAGCACACAGTTCCGAAAACTTTTAAATAATTAACGCTTGCAGTTTTCTTAATCCATAACTCATAGGGAGTTTTGTTTACCACTTTTTTGGGACCAGTAATATTAATTACATGAACCGCTGTGCACATGGCCCCGGCCCACAACGACAATGGCAAGTTTGTTTTCGAATATATCATTGACCTAGCAGCTTCGACAATAATTATATTCTCCCGTTCAGCAACACCGTTTTGCTGGAGACTATACGCAATAGTAACTGTGTGCTTTATTCCATTATTTTTCAGAAATGATTCTACCTCTTTGTTTACATATTCTTTTCCCCCGTCCGTATGCAGTTCTTTTATATTTTGTCTAAATTGATTTTTAATCTCAATACAAATTTTTTTTTTATTATTTTAGCATCTTTAGATTTTTCTCTTATAAAATAAATTTTTTGATATCCCGAAAATTCATCTTTCAAAATAACTGCATACTTTTTACGACCCAATGACTCTACTTGCATCGGTCCGCACACATCGGAATGTATAATTTCACGTGGTTCTTTAGCTCGATCGACTCTTTCATTAAAACAAGACTTGTGATGCTTCTATAAGCACAGCCGTCACAAAATTCAGAATTTAAATTAACTTCAATTCCTAGTTTATTTAGAAATTGTTTAACATGTCGTTTGTTTTGATAACAGAGTCGCTCATGCCATAATTGTAAATTGTCTAATTTATCTGTTAGTAAACACATTTTTCGAGGAATAACTGGCAAATTTAACTGATACAAACTAGCTACGTCTGACCCAGTAGCAATTACTTTATCTTTGAAGGTAAATAAACATTTTTCACCTTGATCGGTTATCATAAAATTAATATTCTTTTTCGCGGCTGTTTTAACTGAAAACAAATTTTGATTTAGACACGGTACAAATAATACATTGGCAATTACACCCGGAATCCATTTATTATTAACTGAAGTTTCAATTTTAATATTACCTTTTCCTAGCGCTTCGATTTGCTCACCGTTACCAATTTTGATGTAGACTGGCACCTTGAACTACGTGTACTCGCAGAACCACTTCTTTCGGTGTGTCATGTGGTCCGACGCTCCCGAATTTATCAACCAGCAATCTCGATCCATTGATAGTGCACTGGTCCTCGTGAAAAGCAACTTTTCAGCTGAATTTGAAGACCTTGAATTTCCCCCTTGACTCGTTGATGGTTTTTCACTATTTTTTGGACAGTCACGTTTTAAATGATTTTTCGATCCACAAATAAAACAACCTTAGCAGTCTTTTCGCTTGTGTTCGTAACTTCCACACGTGTAGCAGCGTATTTTTCTCTCTTTATTTTGCTGATTATTATTTTTTCGTGAATCTGATTTGAATTTCTGATTACCCATCTTGTTGGTAAACAAAGCACTAGCCGCTTCCTCTGTTTTCTCCTGGGTGTTTAGTCTCAGGTTAAATCAAAAAATTGTTTTTGAACAAGCGACAGATTTTCTTCAGTCTTTATATCAAAAACAGCATTCAATTTTATCCACATCTCGTTAGCACTTGTACAGGTAAGTAGGAGATCGAGGGGCTTCTTCTCCACCCTTGTCACGATCATTTTTCTGGCAGCTTTATCGGCTTTCTCATACTTCCTTAATTTGTCAGCATATCCTTCATCACCTTCTTCAGAAGCAACCAAGTCTCCCTCACAGACGTCGAGCAGATCTTGATCCTCCTCCAAAAGTGTCCGCACCACAAACTGCCATTGAGGCTAGTTGTCTTAGTCACGTAAATTTTCTATTCGTGAATTCATCGAATCCATTTTCGCAAACTTATTTGCAACTTTACACTTTTTTTTAACACTGAGAAAAAAATGCACCTAAGGATATATTTAAAGTTTTAGTCCTGGGCCCATAACCTGTTAAGATATATGGAACAAGGAAATAACTGAGAACACCAGGTTTACTATAAACATGAAAGAAAGTGTTTATTTGATAACGACCTTATGTCAACTGACTCTTACAAAATCGAGACGGTTACAATTCGACGTATCCCTTCCTAAAACGAATAAGATTTTTATCGCACAGACGTATTCTCTGAATTCAATAGTATAGAGAAATACTCATTGAAAACACGATTTTCATTAACACTTTCTCACTCTACAACTCAAAAAATATTTAACGAAATTATTTCAAAGACGACTTATTTTACGCAAAATTTAATCAGCTTTCTAACCGTATTTAAGTATTTCTTATATCTCCTTTTATTTCCGAGATATGATTGAAAAAGTGATGGCATGTTTTTCATATAGTCCCGTGTAATCGTCCTGATACTCGTGAACGGTAGTGTACTTTAAAGAAAATTTCAATATTGTTGAATATTCTTGCAAAAAATTTAAATAAAACAATTTTATCTAATAAAAATCTTTTTGATAATTAATAAAAACATTAATTAATAATTAAAATTATGTTATATTATTATAATTACAATAATAAATTCAATAATATAATTCGAATAATTATAGTAAATATAAAAATATAAAAAGTAATGTAATTAGTAATGTTTAATTGTTCAGTAATGGTATAATTAATTACACAGCCACACAAAAAAATGTTTGGTTCTCATATGGAGGTCTCACTAGGTGTACCTTATGTTTTTTGGATGGCTGAATCCGAATCCGAGGTTCACTTAACCCTATCAGATCAGGGTTTTAACATAACCCCAAAAAACCAATATGGCGGACACCTTTTGGAAAAATTTATCGTATTCGCTTGAAACCAGGCCCGTGACTATTCTTGCTTAGCGTATAGAGAAAAGTGACAATAGAACTGTTATTGGCCACTTGGTAGCGCCACGTATGCAGACGTCCAACACGTTGTATGTTTTAATACATAATAATACATATTTAATACATATTTTCTTTTATTTCCAGAACATATGTTTTTACTTAAAGTTAATTAATGAAAGAATAAATAAAAAATTATTATATATTTTCAATAAATTATATGTTATATTTATTATTTTTTGGTAAATTATTTTACAAAATAAGCAAATATGCAATTTATTAAATAATTTTTGAAAAAAGCATAAATTTTAGGAATAGGAGGTTTAAAATAAATATTCTGATAATATTATAAATAATATTAATTAATTTTAAATTTTCATTAAATGTTTTAACCATTAATATAAATTTTAATGTCTGAATTTTAACCATTTTAGACTAAATTTCTTTTTTTGCAATTTGTTATTTTCATTTTTATAAAACTTGTCATTCGAATATTGAATTAAAAATCTAACACATATGCAAGAACTTCATAAGCATGATCAGGGCAAGGAAACTTAATTTGTTCTTGTGTAACTTCACTTATGACTAAGTCATACACATGGCTCCTATTACTGTTTTTCATAAAACACGTTTCAATTTTTGTTAATAAATCATATAACTTCTTATTACACGGAGAGAAAAATCAAGCGTTTTTAGTATAGACAGTTAACCTTATTTAGTAAAAGAATGAACATGCGCAATAGGCGTAAAATTTCTGCTATATTTGTATGAATTTCTACGTTATCAGCATAAAAGTTCTACCTTTAAACGCATGGGACGTCAGTATACTACGATTGCAAGAGATCCATGCTATTTTAGTATATGTTTCATGCAACTGAGGTATAAGGACACGCCTCTTAAGCAGGGCGTTCATACAAAATTACCATAGGAAGTCTCCATACTAAAAACGCTTGATTTTTCTCTCCGTGTAGGGTGTCGTAATTTTTTATCACTGTCTAACGTAATTAATTTGGCCAACGGGTAATTTTTTACTTTAGGAACATCTTCCGAATAAAAAAAGCAGAGCCTCTAAATAAAAAATCAAATATTATACATTTTTTATTTTTTTTAAACAATTCACATTAGAAAAAAGTTGATATGATTATCTCATAAATGCGAATTTAACATAATTCACATTTATTTGTACTTTCGATACTTTTTACTAAAAATATAAATTACTTGAAATATAAATTTAATTATATGTAATTATATCTAACTATATTTACTTACATTTACGTATATTTAATTATATCTAATTTTAATTAATTATATCTAATTATATTAAATATATTATTATTGAATATTATATAAATACGAATCAAGGAAATTTCACATTAATTTATTTCTTCGATGTCTTTTTTACTAAAAATATAAATTATAAACATAAACAAGCCTGAGCTTTTGAATGTGAACTAATTAAAATTAATAAAATCTCTAATTAAAATTAATTTTAAACTATGTGAATATCACTTCTCCCCCTCTAAAAATAAATAAAGAAAAAATTAATAATTTAATTAATTAATACTGTAATTAGGATTAATTTAAAACTATATAAATATCACTTCTTGCACTCTAAATAGAAAGTTAGCAAAAAGCACACATAGTCAGAAATCAGGACTAATTCTGGATAATTTTCGATTAAAATTGTAAGATGGAAAAATATCTGACTTTTATTATTATTTTTTACTTTCTTTAATGAAGTTAATTTGTTTAAATAAAGATTTTATAAAATAATTTAAATAAGTTTCGATACCTCCAAAGCATCTTGGTTTATTCGGCCGCTCAAGCCGTACTTTAATTTTAAATCTTGAAGCAAATAAACAGCTAAGTCCAAAGTAGAGCTCAAAGTCATTCTTAAACCTTCTGCAGTTTCCGGCGTCAAAAATTGGTTACGATCAATTAAATTTTGGTTAACTCGATTTTCCCAAGTATCCAACAACTCGAGACTCTCACGTAATATCTATGAAAATAATTGTAGCAGATAAAAAATGTCTAAATAAATATGGAATCTTTAAAATATTAAGATATTTACTCTAAGATCATCAGAATCAAGTCGAAGTCGTCCTGACTCTAACGTGGTCCTATTGAATGCATCGAACATGTCGTTCATTCTTTCGCAAAAATCAGATGTCGATTTCGAATTATCTAATCTGGCCTCATAAGCTTTATAAAAGCGTAATCCTCGAGCGACAGATTTACTAAATACCTGCATTAATAAAAAAATCATAACAAATCGTTCTATTTATAAAGTGCAAAAATTTATTGAAATTAGATAAATTAGAATATTTTTAGAAACTTACTTGCGTAGCTAATGACACTTGCATTTTAAAAAAACTATTGTTTTTTATAAAAATGTGAGAATCAGTGAGCTTCAGGCACAATTTATTTGCAGTCGGTTGTAATTTTTCTACTTCATACAAAATTCGGAAGTATTCTCAATCAATGGAGTTTTTATCAAAATGAATCTAATTAATAAATAAATAATTACAGTAAAGTAAATATTAAAATATAAATTATTAAAATTTTTTTATTTTAATAAAACATCATACCTTTAATTTTTTGCCATTTAACAGACGATTTCTTATAGTTTTTATAAGATAAGGAGCATCGGAGAAGAAAAATACTTTTCTACTCTAATCGACTGGGTTTTCGAAATAATTTTTAAACACTTCTTTTCCCATTTTTCCACTGCATCCCAACTCTGACCACATTCGTCTGTTGGTAGATGCACCATTTGCAACAACTCCGTGAATTTTTGAACCGTACCGAATTATTGCATCGTACAGTGGCTGAAACATTAGCACGAGACCATGATCTGACATTTCTTTATCTAGATCTTTTGGACCATTGCCCCTAAAGTCTTCGACTCCTTTAAACTGCAAGGTTTTATGATCGAGCAGTAAATTTTTCCTGGTTCCCATTGCGTCTAGCAATAAAATGCCATGTCTCTTCATTTCTGTTTTTTTTTAGATAAGTGGTTTTTGGCAGGGATTCAATTCAACCTTTTCCAGTCCTAAAAATACTCGATTCTACAAGGCTAACTGTACAAAATAATACTCTACATGCTGAATGATTCTTCATTAACCAATTCTACAGATCCCAACTGTACAAAGCATAAGAAATAACAAACAGTAAAATCAATGATCGACTGTTCAATGACCGACTCTACAAATTCCGATATCCATTAATATTATAATTAAAAATCCCAACTCTTCAATGACCGACTCTACAAATTATAATTTGGATTAATATGACAATTAAAAATCCCGATTTTTTAATGACCGACTCTACAAATTATAATTTGGATTAATATAACAATTAAAAATCCCGATTTTTCAATGACCGACTCTACAAATTATAATTTTAATTAAGATGAGAATTAGAAATCCCGACTCTTCAATGACCGACTCTACAAATTCCGATATCCATTAATATTATAAAAAAAATATCGATTCTTCAATGACCGACTCTGCAAATTATAATTTGGATTAATATTACAATTAAAAAACCAGACTCTTTAATGACTGACTCTACAAATTATAATTTGGATTAATATGACAATTAAAAATCCCGATTTTTCAATGACGGACTCTACAAATTCCGATATCCATTAATATTATAAAAAAAATCTCGATTCTTCAATGACCGACTTTGCAAATTATAATTTGGATTAATATGACAATTAGAAAACCCGACTCTTTAATGACCGACTCTACAAATTATAATTTAGATTACTATGACAATTAGAATACCCGACTCTTCAATGACCGACTCTACAAATTATAATTTAAATTAATATGAGAATTATAAATCCCGACTCTTCAATGACCGACTCTACAAATTCCGATATCCATTAATATTATAAAAAAAATCTCGATTCTTCAATGACCGACTCTGCAAATTATAATTTGGATTAATATGACAATTAGAAAACCCGACTCTTTAATGACCGACTCTACAAATTATAATTTAGATTACTATGACAATTAGAATACCCGACTCTTCAATGACCGACTCTACAAATTATAATTTTAATTAAGATGAGAATTAGAAATCCCGACTCTTCAATGACCGACTCTACAAATTCCGATATCCATTAATATTATAAAAAAAAATCTCGATTCTTCAATGACCGACTCTGCAAATTATAATTTGGATTAATATGACAATTAAAAAACCCGACTCTTTAATGACTGACTCTACAAATTATAATTTGGATTAATATTAATTGTCATATTAATTAAGATTGTTATATGTATAGTCGGTCATTAAAAATTCGGGTTCTCTTATTGTCCTATTTATTCAAATTATTATTTGTAGAGTCGGTCATTAAAGAGTCGGGTTTCTAATTGTCTTATTAATTAAAATTATAATTTGTAGAGTCGGTCAATTAAGAGTCAGGTTTTCTAATTTTCATATTAATCTAAATTATAATTTGTATAGTCGGTCATTGAAGAGTAGGGTGGTCCAAAATACATGGGAAAAAATAAAATCAGAATTTTAATACTCTCACCCTCTAGGATTGTTCTATATAAAGAAAAAAATACCCCTATTTTTTTATAATAAAAAATATTTAGAGGTCGCTTAAAGCGCTCAAAGTTTCCTATGTAAATTGCATGGGAAAAAACACTTTTTCGTAGAATTGGTATAGAATCCTTGAAAATCAATATTTTTCATTTAGCAAACTCTGTTTCTTTTTAGAAGACTTCAAAGAATAGTGCTAAATTGTTTATTTAATTATTTTTTTAAATTAACTATTTTTTATAGTGCCCCAAAAAAACCCATAAATTTTAAAATTATAAAAATACCGTTAAAAAATATTTTTTAGTATTTTTATTCAAGTTTTTTCCTAGTTAATGAATAAATAACACAAAAGTTGATTTTTAAACATTATTTCATGTAATTGCTAATTTGCTTAAACAAATTATTATTATTGTTTATTTACAATTTTTTATCTAATTGAGCTAAAAAGTTCTGATTTTTTTTAATTTTGCAACTTTTCAGGCCGAATGTAACCAGTCACTATCAACTGACTAAGAATATTAATTTTACCAATTGTTTAAACAAATTACTATTGTTTAACTTTCACTTTTTATCAAATTGAGCTGCAGAGTCGCAATTTTTTTCTCAATTTTGCATTTTTTCATGTCAAATGTAACTAGTGACTAATAACAATCTAAGAATTACAATTTTAACAGTTGCATAAACAAATTGTTATTTCAAATTTGAAGCTATCGGAGTAGTAATTTCAATGATGTAAATAAAAATTTTTGTACTTAACATTTTTATAATAATAAATTTATTGTTTACAATTTTTACTCGATAATTAAGTCTTACATTAAATATTACCTCACAAAAAAATAAAATGTACAATTAAGTAAAAGTTGCAATTCTGCAGCTCATTTTGATAAAAAGTGGAAATTAAACCATAGTAATTTATTTAAACAATTGAAAAAATTAATATTCTTTGATAGTGATTGGTTACATTCGGCCTGAAAAGTTGCAAAATTGAGAAAAAATCGGAACTCTTTAGCTCAATTAGATAAAAAGTTGTACATAAACAATAATAATAATTTGTTTCAACAAATTAGCAATTACATGGTGTAATGATAGGGTTTTTTATTTGCTGGAAATTCGCTCGCCGGATGGAGTCCGGGGTCCCTTAAATATTAATTAAATAAATAATTAACCATAGTAATTGGCGAGAAGCGCCATCTATGACATGATTTGCTGTAATTTCGAGGAGAGGTGTAGTCAATAATGAGAGATGTTAATTAAACCTTCGAAAGATAAATATATTCTAACAAAATAAAGAATAAAAGGTTTATAACAAAATTAACAAAGTAAAATGAAATGAGAATAAAATAAATGTAAAATAGCAAAATAATATCGTAGCCTAAAATATTAGGAATATAAAACAAAGAACTAAAATATAAAATAATAAATCGTAGAAAAAGAATAACAATAAAATTAGAAAATAATAATAATAACGAAATGTCTCGCCTCGTGTCGCTTTACCCCGAAGTGACTTCTCCCTGATCTGCAGGTTTTACACCCAAGTTCTCTTGCCTGTAAATAAAATAAAATAAAAGAAACCATTGCTTAGCTAAACTCAAGATATTGAATTTTCCCTTCGCGGAACTATTCTAGAATTCGCCCCATTGCCCAACGTGACAAACGCGACTAGTACGTGCACTCTGAGGGAGTGGCCTGACTGGTAACCGAGTGACCAACTCCAATGTCGGTACGCTGCCGACATTCTTACTTGACGCGCAGGGGTTGCGAAAGGAAACTCAACGGACGACTTCTTATCCAGGGTGCTCCCTGAGGGAAGAAATCGTTTCCGTCGCTTAGCCTCAGGTGTAATAAGTGCTCCTATATACACCTGGGGGGCAGAGTTTCAGGTTGCAGGTGTGACCCTCTACCAAGAGGTCCTCTCGTGAGAGCTCCCGCAGGGAAGTCCAAGTGGTAGAGTGCATTGGTCTCCGCATCTTCTCGTGAGAACTCCCGCAGGGAAGTCGCAGAGACCAGGACGAGAGAGAGTGAAGGTGTTCACCTTAGCATGGGTGCTCCCATAACCAGGTGTACTTAACCTTTCTCATCGATAGCTTCACCAAGAGCCCCTTGAGTGAAGGTATCGATGTATTTAGGAGGAGTGAGTTCGAAGCTCCTTGCCCGAAGTGCTCCTCGAGGCGTCGAGCCGCGAACTGAAAATTGAGAATCGTGCAACGAGGGATATAGAGAGACGGCTGCCGAGAGAGCGATGACGGTGCGGGAAGGGGAGTCAGCGACGCAAAGCTTGTGCGCGTACGTGTCTCTCCTTCACGCTGCCGAGTGCACTGGTACCACTGCATTTTCAATGCGCGTACCCTATCGTTACAATGGAATAATGTTTAATAATCAATATTTGTGTTATTTATTCATAATCTAGAAAAATAGTTTGATAATAATAGTAAAATATATTTTTTAACGATTTTTTTATAATTTTGAAATTAATGGGGTTTTTTGGGGCACTATAAAAAATAGTTATTTAAAAAAATAATTAAATAAACAATTTAGAACTATTCTTTGAAGTCTTCTGAAGAGAAGCAGAGTTTGCTAAATGAAAAATATTAATTTTCAAGGATTTTATACCAATTTTACGAAAAAGTGTTTTTTGCCCATGCATTTTACATAGAAACTTTGAGCGCTTTGAGCGACCTCTAAATATTTTTTTATTTTCAATAAAATAGGGGTATTTTTTTCTCCATATAGAACAATCCTAGGGGGTAACCCTATTTAAGACTCGGGATTTTTAATTGTAATAATAATGGATATCGGAATTTGTAGAGACGCCCATTGAACCGTCGGGGTTTCTAATTGTCATATTAATCCAAATTATAATTTAACAGTCGGGATTCCTAATTGTCATAGTAATCCAAATTATAATTTGTAAAGTCGGTCATTAAAATTCGTGTTTTCTAATTGTGATAGTAATGTAAATTATAATTTGTAGAGTCGGTCATTAAAGAGACGAGTTTTCTAATTGTCATATTAATCTAAATTATAATTTGTAGAGTCGGTCATTGAAGAGTCGGGATTGTAGGATTGAAAAAGGTTGAATTGACTCCCTGCCTGGTTTTTCAGTATTTCTAAAAATCGGGAGTCGAAGCCACATGGACATTCCATTCTTGACAGGTATCTGTAAAAAATCAAATTTAAGATTTACTATTGATGTTTAAATTAACTTGACGCCCCCCACAGCAACGAAACTTTCCTAAAGATTTATTTGAAATGTTTGGAACATTTAATTGCAAAGTTTAGTGAAAATTGTGTAAAGATTAAAATGTCTGGATTAAATAAATGTTTGGTTCAAAACTTGACGGAAGATTTTAATTAAATTTTCCTGAAATTTTCGTCGCGAAAGTTGACTGAACATTTCAATTAAAGTTTCCTGAAATTTTCGTCGCAAAAGTTGACTAAACATTTTAATTTAAACTTCGTGAAATGTTCGTCATGAAAATTGATTGAACATTTCAATTAATTAATTATTGTTTCGTGAAATGTTTGTCGCGAAAGCTGTATGAACATTTTAAGTAAAGCCTCGTGAAATGTTTGCCGCGAAAGTTGACTGAACTTTTAAAATTAAAGTTTCGTGAAATGTTTGTCGCAAAGGTTAATTAAGGGGTTACATGGGTCAAATCGTCCAGACAATGTATGATTGTTGAATTTTTTTTTCATAAAGTAAATAAATTTTTTTATTTGAGTGTTTTTAAATCTTAAAGTACACTATTAAAAGAGTAACTTTTAAAATTTTCGTTAAAAAATATTTAAAATCAGGGCCGTACCTACAGGTTCTTTGAAAACCCTCCCAAAAAAGCGGTGGTCACAATATCTTGTAACCAGTTAATCGAAAATCGAAAAACCGAATATTTTCTGTTTGTGGATGAGTATAGCTCGTAATTGAACGAAGGAATATTTTTTTGTTGATTAGAACCGATTTTACATGGTCTTAATGGCTCTAAAAATTGTAACTTTTGACAAAAGACACTGTCAAAAATACAAATTTTAATTTCTTTGAAAACCCTTCGTTAAATCACGAGGTATATTTACTCACTAACAGAAAATTTTTTGTATTCTGATTTTAGATGAAGCAGTCAAAAGATATCTTGACTACCGCAAAAGCAATTTTTTTTCAGGGGTCCGAAGAACTGTTGCTACGGGCCTGATTTTTAATATTTTTTATCAAAAATTTAATATCTTACTCATTTAATAGTCTACTTTTATATACCAAAGTGTTCAATTAAAAAAATTTATTTATTTTATGAAAAAAAATTATTAAAAAACATACGTTTTTAGGTCGTTTTGACCCATGTAACCCCTTAAACATTTATTTGCTAAACGCTGAACGGAAATATGACTGAATAAAAAAATGATAATAAATAGAAGTGGGAACAAGTAAATTAAATAGTAATTAAATAAACATAAACACATTTATTTAACATAATTGAGAGATTTTTACAAAATTGTATTGCCTCTTTTAATCTTGAAATACTTTAAAGAACAAATAAAATAAATACTTATAATCAGGTACAAACAATAATTTTCTTTTACACTGAGAGACCTTTGGGACTGTAGCGGAAGTATGTGACAGCAGCTCCACTATGGTTATAGTGCGCTGCGGTAAAATCTTGGGCGTGTGACAGTCCTAAATGTTGGTGAGCAGCTTACTGAAGTAGTGGAAATGCCGTCTTTGGTTTGCAGCTGAACAACTATGGGACTGTCACGAGCCCAAGATTTTACTGCAGCAACCTAAAAGTATAGTCCAGTAGCGTTCCTCCAAAATGGTCAGTAGCAGCCTATTGAAAGTCTGCTGCTGACTTAAAGGTCTCTCAGTGTACAATTTAAATTTTTCTTGATCAATTTTTGTCAGTACTTTTCAGTTTAACAAAAAAAATATATTAATTCTATTATTGGTGTTTAGTAAACTGGGAAATTAGGAAAACCCTGGGAATATTTTTCAAATTCAATAATTTTCTATTCAAACGGTATTTTTTATATTATTTATGAAAAAAATACAATCTTTTTCACATACATATGGGACGTTTCACGTCAAACGCCCCAAAGCTGTACCCAAAATTGTATGCAATTAAAATACAAGTTATGCAGATGAAAATACTCGTCATGACATCCCCTTTCAATTGCAAAGTGGCAGAATTGAAAATTCAAAATGGCGTCCTTACTACGTCAATCAGAAGAGGCTAAACTCGAAAATAAGTAAATATATTTATGAATTACTTATAAAAAACGATGCATAAATATTGGGTCAAAATATATTTTAATGTTTTTGGGGTCGCTAATTACGAATCTGAAGTCAGATTTTCAAAATTCAAAATGTCGGATCCAATATAGCGGACGAATTTAAAAAAATTTCTTAAATTCGATTGAAACTTTTTACTTGGGGGTTTTTGGGTTCGCTTATTACGAATCTGAAGTCAGATTTTCAAAATTAAAAATGGCGGATCCAATATGGCAGCCGAATTTTAAAAAATTTCTTGAATTCGCTTGACACTTTTTACTTGGGGGTTTTTGGTGTCGCTGATTACAAATCTGAAGTTTAATTTGCAAAATTCAAAATGGCAAGTATAATATGGCCTTGAAAAAGTCCGTTAAAAATAATTTTGCAATGCGGGACGATTGGATGGCCTTGCTGAAGACCGATTGATATAATATTATTGCTATGCGCAATTATTAAGTGGTCTTTCAAAAAGCCGATTGATATAATATTGCAATGCGCAGATGTTAAGTGGCCTTGAAAAAGGTTGATTGATATAATATTGCAATATGCAATTATTAAGTGGCCTTGAAAAAGACCGATTGATATATTATTGCAATGTGCAAAGATTGGGTGGCCTTAAAAAAGGGCGATTGATTTAATATTTCCATGTGCAATGATTGGGTGGCCTTGAAAAAGGCCGATTGATATTATATTGCAATGGGCAATTTCAGTATGCATCTCGCTTCTGAACGAACCTACTGCAACTTCGACTTCGCCGCCTTGCGGTAAACAAAGAACTGTAATGTAAAACGCGCAAATTTTTGAAAATAATGTAGGCTTTGTAAATAATACAGAGCAAAATTAAGATAAATCAGCATAAAAAAATTGAGTCTATATAATTTAAATAATATTTCATGCAAAATAATCAATATTGTTTTATTATTTAATTAATAAAACTTAAAAAATAAATAGAATGTAAATTGAAATTTTCATTAAATGAACACGATTTATATAAAACTTTTTACTCAGGGGTTTTCGAGGTCGCCGATTGGGAATCTGAAGTCCAATTTGCCAAATTAAAAATGGCGGATCCAATATGGCGTACGAATGTTGTAAAAATTCGTTATTCTTGAGAAATTTCGTAAAAGATTAATGGATTTTCATAAAAGAATTTTCTCACGGGTTTTCGGTGTTGTTGAATTCGAATATTTTGTCAGATTTTTAAAATTTTAAGTGACGGACTTATAATGGCAGACGACTTTTTGAAAATCATATGCAATTCACTTGAAAATTGTTATTTCTGGTTTCCAAAACCTCCGAGTAAAAAGTTTCAAGCGAATTTAATAAGTTTGTTCAAATTTGTATGCCATATTGGGTCCGCCATTTTAAATTTTGCAAATTGAACTTCAGATTTGTAATCAGTGACCTCGAAAACCCCCGAGTAAAAAGTGTCAAGCGAATTCAAGATATTTTTTAAAATTTTTTTCGCCATATTGGATCCGCCATTTTAAATTTTGAAAATCTGACTTCAGATTCGTAATAAGCGACCCAAAAAACCCCCGAGTATAAAGTTTCAAGCGAATTCAAATTTTTTTTTTAAATTCGTCCGCTATATTGGATCCGCCATTTTGAATTTTGAAAATCTGACTTCAAATTCGTAATCAGCGACCCCAAAAACCCCCGAGTAAAAAGTTTTAAGCGAATTCAAGAAATTTTTCTAAAATCGTCCGCCATATTGGATCCGCCATTTTGAATTTTGAAAATCTGACTTCAGATTCGTAATCAGCGACCCCAAAAACATTAAAATCTATTTTGACCCAATATTTATGCATCGTTTTTTAAAAGTAATTAATAAATATTTTTACTTATTTTCGAGTTTAGCCTCTTCCAATTGACGTAGTAAGGACGCCATTTTGAATTTTCAATTCTGCCACTTTGCAATTGAAAGAGGATGTCATGACGAGTATTTTCATGTGCATAACTTGTATTTTGAATGCATACAATTTTGGCCACAGCTTTGAGCCGTTTGACGTGAAACGTCCCATATATAATATAAAAATGCCCTATGAATAGAAAATTCTTCATTTAAAAAAATGCCACGCCAAACCAATAAACCATCAAAATTGACATTTTTTAATTGGCCTTTTTGTACTCCACTAAAAAGAGCTCCATAATAAGATCTCTCAAAATATAGGTGCAAATAACTACAAAAAAATTATTTACTAAATTTTTTGTAATTTATATAGGTTAAAATATTGTTTTGTTAATTAGTTGTATTATACTATTTTTGGAAAGGATTTTTAAACAAGACTAATTCATTTTTCGCAATTTTTAAAACTTCAAAAATAGGCTTAAGTCCTGTCGTGAATGATTCTAAGTATAATAGTTTTTAAAATTTTTTTTAAATTAATTAAATTGATTATTTTTTCATTTAAAATTCAGTTGCAGTAATTTAAAAAAATTTGAAAAAATATCGAACTGTACAAACAACTTTATAAATAAGATTTTATCCAATAAATTACAAAAAAAACTAGTAGGTATATAATTTTTTTGTGATTATTTCCATAAAATTTTTGAAAAGTTAATCTAAAAACTGAGAATTCTTTTTGTAATTGTTATTAAAATTAATTCATGTTTCTAGAAATTATGAGCAATTTAACAAAAGTTTTCTTAAAAATTGTAAATTTGGAAAATTGAATATCTCGTGAAAGGCTATATAAAAAAATTGAAAAAAACCATGTAAAAAAATTTGAGCTAATTTAAAAATGGCAATTTTTATGATATGTTGGTTTAGGATGAAAAGTCTCAATTTTAATTATTGTGATTCAATAAAAAGAACGTTTTATTTTATTACGTAAATAATAAATTGCCAATTTGCTAGACACCATAAATTTAAAGGAAATGAATTTACGAAAAATTGTTTTGTTGCAAAGTTTTGAATTCCGTTTAAACTACTTTTTCAACGCTGTAAGTGCACATCGAAACGGAAGCTTTTTTATTTTCGAAATATTACTAGACTTATAAAATACAAAAAAACAATATTTTTTACAAAATGTACTTTTCAATAATTAAAAATCATCAGAGTTAATAACCTAATTTTAATTTTTTTTTTAAAAAGCCTCATATTTATTTAGTAATTTCTTATTATATTATTTTAATCGAAACAAAAAAACTATTAAAAAAAATGACACGCAATGTTTTAAATTGTACACTGAGAGACCTTTGGGTCAGCAGCAGACTTCCGATAGGCTGCTACTGACTATTTTGGAGGAACGCTACAGGACTATACTTTTAGGTTGCTGCGGTAAAATATTGGGCGCGTGACAGTACCAAAGTTGTTCAGCTGCAAACCAAAGGCAGCATTTCCACTACTTCAGTGAGCTGCTCACCAACATTTGGGACTGTCACGCGCCCAAGATTTTACCGCAGCGCACTAAAACCATAGTGGAGCTGCTGTGACATACGTTGTTCCGCTACAGTCCCAAAGGTCTCTCAGTGTAAGGAATGGAAAAAAGCAAGATATTTAAGATATTTCAGAAAAATGTAAAGATAAAATGTGGGGAAAAATATATTGGTTATTTTTTATGACAACTGGATAAAAAATTATATTGCATAGAAATTATTAATATTATACTATTGTTGAAAGCATGTCTTCCAGTATTTTTCTTACTAATTAGTAGAGCAGACAACTTTACAACTCTTAAAATTGAAAATTCTTTGCTTTTTCGGGTGGTTCAATGATGCCGCACTCACTGTATTCACATGACATTCACAACAAAAATTGTTTATAATAAGTTTATGTAAGTTTTAAAATTTATTATCACATCGAAATATTGAAGTTGACACTCTAAGCAAAATAAATCACAAGTTAACTAATTTTTAAAACTTCCAATTAAAAAAAAACTTGATTATATTTCCCCAAAATTTTTTGTTTTGTACGTGAAAAACAGTTTTTTAGTGTTTCTTTAAAAATAATAAGCCTACGTGCCCGAAATTTTTGGACATAGTTTGTTTCAGTAAAACTAACTTATATATATTAAATAAGAAAAAATTTCACTCAGTCATTTCTCAGAAAATTGAAGTGGTTCACTGTTGACGCTGGTTCAATGTAGCCTACTCTCCCCTAATTGATTCTCTTTCTTAAAAAATTTAAAACGTAACCTCAAATTTTTTGCTTCTTAGGTACCTTTCTTGGGAGCGCGTCATATTTATATTGAGGAGTAAGTTTTCAAAACCTGATAAATCCAAATTTTTCCATTTCGAGAAATTTAAACAAATGACAATTCTTACATAACCATTAAAATTAATTTCTAAATTTCTCTCTTTATTGCGAATTATTTAACTCCATTAAAATTATGCTTATTTTTAAATAGAATTATAGGATTTTATAACCACATTCCATTTTAAATTTTTGTTATTTAACCATTCTGTTGAATTAGAAATATGAATGAAAAATGTTAAAAGTTTCTTTTGGTTCTACTATTTAACACAACTTATGTACATTTTTATAATTTTAACTTTTTAAAAATTTCAAAACAAATTTTTACTGGAGATTAATTAGTAAAACTTTGATTCTTTTTAGAAATATTAATTCTTAAATAAATTATGTTAAAGAAAACTACAAATATTAAAAGAAATTGATCAAATTAAAAGAAGAAAATATGTAATGCTTATTCTACAATACCTGTATAGGTGTTAAAGCGCTTACAGTCTCGCAAGAAGTGATGGTGTTTCCTTCCAAAACGGTCAGCTTAAATAATATAAATTTTAAGAAGCAGTGTTCATGTCATTGGAGAGTACAAATTAAACTGAAAATTAATATTCTGTATTAAATTCATTTAATATGATAGTAACAGATTAGTAAAATTATAATTTATCAAAAATTTATCTTTTTTTTGAAATTTACCAATAGTAACTATCGGTACAAATTCTGTTTTATTATAGTACAGTAAAAAAATTTTTTTTGTTTATACATTTTTCAATAGAACTCAATATAATGAAAAATTGCATTTGTTTTATTAAAAAAATATTATTTTAACATTTTTGATGATTGCTATTTTTTATTATTTATTATAATTTGTGACCTCTAAAGAAGGGAATTTCCTATCGGCAAGGCGAAGGTTTCAAACAAACGTTGCGACTTAAAAAGTGGAATCTAAGATTAAGCATTTCCACTCGTATCGACTCGCTATGTATTAGGATAATGAGGAAATTTTTATATAAAAAGGGGTAGCAGTTCTGTTTGACCAGAGAGTAATTTGTTGGGAAGCAACCTGTACACATAGTCAACCAGCGAAATCTAAAAGTGAATATAAATGTACATTATCTATAAGTGAATTGGAAGTACAGTATCAACAACAACCCAGATAGCACGCAAGTTTGCAGCAAGCTTGAAATGTCTGGACTGCTGCAAACTTGCAAGTTTGTGGAAAGGTTGCACAGCAAGCTTGTCGCATGTTTGTCGCAAGTTTTTCGAAAGCTTGTCGCATATTTGTCGCAAGTTTGCAGAACGCTTTCAGCAAACTTTCTGAAACCTTGATGCAAAGTTGCAAAATTTTTTTTAAATGCATAAAAGAATTCTGGTTTTTGTTCCTTTTTTTAAATTTAATGAAAAAAAATGTAAAATAAAAAATTCACAAATATACCTTTAATTTGGATAATATATATATATTTAATCAATTTTTCAATAAAAATTTACAAAAAATATAAGGACAATATTTATTTATAAATTTATGGAAGCACTTAACACTTAAAATAAAGATTTAAAATCTTAAAACAATTATTATTTTAATCCTGATTAAATTGCAAAAGTGTATCTTCAGCTGCTTTTTTTGCTTTTCTTTGCTAATGCTGTCATAAAAAAATAGAAGAATTTATTAGGCTAACGTTATATTGGTATTAATAAAATTTTAACATAATCGCCTTAAATACTTGCCGATCACGCTTATCATTGTTCTTGCATTGATTTAACCAATTCTTAATATATTATTCAATACAATTTTGCTCCACATGTTTATTAATTTCGCGCATGGCATCTGAAATGAAAAATTTAATAAATTGTAAAAAAGTAAATTTAAAAAAAGATTAATATATGTAATAAATCTTACTAATGATTGTAGAATTTAATCTAAGGCTTTGAAAAGCAGGTTTTTTCGCTGATTTTTCTTTATATGTAAAGGACTGTCCAGCTTCAAATGTTAAAAGATGATTAGCATATTTGCCACTGTAATACTGTGAGATCTTTGGTTTCCTAAGCCTTTCAAAGCAGAAACCAACAAAATTTGAAAAAACTGTTAATAATACATTGTGCATTATGTTCGGAAAGTAGCCGTTTTTCGACAAGTTTGTAAGTTGCTGCTCGAGCCAAGCTAGTACAACATCTTAAAATCTAGCCAGAAATTATAATTATATCTGCACAATAGCACCTGCTCTTAAATCAAGAAAGTACATATGAATCTTATTTGTAAATTTACTGTTTTCTTAAAGAAATTTTTGGATTGAATGTAGGAAATTATTTGCTGATTAAGAATTTTAATTAAGGAAGATTTCGACTATATCAGCAATTAGTGACATCTATTAGACGTCAATTGAACTCTTTGGATTGAAGTTTGGTCTCAATTTTTATAACTTCAACCAAATTTTTCACAGGAAACAATTTTAAATCATCGTCTCGATCCAGAAAGGTAAAACTATGCTCATTATTTTCTTGTTCGCTGAAGTTTCTTTTTTGTCTTACGTACATTTCCAGATTATTGTTGCCAAAGATTTTCGAAAAAATAGATGACAAAATTTATTAAAAAATAAAATTTATAAATTATGTATTTCACTTTAAATTTTAATTAGCAAATTTGTTTAACATGTAATAAATTAAAAATCACAATTTTTTAAAAATTATAAAAATTAAATTACTAAAATTATTTGGATTATTAACTACAATATTCTTAATTTTAATTATTAAACATTATAAAGAAAATCGATTTAAAATTAATAAAATATATGTCGTTTAAATTGAGAAATACATTTTCAAAAATAAAAATGAATTGAATAAAGTATATAATAACAAATAAAAATTAAACATTTTTTAAATTAATTACTATTATTATTATTAAAATAATTAAAAACTTACTCGAGTAATTACAAATTTTTTTAATTTTGTATGGTTTGACGTCCTCATTGACCCATGTGCTCTTATCAACATCCACATTTCGCTTTAAAACATTGAAAATGTCGTTTTTTGAATTATTGGGTGAGTAATAACTTTCTATCATTATATCATCTTCTTAAAGTCCCCACTATCGTCGTATTATTTCTATTCCGTCATAGAATTCGACAACGGCAAAAACTTTCTCGCTGTTTATAATGAAAAAGAGATGAAGAATTTTATTTAAACCTTTCAGATTTAAAAGATGCCCTTTAAAAAATGTTAATATTTAATTATTAAACGATCAAACGAACTTACCTAAAAGTGAAGTTCGATCGTAATTATATGAATAAGCCTCGTTCAAGAGATTACAACTGTAGTACTTCCTTCGGTACTGCAAGAGGCCACTACGTTTATAGAAAGATTATACCTGGGTATACCTTAATTTGAAAATTTTCCCCACTGCGTCCCGCTGTGCTCCCCTCTTCCGCTTGATCCTCATATTTTCAGAGTGTTTAAAATTGTTAATTATTATGGGAGATTTAGGGAAAAGGAAATGGAATTTTCTATTGGGTGGGAAAGTAATCTCTTGAACGAGGCTTATTCATATAATTACGATCGAACTTCACTTTTAGGTAAGTTCGTTTGATCGTTTAATTATATTTCATTTGCCTCGTTCCTTCGATTACAACTGTAGTTGTTTAGAGATACAGCAATTTTAAACTTTTTAATAATAAGTTTTATTGTTTTAGAACACATTTTGAAGTTTTTACAATCACAATAAATATATCACAATAACAATTGCTAAAGAAAAATCGACTTTATTTGCGATTATTGGCATATTATAAAATTCAGCAAAGACGGAGGAACTGTTTGTCCATTCTGCCGTTTTCTAATTGTTGACAAATCAACTCCCCTTAGCAAAGCTGCGGACGTTACCGCATGTCTAGTAGGGTAAGATGAGAATATAGTGGTGTCTATGCCACTTTTGTTTTATGTGTTTTTAGCCCATCTACTAATGGTCTGGGATGTAACTGGCTTATGCTACTTTTTAATCGAGATACATTATTTGTCTATATCATTTCTTAACGTCCTAGTATTTTCTATATAATTCGAAATAACTGATACAATACATAACGAAAGGTCTTGTTGAAACCTTGAAGAAATTAACAAAGGCTGATATTGCCCTGGCCTTGATGTCTTTATAATATCGGAAATTTTTATTTGTAAGCTTTATGGTGTCATTTTGATATTACTTATGCTTATTGATGCTAATGTTTGTGGTCTATGGGCCGTAGATAAGGCTAATAACGTTACTGTATTTTCTGTTAAAAGTTTTGAATTAAGATGCTGAGAATTTAATGTTCGTAAATAATTTAACACAACTGAAACGTCCCAGGTGTAGTTTTATTTTAGTGTAATTGGTTTTAGTCTTTATAGACCCTTTAGGAATCGCCTATTTTATTTTTTGAAATTAATGAAACAGCAGATCTATATGTATTTATTGTGCTATATGAGGCACCCTCTTTAAAACGCTTAGTAAGGAAATTAAGTAGAGGTAATATCAATCGATTCCAAGGGAATGTTTTTTATTCAGAAACGCATTCTTGAGATTTTGTAATCCATCAAAGACAGATTCTGAGCCTGAGGGTGTATTTTTCTCCTGCAAGGAGACAATAATAAATTATTATTTGGTTTAAAATAAATCAGTTTTTCTTACAAGCAATTCTATTAGGAGTGGATACCACGTTTGGTTTGGTCCATTAGGTATAACAATAATTGCCATTAATTCGTCTTTCTTTATTTTTACAAGCGTTCTTAATACTAAACTGAAAGGTGGGAAGGCATAATATTTTAGATCCGTCCAGTTGAAGGTGAATGCATTTATCTGTAAGGTACCACAGCTAGGTTTTGCACTACTATTTCGAAGTAATTTTGTATTTAATTCCCATTCAGTATCGTTATCTTTTATTCTAGGTAGAAAGTCTGCCTGTCTGTTATTTGCTAATGCTATATAAGATGCAAAGACGAATATTTTTCTTTTTTATCACTTTCCTTATATCTTTGGCTAATTTATTATACGGGGAGTAACGGGTACCACACATTTTATTAACATGCGACAAGGCAGTAGTATTATTCGTTCTTACAAGAGCTTGAGAATCATGCTCGTTTTTATATTTTATAGTCGCCTGTTGTAATATTATTATGTGTAACTGGTAAATTTTTTAACCACCACTTTAAATTTGATAAGACATTTTTTGGAAATAACATTTTTCTATTGTAATCAAAATTGTTTCATATTGAAGCGATTGATTTTATCTTTCCAGTTGCCTAGTGTACATTAGATCGCATTCACTGCAGGACATGCTGCAGTTAATTTTTTTTTTTTACAAGCGACGCGAATTTTACTATTGAGCAAGATTATTTATTTATTTTTTATTTTTTGTTTTTATGATTCATAATTTTTATCAATACATAAGATGTTATCGAAATAAATGACTGAGGTTAGGCCTTTGTATCTTAACTAATTCACTACGAGTTTCATAATTTTAGTAAAAATTAACGAACTTAAGCTTAGGCTGAAAAGTAGACAGGTAAATTGATATAGGGTCTTCATGAATTCAAATCTTAAATATTTTTGGCTTTGTTTATAAATGGGAACTGAAATAAAAGAATTGTCTTTTGAAACAATTATTCCCATGTAATGTTACGTATCCCATGTAATGTTACGTAACACATGTAAGGTTACGGAATATTAATTTTTGCTGCAGTTTGAATGCCCTTTATTTTAAAATGACTAGTTTTGATACATTTATTAAATCAAAAGGAACTATTAGGTTTAAGAGCTTAACTTTCTCGATTGCTCCTTTCTGAAATGAGTTATTAATTGCCTGTTTATGATCTTTATTTCTCTTGAAGAATTAAGCCTAACAACTGGTGCTCTTTTTTGTAACACATTTCTAAAAAATTATATTTGATAGCCTTTGAGACAATTTAGTATAAATTTATGTCAGTTGGTTCGGATTTCGGTTGGTTTGGTCCTGAATTGCAGATGCTGCATTGTCTGGAAGCCCTGTGGAGGCCCTGGTATCACTGGCGATGGCCAACTTGCATACTGGGGGTTGAAGTTTAAAGATCTTTAGAAGTTAAAAGTTTTTGAGTCTATATCAACACCCGCAAGAATAAAGGTTATTCTCGAATTTGTTTGGCTGTGAAAAATTTTGGAGAGTATTTTTCCTGTGTCATTAAGGGTGTTTTCGGTATGTCCATGGATCATGATCCGGATCACTCAGTAACCAGTCACAGCATTCGAAAAGTGAGATGGATCACTTAAGTAACCAATGCTATCGATTTCTTCCATTAAAGTTGACATGGCTGAACCATAAGCGGTCAATGCTGCACCGAATAGCCGTTGCCTTTTTGCCATGAGGCTGTCTCTAGTTTTTGAGTGCTTTTGAAGCGTTTGGATTTGATACAAAGATATCAACAAGGTATTCATTAATAGGAGGTGCACTATCATTTGTATCCTGCTCGGCAGGGAGATTAATGATTTCTGAAAATGCAATGAACAATTGCTATGCATTTTGATTACGTCTTGAGAGCGTATTTATTTATTTATTTTTTTGAAAATGCAATAAATGATTGCTTTATATTTTGATTATGCCTTGCGGGCGTAATAATTTTTGTTTTGTTTTTTGCAAAATGCAATGAACGACTGCTTCGTATTTTGATTACGTCTTGCGAGCGTAATTTTTTTTTTTTTTTTTGAAAATGCAATTAACGATTGCTTTATATTTTGATTACGACTTGTAGGCGTTTTTATTTATTTATTTTTATTTATTTATTTTTTTTTTTGTAAATGCAATGTACAATTGTTTTATATTATGGTTACGTCTTGCGATCGTATTTTTTATTTATTTATTTATTATTTTTGAAAATGCAATAAACGATTGCTTTGTATTTTGATTACGTCTTGCGAGCGTGTTTTGGAAATGCAATGAACGATTGCTTTGTATTTTGATTACGTCTTGAGAGCGTAATAATTTTTTTTTTTGTTTTTTTTTTTGAAAATGCAATGAACGACTGCTTCGTATTTTGATTACGTCTTGCGAGCGTAATTATTTATTTACTTATTTATTTTTATTTATTTTTTGAAAATGCAATGAACGATTGCTTTGTATTTACTTATTTATTTATTTATTTATTCTTTTTTTATTTTTTGAAAATGCAATGAACGATTGCTTTGTATTTATTTATATATTTATTTATTATTTTTGAAAATGCAATGAACGATTGCTTTGTATTTTGATTACTTCTTGCTAGCGTATTTTTGAAATGCAATGAACGATTGCTTTGAATTTTAATTACGTCTTGCGAGCGTATATTTCTTTTGATATTTCGACTAAAATTTTATATTTATACATATATATATATACATATATATATACATATATATATATACATATATACATGTACAGTAAGAAAAAACTACCAGCCAGTCACAGGAGAACATGCGTTTTGCATAAGTCTGTCTCATTCCCACTCATGGGCTGTGACTGACATAGCAGCTCCCCTGAACGCACATGCGGAGCACATATATATATATATATATATATATATATATATATATACATTAGACATACACTAATACATATATCTGTATATAGAGTAGATGAGTAATTTTTAATAAGTAAAGAGACACATTTTGCAGCGTGTTTATAAATTTTGTCTTGGACAATAGTTCAAAGGTGACTCTTAGGTCGTTCAAGCCTGAAGATAATAGGCATTGTATTATATTTATTATTATGACTGTTAGAGCCGAATTTGAAAAATTAAATAAATTTAATTTTATATTATCAAATTTTTAAATAGACTTCAATTAAACGTGTCCTTCGGACGAAAATCGTATAAGTAGTGGATTCTTCCCTCTGCTTGGTTATTAGTTCAACCAAGGGGTGAGAATCCTATACTTTGAATTTAGAGAAGATAGGTTAATTGGACAGGATTTTTAAATTAAAAGGCAAAAATTAAAGATAAAAACAAACAATGATATATTTGACCCAAAAATCCCTAATACAAATATTCTAATTTTTGTTAAAAATGTGTAAAAAGAGTAGAAGTGTATATGTGTATATGTGTGTGATTGAGTTTCAGAAAATGTGATATGAAATGTGATATTTTTTACTCACTGTTTAGAAATTCTACTTTGCAACTTTAATCCAATTTGATGAGAGTTTCTTCTCTCTGTTTTCTCCTGACATTAACTTCCGAAATTGATGAAATACCAATTCTAGGGTCACTAGAATGATATTTGCTTAACTCACTTTTTTTTATTCCTTTTTGAAGTACACAAAAATTTGAAGACCGAACCTCGAAAAGGAAGGTTGTCTTTAAAGGTATATTTAAATTGATATTCCCTTAATTCTTTTAATGAAAATAACTTTTAGTTTATTTTGTTGAATTTAGACTTTTTCAATAAGCTCTTTTAATTCTTCTATTTCTTTTATATTCCTTTCAATAAATTTATTTTTCAATTCACTTTATTTTTAATATCCTCTTTTAATTATTTTATTCTTTTTCTCGTCACTTTTTATTATTTTTCAATAAAACTTTTAAATCCAACCTTTCTTTTATCTTTATTTTTTTTATATTTCTATTCTCAATTAAAATTCACTTATTCTTCCCAAACTTTTATTGATTTTCTCGATTTTATTTAAAGGGATTATCTTTTCCCGAACTTCACTTTTTTTTAAAACACGGCTCACAGGCCGGACTTAGGAATTTTCCAGGCTAAAGATTGCCGGCTTAAAAAAAAACAACAGGTATCGACGACCTGCGACTAATTACTGACTTGATTTCCCCGTGTCGGTCAATTTTATTGAACGACGATTTAGTGGGGAAATCGTAAGCAAAGTTCATTGCACTCGACTGTTGTCAAGTCAATTTCTGCAACCTTGCAGATTTAGGCAGTGGTATGATCGAAGTTCAATGACTTGGATACACCACTCCTTATATTAAGGAATTTGGTTTCGACAACTCCCTGTGATTTCCCAAGAAAGTCAACAAACTGTTTGCCAATAAAAAGGGAATTTGCCGAGAAATAGTGTAACTTATATTTAAGGTTCTTCACCTCAGAATTGTGAAATTCAGGGGAATAATAAATTGAATAGAATTGTTTATAATTTTAGGATTAAATCATTATTTAAATAAACTGCTTAAGATCACATTGGATAAAAATGTCAAAGATAAGAATGTCTTTTGGTGAATTTACAAAGGGTTGTTCTTTTTGTAAGTGTTTTTGTGATGTTATCTACAAAATTTCGTATCATGCGAAATGTTGTTTGTGATTATGTTTCATGACGTATTTTAAATGATTATTTTTAAATATAAAAGGTTACGGAGTTCGGCCGTAACAAATGCCCCCCTTTTATTAGGCTGACGTCCCTTGTCAGCTGCTATGAATGCGTGTAGTGGTCCAATGTGATATCCTTGGAGTGTAATGTTGTTGGATAACTCTTTCGAGTTTTACAAAATTTTAATCCTCTTGTTTTACATAAATTGTTGCTGTAAGGTAAGTGCATTTATTAAAGTTAGGGAGAGAAAAAAAAATGAAATAAATTCCCTTATATATAAAAAAAAAATATGAGAAAAAAAAATATTCTCTATATATGAGCTGTTATTTAAGAGTAAAAACGCTGAATTTTCAAATTTAGTTTTCTGTGTCAGTGTCACGTCAAGGTAAGTTGAAGGTCTGATTGTAACTTGATATGGTAGTTTATTTTAGTTCTAATTATGTAAATAGATAGAAAAAGAAAAAAAAAATGAATAACAGCCATTTTATTTTATTTTTATCGTTTTCTTCTTTCAAAAGAATTATAAAAAAAAAATCATTTTTTTTTTTTTTTAAAGAAGGTGACAACATTGTTGTTACTGCCCCCTTTTATATGAACTGTCGTCCCTTGGCAGTTTATAGTTGTATTTTTTTTTGTTATTATTGATGTTTAGACTCTATTAGAGAAAACAATTTTAAAAAGAAATTTATTTATAACTGGCATTATTCTTAAAAATTTAATTCAATTCCTTAAAAAAGATATCAATTAATTTAACAAAAAATCTTTGTTTTTTTTTTTTAAATACTTTGGATTAATTCAATTATTTACAAAAATATTGAAATTTTTCACAGAGATTCCATTTTTTAAAAAAAAATATTTTAATAAAATTCTTGAAAAGAAATCGATTATTTTAATTAAAAAATTTTAATTAAAAAAAATTTTTTTAAATATTTCGATTATTATTTTAGATTTAATATTTAATTTAATTTAATTTATTTTTTTTTTTTTAGTAAATTTTTTTTTAAAAGTTTTTGTATATTATATTTTTTTTTAAATAAATTTTATTTTTATGAGTATGTATATATGTATTTCATTTTTGATGGGTTATTTTTGTTTTATGTATAGGTGAAGGAAAATTTGCTTGTGTTTAATGTAAGATGAGTACATTTTTCCTGTCTTTGGTTTAAAATCTTCAATTTCTCTTTCTAATGATTTTGATAATGCTGATTTGTGCTTTTGGCTGGTCGATGTGGTGTCTTTTCTCGTACTTTGTCAGTTTCTTAAAGTCTTCCGTTTGGTGTAGTTGTTTTATTTTTTATTCGATTCGGTTTTAGTGATTTGTTGTGGTTTGTTTATTTAAAAAAAAAATAAACCAAAATAATACAATGGCTTCTTTCGATTTATCCGTAATGAATGAAGTTTTGAGTTACGTGGAACGTGGGGTTACGAGTAAGGAGAGTTTTTTGTTGCTGAAGTTATCTGAAATTGAGGAAGCTGAACGTGAATCTTTCGCGAGAGGAGAGAGGGGGTGAGTTTTAAGAAAATTTTATTTTATGGGTGTTTATAATGTGAGATTGTGTGTTTTTTTTTTTGTTTCGTGTTTATGTGAAAAAAAAAATGTTTTTAGAGTGCGTGTGGTTGTATCTTCGTGGGAGGACGCCGAACTAAGGGAGGGAACAGGGCCTTGGCCTCTTATGACCTCCAGATGTTATCCCGAGAGTGCCCCTTATGATGATGCTGTATGGCATCAGGAGTATAGGTGGTCTTGGGAGTTCAAAAAATATGAGTCCCGTTATTATTGGGCTCCGGATACGTACAAGACTCCCACTTCCACTTCTGTGTCCAAAGAAGAATTGATGGAGGAAATTATAGGTATTTTGGGCGTCAACGCTTGTTGTAGGTGAGTGATTTTATTTTGTTGATTTCCCCTTTTTTTTTTTAATAAAAAAAAAACTACTAAAATTATTTTTTTTAATGGAGGAAAGTCTTATTTGTTTTGTTCCCTTTTTGTTATAGGAGCTATATGTTTTTACCTAATGATCCTCCTAGGCTTGGGTTTCGCCCCAAAAACTCTGCGTTAGAGCTCGTTTTCGTGCAACGTTATAAATTGGAGTGGGAGGAAATGATATTGGTCTCAAAAGCTTGGGATGTGGTAAGTGTGAGAATTGAAAATAATTAATTAGTTTTGTAATAGTGATTTCGGTGTGTGCTTGTTTGTTTTTCTGATGTTTTAATATTGGTTCTTGTTTTTATGTTTTAGCGCTGGAATCTTCCAGTCCAGAGTGTCTGGTATCCCTGCTAGCTTGTAGCATGTTTTCATTATATATTGAATATTTTATACTGGTGTTAATTTTGTATATTAATTTTAAAAAGAAAGTTGATTATAATTATTATTGTAGCTTTGTCTAGTAGGGGGGGAGGGGGTTGGTGGTTTTAATAAATTGACGGTTTCTTTCTTAAATGGTCTAATTATTTTCCCTTTTTTTTTGTTTTATTGTTTTTAATGTTTTTTTTTTTATATAATTTTAATTTTTTATAGAAATTATGATTTTTAATTGTGTAATTTATTTTTTAGAAAGAAAATGAGAGAGAAAAAAAATGTTGTAATATGAAAGTAAAATGTTATTTTATTATTTCTATTTTTATATAAGTGGTTTTTTTTTTATTGGTAAAAAAAGGAAAAAAAAAATATCTTTTCTGAATAATTTTTAGTTATTCGAATTTTTTTTATTTAAGTAAGAAAAAATTTTAAAATATATTATGCAGTGTTAAAAGGGAATTATGAAGAATAAAGAAGAAAAGTAAAAAAAAAACGTCAGCGTTTTGTGGTAAGGTGTAGTCTCTTTTATTCTCTCTCCGTGCCTGTGTGATATGAGGTTGTTTGACAGTCTCTCTCGTGCATCGGCATATTCTAGTTTGTTTGTGGTTAGAAGTGTATGTTTAGAATAAAATTTTTTGATCTTGTTATGTGTTTTTTTTTGTGATTGTGTGTGTGTGTTTTTTTTTTTAAATATTAAAATAAAAGATATTAATTGGAGGTTTGTTCCTATTAGTGTTATTTTTCTGCTCTTGGATTAGTTCCTGTTTTTTTTTTTATCCAATGTGAGTAAAATTTTTCTTTCTTTTAATGTTTATTTATATTTTTAAATTATCGAAAATTATTATTTTGTTGTGATAAAAATAAATGAAAATAAAATTTTGGAATTAATTTTAAAGAAATAGTGTTACTAATAAAATGATTATGTAGAAATATCCGTGTGTCGTGACCGTCCTTGGTCTTGAAACACTATTCCGTTTTTGTCAGCATTTTCTTACTTTCATTAAATGACTTTATGTTATTTTGTGTTCAAATTTTTCTTTCTTTTGTATTTTATGAATGTATTTTTTTTTATTATTATTTGATGTTTTTATTTATATATTTAAAAAAAATTGCGTTCATAATGTTTTATTATTTTATTTTAAGTTTAAGGAGGTTTCCATCTCCAAGTTTGTTTAATTTCTCGTCAAAATTTTAATTTTCTTTAAAGATATTAAAATTCTTCTCCAAAATTCAGTTATTTTCAAAAAATCTAAAAAAAAAAATGGTCAACATCTTATAATTATCTTTATAAATAAATAGTAAAATTCTTCGACAAAATTCAATTAATTTCAAAAATTTTAATGAAATCCATTGCAAAATATGAATTTTTTAAAAGTAATAATACTATTCACAAAAATTAAATATTGTTCAATCTACTACTATTTTCATAAAATTTGTCGAAAGAATTTAATTGTATAAAAAAAGATTAATAAAATTCTACAAAAATCCTTAATTATTTTCAAAAAATAATAAAAATTTCACAAGAATTTCATTAATTTAAAAAAAAAATTTTATCGAATTCCTCGAAAAAATTTTTCAATAAATTACTAATTTTTATATTTAAATAATTGAATTGTCGTAGAATTTTCTCATAAACATTGATTTAAAAATAGATTTCAGTTAAAATCTCAGATTACAATAACTGAATTCTTTCGAAGAATTTCGTTAAAATTTTTTTAAAAAAACAATTCAATCTTATCGAGACATTTTATTAAAATTGTTCCAAAAATAATTGAATTTCTACCAAAAAAAAAATTTTATCAAAAGTTTTTAAAATGTTTGAATTTCTGTTAAAATTCTGATATTTTTTTTTTTTAAAAAAAAAAATAATTGAATTCAATTACTTTTAATACAGTTCTAATCGAATTTCTCGAAGAATGTGATTATTCTTAAAAATTGTATTAAAATTTGTTCATATGATTCAATTATTTGAAAATTTGTTGATAATGATTTTTATGGGAATTTCATTTTAAGAAGCGTTCAATTATTCAATAAATTATTTATTTGCTTTTTGTTTGTATTTTTTATAACTGAATTATAATAATAAAATAATAAAAATTGATTTTCATTTTATAAAATGAATTTCAGTTAAAATTTTATAGATAATAATTGAATATTAAATGCAATAGAGCATTATTTTTATAGTTTCTATTTTCTAATATTTATTCGATTAAAGAATTTAGGAACAATTGAAATTTCGTAAAATTGAATTTTGTAAACAAATGAATTTGAAAATTGTCAAAGAACTTTTTCGAAAATTATTTTTTAAAAAAAATCGATATAAAAAAGAATTTTAGATAAAAATTCTTAAAGTAATTATTGAATTCTTTATGATTTTAATTATTATAAATTATTTTTATTAATTATTATGAAACATGTAGAAATCGATGACTTTGAGTCGAAGACTCGGGAGTTATCGATTTTTTCATGTTTTATAGTTATGAAAAATTATTGAATTTCTAGTTTTAAGGAAAATGTTCTCTTATTTGATTAGGCCTGATTCTATTTGTGTCAGTTGGTCCGTAAATGGTCCGTAATTTTTAATTTTTGTTCCATAAAGTCCGTATTTACTATTTTTAAATACTTGAATTTTGGCTGAGAATTTAAATTAAATTTTTGAAAATACTGAATAATAATAATATTTTTTTTTTTAAAAAAAAAAATTCGTTCATTATGAAAAATGTTAAAATACAAGAATAAATGCTTAATTCAATTCAGCGCATGCATTTCTTAGTTAGTATATCTATATATGTGAGTCACTATATAGGTATACTGGACGTATAGTTCTCCTTAGTTGCTCTCCTCTTTCTTCTGTTCGTAGGCGCCCCGCATGCTCCGCGACTACCCCGAAGCAATGCGTTGCCCTATATGCCTGTTTTCCTTCTCTTTACTTTTATCCGCTCCCCGGCGTTTCACCACCACTTCAAGCTTCCACAAGCTTACATCCATGCATGGCAATGTTTTTTTTAGATTTAAAATTATCGTTTAAAAAGGAAATACTGCCAGAATTTTTATCTCTTTGATTGTGAAATAATATTCCGACTAATAAAAAAATTTTTTTTTTTTTTTTAATTTTGTTAATGTTTGCTAATAAATTATCAGAACTAAGTGGTATAGCATTTGAAGCGTGTCATTTATTTATTTATTTTTTTTTTTTGCAGTATTTACCTCTTATGAAACATTTTATTTGGATTAATTTGATAAAAAATGCTCATTGTTCAGCATTATTTAATGCTATAAATTTTAAGCAGGGTTGCAAATGATTTTTTTTATTTATGAATGCCCTTACTTTTTAATTTGTCTGAGAGAGAGAAAAGAAAAAAAAATATCCTTCGTGAATTTATTAATTTTGTTAGTTTGTTTGCAGGTTATTTATGTTTGTTGTTTTATTTTTATTATTATTATTTTTTTTTTATATTACAAAGACTGAAGCTGCCCTTTTGTGTTTATAATTTTTTGGTAAGTGTTGTTTTAATTTTTTTTGTTAATGTTTATTAAATTTCCCTTTTTTTTTTTTTAACCATGGCTCTTTTTTTAGGTAATTTGCAAGTTTTATGAAAGGGATATATAAAAAAATGTTTTATAAAAGCGGAGTAATTCTAGGGCGTTTTGCTGTCTTTTCTAGTGTTTTATTTAATTTGTAAGTATGTTTTCAATGTTTGTTTTCTTTGGTTTTAAATCCTTTATTAACCATGGCTCTTTTTTTAGCTCTTTCAAAGTTGGTTGGTGGTTCCTGTACTCTAGCTTGAGGAGGATTTTAATTTCATCTACGAAGCGAAAAAAAAATGTTTTTGTGTGCTTATCTTATTAAATGGGGGTTGATGCTTTTCGGATTATCTTTACTTGGGTGAGTTTTTTTTTTTAACATTGTTATTTTTGTATTGTTATTTATGTATGTTTTATTGATTTTCTTTTTTTTTTTTAGGTACCCTGTGCCTCCCTTTTTGATGAATATATATATATATATTTTTTTTTAATAATGAATTTCTTAAAATATATTATACGAAAAAAAAAAAAAAAATGATAACTAAGAGTACATTAAAGTGTTAAGTAAAGAACAAAATCGTGTTATTCAAGAATTTTGTGTTTAATATTATCTTTCTTATTCTAACATTATTTATATGGTATTTGTAAAAGGTGTTTTTTTTTTGTTTTGTTTTATTCTATATGTAAGTGTTTTATAAATTTATTAATTAATATTTTATTCTTATTTAATTTATTATTAATTGTTAATTACTATGATTGATATTAATATAGATTTTTTTTTAATTTTTTTTTGTTTTTTATTTCCCATTTTACCCAAAACTAAAACTATTTCTACTGGAGTTGGAGTTCGCTTTCGAGGGGGAATTTGGAGACTCATCAAGTTGACCAACAACAGATGAGGCTTTTCTTAAGGCCCTTTTCCCGGAGTTTTGGATGTCTCATTTGCTTCTACTCAGAAAAACTTTCTTAGGAGTGGATACAACATGTTGTAGTGAGAGAATGTTTCTCACCAACATTTTTTTTTTTTTACATTTTAAAATGTTTTTTTTTTTTAAATTAAATCTACAGATCATTATTGCATCTATATATGTATGTGTATGTATTTCATGCATACTTATATTTATATATATGTTAGTAATGGATTATTAATATTGGAGGTAATTATATTGTAGTAATTGTTAGGTTTATTAGTTGCCAGTTGTTTCTTATCTACGTAATTTTTAATTGGTTTAGTGTTAGTGTTATTTTTTCTTCTTTTTTTAGCTTTTTGGTTATTATAAGTTTTTTTTTACAAGTTAATATTATATACATTTTTTTTTAAAAATCGGTCTGCTTTTTGTTTAGGCTATGTCTACGTATTTAATTTTGGGTGTTTCTGTATATTGTAATTTGGAGATAGGGTTTTCTCGTATCGTTTTTTCTTTTCGTACAGTGCTGCTGGTTGTGGGTTGGTTATCTTCTTGTCGTTCGTTTCGTTGTAGGATTTCTTGTTCAATGGTTGGAGGGGATAGGCATGTTTTTTGGTTTGTTATAAAATTGGTAGTATTTTGGTTGTTGGGTCTTTGTTGTAAGGGGCTGGACGGTATTGCGTACATTTGTTGCGTCTCTGTCTCGTTGCTTCTTCTTCTTCTTCTTATGCAGCATAGAGGTTTTATATGGCTTTTTATGCAATGTTTTATGGTCAAATAGATTATGATTATTATTATTACTGTTGACAAAGTTCCTATTATAGAGTTGGTGTATTGATATTGCTCTTTTTTTCCTAGTGTATGTATACTTTGAATTTCTAGTCCTTTCTCTATTTCTTGTAATTTCTCGTCAGTTTCCATTTTTCTCCAAATTGGTCGCACTTCGTTTGATGTTGTTGTCTCTTTTTTAGGATTCAATGTTTTTAGGATTGGTGAAATTTCTTCTAGTTTTAATTCTATTTTTGGTGCATAAATATATTCTTGAGGATTGTTTATTATTTGCAGTGTAGGTAATTTTATCGTGTCCGTTTTTAAGGTGCATTTCGGTGATAATTTAATAATTCCTATTCCATTCAGTTGAAAAGTATTGACCTTCGTTTTGGGGCATATTAAATATGCAGTTTCTTCTTTAGTTAGTGAATATAACCAATTTCCTGTTGTTATTAAAGGTTCCCACAGTGGTTGTTGATTGTTTGTGATTCGGATGTCACAACTTCTTAAAGTGTTATTATTAGGTTCCCTTAGTAGTTCTGATTCACAACTTGGTGCCAAAATAATGTCATAAATTCCTTGTGTTGGGTAACATACATATCTTCCTTCTACTAATTGGCACGTTCTCAGTTGTTCTTCTTCTAAATAAAAGTAATGTCTTCCCTCTACACTGGTGGCTAAGTACTTGGAGTGAGGTGTAATATACGCTCTGTTCCCTTTTGTTCCTATAGATTGTAGTACTGGCAATTCATGCATCTTATATAGTAAATATTTTTCTTTCTCTAAGAGAGGGATATCTAGTGTTATGAATAAATTTTCTTCTTTTGCTTGTATTCCTATTTTTGATATCTCTGTAATTGTTGCTACATTTAAGTTGTCTATATGCATGGGATATTCCTGGTTTTCTAAAAATTTATGTGCTTCGGTTGCTATTGTTTTTATCTGTTCGTTGTTTAATAATTTTGGATGTAATTTTCCTTCTATAGCTTTGAATATAACGTTTAAAGTTTCTTCTAATCCGTGCTTATAAGTTTCTATTTGTTCATTCCATTGTTTTGATGTTTTTTGTAACTGTAGCATGAAATCTGTGGTGGTTAATTTAGATTTTACATCAAGTATTTCTTCTTCGAGTTTATAGAGTCTTTTTCTTTCTTCTTCTGATTTGTTATGTTGTTGTTGTGCTAAATCATATAAATTTTGTAAATCTGCTCGTACTAAATGAGTTTGTTCTCCTACTAGATGTGATATGTTTTTCTGTGCCTCGTTTAATTCTGTGAAGAGTTGTTCGTATCTTTCCCCATCGTCATAAGTTAATATTCCTATGGTTGGTCCTGCAATTTTTCCTATGAAACCTACTAATGGAGTGTTTCGTTTCTTTCTACTTTGAAATCTAATTGTCTGTTCTGTTGTTGGTTGCTGTTTTAATTCGTTTATGAGATTTAATAATTGCTCTCGGAGTAACTTGGCTACTGTAATTTCTTTATTTAACATCTGATATTCTAAAAATTCTTCACAACTCATTTTCATTATTTTTTGACATTCTGTTTCTATCTTTTTATATTCTATTTCCAAATCAGGTAAATGTTTTTTAAATGTGTCTGTGTCCAATAGGATTATGGTTCTCCATGTTCCTGATATTCGTTGTAGATTCGGCATAAGTTCATAAAATAGTCCCGTATTTTTATTTAAGCTTGTTATTGAAATAAAAGGGTTTATCTCATTTGCTCGTATAACTTCCATCATTCCTAGTATTACGATGCATATTCTAAAATAGTTCTCCATTTCTGTAACCAAAATTTAATTATGTGTTTAGTTTTCTTTATATATATTTTTTTTAGTTTCTATCGCTAGTTTAGCTAATCTATCTGCTTCTTCGTTTCCTATTATTCCACTATGTCCTGGCTCGTATATTAATTCTACTTCTAGGTTATTTATACTATTTTTCATTTTTATGAAGTCCTTTTTACTTATGACTTCTTGTTTTCGGCATGTTTTCCAACCGTTGTTTTCCCATTTCGGTAACCACTCTTTTATCCCATATATTACAAACTTAGAGTCGGTGTGTATCCTAATTTTCTTGTATTTTAAGTTTTTTAAAATGTCTATGGCTTTTATTATGGCCTCTAATTCGGCACTATTATTAGTTTGCCTATTATATGCTTTGTCACTGACATTTAAGGGATGTTCTTGGTTAAACCAGATTCCTATTCCAGCTTGTGCATTTGGTTTACCATTTGCCTTACAAGCTCCATCAGTGTACACATGTACATAATCGTCTTTATCTATTCTTAATCCTCTTTTATCATTCTGTCAGGAGTATGCCTTCTTGACCTGATCCTTGTGCTTTCGGAATCTCCTCTTTTCCGCGTCGCTTAGTATCAAATTATTCTTTTCTGTAATCCCTACTACTTCATATGGTCCGTGGTAATATGGGGAGAATTTACCAGCTCTTACTTCTTCTTTTACGTCTACTAAGTCTCCTATTTTTACGTCCAAGGGTTTTGTTTTGCTATTTAATTTTTCTCTGACTTTTTCTTTTGACTGGATCAGATTTTTAGCTACCATTCTTCGGATTTCAATTAGTCGTATTACTAATTCTTTCAAATAGGATTCGTATGTTTCCATTTCTTTCTCTGTCGGAAAAATGGAAGGGGTGCGAGCAGTTTTCCCAAAAACTACTTCGTGAGGGGTGAACTTTGTAGCTTCGTGGACGGAAGTGTTATAGGCAAACATAGCGTAGGGCAATAATCGATCCCAGTCGTCGAAGGCTTCTGCATAGTGTCTGATGAATTCTGCTAGTACGGCGTGACTGCGTTCCAGTGCGCCGTTAGTTTGTGGCCTATATGCTGTAGTAGTGACTTGGGCTACTTTAAATAACTTTGCTAGTCTTCTTAACAAGTTGCTAGTGAATGACCTTCCTTGGTCTGTTAAGATACATTTTGGTGCTCCATAAACGGAAATTAGGTTAGTAGCTAATGCGTTTGCTATCGTTGTAGCATTTATATCTGGTATTGCTACGAAAATGCAATATTTACTTAATTGATCTTGCATGGTCAGAATGTGACAGTTTCCATTAGCGGTAGTGGGGAGTTTTCCTACTGTATCTAGGGAAACTTTGTCCCATGCATCCAATGGTGTATCCGTTATGACCATGGTTTCTTTATTTTTTGTTCTAACAATTTTCTTCTCTGCACAACTTCTGCATTTTCTTATGTAATCTGTAATATCTTGTCTTAAACCTGGCCATGTGAATTTTTCTCGGATCCTTCGATACGTTTTGTTGACTCCTTTGTGTCCTGCTATCAAACTATCGTGGTATTCAGCGATTATTTTTGCTCTAACTTCTTCTGGGGGAATCATTGTTTTTCCGTGACATACGGTAATCTTAATATCTGCTTTTAGAAAGACTTTTGCTAGTTGTTCTATCCAATTGAAATCTGATTCTTCTAACATTTCGACGTGCCTAGGTACGCGTATTTGTTTTATATTGTCTTTTTGAAGGATGTTTTTCAGGTTGATCAATGCGTTCACCAACTTACTTTTACTCACGGTGTCATCGTAATGTTGGGTAGTTATCACTGTATAAACTTTGTTTTTTCCAAACTCGGTGACCAATATTTGTCCCTTTTTTGGTTTCTTTGATTTCATTTCTAACAGATCGATTGCTCCTATGGCTATCAATAACTTGGTTGTGTATTCATTTGGTTCTAAATCTGACGCCACGAAGTGTACATAATTGTCCCTGACAGCGGTAATTGGCTCTCGGCTGTATTGTAGTACTTCTAATCTGTTTAGGGCATTTTCTGTTGAAGAATCTATAGAGTTGTTTATTTTGTGATAATTGTCTTCGATATATGGTACAGTAATCCCTAGGCCGAGTTCCACTTGTGGGTGTGTTTCTGTTTGCGTTTTGTCCCTATCTATGTTTACTAATTTCCTTGGGAAAATAGGTTTCTTTTTGTTGTCGGTTTCTTTTCTTATTTCCGTTTCCTCTAAAATAGCTTCCTTTAGATAGGGGGTTGATCTCGCTTTTGGTAATTCTAAGCGTAAGGGAGTTTCAAAAGTTACCGATTTTCTTTTTGTTTTGTCTGTGAATGGTTTTTCTTGGGTTTTCTCTACATAGCTGTCTTGTTTTGGGAGTTTTGTAGCTATGTCCCGTAATTCTTCTATAATTTCTTCCATGTCTCTTGTTCCCTCCGGGAGCTCATCATCTGTTTTTGATATTTCTTGTGCTTCTTCTTCTGCTTCGTTTTCAAATATTTCATTGTCCCAAAAGTATGATTCGTGATTTGCTAACGATTTGTCGAATCTTCTTATTGAATCCAGAACGCCCTTCAATGTGTCTTGATTTACTCCTTCTTGTTGTGGAGTATCTTCTTCTATTTCTTCTGATTCGCTATCTTCTTGATTTTTGTCTGCATCTTTATTTGTCACTGTTTCTGTAGCTTCTTTAAAATTTTCTTCTTCACTTTCAGAGCTGTCTATGGGAGGATCTACTTGTATGACTATCTCATTTTCTTCCATTTCTCTTATGTTTTCTTTTCTATTTTCTTCTTCATTTTTTTTTTCTTCTTCGTCACTTTCCGATGAATAATCTTTCGAAGTTGTAGGTTTGTCTATTAATGAGGGTAACACGCTATATTGTTTTCTTAATATGGGTATTGGTTCTGGATCTTCTATTATTTCATTCTCTGAAGTTGAGTTTTCGTCTGTGTCCTCAAGTTCTATTTTATCTACTTTTTCCGTTTGATTATTTTTTTTTTCTGGTTTTGAGGCTTGACTCCTGAGTCTTTTTGCAATGGGACGGTCATCTGTATCTGTTTCTATTATTTTTTGTTTTGTTTTACCCGGTGGTCTTCCTCTTTTTGGTTTCTCATAAGGGGCTACTTTCTTTTGTTCCTTTATGGTAGAATCTGATTTTGATCTGCTTCTTAAAAGGGGATTTGTTTGATTTTTAGAAGTTTCCTCCTTTTTTTTTTTCTTTTTGTTATCAGCAGTTAATTTTTCTAGTTTTTCGTCTGTTTTTTTATTGTATTTTCCTGCGGCACTACTTATAGGGAATGCTTTAATTTCTGTTTTTCTTGGCATTTCTTCTTCCTCTTCGGTACTTTCCGAGGATTGTAATTCGCTAGAATCTGTGTCGGTAGTTTCATCTTCTTTTACATTGCTTTCTTCTTTTTGTACTGGATTTTCCGATAAGGCTGATAACCAACGATTTATTTTACCAGGCTTGCACACGAAATCATATTGATAATCTTGCAGTCTTAACAGCCATTTTGTCATTCTTGTAGTGGGTTTGTTTGCGTTGTTAATTATTTTCAAGGGTTCGTGATCACAAGATAATATAAATTTAGTGCCATATAAAAAGGGCCTGTAATGTTCCAGAGCTTGTATTACTGCTAGACATTCTTTTTCTGTCGTATCGTAATTTTCTTCTGCACCAATAAGTGTTTTTGAAAAGTAGGCTACGGGCAAATCAATCCCGTCTTTTTCTTGCGTGAGTACTGCGCTAACGGCGTGTTCGGATGCGTCAGTAGTCACTCTGAATCTCTTTTCAAAATCTGGATGCAACAAAATAGGATTTTTGCACAAAGCCTTTTTTAGTTTCTTGAAACTTTGTTTTTCTTCTTTTTCCCATTTGAATGTTTTGTCCTTCTTTAATAAACAATATAAGGGTTTTGCGATTTTGGCGTAGTCCTTTATAAATCTTCTGTAGTATCCTGTTATACCGAGAAAACCTTTTACTGCTTTGGGTTTGGTTGGTGTGGGGAATTCTTTGATTGCTTCTATTTTCTTCGGGTCTGCTCTAACTCCATCTGGACCAACGATGTGCCCTAAGTAAGCAACCTCTTTTCGTAAAAATTCGCATTTTTCGGGTTGCAATGCCAGTTTTGCTTTTCTTAATCGTTCCAATAGACGAGTTATTGTTTTGTCATGTTCTTCTAATGTATTTGAAAACACAATGATGTCATCTAAATAAACAAACAACTCTGCTCCTTGTAATCCTGACAGGACGTTATCCATGAGCCTTTGGAATGTAGACGCTGCATTTTTTATTCCCATGGGCATCCTTTTATATTGATAGTGTCCTCGACCGCAAGAAAAGGCTGTTTTATGTTGGTCCTCTTCGGCTGTCCCTATTTGGTGGTAACCCATCGCTAGATCAAAAACGGAAAAATACTGAGCCCCTCCTAATCTTTCCAAAATATGATTTATTAAAGGTATGGGATAGCTTTCCCCCACCATCTTTTCATTAAGGGCTCGGAAATCTATAACTAAACGCCATTTCTTGTTTCCATCTGCATCAGCCTTTTTAGGTACTATTAGTACCGGGGAATTGTAATTAGATTTCGAAGGTTTTATTAGGTCGTTTTCATCCATTTTTTCGATTAATTTCTTCCCGGCTTCTTCGTATTCAGGCGGTTGTCTATACTGTTTGCATTTGACTGGGTTTTCGTCAGACGTGGGGATGTAATGTTTTACTAGTGGTGTGACCGGCAGTTTGTCCCCTGGCAAGTAGAATCTGTCTTGTCCCATTTTTACCCATTTCTTAACATAATTATTTTCTTCTGGGTTTAAATAGTCTAACTTTAATATTTCTAAAACTTTTTTTGTGCGATTTTCTGTTGAGTTTTCACTTTGTATGTTTTTGGTTTGCTCTTCTTCTGCTATCTCAAAGGGTAGTAGTTCTTGTGGCAAAATTGAAACTGTGATGTCTCTTTCGGTAGTGTTTATAGCCATTATTTTGCATTTTCCTTTTCGTTGAGTTACTAATGCTTCTCCTAAAAATATTCCCTTCTGGGTTGTTATTTTTGGTAAATATCCCTCTTTTAAATCTGTTTTTAGCACCGGTATTTCTACTACTTGTCTACTTCTAGCTTTGATACGTAGAATTTTGGGTTGCATTTTTATTTCGCTTTTTAATTTGGGAATAGGTTGGCTGGGTTCGGGACAAGTAGTCCTGGGTACAGGTTTCACTTCCTCTTTCAATTCTATATTAGCTTGTTTAGATTCAGGGTCGATGAAAGGTATTGGTTCAGTGGGCTTTGATGATGTTATAAGGCTATTATAGAAAAAATTTATATTTGATCGTTCTTCTCTTAAAAATGGCCTTCCTAAAATTCCGTGTGCTTCGATTGGGAAATTCTCTTCTACTACATGGAAAGGGTGTTTTTTATTCATTATTTCAATCTCCACTGTTCCCAAAGTGTATACTTTTTCTGTCGTAATTCCCGTAATGTGTGATGTTTCCACAGTTGAAACAGGTGCAGTGCTCTTTAGGGCGGTTTCTTTTATTACATTGATATCAGCTCCCGTATCTATGAAAAAATTTGCTTCGCCATTATATAGATGATCTCCTTTCAGCTTAGCTACCGGTGATTCTTTTAATGGTGCTTCTAATTTGTAGAGTTTGTATTGGTTCGGTATGGTAGCATTCCTGGACGCGATTGGTTTTGAGAGTTCATCGGTGCGTCCGTCTGACGAACTTGCTGCCAGTTTAAATTATTAGTTGTGTCATTCGTTTGTCCTACACTGTATCCAGTTGGATTGTATTGACTGTTTCCGTAATTTCTATAATTTCCATAATTTGGTCTTCTCCAATTTTCTTGTGAATTGGTGAATGAGTTTGGTTGATTCCCTTGGAATGAGGTGTTCCTATATCTGTTTTGACTGTTATATCTGCCATCAAATAGTTCCCTATTTCTTGGGTTCCTTTGTCCCCACGTATTGTTTCTTGATTGGTCATAACTGTTACTGTAGTTGTATTTCGTAGGGTAAGAGGTATGTCCTTGTCGATTATTTACCCCTCTTTCTTCTTGAGTCTGTTTCGCGAAAAGGTAAGCTTGTTGTAAAGTAGCCGGACGTCTTGCTTCTATAACATTAGTAATTTCTTCCGGGAGTGCCCTAATAAATTGCTGTCGGGCTACATCTTCTACCACGACCATAGTTGCATTGGCTGCATTTGGATATTTGTTCAGTGCCGCTGCTCTCGCTCCGCTCACATACCCTTGTAATCTATCGTATAGTTTAGGGATATCTTCTCCTCTATACATGCGTAATTTGGTAATCTCTACAAAATAATGTTGGAAGGGCATTCCAGGGGCAAATCTTTCTATTAACAAGTCCAATAAATCTGTCACCCTCGGGAATTGTTTATTCATAGTGCATTTTCTTGCACTGCCTTGCAATTTTCCTAATATTCCTGTTATAAAAGAGGGTTGACAAATAGGGGTCAGAGGGGTGGAAGCATAGGCTACATTCATTACGAAATCACGTACGTCCAAATTTTCTCCATCAAAATAAGGTACATTGTTCACTGCCTGTTGCACTGTCAATGACTGCGCTAATGCTGTTTGTACGAGGAGTTGTCCTTGCCCTGCATTTTCTGGTGCTATTTCCCTTAAATTCACAGGATTTGCTATGTAACCTAAGTCCGTTCTATTTCTGAACATTTCTCCCATAGTTGTCGCGTTCAAATCTTCTCCGCCCCCTTCTTCTTCTTCTCCTGGTCCTGCATTTTCCACTCTTCTTTCTTGGTTTTCTAGAGGAGGTTGTTGTTGTTCGTCCATTTTGGTTTTCTTTTTTTTTAGTCGTTGATTTCTGCTGGCTACTAATTATATGAAAAACTCCCGAAATAATAGTCTAATAATGGGTGAGATATCCAGCCACTTCCTCCTGCTGTTTTCCAACCTATCACTGCTAAATTGATATTTTGTAAACTTGGAAACACTGGTTCTATAACTTGAAAATATACTTCTTGTTCTTCTATTTCTATTAATACACCACCCAAAATTCTAACTTGTTCCCCAAATACCGTTCCTATTTCTACGTCGCTAGGCCAATATTCTATGTCTAGTATTTCCGCTGAAATGAAATTACTTTTTGTCTCTGTGGTTACTACTACTTGCGCTTGACCTCCAATTAAATCTTCACTAACTATATTTTTCAGAACTCTAATAGGTATACTAGTTTGTACTAATTCATTAAATGTAACTGACATTTGATATAGTTTTTTACTTAACTCATTGATTTAATATATTTTTTTTTACTACACTTAACTTTGAATTTGTTATTCGAGCGACAAACAAAAATGTAAAATTTGTTTTTTTGTTTATTAAGAACTTAGTATTCTTAATTAATTAAAAGAGACATTCAAATAACTAAACAAAACTAGTCGATTTCTATTTCTATGATACTAGCACTGTCAGAATCGTAATGATCAGTGAATCCTACGTTATTTACTACCTCTTCTCTTACTTGTACTTCTTCTCTATGAGCGATAATTCTTTCTTCTAAAGCTTGTTCGATCGTTAAATCCACTTCTAAAATATTTCTATTAATATTTATAACTCCCGGAGCTTTTGGTATTTCTGGTTCCCGGATTGTAGGTGCTACTCTACATATGGGTTTTAGATTCAAAGGTGCATTCACCAAGTTATTGTAAATTTCTCTGTGTTTAACAATAACAGGATAAATCCTTTTTGTTCCTCTTTTTCCTCTCTTACTTTTACAATTTACTTTTGAATTTAAAATAAATGCCCCTTGTTTAGGCATAGGTAGTACGAAAATCAAACTCTACTAACAACAGTACGGGGAGACTGTGGTCTGTTGTGAGATGTATGACTAAATTCAATATTAATTAAAATTTTACATTTAATTAATATTGTATTGTTTCGTTTTTGAACAAAATTGCTGAATATTCACTGCTAACGAAACTTTCGTTTTCGCTTGAAGAAATAAATTCTAAGCGTCTGTGAAAGTCGAGCGTATGAATGGTAAAATATGCTTTTTAAAGAAATTTAAAAATACATATTACTCACTTCAGTAACTTTGAGGAATTGGTTAAACAAAATAAAAGGATAGGTGATAATTCTGGAGCATTTATTTACTTTATTTATTTGTTTTTTTTTTTTAAACTAATAGATTTTATGAGGAATAAAAAGAATTTAGGATGTGAATTTCCTTTAAATACTTTCCTTTGAATATTCTTTTTTTTTAAAAAAGAAATCTACTAACTACACTCAGCATTATGAAATTTTCATTGTTGCTCACTGCTCGCGTACGCACGGCCTTGCGTGTTGTAATTTAACCCAGTTACGTTTTACTACACCTTGTTAGAATTCGCAAAGTAAGCTTTAATTTCTTTCTATTTTCTTTTTAATAATTCTTCATAAAAAATTTTAAAATTTTTTTTTATTTGTAATTGGCCTAATTAAAATTTCTATCCTATATATTTTTTTGCTCTTAGATAATTTTCTGATTAAAAAATTTTCTCAAATCTTAATTCTGCTTTTTCCATGAAATTTTTATGCTGATTCACGCAACCTTAAACTGTCTAAGTTTCTTGTGATACTTTCGAGAACAGTATTTTTATTTGCTGCGCTTTGTTCTAATTTTTCTTCGGAAAATAACACTCGTTTTACTAAATCTACTTGTTCTTTATTGTATTTCTTTCGAATCAACACTACTCTGCTAGGGTTTTTCTTTATTCCTGAACTTTTAGTCTCATCAATTTCTAATTTCCCATACATTTGTAACTATGTTCTAACCTAATTGATTAATGGAATTTTTTTTTTTTTTAAAATAACTTTATTTAAACTTGTATTTTAATACCCGTAACTAATGGGAAATTTTCATTTTTATATTTTAAACAAAGTTTTTAGAAATTTTTAATCCTCTCACTTGCCCAAGTGGCTACACACTTCCGGCAAGGTTAAGTCAAGGAATTGGGCGCGGTTTATTAAAGAAACCAGAGCTTGCCGTTGCAAGGGTAGTTACTGTTCCCTGTGTTCAACTTTAGTGAACAAAAAAAAATCTCTTTTACCGCACTTTTCTTTTAGTTTGTATATTTTCTCCTGCGAAGAAACAGATAGACAATTTTTATAAAATAGAAAATAAATGCATGTAAATGTATATATATATCTAAATTTCTCATAAAATGTATTAACCCTTTTATATTAATGTGTATAGTGTAACCCTGTATATATAAAAAAAATTAACTTTATATATGACTTAAAAAAAATTTTTTTTTTTTAATTGTTAATTTTTTTTTTTTACTTTTTCTATCTTCCCTTTCCTTCAAAGAATAAAGGGGAAAAATCCCACCGCTGCCACCAGTTTGTTAGAGCCGAATTTGAAAAATTAAATAAATTTAATTTTATATTATCAAATTTTTAAATAGACTTCAATTAAACGTGTCCTTCGGACGAAAATCGTATAAGTAGTGGATTCTTCCCTCTGCTTGGTTATTAGTTCAACCAAGGGGTGAGAATCCTATACTTTGAATTTAGAGAAGATAGGTTAATTGGACAGGATTTTTAAATTAAAAGGCAAAAATTAAAGATAAAAACAAACAATGATATATTTGACCCAAAAATCCCTAATACAAATATTCTAATTTTTGTTAAAAATGTGTAAAAAGAGTAGAAGTGTATATGTGTATATGTGTGTGATTGAGTTTCAGAAAATGTGATATGAAATGTGATATTTTTTACTCACTGTTTAGAAATTCTACTTTGCAACTTTAATCCAATTTGATGAGAGTTTCTTCTCTCTGTTTTCTCCTGACATTAACTTCCGAAATTGATGAAATACCAATTCTAGGGTCACTAGAATGATATTTGCTTAACTCACTTTTTTTTATTCCTTTTTGAAGTACACAAAAATTTGAAGACCGAACCTCGAAAAGGAAGGTTGTCTTTAAAGGTATATTTAAATTGATATTCCCTTAATTCTTTTAATGAAAATAACTTTTAGTTTATTTTGTTGAATTTAGACTTTTTCAATAAGCTCTTTTAATTCTTCTATTTCTTTTATATTCCTTTCAATAAATTTATTTTTCAATTCACTTTATTTTTAATATCCTCTTTTAATTATTTTATTCTTTTTCTCGTCACTTTTTATTATTTTTCAATAAAACTTTTAAATCCAACCTTTCTTTTATCTTTATTTTTTTTATATTTCTATTCTCAATTAAAATTCACTTATTCTTCCCAAACTTTTATTGATTTTCTCGATTTTATTTAAAGGGATTATCTTTTCCCGAACTTCACTTTTTTTTAAAACACGGCTCACAGGCCGGACTTAGGAATTTTCCAGGCTAAAGATTGCCGGCTTAAAAAAAAACAACAGGTATCGACGACCTGCGACTAATTACTGACTTGATTTCCCCGTGTCGGTCAATTTTATTGAACGACGATTTAGTGGGGAAATCGTAAGCAAAGTTCATTGCACTCGACTGTTGTCAAGTCAATTTCTGCAACCTTGCAGATTTAGGCAGTGGTATGATCGAAGTTCAATGACTTGGATACACCACTCCTTATATTAAGGAATTTGGTTTCGACAACTCCCTGTGATTTCCCAAGAAAGTCAACAAACTGTTTGCCAATAAAAAGGGAATTTGCCGAGAAATAGTGTAACTTATATTTAAGGTTCTTCACCTCAGAATTGTGAAATTCAGGGGAATAATAAATTGAATAGAATTGTTTATAATTTTAGGATTAAATCATTATTTAAATAAACTGCTTAAGATCACATTGGATAAAAATGTCAAAGATAAGAATGTCTTTTGGTGAATTTACAAAGGGTTGTTCTTTTTGTAAGTGTTTTTGTGATGTTATCTACAAAATTTCGTATCATGCGAAATGTTGTTTGTGATTATGTTTCATGACGTATTTTAAATGATTATTTTTAAATATAAAAGGTTACGGAGTTCGGCCGTAACAATGACCCTTATTACAAGAGGGAATTTAGTTAATTCTTCAGGTAATTTTTTTTTTTTTTAATTTTTTTAATTTTTTATTTAATTTTATTTATTTATTTATTTATTTATTTTTTTTGTCAATATAATATTATTTTTTGCAAGAAAGGGAAACCATTTTTTGTTTTAACTTACTCTCTGATGTTGATTGATGATCAGAATTCCTTTGGATTTGGGTATTCTCGTCCTAGTCACCCCTCTCTTCTGTTGCACTACCGGATTCATAATCTTCATTTTCACTCGATAGTTCACTCCCGTTATTTTAAGTATAACACTTTAACATTTTTTAGTTTTCTAATTCCTTTTAATATTTTTATTTGAAATATTAGAAAAAACGCGTGTGACCTCAAGCGCACTACGAAAGAATATGAGGATCAAGCGGAAGAGGGGAGCACAGCGGGACGCAGTGGGGAAAATTTTCAAATTAAGGTATACCCAGGTATACTCTTTCTATAAACGTAGTGGCCTCTTGCAGTACCGAAGGAAGTACTACAGTTGTAATCGAAGGAACGAGGCAAATGAAATATAATTGTAGATTAAATTCTAATTTATCAGCAATAATATCACACAATGAGTGAGAGATGCATTGTTTAATTTACCGGCCGGCCGGCATGGAATTAAAAACGTGTTTGCAGCCACGTGTTGTTCATACACTTTTGAAAAAAATCAGATTGCCTTATTTCTTTGTTCCTTGTTTAGAAAAAATTATACAAATGACTTTCTACAATTTATTTTTTACCTGGGACGTCGCACAGTTTATTAATGAGTTTACAATAAACAATTTAGCACCAAACGATTTTTTTTCAACAGGAAATTTAAAGCAAACGACTGCAAACGACCACAAACGACTGAACAACTGAGAAAGTAATAAGTGCGCTGCGCCCAGTGCATGCGTATTTACAAGATAGTTATATCTCAAATTACAAGCAATGTTATGTTTTAAATTATCTTTTGTAATGTTATTAATAAGATACAAAATTTTTTCGTATTATAAAAAAACACATTTTTATCATAGAGAATGAGAGGCAAATGATTATTCCTCAAATTTCAATTTCTTAATGTTCAAAACATCGAAATTCTTATCATCGAAACATTATTTCGCATAATTTTCAGTTTTCGAAATTTCATTCAACATAATTTTTAATTTATCGATTTATTCTTTATCCTATTATTTAAATAGTCGAATTGTTTTTTAACCCTCACAGGCTCGAGCCGGGTCCCTCGGACCCGGAGGAAAGTTTTTTTGATCTACTTACGGTTAGGAAAATATTATTGGAAAATCAACTTCACATTAGGCTTGGGGACGTAAAAACATAGGTACATTTTTCACCAGTATAAACAATTTTTTATTTATAAAATACTCTGGTAAAATTACCTTGTGAGTCAAACATACGTAAGGGCTCAAGCCGGGTCCGAGGGACACAGGCTATGAAAGCATATTTTTAAATTTCCATTTTTTATACAATATTGGATTTATTTATGGTATTTTTATCAATAAATGACATAATAAATGATAACAAATGCTTAATACATTAGTAAATTTAATAGAACAAAAATACAAATTAGGAAAATCTTCCTTAATAAGTATGTAGTTCGATTTATTCAAAATGACTTATTAAATTTATTAAACAAATTTTAGTTATAACTTGATTACTTTTTAAGTAGAATCAAAAGGGCGCGCGTTGCGCGCCCACTCCTAGTCCTTTGGCACACAAAATAAAACCTTAATGTAACCTTAAATTAAATCTTAATTTAATAAAAACATATGTTTATATTTTAAAAATTATTTTTCTGTTAATAAGATTGTTTAAAAATTTTTTAATTTTTTTAATCTAAGTTTGACGAATTGAATTTTTTATAAAAAATTACACGTTAATGCCTATAAAAAATTCTCATTCTGGAGAAAATCACCTTTAAAATAAGCCTAAAATTATTAAAAAGCATTCAGTATTTTAGAAGTTATTAAAATTTTTGTAAAACATTGAACATTATCATTTTTTAAAAATGTCTAAATAAAATATTGATCAAATGACTTGAAAAATTATGTAAAAACTCCAAGGATTAATTAAAAAAAAAGAAAAATCAGTAACATTCTATATTATAAAAATTGTGTAGATTTTTCTGCCAAAATACAGGCGAAATTTTTTTAAAATTAATACTTGGAGTTTTGCACATCAATACAGGGTAATTTAATTTTCCCAAAATATTCAGAACATTCTTGAATTTGCAATTGTTTAAAAGAATTGTTAATAACAATTTTAAAATTTCATTTTTTAACAATCCCTTTATTTTATCATTAAAGTATAGACTTTAAGCTTTAATTAAACAAAAAATAATTATTACTTCCTCATAGAGAAAGTATTGTAATACCAAAATTTTTCGAGTTCGATTTTTTGACATATCTTTATGTTATTTGACCTGAGGAGTTCAAAAATGACATTTTAAAATAATGTCATTCCGTATGTGTGTGTGTGTGTGTAAACATCACATTCTCATAGATATCTCAAAATCATGAAGAGCTTTTGAATTGAATTTTTTTTCAAACTGTAGATCTCACCTGCGCACATAAAGTGAGAGTACTTTGTGATAGATTAATAAAGTTTAACTAAATTTTTTTTGGATTTTTAATTTTCCAAAAAAACGTTTCTTGACCATAGCTTTAAAAAAATGTTAGGACACCTATAAATGATTTTCCATAATTTTGTAGAGTTTTTTTAAACGCATCTCTTGAGTCCTAATTGCACATTTTTCGTCCATATTAACCGGAGATATTAAACTTTTAAAAATCATAAATTTTGGAAAAAAATATTTTTTTGAAAATTTTGTAAAAAAATGTAGAATTAATCTTAAAATTATCGTTACCAACTTGTAGAGCATTATAAAATGATTCGATTGACCTATTTTTGAACCTAATTCGATAATAAATTTCGAAATTACTGTTTTTTTTATTGTTTATACTCCTGCCCTATTGGCCATACGCACTTCGACAAGAGTCCCCGAGAAATACTTTTTGGATTAAGCATAACCATTCTACTTATGAAATTTTCTATATATTAACCTAAATTGCGTCTACAGCCGACTTTTATTAGGAGTACTCGCATTCCGCCTGGACCACCCGTCAATGTGTTTTCTCGACAGAGAAGAGGAAAACTGTAGAAAACCTTTTCTGAGTACAACCGGTTTATCGACAGTCGAGTTCTAATGGTGTGTACCGGACAATAATCGACGGTGCACATCATTATACCTCGACGTCAAACCTCCCGCTCAGATTGTCTCACGTGCCGGAAAAATACCAAGCCAAATGGGCGCGAACCAAGGGTACTTACCCTTGGCCCTTAAACGACCGCCAAGCTAGGCACCTATCCGACTGAGCTAATCTGTCGGTTAAAATTACTGGTATTTTAAGAACCAAAAATTGTGGAAAATGACATTTTCTCAACTTTTTTGTTTGAAAATTTTTGTTTAACTATTAAACTACCGTCAACAGGGGTAATTATAGAACAAAAAAACGCGATATTTTGAGTTTCCTCTTCACTAAAAATCTAAAGTGTACAAAAAAATTTTATTAGCTATTCAAATATATTGTGAACATTCTTCTAAAGATTTCCTTTAAGTTCCATTTAAAAAAAAATTTTTTGACGAAGTTATTTAAACATAAATATTGCTCCATAATTGCTTCGCATTTGGGGTAATTATAGAACAAATTATTATAATTAATTATAAAAGCAAGTATAACAAATTGTCTTTGTATGTATATTAAGAAAACTTTATTAAGTACTGCAGAGTAAAATAATAATAGATAATAATAGTAAACTAAACGCGAATTTAATTCGAAGAAATTAGTAGATTTTTACACTTTTGTGAAATAACCTTTCCAGTTTTTCGATGTTAAATAATTATTTTCTCGTTGCTAATGACAATAAAAATAAAAACATCTGAGTAACTTTGTAGGCAATATATTAAACTATTGTTTACAAGAAGAACCAAATTAAAATAATTTACCACAAAAATTTTACATAAAAAAGAATTACGCGTTCCATATTTACCTCTGATGTTCCATAATTGACGGGTTCCACGTCAAGTGACCCAGGTCCAAATTTTAAATGTTTGGGATCGGGTTAAAAGTTTGCACAAACAGTAGTCCTATTAGATACAATTAAAAATATCAAATATTATTAATTTATTTAAACAAATATAAAAACTGGAGGGGATCAAAGTTTAAATTTTTGGTCTAACATGGAATATTTAAAAAATTTGGAATTTTTTTAAAACAAAACGAAAATACGTTTTCTATTTTGGGTTTTGCTGCTGTTTTTCAACACTTTCTAATAGTGTGAACAATTGTAGAAAAAAAATTGGTGACCTTGAAAAATTAAATTAAAAAATAAAATTTCATTTTTTTATCAAATGGACAGTTTTTATTTTTTAAAAGAAATTTTATCATAAAGGTGTGGTTTTTTCCTGAAAAAATGTATAGGTCAAAACGTGGGACAAGAACTTTTAACTGGTCAAAATAAACATTCACTTCTGCAATCCACCGCCCCTTTGCGTTGTTGGGCTGTATATTGTTTATAACAATTAAAATAAATTATTTTATGCTTTATTAATTATCTGGTGGTCATATTGGATGGATTTAAATTGATTTAGATCATGTGCATCAACAAAATAAGAAAATAAACATCCTTTTTTAAAAAAGTGTATTAATTTGTTAACTTTGATTTAAAAAAAATTATAAATAATAAAAATCCCCAAAATTGGCCTCGAAGGATGTCTTAAGAATTTATTCTTCTTTAATTTAAGACAAAGAACACTTAAATCGGTTAAAAATTGTAAGCTATAGACATTTTTCAATAGTAAATTGTAAAAAAAATTCCACTGTGGGCCGGTGCAGTGCAGATGTAAATGATTAATTTGACCAGTTAAAAGTTCTTGTCCCACGTTTTTACCCATACATTTTTTTAGGAAAAAACCTCACCTTTATGATAAAATTTAAAAAAATAAAATAAAAACTGCCCATTTGATAAAAAAATTAAATTTTATTTTTCAATTTAATTTTTTAAGGTCAAACAATTTTTTTTCCACATTTGTTAACACTATTAGAAAGTGTTGAAAAACAGCATCAAAACCCAAAATAGAAAACGTATTTTCGTTTTGTTTTAAAGAAACTACAAATTTTTTAAATATTCCATGTAAATTTTTAACCTGGGTCACTTGATGTGGAACCCGTCAATTACCCCTGTTGACGGTATTATAACTATATTGTAGAGTATTTAAAAATACATTGATTGACCCAAGATTCAATCACTTTTATTATATTTATAAAAAGTTATTCATATATTTTCCTATTATTATTATTATCTCTATGAGGAAGCAAAGTGTTCATGAAATGAGCATCAAAATTATAAAAAAAATATACAACTTGGCAGCGGTTTCTTTATTTGTTTCAAAGTAATAATAACATGAAAATAAAATGATCCAAAACTTTAACACCAAATTACTTTAATAATAACATTTTTTTTGAAAAAGTTTCCCTTATTGGGAAAAAAATTTTTTTTTCCTTATTGGGTCAAAACCCATTATAATAAAACATCAAAGATGTTTTTGTTGGGATTAAATTATTCTCAAATTAATGATTTATTACTATATTTAAAATGAATTTTAATTAATTGTACACTATCTGCAAAAATTGTGTAAATCCTACATTTTAGTGCTATAAATAATTTTTTCATTTTGCAAAATGTATTATTTAACATTTTTCCCGTCTAAGACACTAAAACTCAATATAAGTATTCAAAAATTGAACTTAAAAGTAAAATTTAATTTACTTTCCAAAATCATTAAAAAAATTCTTGACTTTGTCTTGTTTTAATAAAATTAATATAATTTTGAAAATACTTTACATGTTTTAATGTTCTTTGGATAAAGCTGAAATAAGCATTCAGTTTATTTTAATACAATTAATGTTAATAGTATTAATTAATGCTAATAGTATTTAACATTAAAATCTACAAGTAAATATGTAAATAAAAAGCCAAACATGACAGAATTTTATGTATTAGCCTAACTTAAATGCTTGGCCATTTCTGGCTTAAAAAACATCAAGCTAAAACAAAAATTGTCTTTTTCAAAACATTTACAATTTTTTAAAAAGTGTCATTTTTACTCATAGTAATCATAGTAATACAACACTATCCTACCTAATTTTTTTATACGAAAAACATTTTTATAATAAAATTTAAAAATTTAAAAATTAAAAAATTATATTATTTTATTATTATATTATTTATATTAATTTATTTTTAAATTTAAATTTATAAGAAAATACAAAATTTTTATAAATTAAAAAAAATTTGAATATTAGTCAGTTAAGTAATTTTTAGTTTTATTTAAGTATTTTAAAATTAAATACTATTATAAAAATACTTTGAAATTAACAATACAGATGGTCACTCTCTAAGCTTTAAATTTTTACCAATTTTTAAGAATTTAAATTAAAAAATCACTAATCAAAATTACTTTTAAAATAAGTCAAAAACATGATTCTGAAACTGGCACCTGTTTATAACCTTCAAGACTTTAATTTTAAACTGAAACAAAAAATATTATTTTTTTGTTTAAGACAACATAAACTTTTTTATAATAAAAAACTTGGTAACCAGTAAAAAAAACTAATTCAAACGGATTGAAATGAATTAAGATTTTTGGTAGAAAACGGGATTCATTCAAGCTCTTTGTATATTCGATTGAATTCGATTCATTTTGCCTGAAGTTGTGCAAACGAATTCGCATTCGTAAGAAATGACCAAAGCATGCATTGAATTCGTGCTGACGAATTAAAAAAAATTAAAGGCCCCAAAACTTGTCCATTGAATTAGTATGAATAGAAGGTTTGGAAGTTCAATACAGTTTGACGAATTCAGGAAAATTGCAACATAGCTCCAATTCGTATTTGTCACAAAGCGGGATTCACTGAAACTCTTTGTGAATTCTTTTTAATTTATTTCAATTAGTTTTTGTTTACTGGGTACTTGTTGAAGGTTTATTAAAAAAATATTAAACCATGTAAAGTATTTCTGAAATTATATTAATTTTTTAATAAAACAAGGCAAACTCAAGGACGAGATCTAGCAATTTTTAAATGATTCTAGAAAGTTATTTAAATTTCTTTACAAGTTTAATTGTTAAAAAAGTAGATAATGTTAGTGACTTAGATGGAAAAGTTGTTAATTTATTACTTGCATTTCTTAATTACAAAAAAGAAAATTTATTTTATATCATTAAAAAGTAGTATTTTACACAATTTTTAAAAACTTACCTCCTTATCTTTATTTTTAATCACCAAAATTTTTTTCGTCTTATTTTTTTTAATTTTGAAAAGAGAAAAAAACGTGTTTTTCACTTTGCACTTTTATTTTTCTGTATTATATACTGCAAAAATCTGTTAATAAACTGTAACTACTGTATACTGTAACTACTGTTAAAGCTCTTGTAAACAAAGAAAATAAACCAAAAGCAAGCGTCACCGCTACAATTTCTGACCAATAGCGACCGTCATTATCGGATTTCAGACAATAGCGACCGTCAACGTCGTCTTTCAACCAATCGCGACCGTCACCATGATATTTTCAACCAATAGCGACCGACATCATGAAATTTTAGCCAATAGCGACTGTCATCATCGTATTTCAACCACTCGAGACCGTCATCATGTCATTTTCACAACCAATCACGATCGTGACTTTCAAACTCCAGCCAAAAAAAGCTGTTTTTTTATTAAGGACTACACTTGAATATTTGTAAAAATAATTGATTTTAAAAAAAATTCGGAAATCGACATCTCTATAAGGCTTCCTTAGGCTTCGTCTATAAATTACGTCACACGTTTTTTGCCCATTTTTGACCCCCTCCCCCCTTTGTCACACTACGTAACATCTAAAGGAATCCCCTCCCTATAAATTACGCCACAATTCGTAAACCCCCCTTTAATAAATTTTTCCAAAATGAATCACTGTCAATATCTCATTTTACATAAATAAAGTGGATTACTTCCGAATAAGGGGGACCTTCGATTTCAATAAAAATTGGTATACCAACGTATTTTGATGCGCTGATTACGAAAATGATAATGAAAATTGGCTCAAATTTGATTTTCATGGCGAAAACTATAAAAAAAAACCATAAAATTAGGAATTTTTGCGTATAATTAATTCGTTGGATTAGATTAAGCATATTTTTTGTGTCTAAAAATATTTGTAAATTTTTCTCTGCTTTTATATGAAGGAGAAAGGAGTCATTCACCTTCGGTTGGAAATTTTTTTTTTATCAAAATTTAATTGATTGGAGAGATAACTGTGATATTTTTTGTTTTCTATTGAATTCTGAAAAACCCAAGGTGGATGACTCCTTCCTCCTTCATAACTTTTTGTGTAATAAATAAAGTATAAAGTGTGACATAACAAAATAAAAGGTCCCCACCCCCCCTTTGTCACAATTAGACACAATTAAAAAGTTTCATTATAAATATTTTATTACAGAAATAAATACTAAAAGTAGGCAGTTTTTTAGAAAAGCGCAAAAAATTAGATTTTTAAAAAATAGTAGTTTTTGTAATTTTTAACTAATATTTTACATTTGTACTTTTGAATAGTAGTACAATAAAATTAAAATATATTCTATGCTACAGTTTTTAAAAAAAGCATTATAATTATTATAACCTAAGACAATTACTTTTATGTGATCACTGATTACGAATCTGAAATCACTTTTTAGAAATAAAAAATTGTTGATCTAATATAGCTGAAAATATGTCAAAGAACGATGCTAAAAAATGGTCAAAATTTGTCCCCAAAGGGGATTGTAAAAGAAGTATATGTTTTTATAGATTTTGACCTGCTGAATCCGAAAATCACCCTTACAAAGTTCTAAACCTTGGGGAAAGGGTTGAAAAACCACGCTTAACTCAGAGACACCGTTTTCAATGAACAACAGTAAAATATGATAAAATTATGTAAATAAGAAATGTTTACACTATAATTTAATAAATTAAGGTAACAGTAATAACAACCGCATAATTTAAATCACGATAACGACTCTTGCAGTTTAAAAAACTACCCCCTCATACATCAACACTTATGCCAAAACCCCAAAAATTTATAAAACGTCAATATATTGCTACATAACAGAGCAATAAATAATCCTTTAAAAATAAACAACGTTTACTACTACTGTAGAAATATTGGCCACCCCTAAATATGTTAAAAAACAACCCTTAAACAACCAAAAACGAAAAAAAACTTAAAATGTCATGGACTAAGATTCTAATGTTTTTGTTAAAGAGTTATCCCCACCAATAACAAATAAGCAACTATTGTTCCATCTACCATTAACTCAACAACCCTTAATCATGATCAAAAACTACCCCTATATCATCCCTAAAAATTACCTCCGAAGTTACAAATTAAAAACCAAATTATTTTGCTATTTATGACACTTTAAATAATTGTTTGATATGGTGATAATCAATTTATTGCAATCAATAAAGAAAAAACCTAAAATATTTAAACCTTGAAGGTGTACCTTCAAGTCTTTGGTGGTCAAATTAATAAAGATCAAAGTTTATCAGGTAAAACCACTGAAGGTAAGAAATATTATAGTCCAATCAATAAATATAAGGGTTATCAGGTCCAACCACTGAAGGTAAGATACATTGTTGTCCAATCAATAAAGATCAGAGTTATCAGGTCCAACCACTGAAGGTAAGAAACATTGTTGACCACTCAATGAAGATCAGTGTTATCAGGTCCAACCACTGAAGATAAGAAACATTGTTGTCGAATCAATGAAGATCAGGGTTATGGGATCCAACAACTGAAGGTAAGAAACATTGTTGACTAATTAAAGAAGATCAGGGTTATCAGGTCCAACCACTGATTGATTGGACAACAATGTTTCTTACCTTCAGTGGTTGGACCTGATAAACCTTATCTTCATTGATTGGACAATGTTTCTCACCTCCAGTGGTTGGACCTGATAACATTGATCTTCATTGAGTGGTCCTCAATGTTTCTTACCTTTAGTGGTTGGACCTGATAACACTGATCTTTATTGAGTGGTCAACAATGTTTCTTACCTTCAGTGGTTGGACCTGATAACTCTGATCTTCATTGATTGGACAACAATGTATTTTACCTTCAGTGGTTGGACCTGATAACCCTTATATTTATTGATTAGACTACAATGTTTCTTACCTTCAGTGGTTTTACCTGATAAACTCTGATCTTTATTAATTGGACCACAAAAGACTGTACCTTCAAGGTTTGAATATTTTATGTGTTTTCTTTATTGATTGCAATAAATTGATTATCACCATATCTAAAGAATTATTTAAAGTGTAATAAATAACAAAATAATTTGGTTTTTAATTTGTAACTTCAGAGGTAATTTCTCAGGGATGACATAGGGGTAGTTTTTAAACATGATTAAGGGTTGTTAAGTTAATGGTAGATGTAACAATAGTTGCTTATTTGTTATTGGTAGGGATAACTCTTTAACAAAAACATTAGAATCTTAGTTCATGAAATTTTAAGTTATTTTTCGTTTTTGGTTGTTTAGGGGTGGTTTTTTAACATATTTAGGGGTGGCCGATATTTCTGTAGTAGTGGTAAATGTTGTTTATTTTTAAAGGTTTAATTATTGCTTTGTTATGTATCAATATATTGACGTTTTATATCTTTTTGGGGTTTTGGCATAAGTGTTGATGTATGAGGGGGTAGTTTTTTAAACTGCAAGGGTCGTAATCGTGATTTAAATTATGCGGTTGTTATTACTGTTACCTTAATTTATTAAATTATAGTGTAAACATTTCTTATTTACATAATTTTATCATATTTTACTGTTGTTTATTGAAAACGGTGTCTCTGAGTTAAGGGTGATTTATTAACCCTTTCCCCAAGGTTTAGAACTTTCTAAGGTTGATTTTCGGATTCAGCAGGTCAAAATCTATAAAAACATATACTTCTTTTACAATCCCTTTAGGGGGCAAATTTTGACCATTTTTCAGCATCGTTATTTAATGCAATTCGCTTGAAACTTGTACCCAATAATAATATAATTTATTTTCATTATAGAATAGTATGATGCTAGGATTTCTTAAAAGTGACTTCAGAGTCAGAGTTAGCGACCCTATTAACCCCCGAATAATAAGATCTATTTAAAGAACCTAATCAAATTTTAAAAACTATCAGCCATATTGGATCCGTCGTTTCCAATTTCTAAAAAGTGATTTCAGATTCGTTATCATCGACCCAAAAATCCCCGAGTAACAAGTTTTAAAAGAATATGATGAAATTTGATAATTTTGAAGCAATCTATTAATTTTGTTTGTTAGCATTTATTCATTTATAATGCTCTAGTGTCTTATAAAAAATTTTAATTAAAAAAAGTCATACGGCAAAAGTAACTATATATTAAAAGCTGCAATTTTTTAAAAATTACAATGTTAAAGAGAATGACCCATATACATACACTGTGAAAAAAGGGAGTTAAATTTTAACTCCCCAGAGGATTCTATAAAAGTCGCACCCATTGGGGAGTTAATGCCAGGGGAGTTAAATAAAGAGAGTTAAAACTTTACACCCAAATGCTAACTCTCCAAGGAAAAAATAACTCGCGCGGGTGTTGAATGAAGGGAGTAAGAAATTAACTCTCTTTTGGAGTTGATTTTTAACTCGATAAATTTTACTCTCAACTCCCGAGTCCGTTAACTCCCAAATTTTTTACAGTGTATACATATATACTCAAGTATAAAATAGACTACCAATGCAACAGTAACGCTCCTGTATATAATTTGCTTGAATCTCACTCGCACTCATGCTTACTACTAATTAATAGTTTCTCTCTCTCTCTTTCTCTCTTTCTGCTCACTGGTCACTCAGTAGACTGCCTACTGGTTGAAAGAAACCTTTCAAACAATAGACCAGGTACTCGAGCAGACCTTTCGTTTCTCTTTAAATTTTATATATATATATATATATATATATAATAATTTTTAAGCCCTTTACCACTCCCTCCGAACACCACACACCAATTATAGAACATCTTAAATAATTCTTATCATATAGTTTTATGTTCTATTTTCTTTAAATCTGTTTAAATAATGATCATATTTTAAGACTGTTAAGGAGGAATGGTATAGAAATTCAAAACATTCAGAATTTGTTCATATTTTGGGAAATGATTTGCTTTTATATAATAAAATTACCCACCAAATTTCAAAATTTTTCACTAAATAGTTTACAAGTTAAAAATTATTTAATTTAACATTACCTCTTATGGAGAAAGGACAAATTTGCATGTTTATCATTAAAATTTTAATACTTAAAACATTAAGAATTTTTTGTAAAAATTGTATCTTAAAGGTCAAGATTTAAGCTTTATTAATCACGAATGTTCTTTTCTATTCACTAAGTAGTTTAGAAGTAATTAATTAGTTTCTGAAAAAAAACTAATTTTATGACAGACAAACAGAAAAAACGTGGCAACACTGTATATATAAACAAGTATGTGTTCCAATGTATTCTTAACAGCTACGGTAAGCTAGGTAAGTTCGAGGGGTAAAACGAGGAAAGAATAAGCGCGCGAAAAATTTGAATTTTTAAAGTAACATTTAACTCTAGCTTCATATTATTTTTATTTTTATAAACTTTTGTGAGGTAGAACAAATATATATGTGATGAAAGTAATAATGACAAGAACAAAAGGATTATAAATATTATTTTATTTACATTATACAAATAATAGCATTTCGTATTTTCAATTGTGCAAATTATAAAATATACATGATGTTTAAGAGTTTATTTTTTTAGTTAATTTCAAATCATAATTTAATATATAAAAAAAATATAAAAAAATATATAAACAATATATATATATATATGGGCAATTCCACGTGAGATTTTAGTCGACCTCTTAAAATTCGCCAAAAATATTTTTTTTCTATTCTGCATCGAAAAAAAACAGATACGTATTTTTTATTTTTGTTTAATTGTCCAAATTTTCGAGTTATGAATTTTCGAAATTTTGGACTTTTAATTGTAGACCTATATTCTGTAGCTTATAAGTCCGAAAATATTGAGTTTAAAAAAAAGTTGTCAAAGAATGAAAGTTGTAGTTTTCTTTCGACTTTTAAGAAATGTAAACAAAAAATTTTTTTTTTAATTGTTTATTAAATAAAAATTTTTTTATAAACAAATTAATTTTTTTTAACTTTGGGCCAGATTTTTTTTGTTTTTTTTAAATTTATTTATACCTTGTAATATAGAGAAGATTTTCCAAAAAGTCCCGAAATGGGCCTGATGTGTTAAATGAGTTTTAAAACATTTTCAAAAATCACTTGCAAGCATCACAGTGTGATTTTTTTTACAATTAACTTTTTAAAACTGTCTACAGCGTAGACCCTTTAATTTAAAACAAAGAACACTCAAATAGATTAAAAATTATACGCTGTAGACAGTTTTAAAAAGTTAATTATAAAAAAATCCCACTGTGAAGATTGCAAGTGATTTTTAAAAATGTTTTAAAACTCATTTAACACATCAGGCCCATTTCAGGACTTTTTGAAAAATCTTCTCTATATTATAAGGTATACATAAATTTAAAAAAAATAAAAAAAAATCCGGCCCAAAGTTAAAAAAAATTAATTTGTTTATAAAAAAAAATTTTTTTTAATAAAAAATTTTAAAAAAAAATTTTTTGTTTACATTTCTTAAAAGTCGAAAGAAAACTACAACTTTCATTCTTTGACAACTTTTTTCTAAACTCAATATTTTCGGACTTATAAGCTACTGAATATAGGTCTACAATTAAAAGTCTAAAATTTCGAAAATTCATAACTCGAAAATTTGGAGAATTAAACAAAAAAAAAAATACGTATCTCTTTTTTTTCGATACAGAATAGAAAAAAAATATTTTTGGCGAATTTTAAGAGGTCGACTAAAATCTCACGTGGAATTGCATATATATATATATATATTTTTTTAGTGATGCCGAACGACTAAACGATGAAGTACGGAATTACACGAACGACAAACGACGAAACGACAGCGAATATCTTAATATTATAGGAGATTTTTAATCAAGTTTATTCTACTTGTTAAAGTAGGATTTTAGAAATTTATTTAATTTATAAACATTAATTTTTAAAAACTTCAACTAACATGTCCTTCGGACAAAAATCGTATAGGTAGTGGATCCCCCCTCTTCTTGGTTATTGATTCAACCAAGGGGTCAGAATCCTACTCTTTGAATTTGGAGAAGATAGGATAGTTTTATAAGGTATTTTAAATTAAATAGAAACAATAGATTTTAGATAAACGTTAAGTATATTAAATCCCAAAAAATGACTTTGATTTTTAATTTAATACTTATTTTTCTCTTTGATTAATTTTCTGATATTATTTCTTTCACTTTATTTTTTACTTGATTTTGTTTTAGCTTCTTTTTAGATAATTATTTTAACCACTTCTTTTTAATTTAAATATGATATATTTCTTTTACTCAACTTCAATCTTTAATTAATATGCGCGATTACTTTGATTATTTACTTTCTATCTAAACTTTTATTCCTTTACTTTTTTGAGAAAATTCCCTTCTTCAGGGATATGAACTTTATCCGATTTACACGATCTACTCGGCCAAATTGCCGGACTTGAACTTCAGGCTACAATCGCCTGGACTAAAACTGCGGGCCTAAACTGCCCGGGCTAACTGCCGGCTACAACGGTCTGGCCTAAACTGCCCAGATTTCCCAGTGTCAATCAATTTTATTGAAAGACGATTAAGTGGGGAAATCGTTTGTTGAGTTTATTGCACTTGACTGTTGTCAAGCCAATTCTGCAAGCTTGCAGATGTAGGCAATGGCGTGATCCGAGTTCAGTGACTTGGATGTACCACTCCTTATATTGGCCAATTGACATATTTTAGTATTTCTTAATTATTTCTCAAAAGCAAAGTTAATAAACTCTTCAGAATAGAAAAAGAATAAATAAAGGAATTTTACAATTTATTATAGATTTCTATCCTTGAATTGTGCATTTTTATAAAATATTATTTATTAGTTTGGATGTTTGTTTTTGACAACTTGTTTCATAGTATCAAAATAAAAGAATGTTCCTTTTGTGAGTTTACAAAGGGTTATTTGTGTAAATGTTGATGTGATGTTTAACAAAATCTTATGTTGCGTGTAATTGTTGCATGTAATTTTAGTTTAAATATAATTAAAAAGGTATTAACAATATAAAAAGTTACGGAGTTCGGCCGTAACAAATGCCCCCCTTTTATTAGGCTGACGTCCCTTGTCAGCTGCTATAAATGCGTTATCGAAGATCCTCTTTTAAAATTTGTAGATATAACTCGTTTGAGTTTTACAAAAAATCGTATCCTGGTTATCTTCTTTTACAAAAGTTTATGTTGGAGAGTGATTATGTTAATCTTTTTTAAAAACTAGCCTTACAAATTTTAATATATTTTCATTTATAGAACATGTTCAAAATGAAATGCGATTTAACATGCCGTATGCCTAAGTTCTTTGATTAAAGTGTTTTTCTACAATGTTTTTATTTTATCGTTGATAAAAATGGTTATACAGGTCAATGTGTTTTTAGTATAATTATACAATTTTAAAAGAATTTTGTCGAATATGACTTTAAACGCTGACAACGTCTTTCACTAGTATCATATGAATTAACCTAACCATGTCTACCTAAGTCATTAAATAATAAATTTTTTTTTATTTTCGAAAAGAGAAAAAAAATGTGACGACAATTCTGTTGTCATGCTCCCCTTTTATTTAGGCTGACGTCCCTTGGCAGCCATTTCTAAATGCTTTTGTTCTTTCTTTTTTTTCCAATTTTTCTAATTCTTTTCGCATTGTAAAGATTTGTTATAAATAGAGGTAAATTATTGTTGTGAGTTTTACTTTAGTTTCAAGTTTAGTTTACAATATAAGCAAAAACAAAACTGGTTTTCGATGGTTGACAAATATTTTTGTATTTAGCATAATTAATTTTATTATTTATATAAAAAAATTATATTTTTAATATTTTTGTTGATTTGCATATTATTTTTGTATTTATTTTGACGCATTTTTAAGTATTTTAAGGTCTAGAGTGGTAAAAACTGCTTTGTTATTTTTTTTCTTAAACTTGTCTTTTTAACTATATTTACTAAAAAACAGAATTTTAATGGTTTATATTTTAATTGCATTTTTACCAATCTAGGCATTCGTTTATTTCAAGATATATAATTTTTTTTTAAATTTTAATTTCACATTTTTTATAAAATTTAAGTGACAACGTTTATTATTTTAAGTATTTTTAATTGATCCTTATTTTTAAAGGCATTTTGTAAATTATAAAACCTATAGCTGATTTTAGTATACATTTTTTTAAGTGCTATTAAAATTTGAATTTATCATAACAAATTGTTTTTGCTAGAAAATTTATAATTATAACCTTTTTTTAAACGAAGATTGACAAATTTACTTATTATTTCAATTTAAATTTTTCATAATGTCTTTATAAAATAATTTTACATAGGTTGCAGAATATTTTTATTACACAATAGTAAGATAAAAATTTTATTTTCTCAAAAAAATACTTTCATAGTTTGGAATATTGTAAATTTTCATAGTTTTCTTGAAAAAATTCGATTAAAAATATTTTATTTTGTTGTTTGACATTTTAATGTTTCATTCATTACCATAATTTTAATTTGTTATTATAAGATATCCCATTTTATTAAATTCAATATTTTTATTTTTTTATTTTTTTAAATTCGTTTTTTTATTAGAAGCATTTACTAGATTTATATTTTTATGTGTTAATTTTCGAAGCATTATTAAATGTATTAAAAAGAACTTGTATTTTTTTTACTAAATTAGTAAGCGAGAATTTTTTAGCATTTTATGTCTCATTTTTCAATCTGATATGATTCAATATTTTTAATCTGTTACTTAAGTGTTGATTTAGTTATCATTTTACTTTATTTATCATTTTATTTTTTATTTGTTATAAATGTTTTGACCTTCTTTTTTTTACTCATGAAAGCATAATTGTTTTTGAAGTACTTTACGTTTATTAACCCTTTAACGACGAGATGTGCTACTTTTCAACATGAAATTCGATCTCTTACAATTAGTAGAAAAAAGCCATAAAAGTTTTTAAAAGTCCATACCCTACTATTTTTGGGGTCGCTCTTTCAAATAGTGTGGTCAAAATTTTCAAAAAATGATATTTAACCCTTCTTTTTTCAAAAATACTAAAAAAAAGTCAAGTTTTTTTAATGTAATTTTTTTCAAAAGAATTTTTTTCTGTGTCATAACGCTTTTCAAATAGAACAAAAAGTATCAAAAACGTGTTCCCGATAGTTGTACTTGAAAAATATTCATTTCTAAATTCTATTTTTTTCGATTTTGAATTTAAAATGGCGCTTGAAGGACAAAATTTTTTTCTTATTTTACGTAAGATGACAAACTTTTTCAAAATTGCTCAAATCTGATTGAAATTTGTTACTCAGGGGTTTTCGTGGTCGCTGATTACGAATCTGATGTCCATTTGTCAAAATTCAAGATGGCGGATGCAATATGGCGGATGACTTTTTAAAAAATTGATCGGATTCGCTTGAAACTCGTTACTCGGGGGTTATCGGGGTCGCTGGTTACGAATCCGATGTTAGTTTTCCAATATTCAAAATGGCGGATTTAATATGGCGGACGAAATACAAAAATTGTTCAGATTTGCTTGCATCTTGTTACTCGGGGGTTTTTGGGGTAGCTGATTACGAATTTAATATCAGATTTTCAAAATTCAAAATGGATGATCCAATATGACAGATGACTTTTTTAAGAATTAATCGGATTCGCTTGAAATTTGTTACTCTGCGGTTTTTGGGTTTAATAATGACGAATCTGACGTTAGATTAAAAAAATCCAATATGCCGCATCCAGAATGGCGGACGAATTTTTCAAAATTTCTCAAACCTGATTGAAACAAGTTATTAGTGGGTTTTTGGGGTCGCTGAGTGCGAATCCGATGTTAGTTTTTCAAAATTCAAAATGGTGGAATCGATATGGCGGACGAGGTTTAAAAAAATATCCTTACCAATTCTTATAGCTAATTTATACCAAGCATTTTGAATTTTTAAAAACGAACATCGGATTCACAATCAGCGGACCCGAAAACCCTCGAGTAACAAAATTCAAGTGAATCCGACTAATTTTTTAATTTCGTCTGCCATATTTGTTCCACCATTTTGAATTTCTAAAAACTAACATCGAATTTCTCGTACCATAGATCACTTTTGAATTTCCCTGTCACATATTGTGAAGTATAGATAAGTTGATACTGGTAGAGTCAGAGCAAAAAAAGTATAATAATTCCGACATTTTGAATTTTTGGAATGTGACTTTATATTCGTAATCAGCCACCCCAAAAATACCACACTAACAAATTTCAAGCAAACCTGAGTAAATTTTAAAAATTAGTCTTTCATTATACTTTGGCCATTTTGAATTTTTTGAATCTAACGTCAGATTCGTCATAAGCGACCCGAGAAACCGCAGAGTAACAAATTTCAAGCGAATCCAATCAATTTTCAAAGAAGTCATCTGTCATATTGGATCATCCATTTTGAATTTTGAAAATCTGATATTAAATTCGTAATCAGCTACCCCAAAAACCCCCGAGTAACAAGATGCAAGCAAATCTGAACAATTTTTGTATTTCGTCCGCCATATTAAATCCGCCATTTTGAATATTGGAAAACTAACATCGGATTCGTAACCAGCGACCCCGATAACCCCCGAGTAACGAGTTTCAAGCGAATCCGATCAATTTTTTAAAAAGTCATCCGCCATATTGCATCCGCCATCTTGAATTTTGACAAATGGACATCAGATTCGTAATCAGCGACCACGAAAACCCCTGAGTAACAAATTTCAATCAGATTTGAGCAATTTTGAAAAAGTTTGTCATCTTACGTAAAATAAGAAAAAAATTTTGTCCTTCAAGCGCCATTTTAAATTCAAAATCGAAAAAAATAGAATTTAGAAATGAATATTTTTCAAGTACAACTATCGGGAACACGTTTTTGATACTTTTTGTTCTATTTGAAAAGCGTTATGACACAGAAAAAAATTCTTTTGAAAAAAATTACATTAAAAAAACTTGACTTTTTTTTAGTATTTTTGAAAAAAGAAGGGTTAAATATCATTTTTTGAAAATTTTGACCACACTATTTGAAAGAGCGACCCCAAAAATAGTAGGGTATAAACTTTTAAAAACTTTTATGGCTTTTTTCTACTAATTGTAAGAGATTGAATTTCATGTTGAAAAGTAGCACATCTCGTCGTTAAAGGGTATAAAGCGTAATTATATTGTTTTGGTCAATACAAATGAGATCCACTTTAAACCGATTAAAAATTAATAATACTTTTTTCAAAAAATTAAAATATCTAAAGTCGGTTGAAAAAGTTCCCACGGCCTCAGTTTCCACCGACCTTCGTATTACGAAGAACCTAGTGCAAATGTAGTGTTATAGTGAAACATTTAAAAAGGAATAAAAAAACCTATAGCTCAGGAAAGTTGACCAAAAATTACTTAAATAAATTTCCATAAATTACCACGAAAATTTTATAAATTACCGCAAAAATTTCCATAAATTACAGAAATAAAAATTTTCAATTGTGATTTCTACTTTGCATATTTTTAAAAATTACCAACAAAATTTCCTTAAATTACCTTACAAATTGCCATAAATTACCTTATAAATTTTCATAAATTACCAAAATCCAAATTTTTAATAATAATTCAAATTTTACATATTTTTATGAATAATAGCGAAAACTTCCATAAATTTTTATAAATTTCCATAGATTACCAAAATAATAATTTTTAAATAAGATTTACGCTATAATATTGTTTAAATTACCGCAAAATTTTTTTTTGACAGAATGTGTCCAAACAGTGAATTAGTTAAAACATAAAAGAAAAAATAGAGAAAATTTAGGGGAAATTTTCAAAATAGGGTACGTTTAGGGGCCAAAGTTAAAAAGGGGGCTTTTTGGGAAATAGGGGACAGACTGTGAAGCCTGTAAATTTTTTTTAAATTCAATTATTTTCTAAATTTTCAATAAGAATTTTTCAGAAATAAGGTTATATTTCAAAATATTTATTAAAAATAAATGAATAAAATTCATTAAATTATAAATGTTATTTAATAAACTTTAATTAAATTTTCAATTGTTTTTACTTTTTAAATTTATTTTCGGAAATACAATTATTAAAAAAAAAATTAATTATATTTTTTCAAGAAATAATTTTTTTTAGGATTTTCTAAATTAAATTATTTAAAACTTTAATAAATTAAAGATTTCCTTCTTTCTTGTGGCCTAATGGCTTTAAACTTTATTTAAATTACATCAAAATTTTGACGCGTTTCGATGCAGTATTCTGCATCCTCATCGAAAAAAAACGGAACAAAACGTCTGTAAAAAGACAATATAATAGATACACAGATCTAATGACTTACACACAGATACATATGTTTTTATAAAGATATACATTATGTGTCTCAACATACGTACCAGACAAAATAAAAGTAAAAAAATATAAACAAACATGGAACATCCAACATTCAGACATAACCTCAAAATAGGTCTGTCACTATTTCTTTAAAATCTTCATAAACGATAAAAGAAATCATAAAATGATAAAAAACCACGTTCAGACAAACAATAGTAAAAAACCTTTTTTGAAAAAAAACTTTTTCATATGAGATTATATAATAATAAAATTATTAAAAAAGGTTTTTTTAACATTTTTCCATGTGACGTATATGCTCTATGGTTCATATTAGTTTGTATAGAAGGTAATAATGAATGTATGAAAAAAAACACAAAGTCCAGAGATAACATGGTGGGTGACGGAGAAGTAGACAAGGTCTGCAGATAGCATGTTAGGTGAAAAAAAGAGTAACTTGTTTTAAAAAAAGGAGAGAAGTTAATTAATTAAGTTTAAATAAAGAATACTCATTTTTGACATCACTTCTAAAATTTATGGAATTTTTTTCTTTTAAAATATAAAACATTTCTAAGATTTTTTGTTTGTTTAAGTCATTTTCTGTATCTAGAATTTTATCGCTGTTTTGTGAATAATCGAAACAATGCTTGTTTTCCGTTGAATGTTTGCATAGGGCGGTGGATTTACTTTTATTGGTTTTTTGATATTTATGTTCGTAAATTCTAGTTTTTAAATGTCTAAAAGTTTGACCGATGTAACACGAGTTACAATTTTTACATTTGATTTTATATATAAGGTTTGTTTTTTCAAATTTTACTAAACGGGTTTTGGGAGTTTAATCAAATTTTCTTCTATTTTATTTATAGATTTGAAAACGACATAAAGATCGGAATTGTTTATTCCTTAATAGATAGAGCAATAAAATTATCTGAACAAAATATCATTCACATAATATAAAATTGGTTTTTGATACTCTACAAGAAAATGGCTATCCGTCCAACCATCTTTTTGAACAAGTATATAAATAAGAGAATTGAGAGTTATGGAATTAAAGATAGACCAAAAGTTGATTTAGATTTTTCAAAAGTTATCTCTGTTCCTTATATAAACAAATTTTCAGACATTTTTACAAGAATTATGAAGACTTTTAACATCAATTATTTTGTAACTCATTTTTTAACAGTTTTTAGGGTCCCTGAATATTAATCTAAAGTTTTTTTTAAAAATTCAAAATGGCGGAAAAAATTTTCAAATTTGATCCGATTCCCTTAAAACGTGTTACTTGGAAGCTTATAGGCCCACAGATTACAAATATGAAATCACTTTTTGGAAATAAAAATGGCGGATCCAATAAGTTAGAAATTTTTTTAATTTTATCAGATATAATTAAAACGTGTTATTCGGGGTTTTTTAAGGTATCTGATTACGAATCTGAAATCACAATTTAAAAATTGAAAATAGTGGATCCCATATGACTGAAAAAAATGTCCAATTTTGATACATTTCGATTAAAGTTTGTAATAATAACAAATTGTTTACATTATAGAACAGTATGAAGCTAGAATTTCTTAAAAGTGACTTCAAATTCGTAATCAGATACGCTAAAAACCCCTCGAGTAACACGTTTTAAGGAAATAGGATCAAATTTGAAATTTTTTTTTGCCATATTGGATCCGCCATTTTGAATTTTTAAAAAGTGACTTTACACTACCGGTCAAAGTTGAGAGACCACCCATTTTCAGGCGAATGAAAATCGTTTTAAAACATAAAATTTATTGAAACTAAAATTTTTTTCTGCTAATTTTTTTAAAGATGATAAAATTTTGAACAGAACAAGATATTTCAGAAGCCGTTTGGCCAATAATTCATTTAGATATTTTTAGAAAATCGCCATTTTCAATGTTTTACAAAAATTTGAATAACTTCTAAAATAATGAACGCTTTTTAATAATCTTATAATTATTTTGAAGGTCATTTGCTACACTATAAGAATTACTTATAAGCATTAACGTGTTATTTTTTTTCTTAAAAAATACAGGCGGTCAAACTTGAACCAAAAAAATATAAAAAATTTGAAACATTCTTATTTACAGAAAAATAATTTTTAAAATTCAAACGTATTTTTTTATTAAATTTTCTTGAAAAATCTACACCATATAGGGTCAATTGGGGTAAATATAAACGGAATATCATGTTACTAGAGTTCCCTAGAAAAATTTTATGAGGTTCAAAAAAATATTGATGCATCTGAATCGCCTAAAACTGACTGTTTTTATTTACCCCCAGATTTTAAAATTTTCCTAAAATTCGGGGTAAATGTAAACATTACTGTAGTTAAGCGAGGTTTAAGAAACAAGTTTTTTCAAGTATACTACTGTTTTAAGGGATGGAAAAACTGAAAAAAATTATTCTTAGGTGTATAGTAAATCAACCAGTTGACTGATAATGTATCATATAAAATAAACAATTAACCATTACAAAACTAGTAATGTAAAAACTTGAATAACTTGAACAAATTTTAATAGATTTTTATTTAACTTGGTAAAAAGAAGTTTTTAAGGTTGCTGAATAAGAATCTAAAATCGAATTTTTAATTTTCAAAATGGTGGATCCAATATGGCGGATGAACCTAAAAATAATATTTTTAAAAATTGATCAAATTTGCTTAAATCTGGCTACTGGTGAGTTTTTGAGGTCGCTGAATACGAATTTAAAGTCAAATTGTTAATTTTCAAAATGTCTGATGAACCTAAAAATATTTTTAAAAATTGATCAAATTTTCAAAAAAAAAATTTTTTTAATCAAATTTTTTTTTAAAGTGGACCTAATTTCCTTTTCTATGTAATTTTACATTGACAAATTAATGAAATTGTGAAATAGAAGCAATCAATTTAATAATTATTTTCTTTTAAAATGTAGTTCAAGTTCTGTTTATATTTACCCCGAGTTTTCGAATTCTCGGGGTAAATGTAAACACTTAATTATTCATTAACTAAATTGACGAAAATAAAAATAAAATACACCGTTCGAAAGGTAACAGAAATACGCAACTTTTATCAAAAGAAAGTATAGTGTTTCGATGAACTCAAAAAATTTTACGATACATTTTCCGAGCACATCGCTTTTTAAAAAAAAATGTCTCCAGTTGTGAGACACTCATTAAAAATTGCTAAAATTTAATAAGTTTGACATAAAACGTTATGTTTAGTATAAATAATTAAATATATTAATAATATATATTATTATATACTAAATAATAATATTTATTAGCTAAAATATGACTATCAAATAAACACAATTTAATAGCTTCAACAAGAGCATTAAAATTGATTTCTTCTGAATCAATTGACTTTTTTCCACTTGACATGCCAAAAAATACTAGAAAAAAAATCAAAACAACATTTAAATAGTATGCCTGGAAAGTCGTATTTTTCATGCTGCCCAGATGGGTGTTGACACCGTCTCACAACTGGTGATATGCTGTGTCTCACACCTAGAAATTGGCGCTATTTTGAAAAAGGAAAATTAAATTATTTTCAACCGTAGATTGGAACAATGCAAAATTGCATCACAAAATATAAGGAAAACACTAAAAGAAAATGAATTACATTTACCTTTTCCAATTAATTAACTTGGAAAAAAAGTACTTTGCATTTTTTGAAAAAACGCTTTTTAGTCGATTATCACACACAGTGTTGGTATTTAACAAAAACAGTTTATATATCCGCTTCGGCGTAAACAAAAAAGTTGGCTCATATAAAAAGAAATGTTTTTATATAAACCAATCGGCTTGTTAATATTGCATGTTAAAAAAAATTGATTGTCTCACAACTGGAGACTCTCCCCTATATGCTCCGAAATTTTTATTTTTTGAAAACTACTATCATATTCGTAATTAGAGATCCCAAGAACCCCCGAGTAATTATTTGCAAGTGAATCCGATGAAGTTTTAGAAAAAGTATCCGCCATATTGAATCACTATTTAAAATTTTTAAAAACTACTATCATATTCGTAATTAGAGATCCCAAAAACACCCGAGTAATTAGTTTCAAGTGAATCCGATGAAGTTTTAAAAAAAGTATCCGTCATATTGGATTCGCCATTTTGAATTTTTAAAAACTGTTATCATATTCGTAATCAGCGACCCCAAAAACCCCTGAGTAACCAGTTTTAGGCGAATCCAATGAAGTTTTGAAAAGTGTCAGCCATATTGGATTCGCCATATTGAATTTTTAAAAACTATTATTATATTCGTTATTAGCGACCCTAAAAACTCCCGAGTAACCAGTTTTAAGCGAATTCGATGAAGTTTTAAAAAGTGTCCGCCATATTGGATTCGCCATTTTGAATTTTTGAAAACTATTTTCATATTCGTAATCAGCGACCTTAAAAACCCCCGAGTAATCAGTTTCAAGCGAATCCGATGAAATTTTGAAAAAAGTGTCCGCCATATTAGATTCACCATTATGAATTTTGAAAAACTATTATCATATTTGTAATCAGCGACCCCAAAAACCTCTAAGTAACCAGTTTCAAGCGAATCTGTGAGATTTCTAAAAAAATGTGCACTTGCTGTATATTATTTATTAAAAAGCCGACTTTGAACGCCATTTTTGATCCGCCATTCTGTTTTTTTTAATTTTTATTTTACAACATTTTAGGTTAGACATTTTTGACGCGATATTTTTACCTTTGAGACTTATTCCTTTGCCATAAATAATAAAAAAATTTGATTTTCAAAAAAAAATCTTTAAAAAATTGTGTTTTTTTTAAATAACTGTATGTAATTTGTTTATTTATAAATTTTCAATATTTCTTATTGCAGCATTCGAAAGAGCGGTTCATAAGCTTTAAAAAATGTCTATTGCAAAATTTTTAGCAATCCGTTTTCATACCAAAAATTGCTCCCAAAGTTCAGATACAATTTTTGTACATTTCGTCCTTAAAGGGTTAACAACAGTGTAAATAACACTGGGTTACAAAAAAATGGTCATGTCGTGTTTATTTAAAATTTACTGTGTTTATTGAAAGTTTAGGTGTCACTGAATAAGAATATACCAGAAAAACTTTTTTCATTCGGTCATTCCCTTAAAAAACGAGTTTAAAGTCTCAAAAAACCGTATTTTTAGCACTTTTTGAGGCAGCGTAACAAGAAAACGCAACATGATAAAAATCTCTACAAAAGCTTAAATAAAAGCTTAAACCTTCAACTTTAAGGCTCAGAACTGAAAAGTACTTAAATAAGCACTGAAAACCTGCAGTCGCTATCTGAAATTATCAAAAAAGCTGGGTTAGGTAGCACTTGGTAAAAATCGATTTCCCCAACCGGATTCGGTTGCATATTGTTACTTGAGGTTTTTTGAGGTTTCTAATGACGAATTGGAACTTAGATTTAAAAATTTTAAAATGGCGGACTCAATTTTTTAAAATTATCAACGCAAATTTTGAAAAATTGAGTGAATTCATTATTTTTAGTCCGCCATTTTAAAATTTTCAAATCTAAGTTCCAATTCGTCATTAGAAACCTCAAAAAACCTCAAGTAACAAGTTGCAACCGAATCCGGTTAGGGAAATCGATTTTCACCAATTGCTTCCTGTTCTAGCTTTTTTTGACAATTTCAGGTAGCGACTGCTTGATTAAGGAGGTTTTCATTGATTATTTAAGTACTTTTCAGTTGTGAGCCTTAAAGTTGAAGGTTTAGTCTTTTATTTAAGATTTTGTAGAGATTTTTATCATGTTGCGTTTTCTTGTTACTCTGCCTCAAAAAGTGCTAAAAATACGGTTTTTTTTTACACTTTAAACTCGTTTTTTAAGGGAATGACCGAATGAAAAAATGTTTTTCTGGTATATTCTTATTCAGTGACACCTAAGCTTTCAATAAACACAGGAAACTTTGAATAAACACGATATGACCATTTTTTTGTAACCCAGTGTAATTTAACAAATTCACATTTCGTGAAACAACTACTTTATTGTAGTTTATACTTGGATTTTTACCAATAATCAGTGTAGATAATTCAACCACATAATTACAACAACATTAAAATAAATGCATGCAAGTAAGGTTGAATCGTGCACGGCAAATACATGACAAAAATGCTATGTACAAAAAGCATTAACAAACAAAATTTTCAATACGTTTGCCACGTACACACTGTTTTTATAAAATCTTATCTACTTGTATATATTATTTTTCACATGTCCAAAAATGGAACAAATATTTATTTTTTCTAAAATTTCTTAAAAATTATTTAATTCAATTTAATAAAGTTTATTACATAAAACGTTTTATTATTAACAACAGTGTAAATAATTTAACAAATTCACATTTTTTGAAACCGTGCACGTAAAGTCTGTAATATTATTACTTGCAACAAGATCATGCATTTTTGCATTACGGCCACATTAGTTTATTTATTACTTAGATTTTTATCAATAATCAGCGTATACATTTTATCCATATAATAAAATTAAAATAAATACTTGCAAGTATGGTTAAATCGTGGACGGCAAAAACGTGACAGTTTTATAAAAAAAATTTTAAATTTGTAACAAATAATTGAGAAATTCATGAAACTGATAAGGCGATGAATATCAAGGCCATGCACGAAAATTTTTTAATTTAGTTGAGTTCAGTTTGTAAACTTTTCATAATTTTATTATTGTTATTTCTATTACCAACAGTCTATAATTGTTACGAACCGAAAAATAATTATTTTTTAAATTATTAAATTTGAAGAAAAAAAAATCCAGAAATCAAAACTTTGAAATATGAAATTTACTTGTCGAGCGATAAAAAGAAATTCTACCGCGCGCCTGCGGAGGTTCTCCGGAGGAATCAAGCTGCCAGGGCCGGATAGCCCTGTTTTTAATTTATGGGATCCGTTTTTCTCTTTTAAAAGAATTTACCAAGCAACACCTTTTTCTAATTTAGTAAATTGATGATAACAGAGATCAAATATAAAGACATTAAAGAGAACAAGATTTCAAATAAAAAGTACAATTTATTTTAAACCAAGAATAAGAAAATCATTACAGAAAAATACAAAGAGAAAAAAGTAAAAAAAGAACGATACAGTATTCAAAAACTCACCCTCTCTTCTTTCAAACATAAATTTCTTAATTACTACCGCCTGAGTTTTGACATGCTCGGCGGGCGAAGATTCGCAATTGTCTTTGTACGAATTTGCTAAGGCCTAAATTTCGGGTAACCTAGGCAAATGCACGCAACAATAAAACACTAAAGAAAAAGGGGAAACTCTAAACTTCACGCACACACACGCACTGAATTTATTATTAACACCTTTAATTAATTTTGAAGTTTTATCTTTTGTTGGGTTTAATTATTGATTCGAATCCAAAATTAGTATTTAAAATTTTATAAAGAAACGAAAAATAATTAAATTGGGTCGGGCTTCACTTGTGAAGCTTTTGCCTTTTTATTTATTTTCGTCTGTCCTTAAATCTTAGACACTATCTTGTAGTGGTCTTTTTAGACAAGGAGCCGATTAACAGACGGGCGAGTCCCGGCAATTCGCAATGCGTTTATGCCTCCGCGAGGAGCTTACTAACAAGGCGAAAATTGTACTGCGAATTTGGAAAATTCTTTCTAAGCCTTTACTCCTCGCTTCTAAATCTGGGGGAAGATTTTGGGGTAGAAAAGGTGGTTTGTGGGAGTAGAAGTGGGATAGGAACTTTAGGCCCATTGGTCGATGCGATTTTTGCTGACTTTGGGATCTTGTGCTAGGCGTGAAACCGGAAATTAGTTTGCAGAAATATGATACCTTTTGAAGAATTATTATTTCCAATAATTCCAATCATGAACTATAGAAAAAAAGACAAAAATAATTTATTTATTTATAAAACAAAAATTTTTTCTTTGTTTATTGCTATTATTGTTATAAATAATTAATTAAAATTATTTATCAGTAACAACACAATAGTGTTCATAATAATGTTTCAGTTGTAATTATTTTGGCAATTCCAGAAACATCTTTTAAATTTTAATTCTGCAAATAATTTCTGAAATAAATAATTTTAATTTATTTCGTTGTACTTTAAAAAGAATTAATATCCAGCTTGAATCATCGCACGTGCGTTTGTTTGGCAAGCACGTAGGGCTTAGGGGAAGAGGGAAGGATGCAACGAAGGAGAAGAAGCAACGAGTGAAGGCTTACAATGTGTGAGTGGTATGTACTATGCATAGTACGTCTGTGTGCGAGTCGCTACAGTTAGCATTGTCCCAAAGAGTTCGTATGTATGCGTGTGCATTGCCATAGCCATCCGAAGATGTATAGGTCAAAGCGATATAATTACGGATTATTTTATTTCTTTAACTTTACCTTTACCAGCGGAAACTGTTCAGGCAGATGCTGCAAGCTTCATTTTATGGTTCGCAATATTCGCAAAATTATTATACATAGTTTTTCAAAATGGGAATGTTGCGACCTAGTGGAAACTGTTCAGGCAGATGCCGCAAGCTTCGTTTCATAGGTTGCAACATTCGCAACATTGCTGTTTTAGTTTTTCAAATGGGAATGTTGCCGCAAGGTTTATAATTACTTTTAAGTAGCTGCCATTCCGATTTAAATACTTTTAACAGGTTTTATTCAATATTTTAAAGAGAAAATGCATGTTGTTTCTTTATTTTGCATTTTACGTCGGCTGGAATTGAAGAAGAACAATTTCGGGGAAATTTAGAGTGTTTTGTCGAGGAAAAAAAATTAATTCTTTTAAATTATAGACAATAATTTGTTTGCAGCTGCATGTTACTGCGCCCATCAGAAATCGTTATTACCGGTAATTAATTATAAATACTGCACATTATTGCAAGTGAAAATTTTATTTTAGTATTTGGTGATTTCCTGAAATTCATAAAATTTATTATTAACTAACCTTTTGTTAGTTATAAAAGAAGTATGCTCAAGTAAGCCAACTTCGTTTCCGATGCGATGCTGACGCAGCTTATGCTTAGTGATATCGAGGATATCACCTTTCAATTATATTACTCGCGAGAAATATTTTATAGGACTATTAAAATAATTTTTAATTTTAATAATTTTTCTTTTCTTTTATTTTTTCTTAACTGTGAGGTTATACCGTAACAATAATTAATATTAGGAAAAAAGAATAAGGAGGGTGATAATATTTACAAATTTCAAAGCACTTACCGAATCGACTTTTTTTTACATTGGCCTTACACACTTGAAATAAAACATGTCAAACACTTTATACTTATAATCTTGACACTATATACACTATATATACTAAATATCTTGACACTTTATACTTTTGATCTTTTCTACGTAAAAAATTTGAATATATCTCGCGAACTATACACAGAAATAAGTAAGTGGCGTTTTAACACCAAATTTAATCACCAGTTGTGTTATTTTAACACTACAATCGGCCTTAGTTTACATTACTAACTATACAAATAGTAGTGTTAAAACTACACCACTTTCCACAACACCACTGTCTACAACACCAATTTTAAATAACACCAACATATTTAACACCTACTTTTTCTGTATAGGTATTGTTTTGATTATAATACACAATAAAACACTAAGCATTACTTAATAATCACAAACAAACACTTACATAAAATATCCAATCAATTTATAATTATTTTTAAAAAAAATTATTCATGTATCAAAAGTTTCAATCATAGTACATGTATGAAAAACAAGGCTTTAAGTTTCTCATTTTTTCACGAAACTGAGACAACATCGAAATGTATAGATAAGCCCCCCACAAAAACTTAAAAACCAATATAATAAATGAACAATTTACTTGCCCAGAGAAAGAACAGCTGATGATCCTGAAGTTGATAAACGAATAAAAATAATACCTTTGCTTCCAACGGTGAAGGATTTAAACTATAGAAGATGCTGCTATAACGGTTTGAGTCGTGCACTAGTTTGGTAAGGGTTTATAAATTTTCTGCGGTAATCCGGTCCTGCATACTCTGTATATGCAATACACTAAAATAAATAAAATTTAATAGTTATTAAATTTTTCATTTTACAATTTCGATAGACTGATGTTTACATTTGAAAAATGCAAAAAATATTTTTAATCAATTAGCAAAATAGGTAAAATAGAGGACAATGTAACAAAATGGGTGACAATTTAGAAAAGGCTATGCAGTACTTACAACTCAAATATTGGATCGCCTGAAAGAGATTGTTGATTTTTCTCGTACACAGTTTGAGTTAGGTCAAATTGGAATATCTCGAAAGTTGAGCAGAGAACGTTTTCAAAATAATCGCGAAGCATCTGTGCTTTAACAGGCGAATCACTTTTTTCAATAAAATCCTAAATAAGAAATATTGTCAATGAGAAAAACATTTTACGAGTATTTTGTGATTTCAGGGCTCGAACCAGTAAAAGTATTTAGAAATACGGACTTTACGGACCAATTACTAACAAAAATATAACCAGCTTGAGTCAAATAAGAGAACATTTTACTTAAGAATATAAATTAAATTTTTCCATAACTATAAAACATGAAAATACAGAACTCTCCGAGTCTTCGACTTGGAGTGATCGGTTTCTTTGTGTTCTGTGACAATTTTCAAATTCATTTGTTTACAATAATCAAGTTTACGAAACTTCAATTATTTGTAAATTCATCAGTTAAATATATATTTGAAAATAAAAACTTTAAATAATATAAGAGTCATTCCATTATATATCGACTAAAGTCGTTACCGACTAATTTAAAAAAATTATAATATTTTGCAGGAATGATTTTAGAGATATTAGGATCACTGAACAAAAAGAATTTTTTAAATATTCTTCATATTAAAATAAATAATAAATAATATTTAAATATTTTTCATATAAGCATTTTTTGGAAAATACTCATAATAAGAAGTACTCTGAAGAAAAAACTAAAAAAAACATTTTTTTGCCCAAAAAAATTTTTTTTTAATTTTTTGAATTCGAATTTAAAAAAAATATATCTTTGATTTAAAAATTTGCTTTGGTACATATTGTCAATAAAGTAAAGAATAAAGTGTCCAGCGCAGCGTGCCGGGACTCGTTCAGTATTCGCTAATGGCAGCGCAAGTTTCGCTTCAAATCACTCTACAGGTTACAATTCTTTACTAAAACGCTTTTTCTTGTTTTCTAAATTTTCTTAATTAAGGGTATGTGGAATCAGCCAACTTCAATTAATACATGTATTAATATTCCTACCGGTTTTCTAAAAAAATATTTAATAAATCTTGACAAAATATAAGAAAAATAATATTTTATTTATTGAGGCATGGATCTTTAATCCAATTAATACAAAAATTTGCTTTTAAATATTATTTTTCATTTAATAAAAAGTTTGATATTTTTTGAAAAAAAAGACAATCAAATACAAATTAATATTGAAAAAAATGAATAAATTTATATTTTTCTATTCAAACTTTCATTTTTTTTTGACAATTTTCGAGAAAAAAAGACAATCAAATACAAATTAATATTGAAAAAAATGAATAAATTTATATTTTTCTATTCAAACTTTCATTTTTTTGGACAATTTTCGAGAAAAAAAGACAATCGAATACAAATTGCCATTGAAAAAAATGAATGTTAACATAGAAAAATATAAATTTATTCATTTTTTTCAATATTAGTTTGTATTTGATTGTCTTTTTTTCTCAAAAAATATCAAACTTTTTATTAAATGAAAAATAATATTTAAAAGCAAATTTTTGTAATAATTGGATTAAAGATCCATGCCTCAATAAATAAAATATTATTTTTCTTATATTTTGTCAAGATTTATGAAATATTTTTTTAGAAAACCGGTGGGAATATTAATACATGTATTAATTGAAGTTGGCTGATTCCACATACCCTTAAATTCTCGATCTTTTGAGCCTTATTTTCGAATTTTTGTTTTTAAACATTTTTTAAATAACAATAATTATTAAAAAAAACGTAAAATATATTTTTTTTAGCTTTATGGATTATGAAAATTAATCAAAAAACACATTTAAATAATGTTTGATTGATAAAAAAATAAATTAATTAAACTTTGTTTAAACAATTAATTGTTATTTTTTATAAACTGTACTTAGGCCTAGAAATTACTAGTCTCTTCTCAATCGTATAATTTTTCATGAAAAAAATATCTACTAATGTTAAAAAATAAACAATTATTTATTAAAACATTGTTTAAACAATTCATTGTTGTTATTTTTTCATAAACTGTATTTAGGGTTAGAAATTTATATTTTTTCCTCAATGTACTGATATCATTTTTTCATAAGTTTCATTTGGGTTAAAAATTTCTAATTTTTTCTAAATACAATCATTTGAACAGTTGTAAACTATAAACTGTTTTAACAATGGTTAAATAATAAATTTTTAGTTTTTCTATTATACTTCAGTGTTTAAGTTATCAAAAATTGCACAATTGAGAAAAACGAAGAATTTATCATTTTAACTATAGTAAATTTAAAACTTGACAAAATAAATTGTTTTAAAATGTTTAAATAATTAATTTTTAGTTGTTCTTTTATACTTGAATATTTTAATTATGTAAAATTGCATAATTCAGAAAAAAATAGAAAATTCTAACCCTAATGTACTTAGGGTTAGAAATATTATATTATATTATTGTATAATAATTAATAATAACTTCTTATTGTATAATAATGTTTAACTACATAATTTTTAATTTTTTATCAATCAAACATTATTTTAATAGGTTTTTTGATGAATTTTCTTAATCAATAAAAGTAAAAAAAATATATTTTACGATTTCAAAATTTTTGTAATACTTATTGTTATCTAAAAAATGTTTAAAAACAAAAATTTAAAAATAGGGTATTCTTTACTTTATTGACAATATTTACAAAACAAAAATTTTCAAATCAAAGATATATTTTTTTAAAAATTTTAATTCAAAAAATTGTTTTTAATTTTTTTCGGACAAAAAAATGTTTTTTCTAGAGCTGTGCAAAATTCGAACCGAACCGAGTTTAGTTCGGTTTTGGGGCGCCGAAATGTTGAATGTCGAATAATCGACATTCGAACTAGGCGACTGAAATGACGAAACTTTTCATTATTTTTGTCAAGTTACTACATGTGTTTTTTTGAAACTGAAGTTAGTTTTATTCGCATAGTTGTATATTGCACAATTTACAAACTTTTTGACCTTTTTTTAATTAAATTACGAACATTACGAACCTTTTTTCAAAAAAGTGACTTTTACGGACTTGAATATTTTACTTTTACGGACCTAGTTCGAGCCCTGTGATTTTTATAGTTCATATTAAAAGTAAATAGATTTTAGGAAATTAAATTAATTAAACATTTTTTAAACTAAAAATTGTAAATTAAAACGTTTTTAAATAAATAAATATGTACAAGGATGCGATGTATTCATCGCACATCGCCAAATCGAAATCTTCACAAATACTGATTTTCCTCTAAATCCACAAACTCCATAAGAACGGAGTGAATTGCGGCGTAAACCAAGAACTTCGGTCCTCAAAACTGAACCTGAAAAACGCTATTTTTTAATTTATTAATTTAATAATAAAATTATTAAAATAAAATAATTTTAATGTTTGTCAACAATTCTTTTGTTTGAAGGAAAATGAAGTAAATTTTCAATGTAAATTAGTTTTTTAAACTGTTTTCGTATTTATTATTAAATAATTATTATTGAATTGCATTAAAATTTGGGTAAACAGTATTTCAGTTTCAGAATAAATAATTTTAATTTTAATAATTAAATTTTTAAAGAACTTTTCCAAAGTGAATCAAAATAATTACCATTACCAAAAGTTTTAGGCAAAAACTTTAAGTGATTGGATTTTAAAGAAGTTTCAATTGAAATAGTGAATAATAAATGAATTATAAGGATTCGAAACTAAATTTCTTTTTACAAATTTCATTTAATAACTGTAATTTAGAGAGTTTTTAATTAAAAAATGTTTTAAACAATTGAATTCTCATCTAATTTTATTTACCCAAGAAATTTAGACAAAATTTTAGCTGGTAATTAAATTTTATCAGAGCTTTAGTTAAACTAAATTAATTATTAGGATATAATCATTAAAATTTTGATTAATTTGAATTGCTTTAGATTTTTTTACAGATTAATATGACGTTTAAAATAAATTAATTTAAAAGACATAACTTCAATAAAATTATTCGAAATAATAAATTCGACCAAGAATTTTGCATAAATTTCTTTAAAAAACTAAATTTTGGAAAATTTGAAATCAAAAATTAAAAAAATGAATGTTAGAAAACTTATAATTGATTGATATTTTAAATAATGGTATTTTAAAGAATTGATTTTGTATTCTGAAAATTTGTTTTCCAAAAATTGAAATTAGTTTTGAAAGAACTTGTATTTTTAGACATTTAATCAAAAGAATTTAAAATTGCAAAACGTTCATAAAATTTATCTTTGAAAAAATATGAAAAAAGGGATTAAATTTAAAACTTGGGTTATTATTTTTTTATTTTTAAAGTTATTGTTTGGACACGGAGAAAAAAATTAAGCGTTTGTAGTATGGACGTGGTCCATACTTAAAAGGCACGGCGCTATTTATACTCGATTTGTAGAAATCTATGCTAAAAGAGTATAGGTCTCTACTCTTTTAGCATAGATTTCTACAAATCAAGTATAAATAGCGCCGTGCTTTTTAAGTATGGACCATGTCTATACTAAAAACGCTTGATTTTTCTCTCCGTTGAGTAAGTGGAAATTTCAGAAAGCAAAAAAATAATTGTCATATTAAGTTAATTCGTTAGATATACCTTTTGTTTTTGAATGGCTTTTTTGGTGGCTATAGTGGATTTTGAGTTTGATATCGGTTCTTTTTTTGTATTAAATCGTGCTCCTTGGTAATGTAACTACGAAATTTTTCGAGGTTCTCTTCGCATTGGACGCTTATTAGCCGTTCACCATTAAATTTTGATTTTGAGACACTGTTAACAGTAACTTTTCCTCGTGTCTGTTTCCATATTTTATCAGCAAACTAGAAACCTAGAAAAAATAATTTTAATTAAACTATTTTTATTACAAATTATGTACTTTTTTACACAAAAATATACTTTTATATTGGATATTTTAAACAATAACGATTTTCTAAATATAAATAATAAATAAAATTAATAATAAATCTAACCATTTTAATTTTCTTTTTAACTAAAAAAAATTTAAACTAATTTTGAAACAATAAAATTAAAAGTAATAAATATAAAACAAACTGTTAAAAATACATTAAAAAATTAAATTGGAAAATAACAAATTATTAAAAATATTTTTAAAAAATTTTGTTAATAAAAATAACAATTGTCGGTAGAGATAATGTTTTTTTTATATGTTAAAAAGAATTTAAATTACCTTCGGGTTTTTATATTGACTTTAACCTAAGATCCTCTCCTATGCCGATATCCATCTAATCTGTGTTGAGATTTCTTAACAACTCAGGTGCTTTTTAAAACAAATCTGTAATTATTAAGTCACAAATTTTAATTAAAACTACCTTTAAAAATTTACTGTTCTCATCAGTTTAAGGCGTACTTGCGTTTGTGAAGGCAAAAAATAGGCCCCACTTTAATGTTTTTTTTCACAGTCATTTTATTTAAAATATTAAAAACGATTTTTGCACCTTAAAGTACATTATAAAAATTAAAAAAAGAAATTTTTTTTTCGATTTTTAACCGTTATTTACGATTTGTAGAGGGCTCCAAACATTGCGATCTCAAAATTGTAAGAGTTTGCAGTGCCCCGCATAGAGCCTCTCCTGACTGTCTAAAATCAAAAAAACAAAATTTGTTCTTCAGTATACATTAATACCTAGTGGACGTATATGATGAAATTAAAATAAAGTAAAAAAAAAACGAAAATGCGGTACTTTTAAAGTCAATTTTTAAGAAATGATGATTTTGATCTTTTGAATTTTTTACTTTAAAAGTACCGCATTTTTGTTTTTTTACTTTTTTTAATTTCATCATATACGTCCACTAGGTATTAATGTATACTAAAGAGTAAATTTTGTTTTTTTGATTTTATACAGTCAGGAGAGGCTCTATGCGGGGCACCGCAAACTCTTACAAATTTGAGATCGACCATTTTTGGGGCACTCTACAAATCGTAAATAAGGGTTAAAAAACGAAACAATTTTTTCTTTTTTTAGTTTTTATAATGTACTTTAAGGTGCAAAAATCGTTTTTAATATTTTAAATAAAATGACTGTGAAAAAAAACATTTACATGGGGCCCATTTTTTGCCTTTGCAAACGCAAGTACGCCTTAATTCTATTGTCCTTGCTAGTCATATGCAGATCATTTTTCAGGGAATTTTTAACCTTCCAATCTCTGTCCTGTAAAAAAGAAATAATAAAAAATTAGAGTACAAAAAGTTATTAAATTAAAGTAAATTAAATAAATATAATATGTTGAAAAAAGTTGATTTTACTACGTGTAGTACGATAAATAAGTTTTAACGTCGTCTAATTTTAACACTTTTTAATTTGTATATATTTAATTTACATAAAATCCGTAGTAAAATAATGACACCGAAATTAATTAACTTATGAATTTTTTACTAGCACACATTGTAAATACGTAATATTAAAAAATTGTTTACAAGGTCGCTTTTTTCGGTTGCAAAAAACATACCCTAAAACTGTTATACAAGTATTTACTTATTAATTGTACAATTAATGTATTAAATTCATATTCTTACCCTTTTATTATTCCCTCGTATCGAATTACACTTTTTGTATCTATATTTTTGTTAACACAAACAACTACAGAAACAGAAAAAAAACAAAAATATTTTGTTGACTATATCTGACGATTGGGACCACGGTGCAAGAAAGATGCACATTACAGAATAAATGCAAAATAGTCCGGGCGGCGACAAGTCTGCTCAAGTTTGCTTATTTAAACTGTGCAGTGCACGTCTTTTACGTCATACGGACATACGGTACCAGACAACCAAATGCACATTTGAGGCTTAGTGAATAGACTGTTATACACTATTTGTGATTGTTACAATAGAAATTGTAAAAAAAGTTATTTTTTATTATATATAGATAGATTATAGATAGATCAGAGCGGATCCAGTCACAAATAAGGGTATGTAAAAAATATATAATTTATAAACACAAGAAGGCATTAACTATTAAAACAAAACTCGACGTCTGTTAACTCGACTCGTAAAAATAATTCTGTACCTGACACTATGTATTTGAAAGATGAAACTTGTGATTCCTCTATTAATATTGCTAACCTTTTTGCGAAACATTTTAAATCCGTATATACGCTTCCAAAACTACCATCTGAATCGAATTTTACCTTAAATGATGTGGTGAATTTGGAATCAATAATTATCTCTAGAAACCCAGGTAGAAATTGACGACCGGGATGGTACCGGCCCGGTACAAACGGCGGATTATAAGTGCCGGGGCGGTACCGGCATAAGACCGTCATTTTCACCGGCTTGGTACCGGCAAATTGCCGGATGATAACTACGGCAGGTATCCGGCATACGTACCGGGCCGGTACCGAATAATCCACCGGGGCGGTACTGGCCCGGTTATTGTTGGAAGGCATTTGGTGCTGGTTTATTACCGGCTGCACAACCGGCTAGGTACTGGTCCAGTACCGGCATAAGTCTGTTCATTCCACCGGCGCAGTACCGGTAAATTGCCGGATGATAACTTCGGTAGGTATCCGGCAACCGTACCGGGCCGGCACTAATAAATATCTGACGCAGTACCGGGCCGGCACTAAAAAACAACCGGTGTGGTACCGGGCCGGTTAAAAAAATTATATTTCAGTCTGATTAATTATTTAATTATTATTATTATTAACAATGTTATTATTATTTTAAATTGGAAACAGTAAATATATTAAATGCTGAAACAGAGAAACATAAACAATCATAGAAAAATCTGAAGACTCGAGGAATTGAACTCCGGACCCTGAGGCTGCAAAGTCGACACCACATCCGCTAACCTAAACCTGCATATGGAAAGCAAATGCAAAGTGAGCTTATAAAGTCCAACCGACATTACAGCTGGCAGCAGTACCGGGCCGGCACTAATATTCAACCGTTACGGTACCGGGCCAGTATTTGTATTTTTTAATTTATTTTAATTCAATTTAAATTATTATAAATAAATAAGAATAGTAAATGTAAATAATAATGACCGCCCTATTCACCGGCTAGATACCGGGCAGGCACCAATAAGCAACCTACTCGGTAATAATATAATTGCCGGCACAACTAACTAATTTGAAAAATAATTTGAAAATATATACTATATACTATTTGAAATATATACTATTTGAAAATTAATTTATTAATTAATTTATTAATTTAATTATTAATAATGAATTAATAAATTAATTTTCAAATTTTTTTCTTTTCTTTAATTCTTTTTCTGATAGTTTAACATTGGCAAACAACCGGGAGGACACTAGGTTAGTACTAATATTTTTGTCGGCAAAACTTCTGTGCCATGTAGAAAGCATTAAGTAAATTTTTGTGCTGGGCCGGTGCTGGGCCGGCACAAATATTATCACCGGAAAATCTCCTTCGGCGGTATAAGACAGAGCGAAATGACAGTACCGGGCCAGTGATACACCGGTGCTGGCCCGGTACAAATATTATCACCGGCAAATCTCCTTGGGCGGTATAAAAAAAGAAGTAAATTATAGTACCGGGCCGGTGATACGCCGGTGCTGGGCCGGTACAAATATTATCACCGGCAAATCTCCTTCGGCGGTATAAAACAAAGCGAAATGACAGTACCGGGCCGGTGATATGCCGGTGCTGGGCTGGTACAAAAATTGTCACCGGCAAATCTTCTTCGGCGGTATAAGACAGCGAAATGGCAGTACCGGGCCGGTGATACGCCGGTGCTGGGCCGGTACAAATATTATCACCGGCAAATCTCCTTCGACGGTATAAAAGAAGAAGTAATTTATAGTACCGGGCCGGTGCTGGGCCAGATATTTTTAATCAACCGGCCCGGTACACACTACCAGTACCGGTAGAAATCCACATTTACCACCGGGCCGGTACTGGGCCGGTATTTATTTCATATCCGGCCCGGTACCTTTTTGCCGGTACCGGCATATGTCCGACTTTACAACCGGTTCGGTACCATGCCGGTCGTTAGTGCTGGCACACCTCCAACTTTTCTGCCTGAGAATGACATTTTTGTTAAAATTAGAAATTTGGATGTGCATAAAGGAGCGGGTCCGGGTGAAATTCCATCTTCTGTTATTCATGCATGTAGATTCTCTTTTGTTGAGCCCTTGTTTATTTTATTTAACAAATCATTAAAATGTGGAATATTTCCCTATGAGTGGAAGAAGGGTATAATAATTCCAGTTTATAAGAGTGGTGATAGGAGTAACATTGAAAATCATAGACTTATAACACTGTTGAGTGCTATTGCAAAAATTTTCGAGGGCCTTGTATTTGATTCGGTATATGCTGCGGTTTCTAGCATAATTATTGATGAACAGCATGGATTTGTACAGGGACGTTCTACCCTAACAAATCTTGCTTTGTTTACTAATTTCATAATTTTGAATATGGAAAAAGGTTATCGAACTGATGCAGTATATGCTGACTTTTCTAAGGCCTTCGACAAGGTAGATCACCGATTGTTGTTAAATAAGCTGCGGGTTATGGGTGTGTCTGACAATTTGGTTTCATTTTTTGAGAATTATCTATCTGAAAAATTTCAATCCGTTAAGATTAAATATGACTATTCTGATCCGTTCTTATCTACTTCTGGTGTACCACAGGGGTCGAACTTGGGACCACTTTTGTTTGTCATTTACATGAATGATATTAAGCAAGTATTTAAAAAAACTTTTTTCTTATTGTATGCTGATGACCTTAAAGTATATAAATTGATTGATTCTATTAATCCTGACTCTGATTCATCTGATTTGCAATCAGATTTGGATCGTTTAGAGGATTGGTGTAATAAAAATCATATGTTTGTAAATATGAATAAGAGTTCAGTAATATCTTTTTCCAGGAAGAATACATTCATGTATTGCTACAATATTGGTCAAGAAGAACTTGTAAGAGTGATTTGGGAGTACTTTTGTGTAATAATCTCAGTTTTGATGAGCACATATCTGAAATCATTTCTAGGGCTTTAAAATGTTTGGGGTTTGTTATGAGAAATGCATCAATTTTTCATACTAAAAATGTGCTTAAAGTTCTCTATTTCTCTCTTGTGAGACCAATATTAGAGTACGCTTCTATAATTTGGGTACTATTTTATTCAATTTACAGAGTAAGAATAGAACGTGTTCAGAGTAGATTTTTTTGATTTATAGCACGTCAACTTCGTATACCTTTTGACAGATACAGCCATGATTATAGTAACTTACGTGTTCTTTTGCAGATACCTTTGATAACATCTAGATTTCTATTTAATGACATGACCTTTTTATACAAAATTTTGAATGGTAAAATTGATTGCACATTACTATTGTCATTGATTAAATTGTCAGTTCCTATTCGAGGAACCAGAAATTTTACGTTATTTTTTGAATCTTTTCACAGAACTAATTATGGATATCATTCGTTATTTAATAGACTTAGTAGAGAGGCTAATGAACTTCCTAATTGCATCTACTTTTTTGATAATAATTTTACTAGATTCACCGCATTATTACGTAAAAATATACTAAAACCATTGTAGTAGGGTCGGCTTAGTTAATATAAATTAGATAAGTTACTTGTATGTTACAAGATTATGTAACTTTTAGTTTTATGAATACTTATGTATGAAAGGGCAAGACCCGTTTATAATAAATAAAATGAAATGAAAAACTTGAAAATTTCAATTTTTTACTATTTGTCGAGTCTGTAAAAAATGTCTTTAAAAACGCATACGTATTAGCCAAATCGCGTTTTTTAATGGTTTTTAGAACGCTTGCTTCACTACCACACTATAGTTCACTGTTCGCTGCTTCTTCAGAATTCGACGATCCGTCGTTACCACGTTTCTGCGTTTTTCTTCTAAGTCATGTAAGTAAATTTCTAAGTATATTTATAATGTTAATATAACCAAATATTTTTATTATAATTTTTATTACAAATTATGTATTTTTCCTTAAGTATAATATACATTTTTATAGAAATCAAATTTGTGTTAGTTAAAATGTTTTAACTTCAAACTTACGAATCAATATAAAAATTTTCTGTAGATTCCCAAAGAGAATCCGGCTCAGCTCAGATAGCACATTTTTCTCTTTCCGTTTGTGTGAATCTTTTGAGGATGGTGATCATGGTGACTGTAACATAACCTCAAAAACCTTTCAAAATTAAAGACTGTTTTTAAAGCAAAAAAAGTAGGTATAATAAATAATAATTACAAACAATAAAAATATTACAATTATAGAGAATGATTCACAGAGGAAACTAAGTTATTGTTTATAAACATTGGTTAAAAGTTTCAAACTTTTTTTTATCTAAAAGAAAAAAATTAAATCTTAAAAAAATCATTATTTAGTTGACTAAAACTAGATCTTCTATAATTGTTTGTAATTCCTTTTTATTATACTTCTGTTTGCGTTGAAAAACATTTTCTAATTTTTACAGGTTTTGAGGTTATGGGGTCGTCACAGTTGGTCCTTTTTTCCACTTTTGACCCCTTATTTCAATTTTATCACCTTTTAAGGATTTGTCCCCTTTTTAACCTTTTTCTAATAAAAAATTAAAAAATTTTCCTTTTTTGAAATCTTTTTCAAAGTGTAATAATAAAATTTAGACTCCATGTTATAGAATTCAGGGAGTTTTTTTTTATTTAGATTATTAACACCACAACATAATATAAATATAGATTTTTATGATAATGATTTAAATAATATAGATATCGTAAAGAATTTTATAAATTATAAGGTAGTTTATTCAACAGAATGCAGACCTATAGAAAACTAATTAAAATATTATTATTAATAGTTGTTTCTAGAAAAACCAAAATTATAATGCAAAACCTTCAATTTTTTCCATTTCTAAAATAATTTCTTTTTAAATAACTTAATTCTTGAAGAACTATATCATAAAATTATAACCTAGAAATTATTTCATGAATAATTTTACTTCAATATTTTAAAATTAATTGAATTTTAAAAGAAAATTTTTAAAATTTTTGCCAAAAATTTCAAAATTTAAATTGTTCTGAAATTAGTAAAAATTTTTAATATATATTTAATGAATTATTAAAAATAAAAAAATTAACGAGGAATTTTAGATAAAAACAAAAAAAAATTGAATTTTGGAGAAGTTTCAAATGATTGAAAATAATAAATTATTTTCAAAAGTAATCAAATTCTTGGCAGAAATTTAATTATATTATTAAATGTAAAGAAATTCTCTTTACAAATTCAATTCTCTTTATAAATAATAAAATTCTTCTTCAAAATTTCAATTATTTACAAAAATTTTACTAAAATCAATGATATTTAATATCTACTATTTTAATAAAAATTTTCCAAATGAATTCAATTATTTTAAAAACATCTTATTAAAATTCTATGCAATCGTTCAATTGTTTTCATGATTAATAAAATATTTTCACAGGAATTCTATTATTTACAAATTTTTTATAAATTTCTTCGAAATAATTCCATTGTTTTCATAAATAATCAAACTCATCTCAGAATTTCAATTTTTTTTAGTACAATTTTAATCGAATACCTCAAAAATATAATAATTACACTACCGTCGGGAATTATCGGTACGGCTGCACGACCACGGCCCAAAAACATACCAATCTTTAAATCACAATTTTTTTGTAAATACAAATGTCAGAAAAATAACTAATATACCATTCAAAAGATTATTAAATTCTGCGATTAATGATAAATAACTGAAAATTTTAATAATTTATACAAAGTTTGCAGCACTCGGCAAATTTGACAAAAAAATTTAAAAAATAAAATTTTTTTGGAAATTTTTTTAACCCCTGCACATTTTTCCAAAATTGTAAAAAAAATTTGAAACTTACATAAGTGTGATCATTCAAGTCTCATCTTTCATTTAAGACCAAAAGAGTTTAAAAATCTTATTCGGTTCGTAAGATATCATTATAAACGTCCGAGCATGTTTTTTGACAAATGCATTGAATTAGTCGATTTTGAACGGTTTTTGGCTGAAAATGCTCGGACGTTTATAATGATATCTGGCTAACCGATTAAGATTTTTAAACTTTTTTGGTCTTAAATTAATGATGAGACTTGAATGATTACACCTATATAAATTTCAAATTTTTTCTACAATTTTTAAAAAATGTGCAGGAATTAAAAAATTTCCAAAAAAATTTTATTTTTAAAATTTTTTTGTCAAATTTGCCGAGTGCTGCAAACTTTGTATAAATTATTAAACTTTTCAGTTACATATCATTAATCGCAGAATTTAATAATCTTTCGAATCATATATTAGTTATTTTTCTGACATTTGTATTTACAAAAAAATTGTGATTTAAAGATTGGTATGTTTTTGGGCCGTGCGCGTGCAGCCGTACCGATAATTCACGACGGTAGTGTACTTTTTAAAATGTTATTGAAATTTATCGGAAGATCTTTATTATTTAACAATTCATTAATAAAATTCTTTATGAGAATTTAATTTTAAAAAACATTCAATTATTCAATAATTTTTTTTTATTTAAATTAATTGCATTCTTGTAGAAATTTCTAAAATAAATTGATTTAAAAGTGAATTTTAGTTAAAATTGTACATAATAATTATAGGCCAGTCGGTGAGTGCAAAAAGTGCACAAAAGTGCAACTTGAAAAGTCTCAATAGTTTCTTGTAGTTTGGGGGCCCCATATAAGAGCCCCATGGTTTTCTCTCGATTTCCGGTTGCAAAAAATAGTGTAAACAATCGTCAAAGTTCGAGAAACGTAGTTTTTCGATGACCCTTGCTTCCGGTTAAATTTTAGAGGAAAAAGTTGTTATTGAAAGTTGTAGAGCCTAAAAATACCTTTTAAATGATTGGTCATACGTTGAAAAAGGTTAATATTAGTTTAGTTGCAAATGAATTTAAACCATTAAAAATAGCAGTTTTTTTAATTGTTTAATAACTTTGTTAATAATTATTAAATTTGTTTACAACTCACCAGGAATATTCTCCTTGCGAAGCTGAATAAATTAAAAAAAAGTCAACTCGATCGGACAAATAGTTTATGTTTTCAATTATTTTCAGAAGTAACAAAACTCTTATCAGAAAATTTAATTATTTTGATAAATAATTAAAATTTTTGGAAGAAATCAATTATTTTTATAAATAATTAAACTCATCACAGAGTTTCAATTATTTTTAATACAGTTTTAATCAAATTCCTCGAAAAATGTAATTATTCTTAAAAAATTTATTTAAATTCGTCTAAAGAATTCAATTATTGAATGAATTATGTATTGAAGTTGGAAGACTCGGAGTAATCCATATCTTTATATTTTATAACAATTTTTTTTTTCTTATGCTGCTTGTAATTATTTTAATATAATTTCGAGTAACAGTAGCCGGTCGCTTAAAAATTTAAAATTCCGGGTGACAATAGCCGGATCCCACCCGGTTAACAGTGTAGCCGGATATTTAGCCTTACTATTAGAGATCCGGCTAGCCGGATCTTTAGACACTTGTATAGAACCGACTAGTCGGGCTTTTAGACACTTCCTTAAGTTAATTGTTTAAGAGATGAAGTTTAGTTAAAAATTGTAGAAAATAATTGAATTCAACTAGGGTTATAATTATAATTTTTAGAAATTTTTAAAATTAATAAATTTTAATTTTTCGTAAGAGGGTGCCTATCAAACCGGTAATTTGTTCAACCCCTAAAAAACAAGGAAATATCCGGGAATGTTCTATTCATAGGATATTTTTTGAATGAACTATAATATAATAATTTGAATGTTCTGTCATTCATTCATTTACTTTTTCTGTCCCTCACACTGTGAAATTGTCTTTTGTTTATACTTTAGTTTTTTGTTAACTTTAGATAGATTGTATATTATATTATTACTAACAAATGTTTCGCGCGGAACGTAATACTCAATTTATTAATGTTATGCAAATTATAAAATTTTTTATTTTAAATATAAATTTTGTACACGGAGAGAAATCTGTTGCTCTTAGCGCATAAGCAGGATGTACTAAAAACGTATACACACCAACTTGCGAAAGTTGCAAGAAATCCATGCTGATTTTTCATGGATTTGAGCAACTGTGGCACAAGTGGGAAAAAGCTGTGCAAAGTTAGCACCGGCCTTTGCAAAATTAGGTACAGACGTCAATGCGAAAAGCGAACCAACATGTCTCTAGCGTTATTCGTAGCACATTTCTCTCCGTGTATTTAATTTCATAATCAAAATTTTAAAAATTTACTTATTAAATACAAAATTATTTATTACTGTTCATATTTTCAAAATTTTTTTATAAATTTCACGAAAGAATTCAATTATTTTCTAAAATTTAAATAAATCTTTCTAAGCAATTCAATTATTTTTCTAAATAGTAAAATTTTTACAAAAATTAAATGATTTTCAAAACAATTTTAATTAAAATCCTCTGAAAAATTCAATTTTTAAAAAAATTTTAGCACATTTCGAAAAAATTTAATTTTTTTCTAAAATTTTAATAAATCCTTCGAAAAAATTCAATTATTTTTAGAAATAGTGAAATTCTTCACAACAATTCAATTAATTTTATAAATAGTAAAATTCTTTTCAGGAAGTCAGTTATTTTCAAAACAATTTTAATTGAATTTCTCGGATGAATTCAAATATTTTAAATTATTTAAAAAAATTTCAATTATTTCCTAAAATATTAATAAATTATGGAAAACAATTTAACTATTTTTATAAATACAAAAATTATTTGCAGAAATTAAATTATTTTTAATTAAATTTAAATAAAATGGCATGAAAGAATTTAAATATTTTCAAAAATTTTCATAACATGCAATTTTATCAAGAATTTAAAATTCTCTAAATATAATTAAATTATTCTTAGAATATTTTTAAAAAATTCTATATAAAAACTTAATTACTTTTAATGCAATTTTTAAATATATTCTTTAAAAAAATTGAGAAAATTCAATTATTTTCAAAAAACAATAAAATTTTTGTGATAAATTCAATTATTTTCGAAACAACTTTAATTGAATTTCTCGAAAAAATTTCATTATTTTCAAATATTTTTTTAAAATTCTTCATAACAATCTAATTATTTTTAAAAATTTTAATAAATTCTTCTAAATATTTCAATTATTTTTATAAATAGTAACATCCTTTGCAGAAATTCAATTCTTTTTAAAACAATTATAATAGAATTCCTCCAAAGAATTTAAATTTTTAAATTTTAATTATTTGAAGGAATTTTATTAACATCAAATTTTTTGGGACAATTTTTTGCAACAATTCGATGATATTCAATACACTAATTTTAAAATTAAAAATGTTTGAAAAGAAAAATTATAAAAGAGTTAAGAAACAAAAAGGCATAGAATTTTTTTCACTTTTTTTCATTAAAAGCCTAAAATTTTGGGGCCGTTCAAAAAACACGTAACGCGTCTAGGGGGGGGTCAGCAAAAATACTACGCTGCGTTACGTGGAGGGAAGGAGGGGGGGGGGGGGTTAACGTGATTTTTTACGTAACGTTTCTGTTTTCTTTCTCATATACAGTATGTGAAGTATTGGTACAAATTTAATTTACGCGCGCCACTTTTATAGTAAGTTTATAGTGCCATCAGTTCCGGTGGCGTTGTGCGTAAACTATTAAAGTCATATGACTGCATACATTCTATTCCTAACAGTTTGATTCGTGGTTATACTTCTATTGTGGTTCCCAGAAAAACTTTTTTTGACCGCATACGTTATTCCAAGAAGACTAGAAACAGGAGGTCCAACTCCGGTAGTGGGGGTACAGGCCGAATACGTATGAGTGTGGTTTCCGGCAATAAGCCGAGCAAACTGAATAACTTACGAGGCGCGGTAGCCTTCTGCGCAGACTAACTTTTAATTTACCACCTGGTGGTAATTCAGCATAATATTAACATTGATTTCTATATACATATGAGGAGCTGGATTCTATAACCGGCTCTTCGCTCGAACTCACGTAGAAGTATTGTCCAACTGCCAACTACTTGATGAAATTTTAAAACTCAAAAAAAAATATTTAAAAATTATGACGTTGTAGAGGAGAAAAAAAATGCATCTTTTTTCTATCTACAATTTTTTTCTAAAATGTAATTTATTAATACTAAAAATTAAAAACTAAAATTTTTTTTTCTGGAAAATTACTTACCTTTTGATGAATATATCGTCATTTCTTAGTTAAATATTAACGAAATGAACCGGTTTTTTTAGGCATGCGCAATATACTTTTCCGAAGCCCACAAGATAAAAAAAAAGTCCAAAAAATCACATTGTTTATTAATTATTAATTTTAAAAGACGTCATTTACTATAATAGCAATTTCCATTTTCAACGAAAAAAAGTATGCGAGGAATTTTCAAGTTATCAAAACTTCTCGCGAGAAAGTTTTTCGTTTATTAATCAGTAAGTTTTTCCCAAAATATCAAACCGATTTGACGAGAAATGAAGAAGATAAAAGAAAAATAGCGAAACAGTATTTTCGTTCGCAGCGAAAATGCGATGCGGCAGCCATATTTGTCACATGGCTTGTGGCCTCTGTTGCTGCTGTGTGTGTGTGTGTGCGCGCGTACGCTACAAGCCATGTGACAAATATGGCTGCCGCATCGCATTTTCGCTGCGAACGAAAATACTGTTTCGCTATTTTTCTTTTATCTTCTTCATTTCTCGTCGAATCGGTTTGATATTTTGGGAAAAACTTCCTGATTAATAAACGAAAAACTTTCTTGCGAGAAGTTTTGATAACTTGAAAATTCCTCGCATACTTTTTTTCGTTGAAAATGAAAATTGCTATTATAGTAAATGACGTCTTTTAAAATTAATAATTAATAAACAATGTGATTTTTTGGACTTTTTTTTATCTTGTGGGCTTCGGAAAAGTATATTGCGCATGCCTAAAAAAACCGGTTCATTTCGTTAATATTTAACTAAGAAATGACGATATATTCATCAAAAGGTAAGTAATTTTCCAGAAAAAAAAATTTTAGTTTTTAATTTTTAGTATTAATAAATTACATTTTAGAAAAAAATTGTAGATAGAAAAAAGATGCATTTTTTTCTCCTCTACAACGTCATAATTTTTAAATATTTTTTTTTTGAGTTTTAAAATTTCATCACGTAGTTGACAGTTGGACAATACTTCTACGTGAGTTCGAGCGAAGAGCCGGTTATAGAATCCAGCTCCTCATATATGAATAGGTAAAGTGAATATCTGCTTTTTTTAATTACCTCATGTAGGTAATATGCGCAGAAGGCTACCGCGCCTCGTAACTTATCAGCCTATTTCGGAAAATCAAACCATTACGTACCCCCACTACCAGAGTTGGACCTCCTGTTTCTAGTCTTCTTGCGTTATTCCTACAGTTTCAATTATATGAGTTTAGATTAATTGTTATTTCGGTTTTTAAGTATCGTTTAAATTATTTAATATGTCATCTAAGCAAGGAGATTTGTATAAAAAGTTTTTTGATGCATATAAGCTACTTCACAATGAATTACCACCGCAAGAAGCACAACGTCAAACAAACCGACGCGTCCCGTTCATATAATGCTTATTGAAAAACAAATGCAAGATCATTCTTATTCTGTTTTTAGTGCAAGACAATTCTTATTCGATTTTCCGTGCAATAAAATGCTTATTCAAAATTGTGTTCAAAACAGTTGCCACACAATAAACATACTATTTTCTTTTCGGACAAAATTTTTTTTATGTATTGGAGTGTCCTTTATCCGAATATCATGTTTAAAAATTATTACAAAATTGTTTAAACAATATTTTTTTGCATATAATTAAAAAAAAGCACAATTTTTTAATGCTTTTTTTTTAAATCTTAAATTTAAATGTCAAAAAAATTTTTTTAACGGTTCACATTTCCATAAATCGTGCACTCGATTGTTACACTTTCCAAATATATATCGTCCTTTTGTAAATAAACTTTTGATTTTTCAAAATGGCGCCTAAAAATTCAAAAATTTATGAAAATTTAAAATTTATTGTCCGATGTACATTTTTTTTAAATTTGGCATGAAAATGCTTACTCGCGGCTTTTTCGGGTCGCTGATTACGAATTTGAAATTACTTTTTGAAAATTCAAAATGGCGGATCCAATATGGCGGACAAAATTTTCAAAAATTAGTCAAATTCTCTTTAAAATCCTTACTCGGGGGTTTTCGGGGTCGCTGATTACGAATCTGAAATTACTTTTTGAAAATTCAAAATGGCGGATCCAATATGGCGGAAAAAATTTTCAAAAATCAGTCGGATTCACTTTAAAATCCTTACTCGGGGGTTTTCGAGGTCGCTGATTACGAATCTGATATTACTTTTTCAAAATTCAAAATGGCATATCCCATATAACGGGTAAAGAAGGTTAAATTTTATTTAATCCTTTTGAAAATGCTTACTCAAGGGTTTTTAAGGACACTTTATTTGAATATCTTTAATTATTTTGAACATCTTTAGCCACCAGTTTTTAAACTGATGTTTCCAATTCTCACCGCGTGGAGGTAGATGAACAACAAGAATCTCATTTTTAAAAAAAAATTTTTTTTTAAATTTTTTTTTGCTTTTTTTAATTTTTAATTTTTTTTGGATTTAAAATTTTTTTTATTTTATAAATTAATATATTATATTAAAATTATAGTTGTCCAACTTTTTTATTCTTATTGCTTCTCTACTCTCCGTGTGCCTGTTTAAAACATTTTTCACAAAAATATTGAAGACAGGTGCGGCAAGATTTTCGTGTTCTTATTGAACATTTATTTGTTGAGCAATATTTTTGTGATTCGTTTCTTTCCACAACAGGATTTTTGCACTTTTTGTTTATCAGATAACTTTTGCTAATGCTTATAGAAAACTCTTTTATCCCAATTTTTTTCGATTCGCTGTTTACAGTGTTGTGTAAAATTACCGCATTTGTTATTGCTGATTGAATTAAGCGCTCAAATATCACCTAAGTCCATTTTTTTGATCTGATGATTGGCAACACGCGACTACAATACTGGTCATAAGCAAAAAAAAATTTAAAAAAAAAAAATTTTTAAATAAGATTCTCGTTGTTCATCTACCTCCACGCGGTGAGAATTGGAAACATCAGTTTAGGAACTGGTGGCTAAAGATGTTCAAAATAATTAAAGATATTCAAATAAAGTGTCCTTAAAAACCCTTGAGTAAGCATTTTTAAAAGGATTAAATAAAATTTAACCTTCTTTACCTGTTGTATGGGATATGCCATTTTGAATTTTGAAAAAGTAATATCAGATTCGTAATCAGCGACCTCGAAAACCCCCGAGTAAGGATTTTGAAGAGAATCCGACTGATTTTTGAAAATTTTTTCCGCCATATTGGATCCGCCATTTTGAATTTTCAAAAAGTAATTGCAGATTCGTAATCAGCGACCCTGAAAACCCCCGTGTTCATTTTGAAGAGAATCCGACTGATTTTTGAAAATTTTTTCCGCCATATTGGATCCGCCATTTTGAATTTTTAAAAAGTAATTGCAGATTCGTAATCAGCGACCCTGAAAACCCCCGTGTAAGGATTTTGAAGAGAATCCGACTGATTTTTGAAAATTTTGTCCGACATATTGGATCCGCCATTTTGAATTTTTAAAAAGTAATTTCATATTCGTAATCAGCGACCCCGAAAACCCCCGAGTAAGGATTTTGAAGAGAATCCGACTAATTTTTGAAAATTTTGTCCCCATATTGGATCCGCCATTTTGAATTTTAAAAAAGTAATTTCAGATTTGTAATCAGCGACCCCAAAAACCCGCGAGTAAGCATTTTCAAGCCAAATTTTAAAAAAAATGTACATCGGACAATAAATTTTAAATTTTCATAAATTTTTGAGTTTTTAGGCGCCATTTTGAAAAATCACAAGTTTATTTACAAAAGGACGATATATATTTGGAAAGTGTAACATTCGAGTGCACGATTTATGGAAATGTGAACCGTTAAAAAAAATTTTTTGACATTTAAATTTAAGATTTAAAAAAAAATCATTAAAAAATTGTGTAATTTTTTAATTATATGCAAAAAAATATTGTTAAACAATTTTGTAATAATTTTTAAACATGATATTCAGTTAGAGGACACTCCAATACATAAAAAAAATTTTGTTCGAAAAGAAAATAGTATTTTTATTAAGAAATACTTAAGTTTGAAGTCAGACTAAAAATTCAGTGCATTCAGGCGTTAATGGGTTAAATATATTTGAGTCATTACATTATTAATATTAATAATATTTTGCAGGAATGATTTTAAAGACAATTAGAATCACTGAACAAAAAGAATTTTTTAAATATTTTCCATGTTTATTGTAAAATAAGCATCTAAAGTATATGAAGTCGTAAAAACTGTCACTTTTCCATCTAATAGAAAATTTAAAGAAAAATAATTTACTATGAAAACGTAAAAAAATTATTTGAATTTATTAATAATGAATTAGTTAATTATTATTAATTGATAGAAACAATTATTAATAAGAAGTATTAAATGAAGAATGATTTTAAAATTCACTTGGCAAATAACCTAATTTTGCAAATTTCATTCACTAAATGTGAGAAAGAGAAATCATTAAATTGAATAAAACCTTATGAAATATAAAGTATCTGTGATTAACCTTTAACTTTTCTTATCACATTCTTCTTTTTACATTCTCATCACATGAGAAGGTATTAGTTTTGGTCGAATTTTGACTTTTGCTAATTTTATGAAATCTTTACGTTTTGAGGTGCCCTGAGTCCGAAAAACATAGTCCGGCGAGTGCGTCTGTCTGTGTGTCTGTCTGTCAGTCTGTCCGCTGTCTGTCTGTCCGTCTGTAGACGGTAATATGTTGTTCCCACGATAACTTTTGAAAAACTTATCGGATCGTTTTTAAATTCAACACACTTAAACTTGGTGTAAAAATGAAGGCTAAGTTCGTTAACCAGACATTTTCGTTAAAAACTACAAAAAATACGGTAGTTTCAAAATTTAAAAAAATCAATTTTTTCAAATTTCAGAATTTTTAACTTTATTTTATTTTAGATTAGAAAAATACAAACAACTTTTCTCTATAACATTTTTTCATAAAAACTCAATTTTCGAAGTTATAGTCTCTTAAATGGTCAAAAAACTTAAAAAATCCTAAAATAACACTAAAAATCGAATTTTTTTAAAGGAATAAAAATCAGTCAATTGATTTTGACATATTCTCACCCTAAAATACTTGAAAAACATACTTGAACACAAAAAACTCGTAATTTCTAGAAAAATCACTCTCTATATATATTTTTTGTGCACTTTTTTGATAAAAAATCAATATTCCGACTTCATTATCTCCGACGTTCTTGCATATGCGATTTTGCTACCAGAGACTTTTTTTCTCGGCTTTGCATCAGCTTCAACTTTGCTGTTGACAACTTTTTGCCCAACGCAAAACTTTTCGAGTTATTTTTAAAAACTGTCAAAAAACTAAATTTTTTACATTCTCATCACATGAGAAGGTATTAGTTTTGGTCGAATTTTGACTTTTGCTAATTTTATGAAATCTTTACGTTTTGAGGTGCCCTGAGTCCGAAAAACATGGTCCGGCGAGTGCGTCTGTCTGTGTGTCTGTCTGTCTGTCCGTCTGTAGACGGTAATATGTTGTTCCCACGATAACTTTTGAAAAACTTATCGGATCGTTTTTAAATTCAACACACTTAAACTTGGTGTAAAAATGAAGGCTAAGTTCGTTAACCAGACATTTTAGTTAAAAACTACAAAAATACGGTAGTTTCAAAATTTTGAAAAATCAATTTTTTCAAATTTCAGAATTTTTAACTTTATTTTATTTTAGATTAGAAAAATACAAACAACTTTTCTCTATAACATTTTTTCATAAAAACTCAATTTTCGAAGTTATAGTCTCTTAAATGGTCAAAAAACTTAAAAAATCCTAAAATAACACTAAAAATCGAATTTTTTTAAAGGAATAAAAATCAGTCAATTGATTTTGACATATTCTCACCCTAAAATACTTGAAAAACATACTTGAACACAAAAAACTCGTAATTTCTAGAAAAATCACTCTCTATATATATTTTTTGTGCACTTTTTTGATAAAAAATCAATATTCCGACTTCATTATCTCCGACGTTCTTGCATATGCGATTTTGCTACCAGACTTTTTTTCTCGGCTTTGCATCAGCTACAACTTTGCTGTTGACAACTTTTTGCCCAACGCAAAACTTTTCGAGTTATTTTTTAAAAACTGTCAAAAAACTAAATTTTTTACATTCTCATCACATGAGAAGGTATTAGTTTTGGTCGAATTTTGACTTTTGCTAATTTTATAAAATCTTTACGTTTTGTGGTGCCCTGAGTCTGATAAACATGGTCCGGTGAGTGCGTCTGTCTGTCTGTCCGCTGTCTGTCTGTCCGTCTGTAGACGGTAATATGTTTTTCCACGATAACTTTTGAAAAACTTATCGGATCGTTTTTAAATTCAACACACTTAAACTTGGTGTAAAAATGAAGGCTAAGTTCGTTAACCAGACATTTTCGTTAAAAACTACAAAAAATACGGTAGTTTCAAAATTTTGAAAAATCAATTTTTTTAAATTTCAGAATTTTTAACTTTATTTTATTTTAGATTAGAAAAATACAAACAACTTTTCTCTATAACATTTTTTCATAAAAACTCAATTTTCGAAGTTATAGTCTCTTAAATGGTCAAAAAACTTAAAAAATCCTAAAACAACACTAAAAATCGAATTTTTTTAAAGGAATAAAAATCATTTAATTGATTTTGACATATTCTCACCCTAAAATACTTGAAAAACATACTTGAACACAAAAAACTCGTAATTTCTAGAAAAATCACTCTCTATATATATTTTTTGTGCACTTTTTTGATAAAAAATCAATATTCCGACTTCATTATCTCCGACGTTCTTGCATATGCGATTTTGCTACCAGAGACTTTTTTTCTCGGCTTTGCATCAGCTTCAACTTTGCTGTTGACAACTTTTTGCCCAACGCAAAACTTTTCGAGTTATTTTTAAAAACTGTCAAAAAACTAAATTTTTTACATTCTCATCACATGAGAAGGTATTAGTTTTGGTCGAATTTTGACTTTTGCTAATTTTATGAAATCTTTACGTTTTGAGGTGCCCTGAGTCCGAAAAACATGGTCCGGCGAGTGCGTCTGTCTGTGTGTCTGTCTGTCTGTCCGTCTGTAGACGGTAATATGTTGTTCCCACGATAACTTTTGAAAAACTTATCGCATCGTTTTTAAATTCAACACACTTAAACTTGGTGTAAAAATGAAGGCTAAGTTCGTTAACCAGACATTTTCGTTAAAAACTACAAAAATACGGTAGTTTCAAAATTTTGAAAAATCAATTTTTTCAAATTTCAGAATTTTTAACTTTATTTTATTTTAGATTAGAAAAATACAAACAACTTTTCTCTATAACATTTTTTCATAAAAACTCAATTTTCGAAGTTATAGTCTCTTAAATGGTCAAAAAACTTAAAAAATCCTAAAATAACACTAAAAATCGAATTTTTTTAAAGGAATAAAAATCAGTCAATTGATTTTGACATATTCTCACCCTAAAATACTTGAAAAACATACTTGAACACAAAAAACTCGTAATTTCTAGAAAAATCACTCTCTATATATATTTTTTGTGCACTTTTTTGATAAAAAATCAATATTCCGACTTCATTATCTCCGACGTTCTTGCATATGCGATTTTGCTACCAGACTTTTTTTCTCGGCTTTGCATCAGCTACAACTTTGCTGTTGACAACTTTTTGCCCAACGCAAAACTTTTCGAGTTATTTTTTAAAAACTGTCAAAAAACTAAATTTTTTTACATTCTCATCACATCAGAAGGTATTAGTTTTGGTCGAATTTTGACTTTTGCTAATTTTATAAAATCTTTACGTTTTGTGGTGCCCTGAGTCTGATAAACATGGTCCGGTGAGTGCGTCTGTCTGTCTGTCCGCTGTCTGTCTGTCCGTCTGTAGACGGTAATATGTTTTTCCACGATAACTTTTAAAAAACTTATCGGATCGTTTTTAAATTCAACACACTTAAACTTGGTGTAAAAATGAAGGCTAAGTTCGTTAACCAGACATTTTCGTTAAAAACTACAAAAAATACGGTAGTTTCAAAATTTTGAAAAATCAATTTTTTTAAATTTCAGAATTTTTAACTTTATTTTATTTTAGATTAGAAAAATACAAACAACTTTTCTCTATAACATTTTTTCATAAAAACTCAATTTTCGAAGTTATAGTCTCTTAAATGGTCAAAAAACTTAAAAAATCCTAAAACAACACTAAAAATCGAATTTTTTTAAAGGAATAAAAATCATTTAATTGATTTTGACATATTCTCACCCTAAAATACTTGAAAAACATACTTGAACACAAAAAACTCGTAATTTCTAGAAAAATCACTCTCTATATATAATTTTTGTGCACTTTTTTGATAAAAAATCAATATTCCGACTTCATTATCTCCGACGTTCTTGCATATGCGATTTTGCTACCAGAGACTTTTTTTCTCGGCTTTGCATCAGCTTCAACTTTGCTGTTGACAACTTTTTGCCCAACGCAAAACTTTTCGAGTTATTTTTAAAAACTGTCAAAAAACTAAATTTTTTACATTCTCATCACATGAGAAGGTATTAGTTTTGGTCGAATTTTGACTTTTGCTAATTTTATGAAATCTTTACGTTTTGAGGTGCCCTGAGTCCGAAAAACATGGTCCGGCGAGTGCGTCTGTCTGTGTGTCTGTCTGTCCGTCTGTAGACGGTAATATGTTGTTCCCACGATAACTTTTGAAAAACTTATCGGATCGTTTTTAAATTCAACACACTTAAACTTGGTGTAAAAATTAAGGCTAAGTTCGTTAACCAGACATTTTCGTTAAAAACTACAAAAAATACGGTAGTTTCAAAATTTTAAAAAATCAATTTTTTCAAATTTCAGAATTTTTAACTTTATTTTATTTTAGATTAGAAAAATACAAACAACTTTTCTTTATAACATTTTTTCATAAAAACTCAATTTTCGAAGTTATAGTCTCTTAAATGGTCAAAAAAACTTAAAAAATCCTAAAATAACACTAAAAATCGAATTTTTTTAAAGGAATAAAAATCAGTCAATTGATTTTGACATATTCTCACCCTAAAATACTTGAAAAACATACTTGAACACAAAAAACTCGTAATTTCTAGAAAAATCACTCTCTATATATATTTTTTGTGCACTTTTTTGATAAAAAATCAATATTCCGACTTCATTATCTCCGACGTTCTTGCATATGCGATTTTGCTACCAGAGACTTTTTTTCTCGGCTTTGCATCAGCTTCAACTTTGCTGTTGACAACTTTTTGCCCAACGCAAAACTTTTCGAGTTATTTTTAAAAACTGTCAAAAAACTAAATTTTTTACATTCTCATCACATGAGAAGGTATTAGTTTTGGTCGAATTTTGACTTTTGCTAATTTTATGAAATCTTTACGTTTTGAGGTGCCCTGAGTCCGAAAAACATGGTCCGGCGAGTGCGTCTGTCTGTGTGTCTGTCTGTCTGTCCGTCTGTAGACGGTAATATGTTGTTCCCACGATAACTTTTGAAAAACTTATCGCATCGTTTTTTAAATTCAACACACTTAAACTTGGTGTAAAAATGAAGGCTAAGTTCGTTAACCAGACATTTTCGTTAAAAACTACAAAAAATACGGTAGTTTCAAAATTTTGAAAAATCAATTTCTTCAAATTTCAGAATTTTTAACTTTATTTTATTTTAGATTAGAAAAATACAAACAACTTTTCTCTATAACATTTTTTCATAAAAACTCAATTTTCGAAGTTATAGTCTCTTAAATGGTCAAAAAACTTAAAAAATCCTAAAATAACACTAAAAATCGAATTTTTTTAAAGGAATAAAAATCAGTCAATTGATTTTGACATATTCTCACCCTAAAATACTTGAAAAACATACTTGAACACAAAAAACTCGTAATTTCTAGAAAAATCACTCTCTATATATATTTTTTGTGCACTTTTTTGATAAAAAATCAATATTCCGACTTCATTATCTCCGACGTTCTTGCATATGCGATTTTGCTACCAGACTTTTTTTCTCGGCTTTGCATCAGCTACAACTTTGCTGTTGACAACTTTTTGCCCAACGCAAAACTTTTCGAGTTATTTTTTAAAAACTGTCAAAAAACTAAATTTTTTACATTCTCATCACATGAGAAGGTATTAGTTTTGGTCGAATTTTGACTTTTGCTAATTTTATGAAATCTTTACGTTTTGTGGTGCCCTGAGTCTGATAAACATGGTCCGGCGAGTGCGTCTGTCTGTCTGTCCGCTGTCTGTCTGTCCGTCTGTAGACGGTAATATGTTGTTCCCACGATAACTTTTGTTATAGTCTCTTAAATGGTCAAAAAACTTAAAAAATCCTAAAATAACACTAAAAATCGAATTTTTTTAAAGGAATAAAAATCAGTCAATTGATTTTGACATATTCTTACCCTAAAATACTTGAAAAACATACTTGAACACAAAAAACTCGTAATTTCTAGAAAAATCACTCTCTATATATATTTTTTGTGCACTTTTTTGATAAAAAATCAATATTCTGACGTCATTATCTCCGACGTTCTTGCATATGCGATTTTGCTACCAGAGACTTTTTTCTCGGCTTTGCATCAGCTACAACTTTGCTGTTGACAACTTTTTGCCCAACGCAAAACTTTTCGAGTTATTTTTTAAAAACTGTCAAAAAACTAAATTTTTTACATTCTCATCACATGAGAAGGTATTAGTTTTGGTCGAATTTTGACTTTTGCTAATTTTATGAAATCTTTACGTTTTGAGGTGCCCTGAGTCCAAAAAACATGGTCCGGCGAGTGCGTCTGTCTCGATGATTAAAATTGTGAAGTTATTCTTAATTATACTAACTCTCTTAGCAGAAACATGATTTGCAGAAGCAGCTAAAATATTTTTAAAACTATTATTATCAAGTTGTTGATAACAACGGATTTTTATAAAAGTTATAACATTTCACAAAATCAATAACAAATTTTTAAACACAGTTAAGGGAGCGTTCACAAATGAAGTCACGCAATTTTTCGGGATTTTAGACCCCTCCTTCCCTGTCACGCAATTTCATGCAATTTCACATGCAAAAATACAGTAGAGTATATAGTAAAGACCCCCATGCCCCCAAAAACGTAACATCATTTGTGAACGCTCCCTAAGCTGACTGACCCAAAAACTTAAAAAAAAAAATTGTTTATGACGAAAATAGCTGGTTAACGAACTTAGCCTTCATTTTTGCACCAACTTTAAGTGTGTTAAATTTAAAAACGATCGAATAAGTTTTTCAAGAGTTAACGTGGGAACAACATTACCGTCTACAGACGGACAGACAGACGAACAGACAGACACCATCGCCGGACCATGTTTTTTGGGTTCAGGGGACCCCAAAACGTCGAGATTTCATGAAATTAGCGAAAGTCAATTGTCGACCAAAACTAATACCTTCTCATGTGATGAGAATGTAAAAAAATTTTGAGTGAAAATTTCACGCAGAATGCCCCATACATATCCATTAGTCATAAAAGCAATTATTATTTTCGTATGAAATAAAGTTTAAAATTAACACTTTTTAAGCAGATATATTTGTGTCATATTGTGCATTGGACTTTATTGACATTTTTAAGTGTATAACTAAGAATATTTACACTTCCTACAGCTTTTCCCTGACTTCTCTAGATTTTTTCAAATTCCCTGTCTATTCCCGGTTTTCCAGGTCGCTCGCTACCCTGATTTTTTTATCAATTAAAACGTTTTTGCGTTGAAAAGTTTTTATTTTTTTAATTTTTCGTTTTTTTAAACGTTGCGGACTTCAGCCTCATCATTTTCAGTCAAAAACCGTACAAAATTAACTATTTCAACGCATTTATCCAAAACCATGCTCTGACATTTATGATGTCTTAAATTAAAGTTGAAACTTGAGGGATGACATCTATATAAGTTTTAAATTTTGCCTAAAAATTTTAAAAAATATAATGGGGTTTAAAAAATTGCAAAAATTATTTTAATTAAGGGGACATTCCAGTTCAAAATGTCAAAAAAATCGATTTTTTTTATTTTCGGATTTCTTATAGTGTCAAGAATATACTCTCCTAAAATTTTATTGCACAATTCGAAGTAAAACCAAAATTATACATAATTATTCTTCGCCACGCACGTCAAAGATGTTTTTATACACGGATAAACAGAACCCAATCGAATGATTTAAATGTTTTCTTATTTGCATTATGTAAAAAAGACAAACAAAAATGTATTTAGTCAAGTGGATTTGATTCAAAATCGTTTCTTTGGGAGTTTTCAGGGTAGCTGATTACGAGTTTGATATTAGATTTTCGAAATTCAAAATGGCGGATCCAATATGTCGGACAATTTAAAAAAAACAGTTAAAACTGTTCTTTTTTTTCTATTGTAAACTACAGATTTTTATAAAAGTTTTAAGGAATTAGAAAATCAATAAAATTTTTTTAACACAGTAAAGCTAGACGGGCCCAAAAACTTAAAAAAAAAAAAAAAGTTTTTATGAAAAAATGTTATAGAGAAAAGTTGTTTGTATTTTTCTAATCTAAAATAAAATAAAGTTAAAAATTCTGAAATTTGAAAAAATTGATTTTTCAAAATTTTGAAACTACCGTATTTTTTGTAGTTTTTAACGAAAATGTCTGGTTAACGAACTTAGCCTTCATTTTTACACCAAGTTTAAGTGTGTTGAATTTAAAAACGATCCGATAAGTTTTTCAAAAGTTATCGTGGGAACAACATATTACCGTCTACAGACGGACAGACAGACAGCGGACAGACAGACAGACAGACACACAGACAGACGCACTCGCCGGACCATGTTTATCAGACTCAGGGCAACACAAAACGTAAAGATTTTATAAAATTAGCAAAAGTCAAAATTCGACCAAAACTAATACCTTCTCATGTGATGAGAATGTAAAAAATTTAGTTTTTTGACAGTTTTTAAAAAATAACTCGAAAAGTTTTGCGTTGGGCAAAAAGTTGTTAACAGCAAAGTTGTAGCTGATGCAAAGCCGAGAAAAAAAGTCTGGTAGCAAAATCGCATATGCAAGAACGTCGGATATAATGAAGTCGGAATATTGATTTTTTATCAAAAAAGTGTAAAAAATATATATAGAGAGTGATTTTTCTAGAAATTACGAGTTTTTTGTGTTCAAGTATTTTTTTCAAGTATTTTAGGGTGAGAATATGACAAAATCAATTGACTGATTTTTATTCCTTTAAAAAAATTCGATTTTTAGTGTTATTTTAGGATTTTTTAAGTTTTTTGACCATTTAAGAGACTATAACTTCGAAAATTGAGTTTTTATGAAAAAATGTTATAGAGAAAAGTTGTTTGTATTTTTCTAATCTAAAATAAAATAAAGTTAAAAATTCTGAAATTTGAAAAAATTGATTTTTCAAAATTTTGAAACTACCGTATTTTTTGTAGTTTTTAACGAAAATGTCTGGTTAACGAACTTAGCCTTCATTTTTACACCAAGTTTAAGTGTGTTGAATTTAAAAACGATCCGATAAGTTTTTCAAAAGTTATCGTGGGAACAACATATTACCGTCTACAGACGGACAGACAGACAGCGGACAGACAGACAGACACACAGACAGACGCACTCGCTGGACCATGTTTATCAGACTCAGGGCACCACAAAACGTAAAGATTTCATAAAATTAGCAAAAGTCAAAATTCGACCAAAACTAATACCTTCTCATGTGATGAGAATGTAATACGGTAGTTTCAAAATTTTGAAAAATCAATTTTTTCAAATTTCAAAATTTTTAACTTTATTTTATTTTAGATTAGAAAAATACAAACAACTTTTCTCTATAACATTTTTTCATAAAAACTCAATTTTCGAAGTTATAGTCTCTTAAATGGTCAAAAAACTTAAAAAAATCATAAAATAACACTAAAAATCGAATTTTTTTAAAGGAATAAAAATCAGTCAATTGATTTTGACATATTCTCACCCTAAAATACTTGAAAAACATACTTGAACACAAAAAACTCGTAATTTCTAGAAAAATCACTCTCTATATATATTTTTTTGTGCACTTTTTTGATAAAAAATCAATATTCCGACTTCATTTTCTCCGACGTTCTTGCATATGCGATTTTGCTACTAGAGACTTTTTTTCTCGGCTTTGCATCAACTACAACTTTGCTGTTGACAACTTTTTGCCCAACGCAAAACTTTTCGAGTTATTTTTTAAAAACTGTCAAAAAACTAAATTTTTTACATTCTCATCACATGAGAAGGTATTAGTTTTGGTCGAATTTTGACTTTTGCTAATTTTATGAAATCTTTACGTTTTGAGGTGCCCTGAGTCCAAAAAACATGGTCCGGCGAGTGCGTCTGTCTGTGTGTCTGTCTGTCTGTCTGTCCGCTGTCTGTCTGTCCGTCTGTAGACGGTAATATGTTGTTCCCACGATAACTTTTGAAACACTTATCGGATCGTTTTTAAATTCAACACACTTAAACTTGGTGTAAAAATGAAGGCTAAGTTCGTTAACCAGACATTTTCGTTAAAAACTACAAAAAATACGGTAGTTTCAAAATTTTGAAAAATCAATTTTTTCAAATTTCAGAATTTTTAACTTTATTTTATTTTAGATTAGAAAAATACAAACAACTTTTCTCTATAACATTTTTTCATAAAAACTCAATTTTCGAAGTTATAGTCTCTTAAATGGTCAAAAAACTTAAATAATCCTAAAATAACACTAAAAATCGAATTTTTTTAAAGGAATAAAAATCAGTCAATTGATTTTGACATATTCTCACCCTAAAATACTTGAAAAACATACTTGAACACAAAAAACTCGTAATTTCTAGAAAAATCACTCTCTATATATATTTTTTGTGCACTTTTTTGATAAAAAATCAATATTCCGACTTCATTATCTCCGACGTTCTTGCATATGCGATTTTGCTACTAGAGACTTTTTTTCTCGGCTTTGCATCAGCTACAACTTTGCTGTTGACAACTTTTTGCCCAACGCAAAACTTTTCGAGTTATTTTTTAAAAACTGTCAAAAAACTAAATTTTTTACATTCTCATCACATGAGAAGGTATTAGTTTTGGTCGAATTTTGACTTTTGCTAATTTTATAAAATCTTTACGTTTTGTGGTGCCCTGAGTTTGATAAACATGGTCCGGCGAGTGCGTCTGTCTGTGTGTCTGTCTGTCTGTCTGTCTGTCCGCTCTCTGTCTGTCCGTCTGTAGACGGTAATATGTTGTTCCCACGATAACTTTTGAAAAACTTATCGGATCGTTTTAAATTCAACACACTTAAACTTGGTGTAAAAATGAAGGCTAAGTTCGTTAACCAGACAATTTCGTTAAAAACTACAAAAAATACGGTAGTTTCAAAATTTTGAAAAATCAATTTTTTCAAATTTCAGAATTTTTAACTTTATTTTATTTTAGATTAGAAAAATACAAACAACTTTTCTCTATAACATTTTTTCATAAAAACTCAATTTTCGAAGTTATAGTCTCTTAAATGGTCAAAAAACTTAAAAAATCCTAAAATAACACTAAAAATCGAATTTTTTTAAAGGAATAAAAATCAGTCAATTGATTTTGACATATTCTCACCCTAAAATACTTGAAAAACATACTTGAACACAAAAAACTCGTAATTTCTAGAAAAATCACTCTCTATATATATTTTTTGTGCACTTTTTTGATAAAAAATCAATATTCCGACTTCATTTTCTCCGACGTTCTTGCATATGCGATTTTGCTACCAGAGACTTTTTTTCTCGGCTTTGCATCAACTACAACTTTGCTGTTGACAACTTTTTGCCCAACGCAAAACTTTTCGAGTTATTTTTTAAAAACTGTCAAAAAACTAAATTTTTTACATTCTCATCACATGAGAAGGTATTAGTTTTGGTCGAATTTTAACTTTTGCTAATTTTATGAAATCTTTACGTTTTGAGGTGCCCTGAGTTCAAAAAACATGGTCCGGCGAGTGCGTCTGTCTGTGTGTCTGTCTGTCTGTCTGTCCGCTGTCTGTCTGTCCGTCTGTAGACGGTAATATGTTGTTCCCACGATAACTTTTGAAAAACTTATCGGATCGTTTTTAAATTCAACACACTTAAACTTGGTGTAAAAATGAAGGCTAAGTTCGTTAACCAGACATTTTCGTTAAAAACTACAAAAAATACGGTAGTTTCAAAATTTTGAATAATCAGTTTTTTCAAATTTCAGAATTTTTAACTTTATTTTATTTTAGACTAGAAAAATACAAACAACTTTTCTCTATAACATTTTTTCATAAAAACTCAATTTTCAAAGTTATAGTCTCTTAAATGGTCAAAAAACTTAAAAAATCCTAAAATAACACTAAAAATCGAATTTTTTTAAAGGAATAAAAATCAGTCAATTGATTTTGACATATTCTCACCCTAAAATACTTGAAAAACATACTTGAACACAAAAAACTCGTAATTTCTAGAAAAATCACTCTCTATATATATTTTTTGTGCACTTTTTTGATAAAAAATCAATATTCCGACTTCATTATCTCCGACGTTCTTGCATATGCGATTTTGCTACTAGAGACTTTTTTTCTCGGCTTTGCATTAGCTACAACTTTGCTGTTGACAACTTTTTGCCCAACGCAAAACTTTTCGAGTTATTTTTTAAAAACTGTCAAAAAACTAAATTTTTTACATTCTCATCACATGAGAAGGTATTAGTTTTGGTCGAATTTTGACTTTTGCTAATTTTATGAAATCTTTACGTTTTGAGGTGCCCTGAGTCCGAAAAACATGGTCCGGCGAGTGCGTCTGTCTGTGTGTCTGTCTGTCTGTCCGCTGTCTGTCTGTCCGTCTGTAGACGGTAATATGGTGTTCCCACGATAACTTTTGAAACACTTATCGGATCGTTTTTAAATTCAACACACTTAAACTTGGTGTAAAAATGAAGGCTAAGTTCGTTAACCAGACATTTTCGTTAAAAACTACAAAAAATACGGTAGTTTCAAGATTTTGAAAAATCAATTTTTTCAAATTTCAGAATTTTTAGCTTTATTTTATTTTAGATTAGAAAAATACAAACAACTTTTCTTTATAACATTTTTTCATAAAAACTCAATTTTCGAAGTTATAGTCTCTTAAATGGTCAAAAAACTTAAAAAATCCTAAAATAACACTAAAAATCGAATTTTTTTAAAGGAATAAAAATCAGTCAATTGATTTTGACATATTCTCACCCTAAAATACTTGAAAAACATACTTGAACACAAAAAACTCGTAATTTCTAGAAAAATCACTCTCTATATATATTTTTTGTGCACTTTTTTGATAAAAAATCAATATTCCGACTTCATTTTCTCCGACGTTCTTGCATATGCGATTTTGCTACCAGAGACTTTTTTTCTCGGCTTTGCATCAACTACAACTTTGCTGTTGACAACTTTTTGCCCAACGCAAAACTTTTCGAGTTATTTTTTAAAAACTGTCAAAAAACTAAATTTTTTACATTCTCATCACATGAGAAGGTATTAGTTTTGGTCGAATTTTAACTTTTGCTAATTTTATGAAATCTTTACGTTTTGAGGTGCCCTGAGTCCAAAAAACATGGTCCGGCGAGTGCGTCTGTCTGTGTGTCTGTCTGTCTGTCTGTCCGCTGTCTGTCTGTCCGTCTGTAGACGGTAATATGTTGTTCCCACGATAACTTTTGAAAAACTTATCGGATCGTTTTTAAGTTCAACACACTTAAACTTGGTGTAAAAATGAAGGCTAAGTTCGTTAACCAGACATTTTCGTTAAAAACTACAAAAAATACGGTAGTTTCAAAATTTTGAATAATCAGTTTTTTCAAATTTCAGAATTTTTAACTTTATTTTATTTTAGACTAGAAAAATACAAACAACTTTTCTCTATAACAGTTTTTCATAAAAACTCAATTTTCAAAGTTATAGTCTCTTAAATGGTCAAAAAACTTAAAAAATCCTAAAATAACACTAAAAATCGAATTTTTTTAAAGGAATAAAAATCAGTCAATTGATTTTGACATATTCTCACCCTAAAATACTTGAAAAACATACTTGAACACAAAAAACTCGTAATTTCTAGAAAAATCACTCTCTATATATATTTTTTGTGCACTTTTTTGATAAAAAATCAATATTCCGACTTCATTATCTCCGACGTTCTTGCATATGCGATTTTGCTACTAGAGACTTTTTTTCTCGGCTTTGCATTAGCTACAACTTTGCTGTTGACAACTTTTTGCCCAACGCAAAACTTTTCGAGTTATTTTTTAAAAACTGTCAAAAAACTAAATTTTTTACATTCTCATCACATGAGAAGGTATTAGTTTTGGTCGAATTTTGACTTTTGCTAATTTTATGAAATCTTTACGTTTTGAGGTGCCCTGAGTCCGAAAAACATGGTCCGGCGAGTGCGTCTGTCTGTGTGTCTGTCTGTCTGTCCGCTGTCTGTCTGTCCGTCTGTAGACGGTAATATGGTGTTCCTACGATAACTTTTGAAACACTTATCGGATCGTTTTTAAATTCAACACACTTAAACTTGGTGTAAAAATGAAGGCTAAGTTCGTTAACCAGACATTTTCGTTAAAAACTACAAAAAATACGGTAGTTTCAAAATTTTGAATAATCAGTTTTTTCAAATTTCAGAATTTTTAACTTTATTTTATTTTAGACTAGAAAAATACAAACAAATTTTCTCTATAACAGTTTTTCATAAAAACTCAATTTTCAAAGTTATAGTCTCTTAAATGGTCAAAAAACTTAAAAAATCCTAAAATAACACTAAAAATCGAATTTTTTTAAAGGAATAAAAATCAGTCAATTGATTTTGACATATTCTCACCCTAAAATACTTGAAAAACATACTTGAACACAAAAAACTCGTAATTTCTAGAAAAATCACTCTCTATATATATTTTTTGTGCACTTTTTTGATAAAAAATCAATATTCCGACTTCATTATCTCCGACGTTCTTGCATATGCGATTTTGCTACCAGAGACTTTTTTTCTCGGCTTTGCATCAGCTACAACTTTGCTGTTGACAACTTTTTGCCCAACGCAAAACTTTTCGAGTTATTTTTAAAAACTGTCAAAAAACTAAATTTTTTACATTCTCATCACATGAGAAGGTATTAGTTTTGGTCGAATTTTGACTTTTGCTAATTTTATGAAATCTTTACGTTTTGAGGTGCCCTGAGTCCAAAAAACATGGTCCGGCGAGTGCGTCTGTCTGTGTGTCTGTCTGTCTGTCTGTCCGCTGTCTGTCTGTCCGTCTGTAGACGGTAATATGTTGTTCCCACGATAACTTTTGAAAAACTTATCGGATCGTTTTTAAATTCAACACACTTAAACTTGGTGTAAAAATGAAGGCTAAGTTCGTTAACCAGACATTTTCGTTAAAAACTACAAAAAATACGCTAGTTTCAAAGTTTTGAAAAATCAATTTTTTTAAATTTCAGAATTTTTAACTTTATTTTATTTTAGATTAGAAAAATACAAACAACTTTTCTCTATAACATTTTTTCATAAAAACTTTTTTTTTTTTTTTTAAGTTTTTGGGCCCGTCTAGCTTTACTGTGTTAAAAAAATTTTATTGATTTTCTAATTCCTTAAAACTTTTATAAAAATCTGTAGTTTACAATAGAAAAAAAGAACAGTTTTAACTGTTTTTTTTTAAATTGTCCGACATATTGGATCCGCCATTTTGAATTTCGAAAATCTAATATCAAACTCGTAATCAGCTACCCTGAAAACTCCCAAAGAACGATTTTGAATCAAATCCACTTGACTAAATACATTTTTGTTTGTCTTTTTTACATAATGCAAATAAGAAAACATTTAAATCATTCGATTGGGTTCTGCTTATCCGTGTATAAAAACATCTTTGACGTGCGTGGCGAAGAATAATTATGTATAATTTTGGTTTTACTTCGAATTGTGCAATAAAATTTTAGGAGAGTATATTCTTGACACTATAAGAAATCCGAAAATAAAAAAAATCGATTTTTTTGACATTTTGAACTGGAATGTCCCCTTAATTAAAATAATTTTTGCAATTTTTTAAACCTTATTATATTTTTTAAAATTTTTAGGCAAAATTTAAAACTTATATAGATGTCATCCCTCAAGTTTCAACTTTAATTTAAGACATCATAAATGTCAGAGCATGGTTTTGGATAAATGCGTTGAAATAGTTAATTTTGTACGGTTTTTGACTGAAAATGATGAGGCTGAAGTCCGCAACGTTTAAAAAAAACGAAAAATTAAAAAAATAAAAACTTTTCAACGCAAAAACGTTTTAATTGATAAAAAAATCAGGGTGGCGAGCGACCTGGAAAACCGGGAATAGACAGGGAATTTGAAAAATCTAGAGAAGTCAGGGAAAAGCTGTAGGAAGTGTAAATATTCTTAGTTATACACTTAAAAATGTCAATAAAGTCCAATGCACAATAGGACACAAATATATCTGCTTAAAAAGTGTTAATTTTAAACTTTATTTCATACGAAAATAATAATTGCTTTTATGACTAATGGATATGTATGGGGCATTCTGCGTGAAATTTTCACTCAAAATTTTTTTACATTCTCATCACATGAGAAGGTATTAGTTTTGGTCGAAAATTGACTTTCGCTAATTTCATGAAATCTCGACGTTTTGGGGTCCCCTGAACCCAAAAAACATGGTCCGGCGATGGTGTCTGTCTGTTCGTCTGTCTGTCCGTCTGTAGACGGTAATGTTGTTCCCACGATAACTCTTGAAAAACTTATTCGATCGTTTTTAAATTTAACACACTTAAAGTTGGTGCAAAAATGAAGGCTAAGTTCGTTAACCAGCTATTTTCGTCAGAAACAATTTTTTTTTTTTAAGTTTTTGGGTCAGTCAGCTTAGGGAGTGTTCACAAATGATGTTACGTTTTTGGGGGCATGGGGGTCTTTACTATATACTCTACTGTATTTTTGCATGTAAAATTGCATGAAATTGCGTGACAGGGAAGGAGGGGTCTAAAATCCCGAAAAATTGCGTGACTTCATTTGTGAACGCTCCCTTAACTGTGTTTAAAAATTTGTTATTGATTTTGTGAAATGTTATAACTTTTATAAAAATCCGTTGTTATCAACAACTTGATAATAATAGTTTAAAAATATTTTAGCTGCTTCTGCAAATCATGTTTCTGCTAAGAGAGTTAGTATAATTAAAAATAACTTCACAATTTTAATCATCGAGACCAAAAATTAGAGTTGTGCAAAAAGCTTGAAGCTCGAAGCTTGATCGAGAATTTCATTTTTTGAGCCGAGCCGGGCCTAATCAGTTCGAGCTGAGCCGAGCTGTGTAAAAAGCTCGAATAGTTTCGAGTACTTGAATTCACTCTAGTGCTCAAATTTAATCAAGTCCTCGAATTTACATGAGTACTCGAATTGTTCGAGTACTTGAAGTTCCTCAAGTACTCGAAAATGTCGAGTACTTGATACATCGAGCCGGCTTGGCTCGGCTCGAGAAAATTTCGGCTTGGCTCGGATCGACATTTCGAGCTTTTTGCACATCTCTACAAAAAATATACATTTTAATCCACTTAATCTCGCAATCATCAGCAAAGAAGAACATGTGATGAGAATGTAATCCTTAAAGTCGTAGTAACTTTAAGAAAAAAATGTTTTATTAAACATATAACAGGAAATAATAACAAGAACACAAATAATGCACAACAGTTGCAGACCATCGCGAGCGAAGCAAGCCATTTGCGCGCGAAGCGCGCAACATCACACGAAGCGCGAAGTGCGACGATCAATATTCGCACGCCCCGAGGCGCGCTGAAACTTGCGAGCGAAGCGAGCCTCCGCGCGAAGCGCGGATGAGAATGTGTCCGCGCTTGCGCGGACAGATTTTTTTCTTCACAAATGTGAAAAAATAAGCAATTAAAATTGGCACTTTGCTTATTTTCACGATTTTCATATGTACATAACTTTTACCCAGAAAAATAAAAAATTACGAAAAAAGGACAGTAATTACTTGATCACTAAATACACACACTGGAAAAAGATTTTCTTTGGTCCCAAAGCTATTTTTCGAAATAATTAACTTTAAACTTTTCACTATTTTTATCAGGTTAATACATGTGTTTTCTGAAGGTCGAAGTCAGCGCTTCTTGTTTAATCGTTTTGAACCAACTTCAGTTTTAAAAAAATCACATTATTAACCTGATAAAAATAGTGAAAAATTAAAAATTAATTATTTCGGAAAATAGCTTCGGGACCAAAGAAAATCTTTTACCACTGTGTGTATTTAGTGATCAAGTATTTACTGTCCTTTTTTTCGTAATTTTTCATTTTCTGAGTAAAAGTTATGTACATATGAAAATCGTGAAAATAAGCAAAGTGCCAATTTTAATTGCTTATTTTTTCACATTTGTGAAAAAAGGAAGAAAGTGATAAAAAAATGAAAGTTAATCACAGGTACTTTATATTTCATAAGGTTTTATTCAATTTAATGATTTCTCTTTCTCACATTTAGTGAATGAAATTTGCAAAATTAGGTTATTTGCCAGGGGAATTTTAAAATCATTCTTCATTTAATATTTCTTATTAATAATTGTTTCTATCAATTTATAATAATTAACTAATTCATTAGTAATAAATTTTAATAGTTTTTTTACGATTTCATAGTAAATTATTTGTTTTCTTTAATATTTTCTATTAGATGGAAAAGAGACAGTTTTTACGACTTCATATACTTTAGGTGCTAATTTTACAATAAATGAGGCTCCCGGATCTTAAAAGGGCACTTTTACCATTTAAAATCAATGCTGAAAGTGCCCTATTAAGATCCAGAGCCTCAAATATGAAAAATATTAAAAAAATTCTTTTTGTTAAGTGATTCTAATGTCTTTAAAATCATTCCTGCAAAATATTAAAATTTTTTAAAATTAGTCGATATATAATGGAATGACTCATTTAAAAAATTTTTTTATAATAATAAATGGAGTAAAATAAGCTACACGTAATTTCAAGTTAAAAATTTATGATTCTGTAATGTAAAAAATTGATTTACATAGTTGAAAACTATATTTTAGATATTGAATCAGATACTCCAGTTCAAGAAAGTACAAATGACCGTATTTATTCAACACCTGCTCAAGATTCAGTTGCAACTACAATTTCGTAATCGAAAGTCAACTCAACGCTGCTTTAATGGCAAGAAATGCAGGTCTTATTAATGATCATTTTAAAGAAAATATCGAAAAATTAAAAAAAAGTTTATCGGAGAAAAAGAAATCACTTTCATCAATTAAAAAGAATGCGAGTCGACAACGGAAATTTAGAAAGAATTTTAAATCAAAAGTTAAACTCTTATGCGATGCAAATCCTGAAGCAGCTAAAGAATTGAAAATTCGTAATGAAAATAAACAAGGTAGACCGCGAATAGAAGAAGATCAACCAGAATTTCTTCGAGTCATTTCTGAAATTGCTACGTTTGGTGCATCAGCTGACCCTCGACGTAGAACAGAGAATGTGAGAACGTGTAAGACTCTTGAGAGTATGCACAAAGAGTTGTTAGAATTGGGGTATAAGTGTTGTAAAACAACAACGTATTATAGATTAATTCCAAGAAATCAACATTCAATTGAGGGTAAGCGACATGTCGTTACTGTTCCCGTCAAATTATGTCGAGCTCAAACTGATCTTCATAAGGAACATCTTGATCAACAGTTTTGCACTGCTACCATCAGGTCGCTGGAAACTTTGGCATCTATACTTGGTCCAGTGGAAATATTGTTTGTTTCTCAAGACGACAAAGCGCGAGTGCCAATAGGTATTACAGCGGCGAACAAGCAAGCGCCATTTTTAATGAATATGGAATATCCGGTTCGACTCCCCGATCATGATTGGGTTGTTGCTGCTCAACATAAACTAATCCCTTCCGTGTACGCAATTATTAATCTATTGAAAGACTTGATAGGTAATCCAGAAGCTGCTACTTATTCAGGTCCTACGTATGTGGCCGTCAGAAGTGGGAAGCACTCTTCCTCTACAGCCACTTCACATGCAGAAGATTTCGACAAAATGTTAACGATTGACTCTTTCTCTTCGTTTACGAAAACGTCTGACAGTCTTATAAAACCGATAGTGATTGTTACTTCTGACGGAGGCCCTGACGAGAACCCTCGTTATCGTAAAGTAATTTGTTCGGCAATTAAACATTTTAGAAAATACGACCTTGATGCGATTTTTATTGCGACTAATGCACCTGGAAGAAGTGCCTTCAACCGAGTTGAGAGAAGAATGGCTCCGTTGAGTAGAGAATTATCTGGTGTCATTATTCCACATGATCATTTTGGTTCGCATTTGGATTCAAATTGTAAAACCATTGATGAATCTTTAAAAAAACGAAATTTTGAATTCGCGGGAAATTTACTGGTAGAAATATTCAGTAATGTTGTTCTCGACTCTTATACTGCACACGCTAAGTATATTTCTCCTGAAGAAAAAAACGAATCAGAAGATGAATTAGAGGAGGAGGAAGAAGAATCATCGATGCCTAGTCAATTATGGTACTCAATTCACGTCCGTGAAAGCCAGTACTTTCTTCAAGTAATTAATTGTTATATATAAATGTACTATTGCTTTAGTTTTATTAATCTTCTATTTAAATTTTAAACAAATTATTTTCAGGTTACGAAATGCAATGACGAATCTTGTTGCCTTCCATTTCGGAGCTCACTTCGCTTAACTCTTCCAGCAGGATTTTTTCCGCCACCTTATCCTATTCTTCATCAGCCCAGAGTAACAATACCTGTGCCAAATGATGCTCTTAAATTAAAGTCAGCTCCACTTTTAACTCGCCTTACCATGAAACTCAAGCCTCTTTGTGAAGAATTTCGAAAAATTCCTTACGACTTTTATTGTCCATCACTGCAAGAAATACTACAAGATCGCGTTTGTGGCGATTGCGGATTATATTTTGCTTCGAAAAAAAGCTTGAACGGACACCGAAAAATTATGCATAAAAAAGTAAGTCTTCGTCGCTCCAAAATCGCACCTTTGTCTATTGTAACAAGAAGACGCAAGGAACTTTTATGCATCATTAAAATAAATTCATCAAGAGGAACATCTGCGGAGTGGCGAGATGAATGTGACGTAGAATTGCCCGGCAATTATATCAAAGAATCGTCAGTCAACAAATCCTTACGCGTGATCGATGATATTCCTGAGTGGTTAACGTCACCATGGGTGGAAGCTGACTTTTAAATTAATTTTGTGATTTTTTTTACCTACAAGCCAAAATTCTAAGCCAAATTTTAAATAAACTTAGAAAATTACATGTTTAACATTGGATTTAAACTACTGTTTTAAATAAATATGTTATATATTATATTAAATAAATATATAAGTTATGAATGTAAATATTTTAAATTTGATTTTCAAAATCTTATGTAACAAAAAATCTACGTAACGTTTAAGGGAGGGGGGGGTTATCGAAAAATTACGGTCCGTTACGTGGGGGGAGGGGGGTCAAAAATACTCCAGAAAAGCGTTACGTATTTTTTGAACGGCCCCTTTGATAAATATTATGTTTTGTTGAATTGAAATTATACAGATTTTTGTTCTTTACTTCTAAGCAAAATTAGAAAATTGTTAAACAACTGTGATTAAAAAAATAGAAAATTTTTTATTTTGCATTACTTTTGTTTATGAATCACAATTTTTTTAACAAAATTAATATTTTGTTTTAAAAAAAGAAGAAAAATATTTGCACAATTTCTATTTTTAATCTAATTTTTGGAACAGGATTTTCCATAGAAATTAAGACATTCAAAAATTTTTAATTCAAGCAGGCTGGCCGCAAGTCAGGGAAAAACTGGAAATCAGGGAATTTTGATCGAGAAAACCACAAATTAAAAAAATTTGATAACTACTTAAATGTCATTTCAGTTTTTATTTAGACGTTTTTGTAATATAGCTTATTATAATGGTACCGTCACATTTTTTATAAGTTTGAACCTTCTTTTGGACATTTCAATGTACAATATTAAATAATTTAAAAATTTGTTAGTCAGGGAAAAGGCAGGGAATTTTGAAAATAAAATTTTGCGGCCACCCTCTCAAGCCTTTTTTAGGCTGTTTTCGGCATTCACCCAGGGTTAACCCTGAGTTAACAATTATCCAATCATCAACAACATTCTGTTGGATCTAACCAATCACCGTTAACCGGAAGTTAACCCGGGGCGAGTGCCGAAAACGGCCTTCGATTGCTCCGAATCGAAGACTCGGAGTGATCGATTTCTTCATGAATTATAAAAACTGTAACCTCATCAAAATTATTTTCATCATTTTAATTCAATTATTATTTTCTAGAATTTTAAATTATTTTTTTAAAAAATAATAATTGAATTCCTTAAAACAAATTCATTATTCATGAAAATAATTGAATTCTTGTGAAATTTTTATGATTTATGAAAATAATTAAATATTTGCATACAATTTTATTAAAATTTTCTAAAAATAATTTAATTCTTTTTATGAAATTTTATTAAAATATTGATAGATATTAAAAATCATTCAAATCAGAAAAATGCATTTTATTTTTCAAAATAATTGCAATTAGGACAAGAATTTTTTTGACTTTTATGGAAATAATTGAACTTTGGAGAAGAATTTTTTTATTTATAAAGATAATTGGGATTTCTACGAGAATTATTTTCAAATTTTAAACATAGTTAATTTTATAAGAATTTAAATTTTTTAAAAATAATTGAATTTCTGCAATTATTTGCAATTTCTCCAAAATTGAATGTTTTTATAGTTTTTAACAAAAATTTAAATTCGATTTATTTTAATATTGCTAATTTTATTGAAAAAAGGTATGCAAAAGTTAGCCGCGCACATTGTTGCTAGTTATATATAATTATAAGAAATTCGATTGTTTTCAAAACGTAATGTAATGGCACGGTTACAGTTTAAATTATACAAAGGCAAATTCGAGGGCAAATTGATAGTAAAAGCAGAAGTGAAAAAAGTAATTCAAATTTTTTTTAAAATTAACTTTAGTACACGATATTATAAAAGTTAAAGGATTTTTACTACTTTACGTTATATTTAACATACTGGTTCTTGAGATATTTATATAATAATTTATATACGCTATTAGTGGCATACTTATCGCTGGGAATCAGTGAAATTTCGCTAATTCAGATTTAGAGAGTATAAGAGAAATTTTGATATTGACCTGACACTTAAAGGGTTTATGAGAACAATATTTAATTACCAAAATAATGTTATTAATAAATATTTCAATATGTTTTTAATTGTGGATTGTTTAAAAAACCACACTATGCAATTAAACTATACGATTTTTGTCGTTAGATTATCTGGGAAAATTATTTAAAAAACCGAGAATTATAAATTACCGAAACACTAGACACCCTGGTAAACTTTTCATATTTCGTCAGAGAAAATAATTTTAATGGCAGTAAATTGTCAGGGAAATAGATAAACTGAAATTATTTAAGACATTTTTAAAGTCGTTTCTTTTTATAATATCTACATAATACAATTTTTTTTGAAATTAAAAACTTCATTCCGTCACAAAATGTATGGAGGTGGAGAATATCGAGAAAATGGTCGAGGAAATGGTCAAGGCGGCTCAGGAGGACAAAGCAGCGGAGGTTTTGCGGGTTATTTCTACCCGAAACAATAAATCAGTGAAATGATAAAGTATTATTTGTTTTTAAATTTATGTTTGTTATAAAAATAAACTTTATTATAAAAAGATATTTAAGGTACATTTAAATTTACAAAAGAAACCTTGACCTCGCAGCACACAGCCTTACAATTTCATAGAACACGCACACGTTTCTCTTAGTCGGCGTCATTCGACCATTCTGCTCTCAATCGCTTTCGCCTCCTGTTACGTACGTTTACCGCTTCTTACGTTACATATATTTAACTCATTATACGTTATACATTATATTTTAAATTTAAGTACAATAATCGGCTATTCTTTTATGGTTTGGTCTCTCAAACCATTACTTTATGAACAATCATAAGAATCTAAGTATTTCGGTCTAACAATTTTTTTTTTGTCGATTGCAATTTATTTCGTTTGATTTGTGATTTGTTTTTATCTCTAAGGTGTCCTGGACTGTAAACAATTCTTTTCAAAATAACTTCCCAGAAGAACCAGAGATATTGATGTTAAGAGTCTTTTTTTTGAAATTGTCGAAATGAAAATTTGGATATTGCGTCAATTTTTTCATAATAGAGACTGTCAAAAAATTTTTAATAAATTTAATATCTATTCTTTTTCTTTAAATGACACAATAAAATTGTACTTAATCATTAATCTTGTGAAAAAATGATTTATTAATAAAAAAAACTCTCCTTTTTAGAAAAGGGCACATATTGGCGATTTTTCGTATTTTAGTAGTTTAGTAGTTTTTAACAAATTAATCTATAATATTTATGTGTTTTGTTATTAACAAACTTATACACGGCAACGCATTATTTCAGGTTAAACTTGATTGTAATAAAATTAAATTGATAATATATACTTTAAATTATGGTTGTTTTCGAAATTCTCAGGGTTTGCTGAATATGAATTTAAAATCAGATATGCAAATTCAAAATGGTGGATCCAATATGGCGGACAAAAATTAAAAATTAAACAAATTTGCTTGAAAATGGTCTCTCGGGTGTTTTTGGGGTCGCTGATTACGAATCTAAAGTCAGTTTTTAAAAATTCAAAATAGTGGATCCATAAATCCATATGGTAGACATAAAAAGTTACGAATTTGGAAACACCCTCCTCATTTTTAATACGGGCTTGGGACTGGCAATGGCAGAGTTTCATTTATTTTTTTTATTTTTTAACTTTTTTTGTTTTGCTTGAAAATGTTTTTTGTTTATTTTTAATTCTTTAATACTTTCATTAATTTTTATTATTTTTAAAATATTTTTATATTTGTCGTAACAAACGACAAAAGACAAGTGACAAAACATAAAAGACTTTAGATTTGTAATAAGTGATCTAGAAAAAACCTAAGCGGTAATTTTTAAACAAATTTGATGGATTTTTTATTTCTTCGTCCAATAATCCTCCATTTTGAATTTAAATAAACTGACTTCAGATTCAGAATCAGCGACTTTAAAAACTTCCAAATGACAACTTTAAAGCAAATTGGTTTCATTTTTAAATTTTGTCGCCATATTGGATCCGACATTTTGAATTTTGACAAACTGACTCCAGATTTGTAATTAGCGATCCCAAAACTCTCGAAAGACTACTTTCAAGTAAATTTGAATAATTTTTTACATTATCGTCCGCCATATTGGATCTGCCATTTTGAATAACTCTCTTCAGATTCGTAATCAGCGACCCTAAAAATCTCATAGTGACAACTTTCAAGTAAATTTGTTTAATTTTTAATTTTTGTCCGCCATATTGGATCCGCCATTTTGAATCTTGAAAAACTGACTTCAGATTCGTAATCAGCGACCCCAAAAACCCCCGAGTGACAACTTTCAAGTAAAATTAAATAATTTTTAATTTTATAGACCGCCATTTTGACTCCGTTATTTTGAATTTTCAAAATTTTAAAAATCTGATTCCAGATTCGTAATCAGCGACCCCGAAAACCATAGGTACTATACCTATTGTAGATATTTTTCAATTGCCCTAATTATGGGACTGAAAGGGTTAATAGAAAAACTGTCCTTTTTAGAAAAGGGCCCATATTGTCGGTTTTTCGTATTTTCAAAATTAAGGGGGAGGAGGGATGGTTTTAAAAATTTAAAACCTTTTAGTTTTTTACCTTTAGGGTGCCCTGAACCAGAGATACAACAATTAGTTGGTATCGCAATCTTTAATTCCGTTTTTTTTTAAATGAGGTTTTTTGCGTTCTAAACTTTGAAATTTCGTAACTCAGCGAATTTTTAACCAAAAAAGTTCTAAGACCACTCAAAATTTTTCAAATTTTTCCAGGAATACGACCAAATAGATTACTCCAATAGTGCCAAAATGGGCCTTTTTCATGTGGACGTCCACATATATTGTTCTCGATTAATCGTTATAATTCTCTCAATTCACATTTCTTGAATCTAGATAAATAGCCGTAAAATGTCTCAATGGGCTTTTTCCTGTCGATTTACAAATCATGCTATTAATATCGCGTTATATTTTCTTTATTTTCAAGTTCCAATCATTCTGTTCTTTGTTACTGACAGCACATCCCATGCTTGGCAAAATTTTACTGAGTCGAGCAATTCGCAATTCGAAACTTCGAATTTTGAATTGTCCAATTCGAATTGAAAATTAACCGAGTCGATTCATGCCATTCGAAACTTCGAATTAGCCGATTCGAATCGAAAGTAGACCCAAGTCGAGTTGTACAATTTATTCACAATTCGAATTTTCTCTCAATTCTAATTTTGCACACCTCTAATTTTTAACTATTATTTTAAAAAGCCAATTTTTATATTATTATTTTTCTAAAAAGAAATTGTAAGGCATGAAAATGTATTCTAATGAGATATACAACTTTTTTCTAAAATTTTTTTTCTTAATTTCTCATTTTTTATGAGACACACAAAAATCGAGAATTTAATAGTTTTTACAATAAAAATCTATTTTTCGCTTATTGTGACTATGATTTTAGCAATCAGCGCAACGAAATACATTAAGTGCGTGTAGTACCAAAAAGAAGTCGATACATATCAACAATTCAAAATAATTTTTATTTGTAATGTTAAAAATGTTAAGAAACATTAAAATTGATTAATTTTTGTAGAAGTTATGAGTAATCCAAACAATATTTTCTCTTCAAAACCAGCGTATCGTAAACGACTGGATAAGTAAATTGGAAAATAATCATGGAATTAAACTTTTTTATATTTAAAATTTCGTCCACTTTTGAACAACTTTTCTCTTTTGCTTTTTAATTTTTTTACATTCACTGAAAAAAATTCTGGTTAGGGTATATTTAATACGATATTCTAGTTAAAACAACCAGCATTCTGGTTATAGGAACTACCAAGTAATAAGGGGTAAATTAAAGTGGATTGGTACTTTTATGCCCTTAAATTCCAAACCAATTCCGTTTTTGTCCGCAATCTTAATGAATTCCTTTTCTATTGTTAAGTTGATCATTTCTATCTAATTCAATTCTCTGTAACCACGTGACCAGAGTCTGCGAATTCACTTTAATGCCATTTAAGGGAATCATTTGTTGTGGAGTTAATGTCTTTTAATTAACATTGAATTCTTTAAAGGGCATTAAAGGGTTTCAAATTCTGATCACGTGGTTACAAAGAATTGAATTGGATAGAAATTATCAATTTAACAATAGAAAAGGAATTCATTAAGATTGCGGACAAAAACGTAATTGGTTTGGAATTTAAGAGCATAAAAGTGCCAATCCATTTTAATTCACCCCTTATTACTGGGTAGAATATTATTACCTCTAACCAGAACTTTTTGTTTAGTGCAATTCCACGTATTAGGTGTATGAAGTTGTTAACCAACGCGTCTATTTTTACCAAAAAAAAACTTAAACCTAACATAAATTCAAAACATAAGCAATACATACGTTGCAAGTAGTTGCAACATGTTCAAAAACTTTATCGAAATTTTATGTGAATAACAGTATAAATTTTAATTTTACATTAAAAATTTTCATATTATAGATAAAAAAATGTTCAAATCTTTTACAGTTTTTGGTCGAAAAGATTAGTTTAAATAGATAGATGTCATTTGCGGTTTTAATTATCCACTTTGTCTGACTATATTCGTAATAGAAAAATGTCAAAATTTTTTTTTCTTTTTTTGAGAGTACGATTGTTTTATAGTCACTTTTCAATGATCTGGTTTATCATGCTCCAAAGTAAGAGAAAAGTGTCAAAATGAAGCTGATGCGTCCCAAAAAGTCCAGTAAAATGATAATAATATGCATATTGTTCTTTTTATTAATAATATACATTTTCGGTTTGTTTTGTTTTCTCATTAGTTCCATTAACTTTACAGGAGAAGTAATGTTGTTTATCCACCTGTAAAATTAAAAACTCATCTTTATATTATATTTGGAGGAGGCCTAAATGGTGTTTATAACAATAATTTTAAGTTTAATAAATTAATTGCAATAATAACGTACAAGAAACAAGTCAACAGCATCATTCCTTAGCAGAGAAATTAAATTTATCTTTATCGCGTTTTTGCTATCCAATTTATTATAACATATTACTATCAGCCTTTCAAAACGTTAATAGAAATGCTTTTAAAAAATTAAATATTAATAATCAAATTTAAAATTCTAGCAAAAATGTATAAAATCAAAATCTTTCAAAAATTAATAAATTTTTAAATATAAACATAAATTTAAAAAAATTTAAATGGTTAAAAGTAAACTGAAACAGTAAATATATAAATGAATTGTAAGAAATAGAATTAAACACTATAAAACAAAAACAAGTAATGAAATAATGTTCAATGTGAAAAATACTTACAAACTTGTTTAAACAATTTATTTGTTAGACCTGTCATACCATAATTGTAGTAAACCCAGTGAAAACGGGGACATAAGTTGTCTTAAAGACGTTTATGCCCGACCCAAAGACGAATCAAAAACGTTTCATGTCAAGAAGACGTCTTTTGGGCATGATAATGTATTTAAGATAAATTAAATTTTTCGATTTTTGGAAGACGTATATAAAAGGTAAAAGAAAAACACTCTTTTACTTTTTTATAAAATAGACGACGTTTCGGTGGTCAGGTTCGCCACCATCATCAGGTCACTTTAATAGAAAAAATTTCTTTATAAAAATTAATACAACAAAATTTTAAAAAAATTAAATTTAAACAAAAAATAAAAAACAATTTTTACCTAGTTAAAGTCAACAAAATAAACATTACGTCAATAAATTAAAAACATAAATAAACGCAATACAAAAAAAAATATTTAAATTTACAAATCACAAACATATTAAAAAAAACGAGTGATTAGTCAAACTGACTGAGCCGGTGACAATTTTCGCGTTATATACAGTCGATGGGGTCAATGACCCGCAATCGAAATATTATTAATTATAATCATTAGTTCAATTTATTAAGCAAAGGAAAATAAGAATTACTAAGAAACTGTATATCTTCCTTCTTGTTAATAGTAAAATTATTGCATTTAATATAAATCATCTCAGAAATTAATCGTTTTTTATAAGAAGTTTCATAATCTAAAATTTCTGCATCGTCAAAATTAAAAGAATGATTATATTCAGTTTGATGTTTGTTCACAACGGATTCGAGGTTTTTGTTTTTATGCTCGCTAATTCTTTTTTTCAAAGTACGCTTTGATTCACCAATATATGTTGCAGGGCAACTATTACAATTAAATTTATAAACAATATTATTCCGATCCCACTTTTTTGTCAAGTCCTTTCCTAATTTTATTACAGAGCTTAAGCTTTTTTCCACAATAGGAATAGAAAGTAAATTATATTTTTTTTAAATATTAGATAATTGATAATAAATATCATTAGAAGGAATACAGATTTTAGGTAGTTGTTGATAAATACTTACGACATTGTTAGTTTGTTTTTTATTTATTGTTTTATGAATTAATGTATGTTTTCGTTTTTTAATATTTTTTTGTATAAATTCTAAAGGGTAATCGTTGTTTTGCAAAATTTTAAAGATTCGTTTAATGTTTTTATTATGAAAGGACTTGTGAGACAATAAAATTACTCTATCATATAAATTGTAAACAATGTTTTTCTTTTGTTGAATTGGATGACGTGAAAAATAATTTATCAATCTATTAGAAGAAATGGATTTTTGATACCAATTAGTGATGAGTTGATTGTTATTTTTTATTAATGTCATATCTAGGAAATTTATTTTATTATCCATTTCTAGTTCATGAGTGAATTTTAAATTAATATTAAACGAATTAAAAGTATCAATGAAAAGTTCGACTTGATCTTTATGGACGCACAAAAGTGTGTCGTCCACATATCTATAATAAAATAGAGGAACACAATTGAAATTATTTTTAAGCAAATTCAAACAATCAGTTTCCACGTCATCCATTACAATATCCGCAAAAAATGGAGATATCGGTGACCCCATCGGAGCAATGGACTCATTCCGCAACATCTTCTTCATATAAGTAATCGATCTAATCATATTTCATTTCATAGTAATTCATGCAAAAAAAAGCTTTCATAAATTTAATCTTTATTATTCACGCACTTTATTTAGTCATGAGATTAGAGATATTCATTTTCATCTCAATTTCTTAACTAAAAAGTTGCAATTTTTTGAAAACAAAATCTCACAATGTCATATTAACTCAGAAGTATTAAATAATTTTTTCCTGTTTTTTGAGAAAAAATTTTCATCTATTCACTCACTTTGTAACCACAAACTAATTAAAAAATTTAATTCATTACTTAATAAGAAAAACTCTGTTCATAATATTAACTCAAAAAAACAAAATTGGTTAATCAATTTAACTAATACTTTCATTCCTCAAGAAGTTTGTGATGTCATTTCTTTAGGTCAAAATTACAGTTGTACTAAATAGAATTCTAAACATGTTTCGAAACAAGAATCTATCAATATTATAAAAAATTTAAAATGTACTATTTCGAGTTTAGATATTAGTTCTGAAGTCAAAAATGAGATTAGACAAAAAGTTAGTAATAGTGTAATGTCAAATCTGTCAAAAAAAACAACATCACATTTGAAGACAGAAGTTTTGCCATTAAGTTAAATTCTGCAAAAAGTTTTTTTGAAAGAAAATCCTAACATACTTTTTACTAATTCAGACAAAGGAAATGTTTCAGTTTGTATGAAAAAATCAGACTACATTTCCAAAGCCCATGACTTACTTTCCGATCGACGCACTTATAAGGAAATTTCATTGAAAGGAGTTTTATCCAAATTGCAATCAAGAACTTATAAAATTCTAAAAAATTTAAATGACAATGAATTTATTAAACGAAAATATCATAATAATCAATTAACTATGACTAATACCTCTTTGGCAAAATTTTATGGTTTGCCAAAAATTCATAAAGGTAATGCACCTCTTCGTCCTATTATTTCGCTAATAAATAGTCCAACTCATTTTTTGGCCAAAATCATATACGAAGAGTTAAAAACTGTAATTCCTTTACCAAAATCTCATGTAAACAATAGCTTCGAGTTAAAAAAAAATTGAAGAATATTACTGTACCACAAGATTTTGATTTACTTTCTCTTGATGTTAGTTCACTTTTCACTAATATTTCATGCAATTTAGTTATACAAAGCCTTGATAGAAGAAACAATATTATTCATAATAAATGTAAAATTCCTTTTGTTGACATTATTAATTGTCCTGAATTTTTATTTGATAATACTTATTTTGTTTTTGATGAAAAAATTTATAAACAAATTTACGGTACTCCGATGGGGTCATTGATATCTTTATTTTTTGCGGATATTGTAATGGATGACGTGGAAACTGATTGTTTGAATTTGCTTAAAAATAATTTCAATTGTGTTCCTCTATTTTATTATAGATATGTGGACGACACACTTTTGTGCGTCCATAAAGATCAAGTCGAACTTTTCATTGATACTTTTAATTCGTTTAATATTAATTTAAAATTCACTCATGAACTAGAAATAGATAATAAAAAAAAAATTTCCTAGATATGACATTAATAAAAAATAACAATCAACTCATCACTAATTGGTGTCAAAAATCCATTTCTTCTAATAGATTGATAAATTATTTTTCACGTCATCCAATTCAACAAAAGAAAAACATTGTTTACAATTTATATGATAGAGTAATTTTATTGTCTCACAAGTCCTTTCATAATGAAAACATTAAACGAATCTTTAAAATTTTGCAAAACAACGATTACCCTTTAGAATTTATACAAAAAAATATTAAAAAACGAAAACATACATTAATTCATAAAATAATAAATAAAAAACAAACTAACAATCTCGTTAGTATTTATCAACAACTACCTAAAATCTGTATTCCTTTTAATGATATTTATTATCAATTATCTAATATTTTAAAAAAATATAATTTACTTTCTATTCCTATTGTGGAAAAAAGCTTAAGCTCTGTAATAAAATTAGGAAAGGACTTGACAAAAAAGTGGGATCGGAATAATATTGTTTATAAATTTAATTGTAATAGTTGCCCTGCAACATATATTAGTGAATCAAAGCGTACTTTGAAAAAAAGAATTAGCGAGCATAAAAACAAAAACCTCGAATCCGTTGTGAACAAACATCAAACTGAATATAATCATTCTTTTAATTTTGACGATGCAGAAATTTTAGATTATGAAACTTCTTATAAAAAACGATTAATTTCTGAGATGATTTATATTAAATGCAATAATTTTACTATTAACAAGAAGAAAGATATACAGTTTCTTAGTAATTCCTATTTTCCTTTGCTTAATAAATTGAACTAATGGTTATAATTAATAATATTTCGATTGCGGGTCATTGACCCCATCGACTGTATATAACGCAAACATTGTCACCGGCTCAGTCAGTTTGACTAATCACTCGTTTTTTTAACCCTTTAACGCCCAGCGGTTTCAATCAAAACCACTTTTGATTTCTAAAATCTATAACTTTGACAAAAATTAAGATATTTTTGATTTCTAAACGCTCGCGACCTACAAATTTATAAACCTTTATGAAGAAAATTTACATTTTAAGAAATAATTCACAATTTTGTAATTACAACAATAATAAAAAAAAACTTGTTGCAAAATTTGCAACAAAATTACAAAATCGAAAATAAAAGGAAACAAAGCTACTAAAAATTGTTACTCAGGGGTATTTTTTAAAATGTAAAATAGCGGTTTCAATTTAGTGTATAAAATGTCCAAATAAAAACGAGATCAGAATAAAATGTTTGTCTACCTTTGTGACAATGTTAAAAACAAATGCCTAACGCAAAACCGGCATCATAATGATTAATAAAATATTCATTTCTATATTCGTTATAATCAGAAAAACAAATGCCTAACGCAAAGACAAAATCAATCTAGAATGCTTGACTTTATTTGTGAAAATCGTAAAACAAAAGCCTTACAAACGCGATCCGAATAAAATATGAATCTACATTTGTGACAATGCGATAAACAAATGCCTAATAAGAAAACGATGTCAAAATTAAATGTTCGTTTACATTCGTGACTATAGAAAAACAATTGCCTAACATAGACTCTAACTTTGGATTAATAAACAGCGGCCCTGAAAACCCCCTACTTACAATTTTTAGGCAAATTGAATCAATTATTAGAAAAAATGTCCGCCATATTAGATCCGCCATTTTGAATTTTTAAAATCTGACATCTAATTCGTAATGAACGACTCCTAATATCCCCGAGTAACAATTTTCAAACAAATTAAATCCGTTTTTAGAAAATATGTCCGCCATATTGGATCCGCCATTTTGAATTTTTAAAATTTGACCTCAAATTCCTTTTCAGCGTCCCCGAATACCCCCGAGTAACAATTTTCAAGCAAATTGAATCAGTTTTTAGAAAAGATGTCCGCCATATTGGATCCGCCATTTTGAATTTTTAAAATCTGACATCTAATTCGTAATCAACGACTCCGAAAACCCCCAAGTAACAATTTTCAGGCAAATTGAATTAATTTTTAGAAAAGATGGCCGCCATATTAGATCCGCCATTTTGAATTTAAAAAAACTGACCTCATATTCGTATTCAGCGACCCCGAAAACCTATATATACGAGCAATGACGTAAATTGCACTGCTTCAAAAAAGTCGGGCGTTAAAGGGTTAATATGTTTGTGATTTGTAAATTTAAATATTTTATTTTTTTTGTTGTATTGCGTTTATTTATGTTTTAAATTTATTGAGGTGATGTTTATTTTGTTGACTTTAACTAGGTAAAAATTGTTTTTTATTTTTTGTTTAAATTTAATTTTTTTAAAAATTTTGTTGTATTAATTTTTATAAAGAAATTTTTTCTATTAAAGTGACCTGATGATAGTGGCGAACCTGACCACCGAAACGTCGTCTATTTTATAAAAAAGTAAAAGAGTGTTTTTCTTTTACCTTTTATATACGTCTTCCAAAAATCGAAAAAATTAATTTATTAAATAACTCTGAAAGAATTACTAAATATTTAATGTATTTAAGACTTCTTCGGGTAGGACATAGTCATTCTAAGCAAACGCTATAAAGACGTCTTTGACAACCCATATCCCCGTTAAGAAGTAACGTGTTGATTTGGCATGTAACGCACCATTCGATTAACATCTGACCAGATATTATGTACACTAAAGCCAGAGTAGAATCAGATAGGGCGTTACACGCCAGAATTTAATTTTCTTTAATAATGTATCTGCGAAAAAATCTAAATGAACTTCAATTTAATAAGTAAATTATAAATATTATTATTATTATCTTAAAAGATACTTGTAAATATCCAAAATGGATAACGTTCCTTTTCCGTCATTATTACTCAAAAGAAAATGAAACATAAATAAAAAACATTAAGAAAATTTTCTATAATGACGTATTTGCTAATCTGCATCATGTAAATCCAAGCATGAAAATTTGACTTTCAGTCATAATAAAAAGGAACGTACATGAGAGAGAATATTCATGTAATCAGCTCTATTATAATGAATAATACAGAATATGTAAGTTATTTTTTAAGAAATTTAAGGATATTCTGTCAAGATCCAATTTGGATAACGTTCCTTTTCCGTCATTATTATTCAAGAAAAAATGGTAAATACATAAAAAATAATAAACAAAAGTTTGAATAATGACGTATTTGCAATATGTTTGCAAATATCATGCGCATGCAAGCATGATTATTTTGACACCTTCAGTCAAAATTATAAGGAACGTTCATGAAAAAAATCTTTGTTAATTAGTACACAATTTAAGTTACACTTTTAAAATTTATTAAAAAATATGTTTCCATGATTCAAATTGAATAACGTTCCTTTTCCGTCATTAATAGAGTAGAAGGGGGTAATGTAGTGCACTTTTCTTTCGAAGACTCCTGTGGTCGCAATTTTTAACCAATTTTGATCAATAAGGACTCGTTAAAAAGACAATGCTTCTAGCTACATTTATGGTGTACATTATTTTTTTGTAGATGTAGATGGAGCTTTTCTATATCCAAAAAACTGAAGGCATTTTTTTTCGACATTCTAAAATTTGTGGGGCAATGTAGTGCACCACTTTCTTAGTGAAATAAAAAGCAGAAAATATATCATAAACGATTTTATTTTATTAGATATAATAGTAGGAACATAAAAAACTTAAAAAACTATAAACTAGTAGTGATGCCCACAAGACGAGACTTTGCATGTAAAAACCGAGACGAGATCAAGACTTTGCATGGTATCATCTCATCTTGTGGATAGCACTATAAACTAGAGATTTCTTTGGTCCTGTGTTAGATAAAACTGAAAGAAAACTGCAAAAATTTGCAAAAAGCAAACATGGTTAAATAATACATACTTACATTACTCTGTATAATTGCACTACATTGCCCCCAACCCCGTGCACTACAATGCCCCCAAGCACTTTTTTCACGTTGACTTTAATATCTCAATAAAAACAAAATTAAACGTCAAAACAATAATAAATTTGTGTTCAAAAGTAAATTCTACATGGAAAAATCACTTTCCTGATACTTTTTTAACGAGCCTCACATTTTTTTCAAGTCACTAAAAAAACGGAAATATGGTTTCGAAATCTAGTGTTTTTGAAGTGACGCCACAACTTCTTTTAGAATAAGCACAATAAAGCCAAAATGATATACATTACTATTATTTGATACATTAACCCTATTATACCAACGACAAGTAATTCCATTCATTCGTTTAGTCAGTAAAGCCAGTGCACTACATTACCCCCCTCTACTCTAATAAAAAAATCGTACATACTAAAAAAATGTAAACAAAAGTTTATATAATGACGTATTTGCAAAATGTTTGCAAATATCATGCGAATGCAAGCATGATTATTTTGACTCTTTCGCAGTCAAAATAAAAAGGAACGTACATGAAATGAAGAATAATTTATGTAATGAACTTTAATAATCAGTTAGTAATATAAAAGTTTTACTTTTTAATTTTATTTTAATATCTAAGAAGTTATTTTTTCTAGATATACTTTAGATATTGTTTCTTTCCCGTCATTATTAATTAAAGTAATATTGCAAGAAAAAAAATGTACAAATAAAAGTTTCTATAATGACGTATTTGCAATATGTTTGCAAATATCATGCGCATGCAAGCATGATTATTTTGACTATTTTGCAGTCAAAATTAAAAGGAACGTGTATGAAATATACAATAATTCATGTAATGACGAGCTCTGATAATCAGTTTGTGATATGAAAGCTATACTTTTAAATTTTATTTTAAAATTTAAGAAGATATTTTTTCTAGATCCAATCTAGATAACTTTCTTTTTTCGTCATTATAAAAGTACACACATGAAATGAACAATTCATGTAAAGAATTATGGTTCATCACTCATAGAGAGGGAATAATTTCTGTTCTTTCTTTGTAAGTTTTTTCTCAACTTTCGGAAAAGGTGTCAACTCCTTAGATGTTATAATCTTCGCCATATGCGCTCTTATTTTCGCGGCTTTGACCGAATACTTTTGTGTGTAAGGATCTACACTCAGTGCTATACTTGCACAAATTGATGCAGCATACACGCCACAAGAGCTAGAATCAGGTTGTTTTTGGATACAAATGAAGCGCACGTTCTTTCATACAATTTCGGATATCGACTTTTTATAAACAGTTTTTCATTTTCGTGAATCTTTTTGTACGTTAACTCATTGTACAAACTGTCAAAAATTGTAAGACTTCTATTTCCTGCTGTGCCATTTTCGTAATAATAACATCGCCAATGACCAATGATATCACCGCCAATAATTTGAACATCACGATCAGTTTTACATTCAGTAACGTCTGTATAATGCATAACGCTAAAAACAGTTCGTGTCTCGAAATCTGAATGTTTTTGTACCACCTGTAAAAATGCGTCCAAACCTTCGTCGTCTAACCATCGACCATTTTTGATACGACTTAAACCATTTGTCAAATCGTGTGGAGCCCAAGCTAGTAATCTATTTTTCGTATCTTTTTTTTAGCTAGCATTTCACCTTCCATGTTCATAGTTTTGGTCTTTTTTTCCCTGGCGGATATTTCCTCAACAAAAATCACGTCATCGTCAATCTGATCAACCTTTCTCTTGCTTTGCTGCACTTCTACTTTGACATCAATTGCGGCTTCTTTACTTTAAGTTTGGAACTAAAAATGCGTAAATCCTTAGGATCGACTTCAACAAGACCGTCAGGTGACGCTGCTAGGTACTCTAAATCAGGATCTATCCATATTCCAGTTCGTTCTATAGGATGACCTATCATCAATGATAAATCTTCTCTTGCAATTGGTTCGTTTTCCAATCCATAAAATGCAGCATCAAAAGGATCTCTTGTACTAGGGTACAACAATTTTTTTAATAATTCCCTACACAATGTTGTTTCTCGTCGTTTGCAAATTTCTTTAAATGTTGAAGACGTTAGAAGTTTACGGTGATAATCCTTCCATTCCTCATTTAAACTTTGATTAACAGTGCGTCCAGCAATGACTACTCTATTTTCCTAGTAAGTTTTGAGTGTTTTGAGGTAAATTTCTTTTTGCTTATCATACATTTCCTGGTCCATATCTGCCTTCTCCGCAGATGGACCGTAGTTTGGATCATTGGTTTGCTTATTTTTTTGTCCCTTCTTTTTTTGCTTACGTACTTCTTGTTTCTTTCTATTTTCTCTTCCCTAGTCTTTTCCATTGTTGAAACAGAAGTAGGTACCACTTTTCCAGCGTGTTTCATAATAGTAGATTGCAAGTGCCTAGTACTCCAAGCAATTACCGCGCAATAACATCGTGCACAATAGTTGCCAGTTCTAGAAAGTCCTAGTCTTTTTCCTGCACAATATTTGCAAATTAGTGAATGTAATGCTTCAACTGACAAGTAACACTACCCAAGTGTCATACGCCAATTTTTTTGAAACTTGGTTTTACTACTAAAACATCGAAAAATATTTGACACGCATTTCTTTATATCGGCCCGTTTTGAGTTTTAAGGGTAGAAAATACCCTTTAAATTTTTAAGGGATGAAATCAGTATCTCAGAAAATACTCTTTAGATTTCAATAAAACTTGTTACTCGGGGGTTTTCGGGGTCGCTGATTACGAAAATGAAGTCAGATTTTTAAAATTCAAAATGGCGGATCCAATATGGCGGCCATTAAAATTAAAAATCAATCAGATTTGCTTGAAAATCACCACTTGGGAGTTTTCGAGGTCGCTAATTACTATTTTAATGTCACTTACTTCATTCTTTAATTACTGACAAAAGTTGAAGTTTATCTTTTCTTTCTTTTTGGTTGAAATTTTACTGCACAAGTTTGCTAGTTTGCTTTTTTCATTGATTAAAGAATTTCGTCTTTGGTCAGTGTTTAGAAAAATCTCTATAAGTTTAAAATGTTTACGATTATTACAAACAGTTTTAATAGACTAGAATATAATATTGATTCATTTAGCACAAATAAAAAAAAATCTCCTGCAAAGTATCAATAATTTAATTGAGAAATCCATAAATACAAAATAGCAATAATTGATCTGTATGATATTTAATGCTACAATAATAGAAGTGTGTATCCCGCTACAATCATTTCTGATTCTGAAATTGATATTAATTGAGAATGTTTTAAATTAATGTAATAAATTGAAAATTGTCGTAGATATTAAATAAAAAATGTTGTTGAATTTTAGCGTGTATGTAAGGCTGACATGGGCGAATTTCCTTTTTTTACAGTTAGGGGAATTCTCGTCAAATTTGTTCACAGAAAGATGCTGTGAAACTCTTAAAAGGGCAGATAGAAATTTTTTACTTAAGGGTGTCCGGTTGACCCACGAGAATTAAGGAAAAATTAAAATTAACCCTTATGGGGAACTGCATGGGGAACCAACGCAACCTTCAATTCTGCGGTATCGACGTTGAGGGGGGGGGGTACGTGGCAGTAAGGCGAACGATGGGGGCCTTTGAGTTTTTGTGATCTACCTTTTCGAAGAATCAGAGGGATGCCAAAAATTGTAGTGTTGACCATCTGGTTCAACTGGGGTTCTTCGTGGTCTACCTCGTCGGCGAAATCGGAGGGACACGAACTGGATCCTCTAGAGTGGTCACTATCTTTTTCCTTAGTCATCCTCGTCGGCGAATCAGAGGCGCTGCAGGATAGATGTGGGTCACTATGGAATTTAAAGGAGGCCTTCTCTTAGGCCGTTCTCGACAACTAGTAATTGTTGTAGAGTGGGGGCAATTGTTGCTGATCTCCTGATCGGTAAGAGTGACTGTCCGGGGTCTCGCTGGCCATAATTGTGACGCGTGAGCTTTTGTTGTTCGGCTGAACAGGTTTAGTTCATACACTTGCCCTTGTGGATGACGTATAATAGAGAAAGGTCCTCTTCTTAATGGAGCTAATGAGGCGTTGAAGTGCTTCGAAGCGTCTGATAACTGAAAGTTTCTCAAATATACGAGATCACCCGGTTTATAGGGAGAAATATCCGTCGGAGTCGTGGCGGCACTTAGATATTTTACCGTGATTTTCTCTGGCTTGAACAACTCTGTCCTTTGGATGTTGATAAGTTGAGAGTGGGAGTGTCCAATCACCAGGTCTATTTAAATTGTGTCCCAAGAGAATATCACTGGGCGTGAGACCGGTAGCTGCATTTATTTTCTTTACAGCAGAAGTAAGAACAAATGTTAAACGGCTTATGAAGTAATAATTTGATTTCGTGGACCATACAATTGGTTTGAGTCAGGGGACCCACAGGGTTAACGGTTTCCCGAAATCAAAACGAAACATTTAAAATTAATGTTTGGTAATTTGTCGGAATGTCAGATACCGTCTTAATAAACTTGGATCAAGATTCTCTACCAAAAAGGAGGGAGTGTGATTTTCGAAATAATTAGTACCTCGGTTTTGTTTTTCAATATGGATACATCGGCGGGATCGGTCGTAGACTACTTGGTGCTTTTCTATCCATGGGATTGGAAATTTATTCCGAGATTAAAAACATCTCTTCTTTAGAATTTGCAATCTAGATTACCCGAGAATATTTAGGGCAACTCCCTTTTACTTATTCCACTCTCACGTTAACTGGTTAATTTATTTAACTGTAAGGGAAAGAGAAGCAAGTCGGTAGAGGCCAAATCAAAAAGAACTTAACTTATTTAGTCGTTAAATTTGAACGTAACAAAAATTGGAACGGATATTTGTAGAGTAGATATACTTGAAGATAAACTAATGGGTGGACAGCAGAGCCTTGAGTTGCCCTTTTTTGCTAGTTTCCCTGTTGGTCGGATGAAGTCTACTGTTTAGGGAAAGCTCGTTTAAGGCAAACACGGGTTTACCGAATGTGAAGTCCCACTTAAGGGAAGATGATTTCGAAGGCTGTCTGATGTATGTCTTGAGAATCCAGGGATGAGATCATTGTATGCTGGCGGTGAAGTTCTCTCAGCTGCAGGTGGACGGTATCCAGAAGGCTGAGTTCCGGACGGTCCTGGTGTCGGTTCTTCCGTTCACCGAGACATCGTAGAATGAGGAGGGCGGGTATTTACAAATCCCGCAAAATCAGATTGATCGAGAAGAGAATTTGAAATTGAGGTATTATTAGGAGGTGTTCGTTCAACAGGCATTATTTTTCACCTTTGAAACGAGAAACGAAAAATTGTTGAAGGAGAAGGATACCAGATTTAATTGATCTGAACCATTGGAGGTTTAAAAGAAGAAAAGCTCTACAGGGTGGAAAAAAGAAATTTTTTTTAACAATGTACACCACAGGGGGTGGTTGGAATTTTTATTTCGAGCTAAGTCACACAAGGAAGAGTGACTTAGAATTTTGTACGTACCACAGGGGGTAGTTGGCATTTTATTTTAAGCTAAGTCCTACAGGAGAGAGTGACTTAGAAATTTTTTCCACAGGGGGAAGAAAATATTTTTAAAAAAAAATAATTGGAAGCCACAGGGGGCGCCCCCCTGTGGCGCCGCGGGGTTTTGAAAACGGAAAAATTATTTTCCTTACTGGAGAGCATTTGAGAAAAGAAAAATTAATTTCTTTAAAGAAGAGCATTTGAGACAACAGGGTGGGTAAAAGTAACTTTTTTAATTCGTGACCCTCGTTGGGCGCTATTTTGATATGGGCGAATTTTCTTTTTTCACGGTTAGGGGAATTCTCGTAAAATTTGTTCACAGAAAGATGCTGTTAAACTCTTAAAAGGGCAGATTGTAATTTTTGTACTTGAGGGTGTCCGGTTGACCCGCGAGAATTTAGGAAAAATTAAAACTAACCCTTATGGGGAACTGCATAACTGTTAGTAGGTATTGACAATTGTTGATAGAATATAACTGCAAGATATTTGTAGAACTTTCATTCATGTCAATTTCATAATTATTCATTTAGCACTTTTTTTTAAATTACTAACGAAATTTAACTACCATTCGACTCTCATTAATTTTGATAATCTGAATTCATTTTTGTAATCAGCGACCTTGAAAACCCCCAAGTGGTGATTTCCAAGCAAATCTGATTGGATTTTAATTTTAATGGCCGCCATATTGGATCCACTATTTTAAATTTTAAAAATCTGACTTCATTTTTGAAATCAGCGACCCCGAAAACCCCCAAATGGTGATTTTTAAGCAAATCTGATTGATTTTTAATTTAAATGGCCGCCATATTGTATCTGCCATTTTGAATTTTAAAAATATGACTTTATTTTCGAAATCAGCGACTCCGAAAACCCCCGAGTAACAAGTTTTATTGAAATCTAAAGAGTATTTTCTGAGATAATAATTTCATCCCTTAACAATTAAAAGGGTGTTTTCTACCCTTAAAACTCAAAACGGGCCGATATAAAGAAATACGTGTCAAATGTTTTTCGATGTTTTAGTAGTAAAACCAAGTTTTAAAAATTCGGCGTATGACACTTGGGTAGTGTTACTTGTGAGTTTGTTGTAGTATCTAACAACAAACTGTTAATTATTAGAAACAATCGCCCATGTAACCGAAGAAGCTGTGAAATAACATCAAACTCGTCTTGTAAAGCAATAACTTCACTCGGTTGTTCATCAGTGTCGTTACTATCAGAAGTCATCATCTTCTTGGAATTACATTCTTTCACAGAATCAACTTCCTCACTTTCAGTAGTTACTGTTTCACAGAATCAGTTTCTTTATTAAGAAATTTACCATTACCGGTAACCACCACTTTTATTGGATCAGATTTTTTTTTAACATTTTTTATCTGATCGCAAGGCCAGCCCAATGAAACACATTGTTTATGACAACCAAAAGCGTGGTACACCACATTCATTATGTCCTTCTTGAGAAACTCAATTTTCTGCTCGTATGACAATGAACCATCCTCTCTTCGTCGTTTGGCAGCTTATTTGATTATTTTTCGAAACTTTTGTATAGCTTCCTTTAAAATCTCACGAGCTTTTGCCATGCGTTTTCGTAAACCTTTTGTTTTTAAAAGCATGACAGATGCTTTTGTTTTAATAATGCGGCGTCCTTTCTTTTTGAAGATATATTTGCGACTCTTAGTGACAAATGTTTTTTTCAATTTCGGTAATTTTGGTTTTACAGCTTTACAATGTTTTGTGTGATTCTTTAGTGCATGGTTTGTGCAAGCAAGCTTCTTAACTCTAATGCCATATTTCGCATATGGATCAGCTATTATAAGCCCACTCATGACATTTCTGTCTCCATCACCAACAAAATTCTTGTAGACCAGCTTGTGTAGATTCATACTATCCTGGAACGCTTCAACAGTGCCCACCTTTTCCCTTAATGAAGAAGATTGATCTCTTTGGAAATTTTTAAAGCAATCATGTTTCTTCACTGGTCCTTCACTTCTTTCACTCTCACATGTTGCACATGATTTGCACTTGACTCTCAAGTCCAAAGGTTTTTTGGTTTCACTCCCCATGACTGTAACGGCACCACCAAGTGAACCATACAATCCTCCATAAAAACTTCTCTGTAGCCAAGAACCATCGCACTGAACTGTTGCTAAAGGGATAATAATCTCTTTCCCGTTTGGTAATACAACACTTAAATAAAGGCCCTTCTTCATAAGAATTTCTCTTTCTTCGTTTCCATTTTGCCTCATAATCTCTTCCGATGTATTTATTATAAGGTTAACTATTCTTTTCTGGTGTGTCAAAAAGGCTGTAGAAGATATGGAAGGGATTCCTGTAGGTGCAAGTAATTCTTGCATATTCGAATAACCACTGCCTGCTGTCATGGTTCCCAACACCATTGCTGTATTAATATCCATCTTGTTTGGATCTTTTGGATGGGATTTTTGTATAACTGTTGAACCACAGCCTTTACAAAACATTATAACAAAAGTCTTAAAACCCTTTTCGCTTGACTTTTTTATTTCCCATCTTCTGTGATTACAAGAAACTTTGTGGCGGTCATCTTCATCATACACCAGCTTGAGAAGACTATTAATCAAATAATATAAATCCACAATGCGATTACCGTCAATGATTTCATTCTGATCAACGTCCTCCTTAATTTTATCATTTTCAGTAGGTTTCTCATCCATTGCAGTAATTGTAGAAGAAGACGTTGACATCCTGCCTACCTCTTCACACACTGGTATTTTAAAATCAGTGGACACCTGATTGTAATGGATTTGTTTAATGATGTTCTCAACATCATTCACGGTATGATTATTTTTTTTGAAATTCGATGGAAGAAGACGTAGACATTTTGTCATCTTCTTCGCAAGGTATAATAGAACAAGTGGACATTTTGTCACCATCCTCATCACACGCGATGGCACTCTAATTATCAAGGGGAAATATTTGATTACAATTGTCCCAGACGATTTGCATTTTTACTGCAACATCGTCTCCATCAAGTCTTGAAATGGCATCAGGACTTTTTGGAGAAGACATCCTTTCTCCTGTCTTTAGTGGACTGTCTAAAGGAAATAAGTAAATGCCATTTGAATAATAAATATTACCTTTTAAAATCTTTACCTCATTTTCAGTCTGTTGTTCCGCTAACAGAGTCGTCTCGTTGACGAAATTTGTGACTACTACTTGATTTTCACTAATATCTTGTGAACGGTAAGCAGCAATCTCAGGCAATATTGCCTCGCTAACAATTTCAAAGGATTGATCCTCTGAATAATTTTTGTTTAACTTCCAGACCTTTTCTTCTTTTTTATTCTTGATGTTACCCTCATTGTTCCTACCTTTTTTCTTTGCGCGTCTAAAAAAAGGAAAGCAAATTCATACAATTGCAAACACTACTTTGTTTTTAACCTTTGGAGCCCACTCTGGATTTTTCAGACCAACAATGTAGCCTACCCTCCCCTAATTATAATTAAATTATGTTACATTTTTATATTTTATTAGTACTAAAGTGTTAAAATAAAAAAAGTTTAATAGAATTACCACTTAAAAAATATGATTATATAATTTTTTCCTTTCTATTTATATAAATAAATAATACCATATTTTCCAAAATAACGTACTTCGTGCGCAAAAATGTTCAAAGTGAATTTATTTAAAAATCTCTCCACAGATTATTTTAGTTTTTTGATTTTTCTCATCTATGAACATTGTAAATTTAGAAACTCTACTAATTTTTTAGGTGTAAGACCTTTTTATTTAATTTTAGTTAAGGCGCACCATGTACATTGAACCGAGTATTTTAAAAAATCCAAGAACTAATTAAATTTTACTAATTTCGATCAGGTTTTTGTATCAAAATTAAGCTGAAGTACTTCTTTAGTTAACACACGTTACAAACACAAATTATTATGATTAAATAATTAAATTTAATTTTTTTCTCACAAGTCACACTTTTCTTATTTTGAAGGATCTGTGTATACATTGAACCACCTCTAATAAAACACTACAATTTACTTTAAAAATAATATTTCCACTTACACATTGTAAAAAACCTTATTTTTCACTCAAAAAAATAGAAAATTGTTGTTAAAAAGTTATTATTTGTTAATATAGGAGATTAATATATTTTTATGTCAGGTTAGGTAGGTAAAGTGACAGATTGAGTTTATCTCGTTCACAATTGTGATGAAAGCATGTCTTCCAGTATTTTTCTTACTAATTAGTGGAGCAGACAATTTTACAACTATCAAAATTGAAAATTCTTTGCTTTTTCGGGTGGTTCAATAATGCCGCACTCACTGTATTCACATGACATTCACAACAAAAATTGTTTATAATAAATTTATGTAAAAGTTGAAATTCTTTATTACGTGGTAATATTGAAGTTGACACCCTAAGCGAAATAAATCACAAGTTTACTAATTTTTAAAACTTCGTATTTCAAAAAAAAACTTGATTATATTTCCACAAAATTTTTTGTTTTGTACGTGAAAAACAGTTTTTTTTAGTTTTTCTTCATAAATAATAAACCTACGTGCCCGAAATTTTTGGACATAGTTTGTTTCAGTAAAACTAACTTATATATTAAATAAGAAAAAATTTCACTCAGTCATTTCTCAGAAAATTGAAGTGGTTCACTGTTGACGCTGGTTCAATGTAGCCTACTCTCCCCTACATCAATTTAAACATGTGAAGCATTATATCTACAAACAGCGCTGAAAAGGTGTTTAGGATAATCCGGGTGATTTTTTTATATATGAGAAAAATAACTAAATTTTTCTATTTTTTAAATAATGTTTATTTTTTATGGCAAAATTAATCATTTTTTAATTATTAATTTCTAAAAACCCTCGTTCGGTTGTATTTCAACTTATTTGTTTTTATTTATTTAAATATTTATTTATATCAAATATGCAATTATTTTTCATAATTAATTATTTTAAATTACTCTCTAAATCTAAATTTGTAGTTTTCTACTAATGAAGTAGTGCGAATTCGTTTAACAATCAAATAAGTAACTGTTTTTTCTAATTTTTAGTAGTTTTTTACTAATTGCTAGTAGAAAATTACTAATTCAATTAGTAGAACGTATTTTTTACTATTTCAAGTTAGTAAATTTTCTACTAATAATTACTTTAAAAAACTACTAAAAATTAGTAAAAACAGTTAGTTATTCAATTGGTCAACGAATTCGCACTATTTCATTAGTAGAAGACTACTAATTCAGATTTAGAGAGTAAATTAAAATAATTAATTATGAAAAATAATTGCATATTTGATATAAATAAATATTTAAATAAATGAAAACAAATAAGTTGAAATACAATTAAACGAGGGTTTATAGAAATTAATTATTTGAAAATGTTTAATTTTGCCATAAAAAAAAACATTATTTAAAAAATAGAAAAATTTAGTTATTTCTCTCCCATATAAAAAATCTTCATATGGAGTCCGTACATTTTTATTTCCTAAAGTCTTCCTGGAAAATGAATAAGGTTGCTGCGAATCACCCGGATTATCCTAAACACCTTTTGAGCGATGTTTATAGATATAATGCTTCACATGTTTAAATTTATGTAATTATAATTAAATTATGTTACAATTTTATATTTTATTAGTACTAAAATGTTAAAATAATAAAAGTTTAATAGAATTACCACTTAAAAATTATTATTATATAATTTTTTCCTTTCTATTCATATAAATAAACAATGCCATATTTTCCAAAATATCGTACTTCGTGCGCAAAAATGTTGAAAGTGGATTTATTTCAAACTCTCTCCACAGATTATTTTAGTTTTTTTATTTTTCTCATCTGTGAACATTGTAAATTTAGAAACTCTACTAATTTTCTAGGTGTAAGACCTTTTAGAACAAAGTATAATAAACAATAATACGGAATATTAAGTAAGTAAATATATTTTTTATCCCACATGCACAAAAATGGCGCTTTTAGATAGCTGACGACAGGGAGTAAAGTCATTCATTTGTTCGACCGTATGAAAATGGCGACTTTTTTTTCCCCAAGGGCAAAAAAACAGCTGGTCCCATGCTTTTTTTTTGCCCAAGGAAAAAAAAAGGCCGCCATTTTCATACAAGTCGAACAAGTGAATGACTTTTACTCCCTGTCGTCTGCTATCTGAAATCGCCACTTTTGTGCATTAGGAATAAAAAATATCGTAAGTAACACGGGAATAAAGGCAGCCAATTTGTTTACGATGATTTTTGTGACACTCGTTCCGGTCTCGGGGCGCCTACGGCGCCCTTGACCTCCACTCGTGTCACAAAAATCACCGTAAACAAATGGCTGCCTTTATGCCCTTGTTGCTTAATATACTATTTTTAATATTGCAGATAATATACGTCATAATAAGTTTCTTGTAAGTAAAACGACAAACTCTATGAAAAATAATTGGTTTAACATTTGAAATACTACGTTAAATTATGAGTTGGATTTTTTAAATTCTATTCCGGTCTCGGTTCCGGACTCGGGGCGCCTACGGCGCCCTCGACCTCCACTCGTGTCACAAACATCACCGTAAACAAATGGCTGCCTTTATGCCCTTGTTGCTTAATATACTATTTTTAATATTGCAGATAATATACGTCATAATAAGTTTCTTGTAGGTAAAACGACAAACTCTATGAAAAATAATTGGTTTAACATTTGAGATACTACGTTAAATTATGAGTTGGATTTTTTAAATTCTATTTTTACTTATACAGTTCATATAAAACAATTTGCCAAAGATATAGTGTAATAAGTAAAATTTGTCCGTCCGCTCGCGCACTCCAGCGCGATGAACAGTGGGATTTTTTTTCAACTTACTATTGAAAATTGTCTAGAAACTACAAATTTTATCGGATGTTGATGTTCTTGATTTAAAATTACTAAGAGATCCATCAAAGTCGATTTTTGAATTTTTAATTGTTTATTTTTTTCTTGTTACTCAAAAATTTGACAAATTACAATATTTTTAGAAAAAATCATGTTAATTTTTTTATTTTTCCATTACCCCGAAAACCCCGGAGTAACGAGTTTCAAGCGAATCCGATCAATTTTTTAAAAAGTCATACGCCATATTGGATCCGCCATTTTGAATTTTAAAAATCTGATATCAGATTCGTAATCAGCAACCCCGAAAACCCTCGAGTATCAAATTTCAATTAGATTTGAGCAATTTTGAAAAAGTTTGTCATCTTACGTAAAATAAGGAAAAAATTTTGTTCTTCAAGCGCCATTTTAAATTCAAAATCGAAAAAAAAAAATTAGAAATAAATATTTTTCAAGTACAACTATCGGGAACACGTTTCTGATACTTTTTGTTGTATTTGAAAAGCGTTATGACAGAGAAAAAAATTCTTTTGAAAAAAATTACATTAAAAAAACTTGACATTTTTTAGTATTTTTGAAAAAAGAAGGGTTAAATATCATTTTTTGAAAATTTTGACCACACCATTCGAAAGAGCGACCCCAAAAATAGTAGGGTATGGACTTTTAAAAACTTTTATGGCTTTTTTCTACTAATTGTAAGAGATTGAAATTCATGTTAAAAAGTAGCACATCTCGTCGTTAAAGGGATATATTGATATGTAAAATTAATCGAATTAAAACTGTGAATAATTATTTTTTAAAGGTTTTACAAGAGCTACAAGCTGGAGGTAAAAAAATGGTTTTTTTAATTTGACCTTGAAATAAGTAATGATTAAAATAAAACATATACATTTCCATTTTTTACCTTTAAATTCAAAAATTATGATAACAAATAAAAAGAAGAAATATACATAAAAAATGAAAAAAGTAAAAAAAATATATAAAATTTTAAAATAAAAAAAAGACTTTCCAGTTCACGTTTACCTCCACGCCCACGTGGTGAAAGTTAGGAAAGATTAAAAATATTTTAACTATTTTAATGGCTAAAGAACGTGATTATCGAATTTCAAGTGAAAAGTCGTCTGTCATATTGGAGCGGCCATGTTTAATTTTTAAAATTTTATATTATATTCGTAATAAGCGATCCCAAAAACCCGCGAGTAACAAATTTCAAGCGAATCTAATGATTTTTTAGAAAAATTGTCTGCCATATTGGATCCGCCATTTTGAATTTTGAAAATTGGACTTCTGATTCGTGATCAGCGACCCCTAAAACCCCCGAGTAACAAATTTAAAGCTAATCTTATGAGTTTTTGAAAAATTTGTCGGACATATTGGATCTGACATTTTAAATTTTGAAAATTGGATTTCAGATTCATAATAAGTGACCCCAAAAACACCCCAGTAACAAGTTCTAAGCAAATTTAATAAGTTTTTAAAAAAAGTTGTCCGCCAAATTGGATCCGCCATATTGAATTTTTAAAATTGCACTGCAGATTCGTGATCAGCGACCCCTAAAACCCCCAAGTAACAAATTTCAAGCTGATCTAAACACTTTTAACAATTTCGTACTTTCGAATCAAATTTTGAAAAAAATTTGAACTTCAAACTCCATTTTTGAGCCGCCATTTTAACTTTTAATTTTCTCTATAGTCCTATCTTCTAGGTTATATATCTATGTCACGTTATTTGTACCATTTGAAATTATTTTTCTGATATTTCATAGTAGAAAAAATTGAAAATTAAACGAAAATTGGAAAAAATCGGACTTTTTTTATAAAAAATATTAATAACTTTTTTGTTTATAAATTTTTGACTTTTTTTAACGCCATTCGATAGAGCGCATGTAAAAACATAAGAAATGATGATTCGTGAATTTTTCTATTGACTTTTAAGTACTAAAATAAGTCCTCAAACTTCATGCCAAAATTTTGTCCATTTGGGCGTTAAAGGGTTAATATTCATGATAATTTTTTGAATTTTTTTAATCCTACTTTTACGGTTTTAAATTTTTTTAGAAAAATTTATTTTACAATACCAGTTAATAATTTAGATTCTACATCAAATAGAGATTAAAACAAGACCAAGAGCGCTAATAAAAGTTAAATAGTTTTTGAGAAATTAAAAAATCACGAAAAGCATGCAAAATCCAGTTTTTTTCTGTATCTGACAGAATATTTAACGAAAATTCTTCGATAAGGTGTCAGTCTTTTCATAAATTCATTAGCTTTCAGGAAAAAAATACGAAAATTTTTTTTATTCTTATTTTCTACGTTTTAAGCATTTTTCCACTCATCAAAAAAGGGGCGTCCTGATACTCACGGACGGTAGTGTAGGTCAAAATTTTTTTTACTTTATTATATAGAAGCTACAATTTTTTAGAAAACTCACTGTTCATACTTATCCAAAATCTTCAACCCCTTCCCCCCTCTACAATTTGTTATAACATTTTATAATACTTTGTGGTTGAAGTACTCATACATAGTACTAAATACTGTGATAATATTAGCCCGATACATCAACTTGCAATTTTGACATTGGTACACTTGAAAAATTTTGCCCCAATAATTAATTTGATTTCATAGTGACTTACTAAAATTTAAATTCAATTTATATATGACGTAGGCCGATAGACAAATCAGGCCGTTAGCCAAAAGCCTAGGCAAATAGCTAATGGCCGGCAGTAGACAGACAAAATCAGGCCGTTAGAAAAAAAAATTTTAGAAGGCTACTGGCCTAACCATTCTTAGGCCAGAAGACAAATTTAAGCCGCTAGTCTAATAAGTTGCTTATTTATAAAAAATAGTGTTAATTACAATTACATATAAATTAATTGTTCAAAATTCTATTTTTATTTTCTCACAATGACAATCAATATTATTAATTAAAAAATTACAAAAAAACAATTAATTATTTTAAATTTTTCATTTATTGCAACAAGAAGAGCTTAAGTGGCACCGTAAGTTGCACAAAATATTCGCTTTAAAACAGGCGCATCTTCTTGTCTGACACTGTTTCTCGTTGATTTAAAAACTATATTTTTTATACCCTTGACCCCTACTTATGGACTGCAGTGATGCAGCTTCTCGCAAAGTCAAATATTCCATCTTAGGCACGTCATTTATCGATATAATCGAAGTTTCTAATTTTTAAAGGTCAGTTCTAGGAAACTATCCTTTAATTAAACCGTGATTTGTACCAATTTGGTGTACGTCATTTTTAAACTCGATTATATTGCCACAAATGTTCTGAAAATCAAGAGGTCCACGTTTAACAGATGGCACAGCTACAGTTACTGAATCTCCAATTTTTAGGGTTCCGTACACCTACGGTGTATCGGCGGAACCCTATTAGTGAGACTCTTGTGTCCGTAGCCAAATCGTGTCCCCCCTCTAGCGGCTAAACTATTTTACCTAGAAAGCTTAAATTTAGTACAGATACGTATTTTCACACGTAGATTACAGGAAAAATATAGAGAATGTAATTGGAGGTAATGGCCATAGCGTTGTCAAGGAAATAACAAGATTTTTGTCCAAAAATGCATAAAAAGTGACCATTCCCCCCTTAACTTCTAAACTATTCAACATGGAGGGCTAAAATTTGTCATACTGGTGTATTTTAACGCAAATATTACAGGAAAAATATAGAAAACTTGCTATGTAATAATGGCCATAGCGTTGTCAAGGAAAAACTAAAAAATTAAAAAAAATTTTTTTTCTAATTTTCACATTATTTGATCTAATTAACTAAAAATGGGTTTATTAGTATATTTTTACAGTCTGATCACAAAAAATATATTAAAAAATCTAAAAAAAAATTTAATACAAATATTTTTTTTGATTTTTAAAAATTTTTTTACAAAAATTTAAAAATAAAATTAAAAAAAATGGACAAGTGCGAGTTGAACTCGCACTGCAATGGCGGGTTCCGTACACAAATATTAAAACAATACTTGCAACATTTATCGGTAATTGGTAGAATTAAAATAAACAATTAAAAAAATATAGTAACCCTTAAACCGCACCCTGGGTGTGCTACACCCATATTCCAGCTTTTTACTCTAATATTTTGGTTAAATTCGTAAAAATTGAACATGTGTTGATATTAGACGGTACATTTTGTACTTAAATTTATGTTTCGTGAGTGACATTAGTCTGCAAAGTGTCTTTGTGTATTTGATAACTTTATAAAGTTGACGGCAAAAAATTTCTGCTTATCTGACACCCAGTTTTTGGTTTTAGGCAATTTCAGTAGTTTTAAAAAACTCTTTTAGAATTATTAAAATTAAATAAATCATTATGAAACCTATTTTCCTTCAAAATAGATGTACTGAGCTATATAAGATAATTTTTCCAAAAGATTATATCCTATTCCAGCTTGGAGAACAAACTTAAGTCTCCAGGTGTCGCACACCCAGTGTGCGGTTTAAGGATGGATTCGGCAGTGTGCGGTGTAAGGGTTAAAATCATTTGATAACAAAAATAACTAAAAGAAATTAAATTATTGTATAACTAATATTGTAAATAATAATAAGTAGAGGAACTAATTTTGAAAATTCTATTTCTCTACTTATTATTGTTTACAATATTAGATATACAATACTTTAATTTCTTTTAGTAATTTTTTTATCAAATGATTTTAATATATTTTTTGATTGTTTATTTTAATTCTACCAATTACCGATAAATGTTGTAAATATTGTTTTAATATTTGTGTACGGAACCCGTCATTGCAGTGCGAGTAATGTCTTGTAAATGTTGCCATATAGCTTGCATCTCATCCTCAGCTGACCCAGAAGGAAAGGTGACTTACTCTACTTACTCAGTGTGTTCTTATAATAGTGTGTTTTGTTTGGTTTCAAAGGATGGAAGAGAAAATTCAGCATCAGCATTGTTTTTGGAAGAAGCTATGTGCGACGCACCGACATTGTTGTCGTCTGTATGAGTGTCAAAGTCGTCTCTTTTAGAGCACAAACCTATTTGGTTCCTTAAAAATATTTGTTTAAGAGTCAGAAATTTCTTATGGTATGTAGTGAGCATTTGTAGAACTCTGGTGTGTGAAACTATCGGAATAGATGAGTTTTTAAAAATATTTTCAACCTTTTTTGCAACTATTTCTGTAACCTCTTTACTCCTAGGTTCATAATTGTCGCCTCGGAGTCGCTCTATACGAAACCTTTCAGACTGATAACACAAAAGAACATCCTGGCAAGTGGGTAACTAGGAATCAGTGAAATTGTACATATATATGCAAAAAACAGGACATTTCTGTCTAAATTTAAATTTAGATACAGACATGTTAAGTTCTGTGTTCTGTTGAGAGAATATAAGTGATAGCACTCGGCGAAATCAACGACAAGAGTGAAGGAACTCGATGAAAAAATATTTGTGTGGAGACCTGTCCGAACGTGTCGTATGTCGCAGGGGAATACAGGACGGAGCAAGCTGGCGGTGGCCGGCGCGCGGCGGGAATCTAGTCTAGTGTCTTTCGGGGAGGGGAGAGAGGTAGGGGAAAAGTGTTGACGGGACGGGGGGAGCGGCCCGGCCGGTCCGACCCGACGCGTGAAACACAGAACACATCTTCGCAGCGCAGGCGTCATTGTTGGCGCATTCATGCTGGTTCCACATATTCAAAACGCGCGCGTATCGCGTAAACGCATAAGCTAGCGTATACGTATTATATTTATAAGCCTATACGTATAAGTACACCAATGTACATTAAGGGAAGATGCCCACTGTCAGGCAAATAAAAGTTTATTTGGACTGAGGACATTAGATAAAATAGAATTTTTTACTTTTTAAAATGAAGTGTTAAACCTGGGTTGCCATGCTTTTGCTCATTTCAAATTCCCTGACTTTTCCAGTTTAAAAAACGGAATTTTTCCAGGTTTTTAAAACTACATTTATATTTTACAAAATTTTTAATTCTAACCTTTTTGAAATTAAATATGTTATAAAACATGAAAATATCGATCACTCCGAGTCATCGACTCGAAGCAATCGATATCTTCATGTTTTATAATCATTAAAAATGTTGGACTGATGAAATCATCATTTTATACCTATTATAAGAATATTGTTACTGTAACTTATTCAAAATTACTTTCATTATTTTAATTTAATTATTGTTTTCCACAATTTTTAACTAAAATTCTTCTTTATCTTTAAATTAATTATTATTAATAATTTCTGAAAAATTTCTTTCAACATTTTCCAATCCTTTTGTTTACAATTCAATTTTACGAAATTTCATCGATTATTTAGGTATTCGGAAATTCTCCAATCAAATATATATTAGAAAATAAAAACTTGAAATAACTTCAAAAAAATTCAATTTAACTTTTACAAAAAAATTAAATCTACACAATTTTAAGTTAAAAGTATAAAAAACTCAATCATTCAAAGATTATAATTTGAAAACTTTTCAAAACTCAATTACTATCTAAAGTTTTAACTGAAATTCATATTTAAATCAATTATTATTAGAAAATTCTACGACGATTTAATTATTTAAGTACAAAAAAAATAATTTATTGAAGAATTGAATGTTTTTTAAAATTCAACTCTCACACTGAAAATGAATGTTTTTTAAAATTCAACTCTCACACTGAAAAAAATTTGGTCCAAATCTTCAACTACCATTACCTAGTTGAGTGGAAAGGTGTTAAATTAATTACTTTTTTAGTATTGCTAACAATTTTCGTGTAGATGATTTTACTACTTTTGATGCAGTTAAAGAATATAGTTTAGATGACTAAAAAAAAGTAGTTAAATTACAACAACTACAAAATCCGATTATACCAACTACATTCTTAGTTCTTTTTACTACTTTTCGGTAGTCAATATAACTTTTTAAATTCAGTTGAGGACCTATTAAATCACGCAGAGTAGTTCAAAAGTAGTCAAACCTACTAGAAATTTTTTTCAGTGCATTTAAAGAATTTTATCAACAATTTTTTAAATAGGTAATTAAAATTCTTTTGATGAATTTCAATAAAATTTTTCAGAACAATTTTATTTTTCGAGAAATTAGATTAAAAATTTATTAAAAATAATTGAATCTCTGTAAAAAAATTTCATTGAATTGAGAAAAGTTTTTAAAAATAATTGAAATTTTGTCAAGAATTTTATTAAATTTTTTTTAAATAAGAAATTGAAATATTGCCAAGAATTTTATTAAAATTTTTAAAAATAATTGACTTTTAGAGGAAAATTTTAATATTTTTAAAGTAATTGAAATTTTGACTATAACTTTTATTAAACTTTTTACCATAATTGAATTTCTGCAAAGAATTTCATTACTTTTAAAAATAATTGAATTCTTGAGAAGAATCTTTTAATAATATTTCTTTTTAAATACCTAATTATTTTTAATACAGGTATTAATAACGCTATGAACTCAACTTAAGATGGAGATATTGGTACTGTGAATAGTACTTAACATTCAACTTATATTAACGAACTTTCGTTTACTTTCACGAATTTAACATAGAATCGGAGGCGATCAAATGTTTTTAAAGGTGTCATAAAAAAACGTTTTTTTGGATTTTTAAGTTTTTCGATCATTATTTTTGAGTCTTAATTTATCTGGTAAATTTTTTTTGTTGCTATTGGATGTCCTTCTTCGAAGTACATATTATATAGTTTTGTCTTATTTCAAAAAGATTTAATTAAATTTATTCTGAAATGTGAGGAATACACTCGGGGTAAAGCCGCTCACTTAGTTTTAAATTTAAAATTTAGAATAAAATAATTTCACGTATTATATTTTAACAATAACAAAATTTATGACTTATTAAAACCAAAATTGTAACTACATTTCACTTTCTCTTAAGGTAGTACGCTCGCGATCGCACTTTTCTATAGAATTTCATGAAATTTGAAATCAGAATAATTAATAACAAGATCTATGTATTTGCAAAATATTAAAAAAATTGACCGTTTCTAAAACAAGATATTTAAGTTCAAAGTTTGCTATTTAACATGGTTAACCTATGAAAAGTGCATGTAAACGGCACATTTCTTCTAATAACTTTTAAAATTTTCTATAGATTGTTTTAAAAAACTAATATATTATAAATGAATGTTTGAGAAATGTATAACAAAAAGATTTAACAATACTAACCGTTTCAGTTAAAAGATATAATATAATATAATATTCTAATCTGACTAGTATACTTGTGTGTGAGTGTGTCTGTACATAGGGCTGACTATGTATTCAGTACAATCCAAGCAAAAATATGCTACAATAACTGCACCATATTATAGCATTTTATTAAAATTTACTTTTGAGAGTGACTGTCGCGAGCGTACTACCTTAATAAAATATAACACTATTTAAATCCACAGTTGTAATTCATGAAATCTATGTTCATTATTTATTAAACCAATTTGTTGTTTATATAATTTTTTATATAACTCATAAATTATCAATAATAAATCATACTTAAGACGGGAATAAGACGAATTTTAATATTTAAAAAATAAAACTGTTTCGTCTTGAAAAGATGAAGTGAGCGGATTTACCCTGGAAAATTGTGATTTCGAAATTTTGTATAATATGTGTATTAAAAAGTTTCTCTAAGTAAAACTAAAAAAGATATATCAAAAACTCATTTTTTAGTAGTAATCATAAGCTTTCAAATGATATAAATTAACTTGGATTTAAAGAATAATTTCCTAGATTTTAGCCGATCTGAAAAAAGTGAGCGGGTTTACCCCAGTCTCCCCTAATTGAAATTTTGACTAAACTTTTGACCATAATTGAATTTCTGTAAAGAATTTCATTACTTTTGAAAATAATTGAATTCTTCAGAAGAATCTTTTAATAATATTTCTTTTTAAATACCTAATTATTTTTAATACAAAAATAAATAATTTATTGAATAATTGAATGTTTCTCAAAATTGAATTCTCATAAAGAATTTTATTAACAAATTTTTAAATAATTAAATTATTTTGACGAATTTTAATAAAATTTTAAGCATAATTACATTTTTCGAGGAATTCGATTAAAATTCTTTAAAAAATAATTGAAATTCTGCAATGAGTTTTATTATCTATGAAAATAATAATGAATCCCTGTAAAAAATTGTATTACATATTTATAAAAATAATTGAATTAAGAAAATTGAATTAAAGAAAAACTAAATTTCAAGAATAAGCGCACAATAACTTTAGAAAACAATGATTTTCCAGGATTCCAATCAAAATTCCCTGACTTTTCCAGGTTTTTTCAAGGTTTATAAAAATTCCCTGACATTTCTAGGTTTTCCAGGTTGCATGGCAACCCTGTAAACAAATTGTTTATAAGAATTGGATAAAATTATTGTTTTTTTTAAAAGCGAATGCTGCTATTCGATTCTACTGGAAAAATTAACCCCTTCGCAGTCAAGACCAAAATCTCATAAGTGGGCTCAAAATGTCGACACCTTTTTAGAAAACTAAAATTTGCGCAAACGAGCATTCTATTGTATTTGAAGTCGCTGATTACGAATCCGATATCAGATTTCGAAAATTCAAAATGGCGTATCCAATATGGCGGACATGAAAATTAAAAATCGACTGAATCCACTTGAAACTTGTTACTAAGGGGTTTTCGGGGTCGCTGATTACGAATCCGATATCAGATCGGAAAAAAATAATAAATTCAAAATGGTGGTTCCAATATGGCGGACAATATTTTCTAAAATTCATCGGATTCACTTAAAACTTTTTACTCGGGGGTTTTCGGGGTCGCTGATTACGAATCCGATTTCAGATTTTGAAAATTCAAAATAGCGGATCCAATATGGCGAATGAAATTTTCTAAAATTTATCGGATTCATTTGAAACTTGTTACTAGAGGGTTTTCGCTGATTACGAAATCTTTTGAAACGATAATGAATACAAAAATTTCCCCGCAGTCAGCTGTTAAGTATACTACGTTCTTTTAACCCCAGAGTTTACCATGTGGAGGTATGCGGTCGGATTTTACACTCCTTTATTTATTTTGTTTTTCTATATTTTTTTGTTTGTTCTTATATTGGATCCGCCATTTTTAAAACAGACATTACATTTTTAATCTACGACATCAATAAATCCTAAGTAACAACTTTTCAGTTAATCTCATAAATTTTTTAAAATGGTGCCAGCCATATTCGAAACGCCACATTGTATTTTAAAAATCTTATGCTACATTCGTAATAAGCGACCCCGAAAAAAGCCGAGTAACAAGTTTTAAATGAATCGGACGAGTTTGTAAAAATGTCTTCCGCTGTATTGGATCTGCCATTTTGAATTTTTAAAATCTGAAATCGGATTCGTAATCAGCAACCCTAAAAACCCCCAAGTAACGAGTTTTAAATGAATCGGTCGAGTTTTTGAAAATGTCGTCCGTTATATTGGATCCGCCATTTTGAATTTTTTAAATCTGAAAACGGATTCGTAATCAGCGACCCTGAAGCCCCCCAAGTAAAAAGTTTTAAGTGAATCCGATGAATTTTAGAAAATGTTGTCCGTCATATTGGATCCGCCATTTTGAATTTTCAAAATCTAATATCAGATTTGTAATCAGCGACCCTGAAAACCCCTGAGTAACAAGTTTGAAGTGAATCCGATGAATTTTTAGAAAATGTCCGCCATATTGGAACCGCCATTTTGAATTTTCAAAATCTGATATTGGATTCGTAATCAGCGACTTCAAATACAATAGAATGCTCGTTTGCGCAAATTTTAGTTTTCTAAAAAGGTGTCGACATTTTGAGCCCACTTATGAGAAAACCGCCGAGTAACAAGTTTTAAATGAATCGGACGAGTTTGTAACAATGTCTTCCGCTGTATTGGATCCGCCATTTTGAATTTTTAAAATCTGAAAACGGATTCGTAATTAGCGACCCCGAAAACCCCCGAGTATTAATTTGTGGACAAATCTGTGTGTGTTTGTAGCCAAAAATCTGCTTGCGTCTATACACGTCATCGACAGTTTGAGCCCACCTGGACCATGACGTGTATACACGTCATCGACTGCCAAGAGGTTAATGAAGTAACGTGTTTATTATTTCAATTATTTTTTCACAAGTTATTGAAGAAAAATATAAACAATTTCATTGTCACCTTACATAGTTTATAATTTTTTCGTAACATTTACCTTAGTAGTTTTTCACGTAGAATTTAATGGAGACAAAATACGCAGACAAAACACGCATCAGTTTATACGTATAAACGGATACGTGGACAAAATACGCATCAGTTTATACGCATCAGTTATTTTCCAAGTTGTTTATATTTCTTGCGACGCCCCCTAAATTATTAGTTTACCATCTAAAACAAAATGTCAGACCAAAATAAACCCTTAATATTTACAATAAACCTTTCCCCAAAAACAATACATTTGCCATTTAAAATACATGGGATTTTGATACTTTTTACAAATTAATTTTTTTTTTTGTTTAATTTTACATTAATGACAAATTTATATTCTTATAGGAAATTTAACGCTCTAAAAAAATTAGTTATGATTGTTTGATAAATTATGTCCTCTAAGAGTTATTTAAAGTTAAAGTTCAACACTGTAAATTTTAAGATTTTTGTACTTTTACGGCAAAATTATTATGAAAGGATCCATATTAAATCATGCAGGCATTTTGACGATATAAATTGCGAATTATTTTCGCAATGACATATGTTATCCTACTCAAAAAATAATAAAATGCGTATTTTTATTAATTTTGAATAAGATTCTGTTTGCACTTTTTACGAATATTTTGTATTTTCTTCTATAAAATTGAGTAATTTTTATATTTTTTGTTGCTTTTGGGGCTCATTTTTTCCTTTTATATACTCTTTTATGTAACATAAAATAAAAAATAATTAAAAACAAGTGATAGGGGAGAGTCTCCAGTTGTGAGACGGGTTTTATTTTTAAACCGTAAATTGTAAACGGGTAAACGAAATTCTAAATAAAAAACACCGTTCGAAAGGTAACAGAAATACGCAACTTTTATTAAAGAAAAGTATAGTGTCTTCGGAGAACTCAAAAAATTGTACGATACATTTTCCGAGCACATCGCTTTTTTCCAAAAAAAATGTCTCCTGTTGTGACACACTGATTAAAAATTGCTGAAATTTAATAAGTTTGACATAAAACGTTATGGTTAGTAGAAATAATTAAATATATTAATAATATATATTATTTTATACTAAATAATAATATTTATTCGCCAAAATATGACTATCAAATAAACACAATTTAATAGCTTCAACAAGAGCATTAAAATTGATTTCTTCTGAATCAATTGACTTTTTTCCACTTTGCATGCCCAAAAATACTAGAAAAAAAATCAAAACAACATTTAAATAGTATGCCTGGAAAGTCGTATTTTTTATGCTGCCCAGATGGGTGTTGACACCGTCTCACAACTGGTGATATGCTGTGTCTTACACCCAGAAATTGGCGCTATTTTAAAAAAGGAAAATTAAATTATTTTAAATTGTAGATTGGAACAATGCAATATTGCATCACAAAATATAAGGAAAACACTAAAAGAAAATGCATTACATTTACCTTTTCCAATTAATTAACTTGGAAAAAAAGTACTTTCCATTTATTGAAAAAACGCTTTTTAGTCTATTATCACACACAGTGTTGGTATTTAAGAAAAACAGTTAATGTATTCGCTTCGGCGTACAAGAAAAAGTTGGCTTATATAAAAAGAAATGTTTTTATATAAACCAATTGGCTTTTTAATATTGCATGTTAAAAAAAATTGACTGTCTCACAACTGGAGGTGTCTCACTAGACTCTCCCCTACAAATTCAATTTAAAAAAAAATTTTCTAAAAAAGGACATCTTTTTTTCTTTTTATTTTTAAGATTTATTGGTAGTCATGTATAGTATTTAACATAAAAATACCATTTTGTATTTTTTTGTTTATCTATTAAGAGAAAAAATTATTTTTAATTTTTTACTGGAAATTCAAAAATTTCGAAACTTTTCAGGTTTCTATTTTCGTACCATCGCTTATTTTTTTAAATTTTAACATCAGTTTGAAAAATCTTGTCGATAGTAAAGAATATTGAGAATTAACATTATGTCTGAAAATTATGTTAATTATCTATATGATAATAATGATTTTCGAAAATGTTATTTATCCCGGTTAGTTTATTTAAGACGTTCAAATTTTTTTAACAAAGGTTAAAGTTTTTTGTCAATAAAATTGAACATAACTTATTATGAAAGAATATTATTACCTGATTGAGTCGATTAATTAAAAGAAAAATTTCAACTATAAATAGAAATTTTTTTCTCTTTTATAGATATTGCCTCTGAAATAAATGTAAGTAATAAAATAATTCTTATAAACAAAAAATGGTAATGTTATTAAAAATTGATATTTTTTTAAGAACTTAAAAAAGTAACATAAAAATTGTATTTATGAATTCCAATATAAAAAAATAAGTAGAAGAATTTTTTCTTGCCTTTTGTAAAACATTGTTAATAGTACAAGTATAGAAACCTGAAAAGTTGCAAATTTTTAGAATTTTTAGTAAGAAATTGAAAGTAGGTAATTTTTTTTCTTAATACCTATACAAAAAAATACAAAATAGTATTTTTATGTTAAATACTACACATGAGTTTCAATAAATTGTGAAAATAAAGAGAGAAAAAAGATGTCCTTTTTTAGAAATTTATATCGTCGGAATGCCTGCATGATTTGATATGGATCCTTTCATAATAATTTTGCCGTAAAAGTACAAAAATCTAAAAATTTACACAGTGTTGAACTTTAACTTTAAATAACTCTTAAAGGAGATAATTTATCAAAAAAATCATAAAAAAACTTTTTTTTGAGCGTTAAATTTCCTATAAGAATATGGGTAAATCTAAAAAACATTCAACTTTTATGTGACTTTGCTTTTTATGTTCGTATGCCCTACAACAAACCTAATTCCTTCTGGATAAAATACATGTTGTACTACTCAATGCCTTAGAAAAAGTTTGGAGTGGTTAATTAAATAATTTATGTGTTACGCGACTTAAAAGTCAGAGAATAATAGAAAAACTCAAAAATTTGGCGGTGATTTTTAGGAGATGGAAGATTGAACTGAAAATAACTTTTAAAGCAATTTATGTATTAATCTGATATTTTGTGTATTATTATTTCTTATTTATTCATTTCAAATATACTAAGTGAGAAAAGTGTGCAACAAAAAATAGCGAAATGGTGAGTATTTAATTAGAAGTGACTCTAATTTCAACCACAATAAATTATTTTATTTTTTTGCATGTAGTTTTTAAAGCATTTAATTTTTAAAAATTTCTAAGTACACAGTGTATTTGACAAACGATTATGAACCCCTTGACTGCTGATGGCAAAGATCTTTGCCATTTCGGGCTTTGCTCTGACTGCCGGAAAACTGACAATCTTTGCTATGATAAAAATTGATGTAAAAAAGTCAAAACTAGCTAAAAATTAAAAATAAAATGATTTCTTAAAAGTCAACGCTATGCAGAATGCGACACACGTTTCTGTTTTTAAATTCAATGAATTATAAAAATGTTATAAATTTTTAAAAACAACACTTTTAGCAAATTTTTTAAAATCTTTGCCATGGACAATACAATGCATTTTTATTTAAAAAATGTCTAAAATCGCCTAAAATCTATTTCTCGGGGGTTTTCGGGGTCGCTGATTACGAATATGATGTCAGTTTTTCAAAATTCAAAATGGCGGATCCAATATGGCGGACGACTTTTTAAAAATTGATCTAAATTACCTGAAATTTGTTACTCGGGGGTTTTCGGGGTCGCTGATGACGAATCCGATGTCAGTATTTTAAAATTTTAAATTGCGGATCCAATATGACATACCGTGGAGATGCACTTCACTTATGAACTTATTGGAAAGGTGAAATGAGTTAGGACATTTTAATGGAATTTTAATTTTTGCACGCTCTTTATATCTGTTCTATTAAACCGGCATTTGTAAAATTTGTTCTGCTTTTATGATAATAACAAAATTTAAAATAAAAATGTTCGCAATATTGGATCCGACATTTTAAATGTTTAAAAACAGACATCCGATTCGTCATCAGCGACCCCGAAAACCCACTAAGTGATAATTTTCAAGAAAATCCAAAATTAAAAAAAAAATATCCGATATAATGGATCCTCCATTTTGAATTTTGAAAAACTGACATAGAAATGTCCACCATATTGGATCCGCAATTTTTAATTTTTAAAAACTGACATCGGATTCATCATCAGCGACCCCGAAAACCCCCTAATGATAATTTTCAAGCGAATCAAAAATTTAAAAAAAATGTCCGCCATATTGGATCCGCCATTTTGAATTTTAAAAACCATCATGATATTCGTAATCAGGGACCCCAAAACTCCCCGAGTAACAAATATCAGCTAATTTTGATCTATTTTTAAAAATCCGTCCGACATACTGGATCAGCCCTTTTTAATTTTGAAAAACCGACATCAGATTCGTAATCAGCAACCCCAAAAACCCCCGAGTAACAAATTTCAGGTAATTTGGATTAATTTTTAAAAAGCCGTCCCCCATATTGGATCCTCCATTTTTAATTTTAAAATACCGACATCAGATTCGTAATCAGCGACCCCGAAAACCCCTGAGTAACAAGTTTCAGACAAATTGGACGATTTTTTATTTTTGGCATTCTGGGCATATGTAGTGTTTTTTAGCCGGCAGTTAAGGGGTTAACAATTTGGTATGTTAACAAAACGTGTGCCTTTAAAATAAATTGACCTTTAATGGTAAAATATTCTGAAAGGTGGAGTGTAATATTTATTTAAATGACACCTTATTTGAAGGCACACTTACAAAATAATAATAAAAATAAAAATAAATAATAAACTACATAATTTCTTTTGCAACTGATAGATTTCTCATTTTTACATATACCTGTAAAATGCTTCAAAAAGTTTTTATTAGGAATGTATAAAAATCGTGATTTATTGCATCGTGTCGTTTTTCACGTATGTATTTTGAAGTTGGTGCAAAGCTATAATTTTAAAATTAACCAACATTTATGTTTTTTTGTAATTGACGAAGTTCATACTAATTGTCAATTGTAACCTATTCATTAACGTCAAAAGTAAAGAAACCGTAATGTCTTCAGGTAATTTAATATTATCCTTTATATTTTTATTATATTTAAAAATACTTTTTTTTGTTTGTTAGTATTTACTGTTGCCATGTATTTATTAATAATTTTGCTAGATTTAAAAATCCTCAAACGGGATAGAATGAGAGAATCGATTATTTTTTGTTACTTATATGGAATAACTGAGCAGAAAATGTTAAAGTTAGTTTTTATAAATGGTAATTAATTAAATTTATAATATTAATAAAAAATAGTATAATTTGAATTTTGTTTATTTCTTGTTTAATATTTCACAAGTCAGGTCGTTTGTAATTGTTATATAGAATACTCGAAAGTTTGTATTCCGTCTAACTTTTGAATCAATTTATGAATATTAATTACATTGACATTTTCTGATTTATTGAATAATTATGAGTAAAATTATATAAACAATGCATCAGTGCTCACAAATTAAAAAATTTTCCCTTTTTTTGTCGAAGTGAGCATGTATTTTAGATTTGCCCATATATATTTACATTAATGTAAAATGAAATATTTAACGAAAAAAAAATTAATTTGTAAAAAGTAGCAAAATTCCATGTATTTAAAATAGAAAATGTATCGTCTTTGGGGCAAGGTTTATTATAAATATTAAGGGTTTAAGTAGATAAACAAAGTGAGTTCAAGATTTCAAGTTCGTGAGGCCGCCGCTAAAGGCGCTACTAGTGCTGCAGTCGGTTATGGCGCGCATTTCAAATTTGTACATTATAGTTCACGCGACAGCCACCAACGCTGTGTCGGTTATCAACCCACAGACGGTATTGCACATTCCATCAGTATCCATTGATGGTAATGCAGATTCCTACCATAAAGGTTGACTTGATCGGTAAAATAGGGAACTGTTTTACCAACATGCTTCGACCCTCGTCTGTGTTATTAGTTAGTGTGTTATCAGTTAGTGCAGTTTGCTATGTGTGAATCTGTGATTTGGGTATAAATATCAGGAATTCAATGGAGTTCGCATTCGTAGCAGCCTCTTCGAGTCAACCGGATCAGCCAGCAAAAGCAGAGAGGGTCAACCAGCAGAAGCAGAGAGGATCAACCAGCAGAAGAATATTAGAAGCAAAGTTGGAGAGAAGGAGAGAGAGAGTCCCAGCGTAGGAGAGAGGAGTGGAGAGCACCGTCAGAAGGAGTTGCCGTGAGAGACAGTGAGAGGGAGATAGAGTCTCAGCGCAGCAGAAAGAGAAAGGCTCGACCGCTACAAGTCGGCACTAGCTGTGGCGTGTAGAAGGGAGACTCCGTTGAATGCTTAGGTGACGCGCAACAGTAGGCAGCATCGTTGTAATTTTAGGTGGCAGCACTGTTCAATTTAGCATCTTTTAAATACAATTTTCAGAGTAAGATGTTATATCAAAATTTGTTAAGACTTTATAGTTTGAATTATATCTTAAACAATATATTTAAACTATAAAATAAATATTAAAAAAAAATTTAATTGTAGAACAGCTGGTAAACGTCAGGGACATACAAACTGGAAGCCTGAGGTTGCAGAAAAGTTGAGGAAAACCAATTCATCACTTCTTTTGGAAATTAAAACTATTCTTTATGCTGCAGAAGATGCCTTTAATTTGGTGAACTCAACTAAAACGGAAATCGACTGGACTCAAAACATCGCAGGATGAATGACAACGTGTGAAAAATATATTCCGAATTTAAGGGAAATATTAAATGGATCTAATTCTTTATCAGGAAGCCAAAAATGTCTTAACCTAATTCAACAGTTTATTTGTTTGAATACAAAATTTGAATTTTATTTGAAACAAGGATTTGGAATGGGAGAAAATTCAAAAAAATCAGAATCTCCAGCGGAAGAAATTGACAACATTACAAATCGTGTTTGTTGGACAAATTGTGGGAGTGCTTTCAAATGTCGTCTTCAAACAAGTTTCATTATTAACTTGGTACACATAGATGTGAAAGCATTTTTAGATGATGCTTGCATACTTTGAGAAGAACATATCCCAGATATTATAAAGAGACATGGACCACTAAAAGTTTATGCTGTTCTTGCTGCAAAATTCAGGAAAGTTGCCAATGATGAAGAGAAAATTGAATTAAAATATTTCAACGTAAAAAATGAACAAATTTTTCCAACAACAGTTTTAAATGATTGGTACAACAAGAACGTTAAGGAGCCAATGTTGCAGAAAGTGGAGGAGTTTGCAGAAAAGGAATCGCAATGGACTTTACATTCTATAATGAAATAAGAAATTAATATAAATAAGTACAATGCGATACGTGTAGGTTCATACATTGATTTACCACGTCAAATAAAATTAAAAAAAGCTTGCATCAACGTTAGAAATTATGATCAAAAATGTTTCAAGTAGACTGTGTTATTAGCTCTTCATCCAAGAGAAACTAATGCAACAGTTCTCTACAATTATTATCAATTTAAAAATGAATTAAACTTTGATGGAATAGATTTTCCTGTAAAACTAAAGGATATTTCATAATTTGAAAAACAAAATAATGAAATCTCCCTCAATTTATATGGACTACGATTAAAAGGCAAAAATTTTATAATTGTTCAATTGCACTTGACTGCAGAGAAAAAGGAGAAGCATGTCAATTTGTTAAAAGTTGAAAGTCATTATGAAGATGAGGGTTCTAGTGATAATGATGATAATGATGCTGTTAATAATCAAGTCATCTCACTAGATTATCACTACGTGTGGATCAAGAATTTGTCTCGTCTTGTGAGTTCTCAAGTCTCTAAAAACAGAAGTAAAAAATATATTTGCGACCGATGTCTTCATTACTTTACCACGGAGGAAAAACTAACTAAACACGTAGACGAGTGTCAAAAATTAAATGAGTCCAGAAGGAGTGAATCCTGCCAAGTGGTTTGCCCAGGAGTTGCAGAAAATGGCAGAAAACGTAGGCGCAATTAAAAAAAATCTAATACCAATGGATAGATTGACACCAGAGAAAATTGAGGAATTTACAGTATCAAAAAACATGTCACATTTGTGATGGGCAAATTTCTTCACTTGAAAAGAAAGTTCGAGATCATTCACATTTAACAGGTAAATATCGGGGCCCTGCACATGAAGCATGTAATTTAAATTATCAAGATTCACGAGTAATACCTGTTGTATTTCACAATTTGAGTGGGTATGATGCTCATTTTATAATTGAAGATATTTGCTTAGAATTTGAAGGAAGGATTAAACGTTTACCGATAAATAAAGAAAAATATATTTCATTTAGCAAGCATGTGAAAGGAACTGAAATTAAATTTTGATTTATCGACTCTTTTAAATTCGTGGCATCATCTTTAGAAAAATTAGCATCATACCTTACAGAATATAAAACTGTCAAACAAGCTTTTTCTAACTTCACTTTAGAGGAAATAAATTTATTAACGCGTAAAGGAGTTTTACCTAACGAATATTTGGATAGTCGAGTAAAGTTGAAAGAAACAAGATTACCAGGTAAAGAAAATTTTTATAGTACATTAAATGATAGTGGGATTTCTGATGATGATTATTTACATGCTCAACGTGAATGGTCTACATTTAATTGTTCTAATCTCGGAGAATATGTAGATTTATACATGAAAACTGATGTCTTGTTATTAACGGATATCTTTGAAAATTTCAGAGATCAATGTCTACTCGCTTATAGACTTGATCCTGCTCACTATTATACAACACCAGGATTGACGTGGGACGCGATGTTAAAGTTTACTAATGTGAGGTTAGAACTGCTTACAGACATTGATAAGCTAATGTTTTTTGAACGTGGTGTGTGAGGAGGTCAATGTAGCAATCGTTATGCTTGTGCTAATAGCTCTTTTATGGAAAATTTTAATACTTCTTATAAAATTATAAAATGTAAAATAGTTTTGTCCACAAATTTTTTCAATTTTGTAATAAGATTTTTTTTCCCCATAATTTAACTGTTTATGGCACATTTTAATGTTATCTGAGAATTACAATCTAAAATAAGATCCATTAGCAACAAATATAAGTAAAAAAGGTTCAAAAATTGGAAGTTCTACACTCAAAAACAATTTTTTTTGTAAAAATGTGAAGGTCACAAAAAAGTGATCAGTACCGTGGTATTACTATTCTTTTAATCTAAACACTCTCTGTTGTAATTATTACGATTTTTTTGAAGATTACAATAGAAACAAATTATCTGCCTAAAGAAAATAATTATTTTGCAGAATTGTCGGAGTTAGGTTAGTTTAAATGTCAAATTTCAGCTCCGTGGTGTCACATAAAATATCAGCTCTGTGGCGCCTGTGGCATACAGTGTGAAGGTGCAAATTCATGGATCAACAGTTGCTACAATAACACATATTATAGAAGAGGACAGACATAGTTGTGTCCTTTTATATTTCAGTGCTTCGGCAACCGTTGACTTATTAAAAAACACCTTAATATTCGAAAAAACACGCCTTTACTTTTGGTGCTTAACCCTCCTGCGCATAAAGCCGAGTATACTCGTCCAAACTAAACCGTTACCGTATGCATGAGGACGAGTATACTCGTCCAAACATATTTGTTAATAACTTTTGTTTAAATAAATATTAAGACATCGGACAAGTTGCAAATTTCTTTCAATGAACAAACGAAGCTATTTGAATTATTTAGCACACTATATATTATTTATTTAACAATAAATATTGCATATAAAATGTTTAAACAAATTGAAAAATTTCTGTTTAATAAATTAATGTTTGTTTATCGGATTTTCCAAACATTGTCCATCAAAGGGTTTTTGGGTGCGCTGATTACGAATTCAACCTTAAAATTCAAAAATTCAAAATGGCGAATCCAATATGTCGGACAATTATATTTTTTAAAAGTGGACTTTTAAAAAAATTTATAGAATTTTACCAAAACTTATTATCAAAGGGTTTTAGAGGTCGCTGCTTACAAACATGGAGTCAAAATGACAAAATTCAAAATGGCGGATCCAATATGGCTGATGACAATTTTGAAAAAGTTTTCTAATCGTCCCGTCTATTGCTATCTAGGTGTTTTTGAGGTCGATAATTACGAATCTAAAGTCAAAAATTCAAAATTTAAAAAATCCAAAATGGCGGACCCAATATGGCGGACGACAATTTTTTAAAAGTTTTGTAATCGTCCCGTCTATCTCTATCTAGGGGTTTTTGAGGTCGCTGATTACGAATCCGAGGTCAGAATTCCAAAATTGAAAATGGCGAATCCAATATGGCGGATGATAATTAAAAAAAATTAATCCGACCCTCTATCGCTATCTAGGGGTTTTCGGGGTCACTGATTACGAATCCGATATCAGATTTTGAAAATTTAAAATGGTGGTTCCAATATGGCGGACATTTCCTAAAATTCATCGGATTCACTTGAAACCTGTTTCTGAGGAGTTTTCGAGGTCGCTGACTACGAATCCGATATCATATTTTGAAAATTCAAAATGGCGGATCTAATATGGCGAACATGAAAATTAAAAATCGACTGAATTGACTTGAAACTTGTTACTCAGGGGTTTTCGGGGTTGCTGATTACGAATCCGATATCAGATTTTAAAAATTAAAAATTGTGGTTCTAATATGGCTGACAACATTTCCTAAAATTCATCGGATTCACTTGAAACTTTTTACTCGGGGGTTTTCAGGGTCGCTGATTACGAAACCGATTGCAGATTTTAAAAATTCAAAATGGCGGATCCAATATAGAGGACGAAATTTGCTAAAATTCATCGGATTTACTTAAAACTTTTTACTCGGGGGTTTTGGAAGTCGCTGATTACGAATCCGATTTCAGATTTTGAAAATGCATAATAACGGATTTAATATTCAAGTGAATCCGATGAATTTTTTAAAATGTCCGCCATATTGGATCCGCCATTTTGAATTTTCCAAATCTGATATTGGATTCGTAATCAGCATCCCCGAAAACCCCCGAGTATTAATTTGTGGACAAATATGTGTGTTTTTGTAGCCAAAAATCTGCTTGCGTCTATACACGTCATCGACAGTTTGAGCCCACCTGCACCATGACGTGCATACACGTCATCGACTTTTTTTGTATGCGACTATTCTAATTAATTACATTTAATTAATTATAATTTACATTTAATAAAACATTAAATTTAACAATCATTCCGAGTCAGTAAATGTTTAAATAAAAATACTATTATTTATTACTTTTTTTAACAATGAACTTTAAATAAAATAAACAAAAACAGATTGAAATTTTTTAAAAAAAATTTTTGAATGCTTATTGTTGTTCCATTTTCAAACTACACATAATAAATTGCTAATATTGGATCTGACATTTTTAATTGAGGAATTTTGACTTTATATTCGTAATCAGCGACCTCGAAAACCCCTAGATAGCGATAGATGGGTCGATTTGAAAACTTTTTCAAAATTGTCGTTTGCCATATTGGGACCGACATTTTGAATTTTGGACCTTATATTCGTAATGAGCGACCTCAAAAACCCCTAGATAGCGATAGACGGAACGATTAGAATTTTTTTTTTCAAAATTGTCAAAATTTTCTGCCATATTGGGTCCGCCATTTTGAATTTTGAAATTCTGACCTCGGATTCGTAATCAGCGACCCCAAAAACCCCTAGATACTGATCGCCGTGCAAATCCTACATCCTGAAAAATGTATGCATTTGCAAGCGACTTTGTGGGTAAAAACGTATGCGCAGGAGGGTTAATTTAAAATGTCTTTATGTCAACCATGCAGAAGCACAGTATTACTGTTGATCGTTACGCTTTTATTTGTGAATACTTTTCTCAAATTAGTTTTATGCGCTAATTTCATAATGTTATGAAAATAAAATTCTCTGGTTATGTCAAGCTGATAGTAAATAGTAAATATTTTTGCTGGGGCTATTTTGTGCATCAAAATGCTTTTTTTTAATTTAGTGATTTATTCAAATTCAGAATTAAAAGAAAATCAACTTTTGCTTATGTTATACTTCCTTCTGAAGCTTTCCTATGAGTTAGTCAATGAAATAAATTTTTTTGTCGGAGTTGTAGTCATTAAAAGTTGTGCACAAAATAGACCCCGAGATGGGGCTACTTTGTGCATTGATCTTTTTGTTTTTATAATGTTAAGTAAACATTTTTTTATCCTTTCTTATTCATTAAATCTTTTGTGTAGATATTTCAGAGTAAATTAAAAAAGAATAAGATATTAAACAAAAAATTTTGTAAATATTATACAACAAAATGTAAAATAAAAAAACATTAAGATTTTGCTAAAATCATGATTTATTAAAAATTAACAACCTTTCTTCAAATTTTATATTTCTCAGAAAATAAATAACACTTTTTCTTTTTAAATATACATTTTACAATAATACATTATGATAATTATAATACTATCATTTAAACACATGTAAATAACTTTGAATCTCATCATTTCAATAGGAGCTTTTTTAAACGTTTTGAATATGATATTTTTCAAAAACTTGAAATTAATATTTTAAGGTTAAATGAATAACAATTTAATATCTAATACACTTTTCAAGTTATTAGAGAAACGAGATAAATAGTTTTAAAACTAATTTGAAAAACTTATAAATATTAATTAAAGTTAATTTTTTGCCGTTATGTTCCTCACGGGTTGAAGTTTTAATCATTTTAAGGGTTTTAATTAAATTATTTTTGGTTTTTTGACAAAGAAGTCCTTTTTAATAATTTTATTTATTAAATATACCTCCTACATAAAGTAGCCCCAGTTGACGGCAGTATTATTCAATGCGTAGGGTGGTCAGCTCCGTGGCAGCCAATTTTCGAAAATTTGTTATAATTTTTTTATAATTATAGCTGTAGTAAAACCGTTCAAATTACAACTATATTATGCCCTAACGATAAGGAAAAGTGATATTTAACATTAAAAAACAAATTTTTTTTCTTTTAAAATTCATCTTGAAATTGCACAGTTACTTGAAAATCACTTTTATAGATTTCAATACTTTGATGAGAGCTAAGGCAAAAAACGAATTTGAAAAGAATCTTTTTAAACTCATGAACAACGCTGTATATGGAAAAACGATGGAAAATGTTCGGAAACATGTCGACGTTAAACTTGTAACTAAATGGAATGGTCGATAATGGTGCTGAGGCTCTTATTTCCAAACCCAACTTTCACAGTCGGTCAATATTTAATGAAAATTTAGTAGCGATTGAACTTAGAAAAACAGAAATTTTAATGAACAAACCAATTTATATTGGCTTTTCGGTACTTGATTTGTCAAAGACGCTTATTTATGACTTTCATTATGATTATATGTTAAAAAAGTATGGTAAATTTTGTAAATTGATGTACACAGATACGGACAGTTTAATTTACGAATTAAAATGTGATAACATTTTTGCTGATATGAGGGAAGATATTCACAAATTTGATACGTCAGACTATCCAAAGGATAATATTTATAATATTCCGCAAGCCAACAATAAAATTCTTGGACTCATGAAAGATGAGTGCAGTGGAAAAATTATTACTGAATTTGTTGGCTTGTGGAGTAAAATGTACAGTATTCGTGTGAATGGGCAGGATTTTACGAAAAAAGCAAAGGGAATTAAAGCGGCAGTTGTAAAGAAAAATATAGAATTTGATGATTATATTGATTGTTTACATAACTATTCAATTCAAATAAGAACTTAACATGTTATTAGATCACGATTGCACAAAGTTGAAACTGTTAAACAAGTTAAGGTAGCTTTAAGTCCGATGGATAACAAGCGTTATTTGTTACCAGAAAGTAGCGACACTCTGGCTTGGGGACATTATAAAATAAAGAAAAATGATTAAATTTGAATGTCAACGACTTGTCAATATGTGTGTATGTGTATGTGTGCAAATGTGTATAATAATATTAAATAAACATATGGGCAATTCCACGTGAGATTTTAGTCGACCTCTTAAAATTCGCCAAAAGTATTTTTTTTCTATTCTGTATCGAAAAAAACAGATACGTATTTTTTTATTTTTGTTTACTTGTCCAAATTTTCGAGTTATGAATTTTCGAAATTTTGGACTTTTAATTGTAGACCTATATTCTGTAGCTTATAAGTCCGAAAATATTGAGTTTAGAAAAAAGTTGTCAAAGAATGAAAGTTGTAGTTTTCTTTTGACTTTTAAGAAATGTAAACAAAAAAATTTTTTTAAATTGTTTATTAAAAAAAAATTTTTTATAAACAAATTAATTTTTTTTAACTTTGGGCCGGATTTTTTTTTGTTTTTTTGAATTTATTTATACCTTGTAATATAGAGAAGATTTTCCAAAAAGTCCCGAAATGGGCCTGATGTGTTAAATGAGTTTTAAAACATTTTCAAAAATCACTTGCAAGCATCACAGTGGGATTTTTTTTACAATTAACTTTTTAAAACTGTCTACAGCGTAGAGCCTTTAATTTAAAACAAAGAATACTTAAATAGATTAAAAATTAAACGCTATGTAGACAGTTTTAAAAAGTTAATTGTAAAAAAAATCCCACTGTGATGCTTGCAAGTGATTTTTGAAAATGTTTTAAAACTCATTTAACACATCAGGCCCATTTCGGGACTTTTTGAAAAATCTCTATATTACAAGCTATAAATAAAAAAAAAATAAAAAAAATCCGGCCCAAAGTTAAAAAAAATTAATTTGTTTATAAAAATTTTTTTTTTTAATAAACAATTAAAAAAAATTTTTTGTTTACATTTCTTAAAAGTCGAAAGAAAACTACAACTTTCATTCTTTGACAACTTTTTTCTAAACTCAATATTTTTGGACTTATAAGCTACAGAATATAGGTCTACAATTAAAAGTCCAAAATTTCGAAAATTCATAACTCGAAAATTTTGACAAGTAAACAAAAATAAAAAAATACGTATCTGTTTTTTGCGATACAGAATAGAAAAAAAATTTGTTGGCGAACTTTAAGAGGTCGACTAAAATCTCACGTGGAATTGCCCATATACTTGTAATATGTATAATTTGGTTTTATTTATTTATAACCTTAAAAGTTTTACATTTATTTTATTAATTTAACATTAATGTATAATTAATTCATTATTAATTTATTGTTGATTCATTATTCATTCATTATTAATTCATTGTTGATTCATTAATGATTCATTATTGATTCATTATTGATTCATTGTTGATTCATTAATGATTCATTGTTGATTCATTAATGATTTATTAATGATTTATTGTTGATTCATTGTTGATTCATTATTGATTCATTATTGATTTATTATTGATTCATTATTGATTCATTATTGATTCATTATTGATTCATTAATGATTCATTATTGATTCATTATTGATTCATTAATGATTTATTGTTGATTCATTAATGATTTATTATTGATTCATTGTTGATTCATTATTGATTCATTAATGATTCATTGTTGATTTGCTTTATATATCTAACTATTATGAGAATTATCAAAGCCTAACTATTTTATGTACAAATATTTTATTTCCACGAGTCTTTAAAACTTTTTCTACAAGATATATATCCGCATATTTTACTTTAAGAAGTTCCTTTTCATAGAATCCGCCACTGATTGGTTGATCTTGGTAATCCTTGAGTTTGTAAGTCACAGGTGTAGTTGATGCAATCTTGTCAATGGTAAATATTTTAGTTGTCCAATTTGGAGTATGACCTTTTTAAAAAACGTTTTTGAATTTGCTGACTCGTACGTTATCACCAATTTTAAACTTTGGTCTTCGCTGCGGTATTTTTCTTAATTTTAAAAATCTTCCTTTTAAAGTATCAACATCTTCTGAAGTTACATCTTTCGGTTTCATTTCAATTGTTCGATGTTTGGAATCATTATAATTAGCAATCAGATTTGATAATATATCATACCACTTGTAATTGCCTCGTAAACTAAACTGCATTTTCCAACGTTCTTAAACGAGCATCCAATTAACTAATTATTTTAGCGTTTCGATATGACAAATCTAGATTCATTTGTCTTTCAATATTTTTTAATTTCTTTGCTACAGAGTCCCCAAACGTCTTTATCAACACTTTCGAGAGCTCTTAAACTAGCATCTAAATCACCAATAATTTCAGCGTTTCGATAGGATAAATCTTGATTTATTTGTTTTTGAATATTTTGTAAATTTTCTATTGTAGACGATTCAATAATTTTTAATAAAACGTTACTCTTATCAATATCTGATCGTAATGAAGATGTGATATCGTGCACTAGTCTTACTTCATTTTCTATCTTCATTTTCTACTCCGAGCAAGAAATAAATTAACTACGTCTCCCTCCTCTTCAGCATTTGCAACGCTGCAAATTCTTCTTCCTTCAACTTCGTAGTCGCCTTGTGAATTAATCTTAAAGCCAACTCCAGGTGGTCCAGGTGGTCCTCTTTTTGCTACAGTTGTTCCTCCTCGATTAAGAGGATGTCCGAAAACATCGATACTCATTTTGAAACTGATCTGAACTCGAGAAAACACTTACTAATATATAATTTTAGCTTCCCGTAACTCCTCAATAATGGACATAATTTCATTATTGTCACTTGGATTACCAGCTTCTTAGGATGCAGTAAGCAATTTTGAACGCTCAAATAACTCAGTTGGATCATCCCAATAAATGTAGTCTGGTTGAAAATTTTGCTTTGTAATCATAAACTTTGAAAGAGATGTACCAGTTTTTAATTCCTCTTTAGAAGTTCCATTATTATTAGGAAAAAGTTTAAATATAATATAAGTGTACTTTAAACTTTTACTTGTATTGATGGGTTTAGAAGATTTATATCTTTTTTTGTGTGCATTTGACGTAATAAGAATTTGTTTATAATTATCCATGTCATCTTTACTAATGTATGCGTCTTTTGCTTTATTTTTAAATAGAAGTTCCAACAATCCAGTGGTAATATTAAAACGTTTGTTTCCAATATTTACAGCATTAACTTTAAAATATATTAGTGTATCACCCATCATAAGCAATCCATTTTCATTTTTGTATACTCCATAAATTTGATCCAAACATTGCTTTCTATTGTGATTTATCAAGTAAATATATTTTCCTAGTACGTTATCATAGTCAAAGTCTGGAATTATTGTTTTATCAATCTCATTAGCATTCATAAATCCCATAAAATCATCTTCAACATCATCAGAATCATTTTCACTATTATATTCCTCTTCAACTTTCTTTTCTCTCTTTATAATGTCGGCGTTTTCAAGTTTAATATTATTTATAGAAATAATTTTTTGTAAAGGTTCAACTATAGGTTTGAATGTTGTAGTCAAGATATTTTCAGCATCTTCTTTTCCTAATTTAAACATGTGATGCTTACGTCTTATTGCCTTACTTGCTTTGGCAATTTGACGTAAATATTCTTTTTCTTTATTATACATCTTGATGTAACAAGGTCTCAACTTGAACTAAAATAAATTTAATAATTGTTGTTATTTATAGTGAAACAAAACAATCAAAACCTTTCCTATATCTTCCTCCATTCATATTTCTATCCTTGTCAATTACAACAAAGCCATATTTGTCAGAATTCCAACAAGCTGAACACAATTCTCGAAATTAAGAAAATGTTATATCCGTATTTACATGATCATCATACACATGCTTTAAATTCTTTTTATCTTGACAAAAAAAAACTAGCAAATTTACATTATCTCGCACCAAATGTTTTGGAATTCTTGCATAAGTCTGACATAGATAGAAACTATCAACACTTACATGCCTACTTATGCAAAAGAATGCCCTTATATTATCTTGTTTTTCACACGCAACATCATCAAATATAAATATAGAATTTGGTTTTGCATTTTGAGGAGAAATTACCTCTTCGTGTTTACTAAATGGTAAATATTCAACCCCATCAACTTTACTCAGAACTTGCTCCAAAAATTTATATTTTGGTTGTTGCAGTGATTTTGAGTAAAGATAAATATTGTCAAATCTTAAACCATTAGGATCTAATATTAGAGATAAAAGTACATTTGTTTTTCCACAATTGGATGGACCACAGAATATACCGCGAATACTACCCGAAAGTAAACTACCATGACGTTTTATTTTTTTCTCATGTTGTTCAACAATAGTATCCAGATTTACAACTAGAAGATTTTGAGGTTGTTAATCGAATTGCATCATGAGGCAGACTGATGGAAAAGTATAAATATTGGGTTTATATACTTTTCAAGTCATTCTAATCTCAACTGCCGTAGAGTACAGTATGATTGTACATCGTAGAATTCGAGGTAAAGGTCTAGTAAATAGTCTCATTAATAAGTTGCCATTTGAATTTCATCTGCCTGGTTATCAATACTGTGGACCAGGCACAAAATTAGCAAAACGTTTAGCACGTGGTGATCTGGAAATAAATCCTTAAGACGCAGCTTGTAAGCAGCACGATATTTCATATTCTCAGAATCGAGAAAGCGTTGAAGCAAGAAACATTGCTGATAGAGTCCTAGCGGATAAAGCTTGGCAACGTGAAGCAGGTGGTACAAAGAAAATTTCACCACCTCGAATTTTATCAATACCTTGAAAAGTTGGTGGTATCTTACCATTAATTCCAATATTTGCTGGTTTAAGTGCTCTTGGAGCTCTTGCTGGAGGAGCTGCTGGAATAAAAAAAGCTATAAATAAAGCAAGTGCAGCTAAAGAACAATTGAAAGAAGCTCAACGTCACAATAGAACAATGGAATTTGTTGCACTTGGAAAAGGGCTTCATTTAAAACCATGTCGACAAGGGTTAGGACTTTACTTAAAACCCTATCAAAAATGACAAGGAATGCATTTAAAACCGTATCGACAAGGGTTAGGACTAAACTTAAAACCCTATCAAAATGGACAAGGAATGAGAAAAAAACGTAATAATTCCTCAACGTGCCTTAACAAACTATAATTTACTCAAATACTCTAAGGAGTTAAATATTCCTTATTTTCGAGGTGTTTTTATGCAAAATGAATTACCAAAAAGAGGACCTCGAAAGATTGAGTCAGCCATTATTAACCTTGACGATAAAAATGGTCCTGGAACACATTGGGTAGCATATAAAAAGGTTAATAACAATGAAGTGTACTTTGACACTTTTGGAAATCTTCAACCACCATTGAAGCTTGTCAACTATTTTGGTGATGGTATTTTAATAATGTATAATTATGAAAATTATCAAGATTATGGTACTTTTAATTGTGGTCATTTGTGTCTTAAATTTTTATGTAAACAAATTGAAGTGAATAAAAAGTCTATATAAATGAAGTAAAAAAGTGTTATTAGTCAGTTTTCAAAAAGACTTCATCATGGATGAGTCGTTTACTATAACAATATCTGGGAGTTCATTCGTTTTAGAGGCTGAATATTTTCCACCAATTGAATAATTACCTAAGAAGAACTATATTCTTGGACTTGTAGAACTTTTTACATTTAATTCAATTCCTAATATTGATGAAGGAAAGAATAAATTTTATATTGGTAATCAAGTAATCACTTTTATACCTGGCAGTTATGAAATTTAAGATATTGAAAAATATATTCAACATTCTGTTGCTAATGGAACTAAAGCTATAAGTATAAAACCTAATAATAATACCCTACGTAGTGAAATACGAAGCAGTCTTAAAATAAATTTTGAAAAAAAAGATTCTATTGGAGAGCTATTGGGATTTGCATTACGACAATTAGAACCTAATAAAACTCATACATCTGATTTACCAGTATCTATACTCAAGGTAAATTCTATCCGAGTAGAATGTAGTATTACAACTGGTGCATATATTAATAATAAAAAGTCCATACCATTCACGAGTTTTTCCAATAGTACCAGCTGGATATAAGATTATAGAAGTACCTTCACACGTCATTTATCTTCCAGTCGCCGTGAAGACAATACGTAATATTCAACTCAGAATTGTTGATCAGGACGGAGATTTAGTAAATTTCAGAGGTGAAACAATAACAATTAGACTACACGTGAAATCAACGTAATGGGCATTGTGTTTGACAGAAAATCTGGTGGAAGTTATATAAACGAGTCAAAATGTCAGAAAACATTTAGTCTCGATCAAGTTCACAAGAGATTAACATCTCAGAACATACGTTTTCTGAAACAGCTCGGTCTGAAAATTCGTCAACAGAGAAGAAGAAAATAAAACCTTTTATTAGTGCACTTTTTATTTGCTGTTGTTGCAATAAAAATGGCAAAGACTTTGAATATACTAAGCCCTGTGAAATATGATGATTCATTAGCACATTATGAGATTCATTCTCATCAACAATATGTTTCATCAGCATTTAATAACAGTGATGAGATTAGAATTGCAGTACAACATCAAGATTTGTATATTTTACCCTGTAAAAGTACATTACATATACATAGAAGAATTTCAAAACCTGATAATACCAATGTGATAAACACAAAAATAACTAGCAATGGAATTTGCCATTTATTTAATGATATACGTTATGAACTTAATGGTGTTGAAATTGATGGTTGCAAAAATGTTGGTATCTCAACCAACATGAAATTTTACATTTCACAAACATCTAATCAATTTATGTATGCTAAGAATGCTGGTCATCTAAATTTTAAAGATACTAGTAGAGTAACGGATGATGCTGGATATTTTAATGTAAATATACCATTAAGCATAATTCTTGGATTTGCTGAAGATTATCGAAAAATTGTTGTAAATGCAAAACATGAACTTATTTTAACAAGATCTCGTACAGATCTTAATGCTGTGGTTAATATTCTTGGAGTAGAACGTGAAGAATTTAAAATTGTAATTAATAAAATTGAATGGATGATTCCATTTTTGTTTGTTGGTGATCGTCAAAAAATTGAATTGTTAAAATACATTGAAAAAGATCCACTTATAGGTATGAGTTTTAGATCATGGGAACTGTTTGAATATCCACTTATACCTGCAACTCAGAAACATGTCTGGACTGTAAAAACATCTACACAGGTTGAGAAACCTCGATATGTTATCCTTGGTTTTCAAACAAATAGAAAAGATAATCATGCAAGATATGCAAACCTTTTTAATGCCTTTAATCTCATGAACGTAAAACTTTTTCTAAACTCACAGTTCTATATATATGGTAGTTTAAATTTTAATTTTAATCAAAACAAATTCTCTATACTCTATGACATGTATTGTAATTTTCAAACATCATATTATGGAAAAGATTCTGAGCCCATATTATCTATAAAAGATTTTAAAGATTATGCATCATTGGCTGTTATAGATTGCTCAAAGCAAAATGAATTTCTTAAACAAGCTTCTGTAGATGAGGCATTATTCCTCAACTGCCCCAAAAATAAAAAAAAGTTCTTGGATTTCCTTTATACTTTAAAAATATGTTACCCTAGTAGATACAAGTTACTACACCAATTTACAGGTCCAACCCCCCACCCTAATCAAAAGGGTGGAGGGTTGAAATTTCAGCTTAAACTCGAACATGCATTCTTTAAACATTTGTAGTATCTACTTAAATTATTCAATTAAAAAAAGTAAGTAGTGTTTAAGAAAGGTTTTTTTGTGTACTTTTAAAATATTTTATTTATATAATAAAAAAAAATTTTTTTTGCAAAAATTTTTTAAAATAAATAGTTTTTTGCAATTTTGTGCAAGTTTGGTAGTTTTTATTTTCTTTTTAATAATCTCAAATAAAAGCTTGGGAATTCCCCTAAAAGAAGATATAAGTCTGAAAATGGGCCGAAACAATTTGCCAAAGATATAGTGTAATAAGTAAAATTTGTCCGTCCGCTCGCGCACTCCAGCGCGATGAACAGTGGGATTTTTTTTCAACTTACTATTGAAAATTGTCTAGAAACTACAAATTTTATCGGATGTTGATGTTCTTGATTTAAAATTACTAAGAGATCCATCAAAGTCGATTTTTGAATTTTTAATTGTTTATTTTTTTCTTGTTACTCAAAAATTTGACAAATTACAATATTTTTAGAAAAAATCATGTTAATTTTTTGCTTCCTCATGAGGAAGCTTTGCATTAGTGACGATTTTCAATTTTTCAAAACAAGGTTATATGGACTCATTTTCATCTAGAACATATGTATATTCAATTATGAGCAAATGTCCAGATGTATGTGTGTGTGTATGTATGTGTGTATGTGTGTATGTGTGTGTGTATGTGTGTATGTGTGTGTGTATGTCACAAAAATTGTGTACAAATTATCTCAGACAAATTTTGATGGATTGTCCTGAAATTTTGCAGGTTTATTGCAGTCATTAATACCTGAAATCTGACACAAGGATTTTCAAAAATATGTACAAAATTTTTTTTTTATACAATTTTTTTAAAATTCAGAAAATTTTTTTTTTTGTATTTTCTGAAATAATTTTTTTATTTGTTAATATTTTTATTAATTATTCTCAAAATTACATTCCTGGCAAGAAAACGAATCGATTGATGTATACAAAGTATATATTTTATCAAAATTTATAAAATTAATAAATATTTTTCTTTTTCACAAGAAATTCAAATTTGGTATTTTTTTCATAATTAATTTAATATTAATATTAATATTTTGAAATGATTATTCTATCATAAAATAGAAGCAATTGCCAAATGAAAGTGTAAATTTCACCAAATATTTATACAACAACTTATAAATGATTTATATAATTTTATTTTTAACCAATCTTCTGGACGAACCCTTTTGTACATAATTTTTCAAAAGTTTGCAAAACCGCAATTTTTATATATTGAGGAAGCTTAATGGTCATAAAATGAACAACTTGTTTATTTTTCCATTACACATGATCGAAATCAATTTAAATTAGTCTAGTATGACCACCGGACAATTAATAAAGCATAATACAATTTATTTAAATTGTTGCAAACAATGTTAATTAACAAATAGATTACTTCGGACCTTCTTCATAAAAGAATTGATTTTTTTGCAGACAAGTTTAAATTTATGTCCAATTTAGCAAAAAACTATTTTAGAGTTAAAAATTATCATTAATATTAACAATTATATAAACAATAATCAACTTCCTTTTGTATTTGTAAACATTTTCGTCATTTTTTAAACTTAAAATATTTATATCATATGTACATTTTTTCAAAAACTTAAAAAATTTATTAGTTTAAACAATTACATTTGTTATAAACAAACTTTTCATTTTTAAACAAATAATTAGCTTTTTTCATCATCAAAATTTTTTCCTTTTTTTGCTTCCTCATGAGGAAGCTTTGCATTGGTGACGATTTTCAATTTTTCAAAAGAAGGTTATATGGACTCATTTTCATCTAGAACATAATATGTATATTCAATTATGAGCAAATGTCCAGATGTATGTGTGTATGTGTGTGTGTGTGTATGTCACAAAAATTGTGTACAAATTATCTCATACAAATTTTGATGGATTGTCCTGAAATTTTGCAGGTTTATTGCAATCATCAATACCTAAAATTTGACACAAGGATTTTCAAAAATATCTACAAAATTTTTTTTTTATACAATTTTTTTAAAATTCAGAAAAATTTTTGTTTGTATTTTTTGAAATAATTTTTTTATTTGTTAATATTTTTATTAATTATTTTCAAAATTGCATTCCTGACAAGAAAACGAATCGATTAATGTATACAAAGTATATATTTTATCAAAATTTATAAAATTAATAAATATTTTTCTTTTTTACAAAAAATTCAAATTTTGTATTTTTTCATAATTAATTTAATATTAATATTTTGAAATGATTATTCTATCATAAAAAAGAAGCAATTGGCAAATGAAAGTGTAAATTTCACCAAATATTTATACAACAAATTATAAATGATTTATATAATTTTATTTTTAACAAATCTTCTAGACAAACCCTTTTGTACATAGTTTTTCAAAAGTTTGCAAAACCGCAATTTTTATATATTGAGGAAGCTAAATGATCATAAAATGAACAACTTGTTTATATTTACTATCATAAAAAAGAACTCCTTAATGAAATGGGAATACTATAAATTATTCATTTAATTCTAACGAACATTATAAGTTAAGAAATATTTATATTTTTAATGAAGTAAACCATTATTCAGTTAAAACAGTTTACATTTAAATCCATATAAATAAATATATTTTTTCTGTGAAAAAAGAACAAAGTTAAATATTTGTTAACTTATAATGTTTATTAAAATTAAATGAATAATTTATAGTATTCCCATTTCATTAAGGAGTTCTTTTTTATGATAGTAAATATAAAAAAGGAAAAAAATTTTGTTTGATGAAAAAAGCTAATTATTTGTTTAAAAATGAAAAGTTTGTTTATAACAAATGTAATAGTTTAAGCAAATAAATTTTTTAAGTTTTTGAAAGAATGTACATATGATATAAATATTTAAAGTTTAAAAAATGACGAAAATGTTTACAAATACAAAAGGAAGTTGATTATTGTTTATATAATTGTTAATATTAATGATAATTTTTAATTGTAAAATAGTTTTTTACTAAATTAGACATAAATTTAAACTTGTCTGCAAAAAAAACCAATTCTTTTATGAAGAAGGTCCGAAGTAATCTATTTAACATTGTTTGCAACAATTTAAATAAATTGTATTATGCTTTATTAATTGTGCGGTGGTCATACTAGACTAATTTAAATTAATTTCGATCATGTGTAATGGAAAAATAAAAAAATTAACATGATTTTTTCTAAAAATATTGTAATTTGTCAAATTTTTGAGTAACAAGAAAAAAATAAACAATTAAAAATTCAAAAATTAACTTTGATGGTTCTCTTAGTAATTTTAAATCAAGAACATCAACATCCGATAAAATTTGTAGTTTCTAGACAATTTTCAATAGTAAGTTGAAAAAAAATCCCACTGTTCATCGCGCTGGAGTGCGCGAGCGGACGGACAAATTTTACTTATTACACTATATCTTTGGCAAATTGTTTCGGCCCATTTTCAGACTTATATCTTCTTTTAGGGGAATTCCCAAGCTTTCATTTGAGATTATTAAAAAGAAAATAAAAACTACCGAACTTGCACAAAATTGCAAAAAACTATTTATTTTAAAAAATTTTTGCAAAAAAATTTTTTTTTTTATTATATAAATAAAATATTTTAAAAGTACACAAAAAAACCTTTCTAAAACACTACTTACTTTTTTTAATTGAATAATTTAAGTAGATACTACAAATGTTTAAAGAATGCATGTTCGAGTTTAAGCTGAAATTTCAACCCCCCACCCTTTTGATTAGGGTGGGGGGTTGGACCTGTAAATTGGTGTAGTAACTTGTACCTACTAGGGTAACATATTTTTAAAGTATAAAGGAAATCCAATAACTTTTTTTTATTTTTGGGGCAGTTCAGGAATAATGCCTCAGATGTGAGATTGGAATTTGAATCTAGTGTAAATTTTCCCGCTAATACAGCGGCATATTGCTTGATTCTTTATGATCGTATTATACAGTATAAACCAATCAGCGGTCTGGTTAAGAAAGTAACATAAGTAGTGGGGGTAAACCGCTAGTATAAAAGTGAAGAATCAACACAGAAATTCTCATTCTGCTGCAACCATGGACTTCATTGTGGACATCCAAGGCTTCAAGAAACCCTACAACGACTTCATCTTCAAGGAGCTGGCCATTATTCCTCTCGAAGAAGATGCTCAACCGATGGTATTTCTGTTTGAACCACTATGCAGTTGGAGTTCTCTACCTTGACGATAGAAGAGTGAAAATATGTGGTGCCGGCGATGTGCTATATGACCAATTACAATCACTTCTACAAGATTTGTTAGCTGGTGCTCGTACGATTTATGTAAAGGGATTGGAGAAAAAGAAATTGCTTGAAAGATATGTAATGAATGTACGAAACCTTGAAGATTTTAATTGTCCTTCGCTTCAAAAACCTAAATTGGAATCATCGGCATATGTATGTATCTATCATACTCTATGTAATAAATGGTGTGCAGCAAGTAATGGATTAATGTTACGAAATTGGTTTTTCAAATCTGAAAAGGAATGTTTTGTAAAAAATGTTGATGGAGGTGTTGATGAAGTCGATAATGACAGTGAATATTTTACTGCGAGTTTTACTGAATCGCTTAAAGAATATTATGAAAGTTCTAAACATTTATATTAATAAAAAAATTTTTTAAAAGAAATTATAAGAATTTGTCTATAAATTTTATCCCATCATATAAGTTAAAGACTATTGCTCATGCGCAAAATATAAAAGTAGGGTATAAATTTAGTCGTCTTCAGTATATATGCTCATTAATCGTTAGACAGTTTATACAATAACAATGAATTCTTCAAATCAACAAAAACCAGTGCCAGCACCAAGACAATCAAAGCCAGAGCCTGCGACAAGGGCACTAAAACCTGTGCCAGCAACGAGAAAAAAGTAAAGTGGGGATATTTCATAGAGTGGGGTAACCGTAATGAGTGGGGATTAATTCTCTTGAGCATATAATTCTGCGCAATTTAAAGTGAGAGAGAAATTGAATTGGTAGGGTTATCTCTCCACGAAAGCCTTTAAAAGGGAACGCGAAAAGACGATTTCTCATTCAACTGCTCCAAGCTGAACGGCAACCACCTCCAAGGACAAGCTGAGCGACAAACACCTCCAAGGACAAGCCTGAGAAACAACATGGACTTCCAAAAAATCAATGCTGTTGGACGGATGGAGAGTAACTTCTTGCCCACGAAACCGCTATCCGAGCTATCTGCAGGAAGCGAATTCACTGTCACAAAACTTAAAAAAGGTCAATCCAAGTATGGAGATAGGATTGTTGCTGAATTAAACAAAAGTTTCAACATTTTCCTGCCTGCCAGATTTTACAAAGTATTTGAAGTTGAGAGCGCCACCTGAATAGCAATGCAAGATGCAGCGGTGAACAATACCCTAACATTGGTCTACCTTGGAGGACCTTATAATAATATTGAATTCAAATAACCCATTTAATGTAATAAAAATTCAATTTTTTAATGTCAATTAATAAACAAAAACTATGAATTTAACAAAGTTTTCATTATTTTACCTCAACATAATCTTATTTTAGTAATAATAAAAGCAAACATTTAAAAAATAAAAATTTATTTCAATAATATATATTTTTTTTCTATATATAAACAGCATTTTGATGGGAAAAAATTATCTTAACCTAATTTCAGTCTAAATTTAGTAATAATAATACAGTTTTTATTCTTATATAAATTTAACTTTGACGTAAATAATAGTAATAATAATACATTTCAATATAATATAAAAAAATAGTATCTCTTAACCTAATAAGTACAAAACACACACATTTGGCATCAAAATAAGTCTTTTGTAGATTTTAAAAAAAATAATATAAAAATAGTATCTTAGTCAATGTGCAATGTTTTTGTTTACAACATGAGTTTTATTATTAATGAAACGTTTAAACGATAAGTATAATTTATTAATAACACAGCCACACAAAAAAAATAAAGTGTCTTGATCTGGGGTCGAGACATATGTATTCCGATGTATTTCGATGCGCTGAATCCGAATCCGCCATCAGAATTTGGCCAATGCGTCCTGGTTTCGCCCTCAGCTCAAAAAATACCCTAATATTGTTAAAATGGTCACTTTTGAATTATCAAAATTGAATCTAATCGCATATTGATAATTTTCTAAGATCCCTTAATTTAAATAAACTATTCTATAAGCTTTTCAATTAAAAATTCATATAAAACATTAAATCTATCGAACCTAACCTCAAAAACACATCTAAGATTCCAAACAAACAAATTATACCATACACACTGAGAGAAGACCGATACGTAATAGTTCCCGCTAGACGTCGCTATGAGCTACTCTGCTTGTCGTGTTTGAGTTGTTCCAAATCGGGTGCTGAGACTCCCCGATCCAGTCAAACATTGTTCTCGCATGTGAGAAAACAACTGGTGGCAAACACTGAAAGTTCTGCGTAATCTCGCTTCAGGACGTTCCACGTTTCGCATCGGGGCTTGAGACATCCCGATTCGAGGGTTCACATAAAAACATTCAAAAGTACAACTCAAGGCTCGCACGGGACGTATTAGTTCCCGGAATTCTCTCAGTGCACAGCGAAATAGAAAATAGGTAAGCTCATGAAAGTTACAACTTAAGTGTTTCTATGACTGCTGATTACGAAGCCGGTGTTAGTTAATTAAAATCCAAAATGGCGGATCCAATATGGCGAACAATATAATTAAAATTTGTTTGGATGACGAATCCCATGTCGGTTTCTAAAAATATAAAATGGCATATCCAATATTTGCGGTCTTTATTATTTTAACGATTTTTTAAAATTTATTACTCGCGGTTTTTCGGGACCTTTGATAACGAATCCTATATCAATTTTTATAATCTTAAAGTCTTACGAATTGTTTTCTAACAATTTTTTCTAACTTAATATTTTAAGGCTTTAAGATTATAAAAATTTATACACAATTCGTTATCAAAGGTTCCGAAAAATCGCGAGTAATAAAGTAAGATTATAAAAATTTATATACGATTCGTTATCAAAGATCCCGAAAAACCGCGAGTAATAAATTTAAAAAATCGTTAAAATAATAAAGACCGCCAAATTGGATCCGCCATTTTGAATTTTGATAAACTAACACCGGCTTTGTAATCAGCAGTCATAAAAACACCTTAGTTGTAACTTTCATGACCTTACCTATTTTTTATTGCGCTGTGTATGGTATAATTTGTTTGTTTGGAATCTTAGATGTGTTTTTGAGGTTAGGTTCGATAGATTTAATGTTTTTTATAAATTTTCAATTAAAAGCTTATAGAATAGTTTATTTAAATTAAGGGATCTTTTTTTTCGCTTAGGGACTTTTGGGAAATCTGCATACAGATACCTTGGACTCCGCATTCCAAGGTTATGTGGGGTTGGTATAATAAAAAAAAGAAAAAAGAAAAGGAAAGATAAAATAAGTAAAATAATAAATTTAATAAACTGGCGACCTACTGCCAGCCTGACCCACTAAAACCCGTAAACCTTCTTTTGGAGCCCTTTATCCACCCTCGGAACTGTCGCAAGACTTTAGCCTTCGAGGGTGGCGCTCCGACTCTGTCGCTCATGCGACTTTGTTCTTTCTCTGCGGTTCTTCTGCGTCAATAGTTAAAATTAAAAACTATTTTAATGTCAAAGAATAAAGGAACAAATGTTAAAAAGTATTAAAAGGATTAAAAGGTTAAAAGATAAAATTGTAAACGGACATAAAAACAAAAATTAATCTATGAAACACAATTATAAAAAACATAAATATAAAGGTCAGAAAATCAAATTGTAAAACACGAGTTAAATAAAAACACAAACAAATGAAATAGAAGAATAAATAAACAAATGTACAAAAGTCAGAAGAATAAAAATGTATAAAGGACAGTATAAAAACTACAAAAAATAATTAAAGTAAATAAAATAAATAATTAAAAACTATTCGCTCCTCTTAACACTTCTCATTTACTTTTAGTCCTTGCGAGAGTCTTCTTCGCCTCCTCAAGGGCCGACCTGAAGACTCCGCATCCTCCGCTGCCTGCAATATGGGTGGTTGACACCTTCTTGCCAAACTTTTTAGTGCACAAAAAGCAGCTTGCGTTCTTTTTGCAGTTGGAGAACCTGTGACCGGCCTCACCGCACTTAAAGCACGCAGCCGATCTGTCCTCCTTCTGGCATTTGGCTCCAATATGGCCGTATCCCAGGCATCGATGACACCGGACGACCATTACTCTTCTTTTAATTGGGCAACACATAAAACCAATTTTTACGTGTCCCAATTTCTCCAGCCTGTTCGCCTCTTCCAGATTGGTGAATACAACCGCGAGCTTTATCCCTCGGCGGTTGGGTCCTAAGACCGTCACTCTCCTGTTTCCTGTCTTACCCATTGCTTCAGGCAACACTTGTTGCACCTCAGCTTCTTCGGTAAGGCAAACCAAATCACGGATCTCAAGTGTAACTCTTCGATCCAATGACTGCACCTTACCCATGCTTCCAACCGCTTTGGTGACCTCGGCGGTGAAAGCGTCCTTGTCGGAGTCTCCTCTGATGTTAGTTTTTAAAATTCCGAAATGGCGGATCCAAAATGGCGGACGATTTTTTAAAAATTTACCAAATTCGCCTGAAACTTGTTACTCGGGGGTTTTCAGGGTCGCTGATTAGGAATATGATGTTAGTTTTTAAAATTCCAAAATGGCGGATCCAAAATGGCGACCGAAAAAATAAAAATCATTGAGATTGGCTTAAAAATTGGTACTCGGGGGTTTTCAGGGTCGCTGATTACGAATATGATGTTAACTTTCAAAAAATTAAAAATGGCGGATCTAAAATGGCGACCGAAAAAATAAAAATCATTCGGATTGGTTTAAAAATTGGTACTCGGGGGTTTTTGGGGTCGCTGATTACGAATATGATGTTAGTTTTTAAAAATCCAAAATTTCGGATTTAATATTCGGACAAAAAAAATAAAAATCATCCGGATTGGCTTGAAAATTGTTATTTAAGTCAATTTGGAATTTACTAATACTCAATTAATAATAATGTCACACTTGAAATATTACTTTCATAAAACTTAGTTTAATTACTTACTGAACTTTAAAGTGGGGACCTTTTTTCATCATGAAACTTTGTTTGAGGTTGTCTTCTGTCACGTCCCGAGCTAAGGCAAGGGTAATTTTATTAAGCGAATAATAAAAAGGAGGTAAAGTGCTGATTTGATTTTACACATTGAGGGTTAAATTAAAAAAAGTTTTATCTCGGGATGTAATATCTACCAAAACTTATTCTAAGTCCTGGTCACCTTCAGTTACTAAGGAAAAATTTTTTTTATTATTTGAATATCTATTGCATATTAGATCCGAAATTTTGGATTTTAAAAAACTAACATCATATTTGTAATCAGCAACCCCAAAAACCTCCGAGTACCAATTTTTAAGCCAATCCGAATGATTTTTATTTTTTCGGTCGCTATTTTGGATCCGCCATTTTGGATTTTTAAAAACTAACATCATATTCGTAATCAGCGACTCCAAAAACTCCCGAGTACCAATTTTTAAGCCAATCTGAATGATTTTTATTTTTTTGGCGCCATTTTGGATCCGCCATTTTGAATTTTTAAAAACTAACATCATATTTCTAATCAGAGACCCTGAAAACCCCCGAGTACCAATTTTTAAGCCAATCTGAATGATTTTTATTTTTTCGGTAGCTATTTTGGATCCGCCATTTTGGATTTTTAAAAACTAACATCATATTCGTAATCAGCGACCCCAAAAACCCCCGAGTAACAAGTTTCACGTGAATTTGGTAAATTTTTAAAAAAATCATCCGCCATATTGAATCCGCCATTTTGAATTTTTCAAAACTAACATCAGATTCGTAATCAGCGACCCCATAAACCCCTGAGTAACAAATTTCAAGCAAATTTCAAGCAAATTTAGAAAAAAAAAATTGTATGTGTAATAAAAAAAAAATTTAGCGTTCGGGCGCAATTTTTTAATGAAAAATGGAAAAAATAAAAAAACTACTGCATATTTTTAAAGTACAGCTATCGAGAATACGGTTTTTATACCTTAGACGATATGTAGATACAGATATAACAATATAAATTGCAATTAAAAAAAAAATTTCATCCAAAAATCTTGCATTTTTTGGAAAATTTCATTAAAAGAGGGGGTTAATTTCATTTTTTGGAAATTTTGACAACGCCATTCGAAAGAGCGACCCCGAAAATAGTAGGAAATGATACTTTTGAAATTTTTTTAGCTTTCTTTTAATAGTTGCACGAAGTTAAAATTCAAGTCGAAAAACAGCACATTTGGGCGTTAAAGGGTTAATCAGAAGGTCCCCCTTGTTTATAGCTTTTGCTGCTACTATTCTCGTATGGCTGTCCTGCGGGTCAACCTCTTTGCGAAGCTTACCTAGAACGTCAGCATACGTCAATCCTTGACCGACTCGGATTAGAACTGTGGATCTTTTTGACCCAATTCTTTCCAATTGAGGAATCTTTGGATCTGGTACTTCCGTTTCCATTGGAGGAGCTTTCTCCTTCTTCCTCTTATCGGTTTTGGTTCGAGTCTCTTCTGGACTGTCACCCTCTCTCTTCCGTTTCTGAGCATCTCTTAAGACGCTTTTGAGATTACGCCTATGGAAACGCTCTCTCTCTTTCTTACGGTCCTTGCCGTTGCATTCCGCACTGCTCAGAACGCATGCCAAATCGACGCCCGACTCATCGGCCGCGGCATACTTTGCCCTTGCCTCCTTTAGCAGGACGTCGATGACCTTGAGTCCATCTTTTACCGTCACATTGACGGTCTTCTGAATGTCGCAAGATTTTATCATCTTTGCGACCTCCAACTCCATTTTTTCGAGACAAAATGGATAAAAGGGATCTTAAAAAATTATCAATATGCGATTAGATTCAATTTTGATAATTTAAAAGTAACCATTTTAACGGTATTAGGGTATTTTTTTAGGTTAGGGAGAAACCAGGACCCATTGGCCAAATTCTGATGGCGGATTTGGATTCAGCGCATCGAAATACATCGGATTACCTATGTGTCGACCCCAGATCAAGACACTTTATTTTTTTTGTGTTGCTGTGTAATTTTATAAAAATTAGTTAATTAAAAATTATTATTTCCTTTGTAAACAAATTACTTCTAACCTTTAAAGATTCTGTATTATGTTCAATGTTTTGAATATTTTCAATGGAAAATTTTACTTTTTTTATAAAGAAATTAATTGCAAATAATGAATTAAAAATAGTTAAATAATTTGCATTCTTTATTTAGAAAATTATTTTATGGTTATATTCTTCAAAATTTTAAATTAGAAATTTTTCTATACATTAACCTAATTTGCGTCTACAGCCGACTTTATTAGGAGTACTCGAATTATGCCTGGACCACCCGTCAATGGGTTTTCTCGCCAGAGAAGAGGGAAACTGTAGAAAACCTCTCTGAGTACAACCGGTTTATCGACAGTCGAGTTCTAATGGTGTGTACCGGACAATAATCGACGGTGCACATCATTATACCTCGACGTCAAAGGTATAATGTCGAGGTATAATGATGTGCACCGTCGATTATTGTCCGGTACACACTATTAGAACTCGACTGTCGATAAACCGGTTGTACTCAGAGAGGTTTTCTACAGTTTCCCTCTTCTCTAGCGAGAAAACCCATTGACGGGTGGTCCAGGCGTAATGCGAGTACTCCTAATGAAGTCGGCTGTAAACGCAAAATTAGGTTAATATATAGAAAATTTCTAAAGTAGAATGGTTATGCTTAATCCAAAAAAGTATTTCTCGGGGACTCTTGTCAAAGTGCGTAAGGCCAATAGGGCAGGAGTATAAACAATAAAAAAAAAATTTAAATTAAAAATAGTTTATGAATTTGTATAGTTTACTTTAAAAATGATTTTGAGGTTATGTTTATAAAATAGTTTTAGGTTATATAAAATCTCAAAAAAGTATATATATTTTCTTAAAAAATTAATTTATTTTTTATTTAATATTTATAGATTAACATTTTCTTTTTGGTTAGTAGTTGATAATTAAAAAAAGAGAATTGTTATTTTTTTAAAAAAGAGAATTGTTATTTTTTTAAAAAAGAGTATTGTTATTTTTTTTAAAAATATTTTAATATTTTTATTTTGAAAAATGTAAAAAAATATACTGAAATTTTTTTTTCTTTTTTTAAATTTCAGATTAAAATTGAAAAAATTTAAATTCGTAAATTTTGATGGGGTCGACGATGATGATGATTACGATCGCGACGATGATGATTGCGATGATGAGCATGACTCTGACGACGACGATGATGATTATCTCGAACATGATGCCTACAGTAATGGCAACGACGACGATGCCTATGGTCCCTGCGCCTACGCCTGCAATGACATTTAGTACACTCCTCCGATATATTCTCCTTATCCTTATCAAATTGAGAAGTAGGAACTCGAATTGGAGAAATAGCTGCTTTTGGAGTAATTGGACGGACTGGTGACATACTCATTGCTCGAAGCTGAAAATTTTAAATTTTTTTATTTTTCATACTTTAGTCGAAAAACGTATGAATTTTCTTTTAAAATTAAAAAAAATTACATTTTCATCTTTATCGTCTTGTTGATCCGTCTGTGTAGACGAATCATGGACCCAGACAACTTTCAAGTAGTCCGGAACATCATTAACAGCATCGTCATAGTCTTCCCAATTTAATAGTTCCTCATCCCGGTACAGAGCGCTGCAAAATGGACTCCAAATATCATCATCATCCGAAGTCAGGAGTATCGTTGTTGCTGGGCTGCTTTCCATCTTTGCTGCTGAAGTCTCTGCTGCTGCCATATGTGAAGTGATTTGCATCGCGGATCTCTCGTGCTTTTCATAGCGCCTTTCACTCTCCCACCGTCAACCACTCCCACCATTCGCGAAAGCCCCCACCGCCTCTTGGTGGGTGGTGACTATGACCCACCTCACGTGAAAGTAAAGGGTTAAGTTAAACTTTAAAATTTTAAAAATACGCGCCATAACCGACTGCAGCGCTAGTGGCGGCCTAGCGAACGACTTTCAAAAACGCGCGCCATTACCTACTGCAGCGCTAGTGGCGCCTCTAGCGGCGGCCTCGCGAACTTGAAATCTAGAACTCACTTTGTTTATCTACTGGTTTATTTTGGTTTGACATTTTTTTTAGATGGTTAACTAATAATTTAGGGGGCGTCGCAAGAAATATAAACAACTTGGTAAATAATGGACACCCTAATATAAATATATATACTTTACTCGTTATACAAATAAAATACGGATCTCTAGATGCGTATGAAAATAATACGTATAAACTGATGCGTATTTTGTCAGCGTATCCGTTCATACATATAATAACTGATGCGTAATTTGTCTGCGTATTTTGTCTCCATTAAATTCTACGTGAAAAATTACATACAAAATCTCAATTATTTGTAATACAATTTTAATGGAATTTCTCAAAAAAATGTATAATTATATTCTTAAAAGTTTTATTAAAATTGATCAAAGGAATTAAATTATGGTTAAAAGTTTAAAAAATCTATCGTCAAAATTTCAATTATCTTTATAAACATTAAAATTTTTCTACAAAATTCAATTATTTTTAAAAATTTTAATGAAATTCTTTTTAACAAATTCAATTTTTTTTAAATTCTCCTCCAGTAAATGATTTTCAATATCTACTATTTTAATAAATACTATTCTAATAAAGTGAGAGTACTTTCTGATATATTAATAAAGTTAAACTAAATTTTTTTTTATTTTTAATTTTGCAAAAAAACGTTTTTTGCCCATAACTTTAAAAAAAGGTTAAGACACCTATAAATGATTTTCCATAATTTTGTAGAGTTTTTTTAGACGCATCTTTAGAGCCCTAATTGAACATTTTTCGTCCATATTAACTGGAGTTATTAAACTTTTCAAATTCAAAAATTTTGGAAAATAAGACTTTTTTGAAAATTTTGTTGAAAAACGTAGAAGTAACTTAAAAATTATCGTTATCAACTTGTAGAGCATTAAAAAACGCTTCGATTGACCTATTTTTTAACCAAATTCGATAATAAATTTTGAAACTATTGGTATTTTAAAATCCAAAAATTGTGAAAAATGACATTTTCTCAACTTTTTTGTTTGAAAATTTTTATTTAACTATTAAATTATTGTATCTATCTTGTAGGGTATTTAAAAATACATTGATTGACTAAAAATTTAATTACTTTTACTATATGTATAAAAAGTTATTTATATTTTCCTATTATTTTTATCTCCATGAGGAAGTAAAGTGTTCATGAAATGAGCACCAAAATTATAAAAAAAATATACAACTTGGCAGCGGTTTTATTTTTGTATTAAAAATAAATAGGTATTTAAATAGAAATATTATTAAAAGATTCTTCTCAAGAATTCAATTATTTTCAAAAGTAATGAAATTCTTTGCAGAAATTCAATTATGGTAAAAAGTTTAATAAAAGTTATAGTCAAAATTTCAATTACTTTAAAAATATTAAAAATTTTTTCTAAATTTTAATTATTTTCAAAAATTTTAATAAAATTCTTGACAATATTTCAATTAGGGTAGAGCGGGGCTAGTTGAGCATTAAGGTAAGTTGAGCAACCGAAATATCTCAGGCTCTATAAATTGGCCGCTAATTTTTTCAATCCCAGAAAGATAAGCAGGCGCAGGAGGGAACATAACTGCGCAAGTGCCTGCTTCTTTCTGGCATTGAAAAAATTTAGCAGACAATTTATAGAGCCTGAGATATTTCGGTTGCCCAACTTACCCCTATGCTTAACTAGCCCCGCTCTACCCTACTTAATTAAAAAAAATTTAATAAAATTCTTGACAAAATTTCAATTATTTTTTAAAACTTTTCTCAATTAAATGAAATTTTTTTACAGAGATTCAATTAACTTAAAATTGTGTAGATTTAATTTTTTTGTAAAAGTTAAATTGAATTTTTTTGAAGTTATTTCAAGTTTTTATTTTCTAATATATATTTGATTGGAGAATTTCCGAATACCTGAATAATCGATGAAATTTCGTAAAATTGAATTATAAACAAAATGATTTGAAAATGTTGAAAGAAATTTTTCAGAAATTATTAATAATAATTAATTTAAAGATAAAGAAGAATTTCAGTTAAAAATTGTGGAAAACAATAATTAAATTAAAATACTAAAGGTAATTTTGAATAAGTTACAGTAATAATATTCTTATAATAGGTATAAAATAATGATTTTATCAGTCCAACATTTTTAATTATTATAAAACATGAAGATATCGATTTCTCCGAGTCGATGACTCGGAGTGATCGATATTTTCATGTTTTATAACATATTTAATTTCAAAAAGGTTAGAATTAAAAATTTTGTAAAATAAAAATGTAGTTTTAAAAACCTGGAAAAATTCCGTTTTTTCAACTGGAAAACCTGGAAAAGTCAGGGAATTTGAAATAAGCAAAAGCGTGGCAACCCAGGTTTAACACTTTATTTTTAAAAGTAAAAATTTCTATTTTATCTAATGTCCTCAGTCCAAATAAACTTTTATTTGCCTGACAATGGGCATCTTCCCTTAATGTACATTGGTGTACTTATACGTATAGGCTTATAAATATAATACGTATACGCTAGCTTATGCGTTTACGCGATACGCGCGCGTTTTGAATATGTGGAACCAGCATCAGGGAGAAGTGTGTCCGCAAGCCGATTTTCACCTTGCGCTGCGGCCCGCCGCATTTTTGCTCGTACACGAAAAGAAGGTTTCACCATATAAACTCTGTGCAAGCACCTTATTTCTACGTTTGTGACACATAGAAGTACGGTGCAAAGTTAGCAGTATCTTTTTTCGTGCTTTTTACCGCTCTCTGACAGTGCACGTAAGAAGATAAGAGGGTGCACGCATGAGATATTACTATGAATGCACCGAAATTTTTGGTGACGCTTACCATAAAATCCCGTGCCTTCACTGGATTTCGCCGTGCTTGTCAGACTGTTCTAACCTGTCAAACGAGGCACTGTCGTTAAGGGTGAAACCTTCTTTCGTGTATCTCGCGAACGGTTCGTCCAACGGCCATGATCATACATACCATTTTGGTAGCAAATGACGTAACAAATAACTTTTGTTTTATACATTTTGCCATGAGATGCGTATTTCAGGCGCTAGGTAGGCAATTTCACGATTTTAGGCGAATTTCCGAAATTTTAAGGCCTGAGTTGGGGTTGAAGATGCAATCCGATCTCAAAACGAAAAATTGCATTGGAATCAGGAAGTACTAAGGCAACTTTTCCGTACTATTAGAAATCCCGAATCGAAAACAGTCCGAAATCGACTCACCCTATTCCACACAGACCTATTACTAGTGCTGTTTGTTGTATAATAATTTTTTAATAAGGCTTCAAACTCTGCGCGATCGACAATATCTGAACTCATTTTTTCGACTGTCTCAAACAAATATTATTCAGAAACTAAAGTTCATTTTCAAAATTATTCTGCTTTGTAAACTTACTCATACAAATACTAATATTTACATTAATTAACAAAAAGACATAATTAAACTAAGCGCTGTTTATTACAATTTATTTTGATGACATGTACGACTTTGCAGGTTTTTAAATATAATTAGAAATCAAAAATTTTAAATTAATTTATTTTGACAAATTATATGCTACTTAACAAGATAATAATAACAATATTTAATAAAAATAAGAATTATTATGAATTTCATTATATTTAATTATATGATTAAAACAGTGTTTAATGTTTCTTCTAATGGCCTAAATATTATTAGGCTATTAGCTAATGATCTGATATTTCTAGGCAAGTAGAAGTAAAAAGAATATAAGAATTTGATTTTGTCTACTGGCCGGCCATTAGCAAATCCTCTAGGCTTTTGCTAATGGCCTTGTTTATCTATCGGCCTACGACATATACATGATTAAAGATGTAATAATTTGTTAAATTGAATATATTTTAATAAATTATATGTATTGAATAATAAGTTGATTAAATCCTTTATCTAGACAAGGTAGTGAATATAAGGTGTATGCAAAAGATCCAAGGCTATAAAAATGTTATTGTAAACGTATATGGGCAAATCTAAAAAACATGCTCACTTCGACAAAAAAAGGGAAAATTTTTTAATTTGTGAGCACTGATGCATTGTTTATATAATTTTACTCATAATTATTCAATAAATCAGAAAATGTCAATGTAATTAATATTCATAAATTGCTTCAAAAGTTAGACGGAAAACAAACTTTCGAGTATTCTATATAACAGTTACAAACGACCTGACTTGTGAAATATTAAACAAGAAATAAACAAAATTCAAATTATACTATTTTTTATTAATATTATAAATTTAATTAATTACCATTTATAAAAACTAACTTTAACATTTTCTGCTCAGTTATTCCATATAAGTAACAAAAAATAATCGATTTTCTCATTCTATCCCGTTTGAGGATTTTTAAATCTAGCAAAATTATTAATAAATACATGGCAACAGTAAATACTAACAAACAAAAAAAAGTATTTTTAAATATAATAAAAATATAAAGGATGATATTAAACTACCTGAATAAATTACGGTTTCTTTACTTTTGACGTTAATGAATAGGTTACAATTGACAATTAGTATGAACTTCGTCAATTACAAAAAAAACATAAATGTTGGTTAATTTTAAAATTATAGCTTTGCACCAACTTCAAAATACATACGTGAAAAACGACACGATGCAATAAATCACGATTTTTATACATTCCTAATAAAAACTTTTTGAAGCATTTTACAAGTATATGTAAAAATGAGAAATCTATCAGTTACAAAAGAAATTATGTAGTTTTTAATTATTTTGTAAGTGTGCCTTCAAATAACGTGTCATTTAAATAAATATTACACTCCACCTTTCAGAATATTTTACCATTAAAGGTCAATTTATTTTAAAGGCACACGTTTTGTTAACATACCAAATTGTTAATAATCGTTTGTCAAATACACTGTGCACTTAGAAATTTTTAAAAATTAAATGCTTAAAAAACTACATGCAAAAAAATAAAATAATTTATTGTGGTTGAAATTAGAGTCACCCCTAATTAAATACTCACCATTTCGCTATTTTTTGTTGCACACTTTTCTCACTTAGTATATTTGAAATGAATAAATAAGAAATAATAATACACAAAATATCAGATTAATACATAAATTGCTTTAAAAGTTATTTTCAGTTCAATCTTCCATCTCCTAAAAATCACCGCCAAATTTTTGAGTTTTTCTATTATTCTCTGACTTTTAAGTCGCGTAACACATAAATTATTTAATTAACCACTCCAAACTTTTTTTAAGGCATTGAGTAGTACAACATGTATTTTATCCAGAAGGAATTAGGTTTGTTGTAGGGCATACGTACATAAAAAGCAAAGTCACATAAAAGTTGAATGTTTTTTTAGATTTACCCATATTATGAAAAATATAACTTTTAATGAATCAACAAATAAATAAATATATATTAGAGTTTACCAATCTTTTATTTCTCTTATTGCTCTCTTGTACTCTTGCTTCTAATTTACTTGCTACTCACTAAGCACAATCGCAAAAAAAACCTAATAAAAATCCTAATCAATTTAAAGAAAAAGCGTGAAGGAAGAAAACGCGACGCGTCAATAGTCCCTGAAATAATATTATAATTACATACGAAAGCAATAAATACACATGTCAAACTCAGAAACAAGAAAAAGTCGTACATGTGCGACATGTCTTACATGTAAATCAGTTATTTATGTTCTACAAATAATACAAATTTTAATTAATTTTCCTAATATTATATTTAAGATTGAATATTTGTTAAGTATTAATTTAATACCCTCAATTCTTTACCTTTACTTAACTAATATTCATAAGTTGTCCACAGGATATCTCAAAGATATCTAGTGAGTGTATCAAAAATATCTACAGTATGTCCCAGAGATATCCATAAGACATCTCATAGTTATCCACATGATGTCCCAGAGATATCTTTTTGGATATCCAATGAACGTCATATGTATATCCTTTGATATCTAAAAGATATCAAAACTTCCGGTCTTTTGGATATCTTGAAATTATTCCTCTGATATCTGTGGGACATCCATGGGATATTCACTGGATATAATTTGGATATCCAGCAATATCTTATGCTGTGAGGGTAACTACTAGTAAAAACGCGTGAACGAAAATTGAGTAGAAATACAAATAAAAAATGTATATTTCAAAACAGGAAAATAGCAAGTTACATAAAAATTAATACAATCTTCATAATTAAACTGTAATAAACAAAAATGACAGCTGTTTATTACATATTAAAAAAATTAATAACTAAAAATATTATTTATAGTTAATTTAACCTTCCAAGAACACACTTTTTTAGATCATTTTTCAATTTTCAATCAATTTTGAACTGTTCCATCGGATAAACCTAAGAATTTTTAAAAAATATAGTTTAAACTCTGTAAAATAAGTCTGTATACTTTAAAACCTCTATAAAAAATATTAAACAATAGATAAAAAGCTTTTCTTAAAAAAACGTGGGGTCAAAATGAACCCATGTGTTCTCCGTGGGTTAAGAACAAATTATCAACATTTTTTTTTAATTTGCATTTTTAAAGATTCCATTCATCTTATTTAAAAACTATAATTTTTCTATAATTACAGAAATAATATAATTACAAAAAATTCTGTTTCGTTTTTAAAACTATTTTATTCCTTGCAACAATGTCTATTATATTATAACTCGGTCTTAAAATGAGTAATACTTATCATAGATAATTTTTCTCATTGTGTTAATTTTATTTATATAAACAAATACTGTATTCTATGATTTTCTACTCTTAAGCCATTAACGCCCAAATGCCCAGATTCAAGCTCTGTTAAGTTGCAAATGAGAAGAAAGATTTTTTCTGAAGTGTCATTTCATACGTATTTCCAATATGTCTCTTTCGAAATATGTCATCCAATATTCATTCAAAAACTTATTTGTTTTGCTTTTTTATGCAGTTTCTGTCTGTAAACTTATTTTTTAACTTGAAACTTGTGTCTTATCAAAATAAATTTAAAAATTCATATTTCAAAAGAGCACATTTGGGCATTAATGTGTTAAATACATTTGTCAGATTCATTATTGTTAAGTAAAAAAAATTCTAGCAGATTCCTTGTCTAACATAGAAACATCTATAAATATAAATTACGAATAAAAAATAACTTAAAATGTAGGGCATCTCTCACCAACACTGATTAAAAGTTAATCAATTATTAAATTCTTAACTGAAGGTGATCCTGGGCGGTTAAACTTGCTTTTATCACTGATTAACTTTTAATTGACGTCGGTAAAAATGGTCATCAATAATTTAAATAATATAAATTAATTTAAACAACTGCTGTTGTATGTGATATAATCCTCTTTCTTCTTACTTATTTTAATATTAGACACTATTGGTCCCAATACATCTTTCAAATATTCTCTCAGCTTTTGACACTTGCTTTTATTCGTAAGATCGTTCGAACTACCCCAAATTACGAGACCGTCTGCTCCTTGATTGACAAATTCCTTTATTCCGTTCTCAGTGTCTTTCTGCGAATATAAATCTTCTTCATATGAAATAGTTACATAAAAACATTATAAGTCAAGCGGTATTTAATTTAAAATCTACTGTGAATAGTAAATTTAATATTAAATATTATAATATTTAATACGAATTATTCACAAATTGCGTGAGTAATGTAACGATGGGAGATATATAGATAACATATCACGTTATATAACGCCAGCCGACACAATACAAAATCACTTTACTTGATTACTATAATATAGATAATAATGGACATTTTCTCGAAATGGTCAGTTGATTGAAAAGTTAACAGATAGAAATGTCACTAGATTTAAAAGTCTTTTAATAGAATGGACATTTAATTAAAAAGTCATTAGATTATTGAATAGTAATTGAATAGAATGAAGATTTGACTGGAAAAACAGTGGATAGAAAGGACATTTTAATTTAAGCTTGCAGCAACATTAATGACATAATTAATAGAGGTGTGCAAAAAGCTCGAAGTTCGAGCGGGTATTTTCGAGCTTTTCATTTTTCGAGCCGAGCCAAGCCTATTCAGTTCGAGCTCGGGCCGAGCCGAGCTTTATAAAAAGCTCGAATAATTTCGGGTACTTAAAACTTTCGGGTACTCGAAATTTTCGAGTACTCGATTTGATTCGAGCCCTTGAGAAAATCCAAAATTTTTTACATTAATTTTTAATTAAATTATTTGAAAAAAAATTTTTTTTTAATTTAAAAGCTCGAATTAAATCGAGTACTCGAAAATTTCGGGTACCCGAATTCATTCGAGTACCCGAATTTTCGAGTACTCGATTTGATTCGATCCCTTGAGAAAATCCAAAATTTTCTACATTAATTTTTAATTAAATTATTTGAAAAAAAATTTTTTTTTAATTTAAAAGCTCGAATTAAATCGAGTACTCGAAAATTTCGGGTACCCGAATTCATTCGAGTACCCGAAATATTCGAGTACTCGAGTGAATTCGGATACTCGAAAATTTCGGTTACCCGATACATCGAGCTCGGCTCGGCTCGAAAAAATTGCAGCCCGGCTCGGCTCGGCTTTTCGAGCTTTTTGCACACCTCTAATAATTAACATAATTAACATCATTAACATGCTGACAGCTGAAATGTTGTGAAAATGTCCATTCTATTGAAGAACAATTCTATCTAATGACTTCTGTATTTGTTGACTTTTCAATCAATTGTCCATTCTATCAAATAACAATTCTATCTAGTGTCTTGTCTGTCCTTCGACTTTGATCAAACATCCATTCTACAAGAGAAATTAATTTTAGCCGTTCCACACACTTTGCAATACTCTTCCATGCTTTAAAGAATTAAACAAATAATATTGTTTATAAATCATGTTTTGAATAGTGTTTCATATAGTGTTCTACAATAGTAGGTAATTACGTGAAGTATATTTAATAGTATTAAGTTATTGAAGAATGTTAAGTTTCAAAGTTAAAAGTATAAGAAAAAGTTTAAAAATTAATTTTAATATATGAAAAATTAGAGCAATAAATTTAAATTTAATTAATAAAAGTCCTAAATTTTTATAAAAAATTTACATTCTAACTTTCCATTGAAAAAAAGGATTTCACAAAATTCTTTGACAAATTAGTTTATCAAAAAAATTTGCAAAATCAATTTTGTAAAATTGATTTTACATAAACTATGAAAAAATTTCCACTATGATTAACAATTATAATGCCAAATAGGTAGAGGAGTCAAGGTGTAGTTGTTACGCTGTGCAGTTGTTACAAATGGAATATCTCATAAACATCAATATCAATTCTATGAGGATTAAGCTTCAAAAAACAGCCTTGGTTGTCCATATTTAGTGTATACTTTTTTAATAAAGTGATTTATTGTAAAGAATGTACCTGTTTTGCAATTGTTACAAGTCATTATAAAAACGGATATTTTTTTCCAAAATTCAGCAGATTCGTTTGAAATTTAAAATATTTATCAAAAATGTAATCACTCTTATTTTCATGAAAAATCACATGTTTTTCTAAATTTGACTTCAAAATTAATGAAAAAAACCTTTTTGTCCTACCTGCACGAAAAGTATGTCATTTCGGGCACTTAAAGTGGGCGCAAAGTAACTTATTCTCGCCCGGGGCCAGGGAATCGGGCGCAAAAGTTTTTTACGCCCGCTTGCTTTACTTTTGCACCCGCTTCGCTCGTGCTCTCGATGCCATACTTTTCATGCAGTTAGGACAAAAAATTATGTTTGCAACATGGGCGCAAAGGAGATTACTACTTTGGCGAGATTTCGGGACCTCAGAGACACTTTCGCACCCTCGGCTTCGCCTCAGGCGCGAAAATGTCCCCTCGGTCCCTTCATCTCGCCATCGCCGCAATCACCTATTTTGCGCCCTTGATACGATAATAACTATTTTAAGTTTTTTCATTTCAAAACAATATTAGTGCACAAAGATGTTTGTTAAAAGATAATTTTATGCATGTTTTTTGTGGAATGGTCTATACAACCTGTGCACACCCCTCAAGCGCCGTAAAGTTATACAAAAATGGATCCAACTTTGGGCAACGAAAACTGGTAGGTTTTGGCTTATATTTTCCAAATTTTCAAACCATGAAATTGCCCCAGCTCCTATATTTAAATAAAATGAATTTCCGTAATTATCTCAAATCGAACTTTTTAAAAAACCAATTTTTTATGTTTGGACACAAATGTGTAAGCAAATATTCGTAATTTTTATTTTTCGCGGCTTATGGTACATAAGTGCTACACTAGAGGGCACACCTGTAGCTGAGAATGTGGGGAATCGACCCCTTCCTACCTCACCGCCCATTGTCCTAGTCGTAAGTTACAGGGGAAAGCGCACTAATGCGCAGACGCGCGGTTGATGGTCATACCGGCGACAATTACCAATGTAAGCGATTAGACAGTTTAGTCAGGGACCTTAATGAGTCGACACTGTTATAAAGTTGTGGAGATATATTTCAATAAATTGTATTACTTTAAAATACTACGATATTCTTTATTTTAAGTGAACACGAAAAGTTAGGAATCTTCTGAGAAGAAATTAATTGCTTATTTCCCACATTGGTGACCCCGACGTGATCGTCGGCAACGGGGAAGTAGACCACGAGGAAGTTCTCTACAAGGGAGAAGTGACGCTATAATTAATCGACCTCCGAGAAGAAGACGTATCCTGTGCCAAGCCGTACCACAGCCGGAAAGCAGTCCATAACCTTTCCGGTTTTTGGGGTAAAACTTTTACCGCCTAAAGAAAAACTTGAAAACCAGGAGGCCAACCAATATACTCGAAAATTCCAACCAAAAATTATCCTGGATCCAGTCAAAACATATCCAGCGACCTTTTTTTCTAATTTTTTCACCTTACTAAAGTCAGACACTGTTTCTAGCGCAAGTGATAATGTTACTGGCTACGACCTAAGCAACGACTCAACCACGCCTGCAAGGAAATTATTATCCAGCTGAGTTCCCGAGAGTTTTGCACGAGGAACCTTCCGATATTAGACAGCTGTTCTAATTCCTGCAGTTTAAAAAAAACAGAGGACAACGTTTATCATTTCGCCATCGCCAGCGCCAAGGAGTGCCGCCATCCGGACCACAGACATCGACGGACCTCTTCGTTGTAAAAGCGTATGAATCGATTTTTTTTATTTTTTGTTAAAAACTACTTTGTTTTTTTTCTATTATAATAAAACTTAAATTCAAAATTATTTACTTGAAGTTAACGTAATTTTCGCAAAATAATTGGCAAATTCCACAAGCGTCTACACGTGCTTGTTTGGTAGCCATATTGAATTTTAAAAAATTTTTCTTTCTTAACTTTCAATATAAATAATTGTCTCGATTAAAAGTATGTAATATTTAGCATAGAATTAGAAACGACCATCAACTACCGATTATCAAATAAATAATAAAAGTCGCATTTATATAATTTTTCTTTCGAAAAATCGCTATTATTAAACGGCACATGGCGAGATAAACCCCTCGAAGCATTTTTTTTTAAATTTTATACTTTAACAAATAAAACGATTTTAATTTTATTTAAAACAAAAATAAGCGCGTGTGATGAACTATTATTAATTTTATTAATTACGCAATTTTATTAACAAGTGACATAACGGAAAATTTCTCGATGCTACGGAGTGGGGGAGACCAATTCTCTTATGACCCCTATATATATTTTTTTCTCTGCATTTAATATAATAAAATTAGTGGAATAGTCTAAAATCATACTTGGTAAATATTTTGTTTATATATTCCTAGTGTGGGTTGTTGCACTCGCGCTGACAATTATTTTCATGATGGCTGACGACGAGTTAAAAGTCCCGGTTCACGTCCAACAACTCCACCCCCAACACTTCGTGTGGTCGATGCCTCAAATTTGGGCACAAACGACTCGATGGCCACAGGAAACAATTTTACCGCGCGCGTCGAACCGATAACTTACCGCGTACCTAAATTACCTGGATTTTTTCGCGCGGACCCGGCGTTATGGTTTGCTCAAGCCGAACTTATGTTCAATTACGCACGATTATCATCGGAACGTGCCAGGGCCGGGGCAGTTGTTTCGGTTTTAGATTATGAAGTCGTCATGACAATCATTGACTTAATTACCAGCGATCCACCCCGTTCCGATCTATACACACAGATTAAAGAGCGCGTTATTTCATCTTTTTCTATATCTTCGGAAGCGAGACTAAGGCATTTATTGAAGGGCGATCTCACGGGAGATGGAAAGCCCTCCCTAATACTAAGTCGTATACGGAATTTAAGTAAGGATAAATGCACTGACGAAATCCTTAAAGCAGTATTTCTAGATCAATTACCGACTACCTGTCGCGCGGCATTACCATTATCCGAGATAACCGATTTACAAAAACTCACAGAAGCCTAGGATCGCTTTATGGAGGCAACCGGCCACCATTTTCGCAAAAGCAAAATAGATTTCGCTCCCGATCTGAACCGCGATATAAAGATAATCGTAAATATAATAGCGACAACGAAGAACCTATTTGTTATTTTTATAAAAAATTCGGGAGATCCGCTATGAAGTGTAGAAATCCATGTAAATACGCTAAAGAAGAAGCGAATGATAAAAAAACTCGCTCGCAACGCGTTGACACTTGTAGGGCTTAATTCGGTTCGAAAAGGTTACATGTCCGAGATCGCGACTCGGGGATAACCTTTCTTATAGACACAGGATCGGATATTTCATTAATTCCAGCAGATTCCAAAACCAAGTTATGTCCATCCAGTCATGCGCTTTATGCAGCGAACAATTCGCGCATAAACGCATACGGATAAAAAAGGTTAACCTTGAATTTTTGATTTAAAAATAATCTGCTCTGGAATTTCTGCGTAGCAGCTGTTCCTTATCCAATCCTGGGAGCCGATTTCTTATTGCACTACGGATTAAATGTCGATTTAAAAAGTAAAAAACTAATTAATACCGTAAACAGTTCGGGAGCGTGCTGTAAATTTAAACAAGTCACTATAACCAACGTGAGCGTTATAGATAAAGATTCGCCATTTGCACAAATATTTATAAAATACCTAGATTTATTTTATTTATTATTTTATTTATTATTTCCGAATAAATAAAAGGAATTATCTTACATGAATTTCTAGATTACTTTTTCCCCAAAACATGAAAAAAACACATGTTTTTATTCAGAATTTCTCTTATAAATAAAAAGGGAGTTGGAAATTTTCTAGTTTTTGAGGTTCCACTTATAGACATGATGACGATGAATCAAATGCCGTCTGATTTTTCAAAATCGCTTCAGAAAAACTCGAGATATCGCTCTTACCAGATCAAAAAAATACATTATGAGATAAACGTACTTAAAGTTTTAGTTGATATAAGTTTGGACAATTTTTTTTAAAAATCATCGAATTTGCTCAAAAATCTTTACTCGGGGGTTTTTGGAGTCGCTGATTACGAATATGATATTAGATTTTTTAAATTCAAAATCGATTAAATTTGAAAAATTGGCCGCCATATTGGATCCGACATTTTTAATTTTTAAAAATTGATGTCAAATTCGTAATCAATAACCCAGAAAACGCCCGAGCAACGATTTTCAAGCAAATCTACTTGATTTTTAATTTTCTCTACCGCCATATTAGATCCGCCATTTTGAATTTTAGAAATTTGATATCTAATTTGTGATTAGCGACACTAAATACATTTTTGTTTGTCTTTTTGATAAAATGCAGATAAGAAAACATTTAAATATTTCGATTGGGTTATGGTCATCCGTGTATAAAAACATCTCTGACATGGCGAAGAATAATTATGTATAACATTGGTTTTACTTCGAATTTTGCAATAAAATTTTAGGAGAGTATTCTGGACACTATATCTAAGAATTCCGTAAATAAAAAAAATTAAAATCGATTTTTTCACATTTCGAATTGGAATGTCCCCTTAATGGAGCATTTAACCATTGGGAGCGCGCGCCTAGACGCGCTCGACCAAGGGAGGCTATGAGAATCTGCTGCAAAGTATCAGTATTAAAAGGTCGAACGCCCTACGATCCTTTGCTCTATTTCTCGGACTCAGACGCCTGGCCGCATGATGTAGGAAGGCTACTTCCGCTTCTCGCTATTATTCTGGATATTGCTCTGAGACTCAGGACCCTGATCGCATGATGAAAAAAGGATTCTCCCTCACAGAACTATTTTGAAAATTGCCCGGACTTTTTAAAAAGTCATTGACAAATTAAGTAAGTCTTTAAGAGGATGGTGGGGTCCAGCTTTTTTTACGACCAGTAGAAACATTGGTGCTAATGTATGTAACAGTGTCTGACATACAAAAAATGGTGGGGTTTCAATTTGCAAAAGAATTTTAGATAATTTATGGATGGCCTCTAACGATACATATAAAGTTTAAACGCTTTTTTCTCAAAATAACGATTTATCAAATTGCGGACAGTTTATCTCTGAATCTACTAAATCGATTTTGATAAATAATAACTCGTTTTGTTTGTTAGCATGTCCTGTGTGAGAATTCACCAGAAAATGGTCAAAAAATTAAAAAAAAACATTTTTGCAGACTAGAAAAATACTGAAAAACATAGTGTATTTTGACAAAAATTATTGACACATCTGCTTTTTTTTATTTTAGTACATTTTTCATTAATAGTGGTGGATTTTTATGCAAGACACCTTCCTTTTTAAAAAGCAATTTGGATTTTTTGTTTCCAATTTGTCAATCTTGAGATAAACTGTCCGCAATTGGAAAACTAACTTTTTGGAGTTTCGATCTGAATGCTGTCTGCAGATTATGATATCAAATAAAAATGAAAAACAAACCATTACTTTTATTCTCCAAATGTGAACTAATATAGGCAAAAAAGTTTTTAAAATATTTATAATAAAAGACCTAAGAAATTTTTTTTTAAAATTTGGTCTTTTAAGAGCCTTCTAAAGTGTAGTAGTACCTTGAGGAAGAACTTTTGGTCGCATGTTCTTTTTGATGAAATACAGCATTTTACAAATATTCCGTGTGCCCTTAGTTTCAAAACTTCTAAAATATCTGAATCTTTAATTTTTGTAAATGTTACTGCATCTTGCCCTGAATGTTCTTGCGAATTTGTTGGAAGGGTTGTTCATGAACCCGAAGATGGTCAGTCCGTTTTTATGGAATGTACAATAGAAAACTTTAACGCTAGTGTGGTTCATGTTAAGAAGAGACAACTTCAAGGAAAGGTTTGTTCTGCAGGAGGGAATTTGCTTATAGAAAAAAATCTTTTACTATTCCAATATAGAAGAAATGAGGCACTCCGTTCAATTCAAAATATAGGAGAAGACATTTTTAAGATTGAAAATAAAAGGAATTAAAGAAGAACATGCTGAAAAAATTTTAGCCAATGACGATACATTTGAAACACTTGACAAAAGTAAATATGGACTTTGAGGACGAAGAAGAAATGGAATCATCATCGCTTCAGGAATGGGTGCGAAATATGTACAATGACGTAAAAAAACAGGCGAAATCTGAAATTGTTAATCATGACGACGAAGTCAATAGATATAAACTTCCTGCTTTCGATTCAAAGGTGTTACACTTTTATTCTATTTCCCGATTTTTACTGAAATTTTGCGAAGAAAACGCGATTTTGGTGCGGTTAATCCAACATCAGCTGCTGTGGAATGATATTTTAATGATTTAAAACATCGCTCTTTTAAAATGGTTGGCCTTCCCTTTCGAGCTGACAAATTTGTATCTCTACATACATATATTGGATATTTTCAAGAGATTGAAGGAAGCTGCAACAGGATCTTTAACCGTGACAGCAGATGGACAGATCGAAGAAATTTAATATCTTAAAAGCATCAAACCTTAATAAAAACGAAACTAAAAAGAGAAAATTAAGTGATGATTTTATTAAAAATTTTCCTGAAAAAGAGAATCAATTAAACTACGAACACAATTGGCGAAATAAAAACACAAAAAATCCTTTCACGAAACTTAAGACCAATTCTTCAGTAACTGAAAAATCATTTGAGGACACAAATCAACCTTCGGAAGATGTAAATGATATTATAATCGAGATCGAAGATTCTGATCATTCGTTGAAAGAAGTCACTGCTTTTAAAACTTCTCAAAAATCAAACGCAAGAAAAAAAAAAGAAACGGTGCTCAATATGGTGAAGTTTGCCCACAATTTGAACCTTCTTGTGAAAAAGTAACAAGTTTTCCGATATTACCAAATGCAAATAAATGTAAGAATATTAGAGAAATAAATTCTGTTACTGTGATCTCTAATACTTGTGCATTTGACAGTTTTGTACAAATTCTTGGCATGACAATTTTAAACAACTCTTTTTACAAAGAAGAAATAAATTACAATGAAGGAGCAATATTTTAATTTGTAAAACTTCTTATCGACGAGATTTTATGTGCAGCAATTTACAAAGAATAGACGAACATTCTTCGTGAAGCAGATTTCATACATCAGTACAAATAAACGCCCTTTGCAATGTCACGGACCTTGGGATTTATCTTTTTGACAGTTCACCAAGCTATAACGTCGAATACAAATGTTCGTCATGTTCAAAATGTTCAACTGAATTTTTTGTTTTAGCACATATCAATCTACAAAGCATCCAGTCGTTGGGTGTATCAAATTTAATAAATGCTCTTAAATCATCCATTAAAAGGAAAAAACTTTATTGTTTGGAAACGCTTCAATTGATAATAACTTACGGAGCACATCTTCTAATCTCAGTGGAAATTGGGCAAGAAAACAAAGTAAAAATCTGTGATATCCCCATAAAATTGCAACTAAGGGGGTGCATTACACTATTGGAGGATTTGTGTTAAACCAAGGAACCCATAATCCAGAAGTACCAGGACATTACGTAGCGTATGTTTACGTAGGACAACATTGGCTGAAGTACGATGATTTGACATCCTTAAAAATACCTCAACGATTAAACGCAACGGACATAGTGGATCAACATTTCTTCAACTGCGTTAAACAGAAGGACCATTAAATAGGAAAAAACTTTAAAAATTATAACACGATGCTTACGATTACCGAGAATTTGTTTCAAAATTGCATTTAGAACAAGGTTCGGATTGTCTTAGTTTACTCTTATTTTAGTCAAAAAATGTGAGTTCCTTGTCTAATTATTAAATTTTTTAAAAATTGTTATTAGAGTTTTTGATTGTGCTCCTCGAGCACAATTAAGCACAACTTTTAATTTTTAATATTTTAATTTTTGAAAAATGCCCAAAAAATATTAGAGTCAAAAAACGTGATTTTCTTGACAAATTATTATCTTTTTGAAAAATTGTTTTTAGAGTTTTTGATTGTACTCCTAGAGCACAAATTCTTACAACTTTTAATTTTTCAATATTTTAATTTTTGAAAAATGTCCAAAAAATATTAGAGTCAAAAAACGTGATTTTCTTGACAAATTATTATCTTTTTAAAAAATTGTAATTATAGATTTTGAGTGTGCTCTTCGAGCACAATTCAGCACAACTTTTAATTTTTTAATATTTTAATTTTTGAAAAATGACCAAAAAAATATTGGAGTCAAAAAACGTTATTTTCTTGGCAAATTATTATGTTTTTAAAAAATTGTTATAAAAGTTTTTAAGGGGGTCACCCCGTGTGATGGGTTCAAAAAATCGAATTTTTTTTTGCATAAATTGCATCTATAACATATGTAGAATATGTGGATAAAGCGATTTTTTGATATATAACATCCTTAAAAAGTTATAACACTGATAAGGCAAAGTGTTGGAGCGGGCGGTCGCGCGACGAGCTTTCAAAACGGAACCTTCCGGGTCGCTTCGGTTTTTTTATCCGCGATTTTTAATTTTACATACATACATACATATATGTATAAGTAATGAAGAAATACATTTAGAAGAAAAATATATAAAAAAAATATTTTCGAAAAAAACGGTTATCTTAGTATTGGTTCGGAATTGAAAAGCGTTCCTCAAACCTAATCTGTTTCTAATCTATATTTACTGTGCGGGTGATTATTTTTCTTACAATGAGTGATAAAAAGGGAAGTAGAGTCAACCACCAACATGCAAATAGAAGAAAGAAAAGAAAGTATCATGGAAATCAATATTCACTTCAGAGTGACACAGAAGACACAGAATTTACCTCCGCCTCAGCGCAAAAAATAGGGCATGTTGAAATGGAAGTTCCTGCTGATGAAAACTTTGGATATTGTATTTTGGATTTTGCATCTGTATTTGCTGCTATTTCTTCAAATGTCATATGCAAAAATTGCAAAAGTGAAGTGTTTTTTTCTCAGTCAAGCTTACGCGGTTTGGGTTTTAAAATTATTTCGTCCTGCAAATGTGAGAAACAAAAAACGATAAACTCATGCCCTATGATCGGAAATGCGTGTGAAATTAATAGACGCATTGTTTTTGTAATGCGCTTGCTAGGTATTGGTCTCGAAGGAGTGAATCTTTTCTGTAGTCTAATGGATATTTGTCAAGGTATCGGAAATTCAACATATGCTTCTATATTGCAAAATATTCATACTGCCGCATCCGCTGTTTACGATTCTGTTACTTCGTTTGCTGTTACAGAAGAAAAAGACATGAATGAAAAAGCTGGAAATGAGCGAAATAATTTGACAGTTTCCGGTGATGGAACTTGGAAAAAACGAGGTTTTTCATCTTTGTTTGGCGTTTCTACCCTAATCGGTAAGTATACCGGAAAAGTCATGGATACAATGGTCATGAGTAGCTTTTGTGGTGGTTGCAATATGTGGAAAAAGAAAAAAAATAGTAATCCAGTAGATTTCGAAACTTGGTATGAATCTCATAAAGCTGTGTGAAGTGCCAATCACACTGGAAGTTTCGGTAAAATGGAAATCGATGCCATTGTGCAAATGTTTTTGCGGTCTGAGGAGAAGCATGGTGCTAAATACGTTACATACTTCGGTGACGGCGACAGCAAAACTTTTAATGGAATATTAAACACTCAGCCCTATGATGAAACTCTAGTAACGAAAAAAGAATGTGTAGGGCACGTTGAGAAACGAATGGGCACACGATTGCGAAATGCAAAAAAAAAACAATAAGGGAATCGGTGGTAAAAGCCCTGGAAAACTTACGGATAAAATCATCAACGAACTAACAAAATTTTACGGATTGGCGATTCGTCGACATTCAGATTCCGTTGAAGAAATGAGAAAAGAAATTTGGGCCACGCTTTTCCATAAATGTTCGTCCGATGAAAATCCGCAACACCAAAATTGCCCATTAGGCGAGGAAAGTTGGTGCAAATGGCAGCAGGCTGCAGCTAAGGAGGAGCTTAATCAATTTCATCACGACAAGCCACCTTTGACACTACAAGTTCAAACAGCTATAAAACCAGTGTACGAAGATCTTTCTAAAGAAGAACTACTAATCAGATGCTTGGGAGCAGAAACACAGAATAATAACGAATCTTTAAATTCGTTGATCTGGACGTTTTCTCCTAAACACCTTCATTCAGGAGCTAAAATTGTGGAGATTTCAACATTTCTGGCGACTATGATCTTCAACGAAGGATTTGAAACTGTTATCAAGACCCTTAGCGTGATGGGCTGTCAAATTGGCTGCGAATCTCACAATTACGTACACCGACGCAACCAAGAACGAATCACTCGCTCGCGTTTTTCTCGAAACCATGTTTTTCGAACTGGTGACCATGATTTCTCAAAAACTACTTAACCGATTTCGTTCAAAAATTTATAGAGTATATTCAGTACATGTATGGCTATCGCCCGAACCAGGATAATTGAAAAAGGTCAAGTAGTTTTTTTTAAATGCAACAAAATAGACACAAAAAATCGCATTTTAAAAAAAAAATTTAAACCTATGTAAAAAATTCAATTTTTAATATTTTCAAAATATCCTGGTTCCGGCGATAGCCACAGAATCACAGATTAAGAAGCAATTTCATTTTTTGATTTCAGTTCAGTCAATCAGTCGGAATCGTGGTCACCGACGGACCACTTATTTTTCACCAAAGCCACTTTAGAGTATTATAAGTCGTACAAAATTAAGTATTTTTTAATTAAAAATTTTTTTTTTGTAGTTCAAATGTTACTCAATAAATAGGAAAAAAGTTTGAAGTTCTAAGTTTTTATGGATCCAAAATAAAAATTCCCAAAAAATGCCAAAAAAAACAGGCCGTCACACGGGGTGACCCCCTTAATTGTGCTCCTCGAGCACAATTCAGCACAACTTTTACTATTTAAATATTAAATATTCGGAAAAACTGATTTCCCCCTAATTTCGGAAAATTCCTGTTTATATTATCGGATAAAATTCAGAAGTTTTTTACAGTGCAGCATTAAAACATCAGGGTGTATTTCTGATACGTAAATGTATTACAGTAAAAGATAAAAAATCTGTATTTGTCCAAAAAAATTGTTTTTGAATGAATATGGATTAACCCTTTAACGCTCAGCGGTTTCGATCGAAACCACTTTCGAATTCTAAAATCTACAACTTCGACAAAAATTAACATATTTTTGAATTCTTAACGCTCATGACCCACAAATTTATAAACCTTTAAGAAAAAAATTTACACTTTAAAAAATAATAATTTGCAACAAACTTCAAAATTTAAAAATAAAAGGAAACAAAGCTACTGAAAATTGTTACTCGGGGGTTTTCGGAATCGCTGATTACGAACTTGATATCAGATTTTAAAAATTCAAAATGGCGGATCCAATGTGGCGGACATCATTTTTAAAAACTGATGCAATTTGCCTGAAAATTGTTACTTGGGGGTTTTCGGAGTCGCTGATTACGAATTCGATATCAGATTTTAATAATTCAAAATGGCGGATCCAATATGGCGGACATCATTTCTAAAAACTGATGCAATTTGCCAGAAAATTGTTACTCGGGGGTTTTCGGAGTCGCTGATTACGAATTTGATGCCAGATTTTTAAAATTTAAAATAGCGGTTTCAATTAAGTGTATAAAATGTCCAAATAAAAACGAGATCAGAATAATATGTTCGTCTACCTTCGTGACAATGTGAAAAACAAATGCCTAACACGAAACCGGCATCATAATGATTAATGAAATATTTATTTTTATATTTATAATAATCAGAAAAACAAATGCCTAACGCAAAGACGAAATCAATCTAAAATGCTTGACTATATTTGTGAAAATCGGAAATAAAAGCCTAACATGAGAACGCAATCCGAATAAAATATGAATCTACATTTGTGACAATCCGATAAACAAATGCCTAATGAGAAAACGATGTCAAAATTAAAAGTTCGTTTACATTCGTGACTATAGAAAAACAATTGCCTAACATAGACTCTAACATTGGATTAGTAAACAGCGACCCCGAAAACCCCTACTAACAATTTTTAGGCAAATTGAATCAATTATTAGAAAATATGTCCGCCATATTGGATCCGCCATTTTGAATTTTTAAAATCTGACATCTAATTCGTAATCAACGACTCCGAAAACCCCCGAGAAACAATTTTCAAGCAAATTGAATCCGTTTTTAGAAAAGATGTCCGTTATATTGGATCCGCTATTTTAAATTTTTAAAATCTGACATCAAATTCGTAATCAGCGACCCCGAAAACCCCCGAGTAACAATTTTCAGGCAAATTGAATTAATTTTTAGAAAAGACGGCCGCCATATTGGATCCGCCATTTTGAATTTTTAAAATCTGACCTCAAATTTGTATTCAGCGACCACGAAAACCTTTATATACGAGCAATGGCGTGAATTGCACTGCTACAAAAAAGTCGGGCGTTAAAGGGTTAAAGTTCCTTGAATGTGAAGTACAGTAAAATGTTCCAAAAGTTTGAAGGTGTTGTAAGGATTGTACTTTAAATTTTTTTTTATGAATTAATTATATAAGTAATACAACTGAATTTAAAAGGGTATACTGATTATAAATAAGTATACATACGTAATAAAGAATGCAGTTTGTATTAATCTAAAACCGACACCCAGTTATCAACAGGAACTTAATTTTTAAAGTTAAATATTTTTTTTGTTGAATACTAACATCAAATTTTGAAAAATTAAGTATGTGCTGATAACTGGGTGCTAGTTACAGCTTCTTAAAAATATTTAACTTTCAAATTTAATTATCAAAATTAAGTGGGTACTGATGACTGGGTGCTAGTTACAGCTTCATGCAGTTTGTAAATAATTATGTTATAAGTATTTCTTGAAATTTATTTTCATGTTTTGAATAGAAATATGAACTACGAAATTATTAATTATATAGAAATATAGAATATTAGAAGAGCTATAGATATAATATTATTCAGGTACATTTCTAGAACTAGGTTGGAAGGAAAGTTATAGATCATTTGTGACTTTAGTTTTATAGAAATTTTACGTAATATTGTTATAGAAATATTGTTAATTATAATTATAAATATCTTCCACATCTGAACTGCAACAGAATTTTAGAGCAGCTGCATAACAATGTTGTGACACAGCTCTAGAACTAGGTTGGCACAACAGTTAAAGAACATTCGTAACATTAGAGTTATATAACTGTGACATAAGCACTAAATTGTAAATATGTTCTAGAACTCTGTCACCATAAGATTACGTAACAAATCTATAACTAGTTTGAAACAGTAGTTCTATAACACTGTGACCTCATTGTCATAGAATACTTATAGAACGTGTTTGCTTGGTGTCTACATTACATGCATTATATATCACGTAACATGAAAATAACCTTATAGTAAATATTGATTTTGTCGTAAATAAAAAAATATTTATACTAATGAAATTTTTGTCGAAATCTAGTTATATTATAATTATTATATTTCAGAAATCAATAACTAACTTTGCTTATAAATATATTGGAATCATCTTGGTACTTGTACCAGAAGTATGGAAAAACATTTTTATAATGAGTCATTTTTTTTGAAATTCGAATTGCTTCTCTTATTCTTGCCCTTATTATACCGATTCTTTTGTTTTCTTCAAAACTTTTTCTCAAATATACAGATGGAAATAAAACATGTTGTTCCGAAAAAATCGAGTTCAATCTGAAATTAGTTTTATACAGGATTACAATTTAGACTTTTCTGCATCTAGATGAAATTAATTAAAACTAATCAGATTTTTAAAAAATTTACTGAATGGCAGATAAGAGAAAATGTTAAAGTTCCATACTATTATTGACAATTTTTAAAAACTTACAAATTAATAGAATTAATCTTACAAAAATTCAAGGGTAGGTCCAAGTTGTAGAAATATACACGGAAAAAAAAGAAAAATTAAACTTACCCTGAGGAATGTAAACTTGATATTTCTCAGGTTGAGTTTTAAACAGAAGAGTGTCAGGTTTTTTAAGTTTTACACTCCTCAGGATAAATAAAATTATCTTTTCATAACATTTTTTTTCATTTTTTGCGGTGCAAAAAAGGGCACTTTTTTGAACCTTGTTAAGAAAAATATCGTTCGTAACTAGTGCTAACAGTTGCCAATTTTTGAACGAGCACTTTTTTTTCCTTCAAAAATTGACAACTGCTCGCACTCGTTACGAAATATACTATTTTTCTCCGTGTAAACAAACCAAGCAAAATTGCTTATAAAACATCACAATATTATAGCACGTAATATCTCAATAAACAGAACCTTCCTTAACTTGACAGTGTACGTTTAAGATATAGAAGCTATTTAGAAAAATGAAAAATACTTATTTTTTAATGAATACTGGAGAATCGAAGCTAACCTTATTTAATCAAAATAATTTTCATGAAAAAATATTGAGAATTGAGCAAATGAATGTATAACTCTTATGGCGTCGGGTTAGCGCAATATCAGACTTATTCGACAAACAAAGCAAGAACATACTTATTTAAAAAAAAGGCAAGAACATGCTTACTCAAAATATAAAGGAAAAACAAATGAATTCGCAAATTAACCTTTTTAGTCAGATTTTAAATTTTACTTTTGTACAATTGTTTTACGAATAATAACTTTTATTTAGTTCCATTGAGAATAATTTTTTTAATATCTTGTTTTTCTAATATGAAAAGTATTATTGAAATAAAATTATAATATTCTTGATAATTTAAAGTCTGACTAAAAAGGTTAATTTGCGAATTCGTTTGATTTTACTTTATATTTTGAATAAGCATGTTCTTGCCTCTTTTCTGAATAAGTATGTTCTTGCCTTGTTTATCGAATAAGTATGATATTGCGCTAACCCGACGATGGGTAATTCTCCGCGTAGCGCACGATTTGGTTTATGAAATTAAAAAAAAAAATTTTTGCGGTAATTTAAACAATATTATAGCGTGAATCTCATTTTAAAATTATTATTTCGGTAATTTATGGAAATTTATAAAAATTATCGTGATAATTCATAAAAATATGTAAAGTTTAAATTATTATTAAAAATTTGGAATTTGGTAATTTATGAAAATTTATAGAAAATTGTGCGGCAATGAACAGTAAATTGTTGCAAAATTAGTAATTAAGAAAAAAATTTCGGAAATATATGGAAATTTATGCGATATTTTATAGAAATTTATGCTGTAATTTATAGAAATTAATTTTATTACTCATTATTTACCTGAACTTAAAATCTTCGTTACACTTATGAGTGCTTCAGTGACACAGTTTAATACAGAAAAGCCTTATTATGAAAAAGTGATTAGACAATGACGCTGTGATTATACCATGACGTATACGAAAAACTAATTTTTTAAGCAAATTATTATCGATTTCAAAAATTCTTTTTTTCCACGTATTTTGTTTTCACTTACTTTATACTACTAAACTTGTTTTGAGGTAAAATATAAATAATTATTCATTTTATTGCAAATATGTGATGATTAGACCATGACGATTAATTTCTTTTTTAGTAATTCACTTAGGAGAGTTTATTAATGCTTTTTATTAATGTTAAGTAATATTTTGATTTAATTTTTTATGTAAATTATGTAATTTTACAAAGTGATTATACCGTGACGCGAAAACAGGGGACAAGAAATATCTACAAAAATATTTAAAAATAATTTTTTTTTCACAAGTGTTTTGATTTTCTCAATTCTACTAACTTAGACAATAAGAAAATGTCAATATTCATTATATTTATTATTATATTTTACTAAGAAATAACATTTTATATATGAAATGGTAGTGGGGACTGATTAGACCATGACGTTTTGGCACCTTAAAACAGATTTTTAAGTAAAATTATAAACTTTTAAATGAAAACGACTATAGACTTTTATTTGATATCATGGAAATAAGTTATCTACGTTGAATTTATTAGAATATATGAAACTGATTTCTTAAAAAACATGAGAGACATTAAATTGTGCGCTACGCGGAGAATCACTCTGTCACCTCCAAAAAAAGTTACTGTTGTGTACGCAGTAAAATTTTTATTGCAAAATTACTAATTTTTTCTTTCTTAAAAAAGCTCCCAGGGATACGTGAGGAATTATGTGAAGAAGTGCTATACTAAATTTTAGACTGATTGGTACAGTACATTTGGAGTTATGAATTACACGGACTTCAAAAACAAGCTTCAGAAAAACGCAATTTCATTAAAAAATTTAGCAATATATATTTTTTATGCCTAAGGAATCACTTTCTCAAATCGGGAATCCAAAAATTTAGTACCTTATAAAAAATTTAGTACACAATTATAACAATAACATTACATCAGTATTATGTCGTAATATTGCGAACATTACTTTTCAATATCAAGATAATATTGCAGCATTATTGATTATGTCTACTTTGATGCATTATTACCTGGGAACATTAAATCAATATTTGATAGAAATATTATGACAATATTTCTGTAATGTTTATTATATACATACTTTTACAGGTTTACCAAAAATATTAAGCACAATTATTTTTTTAAAAAGTTTATATTTTAGGATTTTATTAGCCGGGGGTTTTCGAGGTGGCTGATTACGAATCCGATGTTTTTTAAAAATTCAAAATGGCGGACGCAATATGGCTGACGACTTTTGTAAAAACTCATCCGATTTACTTGAAATTCGTTACTCTGGAGTTTTGGGGGTCGCTTGTTACGAATTTGATGTTAGATTTTTGAAATACAAAATAATTAATTGGTAAATGTAATAACATATTAAACTTGTAAAGACAATATGTAATAATGCAACCAATGAGTACAAGATATAATAATCCAACCAACGAAGGTAAGATGTTTAATCCAACGAATAAAGACAAGATGTAATAATGCAACCAATGAAGGCAAGATGCAATAATCCAGGAACCAATGGAGGCAAATTGTAATAATCCAACCAATGAATGCAAAATGTAATTTAATCCAACCAACAAAGGTAAGATGTTTAATCCATGAAATAAAGGCAAGATGTAATATTGCAACCAATGAAGGCAAGATGTAATAATCCAACCAACAAAGGTAAGATGTTTAAACCATGAAATAAAGGCAAGATGTAATAATGCAACAATGAAGGCAAAATACAATAATCCAGCCAACAAAGGTAAAATGTTTAATCCATGCATTAAAGACGAGATGTAATGATCTAATCATATTGGGTCTGACATTTTAAATTTTTAAAATCTGACATCAAATTTGTAATTAGCGACTCCAAAAAAACCCCCAGTAACTAATTTTAAGTGAATCCAATGGATTTTTTTTAAACTCAAATATCATATTATATCCTACATACAGGATACACCATATTTAATTTTTATAGTTTGACTTTAGATTCTTAATCAGCAGCAAAAGTCTTAAAGGAACCATTTCGAATTTTTTTAAACATTATTATTATTATCCCTTTAACGCCCAGCGGTTTCGATCGAAACCACTTTTGATTTCTAAAATCTATAACTTTGACAAAAAGTAAGATATTTTTGATTTCTAAACGCTCACGACCTACAAATTTATAAACCTTTATGAAAAAAATTTACATTTTAAAAAATAATTCACAATTTTGTAATTACAACAATAATAAAAAAAAATTTGTTGCAAAATTTGCAACAAAATTACAAATTCAAAAATAAAAAAAAGAAAGCTACTGAAAATTGTTACTCGGGGGTTTTCGGGGTCGCTGATTGCGAATTTTATATCAGATTTTAAAAATTTCAAATGGCAAATCCAATATGGCGGACATCTTTTATCATCTTTTATCAAATATTTGTGAAAATCGGAAAACACAAGTCTAACATGAGAACGCGATCCGAATAAAATATGAATCTACATTTGTGACAATGCGATAAACAAATGCCTAATAAGAAAACGATGTCAAAATAAAATGTTCGTTTACATTCGTGACTATAGAAAAACAATTGCCTAACATATACTTTAACATTGGATTAGTAAACAGCGGCCCTGAAAACCCCCTACTAACAATTTTTAGGCAAATTGAATCAATTATTAGAAAAGATGTCCGCCATATTGGATCCGCCATTTTTAATTTTTAAAATCTGACATCTAATTCGTAATCAACGACTCCGAAAATCCCCGAGTAACAATTTTCAAACAAATTAAATCCGTTTTTAGAAAATATGTCCGCTATATTGGATCCGCTATTTTGAAATTTAAAAATTTGACCTCAAATTCGTATTCAGCGTCCCCGAAAATCCCCGAGTAACAATTTTCAAGCAAATTGAATCAGTTTTTAGAAAAGATGTCCGCCATATTGAATCCGCCATTTTGAATTTTGAAAAAAGGACATCGGATTCGTAATTAGCGCTCCCAAAAACCTCCGAGTAACAATTTTCAGGCAAATTGAATTAATTTTTAGAAAAGATGGCCGCCATATTGGATCCGCCATTTTGAATTTTAAAAATCTGACCTTATATTTGTATTCAGGGACCCCGAAAACCTTTATATACGAGCAATGACATGAATTGCACTGCTACAAAAAAGTCGGGCGTTAACGGGTTATTTGAGTATGACTGTAAAATCGCTATATTTTATATTTAACATGGTCAACTTTTACCTCCTATATTTCTTAAACGGGGCATATACGCACTTTGAATTTTTGCAGAGATTACTAGGTCATCATAAGTGACCATTTGGCATAAAAATGTCTTAAAATTTGAAGTATGAAAAGCAGGCATTTTTGCAAGGGGCTTGCCGAGACTCTTTCTAAGTTTTTTAAAAACTATTTACTATGTTTATTTTTTAAAATAAATTTTCAATAAGAAATACGCCCGAAAAAACTTTTTAATTACTCACGTCAATATTGCAATGTTTTTGTACTTTCATTTATAGGTAGTACATTAATATAAGAAATTTAACATTTTTACAAATTAAGATGAGAATTTTAATTTCTTATCCGTATACAATGTCTTAAAATGTTGCACGGTTTGTTTGAATTTTCAGTTTTTCCATTTCCTCAACTTGTACATACTTTTAATCGAAATTTCGATTTATACTAGAGATGTAATACTAAATTTTCCTGGTGAAAATTCGAGTAATAAAATCTTTTACAAATCTACTATTTCTTACGTAATTATGTTTCTAGAAGTTTTTGAATATTATGTATAATGAATATTCCCTGTTATTCTCAGCAAGAAGCAATTTATTACAATTAAAATTGATAGATTAATATTAAAACTATTAGGTAAATAATTAATGTTAAATGTTATGTATTACCTATCATTTTCAGCATGAACCAATGGATCACAATTTAAATTGGGATCATTATTATTAAAACAATAAGGGTAAGCATAGTAGCCCCATTTGGCAAGGGGCCGTAAAGTTTTAGCAAGTTTTAAAGTTTGTAGCATAAATTCTTTCCCGTGAAATTCAAAGTTCTTTATTGCTTCCTTCTTAATGGATTTGTTACTCCAGAATGGATGCCTTATGCGTTCAATATTAATTGAAATTTCACGATATTGATTTAGTAATGCCCAGTTATGTCGAAAAATTGGTCTCCAGCTTTCAAAATCAATCACAGCTATACCTTGAAATGATTTATTAGGCACTTGATCTTCCACATGATTTTTAAATAATTCAAGATGAAGGGTTATATTACCCTCTTGGGGAACTCCTCCATTCCTTCTCCAGATTTCACCTTTGAGAGAAAAACCATGTAAACCTAATTTTCATTCATTATCAAATATAATTCTTAAAAATCAACACAAGTAAAATTGAATTTATTGTTTTTCTACAATTTTTGTTTTTCTATACCATTTTCATCCTTTAGTAAAGCCGGAAAATATCCAGGATCGTAGAGAATAAAAAATTTATCACCTCGAAATTGATCTTTATTATTTTGTTTGATGTTAAAGTCTTTTGACACTTCTTCGAAAAATATACCATACTTATGACACATAAACGTTGGCACATTCCAATAAACATCCAAATTACTTTGAACACTGCTCTCCGTTATACTTTGCCTAATACTAAATAAAAAGGAAATATTTTGAAAGATAATTAATAAAAGGACAAGCTTATTGGTATCTTCTGAATTGCATTTAATACTTTAATGCAAACCTATGACAAGTACTTGATGGCTGAAGTTTAATAAAGATCCATGTGATTAAAAAAGGCAATATTTTTTCTGTCATGACGTTTGTGTTGTAGTTTTTAAGATATTATTACTATGATTGAAGACTCAGAATTACGGTGTTTATATGTACAAACGTTTACAATACTAAACATGCGACTGAATGCCAGTTAATTTGAAGCTTGTATTTATTCCTCTTCGTTGACAATCCCCTCTTTATTTCTGATATGACAGTGGATTTTGTTATCTATCTCTGTGAACTGTTTTAAAATAATCACAACTTTCTCACCTTTTAATGAAAAAAAGTTAAACAATTAAGAGTTTGTGGGATATTATAATGAATAGAAAAAAGAAGGTTTATGTCGAAACACTGAATTATCCTTAGTAGATTCCATGTAGTAAAAGTGAAGGTTAGATGTTTCATGTGTTAAAGGTTTTGCTTACGTGCGCTACTGATAAAAAGACTACAAAATATATTACTTTACTTTATATAATAATTATTTGTTTAAATGAAAAGAATTACATTTTTTCTATTAGACTCTTGATAGAGTGTTAGACAAAGTACTTTTCTAATAATTAAAAACATTAAATAATACCAAAATTGACATACTTGTTTCTACTATTTTTTATTTGTAAATAATTGTATATTGAATAAAAAAATATATAATAGAATTTATTCTTATTTATTACATTATAAGAAAAAATTGAAAATGTTTTTCATTTTCAAAAAATTAAAATTTTGAATGTATTAAAAGAATTGTCTATTGTACTTAAAAAAGAAGACAAAAATTTCGGAGAGTATATAGGACAACATTTGTTTTACGCTATTGTATAATATTAATATTATTGAAGAAATCTAATATTTTATCTTAATGATTTTCAATATCCTTACAATTCCTTTTTAACAATTAGTTTGAAATATTATTTGTTAAGTTAAAGTTAAAGAAAGATTTCATTGTATGCATTTAGATTTTTACATTCTTCATACATCTTAATTCAACTTTACCAACTTATGACACTCTGCACTCTTTAACTTTAGCGGTCACAAGCTGATTTGAGTTAGGAGTACTCATGTTTGCCTTAACGTCAAACCTCCTGGTTGATATATCTCGATCGCAGTAAAAAAACATCAGGGGCTCGGCTGTAGCGTCCTACAACAGTCATCCACCTGAGTACTAATTGCACTAAACGCAAGTCACTGTATTTCGCCGCCCGAGCTATATCAAGGGTCACAAACATTTTTTGTATTTAACTTGGAATTTTAATTTTTAAAGTTGCAAGTAGATCGGAAAAAGGCTTAATTAAAAATTATGGAAATGTCTTAAGCAATCACATTTTAATAATTTTATTTTTCAAAAAAGTTTGTACATATTTGAAAATTTATTACTACTTAACAATGAGTACTCTTAATATACTTTCATACTATGTGCTGGTTTTTGAATATTATAATGTAAAATGAAAGATACTACTACTGTTGAGTCTGTTGAGTCTTTCAGAATTTTCGGTGACTTTAATCTCTTTTAACATCTCAGGTGCAATACGAAAAAATCCAATTTTGATCTTAATATTTAAGTTATAATTTCTTTTCCATCCTACAAAATTTTGACGATGGAGAACGAGCTATTTTTCAATTTTACTCACACTTAAAAAATCTTCTTCCGACAGGAAATTCGTGGGTTAAAATTCAGGTAGTTTCATGCAACAAACTGTTAAGACAGCCAACTTAAGTATTATAAAACTACTTGTATTTTAAAGAACAAATTCGTTTTTGGATGTAAATCTTTTAAACTAACCTTAAAACCTTTAAGGTTAGTTCTCCTAGTCCTTAGGACCTTTTTTGCGCAACTCAATTTACACTTATGAATTCCAAGTTAAAAAAATTCCAATACAAAAATTTTTGTAAATAATTGTTAGAAATTAATTGTACTAGTATGGAAAATCATTAAAAAAATTATTTTCCTTAAAAAATAAATTTTCTAAAATTTGCATATTCTTGTAGTAAATATATGTAGAAATTTTATGGAATATATTATATTTGTTAGAAAGTTTAGAAATATGTAGGAAAACGGAATAAAATATTATTCGAAAAAAATAATTAAAAACAAATATTCAAAAAAATACTTTCTTAAAGCTCTTATGAATTTATAGCCCTGACAATTTCAAAACAAGAACCTTTCGTCAAAATTTGTGAGCCGTTAACATTTTTGAACTGTAAATTTAAAATTCTAAATATATCTTGTCAATCAAATCACAAGTAGGGGTAGTTTCAAATAGCCATGCTGGCAAAGATTGTCTATTTTTATACACAAGAATTTTTATTTACTATTTTAAAAGACATTTTAAACAGCAATGAATCTTTTTCTTGTAGAAGCAATAGCATTTAAAGTCAAAATAATTTTCCGAGGTTCTTGAATTCTGTTTTATCGTTATTGTCATAAATATTAAACGTCTTTCGCATTCTCTGTCTTTAAATATGCCTTGAACTAAAAAAATTTTGTATAATTAGAGGAAGAATTGTTACATCTTGATAAGAAAAAAATAAAATGTCTTTAATAAATATTGTTCTTATTTAACCAAAAAATGTAATCAAAATCGATTAGTATATTATTATTTATTAACAAAACAGAAAAATTTATTATAAAACTTGTACAAGAAACCTAAAAAATAATATTTATAAGACAAATACATTAATGTAAAAATATATCATAGTTAACAAAATAAATAATGACGAACATTAGAAAATTAACTTTTGAAAGCAGTCGATAAGTAAATTGTAATCGCACGTAAATCCTTGAATGAAAGAGAGAAGGTGAATGGTATTTGTTTATTTTTTAATCTTTCCACACCTGTTTTTCCATTCTGTTATTGAAGAGACCTTGCCTATCACGCAAGTGTACAATTTCGCTTATGACGAGTAGCATTTATCGCAAGCCGAACGAAAAGCGTAAAAATAATCGAAAATCCTACAGTAAATAGTAAAAAAAAAATTTATTCTACTTAAACGGGCATTAGGATTAACACAAATGTTTCTAATAATTTGGACTTCAATGTAGATGAACAACAATGTTTCTATTTGTTGGATGACTTTTTCTATCCTATTACTTTTAAATTACATTATTCTGATGTTAAAGAGCCCATACAACATTTTTAAAATAATGTCACATTTAATATAAAAAAATTATTATTGTTAAAAATAGAATTTTAAAAACCACCGCAAATTTAAAACTAAACTATTTTATTTTCTCATGAACACTTCGCTTCTTTATGAAAATTTTAATTTTATAAATGGGCAATTCCACGTGAGATTTCAGTCGACCTCTTAAAATCGGCCAAAAATATTTTTTTTCTATTCTTTATTGAAAAAAAACAGATACGTATTTTTTTATTATTTTTTTGGAGGCCAAATTTTTGAGTTATGAATTTTCAAAATTTTCGCTTTTTAAATGTAGGTATATTTTTAATGTCAGATAACTAAAAAAATATTGCTTCTTTTCATTTTTTGACAAGAGAAAAAAAGTTTTGTTTTTCTCTCTACTTTTGAATAATCATAACAAAAAATTTTTTTTTTTCATTTTTTATTAAAAAAATAAAAAAATTTTATAAACAAATTAATTTTTTTTAACTTTGGGTATGATAAATTTTTAATTTTCTTTTTTTAAAACATACCTGGAAATGATAAGAAGGTTTTGCAAAAAGTTTCAGAGTGGGCCTGACAAGTTTGATGGGTCCAAAAAAATAATTAAGCTCTCCGTGCAGGTCGCACGCACGTGGCACAATGGGATTTTTTTACAATTTATTATTAAAAATTGTTTAAAGCCTTAAAATTCAATAATAATTAAAATCCGATAAAATTTGTAGGCTCTAGACAATTTTTAATAATAAATTGTAAAAAAATCCCATTGTGCCACGTGCGTGCGACCTGCACGGACAGCTTAATTATTTTTTTGGACCCATCAAACTTGTCAGGCCCACTCTGAAACTTTTTGCAAAACCTTCTTATCATTTCCAGGTATGTTTTAAAAAAAGAAAATTAAAAATTTATCATACCCAAAGTTAAAAAAAATTAATTTGTTTATAAAATTTTTTTATTTTTTTAATAAAAAATTAAAAAAAAATTTTTTTGTTATGATTATTCAAAAGTAGAGAGAAAAACAAAACTTTTTTTTTCTTGTCAAAAAATGAAAAGAAGCAATATTTTTTTAGTTATGTGACATTAAAAATATACCTACATTGAAAAAGCGAAAATTTTGAAAATTCATAACTCAAAAATTTGTCCTCCAAAAAAATAATAAAAAAATACGTATCTGTTTTTTTTCAATACAGAATAGAAAAAAAATATTTTTGGCCGATTTTAAGAGGTCGACTGAAATCTCACGTGGAATTGCCCAAATATAAATTACATTATTGACATGTACCATTATTGCAACTCAATATCAAAGAAGCACAAAAAGGCATTTTTTTAATTTCTAAATTTAAAATTAAAAATAAAATCATTTAAATTCTAATTCGAATAAAGTTAAAAAACAGATCATTCAATGCGTTTTAAAACCGTCTATACAAAGGATATAAAATATTTCAAAGCAAATGTCACTTTAATACTAATAAACTACGAAAAGTAATTTTTCAAAATATTTACAGTTAAAATGTATTAACATTTTAGTTAAATACAACGTATACTGTTATTGACAAATTCAAATCATTGCAATCAAACTTTGGTTGTGCAATCAAACATTTTTAATTTAAATTACAACTTGTACAAGTGTTTCATACACTAAATCAACTTTATCTATGATATTATTAATATTATATCCTTCAATGTCTCTTGTTATTAGCCCATATCTATTTTCTTTTAAAATTTAAATTTAATGGTCCATAATAATGGTTTTGAAACTAGAAAATTGTTTTTTTAATATAAATTGTATGCTTTCTCATTATAATGACAATTAATTTGAAATTTTGATTTACATTCCTATTTCTCTGCTATAATTAATTTTAATTCCAGAAGAAACTTTTATATTAATCTTTCAAGTCAAAGTCTATAAACAAACGAACACTACCACTTTTCTTAACTGCAGTATGACTGTCCTCATCAGAATCTATAAAACTATTTTATTAATTAGTAAATGGAGCTTATCATGAAATGGGAAGAAAGGCCCTAAAGTGAATTTGTTAGAATTTTTATTTTATAGAATATTATTCCCTAGAATAACATTTTCGCAGAATAAATAATTGTTTAAATATTAGCTTAGCAGAATTTCCATTAAATCGATTATGAATATTGTAGAATTTTTATTCGTAAGAATAGTAATGGGACAGAAATGAAATATGATTGAATTTTAATTGTTACAAAAAGTTGTTTGTCAGAATTTAAATTAAACGAAATAAAAATTTTAACCAATATTAATTTAGCAGCAAGAAAACTAGAAAGAATTCTAATTTAGTAGAATATTTATTTATCTGAATTATAATTTTGCAGAAAGTGTTTCGTAGACTTATAATTTTACAGAATCGTAATTTAATAGAATCTTAATATTGACAGATTGCTAAAAAAATTTTAATTAAAATTATTCATTTTCACTTTTGACAACACGTTATGAAATAAATGAATATCAAGTATGCTATTGCATTTTGTTTTTAAATTTTCTTGATTACAAACTTGAAGTCCCCAAAACATAATTTTTATTCTGAAACAAATGAAAGTAAGTTGTAAGATGATTGATTTTCACCTTTTATAAGCGATTGTAAAAATTTACAATTGAAGTTCCTTTAAAAATTCGTCAATAAATCGCACGAGTATCAAGAAAATTAACGCACTAAAGTAGTAAAAAATTACGGTCCTAAAAATTATGGTCCTACTAAAAAAATTTACAATAACTTAATATGATAAAAATACAATTTGACCGAAATATTTCGGCGCGAATTTTAAAATTGACCAATCAGAAATTAGCAAGAAAATTGTGATTGGTCAATTTTTAAATTCGTGTCGCAATATTTCTGTCAAATTGAATTTCTTGCAAATTAATATTTAAACACATATGGGGCAAAATTCCTCAACTGTCCAGGTCAAAAAATGAGTTTTCTCTAAACTTTGCTTAAATGTTACTATTATTAGTAGAAGTGTAAATATAAATTTTTTTTGAATTTGATAAAATATTTTTTGAGTTATGGAGTTTCAAAATTTTGATTTTTTTGAAAATATCTTTTTTTCAATTTAATATATTGATAAGTAAAATTAATCAAATTTAAAGTATGAATTGTGATTTTTAAAGGGGTTTTCATGGGCTATATGCTGGTGATGAAAAAAAGTTGTTTTCTTTTAATTTGACCTTGAAATTCAAGGTCAAATTCTTAATTTCAATATATCTCAAAATCGATGTTTTTTATTTTTTTCTAACCTATCCCAATCGAAAGCTTACCTTTTTTCCTATGAGCCATGTAAAAATCAGAGTGGGACCATGGGAATTTTTGAGGAAAATAATAATTTATCATTATTTTACATAGAAAATGATGATTTATAATTAATTTCTTTAAAAATTTCCATGGCCCCACTCTGATTTTTACATGGCTCATAGGAAAAAAAGTAAGCTTTCGATTGGGATAGGTTAGAAAAAAATATAAAACATCGATTTTGAGATATATTGAAATTAAGAATTTGACCTTGAATTTCAAGGTCAAATTAAAAGAAAACAACTATTTTTTATCACTAGCTTATAGCCCGTGAAAACCCCTTTAAAAATCACTATTCATACTTTAAATTTGATTAATTTTACTTATCAATATATTAAATTGAAAAAAAGATAAGATATTTTCAAAAAAATCAAAATTTTGAAACTCCATAACTCAAAAAATATTTTATCAAATTCAAAAAAAAATTTATATATACACTTCTACTAATAATAGTAACATTTTAGCAAAGTTTAGAGAAAATTCATTTTTTGACCTGGACAGTTAAGGAATTTTGCCCCATATATACATTCTGAGAAAGTAGATCTCTTTCAAAATATTTTTTGACAACCTATTAACCCATTAATGCCCATGGACATACTAATAAACATTGACGCAAACCAACTATTGGAATTAGGACATTAGACAGAATACGTGAAGAAACACATTTTAAATATTTTTTTCAATTTCTTTAAATTCATTTATAATTTTTAAAACAATAAAAAAAATTTTTTACTCGCAGTTCAATAAACAGAACTATTATTGGTTTTAATTAATTAAGGATCTAAAATAAAAATGATTAACACTTTCTACCTCCTAAAACTACCCTTATTTCAAAAAATGACCCCTACATTCAGAAAAATTTTTGTTCGAAGCAACCAAGTTTTAGTTGAATTAACCAAATAAATGCATTGCTATACAGTCAACCAAATGTTTATTTAATTCAAGCAAATTTTTTAATTTGATTTTTTTATTTGAATGAACCAAACACTTTATTGCATTCAACTAAATTTTTTGGTTTCTTTAACCAAATATTTTGTCCTATAAAAACAAACAATTTATTTAAATAATATATTTTATTAAAATTATTTATTTAATTTATATATATATATATATTTGTTTAAAAACCTTCTATTATTTTAATTTTTTATTGTATTTTATTATGCATGTTACAAATTAATTTATTATATTAATTTATAACAAGCAATATAAATAAAATACATTTTGTCCACAAAAACTTATTGTAAATATTCTTCTCACTGGTAAAAATTAAATATGTAGGGGAGTATAGTCGAGGTTGGACCACTATCTAGGTAGGCCATTCGCGTTTTTTTGGCAAGTTCACTAGCGCCACCTACGCGCATGCTTGTCGAAGCTTGTCTTAGTGAAACCTAACTTTTTGTTCAATTACATTTTCGAAGATTCAAAAATTGTGTTTTCTGTGACGTAGGTATAAAAAAAGCTCAAAAAAGTGTTGTGCATCATGTGAAAAATCATTAATAAAAAATATAAAAAATTTAATTTCCGTAACTCCACACATGTTATTTTATTTTTTAACGATTAAGGGGTTACGCCACCCTGAAATTTTCAAAAAATTGATTTTTTTTGCTTAATTTCAAAGTTTATATTCTAACGAATATTTTGAGATATCTCCGAAGACAATGTCTCACTAATTACAAAAGTTATTGTCATTTGAAGTCAGCGCGGTGGGGACGCGCCGAGAGCTGCTGGAAGCAGCGACTTTCTATTTTCGAATGGTCTAGGGGGCCCTTTCATGATTTAGAAAGGGTCCTTTTCATTGTATCCCTTCCATTCTTGGAGAAGAATATTATGGCCCAGGAATTGCTGATTAAATAGTAAGTTGGAAAATTTTCAAGTTATAATACACTAAAGTTCATTTTTTTCTTCTTTTGCGTTTTTCTCGAAACCACAATTTTCGAGACGGTGTACACGATAACTCAAAAACTATTTAATCGATTGACTTGAAAATTAATATACATCTTCCTAAATAGATTTTCCACAGAGTGACGTGGGATTTTTTTGATTGAATAATTTGAAAATTTTTTATTCAATTTTTTATACGGTACTTTTAGACAAAAAAAGTCAATTTTTGATGTGCTTCCATTTGCGTAGAAAATTTTTTTTTTAAATGGCTTCGTCACTCTGTTCAAAATTTATCACTTTTGAAGAAAAATATTGTTTTACTTGTTTCAGACAAAAATTGAACTGCCAATCATGTACACCATCAATGAGTGCTTCGGGAAAATTGATCCACGCCAATAGTTATATCTCCGACATTTTTAATTAAAAACAATTTTTTTTAAATATTTATAAAGCTCAATATATGTACTAAAGCATCAATAAATGTAAAGAAGTCCTACCTCAAACAGTTTTGTCAAAAAAATTCCTAAAAAACCATCTGATTTTCATGCGTTCAGGGTGGCGTAACCCCTTAATGCCTTTGAATTTTAAACATGGACCGACCTTGACTGTAAGGACCAACCTGGACTAAAAATTTTTTTTTTAATTATTATAACTTTTTCATTTTAACCCTTAAACCGCACACTGCCGAATCCATCCTTAAACCGCACACTGGGTGTGCGACACCCGGGGACTTTTAAGTGTGTTCTCCAAGCTGGAATAGGATATTATCTTTTGGAAAAATTATTTTATATAGCTCAGTACATCTATTTTGAAGGAAAATAGGTTTCATAATGATTTATTTAATTTTAATAATTAAAAAAGAGTTTTTTAAAACTACTGAAATTACCTTAAACCAAAAACTGGGTGTCAAACAAGCAGAAATTTTTCGCCGACAACTTCATAAAGTTATCAAATACTCAAAGACACTTGGGAGACTAATGTCCCTCACGGAACATAAGCTTAAGTACAAAATGTATCATCCAATAACCACACATGTTCAATTTTTACGAATTTAACCGAAATATTAGAGTAAAAAGCTAGAATATGGGTGTCGCACACCCAGGGTGCGGTTTAAGGGTTAAAACCAATCAATTTACTTGTACAGAAAAGATGTTCCTACTAAACAGGACTTTCCAACCATATACTTCAATTGTCCAAATTCATTTTTAAAAAAAAGTTATAAACAAAAGTCAAAAAGTGGGCCGCCCTCGACTATGTTTCCCTAGTAAAGTTTACAATAAACATAATAATGCATTTATTTAACCCACACTTATAATTTTGTTTCTTCGATTTACCTAATGAATGTGACGCGAACGCGGACTGTAGACAAGTGAGCTGACATTTTTAAAATATACTTTTTGTACTTTTGTACTTTTTGAGAATAGCAAATATTAAATAGGTTAATTAAACAGTTTGGTTCAGTGAAGTAAACTTTTTCTCTGAGTGTAGGAGTATAAATAGCAGTACTTATTGGAGAAAAATTTCTATTTCATTTTAACATACAGAAAAAACATTCTTGCACATAATATTAATAATAACAATGATTAAACCCCTTATAAACCACCCCTCACCTTATGTAAAGAAGTCCTACCTCAAACAGTTTTGTCAAAAAAATTCCTAAAAAACCATCTATTAATAAATATAAACCACCCTTAAATTTTGTTTAAAATGGTTAAAAAATATTTAAAGATTCTGCTAACTCCAACATGATTTATAAACATTCTTTTACTGTTTTAAAATTCATAACAAAAGTAAATTACCCTTCAAAAACAACCCCTAAATGTTTACTTTATTTATTTAAATAAAAAAATTATAAAATCCTTTGCGCTTCACGGAGAAAAAAGGATACTTAGATTTACCCTGAGGAGTGTAAAACTTGATAAATTTTCAGTGTCAACTATAGGACAACACTCTGTTGTTTGTAGATTACTATTTATATAGTGTAAAATAAGCATAATTATTTTTACGTTCCAGGAATGTGTAGTACTTTATTTTATCTGTTTAATTATATTTTAAAAAATAAACTTTTATTTCTAAAAAATGTATTTAAACAATTAAAAACAATTAACTTACTTACTATTTTTAACTTTTTAGTCACTAAAAGAGTTTAAGAATTCATTTAGTCTTTTTACTAATAATTTTTTAAAAAAATTTTTCTTGAAAAGAAAACTAATTAAAATATTGAACATTTTAATTTATTTAAATTTGGTTTTGATAGAGATTATTATTTTACAACATCCTCAGAAATAATAAATAAATAATAACCCCTATTTTTAAACGTCAAAATTTATTTATCGATGTTCATTTTTTAGCTGCATTTGCGGTTAGTTACTTCAACTAAAAAACTGGTAAGTTTAAATTTCCTGGAGTGTAAAACAAATAATAAAATATGTGTAACTTTTACAAAGAAAAAATATAGTAAAATGTAAGTAATATTATGAAAAAGATTAGAATGACTAAATAAATTTTTCACATTTAAAATTTAACACTCCAGTTTTCTCCGTGAATTCAAAGCGCAAAGGAATATTTGTTTAACATTTCAAAATTTGCAATATAATGGTTTACATTTCCTTAAAAACAACCCTTAACTCATGCAACCACCCTTAGACATATATATTTGTTTTAAAAAATTAACACCAGATTCGGAATAAGCCACCCCAAAAACAAAATCAGTCAAACCAAAGTTAAATTTGTTGACTTTTTTAAAACGTAATTAACATTCTCAAAAACCAAGTAGCAAGTTTCAAGCAAATTCGTCAAGTTGTTAAAAAGTTTGCAACCATATTAGATGCGCCATTTTGAATTTTGAAGTTCAGACTTAAAAAACGCAATTGCCGATAAAATGTGATAAAGTTATTAATATTTTTTAATTAAGCAGTGCCAGCTATGTTACATAAAATGTCAGAAATAAAATAACTACAAACGTAGAATATTTGAGTGTGGTATTCTAGATTTTCTTTGTCAAAAATAAAATATTTCATTTAGTCTGAATTGCGAAATGCAATGTGGCCGAGCCAACATGGTGGCCGAATTGCCAATAAATCAACAAATTCGCTTTAAACTTATATTATTCTTGAAAATCTCCGAGTGACAAGTTTCAAGCAAATCCGTGTATATTTAGAAAAGTTGGCAGCCATATTGGATCCGTCATTTTGAAATTTAAGAAATTAACTGCAGATTTGTAATAAAAACCCCAAAAACCCCTTAATAACAAGTTTCAAGCACATCCGTTAAATTTTTTAAGAAATCATATTGGATTCGACATTTTGAATTTTAAAAATCTGTCATTAAAATCATACACAAAAATCCCTTAAGTAACAAATTTTAAACGAATTGATTAAGTTTTTAAAAATTTGTCCGCCATATTTGAGTCAAAATTTTGAATTATGAAAAATTGATAGCAGATTCGTAAAGAGCGACCTAGAAAACTCCTCGACAGCTACCCAATGGGAAATGCACCAAGGGCGCAGTACTATACCAGCGTTGGCAGTATCGGGGCTACACTGAATTTCAGTATTGGTGCATAACAGATATAACGTCGGCATGTAGACAATGTTCTGTACTGACAATCGGTACTAACTCAGTACTGACGTCAATGCAGAATGTTAGTGTTGCGGTAGTACAGGTGAATAGGCGAGAGGGCCCCAAGATGGACATTTCCTATAAAATTTTTGTTTAAAGTGACAGCATCTTCTCAATTTTTTTATTTTTGTTGTTTGTATAGACGAAGATTTTTATGCATATTTGAAAAATAAAACCAGTTTTTTTTCTACTGCGCATATCACCTGAATTTTTTGTCAAAAAAAATTTTATTTCCGATTTTTCTCAAGTCGATAAAGTTATTTAAATTTTTGATTTTAGATAGGTATTTATCGTTATAATATTATTTATTTATCATATAATAATATTCTAAAATGATTTTATTATTATTTTGTTTGTATACAATTTTTTCTGGGTTTCAAAAAATGGTGTCATTTACCCTAAGATAGACACTTTCGAGACCCTAAGATGGACACCACATTTCAATGTATTTATTTTCATGCTTTCGATTACACATTTTTTTAATAATTTTGTAAGCCTCGTAATTGAGATTTTTTATTTTTACCGCCATGGAATGTAGAGCTATATCGATAGAGAATTCGATATATCGATATATCTTAACTTGTCAAATTAAAGTTAAATATATGTTATTTTTTTTTATTCTCAAGTTATAAAATTAAGATTTTTAATAATGTTATTCCTAGTAAGTAGAATAAAATGATTAAACATTAGTTTAAAAATTAATACAGGATGTTTATCTTTAATTTGCCACACATTAAAGTGATTTTTAAGAAGGTGTCCATCTTGGGGCCAGTTTTTTTTTATCAAAAATTTTAACAATTAGAAAAAATGCTATAAAAAATGTTTAAGTTCAAGATAAAATTTTATCTCAGTGGCCATAAGTTACCTAATAAATTGTACTTTCATTTAGTATAAAACATTTTAACATATCTTATTCGGTTTGGATATTAGAGCCATCAATCGAAGAGGTGTCCCCTACATATTTTCCGTGATACGCCGATGTTACTTTTATTTTTATAAAAAAAATTTATAAATTAAAAAAAAAGAATTTCATGCTATTCTCATGTAATGTATGCTTGGAATGTTAATACCTATCGAAGAAAATTTGTTTTTCTATTTACCTGAATATTTACCATCATGAGGTCTCGAACGCAAGACGCTGCTAGGAGCGGATGCTCTACCAACTGCGCCACTGAGGCTCATGAATGGAAAGTTAGAATATACATACATACGAAGGAAGTATGAAAATATGCTCTGTAACTTGAAAGTGGGATATTGTAATTGCAACAATAGTATATTATAATATACATTATATTTAATATATATTACAGAAGAATATTAAAATATAAGGAAAGGTTTAAAAATTAATTTTTAAATGAAAGATTACTGCAATAAATTTAAGCTTAATGAATAAAATTCCTAAATTTTTATATAAAATTTATATTCTAACTTTTCATTTATAAAAACAGATTTTACAAAATTATTTGCCAAATTAATTTATTAAATAATTTTACCATTATGAATAGCAATAATGCCAAATGCAAATAAGTACCGAATAATTACATTACACCATTAAAACAAATACGAGACTTTTATACATAAGAACATTGTTTAAATATGTACCAGAAGAATAATAAAACAATTAAAAATATTTCAAGATACAGTAAAAAATGCTTCATGTCAATCATACTCAAAATTGAGATTTACATATAATTAAAAAATGACAAAAAAGTGAGGTTACTTTTTGTGAAATGTAAATGAAAACAATAACAACCTAACAAGATGGTTGGTTTTACCAAGAAGCTTGTGTTAATTTTATTAAATTTGTTTAACTTGTCGAATGTAGTTCGCTTTACCAGCTCTCACTAGTTATCAAAATCAAGCGTAAAAAGTAAATTCAACAAAAGTCATTTTCACCATTTTAGAAAATAAAAAGTATACTCAACTTCACAAGTTAATTCATTCTACTAAAACTTTAGTTAATATAAGAATATGACTACAAATATTTTAACTAACGATAAATTATTAATTTCGTATTGGATTTTTTTTTCAATGAATAATTAACAAAAAAAATTATTCAACTTATGAATTTTGAAATTAAGTTCTTAAAACATATTTACAGTACTAAACCGAAGTTTACTTGCCAAGATTTGGCATTACTATGGCGAAAACATTTATTCTGTACTGCGCCAAGATTTTCCTGACAAGGTTTGGCATAACTATGGCGGAACCATTTATTCTGTTCTGCGCCAAGATAACCCTGCCAAGACTTGGCAAAATGCTGGAAGAACAAATGGTTCTGTCCTGCGCCATTTGTCACTGTTGGCATTGTACAAAGATTTCCCATTAAGTGATTACGAATAGTTTCAATTTTTAAAAATTAGAAATGGTGGATCCCACATGGTGGCCTCTTTTTAGAAGAGTCAACTTTGAATGAAATTTCCTACAAATTCTTGTTCAATTTTCAAGCACCAAGGATTTTATAAATTTTTTATTTAAATTAATAAAGTAAACATTTAGGAGTACTTTTACAATTTAGAGGTTGTTTTTAAAGGGTTATTTACTTTTGTTATAAATTTAAAAAATTTTTTTTAGGGGGTTAAAAGTGTTAATAATCTTTGTTTCTTTATTCCAGACCCTTAATTAATTAAAACCAATAACAGATCTGTCTATTAAAGTGCGAGTAAAAAATTTTCTTTTTATTGTCTTTAAAATTATAAATAAACAAAATAAATTATTTAACCAAATTGTAAACAATATTTTAAATATGTTTCTTCACGTTTTTGACCTAATGTTGTAGTTTCAATTGCTGGTTTGCGCCAGTGTTTATTAGTATTCTTTCTGGTTTCCTTTCTAATTTATAAATTAATATTCTGTAAAATTTCTATTCTGTTTAACCTCTTCGCAGTCAAGACCAAAATCTCATAAGTGGGCTCAAAATGTCGACAACTTTTTAAAAAACTAAAATTTGCGCAAACGAGCATACTATTGTATTTGAAGTCGCTGATTACGAATCCGATATCAGATTTTAAAAATTCAAAATGGCGGATCCAATATGGCGGACATGAAAATTAAAAATCGACTGAATTCACTTAAAACTTGTTACTCAGGGGTTTTCGGGGTTACTAATTACGAATCCGATATCACATTTTGAAAATTCAAAATGGTGGTTCTAATATGGCGGACAACATTTTCTAAAAATCATCGGATTCACTTGAAACTTTTTATTCGGGGGTTTTCAGGGTCGCTGATTACGAAACCGATTTCAGATTTTAAAAATTCAAAATGTCGGATCCAAAATAGCGGACGAAATTTTCTAAAATTCATCGGATTCACTTAAAACTTTTTACTCAAAGGTTTTCGGGGTCGCTGATTACGAATCCGATTTCAGATTTTGAAAATTCAAAATAGCGGATCCAATATGTCGAATAAAATTTTCTAAAATTTATCGGATTCATTTGAAACTCGTTACTAGAGGGTTTTCGCTTATTACGAAAAACTTTTGAAACGATAATAAATACAAAATTTTCCCCTGCAGTCAGCTGTTAAGTATACTACGTTACTTATGACCCCAGAGTTTACCACGTGGAGGTATGCGGTCGGATTTTACACTTCTTTATTTATTTTGATTTTTTATATTTTTTTTGTTTGTTCTTATATTAGATCCGCCATTTTCAAAACCGATATTACATTTTTAATCTACGACATGAATAAATTTCAAGTAACAACTTTTAAGTAAATCTGATAAATTTTTTAAAATGGCTCCAGCCATATTTGAAACGCCACATTGTATTTTAAAAATCTTATGCTAGATTCGTAATCAGCGACCCAGGAAACCGCCGAGGAACAAGTTTCAAATGAATCGGACAAGTTTGTAAAAATGTTGTCCGCTATATTGGATCCGCCATTTTGAATTTTTATAATCTGAAATCAGGTTCGTAATCAGCGACCCTGAAAACCCCCGAGTAACGAGTTTTAAATGAATCGGACGAGTTTTTGAAAATGTCGTCCGCTATATTGGATCCGCCATTTTGAATTTTTAAAATCTGAAATCGGATTCGTAATCAGCGACCCTGAAAACCCCCGAGTAAAATGTTTCAAGTGAATTTGATGAATTTTAGAAAATGTCGTCCGCTATATTGGATCCGCCATTTTGAATTTTCAAAATATGAAAACCGATTCGTAATCAGCGACCCCGAAAACCTTCGAGTATAAATTTGTGGACAAATCTGTGTGTGTTTGTAGCCAAAAATCTGCTTGCGTCTATACACGTCATCGACAGTTTGAGCCCACCTGCAGCATGACGTGTATGTACACGTCATCGACTGCCAAGGGGTTAATATAAATTCTGCCAAACAACCTTTCTCAACAATTCTAATTAAATCATTTTAAATTTGTCCAATTATTATTCTTACTAATAAACATTCTACAACAATTGATAATCAATTTGATGGAAATTCTGCTAAGATAATATTTTGATTATTTTGAAACATATTATTATTAGAACTTTTGAGTTACTTTTCTTCAGCTATTTTTATTTTGAAATCTATAATAATAAGAAAAAAGTGTTCTATATGAAATTTGTAGGGAAATTATTGGTATTAAATAATATTTTATTGGGGAATAAATAAACCATTTTTTCGTTAATTTATTTAAACGAAAACTTACTTTTGACGTATTTTAGTAACGTCATATCACTAGCGGACCTAACTTAAGGGGTAACACTATCCTAGAGTCAGAAAAAGAGACCTATATCTTTGATGATTTGTTTTGAGAAAATGGAAACTAGAATAGGATTTCTTTTTGGAGGGTTTATTAAATACATATTGAAGAGTAGAAAAAAAAATTTTATTACAAATTTTATAACAAAATGGCGGCGGTAAATTTCATAGTAAAAATCGACTATTTTTTTTACGGCCGAAAAGGTTTCTTGAACAGTTTAAGTACTAAAACACAAAACAAAGAAATATTATAATCTATATAATATAAACTTGAAAAGTACATAGAATTTTTTTAATTGGATGTAAACTTTAATTTTTATAAACAATTTACTTTTTATTTTTTGTCGAAAAATTGATTATTTTACTAAAAAAGAGCACCATTTCTACCAAAATTGATATGAAAAAAAACTCCTATTTACTTTTCAAGTTTATATTATATAGATTATAAAATTTCTTTGTTTTCTGTTCCAGGACTTAAACTTTTCAAGAAACCTTTCCGGCCGTTTTGGTAAAGAAAAAAATAGTCGATTTTTCCTATGCAATTTACCGCCGCCATTTTGTTATAAAATTTTTAATAAAAATTTTTTTCTACTCTTCAATATGTATTTAATAAACCCTTCAAAAAGAAATCCTATTCTAGTTTCCATTTTCTCAAAACAAATCATCAAAGATATAGGTCTCTTTTTCTGACTCTATTCTAGGGTAGTGTTACCCCTTAACCGGAAAGGCTCTTGCACACTATAGATAAGTTGTAGGGGGCACTACTGATTTAAAAAAATTCAAACTTATATCGTCTAATTTGTTTAAAAGATATATGTAAGCGTTGTTACTTTCCTCCTCGGTCTCCCCTACTTTTTGATAATTATTTTTCACTTCAATAATATTAATTAATAATTTATTTATTTATTTCATTTGAGTATCATATAAAAATTAATAATAACTTATTTATTATAAAGATTTTATTATTTCTAGGTGCCTTGAAGATTTAGGGTTTTTTTTATATGCATTACTTTTTAACAAATTTTTTAATTTTCCAAAAAATTTCACTTTATGACACGAAAAAAAGATAAGATTACACAAGCCTGCAAAAAAATAGCCGTAGTCTGAGATCTAAATTAGCTATCAGAAATGATTCTTTTAACACTTGTCTAGCATAAAAATTGACTCACACTGTCCGTAAATAAAACTATTTAAAAAAGTGAATGGATTCGCTTAGAATTTGTTACTCGGAGCTTTTCGGGATCGCTTATTACAAATATAATTACGAGACCGCCAACAAATTTTTTTATTTTGACATCATATTTGTAATAAGCGATCCCGAAAACCCCCGAGTAACAAATTCTAAGCGAATCCAATTACTTTTTTGAATAGTTTTATTTACGGACAGTGTGGGTCAATTTGTATGCTTGACAACTGTTAAAATAATCATTATTGACAGACAATTTAATTCGTTGTTGGCAATATCGCTATATTTTTGTAAAGTAGAGGGTTTAAGCTTTAATTAGACTCCTATTACAAGTCTCTAGCTCGTCACATTTACCCTGTAAAAATTTTCAAAAACTGCTAAAAAGTGATTTTTCGGATTATACGTATCTAGTACAATCTGGATTATATTCATTATGATATTTTCACAATAGATCAGTTTACTGGGATTATAATTTTACACATCCAAGTATTATAACCTTACAATTATTAATTATATTAATTTGGATTATAAAAATTGTGTCAGAATATTCAATTTTATTTAGGTTATTTTGAATAGAGAAAATTTTGAAACATTGGTATTAACCCATAAATGTATAATAAATTAATTTTCTTACTAGACACAGAATTAATATTTTACAGACAATAAAACGACATTGAATGAGAGGTTAAAAAAATAATCCTGTAATAATTAAAAGAAAAATTCTACTTTAATTAAATCGTGAATTTTGAAAAGGGCTCAACTCAGTTTTTTGAAATTTAAAAACAAAAAACTGTTTATTTCAAAGAGCTTTGAGTGAAAGAGTCCAGATTTTTTTCGTCGTAACTAGATACTATTTTATATAAGAAAATAATAAAAGAATTGTTCTTAATGACACTGAGTTTGAGAGAATTGATATTATAGTTGTCAGGGTTGAGCCCTTTTCGATATTCATGAAAAAAATTTAATCGTTTTAATCATAAAAATATATTAATGAAATGTTTTAGTATCGAAAAACAGTTTATTTATTTATTCATTTAATTTTAAAATATATTAAATTTTTTTAACTCAAAAACAATTCAGCATTAGGTTAGAAAACGAACAATCTTAGGTTAAAAGTCACAGTTTTAAGTTATTTAATAGTCATTAAAAAGTAGGGGTCGCACAATTACCGACGGTACTGTTAATTTGTTTTTCTTTAAAAAAATGGCAACATGAAAAACACATGTGACAGTTTTTTAGAGGCCCATTATTTTGCATGAAAATCAAGAGATGGCCAAAAATTTACCTAAAATAATGAAGTGATGGTTCTTTTATTTTTAATTAAAAATAATACAACATAATGCCGACAGATTAGCTTAGTCGGATAGATGCCTCGCTTGGCGGACGTTTTAGGACCAAGGGTTAGGACCCTTGGTTTGCGCCTATTTGGCTTGGTATTTTTCTGGCACGCGAGATAATCTGAGCGGGAGGTTTGACGTCGAGGTATAAATGATGTGCACTGTCGATTATTGTCCGGTACACACCATTGGTACCGGTACATTGGTACCGGTACACACTGTCGATAAACCGGTTGTACTGAGGAGAGGTTTTCTACAGTTTTCCTCTCCACTGGCGAGAAAACCCATTAGATGGGTGGTCCAGGCAAATGCGAGTACTCCTAATTTTCAAGTCGTTCTGTAAGGGGCCGTACACATAATACGTTACGCGAACAGGGGGAGGGGAGGTCAAGACATTTGTGACAACCTATAGAAAAAATGGCGCAAATGTATGGGACAGTGCGTGTCATGGGGGAGGGGGGGTCTAAAATGGTAAAAAATTGCGTGACGTATTATGTGTACGGCCTCTAGGCGCAAAAATTTAGTATTTAGTATAGAAAATATTGTAAGAGAGAAAATTTGTAAAGAGACATTTGTATAGCCAAGTTATGTAGGCTGAAGACAGGTGTATAAATAAATAATACAAAATAATGATCTGTTTGCTAGAGAAAATTGATTATTATTAGTGAAAAATACATAAAGTAAAACGTTTAATTTATAAATATTGTTAAAAACAATTAAAGCTCGTAAATAAAATACCATGTGACACTGAACAGATGTCACATATGGTAAGTATGTTGATATACAAAAGTGGAAATAGAGTTGACATAAAACAAAGTTTTTATTTAATTATGAATGTCTAATGAATGCCATCCTCTGTATTTCTCAACTACATTTCATTTCCCAAATAAAATATTAAACTGTTGTTAAAGCCGTGTTACAGGAAAACTGCTCATATTAAATTTTTTAACAATTTTATTGATTTAAAAATATCAGATTTCAATATTAAAATCATGAAAAAATATTATTTTTTCCGAAACCATGTCTCGGTCAATTTTTAAGCTACATGGTTCATTTTTTTTAATTCATTAAATAATTTTATAATATATTTTATATTAATTGAAATTGTATACACTTTATTTTTTACAGTAACTCTTTTTACGTTAAAATGTTAGTAGAATTTAGATAATTTATTTTCATCCCAATGTAAAATGTTTGAGCAAAAGAAAATTGCGGTTCTCAGGTAAAACTGAATATAGCTATTGATTTTAAACTAAATTGAATGGAATACAAGAAATTATTTAATAAATTAATCTAACAAATGTCATTATAAAATGAGAACATTGTGCGCAGTTTTGAAAAATGTAGTTTTGAAAAAATTGCATTTAAAATTTCAGGACGCATTTACTATGACATATTTAAAATAGTGACTTAACAAATTTTTCACTTTTTCTTTGCTTTTCCAGTTCAATATTGCTTCAATACTGCTTTATATTTATAATTTATATTTTATATTATAATTAAACTGATTTGTACACTGAAAAAAATGATGATGTCAATTTTGACATACAAGTATTATTAGGATGTATAGCTGAAACAGCAATACTGTATTGCTGTTCTTAAAATACAGTATTGGTGTTCTCCACATACATATTACTGTCTCTCGCATACATATGGCTGAAACAGCAATACTGTATGGCAGTTCCATATCCACCAATATAATATGTGAGAATTGACTATATTTATGGCAGTACCATAAATATATTTTTTTCAGTGTACCTTTAAAAATTATTAACAAACTATAATACGTTTAACATTTTAAATTATCATGTTAAAAGTAGGTAGTTTATTGAATTTTCCCCGGTAAAATAGTAGTTGAGGCATTTCATATGAAAAGACAGGATCATATCTCCGTTTTTTCTCAAAATTTGGAAAAATGTTGTTCCTCAGGTGATCAATAAGTCTACCAAATTTGAATGAAAAATTTTGCATATTTTCGCAAATATTTGCATTTAAAGATTTTAACAATATTTTTTTTATTTGCAAAATTATCAAACCCACGGTTAGAAAACCATTAAAGGGTATTACATTGTAGTATATAAAATAAATCGTAGAATTTAAACTATAAAAATAGATAAACAAAAAATTAAGGAGAAAGAAACTATTTTTTAGATAGTATATACAAATTAACTGCAGTTTTAAATTTAGTTAATGACATATTAAATATATCAAGGTCTATATCACTGTGAATACACATAGTGTTAATCTGATCACATATTTGGTACATTGGTGCTGAAAAACCTATCGCGGATCGCGGAGTTGACAAAACAAAAGGTTGGTTGAGTCTAGAGGACAGTCTAGGTATTTTAAATTTTATTAAAGATAACAAATAAGCGGAGTCAATGGAATAGTTAATTAATTTATAAATGGTTATACATTGGTTTAAAAAGCGTCTTTCAGCTAAAGTAAGAAAATTAAAATTATTACATAATATGAGGTAATCAGAACAACCAGAGGTGGATAACAACCAGTTCTTCGAAAGGTCAAGAACTTCAGAAACCCTTTTTGAATCATTTCAAGTGAAGTTATATATTTATCAAAAGAAGGATTCCATATGCAAGGGGCATAATTGAATTTAGATAAAATAAAAGTTTTAAATAAAAGGATTAGTGTGTTAAGGTTTCTGAAATTCTTGGTATTTCGGTATAAACACCGTAAGGCCTTAGAAGCATTTAATTCCAAATTTCTAATGTGATCTTTAAAATTTAAATTAGAATTGAAAGTTATACCTAGATCAACAATTGAGTCCGTTCTAGACAGGTTAATTTTATTGATGGAGTAGTTATAATAAATTGGAGTTTTATTTCTCGCAAAAGTGACAACATGGCACTTATCCAGATTCAATTTAAGATGATGGTCAAAGCAACAATCTTCAAAAATCTTTAAACAATATTGTAGGAAAAATGCATCATCTTCCGTATTAATTCTTTTGGAAATTTTAAGATCATCAACATAAAAGAGAGTTTCTGTTGGCAATAGGTTAGCTACATCGTTAATAAAAAGATTAAATAAGAATAAGCTTAAAACAGATCCTTGTGGAATTCCAGAGGAAGGTGTGAAAGGGTGGGAAGAATATCCATTGTATTGAACAAAATTAGGTCTTTGTGTGAGGTAGGATTGCAATAGGGTGATTAAACTGTAGGGTATATTCAGGTTATATAGTTTTGAAAATAAAAGGTTATGGTCAACACTGTCGAAAGCCTTTGAGAAATCAGTATAAATAACATCCAGCTGATCTCCTCCAGCAATGGCCTCATTAATATGTTGAGTTATGCTAAGCAAGTTAATAGACCTCTCAAAGATCTTCGCAAAGTTCGTTATTATTGAGATTGGTCTATAAATAATTTTTTATGAGGGATTTGTCACCTGATTTAAAAACTGGTACGATTTTAGTGAATTTCCAGGCATGGGGAAACTCACCCGTGGATAACATTTTGTTGTATAGATAACATAATGGTTCATGCAATATGGAAGAACATGACCTAAGAAAAAAACTTGGAATATCATCTATGCCAGACGTATTTTTTGTATTTAAGGATTTCATGGCATTAGATATTTCGGATGGATGTAGTTGGAAATTTTCAGTAGAATGAGTATTTAAGGTTGTTGTGATACTGTTAGTGTTTGTAGTAGAGGGTAAATATACACTAGAGAAAAAGTTGGCAAAAACATTAACAATATCCTGGTAATTGTCAAAAGACTCATTATTGAGTGACATTAAATTTGGAATTCGATTATTTTTTTTCCTGAATTAATGTGTTTCCAAAATGAGTTTGGGTTAGAGTGGTATTGTGTTTCTAAGTCATTGTAAAATTTTTTCTGTTTTTCTTTAATTCTTTTTTTTATACTAGAGGTTAAAATTAATAGTTGTTCTTTAAGTTTTGGATTTTTACTTTTTCGAAATTTTTGAAAAGTTGATTTTTTTAATTTTATGTCATTAATTAAGTCTGGAGTGTACCATATATAGAAAACTTGTGTTTATAAATGTCGTCCGTAAAATATGGAATATGGTTTTTAAATAATTCCAAAATTTTTTCTTCCAAAAAATGGCAAGCTTCATCAATGTTACCCATGTCCCTTATTATCGACCAGTCCCAAGATGCAAGTTCAGAATAAATCATGGGGTAATTGCCTCTTTTAAAATTAAACGAGGATTAATACTAGCAGGAAGTGTATCATTGATAATAGAATGAGAAGAAGAGATAGTAAAGGAGACAGAAATAGCTGGATGATAATGATCTTCATAAACTAAGGGGGTAGGGGGACTGTCAGTTTCGCAGTTTAAGTTTGTTAAAATTAAATCAAGAAAAGTGCCATGCTTATTACATGTACCTTTATAGAGATTGACATTGAAAAAATTTACAAAGTTGAGTAATATGTCAATTTTATTGTCCGCCAGATGTAAATTTGAGATTCGATTAGACTGATCAAAATATTTACAAAAATTTGGAGCATTAAAGTCGCCTATAAATATAATATTTTGTGAGAATTTATGGCTTTGTAATTTTAAATTATCAAAAAAATCATTGTATTTGTAAGTTGATAAATTTGGGGGAAAGTAAAGTACTATAATATCAACATTAACATTGTGCTTAATCAATCTTACGCCTAAAACGTTAACTTTGTTTAGAAGGCTCAAGGGAATAGAAATGTCAATAGGTGATATGTAAATATGCGATTTAACTGCTAATAAGATACCTCCCCCTCTACGGTCGGGTCTATCATGTCGATAAACATTGAAATTGTGTAGGGGAAAAAGATCACTGGAGTTAACATCGTTAAAGAGCCAAGTCTCAGATAGTGATTCAAACTGATATTATTTTCGGTATTCCTTTGTAGAAACGAATTTTGAGATTTGTTTCTCCTGCCTTGATGCGGTCGTTTAATATGGTCTTGACATCTCTGTATTCCTGTTGCTGTCGCACTGTTTTGTCCGTGGTAAACACAAGAGATCGGTGGGGGGATGTTGATTCCTTTAACTTTCTGCATGTTGAAAGAATTAGAGAAGCGATCTCCTGAGAGCCACACATTATTTTCAGAGGTCTTGGGTTGGTGCGTGCCTGGGAAAAAATAACTTTTTTTCTAATAAAAATAAAAGAAATTTTATAAAAAATGTTTTTACCCAAAACAACGTAATGTTTTAGGAAAAAAACATTCAAAGAAAAAAAAGTTAATTTTTAATTAATTTATTTAAAAAATAAAATTTATTTTTAAATTTTAACCACGTTCTTCCCTATTTTTCAAGCTTGAAAAAAACTTTTTTTTCTTTGAATGTTTTTTCCTAAAAAATTACGTTATTTTGTGTAAAAAACAGTTATACAATTTTTTTTATTTTTATTAGTAAAAAAGTTGTGAGCAAAAGAAAAAAAATATTGTTAAAATCTTTAAATGCAAATATTTGCGAAAATATGTAAAATTTTTCATTCAAATTTGGTAGACTTATTGTTTACCTAAGGGACAACATTTTTCTAAATTTTGAGAAAAAACGGAGATATAATCCCGTTTTTTCATATGAAATGCCTTAGTTACATATCATTCTTAGATAGTTTATGCATCATTTAACCATGCATCGAATAATCAAATAAGAAAAATTGAAAACAAAATTTTTTGATGAGTAGTATTATTTAATTCTGTTTGAAAACAGAAAACAAAGTTAAAATGTTATAGTATTAAATTAATTTGAAGGGAAGAACATGGAAAATAAAAGTACAGCTTACAATTTTTATAGAGTAAGTAATTACATTTTGAATAGAGTATAAGGTAAAACCATTAATTTACTAGTGTCAAATTTATTTTCTAACTTATTATTACTTTTATTATTATTATCCAAGTTGTTAAAAATGATGTGTAATCTTGCGTTAATATATTTGTTAATAAAATACCATAACTCATACCATTAAAGATTCGCACTATGTATGTTAGTTTTACCCTCGTGTCTGCATGGGCAGCACGTGTACTGTTGATTCTTGAATTTTTCAATTTATTTTTTCAATTTATTTTGAGTGTAAGCTACATCAATGTAATAAGGAAAATCTGAGAAGGTTGCCGCCGTGCCGTACATGTAGGCATGGGGGTGAATGTTTGTAATTTTTGACAGGTCTAACCTCAAAATTTAACCTTAAAATTGACTTCTGTGAGAGGATGAGGTATGAGTATACCAAATAGTTCACTAAAGTGAAATTATCCTGTAATTATTTATGTATTAGTTGAGTTTTTATTAAAAAATATATTATTTGTATTATTATAGTTTATGGTTTGCTCTGAGGATGTTTAGTGTTTGCTAAACGAAACGTAAGCAAGGAAAAACAAAAAATAAATTATGATTCTCATGGACTTGAAGTGAAACTGTTTTATAAAAAAACACCTACAATAAGAAAAACTTTGTACCCCAATCACACAAAAACATGTGAATCGATTTAAGTCCAATTTAGTAGATTATTAGTTATTGACCCAAGGAAGGTTTATAAATTTACAGATTTAAAAAATATTAATTAGAATGCAATGGGAGATATTCAATTTTTTCGAAAAATTCAAAACATCGAAAATTTCAAAAATTTTTATTTTTTCATGGATTGCTTTTAAAGCTGCTATACTTGAGTATTACAGGTTATTTAGTTACATTTTAGCATAATTTTACAAAAAATAAAGTCCTATATCTAATATCTAGGGTGTTGTGGGGTGATGTGCAACGTTTTTTTTCGTTGGACGAAAAACATGTCAAATAATTAAATTTTTAAATATTTCAAATTTAAATGACTTAGAGGCATTATAAAAGAATATTTCTGTATTATTAGATTTTCAGAATTTTAAATTTTTCCTACAAATTTTTCGCTTTTTCAAAAACATCTGTTTTTGCATTTTCCAAAAAAGTTGGGGTGATGTGCAACACCAGTAAAATTCAGGTATGTAATGCATAAATATCGATAAAAATCTTTTTAATTATTAATTTTAGGCTTTTTCAATGCAAACTAATCGAAATATGCCAAAAAAAGTTTACTAAGATATAGTTGACCTCTAAAAAGTGGAGATTTCACCAAAGAAAAAAAAAATTTTTTTGTTTAATTTTTTATTTATTCATAATTGAATGAGGAATATAATTAAAGGAAAATAACTGAGCATTTTTTATTCATCATGTGAATCGCAGTTATGGCATGTAAAAAGTAGTTACGTCCACCCCAAAAAAAGTGTTGCACATCACCCCAATTATGATATTTTGCGAAAAATGATTTGTACGCAATACAATGCAATGGAAACACAAAATATAAACTAATATTTAAAAACACTTAAAAAACCAGCAATAAACACATTCTTATCTATAAAATAAATTAAAACCCTTCACGAAACAACTAGAAATGTAAAGCGCGAGAAATATTTCCTTCTCGAGAAATTTAAGTCAACTTACGTACAGCAAACCTAGCTGCGAGCTGTCTCGTGAGTTTTATATCAAAAACAAGCTACTGAGGACATGAACAAATGGCAATAGTTGGCTCTGTTCAATATCAAACTGTAGATCAGAAATCGGCGGTGTTGCACATCCCCCCATGTTTCACATCACCCCACATTACCCTAAGTATAAAAATGTTTTCAAAAAATCGAAAATTTCAAAATTTTACATTTTTTCATGGATTGCTTTTAAACTGTCTATATTTGAGTATTACATGTTATTTGGTCACATTTTAGCATAATTTTGCAAAAAATACTATTCTACAACTAAGATGTAAATATAAAAATATTTTCAAAAACTTCAAAATATGGAAAATTTCCAAATTTCACATTTTTAATGGTAAGTTTTTAAACTATCTAAAATTGAATATTATATGTTATTTAGTCAGATTTTAGCATAATTTTGCAAAAAATACTATCTTATAAGTAGAGGTGTGCAAAAAGCTCGAATATCATGGTCGAGCTCGAGCCGGGCTCGATACTCGAGCCAGGCTCAAGCTTTAGTTACTCAAAAATATTTGAGTGCTCGAAAAATTCAAGTGCTCAAAATTATTTTAGGTTTAATACTGCACGTGTCGGATAGAATTTGGTTCAAGTTCAGATTGATTCTGCTCAGCTCTGCTAGAAAAACGAAAAGCTTAAAATACTCGATCGAGCTTTTTGCACAACTCTACTTATAAGTGAATATAAAAATATTTTCAATATCAAAAAATCGATACTAATTACTATGAAGTTTAATTCAGTAGTACCTTTGAAGTCTCTGATTAATATTTTGACGTCAAAATAATGTAATTCTGAATTATTTATTAAATTAATCTAATATTTGCAAGAACTTCAGAAATATTGAAAATGGGAATTTTTTATGATTAAAATGATATTGCAGGATGTCAAGAATTGTAAGTCACCTGTGATACAATACACGGGAAAAAAAAGTATGTGAATCCTTCCTTGACAGTGCTTAACTTTTGGATAGGATACAAAATACAAGGCTGTTCCATATACTTTTTATTAGAAAATATAAGAAAGTCCTAGAATTAAACCTCCCAATTCTATAACTCGATCTGCGCTCGAACGATCAGCGTAAAGACAGTCAGTCGGGCCAAAGTATGAAAAAAATTAAAAGTTAAAAATAAATATTTTTAAAAACACTATCTTTTATAAAATGAAAATGCGCAACTTTTTTCTCTTTAAATTTTTTTTGTAAAGTGAATATTGTTGACAGTAGAGACAAAAAACTAGAAATTTTTTGTTACACAATTTTATTGAATTTTAAAACATATATCGTCATAACTCGGACAAATATTGACGGATTTCGTCCAAAATTAATATGCAATCCCGTTAAGGTCTACTGATGAAGATAAAATAATAAAAACATGAAAAGTGACTTTTTTTAAAACAATATTTAATTATAAATAGGGGAATGTCGGTGACGACGCATCCTATGTTTCGACGACAAAAAGTCTGCGGGGAACTTTTGAGTTTAATAAACTTTCAGTGACAAAGTTTCTCATTATGAATCACGGAAGTTTTCTAAAAAGGTTTTAGACCGATTGTTTGAAAATTAACAAAAATATAGCCAGATTAAAAAATCATGCGGCGCAACGACGCGCCGTGCCGTTTGACATGTGTTTGGTATTGGAAGGAAATACGTTTGTAACGTGTGATACACATAGGACGAGAACACATGTCAAACGGCGCTGCGCGTCGTTGCGCCGCATGATTTTTTAATCTGGCTATATTTTTGTTAATTTTTAAACAATCGGTCTAAAACCTTTTTAGAAAACTTCCTTGATTCATAATGAGAAACTTTGTCACTGAAAGTTTATTAAACTCAAAAGTTCCCCGCAGACTTTTTGTCGTCGAAACATAGGATGCGTCGTTACCGACACTCCCCTATTTATAATTAAATATTGTTTTAAAAAAAGTCACTTTTCATGTTTTTATTATTTTATCTTCATCAGTAGACCTTAACGGAATTGCATATTAATTTTGGACAAAATCCGTCAATATTTGTCCGAGTTATGACGATTTATGTTTTAAAATTCAATGAAATTGTGTAACAAAAAATTTCTAGTTTTTTGTCTCTACTGTCAACAATATTCACTTTACAAAAAAATTTTAAAGAGAAAAAAGTTGCGAATTTTCATTCTATAAAAGATAGTGTTTTTAAAAATATTTATTTTTAACTTTTAATTTTTTTTCATACTTTGGCCCGACTGACTGTCTTTACGCTGATCGTTCGAGCGCAGATCGAGTTATAGAATTGGGAGGTTCAATTATTCTGGTACTAGTATGGGCCGTACTAGTACTTGAATAATTCTAGGACTTTGTTATATTTTCTAATAAAAAGTATATGGAACAGCCTTGTATTTTGTGTCCTATTCAAAAGTCAAGCACTGTCAAGGAAGGATTTACGTACTTTTTTTCCGTGTACAAGCATATTATGCCATTTGGCAAAAACTTACATGTTAAAACGTTTTTTTATTTTAACTCTAGATTTAACTTTTAGAGATGTTTTAAGCAATGTAAAGACAAAAGTTAACACGGTGTCTATTTTTGTTTAATAAAATTTCCTGCTTTGCCCAAATTTTTCACGGTTTATCTTTTTTTGTCAAATTTAAATTTACTTGATTTTATCCATAAATAAATTTATAAATGGCTATAAAAATTTACTTATTTTATGAAAATACTCTTTCTTAAGTTCATATAAATATAGATTATATTACTAGCTGTCGTACCCGTCTTCGACAGTTTTCTGTTTCTACTAATACATTTAACAGGGTATCTACCAAACGGGAAAAACTGGAAAAAGCTGGGAATATGCCGAACCGAGAGTTTTCCTATCAAATTAAGAAAAAGTTTCATTATATTAATTCGCTTTTAAAAAATTGCTTTTTACTTTAAGTCAAAATTTAAGCCCTACTTTCAGCCTAAAATATAGGTCTTATGTTAGGTTTTAGCAGTCGTAACGTAAGGTTTACTTGCAATACTATTAGTTCAAATTAGACTCTACTATAACCCCAAAAACTGGGTGAAAAATTTGATCAATTTTTAATACATTAATTAAAGTTCCAAAAATTGACAAATATTGTTCTCTGCATTTGAATTGGTTAAAATAACTAATTTGATAATAAAAAGTCAATCACTGATTCAAATAGTAATATTTTTCTACTGAAATAGCTAATGGTAACTAATTATTATTTTTTTCCGGTCAAATTAAATTCCCGATCTATTTCCTGATTTTACAGATTGGTAGACACACTGTTAAATGTATTGGTAGAAACTGAAACACGTCGAAGACGGGTACGACAGCTAGTAATAAATATAATTAAAAATAATGTTAATAAGTAGGTATTTATTTATTTGGTTTATACACCCGTCTTAAGCTTATCTAGCTATACAAGTGTGTTTACATTTTCTCTTACATAATATTTCTTATATACATTTTCCTAATACTAAGTTTTGCGCCTACAGAGCGACTTGAAAATTAGGAGTACTCGCATTTGCCTGGACCACCCGTCTAATGGGTTTTCTCGCCAGTGGAGAGGGAAACTGTAGAAAACCTCTCCTGAGTACAACCGGTTTATCGACAGTCAAGTTCTAATGGTGTGTACCGGACAATAATCGACGGTGCACATCATTATACCTCGACGTCAAACTTCCCGCTCAGATTGTCTCACGTGCGAGAATTGCTAAGTCAAAACAACAAATATTTTTTACACCAACAAATTAATGTTTACAATCATCATAAACACGTTTTTAACAAAAATTTAATGTTACTTTTTTGAAAATATTGAACTTACGTAAATGCAAATCTTTGAGAGCCTACACAAGGCTCAGTGGGGCCAAATGTACTTTTTGTGTCAAAATCAGTCTAGTGGTCACAATTTTCATTAAAATTAAACAAATTTTTTTTTAATCTTCGTTAGATACTAAATTCTCTATTGATTCCTCGATGCCGATTTTTTAATTTTTGTGTATTTATATTCATTTGTTTGAAACAAAGTATAAAAAAATCGATATGTTGTTATAAAATTAAGTTTTTAACATTCAAAAATTTTTAAGTAGGGGAGACTGGGGCGAAAAGTTAAATTTTGCATAAATGATTTTTTTCAGACAATATAATCCGCTTAGATGCAAATATTTATATATCAATATTGTAGAGCAACTTGTCCTCTACAACTATCAATAAAAAAGTTTCTGATATTTTCGCATACAATACATGTTTTTTCCTTTTTTGAAAATTTTTTTTTAACTTTTCGCCCCATGCTGGGGCGAAAAGTTAAATCGCCAGGGCAAAATGTTAAATTCTATTTTTAGCCTACCAAAACTATTTTCTGATAGGTGTTAAGTAGTAGATAAGTTAAAGTATACGTAAACAAGTAATTAAGTTAATAAAAGATCTGTGTTTATTTAACAAAAGTTGCAGAACAGTTATAAAGTTAAAAAAATAAAATTTCAAAAAAAAAAAAATTTTGTTTATTTCACGTGAACGGTCTTGTTTTTTGACAGAGTACTTGCCAAATGTCAAATTAGTTATTATCGTATCAAGGGCGCAAAATAGGTGATTGCGACGATGGCGAGATGAAAGGACCGAGGGGACACTTTCGCACCCTCGGTCCCTTCATCTCGCCAAAGTCGTAATTACCTTTGCGCCCATAATTTTTTGTCGTAACTGCATAAAAAGTATGGCATTGAAGGCACGAGCGAAGCGAGCGTAAAAGTACTTTTGCGCCCGCTCGGGCTAGATGAAGCGGGTGCAAAAGTACTTTTACGCTCGCTTGTGTGACGTCAGGAGGCGTAAAAGAGCTTTTAAGCCCGCTTCCCCGACCCCGGGCGAGAATCAGTTACTTTGCGCCCACTTTAAGTGCCCGAAATGACACACTTTTCGTGCAGGTAGGACAAAAAAATAATTTTTAAACAAATAAACCCAAAAAAAAAAGAAAAATAAAAAAAAAATTTAGAACTCAGTTATAAAAACGGCGTTTTTTGGTACTCCGGAGATAAGTAGAAAACTGCCTTTTCTTGAACACCGCGTCATAAGAGCTCTTATTCGTACGGAGTGCAAATAAGACTTCCCCAGAGTACGAAAAAGAAAAATAATGTAACGACTGCGATGAACCAAGAGAGAAGGACAGAATGAGTCGACGTTTTTATCTAGAATAGTAGCACACAGACTACTGCACAGGGAGTATAGACTTAAGGAGACCAATGTAGTGTGTATGAAATCAACCATTTTATGTCGGAAGTTCATGGTTCTGAATCTTCTCGTATAGCGCGCAACGATCGCATAGATAGCTGAAGTTTTAAAATGAACATGGATTTCTATAAGTTTACTAATTCATGTATATACTATATATTCAAATTATTAATATAAATATAATAATAATAAGATAACAATACAAAAATTATATTACAGGGCTCGGATTGTGCGACTTTTTTGTGAAAAAATGTGCTTTTTACAGATTTTTTTGATTCAGGAGTGTCGATCGCTTGACATAACCTCAAACTAAAAAGTGATTTTTAACAGCAAATAAAACCATAAATAAAATGATTTCACCAAATTATGAAAGATCCAGTTGGTTGGACCAAAATTTGATGTAAAATCATAATTGTTAAACATTATGTGTTTTTTCTTTAAGGGTCAGTAACCAATTTTGATAAATAATAGCTCATTCTACTCTTTGAAACATTCTCTACATTTCCACTCGTTGAATTTTGTTTAAAATATTTTGTTCAAAAGTTATTTAAAAAAATTTTTTTTATTTTATTTGCTTAACTATTGAACAAAATATTTTAAACAAAATTTAACAAATGTAATTGTAAAGAATGTTTTAAAGAACAGAATGAGCTACTATTTGTCATAATTGTTAGATCACTTTTTAGTTTAAGGTTATGTTAATAACCTCAAACCTCAAATTATAGTAATAATTAATTTTACTATAAAGGTCATGTTATTCAGTGGCCACGTGCCTATTAAAACTTTATTAAAATTATTGATAGAACATTAAACTCTTTTAATCAATTTTATTATAACTTTTATAAATAATTAAATTTTTTGAAGAATTTCTTTGTTTTTTTTAAATTGAATCCTTTAGTGAAGTTTTATAAAAATTGTATTAAAAATAATTGAATGTTTTCGAAGAATGTTATTATTTATGAAAATAAAATTCATTGTCATAATTTTATATTACCTATGTATTATTTGAAATTATTTTTAATTTCAAAATACAGCAAAAATAAGGTTAGGACGGTTAGGACTTAATCAAGCGACTATATATGCGATCGTTTGCCATCTACAGGATGTACACGTACTACTGATGTACTTCCGACAAAATGTTGCGCCTTTCAGTGAAGTACATGCATATAAGATTGGTCTCCTTAAGTCTATACTCCATGCTACTGCAAAAACGCGTCGCGATAAACTTATTTGCGCAGGCGTAGATATATATATAGCAATAGTTATGGACAGCACTACCAACCTAAGATTCGCTAGAAATCTAAAAATCTCTATGATTTCGCTATCATGGTCAAAACATTTCCTCAACATAGCCTCACTTTTTTTTATCAACTGTCAGAATAATTAATATTTGGAGCCTATGATTTTGTACCCTTCCCCTTGCAGGCCACACCAAAGGTTTTTAACATTAATACTGAAATGAATTGTTTACCTTTAAATTGTCAATGAAAATTAATATTTTAAGTCGGTTTTTTTGTGGTCGGGGGGCTCCGCCCCTGGACCCCGTCGGGGGGAGACCCCTCGAACCCCCCCGCGCGACAAAACGTTTTTGTACGTTTGAATGTATGTCGGTAAACTAGCTTTGTGGAAAGTCTGGGTGTCTGGTTTTCAACGCCTTTTTTTATGACTTTATTATAAAAAGTATTGTTCGTTACTTGCGTGAACTGTTTTTTGAAACTCGCGCAAGTTTTTGAAACTCGTTTCCGGCTCGGCGCCTCGCCTACAACTCGTTTCAAAAACATTGCGCTCGTTTCAAAAACGCCATCAGTTCACACTAGTTACGAAATGTACTATTTTAACAACATGTAAAAATACAGTTAACTTTTCGCCCCACCCATTATTTAACTTTTCGCCCCAGGGCGCGTTTTTGGCTATAACAACAAATATAAAAAATCTGACTAAAGATATTTAGCAAATCCCTTTAGGTATCTCTTCAGGGGACCCAAATAATGAAGTAAAAAAATCGCGGTGAGAATAAATGCAAAAAATATACTTAAAAGTTGATATTTTATTTTACAAAAAGATTTTCAAAAGTAGAGTGAAACAAAATTTTAATATGGACACCACAAAAATGAACAGAATCTCACATAACTCCGGACATTTATTTAGGGTGATAACACCCTTCTATAATTAAAATTGCAATGCTCTAACTATTTCCGTTCGAAAGATAATGAATTTTAACTGTTTTGACAGTTTAACTTTTCGCCCCAGTCTCCCCTATATTAGAAATATACATTACATTAGAAATATATTCCATAATAGCTTAAGCAATTTATTAAAATAACAAAAATTTTTTAAAAAGTATTGAACTTTTTTTAATGTTGCAACTTGGATAACTCGGATTAGGCCAGACACAATACTCGGATAATGAGTTATTTCCTGTCCTGACCCCACCTCGAATAATCGAGACCTCGGATAAAGCGAGCTTGGATAACCGGGGTTCAACTGTAATATATAGGTACTTTTGGAAAAAAGAACATAATTGAAAAAATTCAATTTGTAGTATATTTTTTCTAGTTTTTTACCCGTAATTTAATGGGTAATTAATATATAGGGGAGAGTAGCCTACATTGAACCAGCGTCAACAGTGAACTACTTCAATTTTCTGAGAAATGACTGAGTGAAATTTTTTCTTATTTAATATATAAGTTAGTTTTACTGAAACAAACTATGTCCAAAAATTTCGGGCACGTAGGTTTATTATTTATAAAGAAAAACTAAAAACAACTGTTTTTCACGTAGAAAACAAAAAATTTTGTGGAAATATAATTAAGTTTTTTGTTGAAATAGGAAGTTTTAAAAATTAGTAAACTTGTGATAATACATAAATTTATTATAAACAATTTTTGTTGTGAATGTCATGTGAATACAGTGAGTGCGGCATCATTGAACCACCCGAAAAAGCAAAGAATTTTCAATTTTGAGAGTTGTAAAGTTGTCTGCTCTACTAATTAGTAAGAAAAATACTGGAAGACATGCTTTTATCACAATTAAGAACGAGATAAACTCAAACTGTCACTTTACCTATCTAACCTGACATCAAAATATATTAATTTCCTATATTAACAAATAATAACTTTTTAACAACAATTTTCTATTTTTTTGAGTGAAAAATAAGACTTTTTACAATGTGTAAGTGGAAATATTATGTTTGAAGTAAATTGTAGTGTTTTATTAGAGGTGGTTCAATGTAGACACAGATCCTTCAAAATAAGAAAAGTGTCACTTGTTAGAAAAAAATTAAATTTAATTATTTAATCATAATAATTTGTGTTTGTAACGTGTGTATTAACTAAAGGAGTACTTCAGCTTAATTTTGATACAAAAACCTGATCGAAATTAGTAAAATTTAATTAGTTCTTGGACTTTATAAAATACCCGGTTCAATGTAGCCTACCCTCCCCTAACCATTCAGTATTAATTTCATAAATTATTAAATTGTTTAAACAATTTTTTATTCTTAATTATAAATTTTTTTAACATTAACCAACAAAATTCTTATTTTTTTATTTTTCTTAACATTTTACGCAGGAAATAATTAAATATAATTAAACACAAAAATAAAAGGTATTGTAAAAATATTTAACAATTTTTTAAACAAATTAATTACCTATGTTTTTTGTTAAATTTTATTTAAAAAAATTAAAATTTAGATTTTTCTAATCTTGAAATTTTTTCTATTCAAATGAATTAAACTAAAAAATGTGTCATGCAAATGATAATTTTTATAATTATTTAAACAAATTATTAATATTCTTAAATTTTAATATAATCAAGATACATACTAATTGACATTTTACCTTGATTTCTAAAACATTTATATTAGGAAATTGTAAGAATATGTAGCTATGAAAAGATCTTCCTTATATCTAATTTCAAAATTGTTTAAACAAATTATTTTTGTTATTTAAAAAAAATTAGGGTGGCTTAAATAATAAAAGTTTTATTTTATTTTTACATAAAACATAATTAACTTATTGTTTAAACAATTGTGCAATTCCACGCCACTTCGACAGCGTTTTGGAGTAAGTAAATGTATTTTAATGAATTATATAAATTTTCTTTCGGAATATTAAATATTAAACAATCAAGTTAATTTTTCTCTTTAAACAATAGAATTTGAACTGGGCGCTTAAAAGTTAAATAAAATTATTTAAATAACTTTTTTAATTAACAAAATTTTATATAAACATTATTAACATTTTTTTTCGTTTTTTCATCCTGAATTTTTGAAAAAAAAAATTTTTAGTTTTTATAAAGTTTTATGGGAGATATAATGATTTCAAAATTTTTTTAAAATTTTGCCATCTCAAAAAGTAGCGAATATTTTGACTTCATTTTTGGTGAAAATATTTCTTTTTATATATAGATTACAATCCCTGAGTTTCATTAAAATCCATTTGCTTACTCCAAAACGCTGTCGAAGTGGCGTGGAATTGCACAATTGTTAAATATTTACTAAATATTCTTTATTTTTGTATTTAATTATATTCAATTATTTCCTGTGTAAAATGTTGAGAAGTGTAAAAAAATTAGAATTTTTATGGTCAATGTTAATTAACAATATAAAATTGTTTAAACAATTTAATAATTTATGAAATTAATACTGAATGTTTATGTGTTAATTACCCATTAAATTTTGGGTAAAAAACTAGAAGAAATATGTACAACAAATTGATTTTTTTCAATGATGTTCTTTTTTCCAAATGTTCATTAATTAATGTATTGTTTATTTAATTAAAGTGAAATTGTACAAAATTTTTTATTTCAGAATTACTAAAATATGATTTTTAATTTACTTATAAATTTTTTGAATGTTAAAAACTTTATTTTATAGCAACATATCGATTTTTTCATACTTTGTTGTAAACAAATAAATATAGGTATAAATAAACAAAAATTAAAAAATCGGCATCGAGGAATCGATAGAAAATTTAGTAACGAAGATTAAAAAAAATTTTTGTTTAATTTGAATGAAAATTGTAACCTCTAGACTGATTTTGACACAAAAAGTACATTTGGCCCCACTGTGCGAGGGGCCCGTATGGATCGCCTACATCATTGATTACCAAAACTTTCTGAGTCTAAACAACGAATATTTTTTTTACACTAAGAAATTATGTTTATAATGAGTATAAACAATAAGAAACGCATTTTTAAAAGAAAAGTATTGACATTTTTTTAAATAGAAAAAATATTAATTTATTAATATTTATGTTTTATTATTATTATTGTTATTATTAAACTATTTATTAATTTGTTATTTTAGTTAATTTGTTGTCCATAGGTCCGTTGGTTCTAGGTTGGATTCCCGCGTGCGTTAGATTTTATTTATTTCTTAGGTTTGCGTTTATTCCGACTTTTCTGTAGGGTGTTGTCGGCAGTGCAGTGGCGGGACAAACGAGACACTGCGATATTTCAAACAGCTGAGTTGACAGTGTTGACTTTTTTTGTGTAAAAGTAAAGTTTTATTCTGTTGAAGCTTTTTTATATGATACACACTTTCTGGGTATAAAATCTGTCACTATAATGCTGTCAATAGTTTTAAGCAAGTTTTAAAGTTTTATTCTTCGTAAGAAAAAGTGTTTATAAAATTAAACTTTTTAAAATTTGGTGAACGGCAAATATTTTAAGTTATTAGTATGTAAGATTCCTTCAAAATTCCTAGAACATTATGCATAATAGTGCGATAGACACAATTGTAGATCTTTATTACCGTAAATCAATGTTTCGGCAATGGCGGGACACTTATTGTCGGCAGTGTCCGGACACTGCTTGTTTAAATCTGCTAATAAAATAGTACATTTATAAATGACTTCCGTATTATTTTTTTAAGTTTTGTCGGCAATATTTTTCATAACAATAACCTAATCTTAAAATTGCGAATGTATTTTCAAATAATCTGTAATAATAAAAATAATAATCTCAACTTTTTTTAGATGGTAAAAAACATAAACAATTTAAAAGGGACACAAAGAAACCCAAATGCTTTAAAATTGAAAGCCGTAAAAGACATTGTAATTGAAAAATTTGCGACTTAAAGTAATGTCCCGCCACACTACCGACGCTTTTTAATGTCGGCAGTCGCGGGACATTATTGTACTTCGGTTACAGCTATTTATTTTTGAAGACATATATTATCTATATTATGTAAATTTGCAAAAGATAGTTTGACTTTTCTGCCTTCATAGATGCGGACTCAATATTCATGAAAATATGGGTGATATAATAAAAAAATTAAGCGTGACCCGCCACTGCCTACTCTCCCCTAGTGTATAAGTATAAATATGAAATTTAATGATTATATATGCCGTTGAATAATTTAATTAACAAATATTTAATTTTTTTATAATTTTTTATTTATTTATAAAGGGATATATATTAATTTCACATATATATAGTGACATTATTTATGGATTCGCTATTGGTCAGTATTTAATTACAAAAAACTAAAACTCATTAAAAAATAATGTTATTTATTAATAATTGAACATGTCATAAAAATTAGTTTAAAATTATCTTAAATATGCTGTGAGCAGTTTTTTCAGGGTTTTGGCAGGCGAAAAAATTCTGTAAGTAAGGGTCAAGAAGTATTTAATTAGGTTCGCTAACCAGATGTAGCAGGTGGAAATCAGAGTTAACTTACAATGCAAATAAATTCTGCTTCCATCTTATTACACCCTTAAAACCCCTCAGTTTCAAGAATGGAATCAGATCTAAAAGTTAAACTCGGGTGTTTCTCTTTAAATAGATATGAATCTTAAACAGGAATTTTTAAACACTATCAATTAAGTCTAGAATGGCATTGCCTTGTTGCTTAATTTAATATATTTTACATTTATGACATGTTGATTAATTCAACTATGCATGTTCAACTACAATAGAAAACTATTACGCACACATATATAACTACGATAAAATTATATAACTGACGTGTAGCCGGAGGGAGTCCTTTTAACAACCAATATAAATAGTTGTAATAGTAACACAAGGAAGACAATTTCAACCAAACAAGTACATTTAGACCTTAGCTTGACCTTATGTCATAAGAATAAAATTTGATTCCAGTCTATTTATAGTATTCATTAGTTTTTTTAAAGAAATAAAAAAATGAAATACACCACTGTTCCAAATACCAAATTTTTATGAATTAAAAGCTTCTTTAAAACAATAATGTATGTATAAAAGTTGAAAATGCATTTCTTTTGTTTTATTAAAATTAATTTAAATTTCGAGTTTTTTGGTATTTATTTTATTCGATTTTCTCAGCAACATGCAAATAGTAAAATTTGGACAAAAAATTTCTAAATTTTTTTTAAAAAATAATTTTGACAAAAAGATTAAAGTTTCACATACCTAATATTTTATAAAAATGTTAATACGAAATTAAAAATATTCAACAAAATTATGTTTACCTAATAAATAAATGCATAATAAGTTATTTGCATTCTAAAATCATTTTAAGAACAGTGGCAGTGACTAAGCGTTTATTGTTTAAGTAATTACAATTTTTATAAAACATTCAAAATATCACTATTTTAAATATATCAGAATATAATTTTGGTAAAATTGCTTTTCTGAAGTGTAATTTTTTTTATAATTTTATAATGTCATTTTAAAGTAAAGAGGGTAAAATTTTTGTTTTTATACTTTTTATGAAAAATATTTTTTAAAAGTTAAAAAATGGATGGTTTGACATTTCTGATCGATAATGCAAAGTTATTATTAGAAAATAAAATTTTTAAAACATTTTTTTTTCAAAATATTTTTGAATACATTTAGTCTTTTACATATAAAGTTTAATAAAAATTAAAAGATTAGTTTATTTATAAATATTCTAAATGTGTAAAAAATATTGTAATAATTTAAAAATTGGTTAAATAATATTGACACAAATCCCACGATGTTTATGTTTAGAAATCTTCAAATAGAAGTTTAAAAAAATTGTAAACATTACTTTTATAAAAATATATATATTCATGTGTATGTGTATGTAAATACATATTATGTATAAATAAGTGTGTTTAAGCACTTAGGATAAGCAAAAGAGTGTCGCGCACGAATATATGAGGGAGTTTGTCAATTTCTGATTATGTAAAAATATATCACTTAAGCAAGGTCGAGAACTGAATGTGAGGGTTTTGAAAAAGAAAGGGGAAAACATAAACACTTGGTGAAAATTGATTGGGTCATCCCCGCGGCAACCGATCGACAAACACGTTTTGAGTAAGCCATACATTACCTGGGAAAATCATTTTCCACCACTCTTTAGTATATTTTTCAAAATAACTTTATATGACACACCACTCTTTGCTCATCATTTGTTTCCTATTATCGTCACAGTAAAAACGTACAATTTTATACTCGGGCTTAAGGGCTGAAGGGCTAAAGTGCACTATGAAGTGCCTCGGTCTTATTTTAACCACTTTTGGTTTCTTTTTGTCTCACGGGAGCTTAGTTCTGGGTCAAAATAACTCGCAGCCAGTAGAAACTACTTCTAACAACTCAAGGCCAGTAAATTTGCGTAAGTCATATTTTTTCACTAAATCTGTATTTGAGAGTGAAGATCACAAAACCAGTTATAACAGACTAACGTACCACAGGTTATAACTAGTTCTTTGATCTGTACCATCAATTACTTCCAAAATTTATCATATCTTTAACATAAAATTGTAATAATTCTTGATATTTACATTTATGTTTGACAAAAAATGAACATTTTTCCTTAAAATTCAATTTATTGTAAAGACAGAATAAAACGAATAAATATTTTCTTCATTTTCTCTTTTCTAAGTAATTGATTATTATATATAATAATTTATTTGGTATAATGTATAATATAATATATATCATTATATTATTATGTATAGTATATTAATAATAATAGTAATATACACTACCGGCGGTAATTGTGCAACCACTACTTTTTGATGACTATTCAATATCGTTTAACTTGGAAAATATAATAACTAAAAATTTTTCCTTTCTATTTTCAAAAAACGTATAAAATTCTAAAAATAATGACACCTTACAAAACAAAATATTAATTTTTTAATCAAATATTTAAGAAAAACCCCATTTTTTCAACCATCATAGGCTCATTTTAATTGTATTTTTTTGTAGAATTGAAATTTCTTACAAGATTTTATCTACATACATTTCTTTAGAAACTACAAGTGACGAAAGTTGGAAGAAAAAATTATTAAAATTTTAAAGTTACTTTTACAACTGAAAAATAATTTTTAAAAATCAAATATATATATATATATATATATATATATATATATATATATATATATATATATATATATATATAAAATATATATATATATATATATAATCGAAAACTTTACTTAAAGTTTAAACATTTCTTTGAAATAACGGATTTTACTAATTCCATTTTAACATCTTATTAGTAATTATAATTTTTCCAATTTTTTTTACGCAACTTTTATCATTTGCATTTTCTAAAGAAATGTATCTAGATAAAATCTTGTAAGAAATCTCAATTCTACAAAAAATACAATTAAAATAAGCCTATGAACGTTGAAAAACGTTACTTTCTTCGGAAGATATAATAAAATTAGTCAAATCATTGAAAATGGAGTTTTTCTGAAATATCGTATTAAAAATTAATATTTTGTTGTTGTTAAGGTGTCATTTTTTCAGAATTTTATACTTTTATTGAAAATAAAAAGAAAAATTTCATAGTTATTATATTTTTTAAGTTAAAAGTTATTGAATAGTCATAAAAAACGTAGGGGTCGCTCAATTACCACCGGTGAAATAATTATGAAATTAATTATTTACTGTGCAGTACATAGCAAAAATTAATTTATAATAAATTCCTAATGTTTAAAGTCACTGTCACTATTTTCAAGACACATAATTTTAATATTTATTAAAGCATAATATCATAGAAAAAGATATTATTTCGTTTAACAATTTAATAATTTTAATTATTCACACAAATGAATTAACTAATAATTAAATATACTAAATGTTCAAAACGCTTTTTCAATTCTTTAAATTAACTCTTGATGTTTTAAGTTTTATACTCTTACATCCAGAAAGAAATTTAATATACTACTTCCTTAAATATCGTCTTGATATCTCTGTATAATATTACATTTAAACTCATAACATTACGATATAATAGTACATTGATCTTACTGTGATGGTAGTATTACATGTAATGTTTAGGCAACAATACGTGGAAGTAGTAAGGTAAAATTAATATTAATATTACTTTATTATTACTTATATACTTTATTATTACTTATTAATACTTTATATTATAATATTAATATTAATATTACACGGGTCAGAATTTCTCAAACGGATCACCTAAAACTAAAAAATTTTCTTTTTAAACCAAAATAGTTTTTTTTTGACTCTTAATATGGTTAAGAAGAATCCCTGAAAATATTAAGCCAAAAAAATTTTTTTTGTAAAAGTTATTAACAATTGAATTTTTTAGTACTGATAAATTAACAAATTTTTTTCTCGAGTTCTAGTTGTCGGATTTTAAAATTAAAATATGGGTTTTTTTCGTCTTGAATTGTACTATTTGAATATATATTTTTTTTAAATTTTTTTATTTTTTATAATTTTTTATGTAATTTGTTTATAAAATGTTAATAAACAAATATGTTCTTCACGTCCTAACAAAAAAATTAAAATTGTATTCTATTCCTTAAATGTCTCCGAGTGTAAAACGGTTTCGAAAAAAAATTAGCCTCCATTAGAAAAAAAGTTATTAATTAAAAACTGCAGCCGTGTAGGGCTTTATATGACCCCAAGTAGAAATGTCCGGAGTTAGGACGGAGTTAAACACCGACATGGTACTGACTCATTACTGACCGTCGGTACTGACTTTCGGAACCCGATCAGTACTGGGAGTATACTGACTCGAAAACCGAATCAGTACTATGTCGGAGTTAGAAAAGTTCTAAAATCAGTACTGTCAGAAAACTGGCTTAACACTAAATCAGTACTGCGAAGGAGTTAAAAAAACAATCAAAATTTGTTATAATGTAATTAAACATTAAACATCGTTTGATTTATTAACAATTAAAATATTTGCAAAGATTTGTAAAAACATTATTCATCAACAATAATATCAAACATTTTATTAATTTATTATTAACTAATAGATATATTTTAATAATATAATAATAAATTATTATTAATTAATTATTTTTAGAATTATTACGTATTATTAATAATAAAAAAAATTTTATTTTTTAAAGCTGTTTATATATTTTTATTTATTTATTTAACAAAAATTTTTCTTAAATAAATTTTTTTTTATTATTATTTTAATAAATAATTAGATTATAAATAATAAATAAATAATTATATTAATAATTTTTACCATATTATTATGATGTATCTATTAATTACTACATAATGACTTGATAAAATGTATATAAAGATATATGTATAATAATTTTTCTTGAAATAAATATAATATGCAGTGGATTTATTATTAAAGCACTGTATATATCGGTCCCACAATTCAAAAGGAAGTTTATGCGAGATTACTCCCGAGCTTGCGTGGCTATGCGGTATGTGTATTCGACTTGCGTCCTCGAGGTCTAGGGTTCGGTCCCCCGTGCGTGCGATATTTTTCCGTCTTAGTTTTAAGTGTTTTGTGTATAATTCTTAACAGTGTTACATAAAGTATAAGTTTAAATAATTAATAACCAGTAATAATAATAATTTAGTCATTAATTTAAATAAATAAGATTTAAATAAATAATGAAAAAATTAGAAAAATATTTTTTTAAAACTTATTTTAATAAAAGGAATTCTAATAATTAATTAATATTAATTAATACTAATAATAATTATTAGTATTCAAAAATTACTTCCTATGCTTTAATAATTAAATAAGGAGCTTATACTGACCGCCAGTAAAAATCAGTACTGGACAGCGTTACCAACCAGGGTTTTCCCAGTACTGACTTAGTACTGGAGTGAGTACTGCAATACTGACAGTCAGTACAAGATCAGTACTATGCCAGTATTACATTTCTACTTGGGACGTTAAACTCGCCCCGCGCGCATTGGCATTTTTTTCAAAATTGTCTGTAACCTACAAATTTTATCGGATTTTCTTGGGCTTGGTCTTAAATTAAAGGGGATAAAATTTTTAAGAAATCCCACTAAATCAATTTTTGAATTTTAAATTGTTTATATTTTTTTGTTACTCAAAGTTAACAATTTACAATATTTTTAGAGAAAATCATGTTTACTTTTTTATTTTTTCATTGCAGATGATTGGAATCAATTTTAGTTAGTCCAGCATGACCACCAGAGAAATAATAATGTATAATACAATTTATTTAAATTGTTGCAAACAATGTTAATTAACAAATAGATAACTTTGATTCTTTTTTATAAACAAAATTTTTTTTTTAGACAAATTTATATTTATTTAAGTAATCTATGTCGATTTTGATAAAAAAATATTTTAAATTTAATATTTACTATTGTTATTAACTATCATATGAAAAATAATCTAGTTATCAATAATCAAGTAAACATTTTAGGCATTTTTTAAACATAAAATGTCTATATAATATATACATTCTTTCAAAAACTTTAAAAATTTCTTAGCATAAACAATTACATTCGTTGTAAACAAATTATTTAGTTTTTAAACAAATAATTGGCTTATTTCTGCAAAAAGAAAAATTATTTTTCGTATTTTAACGAGTTTAAAGTCATGTAAAGCTTTACTTGATTATTGATAACTAGATTATTGTTCATATGATAGTTAATAACAATAGTAAATATTAAATTTAAAATAATTTTTTATCAAAATCGACATAGATTACTTAAATAAATATAAATTTGTCTAAAAAAAATTTTGTTTATAAAAAAGAATCAAAGTTATCTATTTGTTAATTAACATTGTTTGCAACAATTTAAATAAATTGTATTATACATTATTATTTGTCTGGTGGTCATGCTGGACTAACTAAAATTGATTCCAATCATCTGTAATGAAAAAATAAAAAAGTAAACATGATTTTTTCTAAAAATATTGTAAATTGTTAACTTTGAGTAACAAAAAAATATAAACAATTTAAAATTCAAAAATTGATTTAGTGGGATCTCTTAAAAATTTTATCCCCTTTAATTTAAGACCAAGCCCAAGAAAATCCGATAAAATTTGTAGGTTACAGACAATTTTGAAAAAATGCCAATGCGCGCGGGGCGAGTTTAACGTCATATAAAGCCCTACACGGCTGCAGTTTTTAATTAATAACTTTTTTTCTAATTGAGGCTCATTTTTTTTCGAAACGGTTTTACACTCGGAGACATTTAAGGAATAGAATACAATTTTAATTTTTTTGTTAGGACGTGAAGAACATATTTGTTTATTAACATTTTATAAACAAATTATATAAAAAATTATAAAAAATAAAAAAATTTAAAAACAAAAAATATATTCAAATAGTGCAATTCAAGACGAAAAAACCCATATTTTAATTTTAAAATCCGTCAACTAGAACTCGAGAAAAAAATTTGTTAATTTATCAGTACTAAAAAATTCAATTGTTAATAACTTTTACAAAATTTTTTTTTTGGCTTAATATTTTCAGGGATTTTTCTTAACCATATTAAGAGTCAAAAAAAACTATTTTGGTTCAAAAAGAAAATTTTTTAGTTTTAGGTGATCCGTTTGAGAAATTCTGACCCACACCGTAATATTAAGGTTTCACAGTTCTTTATATTTTATCAAAAATCTTAATGCACCACAAGTGACATCGAAATAATACAACGTTCTGCTTAGCTAATTATAAAACAATGACAAATTCAACAATTTTGTTAAATTTAATTAAAAAATTGATCAAATCAACCCTACCTGCAACCGGATATTCAGGATATCCGGTCTTAAAGATATCCGAAAACTGTTATTTCCGTAGGATATACAAAGGATGTCCTGAGATATCTTAAGGACATCCTAGGGATAACTAAATTTCCAGATGTAACTAGAAAGTCCGTAGGTTATCCTAGAATATCCTTTGTTGTTAGGGGTATGTCTTGAAATATAGCCTGATATTGCTGCATTTAATCGGGACATTAAAATCTTGGCACAAGTTTACTAAACTTTGCATTGAAATACTCTATACATGATACTCTATACATGATAATATGTAATATTGTCTGAAATTTTAAAGTTTCAGACAAATCGCGTGTGACTAATGATAATAATCATATATTCTGACACAGGGAATTCAGAGAAAAGTCAGAGATTTTTATTAACCCCTTCGCAGTCAAGACCAAAATCTCATAAGTGGGCTAAAAATGTCGACACCTTTTTAGAAAACTAAAATTTGCGCAAACGAGCATACTATTGTATTTGAAGTCGCTGATTACGAATCCGATATCAGATTTCGAAAATTCAAAATGGCGTATCCAATATGGTGGACATGAAAATTAAAAATCGACTGAATCCACTTGAAACTTGTTACTAAGGGGTTTTCGGGGTCGCTGATTACGAATCCGATATCAGATCGGAAAAAAATAATAAATTCAAAATGGTGGTTCCAATATGGCGGACAACATTTTCTAAAATTCATCGGATTCACTTAAAACTTTTTACTCGGGGGTTTTCGGGGTCGCTGATTACGAATCCGATTTCAGATTTTGAAAATTCAAAATAGCGGATCCAATATGGCGAATGAAATTTTCTAAAATTTATCGGATTCATTTGAAACTTGTTACTAGAGGGTTTTCGCTGATTACGAAAAACTTTTGAAACGATAATAAATACAAAAATTTCCCCGCAGTCAGCTGTTAAGTATACTACGTTCTTTTAACCCCAGAGTTTACCATGTGGAGGTATGCGGTCGGATTTTACACTCCTTTATTTATTTTGTTTTTCTATATTTTTTTTTGTTTGTTCTTATATTGGATCCGCAATTTTTAAAACAGACATTACATTTTTAATCTACGACATCAATAAATCCTAAGTAACAACTTTTCAGTTAATCTGATAAATTTTTTAAAATGGCGCCAGCCATATTCGAAACGCCACATTGTATTTTAAAAATCTTATGCTACATTCGTAATAAGCGACCCCGAAAACCGCCGAGTAACAAGTTTTAAATGAATCGGACGAGTTTGTAAAAATGTCTTCCGCTGTATTGGATCTGCCATTTTGAATTTTTAAAATCTGAAATCGGATTCGTAATCAGCAACCCTAAAAACCCCCAAGTAACGAATTTTAAATGAATCGGTCGAGTTTTTTAAAATGTCGTCCGCTATATTGGATCCGCCATTTTGAATTTTTTAAATCTGAAAACGGATTCGTAATCAGCGACCCTAAAACCCCCCAAGTAAAAAGTTTTAAGTGAATCCGATGAATTTTAGAAAATGTTGTCCGTCATATTGGATCCGCCATTTTGAATTTTCAAAATCTAATATCAGATTTGTAATCAGCGACCCTAAAAACCCCTGAGTAACAAGTTTAAAGTGAATCCGATGAATTTTTAGAAAATGTCCGCCATATTGGATCCGCCATTTTGAATTTTCAAAATCTGATATTGGATTCGTAATCAGCGACCCCGAAAATTCCTGAGTAACAAGTTTCAAGTGAATCCGTTGAATTTTTGAATATCTCGTCCGCCATATTGGATCCGCCATTTTGAATTTTTAAAATCTGAAAACGAATTTGTAATTAGCGACCCCGAAAACCCCCGAGTATTAATTTGTGGACAAATCTGTGTGTGTTTGTAGCCAAAAATCTGCTTGCGTCTATACACGTCATCGACAGTTTGAGCCCACCTGGACCATGACGTGTATACACGTCATCGACTGCCAAGGAGTTAAAAGTTCTGAAAAAAATTTAAATTTTATAATTCATACACAGAGATGAATCTGTTGCTCTTAGCGCATGAGCAGGCCGTACTAAAAACGCATACACATCACCATGCATAAGTTGCAAGAAATCCATGGTAATTTTTCATGGATTTGAGCAACTGTGGCACAAGCTGTGCAAAGTTAGCACCGGCCTTTGCAAAATTAGGTACAGACGTCTATGCGAAAAGCGAACCAACATGTCTTGTGCACGGAGAAAAATGGAGTTTAAAAAACTGGGAGTCAATATTGAAAAAACAGGACTCAGTCCAGTAAAAGTACACTACCGTCGGGAATTATCGGTACGGCTGCACACGCATGGCCCAAAAACATACCAATCTTTAAATCACGATTTTTTTGTAAATACAAATGTCAGAAAATTAACAAATATACCATTCAAAAGATTATTTAATTCTACGATTAATGGTACATAAGGTGTATCACGTCAAAAGTCCACCCAAAAAAAAATGTTGTCCAATTATTCCCAAATTTTTTTTGTGATATGCCCTATAGGTTAGTAATTTATCGGATAAATTTTTTTGAATTTTATAAAAAATTGTTCGAGAGGGAGGGGGTAGAAGTTCTGAACTTTTGCGTGACACGCTCCACTTTGATTATTTCTTATAATTAGAGGAAAAAATTAAAAAAAACTAGGATATGGGTTTTTTAGATTTTTTTCATGGGATTTCGAATGGCAAAGTCTATTTTCAAATTTTTTTTTATTTTGACACAAATTTTAAAAAAATAAAAATAAATTTTTACTTTTCGCATCTTTGGGTCCATTTTTTCTTTTTCCATTTATTTTTAAATGAAAGCTGAGCTTTTTTCTGATGAAATACTTGTTTTCCAAAAAACCGTTTTTTTTTGTTTTCGAGAAATGCATTTTTTAATATAGCGCATCACGTCGTCGCGCCGCAATTTAATTTATAAAACATTACATTGAACTATTTTCTGCATTTTACAGGGTTGAGACTGACATTAGAATAATATAATGCCTGCATTATAGTTTTTTTTATTTTTTTTAATTAAAAAAAATTTAATTTTTTTTAAATTTTTAACAAAATTAAAAAAAAAAATTTTTTAGACTTTTATTTCTAATTTAAAGCCTACAATTTATTTATTTTCATTTCTTCCCATTTTTTTATTTTTTGATGTTGAAAAATTTCCTCCGATTTTTAAATATTTCAAAATACTGATTTCGTTACATTTTCAAAACAGGTATTTTATTTTTTTTTTTTTGCCTTTTTTACTTTAGCTGTTCCCGACTTTGTCTCTGTACTTTTTGTTTTCGTGCACTTATTTTTCTAATCTTTTGACTCGACAGGATATTCCTACAAATGATGAAAAATTGTTCCTTAAAACACTTCGTAGGGTTTAAATTATGTGGAGTTTCCAGCATCAAAAGATTCAAAAAGTAAGGGCACTAAAACAAAAAATGCAGAGACAAAGTTGAGAACAGCTAAAGTAAAAAAAAGCAAACAAAAAAATAAAATACGGACATTAAATTAAAAATAAAATTGCAAAAAAATTTTGTTAAAAATTTAAAAAAACTTAATATTTTTTTTAATTTAAAAAAATAAAAAAAACTATAATGCAGGCATTATATTGTTCTAATGTCAGTCTTAACCCTGTAAAATGCAGAAAATAGTTAAATGGAACGTTTTATAAATTAAATTGCGGCGCGACGACGTGATGCGCTATATTCAAAAATTCATTTCTCGAAAACAAAAAAAACGGTTTTTTGGAAAACAAGTATTTCATCAGAAAAAAGCTCAGCTTTTATTTAAAAATAAAAGGAAAAAGAAAAAATGAACCCAAAGATGCGAAAAGTGAAAATTTATTTTTATTTTTTCAAAATTTATGTCAAAATAAAAAAATTTTTGAAAATAGACTTTGCCATTCGAAAGCCCATGAAAAAATCTAAAAAACCTATATCCTAATTTTTTTAAAAATTTTTTCCTCTAATTATAAGAAATAATCAAAGTGGAGCGTGTCACGCAAAAGTTCAGAACTTCTACCCCCTCCCCCTCGGACAATTTTTTATAAAATTCAAAAATATAAATCCGACAAATTACTAACCTATAGGGCATATTATAAAAAAATTTGGGAATAATTGGATAACATTTTTATTTTGGGTGGACTTTTGACGTGATATCCACCATAAGTGAAAATTTTAATAATTTATACAAAAATTGCAGCAATCGACAAATTTGACAAAAAAATTTTGAAAATACAATTTTTTTGGAAATTTTTTCAACTCCTGCACATTTTTTAAAAATTGTAGAAAAAATTTTAAACTTACATAAGTGTGATTATTCAAGTCTCATCTTTAATTTAAAACCAAAAGAGTTTAAAAATCTTATTCGGTTCGTGAGATATCATTATAAACGGACAAGCATGTTTTTTGACAAATGCATTGAATTAGTCGATTTTGAACGGTTTTTGGCTGAAAATGCTCGTCCGTTTATAATGATATCTCACGAACCGAATAAGATTTTTAAACTCTTTTAGTCGTAAATTAAAGATGAGACTTGAATGATCACACTTATGTAAGTTTAAAATTTTTTCTACAATTTTTAAAAAATGTGCAGGGGTTGAAAAAATTTCCAAAAAAATTGTATTTTTAAAATTTGTTTGTCAAATTTGTCGATTGCTGCAATCTTTGTATAAATTATTAAAATTTTCAGTTATGTGCCATTAATCGTAGAATTTAATAATCTTTCGAATGGTATATTTGTTAATTTTCTGACATTTGTATTTACAAAAAAATCATGATTTAAAGATTGGTATGTTTTTGGGCCATGCGCGTGCAGCCGTACCGATAATTCCCGACGGTAGTGTACATTAATTCATTTCCATCAAGCATCTTAGGGTATTGCGTATAGTGTATAGAAGGCCTTAGTTCCAAATGTCACTGTAAACAGCATTGAAACACAGGCGAAGATTATAAGGCGCGCTGCAGTGTGCATAGTAGAGAAACTGGACTCAGTCCCCTACTTCGAAATTTTCACAATAAGGGAACGCAGGCGCGGAACCTGTCAAAATAAATGGCCGACGCGACGCGAAACGAGTGTTTCCTTTTATTTACTTCGTCAATTTTATATAAAAAAAAACAATAACCAATCATTAAAAAAAAGAAAAATATGTTAAATGCACTCTTTATATATTCATATTCATTAATTCACAAGTTTTATTCTGCCTACATCTTCATACTTTCAATTAACAATTAAATGCATCGGAAAATCTTACAATCATACGGGATTGAACACCTACCTAACCATACAACTAAATATACGCATAATTATAAATCGCACGCTTTTACATTAAGCCTCTCGGCTACGCAATTGATGGGGGGAATTTCCTATTTAAGAAACATCCCTTACCAATGAAATAAATTAGATAATGCGTGGATTTTACTTTGTAATTAATGTAAGTATGGATGTCAACAATATTCATAATATTGAATAAATAATATTGTTAACTAGTTTAAATTTGATACGGTTATTAGAATTTAATAATAAATAAATAAAAAACATTAATTTTTTCTTAACCTTTTTCAAATTTGACACTTCTTATGATAAATTTGATTATTCTTTTTTTCCCGTTTACAAAATAGTGAATTAACCTTGAATGAAATGTATAATTAATTATTCTCACAGCAATATTTAATAATTTAATGAACTTAACTGCACTGCATAATAGTTGAGAGTAGTAAGAGTAAGTGAAACGGTAAGATAAGTGAACGACTATTAGTGTGAGAGAGAGAATAACATGTGGTTTTCGAGTAGGTATCTACCCTGGTAAAAATTTCGGACTAATTCCGGATTAAATACGGACAGAATATTACGGATTAGTCCGAAAATTGTACGAAAAAGGTCCGAAAATGATCCGCGTTAGTCTGATATTAATCCGAACGAAAACCTGAATCCGAAAACACTCCGATGTAATCCTAAATGTCTATAAATTGAGTCCGTAATTAGTCCGCAACAATCCGAATGTATGACCAGTGAAGAATTCTTCTAAAATAAGTACGAAATTATCAGAAATCAATATGTAAAGAAGGTAAGTTCTCAAATGCGCCACTGGACAAATGCGCCACCGGTCAAATGCGCCACGGATCAATTGCGCCACTGGACAAAGGCGCATTTGTCATATTTGAGGAAAGTGAAAAGTTTGTTCGAGAGATGGAGCTAGGTGTTTTTGGTATAGAAATTAGTCAAGTGAATTCAATTTCTTGCCAATTTCGTTCCGTATAGTGAAAATAAATTTAAGTGAAGTGTTAATTAACTGGTAATTAATTAAATGTTCTATATCAATTACGGATAGCATTTTTGAGGTAAGTTGCTGTTTTTATTTTATATTAATAATAATAATAATAATAAATATTATTATTATTGTTTAAAGAAATGTGGAATTTTTTTTTAATAACTAATTTATGAAACATTTTATTTTTAAATCGTTTTTACACTGGGGTCAAAAAGTTTCAGTACATTTGTACTGATTATTGTTAAGTGCTCGCTTCACTTAAAATTCAAATATTTCTGTAAAAATAGATGTAAGAGCTATCAAAGTAGGATCATTTTAAAGTTCAATAAATTTAGAGTCAAATAGGATAAGATATAACCAATTTAATAGTGTAAATATTAAAAATATAATTCTTTAAAGTTAGAGATTTTTTGTGAAAATCGCGATTTTGAAATCTGAAATTCAAGCGTACGCCAATTGAAGAAAATTTTTTTTTAAGTTTTGATAGTTGCACAATAAAAAGTACAAATTTCATTCTTTAATTCTAGACCAAAATAATTCACATATATTAAGTATTTTCTTCAAATTTTATAAAAATAATATCTCTTGCTCTAAATTTTTCGAAGAATATAAATTGCAAATTCGTCGTATTCATTCACTTGTTCTATCAAATAACCACACTTTTGAAAAATATAGAACCTCTTCATCTTAGAAAATTTAAGATATTTACATGAAATTTATCTCTCTTCTTATTGTTTTACAAATTTTAACTCTATCATTATTCCTTATTTTCCTTCTAGGTGACTATTTTTTTATTTTACAATAACAAAAAGGTGCATATTTTTCAAAAGTGTGGTTAATTGATAAAACAAGTGAACGGAAACGACGAATTTGCAATTAATATTCTTTGAAAAATTTCGAGAGCAAGGGAAGTTATTTTTATAGAATTTGAAAAAAATACTTAATATTTGTGAATTATTTTGGTCTAGAATTAAAGAATGGAATTTATACTTGATATTGTGCAACTGTCAAATCTTAAAAAAAAATTTTCTTCAATTGGCGTACGCTTGAATTCCAAATTTCAAAATCGCAATTTTCACAAAAAATCTCTAACTTTAAAGAATTATATTTTTAATATTTACACTATTAAATTGGTTATGTCTTAGCCTATTTGACTCTAAATTTATTGAACTTCAAAATGATCCTGGTTTGATATCTCTAACACCAATTTTTACAGAAATATTTAAATTTGAAGTGAAGCGAGCATTTTAAAGTTATCAGTACAAATGTACTGAAACTTTTTGACCCCAGTGTATTTATATTTTTTCTTTGGAATAATTTAATAATTCCTTTAATAATAAGATTTTTTGATATTTTCAAAAGCTCTTTATTTTTATAGAATTAGTTTGTATTTTAATTAAATAACGAGATTAAGAATTCTTTATTGTATTATACTTAATTTTACTTTCATAATTATAAATTAATTGCATTTATTTTAAACTTAGAAAGTACTTAAATTTTCTTGAAGACAAATAAAATATAATTTATTAACAATTGTAATATTGAATATAATTCTATTTTCTAATTTGAATTTCATTTAATTAATTTTTTAAATTAGCTAACGTAAAAGTTTTTCTGAATTCACGTTCATACTTTTAGAAATGATAAGACTTCTTATAAAGTTTCAAATATTACGGAAGTTTAGAAAAATTATTTCAATTTTTATTTTATAATTAATGGTATTTATATTAAAAACAGTAATATTTTAAAAAATAATTTTTTTTTGGAAACGTAATATATAAAAAAAGCAGGCTTCGCACTCATCTACTAAAATCTATACTATTTACTCCTTTTTTTGTCAAATTTCTGACACTAAATTATAATTATAATTGTTATTGAAAATTCTTTTAAACAATTGGAAATTGAAGAATGTTCGCAATGTTTTTTTAATATTAAATTACCATGTATTGATGCGCAAAACTCCAAGGATTAATTTAAAAAAAGACAAATCAGTAAACTCCAATATTATATAGAAATTGTGTAGAATTTTCTGCCAAAATGCAGCCGAAAATCGACTTTTAATCTTAAATATCCGCTTGGAAGCGTGAAGTTTTCAACAAAACAAGAGAAGATCTTATTTATATTCGTTTGCAATTTTATTTTTTTCCTGGAGCTCGAGTCGATTGTTGTCTGCATTTGTCAATAAAATAATTGTTTTGCAAATAAATTTATATTCTTAATTATATTACAATTTTTATACTCACTTTATAATTTTTCTATAGTTATTAATATAATTTTTCTATAATTTTTCTATAGAATAATGCAATTTGTAATTGTTTTTGTTTAATATTTTTGAGAGATAGGATAGATATTAATTTAGCAATAATAGAGGGGTAAATAAGGATTTTATTTTAAAAAATTTAATTGACGAATAAAGTTACAAAATTTGGTCGAAAAATTGAGATTCAATTTTAACATATTTTTTAAAACTTTTAATTACATTATTTGGCTTTAATATAATTTTTAAAATTGTAACGGTCTGTGATGCCTAATTATTTATAACTTTTTTTTATCGTCACTACATCTTAAGGCTCGATTTTAATCATCAGAGCTTCACTTTGATCAGAATCTAAAAAAAAAAAGTCACATACTTTAAGAGGTTAAAATAATGAAATATTTATAGAATTCAATACCATTGTCAAATAATTAATAAATTATTACTCTTTCAGGCTTCGCACTCGACAATTACTTTTAAAAAAGTAGCAGAAAGTAGCTTTAAATCTGAAAATAGTAGTAAAAAGTAGCAATCGAAAAATTAAAATTTGACGATTAAAAAAATCTCGTTTTAATCGAATCACAAAAAATTGATTGAGAATAATTTTTTTTCAATCATTAGAGGATTTAAACTAATGTAATTTGTGAAAATGTATCTTTTAGTGTCAGAAATTTGACAAAAAAAGGAGTAAATAGTATAGATTTTAGTAGATGAGTGCGAAGCCTGCTTTTTTTATATATTACGTTTCCAAAAAAAAAATTATTTTTTAAAATATTACTGTTTTTAATATAAATACCATTAATTATAAAATAAAAATTGAAATAATTTTTCTAAACTTCCGTAATATTTGAAACTTTATAAGAAGTCTTATCATTTCTAAAAGTATGAACGTGAATTCAGAAAAACTTTTACGTTAGCTAATTTAAAAAATTAATTAAATGAAATTCAAATTAGAAAATAGAATTATATTCAATATTACAATTGTTAATAAATTATATTTTATTTCTCTTCAAGAAAATTTAAGTACTTTCTAAGTTTAAAATAAATGCAATTAATTTATAATAATGAAAGTAAAATTAAGTATAATACAATAAAGAATTCTTAATCTCGTTATTTAATTAAAATACAAACTAATTCTATAAAAATAAAGAGCTTTTGAAAATATCAAAAAATCTTATTATTAAAGGAATTATTAAATTATTTCAAAGAAAAAATATAAATAAAAACGATTTAAAAATAAAATGTTTCATAAATTAGTTATTAAAAAAAATTTCCACATTTCTTTAAACAATAATAATAATATTTATTATTATTATTATTAATATAAAATAAAAACAGCAACTTACCTCAAAAATGCTATCCGTAATTGATATAGAACATTTAATTAATTACCAGTTAATTAACACTTCACTTAAATTTATTTTCACTATACGGAACGAAATTGGCAAGAAATTGAATTCACTTGACTAATTTCTATACCAAGAACACCTAGCTCCATCTCTCGAACAAACTTTTCACTTTCCTCAAATATGACAAATGTGGGGCCTTTGTCCAGTGGCGCAATTGATCCGTGGCGCATTTGTCCAGTGGCGCATTTGAGAACTTACCGAATACGGCATCAGTCCACAATAATCCAAATTTAATATAGTTAAAAAACTTAATCCGTAAAATGTCCGAAGCAATCCGAACTCTGTAAGCAAGAAATCCGATATTAGTCCGCAACAATTTGAAATTAAGTGTTGCAAAATCCTATTCCGAAACAAGTACGAAAACTGTATGCAACGAATTTGGAAATTGTCTGCAACGATTGAGATTTAATCCAATTGAAAGACATAATCCGAAACAATCCGAAATCTATATACTAAGTATCCGAAAATTGTCTGAAATAATCCGGATTTAATCCAATTAAAAGGCATAATTCGAAACAAATACTAAACAATCCGAAATATGTATGCAAAGAATCCGGTAATAGTCAGCGGCAATCCGAATAATATCCGATCAAAACACCCCAGTCCGAAAATAAGTCTTATTATTATAAGAATTTGTAAATATGTACAATCCACAGACAGTCCAAAACAATCTATATTTAATCCAATTCAAAGACTTAATCCGGAATGATTTTGGTCAGATAAATTCAAACTATAATTATAATTTTGTAAGACAAATACCTGACCATAACCAGATTAATTCCGGACTTAATCAGACTATTTGCAAGTTGCGTATTACCAGACTAACTTCAGACTAGATCGTACTAATTCCGGATTCACTGGTTATACACAAACCTATTGAGTTTGGATTTATCCGAACTAATTCTGAGTGACGAAAACCTGACCATAAGCAGACTGTTTCGGAATAGCTGCGGATTCACTGGTTAAACCAATCGGATTACTTCTGCATTTACTAGTTGGATATAATCTGACTAACTTCGGACTAAATAGGACTAATTACGGATTCAATAGTTATAAAAAACGGTATTGATTTTAAACTTAATTCAGGGTGAAAAACTCCACAATAAATCGTACTGTTGCGGACAAATTCCGGATTAGTCCGAAATCGGTCCGACTTTTTATTCAGGGTATTTACTTATGGTAAATAAAATATTTACTTTTGCAGTCAATTTTATTTTACACTAGTATTATTAGTTATCTTTTTCAATATTAAAATTAACACTGATGTGTTAGTTTCTTGTCATTTCTTTTTGTGGCACTTTATAAATTCTATTATGAATTTGAACTCCCATGCGAGTGTGGTATAGTGGTTAGTGTATTCGATTTCGGTGCGATATAATGTTAGATAGGTGTAGGTTCGAATCCCCAAGCGTTAGAAATTTTAAGTTAATGTAAATAAAATTGCGATAGGTAAATTGAAAAATATGTTGAATGTACCATAAAGTAATAATAATTAATATGTGTAACTTGTATAATTATTTTTTTATTAACATTCACTAAATTGTCCGGACTAAATTTTGACTGTTTTGGACTAATTCCAGATTCACTACTTAAAATTAATTGATTAATGTCGGACTTCATCGGACCAACTCCGGATTTACTAGTTGTTTACAAACTGTATAGAGTTCGGATTTATTCGGATTAATTTCGGGTAACAAGAACCTGACCATAAACCGCACTGTTTCGGACAAATTTCGGATTAGTCCGAAATCTGTCCGTTTTTTAACCAGGGTACTTTATGTGCACGGCGTTCATTTTTCGAAAGAACTGGACTGAGAACTAGTTGTTCAATATTCGCTTCTTTTATTGACTTGTGTTTTATACATTGACGCGTTCTTTTAACAATTTTCATGAGAGAGCAATTTCTCATTCCAATTTTTTATACTCTTATTCTCTCTTAGACTATATAAACAGTCTTGTTTAAGCTGATGAATGGGATAACTTGTGTTGAGTCCCAAAGTGTTCAGCTATGGAACTTCTAATACTATAGTGTGTACCTGTCACATATTATTCTATAAAGGAGTACTACACTGACTGCATAAATCATTTTTCCATTTTTCTCCGTGTGCATAATTCGTAACACATTTCTCTCCGTGTAAGAAAATTCTGAATTTTTGTGTTTTTTTGTTTGCTTATAAAGTATAAAATTACCACAAATTATAAAACAAAACCTTCAATTTTTGACAATAATTTCTTTTAAAATAACTTAAATCTTGAACAACTATCATAAAATAATGACTTACAAATTATTAAATAAATAATTTTACTCAAATATTTAAAAATTAATTCAATTTTAAAAGAGTTGCGTTTACAATTTTCATAAATAAATGAACTTCACAAGGTTTTAAATTGAAATTTGATAAAATTTCAATTTTGAATTAATTTAATTAAAAATTTTAATGAACTTAAATTTTTAAAAAAATTTAATAATTCAAAATCTTCTAAAATTATTTAAATTTGTCAATATATATTTAATTAATTATTAAAAATAATGGAGTTATAGAAGAATTTTAATTAAACATATTAAAATAAATTGAATTTTGAAGAAGTTACAAATGATTGCAGAAATTATAGGGGAATGTAAGGTATCGTGGCATGGCGTGATGGTGGCGGACTTGTCAAATCTGGCATGTAACGTCACATCTGAAACGCCTTATCACTATGGTCGATGTCTTTTATCGTGATGACATTTTATATGCAGTAGTATTAATGGGCAAACGCGTGCTTTGTATTCTAAGCAATTTTGAATAAAAAAGTAGTGAAAAAAACTAAAAAGTTTTATTGGATATGTGTGTTAACAGTGCCAGAGTGAAGATTTTTTGAAAATTGAGTCAGGTAAATGTATGTAAATTCGGAAGAAAGAATTGTGTTCATTATATACCTGCCGTTTGTGGATTTTGGTTTTTGTTTCTAAAATATTACTGTAAATACAAAATAAACAACAACAATTTTTCAAAATTAAGTAACACAATTTATCGATAAACGGCGCCGATAGCATCAACTCCACCCAAAAACAGAATTTTGTTCTTAATAGCCCCAGTTTATGGTATTTATTTCCTATTAATCATAATTTTTTAACAGTTAACAATTTTCTATTTTTTACAAATAAAAAGGAGAAAAATTTGCAGAATTTAGATCAATCAAATGAAATTTGTTATATAGAAAAACACATAATAATCAAAATAGGTATATTTCTCATTTGTTTTAATCATTTTAAAAAAATTTTTTATTTTATAATATTATTTTATTATGAAACATGAAAAAATACCTGCATATTATTTTTGATTTGTCAAACAATATTTTTTGAAAAAGCATGTAACGGTTCGCTTCTATAACCATTAATTTATATAATAGAAAATTTGGTACCCAAGGTCGGTAAATAAATTTGAGACAGTTAATTAAATTAATTAATCAATTATTTATTTATTAAAAAACAACCTAAGCTAATTACATAAGTTCCCTATACTAACGAAGTTGAGTAGTATGTAATATAATTTCGAAGTAATAAAAGAATTATAATGTTCCGATAATTATTATAATTTTTCCATATTTAAATTTGTTAACGTTGCCTAAAGGTTTAGTAATACATTTATCAATCCTAATTTACGTGTCTAAAGAACCTGCGCGAATTTAATATAATTTAAGAAAAAGGATACAGAGATGTGTAATTAAACATGTTCATAAGATTTGATTTGGTTAGACTATACGTTTTCTAAGAAGCTACGCATCTATATGCCCAAAGATTTAATATAGAAATATGCAGAGGTGCAATACTTGCATATTCTAGAGTTTTGAGACTGCGTTTTCTAAGAAGCTGCGCATCTAATCTCTCTGAAGAAAGTGGATACACAGAGGTGTAATTACTAAGTGGAATCACCTCCTACAGAGGTGTGGCTAACGTACATATGAAGTAGTCCGGGATAAATCAAGAGAAGACACTAATGATTTATATAAAAAAGAAAATATTCTATTGCGGGGGCTTAGCTGTCTGGACCCGAGAATATATACGTGAAGCTGGTGTGAAGCACCAGGGTAAAAAATATTATTATGAAAAAAGGGTTAAATTCTAAGTTGCATAAAAATACGATCTATAACAGCCTGGGGTGGCGTGCATTATAGAAAGGGGTGGCAGAATACTAAAAAACTAAGGATATCACCTAACACACATATTAAGCATCTAATATTCGACGAGAGAGTATTAGAAGAAGAGTTCCAACAGCTGAGGTGTCGTACACTGATAGATACTTTAATACTTACACTCGAGCCGAGACGGCGTACTGAGAGATATGACTGTAGTACTCACATAACTGCTTGCTGTCGTCGGCTCTGGACGCTCCCTACTCCTTGCGACTGCTTGGCTCTCTACACGTTTGGCTGCGGTACATGTTCACTTATACAACGATAGCTTCCTTCATATGCATATGGCTGATAGCTCTGCCGGCTGCTTGCTGCGATATTTCACTGCCCAGCTCTCGCGTATTTATATTATCGATACGCAAAGTCGAATTCGAGAGAGGTCAATATTAATTAAATTATTGACATCTCTTGTTTAATTTTAGAATTAATATTTAAATACAGGTAATTGCTGTATTTTGGGTTATCATTTAAAAGGGGTAAATAGAATGGCAAAGCAGATTTCTATTTAGTTTGAAATAAATATATATGTACGGTTAGATTTTATTAAATAAAAGGCTATAAAATCTGAACCCGTACAAGCATATTTCAAACTGCGGACATAATGAATGAAAGAATACGAAGATTAATATTAGTTAATTAATTAATATTTTTGAAATATTTATGTTTAAAAGTTACAAAATAATTTACGAATTCAGAATTTTTAATAATTAGGGGAAAGACTTGCAGGTTGTCCCACTTGCGTTATTTTTTATTTTGGAAGCGCCATAATTAAAAACGCGACTGCTATTGTTGTCAAATGATTAGTTATTACTTTTTATGCTCTTTTGGAGCAAAAAGAAGCAATACAAATGTTATTGTTAAACAAATTATGAAATTGACTTGTAGAAAAATTGAAAAAATAAAATTGTGACTTTTTCATGTGCCAACAATTGAAATATTTTTATAGATAATTTAAGTTACAATTTTTTGTTAGCTGCTTTTTTAATCGATTTTGATAATCCAAAAGAAATTTTAAAAATATTATAAATTAATATTTTTTTCATCGATTTAAAAATAGAGTTCAAAATTGCAGGTTGACTCACTTTACGGCTTGCAGGTTGCCCCACATACAATTAATAATAATGCAATTGATAATTTGGAGAAAATTTACACTATTTCCGAAATTTCATTTTTTTACATATCTTGTTTTTCGTTTGATTTGCAATTAAAAAAGTGAGTCGGGCTGGCAGTAGGTCGCCAGTTTATTAAATTTATTATTTTTATATTTTCTTTTGTTTTATTATACCAACCCCACATAACCTTATAAATTTATTTGAGTTTTTCCATATTATTATCAATTTTTCAAGGTTGGTAAACCTGCAAGCCTAAATTTTGAAACGTTGATTTTACGTCATTTTTTAAGTTTGATGTAAAAATTTTATTTTTTGACAATTTAAATTATCTACGGGTAAAATTTGTAGCTTTTTAGATCCTTTTTCCGATGGAATATTCATATAAATTAATTTTTTTAATGAGTGATGAGCAAAAAAGCTTAGATGTCCAGTCAAAAAAGTTCTATAGAGTCATTCTATAGAATGACTCTATAGAGCATTCTATAGAGCAGTCTATAGAGAATTCTATATAATATTCTATAGAGCATTCTATAGAATATATTATAGAATTTATAAAAAAAGTATTTTTTGTGAATATCTTTACGAATTCTATAGAATTTGACTAGAAATATTTTATACAATCCGCGTAGAAATTGAAAAAACTATTTTTAGATAAATTCTACAAAATATTCTATACAATATTTTATAGAATTCTCTATAGAATACTCTATAGAATGCTCTATAGAGTCATTCTATAGAATCATTCTATAGAACTTTTTTGACTGGGTGGGAAAACCTGCAAACCTTTCCCCTAAATTAATATTGATAATACAACATAGTTGATGAAACTTCATGACTTGCGATCATGAAAGGTTGTAGCGAGGGGTGGTCAATTCAAATATTCATAGTACACTTGCTAGGTGTTCTCAGATATTCACATGTTTTCTAGCACATATTCAATATTCTTGGTATTCTCTGCGATATTCTTATATATTCTCATATTATATTCTCTGATATTCCCGCAAGTATTCTTGAATATTCCTAAAAAATCTCCCATATTCTTACATCTTTTATAAGAGCCTGAAGTTAGCGTCGACGCTGAGCGTCGAAAACAATTTTTTACAAAATCGAAAAGAGTCAAATAATTATTTCAAATATTTCAGGCTAAAAAGCTTCATCCTCTAGGAAGCAAAATGTGACCTAAATATTTTTTGACATCTTTTTTAAAATTAAAGAATGATTACTAACACATTAACAGCTAATGATTTTTTGATTAAAAATTTAATCATTATTTAACTTTAATCAGTGTTTGTAAAACCAGCCCTAAGAATAGATTTAAGATACGCACCATGTTAAGGGGGAGTGACACCTTTGCAAAGGTGGGCAGGAAACGAAGATAGGTTAGGCAAAAATGACAAGAAAAACTGAAAGTATGGTTGTATTTGTTAGAGGCGCATGAAAAGTCTCCAATTTTTATTTTCCGAATCTTTATTTTATCGAAATTCTTTTTATATAATAGGAATTAATTATAATTTCTTTTAATCGAAAGAATGATTGTCAAAAACATTATTTTTTTATGTTTAATACTGCGAAAGAAAATTTTTTATAATCTTCAAATAACTGAATTATCATTTCTAAAAATTATTATTTTTTATATTTCTTATTTACACTAATATTTTTATTTTCAAAATGTCAATTTTGATAAATATTATTTTATAGATTTGTTAATAATTATAATAATTATATTCCCGAATTATTATTCAATATAATTCAAATATTACCGAATTACCAATTCTTAAAAAATTTATTGTTCCTAATAATATTCTTTTATAATGTGTAAATGTTCTAAATTCTAAAGTATCTAAATTTTATTTTATCGAAATATCATTTGTTATAAAACTTTTTTCTTATAAATGTTTTTCAAAATAATTTTAACTTTTTCGAATTAACATTACTCATAATTTTCTTTACTTCTAATTATTCTTCTTTATAATTAGCATATTGTCTAACATGCATTTCTTCTAACTATAACTTTACCGAATTGTCACTTCTCATAATTATTATTATATCGAAATATTATTTTTCAAAATTTTTGTAATATCTAATTATTTTTTATACAAATTTTTTTATTGTATAATAACCAGTTTCTATAATTTTATTTTATTCAAATAATTATTTCGTATAATTTTTTTCTTAAAAAATTATTTAAAATATAATTTCGGTAAAAAAAAATTATACGAAATAATTATTCGAATAAAATAAAATTATAAAAACTGATTATTATACAATAAAGAAATTTGTATAAAAAGTTATTAGATATTACAAAAATTTTGAAAAATACTATTTCGATATAATAATTATTATGAGAAGTGACAATTCGGTAAAGTTATAATTAGAAGAAATAAATGTTAGAAAATATAGTAATTATAAAGAAGAATAATTAGAAGTAAAGAAAATTATGAGTAATGTTAATTCGAAAAAGTTAAAATTATTCTGAAAAACATTTATAAGAAAAAAGTTTTATAACAAATGATATTTCGATAGAATAAAATTTGGATACTTTAGAATTTAGAACATTTACACATTATAAAAAAATATTATTAGGAACAATAAATTTTTTAAGAATTGGTAATTCGGTAATATTTGAATTATATTGAATAATAATTCGGGAATATAATTATTATAATTATGAACAAATCTATAAAATAATATTTATCAAAATTGACATTTAGAAAATAAAAATATTAGTGTAAATAAGAAATATAAAAAATAATAATTTTTAGAAATGATAATTCAGTTATTTGACGATTGTAAAAAATTTTCTTTTGCAGTATTAAACATTCTGTTAATTAGTCATTCAAAAAAATAATGTTTTTGACAATTATTCTTTCGATTAAAAGAAATTATAATTAATTCCTATTAGATAAAAAGAATTTCGATAAAATAAAGATTCGGGAAATAAAAATTGGAGACTTTTCATGCGCCTCCCATTTCACACCTAAAACTTAAATGCGATCATGAAGAAAATCAATTGAAAGTATTCGCTACATGCGAAAACAAAATTTGTTTTAAAAATAGGCTATTGGAATAATGCATAACATAAGCACCTGTTACTGAAAAACTGCAAATACTATTATACTTACATAATATATAATACATAATACATAATACATAATACATAATTATATACTTACATTAACTAAATGAAAATCTTCAGAATATACAAAAAAATATACCAACAGACTCTAATTTTTAATTCTCAAGTTAAAGTTAAACTTTAAGTGAAGAACATATAATAGCTACCGCATCACCTAGTGACTTGAAACATATGATATTTATTATTTTATATTTGGGAAATTACAAACTGTAGTTTACATGCTTATGAGAGTGAGAATTGTATATGTGTGCACAGAATACTTATGTGCATATTGTCTACACATTCATATATATATTAGACGGGAGGTTTGACGCCTGAGGCTATGTTTGTGCATTTGTGATGGCTATCCAAATGTACATTCATGACTCGACGTCAATAAACCGGTTGTACTCGGGAAGTAGGTTTTCTGCAGCTTTCCTCTTCCCTGGCCAAATGTCCAGGCGAATGCGAGTACTCCTAACCTAAGTCGGCTGTAGCCGCAAAAGTAGGGACATGGAGGAAGAGTTTGTGAGTTAGAAGAGTTTAGTAGTGATGTTTATTTATTTATTTACAATGTCCCCGCGGTCAAAAGACCATAAATGGGTTATTGAGGAATACAAAAAGTGTGTATAGAATTACTAATAGTGTATTATCGCAAATTTTCTGTGTATTGCAGTAAACATCTCAAAAAAGCTGACTGGTTAGAGAAAAAAAGATCCAAATCCGGACGCATATTGTCAAACATTCTGTTAACATGGTAACACGCAAACACTATAGGAGAAGTCGAAGAGACAATATTTTGTTTGTTTAATTGATAAAAAGGTTCAACATTTCTAGAAGACAACCTCGGACTCTAAAAAAAAAAAATTCGCTTAGTAAGTACGGACAATTGACTTGAGACCTAATAATTTTAAACAAAAAGGTGGCCGCAGTTATTAAATGGCGTTCAGCTAGTGTCATGAAACCAAAACGTTGACATAATAGTAAATAATCACACCCTCGGTTAGGATATATACCATCCTTCTTAAAAGCCATATATTTTAAAAACCTTTTTTGAATCGACTCAATTTCTTTATTATATTTATCGTAGTAGGGATTCCAGATTATCCTTGCATACTCTGCTCGTGAACGAATAAATGTGTTAAACAACAATCGATATGTACTAGGTTCAGCCCAGTGCCCCGAAGAACGAATCAGGTACCCCAAAGCCCTCGCCGCAGCAGAAACCGTATTAGTGATATGTTCATTAAATGTTAGGTTAGAAGAAAAAGTCACACCAAGATCGCAAGTAGAGAAAACACGTTCCAAAGACACATCAGCCAACTTGTAATCGTAAAGGACTGGTGTTTTACCTCTATAAAAAGATATGACGTGAGATTTTTTAAAATTAATAGAAAGTTTATTGGTCAAACACCAGTCCCTCACGCAGTCAAGATCAGACTGAAGCTGCAGATTATCTTCAGGTGAGAGAATAGATCGGTAGATTTTCAGATCATCGGCATAAATTAAAATGTATGATTTGACAACATTTGTTATATCATTAATATAAATTCCGAAAAGTGGGGATCCAAAGGATGAACCCTGTGGCACCCCACGATCAGGAATAAAAATTTTAGATCTGAAATTTCCAATTGAGACCCGATGCGACCTATCATTGAGGTAGTCTAAAAGAGTAATTTTAAAGTTAAAATGTAGCTGCAGTGTGTCGAGCTTCTCAGCCAAAATATCATGATTGATACTGTCAAACGCTTTTGAAAGATCCATATATACTGTATCAACTTGTTGGCCTCTTTGTATGCAGTCATTCAAAAAATGTAAAAAACACGCGAGATTAGTTACAGTCGATCTATTTGGCATGCCCCCATGTTGGTCAACCGATATCACCGGCTTCATAGCATTTTGTAAAAAATTAACTACTGAGAATTCAAAAACCTTAGCAAAATTTGAAACCAGTGATATCGGTCGATAGTTTACGACCTGAGACCTGTCCCCGGATTTAAATACGGGAACAACTCTAGCAGACTTCCAAGGGGCATGAAAATGACCAGAAAGTAGTGCAAGATTAAATATGAAAGTCAAGGGAGATGATAATACTGAAGCACAGTCCTTGACGAAGAAGCTCGGCACACCATCTAGTCCCGCTGTAAAAGAAGGCTTAAGGGACCTCGCGGCACGAAGCACAATGTCATGAGAAACAGTATAAAGATTATCTCCCATGTCAATTGATGATGTTTAAAGTATTGAAATTTGATATATTTAAGCTGGATGTGCAATGTTTAGCAAAAAGTGTAGAGAAGGCATCAACAATTGCCTGGGATTCGTCCAAAACAGAATTTTCATAATGCATGACATCAGGAAAGCTAGAATCCCTTCTAGAATTGTTCACAAAAGTCCAGAAAAATTTAGGATTAGAATGTATATTTCGTTCAACACTTGCTATATAATTATCATGGTCGCTCTTAATACTCCTGTGTATAAATGAAGACATTAATTTTATTTCTGAATCATAATCATTAGTTTTATATCTGCGTTTTTTTTCAAAAGATAGTTTTTTTTATTAATTTCTCGAATAACTGTTTTACTAAACCAAGGTGGATATTTTCAGATTTTATTTTGTGAAAAACTGTAAACAGGTACGAAAAGTTGAAAACATTCCAATAAAATTGTAATAAAAGTATCATATGCTTCGTTGACATTAGTACAATTATATAATATAGTCCAATCAATCGACGAAAGGTGCACATATAAGTCAGTTAAAAGAGCTTTGCGAAAATTGAATTAAATAGTCTGATTATTTGTATTTCTTATAAAATTGAAAGGTTGGAATTTGTGTGACAATTGTAAAAGGGTGGAAATTGATAAGGTAGGATGATATAAGTCTTCAGGAACCAGTGGATAAGGTGCACGTTCAAGTAAACATTTAAAATTCGCAAAAGCCAAATCCAGACATTTCCCATCCCCATCCATAACATTATTGAACTGCATTAAATCGAAAGCAAGAGCAAAATTTTTAATAATCCGGGTTCTAAAATCATTATTGACATTATTGTCTACAAACTTTGGTGAATTAAAATCTCCTATGACAATAAGTGGATTATCATACAAAGCCTGAACGTTCATTAAAGTAGAAAAAAAATCACGATAAGAATCAGCTGGTGTATTAGGAGGGATATAAATTAGTAGTAATGTAAAGGTTACGGTATATTTAGAGATGTTAAGAGCAATTATATTTATGTTGTAATTATATAAATCATATGGAGACATGTCTATAACTAAAATCTTATATGAGAAGTGTACTGCAACAAGAACACCACCTCCCTTTTTTCAAGTCTGTCATGTCTAAAGACTTTAAATATTTTAGAGTCAAAAATTTCATTAGAAGGGGTGTCAGGTTTCAAACACGATTCGGTGATACATATAATATCATACAGTGCGATATCAGTAAAACATTTTATTAAAGATAGTTTGGAGTTTATGCCGCGTGTATTTTGATAAAGGATATTAACATTGAAGAAATTCCCTCGTGGCACTAGGGTTTGTTGACTCTCATTTTTGGCTTGCGCGTGTTCACTACAACCGGTGATCCTCGACGATAGCGAATCTTGAGATCCTTCTCCCCTCTCTCCAAACGGTCCGACAATTTCTTCTTGGCCTGACGGTATTCCAATTGTTGTATCTTTGTTCGATCTGAAGCAACTGTCACAGATGTGAGTACTGGTATTGTCTGATTGTCTGATTCGAGTTTCAAGAAACAAGTGCGAAAGAGATTCGCATCCTGTGCACATTGAAAGATTACTTTCAATGGACGTGGAACAGACTGTACCTGTGAAATGGAACCAATTCGCCAAGTTTTAAAATTTTTTAGAGATTCTGTGGGTGAAATAAACAAAGATAGTAGGCGAGTGATGAAGTCTTTGTCCTTGTTTTCGACGCTAGATACCAGGGCATCATTGTCTTCAACACCAAAGATAATCACATTTTTCGACCTATTCATACGGTCCTCTATCTCACTCAGACATGCAGAGAAATCAGCTGTGTTGTTACCTTTGTTTACCTCGGCAGCCTTGACCTCGAGTTCCTCAACCCGTTGACCCATATCAGTAATCAGAGATTCACACTCTGTGATGCGTCAGCTGTTCTTGTCAATGTGGGTAGATAAATTAGTAATAGATTTTTTGACTTCCGAAAATTCACAACTCATAGATGTCTGAAGAATGTCGATTTGTTCCTTGAAAGCCTCCTTTATGTCATTAAGGGAAGGGAAAACTGAGGTGGGTGACGCGGGAGCACAACACTTTTTATAGCCACCCTCTAAGGTTTTGGGTGTTTTCTGCGCACAACTGTTATGGTATGGAGCATTACAAACTGCACAATATGTGCACTTTTTCACAAATCGATTTCTACACTCAGTACATAATTGATGGTCACTCATACTTTCTTGTTCGACCAAAGCAGTACTCGCACTAGGCACACACAGGGAAATAGAATCTTTTACGACAGTTTGTGTTGTGCTTTCTTCACTCATGATAAAGACCTTGATGTACCGACAAAACGAGGCGCATGAAAAGTCTCCAATTTTTATTTCCCGAATCTTTATTTTATCGAAATTCTTTTTATCTAATAGGAATTAATAATAATTTCTTTTAATCGATAGAATAATTGTCATAAACATTATTTTTTTTAATGACTAATTAACAGAATGTTTAATACTGCGAAAGAAAATTTTTTATAATCTTCAAATAACTGAATTAACATTTCTAAAAATTATTATTTTTTTATATTTCTTATTTACACTAATATTTTTATTTTCTAAATGTCAATTTTGATAAATATTATTTTATAGATTTGTTAATAATTATAATAATTATATTCCCGAATTATTATTCAATATAATTCAAATATTACCGAATTACCAATTCTTAAAAAATTTATTGTTCCTAATATTTTTTTATAATGTGTAAATGTTCTAAATTCTAAAGTATCTAAATTTTATTTTATCGAAATATCATTTGTTATAAAACTTTTTTCTTATAAATGTTTTTCAAAATAATTTTAACTTTTTCGAATTAACATTACTCATAATTTTCTTTACTTCTAATTATTCTTCTTTATAATTACTTTATTGTCTAACATGCATTTTTTCTAACTATAACTTTACCGAATTGTCACTTCTCATAATTATTATTATATCGAAATATTATTTTTCAAAATTTTTGTAATATCTAATTATTTTTTATACAAATTTTTTTATTGTATAATAACCAGTTTTTATAATTTTATTTTATTCGAATAATTATTTCGTATAATTTCTTTCTTACCGAAATTATATTTAAAATAATTTTTTTTAATCGATTTTTTATTTTTCCTTATATTCATTTTTCCAAGTAATTCTTTTTCATAATTTTTATATTTCCTAATTCGTATTTTACATAACATACATTTTTTCTAAATTTTAAATTCTCTAATTTATTATTTTCCTAACCTATAAATGTCATAATAAGAATTGCACCGAATAGTTATTTCACATACAGAATATCCGGTTTCGACGTTTCCCATCTCTGAAGCATATGGCGCCAAATTTGAAAAAGTTTATTATTTTATTATATAACAATTATTAATTATTACAAATATTGTTTAAAACAATTTCCCTAATGATATTTAGCGTTGTTAATTGGTTTAAACAATATTTGTAATAATTAATAATTTTTAAATAATAAAATAATAAACTTTTTTCAAATTTGGCGCCATATGCTTCAGAGATGGGAAACGTCGAAACCGGATATTCTGTATGTGAAATAACTATTCGGTGCAATTCTTATTATGACATTTATAGGTTAGGAAAATAATAAATTAGAGAATTTAAAACTTAGAAAAAATGTATGTTATGTAAAATACGAATTAGAAAATATAAAAATTATGAAAAAGAATTACTTGGAAAAATGAATATTAGGAAAAATAAAAAATCGATTAAAAAATAGTATATTTCGTAACGAGTGCGAGCAGTTGTCAATTTTTGAAGGAGCACTTTTTTTGGAACAAACTGTAGGCGAAGCGAAGCTTCGCCTACAGTTTGTTCCAAAAAAAGTGCTCGTTCAAAAATTAGCAACTGCTAGCACTAGTTACGAACGATATTTATCATAACAAGGTGCAAAAAGTGCCCTTTTTTGCACAGCGCTATGAAAAATTATTTAAAATATAATTTCGGTAAGAAAAAAATGATACGAAATAATTATTCGAATAAAATAAAATTATAAAAACTGGTTATTATACAATAAAAAAATTTGTACAAAAAATAATTAGATATTACAAAAATTTTGAAAAATACTATTTCGATATAATAATAATTATGAGAAGTGACAATTCGGTAAAGTTATAATTAGAAGAAATAAATGTTAGAAAATATATTAATTATAAAGAAGAATAATTAGAAGTAAAGAAAATTATGAGTAATGTTAATTCGAAAAAGTTAAAATTATTTTGAAAAACATTTATAAGAAAAATGTTTTATAACAAATGATATTTCGATAAAATAAAATTTAGATACTTTAGAATTTAGAACATTTACACATTATAAAAAAATATTATTAGGAACAATAAATTTTTTAAGAATTGGTAATTCGGTAATATTTGAATTATATTGAATAATAATTCGTGAATATAATTATTATAATTATTAACAAATCTATAAAATAATATTTATCAAAATTGACATTTAGAAAATAAAAATATTAGTGTAAATAAGAAATATAAAAAATAATAATTTTTAGAAATGATAATTCAGTTATTTGAAGATTATAAAAAATTTTCTTTCGCAGTATTAAACATTCTGTTAATTAGTCATTTAAAAAAAAATGTTTTTGACAATTATTCTTTCGATTAAAAGAAATTATAATTAATTCCTATTAGATAAAAAGAATTTCGATAAAATAAAGATTTGTAAAATAAAAATTGGAGACTTTTTATGCGCCTCGACAAAACAAAATATAATTTGGGAACGATAAAGTACAGTCAAAATTAAAAATATTCACTTAAAAAAGAAAAACCTTTACACCTGCATCAAAGACTGCATAATCTCTATGAACCATATATGAGATGCAAAGTCGATACAACTTAGGTCAGTCTTTGAGACAATATCAATTAAAAAAGAAAAAGAAACCAAAAATGTAACACAGCGTCACATTGTAAGCACATGTTTACAGGGAAAAATAAAAAAGGTTTCACACACAACTTCGAAAAGAGCACAAAAATGGCTCAAAAAAGGTCAATTGAAATATAAAATAACAACCCTTCACTTTACACGTAAAACCACGATGAGTGAAATATTCAAATGTCAAAAAATACACTTTAAATACGATTATTACTTTAAAGCACAAAAACACACCTTCAAGCTAGGTCGGCCATTTTTTTTAAAAATGAGGAGATTGTAAAGACCCGAAAGGGTATATAATGAAATCATACTTTACTAATAATTGAAAAATTTTTTTTCGTAAAAAAGTGTGTTTTTTGCAATAAAATTGTTATAAATTCTGTTGAGATAATTATAAACAAATTTTAGCTTCATATTCCGAAAGAGCGATAAATTTTACGTCGGGAATGGTATTTCCAAAAATTTTAAACTAATTATTTCATACAAAATAAGAGTCGTGAAATCATGGTACATTTTGCGTCCTGGTGGGTGTTAATGGGTTAATAATAATTTATTACCAAAAAAAACAGGGGTAATTTTTTTGTCAATGAACTTTAATTCTTTTTTGGTCATCATTTAATTGAAAAAAATAATAATAATTTATTAAAACTGTTGTTTATTATTAATAATTTAGCTTATTTGTTTAACAAATTTTTTAAACTAATTAAAATTATAAAGAAATAAAAAATTATGTCTGAGATGGTCCTTGCTAGGTTCTAAGATGGACCCATAAACTGGTCCTAACTAGGCTCCCAAGTTAGGACTAGGCTAAAATCGCATCACCGGACATTGTAGGTCCAATCTAGACTGCCCACCTAGGACCAAGCTAATAACAGGGCAAAATAGTCAGGACCATGCTAGGACCAGTTTTCATTTTTCACACGGGGGACCGCCAGGACGAAGCATATCACATTTTTACTTAAAATTTTACGCTTTTTTCGTTTCAGGAGTTCAAATTTATTTATAATAAAGTCCTTAAAATTTATAACAATTTTATTGTAAAAAAACATGATTTTTCGCAAAAGAATTGAAATGGAAAGTGAAAGTAAATAAACTATCTATGATTTTTTGTAGATATATGAGTACACTTTTTCCCCCTACAATATTTTTCAAAAAAAAAAATTTTATTGAAGTTATGAGGTGTTGAAGTTTTGGATCATTTTATTTTCATTTTATTATTACTTTGAAACTAATAAAGATAATTAAGTGAATTTTTATTTTAAATTAAAGCTTAAAGTCTATACTATAAAGATGAAATAAAGCGATTGCTAAAAAATAAAAATTTATAATTGTTAGGTATTAACAATTCTTTTAAACAATTGCAAATTTAAGAATGTTCTCAATGTTTTTAAAAGATTAAATTACCATGTATTGATGCGCAAATTGTTTATTTGTGACGCTCCACGAGAAAAGGGACCTTATGACTTACAGACGAATTTTGCAGGAGAGGCATTTAAAGTGGAACCACTCTGATTGGTCAAGACGTTTCATTGAAAGTCAGTCCCACTACTCACTTCACATTGATAGTTATCCATGTTACACGAAGCGCATGAGTTGTACGTACATAACCTGTGTAGTTGTGTTAAAAAGTAGAGGGGCTGATTTTCTAAACAACCGGGTGTAAACACTAAAAAGGTTCATTTTTAAACATTGATAACAAAAAAACCTGTAAGTAGAAATTATTTTTGCCTTTTGTATATGAAAGAGCAACTCAAAAAGTACGGAATGATATAAATAACTCAAAATTAATTTTTTTGCAGCTAATGTCCCTTTTCTCGTGGAGCGTCACATATACACTGATCTGAGTAAAGAAACTTTACTTAAACGATGTGAAGAGGTACTATCTGGACACGAAATAGATTTTTTTTAAAAGTTTCTTACTGTAAACTGAATTTAAAAATTTAAACGCGTTTTACTCGAAATGGCATTTTTGAATTCAGTGACCAAAATAACTTGAAAACTACTGAAACGATCTTTTTGAAATTTGGCAGGCTTATTCAATATCTACATAAAAATGTAGTCTTTAATCGTTCGATTTTTTTTGCATAAAAAATGGTTATTTTATAGCCGAAACAACGACCGTTTTTAGTGAACATCGAAACACGAATTTTGATTGTCAGAAATTTTGTCAAAAATACATATTTTTACAAATCCTTCGATTAAAGACTAATTCATTAGTTTATAGTGTTATGTAACTAAATATATTGATGTTTTTTGTTTCACATGATCCAGTTCCCTACAATTTTGGTCACCGAAAAACAAAATAATAAAAAGAACCTTCATTTAGCAGAAATTTCTAATAAAATTATTAAATATTTTTTAATTAAAAAAATTTTAAAATGTATACCTATAATATCTGTACTTTTAGATAATATATTGATTGTTTAAAACAGTTAAGCAGTTTTTGTTAAGAAAATTCACGAAAATAGCCTATTTTCTTGCTCTGCAACTGGGGGTATAAAATTGTCTCTCTTCAGGTAACGGTATGGCTTTCTTCCTCTTTCGAAAATAAATAACATCAGAATGTCTTCCTTTACATAATTTACATATCTACTTTTTTCATAAAAGGATTAAATTTATTTATCGGTATTTTGGTAAACATTTTTCTTTACAATGTGCAAGCCGGGAAAGTCAAATCATAAAATTTCGAAAAATTTTACTTTTTTTACATTTTTTAAAAGTTGAAAAAAACTAAAATTTTCATTCTCTGACATTTTTTTTCTAAACTCAATATTTTCAGACTTATAAAGTCTTTAGGTTTGACGGGGTTTTAAAATGTCGTGACACACGTCACGACATGTCACTAAAATGTTGTTAGTTCGTGACGTGAAAGTTCGTTCATACGTCACGAAGGATACTAAATTTTGATAGATACGTCACGACTTTTTAAAACGTCATCAAACAGGAAGGATAGCATTAAAGTATCAGGGTGCACCTGCACTACAGTAGAAAATGTATTGTACAGATTGCACATATTTTATTTATAGACAATTATGTTAAGAATACATTTAAAAATCGTACTTTTTCATGTGAATCATTTTTCTTCAGTGCTAAAAGAATTTTAATTAGGGTAAACCAGACAGTAGTGGGCCACCGGCTCAGAAACCTTTAAAAACAATTTTTTTTTCGATTGCAAATGTATAGGGTCATTAATAACACAGGTCAAAAAAAAAGACTTACTTTTTTATGAGATATCGGAATGGTTTCCGATGTATTTTTAGACGCTAAACACGATCCCGAATTCCAAAATTGCCCATCACGTCAGGATTTTGAGAAAAGTAGGGGTAAAACCCCAAAAACGTTTTTTTGAGGATTTTTAACATTTTTTTTCTCTTTAACCTGACGTGCTAGAGACTTTCACAAAGTCTTAAATTAAAGCTTGTAATGTGCACTTCAAGACCCATATCCATAAAATTAAAAAAATTAAAATTTCTTTCAAAAAATGGGGTTGAAAACACTAAAAAGGTGTGTTTTTGGATTGCTTTAATGTTTAATAGACTTCATGCAATTGCTTGGATTCGCTTGAAAACTGTTACTCGGGGTTTTTGGAGTCGTTGATTACAAATCCGAAATTAGTTTTCAAAAATTTAAAATAACGAAACCAAGATGGCAGATTTAAGAATTGCTTGGATTCGCTTGAAAGTTTCTTACTCCAGGGTTTTTGGGGTCGCTGATTACGAATTCACCATTTTGAATTTTTGAAAACTAATATCGAATTCGTAATCAGTTACCCCAAAAACCTTAAGTAACCATTTTCAATCGAATCCAAGCAATTGCAAGAAGTCTATTAAAGCAATCCAAAAACATACATTTTTTTAGTGTTTTCAACCCCATTTTTTGAAAGAAATCTTAATTTTACTTCCTCATAGAGGAAGTATTGTAATACCGAAATTTTTCGAGTTCGATTTTTTGACATATCTTTATGTTATTTGACCTCAGGAGTTCAAAAATGACATTTTTAAAAAATGTCATTCCGTATGTGTGTGTGTGTGTGTGTAAACATCACATTTTCATAAATATCTCGAAATCATGAAGAGCTTTTGGGTTGAATTTTTTTTTAAATTGTAGATCTCACCTGCGGACATAAAATGAGAGTACTTTCTGATATATTAATAAAGTTTAACTAATTTTTTTTTTGATTTTTAATTTTGCAAAAAAACGTTGTTTGCCCATAACTTTAAAAAAATGTTAGGACACCTATAAATGTTTTTCCATAATTTTGTAGAGTTTTTTTAGACGCATCTTTTGAGCCCTAATTGAACATTTTTCGTCCATATTAACTGGAGATATTAAACTTTTAAACATTTAAAATTTTGGAAAATAAGACTTTTTTGAAAATTTTGTTGAAAAATGTACAAGTAATCTTAAAATTATCGTTACCGACTTGTAGAGCTTCAAAAACGCTTCGATTGACCTATTTTTGAACATAATTTGATAATAAATTTCGAAATTATTGGTATTTTAAAAACCAAAAATTGTGGAAAATGACATTTTCTCAACTTTTTTGTTTAAAAATTTTTGTTTAACTATTAAATTATTGTAACTATCTTGTAGGGTATTTAAAAATAAATTGATTGACCCAAAATTCAAACACTTTTACCATATTTATAAAAAGTTATTCATATATTTCTATTATTTTTATCTCTATGAGGAAGTAAAGTGTTCATGAAATGAGCACCAAAATTATACAAAAAAATATACAACTTGGCAGCGGTTTTTTTTAATTTTATGGATATAGGTCTTATAGTGCACATTACAAGCTTTAATTTAAGACTTTGTGGAAGTCTCTAGCACGTCAGGTTAAAGAGAAAAAAAAATGTTGAAAATCCTCAAAAAAGCGTTTTTGGGGTCTTCACCCCCACTTTTCTCAAAAACCTGACGTGATGGGCAATTTTGGAATTCGGGATCGTGTTCAGCGTCTAAAAATACATCGAAAAAAACCATTCCGATATCTCATAAAAAAAGTAAGTCTTTTTTTGTTGACCTGTGTAATAATACTACCAACGTTTATCAAAAAAAAAAATTTTTTATCTTATATGGATTTGTTTTTTTAGGGTTCTATGGCTGGATATCTAACGTGTCTTCACTTTTTAATTTTAAAAAAACCAAAATGTTGTCATTTTCTATACATCAACAGCTATTGACACGTAGGATTTGTTAGAGATTTTGATTTTTTGCAAAATGGTGCGTGATTGATTTTTGATTGACCATTTCATTCAGAAAATCATAAATTTTTAAAAATAATATGGTAAAAACGTTTTCTTATCTACAAAAACAAACTTTTTGATAAAATATAATTTTTTTCCTCATATCTGTCGATAAATCTATCATAAAAAATATCTTAAATGTCAGGCGCAAATTTCATGTTGACTTGTGTAATATGTTTATACACAAAAACTAGAATTGCATTATCGCTAAAATCACGAAATGAAAAAATCTCTGAAACTTTTTGTTAATGATAAATTGGAGTAACACTTTTCGAATAGTTACTATTTAGTTTTAATTAAGGTACTACTACAGTTTAGAATTTAAAAAAAAATTATTTTTTTATTGTATTTTTTAACTCCTTATGACTTCAGAAAGTATTTATAACTAAAGTATTTATAACTAATTGTAAAAAATAAAAGTAAATTTTTTTAAAAAATATTCAATTAATGTAAAAAGTCATTGACAAATTAAATAAGTCTTTAAGGGGTCGGTGGGATCCAGCTTTTTGTTACGACCAGTAGAAACATTGGTGCTAATGTATGTAACAGTGTCTGAAATAAAAAAATGGTGGGGTTTCAATTTGCAAAAGAATTTTATGTAATTTATGGATGGCCTCTAACGATACATATAAGTTTAAACGCGTTTTTCTCAAATTGCGGACAGTTTATCTCTGAATCTACTAAACCGATTTTAATAAATAATAACTCGTTTTGTTTGTTAGCGTGTCCTGTGTGAGAATTTACCAGAAAATAGTCAAAAAATTTTAAAACAACATTTTTGCAGACTAGAAAAATAATGAAAAACATAGTGTATTTTTAAACGAATTATTGAAACATCTGCTATTTTTTTATTTTAGTCGATTTTTCATTATTGGTGCTAGATTTCTATGCAAGACACCTTCCTTTTTAAAAAGCAATTTGGATTTTTTGTTTCCGATTTGTCAATCTTGAGATAAACTGTCCGCAATTGGACAACTAACTTTTTGGAGTTTCGATCTGAATGCTGTCTGCAGATTATGATATTAAATAAAAATTAAAAACAAACCATTATTTTTATTCTCCAAATATGTACTAATATAGGCAAAAAAGTTTTTTAAATATTTATAATAAAAGTCCTAAGAAAAAAAAATTTTTAATTTGGTCTTTTAAGAGCCTTCTAAAGTGTAGTAGTACCTTAAGGAGCATACATTTTTTTATAAATTAAATTCATTCTTTAGTATTAGAAGAATTATTCATTACGAGTTTGGTTAATTTCATAATATACTGAAAAATTATACACTTTAAAAGTAAAAAAATACTCTGAGAAACAAATAAAATTTGATCAAATTTCATTTAAAAAACATTTTAATTTGCTATTTTCTATAAATATTGTACCTATTGTTTATAATAATTATAATCGTAATATGCATTTTCCTATTTTATACATATAGTATAGTTATGTTGCTGATAAAAACGAGCTGTATTAATTGTTAATAGGTTTAATTGGTTCAATTAATTTAATAGGTTTAAATTTATAAGAGTTGTGTAAGTAGTACACATATATGTACCGCGGCACTACAGGGTTATAACACTCGTATTCTTAAAGGTCAGATATATTTTTTATTAAGATTCTGAAAAAGTCTTTCTTTCAAACATTCCTTGATTACTAATGAATTTTCATCATTCATACCGAATTTTTATGTCGTATACCAGGCTTGAGAAATACTCTCTAAATTTGAGTTAGTAAAAATGTTTACTAATTTGAATTGGTGACTAAGTTTTTGCTTTTGAATTAGTAAATTTTACTAATAAATTAGTAGAAATGACTTTTTATTAGTAGGGTAATGTCACCTTGAGTGGACCGCCTAATCTTTTTTTCGAAAAAATTCTTTATGAAAGCAAATTAATCGGAGGTTTCTATTCCAAGCTTTAGTTTAGATCCCTAGATAAGTGTTTATACCATAATAGCTTTGATTTTTTTTGAAAAAAAATTAACTTTAAAAAAAGCTAATTTTTAAAGAACGAAAAAAGAGTAACCTTGAGTAGACCACGCCTGACAAATTTCGAAAAGAGTCCGACAATCAATAGAATCTAAAAGAATTGCAAAGGTTATTCTGATTTCTTTAATGTATTTAATAATTCTGATATATTAAAGCAAAATTTATGCTTATGCAGCTTCAGACCATGTATGAGTCGTAATGTTTGCAAGTGAAACCATTTTTTATAATTTTGGCACATATCACATCAATATCACAATAAAATAAATAAAGAACATAAAACATAGTTTCAAACCAATTTATTGTCAATTTATATCCACAAAAATGGTAAACTGACATTAAAAATAGAAAAACAGGCAGTCCACTCATGGTGACATGCAACTTTTTATGGCAGCCACCACAATTTTTTTTAGTCAAAATTATCACCTAATTAAACTAAGACAATCAATTTCAATGTTCAAAGTAGTAGGAAAAAAATAAGATACCTTTTAAAACTTAAATTTCACACTACTTTTACTTTATCCGAATCACTTTACTTATTGTAAGAGTGACTTTTTTGGTTTGAGTTCTTAAAAACGCGTTACATCAAACGATAACGTATATGTTTATCGCGGAACTTAATTTCTTACGGTATCTAGGTGCGGTGCTGCTATTCGCACTATTTATTACACGTTTCCGCTGTCAGATAACTTAAAAGCTAAGAGGCGGTCCACTCAAGGTGACATTACCCTAAAATTTACTTATTCAAAAGCAAAAAGTCAGTCACTAATTTAAATTAGTAAACATTTTTATCAATTTATTTAGAGAGTAGTTCCCGACTTTTTGATGAACTTTTTTTTGCTTAGAGAAGATTTTTCAAAAAAATTTAAAAAATTGCTAACAAGCTGCTCGCTTACTGCGCTACGCGTCACAGTGGGATTTGTTTTATAATTTACTGTGCAAAAATGTTTAAAGTCTACAATTTTTAATTAATTTGAGTATTCTTTCTTTTAAATTCAAAAAGATAATAAATTCTCAAGACACCTTGAAATCTGCTTTTAATGTTTCATGGTTTATAATTTTTTTAAATCAATAATTAATAAATTCATAATGTAAATTTTTTAAAAAAGGACGTTTATTTTCTTATTTCTTCACTGCACATAATCTTAATTAGTTCAAATTAAACTAATATGACTTGTATTCGTATAAGGCATAAAATAATTTATTTAAATTGTTATAAACAATAATGATTAAAAAATATTAAACTCTAGTTTCTCTTCAACATAAACAGTATATTAAGCAAGAAGGGAACAAATGGCTGTTTTTGATTCCATGTTACTTACGATACTTTTTATTCCAAATTCACAAAACTGGTGATTTCATAGAGCAGACAACATAGAGTAAACGTCATCCTGTTGTTTAACGTGTTATAAGATGGCGTTCACTTTATTCAATGTGTGGGAAGTTCACAATTATTAAAAACATAATTGTTTATAAAACTATTTTCGCAGGATAAATTCCCACAAATGATGTGTCCATGATAAATATTATAACTCAAAGATAAAATTATATAAATTTTACATTTATTTAAATAACTTAGAAAAATGCTTGTCTATACAGCGTGGTTCTAGACGAAACTAAAAATAAATAACGTAAGACGAAAATCGCGCACTTCTATCCCCGTCCCTACGTGCGAGAAAAAAGTCGTCACAATACCCCCCTCCTTGTATAATGATAATTTAACAGTGCGAGGTAATTGTTTAAAAACAGCAAAATAGTTTACACAATGCATTAAAAAGGAATTTCTGTGCTATCATAGTTTGATAACACAAATAAAACTGAAAGTGTATGTGTAAGTGCATGTATAATGATATAAAATATAATATAACAATATAAAGTATTATTATTTATTACAAAGTCCATTGACTAAATTATTTTACCATCGAAAGTTAACAAAATATATCTATATTTATTTTTCTAAAAAAAATCTATATATATACTTCGCATTTATTTAATAAATATTACCTTTAAACAAAAGATATAGCTTATTTTTCATGTAGAAATATCGCTGTATTATCAGTCTTTTTATTCTTTTTCCACACATTACAATTAAAATAAAATTTGATTGAATAGAAATGTTATTTCTTTGGAACAGTAAATAAGACTATTTTCTTGTTTACATAAGTGCGTAGCACTGGCCTATGTAGGACTACAATTATTATTTTGTGAAGTCGTTGGTATATGTAGAACCTTTTTAATGGCTTAAAGACCTATTTGTATTTGCTTGACTAGTTTGCTCGTTTATCGTCCTGTATTCTGCCGGTGATGTCGTCGAGTCCAAAACATTGTTTCGAAAACGAAGCATAACCGTAGATAGGGAATAAATCTATTTGGTATTGCTGTGACACATTATCGCCGCTTTTACTGTGTGATGCCAGCATTCAATTGACCCGTTGGCTACAAAAAGATAAATAGTTGTCCTTATTCTATTATACTCGGCCATGTTTAATAATGGCTAAATACTCGGGACTCAAACTGTCTTCCTTGGTCAGTTGACGAAGTTTCTAGAGAACCAAAGCGAGATATCCAATCATCAAGGAAAGCGCGGAAAATTGTATTTGTGGAATGTTTTATCGTCATTTCGCAAACTAAATGACATGCACAGAAATTCATCATGCAATAAATGTATCGGGAATTTATCCGAAACAGTATTTATGTTATGAAGTCTGTAATCTCCAAAAACTCTCCACTCGACAGTTGTTTTTTCTATTAGAGGCCATACTTAAATTACGTAACGCTTTTTCTGTCATTTTACAACTCTCTCCCCAATGTAACAAATTTTTACGTACATTAGAGCCTTTTTATGCTGAGTGTAACAAATATCTTGACCTCCCCCACTCCCTGAAGGGTTACGTAATTTAAGTATGGCCCCTTACTAGCAGATTTACTTCTATTCCTTACTGTTAAATGGTTCAGAACGTTAGTTTCCGCAAAATCCATTTCTGTATAGAAATGGCGCCCACATTGGCTGCTAATGCTCTTTAGTAATTCCTCGTGAGAATTTTCAGAAGAATCAGCACCAGAATTTGACTGATCCGAAACTTCCAGTTATTGTCATCTTGGTATAGAAATCTAATGCAACCTGTACTTCAATAGCTTTAACGTTCTTCTTACGAACTCCAGAGTAATCAAACAATAATTTAATTTCGACAAACCAAATTTCTCGTTCTTTATAAAAAAATTTTATTATATAATTTTTCCGTAGCAACACCATCAACATCATCACCTTCGTCGGTTATATTGTTTATAATGATTTAACAAATTATTTTATATTTGTAGAACAATTCCTTATCTGTCCAGATGAAAAAATAAAAGTTATTAAATCTACCAAAATGTTACCTACAATAGTGGAAGTCTAACTGTCAATGATGAGAATGAACAAGACAAAAAGCTCGAGATTGCACCGAAAACTAATTGTAAAATTGTCAAACCTTTTTTTCTTGGCTGTTTTTTTAAATAAACATTCTCTTACAACATTTAGTAGGCAATGAATGTTACGCCATTTCCGTAACAAAATTTTTTTACAAAATTTTATTATTAATTATTCTTGAGAATGCATAATCAGCATTTCGAAATCGCGTAGAAAATGAACTCGGGCAAAGGCAATAAGGAATTCTTTTTGCGCTGAAAGATTATTTCGGCAATCAAACTATTTTTTTTTTATTTTCATGGCTTTCAGGAAAAACGAATTAACATTAGAATTAAAAAAAGCTATATGGCATATTGAAATATTCTGTATTATAAGTTTGTTTTTAAACACCACAAGACTTATTTAAAAATTTAATAAAAGCCATGAGTGTTAGAAAAACTAAAAATTAAAAATATAATTAAAATAATTAATTTTTAAAAACTAATTATTATACTATGTATTTAGAAATAACGAACGAGATGAGAGGCTTCACTCAACGCATTGAGTGAAGCGTTCTCCCTCACACATATTGTTCTTACTGAGTATAGCGTAAGCTATTATGTTGTCCTCAAACGCCATTAAACTTTCATCAATACTGATTTCGTGTTCTGGGATGTAAATCTTTTTAGTTATTATTTATCATCTCATAAACCAACTTAAACTTATAAGTCATAATTTTAAAATACTTCTTAAAGAATTAAGTTATTTAAAATTAAATTATTTTCAGAAATAGAAATAGTTTCCTAGTTTATGAGGCAAACAAAAAAGACACTAGAATTTAAAATTTTCTTATGAATTCTAAAAATTTAATTTTTTCTAAAACTTACAATGAAAATCCCTAACTTTTCTATGATTTATTTGACCAATTCTACGTTCCCTGAATTCCCTAACCTGTTGCAACCTTGTAATGTCAATAAAAATGTTTTTTAGTGTAATTATTTTAAATAACTTACCGAGTAGTTTCCATAGAGTCTTTGTATTCCACAATTTTTTTAATAGACGTTCGATACTTATTTGTGGGATGTTGTTTGTGCGTTCTGTGTATGTGTCTATCATATTTAAAATTCCTTCTTCTTCGTAGAATTCATTTTTTAAAAATGAAGTAAAATCATTCAAATTCGATAATTTATAAGATTTTCCGTCGTCTAATTTTTTTTGGTAACAAAGGCGTATTATGGACACATTATCTACCTGTTCCCCCTTAAAATCCAGCGGAGCGGCCAATAAAGTAACCATTGTGGCCCTAAGGCAATAAAGTGTAATTTATTGACCGCTCACAGGTCAATAAAGTACTTTTTATTACCCTAGGGTAATAATGGACAAATTATTGACCAGCTGGGTTACACGGGAGAACATAGCATGCACCAGCACAGGTAGCATATAGTGACCATCATACGCCTTTGTTGCATAAAGTAAAGTATGCAACATGGGAGGTAACCTGCTTAATGACCTCTCACAATATTGAAAAACGAGTTGCAGCACGAGCGTAGCAACTTTTCGGAGTATACAAATAAAAAAGTATTCCTTCATTAATTGCGTTTGGCAGCGAATATAAAGCGATGGATACCTGAAATTACAAAATTGATATAATTAGTATGATTTAAATTGTTTTATTTCTAATGGTATTTTAGAAGATATTGTTTCTGACCGACTTTGCAAGTATGAAAAATTCAGACTTTTAAAGATTTTACTTTAAAACTTTTACAAAATTCAATTATTTATAAAAATTGCAATTATTAGTAAGTTCTCCAAAATGCAAGTAAGTATTATCTAATACTTAAATAACCGAAATTAATTTTTAAATGAATTTTTATATTAGAAAATTCTACGAGAATTCAATTATTTAAATGCAAACATAGATAATTATTATTGAATAATTGAATGTATCTTAAAATTGAATTCTTGTAAAGAATTTATGAAAATAATTCAATTATTGCGTAGTATTTTATCAAAAAGTTTCAAATTTCTATTTTCTAAAATTGACTTCCTGTGAAATTTTCACTACTTTAGAAAATAATTAAATATTCATACAGAATTTTGATGTTTGTTTATACTAAATCAAATCTCAAAGAGATTTAAAAATTAACAAAAAAAAATAAAATGCAATAAGTACCAAACTGAAAAAATTCTCTTGATAAAGGCAAAAATGATGAACATAGGGAAAGGCTTGCTGGTTTTTGCACATGAGTTATTTTTTATTCCAGAAGTGCCATAATTAAAATCGCGAATGATATTGTTGTTAAATTTCATTATGTTGTCAATATCAGTCACGTTTTTAATTATGGCACTTTTAGAATAAAGAAAAACGCAAGTGAGACAACCTGCAAGCCTTTTCTCTACATATTAGGGCGGGTCGTTAAAAACTTTTTTCGAATTTGGAACGCTAATAGGCCTTAAAAGCTGTGTACACATGTTCAGAATACGTGTGCAAAATTCGATTGCTGTTTGACAAAGCCTTCCGTCTGCGTTTTGACGATAAAAATTGATTTTAGGTAAATTTACAAAAAAGTTGAAATTAAGGCAATTTTTTTCTCTACTTACTCTGGCCGTTTTCGTCATGGTCATGGATTGCGATGGATCGTGATCCAGATCACTTTTCCTATGCTGTGATTGGTTACTTTGTGATCCGGATCGTGATCCATGACCATGCCAATAACAGCCTCTACCTGTCAAGATTAAGAGACCACCCATTATCAGGTAAATGAGAAACATTTTAAAACAAAAATTTATTTAAACTAAAAAACACCATCTCGTATTTTATATATTTTCTAGAATACATTTTAGTACAAAAAAATTATTTCAAATTTCTTGAATTCTTTGTCTAACTTTGACGACATGCATTTTCCAAGAAAAAAATGACATACTATCTACTGTAGAAAATTACCTTCAAAATTAGCCAAAAATTTACTAGTAAAAAACGGTACTCTTAGCCACCATAACAAGTACAAATTATTGTATAGACACTGTTACGGTGAACTTTGTGAGATTCTTTAATTTAATTTGGCTTACATCTTACAATGTTTGTCGCACCAGTTTGTGGTCCTCATGGTTCATCATCAAACATGAGGGCATCTTACAATGTTTGTCGCACCAATTTGTGGTCCTTATGGTTCATCATCAAACATAAGGGCACTTTCAATAACCGATTTTTTTCAGTGATCTTTGTTTTAAATTAAGGGTGAATAAATTCTTAACACATCTCTCGAGGCCGATGTTTGAGATTTTGATTGTTTACAACTTTTTATTTTAATCAAAGTTAACAAATCAATACAATTTTTTAAAAAAGGACGTTTATTTTCTTATTCCTTTTTGTTTAAAAAATAACTTATTTATAATATTTATATTTATTTATTTATACACTCGTCTTCTTGCCTTAATACTAGCGTTTACAAGTGTCTCCGAGGAAATATTCTTACATACTACATTTTCTTTCATACTTATTTCAAATTTTTGCGCCTACAGAGCGAATTGAAAATTAGGAGTACTCGCGTTTGCCTGGACCACCCGTCTAATGGGTTTTCTCGCCAGTGGAGAAGGAAACTGTAGAAAACCTCTCCTGAGTACAACCGGTTTATCGACAGTCGAGTTCTAATGGTGTGTACCGGACAATAATCGACAGTGCACATCATTATACCTCGACGTCAAACCTCCCGCTCATATTATCTCACGTGCCGGAAAAATACCAAGCCAAATGAGCGCGAACCAAGTACCATTGGTTCTAAAACGTCCGCCAAGCAAGACATCTATCTGACTGAGCTAATCTGTCGGTACATTACATTATAAGGGCAGAAAGTTCGAATTCCGGCACTGTGCAAAATGATGCCCGAGGCGAAGCCGAGGGCATCATCGCACTGTGAAGGGCTTCGAAATTTCTGCCCGTGTAATGTATACTATTTTTCTTTATATACGGTCGAAAGTACGCCCGTTAATTTATTTTTTAAGAAAATTTCAATCGTGATTTATTTGACAGCCGGACATCTTTATTTACTTTCGCTCCCCGCTTCAACGCCTCTAGCGGACGCTCGTGAAGCTTTGGTTTTTTCTCTGTCTCTCTCTTACATTCAACGCCTGCCCCGACATTTGAAGCACGAGCGAAGCGAGTGCTTCTGGTCGGGGGCAGGCACGAAAAAAAATGTGAAAGATAAATTTATTGATTTATTTATCATAATACACGGGCAACAAAATAAATTAATATTATATTCTCAAAAGAATTTTTTTGTTCGTACAAAATTAATTTCATATTTCGGAAATTCTAAACGTTCTAATAAACAAAATGTCGTTATTTCCTTAAATTATTAAAATTTTATTATAATATTGTGGCACGTATAAAAAAATAAATTATAAAATCTTATTAATTTTTATTCTCATTTTATATATTAAAATAAAAAAAATTTGTTAAATTTTCTGGAACTCACAATTTTCTTATTAACCGACATTGGTATTTTTACCGACAAAGAATTCTTTTACTCCCGCTGTAATAGAGGGCGTGTATGTATATCAACCAAAGCGTAAAGGTTTGACTTTCTGCTGCGAAGTCTAAGCGGGAAGTACGTACTTTCGACCGAGGTATAAAGAAAAATAACTTATTTAAATTGTTATAATCATTATTAATTAACAAATAGCTAACTTTCGTTCCTCTTCTCCAAAAATTTTTTTTTCAAGTTTACTTTTTTATTTAGGTTCATTTAAAAAGTATAAGAATGTAAGTATAAGTACTTATTTTAAAAAGGCTGTGAACTTAAAATAAGTAGGGTGGTCTACTTTCAAAGGAGGTGTTCTACATTACCGATCGAGTTTTAGTACTGGCTGCCACCGTCAGATGGCACCATTTTATTTTTTACCCAATTTAAACTCCATTGGTGGGATATTTAAATTTTTATTTATATACTTTCTAGTGAGCTAGAGGGGGTGTTCTACTTTACTGACCGAGTTTTAGTTTCGGCTGCCACCGAGATATAACGCCACAGTTGAACTTAAACCCCTTGGTTTAACTGAGTTTAGTTTCAGCTGCCACAGATTTATGTCAGTTGGTATATCAGTGTTATACATTACCTACAGAAAATTTACTTAGCTGTTACAATTCAAAAATGGTATATATTGATTGTTTCATCTCCATCATTATAATTAGTATAAGTAAAAAAATATAAATATAAATAATACGTCTTATACTAAGTATACAATTAAATTTAATTCTTTTTAATCATTGACTAATAGATGGTTAATAAGTACAGGTTATGAGAGATTTGAATTTTGTTTAGTATTCTCTACTCTTTACGATTGTCACGCCATGTCAGTTTAAGTAGTTAATATTAAATCAAGCATATAGTCACCCCCACCAGTGTAGGTTTATAACTCACTAATTTGATGCCTGTTATGATAACGGTTCAAGTGAAACTGTCTGTCTTTCCGATATTTATCGTTGGACTGTTTGGACGCAATTTTTTTCTGCTGTGAATGAATGCAAAGTAATAAGAATGGTATGTACATACTAATGATTTATTTATTTAAAAGCATGCTAAATGTATTTTTTTAATTCTCATTAAATATTAATTTTTTTTAAATATTACATAATTTGAAATTAAAATTTTTATAGAGTGATCAGGAAAAGGCAGCCATGTGCTCATGCTGTTTGTGCAGATTTCTTTTTCTTTTAAATAATGATTTCAATCCATCATTAATTCCTTCATCGATTTCTGAAATACTTAGGAATCATAGACACGAGGTATTTTATTTTTAAATATTTTAATCCTTAAATTCAGAAAATTTTCTATTATAAAAAACAACCTAAAATCTACTATAAACTCAACACTAACTGAAAATCATAATGTAAAATTAATATATATATATATATATAATACAAAATTTATTGAAAATCATATATTAAGGATAATTAAATTCATATATTTTAAAAAATTCCACGAAAGCATTCAATTTTTTTAGTTCGTTATAAAATCTTTGAAAAATTCAATTATTTTCCAAATTCCACAAAATAAATAAAAATTTTAATTCGTTATAAAATATCTTTAACCCTTAAACCGCACACTTCCGAATCCATCCTTAAACCGCACACTGGGTGTGCGACACCCGGGGACTTTAAAGTGTGTTCTCCAAGCTGGAAAAGGATATTATGTTTCAGAAAAATTATCTTATGTAGCTCAGTACATCTATTTTAAAGGAAAATAAGTTTCATAATCATTTATTTAATCTTAATAATTAACAAAATGTTTTTAGAACTACTGAAATCACCTTAAACCGAAAACTGGGTATCAGCCACCCAGAAATTTTTCGCTGTTAACTTCATAAAGTTATCAAATACACAAAGACACTTGGGAGACTAATGTCCCTCACGGAAGATAAATTTAAGTACAAAATGTATCGTGCAATAAAGACATATGTTCAATTTTTACGACTTTAAACGAGATATTAGAGTATAAAGCTAGAATATGGGTGTCGCACACCCAGGGTGCGGTTTAAGAGTTAAAAAACAGTTATTTTTTTCTATAAATTTTAGTAAATCCTTTAAAACAATTGAATTATTTTAAAAAATTGTTAATTTTTCTTATTAAGAATTCAATTTTTTTCCAAAATTTTAATATATTCTTTTAAAAAATTTAATTATATTTACAAATAGTAAAATTTTTTGCAAAATTCAATATAATCTTTATAAATTTTGTAAAAAAATTTAATTATATTTATAAATAGGTAATAAAATTCATTTCAAAAATTTTTATGAAAGAATTCAATTATTTTTAAAAATTTTAATAAAATTCAACAATTAAATGTTTAGTTTCAATTATTGAAAAATACAATTATTTTAAAAATTTGAAAGAAATTGTTTCATGAAATTCAATTATTTTCAAAAAATTTAATTCAAATATTTTTTTTTCGACCGTCTACCCATTTTAACAATCCTAGAACTTCAACAAAAATTGAAAATCCAACGTACACAGGATTTTTAACACATCAGAGACTTTCAACGCCTAAACCTTATATGCAAGCAGGATTCACAGCACTTCCAAGGCCTCCAACACAGCCCAGCTACCAAATATATCCGAGACATCCTTCACAAAATGGATCTTCGTGTCATCCAGAATTTTCGTTGACTTCGAGGCCTCCAACACAACCTGGATTTTTAAAACATTCAAAAGCTCCAACACAAGCTGTATCTTCAGCTCATTATGAAAATGTAATACAGCCTGAATCTTCAACTCAACCTGGAACTTTAGGTTTTATAGTTACTGAAAAACGTCGAAGAATTAGTAGATAAAATGGTGCACAATTACTTGTTCCTTCCACTTCACAATCTTACAAATCTTATACGATTCCAACTCAAAATTACTTTCCACAACCAAAATTACAACTTGAAAAAAATCCTTTATCTTCTGTTCCAGAAAATTTGTCTGTTAAAAAAAATTCTCTCATTCCTCATCTGCACCATCATTATCACCATCATCTACTGATTCTTCAGACTGTTCTTTGTCATTAACGGAGACTATAAAAAAAGAAAAAACCAGTTACTATTTCAGAAAAAATAAAAAATTTTAAAAAAAACTTTAATCCGCGCGAAGAAGCTGTGAAACTCGAATATCGGAAAGGCTTAGTGTCTGAGAAAACGGTTGAAAAAAGTGAAAAAGCTGAGGAAGTGCCCAACCACTGCGTTAGAAAATCAACGAGACCACAAATAAAGTTAGAAAAAAATAAAGAAAATGTTGATCCTAAGAAAAACAGTAAAATCAAGTGCTTAAGACTAAAAAGTGACAGTACATAATGACTTTTTACTAGTGTTTTCTTATTTCTTTGTGACAATTTTTTATCTACTTAAATGTTAAAAAAATTCCATTTCCGAAATTAATCAGATGTACGCGCTTTAAGAAAATGATTTAAAAGCGCTTCAATGTGCCTAATTTCAAAGTCATAATTTTGTTGAAATAAAAGTTTCAATTTTCCAAATTTAATCAGAAGTGTTTTCACTCCAAAAAAATTTTTAAAAGTGTTTTTGTTAGTGAACGTTATATGTACTTATTTTTTTGTTTTAATGCTAAACTTAAAAAGTTGGCATATGGAACTAGCCAACTTCAATTTACACGTGTATTATCTCCTAAGAATTTTTAAAGAAAATATAAAATATTTTCAAAAGATATTGACGATAATAATGGCAAATAAGTAGACGCATTGGTCTCTGGCTAATTTTAATGAAAGTTACATTTCTAAATTTAATTATTTTGAAATTAAAAGTTTGACATTTCAGTCTTGCGTTTGTCATTTCTCGCGCTAAAAAATGACAATCAACTAGAAGATATTCATACATTTCCCACGACCTAAAACTTATTAAAATTAATGAATCCTTTTCAATATGGTGGATATAACGTCAAAAGTCCACCCAAAAAAATGTTGTCCAATTATTCCCAAATTTTTTTTATGATATGCCATATAGGTTAGTAATTTGTCGGATAAATTTTTTTGAATTTTATAACAAATTAGGATATGGGTTTTTTAGATTTTTCATGGGCTTTCGAATGGCACAGTCTGTTTTAAAAAATTTTTTATTTTGACACAAATTTTGAAAAAATAAAAATAAATTTTCACTTTTCGCATCTTTGGGTCCATTTTTTCTTTTTCCTTTTATTTTTAAAAGAAAGCTGAGCTTTTTTCTGATAAAATACTTGCTTTCCAAAAAACCGTTTTTTTGTTTTCAAGAAATAAATTTTTGAATATAGCGCATCACGTCGTCGCGCCGCAATTTAATTTATAAAACGTTACATTGAACTATTTTCTGCATTTTACAAGGTTAAGACTGACATTAGAATAATATAATGCCTGCCTTAAAGTTTTTTTTATTTTTTTCAAATTAAAAAAAATTTAATTTTTTAAAATTTTATTTAGATTTTTATTTCTAATTTAATGCCTACATTTTATTTATTTTCATTTCTTTCAATTTTTTTATTTTTTGATGTTGAAAAATTTTCTTCGATTTTTAAATAATTTAAAATACTTATTTCGTTACATTTTCAAAACTGGTATTTTATTTTTTCTTTTTGTTGTCTTTTTTACTTTAGCTGTTCTCGACTTTGTCTCTGTACTTTTTGTTTTAGTGCCCTTATTTTTCTAATCTTTTGACTCGACAGGATATTCCTACAAATGACGAAAAATTGTTCCTTAAAACAACTTCGTTGGGTTTAAATTATGTGGAGCTTCCAGGAGCAAAAGATTCAAAAAGTAAGGGCACTAAAACAAAAAATGCAGAGACAAAGTTGAGAAAAGCTAAAGTAAAAAAAGCCGACAAAAAATAAAATACAGGCATTAAATTAAAAATAAAAATGCAAAAAAATTTTGTTAAAAATTTAAATAAATTAAATGTTTTTTTTAATTTAAAAAAATAAAAAAAAACTATAATGCTGGCATTATATTGTTCTAATGTCAGTCTCAGCCCTGTAGAATGCAGATAATAGCTCAATGGAACGTTTTATAAATTAAATTGCGGCGCGACGACGTGATGCGCTATATTCAAAAATTCATTTCTCGAAAACAAAAAAAAACGGTTTTTTTGGAAAACAAGTAGGGTGATGTGAAACATGGGGGGATGTGCAACACCGCCGATTTCTGATCTACAGTTGGATATTGAATAGAGCCAAGTATTGTCATTTGTTCGTGTCCTCAGTAGCTTGTTTTTGATATAAAACTCACGAGACAGCTCGCAGCTAGGTTTGCTGTACGTAAGTTGACTTAAATTTCTCGAGAAGGAAATATTTCTCGCGCTTTACATTTCTAGTCGTTTCGTAAAGGGTTTTAATTTATTTTATAGATAAGAATGTGTTTATTGATGGTTTTTTAAGTGTTTTTAAACATCAGTTTATATTTTATGTTTCCATTGCATTGTATTGCGTACAAATCATTTTTCGCAAAATATCATATTTGGGGTAATGTGCAACACTTTTTTTGGGGTGGACGTAACTACTTTTTACATGCCATAACTGCGATTCACATTATGAATAAAAAATGCTTAGTTATTTTCCTTCAATTATATTCCTCATTCAGTTATGAATAAATAAAAAATTAAACAAAAAAAAATTTTCTTTCTTTGGTGAAATCTCCACTTTCTAGAGGTCAACTATATCTTAGTAAACTTTTTTTGGCAGATTTCGATTAGTTTGCATTAAAAAAGCCCAAAATTAATAATTAAAGAGATTTTAATCGATATTTATACATTACATACCTGAATTTTACTGGTGCTGCACATCACCCCAACTTTTTTAGAAAATGCAAAAACAGACGTTTTTGAAAAAGCGAAAAATTTGTAGGAAAAATTTAAAATTCTGAAAATCTAATAATGCAGAAATATTCTATTATAATGCCTCTAAGTCATTCAAATTTGAAATATTTAAAAATTTAATTATTTGACATGTTTTTCGTCCAACGAAAAAAAACGTTGCATATCACTTCACAACACCCTATTTCATCAGAAAAAAGCTCAGCTTTCATTTAAAAATAAAAGGAAAAAGAAATAAGTTGTAAATCCAGATGTTCATTACATGAACATTTTGCTTCCTCTTTACGATCATAAAAAAAAATTTGCTTCCTCGTGAAGGAAGCATTAACGATAAATATATTTCATTTTTAAATCATTTTTAATACAATTTAACATTTATAAAATAAAGTTCATTTGTCTTAATAGAAAGAATAAAATTTTCTTATACAGTAATATGAATCTAAATAAACAAAAAAATTTTTAGTTAAAAAGTGAATTTTTCAACTTTAATTGTAATTAATTCTATAATTTTTAATAGAATATATACTTTATATACATCAATCGATTCGTCTTGATGCAAAGAATAAGATTTTTGATTTATTTTTTAATAAATAATAACATTCTATTGTACAGCAACATGATTTTTAAGAAAAAATGAATTTTTATTAAAAGTGCAAATTTTTTGTCTATAATTTGTTTTAATTCTATAAATTTAAGTAAAACATATACTTTATATATACCAATCGATCCGTCTTGGTGTAAAGAATAAGATTTTAGAAGTAAATGAGTAAGATTTTCTTACACAGCAACATAATTTTGCGGAAAGAACTCATTTTTTTGATAAAAATGCGATTTTTTCAGCTTTAATTGTGATTAACTCTATAAATTCTCATACAATTTATACTTCTTATATACTAATCGCTTCGTCTTGATGCAAAGAATAAGATTTTATTATATATTAACTTCAATAAACAACTTAAAAAAATTTTTTAGAAAAAAGTCAAAAAAAAAAAAATTTTTGAGAATTTTTTAAAGTCTATCAATCCATTTCGAGATATTTTTATGATAAATATACCTGGTAAATTTTAGCCAAATTCGTTAAAACCTCTTCGAGTTATCGTGTTCACAAAAATTTGGATCCACACACACACACACACATACACACACACATACACACATACATCCGGACAGGATGTTCAGGATCTTATATAACATAGTCCCATATAGAAGAAAATTTGTTAAAAGGATTTTTAAAAATTTTGTAAATTAAACGACTACAAAGCTTCCTCACGAGGAAGCAAAAATGGACCCAAAGATGCAAAAAGTAAAAATTTATTTCTATTTTTTCAAAATTTGTGTCAAAATAAAAAATTTTTTAAAAATAGACTGTGCCATTCGAAAGCCCATAAAAAAATCTAAAAAACCCATTTCCTAGTTTTTTAAAAGTTCTTTCCTCTAATTATAAGAAATAATCGAAGTAGAGCGTGTCACGCAAAAGTTCAGAACTTCTACCCCCTCCCCCTCGGACAATTTTTTATAAAATTCAAAAATATTTATCCGACAAATTACTAACCTATAAAGTATATCATAAAAAAAATTTGGGAATAATTGGACAACATTTTTTTTTGGTGGACTTTTGACGTGATATCTACCATATATTTTAACAATTTAACTTTGTTATTTTTAGAAGGTAAAACGTATGGAACCATCCATTCAAGTTTATTGATGAAAATTTTAAAATCCTCATCCTTTCCTTGTCCTGTTTGAATTACGGCATTCACGTCAGATCGTGCTCTTGCTAAAATAAGTTCATGTTTAGCGTTCATAATGATTTTTTTATAATCTTCAGCAAAACCAAAAATCATGCTAAGTGGTATTGTGACATCAAAATAGCCATTTTCTAATACAAGTCTTGCATCAGCTGCAATTTTTTAATACCCAGAATTTTCAATAAAATTAAACTGAGTTGGTGTTTGCGAGGTATAATTCTTCATGATTGTAGTATGTCCCACGTATTTGCAGCGATCTATTTCAATACCATTTAGTTCATAGCGAATTTCATCAAACAAAAAACATACAGCATTATTACTTAAATGCTCGTTTTGTGTAAGAGTAATTCCATCATTTTTAGTTAATCTAACAAATATGTGTAATGAACTTTCACTAGATAAAATACACAAGTCTTGATGTTGTACTGCGATTCGAATTTCATCGCTATTGTTAAAAGATGAATATGCATATGGTTGATGAGCATGAATTTCTTAACCCTTTAACGCCCAAATGGACAAAATTTTGGCATGAAGTTTGAGGACTTATTTCGGTACTTAAAAATTAATAGAAAAATTCACGAATCATCATTTCTGATGTTTTCATATGCGCTCTATCGAATGACCTTTAAAAGAAAGTCAAAAATTTATAAACAAAAAAGTTATTAATGTTTTTTATAAAAAAAAGTCCGATTTTTTTCCAATTTTTGTTTAATTTTCAATTTTTTCTACTATGAAATAGCAGAAAAATAATTCCAAATGTTACAAATAACGTGACATAGATATATAATCTAGAAGATAGGACTATAGAGAAAATTAAAAATTAAAATGGCGGCTCAAAAATGGAGTTTGAAGTTCAATTTTTTTTCAAAATTTGATTCGAAAGTACGAAATTGTTAAAAGCGTTTAGATCAGCTTGAAATTTGATACTCGGGGTTTTAGGGGTCGCTGATCACGAATCTGAAGTCTAATTTTAAAAATTCAAAATGGCGGATCCAATATGGCGGACAATTTTTTTAAAAACTCATTAAATTTGCTTGAAACTTCTTACTCGGAGGTTTTAGGGGTCGCTAATCATAAATCTAAAATCCAATTTTCAAAATTCAAAATGGCGGATCCAATATGGCCGCCAAATTTTTAAAAACTCATTAGATTAGCTTAAAATTTGTCACCCAAGGGTATTAGGGATCGCTAATTACGAATGTGGAGTCCAATTTTCAAAATTTAAAATATCGGATCCAATATGGCCGACAAATTTTCAACAACTGATTAGATTAACTTGAAATTTGTTACTCGGGGGTTTTAGGGGTCGCTAATAACGAATCTGGAGTCCAATTTTCAAAATTTAAAATATTGGATCCAACATGGCGGACAATTTTTCTAAAAAATCATTAGATTCGATTAAAACTTGTTACTCGAGGGTTTTTGGTTTCGCTGATTAGGAATAAAATGTCCAATTTTTAAACATGGCCGCTCCTATATGACAGACGAATTTTCAGTTGAAATTCGATAATCACGTTCTTTAGCCATTAAAATACTTAAAATATTTTTAATGTTTTCCAACTTTCACTACGTGGAGGTAAACGTGAACTGGAAAGTCTTTTTTTTATTTTTAAATTTTATATTTTTTTCACTTTTTGTTTTTTTTTGTTTTTTTATTTTTTATGCATTTTTTTTTCTTTTTATTTGTTATTAAAATTTTTAAATTTAAAGGTCAAAAAATGGAAATGTATATGTTTTATATTAATCATTACTTATTTCAAGGTCAAATTGAAAAAAACAATTTTTTTATCTCCAGCTTGCAGCTCTTGTAAAACCTTTCAATAATCATTATTCACAGTTTTAATTCGATTAGTTTTACTTATCAATATATTAAATCGAAAAAAATATATTTTAAAAAAAGACATAATTTATTTTAAAAATAAAAAAAAAAACTTTTAGGTTTACGTTTACCTCCACGTGGTAAAAGTAGGAAAACATTAAAAATATTTTAACTATTTTAATGCCTAAAAAACGTGATTATTGAATTTCAACTTAAAATTTTTCTGTCATATTGGAGCGGCCATGATTAATTTTAAAAAATTGGACATTATAATTGTAATCAGCGACCCCGAAAACCCTCGAGTAATAAGTTTCAAGCAAATCTAATGATTTTTTAGAAAAATTGTCCGCCATATTTGATCCGCCATTTCGAATTTTGAAGATTGGACTCCAGATTCGTAATCAGCGACCCCTAAAACCCCCGAGTAACAAATTTTAAGTTAATCTAATCAGTTGTTAAAAATTTGGCGGCCATATTGGATCCACTATTTTAAATTTTGAAAATTGGATTTCAGATTCATGATCAGCGACCCCTAAAACCCCTGAGTATCAAATTTCAAGCTGATCTAAACACTTTTAACAATTTCGTACTTTCGAATCAAATTTTGAAAAAATTTGAATTTCAAACTCCATTTTTGAGCCGCCATTTTAATTTTTAATTTTCTCTATAGTCCTATTTTCTAGGTTATATATCTATGTCACGTTATTTGTAACATTTGGAATTATTTTTCGGCTATTTCATGGTAGAAAAAATTGAAAATTAAACAAAAATTGGAAATAATCGGACTTTTTTTATAAAAAACATTAATAACTTTTTTGTTTATAAATTTTTGACTTTCTTTTTAACGCCATTCGATAGAGCGCATATGAAAACATACGAAATGATGATTCGTGAATTTTTCTATTTATTTGTAAGTACCGAAATAAGTCCTCAAAATTTTGGCATGAAGTTTGAGGACTTATTTCGGTATGTTACGTCACCCTAACCTATTTTCAATAATAATATGTAGAATAATAATTAATCTTAATAATTAATAATAATAATCAGATTAATTAATAATATTAATAATAATTAATAATAATTAATAATAATAGTAATAATTATAATAAAAGTTAATAACAAAATTATTATTTGCATATTATTATAAATAATAACTATGAATATTAATAATAATCAATAATAAATATTAACAAATAATAATAAACAATAATAAATTGTAATAAATAGTTAAATATAACAATCTTAACAAACAAACTTTAAGAAGTAATAATAAACAATAATAAATTGTAATAATAAACATAAACATAATAAACTGTATTAATAGTAACTGTAATAATAACTGTAATTAAATTATTATTTGCATATTATTATAAATAATAACTATGAATATTAATAATAATCAATAATAAATTGTAATAATAAATATTAACAAATAATAATAAACAATAATAAATTGTAATAAATAGTTAAATATAACAATCTTAACAACAAACTTTAAGAAATAATAATAAACAATAATAAATTGTAATAATAAACATAAACAATAATAAATTGTGATGATAAATATTAAATAATAGAATTGTAATAACAAATATTAACAACAACAAAATTGTAATAATAAATAATAACCAATTTAAACAATTATAATTAACAACAAAGTTAAACAATTATAATTAACAAATTGTAACAATTAATATCAAAATTATATGAGTAATAAGGGAATTTCAAAAGTGCATTTTGGAAAGTCAATCTGGAAGTCAAATTTGCCATTTGAAAAGAGTGTTCCTGTTTCTCGAGACACAATACTGCATCCACTTAGTCAACCATTAACGGACTAGTGCCATTATACCTGAACGACTAGCATCACCCTTTGTCCCAAGGTAAACAATCAACCACTCTAAGACTCACATTAAAAAGCCTATGTCCATCTCTTATTTTCATCAATTTTATCTTATTTGATAAAATACACATATATTTGTTCAATTAAGGTAATTTCTTGTTATTTACTACCCCGTCCCTATTTTAATTAATTTTAAAATAAAATCGGGAAACATTAGGAAAAATATAATAATTAGGATCGTAACACATCGTAATTATGTTTGGTGCATCGGCCGTCGTGATCAAGTAAATACAAGAATCATTTAGTTTGAATAAATATTTAATAATTATTTTTGATAAATAAACCGTCGTGAAATTGGTTTGAGTTATTATCTTAATTATTTTTGATGCATTAACCGTCGTGAATTAAAAATTAAAGAGCACTTTTAATTATTTTGGATTAATTAGCCGTCATAAATTGATAAATGAGGCATTATTCCTGAACTGCCCCAAAAATAAAAAAAAGTTCTTGGATTTTCTTTATACTTTGGAAATATGTTACCCTAGTAGGTACAAGTTACTACACCAATTTACAGGTCCAAACCCCCACCACTATTAAAAGGGTGGGGGGTTAAAATTTCAGCTTAAACTCGAACATGCGTTTTTTTAAACATTTGTAGTTTCTACTTAAATTATTCAATTAAAAAAAGTAAGTAGTGTTTTGGAAAGGTTTTTTTGTGTACTTTTAAAATATTTTATTTATTTAATAAAAAAAAAAATTTATGAAAAAATTTTTAAAAATAAATAGTTTTTTGCAATTTCGTGCAAGTTCGGCAGTTTTTATTTTCTTTTTAATAATCTCAAATGAAAGCTTGGGATTTCCCCTAAAAGAAGATATAAGTTTGAAAATGGGCCGAAAACGTTTGCTAAAGATATAGTGTAATAAGTTAAATTTGTTCATCCGCTCGCGCACTCTAGCGCGATGAACAGTGAAATTTTTTTACAATTTACTATTGAAAATTGTCTAGAAACTACAAATTTTATCGGATAATGATTTTCTTGGTCTAAAATTACTAAGAGATCCATCAGAGTCGATTTTTGAATTTTTTTAAAATTTTTTTCCTGTTACTCAAAAAGTTGACAAATTACAATATTTTTAGAAAAAATCATGTTTATTTTTTTATTTTTCCTCATTGCACATGATCGAAATCAATTTAAATTAGTCTAGTATGACCACCGGACAATTAATAATGGATAATACAATTTATTTAAATTGTTGCAAACAATCTTAATTAACAAATAGATTACTTCGGACCTTCTTCATAAAAAAATTGGCTTTTTTGCAGACAAGTTTAAATTTAAGTCTAATTTAGTGAAAAATTATTTTAAAGTTAAAAATTATCATTGTTATTTACAATTATATAAACAATAATCAACTTCCTTTTGTATTTGTAAACATTTTCGTCATTTTTTAAACAATAAATATTTATATCATATGTATATTTTTTCAAAAAATTCTTCATTTTTAAACAAATAAGTAACTTTCTTCAACAAACAAAATTTTTTCCTTTTTTTACATTTACTATCATAAAAAAGAACTCCTTAATAAAATAGGAATACCTTAAATAATTCATATAATTTTAATAAACATTATAAGTTAAGAAATATTTATATTTTTAATTTTTTAGTTAAAACAGTATACATTTAAATGTATATAAGTAATTATATTTTGTCTGTGAATAAAGAACAAATTTAAATATTTGTTAACTTATAATGTGTTACGTGAAAAGTAACTTACCTCTTAACATTTGTTATCCTCGTTTTAAATAAGAAATTCCGAAGAAATCTTATTTGGGAATGAGGAAAAAGAATCAATGAATAAAAGTTTAGGAATTAGTTAAAATGAAATTTATTATAAAATAGTATATAATGATTTCTTGAAATCTTATTTGTGTGTTGCCGAGAGAAGACCAGTTCCAATAAACACCTTTAACAAATAGGCGTTTATTAGATATAGAAATTGTATCGAAAGAATATGATGAAAAGATTTAGTTAATTACCTTTATTGCTTCTTTGTGAAGCTGAAAACCCGTTCTCCGCTCGTGCGTCCACAGTCAGTTCAGATGCACCGCCTTTCCAATTTTTACTGCTTGGAGATATGACAACGGCTTGGTCTCACACGAGATGGGTATTACTTAGACTGGGATAATCGTAGGTAACGAGTAAAGATTCGCACTGACTACTGGTACAGAGATGATGTCGATCGGTTTGATTTAAATTAGATACTGACTGGATGCTGACTAGATACTAGATACTGACTTTTGGATCCAAATTTAGGGCCTTATATACCCAGATCACATCCGTGTATCGACGTAACAGGGTTGTAAAAAGATTGCTCATCGATGGGTGTTTGTCAAGTTTGCTTGGTAACAGGTCTGGTCTAAGGTTACTTAGAGGTCACACACGTGGCATGTGACACCTCCCCTCTTAATTCAATCGTACAATTGAAAATTTGCGATTGAAGCTTCGGCAGAAGATTTGTCTAAAATTCTCGATATCGTAATACATAAGATTAACTTTCTTTTGAATCGTAGAATTGTAGAAAAAGAATTCCAAGAAAACATTATTCTAGTGTTCATTGTGAAGAACAAAATATTTTAGTAAATCGTAGTACAATATGTTTGTTTAACATTATTGAGTAAAATCGTTTTAACATTATTTGTTAATTAAAAAAGTTTTGAGTAAGTCATAGAAAAATTTTGTATAAATCGTAGAACAATAATCGTAGAAAAAGAAAAAATTTTGTTTGAATCGTAGAACAATTTTTGAAAACATTTTGTATTAAAAGAAAAATTTTGTTCAAATCGTAGAACAAAAATTTTTTTTGAAAAAAAAAAAATTTTGTATAAATCGTAGAATTTAGTTTAAATCGTAGAACAATTTTTTTTGAGAAAAAAAAAATTTTTTTTTTTTTTTAAATCATAGAACAATTTTTAAAAAAATATTTTATGTAAAATAAAGTTGTTTAGTAATTGTTAATTAAAAATAATTTGTTTAATAATATTTGTTAATATTTTTAAATTATTCGTAGAATATTATTTGTTAAAAAAAAAATTTAATTATTCATAGTACATGATTATTTGTTAATATTTTGCAAAAAGGTAAAATTATTCGTGGTCTATTATTTGTTATTAGATCGTATTAGATCGAGTCGTACAATAATTTAATTGTTCAATGTACATAGTTTACATTAAATGATTGAACATAATTTTTTTTATATATTTTATACATTATCTTTATTATTAGTCGTAGGGAACTAAGTATTGAAATCAAATCGTAAAATATTATCTGTTAATAACTTATAGAGCACAATTGCTTCACAGTGATTGAGTAAGATTTATTTAATATTAATTGTTCATATTTCTTGTTAAAATATTTATTAAATTGTAGAAAAGATTTTAAAAAAATAGAAAGTTAATATATAATTTTTCCATCTTTTTTTTCATAAAGTCACTATTATAAGATTATTCGTAAAGAATAGTGAGTTTATGACTTTAATTAATTATCCTTTATGTATATATATTTTTTGTTTTGTTATTTATTTAATATGTACTTATTATTATTTTTGTTTATCTAATGTTAAATTGAGAATAAATTGTTTTCTTCCCAAACTATATCTTGTAGTATTGCCCTTAATTCGATGTAACATTGTTTACAAAATAATGATCTTCTTACTACTTTGTATAATACTTCTTTGCATCTAAAGCAATCTAGGCTTATATTTGCACATGCTATTAAATGATCGTCTTGTCTCATCTCTAATTCATTGTCGAATAGCGGATAACAATCTTCGCAATATATTAACCCTTGTTGTTTGATAAATATGTTTTTGGTTGTGATTTTTCTACAACATATATGTCGTATTAGTTCGCTATATAGTCTGTCTTGAAAAGCTGATCTAATAGGAGCTAATGTTTCGCTTTCATTAAAAGTTTGGTTTTCTGGAACCATTTTTTTTTATAATCAATGCTTTTCGAAGAATAGTTTAAAAAAAAAAATTTATATATAAGCAAAAGAAATTTATTTTTTTATTATTTTTGTTTTTTAAATAGTTTTTATGATTTTATAACTTTTTTTAAAAATATTTAAACATATATTATTGATGTTTTTATTGAATTCTGAATAGCGCTATAATTATTTCTGTTAAAAATGTTATTAAGGTTATATATGTTATTTCTTTTTTTTATATTATGGAACTGAAAAAATTTTTTTATATTGTTTAAATGTTGTATTTAAAATTTTTGGAAATTCTGGTATATAATTAATTATTAAAGATTTTGTTAGGTTATTTGGAATGTTAAGAGAATTTAATAAAAGTGGCTTTTCTTCTAATTTATTACTTTGAATATTTAATTGTCTTTTATATGTTATTTTATATAAGGGATTTATTTTTAAGAATCTTCTTCTTGTAAGATATAAAGAATAATTTGACATAATAAATAGATTTGTTTTTACTAAAGGAATTTACTAAATCCATGTATTATGTTTTTCTTTATACAATCGTTTTATCAATTTCAAAATTTATTTAATAATTGAATCTCTTGCTACTTGTAGATAAGAACATCAACAAATTAAAAACATTTATTCTTGTTATTAATTTTAAGTTTTGCAGCATTATTTTTTAAGAAATTTTGTAATTATTTTTATTTATTTATTTATTTATTTATTTTTTTTACTTTGTTTTACTGTAGAAATTGTAAATTTAAAAAATTTTAGTTTGATAAATATTTTAATCTTTTATTTATAATATATCCGTGGAAATCTGGAGGAAGGTATTTTTAATACAGAAAATGACTTTGTAAATAATTTTTAAAGAATATTAAATCCCATAATCATTTGGAAATATGAATTAGTTTTAAATATGAGTTTGTATTTCATGTGTATCTCAGAAAAGATAAATTTATCGGTAATTATCATTTTCAAAATACATTCCTCCCAGGTAAGGAAAATGGGTATTGCTAAATAAGGATTGGTGAAAAATAGAAAAAATATATGATTAGTACTCCTGTTGAAAATATATGTTCTGCTTCTCAGATCTGAAACGAGAAAAAATTATATTAGATAATTGTTTTATATTTGTTAAGTTAAGAATTAATTTTTGATTTCTTTAATCTATTAATATGGACTATTAAAGGTTTTCCTTTAAAGTTAATTTTTACATTACCTTTTCCTAATATTTCTAAAATTTCATAAGGACCTGAGTATTGGTTTTCTAGTTTTTTAATTTTTCCTCCGTTTAATAAAAATACAAAGTCGCCATTTTTTATTTCTAGGGGATTAATTTTTCTATCATGATAAAATTTCGATTTTTCCTTTGCCGAAATTAAATTTTCCCTTGCTTGTGCTCTCATTTCGTGTAATTGTGTAACAAAGGTAGTTAAATATTCATCGTATGTTTGTAATTTTTCGTTTTGAGAAGGAGATTCGCTAGAGGGTTCACGAGCTAATTTTCCAAAGACAAGTTCGTATGGTGTGCATTTTGTTCCTTCGTGTATGCTAGTATTGTAAGAAAACATTGCTAATTCTAACCAATCGTCCCATTCAGAATTTTTCTCAATAAATTGTTTTAAGTATTCTGCTAAAACATGATGCGAACGTTCGAGTGACCCATTAGATTGAGGGTGAAAAGCTGTTGTACGAAATTGTTTAATTCTAAAACGTTTTGCTAATCTTTTTAATAAATTGCTCAAAAAGTCTCTTCCCTGGTCTGTTAGTACGCCTTTAGGTGAACCGAATATGCAAATGAATTTTTTCACGAATGCGTCTGCTATTGTAGCAGCTTGATGATTAGGTAAAGGGATTGCTAAAGAGTATTTTGTGAAGTTATCTTGAATTGTTAAAATGTACGTGTTGCCAGATTTAGTTGGAGGGTTAAAAGGTCCTACAATATCCATAGAAATTTTTTCAAAAGCAGTTGTAGGTGTGTCTGTGATAATCATTGGATTTTTAGTTTTCACGCGAACTAATTTCTTTAATTGACATTGTAAACATCCGTTTATGTATTTTTGAATATCTAATTTTAAATTTTCCCAATAATATTTTTGACGAATTCTAGCTAAAGTTTTTGTTACTCCCTTATGGCCTCCGATTGCCGATGAATGATTTTCTTCTAATATCTGTTGTCTAATTTCTTTATTAGGGTATTGCGTAATCCCATTACAGATTATAAATTTTGTTTTAGAGTTTGAAAAAATATCTTGAATTAAAATTTTAATATCTTCCCAAGGAATGTGATTAATTTGAGATGTTTTTGCTATACTAATAGTCCGAATGTTTAATTTATCACTAATTGAAAGTAAAGACTTAAAACATGATTTGATTGTATTTAGAGTATCAGTTAAGTTTTCTTTGACATTTTCTTGAATTGGAAGTGCAAAATGATAATATTTTCCTTTTTTAAATTCTTTTACTAAACCTTTTTGTAAATTATTAAATTTGGGTAGAATTGATTTTTTTGTTAAACTTTTAGATCCATTGTCGAGAGGGGTACCGTTAGTACTTACAAAATATAAATAATTGTCTTTTCGCATTGTTAATTGGTCACGACATTCTATCAAAATTTTATTACTCGTAGATTGTTTTTCTTGAACAGGAGGTGCTTGAGTAATTTCTTCTTTTCTTCTTAGATTACGCCCTTTGTCTTTGTTATTTTCTTCAATTTCACTTTCTTCTTCTTCAAAAATTTCTTCATTAAGGGGATTTTTAATTGTGTCGTCATCTTCTTCTTTATGAGATTCTTCATCGAGGGATTCTTTGAATATGTCGTCATCTTCTTCTGAACTATCATCTTCTGTGGATGAAAAGTAATTTTCATTGTCTTCATTTGCTAAAGAGTATTTTGTGAAGTTATCTTGAATTGTTAAAATGTACGTGTTGCCAGATTTAGTTGGAGGGTTAAAAGGTCCTACAATATCCATAGAAATTTTTTCAAAAGCAGTTGTAGGTGTGTCTGTGATAATCATTGGATTTTTAGTTTTCACGCGAACTAATTTCTTTAATTGACATTGTAAACATCCGTTTATGTATTTTTGAATATCTAATTTTAAATTTTCCCAATAATATTTTTGACGAATTCTAGCTAAAGTTTTTGTTACTCCCTTATGGCCTCCGATTGCCGATGAATGATTTTCTTCTAATATCTGTTGTCTAATTTCTTTATTAGGGTATTGCGTAATCCCATTACAGATTATAAATTTTGTTTTAGAGTTTGAAAAAATATCTTGAATTAAAATTTTAATATCTTCCCAAGGAATGTGATTAATTTGAGATGTTTTTGCTATACTAATAGTCCGAATGTTTAATTTATCACTAATTGAAAGTAAAGACTTAAAACATGATTTGATTGTATTTAGAGTATCAGTTAAGTTTTCTTTGACATTTTCTTGAATTGGAAGTGCAAAATGATAATATTTTCCTTTTTTAAATTCTTTTACTAAACCTTTTTGTAAATTATTAAATTTGGGTAGAATTGATTTTTTTGTTAAACTTTTAGATCCATTGTCGAGAGGGGTACCGTTAGTACTTACAAAATATAAATAATTGTCTTTTCGCATTGTTAATTGGTCACGACATTCTATCAAAATTTTATTACTCGTAGATTGTTTTTCTTGAACAGGAGGTGCTTGAGTAATTTCTTCTTTTCTTCTTAGATTACGCCCTTTGTCTTTGTTATTTTCTTCAATTTCACTTTCTTCTTCTTCAAAAATTTCTTCATTAAGGGGATTTTTAATTGTGTCGTCATCTTCTTCTTTATGAGATTCTTCATCGAGGGATTCTTTGAATATGTCGTCATCTTCTTCTGAACTATCATCTTCTGTGGATGAAAAGTAATTTTCATTGTCTTCATTTGGTTTTTCTTGAATTACGATTTTGTTTTTCTTCTTCCCCTTTGTCTTTTTAAGTCGTTTATTTCTTCTTAATTCATCGAAGTATTCTGGATCAGTTTCTTCTTCAGCTTCTGAGATTGGCTTCTTGTCTTTCCTTGGCCTTCCTCTTCTTTTGGTACCAACCTTGTCTTCTTGTATGGGAAGTTTATTTTTTAATTTTTTAGGACGACCTCTTGATCTCTTGATAATGGGCTGCAATATTTCTTCTACGTTTTCCGTAAGTTTTTCTTGAATTCCCGTTTCTTCTAATTTTCGTTGTGCCCTAGTGAGAATGGTTTTCCATTGTGTGTTTGTAATGTAATCACTAAGTATTGGGTTAAGAAGAGTAGTTAATAAGAGTAATAATGTAGATGTATTATTACTATCGCGAATATTTTCACTTGATTTTTTATTATCCCCGAATGTTAAAAATGTATCATCGTCGAGCACCTTTTGATTCCTAAATAATTCTTCTTCGTTAGGAATTGGATTTCTTGAAAGAGCGTCTGCATTCACGTTCATTTTACCTGCCTTGTACACTACTTCATAGTTATATTCTGCTAATTTTAATCTCCAACGCGAAACACGTGAACAAGGATCCTTCGAATTTTGAAACCATACTAATGGTTTATGATCAGTTACTAAAGTAAATTTTCTACCGTATAAATATGGTCGAAAATGAGATACGCAAAAAATAATAGCTAATGCTTCCTTCTCGTATGTGTCATATTTCTTTTCCGTATCGCTTAAGCTTCGAGATGCATATGCAATAGGCTTGTCTTTCCCTATTTTCCCTTGTGAAAGTATTCCGCCAATCGCGTAACCTGATGCGTCTGTTGTAAGCACGAAGGGTTGGGAAAAATCTGGTCTTTGTAAAAGAGGTTCTTCGCATAAATGTTGTTTTAATGTGTCAAAAGCTAATTGTTGTTTGTCTGACCAAATAAAAGGTGTATCCTTTTTTAAAAGTTGGTTTAGTGGATGTGCAATTTTAGAAAAATTTTCAATAAATCTTCTATAATATCCTGCTAAACCTAAAAATTGTTTAATGTTCTTTGTTGTTTTCGGTATAGGAAAATTTTTAACCGCAATAATTTTCCTTGGATCGGGTCGAACACCATTTTTATCAATAATGTGTCCTAAGTATCCTACTTCCGGTCGTAAGAATTCGCATTTGTCTGGTTGTAAATGAAGATTTGCGTTTCTAAGTCGTTCAGCTAAATTATTAAATTTTCTTTCATGTTCTTCGAGTGTGTCAGCGTAAATAACAATGTCATCAAGGTAAACAAAAAGTTCTGTTCCAATTAGTCCAGTTAATGTTAAGTCCATAAGTCTTTGGAATGTCGCGGGTGCTGTTTTTAAACCAAATGGCATTCTATCAAATTCATAATGACCATGAGGTGTTGAAAAAGCTGTCTTGTGTGAGTCATTGGGATTCATTCTTATATGATGAAATCCGGTTGCTAGGTCGAAAACAGAAAAGTATTTTGCGGAAGAAATTGAGTCAAGTATATCATTTATGTGAGGTAATGGATATGAGTCACCTATAGTTTTTTCGTTTAATTTTCGAAAATCTAATACCATTCGCCATTTTAAATTTCCGCTTGAGTCAGGTTTTTTAGGTACGATCCATACCGGTGTGTTATAAGGTGATTGAGAAGGTTTAATTATTTTATTTTTTAAAAGTTCATTTACTTGTTTAGTTATTTCGTCTTTGTGAATTTGGGGAAAACGGTATTGTCTTGAAAATATTGGGCAGTCATCTGTAGTTGGTATTGAATGTCTTAAAATATTAGTTGCTTCTAAAGGTTCTCCAGGCATTTGAAATCTGTCAACGTTATTTTTTATAAGATTTTCTACATGATCGTATTCGTCTTGGTTTAAATGGTCTAAACGAAGAAGTCGTTTTATTTCTTCTATTCTGTCTTCAATTGTCATTTTATTAAAAGTACAAAAATTTTCTGATATTAAAAAATTATTTAGTAAATTATTAGTCATGTCATTGTTATCAAATTTTTGAGTTTGTGTGACAGATGTATAGGGGTTGATTTCTTCAAAATCTTCTAATTTAATTGTAGGAATTGAAATAGTGACTGAAGTTTCATTAGTGTTTGCAAATTTTAAAAATGTTTTATTGTCGTAATTTTTTACTACTGCGTCTCCGGCATAAATTCCTGAACCTAAATTCAATCTTGGTATGTAACCTTCATTTTTATTAGTTTCGTCAAGAAAAACTGTAGTTGTTATTATCGTTCGTGCTGGTATTGTTAAAATTTTTGTGGAAACAAAAGGATAAAGATTATTATCTATCTCTAAACATTTTGAAGTGTAATTAATGTTTACGTTATTGTCTCGAAAAAATTCTGTCCCTAAAACACCGTCTTCGTCTACTGGGACTGCATCTGGGATAATATTAAATATTGTTTGATGACCAAAAATATTTAATTTTATTTGCCCTAAAGTGTAAAGAGGTAAATCATTTATTCCGATTAATTTTAAAATATTTTCTGTGTCAATTGGAATTCTTGGATCAATTGCTTTTAATTTTAATAAATTTCTTCCAGCTCCAGTATCTATCATCATTCGAGCTGGAAATTTTAAACCGTCGGCAGAGATAATAATTGAGGGAATTGTATTTGTTTGCGAATTGTTTAAAGTAATTTGTTCTTTTGAAACGGGTGTTTTTAAATTTATTCTACCCTCAGTCCACCCTTGCTGGGGGTTGAATTCAAGTTTCCCGAAAAATGAGGTTGTAGTTCTTGTGATTTTTGAATATGGTGTGATTGAGATTGTGATTGTTGTTTAGAATATTGTTGTTTGTTGTATGATTCTTCTCTTCTAGGAGGTCTAATTTTACATTCATTAATATAATGACCTGATTTTTTACAATAATTGCAAGTTATATTTTTTTTGAAAAATCTCTGATTATTATTATTATTATAGTTTTTATTATTATAATTATTATTGTTATTATAATTGTTATTATTATTGTATCGTGAAGTTTGGAAGTTTCTAGAAAGTTTATTCATAAAATTGTTAGAGTTATTATTTTTATTTCTGTAAAAATTGTTACCATTGTTAAAGGGATTTCTATTTTTTGAGAAATTTTGATTATTAAAATAGGGTTTTGAAAATCCTTGTGTTTGTCTTGGTGGACTGTATGTTTTATTTTGTTGTTTTGAAAAGAAACAGTTTTCTGTTTTATGATTTCGTCTCTTACAAATTGAACAAGGTAAATCAGAATCTTGTAAGGAGTGTATTTTTATAGCTTTATGATCCTCATTAATTTTGCTTTTTCGAAGATCTGAACTAGCACTTAAATTCCTTTCTATATCAATCGCGTCGTTTACTATCTCTCGGAATGTGGGTTTTTCTTTCAAACGAATTTCTATTTCGGGTCTTAATCCGCGCACAAAGCAATGCTTCACGTCTTTTTCTAGATTTTCTTTAAAAACATCGTCAACTGCATTGTTATTACCTAACCTGTGAACATCTTCAATTTTATCAGCAATTTCTTTTATTCGCGCAGCATAAGATGTAATATTTTCCTTTTCCCACATATATATATTTCCTAATTCTCCCTGTAATTGGTACACTGTTTTAGCTGGCAAATATACGCGTTTTAATTTATTTATTAATTCGCCTACATTTGCTATTTGAGTTCCGTAAATACATTTTCGCGCATCCCCACTTAATTTTGCTCTTAATAATTTTGCTAAATTATTTCGAGCTACTCCTTCTGGAAGCATTTGCTCTGCTTCTAAACACCCTTCAATAAAATGTGAGATTGGAATGTTAGTCCCGTCAAACAAAGGAACTATTTCTAAAGCGTCACGTAAAGATACTTGTTGATTTGTTGGTAGAGCCATTTCGTTATTTTCTGTAAAATTTTCACTATCACTGTTCTCGTCGTGACTGTTTTCGTCGTCACTGTCGTGTGTGCTAATTATGGAATTTTCGAGTCTTTGTTTAAAACTATTTCGTAATGTAGAATTTAAAGAACCGTTATTTTCTAAAATTGTATTGTCACTTTCTTCGTCAGTTTTGAAAGAATTGTTATCAAATAATGAATGACAAATTCCTGAATCTAATTCGGATTTGCAAAAAGGGTTTGGATTTTCGTTAGAGTATCTAGGTGTACCAGTAGCTAAAGGTTTAAAATAGGGAATTCCTGGGTTAAGTTTTAAAGTAGGGTTTTCTTTGATTTTTGATCGAGTTGTATGTTTATCTTGTGTAATATTTTCCTTAGAAGTAGACATTAATTTTTAAAAGAAATGATTTAATCATTGGAATTGATTCTCTCTCGGTTTGTGTTTCAATTTTTTATTAAATTTTAGAATTGTTAAAAATAAGAGTTAAAAATTGATTTTAAATGTTTCAAATTTTAATAGAAAATTTTAGAATTGTTAAAAACATGTATATTTTTTATATCTCAAAATAAATTTTTGGAAAAAATAAGAAATAATATCATTGATTCTTTATGGCTTTCCCGGCCGATGCACCAAGAAAAGAGGGTATGTTACGTGAAAAGTAACTTACCTCTTAACATTTGTTATCCTCGTTTTAAATAAGAAATTCCGAAGAAATCTTATTTGGGAATGAGGAAAAAGAATCAATGAATAAAAGTTTAGGAATTAGTTAAAATGAAATTTATTATAAAATAGTATATAATGATTTCTTGAAATCTTATTTGTGTGTTGCCGAGAGAAGACCAGTTCCAATAAACACCTTTAACAAATAGGCGTTTATTAGATATAGAAATTGTATCGAAAGAATATGATGAAAAGATTTAGTTAATTACCTTTATTGCTTCTTTGTGAAGCTGAAAACCCGTTCTCCGCTCGTGCGTCCACAGTCAGTTCAGATGCACCGCCTTTCCAATTTTTACTGCTTGGAGATATGACAACGGCTTGGTCTCACACGAGATGGGTATTACTTAGACTGGGATAATCGTAGGTAACGAGTAAAGATTCGCACTGACTACTGGTACAGAGATGATGTCGATCGGTTTGATTTAAATTAGATACTGACTGGATGCTGACTAGATACTAGATACTGACTTTTGGATCCAAATTTAGGGCCTTATATACCCAGATCACATCCGTGTATCGACGTAACAGGGTTGTAAAAAGATTGCTCATCGATGGGTGTTTGTCAAGTTTGCTTGGTAACAGGTCTGGTCTAAGGTTACTTAGAGGTCACACACGTGGCATGTGACAAATGTTTATTAAAATTAAAAGAATAATTTAATGTATTCCCATTTCATTAAGGAGTTCTTTTTTATGATAGTAAATATAAAAAAAGGAAAAAATTTTGTTTGTTGAAGAAAGCTACTTATTTGTTTAAAAATAAAGAATTTGTTTATAACAAATGTAATTGTTTAAGCTAATATTTTTTTTAGGTTTTTGAAAAAATATACATATGATATAAATATTTATAGTTTAAAAAATGACGAAAATGTTTACAAATACAAAAGGAAGTTGATTATTGTTTATATAATTGTAAATAACAATGATAATTTTTAACTTTAAAGTAATTTTTTACTAAATTAGAATTAATTTAAACTTGTCTGCAAAAAAGCCAATTTTTTTATGAAGAAGGTCCGAAGTAATCTATTTGTTAATTAACATTGTTTGCAACAATTTAAATAAATTGTATTATGCATTATTAATTGTCCGGTGGTGATACTAGACTAATTTAAATTGATTTCGATCATGTGCAATGGAAAAATAAAAAAATAAACATGATTTTTTCTAAAAATATTGTAATTTGTCAACTTTATGAGTAACAGGAAAAAAATTTTAAAAAAATTCAAAAATCGACTCTGATGGATCTCTTAGTAATTTTAGACCAAGAACATCATTATCCGATAAAATTTGTAGTTTCTAGACAATTTTCAATAGTAAATTGTAAAAAAATTTCACTGTTCATCGCGCTGGAGTGCGCGAGCGGATGGACAAATTTAACTTTTTACACTATATCTTTGGCAAACGTTTTCGGCCCATTTTCAAACTTATATCTTCTTTTAGGGGAAATCCCAAGCTTTCATTTGAGATTATTAAAAAGAAAATAAAAACTGCCGAACTTGCACAAAATTGCAAAAAACTATTTATTTTTAAAAATTTTGTCATAAATTTTTTTTTTATTAAATAAATAAAATATTTTAAAGGTACACAAAAAAACCTTTCCAAAACACTACTTACTTTTTTTAATCGAATAATTTAAGTAGAAACTACAAATGTTTAAAAAACGCATGTTCGAGTTTAAGTTGAAATTTCAACCCCCCACCCTTTTGATAGGGGTGGGGGGTTGTACCTGTAAATTGGTGTAGTAACTTGTACCTACTAGGGTAACATATTTCCAAAGTATAAAGGAAATCCAAGAACTTTTTTTTATTTTTGGGGCAGTTTAGGAATAATGCCTCAAATACGGAAGAAGTTTTTTAAAAAATAATCACCCAACTAATTTTTTGTGATAAATTAGTAAATACAAGAAAGAATTTTACCTGAATAAACAAGAATAATAATAATAACAATTTATTTAAAAAACCATTTTTGACCAACAGAATACCTTTGTCATACCGTATTTTCGTTTTTTATCTAAGAAAATTAAGTCATTTTAACAAAAATATAACCTTTACACAATATTTAGAGTTCCTTTTAAATTTCAATCATTTTGTTCCTTGGGTAAAGATAATTTAAGTAATTCACAAAAAACAAATGTTGTTTATAAGATTAATTGTAAATGTTGTGAAGCCTGTTATGTAGGACAATCTGAAAGATTATTACAAATCAGGATAAATGAACATCGAGATAACTTTCATAGGAATGAATATTATCATAATATACTTTCAAAACATAAAAAACAATTAAAGGGTCATGATTTTGATTGGGAGAATGTAAGAATATTGCATACTGAACAGGACCGAGTTAAGAGAGAATTAATAGAAATGATGTATATCAAGAAAGAAGAAGATTCAGCGATAAACCTAAAAACTGATATTTTGAAATTGGACAGAGATCTTGATTGCTTGCAACAATTTTTATAATGTAATTTGTTATGTCTTAAAAATTTTCCTGTGATGGACAATTCACATTCTAAATTAAATTCTCCGCCAGTTTACATGTCTTGCGCATTGATGTCATGCATTGTGTTCACTTTTTTGGAAGTACTCCACATGTTGTGTCTTTCACGGCGAGAACGTGGGAATTGACAAAAATTAAAATATTATGTTAGTTTAAATAAATAAGAACAAGCATCGTTTCCAAGATGCTTGTTCTTTATAATAGTTATGATTTTTGTGTTATAAAATTCTAGTAAGTTCAGTTATGTTTGTAAAATTGTGGTTTTTGTTTGTTATCATAAAAAATTGAGGTTATGTTTTTTTAAATTTATGAATTATTTAACAGATTTTCACCTGAAGAGGATATCAACGTTGATATCGAAACGTCGTGAGTGACGGTATATTATTTTTAAATAAATATGATTATCCAGTATTTCCTGAAAATGGTTTTTTTAATATATACATATCACTGGATGTACAAAAATTTAAATTTTAATAACAATTTATAAACAAAAATTCATATAAAATTAAATAACCATAAATTAATAATAATTAATAAACCAATAACAATATCAAATTTTTGCAAATTTTACAAATTTGACATTTTTTTCGAAATAATTAAATAATTCATATAATAACAATAATAAATATTATAAATAATAATAATAAATAAATAATAATTATAACAAATTTTACTTTTTATTAAAAAATTAATACAGAATTAAATAAACCCTATAATAACTTAAAATTAAACCAAAATAAATCTAAATAAACAAAAAAAATTTTAGTTAAAAAGCGAATTTTTCAACTTTAATTGTAATTAATTCTATAGTATTCAATAGAATATATACTTTATATACATCAATCGATTCGTCTTGATGCAAAGAATAAGATTTTTGATTTATTTTTCAATAAATAATAACATTCTATTGATTTTTAAGAAAAAATGAATTTTTATTAAAAGTGCAAATTTTTTGTCTATAATTGGTTTTAATTCAATAAATTTAAGTAAAATATATACTTTATATATACCAATCGATCCGTCTTGGTGTAAAGAATAAGATTTTAGAAGTAAATGAGTAAGATTTTCTTACACAGCAACATAATTTTGGGGAAAGAACTCATTTTTTGATAAAAATGCGATTTTTTCAGCTTTAATTGTGATTAACTCTATAAATTCTCATACAATTTATACTTCTTATATACCAATCGATTCGTCTTGATGCAAAGAATAAGATTTTATTATATGTTAACTTCAATAAACAACTTAAAAGAAATTTTAAAAAAAAAAAAATTTTTAGAAAAAAGTCAAAAAAAAAATTTTTTTTGAGAATTTTTTAAAGTCTATCAATCCATTTCGAGATATTTTTATGATAAATATACCTGGTAAATTTTAGCCAAATTCGTTAAAACCTCTTCGAGTTATCGTGTTCACAAAAATCGGGATCCACACACACACACACACACACACACATACACACACATACATACATCCGGACAATTGTTCAGGGTCTTATATAACATAGTCCCATATAGAAGAAAATTTGTTAAAAGGATTTTTAAAAATTTTGTAAATTAAACGACTACAAAGCTTCCTCACGAGGAAGCATTTATAACATTTTTTCCAATTTTCACATTTTTTAACTTAAAAAATTAAAACAGAATTAAATAATTTAAATATTAATTAAAAATTAAAAGAATAAATAAAAAAATAATAATAAATTAATAAACATTAATAATAATAAAAATTTATAACATTTTTTCAAATTTTCACATTTTTAACTTGAAATTAAACAGAATTAAATAGTTTAGATACTAATTAAAAAATTAAACAAGAATAAAATAAAATAAATAGGTAATAATAAATTAATAAACATTAATAATAATAAAATTTATAACAATTTTCAAATTCTCACATTTTTGATACAAAAATGAAATAGAATTAAATAATTTATATAACAATCTAAAAATTAAACGAAAATAAAAATTTATAAATAATAAAAAATCAATAAACAATAATAATAATAAAAATTTATAACACTTTTACAAAATTTTATTTTTGACTTAAAAATTAAACCAATTAAATAAATTATGTACTAATTTGAAAAATTAAACAAAAATTAAAGTTAATAAATAATAATAAATTAATAAACAATACCTAACAATAATAAAATTTATAACATTTTTTAAAAATTTTTATTTTCTGACTTAAAAATTGAACAAATTAAAGAATTTATACACCAATCTAAAAATTAAACAAAATTAATAAATAATAATAAGTTTATAAATAATAATAATAATAAACTTACTTACATTTTTCAAATTTTCATTTTTTGACTTAAAATTAAAACAGAATTAAAATAATTCATATACTAATCTAAAAATTAAAATATATAAATAATAATAAAATTAATTAACAATAATAATAATAATAACAATTTTTAACATTTTTTTCAAATTCTTCATTTCTGCCAAAAATTTTATTTTTAAACAGAATTAAATAATTTAAATTTAAAATAAATAAATAATAATAAATTAATAAATAATAATAATAATAATAATAACAATTTTTTTTAACATTTTTCAAATTTTTCATTTTTGAACAAAAAAATTTAAATCTGAATTAAATAATTCACATACTAATTTAAAATTAAAATAATAATAAATTAATAAAGACAATAAATAAAAATAAATAATAATAATTTGTAATATTTTAAAATCTTTTACATTTCCCAATACAAAATTATACAATTCTGATAATAATTTAAATAAAAAAATAAAATATAAATAAATAAATAAAATTAATAAATAATAACTAAATAAATAATAATAATTTGCAATATTTTTATAAATTTTTAATCCAAAATTATATAATTCTGATAATAGTTTATAATTAAATAAATTAATGAATAATTATAAATAAATAAAAATAAATAATAACAATTTGTAATATTTTATAAATTTTTACATTTTTTTTGTCTAAAATTGTTTAATTCTGATAATAATTTAAAATTAAATAAAAATAAAATTAATAAATATTAACAGTTTGTAACATTTGTATAAATTTTCACCCTTTTTGGTAAATTTTTTTTTATATAACAGAATTAATTAATTCATGTAATAATAAATTATTAAAAACAATAATAATCCGAAAATTTTATAAATTTTTACATTTTAATAATTTTAAATTAAGTAAAATAATAAATAAAAATTAAATAAATTAATAATAAATAAAAATAATAACAAATAATGATAAACATCAAATAAATAATAAATTATTTGGTTTATTAACAAAAATATAATAAAATTTTAGCAAAATATATATATAATTATTAAATTGTTATTTTATTACTCACACAAATTTGTCACACTTAATCTTATAATATTCAATGCATTATAATATTTACTCTGAGCATATCTGCATAAGTTCAAATTTACATATTTTAACATTCTTATAACTGTCCATATTCCAATTGTCAAACGAAAGTGATATAGATATTTTTTATCAAAATAATTCCTATTCAATTAAGATTAATAAACACACATGCTACGCAAAGCAAATAGAAATAAATTTCCCACACCCTATATACATTACTAATAGTCATTTCCCAGATAATATTCAAATTTCCAATATAAACTTCTTTTTCAAAACAAGATTATCAAATTAATATTATGACATTTTTTAATGTCTTCTTCGAATAAAAATAATAGCGATTATTCACATTTAACTCGTTCTCACATAAAAAATAATCTAGATTTAGAATTAAATTCGGGAATTCCTAATTTCAAAACAAAACAGCATACAAGTACGCCAAGATATGTGAAAGAAAACCCTGATCACAAAGAAATACAAAAAGAATTTGACTCAGGCTTTCAATCTCGACTTTTTAGCAGTGACAATAACTCTTATGACAGTGACAAAAGCGATAGTGAAGATACTATTACAGAAAAAACATTAACTGAACAAAATCCAAATAAAAGCTTAAACAATTCTTCGACTGACGAAACTGAAACAAACGACAATTCTGACAATAATTCCCTTAATAGTACTAGTAATAATAACATTTTTAAAGAAAACATGTCCCTACCAAATAATCAACAAGTCTCATTACGCGATGCTTTAGAAACAATACCTATGTTTGATGGAAAAAATTTACCATTGTCAATTTTTATTGAAAGTTGTTTAGAAGCAAAAACTATGCTTCCTGACGTTGCACAAGTAAAAACAAATTTAGTTAAATTAATTAGAAGTCGAATTTCGGGTGAAGCAAGAAGAATTATAATAGGAAATAACTTTAACACAGTAGAACAATTAACGGAAAAATTAAAACAAATTTACGTGCCGGCAAAATCCGTATACCAGCTACAAGGAGAACTAGGAGCAATAGTTATGTGGGAAAACGAAAAAGTTATTTCTTACGGTGCAAGAATTGGGAAAGCAGCAGAAAGAATATTAGACGCACATAGAATTAGTAATGACAATCAAGTAGATCCAGTATTTAAAGCAGGTTTAGATAGATCAAGCATCGATTGTTTTTCGCGAGGACTTAGACCAGAAATCGAAATACGAATTGGAACAGCTGATACTTTTCCAGCGATAGTTAATAAAGCAATAGAAATTGAGAGAAGATTATCATCACATCATGAACTACGAAAAAGTGAGCATAGTACCGAACATCATTTCCATCCTAAAAATAATAAAGATTTTGCTAAAACAACAAAAATTAATATGATTCAAGATAATATAATAACTTGTTTAATCTGTGGAAAAAAGGGTCATTTTGCATAAAACTGTTTTCAACTTAATAAAATATTAGGATCAAGACAAGGAAACTCTTTTTATCCAGGCCCACGACAAAATTTTGCAAATCAAAATCAAAGTCGATTCAACAATCAAAATTCAACATTTAAATTTCAAAATCAAAACCGCATTCCTTTCCAAAATCAAATTCGCAATCCATCACAAAATCAATTTCGCACTCCATTCCAAAATCAAAACCGCATTCCTTTCCAAAATCAAATTCGCAATCCATCACAAAATCAATTTTGTACTCCGTTCCAGAATCAATATAGTACTCCTTTTCAAAATCAATCCCGTACTCCGTTTCAAAATCAAAGACAAAATCAACAACAAAATTTTTTCCAAAATCGACAAAATTTTTCTCAAGAACCACGAACTAACGCTACAACAAGCTTCGCAGATAGAACTCAAATAACTTGTAATTATTGCAAAAAGCTAGGACATATTGCCACTAATTGTAGAAAAAAGATATGGGACGATAACAATAAACAACGACAAACAAATTCAGAAACACAAAATCAGGGAAACTCCAAAATTCCTCTTCAGTAGGATGCTCCGAAGAAGAATGCAAAAAGAATTACTATGCATCCAGAAACATTAATTTGGCAAAAACTAATACAATACCATACATCCGAATAGGAAATAAACAATTAAAAATTCCAATAACAATGATGATTGATACAGGTGCAGGACCAAATTTATTAAAAATTCGTGCATTAAATTCTGATATAGCAATTGAGCTGCCGGATCAAAGAAGGGCACATAAACTCGCCGCGCTGAAAAACGTTGGCCCCTGGACACTTGAAATTCAACTTTTGATTTTAAAAGTTTATTATACATATCCTTATAGAAAATTCGATTGCGCATATTTCTTTCTTATGAGATTTTTTTCTATCTATTATCGTTTTCGAAATAATAAAGATAAACCATTTTTTTGAAATCATAAAATTTAATTAAATTTTTCACTTCAACTCGCGATATTTTACACAATTTTGCATATTTTTCAATGGCACAAAAACTGAATTAATCGTTGAAATATACTGCGAATGATGAAAGAAGAAAAAAATTGTTTCAATTAAAAATAAAATTGTTATTAATTTTTTTCTAAACAATTGCAAAAATCGTGAAGTACAATTTTCAAGAGCTTCGTTTAACGGGCGAATTTTAAGCAACAACAAACTTCCAGTGAGAAAGTTGTTTATTGTAGTCCAAAGAAGTTTTTTGTAAAGTTATATTACAATTGAACAATTAGTAACGAATTGGTGAATGTTTAAAGTTGCGTGAGCGTCTGAACGAAAGGTTTGTTTTGATGTACTTAACCTCCAAGGCGAAACAACACTGCGTGACATATTCAGTCGAGCCTATTTCAACAAACGGGCTCAAACGTTCAGACGCTCGCGCAACTTTAAACATTCACCAATTCGTTACTAATTGTTCAATTGTAATATAACTTTACAAAAAACTTCTTTGGACTACAATAAACAACTTTCTCACTGGAAGTTTGTTGTTGCTTAAAATTCGCCCGTTAAACGAAGCTCTTGAAAATTGTACTTCACGATTTTTGCAATTGTTTAGAAAAAAATTAATAACAATTTTATTTTTAATTGAAACAATTTTTTTCTTCTTTCATCATTCGCAGTATATTTCAACGATTAATTCAGTTTTTGTGCCATTGAAAAATATGCAAAATTGTGTAAAATATCGCGAGTTGAAGTGAAAAATTTAATTAAATTTTATGATTTCAAAAAAATGGTTTATCTTTATTATTTCGAAAACGATAATAGATAGAAAAAAATCTCATAAGAAAGAAATATGCGCAATCGAATTTTCTATAAGGATATGTATAATAAACTTTTAAAATCAAAAGTTGAATTTCAAGTGTCCAGGGGCCAACGTTTTTCAGCGCGGCGAGTTTATGTGCCCTTCTTTGATCCGGCAGCTCAATTAATGAAAATAAATGTCTTAAATTAACCGGAATTAATGACCACGCAGTATACACATTAGGACAAGTAGAAATTAATATTTTCGGGATTCAAACAACTTTCAACCTATTAGCTAACGAAGTACCTATTGAACATGACGGAATTTTAGGAACAGAATTTTTTGGCAAAAATAAAGTAAAAATTAATTATGAAGAAGGACACTTAGAAATCAACAAAAAAAAAATTTAATTTCCATTCAAAAAAATGTTTTTCGTTACCAGCAAGGTCAGTGTATAACGTTCAAGTAAAAGTTTTAAATAAAGAGAAAAAAGAAGGTTACATTCCAAGATTAGAAATAAAAGATGGTGTTTACATAGGAGATGCAGTAGTTTCAAACATAGAAGGTTTAGCTTGTTTAAAAATAATCAACACTCTTAACGAATCAATAGACATACCAATTTTTGAAATAAATTTAGAAGATTTTGACGAAATAAAACAAGAAACACAAATAAACAAACTTGAAGACACATCAATTACACAAATTATTGATGTATTTTCAAAAAATTACGAATCAAAGAAAATTTTCAATATTACAGGCAGTGATAGAATAAAAGAAATTAAAAAACTACTTCGTCTTGATCATTTTAATACAGAGGATCACGAACATATGAATTAAATAAAAAACTACTCAGATAGATTTCATATACCCGGAGAATTTTTAGAAGGAACAGATCTCATAAAGCATAGGATAATAACCACTGATGATACACCTATAATCACTAAACAGTATAGATTCCCACCTGTCCATAAAGAGGAAATGACGCGCCAAGTTAATGATTTATTGAAACAAAAAATTATTAAACACTCCGACTCACCATATAATACACTTATTTGGATCGTACCTAAGAAGGATGATTCGCAAGGAAACAAGAAATGGCGATTAGTCTTAGATTTCAGGAAGCTTAACGAACGAACGGTAGGTCAATTTTACCCACTGCCCAATATTACAGATCTATTAGACCAACTCGGAAACGCTCAATATTTTCCAGTCTTCGACCTAGCGTCAGGTTTTCACCAAATTAAAATGGACCCCAGGGATTCTTATAAAACAGCTTTTTCGACACCCTTCGGACACTATGAATTTGATAGAATGCCCTTCGGACTAAAAAATTCACCGAGAACTTTTCAAAAGCTTATTGACCAGGTACTATTGGGTTTACAAGGTTCGGAACTATTCGTGTACTTGGATGACATCGTAATTTACGCAGATACCTTAGAAGAGCATGAAGAAAAATTCTTGAAATTAATGGAGCGACTACGCTTTGCTAATTTAAAATTGCAGCCGGATAAGTGTGAATTTTTAAGGTTAGAAGTAGGATACTTAGGACACATAATTGACAAAAATGGTGTGCGACCCAATCCAAAAAAAGTAGAAGCAGTTAATAAATTCCCTGTACCTAAAAACGTGAAAAACATAAAACAATTTTTAGAATTAGCAGGATATTATAGAAAATTTATTGAAGGTTTTTCAAAAATAAGAAAGCCCCTTAAACCAATTTTAAAAAAAAGATATACCTTTCCTCTGGACCGATAGACAACAAACGGCTTTCGACACATTAAAAAACAAACTATGCGAAGAACCACTACTAAAAAGACCAGATTTCTTACAACCGTTTATACTTACTACTGACGCATCAGGCTTTGCAATCGGCAGAATATTATCTCAAGGAACAATAGGCAAGGACCAACCAATCGCATATACTTCGCGAACCCTAAACGAATGCGAAAAGAAATATGACACGTACGAAAAAGAAGCGCTAGCAATCATTTATAGCGTACAACATTTTAGACCGTACTTATATGGGAGGAAATTTACATTGGTAACAGACCACAAACCACTAGTTTGGTTTCAAAATTCCAAGGACCCCTGCTCAAGAGTGACAAGATGGAAGCTCAAACTGGCAGAATACGACTTCAATGTAGTCTACAAGGCAGGTAAAACAAACGTCAACGCTGACGCCTTATCAAGAAACCCTATTGACGATATTAATGAAACTCAGGAAAATATTACTAAATGTGTGCAAGAAAAAACTAATGAAAAATTTAATGAATATATATATGTCGTAGGCAGATAGCATAATCCGGTAGTATGCAAACTGCCTAGGCAGTTTGTAAACCGGGGGCAGTTAGTACAAAAGATTATGAAAAAAATATTTGAAATTTGAAAAGTCCATTTCAGGTGGCCTGTTGAGAAATTTTCACCCCATTGCTACTTTCAATACATTTTTCTAATTGCCTGAAACGTCTTTGGCAGTATGTAAACTGCCTAGGTACTTTGCTTATTACCTGTTTTTATACATTCAAATTTAGGCATTTTACTAACTGCCCGCAGTTTACAAACTGCCTAGGCAGTTTGCATACTACCGGATTATGCTATCTGCCTACGACATATACATTGTGTATCAAACGAAAATAAGTTTTACTCAAATTCAGAAGTAATAAAAAATCTCTACGATATTGAAAGAATAATAATTATGGCCAATGAAGAAGACGAAAATCCAGAAGTAATAAAAATTCTACAAAACATTAAAAGAAAATTTGATACACGTAACGAAACTTGTAATGTGATTACAAGAAACCAGCGAAAATTACAAAAAAATACTAATCAAGAAAAAGAAATACAAGTGAAGAAGAAGCAAGAAATCGAGGAAATTCAAGAAGAAGAAGCACACAAACCAAGGAAACGAGGAAGACCCAAAAAACAAAGCATACGCTTAAATACTTCCTTAAAAAAGAAAAGGGGAAGACCAAAAAAGGTATGTAATACAAAAAATAAAGGAAAATTTTTTAATGAAGTTTATGATAATGAAATTGAATCAGATCCTGAGTATATTAAACAAAAATCAAAATTAGAAAAAAATGAAGAAATTGATAAAGGCTACGAAAACTCCAATTTTGAAGACTCCGAAGAAGAAGAAGAAGAAGAAGAAGAAGAAAAATATATTATAGACTGTAGAGACCAATTACCAATGCGCAAAGATAATTTAACGTACTTTATTTCAGTCAACGGAGATCCTCTAGACAACGGTTCCAGATCATTAGCTAAATGCGAAAAATTACCAAAATTTAGCAAACTCCAAGTAGGTATATCAGAAAAAATTAAAAAAGGTATGTTTTATCACATTGCTCTCCCCATAGAAAATGAAATTAAAGAAAATTTAACTAATACAACACAAAGAATAAAAAGTACAATTATTTCATTAAAAAACTTATGTGAAAGTTTAAAATTAAAAAGTATAAGTATCGCGAAAACAGCAAAAATAAATAACGTAACTTGGGACGAAATCCTGTCAATGATTAAATCCATTTTTGAAAATTCATCTGTGAAAATTATTATATGCAACGGATATACAAAATTCGCCACTAAAGAAGAATATTTGCAATTAATTGAAGAAGCCCATTCAAGTTCAATAGGAGGACATAAAGGTATCACAAAAACATATGGAAGAATAAGACAAAATTATTATTGGGAAAATATGAAAATTAGCATTCAAAAATATATTCAAAGTTGTCTTCAATGCCAATTTAAAAAAAATTAGTTAGAGTGAAAACAAAAAACCCTATGATTATTACAGACACACCAGGTACAGCATTCGAAAAAATTGCAATGGACATTGTTGGCCCATTACCAAAAACTAAAAACGGAAGTGAATATATACTAACTATACAGGATAATTTAACTAAATATTCTTTAGCAATAGCCCTCCCTAATCATCAAGCAAGTACTATAGCAGATGCATTTATTAAAAGATTTATTTGCATTTTTGGATCACCCAAAGGAGTATTAACAGATCAGGGAACAGACTTTTTAAGCAATTTAATGAAAAGATTAGCAAAAAGATTCAGAATACGTCAGTTTAAAACAACCGCTTTTCACCCTTAGTCTAATGGATCAATAGAAAGATCACATCACGTTTTAGGAGAATATTTGAAACAATTTATAAATAAAAATGAAGAATAGGACGATTGGTAAGAATTACCAATGTTTTCATATAATACAAGTATTCATGAAGGTACTAAATGCACTCCGTATGAATTAATTTTTGGAAAATTAGCACGTTTGCCATCAAGTGATCCTCCACTTGAACACGAAAAATTAGAAACTTATGACCAATATTTAACAGATTTAATAACAAGACTTCACGAAATGAGAAATATTGCCAGAGAAAATTTAATTTTAGCAAAAGAAAAATCAAAAACTTATTATGACAGAAACACTAATTAACAAAATTTAAAACTCGGGGATGAAGTATTTTTATTACAAGGGGGAAAAATTCATAAATTTGCCAATCAATGTACAGCACCTCATAAAATTTTAGAAATATTAGGAAAAGGAAATATAAAAATTGAAATAAAAAATAAACCCAAAGTAGTACATATTAATCGACTTAAAATCTCTAAAGTAAACAAAAATTAATTTCTTTTGCAGACAAATCAACAAACAAAACAAAAAATGATGATTTATCTCACACTAAAAACTCTAGAATTAACACCAGAAGATTTCACCTTTCAAATAGATTTAAATACTAAAAATAATTATTTATCAAGAAATATTTTGAATATACCATTTGAATCACATGAACCTAGAGAAATTGAAATAAACAACCAACAATTTTTTATAATTGGAGGTGTAAAAATAGAAGTAGAAAACACAATATTATATTTCTCAGTTATAGATGCTAACACAACAAATCCTTTTCAAAATAACTATGGAATAATTGGATCAAAGAACGCTTTAGAACTAGGACTCATAAATTTACAAATACTAGATATTTTTGCCCCTATCAACAACTAATGAGTAAAAACAAAAATATATACTTTTAGATGGACGATAGACACAGAAGAAAAATAGACTTACATGCCAATTTTATTGCTCATCACATTAATATGACTGAATTATGGCCATATTTATTTATCACAGGAATATTTTACAAAAAATATTGTAACATACATAGATGGAAAAATAATCTAAGGGATTTAGAAACAAAGAAAGACATAATACTTACTATAAAAACTAGGGGACCTAACGCTTATTATAATTTTCTAAATTGCTTATATGAAATAAATCAAGAATATATTGCAGACCTTTTACAACAAGTAAATTTAATTATTTCAAACAATATACATACACAAATCACACAAATAAAACATAAAATAAACATAATAAAAATTATTATTATTAATTATTATTAATAATAAACATAATAAATTCATAAATAGAAAAATATATACAAACTCATTTTTCAGAAATGTTTTCCGGATCGAAAACATGGATGATATTAATCATAATGACAATATACTATTCACATACACACGCTATCATCGGATATGACTGCGGAGCCAACACCCTTAACTTAACTACTATATCACTTTTGGAAGTAGGAGACTGCGATATACCTAGACCAGAGGTACACTCAGAATCAATTTATATTCAACTAATACAAGTTGCTGATTATTCCTTAGCTAAAGTTAAACAATGTAAAATAAAAATCAGACGTACAATTACACAATGCGGAATGTGTTCTCATAATTCTAACGTGGCAAATGGTCAAAGCGAATATATTCTAGATGTTTCTCGCGAACAATGCACAGATCTTCATAAAAGAGGGACAATAATGATAGGACATAATTCACAAATAACAGGTTTAACAGTCAATCACACATCTTTTAACAGCATACTATTAGCAGGATCCGTATCATTTGATAGTAAATGTTCAGGAGCAGATTATTCAGACCCATTAGGAACTTGGAAAGATGTAACCGTCCAAGCCGTAGTATCAATAACTTTAAAAGAATATTATGCCACAGTTAGTTTAAACAATAACAAAATTCATTTAAAATCAGGAGTAACATGCCAATTATCCGAAGCAAGATGTATTGATATGGAAGACGGACAAACATTTTGGAACCCCTTACCCGAAGATATTTGCAAATTTAATAAATACGAAATACTTTATGAAGGACAAGCAAAGAAAATTCACGAAATAAATTCAAATAATTCAGAAATTTTATATTCTTTAAACTCAGAAGACATAACCTTTGTATTTACTCAAAAAGCTCAAAACCCCATTTGTCATCTCATCATGTATAAAACAGAACACCCTAAATTACTAGTAATAGACACAAACAACGGAGCATTTGTTATAAAAAAGACAAAACCCACGGTTCAAAATATGGACTTATTTACTTATGTAAACTCTAAATTTGTATACACAGAAAGACATATACGAACGCAAATTAACCGACTATATTACGACGTACTATTACAAAAATGCGAACTGGAACAAAAAGTATTAAAAAACACTTTAACACTAGCAACTCAAACTCCTGACGAATTTGCATTCAATTTAATGAAAAGACCGGGTTATATGGCCATCCTTGCAGGCGAGGTGGCACATATAATAAAATGTGTCCCTGTAGAAGTAAAATATAGAGAGACAAAGGAATGCTACACACATTTACCGATTTTTAAAGGAAATAATTCACTTTTTCTTACACCTAGAACACACATAATCACAAGTCGAGGCATACAAACAAGTTGTAACTCTTTCGTACCAACAATGTATTTTCTAAGAGATACTTGGTATAAAATGATACCAAAACCATCAGAATCAGCAGCCCCTGCCATTATGAAACCATTAAAAAAGCCAACATGGAATTACATTAACCCATCTTCCTTAGCAACAAGCGGTATTTATTCACAAGCAGACTTAAATCAATTACACAAACATATTATGTTTCCAGAGGAAAAACCCACTGTATTAAATAGTTTAGCACGTACAATTACTGGTCAGATAAACACAAAGCAAGGCATATCTTTAATGAATTTATTAGACGAAGAGACAATGGAAAAAATAGCAGCATCAACTTGGAATAAAATATGGACATCACTTTCTAGTTTTGGAACTATTAGCGCAGGCTTTATAGGAATAGTAATAATAATAAGAACAGTAAAATTAATCATAGATACATTCATTCATGGGTTTAGTCTTTACACTGTATTCGGGTGGTCATTTCAATTGATAGGATGTATTTGGGATTCTGTTACAAACCTTTTATTACATCTAGGTACTCAAGGATACACGAAAACAAAAACCAAGAACCATAACTTTCAAGAAGACAAGAAATAAGAACAAATACAAGGTAACAGCAACACTAATCCTATAGCACCTGTATATCCGGTGGAAGAATTATCAAAAATAAATAATACTAACAATTTTCATATATAAAATAAAAGCATGAATCCTTCGGACAAAGTAGACGAATTAACAAAAATTCTTAAACTAACACCAATTGACTATCAATACAAAATCAGGAAAGACGATAAAAATAAAATAATCTTCGAAATCTCAATTGTGCATGAAAAATTTAACTATACAGCTATCGGACACGACCCAGACGAAGTAAAAGAATACGTAGCATCATTATACTTAAAAACCTTACCTAGAATTGACAAGACTAAAATTAAAAAACAACCCATTATAAAAATAGAAGAAGAATTAGAAAAAACTTGCAAAAATTTAGGAATACCACAACCTAAATATTCAAAATTAGTAATAAACACATCATCCACAGAATCAAACATCATTGTCATCTGCAAAGTAGACGGAATAAAAGAAAGTTGTCTATCAAAAAATATAAAACTAGCACAAACACAAGCAGCTTCAAAAGTTTTTCACAAATTATTCAAAAGACAGGAAGAATCATCAAATAAGGAATTAACATCCAGGGCAAATCTCAGATTAAATTTTACAAGTATAACAAAACCTCAAGTTCAATTTTCAACAACACTACCTCTAAAAAAACGAATAATACAAAATATTTTTCTTGAAAAACCATTAGCAACCACATTCATTAAAGAAAACGCAAAAATAATTAACAAAAACATAAAACATGAAGCTCCCTTACAACCTGACCAAAATAAATTAAACAAAAATTATAAAAAATGTGTAAAATGTGAATTCAGACCTCTAAATCAATATTCTAAACTTTAAAAAAACGCATATTTGTTTCTTTCAACAGGAAAATAAAAAATTTTTACAACGAACCTCATCAATTCCTAAGATTCAAAAGAACAAAACAACATTCTTTTCAAAATATTAGTCACATAATTATTTTAATGGATTTTACAATCAAATACGGACTTCACCCACCTCAAGTTTACACTTATGATAGCTGTAACTATGCTTCAAAACCGTATTTTGTATCGCAGATAATAGTTTTAGACCACTTAATATTAAAAACTGGGAAAACAAAAGAAATCGCGGAAAATAAATCAGCATTTAGTTTACTATTAACCCTAATCAGAAATTTCGACATGTGTGATGAAGAAATTAATCAAGACAAAGACAATTTAAGAACAAGAGATCAGGAAACCCAAACAGACTCCCGCCCAAAACTCGTTGCTTGGGAAAAATCTTGCAAGTATTGCAAAACTATCATGCACGATACAAAAGAATGTACCAATCACATTAGAAACATCATTAAACTATCAAACAAAGTAACACAAACCTCAGACAAAAATCTATTCTCAAGACTACTTTCTCCATTTAGAAAAAAAATCACTCCTAGACGAACTTACGTTTAAATTCTCTCTCTTTTTCATCTTCAACATAGACTTATTTTTCGATTTCTATATATTTCTTTTAGCATGTCATAAGACACTCTTGACCTTTCAATGAAAAGCAGACCAACACCAATACTAAAATCTAAAACTAAAAATTACATGGATTTACAACTTGATGACTTCAAACCATTACCGGGACAACATGATATTATCCAACTTTTACGCTATTTTGTTTTTGAATATGATCTATCTCCTCCAAAAGTAACAATGACTATCGAAAAAACCAAAAATCTTTTACCAGTATACATAGTTCACATGTCAATAAATGACAAAGTAATTAAAAAACACGCATACTCTCAAAATTTGGCTGGTCAATACGCAGCCTTAGGCCTTTTAAAATACTTTGTAAATACACACGATTTAATTGATGAAACAATTATTATTGAAGAAAACTCTCAAAAAAACACGAGAAATTAGCACCCAAACCGATCCAAGACCTAAACTTGTTCAGTGGAACAACTATTGCAGATACTGCTTTAATAAAGGGCACTCATTTAAAAAATGTCTTGAATTACAAGTCCAAATAACAAGAGAACCTAACAAACCAGCTTATTTAATAACAGGAAACCCACATTTACACAAACTAATCGATTTATTTCACAAAAACAGTATTCAACCTCGAAAAAAGGAATTTAAAGAATCAAAACTAATCTAAATTTTTTTTGTTATAGCAATCAAATACATACTACTTACATTCGCATGCCAATCTACAACATACAAAGAAAGAAGTATTACTAAATTTTGTTTTCTCTTCTTTCTTTTCTCTTTTCTATCTCTCTTTCTTGACTTTTCCTCTTTCTTAGATAACCAAGAAATCAACATGATGTAGATAAAGTTAGTAGTTTTTATATTTTGCACCATATTTTGCAAACCATCACACTCATACACACAAATATTCTTACCTAATGAACCCAATATCATTTTTGAATCAGTCACAGATATCATCTTCCCAACTAATAAAAATCATCTGATTAGCTATGTAAATATAAACGATATATTAGAATTTGGAAAGTTATTAACAAATTTGTTTAAAGGAATAACTACACAATGCTCAAATAAATGTTCAAACGACCACATAACAGAACAAATCAAAAGTAAAGAATTTATATTGCAAAAAACTCTAATAGAAATTGAAAACATTCTTGATAATATCAGTAATACAGACGAAAATAAACAAAATTTTCAAGAAATTATTAAAAAAAAACTATTTGGATCCAAGGTCATTTTGGATACAAAAAGATATAGACATTTTTCCGATAGAATTCTCTAATGATATTATTAAAATTACTCATATTAATGGAACATTAAAAAATTATACAAATTTGTTTTATGATTTTCTAAGTCAATTTAAAAAGAATTACGAATCATTTGTAAAATTATGGATAAAAGAATTAAGAAAACCTATATACGAATATATTTACTATACACAAACTCTAATAAACATCATAACACATTCTAACAATAATCAATGGCATCCTACATTACTAAAATCTATACCACGAGAAAATCTTAAAAATTGCATTCAGAACAACATTACATTATCAGATTTGCTTAAAAATTCAATAATTACACAATTTATTTTTAAAAACAAATTATATTTCTCATTTACAATACCTATTATTTCAAAACAGCAATATAATGTATACAAATTACATTCAATTCCTTCATTTTACAAATTCAATACAAACTCTAGTATATCTATACACATAAAATATAAAACACAATATATTGATATTAGTATAAACAATCAAACATATTTTCATATAAGTAACTTTTCTTCATGTCATAACACAACAAGTGGTAAACTTTGCCTTAACACGCCTGATATTAAATTAACAATAAAAAATTTCATCTGTGAGATCGCTTTATTTTTTAACAAACAAACACACACTTGCACATTTTATTTACAATTGAACAAAAATACTGATTGGACTATTCTGGAATATTCTCAAGCATGGCTTTATTTAAATTTTTACCCTATTAACATTAATATTCATTGTTCTGACAAAATAACATCTCAAAATGTTATTCAAAATAATGGTATTTTGCAAACAGAACCTGAATGTATCATTGAAACAAATAACTATATTTTTCCTAACATAAGTAAAAACACTCAATACACTTCTTTTTACATACCTACATTAAAAAATCAAAATTTTCTTAAATAAACTTATCCTACACTATTTAAGTTAATTGAAAATCCAAATTCAATGTTTAAAAAATTAATAGTATACAAAAAACACATCTATCCCAGCATCTAAAATAGAAGAAAAATTAATATTAATAACACAAATCCAAGAATCTAATAAAAATTACATATTATCAATAACAAAATATGAATTATTTCTAAATTATCTTTTATTATCGTTATTAATTTTAATAATTCTTTTAATAGGACTGAAAACTTATTCCTTAATAAAAAAACAACATACTAGAATATACAAAACTCACCAACACATTTCATTACAAAATATTTCACCACTAGAATGCATAACTTTACATGAATCCCCAGTATAATAAATCTGAAACACAAATACAAATTATAATTTTTTTTTTCTTTCTCTCTCTTTCTTCCTGCATAATATTATAAACAACACAAACATAAAGCACTTACCCTTTTTAAAAAAGCAAACTTTTCTTTACTTTCAGAAGGTAAAAATATCTTATATCTTCTATTGTTTAAAAGAAAAGGTTTATTAATTACTCCTCCATTTTGTTTAATAAAACCTTTTATTTTTTCGACCCATCCTGCTTTAGTACTCCTTTTATTATCCGCCCAAGAACAAGGAAATCTTACTTTTAAACCATTATCAAGCCTAAAGAAAGAATGTCGTTGTAAACTTATTTTCGTATGTGATTCAAATTTAATCAAATGTCTGTCCACCTAAAAACAAAATGCATATTTTCATATATATATACATACATGTTCATAAATGTGTAATATAAAATATATACAAAAATTAAAAATTTTATTTTATTACTTACAACTTCAAGGCGACGTCTTTTTACTATAAAAAAAGTATTATCCATCTGATAAACCCCTTTTAAATTGTCCTTTTTTATCAAATCCAGAACAGTTCTTCTTAACTCATTTTGTTGATTAATCGGAAAAGTATTCCACCAGTTGGGTCCACTAATCAATAACTTATTAAATTTTATAAAAAAACTATCTTTACATTTTCTTTTTTCCCAAATATTCTTCACAAAAACAGGTTCTAAATGCACAGCATCACTTTCTTCATTTAAAATCGTAATTTCATAATTTCTTTCTAAAGACACATCTAACTTTTCACTCAAAACATTGTTTAATTCTTCTTCATTAGTTACCACAACATCTTCTTTTTATAAAACATTATCAATTCTTTCTAAACATTGACTATCCGTTACTGTATTAATTTCAACATCATTTTCAACATTTTCCGCACTACATGAATCTAAATTCCAATCTTCGGACCCTAAAGCAGTATTAAAAAACTCAATTGGATCAGAAAATGAATCCACATTCTCTATAATATTTTCAAAACTACTAGAAGACATTTCGAACTTTTCTATCCAAAACTCAAAAAGAAACTGAACTAATGCATAAATTCACCTGATCTTACACCCTGTACCTTTTTGTCAAAAGAAAACCCCACCACAGACAGACCACAGACAACACTAGAAAAGTATACACATTTGCATAACCCTTAATATTTGTCAAAACTAGAGTATCAAAAGAAGACATGATAATGAGAACAGGACTAACTTTCACTTCTTCCCAAAAGACAAAATAGGAAGTAACTTAGTCGAGTCAGATAAATTTTCTTTTGCACGTGAAAATTTTGAAAAATAAAATAATGTATAAATACGCATGTAAAATCTAGTAGACAATAGAAAAAGCATGAAATAAAAAAAAATCTTCAAATAATAAATTAATTTAAATTTTTCTTTTTCAAAAGATGCTACCAATAGACAACCCTAGGTATTCTGACAAACCAACAGACTACGACTCCGACTCTGACACAATTATTTATGAGAACAATTGAAATAAACAAATTAATAAAATTAATAGCATGGTAAATAATACAATAACTAACAAATATATATATATATATATATTAGGGTGTCCGTTATTTACCAAGTTGTTAATATTTCTTGCGACGCCCCCTTAATTATTAGTTTACTATCTAAAACAAAATGTCAGACCAAAATAAACCCTTAATATTCATAATAAATTTTGCCCCAAAGACGATACATTTCCCATTTAAAATACATGGTATTTGGTACTTTTTACAAATTAATTTTATTTTTCGTTAAATATTTTATTTTACATTAATGAAAAATATATATTCTTATAGGAAATTTAACGCTCTAAAAAAAATTTTCATATGATGTTTTGATAAATTATCTCCTTTAAGAGTTATTTAAAGTTAAAGTTCAACACTGTAAATTTTTAGATTTTAGTACTTTTACGGCAAAATTATTATGAAAGGATCCATATCAAATCATGCAGGCATTCCGACGATATAAATTGCGAATTATTTTCGCAATGACATATGTTATCCTACTCAAAAAATAATAAAATGCGTATTTTTTTTAATTTTGAATAGGATTCTGTTTGCACTTTTTACGAATATTTTAAGATTTTATCAAAAAAAATTACTTTTTTGTATTTTCTTTTATAAAATTGCGCAATTTTCATATTTTTTTATACTCTCGGGGCTCATTTTTACCTTTTATATACTCTTTTATGTAAAATTACGCAAAATAAAAAAAATAATAAAAAACAAATGATACAATTTCAATTAAAAAAAAAAACTTTCTAAAGAAGGACATCTTTTTTATCTCTTTATTTTCAGGATTTATTAATACTCATGTATAGTATTTAACATAAAAATACCATTCTACTTATTTTTTTTATACTGGAACATATAAATACAATTTTTATGTTACTTTTTTAAGTTCTTTTAAAAAATATCCTTTTTAATAACATTACAATTTTTTTGTTTCTTAGGAATTATTTTATTATATATTTACATTTATTTCAGAGGCAATATCTATAAAAGAGAAAAAAATTTCTATTTATAGTTGAAATTTTTCTTTTAATCAATCGACTCAATCAGGTAATAATATTCTCGCATAATAAGTTATGTTGAATTTTATTGACAAAAAATTTTAACCTTCGTTTAAAAAATTTGAACGTCTTAAATAAACTAACCGGGATAAATAACATTTTCGAACATCATCATTATCATATAGATAATTAACATAATTTTTGGACATAATGTTAATTATCAATATTCTTTACTATTGACAAGATTTTTCAAACTGATGTTAAAATTTAAAAAAATAAGCGACGGTACGAAAATAGAAACCTGAAAAGTTGCGAAACTTTTGAATTTTTAGTAAAAAATTGAAAATAATTTTTTCTCTTAATAGATAAACAAAAAAATACAAAATGGTATTTTTATGTTAAATACTACACATAAGTACCAATAAATCCTAAAAATAAAGAGAGAAAAAAGATGTCCTTTTTTAGAAATTTTTTTTTTTAAATTGAATTTGTATCACTTGTTTTTTATTATTTTTTATTTTGCGTAATTTTACATAAAAGAGTATATAAAAGGTAAAAATGAGCCCCGAGAGTATAAAAAAAATATGAAAATTGCGCAATTTTATAAAAGAAAATACAAAAAAGTAATTTTTTTGATAAAATCTTAAAATATTCGTAAAAAGTGCAAACAGAATCCTATTCAAAATTAAAAAAAATACGCATTTTATTATTTTTTGAGTAGGATAACATATGTCATTGCGAAAATAATTCGCAATTTATATCGTCGGAATGCCTGCATGATTTGATATGGATCCTTTCATAATAATTTTGCCGTAAAAGTACTAAAATCTAAAAATTTACAGTGTTGAACTTTAACTTTAAATAACTCTTAAAGGAGATAATTTATCAAAACATCATATGAAAATTTTTTTTAGAGCGTTAAATTTCCTATAAGAATATATATTTTTCATTAATGTAAAATAAAATATTTAACGAAAAATAAAATTAATTTGTAAAAAGTACCAAATACCATGTATTTTAAATGGGAAATGTATCGTCTTTGGGGCAAAATTTATTATGAATATTAAGGGTTTATTTTGGTCTGACATTTTGTTTTAGATAGTAAACTAATAATTAAGGGGGCGTCGCAAGAAATATTAACAACTTGGTAAATAACGGACACCCTAATATATATATATATATATATATATATATATATATATATATATATATATATATATATATATATATATTAGGGTGTCCGTTATTTACCAAGTTGTTAATATATATATATATATATATATATATATATATAAAACAAATGAAACAGTTACATAATTGATTTTATATTCTTTTAGAAAAAATGAATCCAATCACAACCTTAGAAAATTTGGCTGTTCAATTCTTATTTTCATACCCCAATTATGCAAAACCATATGAACAAATTTCTGAAAATATTGCAACCTTATCCATACAACATGACAAAAATTACATAGAAGTCAATATTGAAAAACTACAAAATAACAAGAAAACTAAAAGAAAATAAGCAGAAATTATGTTAATACGTTTAAAAGAAAAATTTGATTTCAATGAAAAAAAGAAGATAAAGACAGTTGGAGTGATAAAATTTAGTTAATTAAATGGAGTAATTCTTGCCAAAGATGCTTTATGAGGTATCATACAGATGACAGATGCCTTAATAAAAAAACAATAATAAACATTATAAAGATCCAGTTAAAATCAAATAAAAAATAATAAAGTAACAAAATATAAGTCAAATTTCAGAAAATTAACAAATTTGACTCACTCCAAATGTCTAAATAATTTCGAATTGTAAATAATTCACTAATTGTAATTTCAAAATTATTTTAAAATATTGTAACAATTAACATAACACTCCAATTTCAATAAGTTTTTTTCTAATTAAGTTGAATTTGGAAATTGTTCAATTTCATTTCCCAATTTCCAAATTTTCGAAGGGAGAGGTGTTACGTCACCGTAACCTATTTTTAATAATAATATGTAGAATAATAATTTATCTTAATAATTAATAATAATTAATAATAATAGTAATAATTATAATAAAAGTTAATAACAAAATTATTATTTGCATATTATTATAAATAATAACTATGAATATTAATAATAATCAATAATAAATTGTAATAATAAATATTAACAAATAATAATAAACAATAATAAATTGTAATAAATAGTTAAATATAACAATCTTAACAAACAAACTTTAAGAAATAATAATAAACAATAATAAATTGTAATAATAAACATAAACAATAATAAACTGTAATAAATAGTTAAATATAACAATCTTAACAACAAACTTTAAGAAATAATAATAAACAATAATAAATTGTAATAATAAACATAAACAATAATAAATTGTAATAATAAACATAAACAATAATAAATTGTGATAATAAATATTAAATAATAGAATTGTAATAACAAATATCAACAACAACAAAATTGTAATAATAAATAATAACCAATTTAAACAATTATAATTAACAACAAAGTTAAACAATTATAATTAACAAATTGTAACAATTAATAACAAAATTATATGAGTAATAAGGGAATGTGCACGTGCGATCTAATAGTGAGTCACCACAAGTGTTTCTATAACAAAGGGTTTCTCCAAATGTATGGAAAAGCGAACGATTCTTCAAATGCATGGCAAAGCAAACGATTCTTCAAATACATGGCAAAACGTACAGTTTCTTTAAATACACAGGGAAATTTGGGTATAAGAAGGACCAGACTATCAAACGGTCTTCAGTCTTAAAATTTTATCTATAACAAGTGGTTCTTCACGACACAGTGCTCTAAACCCAGTTTCAGTAGTTGTCCTTACTTTACGTATATTTCAAAAGTGCATTTTGGAAAGTCAATCTGGAAGTCAAATTTTCCATTTGAAAAGAGTGTTCCTGTTTCTCGAGACACAATACTGCATCCACTTAGTCAACCATTAACGGACTAGTGCCATTATACCTGAACGACTAACATCACCCTTTGTCCCAAGGTAAACGATCAACCACTCTAAGACTCACATTAGAAAGCCTATGTCCATCTCTTATTTTCATCAATTTTATCTTATTTCATAAAATACACATATATTTGTTCAACTAAGGTAATTTCTTGTTATTTACTACCCCGTTCCTATTTTAATTAATTTTAAAATAAATTCGGGAAACATTAGGGAAAATATAATAATTAGGACCGTAACAGGTACTCAAAAATCAAAAGAAAAATTCACGAATCATCATTTCTTATGTTTTCATATGCGCTATATCGAATGGCGTTTAAAAAAAGTCAAAGTTTATAAACAAAAAAGTTATTAATGTTTTTTATAAAAAAGTCCAATTTTTGTTTAATTTTCAATTTTGTCTACTATGAAATAGCGGAAAAATAATTCCCAATGTTACAAATAACGTGACATAGATATATAACCTGAAAAATAGGACTATAGAGAAAATTAAAAATTTAAATGGCGGCTCAAAAATGGAGTTTGAAATTCAAATTTTTTTCAAAATTTGATTCGAAAGTACGAAATTGTTAAAAGTGTTTAGATCAGCTTAAAATTTGTTACTCGGGGGTTTAAGGGGTCGCTCATCATGAATCTAAAGTGCAATTTTAAAAATTTAAAATGGCGGATCCAATATGGCTGACAATTTTTTTTAAAAACTCATAAAAATTTTCTTGAAACTTGTTACTCAGAGATTTTTGGGGTCGCTGATTATGAATATGAAATCCAATTTTCAAAATTCAAAATGGCGGATCCAATATGGCCGACAATTTTTTCAAAAACTCATTAGATTAGCTTCAAATTTGTTACTCGGGGGTTTTAGGGGTCGCTGATCACGATTAAGAAGTCCAATTTTTCAAATTTAAAATGGCGGATCTAATATGGCCGACAAATTTTCAAAAACTTATTAGATTCGCTTGAAACTTATTACTCGTGGGTTTTCGGGGTCGCTGATTACGAATATAATGTCCAATTTTTAAAATTAAACATGACCTTTTTAATATGACAGGCGAATTTTCAGTTGAAATTCGATAATCACGTTCTTCAGCCATTTAAATACTTAAAATATTTTTAATGTTTCCCAACTTTCACCACGTGGAGATAAACTTGAACTGTATATTAAATAAAAACTTTAAATAATTAAAAAAAAATAAATAAATAATTAATAAATTAAATATATATATATATATATAGGTGATTAAATTTAAAATGTCATTTTCATGTCCTGCCTAAAAATCTGGAATACTAGTTCATATATAAAAGTTTTTTAAGTCAATTAATTTTCTTAATCACTCCTTCTACTTAAATTAATAATTCTTAGTCGCTAGAAATTCTCTGAAAAAATTTGGCAGAAGAATTAGAAGCAAAATGTCAGTGGTGTCCCCTGTCCGCACTTACGAAATCAGAACTTTACTTAATAATAAAAATTTTGATTCTCACATTTTTAGTACCAGAAAAATTATTTTGTACAGCTTAGAGTCTATATTTTTATATAGTAACTAGCAACATATACCTCACTCGCTAACGCTCGTTCGGTTGTATTTAAACTTATTAGTTTTTATTTATTTTTTTTTTTATTTGAACTAAGTAAATATTTACTGGACATAAATATTTTAATTTATGGTATCTATTAAATAGTTATTTGAACCAAATACAAATTACTTAAGTCAATTAAATAGAATAATTGAATTTAATAAATATTGCTTTAAATCAATTATAAAAATTACTTGATTAAATAATGCATAGTTTTTAATTAAAATAAATATTTATTTGCATCAATAAAATAATTTTTTTGAAATAACTAAACTTAGAAGGTTAGATTTTGAATGTTAGCCTGATTCTCTGAATAATTAGTAAGAAAAGGGCGAAGATACGTCCATTCTTTTCTTACTAATAGGATTTTCTGTAGGTAATGATCAGGGTGTTTTTTTGAAATTTTTACTGCACTATTCTTACGCATGTCACCGTCACCAATATTGTTACAATATATATTGTAACAATATTGTTACAACAAAGTCTAGACTTTGGGTTTTTGCAAGTCTAGACAATATAGTTGTATAATAATATAAATTTTTCTTTCTAAACCAGAATTTGAACATTTACAAAATTAAAAACCTTATAGTGGTTAGAAAATGTAAAAAATTATTAATATTTATAAAAATATAAATTATTTTATTTAAAATCATTGTGTAATAAGACAAAAATTATGAAGTGACATTTACAAAAAATGTCATTGTACATTATACGAAATGTTATTTTTACGTATTCTCTTACTAAATCTTTCATTTTCGTCCGCTATCCTGGATTCGCCATTTTGTATTTTTAAAAAGTGACTTTGGATTCATAATCAGTGGAATTTTACTGAAAATCAGTTGAAAAGTACTAAAATATCAGTCATTCTTCACTGATTATTATTTTATTGTGATTTATTTATTAATATTGTAAATTTCTGTCAAACAAATAATTTTACTAAAAGTCAGTTGAAAATTACACTTACAGTAGTGTTTCATTCGAGCAACACGATCCGAGAAACGAACAAAAACGATTTTCTTTTTGTTTTGATAACCAAGCTGTCATGTTCGCTCGTCTTATTGAAGTAAATTTTCATAAATGTTTATTTACATTATTCGAAGATAATTAAATCTTAAAAAATTACTTTAAAAAAATTCTAATCATATTAGTTTTTAAAAATATTATAATGTTATTTTTCGAAAATAATTGAATTTCTTAAAATAATTCTTATATCCTAATTTACCTTTAAAAATTTTTTTTAAATTTTTGGTAATTCAATTATTTTCAAAATTTGCAATTAAAATCGATTTTTTTCAAAAAATAGGTTATTATTGTATTATTTTTAGTTGTCAGTTATGGGAAAGTCGAGAAGCAGTCGAGAAGTTCGGTCGATGACAATTAGAAAATTAGACGATACGATTTGACAATTAACAAAAGAATACCCAGGCGTGAAGTGACGCCGAGTTCAGGCTTTATAAAGATTGGCCGAGCATTGGTCAACATTGATTGAGCATGAGTGAATCAGCGAGAGCAGGAATGATCGAAGCTTTAATGTAACACCGATCCCAGACTGCAGCGCGAGCCTTGATTCAGCATTGGACATCAATGCTCAATCAATGCTGCGGACGCCTAACGCAGGACTGAAACAAGACTGCTTCCACTGTTCCCAAATTTACTCGTTTCTCACGTTTATTCAATATAATGTGAATATATGAATTATTAATAATAATAAAAAATATTATTGTTATTATTTTAATTCATGTGCGTATATATACATATATATTTAATGACAATAAGTTATTATTTGTAATAATTATATTATTTTCATATAAATAAGAATATATTACTAACAATAAATATCATTTGAATAGTAATTTTAAAAAAATAATTTTAGTAAAAAAAGACAATTTTTCTGTTAATCGTTACATTTTTTTCTTGATTTTTAACATACTTTTAACATTATTTATAAACATGTTCACATTTTTTATTCACGACAAAACACACAATTTTATTATTTTATATAAACGCTTATAACAAAGAATGAAAAATATTCGCTCGCATGTGGGATCGAAACTCACGCACCCCGCCCCCCTAACGCATACCGGAAGTTCTCAACGCACGCATTTAAACCGCTCGGCCACAGAAGGCTGGAAGGCTTCTCGCCTAATCTACTATATCAATGCCAGTGCCGTCACTCAGTATGGGACACTAATGTTCGTCCCATGCTCGATTCAAGACTCGGTCAATCTTGTTACAATATTCAGTTCCTTTATTGCCGTGTGCACTGTACAATATTAAATATAAATATTTATAAATTATTTAATATTAAAATATTTTTTCTGATAATTTTATAAGTTAAATTATATATTATTTTTTTTCTCGCACAGTGTCAAATTATTATTTTCAAAGTTCAAGAGTTTCGTTTATCTGTAAAATTTTCACTGAAAAAAATGTTCATTAGGTAGTAATAAATATTTATGCCTAGTAGTTTTACACTAGGATTAACTGTTTACTGAATATTATCAAAAATATATTTTTCGTCAAACGCGCGCGACTAAACACAAATAACCTCGAGACTTTACAGCGTGACGTTGCGATTGTCGTGCTCCCACCATCCCATCTACTCAATACACTCCCCGCCTGTGACGTCATGAGGGGAAAGCATTGAGTAGATGGGATGGTGGGAGCACGACAATCGCAACGTCTCAAGGTTATTTGTGTTTAGTCGCGCGCGTTTGACGAAAAATATATTTTTGATAATATTCAGTAAACAGTTAATCCTAGTGTAAAACTACTAGGCATAAATATTTATTACTACCTAATGAGCATTTTTTTCACTGAAAGTTTTTCAGATAAACGAAACTCTTGAACTTTGAAATAATAATTTGACTCTGTGCAAGAAAAAAAATAATATATAATAATTTAACTTTATTGATATGAATCTTATGTAATTAATATAAATATTATACACTAAATAAATATTAATATTTATTTACCAATTGATATCTTAATAACAATAATAATAATACTTATTATATTATTTAATAATAATTAATAATAATAATTTTTAAATAGTATAAAAAATTACTAAAAATTATCAGAAATAATATTTTAATATTAAATAATTTATAAGTATTTATATCTAATATTGTTAAGTGCACACGGTAATAAATAAACTATCAAGATTGATTCAAGCTTGAATAAAAACTGGATGTTGAAGCTCCACTCACGAAGATTGACCGAGTGTTAAATCGAGCATGGGACGAACATTGGTGTCCCATGCTGAACCAATATAGAGTGACAATGATATAAAGACTGCTTCAACTCTGGGTTACCCACGCTGGGCGTTCAAGACTCAGTCAAGTTTCAACCCATCGTCAGCACTGGTCTTTCGCGCCTGGGTAAACAAGATGATCGTTTGAAAACCAAAGACGATAACCAAATAATCGCTCGAAAAAATAAAATTCTCGGATCGAAGTGAAACACTAACTTACAGAAATATAAGTCATTTTTCACTGATTATCCATTTAAAAAATTATTGTTGATGTCTGCCAAACAAATACAGGGTTGCCACGGACCTGGAAAACCTGGGAATCCCGGAATTGTGATGGAATTTTTTTTCAGTCATGGAAAACCTGAAAAATCTGGAATTGTCAGGGAATTTTATAAAGCCTGATACTAAAAGCTCAATTTTTTGTATTTGAGTCGTAAAAATTTCAAGTTTTCAAGTTGACATACAACTTTTTGATTTTAAATTTAGTGCTTACAATTGAAATCAATATGGCATTTCTAAATTTTAGTTTCTTTTGGTCTCTATCTTCCTTTAAATAATTTTTAAATTAATACATTTTAGAAACCCCAAAATGTTATGAAACTGAAGCTACCAACTTTTATGCAATGAAAATTTTTTCTTTTGCTAATTGTTTTTTTAATGTAAGAAGCGCTTTAAAAAATTGCAATCGAAAAAAAATTGCTTCTGAAGCAAGGAAATAATAATTTAGTTAAAATTTCGGGATATTTGGAAAATCTACGAAAAAATAATTAAAAATCACTAATTTCCTTGCCTTCCTTAGATCCTCTTACAATTTTTTTAAATGACTTGTCACATTAAAATAAATAATTTGTAAAAGAAAAAATTGCTTATGAGGTGAGGAAATAATAATTTTGTTTAAATAATATATGGATTTTTCGAAAATCTGTGTAAAAAATCAAAATTAATAATTTCCCCGACTTCGATCTTTTAAAATTTTTTAAAAGGCTTCTAACATTAAAATAAATAATTAGCAAAGAAAAAATTGTCATTGAATAAACGTAGGTAACTTCAGTTTCATAAAATGTTATTAAAATGCTTTTTAAAATACTTGTTTAATAATTGTGAAAAATTCTAAACTTAACTAAATTTTTAAATTTAAAAAGATTTGCTCCTCATCTTACAAATTTTAACTTAATTTTTTGTTATTAATGAAAGTAAAAATTAATAACTTATTTTGTTAACAATTTACTTAAAGGATTTTATACTTTTTGTCGTAATTAGCTAAAAACATACCAAAACAATTTTATTTCTGGTTTGGAATTTTTTAAGAAATGGTCTGGAAAACCTGGAAAAGTCATGGAATTTTAAAATCGATGTCTTGTGGCAACCCTGAAATAAATAAGTAAATACACAAGTAAATAAATAAGTTCCATTACAACACAGACAGCGCAGCATTAGCGAGTGAGGTATTTACGTATATTTAAAAAAATTTCAACAGACACTACGTGCATCAACGAACCTTAAAAAATTCAACAATTTATATTATCAATCGTTTATTAAATCTATACATATATGTGATTTGTGTATATGTAGGAGTTTATATCTGCATATGAGCAGTATACATGTGTATGTAATTTATGTACATGTGTGAGTATACATGTACATGTGATTAGTGTATATATGTGAGTATACATGTGTGGGTGTTATGCGCGCATGCTTGATATTCATAGAACACTACTGCGCATTCCTCACATTGACAGAACACTACTGCGCATGCCTAATATTGACAGAACACTACTGCGCATGTGTAATATTGACAGAACACTACTGTGCATGTGTAATATTGACAGAACGCTACTGCGCATGTGTAATATTGTCAGAACACTACTGCGCATGTGTAATATTGACAGAACACTACTGCGCATGCGTAACAGTGATAGAACACTACTGCGCATGCGTAACAGTGATAGAACACTACTGCGCATGCGTAACATTGACAGAACACTGCTGCGCATGCCTAATATTGATAGAACACTACTGCGCATGTGTAACATTGACAGAACACTACTGCGCATGCGTAACATTGACAGAACACTACTGCGCATGCGTAACATTGACAGAACACTACTGCGCATGCGTAACATTGACAGAACACTACTGCGCATGCTTGACATTGACAGAACACTACTGCGCATGCGTGACATTGTGAATATGTATACATTTGTGTTAATATTATTTTTAAAAAGATATACATATATATATACGGCTAGGGTCGGTCGGTCGGTCGGTCGGTCGGTCGGTCGGTCGGTCGGTCGGTCGGTCGTTCTTCAACTTAATATAATCTTCAACTTAATATAATAAGAGATTGTGCTAGCAGAATAATTTTGTTCTAGTGCTAGAAAAAAAAATCAAAATCGCTTGTCCGTAAGTTTTATATTTTTAAGTAATTATCGCAAATTTTGAATATCATGCCTGATATTTAAATAACCTAGTGCAGATAATTGCCTTATTAAGCGTTAATAGTATTGGTGATATGTATAGCTTCTTAAAGAAAAAACATTGCAACATTCTATCACATAGCTATAACTTGTACGGTTAGTGGCAGAAAGCAAGTATCACTTTGTCGAGAACACCATGTCAGTGGTGTCCCCATCAAAAAATTGCTCATAATATTAATATTTTTAAAATATTATTGTATCTCGTTTTCAGGTATTACACGTACTTTAAAAACCGCACCGACTTTAACTTAAAAATAAAGTCTTTGTTTTTCGAAAATGAGAAATAAAGCAAACTGTCAGTGGTGTCCCTTGTCAGTGGTGTCCCCTCAAAATTCTGTTTCTTGCAGCTTATTATTTTATTTTTAATAAATTTGTGTTAAATTTACTCCTTATATGCAGTTAATGAAGATTTGATACTGGATTGTAATTTATAAGCTGATTTTATTCTCACTATTCAAAAAAAATTATCAGTGAAATCTTTCAAAAATGTCAGTGGTGTCCCTCAATGTTCATATGTCTTTTTGGTCTTCAAAAGTATATTAATTTATTACAGAACTCATTACAAATATTTTTTAAGTCATGTTAAAACATTCATTATTGTAATTTGAAATATTTTAACTTTTTAAAGTTGTAAGAATTTATTTTAGAAAAGAATAAACGAAAACAGAAAATTTTTTATCATTTCTGCCTATCGTTTTTTCACCTGGTGAAAATTAAAATTTGCTTTTAACTGCTCGACCACTATTATTTTTGTCCATCATATATTCTAGTCAACCAAAATAGAGTATCGTTAAGTTCAAAATCCAACATCGAAAAATCAAAGTTAGTAGGATCAAAAATGACATTTTAAATTTAATCACCCATATATATGAGGGATTTCACGGAAACTGATCCGTCCTCATGCGTTTACACGTCATACTTTGATGACTTGTAGCTTGCTTTAAAAAAAGATGTAAATTAGATAAAATATGTTTTGGAAAGGGGTTTTCGTGTACTTTTAAATAAAGATGTTAGTTTAAAAAAAAAAATTTTTTGACCTTGAAAATTGAAAATTAAAATTTAATTTTCATTTTTTTGTACAATCGGTATTTTTTTAAATTTTTTTTATTTAGAATGAAAGCTGAGCTCTTTTTCTATCAAAAACATATCTGCCCAAAATGGGACTAGAATTATGAATTCTAGTTAATTTATTTTACAAAAAAATGAAAATTAAATTTTAATTTTTAATTTTCAAAGTCAAAAAAAATTTTTTTTTTAAACTAAAATCTTTATTTAAAAGTACACGAAAACCCCTTTCCAAAACATATTTTATCTAATTTACATCTTTTTTCTCAAGCAAACTACAAGTTATCAAAGTATAACGTGTATACTACAAGTCATCAAAGTATCACGTGTAAACGCATGAAGCAGGATGTATATATATATATATATATATATATATACTAGGGGGGCTTCGCCCCCCTGCGCGCTTCGCGCGCCAACCCCCTTTTGTGTCTAAAATATAGTGTTTAATGTTATCTAAATATTGGTTTTTAGCCAAATTCATTGCATATAATAAATTATAATTTGAATTTAATTTTTTTGTCAATGAATTTGTTTCCAAGATACACTACGGGGAAGTAACCAATGTTGTATCTCAAAACCTATATAAAAAAATTAGTAATAGTGTAAAAAATTAGTTGCATAAATATTGTCATAAAATTTTATTTCATACAAATAAAAATATCTTATATAAAATATTTATTTAAATATTAACAACATATTTCGAATTATTTCTTTTAATTTTTTTTGTAAATAAGGTAAATAAGGTTTATACACTTTAAAGTAAATTTTAATTTTTTTAATCTGTATATTGGGTAAATAAATTTTATTCATTTTAAAGTAGTCAAAAATAATATTAAATTTAGTCAAATATAATATACATTTTGAACCAAAATAAAATATTAAACAATAATATAATAAACCAAGAATTGCAGAAAAATTAATCAAAGATTTCAGTCCATACAATGTTATTTATATCTTTTGGATGTTCTTCATCACTATTATTACATTCAATAAATAAATTGTCTGGATCTGTACATCTTGATAAAGCTACATATAATTGACCATGAGAAAATAAAGCTTTATTAAAATAAATACCCAGTTTTTGGAAACTTTGACCTTGAGATTTATTAATTGTTATTGCGAATGCTAAAACTATCGGAAATTGTTTTCTATACAAAATGAAAGGTAAATTTGAATGTTCTCCAGAATCTAAAGTTATTCTTGGAATGAATGCAGTGGTACCTTCTTTACTTCCTGTTATTACTGAAACTTTTATATTATATTTATGTAATGCCAAAATTTTTAATCTGGTACCATTACATAATCCATCATTTATGCTTATATTTCTTATGAGCATTACTATTGCTCCGACTTTTAAAATTAATTTATGTACAGGTAAACCCGGAATTTTTAAAGAATTAATATATTCACTTGGATAATTTAATTGTAAATTTTCATCAGTTAGATCCATTCCTTTTGGTTTTACGTAATCAACACTGTAATAAACTCTTTCTGGTTCCGAAATTTTTTTCAATACTTTATTATTTAATTTAATTATGTCATCATTATGACATGCAAGAATTGCAAATTTTGAAACATCATCTTTGTTATTAATACTTGAACCAAAAATTTTAGTACAAACGTCGTTTGTTTTCCATGTTAAAGGTATACAAAAGGAACTTAATTTCCCTTCCCCTATATTGAGCAGAAATTTAGAAAACTTTACATCTGATGACCTCATATTTGTTTTTAAATTGAAAATTTTAAATTCGTTCCAAAGATGTGAATACTTTATAGATTCTTGTATTATTGTTTTTCTACAACCATGTTTTATTACCGGTAAAATTTGTCGAAAATCTCCTCCCAAAATTATTAATTTACCTGCAAAAGGTACATCTTCAACACGACAACAATCTCTTAAAGTTTTATCTACTATATCTAAAGCTTTTTTTTGGGATCATTGAAGCTTCATCCCAAATTATAATATCAGATTTCAAAAGTCGAAATTTATCAGATTTTAATTTCAAAAATGTTGTTTCAATATTAGTTAAATCTAATGGTAATCGAAATGTTTTATGACTTGTCATACCACCAGGTAACAAAATTGATGCAATTCCTGTCCATGCCATAGATAAGACATTTTTTTCCCATCGAAAGATAATAATGTATTAAAGTTTTATATAAAAATGTTTTTCCTGTACCTCCTGGTCCATCAATGAATATCATTTTATAATTCTCATTAATAATACTTTGAAAAATCAAATTTTGTTCTTTATTCAATTGATTGACAAATTTTAAAAACATTTTTTTATTTTCTGCTATTATTAAATCATTACTTTTACTATTATTTAAATCATTAATTTCTTGAGGTTCAGGTAAACCAAAATTTGAGCACGTTAAATTTTCTAAATTTAAAATATTATTTATTTCAATTAAAGCTCTTTGTTCATTATTATTCGCAAAGCCTTCACAAAAATGTTTCTTAAATTTATTCCAAATATTAAATTGTGAAGGTGAATTATCAGCAATAAGATAATAAGCCAAAAACTTTCTCAATTCTTTTGGCATCATTATGTTACATGCCTCCTCAAAAATTTTGAATATTTGCATATCAGATTCTATTAGTCCCATGGCCAAAGCTGCATTTTGAAAAGAATCATAAGTTACATTTTCAAATGTTTTTAAATCTTTAAAGGATGTTGCACCCTTTACTCTATTTAAAATTAATTTCAAATGAAACCTTTCAATATCTTTTGGACTAACACTATTGATTCTACCCAAACATTTACAAAAATTTTGTCTTTTAAGCCATGTTTTTTTATTCGAGTCAAAATAATAAAATTTTGGAATATTTGAATATTTAATATTTTTTGCATATTCGTCTTTTGAATTTAAATTGAACCAAGCAGTAAGTGTTGTATTACAATTTTCTTTAATGGCTTCTTTTTCTTTATTTTCCTGAAATATAATTTGTTGCTGATTTTCTGTATGTACAGCTAAACGAATCACAGAGTGAGATCGACCAGATAAAGGTAAAGATTCTATTCTCCAAGCAGCTTCCATAGGACTAACATATCTTGCATTAATATACTCTGTAATTTCGTCATAGACTTCATTATTTCTTTCTTTTTTTATACCAATAAAAGCTCTATCATGCCCCTTATGTAAATATTTATAAATATATTTAATGCTCATGATAGAGGCACAATATTCAACATTAATGTGACAACAATATTTTTTCAGAAGTACAGGATTGTAAGGAACTACCATTGAATTATCAACATTTACAAATTTACCATTTACTTTTGAACTATAAAAATATAATTTACTCTTATTATTTTTACGTTTATATATAGGAAACCCATTTTTTTGAATTTGAGTATAGTCACAAAACTCTTTTGGAAATTTTTTAAAACAAACTTTTGAATCTTTTTTTAAACATGGAGAGTTTTCACTATGGGGGCCATGTAACATAAATTTTAAAACCAAATCTTTCAGTTCGTTGTCAGATTCTGGAATTTCTGCAGAAATATGTTTATCAATGTCTTCTGGAGTTAATAATTTATTTTTATAATTCAATATAAATAATAAATGACTATGAGGTAATCCTCTTTTTTGAAACTCTATTGTATAAACATATCCCAAAACATCACCAAAAATTGAACCGTTAATGATATCTGCTATGATACACTTTAATTTTGCATAAAATAATCTAACAACAATTGTAGGAATGTCGTTACATGTTGTTCCTTTTGGAAAAGAAGAAAGTATACTCTTTAATTCCGGCCAGTTAGGGTTACATGTCACAGTAATAAATAAGTCTGGTCGTCCAATTTCTCTGTTTATAGTCATCGCGTCTTGATAATTTTGAAACATATTTCTAGGACTACCGATATGAGTAGAAGGTAAAACGAATATATTACCTAAACGTTCTTTGTCTTCAAAATTATTCGAATTATTTGATGCCAAATTTGAAACATGATCTACTAAGCCTTGATAACATTCAACTCTCAATTTTTGTTGATTAAAACGAAAATAATCTAACCTCGAACTGTCAATAACTATAAAAGCTTGTATTATATATTGTTGCGACAAACGTCCACAATATAAAATTGGACTAAATTTAACATTTGGGCGGTAAGCTAAGCGATAAGAATAATATTGTAGAGCTGTTAACCTTTTACTGCTGTTAATACTCTGTTTTAAATCAAAACTCCACCCCAAATCCCCGGAAGGAAACATAAGTGGGAAAGTTAGTGGATCTAAATGAATAGACAATTTACTTAAAAAAGTAACCGATTTTTTACCTTTAGGAACATTTTTTGGATAAATACACAAATCAAATGTTTTAGGAACTTCACCATCTTTTGAGACAATTAAAGCAGCACATTCTGCAGTTCTTGGTTTATTATATGTATGTTTATTAAGATGAACATTGTTTAAAAAATATAAATTATAATTTTCTAAATTTTTGTCTTGAGATAATTCAGATAAATGTTTATATTTCTTTACATATGGATTACTGTTCATTATTTTTGTTAAAATTTTTATATGTTCTTTAATTAATTTACTATTTGACTTTAATCTTTCTTTAATTGCCTGTATGTCATCATAGATATAAATTTGACCCAATATAGGAGGTTCCCCTTTTTTTGCTAATAATGAATTTGGAATAGAGTGACAAACTTGGCCTTGAATTTTTAAATTGTATACACCTTTATTTAAATTACTTTTTATGTTAGCGTTAAAACTAACAAACGAAAATTTATTGTTGTAATATCGTATTAAATCTTTAAATTTTTTATCGAAAAGCAAATTTTTTAATTCTTTATTATAGTCTTTTAATGGAGATATTTTTATTTTTCCATTGTGACAACAACTTTTATATGAGAACTCTATCGACCAAAACAAAGCTGAACAATATGGACACTCGTAATCCATTTTCCCAAAATCTAAATACTTTACACATGAAAAATCTGACTTTTTAAATTTTCTGATAATTTGATTTTTCCTTTTTTTAAGTATTCTATTCTCTTTCATATGTATTACTCTATCCTTTTTTCTTTTCTTATTTACACTTATCTCATTCATGTTTTCAATTAAATCTTTTTTTCTTTTTTTATTAACACTATTTTCATTCATGTTTTCAATCAAATCTTTCTTTCTTTTTTTATTAACACTATTTTCATTCATGTTTTCAATCAAATCTTTATTTCTTTTTTTATTAACTCTATTCTCATTCATATTTTCAATCAAATCTTTCTTTCTTTTTTTATTAACACTATTTTCATTCATGTTTACAATCAAATCTTTTGCACGTTTTTTTTGTATTCTTTCACTATTCATTGATTCAATTCGATCAGCATTCCTTTTTTTAAACAAACGTTCTTCTCTCATATTATATACAACATTAGACATTCTTTTCTTTTCCAATTGCACATCAGTTAAATTACATACTTTTTTCTTTTCATTAATCTGTGCTTTATTTAAATTGTAATAAATATGATTTGAATATTTTTTGTAATTTATTAAAAAATCTGAATTTAAACACTCCAAAATGTCATAATGACCTTTATCAATACTTCCAGAAAGTAATAATGCTAACTTATTTTTATTATTATTACTTCCATATTGTTTAGTATTATTAAAAACATTATGATAAATTGTAACATTTATATTGTAAATGGATACAAAGGCTTGAATTTCCACCTCCCCGCCAAAAACTCTATTTTGCAACATTAGATTTTTATAAGAATTTTGATTAGTAATTATTTCATCATATGATTCATCGCCAATTATAAAATTCTCATACAAAAGCCAGTTATCAACAATATATTTAACAATTTTAGTTCGAACTTTCATATGTTTTTCCTGATCATTATATAAGAAGAAAGAAAAAGATCTAAATAAACAATTACCGTCGGGTTTAATATGCACTTTAATCTCCATTATCGATTATCTCCTTCAATCTTCTCCTTGATTATGATATTTAATTTTTCCCTGCATTAATTAAAATTTTCCTTTTTGACTATCCTCCTTGATTATCATCCTTTCTCAAAAAAATTATTCCTCAGTCTTTGAAGCTGCTAAAAACCAATATGTAAATAAAATTTTTTTTAAATGACCATATTTTAAATTTCACTAAAAGTGAAATAGAATCTGTGAGAGCTGTGTAAAAAGCTCGAAAAACCGAGCCTAGTTGCAATTTTTTCGAGCACTACTCGATTAAATTCGATCTTATAAATCACTAAAAAATTAATAATTAATAATTAACAATTAATTTAATTAAAATAAAAAAAAATGTTAACTACTCAAAAATTCAACGATAAATAATAAATACTTCTTACAACAATAAAAAAATTAGTAATACAAATTAATTACTAACCTGTTTTTTATTAATGAACTACAATCAAAATTTCAATATTACTCGAACTTTCATGCAAATTTATATTTCATATATATTTCATTTATATTTATATTTCATTTATATTTATATTTCATTTTTATAATTATTGCATATTATTATATAAGTATTAAATAAACAGAAATTTTGTGGTTTTTTAAATTTTTGTGGTTTCAATTTGAAAGCATGATCTGAAGTTGTTTTGCTTATTTTGTTTTTATACAACTTGAAGTTGTAATGTTTTTTTTCCTATTTTTCGAATAATAATTTTCTTCTTTGAACTATTGTTTTGTAAAACCTTTCTATAAAAAATAATTTCTAAATTTTTTGTCAAGATGTCTAATAAACGCACAAATGATCCATTTAATACCGGTGAAAAAAAAATGAAAATTGATGAAAAAATACCATTTACATCAACAAAATTTTTGAAAGAAAAAATTCATGTTGGAGACAATTTTGTGTAATTTACATAATATAATTATTATTATTTAATAGTAATAATATATTTTTTTAATTTTCTAAGTAATTTTTAATTATATTTTTAACGTTTTTTTATTGTTGTAATAAATATTTTAGATAAAGATAAATTAAGATAAATAATAAAATTAAAGTAAATAAATAAATTAAGATAAATTACTAATAACAAAGGAATTATACTTTTAACCTTTTAATTTCTAAATTTAATTTGTTTAAATTTTTTTAAAGCTCCATAGTTGCATACGTAGATGTTGTCGAGAAACTTATAACCAAAACAAAAAAAAATAATAACTCTAATGATGATAACCTAAATAATTCGAATGAGTATAAATTATTTAAATTCGTACTCAACAACAATGATAATTGCCAAATTTCTTGTGTTGCGTGGAATGAAAACGCACTCAAATTTTCGGAAATTATTAAAGAAAATCAGGTAATAATAATAATAATAATAATAATAATAAAAATAATAAAATAAAAATAAAAAAATAATAATTCAATTTCAATTCAATTAATAGAAAATCCTATTCCAAAATTTAAAAGCAAAAGAGTCATCTAATTTTAATAACGGAAACATGCCTTACGAATTTCTGCTGAATAAATTTACAAAATATAATTTAATTGGAACACATGATAATTTTATAGAACAAAATGAAATTAATGAAACTCCCTTTGATAAAAAAAATTTATTAAAACACACTGGATATATAAGTAAGTCATTTTAATTTTATTGTTGTATTATCATTACTATTATTTTTATTGTTACTTATATTTATTATAAATAAATTTAGAAATTCAAGGTTATTTAAGAGACGAATTTATACCAATTTCAAAATTAAATTCAAATAAATATTTCGGAAGTATAACGAATGGAGAAAACAAAATAATTATTTATGTGAAAAATTTTTCTAACGAAGAACACTTTATTCAAGGCCAAAAACTCGAAATTATTGGTTTATGTTTTGTAAATGGTAAACTTGAACAATTATTAAAATATTATTATTATCAAATTATTACAATAATAATTCTATTATTATTATTATTATCAATATTTTAGATGACTCTAGCATTGGAATCAAAATTCAGAACAACAATCAAATTAAAGTTTTAAAAGCATCTTTAAAAGATATTGAGTTTTTAATAAATGGAAGCGAATTAATATACAAAAATTCATTGTAAAATTAAATGTATTGATTGGTCAAGTATTAAATTGTAAAAGTTAAATAAGTTAAATAAATTGTTTAAATTTAAATTGTCTAAATTTTAACCTGTAGGTTGAAAAATAGGTCAAAATTCACCTAAATTTTGAGCGAGTTATACCCTTAGAAGGGTATAAGGTTAAATCTATCCTTAAAATTGACCTAAATTTTAAGGGAAATTTTGACTATGATCTATAAGGGGCCCCTATACTACTACCTATAGGTTAAATCTAACCTTAAAATTGACCTAAATTTTGAGGGAAATTTTGACTATGATCTATAAGGGGCCCCTATACTACTACCTATAGGTTAAATCTACCCTTAAAATTGACCTAAATTTTGAGGGCATAGGGCATAGGGAGTATACCCTTAGAAGGGTATAAGGTTAAATCTACCCTTAAAATTGACCTAAATTTTGAGGGCAATTTTGACTATGATCTATAAGGGGCTCCTATACTACTACCTATAGGTTAAATCTACCCTTAAAATTGACCTAAATTTTGAGGGCATAGGGAGATGTTTGTCAATTTATTTGACCTGTAGGTTAAAACTGTAGGTTAAAATTGACCTGAATTTAGGTCAAATGTAACGATGGGCCTACCTTAACAGTGGGCCAACCTTGACTATGCGCCCTCTATATAGGGGGCCCTTAGAAATCCTGACTCTGCGGCGGCGGCGGCGGCGGCGAAATGTTTTTATATAATAGGGAGAGATATATATATATATATATATATATATATATATATATATATATATATATACTAGGGGGGCTCCGCCCCCCTGCGCGCTTCGCGCGCCAACCCCCTTGTTTTTTCTTCTTCTTTCTTTAATAATTTACGTCAATAGTATTTTATAATATTTAAAAATTATAATTATTGGTTTAAAAAAAATAAAAACATAAAATTCATAAATAAATAACATAAATAACATAAAATTCTATGTTGAACTTATGAATTTTATTATTATTGTTAATTATAATAATTATAATTTATTAATAATTAATATAAAAGTAAAAAAGGTTGTTTTGAATATACTATAGCTTTCACTTGCAAGAGGCCTTTGAGGTTATACTTGCCCTGTGACCTGTCCTTGGGGATAAAGAGGGAGGGGCAATTTTGAGGTTATATTTGACGTGTGACATGTGAGTGTGAATAGAGGAGAGGGGAGATTTTGAGGTTATGATTGTCCTGTGACCTGTGAGTGGGAAGAAGGGGTGTAATGTAATAATATAAATGAGGGTTTAAGGTAATGTTTTGAGGGGGTTTCGAGGTTACATTTGTCATGTTACCTATGAGTGGGGAGGGGGGTTTGTGGTCATATTTGCCATGTGACCTATGAGTAGGGAGGGAGTTTTGAGGTTATGTTTGACCTGTGAGTGAGAAGGGGGTTTTGAGGTTATGTTAGACCTGTGAGTGGGAACGGGGTTTTAAGGTTATGTTTGACCTGTGAGTGGGAACGGGGTTTTGAGGTTATGTTTGCCCTTTGACCTTGAGTGGGAAGGGGGTTTTGAGGTTATGTTTGACCTGTGAGTGGGAACGGGGTTTTGAGGTTATGTTTGCCCTTTGACCTTGAGTGGGAAGGGGGTTTTGAGGTTATGTTTGCCCTTTGACCTTTGAGGAGGGGGGATGGAATCTTGAAACAGCGGCGACAGCGATATATTTTTGTAATATAGGGAGATATATATATACATACATATATATATAATTATGTATATGGGCAATTCCACGGGAAATTTTTCTACGACATTTTAGAATCGGTTAAACATATTTTTTTATCGTTCTTGATAGAAAAATATTAAATACGTATTTTTTTATTTTTCCATATTTGCCAAAATTTTCGAGTTATGAATTTTCGAAATTTTGGATTTTTAAAAGTAGACCTATTTTCCATAGCTTATAACTTTGAAAGTATTGAGTTAGGAAAAAAGTTGTCAAAGGAAGAAAGTTTTGGTTTTTCTTCAACTTTTAAAAGATTTAAAAAAAAAATTTTTTTTTTAATTTTTAATAAAAAAAAATTTTTTTTTTTATAAACAAATTAATTTTTTTTAAATTTGGGCGCGATTTTTTTTTATTTTTTTTTTATTTATTTATACCTACTAATATACAGAAAAATTTCCAAAAAGAATCGAGATGGGCCGACTCGTAGTTTTCGTTCCATAAATTTTTTATAGAACGAAAACTGTGAATTATAAGTCTAAAAGCTTGTAACTTTGAAAGTTTTGAGTTTAAAAAAAACTTGTAAGAAAAAGAAAATCTTGGTTTTTCTTTAACTTTTATGTAATTTAAAAAAAAAAATTTTTTTTAATTTTTAAGAAAATTTTTTTTTTTTTTTACAAACAAATTAATTAAAAAATTTATAGAACGAAAACTATGAGTCGGCCCATCTTAAATCTTTTTGGAAATTTTTATGTATATTAGTAGGTATAAATAAATAAAAAAAAAATAAAAAAAAATCGCGCCCAAATTTGAAAAAAATTAATTTGTTTATAAAAAAAAAAATTTTTTTTATTAAAAATTGAAAAAAAATTTTTTTTTTTTAAATCTTTTAAAAGTTGAAGAAAAATCAAAACTTTCTTTCTTTGACAACTTTTTTCCAAACTCAATACTTTCAAAGTTATAAGCTATTGAAAATGGGACTACTTTTAAAAATCAAAAATTTCGAAAATTCATAACTCGAAAATTTTGGCAAATATGGAACAATAAAAAAATACGTATTTAATATTTTTCTATCAAGAACGATAAAAAAATATGTGTAACCGATTCTAAAATGTCGTAGAAAAATTTCCCGTGGAATTGCCCATATATTTTAATATTTTAAAAATTAATAATTATGGGTCAAATTTTCTCAACTGTACAGGTCAAAAAATGAATTTTCTCGAATTTTTGTTAACATGTTACTATTATTAGTAGAAATGTAAATGGGTGATTCTCCGCGTAGCGCACGATTTGGTTTATGAAATTAAAAAAAAATTTTTTTATTGTTATGATTATTATCAATATATTTTTTTGAAGGTAAAGGCTTTAGAAAGAAAAATCCATAGCGGATCTACCCGCATATTGATAATTTTCTAAGAACCCTAAATTTAAATAAACTATTCTATAAGCTTTTTAATTGAAAATTCATAAAAAAAACATTAAATCTATCGAACCTAACCTCAAAAACACATTTAAGATTCCAAACAAACAATTTATACCATACACAGCGAAATAAAAAATAGGTAAGCTCATGAAAGTTACAACTTAGGTGTTTCTATGACTGCTGATTACGAAGCCGGTGTTAGTTAATCAAAATTCAAAATGGCGGATCCAATATAGCGAACAATATAATTAAAATTTGTTTGGATGACGAATCCCATGTCGGTTTCTAAAAATATAAAATGGCGGATTCAATATTTGCGGTCTTTATTATTTTAACGATTTTTTAAAATTTATTACTCGCGGTTTTTCGGGACCTTTGCACACTGTTCCTGAACCAAAAAAAAGTTTGACAAAAATGGATCTAAAATCTGGTTGTTCGAAATGTTTCTGCATCATATCAAAAGTAAAAATCCGTTGAGATCAAAATCCTAGCTGATCCTTTTTTCGAGATATCAATATATTTACATGCAAATTTTTGCAAAACGTTCAAATTAAAACTTTGTAACTTCATGTAGGCAAACTAATTACGCAAAAAGTATCTGAAATATTTTTGTATGTAAATATATGTAATTACATTTAAAATAAGACCTCAATGAAAAAAATTGATTGATATTTGTTAAAGATATGGTGTTCTTTGTATACCATGCTCACAGCAATTTATTGTATTTGATAAAAATAACCTTCTGTTGTTTTATTTTAATACAATTTCATATTAAGATTATTTAAACTTGATTTTTTATATAAAAAGTGTGTTAATGCTTTATTATTTGCAGGATTTCACATAAGAATTACTATGGCTTTATAGTGTCGGTAGTCGGACACTTTTGTGTTTTTTATTAAATAAATTTTAATGCATTCTGATAATTACTTTAAAGAATATACTGGTCGAATGTGTGAAGTTTATATTTTATGAAGAAAGGTAGTGTTATTGTACATTATATTTAAACAAAAGGTTTTTTATCTTTTATTTTAAAAATCATAGTGTCCAACTATAAATACAACCATTATCGAGTAGCGTAATGAGTAGCACAAAGTTTTGTTGATAATTAATCATAAATATTAAAACTTATAAGATTTAAGTATTATATTATCAACTTTTAATAAGCTTTAATTCAATTTTTCAGCAGAAAGCAATTAAAAAATTATTTCCCACTACTGAAGCTTTCGTGATTTTTCATTAAAATGCTTTAACTATATTTTATTAAATACTCAAGTATTTGTAACAAATTAATATGATTTTTAATCGTGAAAAACTCCTTTAATTGATGTTCTCAAACAAGCAGTAACTATTTGTTATTTAAAGAAAAAATGCATAATATAAGAACTAGAGGTGTGCAAAATTAGAATCGAGAGAAAATTCGATTCGAACTTGTCAATTCGAAATTCGAAGGTTCGAATTTTCACAACTCGACTTGGTCTACTTTCGATTCGAATCGGCCAATTCGGAGTTTCGAATTTCTAAGTGCTCAACTCGAAGTTAGAAAAATCGAAGTTAGACTTTCGAATTTCTATGTAATGTGCTATGATGTGTTGCAGTATGTTGTGTTTCGAATTGGACGAATTTATTCGAAAATCGAATCGAGTCGAGCAATTCGAAAGTCGAAACTTCGAATTGGCCGATTCGAATCGAAAGTAGACCGAGTCGAGTTGAGCAATTCGAAATTCGAAACGCCGATTTTCGAATTGACTAGTTCGAATCGAATTATCTTCGATTCAAATTTTCTGTTGTCGACTCGATTAATGTTCAGTTTGACTCGATTAAATGCACACCTCTAATAAGAACGTATCCTTAAGTGTCCAACTAGGAAAATGTGGGGCAAAGTGGGGACCCTAACGTAATAAATTTTTTTTTGTATTTGTCTACATAATATGTCTTATTGTTTGTATTTTTTCAATCAAAAAAATAAAATTTTGTGCAAATATTATTAAAATATAATTAATACACTTAAAATAAATATAAAGGTTACGAAAATATTACCTGAAATATCAAAAAAGTTCAAAACTAACTTTTAACTAATCTTTATATTGAAAAACCCCGAAATTTTGATAAATATTAATCAATTTTCTTTATTTAGGTCTTATTTTAAATGTAATGATATATATTTACATATAAAAAATATTTAACCCCTTCGCAGTCAAGACCAAAATCTCATAAGTGGGCTCAAAATGTCGACAACTTATTAGAAAACTAAAATTTGCGCAAACGAGTATACTATTGTATTTGACGTCGCTGATTACGAATCCGGTATCAGATTTTAAAAATTCAAAATGGTGGTTCCAATATGGCGGACAACATTTTCTAAAATTCATCGGATTCACTTGAAACTTTTTACTCGGAGGTTTTCAGGGTCGCTAATTACGAAACCGATTTCAGATTTTAAAAATTCAAAATGGCGGATCCAATATAGAGGACGAAATTTTCTAAAATTCATCAGATTTACCTTTATTTATTTTGTTTTTTTATATTTTTTTCTTTTTGTTCTTATATTGGATTCGCTATTTTTAAAACCGATATTACATTTTTAATCTACGACATAAATAAATCCCAAGTAACAACTTTTAAGTAACTCTGATAAATTTTTTAAAATGGCGATAGCAATATTCGAAACGCCACATTGTATTTTAAAAATCATATGCTAGATTGGTATTCAGCGACCCTGAAAACCCCTAAGTAACGAGTTTCAAGTGAATCCGATGAATTTTAGAAAATGTCTGCCATATTGGATCCGCCATTTTGAATTTTTTAAATCTGAAAACGGATTTGTAATTAGCGACCCCGAAAACCCCCGAGTATAAATTTGTGGACAAATCTGTGTGTTTTTGTAGCCAAAAATCTGCTTGCGTCTATACACGTCATCGACAGTTCGAGCCCACCTGCACCATGACGTGTATACACGTCATCGACTGCCAAGGGGTTAAGATACCTTTTGCGTGATTGGATGTCCTACATGAAGTTACAAAGTTTTAATTTAAACGTTTTGCAAAAATTTGCATGTAAATATATTGATAACTCGAAAAAAGGATCAGCTAGGATTTTGATCTCAACGGATTTTAACATTTGGTCTGATGCAGAAACATTCCCGACAACCAGATTGTGGATCCATTTTTGTCAAACTTTTTTTTGGTACAGGAACAGTGTGTTTGATAACGAATCGTATATAAATTTTTATAATCTTACTTTATTACTAGCGATTTTTCGGGACCTTTGATAACGAATTGTATATAAATTTTTATAATCTTAAAGCCTTAAAATATTAAGTTAGAAAAAATTGTTAGAAAACAATTCGTAAGACTATAAGATTATAAAAATTGATATAGGATTCGTTATCAAAGGTCCCGAAAAACCGCGAGTAATAAATTTTAAAAAATCGTTAAAATAATAAAGACCGCAAATATTGAATCCGCCATTTTATTTTTTTAGAAACCGACATGGGATTCGTCATCCAAACAAATTTTAATTATATTGTTCGATAGATTTAATGTTTTTTTATGAATTTTCAATTAAAAAGCTTATAGAATAGTTTATTTAAATTTAGGGATCTTAGAAAATTATCAATATGCGGTTAGATTCAATTTTGATAATTCAAAAGTGACCATTTTAACGATATTAGGGTATTTTTTGAGGTTAGGGTGGAACCAGGACCCATTGGCCAAATTCTGATGGCGAATTCGGATTCAGCGCATCGAAATACATCGGAATACTTATGTCTCGACCCCAGATCAAGACACTTTATTTTTTTGTGTGGCTGTGTAATTCATAAAAATATGTAAAATTTAAATTATTATTAAAAATTTGGATTTTGGTAATTTATGGAAATTTATGGCAATTTGTAAGGTAATTTAAAGAAATTTTGTCGATAATTTTTTAAAATATGCAAAGTAGAAATCACAATTGAAAATTTTTATTTCGGTAATTTATGGAAATTTTTGCGGTAATTTATACAAATTTTCGTTGTAATTTATGGAATAATTTATTTAAGTAATTTATGGTAAACTTTCCTGAACTATAGGTTTTTTTTATTTCTTATATATGTGGCACCATAACACTAAATTTGCACTAGGTTCTTCGTAATACGAAGGTCGGTGGAAACTGAGGCCGGTGGGAACTTTTTCAACCGACTTTAGATATTTTAATTTTTTGAAAAAAGTATAATTAATTTTCAATTGGTTTAAAGTGGATCTCATTCGTACTGACCAAAACAATATAACTACGCTTTATTTAACCTTTTTTATAAATAATTGTTTAATTTGTGGTAAAATATTTAAGGGTCGGTGGAGGTCGGTTGAAATTATTTTGTGATTCCCTTATCAAATTTCCAACTTAAAATGAGTGAAAAATGAATAAATCAATTAGAACATTTTGATTCTTTTTCCTGAATTAACTTAAGAAAGTTATTTTTTATGTTTACAAAAGTAATTTTAAGTTAACATTTGATTTTCATTGAAATAATTCACTGTTTGTTAATAAAATAATGAATAGCATCAAAATTTGCTGTCAAGTATAAACTGAAAAAAACATATATAAAATGAATTTTTTAAAAAAATTTTTTTTATTCAACTGTACTAAAGTAGACAATAATAAAATATCAATAGTAATTGTATTTATTATTGCATATTACTAAAATTATTAACTTTTTTTTCTAAACTTCCTGTGGGGACAGGTAAAAATTTGACGTTTTCAGCCTTAAAACCGCTTATTTATGAAAAATTATAATATTAAATAAAAAAGTAATTATTGGTTTTTGTTCCTAAACATATAAAAAACCTTTTTACGTTGGAATTGTAAAAATATATGAAAATTATTTATTATTTTTTCATTACAACATGAAAAAAACCAAGTTCTGCGCTACGCGGAAAATCACCCAAATATGAAATATTATTAAAATTGATAAAATATTTTTTGAGTTACAAAATTTCAAAATTTTGTCTTTTTTAAAAATATATTTTTTTCGATTTAATATATTGATAAGTAAAATTAATCAAATTAAAACTGTGAATAATTATTTTTGAAAGGTTTTACAACAGCTACAAGCTGGAGATAAAAAAATTGTTTTTTCAATTTGACCATGAAATAAGTAATGATTAAAATAAAACACATACATTTCCATTATTGTTTACCTCCACGCCCACGTTGTAAAAGTTTGGAAACATTAAAAATATTTTAAATATTTTAATGGCTAAAGAACGTGATTATCGAATTTCAACTAAAAATTTGTCTGTCATATTGGAGCAGCCATGTTTAATTTTAAAAATTAGATATTATATTCGTAATCAGCGACCCCAAAAACCCCCAAGTAACAAGTTTCAAGCAAATTTAATGAGTTTTTAAAAAAATTGTCCGCTATATTGGATCCGTTATTTTAAATTTTAAAAATTGGACTTCTGATTCGTGATCAGAGACCCCTAAAACCCCTGAGTAACAAATTTCAAGCTAATCTGATGATTTTTTGAAAAATTTGGCGGCCATATTGGATCCGCCATTTTGAATTTTGAAAATTGGATTTCATATTCATAATCAGCGACCCCAAAAACCTCCGAGTAGCAAGTTTCAAGCAAATTTTTATGAGTTTAAAAACAAAATTGTCAGCCATATTGGATCCGCCATTTTGAATTTTTAACTTGCACTTTAGATTCGTGATGAGCGACCCCTAAAACCCCCGAGTAACAAATTTCAAGCTGATCTAAACACGTTTAACAATTTCGTACTTTCGAATCAAATTTTGAAAAAATTTGAATTTTAAACTCCATTTTTGAGCCGCCATTTTAATTTTTAATTTTCTCTATAGTCCTATTTTCTAGGTTATAAATCTATGTCACGTTATTTGTAACATTTGGAATTATTTTTCCGCTATTTCATAGTAAAAAAAATTGAAAATTAAACAAAAATTGGAAAAAAATCGGACTTTTTTTATAAAAAACATTAATAACTTTTTTGTTTATAAATTTTTGACTTTTTTTAACGCCATTTAATAGAGCGCATATGAAAACATAAGAAATGATGATTTATGAATTTTTCTTTTGATTTTTAAGTACCGAAATAAGTCCTTAAACTTCATGCCAAAATTTTGTCAATTTGGGCGTTAAAGGGTTAATGAGCTATGGACTCATCAAAATTCACTGCTGCTGGATTATTGAGAAGTTCGTTTATTTGTATTGCAAAAGCATCCAAAAAATATGTAGATTAATTGTTTTTGTGTCTTATTTTCTTTCCTTGAACTTTTAGACCTAGTTCTTGCAGAAAAAGGCGATTCTGAGGTGTTAACACCTTGTGATCGACAATTCGCTTTTGTATATTATGTATTGTATTGGTGGCAATCGGAAGGTAAATGACGTGAGCTGGCACTTCTACAATCTTATATCCTAGTGGAACGCTAGGAAAGAATTCATGGATAGTGTGAACTTTTTGGTTATTTATATACGCTCCAGATGTTATGTTGCACTCATTTCTAACTGAATTAACCTTTAAAAAGGCTACAGGTAAATCAGAATTATGTGCTCTATAAGATGATAGTTTCTGTAATGTAAATCCCAACAACATACCAAACGAATCTTTAGGTTTAAAATCAATTGGTAACTTAGATTCAACAATACTGCGTAATGTATTATTATTAGGTATTATACTATTAACAGTTCCAATTTTTACAAAATTTTGCAAATATAATTCAATATCTTTAATTTCATAACTTCCAGTTGGAATATCAATTACTTGAGTTCCAACGTAAAATTTGTTATTTTCTTTATCAATATTGGGAATTGAATTAAAAGTCAATAGTTTAACAAGACCAAGTACATAACTTTTATTTGAATTTAGTTTTATTGGAGGGAAATATTCAGCTCCCAGAACTGAATAATTTCCTGTTAACGTTAAAGTAAACGAATCACTCATAGGGCCATTCATTAATTACGTAAGGGTTTTTAGGGGAGAGCAGGTTTGGAAAATCTCAACATGGACTTACATCGCACAGTGGGACCAAACTGCAATTTACTGTTCATAATAGTCTAGAGCCTTCAATTTTTAACCGATTTTACTGAACTTTGTTTAAAATGAAAGATTATTAAATTTGGAAGAGATTTGTCGAGGCCGAATTTTAAATTTCAATTTGTTTATATTTATTTTCTTATTGCAAAGTTTAACAAAAGCATCTATTTTTAATAAAAAGTTATCTCCAGCGTCTATAATCGAATGGCACGTGCTAAAAACTTTTTAGAAACACATCCTAGAGTACTCTGTAAGTTGTAAAAAATTTGTGCTGGTAAATATTCGAATGTTATAAACAATTTATATTAACAAATAATTAAGTTTACAACAAATTGTTAATGTGGACAAACGCTTTCATAGATTTTGATGAAATTCACGGTGCGCCTTAACTAAAATTAATTAAAAAGGTCTTACACCTAGAAAATTAGTAGAGTTTCTGAATTTACAATGTACACAGATGAGAAAAATCTAAAATAGTCTGTGGAGAGATTTTGAAATAAATCCACTTTGAACATTTTTGCGCACAAAGTACGATATTTTGGAAAATATGGCATTGTTTATTTATATGAATAGAAAAGAAAAAAATTATATAATAATAATTTTTAAGTGATAATTCTATTAAACTTTTATTATTTTAATATTTTAGTACTAATAAAATATAAAATTGTAACATAATTTAATTATATATATATATATATATAAAGTAGAATTTATCACTCGGCCGAAATTTATATATGTGAGAAGGAATCATTCTTTCCGAGTCAAATAAAAAGAGAAAATTCTTTTTGACGTTTCGACGATAACAATCGTCCTCACCAGAAACTATAATTTATTTAGAAAAAATTATTTGTTAATACATTCTTATATATAATTGAAAAACATTAAATAATTAATAATAATATAAATAATTTGAATACAAATTATTTTCGTACCGATCAGAATCGTGTTTGAATGCACGTGTGGACGGACGAATGTCACATCATCAACTAACTCATTCAATCGACGAAAACAGAGGCATCGCAATACATTCAAAAGACACAATACAATTTAAGATGCGAATGAATACATTTAAAAGCAGATTTTGGACCTTGAGATAGGAGAGAAGTGAATGACCGAGAAAAGTAAACTATTGGATGTGATGAGAGTGTTATTGAGATTTTAGAAATTGAGAATATTTGTCATTCAACTTATTTATATCTTCTTTAGTGTTTATTGGATTGGTTTGCAAATTTATGTGTATCATCTCCGATATCAATCTCCTTCCTCTTATTTTTTCTCTATCTAGTATAGAGAATTCGTCAAAATCGAAAACATGACCTTGCTCGGCACTGTGTAATGCAAGTGTGTTATCTCTAGAGTTTTTATGTTCGTAGACACGTATTTTGTCATACGTTTTGATTCACCTACATATGAGACGGAGCAGTTTTTACAATTAATTTTATAGACAGAGTTTACAATTTCATTTTTGTTTGTTTTATTTTTGTTTGTTTATTTTATTTTTTACCTTTCTTAATAAAATTGTTATTATAAATACCTAGGGGAAGAGAATGGATGTTATATCTTCTTAGGTTAGACTTTGTTCTTTCGTAAAAGCCTTTTATGTATGGTAAACATATTTTTGGTATTAATTTATAATAATCATTCTTATTTTTGCTAACAGTAATATTTGAATTTATTTTGCAAATGCGTTTTTTAATATGTTTGTCTATAAGAAGATTGGGGTAACAGTTATCAATAAGTAAGTTTTTAATAAATTTTATATTTATCTCATGAAAACATTATTTTGAAAGTTTTATTGCTCTATCAGTAAGGTTGTATATTAGTGCAATCTTCTGAGAGTAGGGATGTTGAGAGTTAAAATTTAATATTCTTCTAGAAAAAGTTGGTTTTTGATACCAGTCAGTTATTATTTTGTTATTTTTGTTAATGATTGAAACATCTAAAAATTAATAGAATTGTTTTTTTCTATTTTGAAAGTGAACTGCATTCTATTGTCATACAAATTAAAAATATCTAACATCTCTGAGATTTTCCTCTGTGGTTTACAAGTAATAATATCATCCACATAACGATAGTAAAAAAGTGGGTTAAAAGACAATTTATCGAGGTATGTTACTTCAAGGTCAGACATAACCAAATCAGCTATTCTCTTCCCCTAGGTATTTATAATAACAATTTTATTAAGAAAGGTAAAGATAAAACAAACAAAAATGAAATTGTAAACTCTGTCTATAAAATTAATTGTAAAAACTGCTCCGTCTCATATGTAGGTGAATCAAAACGTATGACAAAATACGTGTCTACGAACATAAAAACTCTAGAGATAACACACTTGCATTACACAGTGCCGAGCAAGGTCATGTTTTCGATTTTGACGAATTCTCTATACTAGATAGAGAAAAAATAAGAGGAAGGAGATTGATATCGGAGATGATACACATAAATTTGCAAACCAATCCAATAAACACTAAAGAAGATATAAATAAGTTGAATGACAAATATTCTCAATTTCTAAAATCTCAATAACACTCTCATCACATCCAATAGTTTACTTTTCTCGGTCATTCACTTCTCTCCTATCTCAAGGTCCTAAATCTGCTTTTAAATGTATTAATTCGCATCTTAAATTGTATTGTGTCTTTTGAATGTATTGCGATGCCTCTGTTTTCGTCGATTGAATGAGTTAGTTGATGATGTGACATTCGTCCGTCCACACGTGCATTCAAACACGGTTCTGATCGGTACGAAAATAATTTGTATTCAAATTATTTATATTATTATTAATTATTTAATGTTTTTTAATTATATATAAGAATGTATTAACAAATAATTTTTTTTCTAAATAAATTATAGTTTCTGATAAGGACGATTGTTATCGTCGAAACGTCAAAAAGAATTTTCTCTTTTTACACTGGAATCTAGATCGGTGAGACTAATCGGGGATGGCTTCTCATCGATCTAGCGGATTAGTTGAGACTGAGAAGCAACACAAACAGGGCCGTACGAAGTATTTTTTGTTTGCACCATTCTTTTAAAAAATAATTCATGTTAGAAAATTAATATAAATAACAAAATATTATAAAACATTATACAAAAATAAAATGTATATATATTAAAAAGAAACAAAAGTAAATAATGATGAAGTTATCAAATGAAATAAATAGCATCGGGCACTGAGAACTTTTTTCTTCTACAATTAGGCACGGCATTGATCGACATTTGAAAGTCCCCGCTAGCCCTCCACCTTTCCTCGCCTACAAACTATGTAAACAGAGTCTCAACGATCCCGAGCTCACCGATCTAGATTCCAGTGTATTTAACTCGGAAAGAATGATTTCTTCTCACATATATAATTTAATTATAATTACATCAATTTAAACATGTGAAGCATTATATCTATAAACAGCGCTTAAAAGGTGTTTAAGATAATCCGGGTGATTCGCAGCAACCTTATTCATTTTCCAGGAAGACTTTTGGAAATCAAAATGTACGGACTCGATATGAAGATTTTTTATATGGGAGAGAAATAACTAAATTTTTCTATTTTTTAAATAATGTTTATTTTTTATGGCAAAATTAAACATTTTCAAATAATTAATTTCTTTAAACCCTCGTTTGGTTGTATTTCAACTTATTTGTTTTCATTTATTTAAATATTTATTTATATCAAATATGCAATTATTTTTCATGATTAATTATTTTAATTTACTCTCTAAATCTGAATTAGTAGTTTTCTACTAATGAAATAGTGCGAATTCGTTGACCAATTGAATAACTAACTGTTTTTACTAATTTTTAGTAGTTTTTTAAAGTAATTATTAGTAGAAAATTTACTAATTTGAAATAGTAAAAAATACGTTCTACTAATTGAATTAGTAATTTTCTACTAGCAATTAGTGAAAAACTACTAAAAATTGGAAAAAACAGTTACTTATTTGATTGATAAACGAATTTGCACTATTTCATTAGTAAAAAACTACAAATTCAGATTTAGAGAGTAATTTAAAATAATTAATTATGAAAAATAATTGCATATTTGATATAAATAAATATTCAAATAAATAAAAACAAATAAGTTGAAATACAACCAAACGAGGATTTATAGAAATTAATTATTAAAAAATGATTAATTTTGCCATAAAAAATAAACATTATTTAAAAAATAGAAAATTTAGTTATTTTTCTTTCATATAAAAAAATCACCCGGATTATCCTAAACACCTTTTCAGCGCTGTTTGTAGATATAATGCTTAACATGTTAAAATTGATGTAATTATAATTAAATTCTGTTACATTTTTATATTTTATTAGTACTAAAGTGTTAAAATAATAAAAGTTTATTAGAATTACAACTTAAAAATTATGATTATATAATTTTTTTTTTTCTATTTATATAAATAAACAATGCCATATTTTCCAAAATAACGTACTTCGTGCGCAAAAATTTTCAAAGTAGATTTACACTCGACTCTCAAATCTTTTGCTTTTGCATTCAGATCTTTTACACTCTCGCTTCTTTTGCAATTTTTCTCCCGCACCTTTTACCTTTTATATTAAATAAATAAATGACTATCAAATTGTCATAACATTTATTTCGCGATAACTTTGGTTATCTAAAGTAAATTAGAACAGCTCTTCCATTATGTGATTAAAATTATATTAAAATTTTTATTTTTTTTAATGTAAATGTTAAAACTAAAACATAAATACTGTCATTAATTTACATATTTGGTTATACATATTGTTTTGTTTTGCGTTACCATAACATTTGTTTTGGTAAAAGGTATGAGAGGATTTGGTCCCGTAAGTGCAAAAGATCCGAGAGTCGAGTGTATTTGAAAATCTCTCCACAGATTATTTTAGTTTTTTGATTTTTCTCATCTATGAACATTGTAAATTCAGAAACTCTACTAATTTTTTAGGTGTAAGACCTTTTTAGTTAATTTTAGTTAAGGCGCACCGTGAATCGTATACTTAAGGCCTTTTGGGGTCGCTGATTACGAATCCAATGTTGGTTTTTAAAAATTTAAAATGGCGGATCTAATATGGCGGATGTTTTTTTTAATCTATTCAATTTGACTAAGAATCGTTACTTGGGGGGTCTTTGGGGTCGCTGATTACGAATCCGATGTTGGTTTTTCAATATTCAAAATGGCGGATCTAATATGGCGGATGCTTTTTCTTAAATCGATTCAATTTGTCTAAAAATCGTTACTCGGGGTTTTTTGGGGTTGCTAATTACAAATATGACGTCAGATTTTTAAGAATACAAAATGGCGTTGATAATATGATAAAAATCAAATTTAAATTATGTTTTATACGTTAATTTTTAAATTGATTTTATATACGTTTTTAAATAAAGGTTACAAAATTTACTGAAGATTTTTATAGTCTTGTTTTGACAATTTTATTTATTTATACTTATTTTAATACTGAATAATTTAAAAAAGTAATAATTTTTTACAAATTGTGATTAATTTGTACACTTTAAAGTATTATATGTTTAAATCCATCGATATATAATACATTTTTTAGCAAATTTAAAAAATATTATTCGCTTTAAACAATTTTTAACATCATCGTATAATTTAAATTTTTTTATACAACTCAGGCGTATTATGGTCACTTTATCTACCTGTACAGGCGCGTACTAAGTTCCCCCTTATAACCCAGCAGTCAATAAAGTAACCATTATAGCCCTAGGGAGATAAAGGGTATATTATTGAACGCTCTTAGGTCAATAAATTACTCTTTATCTTCCTAGGGCAATAATGGTTACTTTATTGACCAGCTGGGTTACATGGGAGAACTTAGCATGCACCGGTACAGGTAGCATAGGGGTCAAATCATACCTAACAAATCAAAGTTGTTCCTCAGTTCTCTGATTTTGGTGAAACTTTGAGAAATTGTAGGGGAATACATGCGAATAAAAATTCCAAAAAAGATTTTCGAAAATTTTGAAAATTTTTGGTTGTTCAGGGTTTTTAAATTTTTTTTTTAAATTTTGAAAACGCAATATCTCAGAGACATTTAGATGGATTTTAATGATTTTTTCAGGAATTACTTATTATTTACAAACAATTAAAATGAAAAACTTTGCAAAAAAATTTTTTTTGATTTAAATAAAAAATTTAAAAAATATTGTTTAAACAAATTTTTTGTTTATAAGCGTATCTTTATTTTTTTTCTAATAGCGATATTTTGATTCCTTAGGATTTCACGAGTATTTTGACATAAAGAAATCAATGGAGACTCTTAAACTTTCGGAGATATTGTATTTTTTGTCTTTGCGCGCAGGGCCAAAAAGAGCACTGAAGCAAAGGCTCTGTGTACAAGGTAACGGGCAAAATTACCTAATACTTGCGTAAATTTCAATCAAATTGAATTCTTTCTTTTTTAAATCAATTAGTAATATTCTATGAACAAAAATAAATAAATAATAAATATTTATAAATAAATAATAAGTTATTAAAAAATAAACAAATTAATGTAAATTAAAAAACAATAACAAAATTGAGAAATATCTTAAATACACTACCGTCTAAAAGTATCAGGACGATTACATTTGACTCTATAAAAAAACATGCCATCACTTTTTCAATCATATCTCGGAAATAAAAGGAGGTATAAAAAAACTTAAATACGGTTAAAAAGCTGATTAAATTCTGCGTAAAATAAGCCATTTTTGAAGTCATTTCGTTAACTATTTTTTGAGTTGTAGAGTGAGAAAGAAATAAAAAAATTATCAAATTTTCTTATTTTTGTCTCTTGACTTCAACTTTTTAAAAAATGTAGAAAAATTTAGATACAATTTTTTTAAAAACACAGAAATCTTCGTTAGAATTTCAGCTTTAAAGTAAGCCTTCGAAAATTAAAAAAGGTTAATCCGTCTTTGATGAATAATTAAAAATGTAAAGCCGTGTTTCGACCGATTGGTGCATTGAAATTCAACAGTGACGACTCGATTGTGGCTTCGCGCGGCAGCGAATGAGAGAGAAAGCAGGGACGAATTGATGTGGGGGAACGATGAACTTTTGAGTTTCTTTATATTACTCGTGAAACATCATTATTTATTATTCTCCTGCAAAAATTCGTCCCTGTTTTCTCTCTTTCGCTGCTGCGCGAAGCCAGAATCAAGTCGTCATAGTTGAATTTCAATGCAGCAATCTGTCAAAACACTGCTTCACATTTTTAATAATATATCGAAAACGGATGAACCTTTTTTAATTTTCGAAGGCATATTTTTAAGCTGAAATTCTAACGAAGATTTCTGTGTTTTTAGAAAAATTTTATCTAAATTTTTCTAGATTTTTGAAAAAGTTGAAGTCAAGAGACAAAAATGAGAAAATTTGATAATTTTTTTATTTCTTTCTCACTCTACAACTCAAAAAATAATTATCGAAATGACTTGAAAAACGGCTTATTTTACGGAGAATTTAATCAGCTTTCTAACCGTATTTAAGTTTTTTTGTACCTCCTTTTAGTTCCGAGATATGATTGAAAAAGTAATGGCATGTTTTTTCATCGAGTCGAATGTAATCGTCCTGATACTTTTGGACGGTAGTGTAAGTTCATAGTAGATTATTTGACTACTTTTTAACTACTCTGATTTGTTCAACAAGTCCTACATTAAATTAAACAACTTGTATTAATCATCAAAAAGTAGTTAAAATACATTAGATAAATAGAAAAATAAAAAAGTAATATATGATGGAAAAGTAACATTTTATTCGTTTACCTAAAGCGGAGACCCAGTTCGTGAATCGAGTAATTCTTTATATGAAGAGCGCGCATGCGTAGACTTGACTCGGATAACTTCGTTCAGTCTCGTAACGCGACTGCGCGTCCGAAAGAGTGGATTTGTCAAAGAGGGGGTTCTAAGAGTCTCATTTTTAAATTAGCATTCGTTCGAGCACCCTCCATGTTTGTAGCAAGTGATAATTGTAGAACTAGGTCTTTTTAATAGTCTTTTTCATAGTTAAAAAGGAATTATAAACTTAAACCTAAGGAAAAAATTAAAAAGAAACGCAAAGAAACTTATTTACATTTACTTAAACCTAAAAAAACAGAAAACACAAATCAAACAAACAAACCTTAAACCACAAAAATGACACTAATAAACATGCAATAAAACCTGAAACTATTAAAAAGACTATTAAAAAGACCTAGTTCTACAATTATCACTTGCTACAAACATGGAGGGTGCTCTTTGACAAATCCACTCTTCCGGACGCGCAGTCGCGTTACGAGACTGAACGAAGTTATCCGAGTTGAGTCTTCGCATGCGCGCTCTTCATATAAAGAATTACTCGATTCGCGAACTAGGTATTCGCTTTATGTAAACGAATAAAATGTTACTTTTCCATCATATATTACTTTTTTATTTTTCTATTTATCTGATTTATTTTAACTACTTTTTGATAAATAATACAAGTTGTTTAATTTAATGTAGGACTTGTTGAACAAATCAGAGTAGTTAAAAATTAGTCAAATAATCTACTATGAACTTATTTGAGATATTTCTCAATTTTGTTATTGTTTTTTAATTTACATTAATTTGTTTATTTTATTTTACGCAGACAAATTATTTGTTTATTTTTTAATAACTTATTATTTATTTATAAATATTTATTATTTATTTATATAGAATATTATAAATATTATATTATAGAATTATTATATTATATTAATTATTATTATTAATTATTATTATTATTATTATTATTAATTATTATATTATATTAATATTATAGAATATTATATTTTTATTTCATAGAATATTACTAATTAATTTAAAAAAAGAATTCAATTCGATTGAAATTTACGCGAGTATTAGGTAATGTTGACCGTTACCTTGTACACAGAGCCTTTGCTTCAGTGCGCTTTTTGGCCCTGCGCGCAAAGACAAAAAATACAATATCTCCGAAAGTTTAAGAGTCTCCATCGATTTCTTTATGTCAAAATACTCGTGAAATCCTAAGGAATCAAAATATCGCTATTAGAAAAAAATTAAAGATACGCTTATAAACAAAAAATTTGTTTAAACAATATTTTTTTAATTTTTTATTTAAAACAAAAAAAAATTTTTTTGCAAATTTTTTCATTTTAATTGTTTGTAAATAATAAGTAATTCCTGAAAAAATCATTAAAATCTATCCATATGTCTTTGAGATATTGCGTTTTCAAAATTTCAAAAAAAAATTTTGAAAACCCTGAACAACCACAAATTTTTAAAATTTTCGAAAATGTTTTTTGGAATTTTTATTCACATGTATTCCCCTACAAATTCTCAAATTTTTACCAAAATCAGAGAACTGAGGGACAACTTTGATTTGTTAGGTATGATTTGACCCATAGAGTAAATATAATACGTCTTTGTTGTATAAAGCAAAGTATGGAACAAGGGAGGTACGTCCGAGTTTATGTACCGAGCACATTATTGAAAAACTCGGACGTACCTCCCTTGTTGCATAATGTACTATTAAATAATTCTGCATAGTGTAAGGATTTTTAGCACAGATTGGTAGTCTTATAGTTATTACAATTTCGCGGTAAAAGTATGAGCTTTTCATCTTTGCTGCGAGATGGCTTGAAGCTTTTTCACAAATAAGTCAGAACGATTCGTTTTTTATTATAAGAGCCTATTGCATTTGTGAATTAATAATGTAAAAGATTTGGATATACTAAAAATATTAATTATACTTAAAAAACCCAAGAAACCTCTCCGAGTAACAAGTTTCAAGTACATTTAATCAACTTTTAAGAAAAGCGCCTTACACATTATATCATTCATTAAAAATTTTGAGAAACTAATTACAGATTCGTAATCAGCTACCCCAAAAACTTTCGAGTAACGATTTATAGCCAAATTGAATCGATTTTCATAAAAAGCATCCGCCATATTGGATCCGACATTTTGAATTTTGAAAAACCAACATTGGATTCGTAATCAGCGACCCCAAAAACCCTTAAGTTTACAATTTTATCAAAATCTATCAAAGCGTATGTCCACATTAACAGTTTGTTGTAAACTTAATTATTTGTTAATATAAATTGTTTATAACATTCGAATATTTACCTGCACAAATTTTTTACAATTTACAGAGTATTCTAGGTGTGTTTCTAAAAAGTTTTTAGCAGGTGCCATTCGATTATAGACGCTGGAGATAACTTTTTATTAAAAATAGATGCTTTTGTTAAACTTTGCAATAAAAAAATAAATATAAACAAATTGAAATTTAAAATTTGGCCTCGACAAATCTCTTCCAAATTTAATAATCTTTCATTTAAAATAAAGTTCAGTAAAATCGGTTAAAAAATGAAGGCTCTAAACTATTAGGAACAGTAAATTGCAGTTTGGTCCCACTGTGCGTCAGGGGATGGGGGGGTCAAAGCCATTCTTACGTAATATTTTATACTTAAAGTAGACATTCGCCCGGGAGCGAATTCATACAAAGACTTCACTCAATCAATTAATTTGCTTAATTAATAAAGCATTTTTAATATAAAAAAATAAATAACAGAATTATTTATCGTATAGGATTAAAATTAACAAACAATTGGATTCATAGGCATATTGGATAGAAGAAATACCTGTTTCTTGCTTTTAATTTGCAAGTGCTTAAACAAATTAATAAACATTTTTTTAACATTTTTTGAAAACTGTTGACGCGAATCGATTCTGTGTAAAAATTAAGTAATTTTAATTCGGGTCATTTTTTTGTCCATGTCGTATTTTGTTCACAAAATTGTTTTAAACAAATTATGCTGAATAAATATAGTGTTTTATCCTAAGCAAAAGCAATTGGAAATTAAAAACAAAAAACAGGTATATAATTTTTACAATTTGCCTATGAATCTAATTTTTAATTTTACTTTAAATCCATTTCTTTATCCTTGGAATGAAACACCATTTATGCATCATAATTTGTTTAAAACAATTTTGTGAACAAAATACGACTTGCCAAAAATTAAGAAATTGTAGTAGGGTAGGTCCATGCCTAAAAAATCAAAGTTGTCCCCTACTTCTTCGATTTTGTTGAAACTTCAAAATTTTTAAGTGGAATACATGCCAGTCAAAAACCTTAATTCGACTTCGAAAAATTTTGTAAAATTTTGGATTTACGAGGTTTTTAAAATTTTTTTTGAAATTTTGAAAATGGTATATCTCAAAGAAAAATGAATAAAATTTAATGAAAATTAGCTTCTAATTTTTAAAAATTCAATATTTTCAGTATTTTTAATTTATATTTCCAAAAATCTTAATACATACAAAAATAATATTTTAGAATTATTTTTAAAATTTTGGAATAAAAATTTATATTTAAAATTTTAATTGACATTCATCAAAAAATCAATTAGTTTTTTTTTAATTATACAAAAATTCTTTTAAAGAAAATATTTAAAATTTGATAAAATCTTTTACAAATAATAGAATTTTTATTAAAAAATATTAATAAAAATGATCAAATTTTTGTAGAATTTTAATTATAAACAGGACCATAATTTCTCAAAAAATTCAATGAGTCCAAAAAGTAAATATCCATAAATTTTTATTTACATAGGGGTAAGGCTTTCTGAAGTGTACTCATGATTTGCGAAGGGTATTTTAATTTCATTGAAACACTATATTTTAAAAGTAAATGATATAATTAATTAAATTTTCTTTACAGCATTTTATTCTACGTAAAATGTGGAACTATTACCAAAAAAAAATTTCTGGACCCGCATTTTATTTACAAAATTAAGCTATATTTTTGTTAAGCGCCATATTATTCGCCATATTGGATACGCCATTTTGAATTTAATTTTTATTAAAATTTTCGAAATTATGTATAAAATGCTTAATAAATAAAGCATTAACTAACAAATTTAAACCAATTCAACGCATGTAACGCGGCAGTGCAACCGCCCGCGAAACTTCACGCTCCATGTCTTTTTTACAGCGCGTAACAGGCTTAAAAAACCATCGATACACTTCAGAAAGCCTTACCCATTGTTCAAAGATAATTGAATCTTAAATAATTATACGAATTAGTTTTTTAAATATTTGCGATTGTTCACAACTGGAGGCGGGGTGGGAGTCAAAAATTGATGAAAAATTGTCCATTTGGTTTATAGAACAACGATAAAATTTATACCTCTTACTCATACCTCGTTCTCGATCTCCCTTTCTTTTACTCCTTAATCTATCTGTGAGTGAAAAAAGAAAATGAATTAGCCAATAAGGAAATAAGACGCCCATTTCGTATTTTGGCTTGAAAGTAAAATTCCCCACTTTTCCATCCCCTATCAAATTCTGTTCCTCTCTTTCTACCTGACACGGGAAATGGAGAAAACATGATACCCCCTTCTAAACCCAAAAAGTGGGCATTACTTTCTTAACTATTCGTCTCTCTTTCGCTCCTACTCTAAACTAAAAGAAGAGACAATACTTCCCTCTCTTTCTCTCTATCAACCTTTCTCTCTCACTGCGGACAGAATATACAGGCTGTGTACAGACTGAATGAAAGAAAGAATTCGAAGATTATTATACAGTCAGTTCCCGCAATATGAATATTTCGCTATCTGACGAATTTCGTCAACTGACTTTTAATGGGCTTAAATCGGTTTCGCTACCTGACCAACCGTACTTTCACTTTTGACGCGCGCTCAGTGCCGAAAGAGCCTCCTAGTTTTTCGTGGTTACTCGTAGTGACAAGGCGGCATAAAAATTTTGTTTAGAGCCAAAAAAAAGTTAAAATTTGCTAGGACTACGTCCTACGTCCCTGAAATTGCTAGGATCTTGGTGGAGGGGGAGCGCTTGACGGGATGGTCATATACCGAATAAGCCACCAAGGAAAAATTCGAGACTTAAGTCAGATTGCGGGAACTCACTGTAGTTAACTAGAAGAGCTACGCGCGCTAAAGCGCGCGCGATAATTCTGCTTTTGTCTTATTTTATTTTTTTTTAAATGACTTCAGGCTTAGCCAACTGTCAGAACACACACTCTTATATACCAACTTGTTTTTGCGTTTCTACAGAACGACTTTAAGGTTAGGAGTACTCGCATTTGCCTGGACCACCCGTCAATGGGTTTTCTCGCCAGTGGAGAGGGAAACTGTAGAAAACCTCTCCGAGTACAACCGGTTTATCGACAGTCGAATTCTAATGGTGTGTACTGGACAATAATCGACGGTGCACATCATTATACTTCGACGTCAAACCTCCCGCTCAGATTATCTCACTTCAATATATTGAACAGCTCTTTAAACGTCTGGCAACATTGCACATAATTTTCTACTCAAAACTAAATGTAAACAAGTGATACCAAACATTTGCAACCAAGCAAGTCAAATCACAAAATAATGGTTTCTGTTTCGATTAGTTTAGTCAAGCGATAGAAAAACTTTTTATAAATTCATTACACATTAGAAGAATTATTTTATTGAAGTATTCTTCCTTTTTTGTCAAAGATTGACACCGAGATTTATTGATAGTCATGATATAAGCCGCGGTATAAACTTAGGGTCCGTCCATAAACCACGAGGACAATTTTTAACCAATCTTTGACCACCCCCCATCTAATATGGAACAACAATTTTTACTTTATGTAATTGACCTTAATTTTGTCACTTGGTGGTTTCTAAGGTCGCTGATTACGAATTTGATGTAAGTTTTCATAAATTTAAATTAGCGGAATTTTCTTTTTAATTTATGCAATTGACCTTAATTTTGTTACTCGGGAGTTCTAATACCAGTCAGGTAGGTGTAAATGTCCTAGGAGCGCTCACTGACAATTGACTTCTGTTTTAGAACTTGCACCGACTCATAACCAGCGAGCGTGCATAGAAATTTTTTTTAAATTTCTTTTTCCTATATTATATTAGCCGCTTTTCTTTTATGATTTCAATTGTTTTGTTTCATTATTTGTTTTTCATCTACATTTTTCGCTTTTCTGTAATTATGTTTTCTTAATCTATCATTCTCTAGTCTTATTTTTTCTGTTCATCTGTTTCTTCAAAACTTGCCTTCCTTTTCCTCTCTCTGTCTTTGTCCTTGTCTAATTCTTTTCTTATCAATTTTTCAAATTTAGTAATATGATTGTCATTTAACTTTTTTCCTTCAGTATTTAAAATTTTATAATCTTCATCACTTAAATTTTGTGGATCTTTTGTTTCAATTTCTATTTCTAGAGCTACTTTAATTTTTTTACCTTTTAAATTGTTTTGCTTTATTACTTTCTCTTTATCTATATTTATAGTTTTTTGGTAATTACGTTTTCTCAGTCTATCATTTTCTAGTCTGATTATTTTCTGTTCATCTGTTTCTTTGAGCCTTTCCTTCCTTTTCCTTTTCTTATCTTTTATTGCTCGATGTCTCTTTTTCTCATAGTTTTCATTTTTATTAAGCTTCTCCTCTGAATATTCTGTAGATATACCTCTATTCACATTATTATTACTAATACTGATACTAGTTTCACAAATAGAAGACGAGTTTGGTATTTCTATAAGTTTTGTAGCTCCATCCGTTAAAAGACGTTTCCAATCATACTCAACAAAAAAGGTCTAATAACATTTGTCAATTCCACGGAAGGAAATGAAATTAAACGATTATTTTCAAACATAAAAATTAGATGTCGTCTCATTTCACTATGAATATAATTAACAGTATTTGGCAATTCATTGTAATACAAAAATGTTGCAAACGCAATTGCATATATGCCACAGTCAATTCCATTCGGCTGTAGATTAACAGTTGAAAAAACTACCGGTGTTTTGAAAGGATATAATCTAAGTTAATATTTTTTTTGATCTTCATTTAAGTATCCCTTATTAAGACTGTTATAAATATATAGCCTTAATCCATCATAATAAGTACAAATCCAATGACCAGATTTGCAAGCACCACTAAAAAGTATTTGAATGTGCTTCTGATTTTTATCAATCGGAATAATGAATTCAGGCGTAATTAAATATAAAGTAATTTGCATGTTAAATGCTAAATTTGATTCTCTTCTCAACAACTTTCCAAATTCAGTAATATGATTGTCATTTAACATTTTTCCTTTAGTATGTAGAACTCTATGATCTTTATCACTTAAATAAACCTTTTCTTCTTTGTTAGACATGATTTTTTAATAAAATGAACAAATAATAGAATATTTTTCAAAAACTTATTTTTAGAAAACAGGTTTAAACTTATAACTTCTAAATCATAACTAAATAAATGAAAATAATGAATGAATATAAATAAATTTTTATAATTTATTTTATATTTTATTTTTTATATAAACTTTTTTTACATTTAAATTTATTTTATTTATTATATATTTTAATTTTAATAATAAATAGTCATCTGACTTCTTATAAATCTCATATTTATCTCATAAATCATAAATTCGCATAAATAACATAAGTCACATAAATCTCATTTTTGTCCCATATAAATCAAATAATTTTCATAATTACTGTAAAAAGAATGGTAATAATTTAGTACAAATTTTGGTACTGAATCTTCATTGGGTTCTATTTTAATACCAAAAATCAGCTCTAATTTAGAACCATTTATTTACAGTGAAGTCACATAAGCACCTATAACTCATGAATCTCAAATGAATCATAAACACATACAATTCATAAAGCTGATATAAATCATTAGCACATAATCTCATATAAATCATAGGCACATAAGTACAAATAAATATATTAAAAATTGCAATACCTTACCTATTATAATTTCAAAACATTTTAATCAAAACTTATCCAAAACAAAATTAACAAAAATAAATTAATGTATTTACTCAATAACAAAATTATTTAATTCAAAATTTTTTTTAAAAGTAGATTTATTTTCAAAAACATATACCTCGTTCTTAATCGCCCTCTTTTTCACTCATTAATCTATCTGTGAGTGAGAAAAGAAAAATAATTAGCCAATAAGGAAATAAGACGCCCATTTCGTATTTTGGCTTGAAAGTAAAATTCCCGACTTTTCCTTCCTCCATCAAATTCTGTTCCTCTCTTTCTACCTGACCCGAAAAATGAAGAAAACATGATACCCCCTTCTAAACCCAAAAAGTGGTCATTACTTTCTTAACTATTCGTCTCTCTTTCGCTCCCACTCTAAACTAAAAGGAGAGACAACACCTCCCTCCCTCTCTTTCTCTCTCACTGTAAACAGAATATATAAGGAAAGACTAACTTAATATATATAGATATAATAATAATATTCGCCTCTCTTTCGCTCCTACTCTAAACTAAAAGGAGAGGCGATACTTCCCTCTCTTTCTCTCTATCAAACTTTCTCTCTCACTGTGGACAGAATGTACACGATCTGGACAGACTGAATTAATGAATACGAAGTTTATTATAGTTAATAATTTTTATGAATTTTGACTCCTTTGAAAATGCACGGGTGAACGGTCGCAACGATAACTTTCTTCAGTATAGTCTGAAATAAAAAAATCAAACGTAGTTTTACTCAGTAGGCTTACTGTTATCGTGTGAACCTTAATAAATAATTTATCTTAATAAATAACAAAATGTCGGACTGTTAAAAAAAAATTCAAAAATCGCTTGTTTTTCCGTAAGTAATTGTTTAAAAAAAATAGGAAAATGTTTATGGGACGTTTCACGTCAAACGGCTCAAAGCTGTGCCTAAAATTGTATGCAATCAAAATACAAGTTATGCACATGAAAATACTCGTCATGACTTCCCCTTTTAATTGCAAAGTGGCAAAATTGAAATTCTAAAATGGCGTCCTTACTACGTCAATTAGAAGAGGCTAAACTCGAAAATAAGTAAATATATTTATTAATTACTTTTAAAAAACGATGCATAAATATTGGGTCAAAATAGATTTTAATGTTTTTGGAGTCGCTGATTACGAATCTGACGTTAGATTTTCAAAAGGGCGGATTCAATATGGCTGACGAATTTTAAAAAATTTCTTGAATTCGCTTAAAACTTTTTACTCGGCAGTTTTTGGGGTCGCTGATTACGAATCTGAAGTCAGATTTTCAAAATTCAAAATGGCAGATCCAATATGGTGGACGAAAATAAAAAAATTCGTAAATTCGCTTGAAACTTTTTACTAGGGGGTTTTCGAGGTCGCTCACTTGAAAGTAGACCACTAATGACAATATAGGAATCTGCATTACCGATATCGGCCTGTAACTGAGCCAGAACCCTCCTAGCTATACTACTGTATCGCGACCACCGACATTAAAAAGCGTCGGTAGTGTCGGGACATTACTTTAAATCCCAAATTTTTCAATTACAATGTCTTTTACGACTTTCAAATTAGAAGAATTTGGGTTCCTTTTTGTCCCTTTTTAATTGTTTCTGTTTTTTAATATCTAAAAAATGAGTTAAGATTATTATTTTCATCATTACAGATTATTTGAAAATATATTCGCTACTTTTAGATTAGGTTATTGTTATGAAAAATATTGCCGACAAAACATAAAAAAATGATAACGAAGTCATTTAGGAATGTACTATTTTGTTAGATGTAAAGAAGCAGTGTCAGGACACTGCCGACAATATGTGTCCCGCCCTTACCGAAACAGTGATTTACGGTAATAACGGTCTACAATTGCGTCTATCGCTCTATTATATATAATGCCCTAGGAATTTTAAAAGAATCTTACATACTAGTAAATTAAACCATTTGTGTATCATATAAAAAGCTTCAACAGAATAAAACTTTACTTTCACACCAGAAAAGGCAGTACTGTCAACTCAGCTGTTTAAAATATCGCAGTGTCTCGCTATGCCCGCTCTCCCGACACTGACGACAACGCCCTACTTATGCTTACATTTTTATATTTTTTAAATAAACCTAAATAAAAAAGTAAACGTGAAAAAAAAATTTTTTGCGAAGAGGAACAAAAGTTAAATATTTGTTAATTAATAATGTTTATAACAATTTAACCCATTAACGCACAACTCGTGAAAATTCTTTGGTCATTTTCAAACTACATAATTATAAATAAAACGGTTGACAATTTTGACCAGAGGTACAGTTTCTAAAGGTTTTGGATATTCTCTTTCTAATTTCGGTGTCAAAAATAAATTTTGTTCAAACCAAAATTAAATATGGCGGTTTTAATGTCAAAAAACACAAAAAAAAATTCATTTTTTCAAGTTTGACATTTTTTTTCACCTCGAAGAAGTGTAAGAATAAAATTCTATTTTCAACCATCGGTGCATAAAAATTATATACTTTCGAGAAAAGTAAAGTAGAATTTAAAATTTCAAGATGGCGGACTAATATGGCGTCAAATCTAGTGTAAAATTAAAAAATTTTGATCAACATTCTTCATATTGCCGAAAAGTCAATAAATTCGCCTGAATTTTGTTACTCGGGGGTTTTCGGTGTCGCTGATTACGAATATGAACTTTATTTTTAAATATTCAAAATGGCGTAATTAATATGGCGGACGAGTTTAACAAAAATTCATCGAATTTACTTGAAACTTGTCACTGAAGGGTTTTTGGGGTCGCTGATTACGAATAAAAAAATTCATGTTTAAAAATTTAAAATGGCGAATTCAATGTGGCGGACTTATTTTTCAAATTGATCAAATTCACTTGAAACTTGTTACTCAGGGGTTTTTGGGTTCGCTGATTACGAATATCAACTTCATTTTCAAAAATTTTAAATGGCGGATTTAATATGGCGGACAAGTTTTATAAAAATTCATCCAATTCACTTGAAACTTGTCCCACAGGGGTTTTTAGGATCGCTGATTACGAATATGAAATTTATTTTCAAAAATTCAAAATGGCGGATTCAGTATGGGGGACTTATTTTTTAAATTAATCAAATTTACTTGAAATTTGTTAGTCGGGGGTTTTTGGGGTCGCTGATTACGAATATCAACTTTATTTTTAAAAATTCAAAATGACGGGTCGCTGATTACGAATATGAACATGTAATGAGCCAATTCCCCAATAATCAGAGAGAGAGGGAGAGAGTTTGATGTTTAAGAGGGGAGAGTCAAATTCAAGAAATTAATATTTCTTTTAATTAGTAGTTGAGTTCCCGACAAGCTATAAGTCGGACTCACGATAAATCCGGAAAGGGAATTGATCACTCCCAATACTCTATTTTATTGTTTATATTTTACACTGTTCCTGTGGACCTTTGTGTCTATGAATATTGTTATAATAAATATTCATTGTGCTCTCCTCTCTCATCACAAATAAATTTGGGTATACCATTAATGGTTGACTGTCGACTTTAGGGGATTTGGTGACAACTGGCTGCCAACACAGAGGGCTTATCGCAACGCATTATTGTTAGACGACCAATTCGATTTTTTATACGTATATTTGTATGTGTGGTGTGTGAGTATGCATGTCATGTAATTTTGAATATTTAAAAGGTAAACACTCGCAGTTATAAAAATTAAAATATTTGCCAAATGAAAATAAATGTATAATTGTGTTTTTTAATCCAATTGAAATTGTTTGTTTAAATAATGTCCTTGCAACATTCTCCAAATACTTTTCCTGCGTCACAAATATTATTTCCAATAATTCGAAATGGCGGATTCAATGTGGCAGACAAATTTTTTTAAACTTGATCAAATTCACTTAAAACCTGTTACGCGGGGGTTTTTGGGGACGCTGATTACAAACCCCCGAGTTACAAGATTTAAGCCAATAGAATGAAATTTAAATTTTTGTGTCCGACATATTGAATCCGCCATTTTGAAATTTTGAAAATGAATTTCATATTCGTAATCAGCGACCCTAAAAACCCTTCAGTGACAAATTTCAAGTGAATTCGATGAATTTTTGTAAAACTCGTCCGCCATATTAATTACGCTATTTTGAATTTTTGAAAATAAAGTTCATATTCGTAATCAGCGACACCGAAAACCCCCAAAATACAAAATTCAGGCGAATTCATTGACTTTTCGGCAATATGAAGAATATTGCCAAAAAATTTTTAATTTTACATTAGATTTGACGCCATATTGGTCCGCCATCTTGAAATTTTAAATTCTACTCTACTTTTCTCGAATGTGTATAATTGTTATGCACCGATGGTTGAAAATAGAATTTTATTCTTACACAAAATACCACTTAGAGTAAAAAAAGACCAATACAAAACATTCTTATTTTTCCACGTAAAATTGATATTGGCGTTAACAGTTTTCAAAAAATTTCAAGTTTTTATTAATTTGTTTAAACAATTGTTGTTAAACAATTGTAATTATAAACAAAAAAACAGGTATATCTATTTTCTCCATTTGCCTATGAATCCAATTGTTAGTTTAACTTAAAATCCATTTGTTTATGCTTGGGATGAAACACCCTTTACCCAGCTTAATTTGTTTATAACAATTTTATAAACAAAGTACGACTTAGAGAAAAAAATGACCGTCTATACAAAACATTCTTATTTTTCCACCTAAAATTGATTGGCGTTAACAGTTTTCAAAAATTTTATTAATTAGTTTAAACAATTGTAATTTAAAAATAAAAAACAGGTATATATTTTTTCCATTTTCCTATAAATCCAATTGTTAGTTTTTTAATACAATAGCTAGTTTCTTTATGGGACTTAATGGGGTAAAATTTTCAAAATCTGAAATCGGATTTGAAATTAACGACATGAAAAGTTTTTGAATAATTTTTTGGAACAAAATTCTTTTGGAACTAAAATGCGAGATTATGAAAAAGCGATAAAAACAATATGATCATTTTAAAACTTTATTTTTCAGTTATCATTAACGACGACAAGAATGAAGTAGCCAACAAAAGTATAACGAGCTCCTTGGAAACGTTGAAAAAAACCTATCCAGGATACTTGGGAGAAATCTATGTAGTCAATGTTGAGAGTACTGAGTTTGAAAGTACGAAAGATCGCATTTGTGGATTATGGAATTCTATTCTTAAAAATGGACAAAGTGGACCAAAAGTTCCTGATTTAGTACTGGACACGACGAGAACTGGATTAGCTACGGAAGCAGTCAATGCCATCACTGCTGCACTTGGTTTACCCACTGTTTCTGGCGTATTTGGACAAAAAGGTGATCTAGGGTAAGTTATTTCTTAAAATAAATGTAATGATTATAATTTTAAAAAAATAAGAAGAAATTACTTTCCAGTGGTGTGTGGTTTCCATTTGATACACTATTTATAATCTTCTCAGACATCTCTAACGTACTGTAATTGTTTCGAAGAAACATTTATTGAACCTATATTAGGTTTTATAAGTCTCATAAAAACTCTACTGAACTGTAATTCAGTTCTACATGGGTGATTTTTCAAAAAACGGTAACTTTTAAGTTGATAAAAAAATTTGTTTTAATGTTGTACTCAGGAGAGGTTTTCTACAGTTTCCCTCTTCTCTGGCGAGAAAACCCATTGACGGGTGGTCCAGGCAAATGCGAGTACTCCTAACCTCAAAAAGTCGTTCTGTAGAAACGCAAAACTAGTTGGTATATAAGAGTGTGTGTTCTGACAGTTGGCCTAGCTTCAAGTCATTTAAGAAGAAAAAAATTAATAAACATTAGTTTTTGTATAATTAGTACTTTTCGCGTAAATGAAACGAGATGTCAAAAGTAAAGAGGAAAACTAACCTCATCAGAGGCGTACCATCAAGGAGCACTGAAACTTATAATTTTTCTATATAGGTATTATTAATTGAATTAACTGATTCATTTTTATCATTTTTAAAATTTTATTAAAAAATATATAAAAAGATTAGAAAAATTTCAACTTTATTACCTATTTTAACCCTTTAACCCGTTGACTGTCGCTGACGCATATATGCGCAAAACAAAACTGGCCAAAAGTGGTTCATGACGCATAAATGCGCAACTTAAAAAAGGTGATTAAAAACTTTTTGAATGTTCCTGAAACCAGTTACTCCGGGGTTTTCGAGGTCGCTGATTACGAATATGACATTCGTTTTCCAAAATTCAAAATGGCAGATCCAATATGGCAAACAACAAAATAAAAAATTGATCAGATTGACTTGAAACGTAGTACTCGGGGGTTTTTGGGGTCGCTGATTACGAATCTGACATCAGTTTTTCGAAATTCAAAATGGCGGATCCAAGATGGCGGAAATTTTGTCAAAATTCGTTGAATTTGTTTGAAACTTGTTACTCGGGGGTTTTAAGGGTCGCTGATTACGAATCTAACATTAGTTTTTCAGAATTCAAAATGGCGGATCCAATATGGCGAACAACAAAATAAAAAATTGATCAGATTGACTTGAAACGTAGTACTCGGGGGTTTTTGGGGTCGCTGATTACGAATCTGACATCAGTTTTTCGAAATTCAAAATGGCGGATCCAAGATGGCGGAAATTTTGTCAAAATTTGTTAAATTTGTTTGAAACTTGTTACTCGGGGGTTTTAAGAGTCGCTGATTACGAATCTAACATTAGTTTTCCAGAATTCAAAATGGCGGATCCAATATGGCGAACAACAAAATAAAAAAAACCGCTGTCAAGTTGTATATTTTTTTATAATTTTGGTGCTCATTTCATGAACACTTTACTTCCACATAGAGATAATAATAATAATAATAATAGGAAAATATATGAATAACTTTTTATAAATATGGTAAAAGTGATTAAATCTTGGGTCAATCAATGTATTTTTAAATACTCTACAATATAGTTATAATAGTTTGATAGTTAAACAAAAATTTTCAAACAAAAAAGTTGAGAAAATGTCATTTTCCACAATTTTTGGTTTTTAAAATACCAATAATTTTGAAATTTATTAGCGAATTAGGTTCAAAAATAGGTCAATCGAAGCGTTTTTTGAAGCTCTACAAGAAGGTAACGATAATTTTAAGATTACTTCTACATTTTTCAACAAAATTTTCAAAAAAGTATTATTTTCCAAAATTTTGAATTTTTAAAAGTTTAATATCTCCGGTTAATATGGACGAAAAATGTTTAATTAGAGCTCAAAAGATGCGTCTAAAAAAACTCTACAAAATTATGGAAAAACATTTATAGGTGTCCTAACATTTTTTTAAAGTTATGGGCAAAAAACGTTTTTTTGCAAAATTAAAAATCCAAAAAAAATTTAGTTAAACTTTATTAATATATCTCAAAGTACTCTCATTTTATATCCGCAGGTGAGATCTACAATTTAAAAAAAAATTCAACCCAAAAGCTCTTCATGATTTCGAGATATTTATGAAAATGTGATGTTTACACACACACACACACACATACGGAATGACATTTTTTAAAAATGTCATTTTTGAACTCCTGAGGTCAAATAACATAAAGATATGTCAAAAAATCGAACTCGAAAAATTTCGGTATCACAATACTTCCTCTATGAGGAAGATGAGGAAGTAATTGATCAGATTGACTTGAAACGTAGTACTCGGGGGTTTTTGGGGTCGCTGATTACGAATCTGACATCAGTTTTTCGAAATTTAAAATAGCGGATCCAAGATGGCGGAAATTTTGTCAAAATTCGTTGAATTTGTTTGAAACTTGTTACTCGGGGGTTTTAAGGGTCGCTGATTACGAATCTAACATTAGTTTTCCAATATTCAAAATGGCGGATCCAATATGTCGGACAACGAAATAAAAAATTGATCAGATTGGCTTGAAACTGATATCAGATTAACCAGTTTCAAACAAATTCAATAAATTTTAAAAAAATTTCCGCCATATTAAACCAGATATTTTGAATTTTGAAAAACTGATTTCAGATTCGTAATCAGCGACCCTGAAAATCCTCAAGTATTCAGTTTCAAGCCAATCTGATCAATTTTTTATTTCGTTGTCCGCCATATTGGATCCGCCATTTTAAATTCTGGAAAACTAATGTTAGATTCGTAATCAGCGACTCTTAAAACCCTCGAGTAACAAAATTCAAGCAAATTCGACGAATTTTGAAAAATTTCCGCTTTCTTAGATCCGCCATTTTGAATTCTGAAAAAGTAATGTTAGATTCGTATTTAGCGACTCTTAAAACCCCCGAGTAACAAAATTCAAGCAAATTCAACGAATTTTGAAAAATTTCCGCCATCTTAGATCCGCCATTTTTAATTTTGAAAAATTGATGTCGGATTCGTAATCAGCGACCCCAGAAACCTTAAGATACCAAGTTTCATAAAAATCCATTAAAAATTTTTTCAACACACTTTTGGCCCAAACAGTGTAAATCTCGTTGACAGCTAAAGGGTTAATGCCCAAATGTGCTGATTTTTAACTTCGGTTTCATGGCGTGGTCAAAATTTCTAAAAAGTGACTTTTAACCCTTATTTTTTTTAAATACTCAAAAAATACAAGGTTTTGGAAAGTAATTTTTTTTCAGACCCAATTTCAGTAGTCATATCGATTTTTCCAAGTCATCTAAGGTATAAAAAACGTGTTCCCGATAGTTTTTGTTTGAAAATATGCTTTGCGTTTTAAGATTTTTGGATTCAAAATGGCGCCTGAAAATAAACAATTTTCCAAAATTTAACACAGGATTTTTAAAAGTTCATGAAATCGCTTGAAATTTGTTACTCTGAGGTTTTCGGGGTCGCTGATTACCAATTTGAAGTCATATTTTAAAAATTTAAATTGGCGTATCCAATATGGCGGACGACAATATTAAACAAGTTGTACATCCAGATGTTCATTACATGAACATTTTGCTTTCTCTTTACGATAAGCAAAAAAAATTTGCTTCCTCGTGGAGGTAGCATTAACGACAAGTATATTTAATTTTTAAATCATTTTTAATAGGGGAGAGTGGTCCTAAGTTGTCCGCCTAAGCAAATTGGTCGAAAATAATTACAAAATGAAATTTATTCACTTCGGCAAGTATATATTAGTTTTCAAAGATTGTTTTGTTATAATTTTGTGGTATTTAGAACGTTATAGAATGGCTTTTGTAATCTTAATACAATAAATAGTGGAAAGCTGCATTTTGGACATTTCAGAAATAGCGGTCCTAAGTTGGCCACCACTTTTTTTTTGCTTGTGTATAAGGAAGAAATGCATATTCTTTTCAATTACGCAGAAATTTTACAAATTTGATACATTTAGGAGAATAAAAACGCATTATTTAACTATTTTTGTTTAGAAAATGAAGCATTGTTTTATTTCATTTATTTGCAGTGGTGGATGGCTGTGGAGACAGGCGTTTTTGTACCATGTCTTTTCTAATGTTTTTTAAACCATTTTTTTTGTTTTTTGTCTTTGTTTAATTCCTACGTTACACTTTTACGGTCTTTCTCGTGATGAAAAATACAAAAAAGAAGTAAAACATAAATAAAAACAAACAAAAAACCACCTAATTTGGTGGCCAACTTAGGACCACTGTAGATTTTTACAAGTTTCAAATTATTACGCTAATAAAGAAAATTTAATTAAACAATCAACATAACCTCTTATTACAACATTAAATAAAGGAACTAGCGCACACACTCATTTAGAAATTTTTAATTATTTATCTCTTGTAGATGCTCTCGAAAAAACAAGACAAATTAAATTTTGTTGGTCATAAACAATATTATTGTCCTCACAATGCGTAAAAGAATCTTAAATTATAATTAGGTCCATAAATTATATCATGGTTTATCAATATATCATACCACAAAATTATAGATTCGTTCAGTATACCATCTCTGAGAAATGCAGGGTGGCCAACTTAGGTATTTGTATTTTTGTATTTTTTTAATTGGGTACCACATAGTTAAAAAAATTAAAATCCTAGGTGGAGCATCATTCCGGCTGAAGCACAATGTACCAAGTCATTTTGAATTTTGAAAATTTAATATTACATTCGTACTGAGTGACCCCAGAAACGCATAATTACTAAATTTCAAGAAAATTTAAAAATAATCAGTTACTGGATACATTGTGCTTTAGCCGGAATGATGCGCTACCTAGGATTTTAATTTTTTTAACTATGTGGTACCCAATCAAAAAAATTGACAAAAATATTTCTTAAAAGAACACATTTAGGAGAATTTTCTGTACAAATTCCAAAGTAATATCTCCAAAAAAAGACCAAAATTTTTTTTTTTTAAATAAAAAAATTTTTTTTTGGGGTTTTTTTGGGCAAAATTTTTTGAAATTTTTTTTTAAATTCCTCTTATTAATTTATAAATCACATATAAATTTCAGTATAATCGATTTAGTGTTTTTCGAGAAAAAACAAATTTTTGATTTTTCTTTCCCTTTACATAACTTACAAAAATACATTTTTTAAAAAAATATTTGGTGAACAATTTTTTCTTATTGTTGCCAATATGTAACAAGAATTTCAAATTTTTTTGAGCGGGGGCAGATTTTGCATGCTTACTCCGCTAGGCCCTTTGTCTTCAGATTCGTAATCAGCGACCCCGAAAACCTCCGAGTAACGAATTTCAAGAGATTTCATGAACTTTTGAAAATTGTATCCATTCTGTATCAAATTTTGGAAAATTGTTTATTTTCAGGCGCCATTTTGAATCAAAAAATACCAAAAATCTTAAAACGCAAAGCATATTTTCAAACTAATACTTTCGGGAACACGTTTTTTATACCTTACACTGAGAAAATTTTGGGGACAATGCTGCTCCGGTAGGTGACACTACTGCGTTAAATCAAGAGCTGGAGCGCAACTTTACCTACGATTCGCAGCCGCCCGGAAAAAAAGTAAGAAACTGTTCTCATGGACTTTACTCCGTGCTCATGGAACTGATCCTTACCTTTCCAAAGTCAGAATCAGCCCCGTGAGGAGTACATGCTGCCTTTTGCGGAGCGGCTGCGAATCGTGGACAGAGAGTGCCAGCGACTCTTATGAAATTCCGCAGCGTCCCCAAAATTTTCTCAGTGTAGATGACTTGGAAGAATCGATATGACTAGGTACTAAAATTGTATCTAAAAAAAATTACTTTCTAAAATTTTGTATTTTTTGAGTATTTTTAAAAAAATAAGGGTTAAAAGTCACTTTTTGGAAATTTTGACCATACCATTCGAAAGAGAGACCCGAAAAACGTATAGATATGTCCTTGTACAATTTTTATTAATTTTTTCTTTTGTCGTATCCATCTTCAACTTTTTATCGGTATTTTATTTATGTATCTACTAAAATACTAAAGTTATGACATAGCATGACAATGGAATTAATAAAAATACGCAGTGTTTTTTAGTGTTTTCACTTAAATATAAGAAAAATATATAGTATTTCCTAATTTCTTTTGGGGATTTAAGAAGTGACATGTTTTTTCTTTGACTTCCTGATTAGTGTTGCCACGATACGAGATGAGTTGATAATTTCAACTGTCTCGTCTTGTCTTTTTATTATAGGGAAAATTATCGTCTCGAGTGTCGAGAATGCTACACATTCTCGTTTTCTCTCGTCTTTGCATCAAGACGAATCGACTGATGTATAAAAAGAATATATTATATTGAAAATTATGGAATTAATTACAATTAAAATTGAAAAATTCACTTTTTTACTAAAAATTTTTTTGTTTATTTAGATTCATATTACTGTATAAGAAAATTTTATTCTTTCTATTAGGACGAATGTACTTTAATTTATAAATGTTACACTGTAAAAATAGGTTCTAAATTAGAGATGATTTCGGTATTAAAATTAAAACAAATTACGATTCAGTACCAAAATTGGTACTAATTCGTACCTTTTGTTTTTACAGTGTTAATTGTATTAAAAATTAAATATACTTAGTGTTAATGACACTATGATGACTAATAATGACTAATAATGACTAATAATGACACTAATAATGACTTTCTCCACGAGAAAGCAAATTTTTTTTGCTAATCGTAAAAAGGAGGCAAAATGTTCATGTAATGAACATCTGGATTTACAACTTGTTTTAATTTTTGTCAGTTGTCGCCTAGATCTAGTCAAAAAATAAAAAATATCTGCATCAACTTGCAAAAAAAGCTTTTTTACAAACTACAATATAAGTACAAGAACTACATTATTCGAAAAATATAATTTTTTTCTTTTTTCTGAAAAATTGTCTACTTTTATCATTTTTCTCTATAAAAAAATATTTATGATGAATCTTTTCATTGTGAACAACTTAGCTCCAACGCACAATGTGTTATTTTTAACCTTAGAAAAAATTGACTGTCTCACAACTAGAGGTGTCTTACAACTGGAGACTCTCCCCTACATTTATATAGTTATGCCTTATTTCAAAAAGATTTAATTAAATTTATTCTAAGATGTGAGGAATACACTCGGGGTAAAGCCGCTCACTTAGTTTTAAATTTAAAATAAAATAATTTCACGTATTATATTTTAACAATAACAAAATTTATGGCTTGTTAAAACCAAAATTGTAACTACAATTCACTTTCTCTTAATAAAATATAACATTACAGTAGAACCTCGGTTATCCGAGCCTCGATTATCCGAGATTCCGTATTATCCGAGGTGCCGATCACTGCTCGGATAATACGGAATAACTCGGATAATACGGACGGAGCTGCGGAGTCTGGAAAAAATTTTCCGCAGAACCTCTTGCGCCATCTGCGAACGGCGAATGTAGTCTCAAACTCACGGTTACATAGTCTCACAAACTATTTCTGTGCGCAGACGTGAATTTCTTGTCATTAACCTCAACCAAACTGTATGAAAAACTACACTTTGTACGTATATTCTACGAAACAGAATTTTGTGCCGTGTATTTATAAGATCTTTTTCGGTGTATGTAATACGCGCAAGTCATAAAATCAACATTGCCATGTCACAAAAAAGGAAGAAAGTCCTAGTTAGTTTGGAGAAAAAGTTGGAAGCTATAAAAAGATTAGATAACGGAGAACTCATTCGCAATGTCGCTGCCGAATATAATGTTGGTGAAGTCACTGTGGGTGATTGGCGTAGAAATCGAACTAAACTAGAACAATTCGCAATAAAATCCGGCGACGCAACAACCAGTCGAAGGTCGATGAAAAGAGCAGAGTTCGAAAAAATTGACAAAGCTCTATCCCTGTGGTTCATTCAGGTGCGAGAAAAGGGAGTGCCAATGTCAGGTGAGTATTTCCCAGTCTCCAAATAAGTTTTCTCCGAAATGACATTCTTTTTCTTTCTTCCTTGAAGGGCCCATATTACAGGCCAAGGCGATGGAGCTTGCGAAACAATTTCCTGATGAAAGCGAATTGTTTACAGCAAGTAATGGATGGCTGGATAGGTGGAAAAAAAGACACGGCGTTCGTCAATTACGTATCTGCGGTGAGAAGATGTCAGCTGATGGAAATGGATTCGAAAAATTTAAAACGGAATTCGAACAGTTCGTAGCGAAAGAAGGATATACACGAGATCAAATATATAATTGCGACGAGACCGGCCTAAATTATAAAATGATGCCTGCGAAGACATTAGTTTCACAAGAAGAAGCAAGGGCGCCAGGGTACAAAAAAAATAAGAAAAGAGTTACTATTTTAGCCTGCAGTAACGCGACCGGAACTCACAAAATTCCGTTAATGTGTATAGGAAAGTCGGCTAAACCAAGAGCGATTAAGCATATTAAACCCACAGCTTTGCCAGTGTACTATACACATCAACGGAGTGCTTGGATGAGCAGTGATCTTTTTCAAACATGGTGTTTCAAAAAATTCGTTCCAGCGGTTGAAAAATTTTTGAAAAAGAAAGGTCTTCCTAGAAAAGCGATTTTTCTACTCGATAACGCACCATCCCATCCGAACGAGTCCATTCTCAAAAGTGAAAACATTATTGTTAAATTTTTTCCCCCAAACGTGACCTCCATTGGACAACCAATGGATCAAGGTGTACTTGAGACGTTCAAGCGTCATTACCGACGTTTTTTACTTCAGGAAATTTCAGAGAAAATTACCACCGGAAGTACCTTCAAAGAGTGTTTGCTTGCAGTAAACATGAAAAACGTAATTTACTGGTCAGCTCAAGCTTGGGATAATATCCAAAGGATCACGCTGGAGAGGTCATGGGCAAAAATTTTGCCTTCTGAAAGTCAAAACGTTGAAATTGTAAACGATGTTGATCTCCATAGCATCATGGAGACAATTCCTGGTTGTGAAGAAGTCGAGAGAAACGATACTGAAGAATGGATTAATGGTGATGACTGTGAACAAGAATTGACTGACGACGAAATCGTCCAGCTTGTAAATTCGGGAGAAAACACTGACGATGTAGAAAAGAGTGAAGCGAACGAAACCCCTCAAGTCAGCCATGAAGAAGGTTTGAATGCTCTAGAATTAGCATTGAAATACATTGAGGAACAAGAGGAATGTAACGCAAGTGACCTTTTGCTGATAAAAAGATGGCGAGATATAGCAGCGAAAAATCGAATTAGCAGTTTGAAACAGTCTTCTATAACGAAATTCCTTCAGCAGCGTACTTAAAAAGTTACATGTTATGCAATAACATTGCTTTATAATACAAAAATTTATTTATGTTCGTTGGATTTAAACTTTTCTTTATTTTTGTCGTTTAATTTTATTCTAATACTTTAAATACATAAAAAATAATTGAAATTTTCGAATTTTTTATTTCTTCCGTGTTATCCGAGTTTTCGATTATCCGAGGTACCTCCTCCCCACATTACCTCGGATAATCGAGGTTCTACTGTATTTAAATCCATAGTTGTAATTCATGAAACCTATATTCATTATTTATTAAACCAATTTGTTGTTTATGGAATTGTTTATAGAACTAATAGTTTATCGAAAATAAATTATACTTAAGACGGGAATAAGACGAATTTTAATATTTAAAAATTAAAACTGTTCCGTCTTGAAAAAATAAAGTGAGCGGATTTACTCTGGAAAATTGTGATTTCGAAATTTGGTGAATGTGTATTAAAAAGTTTCTCTAAGTAAAACTAAAAAAGATAAATCCTTTTTCTTTAACAATATTTTCATAATTTCTCTACACTTTACTAAAAAATGAATAATACCATCGTTTACCGTCTTAGTAACCGAAAAAATGCACTATGTAAAAGTTGTTTTCAATAAAATAGAAACCTTTTACAAATGTTTCAAATATTGGGTTCCAAACAACCCCATTTTTCTGTTAGTGTATAAAAAAATTATATTTCCGTTCTAGGGTTAAAATAAAACTATATAATTGTAGAATAATGGAAAAATATAGTCTTTGACCTAATATTTTGAGTCCTAATATTTGAGTGAAGTTAGAATTATTTATGAAAAACTGAACTTAAAGAATGAAAACCTGTAAATCATAATAAAACTTAATAAAAAAACTTTTTTGTTACCATTTAGGATTATTAAATACAAAAATAATGATCATAAGTATTTCAAAATTGAAAATAGTGAATACACAAAGAAAGAGGTCTTTAAGGGGGGAACCTCCTTTATTGCGTCAAAAAAATCGACTTTCTGGAAATAATTTTAATTGATTCTACAACTATTCAAGAATATACCCATAAAATTTTAAGTCGATTTCTGTATTATTGAAGAAGTTACAAAATTTTTAATTATTTTTTTTTCATGCGTCGTCTGGTGAAATGTTTACCAGAGTCCAGAATTTTTTCTGTTTTAGCATTCAATCTGCCTTCTTCTTTTATTCAGAGTACCACTGTCAGTATAATTTGTAATTTCTTTGTGGCAACCCTTCTTTCATTTGTTTGACATTCGAGTCACTTTATTTAAAAAAAACTATAAACGCATTTTTCTCGAAACACCATTTTTTAATTTTGTGAACACGATTGAGAACGCCCTTTTGAACCATTCAGGCTTTATGATACATCATTTCAAAGATAATTAAATAATCTTTAATATGACATTTAGTGTTTTTTGAAAAAAAAAATTTTTTCATATTTTTTTGGAATTTTAAAGTCAATTTTTTTATGCACGAAAAATCACTTTTAACTTAAAAGTGGGTAAAAAAATCAATTCTTGAAATTTTTAAAAAAAAATCGAAATGTCATATAGAAGGTATTATCCTAAAGTTTAAAAAAAAGGTTTGTTTCTTTGTTTTAGAAAAAAATTCAGAGCGCTAGAATGTTCACAGATAAAATGAGGTGCCATGGACGCGGTGTATATTTCCATACTAAAAATGTTTTGTTCTTTCTTCAAAAATTTTTTTAGTTTCTCAAGACATGTATTAAAGTACCCTATAAATTACAAAACGTTTGAAGTTATTTTACCCGAGAAAAAAGATCCCAAAAATGACGCATTTTTCGATCGTCTAAAGGAGGTTCCCCCCTTAATGACGGACTAAATTACGAAAACTTTAAAAATATTTCAGACTTGTTCTGATTTTGGTATTTGAATTTGACTGAGGTTGCTGAATTCAAATATAATAGTCAAATTTAAATTTAAAAATGTCGGACCAAATATGGTTGACAAATTATTTTTGTAATGCTTAGATTTCAACTAGACTAGGGGAAGATCAGGGAAGATTGGGGAATTGTGGGCCACCTCCATTACTTAATAATATTTGATTATCAAATTTTTTTAACCCATTAACGCCCAACTCGTGAAAATTCTTTGGTCATTTTCAAGCTACGTAATTATAAATAAAACAGTGCACAATTTATACCAGAGGTACATTTTCTAAAGGTTTTGGATGTGCTCTTTCCGATTCCGGTGTCAAAAATAAATTTCGTCCAAATGAAAATTAAATATAGCGGTTTTAATGTCAAAAAACACAAAAAAATTCATTTTTCCAAGTTTAACATTTTTTTTCACCTCGAAAAAGTGTAAGAATAAAATTCTATTTTTAACCATCGGTGTATAAAAATTATACACTTTCAAGAAAAGTAAAGTAGCAGGGACCGTCTCGAAAGTTTAGTTTCGTTTTAGTGTTTGAGTTGACACAAAACTAAATTAACAAAGTGACTTTAGTTTCAAGTCGACACGAAACTAAATTAACAAACTGAGTTTAGTTTCGTGTCGACCCGAAACTAAATTAATAAATTAGATTTTGTTTCGTGTCGACTCAAAACAAAAGATTGAAAAACATAATTATTTAGTGTTAATCATAGAAAAATTGTTTCCCCTGACTTACGTAAGTAATTAATGTAAGTTATGTAACCAGAGTAAATTACGTAACTATAGTAATTTACATAATTAAAGGAAGTTACGTAACTAGAATAACTTACGCGATAAATCAAATTTACGCAACTTACGTAACTTACGTAAGTTTGATTAATTACAGAATTAAGTAAATTTGGACATTTTACGTAAGTAAAACGTGATGTTGACCATTTACGTAAATTACGTAAATGTGATTATTTGAGTTGATGGTGTAAATTCTACCATTTTCGTAAGTTATGTAACTTACGTAAGTTTGATTAATTGAGTAAGTTATTCTAGTTACGTAACTTACGTAAGTTTGACCATTTACGCAAGTTACTGTAGTTACGCACTTTACTCTAGTTACTGTAGTTACGTACTTTACTCTAGTTACGTAAGTTATTCTAGTTACGTAACTTCCTTTAATTATGTAAATTACTTACTAATTACTTACGTTGCTTTAATTACGGATGACAAGGGAAACAATTTTTCTGTGATTGACACTAAATAATTATGTGTTTCAGTCTTTTGTTTTGAGTCGACACGAAACTAAACTCATTTTGTTAATTTAGTTTCGTGTCGACTTGAAACTAAAGTCACTTTGTTAATTTAGTTTCGTGTCAACTCAAACACTAAAACAAAAGTAATTTCTATTTAGTTTCGTTTTAGAAGCGGTCCCTGTAAAGTAGAATTTAAATTTTTAAGATGGCGGACCAATATGGCGTCAAATCTAAAGTAAAATTTTAAAATTTTGGGGAATATTCTTCATATTGCCGAAAAGTCAATGAATTCGCCTAAAATTTGTTACTCGGGGGTTTTTCGTGTCGCTGATTACGAATATGAACTTTATTTTAAAAAATTCAAAATGGCGGATCCAATATGGTGGACGAGTTTTACAAAAATTCATCGAATTCACTTGAAACTTGTCCCACGGGGATTTTTAGGGTCGCGGATTACGAATATGAAATTCATTTTCAAAAATTCAAAATGGCATATTCAATATGGTAGACTTATTTTTTAAATTGATCAAATTCACTTGAAACTTGTTACTCGGGGGTTTTTGGGGTCCCTGATTACGAATATAAACTTCATTTTTAAAAATTTAAAATGAGGGATTCAATATGGCGGACAAGAAACTTCAAATTTCATTATATTGGCTTAAATCTTGTAACACAAGGGTTTTTGGGGTCGCTGATTCCGAATATGAACTTTATTTCCAAAAAGTTGAAATGGCGGACTCAATATGGCGGACAAAAGTTTTATACTTGATCAAATTCACATGAAACCTGTTACTCGGGGGTTTTTAAGGTAATTACAAACTCCCGAGTAACAAGATTTAAGCCAATAGAATGAAATTTGAAGTTTTATGTCCGCCATATTGAATCTGCCATTTGAAATTTTTGAAAATGAATTTCATATTCGTAATCAGCGACCCCAAAATCCCCCGAGTGACAAGTTTCAAGTGAATTCGATAAATTTCTGTTAAACTCGTCCGCCATATTAGATCCGCCATTTTGAATTTTTAAAAATAAAGTTCATATTCGTAATCAGCGACACCAAAAGCCCCGAGTAACAAATTGCAGGCGAATTCATTGACTTTTCGGCAATATGAAGAATATTGCCCAAAATTTTAAAATTTTACTTTAGATTTGACGCCATATTGGTCCGCCATCTTGAAATTTTAAATTCTACTTTACTTTTCTTGAAAGTGTATAATTTTTATACACCGATGGTTAAAAATAGAATTTTATTCTTACACTTTTTCGAGGTGAAAAAAAATGTTAAACTTGGAAAAATGAATTTTTTTTGTGTTTTTTGATATTAAAACCGCTATATTTAATTTTCATTTGGACGAAATTTATTTTTGACACCGGAATCGGAAAGAGCACATCCAAAACCTTTAGAAAATGTACCTCTAATATAAATTGTCAACCGTTTTATTTACAATTACGTAGCTTGAAAATGACCAAAGAATTTTCACGAGTTGGGCGTTAATGGGTTAATTTTCTTTTGTTCGTCCAAAGTAAATTTTTTATGATCAATTCATGACTTTACAACGCTTTACAATTACCTGTAAACCGTAAGGGAGCCTTCATAAATGATGTCACGTTTTTGGGGTTAGGGGGGGGTCTCTACTAAACGTGACACAATGTAATTTAACATGTGAAATTGCGTGTCAGGGGGGGTCTAAAATCCCGAAAAATTGCGTGACATTATTTGTGAACGCACCCTAAACAACAATTACCTTCAAAAATTTATTTTTTTTCTGGGCGTTCATATTTTTATTGTTTTTACAAGGATTTTAAAGAATTAATTATGGAAAATATTTTTTTAATTATTGTGTGGCATTGGTACTTTGACTTCAAAAAGAAATTTCGCAACAAATTAAAATAAGTAAATAATACAAATCTTTTTGTAAAATGAAGCATTTAGAGAATTGTTGACCAAGTTTTTTTTGGAAGAATTTGTTACTTGTTTTTAGCGATTTAATTGACCAATCCAGGTACATACTATTAAAATTACTCATAGCTATAGTAATTTAACAAAAACAATTCTATTCTTTGCGATCTATGCGATAGAGCTGTTAACTTAAAATGTGTAAATAATGCAGCCTATTTTACTTCGCCAAATTACGATAGCGAATGATTTCATTTTCTTATTTTTTATTTTATAATTTTAAACTAATAATTATAACATTTCTAACCATTTAATAAATACATTTTATCGTTATTTTTTATATTTAACTTAATTGAGGCAGTGGCCAACAATTCCACAGCATTTTTAAAAATCATAAAAGTGCACTCTTTGGTAAAAGTCAAATTTCTTTTAAGTGATTATGAAACTAACTATGCTTGCCTCCTACTGACAAAAAAAATTTTTAATTTGAAATAAAACATTTTTGTGTAAGATATTAAGCTAAAAAAAGTGTGTCCCACAAAACCCCAATCTTCCGTAATTCAAAATTTTTGCTAACTGTAAAGTATCAAATCGCGTTTAAATCTCAACATTTTAAAATATTTTCGTTAGCCATACTGCTGTTTTTAATTTTTAATTTTATTATCATACACAGTTGACCAATATGGCTGATGACAAACTTAAAAAATAATTCGATTGTCATTCTTACTTAGGGGTTTTAAAGTCATCAGCCGCCTTTAATATGCGGTCTACAAAAATGTTGTTTTATTGAGTTTTACCATAATTAATAATAATACTCCTTAAATAAGTTTTTTTAAGTGAGTATTTCTTTCACATTTTTATTTGTACTAAAAGAAGAAATTATGCTATAAATTTTTCTACCTCCGACTGATTGAGTTCAGTGGAAAACATTTCTATCCCAAATGCACAAAAATGGCGCTTTTATATAACTAACGACAGGGACTCTATTATTTATGACAAATTACGATTTTAAAATGCGTTTTCACAGCACAATCGCAAAGAATTTTTAAATCGGCACAACGTTATACTATTTAGGGTTTTTCCTCTGTACCTACACTATCGTCCACGAGTATCAGGACGATTACACGCGACTTTATAAAAAAACATGTCATCACTTTTTCAATTATATCTCGTAAATAAAAGGAGATACAAAAAAAACTTAAATACGGTTAGAGACCTGATTAAATTTTACGTAAAATAAGCCGTCTTTGAAGTAATTTCGTTAACTATTTTTTGAGTTGTAGAGTGAGAAAGAAATTTAAAAAATTATCAAATTTTCTAATTTTTGGCTGTTGATTTTAACTTTTTTGAAAATCTAGAAAAATTTAGATAAAATTTTTCTAAAAACGCAGAGTTCTTCGTTAGAATTTTAGCTTTAAAATAAGCCTTCGAAAATTAAAAAAGATTATTCCGTCTTCGATATATCATTAAAAATGTGAAGCCGTGTTTTGACAAATTGGTGCATTGAAATTCAACTGTGACGAATCGACTCTGGCTTCGCGCGGCAACGAATGAGAGAGAAAGCAGATACGAATTCATGCGGGAGAACGATTAACTTTCGAGTTTCTTTATATTCTTGTGAAACATAATTATTTATTATTCCCCAGCATAAATCCGTTCCTGTTTTTTCTCCCATTCGCAGCCACGCGAAGCTAAAATCGAGTCGTCACAGTTAAATTCCAATGCACCAATCGACGAAACACGGCTTAACATTTTTAATGATATATCGAAGACGGATTAACCTTTTTTAATTTTCGAAGGCTTATTTTAAAGCTGAAATTCGATTCCCGGTCAATTACCCGAATCTAGTGAAGATTTCAGTGTTTTTAGAAAAATTTCATCTAAATTTTTCTAGATTTTTGAAAAAGTTGAATTCAAGAGACAAAAATGAGAAAATTTGATATTTTTTTTTTATTTCTTTCTCACTCTACAACTCAAAAAATAGTTAACGAAATGACTTCAAAGATGACTTATTTAATGCAGAATTTAATCATCTTTCTAACCGTATTTAAGTTTTTTTGTATCTTCTTTTATTTCCGAAATATGGTTGAAAAAGTGATGGCATGTTTTTTCATAGAGTAGCGTGTAATCGTCCTAATACTTGTGGACGGAAGTGTATATCTAAAAATACTCTTTTTGAAAAAACGAATTTAAAATATTAACTGCTCAATTAACTTAAGAAATTGAATGTTTTTTATAAAGTTGAGGAAAATGCAGTTAAATTCATTAATAGAAAATTAATTAACTTTAAAAAACTGTCACACTTTAATAATACTTATTTTTTTACTCTTCAGAAGCTACAAAAGAATATGATAAAACCTTAAGCTTTGTAAATAAGTCGCTTAAAAATAATTAGTATAAAAATGAACATATGTTTGTGAGTTCCACCTTCAATTTCCAAAGTTTAGAATTTTCAGCAAATAAATTTGCTATTCAAAGCTTTGATTTTGATAAAACAATTTCTTAAAAATTTTGTTTGCTTAATATTTTTATATTTAAATCTATAAGAACTTAATTTGATGAAAAATAATTTCTTTTCTAACAGTTATATCCTTATACCCAATTTGTTTATACTTTTTTGAAATTCACTACATGCTCATTGTTTACTACTTGTAGAAAGAATTTTTTGAATATTTAAAAATGAAGCGCATATAAAAACTGCAAAATATTTTTGTGCTCTCATATCTAAATTAATGTAATATTATATTCATTTAAATAAACTTCTTTTACATATTTAATATTTAAAAATTCTAGACGATGGAGATTTTTGACTCCAGATCAAAAGGGTTATTTAATACAAGTTATGCCGCCAGCTGATCTCGTCCCAGAAATTATCAAGGAACTGTGCTTGAAAACGATTGAGACTAGAGCTGAAACAAATAAATCAATCGACAATGCAATGATTCTTTTCAACAAAGATTTTGTGGTGGATCATAAGTACAAAAGTCTCCTGCTAAATGTACCAACACGTCATGTAATGGTAGATATTGAAAATGACGAGGCAAAGGCAAGTAAACAAATTGTCAGACTTAGAGACTTGGATATTGTCCATTTCTTTATTTTGGGCAACGAACAAACGATTTGCATGGCTTTAAAGATAGCGGAGTCTCAAAATTACACTGGTCGATTTTACTCTTGGTACATGATAACTCTTGATGATTTTACACCGATTTGTGAAAGGAACAATATTTCTCTTATGTTTATCAAGCCGGAGACGATTATTCAATCACGCTTAGATGCAATTAAATCTAAAAATCTGATCAAGCCTTTGATAAGTTCTGCCTTTTACTATGACTTGACACGCATCGCCGTCCTAGGAATGAAAGTGGCTATTGATTCTGGAAAATGGTCTAATCAAGAAGGTCACATTACTTGTGAAGAATTCAACACTGGTATGAAAAATTAAAAAAATATTAAAATAAAGTTTTTAATGTAGATTATTTTTGGTAATTTACAGCACTACATAATTTTTTTGTCGCAGCATTATTATTAATTAACTATTAATTTGTTTGTGCATAAAAAATGGCATTGCATTAATTCCTGCAGTCTGATATTTGAAATTAATACTTTTTTGCCTTTGTAATTAAAAGTATCGTAAATATCATTGGGTTGAAGCAGTCAAGTTATTTACGTTAACGCTTTTTTGAATTTATAATTTATTCTTTTTGTAATATAAAATAAATATTATTTTTTAGGTAAAAAGACTACACCGGTTAGAAACTTTAATTTCTTACCGTTACTAAAGGCAGAAACGATGAGTAAAAATTTTACATCAACTTATGCAGATTTTTATTGGGGTAATGAAAATGGGGAACACAGAATGGAATTTAATATGGCTGTTAGCATTGTAGATATTCGTCAAAAGGTAGTCACAAAAAACAAAGAAATCGCTAAGTGGCCAGTCGACAATACGAAACGGTTAAATGTAAGTACTATAAAAAGATGTATAAAAGTGTTTTATTCATTATTAGAATCAAGTTATTTATATGTCTCACCTTTTACTAAATATTTCTTGTCTGAAACAAATTATATACCATTTTATGTTTTTATATATTTAAAGATAGAAAAGGACGAATTGGCGAATCATACTGCAAAATTGAGCTACCGAGTGGTGACGGTTATTCAAAAGCCTTTTGTAATGTACGATAAGAAAAATGGATGGACTGGATATTGCATGGATCTTCTGCACGAAATCAGGAATACGTCTGGGATTGATTTTGAATACACAATTGAAGAAGTCGCTGATAAAGAATACGGGAATATGAATGAAAACGGAGAATGGAATGGAATGATCAAAGAGCTTAAAGACAAGAAGGCTGACATTGCCCTAGGGACATTGGCAGTAATGGCTGAAAGAGAAAATGTTGTTGACTATACTGTTCCGTATTATGATCTTGTTGGCGTCACTATTTTGATGCTTAAATCTCGAGCCAGGTCTTCACTCTTCAAATTTCTTACGGTTTTGGAAGGAGATGTCTGGCTGTGTATTATGGCTGCGTACTTTTTTACAAGCTTCTTGTTGTGGATATTTGATAGATTCTCGCCTTATAGTTACCAGAATAATCGGGAAATGTATAAAGATAGTTTGGAGAAACGAGTATTTACGCTTAAAGAGTGTCTCTGGTTTAGTATGACATCATTAACTCCTCAAGGTGGAGGTGAGATTCCAAAGACTATACCTGGTCGAGTTATTACCGCAGTTTGGTGGGTTTTTGGATTTGTGATTGTTGCTTCTTACACTGCGAATCTGGCTGCATTCCTCACAGTTTCAAGATTGGAGGTACCGATTGAATCACTGGATCAACTAGCTGCTCAGTATAAAGTTCAATACTCTGTTATTGAGAATTCTAGTGCTCACACATATTTCCACAGAATGGCTGATATTGAACGTCGATTTTATCAGTAAGTTAGTCTCTTTTATTACTAAACATTTCTTCTTTCAACCTGAAGCCAATTTTTTATGAAAAACATAAAAATTTATTGAGATATGTTTAAAATTTTGTTTAAGCAAGTACATAAAAAAGAATTATTTTCTGATAGAAATACTAACAAACACGTGTGGGGAATTGAAACATAGGATGTTTTTAGGACATCCGCAGAACATTTATTTCCGTTCGAAAGACACAAAAGAAATCATATGTCCAAAGGATGTCTCTAGGACATGATCAATTTCATCAGAGGTGATTGAAGAAGATTTTTTCTTTAATTACGTTTAAACTATGGGCATTATTAGTACTTATAGATAAAAATTGTGAGGTTATTAATAATTTTCAATTTAGTTGAACATTATTTGAGAATCAGGGGGTAAAAGGTTCGGGGTTTTTGTCGGTTCATCGCATATTTTTTAAATTGTTGATTAAAGTTTCGATTGGTTTTTTCATGATACATTGCTCTTAAGGCGTACTTGCGTTTTCGAAGGCGAAAAATAGTCCCTTCTTTACTGTTTTTTTCACAGTCATTTTACTTGAAAGATTAAAAACGTATTCTGCACCTTATAATACCTACAATATTAATAAAAATAAATAAATACTAAACAAAACTTTAACCCAACACATTCCGATAAAAACTGTTGGAGCAAGATTGAACACAGTTTTGAAATCCAATCTTTAACTCTGCCGATATTTCCAAAAGTTTGCTGGGTTTTTTAGAATTACCGCTTGAATTACAACTACTTACTACTCTGTCTTATGTTTTAAGTATTAATGTGTAAGGCATATTATACGTCTTAAGTCTTAAGACATATGTCTGAATTACGATGAAAGCGTTAACGAGCAATACAATATAACTGACCTTCTACATTGATATTAGCTTCATGTTCAGCCACAGGTCTTCTCAGAGGTGGGCAGGTTATTCTAAAATGTAACGCTACAAACTTGGTAGGGAGTTGTTCCAAATGACTTCCAGATTTAAAATTTTTAAACCGATAAATCGTGCCTGATCCTCTTTTCGAATTATCTCTTATACAGATAGTCGGAAACTTGAAAAATTTATTATCTTAATGTGGATTTTATAGATAATTATGGTTCCGAATTGTCTCTTCTTCAAGAAACTTTTTGATTTTTTGAATTTGGACACGTCTGTCACATGTTAAAGTGCTACATATATGAATATATATATAATTTCAGAAGCCTGCAAAAAAATAAAAATTTCCGTTGTCTGAAATCGAGAAGTCATTTACCGTAGCTTTTGATGCGCTAAATCCGAATTAACATTTAACAAAAGCCTCCCATCACGTCAGGATTTTGAGAAAATTGGGAGTAAAATACCCAAAAATCATTTTTTAGTAGTTTTTGAAAATTTCTACTGGGTAAATCCGACGTGGTAGAGACTTGTTGTATGAGTTAAAACAAAGCTTGAACCCTCTACTTTACAAAAATATAGCGATATTGCCAACAACAAACTAAATTAACTGTCAAAATTGATTTTTCAACAGTTGTCCTGCATACAAATTGACCTAAATACAACAATTTTAAAAAATGATTGGATTCGCTAAAAATTTGTTACTTGGGGGTTTTCGGGATCGCTGATTACGAATATGACGTCAGATTTTCAAAACTCAAAATGTTGGATCCAATATGGCAATCGACTTTTAAAAATCGATTCAATTTGCCTGAAACTCGTTACTCGAGAGGTTTCGGGGTCGCTGATTAGGAATCTGTCCACAGATTTTTTTATTTTGACATCATATTCGCAATCAGCGACCACGAAACCCCTGAGTAATAAATTTTAAACCAATCCAATCATTTTTTAAAACCGTTGTATTTACAAAAACTAAAAAGTGATTTTTGGGACTTATAGGGGAGAGTGGGGCAAGACGGGGTAACGGCCCTATTTAACAAACGAATTAACTAATCGCGATTATATTTTACATAATACTGCACCAAGACGATAGTTTCTTGTTTACAAAACCTAAAAGCCATGAGAACAAATCTTTTATCTGTTTTACTAAAAAAACTGTTTTCGACGATTTTCTTGTGAATTTTTTACTTTTTTTAGGAGGTGTTTATTATTTAAAAATAACAGTTAATGAACTATATAAAATTTTTTATAACTGGCAAGGGTTACAGAAGAAGGAAAACATATGTTTTTTTCTTTGTTGAATCGTAAATTGTAGTAATTAATCATTTTATTCAATTTCGTAGGTGCGGGCAAGATAGGGTAGGGAAGAGTGGGTCAAGACGGGGTACACAAACAAAGCAAAAGAAAAGAGAAATAAGGGAAGTTAAGAAAACTACTTAAATTAAGACTAAATAAAAAAAGAGTGAGCAAAAAGAAAAAAGCTTGTCAGGTTAAATCAATAATTAGCGGTCAATAGACTTTGTGCAGTTGGGCTGGTGTCTATGACGAAGATGAAGATGCAACCTTTACTTGTAAAATTTGTCGACAGAAATAGGTTGATTTTTTAGTACCGCGCCGGTGGGGCAAGATAGGGAGATTTGCAATTTTTTCCATATTATTAATTTTATGATTTTTTGAGAAACAGTTGGCCTTTGTACGCCTTTATTACTAAAGACTGATTACTAAAGATGGTTATTAAATAAAATAATAAAATATATATTCGATAATTTTCGTTTTTTGCGCTTTAAACCTTAAGTACCCAGTCTTGACCCACTCTTCCCTACCCCCACTTTTTTCAAAATCATGAACATAATTATCTATATAATCTTTGTCTAAAAATTTTTTAATGACGAAAAATCAGCAATCTTCTGAATCAAAGCTTCCACATTAAGATAATACATTTTCAAGTTTCCGACTATCTGTAAAAGAGATAATTCGAAAAGAGGATCAGGTACGATTTATCGGTTTGAAAATTTGGAATCTAAAAGTCATTTGGAACAACTCCCTACCAAGTTTGTAGCGTTACATTTTAGAATAACCTGCCCATCTCTGAGGAGACCTGTGGCAGCATTTCGAGCGACTATGAGTTGTCTTCGAGATTTTAAGGTTGCGAGAGTTACAATGATAAAAGAAAAAAATTTCCGATAGTGCTAAAAAGTATTTAGTGCTCTTGGACACCTTTTGCAAATTACGATTTTTCTGACATAAAAAGATTACAAATCCTCTTCTAATGATATAATTTCTATTTTACACATCACAGAGAATTTATTAAACCATAAAAAAGTTTGGTCTTTTTGAAGTCAGGGATATCACTCCCCCATAATTACATTTCTCCCCTCACTACAACTAGTGGGTTTCATTTTTCATAATGGATAATTAAAAAGTTTCTACGAAAAAATTTATTGTATTTTTCTTTACTTAAAAGTTAAAGATTTAATTTTTAATTACCAATGAAAGCTAAATAACTAAATTTCAATTTTAATTACACTCACACTTTCACCTGAACTAAAATTAATTTTTATATTTGCTTTCATTTACTATCTCACTCTCATATTCACTTTTACGAAAACTAAAATTTTTTCCTATGACACTCTCAGTTTTACCAAAACATTAACCAAAAATGAACAATTAATTTCTTTTATTTTCACTTACAATCTCTTCAACAAGCTTACTTTCGCCTTTACCAAAAGTAAAATTAATTTTATTTACTTTTACTCTCACTCCACTCACTAACTCATTCTAACGTCAACGACACGTAAGAAAATGTCGAGGAAAATGTTTTTCATGTTCTTAATCACTTTTCCAACAATAAAATTAATTAAAGTTGAAAGAAGTTAACAATTTTTCAAAATCAATCTCACAAATAAATAAAAATATTTAACACGTAGTTTTCAATATAAAAAAGACCAAGCAAATAATAACACAGGCTGACAAGATTTATTTTTGAAGAATCAGACAATACTTTTCTAAAGGTTTTCCACGTATTGAATCCTCAAAATAGACCCTGCACGTCAGATTTTCGAGATATCTTAACCTAAAAATGCAACAAACCTGTTTTAGTTATATTTGATGTCATGTAACATCAAGAGATAATTTTTTCTTTAAAAACTCAACATTGCACCTAAAAGCGCTACTCTTCCCCTTAATATCTATTTTGAAAATTTTAAAAATCTTTCTTTGTGTCTGAGTAATCGTTCATTGAATTTTCTGAGTACACCTAAATTTTAACTAGTTCTGAGGATTTTCGATATAACTGAATACGAATTCGATGTCAGATTTACAAAATTCAAAATGGCAAATTTTGAGCAAATACAATTTTTTGATAAAATCTTCTGCCATATTAGGTCCGCCATTTTAAATTTAAAAAATTGAACTTCATATTAGTAATCAGTGACCCATGAGTTAGTAATTTCATGCAATTTTATCGATTTTCAATATTTTTATCCGCCATACTGGATCCGCCATTTTGAATTTTAAAAATTACACTTTATATTCGTAATCAGCGACCCCTAAAACCCCCCAGAAGTCATTTTCAGATGTTTTAAATCCAGTTTTGAATATTGATGATGCATTTGCTATTTATCAAGTTTTTTTTCTGATTTGTCTGACATTTTGGATCCGCCATCTTGAATTTTTAAGTTGTTAAGTACACAGTTCGAAAGTACAACTACTTTATCCACCTATAGCATACATGAGACCCGCTAAAAAAATTTTTATTGATGTGAAAAGCGTGTTTCAAAAAAAAAAATCCTACGATTTTTTTGGTATTTTCTCCATTTTGGGCGCCATATTGGTTTCCCTGATTGTCGAAATGCTTTTTTGACCCCGGATTCTGAAAGAGCGGACCTCAATACCCCCTAGTACCAAAGGGTTCTTACAAGTCTAATCATTTAGGATAAAAATTCTTACCTTGAAATTCAGTCAAAAATTTTGGACATTTGGGCGTTAATGGGATAATAAATTCAAAATTATCTAAGAACTCAGAAAAAACGGTAGCATGGTGGGATACGAGCCCACGATATTTCTATTGCCGGTAGACTGCTCTGACCACTGAGCTACATGCACCAAGAGACTCTCTGAATTCCTTGACGTATACTATCCCTTCCTACATTATTTAACCCCTTCGCAGTCAAGACCAAAATCTCATAAGTGGGCTTAAAATATCGACAATTTTTTAAAAAACTAAAATTTGCACAAACGTGTATACTATTGTATTCGAAGTCTCTGATTACGAATCCGATATCAGATTTTAAAAATTCAAAATAGCGGATCCAATATGGCAGACATGAAAATTAAAAATCGACTGAATTCACTTGAAACTTTTTACTCGGGGGTTTTCAGGGTCGCTGATTACGAAACCGATTTCAGATTTTAAAAATTCAAAATGGTGGATCCAATACAGCAGACAAAATTTTCTAAAATTCATCGGATTTACTTAAAACTTTATACGCGGGGGTTTTCGGAATCGCTGATTACGAATCCGATTTCAGATTTTAAAAATTCAAAATAGCGGATCTAATTTGGCGAATGAAATTTTTTAAAATTTACCGAAATCATTTGAAACTTGTTACTAGAGGGTTTTCGCTGATTACGAAAAACTTTTGAAACAATAATAAATACAAAATTTCCCCCCGCAGTCAGCTGTTAAGTATACTACGTTACTTATGACCCCAGAGTTTACCACGTGGAGGTATGCGGTCGGATTTTACACTCCTTTATTTATTTTGTTTTTTTATAGATTAAGGTCACCTTGAGTAGACCGCCTGAGGTTTTAAGTTATCTGACAGCGTTAACGTGAAATAAATAGTGCGAATAGCAGCACCGCACCTAGAAACCGTAAGAAATTAAGTTCCGCGATAATCATATACGTTATCGTTTGATGTAACGCATTTTTAAGAACAGAAACCAAAAAAGAAGTTGCTCTTACAATAAGTAAAGTGATTCGGAACTGTAAAAGTAGTGTAAAATTTAAGTTTTAAAAGGTAACTTATTTTTTTCCTACTACTTTGGACATTGAAATTGATTGTCTTAGTTTAATAAAGTGATGATTTTGACTCAAAAAAAAATTTTGTTTAGGAGTGGTCCACTAAATTTTACACTTTTTTCATTTCTTAAAAATTAGCTTTTTTTTAAAAGTCAATTGTTTTTGCTAAATAAAAAAAATCAAAGCTATTATGGTATAAACACTTATCTAGAGATCTAAACTAAAGCTTGGAATAGAAACCTCTGATTAATTTGCTTTTATAAAGAATTATTTAGAAAAAAAGCTTAGGCGGTCCACTCAAGGTGACATTACCCTATATTTTTGTTCTTATATTGGATCCGCCATTTTCAAAACCGATATTACATTTTTAATCTACGACATCAATAAATCCTAAGTAACAACTTTTAAGTAAATCAGATAAATTTTTTAAAATAGCGCCAGCCATATTCGAAACGCTACATTGTATTTTAAAACTCTTATGCTAGATTCGTAATCAGCGACCCCAAAAACCGCCGAGTAACAAGTTTTAAATGAATCGGACGAGTTTTGTAAAAATGTCGTCCGCTATATTGGATCCGCCATTTTGAATTTTTAAAATCTGAAATCGGATTCGTAATCAGCGACCCCGAAAACCCCTGAGTAACAAGTTTTAAGTGAATCCGACGAATTTTTAAAAATGTCGTCCGCTATATTGGATCCGACATTTTGAATTTTCAAAATCTGATATCGGATTCGTAATCAGCGACACCAAAAACCGCCGAGTAACAAGTTTTAAATGAATCGGACGAGTTTTGTAAAAATGTCGTCCGCTATATTGGATCCGCCATTTTGAATTTTTAAAATCTGAAATCGGATTCGTAATCAGCGACCCTGAAAACCCCCGAGTAAAAAGTTTCAAGTGAATCCTATGAATTTTAGAAAATGTCGTAAGACACATTGGATCCGACATTTTGAATTTTCAAAATCTGATATCGGATTCGTAATCAGCGACCTTGAAAACCCTCGAGTATAAATTGGTGGACAAATCTGTGTGTTTTGGTAGCCAAAAATCTGCTTGCGTCTATACACGCCATCGACAGTTTGAGCCCACCTGCACCACGACGTGTATATACACGTCATCGACTGCCAAGGGGTTAATGATACTGGCTCGTATCCCACCATGCTACCGTTTTTCTGAGTTCTTCGATAATTTTGAAATTATTAATTAATTTTGAAAATATTTTTCAGATTGAGCAAGATAGATTCATTTCCTTCAATTATAATTGCCTATGAATTGAAAAATTAGGCTTACCATCTTTAAGAAACTTTTTACATTATCATTAAATAATAATGTAGGAAGGGATACTATACGTCAAGGAATTCGGAGAGTCTCTTGGTGCATGTAGCTCAGTGGTCAGAGCAGTCTACCGACAATAGAAAGGTCGTGGGCTCGTATCCTACCATGCTACCGGTTTCTCTGAGTTCCTTGATAATTTTGAAATTATTAATTAATTACGAAAATATTTCTTAGATTAAGCAGGTTTCTGTATTAGGGCAGCTGTGCTGTCGATACATATGAAGCCCATGAGCTTATAGAGATTTATCTAAGATATTTAATTTATTTGTAAAATTGATTTGAATAATTGATAGCTTCTTTCTCCTTTAATATTAATTATTTTGCATTTATGCATTATTTTGCATATTCACGAAATCTTTTTTGACCAAATAGTTATTTGATATAAAACTACTCAACTTAAAATTCACATAATATGCACATTATTCGACATATATTTCATTGCACACAAAAACCATTTAACATAAATATCATTTGTCATAGAATTCATCAACCCTTAAGCCGCACGCTGGGTGTGCGACACCCATATTCTAGCTTTTTACTCTAATATCTCGTTTAAAGTCGTAAAAATTGAACATATGTCGCTATTAGACGACACATTTTGTACTTAACTTTATGTTCCGAGAGGGTCATTAGTCTCCCAAGTTTCTTTGTGTATTTGATAACTTTAGTGTGCGGTTAAAGAATGGATTCGGAACTGTGCGGTTTCAGGGTTAAACAGAAATATTATGTTACATAAAACTCAGATAACTTAATTCCCATTTGACATAAAATTTACTTGACAGAAATTTCATTTGGTATAAATCCCATTTAACATAATTTTCATGTGACATAAAGTTCATTTGACATAAAAGACATTTAACACAATTCTCATTTGTCATAAAAGTCATTCAACAAAATTCTCATTTGACATAAAAATCATTTTACACAAATTACATTTTACATAAAAATATCGGCGCCAATTTTAAAAGTAACCAATTAGATATTATTAACAACATTGTGATTCGCCAATTTTGAAATTCGCGCCTATATTTCTATGTCAAATGATCTTTATGTAAAATGAAATCTATGACATCTGAATTTTATGTCAAATGAGAATTATGTGTAATGACTTATCCGTCAAATGAAATTGATATCAAGTGAACTTTATGTCAAATGAAAATTATGTTAAGTGGGATTTATACCAAAAGAAATTTATGTCAAGTATATTTTATGTCAAATGAGAATTATGTCAAAAGAGAATTATGTTAAATGACATTTATGCCAAATGAAATTGATGTCAAATGAATTTTATTACAAATAAAATTTACGTTAAATGAGTTTTATGTCAAAAGAAATTTATGTTAAATGATTTTTATGTCAATAGAAATTTATGTTACATAATTTTTATGTTAAATGGGAATTAAGTTATCTGAGTTTTATGTAATATATTATTTCTGTTTAATGAATTCTATGACAAATGATATTTATGTTAAATGGTTTTTGTGTGCAATAAAATTTATGTCAAATAATGTGCATATTATGTGAATTTTAAGTTAAATAGTTTTATATCAAATAACTATTTCGTTAAAAAAGATTTCGGGAATAAGCATGCGTCTTTATAAAACCCATGAGCTTATCAAGAGATTTTATTTATTTGTGAGATTGATTCGGAAAAATTGTTAACTTCTTTCAACTTTAATATTAAATTACCGAATGATAAATTAGTTTCCATCAATAAAATTAATTATTTGTCCTAGAGCGCCTACGGCGCTCTGACTTCCACTCGTGTAGCAAAAATTTTCGTAAACAAATGGCTGCCTTCGTTCCCATGTTGATTAATATAATATTATTATTTGTATCCAGGTTTAGAGAACTGATTGCCCTTTTTGCCTTGTCTAAATTATTTTTTATTTTGGAGTGTTTATTGTTTTGGGGAATAGATTTTTGTTTGCGCGTTATTTTAAACTTTAAATATTAAGAAAATGTTAACAACTGTAAAGGGAATGTGAATATGCATTTGTATTAATAATGTTATTGGGTCAGTACAGGTGCTCAAAACATCTCAATCCTGTGTCAATGACAGCGCTGATTGTTACATGATAGATTATTAACAATTTCAATAAAGTCCCAAAACCTAGTAAAATATTTTCTGTTAAATTGACGTAAAATACGCCTAAATTCTTAATTTATATCACAGAAATGTAAACAAATTATTTTTCTTTCATAATTTAGTGTTTGGAAAGATATTACCTTGAATGACAGCCTTAGCAATTTGGAAAGAGCAAAACTTGCAGTGTGGGATTATCCGGTAAGCGACAAATATACAAAGATGTATGAGGCAATGAAAGAAGCAAGATTTCCAAAAACCCTTAAGGAAGCTGTAGAGAGAGTAAGAAAGATTCATTCAACTAATGAATTTGCTTTGATCGGAGATGCAACTGACATTAAATACTTGACGCTTACGAATTGCGATTTAAAACAAGTTGGAGAGGAATTTTCAAGAAAACCTTACGCAATTGCCGTCCAACAAGGATCGCCATTGAAAGATCAATTTAACAATGCGTAAGTACTATCAATTTTAAAAGTCATATAATGCTGTTCGACTTTAATAAAACTTTTTTTTCTAAAGAAATTAACTGCCATCTATAGTAAAAGTATTAGTATAAGGATGATTCAAAAACACAAGAGTTCTTAAATGTTTATTTTCTGACCTCCCAAATTTAATCCGAAATATAAGAAGAGGTAATCTACGCGGATAAGTCACAATAGTTATTTTCGTAACAAGGGCGCAAAATAGGTGATTTCGCCAAAGTCGTAATCACCTTTGCGCCCATGATGCGAACATAATTTTTTGTACTAACTGCATGGAAAGTATGGCATTCATGGCACGCACGATTAAACTCTCATATTAGTTAAAAATTAAGCTCTATATAAACATTATATCGAATGAAGTCTCTAATGATAGAAGTTTTAAAATAGAAATAAAAAACAATGTATTCTGGAAACATAGTATTTATTTAGAACGTAGTAATTAATAATTGGACAAAACTGAAACAGGAACTTTTAAAATTGACAATTTTGATAAACGAAATGGAAACAAAACCAAATATCTCATTATTTTTTTTAGAGAAAAAAAAATTGCAAATTTTTATAGACAAAATAAAACAAGTTAAAAATGTTTGCAGTTTTATAGTCAACATAAAAAGAAAGTCGAAAATGTCGCATTTTAATAAAGAAAATCAAATAATTAACAAGCGGGCGGTAAAGTATTTTCCGCCCCCTCGGAGGTAGGGGAAGCGGGCGGAAAATACTTTACCGCCCGCTGACGTCATACAAGCGGGCGCAAAATACTTTTCCGCCCGCTTCCTCCACTCCCGGGCGTAATGTGTTACTTTGCGCCCGCCTTAAGTGCCCGAAATGACATACTTTTCGTGCAGGTAGGACAAAAATTATATTATTGTTGCAGAACTTTTATATTTTTCGCAAATTTTACAGCAACTAATGTGAAAAGTTTGCTTACATTGCAAACAAGTTCTTACATGCAAAAAAAGATGGCGCCAGTGTAATAACACTAAATAAACGCGATGTTTTAACCCTAACCTCTGCTCACCCTGTCTACTCACTACTACTTTTGTGTCTGCATAAGTAGTCTATAAAAGAAAAAAAAACTAGGTCAATTCTTGACATAGTAAACTGATTTCAATTTCTTAAAAATCCATGTGCGTAACCTAGTACGTAAACTGCCCTTAAAATTTACCTAAATTTTAAGAGAATATCAGATCAGAGGACATTTTGAGGACATAAAATTAATTTTAATAGAATTTTTAAAAATAGATGTCAATTTATTCATCTTTTATTGACTGAAACTTAATATTAAAATTTATATCAAACTTCTTTTAACCTATAGGTCGGAAATTTCGTCAAATTTTAATATAAGGGAACGACTTCTTGAAGAATCCTAATAAATTTGCTTTTTTGACGTGTAGGTTAACCAATATGTCAAATTTGACCTAAATTTTGAGTGAAGGTCAGGTCAGAGGGAGTTTTTTTCGACAATTTTTTCCGTTTAGGTCAAAACTGCCCTTAAAATTGACCTGCATTTAGGTCAAATGAAACTTGTTTCTGACGATGGACCTACCTTGACATTGGGCCAACCTTGACTATGTTTCCCCTACTATAAGGGGCCCTTAGAAATTTCTGAATTAGTGGCGGCGGCGAAATGATTTTATATTATAGGGATAGATATATACAGTAAGAGTATCTGACTATGAATCACCCCTAAGCGTGAGTGCGAGTAAGCGCACATTGAACGCAGCATAAGAGTATCCTCTTCGCACTCATGGACTGACTGGACTGACAATATTCTTACTGTATATGTTAGAGAGAAAAAATGTAATATCAAACTCCTTTGTATGGATTTGTTATCCTTTAACATGTTCTCTTTTTTCAATATTTAGTAGTCAAGTTGACAGAAACTCTTTTATGATGTACACTACCGTCCAAAAGTATCAGGACGATTACATTCGACTCTATGAAAAAACATGCCATCACTTTTTCAATCATATCTCGTAAATAAAAGGAGATACAAGAAAAACATAAATACGGTTAGAAAGCTGATTAAATTCTGCGAAAAATAAGTCATCTTTGAAGTCATTTCGTTAACTATTTTTTGAGTTGTTGAGTGAGAAAGAAATAAAAAAAAATATTAAATTTTCTCATTTTTGTCTTTTTCAAAAACCTAGCAAAATTTAGATGAAATTTTTCTATAAACACAGAAATCTTTACTAGAATTTCAGCTTTAAAATAAATAAGCCTTCGAAAATTAAAAAAGGTTAACGAAATGACTTCAAAGATGGCTTATTTTACGAAAAATTTAATCAGCTTTCTAACCGTGTTTAAGTTTTTTTTGTATGTCCTTTTATTTACGAGATATGATTGAAAAAGTAATGGCTTTTTTTCATAGAGACTCGTGTAATCGTCCCAACTCGTGGACGGTAGTAGAAATTTTCTACATTTTTGAAAAAGTTGAAGTCAAAGGACAAAAATGAGAAAATTTGATATTTTTTTTTTATTTCTTTCTCACTCTACAACTTAAAAAATAATTAACGAACTGACTTCAAAGATGGCTTATTTCACGTAGAATTGAATCAGCTTTCTAACCGTATTTAAGTTTTTTTGTACCTCCTTTTATTTCCTAGATTTGATTGAAAAAGTAATGGCATGTTTTTTCATAGAGTCAAATGTAATCGTCCTGATACTTTTGGACGGTAGTGTATAAAAAAAATATGTTGAAAAAGTGAATGTCAAAATTTTATTTTCTATATTCGTAAGAATGATATTTTCTTCGCGCCGCGTTTACAATTTAGTAGTCAAACTATCAGAACTGCACACATACAAACGAGCACCGCTGTTCGTGTAGTCACACATAACCACTTAATCTCATATACATGTTTTCGAGTGAAATGACCGCCGTAATTCCACCTGGTTCTATTTTATCTGTGAATGTGAGGTTATGTTTTAACAAGTCTTTTAAATTTGAACAAAATGTTTATATATTTCATTGTCACATATATTGACCATTAATATTTTTCGCAGTGTAATTGTTTTTTTAATTAAAATTTGAAATTAAATTGAAATTCTTTAAATATTTGAATTAGATTTAAGAAGATTTTTCTAAATTTCCTAATATTTATATAATTATTTTTAATTAATGGAAAAAATTTTTTATCCCACATGCACAAAAATGGCGCTTTAAGATAGCTGACGACAGAGAGTAAAGTCACTCATTTGTTCGACCATATGAAAATGGCGTCCATTTTCTTCCGTGTGCAAACATAACAGCTGATCCCATGCGTTATTTTTGCCCATGGGAGAAAACGGCCGCCATTTTCATATAAGTCGAACAAGTAACTGACTTTTATTCCCTGTCGTCTGCTATCTGAAATCGCCACTTTTGTGCATTAGGAATAAAAAATATGGTAAGTAACATGGGAATAAAGGCATCCCAATTTGTTTACGATGATTTTTGTGACACTCGTTCCGGTCTCGGGGCGCCCTCGACCTCTACTCGTGTCACAAAAATCACCGTAAACAAATGGCTGCCTTTATATCTTTGTTGCTTAATATACTATTAAATGACTTCTCTTAATGTAAAAATTTTTTTTATAATAAAAAAATAATAATAAAATTATTTTAATAATATTATTTAAATAAATTAAATAATCAAATAAACATTTAATAAAAAAGAATAAATAATTTTACGTAATAATAATGATATTATATTTTATTTTTCTATATGTACAAATATTTTTATAATTTATGACAAGAATCCCGTTTGATGGAAATTAATTCTGTTTATTTCAAAAATGGACCTTATTGATTTTAAGTAATTAATAGATTTTATCAATTTTGTATAACAAACAAATATTGTTTAAAATGGCATTTAACATGCATACAAATTTTCTTCCAAGTGGTAATAAATTGTTGAATTAGTATATAAGAACACTAACTTATTTTCTCGATATGAATTGTATATGCGTTCCGTCGATTACAGTGTGCGTTGCTTTATCTGTATGTTAGGCGAATTAGATTAGGTTGCGTTAAAATTAAGTTATCAATCGACATAGGTAAAATAGATTTCTGCCTTACTCATTAGTATGAGTGGCGACATTCTGTATACCTGTCACTGACATTCGACATTGTTTTTTCAGTAAAACCATGAATTTTAATTGTTGATCAACTGACTACTATTGTTTTGGCTATATGATTTGTATAAAGGCATTAAATCAACAAAAAAAATCAAATCAACAAACTGACTACTAAATTTTCAAACTCTCATTCTGTGTTTAACCCCTTGACTCTGAATGACGTGTATACACGTCATGAAAAAAACTGGCCTAAATAGTGGATGATGTGTATACACGTCATGCCGCAAACAAGAAAACATATTAACGTATATTCGCAGAAATTCTTACTCGGGTGTTTTTGGGGTCGCTGATCACGATTCTGAAGTCAGATTTTCAAAATACATAATTTTTCATCCAAAATGGCCGCCAAAGATTTTAAAAGTAGATAAATTCTTTTAAAAATTCTTACTCTAGAGTTTTTGGGGTCGCTGATCACGATTCTAAAATAAGATTTTCAAAAATAACGAATTTTAAGCGTATCCAATGAATTTTTCAAAATCGTCACCGCTATTTTGGATCCGCCATTTTGAATTTAAAAAAACTAATGTCAGATTCGTAATGAGCGACCACGAAAACCCCCGAGTAACGAATTTTCAGCGAATCCAATGAATTTTTTAAAATCGTGTCCGCCATATTGGATCCGCCATTTTGAATTTTTGAAAACAAACACCAGAATCGTAATCAGCGACCCCAAAAACCCCTTAGTACCTAGTGTCATGAAAATTTATTCAGAAGAAGGTCTTACACATTTTGGGACCATTTTGTTATATTTTAGCAACACACTGAAGGGGTTAATAGTAAGACTACGAAATATTTGGTAATTTAGTTATAAATTTTACTTGGTAAAAATTATGCCAGTAATTGTTTGAATAATTTCAAAAACTTTTACTTGGAGGAATTTTTTGCTTCAAAGATGTTTTTGTTGGGGTTTTAAAACTTTTAGCGACATTTCAAATTTTTTATAAATGCATGAGAACTGCCTCAAATTTCAGAAACGAGTTAGCAATAAAAATATTGTTCTTTACGTTGCGTTAGTCAGACCTGTCATCGAGTGTGCGTCTATTTTGTGGAGGCCTTATCAGGACTATTGGGTGGATGATATTGAAAGAATTCAGAACAAATTTATTCGTTTTCTCGCCAAACAAACTAGAGTGCCTTACAACTACTATGATCATGACTATACTGACCTTAGAAAAAGATTTAATATTCCAACTATACATCAGAGATTTATCTTTGCAGATCTCCTGTTTTTATTTAAAATCATTAAGGGTTTACTTAATTGTTTAGATCTCTTAAGTCTATTTTGTTTTTTTGCAGTAAAGCATTCTCCCAGAACTGAAGTTCCATTATTTAATCAACAACTTGTTAGAACTAATTATTTAGAAAATTCAGTGGTCAATAGGTTAAGTCGTGAGGCAAATCAGTTCTATACTATAGTAAATTTTTGCGGCGTTTCGCTAAACGCGTTTGTTAGAGAACTGCGCAATCAGATTTTCGACCAAAATAATAACAATGCGGTCAACTAGTAACTTAAGATTTTCATTGTTATACGAAAGGGCAATATAAGCCCGTTTATATACTAAATAAATAAATAAATAAATAAATGAAATAATATTAAAAGGGAAAGTGTTTAGAAATTTCTTTTCTTTTTCAATTTTTTCGAGAAAATTCAAAATATTTCAAAAAATACGAAATGTATTAAAATTTACTGAAAAATATATCGAGATTTTAACACTATTAATTGTATTCCAGAGTTTTTAACAAATCCATTAAGTAGTCTCTACGTTAGTCTAAATAATTTTAAAAAATCCAATTTTTTGTGAAAAATCTAAATATTTTTAAAAATACGAAATGTATTAAAATTTCCTGAAATATATATTAAGATTTTAACCCAATTAATAATATTTTAGAGTATTTTCCAAATCCACTTACTTAGTAGTTTAGGCTCCAAGTTTGTCTAAATTTAAAAAAATCCAAATATTTCAAAGAATATAAAATGTATTAAAATTTCCTAAAATATGTGTCGATATTTTAACCCAATTAATAATATTCCAGAATATTTTACATTTCCGTTTAGAAGTTTAGTCTCTAGGTTTGTCTAAATCTCGAAAAGTCGCTATTTTTTCAGTTTTCTTTGATTAAATTCTATAAAAGTATTCAAAATATTGAATAAGCTTATCAGAATTCTGTCTCTTATTATTCTTTATCCAGCAAAAAGATTGAGCAGAATCGGTTAAGATTTACTCGATTTATTCCATTTTATCGATAAACAGTCGATATTTCGAGAATATGGGACATTCCTCGTGAACACGAGAGAGCTCCAAACAAAAATTGCCTTGATGGATTTAACCCTTTCAGTCGCACAATTAGAATAATATACAAAACATTATAAATGCTATTGTAAATAATGTTTCTGGGGTCGCTGAATACGAATCCGGGGTCAGATTTGCAAAATTTTTAGAATTCAAAATGGCGGATGAATTTTTAAAAATTAAACGGACTTACTTAAAACTTGTTACTCGGGGGTTTTTGGGGTCGCTGATTACGAATCTGTTATTAGTTTTTAAAAATTCAAAATGGCGGATCTAATTTGACGGACGAATTTTTAAGAATGTAACGGATTCACTTTAAACTTGTTACCTGGGGGTTATCGTGGTCGCTGATAAAGAATCTGGTATTAGTTTCAAAAAATTCAAAATGGCGGATCTAATTTGACGGACGAATTTTTAAGAATTTAACGGATTCACTTTAAACTTGTTACCTGGGGGTTATCGTGGTCGCTGATAAAGAATCTGGTATTAGTTTCAAAAAATTCAAAATGGAGGATCTAGTATAACCATATTGGATCCGCCATTTTGAATTCTGAAAATCCGACTTCAGATTCGTAATCAGCGACCCCGATAACCTCCGAGTAACAGGTTTCAAGTAAATCCCTTAACTTTTTCAATTCTAATTCCTCCGCCATATTGTATCCGCCATTTTAAATTTTTGAAAACTATTATCGGATTCGTAATAAGCGACTCCAAAAACCCCCGAGTAACAAGTTTTAATCAAATCTTATAGAATTTTATATGTTTTTCAACCATCTCAAAAGGTGGTCGATATATCGACCACTGTGACTGAAAGGATTAAACGCTCTAGGGCTTAAGGGGATGTCAAAGTCGATGCGATTTTCCCATTGAAGCTCAATGCAAAAACCCAATCGACTTTGACATCCCCTTAAAAGATTTCAACATTCGTGTATTTAATATGCCGATGGGCGTTTTTTGAAAATTTCCATTTTTGATGCCAATAGAGCTGTCAAAAGTAAAAAATTAAAAAAATCTCAAAATATTTTTATGAATTAAAAGCTAAAAAAGAGGTAAATTATTCTGTAACTCATTCGTTAACAGTTTTTAGGGTCCCGGATTATATATTTAAAGTTTTTTTTTAAATCCAAAATGTCGGAACCAATATGTCTGAAAAAATTTAAATTTGGTCCGATTCAATTAAAACTTGTTACTCGGGGTTTTTTTGAGTAGCTAATTACAAATCTGAAATCACAAATTAAAAATTAAAAATAATGGATCCCATATGACTGAAAAAATGTTCAAATTTGATCCAAATCGCTTAAAGCTTGTAATAATAACAAATTGTTTACATTTTGGAACTGTATGAAGCTACAATTTCTTAAAAGCGACTTCAGATTTGTAATCGGATGCCCTAAAAACCCCCAAGTAACAAGTTTTAATTATATCTGATCAAATTTGAAAATTTGTCTACCATATTAGCTCCGGCATTTTTAAATTCTAAAAAGTGACTTCATATTCGTAATCTGTCCGACATTTTGAAAAAAAATTGGTCGCTTCAGGGTTTTGTAGCTGAGTTTTAGCACCATACTTAGTTCTGGAATTGATAGAATTGAACATGGAAGCTTGGTGTGTTTACCCCTAAACTTCCATCTTCCCTGCACAGTTAATCTGCTTATAGTAAGAGCCGCCTTTTTCACCGTATCAATATGCAACCTCGGCTAGTATGAATCACAACGCGGCTGTTGGCGTGGTCCTCATAGCCCTCGTGACACTCCTGAAAACCATGGCTTGCAGCTGGTCCAGTTTCTCTCTAACCGTTATCAGTTGAGTCCTAGACCACCAGACCACAACTGCATGAAGAAACCTGGGTTTTAAAATCATCTGATAGAGCCAATTGACCATATTAGGCCTTAGTCCCCACGATGACCCTATCGCCCTTCTACACGCCCAAAAAGCAGTAGAGAACAATATCAGAATGGAAATTCTGATATTCGAAATGTTTCTTCCAACTCAGATTTTTATCTAGGATCACTCCCAGGTACTTCCCCGATTCGAAAAAGGAAATTTCTTTACCATAAAATAACGGTTTTTTTAAAACTCGGTACATTATATTTCCTTGTGAAAACTACTATACTCGTTTTCTCTGGGTTTACAGAAAGTCCCGTTAGATTGCACCAATCTTTAACAATCTTAAGTGCACGTTCCGTAAGTTCTCAGAGGGTCTCAATAGAGTGCCCTCGTATAATTATAAAAAAATCATCCGCGTAACTTTGCGTATAATATCCCTGGCTATTGAGGTTTCTTATTAACTCATCCGCCACTAAGCACCACAATAAAGGAGATAGAACTCCTTCTTGTGGGCACCCATCTGAGACAAGGCCTGTTACCCTAGCCTCCCCATACCCTACTTCAAGGGCCCTTTCGCCAAGCTTGCTATCGTTCCACAGAAAGGACAAGCAAGGCACCCCTCGCTTCCTAGCTGCCCTACATATAACTTTGCTAGAGGTGTTAGGGAAGGCACCTTCAATATCAAGAAAGGTACCAACCGCATAGCCACCACTGCTAATTTGCCCTCTATTCTACCTACTGCTGAATGGAGGGCTGTTTCTACTAAAAAGCCTGCTCTATATACATGCCTTTGCTGCAGTATACCCTGACCGACCGGCCATCAGAATAAACACAACCCTCGTCTTTTTCCAAGACTCCGGTATGTAACCAAGAGCTATACACGCTCTTATAATTTTACACAGGGGTACTCTAATACATTCCAATCCCTTTTGCAAAAGAACAGAATATACCGTCCCTTCCTGAAGCCTTTAATGGTTTGAAAGTGCTTATTGCCCCATCAATCCCTTCCGGAGTTACAACCCTGTCTGCTAGTTTCCAGTGTTCCCGATATCTTCGGGCCCTACCTGGTCCTATGCCATGACTGTTCTCTGAACCTTCTCTAAAGTCCTGCAAGTTTACCTCCATCAGGTGCTTTAGACACTTCTTTTTATCCAGGGAATAATGCCCATTAGGCAACTTAATAGTAGTTAATTTTGCCATTGGGTCTGGAGCTAGTACTTTATTAAGTCTTGATGCTTCTGGCACTCTCTCGATTCCCTCGCAAAAACTCCTCCAGCTGACACCCCTTGCCCTCTCTACTTCTTTCTTGTAAGAATTGCGAGTGCACAGTGGGCCAGGATCGTCGAATTTTGTCCAAAAATACAATTTTTCAACTTTCAAATATGCACAAAAGAATTTATCCACAGTATTTAATAGTAAACTAGCAGAGCTACGCGCGATATTTCTGCTTTTGTCTTATTATACTTACGACCATATTTCATTGTATGTATATAAAAATGTGACTAAGACTTTAAGATGTTTTTTTATTCTTCGGAAATATTAGAAAGAAATTACAAATTTTTTTGAAGAATTTTTAAAAAACATAAAACACAAAAACCAAAAATTAAATTTAACATACTGAGCAGTTTTACGACATAAATATAATATTTTTTTATTTTTATAATTATTTCCTTAAATTTTCAGTTTTTAGTTTAGTCAAGCGATAGAAAAACTTGTATGTATGAGGTTTCTTTTTGCACTCGTGCCTTCACTGATGCAGACAGATGCGTCCTCATATGCATTACGCTCGCATGTCATAAAGGAGCATGATACATGAGAGTGAAATGCGAGTCTCGTGCGTTTTTTAAGGATTATTTATGATAAATATATTGTAAAAAATTAAATACAAAAAACTAAGGTTAAATTTAAAAATATTTCATAAAAATTTTTTATTTCAATAATATAAACATGGCATTAATATTGAACATTTTTCTCTTTAGTCTTGAACATACATAACCTCCTTAATAACCTATAATAAACAGCTGAGATCATAATTCGTAATAAATATAAACTTTTCAACACAAATTTAACAAAAGTCAACTGTATAATATAATAAATTAACAATTTGGACTGCGTCTAAGAGCCTTTCTATTCAAAGCAAATCAACTTTAAATGATCTTGTTCGTTATGACCGTTATATTTTTTAATTTTTCAATTGAAAAACGATTTTAAACAAAAGCAAATATTTATAAAACATAAAAGAAACAAAACTGTGATTTACACACGCACTTTTTATAAATAACAAACAATCACGACATTCACCGAACGATAAAAACACATGCTCAGAGCGAAACTGGACGTCATGTGACTCAAGACGGACATCAACGACATCAACAAGTACATTTTCGGCCATATTGGGAAAATTGGCTGCGCACCCTGCGCACATGCGCATCGGTGAGACCGCGAATATTAAAAAATTATAAAGTCAATTATTTTTCTGCCTTTATTATAAACTTTAGATAAATAAATGAAAATAACGTTCTACAGTAAAGTTTTATTTTTTTAAGTAAACATTTTTTGTAGTAATTTCAAAACATTTAGTAATTTATTATTATTTAAATTAAATTATAAATTACAATCTATAATAAATATTATATATATGTAAGTCATTCCATTATATTTCGACTAAAGTTTTTGCCGACTAATTTTAAAAAATTATAATATTTTGCAGGAATGATTTTAAAGATATTAGGATCATCGAACAAAAAGAATTCTTCAAATATTTTTTATATTTATTGTAAAATAAGCATCTAAAGTATATAAAGTCGTAAAAACGGTCTATTAGAAAATATTAAAGAAAACACATAATTTACTATGAAAACGTAAAAAATTATTAGAATTTATTATGAATGGATTATTTTATTATTATAAATTGATAGAAACAATTATTATTAAGAAATATTAAATAAAAAATTATTTTAAAGTTCACCTGGCAAATAACCTATTTTTTCAAATTTCATTCGCTAAATGTGAGAAAGAGAAATCATTAAATTGAATAAAACCTTATGAAATATAAAGAAACTTTTAATAACTTTTAGTTTTTCTTATCACTTTCTTTCTTTTTTTCTTCACAAATGTTAAAAAATAAGCAATTAAAACTGGCACTTTGCTTATTTTCACGATTTTAAAATGTAAATAACTTCTGACCAGAAAAATGAAAAATTACGAAAATTGGTCAATAATAATAAGATGCTTATTTTACAATAAATATAAAAAATATTTAAAAAATTCTTTTTGTTCGATGATCCTAATATCTTTAAAATCATTCCTGTAAAATATTATAATTTTTTAAAATTAGTCGGCAACGATTTTAGTCGAAATATAATAGAATGGCTCATACACTGAGAGAAGACCGAGACGTAATAGTTCCCGCTAGACGTCGCTATGAGCTACTCTGCTTGTCGTGTTTGAGTTGTTCTGAATCGGGTGCTGAGACTCCCCGATCCAGTCAAACATTGTTCTCGCATGTGAGAAAGCAACTGGTGGCAAACACTGAAAGTTCTGCGTAATCTCGCTTCAGGACGTTCCACGTTTCGCATCGGGGCTTGAGACATCCCGATTCGAGGGTTCACATAAAAACATTCAAAAGTACAACTCAAGGCTCGCACGGGACGTATTAGTTCCCGGACTTCTCTCAGTGTATGCATATTATATAAATTAATAAAATATAAATTTTATATAAATTCTAAATTATTAAATAATTCAATTTTAAAAAATTTTTATGAATTTTATTGATTTAATGTAATATAAGATTATTTGAGGGGCTTATATAAAGTGGTTTAAAAAACATTGGGAGAAAAAGTGGGATAAGTGACTTGGTAGTAAAAATGGTTTAAAACAATTAAAATATTTATCAATAAGTTTATTACACGAATGACTTGCAAAATATTAAAGTTTTTCTTTACTATTTTAAATATTTTTTGATCATTAATTATAATTAATTTTTCCATAAATTACAAATTGATTTTAGTCCGTATTTGCGCCCAAGTCACTTATCCCACTTTTGCTCCTAATTACCAATTTTACTATCAACCCCGAAGTGCGACAAAGTGCGACGCATGATTGTTATCTAAGTAGGGTCGCTGTTTACGAACAGATGTAAGTTTTCATAAATTTAAAATGGCGGAATTTTCTTTTTAATTTATGCAATGGACTTTAATTTTGTTACTCGGGAGTTCTTATACCAGTCAGGTAGGTGTAAATGTCTTAAGAGCGCTCACTGACAATTGACTTCTGTTTTAGCACTTGCGCCGACTTACAACCAGCGAGCGTGTATAGAAATTTTTTTAAATTTCTCTTCCTCATATTATATTAGCCACTTTGAATTTTTGAAAACAAACATCGTATTCGTAATCATCGACCTTAAAAACCACCGAGTCACAAAATTAAGATCAATTGCATAAAGTAAAAACTTTATGTCATATTGGATCCGCCATTTTGACTTATTGGAATCTAAAATCGAATTCGTAATCAGCATAATCAAAATTTAAAAATTAAAAATGGCGGCTTCAAAATGGCGATCGACAAATTTCAAAGTTTACTGACTTTAAATTTTTTCGTTGGCCATTTTGGAACGGCTATACTGAACTCTTGCTGTAATGGACGTTGCTGTAATGGACTAGTTTGTAGATGAAGTGGTGAGCGGGGAAACGGTGTCGCTGAGCTTGGCGACTAGCGCCACCAACAAAGTATTATTTTTTAAATTTTGCGGGTGCACAGTCTCCCCACTAAAATCTTATTTTCAATTTTTTATTATTTTATGAGCTGTTCAGTCATTTAAAAAAAAAAATTTCCAATAGTATATTAAGCAGCTAGTGAGTAAAGCCTATCATTTATTTTCGAGACTGATGTTTGCAGCACGAGTTGTAGGCGAGGGCGCCGAAGGCGCCCAAGCCGGAAACGAGTGCTGCAAACAGCAGTCGAGAAAATAAATGGCTTTACCCACGTAGCGCTTACGATATTTTTTATTCCAAAGGCACAAAAATTAAGATAAATACTGAATGAAAATTGTTGAAAAATTATTTAAGCATGAAATAAATCATGTAACTTTTATACAAATTATATTCAATTCAAACATTGCGTCAAAAAGGAAAACTAAAATTGTCACGGACTAGTCTACCGATATACATTCAAACGTACAAACACGCCTTGCCGTGGGGGGGTTCGGGGGGTTTCCCCCCGACGGGGTCCAGGGGCGTAGCCCCGGCCGGGGGGTTCGGAGGGCGGAGCCCCCCGACTGCAAAAAAACCAACTCAAAAGAGTTACAAAAAAAGTTTAAAAAATTTAAGTGTGACCTTCAAGAAGAACAAAATACTATCTCAATTAATTATTTTAAACTTTTAAAGATATTTTTAAAACTTTTTTTAAAGTTGATTTTAGAAAATGAATATCGATAGTAAAATAATTACTTTTACAAATAACAAAAAAATTTAAGCAAACAATAAATTATTACAGTAGACTATTTGAAAACAATTTTTTATTAAAGAATAATCTGATTACAATATTTTATAACAAAAAATAATCTGATTATAATATTTTTAATTAGAAAAATAATATAGTAAACAGTCTTCAATTGTTTAAGCAGTACAAGAACATTAAAATAAACTATCAAGTGCCAACATTTCTTAGTTAGACTTAAACTAGAAGAAAATCACATACAATTGTTTACTATTTTTAATTATACATGTCGCTTAGACCTAATAGAATATCACATACAATTGTTTACTATTTTTAATTATACGTGTAATACAAAAGTCCTAAATAATATAAATATTTAAATAAAAAAACTCTAAAGAAACGTAGAATTGACAAAAAAGCCAATTATTAAACAAAATATAATATTAATGTAAAAGAAACTTAAGTGCATAAAACACCACGAAGGTGATTTTTTCAATTATTAAAATGCATTGTAATATTACAGTTTTCGAATTTAAATTTTTTCTCTTGAAGCGAAGTGTCCTTTGGCAACAATTCTGATGGTTCATCAGACTCATCAGTATTTTTATCGTCAATTTTAAGACGTTTGGAAGATGAAACATCAATCGGTGTTTGCTTGGAAGATGACGGGCCGTTAATCATTTTTGAAAACATATTATTGATCTCGGTTTTATTATACATAGATTCTTCTATGTAGCCTTGTGCCACGGCATCACTTTTCCAACCTCCCAACCTTCTTAAGGTTGTCATATTTGCACCTGCATCCACCAATATCGTAGCTGAGCTCCTCCTGAAGCTGTGCCCAGTGTAATTTTTATAATCTTCCAGCTTTAAAAATTGTGCAATTTTCTGCGGCACTTTGGCAATTTTATTTTTGCCTATAACCTATAAACAATAAAACATAATATAAGTAGCAGTATGTAATATTGTCGTATTTTTAAAACCACTAATTTTTTGATAGTTAAGTTCTTAGATAATTGCAAAAAAAATATTATACCTGAACAGTACATTTTCCTGATTGGTAATTTAAAAAAAATCGGTCGGTGGTGACATTCTTCGGACGGAGGTTTATATATTTTTCTAAATACGAGCTAAATTGCTCGGGAATAACAAACGATCGCGGATTCAAGTTTTTCGTTACACGAACTTTGATTAAATACAGGGAACCTTGACGTTCAACATCTTTGGTCGTTACCTTGACCAGTTCATCTCCACGAAGAGCTCCAAATATCCCAAAAATTGCAATGACCTGAATACATAGTTTATAAATTAAAAAACTAATTATTTACTTATTATTAAAAACACTTATTAGATTATTATTAAAAACAGAATTATTGGTTTAATATTAAAAAGAATTATTTAATTATTATTAAAAACATAATTATTTAAAATAATTTTCTTTATATTAATTTAGTAGTTTTAAATAATTTTCAAAATAACTAAATGCACTTTTAACTATTTTATCTTTTTTTATTGTTCTGTTGCACGTAAATAATATTTACTAGTGTTTATATTTTATGCATGTTACACATTTTATATCTATATATTTATTTATTAATTATTTTTATATAATATTTTTTTTATTTTCATAGATCTTATATTTTATGAACACATTTTAAATCATATTTTTTAAATAAATGTAATGAAAGCGAATTAAAATATGATTATAATAGAATTTCACTGATAAGTGTAAATTTTTGTATAATTTTATCAATTTTACCTTTTTATCCAAGTCATGAAGATCGGGAGCATCGTTGAGAAAAGTTTGTATTTCGTTAGCAGAAAATACTTTGGATTTTTTTGCATAGTAGCCACGGTTTTTTTGCTTTATAAACGCTTGAGTTTCGACATATTTCTGGATATCTATTTTTTCATTTAGGTTTATCATCGCCTTTAACATCGAAAATTGTGAAAACAAAGTGGGTGGTTGGTAATGCTCTGATAAATGTTTAAAATATGCCAAAATAACTTGTTCGTTGGTTTTTTTCAACTTTTTTTGATTTTTTCCACTTAACGTACACGTCGTAAATGTTTTCATAGATGTGTCTTGACTTTTCTGGCAGAATTTCATTCAATGCAGAATCAGCAATTTCTGCAATTTCAGGTGGCACACCATCGACACAATTTTCACTATCACTCATGTTTAACTTTAAAGACGATAACCGGCGACTCTTGGGAATCAGAATACAGAAGCAGCCATTTGCAATTTTCCGAGTCGCGTTCATTCACGTTATATACGGTTTCATCCGAGAATACTCGAATTCTCCCGAGCGTGTAACGTGAATCGGAGGCGATTGGTTGCTTTCAATTGAGGAGCTACTACCCGTTCAGAATTATTTGTCCCTGCTAAAACAGATATTGTCCTGGTCAAAAATACATGCGTAGAGGTAAAAAAGCAGCATTTTTGACGAGAACATTCATTTTTACCCAGCTTTTTTTCCCTAGGGAGAAGAAGAATCTTTTTTCACCGGCAGTGAAAAATAAGTTAGTTTATGCCCTTTTTTGACGCATGAAAAAGTGCCATTTTCGTGCCTGAGGGATAAAAAATTATGTTTCCATTCCTTAATTACTTGATTTAAGTTAAAAATTTGTGCATTTAAAGAAAATAAAAAAAAATTATTTAGAATCTATGTTTTAAATCTTTATACGGCCCTGAATGTTTTGATGACCTTGCTTCAAGGGTACTCTTGCTGTAATGGACCACAGCACATTCGAGTCCATTACAGCAAGAGTTCAGTGTATTTTGAATTTTTAAATTTTGACTAAAGATTTGGATTTAGAAACCTCAAAATCCCCGAACCAGCATTTTAAGCGACCCCAAAACTTTAGAATATTCATTGATATTCATATTTCATTTATAACCGAGATTTTCATTTTAGATGTCACTATAGCGGTCATACACACTGGTGGCACAAATTATTTTTGCCTCTATAGACGTCATACACTGGGAAGGGGATAAAGGGTAAAAAATTATAAAACTTAAAAAAATGAAATTTTTTTGTGTTTTTGAAATAATAACCGCTATATTTAATTTTTGGGATGAACGAAATTCTTTTTTACACAGGAATCGAAAAAAAATTGATAAGAATTTTCTTTTTTCAGGCGTTAATGAGTTAATCAATAACATAATAAATGAACACTATAATTTGATTAAAATCATTATTTTTTTAAAATTATTATAATATTATATTAACACCATAGTCAGGGAAATGTCAGGAAAAATTTTTTTTCATGGAAATTAAGAAAATTGAGACAATACATAAAAAACCACAATTTTTACTAAAAACGTGCATGTTATTTTGATAATGCGAAAAGTAACTATAAACAAATCATTCAAAAATTGTTTTTGAATCATTTTTAAGACATAATTTAATTTTTGAAATATATCTATAATAAAAATCTTTTTGAATAGTTGAAATTTTGTAAAATTTAATTGAAAAATAATTAATTTATTTTAAGTATTTTGTTACAATTTTTAAAAATGGTTTAAATTAAATTTTAAAATGAATGAAAATTGGCTTCTAATTTTTTAAAATTCAATATTTTCAGTGTTTTCAAATACATATATTTCCAAAAATCTAAATACATACAAAAATAATATTTCAGAATAATTTTCAACATTTTGAAAAAAACATTTATATCCAAGATTTTTAAATGAAATTCATAAAAGAATTTATAAGTTTTTTAAAGTTATACAAAAGCTCTTTTAAATAATTTAATTATTTTTCAAAAATTACATTAAAATATTTTTAAAAAGTAATTAGTATAATTGTTTTATAATGATTATTTAAGATTTAATTATCTTCAAAAACAATTAAAATTTATAAAAATATTTTAAAAATAATAGAATTAGTAAAAAATATTAATAAAAATGATCAAATTCTTTGAGAATTTTAATTATTAACAGGACCATAATTTGTCAAAAATTTCAATAAGTCCAAAAAGTAAATATTTAAAAATTTTTATTTACATTGTTCGAAGATAATTAAATCTTAAATAATCATTATAAAACAATTATACGAATTAGTTTTAAAAAAAAATTTAATGCAATTTTTAAAAAATAGGATTGAATTTCTTAATAGATTTTTTGTATAATTGAAATAAACTTATTAATTATTTGATGAATTTTAATTAAAGATTTTGAAAATAAATGTTTTCTCCAAAATGTTAAAAATAATTTTTAAATATTATTTTCGTATGTATTTGGATTTTTGGAAATATGTAATTATAAATACTAAAAATATTGCATTTTACAAAAATTAGATGCTAATTTTTATTAATTTGAAAGATTTGTTTATAAGTCGAAAAAATGTCTCAATTTTCTTACTTTCCCTGAAAAAAAATTTTGTATTGACATTTCCTTGATTTTACTAAAAAAAATTTGTTTCCCTGACTATGGTGTTAATATAACAATATAATAATTAAAAAAAATTAAGCGTTTATTTAAATTATAGTGTTTATTTATTATTTTAATCGTTAATCATTTTCGTAATTTTGTGCTTTGAAATATGTTTAAAATGAGCTTTATTACTTTTTAAAATGCAGGAGTAATATTAAAAAAAAATACTTACATACTTTTCAAATGTGCATTGTCCACGTGGATAAGTGTAAAGGGGAGTGGGTTTGCTAAATGTTCACGATTGTCCACAACCAGAGGCGGGGGGGTCATAAATTGGTGAAAAATGTCCATTTAGTATATGGAATACCGATAAAATGTATACCCCTCACTCTTACCTCGTTTTCGATCTCCCTCTCTTTCACTCCTTAATCTATCTGTGAGTGAGAAAAGAAAAATAATTAGCCAATAAGAAAATAAGACGCCCTTTTCGTATTTTGTCTTGAAAGTGAAATTCCCCACTTTTCCTTTCCCTCCCAATTTCTGTTCCTCTCTTTCTACCCAACACGGAAAATGAAGAAAACATTATGCTCTTCTGTAAACCAAAGAAATAGGCGTTACTTTCTTAACTATTCGCCTCTCTCTCGCTCCTACTCTAAACTGAAAGAAGAGACGATACTTTCCTCTCTTACTCTGTATCGTGCTTTCTCTCTCATACTCTGACAGACAGAATGAATTTTGGAATACGAAGATTAATATAGTTAACTAGCGACATACACCTCGCTCGGTTGTCATCTTATTTACTTCTCCTTACATATATATTTATTATTACACATTATTGTTATAATATTTGAAATTTTATTATTTATTGAATAGCATCTTCATTGTTAAAATATACATGGGCAATTCCACGTGAGATTTCAGTCGACCTCTTAAAATCGGCCAAAAATATTTTTTTTCTATTCTGTATTGAAAAAAAACAGATACGTATTTTTTTATTATTTTTTTGGAGGCCAAATTTTTGAGTTATGAATTTTCAAAATTTTCGCTTTTTAAATGTAGGTATATTTTTAATGTCAGATAACTAAAAAAATATTGCTTCTTTTCATTTTTTGACAAGAGAAAAAAAGTTTTGTTTTTCTCTCTACTTTTGAATAATCATAACAAAAAATTTTTTTTTTTATTTTTTATTAAAAAAATAAAAAAATTTTATAAACAAATTAATTTTTTTTAACTTTGGGTATGATAAATTTTTAATTTTCTTTTTTTAAAACATACCTGGAAATGATAAGAAGGTTTTGCAAAAAGTTTCAGAGTGGGCCTGACAAGTTTGATGGGTCCAAAAAAATAATTAAGCTCTCCGTGCAGGTCGCACGCACGTGGCACAATGGGATTTTTTTATAATTTATTATTAAAAATTGTTTTGAGCCTTAAAATTCAATAATAATCAAAATCCGATAAAATTTGTAGGCTCTAGACAATTTTTAATAATAAATTGTAAAAAAATCCCATTGTGCCACGTGCGTGCGACCTGCACGGACAGCTTAATTATTTTTTTGGACCCATCAAACTTGTCAGGCCCACTCTGAAACTTTTTACAAAACCTTCTTATCATTTCCAGGTATGTTTTAAAAGAAGAAAATTAAAAATTTATTATACCCAAAGTTAAAAAAAATTAATTTGTTTATAAAATTTTTTTATTTTTTTAATAAAAAATGAAAAAAAAATTTTTGTTATGATTATTTAAAAGTAGAGAGAAAAACAAAACTTTTTTTCTCTTGTCAAAAAATGAAAAGAAGCAATATTTTTTGAGTTATCTGACATTGAAAATATACCTACATTTAAAAAGCGAAAATTTTGAAAATTCATAACTCAAAAATTTGGCCTCCAAAAAAATAATAAAAAAATACGTATCTGTTTTTTTTCAATACAGAATAGAAAAAAAATATTTTTGGCCGATTTTAAGGGGTCGACTGAAATCTCACGTGGAATTGCCCACATATAAGTAGTATATGTACATATTAATATTAATTTTGTATATAATTGCATATTATTAAATTAATAATTGAGTTCTTTTGGTGAATTTTAATCTAATTTTTAAGAATAATTTCAATAATTACATTTTTCGAGGAAATTGATTAAAATTGAATAAAAAATAATTGAAATTCCGTCTTTCAAGACGGTCTCAGCATACGTCTTACTAGGACTACTTGAGGACGCCTTTTTTGCTTTAACTAGCGACTCAGGATTAAGCTGTGGAGCATCCTTACGCTTAATCCTCTTTTCACGTTGAGTCGCTTGATGTGGACTCACATCCGGGCTTACTCTTTCCCTAGGGCGCTTACTAACCTTTTTCGTCTTATTTGTGTCTGCAGCCGCGCTATCCCGGGTTGCAATAACACTCTTCGTCCGCTGTGGAGTTTCCACAGTTGGATGTTGCGGCTCTTGGTCTTTGAAAATCTCGGGGATAAAACGTAAATTTTTACAGACTAGGGGAGCGTGGGGTAATGGGAGCTTGGGGGTAATGGGAGCTTTTAAATTTCACGCACTTAAAAGCCTTCAAATTCGCTGCAATGTCTAGAAAATCTTCTACAACCTTTGTTTATATCATTTCAAAACAAACGATCACATTCTTGACCAATTTTTAGTAAAGACAAGGGAAAATGTATTTTTTGAGTTTTCGTTGTAAAATGCCAAATATTTCTAAACATCACCATAAGTAGTTAAAATCGTATTATTTAGTTCTGTTTTTTCATTATATTATAGGTGAATATGTGTGGATATGTATACTTGTATAAAAATCGAGATAATAATAAAATTCGTTTATGTTTTTATTTTTTTATTCAAATTTTGTCCTGTAAAAATTCTGTGAATTAGTGAGAATTAGTGAAAGAAAAAAAAATAAATAAAATTAGTGAATTAGTGTCAGACTAAAGAATTTTCGTTACTATGTTGCGAATTTCGTTATTTCTTTGAAAATTGTAAAAGATATCACCTTATGAAAAAACTTTTAATTAAAAAATAATTTTTGGTGGGAAAAATGAAAAATTTAATTTTTTTTCAAAAATTTTTTATTCAATTATACTTTAGGAAAAAAATTATTCTAAGTCTAAAGTTTTGGCTTCATTGTAAGTATTAACACTTTTTCCTATTAGAAAACAAAAAATATTCCTAAAATATAGAAATTTTTTAAATTTTAAGTGAAAGCTCCCATTACCCCACAAATTAGGTGATCGCAAAAAATGTATTTTTAAAAAATTTTTTTTTCCCAATTTACTTTCTCTTTTTCAGTTTCTAATTAAACATAATTAAAGATAAATAACGAAATGAGTAGGAAATAACAAAAACAATGTATTATTATAAAGATAAGTTGGTTCTTTAAATAATTTTCCTTAAGGGGCTCCAATTCCCCCACGCTCCCCTATGTCGAACGCTATTTCCAAAACCGTCACGCCATCCTGGATTTCACGACTGACGTTCTTTTGGCGCTTGAATCCTTGTCGCAAGCTTTTAAAAATTCCCGGAATAGCCAGGAACTGATTTGCGACATTTGATTCGTAGCATGTCACCTGGCTATCTATTTGGCTCCCTCCAAAATTCTTGGATCCATCTGCACCGACTATCGGGGCTTGCACCTGATCAGAATCGGTGGTGGGATTAACCTCTTTCGAGGTACCCACTTGGAGTATTTCGTTTAAAATTTTGTCCATTTCATTCGTTTTTTATTTCTTTGTCCCGTGTCGAGGGACAATCGGGCCTTAACAGGGTACTACCATCTGCCACGGTGGTCCTAAGCACACTTTAACCCAAAGGTTCCTTCAATTTAAATTTTTTTCCATATCTTGAATCTGGACACTTTTCTAAGTATTTTGAATAAAAATTCAAAATATTTCATCGAGCCGTTTTTGAGAAAATCGATTTTTAGATTAAAAAAATTGAATTTTTCTTTTTTATGAAAAACGTTGTGTAATATTAAGGTTAAAATATGTATAATTTAGTAAATTTATAATTAATTTTAAATATTTATTGAAAAACAAGTTTATTTTAATTTAAAACATTTTTTAAAAACATTTTTGAACAGAAGGAACAATAACACAAATCAATTGTTCGAAAAACATTAAATGTGCATACTGTTATATGTACATACGGCTTGTAAAAGTTTTTCTGAATAATTTGGGTGATTTTCAGAAACTTTAATTTTTTCCCACATACTTTGAAAATCGTGATGCACGGCTTCCATCGCTTGCTCACTAAAGCGTCCTAAACCAGCTTGATTAATTTTGCAAAATTCTTCTACATGAAAGATTACTGCATGAATTTTTGGAGTAACATTGATACCCAAATCTATGTAGCTTCTTTTAAATGCAGCAATGTGATTTGAAAAATTTGAATTTAAATCATTTCCGAAGCATGCATCGACAACATTTTTAAAATCTTCAAAAACTTTGACATACTTCAAAATTTCTAAATTTTTTGTTCTTCGCAGAAGATCTATTTTGCTTAAGAGTTTTCTACAGGAATTTCCTTTAAATGCTGATCCATTGCGTGTTATCTCACGTTGTACATAACATTCGTTTGCCCAAGTTAAAGCTTCTTCTTCATGTTTTTTTAACATACTCCCAAAAATTGTATTTACTGTGCCCAACATTAAATCCAATTCCGGTGGAGGAATAAGTTCCAGAAATGTTTTATCCACATTTGTGTTGAATAATGGAGGATTAATACAATTTTTGAAATGTTTCGCTTTTGATTTTAGTGAACCAGCTTTATACCATTTGTTATAATTTTCCAGTGTATTATATACTGTTCGGATAACTCCACATGTATTTAACTCATCTTTCTTTGCAAAGCACCAGGTGCAAGGATGATTACTGCTGTGACACATTATTCCAGCCAAAATATTCGACAGTTTCAAGTCTGTTGCAAGCGTGACTTGAAATTGACTAATCCTTAATTCAGTCCATATTTGTGAAACATTGTTATAATTTTCTTGCGTACGAGGGGCCACAGCCAGTAAAAGAACTTTTTTTACACCGGAATCTTTGAAGCGCTTGGGAGCTATACCGTCATCATACGTTGAACGTCTCGTTATTATTTCTTCATTTTCATTCGATTGGATTGATAAACATACTTTCAGGAATCCCCCCCCTCCATCAATTCCAATTTTTAAATGCGTATCTGATACTTGTCTTTCCTTTTTTATATGATTAATGAAAACTAACAGATCTTTGCAATAAATTATTGTTTTTACATCTTGAGAAATTGTGTTTCCTTTAATATGTACCAAATTTAATTCTTTCAAGCTAAAATATTTATCGGCGGCATGATTTGTAGTTACAAGATTTTCTTTCAATCCTGGTTCTATAGCATTCCTTCTTTTTGTTGCAACACGTATTGCTGAAGCTATTCCCTTTGTAACTCGATTAGTTAGATTAAAATTTGTTTTAATATTCAGCATGTCGTGTACACTGAGTAGTGAAGTTTTTACTGAATTTTCCTGCTTCTTTCCAATCGTTATACTTAAAGGTTTTCCGCCATGAGCTTGAGTAAATTTTAATTCTAAATTTTTTGTCGTTTCCTGTTTATCATAATTTTTCTTAATCACAGATGTAATCACCTGTTCCTGTATTTTTTGAGATGATTCGGACAGCAAATTACTTAAATTTTCCACTCGAGTAGATAAATTACATTTATGTTGTACGCCTTTTGCTATTAAAGAAAAACAAATGCTGCAACGCTTTTCCCCAATTGGAATATTTTCACTGCCTAAAATAAAAACATGAACACAGAATAGAAAATTTTAAGACTTAAAAAATACATTTAATTTATTGCAATAATTTTATTTAACTTCGTTCAGTATATAGGTATACTTACTTGCAGGCGATTTATTTGAAATATTAGCTAATTGTTCACTTCCTTCATTATTCCGCGGAAAGTATATAGATTGAGGTTTTCTGGCTAGTTCACAAAGCCGACAAATACATTTTGACGCATCTTGTGATCGCGTTTTTGGTGTAAGGAATTTCGATAAATTCGGAAATTTTAACTCTCTGCTCATTTCGTTTTTAAAATCGTACATATATCTTTTACACGAGCTGCATAAAGCTCCAGGTATTCGAATATCATCCACATACTCGGGAAACAATTTCTTAACTCGAAATTCTAGCACTTTTTTAATTGCAAACATTTGTTTCGTTCTTCCAAAACACAACAAGCACACTTTTAGACGATTTTCATCGTGCGTCGAAGCATGAGCTTTTGACATTTTCAAGCAATTTATTTTATTACATATAAGGGTTATAAACAACATAAACAAATGAATAATTATTATGTTTAAAAGACATCTGAGAGATCTCATATTGCAGGTAAAATAAAAAATTATGCCATTTTTACTTAAAAATCGATTTTCTCAAAAACGGCTCGATGAAATATTTTGAATTTTTATTCAAAATACTTAGAAAAGTGTCCAGATTCATGATATGAAAAAAATTCTAAAGTGAAGGAACTTTTGGGTTAAAGTGTGCTTAGGACCACCGTGATCTGGCCAGGATGGGCCCTGAACCGCCTCCGTTAGTTACATAGACGTTATAGCATTGCCGGAGCATTGATGCGACGTCTATGATATATAAGGGCACGTAAACATGTATGTTCAGACGTCGAGGTCGATGTGTCTCTCCAAGATAGCAGGAAGTTTCCGCAAAGGGAGTGCATCCTAGTATCTCTTCACAGAGTTTACACTCATTATTATTATTATTATTTATTTTTTTTTTGCTTGGGGACTTTTGGGGAATCTGCTTACAGATACCTTGGATTCCGCACTCCAAGGTTATGTGGGGTTGGTATGATAAAACAAAAGGAAATATAAAAAAAAGAAAAATAAATATATATATTATAGTAAATTTAATAAACTGGCGACCTACTACCAGCCCGACCCACTAAAACCCGTAACCCTTCTTCTGGATTTTTTTACCCTCCCTCGGAACTGTCGTAAGACTTTAGCCTTCGAGGGTGGCGCTCCAACTCTGTCGCTAATGCGACCTTCTTCTTCTCTCTTGCGGTTTTCCTGCGACCATAGTTAAAAATTTAAAACTATTTCAATATAAAAGCGGAATTAACAGCACAACAGTAATAAAAAAAACAAATGTTTAATTAAGTGTAAACAGTCAAAAGATAAAATTGCAAACGGATATATAAAAAAAACGCGTATATAATATTAAAAACATAAAACAAATTAAAAAATGTAGAAGGACAAGTAAATCACAAAATAAATTATTAAAAAAAACAAACAAACAAATTGAAAGCTGTTTAAATTACGCTTTTTGACGGCCGTCGAGATCCTTCCTCGACATAACTGGCAATATGCACACACCTCGTCCTCGCGTAATTTAAAGCGGCACAGGTACGAGTTAAAACACCCGTGACCTGTGAGCGCCTGAGTCAGATAATAGGAGACTTCTCCATGCTTTCGGTTTATCCAGGTGGTGAGTGTTGGAATCAGACGATAGGTCCATCTGCCCTTTTCCTCCTCATCTCATCTGTCCTGCCATGTCTCGATAAGTCTGTTTCTCGCGTATTTGCGGATGCGGTCCTTGCTAGGTCTTTCTTCCTCTGGGTACTCGGGATTATTTCTTCTTTTAAAAAGAAGAAATACTTCCTCCCTATCCCTTGCCATAAGATCTGCCGGCGGGACACTTGCAAGGACTTGCACAGCACTCGTCGAGACCGTCTTATACGCAGAGACGATACGGGTATTAACACATCTCTGCGCAGACAGCATATTATCGCAAATGGTTTTGCTTCTTGTTTTAAGTGAGGGAGCCCACGCTGCTGCTGCGTAAAACAGCTTAGCGTGGGCAACACTAACCACCAGTCTCCTTTTCCTTTCACGTGGTCCGCGAACGTTTGGCATAAGTCGTGCCAAGTCTGACCCACACTTTATCGCCTTATTCAAGGCCGTCGCTATATGGTAATGGAAGTTTAACCTTCCATCGAGCTCCACTCCTAAATACTTCATATGTTTACTCCACTTGACCTCGAATTAGTCTATCGCGATTCGTGGAAAACTATAACCACGTCTGTCTGTGACGAGCAGAGCTTCGGTTTTTTCCAAGGCCATTTGAAGACCTCTGGCATCCAACCAGCTTTTAACTCGCCGCAGACATTCGTTCACCAATGTCCCAAGGGCTTCCTCGCTTTCGGCTGAGCACACGACCAACGCATCGTCCGCAAAGCCGATGATGACCGCGCCTTCAGGTAGACCCATTCGCAGGAAGTTATCATAGGATACATTTCACACGAATGGTCCCACCCTCGAGCCTTGGGGGGCACCACTTTGCATCTCTTCCTTCAGAGTCCAGTTGTCCCCCTCATATATAACCCACCTGTCGCTAAGATAATCATTCATTATCCGCAACAAGTAGAGCGGTATTCTCTTCTCCATCATCGACTGGATGAGATCTTTCCATCGTGCGGAGTTAAACGCGTTACGTATGTCAATAGCTACCAATGCGCAGAAGCCCTTCTTCTTCTTTGGTCCCAATTTGTTTTTTCCCGCTTTGGCTATGTCCACAACTGCCTGAATGGCATCAACCGTGGACCTGCCTTTGCGGAAACCAAATTGGTAATCGGATAAACTATTCTCTCCGGTCAAATGGGTTTATATTCTCTGCAGAACCATATCCTCTAGAAGTTTACCCATCGTATCTAACAGGCAAATAGGCCTGTACGACGAGACTTTATCCAGAGGTTTTTCACCTTTTCTTAGGAGGACTAGCCTCTGCCGCTTCCAGTCGCGGAAGAACTCTCCTTTCTCAAGGCAAAGATTGAAACATCGGAGCAGAATCTGGGGTGAAGTGTCGATAACCAATTTTAGGATCTCGTTACTTATCCCATCGATTCCAGGCGCCTTGCCTGTTTTCAATCTTCTACCTGCATTTCTCAATTCTGTAAGAGTGAAGAGTTCCTCCTCACCGACTTCGCAGGTACTCCAGTCCTTCCTAACCCACTGTTCTGCAGGAGGAAATATAGCTCTTATAATCCTTCTGACCCAATCGGGATTGTCGAGGCCGGGGTTTTTTGCCTCGTTCCTAATTTCTTAGTAACGATTTTAAAAGCAAGACCCCATGGGTCCTTCTCGACATCATCAATTAGGTCTTTCCAGCAACGGCGTTGTGACGCTCGAATCTCTTTTTTCAGGCTTTTATTGGCCTCCTTAAATACTTCCTTTAGCAAAGGATCTCCCTTAGAACGGGTATAATTCCTTCTAGCTTTGAAGCACGCTTTCCGCAAGGAGGTCGGCGCATCAGACCACCAGTGCACCGAGCTTTTCCTTGAAGGGGTTCGCTTACGACGCGGCATAGATGCATCGCAAGCTGTGGTGATGACTTTCCTTACCGCTCGCACCTCGGCATCCAGGGTATTCGGCCTCTTCACCCATCCCGATTCCTTAATAAGGCGGGCTTCTTTTAGGGAACGGACAAATTTCTCCTTATCGATTTCCTTCACATTCCATGAGGGGCACTTTCGACACGGGACTTCCTGTCTTTTGCCTCCTCCTGTGTCTCCCACTGAGACCGAAAACTCGATATACTGATGGTCACTTGCGGTATACTCCTCAGAGACTCGCCAGTCGCTTATGCGTTCGAATAAGGGAGTTGATGCTATCGTAAGATCAATGATGGATCCGATTGCATCCCTTCTGAACGTCCAAGCTCCTCCCCGGTTCACAGTAATTAAACTGTTTCTGAAGACCATTTCTCCGATCAAATTGCCTCTTTTATCGAACCTTGACTCGCCCCACTCCGGCGACTTAGCATTAAAATCGCCAGTGACAAGTACATCCAACCTGGATTCTCTAAGGCTCGATTCGAGTTCTTCCATGTCGGCTTCGAAGTCCGTCAGTGGATCATTAGGCGAAAAGTAGCAGCTATACATTCGTATTTCTCCAACTTCCACCCAGACAAATCCACTGCTCGTCTCCAGGTATCTGTCAACCCTCAGTTCGGGATTGCACACCTGGACAGCTGCCCTACCCGACTTATCTTGATACCAGGAACCTAGGTCGATTTTTCTGTATTGCTCGCTGCAGAACAGAATGTCGATACCCTTTTCCCTGGCCGTCTGCGTCAGAAGGGCCTGTGCCTCTCTGCACGTGTGCAGGTTGACCTGCAGAAGTTATAAGGATTTGCCTTTTTAAGTCTCGGCAACTCCTCTCTGTAAACCGGACAAGAACCTTTTCCGGCGACATGAAGTACGTCTGTCTTAGCCAAGTCAGAGCACGTCAAACACTTAGGCTGTTTGACAGAGCAATTCTTTGCGATATGACCCTCACCGCCGCATCTCCGACAGCTTTTAGTTCTGTCGGGGCCCTTAAAATTTCGAGTCACGTGTCCGTAAACAAGACGCTTTTGGCATCTTGCTACCTCTAAATGCCTTCTGACTGCAGCATTTATCCATCCTACTTTTATTTTGCCCACTTTTAGCAGAGAATCGCTCTCCGCTTCAGTCAGGCAGACCAACGCCACTTTTGTGCCACTAAAACGTGGCAAAAGTCTGCACTCTATGTCCAGGTCAGGCTTTTCCAGCTTTGTCCTCACGGCAGAAAAAACGTCTACACTTGTCGCTGTTTCGTCAAGTCCTTTTATCTCGAGAGTTCTTTTATTCACAAGAGGCATAACCTCGGCTTCAGTTTTTAAAACTGAAGCAAGAGCTCCTGCAAATTTCAAGATCTCTCCTCCTTTTTTTACCACGATCAGGGCCTCCTGATTAAAAGTTCTCCTGATCTTAAGTACCTCATTTCCAGATTCTTCTGGTTTTACGGCTGCAAACGCCTTTTTTAGGATTTCGTTGTAAGCCTTTGGGTCTTTTGCTGAAATCTTAATTGCTCCGTTGTTCTAAGCTTCAAATGATGTTTGGGGAGCTCATTTTTCTTTCCTGCAGGCTTCTTCTTTGGAGGTCCTTTGTTTCCTCTTCTGACTACTTTAAATTCGTCAGATTCTGACGATGCATTCCTTGAGGTGACTGAACCATAAGTCTCCCCTGAGGCCATCTTTTCACTTCCCTTTGGAAGTGTAGGGTTTTGCTCTGGAGCTTCCTTGCACTTAACCCTCTTTTCCACTGGAGTTTCCTTCTGAAGACTTGCCTCCGGACTTTCGTTCTCTCTGGGGCGTTTTCTATCAGTTATATCGCTTCCCTTAACAAACTCTTGAGTTCCTTTCTTTGGCGTACCAGGATTCGAGTTTGACGTATCCATACTTAGAGTATGAGGCTCAGGATTTTTAAACGGCTCAGAGATAAAACGCAAGTTGCTGCGAATCACCTCGTGCGCCCTCCCTATAGCCACCATACTATCCTGAACATCTTTATTTATGTTCTTTTGCTTCTTGCAGGCACGCCACATGCCTTCTAGTATTTTTGGAATCATGTCGACTTGCTCAACTTGCTTCGAAGCTGCTGAGCTCCCTATCCAAGCAATATAGGTTTTTCTAAGACCTGCGACGGTCTTAGAAAGACCGACGGGAGTATTGTCCCCTTGCCTTATGGCCAGCTTCTCCGCATTTAAAGCACGCAGCCGACCTATCTACTGCTTGGCAATCTCTGCCTATATGACCGTAGCCAAGGCACCTATGGCACCTTGTGACCGTAGTTCTTCTTCTGACCTGGCAGGACACGAACCCAATTTTAATGTGTCCTATTTTCTCCAGCTTATCTGCATCCTCTTGGCTGGTGACAACGACAGCGAGCTTTACTCCTCGTTTGTTTGGGCCAAGGACCGCCAACCTTCTGCTCCCTGCTTGCACCGTAGAGATTTGCTCCAGGGCATTCAAGACGTCCTCCTTTTCAGTAAGGGCGTCCATATCGCGAATTTCCAACGTAGTTTGCCGGACCGCAATCTGCACCTTACCCAAATCGCCGATTACCTTTGTCACCTCTTCGGTAAACAGCTTCTTGTTTGAAGACCCTCCAATTTTAATGAGAAGGTCTCCCTTTTTAGTGGGTAAATCTCCCACAACCCTTGTCTGGCTGGCCTCCAGGTCAGCCTCCCTTCGAACCTTCGCCAGCACTTCAGCGAAAGTTTTTCCTTCGGCCACTTTAACGATCACTGTGGCTCTTCCCTTCTTGACCTGGTCTAAATTTGGAACCGTTTTGTTCCCCTTGCCTCCAGTCTTTTTTGGTTTCTCCTCCTTTTTCCTTTTTGGATCCTTCGCAGGCTCAGGATCACTTCTCTTTCGCTTCTGAGCATCCAAGACGACGTTTCTCAACACGATCGCGTTACAGCGATCTCGTCTAGCTCTGCGATCTTGTCTAGCTTCTTCAGACCAGGTCAAACCATTATTATTATTATTATTATTATTATTTTTTTTTGCTTAGGGACTTTTGTGAAATCTGCCTACAGATACCTTGGATTCCGCACTCCAAGGTTATGTGGGGTTGGTATGATAAAACAAAAGGAAATATAAAAAAAAAAAAATAAATATATATATTATAGTAAATTTAATAAACTGGCGACCTACTACCAGCCCGACCCACTAAAACCCGTAACCCTTCTTCTGGAGCCCTTTACCCTCCCTCGGAACTGTTGTAAGACTTTAGCCTTCGAGGGTGGCGCTCCGACTCTGTCGCTCATGCGACTTTGTTCTCTCTCTGCGGTTCTTCTGCGTCAATAGTTAAAATTAAAAACCATTCCAATGTCAAAGAATAAAGGAACAAATGTTAAAAAGTATTAAAAAGGTTAAAAGATAAAATTGTAAACGGACATAAAAACAAAAATTAATCTATTAAAAATAAAATGTAAAAAGGACAGTATAAAAACTACAAAAAATAATCAAAGTAAATAAAATAAACAATTAAAAACTATTCGCTCCTTTTAACACTTCTCATTTACTTTTAGTCCTTGCAAGAGTCTTCTTCGCCTCCTCAAGGGCCGACCTGAAGACTCCGCATCCTCCGCTGCCTGCAATATGGGTGGTTGACACCTTATTGCCAAACTTTTCAGTGCACAAAAAGCAGCTTGCGTTCTTCTTGCAGTTGGAGAACCTGTGACCGGCCTCACCGCACTTAAAGCACGCAGCCGATCTGTCCTCCATCTGGCATTTGGCTCCAATATGGCCGCATCCCAGGCATCGATGACACCGGACGACCATTACTCTTCTTTTGATTGGGCAACACATAAAACCAATTTTTACGTGTCCCAATTTCTCCAGCCTGTTCGCCTCTTCCAGATTGGTGACTACAACCGCGAGCTTCATCCCTCGGCGGTTGGGTCCTAAGACCGTCACTCTCCTGTGTCCTGGCTTACCCATTGCTTCAGACAACACTTGTTGCACCTTAGCTTCTTGGGTAAGGCAATCCAAATCACGGATCTCGAGTGTAACTCTTCGATCCAATGACTGCACCTTACCCATGCTTCCAACCGCTTTGGTGACCTCAGCGGTGAAAGCGTCCTTGTCGGAGTCTCCTCTGAACTTAATCAGAAGGTCCCCCTTGTTTGTAGCTTTTGCTGCTACTATTCTCGTATGACTGTCCTCCGGGTTAACCTCTTTGCGAAGCTTACCTAGAACGTCAGCATACGTCAATCCTTGACCAACTCGGATTAGAACTGTGGATCTTTTTGACTCAATTCTTTCCAATTGAGGAATCTTTGGATGTGTACTTCCGTTTCCATTAGAGGAGCTTCCTCCTTCTTCCTCTTATCGGTTTTGGTTCGAGTCTCTTCTGGACTGTCACCCTCTCTCTTCCGTTTCTGAGCATCTCTTATGATGCTTTTGAGATTACGCCTATATGAACGCTCTCTCTCTTCCTTACGGTCCTTGCGGTTACACTCGGCACCGCTCAGAACGCATGCCAAATCGACGTCCGACTCATCGGCCGCGACATGCTTTGCTTTTGCTTCTTTCAGCAGGACTTCGATGACTTTAAGTCCATCTTTTACCGTCTTCTTGACGCCCCGCTGAATGTCACAAGACTCCATCATCTTTGCGACCTCCAACTCCAATTTGTCGAGACAAGTTGACTCCTCCTTTCTGAGCCGCAAGCATATCTCGCGACTCTCTTCTATTGCCTCGTCGTCCACTTCCGAGTGGATAGCGCTGCGTACGGTCTTTCCGCTACTGCAACTTGACACACTCAGAAGGCTCGACGCGCTTCCTTTTCTCCTTTTTCACGATGTTCTGTAATTCTAACCTTTCCACGATCACACGTGGTACTGTAAGAAATTGTGCGCCCCCACAATCCGCGCGCACTTGAGCATCAGTCCTGGGACCGATGGTGAGATTTCCCGTTTCCGGCCTGCTCACATGGGGTACCTTCTCTAAATTTTCTGAATCCATTTTTTCTTGCTGTTTAGTTGCCCTTTAGTGAAAAGCCCCGCCACTACGACAAGGTCTACCGAACATATCCATGATGCCAGTCGTGTCTGGCAGCGAACCCACTGCTCCCAACTCATCAAAGAAATCAATCATGTCTGGCAGCGGACCCACTTTTCCCAGCCCATCAAAGAAATCAATGATGTTCGGCAGTGGATCCACTTCTCCCAGTACATCAAAGATATCAATGATATTTGGCAGTGGATCCGCTTCTCCCAGCACGTCAAAGACATCGATGATGTTCGGTAGTAGACAACCATCAGCGGGGATTATTATTATTATTATTATTTTTTTTTTTTGCTTAGGGACTTTTGGGAAATCTGCCTACAGATACCTTGGATTCCGCACTCCAAGGTTAGGTGGGGTTGGTATGATAAAAAAAACAAAAAGAAATATAAAAAAGAGAAAAATAAATAAGTGTTATAATAAATTTAACAAACTGGCGACCTACTACCAGCCCGACCCACTAAAACCCGTAACCCTTCTTTTGGAGCCCTTTACCCTCCCTCGGAACTGTCGTAAGACTTTAGCCTTCGAGGGTGGCGCTCCAACTCTGTCGCTAATGCGACTTTCTGCTTTTCTCTGCGGTTATCCTGCGTTAATAGTTAAAAATTTAAAACTATTTCAATATAAAAGCGGAATTAACAGCACAACAATAATAAAAAAAATGTTTACTCAAGTGTAAACAGTCAAAAGATAAAATTGCAAACGGATATATAAAAAAAAGAAAAAAAAATAATAAACGCGTATATAATATTAAAAACATAAAACGGAATAAATTAAAATTGTATAAGGACAAATAAATCACAAAATAAATTAATAAAAAACAAACGAATAAATTAAAAGCTGTTTAAATTACGCTTTTTGTCGGCCGTCGAGATCCTTCCTCGACATAACCGAGATTATGAAGTTCTCGACTTGCCGCCAATTCTCCTCTGACTGGGTCATTAGCGATACCATGTTCTCCGGTGTAACTTGACTGTTTACACCTTCGAACATGGCCTGCCTCTCCAAGTCCCATTTCTTGCATGAGAAGAGGGTGTGCTCCGCGTTGTCCTCAGGGAACTGGCAATATGCACACACCTCGTTCTCGCGTAATTTAAAGCGACACAGGTACGAGTTAAAACACCCGTGACCTGTGAACGCCTGAGTCAAGTAATAGGAAACCTGACCGTGTTTCCTATTTATCCAGGTGGCGAGTGCCGGGATAAGGCGATAAGTCCATCGACCTTTTTCCTCACCATCCTATCTCTCCTGACATCTTTCTATGAGCCTGTGCCTCGCTTCTTTGCGGATCAGGCCCTTGCTTGGTCTTAGTTCCTCATCCCAGGAACTGCTTTCTTTAGAAAAGAGAAACATTTCTTCCCTTTCCCTCGCCAAGAGATCTGCTGGCGGGACACTTGCAAGGACCTGCACAGCACTCGTAGATACCGTCTTATATGCAGAGATAATACGCGTTGTTATCGATCTCTGCGCCGACAGTATCTTCTCACAGATGGTCACACATCTTTTACTCCTCAGGGATGGGGCCCATGCTGGTGCTGCGTAAAGCATTTTAGCATGGGCGACACTCGCCACCAGTCTTCTTTTTTGTTCACGGGGTCCGCCTACGTTTGGCATTAACCGTGAAAGATTAGCCGCACACTCGATCGCCTTATTTGACGCCGTAGCCATGTGGTGGTGTAAGTTTAACCTTCCATCCAACTCCACACCAAGATATTTAATTTGTTTACTCCACTTGACCTCGAATCCGTCTATCACGATTCGTGGGAGCTCATAACCACGTCTGTCTGCGACCAGCAGTGCCTCGGTCTTTTCCAGGGCCATTTCAAGACCTCTGGTATCCAGCCAGCTTTTTGCTAGTCGCAGACATTCGTTCACCAATGTCCCAAGAGCCTCCTCACTTTCAGCAGTGCACACGAACAACGCGTCGTCCGCAAAGCCGATGATCACCGCACCTTCGGGCAGATCCATTCGCAGAAAATCATCATACGATACATTCCATACAAATGGACCCACCCTCGAGCCTTGAGGAGCCCCTTGCTGCATCTCTTCCCTCAGAGTGCAGGTGTCTCCCTCATATATAACCCACCTGTCGCTAAGATAATTATCCATTATCCGCAACAAGTAGGGCGGCATGTTTTTCTTTTCCATCGACTCGATGAGATCTTTCCATCTTGCGGAATTAAACGCGTTGCGTATGTCAATTGCTACCAACGCGCAGAAGCTCTCCTTTTTCCCAGGTCCCAATTTGTTTTTTCCTGCTTTGGCTATGTCCACAACTGCCTGAATGGCATCAACTGTGGACTTGCCTTTACGGAAACCAAATTGGTAATCGGATAGACGATTCTCTTCGGTCAAGTGGCCTTGCATTCTCTGCAGAACCATATCCTCTAGAAGTTTACCCATAGTATCTAGCAGGCATATAGGCCTGTACGATGAAACCTTATCTAGAGGTTTTTCACCTTTCCTTAGGAGGACTAACCTCTGTCGCTTCCAGTCGCGGAAGAACTCTCCTCTCTCAAGGCAAAGATTGAAGCATCGAAGCAGAATCTGGGGTGAAGTGTCGATTACCAACTTTAGGATCTCGTTACTTATCCCATCGATTCCAGGCGCCTTGCCTGTTTTCAATCTTTTGCCTGCTTTTTGCAGTTCACTAAGTGTGAAGAGTTCTTCCTCTTCGACTTTGCAAAAACTCCAGTCCCTTCTAAGGTATGGCTCTGCAGGAGGAAACAAAGAACTTATTATCTTTCTGACCCAATCGGGATTGTCCAGGCCGGGGGTCTTTTGCCTCGTCACTAATTTCTTAGACACGATTTTAAAAGCCAGACCCCATGGGTCCTTATCGACTTCTTCGATTACGTCCTTCCAGCTACGGCGTCGCGACTTGCGGATCTCTTTCTTGACGTCCTTTTTCGACTCCTTGAAATCCTCTTTCAGCAAGGGATCTCCCTTAGATCGGGTGTATGTCCTTCTTGCTTTGAGGCATTCCTTTCTCAAGGAGGCCAGCTTCTCTGACCACCAGTGCAAGGATTTTTTCCTTGGAAAGGCGCCTTTGCGACGTGGCATCGACGCATTGCAAGCGGTGACGATTATATCTCGCACCGCTCGCACCTCTCCATTTAGACTTTTCGGCCTCCTCACCCAACCAGAATCCTCAATTAAGATAGATTCTTCTAGGGACCGGCTGAACTTCTCCTTGTCGAGTTTCTAAATGTTCTACGAGGAGGTTTTGCGACTAGGAGCTTCCTGTCTTTTTCCTCCTCGTGTGTCTCCCATTGAGACTAAGAACTCAATATTTTTCCCCAGTTTACAACTAATAAATCGTTCTTGGAGATCATTTCTCCAATCAGAATTCCTCTCTTGTCGAGCCTCGTCTCACCCCACTCTGGCGACTTTGCATTAAAATCGCCTGTGATGATGACATCCAGCTTGGATTCTGTGAGGCTCGATTCTAGGTCTTCTATATTGGCTTCGAAGGTGGTCAGCGGGTCGTTGGGTGAGAAGTAGCAGCTATACATACGTATGTTAGCCACCTCTATCCACACAAACCCGCTGCTTGTCTCCAAGAACTTGTCAACCCGCAATTCTGGGTTGCACAGCTTGATGGCGGCTCTCTTTGCCTTATCCTGATACCAAGGTGCGAGGTCGCTTCCTTGATACTGCTCACTGCAGAACAGGATATCGACCTCATTTTCCCTAGCTGTTTGCATCAGGAGCACCTGTGCATCCTTACTTGTATGCAGGTTGACTTGAAGGAGCTTTAGGGATTTGCCCTTTTAAGTTTCTCCAGTTCCTCCTTGTAAACCGGGCAGGAAATTCTTCCAGGGATATGGTTGACTTCCGTTTTTCCCAAATCTGTACACGTTATGCACTTTGGCTTGTCACTAGTACACTTTTTGGAGAAGTGTCCCGCTTCGCCGCATCTCCGACAGTTTTTTGTTCTGTCGGGGCCCTTGCAAATTCGGGTCACGTGTCCATAGGCTAGGCACTTTTGACATCTTGTCACTTCTAAGTGCGTTCGGATGGATGCGTTTATCCAACCAATACGCACTTTGCCCAGCTTAAGCAGACTCTCGCTGTCGGTTTCACTCAAGCGTACTAGTGCCACTTTTGTACCACCAAAACGTGTCAGAAGTCGGCAAGTCACATCCAATTCGGGCTTTTGCAACTTCTGCTTTAAGACGGTTAAAACGTCCTCCTCTGCAGTTGTTTCGTCAAGTTCCCGAATTTCGAGGGTCTTTTTGCTGACAAGGGCCGTAACCTCGGCCTTGTCCTGAAGAACGGAGGTAAGATTCTGAGCGAACTTTGAAGTTTCACCCCCCTTTTTTACCACAACAAGAACCTCTTTTTTAAGAGTTCTCCTAATTTTCACAATCTCTGTGCCAGTTTCCTCTGGCTTTACCGAAGTTGTTGCCAGTTTTATGAGATCATGGTAGGTCTCTGGATTCCGGGCCACAATTTTTATTGCCTCCGTTGTTCTAATTTTGGGGGGGCGCTTCTGAAGTCGCTCCCTCTCCTCCGCTTTCTTCAAGGCCTTTCTCTTACGGGCCTCCCGTTTCCTATTGGAGACGGTTTCAAAGTCTTTTTCGTTTTCAGGCTTATTAACAATTAGCGACATTTATTAGATATCATTATAGTGTTTATTTTAAATTGAAGTGTTAGAATTATCATATTGACAAATAACATTAAATCTAAAACGTTAATGACATATCTAAGAATTCTTATTAATTGCTGATAAAATCAAATTCTTTTATTGGAATTAAAAGTTTATATAATATTATTATTCAATTATTTAAATATAGATCTAGAAAATTTATTGAATATGTGCATAATTTTAATATTTTACAATGTTTGACGAATTATTTTTTTTATTTATATTGCTTTTTAATATTGACGAATTATTTATAATAGTTTTTTTGTTGACCTGATCAAATAATAATCAATGCATTAAATTATATGTTCTATAATAAATTAAATTATAATTATTAATAATAATAAAACTATTATACTTTGGTAATTTAAGTTAAGAATAATACTTTACTATCTATATTATTTAATTTTTGTATTAGTAGATGTATTTTGTTTTGAAAGAAAACAAAACATTCATAGTTCATTAGTCAGTAGCAATTTTGTAGCTGACACTAAATATATATATAGCTATGAGGCATTCTTTGTCAACGGGGCCCACCTTCTCTCCAAAAATGGTTTGCGTTTGAATTACCAGCTATAAGCGTAAAAGTTAGATAGAAAGAAATACTTTTAAATGCCGATTGGTAGTTTTTGAAAATTCAAAATGGCGGATCCAATATGACAGACATATATTTAAAAATGTAATGAATTCGCTTGAAACTTGTTACTCGGGGGTTTTCGGGGTCGCTGATTACGAATCTGAAGTTAGATTTCCAAAATTCAATATGGCGGATCCAATATGGCGGTCGTATTTTTAAAATTTACTTGAAATCGCTTGAAACTTGTTACTCGGGGGTTTATGGGGTCGCTGATTATGAATCTGCGATTAGATTTCCAAAATTCAATATGGCAGATCCAGTGTGGCTGACAAATTTTCTTAAATTTGATCAATTTGCATGAAAATTGTCACTCTGGGTTTTTTGGGGTCGCTGATCAAGAATGTGACTTCTGTTTTCAAAATTAAAAAATAAAATTTAGAATTTTCGTCAAATTTCCAAAAGTTGTTGTGCTTCACAGTGCTGACAAGGCCAACATATGTACAATTAGTCATATTTCAATATGTGCACGTAATTAGTTTACTTTTTTGAATAAAAATTTTTTTATAAGATATTTTTATTCAAAAAAGTAAACTAATTTCTCGATTAATTGAAGACTAATTTTTTAAATTTAATTTTACATAATTCACAGAGATTATCAATCTAATTTAAATTTTGATAATAAAAACATTTAACTTCTCTTTCAGATTTTAAAGTCTTGAAAAGTTGTAAAAGAATTCGATTGCTTTAATAAAACAATAACCAAAATTGTCACGAAAATAGCAAAAACAACTAATGGAAAATTACCGAATGTTATAAAACGTACATTAATAGCAGGATAAAGTTAGACTTTGTTAAAAAGTTATATCACAAGTGCACAAAACTAAAGTCGTATTCATCTATTATAAAGCAGCTAACCCAGTGTTATTGTTATAGGGCTACAAATAAAATATTTGAGACAAACAAACAATCCCATAAGAGAATATTCCCAGGGAACTAAAATTTCTTATCAAAAAATTTTTATTCAAAAAAGTAAACTAATTACGTGCACATATTAAAATATGACTAATTGAGGCTCCGGATCTTAAAAGGGCGCTTGCAGCATTGGTTTTAAATGGTAAACGTGCCCTTTTAAGATCCAGAGCCTCAATTGTACATATGTTGGCCCTTGTCAGCACTGTAAAGCACAGAAACTTTTGGAAATTTGACGAAAATTCTAAATTTTATTTTTTAATTTTGAAAACAGAACACAGAGAAAAACTGAACTTAAAATGAGTTAAAAAAGTGACTCATTATGAGCTGCAACAAAAATGAACCTCGCAGATGGCGCCACGTTCATTTAACATGGACTAATTTTGAGTTGCAACAAAAATAAGTCCAAGTTTTTTTTGTAAAGTCACATTTGTGATCAGCGATCCCAAAAAACCCAGAGTGACAATTTTCATGCAAATTGATCAAATTTAAGAAAACTTGTCAGCCATACTGGATCTGCCATATTGAATTTTGGAAATCTAACTTCAGATTCGTAATCGGCAACCCCAAAAACCCCTTAAGTAATAACTTTTAAGCGAATCCATTACATTTTTAAAAATATGTCCGCCATATTGGATCCGCCATTTTGAATTTTGAAAATTTAATCGCAGATTCATAATCAGCGACCCCATAAACCCCCGAGTAACAAGTTTCAAGCGATTTCAAGTAAATTTTAAAAATACGACCGCCATATTGGATCCGCCATATTGAATTTTGGAAATCTAACTTCAGATTCGTAATCAGCGACCCCGAAAACCCCCGAGTAACAAGTTTTAAGCAAATTCATTACATTTTTAAATATATGTCCGCCATATTGGATCCGCCATTTTGAATTTTCAAAAACTGACACTCCGTATTTAAAAGTATTCCTTTTTATCTAACTTTTACGCTTATAGCTGGTAATTCAAACGCAAACCATTTTTGGAGAGAAGGTGGGTCCCGTTGACAACAGGCTTGGTAATCTACCATGTATTGAATATGGCGTAGATTTTGACACTAAGCGCCACCTAGGAGAAGGGTGCAACTAACTTTTAATTTGAATGTGTTAGTGTTAATAGATGTTTTTTAAAGTATTTTTTATTTTTTTATTTATTTAATATAAAATTACAAAAAAAAGATATAAGAATTGTAATCTGTCATCGCAGGCATCTGGAATTTGGTTAATTTTATAATAATATATATATTATTATTAAAAATCAAATTATAATATTATTGGCTGCTAAAAATCAGATAGATTAAAAAGAAATTATACACTTTAAATATTAATTTTATGTCGTCCTTATATTTCAAAGATAACAATAAGATTAACAGTGCATAATTTAAAAAAAAAATTTTAATTTTACAAACTTTATTAAACTAAAGAAAAAATTTATATTCTACGTTTCTTTACTTATTTTAAATTTAAATAATTACATATAAAAATTTATTATAATAATTTTCGTATAAGAAAAACGTTTTTTAAATGTACTATTCACAAAAAATATTAATTAATTATTCACTTGTAAATATTTATATAAATAATGGAATCAAATCCAATATTTTTCAATAAATATTTAATCAATAATGTCCACATTTGTAAATATTAATAATTAATTTGTAATATTAGTTAAGTATTAATAATTTTAATATAAATTAATTACAAAGTTAATTTGTAAAAATTAACTAAATCAATTTGGAAACGAATTTAAAATAAGTTTAAAATGTACAGTTTAGAAATTTATATAATTTAAAATGATAATTTTTTCAAATATTTGTTCCTCTGTTTTTAAAAAAATACTATTTTTCACATTTTAAATTCGCCTAACATTTTTACAAATGCTTTCTCGATGCTTTTCACTCACTGTTAAATTAGAAGTTTTGCAGAGTTGAGAAAGTGTGCTGACTTTTTATAATGGATTTCCATTTAGCTAATGCTTTTATTACAAGGAAATTCGCATTTGGATTCTTAGTCAAATTAAAACCAATTTTTCCTTTTAAAATTGCAACAAGGAATGCTGTGGTGGAAGCTATATATTGCTGAATACAAAGAGTCAAAAACAATTCTACTGTTTGATCTCTGTGTTCATGACATTCAAATATCTCTGTTCGAACTTCCTTCTTTAAAAAATCTAAAAGAAAAACAACAATTCCTTTTTCATGTAAAATTGAACTCAAAATTCTGCGAAGAATTGATTTTAAGTCGGAGTGAATTTCCTCTAAACAAGATCGAGAAGCAAATCGGGAGTTTGGTGGAGTAAAAGCAAGTTTGTCCACAACAATCTTGCATACTTCACACGACCCAAAAGATGGTAATTTTTTGCAAATTTGTTTCAAAACAAAATCTGTAGCCGTTGAAATTGTACTTTTTTCAGGAATTGGATCTGTTTTACAATAAGTTGCTTTCAGTTTCGACTTAGGTACATTTACAGCAGATCGTGTTGAATTTGTCTGAGGTTCAACATCAATGGGACCAAAGTAATTTTGCCAGGAAAGAACAAAATTACTTCCATCAACGATGCAATTGGCTCCATCAGAACGACTTTTGCTCATATTATTTATTACTAATGTTTTAAATGAACCTATAAACTGATAGCAAGTCGGTTTTCTATTGGAATTTCCACAAGCTCTAATTATCGAAAAAAATTCTCGAGTGGATCTTGATTAAGGTGTTTAGTTTTTAAATTTTTAAAACCTAAACCTTTTAATTTCTCCCATAAATGAATGAATCCTCGAATTGTTGAGATTAAATTCCGAAGGGTTGGCGGTTGTCGAGTTACTGGGATTTTCGTCTTCTTATCAACAAATCGCATTCGAGTTAATATGGATATGGCTTCTTTAAAAAAGGAATATGAAAACTGTCATCAGTCAATAATGTTCGGAATGGACTTTGTTCGTCGGTTTGTACTTTTCCATTAAATGCGTCTGCTAATTTATTAAAGAATGCACAGACCCATGCAGTATTCGCACCTTCGTCGGGGATTTTTCTAGGTCCCAAGGATGTATTTCTCTCTAGAAATTTCAATTTTAATTATAATTTATTTTTATAAATATGTAATTAATAGAACAGAAAATAAGTTATTTTGAAGAAAAGTAGAACTGATTTTTAACGCATTAGAAGAAAAATATGATGAAGAAATCGATATTATTGAATCGAATATCTATTTTATTCTTCTATTTAAATGAGCTTATTAGATGGTAATACATTATTTAAATTTTTAAATAAATAAATACCCTTTCCCCCTGCTAAACCTTCCAATCTGCTTGCAACAGAGAGACTTAAGATCTGGATTGCGTTCTTTACTCGCATTTTCTTTATCTTATTAGGAAATATATGTCTATCCGTAAGTTTTGGCAAAAACCTTTGATTTTGCATTCCATACACGTCAATTTCGTACACATCTATGATATGTTCCCAAGATGCAAATGTCCTTTCCGATGGTCTTTTTTTAGGATCAAAATTAAATTCGAGATCTTTGTCAATTAGATTATTCCTTGAGCATTTTATCATATGAGGTGGATCAAATAATGGAATTATTTCCATGTCATACAAAATGAAGCAGCCATCTATAAAAATAATGCATAAATATATTCTAGTTATTTTAAAACTTATATCAATTCACAAAACAATGAACTTACACCTCCAAATATATTCACTTCCTTTTAGTTTTTCAGTATCATGCAAAAAAGTATCAATTACTGAATGATTGCTGCTTCCTCCATCGCATATTGTTGCAACGACGTTGAAACCTGCTTCCTTCACAGCCCTTATAACTTCTTTAATGCAGAATGATAGTTGCTCTTTCGTTGTTTGTCCTTTGCAAAAATTGAAGGATATTGGAAGAATATCGCCGCTGTCGATAAATCGCAACATAAAAACGAGTCCATGGTCAGCGAATTTATTTGTGCGGGTGTTTCCCCAATCTTTAAACCCAACAATTTTATCTTTAGTTTCATCGTACTGCAAACCTAAACCTAACAGCAATTCATCCCACATTACAACCACAGCCTTTTCTTTTGCAGATACTGCCGCGTGTCCAGCTACTTTTAATCGAGCCCTAGTTTCTTCTGTTACTCCAGTATCCATCGATACTTTTCTTAAAATTTTCTTTAAAGTTGTAACAGATGGAAATGGTAGAAATGTCCTCAAATACCTGTAGGCCTTGGCTGAAGTTTTATAAATAGATAAGCATATTATTTGCTCTTCATTTGTAAATCGCCGGCCTGAAGGATCTCTGAGTCTATTTCTAAGAATCATTTCTATAAATGATTGCTGTACTCTCGTTAGTTTGTGGTGAATTCGCTGACATCTTCTCGTTTCTAAACAGTCTTCTGGCTTTTTCAACTTGCGTTTACATCTAATATAGAAGGAATATATAGGTTCTTGGAATGTAACGAAACTACTCTTAGAAATAAGTTATTTATTAATCGCATTACAATACATTCTACTATTACTACTCATAATTACTACTTTCTTGTATCAATATAACGATTTTTTAAATGAAATCTAATTTTAAATTAAAATTTCATTTATAATCTGTACAATCAAAAGTGTGCGTTTTTAATTATTTTTGATTATGTTATAAAGTTGATACCTTTGCAACCTTCTCTGTAAATTGTATAATTTAGCCTTTTTCGACTGCAAACGTTTAAATAACTCTCTCTCTCTAAGTGATGATGCAGAAGACAGTTCCTTCCAAGAGCGTCGACTATTTGGTCTAACGTAAACGTTTGATGATTCCAGCGAATTTGAGCGTTCTGTAGTTCCGTTTTTCTTAAAAATACTTTCATTTTCCTTATTTTGTTCTGCTTCACTTGATGTTTCCATTTGCTGAGTTTTGTCTTCCGCATTAAATAAATTTGGTATCCCAGGTTCGTTCAAAGGCTCAGAATGTTGCACAACTGAAGTGTCCATAGGTTCTTGGACAAAAGGTGTCGCATGAGAGTCGATAGCCTGTTAAGAGTAGAACGTTATACTAATTTACATACAAAATAACAAATGTATTACAATTTTATGTGCTTATAAAATTTTTTTATGAAACTTATATTTTTATAAAAGAAATTTTGCAAATTACAACTTACTGTGTTCAAATCAATTCGATTTTCCGAGGTTTCTTGCGCAGGTGATTCATTAATTACAGAAGTGGTTGCAGAAATATCTAGGACAATTGTTTCCAAAGATGATTTGTTCTGATGTAAATGAATATCATCTGACAAAAATTCTGATTGCGATGACACTAAATTTTCTGTCGGAACTGCATCGTTTTTTAATTTTGAAGCGCCATTTTGAGTTTTTATTAAATAAGCACTGGGTAAGAAATGATTAGGGCAAACAAATAATTCCTTGAAGGTAATCTCCTTATCAGTGAGGGTCTTTAAATTCGGACATCCGATTTTATCTAACCACTTCTTTCTAATGCTGTCTTTTCTGGGGATTTTGTGACAAAGTTGTTTTTTACCACACACTCTCTTACAATAACCACAACCGGGCACGACACAAATTCCTCCATGGATTTTACTTAAACTTTCCATTTGTAAATTCAAATTATTTTTTCGAAAGAATTAAAAATCAAAACGGTACTATAACCACACACAAATGACAGTTGGTTTCAAAACAAACTTTCGCGGCTGTCACATGTTCATTTCGACATCAGCGCTACCTACCAGGGTGGCGGAACTACTTCCCCCTTCACTCCGTTCACCCCTGTCCTATACTTTAAAATTTGCCATATTTTTGAAGAAGGTTACCGAGCCTGCGTTGACAAAGAATGCCTCATATATATTTAATTTTGTCTACTAAAATTTTTCTTTATTTGTCTATAAAAAAAATTGTTAAAAAAATATTTTTTTAACATTCAACGACAAAAATTATCATTAGATCCCATGCCAGGATTTCAATAGTTACTTTTATTATATCTGCATTCCTTTGCCTATAGGTATCAATAGGTTAATGTAAAAAATCTTTTCCTTAAAACATTTTTTCAGTTAGTAGAAAATAAATTTGACACAAGAACGTTTGACTTTTGTTCCACTGAAGACCATAAAAATAAAAAATTAGAAATATAAGCCTGGATTAAAGTGTGGAGGAAAAGACTTTTTACAATAAAAAAGGAAAATAATTTTTATTAAAAAGTTAAAAATATATAGTTAAACTGTTTATAATAATAATAATATATACGGGCAATTCCACGTGAGATTTTAGTCGACCTCTTAAAATTCGCCAAAAATATTTTTTTTCTATTCTGTATCGAAAAAAAACAGATACGTATTTTTTATTTTTGTTTAATTGTCTAAATTTTCGAGTTATGAATTTTCGAAATTTAGGACTTTTAATTGTAGACCTATATTCAGTAGCTTATAAGTCCGAAAATATTGAGTTTAGAAAAAAGTTTCCAAAGAATGAAAGTTGTAGTTTTCTTTCGACTTTTAAGAAATGTAAACAAAAAAATTTTTTTTAAATTTTTTATTAAAAAAATTTTTTTTTTATAAACAAATTAATTTTTTTTAACTTTTGGCCGGATTTTTTTTTATTTTTTTAATATTTATTTATACCTTATAATATAGAGAAGATTTTCCAAAAAGTCCCGAAATGGGCCTGATGTGTTAAATGAGTTTTAAAACATTTTTAAAAATCACTTGCAAGCTTCACAGTGGGATTTTTTTATAATTAACTTTTTAAAACTGTCTACAGCGTATAATTTTTAATCTATTCGAGTGTTCTTTGTTTTAAATTAAAGGGTCTACGCTGTAGACAGTTTTAAAAAGTTAATTGTAAAAAAAATCCCACTGTGATGCTTGCAAGTGATTTTTGAAAATGTTTTAAAACTCATTTAACACATCAGGCCCATTTCGGGACTTTTTGGAAAATCTTCTCTATATTACAAGGTATAAATAAATTTAAAAAAAACAAAAAAAAATCTGGCCCAAAGTTAAAAAAAATTAATTTGTTTATAAAAAAAAAATTTTTTTGTAATAAACAATTAAAAAAAAAATTTTTTGTTTACATTTCTTAAAAGTCGAAAGAAAACTACAACCTTCATTTTTTGACAACTTTTTTTAAACTCAATATTTTCGGACTTATAAGCTACAGAATATAGGTCTACAATTAAAAGTCTAAAATTTCGAAAATTCATAACTCGAAAATTTGGAAAATTAAACAAAAATAAAAAAATACGTATCTGTTTTTTTTCGATGCAGAATAGAAAAAAAATATTTTTGGCGAATTTTAAGAGGTCGACTAAAAAAAAAAAAAAAAAAACCATCTTAACTAAAACCATCTTAAAAAATAAAAAGTATATTCAACTTCACAATTTAAATTCATTCTACTAAAACTTTAGTTAATATAAGAATATGACTACAAATATTTAACTAACGATAAATTATTAATTTAGTATTGATTTTTTTTTCAATGAATAATTAACAAAAAAAATTATTCAACTTGTGAATTTTGAAATTAAGTTCTTAAAAACATATTTACAGTACTAAGCCGAAGTATTATTGCCAAAATTTGGCATTACTATGGCGAAAACATTTATTCTGTACTGCGCCAAGATTTACCTGACAAGGTTTGGCATAACTATGGCGGAACCATTTATTCTGTCTTGCGCCAAGATTACCCTGCCAAGACTTGGCAAAATGCTGGAAGAACAAATGGTTCTGTACTGCGCCATTTGTCACTGTTGGCATTGTACAGAGATTTCCCATTGGGGAATCATTTAAAAATTAATTTTTAATATAAATGAAAGATTAGTGCAATAAATTTAAGCTTAATGAATAAAATTCCTAAATTTTTATATAAAATTTATATTCTAACTTTTCATTTAAATAAACAGATTTTACAAAATTATTTGCTAAATTAGTTTATTAAAAAAATTTACCATTATGAATAACAATATAATGCAAAATAGAAAAATAAGTACCGAATAATTACATTACACCATTAAAACAAAAACGAGTCTTTTATACATAAGAACATTGTTTAAATATTTACCAGAAGAATAATAAAACAATAAAAAATATTTCAAGATACAGTAAAAAATGCTTCATGTCAATCATACTCAAAATTTAGATTTGCATATAATTAAAAAATGACAAAAAAGTGAGGTTACTTTTTGTGAAATGTGAATGAAAACAATAACAACCTAACAAGATGGTTGGTTTTACCAAGAAGCTTGTGTTAATTTTATTAAATTTGTTCAACTTGTCCAATGTAGTTCGCTTTACCAGCTCTCACTATATATAGTTATCAAAATCAAGTACAAAGTAAATTCAACAAAAGTCATTTTAAACATCTTAAAAAATAAAAAGTATATTCAACTTCACAATTTTAATTCATTCTACTAAAACTTTAGTTAATATAAGAATATGACTACAAATATTTTAACTAACGATAAATTATTAATTTAGTATTGAATTTTTTTTTTAATGAATAATTAACAAAAAAAATTATTCAACTTGTGAATTTTGAAATTAAGTTCTTAAGAACATATTAACAGTACTAAGCCGAAGTATTATTGCCAAGATTCGGCATTACTATGGCGGAACCATTTATTCTGTCTTGCGCCAAGATTACCCTGCCAAGACTTGGCAAAATGCTGGAAGAACAAATGGTTCTGTACTGCGCCATTTGTCACTGTTGGCATTGCACAGAGATTTCCCATTGGGACTTTATAAAACTGAACAAATGACTTTTTGATAAAATTTAACAAACACTGTTGCCCATACTAGTACTAGAATAATTCTAGGACTTTCTTATATTTTCTAATAAAAAGTATATGGAACAGCCTTGTATTTTGTGTCCTATCCAAAAGTCAAGCACTTTCAAGGAAGGATTCACGTACTTTTTTTCCGTGCAGTTATTTGTAGCAAATTCGAATTATTTAAGTCAAATGAATGGAATAATTGAATCTAATAAATATTGCTTTAAGTCAATTAGGTCAATTACTTGATTCAGTAATGCATGGATTTTAATTCAAATAAATATTTATTTGCATCAATAAAATGATTTTTTTAAAATAACTAAATATTTATGGGACATTCCGCACGGTCAAAATTAAAATTTTATCAGATTCGATTAAAACTTGTTACTCGGTGGTTTTTAGGGTCGCTGATTACGAATCTAGACTACCGGTCAAAATTGAGAGACCATCCATTTTCAGGTGATTGAAAAACATTTTAAAACATAAAATGTATGGAAACTAAAATATTTTGCTTCTTATTTTTTGAAAGATGATAAAATTTTGAAAAGAACAAGATCTTTTAGAAGTCATTTGGCCAATATTTTATTTAGATATTTTTAAAAAATTGTCATTTTAAATGTCTTACAAAAATTTGAATAACTTTTAAAATAATGAACGCTTTTTTAATGATCTTAAGCTTATTTTAAAGGTCATTTGCTACACTATAAGAATTACTTATAGGCATTAATGTGTAATTTTTTTCCTAGAAAATGCAGGCCGTCAAACTTAGACCAAAAAAATTCAAAAAATTTGTAACAATTTTTCTGTACTAAAAACTATTTTAGAAAATATATAAAACATTACATGGTGTAGATTTTTCAAGAAAATTTAATAAAAAAAATACGTTTGAATTTTAAAAATTATTTTTCTGTAAATAAGAATGTTTCAAATTTTTTATATTTTTTTGGTTCAAGTTTTTATTTTAGAAGTTATTCAAATTTTTGTAAAACATTGAAAATGGCGAGTTTTTAAAAATATCTAAATGAATTATTGGCCAAACGACTTCTGAAATATCTTCTTCTGTTCAAAATTTTATCATCTTTAAAAAAATGAGCAGAAAAAAATTTTAGTTTCAATAAATTTTATGTTTTAAAACGATTTTCATTCGACTGAAAATGGGTGGTCTCTCAATTTTGACAAGCAGTCTAAAGTCAGTTTTTAAAAATTCAAAATGGCGGATCCAATATGAAGAAAAAATTTTCAAATTTATCCTATTCCCTTAAAACGTGTTACTCGGGGGCTTTTAGGGTCGCAGATTATGAATATAAAGTTACTTTGTAGAAATTAAAAATGATGAATCCAATATGGTGGAAATTTTTTTAAATTTGATCAGATTTAATTAAAAAATTTATCGGGGGTTTTTAGCATATCTGATTAGGAATTTGAAGTCACTTTTAAGAAATTCTAGCTTCATACTGTTCTATAATGTAAACAATTTGTTATTATTACAGACTTTAAGCGAAACGTATCAAAATTGGACATTTTTTCAGTCATATGGGATCCACTATTTTCAATTTTTAAATTGTGATTTCAGATTCGTAATCAGATACCTTAAAAAAAACCCGAGTAACACGTTTTAATTATATCTGATCAAATTAAAAAATCTTGTCCGCCACATTGAATCCGCCATTTTGAATTTAAAAAAAAACTTTAAATTTATATTCGGGGACCCTAAAAACTGTTAAAGAATGAATTACAAATTGATTTACCCCGTTTTTTGCTTTTAATTCATAAAAGTATTTTGAGATTTTTGGACCTTTTGACTTTTGACAGCTCTATTGGCATCGGAAATGAAAATTTGCAAAAAACGCCAATTGGCATCTTAAATTTAGACCAATATCTCTTTAATTGTGTCAAATAATTATTTATGTAGTCCTTATACCAAATTTATAATAAATAAATTAATGTTCTTCCATTTGCATACGTAAAAGTATTAGCACACTAAAAAAATTATCTCATTCAAATAATTTTTGTTATCTATATATTTATTTGATTCAAATAACTTGAATTATGCGAATATACGAAACTTTTTTCTTAGAAAATGCAAGTTGACAAACTTAGACCAAAAAAATTAAAAAAATTTTAAACAATCTTATAAATCCCTTCGCTGTTTGGAAAAATAATTGGCCCAAAATGTTCAGCAAAACCTGGTAGATGAATTTTTATGAAACTTACTATACAAGGGTTTTTGGGGTCGCTGAATATAAAAATGACGTCAAAAAAAATTCAAAATGGTGGATCTAATATGTTGGACAAAATTTTTAAATTTTAAACAGATATTATAAACAAAAAAAACAATAAACAGAAAGTGTAATGTAAAACCTTTGCAGCCTCCACGCGGCACATTCTGGGGTTATGATTCGTTTTATCAGCTAATGGAAAGGATATAGAATAGAGTACAAAATTTGATAAAATTCGGGATAAATTAAAAAAATTACGTCCCTCATTTTGAATTCATAATTTTTTATTTTTAAAGACAAATTTAAATTTAACGACCCAAAATATCCCTAGATACTGAAATTGATAAAAATCCAAATGAATTTTAAAAATTTTCAAAAAGTATGTCCGCCAATTTGGATCCTGCATTTTGAAGTTTTAAAAATGATGGTCAAACTCGAATTCAGCGACCTGAAAAACCCCTAGGTACTGGAATTGATAAAAATCCAAATGAATTTAAAAAATGATGTTCGCCATTTTGAATTTTTTAAAATTAATTAAATTTCCCGACTCCAAAAACCCTTATATACTAAATGTGACTTAAATTAGAAATAAATTTTCATAAATATAACTTGTTTTTAAATTGTTATACACTGAGAGACCTTTGGGACTGTAGCGGAACAACGTATGTGACAGCAGCTCCACTATGATTTTGGTGCGCTGCGGTAAAATCTTGGGCGCGTGACAGTCCCAAATGTTGGTGAGCAGCTCACCGAAGTAGTGGGAATGCCTCCTTTGGTTTGCAGCTGAACAACTTTGGGACTGTCACGCGCCCAAAATTTTACCGCAGCAACCTAAAAGTATAGTCCTGTAGCGTTCCTCCGAAATGGTCAGTAGCATCCTATCGAAAGTCTGCTGCTGACCCAAAGGTCTCTCAGTGTATTGTTACGATCCTAATTATTATATCCCTAGTGTTTTCCCGATTTTATTTTAAAATTAATTAAAATAGGGACGGGGTAGTAAATAACAAGAAATTACCTTAGTTGAACAAATATTTGTGTATTTTATGTAATAAGATAAAATTGATGAAAATAAGAGATGGACATAGGCTTTCTAATGTGAGTCTTAGAGTGGTTGATTGTTTACCTTGGGACAAAGGGTGATGCTAGACGTTCAGGTATAATGGCACCGGTCCTTTAATGGTTGACTAATTGGATGCAGTATTGTGTCTCGAGAAACAGGAACACTCTTTTCAAATGGCAAATTTGACTTCCAGATCGACTTTCCAAAATGCACTTTTGAAATATACGTAGAGTAAAGGACAAGTTAAGGCGTACTTGCGTTTGCGAAGGCAAAAAATAGGCCCTACTTTAATATTTTTTTTCACAGTCATTTTATTTAAAATATTAAAAAGGGTCAAATCATACCTAACAAATCAAAGTTGTCCCTCAGTTCTCTGATTTTGGTAAAAATTTGAGAATTTGTAGGGGAATACATGTGAATAAAAATTCCAAAAAACATTTTCGAAAATTTTAAAAATTTGTGGTTGTTCAGGGTTTTCAAAATTTTTTTTTGAAATTTTGAAAACGCAATATCTCAAAGACATATGGATAGATTTTAATGATTTTTTCAGGAATTACTTATTATTTACAAACAATTAAAATGAAAAAATTTGCAAAAAAATTTTTTTTTGTTTTAAATAAAAAATTAAAAAAATATTGTTTAAACAAATTTTTTGTTTATAAGCGTATCTTTAATTTTTTTCTAATAGCGATATTTTGATTCCTTAGGATTTCACGAGTATTTTGACATAAAGAAATCGATGGAGACTCTTAAACTTTCGGAGATATTGTATTTTTTGTCTTTGCGCGCAGGGCCAAAAAGCGCACTGAAGCAAAGGCTCTGTGTACAAGGTAACGGTCAACATTACCTAATACTCGCGTAAATTTCAATCGAATTGAATTCTTTTTTTAAATTAATTAGTAATATTCTATGAAATAAAAATATAATATTCTATAATATTAATATAATATAATAATTAATAATAATAATAATAATAATTAATAATAATAATTAATATAATATAATAATTCTATAATATAATATTTATAATATTCTATATAAATAAATAATAAATATTTATAAATAAATAATAAGTTATTAAAAAATAAACAAATAATTTGTCTGCGTAAAATAAAATAAACAAATTAATGTAAATTAAAAAACAATAACAAAATTGAGAAATATCTCAAATAAGTTCATAGTAGATTATTTGACTAATTTTTAACTACTCTGATTTGTTCAACAAGTCCTACATTAAATTAAACAACTTGTATTATTTATCAAAAAGTAGTTAAAATAAATCAGATAAATAGAAAAATAAAAAAGTAATATATGATGGAAAAGTAACATTTTATTCGTTTACATAAAGCGAATACCTAGTTCGCGAATCGAGTAATTCTTTATATGAAGAGCGCGCATGCGAAGACTCAACTCGGATAACTTCGTTCAGTCTCGTAACGCGACTGCGCGTCCGGAAGAGTGGATTTGTCAAAGAGCACCCTCCATGTTTGTAGCAAGTGATAATTGTAGAACTAGGTCTTTTTAATAGTCTTTTTAATAGTTTCAGGTTTTATTGCATGTTTATTAGTGTCATTTTTGTGGTTTAAGGTTTGTTTGTTTGATTTGTGTTTTCTGTTTTTTTAGGTTTAAGTAAATGTAAATAAGTTTCTTTGCGTTTCTTTTTAATTTTTTCCTTAGGTTTAAGTTTATAATTCCTTTTTAACTATGAAAAAGACTATTAAAAAGACCTAGTTCTACAATTATCACTTGCTACAAACATGGAGGGTGCTCGAACGAATGCTAATTTAAAAATGAGACTCTTAGAACCCCCTCTTTGACAAATCCACTCTTTCGGACGCGCAGTCGCGTTACGAGACTGAACGAAGTTATCCGAGTCAAGTCTACGCATGCGCGCTCTTCATATAAAGAATTACTCGATTCACGAACTGGGTCTCCGCTTTAGGTAAACGAATAAAATGTTACTTTTCCATCATATATTACTTTTTTATTTTTCTATTTATCTAATGTATTTTAACTACTTTTTGATGATTAATACAAGTTGTTTAATTTAATGTAGGACTTGTTGAACAAATCAGAGTAGTTAAAAAGTAGTCAAATAATCTACTATGAACTTACACTACCGTCCAAAAGTATCAGGACGATTACATTCGACTCTATGAAAAAACATGCCATTACTTTTTCAATCATATCTCGGAACTAAAAGGAGGTACAAAAAAACTTAAATACGGTTAGAAAGCTGATTAAATTCTCCGTAAAATAAGCCGTTTTTCAAGTCATTTCGATAATTATTTTTTGAGTTGTAGAGTGAGAAAGAAATAAAAAAATTATCAAATTTTCTCATTTTTGTCTCTTGACTTCAACTTTTTCAAAAATCTAGAAAAATTTAGATAAAATTTTTCTAAAAACACAGAAATCTTCGTTAGAATTTCAGCTTAAAAATATGCCTTCGAAAATTAAAAAAGGTTCATCCGTTTTCGATATATTATTAAAAATGTGAAGCAGTGTTTTGACAGATTGCTGCATTGAAATTCAACTATGACGACTTGATTCTGGCTTCGCGCAGCAGCGAAAGAGAGAAAACAGGGACGAATTTTTGCAGGAGAATAATAAATAATGATGTTTCACGAGTAATATAAAGAAACTCAAAAGTTCATCGTTCCCCCACATCAATTTGTCCCTGCTTTCTCTCTCATTCGCTGCCGCGCGAAGCCACAATCGAGTCGTCACTGTTGAATTTCAATGCACCAATCGGTCGAAACACGGCTTTACATTTTTAATTATTCATCAAAGACGGATTAACCTTTTTTAATTTTCGAAGGCTTACTTTAAAGCTGAAATTCTAACGAAGATTTCTGTGTTTTTAAAAAAATTGTATCTAAATTTTTCTACATTTTTGAAAAAGTTGAAGTCAAGAGACAAAAATAAGAAAATTTGATAATTTTTTTATTTCTTTCTCACTCTACAACTCAAAAAATAGTTAACGAAATGACTTCAAAAATGGCTTATTTTACGCAGAATTTAATCAGCTTTTTAACCGTATTTAAGTTTTTTTATACCTCCTTTTATTTCCGAGATATAATTGAAAAAGTGATGGCATGTTTTTTTATAGAGTCAAATGTAATCGTCCTGATACTTTTAGACGGTAGTGTATTTAAGATATTTCTCAATTTTGTTATTGTTTTTTAATTTACATTAATTTGTTTATTTTTTAATAACTTATTATTTATTTATAAATATTTATTATTTATTTATTTTTGTTCATAGAATATTACTAATTGATTTAAAAAAGAAAGAATTCAATTTGATTGAAATTTACGCAAGTATTAGGTAATTTTGCCCGTTACCTTGTACACAGAGCCTTTGCTTCAGTGCTCTTTTTGGCCCTGCGCGCAAAGACAAAAAATACAATATCTCCGAAAGTTTAAGAGTCTCCATTGATTTCTTTATGTCAAAATACTCGTGAAATCCTAAGGAATCAAAATATCGCTATTAGAAAAAAATTAAAGATACGCTTATAAACAAAAAATTTGTTTAAACAATATTTTTTAAATTTTTTATTTAAATCAAAAAAAATTTTTTTGCAAAGTTTTTCATTTTAATTGTTTGTAAATAATAAGTAATTCCTGAAAAAATCATTAAAATCCATCCAAATGTCTCTGAGATATTGCGTTTTCAAAATTTAAAAAAAAAATTTAAAAACCCTGAACAACCAAAAATTTTCAAAATTTTCGAAAATCTTTTTTGGAATTTTTATTCGCATGTATTCCCCTACAATTTCTCAAAGTTTCACCAAAATCAGAGAACTGAGGAACAACTTTGATTTGTTAGGTATGATTTGACCCAAAACGATTTTTGCACCTTAAAGTACATTATAAAAACAAAAAAAAGAAATTTTTTTTTCGATTTTTAACCGTTATTTACGATTTGTAGAGGGAAATTGTTTATTTCCAGGCGCCATTTTGAATAAAAAATACCAAAAATTTTAAAACGAAAAGCATATTTGCAAAACTAAAACTATAGGGAATACGTTTTTTATACCTTAGATGACTTGGAAAAATCTATATGACAACTAAAATTGGATCTGAAAAAAATTACTTTCCAAAATCGGGTGCTTCCGAAAAGCGCATACCTCGGATTTTAATGAAAGTTGGTAAACTTACGTAATTTTGTGCCCTGATTACGAAAATCATAGTGAAAATTGGCGCAAATAAGGTTATCATGGTGAAAACCATAAAAAAACACCATAAAAATGTGGTTTTTTGCATTTAACTCCTAAAAATCACGGAATTTGAAAAAATATTCTTAACAAAAGATGTAGGTCTTAACAAAACACATCTTTTTTGTAAAATACATTTTTGTCCAATTGTAATTAGTTCACGAGAAAAACGTTAAAAACGTTAAAAACCATAAAATACCATAAAATTGTCTAGAATACAAATTGTGATAAAACAGAATTATTCTTAAAGAAAAACAGTATCATTTATGTAATTCAGGGCGCTGATCCAGAAAATCGCATTGAAAATTTTCGAAAATAAAAATTTTATCGTAAAAACCACAAAAAACATAAGAGTCATTCCATTATATTTCGACTAAAGTCGTTGCTGACTAATTTTAAAAAATTGTAATATTTGGCAGGAATGATGTTAAAGATATTAGGATCACCGAACAAAAAGAATTTTTTAAATATTTTTTATATTTATTGTAAAATAAGCATCTAAAGTATATGAAGTCGTAAAAACTGTCACTTTTTCATCTATTAGAAAATATTAAAGAAAACACATAATTTACTATAAAAACGTAAAAAAATTATAAGAATTTATTAAGAATGAATTGTTTTATTATTATAAATTGATAAAAACAATTATCAATAAGAAATATTAAATAAAAATGATTTTAAAGTTCACCTGCCAAATAACCTAAATTTGCAAATTTCATTCACTAAATGTGAGAAAGAGAAATCATTAAATTGAATAAAACCTTATGAAATATAAAGTACCTGTGATTAACTTTTAGTTTTCCTTATCACTTTCTTCCTTTTTTCTTCACAAAGTTGAAAAAATAAGCAATTAAAATTGGCACTTTGCTTATTTTCATGATTTTAAAATGTAAATAACTTCTGCCCAGAAAAATGAAAAATTACGAAAATTGGGCAATAACTAATTGATCACTAGATACACTCACTAGAAAAAGATTTTCTTTGGTCCCGAAGCTATTTTCCGAATTAATTAACTTTAAACTTTTTACTATTTTTATCAGGTTAATACATGTGATTTTTTTAAAACTGAAGTTGGTTCAAAACAATTAGACAAGAAGAGCTAACTTCGTCCTTTAAAAAACACATGTATTAACCTGATAAAAATAGTAAAAAGTTTAAAGTTAATTAATTCGGAAAATAGCTTCGGGACCAAAGAAAATCTTTTTCTAGTGAGTGTATCTAGTGATCAATTAGTTATTGCCCAATTTTCGTAATTTTTCATTTTTCTGGGCAGAAGTTATTTACATTTTAAAATCATGAAAATAAGCAAAGTGCCAATTTTAATCTTATTTTTTCACATTTGTGAAGAAAAAAGGAAGAAAGTGATAAGGAAAACTAAAAGTTAATCACAGGTACTTTATATTTCATAAGGTTTTATTCAATTTAATGATTTCTCTTTCTCACATTTAGTGAATGAAATTTGCAAATTTAGGTTATTTGGCAGGTGAACTTTAAAATCATTTTTTATTTAATATTTCTTATTGATAATTGTTTTTATCAATTTATAATAATAAAACAATTCATTCTTAATAAATTCTTATAATTTTTTTACGTTTTTATAGTAAATTATGTGTTTTCTTTAATATTTTCTAATAGATGAAAAAGTGACAGTTTTTACGACTTCATATACTTTAGATGCTTATTTTACAATAAATATAAAAAATATTTAAAAAATTCTTTTTGTTCGGTGATCCTAATATCTTTAACATCATTCCTGCCAAATATTACAATTTTTTAAAATTAGTCAGCAACGACTTTAGTCGAAATATAATGGAATGACTCATAATAAAATTGATTTTTTTTGCATTTAATTCCTAAAAAATTGAGAATTCTCGCTGTTTTGTAATAGAACGGGGGTCAAATTGACTTTCTAGTTGGTACTAGAAGGTAACCAACCCAGACCCGAGCCCCCTCCAACATTTTTTAAAAAAAGCTTCTTTTTAAAGTGCCTTGTGGAGCGGAAACCACAGAGGCGGGCGAAGCCCGCCTCCCTCCGTGTTCTCTCGCTGTTCTGTAATAGAACGGGGGTCAAATTGACTTTCTAGTTGGTACTAGAAGGTAACCAACCCAGACCCGAGCCCCCTCCAACATTTTTTAAAAGAAGCTTCTTTTTAAAGTGCCTTGAGCGAAAACCACAGAGGCGGGCGAAGCCCGCCTCCCCCCGTGTTCTCTCGCTGTTCTGTAATAGAACGGGGGTCAAATTGACTTTCTAGTTGGTACTAGAAGGTAACCAACCCAGACCCGACCCCCCTTCAACGTGTTCCAAAAAAAGTTGTATGATTGAGTGATTAAAAGATGAAATGAGTGAAAGATTGAAAGATTGAAGGATTGATTAAAAGATTGAAAGATAGAATGATAGAATGATTGAATGATTGTGAGGTTCACTTTTTCATATCATTGGCGAACTCGCCTGCGGCTCGTCTTCGTCTAATCTGCGTCGCACTTCTGGCAGCTCGGAGGTACCTACGCGTTTCCAAAAGTTTTTGATTAACTATTGTAATGTTAAGATCCAAGGATCGTTATCCAATTATTTTTATGACAAAACCATGTTGATATCATTTTCTTCTGCACAAATTTTGTTTCTTTTTCTTTGATCTGCAACAAGGCAAAAATCATTACTCCTTTGAAGGTTGTTTAATGTTGGCTACTATCGACTGAAACAGTTAATCAGATCACATTGGCTTTATCACGCTTTTTATTGATATTTTTTCTCTAGAGTACAGTATGGATGGTACTTATAATTTGTTTCGTCTAAGCTTATTGCTTTCAACACGAGAAAAAGCATTGCAATGGTTGCGCGATATTGAGCTCATTCCTGCAACAAAATTTTGTTCCAAACATAAGAAAGAGATGACACTTTACGAATCTCGATTGTGTTGTGGACAATTTGTTTGCCAAAAAAAAGACCGATACAATCATAATGAGACTGTCGCTAAAAATACATGGTTTGAAAGGTGCCATGTTTCTGCGGCAACATGTATTTTTATAACATACTGCTTTGCCGTAAACATGTCCTTTGAACAAACCATGCGGGAAAGCAGTATAATTGAAAATCAAACGGTTTCGTCAGAAACGATTGCTGACAGGTTTTCATTTTGCCGCGAAGTGTGCTTCATAGCACTAGACGTCGATTTTGAGATGGAAGGAAAAATTGGTGGAGTTGGAACAGTCGTCGAAATCGACGAGTGCAAAATTGGTCGGCGTAAGTATCAACGTGGGCGAGTTGTTGAAGGATCTTGGATGCTTGGGTTCATTCAACGTGATAATCCTTCCAAGTACAGATTGGAAATTTGTCCCGATAACAAGCGTGACAGTGCAACATTACTGCAATTAATAAAAAAGCATGTTGTTATTAGGACAACTATCCATACTGACTGTTCGAAGGGTTATACTGAACTCAAGAATCATGGTTATGATCACGATACAGTCAATCACTCGATTGAATTCGTTAACTGCGAGACAGGGGCTCATACTCAAAGTATTGAGTCCTCCTGGCGGTGGATGAGGCATTTTTTGTGTCGTAGGGGTGTAAAAAAAGAAAATTTAGCCGATCCAAAAAAAACCACACTTTTATGGTGTTTTTTATGGTTTTCACCATGATAACCTTATTTGCGCCAATTTTCACTATGATTTTCGTAATCAGGGCACAAAATTACGTATGTATACCAACTTTCATTAAAATCCGGGGTATGCGCTTTTCGGAAGTTTATCCCCAAAATCTTGTGTTTTTGTGTATCTGTGAAAAAATAAGGGTTAAACGTAACTTTTTGGAAATTTTAACCGTGACATTCGAAAGAGTGACCTTAAAAACGTATGGATATGTCTTTGTAGATTTTTAATAATTTTTTTCTTTTAATATTATGAGCTTGAAACTGAAGTTTAAAATCAGCATATTTGGTTTTGGGCGTTAAAGGGATAAGAATCTTTCAAATTTTTAAATCCTGGCAAATACCTTTTTAAATATATCAACATTTTTGTATTTTTGACTGTAAAGAAAGAGGGTATACAATAAGGCCGATTTTTGGGCCCAGGCCTCGCACATTTTTCATTACACTGATGTTGTAGGCATCAAGAACATTCAAAAACACACTATAAAAACCCTTTTACGTTGGGATAACTGAAACTTGTTACACGAGATGTTTATGGATCGCTGATCTTAAATCTGATATCAGTTTTCAAAGATTCAAAATGGAGTATCCACAATAAATGAAAAAGTTTACACTCAATAGAATTTGTTTGAAACGTGTTAATGAGGAGTCTTTAGGATCTAGGAGCATAGAATTGATAAAATACTTTCATAAAAGTTTATAATAATTATAGCTAATTTATAGCTTAATTATAGCTAATTTATAGCTAAATTATAGCTAATTTATAGCTAAATTATAGCTAATTTATAGCTAAATTATAGCTAATTTATAGCTCAATTATAGCTAATTTATAGCTAAATTATAGCTAAATTATAGCTAATTTATATCTAAATTATAGCTAATTTTCAAATTAATTCTATTTCTCAATTACAATATTTCACCTTGGATTTTTAAAAAGTGGCCCACGAATATCAAGTTTTCAGCAAATCTAAACGAGACTTAATTTTTTTCATCCGCCATTTTGAATTCGCCATCTTGGATTTTTAAAAACTGACGTCAGATTAGTGAGCACCGACCTTCAAATCCCTAGAATAACAAGTTTCATACAAGTGCTTTCGTTTTTGAATATTAAATAGTGTAAACTTATACTCCTTATATCGAAACGTTACTCTAACTTTGATCATCTATATCTATCACTTGTCCCAACATAAAATGATTTTTATTGGGTTTTAGAATGGTCTGGATGCCTACTACATCAATGCAATGAAAAAACTGAGACGCCTGCACCCAAAAACCGTCTTTATTAACCCTCCTTCTTTACGATCAAAAATACAAAAATGTTGATATCTTAAAGAAAGAATTTAATAGAATTTCAAATTTTACAGATTCTTAATCTATAAGCGACCTAGAAACACGTCCCACAACCCGATTTTGTGTCCATTTTCATCTCATTTCTTTCTCCTTCAAGACCACCGTGTGTAATAGAATGAAGGTGTACACTCCTAATGCAGAGCGATGATATCAGGTACTAAAGAAGAGATGAGTGCCAATTAAGCTGTTTTTGGGTCACGATAAAATCGGCTTATATTAGGAAAATTTTCATCTCTTTAGTATGCTTGATTTAATTAATTTATATCGATGGTAAATTACAGTGGTGAGACCTTATCGCTTGCGATCATCGATGTTAAGGGGTTAGTACTTGGATGGGGAACCGCGTTTCGACTCTCGATACAGCCCGGTATTTTTCTCACTACTTTAGTAATTTATGAAGCTGGAGGTTTGACGTCGAAGTATAATGATGTGCAGTGTCGATTATTGTCCAGCACACACCAATAGAACTCGGCTGTCGATAAACCGGTTGTACTCAGGAGAAGTACAACCGAGAAAACTCATTAGACGGGTGGTCCAGGCAAATTCAAATACTATTAATTTCAAGACGTTCTGTAGACGCAAAACTTAGTAAATTAAGATGTAGCTTGTAAGAAAAATTTCTTCTGGGACACTTGTAACGCTGGTATTAAGGCAATAGACGAGTGTATAAATAAATAAAAAAAATAAATTTAATTAATTTATATTTAATAATTTTTTACCGCGACTAACAAACTAATACGAACGTAACACAGCATTCATGGACCTTACTCTATTTAATAAGGATTTTATAAATTTTAAGTACCTATGTATGGTTTTAAATCCAGTAAGAAACTTATTAATATATTTTTCTATAGTTAGAGTACTATAATACTATAATTAAGGAAAATGAGTTGTTAAAAGCTTCTTTATGCATGGTTTAAAAATTTTGGTTATTCTTTATCGACTTTAAATTATATAAATCTGTAATTAGATCTAAAATAAAAGTAAAATGTTAATGTTTGCAGGATATTAATCTTGCTGAACAAAAGGATTTTGGAGAAGTTGAAAGACAGATGGTGGAATCAGAAGATCGTAAAAAGAGACTGCACCAGAGAGAATAATAAAAATGAAGGTATCAGTATTCAAAATATCGGAGGAGTCTTTATTGTCATCTTCGTAGGTATTACCTTGGCCTGTATCACATTGTTGATTGAGTACGGTTACTATCGATGTTGCACTAAAGCAGGAAAAAAAACCAAACTAGTCACTGAAGCTGATCCAAAACTTAAGTCTTTTAAACCAGTGAAAACAATTGCTTTTACAGTTCGACCAGCTCCTACAAAGAATTTAGATATTGGACCTCGATTTAGATCTAAATTTTAATTTGAATTCATTCGCAATTTTACCTTTAGTATTCTAAATATTATTTAAAATTTTTAATTCTTGCTAAACTATATTTTATTTGTTAATATTATTTTTTCTTACATCCATTCAAATATTATGATCCCTGATTTATAAAAACTTATCATTTATAGAATGAAATTTATCTTCTTCTCACACTAGGCTCCTGATAATGTTAGGTTTTATAAAAATGAACGCAAAATCTGTAAGTTGGGTTTTATTTGTATCTATTCAGAGAGTCAAAATCCGTTTAGAACAAAATCCTTGCTGATCGGGTTTGCTAGATATTCAAGTTTAACCATATCAGTACAAAATAAAGTTAACTTTTAAATATGTGCACGTTTACGTGAAAAGGGTCCACTCTGTTACCATTGGACTTATCTATATGGGCGAATTTCTTGCAAAATTTGAAAAATTTTGAGTAGTCATAGAACATTTTTGGTGAAAAATTCAATGAGTTACATAATTTCGAAGTTTAGAATGCTGAAATGTCCGAAATGATAGAACTTTCCAACTTTTGCAAGGAACTGCTAAAATGAGCCGTTTTCTTTTTTCTAAAGAACCAATGAAATCAATCTCTTTAATTAACGATAAATAAATAAAACCGCATAATTCGACTTGTCACAACATGTAGATTTATAATAAAAAAAGATTATCCTCAAAAATTACAACATAGGTTTTGACGTATCGTAAAAGCCCTATTTGGGCATACATTTTGACGTAATATAACAAACTGGTGAATCGATTCACAACATCTTTTTAATAAAATTTTGGAGTCGATGAAGAAAGAAGTAGTTGAATTCTCCTGACAACATATTTAAATAAAAGTTTGTTTAGTTTGAAATTCAGGATTTTATGTGTTTGCATGTGTGTGTATTCACAGAATAAAACTGTTTAATACATTAAAGGTTCACACTCTGCATAGACACCAATCAAACTCTACATACAAATTTTGCATTCATTTTTATGAACTCTAAAATTCTCAGCAGCCTGGTGTGTTCTTTAATATTTCATTTTCATAATTCTCATATTTCACTCTTTTTCCAAAAACGTCATGGTGTCCTATATTGTAACATGACCAATAAGAAAAAAAATTTCAATCAATTTGATAAATATTTTGCATTTCAATCGAAGCAAAAAGTTCGACATTCAAGTGTAAAACGCAATTTAAAAATCTAGTTCCAGAAAGGGTTTGACATAAGTAAAACTCACTCACCTTTGATTAGCATTAGGATAGTTATTCTGGAACCAGCCTATTAGATTCACATTTAGGCACGTAATTGTAATAATAAGTTAGAGTTACAAAAATAAGTAAAGCTTTTACTAATGCGTTTACAATTTTGTACTCATTTAAGAATTTATTATAAGTTAGTTACAAAAAGTCTAAAATAATATTACTTTTCTAAAAGTGCGCATCCTTTTCTATAACTTATGCTATTTGACATTTTCAACATGAGAGAATATTATTAAACATAAAGAAAATACTTCATTTATTCAGAATAATGGGTTTTCGACAATATTTATTGCTTGCAAACAAACATTTAAATAGAGATTTTATGAATGCAGTTTACAATACAAATTAAAACTGTGAATAATTTCGAGTATATAAATGCTAAAAGTATCAGCTTATTTTAGGGTCTAATCTGAAGACTATTTCAATGTCGGTGATAATTTTTTTTAGGAAAATTTTAAGACTTCAGAATTTCGTTGTAGGTTTGAAAACTCCACTGCACTCCTCAGCTAAACTTAGAATTAATTTCTATTGAATGAAACTTGGAATATCATTTGCAAAAAGTATTAAGGTACTACTACACTTTAGAAGGCTCTTAAAAGACCAAATTAAAAAAAAATTTCTTAGGTCTTTTATTATAAATATTTAAAAAACTTTTTTGACTATATTAGTACATATTTGGAGAATAAAAATAATGTTTTGTTTTTAATTTTTATTTAATATCATAATCTGCAGACAGCATCCAGATCGAAACTCTAAAAAGTTAGTTGTCCAATTGCGGACAGTTTATCTCAAGATTGACAAATCGGAAAGAAAAAATCCAAACTGCTTTTAAAAAAAGGAAGATGTCTTGCATAGAAATCCACCACTATTAATAAAAAATGGACTAAAATAAAAAAATAGCAGATGCTTCAATAATTTTTGTCAAAATACACTATGTTTTTCAGTATTTTTCTAGTCTGCAAAAATGTTTTTTTTATATTTTTTGACCATTTTCTGGTAAATTCTCACACAGGACATGCTAACAAACAAAACGAGTTATCATTTATTAAAATCGGTTCAGTAGATTCAGAGATAAACTGTCCGCAATTTGAGAAAACGTTATTTTGAGAAAAACGCGTTTAAACTTATATGAATCGTTAGAGGCCATCCATAAATTACCTAAAATTCTTTTGCAAATTGAAAACCCACCCTTTTTTTATTTCAGACACTGTTACATACATTAGCACCAATGTTTCTACTGGTCGTAACAAAAAGCTGGACCCCACCATCCCCTTAAAGACTTACTTAATTTGTCAATGGCTTTTTACATTAATTGAATATTTTTTAAAAAATTTACTTTTATTTTTTACAATTGGTTATGAATACTTTAGGAGGTGTTTTCTGAAGTTATAAGGAGTTAAAAAATTAAATAAAAAAAATAAAATTTTTTTAAATTCTAAAGTGTAGTAGTACCTTAACAATGGCTATATTAAAACTCTCAAAACTATTTAAAACCTCATAAAAATATTTTTCTTGTCATATTTGTGTATATTGATCTCAAATAATAAGAATATTCCTATTTCGTAAGTGCTGTTCTCTTATATAATTTTCTGGAATTTAAAATAAACAATCATAAATTATACAATCTGCAAATTATTTGTACACTTCTTTACAAAAATTAAACTACTGGCAATAACAAATATCAAACAAAAATAAGTAGTATATTTGGGTCAAAATTTCTCAAGTTTGAGATTTCAATTTCAATTGTACAACAGCATGAAACAAATGTTTGACCTGTAGGTTTTCCATAGGTTTTTTTTTACTTTTTTCAATGGAGTATTAATTTTTTGAAAAAATTCTAAATTATACTCTTTTTTAAAAATTAAAAATATTTTTGACTTTTTTAAAGAATGGATTTTTTTCCTTTTTCCAGTTTTAAAATAAAACTTTAAATTAAAGTTTTGAATGCAATGCTTAATCCTTTCAGTCCCATAATCAGGGCAATTAAAAAATATCTACAATATGTATATTATTATTATTATTATTTTTATGGTTTTCGGGGTCGCTGATTACGAATCTGGAATCAGATTTTAAAAATTTTGAAAATTCAAAATGGCGGAGTCAATATGGCGGACGATAAAGTAAAAAATTAATCAAATTTACTTGAAAGTTGGCACTCGGGGATTTTAGGGGTCGCTGATTACGAATCTAGAGTCAGTTTTTTAAAATTCAAAATCGCGGATCCAATATGGAGGACAAAATTAAACAAATTTACTTGAAAGTTGTCACTCGGGGGTTTTTGGTGTCGCTGATTACGAATATGGAGTCAGTTTTTCAAAATTTCAAATGGCGGATCCAATATGGCAAACAAAATTTAAAAATTAAACAAATTTGCTTAAAATTTATCTCTTGGGGGTTATTGGGTTCGCTCATTACGAATCTGCAGTCAGTTTTTCAAAATTCAGAATGGCGGATTCAATAAAGCGGACGATAGATTAAAAAATTAAATTTACATGAAAGTAGTCTTTCGGTGGTTTGTGGGGTCGCTGATTACAAATCTGGAGTCAGTTTGTCAAAATTCAATATGGCGGACAAAATTTAAAAATGAAACAAATTTGCTTAAAAGTTGGCATTCGGAGGTTTTTGAAGTCCCTGATTCTTAATCTGAAGTCAGTTTATTAAAATTAAAAATGGAGGATTCAATATGTTAGACGAAGAAATAAAAAATCTATCAAATTTGTTTGAAAATTACCGCTTAGATTTTTTCTAAGTTACTTATTACGAATCTGAAGTCAGTTTTTCTAACATTAAAATAATGGATACAATATGACAGTAAAAAATTAAAAATTGACAATATAGGACTGAATGCTGCTTCTTGAAAGTTTACGGGATGTGTAAATACAAATCTGGAATCATTCTTACAAAATTTTTAAATAGCGAATCTAATGTTACGACTATTACAATAATAATATTAATAAAATAGCAGAGAAGTACTGTTTTTTTTGGTTGCCATTTCCCCTTTTTTCTCTTGAATTTCTTTTGTTTTTTTGTCTTTCGTCTTATATGTTTCGTCACTTGTCATTTGTTACGACAAATATAAAAATATTTAAAAAAACAAAATGATTAAAGTATTAAAAAATTGGGGCGGTATCAATTGCCCAAAATTCAACTGTATACAGGAAAACTGATCACTGGAAAACTGCACAAAAGCTTATTTTTAATAAATTTAATAGAAATTAACTTGTGTGCAGTTTTACAGTGTGCAGTTTAAATTAGTTTTATTTCTTCATTAAAATTTGTAAATTTTAATAGTGTACAGTTTTTTCGTGGTCAGTTTACCGGTATGCTGTTTAAATTTGTACAGTTTTTAAATTTAATTTAATCATTTTATTTTTTAAATTTGCTTGCATACAGTTTTCCCGTGTGCACTTTAACGTGTGCAGTTTTCCTGTATACAGTTGAATTGTGGGCAATTGATACCGCCCCAAAAAATTTAAAAAAAAAATTAAAAACATTTAAAAAAAAACAAAAAATTAATAGAAAAGAGATGAAACTCTTTTATTGCCGGTCCCAAGCCCGTATTACAAAAGAGGAGGGTGTTTCCAAATTCGTTACTTTTTATGTCCGCCATATTGATTTATAGATCCACTATTTTGAATTTTTAAAAACTGACTTTAAATTCGTAATCAGCGACCCCAAAAAACCCTCCAGAGACCATTTTCAAGCAATTTTGTTTAATTTTTAATTTTTGTCCGCCATATTGGATCCACTATTTTGAATTTGCATATCTGATTTTAGATTAATATTCAGCAAACACCGAGAATTCAGAAAACAACTATAATTTAAAGTATATGTTACTGATTTAATTTTATTGCAGTTAAGTATAACCTGAAATAATGCGTCGCCGTGTATAAGTTTGTTAATAATCAAAAAAACATGAATAATATAGATTAATTTGTTAAAAAACTACTAAACGCTATTTGTAGAAACATAAAAATAAGAAATATGCAATTATTTAAAGTTTTCCTTTACGTTATGTTAAAAAAAATCGGTGGCTTAAAAGGTGGTCGATATATCGACCACTGGGATTGAAAGGGTTAAAAATTATTTTTCTCAATTTAATACTTTTAAAACATAGGGGAGACTGGGGTAAACCCGCTCACTTTTTTCAGATCGGTAAAAATCTAGGAAATTATTCTCTAAATCCAAGTTAATTTATATCATTTGAAAGCTTGTGATTTCTACTAAAAAATAAAAAGTGTTTTTGATTTATCTTTTTAGTTTTACATAGAAAAACATTTTAATACACATACACCAAATTTCGAAATCAAAATTTTCCAAGGGTAAATCCGCTCAGTTTATCTTTTCAAGACGGAACAGTTTTATTTTTTAAATATTAACATTCGTCTTATTCCCGTCTTAAGTGATTTGTTATTATTGTATGATTATTTTTTAAATATGTAGTGGTGGTGGTGAGGAGTTGTTTCTCAACTCCTAAAACAAATTAAACATGCTTTGCCACAATATTTTCTCTTGAAAAGGATGGTGGCTACCATCAAAACAATTATATTAATAATAAATATGTTGACAAACTGAAAAATTGTCTTCAAAATTTTTTAATGAAAAATTTTGATTCTTTGGCATAAACCTCAAAACAAGAATTATATTAGGATCCAAAAACTGACTTTTAAAAAATGATTTATTATTAACAAACTACGAGTTCTATGAACAATTCTATAAACAACAAATTGGTTTAATAAATAATGAATATAGGTTTCATGAATTACAACTATAATATAATAATAATGTAAATTTGTTATTGTCGCTGTTGTTCAGTCACGATGTCAAATAATAAAACCCAGTCTCTACACAACGTTCAGGCCCTAGTACATTTATTATTTTGACGTACCAGTCGGTAAACTCCAAATCTTTTATTTAAGTGCAAAAAAGACAATTATCTACCAATGATATGGATTTTATATAAAATTATGATTTGTATAAAACCATGGCCAATACTAATTTTAATACTATAATAAATATTTTATTATTAGAAACTTAAGCAATCTCTTACGAAAAAAATTGTAGCTCAAACAGTGATTTTATAAACATGCACGAATAAATAAGTTTTTGTAAGAAAATAAAAATTTTAAATTCAAGATATTCATATTCAGTACATACCTTAAATTTTTATGTTTCTATAAAATATAATTGTAAATAAAGATTTAAAACAGTTCTTATTTTTGTTTATTTTATATACCAAACTTGCAGCCATTGGAACAAGTCATTTGTATAAGAAGTGTGATCACTATGCAAAAGTTAGGCTTGACAGATAAAACATATATATGTAATTAATTCTAGTGAACTTGGGAGTCTAGTATTTTAACCTTACAATAACTTTAAGGTTATCAGGCGTCGTTTCCAAAAGCTGACAACAATAGGTTAATAAATAATTGCCACAGTTCGTCCTGTCTGTGGTAAAAGAATTTTGAGGAATTTCAAGTCTCTTAGGAAGCTGAGTAAAATTCTCACCAAAATTTACTTGAGCGATAGGTATGAAATGATTAGCATTATTAAAAGCATTGTTTTAACATTTTTATTTGTTGTCTTTAGAAAAGTCAAGTCCAAAAGATTAGAATTATCTTGTTAGAAGTTTGATAAAGTAACTGCTATCTCCGATGTCAGTGGACACGTACAGATCTTTCAATTGCACTAGGACAATAACATTAGCTAATAACATCAAACATTGTGCTTGATGAAGCCTAATATTTTCTAATTGCAGGATTTTTTCATTCAACTTTTAGCAATTTTAGAACTTTGTCCTCTTCTTGAATCACAACATTGAAATCTTCCAAACTTTTTGTTGCGTCCTATTGATTGACATTTTCCGTTCCTTGTGTTTTACAAGTTTCGAGTGAACAATCAAGTCGTGATGAGCACGGATGTGACAATTGCATATTTTACAAAATGGTTCCGGCTTCCCATTTGCTACGCCCAGCTCAGGTGAAATAGTAAGCCAATCTGTAAATTCAAATTAACATGTTGTTTTCAATATTATTATTATAATATTATATATATATATATATATATGTATATAATATATTATTCATATTTGATTACAGTAAAAAATAAAACTATGTTTCGAATCTTTAGGTTAAGGTCTGGCTTCTAACCTTTCAGCTCCGGTTCGGATTCCCACTTAGCATTGTAATGTTTTAGATATTTTCCCCACTTTCTTATTATCCTTTAAATTGTTTAACTTTCCCGATAACATATACATTCTAAGTGTTTTTTGCAAATGCTTGGATTATGTTCCATATTACTCCAGTGGTGATCGAATTAATTTTTAAATATGGTTTCTGTTATTAATTAAATGATATGTTGTAAATAGTGACTTCATTATGCTCTTAATTTTCATTAATTCAAAAATTGTGAATTGTTACAATGTATAAAATACCCCTTATGTTTTAGAAACATATTGGGTGTTTACGAGTTACACGCTGTGAGCGTTCTAAGCATAGAATATGTTCTTATAACCACATTCAATAGAAAAAAATACACGTATGCTCCCAGCATGCACCTCTGAAACACCCTAACAAATTATTACCACATAAAACAGACTATACTTTGTCTTTGAAGGCAGAATATAGTCACAATTAAAAATTTTTAAACATTAAAAATTAGGTGCTTATCGAAGTAACCAATTACAACAATACATAAATATAAACAGGAATCACATTTAAAAATTCAATTGAGCACCACTGAAGTAATCTGAAGTTTTAATCTGAGCATTTGCCTAAAAGATCCTCTATTAAAAACAGCCTAAAAGTTAGTTCTAGTTCTGATAGTAGATAGTTTGTAGACACCATGAACTTTTGTATAGCCGAACAACAGGTAATAAATACAGATAATAAATGTCGACGCGACAGTGTTTTTTATTTTTTATTAGGTTTTAAGAAGATGTTCGACTCATCCATATAAACTCAAATACGAAGTGCCATTTTATGAAAATTATAGTATACATTAAATTGATATATTTAACTAACAGAATGTGCGTTGGCTTATAAATAGTGGGGGTAATCGGGAGGAAACTTCTCTCGCTATACGAGACTGAATCCTCGTTGGCTGTTGTCGGCACTCACCCATGGATAACCCTGAGTTAACGTTGATCCAATCATCATAATATCATTCGGATGGATCCAACCAATCACAATTAACCCGGAGTTAACTTTGTGCGAGTGTCGAGAACAGCTGTTATAATTTGAGTCCTTAATGAGAGAGGGTGCACACCGGTTTTCATAGCTGAAATTATATTAAGTTGAGTCTCCAATAAGACAAGGTGCGCATCGATGTTCATAGCTATAGGTATACTAAAGTATGCTGTGGTATATCTATAGCTATGAACATCGATGCGCACCTTCTCTCACATTGGAGACTCAACTTTATAGCGGGCTGTAGTATACGTATAGCTGTGAACATTGGTGCGCACCGTCTCCTATTTAGGACTAAGCTGTACAGTGGTCGTTATAGAAATGGTCGTTATAACGATATTTAAGTGTAGCCCAAATCGCGGTTTGTAATTCCAATCTGGCAACCCTGATTGTGAATATGGAATTGTTTAACAATTCTTTTTAAATAATTTTTTTACATCATTTGTCAATTTTACAATATTTATAATTTACATGTTTTCTGCGTAGGTCATTTAAAGTTTCGTGCTTTGTTAATTTTTTTAAATTGTGGTAAAGGTTCTCTATATTACAGAGAAATTATTTAGGCACTGGAAAATTCATGTTTAAAGTAAAAACGACTATTTAGTCAGTCGCCATGTGAAGAAAGTTGTATAATTTTAAAGGTGACAAAAATCATGTTTTCGTTGACCGTTCCTTTTCATCACATTTTAGAAAAAAGGTGTTATTGACAGTTGTAGAGTACGTACAGACCTTTAAGGGGTTACACCGAGCCCTTCGTTCAATCACGAGATATATTCACCCACTAACAGAACATTTTTTTATATTTTGATTTTAGATGACGCAGTTAAACTCAAAAGATATCTTGACCACCGCAAAAGACCTTCAGATACCAAAGTGTTAAAATAAAAGTTAATTTAATTTATAAAAAAAAATTATTTAAAAATATACGTTTTCTGGTTAATTTTTTTTAACTTTGGGCCGGATTTTTTTTTATTTTTTTAATATTTATTTATACCTTATAATATAGAGAAGATTTTCCAAAAAGTCTCGAAATGGGCCTGATGTGTTAAATGAGTTTTAAAATATTTTTAAAAATCACTTGCAAGCTTCACAGTGGGATTTTTTTATAATTAACTTTTTAAAACTGTCTACAGCGTATAATTTTAAATCTATTCGAGTGTTCTTTGTTTTAAATTAAAGGGTCTACGCTGTAGACAGTTTTAAAAAGTTAATTGTAAAAAAAATCCCACTGTGATGCTTGCAAGTGATTTTTGAAAATGTTTAAAAACTCATTTAACACATCAGGCCCATTTCGGGACTTTTTGGAAAATCTTCTCTATATTACAAGGTATAAATAAATTTAAAAAAAACAAAAAAAAATCTGTCCCAAAGTTAAAAAAAATTAATTTGTTTATAAAAAAAAAATTTTTTTTAATAAACAATTAAAAAAAAAAATTTTTGTTTACATTTCTTAAAAGTCGAAAGAAAACTACAACTTTCATTCTTTGATAACTTTTTTTTAAACTCAATATTTTCGGACTTATAAGCTACAGAATATAGGTCTGCAATTAAAAGTCCAAAATTTCGAAAATTCATAACTCGAAAATTTGGACAATTAAACAAAAATAAAAATACGTATCTGTTTTTTTTCGATGCAGAATAGAAAAAAAATATTTTTGGCGAATTTTAAGAGGTCGACTAAAATCTCACGTGGAATTGCCCATATATATATATATATATATATATATATATATATATATATATATATATATATAGTTACACATTGAACTTTTATCACACAACTTTGTTGTTCGTTATTATATCAGCCAATTATTATGTAATTAAAAAACATTTGATTTTTACACAATCGTACTTAACATATTATTTTATACATTCTTGATGAACATCCGTCATGTCATATGCCTTAATTTATTTCGCCAATAGTTTTGTACATATCGTTGCAGCTTTATTATCATATTTAACTAGTCGTTGTAAATAAAACTTTGTCAAACTTTTTCGTCGGGGATTCGCTTATCGTCATAATTTTGTTAAAATATTGACTTACATCAATAGCAATATCTAATCTCAAATTTCAATAAAAAATGTAAATTTGATTATTAGTATTTCAAGAGATAATGTCTTGAAACAGTCGCATTACAAGAATCAAAATTACAGAATCACATTTGAAAAACATTATTTGCTATTAACAAAAACCTATGTTCAAATTAGCAAACAGATCGTATCGTCTACTTATGAAGTTCAAATATAATTTTAATTTCAGTCAAACGTTAAATTATTTATTTAAACAAGTTCCACTTGTTTCCAGTAAGATTATAATATAAATTTTATCTTAACTTATAGTTTTATCTATGTGATAGAAAACTAATCAATCGTTATTTTTTAAGAAATATTAGGAGCTTTTTCATAGAATTTCAAACTGTCATTTGTTTCCACGTTCCTTTCGTTCTTGATTTGATAACTGTTCTAATACATTTGTTGATTTTATAAAATTTATTAGCCGATCAGAATTTCATTCACATCTGTTTCTTGTATAACTGTCATGCTTTTCGTTGTCTCTAAGTCGTATTTTCATATCTAACAAACATTCAGGTGCACATGAGTTTGATTAAGATCGTTATGAGTTATTGTTGTTAATACTGTTCGTATAAAAATTAATATTTAGATACTGTCGCATAAATTTATTTTAAATCATATAATTTTTATGTTTTAAATACTGGAATTATTAACCTTGCTTTCAATTTAAGAGATCTTAAACTGTCGTATTTTCAATTGAAAAACTCATCTTAAATAAATATTTTGACTTTTTACTATTTTTAACTATCATTAGTTAATCTATTATGGAATATAATTTATACTTTGTCATCAAATACAATTCGTTATTAATTCTTCTTAACCAATCGTTTTAATTTTTAGATTCTATCGTTTGTTTAACAGTCAACTGATTTTTACTAATCTTAATATAAATGTAAAATAAAATTTCTGTGTCTTATTTTCGGTTCTAATGAACTCGTCTTTTATATTGAATTCTTTAAAACAATCGCAAATGCAGAAAATTCAGTTTTTACTAATTTAAACTGTTTTCTGACTATATGAGTCTCGTAATTTTTTAGTGTAAATTTTATTTATTTATACTTTTGTTCAATTCATCTCCCTTCGTTTCTAATAATCGTTTTTAAGGTTTAGTAAACTGTTCTTTATTTTATCTCCCTCCGTTTTTAATAATTCGTCTTTAAGGTTAACTAAACCGTTCTTTATTTTATCTCCCTCCGTTTTTAATAATTCATCATTGTTTTTCTAAAAATTAACTGTCTTATCAATTTTTATTTTAATGAACCAGTCGTTTAAAGACAAATTTGTTTCTGTAATTGTTCTGCTTTAAGTAGTTATTACATCATCTCTTACTACGAACTTTTTTTTTTATTATTGACAAATAATCTAAACATTTGAGTAGTTTAATTTTATTTCGTTAAAATAATCGTTTATTATAAATTTACTTAGAGAAATTCGAAAGTTAATTTATTTATCGTATCATTTGGTTAAATCTTTCTAGGAATATATTTGTCAAGAAATATCGAAATTATCAAACTGTCGTATATATATTTTTGTATTGTAAAAATTTTTTCGTACAAATTCTTACATAGATGTATATGTCGTAGCTACATTGTGAAAAACCGCACTTCATGAAATGCCTAGACGTTTCATGAAGTGCAGGCACATTGTGAAAAAAATATTTACTTCACCATGTGTCCAATATTTTTGGACATTTCATGAAGTGCAACAGTCAATTATGCATTTTGTGAAACTAAATAAAATTTCACAATACGTCCAAATATAAAATGCATTTCATGAAATGCCCAAGTCGCTGAATGCCGATAATGAAGAAATTGTATTAACTTTCTTAGTATTATTTCTACGGTAAGTATAATCTCAAATTAAAATCTGATTCCCCACCTTAACCGATTAATTAGTCATTCATTTACAAATCAATGTCATTATCTGTCTATTAACCCCTTCGCTGTTTGGAAAAATATTAATTTTAGTGCCCCAAAATGTCCATCAAAATCTTTTAAATTGTTATATTACTTAAAAATAATAAACAATTATTTATTTATTACTTTTTCTAGTATTATTGACACCTATAGTATGTGATTAATGATATAAAAGAATTTATTTTTTAATTTAAATAACAAATTTCTATTTTTTGCTAAAACTTTCACGACCCAACGTTGGGTCGCAAACAGTCTAGGCCATCTTTTTTCACGACCCAACGTAAGGTCCCAAACAGGCAACGGGTTAAATGTAGTGTTGTTAGTACATTTGAAAAAGAAAGACTGATTATCTAATTTATATTTTTAAAAAAATGGAAAACGAATCTGTAACGCGTGTGGTAGTAAATGAAAGTGATCATCTTAAAAACCTGGATGAGCAACACTACCGTAAAAAACCGAATAAAAAACCATATGGATGTGCAGAAATAAACAATATGATTAGTGAAATAGTGTCGACAAAGAATAAACTGTAATTAATCTGTAAAACCATAATTTAAATATAAATAAGAGAAATTTAATTTTTTATAATTAAGAAAATTAAAATAAATTTAAAAAAATTTGTATTAGATAATCAGTCTTTCTTTTTCAAATGTACTAACAACACTACATTAATAGACAAATAATGACATTGATTTGTAAATCAATGACTAATTAATCGGTTAAAGTGAGGAATCAGATTTCAATTTGAGATTATACTTACCGTAGAAATAATACTAAGAAAGTTAACCCATTAAGGACGGGATGGACAAAATTTGTACATAATGTTTAAGGACACATTTCAATCTTAAAAAAGGCTAAGAAAAATTTGTGAATATACATTTCTAATGTATCAAAAGTCGCTCTTTCGAATGGCGTTCTCAAAAAAACTGAAAAATGTTAAATAAACAATTTAAATAACAATTTTCAAGAAAAAACACGAATTTTTAAAAATTTTTTATTGGTTTTTTTCAATTTTTTTATAGCTAAACCCTTCAACATAACTTCCACTGTAAAAAAAATCGCGTCAAAAATAGTAGGGGAACAAGTTAGGAATATTTTGAAAATTAAATTTTTAAATGGCTGCCTCAAAATGGCGGCTAAAGTCACTTTTTTATAACAATATTATAAACAAATGGAAGAAATTTTCAAAAATAGTTAATTTTGCTTGAAACTTGTTACTCGGGGGTTTTTGGGGTCGCTGATTACGAATATAACCATAGTTTTCCAAAATTCAAAATGGCGGATCCAATATGGCGGATGACTTTTTAAAAAATTGATCGGATTTGCTTGAAATTCGTTACTCGGGGGTTTTTAGGGTCGCTGATTACGAATATAACCTTAGTTTCCCAAAATTCAAAATGGCGGAACCAATATGGCGGATAACTTTTTAAAAAATTGATCGGATTTGCTTGAAATTTGTTACTCGGGGTTTTTTTGGGTCGCTGATTACGAATATAACCTTAGTTTCCCAAAATTCAAAATGGTGGATTCAATATGGCGGACGACTGTTTTAAAAATTGATCGGATTTGCTTGAAATTCGTTACTCGGGGGTTTTTGGAGTCGCTGATTACGATTATAACCTTAGTTTCCAAAAATTCAAAATGTCGGATCTAATATGGCGGACAAAAAATATTTAAAATTAATAAGCCATTATAGTATTTAGAATATTTGTAATGTTGCCCGATTCTCACCGCGTGGAGGTAAACGTTTTTTGGAGAATCTTTTTTTTTTATTTTTTAAATTTTTTATATTTTTTTTTGTTTTTATATTTTATATTTTTTTTTGTTTTTGTATTTTTTATTTTGTTTTTTAAATATTTTTTACCGATTTATAGAAAAAGTTGATACTTTTCTTTTTTTAATTATGTATCTTTGTTGTGTGATACTGAAAAACACAGCTTGCAAAAGTATTGATTGCATTGCTGGCAAAATAAATACGTTCTTATTTCACAGGAATAGTTTAAACAGTATTTCCTCTTTTTTGACGCTTCAAGCTTGTAATTTTTATATTATGAATTTCACTTTTAGTCAAATTATGTCTGACAATCGCTAACGCAAAACCTTTTGCTGATACCTTTTTGTAGTTTCAAACTTTCGACAAATTATATATATTCTCATAATTATGAATTTATTGAATAATTAGAAATTTAATTAACATAAATTTATTTAATAAGTAAATCATTATTATTATTATTATTATTATTATTATTATTATTATTATTATTATTATTATTATTATTATTATTATTATTATTATTATTATTATTATTATTATTATTATTATTATTATTATTATTATTATTATTATTATTATTATTATCATTATTATTATTATTATTATTATTATTATTATTATTATTATTATTATTATTATTATTATTATTATTATTTTTTTTATTTTTTTTTTGCTTAGGGACTTTTGGGAAATCTGCCTACAGATACCTTGGATTCCGCACTCCAAGGTTATGTGGGGTTGGTGTGATAAAACAAAAGAAGATAAAAAAAGAAAAATAAATATATAAAATAGTAAATTTAATAAACTGGCGACCTACTGCCAGCCCGACCCACTAAAACCCGTAACCCTTCTTCTGGAGCCCTTTACCCTCCCACGGAACTGTCGTAAGACTTTAGCCTTCGAGGATGGCGCTCCAACTCTGTCGCTAATGCGACTTTCTGCTTTTCTCTGCGGTCATCCTGCGTTAATAGTTAAAAATTTAAAACTATTTCAATATAAAGCGGAATTAACAGCACAACAATAATTAAAAATAACAAATGTGTAATTAAGTGTAAAAAGTCAGAAGATAAAATTATAAACGGATATATAAAAAAAGAAAAAATAAACGCGTATAAAAAATTGAAAACATAAAACTGTACAAAGATGAATAAAAAACACAAACAATAAAAAAATGTATAAGGACAAATAAATCACAAAATAAATTAATAAAAAACAAACGAACAAAATTAAAAGCTGTTTAAATTACGCTTTCTGGCGGCCGTCGAGATCCTTCCTCGACATAACCGAGATTATGAAGTTCTCGACTTGCCGCCAATTCTCCTCTGACTGGGTCATCAGCGATACCATGTTCTCCGGTGTAACTTGACTGCTTACACCTTCGAACATGGCCTGCCTCTCCAAGTCCCATTTTTTGCATGAGAAGAGGGTGTGCTCCGCGTTGTCCTCCGGGAACTGGCAATATGCACACACCTCGTCCTCGCGTAATTTAAAGCGGCACAGGTACGAGTTAAAACACCCGTGACCTGTGAGCGCCTGAGTCAGATAATAGGAGACTTCTCCATGCTTTCGGTTTATCCAGGTGGTGAGTGTTGGAATCAGACGATAAGTCCATCTGCCCTTTTCCTCCCTATCCCATCTGTCCTGCCATGTCTCGATAAGTCTGTTTCTCGCGTATTTGCGGATGCGGTCCTTGCTAGGTCTTTCTTCCTCTGGGTACTCGGGATTATTTCTTCTTTTAAAAAGAAGAAATACTTCCTCCCTTTCCCTTGCCATAAGATCTGCCGGCGGGACACTTGCAAGGACTTGCACAGCACTCGTCGAGACCGTCTTAAACGCAGAGACGATACGGGTAGTAACACATCTCTGCGCAGACAGCATATTATCGCAAATGGTTTTGCTTCTTGTTTTAAGTGAAGGAGCCCACGCTGCTGCTGCGTAAAACAGCTTAGCGTGGGCAACACTAACCACCAGTCTCCTTTTCCTTTCACGTGGTCCGCGAACGTTTGGCATAAGTCGTGCCAAGTCTGACGCACACTTTATCGCCTTATTCAAGGCCGTCGCTATATGGTAATGGAAGTTTAACCTTCCATCGAGCTCCACTCCTAAATACTTAATATGTTTACTCCACTTGACCTCGAATTCGTCTATCACGATTCGTGGGAAACTATAACCACGTCTGTCTGTGACGAGCAGAGCTTCGGTTTTTTCCAAGGCCATTTGAAGACCTCTGGCATCCAACCAGCTTTTAACTCGCCGCAGACATTCGTTCACCAATGTCCCAAGGGCTTCCTCGCTTTCGGCTGAGCACACGACCAACGCATCGTCCGCAAAGCCGATGATGACCGCGCCTTCAGGTAGACCCATTCGCAGCAAGTTATCATAGGATACATTCCACACGAATGGTCCCACCCTCGAGCCTTGGGGGGCACCACTTTGCATCTCTTCCTTCAGAGTCCACTTGTCCCCCTCATATATTACCCACCTGTCGCTAAGATAATCATTCATTATCCGCAACAAGTAGGGCGGTATTCTCTTCTCCATCATCGACTGGATGAGATCTTTCCATCGTGCGGAGTTAAACGCGTTACGTATGTCAATAGCCACCAATGCACAGAAGCCCTTCTTCTTCTTTGGTCCCAATTTTTTTTTTCGCTTTGGCTATGTCCACAACTGCCTGAATGGCATCAACCGTGGACCTGCCTTTGCGGAAACCAAATTGGTAATCGGATAGACTATTCTCTCCTGTCAAATGGGTTTGCATTCTCTGCAGAACCATATCCTCTAGAAGTTTACCCATTGTATCTAACAGGCAAATAGGCCTGTACGACGAGACTTTATCCAGAGGTTTTTCACCTTTTCTTAGGAGGACTAGCCTCTGCCGCTTCCAGTCGCGGAAGAACTCTCCTTTTTCAAGGCAAAAATTGAAACATCGGAGCAGAATCTGGGGTGAAGTGTCGATAACCAATTTTAGGATCTCGTTACTTATCCCATCGATTCCAGGCGCCTTGCCTGTTTTCAATCTTCTACCTGCATTTTTCAATTCTGTAAGAGTGAAGAGTTCCTCCTCACCGACTTCGCAGGTACTCCAGTCCTTCCTAACCCACTGTTCTGCAGGAGGAAATAGAGCTTTTATAATCCTTCTGACCCAATCGGGATTGTCCAGGCCGGGGGTCTTTTGCCTCGTTCCTAATTTCTTAGTAACGATTTTAAAAGCCAGACCCCATGGGTCCTTCTCGACTTCATCAATTAGGTCTTTCCAGCAACGGCGTTGTGACGCTCGAATCTCTTTTTTCAGGCTTTTCTTGGCCTCCTTAAATACTTCCTTTAGCAAAGGATCTCCCTTAGAACGGGTATAATTCCTTCTAGCTGTGAAGCACGCTTTCCGCAAGGAGGCCAGCGCATCAGACCACCAGTGCACCGAGTTTTTCCTGGAAGGAGTTTGCTTACGACGCGGCATACATGCATCGCAAGCTGTGGTGATGACTTTTCTTACCGCTCGCACCTCTGCATCCAGGGTATTCGGCCTCTTCACCCATCCCGATTCCTTAATAAGGCGGGCTTCTTCTAGGGAACGGACAAATTTCTCCTTATCGATTTTCTTCACATTCCATGAGGGGCACTTTCGACACGGAACTTCCTGTCTTTTGTCAGAGCACGTCAAACACTTAGGCTGTTTGACAGAGCAATTCTTTGCGATATGACCCTCACCGCCGCATCTTCGACAGCTTTTAGTTCTGTCGGGGCCCTTGCAATTTCGAGTCACGTGTCCGTAAACAAGACACTTTTGGCATCTTGCTACCTCTAAATGCTTTCTGACTGCAGAATTTATCCATCCTACTTTTATTTTGCCCACTTTTAGCAGAGAATCGCTCTCTGCTTCAGTCAGGCGGACCAACGCCACTTTTGTGCCACTAAAACGTGGCAAAAGTCTGCACTCTATGTCCAGGTCAGGCTTTTCCAGCTTTGTCCTCACGGCAGAAACAACGTCTTCACTTGTCGCTGTTTCGTCAAGTCCTTTTATCTCGAGAGTTCTTTTATTCACAAGAGGCATAACCTCGGCTTCAGTTTTTAAAACTGAAGCAAGAGCTCCTGCAAATTTCAAGATCTCTCCTCCTTTTTTTACCACGATCAGGGCCTCCTGATTAAAAGTTCTCCTGATCTGAAGGACCTCATTTCCAGATTCTTCTGGTTTTACGGCTGCAAACGCCTTTTTTAGGATTTCGTTGTAAGCCTTTGGGTCTTTCGCTGAAATCTTAATTGCTTCCGTTGTCCTAAGCTTCAAATAATGTTTAGGGAGCTCATTTTTCTTTCCTGCAAGCTTCTTCTTTTGAGGTCCTTTGTTTCCTCTGCTGACTACTTTAAATTCGTCAGATTCTGCCGATGCATTCCTTGAGGTGACTGAACCATAAGTCTCCCCTGAGGCCATCTTTTCACTTCCCTTTGGAAGTATAGGGTTTTGCGCTGGAGCTTCCTTGCACTTAACCCTCATTTCCACTGGAGTTTTCTTCTGAAGACTGCCTCCGGACTTTCGTTCTCTCTGGGGCGTTTTCTATCAGTTATATCGCTTCCCTTAACAAACTCTTGAGTTCCTTGCTTTGGCGTACCAGGATTCGAGTTTGACGTATCCATACTTAGAGTATGAGGCTCAGGATTTTTAAACGGCTCAGGGATAAAACGCAAGTTGCTGCGAATCACCTCGTGCGCCCTCCCTATAGCCACCATACCATCCTGAACATCTTTACTTATGTTCTTTTGCTTCTTGCAGGCACGCCACATGCTTTCTAGTATTTTTGGAATCATGTCGACTTGCTCAACAACATTTCTTTCGAAGCTGCTGAGCTCCCTATCCAAGCAATTTAGGTTTTGGCCCCCCCCAAAATCCGTGGGGCCTGCGACGGTCTTAGAAAGACCGACGGGAGTATTGTCCCCTTGCGGGGTTCCTCCTTGGGGTAATTCATTAACATCTTGACTCATATTTATTAATTTTTGGTTTTTTATATCAGGGAACCACCCTGTTGGTTGTCCTTTAGTGAAAAGCCCCGCCACCACGGCAAGGTCTACCGAACATATCCAAGATGCCAGTTGTGTCTGGCAGCGGACCCACCTTTCCCAAGTCATCAAAGAAATCAATCATGTCTGGCAGTGGACCCACCTCTCCCAGCCCATCAAAGAAATCAATGATGTTGGGCAGTGGATCCGCTTCTCCCAGCACGTCGAAGACATCGATGATGCTCGGTAGTGGACAACCATCGGCGGGGATTATTATTATTATTATTATTATTATTATTATTATTATTTTTTTGCTTAGGGACTTTTGGGAAATCTGCTTACAGATACCTTGGATTCCGCACTCCAAGGTTATGTGGGGTTGGTACAATGAAACAAAAAGAAATATTAAAAAAAAAGATAAATACATAAATGTTATAATAAATTTAATAAACTGGCGACCTACTACCAGCCCGACCCACTAAAACCCGTAACCCTTCTTCTGGAGCCCTTTACCCTCCCTCGGAACTGTCGTAAGACTTTAGCCTTCGAGGGTGGCGCTCCAACTCTGTCGCTAATGCGACCTTCTCCCTTTCTCTGCGGTCCTCCTGCGTCCGTAGATAAAAAAATGATTAAAACTATTACAAAGACCAAGCAGAATTCACAGCACAAAAATAATAAAAAAAAACAAATATTTTAAGAAGTGTAAAAAGTCAAAAGATAAAATTGTAAACGGATATAAAAAAGAAAAAAAAAAAGTAAACACGTATATAATGTTGAAAAGATAAAACTGTTTAAAGACGAATAAAAAACACAAAACAAATCAAACAAAAAAATGTATAAGGACAAATAAATCACAAAATAAATTAATAAAAAACAAACAAACAAATTAAAAGCTGTTTAAATCACGCTTTTTGGCTCCTTTTAATACTTGTTATTTGCTTTTAGTTCTTGCGAGAGTCTTCTTCTCCTCCTCAAGGGCCGTCCTGAAGACTCCGCATCCTCCGCTGCCTGCAATATGGGTGGTTGACACCTTATTGCTAGTCTTTTCCTTGCACAAAAAGCAACTTGAGTTGTTTTTACAGTTGGAGAACCTGTGACCGGCCTCACCGCACTTAAAGCACGCAACCGATCTGTCCTCCTTCTGGCATTTGGCTCCAATATGGCCGTATCCCAGGCATCGATGACACCGGACGACCATTACTCTTCTTTTGATTGGGCAACACATAAAACCAATTTTTACGTGTCCCAATTTCTCCAGCCTGTTCGCCTCTTCCAGGTTGGTGACTACAACCGCGAGCTTCATCCCTCGGCGGTTGGGTCCTAAGACAGTCACTCTCCTGTTTACACCCGTGACCTGTGAGCGCCTGAGTCAAATAATAGGAAACCTGACCCTGTTTCCTATTTATCCAGGTGGCGAGTGCCGGGATAAGGCGATAAGTCCATCGACCTTTCTCCTCATTATCCCATTTTTCTTGCCATCTTTCTATGAGCCTGTGCCTCGCTTCTTTGCGGATCAGGCCCTTGCTTAGTCTTAATTCCTTATCCAAGGAACTTCTTTCTTTAGAAAAGAGAAACATTTCTTCCCTTCCCTCGCCAAAAGATCTGCTGGCGGGACACTTGCAAGGACCTGCACAGCACTCGTAGATACCGTCTTATATGCAGAGATGATACGCGTTGTTATCGATATTTGCGCCGACAGTATCTTTTCACAGATGGTCACACATCTTTTACTCCTCAGGGATGGGGCCCATGCTGGTGCTGCGTAAAGCATTTTAGCATGGGTGACACTCGCCACCAGTCTTCTTTTTTGTTCACGGGGTCCGCCTACGTTTGGCATTAACCGTGAAAGATTAGCCGCACACTCGATCGCCTTATTTGACGCCGTAGCCATGTGGTGGTGGAAGTTTAACCTTCCATCCAACTCCACACCAAGGTATTTAATTTGTTTACTCCACTTGACCTCGAATCCGTCTATCACGATTCGTGGGAGCTCATAACCACGTCTGTCTGTGACCAGCAGTGCCTCGGTCTTTTCCAGGGCCATTTCAAGACCTCTGGTATCCAGCCAGCTTTTTGCTAGTCGCAGACATTCGTTCACCAATGTCCCAAGAGCCTCCTCACTCTCGACAGTGCACACGAACGACGCGTCGTCCGCAAAGCCGAAGATCATCGCACCTTCGGGCAGATCCATTCGCAGAAAATCATCGTAAGATACATTCCATACAAATGGACCCACCCTCGAGCCTTGAGGAGCCCCACGCTGCATCTCTTTCCTGAGAGTGCAGGTGTCTCCCTCATATATAACCCACCTGTCGCTAAGATAATTATCCATTATCCGCAACAAGTAGGGCGGCATGTTTTTATTTTCCATCGACTCGATGAGATATTTCCATCTTGCGGAATTAAACGCGTTGCGTATGTCGATTGCTACCAACGCGCAGAAGCTCTTCTTTTTTCCAGGTCCCAATTTGTTTTTTCCTGCTTTGGCTATGTCCACAACTGCCTGAATGGCATCAACTGTGGACTTGCCTTTACGGAAACCAAATTGGTGATCGGATAGACGATTCTCTTCGGTCAAGTGGCCTTGCATTCTCTGCAGAACCATATCCTCTAGAAGTTTACCCATCGTATCTAGCAGGCATATAGGCCTGTTCGATGAAACCTTATCTAGAGGTTTTTCACCTTTCCTTAGGAGGACTAACCTCTGTCGCTTCCAGTCGCGGAAGAACTCTCCTCTCTCAAGGCAAAGATTGAAGCATCGAAGCAGAATCTGGGGTGAAGTGTCGATTACCAACTTTAGGATCTCGTTACTTATCCCATCGATTCCAGGCGCCTTGCCTGTTTTCAATCTTTTGCCTGCTTTTTGCAGTTCACTAAGTGTGAAGAGTTCTTCCTCTTCGACTTTGCAAAAACTCCAGTCCCTTCTAAGGTATGTCTCCGCAGGAGGAAACAAAGAACTTATTATCTTTCTGACCCAATCGGGATTGTCCAGGCCGGGGGTCTTTTGTCTCGTCACTAATTTCTTAGTTACGATTTTAAAAGCCAGACCCCATGGGTCCTTATCGACTTCCTCGATTAGGTCCTTCCAGCTACGGCGTCGCGACTTGCGGATCTCTTTCTTGAGGTCCTTTTTCGCCTCCTTGAAAGCCTCTTTCAGCAAGGGATCTCCCTTAGATCGGGTATATGTCCTTCTTGCTTTGAGGCATTCCTTTCTCAAGGAGGCTAGCTCCTCTGACCACCAGTGCAAGGATTTTCTTACGGGAGTGGCGCCTTTGCGTGGCATTGACGCATTGCAAGCGGTGACTATTATGTTCCTCACCGCTCGCACCTCCCCATCCAGACTGCTCGGCCTCTTCGCCCAGCCCAAATCCTCAATTAAAAGGGCTTCTCTTAGGGACCGGCCGAACTTTTCCTTGTCGAGTCTCTTCATATTCCACGAGGCGGTTTTGCGACTAGAAACATCCTGTCTTTTTCCTCCTCGTGTGTCTCCCATCGAGACTGAGAACTGAATGTACTGGTGGTCACTTGCGGTATATTCCTCAGAGACCCGCCAGTCGGTTTTTCGGCTAAATAGTTTAGACAATGCGATCGTTAGATCTATAATTGATCCGATCGCACCTCTTCTAAAAGTCCATGTATTGCCTCGGTTTACAGCCAATAAGTCGTTTCTGGAGATCATTTCTCCAATACGAATTCCTCTCTTGTCGAGTCTCGTCTCACCCCACTCTGGCGACTTTGCGTTAAAATCGCCAGTGATGATGACATTCAGCCTGGATTCTGTGAGGCTCGCTTCTAGGTCTTCGATATTGGCTTCGAAGTTTGTCAGTGGGTCGTTGGGTGAGAAGTAGCAGCTATACATACGTATATTAGCTACCTCTATCCACACAAACCCACTGCTCTTCTCCAGAAACTTGTCAACCCGCAATTCTGGGTTGCACAGCTTTATGGCGGCTCTCTTCGCCTTATCCTGATACCAAGGGGCGAGGTCGCTTCCTTGATACTGCTCACTGCAGAACAGGATATCGACTTCATTTTCCCTTGCTGTTTGCATTAGGAGCAACTGTGCATCCTTACTTGTATGCAGGTTGACCTGCAAAAATTTTAAGGATTTGCCCTTTTAATCTTTTGCAGTTCTTCTCTGTAAACCGGGCAGGCTCTCTTTCCGGAATCGTGATCCGTCTCTGGCTTCCCCAGGTCCAAGCACGTAAGGCACTTCGGCTTAACTTTACAGCTCTTCGCGAGGTGTCCCTCTCCGCCGCATCTCCGACAGTTTTTACTTCTGTCGGGGCCTTTGCAGGTTCGGGTTGAGTGTCCGTATGCTAGGCACTTTTGGCACCTAGCTACTTCAACATGCTCGCGAATTGGAGCATTTATCCATCCGATTTTTATTTTACCAAGCTTTAGCAGAGTATTACTTTCTGCCTCTGTCAGACGTACTAGAGTACTTTTCTCTTAGTGCTGCATTTACCTCATCCTCTGAGGTGGCTTCGTCCAAATCCTTAATCTCTAGAGACCTTTTATTCACTAGAGGTGTGACCTCAGCTTTACCATGCAGGGCCGAAGACAGTGCATCTGCAAATTTTAAGGTCTCTCCGCCCTTTTTCACTATCACGAGAACCTCCTGTTTAAAAGTTCTCCTGATTTTCCGGATCACGGTACCCGTATCTTCTGGGTTTACCTTTGCTTTTATTAGCGGCAAGATACCCTCATAAAACTTTGGGTCGCTTGCCGTAATTTTAACAGCTTCCGTGCTCCTTAGTTTCAAAGGGGGCTTCGGAAGCTCCTTTTTCTTACCTGAGGGTTTCTCTTTTGGAGTCCGTTTATTTTTGTTTTTAACAACTTTAAAACCGTCTCCATTGTCCGCTCCGTCCCTCAAGACGGTCTCAGCATACGACTTGCCAGGACTGTTTGAGGGCGCCTCTTTTGCTCCAACCAGCGACTCAGAACCAAGCTGTGGATCCTCCTTTCGCTTAATTCTCTTCCCGCATTGAGTCGCCCGTCGCGGACTCGCATCTGGGCTTGTACCTTCCCTGGGGCGTTTATTAACGCTTTTCGCCTTATTAGGACATGTCTTTGCGCCGTTCAGAGGTGCAGTAGTGCTCTCCGTCTGCTGTGGAGCTACCACAGTTGGGTGTTGCGGCTCTTGGTCTATGAAAGGCTTGGGGATAAAACGTAAATTCTTACAGATTATCTCAAACGCACCTTCCAAAACCGTCACGCCATCCTGGATTTCCCGACTGACGTTCTTTTGGCGCTTGAATCCTTGGCGCAAGCTTTTGAAGATTCCCGGAATAGCCACGAACTGGTCTAAGACATTTGTCTCATATATTATCGGCTGATTATTGTTTTGGCCCCCCCCAAAATCCGTGGGGCCTGCGGCGGTGTTCGAAGAGACACCGTCGGGAGTATTGTCCCCTTTCGGGGTTCCTCCTTGGGGTAATTCATTTATATTATGATTCATAATCATTTTTTTTTTTTGGTTTTAGAATCAGGGTACCACCCTGTTGGTTGTCCTTTAGTGAAAAGCCCCGCCACCACGGCAAGGTCTACTGAACATATCCAAGATGCCAGTCGTGTCTGGCAGCTAACCCACTTCTTCCAACTCATCAAAGAAATCAATCATGTCTGGCAGCGGACCCACTTCTCCCAGCCCATCAAAGAAATCAATGATGTTCGGCAGTGGATCCACTTCTCCCAGTACATCAAAGAAATCAATGACATTTGGCAGTGGATCCGCTTCTCCCAGCACGTCAAAGACATCTATGATGTTCGGTAGTGGACAACCCGGCGGGGATTATTATTATTATTATTATTATTATTATATTACTATTAATATTGTTAATAAATTATTATTAAATAAATCATTGTAATAATTATTTTATTCAGTATAGTGTGTATTTAAAAATTACTCATTTAAAAATTTCAGCAAATAATTTATATTCGAATATTAATAATTATGAACTAATTAAATAATTAAATTATTTAATTGAATAATTTTAAAAAAATAATGTATGAATTTAATGAATGTAGATAGTATATTGTATATTTAAAATTCACTGATTTAAAATTTCCCGCCAAATTAGTTCTAAATCTACCGGTAGATGGATGTCTTTCTCACAATAGATATGACTTCAGTTTCATTATAAATACAACTCACTTTTGTGTCTCTTTTATTTTATAAGAAATTGATTTTCACTTTCTTTCATTGAATCGTTCAGCAGGTTTGTAAATTCTCTTTTTTATTCTTTTTTATGATACGTTGTGTAACAAATTTTGCAAAATTTATTTTATTTTATTATTGGTAAATATATTAATACATTTATTTTAACTGTTAGGTTTTTTTTCTTGTAATCACTGTTGATTTGCTCGAATATTTTTATTTGGTTTAAAAAATGCCTCGTCGAAAAAGAGATTCTTTTGGAAATAACAAGTCTACGACATCTGAGACTTATTCAAATGACATATTTGAAAATGATGATAACATTGATTTGGCAATAATTCCCAATCCAAATACTTCCGATATCGATGACTGTTCTGAAAGTGAGTCTAGTGATTGTGATGATGAGAATGATGCATCAAATTTCACTGAGAAAATACTGTCATATAGACAAGTTTTTAATCATTATTCAGAAAAACAAAAATTTTTAGAAAAGGACCATGAGTATATTTGGATTGATGGAGAAAAATCATATGATTATGGTTTGCAGAATGAATATTTGTTATCAAATAAAGATAAACAAACTATTGCTCAGAGTACACCTTTTCAAATGTTTGAAATGTTCTTTTCAGTATCCATGAAGGAATACATTATAGATTCATCTGCTGAAATTGGCTTACACATTTCAATGCATGAGCTTAATATTTTTTTGGCTATTGTAATCCTTACAGCATTTAATAGTCGGACATCCGAAAAAGATTACTGGTCTTCAGATCCTATTTTAGAATGTCCGATTATTAAATCTGCTATGAGTCGAGATCGATTTCTAGAAATTAAAAGAGGTTTGAAGTGTTCAAAAGAGGGGGATGAAAATCTAAATGATTTTGCTTGGCGAGTGCGTGCCCTGCTGGAAATGTTCAACGCAAATTCAAAACGCTTTGGGTTTTTTCAAACTGCTCTTTCGATAGACGAAATGATGGTGAAGTTTAATGGACGATTACACTTCAAACAATTTATTCGAAATAAACCAGTTCGATTTGGAATCAAAATGTGGGCCCTATGCGGTTCTGATGGCTTTTTGTTTGAAAGCGACATCTATTGCGGGAAAAATTCGAACAATGATGTATTAATCAAGTGCGCCTTAGGCAGCCGCGTAGTTCTAAACATGACAAAAAATCTGCTTCTATCCACTCCTAAAAAAAAATTAGACAAGTACCACCTTTTTTTCGATAACTATTTCACGAACCTTGATTTGCTCGTCCATTTGAAAAAAATTGGCTTGAAAGCAACTGGTGTTGTCAGAAAAGATCGAGTTAAAGAGAAAATTAATTTGGAGAAAAATGCTGTAAGGGGTGACTTTAAAGTAAAGCATGAAAGAAACAGTGGCATAAATTATATCACACTACTCGATTCAAAAGAAGTCTGCTTGCTGTCAACATGTGCTGGTGTTGAACCCTTAAATGATCGAAAACGGTACTCAAAGAAAAGTAGAAGAAGAGAAGAAATTTCGATGCCTAACGCTTTTTCTAATTATAATAATTTTATGGGTGGAGTTGATCTCCACGATCAATATTGTAGTACCCTGATGCCTTCTTTGAAAGCAAAAAGATGGACCTGGTCGATGTTACAGCATTTAATTCAATCATCTGTCTCCAATGCTGTAATATTGTCAAATGCTGTTAGAACAGAAGGCAAGAAGGTATCAGCAAAAGATTTTGCGTTAGAGATTGTCAGACATAATTTGACTAAAAGTGAAATTCATAATATGAAAAATCACAAGCTTGAAACGTCAAAAAAAAGAAATACTGTTCAAACGATTCCTGTGAAATAAGAACGTATTTATTATGCCAGCAATGCAATCAATCCTTTTGCAAGCTGTGTTTTTCAGTATCACACAACAAAGGTACATAATTGAAGTAAGAAAAGTATCAACTTTTTCTACAAATCGTTAAAAAATATATAAAAAACAAAATAAAAATACAAAAATACAAAAACAAAAAAAAATATAAAATATAAAAACAAAAAAAAATATAAAAATTTTAAAAAATAAAAAAAAAGATTCTCCAAAAAACGTTTACCTCCACGCGGTGAGAATCGGGCAACATTACAAATATTCTAAATACTTTAATGGCTGATTAATTTTAAATATTTTTTGTCTGCCATATTGGATCCGCCATTTTGAATTTTGGGAAACTAAGGTTATATTCGTAATCAGCGACCCTAAAAACCCCCGAGTAACGAATTTCAAGCAAATCTGATCAATTTTTTAAAAAGTCATCCGCCATATTGGATCCGCCATTTTGAATTTTGGAAAACTATGGTTATATTCGTAATCAGCGACCCCAAAAACCCTTGAGTAACAAGTTTCAAGCAAAATTAACTATTTTTGAAAATTTCCTCCATTTGTTTATAATATTGTTATAAAAAAGTGACTTTAGCCGCCATTTTGAGGCAGCCATTTAAAAATTTAATTTTCAAAATATTCCTAACTTGTTCCCCTACTATTTTTGACGCGATATTTCTTACAGTGGAAGTTATGTTGAAGGGTTTAGCTATAAAAAAATTGAAAAAACCAATAAAAAATTTTTAAAAATTCGTGTTTTTTCTTGAAAATTGTTATTTAAATTGTTTATTTAACATTTTTCAGTTTTTTTGAGAACGCCATTCGAAAGAGCGACTTTTGATACATAAGAAATGTATATTCACAAATTTTTCTTGGCCTTTTTTAAGATTGAAATGTGTCCTTAAACATTATGTACAAATTTTGTCCATCCCGTCCTTAATGGGTTAATACAATTTCTTCATTATCGGCATTCAGCGACTTCGGCATTTCATTAAATGCATTTTATATTTGGACGTATTGTGAAATTTTATTTAGTTTCACAAAATGCATAATTGGCTGTTACACTTCATGAAATGTCCAAAAATATTGGACACATGGTGAAGTAAATATTTTTTTCACAATGTGCCTGCACTTTATGAAACGTCCAGGCATTTCATGAAGTGCGGTTTTTTACAATGTAGCTACGACATATATATTACAATTTAGAAGACTGTCGTCGAAAATTATTTAAATTTTAGGCTTTTATTTTATTTCTATTATATCCCTCTAACTTTCGTAAAATAACCAATAGATATTTAATCAGTTTGTATACGCTACAATATAGCTTTATTTGTTTTAACAAAATCGTTATGAGAATAATTTGAATTCATCTAGAATGTTGTTTACTTACACGTTCGTTAATTTTCGCTTTATTATTGTGATGTAAAAATTATAACTTTTGCAATTGCTGACATTTTGGAAACTTTCGTTAACGATTTTATCATTGTCCTTTTGTAAAATTTGGTAAAAATGTCATTTTTATAGTATTAATATATTTTTCAGTTATTTTCATCAAGTCGTTTGTTGTACAATCGATATTTCGGCTTTCACATATTTTTAAATTTCGTTATTTTGATCCGTTTTTTATTGTAATCTACAGTAGTGTCTAAAACAATATGAAATATCTGAAGTGTTAAACTTATAAAGTTTTGTATATATAAGTTTGATGAAAACAATTCGTTCGTTTTAGGATTGCTGCTTCTTTGAAAACATAAATTCGTATATTTATATTTCTAAATCAATCATGTTTTTACTTTAGGACAAATTAATCGTTTATTATTATTTTTTTATTATCGAAATGATAAATATTATTTTCGAGACATATCGTTATAATTATTGCTGCATTTATAATCAGACTTTCTTATGGTTGAAGAAATAATTAGGTGAATTATACTTTTCTACCAAGGTGAAAATATTATTAGGCATTGACGGAATAATGATTTGATTTAACATACTTACACTTCGGTTCCGATGTTCTGTGAAATCAATTTTTAGTTCTCCATTCGTACTTGTTTGTGTCTTTCGTTGTTGAGTTTTTAAACTGTCATTTTATAAACAAATTGTTTTAATAGTTGACTGTCGTTACTTTTTTGTGTAAAAGTGTTTACCATAGTATAATTAAAAGATCATTCAAATAGATCAAAATGAACATTTTCGTTATAACATTTAATTTTAAAAACTGTCTTTTATTATTGGCTGAATTAGTAACACTTAGGCTTATTATTTGAGCTGACTAAACTCTTACCAGTAATACATGTTTGTTTTCCTAACGTTTTTTTAAAAATTTTTTTAATGAGCGACAGTCGTCATAGACTGATGGCAGTCTTATAAAAAGTAAAGCTTTCACATTCGTAAAAATATTGTTTTTGAATTCTTGATTCTTTCAAAAGCAATCGTTTTTCTTTTTGTGACTTATATCATTTACTTGAACATTTCGTTTTGTTTAAGTTTCAAGTAATTTAAAATAATTTCTGTCACTTTAAAATGCAAAAAATTTTTGTAAACTGACAGTATTCGATTTGTTTTGGGCCAAAACAATAGAATTTTAAAAACAATTAATACTTTATTCGTTATTAAATTAAAAAGAGTTTCGTCTATTTTTCATTATTTAAACCTTTTAAAACAAGAATTGTTTTTCTTCTCTTCTCGTTTTTTTTGTTTTTATAATTAGAAATAAGTTTCTCACGTCGATCAAAAAGAAAATTTATAGAATCTCATTTCGTATCATATTTAATTAATTATATTTGTTTCAGTTGCACTCGTTAAATTTTATTTCGCATCGTTTCTTTAGTTTACTTAAAGTTTTGTTTTTATCGCAAGTATATAGAAAAAATATCATACAGTGAACTATACTTATTCCATTTATGAGAATTGCTTGCAATTTAAATTCGTTTTTCTTTTTATTTATTTTTAAAAGGAATTTTAAGGAAATAACTGTCGTATTTGAAATATGAAACAAATCTATCGTCTGTAATTTATCCGCCAACAACTCGTAAAAATACACAAAAGGTTGTAGATTAATTTAAAGTTCAATTATTTGTTCGTTTACAATTAAATTAATTATTAAATTAGAAACTAATTATAATTTATTGAAACCATTATTAATTATTAAATAATTAATACTTTACTGTCGTTACTAATTTGCTAATAAAAATTTATTTTAAGTTTTCTCTGAAGCGAATTCATGGAAAGATCAGTCATTTGGTTTAAAGTTATTATTAGTAATTTTCGTTTAATTTTTCGTTAACAATTCGTTTATTTATGTACCTTTTTTAAATTTATTTATTTTTTAAATTTCGTCTGAATTAAAGGAACAGTCATTATCTTAGAGTACTGGACAAATAGATTTATCTATAATTCTAAGTCGCTTCAGCTATTCATCATCGTTCATTCGTTGCTGAATCTGTAGTTTTATTTTTTTATGCATCGTCAAGGTCATATAAGAAAAAGGGTAAGATTCAGTCAATTTGAGTCAGCACTATCGCTTATATTCAAACTGTCATTTATGATTAAAAATTAACAAATATCCTTTTGTTATTGCCTGATTTTCCGCCTTTTTCGTCTCTGATTGATCGTCAATACTGTCTTTCAACTTATCGTGATCACCATCGTCTTTATTAACAATACTTTCGTTTTTTTTATAAATTTATATTGCATATCATTTAAATTATGAACATTCGTTTTTTAATTTTCTTTATTATTTACTGTCTTCATATAAACTTTCGTATTTATGAACATTCTTTTTTTAATTTTCCTTATTATTTACTGTCTTCATATTAACTTTCGTAATTATAAACATTCGTTTTTTAATTTTCTTTATTATTTACTGTCTTCATATTAACTTTCGTATTTACTGTCTTCCTATTGTATGACATTGTTTAATTTATAAAAATTATTAATTATTATTATTATTTAATCAACAATCGTCTCTACTGTCGTTATAACACATGTCGTTTTATAATTTGTTGTTATAACCGTCTTTGACAGTGTTGTCTATGAATAACAGTCGTTACTAATTGTCTCAGTTTCGTTCTGAGAGATGAAAATATCAATCATTTCGTTAATCAATTTTCTTCGTAGTAGCTGCTTTTAGGACCTTTACTTTCTTCTGGTGACACATTTACCAGACAAATTAAAAAGTTTATATAAAACAGTCATTTAAATTTATGTTGCCGACAACCCACTCGTACAATCGTTAGATATTAATAAATCGTATACACAGTCGTTATTCGCATACTGTCGTAAACAATACGTTTTCTATTTGTTTACTAATCGTTTATCACCTGTAGAAATTATAAAGTCATTTATAACATTCTAAATTATCGAAACAATTTGTTTCCTTGATTGAATCAGAAAATAAATTTTCTGTCAACCTTCTCGCATATTCAGACTTATTATTTGTGGTTAGATCTACTGGGTTTTAAATTCCCAACGCTATTGGACATCGCCGTCAACTGGATTTGACTCTTTTTCCACACTTACCTATTAGTTTTGTAATGCCTAATTCGCTGTTCAAGTGAATGGTACCTTAAAAACAAATTGTTAATTATATTTCAAAATAAACATTCGTTGTTTGTCAAAAACTAGAAAAACTCTCATTAAATATTTTTCGTGCTTCAAAATTGTCTGCTCCTAAACCATTAAAACAGAACACATGCTAAAATGATTTGAAACTGATTCATTTTTCCAACCCTCGTTACTATCGATTGTTACGAAAAACAAACCTAGTTGTTTCAGTTTATCGGGAATGAACACAACTCCGTCCAAAAAGAAACAACCCAGAAAAACGGTTTCATGTGTCTTAAAATTTTATAAATGAAATATAAAGAGTTTATAACACATCGTCATTAAATACTGTCATTCTGAAGAAAACAAAACTTTTCGTTAAAAAAAAATAACCTCTAGTTTGAATCTGGTCCTTCGTTCGTTGTAGCGTTTTATTTTTAACGACGTCAAAGAATAAATTAAATAAATACTTAAATATTTATTTATAAAGTACTTTTTGATAAACTATATAGTTATAATAAAATTAATAGAATATAGAAACATACATTCATTAAAACGTATAGTCGTTAAATGTGTAGGGGAGAGTAGGCTACATTGAACCAGCGTCAACAGTGAACCACTTCAATTTTCTAAGAAATGACTGAGTGAAATTTTTTCTTATTTAATATATAAGTTAGTTTTACGTACAAAACAAAAAATTTTGTGGAAATATAATCAAGTTTTTTTTTGAAATAGGAAGTTTTAAAAATTAGTAAACTTGTGATTTATTTAGCTTAGGGTGCCAACTTCAATATTCCGATGTGATAAAGAATTTTAACTCTTACATAAATTTATTATAAATAATTTTTGTTGTAAATGTCATGTGAATACAGTGAGTGCGGCATCATTGAACCACCCGAAAAAGCAAAGAATTTTCAATTTTGAGAGTTGTAAAGTTGTCTGCTCCACTAATTAGTAAGAAAAATACTGGAAGACATGCTTTTTTCACAATTGTGAACGAGATAAACTCAAACTGTCACTTTACCTACCTAACCTGACATCAAAATATATTAATCTCCTATATTAACAAATAATAACTTTTTAACAACAATTTTCTATTTTTTGAGTGAAAAATAAGATTTTTTACAATGTGTAAGTGGAAATATTATTTTTAAAGTAAATTGTAGTGTTTTATTAGAGGTGGTTCAATGGAGACACAGATCCTTCAAAATAAGAAAAGTGTGACTTGTTAGAAAAAAATTAAATTTAATTATTTAATTATAATAATTTGTGTTTGAAACGTGTGTATTAACTAAAGGAGTAGTTCAGCTTAATTTTGATACAAAAACCTGATCGAACTTAGTAAAATTTAATTAATTCTTGGATTTTTTAAAATACCCGGTTCAATGTAGCCTACCCTCCCCTATTCTGTCACATTTTAATTCTTTTCTACACAAAAGAATTTTTAACACAGTCGAACAGTCGTAATATTTTCTAACTAAAACATCATTTTGTATACATGTATATTATTTGATCTCAAAATTATTTGTGCACTATATTTTGTGTTTAGATGTTGATGTATCGATACATTTTATATTTTCAAAAATTTTATTATAAATAATTAACTGGTTATTAAATTCTTAAACAGTCGTAAATGAACTATATTTATTATAGCATTCGTTAAATAGTTTAAAAATGGGAAAAATTAGAATTAAACAGATATTTAAAAATAAAATTAATAGTAATTAAAATATTACTATTAGGTTAAATTTTTTTTAGGTTAACTCTTGCAATCGTTAAAAATAAACTTTTTCACATATCGTTTAATTTGAAGTTAGAATCGTCATTTGACTTATTCACAAAACATTCGTCATTAAAACAGTCATTAACCAGAGTTTAACCATATATTAATTTTAATATTAAAACAGTCATTTCCTGTATAAATAATAATTCAACATCAAAACGTTCATATTTATTAATTTCTGAAAATAATAATACTGTCATTTTTTTATATCCAATAATCGTTCAATAACAGATCTGTTTAAACATTTCAAAATATTGTAATGCATGCAAATGTGTAAATCGTGTAATTTGTGTAAAAACTTGCAAGTTGGATGTAAAACGTTTTACTTACTCAAACTAATCGTTTTTACCTTTCAGCGTAGGTTACTGTCAAAAATTCGCTGCACTTGTTCTTTTCATATTTACCTTCGTAGACACAATCGTTATATTTTTTATTTTATTCCAAATTCCTTTCGTTAACTGTCGTCGAAGAAATTAGTTTTCTGGAATTTTCATTCTCCTTCGTATAAAAATGCTTTAGCCACAGTCGTCTCATGCCGTAGCAAAAATAATTCGTTCGGTAACATATTTTCTTCTTTAAAGGGCTTTTTTGAAAAATCCTTTCTGTCATCTTAAACACTTCGTTTCCAGCAGTGGAAGCGTGCTGGGCCCATAACCTGTTGGCATGCAGATTATTTAGAGCAGGATGTAGTCAATAAGAACACACAAATACGGATGAAATCGGTCGTTTATTAAGAGCTCGTTGACGATCGAGACGTTCACGGTCGAAGCGATATCGAGAAGTAGAAGGACTGCGTGCGCACACGGCAGTGACGTAGAATCAAACTACTGTTAGAGTCAAGCGAGATATTAGGCGCGAATATACAATATTTCAACATTCTGCAAGAAAGTTATTTACATTTAAAAATTTTGAAAATTACCAAAGTGACAATTTTAATTGTTTGTTCTTTTACATTTATATGATTTTACATTTAAATTTTTATAAACTATTCTGTATAGAATTCTCTATGATACTTATCTATAAAATCCTACACCCGTCAGAAATCCGAGAAGGTATTTTCAGTAGGGACCTTAACTTATTATTTTTAATAAATTCAAGGAAAATTGAAATTTAATAAAATTGCACCATTTATACGGAGAAAACTGTAAAAAGGTAAATATCTAGATGTTAAAGTTTAATATTTTTTTTCTTTAACATAGGAATAGCTATCCAGATATTGCAAGTAAATATCTAGATGTTAAGCGTTAATATCTTGCATCTGATTTGAATATCTAGATTAAAGTTTAATAATTAGATGTTAAGTGTTAATAAATTATTTGAATATCTACTTGTGAATATCTAGTTTTCTCAGTGTATTCAAGTAAATCGATTATTTGTGTAAGATATTGTATTTTTAATATTTCAAAAATAAAACAACTTTCTACATCTTAAATAAAAATTAACTAATGTAAATATTTAGAGTTTCCATAAGAAGTGATTTGAGTTAAAAATAAAAAAATTCAAGAATCTTTTCTTGAAAAGAGATATTTTAAGAAGGGCGAACTCACATTTTCCAATGAAATGTAATCTACCTTCAAAACTTACAAATACTTAAGAGATGAAGCTACAGACGCTCTTTTAATATAATATTAAAGTCGAAAATTTTATTTATTTTTAATTAATTTAACTTTAGAAACTAAATGAAAAATTAAAGTAATTTTATATAAATTATATTTAATAATATAATTTTTAATAAAAGGAATAGGTTGAATAAAAATGTGAAAGCAACAAAGTCAATGATGCGCTAGTGAACAAGAAATAAACCAATTTGTAAAGTGGCAATTCTATTGACTTCTGCATTTAATTTTTCCAAATCGATTGTATTTTGAATGTTTAAATTTTTTTTTCATAATTCTAATTTTCTGTCTACCTTGGTTTTTCTTTAAATCTTTTTGTTTAACACTTTTAAACTGCCTAATTTCTAACATATGTTTCTCACTGTTACGTCCCAAAAATAAATTTATGGTTCGGAACGATACCTTATTTTAAATTTAATTAAATATTAAATTTTAATTAAATTTAATTATTGTTTATTATTTTAAGCCTAGACTTGCGTCCAATAGCTTGGGATTACTTTCGTTGTTTTTCTTCTATTCTTTAATTTGATTATAAGAAAATTAAGGATGGAAAAATTTAAATAAAATGGAATGATATCTTTCTCGTACTAAGATTTTCTGCAGTTCTATAATTAATCTCGGAATCAAGGATAAATAATCTTTTTAGGAGTCACTTGTATTTAAAATATATATAAAAAAATAAAGAAAGTAGGAATGAACTTATACTAAGATCAATCCAAGGATTAACGTAGTACGATTCATTCCAGGAACAGGAATATTTATGACAAGAGTTAGAGATAAAAAAATTAGACAGCAATTTAAAATATTTACTCACTTTTAATACATTTTTTTATAGTTGAAAGAGATTGTAGAAATCGAAGCTGGAACGAAGATGAAGTCGAGGTCGGTTTGCAGAATACTCGAAGTCGAAACAATTTAATTTTTAAGGACTTGAAACTTTGAATTTTTTTAATTTGAGAATAGCTTATTTGAACTTGAAGAATTTTAAGAATTTTAAAACTGAGAAGTATTGAGGTCGAAGTCGAAATCGAAGTAGAAGTCTTTTGAATTGAGTAATTTGAATGTTTGAATTTTTAGAACTTGAAGATTGAGTGTGATTTAAAATGATGAGTAGTAACTGATGTTTTCTTAAAGAACACATATATATTTATGTGTCAATTCCCACTACTGATTTTCTCAAGGGAGGAAAATTCGGGGATGAAAATATTGTAGAAAGGGAAAAAGAGGTTGAGTATTTTTAGGATTGGTTTAAGAAAAAGAAAATGAAGAGAAAATTCATTAAGAAATGGGCCTGATAGGCGAATTTTGGGTCCGTCCCATTTTTATCAGTTTTAAGCGTAGGAGGATCTTTGAAAAGGGGCTGAGTCTTATCTTTCCTCAACTTCATCTCCCTTCCAACTCCAATTTCTAGAATTTACAGAAATAGCATTTTTCCTTAATTTTAATATATTTCTAAATCTTAAATATTTAACATAATGTACGGTTGTTTATAATAATTAATTAAACAATTGCAATTATTAATATTAATAATTATTAAATTATATAAATTATTTAGTTAATACAAACAATTCGATGAAATTTGCGTTATTTAATAATTATTAAATCAATTTGTTAATTAATACAATATTTAAATATTAATTGTTAATAATTTGTTTAAATATTCATAATTATTAAAGTTAACAACAATAAAATCAATTATTTCAACAATTATCTATTTATTATAACTAATTCGATAACATTCTGATTATTATCTTATTACTTAATAGCTATTATAATAATTTGTTAATTAACATTTTATTTGGCAATAAACTATGGATAAATTGTTTAAACATTCCATTAATTAATAAAACAAGTAATCAAAATTGTTATTTAATAATTTCGGTGATTAATATTTTAATTGTTCAATAATTAATCCTGATTGTTGTTAATTGTTTATTGTTAATTATTTGTTTATAATATTCAAAACATCAAAATTAATTAATTTGTTTATGTTAAATTTATATAATTAGAAATATTTTTAATTTGTTAAAAATAATTATTTTGTTAATAATTTTTATTGTTAATTAGTAATAATTAATTAATTGGACATTTTAAATTTTATTAATTAACATTATTTAAATTTAAACAGAATTTATTTTTAAAATAATGTAATATTATTCACATGAAAACATATGAGGCTCCGGATCTTAAAAGGGCACACGCGCGAACACACGGCAAATAAGTTGGCCCCTGGAGATAAAATTTTGAAGTTGTTCAAAATGAATTTTAAATTATTGTTTCTTGTACAGAATTTTAAGGCGAAACTTTTTTTCTTATAACAATTTTTTATATAATTTCTCGTTTTCACGTAAATTGAAAAAAACGTGATTTTTTGAGTTAAGAAATTTTAATGAATTTTTGACTTCAACTCGTGACTACTTCGTTAAATATTAATATTTTTCTACGAAATTTACACAGAATATTCTTCAAACTATTCCAAGAGTGAAACAATATTTGGAAATTTTAAAAAAAATTGTATGTCAAGGTAAATAATTATTTAAATAATTTTGTCGGAAAAATGATTCTCCTATTTTCAATTGAAAAAGTTGAGTGACGAATTTTCGTTTTCGGAAAACTTTCAGCGACAAAAATGTTCATTAATATGTTAGGAAGTTTTTTGGAAAATATCTCGCCATTTGATAATAAATTAAAGACAATAGAGCAATTTTAACATCGTCGCGCTCTGCTGTAAAATTGCGGCGTGGCGGCGCACGTGTAGCATGGCCGCCATTACAAGACCAATGCATATAGTTAGACATTGTTTACGTTTACAGCAGAGCGCGACAATGTTAAAATTGCTCTATTAACTTTAATTTATTATCAAATGGCGAGATATTTTCCAAAAAACTTCCTAACATATTAATGAACATTTTTGTCGCTGAAAGTTTTCCGAAAACGAAAATTCGTCACTCAACTTTTTCAATTGAAAATAGGAGAATCATTTTTCCGACAAAATTATTTAAATAATTATTTACTTTGACATACAATTTTTTTTTAAATTTCCAAATATTGTTTCACTCTTGGAATAGTTTGAAGAATATTGTGTGTAAATTTCGTGGAAAAATATTAATATTTAACGAAGTAGTCACGAGTTGAAGTCAAAAATTCATTAAAATTTCTTAACTCAAAAAATCACGTTTTTTTCAATTTACGTGAAAACGAGAAATTATATAAAAAATTTTTATTAGAAAAAAAGTTTCGCCTTGAAATTCTGTACAAGAAACAATAATTTAAAATTCATTTTGAACAACTTCAAAATTTTATCTCCAGGGGCCAACTTATTTGCCGTGTGTTCGCGCGTGTGCCCTTTTAAGATCCGGAGCCTCATATGTCGATAAAAATTGTGTAAAAGGGACTGTTGTATAAAATAAGGTTCATCTTAATAGAATTTTATCTTCGTTTTGGCGGTATAGACTAAAAGGACATAGTTTTAAGAAATCTCTATTTGTGTATGGAGACGAAGATAGTATACTCTAAGATTAAAACTCAAAATTTTAGAGTGTTGATTTTTCGGATTATAACTATCTTCTTTTAGTTTAGATATTTTTTTGAAAATATGTTTTGTATAAAATATAGAAATTTCGAATATTCTAAATATGACTTCATCGTTACAGGACGTTACATCACATTCTTTTGCTTTAAGTTCTAATTCCCTACATTAATTTGATTCCAAAAACTTTTATGTGCTTTACCTAGAACCTGTTTTCTTTTTGTTAAACCTGTAATAGTTATTTCCAGGAAAATCTGTAATTGATTGAAGTGAAATAATGATTATTTAATAATCTGCGTAAAACAATTGACATTTAAGCAACTCTTTATAAACGCTATACGTTTTTTTGACTGAGTTACCATGATTTAAAGATTTGTATGTTTTGGATTCTGTATGTGAATTATTTGAATTTGAAGTGAAGCGAGCATTTAAAATAATCCGTCCAAATGTACTAAAACTTTGCGAACCGAGTGTATATAAAATTCCTAAATATAATGTAATGCTGATTATCTTTAAAGGATTGTTAAAAATAAATAATTCTATAAACTCTATACATACAGTTTTATAATTTTTACATATATAATATTGCAAAAAATATATTTTTAGAAATGAAATGTTGTTGACCTAAATTAAATTAATTACTGAAAATTAGTTATAAAATTATATTTAAAAAGGAATTATTTATTTACCTAGTTATAAGTAATAAGCTACTAAATTATTTATTATGTATTATGAACTATAAAGTTCTTCACTAACTAATAGCGAGAAAATATATTTATGTATCTTGATTATTGTAAATGAGTTCTACTTTTTGGGACAGTTTCACCAATTACGATTAAAAGTTAATGAATTATTAAATCCTTAATCAACAAATCATGAGTTGTTAAAATTTGCCTTTATCATTGATTAACTTTTAATTAAGGCTGATAGAATTAGCCCTTACAAAATCATGGTTACAAACATTTTAAAATTCGTAATATGCACTTGCCACTCATTACTCAAGATTTTCAAGCTTGCTTATTACAAATCGATGATTAAATTCATAATCACTAAACTTAGAATTAGTTGATTAACATGTGTCAAACGAATTAGATAAATTTTTAAGACATTTTAGCGACATCAAAAATTTCTGAGTAACGAGTTTCAAGTAAGTCTAATTACTTTTTAAATTTAAAGGAGAATGTTTAAGAAGTCCAAACTTTTGAACACTAGAACAACGTCTTTTAACTACAAGAGATGATTTTGTGGTGTCTACATACATTTTACAAACCGTTTTACATTTTTAAAGTCTGACAATAATTATTAATTTATAAGATTTCGTGGCCAAGGGTCCGAAACCCTTATAGCGAGACTTTGGTTTCCGTCCGTAGTTTTCCCCAGTAACCTTTGCCATGGTAACCGTTGCTATGGTGATGGTTGCCATAACAAATGTTGCCATGGCAACCGTTGCTATGGTAATGGTTGTCATAGCAACGCTTGTTATTGGAATCATTATGTGGAGTTTATAATGGATTTTATTATTTTTTCTTTGCAATTTTAGGCCACAAAACCCTAAGATGTAGGCGCATTGCGCCTGCTTCTCTCACTTTTTTTTAAATTTTGACATCACATTTTGATTTAGTGACCCCAAAATCCCCCAAGTAAACATTTTAGATAAATCCGACAACATTAAAAAAAATTTTCCGCCATATTAGATCCGCCGTTTTGAGATTTTTAAAAACGGACATTCAAATTGTTATAATAATCGTTGTCAGACATTTTGAATGCACCATATTGGATTGTCACTCATTTATAGGTCTTCGGGATTGCGATTTTTATCATATTTATGTAGACACTAAAAAATGATCACTAATGGTTATGAAAGTTGGTTCTATTGTTCCAAAAATTTTTACTTTTTAACATCATTCTTTATTGTCTATGTTGACTTTGTCATTTTAAATTTTGAAAAGCACACATCGTCGATTGGGGGGATGACTGTGCCATTTCAGGCTAGCAACGAAAAAGGTGCCGTTTCACGCGTGACGTAAAAAAAGTGCCTTTTCGGGTGAAAAGTGAAGAAAATGCCTTTTCAGCAATGTAAAATTTTTTCTCTTTTTCTTAGGTTAGCAATAGAATGACGAGAAATAAATAATATTGTTTATTTGATTTGGTTTTTCGTTAAATGAAATAAATTTCATCAAATCAAATAAACAATAGAATTTATTAAGCGTCATTGTATTGTCAACCTATGAAAAAGAAAAAAAAATATTTTGCATCGCTGAAAAGGCATTTTCTTTACCTTTCACCTGGAAAGGCACTTTTTCACGGATCGCGTGAAAAGGCATGTTTTTCGTTGTTTGCCTGAAATGGCACAGTCTTCCCCCAAGCGACGACATGCTTTCTGAAAATTACTAAACTGTTAATTTTCAGTTATAGAAAAGTTTTAGTAAAGATTTCTATTCAACTGTAAAGAGTGTATAATGTTAAACTAAGTGAAAAATTTGTCTGTTATTAATTGTACATTTTGAAGTAGACATAACTTATAAAAATATTTTTATATATGTACAGTAGGTTGCAAAAATGCCTTCCTAGTATAAAAGTTTTGCACTCATGTATGTTCCCATGGAAACATATGAGTGCAACCCGTTCAAACTAAGAAGGCATAATCGTTACCTACTGTACCACATACATTTATAGTACCGCTTAGAAATATTTGCTGTTACCTCAGAGTAAAAAGAAAAAAGCAACAAAAATGAACCTCATAGGTGGAGCCACGTTCATAGGTTTTTCTGTACTACGGGAAGTAAGACGTTGCAGAGATGTTTTCAATTTTGATTTATAATCAAGATAAAAAGATAATTAAGGTCTAACTATAAATAAGCCGCTCTAGACTGGCGTGAAAGTATCGATGAAAAGCAGAAACCATGTGAATAAAAAAGAGAAACATATCGATCTAATAGTTTCATGATTTCTGCTTTCCGCTGACGCCTTCACGCTGTCAAGGTAGGTCAACTTTAAATTCATATTCACTACTTGCATAATATTTAAATGTGGCGCTTCACGATAAAAGGGACCTTACGCGACAGAAGTATTAAGCACAGAATTCGTCCACTACGCATGGAAGATTGAACCTTATATTTTTGTCGCGTAAGTTGCTTTTCATTGTTAAGCGTCACAAATAATAAATTGAAAAAATTTCTTCATTGTTTAATTGCTGTAAAAAGTAAACAAAAAATTTTGTTAATTTCAAAAAACTTTATTTAAGTAGCAGGTTTTATAAACTTATATTTGCAATTTGATTGAATAAAAACGAATTGACAATATTAATGTAAGCAGTGTTTATAATTATATATTCTGTTGTGTTAAACATAAGATCTGTGTATGTGCTTGTAAAATTATAAAAAATAAAAAAGGTTGTAAATTAAATATTAGAATGAATTATTACTACATATATTTAGGTATAAAACATTCGTAAAATATATAGTAATATATATGGGGCTTATTTTTTAAACGTCCCAACCAAAAATTGAAAGTCTTGGGATTTGCTTGATACTTTGGGAAATTGTTGTCCTATATAAAAGTAATAAAAAAATATTAGCAATTGTAGAAAGTAGTGGGGGTTAAAGTTTTGACATTTTAAGTAACACTGCTAAAAAAAGTTCACTTTAAAAAAAATTGACTTTAAGGTGCAAAAAAAATAGTTTAAATAATACTTTTGTCCAACTATTTTAGTTCAAATAGAAGATAATTTAATACTAAAGCGAGAACACTTTGATTTTTTTCAATCGGACAAAAATTCTTTTTGATATCACCGGCACCGTTATCTATGACATGTGAAAATGAAAATTCGAGAAAAAGCGATTTAAAGTTTTAGGTCCAAAAAATACAATTATTAGGATACTTACACTAATTGAATTTTAATCAGCTATTCCTCACTCATTTTGTCGAAGATTTTCTTCTCGTCGAGCTGTTTGAGCCTCCTTGCTCGAAAATGACGAGCGCCGGTTTTCCCTCGTTATGCGCTCCGCATCAATATTGTCGGCAAAATTTTTGCATTGCTGCCCGATAACAATATCGAGCAGCTGCATAGTGATCAGCACAGATGCATAGGCCTCGTTAAAAGTGCCTGCAGCCAAATTTGCCGCTATTTCGACGATTTTAGAGCCGGAATTAACGTGTTTTGGGTTTAAGCGCCACACAAACGAATTAAACCTTTCGTTCGAATTTTGAGTGTGTGTATACACCTTTTCAGGTGTATACAAGGTGATACAAGGTTAGGTAAACAATAGAACGCATGAAGGGACGGAGCGCGCGCGTTGGGGTCTGCCCGAGCATTCACACGTGCTCGACGATCGGTCACAAAATTTGTTCTACCTTCGAAAATATGTCAAACAAACAGCAGACATTTTATTACTTGCTTGTGTTACTCTTTTCCTATTGGCCTTTTTTCTATTATAGGTGCAGCAACACTGTAAGCAACTCGCACACGATTATTATCACAGTGAAATTTTTTTAAATTTACTATTAAAAAATTTCCACAGCTTACAATTTTTAACCGAATTGAGTGTTGTTTGTTTTAAATCATAGGACAATAAATTTTTAAGATATCCCTCAAGGCCGATTTTTAGGATTTTAATTGTTTATAATTTTTTTAAATTAAAGTTAAAAAATTAATACACTTTTTTAAAAAAGGACGTTTATTTTCTTATTTCGTTGCTGCACATGATCTAAATCAATTTAAATTTATCAAATATGATATTAAAACTGACGTCAGATTCATGATCAGCGACCTTGAAAACCCCCGAGTAACAAGTTTGAAGTAAATATAATAAATTAAAAAATTTTGCTCCGCCATATTGAATTTTTTAAATCTGACTTCAGATTTATGATCAGCGACCCTGAAAACCCCCAAGTAACAAGTTTAAAGTAACTCCAATAAATTTTAAGAATTTAGTCCGCCATATTGGTTCCGACATTTTGAATTTTTTAAATCTGACTTTAGATTCATGATCAGCGATCCTGAAAATCTCCGAGTAACAAGTTTAAAGTTTCTTGTCGATGCGATAAAAATTACGCCGGAGAAAGAATTTTGACGTAATTTTTGACATTTTCGCCCACTGTGCTTCATATTGGATCCGCCATTTTAAATTTTTGAAATCTGAGTTCATATTCGTAATCAGCAACCCAAAAAACATTCAGGTACCGTAAACTACGGCTATTAGGAACAGATTTCAATATTAACCCTTTGAGGGGCACATTATTTATATGAACGGATTTTCTTTACACCTCATGTCTTAACATTTTTGGGGTCGCTGATTACGAATTTGAAGTTAGTTTTTAAAAATTCAAAACGGCGGATCCAATATAGCAGACATTTTTTTTAATTAATCGGATTCGCTTGAAAATGTTTAGTCAAGGTTTTTCGTGGTCGCTGATTACGAATCTGATGTTAGTTTTTAAAAATTCAAAATGGCGGATTCAATTTGGCGGACAACTTTTTTCAATTAATCCTATTCGCTTGAAAACGTTTACTTTGGGGTTTCTGGGGTCGCCAATTACTAATTTAATGTTCGTTTTTAAAAATTCAAAATGAAGGATTCAATATGGCGGGAAATTTTTATTAATTAATCGTATTCGCTTGAAAATGTTTACTCGCGGGTTTTTGGGGTCGCTGATTACAAATCTGATGTTAGTTTTTAAAAATTCAAAATGGCGGATGATTTTAAAAAAATTGTTTAGTTTTACCTGAAACTTGTTACTCGGGAGTTTTAGAGATCGCTGATGACGAATCTGATATTAGTTTTTAAAAATTAAAAATGGCGGAGAATTTTTTAAAAATTGATCCAATTGACCTAAAATTTGGTTCTCGGGTGAACCCCGGTCACTGATTACAAATTCAGTGATAGTTTTTAAAAATTCAAAATGGCGTTTGCAATATGGTTGATGAGATTTTTCAAAATTTATTCAGATTTGCTTGATACTTACTTTCAAGAGTTAATGCTTTTTAGAAATCTAAGATCAATTAGATAATTGTGAAAACTGAGTTGCAGACTAATTATAAATTCTTGGAGTAAAAGTAGCAGGAGTTTTATAATTAACATATTTCAGTTCATTAATTTAAAAAATTTCTCCGCTAATTAACCCACAATCTAAATTTAAACATACACTAAAGATTAGTAATCAGGGACTACAACAACTTCCGAGTAACAAGTTTGGTGACAATCTAATAAATTTTTACATTTGTTATCTGTCATATTGGATCCGCAATTTTGAATTTTTAAAAACTAACATCAGACTCATCATCAACTATCCCAAAAACCCCCGAGTGACAAGTTTCAGGTAAAACTAGATAATTTAAAAAAATCTTCCGCCATATTGTATCCGCCATTTTGAATTTTTAAAAACTAACATCAGATTCGTCATCAGCGAACACTGAATCCCCCAAGTGTCAAGTTTCAGGTAAAACTAAACAATTTTTAAAAAATCGTCCGCCATATTGGATCCCCCATTTTGAATTTTTTAAACCTAACATCAGAATCGTCATCAGCGATCCCTAAGACCCCCGAGTGATAAGTTTCATGTGAAGCTAAACAATTTTTAAAAAGTCGTCTGCCATATTAAATCCGTCATTTTGAATTTTTAAAACTGATGTCATATTCGTAATCAGCGACCCCAACAACCACTGAGTAACAATTTTTAGTCGATTTTAAAATGTTTAAAAATACGTGATTCTTCACAATAATTTATGAATTTTTTCAAACAATAGGAATTTTTTAACATGATCTAGATTACATATTTTTAAAGCCCTATTCTTCCTGAAGAGAACGCACTAAATTTTACTCAAAAATATTTATTTTTGTCAAAGATAGTAAGGTTTTTGTTGGTGGGACGTATACGTCCCACCGCCCCTCAAAGGGTTAAAGGCTTATAAGTTTTTTGTGTTATGAAATATTGCCTTAATTTTGGTTTCTTTTCTTGATTTCGGCAAGAACATTAAAGGGTTGAATAATTGTCTTAATCAAAGCTGAAATATTATACAAAAAAGACGAAAAGGACGCATTTTTCGAAATTACACAATGGGGCTATTAGGAACAAGGCGGTAAAAAAATCGGATAATGTGTGTTTTAAACGTTGCTTTTGTATCATCAGTTGAGCTCGATGATGGAATCACTGGTCGTTTTTTGCGACTTGTCGGTCCCAACACTCTTTTACAATTTCGAACCATCTACGAACACTAAAAACCAAATTAGGTGATAAAAAACAAAAAAAATTACGAAAAACTTAGTTTTGAAAACACTCTTTAACAATTCGGAAGAAACAATTTTTTTAAATTACAAAATAATTACTTAAATACAAAATAAACATATTTATTACTTAGTGAACTCAATAAAGTTTCCCATAAAAAATCCCTTTATTAAAAAGCAATCACTTTGAGAAGTTAAAAATGAAACAACTTACTTCGGCAATCAAATGTTTTCAACATTTGAAACTTCACTAAAACACATTAAGTCACTTACAAGCTACTACGGTTCAAAAAATAATTAATTGTTACAATTATTGCATTAAAAAATATTGTCAGTTACCGAAGCAACAATTTTTCAAAAGCAAGTATCACAATTTATCGATAAACCGGGCGCCGATAGCATCAACTCAACCCGACAACAGAATTTTGTTCCTAATAGCCCCAGTTTACGGTACTCCTTTTCATATAAATAAAAGGAGAATTAAAAAAAGCGTCGACAGGGTGTCAATTTTGTAAAAAAAAATTCTTTTGTATACATTTTGAATCCGCCATCTTAAAATTTTTAAATGTGTGGTCCATAACTTTCAATCGGGATAAATTCTCTGCCGCATCAATTTCGCATTATTTTCTTAAGGTCTAAGCACAATAGGTTCGCAAAGAAGTTTACGTTCGCGAAACACGTTCGTGAAGCACGTTCGCGAACGTAAACTTTATTGTGCGCTGAACTTTCGGGAAGAAGACCTAACCTGAAATTAATGTTGGCGTCTGTAGGTGACCACGGTGACCACTCATATTTTAATAAGAAATTGTACAACGAAGTGGAAAACAAATAAAAAATTTGTTCTCGTCAAGAAAAGTAAATGTAAGTACTCTTAAAATATCTCTAAATTTATTATTTATAATTGTTATGTTTGTATAAAAAAGTAATTTATAATTATCTTTGTCGTTTGTAATCTCCAATTCTTTTATGTTTCATGTATATATTTTAAGTCATAATAATACAAAAACTGAATAATAATTTATTATAGTACACAAAAAGTATACTTACTGTTTTTCTCGTAAATGTTAAGATTTTTTTTAATTCGGCTTTTTGCATTATATTCTACTAACCTATAAGTTTAAAAATCCAATATGATTAATTAATTAACTACTTTATATAAAAAATAAAAAAATAAATTAACATTTGGACTTATGCTGTTTCTGCACAAAATGAAATGAAAAACACAGAAAATTTATTTAATCCAGTGAAATATCAAAGTTTTATGAAATATTTAATAACATTTATTTAAAATTTTAAATTTGGATAATTTATAGTAACATTTTATAAATAAAAAAATTGTTTTAAGAATAAATTTAACCAATTTTCAATATTTTCTAATTTTGAAATAATTCAGTCACCACTGTCACTTTTTGCTTTCCATGAGTGTTTTTATTTATAATATAAACTGTTTAATATAAATTATTAAAATACGTCAAGAATATTACAAATAAATATAAAATTTATCATGGACTTGTGCTGTTTCTGCACAAAATGATATTTTAATTATTTTTTTAAGGGTTTAGAGTTTAGTCACTTATGTAATATTTTACCAGATTGAAAAGCTTCATTTAAAGATAAATTTTTAATAAAAAAGTGATTTTAAAAAAAATGGACTTATGCGGTTTCTGCACAAAACACTTCAATTGTTATGCAACTTTAATTCGTAAATTAAATTATAATATAATAGTGTTAAGTTACAATTGTAGAATGTAACATTTTTTACTTTTATTATTTAAAATTATTAAAAATTCATTAAATTTACTTAAAAAAACTTTTAACTGCATTAAAGTTTTAAAAACTCATAAACGTGCTGAATATGATATCATGAGAGATTAGTGCTACTTAGCTTCTGGTAAAATTCTTCATTTATCATTTAATAACAAACAATTTTATTTAATATTAACCTTATTATATAATCGTTATTTTAATAATTTTATTTGAATTTCTGTTTAGTTTTTAAAAAATAAAATGAAAAAATGGCAAATGATATTTTAACAGCCGATGTATCTCTGGCAATTTTAATTATCATCCAATTCCTATATCTTTTAAAATTGATGAAGAGTGCAAATAGGCCAAGAAGAAGATGGGCAGTGCGACCGATCAACCAACGTCGTTCTCTATTTGGAGAGTACAAAACATTGTTTCAGGAAATGCAGGACGACGAAGACTACTTTTTAAAGTACACAGGAATGAATAAGGAATGTTTTAATTATTTATTAGAAAAAGTAACTCCACTTCTTCTCAAAAGGAGCCGCAAAAAGCTGTTAACACCTGGACATCGACTGTGTATGACATTGAAGTATGGTTCTAATTTTATGATTGCAATTCAATGTTATTTCAATATTTTATTACTATAAAATTTAGTCACTTTACACGAAGCGGACAACTAACATTTTCAAGTAGAAAAATTTATTTTTCTTTATTTATTTATTTGTTTTAGGATCATACGATCCATACAAAGAATTTACAAATCTGTCTCTCACCAGAAAAAAGACAAAAAAAATACAATCTCATTTATAAAATCACACTATAACCACATTACAAACCCTGACATTTATATATAGCATTAAAAAAATAAAAAACACTCTTAATTGAATCGACGTCTGGATTACATAAAATTTGAAACCATCTTTCCTCCAAAACATCTAGAGCAGTAGAAGCATCTATGAACATTCTTCTTTCTTGGTTAAAAGTTGTACATTCAATCAAGATATGCAAAACAAACTCAGTCTCTCTTATATCTTTATGACAAAAATCACAATATATTTTTTGCTTTAAACTGATATATTTTTTTTTTAATTAAAATTCTGGGTTGGTATTTGTTTAATAATCGAAGTTGCATAATGACAGTCACAAATTTGTAGGGAATTTTCATTTCTAAATATTTCTGAGGCCCTTTATTTACATTTATATATGGATACATACACAGGGAGGAAGAGGAGCGGGATCTTTCCAGATCTTCTTCACATGATTTATTTTCAAATTTTTTCAACCATAGCGATTTGTTTTTTTGAATTAACTCCAGATCTAGTGAATTCCAGCTCTCCTTTTCCCCTATACTCTCGAATATTTTTTCAACCTGCAACCACCAGTTATATCTCAATTTACTATCTTTGTTCTTGCTAATTTCCTTCCACCTATTAAAACATATTTTTGGATATCTTTCATTACTCATTCTTAAAATTTTCTCTGTCCAGTTAAGCAGATACTCAAATATTCGTACCGATAATCTAGAAAGACCCGTTTCAATCCTGATTGCAGAACTTGAAGTACATTTTGGTAATAACATTAATTTTTTAAAAAAAGCACATTGGATTTTCTCAATTTCATTAAAATACCTTAAACCCCACACTTGTACCAAATACAAAAACACACTCGTAACCATACTCTGATACAATTGAACATTTGATTTCCAGGAAGTAGATTTTAATTTGTGTATCAACGACAGGGTAGAATTAGTTGCTAAACTTGCTTTCGCAGAAAACGATTTCATTGATTCCAAAAATAACGCATTTTGATTAAATATCATACCCAAGTAAGTGTAACTCTTAACTTGTTCAATTTCAGACTCACCATACTTGAAAACTATATTCGTATTACTTTTACATTTTCTTTTTCCCTTCTTAAAAATCACAATTTTTGTTTTGTCCGTATTTACTTCCAACTTCTTACATCTGCAATATTCAAACAGACCCCGAAGAATCTGCTTTATTCCCATTACAGTATTAGCCAGAAGTACCAGGTCATCGGCATATGCCAATAACAAAACTTCTTTCTCATAGTTTAAAGAAATTCCCCCAATACCCCTTTCCCTTAAGAAATCCTCAAAATCCGCCAAAAACAAAGAGAACAAAGTGGGACTGAGTACCTCTCCCTGTAATATTCCCTTCGTAATCTTAACAGGTCTAGAGGAGCCAACACATCCCCTTACAGAAACTTTAGCCTTCGAGTAAAGATCCATCAAAATGTTGATGAATTTTACCCCACATCCCAAAGAGTATAATTTGTCCCATAGAATTCCATGGTCCAGGGAAGGGAAGGCACTCCTGAAATCAACAAATAATGCGTACACTTTTGATTTCTTAAACTGTAAACGATTTTGAACGATAGCATTTAATGTAAAAGTGTGATCCAGACAGCTCCTTCCCCTCCTAAACCCAGCTTGCCATTCAGGTATAATGTGGGACTCCTCAGTCCACCTCGTCAACCTTGCGGAAAGGATTTGTGTAAAAATTTTCGCTATACAATTTACCAGCGCTATTGGCCTATAATTTGCAGGGTCTGACTTTTCACCTTTTTTATATATCATCCTGATGTCAATTTGACCCCACTCTTTTGGAAATATCTCCCTCTCCATTATTTTATTGAACATGGAATTTAGATACAAGATCATATTGCCCGGTAAATTTTTAAAGAATTCATTTCCTACTCCATCTGACCCCGTTGCTTTTTTACGCTTACACTTATTTAAACTTATTATTGTTTCTTCTAAAGTAATAGCACTATCAAGGATCGGGTTGTTAAAAGTAAACAAATGAGTCAAAAATGAACTCCCATTACCACAAGGCCGTGGGTAAATCGAACGTAAATAACTCTCCCATGTCTTCATATCAATAGTTTCTTTAATGATTGTTCTTTGTTTAAATCTGTTGACCAATTTCCAAAAGTTAGATGAGTCACCAGACTCCATCAAACAGCTCACAGCAGACTCTTTATAAAACTCTTTTTTGCTATTAATTAATTTCTTATATTCTTTTCTACAAACCGAATATTCTAATAATGCTATAGAATTAAAGTTTAATTTTTTACATTTCTTAAGCGATTCTTTAAGTATTTTTTTCCTTTTTTACATTTTATATCGAACCAAGGTTTGTTATAATTTTTTCTTTTATTTAAAGTAATTAACATTTTTGATTTTATAGCAGCATCTCTTATTGATTTCATTAATTTATCCGAAATTTTATCTACCGTAATCAAAGAACATTCATTAGAGGGGTATTCGATAACTTCCCGATATGTCTCCAAATTATTTTGATTCCATCTTAATTGATTTTTATTATTATTATTTAATTTATTTAGTTTTAGTTTATTAATATGTATTAGTGAGACCTCAATCGGGAAGTGATCTGATCTAGTGGGGATCTGTAGCACTCTAAAATCTTTAATCATTTGTATACTCTCCACATTTGACCATGCAAAATCAATTATTGAAAGATTACCTTTATCCAAATAAGTAGCTTGGGCCGGAGTGTCCCCCATTGTTCTTCCATTCAGAACAAAATATCCATTTTCCTCAAACAAGTCTACCATATTTTTACCTCTCTTGTTCACTTCTTTTATCGAACTTACTCTGGTCCCGCAAAAATTTGAGTTTTCAAATATGGTGCATTCCTCTATCTGGTTAAGATCACCCATCTTTGAATTAAAATCTCCACCAACAATTACAACGCACTCAGGGAACTCAAGAGATATGTCGTATAACAATCTATTTAATTCACTTATAATACATTCAAAATTTGCATTAGGTCCAATATAAATCAAACCAATAATAATTTTTAAACTATGACTATTAACTTTAACAATAATGTAATTTTCTTCTTTCACTAATAAATCAAATTTATATATTAATTCATTTGCAAATATAAGTAAGCCCCCTCTTGCCCTACCTCTCTTGAATAGACGAGTTGCCTCGCTATGAATCATTACACAATTACCACTGCTATACGGAGAAACAATATTCGGCTCATTAGTAAGCCATGTCTCACATACACAGACAATATCCTCTTCACGTAAATGCACAAATATATCTTCGAGATGGTTAAATCCTTTTACATTCCAGAAGACGATCCTAGGCTCAGTTCCTGAGTTCGATTTGACTTTTCTGCTTCTGGAGCTGGGTTGGGTGGGTTTTTTATTTGTTGAAAAAAATTTTTAATAGAATTTTCGTTTTTTAAAATTTTCTTTTTTTTTGTTTTTGGGGTCATTGGATCGCCAAGCTTCTTTGAATTCCTTCCTCTTTTTCGACCGGTGTACGGAATCAGTGATGACTCTAAGTTTTCTCCATCAGATTCAATTTCTTCCTCTTGGACAACTTCTTGGTCAACTTCTTTGAGTTGATTCGTAGTTTTCATTATATCATCCAATGTTTGTAAGTCGTATAGTTTTCCGTCAAAAAAAAGTTTAGTGCCTTTAATAGATGAAACTTTTCCTTGCTGATTTAGGGATTGTTGGTATTTTCTTAATTCTCTACGTGTTGCCTGTTGGTATGGTGTATAATCATTTGAATAATAAATATTCTTGGCCTTGAGGTTTAGTGAATTCTGATATATCAACATCTTACTCTTCACGTCTTTAAAACTTATTTATACTGGCCTCGTACCTTCCATTTTGCCTAATCTGACTACTTTATCAATCATATCTTCAGTTATTAGAATTTTACATTCTGTTAATATTTTTATTAGAGAATGTTGCAACTTACTGTTAAAAGATGCAGAATCTTCCAGGTTGTATAATATAATATTCTTATATCTTTCTCTTATAAGAAATTCCTCCATCTGTTTTTCGAGGTATTCCACTTGCTTTTTTAAACTTTTATTCTTCTTCTCCAGGTTTTGACACATTTTGTTATTAGTTTGGAGGTCCGAGATAATTTTTTCATCTGATTCTTTTAGTTTCTTAATATCATCTGCCATATTGTTGACGTTTATTTTTGTTTCCGTCACTACGTTTTGCACAGATAATAAAAGGGTTTTTAGTTCATCGTTTGTTGTCATAATGGTTGTTAATTACATCCACAATTTTTAAAAAAGACAAAAACAATCAACTACATATAAACTTATACACAATTTCACACCGTAATTAGACAATTATAATTTAACATCTGAGAAAATCACGAGCAGCACAAACACGTCTGTCCTCTACGAAAGTCAGATTAGAACCCTATTTTTCTTAAATGCTTATATTTTCATTAAAATACAGAAAATGAAAACAACGGCTTTTATAGTTCATTTAATCTGTCTTTAATTTGGTAAATTTTAATTTTAAAATTGAATTGATTTTCTTAAGAATTGTGAAAACAGTAGTTTCCATAAAGTCAATAAAGTCTTTAAATCTAAGTTTTGATTGGTTTCATAGTTTCGTTAGAAAAAATTTACAAAAATACCTAGTTTCTCTACCTTCAGAGTGTCTCACTAAAAAAATTATTCTTGTTTTGAAAGGGCAATTCCTCTTTAAAAAATCCTCTTAAATCAACAATATTACTCTTAATCGAAGATTATTTTCCTCTTATTTTAAGAGGAATATTCTTAAGAGGTGAATAATCCTCTTCAAATAAAAGGATTATTTTTTAGCTATATACAAGAGAAAATATCTATTGAAATAAGAGGAATCCGCTTAAAACAAGAATATTTTTTTTTGTGGTTAACTCTTTAAGCCTACTATATAGAAATTTAATTATTTTTGTCATTTCTTGTATGATAATGAGAATATCAGCACTTTAACCCTTTCGTGCCCCCGGCGAATCCAGCGGTTGGATTTGCTTCCAAAATGGTACTCGGGAGTTTTCGGGGTCGCTGATTACGAATCCGATGTCAGTTTTAAAAATTCAAAATGGCGGATCCAATATGGAAGGCAAGATTTTTAAAAAATGCTTAAATTTGCTTTAATATTGCTACTCAAGGGTTTTTGGGGTCGCTGATTACGAATCCGATGTCAGTTTTTTCAAAATTCAAAATGGTAGATCCAATATAGCGGACAAAATTTCAAAAAATTGCTTGAATTTGCGTCAATATTGTTACTTTGGGGTTTTTGGGGTCGCTGAGTGCGAATCAGAAGTCAGATTTAAAAAATTTTTTAAATTCAAAATGGCGGATCCAATATGGCGGACAAGATTTAAAAAAATTGCTTCTATTTGCTTTAATATTGTTTCTCGGGGGTTTTTGGGGTCGCTGATTCCGAATCCGATGTTTTGAAGCAAATAGAAGCAATTTTTGAAATCTTGTACGCCATATTGGATCCGCCATTTTCAATTTAAGAATTTTTTTAAATCTGACGTCTGATTCGTAATTAGCGACCCTTAAAACCCCTAGCCAAGTAACGTTTTTGAAGCAAATTCAAACAAATTTTTGAAAATCTCGTCCGCCCTATTGGATCCGCCATTTTGAATTTTTTAAATCTGATTTAAGATTCGTAATCAAAGACCCCAAAAACGTAAAAACCAACTGTTGTTAAAAATTATTCACTAAATGTTAATGAAATGTATAGTTTGTAACATAACTGTTTTGTATAAGAAACAGTCAATGTTTACTATATTGTTTAAAATAAATATTACAACTTTTTGTAATTTACTATTTTTTTAATTGCAGCCACATCCATTCGGAATAGAAAGCAATTTAGCGCATATTAATTGGTTAATTTTTATAATAATTACATAAAATTTTCTAAGTGGGGCATATATGTCCCGGAGGCACGAAAGGGTTAAAAAATTTTTTTGGGTAATTTTGGGTGGTGCGCTTCGCGTAGAGAATCTCCATATGAACCGTTCGCTTGAATAACAGCTAAAGTGTTTTTGAGGCATTTTGGAAAATTTTAAAATTAATACTAATTTATAAATTATAAGTAATTTAAGGGGTTACACCACTTTGACCCGTTCAAAACATAAGCTTTTTCAACAATTTTTATTGAAGAATAGAAATTTTTTTAGGAAAATTAAATTACAGTAGGGTATTGTACTACTCTTGAACTACAAAAAAATATATAAAAATTTCTTTTTTTTTTTAAATTGTCGGTTTGACAGATGATATGTTAAAGTGCTTTAAAAATGTATCGCCATACGATAACACTATAACACTATAACTCGGTCCAGAATTAAGCTAGATCAAAAAGTAAAATTGCTTTAGTTTCTGTATCTCAAAATCTAGCGAAATACGTATCCGTTTTAAAAAAAATTTATTTTTCGCAAAATGGCATCGATTTAAAGGAAAAAGTCCATATTTTTGCCTAAATTTCATTATTTAAAGTTGTCTAGAAAATTTAAATATTAATATTTCGAAAAATCCGTACGTATTTCGCTAGATAATTATATCACAAACAAAATAAAAAAAGAACTAAGAGGATCGATTAAAATTTGTGGCAGCTAGAGTGTCCACCGATTTTTAAAATACAGTTTTGAGAAAAACGAGTTTAAAGTTTTCATTACAATGTAAACGTTAGCGCGCGACCCTGCTTGAACAGTTCGAAAATTGTCTTTTTACTTGAGGTATCGATATGTTATAGTTAAAGTCCGAAATTCAGGTAATGTGCACATTAACTAGTTAATCTGCGGATTACCTGATCAAATCCGTTAAAGTTCGAAAGAAAATTTTTTTTTCGAATTATTATTGCTTCAGAGTAAAATTACTTTATTGAATAACAAGTGTACAATATTGGAACTGTTTTAAAAATAAACTTATTACTTATATAGAGTAGAGGGGGGTAATGTAGTGCACTGTCTTTACTGACTAAACTAATGAATTGAATTAGTTGCCGTTGGTATGGTAGGATTAAGGTATTAAATTATAGTAATGTATATCATTTAGGCTTTATTGTGCTTCTTCTAAAAGAAGTTGTGGCGTCACTTCAAAAACACTAGATTTCGAAACCATATTTCCGTTTTTTTAGTGACTTGAAAAAAATGTAAGGCTCGTTAAAAGAGTATAAGGTAAGTGCTTTTTCCATGTAAAATTTACTTCTGAACACAAATTTAGTATTGATTTGACGTTTAACTTTGTTTTTATTGAGATATTGAAGTCAACGTGAAAAAAGTGCTTGGGGGCATTGTAGTGCACGGGGTTGTTGGGGCAATGTAGTGCAATTATACAGAGTACCGTAAATATGTATTATTTAACCATGTTTGCTTTTTGCAGATTATTGCAGTTTTCTTTTAGTTTTATCTAACACAGGACCAAAGAAATCTCTAGTTTATAGTGCTGTCCACGAGATGAAATAATACCATGGAAAGTCTAGATTTCGTCTCGGTTTTTACATGCAAAGTCTCGTCCCGTGGGAATCACTACTAGTTTATAGTTTTTTAAGTTTCTTATGTTCCTAATATTATATCTAATAAAATAAAATCGTTTATAATATATTCTCTGCTTTTTATTTCACTAATAAAGTGGTGCACTACATTGCCCCACAAATTTTAGAATGTCGAAAAAAAGTGCCTTCAGTTTTTTGGATATAGAGAAGCTTCATCTACATCTACAAAAAAATAATGTACACCATAAATGTAGCTAGAAGCATTGGCTTTCCAACGAGTCCTTATTGATCGAAATTGGTTAAAAATTGCGACCACAGGAGTCTTCGAAAGAAAAGTGCACAACATTACCCCCTTCTACTCTATTAAATAATTAATATTAATTATTATTATATAATTATATTAATTATAATTAATATAATAATTAATATCATTATTCAAATTGTTATTCAATTTTATTACTTTCTTTAAAAATAAACTTATTACTTATATTATTGCAAGATTAAGACTGGTGGCATTTGGAGTTACAAAAATTAAAAAAAAATTATATAATAATTATTAATATAATTATTAATAATTATACTATTTTAACATAATAAATTATTTATTTAATAAATTTAAAATTAAAAAAATATAGGTATAATATAATAATTCTGTGGAAGAAAGGCATAACAGCATAACTGCATTTGTCATGATTTCGAGATAAATTAATTTTAATGTTCTCTCACTTCTGTCAATTCAGAAAATCAACAGATTTGTTTGGTCTTTTGCATTTAGTATTATTATTTAATATATTTTCAAAATTCTTTTATAACATTTAATAAAACACACGATTTGATATAAATTTTGATAATTTTTCATCGGAATCATGAGTTTTATTGCACTTATGCGGTTATGCAAGTTCAGATTGTATATGAGTCCAACTTCAGACACTTTTAATGTCACAATTTTTTTTGGTTTGATTTGTCATAATAAAAAAATTTTTCATACAAAGACAAATTAAACTATTAATTCGTTAGAAAAAATTATAGGAGTTTATTTAGTTATAAAATTTATTTTTTTATAAAATGTTTTTAATTTATTGAAACGAGAAAAAAATTTACTTTACTGTTCAACTTGAAGAATTTTTCAATTTATTTTTTGAAATACTTTCCAAAATTTTTTAGAATAGAAATACCCTTAAAAATAAGTACATAATTAAATGCACAATTTATGCTTTAAAAAATTTGTTCCAGTTTTATTAAAATAAATATATTTAATTTAAAGTACGAAAAAAGTATTTTACTAAAAACATTTTATTACAAAATTCTTATTGTTTTTATTCATAAAGGTTATTTTCATTTTTAATTATGTCAATTGTTTTTTAAGCTGAATGCAGTTATGTTATTATGCTGGTCTCCTTTTGTCAAAAACGCAATTATGCGATTATGTTTTCCATTATTTTCTACATTAATAACCATTTTAATGATTTTTCAGCTATTGAACTTTGAAGAGCAATATTAAATATATGTTATAGTTAAAGTCCGAAATCTGCGGATTCCCTAAGATTCACAGTTAAAGTGAGAAATTCGGACATTAACTAGGTAATGCTAACATTAACGAGAATCAAACCGTTAAAGTGCAAAAAGATCTCGATTTGGTGAAATTCGAGACTCTGTCTATCAATTTAGAAAGAGACAAAGTAAGTAGGGGAGACTAGGTGCGGTTGTTACAGTCTTATTTTAAAAAAAGTAATAAAATTGAATAACAATTTGAATAATGATATTAATTATTATATTAATTATAATTAAAATAATTATATAATAATAATTAATTATAATTAATATTAATTATTTAATATATAAGTAATAAGTTTATTTTTAAAAAAGTTCTAATATTGTACACTTGTTATTCAATAAAGTAATTTTACTCTGAAGCAATAATAATTCTTGTTTTATTTCAGTTAAATCATTTTTTCGCACTTTAACGAAAGTAAACTCGGTAATGTTCGCATTAACTAGTTAATCTGGACATTAACTAGTTAATGTTCGAAAAAAAAATTTTCTTTCGAACTTTAACGGATTTGATCAGATAATCCGCAGATTAACTAGTTGATGTGCACATTACCTGAATTTCGTCCATAAAGAGTATTTTAAGCAAAAAAAAATTTTTTCAATTTTTTGAAAATTTCAAAGTGGTGTAACCCCTTAAAGCATTACTATTTAATTTAATAGGTTTTGCTTTAAACAATTCCAATCAAACATTATAATTTAGATGTTAATTAACAGGATGGTAAGCGTCATTTGAAAAACGGCTTAAATCAACTTAAGCCGTTATTCGAGCAAACGGTTCATATACTTTCAAAGTTTAATTTATTTTCAAAATAATAACTATTTTAATATCTAGGCCTCTCAACTTAAGTTATTTGAGCAATTGAACCTCCCAATTCTATAACTCGATCTGCGCTCGAACGATCAGCGTAAAGACAGTCAGTCGGGCCAAAGTATGAAAAAAATTAAAAGTTAAAAATAAATATTTTTAAAAACACTATCTTTTATAAAATGAAAATGCGCAACTTTTTTCTCTTTAAAATTTTTTTGTAAAGTGAATATTGTTGACAGTAGAGACAAAAAACTAGAAATTTTTTGTTACAAAATTTCATTGAATTTTAAAACATAAATCGTCATAACTCGGACAAATATTGACGGATTTCGTCCAAAATTAATATGCAATCCCGTTAAGGTCTACTGATGAAGATAAAATAATAAAAACATGAAAAGTGACTTTTTTTAAACAATATTTAATTATAAATAGGGGAATGTCGGTAACAACGCATCCTATGTTTCGACAACAAAAAGTCTGCAGGGAACATTTGAGTTTAATAAACTTTCAGTGACAAAGTTTTTCATTATGTATCACGGAAGTTTTCTAAAAAGGTTTTAGACCGATTGTTTGAAAATTAACAAAAATATAGCCAGATTAAAAAATCATGCGGCGCAACGACGCGCCGTGCCGTTTGACATGTGTTTGGTATTGGAAGGAAATACGTTTGTAACGTGTGATACACATAGGACGAGAACACATGTCAAACGGCGCGGCGCGTCGTTGCGCCGCATGATTTTTTAATCTGGCTATATTTTTGTTAATTTTCAAACAATCGGTCTAAAACCTTTTTAGAAAACTTCCTTGATTCATAATGAGAAACTTTGTCACTGAAAGTTTATTAAACTCAAAAGTTCCCCGCAGACTTTTTGTCGTCGAAACATAGGATGCGTCGTTACCGACACTCCCCTATTTATAATTAAATATTGTTTTAAAAAAGTCACTTTTCATGTTTTTATTATTTTATCTTCATCAATAGACCTTAACGGAATTGCATATTAATTTTGGACAAAATCCGTCAATATTTGTCCGAGTTATGACGATTTATGTTTTAAAATTCAATGAAATTGTGTAACAAAAAACTTCTAGTTTTTTGTCTCTACTGTCAACAATATTCACTTTACAAAAAAATTTTAGAGAGAAAAAAGTTGCGCATTTTCATTTTATAAAAGATAGTGTTTTTAAAAATATTTATTTTTAACTTTTAATTTTTTTCATACTTTGGCCCGACTGACTGTCTTTACGCTGATCGTTCGAGCGCAGATCGAGTTATAGAATTGGGAGGTTCAATTAGTAATTGTAATATTTCAGAAATAGCTGGATGTACAACATAATAACATTGAATTAGTTTCGGAAATTAATTTATAGGGGTAACAATTACACTTTTAAAAAAAAAAAAAAAACGCCCACTGGGTGTCGGAGACTCATACTCTAATATATTTTAACTGTAATATCACATTTAAATTTGTAGAAATTAAACATGTGGAGTCGTTGAGCGATATATTTTGTTCTTAACTTTATATTCCGTGAATAAAGGTAGTCACCCTTTTTGTTTTAATAAAGTGATTTTAAAATATAATTTTTTTGAAAGTGTGGGCTTTAAGTCTTAACCTGTTGTTTAAAAAATTATTCAACTGATCAAAGATTTAATGTATCAAAACTTTTATTTTATTCTAAATTTACTCAATTCAAATTTTAATCAATCTTATTAAGGTTTCTTTTATTACTCTAAAATCAGTGGTTAAAAATGTTAAAAAACGGCAGTCTCATGGGTCAACCCCCTTAACAACTTAAATTTCGAGTAATTAAATTTCATCGGTCCCTCCCACAGTGGTTTGAAATTGAAAAGTAGGGTTCAAAATAACTTAGAGTCTACAAATCTTAACCGATTTTAGATTTTCTTTTTTCTAAATAATCTTGATTAAATTTCTAAGAGATCGCTCGAGCTCGATTTTCGATTTTCAATTTGCATAATTATTTAAATTTGTATAACCAATTAAAAAAACGCACTTTTTTACATATTTATTATTATCTCGAAAATATGGGTATTGTTTTTAACGCTAAGTATTTTAACTTATACCTATAGTTCTCTGGATTGTAAAATGGTGTTCTAGACCCATTTTTTAATTGTTATAAACAAATTATATAAACATATAGACATTTTAGACGATGGCTTTCAAAAAACTTAATGAAACTCTTTACTCGGGGGTTTTTGGGGTCGCTGATTACAAATATGACGTCACTTTTTCAAAATTCAAAATGTTGGATCCAATATTGCGGACGATTTTTCTAAAAATCGCTCAGATTCGCCTGAAACTTGTTACCCGGGGGTTTTCGGGGTCGCTAATTACGAATATGACGTCACTTTTTTAAAATTCAAAGTGTTGGATCCAATATGGCGGACGACTATTCTAAAAATCGATCAGATTCGCCTAAAACTCGTTACTCGGAGGTTTTCTTGGTGGCTAAACACGAATATGACGTCACTTTTTCAAAATTTAAAATGTCGGATCCAATATGGCGGACGATTTTTCTAAAAATCGCTCAAATTCGCCTGAAACTCGTTATTTGGGGGTTTTCAGGGATGCTGATTAAGAATCTAAAATCAGATTTTCAAAATTGAAAATGTCGGGAACAATCAATCAAATAACTGAAAAAATCTCATTAAAGACAATGCAATTTTCGTAGCCCTGAAAAGGGCTGATTGAAAGCTGATTACTTTTTTTGTTTTAGAATTCATTATTTATTAATAGAAAGATCCAACAATTCGATAGCTACTTTATTAAGACTGATCTTATTTAGTTTTGAAAGAAACTAATTTCAATGAGAATCCTCAGATAAAGAGTTTATAACTTACCTTCAAAAAGGACATAAATTTTGTACAGTTTCTAGATATACGGTTTCTCGTACTTATATATTTCTCAACTCATGTCATTATTAGGAGAGATTCTCGAAACTAAAACATCGACACCTAGCCGTAGCAAAAGGAATTAGAATGTAAGCCGCGCGAATTTTTGAAAATAATTCATTACGAAAAATAAGTAAGAATTGGATATGTCCATTTGTTACATCCCAGTAACATATTTTTTGCATAATTTAAACTTTTCCAAATTAAACAAAAATTGAAGAAGACATAATATTTTAATTAAATATATAATTAACCTTTATATTCAATAACAAATATTTTAGTAACTTTAGAGAAATGAGAACAACTCTTGTTGTTATAAAATCTGGAGTTTTGAAGGATTGAGAAGCGAGATAAGCAAGCGACATGAAAATGTTATAGATGAAAGTAGGTGAAAAGCGATGCGCCATGCCAAGGACGAACAACGCAAGCTCGGGCCTCTTGTATCGTTATCTCGATCTGTAGCTACTAGACAACAACATGTAACTCGATCTTCACTTTCCATATATGGTGACCTATAAGGTCGCTTATGAAGGAATGCGCACTCCTTCATCAAAACAACTTATAAATAGACTTAGGACAAACAGACCTAAATTCCTAGGAGATAACATACTTTACCCCCATAATTAACTACAAATTTCCCACTTTTTGTCATTTTTAGAGTATATAAGCCAAAGCTTTCTCCACAAAGCTTGTCAAATGTTCCGGTGCGGTTTTATAGACCAATAGTCATTGTAGAGCGACCCTTCAGTTAAATAAAATTTATTGTATTCTTTTTTTAATCGGCAATTCAGTCCGCGTTGTACTCGATTATCGTGCAAGTCTATTTTGTTATTCACTTAGAAACAAGTTTCTTTCCGTAAAAGGTGCAAGAAGAGCAAATTGACACTTAGAATCAATAATTTTAAATGTATTAACTGTCGTATTTTGCGTGTCAAGTTTCATTAATTGTAACTTTTCACTAATTCTTTCTTTAATCGGCAATTCAGTCCGCGTTGTACTCGATTATTGTGCAAGTTGCTTTTCTCACACTTAGAAACAAGTTTCTTTCCGTAATAGGTGCAAGTGACGATAAGTAACACTTAGAAGCAGTACTAGCTCTTGAAACAAACGCAAAAACCCTAAAGTTGTGAAAGTTACATAAGTGTAACATAACAAACTTTCTTAGTTTCATTCAATTGAAACAACATCTTGAAACCAAACTTATACCGACCAGCGCTATAACCTGTATCCTACGACTAATCTGTAATAAAAGTAAGTAACATTTATGTAACTATTTGTAAACATTATTTGAATATTTAATAAACATTGTTAAAGGGGAATATTATTATTTGTTGTTAACGCAAAACCCGTAGTTTTGACAAGTACAAACGATCCTACTTAAAAATAAAGGTCAAGCTTTACCAACTTGACCATAATCAGCCTACCATTCCTCCAAAATTCTATAACCTAACCTATAAAATTGCCTTCTGCTCGGGATGTAACACCATTTGTCAATTATTTAGTATTATTATTATTATTCATGTTATTAATTTATTAAATAATAATAATAACAATAACAACAATAAAATTAATAGTTAATATTGGCGGATGTTGCAATTACTTAAATAAAATAAAACTTTCATCAATAATTTTATTAAGTTATATTAAAAAATTTATTAATTAATAAATAACAAAAAACGAAGGACTTAATTTAATTCTTAAATAATAAAATAGTAAATAAATTAAAATAATGTATTAAACAATTATTTAATTACTAAAATTTAAATTAATTAAAATTTTTTTTGTTATTTTTCATGAATCAGTAGATACACAGTGGCGTTTCTGGACCACCTTGCAGTGCGCATGCTCGAGGACTTGTCTTGACCTTTAGGTTGTAGGTGGGGGGGGGGGTTAATTAAATTTTTTCTAGGTGTTTGGTGGGGGTTTTTTTGTCGGTGAAAAATTTTTTACTTAGTGGGGATTTCTTTGTCGGCTTTTTAAAATGAGGTGATAAATTTAAATGTTTATAGGTGTTTGGTGGGGTTTTTTTGTCGGTGAAAATTTTTTTATAGATACTTGGTGGGGGATTTTTTTGTCGGATATTAAAATTTTTCTAGGCATTTGGTGGGGGTTTTTTTGTCGGCGACTTGACCTTTTGACCTTGGGGATTGTAAGAAGCGTGTGTCTTTTGTCGGTGAGATGAATTACGTTTAATTTTTAAAAGAATGTGTGAGGTGGGGGTTTAATAAATAAATATGTCATTTGTGTATAAGAAGGGGGGATTTTTTGGAGGGGATTGAAGGTATCAATGCTATGGTTTAGAAATCTAATTTTTAGTTATATTTCATCCAGTGAATGTTAAAGTTAGAAAATAAAGATTCGAAAGAAATTAAGGTTTTAGTGAGTGGACTCGTGAAAAGTATTGAAAGTATTAAGAATTTAAAGCAGTATCAAGAAGATTGTGAGTTAATTGTTCAAAAATTACAAAAATTGTCGTTAGAAGAAGATGAAGAAAAAAAACAAAAAAATGAATTTAGATTAAATAAACAAGGCATTAAAAAATGGTGCTTCCAATTAAGTCAATGAAGTCTTTTAATGTTGGTGAAGTTGTTCGTGTAACTGATATTAGACATATTGATACAAAGTATGGACCAAAAATTATTATATAGATTAAAAATGAGTACATTATATTTTTACCGCAAAGAATGGTGAAAATTTTTCTTGGTGATGGACTAACTGAAGAATATGAAGAAATGAAACAAGAAATTCAACATAGACACATTTACTTCAAATATTTAGGCGGAGATTTCAATCATTTCGAATTTCAATCTGTAGACGAATAATGGCATATTTACAACGAAATCACTTGATACTATTCACAACATACAACTTAAATGCATCTTTCACTAAACAAGTTGCTGTTGGTATTGCTGCAGATGATTTGAGAAATTTATCTGTACAAGTAAATTTGAGCAGCAGTCATCCTCGAACAACTATAAATTCATCAATTAAAGAGTAAGACTTTATCCAAAGTTATTTTACTAAAATTTAAAGCTTCTTTCTACATCACACTAATCCAAAAATTATTGAAAACGGTGATTTGGAATTAAAATTTATCATTTACTTGGGTCAGCGTATGGTGATGATTCATCGAACAGATAAGGATACACATCCGTTTTCCATCAGTGCAACTACATTTGAAAGTTTAAAAAATTTGATTGACTGCATTCAACAAAATATATTAGATTTAGAAATTGTATCTGTGCAATACAGTGTGAATTGTATTATTTAAGTTATTAGTCAAATATTGTTTAAAGACAGTACAATGGCTATGGATGTAAAATCTATTGGAAAGTGTGTAAAAAAAATTTTAGTTTGTTCAAAAAAGTTTTTAAAAATAGAAATCAGTATTCTGTTAATATTGCTCAATTATATTCTGATATTTGTACATTTCATTTAAAAAATGTATGTGAAGAAGTTGTGAAATTTTTACCAACGGTTCCAATGATTGGCAATTGTATTCTGTAAAAAATTGTATTCTGTAAAAAAAGTGAAATAAATAAAACCAAAAATGTGTACTTAATAAATTTAATTTTTTAAATAAATTTATCGTAGAAAAAAGGGATATAGGAAAAAAGACATTTATATTTATTTTTTATTTATGAAAAAACTTAATTTTTTTACATTGCATCTATCCAACTATTATGAGAATTATCGAAACCTAACCATTTACAAGTAATTTATTTCCCCTTTTTTAACTACTTTTTCAACTAAATAAATGTCTGGATTATTAGCTGGAGCAAGTTCTTCTTGATAAAAACTACCAGATAAAGGATTATTTTTATAATCTTTCAACAAGTATGTCGTTGGTTCAGTATTATTTACACTGTCAATGGTAAAGACTTCTGTTGTCCAAGTTGGTGTATAACCTTTCTCAAAAATATGTTTTATTTTACTAATTCGTACCTTATCACCAATTTTAAATTTTGCTTTTATTACATTTTGATTTTACAGTAAATTTTTTATATACATTTATTAGAATTTTTTGGTTTCATTTTAATAGTACGATGCACATTATTATTGTAAGAGGAAATTAAATCTTGTAAGATATCTAACCATTTATAACTACCTTGTAGACTAAATTGCATCCACATTTTGTTTTTTAAAGTACGATTAAATCGTTCACAAATTGAAGCTTTAAGATTACTATACGTAGAGTACATATTTATATCATATTGTTTCATAAGATTTTTAAATTGACTATTATAAAATTCCTTCCCTTGATCTACATGTAAGTTTTTAGGCACTCGACCTTGGCTCAGCAAAAACTTCATTGCAGATGCAACATCTTCCCCAGTTTTCTTTTTTACAGAAACAGCCCAAGCAAATTTAGAAAAATTATCAATGACTGTCAAGATGTATTTGTAGTTTTTATTTTGTAGTGCGTATGGTAACATTTCCACAAGATCGGCTTGCCAAGTTTCATCGATTGCTCGAATGTCAACCTTTTGTCTTGATTAATTTCTTCTAGCTGGTCTATGTAATTCTTTAACGAGATCTAATTTTTCTGCATTCATTTTTTTTAATTTCTTTCAAGTGCCTTAATGCGTTTTTCTATATCAGTAAAAATTTCTTTATTGAGTGATAGCTACTCGACATTCCTCTCAATACCAGCTTTAAAATTGCTTAAATGCTTATTTACAGAATCTTCAAGTTTCATAATTTTTATAATATTAGCTTGTATATCAGTTCTCATAGAATCCAAAACGTTGTATATTTCACTAACTTCTGTATTTATGAGTTATTTAACAAGACTGTAGTTTGTTGCATCACCTTCATTTGATGCTTCTGAAAGATTACACAATTTTTTATTTTGTATATCGTAATGTCCGTCTGATGTAATCTTGAAACCAAAACCAAGAGGTCTGTGAATAGAATTTTCAGACTTTTTAAAAGAACGTCCAAATATGTCCAGAGACATTGTTAAACTGAAATATTTTTCTTTAAACAATCATTAATAAATAATGTTGGCTTCTCGCAGTTCCTCAATAATGGATAAAATTTCATTTGAATGGTTTGAATTTCCTGCTCCTTGAGAGGCTAATAATAAGTGCAATCGATCGACTAATTCATTTGGATTATCCCAGTATACATAGTCCAATTTACTTCCTTCTTTTGCAAGCATGTATGGTGGTATGATACTTCCACCTGAAGAACTTTGTCTTTTACCACCACTTTTTCTTGAAGTAGAAAAAATATTTTCAATAAAATGTTTAAATTTGAATGATTTACTTTGACGAATTTCACCGACTGCTGTGTAATGTTTTCTATGAGCGTTTGTTGAAAGAATTATTGTTTTGAAATTTGCAAGATCTTCTTTATTTACCACAGACTCATTTGGAAATTTTTTAAACAGAAGTTCAAGTAATCCTAAACTATTAGGAAAATTTGAATTACTGATATGAATATAATCCTGACTGAAACTTATTGCAGAATCACTAATCATTAATCTATCTTTCGTTAATTAACGTACACCATATACATTATCAAGGTCTTTATTTCTTTGATTTAACATTGTTAGCTATTTTCTCGTTTCCTCGTCTATTAATGGTGAAGAAGACGCGAATGGAAATGTTTGCTCTTGATAAGGAGATGAAATACCGAAATGTTGAGTTGGATCCTCTACAAATGTTGTTGATTTAAATGATTCATCATCATTTAAATTATAATCATCATAGTTAGAGTAGCTTTCCTTCTTTACGTTTTCTTTTTTGATTGCGTCAACTGTTTTCAGTATTTCAATGTCATCAACCAATTTTTCTAGAGAATTAACAATAGGTTTAAAAGTATCTCCTAGTGCTTGGTCAAAGGACTCTTTATCTAATTTCAACAATTTATGTTTACGACGAATTCCCTCACTAGCTTTAGCCAAGTGTTGAGCTATATCTTTTTGTTTTTAAATTTGTTCAATTCTCAAAGATGATGACATCTTTATTGAATCAGGTCTAAAGTATTACTAATCCAATAAGCTATGTAAAAATTCTTTTAAGTATCAAAAATTTTAATAAAACAATCAAAACCCTTTCTATATCTACCACAATTTAATTCACTATCCTTGACAATAACAACAAAACCATATTTATCACTGTTCCAACAATATGAACACAATTCTCGAAATTTGTTATACAACATATCAGTATTTACATGGTCTTCATATATATGTTTAAGATTTAAATCATCCTGCTTGAAAATTATTAAGAGTTTAACATTGTCGCGAATTAAATGTTTTGGTATTCGTGTATAAGTTTGACACAAATAGAAACAATCAATGAATCTGTGTCGACCCATTGAAAAAAATTCACGTATTCTATCCTGCTTATCACAGGCAATATCGTCAAAAATAATTGTAGAATTTAGTTTAGCTTCATTCAGTTAAATAACTTCCTAATGCTCTTGAAATGGAAAATATTCAATACTATCAACTAGTTGAAGAGTTTTTTCTAAAAAATGATATTTTGGTTGACTCAATGACTTTGAGAAGATGTAAATATTTTCAAAGCGAAGTCCATTAGGATGTAAAAGTAAAGCGAGTAAAGCATTTGTTTTTCCACAATTGGATGGTCCACAGAAAATTGCACGTACGGTATTTGGCAATAAATTTCCATGACGCTTTTGTTCAGATTTTTTCTGTGTCACTTTATCAAAATCTGTCACAGGAAGTTTTGTACTTTGCGTTTCGAACTCCATTATTTGATATGAACTGAAGTAAAAAGTATAAATACATGGGTTTTAATAGATATTTTGTCAGTTAATGGTAGGCTGTTGTGAGAAGGTGATGTTGAAAAGCTTGACACGTTCACGTAGGTTGACTATGTATTGGCTGCATAACCTAATAGTTGACACGTTAACGTAGAATGATTATGTATCGGCTGCATAACTTCACCACTAATAGATATTCAAAGAGGAGAGGCCCAAAAAACAGAAAACAACATGCCAGGTTTGATCATCACCATGAACTGACCCAGATTTGAGTAAATATCTTGCTTTTATACATTCTCTCCTTCAGTCTTCAAAAGAATGCCAAACGATTATTATTATTAACATGTGTGCAAAGAAAAAATCACTCAGTTCTAAAAGATCTGTCAAACGTGGTAGATGTATTTTTAATAAAATTATCAACAAATTGCCTATTGAATTGCATGTTCCTGGTTATCAGTATTGTGGACCTGGAACTAAATTAGCAAAACGATTGGCACGTGGTGATCCTGTTATCAATCCTCTGGATCAAGCTTGCAAAGAGCACGATATTGCTTATTCAAAAAATAGAAATAATTTCGAGAATAGACACACAGCAGACAAAATACTTGCTGAAAAAGCTTGGAATCGAGTACACGCCAGTGACGCAAAAGTTGGTGAAAAAGCTGCTGCTTGGGCAATTACTAACGTTATGAAACTAAAAACTAAAATAGGAATGGGTTTTAAATCTAAAAAGAATAAATCTAAGAAGAATAAAAGAAAAAATAAAGCTACACATCCGTTAAGAAATATTGTACTAGCAGCAAAAAAATCTATTTTTCCTGGTAATGATACCTCATCAGCTATAAAATCAGCTCTAAAAGAGGCAAGGGTGGCTGTCATTATCTGGAAATTCTTTAATTTTAGAAGCACACTATTTTCCACCAATTGAATTGGCACCAAATAAAAATTATGTTCTTGGACTTGTTGAATTTTTAACTTTTAATTCAATTCCAAATGTAGACATTGGTAATAATAAATTTTACGTTGCTGAAGAAGAAATCATTATACCAACAGGTAGCTATGAGATTGATGATATTCAACGTTATCTACAGTATGTTTTAAAACCAAAAGGAATTAATATTTACATTAAACCAAATAACAACACATTACGAAGTGAAATTTTATGCAATCGTGATATTAATTTTCAAAACTCTGATTCTATAGCAAAATTGTTAGGTTTTAAACAACAGATACTTAAAGCTGACATCTTTCGTCAATCTGATTTACCAGTGGCTAAAATAATAATTAAATAAAATGGGTATTGTATTTAATCGGAAAGTTGGTTATAGTTATAATAACTCTGTAGGATGTCAAAAAATCTTCAGTTACAAATCCTCAGCCAAGGTGTTAACACCTCAGAACATTCAACTATTGAAAAGTCTAGGATTAAAGGTGATCGAGCAGAAAAAACAGAGAAGAACGTAAAAATAAGACGATTTAAATTTTTCTGTACTTGCTTCGTTGGCAACATTTTTTTTAGATATTTCAAAATCTGTAAGAAAAAATAAAATGGAGGAGGACTTGCTAAGCATTGCAAAACCAATTGTTTATGATGAATCCATTGCTCACTATGAGGTTCATGCTCATTTACCATACGCATCATCAACATTTAAGAACAATGATCAAATTAGATTTGCTGTTCAAAATCAAGACCATTGTCTTCTACCAGGTAAAAGTTCACTTCATGTTCAAGAAAAATTTAAAAGAAAATGGAACACTTGTCACTAATACTAGGCTTGTTATAAATGCCATCTGTCATTTATTTGAGGAAGCTCGTTATGAATTAAATGCTGTTGAAATTGATAAAAATAAAAATGTAGGTCTCACGAGTGTTAAAAAAAATTACATATCAATTTATGGTACTTAGAGTAAATTTTTAAAAAATGCAGGCTGGTTTGCCACTTGTGATGCTAATAATATCTCATTAATTGATAATAATGGTAATTTTGACATTTCAATACCACTAAGCGTCATCTTTGGTTTTGCTGAGGATTATCAAAAAATTGTTGTGAACGCGAGACATGAAATAATTTTAACACGATCGAGAAATGATGTTAATGCAATTTTTCAAAATGCTGAGGAACTTGTAAAAATTTCCATTGATAAAATTGAATGGTTATTACCGAACGTGCGATTATCCGACGCACAAAAATTCAAATTGTTAAAATACATTGAGAAGGATCCTCTTATTTCAATTAGTTTTCGAACCTGGAAATTATATGAATATCCATTGCTACCTACAACTGCAAATCATGTTTGGACTGTAAAAACATCAATGCAATTGGAGAAACCACGTTTTGTCATTTTAGGTTTTCAAACGAATCGAAAAAATGTTACTACGCGAAATGCTAGTCATTTAGATCACTGTAGAATTACAAATGTTAAGTTATTTTTAAACAATCAGTCCTATCCATATGGGAATCTTAACCTTGATATAGATAAAAAACACTATGCTTTACTTTATGAAATGTATACGAAATTCCAAGCTAGTTATTACGATAAAGAATCTCAACCGTATTTAACAAAAAGTGAATTTCTTGAATTTGCTCCATTAATTGTAATTGATTGCTCAAAACAATATGAATCTTTAAAATATGGTCCTGTTGATATTCGAGTTAAATTTGAAGCTAAAGAAAATTTTCTTGATCAAACTGCAGCATATTGTTTAATTTTGCATGATAGAGTAATTGAGTATAAACCAATTAGTGGTGGTGTGAAAAAAGTATATAAATTTTATTCACTTTTTTTACATGGGTTTAGACGACATTTTGGAAATGTGAAGAGAAGGGGAATACAGTTATATCAGAACCTATATAATAAGGAAGAACTCAGTATAATTTTTGTTTTTCAAGAACACACAACACTAGTCGGGTACAAAAGTGAAAAAGTTTATACAAATACAAATTATTTATTTATTACTTCCTCATAGAAGAAGTATTGTAATACCGAAATTTTTTGAGTTCGATTTTTTGACATATCTTTATGTTATTTGACCTCAGGAGTTCAAAAATGACATTTTTATAAAATGTCATTCCGTATGTGTGTGTGTGTGTGTAAACATCACATTTTCATAAATATCTCGAAATCATAAAGAGCTTTTGGGCTGGATTTTTTTTTATTGTAGATCTCACTTGCGGACATAAAGCGAGAGTACTTTCTAATATATTAATAAAGTTTAACTAAATTTTTTTTTTATTTTTAATTTTCCAAAAAAACGTTTTTTGCCCATAACTTTAAAAAAATTTTATGACACCTATAAATGTTTTTTCATAATTTTGTAGAGTTTTTTTAGACGCATCTTTTGAGCCCTAATTGAAAATTTTTCGTCCATATTAACCGGAGTTATTAAACTTTTAAAAATCAAAAATTTTGGAAAATAAAACTTTTTGAAAATTTTGTTGAAAAACATTGAAGTAACTTTAAAATTATCGTTATCAAATTGTAGAGCATTAAAAAACGCTTCGATTGACCTATTTTTGAACCTAATTCGATAATAAATTTCTAAATTATTGGTATTTTAAAATCCAAAAATTGTGAAAAATGACATTTTCTCAACTTTTTTGTTTGAAAATTTTTGTTTAACTATTAAATTATTGTAACTATCTTGTAGGGTATTTAAAAATAAATTGATTGACCCAAAATTCAATCGCTTTTACCATATTTATAAAAAGTTATTTGTATATTTCTATTATTTTTATCTCTATGAGGAAGTAAAGTGTTCATGAAATGAGCACCAAAATTATACAAAAAATATACAACTTGGCAGCGGTTTTTTCCTATTATTATTATTATTATCTCTATGAGGAAGCAAAGTGTTCATGAAATGAGCGCACCAAAATTATAAAAAAATATACAACTTGGCAGCGGTTTTTATTTATTTATTTAAGAAAATCAAGTTCCTAGGGCTTAAAGCCCTTTAAGAAACAAATACATATATATATATATATAAATAATTTTATTTCAGTAGATAACAATAAGTATATTATATTTTAAGTGGTATTTAATATAGCTGCGAAAAAAGTTGTAAAATTGGATATTGAAAAACATTTGACAAAGATAACAAATCTGTTAAAAAGTATATAAAAAAATAACAAAACTTTACCAATATGTTACATCAAACAAATTGTTGTTACATTTAAATAATAAATCAAAAAATAATTTTCTAAATATAAATTGACTCGAAGCATCTCTAATGTTAGTTGGTAACTTATTCCAAATTAGTGATCACTTTTAAAATGGTTGACTACGTTACAGACATACAAGGATTTCGTGACATAGAGGATAATTTTATGATAAAAGAAGTGGCTGCTATTGCATTGGATCGTAAATTTTTTGGACATTGGATTGTTGCACCACCACACATATTTTCGGATCTACCATCCAGCATTAAACAACAAAATAATTGGCTTTCATGTTTTTATCATGGTATTGAATGGTTGGATGGTGATGTACCTATGAAACATATTTATGCCAATTTACGCGAAGTAGCAAGAACATCCAGAAACATTCACGTAAAAGGTCGAGACAAGATTAAAGTATTACAACAAATTATAAGTAGACAAGTTATGAATGTTGAGAATTTATCTTGTCTTTCCTTCAAGGTACTACCAGATAGTCGTGCCTACTGTTTTCACCACGGTGTAAAGAAAGAAGAATATTTTATTTGTACTCTTAATAACGCTACTTAGCTTAAACGCTGGATTGAAAAATACAGAAAAGATCGAGCTATTTGTAATCACAGTTCTAAAAAATTAAAAATTATCAACGAAGTATCCTCAACACCACCTCTTTTTCATATTCCAGAGGTTAAAAATAGTCAAGAAACCTAATTTTAAATCTTACCAGTGTCGACTACAACTACCGCAGCTCCTACTTACGCCAATTACGAGGATATTGATACACCAAAGAATGAACAGTCTACAAATACTACAGTGTCTACGACTCATAAACAACCATTCCGTTGGAGTTTATCCTGCTGATAAAATACCTCATTTTTTGACAAGACCGTCTGCAATTGTTGTTAATACCAATGACCGCACTAAACCTGGTACCCACTGGGTCGCTATACACATCAGCAAGGACGGCCGAGGAACGTACTTCGACAGCTATGGTCTACCGTCTTTTGTTCCTCAACATATGAGTTGTTTACGAAGAAACTGCGCTTTTTTCATATGGAACACAACACAATATCAAAGTACCTCTTTGACTGTTTGTGGACAATTTTGTATTATCTTTTTTTATTATATGTCTTTCAACTATTCTCTTCTCGACTTTAACTTACTTTTTACAAATAATTTATTAAAAAATGATTATATATCATTATATTATTATTATTACTTCCTCATAGAGGAAGTATTGTAATACCGAAATTTTTCGAGTTCGATTTTTTGACATATCTTTATGTTATTTGATCTCAGGAGTTCAAAAATGACATTTTTAAAAAATGTCATTCCGTATGTGTGTGTATGTGTAAACATCACATTTTCATAAATATCTCGAAATCATGAAGAGCTTTTGGGTTGGATTTTTTTTTAAATTGTAGATCTTACCTGTAGACATAAAATGAGAGTACTTTAAGATAGATTAATAAAGTTTAACTAAATTTTTTTTGGATTTTTAATTTTGCAAAAAAACGTTTTTTGCCCATAACTTTAAAAAAATGTTAGGACACCTATAAATGTTTTTCCATAATTTTGTAGAGTTTTTTTAGACGCATCTTTTGAGCCCTAATTGAACATTTTTCGTCCATATTAACAGGAGATATTAAAATTTAAAAAATTCAAAATTTTGGAAAATAAGACTTTTTTGAAAATTTTGTTAAAAAATGTAGAAGTAATCTTAAAATTATCGTTACCGACTTGTAGAGCCTCAAAAAACGCTTCGATTGACCTATTTTTGAACCTAATTCGATAATAAATTTCGAAATTATTGGTATTTTAAAAACCAAAAATTGTGGAAAATGACATTTTCTCAACTTTTTTGTTTGAAAAGTTTTGTTTAACTATTAAACTATTATAACTATAGTGTAGAGTATTTAAAAATACATTGATTGACCCAAAATTCAATCACTTTTACCATATTTATAAAAAGTTATTCATATATTTTCCTATTATTATTATTATTATCTCTATGTGGAAGTAAAGTGTTCATGAAATGAGCACCAAAATTATAAAAAGAATATACAACTTGGCAGCGGTTTTATTATATATTATATTATATTATATGATTATATTATTATTATATTATATATATTATATAGCTTCTAATTTTTAAAAAACATTAGAAATTAAACATAATTGTAACCATACTTCTACATCACACTCAAATACACATAATTGTATTCAAACATGTACAACATCATGTATTACACATAATTTATAATATGCACTTTATAATTTTATTCTCTTAATATGTAATATAGATTTAATTAGTAGTACAATAAACCTATCTTTTTGAAATTTACATATTTTATTTCCTTACATTTTAATTTTCACCTTCACTTTTCCGACTCCATCTTTGACCCATTACTTTCTATTTTCCAAGACACACCCACATCCAATCAGATCCATGAACCATAAACCAACCAATCACAGCTCTGAACTATTCCTGCACATACGCCTATCTCCGCCCCTTAGCCAGACCCTCTCGACTAACCAGATTCGTGAACTATAAATAAGCTACGCCCCCTTAACCAATCAGATTCGTGAACTATAAATAACCCACGCTTATTAACTAATCAGATTCGTGAACTATAAATAAGCCACGCCCCTTAACCAATAAAATTCGTGAACCATTGCTGGACCACTCTACTATTAGCTTTAGAACAGTTATAGAGTAAATAAATAAAAATTTCAAAATAAACATAAAATTTAGGTTTATTTCACGTGAGCGGTCTTGCTTTTTGACCGCATTTAGCCCCAGGGTGCGTTTTTGGCTTTAAAGACAAGTATAAAAAATCTGACTAAAAATATTTAGCAAATACCTTAAGGTTCATCTTCAGGATACCCAAATAGGCTCAAGTACTTTTAGCGATGAGAATAAATTCAAAAAATATACTTAAATGTTGAAATTTTCTTTTACGTAAAAATTTACAAATGTAGGGTCAAAACACACTTCATATTATGGACACCATAAAAATTAACAGAATGACACATAACTTCGGACCAGTGGCGTAACAACGAATTGAGGGGCCCTAGACAAAAAAGTTCGAGGGGCCCACAATTAATCTTTAGTATGTACTGCAATTTTTATAAATAAATATGTTGTTCTTTTGTCATTTATTATTATAATGATAACCGGCAACAATTCACGCGTTGACTCGCGCGTTTAACTTTTTTTGTAAAATATTTTATGCTTCTTTTTAGAAAAATTGTCCAAAAGCCTGAAACTTTAAAAAAAATGTGTTATATTTTGTACTCACGTGGAAATTTTTAGTAGGAAATATTATATAAATGCACAATAAATATTTTTTAATATTTATATTTAATTATTTCAATTAGAAATTTATTATTGAATCTTTCTTGTAACAATTTTACTATTTTTTCTTGCTTATTATACTAAGACTAACTTCATGAAATATAATATTCAAGAATTCATTTATTGACAACTTTGGAAATAATCAATTGATTAAAATTTTTTGATTGTAAAGGTTTAACTCTAAGAAAAAAATTATGTTCAAGTTTTACATATATTTATGAATGTCCAAATTGTTTGTTTGAAGTCATAAAATATAATTATTTCAATTAATTAAATTATAGTTATAGTTATACATTAGAGGTGTGCATTTAATCGAGTCGAACCGAACATTAATCGACTCGACAACAGAAAATTCGAATCGGAGATAATTCGATTCGAATTTTGCACACCTCTATTATACATTATAGTTGTTAATAGTAATAAACATAACTTCTAATTTATATTTTACTCTTATAAAAAAAATTCGAATTAAATTTTTTTATATTAATTCATTTGTAAAATTGTTAATTTTATAAAAAATATTAAACTAAAAGCTAACCGCGCGGGTCAGCGCGTGAATTGTTGTTGTCATCATTATAATAAATAATTATCTAAGAACAACAAATATATGTATGAAAATTAAAGTAAACTAAAAATAATATAATATATATTCATAACTGGTCAACTTCATAATGCCTGCGCGGGCAGGCAGCATTAAAACTCACATAAACATCCAGTTTATTATATACTATTTCATTGCTTATAATAAAAATCCATTTTATAATTTTTGGGGCCCCTAGTTTGCTGGGGCCCCGGACAATCTAACCCTCCAAACCGTCTATTGCTACGCCACTGCTTCGGACATTTATTTAGAGTGATAACACTCTTCTATAATCAGAATTGCAATGCTCTAACTATTTCCGTTCGAGAGATAATGAATTTTAACTGTTTCCACAGTTTAACATTTAGCCCCAGTCTCCTCTATTTATTTATATTCTTTTTTAAGGACAATTATTTGCTGAAAGTAATAGTTTTATTGAAGAGAGGATTATATTAATTTTTTTCTTTTTCATATAATAATGTATAAGATTCGCATAAATAATTTCTTTTTATTCTGAATATTATTAGCGCCACTAATGCATAGAAACAATAGAAAAATTCCGTCTACAAGGCGATTTTAATTGCTTGCGATTATGCGAGGATTGGTCAGTAATTTCTAGTCTTAAGTCAGTAAAGTCAGTATTTTCAAAGGCTTATTTCGCTTCGCGCCCTGATTCAGTTAACTTTGTTCAACTCTAAACTTTTTTGACTATTAAAGCTCAATTTCTGGTTACCATTTTTTTTGTTTCAATTTTCCATAGATTTTCCGACTTTCTCGTCAGTAAAAAAAACCTACAACAGTTATTTCTAGTCCAACAAATAATTTAGAAAAAAATTTGAAGAAAAAACTGAAAGAAGAAAACTTTATTCAACTCTATCTAAATTGATTCTGACTGCCAAAGCTCAATTTGTTACGATTTTTATAATTTTTCCATATATTTTCCGACTTTTTTCGTCAATATTAAAACTCACAACAGTTATCCCTAGTCCAAAAAATAATTTAGAAATGAATTTGAATTACTTCTGTCAGTTCTGAAACAACGATTACGTTGTTATCCCCAAGCTATTAAGCTTGGGGATATCCAAATTGCAAAAAGCAATGAAATAAAATAATTTACAACTTTTTTACCAATCTGATCGGCGATAAAATCGCTTACAATATAAAAAAGATAAGTGTCTTTATTTTTGGTTGACAAACATTATTTACAGATTGACATGATTATTAATGAATAAGTTTAAAAATAATAATTATATGTTATGAAGCGATTTCAATTGTAAATATAATCGACACAGTGCAGTCGACAATTTGTAAACATTTTCACCCCACTACATTTTTAATTTACATTGACTACCTACGCAAAGACTTACATTTAAGGGCTGTTTTAAAATATAAGTATTATCAATAAAAATGTAAATGATACACTGTCTTACTGTATACAAATTTAACTTTCAGATTTTTATTTATTTTATACAAACATGAAGAATTAAAAGCCACTAGATGCATTTAACTGTAGCTTTTATTTTTTCGTCAAAGACAGCTACCGTCAACTGGGGCTATTTTGTGCACGCGAGTTTTTTAATGAAAAAAATTATTAAAATTAATTATTTTAATCTGCTATTTTGTAAAATGAAAGTTTGATTACATGACAATAGAGAGCACTAAATGTTATTATTTAATTCTTTGTCAATTAAGAGAAAAAAATTCCTAAAAACGTAAAATTTGTTTAAAAAATTTTGAAAGTTCGGAAAAATTATACCAGATCTTCTAGAGTTTTAATGTGTCTCATAAACTGAGTTACATATTTGTTGTCATTTGTGTTGTGATGATACATACGTAATGCGCTAATTTTTTATTCATTATTTTAAGAGAAAAGTGGAAAAAACTGAAAAACCAGGATTCCATGGGGCTATGTTGTGCACTTAAAAAAATCAAATATTTTTCATAAATGTTTTATTTAGTAAGTAAAGAAGATTCTGTTTATCATTTTAATACATTTTTGTCTTACTTTTCTGTCAAAAAACTGTAAATACGTTAATTAAAATCATTAAAACGATTAAAAGCTCAACCGGTGCACAACGTAACCTCAAAAAATGAACATTTATTAATATTTATAAGTTTTTCAAATTAGTTTTAAACTATTTTCTCGTTTTTCTTAAAATAACTTGAAAAGCATATTAGATATTAAATTGTTATCTATTTAACCTTAAAAATATTTATTTCAAGTTTTTTAAAAATATCATTTAAAACTATAAAAAAATCTTCTATTTAAATGCTGTTTTAAAGTTATTTATAAGTGTTTAAACGATCATTTTATAATTATATTAGTATATTATTATAAAATATATATTAAAAAAGAAAAAAATGTTATTTACTATCTGCGTAATATAAAATTTAAAAAAGATTGTTAATTTTTAGTAAATTCAGATTTTAGCAAAATTTTAGTGCTTTATTTTACATTTTTTGTATAATATATCTACAAAAAAAATTTTACTAGGTCATTCTTTTTTTAACTTACTCTCAAATATATACACAAAAGATGTCATGAAGCAGAAACGATTAAAAAAATGTTTACGCAACATTATAGGAAAACAAAGTTCGATGCACAAAATAGCCCCATCCCGGGAGTTATTGTGTGCACGACTTTCAATGACTATAACTAAGACAAAAAAATTTTTTTCTTTGCCAAATTTATAGGAAAGCTTCAGAAGGATGTCCACAACATATATCAGAAGTTGATTTTCTTTATTCTCTTAATTGTGAATTTAAATAAATCTTTGAATAAAAAAAGCTATTTGGTGCACAAAATAGCCCCGGTTGACGGTATGCTTAACTCATGACGTTTTATAAATTCTTACAGCTCCATAAAATTTTTTTAGCGGTTTAAATACTTAAAAACGTATTCTTTAGATGTCATTGAATATAATACGAATAAAAAAAATTATTTAAAGATTTTCATTCTTCGACTTTTGTCCACCTAGATTTGGGTTTCAGACCACTGTGCGACATTTTGAATTTTAAAAAAGTAATATCAGATTCGTAATCAGCGACCCCAAAAACTCGCGAGTAAGCATTTTCAAGCCGAATTTAAAAGAAATGTACATCGAACAATTAATTATTAATTAATTAACTATATTTATCTTCATACTTATTCTGTCTGTCACAGTATGTGAAAGAAAGCATGATAAAGAGAAAGTGAGGGAGGTATTGTCTTTCCTTTTAGTTTAGTGTAGGAAGGAAAGAGAGACGAATAGGTAAGATAGTAACGCCCATTTCTTTGGTTTACAGAAGAGCATAATGTTTTCTCCATTCTCCGTGTTAGGTAGAAAGAGAGGAACAGAAATTGGTAGAGGAAGAAACAGTGGGGAATTTCTCTTTCAAGTCAAAATACGAAAAGGGCGCCTTATTTCCTTAATAGCTAATAATTTTTCTTTTCTTACTCACAGATAGATTAAAGAGTGAAAGAGAGGGAGGTCGAGAACGAGGTAAGAGTGAGGGGTTTAAATTTTATCGGTATTACATAAACCAAATGGACAATTTTTCACCAATTTTTAAACCCCCCGCCTCCGGTTGTGGACAATTATGAACATTTGAACCCCCCCCCTCTACACTTGTCTACGTGGACAATGCACATTTGAAAAATATGTAAGTATTTTCTTTAAAGTTACTCCTGCATTTTAAAATGTAATAAAGCTCATTTTTGAACATATTTCAAAGCACGAAATTACGAAAATAATTAACGATTAAAATAATAAAATAAACACTATAATTTAATTAAACAATTAATTTTTTTAAATTATTATATTGTCATATTAACATCATAGTAAGGGAAACAAAACTTTTTCAGTACAGTCAGGGAAATGTCAATAAAAATTTTTTTTTCAAGGAAACTAAGAAAATTGAGACTTTTTTTAGACTTATAAACAAATCTTTCAAATTAATAAAAATTAGCATCTAATTTTTTTAAATGCAATATTTTCAGTATTTATAATTACATATTTCCAAAAATCCAAATACATACTAAAATAATATTTTAGAATTATTTTTAACATTTTGGAGAAAACATTTATATTCAAAATGTTTAATTAAAATTCATCAAATAATTAATCAGTTTATTTAAATTATACAAAAAATCTATTAAGAAATTCAATCGTACTTTCAAAAAATTGTATTGAATTTTTTTTAAAACTAATTTGTATAATTGTTTTATAATAATTATTTAAGATTTAATTATCTTAGAACAATGTAAATAAAATTTTTTGAATATTTACTTTTGGAAATATTGAAATTTTTGACAAATTATGGTCCTGTAAATAACTAAAATTTTCAAAAAATTTGATAATTTTTATTAATATTATTCTTAATTCTATTATTTTTAAAAGAATTTCTGAATTCAGATGATCCAGCTTTGACTTACAGTGAACACCGCAAAATGGTTTTTTAAAGGCGTCTTCGGAAATCGCGTGCCAATCAGTTCCATCTTATCATTTAGCTTTCAAATTTTCACTAAATTATCTTTAAATGATGTACTATAAATGTAAAATTTGTTTAATACACTGGCTCTAACCAGAGCGCCAAAAAAAAATCATGAAAACATGCCTTTTTTCACAGAATTAACTATACCCTTGTTACGAACGAAAAATAAATTGTATTTATTTTTATTTATTTAATAATTTATTTATTAATTATTCGCCGGAGGAACCAAGCTGCCAATACCTGAGAGAGAAATCCCAATCAGATAATGTTTATTTTTGTGGGTTCGATTGATTTGATCGCCGATAGAAGACGAAACTGACCGGTTATAAGAACAAAAAATTATTTAATTAATATTAGAGTAGAAGGGGGTAATGTAGTGCACTTTTATTTCGAAGACTCCTGTGGTTGCAATTTTTAACCAATTTTGATCAATAAGGACACGTTGGAAAGATAATGCTTCTAGCTACATTTAAGGTGTACATTATTTTTTTGTAGATGTACATGGAGCTTTTCTATATCCAAAAAACTAAAGGCACATTTTTTCGACATTCTAAAATTTGTGGGGCAATGTAGTGCACCACTTCATTAGTGAAATAAAAAGCAGAGAATATATTATAAACGATTTTATTTTATTAGATATAATATTAGGAACATAAGAAACTTAAAAAACTATAAACTAGTAGTCATGCCCACGAGACGAGACTTTGCATGTAAAAACCAAGACAAGATCTAGATTTGCATGTTATCATCTCATCTTGTGGACAGCACTATAAACTAGAGATTTCTTTGGTCCTGTGTAAGATAAAACTGAAAAAAACTGCAAAAATTTGCAAAAAGCAAACATGGTTAAATAATACATATTTACGGTACTCTGTATAATTGCACTACATTGCCCCCAACCTCGTGCACTACAATGCCCCCAAGCACTTTTTCACGTCGACTTCAATATCTCAATAAAAACAAAATTAAACGTCAAAACAAAACTAAATTTGTGTTCAGAAGTAAATTTTACATGGAAAATGCACTTACCTGATATTTTTTAACGAGCCTGACATTTTCTTCAAGTTACTAAAAAACGGAAATATGGTTTCGAAATCTATTGTTTTTGAAGTGACGCCACAACTTCTTTTAGAAGAAGCACAATAAAGCCAAAATGATATACATTACTATAATTTGATACCTTAACCCTATTATACCAACGGCAAGTAATTCAATTCATTCGTTTAGTCAGTAAAGCCAGTGCACTATATTACCCTCTGCACTACATTACACCCTCTACTCTAAATTATTTAAACAATTTCTCACTACATCAAATCACCGATAGGGACTTGCCGGTTTAAGATTTAATTTAAGGTAACGTCCGCCCAAATAAAACCCAAAAGTTAAAATTTGAAGCCAGCATGCGGACGGGTCTAAAGTAAACTATTATTCGGATTCTACGAATAGCTAATGTGATACAGCGAATAATAATTTTAAAACTATTATTCGGATTCTACGAAAAGCTAATGTGATACAGCAAACAATAAGTTTTTAAATTCTTGAACTATTATCTGGCTCAACGAAAATCTATCGTGATACAACAGAATATAATAATTTTTGAATTTAAAGCAATATCCCGATTTATTATCTAGCTCAACGAAAATCTATCGTGATACATTAGAATAATAAGTTTAGAACGCCTCGCGAATCAACTCTTAAACTTTTATTTGTTAAGACGAGCAAAAATTATCGCATAAACGCGTCACAATGGATACTAAAGCAACTTTAAGACTGGAGACTAGAGCTTTTGCCCTGGCTTTTATAGAAGCTCTGCATAATGCAAAAATGGAATAGATGAGATGGGGGTGTATGGAATCAGAAGTGAGAATACCATATTTGGACTCTCAGTATAGAATTCTAAAGGATTTATAATAGCACATCTTCCACAAATTTTAATTCCAGGAATTAAATATGAATTGCAATATCAAAGAACAACTATGCTTGTGTTCTTGTCCCTTTTTTTATATGCAAATGAGACTAACCCTACACGGTTTAATTTTTATTGCAACGTATTAGATGTTTTAAAAATGTGACTTCAATTTTTATATACCAACACTTCTTCAATTTAGGATTAAAAGGAGAGTAAATATAGATAGATTGTATATTATACTGGTGTGCGTATAGTACCCGCGTCGCATGACTAAATGCACCTCGCCGCGAAGGAGAAGAGGAGAAAGAGAATAGTGGTATGAGTTGAACTACGCGAATATCCTTCCCTTTTCACATCTTACATTTCCTTGTTTATCAATTCTTTATAACAACGTTGGCTATTTTACAACATGTATTGTCATAATTCCACACAATAACCCAAAGTTTCAATCGAATCCGAGAAATTAAAGAAATATGTCTGCCATATTGGATCCGACATTTTGAATTTTTAAAATCTGAGCTTAGATTCGTTATCAGCGACCTTGAAAACCCCCGAGTGACAATTTTCAAGCGAATACAATGAATTCAAAAAAATACGTCCGTCATTTTGGATCCGCCATTTTGAATTTCGAAAATCTAACTTCATATTCGAAATCAGCGACCTCGAAAACCCCCGAGTAACAGTTTCAAGCGAATTCAATGAATTAAAAAAAAATTAGTCCGTCATCGAAATTCATATTCGTAACCAGCGACTTTGAAAACATTTTGATATAATTGTGTGAGATATTATTTTGATATGATAATGTATGCTGCCTGAGATTTAATATAATAAAAGTATCATAAAAAACAGTCTACTTTTGAGCAGCCATATTGGATTTTGGTTTTCGAATTTTCGAAATTTGACTTCAGATTCGGATTCAGCGTCGAAAATGCCATAAGTAACGTATGTGTGACGTAAATTTACTTGTTTTTTCTGCCTTTTATCAATTTTTTTGTATGTACGTCTATAGACGTACCTCACACTGGAAGCCTACTTTCAAATGTACGTCTATAGACGTACCCTCACAGTCAAGGGGATAATACATGATTATACAACTTTCATGAAAATAATATATTTTCTTCTTCATTTCCTAATTCTATCTCTCACAATCAGTATAATACGATAATGCATGGCATAGAGCTTGTAGGTGCTCAGAGGTAGTGGTGAAACTCCAAGGTGACTACAGGGGGTGAGGAAGTGGAGGACGGACGCACAGAGCCGCGCCTTGCTTCGAGATGATCGCGGAGCAAGCGGGGCGCTAGCGAACGTGAAGAAGCGGAGAACCGATGAGGAGAGCCATGTGTCGAATATATCTATATAGTATTTTATGTATATACAGATATTCTGACCAAGAGTTTCGCTCGTAGAATATAAAAAGACGAAATTTAGATATCTCTCTATATTACAAAAAGATATCGCCGCCGACGCCGCCGCTGTTTCAAGATTTTTTGACCTACAGGTCAAGAGTTGACTTGTAGTTTTTCCCTCCAAATTTAGGTCAATATTGAGGGCAGCTTTGACCTACACATCAAAATTTGACAAAGAATTCCCGCTACCTCAAAATTTAGGTCAATTTTGAGGACAGTTGTGACCTAGACGTCAAAATTTGCCAAAAATATCCGCTACCCTCAAAATTTAGGTCAATTTTGAGGGCAGTTTTGACCTACGCATCAAAATTTGACAAAGAATTCCCGCTACCCTAAAAATTTAGGTCAATTTTGGGGGTTGTTTTCTGACCTACGCATCAAAATTTGACAAAGAATTTCCGCTAAAATTTAGGTCAAGTTTAAGGGCAGTTTTGACCTAGAGGTCAAAATTTGACAAAGAATTCCCGCTAAAATTTAGGTCAAGTTTAAGGGCAGTTTTGACCTAGAGGTCAAAATTTGTCAAACAATTTCCGCGCGCAGACTTAATGATGAGGTGAAGTTTGCCATCTGACCTAACAATGTAAAGTAATTTTAAAATTGTGTTTGCTCTTACACCTATCATTTTGACCTAATTTTGACGTTTTATTTTTACACTGTTATTTAGTTACGTCATAATCTATGTGTAATTTGACTTTTATTTTACTACAACTTAAAAAGGGACAATAAAGAACAACAAATGTATCTATGATACGTCAAAATCTATTTAAAATTTAAAGTCTTTTTAACCTATAGGTTAAAATATCGCCGCCGACGCCGCCGCTGTTTCAAGATTTTTTGACCTACAGGTCAAGAGTTGACCTGTAGTTTCTCCCCTTAAAATTTAGGTCAACTTTGAGGGCAGTTTTGACCTAGTGGTCAAAATTTGACAAACAATTTCCACTACCCTCAAAATTTAGGTCAATTTTGAGGGCAGTTTTGACCTACACGTCAAAATTTGACCATGATTTCCACGCTACCCTAAAAAAAGGTCAATTTTGAGGGCAGTTTTGATATAGGCGTTAAAAATTCTCTCAAAATTTAAGTCAATTTTAAGGGCAGTTTGGACCTAAACGTCACATTTTGAAAAACAATTTTCGCTACCCTCAAAATGTAGGTCAATTTTGAGGGCAGTTTTGACCTAGACGTCAAAATTTGACAAAGAAATCCCGCTACCCTCAAAATTTAGGTCAATTTTGAGGACAGTTTTGACCTAGACGTCAAAATTTCTCTTAAAATTTAGGTCAATTTTAAGGGCAGTTTGGACCTAGACGTCACAATTTGACAGAGAATTCCCGCTTCCCTCAAAATTTAGGTCAATTTTGAAGGCAGTTTTGACCTAAACATCAAAATTTGACAAAGAATTCCCGCTACCCTCAAAATTTAGCTTAAGTTTGAGGCCAGCATAGACGTCAAAATTTGTCAAACAATTTCCACGCGCAGACTTAATGATGAGGTGAAGTTTGCCATCTGACCTAACAATGTAAGGTAATTTTAAAATTGTGTTTGCTCTTACACCTATCATTTTGACCTAATTTTGACGTTTTATTTTTACTCCCTCATTTAGTTACGTCATAATCTATGTGGAATTTGACTTTTATTTAACTACAACTTAAAAAGGGACAATAAAGGACAATAAACGTATCTATGATACGTCAAAATCTATGTAAAATTTGACGCTTTTTTAACCTATAGGTTAAAATGGGTCAAAATATATGTCAAAGTTTAATCTAATTTTTGACATATAGATAAAAAAGGTCCATAACGATTGTTACATTGCGTCAAAATCTATGTGTATGTTGTCATATATGTTTTGTATGTAATTTATTAAGATGTATTCATATTAAGAAAAAATTACTTTTAATTTTTATAAATTCAAAGTAATTTTTTCTTAATATCAATGCATCTTAATAAATTGCATACAATACATGACAAAATACACATAGATTTTTAACGTAATGTAACAATCGTTATGGACCTTTTTTATCTATATGTCAAAAATTAGATTAAACTTTGACATATATTTTGACCCATTTTAACCTATAGGTTAAAAAAGCGTCAAATTTTACATAGATTTTGACGTATCATAGATACGTTTATTGTCCTTTATTGTCCCTTTTTAAGTTGTAGTTAAATAAAAGTCAAATTCCACATAGATTATGACGTAACTAAATGAGGGAGTAAAAATAAAACGTCAAAATTAGGTCAAAATGATAGGTGTAAGAGCAAACACAATTTTAAAATTACCTTACATTGTTAGGTCAGATGGCAAACTTCACCTCATCATTAAGTCTGCGCGTGGAAATTGTTTGACAAATTTTGACGTCTATGCTGGCCTCAAACTTGAGCTAAATTTTGAGGGTAGCGGGAATTCTTTGTCAAATTTTGATGTTTAGGTCAAAACTGCCTTCAAAATTGACCTAAATTTTGAGGGAAGCGGGAATTCTCTGTCAAATTGTGACGTCTAGGTCCAAACTGCCCTTAAAATTGACCTAAATTTTAAGAGAAATTTTGACGTCTAGGTCAAAACTGTCCTCAAAATTGACCTAAATTTTGAGGGTAGCGGGATTTCTTTGTCAAATTTTGACGTCTAGGTCAAAACTGCCCTCAAAATTGACCTACATTTTGAGGGTAGCGAAAATTGTTTTTCAAAATGTGACGTTTAGGTCCAAACTGCCCTTAAAATTGACTTAAATTTTGAGTGAATTTTTAACGCCTATATCAAAACTGCCCTCAAAATTGACCTTTTTTAGGGTAGCGTGGAAATCATGGTCAAATTTTGACGTGTAGGTCAAAACTGCCCTCAAAATTGACCTAAATTTTGAGGGTAGTGGAAATTGTTTGTCAAATTTTGACCACTAGGTCAAAACTGCCCTCAAAGTTGACCTAATTTTTAAGGGGAGAAACTACAGGTCAACTCTTGACCTGTAGGTCAAAAAATCTTGAAACAGCGGCGGCGTCGGCAGCGATATCTTTTTGTAATATATATATATATATATATTGCTATTGGCTACTATGGGGACATTATTATACGCACTGTTTTCTCAATGGAAACAGGAATACATTCTCTTCCTGATTATAAATATACAATTGTACATTATAAAAATTAATATATTATCATCAAAAAAAGTAATTAATCACATAATGAGTACTACTCGGACAATTCATGAATCGACAAGTTTGAAGACATGTACAGAAAATGTATACTGTTATCGCAATGGCACCTACAAAGACTTAAATATTTTATATGTATATTTAGATAGATAAAGTCGCCCTGAATGTTAGTATATAATTTCTTTTGATGTACCTTTTATTTTACAGCCATAAAAATCCATTAAACTTACAAAATTGATAGAACGGCTATTACAAGGACGTTTAATGTTTGTACACTTCCAAGACTAAACTGTTAGTACAACTGTGTTCCTTAAATAATTACTGTAAAAAATTACTTGTAATATTACCTTGGGTCAGAGTTACTTATAACAATAAGAAAATTTGTGATTGATTTAGTTCTCATTAAATATTAATTACATCTAATAATTCCAAAAGTAAACAATATGGAAAAAATCTTTGTTTATTTAGTGAATTCAATGAACGTCTTGGAAAGGTGAAAAAAAATTTTTATCTGTTAGATCCAGATCAATCTTATAAAAGTATTATAAAACTTTAAGACTTCTTTTACATTAAATTTCAATAAAGATTGCAAATTTAATTAGGCAAATAATAGAAAGAAAAAGTTTTTGTATATATTGGTTACTTTAGGGACAGTCTTTGAAGTGCACTGTAAAAAGTGTCACAATGTAAGACGTTTTTTTCCCCACTTTTGAAACATTTGAGGTGTTTTTCCTTAGTAATTTTGAGGTAAAATACCTGAAATGTTTTAAAAGTGGGGACAAAACGTCTTACATTGAGGCACTTGTTTTTACAGTGTGTTCATTTGAATTGCTAGATATAAAACATTTTCGAAAATATGTATATTATAGAGCGAATCAAATAAAAACAAAAATTTCTTATTCCTTTCTTTATGTCAAATTCCAGTGAAAACTTCAAACCTAATTAACAAAGAATAATAAGAAAGTTTTTTGTATATATTTAACTGTTAGGATAGATTTGGAAGTGTTCATTTTACTTTCTAGAACAGAAAAATATTACAGAATATATTATTAAACTAGTCATAAAAAGAAAAAAATTGCTTTAGACTTTTTTCACATTAAATTCCAATGAAGACTACTAGATTAAGGGGGGGGTAGGGTCTAACGGCTGAAAAAAAGCATCTTTTTGTGAATTTTTATTGAAGAAATGGTAAAAGTTTATATGTTAAATTTTTTTGCATGTTATTAGTTAGTATTTGAAGAAGATTTTGTAAAATTTTTGTTTAAAAATATTAAGAATTATGACGCTGACGGAGCATTTTCCAAAACGCTTTCTGAAAAACATGATTTGCGGTGAACATCATAATTAATTAACACATTAACGAAATTCAAAAACTGAAGTGAATTTGCTTAGAAGAATAATTTTGCCCGACCCCAACGTTTTTCTTTTTGAAAATTTTTGAAGTTTGAATTTTTTGCGACTAAATGAAGCAAAAAACGCTATTTTCACTCAAAAAATCCGCCATTTTGTTGCTATATCTTGGAAAAAAAATAAACAAAAGAAAAACGTTGGGGTCGGGTATTTTATGTGTTAAAAAAGTATGCCAAGTTTTATGAAGATTGGTGCAGTAGTTTTTGAGTTATGATGTTCACCGACTTTGAAAATAATCGTTTTGAGAAAAACGCGTTTAAAAGTATTCGCTGGACAAAATATTCACCTGCTCAAACCATGTTAATATTGTAATATCTACTAGAGTTTTGCATCAATTTAATTTTTATTTTATGTCCCTGAACAAAATCTTAATAGCTTCCGAAAAATGTAAAAACAAAATTTTTTTTATCACTTTTTATTGTTTATTTATAACTTTTGTCAATTCAGGTACGGAGACAATCAAGGGGTAAAAGCTCCATAACTTTGGCAATTTTGCTCCAAATGACTTCAAAATTTCAAGGGGCATTTCTGAGATGTTCTACTATAAGAAAATAAAAGAAAAAAAACTATTTTTTGAAAGTTGTTTGACCCTACCCCCCCCCCCCCTTAATTATAAAATAATAAAAAGAAAAGTTTTTGTATATATCGGTCATTATAAGGACAGTCTTGGAAGTGTTTATTTAAAATACTAAGTCAGAAAGAACTTCCAAAATATATTATAGAGCAAATCAAAAAAAAATAATTAAATTTCATATTACTTTTTATCTTAAATTTTAATAAAAGCTGGTAATTTAATATAGAAAGAAAAGATACACGGAAAAAATTTTGGGTGACGATCCGTTCCAAGTAGACCGAAAATTTACGAATGCGATACGACTTTAGTTTGGAGGAGCTGCATTTCTAACTCGGGCGTGCTGAGCGCCCAAGATGCGGCTATTGCAGTCCCAAGGTTTTGAGTCTCAAATCTTGGGTGTTCAGCGACACCGACATAGGAACGTAGATTTTCCGAATTGAAATCGTAGCACATCCAAACTATAGTTCCTCCACTTTCCGACGATTGGGATTGCACGGTACTCAACATTTTTTCAGTGTAAATAAGAAACATTTTTGCATATGGTAAAGTGCGGATAGATGTCCCCCAATTTGAAAATTACATCTAAATTCAACAAATATTAATATTTTTAATTGACTATTCGATTTATACACACTATTACTATTTATCATTAACATATGTAAGGACTAAATGCCTACAATAAATAATAAATTAATCAGAACGAAGCTACAAAAGGTCTGCATTTGGCCATATAGTTTCTTTCATATTGGAGATCTGTGAAAGGGGGATCTATCCGCACTTTACCCTATATCCGTCATTTTTAGAATAGATTTGAAAGTGTTTATTTTAATAAATAGCGCAGAAAAATTTTCCAAAATATATGATTGAGTTAATGAAATAAATAAGAAAATTGCATAAGACTTTTTTCAGATTAAATTCCAATGAATGCTTAATTAGCTAAAGGACCTAGCGGAGTAAAAGAGCATTCAGACCTCTGCAGACTGCCTGCCTGCGCAGGCAGAAGATCGTTCACACCTCACTTTTCCCGTTTAAAAATGAGGGAAGATTTAAATTTTAATAGATATTTAAATCTTCCCTCATTTTTCAACGAGAAAAGTGAGGTGTGAACGATCTTCTGCCTGCGCAGGCAGGCAGCCTGCAGAGGTCTGAATACTCCTTAAGCATGCAAAATCTGCTCCCGCTCAAAAAAATTTGAAATTCTTGTTACATGTTGGCAACATTATGATAAAATTTTTCACCAAATATTTTTTCAAAAAATGTATTTTTGTAAGAGTTATGGGGGGAAAGGAAAATCAAAAATTTGTTTTTTCTCGAAATCCATTTGATCGATTTTAATGAAATTTATACGTGTTTTATAAATTAATAAGAGGAATTTCAACAAAAAATTTTGCTAAACATTTTTTTTTTAATTTTCAAAAAAAAAAATTTGGTCTTATTTTGGAGATACTATATTGCAATTTTGACAAAAAATTTTCCTAAATGTGTACTTGTAAGAAATATTTTTGTTGATTTTTTAATTGGGTAACACATAGTGAAAAAAATAGAAATAAATTAATAAAAATAAGTAAGAAATTTTTTTGTACATATCCTGCATTTTTAGAATAGATTTGAAACTGTTTGTTTTAATTACTTAAAGGGGCGTGTCTCAAGTCACTGACACTTACTGAGACAGTCGGTCCCAAAAAATTCCCAGTGACGACACTTAGCGACACCTGACTGTATCTATATGTTAATATAAAGACGGTCTTGGAAGTGTTCATTTTAATTATTAAGGCAGACAAATATTCCAGAATATATTATAGAGCGATTCATAACTATAATAATATTTTTGTCATATTAAGTGCCAATGAAATCTGCTAATTTAATTAGCAAAGAATGTCAAGAAAAATTTTTGTATCTATTGGTCACTATAAGGACAGTCTTGGAAGTGTTCATTTTAATTATTAAGGCAGACAAATATTCCAGAATATATTATAGAGCGATTCATAACTATAATAATATTTTCTATTATTTTTGTCATATTAAGTGCCAATGAAATCTGCTAATTTAATTAGCAAAGAATGTCAAGAAAAATTTTTGTATCTATTGGTCACTATAAGGACAGTCTTGGAAGTGTTCATTTTAATTATTAAGGCAGACAAATATTCCAGAATATATTATAGAGCGATTCATAACTATAATAATATTTTCTATTTTTTTTGTCATATTAATTACCAATGAAATCTGCTAATTTAATTAGCAAAGAATGTCAAGAAAATTTTTTGTATCTATTGGTCACTATAAGGACAGTCTTGGAAGTGTTCATTTTAATTATTAAGGCAGACAAATATTCCAGAATATATTATAGAGCGATTCATAACTATAATGATATTTTCTATTATTTTTGTCATATTAATTACCAATGAAATCTGCTAATTTAATTAGCAAAGAATGTCAAGAAAAATTTTTGTATCTATTGGTCACTATAAGGACAGTCTTGGAAGTGTTCATTTTAATTATTAAGGCAGACAAATATTCCAGAATATATTATAGAGCGATTCATAACTATAATAATATTTTCTATTATTTTTGTCATATTAAGTGCCAATGAAATCTGCTAATTTAATTAGCAAAGAATGTCAAGAAAAATTTTTGTATCTATTGGTCACTATAAGGACAGTCTTGGAAGTGTTCATTTTAGTTATTAAGGCAGACAAATATTCCAGAATATATTATAGAGCGATTCATAACTATAATAATATTTTCTATTATTTTTGTCATATTAAGTGCCAATGAAATCTGCTAATTTAATTAGCAAAGAATGTCAAGAAAAATTTTTGTATCTATTGGTCACTATAAGGACAGTCTTGGAAGTGTTCATTTTAATTATTAAGGCAGACAAATATTCCAGAATATATTATAGAGCGATTCATAACTATAATAATATTTTCTATTTTTTTTGTCATATTAATTACCAATGAAATCTGCTAATTTAATTAGCAAAGAATGTCAAGAAAATTTTTTGTATCTATTGGTCACTATAAGGACAGTCTTGGAAGTGTTCATTTTAATTATTAAGGCAGACAAATATTCCAGAATATATTATAGAGCGATTCATAACTATAATGATATTTTCTATTATTTTTGTCATATTAATTACCAATGAAATCTGCTAATTTAATTAGCAAAGAATGTCAAGAAAATTTTTTGTATCTATTGGTCACTATAAGGACAGTCTTGGAAGTGTTCATTTTAATTATTAAGGCAGACAAATATTCCAGAATATATTATAGAGCGATTCATAACTATAATGATATTTTCTATTATTTTTGTCATATTAAGTGCCAATGAAATCTGCTAATTTAATTAGCAAAGAATGTCAAGAAAATTTTTTGTATCTATTGGTCACTATAAGGACAGTCTTGGAAGTGTTCATTTTAATTATTAAGGCAGACAAATATTCCAGAATATATTATAGAGCGATTCATAACTATAATGATATTTTCTATTATTTTTGTCATATTAAGTGCCAATGAAATCTGCTAATTTAATTAGCAAAGAATGTCAAGAAAATTTTTTGTATCTATTGGTCACTATAAGGACAGTCTTGGAAGTGTTCATTTTAATTATTAAGGCAGACAAATATTCCAGAATATATTATAGAGCGATTCATAACTATAATAATATTTTCTATTATTTTTGTCATATTAAGTGCCAATGAAATCTGCTAATTTAATTAGCAAAGAATGTCAAGAAAAATTTTTGTATCTATTGGTCACTATAAGGACAGTCTTGGAAGTGTTCATTTTAATTATTAAGGCAGACAAATATTCCAGAATATATTATAGAGCGATTCATAACTATAATAATATTTTCTATTTTTTTTGTCATATTAATTACCAATGAAATCTGCTAATTTAATTAGCAAAGAATGTCAAGAAAATTTTTTGTATCTATTGGTCACTATAAGGACAGTCTTGGAAGTGTTCATTTTAATTATTAAGGCAGAAAAATATTCCAGAATATATTATAGAGCGATTCATAACTATAATGATATTTTCTATTATTTTTGTCATATTAATTACCAATGAAATCTGCTAATTTAATTAGCAAAGAATGTCAAGAAAATTTTTTGTATCTATTGGTCACTATAAGGACAGTCTTGGAAGTGTTCATTTTAATTATTAAGGCAGACAAATATTCCAGAATATATTATAGAGCGATTCATAACTATAATGATATTTTCTATTATTTTTGTCATATTAATTACCAATGAAATCTGCTAATTTAATTAGCAAAGAATGTCAAGAAAATTTTTTGTATCTATTGGTCACTATAAGGACAGTCTTGGAAGTGTTCATTTTAATTATTAAGGCAGACAAATATTCCAGAATATATTATAGAGCGATTCATAACTATAATGATATTTTCTATTATTTTTGTCATATTAAGTGCCAATGAAATCTGCTAATTTAATTAGCAAAGAATGTCAAGAAAAATTTTTGTATCTATTGGTCACTATAAGGACAGTCTTGGAAGTGTTTATTTTAATTATTAAGGCAGACAAATATTCCAGAATATATTATAGAGCGATTCATAACTATAATAATATTTTCTATTATTTTTGTCATATTAAGTGCCAATGAAATCTGCTAATTTAATTAGCAAAGAATGTCAAGAAAATTTTTGTATCTATTGGTCACTATAAGGACAGTCTTGGAAGTGTTCATTTTAATTATTAAGGCAGACAAATATTCCAGAATATATTATAGAGCGATTCATAACTATAATAATATTTTCTATTATTTTTGTCATATTAAGTGCCAATGAAATCTGCTAATTTAATTAGCAAAGAATGTCAAGAAAAATTTTTGTATCTATTGGTCACTATAAGGACAGTCTTGGAAGTGTTCATTTTAATTATTAAGGCAGACAAATATTCCAGAATATATTATAGACCGATTCATAACTATAATAATATTTTCTATTTTTTTTGTCATATTAATTACCAATGAAATCTGCTAATTTAATTAGCAAAGAATGTCAAGAAAATTTTTTGTATCTATTGGTCACTATAAGGACAGTCTTGGAAGTGTTCATTTTAATTATTAAGGCAGACAAATATTCCAGAATATATTATAGAGCGATTCATAACTATAATGATATTTTCTATTATTTTTGTCATATTAAGTGCCAATGAAATCTGCTAATTTAATTAGCAAAGAATGTCAAGAAAAATTTTTGTATCTATTGGTCACTATAAGGACAGTCTTGGAAGTGTTCATTTTAATTATTAAGGCAGAAAAATATTCCAGAATATATTATAGAGCGATTCATAACTATAATAATATTTTCTATTATTTTTGTCATATTAAGTGCCAATGAAATCTGCTAATTTAATTAGCAAAGAATGTCAAGAAAAATTTTTGTATCTATTGGTCACTATAAGGACAGTCTTGGAAGTGTTCATTTTAATTATTAAGGCAGACAAATATTCCAGAATATATTATAGAGCGATTCATAACTATAAAAATATTTTCTATTTTTTTGTCATATTAAGTACCAATGAAATCTGCTAATTTAATTAGCAAAGAATGTCAAGAAAAATTTTTGTATCTATTGGTCAATATAAGGACAGTCTTGGAAGTGTTCATTTTAATTATTAAGGGGGGAAACCTAATTGTAACTTTCGAAAAATTTATTTTTTATTTTTTTTCATTTTCTTAAAGTATACTTATGTGACCTTGTCTATGAAAAGGGTCCTTACATGTCAAAAAATCATTTTTTACTTTTTTGTTGATTCGGATAGGGTTTGAAACGCTCTTTAAGTTGATGAAAAACAAAAAATCATAAGTTGATTAGAAGTTTTAAAAAGAAATTTTAAAGTTAAAAGAAACAAGAGTAAAAATACGAAAAAACTGATTTTTTTTATTATACAAATTTAAATAACGAAGACGATAATTTTTTATTATTTAGAAAAGTTGACAGTTTCTTTGACAACTGTCAACAGTTAAAATTCAAATTTGTTATCATATTCGTAATCAGCGACCTCAAAAACCTTATTACTGTCTTTTTTACAAAAAAACGACCACTTTTTAGAGAAGTTGACAGCTGTCAACTGTCAAATTTTCAATTTAACATCATATTCGTAATCAGCGGCCTCGAAAACCCTTACAAACATGTGTCACTTATTTATACTTATTGTTGCAAGTTAGAAAACTTATATTATTTTTTCTATGTTTGGGGAGTTTGTTATTAATTTATATAAACAATTATTAAAAAAAAAATTTCATTACTTGTATGTTATTTATTTAGATACTGTGATTCACATTGAAGAAAATAAGCCTAAATTGATTAAAAAATATTAATATTTAAAAAAGTTACAAGGGTTTTTCTAAGTTAAACTTTAACTGCTGTTTTCTCGAAAACTTGTTTTCGCTCGTAAGGTCCCTTTTCACTGTCCAGGTCACATATTTAGAAATTTATTATTATTTTTTCTATTATTATATGACTCTTTGTGACTTTAAAAAAAATTTCTTCTGAACAAAAAAAAGTAAATTGAAACTTTAAATGCGTTTTTTCTCAAAATCACTTTTTTAAGATTGCGTGCAGTCTAACTTAAACAAATATTTACCGACTGTAATAAAATTTGGTAGTTTTATTCTTTATAAAATTACGAAGAATATGAACCAACATTCAAGGTGATATCACGATTTTAAGGGTGTTTTTTTTGTGTAATTAGTGTAAAAAAATTGTGAAAATTGAAGAAAAAATTTTAAACACCTTTAAAATTTAAAATTTTTATTATTTTCACCTGAAATGAGGTTCATATTCTTAGATAATAAGTTAAGAATGTAAGAAAAAAAAATTTTTAATTTTAGTTAAAAAGTAAAAAATTGCTACACGTCACGCAAGTCGAGAAAAAATATCAGGACCATCAGTGGTTATGACAGCATATCTGCCTTATTTCTGGTTAAAATAAATCAAAAAAGTTTATAAATATAGTTCAAAACACTAATAAAAAGATGCCCAAATGTCATTGAATTTTAATTAATATTTCCCCCACAAAAAAATCTTAAAAAATCCATAAAAATGAGCCACCTAATGTGGTTTCCCCCCTTAAGACAGACAAATATTCCAAAATATATTATAGAGCGATTCATAACAATAAGAATTATTCTCATTATTTTTCTCATATTACGTGCCAATGAAATCTGCTAATTTAATTAGCAAAGAATGTCAAGAAAATTTTTTGTATCTATTGGTCACTATAAGGACAGTCTTGGAAGTGTTCATTTTAATTATTAAGGCAGACAAATATTCCAGAATATATTATGGAGCGATTCAAAACAATAATAATATTTTCTATTAATTTTCTCATATTAAGTGCCAATGAAATCTGCTAATTTAATTAGCAAAGAATGTCAAGAAAATTTTTTGTATCTATTGGTCACTATAAGGACAGTCTTGGAAGTGTTCATTTTAATTATTAAGGCAGACAAATATTCCAGAATATATTATAGAGCGATTCATAACTATAATGATATTTTCTATTATTTTTGTCATATTAAGTGCCAATGAAATCTGCTAATTTAATAAGCAAAGAATGTCAAGAAAAATTTTTGTATCTATTGGTCACTATAAGGACAGTCTTGGAAGTGTTCATTTTAATTATTAAGGCAGACAAATATTCCAGAATATATTATAGAGCGATTCATAACTATAATAATATTTTCTATTATTTTTGTCATATTAAGTGCCAATGAAATCTGCTAATTTAATTAGCAAAGAATGTTAAGAAAAATTTTTGTATCTATTGGTCAATATAAGGACAGTCTTGGAAGTGTTCATTTTAATTACACAGGCACACAAAAAAATAAAAATGTCAAAACCCAGAGGTCACACCCCCCTATCCCCATGTTTTTGGGGTCGCTGAAACCGAATATGACCATGAAAAATTTTTTTCATCGGCCATTTTCCCTCTACCACCCCCTTACACCTGTTCCCGGGGGTTGGAATTTCAGTTTAAAAAAAAGTGGAGTAGGGTGTCTATTCCTACGTTTTTTGGGTCGCTAAAACCAAAAAAGACTACCAAAAATAAATTCTTCCCTCCCTTGACCCCTTACAACCCCCTTAACACCCGTAGGGTGGGGGGTCCAAATTCGAATTTTCACGAAAAGTCAATTACGGTGTCTAAACCTACGTTTTTTGGGTCACTGAAACCAAAAAAGACTACCAAAATCAAATCCTTTCCACCCTCGACCCCCTACAACCTCCTGCAATAATTTTTTTCAAATAAAACGAACCGATTTTTGGGAAATTGAAAATTAAATATTAATTATCAAAAATTATTGCAGGGGGTTGTAGGAGGTCGAGAGTGTAAAGGATTTGATTTTGGTAGTCTTTTTTGGTTTCAGCGACCCAAAAAACGTAGGTTAAGACACCGTAATCGACTTTTCGTGAAAATTCGAATTTCGACCCTCCACCTTTCAGGTGTTAAGGGGGTTGCAGGGGGTTAAGGGAGGGAAGAATTTGTTTTTGGTAGTCTTTTTCAATTTTAGCGACCCAAAAAACATAGGAATAGACACCCTACTCCACTTTTTTTAAAACTGAAATTCCAACCCCCGGGAGCAGGTGTAAGGGGGTGGTAGCGGGAAAATGGCCGATGAAAAAAATTTTTCATGGTCATATTCGGTTTCAGCGACCCGAAAAACATGGGGATAGGGGGGTGTGACCTCTTGGTTTTGACTTTTTTATTTTTTTGTGTGCCTGTGTTATTAAGACAGACAAATATTCCAGAATATATTATAGAGCGATTCATAACAATAAGAATATTTCTTATTATTTTTCTCATATTACGTGCCAATGAAATCTGCTAATTTAATTAGAAAAGAATGTCAAAAAATACTTGTATCTATATGTTAATATAAAGACGGTCTTGGAAGTGTTCATTTTAATTATTAAGGCAGACAAATATTCCAGAATATATTATAGAGCGATTCATAACTATAATAATATTTTCTATTATTTTTGTCATATTAAGTGCCAATGAAATCTGCTAATTTAATTAGCAAAGAATGTCAAGAAAAATTTTAGTATCTATCGGTCAATATAAGGACAGTCTTGGAAGTGTTAATTTTAATTATTAAGGCAGACAACTATTCCAGAATATATTATGGAGCGATTCATAACAATAAGAATATTTCTTATTATTTTTCTCATATTACGTGCCAATGAAATCTGCTAATTTAATTAGCAAAGAATGTCAAAAAATACTTGTATCTATATGTTAATATAAAGACGGTCTTGGAAGTGTTCATTTTAATTATTAAGGCAGACAAATATTCCAGAATATATTATAGAGCGATTCATAACTATAATAATATTTTCAATTATTTTTGTCATATTAAGTGCCAATGAAATCTGCTAATTTAATTAGCAAAGAATGTCAAGAAAAATTTTAGTATCTATCGGTCAATATAAGGACAGTCTTGGAAGTGTTAATTTTAATTATTAAGGCAGACAACTATTCCAGAATATATTATGGAGCGATTCATAACAATAAGAATATTTCTTATTATTTTTCTCATATTACGTGCCAATGATAGCTACCGTCAACCGGGATTATTTTGTGCACTAAAAATCTTTTTCTTGTCTCAAAGATTTATTAAAATTCAGAATTAAAAGAATAAATAAATCAACTTTTGGTATATGTTGTGTACATTCTTCTGAAGGTTTCATATAAATTTGGCTAAGAAAAATTTTTTTTTGTCTTAGTTATAGTCATTAAAAGTTGTGCTCCCGGGATGGGGCTATTTTGTGCATCGAACTTTGTCTTTCTATAATGTTGTGTAAACATTTTTTGTAATCGTTTCTGCTTTATTAAACCTTTTGTGTATATACTTGAGAGTAAATTAAAAAAAGAATGACCTAGTAAAATTTTTCTTTGTAGATATTATACAAAAAAATGTAAAATAAAACATTATAAGATTTTGCTAAAATCTGGATTTACTAAATATTAACAATCTTTCTTTAAATTGTATATTACGCAGATATTAAATATTTTTTTCTCTTTTAATATATATTTTATAATAATATATTAATATAATTCTAAAATTATTATCGTTTATACACTTGTAAATACGTTTAAAATAAACACTTCCAAGACTGTCCTTATAGTGACCAATGTAAACAAAAGTTTTTATTACCATCGATTACCATTTTTTGTTAATTAAATTAGAAGTATTCATTGAAATAAATTCCATGTAGAAAAGAAAACGAAATTTTATTTTGATTTTATTCGCTCAATAATATACATATTTATTTGGAAAATGTTTAATACCTTTCAATTAAAATTAAATTAAAATTAAATTAAATTAAAATTCAATTATTAAAAATTTTTTTTTTGAGAAATTGGATATTTGTTCACACACATTTAATATTACAGATTCAACATAAGTACATTTATTCATAAATAAATACATATTTACAAATTTTGTAATGGTTCATCGATGTCTTATAGTTAAATAACCAGGACAATTCTACAACTGACTTATGCAGTTGTATCGCGTATCATTTATCTCCAATGAATTTATGTTGAATTTGTAAGGTTAAATGTTTGTGAAAAGATATTTAATTTAAAAAAAAACTTTTTTAAATAATTGGTATTTCTTTTTGTATATAAAGTTGTCTATCCTATTTCCATGCTAATACCAATTTTACACTTAAAATTTAAAAAACAGCAAAAAATATTGTTTCTCCATAATTGTTTTTCCTCTTTTACAACTGGCAGGTAAGTAGAACCTTCATCTGCATTTATAAACTTGAAATATTCATAAACAATAGATATTTGCTTACATTTTTTGCGTTCAAACCTGAAAAATTGGTTTTTTTAAGATTATGTTTTTGGATGGTTACGGAAATTCGTTTTATTTGAATATAGGAGCTGGGGCAATTTCACAGTTTAAAAATTTAGAAAATATAAGCCAAATCCTTCAAGTTTTCGTCGACCAAAGTTGGATCCATTTTTGTATAACTTTACGGCACTTGAGGTGTGAAGCCCATTTTAAAAAAGAGAAGGGTGTTTCCTAATTCGTAACTTTTTATGTCCGCCATATAGAATTTTTTTATGGATCCACTATTTTGAATTTTTAAAAACTGACTTTATATTCGTAATCAGCGACCATAAAAACCACTGGGAGACAATTTTAAAGAAAATTTATTAAATTTTTGTCCGCCATATTGGATCCGCCATTTTGAATTTTGAAAAACTGACTTAAGATTCGTAATCAGCGACCCCAAAATCCCCTGAGTGACCATTTTCAAGCAAATTTGTTTAATTTTTAATTTTTGTCCGCCATATTGGATCCACCATTTTGAATTTGCATATCTCATTTTAGATTATTATTCAGCAAACCCCGAGAATTGAGAAAACAATTATAATTTAAAGTATATGTTACTGATTTACTTTTATTACAGTCAAGTTTAACCTGAAATAATGAGTTGCCGTGTATAAGTTTGTTAATGACAAAAAAACATAAATAATATAGACTAATTTGTTAAAAAACTACTAAACCCTATTTGTAGAAACATAAAAATAAGAACTATGCAATTATTTAAAGTTTTCCTTTAAGTTATGTTCAAAAAATCGGTGGCTTAAAAGGTGGTCGATATATCGACCACTGGGACTGAAAGGGTTAATTATTAGGCTGCGGTTACACCTCTGCAGGCAGCCTGCCTGCCTGCAGGTTGTCATGGTAACGTACAAGAGTAAGAGAGTCAGTGACTTCAAACTTCTTCCTTACTCTCGTTGCTCCTGCCTGCGCAGGCAGGCAGCCTGCAGAGGTGTAACCGCAGCTTAAAGGGGAAAAATATTCCAGAATATATTATGGAGTGAATCATAACAATGAGAATATTTCTTATTATTTTTCTCATATCAAGTGCCAATGAAAACTGCTAATTCAATTAGCAATGAATGGAGAAAATTTTTTTTTATATATCGTTCATAATATGGCAGTCTTGGAAGTGTTCGTTTAAAGGTACTGCCATAGCTCGCTGCTGCCTGCGCAGGCAGCTGAGATACAATGAGAGTAAGGGAGAAAAAAAATTCAAATTCATGATTTTTCTCCCTCACTCTCATTGTATCTCAGCTGCCTGCGCAGGCAGCAGCGAGCTGTGGCAGTGCCTTTAGTACTAAGGCAGAAAAATATTTCAAAATACATTATTAAATGAATCATAGCAATAAGATGCTTCCCATTTCTTTCTTCGTGTTTTATTCTTATGAAACCTAGTAATTTAATTTATAAAGAATGTTAAAAATGTTTTTTGTATATATCTTTTATTGTCAGGGTAGATTTAGAATTGTTTATATTAATCACTAGTGCAGAAAAATATTCCAAAATATATTATAAAACTGGTCATAAAAATAAAAAAATTGCTTTAGATACACTACCGGTCAAAATTAAGAGACCACCCATTTTCAGGTAAAAGAAAAACGTTTTAAAACATAAGATTTATTAAAACTAAAATTTTTTTCTGTTCATTTTTTGATAGATGATAAAATTTTGAAAAGAACAAGATATTTCAGATGTCGTTTGGCCAATAATTCACTTAGATATTTTAAAAAATCGTCATTTTCAATGTTTTACAAAAATTTGAATAACTTCTAAAATATAGAACGCTTTTTAATGATCTTAGGCTTATATTAAAGGTCATTTGTTGCACTATAAGAAATACTTATAGGCATTAACGTGTATTTTTTCTTAGAAAATGCAGGCAGTCAAACTTGGACCAAAAGAATTCAAAAAATTTGGAACATTTTTTCTGTACTAAAAACTATTCTAGAAAATATATAAATCATCATATGGTGTAGATTATTCAAGAAAATTTGATAAAAAAATACGTATGAATTCTAAAAATTATTTTTTTTGTTAATAAGAATGTTCCAAATAAAAAACAAGTAACGAAATGGACGCTTTCCGAAAAGTTACAAGTGGGATAGAATTGGTGGTAAGAAATGCATGGCAAAAATGAGCATCCTCAAAGGGTAGGGGTAAGCGCCATCTAGACAATCAAAGGGATGAAGCTCACTTACACTATTTCAATAATTTGAATTTACACTTAAATAGTGAATCTGGGGGTTGACCACGACTATACAAACCCTGAAAATGAAAGCGACGCTCTCTCAATTAAAAAGCAACTTACAATACAAAAGTAATACACTTATATTAATATCCAGGGGCTGTTGAGAAATCTTTGTTCTACCTGGATTACATAAATTATACACTACATATTTACATGTAACATAATTGATACAGGGGCTATTAAGAAATCTTTGTTCCACCTGTACAATACTGACAATATGGGTAAGGCTTTCTGAAGTGTACTCATGATTATCAAAGGGTGTTTTAAATTACATTCAAACACTATATTTTTAAAGTAAATAATGATAAAAACAACACCTGAAAATAGTTTTTAAAAAAATTGCTTTTTAAAAAGTTATTAACAATTTAATTTTTTAACACCTTTTTCGAAAAAAATAAATTACTCGAAAACTAATTGACAGAATTCGATAAAATTTTAACCACTTATTTAAAAAATCTTTCTTCCTAAAACTCTAATTACAGTTTTAAATTATCATGTAATTTATTTAAATAATAAAAAAATTTTATAAACAAATGAAAATTTAAGCATGTTCTTAATAAGATAATAAAATTTTCTTTACAGCATTTTATTCTACGTAAAATGTAGAACTATTACCAAAAAAAAATTTTAGGGCCCGCATATTATTTACAAAATAAAGCTATATTTTTGTCAAGCGCCATATTATTTTTCATGCCCTTCCTTTCTGCACGTGGAGCATTTTTCTTTTGAGTTTTTCATAGTTGCCTTACCCAGTAAAAAAAGAAGTATTGAGTGGAGCGTTTAGGAATTGAGTGAAGCTCTGAGTTAATACGGATTCGAGTAAAAACCGTATTGGGACGTTTGACTCAATCTTTTTTTCATCCGCCGAATACGGTCTTATTTTAGCATTAAAATTAAAATCACATGAGCAGAGTACACATTATAAATTGAAAGCACAATTGTCCTGGAATGTAAAAATGCCGATTTAGATAAGAAACTGTGAATATTTTTTAGTTTTTGTTAAAAATTGGTAAAAGCAAATTTTGACAAGCGCGACTGATTTTACCATGTGAATAAATGAAGTGGCAAGTTTAAATGGACTAAAAGAAATCTTCTGTTACCGACAGAAAGTTCCTAGAAAACTATGAAATTTCATTGTTTTGTTGAATTTACCACAATTCTCTAGGAACTTTCTGTTGGTAACGAAGATTTCTTTTAGTCCATTTAAACTTGCCACTTCATTTATTCACATGGTAAAAACAGGCGCGCTTGTCAAAATTTGCTTTTACCAATTTTTAACAAAAAATAAAAAATATTCACAGTTTCTTATCTAAATCGGCATTTTTACATTCCAGGACAATTGTGCTTTCAATTTATAATGTGTACTCTGCTCATGTGATTTTAATTTTGATGCTAAAATAAGACCGTATTCGGCGGATGAAAAAAAGATTGAGTCAAACGTCCCAATACGGTTTTCACTCGAATCCGTATTGGCTCAGAGCTTCACTCAATTCCTAAACGCTTCACTCAATACTTCTTTTTTTACTGGGTACTCATCAGTGCTGTTGTATGTTCTTCTGTTTGTGTCCTTTCTTCTTCGATGAGTAATCGTGACGTCAGTTCTGTGAGTGTTTGTTTTTCTGTAGGTACTGATTCCCAAGCTGACCTGAAGTGTTTATACTGCTCAGGGAGAGACAATATAATTTTCGTTATCGCCATTTGATCGTAAATTTCCTCTCCAGCTTGTTTTAACTTCGTTCGAATTTCTTCGATTTGAGAAAGAAATGAACTTATTAAACTTTTATTCATTTTGGCTGAGAAGAACCTGTGCTGCAGTAAATGAATTGACACAGTTGATTCCTTTTCGTAGACAGCTTTTAGTTTTGACCACATATTGAATGAAGTTTCACAGGATAAAATGTGAATCAGTGTATTTTGTTCCATTCGAGTAACGATGATTTCCTGAGCTTTGGTGTCCTTTTTGTTTCAGTCACCTTAAGCAGATGTTGGTGACGGTTTAGGTGTAGTACCGGAGACGATATCAAAGAGCTCTTTACTTTTTAAGATAATTTGCGTTTCGAATTTCCAGGTCAACCAGTTATCATCATTTAATTTTGATACTACGGAGTTTGAAGAGGACGCCATATTTTCTTGCCGGCCTCGTGTTTTCCTGTTGTGAAAAATACCGCTATATTCATTTACTATGTCACAAGGGTTTTAATTTAAAAAAACACAATTTTTTTAAACGACACTCTGGGCCCATAACCTGTAGAATATAATGAATAAGACTTTATTCTAATTAAAGCAATTTATTCTATGATAAAAATGAGGAGATTACAGAGTGGTTACACGAGGTGTTTATATTGAGAGAGTTGACTCTCGACTGACTAATTGTACAATTTTGGGCATTGTGACTCTGTGCGGACGCGCTGTCAGTTAACGTACCGCCCGCCAGAAAAAATGTAACTACTTCTTTCCTAATTGCGGCTCACGAAATTTAGAAACGGGTATTGAATCTTTATAAAATTCTCTTTCCAATAGAATTTGAACAAGCTTTCTAAAACGTTAAGAACATTGTTTAATTTGTGCTGGTAGACTTCACGTATTTTGACTCCTAGTCATAAAAATAAAAAATTTTCTTTAGACTTTTTTCACATTAGATTCCAATGAAAACTGATAGATTAATTAGAAAATAATGAAAAGATAAGTTTTTGTATACATCGGTCACTATAAGGACGGTCCTGATAGTGTTCATTTTAATTGCAAGATATGAAAGCTTTTCGAAAATATGTTTATTATTGAGCGAATCAAATCAAAATAAAATTTCCTTTTATTTTCTACATGCTAAATTCCAATGATAGCTTCTAATTTAATTAACAAAAAATAGTAATAAAAACTTTTGTTGATATCGGTCATTATAAGGACAGTCTTGGAAGTGTTTATTTAAAATACTAAGTCAGAAAGAACTTCCAAAATATATTGTAGAGTGAATTAAAAAAATAATTAAATTTCTTATTACTTTTTATCTTTAATTCTAATAAAAGCTACTAATTTAATTTACAAAGATAAGTCAGAACAATTTTTGTATATATCCGTCATTTTTAGAATAAATGTGAAATGTTTATGTATTTTAATTAATAGCGCTGAAAAATTTTCCAAAATATATTATTGAGCTAATGAAAAAGATAAAAAAAATTGCATAACCCGAGTCGAAATTTATACCCTACTCAGCTTCTGAAAATGTATGGTTTATTTAAGTTTAACAGTCGTAAATTAGGGTCTAATTGTATTAGAATTAGACCCTACTTTACTACTCCTAACACTCAACAAATCCTGAAAATTCAGGGTGAAAGTAGGGTTTAAATTTCGACTCGGGAAGACTTTTTTAGAATAAATTCCAATGAAGACTACTAATTTAATTAGAAAGTAATGGAAAGAAATTTTTTATATATATATTGGTAACTCTAAGGACAGTCTTGGAAGTGTACAAGCAACAGTTCGTACAAGTTACTTTTCGCAAAAGTGACAAATCGTAATTATGTCGCTTGGAGCAAATGATAATTCGCGAAATTGACGATTCGGAAAAATGACAATTCGTTAAAATAGCTGTTCGTAAAAATGTCAAATCGAAATAAATACAGTTTGAATAATTGATATTTCGTTAAAATAAAAGTTCGGATAAATACAGTTCGGTAAAAATACAGATCGGTAAAATGTCATTTGGGGAATAATCATGCGCCCTCTCCGTAACTCAAGAAATATTTTATCAAATATAATAATTTTTAATATTTACACTTCTACTATTAATGGTAACATTTTAATAGAATTTTGTGAAAATTTAACAACATAAATTTTTTTACCTGGGCAGTTGAGAAATTTTTCCCCATATATAGTTTACTCTAAGGACAGTCATGGAAGTGTTTCTTTTAATTGCTAGACATTAAACATTTTCTAAAATATGTATAGTATTGGGCGAATGATAACAAAATAAAAATTCCTTATTCCTTTTATGTTAAATTTCAATTAAATCTGCAACCTTAATTAACACAGAGAATTGAAATAAAACCTTTTGCATATAACGATCATTATAAGTATAATCATTGAAGCGTCCATTTAAAATACTTGGACAGAAAAAAATCCAAAATACATTATCGAAAGATTCATAGTAATAAGAAACTTTTTCATTCCTTTCTTCTTGTTCAATTCCAATGAAAGCTACTAAGTTCAATTACAAAGAATGGTAAGGAAAATATTTGTATTTAGCTTTCATTTTTAGGAAAGATTTGGAAGTGTTCTCTCTAAATCTGAATATGTGAAAATTCACATATTTGTAAGTTATAAGTCGCTCTCTCGTTCAATAAGTGCATATACACTTATAATAAGTGAAATTTCACTCAGAATAAGTGAAAAATTCACTTATTTATAAGTGTATATGCACTTATTGATCGAGAAGACGACTTATAACGTACAATAAGTGAAATTGCACGTATTCAGATTTAGAGAGTTTATTTTAATTTCTAGCGCAGAAAAATATTCCAAAATATATTATAAAACTGTTGATAAAAATAAAAAAATTGCTTTAGACATCTTCACATTAAATTCAAATGAAGTTTGCTAATTTAATTAGGCAAATAATGTAAAGAAAAAGTTTTTTGTATATATTGGTTACTTTAGGTAGTCTTGAAAGTATTCATTTTTATTGCTAGATATGAAACATGTGCCAAAATATGTATATTATGGTGCGAATGAAATCAAAATAAAAATTTCTTATTCCTTTCTTCATTATAAATTCCAATAAAAACTTCAAATTTAATTTACAAAGATTGTTAATAATGTCTTTTGTATACATCGGCCATTATAAGGACAGTTATAGAAGTGTTTCTTTCAAATACTATGGCAGAAAAATATTTTAAAATACATTATCAAGTGAATCACAGCAATAAGAAGCTTTCTCATTCCTTTCTTCGTGTTTAATTCACATGAATCCTACTTATCTAATATACAAAGAATGATAAAGTTTTTTTGCATATTTTTTATTATTAGGATTGATTTGGTATTGTTTATATTAATTACTAGAGCAACAAAATATTTCAAAATATATTATAAAACTAGTCATAAAAAATTGCTTTAAACTTTTTTCACCTTACTTTACACTTTTTCACGTCACAACGAAGACTGCTAATTTGATTAGGAAATAATGGAAAGAAAAGTTTTATATATATATATATATATATCGGTCATTCTAAAGAAAGTCTTGGAAGCGTTCATTTTAATTGACAGATATAAAACTTTTTTCAAAATATGTATATTATTGAGCGAATCAAATCAAAACAGAAATTTCTTATTCACGGAAAAAAATTTTTACTGTGGGGAACAGCTCCCTGGTTAAAAAACTGGACAGATTTTGGACTAATCCGAAATTTGTCCGAAACAGTGCGGTTTGTGGTCATGTTTTTGTCACCCGAAATTAATCTGAATAAATCCGAACTTTATATGGTTTGTGAACAACTAGTAAATCCGGAGTTGGTAGTTAGTTTTAACTAGTGAATCCGGAATTAGTCCAAAACAGTCAAAAATTAGTCCAGACAATTAAGTGAATGTTAATAAAAAAATAATTATACAAGTTACACATATTAATTATTATTACTTTTTGGTACATGCAACATGTTTTTCGATTTACCTATCGCAATAAAAATATTGCTGGTCACAATATTGTTGAGGCATCCATACATATGGCTAGAGCAGCTTTTAGTATGGAAGCATTTACAAAACAGAATGGTTGTGGTAACTATATAATTTCGTTAGGTTTGATATTGTTGTGCCAACCATAGCAATAGTTGAGGTTACAATTTTAGTTTGGATTTCACCAGTTTGGTTCTCCTAACCATTTTTAAATTGGTAAGGCTCCTAAAGATGTCTGCGCACTGTGTATGCGCGTCGCACGATGACGCTATAGATTATTCGCTTCAATTCCAAGCGTCTACACACGTCCAGACGCGTATGTTCTGTCATAAACATTTTCAAAAAGTATTTAAGAGTTATTGATCCTGGTAAATTGTTGACGTGTTTTTTAAGTTTCACCAATGGATGCTGAGTATATAGAGTTCATCAAAAGAATAGGCTTTGAGGAATACTATCTCCAGTCTGATGAAAATAAATTATTTTTTGGTTATTTTTCCATGTCGCTGAGTTAGTGAAAAAAAATACACTTCGAATTTTGGTTGAAAAAGAGGACACCTTGCTTTTTAGTCGAAGAAAGAACAAGTCAAAAATATTCATTTTGAATAAATGTTTGTTCTTGTGTAATGTAATTGTTTTATGGATTTTTGTATTCTTGATAGTTTCTTTAGCACAAAATGTCAAAGCAATTTGACATTTTGACTCATAGAATCGCCAACCGAAAATGTATTTAAAATTAATATTTTTGACGTGTTCTTTAATTTTCTTTAACTAAAAAGCGAGGTGATGTTCTTTTTTTCAATCAGATTTGAAGGTGTACTTTTTTCACTAATTTAATCCAGCGATATACAAATTTATGTACACTAAATAGATAATGGTTGCAGCATCAATTAAAAATGATTGTCACAACCGTTTTAACATTTGTACGTTTACCAAATAATATGGTTCACACAGACATATATTTTTGTTGCTGTATCAATTTAAAGCTAGCTAATAAATATTGTTGAGGCAACCGGAGGTATGGATGTGCCAACTATTGCCTTTTTTCCGTGTACCATAAGTAAATACCTTGAATAAAAAGTCGGACTAATCCGGAATTCGTCCGCAACAGTGCGGTTTAATGTGGAGTTTTTCACCCTGAATTAAGTTTAAAATCAATACATTTTTTATAACTATTGAATCCGTAATTAGTCCGATTTAGTCCGAAGTTAGTCAGATCATATGCAACTAGTAAATGCAGAAGTAATCCGATTGGTTTAATCAGTGAATCCGCAGCTAATCCGAAACAGTCTGCTTAAGGTCAGGTTTTTGTCACTCGAAATTAGTCCGGATGAATCCAAACTCAATACGGTTTCTCTATAACCAGTGAATCCGGATTCACTGGTTATAGAGAAATTAGTCCGATCTAGTCCAAAGTTAGTCTGATAATACGCAACTTGCAAATGTGAAATTATTAAATCCGGAATTAATCTGGTTTTGGTCAGGTTTTTGTCGTACTGGGGTGTTTTGATCGGATATTATTCGGATTGCCGCTAACTATTACCAGATTTTTTGCATACATATTTCGGATTGTTTCGTATTTGTTCGGATAATGCCTTTTAATTGGATTAAATCCGGATTATTTCAGACAATTTTCGAATACTTAGCATACAGATTTCGGATTGTTTCGGATTATGCCTTTCAATTGGAATAAATCCCAAACGTTGCAGACAATTTCTGGATTCGTTGCATACAGTTTTCGGATTGTTTCGTACTTGTTTCGAAATAGGATTTTGCAACACTTAATTTTAAATTGTTGCGGACTAATATCGGATTTCTTGCTTACAGAGTACGGATTGCTTCGGACATTTTACGGATTCAGTTTTTTAACTAGATTAAATTCGGGTTGTTGCGGACTGATTCCGTATTCTTTACATATTGATTTCTGAAAATTTCATACTTATTTTAGAAGAATTCTTCACCGTTTATAAATTCGGATTGTTACGGACTAATTACGGACTGAATTCGTAGACATTCAGGATTACTCCGGAGTGTTTTCGGATTCAAGTTTTCGTTCGGATTAATATCAGACAAACGCGGATCAATTTCGGACCTTTTTCGTACAATTTTCGGACTAATCCGTAATAATCTGTCCGTATTTAATCCAGAATTATAGTCCGAAATTTTTACCAGGGCTAATTTCGAAAATCAATAACATAAAGAATCTATGCAACTAATTCAGTGAATGATTTTCAATACAGTAGTCAAACTGTCTCTCTGATCTAGAGAAAATGAATATAACTGGTCAGCCATATTGGAAATATTTGACAGTTTACCATTCTCATAGAAGTTTCTCTAAAATCACAAATGTCAAATTTACATTTCTTACCTCTAAATACATATTAATTTACTAATTTTACATTTTATTAGTTATAATATAAAAAATATAATTAATAGAATTTGAATATACGCTTTGAACATTAATTTAAAAATGTTTTCATTCAAGTGTTATTTTGAGGTTGTGTTGTTTTCGAAAGGTAACACAAGAAATATCATTTTCGCTGATGGATCAGCGAAAATGGATTATTGATGGAGCCAAATCAGCGAAACTTATAGCTAGTATAGTGATTGTTATCTCTACTTTAGTAGAACTTTTTTTAGCCTGTTTCTTTCTTCATCCTAAATTTCAATAAAAACTTCTAACTTATTTGACAAAGAATGTAAATAAGATCTTTTGTTTATAACGGTCATTTTAAAGGCAGTCTTAGAAGTATTTATATAAAATACTAAGGCAGGAAATATTTCCAAAATATGTATATTATGGAGCAAATCAAAAAAATAATTAAATTTCTTATTACTTTTTATATTAAATTCTAATAAAAGCTACTAATTTAATTTACAAACCATTGTAAGATAATTTTTTGTATGTATCTGTCATTTTAAGAAAATATTTAAAAGTGTTTATTTTAATCACTTTGTGCAAAAAAAATTTCCAAAATATATGTTTAAGATAGTCAAAAAAACAAAAAAATTGCTTAAGACTTTCAAGAGACTATATTCCAATAAAGACTGCTAATTTAATAAGAAAATAACGGAAAGAAAAGTTTTTGTATGTATTTTTCATTATATGGATGGATTTGGTAGTGTTTATATTAATTACTAGCGCAGAAAAATATTCCAAAATATATTATTAAACTAGTCATTATATGAGAAGGTATTAGTTTTGGTCGAAAATTGATATTCGTTAATGTTATGAATTCTTGACATTTTGAGGTGCCCTGAGTCCGAAAATCATAGTCTAAAAAATGTGTCTGTCTGTATAGATATACAGACAGACACCATATTGTGTCTGTAGACACAATGGTGTCGCCACTATAACTTTTGAAAAACTTATTGTGTCAACTTGCAATTTTGCAAGAACAAAGTCGATTTCGTTAGCCAGACAGTTTCGTTGAAAACTACCAAAACTAAGGTAGTTTCAAAATTTTGAAAATTCAATTTTTTCAAAATTCAAAATTTTCAACTGCGTATTATTTTAGATTAAAAGAAAGGCAAACAATTTTTTTTAGAACATTTTTCAAAAGAAAGTCATATTTCAGAGTTGCAGCCTTTTTTAAAGTTATTTGTTCACTTTGAACTTTCCATCCTATCTTACTAGAAATGATTTACTTTTGCCTATTAATTTGAATATTAAATTTATAGAATTGTTCTTTTTTCTTAATTCAAATTTATTTTTGAGCTGCAGACCTATTTTTTACTACATTTTAAGATGAAGTATTTTAATTTTACCAGTTTTGGTAGTCAATTTAAATTTATTTTTACATTTTGCAAGTTGTACTGTTAATAGTAACATTTTGGTAAAGTTTCAAAAAAATTCAACAACATAAATTTTTTGACCTTGGCAGTTGAGGAATCTTTCCCTATATATTGGTCACTCTAAGGACAGTCTTGGAAGTGTTCATTTTAATTGCTAGATATGAAACATTTTCCAAAATATGTATATTATGGAGCGAATCAAATAAAAAAATTCTTATTCCTTTCTTCATATTAAATTCCTGTAAAAACTTTAAACTTATTTAACACAGAATGTAAATAAAAACTTTTGTATATATCGGTCACTCTAAGGACAGTCTTGGAAGTGTTCGTTTCAAGTACTAAAATATTTCAAAATACATTATTAAATAAATCACAGCAATAAGAAAGCTTTCTCATTTCTTTCTTCGTGTTTTATTCCAATGAAACCTACTAATTTAATTTACAATGAATGATAAAAAAGTTTTTTGTATATGTCTTTTATTGTTAGAATTATATTAATATATTAATCACTAGCGCAAAAAAATATTCCAAAATATATTAAAGAACTGGTCAAAAAATAAAAAAATTGCTTTAGATATCTTCCCATTAAATTCCAATGAAAATTGCTAATTTGATTAGGCAAATAATGGAAAGATAAAGTTTTTGTACATATTGGTTACATTAGGGAGTCTTGGAAGTGTTTGTTTCAAGTACTAAAATATTTCAAAATACATTATTAAATGAATCATAGCAATAAGAAGCTTTCTCATATCTTTCTTCGTGTTTTATTCCAATGAAACCTACTAATTTAATTTACAAAGAATGATAAAAAAGTTTTTTGTATATATCTTTTATTATTAGAATTATATTAATACATTAAATATATTAATATATTAATCACAAGCGCAAAAAAATATTCCAAAATATATTAAAGAACTGGTCATAAAAATAAAAAAATTGCTTTAGATATCTTCACATTAAATTCCAATGAAGATTGATAATTTTATTAGGCAAATAATGGAAAGATAAAGTTTTTGTATATATTGGTTACTTTAGGGACAGTCTTGGAAGTGTTCATTTTAGTTGCTAGATATGAAACGTTTTTCAAAATATTTATATTATAGAGCGAATCAAATCAAAAAATTCTTATTCCTTTCTTCATGTTAAATTCCTGTAAAAACTTTAAACTTATTTAACAAAGAATGTAAATAAAATCTTTTGTATATCGGTCATTATAAGGACAGTCTTGGAAGTGTTCGTTTAAAGTACTAAGGCAGAAAAATATTTTAGAATACACTATCGAGTGAATCACAGCAATAAGAAGCTTTCTTATTCCTTTCTTCGGGTTTAATTTTAATAAAAGATACTAATTTAATTCACAAAGTATGATAAGAACATCTTTTCTTATGATAAATTTGAAAGTGTTCATTTTAATATTTCTCATTATAAAGATAGATTTGTAAGTCATGTTAAACTCCAATAAAAGCTGCTAATTTAATTAACAAAGAATGGAAATACATACCTACTTTTGCATATATCGGTCATTATAATGTCAGTCTTGGAAATGTTCATTTAAATTGCTGAGGCATGTAATGTCACATCTGAAACGCCTTATCACTATGTTTGATGTCTTTTATCGTGATTACATTTTATATGCAGTAGTATTAATAAGCAAACGCATGCTTTGTACTCTAAGTGATTTTAAATAAAAAAGTAGTGAAAAAAAAATAAAGTTTTATTGGATATGTGTGTTAACAGTGCCAGAGTGAAGATTTTTTGTAAATTGACTCAGGTAAATGTATGGAACGTATTGTTTAGACCTTGGACAACAGTTTTTTGTATTTTACATTTTTCTTAATTCGCGCTGTAATATGAAAGTAACACCATCATATTTCCATCAATAGCTTGTAGGGTATGATGGCATAATTTTTGTAACGTACAGTGGCGGATCATTGTTTTGCACGAGTTTCAATTGTATTTGCATTTTTTGTGTACTAATGCCTCTTGTGCTCCACCACAACAATTCTTGAATATGCGACACTTGCGGTCTTCTCTTATTCTAGTTTTGTTAAAACAGTCGCCAGCTACTTATCATGTCCAAATTGTAACAATAACTGAAGTGAAACTTTTTTTTCTATAATGTAAACGATGTCAAAAAATAGAAAATAAATTTTTGTTGAAATGTGGGTATATATTATTTTAAACTAAAATTTTCTATATTTGATTCCATTTATAGAATTAATTAGAAATAACAAAATAAATTTTAATTTTCAACATTGTGTGTTACATTCATTGGAGGTGCTGTTCAATTTTTCCGATACAGAGAAATCTGTTTCTGAAGAAATACTTAATGAACCTTTCCTTAGTATTATGGAAACTTCGGTAAAGTTTAATTCATCAGAATTATCAAATGATTCGGTAACAGGAGTTGAGTGCTTACAATTTTTTTCATTTGATTCTAGTGGCATTTCTGGATAATCTGAAAGAAACAGTTTTATATTACTAAATAATGACATCATGATTACATTTAGCATCTTTGATTTTAAAAAATTTATTAATACAATGCTTTGATGTAAAAATTGAAAAAATATTTAAAAGGGCTTAAACTATTAACATTTAATAGCAAGTGTTAAAGGGACTTTCTGGCTAAGTATTTAAAAATTATAAGATGCGACAAAAATGTAAGTTACTAAAAAATCACCAAAATTTTATTAAATTTCATTAATTAGCAACAGAGTAATTGCAACTTTAGAGGAAAGTCAACAAAAACTTTAATTATTGATAAATAATTAAAAATTGACTGTTTTGAAAACGCATTTTCGGAATGTTTTTAGTAATAATCTTTTTACATAATCATAATTTTTTAAAGTATTATTTTCCAATACACCATTTCAAAGAGCCTATCCTGAGTAATAAAAAATGTCTATTGCCATTTATTTAAAATTACGTTTAAAGGGGGCATCCTGTGTTACAGACGTTTTTCAAGAGCTTTTTGGAATTTCCTTTTCAAGAACTGAAACTAAGATTATTTGCTAATATTAAAAATTGAATTTTTTACTTGTTCATGACATTTAAAAGAATGTTGTTTTTTTCTGTTTATTTTGTTGTATAAGAAAGAAACGACATGACCTTTTTCAATTATTCTAATTCGGGCGATAGCAACACATGTGTTAAACATGCCGTGTAAAGAGCGATATTGGTCAAGCCGTTTTTGAGTTATCATGATCCCAGTTTGAAAAACATAGTTTTGAGAAAAACGCCTTTCAAAGTTTAAGTACTACATTTATCGCTTGACAGCGCCTTATCTTTCTACAGCTGTAACTTTTTTAAGACGTCAAATATCGAAAGATCGCTTAACGTACATCTTCCACGCACATTATAGAAGTGATTTATGTGAAAAAAATTCTTTCGGTTTATTAAACCCATCATACTGAATAACATCCTTCAAGAAAAAGTAGGAGTAAATGTATCAGGTACAATATTATATCAAAATTGCATGTCAATATTGAAATTTTTCCCGTTAATATTCATGCAATATTGACTCAACATTGACTATCTCTACACTGTGAGAACATTCCCCATTAACATTGACGTAATATTTCCATTTTATTAATTGACAGGCAATATTGAAAGAGAGAGGCAAATATGGGAATGTATCCAAAACCGGATATGATAGAGTTTCCACTCGATTGATTAAACTATGCCGCTTATAAATTAAAAACATTAATATTTAATATATTTTTTATTCCCGGATTTGGAAATTTTTTACTTGTATTTGTACAGCGCAAAAAGCGAAACATGTATATAAATATTATTGTATATAAGTGCACATCAACGTGCAATTAGAAACGTAAATGAAATAAGTTATTCCTCCCAAAAACTTTTCAAGTAAGAAAATTGCAGGAGAAAAAAATTACCTTTGTCAGGAAATGAATCGTTAATCCAACTATCTCCTACTATATTTAAAATTTCGCTTGCCCCACTGCGTGAAAGACTTGAATCTGCAGAAGTGAATGATTTTAGAGTTCCGTTTTTGGAAGATTTCATTGACTTATTTTTAAAACTTTCTAAATCACTCTGAAAGCCTTTTGATGAACTTAGTCTGTCAGACATGTTTTATGCGTTTTTATGAAAACTGGTGATCAGAATTATAAATTTTATGATTTCATCATCCGCATTTGATTCTACAAATAAAACATGTTACATAATTAAATTTTTTAATTTCTATGCTCATAACCATTATGTAGTTTCGAAAAAATATAAAAAAGACAACGGTTACTTTTAGTAGGCAAAAGTGAACTTTGAATATTAGAAACTATTAATTCAGTATATATTGAAGATCAAAATTGAATGTTAATATTAATAATATTAATATTGTCATTAGTGAATCTACCCAGAAATAGATCATCATCACATAAATTCAAATTGTAAACAATCTTAATTTCAATTAGTCCTACAACTTTCAAAGAGAAGCCCTTCAGTACACACAGTAATTAAAGATTTTATATATTAATTGTATACTAAATTAATTAGCAACTAGAAAATTTTCGACAGGGCACTCAGTAAATAAAAAAGTAGAAATGTATGTATTGCTTAATGAAATTATCATTAGTGAATCTACTTAAATATATTTTTTAACTGTAACATTACTTGAGGTTATATACTAAGTATTAAGGGGTTACGTACAGTTAGAGCTTCAAAAAAGCTGTTTTTTAGGAATTTTTTGTGGCCACGCATTAAAATAATTAATAACAAATCTTTTTCCACATAAAATATATATATTTCAAAAAAATTTCTGAAATTATAGTCCATAAATATAAAGAAATATGCGAATGATAGAACATTTGCGTGAGCTCCTTAAAGAAAAATGGTTTCACGGTGATCATGCTATCTCTTGACTGGATCATCTAAAATCAAATCGTGAAGAAGAAATCGTTAGGTAATGATATAATGCGGTACTTGAACGAAGGGATTTGAAAAATTTTGATTTTTCGCAAAATGGCGGATGTTGAAAGTCAAAAATTTTTTTTTACCAAAATTTTACTCACATTTTCGGCTATAAAAAAGAAAATTATTGTCAAAAAAATCCTTCGTTCAAGTACCGGACAATTATATAACAAGTGGTAAAAATTTCGAACCGATCGGTAAAGCCGTTCTCAAGTTACAGTGATCACCGACTCCCAAAACATGGTTTTGAGAAAAACGAGTTCAAAGTTTTGAATACCGCTGCCTGGCCACAGTAACGGCTAAGACGGCTCCATTCAAAATTCTATATCTCCATAAATAATAGTCCGATTTGTCTCAAATTTTCAGAGAATACTTTTGAAATGGTATGCTTTTAGAAAATGCATTTTTAAAAAAATCGATTTTTTGAAAATCCTAAGTGTATGTAACCCTTTAACATTATTAAATTATTAAAACATTTTTAAAAAATCCGGCAAATTAAGAACAGATACAGATTTCTGTAAAGCACTCAATAATTAAGTAATTCAAAATTCATTATTTAAAGAATTTTTATTAATAAAATTAATATTAGTCTATTCTCAATAATTCGAAGCATTGGAAGTCATAGGACAGACGTTTGGAATTTGTAACCTTAACAAATGTAATTCGAAATAACAGTACATTCGCTTAAACTTCGAATTATCGATCATTTACAGTATAAACATTAATAAATAGATACAAGGTACAATATTGTTCGAGCTTACAAAAAGTTTAAAACCGTAAATTCATATAAAATAAAAAGGAAAATATTTGTATCACATAACAATATTCGACAGCAAATTAATCAATGAACCTAAAAGAAACTATGGATAGACGATATCTCAAACCAGAATCGATTCTCCAGAAGTATCGAGGATTCGAGTACAATACTATTAGCGTTATCAGAAAAACTCCTCGTTGAAACACAGGCAACTGCTAGAGAAAAACTTCACGCGGCTAAAGAAAGATCGAAACATTATTATGACCTGAAACTAAATTCTCAAAATTATAAAGTTGATGATACCGTGTATCTCCAAAGGAAATATAGACAATGATTATTCCGGTCCCTACAAAATAATAAAGGTTTTAGACGAGAATAATGTTGAAATTCAAATCACACAAAACAAAACGAAAGTTGTCTATACTAACCTCCTTCGACCACAAGTTATGAAAATTTTCTAAAAACAAAAACATGATTTCATAACGCTGGATCAAATTGACAATGTATATATACAAAATACAAATGTTATACAAAACAATACATACCTTGTAAAATTATGGTTGAATAAGAATTAATTAGTTACTATTGTTCTTATTCTCTTAAAGGGAAGAGTGAGAGCTGATCAACTACACCTTGCTCAGTATTGATGTAAATAATGTATAATTATTTCACTTCTCATAATAACAATATTTCGGTAATAAATAAATAAAATTTTGACAAGGTCTGTGTTGTTAATTCAGAACAAATAAATAATAATGTATGTTTACTGCTCTCGTATTTTTGTTGACTTCTGTATGTCATTATGAACACATTATAGATGCGGATAATGCGTGACCGATTTAGCAACGTAAATGCACTACACACTAGTAACTTTAGTCTAAAAATGTTCAGCGTCATCCACAGGTATACTTCTTAAGGCGCACAACATTATTTAAAAACACGACAAATGTAAATAATGTAAATATAAAAACAAAACACATATTTTAAGAAACAAAAAAAAATTTATAAATAATAAAAAAACAAAATAAAAAAACAAAAAGAAAAAAATATATATATGTATATACAAATGGAATAAACAGTATAAATATTTTTATCTTTTAAATTTTCTATCGATAATCTCGCTAAAGTCCAACGCACAATTTTGTTCGAGAACAAAATGCATGAGATAGAAAAGGACACAAATATATCTCTGTTCTTTTCTAACTCATACTTTGCGTTCGCAAAGCAGTTGTGCTTAGGCATTAAAGGCGGTTCCAGAATAGGTGCAAAATGCAAGGTAAAAGTACAAGTGCAAGTGCGAACCAATGCTAAATGTATAGGAATCGCACTTGCACTTGGGCTTGCTACCTGCATTTTGCACCTATTCTGGAACCGCCATAAGAGCAGGATTGTGCAGTGACGCGTCACTCGATGTTTTTGACGTAAAATACCTAAGTCGGGTAATTTACGTCTAAAACTGGTAAAATACTTGGTAAATTACCTGGTTCAAATGAAACCGTTTATAACCTCACATTTTGTTGTCAACAATGTTGCAGAAACATAAAATTAAACAAAATCACGAATAACCTTACATTAAGAAAGAATCTGATGTACAGTAGCAGTACTATAGCATTAGTATTTCAATCTTAATTTATACAATTTGTTTTTATTTTAAAGCAGATAAGTGTGCAACTAGTCTTCTTTAGTATCCTTTCTCACCTTGTCTAATAACGCTTGTGCGTGATAGAAAAGAACAAACACATCTTCTATCTTTTTTTATCTAATGCTTGCGTCCCATTTCCGTTTCATTCTGCTTAGGGCTTCAAGCTATGCGTTTGCAGACGATTTATGCGAACCTACTACTACTACTACTGTGGGATGGCCCTCCACATTATAGCACAGTATTTTTCAGGAAGGTTATAAAGTAAAGTTCGTAAATTTGCTTTGTAAGCTTCCTGTAACTCTGAACGTCTCCGCATGCACTTTTCCGCTAAAAACTTCCTTAAAAATTTCTACAGGAAACTTGTAGAGAGTTTTTACAGTAAGCTTGTTCAAATGTTACTGTTGTTTAATTAATTTTAAATTAATAAGTTACTTTAAAAACTTTCTACAAGTTTTGCGTCGAAATTTATAGGGAAATTTTCATCAGAATGTTGCATGCGGAGGACATTTAGAGTTTACAGGAAGTTTACAAAGAAAATTTGCGAACTGCACTTTGTATAAACTTCCTGAAAAATATTGTGTTATAAGTAGTACTTGTCAATAAATTTGAAAGATTTGTGATTGGTAGTTTGTTCGCTATAGCGCCCATTTTTGATCGGCCATTTAAAATTTTGAAAAAGCGACATTAGATTCGTAATCAGCGACCCTAAAATCTTTCACCCCAACAGATAAGTATATGTACCTCTCCCTAAAGTCCAACGCACAATAAGTTCGCGAAAGTCGTTCGCGAACGAGACCCATGAGATAGAAAAGGACACAAATATATCTCTGTCCTTTTTAAGGCCTTTCTCCAATAGGTTCCCAAAACTCTGCGTCTGCGTCGGTTGCTATAGCAACACATGCTAAAATCAACGCAACGCAGTCATTCGCACACTTTTTAAAACCTATTGGAGAAAGGCCTTTAACTCATGCTTTACGTTCGCGAACCACTTTCGCGAACGCAAAGCATGAGTTAAAAAAGGACAGAGATATATTTGTGTCCTTTTCTATCTCATGCGTCTCGTTCGCGAACGACTTTCGCGAACCTATTGTGCGTTGGACTTAACTCTCTCACATTATTATTTTTTTTCTAGTTCATACTCATACGTTACCCTCCTCCCGCACACCTGCAGTTGCACGGGTGAGCAACCCTGCTGTCTGCCTGCAGACGTCACATAAATTACATGGGTTTTTTTTACGTATATTACGTACGTAAATTACCTTAAAAATTTTAAACACAATGCATTTTCTTATAGTGGAGAGTAAGGGTGCAGTCCCATGCTGAGCAGAAAACAGAATGCAAAGCAGAATTTCGTGAGTGCAAGAGAGATGGTCAGATATCACTATCCTTTCCACTCTCACGAAATTCTGCTTTGCATTGTGTTTTCTGCTCATCATGGGACCGTACCCTCAGGCTGAATTCCCATGGCAGCGTTTTGTAACTAGACCATGAGGATGAGGGAGATAGAGATATATGTTGGCTATATTTGCACTCATGGCCTAGTTAGAAAATGCAACGCAAAAAGGTGCTATTGGACTCCACCCTAAGGCTGGAGTCCCATGGTAGCGTTTTGCGTTGCGTTTTGTAACTAGGCCATGAGTACAAATATGAGGCTTGTTCCACAATGAGCCAAAACGCAACGCAGACGCGACGCGTCCCAATGCTAATCAAATGGGGATGCGTCGCGTCTGCGTTGCGTTTTGGCTCATTGTGGAACTAGCCTAATTAACATGTATCTCCATCTCTCTCACACTCATTGCCTAGTTACAAAACGCAACGCAAAACTCTGCCATGGGACTCCACCCTAAAGGTACCGTTCCATGATGGCGTGAAAGCGTCGGCGTAAAGCGTAAACCATATGAGTGAGTGAAAACCTGATATTTGTTCATCTCTTTCTATCGCACGATTTCTGCTTTATGCCGACGCTTTTACGCCGTCATGGGACGGTACCTTAAGGCTGGAGTCCCATGGCAGCGTTTTGCGTTGCGTTTTGTAACTAGGCCATAAGTGCAAATATAGTGAACGTATATCTCCATCTCTCTCACACTCATGGCCTAGTTACAAAAAGCAACGCAAAACGGTGTCATGGGACTTGACCCTAAAGGTGCAATCCCATGTGAGAAGAATACGTCGACCAAAAGGAGAAAATCATGAGAGTGAAAAGAAAAGAGTGATCTACCTATCTCTTTTGAACTCATGATTTTCTTCTCTTAAGGTACCGTCCCATGATGGCGTGAAAGCGTCGGCGTAAAGCGTAAACCATGTGAGTGAGTGAGAACATGATATCTGTTCATCTCTTTCTATCGCACGATTTCTGCTTTACGCCGACGCTTTTACGCCGTCATGGGACGGTACCTTCAGTCGACATATTATATACCGGACGCCAGTCTAAGGTAGAGTCCACAACAGCACTCTTAAACGGGACGTGACGTTACGAAACAATATACTTACCATTGTTTTGTTACGTTTACATCCTGTTCAAGTGTGCTATTGTGGACAGAAACTATCTGCATCCTTTTCTTTCCAATGCCCTGTTTACCTGCTTTCGAAGCTTTCTTGGTGTTTTATCTCTTTCTGGTGCATATGTTAGAAAGATATTAAATACCAAGATGGTTTCCGAAAGCAGGTGCAGCGATGGGTAGTTTCACATGGTTTCAGATCCCAATATAACTAGCATTATTGTTACGTTTTCGTCGCGTTCAAAAGTGCTATTGTGGACTCAAACTAAGAGTGCGATCCCACATGAGCAGAATACGTTGATAGAAAGCAGAAAATTATGAGTGGAAATGAGATAGGTAGATATAGCTATTCGTTTCTCTCTCATGATTTTCTACTTTTGGTCGACGTATTTTGCACACATGGGATCGCACCTTTACTCTGCTTTCGACTTTAGAAGTCAAGGCGTACGTGGCGCTCTTGTCGCTAGTGCAAGTTACTAACATTGGGTTTACTTTCTTCTTCTTTTTCTTCTTTGATGTCTTCTGGCTTAGTCGACTACGTGATGAATATTTGTATTCCTTTAAGACATTTTTAAATATTCCAAATGTAAGTATTATAAATTAAACAATAAATTTGTAAAATTTAATACCGTTTATTCCAACAGTGTGCAAAATTCGATTAGACATAATGCTTATTTATCTTAAAAAAGCAATTACTTTTTTATATAACATGAACGTCAACAATTTAACGTTGATAATTGCGTTGAAATTTTTTAAAAAATTAATATATTAATATTTGTAATTCGCATTAATATAATAATAAGAAGATATTTTTTTATAATTGTCAATTAAATAATTATTAGTATATATATTTTGACTTATTTAATTACTGTGTGCATTGAGAAAATCTTTCCAGGACTGTCCCAGAACTGACAAATTTAACTATTTCATTTTTATCATAAATGAATTCTGAATTGATAAGTTATAATTTTAATTATCCTTATATTAGTGAACTATTTCTAGTTTATTCTAATAGTCATATAATCATCATACAATATATTATAGCTTATTGTGTTACTGTATGTACTAGAAAAACAATTCCAGGACAACCTGCGAAATGACTGATTTAATCAAATATGTTTAATTATCACACACACACATATATATTGTATTTATCATCATTTTGTAATTTAAATAGAAGATGATGTTAGTAAACTGTGTTTAAATATCTTTATTAAGTTTAGTTTTACTTACTAAATTGATATATGTATATGGATAAAGTACTTCTAGGATTTTCTTTGAACTAATGAATTTAAATATAAATATACTTATAACACAAATGTACACATATAAATTAAATTAATGACTCGCAATTCAAATATATGTGAAAATAATATTAAGCTATTTTTAAGTTAATTTAATATCTATAATTTTAATAATCAATTAATGTATATTAACTTTTTTAATTGATGTGTTAATGATAGAAAGTCTTGAACCGACTGATTTAACTAAAGTAATTCTTTACTACCAATATCTATCATTTCAATGCATTTTATTTGTAACTTAAATAGTCTTATATAAATGAGCTATTTCATTCAAGATAAAGTTATCTCTGCAACATTACATAATTTAAATAATCCTTCTTCACTAAGAATAGTTTTATATTAACAGAGTGGCCGCAAGTTTGACTTTATCAATTTCCCTGACATTTTACTGACATAACAACGAATTTCCCTGACAAAATTTTTTTTGTTTAAAGCAAAAATGTATTGCATGACCGTCTTAATTTCTTTAATTGCCCTGACAAACAAATTTTTCCTGACATTTCCCTGACTTTACTGACATGTGGCCACCCTGATTAAGCAGAATTTTATATTAAAATAATTTTTTGTACCTCAAAAGAATTTGATATTAATGTAAATTTTCAATTAGTATTACCAATAAGCAGTTAGTGTATTTTCTTACATTGTGCATATAAGATGAATAAAAATATATTGTTTTCTAATTTACCAAAAGAACTTTTCCAGGACTTGTTTGGAATTGGTTGATACAGCTAACTATTTTTCACTAAAGACTAATAATTTTTCTTAATATTTCTTATAAAATAATTAATTCTTTGTTATTTAATTATTTAATATTAATTGTTTTTAGTAGTATTTTATATTTTCCAGGACTCTCGTCTCCTAGAACTAATTTCTTTACACTAATTGCATTTTTTCTTGATCGTTAATGTAATTAATGTTTTTGTGGTGTTACTAAATTGCGAGTAATAATTTAGTTATTAATAAATTATAATTATTATCATTAAGTTAATAACTTAGCATTAAAATAACTAAGTAAGAACTTAATAATTTTGGCTTATTAAATATTTATGCATAATTGATCCGCTGGATCGTAGAAGACACGTAAAGTTCTTTCTTGCAGCAAGAAAGTTTTATATGCTCTTCCACGATCAAGAAGTTCAATTATTATGATTGTAAGTTTGGTGTTATTAACTTCCACTTTTATAGTATAAATTGTTCTAATGCAGAAATGTAATTTATTTTTGTAATTTATTATTTTTGTTCTAGAATTTCGTTATTAAAATGTTGCCCTTAGTTCCTTGTCGCGTTATTCTCAACAGACATGAGTATTGTCGATTAAAAAAAGTATCCATTAATCTTGAGAATTTTGATACAAAGAAAACAATCAATGAAAAATTACTTGATTGTTGTCGATTAAAAGAAGTATCAATAAAGCTTGTAAGATGTGATCAGAAGATAGACTGCGAGAAATTACTTGATGCAGATTCCACTAATGTTGACTTAAATAATGACTCGATTAAAACCAAGGAAAATCTGTCTGATTTTGAGCTGCTCTTTGACGATAGCGTTGAGGTTCTTCGCTTTTCTCAAAACAGCGATCAACTAGATTTGTCGAAAATTAGTTTCATTGAAAGTGACTTAAATGATGTCATTGATACAACCATACCTGACAACAGTAAACCATCAATAAAGAGGATCGACATTGTGAACTACAATATACCTACTATTATAAATCACACAACTTCAGCAGATATACCTGAGACCGATAACTTTAGTCATATGGTTTTCGAGCAAGGTAAGTTCAAATTATAAGGTATACATTTTTTATTTCCTACTGGATTTTTATATCCCGAAAACGCTCACAGGTATTTCTATAGGATATCCAGATTTCGTCGTAATGTTAAATCAAAAAATGTAGTCATCGTACAATATCTAGGAGTTTGTGAGTATTTTCGCGATATCAAAAAATATTTATGTTTCGTGAGGCAAAATTCTTACATATAAATATTAACATTTACAAAAATTAATGGATGATTTAATATTAAATTCTCGTTTTTCTTTTTTCAAATTCAATACTATTATAATTTAATTTACTCAGTTTGTATAGTAAATTAAAAAAGTATTATGCTATTGCATATTAGTAAAGGTGATTTAAAACCCCGACAAGGCCAAGTTCGGAAAAATAAGAAATTTAAAATAATTTAACGGAACAGTTACCTGACTGTAGTTCATATTCAATCATAATTATTTACATAAAATTACCCTTATGAAGAACAAAGATGTGTGAAATTAATTAAACTTTAAATGTTTTACGAGTATAGACAAATTAGATCGAATAAAATGTGTTATATGCTAACTCCAAAATGTAATTTGGGTAAACAAAGTTAATCTATAACTATTAATTAACATTGTACATTGATCTTTTATAAATCACATTCAAAACATCCATCAAAAATTAAAAAGTAAAAAATTTGTACTAAATGCAATATAATTTTATTTTAGATTCTAACGAAGATGATAAGTCCAATCCTGATGAAAAAAATTTGATGTAAGTAGTATTGATAAATTTTAAATATTTAAATTTACCCTAAATTACTCTCATACATTATACAGTTGATTTTATCTAATTTGAGACTACATATCTATAATTGCACAAATTTTTGTTCCAGTTATTTGATTCCATACTAACTTCGTTCCTACTTTTCAGATCCTTACAACTTTACATAATAATTAATATTATGGCTACTCTGATTCTGTTCTGTGATAAAAAAACCTTTCTAAGATTTTCCTGTACCAACTGATATAAGAATAATTATTTGTTGATTATTTTTGTATTTTTAATTAATTACTTATAAATTAAATTATTGAGATATCAATAAGCTCTTGTCTAGAAATTGTGCATATAAGATCAATAAGCAATACATAATATTTTCTAATTTTCTGAATTGTATTATGCACTAAATGAACCTTTCCCGTCTATCTTGGAACTGGTTGATACAGCTAAAGTTATCTTAATGACCCTGAAAAAATAAATTAATTATTTGTAATTCAAATTAATGTGATGTTAATTAGCTATTTTTAACATTATTCTATCACTTTTTTATCCAAGTCGACTTTACTCTTCTCTTTTTTTGATACCACGCATTCCTTTTTAGCAACCATCTTACTTATCTTTTTTAGCTAATAGAATTTTTACATAGTCTTTTCTTGTTTAAACTTACATTTATATCTCTGATCACTACTTTATTCTCTTTTTTCATTTTAAATTTATCATCTTCCAGAAATTTTTATTTCTGTTCAGTTCTAATTAAGTCTTCTAGCTTTTTTTCATCTAGTGTATACTCTCTTCTAAATCATAAAATATCATTATGCTCATTTCACTCATTATGCTGAGTTGACTTTTTAATTTTTCTATAAATTTTAGTTATTTATTAATCAATAATCAATTAGATCCGCAATACCATACCGAATCTCTCAATATCTGTCTTTATTTACTATATTAAATTTTACAGACTTTTAAGAATGGTGTCTACATTATTTCCTCTTATCATTTGTTTTATTTTATATTTGGTATTTAATCTTAACGCTCTTACAGTCTTGTCTCAAAATCTATCTAACGTTTAATAATTTTAATGCTTTTTTATACAGCTCTAACCAAATCTCTCCAAATGCTGTACATATAAGGAACGCAGAACTCGATGATTTTAAAGACAAATTTGGATTTTCTTCAACACTTCCTGAAGAATTTATTAACGGTACGACTATGTAATTCCCATAAAGATCATATAAAAACTCTCAAATAATGTATGATATTGTAAATATCAAGTAAAATTAACTAACCTAAAAGAGTTTAAATTTTATGATGTTCTTCTAACTACAATAACTCTAATATTTATTTGACTATTTGTTTCAGGTGATGATGATGAGGATAAATTAAAAGACGACCCTACTTATTGTCCATCTGACTCTGAGAATTCAGAAAGTAATGATGCAGGGAATGTACTAAATTCAAACGAAGAAGAAGAAGAACCAATAAAGGATCCAACAAAGTCGAAGCTTGAGTCCTCAAATTCCGATAAAAATTGTTTAAAAGCTTCTACCACAGCGAATACATCTACAGACTCTGTTGTTCCGAAGCACTCAAGAATTGGTGATGATATGTTGTCTGTGCCAAATTCAAAAGCAGGAAAAACAAAAAAATATTTTTGTTATTACTGTAAGAAACTTTTCTGTAAAATGTCTAGACATTTGGAATTTAAACATAAAGATGAAGAGGATGTGAAAAAATTCTGTAAACTTCCAAAAAACAATATAGAAAGGCGCAAAATTATTGAAACTATTGTGAGGAAAGGTAGTTGCCTGTACAATACGAGTGCTGAATATAATAAGAACAAAGAATTGTTAGTAGTTCGTCGACCAAATGAAAAGTTTCAAAAAAAGGATACAGATTATGCTGCTTGTAAAACTTGCAAAGGATTCTTCTCTAAAGGAAGCATACGCCACCACGTCCGCAAATGTAATGAAAAACGATCTAAAAATGAACGCAACGTGTTTGTAATGTCACGAAGACTTTTAAAACGTATTCATGATGAAGCTAGTGATACATTAGCAAAAAAGGTGTTTCCTCGAATGACAGAAGATGAAGTTGTTCGTCGCATTAGGTATGATGGATTAGTTATATTGTACGGCAACTATCTCTGTGAAAAATATCGATCATCTTCTCATCATTATCCTATGATTCGCTCTCGACTTCGTTTACTAGGTCGCTTTTTATTAATGGTCGATAAACAAACAAAAAATCTAATGTCTTTTGAAGATATTTGTGATCCGGAATATTATAAAATTGTTGCTAAAGCTATCAAAGACGTTGCTGTTCTAAAACCAGATAAAAATGATTATGAAGCTCCTTCGAATGCTTCAAACTTAGGTACATTCATTAAACAGGCTTCAGATGTTTTAATTTCTGACTGCATTGAAAAGAAAAATGAAGAGAAACAGCGAAATGTGACAAACTTCTTAAAATTGCTACAGACAAAATTCGCAACAACTATAAACAAAACTGTGGCCGAATCTCAACTAAAAAGACAACGTGAGAAAAAAGTTGTACTTCCATCAAATGAAGATGTCGCCATTTTTTATGGTTATGTAAACGAAAAGCATAAAAGAGCTATTAATGCAATTAAAGAGGAATATACATATGAAAACTGGTTGGAATTAGTGCAGACATCTGCAGTATTGACTATAACTTTCTGCAGAAGACGACCGGGAGAATTAGAAAGAGTCACTATTTGTTCATTTCAAAAATATCAATCTTTGAATAAAACTACGAATAAGGAGATGTATAATACATTATCTTCAGATAATTTTTTTTTTTTTTTTTTTTTTTATTTAAGAAGAGGGTTGTGGACCTAGGACCTTGCAGGTCAACGCCACTAACGCTTGGGTAATCCCTTTACGTTCCCCATAGCCACCCCTATATCCGAAGTCCTTTCCACAACAGGAGGACTTCGGCCAGGTTTCTGGTAGCAATAACGGGCTCCCCCAGAAAGAAGTAGCCCGTAATGTGTTCCCGCTCCTTCACAAGTGCAGGGCAGTGACACAAGATGTGTATCGGGGTTTCATATTCCTCTCCACACCTACAGCACTTCGGGTCATCTAGGATCCCCATTTTGTGCCTATGATAGCGCAGATCACCATGGCCAGTTAATAGCCCCGTTATGATCTTTGCCTCTTTTCTATTTAATTTGCGGAATTCCGCTTTCCTCATAGGGTTAATACTACTTCCCATGAGTACCTTGGCTTGTCTACAGCCCTTAGTTACCTGCCATTCCCTTTGGTGTTCCGCAGCTATCCACTGTTTAATTTCCAGTGTCAAGCATTTGTTGGAAACACCAATGGGAGGTTCAGGTCCAATAAGTTGTTTTCTAGCCCCTTCTTTGGCTAGCTCATCCGCCCTATCGTTTCCCGCGAATCCACTGTGACCAGGGATCCACAGGAGGGTAACGCGGTTCGTTTCAGCTAGTTTGTTAAGTGATTCATGACAATCACCGACCAGCCGTGATGTTGATACGTATCGTTTCAAGGAGAAAATGGCCGCCTTGCTATCCGAAAGGATAAAAATATCTTTGTTGTGACAATTTTTCAAGGCTTCAACAGCACCATAAAATATTGCCACAATTTCGGCTTGTAACACAGTAACAGTGGTCCCTAACTTAAAGGAGTGTCCCACTTGGGAGGTTACATGATAGATTCCTGCACCGACTCCATTCCCGCCTTTTGATCCATCTGTGTACCAGACTTCACCGTCAGCTGGAATACTTGTCAGTCTATTTATCCAATCTTCTCTACTAGGTATATTAATCCTATACTTTTTGTCGAAGAGATACAAAGGGACAGTTCTGTCCCTAATCATACTTAGAAGGGGGATTCTCACCAATTTCTTTGGGAGACGCCATCTGCCCACCTCCCTGCAGCCCACAGGACCACTCAACCGCAGGGCAGCCTTAACCGCCGCTGCTTTAATTGTAAGGTGTAAGGGTTCTAGCCCCAAGAGGGCACCAAGGGCAGCAGTAGGAGTTGTACGCACCGCCCCCGTTATGCCTCTAAGTACCATCCCCCTTACCCTTTTTAATTCTGTTTGTGCTGTTTTTAGCTCAACTCTACCCCACCAGACCACACAAGCATAGGTCAGCCTAGGGAGCAGAATTGCTTCATAGATCCACAATAGTGTATCCGGTTTGAGACCCCAGCTACCACCAATGGCCCTTCTACATTGCCAAAGAGCAGCTGTAAGTTTCTTACATTTTTCCTCTAAATGCTTTTTCCAGAGCAGTTTGCTATCCAGGATTACTCCTAGATATTTTGCCTGCTCTGTGTATTTGATCTCTTTTCCGGACAGCGTAAGTGGGCACGAGGCTTTCCACTTGTACCGTCTGGTAAAGATAACCGCTTCCGTTTTCCCCGGATTTACAGATAAACCCACCTTCTCACACCATTTATCTACCAGGTTTAACGCTTTTTGGGCCACTTCGAGTATAACTTCAAGGTGGGGATCGCGAACGATTAACAAAATGTCATCCGCATAACCAATTACATGGTATCCTGCTTCGGTCAGAATTCTCAGTAGTTCATCCACTACCAAGGACCAGAGCAAGGGTGAAAGAACACCTCCTTGGGGGCATCCAGAGTTGACTGTCCCTTTCAGGACTGAGTCTCCTTTAGTTGATAAGAGGTTCCTGTTTTTTAACATATGACAGGTCCAATCAACCACTCCTGTAGGAATATTAAAAGCTGTCATAGCTCTTTTTATGGATTCCGGAGAGGCCTGACTAAAAGCTCCTTCTATGTCCATAAAAACACCCACAGCAAAGCCCTGATTCTGCAGTTGCCCATCAATTAGGTCTACTGCTCTGGCCAGAGCTGTTTCCGTAGAGCATCCCGCTCTATACGCATATTGATCCTTTTGTAGCGGGAACCGCTCCAAAATCTCACTGCGAATATATCTATCCACCAACCTTTCAACTAATTTTAGGATAAAGGATGTAAGGCTAATAGGACGGAAATCCTTCGGTGAGGTATAACCGTTCTTGCCTGCTTTAGGTATGAATACAACTTTTGTACCCCTCCACGCTACTGGGACATATCCCAGAGTCAGACTCGCCCTAGCAAGTCTTACCAATGGTCCAACAGCCTCATCTATCGCTCTTTGCAAGAGGACAGGGTAGACGCCATCAGGACCCGGAGACTTGTCAGGGCTGAAAGATTCCGTGGCCCATCTGATCCTCTCGGCAGTCACAATCCTGTTAGCCAACTGCCTCCGAGACCGGTAATCAGCCTGCGGAAGGTTTGTTGGCGGCTCAGGATCGGATCCGCCCTCCCCAGACCTCGAAAAGCCCGGGAAGTGTTCCTGGACCAGGCAAGCCAAGGTTCCATCGTCCGACTCAGAGAAAGTCCCGTCCGGCAACATTAAAGTGCCCAGAATTGCATCAGGGTTCTTAGCGAGCAGCTTATCCAATCTGGCCGCCTCTTTCCCTTTTTCGATGCTAGAGCAGAAAGCATTCCAACTGTCTTGTTTTGCTTTCCTTAGTTCATACTTATAGTCGTCTCTCATTTTCGTAAAATCAGACCAACCTGAGACCCATCAACATTCAGCAAACGCCAAGTCGATGTCTTCAACGTGGGGTTGAAAGCCTCCAAATGTCGCAAGACCGTCCGCGCGTCCGCCGTTTCTCCCGGGAACCACGCAGTAGCCTTTACCATTCTTTGGAGCATCTCAACCCCACCAATTTTCAACCTCGCTCCCTCCCAGGGCTTATGGTCGGCCACACATTTTGTCAGCCATTCCACAGCCTCCGGGTTGGAAGCGATGAAGATAAAGACTCCTCCTCTGCAGAAGGAAGTCTCAAAACGCGGCCACCTTTCGACCGGCTCCTCACAGGTGAGCGTCACAACGGTCTTCCTAAGAAGTCCAAACTGCTCATCAGTGAGCGCCACCTCTGGGTAGCCCTCGCTACAGACCACCGTCGTTAGAGGATTTGTCCTTTAGGCCATTGTTAGCCCAACATTGTACCCCTCTCTCCTGGTACTCTGTTGGACCGACTTTGGCCTTTTTACACCCTCTTTTTTTCCAGAGGTGATGCATCCTGGACACTCTTTCTCTTCGACCCAGTAGCAACACCCGAGGAAACCGAGTTGTTTACACCGGCTGCTAGCCGTTCTTTCCTTAACCGTTTCTTTTCAGAACCGGTAAGGCGCTTTCTTCTGATTGGGGCCATTTGCACAGCCTCCGAATCTCCTCCCCCACCTAAGACCACATTACCATCAGATCCCGAAGAACCCGAAGGAGCAGCCAAAGAGGAGGGGGGAGACTGACCCACGACTTCAGGGTTCGAGACCGTCACATCCACAACTTCCGAGGAGGTTGTAGACGCAGCCAACGAGACCCCTTTGTCACCCAAATTTAAATTGTTGAATTGATTCTCCATTTGAAGACCCACGAGTAGCAAGGGAAAAGAAAGTCCAGTCCTGCAGAGCCCCGCTTGCAGGAGTAAGGCTAATACTACCGGAAGGTCGCCCGGTGTTCCGGAGCCGCCGTTTAAGACACCTCCGTTCACATCACGCCAAGACCAGCCGCCCGCCCGCCTGCCGGAACCCCAGCCGGATCGCTCCCCCGAGCTTTACGGGATCACTCACCGACCAGTACAATCCCGAGAGACAGACAGGCGGCCGGCCCGTCGTGAGCGACAGATTTGGTAACCCTAGTGCCATTCATCCATCAACACGGCAGAAACATCTTGGATTGGGATACCGTTTCTTAGTTGGGGCCCCGCAGGCAGTACACCCCTCCGCTTCCAGTGGTGATCATTTCTGAACGCCCAAAGGTTGCTTCCTCACCATTCTTACCCTCTACTCCATGGAGCTGGTCTATTGGGCGGTCCCTCCCTTATGAGGAGCAGGCCGCCGCAAACGACCAACGAGGGAAAGAACGGGGTCCAGAGGTACTCCCCGATTAGGCCTTTAAGCCACCCCACCAGCTGCAAGGTCCTACGATCCCTAGGGGTAGTTCAGATAATAAGAAAGTAGCAAAAAGTTACGTTCGTTTTGAAATCCGAGGGAAAAAGAATAGAACAGTTCCGGTCATTTTGTCTGCTCAACTAGTTGAAGCTTATAATCTGATAATTCAATTTAGAGAACTTGCAGGAGTTTCATCTGAAAATCAATACGTTTTTGGATTACCTTGTAGCGGTGAAGTTACTTATATCAGAACTTGTAAATTAATCAAAACATTTGCTGAACAATCAGGGGTTTCAAAACCTGAAACAATTAGAGCAACATTGCTCCGAAAACATGTTGCGACGGAAGCAGTGGCACAAGAATTAACAGATAATGACATTTCTATGGTAGCCGAATTTATGGGACATGATGAAAAGATCCACAAACAAAATTATCGACAACCACATCTCGTCAGAGATGTTGTACAAATGGCCAAATTTTTGAGAAACGCATCAAAAGTTTCTGCAGAAGAACACGAAGAAGATAATTCAGACAGCGACTCAGAAGACGAAAATGAAAACATAAATTTGATTTCCAACAAACGTAAAATCTCAGCGGATAACGGGCCCAATGTAAAGAAGCGAAAAATCGAACCTGTCAGGAATTTAGCACACACACCTAAAATGCAAGGTTTGTTATCATCTTTAAAATCTTTCTAAATCTAAATAGCTGAGTTAACATTTAAACAATAATTATCTTTTGATCATTATATTATTTGAAAAATTATTATTTAAACATTATTTATTTTATTATTTATTAAATTACATTTATCAGAAATTATAGTGCAAATTTCTTTGCAAAATTAAATCTATGAAATATTATATTATTTTAGTTTCTATAATGATTAATAAAATCATTATCAGGGTGTCTACTGGTCCTTGAAGTCCTGGAATTCCTGGAAATGTTCTGGAATTTGAAAAAATGTCCTGAAATATCCTGGATTTTGAACTTCTGACCTTGAATTTTTCATATTTTGCTTTTCAATATTCAATAATTTAAAAATCTTACTTAAATTTAAAAACATAATTTTTAATCTATCAAAAAAAAATTTTAATTTGTCGTTTGATTAAAGAAACTGGTATCTACAATATTGATTTTTAACTCTTTTTATAATAAAATAAATATTTTTTTCAAGTAGGTTAATTTAATTTATTTTAATTGTAATATGAAATAATATTACATAGGGTTGCCGCAAAATTTTAATTTTGTTTTTCCCTGACTTTTTCATGATTTCCAGACAAAGTTTTCACTTTTTCCCTGACCCTGAAGAACATTAATAACTTCTTTTTTAAATAAATATTTAATCATTATTATTTTTCTATAAGAATTAAAATTCTCAAATTCAGTATAACTTATGATAATATTATAATAAAAAAATAAAGATATCGATAACTCCGAGTCTTTGATTCGGAGTGATCGATTTCTTCATGTTTTATAATAAATTTAAGATGACAAAGTAATAAAATAATTATTTTATTTCATAAGAATATTGTAACTTTAAATTCAAATTTTCAAAGATTGTAATTTTAACCCTTTTCAAAATTCAATTATTTCTAAAAATTCACGCTAAAATTTTTTTAATATTCAATGATAATTTAAAATTTTAAGTAATATTCATTTTTTAATAAATTTTTATTAGAAAATTTCCCGAGAATTCAATTATTTGAATACAAAAATAAATAATTTATTCAGTAATTGTATGTTTTTTAAAATTGAATTTTTATGAACAATTTTATAAAAAATTTTAAGAATAATTAATAATAATTAATAATATAATAATTAATTTTCAAGAAAGAAAATAATTGAATTTTTAAGAAGAAATGTATTGAAAACAATTGAATAGTATACGAAAATTTGTATTAAAATTGCAATTTAATGAACTAAATCTTGCAAAGAAATTTTTTAACATTTTTTTAAATAACAGAATTATTAAAAAAAAATTTTAATTTTTTGAAAAAATTGAATTTCTCAGACTATTTTTTTCAATTTTCTTTATATATTTGAATTTTTTCAAGAAACTTCACTAAAGAATTTTAAATAATTAAATTCCTGTTGAATTTTTATTAAAATTTTGTGTAAATAATAAAATTCTATTGGAAAATTTTATTAAAATAGTAGCTGATATAAAAAATAATTGAGATGAGAAAATTTTTTTTAAAATAATTGAAATTATGCCAAGGATTTTATTAAATTTTTAAAAATAATTGAATTTTGGAGAAGAATTTTATTATTTATAAAGATAATTGAAATATTTTCAAGAATTTTTGAAAATAATTGAATTTATGCGAAATTATTTAAAAATTATTAAAAAGATATTATTGTTAAAAATAGAAAAATTGAAGGGTTTGTATTAGAATTCTTGTCAATTTCATAGTTTATAAGGAGAACAAAAAAGACTTGTGGCAACCCTGTTACAAATATAAATTTCCTGGAAAAATAATAAATCTATCCTGGAATGTCCTGAAAATGTCCTGGAATTTTAAGTCATATTTTCAGTAGATAACCTGACGATCCAGTTTTATATAGTATTTTATTAATGCAAAAGATAAAGCAGAATTATTTAGAGCAAATATGATTTTAAATTATGCCAGAGAAGTTGAAACTAAAATTAAAGTTTTAATTAAAATAATTAGGTATATTTTTGAGCAGTGATTTTTAATTTTTAATAATTTAATTCTTTATTCATAAAAAATCAGTTATCTCAAAAGCTGTGATTAGTAATAAATCATTAAGTAAGGTCTTTGTAACAATATAAATTATTTATTTCATAGGTGAGAAGATTAAACCATTTGTAGAGAAGAGACCCTGGACTGATTAAGAAAAAAATCTTGTGTTGAAAAAATTCCAAAGCTTTTTGAATACTGAAGGTGAAAAAATGCCAAGTCTAAAAGACATAAGAAGCTTTATAGAAAGTAATGAGTGCTTACAACATCGAACTACCTGACGTTCCAAGGATATTATTTAATATCCGTTGTTTTATATAAAAAATACAGTTCCAGGACCATCCTTGAACTGACTGCTTAAAAAGATTTATTCTTCACAAGATATATTTAAATATATTTTTTTTGTAATTTCAGTTAATGTGATAATAATAAACTATTTTTAAGTAATTTTTCTAAAGAAATTCAGTGGACATATTATGTATTAACTTACTTTAATGATGTGTATAAAAATTTCACAGGTATTTCTGTCCTTAAACTAATTTCTAAAACTAAAGATTTTCTCATTACATTTAACTATAAAAATGAAAATAAAATTTTGAGTCAATTATTTATTTACAAGTATAAATTTTATTAATAAAATTAATTTTTAATTAATATATAGAAGAAATCGTTCCAGGACTGTCCTTGAATTGACTGTTAAAATATTCATGTCTATTGATCTATATTTGTCAAATTAATCGTTCGTAATTGACATTAACAAATTTTTTTATGACAGTTTTGCTAGTGGAATCTTTTAACCCATTAATGCCCATAGGCACAGAAACGCAGATATCGAAAAAACAACAAGTGGGATCCTGGCATGGGGTCTAATAATAATTTTTGACGTTAAAAATTTTGTTTAAAAATTTTTTTTTAAACAATTTGTTATAAACAAATTAGGAAAAATTAATTTTCATAAAAAACTGATAGCGCCATTCGATTCTACGCGAAAAACTACTACGAGAACATAGGTTGCAAAATTTTTTGAAAACGACCTATTGTTATAAAAATGTTATAAACAATTAGCCTGCATATATACTCGTTCCAGCCCATGGGCACAGAAACGCAAATAAGAAAAAGCAACAAGTGGGATCCTGGCATGGGGTCTAATAACAATTTTTGACGTTAAAAATTTTGTTTAAACAATTTGTTATAAAGAAATTATGAAAATTTTGATTTTCAGGCTAATTGTTTATAACATTTTTATAACAATAGGTCTTTTTCAAAAAATTTTGCAACATATGTTCTCGTAGTAGTTTTTCGCGTAGAATCGAATAGCGCTATCAGTTTTTTATGAAAATCAGTTTTTCTTAATTTGTTTATAAAAAATTGTTTAAAAAAATTTTTTTAAACAAAATTTTTAACGTCAAAAATTATTACTAGACCCCATGCCAGGATCCTACTTGTTGTTTTTTCGATATCTGCGTTTCTATGCCCATGGGCTGGAACGAGTATGTATGCAGGCTAATTGTTTATAACATTTTTATAACAATAGGTCATTTTCAAAAAATTTTGCAACCTATGTTCTCGTAGTAGTTTTTCGCGTAGAATCGAATGGCGCTATCAGTTTTTTATGAAAATTAATTTTCCTTAATTTGTTTATAACAAATTGTTTAAAAAAATTTTTTTAAACAAAATTTTTAACGTCAAAAATTATTATTAGACCCTATGCCAGGATCCCACTTGTTGTTTTTTCGATATCTGCGTTTCTGTGCCCATGGGCATTAATGGGTTAATCAATATATCTTAACTTATTTTAGTAAAGCAAAATGGAAACACTTCCAGACTGTCTTCGTAGTGCCTAGTTTAACTACAATGGTTTTTTCTATCACACATGTTTATATATAAGTTTTTAATATTAATTATTATTCAATTAATACATTATTTACAGACAATTTCATTAATGAAATTCTTTTGACTGACCATATTTTTATTGGAAAATTATAAGTCAGCATTCTTACTTTCAAGGAAGCCATGTATATACGACATTCTTGTAAGGTCAATCGAAGTACTTTTACAGTTGGTTTTTGTTGTCAGGTACTATCAAAAACTAAGATTTTTAGAAATATAACTTTAACTATTTAGAATGCCACATTATACTAATTTGAGGAAAGACAAAGTGTAAAGGAATAATTTATATTTTATCATTCTTCAATCTACTTACTTAAGTTGTTTAAAAATTATAATAAATCATAAATAGTTAAGGCATCCAAGATTAAATAATTATTTTCTAAATGATAGACAACAATGCTTATTTAAAGCTTTATGTCTGAATAGCAATTTCTCACGTTGATAATCCTCTGTATTTTATCACGTTAGATTAGATATATTAAAAATAGGATAAATATTTACTGTATCTATCTATGACGAAATATTCAGCAAAGCCATCAACATAAAAAATAATCTAGAAGTTTAGTTGCATACCACTATATATATGATATATTATTATGTAAGGCTACATTTTTTCTCAAAGAAGTTAGTTCAAGGAAAGACAAGGATGTGTAGTTTTATTTTACACTATACTATTATTATTTTAAAAATAATTTATTGTAATTGTTAAAAGAGAAGATTTTACAAAACATAAGACTATATATAAGAGACTATTTATGAACATAAGACTATTTATGAACTTAAAAATTCAATATATTATAAAACACTTTTAGTACAATATAAGCTTAAAGAAAGGTTGCCTGAATTTAATGAAATACAAAATGTTGATTAAAAATCGCATTCTAAATAAATCATAAGCTACTGTAATCTTAAAATACTCTGTAAGTAAGAAAAATATGTAAGCTTAATTTTAAATAATAATTATTTGAAAATGCAACTTTTAATATATAAAAAAACTTAGTACTTTTGGAAATACGTACATCACATAGAGCTTAATATTTAAATGAATAGATTTTAAGCAATAAGATTCCAAATTTTTTCATTTAGAGATTCATAATTCAATAAGAAAGAATTATTAAATTATGAATATAACCATGGATGATCTTTTATGCATATTTTTCGCCGTTCTCCATAGTCATATGAAACTTCGGTATTACTTGGTATAAACTTATTAGCAAAAAGTACAATATGTGGAATAGATTCGATTTCAATTACTCTTGGTATTAGCGAATATTGCTTGCTCGAATGATTAATAAGACGACCAATTCTGTCTGTTTCTTTTGTTGCATCAATACAATACTTTACATTTTTGTGTTGAAAATAGAACATGAATGAACCAGCATTTGATTTATTAGCATATAATTGTTCACGATCCAAGGCCGTTTTGTAGTCTATCAAGTCTCCAACGTATTCCACAACGAATTCGCCTTTACTAAAAGTACGCGTTGTTACTACACCACGCCCTTTTTTGCCACAGTCTGCTACGGCTAATCCGTTTTGGGATAATGACATTATATTTTCTCTTAGGTTTAATTCTGCTTCTTGTTTAACTGAAATATCACGTCTTCTGAGTTTCATGGAAAAATCTGTGGAGAAAAAACCATTATTTAGTACCAATTATTGGAATATTACTATTATTAGTGAAGTTCAATTTAAAAACAAGAGAAAAATTTTTTCATACAAAAGCTAAACATTTTAAAATGGAATGAAAACGTTATAAACATTAAGTTACTTTCAAATTCGCAATAGTTAAAACTAACATAGAAAATTAATCAAGTATATCTCAGTAGGGTTGAAGGTTGTAATTGTTGAACTAAATTTTGATTTCTTTTTTAAAATATTGTTAAAAGGCGAATTTCAAGTTATATATATATATATAACTGTATATATATTCCGAAGAGAATTTTTAAAATGTAACATTTTTTTCAAATTTCAAAGAAGACTAGTACAAAAATTGAAAAATATGGAGATCTTCCTAAAACTTGAAATATACTGGTTCATTTAGGTTGTAAATATTTAGTTGCAATATTAAGAAAGGTGGATGTTGTTCGAGTGGTAACATTACTGTAGACATTAAAAATGACCTATATTAGGCAATTTTTTAGCAATCCTAAGATTGCTTACATAACACATACATATTGGAATGTATAAACAATAATTTTTAATGGTAATGAGTTTTAACTTGCATCATTTATTCAAAATGTCAAGATTTGTGTCTCTAAGAAAGTAGTAGATTTTCAGTATAACTCTGTTGCCATGTTTTGGAAATAAAATTATAATAAGAAATCATGTTTTCGTTAATAACATAAACTTTGTGGACAAAAATTCGATTCGAATACTCTTGAATAAATTCACAAATATATTTCACAAATATATCAAATTTTTAAACTTTGAGGCAAAATTTTAAGGAAACTTTCATTGTAATTTTCAACTTTACTTATAATGTTCAATAAACTTCTACAATAATTTTTGATACAGTTCTATTATCCCAAAATTTAACATAAATTTTTTCTTTAGTGCTGAAATTTAAACACCTACACGCTCCTGAGCATTCGCAACTAATAATTTATTAGAACCTTGATAGGCTAGCTCATATCAAGTTTCAGGAAAGTCTCGGTGCTGAGTGTAGCTTAACATTATGAACAAGTGAATAAAATCTATTCTGATTTTCTACTCTTTGTTGTTAAAAATGGAAATGAACAATGTTTAAAATTAACTTGAATACAAAATGATACCTGTATATTAAGTTCATAAATAAATTTAATTAATTATACTTAACAAGTAGATTTATCCACCATCACGTTAGGTTGAGATACATTAGACTCCTGAATTTAATTTTCTTGTTTGCGATTTGAAATGTCATTGGCATTAATATTTCTACATTTTTCATAATGCCTCGAGATGGTCAACCTTGAATAGCTTCCTTTGCAGTTTGGACAGAATTTGTAATGATTTCCAGGCCTCTTATACTTTTTATTCGGACGACGTATAACCAATAAAGTACCCTCATTAACATCTATTCTACTATTATATATATAGTCACCATTTTTTCGTAGTGTATCTAAAATTTTTTTTCGTTCTGCACTCTTTACTTTTAATTTCATAAACTTCTGTACTTCAACTTCTGTAGAATGCTTCATTTCCAGATGTCTTGGAAGTTTGCTCATGAGCTTAAAACAAAAACAGCAACAATGCTTCTTTCCATTTCCATGAGGTCTATTAGAGGCTTCGACTTTTAAATTATTAATATTTGGAGCTTTTATTCCAGGATTATAATTGTCTTCATTATTATCACCATAATCCTCATCATCATCTTCAACACTTTCACTATTTCCCTGGGTTTCGGTAATCTTATCATGATCTTCAGTTTCATGTATAATAACTGAATGAGAAACAATTTGGGTCACATTATTCACCGATTTGGTGATTTTTTCCGGCTCTTCAAATTCATGTTCAATTACTGTCAGAGAAACAATTTGGGTCACATTATTCACCGATTCGGTGATTTTTTCCGGCTCTTCAAATTCATGTTCAATTACTGTCGGAGAAACAATTTGGGTCACATTATTCACCGATTCGGTGATTTCTTTCAGCTCTTCAAATTCATGTTCAATTACTGTCGGAGAAACAATTTGGGTCACATTATTCACCGATTGGGTGATTTTTTCCAGCTCTTCAAATTCATGTTCAATTACTGTCGGAGAAACAATTTGGGTCACATTATTCACCGATTCGGTGATTTTTTTCAGCTCTTCAAATTCATGTTCAATTACTGTCGGAGAAACAATTTGGGTGACATTATTCACCGATTCGGTGATTTCATCCAGCTTTTCAAATTCATGTGCAATTACTGACGAAGAAACAATTTGGGTGACATTATTCTCTAATTCGGTGATTTCATCAAGCTTTTCAAATTCATGTGCTATTACTGATGAAGAAACAATTTTTTCTACATTATTATGCAATTTTCTCCTTTTATCCGGGTTTTTAATTTCATGTGCAATAACTGTTGAAGAAACAACTTTTGGCTTATCATTCTGCGATTTAGTAATTTTATCGTCGTTTTTAATTTTGCTGACAGTATTATCTTTTGATTCTCTTCTTGTAGATTCTAACACATTGCTATTATTTAAAACTTTTTGAATTTCGTGATCTTCATCAAATGAAGATTCATAAGATTTATTTTCAGATACCGTAAAAGTTTTATTTCTAATCGAAGTTATAAAAAATTCGGCATTCTTGTCAGTTGAGGATGACCTTATTACTTCAGGGCACATTAACGTCTGATTTAAGCAACTAAAATCTTCACATTCACCTCGAAATGGCAACTCTTCTAGATCATTACTCTTTTCCGCATCGTAATCACAATTAGACTCAAAATTTGGTTCATACTGTTGAATAAAATGTTTCACAATTTCTATATATTACTATTTTTATCAGGTGAGAGTAATGTTGTTTTTTCACATGAAGAAACAGAATCGTTGAAATTATAGTTTTTGAAAGTATCAGAGTTTCCCATCTCTTTTAGTTTTGAACTTCCTGAAAGTGGAGAATTCATGTGTGATATTTCTCCGAAAACATATGGTTTTGAAGAAAGTTTTGAGGACAGTTCTGCAGTTTGATGTTGACATTTTGTGCTTATATCAACCAATTGTAATATTGGTAAGTTAAAATTAATATTTTGCACAATTTTGCGGCATGTCTCTTCATTACCTGCAAATAATTAATTTTTATTAAATTTTGAGAATATTAGGTAAAAAGGGAGGCTAAAGTGCACTAATAACATAAAGAGTAAGATTTCAAGGTACAGAATTTCCAAGATGTAAGTACAAAAATATAACTTATTGTTGAGTTAAATTGTAATTTCTTACTAAAATATATAAAAATATTAAAAATTTGATAATGTTCGAGTTCTTTACAACTCAGCAGCTGTATCTTTTAAAATCATCAAAAAAGTAGTCATTGAGAAGAAATTGTGCACCAAATTAAAAAAATTAGTGTAACCGAATATTTTTGCATTTAAAAGAAAATACTATTTTTAGTTTAAAATTATTTTTCTTATGTTTTTAAAAATTCTTTATCTTTTATCACTAATATTTATAAAAAGTGGAAAGAGGCAAAAATAAAATATCTCCTTTTTACCTATAAAACATTTTTATTATAAAATATATTATTTTTAAAAGTACCAAAATTTAGTGTTGTGTTTTTTTTGGTCGAATTATTTATTTTATTCCTTATAGCAGGTTTTTAGAAGAAACAAAAACTACAACATAACCTTGAACTAAAAATTGGTTTTGTCACTGAACAAAACAATGAATATTTAATAATTTACGCTAAATAATTACATAAAGAAGTTACATACATTTATGTTACTTAAAGTTAGATAAATAATTCGATTCGGATACAAGGTAATGACAATTAAAAGAATAATTTAGATACTTACTGTGGAAAGCTATCACTTGAGCTTGATATTTTGATCCTTTATAATTGACAATAAATGTATTAAAATCAATTTTATGAACAATATTTTTGCATTCACAAACACTGTAAAACTGTTCATTATAGAATTTAATTATCGCATACATATCTACTTAATTTTAAACAATGCGGATAAAAAATTATTTATTCTTCGTTTCTTAAAACCAAAACAGAAAACGTATATACATAGATGTGACACAACTAATGAGAGCGCGCTAATATTCTGTACGGTTGTTTCTACAATATCTCAGTCTTTCTTTCTTGCACGGATGAAAATTTGCTTACGGTTTTACGTCACGGCGTTCAACTTGTCGCACTTATATGTTTCCATTAAGGTACCGTCCCATGACGGCGTAAAAGCGTCGGCGTAAAGCAGAAATCGTGCGATAGAAAGAGATGAACAGATATCAGGTTCTCACTCACTCACATGGTTTACGCTTTACGCCGACGCTTTCACGCCATCATGGGACGGTACCTTTAAAACCTATTTAAAGTCTGTTCCACAACGGGCTGTCACCTTTAATCACCATGATTAAGGGCAACTTAAACATTGCATGTACAGGGAATAAAACGAATAAATCCTTAAAAAATTGCTTCACAATGGCAATTGTTTATAAGGTGGTATGTTTTCAATTACAGATTGTATGCAGTTAACAATTAATTTTTGTTTTCTTTTTTTCGTGCACTTTCTCTACACTTTTGCGTTCTCGCTAGATTTTGTACTTTGTTTAAGTGCGCATGCTCCGATTTACACTCTTGTTACACTCGAGTGTAGCGGTGTAGTTAGCGAGAAACGTAACCGGAATTTAGTCGCAAACGTTAACGGAAGAATGAGTCAAAGAAGGATAGGTTTATTGTTTATCCATCTCTAACTTATGCTTACGTTTGCGCGGTTACGATTCCTGTTACGTTTCTATTTTGCTTTGGCCTTAATCACTTTTGAAACGAATTGTAAATCGACCGAAATCCAATGTTTACAAATTGTCAATTAACATAATGTAGGAATGCATGCGAATAATCCCTGCTGGAAGTAAAGAGATACAAAGAGATTAAAAAAGGGGGATAAAAAAAGATTAGAAGATATAATAGTTTGGAGATGCAAAATGGATACTTAAAAGAGATACAATTTTTTTATCTCTTTCTATAACTTTATATTTATATCTCTTTTTATCCCTTCTAATCTCTTTATATACAGTTTTAGATATAGAAATATATAGAAAAAAATATATAGAAAGAGATAAAAAATTGGGGATGCAAAGTGGTGAATTAAAGAAGATAGAACTTTTCAATCTCTTTCTATTCATACATTTCTGTCTTCCTCTATCCATTTTCACATCCTTTCTAATCCAAAGAAAAGTAAAAAAGGAGATACCCCTTATAGAAGAAATCGATTAATTTCAATTAAAAACTTTCTCTATTGTTGTTAATTTAGTTTCTTAATCGTGTTGTTTTAATTCATTACGATTAACTATAAAAAATTTGCAAGTAAATCTTTAATACATTTTTAGAAAAGTTTCGATGCTTTGTGAGTTTAAAACTAATTTTGGTTGCGTCTATTACTGATAAACATTTATTGGTTAAATATATTTACAATAAACTATAAAAATATGGAAGTTATAAACTCAAACAAAAACGTACAATCGCACAGTGCATAACACACGCTTTCTGATCTACGGATCTACTGACCCGACGCCATGACACATAACAGCTGGGAAGATCGACGCATGCGCGTATAAGTTTATGAGTATGTATATAGAAAGGGATATACTATAGTAGATTAGAAGAGATAATCTTATTATATCTCCTCAAATCCCCATATTCTTAACTATCCCTATCTCTTCTAAATGAAGTAATAGGAGATAGAATATGGGATTGAAAGAAGATTAAAAGAATAACATTCGGAAAAGAAGAATGATAAAAAGGAATAAAAAAGGTTTATAGTTTTGCAGTCTCGCATTTCTATCTTTTTCTATCTCAATAATGGGAATAATGGTAATAAATAAGTGTTAATAAGATCCTACATAAAAAGCGATGGAAGGGTATAAATAGGATATCAATAGTTATTAAGAAGAGGTTATAAATGTGGATAAAGAAGAGTATCGAGAACTTCTGTCATAAAAAGAGATAGAAGTTTATAGACAGGTTATTAAAAGGTATTGAGAATAGGTTATTAATAGGTATAAAGAATAGTGTCTATAAGGTCTAACATTGAAAGTGATACAAGGAAATAGACAGGATTTTAAAAGTAATAGAGAAAAGGTGATTGAAAGACATAACAAAAAGTTGTAATAAGATTGTATATAAAAAGAGATAGAAGGGTTTAAAATGGCTATTAAAAGTTATTCAAAAAAGGTGATTAAAAGAAATAGCGAACAAGTTGATAAAGGTAGGAATAGAAAGGCATAAAGAAGTATAGGTAAGAGATTAAAAGTTATACATTATTCATATCTCTTTCTATATTAGCAATAGAAAGGGATTAAAAGAGAAAAGGTTTCTATCTATTTACTTCCAGCAGGGATATTTCAATTAAATTCTTGTGTTACACTTTAAACATTACCAAAATTTCTGTCTACCTGAAACAAGTGAATTAAAAGCAAACTTAAATACTATATTTGCGAATGACAGTTAACCCCTTTGTTGTGGGAAGAAAAATCAAAAAGTGTCTTTAAAATGTTGAGAAATTTTTAGACTACTCCCTACACCCAGAAACAAATAATCTCATAATAAGACGAGGAATTTACTCAAAAGAAAGAAGTATTTCACTGCAATGTATAACATTTTTATTTTTTCGTGGTGAGCAATGATACAAAACAATATTTTGAGGCTCTTATATATTAGGCACTAAGTAAATAAATTTAATAATTGCTATAAGCTTGTTGGAAAGCTGTACCATTTTAAGAATTTGTTATAATCTATACCATTTCTAGAAATGTTTATAGAACCTACCATTTCGAAGCAAAATTTTTTTTTGATTTTTTCCAAGTTTGTTAACACTGTTGCTAAACATAAATCAGGTTATGCATTATTAAAAAAAAAGTTTCTTAAAATTGCTCTTATCTATCTTATCAATGCATTTATTTAACTTTCCTAACAATTAAGAATAATTGTTTGTTAATCGTTAGGAATTCATTAGTGCAAATCTTCATCGAAATAGCATATTTGCAACCAGCCTTATGACACTCCTATACATTTTCATATTAATACGATGAAAAAGATTTGACTAATAGGCGCTGGCATCAGAAAAGGCCGATTTTTGGCGGCAATTTAAAAGAAGATAATATTACTTATATTGTTTATAAATATTTATTAACTATTAATCAATATTTAGCAAATTTAATAATAATTAATATAAAATAATTAATAAATAATAAAAATAATAATATTTTTTTTAAATTTCCGCCAAAAATCGGCCTTTTCAGCAGCCAGCGCCTAGTCAACTCTTTGCCATCTTATTCATAGCAGTTACATATATCTGTTTGCAACAAACTTTTGAATAGGTATTGTTTTTTAATGAATTCTTGAAATGGTAGTTTTTCACCAAGCCCACGATTAATAATTGAAGTATACTTTATTAATTGAAAATATCGCAAACAAGGAGTCATTTATTCGACGGAAAGGTAACGTGTTCTCACATTTTTAATGACTTTCGTCAACCTGACAATTTTACTGTCTGCACTAAGTGTCAATTTTACGTCTTCTACGGAGAGTTTTTGCTTGCTGCCTTCTCAGTGACCTAAATAAAAAAACCAAAAAGATTATTAAACTAGAAGATATTTGCCGTACAATGACCCTCGGATGTCAAAAAATATTGAATTGCAACAAAATGGCGGACTTTTGAAAAAGCTTTTCAATTTCGCCAAAAAAATCCGATGGTTCTTGGCATCCCAAAATTTTATTTTTCATCCAATCAAAAAACTGGAGCCTTATTGTACGGCAAATATCTTCTAGTTTAATAATCTTTTTGGTTTTTTTTATTTCAGTCACTCAGAAGGCCGCAATTACTGTAACAGTGGAAGAACTGTTTTTTTGGATATATAGCGAATAACTCTTTAAGAAAAAGATATTTTTCTTTGAAAAAATTACAAAATGTTCACTATTTATACAAATATACATGTACAAAACTTTTAAAAAAATTAGATGCAATAATTTCCCTGAAAAAAATTCCTAAAAATCACCGTTTTTTTCAGTCACTCACACTAGGTGTGCCCCTTAAGAAGGTGCCAGAACATGTGACCGCGTCTGTGAAAAGGGAGCTTATGACAAAAAATTTTGTTTACAAAAAAAAGTTTTCTACTTATTCCTTGATAATTGGATTAGCAGCTTTAATTGAATTTTAATAAGAAAAAAGTAACAAATATTTTTATTGTTATGAATTCCTAAATAACATGTGGAATATTTTTTTGCTCAAGTTATTAAAATGAACACTTCGAAGACTGACATTATACTAACCAAACAACCAAAGATTTTTCTTTCCATTCTAATATGTACATAAAAAGTGATATGAAATTGTTTTATTGTTATGAATTCTTGAATAATATATTATAGAATAATTTTCTGCCTTAACAATTAGAATGGAACACTTCCAAGACTTTCCGTATATTATGACCGATATATACAAAAAATCTTCTTTCCATTTATTGTTAATTGATTTAGCAGCTTTCATTAGAGTTTAATAATAGAAAAGTAATAGTAAATATTCTAATATTGTTAGGATTCGCTCAATAATATATTCTGGAATATTTTCTGCCTTAGTATTTCAAATGAACACTTTTCTTATTATGACCAATATAATTTAATTACTCTGAGATGGCCGGTTTCTTTGGAAATTAATATGAAAAAAGTAATATAAAATTTTCTTATTGCTATCAATATAATATAAAATACTACTACTTGAATATGTTTTTATTGAAGTTTCTAGTCCAAGTCGTAAACCTTTATTTTTTGCTGTGGTTTATAGAAGACCTAGTGGGAAGAATCTTTATAATTTTGAAAACAATTTAATAGATTTTATAATTCTTATGATTATGCTATAATTTTTGTCGATTTTAATTGTCATCTCAGTAAGTCATCAAAAGACTCAAATTATATAAGTGATTTTTTTAATTTTTTAATTTATTCATTGTACCATTTACTTCAACGCATCATACTTCTTATTCTAAATCCTGCATAGATTTGTGTGTGGTGGATGAGGAGGATAAGTTGAAATTCTGCGTTTAGAGTTTGGAAGGTGGTAAATCGAAGAGAAGTAAATATAAAGTACTGAGAAATAGAGTAAAATTAATAATAAGGGAGGCGCGTGATAAGTACAACACTGGCAGGCTGAGGGGTGTTAACAATTTGAAAAAACTATGGGGGAACTACACTGAGAAAAAAATGATGCCAAAGTAACATCATTCTCCCATGTGGATTCAACTTTGCTTAACAACGCTGTAATGGCAGCAGAGAACACTGCAGTTTTAGAATGACTTTACCGCTATTATTACTGGTACATATTCTCACGTGCGTCATTGACATTTGTCGGGCACTTATAATCGGTCGCTTGTTTTATTACTATTTATTATGAACAAATATAAGAGAAAATGGACAAGTTCTTAAAGAACATTTTATATAATTCGAACTTGAAACAGTTAGGAGACAGATTGGAAAGTTATTATACAGAATGAACATTCTAACCTATAAACTATAATTGATTATTAGTTTATTTCATACAAAATAGGTATGTGTACACTAGTTATTTTTATGTTTATCTCAATTTTACTCAGTGTTTTTGTGTTATTATTATTATTATAATGTAGTCTAACAAATTATTACTACTAATTAAAAAAGTAGGTATCATAAGAGTATTTAAAATTAATTTTTAAATGTGTACTGTACTGGTAAAGCTGATGTGTTTTGCAATGCTTTTTACCTTTTTACGAATGATTAAAGGGTTTTTTTTTAAACTCTAAACATATGTTCTACGTGTATGATTTACAAATTTATATTGGCTCTAGTCTACAGAATTTAAAAGACAATCTTGTCTTAATAAAGAAAGATGTGAAGTCAGTGTTAAGCTGGGCATCAACACATTTTCTGATTATTATCAATCACTCAACAATATATTGTGGGATATTTTTCTGCTTTAGTTATTAAAATGAACACTTCCAAGACTGTCTTTATACCAACAATATAACCAAAGAATTTCCTTCCCCTTCATTGATAACTGAATTAGTAGTTTTTATTAGAATTTATTATGTAAAAAGTGATATGAAATTTTCTTATTGTTATAAATTCTGGAATAACATATGAAATATTTTTCTGTTTAAGTTATTTAAAAGATCTTTTTCAAGACTGTCCCTATACTGACAGATAGAACCTAAGATTTTGCTTCCCATTCTTTGCTAACTGAATTAGCCGCTTTCATTGAAATTTAAGGTATTATACCACTTTGAAACGACCAAAAATACGATTTTTCAACAATTTTTATTGAAGAATAGAAATTTTTTAAGAAAATGAAAATACAGTAGGGTTTTATACTCCTCTGTCAAATGATATAGCGGAGTGCGTTAAAAATGTAACGCAATGAGATGGACAGTATAACTCGGCCCAAATTTGAACTAGAACAAAAAAAAGCATTAGTTTAAATATTAATATTTTGAAACATTCGTACGTATTTAGCTAGATAATTATATCACAAACAAAACAAAAAAACTAAGAAGATCGATTAAAATTTGTAGCACCAAATCGGTAGAGTGTCCACGGATTTTTAAAATACATTTTCGAGAAAGGCGCCTTTTAAGTTTTCATTACAACGTAAACGTTAGAGCGCGACCCTGCTTGAAAAGTTGGAAAATTGTTTTTTGTCCTCTTTGCACGGAACGTATATCATTTCAGGCACTTAGAGCGGGCGCAAAGTAACACATTCCCTCTCGGGGAAAATATTTTGCGCGAAACTGTGTCCCATCAGTCCTATCCCATCCTCGCTATCGCTGCAATCACCAATTTTGCGCCCTTGATGCGATAATAACTATTTCACTTGAAATATCGATATATTTACTATCCGATCAAAAAGTATAGAGCACTCACTTTAAAATTTTATAACTCTTAAAAAAATCGCAGACAGTCCAGAACAATCCATATTCAATCAAATTCAAAGACTTAATCCGGAATGATTTTAGTATAATATTGAATTTGTATATTAAAAACAATTTGTATATAATTCAGATAGATTCAAACTATAATTATAATTTCGTATGACAAAAACCTGACCAGAATCTGATTAATTCAGGATTTAATCGTAATAATTTCACATTTGCAAGTTGCGTATTATCAGACTAACTTCGAACTAAATCGGACTACATAATTCCGGATTCACTGGTTATAGACAAATCATATTGAGTTTGGATTCATCAGGACTAATTTCGAGTGACAAAAACCTGACCATAAGCAAATTTTTTTGGATTAGCTGCGGATTCACTGATTAAACCAATCGGATTACTTATGCATTTACTAGTTGCATATGATCTGACTAACTTCGGACTAAATAGGACTAATTACGGATTTAATAGTTATAAAAAGCCGTATTGATTTTAAACATAATTCATCAGGGTGAAAAACTCCACATTAAACCATACTGTTGCGACAAATTCCGGATTAGTCCGAAATCGGTCCGACTTTTTATTCAGGGTTTTACTTCTGGTAAATAAAATATTTACTTTTGCAGTCAATTTGATTTTACACTAGTATTATTAGTTATCCTTTTTAATATTATAATTGATACTGATGTGTTAGTTTTTTGACATTTCTTTTCGTTGCACTTGATAAATTCTATTAGGAATTTGAACTCCCATGTGAGCGTGGTATAGTGGTTAGTGTATTCGATTTCGGTGCGATATAATGTTAGATAGGTGTAGGTTCGAATCCCCAAGTGTTAGAAATTTTAAGTTAATGTAAATAAAATTGCGATATGTAGGTAAATCGAAAAAATATGTTGAATGTACCATAAAGTAATAGTACATTATGCACCAAGGATCGTTAGTTCATCTTTATGAACGAGCGTGACGTTCGCAGAACTCGTCAGGCTCGCGCGAAGCTTGAGCCCGACGAGTTTTGTGATCACGCGAGTGTCATGAAGATGAATACGATCCGAGGTCCATACGACTGTTTATGCAACACAGACTGTAATAAAAAAAGCTTAGATCGAAAACACTTTTTCATTTACAAACACCTGAAGACAAAAACGAGATAATATGTGACATACTACTAGTGTACCGATATACATTCAAACGTACTGAAACGTTTTGTCGCGCGGGTGGGTTCGGGGGGGGGGCGAAGCCCCCCGACCACAAAAAACCAACTTAAAAGAATAATAATAATAATTTTTGACATTTCAAGGAACCGCATTTAATAATACCCCAAGCCACTGGACGCGTCGGGGGGCGAAGCCCCCCGAAACCTAGTCATGTGCTTCGACGTATTAATAAAAATAATATCATTAAAGAACAAAAACAGAATTTTTCACACGAGCGATCGCGAATCTTAGGTTAGGTTTTGACAGTAGAGTTGGTTGCCAGGGACCCTCACCAAGCGCGAATGCGCATGCGCATGCAGTTGGTGATAGTCTCTGGGAACTGTGCGTCTGACAGCATCTAGTTACATTATATCCAACTTTTGTACAGAAATAGTAACATTATAACCCGGTTATTGGGTCTATAATGTAACTAGGGTCTATAACACAGGACCACAAAATTTTTTTTAAAGAAAGTATTGACCGGACCATGTTTATTATATGTTTTTTCGGTCGCTGAATTCGAATCCGAACTCAGTTTTGCGCCATCACGTCAAGTTTCTTCAAAATGGCGGATCCAATATGGCTGTCGAATTTTTTAAAAATGTATCAGATTTACTTCAAACTTGTTACTCGAGGGTTCTTGAGTTAGCTGAATACGAATTTCACCTTAGTTTTTCAAAATTTAAAATGGCGGATCCAATATGGCTGACGTATTTTTAAAAAATTTATCAGATTTATTCGAAACTTGTTACCTGGGGGTTTTTGGGGTCGCTGAATACGAATTTCACCTTAGTTTTAAAAAATCCAAAATGGCGGATTCAATATGGCTAACGAATTATTTAAAAATTTATCAGTTTTTGAATTTTTGAAAACTAAGGTGAAATTCGTATTCAGCGACCCCGAAAACCCCCGAGTATAACGTTTCAGGTAAATCCAATAATTTTTTTTAAAATTAGTCAGCCATATTGGATCCACCATTTTGAATTTTTGAAAACTAATTAACTAAGGTGAAATTCGTATTCAGCGACCTCAAGAACCCCCGAGTAACAAGATTCAGGCGAATTGGGTGAATTTTAAAAAAATCGACGCTATATTGGATCCGCCATCTTAAATTTTGAATATTTACGAGTTTTTTTTATTGTTTAACATTATATAATATTTTTTCAGTGTTTTAAAGTTTTTTTTAATAGAATCTTCTGTTTATTTTTATTTAAATTTGGTTTACAGTCAGTTTTTTTGGAATTTTATTAATTTGTGAAGAAACTTGACGTGATGGCGGAAAACTGAGTTCGGATTCGAATTCAGTGACCCAAAAAACATATAATAAACATAGTCCGGTTAATACTTTCTTTAAAAAAATTTTGTGGCCCTGTGTAATGTAACTAACACGAAATAAAGTGTACTCCCCTGCAGCATTATTCGCACCGGGCTATAATAAGTAACTTACAACCTGCAAAACAGGTGGCGTAAAGTGCGTATTACAGTGCTGTGTTGCATAAAAATAATTAATATGTGTAACTTGTATAATTATTTTTTTTATTAACATTCACTAAATTGTCCGGACTAATTTTTGACTGTTTCGGACTAATTCCGGATTCACAAGATTTCGGACTTCATCGGACCAACTCCGGATTTACTAGTTGCTCACAAACCGTATAGAGTTCGGATTTATTCGGATTAATTTCGGGTTACCATAAACAGCACTGTTTCGGACAAATTTCGGATCGGTCCGAAATCTGTCCGGTTTTTTAACCAGGGAAGCTTTTCGTCTATCGACGACAGACCTCTTCAGGCATATTTTAGAAAACTGCAAATTTACAACATATAACATGACAAAATGAAAAAGAACAAAAATTATGTACACAAATTTATTTTATAAATATATATATATCTTCAAAATTTTAGCGCTCTTTGCTGGGCACATAGTTAAATTTTGTGGGTTTTCAAATTTTAATACTTCCTAATTTATTGAAAAAATAAGAATTTTGAAATAAAAATGTAACAATCAAATTACTTTCTGATGATATAGGCGTTTTTTATAACAAAATTTTAAATTAATGGAATAATATACCTAAGCAAAAAATCGGGAAATTTGTATATTTAAGCGGTAAATGTACGGGAATTAAACGGGAATTTTATTTCATGTCTTCGCTGGACACCCTTAAATAATTAAAAGAAATAATTAAAGAAATTCTTTTATTTGTATAATTCGCTCAATTAGTTATTATCGTATCAAGGGCGCAAAATAGGTGATTGGGACGATGGCGAGATGAAGAAACCGAGGGGACATTTTCGCGCCCGAGGCGAAGCCGAGGGTGCGAAAGTGTCCCCGAGGTCCCGAAATCTCGCCAAAGTCGTAATCACCTTTGCGCCCATGTTGCGAACATAATTTTTTGTCCTAACTGCATGAAAAGTATGGCATTGAGGGCACGAGCGAAGCGGGCGCAAAAGTACAGCAAGCGGGTGTAAAAGTACTTTTGCGCCCGCTCGGGCTAGATGAAGCGGGCGCAAAAGTACTTTTGCGCCCGCTTGTGTGACGTCAGCGGGCGTAAAAGAACTTTTGCGCCCGCTTCCCCGACCCCGGGCGAGAATCAGCTACTTTGCGCCCACTTTAAGTGCTCGAAATGACATACTTTTCGTGCAGGTAGGACAAAAAATATATTTTAGAACATTTTTCGGTTCTGGTAATTGGAAAAAAACACTTCCAAGACTGTACTCTCCGGTAAAAAATAAATGTTGAATTGAGCCTTTAAAAATTGAGTGTAAAGATGAGGCAATACGGTTTTGTGTAACAACCGTATGAAAATTTTATAAATGTTTGTTAAAAACGCCCAAATAACAAGTATCAATCAAAAAAATTCGATTTTTCTAAAATGTATTTATCATATTGGATTTTCTATTTAAAATTTTCTAAAAATTGTTTCAAATTCCTAATTGAGATTTCAGATCAAAAGTATACAATAATTCTTTCATTAATATGATTCGCTTAATAATATATTTTTTTTGGAATCATTTTCTGCCTTAATAATTAAAATGAACACTTCCAAGACAGCCATATTATGACCGATTATTAAAAAAAAATTCTCCATTCATTACTAATTGAATAAGCTGCTTTCATTGGCACTTAATATGAAAAAAATAATAAGAAATATTTTTATTGTCATGATTCGCTCCATAATATATTCTGGAATATTTGTCTGCCTCAATAATTAAAATAAACACTTCCAAGACTGTCCTTTTACACGGAGAGACCGAGATTGGTGATTTTTGTATAAAATCACACTAGAATTTACTATTTTCACATTGCAACCACCTGAAATAAGGGGACTTTTTGTATTTTTTACTATTTTCTACACTAAGTCATTAATCCGACAAATGTTCACCAAATTAGTAAAGTTTCTTCCCGGTAAGAAGGCTTGAATAAAAAGGTATTAAAAATTATTTCATCATCAATAAAAAGACGAAAATTTTAAATACTTCTGAATTCCTTTTTTGTCCGCTAAATTTAATACTTCTATTAAGTCAAATTCTACTATTAAACGAATCCTTTTCAATGCCCAAAGTTTACAATATTAGAATGAATACTTTTTAATCATTTAAAGTGGAATAAATTTGTGACCTATCTAATGCCTTTTAATTCCTTGTAAATCAAATGCTTGCTGGTAACAAAACAAAAATTGACCAATCAAAATCCAAGTTACTTCAGAAAAGGATGAAAAAAGAAAAGAAAATGGCTCTGTTCATTGACAGTTGTAATCCCCATCCCGGGAGCTATTGTGTGCACGACTTTTAATGACTATAACTAAGACAAAAAAATTTTTTCTTTGCCAAATTTATAGAAAACCTTCAGAAGAATGTACACAACATATATCAAAAGTTGATTTTTTTTATTCTTTTAATTCTGAATTTTAATAAATCTTTGAGTCAAAAAAAAGCTTTTTAGTGCACAAAATAATCCCGGTTGACGGTAGCTATCATTGGCACTTAATATGAGAAAAATAATAAGAAATATTCTTTTTGTTATAGATCGCTCCACAATAAATTCTGGAATAGTTGTCTGCCTCAATAATTAAAATTAACACTTTCAAGACTGTCCTTATAATGACCGATAGATACAAACATTTTTTTTGACATTCTTTGCTAATTAAATTAGCAGATTTCATTGGCACTTAATATGACAAAAATAATAGAAAATATTATTATTGTTTTGAATCGCTCCACAAAATATTCTGGAATATTTGTCTGCCTTAATAATTAAAATGAACACTTCCAAGACTGTCCTTATATTGACCGATAGATACAAAAAATTTTCTTGACATTTTTTGCTAATTAAATTAGCAGATTTTATTGGCACTTAATATGAGAATAATAACAAGATATATTCTTATTGTTATGAATCGCTTCACAATATATTCTGGAATAGTTGTCTGCCTCAATAATTAAAATTAACACTTCCAAGACTGTCCTTATAATGACCGATAGATACAAACATTTTCTTGACATTCTTTGCTAATTAAATTAGCAGATTTCATTGGCACTTAATATGACAAAAATAATAGAAAATATTATTATTGTTTTGAATCGCTCCACAAAATATTCTGGAATATTTGTCTGCCTTAATAATTAAAATTAACACTTCCAAGACTGTCCTTATATTGACTGATAGATACAAACATTTTTTTGACATTCTTTGCTAATTAAATTAGCAGATTTCATTTTTGGCACTTAATATGACAAAAATAATAGAAAATATTATTATTGTTTTGAATCGCTTCACAAAATATTCTGGAATATTTGTCTGCCTTAATAATTAAAATGAACACTTCCAAGACTGTCCTTATATTGACCGATAGATACAAACTGTTAAAGTAGGATTTAGAAATTTAATTTTAATTTTTAAAACTTTAACTTACGTGTCCCTCGGACAAAAGAAATTGTAAAGGTAGTGGATTCCCCCTCAACTTAGTTATTGATTCAACTAAGAGGTTGAGAACCCTACTCCTGAGTAAAATGAGAAGATAGGAAAATTATTAGGATGTTTGAATTGAAACACAAAATTAAGATAATAACAATTAAATGTATATATTTTACCCAAAGTCCCTATTACAGATAAATCTAATTTTATGTGTAAGACGAGTAAGGGTATCTATGTGAATGGAGTATAAGTGTGTGTTGTGACACGTAAGATATTTACTCACTACTCGGTGATTCTTCCTTGGTAATACGAATCCAATGAATGTGTCTTGTCTTTATACCCGCTTCACGATGTTCTTCCGAAAAATTCAGGAAATACCAAATCTAGATTCACTAGATTGATATTTCGCTGTGAACTTTAATATTCTTTTTAGTTTGCACAAAGTTTAAGATCTGAACCTCGTAAATAAAGGTTGTCTTCTAATATATATTTGAAATTAATATTATTTATTCTTTAATAGCTTTATTTTATTTCCTTTTTGATATAAGAGTCTTTTAATTTACTTTGATCACTTTAATCCTTTTATATTCCTGTATGTTTATTCTTTATATTTTTTATATTCAATTTCATTTATTTTTATTTTTAATATTTTCTTTTATTCCTTTGATCTTTTAATTATATCACTTTATTTTATTCTTTATATTTCAATTATATATTTTCCAATTCAACCCTTTTTACTTTTATTTATTTATATTTTTCTCAATTAAATTCACTTTTCTTAACAAACTTCTTATTAATTTCTTTAAACTTCTGAGATCCTTTTTATACAAACACGGCCAATTGCCGGACTTAGGTTTGCCTGGCCCAAAAATGCCGGCTACAACTACAGGCTACAACGGCCTGGACTAAACTGCCCAGATTTCCCTATGTCGATCACTTTTATTGAAAGACAATTTAGTGGGAGAATTCATAGTTAACGTGGCTGTTGCTAAGCCGATTTCTGCAACCTTGCAGATTTAGGCAGTGGCGTGATCCGAGTTCGGTGACTTGGATGCACCACTCCTTATATTGAACTATTTGCTTGCCTTTGATAATTTCTATCCATTTCTCAAAAGAGTTAATAAGCTGTTTGTGAAAGAAAGGAATTTATTGAGAAGTATTGTATTATATTCTTAAGTTTTTTTACTTTAAAAATTGTCAAACTCAAAAAAACATTAAATTCAATCTTTATGTAGAATTGGAATTTTTGTCAAATTTGGGATACCTTGGATTAAAATTACCAAAGTGAAGAGTGTTCCTTTTGTGAAATTACAAAGGGTTGTTTTTCGTGTAAATGTTTTGAAGCTTGTTAACAAAAATCTCTTGTTGTGTATAATTCGTTGTTTATAATTCGGTTTTTTAAGTATTGTAAATAATTATTTATGATATAAAAAGTTACGGAGTTCGGCCGTAACAAATGCCCCCCTTTTTATTGGGCTGACGTCCCTTGTCAGCTGCTATGAATGCGTTATCGAAGATCCTGTTTTAAAATTGGTAGATATGACTCGTTTGAGTTTTACAAAAATCGTATCCTGGTTATCTTGCTTTACAAAAGTTTATGTTGGAGAGTAATTATGTTAATCTTTCTTAAAAACTAGCCTTACAAATTTTAATATTTTTTTTATAGAACATGTTCAAAATGAAATGCGATTCAACATGCCGTATGCCTAAGTTCTTTGATTAAAGTGTTCTTTACAATTTTTTTTTTAACGTTGATAAAGGTAATTTTTAATTCAGTTATATAATTTAAAAAGAATATTGTCGAATTTGACTTAAAGTGCTGACAACGTCTTCCCCTAGTGTCATATGAATTGGCGTAACGATGTCTACCTAAGTTGTATTGTATGTGATAGTCATAATCAAAGAAAAAAAATTTTTTTTTTTTAATTTTTCGAATGTGTGTTGCTTGTGTTGTGGTCCAGTGCTGTGTCCTTGGTATATAGTGAAGTTGAATAACTCTTTCGAGTTTTACAAGATTTTCGTCTTCTCCTTTTTTTTACATAATTGGTTTTCTGGAAGGTAAGTTAAATTATTAATCGTAAAAAAAATGAAAATAAATTAAATTCCCTTATTGAAAGAATAAAATTAAAATAATAATAAAGAAAAAATGCTGAAATTGCTGAGTTTTCGAATTTAGCTCTCTGTGTTAGTGTGACACCGAGGTAAGTGAAAAGTTTAAATGCAATATGATATTTTACGTATTTGACTAATATAAGAGAGCAAAGCGAAAGGAGAAAAAAAATATTTTGTTGAATTATTGAATTTTGAAAAAACATTATTCGAAAAAAACATTTTATAAAAAAAAATTTTTTTTTTTTTAGAAATGTGACAACAAGATTGTTGTTACTGCCCCCCTTTTTATGAACTGTCGTCCCTTGTCAGTTTATAGTTTTTTTTTTGGATGGTGGGAATTTTAATAGGGTTAAATTAATAATTTGGTTATATTGTAAGGATTTTTGATTAAAATGTGATGAAGTTATTTGGAGTGAAAAGGAAAAAAAGGTTTCTAATAGGACTTTACTTTTTGTATTGTAGATGTAATTTAAGGATTTTCTTCCTGTCTTCTGTCTGTAATCTTGAGTTTTGTTTCTCACAGTTGTATTTTTGCTGATTTGGATTTTTGGTTAGTCGTGGTTATGTGTGTCTTGTACTTTGTCAGTCTTTGCAAATCTTTCGTTTAGAGTAGTTGTCTATTTTTGGTTCATTGTTTTTGGGTGTAAAGATAAAAAAATGGCATCATTCGATTTTACTCTTATGAGTCAGGTTTTGAGTTTTGTGGAGCGTGGTGTTGTGAAAACAGAGGATTTTTTATTGATGAAGTTAGCCGAGATCGAGGATGCGCAACGTATTTCGTTTGAAAGTGGGGAAAGAGGGTGTGTGTTTTATTATTTCTCTTCTTTTCTATTTTTTTTTTATTTGGTTTGGTTAATATTAAAAGTGTATATATTTTTGTTTTTTTTTTAGTGTGCGTGTCTTAGTTAGTCCATGGCAAGATTCTGATTTGAGGGCTGTTTTTGGGCCTTGGCCTGTCCTGCATACTCGTTTTTTTGATGGGCGAGTGTCTTTTGATAATGCTGTATGGTACCAAGAATATCGTTGGTCTTGGGCATTTAAAAAATACGAGTGTCGTTATTACTGGGCACCTGGAACTTTTGTCAATCCTACCTCTTGTGCTGTACCAGAAGACGAGCCAATAGAAGAGATAATTGGAATTTTAGGTGTAAATACATGTTGTAGGTGAGTGTACTTTTTTCTAAAATATGTTTATTTTTATTATGTATGTAGGATTTTTTTTTATATGAATTTTGTTTGTTATTATTATATAAAAAAAATTTTTTATAGACCTTTCTCGGTTCTACCCTACAGCCCCCCAAGGATGGGTTATCGTCCAAAAAATCCGGCTCTTGAGCTCGTATATGTTCAGAGTTATAGGTTGGAATGGGAGGAGCCCGTTTCAATATGTAATACATGGGACATTGTAGGTATATTTTAGCAGATTTTATATTGTTATTATTGATGATGTCTTAATTGTTTCTTGTTTGTTTTTTTTTAGCGCTGGAACGTTAGTGTGCAGAATATTTGGTTTCCCTGTTAGATAATGTGTGTTTCTATTGATATTATAAATTTTTGTTAAGTGAGTGGTGGATTTGGGTTTTGTTTAAATAAATCGGGGAGAAAAAAGGTTTAAAATTTATAGTATTTGTTGTTTTTTTTATCTTTATCCTGTTCCTAAATAGTGTTAGTTTTTTTTTGTATATATTCTTTATTTTTTTTTTTTTAAATTTTGTATTTAATGAAAGAAAAAGGAAAAATCTTATGAGTGTAAATTTGTTATTAGTAAGTTTTGTTATTAAAATTGATAGTTTTTGTTTATTCATTTACTATTAAAATTATTGAAATATTTGCAATTTTATTAAATATATTATTAGTTATCTCAAGGTAAGTACTATTTCTTTTCTATTATTTGAATTTCTGTTATTGGGGAATTATTTTTGTAATTTCTTATTGTTTTCCTCTTGTTGAATTTGTTAAATTGGCTTATTTTGTTTGATAAGATTTTTTTTTTTTAGTTCCAGTTGTAAAAACTAAATTAAGTTCTTATTTATTGTTGGTTCTTTGGTAATTTCTATTATATGAAAAAATTGGTTATTTTATATTTTATGATAGAATTATATGTTTTATTTTCATTTCTTACTTTAGTTAAATTGGTTTTTTATTTCATTAGTATTTATTTATTATTTATATATTTTTTTGAATTGTTTTTATTAATAAAGAGAGTGGAATTTTGAATTAATAAGTGTAATTGTCGTGTGGGGTCAGCATCTCACGGTGAGGTGTTAATTGTATCCTTTCTTTCTGTTCTTCGTCGTTGCATCTTCTTATCTTCCCCCCATGTCTTTGTGTGATATGGTTATGCTTGTTAGTTTCTTTCGTGCGTCGTCATATTGTAGTCTATTTTGTTGTTATAAGTGTATGTTTAGTGTAGTTATTCGGTTTTCATAATGTAGTTTTTTTTGTTTGAGGTGGATATGTGTGTTTTTATTTCTTCTCATTTTTCGCTAAGTGTTTATAAGCCAAAAGATGTTAATAGTGCTTTGTTCCTGTTTCTTGATGTTGCTTTTTTTGGATTAGTTCCTGTTTCTTCTTTCGACGTGAGTAATATATAAAAAAAATTAAAGAAATTACGAATGATTGAAGGAATTTATTTATTTTCAAGAAAAAATTTTCTTTTTTTTTTTTTTTAAAAAAAGGCTTGTCAAAATTTCAATTGTCTTTAGAGATAATTAAATTCTTCTTCGAAATATCGATGATTTTCTAAAATTTTAACGAAATTCTTGGATTTTTTTTTTACTTAACTTCTACACAAACCTTTAATTATTTTCAAAAAAAAATACTAAAAATTTTACATGAATTTCATTATTTACAAATTTTTATAAATTTCCTTGTAATTTATAAAGTTATTTAATTTTTGGTGAATAATAAAATTTTTATTAGGAATTCAATTATTTTGATAATTAATAAAGCTAATTGTATAATTTCATTTATTTTTATTACAATTTTGATCGAATTCCTCGAAAAATTCAATTATTCTTAAAAATTTTATTAAAATTTATTGAAGAAATTGAATTATTTTAATAACTTTTGCTACAATTTATTTATTAGAATTTAAATATTATTTTTAATAATTTTTTAAATTAAATTTCTTTAAAGAATAAAATTATTGCATTCAAAAATTTTTAATGCAATTTTTTGTAAATTATCAATTGTCTTTATAAATAATAAAATTCTTCTCTAAAATTGAACTTTCTTTAAAGAATTTGATAAATTCCTTGGCAAAATTTTAATTATTTTTTAAAAAATTTTTCTTAATTTAATTATTTTTAATATCTAATATTTTAATATTGTCATAATATTTAATATTGTTTAATGTCGTGCTACTTTCTATAAATTTTCGTAAATTACCGAGAAAATCTCTATAAATTTCTATAAGTTATCAAAATAATAATTTTTTTAATGAGATCACCTTTTATATGCATTTGTAAAACATGTGAAATTATTAATTTGATGTACAATTTTTTAAATTTTTGGTCTTCTTTTTAATGAGATAATTTTTGTATGATTTTTGTTCAAGTGGATTTGTATAAGTTATTTTTTTCTATTTTGCTGTGTTTCGTGGCCGGCCTTGGTTTTGTAATTTAACTCTAATTTACTTGTCAGCGTATTTTCTCAAACTGGAATTTCTTTTATATACTCTTAGATTTAACTTTGTCTGATGATTGTTGTTTTTAAATTAGCTACTAATTACTATTTTTTTTTATCATAATTTTATCGATTGTTTATAAAATTATTATTCTTAATTTTTTTTTTTTAGAGATTTTTTTTTTTAAATTTGTTTCGTTAACCGTTTTAGAGATTTTAGTATTGAAAAAAAAATTTAAAGAAAAATTTACAATTTTAATTCTTAGTGTTTTTATTAAAAATTTGTTTATTTATTGAAATTAAATAATTATATGCTTGAGTTTATAACTGAAATTTTTGCGAAAAGAGATGCTATTTTATTAATTCCCCAAAAAAATGTTTTACTTAATTTTTTAGTGAAATTTTACAGGAAGAAAGTAAGAAAATAAATGTTCAATCATTCTCTAAGCGCGAGATTTTGCAGTCTCTATATATATATAGATATATACGAGGTACTGTATGCCTATGCTCGATGCATGGCTCTCCTCGTCTCTTTCTCCGCTTCCTCACGTTCGTATACGCCCCGCATGCTCCGCGGTTGTCACGAAGCAATGCGTTGCTCCATACGTTTGTTCTTTGCTTCTCTACCTTTACCAGCTCCCCGGCGTTTCACCACTTCTTCCGGTACCTACAAACTATCTTCTCTGGCGCGTTCCCAGTTTGTCGAGAACCGAAAAATTTCAAGCGCCTAGGGTGTGCATGTTCCGTACGATCTTCATGCATTTATCTTGCTTCCTATGCTTTCCGCCCGCTCCCCGGCGTTTCACCACTTCCTCAAGCACCCACAAGCTTTCTTTCATGTATAGTATTGTTAGTTTAAAGCTATAATTTTCGTACTAAGGGGAATTATTATTTGGGAATTATTTTATTTTTAAATCTCATAATATGGTGTTTAATATTCCCATATTTTTTAGAGTGTATTTGTTATTCAATTATAAGAATTAAATTAATTTAATTAATTCAAAATTCAAAATTTAATCTGAAATGTTTTTTTTTAATTTCCAGTGATATTGAGTTTTTGTATTATGCATTTATTTAAGAATTTATTTAAAAGTTAAATCATATGAAAATTCAATTTTGAGGAAAAATTCAATTATCCAATAAATTATTTTTGTTTTTTTTTTTTTTATTAAAAAATAATTAGGTATTTAAAGGGAAATAAAATATATATATATATATAAATATTTTTTTTTTAATTTGTCTTAAGAGTTCAACCATTTGCAAAAGTAATAAATTTCTTATCGGAAATTCTAATTTTTTTTTACTATTAGAATTTTTCTCCAACTTTTGTTTATTTTTAATAACCTCTCTCAATAAACTGAAAAATTTTTTTTTTATATTGATTTTAATTTTGTTTCTGTTGTTCCTCTTTGTAAGTTTTGCTGTTGTTTTTTTTTATTTGCTGTCCTGATGTTTTATCTTCTTGGTAAGTATTATTTTTTAATTTTTGTCAATATTTTGGAGAAAAATAAATGTGTTAATCTTGGCTTTTTTTTTTTTAGGTGGTTAGAAGATTTTTGTGGAGAGGAAAAGGCGTCAAGCAGTGGATTTTTTTGTTATTCCCTATCGTTTATATTAAATTGTAAGTATATTTTTAATTTTCGTTTTTCTTTGTTTTGAATTTTTGTTAACCTTGGCTCTTTTTGTAGGTGGTTAGAAGATTTTTTGGGGAAAAAAAAGGCAGCAAGCAGTGGATTTTTGTTATTCCCTATTGTTTATATTAAATTGTAAGTATATTTTTAATTTTTGTTTTTCTTTGTTTTGAATTTTTGTTAACCATGGCTCTTTTTTTAGCTATTTGAATTTTAATTGGAGGTTCCTGCTTACAAATTTTCTATGATTTGTGGGGGTTCTTGGTTTTTAAAATTTTATCTTGGGTAAGTTTGTTAATGAATTGTTTGGTTGTATGTAGTATTTTTCGTTTATGTATGTTTCATTGGTTTTTTTTAGGTACCCTGTGCCCCCCTTTTATGACGTGTGTTTTTTTTTATACAATAAATTTCAATATAAATTGCTTAAAAATAAATATGTAATAGTATTTTAAAAGTATTATTAAACCAGAGAAAGAAAATGAATTACTTAAAGTTATTTTAATTATTCTACCCCTTTTTTTTTAATTTTGTTCATGTTCTTGAATTAAAATATTTTTTTTGTTTTTGTTATTTTTATGTTGTTTTTTTTTGTTTACTCCTATTTAATTATATTTTCTTTAAATTAGATTTTTGTTATTGTTATTTTTTTTATTTCCTTTCCTAAACTGGTTCGCCTATATCTTGGAGGAATAACCTGAGGGGATGCTTCTATGTGATTCTTTGGAGAATTCTACATCGTTCCCGGATCCTTTTTGGGTCTATTCCTGGAGTTCCAGTTTTACTATGTCTAAACCATGACATTCTTGAGAATTGGATACAATTTTCGGTTTGAGAGCGATTTGTTGCTTATCGACCGTAAAAAAAAATTTAAACTAGTCCCATATAAAAGATTATTAGTTAATTTAAATTATTAACTTATTTATTTATTAGTTAATCTTATCCCATATTAGATTATTAGTTAATTTTTTACTTTTGTATATGTATGTGTATGTGCTTTAGTGCCTGCATGTATTTATATACATGTTAGTGTTAGTTTATTATTATATAAAATCTTTTTTTAACATTTAAATTGAATTAGTTGATAGTTAGTTAGTTTTATTTTTTAGTTTTTTTCTTATTTGTATATTGTCTTAGATTAGTTCAAAGTTAGTCTTGTTTAGCTTGTTAGTTATTATATTTAAGCCTTTTTTTACAAGATAAATTATATACATTTTGTAAAATTGATTTAGCTTCTCTTTTTTTTAGGGTATATCTATGTATTTAATTTCGGGTAATTCTGCGTATCGTAATTTAGAAATTGGGTTTTCTAGTGCGTTATTTTCTTTTCGTAGTGTATTGCTTGTTGTTGGTTTACTTTCCTCTTGACATTCTTTTCGTTGTAGTATTTCTTGTTTAGTGGTTGAAGGTGGTGGTTGTATTTGTTGATTTTTTTTAAAACTGCTAATGCCTTGGCTGTTGGGTCTTTGTCGCGATGGGCTGGACGGTATGGCGTACATTTGTTGCGTTTCTGTTTCGTTGTCTTTTCTTTCTTGTTTCAGGCAGCATAAAATTTTTTTATGGTCTTTGACGCAATGTTTTATAGTCAAGTAAATTATGATTATTATTATTACAGTTGTAAGTGTTCCTATTATGGAATTCGTGTATTGGTATTGTTCCTTTTTTGCAATTGTGTGTAAACTTTGAATTTCGAGTCCTTTTTCTATTTCCTGTAATTTTTCGTCGGTTTCCATTTTTCTCCAAATTGGTCGAATTTCATTTGATGTGGTTGTTTCCTTCTTTGGGTTTATTGTCTTTAGAATGGGTGAGATTTCTTCTAGTTTTAACTCTATTTTTGGTGTATAGATGTATTCTTGGGGGTTGTTTAATATTTGTAGTGTAGGTAATTTTATTGTGTCAGTCTTTAATGTACATTTTGGTGACAGTTTAATAATCCCTATTTCTTTTAGCTGAAAAGTTTGGACTTTTGTTTTAGGGCAGATAAGGTATGCGGTTTCTTCTTTCGTGAGAGAATACAACTAATTTCCTGTTGTGATTAATGGTTCCCATAGTGGTTGTTGGTTTTTGGTGATCCGGATGTCACAGCTTCTTAACGTGTTATTGTTAGGTTCTCTTAATAATTCTGATTCGCAACTTGGTGCTAAAATGATATCATAGATTCCTTGAGTAGGATAACATACATATCTTTCTTCTACTAATTGGCAATTTCTTAATTGTTCTTCTTCTAAATAAAAATAATGTCGTCCTTCAATACTTGTAGCTATATATTTAGAGTGGGGGGTGATATATGCTCTGTTTCCTACTGTTCCTATTGATTGTAATACAGGTAATTCATGCATTTTGTATAACAAATATTTTTCTTTTTCTAAGAGAGGAATGTCGAGAGTTATCATTAAATTTTCTCCTTTTACTTGTATCCCTATTTTTGAAATTTCTGTTATCGTTGCTACATTCAGGTTGTCTATATGCATAGGGTATTCCTGATTTTCTAAGAATTTATGTGCTTCGGTTGCTATTGTTTTTATTTGTTTGTTATTTAATAGTTTCGGGTGTAATTTTCCTTCTAGGGCTTTGAATATGACGTTTAAAGTTTCCTCTAGTCCATGTTTGTAGGTTTCTATTTGTTCATTCCATTGTCTAGATGTTTTTTGTAGTTGTAACATAAAATCTGTAGTAGTTAATTTGGATTCTATGTCAAGCATATCTTTTTCCAGTTTGTAAAGTCTTTTTCTTTCTTCTTCTGATCTATTATGTTGTTGCTGTGCTAAGTCGTATAAATTTTGTAAGTCTGTTCGTACTAGGTGGGTTTGTTCTCCCACTAAGTGTGATATGTTTTTCTGTGCCTCGTTTAGTTCCGTAAAAAGTTGTTCATATCTTTCTCCATCGTCGTAAGTTAAAATTCCTATTGTTGGTCCTGCTATTTTTCCTATAAATCCTATTAATGGTGTATTTCGTTTTTTCCTATTTTGAAATGAGAGTTCCTTATTTGCATTTGGTTTTTGTTTCAATTCTTGTATGAGTTCCATTAATTGTTCACGAAGTAGTTTAGCTACAGTTATTTCTTTATTTAACATCTGGTATTCCAAAAAGTCGTCGCAGCTTATTTTCATTGCTTTTTCACACAATGTTTCCATTTTCTTGTATTCTATTTCCAGATTAGGTAAATGTGTTTTAAATGTGTCTGTGTCCAGTAAGACTACTGTTCTCCATGTTCCCGAAATTCGTTGTAGATTTGGCATCAGTTCATAAAATATTCCTGTATTTTTGTTTAGAGTCTTTATTGAAATAAAAGGGTCTATATCATTTGTCCCTATTACTTCGATCATTCCTAGTATTACGATGCATATTTTAACATAGTTCTCCATTTCTGTAATCAAAATTAAATTACGTGTTTAGCTTTTTTTTTATATTTATTTAATGGTTAGTTTCTATTGCTAATTTTGCTAATCTATCTGCTTCTTCGTTTCCTATTATTCCACTATGTCCTGGTTCGTATATTAATTCTACTTCTAGGTTATTTATACTATTTTTCATTTTTACAAAGTCCTTTTTGCTTATGACTTCTCGTTTTCGGCATGTTTTCCAACCGTTATTTTCCCATTTCGGTAACCACTCTTTTATCCCATATATTACAAATTTAGAGTCGGTGTGTATTCTAATTTTCTTATATTTTAATTTTTTTAAAATATCTAAAGCTCTTATTATGGCTTCTAATTCAGCACTATTATTAGTTTGTCTATTACATGCTTTGTCACTGATGTTTAGGGAGTGTTCTTGGTTAAACCAGATTCCTATTCCGGCTTGTGCATTGGGTTTACCATTTGCTTTACAAGCTCCATCAGTATATACATGTACATAGCCATCTTTATCTATTCTCAAACCCTTTTTATCATTTTGTCAAGAGTATGCTTTTTTGACCTGATCTTTGTGTTTTCGAAATCTTTTCTTTTCTGCGTCACTAAGTATCAAATTATTTTTTTCTGTTATCCCTACTACTTCATATGGTCCATGGTAATAAGGGGAGAATTTTCCGGCTCTAACTTCTTCTTTCACGTCTACCAAATCTCCTATCTTTACGTCCAAAGGTTTTGTTTTACTGCTTAATTTTTCTTTAACTTTTTCTTTTGACTGGATCAAATTTTTAGCTACCATTCTTCTTATTTCGATTAGTCGTACTACTAATTCTCTCAGATAAAATTCGTATGTTTCCATTTCTCTCTCTGTTGGAAATATGGAGGGGGTGCGGGCAGTTTTTCCAAAAACTACTTCGTGTGGGGTGAATTTCGTCGCTTCGTGGACTGAGGTATTATAGGCAAACATAGCGTAGGGTAATAATCTGTCCCAGTCGTCAAAGGCATTTGCGTAATGTCTGATAAATTCTGCTAAAACGGCATGACTGCGTTCCAAAGCTCCATTTGTTTGAGGGCGGTAGGCTGTGGTAGTAACTTGTGCTACTTTAAATAATTTTGCTAGTCGTCGTAATAAATTGCTTGTGAAGGATCTTCCTTGGTCCGTCAACAGACATTTGGGTGCTCCATATACTGAAATTAGGTTAGTAGCTATTACATTTGCTATCGTTGTTGCATTTATATCCGGTATTGCTACGAAAATGCAATATTTACTAAGCTGATCTTGCATCGTTAAGATGTGACAATTTCCATTAGCTGTAGTCGGAAGTTTTCCTACCGTATCTAGGGACACTTTGTCCCATGCGTCTAATGGTGTGTCGGTTATTACCATGGCTTCTTTATTTTTAGTTCTAACGATTTTCTTCTGTGCGCAACTTCTACATTTCCTTATGTATTCTGTGATTTCCTGCCTTAATCCTGGCCATGTAAATTTTTCTCGTATTCTGTGATACGTTTTGTTGACTCCTTTGTGTCCTGCTATTAAACTATCGTGATATTCTGCAATAATTTTCTCTCTGATATTTTCTGGGGGAATTATCGTTTTCCCGTAACATAAGGCTATCCTAATATTTTCTTTTAGAAAAACTTTTGCTAGTTGTTCTGTCCAATCGAAATTTGATTCTTCTAACATTTCAACGTGTCTAGGTACGCGTATTTTTTCAATATTGTCTTTATGAAGGGTGTTTTTTAAATTGTTCAACGCGTTCACTAGTTCACTTTTGCTCACAGTGTCGTCATAATTTTTGGAAATTATTACTGTGTAAACTTTGTTTTTCCCAAATTCAGTGACTAATATTTGTCCCTTTTTTGGTTTTTTTGATTTCATTTCTAACATCTAACGATCGCTCCTATAGCGATCATTAATTTGGCTGTATAGTCGTTCGGTTCCAAATCTGATGCCATGAAATGTACATAGTTGTCCCTAACAGCAGTAATTGGTTCTCGGTCGTACTGTAATACTTCTAGTTTGTTTAGTGAATTTTCCGTTGGAGATTCTGTAGAATTCTCTATTTTCGGGTAATTATTTTCGATGTACGGTATACTAATTCCTAGACCGAGTTCTAGCTGAGGTTGTATTTCTTTTTCTGTCTTGTCCATATTTGTGTCTACTAATTTTCTTGGAAAAACATGTTTCTTTCTATTTTCAACTTCTTCTCTTAATTCCGTTTCCTCTAAAATAGTTTTCTTTAAATAGGGGGTTGATCGAGCTTTAGGTAACTCTAAACGTAAAGGGGTTTCAAAAGTCACAGATTTTCTTTTTGTTTTGTCTGTAAATGGTTTTTCCTGAGTTTTCTCTACATAGCTGTCCTGTTTTGGGAGTTTTGTAGCTATGTCCCGTAATTCTTCTATGATATCTTCCATGTCCCTTGATTCCTCCGGGAGTTCATCATCTGTTTTTGACGCTTCTTGTGCTTCTTCTTCTGCTTCATTCTCAAACATCTCATTGTCCCAAAAATATGATTCGTGGTCCACTAACGATTTGTCGAACCTTCTTATTGAATCTAGAACGCCTTTTAATGTTTCTTGATCTACTCCTTCCGGTTGTAGAGTATCTTCTTCTATTTCTTCAGATTTACTATTTTCTTGATTTTCGCCTGAATTTCTATTTGTTATTGTTTCCGCAGCTTCCTGGAAATTTTCCTCTTCACTATCAGAACTGTCTACGGGAGGATCTACTTGTATGACTATTTCATTTTCTTTAACTTCCTTTACATTTTCGTCTCTACTTTCTTCTTCTTCTTCACTTTCCGAAGAATAATCTTTTGATGTTGAAGGTTTATCTATTAATGAAGGTAGCACACTGTACTGCTTTCTTAATATGGGTGCTGGTTCTGGGTCCTCGATTATTTCATCCTCTGAAGTTGAATTTTCGTCTACGTCATCGAGTTTTATTTTATCTTCATGTTCCGTTTGATTATTCGTTCCTACGGGTTTTGAAGTTTGACTCCTGAGTCTTTTTGCAATGGGACGGTCATCTGTATCTATTTCTATTATTTTTTGTTTTGTTTTTCCCGGTGGTCTCCCTCTTTTCGGTTTCTCATAAGGGCCTACTTTCTTTTGTTCCTTAATAGTAGAATCTGATTTTGACCTGCTTCTAAAAGGAAGATTTGATTGATTTTTAAAAGTCCCTACATTTCCCTTTTTCTTTTTGTTATCAGCAATTAATTTATCCAGTTTTTCGTCTGCCTTTTTATTATATTTTCCTGCGGCACTACTTATGGGGAATGCTTTAATTTCTGTTTTTCTTGGCATTTCTTCCTCCTCTTCCGTACTTTCCGAGGATTGTAATTCGCTAGAATCCGTGTCGGTAGTTTCATCTTCTTCTACACTGCTTTCTGCTTTTCCTACTGGATTTTCCGATAAGGCTGGCAACCAACGATTTATTTTACCAGGCTTGCACACAAAATCGTATTGATAATCTTGTAATCTTAACAACCATTTTGCCATTCTTGTAGTTGGTTTAATCGCATTGTTAATTATTTTTAAGGGCTCGTGATCACAAGACAATATAAATTTAGTACCATATAAAAAGGGTCTAAAATGTTGTAGGGCTTGTATTACTGCTAGACATTCTTTTTCTGTCGTATCGTAATTTTCTTCTGCTCCAATCAGAGTTTTTGAAAAATAGGCTACGGGCAAGTCGATTCCGTCCTTTTCTTGTGTGAGTACTGCACTGACAGCGTGCTCAGATGCATCAGTAGTCACTCTAAATATCTTTTTAAAATCTGGGTGTATTAAAATCGGATTTTTACACAAAGCTTTCTTAAGTTTTTTGAAACTTTGTTTTTTTTCTGTGTCCCACTTAAATATTTTATCCTTTTTCAATAAACTATATAAAGGTTTTGCTATTTTCGCGTAGTCCTTTATAAATCTTCTGTAATAACCTGTTATGCCTAGAAAACCTTTTACTGCCTTCGGTTTTTGTGGAGTGGGGAAATCTTTAATTGCTTCTATCTTCTTTGGGTCTGCTCTGATTCCTTCTGCACCTACAATGTGCCCTAGGTAAGCTACTTCTTTTCGTAAAAATTCGCATTTTTCGGGTTGTAATGCCAATTTTGCTTTTCTTAATCGCTCAAACAATCGAGATATTGTTTTGTCGTGTTCTTCTAATGTATTTGAAAACACTATGATATCGTCTAAGTAAACAAACAATTCTGCTCCTTGTAGTCCTGACAGGACATTATCCATTAGCCTTTGGAATGTAGACGCTGCATTTTTAATTCCCATTGGCATCCTTTTATATTGATAGTGTCCTCGACCGCAAGAAAAGGCTGTTTTATGTTGATCCTCTTCGGCTGTCCCTATTTGGTGATAACCCATCGCTAAATCAAAAACGGAAAAATATTGCGCTCCTCCTAATCTTTCCAAAATATGATTTATCAAAGGTATGGGGTAGCTTTCCCCCACCATTTTTTCATTAAGGGCTCGAAAATCTATTACCAGCCGCCATTTTTTATTTCCATCTGCATCACCCTTTTTAGGTACAATTAACACTGGTGAATTGTAATTAGATTTAGAATGTTTTATTAAATCGTTTTCGTCCATTTTATCAATTAATTTCTTTCCTGCTTCTTCGTATTCGGGCGGTTGTCTGTACTGCTTGCATTTTACTGGATTTTCGTCGGATGTAGGAATGTAGTGTTTTACTAGTGGTGTGACTGGCAATTTGTCACCTGGCAAGTAAAATCTGTCTTGTCCCATTTTTACCCATTTTTTAACATAATTATTTTCTTCTGGATTTAAATAATCTAATTTTAATGTTTCTAAAATTGTTTTTGTTCGATTTTCTGCTAATTTCTCACTCTGTATATTTTTTATTTTTTCATCTTCTGCTATTTCGAAGGGTAGCAGTTCTTGTGGGGAAATTGAAACTGTAATGTCTCTCTCTGTAGTATTTATTGCCATTATTTTACATTTTCCTTGTTTTTGAGTTACAAGCGCTTCTCCTAGAAATATCCCTTTTCGAGTTTCTATTTTTGGTAAATATCCTTCTTTCAAATCCGTTTTTAGTACTGGAATTTTTACCACTTGTCTACTCCTAGCTTTAATACGCAGAACCTTAGGTTGTATTTTTATTTCCCTTTTTATTTTGGGGACTTGTTGACTAGGTTCAGGATAAGTAATCCTTGGTACAGGTTTCACTTCCTCTGCCAGATCCAAATTTGCTTGTGTAGATTCTTGGTCGATAAATGGAATAGGTTCAGTAGGTCTTGACTCTGTTACCACACTATTATAAAAAAAATCTATCCTTGATCGTTCTGCTCTTAAAAAGGGTCTTCCTAAAATGCCTTGGGATTCGATTGGAAAGGTTTCTTCTACTACATGGAAAAGGTGTTTTTTATTATATATTTCAATTTCTAATGTCCCTAAAGTGTAGACTCTATCTGTCGTAATACCAGTGATGTGAGATATATCCGCGGTAGAAACTGGTGCACTGCCCTTTAAAGCTGTTTCTTTTATTACATTTATGTCTGCCCCTGTATCTATAAAAAAATTTGCTTTGCCATTGAACAGATGTTCTCCTTCTATTTCCGTTACTGGTGATTCTATCATTAGCTTCTCTACTTTGTATAATTTGCATGGTTCTGGTAAGGTAATACTCCGGGACGCAATTGGTTTTGAGAGTTCATCGGCGCGTCCGTCTGACGAACTTGTTGCCAGTTTAAATTTTCGGTTCTGTTGTTTGTTTGTAATGAACTATTCCCACTTTGGTTATACTGATTGTTTCCATAGTTTCTGTAATTTCCAAAATTTTGTCCTCTCCAATTTCCTTGAGTATAATTCCTTGTGTTTGATTGACCTCCTTGGTATGTATTACTCCTATATCCGTTTTGACCATAATTTCTACCGTCAAATAACTCCCTACTTCTTGTGTTTCTTTGTCCCCATGTATTATTTCTTGGTTGCTCGAATCCATTGTTATGATTATGCCTAGCCGTATACGAGGTGTATCCTTGTCGATTATTTACCCCTCTTTCTTCTTGAGTCTGTTTTGCAAAAAGAAAAGCTTGTTCTAAGCTAGCAGGGCGTCGAGCTTCTATAATATTTGAAATTTCTTCTGGCAGTGCCCTAACGAATTGTTGTCGAGCTACATCTTCTACTATAACCATTGTTGCATTAGCTACTGCAGGATATTTATTTTGTGCTGCTCCTCTTGCGCCACTCAAATATCCTTGTAGTCTATCATGTAACTTGTGAATATCTTCTTCCCTATGCATGCGTAATTTGGTAATTTCTACAAAGTAGTGTTGGAAAGGCAATCCAGGAGCGAATCTCTCTATTAATAGGTCCATTAGGTCAGTTATTCTCGGAAACTGCTTATTTAGGGTGCATTTCCTTGCGCTTCCGTGTAATTTTCCTAATACCCCCGCTATGAAAGTAGGTTGACAGATCGGGGTTAACGGAGAACTAGCATATACTACATTTTGTATGAAATCTTGTACACTCATATTTTCTCCATCAAAATAAGGAACATTATTTACTGCCTGTTGCACTGTTAATGAGTGTGCTAGGGCTTGTTGTACGAGGATTTGTCCTTGCCCCTGATTTTCTACCGCCATTTCTCTTAGATTTACCGGATTTGCAGTAAAACCTAAATCCGTTCTATTTCTAAACATTTCTGCTAATGTTGTCGCGTTCAAATTTTCTCCGCCCCCTTCTTCTTCTTCTCCTGGTCCTGCATTTTCTACTCTTCTTTCTTGGTTTTCTGGAGGAGGTTGTTGTTGTTGTTGTTCGTTCATTTTGGTTTCCTTTTTAATCGTTGATTTTTGCTGGCTACTAGTTATATGAAAAACTCCCGAAATAATAGTCTATTAATGGGTGAGAAATCCAGCCACTTCCTCCTGCTGTTTTCCAACCTATCACTGCTAAATTGATATTTTGTAAACTTGGAAACACTGGCTCTATAACTTGAAAGTATACTTCTTGTTCTTCTATTTCTATTAATACACCACCCAAAATTCTGACTTGTTCCCCAAGTACCGTTCCTACTTCTACGTCGCAAGGCCAATATTCTACGTTTAATATTTCTGCTGAAATGAAATTACTTTTTGTTTCTGTAGTTACTATTACTTGTGTTTGTCCCCCAACAAAGTCTTCACTAATTATATTTTTTAAAATTCTAATAGGAATAGTTGCTTGTACAAATTCGTTAAATTCTGCAGACATTTAAAAAAAAATATGTAATTTCTTTAATTTTCATCTAAATTACCATTAATTTTTTTTGAACTGCTGATTATATAAAAAGAAGGATAATGTTACAATTTTCTCTCTATGTTAAAATAGCTTAATAAGTTTATTCATTATTAATTTTTTTTTAAACAACCGAAACTAAATACACAAAGACAAAAAAATAAAATAAGCTTAAACTCTTTTGTAACACCTGAATTATTTCCTTTTTCTCTTTAAAGTATCCTTTAAATTTGTTCTTTAATAATTTTTATCGACCTTGCTCTTTAACGTAATCTGATCTCGTTTCTATTTTAATCTTGTATTCGAATTCATTAACTTCGCTACACTACCTTATTCTCGCGAATTTTATTTTTTTTTTGCAAGAGACGCATTTCTAATGATTCAGTTATAGTTTTGTAACTTCCTGTATCCCTTTTTTTCAAATTTTCTTGATTATTTTTTTTTATTTCCCGACTAAATTATTCTCGGAGAATAAAACTCTTTTTACTAAACCTACTTAATTTTTATCGAAAAAAAATTTTTGTATTAACCTCATTCTAGTGGGGTTTTTCTTAGCTCCTGAATTATTAAGCTTATCAATTTTAGTTTCCCATTCAATTATACCTGTGTTCTAACCTAAATGATTAGTTTTAAAAATAAGTTTATTAAAATTTATATTTTAGTACCCGTAATCTAATAGGGAAAATTAATTTTGGTGATTTAAACTAAGATTTTAAAATTAATCCTCTCACTTGCCCAAGTGGCTACACACTTCCGGCAAGGTTAAGTCAAGGAATTGGGCGCGGTTTGTTAAAGAAACCAGAGCTTGCCGTCGCAAGGGTAGTTACTGTTCCCTGTGTTCAACTTTAGTGAACAAAAAAAATCTTTTTTTTTTTTTACCGCACTTTTCAAATTTGATATATTTTTCTCCTGTGAAGAAACAGATAGACAACTTTATAAAATAGAATTTTCAATGCATATGAACATATATAAATATTTATATCTCATAAAATATATTAACCTTTTTGTGTTAATGTGTATAGTGTAACCCTGTGTGTATAATCAAAATATTTTTTAAAAAAATTTTTTTTTTTTATTTTTAGTTATTAATATTTTTCGGATTTTTACTATCTTCTATTTTCCAAGAATAAAGAGAAAGAATCCCACCGCTGCCACCAGTTTGTTAAAGTAGGATTTAGAAATTTAATTTTAATTTTTAAAACTTTAACTTACGTGTCCTTCGGACAAAAGAAATTGTAAAGGTAGTGGATTCCCCCTCAACTTAGTTATTGATTCAACTAAGAGGTTGAGAACCCTACTCCTGAGTAAAATGAGAAGATAGGAAAATTATTAGGATGTTTGAATTGAAACACAAAATTAAGATAATAACAATTAAATGTATATATTTTACCCAAAGTCCCTATTACAGATAAATCTAATTTTATGTGTAAGACGAGTAAGGGTATCTATGTGAATGGAGTATAAGTGTGTGTTGTGACACGTAAGATATTTACTCACTACTCGGTGATTCTTCCTTGGTAATACGAATCCAATGAATGTGTCTTGTCTTTATACCCGCTTCACGATGTTCTTCCGAAAAATTCAGGAAATACCAAATCTAGATTCACTAGATTGATATTTCGCTGTGAACTTTAATATTCTTTTTAGTTTGCACAAAGTTTAAGATCTGAACCTCGTAAATAAAGGTTGTCTTCTAATATATATTTGAAATTAATATTATTTATTCTTTAATAGCTTTATTTTATTTCCTTTTTGATATAAGAGTCTTTTAATTTACTTTGATCACTTTAATCCTTTTATATTCCTGTATGTTTATTCTTTATATTTTTTATATTCAATTTCATTTATTTTTATTTTTAATATTTTCTTTTATTCCTTTGATCTTTTAATTATATCACTTTATTTTATTCTTTATATTTCAATTATATATTTTCCAATTCAACCCTTTTTACTTTTATTTATTTATATTTTTCTCAATTAAATTCACTTTTCTTAACAAACTTCTTATTAATTTCTTTAAACTTCTGAGATCCTTTTTATACAAACACGGCCAATTGCCGGACTTAGGTTTGCCTGGCCCAAAAATGCCGGCTACAACTACAGGCTACAACGGCCTGGACTAAACTGCCCAGATTTCCCTATGTCGATCACTTTTATTGAAAGACAATTTAGTGGGAGAATTCATAGTTAACGTGGCTGTTGCTAAGCCGATTTCTGCAACCTTGCAGATTTAGGCAGTGGCGTGATCCGAGTTCGGTGACTTGGATGCACCACTCCTTATATTGAACTATTTGCTTGCCTTTGATAATTTCTATCCATTTCTCAAAAGAGTTAATAAGCTGTTTGTGAAAGAAAGGAATTTATTGAGAAGTATTGTATTATATTCTTAAGTTTTTTTACTTTAAAAATTGTCAAACTCAAAAAAACATTAAATTCAATCTTTATGTAGAATTGGAATTTTTGTCAAATTTCGGATACCTTGGATTAAAATTACCAAAGTGAAGAGTGTTCCTTTTGTGAAATTACAAAGGGTTGTTTTTCGTGTAAATGTTTTGAAGCTTGTTAACAAAAATCTCTTGTTGTGTATAATTCGTTGTTTATAATTCGGTTTTTTAAGTATTGTAAATAATTATTTATGATATAAAAAGTTACGGAGTTCGGCCGTAACACAAACATTTCTTTGACATTCTTTGCTAATTAAATTAGCAGATTTCATTGGCACTTAATATGACAAAAGTAATAGAAAATATTATTATTGTTTTGAATCGCTCCACAATATATTCTGGAATATTTGTCTGCCTTAATAATTAAAATGAACACTTCCAAGACTGTCCTTATATTGACCGATAGATACAAAAATTTTTCTTGACATTCTTTGCTAATTAAATTAGCAGATTTCATTGGCACTTAATATGAGAATAATAACAAGAAAATGTGGATTCTCAACAAAAACAACCTTTTACATCTTTACTTAAATTAAAAAATCCAAAAAACAAATTTTTACATCTTTACTACTCCTTACTACTACTACTACATCTTTACTACTCCCTTCACATTTAATTAATATAAATAATAATCTAAAGTTTCAAAATCGTTCAATAGTACAAAAATATAATTTTATGTTATTTAATCAAAAAATAAAATTTCTAAATTTTGAGATAACGGACATTAATATGACAATAGTTAATTTAAATTTTTTGTTGAGAAAATTGATGGGTTCTATACATGATATAATTTCTGATGAAGAGATTATAAAGAGTTTTATATTTTTCCAGAACATTATTTTCGATAGATATGAAAAACATATTATTAATACTTCAAAAACAAAATTTGATTGGCTGAGAAAAAATATTATGGTTGCAATTTTAAAAGAACTGTTAATAAAGATTGGATTAAGAACTTATCAAGTAAGGATATCCCACAAGATATTCTATACTTTTTAAGTTTGGGTGACAAATTTTACATTAACCCTTCTAGCAAAGAAAAAATTATAGAAAAAACTCTTGCCTTAACTGAAGGAAAAATTATTATGATTCCAGAGGAAAATAGAAATGATTTTAGAAGTAAACTTGCTGGTGGCTTACAATGTTTTTTAAATAGTAATTATAATATTCTCAGTAACTGGTTAATAAATAACATAGGTAAAAAGACTCACGATTTTCTTAAACAGAATAATAATATTGTGGTTTGCAAGGCTGACAAGGGAAGTGTGACTGTTGTGACAATGTTTTCCTTGAAAATTTGGAGTTTTGTATTGACAATGCTTATTGCTCGTTTAACAATAATTTCTACAAACAGGTTTTTGGTACGCCAATGGGCTCCCCCTTGTCGGGTGTTATTGCAGATCTCGTGATGGAGAAGCTTGAATTTGATGTTTTAAAGAAATTACCTTTTTCTTATCTTTTCTATCGTAGGTATGTTGACGATATTTTCATCCTTGTTGATGAAAAGGACGTTGACAACCTACTACATTTTTTCAATCAATTCAATGAACATATACAATTTACAATTGAGATTGAGGAAAATAATCGTCTTAGTTTTCTTGATACCATGGTTATAAGAGAGAATAATCGAATTGTTACTAATTGGTATCACAAAGACACGTTCTCGGGTAGATATGTGAATTTTGATTCAAGCACATCAGTAAAAGACAAAATATCTGTCATATATGGTCTGGTAGACAGAGGTATTAAACTTTCTGACACCAGATTTCATAATGAGAATTTGACTTTTGTTTTCGACACTCTTATTAAAAATAACTATCCTCCTTCTTTTTTGAAAAAGCATATAAACCGTAGACTTGAACATATTTCATCTTTCAATAATAATCAAAGAGTACCTTTTGATAATAATAACATTGTGGTTCTACCTTTTGTGAACGAATTAAGAGCTTTTTTTATTAATTTGTTTAAGAATTATAATATTAGAGTAGTTTTTTTCATATGAAAAAGACCCGTTTAATGTTTGCTCAAAAAATAAGGACATCATTGAATTTAAGTACAGAAATCACGTTGTATATTGTATACCATGCGAGTGTGGGGCTTGCTACATTGGTGAGACTGTGAACTATATTAAAGATAGAATCAGCGATCACAAGAGAGATTGCATTTCTGATAAGAGAAGCACGGCCCTTGTTGAACATTCTCACACACATGACCATCTTTTTAATTTTAGTAGCACGAGAATTATATGTAACGAGAATAATTATTATAGACGTAAATTTAGAGAAATGTTTCATATTTTAAAAAATAATTCTGTTAATAAAAAAACTGATTTGACTGCTTTAAATAAAATTTATCATACGCTTATTATTAATACTAATACGTAGTTTTTTTTTTTTTTGATTATTGATCTTTGTTTTATAAATTTTTGTTTATTTTATTTTATTTTTGAAAAGGCTATTGATATAGCAGTTTCCTACTTTTATAAATACTGTAGATTTCTTTATGACTAACCCTTTTTGATAAATTCGATACATATATATTCTTCAAAATAGAATGTCTGTTTGTATGAGTGTCACTTTGTTTGTTTGTGTGAGTGTCACATCTTTCCCTCATGCCAACTGTAAACAGAGTTATGTTTTCACATAACATAAACATGTTGTTTATGGGAAAACATTTTCTTTTCATGCTCTGTATAATTTTCGGTCATTTTTATGACTTGTTTATGTTTTTAAAATAAATATTTATAATGATATGTGAGGTGAGAAATTCCACGTGGTAAGTTGAGGTTATGTAGCATAGTTACTATACTGTAATATAATAACTTTTTACATTTTTGTTCTTTTTCATTCTGTCATGTTATATTTTGTAAATTTGCAGTTTTCTAAAGTATGTCTGAAGAGGTCTGTCGTCGATGGACGAAAAGCTTAACATTTTACTTTAAAAATAAATGTGGATTCTCAACAAAAACAACCTTTTACATCTTTACTTTAATAACAAGATATATTCTTATTGTTATGAATCGCTCTATAATATATTCTGGAATATTTGTCTGCCTTAATAATTAAAATGAACACTTCCAAGACTGTCCTTATATTGACCGATAGATACAAACATTTTTTTGACATTCTTTGCTAATTAAATTAGCAGATTTCATTGGCACTTAATATGAAAATAATAACAAGATATATTCTTATTGGGTAAGGCTTTCTGAAGTGTACTCATGATTTTCAAAGGGTATTTTAATTTCATTCAAACACTATATTTTAAAAGTAAATAATGATAAAAACAACACCTGAAAATAGTTTTTTTAAAAAATAGTTTTTTTAAAAGTTATTAACAATTATAATTTTTTAACACCTTTTTTGAAAAAAATGAATTTCTCGAAAACTAATCGACAGAATTCGATAAAAGTTTAACCACTTATTTAAAAAATCTTTCTTTCTAAAACTCCAATTCCAGTTTTAAATTATCATGTAATTTGTTTAAACATTAAAAAAAATTTATAAACAAATGAAAATTTAAGCATGTTCTTAATGAGATAATTAAATTTTCTTTACAGCATTTTATTCTACGTAAAATGTGGAACTATTACCAAAAAAAAAATTTTAGGGCCCGCATTTTATTTAAAAAATAAAGCTATATTTTTGTTAAGTGCCATATTATTCTCCATATTGGATCCGCCATTTTGAATTTACTTTTAATTAAAATTTTCGAAATTATGTATCAAATGCTTTATAAGTGACCCCTAACTAACAAATTGAAACCAATTCAACACATACAAAGCAGCAGCGCGAGCGCCCGCGAAACTGCACGCGCCATGTCTTTGTTACAGCGTGTAACAAAAATAGCTGCAATTTGTAAATAAAATGCGGGCCCTAAAATTTTTTTTTGATAATACTTCCAAATTCTACCTAGAATAAAATACTATAAAGAAAATTTAATTATCTCATTAAGAACAGGCTTAAAAAACCATCGGTACACAGAAAAAAAAGTCTTAAATCTATTAAGGACTAATTTTAAAATCAGGCTTAATTTTAGTCTGTAACGATATTTTAGCCTCATGATTAACTTAAGAGTACTGTTAACACGCCTTAATCTTAAAGCAATACATATTTATGACTTATTTTTATATGTAAGTCTTAAATGTAGTCTCAGCGAGACTAATAGAAACTTTAAGAACTCAACAGATAAAATGAAGTCGATATGTAGACTAGTTTTTAGTCCCCTAGCGTCTATAGTCCTCTGGAAGGGGAGACGCGCTTGGGCGTGATCAGGTGACGTGTCATTAGTTGTCACGGCGTTGCCTTGAGTGTACGTGCTTTCTTCGTCCATTGTCACCTGTAGATTTTGATATTTTTGTGTACCGAATAAATAAATTAGTTTTTATTATATGAAGTGCAAGCATAGTTACACTGAACTGAAATGAATTTGATTCAATTAACCGATTTCTTGTCTATTATTAAATAATGATTACTTATAAGGTACATGTTAACAAATGTCATCATGGAAGTATATGAAAAATTGGACTTCAATAATAAAAAATAAATAAATAATTTCATTTTATTATTTTAAATACTTAATGTAACTTTTCTTACAGATGCTTCTATTATACAATCTGTTACTGGCATCTCCTGAAACTGCAATAAAAATAGTTAAAAAGCAGTAAAATTAACCAGGTTTTCTTTATGTGTAAAACTCTGACAAGAATTATGATGCATATCTTCTTCTGAACGTTTTTTATTTAGAAAATATAGTTAATAACTATAATTTTATATGCAATAGAAAAATAAATTTGAACTGTATTATTTACTACTTTTAAGTATTTAAGAAAGCTTTATTTTAGTCACTATTTTGACTTGCAGAGTAAATTGAAGTTTAAAAGGAAACTACTTTTAAGTCCGCTTTTTGGCTATCGGCTATTTTTAAGACTACATAGCGACTTCATTCAAGCCTGAGTACCAACTTTTTTTAAGACTCTTTTTACAAACTAATTTTAAGTCTAGGATGACTACTTTTTGTTACATCTTAAAATTAGCTCGTTTGTAGACTTTATTTATTCAAGACTTTTTTTTCTGTGTACACTTCAGAAAGCCTTACCCTATTGTTATGAATAGCTCCATAATATATTCTGGAATAGTTGTCTGCCTTAATAATTAAAATGAACACTTCCAAGACTGTCCTTATATTGACCGATAGATACAAACATTTTTTTTGACATTCTTTGCTAATTAAATTAGCAGATTTCATTGTCACTTAATATGAGAATAATAACAAGATATAACCGACAGATTAGCTCAGGCGGATAGATGCCTCGCTTGGCGGTCGTTTAAGGACCAAGGGTAAGTTCCCTTGGTTCGCGCCCATTTAGATGGTATTTTTCCGGCACGTGAGACAATCTGAGCGGGAGGTTTGACGTCGAGGTATAATGATGTGCACCGTCGATTATTGTCCGGTACACACCATTAGAACTCGACTGTCGATAAAACCGGTTGTGCTCAGGAGAGCTTTTCTACAGTTTCCCTCTCCACTGGCGAGAAAACCCAGTAGACGGGTGGTCCAGGCAAATGCGAGTACTCCTCATTTTGAAGTCGCTCTGTAGGCGCAAAATTTAGTATTAAGGAAATGTCTATAAGAAATATTGTAAGAGCGAAATTTGTAAAGAAACACTTGTATAGCCAAGTATGTAAGGCTGAAGACAGGTGTATAAATAAATAAATAAATAACAAGATATATTCTTATTGTTATGAATAGCTCCATAATATATTCTGGAATAGTTGTCTGCCTTATTAATTAAAATGAACACTTCCAAGACCGTCTTTATATTGACCGATAGATACAAACATTTTTTTGACATTCTTTGCTAATTAAATTAGCAGATTTTATTAGAACTTAATATGACAAAAATAATAGAAAATATTATTATTGTTTTGAATCGCTCCACAAAATATTCTGGAATATTTGTCTGCCTTAATAATTAAAAAATGAACACTTCCAAGACTGTCCTTATATTGACCGATAGATACAAAAAATTTTCTTGACATTCTTTGCTAATTAAATTAGCAGATTTCATTGGCACTTAATATAAGAAAATTAATAGAAAATATTATTATTGTTTCGAATCGCTCCATAATATATTCTGGAATATTTGTCTGCCTTAATAATTAAAATGAACACTTCCAAGACTGTCCTTATATTGACCGATAGATACAAACATTTTTTTGACATTCTTTGCTAATTAGATTAGCAGATTTCATTGGCACTTAATATGACAAAAATAATAGAAAATATTATTATTGTTTTGAATCGCTCCACAATATATTCTGGAATATTTGTCTGCCTTAATAATTAAAATGAACACTTCCAAGACAGTCCTTATATTGACCGATAGATACAAAAAATTTTCTTGAAATTCTTTGCTAATTAAATTAGCAGATTTCATTGGCACTTAATATAAGAAAATCAATAGAAAATATTATTATTGTTTTGAATCGCTCCATAATATATTCTGGAATATTTGTCTGCCTTAATAATTAAAATGAACACTTCCAAGACTGTCCTTATATTGACCGATAGATACAAACATTTTTTTGAAATTCTTTGCTAATTAAATTAGCAGATTTCATTGGCACTTAATATGACAAAAATAATAGAAAATATTATTATTGTTTTGAATCGCTCCACAAAATATTCTGGAATATTTGTCTGCCTTAATAATTAAAAAATAAACACTTCCAAGACTGTCCTTATATTGACCGATAGATACAAAAAATTTTCTTGACATTCTTTGCTAATTAAATTAGCAGATTTCATTGGCACTTAATATAAGAAAATTAATAGAAAATATTATTATTGTTTCGAATCGCTCCATAATATATTCTGGAATATTTGTCTGCCTTAATAATTAAAATGAACACTTCCAAGACTGTCCTTATATTGACCGATAGATACAAACATTTTTTTGACATTCTTTGCTAATTAGATTAGCAGATTTCATTGGCACTTAATATGACAAAAATAATAGAAAATATTATTATTGTTTTGAATCGCTCCACAATATATTCTGGAATATTTGTCTGCCTTAATAATTAAAATGAACACTTCCAAGACAGTCCTTATATTGACCGATAGATACAAAAAATTTTCTTGAAATTCTTTGCTAATTAAATTAGCAGATTTCATTGGCACTTAATATAAGAAAATCAATAGAAAATATTATTATTGTTTTGAATCGCTCCATAATATATTCTGGAATATTTGTCTGCCTTAATAATTAAAATGAACACTTCCAAGACTGTCCTTATATTGACCGATAGATACAAACATTTTTTTGAAATTCTTTGCTAATTAAATTAGCAGATTTCATTGGCACTTAATATGAGAAAATTAATAGAAAATATTATTATTGTTTTGAATCGCTCCATAATATATTCTGGAATATTTGTCTGCCTTAATAATTAAAATGAACACTTCCAAGACAGTCCTTATATTGACCGATAGATACAAAAAATTTTCTTGAAATTCTTTGCTAATTAAATTAGCAGATTTCATTGGCACTTAATATAAGAAAATCAATAGAAAATATTATTATTGTTTTGAATCGCTCCATAATATATTCTGGAATATTTGTCTGCCTTAATAATTAAAATGAACACTTCCAAGACTGTCCTTATATTGACCGATAGATACAAACATTTTTTTGAAATTCTTTGCTAATTAAATTAGCAGATTTCATTGGCACTTAATATGACAAAAGTAATAGAAAATATTATTATTGTTTTGAATCGCTCCACAATGTATTCTGGAATATTTGTCTGCCTTAATAATTAAAAAATGAACACTTCCAAGACTGTCCTTATATTGACCGATAGATACAAAAAATTTTCTTGACATTCTTTGCTAATTAAATTAGCAGATTTCATTGGCACTTAATATGAGAAAATTAATAGAAAATATTATTATTGTTTTGAATCGCTCCATAATATATTCTGGAATATTTGTCTGCCTTAATAATTAAAATGAACACTTCCAAGACTGTCCTTATATTGACCGATAGATACAAACATTTTTTTGACATTCTTTGCTAATTAAATTAGCAGATTTCATTGGCACTTAATATGAAAAAATTAATAGAAAATATTATTATTGTTTTGAATCGCTCCATAATATATTCTGGAATATTTGTCTGCCTTAATAATTAAAATGAATACTTCCAAGACTGTCCTTATATTGACGGATAGGTACAAAATTTTTTTTTGACATTCTTTGCTAATTAAATTAGCAGCCTTTATTAGAATTTAATGTAAAAAAAGTTTAAAGAAATTCTTTTATTTTTATTATTCGCTCAATAATATATTTTAGAACATTTTTCGGTTCTAGTAATTGGAATAAACACTTCCAAGACTGTCCTCTTTATTAAAAAATAAATGTTGATTTGAGCTTTTAAAAATTGAGAGTAAACGTGAGCCAATACGTTTTTATGTAACAACCGTATAAAAATTTTATAAATGTTTGTTAAAACGCCCAAATAACAAGTATCAATCAAAAAGATTCGATTTTTCTAAAATCTATTTATCATATTCGACCTCCTTATGGTAAGAGCAACGATAAACATAATATTGTTCTGATGTTAGATTCGTAATCAGCATCCTTAAAAATCCCCGAATGACCATTTTCAAGCAAATACAATTACTTTTTAAAAAATTGTCCGCCATATTGGATCCGCCATTTTGAATTTTAAAAAAGGAACATCAGATTCGTAATCAGCGACCCCAAAAACCCCCGAGTAACTATTTTCAAGCAAATCCAATCACTTTTTAAAAAATATGTCCACCATATTGGATCCGCCATTTTGAATTTTAAAAAAGTAACATCAGATTCGTAATCAGCGACCCCAAAACCCCCGAGTGACCATTTTCATGCAAATCTAATAACTTTTGAAAAACATTACCCAAATTTTTTTTCGGCCTTTTGCATTTTGGAAAAATGGCCATTTTCATATCAGCCATCTTGAATTTAAAAAAAAGTAATTATGGATTTTTATAGCTGAGAGTTCGAGGACGCGATATTTTCTGCTTTGGAGACCATATTCTTTAGTTTTCCATGTCAAAATAATAATTGAAAAATTTTTTTTTCATAAAAAAGTGTTTTTTTGCAATAAAATTGTTATCAATTTTTTTGAGATAATTATAAATAAATTCTAGCTTCATATTCCGAAAGAGCGATAAATTTTACGTAGGAAATGATATTTCCTAAAATTTTTAACTAATTACTTCATACAAAATAAGAGTCGTGAAATCATGGTACATTTTGCGTCCTGGTGGGCGTTAATGGGTTAATAATTAGAATAAACACTTCCAAGACTGTCTTTATATTGACCGAAAGATACAAAAAGTTTTCTTGACATTTTTTGCTAATTAAATTAGCAGCCTTTATTAGAATTTAATATGAAAAAGTATAAAGAAATTTTTTCATTTTTATTATTCGCTCAATAATATATTTTAGAACATTTTCCGGTTCTAGTAATTAAAATGAACACTTCCAAGACTGCCATATTATGACCGATGTATAAAAAAAACTCGGGGGTTTATGGGGTCGCTGATTATGAATCTGCGATTAGATTTTCAAAATTCAAAATGGCGGATCCAATATGGCGGACATATTTTTAAAAATGTAATGGATTCGCTTAAAAGTTAACCAACGTTGTTATTGCTCTCGCTGTACACTGTTTTGCTCGAAGCCGATTACAATCCCAATAAGTATTGGGGTTATGTGGGTTAGGTTTCTTTCCTCTCAAATAAATATAACCACCGATAATCAATTTTGTCTCTTGAACAATTTGTGCATCCATAGTTTAAAATATCAAATAATAAAAATGTAAAATTTTAAAAATTTAGTAGAACGTATGAAATTCTCAATTGACGTTTATAAAATGATGTATAAAAACAAACCAATAAAAGAAGGTTGGGTGTGACGATAGCAACAAAAGCGATAGTAAAAAATGATTTGTGTAACTGGTTATTAAATTGAAAAAAAGAATTTCGGGAGAAGAGGTATTCGAGAAAAAGAATTTCGGGAAAAGAGGTATTCGGGAAAATGGTCTTTCGGGAAAATGGGTTTCGGAAAAAGTGCTATTCGGGAAAATGTCCAATCGGGATTTGGCATTCGGGAAAATGGGCGGGTACCCATCTCGGCTGTTTCGCCTTCCCTATTACCAGCAATTATATATTATATATTATCTTATGGGATTGTTTGTTTGTCTCAAATATTTTATTTGTAGCCCTATAACAGTAACACTGGGTTAGCTGCTTTATAATAGATGAATACGACTTTAGTTTTGTACACTTGTGATATAATTTTTTAACAAAGTCTAACTTTATCCTGCTATTAATGTACGTTTTATAACATTCGGTGATTTTCCATTAGTTGTTTTTGCTATTTTTGTGACAATTTTGGTTATTGTTTCATTAAAGCAATCGAATTCTTTTACAACTTTTCAAGACTTTTAAAATCTGAAAGAGAAGTTAAATGTTTTTATTATCAAAATTTGAATGGGATTGATAATCTCTGTGAATTATGTAAAATTAAATTTAAAAAATTAGTCTTCAATTAATCGAGAAATTAGTTTACTTTTTTGAATAAAAATATCTTATAAAAAAATTTTTATTCAAAAAAGTAAACTAATTACGTGCACAGTATTAAACGTGCACATATTAAAATATGACTAATTGTACATACGTTGGCCTTGTCAGCACTGTGAAGCACAACAACTTTTGGAAATTTGACGAAAATTCTCAATTTTATTTTTTAATTTTGAAAACAAAAGTCACATTCTTGATCAGCGACCCCAAAAAAACCAGAGTGACAATTTTCATGCAAATTGATCAAATTTAAGAAAATTTGTCAGCCACACTCGATCTGCCATATTGAATTTTGAAAATCTAACTTCAGATTCGTAATCGGCAACCCCAAAAACCCCTTAAGTAATAACTTTTAGGCGAATCCATTACATTTTTAAAAATATGCCCGCCATATTAGAGCCGCCATTTTGAATTTTGAAAATCTAATCGCAGATTCATAATCAGCGACCCCATAAACCCCCGAGTAACAAGTTTCAATCGATTTCAAGTAAATTTTAAAAATACGACCGCCATATTGGATCCGCCATATTGAATTTTGGAAATCTAACTTCAGATTCGTAATCAGCGACCCCGAAAACCCCCGAGTAACAAGTTTCAAGCGAATTCATTACATTTTTAAATATATGTCCGCCATATTGGATCCGCCATTTTGAATTTTTAAAAACTGCCACTCGGCATTTAAAAGTATTCCTTTCTATCTAACTTTTACGCTTATAGCTGGTAATTCAAACGCAAACCATTTTTGGAGAGAAGGTGGGTCCCGTTGGCAAAGAATGCCTCCTATATATATATACATATATATGGGCAATTCCACGTGAGATTTTAGTCGACCTCTTAAAATTCGCCAAAAATATTTTTTTTCTATTCTATATCGAAAAAAAACAGATACGTATTTTTTTATTTTTGTTTATATGTCCAAATTTTCGAGTTATGAATTTTCGAAATTTTGGACTTTTAATTGTAGACCTATATTCAGTAGCTTATAAGTCCGAAAATATTGAGTTTAGAAAAAAGTTGTCAAAAAATGAAAGTTGTAGTTTTCTTTCGACTTTTAAGAAATGTAAACAAAAAAATTTTTTTTTAATTTTTTATTAAAAAAAAATTTTTTTTATAAACAAATTAATTTTTTTTAACTTTGGGCCGGATTTTTTTTATTTTTTTAATATTTATTTATACCTTATAATATAAAGAAGATTTTCCAAAAAGTCCCGAAATGGGCCTGATGTGTTAAATGAGTTTTAAAACATTTTTAAAAATCACTTGAAAGCTTCACAGTGGGATTTTTTTATAATTAACTTTTTAAAACTGTCTACAGCGTATAATTTTTAATCTATTCGAGTGTTCTTTGTTTTAAATTAAAGGGTCTACGCTGTAGACAGTTTTAAAAGGTTAATTGTAAAAAAAATCCCACTGTGATGCTTGCAAGTGATTTTTGAAAATGTTTTAAAACTCATTTAACACATCAGGCCCATTTCGGGACTTTTTCGAAAATCTTCTCTATATTACAAGGTATAAATAAATTTAAAAAAAAAACAAAAAAAAATCTGGCCCAAAGTTAAAAAAAAATAATTTGTTTATAAAAAAAATTTTTTTGTTTACATTTCTTAAAAGTCGAAAGAAAACTACAACTTTCATTTTTTGACAACTTTTTTTAAACTCAATATTTTCGGACTTATAAGCTACAGAATATAGGTCTACAATTAAAAGTTCAAAATTTCGAAAATTCATAACTCGAAAATTTGGACAATTAAACAAAAATAAAAAAATACGTATCTGTTTTTTTCGATGCAGAATAGAAAAAAAATATTTTTGGCGAATTTTAAGAGGTCGACTAAAATCTCACGTGGAATTGCCCATATATATATATATATATATATATAACGAATCATAACGCACGTGGCTGTCAGGGAGTGTAGTAGCTACGTGTCCATGTGCATTATTATGATCTTGACATTGGCAATATTTTAGGTTTATAGTAAATTTAATTTTAAGTAACGAAAATTTATCAAAAATGATAAATATTACGATTGTTCGTAACAACCCTCCCCTTAACCCTTTAACGCCCGACTTTTTTGTAGCAGTGCAATTTACGTCATTGCTCGTATATAAAGGTTTTCGGTGTCGCTGAATACGAATATGAGGTCAGTTTTTTAAATTCAAAATGGCGGATCCAATATGGCGGCCATCTTTTCTAAAAATTAATTCAATTTGCCTGAAAATTGTTACTCGGGGGTTTTCGGGGACGCTGAATACGAATTTGAGGTCAAATTTTAATAATTCAAAATGGCGGATCCAATATGGCGGACATATTTTCTAAAAACGGATTTAATTTATTTGAAAATTGTTACTCGGGGATTTTCGGAGTCGTTGATTACGAATTAGATGTCAGATTTTAAAAATTCAAAATGGCGGATCCAATATGGCGGACATCTTTTCTAATAATTGATTCAATTTGCCTAAAAATTGTTAGTAGGGGGTTTTCAGGGCCGCTGTTTACTAATCCAATGTTAGAGTCTATGTTAGGCAATTGTTTTTCTATAGTCACGAATGTAAACGAACATTTAATTTTGACATCGTTTTCTTATTAGGCATTTGTTTATCGCATTGTCACAAATGTAGATTCATATTTTATTCGGATCGCGTTCTCATGTTAGGCTTTTGTTTTCCGATTATCACAAATATAGTCAAGCATTTTAGATTGATTTCGTCTTTGCGTTAGGCATTTGTTTTTCTGATTATTACGAATGTAGAAATGAATATTTCATTAATCATTATGATGCTGGTTTTGCGTTAGGCATTTGTTTTTCACATTGTCACGAAGGTAGACAAACATTTTATTCTTATCTCGTTTTTATTTGGACATTTTATACACTAAATTAAAACCGCTATTTTACATTTTAAAAAATTAAAATCAAAATCGTAATCAGCGACCCCGAATACCCCCGAGTAACAATTTTCAGTCAAATTGCATCAGTTTTTAGAAATGATGTCCGACATATTGGATCCGCCATTTTGAATTTTTTAAATCTGGCATCAAATTCGTAATCAACGACCCCGAAAACCTTCGAGTAACAATTTTCAGGCAAATTGAATCAGTTCTTTAAAATGATGTCCGCCATATTGTATCCGCCATTTTGAATTTTTAAAATCTGACATCAAATTCGTAATCAGCGACCTTGAAAACCCCCGAGTAATAATTTTCAGTAGCTTTGTTTTCTTTTATTTTCGAATTTGTAATTTTGTTGCAAATTTTGCAACAAATTTTTTTTTTATTATTGTTGTAATTACAAAATTGTGAATTATTTTTTAAAATGTAAATTTTTTTCATAAAGGTTTATAAATTTGTGGGTCGCGAGCGTTTAGAAATCAAAAATATCTTAATTTTTGTCAAAGTTATAGATTTTAGAAATCAAAAGTGGTTTCGATCGAAACCGCTGGGCGTTAAAGGGTTAAAAATCTTAAATATAAATGTTTTTTCAAAATTTAAAAAATAGTTCTGAAATATTATTTTTGTATGTATTTAGATTTTTGGAAATATATGTAATTGAAAACACTGAAAATATTACATTTTAAAAAATTAAAAGCCAATTTTCATTAATTTTTATTTTTAATTTTGCTTTTAAAGATATTTTATTCTTCAAAAACTGATTTTCAAAAATTGTAACAAAATACTTAACCCATTAACGCCTAAATGCACTGAATTTTTAGTCTGACTTCAAACTTAAGTATTTCTTAATAAACATACTATTTTCTTTTCGGACAAAATTTTTTTTAATGTATTGGAGTGTCCTCTATCCGAATATCATGTTTAAAAATTATTACAAAATTGTTTAACAATATTTTTTTGCATATAATTAAAAAATTGCACAATTTTTTAATGATTTTTTTTTAAATCTTAAATTTAAATGTCAAAAAAAATTTTTTAACGGTTTACATTTCCATAAATCGTGCACTCGATTGTTACACTTTCCAAATATATATCGTCCTTTTGTAAATAAACTTTTGATTTTTCAAAATGGCGCCTAAAAATTCAAAAATTTATGAAAATTTAAAATTTATTGTCCGATGTACATTTTTTTTTAATTTGGCTTGAAAATGCTTACTCGCGGGTTTTTCGGGTCGCTGATTACGAATTTGAAATTACTTTTTGAAAATTCAAAATGGCGGATCCAATATGGCGGACAAAATTTTCAAAAATCAGTCGGATTCTCTTTTAAATCCTTACTTGGGGGTTTTCGGGGTCGCTGATTACGAATCTAAAATTACTTTTTGAAAATTCAAAATGGCGGATCCAATATGTCGGAAAAATTTTCAAAAATCAGTCGGATTCACTTTAAAATCCTTACTCAGGGGTTTTCGAGGTCGCTGATTACGAATCTGATATTACTTTTTCAAAATTTAAAATGGCATATCCCACATAACGGGTAAAGAAGGTTAAATTTTATTTAATCCTTTTGAAAATGCTTACTCAAGAGTTTTTAAGGACACTTTATTTGAATATCTTTAATTATTTTGAACATCTTTAGCCACCAGTTGCTAAACTGATGTTTCCAATTCTCACCGCGTATAGGTAGATGAACAACGAGAATCTCATTTTAAAAAAAAATTTTTTTTAAATTTTTTTTTTGCTTTTTTTAATTTTTAATTTTTTTCGGATTTAAAATTATTTTTATTTTATAAATTAATATATTATATTAAAATTATAGTTGTCCAACTTTTTTATTCTTATTGCTTCTCTACTCTCCGTGTGCCTGTTTAAAACATTTTTCAAAAAATATTGAAGACAGGTGCGGCAAGATTTTCGTGTTCTTATTGAACATTTATTTGTTGAGCAATATTTTTGTGATTCGTTTCTTTCCACAACAGGATTTTTGCACTTTTTGTTTATCAGATAACTTTTGCTAATGCTTATAGAAAACTCTTTTATCCCAATTTTTTTGATTCGCTGTTTACAGTGTTGTGTAAAATTACCGCATTCGTTATTTCTGATTGAATTAAGCGCTTAAATATCACCCAAGTCCATTTTTTTGATCTGATGATTGGCAACACGCGACTACAATACTGGACATAAGCAAAAAAAAAATTTAAAAACAAAATTTAAAAAAATAAGATTCTCGTTGTTCAACTACCTCCACGCGGTGAGAATTGAAAACATCAGTTTAGAAACTGGTGGCTAAAGATGTTCAAAATAATTAAAGATATTCAAATAAAGTGTCTTTAAAAACCCTTGAGTAAGCATTTTCAAAAGGATTAAATAAAATTTAACCTTCTTTACCCTTTGTATGAAATATGCCATTTTGAATTTTGAAAAAGTAATATCAGATTCGTAATCAGCGACCTCGAAAACCCCCGAGTAAAGATTTTGAAGAGAATCCGACTGATTTTTGAAAATTTTTTCCGCCATATTGGATCCGACATTTTGAATTTTTAAAAAGTAATTTCAGATTCGTAATCAGCGACCCTGAAAACCCCCGAGTATGGATTTTGAAGAGAATCCGACTGATTTTTGAAAATTTTGTCCGACATATTGGATCCGCCATTTTGAATTTTCAAAAAGTAATTTCATATTCGTAATCAGCGACCCCGAAAACCCCCGAGTAAGGATTTTGAAGAGAATCCGACTAATTTTTGAAAATTTTGTCCGCCATATTGGATCCGCCATTTTGAATTTCCAAAAAGTAATTTCAGATTCGTAATCAGCGACCCCAAAAACCCGCGAGTAAGCATTTTCAAGCCAAATTTAAAAAAAAAATGTACATCGGACAATAAATTTTAAATTTTCATAAATTTTTGAGTTTTTAGGCGACATTTTGAAAAATCAAAAGTTTATTTACAAAAGGACGATATATATTTGGAAAGTGTAACATTCGAGTGCACGATTTATGGAAATGTGAACCGTTAAAAAAAATTTTTTGACATTTAAATTTAAAATTTAAAAAAAAATCATTAAAAAATTGTGTAATTTTTTAATTATATGCAAACAAATATTGTTAAACAATTTTGTAATAATTTTTAAACATGATATTCAGATAGAGGACACTCCAATACATAAAAAAAATTTTGTCCGAGAAGAAAATAGTATTTTTATTAAGAAATACTTAAGTTTGAAGTCAGACTAAAAATTCAGTGCATTCAGGCGTTAATGGGTTAAAATAAATTAATTATTTTTCAATTAAATTTTACAAAATTTGAACTATTCAAAAAGATTTTTATTATAGATATATTTTAAAAATTGAATTTTATCTTAAAAAATGATTCAAAAACAATTTTTGAATGATTCGTTTATAGTTACTTTTTGCATTATCAAAATTAAAATAACTTGCATTTTTTTTACTAAAAATTGTGGTTTTTTATTGATTGTCTCAATTTTCTTAATTTCCATGAAAAAAATTTTTTCCTAACATTTCCCTGACTATAGTGTTAATATATTATTATAATAATTATAAAAAAATAAAGATTTTAATCAAATTATAGTGTTTATTTATTATTCTAATGTTTAACTCATTAACGCCTGAAAAAAGAAAATTCTTTGCGCAATTTCAACTTATACTTTTCTGAATAAAATGGATCATATTTTATTTTATTAAGTGTGCTCTTTTCGATTCCAGTGTAAAAAATAGAATTACGTTCAACCCAAAAATTAAATATGGCGGTTATAATTTCAAAAACACAAAAAAATTTCATTTTTTTACACTTAACCCCTTCCCAGTGTATGACGTCTATAGAGGCAAAAATAATTCGTGCCACCAATGTGTATGGCCGCTATAGTGGCATCTTAAAGGGAAATCTCTGTAATAAATGAAATATGAATATCAATTAATATTCTAAAGTTTTTGGGGTCGCTGAAAATGCTGATTCGGGGGATTTTGAGGTTAATAAATACAAATCTTTAGTCAAAATTCAAAATTCAAAATAGCGGCTCCAAAATGGCCAACGAAAAAATTTTAAATCCGTAAACTTTGAAGTCTTTCGATCGCCATTTTGAATTTTTAAATTTTGATTACGCTGATTTTGAATTCGATTTTAGTTTTCAATAAGTCAAAATGGCGGATCCAATATGGAACAAAAACTTTACTTAATCCATTAGCGCCCAAATGTCCAAAATTTTTGACAGAAGTTCATGGTAAGAATTTTTATCCTAAATGATTAGACTTTTAAAAACCCTTTGGTACTAGGGGGTATTGAGGTCCGCTCTTTTAGAATCCGGGGTCTACCTATAGCATACATAAGACCCGCCCAAAAAAATCTTATTGATGTGAAAAGCGTGTTTAAAAAAAACATACGATTTTTTCGGTATTTTCTCCATTTTGGGCGCCATATTGGTTTCCCTGATGGTCGAAATGCTTTTTTGACCCCGGATTCTGAGAGAACGGACCTCAATACCCCCTAGTCCTGAAGGGTTTTTAAAAGTGTAATCATTTGGGATGAAAATTCTTACCTTGAACCTCAGTCAAAAATTTTGGACATTTGGGGATTAATGGGTTAATGCAATTGATCTTAATTTTTCCACTTGGTGGTTTTTAAGGTCGCTGATTTCGAATACGATGTTTGCTTTCAAAAATTCAAAATGGCTAATATTATATGAGAAAGAGAAATTTAAAAAATTTTCTATCAAAAATTGGTGAAAAATTGTCCTCGTGGTTTATGGACAGCCCCTAAGCTTATACCTCGGCTTATATCATGACTATCAATAAATCTCAATAAATGGCTTGACTAAACTAATCGAAACAGAAACCATTATTTTGTAATTTGAATTGCTTGGTTGCAAATGTTTGGTATGACTTGTTTACATTTAGTTTTGAGTAGAAAATTATGTGCAAAGTGCAATGTTGCTAGACGTTTAAAGAGCTGTTCTATATATTTACAATATAGCATAGTTTATACGAGTTTAAAAAAGTAAGTTTTAAATCCGAATTTCAAATTTTTTCGCTTATAACGAATTCTTGAAATAATACAGTTTTTCAGCAAACTGAAAATTTAAGGAAATAATTATAAAAATAAAAAAACTTTATTATATTTATGTCGTGAAACTGCTCAGTATGTTAAATTTAATTATTGGATTTCGTGTTTTATGTTTTTTAATATTCTTCAAAAAAATTTGTAATTTTTTTCTAATATTTTAGAAGAAGAAAAAACATCTTAAAGTCTTAGTCACATTCTTATATACACACAATGTAATAAGGTCTTAAGTATCATAAGACAAAAGCAGAAATATCGCGCGCGCTTTAGCGCGCGTAGCTCTGCAGTAGATGTTAAATTTTCATAAATTTTTTAGTTTTTAGGTGCCATTTTGAAAAATCAAAAGTTTATTTACAAAAGGGCGATATATATTCGGAAAGTGTAATAATGGAGTGCACAATTTATGGAAATGTGAACCGCTAAAAAAAATTTTTTGACATTTAAATTTAAGATTTTAAAAAAAATCATTAAAAAATTGTGCAATTTTTTAATTATATAAAAATATTGTTAAACAATTTTGTAATAATTTTTTAACATCATTTTCGGGTAGAGGACACTCCAATACATAAAAAAAATGTTGTCTGAAGAAAAAATAGTATGTTTTTTAAAAAATACTTAAATTCGAAATCAGACTAAAAATGCAGTGCATTCAGGCGTTAATGGGTTAAGATACTTGATTTCATTTAATTTATTTTTTATCTGCGTCAGTGTGTTATCGGAAGGTTATGATAGTAATAAAAAAATTGGCAACTACAAAACTAGTGCAACAGTCTTAGCTGAAAAATATTTTGCCACTATCTCTGTTTTAATGCTGACAGACACATTGTAAATTTTAAGTTTTAAAAAATGTCGCGTGTGGAATGATAAAAGAATTTTGTAAACTTTTTTATAATGTTTGGAATGTTTTGTTTTTGAAATTTTAAGCTACTACAGTACCGGCCAAGATTGTCAGTCCACCCATTTTTGAAGGAATAAAAAAATTGATTAACATAAAATTTATAAAAACTCAAATTTTTTTTTATTTATATTTTGAAACACGATAAAATTTTGCAAAGAATAAGACCTCACAGAAGTTATTTGGCCAAAATTAGTAGAAGATATTCTTAAAAATCGTCATTTTCAATGTTTTACAAAAATTTAAATAACTTCTAAAATAATGAACGCTTTTTAATTATCTATAAGCCTAAGATTATTAAAAAGCGTTCATTATTTTAGAAGTTATACAAATTTTTGTAAAACATTGAAAATGACGATTTTTAAGAATATCTTCTACAAATGTTGGCCAAATGACTTTTGTAAGGTATTATTCTTTTCAAAATTTTATCTTCTTTCAAAATATAAACCAAAAAAAATTTTAGTTTTCATTAATTTTATGTTAAAATTTTTTTTTCATTCCTTTAACCCTTTGCGGCATGCATAACATTATAACATTAATTTAAAAATCACAAATGCTTATGAGGGTTTTCAGGGTCGCTGATTACGAATCTGAAGTCCGTTTCCCAAAATTAAAGATGGCGAATCCAATATGGCGGACAAATTTTTTTGGAATTGATCGAAATCGCTTAAAAATCGTTACTCGGGGGTTTTCGGGGTCGCTGTTCACGAATCTAAAGTCCGTTTTCCAAAATTCAAGATGGCGGATCCAATATGGCGAAAGAATTTTTTTAGAATTAATCGAAATCGCTTAAAAATAGTTACTCGGGGGTTTTTGGGGTCGCTGATTACGAATCTGAAGTCCGTTTTCCGAAATTCAAAATGGTAGATCCAATATAGCAAACGAATTTTTTTAGAATTGATCGAAATCGCTTGAAAGTCGTTACTCGGGGGTTTTCGGGGTCACTGATTACGAATCTGAAATTACTTTCAATAAATAAACGTTAAATTATTGAATAATTGTACCGTCGGCATTTTCGTTACCCGATGTACACCGCGGGGAGGTTGCACGATCGGGATTTGTACATCGTTTAGCCCTGAAAAGGGCAGTTTGGTACATACTGTTCAAAACTTTATAATAATCAAATTGAGCTGTTTATTTCCAATAAAATTAACTAATTAATTAAAATTAGCGGATTTTAATTGCTATTATAAAGTTTTGATGTCTCTTGCTTTGAACAAGTGATTTTTTTTCAGCAGTGGTAAGCAGCGAAGCAATTTCTTGTGGGAAACAGGCAAAGTGGTACATTGCAAGTTTTACACATCCATGATGTTCGCTTTTGGTCGACTTTAGTACTGCAATGAGCGCAGCGTCTAGGTGAAGCGATAATTTTAGGCATATGAGCTGATTAACTTTTTCTTTTTTCCTCTGACACTTTTGGTTTGTAAGAAGAGATTGTACTTAATTTACGTTTCTTCCCAGTTGAACTTGGTAGTTTGTGTCCTACCAATTCATCTACTAAATGTAGCGTAAAAAAGACAAGTTCTAATTCAGCATTATTTGACTGACCGCATACTTACGGTGATGGTAACAAACAATAAACAAAATACTATCCATAGTTTGACGAAACAAATGACAAGCGCAAAAAAGACAAGTTATAAATCAGCAATATTTGACTGAACGCATATTTACGTTGATTATAACAAACAATAAACAAAACACTGTTGAGAGTTCAAAGAAACTAACATACTAACTGGACTAAAGCAAATGAATTTTACTGAAAGCAAATTGCTTCGCTGCTTACCACTGCTGAAAATAAAATTCAATTGTTCAAAGAAAGACACATCAAAACTTTATAATAGCAATTAAAATCCGCTGATTTTAATTAATTAGTTAATTTTATTAGGAAATAAACAGCTCAATTTAATTACTAAAAAGTTTTAAACAGTATTTACGATGTACATACGATGTACAAATCGCGATCGTGCAACCTCCCCGCGGTGTACATCAGGTAACGCAAATGCCGACGGTACAATTATTCAATAATTTAACGTTTATTTATTGAAAGTAATTTCAGATTCGTAATCAGTGACCCCGAAAACCCCCGAGTAACGACTTTTAAGCGATTTCGATCAATTCTAAAAAAATTCGTCCGCCATATTGGATCCGCCATCTGGAATTTTGGAAAACGGACTTCAGATTCGTAATCAGCGACCCCGAAAGCCCCCGAGTAACTATTTTCAAGCAAATCAAATCACTTTTTAAAAAATATGTCCGCCATATTGGATTCGCCATTTTGAATTTTGGGAAACGGACTTCAGATTTGTAATCAGCGACCCCGGAAACCCCCGAGTAACGACTTTCAAGCGATTTCGATCAATTCTAAAAAATTTTGTCCGCCATATTGGATCCGCCATCTTGAATTTTGGAAAACGGACTTCAGATTCGTAATCAGCGATCCAAAAAACGGATCGTAGTAGCGGTACTGTAGTTTGAAGACATATTTTTACATTTTTGTTGTAAAAAAAGATTAGATTAAAAAATGTAAGTATTATATTAGGAACTTATATGACTGAACCTATAACCAAGAATGAAAATTGTCTATATTTTTAATTTGTGGTTCTAACTTTCTTCACTTATCTGCATTTAATTATTGTAATTGTTTTCTGATTTCTGTATGTAGCAGAAAGTAATTCACTTAATCCAGTTAAATGTTTATTTTCATACTTTTACTTAACACTTATCTTTTTTTTAATAAAATTATTCACCTTAATTTAAGTTTTCAAAGTAACACTTTTATTTCTTAAATATTGTACGACAACTGAAAAACATTGAAAAAATATACATAATGTTTGACAGCTGAACAAACAATAATGCAGTGCGGCGCCATTTTAGAAACTTTAACTTCTGCACTTGTTCGCTAGGAATCACTAGTGTCTCTATCGAAATTTGATAATTGAATGTTATTTAAGGATCGATTTCGTCTGCAAAGTTGCGCACGAATTAACCGCTTTAACGCCGGTACGGACGCTTTTCTTAATTATTTTCAACGTAAACTATTTGTGTTATTAAGCATGTAGAAAATTTTCGGAATAACATTTTCTTACGTATTTTTTATCGCTCTTTCAGAATATTTCACCAAAATTGCAAAAAACAAAAATTCCAAAAAGTTATGGCCACTTATTTGGAAAAAATGCAAATTTTTGACATTTTTGATTCGAAAATAATTTTTCATATAACCAGTACCCAGAAAAATACTGCCTATAAAATATCGCGTTCACAACATCCAAGCTTCAAAGTGATGGACCATACATTTAAAACTTTTAAGATGGCGGATTCAAAATGGCGACAAAAGATTTTTTTCACAAAATTGACACCCTGTGGACGCTTTTTTAATTCTCTTTTTATAAAAATGGCGGATCAAATATGGCGGTCGATATTTTAAAAAATTGATCGGATTTATTAGAAAATTTCTAATCAGGGGTTTTTGGGGTCGCTGATTACAAATATGAACTCAGATTTCAAAATGTCGGATGCAATATGGCGGTCGATATTTTTAAAATTGATCGGATTAATTTGTAAATTGCTACTCGGGGGGTTTTGGGGTCGCTAATTACGAATATCAAGTCAGATTTCAAAAATTAAAAAAGACGGATTTAAAATGGTGGTGGAAATTTTTGAAATTAATCGGTTTTATTTGAAAATTGCTACTCTGGGGTTTTAGGGGTCGCTAATTACGGATCTGAAGTCAGATTTTAAAAATTCAAAATGGTGGATTCAATATGGCGGTTAATTTTTTCAAAACTTATCGGATTTTCATGGAACTTTTTACTCAGGGGTTTTTAGGGTCGCTGAAAACGAATATAAAATCAAATCACAAACGATTAAATTACCGATCCTTAAATGGCGGTCTTAATTTTAGAGAATGATTAGAATTGTTTAAAATTTTATGTTTTTTAGTAATTGTAATTATTTTTATGTTGTCCGACTCAAACCACGAGGAGGTAAACGTACCTTCTCGTTCAGCTAAATGAGTTATTTAAGAAATTATATAGTTTCTAAACGAAATAAAATTTAATGTTGCTGTAAAACAAATGACAACCCACTGCAAAAACCAAAAGAAAGACAATACATTTATCTAAATATTAAATTTATTGTTAATACAAAAAAATACAAAGAAAAGAAGATTACTCACAGTACATTTACCTTTTCGTGGTTTGAGTCGAACAACATAAAAATATTTTCAATAGCTAGAGAACGTTTAAAATTTTAAACCAATCTAATCATTCTCTGAAATTTCGACCGCCATATTGGATTCGGTATTATAAACATTTGAAATTTGACGTCATATTCGTTTTCAGCGACCTAAAAACCCTCGAGTAATAAGTTGCACGCAAATCCGATAAGTTTTAAAATAGAATAGCAGCCATATTGGATCCGCTATTTTAAAATCTGAGTTCATATTCGTAATCAGCGACCCCAAAAACCCCCGAGTAGCAATTTTCAAAAAAATCCGATTAATTTAAAAAATATCGAACGCCATATTGGATCCGCCATGCCATTTTTAATTTTTGAAATCTGAGTTTATATTCGTAATCAGCGACCTCAAAAACCCCCGAGTAGCAATTTTCAAATAAATCCGATCACTTTCAAACATATCGTCCGCCATATTGGATCCAATATTTTGAAATCTGAGTTTATATTCGTAATCAGCGACCCCAAAAACCCCCGAGTAGCAATTTTCAAATAAATCCGATCAATTTGAAAAATATCGACCGCCATATTAGATCCGACATTTTAAATTTTCAAAATCTGACTATGGATTCGTAATCGGCGACCCCAAAAACCCCCGAGTACCAATTTATAAATAAATCCGATCAATTTCACTGGTTTACAGTGAAATTGCCAATTGAACAAAACATTTTTTTTTCGAATAGTAGGTGTTTGTTGAGTAAGAAAATCATAATTTTAATTTTTTTCCCTCGTGCAGTTTTTCTGTAGCTTCAAATTTTGCATTTTCGAGGTGCGACGCCACTTAAACTGACTTGTAGGAAAATTAGCTTGTAAAAATATAATAAATGAGGTACCATTGGAAAGGTTATTAAATTACCTTTCGATCCATTGGTCACAGAATAAAATTCAACAAAAATTGAGAGAGTTACAGTCGATTAAAGATGAAATTTCATGCCAATTTTGATGATTTTTAGACCTTTGAGTAACTTCTACTATTTTTTTCTACATCAAACAGGAAAGAATGTTTAGGTTTTAATTTTTTTATTGATAGACTATATCATTACACAAATTTTGAGTCCTTGTGGACCTCGATTGGATTAAAAATGACAATTCTACACTAAATTTAGTGAACGAAACTACATTCTTCATTTTTAGTATCCCTTAAACATTTGCACCAAAAATTCAAATAATAAAATTTGGTTAAGCGCTAAAGTTACTGAAATCACTAATCAAGAGTTTCTGAAGTTGTAGATTTCGAATGCAATATTAGTTTTGCAAATTTCAAAGTGGCGGATCCAATATGGCGGGCAAGTTTTCAAAAATCGATGAAATTCGTCTCAAATTCGTTACTCGGGGGTTTTCGGGGTCGCTGATTACGAACCCGATGTCAGATTTCAAGAATTAAAAATGGCGGATCCAATAGGTGCGAATTCGATGGATTTTAAAAAACTCGTTCACCATTATGAGTCCATCATTTTTAATTTTCGAAATCTGACATCAGATTCGTAATCAGCGATCCCGAAAACCCCCGAGTAACGAATTTGAGACGAATTTCATCGATTTTTGAAAACTTGTCCGCCATATTGGATCCGCCATTTTGAAATTTGCAAAACTAATATTGCATTTGAAATCTACGACATCACAAACTCTTGATTAGTGATTTCAGTAACTTTATCGCTTTACCAAATTTTATTACTTGAATTTTTGGTGCAAATGTAAGGGATACTAAAAATGAAGAATGTAGTTTCGTTCACTAAATTTAGTGTGGAATTGTCATTTTTAATCCAATCGAGGTCTACAAGGACTCAAAATTTGTGTAATGATATAGTCTATCAATAAAAAAATTAAAACCTAAACATTCTTTCCTGTTTGATGTAGAAAAAAATAGTAGAAGTTACTCAAAGGTCTAAAAATCATCAAAATTGGCATGAAATTTTAACTTTAACCGACTGTAACTCTCTCAATTTTTGTTAAATTTTATTCTGTGACCTATGGATCGAAAGGTAATTTAATAACCTTTCCAATGATACCTCATTTATTATATTTTGACAAGCTAATTTTCCTACAGGTAAGTTTAAGTGGCGTCGAACCTCGAAAATGCAAAATCTGAAGCTACAGAAAAACTGTACGAGGGAAAAAAATTAAAACTTTAATTTTCTTACTCAACAAACACCTACTATTCGAAAAAAAAATGTTTTGTTTGATTGGCAAAAAAAAGTTTACAATTTGTAAACCTGTGTTTCGAGAATATCGACCTCCACATTGGATCCGATATTTTGAAATCTGAGATTATATTCGTAATCAGCGGGCCCAAAAACCCCCGAGTAGCAATTTTCAAAAAAATCCGAATTATTTTAAAAATATCGACCGCCATATTGGATCCGACATTTTGAAATCTGAGTTCATATTTGTAATCAGCGACCCCAAAAACCCCTGATTAGAAATTTTCAAATAAATCCGATCACTTTCAAACATATCGTCCGCCATATTGGATCCGCCATTTTGAATTTTTGAAATGTGAGTTCATATTTGTAATCAGCGAAGTTTCAAGTAAAAATTAATTAAATACAATATAAATAAATAAATTAATACAATTTCTATAATTTATTTTTTCAGTGCACTTTTGATTTACAACAAGTGAGAATTGATTTTTAGAAATGACTGAAGTCAAAACAGGTCGTCCGACAACATCTTTAGTGTACAAATTTTTTGATTATGATGAGAGCAACAAAAAATTCTTTTGCAAATTGGACAACTGTAAAGGAAATTTTATTGTAAGTATAAACAAATAATTAATTCTTTACAATTATTAAAAAATAATATTAAATTAATTAATATACTGATTATAATGTTATTATTTAGTCATATTCTTTATTCCATTGACAGACAGTTCTGATTTATTTACTTCTGTAAATTAATTTTTTGATTACATATAATTTTTTTATTAAAGAAACACGATTTTTAGATTTATTTTTAAAAAATAAATGTATTTTGTACTATGTGACAATTATAAATATTTGTATTTAAATCTTAATGTAAAAGAAATAGGTTAATTAAGTACATTTTTATTTCATGATAATAGAAAAAGCACTGGACCACATTGAAAAATCATCTAAAGAGATTACATTCAAATGCGTATACTGAAATATTACAAGAGGAAAAATGTCGTGAAATGGAAAAACAAGATTTGGAGTATGCAAAGATTGAATCATTTTAGTAAAAATGTCACGGGAAAGTATACGCAGAGCTTGCGTTAATCTGGTGACAGTCAACGGTCGACCCTTTTCGTTGATGGAAGACAGCGGATTTTGAGAACTCATTGATCCCATTCTAGAAGCACTACCACTTGATAATAAAATTACTATATCTCCAAAAACTGTTTATGATTTTGTAAAAGTGTCAGCAAATGAAATTCAAGAAGGAATTAAAAAGGAACTCAAAACAATAAAATTGTTTTACAAACTTAAATTTAAGACTTTATAATTTTCTTTGTTTAACCCTTTCACGCCCATGCCCATGGGACATATACGACCCACCTACAAAAAACTCAATATCTTTGACGAAAATTAATATTTTTGAGTCAAATTTAGTGCGTTCTCTTCAGAAAGAATAGGACTTTAAAATTATGTAACCTACATCATGTTAAAAAATTCCTATTGTTTAAAAAATTCATAAATTATTGTTGAAAATCAAGAATTTTTATAATATTTTAAAATCGACTAAAAATTGTTACTCGGGGATTTTTGGGGTCGCTGATTACGATTCTAATGTTAGTTTTAAAAAATTCAAAATGGCGGATCCAATATGGCGAACGATTTTTTAAAAATTGTTTAGTTTTACCTGAAACTTGTTACTCGGGGGTTTTGAAAATTGCTGATGACGAATCTAATGTTAGTTTTTAAAAATTCGAAATTGCGGATTCAATATGACAGATGACAAATGTAAAAATTTATTAGATTGTCACAAAACTTGTTACTTGAAGGTTGTTGTAGTCCCTGATTATCAATCTTTAGGCTATTTTTAAATTTAGATTGTGGATTAATAATTAGCGGAGAAATTTTTAAAATAAATAAACTAGAAAATGTTTATTATACAGCTCCTGCTAATTTTTCAACAAAAATTGTTAATTAGTCAGCAACTCAGTTTTTACAATTGAGGATCCCAATTCAAGAACCGGTCGGACGCTCGGACGACACGCGCAACTGCCAGTCAGTGAGCAGTGAGCGCCTCTGGGCCACTCACTGCTACCCGACTGGTACTAGCGCGTGTCTTCCGAGCGTCCGACCGGTTCTTGAATTGGGAGCCTCAATTATCCAATTGATCTTACATTTCTAAAAAGCATTAACACTTGAAAGTAAGTATCAAGCAAATCTGAATAAATTTTAAAAAATCTCATCAACCATATTAACAACGCCATTTTGAATTTTTAAAAACTATCACCGAATTTGTAATCATTGACCGGGGTTCACCCGAGAACCAACTTTTAAGTCAATTGGATTAATTTTGTAAAAATTCATCCGGCATATTGGATCCGCCTTTTAAAATTTTTAAAAACTAATATCAGATTCATCATCAGCGGTCTCTATAACCCCCGAGTGACAAGTTTCTGGTAAAACTAAACAATTTTTAAAAAATTGTTTGCTATATTGGATCAGCTATTTTGATTTTTTAAAAACTGATGTCATATTCGTAATCAGCGACCCCGAAAACCCTCGAGTAACAATCTTCATGTTAATCCGATTATTTTTTACATTTGTCTTCAGCAATTTTGCATCCGCCATTTTGAATATTTTAAAAATCTGACTTTAGATTCGTAATCAGCGACCTCAAAAACTATGAAAAACGTTACACTTATGTTTTTTTAACCAGACACTTTTGTCTGGGTGTGAAAGGGTTAGTGGAAATATGGGACAGTTGATGCAAGTAAACTTAAATTTTTTTATTTTTGTATTTCTTTATCAGTTTAATTAAAAATTAGTGCAAAATTTATTTTCGACTATAATATTTTTTCTAAAAATACAAATAAATAATAATTTATAAAATTGATTCATTGATATGATAAATAATTTATATGATTTAATAAAATAATCAATTGTCTTCTATTTCTCCATTATTGACTGTTTACGAGAAAGTTCTAGAATAAAAACTAAAAGAAATTTACGCTTTAATTTCAATAACCGGTTTCTAAATTATTATAAAAAAATTTTTTTTCATTGTTTTTTTTATTGTGTATAGGTTCCGTTTGTCAGTATAAAAATAGATATAGCGTCTCGACATAGTAAATCTTGTCTTGTTCTAAAATTTATTCTTCTACGTCTGACAATGGACGAAACATGATTAAATTGCCATCTTTACTAAAGGAGGAACAAGATGAGATTATGTCAAGTAATTATGAAATATTTTCAGAAATGGAAGAAGCAGAAGAAATCGATAGTGACGTAGAAATACTATCTGACAACGAAACTGAAAATGACTCACAAAATGAGATTTCTCATCCAAATAAAATTTACCATGTTATTGATAAAAACCTTTTTTTACATGAGTCAGAAAATAAAAAAATTCCACTTTTAAATACAGTGAAGTGTGGTGTTCATACACTACAACTTGCTGTATATGACGTTTTAAAAAACAAAATCATGACTAAAACAAGCAATCAGCAAGGTAATATTAAACTTTGAAATAAAAAAATTAAATATGCGTCTAATAAAACAAATTTTAATTCTTCGTTCAAACAACACGCAGGCTTCACACTGATCTACGAAAACCTATTAATTACTATCTAGTATTTTTATAAACTTTCGAAAAGAATTCAATTATTTAAAAAAAATTATAAATTCATTCAAAATTCAATAATTTCCATAATAAAATTTCCACAGGAATATAATTAATTTAGAATAGCATTTTCAAAAAAATTTGCAAATTTCACAGTAATTAAATTACTTACACTAATAATCTCATTTTTCATTTTTCTAATTAAATTTTTTTACAAATAATAAAATTCATCAAAGAATTTTAATTATTCTTTAAAAGTTATATTTTAAATTAAAGAATAGAAAAATTCAATTATTTTCACAAATAAAATTTTCCACAAGAATTCAATTATTTAAAATTAGATTTTCATAATATTTATTATATTCCGAGAAATTATTATTTAAAATTATTTAAAACAATGTTTATACAATTCCTATAAAGAAATAATTTTTTTTCAAAAGTATTAAAATTTTTTACAGAAATTTAATTCTGTGTAAACAATTTAATAACATTTTTCGCAATAATTAAATTTTTTTTGAAAATTTTAATAAAATTCAATTATTTACATAAATAATTCTTTAAAAGAATTCAATTATTTTCAAAAAACTTTAATAAAATACCACACAGGTATTTAATTATTGTTAAAAAATGTAATAGAATTCTGTCAGAAAAATAAAATAAAGGATGAAATAAAGGGGGGTCGGAGTAGATTCGGTACCTTCTGGTACCAACCAAATATAAAGACCCTTTCTATATGCAAGGAAAAGGGAACATAGCTGAGGCGGGCTGCGTCCGCCTCTGGTTTTTCAACTTCCTGAGGCCATATTTCATGTTTTTTCTTTTTCTGTTTTAAGGGGGTCAGGGTGGGTTCGGTAAATAAATAAATAAAAATAAATAAATAAATTTGACTACCTTCCTATATTAAAAGTGTACAAAGAATCAATTTTTTTCCCTATTTCTATATTTAAAATGTGCTAAGAAACTGATGATAGCAAAAACCATGATTTTTGCATGGATTTACATGTGATTGAGAGTTTTTTTGTATTTTTTTCGAAAACTATGCATTTTTAAAGAGAAAAATGTATAGAACATAAAAAATTGTATTTTGATGAGTTCTACTACTTTTGTATAAAGCATTTTTTAAAAAAAATTTTACCTAAATGAAAGAATTTAAAAAACCATTATTTGTATGGTTCTTACCATGAAGATGAGCTAGTCGACAATTTTCATTATGATTTTGGTAATCAGGGCACAAAATTACGTAGGGAAACTAAGTTTCAAGTCGATTGGCTGTTCGAGCTATTCGGAAGTGCACCCTTATTAGTACTATTTTGATTAAAATTCGCCAGTCACATTCGCTTTGTTGATTAATTTTCTCTTCTCTTTATAGTATGATGATTAGAGATGTGCAAAATTCGAACTGAACCGAGCTTTGTTCGGTTTTGGGACGCCGAAATGTCGAATGTCGAATATTTGACATCCGAATTGGGCTAGTTCGAAGGTCAAATATTCGACATTCGAACTAGGCTAACTCGAATGTTGGTTTTTCGACATTCAAACTGGGCTAGTTGGAATGTCGAATATTCTACATTCGAACTAGGCGACTGAAATGTCGAATTTTAGAATTCGACATTTTATCGTTCCAAAACCGAACACAACTCGGTTCGGTTCGAATTATTTTGCACAGCTCTAATGATGATGCTTCTTTATTTAATTGTCTAAAGCCATTCATTACATCCTTGTAAATTTAATCCCTTATCTCCCAATTTTTTTTAGCTTTCCAGTAGCATTTTTTTAAAGGTTGTTTAGCTGTAATAAATAAACATGTTTATATATGGAATAATTAAATTATTAAGTACATAATATTCTTGTTTATTATTTTGTTAAAAGTCAGTTTTTGGATCGGAATATAATTTGTGTTTTGAGGTTTAGGCCAAAGAATTTAAATTTTCCATTAAAAAAATTTTTTAAGACAATTTTTAGTTAGTCAACATATTTATTATTAATATAATTGTCTCCACGTTTCGGTGGTAGCCACCATCCTTTTCAAGAGAAAACATTCTAAAAAATTACATTTAATTATAAAAATTATAAGTTATTAATTACAAAAATTATAAATTACAATAATTGAAAGAAATTTTCTTTCTATAACAGAAACGTGAGAATTCATACGTGGTAAAGCATGTTTTATTTGTTTTAGGAGTTGAGAAACAACTCCTCACCACCACCACTACATATTTAAATAAATAAAATTAGTAAAAAATTATGTTGACTGCGCAATAAAATTATCAAATTCAAAATTTCATTTAACCCTTTAACGCCCAAATCGATAAAATCTTAGCATAAAGTTTAAGAACTTATTTCGGTACTTAAAAATTAATAGAAAAATTGACGAACCGTCATTTTTTATGTCTTCATATGCGGTCTATCGAATGTCGTTAAAAAAGTCAAAAATTTATAAACAAAAAAGTTATTAATGTTTTTTATAAAAAAAGTCCGATTTTTTCCAATTTTTGTTTAATTTTCAATTGTTTCTACTATGAAATAGCAGAAAAATAATTCCAAATGTTACAAATAACGTAACATAGATATATAACCCAGCAGATAGGACTATAGAGAAAATTAAAAATTAAAATTGGCGGCTCAAAAATGGAGTTTGAAGTTCAATTTTTTTTTTAAATTTGATTCGAAAGTACAAAATTGTTAAAAGTGTTTAGATCAGCTTGAAACTTGTTACTCGGGGGTTTAAGGGGTCGCTGATCACGAATCTGAAGTCCAATTTAAAAAATTAAAAATGGCGGATCCATTATGGCGGACAATTTTTTTAAAAACTCATGAAATTTGCTTGAAACTTGTTACTCGAGGGTTTTTGGTGTCGCTGATTACGAATGAAATGTCCAATTTTTAAAATTGAACATGGCCGCTCTAATATGACAGACGAATTTTTAGTTGAAATTCGATAATCACGTTCTTTAGCTATTAAAATACTTAAAATATTTTTAATGTTTTCCAACTTTCACCACGTAGAGGTAAACGTGAACTGGAAAGTCTTTTTTTATTTTTAAAATAAATTATGTCTTTTTTTAAAATATCTTTTTTTCGATTTAATATATTGATAAGTAAAATTAATTGAATGCATATTTTACCATTCTAAACAACTTCTCGCATGGATTTGCAATAATATGAAATAGGTCAAAAGAAAAAAATTCTAACCTCTTCAAAAATTAAAATTAAATTTTTTTGACCATCTTATATGTTTTCAGGTTAAAAATGATGTAAGAAAAAAAATATTACCTCTTTTAATAATTTTATTTAAAAGGGGTCAAAATAAAGGTGGGGTCTCCCCTTAATTTATATCATAAAAAATAAAAATTCAATAAATTTTAAAAGTGATATTCAAAATATAAGTAAAATTTATCAAGGTTTTCTTAATAATTTAACTTATAATTAATTAATTATAAATTAAATTCAAATTCAGCAAAACTTGAATTTTATTTAATTCTAACCTCCAAAGCATCTATGAACCAGGCTTAACTTGTTACGTCCGTAACTTCTTGTTAATATACCTAATTTAACTTCGATACTTAAGAATGTATTTCCTATTTTTTTGATATTGTATTTTACTTATACGTTGTATTATTATTCTATGTATTTCATGATATTGCATTATAATTAGCATATTTTATATATCTCATATGGATCTAAACAATTTGCAAGTATAATGAATTCAAGAAAGATGAGTAATATTTTAAATCATGTAAAAAGAATAACGATAGTGCATCAGTTAAACGACCTTCAAACAATCTTCGCCACATGCAGGAAAACAAACAAGCAACGAGCGACTCGCCTCTCATCCCAACTAAAAAACAGAAGAAGAGTCAACAGTCGCCCCGAATTGCAGCAGCATTGCCGTCGCCCGACACCCCCACTTAAAATCTACCCAAAATCGACACGTGTAGAAGAGTCAACAGTCGCCCCGAATTGCAGCAGCATTGCCGTCACCACACTTGAATGATTCCAAAGCATTACATTAATGAAGACAGTTTTATATAAAAGGGATACAAATTCTGCAGATATCAGAGAGTAATTTTTTGGGAATCAACCTGTACACATCGCTCAGTCAACATCAAATTGTCTACAAGTAAACATCACATAGTTTACAAGTGAATTCAAAGTACATCTTTGAAAGTGAAACGTATAACCCCAAGTATTATTTTGAACGTACATTATTAAAAGTGAACTATTTCCCCAAGTATTAAATAAGAAGTGAACTTTAAACAACCTCTTATAATACATTTGCAAAGTATAAATTTTAAACAATTTCCAAAAAATATTAAATTGGAAATAATCTCAACTATCAACGAACACCTAATATTGAAACAACACATTCCAAATTTTGAACTATCGAAATTTGCTCAAGAGGCGACAACCGTCTGGAAGGAAGCAGATATTTTAACAATACAATACACTATCTCATTAGTGTAAACAAGAGGTCTAATACCCAACCACTAAGGACAACAAACAAAAGGCCCCTTTTCGTCTAGCGCTCAACACCATTAAGATCGGACAACAGATTATCATCACACCACCAGTAATCGTTATTCTTTAAGTAAGATTCATAATTTTTGTACTCATTGTAATTTTGTCAACTCTTTTCTTTCTTGTTGGTTTTTAAATAAATTATTCTCTCACATTTAGTAGGCTCATTGACTTATCCTTATCCCAAATTAGATTCATTTATGAAACTAATTTAAAACGAGGAACGTTAGGTATATTTAAAAAGGTTTTTCGTTTTGACGGTTTTGACGTAACAACTATAAGATAACGGTAAATCTCTCATAAATTCATAATCTATGGTAATTATTTGCTAACTTCACTCTGAGAGACTTTATAAAAAAAACGGTTATGAATTTAATCATAATTTTTTACTAATTTTCTTTATTTTAATATGTAGTGGTGGTGGTGAGAAGTTCTCAATTATTGTAATTTATAATTTTTCTAATTAATAACGTATAATTTTTATAATTAATTGTAATTTTTTAGAATGTTTTCTCTTGAAAAGGATGGTGGCTACCATCGAAACGTCGAGACAATTTATATTAATAATAAATATGTTGACTAACTAAAAATTGTCTTCAAAAAAATTTTTTAATGGAAAATTTGGATTCTTTGGCCTAAACTTCAAAACACAAACTTGTTTATTATTATTCAAAAATTTTAATAAAATTTTTTGCAAGAATTCCATTATTCTCATGAAAAATAAAATTCTTTACAACAATTTAATTATTTTAAGAATAATTTAAATAACATCTTTTGAAAGAATACGATTATTTTTTCAAAATATTAATTATGTTCCATTATTTTTAAAAATTTTAATATTAATTTAATTATTTTCAAAAATTTTAATAAAATTCCTTTAAAAATTCTTCAAAACAATTTAATTATTTTTATAAATTCTAAAATCCTTCTTAAAAATTCAATTATTTTTAGAAATAAGAAAATTCTTTGAAAGAATTAAATTATTTTCATAAATAATAAAATGTTTCGGAGAAATTCAATTATTTTCAAAAAATTTACCGAAAGAATACTTACAATTATTTTTTAAAACATCAATTTAACCCTTTAACGCTTAAATGTGCTGTTTTCTGACTTGAACTTTAACATCGTACAACTATTAAAAGAAAGCTAAAAAAATTTCAAAAGTACCACTTCCTACTATTTTCGGGGTCGCTCTTTCGAATAGCGTTGTCAAAATTTCCAAAAATTAAATTAACCCCCTCTTTTAATGTAATTTTTCAAAAAATGCAAGATTTTTGGATAAAATTTTTTTTTATTGCAATTTTCATTGTTATATCGGTATCTACATATCATCTGAGGTATAAAAACCGTATTCCCGATAGGTGTACTTTAAAAATGTGCAGTAGTTTTTTTTTTCATTTTTTAATAAAAAATGGCGCCCGAACGCTAAATTTTTTTTATTACACATACAAATTTTTTTTTCTAAATTTTCTTAAATTCACTTAAAATTTGTTACTCGAGGGTTTATGGGGTCGCTAATTACGAATCTGATGTTAGTTTTGAAAAATTCAAAATGGCGGATTCAATATGGCGGGCGATTTTTTTAAAAAATTACCAAATTCGCCTGAAACTTGTTACTCGGGGGTTTTCAGGGTCGCTGATTACGAATATGATGTTAGTTTTAAAAAATCCAAAATGGCGGATCCAAAATAACGACCGAAAAATAAAAATCATTCAGTTTGGCTTAAAAATTGGTACTAGGGGGTTTTTGGGGTCGCTGATTACGAGTATGAAGTCTAATTTTAAAAATCGAAAATGGCGGATCCAAAACGGCGACCGAAAAAATAAAAATCATTCTGATTGGCTTAAAAATTGGTACTCGGGGGTTTTTGGGGTCGCTGATTACGAATATGATGTTAGTTTTTAAAAATCCAAAATTTCGGATCTAATATGTCGGACAAAAAAAAATCATCCTGATTGGCTTGAAAATTGTTATTTGGGTCAATTTTGGAAAGCGTATAATAAAAGAGAGGTTAAGTGCAGATTTGATTTTACACATTGAGGGTTAAATTAAAAAAAGTTTTATCTCGGGATGTAACATCTACTAAAACTTATTCTAAGTCCTAGTCACCTTTAGTCATTTGAATATCTGTTGCATATTAGATATTATTATAAAGTTATATAAATTATAATTATATAAATTATTATAATTATTATAATTATATAAATTATAATTATAATTGTTATTATTATTATTTTATATATTAATATATAATATTTTTATTATTATTGTTTATACTCCTGCCCTATTGGACTTACGCACTTCGACAAGAGTCCCCGAGAAATACTTTTATTTGGATTAAGCATAACCATTCTACTTAAGAAAATTTTTCTATACATTAACCTAAATTTGCGTCTACAGCCGACTTTATTAGGAGTACTCGCATTACGCCTGGACCACCCGTCAAAGGGTTATCTCGCCAGAGAAGAGGGAAACTGTAGAAAACCTCTCTGAGTACAACCGGTTTATCGACAGTCCGAATTTAAAAATAAACTAAACATTGGTAATCAGGGACTACAACAACCTTCGAGTAATAAGTTTCGTGACAATCTAATAAATTTTTACATTTGTCACCTGACATATTGGATCCGCCATTTTGAATTTATAAAAACTTACATCAGATTCGTCATCAGCGATTTAAAAAACCCCCGAGTGACAAGTTTCAGGTAAAACTAGACAATTTTTAAAAAATCTTCTGCCATATTAAATCCGCTATTTTGAATTCTTAAAAACTAACATCAGAATCGTAATCAGCGACCCCTAAAACCCTAGAGTAAACATTTTCAAGCGAATACGATTAATTGAAAAAATGTCCGCCATATTGGATCCGCCATTTTGAATTTTTAAAAACTAACTTCAAATTCGTAATCAGCGACCCCAAAAACCCCCGAGTAAACATTTTCAAGCGAATCTGATTAATTAAAAAAATGTCCGGCATATTGGATCCGCCATTTTTAATTTTTAAAAACTGATGTCTTATTCGTAATCAGCTACTCCAAAATCTCCCGAGTAACAATTTTAGTCGATTTTAAAATGTTTAAAAAATTCGTAATTTTTAACAATAATTTATGAATTTTTTTAAACAATAGGAATTTTTTTAACATGATCTAGGTTACATATTTTTAAAGCCCTATTCTTTCTGAAGAGAACGCACTAAAGTTGACTCAAAAATATTAATTTTTGTCAAAGATATTAAGGTTTTTAAAGGTGGGACGTATACGTCCCACCGCCCCACAAAGGGTTAAACAATAGAATATCAAAAATCCATTATGATATTCGTGTTCAGCACTAAATTTGACTTCAGAAATAATTTTTCCTATAATTTTTCCGACCGTTTATCACTATTTACAATGGCAGACTAAATGTGTGAAAACAAGTAAGCGAGTATATCAAAATCACATTTGGGTACCTAACTCCTATGATGGAGCCAGAAGCTCAAATGTGGCATACAATGTTTATTTCACATGACAAGTATACAGTGTAAAAAAATCGTTAATCGGATGAATAGTTTTCCCTCTACGACTAAAGAATAGTTACGCCCCGCGAATAGTAATGCCCCACCCTACCCTAAAGGAAAAAATATAAATTTTTAACTATTTTTTCAATAAAAATTGATTTTTGTCAATACATTTTGCGCGTCATTAGAGATAAAATTTGGCATTTAAATATAAGAATTCTAATATTGCTTTCTAATAATCACGCACGTTTTCAATTAGAATTGTTTTGTTGTATGCCAAAAAAGTTATGCCCATAAGAACAGAAACTTGTACCTAGAGTAACACTGCAATTTTCATGATTTAGATTAATTTACTCTGTTTTATTATTTATATAAGGCAAGTAGGCTAACATTTATTTAATTTTCTTAGTTCAAAGATTCTTAGATCTTTTCTAAAGTAGTAAAAATATGAAAATAATTAATAGAATACTTTAAAAATATAAAGATTTGCCAGTAACATGAAATTGAACGGTTCGGTGGATTTACCCTTATGACAGTTTACTCAGATTGACAATTATATTGAGATAGGGATTAAGATTTAGACTTACACTTAGACTTAGATTGAGATTGACATTGAGTTTGAAATTGAAATTAAGATTGATAGATTGATTGCATCTTGGATATGTTCGGTAGACCTTGCCGTGGTGGCCGAAATGCCTTACTTGCTTGGACCTGGGGAAGCCAGAAACGGATCATGAGTCCGGAAAGAGAGCCTGCCCGGTTTACAGGGAAGAACTGCAAAAGATTAAAAGGGCAAACCCTTAAAATTTTTGCAGGTTAACCTGCATACAAGTAAGGATGCACAGTTGCTCCTAATGCAAACAGCAAGGGAAAATGAGGTCGATATCCTGTTCTGCAGTGAGCAGTATCAAGGAAGCGATCTCGCCCCTTGGTATCAGGATAAGGCGAAGAGAGCCGCTATAAAGCTGTGCAACCCAGAATTGCGAGTTCACAAGTTTCTGGAGACGAGCAGTGGGTTCGTGTGGATAGAGGTAGCTAATATACGTATGTATAGCTGTTACTTCTCACCCAACGACCGACTGACAAACTTCGAAGCCAATATCGAAGACCTAGAAGCGAGCCTAACAGAATCCAGGCTGGATGTCATCATCACTGGCGATTTTAACGCAAAGTCGCCAGAGTGGGGTGAGACGAGACTCGACAAGAGAGGAATTCGTAATGGAGAAATGATCTCCAGAAACGACTTATTGGCTGTAAACCGAGGCAATACATGGACTTTTAGACGAGGTGCGATCGGGTCAATTATAGATCTAACGATCGCATCGTCTAAACTATTTAGCCGCATAAGCGACTGGCGGGTCTCTGAGGAATATACCGCAAGTGATCACCAGTATATTGAGTTCTCAGTCTCGATGGGAGACAAACGAGGAGGAAAAAGACAGGATGTTCCTAGTCGCAAAACCTCCTTGTGGAATATGAAGAGACTCGACAAGGAAAAGTTCGTCCGGTCCCTAAGAGAAGCCCTTTTAATTGAGGACTTGGGCTGGGTGAAGAGGCAGAGCAGTCTGGATGGTGAGGTTCGAGCGGTGAGGAACATGATAGTCACCGCTTGCAATGCGTCTATGCCACGAAAAAGGCGCCATTCCCGTAAGAAAATCCTTGCACTGGTGGTCAAAGAAGCTAGCCTCCTTGAGGAAGGAATGCCTCAAAGCAAGAAGGACATATACCCGATCTAAGGGAGATCCCTTGCTGAAAGAGGCTTTCAAGGAGGCGAAAAAGAACCTCAAGAAAGAGATCCAGAAGTCGCGACGCCATAGCTGGAAGGACCTAATCGAGGAAGTCGATAAGGACCCATGGGGTCTGGCTTTTAAAATCGTAACTAAGAAATTAGTGACGAGACAAAAGACGCCCGGCCTGGACAATCCCGATTGGGTCAGAAAGATAATAAGTTCTTTGTTTCCTCCTGCGGAGCCATACCTTAGAAGGGACTGGAGTTTTTGCAAAGTCGAAAAGGAAGAACTCTTCACACTTAGTGAACTGCAAAAAGCAGGCAAAAGATTGAAAACAGGCAAGGCGCCTGGAATCGATGGGATAAGTAACGAGATCCTAAAGTTGGTAATCGACACTTCACCCCAGATTCTGCTTCGATGCTTCAATCTTTGCCTTGAGAGAGGAGAGTTCTTCCGCGACTGGAAGCAACAGAGGTTAGTCCTCCTAAGGAAAGGTGAAAAATCTCTAGATAAGGTTTCATCGTACAGGCCTATATGCCTGCTAGATACGATGGGTAAACTTCTAGAGGATATGGTTCTGCAGAGAATGCAAAGCCACTTAAACGAAGAGAATCGTCTATCCGATCACCAATTTGGTTTCCGTAAAGGCAAGTCCACGGTTGATGCCATCCAGGCAGTTGTGGACATAGCCAAAGCAGGAAAAAACAAATTGGGACCTGGGAAAAAGAAGAGCTTCTGCGCGTTGGTAGCAATTGACATACGCAACGCGTTTAATTCCGCAAGATGGAAAGATCTCATCGAGTCGATGGAAAAGAAAAACATGCCGCCCTACTTGTTGCGGATAATGGATAATTATTTTAGCGACAGGTGGGTTATATATGAGGGAGACACCTGCACTCTCATGGAAGAGATGCAGCGTGGGGCACCTCAAGGCTCGAGGGTTGGTCCATTTGTGTGGAATGTATCTTACGATGATTTTCTTCGAATGGATCTGCCCGAAGGTGCGGTGATCATCGGCTTTGCGGACGACGCGTTGTTCGTGTGCACTGCCGAAATGGAGGAGGCTCTTGGGACATTGGTGAACGAATGTCTGCGACTAGCTAAAAGCTGGCTGGATACCAGAGGTCTTGAAATGGCCCTGGAAAAGACCGAGGCACTGCTGGTCACAGACAGACGTGGTTATGAGCTCCCATGAATCGTGATAGACGGATTCGAGGTCAAGTGGAGTAGGCAAATTAAATATCTTGGTGTGGAGTTAGATGGAAGGTTAAACTTCCACCACCACATGGCTACGGCGTTAAATAAGGCGATCGAGTCTGCGGCAAATCTTTCACGGCTAATGCCAAATGTTGGCGGACCCCGTGAACAAAAAAGAAGACTGGTGGCGAGTGTCGCCCACGCTAAAATGCTCTATGCAGCACCAGCGTGGGCCCCATCCCTGAGGAGTGAAAGATGTGTGACCATCTGTGAAAAGATACTGTCTGCGCAGAGATCGATAACAACGCGTATCATCTCTGCATATAAGACGGTATCTACGAGTGCTGTGCAGGTCCTTGCAAGTGTCCCGCCAGCAGATCTTTTGGCGAGGGAAAGGGAAGAAATGTTTCTCTTTTCTAAAGAAAGCAGTTCCTTGAATGAGGAATTAAGACCAAGCAAGGGCCTGATCTGCAAAGAAGCGAGGTACAGGCTCATAGAAAGATGGCAAGAAAGATGGGATGGTGAGGAAAAAGGTCGATGGACTTATCGCCTTATCCCGGCACTCGCTACCTGGATAAATAGGAAACACGGTCAGGTTTCCTATTATATGACTCAGGCGCTCACAGGTCACGGGTGTTTTAACTCGTACCTGTGTCGCTTTAAATTACGCGAGGACGAGGTGTGTGCATATTGCCAGTTCCCTGAGGACAACGCGGAGCACACCCTCTTCTCATGCAAGAAATGGGACTTGGAGAGGCAGGCCATGTTCGAAGGTGTAAACAGTCAAGTTACACCGGAGAACATGGTATCGCTGATGACCCAGTCAGAGGAGAATTGGCGGCAAGTCGAGAACTTCATAATCTCGGTTATGTCGAGGAAGGATCTCGACGGCCGCCAAAAAAGCGTAATTTAAACAGTTTTTAATTTGTTCGTTTGTTTTTTATTAATTTATTTTGTGATTTATTTGCCCTTATACAATTTTAATTAATTCTGTTTTATGTTTTTAATATTATATACGCGTTTATTATTATTTTTTCTTTTTTTATATATCCGTTTGCAATTTTATCTTTTGACTGTTTACACTTGATGAAACATTTTTTTTTATTATTGTTGTGCTGTAAATTCCGCTTTAATATTGAAATAGTTTTAAATTTTTAACTATTAACGCAGGATAACCGCAGAGAAAAGCAGAAAGTCGCATTAGCGACAGAGTCGGAGCGCCACCCTCGAAGGCTAAAGTCTTATGACAGTTCAGAAGGAGGGTAAAAGGCACCAAAAGAAGGGTTACGGGTTTTAGTGGGTTGAACTGGTAGTAGGTCGCCAGTTTGTTAAATTTATTATAACACTTATTTATTTTTCTTTTTTTTATATTTATTTTTGTTTTTTTTATCATACCAACCCCACATAACCTTGGAGTGCGGAATCCAAGGTATCTGTAGACAGATTTCCCAAAAGTCCCTAAGCAAAAAAAAAAACAATAGGAATTTTTTTTAACATGATCTAGGTTACATATTTTTAAAGCCCTATTCTTTCTGAAGAGAACGCATTAAATTTGACTCAAAAATATTAATTTTTGTCAAAGATATTAAGGTTTTTAAAGGTGGGACGTATACGTCCCACCGACCCTCAAAGGGTTAAACAATAGAATATCAAAAATCCATTATGATATTCGTGTTCAGCACTAAATTTGACTTCAGAAATAATTTTTCCTATAATTTTTCCGACCGTTTATTAAGATTTAGACTTACACTTAGACTTAGATTAAGATTGACATTGAGTTTGAAATTGAAATTAAGATTGATAGATTGAATGATTGAAAGATTGCATGATTGAAAGATTGAATGAATAAAAAATTGAATGATTAAATGATTGATATTGAATGCTTAAAAAAATGAATAATTGTAAGATTTAAAGATTGAATGATTGAAATATTAAAAAATTGAAAGATTGAGATTGTGAGATTTAAATATTTAAAGATTAAAAGATTGAGATTGAGAGGTTAATATTAAGCGATTGAAAGATTTAAAGAAGGAATAATTGAAAGATTGAATGATTGTAAGATTAAAAGATTAAATGATTTAAAAACTGAAAGATGGACACATTGATATTAAGAGATTGAGAGATCTCAATCTTAATTGAGAGATTGAAAGCTTTAAAGATTGAATGCTTGACAGATTGTAAGATTAAAAGATTGAATGATTGGAAGATTGAAAGTTAAAAAAAATTGAGATTGAAAGATTGATATTAAGAGATTGAGATTGAAAGATTTAAAGATTGAATGATAGAATTATTAAAAGATTAAATGATTGAAAGATTGAGGTTGACTTTTTCATATCAATGGCGAAAAAAATAGCGTATGCGGCTAGCACGTAGCAATTTTTAGGTTCGGATGTTTTCAATATTCCCAGAAGCATAAGAAAAAATAGTGCATTATTTATTTCACAGGCCGACAAAATTTTATTAATTGTATGTTGACTAAAACGTTATATCCGATTCTTATAAGATTTTGTCCGTAGAATCCGAATTTGACCTTGAAAATGTTGGATTGGCTCTAGTTTTCAATCAACTTACGTTTCAATACGCCAAATACGCATTTTTTGCATTTTTTAAATGGATGTAAAACCATACACCGAAACAGTAAATTTTCCGCGTAGGACCAAATTAAAGCTTAAATACTGCTCTTTAATATCCAAAAACAAAAAATTTAATTTATATACAAATTTAACCTTTAATGTCCAATTAGACATACGCTGTTCCATAAACGTAATAAAAATAACATTACTTTTGACCAGGTAAGTCAATTTAATTAAAAATTAGTCTCCCTGGGGCCTTTTGTCGTCGCTGTTTATAAATCTGCTATGAAATATAAAAATTTAAAAATGGCGGACCAATTTTAAAAAATAGTTTACACCTTTATGATAAAAATGTAAAATTAAAAAAAAAAGTCGCCATATTGAATCCGCCATTTTGAATATTAAAATCTGAATACAGTTTTGTAAGCAGCGACCCCAAATACCCCCAGAGAGACTAAATTTTACTTAAATTGACTAACCTGGTCAAAAGTAATGTTATTTTTATTACGTTTATGGAACAGCGTATGTCTAATTGGACATTAAAGGTTAAATTTGTATATAAATTAAATTTTTTGTTTTTGGATATTAAAGAGCAGTTTTTAAGCTTTAATTTGGTCATATGCGGAAACATTTACTGTTTCGGTGTATAGTTTTACATCCATTCAAAAAATGCAAGAAATGCGTATTTTGCTTATTAAAACGTAAATTGCTTGAAAACTAGAGCCAATCCAATATTTTCAAGGTCAAATTCGGATTCTACGGACGAAATCCTATAAGAATCGGCTTCCATTGGTTAAGCCACAAAATTTTGTTAGCCTGTGTTTTTAGTCAAGGAAAAAAATAGAAAATTTTAACTATTTTTCACTAAAAATTTATGTATCTCTATTTATTTTGAGCGTCACGAAGTCTAATATGCTTTTTTTCGCTATAGACATGTAAAAGTTTTTTTTTTGGGACCTGTTTTGGGCAAATAAAGTATCACTTTTTCAAGCAGTTATGGACAACTGATTGTCCTGAAATGGCTTATGGCAGTTTACTGAGATTGAAATTTATATTGAGAATAATATTGAGATTGAGTTTGAGATTAAGATTGAGGTTAAGATTAAGATTGAGATTAAAATATAGATTAAGATATTGAATGATTGAAAGATCGAATGATTGAAAATGGCAAGTTAGCTGCCATAGAAAGTATTTTTACGGCAGTTGTCCTGAACTGGCTTATGGCAGTTTACTGAGATTGAAATTTATATTAAGAAATGAGGCTCCGGATCTTAAAAGGGAACTTTCAGCATTGGTTTTAAATGGAAAGTGCCCTTTTAAGATTCGGAGTCTCAATTGAGACAGATATTGAGATTAAGATAGAGATTAAAATTGAGATTGAAAGATCAAAGGATTTAAAAATTGAAAGAATGAAAAATTGAAAGATTGAAAGATTGAATGAATAAAAGATTGAATGATTTAAAGATTGAATGATTCAAAGATGGAATTATTGAAAGATTAAATGATTGAAAGATTGAGAATGAATGATTAAAATATTTAAACATTGAATGATTAAAAAAATGCATGATTAAAAGATTGAATGATTAAAACATTTATATTTGTTTACTTACGTACCTGATTTTAATGTTTGTGCTTCTTTTAGAACATTCGAAATTCCAACTATATCCACCGCCACAGTTGGTTGCTGGTAAATATCTTTATGAATTTTTAGATCATGACCCATAAAATTGGGGATCTGGAAAATTTGGGTTTCTGTGCTTTTTGATGCACAAGTTGTTGCAAAATGTTTTCTAAGAGCTGAACCTCGCAGTATTTTCGGGTTTTCAGCACCGCACAAAATAGAGTACCTTCGCATAAGTTCACATGCTTTTAATGCCTGACATCGATCTCTTTTTTCGCTTGGTACATCAAAGAAGTAAGAATTGTTCTTATGAACTCCTGCTGTCTTTCGATGTTTTTAAAATCTCCATGCATTTTAAAGTTTATAGGCATACAAGCATAGATACTGGACGGTTTTTTTACCTCCAATGACTAAACGTTTTTACTCCTTTGCAGTTTTTTTCCACTTTCAGGTAATACTTTATACACGTCGTCGTTTTCATCTATTTCTTGTCGATTATCGTAGTCTTCTAGGTTAAGGTATTGCATTTCTCCACGTCTTCTACGATTGAAGACCATAAGATGTAGTAAAACAACTTCATTCAAACGTTTCCACTCCTTAATAGAAAACTTTTCTTTCAAACACTTAAATGCAGAGTTACGTTCCTGCACAAGGTATGTTGATAACATACTTATGTCACTTAGATTTGGAAGCATTATGACCTTTTTCCTCTTCATATCGATTTGAGTAGCTACTACGTTTTTATTTATGGGGCATTCTTTCTGAATCCAGCCACCCCCCTGCACACTTCATTTTTGAAGAAAACATGTTGGTCAAATTTTCTCAAAAAAATCAAAGTTGGTCATGGGTCTTTCAATTTTTGTGACACTTGGTATAAATATAGTGTTTTATGACAGAACATTTTAGGGAAAAAAGATTTTTAAAAATTTTCAAACTTGTGGATTTTTTTGTAACTTCGATTTTTTTGTAACTATAATATTTGGATTCGTTATCTTCTCCAGAATTTTTTGCAAAAATAAAATCCCTGGAGACTTTAAAACTAACCGAAATATAGAATTTTTTGTCTCGAGGTGCACAGATATCGATCTCGCGTAAACACGCCTGAGATGTGCATCCAACGTTCTTAAGCGTAAATTTCGCATTCTAATATTTTTTGTTAATTTTTAGTAAAAAAAGAAGGTTTAAAAATAAAGTTTTGCAATTATAATTTGATTTTTTTGAGAAAATTTGACCCATGTTGTATGTATACTCAAAATTTTCGTAAGAAAGTCGTTTTTGATGCCGCATAGCGAATTTTATTTTCATTTAGGGGTTGGGCAGTATGTCCAAAAAATCGCCCAAACTACCCTAAAATATGGTTAATTGAGTGAATAACAAAGAAAAATAAAGTAATCTTTCACAAATTCGTTGTAATCTTTCTTGTAAAAAAATAGTATATTAAGCAACTTGTTCCGGTCTCGGGGCGCCCTCGACTTCCACTCTTGTCACAAAAATCACCGTAAAGAAATTGGCTGCTTTTATTCTCGTGTTACTTACGATGTTTTTTATTCCTAATGCACAAAAGTGGCGATTTCAGATAGCAGACGACAGGGAGTAAAAGTCATTCACTTCTTCGACTTGTATGAAAATGGCGGCCGTTTTCTCCCATGGGCAAGAAAAATGCATGTGAACAGCTAATTTTCTTGCCCTTGGGAGAAAATTTCACAAATTTCCAATTATTCTTAAATAAATTGTGTATAAAAAAACTTTAAATACGGTTTCTGAGGTCCAGAATTTGTTCTGACTATATTATAATCAAATTCACCCCCATGAAAATAATAACCAATGAATAAAAATCATCCCCTGTACATTAGTGTCGTTTAGTTTAGTTTAGTTGTAAATTTCATTAGCGTATAAGTCGGAAAATTCCTATGGTATAAAGAAGTAACAAAAAAATGTTATGTCGATGTTCAGGAGAATAATTACCAAATTGGACAACTAATGTTCAGAGGATGATTTTTGTGCATTGGTCATTATTTTTATTTGGTTGAATTTGATTGAAATATATTCAGAACAAATTCTGGACCTCAGAAACCGTATTTAAATTTTTTGTACACAATTTATTTAAGAATAATAAATAGTGAAAATAAACGATCCCTCCGAGTCAAGGAAAATAAAAATAAAAGAAATTCAATTCTTTTTACGTTTCGGCAGCACAGCTGTCCTCTTCAGGACTTATTTTTAAAAAATTGGAAATTTGTGAAAATTATGATTAGGGGATGATTTTTATGGGTTGTTTTCATTAATATTAGTTTTTAGTTTAAACATAATATATATATTGCTGTGAGAAAATTCCATGACTTATAGAATCTGTAAAAAAAATTCAATTTAACATTTTAAGGAAATATAAATTTGTTATTCTTAAAAAATGGTTTACAAAATTCAATTTTAAGTATAAAATGTATTAGAGTAGGAAAAAAAGAGAAAACATTTAGAAGAACCAATAAAATCTACACAAAAAGACGAAAAATTTAGCGTTGGCTGCCTAACCCCACGAGTACTTTTTTAAGAAAACATTCACAAAACCCGTAATATTAAAAATATCGCAATTCCATTGACACCATCGTCTTTAGCACTAAATTCTGCATTGAAAATCACTTTACAAGAATTTCATTCGTGTAACTCTATTAACTAAAATCACCAAAATAACTCTTAGAAAAGTTACATCCAAAAAGCCTGTTTTCATAAATAATACTGTCACTGCTAAACTGCTGCAGCAATAATTTCTATCTGTTAGCAACTAAAGTAAACTATATAATTGGTTACCCGATTGTCCAATTAAACAGGGGGAAGAGGAAAGGAAAAGAGAAACAAAGTATTAATGTAAACAATATTTATTTGACTTACGTCGATATCCGTAGCGTAATCTCACAGTTTTCACTAGCCGACAGTCAAGGCGATTAGCAGGGAACAATACACTGTTGTCACGAAACGAGTCTAAATCACAAGTGTCGCGTCTGCTCGCGAATCTGGCGATTGACACCCTCGAGGCCCTTCGGCCGTTTCCGGGTTTAATCGCCTGATTCGCAACAGACGCGGGAAAATTTGTAACGCCACGTTACACCCCCCTTCCCCTAAACGGAACGAAGTGTAACCCCTTACAACAACAAAAATTTTCTATTGATTTTCTAATAATTCTTCGTAATTAGTATCGAGAACTATAAATTCAGTATTTTCTTTAACCCTTAAACCGCACCCTGGGTGTGCGACACCCATATTCTAGCGTTTTACTCTAATATTTCGGTTAAATTCGTAAAAATTGAACATGTGTCGTTATTGGACGATACATTTTGTACTTAAGTTTATGTTCCGTGAGGGACATTAGTCTCCCAAGTGTCTTTGTGTATTTGATAACTTTATGAAGTTGTCGGCGAAAAATTTCTGCTTGTTTGACACCCAGTTTTTGGTTTAAGGTAATTTTAGTAGTTTTAAAAAACTCTTTTTTAATTATTAAAATTAAATAAATCATTATGAAACCTATTTTCCTTCAAAATAAATGTACTGAGCTATATAAGATAATTTTTCCAAAAGATAATATCCTATTTCAGCTTGGAGAACACACTTACAAGTCCCCGGGTGTCGCACACCCAGTGTGCGGTTTAAGGATGGATTCGGCAGTGTGCGGTTTAATGGTTAACATTTTTTGTTGTTTTTGTATAATTTTCCGCTAAACTATTTTCCAGAAATTCTTTGAATTCCTCTCGACGTTTATCCCAATTCGCTCTTACGTATTTTCTCCTATTTTCCGCTGGCTCGCAGTAACCTGCTCGTGGTTTTAAATTTCTTTTTCCGCAAAACTCGTCGTGTAGTAGGTAGTGCGTTTTCCACACCTCTTTCTTGCAGAATCTGCAAATCCAAATCTCCATATTTTCCGCCATTTCCTGTAACAGTTTTTAAAAAAGAATTTTTTCCTTTTAAAAAAAATTAAAAAAAAAATTTTCGATATATAAAAGTCTATTTTTCGAATGTAGACAAAAATTTTGTATTTATTTTCTTATTTTTATTATTATTATTTTTATTTTATTTATTTTTTCTTTTTAATTAACCCCTTGACTGTGGATGACGTGTATACACGTCATGAAAAAAACTGGCCCAAACAATGGATGACGTGTATACACGTCATGGCCCAAACAAGAAAACATCTTAACGTATATTCGCAAAAATTCTTACTCGGGGGTTTTTGGGGTCGCTGATCACGATTCTGAAGTCAGATTTTAAAAATAAATAATTTTTAAGCCAAAATGGCCGCCAAAAATTTTGAAAAATTGTAAAAGTAGATAAATTCTTTTAAAAATTGTTACTTGAGGGATTTGAGGTCGCTGATCACGATTCTGCAGTCATATTTTTAAAATACATAATTTTTCATCCGAAATGGCCGCCAAAAATTTTGAAAAATTTTAAAAGTGGATACATTCTTTTAAAAATTCTTACTCGGGAGTTTTTGGGGTCGCTGATCACAATTTTGAAATAAGATTTTCAAAATAAATAATTTTTTATACAAAATGTCCGCCAAAGATTTCGAAAAATTTCAAAAGTGGATAAATTCTTTGAAAAATTTTTACTATTTAAACTTTGAAAAACTAATAACACAGAAAATAAAAAGTGTTATTTTAACACCGAATTTGGTGTTAAAATAACACGCAACAAATTTAACCGTTATAGATAACGCCACATTCTATGTCGTTTAACATTGGTTAATTTAACACGCAACAAAAATCACACTTACTTTTTTCTAGTGAACAGATTCGTAATCAGCGACCCCAAAAACCCCTGAATAACGAATTTTAAGCGTATCCAATAAATTTTTTAAAATCTTGACCGCTATTTTGGATCTGCCATTTTGAATTTTAAAAAACTAATGTCAGATTCGTAATCAGCGACCACGAAAACCCACGAGTAACGAATTTTAAGCGAATCCAATGAATTTTTCAAAATCGTGTCCGCCATATTGGATCCGCCATTTTGAATTTTTGAAAACTAACACCGGAATCGTAATCAGCGACCCCAAAAACCCCTTATTACCTAGTGTCATGAAAATTTATTCACAAGAAGGTCTTACACATTTTGGGACCATTTTGTTATATTTTAGCTACACACTGAAGGGGTTAATATGACAATTCAGTGTAATTTTTAATTTAATTTTATTCGTTTATTTTCTTATTTGTTACACAGTATAAAATGTAGAATCTTAACGTGATACATTTTTTGTTTTGTCTTCACGTGAAATGTAAAAAAGTAATTTTTGTTTAATGGAAAATAAAAAGTTGGTATTATGTCTGAACTTAAAATCTGATTGTTTGTTTTAGTTTTTAATGTAAAGTGTAAATGAAAGAAAAGAGAGAAAAGGATTTTGTTTTTATTTTTTGGTATTGTTTTTCATTGTTGATTTTTGGTTTTTGATGAATTCTTTTACCAGCTTCTGGTTTTTTTCACGCTCTTCTTTCCATTGTTTCTCTATTTCCCGTCTTTCTTCCGAACGGCTTTCCATGATGGCTCTGCGAGTGCATCTCCATGCCAATTTTCCTAAGAAGATTTTTTTTTCATTTTCGAAGGTATAGGGTTGATGATTAAAATTGATTTGTTCTTCGTCTATTATGGAGTAGAAATCGTCGTCAGAACTGCTTTCTTTGTCGTTGTCATTTGGTTCGTGTTTTTGGAATTGTACTGTTATCACTGTTTCCGGTTCGCTTTCTTCCTCAGAGCTGCTGTTTTTTTCTTCAGAGCTGTTGTTTTCCGTTTCCGATCTTATTGCCATTTGAATGCTTGTTTTCCAAATATTAATTGTGTTAATGTCTCTTTTAAGTTCTTGGCGTCTTTCTTCCATTCTATTCCAATCTTCCTTCATGTTGTTCATTTTAATCGTAATTTCGTCTATTTCTTGTTGTACTCGTGTTTTTCTTTCTTCTAATTTTTCGATTTTTTCCTCGTGGGCTATTTTTCTGTTGGCTTTGTTGGCTTCCATTTTCTGTGAAAGAAATAAAAAAAAATTTTCCATCATTTCTTAATTTTACATTCGTCAATGTGTAACGAAAGGAAAAAAAATAATCGTCTGTTTCGTGTATCTTTAAGTTTTACTATTTTCTTATAATTTTCATTAAATTTTCATATAATTTTCCTAAGCTTTTCAATAAATTTTCGCTTAATTTTCCTACGATTTTCATTAAATTTTCATAAAATTTTCGTCAAATTTCTATGAAAATTTTCTTATTTTTTAGTAAATTCCTATATTTTCCTGAAATTTTTCTTTAATTTTCATTTGATTTTCGTACTATTTTTATTTAATTCTAACTCATTTTCCTGAAAATTTTCTTTAATTTTCTTACAATTTTTATTTAATTGTATTTAATTTTTCTGAAACTTTTTCTAATTTTCATTTTCCACGAATTTTCGCAAATCATTTATATTCCATGATCCTATCGATTTTCCTCGAATTTTTCCTAATTCGTACATTGTGGGGGAAATTTTTCGAATGATTTTATAGGGACCTTCGAAATCTTTTTTCAATTTTCGCGCAATTCCTAAATCTTTGCTGGAAAGAGATTTGTCTTTTTTCCAGACTAGATCTCCTACTTCGAATTTTAATTTTCTCCTACGCAAATTGTAATACTTCGCTTGATTTTCGTTCGCCTTGTCTAAATTTCGTTGAACTTCGTCCTTTATTACTTGTAATCGTCTTAGTCTTTCTGTCCATTTGTCAACTTCCTGAAATTTAATTTCGTCCGGATTTTCGAAATCTTTTTTCAGTGTTTGAGAAGGTTGAAGTTCACGACCTAAATTGAGAAAAGCTGGTGAAAATTTTGTCGACGAATGTTTTGCTGTATTTAGGGCAAATTGCAAATCTTCGATATCTTTATCCCAAAGATTTTGCTCTTTGTCTAAATAAGCTTTTATTGCCGTTTTGATAGATATGTTCGTTCTTTCAGTGGGATTCGCTTGTGGGTAGTATTTCGGTGTAAACGAATGCCTGATACCAAATTTTTCCGACATTTCCCTAATTATTTTATTCGCGTATTCAGTACCGTTGTCTGAAATTAAAATTCTAGGGGTTCCCCATCGCTAGATAATTTTCTTGTGAAATTCGGTCCCAATTGTTTTTCCATCCGCTTTTTTAATTGGTATAATTTCTACCCATTTCGTAAATAGATCGGTGAAAACTAAAATGTATTTGTTTCGATTTTTCGAAAGGGGTAAAGGGCCTATAATGTCTGAGGCAACCATCGTCCATGGCTCCTCTATTATTCGTTTTCCCATTGGTCCTATTTTCGGTTTGTTGGTTGCTTTCGTCTGTTGGCAAACTTTACTTTTTCTAATATATTTCACGATATCCGTATACATTCCTGGCCAGAAAAAATTTTCGGAAATTCGATGGAAAGTTTTTTCTACACCTAAGTGTCCTGCCTGTGTATTATCGTGATTTTCGGTTGAGACTTGTTTTCGCAAATTTTCCGGGATAACTAGTTTCCATGGATTTTCATTTTTAAGGAGGGGAGATTTTAATGGATCGGGTCTATGAAAATATAATTGTTTGTCTCGAATTCGCCAATTTTCATGTTCGTGAGGTTTTGATTTTACTAATCTCATTTTCGTTTCGTACCAATTATTTTCTGTTTGATTTTCGCTACTTTCGATTTTTATTTCCTCGAAAATTTTTTGTTTTTCCTCGAAAACTCTCGACAACGCATCTGGAACTACGTTCACTGAACCTTTTCGATATATTATTTCGAAATCATGTTCCGACAGTTCCAACGCCCATCTCGCTAAACGTCCTGTAGGATTTTTCAAGTTGTGTAGCCATTTTAAAGCAATGTGATCAGTTATTACTTTAAAATGACTACCTTCCAAATATTGTCGAAATTTTCCTATGAACGTTTTTACCGCGAGACATTCCTTTTCCGTTGTCGAATATTTTCTTTCTGTTTCGCTTAAGTTTTTACTACCATACGCCACTACAGTATTTTTTCCGTCTATTTCCTGCGTCAGAACTGCGCCTAATCCCGTATCGCTTGCGTCAGTTTCTAATATGAAAGTATGTTGGAAATCAGGAGGACTCAAAATCGGAGCTGTCGTCAATAGTTCGAGTAGTTTTGACTTTGCGTCTTCCTGTTCGTTATTCCACGTCCATTTCACATTTTTTCTTATCAGTTTTTGTAGCGGTTCTATGATTTCGGCAAAATGAGGTATAAATTTTCTGTACCAACTGACCATTCCTATAAAACGTGTAAGTTGTTTTATAGTTTTAGGAGTTGGAAATTCTCGAATAGGTTTAACTTTATCGTCATCGATTTGCAGCCCTTTTTCGTTCACTACGAATCCTAAGTATTTTACTTCTGCGCAACCGAATTCGCTCTTTTCAAAATTTACAGTTAAACCTGCTTCTATTAATTTTCCTAAAACTATATCTAAATATTTTATATGTTCTTCAAACGTTTGAGAAACTACAATTATGTTGTCGAGATAGCAGAAAACTTTTGGTTTGAGGTCGGGCGTAATAATCTTATCCATTAGGCGCTGGAATGTTGCAGGAGCATTGCAAAGGCTAAACGGCATACGCTTCCACTGGAACATTCCGAAGCCAGGGACAACGAAGGCCGTTTTCTCTTTAGACTCCTTACTTAACGGAATTTGATTATATGCCCATTTCAAATCGACTTTAGAGATATATTTCGCGGCTCTGAGCATATCTAAAATTTCGGCCATTAACGGAACCGGATACAGATCTTTTTTCGTGACTGCGTTGACTTTCCGAAAGTCTAGGCACAATCTATATGTTCCGTTCGCTTTCTTGATCATAACAATTGGATTTGACCAATTGCTATTACTTGGCTCGATAATACCTTCGCGCAACATTTTCTTAATTTCCTTAATTTACCTTCGCGCAACATTCTCTTAATTTCCTTAATTATTTCCTCCTTAATTTTCGAAGAAACATAATAATATCTTTGTTTTATCGGAGCTGTACCCTGCGTGTCAATAACGTGTTCAGTCAAATGAGTAGCTTTCAAAATTTCCTCGGGGGGTGGTAGTCTAATTTTTAAAAATTTATTTAAAAATTCTTGTTCTTCCTCGGACAATTCGACTAGTCCTGAACAAAATTCGGTTTCATCTAAACAACTCGATTCTCGCAATATTTTTTTCTGAATATTGTTGTTCATTATCGCGTTCTTTTTGAAATTAATCCATTTCGTATTTAACGGTATACGAAATTCATTTTCAATCGCCATAGAATTTTTTGATTCTAATTTTTTCGATTTAATCGCCATATGATTTTTCGATTTTAATTTTTCCGATTATTCATTTTCCGTTTTTTGCGAATTTTCTCGTTTTCGCCAAATTTTCGAAATTATTTCGCGTTCTCTAATTTTCTTATTCAATTCCGCTTTTTTATACCAATTTTTCTTACGGGGATTGTCGATTAGGAATAAAAATTGTTCGTCAGTCTCGTCAAGACCTGAGTCCATTTCTAAATTATCAAATCTGTTTGATAATGGGATATCCATTAGTTTTGGAGGAATTTTTCGGGGTTTTGGAATTGGAATTTGGGTAGGTGTTTTTGACTGTTGTAAGGATTGTCTTGGTATAATTTTTAGAATTTTCCTTTCATTTTTCGGGTCGACCCTTGGAAAATTTTTCGTAATTTTCCTACAATTTTCTGTATCGATATCTTTCGATTTGCCTAATTCGAATTTTTTCTCGAATTTTCCTGAATTCTCTTTTTTATTCTCGAGATTTGGTTCAAAATTTTTTCCCGATTTTGACCTATTTTCCTGGGATTTTTGCGCGAAATTTTTGCGATTTTCCCGTTGTGAACTTGACCATCCTGTTTGTGATCCAACTTCTCGTTTTGTCAAAACAGCTTGGACCATTTTTTCGACTATTCTATTTTCCCTATGGGTAAGAATTCCTGAAGTGGGCAACGGATTTTCCAAGGTTTGCAATTTCTATAATAAACTTTATAAAAATAAAGTACTAATAGAGGGACAAACAGTCACCAAGTTTTATATGAAAATATTCATTTGTTTATTTTTTTATAAACAATTTAATTTTAATGTAACATTTTTTTTAAACATTTATATCTTAGAACTGGATTATCGGATCTTGATGAAAATTTTTTGTCACAATTATTGAAGGTTTGAGCTTTTTAAGAAAAATTATTTTAATGTTGAAAAAAATTATTTATTGTAAAAAACAATTGTTAATAATAAACAAATGAATAATTAATTGTGTTCTAGACCTTTTTCGTAAAATTTTTTTTCAGAACTTTAAACTATATAAATCAAGGATTAAATAACTGAAAGAAAAAGTTGGTAGATCGAAATAGTTTATTAACTGTGAATTTTTTTGTGAGCGCGGTCGCGTTGTTCCATGCGTCGCGGCTTGACGTGGAGCTCCATAAGTTCATTGCACACTCACCACGAACACCAAGTATTCTTAAAAACTAAAATACAGAATAAGTATCTAAAATTTAAGATTATTAGTAGAATTATTTTACCACATTATTGTTTATATTAGCGACAATAATATGTGAAAATAATTTTTTTATTCAGGTATTTTTAAGAAATGTAATTTATTTTCAATTGAATAAATTTTACTTTGTTAGTGTTTAACTAGTATTTTTGTTTTAATTTTTGACTAAATTTGGAATTGGAATTTGGGTAGGTGTTTTTGACTGTTGTAAGGATTGTCTTGGTATAATTTTTAGAATTTTCCTTTCATTTTTCGGGTCGACCCTTGGAAAATTTTTCGTAATTTTCCTACAATTTTCTGTATCGATATCTTTCGATTTGCCTAATTCGAATTTTTTCTCGAATTTTCCTGAATTCTCTTTTTTATTCTCGAGATTTGGTTCAAAATTTTTTCCCGATTTTGACCTATTTTCCTGGGATTTTTGCGCGAAATTTTTGCGATTTTCCCGTTGTGAACTTGACCATCCTGTTTGTGATCCAACTTCTCGTTTTGTCAAAACAGCTTGGACCATTTTTTCGACTATTCTATTTTCCCTATGGGTAAGAATTCCTGAAGTGGGCAACGGATTTTCCAAGGTTTGCAATTTCTATAATAAACTTTATAAAAATAAAGTACTAATAGAGGGACAAACAGTCACCAAGTTTTATATGAAAATATTCATTTGTTTATTTTTTTATAAACAATTTAATTTTAATGTAACATTTTTTTTAAACATTTATATCTTAGAACTGGATTATCGGATCTTGATGAAAATTTTTGGTCACAATTATTGAAGGTTTGAGCTTTTTAAGAAAAATTATTTTAATGTTGAAAAAAATTATTTATTGTAAAAAACAATTGTTAATAATAAACAAATGAATAATTAATTGTGTTCTAGACCTTTTTCGTAAAATTTTTTTTCAGAACTTTAAACTATATAAATCAAGGATTAAATAACTGAAAGAAAAAGTTGGTAGATCGAAATAGTTTATTAACTGTGAATTTTTTTGTGAGCGCGGTCGCGTTGTTCCATGCGTCGCGGCTTGACGTGGAGCTCCATAAGTTCATTGCACACTCACCACGAACACCAAGTATTCTTAAAAACTAAAATACAGAATAAGTATCTAAAATTTAAGATTATTAGTAGAATTATTTTACCACATTATTGTTTATATTAGCGACAATAATATGTGAAAATAATTTTTTTATTCAGGTATTTTTAAGAAATGTAATTTATTTTCAATTGAATAAATTTTACTTTGTTAGTGTTTAACTAGTATTTTTGTTTTAATTTTTGACTAAATTTGTAAGTAAATAAAAAATTTTTTTGTTAAATAAGTAAAAAGTTCACAGTAAAAAAATTTTCTTTAGATTAAAATTTTTGTTATGGATTTTTATTAAAACTGGTAAAATTTCGTCTAAAGCAGAGAATCCAAATTTCCTTGTGTTAGATTAATAAAACAAATTATACAATATTTTTTTAAAAAAGGAAAAATTGAAAACTTTCTAAGTGTAAAATATTGTCTTCTGAGTAAAAAACAGTTGTTTTTCTTCAAATTATTGCTGATGATATTAAAAAAATAAATCTAACATAAGCAAATTTCAAATCTTTTCTTTAGACGAAATTTTACCAGTTTCAATAAAATTCCATAACAAAAATTTAAATTTAAATTTTTACTTTTAACAAAAACATTTTTTATTTACTTACAAATTCAGTAGAAAATTAAAACAAAAATACTAGTTAAACACCAACAAAGTGAAATTTATTTAATTGAAAGTAAATTACATTTCTTAAAAATACCTGAATAAAAAAATTATTTTTACATATTATTGTCACTAATATAAACAATAATGTGGTAAAATAATTCTACTAATAATCTTAAATTTTAGATACTTATTCTGTATTTCAGTTTTTAAGAATACTTGGTGTTCGTGGTGAGTGTGCAATGAACTTATAGAGCTCCACGTCAAGCCGCGACTCACAGAACAACGCGACCGCGCTCACAAAAAGTTCACAGTTAATAAACTATTTCGATCTACCAACTTTTTCTTTCAGTTATTTAATCCTTGATTTATATAGTTTAAGGTTCTGAAAAAAAATTTTACGAAAAAGGTCCAGAACACAATTAATTATTCATTTGTTTATTATTAACAATTATTTTTTACAATAAATAATTTTTTTTAACATTGAAATAATTTTTCTTAAAAAGCTCAATTCTTCATTAACCCTTTAACGACGAGATGTGCTACTTTTCAACATAAAATTCAATCTCTTACAATTAGTAGAAAAAAGCCATACAAGTTTATAAAAGTCCATACCCTACTATTTTTGGGGTCGCTCTTTCGAATGGTGTGGTCAAAATTTACAAAAAATGATATTTAAACCTTCTTTTTTCAAAAATACTAAAAAAAGTCAAGTTTTTTTAATGTAATTTTTTTCAAAAGAAATTTTTTCTGTGTCATAACGCTTTTCAAATAGAACAAAAAATATCAAAAACGTGTTCCCGATAGTTGTACTTGAAAAATATTCATTTCTAAATTTTATTTTTTTCGATTTTAAATTTAAAATGGCGCTTGAAGGACAAAATTTTTTTCTTATTTTACGTAAAATGACAAACTTTTTCAAAATTGCTCAAATCTGATTGAAATTTGTTACTCAGGGGTTTTCGTGGTCGCTGATTACGAATCTGATGTCCATTTGTCAAAATTCAAAATGGCGGATGCAATATGGCGGATGACTTTTTAAAAAATTGATCGGATTCGCTTGAAACTCTTTACTCGGGGGTTATCGGGGTCGCTGGTTACGAATCCGATCTTAGTTTTCCAAAATTCAAAATGGCGGATCTAATATGGCGGACGAAATACAAAAATTGTTCAGATTTGCTTGCATCTTGTTACTCGGGGGTTTTTGGGGTAGCTGATTACGAATTTGATATCAGATTTTCAAAATTTAAAATGGCGGATCCAATATGACAGATGACTTCTTTGAAAATTGATTGGATTCGCTTGAAATTTGTTACTCTGCGGTTTCTCGGGTCGCTTATGACGAATCTGACGTTAGATTCAAAAAATTCAAAATGGCCAAAGTATAATGAAAGACTAATTTTTAAAATTTACTCAGGATTGCTTGAAATTTGTTAGTGTGGTATTTTTGGGGTGGCTAATTACGAATATTAAGTCACATTCCAAAAATTCAAAATGTCGGAATTATTATACTCTTTTTGCTCTGACTCTACCAGTATCAACTTATCTATATTTCACAATATGTGACAGGGAAATTTAAAAGTGATCTATGGTACGAGAAAATCGATGTTAGTTTTTCAAAATTCAAAATGGTGGAACAAATATGGCAGACGAAATTAAAAAATTAGTCGGATTCACTTGAATTTTGTTACTCGAGGGTTTTCGGGTCCGCTGATTGTGAATCCGATGTTCGTTTTTAAATATTCAAAATGCTTGGTATAAATTAGCTATAAGAATTGGTAAGGATATTTTTTTAAACCTCGTCCGCCATATCGATTCCACCATTTTAAATTTTAAAAAACTAACATCGGATTCGCACCCAGCGACCCCAAAAACCCACTAGTAACTTGTTTCAATTAGGTTTGAGAAATTTTAAAAAATTCGTCCGCCATTCTGGATCCGGCATATTGGATTTTTTTAATCTAACGTCAGATTCGTCATTATTGAACCCAAAAACCTCAGAGTAACAAATTTCAAGCGAATCCGATTAATTCTTAAAAAGTCATCTGTCATATTGGATCCGTCATTTTGAATTTTGAAAATCTGATATCAAATTCGTAATCAGCTACCCCAAAAACCTCCGAGTAATAAGATTTAAGCAAATCTGAACAATTTTTGTATTTCGTCCGCCATATTAGATCCGCCATTTTGAATTTCGAGAAACTAACATCGGATTTGTAACCAGCGACCCCGAAAACCCCCGAGTAACGAGTTTCAAGCGAATCCGATCAATTTTTTAAAAAGTCATCCGCCATATTGGATCCGCCATTTTGAATATTGACAAATGGACATCAGATTCGTAATCAGCGACCACGAAAACCCCTGAGTAACAAATTTCTTCAAAAATTCTTTTGAAGAAAATTACATTAAAAAAACTTGACTTTTTTTAGTATTTTTGAAAAAAGAAGGGTTAAATATCATTTTTTGAAAATTTTGACCACACCATTCGAAAGAGCGACCCCAAAAATAGTAGGGTATGGACTTTTAAAAACTTGTATGGCTTTTTTCTACTAATTGTAAGAGATTGAATTTCACGTTGAAAAGTAGCACATCTCGTCGTTAAAGGGTTAATTGTGTCCAAAAATTTTTATCAAAATCCGATAATCCAGTTCTAAGATATAAATGTTTAAAAAAAATGTTACATTAAAATTAAATTGTTTATAAAAAATAAACAAATGAATATTTTCAAATAAAACTTGGTGACTGTTTGTCCCTCTATTAGTACTTTATTTTTATAAAGTTTATTATAGAAATTGAAAACCTTGGAAAATCCGTTGCCCAGTTTAGGAATTCTTACCCCTATCTCCGATTTTATAACGTACGTTAGGCAAGTCTTTCATTGACCACGTGTCAGATTCGAAGTCTAATTTCATTCCTAATTCGCGTAGCATATCTATTCCTAAAATTGCATATTCCCTTAGACCTGGGACAATTCTGAAAGTCAAATTTTTTGTTATATTACCGATTTCTACCGGAATCGTAACTTTTCCTATAATTTGTAAACTTTTACCGTTGGCTGCTGTCACGAGTTTATTTTTCACTGGTTCTAATTTTACACCGTATAATTGTAAATATACCCAATTTTTGTGACCAAAAAATGAACTCGTAGCGCCTGTGTCGATTAACGTTTCGAAAATTGTATCCTGGTATTTAATGTTAGTGAAAAATCGTAAATCTTTCATTAATGTTTCGCAACTTTCAGGTAATTTAATATTTTTTGGGGATACTGGATTTTTCAGTACCCCCTCTACTCGTTTCCCTGATTTTTCGACCTACAATCTCTATGAATGTGACCTACTTTTCCGCAACCGTAGCATTTTTTCGGATGACTTTTCTCGTTTTGGTTCGTCTTGGAAGTATTGCCATTTCCTGTAGGAGAACGGTTTGGTACTGCCACTTGAAGACTATTACTAGGATTGTTATTGTCACCTGAAGGACCTTCTAACATTTTCTGATCGTTAGTTGCGTCGGGGGGAAAAGTAATTTTCGGTTGATTTTTTTGCGGATAATTTCCAGGATGATTTGATTGAGATCGCGAGTTTCCACCAAATCTTCTAGAATTTCCCTTATTTCCTTGATTCGTAGTTTGTTTCGATTTATCACTAGACGAGTTTTTATTTGTTGTGATTTTTAAATATTGTCCGCGAATTTTAGACTTATTTCTCTCAATTTCGAATTCTTCACCTAAACTTTCTAATTCTTCAAACGTTTTAAAATCGTTTCTCTGTATATACATTTTATATTCGAGACGCAAATTTTCATATGTACGACGTAATTCCCAGTGTAATCCTTTTCGCGGGTATAATTTGCCGAATAGTTGTCTTATTCCAATCAGAAAAGTTTGAATTTCTTCTTTCTCTTTCTGATTGCAATATTTTATTTTCGTGTTGATTTCTTCATAGAACTTTTCGTCTAAAAATGTTCTTTCGAATTCTTCACGAAAATCTTGTAAAGAAAACCAATTTCTTCTAACCGTCCTACACCATTCAAGGGCTTCGTCCGCTAATACTGCGTCAATATTTTCTAATACACGATTTTCTGGGATTTCATAACCTCGCATAAATCTAAACAATTCTTCTAAAAATTGTACTGGGTTGTCCGTTTTGTTATTACGAAATTTAACTGGCCAATTTGACATGATTTAAAAAGGTGTTTGTAACATGCCAAAAGGAAAATGATTATTGAAATTTCCAAAATGTCGATTGTTGTCGACTTGGGCATTTGGATTTTCAATTTCCGTACTTTCCGTGGAATTTTCTTCGAAATTTGGATTTTTATTTTTTATTACATTTTCCATCGCAATTTTCATTCGGTCTAATTCTAATCTAAGTTGATCTAATTCCTTATCGCGTATCGATATTTCATTTTTAAATTGATCTGACTCGGTTGATTTTTCTTTTATTTCCCGATGAAAATTGATATTATTTCCTTTCGGAACAGTTCCTAATTTTTTGGGTTCGTTCTCGATTTCTATTTCACTATTGTTCGGCCATTCATAATTAAATTCCTGATTTTTACTCTTATTTTTAAACTGGACATTTTGTCTTTTTTCCCTAATTTTGCGTTTGTCTAAATCGAAACATTGATCCACTTTTTCTCGAAAGCTATCTCCTGAATCGCTGTTATTTTGATTATTTTTATTTACCGAACTATGTGCTAAAGGTTTGTATTTTTTTTGCACAATTTTCCCATGTTCGCGTTGTAATTGTTTTTCTCTTTCGCGCAATTATCCCCTTTCGTTTCTTAGCATTTCATCGAATGCTGTTAATTCGTTCCTACTTTTAATCATTTGATTATTTGTCCCTAAAAACGAATTAATATCAAAAGTTCCGTCTTTTGATTTTTCAGGAAAATTTTCCGATAATTTTCCTACAAAATTTTCTGTGACATTTTCCGGTAATTTTCCTATATTTCCAACAGTTTTCTTTATTCCGGCAAAGTACTGTTGTAATATACCGCGGTTTATTGGTACAGTTGTTGGGCCTGCATTTGGTAACCCTTAGTTACTGTTCTCCGAATGCATCAACTGCACACTCGTGTTCTTCGTATCTCTTGCCCTTAATTCTGGCCAGGATACGTTCCTTGTTGCTGCTCGTTCACTTGTTCCGCTTGGGAGGGGCATAGATTGGTTGAAATTAAAAAATTTCAATTTTTCGGAGGACACGAGTTCAACGAGAGCACGAATCATTGTCTCGTGTCTCTCTATCGTGGCTTCTAAATCATTTGATTTCGCATTGTCTTGCGGGGGGGAATTTTGTTTGTGTGTGGGAGGGGCAGTTCCGCTCGTTGCGTTTGTTTCCTCAAAATCTGTTTTGCTCGCCGTTTCCGTTTCGCTTCCCGACATATTTTCTGTTTCCTTATTTTCCCTAATTCTTCTTGTATCCGATCGTAAAACACGTCTCGAATGCATTTGTGATTCAATTTTGAAAAATTAGAAATAAGTTTAAATCGTTATTTAATCTATTCTACAAATTTCAACTTACGCAAAAAGAAAAAATTTTCCGCTAATTATTGTTCAACGTCATGAACTATATGTGAGAAAAAGTTTCTATTGCTAAATCACAAATGTTCGAACTAATTTTTGTTAATTTTCTCGGAATTTGCCGTATTTGTTTATTTTGTGCTTAAAAAAATTAATTACACGTTCTTTTTTCAAAAAATACTAAAAAGCAGAGAGAAACTGAGAGAACGCACGTAATGCAAATCGCTCTTTCCTTTGAAAGTCTGCCCCCTCGCGGCCAAAAGTCCCAAGCTTAGGTGGTTGGCTATATATATTGCCTAAATCTGTGAAATTGCACACATATGTAAAACGCAATGGCTAAGCCGAAGTATATAATCGGAAGCACTCGTGATCACTCGGAAAATGCAAGGAACGCGAGGAATAGAACTGAACTAATCTGATAATGCCGAGAAATGATTTTGAGTCCCCAAAGTAAATCTATCGCAATGCTGAGAATGAGAAAGTAAAGGACAGCGAAATGTCTGCTTCCTTCTCTTATTCATTCTTACTCTTGTGATTTAAAAATTATTACACATTAATTACTATAAGTGATAAATTTAATAAATGAAGTAACAATAAAAATTAATTTTTAAGAAATTTAATTTATAAATTGAAATTAATTCAACTAAAAATAAAAAGTAATTTAAATTTAATAAAATTAATTACATTTTTTTAAAATTAATAATTAGTATAAACGTACCTAATAATTTTAAATTAAATTTAATTTTATTAAATTTGTATAGTTCATGTTGAATTAATTTCTAGGTATACGTAAAATTATTCAGGAAAGAAAATATCATTTTGGATGCCAATTTAATTATTAACTCTACGCTGTTAAAAACTAAATAATTGTACACAAATAAATATCTATAGTTTTCAGAAAATCTATGACATTAAATTCTTTACACTATTACATTTTTTCAATTTGAATTCTTAATTTTTTATATATATTTACTTTACTAAATTTATGGGGTGGAATTAATTTCTTAATATTTTAATTTTTTTTTTTATTTAATATTATTTATTTAAGAATGTTTGTGTAATTTGTAATTTTTTTGTAATTTTTTTTATAATTTGTGTAATTTTTTTTAATTTTAATTGTAATTTGTTTTTTGTAATTGTGTAATTTAATGTTAATAATTAAATTAAAGCATCCAAACTTATATTTTTTCTAATTTATAATTTTACGGTGTGGAATATTGCGAAGAATTAAGCATATTTAAATTAATTGAATGTTTTCTAATAAGAATAAGTGTACTCTAGCTATTTTTGAATTAGTGACAATGTTTACTAATTTGAATCAGTGACTGACTTTTCGCTTTTTAATTTGTAAATTTTACTTTTTTAAATCAGGGTGGTTTCATAAGTATCAATTTTTCTGACAATGTACTGGCTTTAAAATTGCTCTTCCTGACAAAATTCTTTTTACAGGAAAATATGAATGTTTACGGAAAAAGGAGTAAAATTTATGAATTTTAATAATTTCTAAAAATTACAATTATAACCCATCTTGAATTCAATTGTTTTCTACAATTTTCAACTCAACTTTATCTCTGAATCAATTAATTTAAATAATTTTTCAAAAGTTCTTCTAGAATTTAATTATTTAAATACAAAAATCTTAATTTTTTATAATAATAAATTGTAACTATCTCCATAGTTTTTTCTTAAGTTATTATTGTATTATTTTCAAAAAATTACAGAGAAATTCTTACAATTAATTTTGTAAAAATATATTAAAATAATTTTTTTACATTGTTTGAAGTTTTTTGATAATTCAATTATTTTGAAAATTTGCAATTAAAATTCTTTAAAAGTTGATTTTCAAAAATTGGAACAAAATACTTAAAAAAAATTATTTATTTCCAATAAAATTGCACAAAATTTCAATTATTATTCAAAAAAATTTTTCTTATAGATATATTTGAAAAATTTTAATTATCTTAAAAAATGATTCAAAAAAAATTTTTGAAAGATTTGTTTATAGTTATTTTTTGCATTATAAAAATCAAAATAAATTGTACTTTTTTTTACTAAAAATTCTGATATTTTGTTGCAATGTTTGGAAGAAAAGTGAAAAAAGTTGCAATTTTTGGTAAGTTTAGAAAAGTCTTAATTTTCTTTGACAAAAAATTTTTTCCTGACATTTCTCTGACTTTACTGACATGTGACCACCCTGTAAATCTAAAATCTTTGAAATAATTGTTTCATTTTTTCGGTTTTGTAAAAAAAATATTTTTCGATGCTCAACATAGACACTAATTTTAGACACTTTAGTAATTCAATTTGTAAAACTTTACTTTATTAGTAAAATGTACTAATTTAAAAGTAAAAAAGTCCGTCACTGATTTAAATTAGTAAATATTTTTACTAATTCGTATTTACTTTGTTCTTGTTTAATTTTGTTTTTTCCTGATTTCCGAATAGAATTTTAACTTTTTCACATTTATTTGAGAATATTTTCAATTCTAAACTTTTATTTGAAACATTAATAATTTACAAAAATTATAAATATAAAACCTTCTAAAACTCAATTATTTATAAAAATTGCAATTGCAACTAACTCTTCGAAAATTCAATCATTTTTCGACTTTTTAAGTAAAATTATTCCCTGAAAAATTTATAAATAATAATATTATGAAAGTTTTTTAATTCAAGATTTAAATTATTTAAAATAAATTGCAATTATTGTCAAAAATGGAAAAAGTCCAAAGTTCTGTATGAAAATTAGTAATTCCTTTTTTTTAGGAGAATTTGTTCCTATAAATATGTAAATATATCAAAATAAATAGCCTTAATTAAAATGTTATACGCTCAAATCCCTAAAATAAAATTTTTGTGTAAATACAAAATTTTATAAGCATAAAAACCACAAAAAACTTTGCATAACCAATGTGTACAAATGTCAAAACATTGTCATAACCTCTTTTTAGTTCTATTCCTCGCGTTCGCGTTCCTTGCATTTTACGAACGGTCACGAGTGCTTCCGATTATAATTCGGCCTAGCCATTGCATTTCACATATGTGTGCAAGCTCACCGATTTAGGCAATATATATAGCCAACCACCTAAGCTTGGGACTTTTGGCCGCGAGGGGGCAGACTTTCAAAGGAAAGAGCGATTTGCATTACGTGTGTACTCTCAGTTTCTCTCTGTAAAAAGTTTAAATCGATACTTTTGACACACCCGGTATACGTTGCAAAAAGTTTTATTTTCTTCCTAACTGTTTAATATCGAAAAACAAAAAAAAAGAATTTTTACTTTTTATCAACAATTAATTTTAATTTGTTATTTATATGTTATCAACTTTTAACGATATTTTACAATTGAATCTATACTTTATCGCACTACCGTATCAAAAGTAACACCCGGTATAAGTCGGTTACCGTGTCAAAATTTTCTAAGTTTTTATTCTGAGTTTAAACTTTAGAGACACCCGGTATAAGTCTTGATTTTCCAAAATCTTATTTTCTCGACTTATTTTATTCAATTTTATTTGTCACCCGGTATACTAATTTTTATTTCTCACTTGACAAAATTATTTTCGAAAATATCGCGAAATTTCTCGTGTTTACTATTTTTTCCTAAGTTACACACGACCTTGATCACGAAAACAAAACAAACCGGCGTCTTACAACGACAAAATTTTCTCTCAAAAATAATCCATAAATTCACTTTTTTTTTTTTAATTCTCGATTTTATTTTCCGTTTTTTCAATAATTTTCACTAATTTTTCGCTAATTTTCACGAATTTAGTCACGTTTTCAAAGAATTTTTCACGATTAACTTTTACCGGTTTTTACACGCACTTTTTCACAGAAATTTTGTCTTGTCTGTGTCCGTCACAAAGAAAATTTGTCACAATTGTCAAAGAAATACAATACAAGAATGTTTAAAAATCAATAATATTTATGCACAAAACACAATAATAAAATATGGGAAACAGGAAAAGAAAAGATTTGATTTCGAGGTTAGGTGACCTTGAGGTGACAGGTGGAATTTTCAACATTTAAAAAATGATGAAAAAATAAATGAATTTTCTGGGGATTTTCAACAAACGAAGATGAAGAAAAATTGTTTTGGGAATTTCAACAAACGAAGATGTTGAAACAAAAGTATTTCTTTACAGAAAGGAAATGGGAAGGTGGATTTTTACGTTGGGCGCCAATTTATAATTGGTTGCCCAATTGTCCAATTAAACAGGGGGGAGAGGAAAGGAAAAGAGAAACAAAGTATTAATGTAAACAATATTTATTTGACTTACGTCGATATCCGTAGCGTAATCTCACAGTTTTCACTAGCCGACAGTCGAGGCGATTAGCAGGGAACAATACACTGTTGTCACGAAACGAGTCTAAATCACAAGTGTCGCGTCTGCTCGCGAATCTTGCGATTGACACCCTCGAGGCCCTTCGGCCGTTTCCGGGTTCAATCGCCTGATTCGCAACAGACGCGGGAAAATTCGCAACGCCACGTTACAACTACCATAAGCAGTCTACATTATCAATAGCGCACGATTTGAAAAAATTATGCAGAAATAAGAAGCAATTGGCTGCCTCGCCCCGTTTTCCTCTACAGTGTTAAAACTATATAAATAAAATGTTTTTCTTTTTTACAAGAAAGATTACAACGAATTTGCAAAAGATTACTTTATTTTTCTTTGTTATTCACTCAATTAACCATATTTTTAGGGTAGTTTGGGCGATTTTTTGAACATACTGCCCAACCCTTAAATTGAAATAAAATTCGCCATGCGACATCAAAAACTTGACTTTCTTACGAAAATTTTGAGTATACATACAACATGTTATCTTCAAAAATAAAGTGTGCAGGAGGGTGGCCGGATTCATAAAGAATGCTCCTTATATAAATACCAAATTTTGTGTCAAAAACTAGCATGAACTCCTCGACTAATTCCTTTTTTCTCTGTTTATCATAATTATGTATTCGCATTTTAAGATCCTACTACATTTTCATATGGCCGTGCCTAAAACAGCAGCCGTACTTGGTAAGAGTGATAACTCCGTTAAAAATGAAGCTACATGGTTTTGTTTAAATTGCATTGGAAAGCTTATTAAATTTCCAATGAAATTTCACTATTTTAAGTTGTATTGCTTAAATAGGACATTTTTTTCACAGCCACGCAATTGACTCAACGGCGAATTAGAGAAATCGATGATTGAAAATTTTGCTTCGCACGGTTCGACTCTTTTTGTAATAGCTCAGGAACCCGTTAATATGTTTTGCCGTTCTTGGTCTCTATTTAAAGCTTAGGTTACAAGGAATAGTCTGTAAAAGTGACAATTTTTTTCATTAACTTTTCTAAATTTTGCCAAGAGTCAAAGTCAGGGTAAGAAATTCCGAAAAAAAATAGAATTATATTTTTGTCTTTATAACATGATATCTCGCTTCCTATTTATGCAATACAACTTAAAATATTGGCATTTCATTGAAAATTTAATAAGCTTTTCAATGCAATTTAAAAAAAGCATTTAGCTTCATTTTTAACGGAGTTATCACTTTTTCGGTGCGGGTGTGTTTTTTAATAGCTCGAGATGTTAGCGGTCGCACAATTTCCGCCGGTAGTGTAAAACATCTTCGAAGAAACTCGGGTGAAACGCAGCAGCTAAGTCATCAATTTTCGGATTCGCTTTTCTTAATGTAAGAACAAATCTTTCCAAAGAGAATAATCAGTCTGTCGAAGTTAACTATATTCGTAACTTTGTCATTTTTTTAAAACCGGTAGAATATGATGTCTTATTTTTTAGCTTGCATCTTCATGAACGCGTCCAATTTTTCAGAATGCATTTTGCAATAGAGTTCTGGTTCTCCCTATGTTACGTTTAACGCAATCTGCGTAATGATGTAAGTTATTCTGGCTATAAAACCCTGAGCATTTTGGACAATTAATCATTTTCTCTGGTAATTTCTCTTTCCCAACCTGAGATCTTCTGACAATTATAAGAAATCCTAGATTATAATTTGCATCCGTATTATGCAAAAAATCTCCTTTTTTCTTATAACATCAATAGCTTTACGTCTTTTATTGAAACGTTTTGCTAACGAGGTAAATTGTTTCACTAACTCTTCATCGGGGTGGTGCCTTTCCAGGGGGTCGATTTTGTAACTTTCCCACTCCCACATCACACTCTTACTTCCCACCTTCCACTCCCACTCTCACTGGTACGTGCAGACAAGTACGTAGACAACATCGAATAATTTACGTTTCGAACTCTGGTCATAAGCCCGGAGAGTTTCTCAGACGCGGTTAAACTTTACACCCTAATAAGTCAAATTTCTGTGCATGGAATTTGCTCGAAAAAGAAAATTAATTTTCTTTAGTCAAATACGCGTTCTTTACGGTGTTCGATGGTCTCTTAAATTTCTTGATTATGTGCGACAAATAGTTATTACCCAACAAATACGGCACTGACCGTTTTAAATGACGTGAAATTGGTAAACAATAATTTTCGAATTAGTTTTTCTCTACATAGTCACTTTTTAAAAAATTTTCCCACGAACGATCGACACAAATCTCCTTAAGTACATAAATCCAAAAATTTTCTTTCATACCTCAGGCACAAAATAGGCGCTTTTAGATAGCAACCAACAGGAACTAAAAGACATTCATTTGTTTACTTGAATGAAAATAGCGACCTTTTTTTCCCATGGGCAAAAAAAACAGCTAGTCCCATGCGTTATTTTTTCCCATGGGAAAAAAGGCCGCCATTTTCATACAAGTCGAACAAGTGAATGACTTTTACTCCTTGTCATCTGAAATCGACACTTTTGTTGCAAAATGGGAAATACCATAGCAATGTAATGCGAATTATTTTGATAGCTGAGCTTTACACTCGCTGCATACTTCTGCCCTCTTAGGATAAATGGATGTAATTAACGCCTTGTCGCCTATCATTGCATTCAATTACATTACTTTGGTGTTTCCCATTTTGCATCTGCATTTCTGCATGGATTAAAAGAATCTTTTGGATTTAGGTAATTAAAAAGTTTCGAGTCGATTGTGCATGGGCAATCGACCATGCAAAGAAAAATTTGTTATTTATCCCACATAGCACCATGTTTTGAGGTAAGGTTACATCAGAAGACATCTGTAAAGTTTGTAACGTTACCTCGTAAACCTGCAGTAAATATAAGGTGAATTTAAAATTTCCGCCTTACAGTAAGCTTACACATAAGACCCATAGTAAGGACACAACTGAAAGTCATAGTAATGTTACAACTAAAACAAGTGGTAAGGTTAAAACTGACAGTCATGGTAAAGTGCCAAAAGGAATAATCCTTATATGAAAAAAGTAGATATGCAAAAGGTAAAGGGAGACATTCTTATGGTGTTAGTTTTAGAAAGAGGAAGAAAATACATAGTAAAATTTTAAACCACTGCTGTTGCTAACTTATCCCCACTCTATCGCTAAAGAACGTAACCCTCATAGTCTTATGTTGTTTTGAATTGTCGAGATAGAGAAGTACAATGTTAAACGAAGAAATTCTTATTTAATATGCCTTGGAGTAAGAAAGAAAGGTAGCCGTTAACTCTTGAGTTTCTATTACAAGTATATATATGGGCAATTCTACGTGAGATTTAATTTAAAACAAAGAATACTCAAATAGATTAAAAATTATACGCTGTAGACAGTTTTAAAAAGTTATTTGTAAAAAAACGCCACTGTGATGCTTGCAAGTGATTTTTGAAAATGTTTTAAAACTCATTTAAGACATCAGGCCCATTTCGGAACTTTTTGGAAAATCTTCTCTATATTATAAGGTATAAATAATTAAAAAAAAATTTTTTTAATCCGTCTCAAATTTAAAAAAAATTAATTTGTTTATAAAAAAAATTTTTTAAATCCGTCTCAAATTTAAAAAAAAATTAATTTGTTTATAAAAAAATTTTTTTTAATAAAAAATTTTTTTGTTTACATTTCTTAAAAGTCGTAAGAAAACTAAAACTTTTATTCTTTAACAACTTTTTCCTAATCTCAATATTTTCGGACTTATAAGCTACTGAATATAGGTTTACAATTAACCCATTAAGGACCAGACGGACGAAAAATTTCAATTGACTTTGAGGACCTCATTTTTTATTAAAATGCATATAGAAAAAATTGCACATACCATTTCTAATGTAAAATTTACTCCTCTTTCAAATTCTGCTGTTAAAATTTGTTTATACCAAATTGTTAAAAAGATATAAACAATTTTTTCCAAAAAAACACGATTTTTCGAGAAAATATTTCATTTCAGACGTATTTTCACCTAAAAAAAGTAAGTAGATACTCTCAAAAGCTTATAATATTGCGTCCATGGACCCTCAGCTACAAAACCCTGAAGCGACCAATTTTTTTTCAAAATGGCGGACGCTAATATGGCGGCGTAAATTAAGAAAATGACTCACATATGAAACATAGTGCTTTAATTTTTTCAAGTCACTGAAATCGCTGAAACTCGTTACTTGGAGGTTCTTAGGGTCGCTGATTACGAATATAATGTAAGTTTTCAAAAATGCAAAATGGCGGATCTAATATGGCAAAACAGTTTTGAAAAAAAAAATGTTGGATTCTCCTGAAAATCTCTACTCGGGGGTTCTGAGGGTCACTGATTACGAATATGATGTCACCTTTCAAAAATTCAAAATGTCGGATCTAATATGGCAAAACAGTTTTGAAAAAAAAATTTGGATTCACCTGAAAATCTCTACTCGGGGGTTTTTGGGGCCGCTGATTACGTATATAATGTCAGTTTCCAAATCTGCGACCCCAAAATCCCCGAAGTAAGAACTTTCAGGGTAATAGGATTATTTATAAAAGTCATTCGCGATAATGGATCCGCCATCGTGAATTTTAAAAAGCTGACATAAGATTTGTAATCAGTGACCTTGAAAACCCAGAAGTAAACAGTTTTAGGTCAATCGGGATAATTTTTAAAAAATTCTGCCGTATTGGAACTGTCATTTCAAATTTTGAAGAACCTAACACCGAATTTATAATCAGTGAACCCAAAAGCCCCCGAGTGACGAGTTTTGATCAAATTCGACACTTTAACACTTAAGGCGCACACATACACGGAGAGAAAAAACAAAGCTTTTCCCCATAAAAAAATATGCAGTTAACGCGTGAAAATTATCACAGTACAAATGCAGGACGCTCACGATTTTCCCGGTGAGATTTTTGCAACGAGCTTAGGCCAATAAGGGCTAAGGCGTGGCCTAACTGCTAAATGCAAGAAATTCATCGGGAAATCGGGTGCAACTGTTACCTGAAAAAGACATGAATTAAAGTCACGGGGAAAAGCCTTGTTTTTTCTTTCTCAGGACAGTTGTTGTGTTGAGGTTTGCTGTCTGTCGAGAATTTGTGGAAAAAAGTAGCCCAGATAGCTTTTCTCATATTCTCCACAGAATCTGGTTTTTTCGCACAGCCGATTCATAGTAAGTCGGTAACTCTTTCATGACTTTATTATTCAAGAAGCAGTTTTCTCTTTTGGTTTTACGATTTTCTTCGCCGCAGATTTTCTTGACGTTGTACTTGATTTTTTCTTATGTTCTTCTTCCAAATTTTTCGTAAACTTTTTTTGGCGTGTAAGTTCATTTGTGACATCTTTTGCTCCTTTAAAAACGCGTTTCTTTACATGTAAAACACATTCTTTTGTCTGTACATTTACTGTTGTTCCATAGAGTTGTACGTCTTTTAGCTGTTTAAATGTTTTTGTGTCGCCATCGCCTACATAATTTTCATAATAAACATCATATAAGCTTACAGATCTTTGAAACTTATTAATAACAGCATTTATTTCCATTAGTCCAGCACTGCCCTCATGATTAATAGTGCATGTTTCTTTATGTTCCTCGTACCAAACATCGTACTCAACAGTATCTTTCTAGCCACTCCAAATCGAACATTAAGCGCATACACTTGATTTTACAACAACATCAAAAACTTTTCTGGTGTATTTTCCAATCAGAGTTGCCAAGCCAACAAGAGCACAAAAGCCACGTCGAGCCCAAGAGCCATCGCCAGAAACTGTAAGACGATTCTTGATGTTAACAGCTTCCTCATTTTTTACTTTTTCTTCTTTGACTGCTTTTTAAAATACTGATTCCGTAACAGATTTTGCTGCTATCCATATCTTGTCTACAATATTATAATATGATTTTTTGCCAAATCCTGTGCCGATATCCAGAAAGCCACAAAAATTACAAATGCAAATATATAATATCCAATATATAATATCCAACACCGATTAACAGCGTTGCAAAAATGAGTCGACGATTTATTTTCTACGTCTGTCCGATTTGCTGACTGCTTGGAATTCGATTTTCTTTTTCACATTTACATTGCACGACTAACTGAAATCCTAAACCTTTTTCAGCGCGTTTTAAAAATTTTATATCACTTTTGCACGTTTTACATATGGGTGATTTGCACGTAACTGTAATATTTGGCGGCGTCACAGAAAACAAATTCAAAATAAAAAATTTTTGCTTGGGTATGGATACATTTTACAGGTATATATAAAACCTATTCGCAACCACAAATATGTACAAATAGATATTATATTTTTTGATAAATTGCGGAATTCCCTGCAAAATTTCAGCTCCGTGGCGTGTCCGTTTTTTAAAATTTTAAGTTAAAATTCAGAAATTTTATTGAAAACGCCGAAACTGAAAACGAGAATTTTTGTAATATGAATTGTGTATATAGGTGAACAATTTCTACATATAATGCATCTTCTAATACTTTTTAAAAAATTATAAAATGTAAAATAGTTTTGTCCACAAATTTTTTCAATTTTGTAATAAGATTTTTTCCCCTATAATTTAACTTTTTATGGCACATTTTAATGTTATCTGAGAATTACAATCGAAAATAAGATCCATTAGCAACAAATATCAGTAAAAAAAAGGTTCAAAAATTGTAAGTTCTACACTTAAAAACAATTTTTTTTGTAAAAATGTGAAGTTCACAAAAAAAGTGATCATTACCGTGGTATTACTATTCTTTTAATCTAAATACTCTCTGTGGTAATTATTACAATTTTTTTGAAGATTATATTAGAAACAAATTATCTGCCCAAAGAAAAGAATTATTTTGCAGAATTGTCGGAGTTAGGTTAGTTTAAATGTTAAATGACAGCTCCGTGTTGTCACATAAAATTTCAGTTCCGTGGCGCCTGTGGCGTACAGTGTAAAGGTGCAAACTCATGGATCAACAGTTGCTACAACAACACATATTATAGAAGAGGACAGACATAGTTGTGTCCTTTTATATTTCAGTGCTTCGGCAACCGTTGACTTCTTAAGAAACACCTTAATATTAAAAAAAAACACGCCTTTACAACAACAAAGCAGAAGCACAGTATAATTACTGTTAATCGTAACGCTCTTATTTGTGAATACTTTTCTACAATTGAACGCCTTGATGCAAGAACCAGAAATAGCTCCGAGAAAAGAGTGGGCGTAGTCCCCTGGCAATATAATATTCAACTTCAAAATTTTTGAATTTTTAAATTTTATTCTTATAAAGAATAAAAAACTGCATCTTTTTTTCCTTTGAGAAAAAGTTGTAGAATTAATATTTTTTTAAATAAAATTTAAAAACTTGTTTTTTCTCAAACGAATTTTTAATTAAAATTTCATCTTCAACTCGCTGCCAAATCTACAATTTTGCATATTTTTCAATCAAATTTGGAATGGACACACTTTATATTATCCTTTTTGAGCATACATGTTTTAAAAATTTATATGTTTGTTTATAAACAAACTAAAAAATATTTATTAGCCAATGGTAAAATTTCAACACCATAATCTTTGAACGCTTCGTTTATCAAGGAAATTTTGAGCAAATAAAAACTTCCAGTGAAGAAGTTGTTCAAAATAGTATAAAAAAGTTTTCTGAAAATTATTAAATTATCAAAATTGATAAAAACAATTCTAACAACGTTTAACTTTTCTCGCGCGTCGGACTCTAACGAAACGAATTTCTATATCTGGCGGAGCCAGCCAGGACTGTCTGTTTTTTTCATTTCACAGCTTAGAATAATGAAAACAAAACATCAATATGCTTTTTTCGGAAAACAATATTTTTTCATATCACTCAATATAAGAATAAATAAATTATTATATTAGCGTTAAAAAATATTATTAAAATAATAAATATTAATTATTATTTTCATTATTCTAAGCTGTGAAATGAAAAAACAGACAGTCCTTGCTGGCTCCGCCAGATATAGAAATTCGTTTCGTTAGAGTCCGACGCGCGAGAAAAGTTAAACGATGTTAGAATTTTTTCTATCAAGTTTGATAATTTAATAATTTCCAGAAAACTTTTTTATACTATTTTAAACAACTTCTTCACTGGAAGTTTTCATTTGCTCAAAATTTCCTCGATAAACGAAGCGTTCAAAGATTATGGTGTTAAAATTTTACCATTGGCTAATAAATATTTTTTAGTTTGTTTATAAACAAACATATAAATTTTTAAAACATATATGCTCAAAAAGGATAATATAAAGTGTGTCCATTCCAAATTTAATTGAAAAATATGCAAAATTGTAGATTTGGCAGCGAGTGGAAGATGAAATTTTAATTAAAAATTCGTTTGAGAAAAAACAAGTTTTTTAATTTTATTTAAAAAAATATTAATCCTACAACTTTTTCTCAAAGGAAAAAAAGATGCAGTTTTTTATTCTTTATAAGAATAAAATTTAAAAATTCAAAAATTTTGAAGTTGAATATTTTATTGCCAGGGGACAACCCCCACTCTTTTCTCGGAGCTACGTCTGGTTCTTGCATCAAAGCGTTTAATTAGTTTTAAGCGCTAATTTCGTAATGTTATGAAAATGAAATTCTCTGGTTATGTCAAGCTGATAGTAAATAGTAAATATTTTTGCTGGGGCTATTTTGTGCATCAAGATGCTTTTTTTAACTCAGTGATTTATTGAAATTCAGAATAAAAAGAAAATCAACTTTTGCATATGTTATACTTCCTTCTGAAGGTTTCATATGAATTAGTCAATGAAATAAATTTTTTTTCGGAGTTGTAGTCATTAAAAGTTGTGAACAAAATAGACCCCGGGATGGGGCTACTCTGTGCATTAAACTTTGTGTTTTTATAATGTTGCATAAACATTTTTTTGATCCTTTCTTATTTATTAAATCTTTTGTGTAGATATTTCAGAGTAAATTAAAAAGAATAAGATATTAAACAAAAAATTTTGTAAATATTATACAACAAAATGTAAAATAAAACACTAAGATTTTGCTAAAATCATGCTTTATTAAAAATTAACAACCTTTTTTCCAATTTTATATTACTCAGAAAATAAATAACACTTTTTCTTTTTAAATATACATTTTACAATAATACATTATGATAATAATTATAAAACTATCATTTAAACACATGTAAATAACTTTAAATCATCATTTTAATAGGAGCTTTTTTAAACGTTTTGAATATGATATTTTTTAAAAACTTGAAATTAATATTTTAAGGTTAAATGAATAACAATTTAATATCTAATACACTTTTCCAGTTATTTTCAGAGAAACGAGAGAAATAGTTTTAAGACTAATTTTAAAAACTTATAAATATTAATTGAAGTTAATTTTTTGTCGTTATGTTGCTTACAGGTTGAAGTTTTAATCGTTTTAAGGATTTTAATTGACTTATTTTTGGTTTTTTGACAAAGAAGTTCTTTTTAATAATTTTATATATTAAATACCTCGCGTACATAAAGTAGCCCAGGTCTGCACAAATGCGTTGCTCGCGAGCACTTGGCTGAGAGAGAAATTCCCTCTCCATGCGCAGCAAGGCGGAGTGAAGCAGGCATAGCGCCCGCATGGCGGGGGAATTTCTCTCTCAGCCTCGTGCTCGCGAGCCACGCATTTGTGCAGGCCTGAAGTAGGCACAGTTGACGGCAGTATTATTCAATGAGGCGCATGAAAAGTCTCCAATTTTTATTTTCTAAATCTTTATTTAATCGAAATTCTTTTTATCTAATAGGAATTAATTATAATTTCTTTTAATCGAAAGAATAATTGTCAAAAACATTATTTTTTAAAATGACTAATTAACAGAATGTTTAATACTGCGAAAGAAAATTTTTTATAATCTTCAAATAACTGAATTATCATTTCTAAAAATTATTATTTTTTATATTTCTTATTTACACTAATATTTTTATTTTCTAAATGTCGATTTTGATAAATATTATTTTATAGATTTGTTAATAATTATAATAATTATATTCCCGAATTATTATTCAATATAATTCAAATATTACCGAATTACCAATTCTTAAAAAATTTATTGTTCCTAATAATATTTTTTATAATGTGTAAATGTTCTAAATTCTAAAGTATCTAAATTTTATTTTATCGAAATATCATTTGTTATAAAACTTTTTTCTTATAAATGTTTTTCAAAATAATTTTAACTTTTTCGAATTAACATCACTCATAATTTTCTTTACTTCTAATTATTCTTCTTTATAATTACTATATTTTCTAACATTTATTTCTTCTAATTATAACTTTACCGAATTGTCACTTCTCATAATTATTATTATATCGAAATAGTATTTTTCAAAATTTTTGTAATATCTAATAACTTTTTATACAAATTTCTTTATTGTATAATAATCAGTTTTTATAATTTTATTTTATTCGAATAATTATTTCGTATAATTTCTTTCTTACCGAAATTATATTTTAAATAATTTTTTTTAATCGATTTTTTATTTTTCCTAATATTCATTTTTCCAAGTAATTCTTTTTCATAATTTTTATATTTCCTAATTCGTATTTTACATAACATACATTTTTTCTAAATTTTAAATTCTCTAATTTATTATTTTCCTAACCTATAAATGTCATAATAAGAATTGCACCGAATAGTTATTTCACATACAGAATATCCGGTTTCGACGTTTCCCATCTCTGAAGCATATGGCGCCAAATTTGAAAAAGTTTATTATTTTATTATATAACAATTATTAATTATTACAAATATTGTTTAAAACAATTTCCCTAATGATATTTAGCGTTGTTAATTGGTTTAAACAATATTTGTAATAATTAATAATTTTTAAATAATAAAATAATAAACTTTTTTCAAATTTGGCACCATATGCTTCATGTTACGAGCGGTACTATGGGTACTGTGCAAATTCACTCGTATTTGATTCGCGGATTCATTCTTAGTAATATCCCTGAAAAGGGACCGGGAAATTTCAAATAAATACAGAAGTAATTCCGTTAAAACGGAGGGAAAAACTCTTACGAATAGGAGGAACCAATTAATAATTAATATTTATATTAATCAATTATTAGTTCTACTTGCTTCATGAGAAAACCCTTTTAGTTTATTATAAAAGTCAACTTTACAAAATGCAACCTTTCGGTTCGAGATTAGTCTTAATACTAAAAAACAACGAGATAAGATCTGCGACTCCACTCTAAGTACATAATATTGTTCACTGCGCAAGTCCTGAGTGACGTACGTTCATCACCAATTCACTGTACATTTCTATACACTTCTCTTCTCATCAACTGTACATTTTACACTCATACAGTCATACTCATTGTTTCTAAAAGTCATACATTTATCAGACATTACAAATCAAATATATTACATACTGTCTTATTCTATTTCATTAATTAATAACAATTATTGTATTTTATACACTAATAAGTTTTATAGTTTATTTACACTTAATAGTTTAAACATTAATTAATATTTATGAATATGATTACACATATTATTAACAAATTATTAACATTAGTTATGAATAAAGGAATGAAACGCATTTTGCCGAATTAATGCGTTTTTTTAAAACTTCTTTGTCAAAGGAAAAGATATTCGATACTTATTTAGATTTTGTTTATATAAAGTATTCCTAAGTGGAAATACCAAGAAGACTTTAGGGAAATATAATAGGTTATTTTACGAGTTAATTCTCGGAGCAGATAAAGAGGTTTTTGTGTATATATTTTCCAATATTTATTCTATTTAATAAATTGAAAGACGATTCGTTTTATAATTCGAAATCTAAAAAGCTGTGCCATCTCTCACGATTTAGAATTAACATTTTACTTAAAATTATTAATTTATATTTAAATTAATTAAAAGAAATCTCATCGATATATCGAGATTCGATTTATCGATTATCAGTAGAGCGAGATAAACGTCGCTCGTTACACCTTCTCCCTTTAAAGAATTTTCGTTAGAAAATTATTCAATTTAAAGCTAGTGGAATAAAATACTAATAATAATCTTAAAAAGATATTTACAGTTTACCAAATACTTAAGAATAATTATTTTTAAATTTGATTTTTGAAGTTTTTCAAATATATACACGTTAGTCAATGTGTGTAATAGACTTAACAATTTGCATATTCAGGACTGTGGATTGCATTTAAGCAAACAGCTGTTTTTCTACAGGTGAATCAAATTTATAGGTTAGTATGTCAGTACTGTAATATGTTTTTGTTTGGATGTAAAAATTGTCAATTATTTTATGGAAATTCAAAGGAATAATGTTGCATTTTTTACAAATTAAAATTGAGCAAGGGGAGTTGCTCATGTCTCTCTCTCCCCTTTTACCAAAAAAAAAATTTCGAATTTTTCTACTCGATTTGTCTCCAAGAAATTTGATTTAAACCATTTTCAATTCTTGAAATGCTAACGGAATCAATTTTTAATTGATTCATTAAAAATTTTTAAGGCATTAAAAACTGAAATCACATCTGTAAAAGTAGGTTTTGAATCAAAAGTCGGTTTAACTGTCATGTTAAAAACACAAAATTCTTTATATTGAAAAACAATAACATTACCAACTCTTAACTTTCAGAATCTTCGTTAAGTAAGTCGTTTAATTTAATTATGTTTTCGGTTAGTAATTGTTTACTTATTTCTGTCGTAATTTTTCTGTTAGCTGGTATAAAAATTGCAAGATTATTGTTTCTCATATACAAACTGTCTCGTGAAATTTTAATGCAAGAAAATTGTTCGTCACGTAAAGTATTGCCTTTTGTCTTGTTTTGATTGTTTTTGTTAGTTGAATTAACATCTAATGGAAAGCAATTTAAATTTGTGTTTTCAGGAATTACACGATTAATAGAAAGAAAATTATTTCCCTTTCTAGTAATCGTTGTAATAATTATGTTTAACGTTATTACTCGACTTTGCTTCAGAATTAATCATCAATTCAAGACCACTTAAAGTTTCATCATCAGAAACATCAAAATTAACTTTTTCAATACTTTTTTCAAGTGCAGCCTCCCCGTTTACAGGATAGAGTGAAGGACAATTTTCCCTTCACTCAGTTCCAATATAATTATTTTGTAATAACAACACATTTTGAAGGACCCATATCGCCTCATCGCGATATGAGATTTTTCAGAATGGTAGTCAACCATGCTACCATACTTATCTGACGAGTGACGGATGTCACTACGTACAGACCAATTAACGTTAACGTCAGGATGATTTTTTTTTGTTTTTGACTGCAGTCTCACCTTCTGTGTTGCGGAGTCTGTCACAAGAATTAAGTTTACCATTTTTATTGCTTTTTGATTCATTATTATCGCTATCCCATTGAATGCCGAGAAAAGCAGCTTCGATTCGAGAAACAGTTTCGTCGTCGTTTAAGGAATCATTGGGAAACACAGGTGTCATATGCACCTTATGTAACGGGTTTGGATTAATTTTAAGTGGATCCACTTTGTCATTAAAGGAAATGTCATTTCTGCTCTCGAGCTGCCTACCTCCACTCATGTCAATAGGATTTCGCGACAAAGCATTTGCGTTAGTGTTAGTAACGCCCTTTTTATAAACAATTTTATAATTATATTCACTTAATCGATGACGCCATCGAATCAATCTTGAATTGTGATTTTTCATATTATGAAGCCACACTAGCGGCTAATGATCAGTTTCAAGTATGAATTTTCTGCCAAAGAAATGTGGTCTAAATATTTCTACACAAAAATAATAGCAAGAGTCTTAGAAAGAGGTAGGTTACCTCTTTTTTCAAGAAAATAGATTTTTCCGGTTGTAAGGTGAGTTTAACAATTTCGAGACGTTCGAGAAGCAAAATTAATTTAAGTGTATGTTCTTCTAAGTAGTTCGCGTAGATGACGATATCATCCATATAGACAAATAGTTCTATATTTTGGAATCCGGATAATACTCTGTCAATAAGTTTTTGGAAAGTGGACATACAGATCGATTCTTTTCTAATTCATCAACACGTCTTTGAATGCAAAATTGTTGAGTGTGTCCAATTTTATTACAATAGTTACATTTATCTCTATTCCGTTTTCCATTACCTTTATTAGAATGGTTATTATGTTTGTCTTTATTATTTTTTTCTTTATTGTCAGTTTGGCTGTTGTCTTTGTTATTGTTGTCTTTCTGTCTGTCATTATTCTCGTCATTTTTGTTGCTATCGTCTGACTCAGAGCTAGCACGATGCCAACAGTTCCTTGAAATGTGTCCTTTTTTCCACAAACATAACACGTTAAATTTTTACCTTTTTTATCAATGTTATTAACTTGTTTTATTTTTTTAGCTTCAGATTCATCTTTCTTGGAACCGTTCGCACACTGCTGCTAAGAATCAGCTGAGCGTTTACCAAATTTATTTAAATGGTGTTCAGCCTGTAAAGCAAATTCAGCTGCTTGTTGAAGGCTAGTTGGATAACGCAAATTAACACGAATTTCGATTTGTGGGAGAAGTCCTCCACAAAAAGACTTTGTCACATATTGGTCATGCTCCAATATTTTTACATTGTTATTTAGAGTTAGTTAGTTTTAAACTTATGGCTGAAGAGTGTGCCATAAATTCTTGAGCTTTTCCTTTGAGTTTTCGTTTTATGTATTTTAAAAGAATTGGTTGGTTTTCGGGTCTTGTGTTGTCGAATGCTTGTTGGCATTCTGAAATAAATGTTTAAAGGGCACTGGATTCCCCATCGAATTCTGGAATCAATTCTACAGTTTGTTTCAGGGAAACTTGTGGTAACTTGTAGGATGTTGAAGGATTGTTAGAACTTTGTTCTTCGTTTACTGATTGATTTGATTTTGACTTATAAGATTCTGAAACTCTTGATACCATTTTAGCTAAAGAAAGCAAATCATTATTCGTGAGAGTTGACACAAAACCTTGAGATTCTGTATTTTGATTTGGATAATTATTTGCATTTGGAGCGCTATTTTCGTATTTTTCAATGTCATCAAATTCTAAATTTTCATCTAAATATTCTACACTCATGTTTGAATCGTCACTATCGCACTCATTATGATTAACATGCTCCATTTTGTATACTATATATATGAGTATCGTAACTTAAAAATATAAATATTTAATATAATGTTAGCGTTTTTGAAATATTTAAATTTTACTGTATGTACAAAAGTACATGAAAGTTTTCTCTAAAAATATTTATATTTATTTTATATATATTAAAAGTTCTTATTTGTAGTCAAACCTTTTAGTTGATCAGTTCAAAATGTTTAAAATTTCTTAAAAATTATTCACTTCACTATGAAATGCGAGAATGACTTTGTTTTCCTTTAAAAGGATTCACTCCCGCACTTAAACTTTCACAAATGGAGTAGTTGGCAAGCAGCAATGAGGATCAGGAACATGAATCAGCAGTCTGTAGTATCGGTTTGTAATCAGGAACTATTTGTAGTTACAAGTGAATATATTTGCAGAAATACGAAAAAGCCATCAAAATGTTTTAACAAAAGAAATAAGGATCTCAATAATGTTTTCAATGTCTTTATAGCACTTAAAATAAATATGAAAGTTTTAAATTTAAATGTCTCTATTTATTTATTTTAAAATGTTTTATCACTTGATAAAAGATAAATGTTATAAAATATCACTTTTAAAGTTAATATATATTTTTTATTTGGGTTTCTCACTGTTTTAATTGTAATCAAGTTCAATGTTCACTTTAGAAGAAGAGATTTTCACTGTTTCTTTTCACTATTGTCAAAAAATGTCATTTTTGAAAAATTTTAAAAGTTCAAAATTCCCGTACTAAGGACCGGACGAGTCCCTAATTTGTTACGAGCGGTACTATGGGTACTGTGCAAATTCACTCGTATTTGATTCGCGGATTTATTATTAGTAATATCCATGAAAAGGGACCGGGAAATTTCAAATAAATACAGAAGTAATTCCGTTAAAACGGAGGGAAAAACTCTTACGAATAGGAGGAACCAATTAATGATTAATATAATATATATATTATTAATTAATATATTATATTAATATAATATATTACCTTTCGGTTCGCGATTAGTCTTAATACTAAAAAACAACGAGATGAGATCTGCGACTCCACTCTAAGTATATAATATTGTTCACTGCGCAAGTCCTGAGTGACGTACGTTCATCACCAATTCACTGTACATTTCTATACACTTCTCTTCTCATCAACTGTACATTTTACACTCATACAGTCATACTCATTGTTTCTAAAAGTCATACATTTATCAGACATTACAAATCAAATATATTACATACTGTCTTATTCTATTTCATTAATTAATAACAATTATTGTATTTTATACACTAATAAGTTTTATAGTTTATTTACACTTAATAGTTTAAACATTAATTAATATTTATGAATATGATTACACATATTATTAACAAATTATTAACATTAGTTATGAATAAAGGAATGAAACGCATTTTGCCGAATTAATGTGTTTTTTTAAAACTTCTTTGTCAAAGGAAAAGATATTCGATACTTATTTAGATTTTGTTTATATAAAATATTCCTAAGTGGAAATACCAAGAAGACTTTAGGGAAATATAATAGCTTATTTTACGAGTTAATTCTCGGAGCAGATAAAGAGGTTTTTGTGTATATATTTTCCAATATTTATTCTATTTAATAAATTGAAAGACGATTCGTTTTATAATTCGAAATCTAAAAAGCTGTGCCATCTCTCACGATTTAGAATTAACATTTTACTTAAAATTATTAATTTATATTTAAATTAATTAAAAGAAATCTCATCGATATATCGAAATTCGATTTATCGATTATCAGTAGAGCGAGATAAACGTCGCTCGTTACATTCAGAGATAGGAAACGTCGAAACCGGATATTCTGTATGTGAAATAACTATTCGGTGCAATTCTTATTATGACATTTATAGGTTAGGAAAATAATAAATTAGAGAATTTAAAACTTAGTAAAAATGTATGTTATGTAAAATACGAATTAGAAAATATAAAAATTATGAAAAAGAATTACTTGGAAAAATGAATATTAAGAAAAATAAAAAATCGATTAAAAAAAATTATTTAAAATATAATTTCGGTAAGAAAAAAATTATACGAAATAATTATTCGAATAAAATAAAATTATAAAAACTGGTTATTATACAATAAAAAAATTTGTATAAAAAATAATTAGATATTACAAAAATTTTGAAAAATAATATTTCGATATAATAATAATTATGAGAAGTGACAATTCGGTAAAGTGATAGTTAGAAGAAATGCATGTTAGGCAATATAGTAATTATAAAGAAGAATAATTAGAAGTAAAGAAAATTATGAGTAATGTTAATTCGAAAAAGTTAAAATTATTTTGAAAAACATTTATAAGAAAAAACTTTTATATCAAATGATATTTCGATAAAATAAAATTTAGATACTTTAGAATTTAGATCATTTACACATTATAAAAAAATATTATTAGGAACAATAAATTTTTTAAGAATTGGTAATTCGGTAATATTTGAATTATATTGAATAATAATTCGGGAATATAATTATTATAATTATTAACAAATCTATAAAATAATATTTATCAAAATTGACATTTTAAAAATAAAAATATTAGTGTAAATAAGAAATATAAAAAATAATAATTTTTAGAAATGATAATTCAGTTATTTGAAGATTGAAAAAAATTTTCTTTCGCAGTATTAAACATTCTGTTAATTAGTCATTCAAAAAAAATAATGTTTTTGACAATTATTCTTTCGATTAAAAGAAATTATAATTAATTCCTATTAGATAAAAAGAATTTCGATAAAATAAAGATTCGGGAAATAAAAATTAGAGACTTTTCATGCGCCTCTATTCAATGCATATATAGGGTGGTCAGCTCCGTGGCAGCCAATTTTTGAAAATTTGTTATAATTTTTTTATAATTATAGCTGTAATATAACCGTTTAAATTGCAACTATATTATGCCCTAATGAAAAGGAAAAGTGATATTTAACATTAAAAAAACAAAATTTTTTTTCTTTTAAAACTGATCTTGAAATTGCACAGTTACGTGAAAATCACCTATATAAAAAGGTTTTTTAAAGTCAAAAACATAACGAAGTTCACTATAATGTATTGAAGCGTTGAATCGACGTCCACTTCAAAATCAGAATTATTTAGCGAGACTTCGGTGTCCGTCCGTAGTTCTTACGTCTTAAGTTTTAAGTTTTAAGTCTTATAGCGAGACTTCGGTATAAGAAGTTCTTAAGTTTTAAGTCTTATGTATTAAGTCTTACATCTTATGTCTTATGTCTTAAGTCATAATTCTTAAGTCTTATGTTTTAACTTTTAAGTCTTATGAATTAAGTCCTATGTCTTAAGTCTTAAGACAACAGAACAACCGTTGCTATGTTAATGGTTGCCATAATAACCATTGCTATGTTAATGGTTGACATAACAACCGTTGCTATGTTAATGGTTGCAATAATAACCATTGATATGTTAATGGTTGACATAACAACCGTTGCCGTGGCAACCGTTGATATAGTAATGATTGCCATTACAACCGTTGCCATGGCAACCGTTACTATGATAATAGAAACAATTTGCAATCTTAAGTACAAACAAAGTCCGTCTGCTCGCGCACTCCAGCGCGATGAACAGTGGGATTTTTTTTACAATTCACTATTGAAAATTGTCTAGAAACTACAAATTTTATCGGATGTTGCAATGTTCTTGGTCTAAAATTACTAAGAGATCCATTAAAGTCGACTTTTGAATTTTGAATTGTTTATTTTTTTCCTGTTACTCAAATAGTTAACAAATTACAATATTTTTCAAAAAAACCAAGCTTTTTTTAATTTTTCCATTGCACATGATCGAAATCAATTTAAATTAGTCTAGTATGACCACCGGACAATAATTAATAATGCATAATGCAATTTATTTAAATTGTTGCAAACAATGTTAATTAACAAATAGATTACTTTGGACCTTCTTCATAAAAAATTGTTTTTTTGCAGAGAAGTTTAAATTTATGTGTAATTTAGTTAAAATTATTTTAAAGTTAAGAATTATCATTGTTATTAACAATTATATAAACAATAATCAACTTCCTTTTGTATTTGTAAACATTTTCGTCATTTTTTAAACTTAAAATATTTATATTATATATAAACAGGGGTTGCCAAGTTAGGTCCAAGCTAGGGACAATAATCATTTTAGGCATCACATGGTGATTTCCACACGGGTATCCTATATTGGTCTCTACAAAGAATCCTATAATGATCCTATGCAGGAAACTACATACCAAATTGTTCGAACGGTATGATTCTATTTTTGTTGACAAATTTTACCACTGTGCTACGGGACCTACTTGAAAATTATTGTCTTATTGTAGGTGACTTGCTGACTTGCTTTTGATGATTCAAAAAAACAATGTTGACACTAATACACCATAACAAAAAACGTGTTTTTCATTGTATAAAATCATTATAAACATTAATTTCTGTTATGTAAAAAAATATTTTTTGTTGGACTTAGAAATTTTTGCTGGTAAATGATGTAGGCGATCCATGCGGGCCCCTCGCGTGGGCCCTCAAGGATTTGCCCTTATGTAAGTTCAATATTTTCAAAAAAATGTAAATAATTTTATGTAAAATATGTGTTTTTTATTGTTTATAATCATTATAAACATTAATTTTGAAGTAATAAAAAATTATTTGAGGTTTGGACTTAGAAATTTTTGCAAGTTAATGATGTGGACAATCCATGCTGGCCTCCTGCGTGGGCCTCATGGATTTGCCCACATAGATCAGCCCTCGTCGGCACCTGCCGGGGGCCCTCACGTTGTGTGGGCTTCATGAATGCTTTATCCACACGCGTAGTAATCATCGTAAATTAATTTTAACCTGAAACTGAAGACAAAGTTTAAACATTTTTATCAAAAATAAAACTAAGGTCTAAATATTTTTTAAATGCTTAATTGTAATCATAGAAAAAACATTGTACTATCTGACACTATTTTTAAAACATTTCTAAGGGTTCGAAAAAAACTATAAAAATTTAATTTTCTTATACAAGTTCTATTCTGCCGTCCTGATTTAAAAACACCATATCAACACTTTTTATCAAAAATGAGTTTTTTATACCGTTGGATTCGTAAAAAAGACTAATTTTTCTATGCTAATTAGAATTATTAATCTTAATTTATTTTCGAGTTAATTAGGAGTTAATTTTTTTTTTGCATAATAAAATTCAGCGTACCCGAATTACTCAAGAAACATCATTACCTTTGGAAAAAACATTATGTTATAAAAAGAATAAATAAAAACGTATTTTGTCAAATATCTCGAAACAACCTAAAATGTAGATATGGTGTTTTTAAATCAGGACGGCAGTATTGGAGATATGCTAAAAAGGCTTCGGAGATGAAATTATTTTAGTTTCTGCATAAATGCAAATAAATAAAATTGTTTAATTTCTTTCTAAAAATGATCACTAAGTGCTTAATTTTTCTATGGAAATTGATAATAATTATTAGAGAGTAGATTTTGTAAAATGAATCGATACATCAAAAATGTCACTTTCAGAAGAATCACTTATTTAAATGAGAATTATTAAAAGTCTCCACTAAGTTACAGAACAATATTTATAGGTGTCCCACAATTTTTTTAAATGTTACAAAAAAATTTCCTTCACAAAGTGAATTAAGAAACAATTGTAGGGTCTAAAAATTTGAATGATTAAATATAATTTTTGTCAAATTATACTGTTTTTATTTCACTAACAATTTACATTCATCTAATAGAAAACATAGAACTCCTAAGTGGAACATCGAAGAAAAAAATAGAAACTGAAATTAAAAAATCAATGCGCGATGTTATCCATAGAGCAGTAACTGACAAGCTGACAGTTAAAGACCAGTTAGAATCATTTAAGAACCTAACCAGATCGTTAATTTATACTTTAAAACGTAAGTTTTTAAAATCTAAAATATTTTCTAAAATTCATAATTTCCTAGATTATCAGTCGTAATTTATATTTAAGAATAGAACAAAAAATGACCTATGCACAAAGGAAGGCTCATTCGATAAATATTACACCCTACTACCGAAGAGTTAAAATTTAAAGGGGATACAACTTCCCAAGGCCAGAGTTCCAAATTTCACCCCGCGAGCACAATGAATAAATCAAGAATAGTATAAATTATGAAGTGTTAACTATTTCGGCGGCATGGCGTTCCAATTGGCATTCCTTGAGTAAGTGGCAGAAGCGGCAAAAAAATGCAAAAATTCAAATAGGCGGATCCAATATTGTGAACTATTTTGGGTGAATATTGGAACGCCATTCGTAAAAAGTATTAAAAATTGGCTACATTAAAACTTTTATAAAACCATTTAACACCTCCTAAAAATAATTTGACGAAGTGGTTAAAATAACACCAGAATGTATTAAAATAATTTTCAACGCTTTAATTCATCCAAGATTAAATAAACACCAGAAAAGATTAAAATAATTTATTTTTGTGTTATTTTTTACTATGAATGAAATATTATTTCAAATCAAAACACGTGCGAAAACAAGACCAAGAACGTTAATAAAAGTTGATTAGTTTTCGAGAAATTAAACAATTACGAAAAGCATGCAAAATCCAGTATTTTTTCTGTATCTGACAGAATAGTCAACGAAAATTTTTTTATCAGGTGTCAGTATTTTCATAATTTCATTAGCTTTCAGGAAAAAAATACGAAAAATTTTTGTCATTTTTTTCTACGTTTTAAGCATTTTTACACTCATGAAAAAGGAGCGTCCTGATACTCACGGACGGTAGTGTATTGTTACGTCACCGTAACCTATTTTCAATAATGTTAATAATAATATGTAAATTAATATTAATAATAATTATAATAATTAATAATAATCATAATAATTACAATAATTAATAATAACAATCATAATAATTAATAATCTATCCCTATAATATAAAATCATTTCGCCGCCGCCGCCGCTGATTCAGTCATTTCTAAGGGCCCCTTAGAAAGGGCACATAGTCAAGGTTGGCCCACTGTTAAGGTAGGCCCATCGTCAGAAATAAGTTACATTTGACCCCCCTCATCTGAATCCTTTCCCCTCTTTTAAACCCCCTGGATCCCCTCTTTAAACCCCCTCCTATAACCCCCGCTTTCAAACCCTTATGTACACCATATTTTAAACCCCTTCCTTTAATCCCCTCTTTTAAACCCCCCTGGATCCCCGTTTAACCCCCCTCATATGAATCCTTTCCCCTGACCCCCTACCTAGGGTCCTGTTTTCCTCTGAACCCCTTTTAGGATGTTTATTTGACAGTTTACTAAAAAAAGGGTATTTATATTAATTTTTATTTATTTTTCGGCTTACAAGTATTACACTTTTAAATAATGTTTTAAACTGTAAATACTTATTTAATTAAAATTTTTCCAATGACGCACCACGTGAAAGGAACCAAAGTGAAGAAACAAGAAAAGAAAGAATAAACAAATTTTTACTATTAAGTTAAGATTTGTTTATCTAAAGTTTCTTGGATTTGTTTAATTGCTTTCAGTTCTATATATTAATTCTCCGCCTTCGATTAAAAATTCTATATCTGTTAATTTTTCTTTTAACTCTTTGATTTGACTGCTATTTTGCATTTGAATTCCAATGCTATGGTCATCTGTATGAAAAGAAGAAACTTTAACAATAAATTGTATAATTATTTAAATGTAAATTATAGAATATTAGTTTTCGAAACACACCATTATCAACTAATTGTCCAATAATTTCTATTTGTAATCCCTGTACTAAATTTGAATTTTCAGAGAAATTTGTAACATTTAAAACAATTTTGTGTTCTCCATTAGTTAAACTACCAATATGTTGATGAGAATTTGTGGCGATAGGGATGAATTCATCTCTCAAATATCCTTGAATTTCTGTTTTTGATTACAGTAAATAGAACAATATTTTGTAATAAATTTTTTTGAAAAAAATTAAATTTTAAAAATTTAAATATAAACTTACTAATAATTCCATTATTTTTTAAAATACTTTCCTTGGTAAAAGGAATTTCTTTAATTTCTATTAGTTCCTTTAAAATTTCGAAATTTCCAAAAATGGTGAATTTTGTAAAATTAGTCAGTAACAATTCGTAATTCATATTCCCTTTGTTAAAATTCGAAGGTTCTTTACAAATTAAATTTTGAAGAATAATTTTCTTTAAAAAATTGAAATATGTATAAATGTTAGTAGAATTAATTTAGTTTTAGTATAAATATTTTTATTTAAATATTTCTTTTATTATAATAAATTATTTATTTAATTAATTATTTATTTATTATAAAACAAAATGTTTTTAATAAAACTTTTTTTAAATATTACCTGGTTTTCTTTAATAATATTGGAAAATTTTTCCGCATTTTTATTCCATGCAGTGCACGAAATATGACAATTATCATTATTGCTAACAATGAATTTGAATATTTTGTATTGTGTTGAATCGTCTTTAGATTTTGTATCATTGTATTTTGTAACTTTTGAATTTACAATTTTTAAATCTTCCACAAATTCTACATAGGCGACGATTGAACTGTATTTGTAAAATAATTAGAAAAAATTACATTGTAGCAATAAGAAAATTTTTTTTAATCTTTTTAAAATTAATTCATTTTAATTAAATGTGTAATTAATTGTAATTTGTTTTATTTTAATTTTAATAACCAATTTATTTAATAGAAATATATCGTATTTTTAAAATAAATAATTAAAAAAATAAAATTGTGGCCGTATTTTAGAATATTTTTGAAAAATAGAATTGTTAAGGAACGTATTGGTTTTTTCAAACTTACACAAATTTATCTCCAATACGTATTTTTTCTCTTAAAATTTCGGACGTTGTAAAATTAATTTTTTTGTCTAATTTTATTTTTTTAGAATCATTTTCAATGGAATTATTATTTGGACGTTTTTTCGACATTTTTACAAAAAAATTTGGCAATTATATTTGTCAAAATCAAACTTAAAACAATATACGTGAATATACGTATTTATTATAACTTCAGAGAGTACTTTCCATTTTTATTGTTTTGAAATATGCAAAACGTCACAAACAAATTTTTGAGAGAATCTTTTTAAATTTTAATAGAAATTTTACTATAATATATTATATATTGAATTATAATGTTATATATAACAAAATATAATTATTTGAATAACTAATATGGAAAATATAATCAGGAATCTTTTTAATTGAGAAGAAAATTATTAATGAATGGAATTATTGTAAGTCCTTTTTGGAATATTTATTTATTAACCTTCTTTTATACTTTTTTGATAAATAGTTCAATTCATATTTCTTAATTAAGTAGTTTGAATTTTATTTAAATAAAAAATTTTTTTATTTAATAATTGAAAAAAATAATTTTCCGATAAAAATTTTTTTTTTGGTTATAACAATTTCTAAAAAACAATTAGTTTATTTAAGTTTATTAAGTACAAATAATTCAATAATTTATTTTAAATAATTTAGTTTAATTAAAAAATTTTTCTTTTTTTAATGTAAATTAATTTTTCTTTTTTGAAATTTTTTTTTCAAATTTGAATTCAAATTTGAATTTGATAATTCTCTGATTAAAAATTTTTTTTTTGGTTATAACATTTTCCAAAAACAATTAGTAAAAATTTAATTTAATAAAAAATGTAATTTAAATGTAATTTTTAAAATTTTTCTTTCTTTAATGTAAATTAATTTTTCTTTTTTGAAATTTTTTTTTCAAATTTGAATTTGATAATTCTCTGATTAAAAAATTTTTTTTTTTGGTTATAAAAATTTCTAAAAACATTTACTGTAATAAAACAATAAAATAAAAAAACAATAAAACAATTAGTTTATTTAAGTTTATTAAGTACAAATAATTCAATAATTTATTTTAAATAATTTAGTTTAATTAAAAAATTTTTCTTTCTTTGATGTAAATTAATTTTTCTTTTTTGAAATTTTTTTTTCAAATTTGAATTCAAATTTGAATTTGATAATTCTCTGATTAAAAATTTTTTTTTTGGTTATAACAATTTCCAAAAACAATTAGTAAAAATTTAATTTAATAAAAAATGTAATTTAAATGTAATTTTTTAAATTTTTTTTTAAGTTTTCATAATTTGATAATTTTTCAATTAAAGATTTTTTTTATTGTTATAAAAATTTCTAAAAATTTACAACTATTTTTACAACTATTTTACAACTATTTACAACTATTTACAAATAACTGTTTTTTTAGAAATGAAATAATTATTAATTTGTTAATTAATCTTTATATTTAGCCTCTTTGATGAGAATGATATCTTGCCTAAATTCTTGGAGAAATTTCAAATTTTGTTTTCCGGAGTCTGCCTGAATCGTATGGATATTTAGCCTCTTTGATGGAGAAATTTCAAATTTTGCTTCCCGTGGTCTACCTAAATCGGATGGATATTTACCCTCTTTGATGCGAATGATATCTTGCCTATTTAAATGTAATTTTTTAAATTTTTCTTTGTTTAATGTAAATTAATTTTTCTTTTTTGAAATTTTTTTTTTAAATTTGAATTAAAATTTGAATTTGATAATTCTCTGATTAAAAATTTTTTTTTTGGTTATAACAATTTCCAAAAACAATTAGTAAAAATTTAATTTAATAAAAAATGTAATTTAAATGTAATTTTTTAAATTTTTCTTTTTTTAATGTAAATTAATTTTTCTTTTTTGAAATTTTTTTTTCAAATTTGAATTTGATAATTCTCTGATTAAAAAATTTTTTTTTTGGTTATAACAATTTCCAAAAACAATTAGTTTATTAAAGTTTATTAAGTACAAATAATTTAATAAGTTATTTTAAATAATTTAGTTTAATCAAAATTTTTATTTTATCTTTTTTTTAATGTAAATTAATTTTTCTTTTTTGAATTTCTTTTAGTTTTCTTAGTTTAAAAAAATTTTTTTTTAAGTTTTCATAATTTGATAATTTTTCAATTAAAGATTTTTTTTATTGTTATAAAAATTTCTAAAACTTTACAACTATTTTTACAACTATTTACAACTATTTACAAATAACTGTTTTATAGAAATGAAATAATTATTAATTTGTTAATTAATCTTTATATTTAGCCTCTTTGATGAGAATGATATCTTGCCTAAATTCTTGGAGAAATTTCAAATTTTGTTTTCCGGAGTCTGCCTGAATCGTATGGATATTTAGCCTCTTTGATGGAGAAATTTCAAATTTTGCTTCCCGTGGTCTGCCTAAATCGGATGGATATTTACCCTCTTTGATGCGAATGATATCTTGCCTAAATTCTTGGATAAATTTCAATTTTTGCTTCCCGCTGTCTGCGTAAATCGGATGGATATTTAGCCTCTTTGATGCGAATGATGATATCTTGCCTAAATTCTTGGATAAATTTCAATTTTTGCTTCCCGTAGTCTGCCTAAATCGTATGGAATTTCATAAATATGGAAATTAAAGTGCATATTACACCTGATGGTAACTGTTTATTCAGATCTTTTTCTTTTTTTCTATATAATAGTCAAGAATATCACAAAAAAGTTCGTAATAAAATAGTAAATTACATTATTGACAATTGGCTTTTATATGAAAATTTTATAATTGGCGACGAATCTTATGAACGAATTATTTATGATAAAAAATCGTATAAAAATTATATGTCACAAAATAGTATTTTTGGTGGGGAAGTTGAAATTCAAGCTTTCGTATCAATTTATGATGTATATGTTTCAATTTATCATAAAGTCTGTAATAATATAAAAGAATATGGAAATAGTAACAACTGCTTCAAGTTAGTATTATTATTGTCTGGATTTCTTGATCATGGACATTATGATATTTTGGAATGCTTGAATTTTAATATTTTAAAAGAATGTAATAAAAAAGAAGAGAAAATTGTTCTTGCAAAATTGGAAAGTGAATGTTTATCAGAAAAACTGAAATGTGAGGAAATTTTTGGAGAAAATTTTGATTTTGTTGAAAAAATGTGTGAAAAAGGACAAGTGAAAGATTTGAATGAAAATGTGAAAGAATGTTTATTAGAAAAAATGAAAAGTGAGGAAATATTTGGTCAACAATTTTCCTTTGTTGAAAAAATATGTGAAGAAAGACGAGTTAAAAATTTGAAAGTACATATTACACCTGATGGTAACTGTTTATTTAGATCTTTTTCATTTTTTTTATATAATAGTCAAGAATATCACAAAAAAGTTCGTAATAAAATAGTAAATTACATTATTGACAATTGGCTTTTATATAAAAATTTTATAATTGGCGACGAATCTTATAAACAAATTATTTATGATAAAAAATCGTATAAAAATTATATGTCACAAAATAGTATTTTTGGTGGGGAAGTTGAAATTCAAGCTTTCGTATCAATTTATGATGTATATGTTTCAATTTATCATGAAGTCTGTAATAATATAAAAGAATATGGAAATAGTAATAACTGTTTGAAGTTAGTGTTATTATTGTCTGGATTTCTTGATCATGGACATTATGATATTTTGGAATGCTTGAATTTTAATATTTTAAAAGAATGTAATAAAAAAGAAGAAAAAATTGTTCTTGCAAAATTGGAAAGTGAATGTTTATCAGAAAAACTGAAATGTGAGGAAATTTTTGGAGAAAATTTTGATTTTGTTGAAAAAATGTGTGAAGAAGGACAAGTGAAAGATTTGAATGAAAATGTGAAAGAATGTTTGTTAGAAAAAATGAAAAGTGAGGAAATGTTTGATGAAAATTTTTCCTTTGTTGAAAAAATATGTGAAGAAAGAAGAGTTAAAAATTTGAATGAAAATGTGAAAGAGTGTGAAAATGTGAAAATGTGTGAAGACAAAAAATTTGATTTGATTAATAAGAAGGATCAAACGGAACAGCATTTAATTGACAAAACTAATATTAATTTTTTGAAAGAAAAGAAAAAAATGTCTAATTATATATATTATAATAAAAATAAAAAGTTAATTTGTGAAAAAAATAAAGTCAGTAATTTAACAAAAATACAATTAGAAAAGAAAAGAAAATTAAATGTTGTTGAAAATATGAACAGTGAACGTTTAAAGAAAAAAAGGAAAAGTGATTGTGTAGAAGAAATGAGTGAAGAAAGGAAAAAAAAGAAACGTAGAAAAGATATAAGTGAAAATATGACTGAGGAAAGAATTGTAAAAAAAAGAGAAAAAGATTTGGTTGTGAATATGAATGAAAAACGTATTATTAAAAAAAGAGAAAAAGATAAAGTAATCAATATGAATGATAAAAGGATTTATAAGAGAAGGAAAAATCAAATAATTAAAAAATTTAAAAATATTAACCTTTCAAAAATAAGTTATTTGGATTTTGGAGAAATGAATTATACGTGTCCACATTGTTTAGCGAAGTTTTGGTCAATAGAATTTTCATATAAAAGTTGCTGTCACAATGGAAAAGTAAAAATATCTCCTTTAAAAAATTATAATCAAAATTTAAAAAATCTTTTATTTGATACAAAGTTTCGAGATTTGATACGTTTTTATAATAATAGATTTTCTTTTGTAAGTTTTAACGCAAATGTGAAAAATGATTTTAAAAAAGGCATTTATAATTTAAAAATTCAAGGACAAGTTTGTCATTCTATTCCAAATTCTTTGCTAGCAAATAAAGGAGAAACTCCAATACTGGGTCAAATTTATATTTATGACGATTTAGAAGCAATTAATAAAAGATTGAAATTAAAAAATAATTTAGTCAAAAGTCATTTAGAAATTTTAACAAAAATTATGAATGAAAATCCATATGTCAAAAAATACAAACATTTATATGAATTATCTCAAGATATAAATTTACCTGAATATAATTTATATTTTTTAACAAATATTAATTTAAATAAACATACGTATAATAAACCAAGAACTGCAGAATGTGCTGCTCTAATTATTTCAAAAGATGGGGAAATTCCGGAAAAATTTGATTTGTGTATTTATCCTAGAAATGTCCCTGATGGTAAAGAGTCGGTTACATTTTTAAATAAATTGTCTTTTCACTTAGATCCATTAACTTTTCCACTTATGTTTCCTTCTGGAGATTTGGGTTGGAATTTTGAATTAAAACAAAATTGTAAAACTAATAAAAGGTTAACAGCTTTACAATATTATTCTTATCGCTTAGCTTATCGTCCAAATATTAAATTTAGTCCTATTTTATTTTGTGGGCGCTTAACTCAGCAATATGTAATACAAGCATATATAATAATTGAAAATACAAGATTAAATTATTTTCGGTACAATCAGCAAAAATTAAGAGTAGAGTGTTACCAAGGATTACAAGATCATGTGAAAAATTCTGCAATTAATAATTCTAATAATTTTAATAAAGAACGTTTAGGTAATATATTTGTTCTACCATCTTCTCATATTGGAAGTCCAAGAAATATGCATCAAAATTATCAAGATGCAATGACTATCAATAGAGAAATTGGTAGACCAGATTTATTCATAACTGTAACGTGTAATCCAAATTGGCCAGAATTAAAAAAGATACTTTCAAATTTTCCAAAAGGGACATCATGCAACGATATTCCTAATATTGTTGTAAGATTATTTCATGCAAAATTAAAGTGTATAATTGCAGATATACTTTCTGGTTTCATTTTCGGTAATATTTTGGGATATGTTTATACTATAGAATTTCAAAAAAGAGGACTACCTCATAGTCATTTATTGTTCATTTTAAATTATAAAAATAAATTATTGACTCCAAATGATATAGATAAACATATTTCTGCAGAAATTCCGGAAAATGATAATGACTTGAAAAATTTAGTTTTACAATTTATGTTACATGGTCCTCATAATGTCAATTCTATTTGCTTACAAAGTAATAAAAGTATTTGTTCAAAAAAATTCCCAAAAGATTTTTGTGATTCTACTGAAATTCAAAAAAATGGTTTCCCAAAATACAGACGAAAAAATAATAAAGATAAATGCTATGTATATAATTCAAAATTGAATGGTGATTTTGTGAATGTAGATAATTCTATGGTTGTTCCTTATAATCCTATACTTTTAAAAAAATATTGTTGTCATATTAACGTTGAATATTGTGCCTCTATCATGAGCATTAAGTACATTTATAAATATCTGCATAAGGGTCATGATAGAGCTTTTATTGGATTAAAAAGAGAGAACCATGAAATATATGACGAAATTACGGACTACATTAATGCACGATACTTAAGTCCTATGGAAGCTGCGTGGAGAATAGAACAATTGCCCTTATCAGGGCGGTCACATTCTGTTATTCGTTTAGCAATTCATACCGAAAATCAGCAACAAATCATTTTTCAAGAAAATAAAGAAAAAGAAGCAATTGACGGTAATTGTAATACAACTCTCACAGCTTGGTTTAATTTAAATTCACATGATGAAAATGCTAAAAATATTAAATATTCTAATATACCAAAATTTTATTATTTCGATACAAATAAAAAACAATGGATTAAAAGAATAAATTTTTGTAAATGTTTGGGGAGAATTAATAGTGTAAGTCCTAAAGACATTGAAAGATTCCATTTAAAACTAATTTTAAATCGAGTTAAGGGTGCAACTAGCTTTCAAGATTTAAAAAGGTATGAGAATGTGACCTATGATTCTTTTCAAAGCGCAGCTATAGCCATGGGACTAATTGAAACTGACGACCAAGTTTTTAAAATTTTTGAGGAAGCATGTAACATAATGATGCCCACAGAATTAAGAAAATTTTTTGCTTGGTTTCTTATTGCTGATAATTCCCCTTCTCAATATAATATTTGGATTAAATTTAAACAATATTTTTGTGAAGGTTTTAAGAATAATAATGAACAAAATGCTTTAATTGAAATAAACAACATTTTGAACTTAGAAAATTTAACGTGTTCTAATTTTGGTTTACCTGAACCTGAAAAAAATTTAAATTTTATTAGTAAAGAAGAAAAAAGATTATTTATGGATGAAAATAAAGAAATTTTTTTAAAATATTTAAGTCTATTAAATAAAGATCAAAATTTAATTTTTGAAAATATTACTAAAGGAAATAATAAATTAATTTTTATTGATGGACCAGGAGGTACTGGTAAAACTTTTTTGTACATAACATTAATTTATTATTTTCTTTCAATTGGTAAAAATGTTTTGTCTATGGCATGGACAGGAATTGCATCAATTTTGTTACCTGGTGGTATGACAAGTCACAGAACTTTTCGATTACCATTAGATTTAACAAATATTGAAACAACATTTTTAAAATTAAAATCTGATAAATGTAAATTAAGGGAATGTGATGTTATAATCTGGGACGAAGCTTCTATGATTCCAAAAAAAGCTTTGAACATAGTTGATAAAACTTTAAGAGATTGTTGTCACATTGAAAATATGCCTTTTGCGGGAAAATTAATAATATTAGGTGGAGATTTTCGACAAATCTTACCAGTAATTAAAAATGGGTGCAGAAAATTAATTGTTCAAGAATCAATAAAATTTTCCCAACTTTGGAATAATTTCACAATTTTCAATTTAAAAAAAAATATGAGAACGTCTAACACAATTTTTTCAAAATTTCTTTTAAAAATTGGTGAAGGTAAAATAAATTCATTTTCTATACCCAAAAAATGGAAAACTGACGATGTTTGCACAAAAATTTTTGGTTCCAATATTACTTTAAAAGATGATATTTCAAAATTTGCAATCCTGGCATGTCATAATGATGACATTATTAAATTAAATAACAAAATATTAAAAAAAATTTCTGAAAAAGAGAAAATTTATTACAGTATTGATTATGTAAAAAATAAAGGAATGGATCTAAGTGATGAAAGTGTGCAATTAAATTTTCCGAATGAATATTTAAACTCTTTAAAAATTCCTGGCTTACCTGTGCATAAATTAATTTTAAAAATTGGGGCAATTGTAATGCTGATAAGAAATATAAGTATAAATGATGGATTATGCAATGGTACCCGATTAAAAATTTTAGAATTACATAAATTTAATATAAAAGTTTTGATAATAACGGGAAGTAAAGAAGGTACCACGGCATTTATTCCTAGAATACTATTGGATTCTGGGGAGAATTCAAATTTACCATTCATTTTATTCCGAAGACAATTTCCTATAGTTTTGGCTTTTGCAATAACAATTAATAAATCTCAGGGTCAAAGTTTTGAAAAATTGGGTATTTTTTTCAACAAACCTTTATTTTCTCATGGGCAATTATATGTGGCTTTATCAAGATGCACAGATCCTGACAATTTATTTATTCAATGTGCTGACGATGATGATCAGGAACATCCAAAAATTATAAATAACATAGTATGGACAGAAATTTTCGAATAACTTTATGCTCATTCCAAGTACTTGATTTAATATATACTAATGTCGATGGCTCCAAGAAATACTATCTCACCTTTGAGACGTTTGTGTAAACTGCGTTGTATTATGTCTCAATTCTTAGAGTAGAAACTGTGAGATAAACATTGTGGAGTAATTTTAAAATCGTTTTTGAACTTTAATATTCTTTAAAATATTGAATGTCAAACGTTTCAATATGATCACAACATAATGTTTAATGATCGCATTCTCAAAAAGCTTATTTTACAATTATGGCTTATTTTACAAAATACAGCAGCTCTCTAAAAATGAGACAATATAATATGTTTACGAAACGTCTCAAAGTTGAGATAGTATTGTTCAGAGGCATCGTTATATCTAACAAATAAATGAGATATTTTTATTCTTCAACATAAATTATTTTTATAACCTATATACAAAATTACTAATTATTTTTATTTAGATTTTGAGATACAAAATTGGTTACTTCCCCGTAGTGTATCTTGGAAACAAATTCATTGAAATCTAAAAATTTAATTGTTTTAACTTAAATTAATTAAAAACATAATAAAAATAATTTAATTTCAATGAACTTGGCTAAAAACCAATATTAATATTTAATAAATAATCTAATATTAATCTATGGTTGTGATTGTGGAATTTAAAATAAAAAAACCACCGGGGGTTGGCGCGCGAAGCGCGCAGGGGGGCGGAGCCCCCCTAGTAATAGTAATAATAGTTCTCATAATTATTTAACATATTATTATAATAAATAAATATAACAAATAATAAACGACAATAAATTATAACAAATAACAAGAATAAACCACAATAAATTGCAAGAATAAACATTAGAAATAATAATAAACAATAATAAACATAAACATTGTAATAATAAATATTAACAGTAATAATAGAATTATAATAACTAGGAATTAATGCCGACTTTAATTGTAAATAATTATAATCAACAAATAATACAACAAATTATAAATTATGAATTGTAATAAACAATCAATTGTAACAACAAATTATAAAGCGAACGATTCTCCAAATGCATGGCAAAGCGAACGATTCTTCAAATACATGGCAAAACGTACAGTTTCTTTAAATACACAGGGAAATTTGGGTATAAGAAGTCGTCAATATTATAAGTCTCAAATTGAGAAGTGGTGCTCTGCACAAGTCAGTCTTAAAATTTTATCTATAACAAGTGGTTCTTCACGACACAGTGCTCTAAACCCAGTTTCAGTAGTTGTTCTCTACTCTACGTATATTTCAAAAGTTAATTCTGGAAAGTCAATGTGGAAGTCAAATTTGCCATTTGAAAAGAGTGTTCCTGTTTCTCGAGACACAATACTGCATCCACATAGTCAACCATTAACGGACTAGTGCCATTATACCTTAGCGACTAGCATCACCCTTTGTCCCAAGGTAAACAATCAACCACTCTAAGACTCACATTAGAAAGCCTATGTCCATTTCTTATTTTCATCAATTTTATCTTATTTCATAAAATACACATATATTTGTTTAACTAAAGTAATTTCTTGTTATTTACTACCCCGTCCCTATTTTAATTAATTTTAAAATAAAATCGGGAAACATTAGGGAAATTACAATAATTAGGATCGTAACATATCGTAATTATTTTTGGTGCATCGGCCGTCGTGAATTGGTATATGCAGGAATAGTTTAGTTTGAATAAATATAGTAATTATTTTTGGTAAATAAACCGTCGTGAAATTGGTAAATTCAAGAATCATTTAGTTTGAGTAAATATATTAATTATTTTTGATGCATTAACCGTCGTGAATTAAAAATTAAAGAGCACTTTTAATTAAATTGGATTAATTAGCCGTCATAAATTGATAAATACGAAAGAAGTTTTTTTTTTTAAATAATCACCCAACTAATTTTTTGTCATAAATTAGTAAATACAAGAAAGAATTTTATAAGAATAAAAAGAATAATAATAATAACAAATTATAATATTTTCATTTTTAAACAAATAATTCATATAAAATTAAATAAACATAAATAAGCCAATAATAATATCAAATTTTTGCAAATTTCACAATTCTTACAATTTTACATTTTGTACAAACAAAAAATAATTCATATAATAACAATAATAAATATTATAAATAATAATTATAACAAATTTTACTTTTCATTAAAAAATTGATACAGAATTAAATAAACCCTATAATAACTTAAAATTAAACCAGAATAAATAAAAAAATTAAAAAAAATTAAAAAACATTAATAATAATGAAAATTCATAACATTTTTTAAATTTTCACATTTTTAACTTAAAAAATTAGTTAAATAATTTAAATGGTAATTAAAAATTAAAAGAATAAAATAAAAAAAATAATAATAAATTAATAAACATTAATAATAATAAAAATTTATAACATTTTTTCAAATTTTCACATTTTTAACTTGAAATTAAACAAAATTAAATAATTTAGATACTAATTAAAAAAATAAAAAAGAATAAAATGAAATAAATAATGATAAATTAATAAACATTAATAATAATACAAATTTATAAAAATTTTAAAATTCTCACATTTTTGATACAAAAATTAAATAGAATGGAATAATTTATGTACTAAGCTGAAAAATTAAACGAAAATAAAAATAATAAAAATTAATAAACAACAATAATAATAAAAATTTATAATATTTTTTCAAAATTTAATTTTTAACTCAAAAAATTAAACTAATTAAATAATTTATGTACTAATTTAAAAAATTAAACAAAAATAAAAATTAATAAATAATAATAAATTAATAAACAATAACAGTAATAAAATTTATAACATTTTTTCAAATTTTCATTTCGTTACTTAAAAATTAAATAAATTAAAGAATTTTATATACCAATCTTAAAATTAAACGAAAATAAAAATTTATAAATAATAAGCAATTAATAAACAATAATAATAATAAAAATTTATAACACTTTTTCAAAATTTCATTTTTGACTTAAAAATTAAATAGAATTGAATAATTTATGTACTAAGCTGAAAAATTAAACGAAAATAAAAATAATAAAAATTAATAAATAATAATAAATTAATAAACAATAACAGTAATAAAATTTATAACATTTTTTCAAATTTTCATTTCGTGACTTAAAAATTAAACAAATTAAAGAATTTATATACCAATCTTAAAATTAAACGAAAATAAAAATTTATAAATAATAAGAAATTAATAAACAATAATAATAATAAAAATTTATAACACTTTTTCAAAATTTCATTTTTGACTTAAAAATTAAACTAAATTAAATAATTTATGTACTAATTTGAAAAATTAAACAAAAATAAAAATTAATAAATCATAATAAATTAATAAACAATAACAATAATAAAATTTATAACATTTTTTCAAATTTTCATTTCGTGACTTAAAAATTAAACAAATTAAAGAATTTATATACCAACCTAAAAATCAAACAAAATGAATAAATAATAATAAATTAATAAACAATAATAATAATAAAATTATAACATTTTTCAAATTTTCATTTTTTTTACTTAAAATTAAAACAAAATTAAAATAATTCGTGTAATAATAAATTATTAACAACAATAACAATCCGAAAATTTTATAAATTTTAACATTTCAATAATTATAAATTAAATAAAATAAAAATAACAAATAAAATAATAATAATAAAAATAATAATAAAAATAAAATAAATTATATGGTTTATTAACAAAGATATAATAAAATTTTAGCAAAAATATATATAATTATAAAATTGTTATTACTCACACTTTGTCACACTTAATATAATAATATTCACTGCATTATAATATTTACTCTGAACATATCTGCATAAGTTCAAATTTACATATTTAAACATTCTTATATCTGTCCATATTCCAATTGTCAAACGAAAGTGATATAGATATTTTTATCGAAATAATTCCTATTCATTTAAGAATAATAAACACACATGCTATGCAAAGCAAATAGAAATAAATTGCCTACACCCTATATACATTACTAATAGTCATTTTCCAGAAAATATTCAAATTTCATAAAAACAAATTTTTTTTTCACTATAAATTTTTTTGTTAAAAACAAGATTATCAAATTAATATTATGACATTTTCTAATTGACCATAACTCTTTTAAAAGTACTGAAAATAATAACAATTTAAAAAAATAACATGGCTCTACCAAGTAATCAACAAGTCTCATTACTTACGCGATGCTTTAGAAATAATACCTATGTTTGATGGAAAAAATTTACTATTATCAATTTTTATTGAAAGTTGTTTAGTCAATTACAAGGAGAGTTAGGAGCAATGTATGAAACAAGAAAAATATATTATAAACTGTAGAGACCAATTACCAATGCGCAAAGACAATTTATCCTTTTTTGTTTCAGGCAACGAAGATCCTCTAGATAATAAAAATTCATTTTGTAAATTTGTTACATGTAATGGATATACAAAATATCCCACTAAAGAAAAATATATGCAATTAATCAAAAAGGCATAATCATTAGACAATATAGATCAACCGCCTCCAGAACCACCTCCTAGGAGAGAATAAATTGACAAAAAAATAAAACTACTAAAAAAAGCATGAAATAATTAATTTAGCTTTATTTCATTTTTAACCATATTAAAAAAAAGATAATTTAAAGAATCAAAACTAATATAAATTTTTCTGTTATAGCGATCTAACACCATACCACTTACATTTGCATGTCAATCTACAAGAAAAAAGTATTAATTAATTTTTTTTCTCTCTCTCTCTCTTTTCTTCTTTTTAGATAACCAAAAATAAAACCAACATGATATGGATAAGGTTAATTATTTTTATATTTTACACTATACTTCTTAAACCATCACAATTATAAACACAAATACTTCTACCTATAAACCCAATATTCTTTTTGAATCAGTTAAAGACATCATCTTTCCAACTAACAAAAATCAAATAATTATCTATGTAAATATAAGTGATATATATTAGAATTTGGAAGGTTATTAACAAATTTTTTTTAAGAAATTAAAACACAGTGCTCAAATAAATGCTCAAATGATCACATATAATTGGTTGCCCGTATTTCCAATTATAAGGGGGAAAAGAGGGGGAGGAAAGGAAAGAAATGAGACACCAGTTTTACAACTAAACGAATTATTTATTTAACTTACGTTACTGAGTGCTTCCACCAGTAGATCACACTATCTCGATATGTAAACAATCACCGGGGAACCGATGTAGGCGAATAGAAAACCACGAGGTATTGCGTAGGGAGAGATCAGACAACAAGTGTCGCGTCTGTCCGCGAATCTGGCGATTGACACCCTCGAGGCCCTTCGGCCGTTTCCGGGTTCAATCGCCAGATTCGCAGCAGACGCGGGAGAATTTGTAACGCCACGTTACACCCCCCTTCCCCTAAACGGGACGAAGTGTAACCCCTTACAACAAAAAAAAATTTTCAGCTAATTTTCTAATAATTCTTCGTAATCCGTATCGAGAACTATACATTCTAAATTTTCGTTTTTAATATTTTCTGCTAAGCTATTCTCCAAAAATTCCTTTAGTTCTTCTCGACGTTTGTCCCAGTTGGCTCGTACATATTTTCTCCCGTTTTCCGATGGTTCACAGTATCCCGCTCGTGCTTTTAGATTTCTCCTCTCGCAGAATTCGTCGTGTAAAATGTAGTGGGATTTCCATACTTCTCTCCTACAGAATCTGCATATCCAAATTTTATTGTTCTCCATTATTTTCCTGTAACATTTTCCAAAAAAAAGAATTTTCTTTATCTTAAAAAAAATTTTAAAGCAAAAGTCTATTTAATTTAGTTTTTTGTTCTTTTCTGTTATTTTATATTTACTTGTTTTTACTTTTATTTATTTATTTTATTACTATTTTTATTGTTATTTTATTTGTTTGTTAATTAAAAAGAAGAATTAGGTGGATTTTGTCATTTTGTTTATTTTATTTTTTGATGCGTGATGTGTTTTTTAACAAGAGTTTTATAATTATTCTTATCATTATTATTTTTTTGTTTTTGATATTAATAAGAGGGAAAGAAAAAAAAGAAAAATTAAAATAAAATTGATGATCTAGTTGTTGATTTGGTGGTACAAAAAGAAAGAGATAAGAAGTAGGAAGAAAAAGAAACAACAAAAAAAAATTTATTTTGATGGGTTTTTGGCTAGAAATTCTTCTAGTTCTTTGTTATTCTTCTCCCGTAGTTCCTTCCATTCCGTTTCCTGCTTTACTTTTTCCTCCACGTTTTTCTCTAAAATCCTCCGACGGTCGCATCTCCAACGTAGCATACCTAGGAACACTTCCTTTTCCTTTTCGTAGGTGTATTCGTGTTCCTCGAAGTTGATTTCTTCCTCTTTGCTTTCTTCCTTGTCCTCCTCTTCATACAATTTTTCCTTGTTCCTTCTTTCGACTACCTTGTACATCTTGACTTCTATGACTGTTTCCACGTCTGAGTCTGACTCCTCTTCGGTGCTTTCAAATTTGTTTACATTTAGTTTCCAGATTTTTAGCCTGGTTTCCTGATCTTTGAGTGCTTGGCGCTGTTGTTCTAGTTCATTCCATTTGTTTTTATATTTATTCATTTTCGTTGTTATTTTATTTATTTTTTCTTGGATTTTCTTTATTTCGCCATTCATTCCTTCTATTGTTGTTTTCTTTTCTCCTTTTTCGTTTAGATGAGTTGGATCCATTTTCTGAAAAAAATGGATGTTTTTTGTATAGTTTACATTCGTCAATGTAAAAAAAAATAAAAAATAATTGCTTGTTATTCTTATTTTCTACAATTTTCAGTCAATTTTCGTGCAATTTTAATATAATTTTTCTATATTTCTTTTAATTTTCCTGAAATTTTCGTATTATTTTCGACCAATTTTCTATTATTTTCGCCTGATTCTACTTAATTTTTCTGAAGATTTTCTTTAATTTTCATTTTCCACGAATTTTCGCAAATCATTTATATTCCATAATCCTATTGATTTTCCTCGAATTTTTCCTAATTCGTAAATAGTGGGGGAAATTTTTCGAATTATTTTGAACGGACCTTCGAAATCTTTTTTCAATTTACGTGCGATTCCTAAATCTTTACTAGAAAGAGACTTGTCTTTTTTTCCATACAAGATCTCCTACTTCGAATTCTAATTTTCTCCTACGCAAATTGTAATATTTCGCTTGATTTTCATTCGCTTTGTCTAAATTTCGTTGAACTTCGTCTTTAATAATTTGTAAGTGTCTCAGTCTTTCTGTCCACTTGTCAACTTCCTGAAATTCTATTTCGTCCGGATTTTCGAAATCTTTTTTCAGTGTTTGAAAAGGTTGAAGCTCACGACCTAAATTAAGGAAAGCTGGTGAAAATTTTGTCGACGAATGTTTTGCTGTATTTAGGGCAAATTGCAAGTCTTCGATATCTTTATCCCAAAGATTTTGCTCTTTGTCTAAATAAGCTTTTATTGCCGTTTTGATGGATCTGTTCGTTCTTTCCGTGGGATTCGCTTGTGGGTAGTATTTCGGTGTAAACGAATGCCTGATACCAAATTTTTCCGACATTTCCCTGATAACTTTGTTGGCATATTCGGTGCCATTATCCGAAATTAAAATTCTGGGAGTTCCCCATCGCGAAATAATTTTCTTGTGAAATTCGGTCTCAATTGTTTTTCCATCCGCTTTCTTGATTGGAATAATTTCTACCCATTTTGTGAATAAGTCTGTAAATACTAGAATATATTTGTTCCGATTTTTTGAAATAGGTAATGGGCCTATAATGTCGGAGGCAACCATCGTCCATGGCTCCTCTATTATTTGTTTCCCCATTGGTCCTATTTTCGGTTTGTTGGTTGCCTTCGTCTGTTGGCAAACTTTACATCTTCTAATATTTTTCACGATATCCGTATACATTCCTGGCCAGAAAAAATTTTCGGAAATTCGATGGAAAGTTTTTTCTACATCTAAGTGTCCTGCCTGTATATTATCGTGATTTTCGGTTAAGACTTGTTTTCGCAAATTTTCTGGAATTACTAATTTCCATGGATTTTCATCTTTAAGGAGGGGAGATTTTAATGGATCGGGTCTATGAAAATATAATTGTTTGTCTCGAATTCGCCAATTCTCGTGTTAGTGAGGTTTTGATTTTACTAATCTCATTTTCGTTTCGTACCAATTATTTTCTGTTTGATTTTCGCTACTTTCGATTTTTATTTCCTCGGAAATTTCTTGTTTTTCTTCGAATATTCTTGACAACGCGTCTGGGACTACGTTCGCTGAACCTTTTCGATATATTATTTCGAAATCATGTTCCGATAGTTCCAACGCCCATCTCGCCAAGCGTCCTGTAGGATTTTTCAAATTGTGTAGCCATTTTAAAGCAATGTGATCAGTTATTACTTTAAAATGACTACCTTCTAAATATTGTCGAAATTTTCCTATGAACGTTTTCACCGCGAGACACTCCTTTTCAGTTGTCGAATATTTTCTTTCCGTTTCGCTCAAATTTTTGCTTCCGTAAGCAACTACTACGTTTTTACCGTCAATGTCTTGTGTCAAAACTGCGCCTAGACCCGTGTCACTTGCGTCAGTTTCTAGTATGAAAGTGTGTTGAAAATCAGGGGGGTTTAAGATCGGAGCTGTCGTCAACAACTCGATCAGTTTTAATTTTGCTATTTCCTGATTTTCGGTCCAAGCCCAATTTACATTTTTTCGTAGTAATTTTTGTAACGGTTCAATTATTTCAGCGAAATGTGGGATAAATCGTCGGTACCAGCTAACCATTCCTATAAAACGTTGTAACTGTTTGATAGTTTTAGGAGTCGGAAATTCTCGAATAGGTTTGACTTTGTCGTCATCGATTTGCAGTCCTCTTTCGTTAACTACGAAACCTAGGTATTTTACCTCTGCACAACCGAATTCGCTTTTTTCGAAATTAACCGTCAACCCTGCTTCTTTTAATTTTCCTAATACTATTTCCAAATATTTCATATGTTCGTCAAAAGTTTAAGAAACTATAATTATGTCGTCTAAATAACAGAAAACTTTAGGTTTGAGATCGGGCGTAATAATTTTATCCATTAACCGATGGAACGTTGCGGGAGCATTGCAAAGTCCAAACGGCATTCGCTTGTATTGGAACATTCCAACACCAGGAACAACGAAAGCCGTTTTTTCCTTGGACTCTTCACTCAACGGGATTTGATTATACGCCCACTTTAAATCTACTTTAGAGATATATTTCGCGGCTCTGAGCATATCTAAAATTTCGGCCATTAACGGAACCGGATACAGATCTTTTTTCGTAACTGCGTTGACTTTCCGAAAGTCAAGGCACAATCTGTATGTTCCGTTCGCTTTCTTGATCATAACAATTGGATTCGACCAATTGCTATTACTTGGCTCGATAATACCTTCGCGCAACATTCTCTTAATTTCCTTAATTATTTCCTCCTTAATTTTCCTCGGGGGGTAGTAATCTAATTTTTAAAAATTAATTTAAAAATTCTTGTTCTTCCTCGGACAGTTTGACTAGTCCTGAACAAAATTCCGTTTCATCTAAACAACTCGATTCTCGCAATATTTTTTCCTGAATATTGTTGTTTATTATCGCGTTGTTTTTGAAATTATTCCATTTCGTATTTAACGGTATACGAAATTTATTTACACTCGCCATAGAATTTTTCGATTCTAATTTTTCCGATTTTAAATTTTCCGATTTTTTATTTTCCGATTTTTGCGAATTTTCTCGTTTTCGCCAAATTTTCGAACTTATTTCGCGTTCTCTAATTTTCTTGTTCAACTCCGCTTTTTTATACCAATTTTTCTTACGGGGATTGTCGATTGGGAATGAAAATGGTTCGTCAGTCTCGTCAAGACCTGATTCCATTTCTTAATTATCAAATCTGTTTGATAATGGGATTTTCATTAATTTTGGAAGAATTTTTCGGGGTTTTGGTATTGGGATTTGGGTAGGAGTTTTTGACTGTTGTAAGGATTGTCTTGGTATAATTTTTGGAATTTTCCTTTCATTACTCGGGTCGACCCTTGGAAAATTTTTCGTAATTTTCCTACTATTTTCTGTATCGATACTTTTTAATTTTCCTAATTCGAATTTTTTCTCGAATTTTCCTACATTCTCTTTTTTATTCTCGAGATTTGGTTCAAAATTTTTTCCTGATTTTGACCTATTTTCTTGGGATTTTTGCGCGAAATTTTTCCTATTTTCTCTTTGTGAACTGGACCAACCTGTTTGTGATCCCACTTCTTGTTTTGTCAAAACAGCTTCGACCATCTTTTCGATTTTTCTATTTTCCCTATCTCCGATTTTATAACGTATATTAGGTAAATCTTTCAATGACCAAGTGTCAGATTCGAAATCTAATTTCATTCCTATTTCGCGCAGCATATCTATTCCTAAGATTGCATATTGTCTTAAACCTGGTACAATTCTGAAAGTCAAATTTTTTGTTATATTACCGATTTCTACCGGAATCGTAACTTTTCCTATAATTTGTAAACTTTCACCGTTGGCTGCTGTCACGAGTTTATTTTTTACTGGTTCTAATTTTACACCGTATAATTGTAAATATACCCAATTTTTGTGACCAAAAAATGAACTCGTAGCGCCTGTGTCGATTAACGTTTCGAAAATTGTGTCCTGGTATTTAATGTTAGTGAAAAATCGTAAATCATTCACCAATGTTTCGCAACTTTCTGGTAATTCAATATTATTTAGGGATACTGAATTTTTCAGTACCCCCTCTACTCGTTTCCCTGATTTTTCGACCTATAATCTCTAAGAATGTGACCTACTTTTCCGCAACCGTAGCATTTTTTCGGGTGACTTTTCTCGTTTTGGTTCGTCTTGGAAGTATTACCATTTCCTGTAGGAGAACGGTTTGGTACTGCCACTTGAAGACTATTACTTGGATTATTATTGTCACCAGAAGGATCTTCTAACATTTTCTGATCGTTAGTTGCGTCGGGGGGAAAAGTGATTTTCGGCTGATTTCTTTGCGGATAATTTCCAGGATGATTTGATTGAGATCGCGAGTTTTCACCAAATCTTCTAGAATTTCCGTTATTTACTTGATTCGTAGTTTGCTTTGATTTATCATTAGATGAGTTTTTATCCGTTGTGATTTTTAAATATTGTCCGCGAATTTTCGACTTATTTCTTTCAATTTCGAATTCTTTACCTAAACTTTCTAGTTCCTTAAACGTTTTAAAATCGTTTCTTTGGATGTACATCTTGTATTCGAGACGCAAGTTTTCATATGCACGACGTAATTCCCAGTGTAAACCTTTTCGCGGGTTTAATTTTCCGAATAATTTTCTTATTCTAATCAAAAAGGTTTGAATTTCTTCGCCCTCTTTCTGGTTGCAATATTTTATTTTCGTGTTAATTTCCTCGTAGAACTTTTCGTCTAAAAATGTTCTTTCGAATTCTTCACGAAAATCTTGTAAAGAAAACCAATTGTTTCTAACTGTTCTACACCATTCAAGGGCTTCGTCTGCTAATACCGCGTCTATATTTTCTAATACACGACTTTCCGGGATTTCATAACCTCGCATGAATCTATACAATTCTTCTAGAAATTGCACTGGGTTGTCCGTTTTGTTATTATGAAATTTAACTGGCCAATTTGACATGATTTGAAAAGGTGTTTGTAACATGCCAAAAGGAAAATGATTATTGAAATTTCCAAAATGTCGATTGTTGTCGACTTGGGCATTTGGATTTTCAATTTCCGTACTTTCCGCAAAATTTTCTTCGAGATTTGGATTTTTATTTTTCGTTACATTTTCCATCGCAATTTTCATTTGATCTAATTCTAATCTAAGTTGATCTAATTCCTTATCGCGTATCGATATTTCATTTTTGAATTGATCTAACTCGGTTGATTTTTCCTTTAATTCCCGATGAAAATGAATATTTTTACGTTTCGAAATAGTTCCTAACTTTTTGGGTTCGTACTCGATTTCCATTTCACTATCGTTCGGCCATTCATAGTTAAATTCCTGATTTTTACTCTTAAATTGGACATTCTGTCTTTTTTCCCTGATTTCGCGTTTATCTAAATCGAAATAATTATCTACTTTTGCTCGAAAACTATCTTCTGAATCGCTGTTGTTTTGATTATTTTTATTTACCGAACTATGTGCTGAGGGTTTGTATTTTTCTTGCACAATTTTCCTATGTTCGCGTTCTAATTGTTTTTCTCTTTCGCGCAATTTTTCCCTTTCATTTTTCAGCATTTCATCGTATGGTGTTAATTCGTTCCTACTTTTAATCATTTGATTATTTGTCCCTAAAAACGAATTAATATCAAAAGTTCCGTCTTTTGATTTTTCTGAAAAATTTTGCGTCACATTTTCCGATAATTTTCCTACAAAATTTTCTGTGACATTTTCCGGTACTTTTCCTATATTTCCAACAGTTTTCTTTATTTCGGCAAAGTACTGTTGTAATATACCGCGGTTTATTGGTACAGTTGTTGGGCCTGCATCTGGTAACCCTTGGTTACTGTTTTCCGAATGCATCAACTGCACACTCGCGTTTTTTCGTATCTCTTGCCCTTAATTCTGGCAAGGATACGTTCCTTGTTGCTGCTCGTTTACTTGTTCCGCTTGGGAGGGGCATCGATTGGTTGAAATTAAGAAATTTCAATTTTTCGGGTGACACGAGTTCAACGAGAGCACGAATCATTGTCTCGTGTCTCTCTATCGTGGCTTCTAAATCATTATTTTTCGCATTATCTTGCGGTGGGGGGGTTTTTTGTGTGTGGGAGGGGCAGTCCCGCTCGCTGTGTTTCTTTCCTCAAAATCTGTTTCGCTCGCCGTTTTCGTTTCGCTTCCCGACATATTTTCTGTTTCTTTGTTTTCCCGAATTCTTTTTGTATCCGATCGTAAAACACGTCTCGAATGCATTTGTGATTCAATTTTGAAAAATTAGAAATAAGTTTAAATCGTTATTTAATCTATTCTACAAATTTCAACTTACGCAAAAAGAAAAAATTTTCCGCTAATTATTGTTCAACGTCATGAACTATATGTGAGAAAAAGTTTCTATTGCTAAATCACAAATGTTCGAACTAATTTTTGTTAATTTTCTCGGAATTTGCCGTATTTGTTTATTTTGTGATTAAAAAAAAATTAATTACACGTTCTTTTTTCGAAAAATACTAAAAAGTTTAAATCGATACTTTTGACACACCCGGTATACGTTGCAAAAAATTTTATTTTATTCCTAACTGTATAATATCGAAAAACAAAAGAAAAGAATTTTCACTTTTAATTAACAATTAATTTTGATTTGTTTATCAATTGTTTTTAACTTTTACCGATATTTTACAATTGAATGTTTGCTTTATTGCACTACCGTATAAAAAGTAACACCCGGTATAAGTCGGTTACCGTGTCAAAATTTTCTAAGTTCTTATTTCACGTTTAAACTTTAGAGACACCCGGTATAAGTCTTGGTTTTTGAAAATTTTATTTTCTAGACTTATTTCCTTTAATTTTATTTGTCACCCGGTATACTAATTTTTATTTCTCACTTGACAAAATTATTTTCGAATTAATCGCGAAATTTCTCGTGTTTACTATTTTTTCCTAAGTTACACACGACCTTGATCACGAAAACAAAACAAACCGGCGTCTTACAACGACAAAATTTTCTCTCAAAAATAATCGATAAATTCACTTTTTCTTTTTAATTCTCGACTTTATTTTCCGTTTTTTTCAATAATTTTCGCTAATTTTCACGAATTTAGTCACGTTTTCAAAGAATTTTTCACGATTAATTTTTACCGGTTTATACACGCACTTTTTCACAGAGATTTTGTCTTGTCTGCAAAGAAAAAAAGAAAATTTGTCACAATTGTCAAAGAAATACAATACAAGAATGTTTAAAAATCAATAATATTCAATAATTTTCATGCACAAAACACAAATATGTTCAAACAAATATGGGAAACAGGAAAAGAAAAGATTTGATTTCGAGGTTAGGCGACCATGAGGTGACAGGTGGAATTTTTCAACAATTAAAAAATGATGAAAAAATAAATGAATTTTCTGGGGTTTTCCATAAACAAAATTATGAAAAAATTATTTTAGGAGTTTTCAACAAACAAAGATGTTGAAAAGAATTATTTCTGAAGGATTTTCTTTCAGAAAAAGGAATGGAAAGATGGGTTTTTTCGTTGGGCGCCAATTTATAATTGGTTGCCCGTATTTCCAATTATAAGGGGGAAAAGAGGGGGAGGAAAGGAAAGAAATGAGACACCAATTTTACAACTAAACGAATTATTTATTTAACTTACGTTACTGAGTGCTTCCACCAGTAGATCACACTATCTCGATATGTAAACAATCACCGGGGAACCGATGTAGGCGAATAGAAAACCACGAGGTATTGCGTAGGGAGAGATCAGACAACAAGTGTCGCGTCTGTCCGCGAATCTGGCGATTGACACCCTCGAGGCCCTTCGGCCGTTTCCGGGTTCAATCGCCCGATTCGCAGCAGACGCGGGAGAATTTGTAACGCCACGTTACACACATTATAGAACAAATTAAAAGTAAAGAATTTAAATTGCAAAAAGTTTAATAGAAATTGAAAACCTTATTGATAACATCAGTAATGCCGACAAAAATAAACAAAATTGTCAAGAAATTATTTTTAAAAAAAATATTTGAATCCAATGTTATTTTAGATACAAAAAGATATAGACATTTTTCTGATACAATTCTCTAATAATATTATTAACATATCTCGCATTAATGGAACAATACAAAATTATACAAATTTGTTTTATGATTTTCCAAGTCAGTTTAAAAAGAATTATGAATCATTCGTAAAATTATAGATAAAAGAATTAAGAAAACCTATATATCAATATATTTACTATACACAAAATCTAATAAATATCATAACACATTCTAACAATAACCAATGGCATCCTACATTACTAAAATCTATACCATAAGAAAATCTTAAAAATTACATTCAAAACAACTTTACATTATCAAATTTACTTAAAAATTCAATAATTACAGAATTTATTTTTAAAATCAAATTATATTTCTCATTTACAATACATATTATCTCAAAACATCAATATAATATATACAAATTACATTCAATTCCTTTATTTTATAAGTTCAATAAAAACTCTAGTATATCTACATATATAAAACATAGAACTCAATATCTTGCTATCAATACAAACAATTAAACATATTTTTATATAAGCAACTTAGTCAAGTCAAATAAAATTTTCTTTTAGTTGCATGTGTAAATTTTAAATATTATGTGTAAAGAGTCAAATATTGTATAAGTACAAGTAAAAAAAAAATCCAGTAGATAACAGAAAAAGGATGAACTAAAAAAACTTTAAACAATTGCCACTTGTTCTATTGAACAAGACAAAAATTTACATTGTAATTAACATTGAGAAATTACAAAACTTTATTTTGAGAATTAATTAATTATTTCTCTAATTGATATTAAAAAAAAAATTTAGCGAAAATAATGTTAATACGATTAAATCAAAAATAAGATTTCAATAATAAAAAGAAGATCTCAAATGTCTAACAAATTTCAAATTATGTATAATAGTTAAATTTACTAATTTTAATTTCATAAAGAATTTTTCTTTTTTCATTTTCCAATTTCAAAATTTTCGAAGGGGGAGGTGTTACGTCACCGTAACCTATTTTTAATAATGTTAATAATAATATGTACACTACCGTCCAAAAGTATCAGGACGATTACATTCGACTCTATGAAAAAACATGCCATCACTTTTTCAATCATATCTCGGAAATAAAAGAAGGTAAAAAAAACTTAAATACGGTTAGAAAGCTGGTTAAATTCTGCGTAAAATAAGCCGTCTTTAAAGTTATTTCTTTAATTATTTTTTAAGTTGTAGAGTAAGAAAGAAATAAAAAAATTTATCAAATTTTCTCATTTTTGTCTCTTGACTTCAACTTTTTCAAAAATCTAGAAAAATTTAGATAAAATTTTTCTAAAAACACAGAAATCTTTGTTAGAATTTCAGCTTTAAAATAAGCCTTCGAAAATTAAAAAAGGTTAATCCGTCTTCGATATATCATTAAAAATGTGAAGTTGTGTTTCGACCGATTGGTGCATTGAAATTAAACGGTGACGACTCGATTCTGGCTTCGCGCGGCAGCGAATGAGAGAGAAAACAGGGACGAATTTTTGCTGGAGAATAATAAATAATTATGTTTCACGAGTAATATAAAGAAACTCAAAAGTTCATCGTTCCCCCGCATCAATTCGTCCCTGCTTTCTCTCTCATTCGCTGCCGCGCGAAGCCACAATCGAGTCGTCACTGATGAATTTCAATGCACCAATCGGTCGAAACACGGCTTTACAATTTTAATTATACATCAAAGACGGATTAACCTTTTTAATTTTCGAAGGCTTATTTTAAAGCTGAAATTCTAACAAAGATTTCTGTGTTTTTAGAAAAATTTTATCTAAATTTTTCTAGATTTTTGAAAAAGTTGAAGTCAAGAGATAAAAATGAGAAAATATGATATTTTTTTTTATTTCTTTCTCACTCTACAACTTAAAAAATAATTAACGAAATAACTTCAAAGACGGCTTATTTTACGCAGAATTTAATCAGCTTTCTAACCGTATTTAATTTTTTTTTGTACCTCCTTTTATTTCCGAGATATGATTGAAAAAGTGATGGCATGTTTTTTCATAGAGTGGAATGTAATCGTCCTGATACTTTTGGACAGTAGTGTAAAATAATATTAATAATGATTATAATAATTAATAATAATAATCATAATAATTAATAATAATAATCATAATAATTACAATAATTAATAATAACAATCATAATAATTAAGAATAATAGTAATAATAGTTATCATAATTATTTAACATATTATTATAATAAATAAATATAACAAAAAAATAAACGACAATAAATTATAACAAATAACAATAATAAACCACAATAAATTGTAAGAATAAACATTAGAAAGAATAATAAACAATAATAAACATAAACATTGTAATAATAAATATTAATAGTAATAATAGAATTATAATAACTAGGAATTAATACCGACTTTAATTGTAAACAATTATAATCAATAAATAATACAACAAATTATAAATAATGAATTGTAATAAACAATTAATTGTAACAACAGATTATAAACAATTAATGGAAATAACAAAATTATAAAATAACATATAAGTGATAAGCAATGGACACGTGCGATCTAATGGTGAGTCACCACAAGTGTTCCTGCAACAGAGGGATTCTCCAAATGTATGGAAAAGCGAACGATTCTCCAAATGCATGGCAAAGCAAACGATTCTTCAAATACATGGCAAAACGTACAGTTTCTTTAAATACACAGGGAAAATGGGTATAAGAAGAGCCAGACCATCAACAGCAGTTCAGTCTAAGAAGTCAGTCTAAGAAAGCAGTCTAGAAAAGCAGTCAAGAAAATGTAGTCGTCAATATTATAAGTCTCAAATTGAGAAGTGGTGCTCTGCACAAGTCAGTCTTAAAATTTTATCTATAACAAGTGGTTCTTCACGACACAGTGCTCTAAACCCAGTTTCAGTAGTTGTCCTTTACTCTACGTATATTTCAAAAGTGCATTTTGGAAAGTCAATCTGGAAGTCAAATTTGCCATTTGAAAAGAGTGTTCCTGTTTCTCGAGACACAATACTGCATCCACTTAGTCAACCATTAACGGACTAGTGCCATTATACCTGAGCGACTAGCATCACCCTTTGTCCCAAGGTAAACAATCAATCACTCACATTAGAAAGCCTATGTCCATCTCTTATTCTCATCAATTTTATTTTATTTCATAAAATACACATATATTTGTTCGACTAAAGTAACTTCTTGTTATTTACTACCCCGTCTCTATTTTAATTAATTTAAAAATATAATCGTGAAACATTAGGGAAATTATAATGATTAAGATCGTAACAGTATAATATTACAAATATTGCAATTTTTTTAGATATTATTTTCATAAAGAGAATTATAAATCATAAATTAACTTTTTTACATTGATACTGCTCATCAGAAGAAAAATTAAAAGGACATTCTTTTTTTTCGTTAGAAAGATTATTTATAGAATTATAATTAATAAATTATGCACGTTAAGAAGAATTATATGTTATATTTATGTTAATTTTAAAAATTACTTTGATTTTGAATATATCAAATTTAAAAAAAATTTAATTCTCATTTAAAAAATGAATAATATTTAAACAGCTTTTCAATAACTAAAATTAATATTTTTGTTTTAAGTTAATTTTTCCATTGTTTAAATATTTAATAATGTTGTTAATATTATATTATTTTTAGTAATTATTTTTTTAAAATATGAATAATGGGGCATTCTTTGTCAAATTTTACCCCCAATCTGTCCATTTTTAATTTCATCGAAAAAATTAAAAAAGGGCTTAAATTAAAGCTTGGAACCTCTACTTTTATTTGCATGGTGGTCTTTTTTAAAAAATCAAGATGGTGGACTTGTACGTCACGTTAAAGCTGTCGAGGAGCAAAAAAAAATTCTACTTTTTGCTAAAAAAATATGAATTTCAAAGTAAAAATAGTTTATTTTTGGCACAAAACATACCTCTTTATAGGTACGTACTTTATTTACCCTTATTGACATTTTCCAAATTTTAAAATGGCGGATTCAATATGGCCAAAAAATATAAATTTTTGTCAATCTTTGCGAAACTTACTATTAAGGGATTATTTGGGTCGCTGATAAGGAATCTGAAGTCAGTTTTGCAAAATACAAAATGGCGGATCTAATATAGGAGACCTATTTTTCAAAAATCGTACTTTTCTGCTTGAAAGTTGTTACTCAGGGGTTTTTGAGGTCGCTGATTACACAGCCACACAAAAAAAATTTGTGTTCTGACCCAGAGGTCTCACTATGTGTACTTTATGTTTTTGGGGTCGCTGAATCCGAATCCGAGGTCCATTTAACCCCATCAGTTCAGGGTTTTGATATAACCCCAGAAAACCAATATGGCGGACACCTTTTGTAAAAATTCATCGGATTCGTTTGAAACTCGTTACTCGGGGGTTTTAAGGGTCGCCGATTACGAATTTTTTGGCGGACACTTTTTTGTAAAATTCATTGGATTCGCTTGAAAATCGTTACTCAGGGGTTTTGGGAGTCGCCGATTATGAATTTAATGTCAGTTTTCAAAAATTCAAAATGCCGGATCCAATATGTCGGACACTTTTTGTAAAATTCGTCGGATTCGCTTGAAAATCGTTACTCAGGGGTTTTAGGGGTCGCTGAATCCCAATTTGATGTCAGTTTTTAAAAATTCAAAAGAAGGGACAACAATACTTTAACGGTTTGGACTAAACCCACTCCTGATGGAGGTATGCTCTACTCTATCCCGTGTAGAAGTTTGATAGATTGATTGATTGATTGATTGATAGATTAATGTCGTCATGGCAGACCCACGTAAGAAACGTGTTACGATGCAGGGACTCGGAACCCCAGTATCGATGGTTGAGGGTGAGAAAGCAGGCTCTCAGGCGTCGTCATCCAACAACTGCAGCTCTTCATTGGTGGGAAACTTGGCTAATGTAGAGTATACTGCGACAAGACAAAGTAACAATCTATGTCACGACTGCGATAGTAATCGCGATGTGTTTTGTTATATCTGCTGCAAGTACGAAATCAGTTCATTGCGAAAACAAATTAATGATGACGTCAAAGTCACATAAAAGGGGATTTTTATTCAGAAATTGATAAGAATGCATGGGCTCCCAATATAATTTGCAATTGTTGTAAATTAATGCTTAACCGTTGGAAGAAAGACAAAAAAGCAATCAAATTTTCCAGTCCAGCAGAATGGAAGAAACCTCTTTGTAAAGAAAATTGCTTTTATTGCTCAAATAAAGTTAGTCAGAATTACACTTCTAAAAGTAAACAACAACAACAACAAAGAAGAAAAAACTGATTTCGAGAGCATTAACGCAGTGAGAAATGATGAATTCATGAATGTTGATGAATACGAGCCTGAAAGCGACCATGACGATAGCGACACTGACTATTCTGAAGACACTAAAAAATCAGTCCCAAAGCTAGTTTCACAGCCTGTATTAAATAATCTCATACGCGACTTAGGTTTGCCAAAAGATAGTGCGGAGTTTTTGGCTTCATTTATTAAGCAGCATGATTTCCTAGAACCAAAGACAAGGGTTTCCGTATATCGAAATCGAGAATCAGAGTTTTGAAAATACTTTTCTAAAGATGATGATTTTGTATTTTGTACTGATATCAATGGACTGATGAATGAAATAAAAAAAATTGCTACAAAGCAACAGATTGGCGACTTTTCATCGATTCTTCAAAAAAAAAAGTATTAAGGCAGTATTACTCCATAATACCAATGTTTATGCTTCTATACCTATAGCTCATTCGACTGTAATGAAGAAAAAATATGGAAATATGGAAATACTTATGAATAAAAATGGTTACGAGCAACACAGGTGGCAGATTTGTGGAGATTTCAAAATCATAACTATTTTACTTGGGCAACAGTCTGGATTTACAAAATATCCCTGCTACTTATGTTTATGGGATAGTAGAGGTAGAAAACAGCATTACAAGATAAGAGATTGGCCTATGAGAAAGTCCCTCACACCTTGATCGCACAATGTCATTAATGAATCGTTCGTAGATCCATCAAAGGTCCTGCCTCCTCCTCTGCACATTAAGTTAGGTCTTATGAAACAGTATGTCAAAGCTCTTGATAAGACAGGTAAATGTTTCGAGTATTTACAGGCGATATTTCCTACAATTTCTGAGGCCAAAATCAAAGAAGGTATCTTTGACGGTCCTCAAATTTGAAAATTGCTTAAGGATAATGTCTTTATTAGTCACATGAATAATGTGGAGAAAGCAGCTTGGTTTAGTTTTCGAGAGGTTGTAGAAAACTTCTTGGGAAATCAAAAAAGTCCACAATATAAAGAAATAGTGGCCAAGATGATAAATAACTATGAGAAGTTAGGATGCTTGATGAGTTTAAAACTGCAATTCCTACACTCTCATCTTGACAAATTTCCGGAAAACGTAGGGCACTTCAGCGAAGAACAGGGTGAACGATTCTACCAAAACATTAAAATTGTTGAAACTCGCTATCAGGGAACGTGGGATGTCAATATGTTGGCAGACTTTTGCTGGATGCTTAAAAGAGAATCACTTGAACAGAACAACAAGCGTAAAAGAAATCCTCTTCACAGATCGTTTGAAGAGAAAAAAACACGATATAATTAAAAAAAACCATTAAAATATAATCCGTTTTTGGAGCAGCATTCTTATTATCAATCAGCCCTGTTAAGGGCTATACATGATGTACAAAATCCAATCGAGCAACCTCCCCGCGGTGTTCATCGGGTAATGCCAATGCCGACGGTACAAGGATTTAGAAAATTGGTCTTAATTAAATGAATGTAATAATAAAGTCATTTTTTGAAGTTAGAAAAAATTTCTGATTTCAATGGAGTTAAATAGACCTCGAATTCGGGTTCAGCGAACCCTAAAACCCCTGAGTAACGATTATCAAGCGAATCCGACGAATTTTACAAAAAGTGTCCGACATATTGGATCCGCCATTTTGAATTTTTGAAAACTGACATTAAATTCATAATCGGCAACTCCCAAAACCCCTGCGTAACGATTTTCAAGCGAATCCGATGAATTTTACAAAAAAGTGTCCGCCATATTAGATCCGCCATTTTGAATTTTTGAAAACTGACATCAAATTCGTAATTGGCGACCCTTAAAACCCCCGAGTAACGAGTTTCAAGCGAATCCGATGAATTTTTTCAAAAGGTGTCCGCCATATTGGTTTTCTGGGGTTATATCAAAACCCTGAACTGATGGGGTTAAATGGACCTCGGATTCGGATTCAGCGACCCCAAAAACATAAAGTACACATAGTGAGACCTCTGGGTCAGAACACAAATTTTTTTGTGTGTGGCTGTGTTACGAATCTGAAGTCAATTTTTGCAAAATTTAAAATGGCGGATCCAATATGGCCGAAAAATATAAATATTAATCAATCTTTGCGAAACTTACTATTAAGGGGTTTTTTGGGTCGCTGATTACGAATCTGAAGTCAGTTATGCAAAAAACAACAAGGCGGATCCAATATGGCAGATCCATTTTTCAAAAATCGATTTTTTTGCTTGAAACTTGTTTCTAAAGTACTAATAAGAATAACTAAATATCAAGTACAATTAATAAAAACAGAGAGTAAATGGTTTCAAGCAAAAAAGTTCGATTTTTGAAAAATGGATCTGCCATATTGGATCCGCCTTGTTGTTTTTTGCATAACTGACTTCAGATTCGTAATCAGCGACCCAAATAACCCCTTAATAGAAAGTTTCGCAAAAATTGACAAATATTTATATTTTTCGGACATATTGAATCCGCCATTTTAAAATTTCGAAAATGTCAATAAGGGTAAATAAAGTACGTATAAAGAGGTATGTTTTGTGCCAAAAGTAAACTATTTTTACTTTGAAATTCATATTTTTTTAGCAAAAAGTAGAATTTTCTTGTGCTCCTTGACAGCTTTAACGCGACGTACAAGTCCACGTAACAAGTTCCAAGCTTTAATTTAAGCCCTTTTTTGATTTTTTCGTTGAAATTGAAAATGGACAGATAGGGGGTAAAACTTGAAAAAGAATGCCCCGAATATATATTATAACATTATATATAATATAACTTAAGAATATTAAAAATTTATAGGAATAAGGCAAACATTTTTTTATAAACCGAAATTATTTTTAAAAAATTTAAAAGATTCCAAAGTTTTGAAAACTTTATATTCTATTTCAAGAGAGACAAAGTTGCGCAGTGTACCGATGCGCGTTGCTTCTGGTTTCTCTTTTCTCTATAGACCATGTGTTTTTTCTGTCTGCTATACGTATACCTATTGTTATGTCTCAAATAATGAAACTAAACATAACCAAATTATTATTTAATTTGTCCGGCATCGGTGATTCAACCTGATTTATTTACAGAGCAGGAGGCTCTGGTATTAAGGGACAGGTTTAAGAGAATAGAAACTGATGTTTAAAATATTATTTGGAAGTTTATTTGAATCCTTATTACAGTTGAGTGAAAGACTGAGAGAGTAAACAGATTCAGAAGTCTTTGGAACACTGGAACAAAATCAAGAATCCTTAAGGGAACTAGTAATGAACATGAGATAGATAAATATTTGACTTTGTTGTTTACCTTGATTAAGTCCTGGGAATGTTTGAGTGAGATTATGAGTGCCTGTCGATGAATTAATAAGTACTCCGATAAAGGTGAAGATGTCTCCAGTGTAAATGTTATCGGGCCAGAGTAAAAATGAAGGTCCGGAGTCCAGGTGAATTATTATCCTCAGGTTCTTCAGATTCCACAGACCAAGAATTAAGGAGAGATAAGAGTGAATCCGGCTGGTATGTTAAAATCCTTTATTTAGGCAATAGCAATCTCCTCGTTGTTTACAGATGAATAATCCACAAAGGAACGTAGAGTGACTCGTAGCACGAGATGAATTAGGAAAAGTGAAGTATTGTAAACTAACTCGGAGAACACACCAGACGGGAATTAACTTGGTAGCGGTTACTGCACTGTCGCGAAGAACACAAGTAATTGACACGACTTCTTAACTCGGTGGTGATTTCTGGACTGCTAGATTCGGCAAGGGTGTCCCTTTATATAGGTGTCTTTCACAAGGAGAAGTTTATCACCTTTGGGTCAAAGTGATAAAATTTTTATTACACACATGGAATCAATACAAGACTCGGCACGTGTCATCTAGACAATACTAGAATGACTCAGACATATGAACATATTTGGCGCGTGTCATCCAGACAAGGACCTCAGATCAATATTGCTTTGATTAGAAAGGAGTAAGGATTCAGATTCCAGTTTTACAAAATATTATTTTAAGAATATAACATACGTCCCGATGACGTGACATCGCCCCCCTTTAAAATTTGAAGATTGGAGAATGAAATTTGAACAATTTTTGAATTTGATTAGCATGTATTACATTCATTAAAGGGAAGTGTCATACTTAGATTGACAAGTAGTTTTAGCAAAGAGAAATTTGATTAACATGTTTAAGTTATAAACTGGATGAATTTTGATTATATCATACTCATGCACATACAATATTCCAAAGAATAGTACAATTATTTAATTTAATGTTTAGCACACTCATTATTTTGATATTACAAAATTTTGATAAAGGTATTTGAGACATAATTTAGGGTAATTTAATACCTGATTTAATTTATTAATAAGCACACACGTACGCATATAAGGTTTAGTAGAAGATTAAATAGAACATTCCTTTAGGAAATCCAATCAATACAATATTTAATTAAAGAATTTAAGTTAGTAAAAACATGCATACCCATACAGAATACAAGTATTTTGTTTTAATGTTTTGTGTTTTGTTTAGTGTTTTTAAGAGACTTTTGATTAGTAAATACACACATTTATTAAGTCTAATAAATACAAGTGTTTTTGTGTTTTGTTTGTTTTGTTTAATGTTAAGAGAATTTTGATTAGTAGATACATACATACATACACATACATTGTTAATAAAATTAGTTTATACAAACATTTTGTTTAATGATTTCAGAAGAATTAGATTAGTAGGCACATAGGTAGCCATAAGATTTGATTAAGAGATTTATTTAGTAATATTAATATTAAATATTATAACCCATTCAAGAAAATGCTAATAGAGTTTTCATATGACATACGATTAATATAGAGAGACAATTTCAAAGTGATTATAGTTTATATTTAAATTCATAAAATAGTTAGGTGTGTCATGCGTACCCATTATCCCTCTTTCCTATGGGGAAAAATACATAAATTTAACGTCGCTGAAGGGGAACGCTAGTTTGATTTTGACAATGCCTAATCTTTATAATTTTTGTTTCGTTTAAACCCATAGCACTTTTCTGCCGTATGGTATCTTTAAAAACATCTTTGACAAGAATCGCTCCACTTGATTAGTTGGATTTTATTGCTCCACGTATCAATTGACTCTCTATTTTCGTTGAAATCGTATCTATTTTTTAGTCTAGTTAACATTACTTCCGCTAATTTTCTTTTAGTATCCTTATTGTTTTCAAATCTTTCTATATTTACTTCGATATAATCATTATCTTTTGTAATATAGCAAGTTGCATTATTCGGAGAAACCTTCGAGTCCGGTATATTATAAATAGGTTTTGAAAATGTGAATTCTATTGCAAGATTCTCAAGTGTGGTTACTGGTGATGAATTCTGAGTCATATTACCTAAAAGAATATAAGATCCAATCAGGTAACGTTATTTCATATATATATATATATATATATATATATATATATATATATATATATATATATATATATATATATATATATATATATATATATATATATATATATATATATATATATATATATGGGTCGTTCCACGTCAACAGAAACAGAGCTGTGGCCAAAAATTGGCGCAATGAAAAAAAACGTTAAAGGGCTTAAAAAATTCTTACACTCGTGTACTTTCAATAACAGGTGGGCGTTTTTGAAAATCCAAAATGGCGGCTTAATTATAAGCGAACAAAGTCAACAAAATCATGAACCCAGAAATAATATCATAAATAAAAATGACAAAATGCATGGAAAAAAATTAAACGAAATTTTTTTTAACGTTTTTGGGGTCGCTTAATACAAATCTTAACTCAGATTTTGATTAGAGTTACAAGATTAAAAATGGCGATAGCACAATGGTGGACAAATTTTAAAACTCTTTAAAATCGCTCAAAATTTGTTACTCGGGAGTTTTCGGGGTCGCTGATTACGAATATGACATCCGATTTCAAAAATTCAAAATGGCAGATCCAACATGGCCGACATTTTTCTTCAAATTCATTGTATTCGCTCAAAACTTGTTACTCTGGGGTTTTTGGGGTCGCTGATTACAAATATGCCATCAGATTTAAAAAATTCAAAATGGCGGATCCAACATGGTCGACATTCTTTTCTTAACTTCATCGTATTCGCTCAAAACTTGTTACTTGGGGGTTTTTAGGGTCGCTGATTACAAATATGACCTTAATTTTTAAAATTCAAAATGTCGGATCCAACATGGCCGCCATTTTGTTGAAAAATTCATCGAATTCGTTTGAAACTTGTTACTCAGGGGTTTTCGGGGTCGCTGAATACAAAAATGACCTTAGTTTTAAAAAATTCTAAATGTCAGATCCAATATAATCGGTATTCCAATTTAATATTTTTTTATAAGAAATAAAAAGCTGTTTGTAGAGAGTTAAACTTTGGCCTTTCTAGTAGCTGAAGCAAATTCTAGTAGCGTTTGAGTATCGTAATATTTTAACCTTTTTATTTGGTTCAATTATAAATCCGTGACAGGATTAAAGATAAAAACCAATTGTGATATGGGGTAGTTTTTTTGTTCTGGTTCTGTCAAAGAATTGTGTTCGTTCTTGACTATTGTGTTTTTAGGGTTTCGTGGCCACCTGTGTAGAAATTTCCATATTTAGGCCATAACATGGCATGAAGCACCTCCCCAGATCGGGTCCAAGTCTGGCCAGACTTGGGCCAGATCTGGGAAGGTGTTTCATGCCATGTTATGGCCTACACAATGATCAAAAGATCTGGCCTTGATTTGGGCCATGGTTAAATTTCTACTCGGGCAAGGACTGAATCCCTTATAGCGAAACTCTAGTGTCCGTCCGCAATTTTTTTCTAACAACCGTTGCCATGGAAACCGTTACTATGGTACTGGTTGTTATGGTAATGGTTGCTATGGTAATGGTTGCTTTGTTTACAGTTGCTATGGCAATAATTGTCATAGCAACGCTTGTTATTGAAATCATTATGTGAAGCTCCTGATAGATTTTATGATTTTTTCTTTGTCTTTTAGTAGGCGCAATGCGCCTGCTTCTCTCACTGATTTTTTATCAGGCTTCGTTACATCAATGTACAACCAATTGTAACATGCGATAGTGTTTTTGCTATGGTTCTGTCAAATATTTTTGTTTGTTATATATGATATTTTTTTTCGATTGTCTTTAGCATGGATTTATAATTGAGGCCTTAGATCCAATAACTCGCCCGACGCTCGAAGGCACGCGCTAATACCAGTTGGGTAGCAGTGAGTGGCCCAGAGGCGCTTACTGCTCACTGACTGGGAATTGCGCGTTCCTCCGAGCGTCGGGTGAGTTATTGGATCCAAGGCCTCAATTGAACCAAATAAAACGGTTAAAATATTACGATACTTAAACGCTATTAGAATTTGCTTCAGCCACTAGAAAGAACAAAACTTTAACTCTCTACAATCAGCTTTTTATTGCTTCTAAAAAATATTAAATTCGAATGTCGGCCATGTTGGATCCGCCATTTTGAATTTTTAAAAACTAAGGTCATATTCGTAATCAGCGACCTCGAAAACCCATGAGTAGCAAGTTTCAAGCGAAATCGATGAATTTTTCAACAAAATGTCGGCCATGTTGGATCCGCCATTTTGAATTTTTTAACTCTGATGGAATATTTGTAATCAGCGACCCCGAAAACTCCCGAGTAAAAAGTTTTGAGCGAATACAATAAATTTAAAGAAAAATGTCGGCCATGTTACATCCGCTATTTTGAATTTTTGAAATCCGATGTCATATTCGTAATCAGCGACCCCGAAAACCCCCGAGTAACAAGTTTTGAGCGATTTTAAAGAGTTTTAAAAATTGTCTACCATTTTGGTTCCGCCATTTTGAATTTTCAGACTCTAATCAAAATCTGAGTTAATATTTGTATTAAGCGACCCCAAAAACGTTTAAAAAAGTTTCGTTCAATTTTTTTTCTTTAATTTTGCAATTTCTATTAACGATATTATTTGTCGGTTTGTGAGTTTGTTGACTTTCTTCGCTTGTAATTAGGCCGCCATTTTGGATTTTCAAAAACGCCCTCCTGTTATTGAAAGTACACGAGTGTAAGAATTTTTTAAGCCCTTAAACGTTTTTTTTTCATTGCGCCAATTTTTGGCCACAGCTCTGTTTCTGTTGACGTGGAACGTCATATATATATATATATATATATATATATATATATATATATATATATTCTTCTGAAAGTGACATTTTTGATGTCTCGATTAATTTTATAAAATCTACTCACTAATAATTGTTAACCATTTTCATAATAAAAATTTAGCACTAACTTTTCATTAAAAAAAATAAATTAAACAATTTTATTCTACTCAATTTATGCAAGAGCTAAAATAATTTCATCTCCGAAGCCTTTTTATTTAGCATGTCTCCAATATGACTTCTATTAGAAAACTTAAATTTCTATGCTTTTTTCCAACTGTAAGAAATTTTTTAAAAATATTGTCAGAAAGTACAATGTTTTTCTGTCATAACATGTTTTTTAAAAAATTTTAGACCTCCGTTTTATATATGATAAAAATGTTAAAACTTTGTCTTCGGTTTTAGGTTAAAATTACCTCACGATGATTAATGATATTTTTGTACATTAAAAATATTCTAAACAAAATTTTAATGCATACTTTAATATTGTTGAGAATTTAATGTTTTATTTACCTATATATTACTTGTGAAAAGTAGAGTAATTATTGCTTTTATAAATAGTCAAATTTTACTTATTGGCCTGAGCAAAAATTCAATTTTATCTCCGAAGCCTTGCTTTTTATTAAATAATTGAATACACGAATATCTTTGACGAAATATTTTTGACTATAATATAAAATTACGTTGTGAAATTTGTATATTTTACTAAAAAGTATATTTTAATTCCCCCATTATGTGAATAAATGTGAAAAAAATTATTTTTCATCTCCGAAGCCTTTTCTTTGAAATGGGCAAGTTTTTCTTTTGTTTTTAGTATTTACCTGCATTAAATTGAAAATATTAACCTAAATAACCATCAAAACAATATATATTTATTATTAAAATATGCAGATTATTATTTTTTAAACAGTGTAATTTTATTATAAATTAAGTGGATGATATTAGTGTGTATATTTAATGAAAAAATCTAACTTTGAACTTTGTGAAGAGAACTGAGAACTTCCACACGCCGGTGATTGCGACGGTCGACCGAAAATGGCGGCGTCCTATCGGCTTGCCATGAGGTCTTCCTTCTCGATATTATTTCTCGGTCACACCGTGCACCGGTGATATTCCCAAGATAACGAGGAAGATGGACACTGGACACTAACCTTTGATTCGGTCCAACCGAGCACGGAAATCCATCTTTTAATATTTGGACAGTGAAAATGGTCAACCGCGGTGAAACCGTATAATTTAATCGGCAGCCAGGCACGAACTGTCGAAATTAGGTTAATTGACATCCTGCTTTGGTCCCGTATATATGTCATGCGCACCTTGGGTTCGCCCCAGCAGCATGATAACAGGCCCAACATCTATGACAGGTGGTTGCCAGTTGACAGTAGATTTGTGCTGATTAATATTAATTGTTGATACATTTTTGGTCGGTTGATAATTAAATAACAATAAATAACATTGTGTTTTCTAATCAACCAAAACGTGTGGAATTCTCTTGAGATAAACAATATGATTTTTTATACAACTCAACATTTTTGTATTATATTGATTCTATACAATTCAACAAGATAATAATAAACTAAAATGTTGAGTTCGATTCTGGCTACCGCATTTAATTTATAATAATTAATCAAGAATTAACTCGATAAGTTTCGGCGAAAACTAAATTCGGTTTTTATAACGTGATTATTTAAAATTAACGTTACAACTCCCCTTGGTCTAGCCGAAACATATCCCTAAACTTCATCGGGTTTATGACCAGAACACCTCTTACCCGTTATCTATTTTTGTTATCTTTAAATTAGAAACCCTTAATAAACCTTAAACCTTTATCGATCTGACATGGTACGTGATGCTTTGGAAATTAGTATTTCATCAAATCTATTAACTTATTACGTACAATGTCCTTTCTACCTACCTTTTGTTTTTCATTTGAACCGTTAGGTACCGTTGTCCTCAGATTCTTTTTTTAACAAATATTTAGTGTGTTTCTTGATGACAAAGGTGAGTCGATAGGTCAAGAATGGTTCACAACAACAAAATTCAAATTTTTAATTATTCAATTGAAAACTTTTAAGAAGAGAAAAAAAACTAAACCAAAAATTCGTGTCGTCTTACGGCTTTCCGATAATCTGCTCTTAAATTCGCGTAAACTCGATCCATTTGAGCTGTCATGTCTATCGGTCGCCTTGATAGTTGATATAAACCATACATGCAGGTCATAAAATCAATCGCTGGTTCCCCAGGACCTTGTCTTCGCGAAATAATTTGTTCTTCGAGCCTATCTTGGAACCTAGCGTCACCGAAACGGTTTCTAAACTGGCTTTTACAATTTTCCCAGGAAAATAAAAATGGTCGGTTTTGACGATACCAGTGGGCTGCTATGTCTGTCAAAAGAAATGGTATTGCTACAAGTAGTTCTTCGTCTGATAGAAAAGACGCGGCCCTACCTTTCTCAACTCGCCATAAGAAATTGTCTACACTAGCGTTTTTCTGTCCGTCGAAACTAATGTTCCAACTCCGAACGATTCTCGCGACATCTCTCGGTGGTCTGAATTGAGTGCTCAACATTTGGGAAAATCTAGGGGCTGGTTCCCATTGTCGAGTTGGGTCTGGGATGTATCCCGTTTGTCTGTTGCTGAAATATGGATCTTGAAACGCGTTACGGTATTCTGTGTCGTTTTTTCCCCGTATTGCGTCGACCTACTTTGTTGTGTGTATCTGCCTACTGTCGGTTTTTCCTCCGCGGCTAAAGTCGGGTTCGCGTAAGGAAATATACTATTTGTAGGGTAGTACTGGCTCTGGGGTGGTGGTCGGTTGGACTCTATTGTCGGGTGTCCGTACGACCCTTGAGGATACCGGTCTACTGTCGGTTGGAAGCCCCAAGCCCCTTGTCGATCCCTAAAATCAGTTTGGTCGCACGTGTATCTTGAATCAATATCTGTTGGATGTAGAGGGGGTACTCGACCTTCATTTCTACTCCAACTTAGACCCTGAAATTGAAAGTTTCTATTGTCTGGAATTGCTGTCTGAATTGTGTGGGGCACTGATACGTTTGTATGAATATTGGGATAAATGTTTCCTGTAATCGGGTTCGGTATATCGTACGTGTCAGTTGGTCTGCTGTTTGACGATTGGCACCACGCCACAGATTGTCCTGTGACAGTTGTTGTCGTATGACATGTTGGACATGTACTTGTCACTGTCGTTGGTTTCTCTGTCTGTTTCTGTACCAGTGTCGTCAGTGCTTCAATTTGTTTTTGCATAAGCAAAATTGACTCACGCAATTCTTGAGTTTCAGATCTGTCGGAAAATTCAAATCGGGGATCTATTGTCACCCTGTTTCTCGGATTTGTGTTAACGTGTATGTACGCTGGGTTAAGTGGGGGAAAGCTGGTTTGAAAATATTCTGGTCTGTAAATTCTATTAATGTCATTAGGATTTTTATTTAAAAGATTCGTTTCTCCTGGATTAATTACCGGACTTTCGGGTAATTCAAAATTTCTGGCCGAGCCTGGTGTGTTGGGGGTAGACGTTTGTACATTGTTACCGAATTTCGGAAGCGCCTCGTCAGTGTCGTACCACGGTACTGCTGTATTGCCTTGCATTCTTGCAATTAGTCTTTCTATTCTCGATTGAACTGTCGCAAAACTACCTAAACTACTACAACCGTTAAATTCTAATTGGCGTTTCATTTCCTCAAAAGCGCGTACACCCCCTCCTAGCTGCTCTGCGAGACTTGAGCCTTGATTCGATTGGTCCCTAGTTTCATTGGACTCATGGTTTTCGGACTGATGTACCTGTACTATCGTTTCAATACTGTCTGTCTGCTCAGCAGTTATTATCTCGTCAGATTCCGTACTCGTACTGTCATTAGAGTCTTTCTGTTTGTCTGACATTTTTCGAAAATTAATTTTTACTTATACAAAAGAAAGACTGATAATCCAAATAAATTAAATTTCAATCTTTATTAAAAATTTTTCAAAGTCAGCTGTTATTTTACGAAAGAAAAGAAAAAAAAAATTTTCACAAAAGGAGAGAAAAAAAAATTCCTTAGATTTATTGAAAATTATCAAAATTTAATTTCTCTTTCTATTATTTTCTCTTAGAATTCGTTAAAAATTCAAAATTTTCCAAAACCTCCCAAAATTTTCCTAAAATTAATAGAATAAATATTTAAATTTATTGAAAATTATCAAAATTCAATTTTTCTTTCAAATATTTTCGCTAGCAAAAAAAAATCAAAAATTTCTCTTAACTTCCGCAAAAAAATTTCAAAAAATTTCAATATTTCCAAAAATTTCCGGAAATTACCGCTTTTCCTTACTCTGCTTCCGATTGATTTCCAACTTTACTACAAATTTCACTATTTTTTAATTATCGGTTTATTTAATAAATTTCTTAAAATATCGATAAATTTCCTAAAATTCTCGGAAATTTCCGCTATTCACTCTTCGGTTTCCGATTATTTTCTATTATTTCTGAAAAAAAAATTTTTTCTCTTTGGAAATTAATTATCTGTTAATTTCTTAAATTTCATAAATTACTGATAAATTTCCAAAAAATTTCGGAAATTACCGCTATTCACTATTCGGTTTCCGATTATTTTCTATTACTTTTAAAAAAAATTTCTCTTTTTGGGAATTAGTTATTGGTTAATTTCTTAAATTCCTTAAATTACCGATAAATTTCCTAAAATTCTCGGAAACTATTGCTATTTACTGTTTAGTTTCCGATCGTTTTCTGTTTTACTGTAAATTTTGCTATTTTTGGAAATTAATTATCAGTTAATTTCCTAAATTACCGATAAATTTCATAAAGTTTTCGGTAAATTACCTACTTGAAAAATTTAATTTGGGTCCGTCGAGAAATATTTCCTCTATCAATAAATTAATTTTTCAACTTTACACGAAATATTGCAAAATTTCATAAGTTACCAGTAAATTTCTTCCTTCTTGGAGTAACTTTCCTAACTCTAAATTTAGCTACTGTCGGTTGAGAAATATTTTCTCTTTCAATTCACTAAATTTTTAACTTAATTGGGAATATTTCCAAAATTTTATAAATTCCCAATATTACGGGGTAATTTTTCCAAATAAAAAAAATTCTTCATTTACTTAAAAAAAAATTTTTTCGGAGATTGAAATTACCTGTAATTGCTTAATTCTATTTTTTTTCTAACTATTTTGGAAATTTGATTACGTTTACTTAAATTTCCAAAATGTCTGGTAATTTTCTCTTTTATATCCAATGTCGAGAAAGGGAAAATTATTTTAAAAAATTATTATTTACCTGGTTAGGTAAATTATCATTAATTTTTATTTCAATAAATTTTCTAATCAAATAATATAATATTTCAGCCTACTACAAATTATATATTTGAAATGAAAATAAAGGGACTTTTACTTGAGTTCGTGACTGTTTATTTCTCGATTAACAATAGAGAAAATTCTTTTCTACACAATTATTCTATTTTCAAAATTTATTCCTTCACCTCGGTCTTCGAGAAATCCAATAAACTTCTTAATTAAATTCAAAAAATATTTTTGGTAATTTTTCTATTTACTATTTACCAAATTTTTTTTTTACTAAAAAGAAACTTTTTCTACTTTTCTCGAAGGTGATAGGGGACACTGCAGGTACAAAAAAAATCTTCTTTCATGCTGAAAAAAATATACAAAAAAAAACAATTTTCAAAGCATCATTTTTCTACAAAATTATTATAAAAATAAATTTTCAAATTTTTCCCCAGAAGCAAAAATAAATAGTACCTGTCAGATCGAAAAAGAAAAATAAATTTGAAAAGAAAAGAAAATTCAATTACTCACCAGCAGTGAAGGTTCTCATTTCGTTCTCTCACTTCACTAATACACTGAAAATCCTTATATAATCTCTCTCGTCTGTCACGGCCCTTAAGTTGGGTGCCACTGTTGTAACGATCCTTACGTTTACTTGCGGATCTTACCCGCGAATCGTTACAAAAATGGCAATTTACTGATTCCAAATTGCCGAATTATAAATTCCACACTTCGAACTTATAATACACCATCGATGACCCGTTTTAGGGAACTTCCCCGGCGCCAGGTAGGTAAACTACCCGGATCACGATGCTGTAACAAAACAAAGAACTTTCCCGGACTAGCTCTTACCGAGCTCAATATTTTATTTACGAAGTTACGTTTTATATTGAAATAATAGGGCGCGAGTACCGCACACAGAGGAGAGAGACAAGTTGAATTTAACACACAAATAAAACAAATGAATAAAGAAAATTATAAGAACACACAAGCAGATTATTTTCTTTTAAATCACTCTTCTTTTTATTTTAAACTTTGAACTTTGTATAAAGAGAACTGAGAACTTCCACGCGCCGGTGATTGTGACGGTCGACCGAAAATGGCGGCGTCCTATCGGCTTGCCATGAGGTCTTCCTTCTCGATATTATTTCTCGGTCACACCGTGCACCGGTGATATTCCCAAGATAACGAGGAAGATGGACACTGGACACTAACCTTTGATTCGGTCCAACCGAGCACGGAAATCCAGGCACGAACTGTCGAAATTAGGTTAATTGACATCCTGCTTCGGTCCCGTATATATGTCATGCGCACCTTGGGTTCGCCCCAGCAGCATGATAACAGGCCCAACATCTATGACAGGTGGTTGCCAGTTGACAGTAGATTTGTGCCGATTAATATTAATTGTTGACACATTTTCGGTCGGTTGATAATTAAATAACAATAAATAACATTGTGTTTTCTAATCAACCAAAACGTGTGGAATTCTCTTGAGATAAACAATATGATTTTTATACAACTTAACATTTTTGTATTATATTGATTCTATACAATTCAACAAGATAATAATAAAGTAAAATGTTGAGTTCGATTCTGGCTACCGCATTTAATTTATAATAATTAATCAAGAATTAACTCGATAAGTTTCAGCGAAAACTAAATTCGGTTTTTATAACGTGATTATTTAAAATTAACGTTACAATATATATATACTTTTATAATTGAAACACAAAAGGTAACGTCTGGGTAACGGCGCCAGTTACGCCGGCTCTGGTTTCTCTCTTTCTCTAAGGGCAATATAAATAAGAATGTCTTTTTTTACCTAATTTGCATATCTACTTGTTTTATATTAAGGAGGATTGCATGAGTATGGATGTGCAAAATAAATATATTTTCTAAATTTTTTTAAAAAATGGTGGATTTGCAACATTTTATTGTAAAGCGTCTCGTTTTAGGATTCCATTGCCAGACAACTAACGTACTTAATTTTTTATTTAGAAAAAAAACGAAAATTTGTTATTTCCTATACATCAACATCTATCGACACACGTAGGATTTTTTTATATTACTTAATTTTATTTTTTTAACAATTTCGTAGATTTTTTTTAAATTATTCCTTTTTTGTTCAATCAATCACCATTTTTCAAAAATCAAATTATCAGAAAAATTTTACGTATGTCGATAGCTGTTGATGTGTAGAAAATTACATTTTGGTTTATTTCCAAATCAAAAGTTGTCCGGCCATGGAACCCTAAAAAACAGATGCCTTCCAATAAAATGCTGCACAGCAGCCATTTTGCAATAAAATTTTTTTGTAAAAATATATTTTGCATATCAATACTCAAGAAATAAAACGTACTTTACACATTTTTAATTGACCATTTCATGGAGCCAAAAAAAATTTCTAAAATATGGCTAATTTTCGTGATGACCCCCCTTAATATATCTGCAACTGCTACAAAAGCAAACTTTAAAAAGAATATGTTTATTTTTCCTTTATTTTAGTGAATATCAAATAGAAAAATCATTCTATAAACCCAGGTGCAAAAATTTTTCGTTTTTTTGTTGAGCTGTGTAATCATTAACTCTAAAATCAATTTTAACAAAATTGACATAAATTACATAAATAAAAATAAATTTAAACCCATCACACTTGTCAAGTCCACTCTGAAACTTTTTGAAAACCTTCTTAACATTTTGAGGTAGGTTTTCTTTAATTTATCATTCCAAAGTTAAAAACCTTAAAATTTGTTTATTTTTTACTAAAAAATGAATAAAATTGTTATCATTATTCAAAAGTAGCGAGAAAAATTAAACTTTTCTTTTAAAAAAATAAAAGAAGGAATACTTTTGAGTTATCTGACATTAAAAATAAATCTACATTTAAAAAATTTTTAATTTATAACAGAAAAATTTAGCTTCTAAAAAAATAAAAAAATACATTTAAATGTTTATAACAGTAAATATAAAGAAGAAAGTTATTACTGATAAAATTATAGCAACCACATTTAAAAATAAGAATTTAATGAATAAATAAAAAGTGTTTGTATATTTTGTAAACGAAACCCTAGATTTGAGTGTCAGTGTAACTCGCACTAGTTCCATTTTTTCATTAAGGGGTAAGCCACTGTAAATGTAATAAAAGCGCCTGTTTTCAAGAATTTTTTTGATATAAGGAAAAGGAATACAATTAAATTTATGTGAAATATGATTAGTCTTATATTTAAATAAAAGAATACAAATTAACAATAAGAGATATTACAAAATGGCGAAACTACAGACATTTTTGTAAAGTGCTTTTCCTTTGAAGAGCTTCGCGGCACGCGGGTGCAAAATTGAATCTTGAACAAAATAAAAATTTTTCTCATTATCTACATGAGAATAGCTAAATAAACACGTAAGGCTTTTAAAAAATAATAATTTTTGTGTACTTTGCAAAAAATCAAAATCCTTTGAAAAGAATCATTTTTCGACAAAAAAAACTTTTAAACTTTTAAAATGTATAATAAATATTTATCAAAAAGTGAACATTTTCACAATTAAAAAATGTTTACCATTAATCTTCAATTCCAGCACCATAAAAACATCTTTCTGTATTTGTACTATCTTCTATGCAGTTTCTGCTCATCAAGTAGTCAACCGACGCAGGTAGTCTGTCCTCTTCTATAATATGTGTTATTGTAGCAAATGTTGATCCATGAATTTGAACCTTCACACTGTACGCCACAAGCACCACGAAGCTGATATTTTATGTGACACCACGGAGCTGAAACTTGACATTTAAACTAACCTAACTCCGACAATTCTGCAAAATAATTCTTTTCTTTAGGCAGATAATTTGTTTCTATTGTAATCTTCAAAAAAATCGTAATAATTACAACAGAGAGTGTTTAGATTATAAGAATAGTAATACTACGGTACTGATCACTTTTTTTGTGACCTTCACATTTTTACAAAACAAATTGTTTTTGAGTGTAGAACTTCCAATTTTTGAACCTTTTTTGCTTTCTCGTGAGGAAGTTTTGTAGTCGTTTAATTTACAAAATTTTTAAAAATCCTTTTAACAAATTTTCTTCTATATGGGACTATGTTATATAAGACCCTGAACAATTCGACGCCTCCCGTTCATAAAATGCTAACATAAATGTCAGAGCAAGATAATTCTAATTGAAAAACAAGTGCGATATAAAGTTAACAAAAAATATTGTGCAAGATAATTCTATCTCAATATTCCGTGCAAGACAATTCTAATTTAAATTTGCGTGCAATATAATTCTATCAAAAATATTAATGCAAGACAATTCTAACTTCTGACACAACGTAAAACAATGCCCACTCAACCTCAAAATAATAAAAACGTTTAAAAATACTCTAAATTTATGTTTTTGATATTAACGGTTACGTGAAATACAGAGAAGCAAATTTTTGTTAAACATTAAAATTATAATAACATTTATATGAGATTTTTATAATAATAAATTGTAGAATTAATTTACTTGGATTTTTTTAAAATTAAATTATTGTTAACTAAAAGATAAAAATATTTATAAATAAATATATATATAAATAAAAATAAAAAAATTCCATTTCTGTTTACTTTAACTGAATCTCTGATCTAAAAATTCCAATATTTATTTATGCAAACAATTAATTTACAATCAAATCTAATAATATTTTTTTCAGTAATTTCTTGGTTTTATATATTTAATTCTAACTTACATTCATAATTATAATACAATTGTAGGTAGCAGTTTATCGACAATTCCGAATTTGTCAATTCAAATTTTAATTAACAAAAATTTGCTTTACTATATTTCACATAACCGTTAATATCAAAACCATAAATTTAGAGTATTTTTGAACGTTTTTATTATTTTGAGCTTGAGTGGGCATTGTTTTACGTTGTGTCAGAAGTTAGTTAATTTGAATTAGAATTGTCTTGCACGGAATATTGAGATAGAATTATCTTGCACAATATTTTTTTTCCAACGCCTGCAGTGGAATTGAACTATTGTACGCTAGGCACCAGTGGAGGAAAGTGCTACTTTCCTCCACTGGTGGTTTGGCCAGTGGAGAAATGAGTTTAATGACTGTAAGAAAAATAGAATTATTTGTGTTTTCCTTTTAAATTGTTAATATTAATGTAACACTTCTTGTGTAAATTACGTAAGTTATGTTCTTACGTAAAGTACGTAAGTTATATTCTTACGTAATTTACGTAAATTATGTTCTTACGTAACAATAACCAAATCATAAAGAGTTTTTTCGCTTTGAATTATTAAAAATGTAATACATTAGTGAGTTACACATTTTGAAATATTAATTATTAACATTGTTATAACCACAAAAATCTTATAAATAAAAATTGAGTTAAATAAAATAAGTTTTGCAGTTGTTGGACAAAGTATCGTGTACAATTCGTGTATATTTATTATTTATTCAGGTATATTTATCATAAAAATATCTTAAAATGGATTGATAGACTTTAAAAAATTCTCAAAAAAAATTTTTTTTTGACTTTTTTCTAAAGAATTTTCTTTTTCAAAAAAATTTTTTTAAGTTGTTTATTGAAGTTAATTATATAATAAAATCTTATTCTTTGCATCAAGACGGATCGATTGGTATATATAAAGTATATGTTTTACTTAAATTTATAGAATTAAAACCAATTATAGACAAAAAAATTTGCACTTTTAATAAAAATTCATTTTTTCTTAAAAATCATGTTGCTGTACAATAGAATTTTATTATTTATTAAAAAATAAATCAAAAATCTTATTCTTTGCATCAAGACGAATCGATTGATGTATATAAAGTATATATTCTATTGAAAATTATAGAATTAATTACAATTAAAGTTGAAAAATTCACTTATTAACTAAAAATTTTTTTGTTTATTTAGATTTATATTACTGTATAAGAAAATTTTATTCTTTCTATTAAGACAAATGAACTTTATTTTATAAATGTTAAATTGTATTAAAAATGATTTAAAAATGAAATATATTTATCGTTAATGCTTCCTTCACGAGGAAGCAAATTTTTTTTGCTGATCGTAAAGAGGAAGCAAAATGTTCATGTAATGAACATCTGGATTTACAACTTGTTTTTACTGATATTTGTTGCTAATGGATCTTATTTTAGATTGTAATTCTCAGATAACATTAAAATGTGCCATAAACAGTTAAATTATAGAGAAAAAAATCTTATTACAAAATTGAAAAAATTTGTGGACAAAACTATTTTACATTTTATAATTTTATAAGAAGTATTAGAAAATGCATTATATGTACAAATTGTTCACCTATATACATAATTTATATTACAAAAATTCTCGTTTCCAGTTTCGTCGTTTTCAATAAAATTTCAGAATTTTAACCTAAAATTTTAAAAAACGGACACGCCACAGAGCTGAAATTTTGGAGGGAATTCTGCAATTTATCAAAAATTATAATATCTATTTGTACATATTTGTGGTTGCGAATAGGTTTTATATATACCTGTGAAATGTATCCATACCCAAGCAAAAATTTTTTATTTTAAATGTGTTTTCTGTGACGCCGCCAAATATTACAGTTACGTGCAAATCACCCAGGCAACATATAAACACTCGAAATTTCAATGAAATCAATTTTGGACTCATATAAAACCATTTGTTCTTTATTCTGAAATGTTCAAAACATTTTTTAACTAATAAAAAATCAATTTTTGGAAGTACCTACAGTGGCCTTACCCCTTAAAATGACTATTAAAATTATTTCTCAAAATTCAGATTTTAATTATACTGTTATGCCCTCAAACCAAAGAAGTGTAAACAAAATTATAACTTGTTATAATTTTATCATTATTTTAAGAATGCAATAAAATTTTTTAAATCTTTATAAATTTTATGCTTTTGAAAAAAATGTATATTACTACTAAAAAGTGTATATCGTTTTTTTAAATATTAGGATACTTTTTCATATAGTAGACAGCAATTAACTTTTCTATCAATCTATTATAATTATCATAATTATAATTATCATCAACAACATTTTTTATATAGTTATGTATATATAGCATAACATCAAAGTATTTCATGATAAACAACATTTTTTACATATAATTTATGTGGATATTCTGAATTCTTATATGCTGCAGAACCAATAACATGAATTTTTAGATTTTTTTTCGACTCTACTCGAGAACCAGCAACATAAACTTGACCATGACCAAATGCTGAAATTGGCAAATATATTCCTACTTCATCAAATGATTGACCCTGGGATTTATTGAGTCATTGCATAAGCAAGTCTAACTGGAAATTATCTTCTTACCATTTTAAAAGGTAATACATCTTGTAATGGCGATAAATCAATACGAGGAATAAATACTATTTCACCTTTATATTTTCCCGTAATTATTTCTGCAAAAATTACGTTTGTTAATAAAGATTTGACAACTAATCGAGTCCCATTACACAATCCTTGAACTAAATTCATATTTCTTAAAAGCATAATTATGCATCCTTCCTTTAATGATAGTTTATGAGAAGATAAACCATCCGGTGTTAAACTTTTTAAAAATTCTATTGGAACTATATTATTTATATCTTTTGGGTCATCATCATCGACATGTGAATCATTACTAAAATAAACTACTTAATGAAAGAATGCAAGATGAAAAAACAGACGAATCATTTCGACTTATTGAGGATCCATATACATCATCAATTAAATTCCCATTCGAAATCATATCTTGCGGAATTTCTAAAACATCATTTTCTCTTTCAAATGTACTTTGTGGTTTACTATCACCAACATTTAATGACCAGTTTAAAAATCCGATTTGATTATTATCTAATCTAACGTTAGAATGTAAAGACTTAGTTTGAAAATGATTCCACAATCTACTATTTTTTACACATACCTCAACAATATGAGTACGATTGCCGTGTTGAACAATTGGCAAAGTTTGTCGAAAATCTCCTGAAAGCAAAATAACTTTACCTCCAAAAGGTTTCTTACATTTTGTAATGTCTCTTAACATCAATTCCATTGCTTCTAAAGCATATTTAGGTGCCATTGTTATTTCGTCCCAAATAATAATTTTGGCACTTTTCAAAAGTTTAGCTTCTTTTGACCTCCCACTTATATTACATGTTGAATTTTCATTAATCGGTATAGGAAACTTGAACAAAGAATGTGATGTTTGACCATCTTTTAAAAGATTAGCAGCTATACCAGTCCATGCAACTGGTAAAACTATCAAGCCTTCACTTTCAACAGCAGTTATAATTGTATTATGTAAATAACTTTTTCCACTTCCTCCAGGTCCGTCGACAGAAATATACCTATTCTTACAATCATCGTTACGTATTGCCATCATAACCTCATCAAAAATTTGCCTTTGATCATTATTTAAACTCTCAATGAGAATAACAGCTTCTTTTTTCAACAATCGTAATGCTAATTCATTATTTTCTAAATCTACAAAATTATAATCATTAAGAAGTTTATAATCTGTATTTGGCAAAACAAATTGATGTAAGGAAAACCCATGAAAGTTAAGTACTTCGTTAATTAAAATTAACGATTTTTGTATTAAAATTTCTGCAGGTAAATTATTATCAAAAACCATATTCTCTTTATACTTATTTCATAAATCAACAGCATTCACAGGCAATCCAAATACATATATATATGCAAACAGACGACAAAGTTCATTAGGAAACTTCATACTTACAGCTTCAGATAAACAATTATCCCATTTATTATCATCTACACTGGGGTCAAAAAGTTTCAGTGCATTTGTACTGATTACTTTTAAATGCTCGCTTTACTTAAAATTCAAATATTTCTGTAAAAATAGATGTTAGAGCTATCAAACTAGGATCATTTTAAAGTTCAATAAATTTAAAGTCAAATAGGCTAAGATATAACCAATTTAATAGTGTAAATATTGAAAATATAATTCTTTAAAGTTTTAGTGAAAAATTCGATTTTGAAATGTAGAATACAAGCGCACGCCAATTAAAGAAATTTTTTTTTAAGATTTGATAGTTGCACAATATCAAGTAAAAATTGCATTCTTTAATTATAGACCAAAATAATTCACATATATTAAGTATTTTTTTCAAATTCTATAAAAATAACTTCCCTTGCTCTCGAAATTTTTTAAAGAATAATAATTGCAAATTCGTCATTTTCGTTTACTTGTTTTTTCAATTACCCAAACACTTTTGAAAAATATGCACCTTTTTTTATTGAAAAATAAAAAATAGACACCTAGAATGAAAATAAGGAATAATGATAGAGTTAAAATTTGTAAAATTATAAGAAGAGGGATAAATTTCATGTAAATAACTTAAATTTTCTAAGATGAAGAGGTTCTATATTTTTCAAAAGTGTGGTTATTTGATAGAACAAGTGAATGAAAACGTCGAATTTGCAATTTATATTCTTCGAAAAATTTAGAGCAAGAGATATTATTTTTATAGAATTTGAAGAAAATACTTAATATATGTCAATAACTTTGATCTAGAATTAAAGAATGAAATTTGTACTTTTTATTGTGCAACTATCAAAACTTAAAAAAAAATTTCTTCAATTGGCGTACGCTTCAATTCCAGATTTCAAAATCGCAATTTTAACAAAAAATCTCTAACTTTAAAGAATTATATTTTTAATATTTACACTATTAAATTGGTTATATCTTAGCCTATTTGACTCTAAATTTATTGAACTTTAAAATGATCCTACTTTGATAGCTCTTACATCCATTTTTACAGAAATATTTGAATTTTAAGTGAAGCGAGCACTTAACAGTAATCAGTACGAATGTACTGAAACTTTTTGACCCCAGTGTATCATTAAATTTCTTGCCTTGGCAGCTTCTACAAAAGTACTGTATGTGACACCTTCATATGTTCTTATATCTGCATACGATTTAGCACCACGTACATATAGTAATAAAATTCTTTAAAAAAATACCTTTTAATATCTTTTGGACTGACAAAATACATTCGAGAAATTACAGGTTTTGTCATTCTTTTTCTTCTTTCCCAAGTTTTTGATGATTCAACGAATACATAATTATATGGTATTTCTGAGTACAAAAGTTGGCGTGCTTCAGGATCTTTTGTATTTAATTCGAACCATGCTGTTAACGTCTTATTTTTATATTTATCAATCGCTTCTTGCTCCATTCCTTCTTTAAAGCATATTGCTTGTTGATTAGGTAAATGCACAGCTAATCTGTATGCTGCATGTGATTGTTCGTGCATATTAAATTCGAATAATCTATGCATTGCTTCTGGTGGACATACATAACGTGTATTTAAATAATGTTGAGGTTCATCATAGTGCATTAAATCATTATTATCTTTAATACCTACTATTGCACAGTCATGGCCCTTAAAACAATACTTAAATAAGTATTTCACACCACCTATACTACCGGTTGGAGGACAAAAGTTCCAAAAAATAAGTTTTAGAGAAAAAAAGTTCCAATAATTCTTTGTTCCAAAGTCCAAAAGTTCCAATAATTCTTTTTTCCAAAAGCCAAAAGTTCCAATAATTCTTTCTTCCAAAAGCCAAAAGTTCCTATTATTTTTATTTTTAAATATCAAAATGTCCAACATTTTTTGTAAAATTCAAACTTCGAGTTTAAAAACTTTTTTATGCTGTATTCACAGCATTCTAATATTTTGTTTATATTTATTTATTTAAGAAACATAACGGGACATGCCCTTTTGTACAAAAAATATTCCTATATCTAATATTAACAATGAATTTATTTTACTTAAATCTAGGTTGAAACTTTATTCGGTGTGACATAATAAACACTTTATGTGTACATGTTGCTATAATATAATCTTTTAATTTTCTTATTTTAATTTAAACTTTTAATTTTCTTCTGTTTCTTATGTGTTCTTTAATTTTTTAATATCTTTTTATTCTTTGCATAATTTATTTAGATGTATTAGATTTTTATATTTATTTCTAAATATGTGCCAGGGAAAGTTAAAAGGGACCTAAGGTAAAAAAAAAGATTTCGAGAAAAACGACTTTGAAATTTGAAAAGTTGATTTGATGCTTCTAAACGTTTTAATATATTGAAACTTGTTACTCGTCCGCTATATTAGAACCGCCATTTTTAATTTTGAAAAACTAACATCGGATTCGTAATCAGCGACCTCGAAAACCCCAAAGTAACGAGTGTCAAACGAATTTGATTAATTTTTAGAAAAGTTTTTCATATTTGATTTTTTTTACTGTTTTTTGTCAAAGCTTCTAACTTTGGAGTGAAATTGTGAAAAAACAAATGCAGCTAGAAAGCTTACTTTGGTATTTGTGTACTTCGGTATTTTCAAATTTGGAAATTATATATATATATATATATATATATATATATATTATATATATATATATATATATATATATATATATATATATATATATATATATATATATATATATATATATATATATATATATATATATTTGTACAACGCATTTTTTGAGGACACTTCTTGGATCCAACGCATACTTTGAGGACTTTTTGATTTTTTGGGGACGTCCTCAAATAAAACAGGGATCTAACGCATAGTTTGGAGACAAAGCCAAAAAACAGTTCAAAAGCATATTTTGAGGACATGTATGATTTCTTGTGATCTAACAGATGGCGATACTAATACCTTTTTGGTTAAAACCGACGTCTCCAAAGTATGCTTTGTATGAATAATGTCCTTTGAATCAAACAGATTAACTGCTTCTTTCAGAGAAATAGCATATAAATAATCTAAGAACCTGCGCAACATAAATACAAAAGGATAATTGATGCGCAGTAGTAAAATACGATTAAAAATATGCGCATAAGTGTAAATAATATAATAATTGCAATGTAATTATGCGCAGTAGTATCTCTTAAATACAAAATATGCGCACTAGTACAATAAATAATAAAAACATGCGCAGTAGTTTTTTCTAAACACAAAACATGCGCACTAGTGCAATATCAAATTAAAACATGCGCAGTGGAGTATTTCAAAAATAAAAATTGCGCTTGAATCCATTTCAAAGTGAAAAAATGCGTTGTAATTTTTAAAAACAACAACCGGCGCACTCTTACATGGTAAAGAAATAAGATAGGCAATAGATCATTCCAAACAGAAAATAAATGAATTACTGCATAACAGAATATAACAATGCGCAGTAGAGCTTTCTGAAAAAATTATATGCGCAATAATATAAAACGCAATGTAACTATGCGCAGTAGTATCACTTAAACACAAAATATGCGCACAAGTGCAATAAATAATAAAAACATGCGCAGTAGTTTTTTCTGAACACAAGATATGCGCACTAGTGCAATATCAAATTAAAACATGCGCAGTAGAGTATTTTTAAAAGAAAAATTGTGCATGTAAACATTTCAAAGGAAAAATATGAGTAGTTCTAATTTTTGAATTCAATAACTTGCGCACTCTTACAAGGTAAAGAGAAAAGATAGGCAATAGATCACTACAAACAGTAAATTAATGAATTAGTGCATAACTCAATTCAACAATGCGCAATAGAGTCTTTTTAAAATTATATGCGCAATAATATAATACGCAATGTTACTATGCGCAGTAGTATCACTTAAATACAAAATATGTGCACTAGTGCAATAAAAACATGCGCAGTAGTATTTTCTAAACACAACACATGGGCACTAAAAAAATATTAAATTGAAACATGCGCAGTAATGTATTTCAAAAAGAAAAATTGCGCATGAAATAATTTCAAAGTAAAAATATGCGATGTCCTGACTTTTAAATAGACCACTCCAAACAAAAAATAAATGAATTACTGCATAACAGAATATAACAATGCTCAATAGAGTTTTCTAAAAAAAATTACATGCGCAATTACGTTATACGCAATGTAACTATGCGCAATAGTATCTCTTAAATTTAAAATAAGCGCACGAGTGCAATAAACAATAAAAACTTATTACATTGTTGTCAGGTGAGTTTTAAAAAATTCAAGAACAGCGTTAGAGCTTAACACTTGAAAGACGTATACTTAATAGATAGTTTGGGGACATGCAACTTAAAATACCGGATTAGAGTTTAAAAATTATTTGTTTAGTAAACAATTTTTTCAATTTATAAACTATAATGTCCAAAACACCATTATGTCAATTTAGTGCTTTCTTGCATCAAATATCAAAATTAATGATAAAATTAAAGCCAAAAACTAACATTACATTCTCCAAAAAATCCATTTCTGCCAGAAATAAAAATTATAAATTTTAAAAAGTTTTGTTCCTAACTGCAAAACTTTAAACTAAATAAATGGTTTTAGAAGGGTTATCGAAAAATTCAAGAACAGCGTTAGACCCTAACACTTAAAGGACGTATACGTGATATATTGTTTGGGGACATCAAACTTAAATTACCGGATTAGAGTTTAAAAATTATTTGTTTAGCAAATAATTTTTTCAATTTATAAACTATAATGTCTAAAACACAATTATGTCAATTTAGTGCTTTCTTCCATCAAACATCAAAATTATTGATAAAATTATAGACAAAAAGAAATAACTAAAGTTACTTTCTCCAAAAAAATCCATTTCTGCCAAAAATTATAAATTTTAAAAAGTTATGGTCCGAACTGCAAAATTTTACATTAAATAAATTGTTTTTCGAAGAGTTATCAAAAAATTCAAGAACAGCGTTAGACCCTAACACTTGAAAGACGTATACGTGATATATAGTTTGGGGACATGAAAATTAAATTACCGGATTAGGGCTTAAAAAATTATTTGTTTAGTAAATAATTTTTTCAATTTATAAACTATAATGTCTAAAACACCATTATGTCAATTTAGTGCTTTCTTCCATCAAACATCAAAATTATTGATAAAATTATAGACAAAACAAACTAAAAAAAGTAAAATTACATTCTCCAAAAAATCCATTTCTGCTAAAAATGAAAATTATAAATTTTAAAAAGTTTTGGTCCGAACTGCAAAATTTTAAACTAAATAAATTGTTTTCAGAAAGGTTTTCGAAAAATTCAAGAACAGCGATAGAGCCTAACACTTGAAGGACGTATACGTGATATATAGTTTGGGGACATGAAACTGTAATTACCGGATTAGAGCTTAAAAAATATTTTGTATTGTAAATAATTTTTTTAATTTATAAACTATAATGCCAAAAACACCATTATGTCAATTAAGAGCTTTCTTGCATCAAACATCAAAATTATTGATAAAATTAAAGCCAAAAACTAAAAATACATTCTCCAAAAAATCCATTTCTGCCAAAAATGTAAATTATAAAATTTAAAAAGTTTTGGTCCGAACTGCAAAATATTAAACTAAATAATTTGTTTTCAGAAGGGTTATCGAAAAATTCAAGAACAGCGTTAGAGCCTAACACTTGAAGGACGTAAACGTGATATATAGTTTGAGGACATGAAACTTAAATTACTGGATTAGAGCTTAAAAAATTATTTGTTTAGTAAACAATTTTTTCAATTTATAAACTATAATGCCCAAAACACCATTATGTCAATTTAGAGTTTTCTTGCATCAAACATCAAAATTATTGATAAAATTATAGCCAAAACAAACTAAAAAAAGTAAAATTACATTCTCCAAAAAAATCAATTTCTGACAAAAATAAAAATTATAAATTTTAAAAAGTTTTAGTCCGAACTGCAACATTTTAAACTAAATAAATTGTTTTTAGAAGGGTTAAAGAAGAATTCAAAAACAGCGTTAGAGCCTAACACTTGAAGGACGTAAACGTGATATATAGTTTGAGGACATGAAAATTAAATTACCGGATTAGGGCTGAAAAAATTATTTGTTTTGTAAATGATTTTTTTAATTTATAAACTATAATGCCCAAAACACCATTATGTCAATTTAGAGCTTTCTTGCATCAAACATAAAAATTAATGATAAAATTAAAGCCAAAAACTAAAAAAACATTCTCCAAAAAATCCATTTCTGACAAAAATGTAAATTATAAATTTTAAAAAGTTTTGGTCAGAACTGCAAAATTTTAAACTAAATAAATGGTTCTAGAAGGGTTATCGAAAAATTCAAGAACAGCGTTAGACCCTAACACTTAAAGGACGTATACGTGATATATTGTTTGGGGACATCAAACTTAAATTACCTGATTAGAGTTTAAAAATTATTTGTTTAGCAAATAATTTTTTCAATTTATAAACTATAATGTCTAAAACGCCATTATGTCAATTTAGTGCTTTCTTCCATCAAACATCAAAATTATTGATAAAATTATAGACAAAACAAACTAAAAAAAGTAAAATTACATTCTCCAAAAAAATCCATTTCTGACAAAAATAAAAATTATAAATTTTAAAAAGTTTTAGTCCCAACTGCAAAATTTTAAACTAAATAAATTGTTTTCAGAAGGGTTAAAGAAGAATTCAAAAACAGCGTTAGAGCCTAACACTTGAAGGACGTAAACGTGATATATAGTTTGAGGACATGAAAATTAAATTACCGGATTAGGGCTGAAAAAATTATTTGTTTTGTAAATGATTTTTTTAATTTATAAACTATAATGCCCAAAACACTATTATGTCAATTTAGAGCTTTCTTGCATCAAACATAAAAATTAATGATAAAATTAAAGCCAAAAACTAAAAAAACATTCTCCAAAAAATCCATTTCTGACAAAAATGTAAATTATAAATTTAAAAAAGTTTTGGTCAGAACTGCAAAATTTTAAACTAAATACATTGTATTCAGAAGGGTTATCGAAAAATTCAAAAACAGCTTTAGAGCCTAACACTTGAAAGACGTATACGTGATACATAGTTTAAGGACATGGAACTTTAATTACCGGATTAGAGCTTAAAAAATTATTTGTTTTGTAAATAATTTTTTTAATTTATAAACTATAATGTCCAAAACACCATTATGTCAATTTAGAGCTTTCTTGCATCAAACATCAAAATTAATGATAAAATTATAGCCAAAAACTAAAAATACATTTTCCAAAAAATCCATTTCTGACAAAAATGAAAATTATAAATTTTAAAAAGTTTTGGTCCTAACTGTAAAATTTTAAATTAAATAAATTGTTTTCAGAAGGGTTAAAGAAGAATTCAAGAACAGCGATAGAGCCTAACACTTAAATGACATATACGTAATATATAGTTTGAGGACATGAAAATTAAATTACCGGATAAGAGCTTAAAAATTATTTGTTTTGTAAATAATTTTTTTAATTTATAAACTATAATGCTTAAAGCACCATTATGTCAATTTAGAGCTTTCTTTCATTAAACATAAAAATTAATGATAAAATTATAGCAAAAAACTAAGATTACATTCTCCAAAAAATCCATTTCTGCCAAAAATGAAAATTATAAATTTTAAAAAGTTTTGGTCCGAACTGCAAAATTTTAAACTAAAAAATTGTTTTCAGAAGGGTTATCGAATAACTAAAGAACAGCGTTAGAGCCTAAAACTTGAAGGACGTATACGTAATACATAGTTTGGGGAAATAAAAATTTAATTAAAAAATTATTTGTTAAGTAAATAATTTTTTCAATTTATAAACTATAATGCCCAAAACACCATTATGTCAATTAAGAGTTTTCTTGCATCAAACATGAAAATTAATGATAAAATTATAGCCAAAAACTAAAATTACATTCTCCAAAAAAATCCATTTCTGACAAAAATAAAAATTATAAATTTTAAAAAGTTTTGGTCCGAACTGTAAAATTTTAAACTAAATAAATTGTTTTCAGAAGAATTATCAAAAAATTCAAGGACAGCGTTAGACCCTAACACTTGAAGGACGTATACGTGATACATAGTTGAAGGACATGAAACTTTAATTACCGGATTAGAGCTTAAAAAATTATTTGTTTAGTAAATAATTTTTTTAATTTTTAAACTATAATGCCCAAAACACCATTATGTCAATTTAGAGTTTTCTTGCATCAAACATCAAAATTATTGATAAAATTAAAGCCAAAAACTAAAAATACATTCTCCAAAAAATCCATTTCTGCCAAAAATGAAAATTATAAATTTTAAAAAGTTTTGGTCCGAACTGCAAAATTTTAAACTAAAAAATTGTTTTCAGAAGGGTTATCGAATAACTAAAGAACAGCGTTAGAGCCTAAAACTTGAAGGAAGTATACGTGATATATAGTTTGGAGACATGAAACTGTAATTACCGGCTTAGAGCTTAAAAAATTATTTGTTTTGTAAATAATTTTTACTTCCTCATAGAGGAAGTATTGTAATACCGAAATTTTTCGAGTTCGATTTTTTGACATATCTTTATGTTATTTGACCTCAGGAGTTCAAAAATGACATTTTTAAAAAATGTCATTCCGTATGTGTGTGTGTGTGTAAACATCACATTTTCATAAATATCTCGAAATCATGAAGAGCTTTTGGGTTGAATTTTTTTTTAAATTGTAGATCTCACCTGCGGACATAAAATGAGAGTACTTTGAGATAGATTAATAAAGTTTAACTAAATTTTTTTTGGATTTTTAATTTTGCAAAAAAACGTTTTTTGCCCATAACTTTAAAAAAATATTACAACACCTATAAATGTTTTTCCATAATTTTGTAGAATTTTTTTTAGACGCATCTTTCGAGCCCTAATTAAACATTTTTCGTCCATATTAACTGGAGATATTAAACTTTTAAAAATTCAAAATTTTGGAAAATAAGACTTTTTTGAAAATTTTGTTGAAAAATGTAAAAGTAATCTTAAAATTATCGTAACCGACTTGTAGAGCTTCAAAAAACGCTTTGATTGACCTATTTTTTAACCTAATTCGATAATGAATTTCGAAATTATTGGTATTTTAAAAACCAAAAATTGTGAAAAATGACATTTTCTCAACTTTTTTGTTAAAAAATTTTTGTTTAACTGTTAAATTATTGTAATTATCTTGTAGGGTATTTAAAAATAAATAGATTGACCCAAAATTCAATCACTTTAACCATATTTATAAACAGTTATTCATATATTTCTATTATTTTTATCTCCATGAGGAAGTAAAGTCTTCATGAAATGAGCACCAAAATTGTAAATAATAATTATACAACTTGGCAGCGGTTTTTAATTTATAAACTATAATGTCCAAAACACCATTATGTCAATTTAGAGCTTGCTTGCATGAAACATCAAAATTAATGATAAAATTATAGCCAAAAACTAAAAATACATTCTCCAAAAAATCCATTTCTGCCAAAATTGAAAATTATAAATTTTAAAAAGTTTTGGTCCGAACTGCAAAATTTTAAACTAAATAAATTGTTTTCAGAAGGGTTATCGAAAAATTCAAGAACAGCGTTAGAGCCTAACACTTGAAGGACGTATACGTGATATATAGTTTGGGGACATGAAACTGTAATTACCGGATTAGAGCTTAAAAAATATTTTGTATTGTAAATAATTTTTTTAATTTATAAACTATAATGCCCAAAATACTATTATGTCAATTTAAAGCTTTTTTGCATCAAACATAAAAATTAATGATAAAATTAAAGCCAAAAACTAAAAATACATTTTCCAAAAAATCGATTTCTGCCAAAAATGAAAATTATAAAATTTAAAAAGTTTTGGTTCGAATTGCAAAATTTTACACTTAATAAATTGTTTTCAGAAGGGTTATCGAAAAATTCAAGGACAGCGTTAGACCCTAACACTTAAATGACGTATACGTAATATATAGTTTGAGGACATGAAAATTAAATTACCGTCTTAGAGCTTAAAAAATTATTTGTTTTGTAAATAATTTTTTTAATTTATAAACTATAATGTCCAAAACACCATTATGTCAATTTAGAGCTTTCTTGCATCAAACATCAAAATTAATGATAAAATTATAGCCAAAAACTAAAAATACATTTTCCAAAAAATCCATTTTTGCCAAAAATGTAAATTATAAATTTTAAAAAGTTTTGGTCCGAACTGCAAAATTTTAAACTAAATAAATTGTTTTCAGAAGGGTTATCGAAACATTCAAGAACAGCGTTTGAGCCTAACACTTGAAGGACGTATAAGTGATACATAGTTTGGTGACATGAAACTGTATTTACCGGTTTAGAGCTTAAAAAATTATTTGTTTTGTAAATAATTTTTTTAATTTATAAACTATAATGTCCAAAACACTATTATGTCAATTTAGAGCTTTCTTGCATGAAACATCAAAATAATGATAAAATTATAGCCAAAAACTAAAAATACATTCTCCAAAAAATCCATTTCTGACAAAAATATAAAAATTATAAATTTTAAAAAGTTTTGGTCCGAACTGCAAAATTTTAAACTAAATAAATTGTTTTCAGAAGTGTAATCGAAAAATTCAAGAACAGCGTTAGAGCCTAACACTTGAAGGACGTATACGTGATACATAGTTTAAGGACATGAAACTTTAATTACCGGATTAGAGCTTAAAAAATTATTTGTTTAGTAAATAATTTTTTTAATTTTTAAACTATAATGCCCAAAACACCATTATGTCAATTTAGAGTTTTCTTGCATCAAACATCAAAATTATTGATAAAATTATAGCCAAAACAAACTAAAAAAAGTAAAATTACATTCTCCAAAAAAAACCATTTCTGACAAAAATAAAAATTATAAATTTTAAAAAGTTTTGGTCCGAACTGCAAAATTTTAAACTAAATAAATTGTTTTCAGAAGGGTTAAAGAAGAATTCAAGAACAGCGTTAGAGCCTAACACTTGAAGGACGTAAACGTGATATATAGTTTGAGGACAAGAAAATTAAATTACCGGATTAGGGCTGAAAAAATTATTTGTTTTGTAAATGATTTTTTTAATTTATAAACTATAATGCCCAAAACACCATTATGTCAATTTAGAGCTTTCTTGCATCAAACATCAAAATTAATGAATAAATTATAGCCAAAAACTAAAAATACATTCTCCAAAAAATCCATTTCTGCCAAAAATGTAAATTATAAATTTTAAAAAGTTTTGGTCCGAACTGCAAAATTTTAAACTAAATAAATTGTTTTCAGAAGGGTTATCAAAAAATTCAAGAACAGCGTTAGAGCCTAAAACTTGAAGGACGTATACATAATATACTGTTTGAGGACATGAAACTGTAATTACCGGATTAGAGCTTAAAAAATTATTTGTTTAGTAAATAATTTTTTTAATTTTTAAACTATAATGCCCAAAACACCATTATGTCAATTTAGAGTTTTCTTGCATCAAACATCAAAATTATTGATAAAATTATAGCCAAAACAAACTAAAAAAAGTAAAATTACATTCTTTAAAAAAATCCATTTCTGACAAAAATAATCTAATCTAATCTAATCTAATACCGAGATCGAGCTGGATTTTCCTCAAGAGGGGAAAGTAAGCACCTAGGTTATAGAACCCATTGTACCAGACTCCAGCTCGCTCGTTTATAGCAACCCCTTAGAGTCCTGTTCTTCTCCAGAAGTCCAGTATCTCTTCTATCGATAGGTTGCTCACCTGCTTAGGGTCAATAATTGCTTGACCCCAGCTAGATAGCCTGATTCTAGCTAACGCTGGGCATTCAGATAATATGTGAGTTGAAGTTTCGTTACTTTCCCCACACAGTCTGCACATAGGTGAAACTTGTCTGCCTATTTTATGCTGATGGTAGTTCAATAGTCCATGACCCGTAAGTAGACGAACTACGGTTCTAACTCTGATCTTATCGAGTTTTAGGAGATTGCTCGCTCGCCTCTTGTTGAGTGCTAACCCCAACAGAGTTTTCGCTTGCCTTCTCACCCTAACGTTCGCCCAATACTTCTCATGTTCCTTTTCACCCCATCTTTCTATGGCTCCCTTAACCAAGCATGGCATTATTGCCACTGCTGGTTCAGGACCTATAAATTTTGTCTCGGAACCGGTTTTTGCCAAGACGTCTACTCTTTCATTAATCTTGATTCCCGAGTGACCCGGTACCCAAATCAATGAAAGTCTATTTGTTGAACCCAACTCATCTAGTACGCTGCGGCATTCCCAGACGAGTTTTGATTCTATTGTGGGATTTTTCAGAGCCCCTAAGGCCGCTTGACTGTCCACACAAATACTAATCCTCTTGCCCTTTGTTCCATTTCGAATGGATATTTGGGCGCAAGTTAAAATCGCACAGACCTCTGCCTGCCAGACCGTGGCATGTTGTCCTAATGACTCAGCCACTTTAATGCAGCCAGTTTTCCGATAAATTCCGAAGCCTGCACCGCAGTCCATCTTGGAGCCGTCTGTATACCAGACTTCGTCCCCAAGTGGAAAACCTTTCTTCCAGTCCATTCTGTAAGGTGTAATGATCTTAAAGCGGGGTTTAAATTTCACCCTCTTGATCATTCTATCTTGCACCATACTTAATTCTGGTATTGATAGAATTGAGCGTGGAAGCTTGGTGTGTATACCACCAACCTTCCACCTTCCCTGCGCAGTTAACCTGCTCATAGTAAGAGCCGCCTTTTTCACCGCGGCAATATGCAGAGGTGCCTCGGCAAGCATGAATCCCAACGCAGCTGTTGGCGTGGTCCTCATTGCCCCCGTAATACCCCTGAAAATCATTGCTTGCAGTTGGCCTAGTTTCTCTTTAACCGTTATCAGTTGAGTCCTGGACCACCAGACAACCACCGCGTGAAGAAACCTTGGTTTTAAGATCATCTGATAGAGCCAGTTGACCATATTAGGCCTTAGTCCCCATGATGACCCTATCGCCCTTCTACACGCCCAAAACGCGGTACAAAACCTGCTATACTGATATTCGAAATGTTCTCTCCAAACCAGCTTTTTATCCAGGATTACTCCCAGATACTTAGCCGATTCAGAAAAGGAAATCTCTTTTCCATAAAATATCGGTTTCTTCAAACTCGGTACCTTATATTTTCTTGTGAAAACTACTATATTCGTTTTCTCTGGGTTTACAGAAAGTCCAGTCAGATAGCACCAATCCTTGACAATCTTAAGCGCACGTTCCGTAAGTTCTAAGAGGGTCTCAATTGAGTGCCCTCTTATAATTATAAGGAAATCATCCGCATAACTTTGCGTATAATATCCCTGGCTATTGAGGTTTCTAATTAACTCATCTGCCACTAAGCATCACAATAAAGGAGAGAGAACTCCTCCCTGTGGGCACCCTTTTGAGACAAGGCCGGTTACCTTGGCATCACCATACTCTGCCTCCAGGGCCCTTTCGCGAAGCATGCTGTCGATCCACTTAACTAGCGGCTCGGGCACACCTCGCATTCTGGCTGCCCTGCAGATAGTTTTTGCTAGAGGTGTTAGGGAAGGCACCTTCGATATCAAGAAAGGTACCAACCGCATAACCACCACTGCTAATTTGTCCCTCTATTCTACCTACTGCCGAATGGAGGGCTGTTTCTACTGAGAAGCCTGCTCTATATGCATGCTGTCCCTGATGTAGGGGAAAATCTCTAAGACATTCCTGTCTAATAAACTTATCCACCAGTTTCTCTAACGTCTTTAATATAAAGGAAGTTAGGCTGATTGGCCTGAAGTCCTTCGCCGCAGTATAGCCTGACCGACCGGCCTTCGGAATAAACACAACCCTCGTCTTTTTCCAAGACTCCGGTGTATAACCAAGAGCTATACATGCTCTCATAATTTTACACAGGGGTACTCTAATACAATCCAATCCCTTTTGCAAAAGAACCGGATATATACCGTCCCCCCCTGAAGCCTTAAATGGTTTGAAAGTGCTTATTGCCCAATCAATCCCTTCCGGAGTTACAACCCTGGCTGCTAGTTTCCAGTGTTCCCGATATCCTCAGTTCCTACCTGGTCCTATGCCCTGGCTGTTCTCCAAACCTTCTCTAAAGTCCGGAAAGTTTACTTCCATCAGGTGCTTTAGACACTCCCTTTTATCCTGGGCATACTGCCCATTAGGCAGCTTAATAGTAGTTAATTTTGCCATTGGGTCTCGAGCTAGTACTTTATGAAGTCTTGAAGCTTCTGGTACCCTCTCGATTCCCTCGCAAAAACTTCTCCAGCTGACACCCCTTGCCCTATCTACTTCTTTCTTATAAGAATCGCGAGCGGTATGATATTCATCCCATGCTCGCTGATGCCTACGTTTCTTGGCTTTATTAAAAAGCTTTCTTACAGTTTTCCTATGTTCCTCCAAACGGGGGGTCCACCATTTACCGCCCCCATTAAAGCCCATTTTCTTAACTACACAGTTCCTTTCAAAGGAACAGATAATAGAATCTCGCAGATATTCCGCTGCAAGCTCTAACTCCTCCATCGTTCCATAGGAAGTGGGGAAGCATGCCATGGAGGCCTTGAGGTCTTCACTATATGAAGCCCAGTCGGTACTCCTAGGATTACGTCCCCACTCCTGTTCCCGATCCTTCGATTCCAATCTAAACGTAATAAGCCTGTGGTCCGAGAGGGAATCTTCATCAGACACCCTCCAGTCCCTCACGCCATCACAAAAAGACTTGGAACAGATCGTAATATCCAACACCTCTTTTCTGTTAACAGTAACGAAAGTCGGCTCATTACCCTGATTTAAAAAATTTAAATCTGTATCTAGCAGAATATCTAAAAGTCTTCTGCCTCTATCGTTAATGTCAGTGCTGCCCCATACGACATGGTGCGCATTGGCATCACAACCTATTATTAATGGGAGACCTTGCCGTTGACAGTAATCTACCAACTTCTCCACCTCTGCAGGTGGTGCGGGGTCATCCCCCGATCCCGGAAAATATGCAGAAGCTACTACAACCTCCCTTTTATTTCCGTTCTTTTCTAGGTACTTAGCCTTAACAACAACTAAGTCCCTGGTAGTTAATTCCAATAGAGGGAAAGCATCTAGACCTTTATAGATCAGACAAGCCCTTGGAACTGGTTCCTGTGGTGAACTGACTAGCACCCCACCGCCACTTAGACCTCTAATCTTACCCTTGTAAACCCAAGGTTCTTGAACAAAGGCTATAGCTGCCTGCATCCTTGCAAAGTTCTTAGCTAAAATCGCCGAAGCGCCCTTACAGTGATGCAAGTTAATCTGCATACAGTGGATCCCGGAAGCAGCCATATTTAAGACTGACTCACGGTCCCCTCTGTCGCGTCCACACCTTGATCGCCAGCATCGTGATCCCCCAAAAGGGCTCTTCGACGCTCACGTGTGTGGTTTTATTTTTATTAGTTTCTGTAGTATCCATTATGGTCCCACGAGAAAAGAGGAAAGAAAGGTCATTCCTTAAAGAGCCTCTATTTAAGGAAAAGGCTAAATTACATCTGAAAGTTCGCCTGGTATCTCAGAGTCTCGTTCAAGATACCTCCATTCAAGCCCCACCCCGGGGACGGGTCGTCCAGAAGACGGGCCCTTCCTGTAACACAACCGTTCCCGAGCTTTACGGTTTACGGTTAATTGTGCCCAGCGAAGGTCGTCCCCCGTCCAACCCCCTCCCCACGGAAGAACCCGACGGATTTGTTAACCCTAGTATCATTCATCCATGGACATGAGTTCATCACGGATTGGGTAGCAGAGACTCGCGCCTCAATCACCATGGCACAGCCAACGTAACCATAGAAGGGTTTCTTCTTGGTCAGACTTCCACCAGTTGGAAGTCTTCGGAATGGACCCGCGGTTAAGCCTCTGTCCATCCCGTCTCTCTCGATATCCCTCTAAATCCCCGTGCCCTGAGACACTGCCCAGCGAAAAACAGAAGATTCGGTTTCTGTAGCGGCCGACCCATTTTGAAGGGTTCGCCCCCTCAGTCCCCACGAGAGATATCGAGAAGTAGCCTCCCACTGGGTAAAAGCCCCTCGTGCACCTCCCACCAACAGCAAGGTCTTGAAACCCCTAGGGAGGGCTGACAAAAATAAAAATTATAAATTTTAAAAAGTTTTGGTCCGAACTGCAAAATTTTAAACTAACAGAAGGGTTAAAGAAGAATTCAAGAACAGCGTTAGAGCCTAACACTTGAAGGACGTAAACGTGATATATAGTTTGAGGACAAGAAAATTAAATTACCGGATTAGGGCTGAAAAAATTATTTGTTTTGTAAATGATTTTTTTTAATTTTTAAACTATAATGCCCAAAACACCATTATGTCAATTTAGAGCTTTCTTGCATCAAACATCAAAATTATTGATAAAATTAAAGCCAAAAACTAAAAATACATTCTCCAAAAAATCCATTTCTGCCAAAAATAAAAATTGTAATTTTAAAAAGTTTTGGTCCGAACTGCAAAAATTTTAAACAAAATAATTTGTTTTCAGAAGGGTTATCGAAACATTCAAGAACAGCGTTAGAGCCTAACACTTGAAGGAAGAATACGTGATATATAGTTTGGTGACATGAAACTGTAATTACCGGCTTAGAGCTTAAAAAATTATTTGTTTTGTAAATAATTTTTTTTAATTATAAACTATAATGTCCAAAACACCATTATGTCAATTTAGAGCTTTCTTGCATTAAACATCAAAATTAATGATAAAATTATAGCCAAAAACTAAAAATACATTCTCCAAAAAATCCATTTCTGACAAAAATAAAAATTATAAATTTTAAAAAGTTTTGGTCCGAACTGCAAAATTTTAAACTAAATAAATTGTTTTCAGAAGGGTTAAAGAAGAATTCAAGAACAGCGTAAGAGCCTAACATTTGAAGGACGTAAACGTGATATATAGTTTGAGGACAAGAAAATTAAATTACCGGATTAGGGCTGAAAAAATTATTTGTTTAGTAAATGATTTTTTTAATTTTTAAACTATTATGCCCAAAACACCATTATGTCAAGTTAGAGCTTTCTTGCATAAAACATCAAAATTATTGAAAAATTATAGCCAAAACAAACTAAAAAAAGTAAAATTACATTCTCCAAAAAAATCCATTTCTGACAAAAATAAAAATTATAAATTTTAAAAAGTTTTGGTCCGAACTGCAAAATTTTAAACTAAATAAATTGTTTTCAGAAGGGTTAAAGAAGAATTCAAGAACAGCGTTAGAGCCTAACACTTGAAGGACGTAAACGTGATATATAGTTTGAGGACAAGAAAATTAAATTACCGGATTAGGGCTGAAAAAATTATTTGTTTTGTAAATGATTTTTTTAATTTTTAAACTATAATGCCCAAAACACCATTATGTCAATTTAGAGCTTTCTTGCATTAAACATCAAAATTAATGATAAAATTATAGCCAAAAACTAAAAATACATTTTCCAAAAAATCCATTTCTGCCAAAAATGAAAATTATAAATTTTAAAAAGTTTTGGTCCGAACTGCAAAAATTTTAAACTAAATAATTTGTTTTCAGAAGGGTTATCAAAACATTCAAGAACAGCGTTAGAGCCTAACACTTGAAGGACGTATACGTGATATATAGTTTGGTGACATGAAAATGTAATTACCGGCTTAGAGCTTAAAAAATTATTTGTTTTGTAAATAATTTTTTTAATTTATAAACTATAATGTCCAAAACACCATTATGTCAATTTAGAGCTTTCTTGCATCAAACATCAAAATTAATGATAAAATTATAGCCAAAAACTAAAAATACATTTTCCAAAAAATCCATTTTTGCCAAAAATGTAAATTATAAATTTTAAAAAGTTTTGGTCCGAACTGCAAAATCTTAAACTAAATAAATTGTTTTTAGAAGGGTTATCAAAAAATTCAAGAACAGCGTTAGAACCTAACACTTGAAGGACGTAAACGTAATATATAGTTTGGGGACATGAAACTGTAATTACCGGCTTAGAGCTTAAAAAGATATTTGTTTTGTAAATAATTTTTTTAATATATAAACTATAATATCCAAAACACCATAAGTTCAATTTAGAGCTTTCTTGCATGAAACATCAAAATAATGATAAAATTATAGCCAAAAACTAAAAATACAATCTCCAAAAAATCTATTTCTGCCAAAAATGAAAATTATAAATTTTAAAAAGTTTTGGTCCGAACTGCAAAATTTTAAACTAAATAAATTGTTTTTAGAAGGGTTATCGAAAAATTTAAGGACAGCGTTAGAGCCTAACACTTGAAGGACGTATTCGTGATATATAGTTTGGGGACATGAAACTGTAATTACCGGATTAGAGCTTAAAAAATTATTTGTTTTGTAAATAATTTTTTTAATTTATAAACTATAATGTTCAAAACACCATTATGTCAATTTAGAGCTTTCTTGCATTAAACATCAAAATTAATGATAAAATTATAGCCAAAAACTAAAAATACATTTTCCAAAAAATCCATTTTTGCCAAAAATGTAAATTATAAATTTTAAAAAGTTTTGGTCTTAACTGCAAAATTTTAAACTAAATAATTAGTTTTCAGAAGGGTTATCAAAAAATTCAAGAACAGCGTTAGAGCCTAACACTTGAAGGACGTAAACGTAATATATAGTTTGGGGACATGAAACTGTAATTACCAACTTAGAGCTTAAAAAGATATTTGTTTTGTAAATAATTTTTTTAATTTATCAACTATAATGTCCAAAACACCATTATGTCAATTTAGAGCTTTCTTGCATCAAACATAAAAATTAATGATAAAATTAAACTTAAAAACTAAAAATACATTCTCAAAAAAATCCATTTCTGCTAAAAATGAAATTTATAAATTTTAAAAAGTTTTGGTGCGAACTGCAAAAATTTACACTAAATAAAATGTTTTCAGAAGGGTTATCGAAAAATTCAAGAACAGCGTTAGAGCCTAAGACTTGAAGGATGTATACGTGATATATAGTTTGGAAACATGAAACTGTAATTACCAGATTAGAGCTTAAAAAATTATTTGTTTAGTAAATAATTTTTTTAATTTATAAACTATAATGCCCAAAACACCATTATGTCAATTTAGAGCGTTCTTCCATTAAACATAAAAATTAATGATAAAATTATAGCCAAAAACTAAGATTACATTCTCCAAAAATATTTATTTCTGCCAAAAATAAAAATTATAAATTTTAAAAAGTTTTGGTGCGAACTGCAAAAATTTACACTAAATAAATTGTTTTCAGAAGGGTTATCGAAAAATTCAAGAACAGCGTTAGAGCCTAAGACTTGAAGGACGTATACGTGATATATAGTTTGGGGACATAAAACTGTAATTACCGGATTAGAGCTTAGAAAATTATTTGTTTAGTAAACAATTTTTTTAATTCATAAACTATAATGCCCAAAACACCATTATGTCAATTTAGAGCGTTCTTCCATTAAACATAAAAATTAATGATAAAATTATAGCCAAAAACTAAGATTACATTCTCCAAAAATATTTATTTCTGCCAAAAATAAAAATTATAAATTTTAAAAAGTTTTGGTGCGAACTGCAAAAATTTACACTAAATAAATTGTTTTCAGAAGGGTTATCGAAAAATTCAAGAACAGCGTTAGAGCCTAAGACTTGAAGGACGTATACGTGATATATAGTTTGGGGACATAAAACTGTAATTACCGGATTAGAGCTTAGAAAATTATTTGTTTAGTAAACAATTTTTTTAATTCATAAACTATAATGCCCAAAAAAACATTATGTCAATTTAGAGCTTTCTGGCATCAACCATAAAAATTAATGATAAATTAAAGCCAAAAACTAAAAATACATTTTCCAAAAAATCCATTTCTGTCAAAAATGAAAATTATAAATTTTAAAAAGTTTTGGTGCGAACTGCAAAAATTTACACTAAATAAATTGTTTTCAGAAGGGTTATCGAAAAATTCAAGAACAGCGTTAGAGCCAAAGACTTGAAGGACGTATACGTGATATATAGTTTGGGGACATGAAACTGTCATTACTGGATTAGAGCATAAAAAATTATTTGTTTAGTAAATAATTTTTTTAATTTATAAACTATAATGCCCAAAACACCATTATGTCAATTTAGAGCTTTCTTGCATCAAACATCAAAATTAATGATAAAATTATAGCCAAAAACTAAAAATACATTTTCCAAAAAATCCATTTTTGCCAAAAATGTAAATTATAAATTTTAAAAAGTTTTGGTCCGAACTGCAAAATCTTAAACTAAATAAATTGTTTTCAGACCGTTATCAAAAAATTCAAGAACAGCGTTAGAACCTAACACTTGAAGGACGTATACGTGATATATAGTTTGGAGAAAATGAAACTGTAATTACCGGATTAGAGCTTAAAAAATTATTTGTTTAAATAATAATTTTTTTAAATTATAAACTATAATGTCCAAAACACCATTATGTCAATTTAGAGCTTTCTTGCATGAAACATCAAAATTAATAATAAAATTATAGCCAAAAACTAAAAATACATTCTCCAAAAAATGCATTTCTGCCAATAATGAAAATTATTAATTTTAAAAAGTTTTGGTCCGAACTGCAAAATTTTAAACTAAATAAATTGTTTTCAGAAGTGTTATCGAAAAATTCATGGACAGCGTTAGAGCTTAACACTTGAAGGACGTATAAGTGATATATAGTTTGGGGACATAAAACTGTAATTACCGGATTAGAGCTTAAAAAATTATTTGTTTTGTAAATAATTTTTTTAATTTATAAACTATAATTCCCAAAACTCCATTATGTCAATTTAGAGTTTTTTGCATTAAACATCAAAAATAATGATAAAATTAAAGCCAAAAACTAAAAATACATTCTCCAAAAAACCCATTTCTGCAAAAAATGTAAATTATAAATTTTAAAAAGTTTTGGTCTAAACTGCAAAATTTCAAACTAAATAATTTGTTTTCAGAAGGGTTATCAAAAAATTTAAGAACAGCGGTAGACCCTAACATTGAATGACGTATACGTGATATTTAGTTTGGGGACATGAAACTGTAATTACCGGATTAGAGCTTAAAAAATTATTTGTTTTGTAAATAATTTTTTCAATTTATAAACTATAATGCCCAAAACACCATAATGTCAATTTAGAGCTTCCTTGCATCAAACATCAAAATTAATGATTAAATTATTCCAAAAAACTAAGATTACATTCTTCAAAAATATCCATTTCTGCCAAAAATGAAAATTATAAAATTTAAAAAGTTTTGGTCCAATCTGCAAAATTTTAAACTAAATAATTTGTTTTCAGAAGGGTTATCGAAACATTTAAGAACAGCGTTAGAACCTAACACTTGAAGGACGTATACGTTATATATAGTTTGGGGACATGAAACTGTAATTACCGGATTAGAGCTTAAAAAATTATTTGTTTAGTAAATAATTTTTTTAATTTATAAACTATAATGCCCAAAACACCATTATGTCAATTTAGAGCTTTTTTGCATCAAACATAAAAATTGATGATAAAATTGAAGCCAAAAACTATAAATACATTCTCCAAGAAATCCATTTCTGCCAAAAATGAAAATTATAAAATTTAAAAAGTTTTGGTCCGAACTGCAAAATTTTTAACCCTTTGCGGCATAGTGGTAACCCAGATTACCACCTTTTATATTCTGAAAATATCTGTTTATATACAGTCTTTTTCAAGTAAAATAAAAAAATCTTTGTTTATTAATAATCAAAATATTGTTAAATGTCGAAAAATTGATAGTAAATGAGGTTACGTGAAATTAAAAACAACTATAAATAAATAAATTAAAGAACAAAAAAAAATTTTTTTTTTAATTTTATCGAAATTGATTGAAAGTCTTCACTCTGGGGTTTTTGGGGTCGCTGATTACGAATCTGAAGTCCGTTTCCCAAAATTCAAAATGGCGGATCCAATATGACGGACGAATTTTTTTATAATTGATCAAAATCGCTTGAAAATAGTTACTCGGAGGTTTTCAGGGTCGCTGATCACGAATCTGAAGTCCGTTTTTAAAAATTCAAGATGGCGGATCCAATATGTCGGATGAATTTTTTTAGAATTGATCGAAATCGCTTGAAAATAGTTACTCGAGGGTTTTTGGGGTCGCTGATCACGAATCTGAAGTCCGTTTTCCAAAATTCAAAATGGCGGATCCAATATGGCTGACAAAATTTTTTAGAATTGATCGAAATCGCTTGAAAATCGTTACTCGGGGTTTTCGGGGTCGCTGATTACGATTCTGAAATTACTTTTAATAAATAAACGTTAATTTATTAAATAATTGTACCGTCGGCATTTGCGTTACCCGATGTACACCGCGGGGAGGTTGCACGATCGGGTTTTGTACATCGTTTAGATCTGAAAAGGGCAGTTTGGTAAATACTGTTCAAAACTTTATAATAATCAAATTGAGCTGTTTATTTCCTAATAAAATTAACTAATTAATTAAAATCAGCGGATTTTAATTGCTATTATAAAGTTTTGATGTGTCATGCATACCTACGTTGATGATAACAAACAATAAACAAAACATTATTCAGAGTTTGACAAAACAAATGAGAAGCGCAAAAAAGACAAGTTCTAATTCAACATTATTTTACTGAACGCATACCTACGTTGATGGTAACAAACAATAAACAAAATACTATATCCAGAGTTTGACGAAAAAAATGACAAGCGTAAAAAAGACAAGTTCTAATTCAGCATTATTTAACTGAACGCATACCTACGTTGATGGTAACACACAATAAACAAAACACTATTCATAAATTGACAAAACAAATGACAATCGCAAAAAAGACAAGTAATAAATCAGCAATATTTGACTGAACGCATATTAACGTTGATTATAACAAACAATAAACAATACACTGTTGAGAGTTCAAAGACACTAAAATACTAACTGGACTAAAGCAAATAAATTTTGCTGAAAGCGAATTGCTTCGCTGCTTACCACTGCTGCAAATAAAATTCAATTATTGTTCAAAGCAAGACACATCAAAACTTTGATTTTAATTAATTAGTTAATTTTATTAGGAAATAAACAGCTCAATTTGATTATTATAAAGTTTTGAACAGTATTTACCAAACTGCCCTTTTTAAGGGCTGAACGATGTACAAAACCCGATCGTGCAACCTCCCCGCGGTGTACATCGGGTAACGCAAATGCCGACGGTACAATTATTTAATAAATTAACGTTTATTTATTAAAAGTAATTTCAGATTCGTAATCAGCGACCCCGAAAACCCCCGAGTAACTATTTTCAAGCGATTTCGATCAATTCTAAAAAAATTCGTCAGCCATACTGGATCCGCCATTTTGAATTTTGGAAAACGGACTTCAGATTCGTGATCAGCGACCCCGAAAACCCCCGAGTAACTATTTTTAAGCGATTTCGATCAATTCTAAAAAAATTCGTCCGCCATATTGGATCCGCCATCTTGAATTTTGGAAAACGGACTTCAGATTCGTAATCAGCGACCCTGAAAACCCTTATAAGCATTTGTGATTTTTAAATTAATGTCATAATGTTATGCATGCCGCAAAGGGTTAACTAAATAATTTGTTTTCAGAAGGGTTATCGAAAAATCCAAGAAGAGCGTTAGAGCCTAACACTTGAAGGACATATACGTAATATATAGCTTGGGGACATGAAACTGTCATTACTGGATTAGAGCTTAAAAAATTATTTGTTTAGTAAATAATTTTTTTAATTTATAAACTATAATGCCCAAAACACCATTAAGTCAATTTAGAGCTTTTTTGCATCAAACATAAAAATTAATGAAAAAATTAAAGCCAAAAACTAAAAATACATTCTCCAAAAAATCCATTTCTGCTAAAAATAAAAATTATAAATTTTAAAAAGTTTTGGTCCGAACTGCAAAATTTTAAACTAAATAAATTGTTTTCAGCAGGGTTTTTGAAAAATTTAAGAAGAGCAATAGAGCCTAACACTTGAAGGACGTATACGTGATATATAGTTTGGGGACATGAAACTGTAATTACCGGATTAGAGCTTAAAAAATTATTTGTTTAGTAAATAATTTTTTTAATTTATAAACTATAATGCCCAAAACTCCATTATGTCAACTTAGAGCTTTTTTGCATCAAACATCAAAATTTATGACAAAATTAAAGCCAAAAACTAAAAATACATTCTCCAAAAAACCCATTTCTGCCAAAAATGAAAATTATAAATTTTAAAAAGTTTTGGTCCGAACTGCAAAAATTTACACTAAATAAATTGTTTTAAAAGGGTTATAGAAAAATTCAAGAACAGCGTTAGAGCCTAAGACTTGAAGGACGTATACGTGATATATAGTTTGGGGACATGAAACTGTAATTACCAGATTAGAGCTTAAAAAATTATTTGTTTTGTAAATAATTTTTTTAATTTATAAACTATAATGCCCAAAACACCATTATGTCAATTTAGAGCTTTCTTCCATTAAACATAAAAATTAATGATAAAATTATAGCCAAAAACTAAAAATACATTCTCCAAAAAATCCATTTCTGCTAAAAATAAAAATTATAAATTTTAAAAAGTTTTGGTCCGAACTGCAAAATTTTAAACTAAATAAATTGTTTTCAGCAGGGTTTTTCAAAAATTCTAGAACAGCGTTGGAGCCTAACACTTGAAGGACGTATACGTGATACATAGTTTAAGGACATAAAACTTTAATTACCGGATTAGAGCTTAAAAAATTATTTGTTTAGTAAATAATTTTTTTAATTTTTAAACTATAATGCCCAAAACACCATTATGTCAATTTAGAGTTTTCTTGCATCAAACATCAAAATTATTGATAAAATTATAGCCAAAACAAACTAAAAAAAGTAAAATTACATTCTCCAAAAAAATCCATTTCTGACAAAAATAAAAATTATAAATTTTAAAAAGTTTTGGTCCGAACTGCAAAATTTTAAACGAAATTAATTGTTTTCAGAAAGGTTAAAGAAGAATTCAAGAACAGCGTTAGAGCCTAACACATGAAGGACGTAAACGTAATGAATAGTTTGGGGACATGAAACTGTAATTACCGGCTTAGAGCTTAAAAAGATATTTGTTTTGTAAATAATTTTTTTAATTTATAAACTATAATGTCCAAAACACCATTATGTCAATTTAGAGCTTTCTTCCATTAAACATAAAAATTAATGATAAAATTATAGCCAAAAACTAAAAATACATTCTCCAAAAAATCCATTTCTGCTAAAAATAAAAATTATAAATTTTAAAAAGTTTTGGTCCGAACTGCAAAATTTTAAACTAAATAAATTGTTTTCAGCAGGGTTTTTGAAAAATTTAAGAACAGCAATAGAGCCTAACACTTGAAGGACGTATACGTGATATATAGTTTGGGGACATGAAACTGTAATTACCGGATTAGAGCTTAAAAAATTATTTGTTTAGTAAATAATTTTTTTAATTTATAAACTATAATGCCCAAAACACCATTATGTCAATTTAGAGCTTTCTTCCATTAAACATAAAAATTAATGATAAAATTATAGCCAAAAACTAAGATTACATTCTCCAAAAATATCTATTTTTGCCAAAAATGAAAATTATAAAATTTAAAAAGTTTTGGTCCGAACTGCAAAATTTTAATCTAAACAATTTGTTTTCAGAAAGGTTATCAAAAAATTCAAGGACAGCGGTAGACCCTAACACTTGAAGGACGTATACGTGATATATAGTTTGGGGACATGAAACTGTAATTACCGGATTAGAGCTTAAAAAATTATTTGTTTAGTAAATAATTTTTTTAATTTATAAACTATAATTCCCAAAACACCATTAAGTCAATTTAGAGCTTTTTTGCATCAAACATAAAAATTAATGATAAAATTATAGCCAAAAACTAAGATTACGTTCTCCAAAAAATCCATTTCTGCTAAAAATGAAAATTATAAATTTTAAAAAGTTTTGGTCCGAACTGCAAAATATTAAACTAAATTAATTTTTTTCAGAAGGGTTTTTGAAAAATTCAAGAACAGCGTTAGAGCCTTACACTTAAAGGACGTATACGTGATGTATATTTTGGGGACATGAAACTGTAATTACCGGATTAGAGCTTAAAAAATTATTTGTTTAGTAAACAATTTTTTTAATTTATAAACTATAATGCCTAAAAAACCAATATGTCAATTTGGAGCTTTCTTGCATCAACCATAAAAATTAATGATAAATTAAAGCCAAAAACTAAAAATACTTTCTCCAAAAAATCCATTTCTGCTACAAATAAAAATTATAAATTTTAAAAAGTTTTGGTGCGAACTGCAAAAATTTACACTAAATAAATTGTTTTCAGAAGGGTTATTGAAAAATTCAAGAACAGCTTTAGAGCCTAAGACTTAAAAAACGTATACGTGATATATAGTTTGGGGACATGAAACTGTAATTACCAGATTAGAGCTTAAAAAATTATTTGTTTTGTAAATAATTTTTTTAATTTATAAACTATAATGCCCAAAACACCATTATGTCAATTTAGAGCTTTCTTCCATTAGACATAAAAATTAATGATAAAATTATAGCCAAAAACTAAAAATACATTCTCCAAAAAATCCATTTCTGCTAAAAATAAAAATTATAAATTTTAAAAAGTTTTGGTCCGAACTGCAAAATTTTAAACTAAATAATTTGTTTTCAGAAGGGTTATCAAAAAATTCAAGAACTGCGGTAGAGCCTAAGACTTGTAGGACGTATACGTTTCATGTTTGGAAACATGAAACTGTAATTACCAGATTAGAGCTTAAAAAATTATTTGTTTAGTAAATAATTTTTTTAATTTATAAACTATAATGCCCAAAACACCATTAAGTCAATTTAGAGCTTTTTTGCATCAAACATAAAAATTAATGATAAAATTATAGCCAAAAACTAAGATTACGTTCTCCAAAAAATCCATTTCTGCTAAAAATGAAAATTATAAATTTTAAAAAGTTTTGGTCCGAACTGCAAAATATTAAACTAAATTAATTTTTTTCAGAAGGGTTTTTGAAAAATTCAAGAACAGCGTTAGAGCCTTACACTTAAAGGACGTATACGTGATGTATATTTTGGGGACATGAAACTGTAATTACCGGATTAGAGCTTAAAAAATTATTTGTTTAGTAAACAATTTTTTTAATTTATAAACTATAATGCCTAAAAAACCATTATGTCAATTTAGAGCTTTCTTGCATCAACCATAAAAATTAATGATAAATTAAAGCCAAAAACTAAAAATACATTCTCCAAAAAATCCATTTCTGCTACAAATAAAAATTATAAATTTTAAAAAGTTTTGGTGCGAACTGCAAAAATTTACACTAAATAAATTGTTTTCAGAAGGGTTATTGAAAAATTCAAGAACAGCTTTAGAGCCTAAGACTTAAAAAACGTATACGTGATATATAGTTTGGGGACATGAAACTGTAATTACCAGATTAGAGCTTAAAAAATTATTTGTTTTGTAAATAATTTTTTTAATTTATAAACTATAATGCCCAAAACACCATTATGTCAATTTAGAGCTTTCTTCCATTAGACATAAAAATTAATGATAAAATTATAGCCAAAAACTAAAAATACATTCTCCAAAAAATCCATTTCTGCTAAAAATAAAAATTATAAATTTTAAAAAGTTTTGGTCCGAACTGCAAAATTTTAAACTAAATAATTTGTTTTCAGAAGGGTTATCAAAAAATTCAAGAACTGCAGTAGAGCTTAAGACTTGTAGGACGTATACGTTTCATGTTTGGAAAAATGAAACTGTAATTACCAGATTAGAGCTTAAAAAATTATTTGTTTTGTAAATAATTTTTTTAATTTATAAACTATAATGCCCAAAACACCATTATGTCAATTTAGAGCTTTTTTGCATCAACCATAAAAATTAATGATAAAATTATAGCCAAAAACTAAAAATACATTCTCCAAAAAATCCATTTCTGCCAAAAATGAAAATTATTAATTTTAAAAAGTTTTGGTCCGAACTGCAAAATTTTAAACTAAATAATTTGTTTTCAGAAGGGTTATCGAAAAATTCAAGAACAGCATTAGAGCCTAAGACTTGAAAAATGTATACGTGATATATAGTTTGGGGACATGAAACTGTAATTACCAGATTAGAGCTTAAAAAATTATTTGTTTTGTAAATAATTTTTCTAATTTATAAACTATAATGCCCAAAACACCATTATGTCAATTTAGAGCTTTTTTGCATCAACCATAAAAACTAATGATAAATTAAAGCCAAAAACTAAGATTACATTCTCCAAAAATATCTATTTCTGCCAAAAATGAAAAGTATAAAATTAAAAAAGTTTTGGTCCGAACTGCAAAATTTTAAACTAAATAATTTGTTTTCAGAAGGGTTATCGAAAAATTCAAGAACAGCGCTAAAGCCTAAGACTTGAAGGACGTATACGTGATATATAGTTTAGAAACATGAAACTGTAATTACCAGATTAGAGCTTGAAAAATTATTTGTTTAGTAAATAATTTTTTTAATTTATAAACTATAATGCCCAAAACACCATTATGTCAATTTAAAGCGTTCTTCCATTAAACATAAAAATTATTGATAAAATTATAGCCAAAAACTAAAAATACATTCTCCAAAAAATCCATTTCTGCTAAAAAAGATAATTATAAATTTTAAAAAGTTTTGGTCTGAACTGCAAAATTTTAAACTAAATAAATTGTTTACAGAAGGATTTTTGAAAAATTCAAGAACAGCTTTAGAGCCTAACACTTGAAGGACGTATACGTGATATATAGTTTGGAAACATGAAACTGTAATTACCAGATTAGAGCTTAAAAAATTATTTGTTTAGTAAATAATTTTTTTAATTTATAAACTATAATGCCCAAAACACCATTATGTCAATTTAGAGCGTTCTTTCATTAAACATAAAAATTAATGATAAAATTATAGCCAAAAACTAAGATTACATTCTCCAAAAATATCTATTTCTGCCGAAAATAAAATTTATAAATTTTAAATGTTTTGGTGCGAACTGCAAAAATTTACACTAAATAAATTGTTTTCAGATGGGTTATCGAAAAATTCAAGAACAGCATTAGAGCCTAAGACTTAAAAAACGTATACGTGATATATAGTTTGGGGACATAAAACTGTAATTACCAGATTAGAGCTTAAAAAATTATTTGTTTTGTAAATAATTTTTTTAATTTATAAACTATAATGCCCAAAACATTATTATGTCAATTTAGAGCTTTCTTCCATTAAACATAAAAATTAATGATAAAATTATAGCCAAAAACTAAGATTACATTCTCCAAAAATATCTATTTCTGCCAAAAAAGATAATTATAAATTTTAAAAAGTTTTGGTCTGAACTGCAAAATTTTAAACTAAATAAATTGTTTTCAGAAGGGTTTTTGAAAAATTCAAGAACAGCTTTAGAGCCTAACACTTGAAGGACGTATACGTTATATATAGTTTGGGGACATGAAACTGTAATTACCGGATTAGAGCTTAAAAAATTATTTGTTTAGTAAACAATTTTTTAAATTTATATACTATAATGCCTAAAAAACCATTATGTCAATTTAGAGCTTTCTTGCATCAACCATAAAAATTAATGATAAATTAAAGCCAAAAAACTAAAAATATATTCTCCAAAAAATCCATTTCTTTCAAAAATTAAAATTATAAATTTTAAAAAGTTTTGGTGCGAACTGCAAAAATTTACACTAAATAAATTGTTTTCAGAAGGGTTATCGAAAAATTCAAGAACAGCATTAGAGCCTAAGACTTGAAAAACGTATACGTGATAAATAGTTTAGGGACATGAAACTATAATTACCAGATTAGAGCTTAAAAAATTATTTGTTTTGTAAATAATTTTTTTAATTTATAATCTATAATGCCCAAAACACCATTATGTCAATTTAGAGCTTTCTTCCATTTAACCTAAAAATTAATGATAAAATTATAGCCAAAAACTAAGATTACATTCTCCAAAAATATCTATTTCTGCCAAAAATGAAAATTATAAAATTTAAAAAGTTTTGGTCCGAACTGCAAAATTTGAAACTAAATAATTTGTTTTCAGAAGGGTTATCGAAAAATTCAAGAACAGCGTTAGAGCCTAACACTTGAAGGACATATACGTGATATATAGTTTGGGGACATGAAACTGTCATTACTGGATTAGAGCTTAAAAATTTATTTGTTTAGTAAATATTTTTTTTAATTTATAAACTTTAATGCCCAAAACACCATTATGTCAATTTAGAGCTTTTTTGCATCAAACATAAAAATTAATGATAAAATTAAACTTAAAAACTAAAAATACATTCTCCAAAAAATCCATTTCTGCCAAAAATGAAAATTATAAATTTTAAAAAGTTTTGGTCCGAACTGCAAAATTTTAACCCTTTAAACGCCCAGCGGTTTCGATCGAAACCACTTTTGATTTCTAAAATTAATAACTTCGACAAAAATTAAGATATTTTTGATTTCTAAACGCTCACGTCCCACAAATTTATTAACCTTTATGAAAAAAATTTAGATTTTAAAAAATAATTAACAATTTTGTAATTACAACAATAATAAAAAAAAATTTGTTGCAAAATTTGCAACAAACTTACAAATTCGGAAATGAAAGGAAACAAAGCTACGGAAAATTGTTACTCGGGGGTTTTTTGCGTTTGCTGATTACGAATTTGATATCAGATTTTAAAAATGCAAAATGGCGAATCCAATATGGCGGACATCATTTTTAAAAACTGATTCAATTTGCCTGAAAATTGTTACTTGGGGGTTTCCGGGGTCGCTGATTGCGAATTTGATATGAGATTTAAAAAATTCAAAATGGCGGACATCTTTTCTAAAAATTGATTCAATTTGCCTGAAAATTGTTACTCGGGGGTTTTCGGGGTCGCTGATTACGAATTTGTTGTCAGATTTTTAAAATTCAAAATGGCGGATCTAATATGGCGGACATCATTTCTAAAAACTGATGCAATTTACCTGAAAATTGTTACTCGGGGGTTTTCAGGGTCGCTGATCACGAATCTGATATCAGATTTAAAAAAATTCAAAATGTCGGACATCTTTTCTAAAAATTGATTCAATTTGCCTGAAAATTGTTACTCGGGGGTTTTTGGGGTCGCTGATTACGATTTTAATTTTAATTTTTTAAAATGTGAAATAGCGGTTTTAATTTAGTGTATAGAATGTCTAAATAAAAACGAGATCAGAATAAAATGTTCGCCTACATTCGTGACAATGTGAAAAACAAATGCCTAACGCAAAACCAGCATCATAATGATTAATGAAATATTCATTACTATATTCGTAATAATCAGAAAAACAAATGCCTAACGCAACGACGAAATCAATCTAAAATGATTAACCATATTTGTAAAGATCGGAAAACAAAAGCCTAACATGAGAACGTGATCCGAATAAAATATGAATCAACATTTGTGACCATCCGATAAACAAATGCCTAATGAGAAAACGATGTCAAAATTAAATGTTCGTTTTCATTCGTGACTATAAAAAAACAATTGCCTAACACAGACTCTAACATTGGATTAGTAAAGAGCAACCCCGAAAACCCCCTACTAACAATTTTTAGGCAAATTAAATCAATTATTAAAAAAGATGTCCGCCATATTGGATCCGTCATTTTGAATTTTTAAAATCTGCCATCAAATTCGGAATCAGCGACCCTGAAAACCCCCGAGTAACAATTTTCAAGCAAATTGAATCAGTTTTTAGAAAAGATGTCCACCATATTGGATACGCCATTTTGAATTTTGAAACAAGGACATCGGATTTGTAATTAGCGCTTCCAAAATCTCCCGAGTAACAATTTTCAGGCAAATTAAATTTATTTTTAGAGATGGCCGCCATATTTGATCCGCCATTTTGAATTTTTAAAATCTGACCTCAAATTCGTGTTCAGCGACCCCGAAAACCTTTATATACGAGCAATGATGTAAATTGCACTGTTACAAAAAAGTCGGGCGTTAAAGGGTTAAACTAAATAAACTGTTTTCAGAAGGGTTTTTGAAAAATTCAAGAACAGCGTTAGAGCCTAACACTTGAAGGACGTATACGTGATATAATGCCCAAAACACCATCATGTCAATTTAGAGCTTCCTTGCATCAAACATCCAAATTAATGATTAAATTATACCAAAAAACTAAGATTACATTCTCCAAAAATATCCATTTCTGCCAAAAATGAAAATTATAAAATTTAAAAAGATTTGGTCCGATCTGCAAAATTTTAAACTAAATAATTTGTTTTTAGAAGGGTTATCGAAACATTTAAGAACAGCGTTAGAGCCTAACACTTGAAGGACGTATATGTTATATATAGTTTGGGGACATGAAAATGTAATTACCGGATTAGAGCTTAAAAAATTATTTGTTTAGTAAATAATTTTTTTAATTTATAAACTATAATGCCCAAAACACCATTATGTCAATTTAGAGCTTTCTTGCATCAACCATAAAAATTAATGATAAATTAAAGCTAAAAACTAAAAATACATTCTCCAAAAAATCCATTCCTGCCAAAAATGAAAATTATAAATTTTAAAAAGTTTTGGTGCGAACTGCAAAAATTTACACTAAATAAATTGTTTTCAAAAGGGTTATCGAAAAATTCAAGGACAGCGTTAGAGCCTAACACTTAAAGGACGTATACGTGATATATAGTTTGGGGACATGAAACTGTAATTACCGAATGAGAGCTTAAAAAATTATTCATTTAGTAAATAATTTTTTTAATTTATAAACTATAATGCCCAAAACACCAGTATGTCAATTTAGAGCTTTCTTCCATTAAAAATAAAAATTAATGATAAAATTATAGACAAAAACTAAGATTACATTCTCCAAAAATATCCATTTCTGCTAAAAAAGAAAATTATAAATTTTAAAAAGTTTTGGTCCAAACTGCAAAATTTTAAACTAAATAAATTGTTTTCAGAAGGGTTTTTTAAAATTTCAAGAACAGCTTTAGAGCCTAACACTTGAAGGACGTATACGTGATATATAGTTTGGGGACATGAAACTGTAATTACCGGATTAGAGCTTAAAAAATTATTTGTTTAGTAAACAATTTTTTTAATTTATAAACTATAATGCCTAAAAAACCATTATGTCAATTTAGAGCTTTCTTGCATCAACCATAAAAATTAATGATAAATTAAAGCCAAAAACTAAAAATACATTCTCCAAAAAATCCATTTCTGTCAAAAATGAAAATTATAAATTTTAAAAAGTTTTGGTGCGAACTGCAAAAATTTACACTAAATAAATTGTTTTCAGAAGGGTTATCGAAAAATTCAAGAACAGCATTAGAGCCTAAGACTTGAAAAACGTATACGTGATATATAGTTAGGGGACATGAAACTGTAATTACCAGATTAGAGCTTAAAAAATTATTTGTTTAGTAAATAATTTTTTTAATTTATAAACTATAATGCCCAAAACACCATTATGTCAATTTAGAGCTTTTTTGCATCAAACATAAAAATTAATGATAAAATTAAACTTAAAAACTAAAAATACATTCTCCAAAAAATCCATTTCTGCCAAAAATGAAAATTATAAATTTTAAAAAGTTTTGGTCCGAACTGCAAAATTTTAAACTAAATAAACTGTTTTCAGAAGGGTTTTTGAAAAATTCAAGAACAGCGTTAGAGCCTAACACTTGAAGGACGTCTACGTGATATATAGTTTGGGGACATGAAACTGTAATTACCGGATTAGAGCTTAAAAAATTATTTGTTTAGTAAATAAATTTTTCAATTTATAAACTATAATGCCCAAAACACCATAATGTCAATTTAGAGCTTTCTTGCATCAACCATAAAAATTAATGATAAATTAAAGCCAAAAACTAAAAATATATTCTCCAAAAAAATCCATTTCTTTCAAAAATTAAAATTATAAATTTTAAAAAGTTTTGGTGCGAACTGCAAAAATTTACACTAAATAATTTGTTTTCAGAAGGGTTATCGAAAAATTCAAGAACAGCGTTAGAGCCTAACACTTGAAGGACATATACGTGATATATAGTTTGGGGACATGAAACTGTCATTACTGGATTAGAGCTTAAAAAATTATTTGTTTAGTAAATAATTTTTTTAATTTATAAACTATAATGCCTAAAACACCATTATGTCAATTTAGAGCTTTTTTGCATCAAACATAAAAATTAATGATAAAATTAAACTTAAAAACTAAAAATACATTCTCCAAAAAATCCATTTCTGCCAAAAATGAAAATTATAAATTTTAAAAAGTTTTGGTCCGAACTGCAAAATTTTAAACTAAATAAACTGTTTTCAGAAGGGTTTTTGAAAAATTCAAGAACAGCGTTAGAGCCTAACACTTGAAGGACGTATACGTGATATATAGTTTGGGGACATGAAACTGTAATTAGCGGATTAGAGCTTAAAAAATTATTTGTTTAGTAAATAAATTTTTCAATTTATAAACTATAATGCCCAAAACACCATAATGTCAATTTAGAGCTTCCTTGCATCAAACATCAAAATTAATGATTAAATTATAGCCAAAAACTAAGATTACATTCTCCAAAAATATCCATTTCTGCCAAAAATGAAAATTATAAAATTTAAAAAGTTTTGGTCCGATCTGCAAAATTTTAAAATAAATAATTTGTTTTCAGAAGGGTTATCGAAACATTTAAGAACAGCGTTAGAGCCTAACACTTGAAGGACGTATACGTTATATATAGTTTGGGGACATGAAACTGTAATTACCGGATTAGAGCTTAAAAAATTATTTGTTTAGTAAACAATTTTTTTAATTTATATACTATAATGCCTAAAAAACCATTATGTCAATTTAGAGCTTTCTTGCATCAACCATAAAAATTAATGATAAATTAAAGCCAAAAACTAAAAATATATTCTCCAAAAAATCCATTTCTTTCAAAAATTAAAATTATAAATTTTAAAAAGTTTTGGTGCGAACTGCAAAAGTTTACACTAAATAAATTGTTTTCAGAAGGGTTATCGAAAAGTTTAAGAACAGCATTAGAGCCTAAGACTTGAAAAACGTATACGTGATAAATAGTTTGGGGACATGAAACTATAATTACCAGATTAGAGCTTAAAAAATTATTTGTTTTGTAAATAATTTTTTTAATTTATAATCTATAATGCCCAAAACACCATTATGTCAATTTAGAGCTTTCTTCCATTTAACATAAAAATTAATGATAAAATTATAGCCAAAAACTAAGATTACATTCTCCAAAAATATCTATTTCTGCCAAAAATGAAAATTATAAAATTTAAAAAGTTTTGGTCCGAACTGCAAAATTTGAAACTAAATAATTTGTTTTCAGAAGGGTTATCGAAAAATTCAAGAACAGCGTTAGAGCCTAACACTTGAAGGACATATACGTGATATATAGTTTGGGGACATGAAACTGTCATTACTGGATTAGAGCTTAAAAAATTTTTTGTTTAGTAAATATTTTTTTTAATTTATAAACTTTAATGCCCAAAACACCATTATGTCAATTTAGAGCTTTTTTGCATCAAACATAAAAATTAATGATAAAATTAAACTTAAAAACTAAAAATACATTCTCCAAAAAATCCATTTCTGCCAAAAATGAAAATTATAAATTTTAAAAAGTTTTGGTCCGAACTGCAAAATTTTAACCCTTTAACGCCCAGCGGTTTCGATCGAAACCACTTTTGATTTCTAAAATTTATAACTTCGACAAAAATTAAGATATTTTTGATTTCTAAACGCTCACGTCCCACAAATTTATTAACCTTTATGAAAAAAATTTAGATTTTAAAAAATAATTAACAATTTTGTAATTACAACAATAATAAAAAAAATTTGTTGCAAAATTTGCAACAAATTTACAAATTCGGAAATGAAAGGAAACAAAGCTACGGAAAATTGTTACTCGGGGGTTTTATGTTCGCTGATTACGAATTTGATATCAGATTTTAAAAATGCAAAATGGCGAATCCAATATGGCGGACATCATTTTTAAAAACTGATTCAATTTGCCTGAAAATTGTTACTTGGGGGTTTCCGGGGTCGCTGATTGCGAATTTGATATGAGATTTAAAAAATTCAAAATGGCGGACATCTTTTCTAAAAATTGATTCAATTTGCCTGAAAATTGTTACTCGGGGGTTTTCGGGGTCGCTGATTACGAATTTGTTGTCAGATTTTAAAAATTCAAAATGGCGGATCTAATATGGCGGACATCATTTCTAAAAACTGATGCAATTTACCTGAAAATTGTTACTCGGGGGTTTTCAGGGTCGCTGATTACGAATTTGATATCAGATTTAAAAAAATTCAAAATGTCGGACATCTTTTCTAAAAATTGATTCAATTTGCCTGAAAATTGTTACTCGGGGGTTTTTGGGGTCGCTGATTACGATTTTAATTTTAATTTTTTAAAATGTGAAATAGCGGTTTTAATTTAGTGTATAGAATGTCTAAATAAAAACGAGATCAGAATAAAATGTTCGCCTACATTCGTGACAATGTGAAAAACAAATGCCTAACGCAAAACCAGCATCATAATGATTAATGAAATATTCATTACTATATTCGTAATGATCAGAAAAACAAATGCCTAACGCAACGACGAAATCAATCTAAAATGATTAACTATATTTGTAAAGATCGGAAAACAAAAGCCTAACATGAGAACGTGATCCGAATAAAATATGAATCTACATTTGTGACCATCCGATAAACAAATGCCTAATGAGAAAACGATGTCAAAATTAAATGTTCGTTTTCATTCGTGACTATAAAAAAACAATTGCCTAACACAGACTCTAACATTGGATTAGTAAAGAGCAACCCCGAAAACCCCCTACTAACAATTTTTAGGCAAATTAAATCAATTATTAAAAAAGATGTCCGCCATATTGGATCCGTCATTTTGAATTTTTAAAATCTGCTATCAAATTCGGAATCAGCGACCCTGAAAACCCCCGAGTAACAATTTTCAAGCAAATTGAATCAGTTTTTAGAAAAGATGTCCACCATATTGGATACGCCATTTTGAATTTTGAAAAAAGGACATCGGATTTGTAATTAGCGCTTTCAAAATCTCTCGAGTAATAATTTTCAGGCAAATTAAATTTATTTTTAGAGAAGATGGCCGCCATATTTGATCCGCCATTTTGAATTTTTAAAATCTGACCTCAAATTCGTGTTCAGCGACCCCGAAAACCTTTATATACGAGCAATGATGTGAATTGCACTGCTACAAAAAAGTCGGGCGTTAAAGGGTTAAACTAAATAAACTGTTTTCAGAAGGGTTTTTGAAAAATTCAAGAACAGCGTTAGAGCCTAACACTTGAAGGACGTATACGTGATATATAGTTTGGGGACATGAAACTGTAATTACCGGATTAGAGCTTAAAAAATTATTTGTTTAGTAAATAATTTTTTTAATTTATAAACTATAATGCCCAAAACACCATTATGTCAATTTAGAGCTTTCTTGCATCAACCATAAAAATTAATGATAAATTAAAGCTAAAAACTAAAAATACATTCTCCAAAAAATCCATTCCTGCCAAAAATGAAAATTATAAATTTTAAAAAGTTTTGGTGCGAACTGCAAAAATTTACACTAAATAAATTGTTTTCAGAAGGGTTATCGAAAAATTCAAGAACAGCGTTAGAGCCTAAGACTTGAAAGACGTATACGTGATATATAGTTTGGATACATGAAACTGTAATTACCAGATTAGAGCTTAAAAAATTATTTGTTTAGTAAATAATTTTTTTAATTTATAAACTATAATGCCCAAAACACCATTATGTCAATTTAGAGCTTTCTTTCATTAAACATAAAAATTAATGATAAAATTATAGCCAAAAACTAAGATTACATTCTCCAAAAATATCTATTTCTGCCAAAAATGAAAATTATAAAATTTAAAAAGTTTTGGTCCGAACTGCAAAATTTTAAACTAAATAAATTGTTTTCAGAAAGGTTATCGAAAAATTCAAGGACAGCGTTAGAGCCTAACACTTGAAAGACGTATACGTGATATATAGTTTGGGGACATTAAACTGTAATTACCGGATTAGAGCTTAAAAAATTATTTGTTTAGTAAATAATTTTTTTAATTTATAAACTATAATGCCCAAACCACCATTATGTCAATTTAGAGCTTTTTTGCATCAAACATAAAAATTAATGATAAAATTAAAGCTAAAAACTAAAAATACATTCTCCAACAAATCCATTTCTGCTAAAAAAGAAAATTATAAATTTTAAAAAGTTTTGATCCGAACTGCAAAATTTTAAACTAAATAAATTGTTTTCACAAGGGTTTTTGAAAAATTCAAGAACAGCGTTAGAGCCTTACACTTGAAGGACGTATACGTGATATATAGTTTGGGGACATGAAACTGTAATTACCGGATTAGAGCTTAAAAAATTATTTGTTTAGTAAACAAATAAGACTTAAAGGACGTATACGTTTCATGTTTGGAAACATGAAACTGTAATTACCAGATTAGAGCTTAAAAAATTATTTGTTTTGTAAATAATTTTTTTAATTTATAAACTATAATGCCCAAAACACCATTATGTCAATTTAGAGCTTTTTTGCATCAACCATAAAAATTAATGATAAAATTATAGCTAAAAACTAAAAATACATTCTCCAAAAAATCCATTTCTGCCAAAAATGAAAATTATTAATTTTAAAAAGTTTTGGTCCGAACTGCAAAATTTTAAACTAAATAAATTGTTTTCAGAAGGGTTATCGAAAAATTCAAGGACAGCGTTAGAGCCTAACACTTAAAGGACGTATACGTGATATATAGTTTGGGAACATGAAACTGTAATTACCGAATTAGAGCTTAAAAAATTATTCATTTAGTAAATAATTTTTTTAATTTATAAACTATAATGCCCAAAACACCAGTATGTCAATTTAGAGCTTTCTTCCATTAAAAATAAAAATTAATGATAAAATTATAGACAAAAACTAAGATTACATTCTCCAAAAATATCCATTTCTGCTAAAAAAGAAAATTATAAATTTTAAAAAGTTTTGGTCCGAACAGCAAAATTTTAAACTAAATAAATTGTTTTCAGAAGGGTTTTTTAAAAATTTAATAACAGCTTTAGAGCCTAACACTTGAAGGACGTATACGTGATATATAGTTTGGGGACATGAAACTGTAATTACCGGATTAGAGCTTAAAAAATTATTTGTTTAGTAAACAATTTTTTTAATTTATAAACTATAATGCCTAAAAAACCATTATGTCAATTTAGAGCTTTCTTGCATCAACCATAAAAATTAATGATAAATTAAAGCCAAAAACTAAAAATACATTCTCCAAAAAATCCATTTCTGTCAAAAATGAAAATTATAAATTTCAAAAAGTTTTGGTGCGAACTGCAAAAATTTACACTAAATAAATTGTTTTCAGAAGGGTTATCGAAAAATTCAAGAACAGCATTAGAGCCTAAGACTTGAAAAACGTATACGTGATATATAGTTAGGGGACATGAAACTGTAATTACCAGATTAGAACTTAAAAAATTATTCATTTAGTAAATAATTTTTTTAATTTATAAACTCTAATGCCCAAAACACCATAATGTCAATTTAGAGCTTCCTTGCATCAAACATCAAAATTAATGATTAAATTATAGCCAAAAACTAAGATTACATTCTCCAAAAATATCCATTTTTGCCAAAAATGAAAATTATAAAATTTAAAAAGTTTTGGTCCGATCTGCAAAATTTTAAAATAAATAATTTGTTTTCAGAAGGGTTATCGAAACATTTAAGAACAGCGTTAGAGCCTAACACTTGAAGGACGTATACGTTATATATAGTTTGGGGACATGAAACTGTAATTACCGGATTAGAGCTTAAAAAATTATTTGTTTAGTAAACAATTTTTTTAATTTATAAACTATAATGCCTAAAAAACCATTATGTCAATTTAGAGCTTTCTTGCATCAACCATAAAAATTAATGATAAATTAAAGCCAAAAACTAAAAATACATTCTCCAAAAAATCCATTTCTTTCAAAAATTAAAATTATAAATTTTAAAAAGTTTTGGTGCGAACTGCAAAAATTTACACTAAATAAATTATTTTCAGAAGGGTTATCGAAAAATTCAAGAACAGCATTAGAGCCTAAGACTTGAAAAGAATATACGTGATGAATAGTTTGGGGACATGAAACTATAATTACCAGATTAGAGCTTAAAAAATTTTTTGTTTTGTAAATAATTTTTTTAATTTATAAACTATAATGCCCAAAACACCATTATGTCAATTTAGACCTTTCTTCCATTAAACATAAAAATTAATGATAAAATTATAGCCAAAAACTAAGATTACATTCTCTAAAAATATCTATTTCTGCCAAAAATGAAAATTATAAAATTTAAAAAGTTTTGGTCCAAACTGCAAAATTTTAAACTAAATAATTTGTTTTTAGAAGGGTTATCGAAAAATTCAAGAACAGCGTTAGAGCCTAACACTTGAAGGACATATACGTGATATATAGTTTGGGGACATGAAACTGTCATTACTGGATTAGAGCTTAAAAAATTATTCGTTTAGTAAATATTTTTTTTAATTTATAAACTATAATGCCCAAAACACCATTATGTCAATTTAGAGCTTTTTTGCATCAAACATAAAAATTAATGATAAAATTAAACTTAAAAACTAAAAATACATTCTCCAAAAAATCCATTTCTGCCAAAAATGAAAATTATAAATTTTAAAAAGTTTTGGTCCGAACTGCAAAATTTTAACCCTTTAACGCCCAGTGGTTTCGATCGAAACCGCTTTTGATTTATAAAATTTATAACTTCGACAAAAATTAAGATAATTTTGATTTCTAAACGCTCACGTCCCACAAATTTATTAACCTTTATGAAAAAAAATTTAGATTTTAAAAAATAATTAACAATTTTGTAATTACAACAATAATAAAAAAAAATTTGTTGCAAAATTTGCAACAAACTTACAAATTCGGAAATGAAAGGAAACAAAGCTACGGAAAATTGTTACTCGGGGTTTTTGCGTTCGCTGATTACGAATTTGATATCAGATTTTAAAAATGCAAAATGGCGAATCCAATATGGCGGACATTATTTTTAAAAACTGATTTAATTTGCCTGAAAATTGTTACTTGGGGGTTTTGCGGGGTCGCTGATTGCGAATTTGATATGAGATTTAAAAAATTCAAAATGGCGGACATCTTTTCTAAAAATTGATTCAATTTGCCTGAAAATTGTTACTCGGGGGTTTTCGGGGTCGCTGATTACGAATTTGATGTCAGATTTTAAAAATTCAAAATGGCGGATCTAATATGGCGGACATCATTTCTAAAAACTAAAGCAATTTACCTGAAAATTGTTACTCGGGGGTTTTCAGGGTCGCTGATTGCGAATTTGATATCAGATTTAAAAAAATTCAAAATGTCGGCCATCTTTTCTAAAAATTGATTCAATTTGCCTGAAAATTGTTACTCGGGGGTTTTCGGGGTCGCTGATTACGATTTTAATTTTAATTTTTTAAAATGTGAAATAGCGGTTTTAATTTAGTGTATAGAATGTCTAAATAAAAACGAGATCAGAATAAAATGTTCGCCTACATTCGTGACAATGTGAAAAACAAATGCCTAACGCAAAACCAGCATCATAATGATTAATGAAATATTCATTACTATATTCGTAATAATCAGAAAAATAAATGCCTAACGCAACGACGAAATCAATCTAAAATGATTAACTATATTTGTAAAAATCGGAAAACAAAAGCCTAACATGAGAACGTGATCCGAATAAAATATGAATCTACATTTGTGACCATCCGATAAACAAATGCCTAATGAGAAAACGATGTCAAAATTAAATGTTCGTTTTCATTCGTGACTATAAAAAAACAATTGCCTAACACAGACTCTAACATTGGATTAGTAAAGAGCAACCCCGAAAACCCCCTATTAACAATTTTTAGGCAAATTGAATCAATTATTAAAAAAGATGTCCGCCATATTGGATCCGCCATTTTGAATTTTTAAAATCTGCCATCAAATTCGTAATCAGAGACCCCGAAAACCCCCGAGTAACAATTTTCAAGCAAATTGAATCAGTTTTTAGAAAAGATGTCCGCCATATTGGATACGCCATTTTGAATTTTGAAAAAAGGACATCGGATTTGTAATTAGCGCTTCCAAAATCTCCCGAGTAACAATTTTCAGGCAAATTAAATTTATTTTTAGAGAAGATGGCCGCCATATTTGATCCGCCATTTTGAATTTTTATAATCTGACCTCAAATTCGTGTTCAGCGACCCCGAAAACCTTTATATACGAGCAATGATGTGAATTGCACTGCTACAAAAAAGTCGGGCGTTAAAGGGTTAAACTAAATAAACTGTTTTCAGAAGGGTTTTTGAAAAATTCAAGAACAGGGTTAGAGCCTAACACTTGAAGGACGTATACGTTATATATAGTTTGGGGACATGAAACTGTAATTACCGGATTAGAGCTTAAAAAATTATTTGTTTAGTAAATAATTTTTTAAATTTATAAACTATAATGCCCAAAACACCATTATGTCAATTTAGAGCTTTCTTGCATCAACCATAAAAATTAATGATAAATTAAAGCTAAAAACTAAAAATACATTCTCCAAAAAATCCATTTCTGCCAAAAATGAAAATTATAAATTTTAAAAAGTTTTGGTGCGAACTGCAAAAATTTACACTAAATAAATTGTTTTTAAAAGGGTTATCAAAAAATTTAAGAGCAGCGTTAAAGCCTAAGACTTGAAGGACGTATACGTTTCATGTTTGGAAACATGAAACTGTAATTACCAGATTAGAGCTTAAAAAATTATTTGTTTTGTAAATAATTTTTTTAATTTATAAACTATAATGCCCAAAACACCATTATGTCAATTTAGAGCTTTCTTCCATTAAACATAAAAATTAATGATAAAATTATAGCTAAAAACTAAGATTACTTTCTCCAAAAATATCTATTTCTGCCAAAAATGAAAATTATAAAATTTAAAAAGTTTTGGTCCGATCTGCAAAATTTTAATCTAAATAATTTGTTTTCAGAAGAGTTATCGAAACATTTAAGAACAGCGTTAGAGCTTAACACTTGAAGGACGTATACGTTATATATAGTTTGGGGACATGAAACTGTAATTACCGGATTAGAGCTTAAAAAATTATTTGTTCAGTAAACAATTTTTTTAATTTATAAACTATAATGCCCAAAAAACCATTATGTCAATTTAGAGCTTTCTTGCATCAACCATAAAAATTAATGATAATATTAAAGCATAAAACTAAAAATACATTCTCCAAAAAATCCATTTCTGCCAAAAATAAAAATTATAAATTTTAAAAAGTTTTGGTGCGAACTGCAAAAATTTACACTAAATAAATTGTTTTTAGAAGGGTTATCAAAAAATTCAAGGACAGCGTTAGAGCCTAAAACTTGAAGGACGTATACGTGATATATAGTTTGGGGACATGAAACTGTAATTACCAGATTAGAGCTTAAAAAATTATTTGTTTAGTAAATAATTTTTTTAATTTATAAACTATAATGCCTAAAACTCCATTATGTCAATTTAGAGTTTTTTGCATCAAACATCAAAATTAATGATAAAATTAAAGCCAAAAACTAAAAATACATTCTCCAACAAACCCATTTCTGACAAAAATGAAAATTATAAATTTTAAAAAGTTTTGGTCCGAACTGCAAAATTTTAAACTAAATAAATTCTTTTCAGAAGGGTTATCGAATAATTCAAGGACAGCGTTAGACCCTAACACTTGAAGGACGTATACGTAATATATTGTTTGAGGACATAAAAATTAAATTACCGGATTAGGGCTTAAAAAATTATTTGTTTAGTAAATAATTTCTTCAATTTACAAACTTTAATGCCCAAAACACCATTATGTCAATTTAGAGCTTTCTTTCTGTAAACATAAAAATTAATGATAAAATTATAGCCAAAAACTAAGATTACATTCTCCAAAAATATCTATTTCTGCCAAAAATGATAATTATAAAATTTAGAAACTTTTGGTCCGAACTGCAAAATTTTTAACTAAATAAATTGTTTTCAGAAGGGTTATCGAAAAAATTAAGAACAGCGTTAGAGCCTAACACTTAAAGGACGTATACGTGATATATAGTTTGGGGACATGAAACTATAATTACCGGATTAGAGCTTAAAAAATTACTTGTTTTGTAAATAATTTTTTTAATTTATAAACTATAATGCCTAAAACACCATTATGTCAATTTAGAGCTTTTTTTGCATCAAACATAAAAATTAATGATAAAATTAAAGCCATAAACTAAAAATACATTCTCTAAAAAATCCATTTCTGCCAAAAATGAAAATTATAAATTTTAAAAAGTTTTGGTCCGAACTGCAAAATTTTAATCTAAATAAATTTTTTTTAGAAGGGTTATCGAAAAATTCAAGAACAGCGTTAGAGCCTAACACTTGAAGGACGTATACGTGATATATAGTGTGGGGACATGAAACTGTAATTACCGGATTAGGGCTTAAAAAATTACTTGTTTTGTAAATAATTTTTTTAATTTATAAACTATAATGACCAAAACACCATTATGTCAATTTAGAGCTTTTTTGCATCAAACAAAAATTAATGATAAAATTAATGCCATAAACTAAAAATACATTCTCCAAAAAAATCCATTTCTGCCAGATAGTACGTAATCTTGTGTCAAGTTAAAAAATATTAATTTGTTTCCGAGATGCTCGGTCACTTCGTGCATAATTGACAAAAACTGTACCTAATTTATATTTTTTAACTAATTGTAAGAATTTGAAATAAAATTTTTTTTGTTTTATACTTATTATTATATTATTAACCTTTGCGCTCCAGAACGGTCACCAGGGGAAAACAGACAATAAAATGTTGTAAATATACTCGAATTTGCATCAATAAAATCGCGATTTTAAGTTAATTTTTATTTGCAATATGCATAAAAACATTATTAAAATACAGTTTTGTATTAACACTAAATTATATGGAAAAATTTTGATGAATTTTAGTTGTTTTTAGAACATAAAAGTAGACAAGCATTTGGTCACCCCGGGTGACCGTATCGGAGTCCGCGCATACAAAAATCGTTGATAGCGCGAAGGTTAAATAATATTAATAATAATGAATGATCGTTAAATGTAGATAGACGTAAAAAAATTAATGTTTTTTAATAGAATGAATAATTTACATAAATTATTCAACCGAAAAATTTTAGTTCTCAAATTTCATTGAATTTTAAAACATAAATTGTCATATTTTAAACAAATCCTATATAAGAAATCTGCTATTTTTATGATATGATTACGCTTGCTATTGGTCTAGATTCGATGATAACGCTTGGCATTGGCTAAAATTTAATGAAAATGCTTGTTGTTGGTTCTTGCTAATTTTAAGATGATAACGCTCGTCTTTGGTTAGAATTCGATGATAACTCTCGCTTTTGGTTAAAAGTATCGGCGACAACGCTTGCTATTGGTACATTGTTGTGTTAATTTAATTAGATTAGAACATGAATGTTAATTTAAAGTTAGAGAAAAAACATTGAAATACAGTTTAATTAAAAAAAAAGTTTTTGTTTATTTATAAATTTTTTTCATTTTAAATTAAATAATTATCTCGAAAATACATCTTTGTGCGCGCGCAGTCATGCTACGCCATTTTTATTCCTTTCTTGGTAGCGTTCGTAGTACTGTCGGGTAAGATTTCTTGTATATATAAAATATATATACTAGGTATTATTACAGTAGTGTTACAGTAATGTCACAGTAATGATACGAAGAAATAACACTGAATTCCATTTAAGAATAATTGTTTTTATCTTTCTTTGCGATAATACTGTCACATTACTGCAATATTGCGGTAATATTACCATGTAATGTAACTGCAATATCTTAAAATATCACATTGGGGTGGACATAGTTAATGTTATTGAAATTTCAATTTGATGTTACATTGGTATATTAATAACATTACATGGAACATTACGGTCACATTACTGTAATGTCGTGTGTTACGAAGGTGATATTTAAGAATACCCTGGATGTTCCCCATTTCTATAAAATTAGGGTATCCCTAGGATATTTGTAGGACGTCCACAAATAACATTATTACATCTAATTTATATCTTAATTTCCAAAGACTAATGAATAATCTGAAGATGTCTACAGGAGATATCTAAAATATTCTACGACATCTGTAGGATATTAGTATTCTTCGCTCTACTTGATATTCGAAATATTTTATGTGAACATTTTCAAGACATTGAAGCATTTGAAAATTACTTAAATGTATTATGGGATTCGTATGATATTTTTAAATGATTTACATATTAAAAAAATTAAACTGTTCATTTAAAGCGTTTTGTTTAAAAGAAGCATAGTCTTTTATAGTTAAAAAACAACGAATAGGCGCGCGTAGCGCGCAAAAGTTGTGCTAGTATTAATGAAATATTATAAAATTTAGTATGCATACGTAATCGGGTCTACAGAATGCGATAAAATAGTATCGATGCACAGTGGGGCAAAATGACAAAATTTGGTTCAAATTTACTTCTAGACCACAATTTAAAACCAAATTAAAAAAAAAATTTTCTCTAACGCAGAACAAAATTCTGAAGAGATCTGTGAGAGTCGATTTTTTAATTTTTGTTTTATAAATTTTTAATGTTTATGCAAAGTGTAAAAAAAATTTTTTTTTTACATTTTTCGATTTCTTTTGCTCAAAAAAATTCTTGCATACTTAAAATTGTATACATTTAATGTCTGGCGGTGTGTAAGTAGTAAAAAAAAAGTTTTTGCATTTAAAAATTGTTATAAACAAGTTTTATAAAACAATTACAGTTTATAGGAAGTTATGTTTAAAAATAAATTTTTTAAAAAAGAAATTTGCTTTAGATTATTGTACTTAAACTTTCTTATTGTTAATCTCATATTTTGAAATAATTTATCTTAATTGTTTAAACAATTTTTATAAACAATTGTACTGTAAGGACATTTTTGGGCAGAAATGAATCGAATTTTTTACAAATAATGTTTCATCTAAGCCGTCTAGAGATTTTTTTGTAAAAAAGTCATTTTTCAATTAATGTTATCATTTTTATAAACAAATTATATAAACAATAACATTTTTTTGGAAGTTATGTCTAAAAAAATTTTTTTTAAATTAAATTTCCTTTAGATTATTGCAATTAAACTTTCTTTTTGTTAATCCGATATTTTGAAATAATTTTTCTGATTTGTTTAAACAATTTTTATAAACAATTGTACTGTAAGGACATTTTTGGGCAGAAATGAATCGAATTTTTTACGAATAATGTTTCATCTAAGCCGCCTAGAGATTTTCTTTGTAAAAAAGTCATTTTTAAATTAATGTTATCATTGGTATAAACAAATTATATAAACAATTACAATTTTCGGGAAGTTATGTCTGAAAAAATTTTTTTAAAATGAAATTTGTTTTGGATTATTGCAATTAAACTTTGTTTTCGTTAAAATGATTAATTTCAAAATATAGATTTTCCCTAATGTCCGGAAAATGTGTGAAAATCTATGAATACTCAGGAAAAGTCAAAATAATAAAAATAATCAATTGATGTATTTTCAGAACTAACAGAAGTAATTCAAATTAATTTCTAAATTATTTTTTGGGCTACGAAGAACTGTTGTACGTTTCTTTATTAACCCTTTAACGCCCAAATGGACAAAATTTTGGCATGAAGTTTGAGGACTTATTTCGGTACTTAAAAATCAATAGAAAAATCCACGAATAATTATTTCTTATGTTTTCATATGCACTCTATCGAATGGCAAAAAAAAGTCAAAAATTTATAAACAAAAAAGTTATTAATGTTTTTTATGAAAAAAGTCCGATTTTTTTCCAATTTTTGTTTAATTTTCAATTTTTTCTACTATGAAATAGCGAAAAAATAATTCCAAATGTTACAAATAACGTGACATAGATATATAACCTAGAAGATAGGACTATAGAGATAATTAAAAATTAAAATGGCGGCTCAAAAATGGAGTTTGAAGTTCAAATTTTTTTCAAAATTTGATTCGAAAATACGAAATTGTTAAAAGTGTTTAGATCAGCTTGAAATTTGTTACTTAGGGGTTTTAGGGGTCGCTGATCACGAAACAGAATTCCAATTTTCAAAATTCAAAATGGCGGATCCAATATGGCGGCTAATTTTTTTTTAGAAACTAATTAAATTTGCTTGGAACTTGTTACTCGGGGGTTCTTGGGGTCGCTGATTATGAATATGAAATCCAATTTTTAAAATTCAAAATGGCGGATCTAATATGGCCGACAAATTTTTCAAAAATTCATTAGATTAGCTTAAAATTTGTTACTCTGGGGTTTTAGGGGTCGATGATCACGAATCAGAAGTCCAATTTTCAAAATTTAAAATGGCGGATCCAATATGGCGGACAATTTTTCTAAAAACTCATTAAATTTGCTTGAAACTTGTTACTCGGGGGTTTTGGGGTCGCTTATTACAAATATAATATCCAATTTTTAAAATTTTAAATGGCGGATCTAATTTGTCCGACAAATTTTCAAAAACTCATTATATTAGCTTAAAATGTGTTACTCGGGGATTTTAGGGGTCGCTGATCACGAATCTGGAGTCCAATTTTCAAAATTTGAAGTGGCGGATCCAATATGGCTGACAATTTTTCTAAAAAATCATTAGATTCGCTTGAAACTTGTTACTCGAGGGCTTTTGGTGTCGCTGATTACGATTATAATGTCCAATTTTTAAAATTAAACATGGCCGCTTCAATATGACACACAAATTTTCAGTTGAAATTTGATAATCACAATCTTTAGCCATTAAAATTTTAAAAATATTTTTAATGTTTTCCAACTTTCACCGCGTAGAGGTAAACGTGAACTGATAAGTCTTTTTTTAAATTATTTTTTCTTTCGATTTAATATATTGATAAGTAAATTTAATCGAATTAAAACTATAAAGAATGATTTTTGAAAGGTTTTACAAGAGCTTCAAGCTGGAGATAAAAAAAATTGTTTTTTTCATTTTGACCCTGAAATAAGTAATGATTAAAATAAAGCATGCATTTCTATTTTTTTACCTTCAAATTCAAAAATATTATAATAACAAATAAAAAAAAGAAAAATACATAAAAAAATAAAACAGTAAAAAAAATATATAAAATTTAAAAATAAGAAAAAAGATTTTCCAGTTCACGTTTACCTCCACGTGATGAAAGTTGGAAAACATTAAAAATATTTTAAGTATTTCAATGGCTAAAGAACGTGATTATCAAATTTCAACTGAAAATTTGTCGGCCATATTGGATCCCCATTTTAAATTTTAAAAATTGGATATTATATTCGTGATCATCGACCCCTAAAACCCCAGAGTAACAAATTTCAAGCTAATCTAATGAATTTTTAAAAAATTTGTCGGCCATATTAGATCCGCCATTTTGAATTTTAAAAATTGGATTTCATATTCATAATCATATTCATAATCAGCTGATCTAAACACTTTTAACAATTTCGTACTTTCGAATCAAATTTTGAAAAAAATTTGAACTTCAAACTCCATTTTTGAGCCGCCATTTTAATTTTTAATTTTCTCTATAGTCCTATCTTCTAGGTTATATATCTATGTAACGTTATTTGTAACATTTGGAATTATTTTTTTCGCTATTTAATAGTAGAAAAAATTGAAAATTAAACAAAAATTGGAAAAAAATCGGACTTTTTTTATAAAAAACATTAATACCTTTTTTGTTTATAAATTTTTGACTTTCTTTTAACGCCATTCGATAGAGTGCATATGAAAACATAAGAAATGATGATTTGTGAATTTTTCTATTGATTTTTAAGTACCGAAATAAGTCCTCAAACTTCATGACAAAATTTTGTCCATTTGGGCGTTAAAGGGTTAACGAGAAAGTCGGAAAAAATTTTTTTCAAACATAACTTGCCGAAAAATGTAATTGTTTATATAATTTGTTTATAACAATGATAACAATAATTGAAAAATGGTTTTTTTTACAAAGAAAATCTCTGAGCGGCTTAGATGAAACATTATTATTAAAAAATTCAATTTATTTTTTCCCAAAAATGTCTGTACAGTACAATTGTTTATAAAATTTGTTTAAACAATTAAGAAAATTTATTACAACAGATTAGTATAACAAAAAGAAAATTTAATTGCAATAATCTAAAGGAAATTTAATTTAAAAAAATTTTTTTTAGACATAGTTTCCCGAAAAATGTAATTGTTTATATAATTTGTTAATAACAATGATAACATTAGTTGAAAAATGAGTTTTTTACAAAGATAATCTCTAGGCGGCTTAGATGAAACATTATTATTAAAAAATTCGATTTATTTCTTCCCAAAAATGTCCTTACAGTACTATTGTTTATAAAACTTGTTTAAACAATTAAGAAAAATTATTTCAAAATATCAGATTAACAAAAAGAAAGTTTAATTACAATAATGTAAAGCAAATTTCTTTTTAAATAAATTTATTTTTAAACATAACTTCCTATAAAGTGTAATTGTTTATAAAAATTGTTTATAAAAATTTTTAAATGCAAAAACTTTTTTTTTACTACTTACACACCGCCAGTCATTAAATGTATACAATTTTAAGTATGCAAGAATTTTTTTGAGCAAAAGAAATCGAAAAATATAAAAAAAAAATTTTTTACACTTTGCATCAACATTAAAAATTTATAAAATAAAAATTAAAAAATCGACTCTTGAAGATCTCTTCAGAATTTAGTTCTGCGTTAGAGAAATTTTTTTTTTAATTTGGTTTTAAATTGTGGTCTAGAAGTCAATTTGAAACAAATTTTGTCAAATTTTTGTCAAAATTTTGTCAAATTTTGTCATTTTGCCCCACTGTGCGATGATAAAAAAAGTTAATTGTTCCGAAATGTATTATTGTAAATAGAGACCTTAACCCTTAAACCGCACCCTGGGTGTGCGACACCCATATTCTAGCTTTTTACTCCAATATTTCGGTTAAATTCGTAAAAATTGAACATGTGTTGATATTGGACGGTACATTTTGTACTTAAATTTATGTTTCGTGAGTGACATTAGTCTGCCAAGTGTCTTTGTGTATTTGATAACTTTATGAAGTTGTCGGCGAAAAATTTCTGCCTGTCTGACACCCAGTTTTTGGTTTAAGGTAATTTCAGTAGTTTTAAAAAACTCTTTTTTAATTATTAAAATTAAATAAATCATTATGAAACCTATTTTCCTTCAAAATAGATGTACTGAGCTATATAAGATAATTTTTCCAAAAGATAATATCCTATTCCAGCTTGGAGAAAAACACTTAAAAGTCCCCGGGTGTCGCACACCCAGTGTGCGGTTTAAGGATGGATTCGGCAGTGTGCGGTTTAAGGGTTAAACATGTTTAAGGCAATTAAAAATTTTATTACTTTCACCAATAAAAGTCTCAGTGGAATTTCAAAATTTAAAGGATTTCCAGTAAGAGATTGGTTACTTCTAAATAAGGAAGTTTTTTGGAAAATTTCAAGTTTAAATGTGGAGAATATTAATGTTTTAACCCATTAAGGACCAGACGGACAAAAAATTTAAATTGACTTTGAGGACCACGTTTTTTATTTTTCTCATTTTTACTAAAATGCATATAAAAAAATTAGCACATACCATTTTTAATGTAAAATTTACTCCTCTTTCAGATTTTGCTGTTAAAAATTGTTTATACTAAATTGTTAAAAAGTTATAAACAATTTTTTTCAAAAAAACACGATTTTTCGAGAAAAAATTTTTATTTCGTATTTTCACCGGAAAAAGTAGGTAGATACTCTCAAAAGCTCAAAATATCGCGTCTATGGACCCTCAGCTACAAAACCCTGAAGCGACCAATTTTTTTTTTCAAAATGGCGGACGCTAATATGGCGGTAAAACTAAAAAAATTGCTCACATATGAAACATAGTGCTCCAACTTTTTTAAGTCACTGAAACCACCTGAAACTTTTAACTTGGGGGTTCTTGGGGTCGCTGTTTACGAATATGATGCTAGTTTTTAAAAAATCAAAATGGCGGATCCAATATGGTGGACAATTTTTGTAAAAATTTATTGGATTTACTTGAAACTCGCTACTCGGAGGTTTTTGAGGTCGCTGATTACGAATATGAGGCTAGTTTTCAAGAATTTAAAATAGTGGATCTAATATGGAGAATGAGTTTTGTAAAAATTAATTGGATTCATCTAAAACTCTATACTCGGGAGTTCTTGGGGTCGCTGATTACGAATATGATGTCAGTTTTTAAAAACTTAACCCTTAAAGCGCGCCCTGGGTGTGCGACACCCATATTCTAGCTTTTTATTCTAATATCTCATTTAAATTCTTAAAAATTGAACATGTATCGCTATTGGACGGTACATTTTGTATCCATATGTTTTTGGGGTCGCTCTTTCGAATGGCTTTTTTAAAATCTCTAAAAAGTGACATTTACCCCTTTTTTCCAAAATACTAAAAAAATACAAAATTTTTGAAAGTATTTTTTTCAAATCCAATGTTAGTTGTGATATTGATTTTTCTAGGTCACCTAAAGTATACAAAACGTGTTGCAGATAGTTCTTGTTTAAAAATATGTTTCGCGTTTTAAAATTTTTTATTTTTTAATTTAAAATGGCGCCTGAAAAATTTTTTTTTTCAAAATTTAACACAGGATGGATAACATTTTTAAAAGTTGTTGAATTAGCTTGAAACTTGTTACTCGGGGGTTTTTGGAGTCGCTGATTACGAATCTGAAGTCAGATTTTCAAAATTCAAAATGTCGGATCCAATATGGCGAACAAACATTTAAGAGATTTACTCGATTTGTTTAAAACTTGTTACTCAGGAGTTTTTTGCGTCTCTAATTACGAAACTATAATCAGATTTTTTAAATTCAAAATGGCGGATCCAGTATGTCAGACAAAATGGTTTAAAATCAAATCTAGCCGCTGACTAGATTATTATTAGGAATTACCTGGAATGTTCATCAAACACAATATTATTTACATTCACTGGAAAAAGAGGTGTCTTATTTTGAGACGTTTTCAGTGTCTCAGACACCAAAAACGTCTTAATTTAAAACGTCTCAAAATAAGACACCTCTTTTTGCAGTGATTGATATTAAAATAAAAGAAGTACCTTTGTCAAATGTAATTCTAATTTTCTTAGTACAAAATGGTATCAGATTGACTATACGAACACTCAAAAATTAAATTCAAAAATAAGATGTTAGAGAATCAAGTTGCATGCAGATCGATCAATTTTAAGAAGTGCTATTCACAATAATCCAAATAATATATATTGAATTTTCAAAAATTAATTATATATCAAACTACAAAACCACTGAAAACTCCTTCGTAAACGACACATTCTGACATTAAATAGGAATAGTTTAAATGACAAGTAACAAGTTTTAAGCGATTTCAACAAATAATGAAGACATTTGTTCCTCTATATTGGATCCCCACGTTTGAATTAGAAAATCTAATGATATATTCGTAACAAGAGGCACATTTTGTATTTTGATAATCCCAAAACAAAAACATCTAAGTAACAATTTTCAAGCGAATCGAACAAATTTTTAGCCATTTTGTATTTTAAAACTTCGTTTAAAGATTCGTCATGAACGACCTCAAAAACATATAAATTCTAAGTTCTATTATGAATTATATTTTAAATAAATTAAACACAAAGTTTCAGTGGTTGCAGGCTATAATGGGTTAATGCGTGTGACAGTTAATAATAATTTAAATTTTCTGAAAAGTGAAAATGTCAGTTGTAATAAATATTTACTTAATTTTACAAGACGAACGTTTTTTCTTTTTGAAATTTTGTTGTATATTGTAAAGATAGCGAAAAAACTTCGAATTCTCATTTTTGAAAAAAAAATTTTATTCCTGTTTAACTCGCGGGACCCCGATAAATTCTGTTGGAAAATAATCGTTAGACTTCCAAAAAGTAATAAAAAATCGAGAGGAAAAAAATGCTGGGGTTTATAAGAAAATTTGATTTTAATTTTTTTCGAAAAGTAGCCGCCATTTTGTTTAATTTTAATTAAACCTGTGAGATTTCAAAGAACATTTAATCCGAAACTAGGGACAAAAAGAATCTTTACATTATAGGCAGATACAAGAAAGATACAATAATTTTAATATTTTTTACCGTAATTTTCTTGAAATCAGACTTCGCAGTTTTAAAAATTAAAATGCGCCTAACTTCGTTAAATAATTTTTTTTGCAAAACGGCAAAATACGTGTCGTCTAAAATTGTGTGAAAAATATTATATTTCCAAAAAAAACGATAATTAGACTTACGTACATATAGCCTGTCTGAATTGAAATGGAATCAACCATTTATATTTTATCATTTATATCTCAATGTGTACACTACATTGGTTCAGCAATTTTAAATTTTGAAAATCTGACTTTAGAGTCGTAATCTTCGACCCCAAAATCACACGAGTACCGATTTTTAAGCGAATTCTGTCGATTTTTAGATTTTATGTCCATCATATTGAATCCACCATTTTAAATTTTGAAAATCTGACTTTAGATTCGTAATCAGAGACCCCAAAAACCCCTGAGTAAAAAGTTTTAAGCGAATACGATGAAGTTTTAATTTTGTCTTCGGCAATATTGGATCCGCCATTTTAAATTTTGAAAATCTGACTTAGGATTTGTAATCAGCGACCCCAAAAACCCCAGAGTAACAAGTTCTGAAGCGAATTCAACAACTTTTAAAAATTTTATCCATCCTGTGTTAAATTTTGAAAAAAAAAATTATTTTCAGGCGCAATTTTGAATTTAAAAAACAAAAAATTTTAAAACGCGAAGCATATTTTTAAACTAGAACTATCGAAGTAAAAACATCTATTGATGTTTCTATTTCGATAGTTCTAGTTTAAAAATCACATATGGATATGTGATTGCAGAATTTTTAATAATTTTCTTCTTCTAATAGAGCTTGAAATAGAAGTTAAAAATCAGCACATTTGGTCGTTAATGGATTTGTAAGTGTGCGCTTTAAAGGAGGGTTAAAATGTCGAATTTGATCAAAACTCGTTACTCGAGGGTTTTTGGGGTCACTGATTACAAATCTTATGTCCGTTTTTTAAAATTCCAGATAGCGGATCCAATATCGCGGATGACTTTTATAAATAATCTTATTAACCTGAAACTTTTTACTTGGAGGCTTTCGGGGTCGCTGATTTTCAAACTGACATTATATTTGTAATCAGCGAGCTTGAAAACCTACAAGAAAAAAGTTTTAGGTTAATTGGAACACCGAAAACTGACATCATATTCGTAATCAGCGACCCCAAGAACCCCCGAGTAGAGTTTTAGGTGAATCCAATTAAATTTTACAAAACACATCCGCCATATTGGATCCGTCATTTAAAATTTTTGAAAACTAGCATCATATTCGTAAACAGCGACCCCAAGAACCCCCAAATTAAGAGTTTCAGGTGGTTTCAGTGACTTGAAAAAGTTGGAGCACTATGTTTTACATGTGAGCAATTTTTTTTGTTTTACCGCCATATTAGCGTCCGCCATTTTGAAAAAAAATTGGTCGCTTCAGGGTTTTGTAGCTGAGGGTCCATGGACGCGATATTTTGAGCTTTTGAGAGTATCTACCTGAAAAAAAATTTCATTTAAGACGTAAGTCTTAAATGAAATTTTTTTTCTCGAAACTTGTTTCGTCTTCAAATTATGTACTTTGTTGCAAAACATAAAGTAACACAATTTTTATTTTCTATAGTCTTCCGGTTTAACGCATACTTTGTGGACATTGCTTTTGTAATTTTGTAAAAGAAAAGTATTTTTTTGTACTCAAATTATGCGCAATGTATATAAATATTGTGTTTTATATACAGTAGAACCCGGTTAATACGATTCTGTAGGGACCGCGCTAAGAATTCGTCTTATGCGGGAAAACGTATTAGGCGGGAAATAAAATGTATGTCTTTAATTGCAGGGACCACCATAAATGAGCGTTTTAAGCGGGAAATCGTATTAAACGGGATCGTATTAACCGGGTTCTACTGTATCACTTTTTACGATTATATGAAGGATTTTTGTGCTTAACATATATTTTGAGGTCTTATCCTTCGTAGTTATGTATTAAAAAATTTACTTGTTTTGTCCTTAAATTATGTACTTTGTTGCAAAACATAAAGTAACATAATTTCCATTTTTTATAGTCTTCCGGTTTAACGCATACTTTGTGGACATTGATTTTGTAATTTTATAAAAGAATAGTATATTGTGCAACAAGTACAGAAAGAAGCTGTTTTCCGACGAGTGCAAAGTTTGCTGTCCCGAGCGAAGCGAGGACAGCAATTTGCACGAAGTTGGAAAATCTTCTTTCGTACGTGTTGCACACAGTACTTTGTGCAACACCTTTTGGTTTTGATAAAAAAGCTGTTTGGAAACGCTAGTTGACGCCAACATACGTACTGTTTAGCAGGGTTTGGAACGTGTTACCGCACGTAATATACGTGGTTTTCTACGCGTATATTACTGTAAAGAACAGGTATTCTACAAATAGAAAACAAATACCTATGTATATCACCAAAAAAACCCAAAAGTTTAAGAACTTTGCCGCACTAGTGCGGCAAAGTACTGTTTTGCGCCTACTTTACAGGCATGCAAAGTAATGCTTTTCTTACAGGTGTTGCACAAAAGTATTTTTCTGTACTCAAATTATGCGCAATGTATATAAATATTGTGTTTTATATATCACTTTTTACGATTATATGAAGGATTTTTGTGCTTAACTTATATTTTGAGGTCTTATCCTTTGTAGCTACGTAATGAAAAATTTACTTGTTTCGTCCTCAAATTATGTACTTTGTTGCAAAACATAAAGTAACATAATTTTTATTTTTTATAGTCTTCCGTTTTAACGCATACTTTGTGGACATTGCTTTTGTAATTTCGTAAAAGAAAAGTATTTTTTTGTACTCAAATTATGCGCAATGTATATAAATATTGTGTTTTATATATCACTATTTACGATTATATGAAGGATTTTTGTGCTTAACTTATATTTTGAGGTCTTATCCTTTGTAGTTATGTAATGATAAATTTACTTGTTTCGTTTTCAAATTATGTACTTTGTTGCAAAACCTAAAGTAACATAATTTTCATTTTTTATGGTCTTCCGGTTTAACGCATACTTTGTGGACATTGCTTTTGTAATTTTGTAAAAGAAAAGTATTTTTCTGTACTCAAATTATGCGCAATGTATATAAATATTGTGTTTTATATATCACTTTTTACGATTATATGAAGGACTTTTGTGCTTAACATATCCTTCGTAGTTATGTATTGAAAAATTGACTTGTTTCGTCATTAAATTATGTACTTTGTTGCAAAACATAAAGTAACATAATTTTTATTTTTTATGGTCTTCCGGTTTAACGCATACTTTGTGGACATGGCCTTTGTAATTTTGTAAATGAAATGTTTTTTTTTCTGTACTCAAATTATGCGCAATGTATATAAATATTGTGTTTTATATATCACTTTTTACGATTATATGAAGGATTTTTGTGCCCAACATATATTTTGAGGTCTTATCCTTTGCAGTTATGTAATAAAAAATTTACTTGTTTCGTCTTCAAATTGTGTACTTTGTTGTAAAACATAAAGTAACTTTGCGACTTGACTTTTGTAATTTTGTAAAAAGAAATTACTTTTCTCTATTCAAATTTTGCTCACCGTACATTGGGGAAAAATCCAATAGACGGCATACTTCGAGAACATGAGCCACATTGCATATTTTAGGGACGTCCCCAAACTATGCTATAGATCTATTAAGTTTACGATTGTCTGGTCTTCAAACTATGCCTTCTATATATGAACAGCGTAAATGTCTAAAGCATAGTTTGAAGACCAGACCGTCGTAAACTTTTTACTAGATCTATAGCATAGTTTAGGGACGTCCTTAAAGTATGCTATGTGACTCATGTCCTCAAAGTATGTGGTCTTATGGTTTTTTCCCTCTAAATTGTTTATTTATAAATATCTATCAAAAAAAACTTTATGGGGGTACTACTGGAGACTCTACGAAGCCATAGACGCTGAAAAATTCGGGTGTCCCAAACTATGCGTTGTACAAACATATATATATATATATATATATATATATATATATATATAAGTATTAATAGTAGATTAATCCTCTCCTCCATTAACAAATTATATTTAACATTAAATTGATAATAACTTAAGTTTAGTTGAAGAAATTTAAATAAACTTATTAATGTTGCTAGAATTCAAGGAAGGAGTATTATTAGCAATATTAATATTTGACGATAATAATAGAGTTGAAATACGTAATTTTATAACTATTTTTATGCTTTAAATATTACCAACAATAGCAATAATAATACCACAATAACAACAATAGTAATAACAAAATAAATGATAACAATTAATAACATAATAATATTCCTAATAATATTGACCTATGTCGAATAATATTAGCAGTATTACACATTATGGATATTTGCAGAGTATAATACTATATTTTGTTAATGTCCATATTACCTTGGTATTATTTATTTAAAACATAAAATTAAGAAAATTATTTTCTCATACCGTGAGAAAATATTTTGGAGCTTGTCAGAACACGCTCTTAGAACCACGTGTTGAAAACACGTGGTGGCTGGGCCTTGTCGTCCTTTCTGGGGCTAGGAGAGAGAGAGAGAAGATGAGATGGTGTGCGAGAGAAAATAGGAGGAAGTATATGTAAGGAAAAGAGAGGGCGATAGGAATAAAAAATAGGAAAAACCCACGAACTGGGCCCAGCTAAAAAAAAGGTAGTACCGATGTCGAAAGAGTGAAGCCAAGGGAAGATACCACATTTTCCCGAAGTTGAGACCTTCAGAAGGAAGGGTTCTCAACTTGAGCAGTGGTTTTTCTTTCGCGAAAATCTTTTCATACATGTGAACGGTATCAAAGTGTAAAAATGTTAATTTCTGTGGAAGTAGTGGCTGTTACAAAAGTGCGATTTTTGTGTTTGGTTTGTTTACATTTCACAACTTAGACATGCCCTTAAGCAGGGTGTCTAGCGACCTGGCAGTCCTTGAAAACGTGGAAAAGTCCTTGAATTTTTTTTACCTGGAAAACCTGGAAAAGTTCTTGAATTTTTCAATCGGTTCTGGAATTTTTCGAATACTTAAATAAGAATTTTTTTCTCAACCACTTTTGAAAACGAAAAATTAGATGAAATAGTTCATAAACGTTCCACCTAAACATAACTTAATAATGTTTTCAAAATTTAAAATGAACTTAGTAAACAAACACCCCTTACCTTAAAATTTTTATTTTATATTTTATTACAAATTCAGAGAATTCGACAATGCTATTAAATCAGATGGGTGATTCTCCGGAAAGGGACCCTTTTTTGGTTGAATTTCTAAAAAATCAAATTATTCTTTTTTTTACTTTTTTTCATAAATAAGTTTAGAAGATGTTTAAAAATAAAAATATACATAAGTCGAGCAAAATTATTTCTCAGAAATAAGATCTGCAGGAACATTTTATTATCATCTTTTCTAGAGGTTAAGTATAATTAATTATAACCTTTAAATTAATTATTTTGTAAAAAAAATTTGGTAGGAAATTTTTTTTTTAAATAATAAATTGTTATATTTTAATTTATTGCACTTTTTGCTTGTACATTTTATTTTTATTAAATAAATAATTTAATTTGAGAATTAAATATTTTAAAACAATGATTAAAAAATTAAAAACAACAGAAAACGCCTATCAAATATAACAAAGGCTTCGGAGATGAATTGATAATTTCATGAAAAAATTCTCGTTTTTCCTAATTTTAAAAATATTAGGTATAATTTTTTTAGTTACAAAATTTTTTGAAAAGTTAAAGAGATTTGAAGCAAGACAAATGAATTCGTGTTGATTTCATGCTTTTACGTATATATGTGTATGATTGTTAATATGTATTTTTTTGGTTAAAGTTGTCGAGTTTAGTTTATTCATTTGTTTTGCTTCAAATCTCTTTAACTTTTCAAAAATTTTTGTAACTAAAAATATTATATTTTCTAAAGTAATAGAAAATCCTACTTTTTTTTGTTCAAATAAAATCATAAAAGTATTCTCTATTTTATTATTTAAAAAAACTTAAAAAAAGATAGAGAACAAATTTTTTTTAACCCCAAAAATTAAAAAGTTAATTTTTTAAAACAAATTACATTTTTTAATTAGAATTTTGATTATTTATCTAAAGTACGATTCTTTAGTTAATTTCTCCTACAATTTTTATTAAAATCGCTTTACCCAATCGCGAGTAGTTAGCTATTTACTAAAACGCTACAAATAATTTTGACCTTGAATAACTTTGACAATGAAGTTCAAACTACCTTTTATAACTTTTATAATCTTTACACATCCATCGCCAGTAATCTGAAGTTCGTAATGCTCCATCTACATGGCAAAGGTAACGCAAGACGCAACGCGAAACACACAAAAATACCATGCATTTCTAGCGATTTGCTATTTTTTTAAAGTCAATTTTTTCTTCCAAATAAAAAAATCAAAGCTATTATGGTATAAACACTTATCTAGGAATCTAAACTAAAGCTTGAAATAGAAAACTCCGATTAATTTGCTTTCATAAAGAATTTTTTCGAAAAAAAGCTTAGGCGGTTAGGGCTGTTTTCGGCACTCGCCCCGAGTTAACTCCGGGTTAATGGTGATTGGTTAGACCAGCAGAATGTTTTTGATGATTGGATAATATTTAACTCGGGGTTAACTCTGGGTGAGTGTCGAAAACAGCCAAGGTGACATTACCCTAGTAAAAGCCGCGTACATTTAAACTTAACTCCTTAAACATAATAAAATATTAATAGATCAGTAAAAAAAATGTATCTCTTAAATTTATTGTTTTTTGTTGTAATGCTATGTGATAAAATTTAATTTTATTAAACTACTTTTAGGTTTATATTGTCTAGGAATAACTTACGTTCAAATTAAAATAATTAATTACTTTACGGAAAGATTTATAAACATAATTATTTTATATATTACGATGTTATTTTGTTTGGATTTGTAATTTTAGTGAGATCTTATTTTGTTTTAGAAACAATCCATTAATATAATTTTGTAATTATTTATTAGCTTTCGACCGTCGACGACAGGCATCCTCAGATAATTTTAAACTGAAAATACATACAATTATTATTGAAAGAAATATACCGAAAAATATCTGGAGGAACATAACCTATAACATAACACTATAACTTACCAAGAAGGTTTCTTCGCGGAAAATCATTGAATATATACGTTAAAAATTCACCCATCAATTTGTCAACAAGGACACAATTATTAAAGAACATTTCGCTTATTATAAAAAATACAAACGGAAAAAAAAACATGTGCTTGCATGTTTAATCCCTCTTGTTCAAATATATCAGTGAATAACAGTGATAGTATGTGAAAATGAAAAGTAACCTCTATACATGGTATGGAAGAAACCTATACAGAAGGTAAATTCAAATTTCACAACAGCAGCAATTTAAGAAAATTTTAAAAGAAATAAATATATTAGCTAATTAGTGCTGAGAATTAACGAATGATAAAACTGATTTAAATTATTTAAATCAGTTTGCTTATTAACAGAGTTTTTGGACCTGAGAATGTGAAACAGATCTCTAAATTTTCTTCGTCTGTAATTGCGTTCGTTACAAATGATGTTTGTTGTATTCATAGGAAATATCAAACTAAAAGTATTTTAAAAACTGGCTTTTAATTGGCAACCACTGTTATTAACGTTAAATTAATAAATTGACGGTAGGAGGCATCGCTTTTTAGATCTTCATTTATTTCTGTCATATGTGTGTTAGTTACAAAGAAGAAATTTTTATTTTGCGTCGCTAATAGTTTCTCGTGTTTTTCTTGTGCGTTTTTTTAGTTTATTTTTCAATTTTTCGTTCTTTCTTAACTTTTTAATAAAATATGGTGGTGTAAACGGCGAGGGAGTATGCAGAGATGATTCTCCTTTATGTTCTGAACGGATTTAATGCTGCTGCAACCGTCCGCGACTATAAGCATCGACATCCCGATTGGAAACAACCCACCGTCTATATCGTTCGTGCAGCGGTGAATCGGCTGGAAGAAACTGGTAGCGCAATGCCCAATCACCGAGAAGGCCTAGGAATGCACAAAACCCCGAAAATGTAGAGCAAGTTTTAAACTTTGCAGAGAGCTTGATTTATCTTACTCCACCGTGCAGAGAATTTTAAAAAAGTCAAAGTGGCACGCGTATCACATTACGCGTGTCCAGAAGTTGCACCCCGGGGACCCAGCGCGTCAGGTGCGTTTTTCCAGATGGCTATTGGCACAAAACCGCCGTGACCCAAATTTCCTCAGAGAAAATGTCCTTTTCTCAAACGATTCGAGATTCGGAAACGACGGCCCCTTTAACTACCACAACTATCACTTCTGGGCGCCAGCTAACCCATATCTAACGTCTGTTAGGATCTTTAGGAACCACCAGAGGAGACTTTTCTAGGTTAACCCGTCAGCACTCGCGCTATATAGAAAAAAGTCTCACTCTAATTTTAATATTTAAAAATGTTAAGGTTAAAATTTATATATATTGCCGAGGTTTTTTCTAACTTCATAAAACGTATTCTATTTTCAGACAAAAATAATAAAAATAATTTAGAGAATACCGTTTATTTAAAAAAATGTTTATTGTATACTTGTCAATTTGATCCATGAGATTTTTTCTCTACACGATACTAAAGTAAGCTCGGAAAGTAGGACTTCGGCAATTGTCGGGAGGTGTTCGGCAAAACTCGTTCGCCTATGGATATTCTAATGAAATAGAACTATACTGAAAACTGTCATGGCGTCGACGTGCAAATTGTAAACAAACTGTGGTAAGTTGCTCTGATAATTTTAACGTTAAAAATAATTTTATTATTATTTATTCATAAAAGAGTTTTACGTTGTGTTATATTATATCATATACAAAGTATATTTACATTTATATTCTTTAATTTACTCTTTTTATACACATATATGCATATTATTATTTTGACATTTTAAGGTTATTTCGAATGTTTTCTAATCATGAGTAGAAACAAGGAAAAAGATTTCGAATGGTATTCAAAATAAAATGTATCTGACAAGGAAGATTTTGAGCTTTCTGGTAAAAGCGACGATAATATCGAACAAGTTTCGAATGACAGTTCTACTGAACAATCAGGTTCCGAGAGTGAGGACATTAGCTGCAATGATACTAGTGGAAAGTTTTTCATAGGCAAAGATAAAACGACAAAATGGTTTTCTTTCCCTGAAAATAAAAAAGTAAAAAACAAGAAAGCATAATATTGTCATCAGGTTGCCAGGAGTTAAAGCTGCTGCCAAAAATGATCAAAGTATTCTCGACTGTTGGGAATTATTTTTTACTAAAAATATGATTAAAAAAATAGTTAATTTCACAAATATTCAACTTGATAAGCTTCGAAGAAATTATAAAAACAAAAGATGTTCGTCCGACTTCTAAAATTGAAATAAAAGCCGTTCTTGATTTGTTGTATATGATTGGTGTAAAAAAGTCAATCATGTGAATTTAAAAGAATTTTGGGCTTCAGACCGAACAGCGCCGGATTTTTTTCGAGCTTCAATGAATCTTCAGCGGTTTTATGTTTTGATTAATGCATTGCGTTTTGATAATATTCATACTCGAGATGAAAGAACGAAATTGGATAAATTAGCGCCAATACAAGAGATCTTTGATATTTTTAACGATAAATGTAAAGAATGCTATACACCTGGTCAATATTTAACAATTGATGAAATGCTGGAAAGTTTTCGAGGGAGGTGCAGTTTCCGTTAATGTATGCCAAAGAAACCAGCAAAATATGGTCTAAAAATGTGGGCTTTGGTGGATTCTCGTTTATTTTACACCTCCAATATTGAAATTTACGGAGGAAAACAACCGAATGGACCTTTTAATGTTTCTAATTCCGTAGATCAAGTTGTTAAACGTATTTCCGCTCCAATTTTAGACACAGGTAGAAACATTACGATGGATAACTATTTTGCATCTATACCATTGGCTGTTGATTTATTAGATCACCACAGAACAACTGTTGTGACAACCTTGCGCAAGAATAATAGAAAAATACCTCCTCAATTTCTTCAGACCAAAGGAAAGGCTGTGAACTCTAGTATGTTTGGATTTACTGAAAAATGTACTTTAGTTTCATATGTTTCAAAAAAACCGGACAAGTACGAGTAGAACTTGTACTAAAACCGAGGGTTCCGTACCCACGTTTAAAACTTCTACTTTTTTGCTGAAAAAATATAAAGATCAACTCCAATATTTTTCGCTGTATTTTTTCTGTAATCTAAAGGTGAAAATAAATAATTAATTTTCATCTCTTCAGGTAAAAAACTGTGGGCGCTATAGTAAAACACACGCATTTTTAACGAAATTTTTAAAAACTTTGAGTTTTTCGCTAAAAAAATATGAAGATAAAATTCAATCATGTTCGGTCTATTTTTCCTGAAATCTACACATGAAAATTCATAAAATAAGCAAAACTATAGTCTAATAGGCCAAGAATTGTGAAAACCAAGGGGGGTACACACTTTTTTTCTAAAACAAATTTTTTTTTTAGTTTTTCGCAAAAAAATATGAAGATGAACACCAATAATTTTTTCTGTATTTTAGTTGAAATCTGCACGAAAAAATAAATAAAAATGTATAACTCCAGTCCACTAGATTAAGAATTGAGAAAACCAGCAAGGGTTAAAGAATTTTCGAGCTTGCAAAAAAAGATTTTAGTTTTTCGATGAAAACACCATGAAAATAAATTCTAATCACTTCCGCTATATTCTTCCTGTAATCTATGCGTAAAAACGAATAAATATGCCAGTTTTCAGCTCTTTAGATAAAAAATCGTGGGCGCCAAGGGGGGATAAATGCATTTTTTTTGAAATTTTCAAAATTTTCGAGTTTTTCGATGAAAACACTATGAAAATCAATACCAAATATGTTGGCTATATTTTTCCTGTAATCCATTTTTGAAAATACATATGCATACAAATTTTCATCTTTCTAGGTAAAAAAACTGAGTGCTAGGGGGCGTACATAGTCGTTTTCCGTTACCGTTTTAATAGGGTTCCTACCGGGTACGGAACCCTAAAAAACAAAAATGTGCTGATGTCTTCCCTGCACAATTCTGGTGATATCGCTAAGGATAGTGGACAAAGAAAAAAACCTGAGATAATTACCTTTTATAATTTAACGAAAGGAGCTGTAGACGTTGTGGATGAATTAAAAGGTACCTACAGTGTAAGTCGAGAAACTCGTCGCTGGCCTATGGTAATATTTTATGCCTTATCAAATATTGGTGGGATAAATTCCCAAATAATTTATCAAAAAAACACTGAAAACAAAATAACTCGTCGCTCTTTCTTGAGCCAGTTAGGAAAATATCTTGTTATTCCTTTTTTAAAAGTCCGAGTAATGGAGCCTTCATTAAATCTTGAATTGCGATCATTAATTAAACGAATTAGTTGAATGAGTTTCATTTACGAAAATAATTAATTTCCTAAAAAGAATTTAATTATTTATAAAAATAATTAAATGTTTGCCTGGTATTCTGTTAAATTTTTTTTCTTAAATAATTATTTTCATAAAATTTGAACAAAATTTCATGCAAACATTAAATTATTCTTTTGGAAAATTTTATTAAATTGATATTGAAAATCATTAAATAGAATACAATTTTTGGAAATAATATAATTTCGCTGATGAATTTTATTATTTTTAAAGATAATTTAAATTTTGACAAGAATTTTTTTAAATTTTTTAACATAATTGAATTTTTGCGAAGAATTTTATTACTTTTGAAAATAATTGAATTTCTGCTATAATTTGTAATTTTTCTAAACAAAATTTAATTATTTTTGTGTTTTTAACTAAAATTCATATTTAAGCTTATGTTTTATTCATTTATTTTTATTCATAATAATTTATTGAATTCGATTAAAATTGTATTAAGAATATATGTAGTAATGATGTTATCAATCAGTCGATAAATTAATAAAAACGATGAGATAGTCGATCACTTCGAGTCAGGATTTCAAAAACAAAAAAGACAATTTCTTTTTTAACGTTTCAACAGCACGGCTGTCCTCTTCAGAAACTACAATTTATTAAACAAATTGTATATAAATTATAAACATTTTTACAAAAAAGAATTTTCAAAAAGAAAATAAATTACAAATATTACCGTGAGAAAATTTAAAAAATATATAAGTCACACATTTGCTTATATTGGAGGAACGTCTTCGTCCAAGCAAGAACGATTAGACACTAATTCAAAATACGCAAAATAAGTAAAATCGATAAAGATGAGGTCAATAATTGTAATGAATAATGAGGTGAATAATGAGAATAATTACCCCTACGATTTTATTGATAAATACATCAATAAGCGTATCTGTTTTATAAGTTCTAATTCTAATAAAAAAATCAATAATAACAACGTAATATAAAATGTTTCCCAAAGTCTTTTTGCCTTATGTTCCAAAATTGTATGAGAACACTTCAGAGTTTCTAAAAAGTTAAAATATTCTAACAATTCCTACTGATAATAAAAATATGAGTCATAACCTCGTCAAAAAAGCCAAAGACAAAAATAAAAAATCGAAAAATATTAACACAGTTTATAAAATTAATTGTGGTAATTGTTCTGCTTCTTATTTTGGTCAGTCAAAAAGAATGGTGGGTGTACGTATTAACAGAAAATTTAAATCGACAAAATATACTTAATTTTTTTAAATATTCTAAAATTTCGGGTTTAAAAAAGTAGTACAGAATAAAACCTACAATTAATAAAAATTTATTGTAAGATGTAGTTGATGATCAGGTTATTTTGTAATGCATTATCCATTTAAAAAACTTGTATTTAAATATTAAGGCTATAAAATAATAATTAAATTATATTTAACTCTACAATTTCATTAAATTGATGACGTAAGGGAAACACATGTTGTCTCATGGAGAAACTTTTCCTTGCAAGACGTTGGAGAAAAAGTGTGAAAAATAATTTTACTCCTGCGATTGACACAATTGAAATCTCACTTTTTTAATATTAGTTGCACACGCACAGTCTACGCTTATAAGGGTATTCTTGAATCGATACACATTGTTACTTATCTGCAATAACATTTCAAAATTTTTTTATCATGAAATACAATGACATTATATATTTTTATTTTATATTATTCTTATTATAAATAGTTAAAAAAATCTTATTGGCGTTCTTAAAACATGAATACAAGACTGCATCATTTTCTATTAGACCTTGTAGTAGTCACTACCAACTTTTTTTATATCTAATTTGTTTTGCAACACTTTTTGGTATTCTCATCATCAACAACTTTAGATGCGGTTTTTTATTGAAGCATTCTTCGCATATTAACAAATTTCTTCTAATAACTTACTTAATGAATTAAGATAATTAACGATGAGTCAATCAATTATTTAAAGAAGTTATAAAACTAATTTGGATATAGTTAAAAACAAAATTATATGCATGGTTTGAAAGATAAAGTTATCAGCTTTACATCACATTAAAGATGAAGACTCTAAACTTAAATGCCAGAGTTGGGCAGCTGAAAAAAATTAAAATTCTATTTGCATGTCATCGAAACGTCTGTCTTGGTCTTCTTTGTTAATAATTACATTCTCATCACATGAGAAAGTATTAGTTTTGGTCAAAAATTGACATTCGCTAATTTCAAGAAATCTCAACGTTTTGGGGTCCCCTGAGTCCGAAAAACATGGTCTAGAAAAGTGTCTGTCCGTATGTCTGTCTTCGTGTCTGTTTGTAGAAACAATGGTGTCGGCACGAAAAATCTTGAAAAACTTATCGGATCGTTTTCAAATTCAACGCACTAAAAGTTAGTGCAAAAATTAAGGGTAAGTTCGTTAACTAGACATTTTCGTCAAAAACTGCAGTAGTATCAAAATTTTAAAAATTCAATTTTTTCAAATTTTAATATTTCTAACTTTATATTACTTTCGACTACACAGAAAAAAATATGTGTTAAATTTGTTGCGTGTAGTTTTTAAATAGTGTTGTTTTAACACAATTTTGGTGTTATTTTAACTCAATTAAAAATGTATAATAATTTAACTCCTTCTGGTGTAAATTTAATATACTCTAGTGTTATTTTAACACCAATGGAGTGTTAAAATTACACAGTGTCGGTTAAAAATAAAGCGTGTCTTTTTTTCTGTGTAGAAAAAAACAAACAACTTTTCTCTACATTTTTTCATAGAAAGTCAAAAAAAAATTTTAAGTTTTTTTATCAGACCACCTTAATTGTGTTCAAAAAATTTCATTTATTTTCTGAAATTTTAAAACTTTTATAAAAATCTGCAGTTCCTAACAAAACAAAAAAACACTTTTAACCGTTTCACTTAAATTGGTTAATTTTTTACATTAACAAAATATTATAACATTTTTTTAAAAATTTAATAACTCAAAAAAAAATATTATTCCCAACTTACTTTAATTTTTAAAAATCGTTAAAATTTTAAACTTTCATCAATTTAACCCTTTTGCGGTATTCAAAAAAGCGTTAAAATATTATTACTTAGAGTAGAAGGGGGTAATGTAGTGCACTTTTCTTTCAAAGACTCCTGTGGTCGCAATTTTCAACCAATTTTGATCAATAAGGATTCGTTGGATAGACAATGCTTCTAGCTACATTTATGGTGTACATAATTTTTTTGTAGATGTAGATGGAGCTTTTCTTTATCCAAAAAACTGAAGGTACTTTCTTTCGACATTCTAAAATTTGTGGGGCAATGTAGTGCACCACTTTATTAGTGGAATAAAAAGCAAAGAATATATTACAAACGATTTTATTTTATTATATATAATATTAGGAACATAATAAACTTAAAAAATATAAACTAGTAGGGGAGAGTGGTCCTAAGTTGGCCGTGGGCCTAAGTTGGCCACCCTGCATTTCTCAAAGATGGTACACTGGACGAATCTATAATTTTGTGGTATGGTATATTGATAAACCATGATATAATTTATGGACCTAATTATAATCTAAGATTCTTCTACGCGTTGTGAGGACAATAATATTGTTTTCGACCAAAAAATTTTGATTTTTCTTGTTTTTTCAAGAGCAGCTACAAGAGATAAATAATTAAAAATTTCTAAATGAGTGTGTGCGCTAGTTTCTTTATTTAATGTTGTAATAAGAGGTTCTGTTGATTTTTTAATTAAATTTTTTTTATTAGCGTAATAATTTGAAACTTGTAAAAATCTACAGTGGCCCTAAGTTGGCAACCTATTGTTTTTGTTTGTTTTTATTTATGTTTTACTTCTTTTTTGTGTTTTCATCACGAGAAAGACCTTAAAAGTGTAACGTAAGAATTAAACAAAGACAAAAAACAAAAAAATTGTTTAAAAAATATTAGAAAAGACATAGTACAAAAACGCCTGTCTCCACAGCCATCCACCACTGCAAATAAATGAAATAATATGCTTTATTTTCTTAACAAAAATAGTTTAATAATGCGTTTTTATTCTCCTAAATGTATCAAATTTGTAAAATTTCTGGGTAATTGAAAAGAATATTGGCAATTCCACGTGAGATTTCAGTCGACCTCTTAAAATCGGCCAAAAATATTTTTTTTCTATTCTGTATAGAAAAAAAACAGATACGTATTTTTTTATTATTTTTTGGGAGGCCAAATTTTTGAGTTATGAATTTTCAAAATTTTCGCTTTTTAAATGTAGGTATATTTTTAATGTCAGATAACTAAAAAAATATTGCTTCTTTTCATTTTTTGACAAGAAAAAAAAAGTTTTGTTTTTTTCTCTACTTTTGAATAATTATAACAAAAAAATTTTTTTTCATTTTTTATTAAAAAAATAAAAAAATTTTATAAACAAATTAATTTTTTTTAACTTTGGGTATGATAAATTTTTAATTTTCTTTTTTTAAAACATACCTGGAAATAATAAGAAGGTTTTGCAAAAAGTTTCAGAGTGGACCTGACAAGTTTAATAGGTCCAAAAAAATAATTAAGCTCTCCGTGCAGGTCGCACGTACGTGGCACAATAAGATTTTTTTTACAATTTATTATTAAAAATTGTTTAGAGCCTTAAAATTCAATAATAATCAAAATCCGATAAAATTTGTAGGCTCTAGACAATTTTTAATAATAAATTGTAAAAAAATCCCATTGTGCCACGTGCGTGCGACCTGCACGGACAGATTAATTATTTTTTTGGACCCATCAAACTTGTCAGGCCCACTCTGAAACTTTTTGCAAAACCTTCTTATCATTTCCAGGTATGTTTTAAAAAAAGAAAATTAAAAATTTATCATACCCAAAGTTAAAAGAAATTAATTTGTTTATAAATTTTTTTTTTTTAATAAAAAATGAAAAAAAAAATTTTTGTTATGATTATTCAAAAGAAGAGAGAAAAACAAAACTTTTTTTCTCTTGTCAAAAAATGAAAAGAAGCAATATTTTTTTAGTTATCTGACATTAAAAATATACCTACATTTAAAAAGCGAAAATTTTCAAAATTCATAACTTAAAAATTTGTCCTCCAAAAAAATAATAAAAAAATACGTATCTGTTTTTTTTTCAATACAGAATAGAAAAAAAATTATTTGGCCGATTTTAACCCTCAGGGTACTGACTATAAAAATGTAACGTTCCGTACTGACATGGGTTAGCGTAACCCAGCAACTTTGATCGCCTGTATCTTGGGCTATAATTGATGAATTTAAACTCTTTTTTTTGTAATCTGTTTAAAATTTTCCCAGGAATATGCCGGATTTGTCGGATTAGTGATATTTTTTTATTTATAAAAGTTATTGTTAAAAATACAAATGGTTTTCAAAAATTTTCATGAAAAAAAATATTTTTTTCAAAAGCTCGTATTTTTATGAAAAAAAAGATAAAATCATTTTATATAGGTGTTTTGGAAAGGTGAAAAGTTGATCTTTAAGATAGCGTTAGCCGTTTTTTAATTAATCTTAAAAAGTATATTTTTTTAGATTTGAAAATGCTCTATTTTTGACATGTAAAAAAAAGTCAAACGATAAATTCATTAAAAATATCGCGAAAATTTACAAACCCAAATTCACCAAATTTACAAAATCCTTCCGCTTTACACTTTATGAACTTTTAAATGTAATTTATGAATAATTTTCAATTAATTTAATGAGATTTCACAATTCACAAAAACATGGATTTTATAACATAGCGTACTGACTGGGTGTAATTCATCCGAATACAAATTTCAATAATTCGCAGCTTGAACAGCAAGTGCCGACCGGCTCTGCTAAATCAGCTACTTTCGGTTCTAATCTCAAAGTTTATTCCCCCCTAGGTCCGAGCCGCGTCCATCGATTTGTTTAGAAATGGCGCAACTTTCAAAATTCGCCTGGGTTACGCTAACCCAGTCAGTACCCTGAGGGTTAAGAGGTCGACTGAAATCTCACGTGGAATTGCCCATATGCATTTCTTCCTTATACACAAGCGAAAAAAAGTGGTGGCCAACTTAGGACCGCTATTTCTGAAATGTCCAAAATGCAGCTTTTTACTATTTATTGTATTAAGACTACAAAAGCCATTCTAAAACGTTCTAAATACCACAAAATTATAGCAAAACGATCTCTGAACACTAATATATACTTGCCGAAGTGATTAAATTTCATTTTGTTAATATTTTCAACCAATTTGCTTAGGCGGCCAACTTAGGACCACTCTCCCCTAGTGATGCCCACGAGACGAGACATTGCATGTAAAAATCGAGACGAGATCGAGACTTTGCATGGTATCATCTCGTCTCGTAGACAGCACTATAAACTAGAGATTTCTTTGGTCCTGTGTTAGATAAAACTGAAAGAAAACTGCAAAAATTTGCAAAAAGCAAACATGGTTAAATAATACATATTTACGGTACTCTGTATAATTGCACTACATTGCCCCCAACCCCGTGCACTACAATGCCCCCAAGCACTTTCTTCACGTTGACTTTAATATCTCAATAAAAACAAAATTAAACGTCAAAACAATACTAAATTTGTGTTCAGAAGTAAATGTTACATGGAAAAAGCACTTACTCGATACTTTTTTAACGAGCCTTACATTTTCTTCACGTCACTCAAAAACGGAAATATGGTTTCGAAATCTAGTGTTTCTGAAGTGACGCCACTACTTCTTTTAGAAGAAGCACAATAAAGCCAAAATTATATACATTAATATACTTTGATATCTTAACCCTACCATACCAAAAGCAAGTAATTTAATTAATTCGTTTAGTCAGTAAAGCCAGTGTACTACATTACCCCCCTCTACTCTACTTACTTTTCTATCCTTTTTCGAATGGCATAAAAGAGAATTTAATCTCGTTTTGATTTATAGGTTAAATGTCGTTCTTTAATTTTAAAAAATAGTTAAAATTTTAAACCTTGATCAATTTAACCCTTTTTCGGTATTCAAAAAAAGCGTTAAAATATTATTCCTTACTTACTTTTCTATCCTTTTTCGAATGGCATAAAAGAGAATTTGATCTCATCTCGATTTATAGTCAAAATGTCGTTCTTTAATTTTAAAAAATCGTAAAAATTTTAAACTCTGATCAATTTAACCCTTGAGCGGTGTTAAAAAAATCGGTAAAATATTATTCCTAACTTACTTTTTTATGCTCTTTCGAATGGCATAAAAAAGAATTTGATCTCGTGTTGATTTATAATTAAAATGTCGTTCTTTAATTTTAAAAAATAGTTATAATTTTAAACCTTGATCAATTTAACCCTTTTGTGGTATTAAAAAAAGCGTTAAAATATTGTTCCTTATTTACTTTTTTATCCTTTTTCGAATGGCATAAAAGAGAATTTGATCTCGTTTTGATTTATAGGTAAAATGGCGTTCTTTAATTTTCAAAAATCGTTAAAATTTTAAACTTTGATTTATTTAACCCTTTTGCGGTATTCAAAAAAGGGTTAAAATATTATTCCTAATTAACTTTTTTATGCTCTTTCGAATGGCATAAATAAGAATTTGATCTCGTTGTGATTTTTAGGCAAAATGGCGTTCTTTAATTTTGAGAAACCGTTCAAATTTTAAAGTTTGATCAATTTAACCCTTTTGCAGTGTTAAAAAAAATCGGTAAAATATTATTCTTAACTTACTTTTTTATGCTCTTTCGAATGGCATAAAAGAAAATTTGATCTCGTATCGATTTATAGGTGAAATGTCAATTTTTAATTTGAGGAATCCGTTAAATTTTCACACTTTGATCAGTGTAAGGAATAAACTTTTAGATATCATTCCTAACTTACTTTTTGTTGCTCTTTCGAATGGCATAAGTGAGAACTTGATCTTTTATTAATAAACGTGTAAAAAGCCCGTCTTAAATTCGTTAATTTTTTAACGTTACGTTCTTCAGTCCAATATTTTCAATTAAAAAGCTTATAGACTCTTGTCAAAGTGCGTAAGGCCAAGAGGGCAGGAGTATAAACAATAAAAAAAAAGTTTTATCTTTAACTTAAGACCAAAAGAGTTTAAAAATCTTAATCGAATCGTGAGATTTTCTGTTTTGGTTTATACAAAGAATATGTTTAAAAATGTTATGTTTGATCCAAACTTAAAAGTTGATTAGAAATAATTTAAAATTAACCTTAAATTTTGTTTGAATTAAATATGTTATTTCTATAAATGAACCAAAAAATATGTTTGAATTAAACTGAAATTTGTTTGACTGTATAGCAAAGATATTTTAAGTTTGATTTGAACAAAATTTTTCTGAATCAAATAAATCGTTTTCTCAGTGATTGACATGTTTTTGGGCCGTGCGCGTGCAGCCGTACCGGTAATTCCCGACGTTAGTGTACGTCCATTTACTTTTTAATAAACCTTGTACATACTAAAAAATTAATATTTACAATTAACAGGAATATATTTTTAACTTTTTTAGAAATTTAATTTAAGTATTAATTAATTTTTAATGTAATTTTAAAAAATGTTGGCCCCTCGTTTATATAGAAAACTGTACTATTTAGGGTCCAAAAATCGGTTTTTTATTTTTTAAAGTCTGAAGTACCCTTTCAATTATCTTGCAAAAAATATATGTTACTCTTGAAATAACTATTATTTTATAGAAAAAAATGGCGGTTGTGCAAAAAAAATTTCAATAAAAAAAAATGTTTTTTTAAAATAAATTTAAAAAAAATTTTTTTTTACTGACTTTTTACTGACTTTCTTTGTTAGAATTTGGTCGAAAAATTTTTTTTTATTAACTGTTCATATTGTATTGTACAAAAAAAATTTTTTCATGAAAATCGGTTCAACCATTTCGGAGGAAAAAAAATTTTTTGAATTTTTTTGAATTTTTCAAAAAAATTGTATAACTCAAAAACAAATTTTTTTTTCGAGTTAAAACTTGGTGAAAATAAGTCTCATAATAGGTCAAAATTATTCCCTAAATATGGACCCAATCCAAGAGGGGGCCATTTTTACATGCTTATACTGCTACGGCCTTTGGTAAAATCTTTTAAAAATAATTAAATTTTCAAATAACATAAAAAACACAATTAAATATTTCAAGTATTTTAATTATATTCATGAACATGATTTCTTTGACATTATAATAGTTTTAAAAAAGAAAATTTCTAAAATTTTAAATTACTTTGTTTTTGACAATTGAATGTTTATAAATTATGATAAAATTTTTTGTATTATTTAAAAAAAACTAGTAAATCCCTTAAAGAATTTTAATAAAAAAATTTTGAACGTAATTGTTTTATTTAAATGTTAAAGATAATTGTAAAAAATTGTAATATTATTTTTTTAAAATAGTTTTTAAAAAATGGAGAAAATCATAATATCCGAGGCCTGCAACTTATACATTCTCCTAAGATTTTTTTTAATTATATTCAAAAGAAGCATTGATTTTTAAAAATTATGAAAATTAAATAAGTGACAATTTTCATTAAAATATTTCTTAATATTTATTATTAAAAACAAAAAATTTTAAATTTCAAGAAAAAATAAAAATTTGTTGCATTTATTTTAGGTTTAAAAAATCCTCCTTTCCGTTATAAATTTTTAAGTATTGGCGTTGATTATAAAAAAGAAATTTAAATTAAATTATAGAAAATTACCAGCATTTATCAATTGAATCTGTCATCTGTTCGTGCTTCTACTGTCGTTCAGGAAGGCGGTTAAAAATTCAATTCTTGATTCAGTAAATCGGTTTCTGCAAATATTTCAATATTCATCTTGCGAAAGGATGTTTTCTTCGAAATTTTCCCATGCTCTTTTTAAAGCAGTGTCGGTCAGTCTGTTGTAAACTCTACGAGCTTTGACGTCTCTAGTAACGTTGCTCTGGATCTTCATAAAGTCTACATATTATTGATTTTGCAATCTGACGATTTCTTCTAAAATTATTATATAATAAAGAACATATTTTTTAATATTGTAAACAATTTTCGAAATATTTAAGAAAAACCATTTATTGAAAACATAAAATTTAATTACATTTTTCACAAAAACAAAATTATTTTTTGATTTTTATAATTTACTTACTAACAAATTCCCACGCAGTAGGATATGATCCCATTAGGACCCATAATCGGGAGGCATATAGCTCAAAGATGTTGGAGATTCTTGGTAAGCATCGATAAATTGAAAATCTTTTCGGAGTTACTCCTTCGATCCATTCTCGTTTGAAGGTAACGAATAGCAAGACAGTTGCTTCCAGTGCTTCAGCACTTAAATTGTTCCGAATAGTTTCAAAGTAGGGTGTAATAGCTTTTGGTGGTAAGAAGGGTAGATTTAAAATCTAAGTTAGATATTTTTTGACTTCATTTTCATCGTTCGCAAAAGACATCAGGTCAAGATTGAGCAACGTAATCATTTTACAAATTTCCTATAAATAAAAGAAATAATTTTTTCACGATTAATTAAAGTTATTCAAAATAAATTCTAGCTGGTGCATAAACATTGTACAATAAGTTTATGGGTCAAAGTATAATTTTTTAAATATATTTCTCAAATGAAATTTTAAACCACAAATTTATTAAGATTTTATGTACTAATTTTTAACAAAAATTCTTCTTTAAAATAATAATATTTAAAAAAATTTATTAAAAAATTTCCAAATACTTTTGTTAACAATTCAATTTTACGAAGTTTTATTGATTATTTAAAAATTCCTTAATTAAATACATATTAGAAAATAAAAACTTCAAATAATTTCAAAAAAGTTCTGTTAAAGTTTTTTAAACACAATTTTGAGTTAAAATTATAAAAAATTTAAACTTTCAATGGTTCTAATATAAAACCTTTTCAAAATTCAATTATTTTTAAAAAGGCATGCTATAATACTTTCTTTCTAAATTTGAATAAATAAAACAGTTTACTAATTGGCATTAGTGACTGACTTTTTGCATTTGAATTAGTAAGTTTTACTATTAAATTAGAAGATACGACTATTTATTAGTAAAATCTACTAATTTTAAAGCAAAAAAAACAGAAATTAGAAAACTTTTTTAAAGAATTTTAATAATATTTTTAAGAATATATTCATTTTTCAAAAAATTAGATTAAAATTGTAATCAAAATAATTGAATCTCTGTAAAAAAATTTGTTTGAATTAAAACAAGTTTTTGAAAATAATTAAATTTTAAAGAAGAATTTTATTATTATTTATTAATTTAAATGAAATTTTGATGAGAATTTTTTCAAACTTTGGACCATAATTGAATTTATGCAAAGAGTTTTGTTACTTTTAAAAATAATTGAATTCTTGGGACGAATGTTGATAACATATTTCTTTTTAAATAATTGAATTCTTTTTGTGAAATTTTATTTAAATATTTAAGATATTAAAATTAATTGAATTTTGATAAATTATTAAAAATAATTAAATTTTTACAAAGAATTTTAATTTTAAATTATTTTTTTAAAAATTAAATTGTTATAAAGAATTTCATTTAAATTTTTGAAAATAATTCAATTCTTTGTAGAAACTTAATTAAGAAAGTGTTAGAAGCAAAGCTTACTCTAGTAACGTACTTATTTATAAGTCTGACCTGGGCAAAAATTCTTTTAAAAACCAACGGTAAACGAGAGAGTAAGTAGAACTGTGTCCCTTTTTGAAGAGTTAAATGAGGATAAATTAACAGACTCTTAGACTCGGTCAAACATTTTTTATCCGCAGTTTCAACAAAAACTTTATGACTCTCCAAAATACGACCCCTGAGAAATGAAACAGAATCCAGATCCAGGGAACGCCACTGATCAAGAGCACCTCGCGACTCAAAGAAATCCTTTAATTGAACAAACCAATTGAACTGATACCCTGGAGAATCCATCGCAAGAGCTCTCAGCCTCTCAAAACACAGCCTGGGGTACCTAGAATTGTCCATATTTAAAATCCAGGAGAGTGTGTTTTAAGACTCTAGACTTAAGTCGTAGTGATCCCGTCTCCAGTCTCACAGCCCAATTTGGTGTGTTGAAAGGTAAAAACAAAAGCTTTTTTTAAAAATTTAATTGTACTTTCTCGATTGACTCCAAGTGGAGAGCGCCCCAGACCTGGATGCCGTAAAACAATGTGCCGACAGCCATACCCTGAAATAGTCTCGTATAGGACTTCCAGGAAACTACCCCCAAAGAACGAGCAACTCTCAAGATGCCACTAACAGCAGTATTAGCCGCACTGACAGCCTCAGATGCAGCTGGGGAAAAAGAGCCCGAGTTAGAAAACGTGATCCCCAAATAAACATATTGATTAACGACTTCTATGTGCTCTTCACCAAATTTAAAAGCTTTAAACCTTTTAGCTCTAGAATTTCCTGATCTTGTGAAGATCACAATTTTTGTTTTTTTTTCACGTTAACGGTGAGCCCATTTAATGTACAGTACTCTTTTAGCGCCTTTAGTTTTCTCGAGAGTTCCACAGGGGTGTCAGACAAAAAGACAAGGTCATCCGCATATCCCAAGACCAAAATTTCATTACAACTATCAATCGCAATCCCCCTACATCATTTTTCAATGAAAAATTGATAAATATCCGCTATAAACAATAAAAATAAATATGAACTTAGAACATCCCCCTGTAAAACTCCCTTTGAAACATTTACATACTCAGTCTCGCAGAGGGAGGTTCTAATACAGGTAGAAGCAGACATATAAAAACTCTTTAACACATTAATAATTTTTGTACTTAGTCCTAGTCCATGCAACTTTTCCCATAATATTTTATGAGAGACCGAAGGGAAGGCTCCCTTGAAGTCGACGAAAGTGTCATAAACCGCAGCACCAGGATTTCTTAGATGGATCTGAAGTAATGAATTCAAAGTAAAAATGTGGTCGAGACAACTTCTCGCCCTTCGAAACCCCGCCTGCAATTCCGGAATAAGGTTTAGTTCAGTAGCCCATGTTATTAAGGGGTTACACCACCCTGAACGCCTGAACATTTCAAAAATAAATTTTGACAAAACTACAAACAATACAACCTTTTACTAATTACAGTATAAAAATACATATATTTAACTGTAAAAAAATTTTTGAAAAATGAAAAAATATTCAAAAATGGCGAAGATATGGCGTTTTTTCGAAACTACATTTTTCGGAACGGTGTACATGATTTCTCAAAAACTACTCAACCGATTCTCTTTAAATTTTGTACACAACTGCTCAATAACATTCTCTATGGCATGACGTAGGATTTTTTTGATATGATTTTTAAAAAAAAAAGTTATACATTTTTAAAAAAAAATTTTTGTACCCAAAATTTTATACTTTTTTTTAAGTGCTCCTATTTGCTCAAAAAATGTTTTCTTTAAAAACGGCTACGTCATGCTATACAGAATGTTATTGAGCAGTTGTGTACAAAATTTTAAAAAAATCGGTTGAGTAGTTTTTGAGAAATCATGTACACCATTCCGAAAAATGTCGTTTCGAAAAAACGCCATATCTTCGCCATATTTTTGAATATTTTTTCATTTTTCAAAATTTTTTTTACAGTTAAATATATGTATTTTTATACTGTAATTAGTGAAAAGTTGAATTTTTAGTAGTTTTGTCAAAATTTATTTTTGAAGTTTTCAGGCGTTCAGGGTGGTGTAACCCCTTAAACGTTCACAAATAATTTGCGAGAATATTTTGGCTAAACAATTGATTAAGGTAATTGGCCTAAGATTTTCAGCGTCGTCTACGTCCCCCTTTTTAAATAAAATGTGTGTGACCAATTTACCCCAATCTTTAGGAAATGTTTCTGAAGTTAAAATTAAATTAAAATAATATTGCATAAATAAAATCCAATTTTGGGGCAAATTTTTATAAAATTCATAGCCGATTCCGTCAACGCCGGGGGCCTTCCCATTTTTACAGCGAGACAATGATTTTAAAATTTCGTCAGTAGTTAAACAAGTGTCTAAAACAGGGTGCGCTATTCTAAAAAAAGGTAAAAACGTCGAATTAACAATTGAGCTAGGATAGTTATCTAAAGATATTTTTGACATGTAGGCAGATCGATGTTAGATTGTGTTGTCGGTGTTCCTTTTGCCGCCCTTACTGCTTGCCAAAAAAATGCAGAGTTATTACAATTTTCAAATTTTTGTAATTTTGTGAAAAACCATTATTTTTTGCTAATTTTAGGGCCATCGAAAGTTGACGCTTTACAATTTTACAATCCTGATCAAACCAGGGCTTTCGATTCTGACCCGTTGATTTTGAGGATATTCGAAACATTTTCAAGTCTTGTGCGACACAGCACACGGCAGAAGTCAATGTATAATTCAAAGTATCGACATCCCTCTCCAAATCGGACACCTCCCCCCTCCAAGCCATACGACTTGTGAAGAGCTCCGACCTCTCCCCCTCAAATCGCAATCTCCCCTCTACCTGAAATCCCACTGGAATGTCTCTCTCTCCCTTTCGGGAGAGAGATAAAGATAAGATTACCGGGAGGTGGTCCGAAAGGGTAGGGAGGTGTCTAACGCGAAGATCGTGACACAATGACAAACCATTGAGCCAGCACCATATCAGATCTATTACACTACATCAAATTTCTTCCTTTTTATATTTACTATCATAAAAAAGAACTCCTTAATGAAATAGGAATACATTAAATAATTCATATAATTTTAATAAACATTGTATGTTAAGAAATATTTATCTTTTTAATGAAGTAAACCATTATTTAGTTAAAACAGTTTACATTTAAATGCATATAAATAAATATATTTTGTCTGTGAAAAAGGACAAAATTAAATATTTGTTAACTTATAATGCTTATTAAAATTAAGAGAATAACACAGCCACACAAACAAAAGAAAGTGTCTTGATCTGGGGTCGAGACATATGTATTACGATGTATTTTGATGCGCTGAATCCGAATCCGCCATCAGAATTTGGCCAATAGGTCCTGGTTTTGCCCTAACCTCAAAAAATACCCTAAAATCGTTAAAATGGTCACTTTTGATTTATCAAAATTCAATCTAACCGCATGTTGATAATTTTCTAAGATCTCTTAATTCAAGGAAACTATTCTATAAGCTTTTCAATGAAAAATTCTTTTAAACCATTAAATCTATTGAAAAAAAATAAAATAAAAATCTAACCTCAAAAACACATCTAAGATTCCAAAAAAAATTATACCATACACAGCACAATAAAAATTATGTAAGCTCATGAAAGTTACAACTTAGGTGTTTTTATGATTGCTGATTACGAATCCGGTGTCAGTTTATCAAAATTCAAAATGGCGGATCTAATATGGCGAACAATATAATTAAAATTAGTTTGGATTGGCTTGAAAATTGTTACTCGGGGGTTTTCGGGGTCGCTGATGACGAATTCCATGTCGGTTTCTAAAAATTCAAAATAGCGGATCCAATATGTCGGTCTTTATTATTTTAACGATTATTTTATATTTATTACTTGCGGTTTTTCGGGACCTTTGATAACGAATCCTATATTAATTTTTATAATCTTAAAGTTTTACGAATTGTTAGAAAAAATTGTTAAAAAAACAATTCGTAAGACTTTAAGATTATAAAAATTGATATACGATTGGTTATCAAAGGTCCCGAAAAATTCCGCGAGTAATAAATTTAAAATAATCGTTAAAATAATAAAGACCGCCATATTGGATCCACCAATTTAAATTTTTAGAAACCGACATGGGATTCGTCATCAGCGACCCCGAAAACCAATCCAAACAAATTTTAATTATATTGTTTGCCATATTGGATCTGCCATTTTGAATTTTAATAAACTAACACCGGATTCGTAATCAGCAATCATAAAAACACCTAAGTTGTCACTTTCATGAGCTTAACAAAATTTTCATTGTGCTGCCTATGTGGAAGGGATTCCGGAAACTTTCCAGAAGAGATTTCCGGAAGTTTTCCGGAAATTTTTTTTGTAGGGGAGAGGGCCCCAAGATGGACAGGGGCCCAAAATGGACATTTCCTATAAAATTTTTGTTTAAAGTGACACCATCTTCTCAATTTTTTTATTTTTGTTGTTTGTATAGACGAAGATTTTTATACATATTTGAAAAATAAAACCAGTTTTTTTTCTACTGCGCATATCACCTGAATTTTTTGTCAAAAAAGTTTTATTTCCGATTTTTCTCAAGTCGATAAAGTTATTTCAACTTTTTATTTTAGATAGGTATTTATAATATATAATAATAATAATAATAATAATAATAATAATAATAATAATAATAATAATATTATTATAATAATAATATTATAATAATATAATAATATTATAATATTATATAATATAATAATAATAATAATAATATAATAATAATAATATTATAATAATATAATATAATAATAATAATAATAATAATAATAATAATAATAATGAGGGTAAACTCTGTGAAGAGATACCAGGATGCACTCCCTTTGCGGAAACTTCCTGCTATCTTGGAGAGACACATCGACCTCCACGTCCGAACATACATGTTCACGTGCCCTTGGATATCATAGACGTCGCATCAATGCTCCGGCAATGCTATAACGTTTATGTAACTAACGGAGGCGGTTCAGGGCCCATCCTGGCCAGATGGTAGTACCCTGTTAAGGCCCGATTGTCCCTCGACACGGGACAAAGAAATAAAAAAAATGAATGAAATGGACAAAATTTTTAATGAAATACTCCAAGTGGGTACCTCGAAAGAGGGTAATCCCACCACCGATTCTGATCGGGTGCAAGCCCCGATAGTCGGTGCAGATGGCTCCAAGGATTTTGGAGGGAGCCAAATAGATAGCCAGCTGACATGCTACGAATCAAATGTCGCAAATCAGTTCCTGGCTATTCCCGGGATTTTTAAGAGCGTGCACCAGGCATTCAAGCGCCAAAAGAACGTCAGTCGCGACATCCAGGATGGCGTGGCGGTTTTGGAGAGTGCGTTCTTAACAATTTGTAGGAATCTGCGTTTTATCCCTGAACCGTTCAGAGATCAGGAGCCACGGATTTCAACTGTGGGAACTCCAAGGCAAAAGAGGAGTGCTGCTGCAACTCTTGATAGTGCAGCAGCTACAGATTCTAATAAGGAAAAGAAGGTGAGTAAGCGCCCCAGAGAAGGTGTAAGCCCGGATAAGAGTCCTCAACAAGTAACTCGGAGCGGAAAGAGGATTAAGCGAAAGGATGCTCCACAGCTTAATTCTGGGTTGCTAGTTGGAGCAAAAGAGGCGCCCTCAAGTAGTCCCAGCAAGACGTATGCTGAGACCGTATTAAAAGACGGAGCGGACAATGAGGACGGCTTTAAGGTTGTTGGAAAGAGAAGGGAACGGGCTCCAAGAAAAAAGCCCCCAGGCGAGAAAAAAGAGCTCCCAAAACACCCTTTGAAGCTTAGAACCACGGAAGCGGTAAAGATCACGGCAAGAGACCCAAAATCTTATGAGGGTATCTTGCCGCTGATAAAAGCAAAGGTTAAACCAGAAGACACTGGTACCGTAATTCATAAAATCAGGAGAACCTTTAAACAGGAGGTTCTTGTGATAGTGAAAAAGGGTGGAGATACCTTGAAGTTTGCGGAAGCACTGTCCTCGGCTCTGCATGGCGCCTTGCCATGCGACGTCACTGCTCTCGTAAATAAAAGGTCTCTTGAGATCAAGGAGCTGGATGAAACCACGACGGAGGATGAGGTGATTTCAGTTCTGAGAGATAAGCTGGGCAAACCTGATCTGAAGATAGAGTGCCACCTTTTGACGCGCTTTAGAAGTACTAAGGTGGCTCTAATCCGCTTAGCAGAAGCAGAAAGTGACATTCTGCTCAAACTTGGCCGAATCAAAATCGGCTGGATAAACGCTCCAATTCGTGAGCATGTTGAAGTAATTAGGTGCCAAAAGTGCCTAGGTTACGGACACAGAACCCTATTCTGCAAAGGCCCCGACAGAAGTAAAAACTGTCGGAGATGCGGCGGAGAGGGACACCTCGCGAAGAGCTGTAACGTTAAGCCGAAGTGCCTTACATGCTTGGACCTGGGAAAGCCAGAAACAAATCATGAGTCCGGAAAGAGAGCCTGCCCGGTTTACTGGGAAGAACTGCAAAAGATTAAAAAGGCAAATCCTAAAAATTTTTGCAGGTTAACCTGCATACAAGTAAGGATGCACAGTTGCTCCTAATGCAAACGGCAAGAGAAAATGAGGTCGATGTCCTGTTCTGCAGTGAGCAGTATCAAGGAAGCGACCTCGCCCCTTGGTATCAGGATAAGGCGAAGAGAGCCGCAATAAAGCTGTGCAACCCAGAATTGCGGGTTGACAAGTTTCTGGAGACGAGCAGTGGGTTCGTGTGGATAGAGGTAGCTAATATACGTATGTATAGCTGCTACTTCTCACCCAACGACCCACTGACAAACTTCGAAGCCAATATCGAAGACCTAGAAGCGAGCCTCACAGAATCCAGGCTGGATGTCATCATCACTGGCGATTTTAACGCAAAGTCGCCAGAGTGGGGTGAGACGAGACTCGACAAGAGAGGAATTCGTATTGGAGAAATGATCTCCAGAAACGACTTATTAGCTGTGAACCGAGGCAATACATGGACTTTTAGACGAGGTGCGATCGGATCAATTATAGATCTAACGATCGCATCGTCTAAACTATTTAGCCGCATAAGCGACTGGCGGGTCTCAGAGGAATATACCGCAAGTGACCACCAGTACATTGAGTTCTCAGTCTCGATGGGAGGCACACGAGGAGAAAAAAGACAGGATGTTCCTAGTCGCAAAACCTCCTCGTGGAATATGAAGAGACTCGACAAGGAAAAGTTCGGCCGGTCCCTAAGAGAATCCCTTTTGATTGAGGACTTGGGCTGGGTGAAAAGGCCGAGCAGTCTGGATGGGAAGGTGCGAGCGGTGAGAAACATGATAGTCACCGCTTGCAATGCGTCAATGCCACTCAAAGGCGCCATTCCCGTAAGAAAATCCTTGCACTGGTGGTCAGAGGAGCTAGCCTCCTTGAGGAAGGAATGCCTCAAAGCAAGAAGGACATATACCCGATCTAAGGGAGATCCCTTGCTGAAAGAGGCTTTCAAGGAGGCAAAAAAGAACCTCAAGAAAGAGATCCGCAAGTCGCGACGCCGTATCTGGAAGGACCTAATCGAGGAAGTCGATAAGGACCCATGGGGTCTGGCTTTTAAAATCGTTACTAAGAAATTAGCGACGAGGCAAAAGACCCCCGGCCTGGACAATCCCGATTGGGTCAGAAAGATAATAAATTCTTTGTTTCCTCCTGCGGAACCATACCTTAGAAGGGACTGGAGTTTTTGCAAAGTCGAAGAGGAAGAACTCTTCACACTTAGTGAACTGCAAAAAAGCAGGCAAAAGATTGAAAACAGGCAAGGCGCCTGGAATCGATGGGATAAGTAACGAGATCCTAAAGTTGGTAATCGACACTTCACCCCAGATTCTGCTTCGATGCTTCAATCTTTGCCTTGAGAGAGGAGAGTTCTTCCGCGACTGGAAGCGACAGAGGTTAGTCCTCCTAAGGAAAGGTGAAAAACCTCTAGATAAGGTTTCATCGTACAGGCCTATATGCCTGCTAGATACGATGGGTAAACTTCTAGAGGATATGGTTCTGCAGAGAATGCAAAGCCACTTGACCGAAGAGAATCGTCTATCCGATCACCAATTTGGTTTCCGTAAAGGCAAGTCCACGGTTGATGCCATCCAGGCAGTTGTGGACATAGCCAAAGCAGGAAAAAACAAATTGGGACCTGGGAAAAAGAAGAGCTTCTGCGCGTTGGTAGCAATTGACATACGCAACGCGTTTAATTCCGCAAGATGGAAAGATCTCATCGAGTCGATGGAAAAGAAAAACATGCCGCCCTACTTGTTGCGGATAATGGATAATTATCTTAGCGACAGGTGGGTTATATATGAGGGAGACACCTGCACTCTCAAGGAAGAGATGCAGCGTGGGGCTCCTCAAGGCTCGAGGGTGGGTCCATTTGTATGGAATGTATCTTACGATGATTTTCTGCGAATGGATCTGCCCGAAGGTGCAGTGATCATCGGCTTTGCGGACGACGCGTTATTCGTTTGCACTGCCGAAAGTGAGGAGGCTCTTGGGACATTGGTGAACGAATGTCTGCGACTAGCTAAAAGCTGGCTGGATACCAGAGGTCTTGAAATGGCCCTGGAAAAGACCGAGGCACTGCTGGTCACAGACAGACGTGGTTATGAGCTCCCACGAATCGTGATAGACGGATTCGAGGTCAAGTGGAGTAAGCAAATTAAATATCTTGGTGTGGAGTTAGATGGGAAATTAAACTTCCACCACCACATGGCTACGGCGTCAAATAAGGCGATCGAGTGTGCGGCTAATCTTTCACGGCTAATGCCAAATGTTGGCGGACCCCGTGAACAAAAAAGAAGACTGGTGGCGAGTGTCGCCCACGCTAAAATGCTCTATGCAGCACCAGCGTGGGCCACATCCCTGAGGAGTAAAAGATGTGTGACCATCTGTGAAAAGATACTGTCTGCGCAGAGATCGATAACAACGCGTATCATCTCTGCATATAAGACGGTATCTACGAGTGCTGTGCAGGTCCTTGCAAGTGTCCCGCCAGCAGATCTTTTGGCGAGGGAAAGGGAAGAAATGTTTCTCTTTTCTAAAGAAAGCAGTTCCTTGAATGAGGAATTAAGACCAAGCAAGGGCCTGATCCGCAAAGAAGCGAGGCACAGGCTCATAGAAAGAT